>CM060931.1:444467922-454467922 GCA_030765085.1 Allium cepa
CATAGCCTTGCTGCATAACCCCTGATTTTCAGTCATTCCCGTTTGATGAGGCTCAAGGATAAGCGTTACCTTTTTAGAACACATCTCTTAGAATGCTCATCACCCACCTGACGATGTTCTGAAAGCATTCATCCATACAAGTCCGTTCCGGGCTCGAATGGAACCGAAGGCACTACTCTTACTACATCCATTTTGGAATCACCTCAGGATTAGTAGCGACTAGCCATTGCACTTCACTGCTTCATCTTCGAATCCAAACTCGTCTTCCTCATGAAAATGTTCAAACCGGATCGAAGTGGTTTTCGGGAAATAAATCCTGATCCCGGTCTCTTCGAAACGATCAGCACATTGGCCAATATTGATAGTCGGTTATTTAATTATCAATTAACATTCACAAAACCATCAAACATAAATAATTTCTCCTAAATTATTTATTAACCTCAAAATATCTTCGCAAGATATATTTCCATTTTCAACCCTTTTGAAACAGTTTTCAAACCATGCTTTTCTCATGAAATAAATTTCCAAATATTTATTTCCATTAAAAACACCAAGCACAAATCTTTAGATTTTTAAAATAATTTAAAACACTTTATTATAAAATATACTTTAGAACATTTAAATTAAAAATTACTTTAATACTTATTCAAAATATACATACTTTAAGAATATTTAAAATAAAAACTACTTTGTACAATATAAAACTGAATTTCTAACCTTTAAAACATAATACCAATCCACTTTTAAATAATCACTGCTATAATGGATTAAAAGAAAAATACTCACTTAAGAATTTAAACATTTAGAAATAATAAGTTTTCTAAAACATGCTTTTTAAAACAACATTAAACTTTTAACT
Source organism: Allium cepa (assembly GCA_030765085.1). Taxonomy (NCBI): domain Eukaryota; kingdom Viridiplantae; phylum Streptophyta; class Magnoliopsida; order Asparagales; family Amaryllidaceae; genus Allium; species Allium cepa. Next base: position 444,468,782 of record CM060931.1, read on the forward strand.
TATATTTAAAATTTTGCTTTGAAAACGTACTTGGCTATCCAGGGAAATACGCTTCTCTTTCACATCTTTTAAAAATAAATCACTATTTATTTTTAAACAAATTTACTCATTCCCTTAAATAAATTACCACTGTGAAATTTAAACTTCCAAATATCCACTGATATATCACTTTGCTTTTATAAACCCAGTTTATAAATTTCATAGTCACATTCTCCTTTAAATTTCCAATTTTAAACACTTAAATCAATTTCCAAATTGATTTCCAATTTACCCCATTTTGAGATAAATTCCTTTACTTACTCGTTTATTTCAAAACCCATTAACTTCAGATTTTTATTTCTTCATTATGATTTAAAATCTTTTAACTAAAAATACCAATTTCAAATTTCCCCAAATTCCTTCTTTATCTTTTCCAATAATTTAAATCTTATATTTAAAATAAATGCTTTATTCTTTTAAATAATAACGTTGAAGTTGAAAATTCATTATCTTCCTGTTTATTCAAAATCCCTTTTTCCTACACGGAATTTATTTATTGAAATCTTAAAATCACTTTTACTTTTTCAAATTCATTCTTAAATTTATTTAAATTCTCTACGATTATTTTACTTAAAAATCCACTCTTTTATTTTCTTTTCAAAAAAATCTAATTCTATATATTTTGATAACCCAGTGTATCAAAATATATTCAAGCAAACCACATCATTCAATATTCCAATTATCAATATAATTCATCACAAAATATCAAATATTCATAACACAGAATATTAACAATCTAAATAATTTTGAGGAATCCAGTTGGATCCCTCCAACCTGTTTCCCTGCATCCACAGACGTTCGCACAATACCAATTCTACTTCGAGGTGGAATATCGCGGTATATGGGACTAATATAATATCATCCGCTATTATGCGGTGCATAGGGTCTCATCCGCTATATAATGCGGGAAATCAATCACTCCAATATATACTATATATTACTATATAATATACCACATCAAATCAATTCAATCATTCAACCAATTATTTAAATTTAACCATTTAAATTTAAATTAAAAACCCAGAAGTGTGAGATTAACTCACCTTTGATTTTTAATTTGCAAATCTGATCCACACCGGCTTGATCCTCTACGATTTAAGACCTTGAACAAACATCATATGGTTTACTGTCATTTGAACTAATTAACTACCATTTAATAAATTTAATTAACCAATAATTTAATTAAACGAATTCCTTTAATAGATTATGTATAGTGACTAAGATGATTAAACAAGTTTATTAAACAAATTAATCACCCTATGCATTATTTTTAAAACAAACTAGAAGATTAAAATGTATACTTATTTTATTTTTTTTCCAATCCATTCTTATATATATTTATAAAAATAAGCTGTAGATTTTTTTTTAGTAATCTAACCGTTCCAAAAATTCCTATCTCTTCCAAGATCTTATATATATACTTTGCTATTTTTACCTATATATATTTAAATTAAATTAGGATTAACTTAATTTTTAAAAACTGCTTTAATATATACAAAATTTTCCTTTTACTGTAAATTATCTTTCTAATACATATATATATATAGAAAAAACGGCTCGGTTTTGAAATCTCCTTTTCAGCCTATATAAAATTCCAATATATATATATATATATATATATATATATATATATATATATATATATATAAATTAAATTTAAAACAAAACATAAAAACCTTACCTCACTGCGACATCGCTGCTGCCACCTCCTCATACGCGCGCCACCATCCAAACGACGACCCCCTCACCATCCACTGCTCTCGCGAAAACCAAAACCAAACCCTAGCTTGCCGACTTGCCAATGCCTTGACATCGCGCGTCTCTACCCATACGTCGCCCTCCTTCCCACGATCACTCGCTACATCCCACGAGTTTGCCCGCTGATCACGATGCCCCAAAATTCATGCCCAAGCCCTAGGCTCCGCTTCTAAATGCGACGCCGACCAACCTCAAGCTCGAAGACGCCACCGCGACTTCGCCTCAAACCTCCTCCTGTATCGCGATTTTAATTCGCGCAATGCCCTTACGCCTCGATTCAAGTTGAAATCCAGAGCCTCCAAGAACCCTAGGTTGTCGCCGCCTAGAACGAACACGAGTTCGCGATTTTATTTCATCTCTTTTTTTAGTGTCGGCCATTGATTTAAATTTTTTCGATTTTGAAAAAAAATGGAAAGGGAGAGAGATAAATATAGAAGTATCAGCCACAAATCTTTTCGAGGAAGACAGTGATGTTTTGAAAAGAGTAGACAGCGTGCCAATATTATCAGGCTACGGTGCCTTGAAATAAAGAAAAGCTGAAGTGAAGAAAAGGGTTGATGTAGATATAATTTCAGCTGATGTTGACCAAATTTAAATTTAAATTTAAATTGTCTGGATAAATGCAACTCAAAATCGTGGCCTCCTATCAAGGCATGCCTCTAGGCGTTTATAATGTTATACCCCAATTTGGAACACAATGGAAAAGCTTTCGAGTCTTAATTCGATCGTATGGAAAAGATAGCCTTTTGGAACCATTTATTATATTAAATTTTGATATAGATATCAGCGCGTTTATATATCGTACGCTCACATAACAACTCCAAACACTACAAAAATTGAAATTCGATAATAATATAATATTACGGATCAAGTGGAACTGGTTTCGTCGAATTCCGAGACTGTGCCTCGGAAGGCTATTTTCAAATTCAATTTAAACGATATAATTTCAAAACTTAACAAAGCACTTCCTAATTCAATTTTAACACTTTTACAATCTTCAGTACTATCAATATAAATTTTACAAGCCTTCAAATTATTTTTAACAGGCTTAAAACTGAAGATTCAATAATTTTCCCAATTTCAGTTTATTAAATCCAATAACTTAATTGCTAAATAAAAATAATAATATTTGAAATTCAAGTTAAACTAGCCTTTAAATATTTAAAATCAATTAAATATCCAATTTTAAATATTTAGAAATTCCAGGTCATCACAGTATCACTCAAATAACATGCACGGCCATTGGGTTTCACCATTTCATACACAGGAAGGTGGCTCTATTTTGGGAAGATGGATCGAAGGTAGTTTGGTAAATAATTAGAAATTGTATTAGTTTTAATTTTTTTAGTTTAAATTTTTTTCGATAACTTATAAAATTCAAAACTCTTTCGTACGAGGTCCATTTAGGACGAAACTTTTTGCGTTGTGATCATGATGACGAAAGCTTCAAAATAGATTTGGTTTGGATGAAATTGGAGATGGTGGAAATTTTGGCTAAAATCGAATGTCGTCCGGTTTTAGTTCCGAACCAGAACGCTTCGACGACAGCATAGGATAAATGTGAGTAAATCTCACTCATTTTAGATTACTATGTTTATTTTATAATAATTAAAATTAATCAGTAAATGATTGATTGAATTGATGTATTATTATTAGTTGAATGTTCTAATATATATACATGCATATATATATATATATATATATATATATATATATATATATATATATATATATATATTGTAGTTGGATATATTCCCTTCGATTGGAGCAGACACTATGCGTCCGGCATTATAGCGGATGACCCTTTTTATTGCGATACCGCCTCAAAGTAAGTATTTTATGTTACATAACATCTATGGTTATAGTGAAACTGGTTGGAGGGATCCAACTGGATTCCTCAAAAATATTAATTTACATTTCATATATAGGGATATATGACGTGTTAGAACAATCTATGACAGATTATGATATAATTTGATGTATTGGATGTTATATTAGCACTGGCCTTAATTTGGTATTAAAAATACCATAAATAATATTTATGAATTTAAAAGGGAATTAAATGGCGATTTTTCAAAACGAAAATATTTATATTGAAATTTGGGATTATTTAAAAGGGAATTGATTAGGATAAAATAAATAAATTTGATTTCAGATATTTATTTAGCTGTTTCGTAAAATGATTTCAAAACGAGAATTTTATTTGCGTATTTTTAAAATAGTGTATTTTTAGTTGGGATTTCTGGGAATACGAAATAGAAGCGAAATCGAAATTTGAGTGGATACCAAATGTAACAACCCGAGATTTTCGATCTCGAAAATTCCGAATAGTTAAGGAAAAGAAAGAAAGAGGAAGAAGAAGAAACAAAAAATCAAACTCAGAATCTCACATTCGCAGCGGATAAAATATAATATCAAATAATAACAGTTACACAAAGAAAACTGTACTTATCAAATTACATTTTTATACATCAGAGTTACACATTTCACAATCACTGGATAGTTAAAACAACTTGTCTTAGATATACAACAACAACAAAACACAGCGGATACATTCCATACGTTCCAATCATCCAGCTCGCCTCCTGTGCACCAGAACGTCCTTACCTGAAAATCTGTAATACTCAGTCTGACCCGGGTGTTACTTGGGATTTCTGGGAATTCTGGGAATACGAAATAGAAGTCGAAATCGAGATTTGAATGGTTTTGTAATACAGTTCGGATTTTTTAGGAAACAGATTTATAAATGGGATTTAAATAGAAATCGATTTATAAATGGAGTTGTTTAATATGAATCTGTTGTTAACAGAGAAATTGAGTTGAGTTTATAAACTTATAAACAGTGTTTATAAATAGAGTGAAATGATTATCATTTGATAAATTGGAAATATGAATTCACATTGTGAATTTAAAATGAGATATGGAAATCGGCTTAGAAGGAAATAATAAATTCTATTTTTGGAATTTGGGAGTAGTTATTGAATTAGAAATGCGAATCAATTTTGGATAAATCGAGGGAGATTATAAGTATAAAAATGGGTATGTTGAATTTTAAAAAGTGGTTTTTTTTACAAGAAGTTAAGGTTTTTTAATTTAGAAAAGGACTTTTATTCATTAAACTATGTAGTTTCAAAAGCTATTAATTAGATTAAAATATTTTAGAAAGTTAGTTATTTAATTATTTAAATTTGTTGAAATAAATTCTAAGTTTTATAAAAAAGTATTGTAAGTTGATTATAAATTTTATAAATGAACTGGAATTAGTTATTTACGTTTATTTTAAAAGTGCTTTGATATTTTAAATAATTATTTAACCATGTTTTTGAAATTTATTATATATATATAGTTTAAAAGTAAGCGATTGAAATTATTTATAAATGCTCTCGAGATTTGTAAACTAAGATTATTTTATGGATGAAACTTGATAGGAGAAATCTTATAAATGAATTCTGGAAATTTAAGAAAATTTCAAAATTTAGAAAATTTAGATACGGGAACTTCGAAAATGAATCTGAATTCATAAAAGAAGTTAAAAATTTATAGATGGATCATAAATAAGTATAATCGAGTTTGTTGGAAATTGTAAAAATGAATTAATGAACTTCCGGAGATTTATGAGATAAGTACGGAATATTTCCTAAGTATGGATATTAGAAATGATTTTGGAAAATATACGTATAATATTTCCCTAAGTATTGGAATTAACGTCTTTTTGGAGATATTTTAGCGATGAAATGATTTATATAGAAATATTTTTCTAAGTAATGAATTATAAGTTGGATTAGGTAATATTTCTATGTGTTGATATGGTTTGGAAATATCCTGTTATGGATATAATAATTTGAAATTGTTTTCAAATACTGAAAATTGAAAGAGACTGAATATATGTCTTTGTAAAGATAATTTGAAATAAATGTTTGGAAGATTCATAATATGGCCTAATGACTGCTTGTGTATGTGCTTTGCTAGTTAAATAACCGACTATCAAATCTGATCAATTTCGTTGATGTTTCGAAGAGACCAGGATCACATTTGATTATCCAAAAACCACTTCGATCCGATTTGAACTTTGCGAATTGCGATATCGAGAAGATGATGAAGACGATGATTTTGGAGATTCGGTTTGTGCAAACCAAGAACAACTTGTATGGATGATTGCTGTCAGCACATTATCATTGAAGAGAAACGAGCATTCTATGTGTAAATTTCTCGAAAGGTAATTGTAGCGTCAAGCCTCATCAATCGGGAATGATCGAAAATCAGGGGAGATGCAGTAAGGCTAAGTGGATCGCACCCATTAGGGTTTCTTGTCACCTTTCTAGATTACCTCACATCTACATATTTATGGATTAGTTGTGCATGAGATCTCAAAAGGGTTGCAAAGCAACCGAGGTGATTATATATTTATCCAGTAAGGGGTAAGCAGTGTTGGCAGAGATCGATAAGTTCGATCTCGGTACATTTTCTAGACTTGTACTATGATAGGTGGTACCCCAATGCCTAGTCATTGTATGGAATTCATTCTCCAATAAGTACCGTATGGTTTTGATTGTGCCCAACTTGTTGAAATGTGAGATGCAAGCATTTCAGGTATTTTATAGTTTATTTTCTATAGACACTATTATAATATCAGATGATTTTGATATAAAAGGTTTAGGTTATCGTAAGGTAAAAAATCAATGTGTTTATGTGTGGCATGGTCTTACGAAATACCTTTGATTTTCAAATATTTTCTTATGACTTTAAATCCAACTGTGTGTGTTTTCTCACGCTGGTTTTTCAGACTAACTCGGATGTTATTTTATTATAATGCTCGGGTCAGATCGAGCATTACAGATTTAGGTTAGGATGCTATGGAGCACAGGAGATGTGCTGGAGGATTCTCAGGCATATTCCACGTACTTGAATATATTCCGCTGTTTTGTGTAGGCTGTATACTTAGCACTTGTGAGGACTAGTTATTATAACTGTTCAGATTGATTTGTTGATTGTTGTACTTTGATGATGGTATGTATAATAGAAGTTATAGCTCTTTCTGTATAAAGATGTGTATTATCTATTATATATTGTTCCTTTTCGATTGTGAAATTCTATGTTATTTTTTCTGTTCTTCTATCTTTCTTCTTCTTCTTTCCCCCAATAATTGGGTTTTTCAGCATTTGATTTCTTGGCATGTAATACAGTGGACGTATTGATGTCGTTTTGCGATGGTCGAAAACCCTGGTCATTACAATTTAAACTGGGTTTAAATAATTAATTGCTAAGTGGCTTTGGAAATTTTTTTTAGGCCCACGTGCATGATGAAATAGAAAAGAAGTTTCAAATACGAATTGAAAACTAGGAGTAATTAAAAGAAGTAAATAAATCTTCATTCTTTACTCATCTTTACGATTCATTTAAATCTCATTTATGAAATGATTTTTACCCTTTGCTTTTTAGTTTTATTTATTCTATCAAAAATATTAAGTGGAGGGAGAGATTTGATGAGATTTAATTAGAGATTAAACAAAGAAGGTTTTGAAGGAGAGAATTGAAAGGTTTCAATGTTTCCTTTAAAATATATTCTCTCTTTTTCAATCCATGATTCATTTCCTGACAAAATAATTTTATTTTCTTTCTTTTGCTCTCCTCCTTTCTATTAGTTGCTAACATGATAAAACATTGCTAAAAAAATTCAAATAAAATCAATAACATCCAAGATGGTGTTTGCCTCTAGATCCTTTCAAAATTCGAAGGCTGATTTAATTGAATCAATGTTTTATTCTTCATTGAAGGTACAAATCTTAGGCTTCATCTTTAGGTACTTATAATTTTGTTTTATTATATATCCACCTTGTTAGTGAAGTTTAAATCCTACACATGCTACATCTAATCTAATTATCTTTTAATTATGTCGAGCAAAAGTTTAGATCCAATATATGTTAATTGATTATATGTTCATTATGATAATATAGTTGGAACCTACATTTAATGCAACTTTTTCATCATATTTTCATATTATATGTATAGTTTAGATCTAATTTATTTTACAAAAAAATTATATATGTATAAGTTTTCCAATTTAATTTTGTGGTTGTTTAGAAATAATTATTATATATATATATATATATATATATATATATATATATATTGCGAACAAACAAACAAACAATTTTGGATTTGAAACTAATTTTAATTGACTGGTGTATTTTATACTCATTATATACACAAAAATAAATTAACTACATATGTAAATTATTTAAATTTACTTCAGAGATTGGATACATGTTTCGCATATTTGTTGTTTTGAATATATTTTTTAGTTATTGTTGATGTTTGTTTTAAAGTTATTTCAAATAAAAAATACAAGTGAACTTTTATGCAAAACATCATAAACTCTTTAAACTCTTCTTAAATTAAAGTAGATTTCAACTTGTTACTTTAATTTTAAAACATAAAATATATTACAAAGCGTGCATGTATGTGTGTACATAAATATATATGTTATTTTAGTTTAAAACATAGTCTATGGTTATTTATATATACATACATATATGTGTTTGAGTGTTAGATTTTTTTTTTTTTGAAATAACATTAAAGATAAATAATGAAAGGAGATAACATCTTCACCTTCTTTCCTCCTTATTAGTTGTATACTTTAACACGATTGTCATTTTGAATATATATAAATTTTTGATTAGTTAAAATAACTTTATAACATATTACATAAGTAAATATAAGGAAACTATATAATACATATATTGTTATATTATATAAGCAGAGTTAAACCGAAGACGAGCTAAAATCCATAAAATAATATCATAATAGAGGGGCTACAAATCAGGACTAGTCATAATAATCGTTTGGAGCAGTAGGATCCGACTAAATCATCTGGAGCAGTAGGATTTGACTAAATATATCTCGTATACTCCCTAGAAGGTACTGGAAGACGTAGTTAGGATCCCAAAGCTCGAGTAACTATGGTATGTGATCTAGGCCCCATCCCTTTAGCACTTATCCTAGTAGATCCAGCATGTTGACGACGACATGTCCAATAGCTCCAAAGCCCTGTGGTCTTACTTGAAAGTCATGCATCAAGGGATGAGATCCTAATGACGAATTGCTCGCCCCAACTTCGTTTCTCTATTGTGAACTAATCTACATAGGTATGTGAGAAAAGATTGAATAAACCTCAACTCCCTCTTATGCTCTAGTTTCTCCTCATGAATAGTCTGAACCAATAGTTCTTGCCTATCGACACTCCTGATAATATGCTTTTCAACTGATGTGGAGGTATGCATGGGGGAAGTAGGATGTGGAAAAGATGGACCAGGTATATCTTCCCCTATTGGATGATATACAAGAGTTTAAACTTATCTGATCTAAAGTTGCAAGTATCTTTTTTGCTTTTAAAACATTGTCTTCAAAAATGCTCGAATATGGGTGCCTAATTGGACTTTCATTATACAACACAACATCAAAGCGATGAAGAATCACTGAAATCAAATTACCATATGGATTATAGCTTCATCTTTCTTTCAAACCGTTTTCCATCATATTATTTGTTATCATATTAGCCCAATTCACTTGAATATTTCCTAAAGTGGTGTATGTGGCTTAGCAGACTAAAGCATAAATATCGTGAAGATTGTTCGTTTTTGTAATTAAGTTGAGTTGAAGAATTCTAATTATAATACGAGCTTGATGAGTTAGGTTAGATGTTGTCCAATTAGCTTTACTTATTTGAATTATTTGATGGAAAATAGGCTCTTCATTCAAAATTATTTCGTTTAGCGGCAAGCCATCGAAAGAAATTCCCAAAATCTTGCTTAATTCGGTTTCACTAAAAGCTATTTCAACATCTTTTACACTTGTAGACAAATATAATCCACTATCATCGTTTCCTACCTCAAGATTGGTGTAGAAGAGTGTTATACATCTAGGGTAAATGTCAGTTTCAAAACCAAACATGTTTATTATGTTAATCAATTGAGCACAAATGAATAAATTTTGAATGTCATATAAAGCTAGAGTATCCAAATTTATTGGAAGATTGCCGAGATGTTCATTCACCATTAAAACCTTGAATTTCTTTATATTCTCCCTCTCTTCAACCAATTCCTAATTTAATTGGTCAATAATTCGTTGAATGAGTCAAAAGAAGTGAGGAGGTGCTTTTTTTTCTCTCTTACCATGTCTAAAGCTTTGAGTTCTTGCTGAAAAATTAATGGAAGTGTGGAGGCTAGAATAGTGGGGCTAGGGCTTCGAATTAGAGTGGAAGTTAAAAATAATGAATAGAAGGGGGAAAGTGAGTAGTCAAAAGGGGATAGGTCTGGAAACAATTCTGTCACAAGTGGACCGGTGTTTACAAACAGGTGTACCATTGGTCGAAAATTTTCCAATTTTCTACTTCAACTAAATATGTTGTTTATATATAGAAAATATTATAAATTGCACAAAGGTTTAGAAGTTTAAAAAAAAATTAGTTAATATTTTGAGATTTATATTTAGTAATGTTTATAAAGTAAAACTGTTTATAATTAATTAAATTTTACTTTTTCAAGTCAAAATTATGCCTTTATAATTAAAATTGTTTAAATTTAAAAATGTAAAAATTTGTTAGTAATGTTTTTTTTTTTTTATTTTTACCAGATTATAGTTAGTGATTACCTTTTAAATATCTTGTGTTTTAATTCTAATTCATGATATATAATTTTTAGTTTTCTTTTTAAATACTAATTTATATTAATTATCACGATATTTTGCTTAAAAGAAATTTGTTAAATTTTTTTAGTATATCTATATTTAAATTTTGTCATAGTTTTAATTGAACTTTAATTTCTTGAAATATATATTAAATGTAAGAATTTATTTTGTCACAAGTGGACCGATGTTTACATACTTAAATATATACAATATTTCAAAATTTAAATATATATATATAAACTTTAAAGTTATAATTTTAAATTATATTTGTTATCGAGCAAATTCCCAGTTCTCAGTGTAATATAAATTATGTATTTTCATTCAATGGTTTTATAAGTATATCTGCAATTTGATTTTCTATGTTTACAAATTCTAGATTAATATTTTCTTTTTCAAAATAACCTCTTAAAAAATGGTGTATTATATCAGTGCGCTTAGTTCTAGAGTGATTAACTGGATTTTTTGCCAAATTAGTTACACTGCTGTTATCGTAGTAAATGGGTGACTTTGTTAAATTTACACCAAAATCCTTTAGTGTTTGTTGCATATAAATTATTTGAACATAAGCTAAAATAGTTTTTATATACTCTGCTTCACATATAGGTAGAGAAACGCAGTTTTGTTTCTTACTAAACCATGAAAGTAAAGTTTGACCTATAAAAGGCATGTACTACCAGTAATTTTTCTATCAGCATGAGATCCACTAAAATCAGCATAGTTATATGATACTAATTCAAATGTACATCCTTTTAAATAGAAAAGACTATAGTTTTTAGTTCCAGTTAGATATCGTAAGATTATTCTAATAGATAGTTGGCGTGACTCTTTCAGATTAGCTTGAAATCAGGTGCAAAGACACAAACTCATCATTATATCAGGGAGACTCACTGTTAGATAAAGTAATGATCCAATCATACTCCTATAATTCTGATCGACATCCATAGTATTTTCATCTTTATCTAGGTGAATAGTTGTACTTATTAGCATTGTCTTACTACTCATACTTTCAACAATGAATTTTTAATTATATCTTTATAGTATTTTCCGGATGAAATAAAAATTTTATTTTCTAATCATTTAACTTGTAACCCTAGAAAATAATTTAATTCGTCCATATGGGACATTTCAAAATCTTTTCTCATAATCTTACAAAAACATGTACAAAGTTTTTCATTAGTTGAACAAAATATAATATCATCAGCATATATTTGGACAACTAATAAATCATTATTTGCATGTTTTATAAAAAAATGTTGAATCAACATTTCCAGTTTTAAAATCAAAATTTATTAGATAGAGTTTTATTCTACCATACCAAGCACATGGTCTTGTTTAAGAAGATATAAAGCTTTATTAAGTTTAAAAATAAGGTCTGGTTATTTTTCATGTTTAAATAATGGTGGTTGTTTAACATATACATTATTTTATAAAACCATTTAAGAAAGCGTTCTTAGCATCCATTTGAATCAATTTAAAATTGTGGTGACTAGGAAAAGCTAAGGCTATTATAATTGCTTCATGTCGTGCGACAGGAGCAAAGGTCTGGTCATAAATGATTCCTTCCTCCTAATTGTATCCTTAAGCAACTACTTTAGCTTTATTTCTAAATATATCATCATCTTCATCACTTATGTTTTTATATATCCATTTAGTTCCTATTACAGTTTGATGGCAATAGGACTAATTCCCATATGTTATTTTGTTCAAATTTATTTAATTCTTCTTACATAGCTATAATTTATTATTCATCTTTTCCAGCTTCTTTATAGTTTTTAGGTTCAATTATAGAAATGAATGCTAAGTGTCTCATTTCATTTAGTCATTTTCTAGTTAGCATTTTAGTTCACATAGTATATTTTTGATAGGATGTTCTTTTAGAAAAATTAGGGATTTCTTTGTTTTTATTTTCTTCTGGAGAGTCTTATTTATTTCGTGGGCATCTTCATTTAATATATCTTGCTCTGTAATTTATATAGCAATTGAATGTTGCATAAAATTGGTTATTCATTATTATCTTCTATTTTGTTGAAATTTTCTTCAAATGAGACAAGCAAGGTTTCTTCAATTGCGTTATTTCTTTCATTAAAATGTGGTAAGCTTTATTTTTTTCTGAATAACAGATGAAGATTCCTTCATTAGCTTTAGTGTCAAACTTATGAAGATTATCTTTAGTGTTTAAAATAATACAATTTGATCCAAATATTTTAAAGTAAGATACCTTAGATTTCGTTGATAAAAAGGTCGTAAGGGGTGCTTTTAGTTTTAGGATGAACTGAGATGCGATTTAGAACATAGCAATAGCTTCTGGCTAAAAATTCTAAGGTAGAGTAATGTTATTTAGTAATGGTCTAGCACGGTCATGCAAGGTTCTAATTTTTCTTTCGATTGAACCATTTTGTTGTGGTATTATGGTAAAATAAAAGTTACAATTAATTCCCTCTTTATTAGAAAAGTAGTAAATTCATCATTACCGAACTATCCTTCATGATCGCTTCAAATATTTTCAACTTGTAAATCTTTATATTTTAGATTATTTTTACAAAATTCCTAAACATTTCGAAAGTATCCCTTTTATGTTTTAAAATAAAGTCCAAGTATATCTTGAAAATTCATCAATAGTTGAAGAAACATATTTATTACAATTTGTTGATCTAACTTTAGCTGAACCATATAAATTTAAGTGAAGTAATTCCAAAGGTTGATTAGTAGAATATTTATTTATGGATTTAAAAGATAACTTTCTAAGTCTACCTTTTGACATGCGTCACATAAATTATTCACTTTGTAGTTCATTTTAGATAGACCTCTTACAAGTTTGCTTTGATTATTTTATGGTTTAAAGTTAATATTAGAGAAAAGTTTGTGCAAAAGCCATGGATTATGCAAGTTAGCTACAAGACACATGTTAATGTCGTTATTAACTTTCATATTTAAGATATAAATATTTCATTTTCTTATACCTTCAAAAATTAATATTTTGTTTAGATAACAAATACTGCAAATTCCTTTTTCAAATTTAATTTTAAAACCTTAATCGCATAGTTGACTAGTACTTAACTGCTTATGTTTCAAATTTTTAATATAATTAAGGGTAAATTTGGATTACCATTGTTGATGGCGTCCCCTATTCCGATGATGTATCCTTTTGAATTATCATCGAAGGATATGGTACCTCCATCCATTGGTCTGATATTAGTAAGTATATTTAAGTTTTCAGTCATGTGGTTGGAACATCCGCTGATTATCTTCTCTTTTTATTAATGTGTGTGGATGCCTGCAAAAACTAAATAAATTTATTGGTATCCACCTCCTACATTAGGGTCTAGGAGTTAATTTTTTTATAACCATACCGAGGAGGGTTTGGTAGAACCTTTAAAATAATAGTTACATTATTATGAACATCAGTGGAAATCTTATCTATATATTTCTGTCTAATAAGATCACTAATGGTTTTAGGAATCCATATTTTTATTGCCTTTTTTCAAAAATTCCTTTTAGAGTTATTAATTTTTTTCAAATATACAGAAAACTTATTTTCGTTGGAGTTTTCGTATTCTCATCCTTTTTGGAAATCCAGACCATTTTTTGTTATGTGTCCGCCTAGAATTGTTTATAAAATTTGATAAATTTATTAAATTTTGAAATATTTACTGAAACATTCTAATTTTTAACAAAAATTTAAATTTTCAAAGTCAATAATTTTTATTTTGGAAGTTAATTTACAATCTTCGTTCGATAACTTGACATTTTCGTTTCTGCAGGAGTCAAGCTCATTTTCTAGTACAAAAATTTTATTCGTTAAACTTTTCGAAAAATTATGTGAATTTTCTAATTCTTTAATTGTTTTAACTAAGTCAATATTTTTGTTTTCTATGGAATCAATTTCTTTTTCTAAATAATCAATTTTAGTATTTAAATTACATTTGAAATTTTTAAACCTTTCTAAATATCACTTTCTTTAGATAAATCAATTTTTCTTGAAATAAAATTTCTATGCCATTTTCAAAAAATAGATTTTTCTAAAGTCTGCTTTTGATTTTCAATTACTTCTTCCAAAATATTTTTCTCATCTTTTAGCTCGATTGCTTCTAATTCAATCCTATTTAAGTTAACTAAAGTTTCTTTACGAGTTTTCATAAATTTCTAAATTTATTATCTAATTCTATGCAAATTTCAAATAATTTATCATAGGTTAAATTAAATTATGTCTTATCTTTAGTACTCATAAAACATACGTTAGCTTGTTCACTATCGCCATCGCTCTCCAAAGATGACGATGAGGAGTCTGAGTCTTCCCAAGTAGCGTTAACAGTAGACTTATTCTTACTGTTGAACTTTTGTTCTTGAACTCCTTCTTTCCATTATTTTGTAATGGACAATCTTTGATGATATGTTCGAACTTATTGCAGCCAAATCATTTAAGTCTCGAGCTATTGTTGTTGTTTTGTTCCTTTTTACTTGCCTTTTGAATTTTATGTACTCGCTATGAAGGTCATCTCGTCTTCGTCTAGTTCAGAGTCCACCTCAACCTGAAATGGTATGGTCCTTTTTTCTTGGTTCTATAATTTCCAACCATGCAAATTTACTTTATAAGCCATTAGGTTCCAATTAACTCCTCAGCACTGAGTTGTGAAAGATCATTAGCTTCTTTGGTGGCTGACACTTTTCTTTCCCAATCATTGTTCAAAGAGTTTAAAATTTTTGTGGTTATGTCAAATTCTGATATAGTTTCTCCTAGACCAACTAGTGCATGTGTGATATCTTGTAAAAGGGAGTGCATATGAAAAATATTTTCCTTATTCTTCATTCTAAAGTTTTGAAATTGACTTTTCAACATGGCTATTCTAGACTGTTTGAGCTTATTTGTGCCTTGATGTGTAACTTGTAAAGTGTGTCATATACCATAAGCAGTTTTGCATGTCATAACTCTTGTAATCTCATTTTTTTCTAATGCATAGAAAAGAATATTCATAGCTTTTGAATGATTGGTTAGAGCAGTCTCTTGTTCGATTGTCCATGTATTCGATGGTGTAGTCGGTGCTACATACTGAGTTTGTGTGGAATCCCAAATTTCAAGACCATTTCCTTCCATATAGAATCTCATCCTAATTGACCAGAAATTATAATCGCTGCTAGTAAATAGTAGAGGTCGTATAGTAGACGACCTTCTTTGAAAGTGCCTATATATGCCATATGAATATATTCAATAAACTGTATCATGGTTTATAAAATATCATGCTCTAAGACCAAGTGACAGAGTGTTATATCATGTAATTATGGTTATACTATATATAATATTCTAAGCTAACTGGAGATAAAATTAGATAGAGTATAGAAATAGCATGCCAGACTTTTATACTGGTTCGGAACACCATCCTACGTCTAGTCCTAGAATATTTTATTTTGGCTTTAACGCACTAAACACCCTCGCTTTACCTCAAGGAATAAGTCTATACAATTACTTGAGCCGCTGAACAGGTCTTTATGCTTACTTGGTAAAATATAAACTTTGGCAGTAGACATGTCTTCAATACATGGATATGCCCAATATAGCACAATCTCCTATAACACATAAGAAACCATTTATAAATGAATGTGAAGGAGTTTAGGAGGTTAGAAATTATAATATTGATGATTATATTTGAATGATTACCGATATGAAGATATTTGATAGACTAGGGTTTCAGAATGTAGATCGAAAAATTAGAAAGCAAGTCAAGTGATTAAACTTGTTGAAATCAAGGCTATTTATAGATTTGAGATAGTTTGATGAAGGTATTCACTCACCAATGGAGAAGGTTGTGTTTGGAGATGAGGAATAAATGTGACCTTTCATTTGAAAAGAAAAAAAATTTCATGGCCTCATAATTCTACAAAAAGTTCGTTCATCGGTGCACCGGTGGCCTACCACTAGTCCACCGGTTGACTAGTTTTTTCTAGAACCAGAAGCTTTCAAAAAGCCTTTAAATATTTATGAAAATTCTTAAAAATTATATTCGAGATGTTGAAGGCTTTGAGAGAATACAATGTAATTCTTGTAAGTTTTAACAATGTATATCTAAGACAAAATGAGTCACACATACCTAATCTTTGAGCATTCTTCCAATAAACAATCATCTAAAGCCTTAGCGCGACTCCTCTATATGTCGTCATCAAAAATAGGAATTCCTAATCTAATGTCTAGGCTTGGATTTGGGCAATCAAGTACCCTGCCCTCCTTGGCTATTGGCCTGGCTCAAAAAGTGAAATGAGCTAAAAGATTGCCCCTAATAAAGAAGACCAATTTCAATTGAGCCTTGGGCTAATTTCAAAATTGTTTTTAAAAATTAAAAATGAAATTTTAAATTTGAAAGTTAAAATAGGAAATGCATTATACATGTTTTAATGTAATGACCTGAATTTCAGTCAATTGAAATTAGAATATTTAATTGATTTTAAATATTGAAAAGTTAATGTTATAAGATAAATTAACTTAAATGTAAGTCATATTTGAATATTAGAATTAGATAAATAATTGAATCTGGAATCGTATAGGAACGTAAATGATTGATAAAGTTGATTTAAGTGCTATTAGAATCTGAATGAAGTTAACAAACTTCTTAATTTGAATTAAAAGTGATTTAACCGAAATTCGAAATTTGATATTTTAATTAGACGAGTGAAAATAGCCATTTGGGGCACTGTTTCAAAATTGGACGAAACTAGTTTTACTGGATCCGTAATAGTATATTATTGTAGGATTCAAAATTTCATATCGATTGGACATATGATTTGATTGTGCTAATTAAAAACGCCTAGAAATTATTTAAGAAAATCTAATTAAAATAATTCAATTTGAGATGTTATCTTCTGTATACTTTCGAATTAGCTTTCGATATGTGTTCCATTTCGTTCGGAATAGGGGTATAACATATAGAACCTTGGATGGTATGCTTCGTTTGGAGTCGGGATCATTTCATGTGAATAGTAATTTAAAATTTGCCTATAAATAGAAGCTACATCCCTATTTTCTTTTATCTCTAACCCTAATTTATAGTCATAGCCACCATCACAAAATGCATATCCCAAGGCCGAGATCATCTTGGTGGATTAATTACATTTCGGCCAAACTGTTCAACTACAAGGTTGAGGAAGGGGCCCAAGCGAGTTCATCCATGGCGGCGAGTCATCGGATGAAGGCGTGTGGCAAAAGAAAGGGCAGCACGATGTGGATAGGGTTTGGGTTTGGATTTGGCTTGATTAGACGATGTGGATGGGTCAATACTGATGGTGGGGAGCTCGGTGAGGTCTGGGCAAACTTTGGCAGCGAGGCAGCACGTTCCGATGGTCGTTGGCAGCGGCAGGGCGAGGAGACGTGATTGCATGTGCATGCCTAAGGTTTTTGCATATGCCTGGAATCGAACGAGAGAGGGAGAGTTTAGCAAACGTGATTAGGCTAGTGATAGGGATTAACATAAGGTGATGTTGTAATTAATGAAGATTATTATTTTAATTAAATCAAATTTTTATAAATACTATATCTAATTCATACAAGGTTGAAATCAAACGAAACAAGTTGCATTGGGTTCGTGTCGGCGAATACTACGCATAGGAATTGGATTGGAGTTCATTAGAGCAAGCAGGAATTTGCATTAAAATTAAGTGCTTGTTTAATTTTAATTCAAACGTAACGTGGAAGCAAAAACAGAAAATTTCGATGAGTGAATCTAACACATTTTGGATAAATGGTTTTATTTTAAAACGTTAAAATTATTTATTGGCTGATTATATGAATTGGTAAATTATTACCAGTTAGATGTTATATTATATATATTAGTATTTGGGTATATTTTCCCGCTGATTAAGGCGGATAAGACACTATGCGCCATGCATAATAGAGGATGACCCCTTTTATTGTGATATCGGGCCTCGAAGCGGTGATTATAATTTTGTCATTATATAACATCTATGATTATAGGGAAACAGGTTGGAGGGATCCAACTGGATTCCTCAAAAATGTTGATTTTAATTTCATATATAATTATATATGATTTGTTTGAATAATCTGTGATAGAGTATGATATGATTTGATTTATTGGATGCTATAGTAACATTGGCCTTAATTTTAGTATTTTAAATACCATAAATATCATTTTTGAATTTGAAAAG
This sequence comes from Allium cepa, assembly GCA_030765085.1. NCBI lineage: Eukaryota > Viridiplantae > Streptophyta > Magnoliopsida > Asparagales > Amaryllidaceae > Allium > Allium cepa. Next base: position 444,487,412 of record CM060931.1, read on the forward strand.
AAATTAAAAGGTGATTTTGGAAGTGAAATATTTGTATTGAATTTTGGATTAATTAAAAAGGAATTGATTTGGATAAAATAAATGATTTGATTTTAAATTTGTACTTACTTATTTTATGAAATATTTTAAAAAGAGATTTTGAAATAATGTATATAATGGATTTTTGAACAATAAATTTTAAGTGATATTTGTTTAAATGTAAAAGGGTTTTAAAAATCGATATAATAGATTGGGAGAATAAGGGAAATTTATAAAGGACTATTTAAAACGGAGTTGTTTAATATGAATATGTTATTAACAGAGCAAAACTGAGAATGAGTTTATGGATTTATAAACCATGTTTATAAATTAAGTGGAGTGATTATCATTTGATAAGTTGGAAATATAAATTCGCAGTGAGAATTTATAATGAGATATAGATATCGGCTTAGAAAAAATAGTGTATACTATTTTTGAACTTTGGAAATAGTTATGAAATTGGAGACGCACGTCGATTTGTGATAAATGTAGAGAGTGTTATAAATGCTAAAATGGTTGTATTGGACTTTAAAAATAGATTTCTATTGAGAAGTTAAGTTTTATTTTTAGAAAGGCTTTTTATTTGTTAAACTATGTAGTTTAAAAACAATTTTAGTATTGAAAATATTTTGGAACGTTGGTTGTTCAAATATTTGATATTAGTTGAAATGAATTATAATTTTAATAATAAGCTTGGTAAATCGATTAGTATTACTTATAAAGGAATTGGAAAATTAGTATCGTTGCTTGTTTAAAATTGTTTTGGATATTTTAAATGATTACTTAAATGTGTTTTGAAAATAATCTATTATTCTTTAGAAATAATTATTATTTTATATATGGAATTTAAAGGCAAGTGATTGGGATGTGTTTATAAATACTTTCGAGATTTGTAAACCAAGTTATTTATCGGAGGTGGTTTAATAAGAGAAATTGTATAATGGAATTCTGGAAACTTAAGAAATTTTCAAAATGTTTAGATACAGGAACTTCGGAAAAGAATCCGAATTCGTAAAAGAAATTATAAATTGTTAGTTGGAATCATAAATAAGTCTAATTAGTTTTTGGAAATTATAAAAAGGAATTTATTAATAATTCCGGAGATTTATGAGGTAAGTTATGAAATATTTCCTAAATTTGATATTAAAATGATTTTGAAGAATATGTTTATAAAAATTTTCCTAAATATTGAAAAGACGGTTTTGGAAATATTTTAAGTTCGAAATGAATGGTGTAGAAATATTTTTCTAAGCCATATAAATTGAATTTGAAAATATTTCTAACTGTTGATATGATTTGAAAATATCCTATTATGGGTTTGAATATTTGAAATTGTTTTCAAATGTTGGAATACTGAAAGTGATTTGAATATATATCTTTGTAAAGATATTTGAAATAAATGGTTCAGAAGATTTATAATATTGCCAAATGCTGCTTATGTGTGTAATTTGATAGTTAAATAACTGATTGTCAAATCTGGCCATATTAGTTGATCATTTCGAAGAGACCAAGATCAGATTTAATTATCCGAAAACCACTTCGATCCAATTTGAGTGTTACGAATTTGATATTCTGAAGATAGTGAAGACGATGATTTTCGAGATTCGGTTTGTTCAAACCCAGAACAACTTGTATGGATGAATGCAATCATTGCATTGTTGCCTGGAAAGGGTATTCACATTCCAAGTATATGAATGCTAAATCTAAGTAATACGTAGCCTCAAGCCTCATCAACCGGGAATGACTAAAACAAGGAAGGTGCAGTAGAGCTAAGTGAGTCGCACCCAAGTAGGGTATGTTATCACCTTTCAAAATGCCTCGGATATATTATAATTATGGATATGCTTGTGCATGGAAAAGAGAGCGCTTGATAGGGTGGGGACACCCGGCATAATAACATATTTGGTACTATTCAGCAAGGGATAGACCGGTCCTGTGTTGGCAGGGATCGAAGGGTTCGATCTCGGTATATTTTTCTAGAGGTGTACTGTGATGGGCGGTACCCAAGTGCCCAGTCATTGTATGGAATACATTTTCCAATAAGCGCTGCACGGTTTTAGTTGTATACCAAATATGCTGAAATGTGAGTTGCAAGCTTTTCAGCTATTTTATAGTTTATTTTCTATAGACACCATTATAGTATCAGATGATTTTGATATAAAAGGTTTTGGTTATCGTAAGGTAAAAACCCGTCGTATTTATGTGTGATGTGGTCTAGGAGATACCTTTGTTTTCCAAAAGGAGTTTTGAAAATAATTAAACTCAAATTGAGTGTGTTTTCTCACACAGGTTTTCCAGACTGACTCGGATGTTATTCTATTATAATGCGCTGGTCAGACCAAGCGTATTATAGATTAGTTGGGATGTTTGGAGTTTCAAAGACGAGTTGGAAGCCCAGAGACGTATTCACGTAGATGGTTATATTTTCCACTGTATTCATTGGTGTGTTATCAGCAATTGTAAGGACAGACTGTTATAATTGTCCATGCTGAAATAGGTTATTATACTCTGATTGATACTTGTGTGTATGTGTGTATTACTGTTTTGCTTATGTGTAAAGACTTGTGATATATTATAGATTATTCGTTCCGCTGTGAGATTCTATGTTGTTTAGTTTTCTTTTTATCTTCTTTCTTATTATTTTGTTCTAACAATCGGGTTTTCCAACATTCGATTTCTCGACATGTGATATAGTGAATGCATTATTGTCGATTTTCAAGGGTCGAAAATCTAAGTTCGTGACATTGTGGTATCAGAGCTCAGGTTAAGCGAATACCTAGGCTTTGGTGGGGATTAATCATTAGAGATAGGGTCAATTATACCTTAGAATGTATTAATAGATATGAGCACGTATTTGTTAATGAATATAAAATGTTTTATATTGTGTTGATTTATCTGTTGGGTGGCTTATGAATTCTGGTCGAATAGTGAGACGACACTAATCGATAGAATTTTTAAACACTTGAACTATGTAAACTGACATAGTATTGTTTTGAAATGGATAGATGAAATAAATTTACCAAAACTATATTTTTGATATGAAAGAAATAATTTTCTGAAATCATTATAGTGTATTGGTGTGTTTGGTTGTTGTTATTATAATCCAAACAAGATTATAAAAATTGAAATGGTTTATATAACCAAATATAAACTATATAAATATGGTTTATACAAATGAGTTAAACTAAAAATGGATTCAAACCAGGATGTGGAAATTTAAACCCTGAGATTTTGGAAACGTTTCTAAATTGTTTGCAAAGAATAATAGTTTGTTGGGAAATATTTTTGGATAAAAATGGTTTTAAATAGATTTTGAAGGTGATATAGCACTGAACTCACTTCAGTCGCTGGAAAGTAATTCCGATGATGATCGCGACATCATCAATGTTCATTTTTGAGTTTTTAAGTGAAGGATTGCTACCGCAATAATGGAATATGGATATTTTTGTTTGGAAACAAGTGTTGTTTCGAAAATTCCGAAGGGAATTTATTTTGGTTAAATCGAAGTTGATTTTGAAAATTCCAAAGGAATGGTTTGTTAAACCAAAAGAGCTATATATATATATGACTTCAAAACGATTTGAAATAAATATCGAGTGTTTGAATTCTAGATCCTTAAATAAATATTTTAGAAAAATACTAGGAAATAAGTTTTTGAACTTATAAGTTGAGAATAGTATTAATAAGGAGAGAAAGTGTGAACATTGAATTTTGGGATTTAAAATTCAATTGAGCAAGTTTAAATGGATTAAATGAATTGAGATTTAACTTAAGTTAAGTTAAATAAAATTGAATTGGAACTGAAATAATATTAAATTGTATTGTATATAAAAATATTAATTGTGAAGTGGATATATAACTATAAGTTATAATTTTTGAATGAAGTAAACCTAATATAGAACTTACGAGATGGTAAAATAATAAGTTATACAATTGGAAGAGGGGAATGTAAAAAAAATGAAATAGTTTAATATTTTATTGAAGAGATGAAAATCAAATTTTGAATTATAAAATAAGGTTAAACTCCGATCAAACCAACTTAACTGATTTTTGAAATAAAAATCTGATTTTGAATTATAAATGGAAGCGAACTAATTAAATAAATATATTAGTTAATTGAATATTGAAGTGGGATTAGATTTGATTTGTGATAGGGTGAATGTAGATTCAAGTATAAAAAGAATTCGACTCAAGCACAATGGAAAGAAATGTGTTTGAAATATTGGCTAATAAAAATAAAAATATGGACTTAAGTTGTAAATAATAACAATCAGAAGTGCTAGTATGAAATGTTTATGCTAAAATTCAAGTAAAGATGAGATGAAATGGTTAAATTGAATTGGATTTGAATTTTAATGAAATGAAGGTGACTTGAATCATATAATTTGATTATGAATGTGGACAAATGGAACTCAGCTTAAGTTAAGCTAAATAAAGGATTCTTAGAAGTGGAACTTAACTTAGTTAAGTAAAATGGAATGTGGATTGAAATTGAATGTGGAACTTAAATTATAAATGAATTCAAATTAAATTGAATATGGTCGGGAATATTATTGATAAGAATGAAATTCAACTTATGTAACTAATTTATGAAATGGTTCGTAAATAAATTGGCATGGATTGGCTTGTTTTTTGAATATAAAGTTGAGCGGACAAGATTTTGTGAATTAAACTGAACATGAATCAATAAAGCTGGATAAATTGATTAATTAGATTATAAACATAAAGTGGTAACTTATTTAAATGAGTATCATCAAGTAGCATGGATTGAATTGTCATTGGACATAAATAGGAGTAAACAAAAAAATTTGAATCAATGGAAAGTGGATAAATTGATTTGAATCAATTGAAATTGATATGAATCTAATGTGTGTAAATATAAATTGAATGCTAGTAAATTGTTTGTGAATCATTTGAAATGCATGGAATGGTATTTAAATCGATGAAAAGTAACTAAATTAATATTGGAAACTTGTAATTATTTATAAGTACATGTGTAAAATGTTTGGTTTATGCAATCTATGTGTTTACATTAGCACAATGAATGTGAAATTATTAAATTTCTTAGATTATGAAGCTTGCATGTTTATTTGAGTAAGTTCAGGTACATGGAGACTATTTGGCTTGATTTTGGTAGCGCAATTGCATATAAATTAAGCAAACTCGCTTAATAACACTAAAATAAGGTACTCTTACGATTTAACATGTGAAAAATAAAATATTGATATATATATATATATATATATATATATATATTGCGTTATCCTACCCGAGAGTCGCTGCGCATATTTTTATCACATTTGTGATATTGCAAAAGGCTCTCTGCACAATGAACACTCTGCCAAAAAAATTCGAGAATTTAGGGGTTAGAAAATTTTTGAAAGAAAAAAGATGTTAACTAAAAAGTTGATTTTTGAATTGTAAATTGAAACAAAGGGTTTTGAATTAGAAATGAAAACTAATTGTTTTGGTTGAAACTAAAAGATTTAGAAAAGAGAAATGTCGAGTTTTAACTAAGTGGATTTTGGAAAGTAAATGGGTCTGTTACATTTTTCTTACCTTATAAATTTTAGGGACGAAATTCTTTTAAAGGGGGAAGAATGTAACGAACTGGAGTTTCAGTCGATTGAAATTAGAATATTCAGTTGATTTTAAATATTGAAAAGTTAATGTTATTTTTATAAATAAATTAATTTAAATTCAAATATAAGTGATATTTGAATATTACAATTGGATAAATAATTGAATCTGGAATCGAATAGGAATGTAAATGATTGATAAAGTTGATTTAAATGCTATTTGAATCTGAATGAAGTTAACAAATTTTTAAATTTGAATTAAAAGTGATTTAACTGGAACTGGAAATTTGATATATTAATTATACAAGTGAGAATAGCCATTTGGGACACTGTCTCAAAATTGAACGAAACCAGTTTCATTGGATCTGTAATAGTATATTATTACAGGATTCTAAATTTCGTGTCGATTGGACTTACAGTTTGATCATGTGTATTAAAAACTCCTAGAAATTATTTAAGGAAATTCAATTAAAATAATTTGATTTGAGATGTTATCTTCCATACACTTTTGAATTAGCTTTTGATATATGTTCCATTTTGTTTGGAATAGCGGTATAACATATAGAACGTCAGACGATACGCTTCATTTGGAGTTCAGGATCATTTCGCATGAATAGTAATTTAAAATTTGCCTATAAATAGAAGCTACCCTCCCCATTTTCTTTAATCCTAACCCTAATTTATAGTCATAGCCACCATCACAAAATGAAAATCCCACGGCCGAGATCGTCTAGGTTGATCGGAACTGTTTCGGCCGAAGTGTTCAACTGCAAGGTTTGAGGAGGGCGGCCAGGCGAGTTCATCCATGGCGGTGCATCGTCGAATGGAGGCGGTTGGAAGAAGATAAGGCGACGCGATGTGTGACGACCCGGCCTTCTGAGCCCAGAAAACCGTTTCGTCTTGAAGAAAGAAAGAGGTGAGAAAATAGAAAAGATAGAGAAGAAAGAACAACAACATCAGAATCTCACAGCGGAACGAATAAATTATAATAATCACATAAGTATTTACATAATATACAACATAATCAGAGATATACAGATAATACATCACATGCTAGACAGTTATAAACACATGTCTAGTTAATACAACACAGCTCAACAAATAACTCAAAGATACCAACACAGCGGAACTATATATATATATATATATATATATATATCTATAACGCTGAAGCCTCCTGCTCCATTGCTCCTCCAGAATTCGTCAAAGCTAACCTGAATCCCTTGGCTACCCGTAAAAATTTGGGTACCCGAGAGTTTATGAAAAACAGAAAATAAACTCTCGGTCAGACATGGGTCTGGTATGAGTAACAGGTTAAAGTTGCTTAACTTTAAAAATCCTTTGAAAATAAAAGGTATCACGTAAGACTTCCCACACATAAACATGGAAAAGTTTTTACCTTACGCTAACCAAAACATTTGATAGGAAATTCTGTGATATTATAATAGGTCTAGGGTTTTCAAGTAAATAGAAAATAGCCGAAATTGTTACATGATTAAATTCCAGCTACTAGCCACAAAAGTGGGTAATACAATCAAAACCGTTTGGCACTTATTGAATTGTGGATTCCATACAATGGCAGGGCTACTGGGGTACCGCCCGTCACAGTACGTGGCCTAGATCAACGTACCGAGAATCACTCCCGACACCCTGCAACACAAGGCCGGAACCATTCCTTACCGAACAGTCCCGAACAAGATAAACCCCGGCAGTTGTTGCAATCAACCGCCCACACAGCCGAAAATAAGGGACATCTAGACAGGGGAATATCCTTGTCCTGCTTGGGCATGACCCACTTAACCTTGCTGCACCTCCCCTGTTTTAGCCATTCCCGGTTGATGAGGCTTGAGGCTGCGATTACCTTTATAGAACATATTTCTTAGAATGCCCATCGCCCGCCTGACGATGTGTTGAAAGCATTCAATCCATACAAGTTCGTTCCGGGTTCGAACAAAACCGAAGGCATTATCTCGTTACACTCATTTTGGAATCACCCTCAGAGTTAACGATGATAACCCTTGCACTTTGAATCTTCATCTTCACTTTAGATTCACGACCTATCGTTAATTTGGAATCGATGTGGTTTTCGGATGTTCCAAATAAGGAAAACCGATCCCGGTCTCATCGAAATCCAAAACGTGTCTTTTAAGGCCAAGTTGTCTATTTAGTCTTAACAGTTCAATTCAGTAAAATCAATATACACACAGACGGACAATTCATAATATCCCAATAGATAATCACAGATAATCTCATAAACAGATAATCAATATTATCATCCAAACAGATAATTAAATATTATCATACTTAAACCAAGCATCCATATCACATAGATATTACTCATGTCATATCTGAATTCACAATCATCAATTGAAATATCAATATCATTCATCCATAAGCAATGATTTATAATCATATTATTTGTAATTAATTAAATTAACTACTTCTATCTCTAATTAATTTAAAGTAAATTAAATTAATTACTTCATCTATAAATCCTGCTTATACAATCATTGATCAATTAATTGTCCTCTAGATATTTATTTTGATTAAACACCCTTGATTAAATCATTTTCTAATTACAACAAGTAATTAGTCTTTAATTAATTTCATTAATTAATTATCCTAAATCATTTATAGTAATTAACATTTAATTACTTTATTTACTTAATTACATTTATTCTTAATTAATTACATAAATTAATCACCACATTACTGATTATTCCTTAATTAATCCATCATTAATTATATTAATTAATGATCTTTAATTTAGATTTAAATTAAATTACTTTGATTAAATTAATTACATTAAGTAATTAATCTTTAATTAAACATAATTATTAATCACCTTTGATTAATATCAACCAGTAATTAACTACCCTTAATTACTCATAACAATAAGTTAATTATTCATAATTAATTATCTCCTTAAATAAATCCTTTGATTAATTTCAAAAGTAATTATCCAAATTACTTTACTAACACATCGTTTTCACTAATTACATTCAGTAATTAACATTAATTACTTCCTCAAGTAATTATGCTCCATTGAATATACTAAGTAATTTACGCTTATCAATTTATCTAATGATTTTCTTAAATTAATTAAAATAAATTAATTAACTTAATTTAATCATTTTATCAAAGTTAATTACAATAAGTAATTAATCTCTTAATTACCTTTATCAAGTAATTACACTTAACAATTTACAATAAATTATCTAATTAATCCAATTAATTATCAAAGTTAATCACATATATTAATTAAAAATCTTTAGTTAATTATCTTCATTAACTAATAACAATTCTTAAATTACTTTCTTAATTAATTTCCCATTATAAATTGATCTAAATTATTAATACATAAGTCATTTCTTAATTAACCTATTATTCTTAAGATAATTTGTTTCTTTATTAATGACTTATCAACATTACATTTTAAATTTAAATTCAAATATCATTTGAATTTAAGATTCAAAATGATTATTATTTAAACATTATCAAATTTAAATTCAATAAAATCTTTTAAATAAATGTAAATAACATTTATTATTTACATACGAACTTGTATAAGAAAATCTTTTAAATTAAACTACTTGAATCTTAATTTAAATTTAAATTCCCAAAATACATTTATATTTTAACTTGCAATTTCAAGTTAAACAATTTATTTACTTCTCATTCAAAAATCTTTAATTAGAGAATCCTCAAAATCAAGTTAAATATTTATTGAAACAAATTTACTTTTCAAAACTATTTTATTTGAACTTATTCATATTTAAAAAACTGATTTAAGCTTTAGATTTGGATTCTAAGTAAACTTGAATTCCATCAATTTATCTTTGATTTTAAAACTTTGATCTAAACTTTCTTTTAACAACTTAAATTAGAAACTCGATTTTCACATCCAAATCTATTTTAAAATCTTAAGATTTCAATATTTATTTGAATCAATACCTTTAAAATTCAAATTTAAACTATGGTTAGAGCTTTTATTTCAGATTTAAATATTTAAAAAAAACTGGAAATTACCAGGTTTGTAAACCTGAAACTCATTTAAATATTTAAACTTTATTTTAGATTTCAAAATATAGGTTTGAACTCTTACTGCAAACTGGATTTGAACTTAGTTTAAATTCACTATTTATTTTTAACAGGTTTCATTTGAATTTGTTTAGAAACAATTGCTGCTGCCAGGTTTTACAAAAATCTGGAAACAAACACTGACTCAAGATAAACCAGACTTGCTTCGAGTCTCCCCTTCCCCTACTTCGAGTCAAACACTCGAATAAACTCGAGTCTTCCCCGAGTTAAAACCCTGCACACAACCAAGAAACTCAACACACTTCAATGGCACGGTGCACATGCACCGTTGCCCCATCCAACTCCGGCCACCCTCCTGAACTTCAACACGTCGCCGCCTATCACCAGACACGACCTCGACCATCCAGAGCCACCATGGCAACCTGATACAAAATCAAGTTCGAATCACAATCCTGGAAACGAAATAAGCAAACACCCCAAAACCTGACAACGCTCCTCCTTCGAAGCTCCGACCACTTTAGTGCCACCGCCACCGCCCACGGCTTCAACTACCATCCCACTACCACCTCCCCGAGTCACATCGCACTCGATCATCTGCACGCACCGTGGTGGTCGATTCATTCGACCCAGTAAAAACTAGGTCACCATAAATTAAAAGTTTCTGCCGCCGCCCCGATCAACCATTCGCCACAGCTCCATTTTTCTTGCAACCCCCGATCGCCGCTCTTCCACCTCAGAAAGCCACGACCTCCCTTAACATCAAGATCACCAGAAATTCCCAAGTAAGCATTTTTAATACATTACAGAGCTACACTTAATTCCTAGTACTAAAAATCCTGTTTTAAGTTTTAAAATTCGCATTTTGTTACAGAGATTCAAAGTATGTTCTTGAGTTTATAATTTAAAATATTTGGTTTTCTCTTGTTCAAGTTTTCACTGTTATATTTGAATTTCCAGAACAATATTAAATTCTTATTCAACTTAAATAAAACTTAAACTCTATATCATGTTGAGACAAACAATTTCTGTTTGTATTACAAATCCTAAAAGTTGTTAGATCAAATGATAAAAATAGTTTGGATCAAACTCAAGCTTGGAAACAGAATTACTAAGTTTGTTACAGAGACTTCATAATGCATCCAGACTACATTCATATGCACAGAGGATTAAATATATACAAACCACACTCATTTCAGATTTTGCAACAAGTTTAAATACTTAAGTTTTAGTAATTAAAGTTACTCACCTTGATTAAAGAAAAGGAACAGAGCACCATTGTTTTGAAACAGTTTTGAACTTTAAAAACTGGAAAGTAGTTTTGCTTGATGTTCCTTTAATTCATATTGCCTTTTGTTGTTGATGCTTCAGTTGTAAGAAAAATAGAAATGCTACTCGTATGTCTTAGGTTTACTAATCTATGTTGAACGAACTAAAGAAGAAGGTATGCATATATAAAGAAGTTTCAGGGGAAGGTAATAACTGGGTTTGCAGATGCTAGTACAATTATGCTCTTGTTTGTATCAGGCAAGATATTTTAATTAGGAGGCTGAGTTGATGTTAAACAATTCGAAATGATTTTTATACATTTATAGTAGACCAAAGGGTGTGCTCGAATTAAATGAAATGGTACTTATGTTTTTATGCTTATCTTGTTTTTGTATGTAGATAGATCTTTTGCACTTTGTTTTATCCCTTTTCATATTTTGTTTTTGTCTGCATCTTTTACAGGAAACATTCCTACAAAGCCGGTACAATTTTCTTTTATTTATATGTATAGGTCAGAGCATTTTTATTTTTCCCAGTTGAATATGAAAGCATTAAATGCTTTGAGTACTTCATGCTTTTATTTTATACTTTTCTTGTTTTGTTTATAGATTTGCTTCTTGTCTTTGCATCACTATTTTACAGGCTTTACTCTTTTATTATATTTTTTTTATGACACAAACCTGGTTTGCTTTCATACTTTAATGTTCATAGATATAAAGTTGTTTTATTTTTACTTTGCTTAGAGTTTCTTGCCTGGTTATGCTTCCCTACCTTATGTGCATATATACATTATGTATATAAATATAAGGTTGTTATAGTTATTTGTTATAAGTTTTAACCTAAGTATTTAATTCTATTTCTAACATGTGAGTGTGTTTGTTTATTTTTTATTTTCCTTTTATATTTTAAAAATTATAAAATTATTTTATTTTCATACTTATGTTAATATCATACATTTGATTTATACTTAAGTTTAATATTTGTAAAGTTTACTTTATTTTAAATTTACAAATCATAGCTTTCCAAAACACACACATATATATATATATAATTTAAAAATAACAATTTCTTTTTATATTAAAATCTATTTGTAAAGATATTGCATTATTAATATTGTTTAAATATAAATTTTCAAAAGAAACTATCTCTTTAAAATATAAATACTTATTTATCAAGCTATGTTTTAAAAAAAAAACTTTTTATTTAAATTTAAATTCTAGGCTAAAATTTATTTTTTTAAACAAATTAAATTTATCTTGAGTATTTTTAAGATCATATTATTATTTATTCAATATTAAATTTCCAAGTTATCAAAAATAATAGAATTAGAAAGCATAGCTTTATCTATTAAATTTAAAAACAAAACTTATCTATTTATAATATATACCAATATACATATATACATTATAAATAGGAACAATTTAAATTAGCATTTTAAAAGATAAATTATCAGTTTAAATATCTATTTAAAAGAAGATTATGAAATCACGTTAAATCTTATTAACAATCATTATCAAATTAGTTTAATTTTTACATAGATTATTAAATTTATATTGCCAAAAATTCCGGGATATCACACGATGTGGATAGGGTTTGGATTTGGCTCGATCAGGCAATGCGGATGGGTGAACGTTGGTGGTGGGAAGCTCGGCGAGGTCTGGGCGAACTTTGACGGCGTGTTCTGGTGGTCGTTGGCGGCGGCAGGGCGAGGAAAGGTGGATGCGCGCGTATGCCTGGATTTTAGCATATACCTGGAATCGAACGAGATAGGGAGAGTTTAGCAAATTTGATTAGGCTAATGACAGGGATTAACATAAGTTGATGTTGTAATTAATGAAGATCATTATTTTAATTAAATCGAATTCTTATAAATACTGTATCTAATTCATATGATGTTGAAATCAAACGAAACAAGATGCATACGGTTCATGTCAGCGAATGTTACGCATAGGAATTGTATCGGTGTCGATTGTTTCTAGCAGGAATTTAGATTAAGATTAAACGCTTGTTTAATTTCAAACGGAATGTGGAAGCAACAATAGAAAATTTTGGTGAGTAAATCTCACTCATTTTGGATAACTAATTTTATTTAAAATGTTAAAATTGTTTATTGGTTAATTGGATGAATTGATGAATTATTACCAGTTGGATGTTATATTATATATATTAGTATTTGGGTATATTTTCCCATCGATCGGAGTGGATAAGACACTATACGCCCCGCATAATAGGAGATGACCCTTTTTATTGCGATATCCTGCCTTGAAGCGTTGATTATATTTTGTGATTATATAACATCAGTGGTTTGCAGAGAAACAGGTTGGAGGGATTTAATTAGATTCCTCAAAAATGTTAATTTTAATTTCATATATAGTGATATATGATGTGTTTGAATAATCTGTGATAGATTATGATATGATTTGACTTATTTGATGTTATAGTCCTACTGGCCTTAACTTTAGTATTTTTAATACCATAAATATCATTTTTGAATTTGAAAAGAAATTAAAAGGCAATTTTGGAAGTGAAATATTTATATTGAATTTTGGATTAATTAAAAAGGAATTGATTTGGAGAAAACAAATGATTTGATTTTAAATTTGTACTTACTATTTCATGAAATATTTTAAATAGAGATTTTGAAATAATGTATATAAAGGATTCTTAAACAATAATTTTTAAGTGATATTTGTTTAAATGTAAAAGGTTTTAAAAATCGATATTTCACTAGATTGGGAGAATAAGGGAAATTTATAAAGGACTATATTTATAAACGGAATTGTTTAATATGAATCTGTTATTGACAAAGAAAAACCGGGAACGAGTTTATGGATTTAATAACCATGTTTATAAATAAAGTAGAGTGATTATCATTTGATAAATTGTAAATATAAATTAGCAGTGAGAATTTATAATGAGATATAGAAATCGATTTAGAAAAAAATAGTGCATACTATTTTTGAATTTTGGAAATAGTTATGAATTTGGAGACTCAAATCGATTTGTGATAAATCGAGAGAGATTTATAAATACTAAAATGGTTATATTGGATTTTAAAAATAGATTTCTATTGAGAAGTTAAGTTTTGTTTTAAGAAAGGGATTTTTATTTATTAAACTATGTAATTTAAAAAATGTTTTAGTATTGAAAATATTTTGGAAAGTCGGTTGTTCAAATATTTTATGTTAGTTGAAATAAATTATAATTTTTATAATAATCTTGGTAAATCGATTAGTATTATTTATAGAGGAATTGGAAAATTGGTATTTTTTTAAAAAGTTTTTTGGGTATTTCAAATGGTTACTTAAATGAGTTTTGAAAATAATCTATTATTTTTCAAAAATACTTATTGTTTTATATATGGAATTTAAAGGCAAGTGATTGGGATGTGTTTATAAATACTCTCGAGATTTGTAAAGCAAGTTATTTAATGGAGGTTGTTTTGTAAGAGAAATTATATAATAGAATTCTGGAAACTTAAGAAATTTCCAAAATGTTTTAGATACGGGAATTTAGAAATGAATCTGAATTCTTAAAAGAAGTTATAAATTGCTAGTTGGAATTATAAATAAGTATAATTAGTTTTTGGAAATTCTAAAAAGGAATTTATTAATAATTCTAATGATTTATGAGATAGGTTATGGAATATTTTCTAAATTTGGTATTAAAATGATTTTGAAGAATATGTTTATAAATATTTTCCTAGGTATTGAAAAGAGGATTTTGGAAATATTTTAAGTATGAAATGAATGGTATGGAAATATTTTTCTAAGCGTTATAAATTAAATTTGAAAATATTTCTAAGTGTTGATATGATTTGAAAATATCATGTTAAAGGTTTAAATATTTGAATTTTTTTTTCAAATGTTGCAATACTGGAAGAGATTTGAATATATATCTTTGTAAAGATATTTGAAATAAATGCTTTGGTAGATTTATAATATGGCCTAGTGAATGCTTATGTGTGTAATTTGATAGTTAAATAACCGACTATCAAATCTGGAGAAATTCGATAATCGTTTCGAAGAGACTGGAATCAGATTTAATTATTCGAAAACTACTTCGATCTGATTTGAGCGTTACAAATTTGATATTGTGAAGATAGTGAAGATGGTGATTTTTGAGATTCGGTTTGTACAGATCCAGAACGACTTGTATGGATGAATGTTATCATTGCATTGTTGCCTGGAAGGCGGTGTTAGCATTCCAAGTATATGAATGCTAAATCTAAGGTAATACATAGCCTCAAGCCGCATCAACCAGGAATGACTAAAACAGAGAAGATGTAGTAGAGCTAAGTGGTCTTACGAGATACCTTTGTTTTCCAAAAGGATTTTTGAAAATATTAAATTCAAATTGAGTGTGTTTTCTCATGTTGGTTTTCAGACTGACTCGAGTGTTATGTTATTATAATGCTCAAGCTAGACTGAGCATATTACGGATTAGTTGGGATGCTTGGAGTTTCAAAGACAAGTTGGAAGCCCAGAGATGTATTCACGTACATGGTTATATTTTCCGCTATATTCATTAGTGTGTTATCAGCAACTATAAGGATGGACTGTTATAACCGTCCAGGCTGAAATAGTTTAGTATACTCTAATTGATATTTATGTGTGTGTATTAAAATTTTTCTTTTGTGAACGACTTGTGATATATTATAGATTATTCATTCCGCTATGAGATTCTATGTTATTTAATTTTCTTCTTATCTTCTTTCTACTTCTTTTTCCCTAACAATCGAGTTTTCCGATATTCGATTTCTCGGCATGCGATACAGTGAACGTATTGGTGTCGATTTTCGAGAGTCAAAAATCCTAGTTTGTGACATTTAATAAGATTTCAAAATTATTTTGAAATTAAAATAAGATTTTAAATTTAAAAGTTAAATTAAACTAAGAATTACATTATAAATGCTATAATATGATTTCAATGTTGGCCTTGAAAAAAATGTACATTATAAATGTTACAGTATAATTTTCAAAAGTGCTCTAAAAATATAATAAACATATTTGAAAATTTTAATATTTATAGTAAGATTAATAAATTAATTAAATAGTTAATTAATTAACGCATATACATATACAATATCTGTAGATATATGTTACATTATCTTAAAAAAAAGGTAATGTAAGTACATATGTGTATATATATATAAGAAATTTTCGAAATTAATATTTGATTAAATTGTCTAATAAAGTAGGTTAATTAAAAGTTAACTAACAAATTATAAAATACATGCATACATGTGTGTGTTATGTGTATTACCATAAAGGTTATAATATACATTCAATATAGTATGTTAAGTTGAATAATCACCAATTAGTTAAAGAGTTAATTGATTAAAATTAATTAATGCATGATTTGATTAATATAATGTTTTATATAAGATTATTATATCAGTCAATTAAATATAAAAGTTATATAGTGATAAAACTTATATAATATTAATGTATGAACTAAAGGTCGAAAATTAAAGAACCCTAGATAGACTTAAGGAATAAATATATACGCAAGTTTACGTATAAAATGATTCTTTTCTTCAAAAAGAGATAATGATTCTCAATATGTCCAAAACTAAAATAACGAGATTACTTCATTAGTAATACGTTATTGATGCAGCTCAGACCTGGGTCAACGAATTGCAAATTAGTGGCATGAGCCGTCTACGACCTAAGGGGAAGCTGCGAGTTAATGAGGAAGTTTTAAGTCGTCTATGACTTAACAAAGCTTGGAGGAAAGAGCTACGGCTTAACAAGAATGAAGAGAAGGAGTTACGACTTAACAGGAGTTTGAAGTGTTCGAGTTTGATGAGTCGTACACGACACAACGACTCATCCATAAGTCGTCTACGACTTAACATGAAGCGGGGAAAGTTCCAGCTATTAAAGGCCTTGAGTCGGAGGAAGGGCACGACCTAGTTAAGTCGTTTGGGACTTAGTCGTTCGGGAATAAGTTGTGGGAAGATATTGATATGTCACAAGCTATGACTCATGATAAGTCGTATGGAGTTTCTGAAGGCATTCCTTAAGTCGCCGCCGACTTAAGCTAAGTCGAAAGCCGCAGGTCAATCTGTTTGTACTATGTCATGAGTCGTTGTAAACTGTTAAGTCGTGATTGCCTTGAGTCGTATGTCGTGTACTATGTTCTGATGCATGTATGTGTTGTAATGTTCCTAAGTCGTGAGGCGTGAGTCTGTTGAGTCATGGATTCATTGAGTCGGTATTGTGTGCAAGTGATAAACCGTATGCGTTGAGTCGCCGCCGACTTATGTTGAGTCGTAAGTCACATACGACTTAAGGGCCAGTTGGTGAAAAGGGCTATAAATAGGGAGTGAGTTGTACATTTCAGGTGGTTGATTTTTGAATAAAATTTCTTGTTGATTGCTGTGTGCTTTCATATTAAATTGGTAGTTGAGTGTAATCTCCTATCTCCACTTTCGGTTATTCGAGTGCGCTCGAATCAACGATTGTTGAAGCCGATTCGTGGAATCAAGTGCGCTTGATCAACGCTTGAAGAATTGAAGATCTTCTCTCACGGTATCGTGCGCGATCAACGTGTCGAAGATAGCTAGAATTCGGTACCTTTGTGATCAACGAATTTGGGCATTTCAGTATCTTCAACCCACCGATTGCTACTTCCATCGATCCATATCGTTTTTTTAATTATTCGCTGCGCCAGTTTTGGTATCAGAGCTTGACTTAGCCAATCATAGCTAAGACGAGTCTTGGAGCCAACGAATTTGAAGTTTGAAGTTGTTGTTCATCGTGTTCATCTTGAAGTTGCAACGAGTTTGAAGATTTTGATCCATTTCATTTTGGATCTAGAGTTGGAGAAGTGTTTGAATTTGAAGTTGCTTGGAGACCTTGAGCCGAGCCAAGTTAAGCCGTGAAGAGTGAAGGACGAGCATAACATTGAGTTAAGTATAGGCCGTGCATCAGTTTTGGTATCATTGTTTGAAGTGTTAAGCCATGTAGTGGTATAGCCGTGCCTTGTTTGGTTTGTGTTGGAGAGTTTTGAAGTCCTGTTGAAGCTTTGTTGAAGAATTTTGAAGTATTTGAGAAGTTTTGAAGTGTTTGTGAAGAGTTTCCAATCACGCCGCCAAGGAGAGCTAACCGTCATCAAAATGTTGAAGCTTTGTATAGAAGAGAAGAAGCCGAGCTTATGGAACAACGTATTAATGAGAAATTTGATGAAGGCATTGGAAAATTAGAAAAGTTGATGAATGACTTGAATCAAACTCAAAGGAGGAGATCACCAAACTCGAACCATGGAGGAAACCGAGTTTCGCCATCGGTTACGGAAGCGAGGAGGGTATCACCACATTCTTTTAGAGAAAGGAGAGAAACATCAATTTCATCAAGGAGAGATCACCATGACTATGGACATGAAGAAAGAAGAATTTCACGAGAATTTGAGAATGATCCATATAGATATGAAGAGAGACAAAGTCGAAGAAACATGCATGAATGAAGGGATGACAATGGTCGAGATCGATGTAGGCATACTTTTGATTTTGATGAAGAGGGTGATAGAGCTAGCATTCATTATCGAGACCAAGTTCGAAATTCTTATCGGGATGTTGAAGATGATCGTCGATGGGAGTCGGGAATGAAGATGGAAATTCCAGAGTTTAAGGGTGGAATGGTAGCAGAAGAATTTCTTGATTGGTTATCTAATGTTGAAGAGATCTTTGATTTCAAGGAGGTTCCGGAGAATCGTCGAGTAAAGTTGGTTGCTACTAGGTTGAGGGGGAGAGCTTTGGCATGGTGGCAGCAAACTAAACTTACAAGGGAAAGAATGGGAAAGTCAAAGATTGAGTCTTGGGATAAGATGAAGAAGTTGATGAGAGCTACTTTCTTACCTTACAACTATCAATCACTTATGTACCAGAGGTTGCAGAATCTGAGGCAAGGGACGAAGTCTGTTAGTGATTATGCTGATGAATTTTACCAACTCATTGCCAGGAATGATATTATGGAAACGGAAGAACAGCTAACTGCTAGATTCATTGGGGGATTGAGAATGCAGATCCAGGATATGGTTAATATGTTTGATCCTAGGACAGTGGCAGAGGCACATCAGAAAGCGTTGGCTTGGGAGAAGCAAGGAAGGCGTGGAGGTGGTGTGTTTACTAATTCCAATAATCAAGCGAAGGGTGTTAGTGGAAGTTCTAATGTTCCTAAACCTGTTACAAAACCAATGGTGAAGGAGGCTGAGAAGGCGAAGGTTAGCAGTGGTTTCAAATGTTATAATTGTCAGGAGTTGGGTCACAAAAGCAATGAATGTCCAAAGCCGAAGAAGAGAGCAATGGTTGCTGAGATTGAAGAAGATGATGATAAAGAGGCAGAATGTTCAAATGCACCTTATGTTGAGGAGGAAGAAGAATTATCTGGGGATGAAGGCTGTAATCTTATGATGAGGAGGTCATGTCTTACACCAAAGCAAGAGGAGGATTCTAGTTGGTTGAGGAGCAATATTTTTCAGTCGACATGCACTATTCTGGGAAAAGTTTGCAAGTTCGTTATTGATGCTGGAAGCTGTGATAATATTATCTCTACAGAAGCAGTAAGGAAGTTGAATTTGAAAACCGAGAAGCATCCTAAACCGTACAAGCTAGCATGGTTAAGGAAGGTGGTGAAGTGAAAGTTGAACGAAGAGCTTGCGTGAAATTTTCAATTGGGAAGAAGTACAAAGATGAAATTTGGTGTGATGTTGTAGACATGGATGTGTGTCATCTGTTGTTGGGCAGACCATGGCAGTTTGATAGAGCAGTGCAACATTATGGTCTTGCTAATAGTTACAGTTTTATGTTTGAAGGTACTAAAATCACTTTAGTTCCTAAGAAGCAACAGCAGAAGGAAAGCAAGCTAGAGGAGATTGAACAGTTGAAAACATTATTAAGTTGAAGAGGAGCCTGAAGTCTATTTGTTGATTGGCCGAGAGAGTCATGAAGAGGTTGAAGTTCCAGAAGAAGCGAAGCCAGTTTTGAAAGAATTTGAAGACGTATTTCCAGAAGAGTTGCCTAAGGAGTTACCGCCATTAAGAGACATTCAACATCAAATTGATCTTGTTCCGGGAGCAGTGTTACCACATCGACCACATTACAGGATGAGTCCGAAGGAACATGAGGAGTTGTGAAGGCAAGTGGAAGAGTTGTTAGAACAGGGACGTGTTCAGGAAAGCTTGAGTCCTTGTGCAGTACCAGCTTTGTTGGTGCCGAAGAAGGATGGAACATGGAGAATGTGCACTGACAGTCGAGCATTGAATAAGATTACTGTTCGCTACAGATTTCCTATGCCAAGGTTGGATGACTTGCTAGATCAGTTGAGTGGGGCAACTATCTTTTCAAAGATTGATTTGAAGAGTGGATATCATCAGATTCGAATTAGACCGGGAGACGAATGGAAGACCGCATTCAAGATGAGGGAAGGTTTATATGAATGGTTGGTTGTGCCATTTGGTCTATCAAATGCACCAAGTACATTTATGAGGGTGATGAATCAAATTTTCAGACCGTACATTGGGAAGTTTGTTGTAGTTTACTTTGATGATATTCTAATCTATAGTGCGAGCATAGAGGAGCATGTAGAGCATTTGAGAAAGGTGTTAATTATTCTTCGTGAGGAACAATTTTATGCAGCTACGAAGAAATGTGTGTTCATGACTCGAAGTGTATTATTTTTGGGATATGTTGTATCTGAGAAGGGAATCTAGGTGGACCAGAGTAAAGCTAAAGCAGTTAGAAATTGGCCACAGCCGAGAACTATCACTGAAGTTAGAAGTTTTCATGGATTGGCATCATTCTACCAAAGATTCATTCCACACTTCAGTAGCGTGATGGCACCAGTTACCGATTGTATGAAAGGGAAACAGTTTTCTTGGTCGAAGGAAGCAGGAGTTGCTTTTGAACGAATCAAAGAACTGTTGACGACAGCACCAATTCTTGTATTACCAGATTTTCAGTTGTTATTTGAGCTACACACTGATGCATCAAAGGTTGGGATTGGAGGAGTGTTGAGTCAGTGTGGAAGACCTATTGCATATTTCAGTGAGAAGTTATCAGGGGCAAAGCTGAGATATAGTACATACGATGTTGAGTTTTATGCCATTGTTCAAGCCGTGAAACACTGGAGGCATTATCTATTCCAGAAAGAGTTTGTTCTTTACACTAATCATGAAGCCTTAAAGCATTTGCAAGGGCAGGATAAGATTTCTGCGAGACATGCATCATGGATTTCTTATTTACAACAGTTTACTTTTGTCGTGAAACATAAATCTGGGGTAACGAATCGTGTGGCTGATGCTTTGAGTAGGAGGAATCATTTGTTGACTACAATGAAAGTTGAGGTGATAGGGTTTGAATTATTGCCAGAGTTGATTGACGAAGATCCTTACTTTGCAAAGTTTGTTGAGAAAGTTAAGGATGGAGATACTGTTGAATTTATGTTGGTTGATGGATTCTTGTTTAGAGGAAATCGATTATGTATTCCAGAGAGCAGTTTGAGATTGAAGATTATCAAAGAATTACACGAAGAAGGCCATATGGGTAGAGATCATACTTTGCAGTTAATTTCTCAATCTTATTTTTGGCCATCAATGAGGAAAGAGGTTGAAAAGTTTGTGGAGAGATGCCATATATGTCAGGTTTCGAAGGGAACAGCGACAAATGCAGGATTGTATATGCCGTTACCTGTACCAACTAAACCATAGGTTGATATCAACATGGATTTCGTTTTGGGTTTGCCTAGAACTCAAAGGGGAAATGATTCTATATTTGTTGTGGTGGATAGATTTTCGAAAATGGCACATTTTATTGCTTGTAAGAAGACGACGGATGCTGTTCGTGTTGCTCAGTTGTTTTTTAAAGAAATCTATCGTTTACATGGGTTGCCAGAGTCTATTGTTTCGGACAGGGATACCAGATTTTTGAGTCATTTTTGGCTTAGTTTGTGGAAGATGGTGGGAACGAAGTTGAACTTTAGCAGCGCTTATCATCCGCAAACAGATGGACAGACCGAAGTTGTTAACCGAACGTTGGGGAATTTATTGCGATGTCTTGTGAAGGATAATCTGAAGAGTTGGGACATGAAGTTATGCCAGGCAGAGTTTGCACATAATCATGCAGTAAATCATAGTAGGGATTCAGTCCATTTCAGATTGTATATTCAAATTTACCCAGGGGACCATTGGATTGGGCAGTAGTACCACAACCAAAGGGGACGGTTAAACGAGCAGCTGATTTTGTTGATGGGTTAACCGAATGTCATAAGATCGTTCAGGA
Source organism: Allium cepa (assembly GCA_030765085.1). NCBI lineage: Eukaryota > Viridiplantae > Streptophyta > Magnoliopsida > Asparagales > Amaryllidaceae > Allium > Allium cepa. The sequence continues at coordinate 444,509,597 of CM060931.1, forward strand.
ACGATTGGAAAAGTCAAATGAGAAATATAAGAAATTTGCAGATTTGAAGCGACGAAATGTTGAATTTAATGAGGGTGATTTGGTATATGCAGTGTTAACAAAAGATCGTTTTCCAGTAGGCGCTTATAACAAGTTGAAAGCCAGAAAAATTGGTCCAGTAGAAGTTGTGAAACGGATCAATGAGAATGCCTATAAGTTGAAGTTGCCGGAGGATGTATATACTTCTGACGTATTCAATGTTAAGCATCTTGTGCCATATTATGGAGATGGACAATCTGATGGGGAAGAACTTACAAATTCGAGGACGAATTTTTCTCAACCAGGGGAGGATGATGCAGCTCAGACCTCGGTCAACGAATTGCAAATTAGTGGCATGAGCCGTCTACGACCTAAGGGGAAGCTGCGAGTTAATGAGGAAGTTTTAAGTCGTCTACGACTTAACAAAGCTTGGAGGAAAGAGCTACGACTTAACAAGAATGAAGAGAAGGAGTTACGACTTAACAGGAGTTTGAGGTGTTCGAGTTTGATGAGTCGTACACGACACAACGACTCGTCCATAAGTCGTCTACGACTTAACATGAAGCAGGGGAAAGTTCCAGCTATTAAAGGCCTTGAGTCGGAGGAAGGGCACGACCTAGTTAAGTCATTTGGGGCTGAGTCGTTCGGGAATAAGTTGTGGGAAGATATTGATATGTCACGAGCTACGGCTCATGATAAGTCGTATGGAGTTTCTGAAGGCATTCCTTAAGTCGCCGCCGACTTAAGCTAAGTCGAAAGCCGAAGGTCAATCTGTTTGTACTAAGTCATGAGTCGTTGTAAACTGTTAAGTCGTGATTGCCTTGAGTCGTATGTCATGTACTATGTTCTGATGCATGTATGTGTTGTAATGTTCCTAAGTCGTGAGGCGTGAGTCTGTTGAGTCATGGATTCATTGAGTCGGTATTGTGTGTAAGTGATAAACAGTATGCGTTGAGCCGCCGCCGACTTATGTTGAGTCGTAAGTCGCATACGACTTAAGGGCTAGTTGGTGAAAAGGGCTATAAATAGGGAGTGAGTTGTACATTTCAGGTGGTTGATTTTTGAATAAAATTTCTTGTTGATTGCTGTGTGCTTTCATATTAAATTGGTAGTTGAGTGTAATCTCCTATCTCCACTTTCGGTTATTCGAGTGCGCTCGAATCAACGATTGTTGAAGCCGATTTGCGGAATCAAGTGCGCTTGATCAACGCTTGAAGAATTGAAGATCTTCTCTCACGGTATCGTGCGCGATCAACGTGTCGAAGATAGCTAGAATTCGGTATCTTTGTGATCAACGAATTTGGGCATTTCAGTATCTTCAATCCACCGATTGCTACTTCCATCGATCCATATCGTTTTGTTAATTATCCGCTGCGTCAGTTATTCCATCAGTCGATATCACTCTAGATAACATATTGAATCTTTAATATAATGTTGTCCTCTACCATATATATGAATGTATGTATATGTATATAAATTACCTGCATACTCCTTAGTTGTTGAGAAAACTCAAGCTAAGGATGTTATGTGTAGTATTACTAATATATTGAATAGACAAGGTAAGATAACTATATGTATTTACGAAGAAAACTCAAGGTATACATATTATATTTACGTCATTATCATATTATAGGGATGAGTGAATAATTTCATTTCGATTTGTTGAGAAAACTCAAGGTCGAAGTGAAACTAGAGAAAGGTATCACGGGTTAGGAGTTGTATATAATACAACTGATAAAGAGTTATCCATCATCCGAGGAGCTATGTCTTGCCGATCAAACTCAAGGTCAGAATTCTAAGATAGACGAATCCTAACATCCACTAGAGAAATAAGGCGATTTCTATATTTTTCTTAGTGTTTTGATAAACATAAAAATCTAAAATCAATACAAAAGTATGGATATTTGATCCATATACGATCACACATAAATGCTATACGATGAACGCTCACAATTCGTAATGTACGAAACTTCGATGAAATTAGTTCATTGAAATAAGCAAGGACACTGTAGTATGGCACCATATATTCAACATGACTGATTACAATAATAATCTACTGGACTAAAAGTGTGATGCCCCACCTCAAAACCCACGCTAGCTAAGAACACTACGATGTAGTGCTGTCAACTAGCGCGGAGAATAAGGCTGATGAGGAGCGACCATCCATGTAATTACTTATCACACGGTGGCTAAAAATAATCTTCGGAAACAAACATAGAAATAAGCATAACACAAATTAGTCACAGACATCCATATCACAAAGGCAGAAGAAAGTATGAATATATAACTAACACATGAAAGTGTACATCAGAGTAGTGGTCAAAAAGATCCACAATAATACAAAAGAATAGCAATACGTGCTATACCAAAAGAATACAACTATGAGTCTATATCTCAAGTGTATACAACAAAAACTGCTAATCTAAACAAGTAGCCAAAAGTCTGTGTAGTGAATCACTGGGGGAGAAGTCAAGCAGAAGCACCTGTAACATCTCGGTCTGACCCGAGTATTATTTATAAGAAAATAATAAACGGATCAGTCTAGCTATAAATATCAGACGACATGATATAAAATAAGAGAAATGGCATATGCGAATAATATCCATAACATCATACTACTATAAGTATGTAAATGATAATCAATAAGAGATTAATCAATATCACAAGAATCTTCTCAAAGATCCAAAAGGGTATCATACCCGAAACTTGTACTCATAACAAGTCAATGACATAAATTCCAGAATCAACACAAGAAATCCAGAAAATCATGAAAAAGAAAGAGGCCTATCACATGACGGTCCGAAGACCATGGGAAGCTACCCCATATGTGTGAGTCGAAATCACACAGATGAGGTCTAGACTAACCAAAAATCAAAAAGGTATGTGTGAGTGAAATCACACAAGTGGTGTCTAGTCTAACCTCGCAAACAAAAACGTATGTGTGAGTGAAATCACACAAGTGGTGTCTAGACTAACCAAGAAGGTAAAAAGGTATGTATGAATGAAATCACACAAGTGGTGTCTAGTCTAACCAAGCAAACAAGAGACATCGCACAATTGCTAGTCTAAATCATAAGAATGATCGTCATGATCAACGAGAAGTGTCAATTACACTAAGCTAGTAAATATAAAAGTTTAGCCTCATGTCCCATAACCACTTGCTTAACTTAAATATTTACGAACAAACTGTAAATCTTCACTAGAAAATTGTCACAAGAGGTTCAATCGAACAAGTCCAAGAATTAACCGACGAAGTGAACGCAGACGTTTCATACCACTTGTTTTACTAAGTCGTTTAATTAGATTTCTCATACGAGTGAGGTAAAGGTTTGTATATACTAATAGATTAGAAATCAGTTTGAGAAAACGAGCTTTGTTATAAAATAGTGTTGAAATCATTTGAAGAAAGAGTTTTGATATTTACTACTAGTATAGAAAACCTTTATATTTTAAAGTGACAAATCATAGAAGTGATTGTAGAAACAATCAATCATAAAAATTCACATTCGAAGACGTGAATAAAATCTAAATAAACCGATAAAGAATCCATCGAAATAGATATTCAAAAATCCATAAAATCGACCGAGAAGCCAAAGATAGTTTGTCTCGAAGAATGGTCAACTCAGCATCTCAACAAAGCAAGTTCCGTTGAATGTTTTTCAGATAAGATCCCCTACGGAGGGGGGTCCAGGGGGGTGGCAACCCCCCTAGGTGGGGGTGCGGGGGCAACGCCATCGCTACGGGGTTCGACCTGCCCGGTCAGGTCACGGGGGACCAGGGGGCAGCACCCCCGGCGGGGTGCGGGGCAGCGCCCCGTCCAAAAACGGTACGACCAAGTGATTAAAGGGGCACGACCTAGTGGTCCAGGGACCTAAAGGGTAAAGGTCATGCGACCTAAAATGGGTTCGCGACCTAACACTCAAACGACCTAAAGAAAATAAGGGGCCGAGCGACCTATAAGAAGCAGCGACATAAATAGAATCGAGGTCCAACGACCTACGGGTTAGGTCATGTGAGTTAAGGAGGTCAACGACCTAACAGAGACACGCGACCTAATAAAGGAATGCGACCTAAAGGCACGCGGCCTAGTGACCTAAGCAGGAAACGCGACCTATGAGGGGCAAGCGACTTAAGTGGGTCAACGACCTATGGAATATAGGTCACGCGACCTAACGGTTTACAAGGTCTTGCGACCTAACTGGAAACGTGGTCTAGCGACCTAGTGGTTTAAAGAAGATGGGTCACACGACCTAAGGAGATAAGGCCTAGCGACCTACGAGCTAAAGGTTCAACGACCTAACAGGATGTAGGTCCAACGACCTAACAGGTAAGAAGATCACACGACCTAAAATGCCATAGGACCTAACGACCTTAGGTCATACGACCTAGCGACCTAAAGCCATACGACCTAAAGCCCAACGACCTAGCGACCTAAAACCAAACGACCTACGACCTAATTCCGAGTGCCGAGCAACCTAACGTTGTAGGCCATTTTAAGGTCGGAAACGAGCTATTTTGAGGCCGAGACTTTTCCACGCGAACGACCTAGCATAGGCAGAACGACCTAAGTGCAGTTTTTCACCAAAAACACTGAAATTTGGGATTTTTCGCCAATCCAATCCAAACCAAATGCAAATGTACATGAAAACATGATAGGGATTCATTCCCAATAGTCCAAGATAGTTATAGGCTAGATTTGTGAGATAAAAATCTCACCTTTTCACTAAAATGGATGAAGATGAAGCTTGAAATGCTATGCAAGGATCAACCACTAGCTTGAATCAATGTCTTCACTTGAGTTTTGGAGTTGATGTTGGATTAGCAATGAAGACTTAGCTTTTAGAGTTTTAATTTCTCTTTCCACTCACCATTAATGCAAAAGCTTGAGTTGGTAGGAATTTATGAAGAGTGAAGAGAATGAGGGGGTTGGGCTTGAGTTATAATGGCTAAGCTAACCCAAAGTCCAAAGCGGGAAAAGTTAGTGAAATTCCACTAACTCCAAACCTATTAATGTTTATACTTAAAAAGTTGTAAACGACCTTTCGAACTCAATGGAAGTGGTCTCGAGTCCTAATTTAACCGTTTGCAAAAAGTAGCTTTTCGGACCAAAATCCGATTAACGATAAAATAATTAAATAAAATAATTAAATATAAAATCGACAAATATGCGGGTTGTTACAAAAAGCTATAATATAGATCTAAGAATTCGATCATTGAAATGTCCATTTGATCCGTTTACGTAAAGTGAAATGTTTTTTATATCAATGAAAGTTAAAGATGACTAAATACACTTTTGTAAGGAGTTCTTTATGATATTGTAGTAGAGTTTCCTTTAAATGGTTCGACTGTTTAGAAAGGAAATCAAATGTACGAGAGCAGATATAATCTAAGGCATGGTTGTGATGAAGAGAGTGAATTATCACTTCTGCTTCTTAAAGAAAGATTAGACGAGAATTATAAAATAATAATTTATACTAAAAATTGGAATGAGAAATATGTTTTCAATTCAAAATGTATTTCCACATAAAAAGTTGTTTTCTACGAGATTTATTTCTTTGAAATTAAGATATTTGATCTGACAATTCTCGACTATAAATGAAATAAAAAACCTATATTAAGTGGTTAAATAGTTGAATGGAGCTTCATTTTTCATATGCTACTATAGTAATGGAGGAAATAGTGGAGCCTACCATATAATACTTATCCCATCAAATTGCGTAAATTATTTCATAAAATACCAAACGTTATTTATGAACTGTTTTTCAGTTTTGACTGAAAAATAAATATAGTTTTATTTCAGTCTTAATACTATGAATACTCATTATGAAATAAAACTATAAAAGTTGTATTCATGATGCATTGGAAAATACAAAAGTATCTAAATTTATTTGCAGATATTTTGGAATTATGGGTTATGTCATAGTTTAAAGAAATAATGTTTGACCATATGATTATGACTCGTGTAGTGCTAGCAAATTATATCTCAAACAATTGAGAGCAAAACACCCATTCAATAGGAGCGACATAAGGGTTGATCAACTGTTTGAATTTATATATGTATGTATGTATGTATGTATACAGATGTATGTAGTTGTAAGTCTAATAATACAAAACGTTTCCATGTACTTCCTTATATTCACCATTGAGTTATCATCAAAATGGACATGTGTATTGATACAAATGTAGTATGCCTATGATAAGCTCATGGAATATAAAAAGGAAGTAAATAAAATAACCTACAATAGAAAATAAAAACAATTTGGTTTAATTGAATAGATGAGTATATTGAAAAGAGTTTCAAACGTACCTAATATGAATAAAGAGTCAATCTCAATAGTCACTCCTTCCTGTGATGCATAATGATGTATCAATATGGAGCAGTCGAACTTTATTGAATGAATTATAATTAATGTTAAGTGAAGTTGAGTTAACTTGTTTTCATAAGATCATATGCTTAAGAGTAATATATAAGTTAAAATCAATTTCATCTAAAGAATAGTTTGAAAAATCATACAAGACAAGGGTATATAAGAAATCCCAACATATCCTAAGCCAAAGAGTTGGTAGGTTGTGTGAGTCGAAAGATTGCACGTAATAATTATTCGTGGGGGATCTTGTATGAATCGCCCCAAAAAGGAATTTTGGAACGACTGTCACTAGATGATCAATTTATGTTTTAAACCTAAGTATTGTAAACAAAAATCAAATCAGTTTTTAATATAAGGCAATTCATAAGGTGTTTATGAATACCTATTCCGTTACACTGAGTGTAACGTACGCGATTTTTCGTTGCCGAAAAACCGAATAGTTATGGTTTTAAGAAAAAGAAAAGAAAAAGAAGAGAGGAGAGAAGAGATAAGAAGATAGAGAGAAAAGAAAACAGAAAATAGAACGGAATAGAAAACAACAGAACAACATCGGAATCTCACAATTCGCAGCGGAACAACATATGATAATAAATGAATAATCTTTAAACAAAGAACTATATCAGTTATTACATTTTATACATTACATTACATCATCATCAGAGTGTACAACAACATACAACAACAAACAGTGCAGCGGAAAAAGAAATACTATATATAAATTAGTAATACGCCATGCCATCCAGCTTGCCTACAGCAACTCCAGAATATCCAGAATATCCTGATAAACCTAACTCTTAACTGCCCGTGTGGAAATTGGTGGGCACCCAGAGTTTAGGAAGGAAAACAATAAACTCCGAGTCAGTCATGTGACTGGTGTGAGAACTCAAACAGTTTATTTATCTTTGAAATCAAAATAGAGGAATATTTTTAAAGTCAATTCGCAATGCTTTTAAAAATGAGACTACCATAAGGCCTCCCGCACACACACACAATGCAAACGCAGAATCGGAGGAGATTTCTCCTTATGATAGTCAAAGATGCTTGATACGCATTAAAAAGAACATTTTATATTATTACTAGTGCATAGTGTAGAGAAAAATTCATTTCGAAAGTAGAATATAAATCTTAGCCAACATAGACATTCCGAACTATGCCTACTATAGCTAACTATGTTCAATAGCAGGTTACCGCCGCATTCCATAGCAGGTTATACAACTAAAACCGTACAAGTCACGTATTGTTTCTTTGGATTTCCAACGAATGATTAGGCCAAGGAACTTCCCATTGCCACATGAGAATGCCTCTGGATGGACATCCTCGAGAACCAAACCGGATCTCTACCAACACAAGGCCGGGTTACCCCTAACTGAGTAACAACTGACCGAATATGCCATCCCCCGGTCTTTGGGACCTTTTCACCGAGCGCTCGTAATCAATTCACACAATCATAACAAAGTGTTTTCAACATGAGTAAGTATCTGGGCTCCATACCATGATACCACCCTTTTCCAGAACGAAATGCACACATCCTAAAGGGTGCTACCCCTCATAACCTTGCTGCTTCTTTCCTGTTTTGGCCATTCACGGGGTGTGAGGCTCGACGAAGTCACGTCCTCAAAAACATACTTTATACAAAAGCCATGCTTTGGGTCAACAAATGATCATAGAAATGATCACCAGGATAGACGATCAAATAAACGATCCTATCATAAATAATCAACACAATGATCATTTACAGCAACACTTAGCATGTCACATTACCAAATTAGGAATATATCGCTGATAACTTCAACTATATAATCTCTGAGCTCGTACGTCTCAGAGAAGGGTGTTAAGCTAAAAGAATAAATTCTTCGCCACCAACAGAAATATATTTGAAAGAAATCTGCTTTATATCTCAATTTGTAACGTCAGACATACAATCTATACAAGTCTGTTCCGGGCTCGAACAAAACCGAAGGCACTTACAAAGAAGTCCTTGCAATCCGGATATTCACAAACCTGATCGGATTCACCATCACATATGGAGAACTCAATACCGTAGCTACTCGGTGCAGAGTCAATCGACAGGTCATCCTATCGCTCTCGCAAATACCGGGTTTTTAACACCGATCTTCAATGCAATTCATAACGACGTATCACATATTCGGAATGGGTTATACGACCTCATGGTCCTTTCCCGGTTAACCCGAATAGTGAGCGCTTATTCAAAAATAAGTGTGGCATTCAAATTCAAACAAATCACATCAATTACCCATTCAAAGGGAAATATTGATAGTCGGTTATTGAACAATCAATGGATATGCACAACATCACCAGATTCCAAATAATTTTCCAAATTATTTATTTTCCAAAATATCTTTACAAGATATAAAATTTCGATACCTCAAAAATAAATCAATATTTATCTTTAAACAATTTCCCCTTTCTATTCATAAATTCCATAGTGAATTTATATTTTAAAATATCCATGCATATACGATTTCAATTATTCATTTCAATTTATCTTCAAAAAGATAAATTCTCAAAATATTCACTTTATATTGGAAAACATTTCCATACTTATTTATTCATAAGTAATTCACAAATTTTATTTATTTTCAACCTTTGGAAAATATTCAATATACTTAAATCGAAATTAAGTATATATTTCATTCTTTAAGGAAATCATTCTCTTAAACATATTTATTTGGGCCAAAACGAATGTTGCGTAAAACATCGTTACGACAACCCAAAATCACTAGTATAGGGATTTGAAATTAAAATAGATATATAAATCCCAATACTATACAAAACATTTCCTTTCGGAAATCATTTACTATAACAACAGTGTTATAGTCCACCATTTCCTTTTATTTCTCGAAAACGTCTATTTCAACAATAAATGTTGAAATCTATGGTTTCGAATCTCAACACATTTTAAAACATCGTTAGGTCGTTTTAATTCTATTTAAAACATCACATTCAAAACAATTTCTTTAACATATTATTCACTATTCAAAAACGTGAATATACTTGTTAACAAATTTCATCCTTTCTATTCATTTTATTTTAAAGGATTATTCACAGTCAAAAATGTGAATATAACTTCATAAATAAATCATAACAATTTACTTATCAAAATAAGTCGTTTGTGAATTTATAAAACAACGTTTATAACTCCATTTATATTTGTTTTATAACTTCTTTCTTTATAAATTTTCTTTATTAACCTATTCACTTTATATCTCAATTATGAACCAAAAGTCCATATTATAAGTTAAATACTTATAAAACGATTATTTTACAAAATCGTTCTTTTAAACTTCATAATTATAAATCTTATAACTTATAAGATTCAATTATTTATCCAAATATATTCTTTAATAACTTCATAAATTTTATAAACCTACTGCTTATAAAATTCCATTTATAACTTCACCTTTTATAATTCTATAAATTTCATTCATGTATGAAATTCATTCACAATTCATTCTAACACTTATAAAAACTCGTTTTATAGGTCAAATATTTTCATTTATAAATTATCAATTTATAAATCTTTTTATATAAATCAATTTATACTATTATTGCAAATTGTCTTTAAAGTCCTTTATAATTTCACCATTTTGATTTATAAAATAATTAGATTTTATAAATCCTATATTTAAACTTTTCACAATAATTTCAAAAATCCCGATTTAACTATTTTATAAAATCATTAGCATCATATTCTCAAAAATCAACTTTTAACTATATTTCTCAAAATCATAATTTTTATATAACATTAAGAATTATACGTTTATTTATTTAAAATGGATCAATTCCAAACATGTAGTATATTTTCCAAAAATCACTTTAAAAATCATTTTAAAGTTCCAAAACTTGGTCCAATGGTGCTACATATCAAATAGTCAATCACGACAATAACGATATCATATATCGTATATGATAGTCCATCAAATATCAAAATATCTGAATTCAAATAAATACTGTTGAGGAATCCAATTGGATCCCTCCAACCTGTTTTCCTGCATCCAAAAACATTAGCACAATACCAATTTCGCTCCAGTACGAAATTATCGCGGTATATGGGATTTAAAATATTATCCGCTTAATAACGGCGCAATAGGGTCTCATCCGCTAAACAAAAAAATGCGGGAAATCAATAACTCCAATATATACATATGCCAATATATATATTGCTATTATATATAATACCAATTTCACTGTTTATGAAATATTCGCGGTATATGTTTTTAATAAATAACATCTGCTTACTAATGTCTATTTTAACAATCAATAGATATCAATCATCATTTAAACATGCATTCAAATATTTTAAATCTAACTATTTAAAATAAAATCGAAACTGATTCGATTGAGTGAGAAGTTCTCACCTTGATTTTATTTCCGTTTTAGCGATTTATTTCGAATAAAATTAAATGGACGTTTAATTTTACCCAAAATTCTCACTAACTCCAAATGACTCCAATCCAACTCCATCGCGTAGTGCTCGTCCATACGATTCCAATGCAACTGGTTTCGCGCGTTTTCGACCTCGTATGAAAAAGTTACAAATATTTGAAGTTATACGAGTTTTTATATAGAAATTTACAACTTAAATTAAATTTTATAAACCCACTACCCCTTATCACCCTTGGATCCTTCATCATGCAATCCTGACCGTCCACCCCCTTCTCCCTCTCACGCTCATATGCTCCAGTATACAGAACGCACAAAAGAGCCCATCAACCAAGAACTAGGGTTAATTCTTTCGGCCACCTCGATGCATGAAAACACGATCAGGAAGTTCCATTGCGAAGAGCATGACACGTACTATACTCGGCTACAGTATAGTGGAGCTCGGCCCCCCTTTCTCCTCGAGTTGCGTGCGCAAGCTCCAGGCATCGGCCCCCTCCTGCTCCTCCTCTGATGCTCCAAACACGATCTCAACCGTTGATCTCCAAGATCTCACTATGCTCTTCGATTTTGCTTCAGGAAGTTTAGCCTAATTGTCGACGGATTTGGAGTAATCGAGGGGGAAAGGTCGTGAGTTTCTGGCCATTCAATATTAACTGGCGGCTAGGGTTAGATTAGGGTTAGGTTTAGAATTTTTTATTTTTATTTTTTTAGAATAGTGGGCTATTTATAGAGTTTCGAACGAACACTATTCAGTTCGAAAATTCCGAACTCCGATTTACGCGCCGTAACCAGCGTTTCTAGGGTTTACCCCGCGTTCCGGACACAATGGAACAGGTTTCGAAAGCTAATTCGGACATCTGTGCGAGTTATGGCTACAAACGTTCAATTTAAATTAAACCGATTTAAATCGATTTCTAGGCGTTTTAATTTGTACCGGACAAACGGTAAATCCAATTGACACGAAATTTGAAACCTTACAATAATATCACATTACGGATCCGATGAAACTGGTTTCGTCGAAATCCGAGACTTTTTGAAAAATGACTATTTTAACTCGCCAAATTAAAATTAAAAATAAATCGATGCGTTTCGAGCTGCCACGATCAAATGATAACTCCGATTGACACGAAAATTGAAATCCGGTAATAACTAACTATTACGGATCCAATGGAACTGGTTTCGTTCAATTCTGAGACTGTTCAAAAATTGACTATTTTCACTAGTCGATTTAAATATTAAAATATTCAATTTTCACAAATAAACTTTTAATTCGATTTTAAAAGTTCTAAAATATCATTCTAACTCCAATATGATAAAATAAAATTTTAAAAATCATTTTCAATCATATTTAACTCAATTTCAATTATTTCCATAATTTAACATATTAAATTATCGATTTAATTATTCAATTAAATCCAATAATTCGAAATAAAATTTATTCGACTTATAAATTCACTTATTAATATTTAAAATAAATTAAATATTCAAATTTTAATTATTAAAAATCCTGGGTCGTTACAATCTTCCCCCCTTAAAAGAATTTCGTCCTCGAAATTTACAAGTAAGAAAATTTACAGAATCTATTAATTTTCCCAAAATTCATAGTTTAACTTCTTATAATCTTTACTAAGTTTTCAAATCATACTTAGTTATACTTTCAAAAACAACTACTATTGTTTAACTTTCAATTCCAAATCAAAGTCTAAGTTTTCAAAAATTTTCCAATTTTCTCAAAATTTTCTAACGCCTTAAATTTCCGGAAAAATTCGCCATAGTCTCCTTTGCGCGGCTCGATCCGAAAAAAAAAATGACAGTATATATATCACAAATATACATCTCATCAAGTAATGAGGCATCCCGAAGGGAAAAAAGTATAAAAGTACGGTATGTAATCCGAGATATGTACCTTATATTTTACTAGCGAGCATATACGGCTAATATAGCGCGAAAGCGAGCTCCAAATGCGAAGCAAACGCGATCCGCACCTACTAAACACTCGACAATCAACATGAGAATCATGCATGTAGACAATAGTATCAATATACAACATATAACAACATAATAACTATATATGCCAACATAGCAAATGTAAACAAACAACAAATGCAAACATCAACCAACTATCATCCATAACCAATAAATATTCATTCATATTCTCATTAATATTTAATGAATTGGTTTTCAATTTAAATCACATTTGATTCATTAACAGTGGATGTTTTTACTAACATTCATTTTCAATTAGTTTATATTTACTAATTCATATTCAAGTTGGTTCGCTTCCAAATCAAATTTAATGCTTAATGAATGATATACAATCAATGTATATTAATTGCAACCAAATTCCTTTGCTTATATTCATTCAATTATTCAACTTCCTTTAACATTAGATTTTAATGAATTAGCACTTACATTCATTATTCCATATCAATTATTCACATTTAATTGATTAATATTAAATCCATTCATTCAAACATTTCTTAAGTTATATTCCATTTTATAAACATCACTTGTTTTACATAACTTAAATTCCCATTTTTAAATCAATTCAGATTCCAATTCTAAAGTAAATTTCCATTTAACTTTAAATTCATTTTTATTACAACTCATATTCATAAATATATTCATATAGTTTCACTTCTTATATATATAAGTTTATTTCACAATTGTAAATCACTTTAATTATAATTTAATTCTTATAATTCTTTTGCTTATACAATTATTCTTTTATTTAGATTATTCAAACAACTAAACAATCAACATACATACACTTTAATAATTCTGAAAAATTATTTCTTTATATATAAAATATAATCAAGGTAAAATTATTTCATTTACCCAATTTTAAAACAATATTATGTCGATTTATCTTGTTTAAGAGTTTGGAAACCCCTTTCTACGATATTTAGCTAGACTACATCGACCGAAATCTATAAACAATCAACCGATAAGTCAACACAATATAAAACAATTTATATTCACTAACAAATACGCTCTCATAGCTATTATTACACTCAAACTCATTCTAGAGTACTACTGACTCTATCTCTAATGAGTAATACCCAACAGAACCATGGTTGTCGCTTAACCATAAGCTCTGATACCAAAATGTAACGTACGCGATTTTTCGTTGCCGAAAAACTGAATAGTTATGGTTTTAAGAAAAAGAAAAGAAAAAGAAGAGAGGAGAGAAGAGATAAGAAGATAGAGAGAAAAGAAAACAGAAAATAGAACGGAACAGAAAACAACAGAACAACATCGGAATCTCACAATTCGCAGCGGAACAACATATAATAATAAATGAATAATCTTTAAACAAAGAACTATATCAGTTATTACATTTTATACATTACATTACATCATCATCAGAGTGTACAACAACATACAACAACAAACAGTGCAGCGGAAAAAGAAATACTATATATAAATTAGTAATACGCCATGCCATCCAGCTTGCCTCCAGCAACTCCAGAATATCCAGAATATCCTGATAAACCTAACTCTTAACTGCCCGTGTGGAAATTGGTGGGCATCCAGAGTTTAGGAAGGAAAACAATAAACTCCGAGTCAGTCATGTGACTGGTGTGAGAACTCAAAACAGTTTATTTACCTTTGAAATCAAAATAGAGGAATATTTTTAAAGTCAATTCGCAATGCTTTTAAAAATGAGACTACCATAAGGCCTCCCGCACACACACACAATGCAAACGCAGAATCGGAGGAGATTTCTCCTTATGATAGTCAAAGATGCTTGATACGCATTAAAAAGAACATTTTATATTATTACTAGTGCATAGTGTAGAGAAAAATTCATTTCGAAAGTAGAATATAAATCTTAGCCAACATAGACATTCCGAACTATGCCTACTATAGCTAACTATGTTCAATAGCAGGTTACCGCCACATTCCATAGCAGGTTATACAACTAAAACCGTACAAGTCACGTATTGTTTCTTTGGATTTCCAACGAATGATCAGGCCAAGGAACTTCCCATTGCCACATGAGAATGCCTCTGGATGGACATCCCCGAGAACCAAACCGGATCTCTACCAACACAAGGCCGGGTTACCCCTAACTGAGTAACAACTGACCGAATATGCCATCCCCCGGTCCTTTGGGACCTTTTCACCGAGCGCTCGTAATCAATTCACACAATCATAACAAAGTGTTTTCAACATGAGTAAGTATCTGGGCTCCATACCATGATACCACCCTTTTCCAGAGGGAAATGCACACATCCTAAAGGGCGCTACCCCTCATAACCTTGCTGCTTCTTTCCTGTTTTGGCCATTCACGGGGTGTGAGGCTCGACGAAGTCACGTCCTCAAAAACATACTTTATACAAAAGCCATGCTTTGGGTCAACAAATGATCATAGAAATGATCACCAGGATAGACGATCAAATAAACGATCCTATCACAAATAATCAACACAATGATCATTTACAGC
Source organism: Allium cepa (assembly GCA_030765085.1). Lineage (NCBI taxonomy): Eukaryota > Viridiplantae > Streptophyta > Magnoliopsida > Asparagales > Amaryllidaceae > Allium > Allium cepa. Next base: position 444,524,837 of record CM060931.1, read on the forward strand.
AACACTCAGCATGTCACATTACTAAATTGGGAATATATCGCTGATAACTTCAACTATATAACCTCTGAGCTCGTACGTCTCAGAGAAGGGTGTTAAGCTAAAAGAATAAATTCTTCACCACCAACAGAAATATATTTGAAAGAAATCTGCTTTATATCTCAATTTGTAACGTCAGACATACAATCCATACAAGTCTGTTCCGGGCTTGAACAAAACCGAAGGCACTTACAAAGAAGTCCTTGCAATCCGGATATTCACAATCCTGATCGGATTCACCATCACATATGGAGAACTCAATACCGTAGCTACTCGGTGCAGAGTCAATCGACAGGCCATCCTATCGCTCTCGCAAATACCGGGTCTTCAACACCGATCTTCAATGCAATTCATAACGACGTTTCACATATTCGGAATGGGTTATACGACCCCATGGTCCTTTCCCGGTTAACCCGAATAGTGAGCGCTTATTCAAAAATAAGTGTGGCATTCAAATTCAAACAAATCACATCAATTACCCATTCAAAGGGAAATATTGATAGTCGGTTATTGAACTATCAATGGATATGCACAACATCACCAGATTCCAAATAATTTTCCAAATTATTTATTTTCCAAAATATCTTTACAAGATATAAAATTTCGATACCTCCAAAATAAATCAATATTTATCTTTAAACAATTTCCCCTTTCTATTCATAAATTCCATAGTGAATTTATATTTCAAAATATCCATGCATATACGATTTCAATTATTCATTTCAATTTATCTTCAAAAAGATAAATTCTCAAAATATTCACTTTATATTGGAAAACATTTCCATACTTATTTATTCATAAGTAATTCACAAATTTTATTTATTTTCAACCTTTGGAAAATATTCAATATACTTAAATCGAAATTAAGTATATATTTCATTCTTTAAGGAAATCATTCTCTTAAACATATTTATTTGGGCCAAAACGAATGTTGCGTAAAACATCGTTACGACAACCCAAAATCACTAGTATAGGGATTTGAAATTAAAATAGATATATAAATCCCAGTACTATACAAAACATTTCCTTTCGGAAATCATTTACTATAACAACAGTGTTATAGTCCACCATTTCCTTTTATTTCTCGAAAACGTCTATTTCAACGATAAATGTTGAAATCTATGGTTTCGAATCTCAACACATTTTAAAACATCGTTAGGTCGTTTTAATTCTATTTAAAACATCACATTCAAAACAATTTCTTTAACATATTATTCACTATTCAAAAACGTGAATATACTTGTTAACAAATTTCATCCTTTCTATTCATTTTATTTTAAAGGATTATTCACAGTCAAAAATGTGAATATAACTTCATAAATAAATCATAACAATTTACTTATCAAAATAAGTCGTTTGTGAATTTATAAAACAACGTTTATAACTCCATTTCTATTTGTTTTATAACTTCTTTCTTTATAAATTTTCTTTATTAACCTATTCACTTTATATCTCAATTATGAACCAAAAGTCCATATTATAAGTTAAATACTTATAAAACGATTATTTTACAAAATCGTTCTTTTAAACTTCATAATTATAAATCTTATAACTTATAAGATTCAATTATTTATCCAAATATATTCTTTAATAACTTCATAAATTTTATAAACCTACTGCTTATAAAATTCCATTTATAACTTCACCGTTTATAATTCTATAAATTTCATTCATGTATGAAATTCATTCATAATTCATTCTAACACTTATAAAAACTCGTTTTATAGGTCAAATATTTTCATTTATAAATTATCAATTTATAAATCTTTTTATATAAATCAATTTATACTATTATTGCAAATTGTCTTTAAAGTCCTTTATAATTTCACCATTTTGATTTATAAAATAATTAGATTTTATAAATCCTATATTTAAACTTTTCACAATAATTTCAAAAATCCCGATTTAACTATTTTATAAAATCATTAGCATCATATTCTCAAAAATCAACTTTTAACTATATTTCTCAAAATCATAATTTTTATATAACATTAAGAATTATACGTTTATTTATTTAAAATGGATCAATTCCAAACATGTAGTATATTTTCCAAAAATCACTTTAAAAATCATTTTGAAGTTCCAAAACTTGGTCCAATAATGCTACATATCAAATAGTCAATCACGACAACAACGATATCATATATCGTATATGATAGTCCATCAAATATCAAAATATCTGAATTCAAATAAATACCGTTGAGGAATCCAATTGGATCCCTCCAACCTGTTTTCCTGCATCCAAAAACATTAGCACAATACCAATTTCGCTCCAGTATGAAATTATCGCGGTATATGGGATTTAAAATATTATCCGCTTAATAACGGCGCAATAGGGTCTCATCCGCTAAACAAAAAAATGCGGGAAATCAATAACTCCAATATATATATATATATATATATTGCTATTATATATAATACCAATTTAACTGTTTATGAAATATTCGCGGTATATGTTTTTAATAAATAACATCCGCTTACTAACGGCGTATAATGTCTATTTTAACAATCAATAGATATCAATCATCATTTAAACATGCATTCAAATATTTTAAATCTAACTATTTAAAATAAAATCGAAACTGATTCGATTGAGTGAGAAGTTCTCACCTTGATTTTATTTTCGTTTTAGCGATTTATTTCGAATAAAATTAAACGGACGTTTAATTTTACCCAAAATTCTCACTAACTCCAAACGACTCCAATCCAACTCCATCGCGTAGTGCTCGTCCATACGATTCCAACGCAACTGGTTTCGCGCGTTTTCGACCTCGTATGAAAAAGTTACAAATATTTGAAGTTATACGAGTTTTTATATAGAAATTTACAACTTAAATTAAATTTTATAAACCCACTACCCCTTATCACCCTTGGATCCTTCATCATGCAATCCTGACCGTCCACCCCCTTCTCCCCCTCACGCTCATATGCTCCAGTATACAGAACGCACAAAAGAGCCCATCAACCAAGAACTAGGGTTAATTCTTTCGGCCACCTCGATGCATGAAAACACGATCAGGAAGTTCCATTGCGAAGAGCATGACACGTACTATACTCGGCTACAGTATAGTGGAGCTCGGCCCCCCTTTCTCCTCGAGTTGCGTGCGCAAGCTCCAGGCATCGGCCCCCTCCTGCTCCTCCTCTGATGCTCCAAACACGATCTCAACCGTTGATCTCCAAGATCTCACTATGCTCTTCGATTTTGCTTCAGGAAGTTTAGCCTAATTGTCGACGGATTTGGAGTAATCGAGGGGGAAAGGTCGTGAGTTTCTGGCCATTCAATATTAACTGGCGGCTAGGGTTAGATTAGGGTTAGGTTTAGAATTTTTTATTTTTATTTTTTTAGAATAGTGGGCTATTTATAGAGTTTCGAACGAACACTATTCAGTTCGAAAATTCCGAACTCCGATTTACGCGCCGTAACCAGCGTTTCTAGGGTTTACCCCGCGTTCCGGACACAATGGAACAGGTTTCGAAAGCTAATTCGGACATCTATGCGAGTTATGGCTACAAACGTTCAATTTAAATTAAACCGATTTAAATCGATTTCTAGGCGTTTTAATTTGTACCGGACAAACGGTAAATCCAATTGACACGAAATTTGAAACCTTACAATAATATCACATTACGAATCCGATGAAACTGGTTTCGTCGAAATCCGAGACTTTTTGAAAAATGGCTATTTTAACTCGCCAAATTAAAATTAAAAATAAATCGATGCGTTTCGAGCTGCCACGATCAAACGATAACTCCGATTGACACGAAAATTGAAATCCGGTAATAACTAACTATTACGGATCCAATGGAACTGGTTTCGTTCAATTCTGAGACTGTTCAAAAATTGACTATTTTCACTAGTCGATTTAAATATTAAAATATTCAATTTTCACAAATAAACTTTTAATTCGATTTTAAAAGTTCTAAAATATCATTCTAACTCCAATATGATAAAATAAAATTTTACAAATCATTTTCAATCATATTTAACTCAATTTCAATTATTTCCATAATTTAACATATTAAATTATCGATTTAATTATTCAATTAAATCCAATAATTCGAAATAAAATTTATTCGACTTATAAATTCACTTCTTAATATTTAAAATAAATTAAATATTCAAATTTTAATTATTAAAAATCCTGGGTCGTTACACTGAGAAACAACCGTTGCTTTAAGAAATAACAATTTTGTAGCAAAGAAAGTTTTTTTTAGAAATTATTGGTAGAAAAACTAATTTAGATACGATCCAAAGATGAAACTAATTATGTGGGATGAAATGAAATTAACCATACCTAAATGAACACAACATATTAAAATGTCTAATAAATATTCCTGTACATTGAAGATAAACTATAAGTTTTGTATCAACGTCATGAATAAATAATACTCCGCGGTTAATTCAACCATTTAGAGTATTGACTGCACGATACGATATGATGTGAAAATTCGAAATGGGTTCAAGTATAGTATCAAAATATGATTTTGATAGTTGTACCCGACGGGATATGATCCATTGGACATGAATGAGTGCAAGAATAAGACTAATGTAGTTGGAGTTGTTGATAAGAATTACATCATAAATTTCGATTGTTGAAATTAGCATAATAGATTCGTTATTCAATAGGCTCCAGTAAATTTGAATTTACTCACAAAATTATCGCTTGGTATGACTTTGTGCTTTGGTACATATGTGTGAAATGGAAAATTTTAACTAATGATTTAGAATAGACTATTTGCACATAACATCCAAAGTGTCTTGAAGTCAGTGAGAGTGATATTGAGTTCGTGGATTTTTAGATATGATCCGAGAAACGATACAAAGGTAACATTCTATAAGCATAAGAGTTGAGTAAATATTTTGATAGAAATATCAAAAGTTTGATTTTCAGTCAAAATGTAGAGGAATCGTATGTCCATAAGAAAGAACCACTAGAAGATACATAAGTATTTCTAAACTATAATTGCTGATTATTAACGATGTACTTACGTTAAAATCTGAAATAGTTGGTTTGTTTAATACTCAATATTGGATTTGTAATTATATCTTTTATACTAAGTGTAAAGGATGTGGGGAACGTCTCAAAGCAATATGCAATGACATCTTGTTCAAATGTTTAATATAGAACATGTAAGATGAATTCCTTATGCATTCCTTAATATAGAACAAATTATCTTGCATTAATTTCATCAAGTAATTATCATCTAATTACTATTCTAAGTAATTACACATACCAAATCATCAAATGATTTCTTAAATTAATTAATATTAATTTACTTAATTTAAATCTTATTATCCATTACTTATATATTCAAATTAATCATCTTTGATTTAAATATACTTGACTGCATTCCAGTAGTTTTCCTTAATTTATTTACAGAAATAAATCTTTGAATAAATCCATTACATTTATATAGATTTATTACAATTTAATTATCTTGTTGATTTATTATTCCCAAATTAATCAATTTCTAATCCCATCATTAATTATATTAATTAATGATTTCTAATTACATTTTCATTTGTTAATTTATATTAAGAATACAAATCTTCAAATTACAAATATTAATCCTCTTGATTAATAACAAACAGTAATTAATCATTCATGATTAATTACTTCTCAATAACACTCTTAATTAATCCCCTGATTAATTTCAAGTAATTATATTCCCATTACTTCCATTAACAAACATCATCCAGTGAATTACCTCCAGTAATTATCCATCAATTACTTCTCTAAGTAATTTAATTCCAAAATATCAGTTAATTAAACTAAATTAATTAACTCAAATCAAATCAATTTACTCAATTTATAAGTAATTAATTTCTTAATTACTTTTCAAATAAATAATTTACATTTAAACTATCACAATGATTATTATTGAATTAATTAATCAAATTAATTTATTAAAAATCAATTACATTAATTAATTATAAATAATCTAGTTAATGATCTTCATTAATACTTATTTAATTATTTCCTTCTAAAATAATTAACTTAGTTTAATCATTATTAATTATAAGACAATTAACCATTAAAATTAATAAAAATCTAATCTATGGCTCTTAATCACATATTAATTAATTAATTCATCATTTAACTTATATTAATACATTCAAACTTAGAATTACTAAATTAATTAATATTAAACATTAATTATTCATACTTAATTATAAATTCTAAGTCTTCATTACTTAAAGTAAATTGTTCTTATAATTGATTAAATTCTCACTTCCAATATGTTTAAAACATTTATTTCAGTTTACTTCGAAAATAAATTCAAATTTTATCGTTAATAAAGTTTAAAACTAAATTTTAAAAATCCTTTTAAACCCATGTATTTGATGGCACTTAAAACCTATTTGAATCAATTTATATTATAAAACTTATTTTAGTTCCAAATATAGAAGTTCAAATCTAAGTTCTGGTTTAAATTGTGGAGTTAACTTGTCTAAATCCTTTCTTAACAATTTATATTTCATTTTTGAATTCAACTCCCTTTTTGAATACACTTAAACATTAAGCACTTTTAAATCATTAAAATAATTTAAATTATGGAACTTTATTATTCCCAACTTTATTTTCAAAACTGACTTAAAGTCACCATTTAAACTTGTTTTAAACTAGGTTTAAATCTTTGATTTTAAATTTTAAAACAAAAGTTAAAAACTGTTAAAACCTGTTACAGTTTTAAAACTGTACAACTACGACCCGAGCACCCCTATGTTTACTTCGAGTAAACATGCGAGTTTCCCCGAGAAAACCACAACTTTGCTTCGAGTTTTCCCCAGGCGCGCGCGAAAAAGACTTCGAGAACCAAACCTGGAAAACACTACCTCACCTTCCCTTCCAAACCTGTCACCGCCACGTGCGCACAGCTCCGACCACCAAAAGCCACCAAACTCCGGCTACCACACCGACCACCTTCCCTCTACCTCCCCTTCAAACCACGTGCCACTCGATCACCTACACTAGCCGCTGCGATCAAATTTCCAAACACACAAAAATTTTAGGTTTAAAAACTTTAAACTCATGCCGATGCTTCCACCACCCTTTGCGCCGCCATCCCCTATTTTTCCTAGCTCCATGGCAGCCTCCTCTACCCCCAGACCTAAGCTCGACCTTCCAGATCCACTAGATCGTCCACAGCAACTCAAAATGCCCAAAAGGGATGAACTCGAACCGCACCTCAACCCCTCCACTAAAAATCACCATATTTTTTTTAAAAATCATAATTTGATTCAACTATTCGATCTATGTACCTGAATTGATAAATCAAGATATTCAAATCTTTGATATTATTGAGATGCTTAGTTCTATTTTTCCTTTTTTCGGTTTCCAGAGTCCTATATTCATTACTATGGTTTAAGTAAAATCTTAAACTAATATTGAAATGAAACTTACAGATTTCCTTTAAATCTTAAAGCTAAACAAGGATTAATTTAAAGAATTTGAATTTAAAAGAACAAAACTGGAAACAGAGAATATACCAAGTTTAAATACCTGCACTCATCATACTTCAGGAATTCAAGAATATAAACACGCAACCATACTTTTCAATACAATATTTATCACTGCAATAACATTCAAACTAACTTATACTTTAAATTCCTTAAAAAAATGAGTTACTCACAGCAAATAGAAAACACAACAAGTTTATAAGGAAATGGTTTGGATTTGCAGGCTTGAGATATGCAGAATTTCATCTCACAAATATCCAGAGAAAAATGAATATATAAATGTTTACATAATTTATTTAAACATTCAAATATTGGCATGCATCAGAATTTAAAACTTAAGTAAATCTTAAATGTGTTACTCACAAATTTGCAGAGAAGAACAGTTGCTCCTTGATTAAGCAATAGGCTTGAATACAACTGAAATTTCATTTTGCTTTGCTTCTCAGTATTGAATCTTGGTTGATGTTCAAGTAGAAGCTTGTTTTAGTTTGAAATGAAGTTTATTTTAACTGTTACTTAGATCGAACTGAATATGCAGATTTATAAAAAAGAAAAGAAATAGAGTTATAATTATGTTTCATGAAACTGTAACAATATTTGCACAATATGGCATACATATCTAGTTTGTACAGATTTTTGAAACAAGATATTTTAGATGGAGGCTGAAATAAAATACTCTGTGTACTAAAAAGATTTTACATTAATGATTTTTGTTTGTTTGTTTAAGGATACTTAACAATGTCTTCCTTAGCAAGCTTCCCTATATACATTTGTTTATTTATTTTTGTTACTGTCTTTAGCTTCATCTTGTATTTCTCTAATTATACTTTGCTTTGTCATTTCTTACAGGTTGACTATCCTTTCCTATGCCTGCATATGATTTTCTTACTTTATTTTGTTTTATTTCAGCCTGCACACCTTAGATTTGTTCCTAGATTTTTGTTTGTACTATAGATATTTGTCTAGATGCTTTAAACATATACATATATGCTGCAGTTTGCTTATGTTGGTTTACAAACTTAAAAATTATATGTTTCTAGTTTTCATTGTTGTCTTGATATTAAAATTGAAATGTTCTATACTTAGCTTTATAATCTATGAATTTATTCTATATGTTTACTTCTTATGTAACTTATTACATATAGTATTTTAACTTCTAATTATAGCTTTATGTATATTTTATTTTATTTCTATGTTTGTTGTTTGAAAACTAAATGACTTGATAGTTGTTATGTTATTGTAATTTAACTAATGTGCTTACTTATATTTCTTTTTCCAATTTATCTTGTAGGCTTGTATTTTATATGTACATTTTATTTTATTATTTTATAAAAACACATTTATCAATTTGAAATGATAGATAGAATAAATTATCTTTTTTATTATAAACTACATATTTTATTAATGTATGTTAATGTATTGTTTGACAAAATTACATTTAAAACTCATATATCATTTTAAATTCATATTTTAAATCAAGCTATACTAAAAAGAAAAGAGAACAAATCTTTTTGTTAGTAAATTAAAATTTAAACTTAAGTTAAAATAAGTTTTAAACGGTTCAAACAATTATCTTATGTATTTAAAACCCTGTATTTATTTATTTATTAGCTTTGAAAAGTTTATATTAAATAAATCATAATTTCCAATTCACTAGAATGTATATTAGAATTTAAAACATAATTTATTAGTTAAGCTTTAAAACAAATCTTATCTATTTACAATGTATACAAATATATACATATATAAATAGAAAACAAACAATTAATTTTAACAGATATCATTTACCAATTAAATATTTATTAAAAGAAAAGCATCAATTCAGATCTAATTAACAAAAATATCTCAAATCAATTTAATATTTAATGCAGATTATTAAATTGATATTGCTAGAAAATTCCGGGTTGTCACATGTTGTTTGGAAAATAGCTACTAATTTTGTGCACTAGAATTATATAATTAGCCAGAACAACTCTTTGTGGAAGAAATGGTGTTTTAAACTTTACATTGGAAGTAAGGATTTTTGGGGTATTGTGTGACAAATTGCGGATTACGGAGCTTAAGGCTAGGATTAACACTAGAGGGGGGTGAATAGTGTTAATAAAGAATTACTAAATATTTTTGAGTTTATGTTAATTTAGACACCAATATATGCAATATATAGATACAGATATGATCACAGAAATAAACACAGATGAAGAAATAAAATAAAAGCATTAAAGAAAAGAACACATCGGATTTTATACTGGTTCGGAGTTACCCTACATCCAGTCCCACAACACAAGTACAAATTTCCTTTCAAAAGCAATTGTACAATTACACCCTCGGTTTCAAGGCTACGAGGTACACTCTCCAGAATTTCTATCCTCTGGGTAGAGATACTTGATTTCCAGGCCATAAGTTCACCCAATTGATTTACCAAGGCTACAATCACACCTTTTCTCTTTTGATTGATTTTCAAGGCTACAATCACACCTTTTCTCTTTTGATTGATTACAAAAAGCCTATAACTCTGAATAGCACTGAGAACCTTGCAGAGATAGTGATAGAGAATCAAAGTAGAAGTAATCGAGTTCGATTCAATGTTGATTTCGGTAGAGTAATGGTAAGAATATGTATTAAGAAATGTGGAAGAAGAAGAGGAGTGAAAACCCAGAAAAATCTGATATAAAATTCGTTGAAACTAACCCCTATTTATAGAAGAACAACAGCCATGTCCATTCATGAAGAGTTATGGCAAATAAACACTTCTTTTGAAATTTAAATTTTGAACTCAACTGACACCATGTCGACATGGGGTACTTGGGCATGTCGACATCCCAAAGGATTTTTTGATGTTTAGTTTTTCTTTGAAAATAACTTTTATTTTATATTAAAACTATTTTAAACTTTATAAATATACTTGAGTATAGTTAAAATTCATAAGTAAATATAGAGAATAATATATATAGAATTTAACTATAATTTTATATTTAAATCTAAGTATAAATATTTAAAAGTTAAATATATTATATTTAAAATATAGTTTAAAATCAGGAGTAATTTTGACTTTAAAATTAAAGATAATTTTGAGGCTAAAATTATTTAAAATCAGGATAGAGGGTTTTGATGTTTTTAAAAGGAAAGTTTTGAAATCATTTTGAAAACAAGATAATTTTGTAAAATCATTTTGAATAAAAAGTTAGTGGATACAAAAAAATGTTCCACTAGATTTTTCGTAGGTTCCATACTACTTAGGGTTCCATCCCTTTAACAGGCTCGAAGTGGATTACATTCCACGAATAAATTGGATTTTAAGATGTCAGTGCTTTTTTATGAGTTTTAACAACATTCCTAATAAAAATACTTAACCTTGAAATCTTTAACTCTTGATAATCTTGATACTCATGAGTCTTCTATTTTGATATCTTGAATCTCTATACTGTACAGTCTTCATTTTTGGTACCTGCATGGTTAAATCCTGCATATAAATATATATCTAAACTTATAATGTCAGTATTTATATTTTATAATCTATTCTAAAGTTTTTGTCATCAAAACCATCATCTCACGGACTAACATATTGAACAGAATTAAAACATAAGTTGGAGTTGGAGAAGCATCTTGAAGTTAAGGGACAAACTCAAATAATTCTATCAATTCTCCATAAGCAAACACACTTTAGCTTCCTTTTGGAATTCTCCATGGTTAGATAATGGATTCCCTCTAAGTGATCACCCATCTTATTCTAAAATTATGCAATTTGGAATCCCTAAGAAAACTAAAATCATTAAATACATTTCTAAAGGCAAGGTTTCTCTTACTTTTTTGAGAACTATATAATAAGATCCCTATGGTACAGAGCTTAAAATTATAAAATCCTTTTTAATAATATAGACAACTTTTTATAGGGTTCTTTCTAATCTCAACACTCAGTCAAACAAGTCTACAATCTCCTTATGTCCCAAAGCGCATCTTCTGAACTTTTGTATAACATAATTTGTGATAGAGCTAAGGGTATGCACTAGGGAAATTATGTAATTTGTTACATATATCTAATTCGATAACCAATCTTATTAGAAATAAAATGTGTTTTATTTCTATTATATACTTGATATAATGTGTTATATTAATCAATTAAAAGTATATTTAATAAAAAATCCATAAATGGTTAGTTTTGTGATAGTAATTGCAATATGTTGTAATCATGGACGATTTATCATAATAAATTTAACATATTGTTTTAAATATTCTTTGTCAAGATGTATTGAGACTGGATACCGATACATCCATTGAGACTAGAGTACGTAACACTCTATAAATATTAGGCAGTGTATTACTCATTACTGCAGGGGGCACCAAGAGATTACATAACGATAGTTATTGGATAACTATAGAATGACTCGCTCGATAGATTTCTGTTAGTTAATATAACCAGAGTCAAATAGAAAATATTGATACGATAATATTACACAGTTCTCTTGACTTGAGAATACTGTTAATCTTCAATGTGGAAGATCCGCTTTGATTATATTTAAATCATGGCATGACTTCCATTGAACGACTATAGTTTGGTCGAGTGGAAGCATTGAAAGTGAAACACTGTTCAAGAGATGATTCGTCTCGTCGGTTATATGAGGTTAGTATTACAGTTAGCTGAAGTTCACTTGAAGAAAAAGTCTTGGGCCAGAGTAGTTTAGTTAATAATAATTTTTTTATTGAACTAAGGACTTTGTGTTTGGACCATTGAGTTCAATATGGATGATATTAGAATTCTGACCATTACCAAATTCCACAAGTCTAATGTGATATAGTTTTGACGAAGAGAATTGGTATAAATAATTGTCACAATCGTAAATACTTAATAAAGCAAAATGTGATTTTACCAAAATGAAGTAGTCAATAAATTTGACCATAATGTCACATCACCTGCTAAGTGAAGTGTGAAAGTTAATATTTAAATTGTTCGATATTAATCGAAGACCTAATTTACACATAGGAGTCACACAACCCAAATGTTGAATATTCATATTTAGCACTCGATTTAATTAATTTGTAATTGTTATAAATTAATTAATATTTATGAAATATTAACTTCAAAATTGTATTTGATATGAATTAAACAATATTAAATAGTGTGCATACAATAGTTATAGAAACAATAATCAATACACGATATCTATACGCATTTAAATTGGATTTAAATGCAATAAATATTGTTCTGGCTTGAAATAGTTTAAATACCTAATTTGGGCTTGGTTTAGGTGGCTATAGGGTAGTAAATTGGGGTCGACTATATGATGGTTTAGATAGAGAAATTTTGAATTCAAAATGAGAGAACTAGCAAGAGAAAAACAAGAATATTGATCCTTATTTCACTCTCTCATTCCTCCTTTGTTTATTTCCTTTAGCATTCACTTCTCTTGAGACTTTTATGCAGTCTTATTTTTGTTGTACATACCAAGCTGTCATCACCCTATAATAACCCTAAAAATCCAAGCATCAACTCACATCAATTTGCTTCGTTCGATCATCTATGGTAAGGCGATTTGGAAGCTAGGAACTTCGAAATAGGAATTAGACCTGACGAGTCTATTCCTTTATTTCGACATGCAAATTTGGGCTTTGGTGAAAGGTATTTTGTCAGTCTACTATTACTATATGTAACGACCCAAAATTTTCAAACCCGAAAATTCCAGATAGTTATGAAAAAGAAGAAAGAGATAGAAGAAGAAGAAGAAAAAACATCAACATCTCACATTCGCAGCGGATAAAATATAATAAATAATAATAGTCTACAAAAGAATATTATATCTATCGATTACATTTAAATACATCAGAGTTACACATTTATACAGACACTGGATATACAATTATCATGCCTCAGATTTACAATAATATAATTACAGCAGAAATATTCTATGCGTTCATGCCATCCAGCTCGCCTCTTGAGCTCCAGAACGTCCTTACCTGAAAATCTGTAATACTCGGTCTGACCCGAGCATTACACCAAAGTAACACCCGGGTCAGGCTGGAAACCAGCGTGAGTAAACCCATTTAATATGAAATATAAAGCATACAACTTATATAAAACCCAGGTAACTCATATCAATTCACAAAGCCACAATTTATTTTAGACATCACTTATTTCACGTATAAGTTTTTAAATACCCAAGATTTAGATTTAAAATAGTCCAATTCCTCCAAACCACTTCACTCCAGCATATAGATTTTACATACCAATCTATAAAAATTCGAAGTGGTTTCGGGTATATCCTAATACCCGATCCCGGCCTCTTCAGGTCTCCAGTCATCCTAACCTAAGTTATTCAAATGGAATACACAACATTTCATATCAGATATATCAATTTATTCAAAGCATCCAATACTATTCAATCATCCATAAGCAAATTTGATCACTTCCAAGTTAATTCAGTTGATTCAAATTGAATTTCTAACCTCAATTACTTAGATTTCTTCATTTAACATTTATTATTTCCAAATCAATTAATTAGTCAACCCTTCATGATTCATCTTAACTAATCACCCTGGATTAATTATTTTTCAACAATATTCAAGTAATTATCCATGGTTAATTACATGATATTAATTATTCTTAACCAAAATCAATAAATAATCTTAATTACTTCATAAATTAATTAACTATATTAATTACATTAATTCTTAATTATTTTTATTAATTAATTCTTCATACGTCCCTTATTAAGGATTAATCAATTTCAATTTATCAATCTTTAATTACATCATAAATTATATAAGCTTATGATTTCCAATTATATTTTCGATTTATCCTAAGCTAAATTAATTATATTAAATAATTAATAATTAATTAAACCACAAACATTAATAATCCTTGATTTATCTCGATTATCCACCTTTTCATTAACTTCATTAAATAAATAAATTTTCCTTAATTTAATTATCTTAATTTAATTATCTTAATTTAATTATCTTAATTTATCTCTTGATTAATTTCACAAAGTAATTATATTTTATTTATTACATTAAGTAATTATCTATCAAACCATCCATTGATTATTCTAAATTAATTCAACTTAATTAATTAACTTGTACCTTAATTAATTAATCCAAACCCTTAATTACTAAATTAATCAACCCAAATCATAATTAATTGAATTAATTAATTATCCATTTTAATTACCCTATTATTTAAATAAATCACAATTTATTAAGCCCTTAATAACTTTAGAATGAAAATATTTTCTTATTTATGTTTTAAGTTTAAAATAGCTTAAACCCCGAATACTTCGAGTCAAACAACAATTAACCCGAGAACAAACCAAAACTAAAATCACCAAATTATCAGTACACATCCAGACAATTCAATCATTCATCCAATTATTTAAATTTAACCATTTAAATTTAAATAAAAACCCAACGGAGTGAGATTTACTCACCTTTGCTTTTATTTGCAATCCACTTCAATATTGCCTTGGTTTCCTCGATTTTTGACCTTGATTTATAAGTTTGCCGATCGTCCAAATAAATTCTATTGCGTAGATTTTCTAGTTATGAATCCACTCGACTAGTTTTATTTATCTGGCTCTTGAAAAAAATTTCGAATAACATAAATTACCTGTTAAAATTCTAACTTAAATAAATCAACTAAACACTTTATTTAAATTAATCACATATTAGCGAACCAATAAATCTTACCCTAACGACCTCGTTCGGTCGACGCTCATCAAAATAGCGACTGCTCCCTCCTTACTTCCTTGCTTCAACCCCCGCGCTTGCCTCAACGTCGTGCGCCTTCATCAAGCTCGAACTACTCCTGCATGCGCACACCACAGCCCACGCGCGTGTACACCACAGCTCCATCGTGTCGCTTTGACATCGTGCCACCCCAAATCATAAGTTCCTTCCCGCGCCATACTTCCCCTACGATTTGCCTCGGCCAACGGTCACCTCAAGACGTCGAGACCTGCCCTACTATCGCGACTCCACCAACCCACCTTCAATCGGTCGCGACTTCGGCTAGGCTTCTCGAGCACGAGCTCGAATTACTCCGCGTCGCCATTTATAAATTTTTTTTTTACTGAAGACGAAAGTGACTTAGGGATTTAGGCAGAGTCAGCTTCGGCCCTTTTTTTACATAATTCGAGTTCGATTACAGCTGGAAGATAGAGAGGGACAGAGACGTAATAAAGATAGGAATGCCTTCCTGAGTACGCCTGACTATTATATAATTAAATATTTAAAATATCTCGTGTTTTATAACGCGAAGTCCCGAACTCCGAAGCAGACATGCCGACAGACGTTTATAAGGTTTTACCCGCATTCCGAACACAATGAAATGTGTTTTGGAGGCTAATTTAATCGTACGTGGAAGTTAGCTTTATAAATCGATTTAAAATATTAAATTATCGGTTTTAATTTCGATGCGTTTCTCACCCGTACGAGCAAACGATAAATACAAACAATACGAAAATTGAAATCCTATAATACTAAGTATTACAGATTCAATGGAACTGGTTTCGTCGAATTCCGAGACTGTTCCTCGAAAGGCTATTTTTTAAATTCAATTTAAACGATATGATTTCAAAACTGAACAAAGCACCTTTAAATTAAATTTCAACCATTCTATTATCTTCAGTATCATCGTTATAAATTTTATAAGTCTTCAAATTATTTAAACAGGCTTAGAAATTTCAGATTCAACAATTTACCCAATTTCAATTATTAACTTCAATATTTAAACTATATAATTCAATGATTTAATTATCAAGTAGGTATTGGTATATGGAATTCAAGTTAAAATTAACTTTTAAATATTTAAAATCAATTAATTATTCCATTTTAAATTGTTAAAAATTTCGGGTCGTCACATTCCTCCCCCTTAAAAGAATTTCATCCCCGAAATTACTAGTTAGGAAGAATGGTCCAATACCTGTTTACTTTTCCCTAAAACCCACAATTCAACAGTTTTATCAACTTGCCACAATATATTCTTTATTATTACTTCAACCAACATCCAAAACCTTTCATAGTTTTCAAATAACTTTACTTATTCAACCATTCAAATTTAAATTTAAATCCAAATTATAGTTTATCAAAATTTTCTCAAAAATTTTCTAACTCTCTAAATTTCCGAATTTTTTTGCCAGCGTCTCCTTTGCACGGCTAGCTCGGTACAACTACAAAATGCCTCTATGGGCTCCCAAATTCCAAAAGAAAACAAAAGCCAAGTGGCTAGATCAAAAACCCAATCCAATTTTATACAGAAATTTAAATACATACCTTTTAGTCAGGCAATTCAAATTTACCTTCTGAAATCACAACCCATTTTCTTTACCTTTATACTACATGCATACCTTATTTAGCAACAATATTCAATTGTAACCTTTCAAATCATTTTATACATTTTCTTACAGAAGTTTTCACATCTACTTCTATGCAGATTAGTTTTCTCATTTCATATGAATTCAATTTATCTTCACTTATGAGTATTAAATTTTATCTTTCATTTATAACTGATTCATATTAGTTTCATTTACTAATTTACTTTAATTTTCAATTTGAAATCGTTCTGTCGTTAACAAAAATTTTCAAAAATCTTCTAACTCCCAAAAATTTCGTAAATTTTTGGCAGAGTCTCCTTTGTAAGGAGCAGCTTTTGCAATTTGACAAGAGATATAAATATATATACATCAACCCACACGGTCAGAAAAAGCAAAAACAATTCATATTTCCTATTTTTATTGCGTAGGCATACCTTTATTTAGCATTTTAAGCAAGCGGCTTATTTATTTTAGCAAATAGCGCAACCAAATCCAGCCAAACGGCTTCCCGGTACCTGTACTTACTCAATTTAAATATGTAAGTGCCATATATAGAGAATTTATTAGCATTTCACTTACTTTAACGGAAAAACACAAGTATTACAAAAGCATCAAATACCAAACGCTTACCATAAGCGATTTATATGATTTAAAGCCAATCCAATTGCTTCCAACCAAATTTATATGCCATTTCATTCAATTTTAATGGTTTACAACTCAATTTCTTATGTTCAATTTATTTTTAATCCAAACAAACTCATATTCACTTCAAATGATTCAAAATCAATTTTATTTAATCTCTATCGACTCATAGAATTTTAATTACTTTTGTTTACGCCAAACGACAATTATTTTTATACAATTTCGACGATATTTGCTTAATAGAGTATCTATTTTAGTTTATAACTACTTTAAATTAATTTTCTACTCATTCTGTATTTAATTCCATTTCATTTCTAATTTATTTACCAACCACACAAATGCATTTCATTTCATCCCTACATTGGTTTCATTTTAAAACTGTTTCGTTGAGCTTGACAATACTCATTTCTTATATTAATATCCATTTTCCAGATAAATTTAACCCAAATCCTTATTTAATGGTATACTATTCTCACTTGAAACCAAGCTTTTATTTAAGTAATTTTGCTTCAAATTAATTCGTCTCATAACTTAAGTCCATTCTGATAATCCAGTTCCAATTAAAACCTTGATTCAATTTTTATTCAATCAGACTTCATCCATTTATTATTTAATTCCATTAACCCATTTTATATTTTTAACTCACTTACTTAATTCATTTGCGAATTTATTTTATTAATACAAAGCCATTCTCAGTTTATTTCTACTTACCTGGGTTTTTTTGCAACTCAAACCATGTCTATTATAATTCACTTTCATTATATTCGACAACATTTTCATTATATCTCATTTACTTGCAAATTATGTTAAACATTACTTATAACCCACTTGAATTTTATTTGTAGTTCGACCCATCACTATTTCAATCCAACTCTATTTTATTTTTATTTTTACAACATCTCTTATTTCTTAAATCATTATCAAATCCAAGTCGAATTCTATTCACAATTCGAATTCATTTCCAAACTCCATTATTAACTTACAACCCATTTTATTCAACCGAGTTAAATTTTATTAACATACTCTATCAAATAATTATTTAGCTAATAAGCTTACTTCCAATTTTTAAATCAATATTCGATTTTATTACAAAAATCACTTCAATAAATTTTCTTGAGTTCAAATTTTGTTTTTCATATTTCCAGTTTGGATTTTCTTTCATTTTCCAAAAGTCCAACACCTTTATTTTTAAAAAAAAAAAATGCTTTTAAATTCACATAATACTAT
Organism: Allium cepa; assembly: GCA_030765085.1. Lineage (NCBI taxonomy): Eukaryota > Viridiplantae > Streptophyta > Magnoliopsida > Asparagales > Amaryllidaceae > Allium > Allium cepa. Next base: position 444,543,506 of record CM060931.1, read on the forward strand.
TAAAATAGCTTTTTATAAAAACACTTTTATAACTCGATGTCTCAACCAGTCCATCCTTGTTCTCACAGAAATTCAGTCATACGTTGATCAGGCGTAGGACTGAAAATTTATAAGTACTTGGTAAACCCATTTTCAACACCCAGTGAAAATACTTGAGAAAATAATTTTATTGAAAATATAGAAAACAGTTTTTGATAATAGAGGAAATATATTTGATGAAAATGCTCTGGAGATCATCGCTGCCATCCATGGTCGCAGTTACATCCTGGGTTACGTTGCCATCGTAGCAAAAGTACATGTATCTATAGGCACTCTGCGCCCCTCGATTACGCCATGGAACCCACAACAGATCGCAGTTACATACCAGGGTTACAGTGCCATCACAGCAAAAGTCCATGTAATTGTTGGCTCTCAGCGGCACACATGATTTACGCTGTCAAAATGAAACTTCTCCCCTCCTACATAGGTCGCAATCTACCGATATAAAACCAAACGCAGACTGTTGGCTCTCAGCGGCACACACGACTTTCGCTATGTTAGCATAGGTCGCAATCTACCGATATAAAATCAAACGTAGACTGTTGGCTCTCAGCGGCACACACGACTTTCGCTATGGTACACACTATCATAATCCTCAAGAACTTGTTTTGTCCGGACTCCTCACATGATCAACTTTAGAACCCCCCTTGGGGCTCAAGGCAGCACCACCCGGTGGCACTCCTGAGAAGTTCATTTTAAGGGAGCGCCTTTTTCCCCAGAGCCATCATCAAAACACTTTATACTATACACATATAGTATCTTTCAAATCATACACCTAGTATGATCTCATACAAAGCTTCTTTACACAAAATCGATTATCCCAAAATCTATAATTCTCAAACTAGGCTTTCCAAATTCAAATATTGATTTTACCCAAAAATCAAAAGCCTTTCCAAATCCAAAGGTTCCCAAAACCTTTTCCAAATTCCTCATAAGATCCTTTATATATATAGATATATATAAATTTTAAAAACTTCGGATCCTTTCAAACTTGTATAAAACACCTTTTATACTTCAAACACCTTCAAAAATCATTTTCTTCTGGCAATAGATTTAACAAGGGGAGATTTATCTTATATAACAAAGATATATAACTTTGTTTATTCAAAATCAAATATTCCAATTTGATTACTCTTTTCATATCAATTTCATTCAAATCCGTACGATATACACATATCATCCGTACGCTATACCAATCTGATCGCTCACTCGATCACACAATTTCACTTCCGAACTAGTATTGTCCACCCGACTTCCTAGTACGGACACAGATCTGGTTTCTTGATTAGAAACCGTCATTCTCCTTGCATAGCCATAACTATGATAGAGAATATCCAGAGCCAATCAACAATCCATATCCAGGTTCGCCGTCGAAAATCGAGCGAAAAATCCCAACTCGGATCGATAAACTATCTCAAAATTCTGTGCTCGAATCTGGATCAAATCACTATGCGAATAGAATAATATACGTACATCATACGTATTTATCTTCATTGATTATTAGCCAAATCAATTTCCTCTCTATTCATCCTCACTTCAATTTTACTCACTTTTCACATTTACCTTAATCCTTATTTGGATTACATTTCAATCCTTATCTTAGTTGGGTATTTAACTAATAACAATAACTCCGACCAGCTTATATTTAGAAAATAGATTGCAAATTTAAAAATAGATAAGTACTTGAAAAATAATTATTAGTTTGCAAAATAGCTGTAAAATAGTTACGTAACCGTAAATTAGTAGGAAAATAGTTAAATAGTTATAGAAATTTTAGATAATTGCAAAATAGTTGTAAAATAGTAATTAATTATAAAACAGTTAAAAAACAGTAATTAATTTATAAAACAATTACAAAATAGTTAAATAACTCCAAAAATAATTATAAAATAAGTATAAGATAGTTTATGGGTTTAATAAGGAAGGTTGTATATATCATAAATAACTTGAAAAAAAATAGATTTATACTAAAACAATTTATTTAAAATAGTCTAGAGTCAAACCGTTCAATTCCCAACCTCCATTTTCATCAATTCAATTTAAATTCTCACTTCCATTTAAATTGACCCAATTCTAATTTAAATAGCCCCAATCTCCATTGGACTTGATTTATTCCTAATTCAACTTGAATTAATTCTCAATTTCTTTCCAACTTCAAATCAAATTCCACTTCATTCTTACTTATTCGACTTTATTCACAGTTCCAAATTATTCAAATAAATTTGGACTAATTTCAAATTGAATCCACTTCAATTTCAAATCATTTCAATTCCTGTTTGAATTTAATCCCAATTCCCATTCGAATTTTGAACCTTCAGATTAATATCCTTTCCACTTAAGTTTGAAACTTGCTTCACTTTGGGTTTCACATCACATTACAAGGAAAATTCAAAAATCAACCTTAGAGTTTATTTCATATTTATTTCCTTTACACACCAGTCTACTTTAAAATTTTAAACCACCCTTGGTTTTAATTTCAAAACAAATTCCTAAAAAAAATCCTCCAAACATTTCTTATTTTAAAATAAGACTATATTCAAAATAGTCTGAATTATATTATTTGTTATTTTCTTTAACTCTTTGAAACAATTGATTGTTTTCTAGACTTAGGTTTTTAGAACTTCACAATTTTTAAACCTACTTAAATTTAAAAGTTATACTCATCTTATAAATTTACTTCATTTGGCTTACTTAATAACAAATATATCATTATTGATCACAAAAAATATTATGGTAATACCCAAGGTAATCATATCTAGATACCCATTTCCTTTTTATATTATTCTTACTTCTATAAATTCAAGATCAAATTTCAGTTTGAATCCATTTCAAACTTACCTTTATTTAAAGCTTTTAAACAATATAATTTCTGAATTCTAATTTTAGAATTTTATTTTCAATTAATTAAATTTCAATTTGGTTGTATTTCCGTTTTTACTTAATTTAATTCCAATTCAAGACTTCAATTTGGTTGTAATATATTACTTCTTAATTTTAATTTCAATAATTTAACAACCAATCACCTTAATATTTATTAGAAGGAAATATTGCTTTATATATCAAAATATATTTTATATAAAACCATTTAAAATCTTTATATAAGAAAATAACAAGTACGCTCTCATACACACACACACACACACACACACACACACACTCAACTCATTCTAGAGTACTACGGACTCTATTAAATGAGTAATTCCCACCAAAGCCAAGGTTCTCGCTTAACCTTTTAGCTCTGATACCAAATGTAACGGCCCGAAATTTTCAAACCCGAAAATTCCAGATAGTTATGAAAAAAGAAGAAAGAGATAGAAGAAGAAGAAGAAAAAACATCAACATCTCACATTCGCAGCGGATAAAATATAATAAATAATAATAGTCTACAAAAGAATATTATATCTATCGATTACATTTAAATACATCAGAGTTACACATTTATACAGACACTGGATATACAATTATCATGCGTCAGATTTACAATAATATAATTACAGCGGAAATATTCTATGCGTTCATGCCATCCAGCTCGCCTCCTGAGCTCCAGAACGTCCTTATCTGAAAATCTGTAATGCTCGGTCTGACCCGAGCATTACACCAAATTAACACCTGGGTCAGGCTGGAAACCAGCGTGAGTAAACCCATTTAATATGGAATACAAAGCATACAACTTGTATAAAACCCGGGTAACTCATATCAATTCACAAAGCCACAATTTATTTTAGACATCACTAATTTCACATATAAGTTTCTAAATACCCAAGATTTAGATTTAAAATAGTCTAATTCCTCCAAATCACTTCACTCCAGCATATAGATTTTACATACCAATCTATAAAAATTCGAAGCGGTTTCAGGTATTTCCTAATACCCGATCCTGGCCTCTTCGAGTCTCAAGTCATCCTAACCCAAGTTATTCAAATGGAATACACAACATTTCATATCAGATATATCAATTTATTCAAAGCATCCAATACCATTCAATCATCCATAAGCAAATTTGATCACTTCCAAGTTAATTCAATTGATTGTAATTGAATTTCTAACCTCAATTACTTAGATTTCTTCATTTAACATTTATTAATTCCAAATCAATTAATTAGTCAACCCTTCATGATTCATCTTAACTAATCACAGTGGATTAATTATTTTTCAACTATATTCAAGTAATTATCTTTGGTTAATTACACGATATTAATTATTCTTAACCAAAATCAATAAATAATCTTAATTACTTCATAAATTAATTAGCTATATTAATTATATTAATTCTTAGTTATTTTTATTAATTAATTCTTCATACGTCCCTTATTATGGATTAATCAATTTCAATTTATCAATCTTTAATTACATCATAAATTATACAAGCTTATGATTTCCAATTATATTTTCGATTTATCCTAAGCTAATTAATTATATTAAATAAATAATCATTAATTAAACCGCAAACGTTAATTATTCTTAATTTATCTTGATTATCTACCTTTTCATTAACTTCATTAAATAAATTAATTTTCCTTAATTTAATTATCTTAATTTATCTCTTGATTAATTTCATAAAGTAATTATATTTTATTTATTACATTAAGTAATTATCTATCAAACCATCTATTGATTATTCTAAATTAATTCAACTTAATTAATTAACTTATACCTTAATTGATTAATCCAAACCCTTAATTACTAAATTAATCAACCCAAATCATAATTAATTGAATTAATTAATTATCCATTTTAATTACCCTACTATTTAAATAAATCGCAATTTATTAAGCCCTTAATAACTTTAAAATGAAAATATTTTCTTATTTATGTTTTAGGTTTAAAATAGCTTAAACCCCGAATACTTCGAGTCAAACAACAATTAACCCGAGAACCAACCAAAACTAAAATCACCAAATCATCAGTACACATCCAAACAATTCAATCATTTATCCAATTATTTAGATTTAACCATTTAAGTTTAAATAAAAATCCAACAGAGTGAGATTTACTCACCTTTCTTTTATTTGCAATCCACTTCAATACTGCCTTGGTTTCCTCGATTTTTGACCTTGATTTATAAGTTTGCTGATCGTCCAAATAAATTCTATTGCGTAGATTTTCTAGTTATGAATCCACTCGACTAGTTTTATTTATCTGACCCTTGAAATAAATTTCAAATAATATAAATTACCAGTTAAAATTCTAACTTAAATAAATCAACTAAACACTTTATTTAAATTAATCACATATTAGCGAACCAATAAATCTTACCCTAACGACCTCGTTCGGTCAACGCTCATCAAAATAGTGACTGCTCCTTCCTTACTTCCTTGCTTCAACCCCCACGCTTGCCCCAACGTCGCGCGCCTTCATCCAGCTCGAACTACTCCTGCATGTGCACACCACAACCCAAGCGCGTGTACACCACAGCTCCATCGTGTCGCCTTCACATCGCGCCACCCCAAATCGTAAGTTCCTTCCCGCGCCATACTTCCCCTACGATTTGCCTTGGCCAACGGTCACCTCAAGACGTCGAGACCTGCCCTACTGTCGCGACTCCACCAACCCACCTTCAATCGGTCGCGACTTCGGCTAGGCTTCTCGAGCACGAGCTCGAATTACTCCGCGACGCCATTTATAAAACGAAAATATTTTTTTTTTATTGAAGACGAGAGTGACTTAGGGATTTAGGCAGAGTCGGCTTCGGCCCCTTTTTTTTAATAATTCGAGTTCGATTACAGCCGGAAGATAGAGAGGGATGGAGACGTAATAAAGATAGGAATGGCTTCATGAGTACGCCTGACTATTATATAATTAAATATTTAAAATATCTCGTGTTTTATAACGCGAAATCCCGGACTCCGAAGCAGACATGCCGACAGACGTTTATAAGGTTTTACCCGCATTCTGAACACAATGGAACGTGTTTCGGAGGCTAATTTAATCGTATGTGGAAGTTAGCTTTATAAATCGATTTAAAATATTAAATTATCGATTTTAATTTCGACGCGTTTCTCACCCGTACGAGCAAATGGTAAATCCAAACACTACAAAAATTGAAATCCGATAATAGCTAACTATTACGGATCCAATGGAACCGGTTTCGTCGAATTCCGAGACTATGCCTTGGAAGGCTATTTTTAAATTCAATTTAAACGATATGATTTCAAAACTGAACAAATCACCTTTAAATTAAATTTCAACCATTCTATTATCTTCAGTATCATCGTTATAAATTTTTTAAGTCTTCAAATTATTTAAATAGGCTTAGAAATTTCAGATTCAACAATTTACCCAATTTCAATTATTAAATTCAATATTTAAACTATATAATTCAATGATTTAATTATCAAGTAAGTATTGATATCTGGAATTCAAGTTAAAATTAACTTTTAAATATTTAAAATCAATTAGTTATTCCATTTTAAATTGTTAAAAATTCCGGGTCGTCACACTATATGTAATGTTTATATATTCATCATTCCATGTGTTCTTAGTTCGAAATATCAGGAATCGGTATTTCGATAGATTGTCATATGTTAATGGTTGTACATATAAGTGCATATATATATAGATATATATTATTATGATGCTCATGGCAAAAAAATTATAATAGTATTATTAATCGATTTTTTTGAATTAAATCTAAACACAAAAGGGTTAAATCATATAATAAATATATTTTAAATTTTGTAAAATTTTTGTTTATAGCTAATAGGCATTCAACAATAATAAAAAAAATAATTTTTTCATATTTATTATATATATAAATACTATTATTAAATTCAAAAATGATTGTGTAAATAATATATATATATATATATATTTATTAAAATTCTATAAAATTTTATATACTATAAAATACACATTATGGTTTTGAAAATGATTTTTCAAATTTTTTTATCAATATTGTATGGTTTAAATTAATTATATGTTTTTAATTAATAAATGGCTTAAAACTGAATATTAAACTAAAAAAATATTTTTATTCTCCGGCTAATAACAATAACATAACATACATTTAATTATAAATATGTAGAATATAATTATAACTAGTTTTATGTTCATAAGTAATTTATCAAATTAATAAATATATTAAAAAAAATTAAATTTGAACTTCATATTAAAAATATTTCAAACCATTTTACAAAATATTATTATGATTTAATTATATGTATATATATATATTTGTATGCATATGTATTTTAATAAATGTTTGTGTAAATAATTTACAACCAATATTTTTTGATAATTACATGATTATATATATAAGTATAAAAAAATATATATATTTATATAATATTTTGATGTACACGTGCACATACACACAAATTTGGATAATCCATCTGTATACACGAGGAGCTAACATGTCCGTTGGGGTGTTAATCCTAACATCTATGCACGGGTATGTCAAACCATATGCACATTATCATATTGCACGAGCACGCACATATATGTGTATATGATACACTTATATAAAATAAAATATAAATTACATAAAATAAAATGTTGATTTTACTTAATAGAAAATTCAAAAAAGTTTTAAATAAATTAGACTACATAGACTCATTAACGATCCAATAAGGGAATTCTTTTTAAAATTTACCCAGTTTCTCCTTTGCGGGCTAGCCTAGTTCCAACAATGGTATCGGAGCCAAATAGCCAATGAGATATAAATTAGAATTATTAAGGCTAATTTGTTAAAGCCCACCCATATAGTAGAGTATCTAGAAAAGTAATACCTAAGGTTGAGTTTGGGTAATCTAGTACTCTACCTTACCTTGCTATTGACATGGCCCGAAAAGATGAGGTATACCCAAAAGTTATCCCCGATATAAAGGCCCAAATTGAGTTGGGCTTTAGCCTAATTTTCAAAATTTTGTTTAAAATTAAAATAATTTTAAAATTTAAAAGTTAAATTTATAATAAGAAAAATATTATAAAATTTATGATATAGATTTTCAAATTGTTTTGAAAATTAAAAAAAAGTTTTAGATTTAAAATAAAATGCATATTGTAAAAGTTATAATATATTTTTTCAAAATGTTTGAAAATTTTATAAAATTAGTTTCAAAAATATTTTTTACTTTTAATATTAATAAAATAAATGAATTAATTAAATAAGTTAATTAGTTAAATATATATACATGTATAATATATCTAATGGTATATTAGTATGGGCCCGTGCTTCGCACACGGGCTGGTTTTATTATTGTATAAGTTAGTATTTTGTTTGAGTGCAAATATGTAAACATATAGCATGGGCATTTTTGGAATTTCAAAAAAACACCGAGTAAATTAGTTCAACCAATTTCCTTTATTAGTAGTAGAGATGTAATGTTGTCTTGAATTATTTAAGACAATACGAGCATATATATGTGCATAAAAGAACTTTCAAAATTACTAAATTTAATTAAAATTATTTAATTAAAAAATTAATTAATGTTAATTAATAAATTAAAATAAATAAATATATATATATATATATATAAGATATACCTGTATTACTATAAAGGCCTATCAATAATATAATAATTAATTAAAGTGTTAATTAATTAAATTAATTAAATAAGATTTGATTAATATAATATTATACATAAAATATTATACAAGTTAAATAAAGTATACAGTTATACGATAATAAAACTTATATAATATAAATGTATAAACTAAAGGAGGAACTTTAAAGAAATCCTAAGTAGTCTTAAGGAATAAATACATACGCAAAAGTGTATATAATGTGATTTCTGATGTGTGTGATACTTGAATCACGAGGGTATTACATAAGATATACATTATTCCACAAGTCAATATCAGTCAATTAAATATATTGAAGATTACGAATCTTTAATTAAAGTATTGTCCTCTACCATTTATACAATAATAAACTACTTACGTACTCTCTAGTTGTTGAGAAAACTAAAGCTAGAGATGTTATGTGCAATATCATTAATATATCAATTAGATGAGGTAAGATAAACTATATGTATCTGCTAGCAAACTCAATGTACATATATTATGCTTAGGTCGTTGCGAAATGATAGGTACTAGTGAATAATTTTTTCTTCAATTTGTTGAGCAAACTCGAGATCGAAATGAGATTATGACAAGATAACATGGATTAGGAGTTGCATATAATACAACTGATAAAGGAGTTATCCATCATTTGTGGCGCTATGACTTATTGAGCAAACTCAAGGTCAAAATCCCAAGCCAAACGAGTTCTAACACTCACTAGTGAAGTTGGAAGACTTCTATATTTCGTCTTAGGGTTTTGAGAAACATAAAAATCTAATGGAAGCCTTATTAGAAAACTGAAATGACAAAATTTAACCTTTCTAATATTGTATGACATCTGTTATATGTAAAGTTAAAATAATCTACATCAATAAATTTGTCCAACTAATAAAATTGATAAAATGTTTATAAATGAAAATATATCAATGAATTGAAATATTGACAAATAGAAATATAAAATATACTTATCAATAAATATTTTTGCATGTTGACCCATGAAAGTGCCTAATTATACAACTACTCAATAAGTTCATAACTTGGCTACTTACATGTTTACTTTCTAGAGACTGTATATTGTCTTCAATGAGTTTTGAAGTCTAAAAGCAATACAAGGATATGAATATTTGATTCATTTCCACTCAAGTATAAATGTTATATGGTGAACGGTCGCTACTCCTCGTGCATGAATCTTCGATAAAATTAGTTCATTCGAAATAAGTAGGTAAACTGTAGTGTAAGGTTGTGTATTCAATATGATTGATTACAATAATGATATTGTCCTGTTAAATGTAACACTGGACCATGGGCGACATGTAACAACCAGGTATTTTCAACCATTCGCATCCACACATGTCGGACTTGAATTGCTCAAAATACCGCGTTGTAAATAAAATTTGGCAAATCTCAAAATATACAGTAAATAATAATCACAGACACAGAGTAATAATAGTGCAGCGGAAGTAAAAGAAATAGTAGTTCATGAAGCTACTATGTAAATATACCAGAATTAAATAAAATACAATAGAATAAATAAAGTACAACAGAACTCTCAAGATGATAACCAAGTAAAAGCTAAATAGAACAACAGAACTGGAATAGATAAAACTAGATAAGCAGATAATCTCCAGCGATTCCAATCTCCAGAAAGTGGAATCCAAATCTGTGAATAACTCAGGCTGACCCAAGCGTAAATAAAAATACAAACACTCGAGTCAGGATAATATATACTTATATAATGTAAACCAACTCAATTGAACTATAATAAGGTACAAGTAACTTAAAGGATGCCTGGGACCGTCTATCCTCTAAGGATCCGCTAAACTATTTACTATATAGTAATATTGCGCTATTATAATAATGTCTACAGTAAAATAAACTTACTTTTAAATAGCGTTCCGGGCTACCCATATCACCCTTCACACATAATAGTCGCAGCAGTCCATCCAATATCATGACATCTCCACACCGGGTGACTGTCAGAGGATACCACATGGGCTACGGAAGAAAAACAAACTCGTAGTAAAGGCTCAGTATGGTAGGTGACACGACACACAAGGCAATGCCAGGATAGATATACCAATTACGCACACGGGCTGGTGGTAACGCAGCAGCCACATACGCCCACCTCGGAACACACTCCCATATCAAAATCGGAGGATGGTCATCTAATCAATCACAAGTAAGAGTATAGTATCGAAGGAATGTGTCCGATCGGAGGAATGGCCTCACTTGGCTCGAGATCGCTCCTGTTTTAGCCACCTTATGCCAACTCACGGGAGTTGGGTCCATGTAATATACCTCAAGATCGTCGCCACCATCCTACTTCATTCTGGAATCTCCACCGCGTACACGGTTGTCAAAGTGGTTTCGCTATCGACGGAGAGTATGCCAGATATCCGATCCCGGTCCCTTTGCCAACCAATCGTTATTATAACCCGTAGTTATAATTTAAAATGGTATTTATACTTCAAAACAGAATATCATTTCAAATCCAAATCTTTATGAAAATAAAGATTAAATTAATTCCAAACCATTTCAAAAACATCATATCTTTCCAAAACTTCATGTCAAATCATTTCAATGTATGAAAATATGATATCTTTACAAAACTTCATTTCCAATCATTTTAATATATCAAAATATCATATCTTTACAAAACTTCATTTCCAACCATTTTAATATATCAAAATATCTTATCTTTACAAAACTTCATTTCCAACCATTTTAATATATCAAAATATCTTATCTTTACAAACCTTCATTTTCAATCATTTTAATATATCTAAATACCATATCTTTCCAAAACTTCATTTCCAATCATTTTAGTATATCTAAATATCATATCTTTCCAAAACCACATTTCAAATCATTTTAATATATCAAAATACCATATCTTTCCAAACTTCATTTCAAATCATTTTAATATATCAAAATATCATATCTTTCCAAAACCACATTTCAAATCATTTTAATATATCAAAATATCATATCTTTTCAAAACCACATTTCAAATCATTTTAATATAACAAAATATCATATCTTTTCAAAACCACATTTCAAATCATTTTAATATATCAAAATGTCATATCTTTTCAAAACCACATTTCAAATCATTTTAATATATCATTTCAACACACATTTCAAAATAGTTTATATTTCAAAACAAATTACTTCATTTTAAATCATAAAAATAAAGTTATTATATTTAATAATTAAATTATTAAATTTTCAAAATTTTCAACTCTCAAAGTTCATTTATTCACTTAAGTTTATCAAAACAGTGAAAATTCACTTTTCGCAGCATTTAGAAAACGCTAGGGAAAGTTACATTCAAAATAGTTCAATTTAACAAAAGACAGCATTTTAAAATGCTGTAATAGGGTTTACTTAAATTTCAAATAAACTTAGTTAAATTCAACAATTATAGCACTTACATAAATTGCTATAATAGCCTTTAATTCAATTTAGCTTTTTAGTTCATTATCATCAACTACAGCATTTACAAATGCCGTAATATCATTTACATTGCAGTTAATAGCATTTCAAAAATGCAGTTAATTAACTTCAAATATTCAATATAATTTCACAACCAATTATATTTTTATTTAAAACATTTTTAACTTATAAAATCATACATTTTCACATTTATAAACATCATTTAATTTTTCTTAAATTCATGATTTTATAAAGTTAAATTTCCATTCAAAAATCAAGATTTAATAATAATTCACTTATTAAATTTCGACATTAAATTTTAAATTCATTGAATTATATTTCAACTTAACACTTAAGTTTTAAAATTTCAAAATATAACTTAATTTCAATTTTATTTATTTAACTTAAAATTCACTTTTAAGCCAAATTCACAAATTCCCATTTTGGTTATATTTCAAAATTTCAACTTAAATAATCATTCATTTCACGTTTCAACTTTATTCAGAAATCATTAATATATTATAAAATCACTTTAAATTCATTTTAAATTCAAATTATCATAAATTTATCATAATTTCATATTTAGTTTAATTTCCAATTATAATTAGATCAAAATTTCCAAAATAACTTACGTTTAAAATTTCTAACTTTTCCATAATTATTTAACTTATAAATTTTCAGAAAATCAATAAGACTTTACAAAAATCATTTTAAATCAAAATATTATAATATTTACATTTCAAACATATTTTTAAAAATTTTAGAAAAATATATTTTAACTACGGGTCTGTATATAATTTTCTAGCCTAGGTAAAGTGATACGGGTAATATATCATTTCAACCCGTAATTTACAAAGAAAATCCTGGTTTTATCATTTCAAACCCGCAGTCCCAAGTATATAAAATAAACTGAAAATCGCTCAGGCCTATCATTTCAGCCCATAACGATTTTCCCTTATTCTAAAGTCCGTTCGAGTATGTATCATTTCAACCCATAGTGATTCTAATCTAAAGGGAACTTGCAGTGTGATAAACTGATAAAGATAACAGAACAGCATAATATAACAGTAACATATGATACGAAAGGTGTTTAAGCATGGGTGAACATCATATAATCATAACATAGCAGATGTGATATGGTTATGCATTTTTATAGATTCAAAAGGGGTCAATTTACTAGTTATATATGTACATATTGTCAGGGAGAATAACTCACAGTATAAGCTGGAGAAGACAACTGAAACACACAAACTGAGATCTTCAGAGGCACGATAGCATGAATATTATTTGAGAGTGGAGAGCTAAAGATTAATAGCCTTGGATACATTCAAACAAAACAAATATATATAACATAAGTTTCAAACTCAAATATACAATTAAACAATGTTAGAGATGAATGCATAAATCATCTCCAAACCACTTGCATTTGCCTTCTACCACCTATGCTTCAGATATATGTCAGGTTTGCACGGCCAAAGCAAAGACTAGGATCTGGTTTGGTTTCATAAGAGGTCGGCCTAGCATAGGAAAAGATGGTGCAAAGTTGATGCAAGGATATATGTGCATGGATTACAACTACAAGGCACAATAACATGAATTCCATGCAACTAAGGTCACGGCCTAAGGAAGGACAACCATGGCCAGGTCTGTAGTGGGATGGAGGATGGTGTGTTAGTGGGTTTCAGGTCATCCATGGGCGGTGGAGGTGGAGTAGGTGGCGGCCAAGGGGTGGTTGAAGGTGATGAAGGCATAGGTGTTGGCTATGGTGCATACAAGTGAAGTTTGTGTAGATTTAGGTGGAGTTTGATCAACTATTGGGCACGGCCAGTGGCTCGGGGCTGGAGAGGAGGTGGTGGGTGGTTCAGGTGGTGGAGGAGGCGGCCATGGTGGCTGGAGTGGTGGGGCCGAACCTGAAGTAGAAGAGAAGGCAAGTACAATCAACATAAACAAGTAGAAAAACAAGAAGAAAAACAATGGAAGAAGAAATATTTTTTACCAAACTCATGTAGATGATGGAGGCCGAAATTTTTTTCAGATGGGAAGAGAAATGTTTTACGTGAATGAGAAAAAAAATAGGTGGCTGAAGAAATGAGGAGTTGTGGCCAATTGAATGAAAAGTAAGGTTGAAATGCAAAAAGGTGTGGGAGATAAAGAGCCATTGGAAACTAAAAGTCAAAACCTTTTCACATTACCTTTATTTATTTATATAAGTTTAAATTACTGAGAAAAATAATAATTTCAGTAAAGATTTCGAAAATGCAACAAAATATAAAATATAAATAAATAATTATTAATTATATAAGGTAAAAATAAGAAAATAGCTTAGAAAATGCAAACTAGTCAAGCAAATTTGAAAATAAACAGAATAAATTTTAGAAAAATTATATAGACTTGGAAAATATTTAAAAATAAAGATAAAAACACAAAAAAAAAACATGCCTTCACAAAATAAATAAATAAATTTTAATTAAATAAAATTTAAATGAGGAAAATAGCAAAGAAAATAGAAACCGGGCTTTAAAATAGAAAATAAATTCAATAAACTTTGGAAAAATTCAAACATCACTTTAAAAATATTTAAAAGTCAAAATATACATAATATAACATAAATATACAAATTAGAATAAGATATATCAAGTAAAAATATCATTTATATAAATTAAAACAAAGAATATCGTTAAATAACCCTATATACACACAATATTGTAAAGGGTATAGCTTTCGCAATTTAAATCCAATTTCAGCGAAACGAAAAGCAGTATTCATGATATTAAATCTATTTTCATAATAAAAGATAAAATTCAAGAATTCAAATATTTAAATTTAAAATTTAAAAGTCAAAGTTTGAACAGTTTGACCAAAAATTCACTTTACAGTAAGATATTCAAATTATACTAATTTGAACTATAAATCACTTAATAATCATCATTTATATTTAAAAATGAAATGTTTGAAATAAAAAAAATTAAAAATAAAAGAAAGTCCAATTTAAATAATAAACAAAAATCTAGGGTTGATACACTACAAGATGGCTCTAAGAATTCGATCACTAAAATGTCAATTTGATCGGTTTACGTAAAGTGCAATTTATTTGATATCCTTAAAGTTAAGAATGACCAAATGCATTTTTGTAAAGAGTTCGTTATGATATTTTCATAGCCGAGTAACACTTAATAAAGTAAAAATTGGATTGTACCGAAACCAAGTAAGCAATAAATTTGACCATATTGTCACCACGCGCTAAGTGAAATATGAAGGTTAATATTCGAGTGGCTTGATATTAATCGCATACCAAATTTACACTTATGAGTCACGCAACCGAAGCAATGAATAATCCTATATACCACTCGATTTAATTAATTTGTAATTGATATAAATTATTTAATATCTATGAAATATTACTTACAAATTTTATTTGATGTGAAATTAGCAATATTAAACAGTGTGCATATAATAGTTATATAAGCACTGATCGATACACGAACGTTTAAATTAGAGAAAATCAACTATGTCGTGGCAGACGTGACATGTCTCTGGCACGTCTAGAAAAATGAATCGTCACAACCAATAGCACAAAGTCACATGGAAAAAGTTAATAGGATTTTCGTGATTTGACAAACCTACATTCACATGTCGATTTGGACTTAGGGAGCAAAATTTTACTCAATTTTCTCGCAAGTAATTAGCATGATGATTAAGTGCGGTCTGACCCAATCAAGACCAACTCAACTACTTTACAACCGGCCCAAGCCAATGTTGGTCCCAAACTAACCATTCTACTCTTCAAAGCACCAAAATTAGGCTATCGAGATTTGTAATCGTACAATGAATGATTTGTACAATACACCAGCTCAACTACTTTACAATATTTGTCACGTAAGCACTTAAGTAGACGACAAGTTGTTCATCCATTTATCTGAAGCACTATAGCTGGATGGCTGAACTGATGTAGTGCACTTATTCTGTTATAATTTTCACTTAACATTTACCTGTAAACCATCCAAAAAAATGCACGGTTCTTACGGTTCAGACAGTTGGATCATTTAAACCTTGTACCTTTAAGGCAACACGGTCTTCAAAACATTGGTGCATTGTATAGGTCTTATGGTAGTGGAATTCTAAAAGTGCTGCTTTTCTTCGAGGGGTTGCAAGCAATTATCCGGGGCACAATCGAATAAAAGCTTGATCCCACAGCACCCTCGTTAGCAAAACCCAAAATCAAAAAATTAAAATAAAAACAAAGATGACGGAATCGATGATTAGGAAGAAGCCAGGAATGGTATCGGTCAAGGAGATGCCCATCCTCCAGGACGGGCCGCCTCCTGGTGGATTCGCGCCGGTTAGATACGCTCGTCGCATACCTACAAAAGGGCCGAGCGCGGCGGCGATGTTCTTGGCAGTATTCGGTGCCTTTTCTTGGGGTATGTATCAGGTCGGGCAAGGCAACAAAATCCGCAGGTAATTTATCATATTTTAAGCACTTTCTATTGGCTTGGATTGGATAAGGAAGTTTAGCTGAATTCATTAGATTCGAAGTGGAACTTGGAAGATTAGGTAGAGATCTAGTTAGAACTTCAATTTGTTGATGGAAGTACTATCCGCTCAACACAAGATTCAATCGTTATGTTATATATTTAATGCAAGGCTTTTTGTTTCTTGTAAAATTTCTAGTTTTCTCAGGCACCATTTACGTTATAAGTGCATTACCTTTATGTTCTCTTCAGTATGGAGATAATTATATGCTCATGATCCACTGTTCATGCTTTTTGTACTTTGTTAACATTAGTTATTATGTATGTCTAGAAAGACATCTATCAACTCAAGCTAGCTGCGTTAGTGATAGGGTTATGGATAATAGCTCCACTAGGCCCAAGAGAACTATAACAGTACCTGCAAGATATAGAGCTTAATATGGAAATGAATCTTCACTATCCATGCACAATCCAAGAGAGGGCAAATGAAGACAATGTAGAAGCTTCTAATTATATCTTTTGTTTTCTTATATTAGCTAAAAACATGAATTAGCTACAACTTTTTCTTTAGCCTACAATATGCAGCCAAGTGGCGCAATAGAATCCTATGATGTAATTGCCTTTCTACAATAAGGCTGGTAATTTGCATGAATGAGACAGAAAATATTTGCTGCAAATTTTCCTCTTCTTGCGTATTTTCTTTCTTATCTCCAAGTATTTCTTGTTTCTGTGTGTCTCACCTCCTCTTACACCTAACATTTGGCCATAGACCAGTGGTTATTGGCAACTCATGCTAGCTATGTTAGCCCTAGACCCGTGGTAATTGGCAGCTCATGCTTTTCGTACTTTGATCTAGGAATATTTGTATTCTTATAATGTTTAATAATCGTGTTTGATCAGTAGGGTGGCATATTACGAGCCCTTCTGTTTTTTTGCCTTAAGTTCGATTAATAGATGGTTTGTAAAATGTGGATTTTGCTGGGATCAGGCTAAATGTCTCTATACATGATTGTTTCATCGCTCGGCCTATTTTACAAGCCTGTGTTCAGGGATATTACAATGTTTTTCATCTTATATTAGTTGCCTCCAGATGTCATCACTTGCCTTGTTTACCTTTTGTTAATCACAATATATTACAATCTTTCATCTTATATAAGGGATATTCCACTGCAGTCAATCATAGATCATTTTCAAATATCTAAAAAAAATTGAAGACAAATAGACGAGGAGGAAAAAAAAAAGCATATCTGCTTTGGAGCTGAAACTGGATATGAATTTTCAACCTTACTAACAAGGGTTGAGTCGTGTGTGTTAATGCGTGCTTAAATTTAAGTTATTTATTTATCGTGTTATTTATTTATTTATACTTCTATAAATGAATAGCAAGGAATGATTAGGAGTAAACTATTTAAAATTAAGTTTTAATATTTTATTTCTTTATAATTTTATGTGATTAAGCAATAGCTTTTATTTATTAATCAAAAATTAATAGTAATAAGCAATATTAACTTACAACTCAATGTTTACCTGAAAAACTTATTCTTCAACCTTTTGAGGCTTGTGTCTTACTACACGAGCAAAAGAACGCTTCATGTACGCTTTCGCCTTTTAAAACTTTGGTTTCAAGTCATGTAGCTCTTTGGATCCACACCCAAAACTGTAGTTTATGGCAAGAAGCAGTGTATCATATTTGTGCTTCAACTATAACACATAAGAATGTGTTAAATTAACCAGTATGAGTGGGTGAGTTTCTGATCCTCAAACATTTTGACTCTTTCATAGTGCACCCAAGAAGAATTTGTCCCTTTGGATTCCATATACCTTATTAGCAAATGATTTATTTATTTATTTTGGCAGTTAGGATTCTCGATAGGTTGTTTGAGGGTTTTCTTTATGCATAAACTTCTCCTGGAGATTATTTTCTGTGAAAATCAGGTATAAGAATGAGAATTCATGAAAAATTGGCGATATACTTGGTATTTAAACAAACTAGGCACCCACCTAGGTAGAATCAGCCCTACCCTTGCCTGCTGTTTTTCCACGTTGCAGCCTGCTCTATATTCTACTCTAGGTTTTGTTAGTCATATTTGATTGTTTTCATCAGGTTTAAAGTTTAAACCATTTACCATCTGAACTCAACATTGCACCTTCAAGTCAACCAACTGCGAAACATCAAATCATATTGTTGTATGTGAATAATGAGGACATGCTTTTGAAAAATGCTTGATTTTAGGGAAACTCAGGTAGTTGAGGATTAATGTCTAAGGGTAATTCATTGGTCACTAAAATGAATGACTTGCAAGCTTTGATCAACGGTTAAGAACGGGTTAGTAGGAATAATGATCACTGATTGAAGCTTTGAACTGTGTGAAGTTGGATTGGGGATTTTGATCACTTGCAGCATTTAGCAAACTATTTGACTGCGGGATTAAGCATCTTCCTTTACACTTTTTGCTTCGGTTGAAACAGCAAGAATTTTGTTGGTGTTTTGAAGCTGAAAAGATATTCTTTAAGAAAGGAGCATACTTTTACCTTTTAATATGACTTGTACGACTAAGGATTTGGCTAGTGGTTGAGAAATGATCAGCATAAGTAATAGTTGCCGAATGAAGCTTTGAACTACATGAAATTAGATTGGAGAATTTGATCACCTATAGGATTTAGCAAGCCATTCAACTTAGAGATTATGCATATCCCTTTTCAGTTGTTGCTTCAGCCTTACAGAAGAGTTGAATTTGGTATCTTATAGCTGGAAAAAAGGCATTTTTGAATGGGGGTAGACTGTTCGTTTGATAAAATATCAAACTAAAGTCAAGCTATAATAATTAGTTTTGGTACGTACGACAAACGTTTTAGGTTTCACTGCGCAACTTAACAAATGTTTCTTCAACGTAAAGTCAAATTATAATAATTATTTGGTCCTTACAACAAATATATCAGGATTTCACTACATAAATCTTGACAAATGATAAAATTATCGTGAAAGCCTTTCCTAAAAAATATATTATATCACCCAAGTCACGAAAGATTATTTTGAATAAAAAATAATAAAGATGATATCAATTTTCAAATACAAACCGTCAAGGACCATTTGAGCTAATGGTTAGTGGCATGATGCTTTAGACTGAGGTTCTAGAGATATCACGTTCGAACCTTCAAGACATCAAAATGAGTTCTCTGCATTATTTAAATACCCCTCTTATTATAAAAAAAATTCTAATTTAAATCGGTCAACAAATAGAAACAAAAATATTTCCACCCAATCATCCTCTTTTCATGGTTTTCATACATGATATCTTGTACCAAATGAAATCTCGTACGAGATAAGTGTGTACCGCTTGTATATCTTGAACCGACACCTAAGACTTTGAATTCGAAATTTTCTCAAAATAACTAATAAATTTAAAATCGATGTTTTTTTACCGACTGCTATCTAAAAGAATATAACTAAGGATATAACATACTTGATTTGCATAGCAAGGTAGTTGATGAAATATAAGTGAACATAAAAAAGTATAAAAAAATTGTAAAGGAGGGTAGTAGATTGATTGATTTGGCAATAACCTAGAGTTTTTCTCATTTAAACATCGATAGCAAAATATGAACCATTTTTTGCTACTTACGCAGATAAAAATTTCATTTTGATCGGTGTAAAAACTAAAAAGTCATAAAAGAAAAAACATATGATTTTGGACGAGATTCCAAGGTCTCAATTAAGATTTCGATTGAGAATTTGAAGTCTCGAGCAAGATGATTTTCAAAAGAGATATGAATGATGTTTGATGTTTTATTTCGTCCAGCTGTAAAAATGAGATTTTCAACGATTTATCAATTGAGATGAACGAGATTTAAAACTATAATGAAAATGACTTTTTGGTTGGAGGAAAGGAACAAAACTTGAAGGGGAGAATCCTAATTTTCCATACACCTAAAGACTTGCACTTGCATTTGCTCGTCTTCAAAAACACGTTGCTCCTTTTTCATGCACCAAAACACGATGACTACACCTACCACGATTACATATTTTGTTAACTAATACAAATACGCAAACCAAGCTCATTTATTAAAATAAATTGTTTTAACCTATTTCTTCTCTTTTCTATGTGATTTTGTATCGTAAATCACAAAACTTCACATTGATTCAAAATCTCATTACTCCAACACTCCGATATGTACAGATCTTCGGCTTTAAGTATAAACTAAGCGGAAAAAAGTGATCCAGTCAAATAGAATGATACGAGTTATATCATTTCTAGATCAATCACAACTTTTTTTTTTTCTGAATCACATCAAATTGCAAAGCATTATCACCGTCTATATATGATGCTTCTCTCACCTTGAGACACATATGTCGAAAGTGCTTGTAATGCCACAATGACATCCACCTGCTATGCATGGACTATCCAACTCGACATTCGTTTGTCATTGGATTTATATTTACGATGACGATCAACAACGATATCTTGAGCATCATCAATATGAAGATCTTCGTCGAAAGCATGATCAACACGATCATTATAAGCAGTGCACGTTTAACTTATCCACCTACTTATTGATTAGGCCCAACAAGTATCACTAGCTACCTATTGTCAGTCACATGACTAACCGGTATATAATGGTTTTTCTCATACAATGCTCCTCACATGATCACCCTTTATCATTATTTGAATTCAACCTCGAATTCGATAAGTCCAATGACAACGATCGTCCAAGGAATAATTTTCTATAAGCTAGTAAATATAAATATGCTTTATGCCGACCTCTAACCACACCATCATGCATAAAGAATAAAGTATTTATTCTCGGATTTGGTCACATTTCGTTTCAGAGATTTTAGGGATTCAATCTCGTATCGGGTGAGATTTCGAACGAGATAAATATATATCGAGTGATTATTTCGAAATCACATTTCGAACCCTAAAGTACATCTTGATATGATCTCATACTATTTGCTAATTTCAATATTGGTTTGTATCAGTGTTAGTAAACCCCTCGCCTAGGCACGCTTAGGCTTCAAAGAGCCCTAGGCTTCAAACTGGGGCTTTTTTGACTTCTGAGGCACCATAGATGCAGATGCGCTGGAAAAGCCCCAAAAGCCCCAAGGCGATGGCTTTTGAGGCGCTGTAAAAGCGCGCCTTGGGCTGCTTTGTTGGAGAATTTTTTTGGGTCTAATATGAGCCCAAACACATACCTTCCCTTCAATTTATCCACACCCAGTTAAATCATCCAGTTCATAAACAAATTCGTGCCCGGCTCCAACTCAAAATCAAGTCGATCAAAATTAAAATACGTAACCTTGTTCGAACTTCGAGAGCCGTCCAGACTGTTCACTACCTCATGCTCAAGGCTTGCAAAAAAGCCCTAGAACCCCGGTTTGACGCTTTTTTGCGCCTTAGCGCCTTAACTACCTTGGTTTGCATTCAAGTATGCAGCTGAAGTTATAAATACTAATTACAAAAATGATTTAACTTACTTGATTTTCAATATTGGACCATTTGATATTTTCAACATTGGTTTACATTCAAGCAAGCACACCCTTTTAAATAGAAATATATAAAGCTGAAATGTTGAATTCATTATTCACTTTCTTTTACTAGAGAATGTATAAATTAATAAAACTATTTTAAGCAGACTATATCATTAATATCATTCTTTCAAATAAGAATATATATATATATATAAGCAAATACAGCATATATTGACAGACAAACTATGTTGAAAAAAAGAGGAAAATAACCTAACAACATAACCTAACAACAAGACCTTTCAACGTCTCTTAAGCAAGAATGATTTGAATAAGCAAGAGGCGTAAGTTAATTCCAAAAAACAAATTCATGATAAAATGCAAAGAATTAAGTAGAAAAAACCAAGGCCTAACACAAAAGGTTGGATTAAGCATAAAATTTTGTATTTTGCTATGAAAGTGGAAGTTAACAGTAGTGAATTTATGTAAAAAAAATACAACAGAAAAGGAACTAAAAATATAAAAAATAAAGCAATTTGAACAGAAGAGACTAAAGAAGGAAATAGAACAAAAGAATTAGGGTTTACTTTGTAAAATGAAAAGAATTGAATAGAAAAGCTAACCAGATTTGAGGATGAAAAACCGCATTTCAGGAAGAAAATCAACGTTTTTAACGAGAAAGAAAAACCATGAACGTGTATTCACGACTTGAGAGTAGAAAAAAATGGTTGAAGATGAAATAGACAATCCAAATTGTTTATTCAAAAAACCATGAATTTTTGACCTAGTTAACAAGACATATATTTTAGGCCTAGCCCATAAGAAACTAAAATTCAAAAACACAACATTTCAGTCGAGATTTCGTAAATCGAGCTCGGCTGAGATCTCGGCCGAGATTTGAATATCTCGATCGCGATTCAGTTGTAGCTAGATGTCTTTGAGTTTTCTTATTTCTAATTGCTTGACCTTGAAAATGAGATCTCAGCTGGGGTGGTTGAAATTTAAAACCTTGATAAGGAATCGAACAGCACCTAACACCGTAGCAGTCTTAAGCAAGTCAAAGTCTTCTAGTTTGAAGAAAAACACTTCACATCGTTGCATTAAAAACCGACATCCGTATTCATCTTTAAAATTTTAGCATCTACATGATTAATGAGAACATCACAAGGATAATCTCTATCTTTAGCAATGTTGGTTTGTGTATAACGATCGTTGTCAGTACGCACATACTTCTTTTGATCTTTTTTATATGTGTTATGTATATTAATATCTCTTCTATAATAAAAAAACGATATTTTTCGAAATACTTCTTCCACTATAGACCTTTCTTTTCCATTTTGTGTTTCTCTTTGGGTTTCTGACTACCATTATCTCATTGTGAACCAACTCTTCAACCAATTATTTTCTTCTTAGCTGCTCATTCACGAGACTCTTGTGAATTGTATCCAATGTGACTTCATAAACATTGGGTTTACTCGATGGTACAATTAAAGTTCCAATGGTGAAATTATCAACAATGAAGCATGTTTATCACCATTAAATTTGACATTCATGTTTGTTAACTTATTGCATCATCTAATTAGTTTTGATGCACACCTTCTATTTTTCTTCACTCAATCTCATGAAAACCAATATTCAGCAAGGAAACATCTTGTTTCATTTTTTTGATCCTTACATAAATATCAACTTCTCTCATAAAATCTTTGTTGATTCAGTAGTTACGAGGTGGAGAACCAAGCCATCAAAATGTTGATGGATCGTTGAAACCACTTGCTTATACATCTTTCATTTTTTCCCCTCTATACTGGAAGGGTTTTTCTCATCACCTTCAAACACATTATGAAAATCATTAAAACATAAAATATCATCTATTCGAGGCTTTAAAATATTCAGAAATCTCCATTTAAAAATAAACATATGGAACAGAAGTTGTATTCCACGTGTCAGGAAAAAAAAAAAAAAATCTGAATCCAAAGTCACAAGTCTTGTTTTGCTACCACTTGCTAGAGACGTATAGTTAAACAAATAATACGACAGTTGTGGAAGCCTTTCCCAAAATATTATCCAAGTCAAAGATGTGAGTTTGAATTGAAATACTACGGGTACCCCTGAAATAATGATGATATTAATTTTCTAATGTACAAACAAACACAGACAAGATATTTTCGTCCCTCTTTATTGATTCTCAAGCAATTGTTCACAATTCAATCTAACAATTTAAAGTAAACAAATAACAAATCGAGTTAGAGTCACCATCTCTCATAACTTCTTTGTACTTGGAGAAAAGAACAAAGCTTGAAGAGAGATCCTCATTGTATCATACACCTAAAAAACTTGTGCCTATATTCATTCTATTGAAAACGTATGCGGCTCCATTTTTCTTGCATCAAAACATGGTGATTACCTCCATTTTTCATGCACCAAAACATAGTGATTTCAATTAGACATTCTTGTTAGCCAACGTAAATATGTGGGCAATCCCTTTTAAACAAAATGTTTTGTTTTATTTCTTCTCTTTCTTATGCAATTCTGTATCACACAGATCACAGATGATGAAAATTTTGAGTTCTTTCTATTATGATTCTATTAACTTGTTAATTATGATGCTGCCATGGTTTTTACTTTCTTCAGTAGGTTGTAGATTACCTCTTTATGTTGCTATGAGCTTTGTGCAGCATAAATCATTAAAATATTGCTCAAACACAAGAATTGTGCAAATATTAAAACGTGTATGAATCATGAAGCACAAGAAGATATATCAGCACACTGTGAGGATGATTCTGATTAGTTGCTTAAACAATGTCTAATTTTCCTGAAGGATAGCTACATTATGTAGGGTCCCAAATTTTAGATGTAGGGTCCCAAATTTTAGATGTGTTTGAGATTTTTCATGCGTAGAAAAATCTTCTCTTAGTTGAACAAAAGGACACATTCGTCAATTCCCAAAGTAATATTAATGGTCATGTAACTCATGTCAAGCATCTTTTGCATGCATGCATACAAAATTTCCCCAGAGTCATACTGTGTGATATAACTTTATGGATTTACAGAAATTTGGTTGAATGTTATCGTAATTATTATCCCAAAGACAAGTGAAGGGCCAAGATATGCGGTGTCTGGAAATCTTTGCCTTTTTTATTTCTTTTTTGCTTCGAAAATTGTTAGCCCTGCAAAACCTAGCAAACTAGTCAAAAAATAATCCATGTGGAAAGTTGTTACTTACTGCTTCAACAGAATTGTGAAACGTAGATATTAATTGCAATGTTTGAGGCACTGTGGTGCACAATACTACAGCGGAGTTGATCAATTGAGTATTTATTTGCAAACCTGTTGAATTTGTAAACCTCTGTTGAATCTGTTTTATATTATATCGCTGCAAGTCTTAGAATAATGATCTTTGTCAAAGTATAAAGGGTAGTCCTAAGTATGAAATGACACACTCACCAATTCAGCAAAAGTGCAGCAGCTTCTCATTTCTATATTTGTGCATTACGCGTAAAATTCATATTTTAGCCACTTATCCATCCCATCTTCATTTGTTAGCTGCATTTTGTAACCAACTATTTTCTCCCTTGATTTATATAGTTCATTCCATATGTTAATGTCAGTGTTTTTCATACCCACTCTCGCTGGCTATATCAAAGCTCTCTTGATTAAAGTTGTTCTTTGATATTAATTGAGAAATGTATTAACGGAGCCAAACATAGATGCGTAGGAAAGGATCATCAACACAACTGCTGGCTAATATAATTGAGCCAAATCTGTAATATATAGTAGAATGCAGTAGCTTAGATGTTTGCGATCATCTGAGTTTATTATCATTTTGTTTGTGCTTTTTGTTAGGGTGTGAGTTTTACAAGGTTCATACAACAACAAAAATGCATACTTTATGTTGAGTTAACCAGATAATCAAGTGTGGAATTTCATGTTTGCTTCATTCGACTTGAGAAGATGCAATATTGAGCCATTCTCAGTATAATTGCTACCAAGTTACATAACCATTTTAAAAACAAATCTGCTTGATGCCTCATGTATAGGGCTATTAAGGAAGAGAAATATGCAGCAAGGAGAGCAATACTTCCCATGCTTCAGGCGGAAGAGGATGAAAGGTAAAAACATAAAACCCTTTAATAAAATTGATTTAGTTAAAGATGCTTGTATCATAGAAATACATGTCTGGTATCTATGTAGATTTGTGAAAGAATGGAAGAAGTATTTGGAAGAAGAGGCGAGGATAATGAAAGATGTTCCAGGATGGAAAGTTGGAGAGAGCGTTTACCACTCTGGTCGCTGGACTCCTCCAGCTACCGGTGAACTCCGCCCTGATGTCTGGTGATATCAATTGTGATTGTTTTTTTAAATCTTTTGATTTCTACAATAAATCGATTTGGCATCTTTTAACTTTGAAATTTGAGTCAAAGGTTTGTTTTGTTAAAGACTGGGAAACAATTGCTTTCTGTCTCTTCTTCTAATGGGAGAAAATTCGATCTTGTTTCTGAGATTTATTGAAATGTTGATGTGTTCTTTTATGTCTTTCCCGATTCTCTGTGAAATCAGGAGACTTGTACTTGTATTCATACCGTGATAAGCTACACAAGCTGCCGAAAAGATGTACCCAAACTGTGAATAACCAATCCAGTATTTCATACTATCTACTAATTGCTTTACAGGCGCGGCTCATAATTCAGTGGTGACCAGTTCGTGTTTTGGGATCTATTTCCCAATGTGGTAGCTTTTCTCTGTGTGTTAAGCGTTGAGGTTTTTGGACTTTCAAAACGAATGGATTTCAGTTATAGGTCACTAGTATGGATGCACGCTTATGCGTGCCTTTGGTCGCTATTAACTATTATTTATTACTATAATAATAATAATTATTCCACTTTGAGAGATGATTTTATTCCATTTTCTTTTTGCGTATAGATTAGGTGTAGAAACTATAACCGTGTATAAGCGAGAGACGCTCCTGTCAAGAAAAAAAGGGAAAACATACATTTGACATGATGCCAAAATCTTCAAGGGTACAGAAATCTTTTACCTATACTAAAAAAATATCCCTTATGTGATGGTTTCGAAAACGGTTATCATTTAGCTAAAATGCACAAGGAAATCTTATTGCTTAATATAATCCATCTTACCCGCAAGTAATTCGTTGTCAACTCCAATTATTTTCGTCAAAGAAAAGGAAAGATGGAGTTTAAACCGCTATGGGGAAATATATATATATATAACTATATATATATATATATATATATATATATATATATATATATATATATATATATATAGTTAATTTACACACAAAATGAAAAACACTAATATTTCCTGGTAATGTGATTTAAGCTATACAAAAGCTTACAAAATCTTCCGATACTTCTGAATCTTCCAATGCTATACAAAATATTCTTCCACCTCACCTCCATCTTAAGCACCGTACATTATTATTTGTACATTTTGCATTCTAAATATGTTTCAGCTGAAAATGTAAAAGTCAATGGTGCATAACTGGAGATATTCCACTATGGTTTGCAAATAACAGTTCAAAGTGGTCTCCTACAATCAATCTGAATCTACCATATTTATTATGGTTATCTTTAATCACAAAATTAGTACCAACTGTAGCACCAGTACTTTTTCCATGGAAACATCACCATGACTTCCAGAAATTAAATTTTCAGTGCTACATGTGAAACTACTGCAATGCTTATTTTCACAACGTTTGAAAGCTTAATTTATTATGAGTTTATCATGAAGAAAGCTTGCATGACACACATTAAATTGGAGTAGCGAATAGCTTCCAAGTAAAGAGGTTTCTTTGTAGATACTCTTATTTGAAGACCTTAAGGTGAATTATACTTCACAAAGCGACAAAACAATTATCTTTGAATTGATTTCTCCATGATGACAACCGGTAATATGGTAGGAAATTAAAAGATACACTTCCAATTTCATTATGCTGGAATCCAGCTTGCTTGCGATTCTGAAAATTTTGGGTTGAAATAGTCAAATATAAAAATGGAAAAGGGGGCGATGATTTTCGGAACGTGAACGGCTAAGGCTTGAAGGAGTACACAAATGACGGGGCCAATATTGGTAAAAAGAAAAAATAAACGCGGGCCAAATCAAGCAATTCTTGTTATTATTACTAGAGATAAAGATTTACGTTTTATACACTGCCTATTTGATAATAATTAAATGGTAAAGGCAGCTGTTTTTAATCTTGTTATAAGTAAAAAAAAAGTCCATATACCCTATATGAATGCATAAATCGTCCATATATCGGAAAAATACAAGAAAGTGCATATTGATTTGCACTTTTTATTTAGAGGAACCGCAATTTGTTATACATTTCTCAAACTTTTTTCTTTCAATATGATAAAGGTGAAAAAATGAAGTTATTTCATAAGAAAATACTTAACCAATAATTATAATACTTATAAATAAATAAATCCGAGTTTTAAGTTCTAAAGATTTTTTTTTGAAAAATGAAAAACCAATTACACCTCTGATAAGAAAAATGCAAGTTAGTTTGTGTTTACTATTTTAGAAAAAAAAGGATTTGATTACACATGCATTGACACATGAAATTTTCTTAAAACTACTATGGAATTATAGATTTTATGTTCAAAACTATTTGATTAAAATGAACTGATTTACACAATGTTTTTTACCTAGTTTAAATAACTATATATTATCGTCCGTTTCTTTCGTCTTTTGACATCTCTTTTGTAAACACCCCGCACTTATACTCATATCATTCAAGAGTATTACAAAGTAGTACCATCAAATAATACAGAGAATGATGCTAAATGAGGTACACACATGAATATTCTTTTAGATTTACACCAGTATGTATTAAAACATCAAATATATAACTCATTTATACGTACATAGTATCGATATAAAACAATAAACACGTGTGCTTACAGGACATAACAATACATAAGATGAAGTACATTATAGAGAACACAGAGTCAAAATCACAGTGATAAATATAAATAGATAATGGGTATACAATAAGGATACAACTCAATTCAAATGTTAACTGTTTCAAAGTAATGTGATAGATAATCAATATACATCTCAGTGTCAAAATATACAGTGAATCAATGTCATATAAGTATCATATAACAATCATAGTTTGAGTCTCCTCTAAGCCCAATAAGACAAATGTTGGTCATGTCGCCCTTATGCTTGAAATGTCTCCGACTGACTCGAATATTACATGATTAACATAAGAGTCAGACTATGTCTAATCAAGAATCTATAATATGGGTAATATAGTGTAAATATGGAATAATAATACGATAACTCTAACATAGATAATCAAATCATCAGACGACGTGTCAAAGGATGCATATAAATATAGTAATGTATGCCTGATATATATATATATATATATATCATTAAAAATAACCATAACGCATCACATCATCCAAATAACTCAAATCCATATGAAATAATCAACACTGATGTCAAAAGATGTCATCACCTATGTAGAAACACATCAAATCAGAAATCACAGAGTCGACATAATTGGTGACTCATATATATATATATGTATATATATGTATATATGTATGTATGTATGTATTTAGAAATCACCTATAAAATCCAAAAATACCAATAAAGGACATATCACCAAGTATATCGGGCTAGCACGTAACATTGCCCAAATATATCTCTCAATCTCAATAATTAGAACATCATCATCAATGCACGTAAAATAGGATAGGATATGATATAATAGGATAGACTGCCCATCAATATACTGAGAATCCACTATATACTGGACATATGTCATAGGTATAATCTCATCTCCTCACATCTATACTATAAAGAGTATTGTGACGGGGCCCTCAAATCCATAACTATACTCAAGTGAGATGTATCAAATCGTATATGCCAAACTACTACTCTGTTAATACCAGAAGGGAGACTATTAGCACTAAGCAAGCTCTAGAGACACAGAGTCTTTGCAATTTTAGTTACCTCATAGTTATCGTGATATGTATCCACCAGTGTGCTCGTCAACGCGAGGGCTCCTAATTCATGACACTACAATCGCCCTATAGATAACAAATTGCTAGCCTGGGTAATACATGGACAAATGTGCACGTAGGAGTAGCACAAAGCTATGTAATGTGGTGTCATAGATCTAGGGAGCGACTCCACAATCGGGCCGCTTGGGTGGATTCTAGCCATCTGGTTCTCTCCAACAAACATAATAAGAGTACATTATAATAGTGGCATATAGAACCGATACATGTAGACATGAAGCCTTGGTCATCGTTAGGCATAGAGCTATACTCGCTAAATATAGGCAAGGAGCCATACATCACTACGTGGCAAGGAGCCATACATCACTACGTATCAGTACCTCACACTATCCACTCTATTTCCATCCCGTGAGTGTCATCTACTTACAAAAAATAACCGAACAAATATCAAAATAGCGTTTCATACCACTGCGTTATACTCAAATGTTCATTCACCGCTTATAAACTACACTTAAACCATTAAATATTATACATAACGAATCCAAAAAATAACTGGAGAATATTACCAAAAGTCACATACCATACAGTATTATAACTTCGTTTATTCAAATTTCTTGTCGTATAGAATTAAATATCATAAAAGTACACAGAAGGATGTCATCATCGTATCATATTTAAACACCAATCAAATCTATCTTAATGGTGAATCACTCATACAATGTAATTCAATGTATAGGAAGTGATTAATCAAGAAAAAAATAAGAATAAATTACCCGAATAAGCATAAATATGAAACAATCGAATTGAAATCCAGTAATAATCATTCATAACATTTTATCGTATATAAGAAGATAATACTTAGAAATGAACAATAAATACATATTCAAGAATTAATAGGAATTTAAACTCAATTATATTTTAACTATTTATAATAAATGTCTAATTTATCAATCTTTCATAAAGTTAACCAATTATTAAATATGCGTAATAACATTAGAGAGCACATTTTAAATCCTCAAAATAGTTCACACAAAGAAATATTATATACATGAATTATTTCATAATTTCCATAATTAATTTTTTATTTCATAGTTTCCATAATTAATTTCTAAACTATCCTAATCAATTTATTATATTTCAAATCTATAAAATGTATTTTTCAAAACTTTATTTATATTCAAAATCTCATAAAATATCCTTTTAAACTTGTAAAATATTATAGATAACCAATATATACTTTTCTACAATTTTATTGGATTTTTATAAATTTATTAAAGATTAAAAACTAAATATTTTACTAAGCAGTTTATTTCTAAATTAAATAATTGATAAATATTATTAAACAAAACTTTTCTTGAATTAAATTTTCGATGTTCAAAACGTTCTTTTATCTATAAATCTTATAATTTATATAAGTTTTTAATTAATATATGTACATAATTATATGTAAATAAACAAAACACTCTCACACACCAAAATGCACGCAGACACAAAATCACACACAAACCTAACAACAATACACACTCACCTTACACACACAAACACAAGTGCACACATAGGAACAAAACAACACACGCATGTTTGCACTTACACACACTGACACACATACTAACAAACTCATACACAGCCACCTATACACTCATGCACAACACACAAATTCATACTCATGCACCATACAAACTCACACTCACGCATTGAAACATAGCAATCGTAGTAATACACATGCAAGCTTAACGACACACACACGCAAACACTGAAATACACATGTACAAAAAAACACAGCCACTCACACCTAAAACACAGTTTTGCTACACACATACACAAAGCACTATACACTTACACACAATTGAAATGCACACAGACACACCGCACTCGCACTCAAACACAACTACAGCCATATGAACATAGCAGCAGCAACTCAAGCACATCCCACACACTTGCACCAAGAAGTAGCGCACACACACAAACAAATTAGCATGAATAGTGATTTAACTACACATATACGACTTTAGCATCAGTGCACCGATCATCCATACCCAGTCCACCTGTCAGCCATTACCTGAAGTGAGGTCGTGCCTTTTCCCTTTCATCATTTCTCTCTTAATTGCCATTAGTTCCATCAATTCAAAGCACACTCATTTACACCTAAATATTATTTGATTCATGCATATAAACCGAAGAAAATTTGGGTATGACATAGAAATTATGAGTGAAATCACTCGCCTATATATTATGTTCCTCTTCTTCTCCTTCCTCCTTCTACTTACGTGCACACGCAGCACACACGCTACACAACCTGCATCCCTTCATGCCATAGTTGAACAACAATGTGGAAAATCACATATGCTAATTTAGTTATTTTGGTAATTTATTCAATTTGTTGTTAATTTCGAAGGCACAAAGGCTTTTTGAGCTTTTAGTTTCAAGAGAAGGATAGAGTTTACAAGGAAAGCTACGTAGTATTACTAAAGGACGAAAATTCTTGAAATGAGCTTGCCTTTAAAAAATTAAACATGAGCGTAGGTAAATTAGGCTTTAGCCCTAAATACGAAATAACTAAACTATATTTTTATTTTCTTTTTATTTGTAAAACTAAATTCTATTTAATTTAATAAATTCCAATTCTTATTTAAAATCACTTCTTCACAAAATCAACGTTATATTTCAACCACATCACTTTTATAAAATAGTACTTCCACACTCTAACTTATTTATATATCATATTTTCACAATTTAAATCCTTTTATTAAATAATTTCTAAATCAATTTATCAAATAAAATTCCTAATTCTATTTAACCATTAAATTAATATATTAACTTTAATTAATTATTACTTAAAATTTGGATTGTTACATCTTTGTTGTTCAATCGTTGCACCATTTTATCATTAAATGATTCATGTTTAATTCAATATTCTTTTGCTAATAGGTTCAATCAACAATTCAACCTCAATTGCAGTACCGAGTAATGTTCAGTATATTTAAAATCTAATGGGGGTGATATGAAGATTATGTTAAAAGGATTAAAAGGAGTAAATAAGATAACCCGATGTGGATAGCACAAAGCATTATCAGATATTATAGGGGTTTGTCAGATTGTCTCTATTATTAGTCAATGTTAAGATATATTAATACTAACTTTAAATACTAGATTATTTCAATAGTTGTATACAAATATGAAAAGGGTACAAAATAATCCCTTTTTTTGTTAAATGGTGTGATAAAACCGATATAGAAAGAAAAGACAATGAGTGGTGGAAATAACCTGAAAAAAGAATACTGAAAATGATCTTAGAAAAAAAAATTCAACAAAAGATACAATTTTTTTTAGAAACTTTAGGAAATGCAAATTCATGATATTCATCGAAACTATTTGAAACAGGGGCAAAAATGATACTAATGATGATGAAAACTTATGTACGGGAAAATCACTAAAAGAGAATAATGATAAAAATAGTTTTCGATGATTACCATTTAAAAAGTTATTTTATGGTATGACAAATGGGAATAAATTGACAAGCACCATTGTCCCAGTGGTTAAGTGATTTGGCTTTGGTGTGAGAGGTCACAAGTTCGAAACTTGCGTAGCGTGATTCGAATTTTTATTGACACGTGATATGTTATCACATGTGTGTTTACATACACACACACTCCATGTGTGTACTATACTAGTAATGCTGAGTATAGCTTCCTTTGGTATGAAGCCCCTTGAAAAAATGGAATTTAATTTAGTTCCACCACTTGTATTTCAAAATTCAAATTGCACTTTCTTTAGCATAAGAAAATATTTCTTCACTTCTTTCTCCCTCCCTCATGTTACCTAACCCTAATCTCAATATAATCCTGCACATTGATTTTACTTTAATGAATTGGCCTTAGTCTGAAGAATTGCACTTTTCTAAACTATTTTCTTCACATCATCGTCGGTGATTATCGAAAATCATGCGAGTTATTGGCTAGGTGTGGAAAGGTCGTCTTGAAAGTTACCAGTTAGTATCCTGACTTTCTCAGTTGCCACTTCGGTTCCGTCCTTCCTATATCTACTATTAATTTTTTTGGAGGAAATTTGCAATCACTAGAATGATTGTGTTATGATGGTAAGCTCCATGGTCATATTGCTATTTAGAATGACGTCCAATAACAAAGTTGTAATGTTTTTGAATTTTGGTTCCAACTCATAGAGTTAGAGGTATGCCTTAGGGGTAATTATGTATTTTGTTACATATATGTAACTTGATAACCAATCTTATTCGAAATAAAATATGCTTTCTTTTTATTATATACTTGGTATAATGTGTTATACTAATTAATTAATTAATATAAATGAATGAGTATCTAATAGAAAATCCATAAATAGTATGTTTTATGATAGTAGTTATAAAGTGTTGACCGTGAGTAATTTAGCATAATGAAAATAAATATACCATTTTAAATATTCCTATTCAAGATGTACTGCAACTGGATATTGATACATCCGTTGAGACTAGAGTACATAACGCTCTCCAAACATTGGATAGTATATTACTTATGGCTGTTGGGGACGCCAATCGGGTACATACTGATAGTTATTGGATAACTATGGAATGACCCATTTAATAGTTTTCTGTCGATTAATATATCTAAGAACAGGCAAAAAATATCGATGTGACCGATGAACATAGTTCTCTCGACTTAAGAAACTATTAATCTTTAATATGAAAGCTTCACTTTGATTATAATTAAATCATGGAACGTCATCCATTGATTGACTATAGTTGGATCAAGTGGAAGTATTGGAAGCGAAACAATATTCAAAGGAGGATTTGTCTCTTCGATTATATGAGGTTAGTATCACAGTTTTGTGCTCCTGTTGTTGCAAAAATTAGTGTTTAGAGAAAGAGAAGAGGAATAAAGAATAGAACCAGAGAATTTAGTGAGAATTGAGAGGAGAAAGAAATTTTGTAATAAACTTTGCTTGCTTCTCATTCATTCCATACTACTATATATAATAACAGTACAATTTTCATTACATGCTCTTTCCTTACCATTACATTACAACTAATATATTGCTTTTAGCAAATAAAAGAAAATAAGGAAAATGGCAAGTTTTAAGGATCAAAAGTAGACTATTCTAGAAAGATTCCATGTTGCTGCCACCTTGCATAAATAATTCATGCAATCTTTCGGCCTTGTAGGGACAATTTTGATTCTTTGGGGTCTGGTTATAATTGTATCTGTAAGGACCTATAAATTTTCGATAATTAAAATTTGTTAAATTAATAAGGTTTTGTGATTTAATGTTGGTAGAAATAAAAAAAGAAATTTGATTTAATAATAAGAATATAATTGGAATGAAATGTAATAGTATTAATTTAAGGTAACATCAATTTAAGATATCCTATAATTGCTTTGAATGTGATTCCAATTTAATAAAATGATTAAAAGTCATAATTGTTTATAGATTGTAAATTAATTATAATAAGGTATGTATTAATTGATAATTGGATTTAAAGAGTAATTGATAATGTAAATGTTGATTAATTAATGAAATATTGTGAAATAGATTGAACTGGATAAAATTTGTGTAGTGTGAGTTGTTATAGAATTTGTTTGTAAATAATAAACTTACAAATGTTATTAAATGAAGAAACGGTGACAATTATTATTCATTACCAATTTAATTAACTAATTACACATAAATGCTACATTAAGGTGAGTTAATACAATAACTGTAAATTGGAAATGTAACAAAATGTATAGAAATGTCAATTACACTCACAAGACAATAATTTGATTAATAATAAAAATGAAACCAAGATAAATGAAGTTGGAGGATTTTAAATCATAATTAATGTCAAAGTTAACAAAGGTTCAATATTATTGAAATACTGCAACTAATATGGTAAAATGACAATGGTAAAATATTTGTGTAATAAGATATAAACAAATATTAACTATGTTTATAGAATAATAAATGATTGAAATAGAAAGATTGAAACCAAATTTAATCAATTTATTGGAATTAAATTATAATTAACTGGATTTAATTACAATTGAAATTGAACACTGTAATCAGTGTAATAACCAACGCTGAATTGATATGTAAACTTATATTAAATCATTGTAAATGTCTAAGTGATCAAATATGATAAAATTGGTTAGTTATTAAAAGTGGAATTGAAAAGTGATTAATTAATTTAATATTAATTTATTTGATCAACGTGAAAATAGACATTTTAGTTACTGACTTGGATTTCGACGAAACCAATTTTATCGGATCTGTAACGGTGAATTATTGTAGGATTTCAAGTTTCGTAGCGATCAGACTTGTTGTTTGATCGTACAGACTCGAAAGCGTAGAAATCGATTTAATTAAATTCAATTGAAATTAATTTAAAATAAACTAATTTTAAAGCTAACTTCTTCATACAACGGAATTAGGACTTGGAACCTATTCTATTGAGTTTAAAATTATTGAAAACATCTATTCTGATATATGCGATGACCCATTTCCATTTCGGGAATGAAACGGGCTTTTGGGATCGTTTATCGTTCAGCTTTCGAATCGATCCAGCCCATTCATTTCTATTCCTGATCTGACTATATATAGCCTATTATAAACCCTAATTATTTCTTATTCCAATTGTATGTACGTAAAATTCTATCTGCTTCTCTCTTTCCAATGGCAGACAAACCAAAACCAATTCAAATTCAATTACAAATCAAAACCAAATCCAAAAATCAAATCCTCCAAACCATATCGAATGATATATAGTTAGAAAGGTCTCGATGAATGGAACCTACATCTGGCGTTCATTTTTCGAGACAGTGACCAAATCGATCAGAAATCGCGGTCAAAGTCAAAAATTGGCGTTTTGATTTCGGCCACGACCGGCGAAATTGATTGAGGGATTTTGTAGAGAAAGCTTCCAGGAAATTGTTGGTGGTGGTCACACCACCCAGTTGGACCTGTGGCGGCCGAAAATTGGAGCTAGGGTTTTGAAAACACTTGTTTGAGGCGGTGACCGGTGAAGAGATTGATGACTGGACCTTGGTCATCACGTAAGGCTTGACGAGGCAAGCAGGTGGCGAGGTGCGATGCCCCCTGGTGGTCGGTGGCGCGTTTGGAGGTTGGTCAACGTGTGCAGCTGTGAACGAGATGGGTCTGGTTGCTGTGATCGAGCGTGAAGAGGAAGAGAGTCTGCTGATGTGTACATGTTTTACAATTTAATCATTTTATTTGTTTTAATTTAAACCGTATAATGTCCTAACCTGCATAACTTTTACGTACGAGGTTCATTTCATGCGCGGTTTATTTCGTCAGGATCACATCGATATTCCAGACATATTGACACTGGTATGGATGAATTTTGAGACTATTCAAATTTGGGCCCTATTTTTGGATTTCAAATCAATTTGAGATTCAAAGGCGAGTGTTTTAACCCACTCTCAACTATTAAATTATCTTATGTCAGTTAAATTAAATTTGTGATGTGATTGGGAATTAATTGATTGATGTTTGGTATGTTAAAATTGTTATTCTGGTTATATTTGACTTTTACTGCACTTAATCATCGCTTAATTTAATATTGCATTTAAATTGTCAATTTAATACATGTTATTGATTATCAGTTATCAATTGATGTTTATTGATTGATTTGGATGATGATTGTGATGGAAGTTTGATTGTTGATATTGGATGATTGGTTGTTGTATTTTATATTATTATAATACTGCAAGTTCCCTATGGGTTGAAATGATACGTACCCCAATGGTCTATAGATTAGGGAAAAATCATTATGGGTTGAAATGATACACTCGAGCGATTTTATGGATTTCTTTCTAATTCGGGATTGCGGTTTGAAATGATATATAACCATAAGATTTTAAATTGCGGATTGAAATGATAATTATCCATATCACTTGACCATTGGATATAAAATTATATACGGACACCAGATTTATTAAATTAAATGATTTATGAATCTTTAAATTTTGAATTCAGTTAACTGGTATTTTGAATTAAAAATTGATTTATATAAACTGAATTATTTTCGATAATCCAAGTGTAAATGCTTAAATTGGAATTGATTTAATGAATTGTTCAAAGGGGTTTAAATTGAAATTTCAAAATTAAAGTGTCAAATATAAATGAATTTATCGGAATTGAGTTATTGAAATTGTTTGGTTATAACTTTGGAATTTATTTTAAATTAATTTAAACTATTTCAACTTATTTTAATCTATTATAACCTATTTAATCCAGTTTAATCTATTTTACCTATTTTAAACTAATTAAATTTTATTAATCTATTTTAAACCTATTTAATATCATTTAAATCTATTTAATCTATTTTAAAATTTATTTAACCTATTTAAAAACTACCTAATATAATTTAAATCTATTTGATCTATTCAAGTCATTTAAAACTAATTAAATCAAATTTAATTAGTTTAAACTATTTAAACTATTTTAAATCTATTTAAACTATTTTAAAACTATATAAACCATTTATAATTACCTAAACTATTTTCTAAAATTCCAGACTGTGTAAATTTAAAATATTTATATCTAAATCTTTGATGATGATATAACCTAAGATGGAATTTGGAATTAATACCTGTTTGTGAAATGACATATTTAAGTGAATAAGATGATTTTGAAATGAAAATTTAAATAACATAACTTATCGATAATCTCAAAGTGAATATGATTTTGAAAGTGAATATGATTTTGAACATGAATTTGGTTGAAAGTGAATATGATTTCGAAAGCGACATGGTTTGAAATGGAATATGATATTTTGATATCAATTATGAATTTGTTTTGGAAATGTAAAAGAATTATCTGGTGTGAAATAAGCGTTTTATTTGTTAAAGAGACCGGGATCAGATATTGTCATACTCTCTGTCGATACCGAAAACCACTTTAACAACTGTGTACATAGTGGAGATTCCAGAAATGAAGTAGGATGGTTTGACGAACGATTCTATATGCGGTATTTACGTGACCCTGACTTCCGTGAGTCAGCTTAGATGTGACTAAGATAGGAGCCACACTAGGCCAAGTGAGGTCGCACCTCCGATCGGACTTCTTCGATAACATATTATGATTTTGTGATGATTTGGTGGCCACCCCTCGATTTTGATTATGGGAGTGTATTTCGAGGTGGGTAGTAGTAATTTCTATGCGTTACCACTAGTCTGGATCCGCAATTGGTATATCTACTCTGTCATTTCCTTGAGTGCCGTGTTTACATGCCCTATCACGCCTTCTACAAGTTTGTTTTGTGTCATACCTATGGAGTGCTCCCCGATAGCCCACCCGTGGGTGGAGTTTATAGTATTTGTATAGACTACGACATTATATAAAATGTGTTAAGGGAGATATGGGTAACGCCTTAACACTATTTTAATATTTTAGACACTATTATAATAGCGTATTGTACTACATAGTAGATAGTTTAACGGATCCTTAGAAGATGGTAATCTCGAACATCTCTTAAGTTTGCGCACTCAAGTTAGACACTCGATAGGAATTGTGAAACCTCGTAAACATCTCTGACGTCGTTACGCTTATATTTATTTACCGTTGACTTAACTTACATAAGATCTTTTAGTTTTGACTTGAGTGTTTTGTCTTTTCAATTCGCTCGTGTCAGCCTTAGCTTTTCAGTTTATTGAAGACTGCTTTATGGAGGATGAAGACGAAGATTTTATTATTAATATTTATTATACTTATTCCAGTGCATCATGTTGCTCTGTTGCATTTATTTATTCATCCCTATGGTATGTAACTTTGATCTATATTGTAAAGGTATAATCAAATGTTATTTGATTAAAAGGCTCAATGAACTGTTTATTTGATTATTATATTTTTTCATTCCGCTGCGAGATTATGTATCTGTTTTCTTTCTTTCGCTGTTTTTTTCTTATTTAACCCTACCAATCTTCCATTTTAATGGTTTGAGTCTGATGTGTGTGGTTTATCGTCGATGTAAATCATCCAAAATGGCTGGTCGTTACAGTTGGTATCAGAGCTTTGGTTTAGCAATCATCTTAGCTTTGTGGGGTCTGACTCTTTAGAAATAGGGTAGTTATACCCTAGAATGAGTCGTTGAGTGTGTGTGTGTGTGTGTGTGTGTGTGTGTGTGTATATATGAGAGTGCGTATTTGTTAGTGTTATAAAAGTTTTTGTATTATGTTGATTTTTTTCGTTTTGTATTTATAATTTCTGGTCGGTGCATAGGACGCTATGACATCGATAGGGATTTCTAAACACTTAATAAAGCAAACTGACACAATACTTGTTTTGAAATATAGGTAAATGAAATAATTTTGCCTATTATATATTTTGTATATAAAATAACAATTTTTTTATAAATGATATAGTTGGATGTAATATGTTGTTTGTTAGGTAGATGAATTTTATAAATACTGATCGAGAAAAAATAATATTTACAAAAAAAATGAATATAAATTTGAATTTGAGAACTTAAGCCCGGGATTTTTGAAAATTTCTTTTGAAAGAATTTGGAATATAATATTTATATTATTTAGAAGTAGTTTCTGATATGAATATTTCAATATGATTTGAAAAAAATGTTTAAAATAATTTTTAAAGGAAATAAGTTCTGTACTCCCTTCTCTGTCGTTGGAAAATAATTTTGGTGATGAGTGCATGCATCATCAACGTTGATTTCCGAGTTTCAAAGTGGGAAGACCATTGTAGTAATTTTACTGCACAATTGTTCTGATAAATTACTCTTAATTTTGAATTTCAAATATGTTTTGATATATAAAAGATATGATTATATATTACTTTAAAATAATTGAAATGAATCCCGATTGTTTAGTACTTAAGTTTTTGTAAATTAGAAATTGAAATTATGGTCATGAATGGAATCTTGGCTATATTAATAATTGGAAACTTCAAAAATGAAAATTAGAAATTGGATGTTAAAATGATCAATGAATAGATAAGAAACTGAAATTTAGAAAACTATAAATAAAAAGGAAATAAAAATAAGGAAAGGTAACTATTGAACATTTTGTTAACTAAACATATAAGAGTAATATTGAATTGCGTTCTAAAAGACATATATATATATATACATACATACATATATATATATGTATATAACTTACCAAATTATTAGAAGTTGAAATGTTAACAAGAATATGTAATCGAATTGTTATAAATGAAAGTGTTCAATGGAATTACTTCTATAAATAAGAATTCTAATGTTATAAATTGTTATAAACTGGAGTTAATAGTTTGAGATGTTACAAATGAAATGTAATAAAAGTGAATAATGTAAGAAATGATTATAAACTTAA
The DNA here is from genome assembly GCA_030765085.1 of Allium cepa. NCBI lineage: Eukaryota > Viridiplantae > Streptophyta > Magnoliopsida > Asparagales > Amaryllidaceae > Allium > Allium cepa. The sequence goes on from CM060931.1 coordinate 444,584,733, forward strand.
GTTAACATTTAAGCTATCTATAATCAGATTGAATAGTAAAGGTGAATACTGTTAGTCAATAATTATAAACTTTAGTTAATGTTGAAGCCATTTATAGTTAAAGAAAGTACTATATAAATTGAATGATTATAACTTCAAAGAACATTGGAAATGATTTAAAAATCGAGTTGACATTGAACAATACTTTATATGGAAGAATGAATGTGAAAAAGAAATAATATATAAATGATGAATTGAATTGTAAAGGAATTACCTAATAATGTATAATCAAATAATTGAAATAAAAATAACTTGTTTAAGCAACAAATGTAAAATAATAAAATAGAAGAAAATGGAAATGTATGAATAAAGGTGAAATGAACTTTTGTAAGTAATGAACGTGAATTTAAGAAAACCATTGGAAAACAATGAACAATAAATAAATAGAGTAAACTTAAAAATGTATTGGATTCCTTATTGTATTGGTTTATGGATTGATTGGGAAAGGATACTTCTATTTTGTATAGAGATGTATAAACAATCTATAAGTTTATCTACGATTGTTGAGTGTATGGTTTACTTTATAGTTTATTTGTCATCTTATATGATTAGAAGTTCTGAATCCAAACAAACCACTTAAATTGGTTACTATGTATGAATGATTGATTCCTTAGTTAAAATGATGTTGTACCGTTTGTTGCAAATTATGATTGCTATGTTGTGGTGTTTTGCTTGTTATGGATTGAAGCAATGTAAATATTTCTCTTTACATAATTATTCACTCTTTTGGATCATATAAGTGAAATACAAGTTATGGAAGCAATTTCTACTGCTTTTACTTTCATACAATAAGCGTTGTTTGTCCGACAAACAGGCACGTTCTCGAATTTCGGTTTTCTAGCGGTATTATATTGTTTTCCCGGGGTTGGGATATATTTTTTTTTGAAAAATATGATATATATTGTTGTTATTGATATTATTATTCTCTCAGACCTCTCAGTACACAGAAGACTCTGCCGAAATTTTCCGTAAATTTTGGACTTAGAAGATTTTGTGAAATGTTTTCTAGACTTTTATTAACTTGAATATAAAAGGATTTAATTGTTATAAATTGATATATATTTTATTTAAATTATTTAATTATGTAAATTAATTGTCTATGAATCTAATATTTTGAGTAAGATATATTAATTCCTTCCTTTTCTTTTCGAGGATGAAAAGTTTTGAGTAGGGGAGAGTGTAACGACCCATAAATTTTCGATAATTAAAATTTGTTAAATTAATAAGGTTTTGTGATTTAATGTTGGTAGAAATAAAAAAAATTCTTATTTAATAATAAGAATATAATTGGAATGAAATATAATAGTATTAATTTAAGGTAACATCAATTTAAGGTAACCTATAATTGCTTTGAATGTGATTCCAATTAAATAAAATGATTAAAGTCATAATTGGTTATAGATTGTAAATTAATTATAATAAGGTGTGTATTTATTGGTAATTGGATTTAAAGAGTAATTGATTATGTAAATGTTGATTAATTAATGAGATATTGTGAAATGGATTAAATTGGATAAAATTTGTGTAATATGAGTTGTTATAGTATTTTTTATAAATAATAAACTTACAAATGTTATTAAATGAAGAAATGGTGACGATTGTTATCCGTTACCAATTTAATTAAGTTAATTAAAATAAATGTTACATTAAGGTGAGTTAATGCAATAACTACAAATTGAAAATGTAATAAAATATATAGAAATATCAATTACACTCATAAGAGAATAACCTGATTAATAATAAAAATGAAACCAAGATAAATGAAATTGGGGGATATTAAATTATAATTAATGTCAAAATTAACAAAGATCCAATATTATTGAAATACTACAACTAATATGGTAAAAATGATAATTGTAAAATATTTGTGTAATAAGATATAAACAAATGATAACTATGTCTATAGAGTAATAATTGATTGAAATAAAAAGATTAAAACCAAATTTAATCAATTTGTTGGAATTAAATTATAAATTAATTGAATTTAATTACAATTGAAATTGAACACTGTAATAAGTGTAATGACTTACACTGAATTGATATGTAAACTTGTATTAAACCATTGTAAATGTCTAAGTGATCAAAAATGATAAAATTTGTTAGTTATTAAAAGTTGAATTAAAAAATAATTTAATATTAATTTATTTAATTAACGTGAAAATAGCTATTTTGGCCACTGATTCGGATTTCGATAAAACCAGTTTCATCGCATCCGTAATGGTGAATTATTATAGGATTTCAAGTTTCGTAGCGATCAGACTTGTTGTTTGATCATACAGACGAAACACGTAGAAATCGATTTAATTAAATTCAGTTGAAATCAATTTGAAATAATTTAATTTTAAAGCTAACTTCTTCATATGATGCTTGAAACCTGTTCCATTGAGTTTAAAATTATCCAAAACTTCTATTTTGATAAATGGATGATCCATTTCCGTTTCGGGAACGAAACGGGCTTTTCGGGTCGTTTATCGTTCAACTTTCAAATCGATCGAACCCATTCATTCTTATTTCTGATCTGCCTATATATAGCCCGCTATAAACCCTAACTATTTTTTATTCTAATGGTCTGTACGTAAAATTCTATCTGCTTCTCTTTTTCCAATGATAGACAAATCAAAACCAATTTCAAATTCAATTACAAATCAAAACCAAATCCAAAAATCAAATCCTCCAAACCATATCGAATGTTATATCGTTAGAAAGGTCTCGATGAATGGAACCTACATCTGGCATTCATTTTTCGAGACAGTGACCAAATCGATCAGAAATCGCGGTCAAAGTCAAAAATTGGCGTTTTGATTTCGGCCACGATTGGCGAAATTGATTGAGGGGTTTTGTAGAGAAAGCTTCCAGGAAATTATTGGTGGTGGTCACACCACCCAGTTGGACCTGTGGCAGTCGAAAATTGGAGCTAGGGTTTCGAAAAGCCTTGTTTGAGGCGACGGCCGTGAAGAGATTGATGATTGGACCTTGGTCATCACGTGCGGCTTGATGAGGCAAGCGAGTGGCGGGGTGCGATGCCCTCTGGTGGTTGGTGGTGCGCTTGGAGGTTGGTCAATGCATGCAACTGTGAACGAAGGGTTTGGTAGTCGCGATCACGCGTGAAGAGGAAGAGAGTCTGCTGACGTGTACGTGTTTTATAATTTAATCATCTTATTTGTTTTAGTTTAAATCGTATAATGTTCTAACCTGCATAATTTTTACGTACGAGGTCCGTTTCACGTGTGATTTGTTTCGTTGTGACCGTATCGATATTCCAGACATATTGACAGTAGTATGGACTAATTCTAAGATTTTCAAATTTGGGCCCTATTTTTGGATTTCAAATCAATTTGAAATTCAAAAGTGAGTGTTTTGACCCACTCACAACTATTAAATTATCGTATGTTAGTTAAATTAAATTTATAATGTGAGTAGGAATTAATTGATTGATATTTGGTATGTTTAAATTGTTATTCTGGTTAAATTTGACTTTTACTGCATTTAATCATCGCTTAATTTAATATCGAATTTAAGCTGTCAATTTAATATCGGTTATTGATTATCAATTACCTATTGATGTTTATTGATTGACTTGGATGATGATTGTGATGGAAGTTTGATTATTGATATTAGATGAATGGAGTTTGTATTTTATATTATTATAATACTGCAAATTCCCTATGGGTTGAAATGATACATACCTGAACGATCTATAGATTATGGAAAAATTGGGTTGAAATGATATATACCTGAACGATCTAAGATTAGGAAAAAATTGTTATGGGTTGAAATGATAGACTCAAGCGATTTTATGGATTTTTATCTAATTCAGGATTGCGGTTTGAAATGATATATAACTGTAAGATTTTAAATTGCGGATTGAAATGATAAATATCTGTATCACTTGACCATAGGGTAGAAAATTATATACGGACACCGGATTGGTTAAATTAAATGATTTATGAATCCTTAAATTTTGAATTCAGTTAACTGGTACTTTAAAATAGAAATTGATTTATATAAACTGAATTAATTTTGTTAATCCAAGCGTAAATGCTAAAATTGGAATTGACTTAACGAATTGTTCAAATGGGTTTAAATTGAAATTTCAAAGTTGAAGTGTCAAATATAAATGAATTTATCAGAATTGTGTTATTGAAATTGTTTGGTTATAACTTTGTAATCTATTTTAAAATAATTTAAACGATTTTAATCAATTTAAACTATTTCAATTTATTTAAATCTATTATAACCTATTTAATCCAATTTAATCTATTTTTCGTATTTTAAACTAATTGAACTTATTTAATCCGTTTTAAATTTATTTAATATCATTTAAATCTATTTTAAAATTTATTTAGTCTATTTAAAAATCTACTTAATATAGTTTGAATCTATTTAATCTATATTTAATTTATTTCAATCATTTTAAACTAATTTAATCAAATTTAATCTATTTAAACTATTGTTACTATTTAAACTATTTTAAATCTATTTAAACCATTTTAAAACTATATAAACCATTTTTAATTACCTAAACTATTTTCAAAAATTCCAGACTATATAAAGTTGAAGTATTCTTTATCTAAATCCTTGATGATGATACAATCTAAGTTGGAATTTGAAATTTGGAATTAATACCTGTTTGTGAAATGACATATTTGAGTGAATAAGATGATTTTGAAATGAAGAATTAATTATCATAACTTTTCGATAGTTTTAAAGTGAATATGATTTTGAAAGTGAATATGATTTTGAAAATGAATATGGTTGAAAATGAATATGATTTCGAAAGTGATATGGTTTGAAATCGAATATGATATTTTGATATTAATTATGAATTTGTTTTAGAAATGTAAAAGAATCATGTGTGAAACAAGCATTTGGTTGTTAAAGAGACCGGGATCGGATATTGTCATATTCTCCCAATACCGAAAACCACTTTAACAACTGTGTACGTGGTGGAGATTCCGGAAATGAAGTAGGATGGTTTGATGAATGATTCTGTATGAGGTATTTACGTGACCCTGACTCACATGAGTCAGCTTAGATGTGACTAAATCTGGGGCCACGATGGACCAAGTGAGGTCGTACCTCCGATCGGACACATTTCTTCGATACCAGATTATGACTTTGTGATGATTTGGTGGCATCCCTCGATTTTGATTATGGTAGTATGTTTCGAGGTGGACGGTAGTAGCTGTTATGCGTTACCATCAGTCTGGATCCGCAATTGGTATATCTTCCCTGGCATTTTCTCGAGTGTCGTGTTCACATGTCTATCGCGCCTTCTACGAGTTTGTTTTGTGTTGTATCTGTAGAGTGCTCCTTGATAGCCCCCCATGGGTGGAGTTTACAGTATCTGTATAGACTACGACATTATATAAAATGTGTTAAGTGGGATATGGGTAATGCCTTAACGCTATTTTAATACATTACTGTAGACACTATTATAATTGCGTATTGTACTACATAGTAGATAGTTTATCGAATCCTTAGGAGATGCTATTCCCGTACATCTCTTAAGCTAGTGCGCTCATATTAGACACTGGATAGGAGATGTGAAACCCCATAAACATCTCTGATGCCGTTACACTTATATTTATTTACTGTTGATTTAACTTACATAAGATCTTTTAGTTTTGATTTAAGTGTTTTGTTTTTTCAATTTTCTTGGGTCATCTAAGTTTTTTAGTTTATCGAAGACTGCTTTATGAAGGATGAAGATGAAGAATTTTACTATTAATATTTATTATACTTATTCCACTACCTCATGTTGTTCTGCTACATTTATTTATTCATCTCTGTGGTATGTAACTATGATCTGTATTGTAAAGGTATAATCAAATGTTATTTGTAAACAGCTTCATGAACTACTTATTTGATCATTACATTTTGTTATTCCGCTGCAAGAATCTATATTTGTTTTCTTTCATTCTCTGATTTTTTTTCTTCTTATTTATCCCCTAACAATCTGCCCTTTTAATGGTTTGAGTCTGACGTGTGTGGTTTATCGTCGATGTAAATTGTCCAAAAAGGCTAGTCATTATAGTATTTGGTGTGGGCACATGCTGAATTGTATCATTCTGATTGCATGGAAATGGAACTTGTCCCCAAGGTCAAAGTACGGGAAGTTTAAGATGAATTGTTCCTTGTTTTCTTAAGTTGCTTCGCGTGAGTTGCTATTTTTCCATTATACCAGAATTTGCTACTTTGGTGGTGAAGTGTTGGTGATAGTATGTCAGGAAAGAATTTTCATAGGTTTGTAAATAGGTTGTCCTTCGGCAAAGGTTGTAAGTAGTGGTATTGAAGTTATAATGTGGGGATTTGGACAAAATTTTAGGGAGGAAACATGGAATACGGAATGGATTCGGACGTGAGGAGGTAATGCTAATTTATAGGCCACATGACCAATTCTTTCAACAAATTCATAGGGTCTAAAATACCATTTGGATAGCTTGTGCTGTATGTCTCCCACTATTTATTGATGTTAATGTTGAAGTTAAACAAAATCCAATCACCTATATAGAATTTTTTACCTTTGCGATGTTGGTCGATGAGGTTTTTCATCTTGTTTGAGCTTTCTAGAGGTTAGTTTTAATTGTAGCAATGAGGCTGTGTTGATAAATGAGCCAATTGTCTAATCTTTCAAGTTTATATCTCCCACAATGTAATCATAAAAAATAGGAGGTTGTCTACCAAATACGGCTTGAAATGGAGACATTCCTATGGTGGAACGACGACAAGTGTTATACCACTACTCAGCCCAAGGTAAACAAGTCGTCCATTTAGTCTACATGTCTCCTACAATGCCTTATAAGTAATTTCCAAGACATCTATTTACTACTTTGGGTTGACCATCCATTAGGGTGGTAGCACTACTCACTTTTAGCTAGGTACCATGAACATATAATAGTTCGACCAAAAAATGACTAATGAATAACCGGTCTCGATCTGAGACAATCGATCGAGGAAACCCATGAAAACGAACATATTCTTGGATAAAATGAGTGGCAAGTTGAGTTGCCGAGATAGATGTCGGCAAAGCACAAAATTGTGCATACTTAGAAAGGCGATTAACTATCACCCAAATAGTTGTTTTACTGGCTAATGATGGTAGATGATTAATGAAATCTGTTAATATGTCCCCCCCAAATTTGACAAGAATGGGCAGGGGTTGTAGTAATCCTTTTGGAGAGTTATTTTCAAGTTTTGTTTTTTTATAAGTGGAACAATTGGATATATATGCTTTAACAATAGTATACAAATGAGGCCAATTAAAGTTATTGGAAATTCATGCAAGTGTAGCTTTAATACCTGAATGACCCCTAATTTTTGAACCATGATATGCTCGAATTATCTTTTGCTATAATTTTAGGAGTTCAAGGACGAATATTCGCTTGCCTTTGAAAATTAATTCCTCGTGAAATGATAGGTAAGGATGCTGGGTGGTGGGGAGATTCATATTCTTAATTATTTGTTGGCAGGTAGGATCTGATTGTGTGGCACAAAATTTTTTGTCAGTGATGCTGAAGTGGGGAGTGGACATGGCTGACATTGTCGCTTCCATGGTCCATCTAGAAAGGTCATCGGTGACTTAATTTTAGGATCTAGGGTTGTACGAGATCTAGAAATCAAACCTAAATTATTTCATGAGCCATCTTTGTTGTTTCGGTGTCTGAGTTGTCTGTGTAGTAAGTTGTCAAAGACTCTAATGATCGGCGACGATGGTGAAGGAAAGGCCAAGAGGTAGTGACACCAATGACTTACTGCTAAAATAATCATGAACATTTCCATGTTATATGTGGAGGCGCGATGTAGTTGAGGTGGAAGCTTCTTGATGTAGTAAGCGATAGGGTGTCCATTTTCTGATTATATTGTGCCGATCGTAGATCCAGAAGCGTCTATGTTGATTATGAATGGTCGAGAGAAAGTGGGAAGATGAAGCATTGGTGTTTGAATAACAACCTGTTTAAGAAGACTAAAAGCATGTTTGTTAGTACCTTAGGTTTTGGTTTTGATGATAACAACTATATGACATTATATAAAATATAGATACTAATGTTTTATCAAGATATATATATATATATATATATATATATATATATATTGCAGGATATTAGACAGCTGTTGATTAAGAAGACTGTACAGTATCATGAGTATATTCAAGATGTTGATAACAAGAGTAGATTCAAGATGGTGACAATTGAAGACTCATGAGAATTGAAGAGTTCAAATTTCAAGATATTCCAGATAAGTTTTGGAATCATAATTTATTTGTTAAAACTCCGATAACACTTTCTTGATCTCTCTTCCTATTTCAAATAAGTTTCAAATATTTTTCAAATATCATATTTTCAAAATAATCTTTTCAAATAACTATTCAAAATATTTCTCAAAATAATTTCTTAACCTTTTATATCTACAAAGATATTATATTAATTTTTTAAGTGTTTTTTAATCTATTATAATTTTTGGTATTTTAGTTTATATCTTCCTTATGTTTATTTCTAATTTTATTTTAGATATTTACTTTTAATTTATAACTATATTGATTTTATATATATTGTTCACAATATATTGAATACTCTTATTAAATCTTTCAAACTTATTTTATAAAGTTTATTAAGTTATATGTTGATTAAATTGTGTATAAACTATATTCAAACAATTCGACAAAGTATCAAATTATTTTACAAGGCAACAGATTTTCAAAATAATATTTTTAAATTGTTTTTTAATTTTATAAAGGATATGTCGATATATCCAATCCTATATGTCGACATAGTGGCCATAATTTTCAAAATTCAAATGTGAATGGAAGTGTCTTTTCGTCGTATCTTGTAACGACCCAGAATTTCTGTCATTTGAAATTCGTATATTTAATTGATTTTAAATATTAACAAGTAAAATTTGTAATTTGAATAAATTTTATTTTGAATATCGGGATTTAATAGGATAATTAAATCGATAATTTAATATTTGAAATTACAGAAATAATTGGAAATTGGGTTTAATGTGATTAAATTTGATTTGCAAAGTTGTATTAAATCACATTGGAGTTAAAAGGATGTTATAGAACTATTAAAATCGAATTAAAAGTTAATTTGTAGAAATTGAATATTTTAATATTTAATTGACAAGTAAAAGTAGTCATTTTTCAAACAGTCTCGGATTTTGACGAAACTAGTTTCATCAGATCCGTAATATTATATTATTGTAAGATTTCAAATTTCGTGTCAATCAGATTTACGTTTTGTCCGGGGCAAGCTAAAACGCACAAAAATCAGTTTGAGTGAATTTTTAAATTTAAATAGTCGATTCAAAAACCTATCTTTCAAATATGATCGAATTGGCTCTCGATATATATTCCATTGCATTCGGAATGAGGGCAAAACATTATAAACGCCAGGCGACACGCTTCGTTTGGAGTTTCGAAAAATTCTGAATGAATAGTGCCGCGAGAATTTTCTATAAAAGGACCTTTATTTTCTCATTTGCATCAAAACCCTAGCTAGGGTTACAGCCCCCGCCTCTATATTTTCAATGGTCGAAAAACTCTCCTCTTCCTCCCTTATTTTCTTCAAATCCGTAAACAATTACGACAAATGTTCAACTACAAAGTTATAGAGAGCATCAAGATCTCTCTATCCAATGGTTGTGATCAAGAATGGGGCAGTAGATCGACGGCAAAATGATGATGAAGGCGCGCCGTTCGCACACGTTTCTCGATGCACATATGCAGCCGAGCTTGGTCAAATTGCAGCCGAGGGTAGCTTGCGTAGGGGGCTTCGACTCGGCGGTGTTTGATCACGTTCAAGTTCGTCGTGGTGGGTCGCGACAATTAGGGTTTGTGGCGGCCATATGGGTTCGGTTTGCATCTTTCACCTGGAGATGGAGAAGGAAAGGGCAACGACCCTGATTTCATCAAGCAAAACGAACGGCCAGAGATGAGTGCGTTTAAAAATTAAAATTAAAATGTAAATTGATTTGTATTATGATTTTTATAAACTTCTAAATGCGATAATTTTTTGATACGAGGTCGAAAACTGAGGAAACGAATTGCGTTGGATTCATTTTGACGAACACTATGCGATGGAGCTGGATTAGAGCTGGTGATAATTTTGGGTAAAATTAAACGCACGTTTAATTTTATTCGAAATAAAACACAGCAACTGTAATTGGAAGCAAGGTGAGAACTTTTCACTCGATCAAATTGTGTTTCGATTTAAATTTTAAATAGTTAAATTTAAAATGCTTGATTTTATGCTTGGATGATAAATTGCTATCTGTTGTATTGAAATAGACCCTATACGCCGTATATTAAGCGGACGTTATTTATTAAACACATATACCGCGATATTCCATCTTGAAGTGGAACTGGTATCATATATGTACTTGGAGTTGATTTTCCCGCATTATATAGCAGATGAGACCCTATTGCGTCGCATAATAGCGGATAATATTTTATATAAACCCATGTACTGCGATATTCCGTCTTGAAACAGGATTGGTATTATGCTAACATCTATGGATGCAGGGAAATAGGTTGGAGGTATCCAACTGGATTCCTCAACAGTATTGATTTATTTACAGATATTTGCGATATATTCTGTTATCATATTGATATATGATGTTTGGATGTCGTGGTTGATGTATTGGTGCTGTTGCAGCATTGGGCCTATTTTTAGAGTTTTAAAAATGTTAAAGTAACGATTTCGAATTTAAAAAGGATTTTCAAGTAATTTTTGAAAGTATACATTTTATTGAATTTTGGAATCGATTCATTTCAAATAAATAAACGTTATAATTTTTATGTTATAAAAATTATGATTTTTGTGAAATATAGCTGAAATGTGATTTTTGAAATAAGTAGTTGATTAATTTGTAAAATGGTTTAAATTGGGATTTTTGAATTTTTATAAACGGTTTATATAAAAGATTATAAAATTGATATTTATAAATTAAAATATTGGAATTATAAAACGAGTTTTTATAAGTGTTAAAATGAAGTATAAATGGATTTCATAAGTGAATGAAATTTATAGATTTATAAATTGTGAGGTTATAAAATGAATAAATTTTGTAAAATAAAAGATCTATAAGTAATTAACTTATAAATTGGATTTTGGCATTTAAATGAGATATAAATAGAATTTGTTAATAAAGAGATTTTATAAGTTGAAGTTGTTATAAAATATAAATGGAATTTATAAACATTGTTTTATAAATCTGAAATCGACTTATTTTGATAAGTTAATTATTATAGCTTATTAAAGGAGATATATTCACGATTTTGGACAGTGGATAATCCTTTAAAATAAAATGTGTTGAAATGTTGAATTTGGTTAACGAAGTATATTCACGATTTTGGACGGTGAATAATATATTAAAGAAATGTTTTAGGAAGTGACCTTTTAAATAGGATTAAAATGATTTAACAGTGTTTTAAAATGTATTAAGTATCGAAACCATAGATTTCAACATTCATTGTTGAAATAGAAGTTTTCGAGAAATAAGGAAATGGTGGACTATAACACAGTTGTTATAGTAAATGATTTTCGAAAGGAAATGTTTTATATAGTATTGGGATTTATATACCTATGTTAATTTCGAATCCCTATACTAGTGATTTTGGGTTGTCGTAACGATGTTTTATGCAACATTCGTTTTGACTCAGATGAACGTGGTTAAGAGAATGTTTTCCTTAAAGAATAAATTTTATACTTAATTGCAATTTAAGTATATTGAATATTTTCCAAATGTTGAAAATAAATAGATTTGTGAATTACTTGTTATTAAATAAGTATGGAAATGTTTTCCAATATGAAGTGAAATGTTTTGATATTAAATCTTTTAAAGATAAATTGAAAGTGAGTGTTTGAAATCGATTTGATAACCATATATCAATGGATATTTGGAAATTTAAGTTCACCATGGGATTTATAAAGGAAAGGGAAATTTGTTTAAAAATAAACATTGATTTATTTTTGAAGTGTGGAAATTATATCTTGTAAAGATATTCTTTTGGAAAATAAATAATTTGGGAAATTATTTGGAATCTGGTGATGTGGTGCATATCTATTGATAGTTGAATAACCGACTATCAATATTTACCTTCAATTGGGTATATGTTGTGATTTGCTTGAATTTAAATGCTACACTTATTTTAAAATAGGCGCTCGTTATTCAGTTTAGCTGGGAGAGGACCTTTGGGTCATGAATCCCATTCCGAATAGTGATACGTCTTAATGGATAGCATTTGAAGACCGGTGTTGAAGACTGGATATTTTCGAAAATGGAAGGATTACCGTCGAATGTCTCTACATCTGCTGATCTCCGATATAGAGATTTTATCACCCCTTGTGATGGGAAGTCCGGTCGTGATTAGTGAATATCCGGATTGCAAGGGCTTCTTTGGAAATGCCTTCGGTTCCATTCGATCCCTGAACGGACTTGTATAGATGTGTGTATGACGTTACAATTTGAGATGTAAAGCTGGTTTCTATTAAATACATTTCTGTTGGTGACGGAGAATTTATTCTCTTAGCTTAACACCCTTCTCTAAGACGTACGAGCTCAGAGGTTATGTAATTGATGTTTACTAGTGATACATTCCCAATTTGGTAACGTGGCATATGAAGTGCTGCTGATCATTTGTTGATCAAAGCATAGCTTTTGTATAAAGTGTAGCTTTGTGGATGAGACTTCGTCGGACCTCACACCCCGTTAATGGTCAAAACTGGAAAGATGCAACAAGGTTTTAGGGAGTAGCGCCCCTTAGGGTATGTGCATTTCCTTCTGGATAGAAGTGGTATCATGGTATGGAGCCCAGATACTTAACGTTGGTGGATGTCACAAATATATATGACTTTGTGATTGATGTTGGTTGAGGATCCTCGGATAAAGGTTGTTTACAACCGGGGGATGGCATACTCGTGTTAGTAGTTACCTACTTTTGCAGAGGTAACCCGGACTTGTATTGGCAGAGATCCGGTTAGGTTCTCGGGGCGTCTCTGCAGAGGCGTACCCATGTGGCACTGGGAAGTTCCTTGGCTTGACCATTTGTTGAAAATCCAAAGAAACGGTACGAACCCTTTATGATTGCAAATTGTATAACCTGCCTCCTTAGGAGGTAGCTATAGCAGGCATAGTATAATGGTACCTATGTTGGCTAAGATTTATATCATACTTTCGAAATGTTTTCTACACTTTGCACTTATAGTAATAATATCAAAGAAATTTGCGTATCAAGCATGTTTGACTATCATAAGGAGAAATCTCCTCCCATTCTGCGTTTGCATTGTGTGTGTGTGCGGGAGGCCTTATGGTAGTTACATTGTCTAAAAGCATTGCGGACCTATTTTAAAATATTTCTTTGTTTTTTTAAAAGAATAACTGTTTTAAGTTCTCACACCAGTCTCATGACTGACCTGGAGTTTATTGTTTCCTTCCTAAACTCTGGGTGCCCATCATTTTCCACACGGGCAGTCCAGAGTAAGGTTATCAGGTCATTCTGGAATTCAGGAGTTGCTGTAGAGATCTGGAGGCGAGCTGGATGGCGAGACGTATCACTTGTATATAGTATTTCTTTTCCGTTGTTTGTTGTTGTAAACTCTGATGATGTAATGTAATGTAATGTGATGTAATGCAATAACTGATATAGTTCATTGTTGTAAAGATATTCATTTATCTATTATATATTGTTCCACTGCGATTGTGAGATTCTGATATTGGTCTATTGCTTCTTCTTTCTTCTGCTTCTTCTTCTTTAATCCTAACAATTCGATTTTCCGGCCTTCGATTGCGCGGCAGTTGATACAGTGGGCGTATTGATGTCGACTTTCGTGATTCGAAAATCCCTTTCGTTACATTGTGGTATCAGAGCATATGGTTAAGCGAAAACCTTGGCTCTGTTGGGAATTACTCATTAGAGATAGAGTCAGTGGTACTCTAGAATGAGTGTGAGTGTAATAATAGATATGAGTGCGTATTTGTTAGTGAATATAAAAATTGTTTTATATTATGATGATTGGTATGTTGAGTGGTATATGGATTCTGGTCAATACGAGTAATTAACGTTATTGATAGGAATCTCTAAACACTTGTACAGAACAAATTCGACACAATATCATTGTAAAATAGGGTAAATGAAATAATTTTACCTAAATTATTTTCGTGTATAAAAGAGAAAAAAAAGAATTTTTATGAATTATTATAATATATGATTGCTTGGTTGCTAGAAAGTGATGATATTAAATTGTTATCATTAAAGTTGAAAAAGAAATTGAAATCGTAACTCCATAGTTAAGAAATAAATTCACATATAAATAGAATTTGAGAATATAAATTGTAAATGTGATTTGTAATTTGAAGTAAAATTCCAGAGGAATATTTGGAAATGTTTTGAAAGGGTTCGCAATTTGGAAAAGATTAAATTCCTTTTTGAATTTGAAAACGGTTTTTAAGGGTTTTGAAAAATGTTTTTGGAGGGATAAAAGCTCTAAACTCTTTTATGTCGCTGGAAAATAATTCCAATGACGATCGCGACATCATCGATGTTCATTTTCGGGTTTCCAAAAGAGGGATTGCTGTCAAGTTGTTTTAAATGGAAGTTGTTTGGAAAATTGGGTTTGGGTTTTGAAATTCAAAGGATAATTTGAATTGGTTTCAAAAATGGTTTTGAAATGTTGGAAAGACTCTGGAATCTGATAAAAATAGTTATGGAATAAAATTATTGAGTTGAAAATAAATTAGGGGTAGAAACAAATGAATTGAAATTGAGTTCGAATTATGGAAATAAATTTATGAATGAATGAATTTACGATTGCGAGTAAATGAAATTGGAAATTAAATGTTGAAATTCATCTTGAAATTGCAAGTAAATTAAAAATTTGTTAAGCTGGATCAAATGAAACTTGGTATTAAAATAAAATTAGTAAGTAAAACTAATTGAAGAAATGACAAATTTAATATGGGTTGAAATGAATAGAATTCAACATTTATAAATAAAGGGTAAATTAAATTCATATGGAATTTGAAATCCAGTTTAAATATAAGTGGTTATAAACCGAAATAGTGAATTGAATTGTGTTTGGGAACGAACAAAAGAATAAAAACTGAATTGAAACTGAATATCGAAAACCAATTTGAATTGTGTGAGATGAAATGAGTTAGAACTTGTAATGAATTAGTAAAAGAAACTAATTTAAAATAGCGTGAGATGAAATGAGTTAGAACTTGTAATGAATTAGTAAAAGAAACTAATTTAAAATAGCAAGATGAATCAGTTGTGAATGAAAAATAATTGATAAAATTCAATATTCAGAAGGTAAATTGAATCCAAATAGAATTGAAATTGGAAATTGAATTCAAATGAAATTGAGATTGAATGAAAATGGATATTATGGTTAGCAGGATATACAAGTGGATTAAAGGAAATTGGGATTTTTGATTTCAAAGATAAAAATTGAATTGCTCGACAAAATGTATGTATTTGAATTTCAGTATGAAATTTGATGATTTTCTTGTCCAGCCACTTGGCTTTTTCTTTTCTTTTTGAAATTTGGGGGGCCTTGGTGCCATTTTTGTAGTCGTACCGAGCTAGCCGTGCAAAGGAGACGCTGGCAAAATTTTTCGAAAATTTAAGGCGTTAGAATATTTTTAAGAAAATTGAATTTTTTTGAAAAGATAACTACGTATGATTTGAAAACTTAGTTAAGTTATTGTAAGAAGTTTTACTATGGATTTTGGGAAAGTTAAAATGTTTAAATGAATTTGAAATTAATTTGAACAAATGGTTTTGAAAAGTTAATGGATTTTAAAACTTCTTCTTACTTGGTAATTTCGAGGACGAAATTCTTTTAAGGGGGAAGTTTGTAACGACCCAGAATTTCTGTCATTTGAAATTCGTATATTTAATTGATTTTAAATATTAACAAGTAAAATTTGTAAGTCGAATAAATTTTATTTTTAATATCTGGATTTAATTGGATAATTAAATCGCTAATTTATTATTTGAAATTACAGAAATAATTGGAAATTGGGTTTAGTGTGATCAAATTTGATTTTTAAAGTTGTATTAAATCATATTAGAGTTAAAAGGATGTTATAGAACTTTTAAAATCGAATTAAAAGTTAATTTGTAGAAATTGAATATTTTAATATTTAATTGACAAGTAAAAATAGTCATTTTTCAAACAGTCTCGGATTTTGACGAAACCAGTTTCATCAGATCCGTAATATTATATTTTTTTAAGATTTCAAATTTCGTATCTATCGGATTTACGGTTTGTCTGGGGTAAGCTAAAACGCACAGAAATCAGTTTGAGTGAATTTTTAAATTTAAATAGCCGATTCAAAAACCTATCTTTCAAATATGATCGAATTGGCTCCCGATATATATTCCATTGCGTTCGAAATAGGGGTAAAACATTATAAACGCCAGGCGGTACGCTTCGTTTGGAGTTCGGAAAAATTCTGGATGAATAGTGTCGCGAGAATTTTCTATAAAAGGACCTTTATTTTCTCATTTGCATCAAAACCCGAGCTAGGGTTACAGCCGCCGCCTCTATATTTTCAATGGCCGAAAAACTCTCCTCTTCCTCCCTTATTTTCTTTAGATGCGTAAACAATTACGACAAACGTTCAACTACAAAGTTGTAGAAAGCATCAAGATATCTCTATCCAACGGCTGTGATCAAGAATGGGGCAGTAAATCGACGGCAAAATGGTGATGAAGGCGCGCCGTTCGCACACGTTTCTTGAAGCACACGTGCAGCCAAGCTTGGACAAATTGCAGCCGAGGGTAGCTTGCGTAGGGGGCTTCGACTCGTCGATGTTTGATCGCGTTCAAGTTCATCGTGGTGGGTCGCGACAATTAGGGTTTGTGGCGGCCATATGGGTTCGGTTCGCGTCTTTCACCTGGAGATGGAGAAGAAAAGGGAAACGGCCCTGATTTCATCAAGCAAAACAAACGGCCAGAGATGAGCGGGTTTAAAAATAAAAATTAAAATGTAAATTGATTTGTATTATGATTTGTATAAACTTCTAAATGCGATGACTTTTTGATACGAGGTCGAAAACTGACGAAACGAATTGAGTTGGATTCGTTTTGATGAACACTACGCGATGGAGCGGGATTGGAGTTGATTGAAGTTGGTGATAATTTTGGATAAAATTAAACGCGCGTTTAATTTTATTCGAATTAAAACACAGCAACTGTAATTGGAAGCAAGGTGAGAACTTCTCACTCAAGCGAATAGTGTTTCGATTTAAATTTTAAATAGTTAAATTTAAAATGCTTGATTTTATGCTTGGATGATAAATTGCTATCTGTTGTATTGAAATAGACCCTATACGCCGTATATTAAGCGGATGTTATTTATTAAACACATATACCGTGATATTCCAACTTGAAGTGGAATTGGTATTATATATGTACTTGGAGTTGATTTTCCCATATTATATAGCGGATGAGACCTTATTGCGCTACATAATAGCGGATAATATTTTATATACACCCATGTACTGCGATATTCCGTCTTGAAACGAGATTGTTATTGTGTTAACATCTGTGGATGCAGAGAAATAGGTTGGAGAGATCCAAGTGGATTCCTCAACAGTATTGATTTATTTACAGATATTTGCTATATATTCTGTCATCATATTGATATATGATGTTTGGATGCCGTGGTTTATGTATTGGTGCTGTTGCAGCATTGGGCCTATTTTTAGAGTTTTAAAAATGTTAAAGTAACGATTTCGAATTTAAAAAGGATTTTCAAGTGATTTTTGAAAGTATACATTTTATTGAATTTTGGAATTGATTCATTTCAAATAAATAAACGTTATAATTTTTATATTCTAAAAATTATGATTTTTGTGAAATATAACCGAAATGTGATTTTTGAAATAATTAGTTGATTAATTTGTAAAATGGTTTAAATTGGGATTTTTGAATTTTTATAAACGGTTTATATAAAGGATTTATAAAATTGATATTTATAAATTAAAATATTGGAATTATAAAACGAGTTTTTATAAGTGTTAAAATGAAGTATAAATGAATTTCATAAGTGAATGAAATTTATATATTTATAAATTGTGAGGTTATAAAATGAATAGATTTTGTAAAATAAAAGATTTATAAGTAATTAACTTATAAATTGGATTTTGGCATTTAAATGAGATATAAATAGAATTTGTTAATAAAGAGATTTTATAAGTTGAAGTTGTTATAAAATATAAATGGAATTTATAAACATTGTTTTATAAATCCGAAATCGACTTATTTTGATAAGTTAACTATTATAGCTTATTAAAGGAGATATATTCACGATTTTGGACAGTGGATAATCCTTTAAAATAAAATGTGAAGAAATGTTGAATTTGGTTAACGAAATATATTCACGATTTTGGACAGTAAATAATATATTAAAGAAATGTTTTAGGAAGTGAACTTTTAAATAGGATTAAAATGATTTAAAGGTGTTTTAAAATGTATTATATCGAAACCATATATTTCAACATTCATTGTTGAAATAGACGTTTTCGAGAAATAAGGAAATGGTGGACTATAACACTGTTGTTATAGTAAATGATTTTCGAAAGGAAATGTTTTATATAGTATTGGGATTTATATATCTATTTTAATTTCGAATCTCTGTACTAGTGATTTTGGGTTGTCGTAACGATGTTTTACGCAACATTCGTTTTGACTCAAATGAATGTGTTCAGGAGAATGTTTTCCTTAAAGGATAAATTTTATACTTAATTGTAATTTAAGTATATTGAATATTTTCCAAATGTTGAAAATAAATAGATTTGTGAATTACTTATTATCAAATAAGTATGGAAATGTTTTCCAATATAAAGTGAAATATTTTGAGATTATATATTTTAAAGATAAATTGAAAGTGAATATTTGAAATCGATTTGTTAATCATATATTAGTGGATATTTGGAAATTTAAATTCACCATGGGATTTATAAAGGAAAGGGAAATTTGTTTAAAAATAAACATTGATTTATTTTTGAAGTGTGGAAAATATATCTTGTAAAGATATTCTTTTGGAAAATAAATAATTTGGGAAATTATTTGGAATCTGGTGATGTGGTGCATATCTATTGACAGTTAAATAACCGACTATCAATATTTACCTTTAAATGGGTATTTGTTGTGATTTGCTTGAATTTGAATGCTACACTTATTTTAAAATAAGCGCTCGTTATTCGATTTAGCCGGGAGAGGACCTTTGGGTCATGAATCCCATTTCGAATAGTGAAACGTCGTAATGGATAGCATTTGAAGACCGGTGTTGAAGACCGGATATTTTAAAAAACGGAAGGATTACCGTCAAATGTCTCTGCATCGGCTGATCTCCGATATAGAGATTTTATCACCCTTTGTGATGGAAAGTCCGGTCGTGATTAGTGAATATCCGGATTGCAAGGGCTTCTTTGGAAGTGTCTTCGGTTCCGTTCGATCCCGAAACGGACTTGTATGGATGTGTGTCTGACGTTACAATTTGAGATGTAAAGCTGGTTTCTATCAAATACATTTCTATTGATGGCGGAGAATTTGTTCTCTTTGCTTATCACCCTTCTCTGAGACGTACGAGCTCAGAGGTTATGTAGCTGATGGTTACTAGTGATACATTCCCAATTTGGTAATGTGGCATACAAAGTGCTGCTGATCATTTGTTGATCAAAGCATAGCTTTTGTATAAAGCGTAGCTTTGTGGACGAGATTTCGTCGGACCTCACACCCCAGAAATGGTCAAAACAGGAAAGATGCAACAAGGTTTTAGGGAGTAGCCCCCTTAGGGTATGTGCATTTCCTTCTGGATAGAAGTGGTATCATGGTATGGAGCCCAGATACTTAACTTTGGTGGATGTCGCAAATATATTTGACTTGGTGATTGATGTTGGTTGAGGGTCCTAGGATAAAAGTTGTTTACAACCGAGGGATTGCATACTCGAGTCAGTAGTTACCTACTTTTGCAGAGGTAACCCGGCCTTGTGTTGGCAGAGATCCAGTTAGGCTTTCGGGACATCTCTCCAGAGGCGTACCCATGTGGCAATGGGAAGTTCCTTGGCCTGACCATTTGTTGGAAATTCAAAGAAACAATACGAAGCCTTTGCGATTGCAAATTGTATAACCTGCCTCCTCAGGAGGTAGCTATAGCAGGCATAATATAATGGTACCTATGTTGGCTAAGATTTATATCATGCTTTCGAAATGTTTTCTGCACTTTGCACTTATAGTGATAATATCAAAGAAATTTGCATATCAAGCATGTTTGACTATCATAAGGAGAAATCTCCTCCGATTCTGCGTTTGCATTGTGTGTGCGTGGGGGAGGCCTTATGGTATTTACATTTTCTAAAAGCATTGCGGATCTATTTTAAAATATTTCTTTGTTTGTTTTTAAAAGAATAACTGTTTTAAGTTCTCACACCAGTCCCATGACTGACCTGGAGTTTATTGTTTCCTTCCTAAACTCTGGGTGCCCATCATTTTCCACACGGGCAGTTCAGAGTAAGGTTATCAGGTCATTCCGGAATTCAGGAGTTGCTGTAGAGATCTGGAGGCGAGCTGGATGGCGAGATGTATCACTTGTTTATAGTATTTTTTTTCCGCTGTTTGTTGTTGTAAACTTTGATGATGTAATGTGATGTAATGTAATAACTGTTATAGTTCTTTGTTTTAAAGATATTCATTTATCTATTATATATTGTTCCGCTGCAATTGTGAGATTCTGATATTGTTCTGTTGCTTCTTCTTCCTTCTATCTTCTACTTCTTCTTTTTTAAGCCTAACAATTCAGTTTTCCGGTCTTCGATTGCTCGACAATTGATACAGTGGACGTATTGATGTCGACTTTTGTGAGTCGAAAATCCCTATCGTTACATATCTCTTCGCAAATAGACATTATCGTTGTTTCCCTTTTTTTTACCAGACTTCCAAAAAAAATTAACACCTACTTTCTTATTCATCTCTCCTCCTTCCACTCTCTCATTTTCTTAATCAAATTACACCCAAACTTTATCGTAATTCAAAAGAATCAAATTCAATCATCACTAGTTGGATTCTCCTTTATCTACTCTCTAATTTCTCTCATCTCTCTCACTTAAACCAAGATCAAAGTGCTAATCAAGAGTTACATGATCAATTGTAATCAAGACCAAAGATCTAAGTCTGCAAAACTCTATCAAATTATACTGCTATACTTGTGAATGTGATTGTAGCCCGTAAAAATCAATTGGATGTGATTGTAGCCCGTAAAATCAATTGGGTGTGCTTAGTTGCCTATAAATCTGGTGGGCGTGCTTGTAGCCTGAAAATCAAGTGACTCTACCTATAGGTCAGGATTATAGGGCTGTGTCTCATAGCCTTAAAATCGAGATTCTATTTGCATATACTAGTTGAAAAGAAATCCGTTCAAGGAATTGTGCGGGACTAGATGTAGGGTAACTCTAAACCAGTATAAAATTATGGTGTATTCTTACCTTTTTACTTTTACTGCATTTACTTTTATCTGCACTTTGTTTCTGTAATTGTTAATTACGTCATTTCAAGTAGAATCCTAAATAATTTGAAAAATATTCATATAATCCATTAAACACTATTCATTCCCCTCTAGTGTTAATTTAGCCTTAAGATCCATATTCCGCCGACTCACAATGTTGGTCTGTATAGAACAATTAAAGGCCTCTTTCTTTAATAATTCTGTCAATGGACTAGCATTTTCAACATGGTTTTATATAAATATTTGGTAATACTCTATTAAGTCTAAAAAGCCATGGAGTTCGATTATGATGGTTGGTGTTGGCCAATCTACCATCATTAGAATTTTGGAACGGTCAACTTGTACCCTTTGCTAGAGATAACATGCCCCAAAAAATTAAGCTCGGACATTACAAAAACACATTAGGATAAGTTAACATAAAATTGGTGATTTGGTTGGATTTGAAGTGTTGTTTTGAGGTGTGAAATATGGAAAGACCAAGATGGACTATATATGAGGTTGTCATCAAAGAAGACAAGGATAAATTTCCTCAAATGAGGCCGGAATATGTTGTTCATAGTAGCTTAGAATATGGAGAGAGCAAGGTAAGGCCAAAGGACATTAATAGAATCTCACAGTTAGGTACGGAAGGATGCTTTTGGTATGTCCAGAGGATGCACTCAAATTTGGAAATAAGCACCTTTTAGATTTTAGAGAAATATGTTGCACCATGTAATTCATCAAGTAGTTCGTCGACCACAATAATAGGAAATCGATCCTTGATGGTTATGGTATTAAGTGCTCTATAGTCGACACAAAAATGCCATTAACCATCTTTTTTGATAAAGAGCACAGGAGACGAGAACAGACTTGTGGAAGGTCTACTTATTTGATTTTGAAGCATTTCTCAAAACTTGTTTTTCTATTTTTGTTTCTTGGTAGTTAGAATAACAATATGGTTTAACATTAATTGGTGTGGAATTCAGTTGGAGGGAAAGGTGGTGGTCAAGATAACGATGTGGAGGTAAGCTAGCTGGTACATTAAAGAGAGAGGAGAATTGGTCTAAAATTTGGTGAATATGTGGATGTAAAGAAGTGGGTGGATTTGTGTTAGCAAGCTGTGGAACAGTAAGTTCAAGGCAGAGGTGGAAATAAGTGGCCGTAGAAGATGTGGAAGTTAAGCGTTTTAGTTGGTGGAGGGAAGTTTCGGTTGGAGTTTTGGGGTTGTTTTGGCCTACAAGCATAATAAGCTTATTGTTATATAGGAAACTCATGGTCAATGTTTTATGATCAGTGGTTATTGGGCCAAAGTCTCCAACCATTGGGTTCCCAATACCATATCTACTCCTGAAATTTGCAAAAGATGAAAATCAATTTCGATTTCAAAATATACTGTTTTGGATCTCCACCGCTACATTTTTTCACAATCCACTACTTCTTATTCTTTCCCTATTTCTCATAACTGCTGAAAATGACGCAGATCTGTCGACTTCGATGCCCAAAAAGGAGGCTATTCATGGGTGCAAATAATTATGTGTACTACCGCTGTTGACAAGTGCTGCTACCAGATGCCCTCGAATTGCTGCTGCCAAGGCGTGATGCTTTTAGATTTGATGCTCCAACCAATGTGTGGAATGAGATTCCTTGGTCTGAAAGTGATAGATCTAGAGGTTATGTCTCGAGATGTAGAGCTGATGGGTTTAAAATGTTAGAGTTCATGTCACTGATTTTTGGTTCATTTTGTCAGGTAGAGGAGAAGTATTCTCTTCTTTGAACACTTACGGGCTGGTGTGTACTTGCTATCACAATTGAAATACAGCCCTTTTGTGCATCATTGATCCATTTCAGTGGATGTTAGTCCTTTAATTTGGTAGTTTGGAGGCATTGATGTTTGTGATTGGTGGTAGTGTGTTGCATCGTTGTTGGAGGTGGTGGAATTAAAGGTAACAATAACAAAGGTAGGAGTTTAGCCGGTTCTGAGGGAATCAATTATATGGATTATGTAGTTCTTGCTATTTTGTTTCAATTAGCTTGGCCATGTCGATGGCTTCATATATGGTGGATTGGTTTGAAGAGGAGGAGCTCATTTTTAATATGGGTTTTTAGGCCGAAGAGGAAATAATCAAGGAGTGCGTTGGGAGGTTAGTAGGCGATATAGTTGCTATAGATTTCAAAAAGTGCTGGGTAATTTCAATGGGTTGTTTGGTGAAGTTTGAACAAGGTAGCTTGTGGATTGATAAAGGAAAAGGGTCCGAACCTTTGTTCTAGGGCAATGGTGAATGCATGCCAAGACGAGAGTTGTTTGTCTCGATGCATCTAATGGAACCATGTGAGGGTTTGGGATTGCATATAGAAATTAGCTAGATCAAGGCGTTGTTCGTCGGGTGTATTATGGTAAGCGAAAAACCTTTCGGCTTGAAAGAGCCAATCGTGAGGGTTTGATCCATCAAAATTTGTGAGTTCACATTTTGGAGTTTTAGGTTGGGTTTGGTTTGAAGCGAGGAGAATAGGTTGTTGTCTAGTGAGGTGCAAGGAGTTATGTGAATTTTAATGGGATGTAAGAGATGATGTGGAGTTTATAGATATTTGGCGGAGAGATCGGCTATGACTTGTGTTATGGAAGCAAGATTGGTGTTTATATTGTCGATGGCGGTTTGTTGTTGGCTAGCGGTATCTCGAATTGGTTAGAGGGAGTCATCAATGGTGCGGTCAACTGAAGTCAACTCAAAGTCAAAGTCTTTGACCATGGCATTTTGGTTAATAATAATTGTTTTTATTGAACCAGGGATTTTGTACTCGGACTATAGAGTTGAATGCGGATGATATTGGAATTTTGACCATTACCAAATTTCATAAGTTCAAAGTGATATAGTTTTGACGAAGAGAATAGGATAAACAATGGTCATAACTAGGTGACACTTAATAAAGTAAAATTGAATTTTATTGAAACCAAATAAGCGATAAATTTAGTCAAAATGTCACATCAGCTGCTAAGTAATATGTAAATGTTAATATTCGAATATTTGATATTGATCGCCGACCAAATTCGCACTTAACGAGTCATAAAACCGAAATGATGAATTCTTCTTTGACTATACGATTTAATCAATTTGTAATTTTTATAAGTTAATTAGATTAAATATTATTTATAGTTTTAATTTTGATTTGAGAAACAAATATTAAACGTGTTTATAAAAGTTATAAATACATTAATTGACATATGATATAGATGAGCGTTTTAGATTAGAATTAAAATGAATAATATTTATGAGGGCTCTTAATGGGTTTATATCTCATGATGGAGGCTAATCATTTCAGATAGAACAAGGGGTTAGAGGAAGCTACCATATGGGCTAAGGAGGAGTGAAAATGGATGGCTGAGATGGAAGGAGATTGAGTAAAAGATATGATCCAAATTCTATCTTTCCTTCCTCTGTTTAGACATCCATTCCTCCATTTGATGATGATCTTTTGAAGCCTCCACACCTATTGGTTGCTTATGGAAATTTCTTTCTCTCCTTTCCATCTTTATTAAGTTCAAATCAAATCAATTCAACTGCTATTCGATAGCTAGTGGTCAAGGGTACAAGGATTAGCACTCTATTGAATCAGAAATCGTTTATAAGAGATTACATCATCGTTTCAAGGTGTGCTTATGGGATTTGGCTGCAAGGTCTATTTATAATTTAATTACAAATATAACTTATATTCATAATGTTTATATATGTATATATATAATATTATTAGTTAGGTGACGATTCCAATATGAAGATATATTGTCACAATTTTGATTAGTTGTTTGTACACGTATATATGTGTTTTAAAAAAAATTTGTATGAAAACTAATCTTTGTATAACATGGATCAGAATTAAAAAAAAAACATTTTTGGTTATTTAAACAATTTAAAATATAATATATACATATATATACAGACATACACACACACACATATATATAGTTTATAATTCAAATACTATATTATACTTATATAAAATTTGAAAATATAATTTTATATATGATTTTTGATAAGTATATTATTTTCGAAAAAACAAATTATTTTATATTTATATATAATTTTTAAATAATTTTTAAATCAATTTATCATACAAATAATTATATAAATTCATATATATGTCATAGAATATATTTTATATTTTATTAACTTATATTGATACATATTAAACTCACGGTAGGGAATAGAAAACATTTTTTGTATTTTTAAATATTTAAATTAAAATCAAAAATTTAAAATTGGATTTTTAGATTGTTTTAAACTATAAAATTATACAATAAATTTTCAAATAAAAAAACAATCGTCTAAAAAACGCTGGAAGTTAAAATATTTTTATCGATTTTTAAATAATTTTTAAACGATTATATATATATATATATATATTTATATATATAAATAAATTAAAAAAAATCATGAGCCATGTGCATGACCAGATCAATATATATACGTGTATATGTATATTATTTTATAATTTTATTTCTATTGATATATATATATATATATATATATATATATATAAAAATTAAAAATGATACCTTATTATAAGCACTATTTTCAACATTACAACAAAAACTTTTATTTATTTGTTATATTTTAATCAATATAAACATATTAATATATTAATCAATATATACATTTTATTAATATTATATATTTATGTTCGTATATAAATATTTATATGCTTATACTAAATTATATATAAATAAAATTTTAATATTTATATATTGTAATATTTTATTATAAAAACAAAAGTGTGTGTGTATATATATACATTTGGATAATATATTTGCATATTGAAAGAGCTAATGTGTCTGTTGCGATGTAAGTCCCAACATCTACATAAGAAGATGTTATACCTTGCATGGATTGATATGTTACACATGCACACACATATATATGTGTATATGATGCACATTTATGTATAACATAAATTAAATAATACTACATTATTTTACAAATTTATATAAAATAAAAGATTTTATTTAAATAAAATTAAGAAATGTTCTAAATAAACTACACTTCGTAGGCCCAATAAGATCAAGTAAAGTAATTTTATTTGAAATTCACACAATACTTCCACTATGAATTGGCCCAGTTCGTACACTAACCATCTCAATGTGACCGTAAGAAATCAATTATCAAATTTTGAAAAAATAGAAGCACTTTATATCTTACTTCTCAACTGGAATATAAATTTTTAAATATTCTTTTAGAAATATACAAATTTACATGGGAGATTGCTCTTTCTGACGATAGTTCTGAATGCTTGAGATGTTAAACCCTAACCATTTCATGAAGATGGAGTTGGATCATTACTAAATTATGAAAAATCAATCTGGAACATTTAAAACTGCTTTTCTAAGTTGAAACCTTCTTCCATTCTATAAGATACTTGCATAGATTTGTATGCAAACAAGATTCATATTTTGTGCAGATTTAGACACGAGAACTATTTGTATTCGAAATTTGATATTATAGTACTTTGCTTTAGTTATAGTGGTTTCTCTTTCATATTAAATAAGGAAAAACTATTGTTATTATTTAATGGATATATAGATTTAGTTTTAAAAAAATTCTAGGCACTAATAAGCCTAAAATCAAGGGTAGAATTTACCATAAGTGATAGTTTCAAATATTTAATTGATAAGCAGCCACAGGATTTGTTTTATACAATTTTTTTCTTCTTTCAGGCCATCAACCAAACTTGATATTGCATTGACAAACTCAGACAAATGTTCAGGTCGCCATTCTTTACTTAATTCTTTTCTTTAGTGAAGTCTTCGGCATCTTTTGTTTTTTTTATTGCGCTTTGAAGTTATGTTCTCCAATGAAGGTCAATGGGGAGGTGTAGTGTTTATGTTAAGTGCCTTATTGAGGAGCCTAATTATGTCTTTTAAATAGTTATCACTTCAAGGGTATTATATAACTGTTCATGTATTGTATCAGCTTTGTCCTTTTGAGTTGTTTTTATAGCTTCTAATGGATCAGATAGGTTTAACTGGGTTTTTTCTATATATTTTACTATTCCATTATCTATTTTACATTCAAAATGGTTTTAGGTTCTGATGTAAACTATATTCAGACCTTCGACATGTTTATTTGAAGAAGAAAAAATTATGACAAGCTTAGGAAAATGCAAGACAAAATATTTTGTTTGTTAAATAGAACTACGCATGCAAGGAAAATGATTTGAAAACGCTATATCATTGCAAGTATAATATTGTCCACATTAAATTATAATATTAATCATTTTTAGGAATTTAGTACCTTTCCTCATTGTACATTATGCATTAAATGTTTATGTTTGCAAAAAATATATTTTAAGCAGTTGTATTTTTAATGTTACATGTTATGGTCATACTTTAAACTAAATATAGTAACTTGCTGGAGCCATCTAAGTTCGTGTACATATTTTATTATATTTTGGTCAGTATTTAAACTCCGCTACAGCTTTACAACAAAACTAAAGGTGCAATCAAATAAATTTCTTTCTTATGAATATTAACGGTTTCAGCTAACATGTAATTACAAAAGGGCATGTGACGTCCTGCAAAAATTAGCTGGAAATGTAACTAAAAGAAATTAATTTAATTATGATAAGAGCAAAAAGTGGTATTTTTATGAATATTATAATTTGGCTACGAAGCTTGCAACATTGCGTTCAAGGTGATTTTCTGAATAATTTCTATATATAAAGTAGTGTAATCAGAGTTTGTATGAAGAAGCTATTAAAATTTAAAGATTCGAAATCGAAAATAATTAAAATATATAAATATGGTAAGAAATTATAAAATAGGCAACATTTACCAATTAACACTTTAGTTGGGACCGATCGATCCCTAACGGTTGACTGACCCACTGGTCAACTGTCAAGTGCTAATGGCTAGGGTTAGGTTAGGCCAAATGGTCTAGATGTTATACAATTAAATCTAACGACCGATGTCGATTGAAGCCACCATATATACATTGTTAATTTAACATTAATTAGAACCCTAGTCTATATTGTACGCTCCAAACTCGCCTCCTCCTCCAAACTCTCTGAAACATAAAATTTGAGAAAACAAATTAGAAGTTAGAGAAGTGGACGATATAACCAAAGCTAGAATCTAATCCAAGGAGGGAAGAATCAAGTCGATAAACGAAAGAAAGCGCTTAAGAGGAGAGTGGATTCATTATTAACTATGTTGATTTATATGTAGTTAAGTTTATCTATACATCTATTTAGTCTATAATGTATCTAATTTAATCTAATTGTTTATCTAGTAAAATCAACTAATTAGAAATTTGAAAGAAATTTAAACCATTTGAATATGACCCCTATTGATTAAAACTTAGGCTACAAGTTGATTAGGTTGAATTTAATACGAACACACCTTTTTGTTTAAATCAGGTACATAATTTCATATCAATACGCTGTTGATTTTAAACTCGAGTTAACCTAATTTGATGATACCAATACACCTATGATCACGAAATCGTTAAAAAATGAAATGGTGAATTATTAAAATTTTAGATTTAACAAAATAGGATTTACTAGTGAAAATGTACAGGAAAAAGGATAATTAATTATCAAACAAATGAATTAAAATTAAGTAGCAATTTAGGTTAATTAAAATTGACTGGTCGACAGGCTTACTGTTGCCAGATGACAACGAGCGATCGATCGCTATAGTAGTCGACGATCGACGGTTTTCAGGCACAATCTAAACCTTGGCCCATGGCCCAAGTTTATGAAATACATACATACATACATATCTATATTGCTATATATATATATATAATAGTATTAATAGGAAAATTCGTCACCTAATTCTTAATCTTTGGATGTATGGGACTAGATAGTACGTGGGCAATTATGCCTGGACACTATCCGTTCAGTGAATTTGATATTCACAATCAATGTTTGACTGCATGTGGCACCCACAGGTGGTTCCTCGGTGAATGTGCAGTATTGATGAATGCCTATAGAAGTATGGCCCAACACTAACGGGAGGTTCCTCGATGCTAAACGTAATTAGGACGAGACACTGTCAGTGGATGCCTGGTGCGGTGCGATAAGTGTCATTGTCATTGAGCTCGGACATAGATGTAGTGGACCCTAAGACGTCTTCAATGCTAGTTAATATTATAGGCTCCTCTCAATGCGTAAGTACGATACATTATAGTTGTAGTTGGGGAATGTAGTCCCAAAGGTGATATTGTATATGATCCTCTGTTACGAGTAATCCTAGTGGTTTTTTGTTCGATCCATCGTTGATTTGAGGTTCGATTGGTTGTTCGACCCTAACTGTAAACCTTTACAAGATGTCTAGGTGTAGGTGTATTTAGAGCTATATTTTTTAGGTTTGGGAACCAACCTTT
Organism: Allium cepa; assembly: GCA_030765085.1. Lineage (NCBI taxonomy): Eukaryota > Viridiplantae > Streptophyta > Magnoliopsida > Asparagales > Amaryllidaceae > Allium > Allium cepa. The sequence continues at coordinate 444,614,644 of CM060931.1, forward strand.
TTAAGTAGTTCACAAGCATAGGTAGGACACCACTAGGTCACATAGATTATAAATGAAGTCAATTGCATGTGGTCACAATATATTAATGATGTAACTCACTCAACAGACTTTTGTCTAACCCACTCCTTTCCTTTTTCCCCACCACAAAAGGACATTGCGGCGGGTGATTGGCCCAGATCTAGTACGTGAAAAAGTAATCTTAGCGTTAGCACCGCATACTCTTCATCACTTTCCATTTACTATTTATCGTATTTAGCATTTATCAAACTATATGGTATTATTTTGTAAACTTTGGATTTTGACTATATATATGTTGAGACTTTTGAAATATTTTTTGAGATGATTATTTTCTATATTTATATTACTGCTCGTTACTGTGATATTTGAAAGTGTAGAATATCTTTGATTTTATCCTTATATTTCATTCTCTATAATGCTTTAAAACCGGATAGCTCGTACTTCTTGGCATGATACAATTTTGAAAGTCACCCTAGGCTTTGGACCAATGTGCCTAGAGGTGCGAGTTGTCACACTTACTTTCAGAGCAAGAGTTAAGATTCCTTAGGAGTTAGGCATATATTAAAAGAACATACTTGAATAAGTTAAAGAAGAAAAAAAGGTTTTAATTTTTTTTCCAAGATGGGTTTCCAAAAAGTTATATAGATGAAAAAATACATAGATTTTATATACATAAACATAACTCGAAAAATGCTATCATTTACTCTTGCCTGTGGAAAAGTTGCTAATAATTCCTAAATCACAAATAGAGGAAATGAGCAATCCTACTGGATGCGGCACAACAACTGAGATTCCAGGCCTGAACATCCTAATATGGTCCCCGCCGGTATTTACAAGCAAGAGGACAAGTTGAGCATAACCCTGACCCACAAAGCAGGTGCTAGATGCAATTTCCACCCACCTGCCACCTATTTCGCCAAGCTGTGTAAGGACTTTGTGAGTTTATGAAGGAAGCCATATATGGGGGATGAATCTTATGTGGACTCAAAAGCATGGATTCATACTTGTGAGAGGTTTTATAGATTGATGTGCCTTAGAGATGACGCTAGGAGACAACTTACCGCCTGGCATTTACAAGGAGATGCTCTAAATTGGTAGGATGTGGTAGTGGCAGAGACTAATGAGGAAGAGATAACTTGAGGAGAGTTTAGGAGGCATTCTGAGATGAAATTTCTTTCCATGGCAGAGCTGGGAGTACAATTAGAGAAGTTCATACATTTATAGTAAGGGGAGTTTTCGGTGAAGGAATATGTAAATTAGTTCAATGAGTTGGCTAAATTTGTTCTGGGTCTGATAAATACATGTCACAAGAAAGCTTTGAAGTTCGCAAAGGAGTTGAATAAAACTCTTTAAGATTTGGCCCTTAGTTACATTCTCATGGAGGCAACTTATGATGGTTTGGTGGAGATGGCCTTGCTAGATACAGTTTCCAAGGAAGAGGCGAGGAGTGAGCCCAAGAAGTTAGGAGGAAAGACACCTCAGTAGAACTAGCCAAGGGCGGAATGAGGACCCAAGGGAAGATTAATAAGCATGAAATCAAGTACAGAAGATGCGGCAAGAAGGGGCATGTTGTGAGTGAGTAAAGAATGGACATATCAAAGATCAAATGTTACAACTGCAATTAACTATGGCACATGAGAAGGGAGTGTCCGCCTCCACCTAAGACCTCTACCTAAGTGGTTTCAACTTACACACCAGATCCTGTTTCCAGCTCGAGTGCGCCTTTAATGGTGGACAAGGGGAAGAAGGTCATAATTGATGGAGTGTTAACTTTATCTGGTTTATATGTACGTACCTTATTTGACAATAGGCCATCATAGTCTTTTATTTTGAGTAGACTTGAAGATAAGTTGCACTTAGACACTAGCATAGTTACTGATCCGGTAGTTATATCGAACCCCGTTGAAGGATTGGTCCATTTACCTATGATTTATAAGGGTCTGAAATTGTTTATTTTGGAGTTCAAGTTCGATTGTGATGCTTTTGTCTTAGGATTTTATGGGTTTGGTTTTATTTTAAGGATGGATTATATGACTATGTATGGGGCAGTCTTAGATGTGATAGGAAGGTCATTCATTCGGGTACTTGTAATGGACACAGTCTAGAGGTTTATTAAGGCCTCATAAGTTTAGTTATGTTGAGTTACCTATATTATTTAGACTTGTCACACTATGAGTTAGCTTTAGTACCAGTAATTTGAGACCACCAGATATCTTTTTTAAAGTTACCTATCTTCCACCCCAAAGGGAGATCGAGTTTTAAATTTATCTTAAGGAGAACAGAAGACTTGTTACCTTACCTTTGAGGCATATAGCTTCTAAACAAGTACTTAGTTGAGTCAGCCAATGAATGAGCGGTTGAAGAAGGGATTCACTAGAAGGAGTATTTCAAAGTAGGGAGAACCAATTGCCTTTGCCACCAAGGCAGACGGTTCTCTGAGGCTTTGCATTGATTATCATGAGATGAATAAGCTGACTAAGAAGAATTGTTAAACGTTGCCCCGCATAGATGATTTTTTCGATTGGTTAGTTGGAGCAAATGTGTTCTCTTAGCTTGACTTGGGTACCTAGTTTCATCAACTGTGTGTAGCTAAGTATAGTAGTCAAAAGATTATTTTTTGTACACCCGATGGACTTTATGAGTGATTAGTCATGCCCTTTGGACTAACTAATGCACCCAATTATTTTGTTGATTTGGTCAGTTTAGGTTTCATAGGTTTGCTTAAAAAGTTCGAGGTGATATTTGTTAACAGCATAATAGTATTTTTGGAAAGTAAGGAGGAGCATATGTTGCATTTAGAAGAAGTGCTCAATACTCTCCATGGGCATAAGTTGAAGGCGAAGTTTTCCAAATGTCACTTTTGGTGCAAGGAGGTTTGATTTTTTTGGAAACGTTGTCTCTAAGTGTAGGCTAATAGTTGATCCTAGTAAGGTTGCTGCAGTATAGGATTGGCATTTACCCAAGAATGTCATAGAAGTGTGGAGTCCCTTGGTTTGGCGGGCTACTATAGGGAGTTATTAAGGACTTCTCTAAAATTTCTGCATCTCTGACCTGCCTTACCAAGAAGAATTTGGTTTTCTCACGGGACACAAAATGTAAGGACGCTTTTACCAAGCTGAATGAGTCATTGACTAATGCACCTATTCTACTATTACCCGATGGTACAATCACATTCACAGTACATACCGATGCTTGCGATATGGGATTGGGCATAGTTTTGATGCAAGAAGGAAGAGTGGTGACCTATGTTAGTAGAAAATTCAAAGTCCATGAGAGAAACTATCCTACCCATGATCTTAAGTTGGTAGCCATTGTCTTCGCCTTCAAATAAGGGAGGCGTTATTTATTATGAGAGCGATTTGAACTGTTCACCGATCATAAGTATCTGAAGTATTTATCCTCCTAGAAGGATTTGAATTTAAGGTAGCAGAGATGGATGGAGTTCTTGGAATCGTATGATTTCGATACCATCTATGCTCCACGCAAGGTAAATGTTATAACCGATGCCTTGAGTAGAAAGCATGCAATGTTGAGTCTTATATTCTTAGAGTGGGAGCACTTGGAGTTTATATCTAAATTTTATTTTCGACCATCATCAGACATTAGTTCAGGATTGTTAACAGCTTTGGATGTGCAGCCTACACTTGTGGACCACATTGAGTTAAGTTAGAAACAAGATACCTAGTTATTCAATATTTTTGAGAAGCTTGGTTGAGGAAATCAGTCAAGTCATTTAAGGCGCTACATCATTGACTCAAAGAGGTGGTTACGAAGAGATAGTAGACTATGTGTTCCTCTCAATATGGATTTGATTGTCATGGTACTAGCCGAGCCTCATCATTCTAGGATGACCACTCATCTGGATGGAGGCAAAATGTATCATGACATGAAGATAGTCTTTTATTAGCCTAGTACAAAGAGGCATGTAGTGGAGTACGTGTCCAGATGTATGACTTTCCAAGGGATAAAGGTGGAGCAAAAGAAACATGGTGGATTGTTGCAGCCATTAGATATACCGCAGTGGCGCAGTGGAAGTAACAGACTACCTAGGAGTAAGATGAGGAATGAGAGTATTTGTGTGAGTCGACCGACTGACCAAATGCACTAACTTTGTTCTAGTTAGGAGTACGAGGACTACTACATTTTTGGCAACTCTATACATGAGGGAGATAGGTAGAATATAGGAGTTCCTTATAGCATCGTTAGTGATCGAGATCCGATTCTCACTAGTGAATTTGGAGGAGTCTTCAGAAGGCTTTAGGCACCGAGTTGAGTTTGAGTATCGCTTATCATACGTAGACAGATGGACATACAGAGAAGATGAATCAAGTATTGGAGGATTTACTTCGATTGTGCATCTTGGATTTCTAAGTCTTTTGGAAGGATCACTTGCTACTAGTGGAGTTCACTTATAATAAAAGCAACTAGGCAAGTATTGGGATGACATCGTTTGAGGCATTATACGGAAAGCCTTGTAGATCGATATCTTGCTGGTGGGAACACTACGAATATGATCATACTTGGACTAGATATGGTGAGGGAGACATTAGAAAAGGTAAACTTAATTTGTAGAAGGATGAAAACTATGCAAGATAGGAAGAAGTCTTATGTTGATAGGAGACGCACAGTGTTGGAATTCTTAGTGAGCGACATGGTTTTTGTAAAGGCCACAACGCTTAGGCATGTCATGAGGTTTGATAGTTTAGGAAAGTTAGTGTCAAGGTTTGTATTTCCTTTTTCGATCATAGGTAGAGTTGGAAAGTTATCTTATAGGCTGAAGCTTCTTGAAATGTTAGGGGGAGTATACGATGTATTCCATGTGTTATACTTGCGAAAGTGTCTATACGATATAGAAGCTGTAGTCGAACCGAGTCAGCCATAGAAGTTGCTATACAAAGGGAGTCACTTGTTCACCGTATATCGACCAATATCCTTAAGCACGGTACAAAGAGATTCCGTAATAAAGTTGTTAAGCTAGTTAAGGTCCAGTAGGGAGACAGCCAAGTAAAGAGTACATGGAAGCCTGAACAGAAGATCCGAGCTACTCATCCAGAACTCTTTTCCAGTACATTTACATTTTAGTTAATATGTATACAACTGTTTATGTGCTTAGGTTTTAGCTTAGTGTACCCCGTAGGTAGAGACATTTAGATTCTAGAAATGGTTGCGAACGTTTCGTTAGGGCATGTTTTAGATGATGGTTTCTAATGGATGTACTTATTAAATTGATCTTTGTGCATATAGGTACATATTTTTGGGTTAACATGTACTCACACCATCACTTGTTTTATCTTACCAGATTATATCCATATGATTATTTCATATATATTGAATGGTTGCACATACATATAGAACTGCCAATATATTTACCTTGAATGTTGTATACATTTAGATACATGACATAAGCACTTGTATTTTAGGAGGTCGACTAGATATGGAGACCGTCTAATTTTTGAATTAGTATAGGTTCATATGCATGTCATATTACGTTGGAATTTGAACTAAGGACAATGGTTTTTAGTGGTTGATGGCTGAGTAGATAGTTGTATGTATTAATTTCAGTAAATACGTTGTATTTTTTCATCCTTGGTGATTTCGGGGATGAAATCCATTTAAGGGGAAGAATGTAACACTTCACAAAAATTAATCGAAAATTTATCGGTTGATACCTTGGTTGGGAATAGTGGAACGCCTAAAACCCACCGGTCGATCGGTTAAGTGCTAGCAGCTAGGGTTAGGATAGGCTGACCGACCTAGATTTTATATAAAAATCTAACAGCCGACATAAGTTGGAGCAAGTATAAATACAATGTTAATCTGACAATAATCAAAACCCTAATCTATACTATATGCTGCAAAATCTCCGTTTTCTCCCATAAACTTTCTAAATCAAAAATGTTGGCAAGAAAAAATTAGAAGTTGGGGAAGTGGACGATATAACCAAGCTAGAATCTAATCATAGGAGGGGCAAATAAAGTCGATAAATGGTAGAAATCTCTTAAGAGATGAGTGGATTCATAATTAACCATGTTAATTTATACGTTGTTGAATTAATCTACACATCTATTTGACCTAGAATTTGTCCAATTTAATCTGAGATATTGTTTGTCTAGTAATTACGAGTAATTGAAAATTTAATAGATATTTAAACCATTTGAATATGATCCCTGTTGATTAAAATTTGGGCTATAAATTGATTAGGTTGATTTTAACATGAACACATCATTTTTGTTCGCGTTGAATACGGAATTTCATAACTATATTATGTTGATTCCAAACCTGAGTTAATTAGATTTGATGATACCAATATGCCTATGATTACGATATAATTAAAAAATGAAATTGGAAATAATTAAAATTTTAGATTTGACAAAATGGAGTTTACTGTTGAAAATGTAGAGGAAAAAGGGTAGTTAATTATCAAACAAAGAAATAAAAATTAAATAGTGGTTCAGGTTAATTAAAATCGATTGGTTGACAAGCTTATTATAGTCGGTCGACGACGAGCGATCGACCGTCACAATAGCCGACGATCGACGGACTATCGAGTTTTAGGCACAAATAAGACCTTGCTTATGGACTAGGTTTATGAATATATATATATATATATAACACTATATATATAATAATATATTAGTGGGGAAATTCATTCCCTAATTTTGATCTTTTGATGTTACGGACTAGATAGATGCATAAGCGAACAATTAGGCCTAGACGCAATCCATTCAACGAATCCAATATTCTACAAAAGCGGTTTGATCGCAAGTGGCACTCACAAAAAGTTGATGCGCAACACTATAAGTGGATACCTAGAGAGGTGCGTGGCCCAGCACTAACGTGAGGTTACTCGGTGCATACGACAATTAGGAAGTGACACTATCGGTGGGTGCCCGGTGCGGTGTAATAAGTGGTGTTACCATTGAGCTTGGGCACGGATGCAGTAGGCTCTAAGATGTCTTTGGCTCGAGTCAGCATTATGGGCTCCTCTCAAAGCATAAGTAGGATATGTTGTAGTCGTAGCTGGGGAATGTAGTCCCAAGGGCGATATTGTATACAATCCTATGTTAGGAGCAGTCCCAGAGGTTATTGGTTTGATTCGACGTTGATTCGAGGTTCGATTAGTTGTTCGATACTAAGTGTAAACCTTCACAAGATGTCTGGGTGCAGGTGTATTTAGAGTTTTGTGCTTTAGGTTAATGAAACTTACCTTAGTAAGTATTTCACAAGCACAAGTGGAATGTCCTAGATAACATAGGATATAAGTGAAGTAAATTGCATGTGATCATCAAATATTAATGATGTAACTCATTCACCAAACTTTTTTCTGACCCACTCCTTTTTTTTTCCCATTACAGGAGGACAAGGCAGCAGATTATTGGTTTAGATCTAGTACGTGGAAGAGTGAGCTTGGCGTTATCATCGCATATTAATCTTCATCACTCTCCATATACTATCTATCGTATATAGCACTTATTGGACTATATGTTGTTATTTGTGGACTCTGGATTTTGACTATGTTTATTTTTTAGGACCGTGTTTTCTAGAATATTTTTAAGAATAAAACTTTCTGTATTTATATTTTACTGCCTACCGCTGTGAGATATGAAAGTGTACAATGTCTTAGATTGTATCGTTATATCTTAGTCTTTGCAATGCTTTAAAATCCAATAGCTCATGCTTCTTGATACGACGTGAGTCTGAAAGCCACTATAGGATTTGGATCCACTACAACAAAAATACCATATTATAACGCCCTTTTTACAACGGGCATTGGTTGTTCGTTGTAATAGAAGGCTATTACGACAGTCCATTCAAACCCGTTGTAAAAGATGTCATATACAATGCCCTTTTTACAACGGACATTGGTTGTCCGTTGTAGTAGAAGGCTATTACAACGGTCCATTCAGGCTCGTTGTAATAGATGCCAACTTTACAATGGTCACAAAATGCCCGTAGTAAGAGATACCAATTTTACAACGTATATTACGGCCGTTGTAATATATGAAACTAAAAGCGCAATTTATAATATAAAGGAGCCGGCCCAACTAGGGTTTTGTTCGTTCCTCTTCAATAAACTAAAAGCTTTGCTCTTCGTTCGTTCCTCTTTAATAAATTGGGGTTTTGTGGCGCCGCTTCGTTCGTTCCTCTTCGTTTCTATTGCTCTTCCACACGTTCAATTCTAGAAATTGTTTTACTCGTTTTGCATTTCCCAGATTCAATTTGTCTAGTCTTGGGTATTCGAAGCTTGGGTGCGGGTGGTGGCGATGAGGATTTGGATGCGAGTTGTAGGTGATTCTCTGTTCAATTCGGTGATTGGTGAAGAGTTCGAGTTCGAGTTCGATTAGTGATGGATTAGTCTTTGGGTTGTTCGCGGTGATGTTGAGGATGAAGGAAGAACTGCAATGGTGTTGCGGTGATGCTCGAGTGCTGCGATGTGATGTAATGTTTTGGTCGAGCACAGTGGTTCGTATATGGTGTTATGGGAAATGCTGATGTTTCATTGTCGTTTAGATCGAAATGAGGGTTATCGGTTTAGGTAAGTTTTTCAGTTTGATGTTTACTAGTATATAGCTTAATTATTTATTAACTTATTGAAGTTTAAGATCCTTTATTTTGAAGTTTAATATTGAACAGAATTTATTCTGAAACAAAATTTACTCAATAAGTCGATAACAGGGTTAAGTGCTATTTCAGTTTCATTTGTTAAGCTTATTTACATTGATATAAAATAATAAGGAATTAAGAAATCTATTGTGGAATGATCTTGTGCACTATAGACTCTCTGTGGAAACTAAAAGTGGGTGAAAATAACGAAGGTTTAGATGAGAGTCATACTAATTTAAGCCATGATAGATCTGGAATGGCGGATTGTCCATAATATTTAAGAATGGATTTATGGCTATGGAAATAATTAATTTGTAGCTTTATACGTTATTGATGCTTTATAATTCATAATGATGACCACAAACGAATTTCTAGTGAAATTTGTATTCGAGTGAGTTTTTATTTATTTATTTTTTTAAATTTTATTACAGGAGTGATCCTCTAATGGAAGTTTTGCTTTAATTTTATTTTATTTTTTTAATTCTAGTGAAGTTTTGTTTTTTTACTGTATCCTAGAAAGCCTTCAAGTAAGATACAGGCTTTTGATAATTGATTTACAAACCGTGTGATACTGAGGCATATGAATTCCTAAAATTTAAATGTATAATGGCAATTTAGTATGTATGTAAGCTTAACAAAGTTGAGTCACATTATATGCATGACATGTATCTTGTTCTAATGCATTGGCTTTGATAGTTTGCCAAAAACTGAAACACGCATTTACATCTTAGTAGGGGTTGTGATTCTCCTGCTTTTGAAAAATTATGTCATACTGAAAAATGGTGTCATATTATAGGCAAAACACACATTTTAAGCAAAAGGTTTCACTTAACTTTAACCTTTTTAACTTTAAATTGCTTTCTCATTTGACAATGAAATATTCAAATGTACAAAGTAAACGCGGCAGACAGACTGAAGAAATTCAAGATATGAGAATTATCCCTGTACAAACCGCATATGTCTTTCAGTCAAGCATATTAAGATCTTTCTTACTCTGATTTAGCTTTCATAAATAGAAGCTTAATTTATTCATTATGTAATCCTAGTATTAATGTACTAATTATAAAGAAAATAAAATTATCACCTAATGAAAGGTAATAAAATTGTCATTTTGTACATATATAGACAAGTCTGATGCAATACAAGGCACTCTAGAGTGTTGTTTTATAATTCAATTTATTATTTTCCATTTTTCTATCATTGATTGCTCTCTTCATCTTCACTTGGTTTTATATGTTTTTCCTGCTTATTTTAGGTATGTGAAACCATCAATAATTGCTTTTTTGAAGATGATAATCAACTAGTATAAAGTTGATTATGTGCCGTTCCTTGGATTTTATTAGCATGGCCATGCATTCCTTTCAGCGTATAGATGCCTCTCTGTTTGTTTATATATGCATTGAAGGAGAAGTTTTATTTGCAGAATACTGGGGTTAGAGCTTTTTAGGTATTTTCTATCTTCTTCACTAATGCTCATGTTAATCATTCATACTATCTCTCTGTGTGTTCTTTTTAAAGTGTTTTAGAGTTTGGGTAATGAATTACTGTGAAAGAGTGTTTCTTTCTGTTTCAGGACCATAGAGATGATTCTTTTCCAATTGAGAAATCTCTTTGTTTTCGTGTTTGAATTTGTAGCAAATAATTCTAAAACGATGATAAATACCTCAAATTAATGTCTGTTTTGTACACTGTTTCTAACTTAATTCTTCTTGTTCTTATACTTTTACGCACTTTGAGCTGTAAGTTGAGAAAAGTAGATAAGTTAACATGACTGGCTTGAATATTAAGACAGTATGATTAACGAAATTAAAAGGATTATCTATTTTTTCAAAAATACAATGAGAAATTGAAGATTTTTTTTTTGGGTTCAGCCAATTTAGGCCAATTCCTAAACTAATGACCCTTTTGACCACCATAAGTCATTCATCATTCTGTACTAGTGTGATTTTAACCGTGCAAACTTTTTTTTAAAACTTTATACTAGTTTAGAAATCAATCGATATAATTTATTTAATGAATTTGTGCAGCTGTAATAAATTGCACGACCACAATTTGCTTTTTTGGTTCTATCCTAGTACATATTTTAACTTTAAATGGTATCTTGTTGGATATAAATGACAACCTGATGAAGGTTTAAATGCACAGGGAAATCTTAGTAAACAATATTAATTTAATAGGTTTGAGTGATTGGATTGTATTGAGTTTGAAATAGTAACGAGTTTTATTTGAGACTAAGAGCTATAAATTCATTTGTATAAATTCAAACCGGTTATGTATTGCAGGTATATTAAAGCAAAGATTTACTAGTATTTGATTTGAAATCATGCTTTCTTAGGTCTAGCATTTGCATGGAATTGAATAGATGGGCAACATTATGGTTTTGGTTTTAAAGTTCGGAATCTTGGGTTCATCATTTTGCTTATACACACAAATAATAGTACTGTTGCATGCATGCATGTCTCAAACAGTCCATAGCTCATGATGATTTCTTACCCTTGTTAGTGTGACATATATTTGTCCAACGTAAAACAGGATGTGAGGTTTATAACCTGGGAACCGGAAAGGGCACGCCTGTCCTGGAAATGGTGGCAGCATTTGAGAAAATATTAGGAAAGGTATGTACAGATACTTATAAGTAATAACGGTTCATAACTGCGTAATATAGAGTTAATAGTTTGTTTATGGTGCATAATACAATACTGATGAAGTTTTTGATCCTATAGAAAATCCCTCTCATTATGTCTGATAGGCGACCTGGAGATGCCGAAGTTGTGTATGCAAGTAGTTCTAAAGCGGAGAAAAAGCTGAATTGGAGGTTTATTAAATGTTAATGTAAACATTCATGTGTATATTAGAACCATGTCGATGTAAACTTATCTAACTTTTTGGAATGTGTTGGAATTTTATGACTCTAGATTTTAGTCTTTTCGTATGTGATTTTGGTTGTTTTATGATAATATTTATTACTCGTTAAATTATTCATTATTGGTATGCATGTACTGCATGGATGCTGCTGTAATTTTTTTTTTAAATTTGCATTTATTTTGCAACGGTCAGAAACCGTTGCAATATCATGTATTACAACGGGCATTGCCCGTTGCGAAATCCATATTACAACGGGCATTGTCCGTTGTAAAATATGGTCGACCTATTACAACGAGACCTAATACAACGTGTGCATGTCCGCTGCAAAATGCATGTTACAAGGTTGTAAAATGGCTGTTTTGTTGTAGTGATCGGTATGCCTGGATGTGTGGGTTGGCATAAAGATCCCATTTACAAGGTTCCAAACTTTAAATAAGTTGTAAAGTATTCAATACTGAGAATAAAAATCGATCATCATAAGAAACAAGTTCAACAATCATATCACAAGTAAAAAAACCGTTAAGGGTTTCACAACATTGAGAAGTACCTTTGGAAACTCATTTTATGAAATTGAGTGAAATCATCATAAAGTGTTCCCACTTAAAGGTAATAAGTTTTTTTTTTTAAGAAGAATTGACGTATATATAAACCCAAAACAAAAGCTGTCAACAAGCCTGACAGGTAACCAGAGTACCAAAAAGTGGAATACAAAACCGAGGAAACACATAAGTAATACAACGGTACAACCAAAATGGGAAAAGCAATAGACTCTGGCGAGAAGGAGATGCAAAGGACCTCTGGGATCAGGCACAGATCAATCTGGATGAGCTCCGAAAAATCCACCGTCCATCAAACATCGTAATCGAGCTCCGGCAAGGCCACCGCCCGATGACGATGTCGAGTGACAACCGTGCAAAGTAAGAGCAATCCCATCAGACGAACCACCAAAATAGAAGAAAAGCGACCAACATCCCAATAGCTGAAAGGCCGATAGCCGACAGCCGATAAAGAGAAACGAAATTCCTCTAGGCAAGCTCCAAACAGAAGGAGGAATGAAAAACAATATTCAATCCAGAAATACCAGATCCTGAAAGCAATAGCCACACAGTAAGAAAACAAAAAGGGGGGAGGGAAGACGGTCAAGAAGGAGACGAGATAGCCAGAACCACCAGTCTCCGGATCGGGAATCATCCAATTCCCGCTCTATAAGAAGACTGAGAGCAGGAGATAGATAACAGATCCACAAGGCGTCCTGAACGAGCATCGACCGCTCCTCTGAAAGGTCTGTCACGAAACGCCAAGTAAACATCATTTCTAACCCGCCGAATAATGGAGAAGGGATCCATAGGAGTCTCCTCAAAAATTGCCTTATTCCGCGCACACCAGATGTGCCAGCAAATCAGACATGTAATCAAGCGAAAGATGATAGATCGAAGAGATTTAGCAGATCTACCAAACCACCAAGAGGTCAGTAAATTTGTTGGTTTCAATACAAATGATATTCTTGAAAGAGTATTTTTGGCAAAGGACCTGTCTCTTCAAAATATAATATTTATTATAAAGCTATTCGAAAAATTGATTGAATGGTTCACCAAACTCCATGTTTACAAGTTAATGTTTATTTTGGAAGCAGGTAGTTTTTACGTTTTATCAAGTGCATCCTTGTCGTTTTTTTCCCTGTAAACTTGCTATTGTTTAGCTATAGTTAGCTAATCTATTTCTATGTGTCGGTTGTCACGTATATATATCCTTCATTTCCTGTATAAGAATTTTTTTGCTTTTAGGATATATTAAAGTATCAATGACCTAATTTACATAAGTTATTATACCTTATAGTTACTTAAAAGGGAACCAAAACGAGTAAAATATTCCATTTAATAATTTGAATATTTTAAGAATTGGCTTCATTAATAATCAGATTATCATAATAATTATACTACGGGTGAACTTTTATGAAACATTGTTATGGTATGATTCATAATTTTTTTTATGAAAGTTAGATTACAAACATCAACCTTTAATGTTATAGTCACACTTCATAGGTGTACATATAGTAGTAAAGCCTATCATACTATTATTTACACCTAAAAATAGAACTTGACTACAAGATGACTATTACTCATAATCGGACTTAGTATCCAGTGCATTGACATGTAAGGATGAAGTCCAGTCAGCTAGAATCCCAAATGAATGCAATAACATGGTTGCTGTCATTGTAGACTGTTACCTGTAAAAAAAAACTTCAAATATGCATGAAACTATCTGGAAGGAAAACAAAAGGTATCGTTTTCTTTATTGTTACTATGCTTTCTATTTTCACCCAATAAGTAAGCTTCAACTTGTAGTAAACTACTTTGTTTAAATAAACGATTCTTTACTCAGTTGCATCACTAGCACTTTCTTATGTTACATGTTTGTAGTTTATATTGGCCTAGCTATCTTTTTTTACCATAGATTTCACTTAAACTAGAAGCATGAATATTTATATTTGCATAAAATACATTTCTTGGATTTTAACCTGCACTCATTTAATATATTCTGCACTTAGAAACTATTGTTTTTCCAAACCAAATCTTAAAAGCTTTGTTCTGTAATGTAACATCAGATTTGTAAAGTAATTCACGACAACTTGGATATAAATTAAATGAAGTAAATGGACCGCGATGACAATTAAGAAAGGATACCAGGCTTTTTTATAAGTTTAAATTCTTTAAAAGCCTGGTTCATTATTTAATGCTATTCTTACTTTGTTTAATTTGAATAACTCGTTATCCCCTATATTTTATTTACATGCATGAATGAGTCAAATTATTTTATATAATAAAGATTTCTGGCATTATTTATCAGGAATTTCACTTCATTTAATAGTGACTGGATAGTTGTTCAGTCTTTGAATCTAATTGCATTATTTTTTCTGACGAACCATCAGATTCCTCGCATTATTTACTATATGTTTCTTTTGTTGTTTTCAAATTAAATTATACTTTCCAAAATACAACAATCTTTCGAATTCTGAAAGAATGTCATATGAAACTATAATTATTTTTTGGAAAAAATGACATGAACGAAACATAGACTTGGCATCTTTAGGAGATGGCTTCACATTGGATTCCCACAAATAAATATGGAGTTTAAATATCATTGGTCCAAATGGATGTTACAATAGATGAACTTCAAAAATAATTTGGAAGGTGGATTAAGGTATTTATGTTTATATAATTTATAAATAGGGAATATACCTAGAAAAAAAAATCATAGATAACGCCAATATAAGTGGATATCATATAATTCTTCAACTAAAAACTACTCACCTTAAATTTCATCAATAGTAGTGGTACATAATCAATTAAATTTTTTTAATTCATTATTTTAAGCAAGTTAAAATGATTGATGCAAAATAATTTTAGATAATTTTGGTATAAGATATCATATTCCTAGGTTTTCAAAATTCAATAAAACAATTCTGGTGACTTATTGGTATTATGGTTATTTCTATTTCATACCATATATGTTTGTTTCATATTTATAAGAGTTGTTAGGATGTTGTTTAGTGAGCCAAGGCAGTGGATATTTGTAGCTATATTAAGTCTATTGTTTAACCTTTATATCCAATAATTAAATTGGTAAGATGTGCATGTTATAGATTAATACCTTTTACTCCTTAAGGTTAGTTTAATTTGGATGCATATCAAAATGTGTTTGTTTGCTAAATTTTCTGCTAATATTGATTAATCATAATTTTTCTTAAATCAATTGTATATTCTTCATCTTCAGCAATTGTATTTGTAAGCTTAGATATTTATTTTTGTTTTATATCCTATTGCAAATCGTTCTACCATATAATCAACTAATATACTGATTGTACCCTTTTAACCATAGAAAAAGTACACAGCACAAACTATGACTTTATTTCAAGTTCTCATGGAGTGGGGACATTTTTCGCTTTAAACTAGGACGGTCTAAATCAAATTGTGCAGGTATAAATGTAACAATAATGCTTCTTCCTAACATCGTTCTCTTCCATTAGACATGGGTATGAAATTTTACAAGCTTAGTAGTGGCAAGTGCAGGTAGACGAAAACATCAAGCTTCTTTGGTCTATTTTGAATGGTCTAAGTACATGTTTCACCGCTGCTAGTATTGTCCTTGATCGTATTATAGAATGAAATACAAAACACAAACACGTCGTTCCTTCCTTCTAAGTTTATAATAATGGTTTAATTGCAGGTACTATGGGAGATCAATGATGCACTGCAACGTATTCATGAGAAAATAGATTACTCCAACGGCTATATAAAAGTCCAAGCTCATAAAACGTAAGATACATACGCCAAGGAACAACATTCATCATGAAGATATACCAACCCGCGTTACGTACTGTTGGAGAATTTTAAAGAGCAAAAAGAAGTGGGAGAAGTAATGCAAATGGAACAACTTTTATTCAGATAATAGCTGGCCTTATATAGGCTACATAGAGACGTCAACCCTAACTACTTAGACTGAAAAATAGAAAACAAATTACCCAGAAAGCTAGGAGCTATACCAGATTATGACTAATTCATAAACAAAATACTGAGCCAACGCCATGTTTGAATCATTCTTCAACATTCCCCCTTGATTCAAAACTGGTGATGAACAGCCTAGTCCTCAGATCTTGAAATTTTGTTGGTGAAAGAGCCTTGGTCAGTGTATCAGCTACTTGATCCTTTGACTTGCACACTTCAAGCTTGATTTCACCTTATGCAACTAATTCTCGAATAAAGTGATGCTTTATCTCGATATGTTTTGTTCTTCCATGCATGACTGGATTTTTTGTTAAAGCCACGACAGACACATTGTCACAAAACACTAGAGTTGCTTGAACTTGTTGTTGATTAAGATCCTTTAGCAGTCGTCTGAGCCATATTGCCTGACACGCAGCAGTTGTGGCTGCAACATATTCGACCTCCGTAGACGATAGCGCCACAGTTGCTTGCTTCTTAGATTCCCAAGCAATGGGTCCTGATCCCAACACAAAACAGTTTCCACTTGTGCTTTTCCTGTCATCTTGAGAACCAGCTCAGTCACTATCAGTGTATCCTGAGAGAGAAAACTCCTCATTCTTTACATACCAAACACCTAGATTCTTTGTACCAGCTACATATCGAAGTACTCTTTTTGCTGCCCCAAAATGCTGCTTCGTTAAATGATGCATGAATCATGAAAGCAACCCTACTGCGAACGACAAATCTGGCCTTGTGTGAGTTAGGTAGATGAGTCTACCTACAACACTTCGATATCTTTTTGCATCTTCCATTCCAGAGCCATCCTCAGCTGTTAACTTCTCATTTGCATTCATTGGCGTTGAGTCAGGCTTGCAATTTATCATACCAACCTGCTTCGAGAGATCAACCGCATACTTCTGTTGGGACACAAATATGCCTTTATTGGACTGCTTGACTTCTAGTCTAAGAAAGTAACTTAGTCTGCTCATGTATGTCATCTCGAATTTACTCATCATTGAAGTCTTAAATTCTTCAACAAGTTGCATACTTGACCCTGTATATATCATATCATCCACATACAAACTAACCAACACAACATCAAACATATCTTGTCTTTTTTATAGAGAGTCGGTTCACTTGAACGCCCATTTTCATGAAAGAATGCATCAATCTTGCTGTACCAAGCACTCGGAGCTTGTTTTAGACCGTACAAGGCTTTATTCAACTTATATACCTTGCTCTCATGTCCTTGAATGACAAAGCCTGCTGGTTGCCTTACATAAAACTCTTCCCTCAACTCTCCATTAAGAAATGCAGACTTGACGTCAAACTGAAAAACACTCCATTGTAACTGAGCTGCAAGTGCAAGGATCAATCTGACAGTTTCAAATCTTGATACTGGGGAAAAAGACTCTAAAATCAACTCCTTGTTCCTGCACATAACCACGAGCCACCAGCCTTGCTTTATGCTTTTGGATGCTCCCATCAGAATGAAACTTTGTTTTAAGTACCCACTTCAAGCTGATCGCTTTCTTGTTTTCGGGCAGCTCCGTAAGACTCCAAGTTTCATTCTTTTCAATGGACCTTAGTTCTTCAGCCATAGCGTCTCTCCAAACTTTACTTTGTAGGCCTGTGCCTACATTAGATGGGTCTCCAGCAAACATGGCAAATTCGCACCCGTCTCCTACCTCGATAGGAAATTTTTTCTTGGGAATCTGACCTCGTTGGCTTCTACGCAGCCGTGTAGTTTTAGTCTTATCTTGTTGTGGACTCAGTTGTGAGCATGGTGAGATGTGTGGTGAGTCTGGTGGAGACTGCTGCAACTCATTATCATCTTCACTTGTTGCTGGGTTACTCACCTCATCTTCTTGAGTCTCATGCTGATCTTCGTTCACTACATCCAATGAAGGTGATGGTCTTGCATCGGCTTCTTACATCCCTGCTTACAAGTATTTTTCTCTTTTCCGGATCATACAATCGGTAAGCTTTGGATTGGGAACAGTAGCAAACAAAGATATATTTCTTTGCTTTTGATTCAAGTTTATGCTTTTGAGATGGTATTAAGGCGCAGCATAAAGAACCAAAAATTCAAAGATGATTCACAGAAGGTTTAAAATGATACCAGGCTTCGAAAGGCGTCTTATTCCATACAGCTTTGGTAGGAGAAAGGTTGATCAAATAAACTGATGTGGGTACTGCTTCAGCCCAGATATCATCACCCATCTCCTTCTCCTTCATCATGGATCTTGCCATTTCAACAATAGTCCTATTCTTACGTTCCGCTATGCCATTTTGTTCAGGCGTATAGGGAGCAGTAAGATCTCTCTTAATTCCTTGTTCCTTACAAAAACTGTTGAAGTCTGTAGAACAGAATTCTCCTCCCCTATCTGTTCTTAGAACTTTTATCTTTTCATTGCTTTGGTTTTCTGTGAGAGCTTTGAACTTCTTGAAGTGTTCAAGAGCTTCAGATTTATGAGAGAGAAAGTATACCCAACTCATCCTTGTTAAATCATCAATAAAAAGCAGAAAATACCTGTTGCCAGCATGTGATGGAGTTTTCATTGGTCCACAAATATCGGCGTGTACGAGTTCCAGCTTCTTGTCTGCTCGTTTGGAATTTCCAATAGGAAATGATCGTCTAGTTTGCTTCCCTAGAGCACAACCCTTGCACACATGGTTGAGGTTTTTAATTAAGGGTGGACCTTTGACCATCTCTTTACTTGCAAGAAGATGTAAACCTTTGATGTTGAGATGTCCATATCGTAGATGCCAAACTTCAGAAAAATCATTGTACCTGCTGCTTATCAACCCATAGTGCTCTTCACATGAGAACTTTATAGGAAACATCTTGTTATGAGTCATCTTAGCTTCGATTAGTACTGCCCAGATGCTCGTTTGACACAGCACATATTATTTTTAAATTCAACAGAATAGCTTGAATCAATTAGTTGGCCTACACTAATGAGATTATGAGCCAAACCTGGAGCATAATGAACATTCTGAATCGGTTTCTCTTTTCCGTTTATATTGACAGCAACAACTCCTTTTCCTTCAATTTCGATGTGCTTGTTATCTCCAAGTCTAACTCGAGACTTATGTGCTGCATCGAACTGCTTGAACTTTGTCTTGTCTCCTGTCAAATGAAGTGAGCACGCGCTGTCAAGATACCAAATGTCAGCGGGGATACTTTGGGAATCTTCAAGTGTCATGAACAAAAAGGCTTCCTCCTTTTCTTCTTCTGCATATTGTGCTTCTTTCGGCCTGCTCCAACAATCTTCGCTTGTGTGTCCATACTTGTTGCAGTATGTGCACCTGGAAGTGTTTGTTCTGCCACGACCTCTCCCTCTGAAACTCAACCTTCCTCTGCCCCAGTTGTAGTCAGCCCTTGAATGATCTCCTTGAATATGGAAAGCTTGGTCTTCCTCCTTTGCATTATTTCTGTTGATTCTAACCTCATAGGTTTGTAGTGACCCCATGAGTTCATCAACAGTATATGTGGCAAGATCCTTAGATTCTTTGATGGCTACAACGATGTGATCAAACTTAGGGTTCAGGCTCCTCAAAATCTTGCCCACAATGGTCTCGTTAGTGATTTTTTCACCGTATGCTCGCATTTGGCTGACAGTGGAGGAGATCCTTGCGAGATATTCTTGTACTGTCTCCTGATTTTTCATGTTGGCGGTTTCAAAATCTCGCCTGAATGATTGCAATTTCACTATGATGACCTTCGCAGACCCTTGGTACTCAGTCTTCAGGGTGTTCCATGCTTCATGTGCAGAAGTTGCTGCTGCAATTCTCGAGAATATGCTTTCATCTATCGCTTGTTGTATGAAGAATAATGCCTTTGCATCCTTCTCTTGAGTTTCCTTCTTTGCCGACTCCTCTTAGCCATCCTCTCTTATGCTATTTTCCACCAGATCCCACAAATCTTGTGACCTGAAGAGTGTCTTCATCTTGATACTCCAAAACTCGTAGGAGTCACCTTTGAATACCAGAATATGAGGATGAGAGATGTTTACTGCAGTGGTGTTGGACGTCATCTTGCTGCTTAATGAACACAAGACCAGACCTAGCTAACCTGGCTCTGATACCAAAAATGTTGGAGAATTTTAAAGAGCAAAAAGAAGTGGGATAAGTAATGCAAATGGAACTACTTTTATTCAGATAATAGCCGGTCTTATATAGGCTACATAGAGACGTTAACCCTAACTACTTAGACTGAAAAATAGGAAACAAATTACCCAGAAAACTAGGAGCTATACCAGCTCTTTATTATGACTAATTCATAAACAAAATACTGAGCCAACGCCATGTTTGAATCATTCTTCAACACGTACTGACTTTCACATATTATATACCAAGTTTGGGAATACTCATGTACGCAGAATGAATTGGGGCGGACAGTAAAGAGACTGGAAATCTATGTTCCATATATACCACGACGAATAGTTGTGGAACTCAGTTAACGAGGTAATCAATTTCACCAAATCACCTAGTGCTATCAAAACACATATGCTAAAAAAATACTAGCAACTAGACAGGTAAACATATGAGTGAATGATGTGATTGGTGGTGAGTGCATTAATAGTGAAAGTTTACTCAGCTTGCTTAGCTCATGCAAGTTCAATAGCAGACCATTCTCCGACGACCCGAATTTGCAAACATCAAGTTTCCAGCATAGGTACGTTCACATTTACTGTTTAGTCCATGACAAATTCCATAATTCATAATGGTAAAGTAATATGGTCCTTGCATTTATCTAGCTCCTTTTAGCTATCAAAGGTTGTTTCCCCTAATCGTGAGATGAAAAAAACTTAACAAAACACATGTGAATGAGGATGTATAGTTCGAACCAGTGACGAAACTCTATGCGTTTTATGGTGGGCAATTGCCCACCCGAGCATTACGATAAATCATAAATGATATCTTTTTATGTTAAAATTAATTTTGATAGTTTCATTTTCAGGAAACAAAATTATGATTGTTTATCATATAATCTATGTTTTATTATTCTTAATGTGTTTACAAATTCGCCATTTCAGTGTAAAATTTTATTGGATTAGAGGTTGTATTTCAACTAATTAGGTCACTACCTTAAGTTTCATAGAAACAAGATCAGTTAGGTAGTAGTATACCATGGAGCAACTTCTATAATATTACTTTTTTACCTAAATCTTGTAGAGATTCTATATTGTGTAACTAAAACTTGATACCCACTTCAGGATGTGCTATGGAGATTATGGATTAATACAAGAACATTAGATTTACTATTTGGGATGTTGAGGCCAACAGAAGGTACCATGGAATCTCCTTTTGTACAATTGGACTGAAATTATGAATCAATTAAAGTTTACCTTGAATTTTATGAATGTAACGACTTCAAAGAATTAATAAGAACATTAGATTTACTGTTTGGGATGTTGAGGCCAACACAAGTGTTTGCACCAAAATGGATAACAAACACCCAATCGTAGATGAAAGCACCAATTCATAGTCAGATATTACAGATAGAATATGTGAAGAGGATATAAATATAAAGAATGACGAAAATTAAAAAGAAAGCAGTGAAAAGACGAGATTTATAGCGGTTCGTCATTATAGCCTACGTGCACTTTGAAGATTTTGGTATTTATTGATGATTCCCACCTGATTTACAAAAGTACAATCAATAGCAATTAAGTTACAATGGATTTTTAGCAGAGTAACCGCGTAGAAGAGCCAAAAATCCTTTTTCTGTAGACGTAGGGGTGATATTTATAGGTGTAGATCTGGAAATGTCTCCCTCAAAGCTCGGAATACTTCTTCTCATACGTGAATGTGCCTACCAGATCGATCTGGGATTGTTTGGGATCGATCCTGATCGATCCATACTCTCTTCGTATCGATCAAGATTTGGTCCAATGAAGGTGCAATCGATCATGGTGGTTCTTCAGTGGATAAGAAAGCTTCTGTGAAAATTTCATAACATTTGGACGTATAGTTTTTGAGTTATGATCGATCCAAGATTGGTTTTGCAGGCAGGCTGATGGCTGCATATAAATGCCTTCGTATCGATAGGCTGCGTATCAATCAGTTGTGCAACGATGATGTGGAGCGAGAATTCCATGGAGATCCATGTTTCATGCTTATAGACCGCTTCTTTTGATTAGACCTATTCCTTTATATCTATCGGTTGCCAAGCTCTTCGTATCGATCCTTGCCTTCTTCCTTAATACCGATGCTTCTCATATGATTTCGTATCGATGCCAAAGTCCTCCCTTCGTATCGATACCTAGCACTTTTCTTCGTATCAATCAGTGAGTGATCGATGAAGCATGCCACTATCGCTTGATGGATACGAACCGAAGGGCCTTAATGGATGGATACGAATTGATGCTTGTGGGCCGATGGATACGAAATGGATGGGGATGGATACAAAGTGGTAGATGAAGTTTGATGGATACAAAATTAACGTGGATCATATAGATATTGATCGATCCATGACTCTGACCTGAAGTAGCTACTTCCTTGACTCGAAATGACCTCTCGAGTGACTCGAAGTGGATGTTGAGATGACCCGAAGCAATACAACGCTGATCTAAGGAGGTCCAATGCCACCCCCTTTAAGGAAAGCCCTATCGTGGCCTGAACCAAACACCTCTTTGACTCGAAGTAATCCTCCTGAAAACCCAAAGCAAACTCATCGTGATCCCAGAGCAGCAAGACCTTTGTCAAAGCCCATACTCAAGCATCCTGCGCTATTAGTTCATTGACTATGCCGAATCCTGGCCTCATAATTATGTTTATCACCCATGATTGATCGTCCATTCATTCAAACCAGAACCAAGTCCATGACAATTCAGCTTCGATAACTATACAGTTGATTGGGTTAAATCCGCTTGTATGTAGCCTTGTCGAAAGTCGGATTAACAAGAAGGTACCATGGAATCTCCTTTTGTACAATTGGACTGAAATTAAGGATCAATAAAGTTTACCTTGAATTTTATAAATGTAACGACTTTAAAGAATTAATAGAATTATGATGCCAATTTAACTTGCATTGCAAAATAATGTATTACATCATGTTTTCCACTATATATCAATTAAAGATCGGCTCCACTTGCCCTAATAACTTATATTATTTCTAATAAAAATAGTTACAATAGTAGAATTTTTTTTTTTGAATACAGACAATACAGTCATTATGGTTTTTCAAGTTCACTTTCACATTACTTTTTTCTTCTCACAAACAAATCTACCAAAATTTTGAAAGAGTTACATTAATATCAACAACATTAATCCTTTGAACAATTATATACCATACACCACAAGAAATAGAATTTCAGTAGTGTACCATAAAAGAGTTATATTTGATCTGCTCTATTTACTAAACTACTTCGCTTCCTTTTCACGTTGAATTACCCATATATATTGACTCAACTCATTTTATTAAAATGTTAGCACTTAATCTTTAATTGTGGAAGCTAAAAGGATCTCGTTGTTCGTCGGTAATATGAAGATTAGCTTAACTATCAAAACTTCCAAGTTGATCAATTACAACTAAACTGAATATGAAATATTAAATATCTTAATGAATTAGTTTCTTCTTCGAAGGTTTTACGCTTTTACTCCACATAAGAGTTCATCGTATGATATATTATTATTATTATTATTTTGAAGAAAATGATAATGATATAAAAGCTCAACCAAAAGCTGTCGACAAGCCTGACAGGTAACCGAACCCCAAAAATAGAAATACAAAACGAGAACACTCGTAAGAAGGACACAAAGATACCAAAAAAAAGAGGAACCAAAAAACTCTAACAAGAAGCGAAAGTAAAGGACCTCTGCCAGTAGGCACACCGTACACCCGATAAGCACCAAGAACTCACCGCCCATCCAACATCGTAATCGAGCTCCGGCAAGGCCACCGCCCGAAAACGATGTTGAGAATCAACCTTGCAAGTAGAGATCAAGCCCAACAGAAGACCCTCCAAGATAACAGAAGAAAGAAACGGCCAACCTCCCAGCAACTGTATGGCCGACAGCCGGAATGGAGCAGCGGAATTCCTCTAAGCAAGCTCCAAACAGATATAGGACGGAGAAACTAGAACACTCCTGAATGTCATATCCTGAAAGCAATAGTCCCATAATGAGATAATAAAAAGGGGGGGAGGGGGGGAAGACGGTCAAGAAGGAGACTAGGTAGACAGATCCACCAGTCTCCAGAACGGCAGTCAACCAATTCCGGCTCTAATAGCAGACCGAGTACAGGAGATCGATAAAAGATTCACCAGGCGTCCGGAACGAGAGTTGACTGCCCCTCTGAAAGGACGACCACGAAACGCCAAGTAAACATCATCCCTAACTCTCCGAATAACGGAGAGGGGGTCCATTAGAGTCTCGTCAAAAATTGGCTTATTCCGGGCACACCAAATGTGCCAACAAATCAGACAAGGAATCAAGCGAAAGATGATAGAACGAAGCGAATGACCAGAACAATGAAACCACCAAGAGGACTGTAAATCAATCGACGAGGTGATGGAACCACGGACCCCCACTAAATTACCGAAGTAATTCCAGCAGGATCTGGCACACCAGCCAGCGAAGAGCAAATGATCCACCGATTCTGTTTCCCCATTGCCGCAGCATCTACAACGGGAAACAAAAGGAATGCCGATCCGCTGAAGGTTCTCGTCAACCGAAAGCCCATTATGGAAGGATCGCCACATGAGAAGAGACACTTTAGGAGGGATACGGACGTCCCAAATGAAAGAAAAAATGGGAAGGGCAGGAGATGGGATTCTAGAAGAGCACCAGGCCCTAAGAATAGAGAACGGACCGCCATCCCATCCGGAGAGGCCGTTATGAGAATCAACGAGCACTTTGACCTATTGCTTCTTTGATACATTATGTAAGGGTTTAATTTCGCTCTATTTTCATGGAAGACACGTTGCTTTTGAAGATTAAGTTTGTATGACATATTGCTTACTTCGTAAAAATATAACTTGGGTACTACTTTTGGTCATAGTCAATTTTTGCTTTTGTAGTATATATATAGTTCTGGCGTATGATCCTGTGTCAAACTTTGATTAGGTACAACTAAATGAGCTCTACAAACATAATTAAGGGAAAAAATATTGATGCCATGTTCTACTACTAGTACTTTCGAGCAATAGTTTTAAATATGAACTGTGTGCGTAGCACGAGTTCGCCATAGTATGGGCGTGTGTGCATATAGAACGCACGTGAGCTTACCATAACTTATTCAACATATACTAATTGCTATGTTCTTTGATTCTTAATTTGTAATTGCCTTTTTGTTCTACATCATTTTGATATCGGAGCAGGTGAAGTGTTCACGATTCTGTTGAGATATAGCTCCTAAACATAGAGCATAACAATCGATAACTGAGTATAACCATGATCTTGTAGATGTAAGAGAAGAGGTGATAAATTTGCGGAGGCAAGTTGAAGATTCGACTCAACATTTGGCTCTAATGGAGTCATCGTCTCATATTGACAATGATTTTGATGATGACGTTTTCTAATAACCATTGAAACAGTGAAGTTCAAATGCACAAATCGATCAAACTTTGGAAATTAGCTTCAAAATTTAAATTCTTGAATTTACTGTTTTTCTATAAGATAAAGATTATTTAAAGTGGTTGAAAGAGTTTTTGCGTACAAGGTATAGTTGGAAAAAAAGTCAAATTTGTATTAAGTTGAAAGGCAGAGCCTCTATACCATAGGAACATTTGTGACTAATGTGAAAGATAACAAGAAGGACAAAAATGAAGAAGTTGAAAAAAAAAAATCTCCTTTTAGTCACGTTCAAACAATTTTCCAATATTTATGAAATGTACAACAAGAAGCTAGAACCACGAATGAGTATACAAAAGAATTTTGTGAACTAACTGCTAGAAATGGCTTGAATGATACCAACGAACAACTTGTTGCTCATTGTGTGGGGAATTGTGACAAAACTTGCAAGATGCGTTTGGTTTTCATGTATTTTATTTTGCATCAGATGCTTACCCAATGGGCATTGATGGCAAAAAAATAACAAAATAAAGAAAATTCACCTCTATGAAGTGCTTAGGATAAACCACACTCAAAGTCCGCTCAAGTTTAACATAACATTAGTAATCTTATAGCTTAGCGTGGACATTATAAGGACTAAAGTGGAGCTATAAGTAGCGATGCAATTAGAGGTAGTAATCACTGAAATATAGCTATAAATCATGGTAATAGTCAATAATCCATTGTTTTAACTTTTGAATGTAAACGAAACAACCATAAGTCTTCAAATTGCTAACGAGCCTCTAGTAGTCATATCAACAATGGGAAACAATCGGTGCCTAATCAAGAACAACTTAATAGAAATGATTATGACCCAATATATAATAAAGCCCTAAATGATGATGATGATGATGAAGCTTTGACTTATGGAGATGCCATGAGTCTCTTTTTATTTAAATTTCTTCTAAAAGAGGAGGTGGCAGCAGAGTGGGTATGAAACAATAGTTTTCAAACTTCTTGTACAATCATGGGAAAAAATGGAAGTTGACCCTTGACAGTTGAAGCTGTGAGAATTTCATCTCTTAGGAAGCTCTTATACAACTAATATTGAAGGAAGAACAACATCTAAAATCACATAAGATATTGTGGTTCAAGAAAGGAAATAACATGATTATGGATAGTCGATCCTTTGTCCCATTTTCCATTGAAAATAAATATTTTGACAAGGTATGGTGCGAAGTGGTCAAGATGAACGCTTGTCACATTTTTTTAGAAGGCTATGGTTATTTGATCATTGTACCTTTCACCTTCGAAGAGACATTTATACATTTTTAAATGTGATATCAAATTTACTTTAATGTCAGTGAATAAAAAGAAGTTCAAGGTATCTGCTAAAACATAAAAATAGCAATTTGGATCTGACTAACTAGTCTCCTTCTTGACCGTCTTCCCCCCCTCCCTTTTGTTTTCTAAATGTTTGGCTATTGCTTTCAGGATCTGGCATTACAGGGGTGTTTTAGTTTCTCCGTCCTTTTCTGTTTGGAGCTTGCTTTAAAGAATTCTGCTGCTCTTTTCCGACTGTCCCCTTACAGTTGATGGGATGTTGGCCGTTTCTTTATTCTATATTGGAGGGTCTTCTGATGGGCTTGCTCTTTCTTTGCACGTTTGTCACTCAACATCGTCATCGGACGGTGGTCTTGCTGGAGCTCGATTACGATGTTGGATGGGAGGTGGGTTCCAGGAGATCATCGGGTGAGCTGTGTGCCTGGTGTCAGAGGTCCTATGCATTTTCTTCTCGCTCGAGTATTATGGTTTCCCCTTTTTGATCATTTCGATGACCTTCTTTTGTGTGTTCTCGTTTTGTATTATTTTTTTGTGTTTCGGTTACCTGTCAGGCTTGTTGACAGCTTCTGGTTGAATTTATATATGCCTTTTATTGTTAAAATAAAAAATAAAAAAAAAAAAAAAATAAAAAAAAAAATAAAAATAGCAATTTTCTTTCGTTGACTTCATAAATGAGGTACAGGATGAAAGGTCAATTTACATACTTGTGAGTAGAGAACCTGAACCATCTTTTGAATTTGTAGATTAGATGGAGCTGCTTCTTGAACATTATGTCAATATTATGCTTAATGAGCTTCCATAGGACAACCACTAACGGATATCCAACATTAAATCGAATTGATCCATGGAGCTAGCTTACAAAATAAGCTAGCATATCTTTTAAGTGGAGATAATAGACAAGTGATGAAAGCTATAAAGCTACAAAGAAGGGTTTAGTTATGAAAATTATGAGCCTATGCATTGTTCCTGCACTCCTTCGAAAAAAAATTATGCATGAACATGTGTGTAGATGTTAGAGTTAAAAATACCATTACTTAGTTTCATATTTTTAAGATTTAATGGATGAATCGGTAGGTACCAAAATATTTTTAAAGTTAGACATATGAAATGGAGATCATCGCATTCATATTTGTCCCTGTACTGAGTATAAAACAACATTTAACACTCATGGAGGTTTGTATGAATAACTTGTAATACCATTCAAGTTATCAAACACATTTTATATTTTCATGCAAATGATGAATCGAGTTTTGAAAAACTTTATTCACAAGTGTGCTACTTTATAATCCAATGGTTTAATGATCTATTATCCTTCAATTGAAGTACATTTACAACATTTACAAGAGTATCTAGAAAGGTTAAGGAGAGAGACGTCGTATGTTAACTTAAAATGTAGCTTCGTAGTGTCAATTGCCATATTTCTTGGATATATTGTTTATACATAGTGTATTAAGATGTACGATTCTAAGGTAAAATCTATTCAAGACTAGCATACTCTATGCTTCATGCATGATGTTTTAACATTCCATGGATTAACTTCTTTTTATTACGATCTGTATGGGATAAGTTGATTATAAAAGGTATGTGTATAATTTGCGTTTATATATCTTGTGAGAGAGGAACTCTTTCAGGAAGGTGATGAAGTATGCAAGTGATGTTGTATTTCCTGAATGTGGGATGATCAAAATGAAGGAGAACCATGCATGTATATGGGTGTAGAAAATTTATACTTTAGCCCGTACTATTTTTATTTTGCATAAAATATCCATATTTTCCAAGTTTGTACAATATGCCAACTTTGACAAACAGAGGCAATTACCTCCTTTGATTCCATGCATATGAACACGTATATACTATACATGCGTGGAAGAGAAAATAATGAGTATATTTTATGTAAGTATAGATATATGTCCGTTTATAGATATGTTCAGCATACACAATGTTTATTTTCGTGCTTTTGCTTGTTAACACAAAAATACGCATTTGCTCAGCTTAGTATTATGACAATATTTCTACATGATTTACTTCAATTTATTAACCTTTTAATATTTCATCAACAACATCGTGAATGCTAAAAGGAAAAATATTTGCATTTTTAATAAATAAAATATCAATAGAATACGATAAAATGTGCTTAATAGTTTGGTTGTCACACATTGAAAAAATTTATATGGACGTACGCATTCCCCAGTCAATCCCATTATTGAACCATCTTTTCAATGACATGAGACTTGTTTCCCTCGATGAATGCAAAATGCTAGTCCAAATTGGATCGACCCACGGAACAAAGTGTTCAATGCTACATTTTTAGTAATGAAGCAGACTTCTGTGTATAGTGGTTAGTGTATGTTTTGGACAAAATATTTGTTAAAGCTTCTTGCTTATAATGGAGAAGAGTGTTAGAGAAGTGTTCGGCTAATGTCAATATTGAAGATCTTGTATAAAATGAAAATAGAATATATGATTTTGTATTATGACTACAGAATAATAAATACAGAGTGATCTGTTTGCTTTATATAACAGAGACTAATATATTGGGTTAGGCCCAATATGAGATGAGCCTGGTACTTACAATACACTGATAAAGCACGCAGCACTCTAATACTCTCCCTCAATTCTCACCTAGGGTTTCCGCCGATTCAAGTAGGAGACAAAATATCTTCTTCAAATCTTCTCCAAGTCTTCAATTCTTCAGATATTTGATGCAAAAATTGTTGATAAATAAGAAAGACTAGGCAGCATGTAGTGAAAAGATGTTCCCTTTCCTTAGAGAATACGAAGAATTTGAGACTAACTCAGCAAGTTGAGTTTTATGTCCGATTAGTTATGATCATGTGCTGGTTTCATGCTGAATTGAGAGAAAGAGACCATCTTAACCATTATTTCAAATTGAGAAGAAGAAAAAAAGATGCGGCGATTCTTAGTAGTAAAGGCAGTTTAGCTCTTCAAATTGACATCTAACTCAGCAAGTTGGGTTGTAGACTCGGCTTGTTGAGTTAGTTTTGTCCATCTATATCACACGGTTAGCTGTCATGTTATCTTTGTCGTCTGAATCTTTGATGTTGTGCATGTCAACTCCGAGCTCAGCTTTCAGACAAAGAAAGCTTCTAGTAGAAAGAGCCTTGGTAAGAATGTCAGCTTTTTGACGTGTTACTGGTAAGTGATTTACTGCAAGTCTTCCTTTGAGTACTTGCTCTCTAACAAAGTATAAGTCAAGTTCCATATGTTTTGTTCTTGAGTGTAGTATAGGATTAGCTGTTAGCGAAACAGTACTCAAGTTACCACACCAAATTATTGCTTTTCTGCTTGTATTGATCTTTAATTCACTAAGCAAAAATTCTATCCACATTATCTCTGCTGTGACACTTGCTACGCTTCTGAACTCTGGTTCGGTGCTTGACCTTGAAATTGTAGACTGTTTCTTAAAACACCAAGACACAAGATTTAGACCTAAATAAATGCAATAACTGTCTATCATCAATATCTGTAGCCCAATCAGCATCTGCGAAACCAGAGATATTTAAATTAGAATGAGCTCTTAAGATTAACACATGATTTATAGTTCCATTCAAATATCTTAAAATTCTTTTTACGGCTTTCAAATGATCCTCACTGGGATTTTTCATAAATTGACTGACTTTATTAACACTATAAGCAATTTCTGGTCTAATGATAGTCACATATTGTAAAGCACCCACTGTACTTCTATACTCCTCTGCATTTAGTATATATGCACCACTGTCTTTAGAAAGATAATGGTTACTTATCATAGGAGTAGACAAACTGTTTGCCTGATGCATTTTTGTTTTATGAAGAATTTCAGAATTTGACTTAAGAAAATATTTGAATTTGATCTTTGAACTTCAATTCCACGGAAGAAATTTAGATCGTCCAGATCTTTAATGGAGAATTCATTGTTTAATTGATTGATGAGCTGCTTGATTTCACCATTGTTGTTACCTGTCACAGTAAAATCATCTACATAAATGAGAATATAAATGGCAGTTGTATTATGAAATTTTGTAAACAAACAATTATCAGACTTAGTGGGTCTGTAACCCAGTCTGATCAATGTAGTTTTCAGTTTTTCAAACCAAACCCTGAGTGCTTGTTTGAGGCCATAAATGGCTTTGTTTAATTTACACACAAGTCCATCATCTTTATTCTTTTTAAAACCAGGTGGTTGTTCCATATAGACTTCTTCCTCTAACACTCCATTTAGAAAAGTATTATTAACATCTAACTGTCTTATGCTCAATTCTTTTTGAAGTGAAATAGTGAGAATAATTCTTATTGATGTTGATTTAAAAACTGGGGAGAAGGTCTCATTGAAACCGTGAAAAACTTTGGTGACAAGCCTTGCTTTATATTTAGATATAACCCCATCAGGATTTTTCTTCAGTTTGTATGTCCACCTGCAACCAATGATGTTTTTATCTTTGGGTAAGGGAACTAGACTCCAGGTTTTGTTTTTGATAAGAGCATTGTATTCCTCATTCATAGCACTTAATTTGAGCTGCTTGCAGGTAGGTAGCTGGTTCAACAGTTTCACAGCAATGATATAAACCTTAGGTTTGAAAGTTCCACTTTTGATCTTGTGATCATATGGTGACCAGTGTTGTCTGCTTGCTGACTTGAATTGTTTCCATTTTCAGGTTAAATGTTGATGGAGTCTCTAACCCTATGACTCTGCATAGGCTCAGATTGAGAGTCAGAGTTCCATCCAGATAAGTGAGGTAAACTTTCATGAAGATCACCTGAATCTTGAGCTGAATCAGACTGAGCTGAAAAATGTCCAGGTTCAGTATGATCATGACAAGTCT
This sequence comes from Allium cepa, assembly GCA_030765085.1. Lineage (NCBI taxonomy): Eukaryota > Viridiplantae > Streptophyta > Magnoliopsida > Asparagales > Amaryllidaceae > Allium > Allium cepa. Next base: position 444,646,283 of record CM060931.1, read on the forward strand.
GCTCATACTCAGTAAATGATATATCTTGACTTAGAGAGATAGGTGGAATGGAGAATCTAGTATTATAGAGTTTTTTAGAAGTCTTAATACTAGATTCACTAAAGGGAATGACATGTTCATTAAATATGACATGTCTAGAAATGAAAACTCTTCCTTTGTTATCCAAACACTTGTATCCTTTTGTGTTGTTTGGATATCCAAGGAAAGTACAAGGTGTAGATCTATAATTTAGTCTACGAGAATTATATTGCCTTAAGCAAGGAATGCATAAGTGACCAAAAACTTTTAAGCTATGATAATCTGGTGATCTATCAAATAACACTTCAATAGGACTCTTGTCTTGAAGTGTTTCGGTGGGGAGCCTATTAATTAAATGAACAGCAGCAGCAAAGGCATCTGGCTAGAACTTCAGAGGTAAAGCTGCATGTGCTAATAGTGTAAGTCCAGTTTCTACAACATATCTGTGCTTTCTTTCAATTAATCCATTTTGTTCTGAAGTGTAGGGGCAAGTGATTCTATGACTTATTCCTCGTTTCTAAAAATATTCTCTAAGTGGTTTGAATTCTGACCATCCATCTGTCTGTATGGCGTTAACTTGAGAGTTTGTCAACTTCTTTGCATCAGCTATAATTATATAACTGCCTAACAAGTTTCAGACTTTGATCTTAAGAAATATATCCATACAAATCTTGAATAAGCATCAATAAAGGAAATATAGTATTTGTAACCATAACCAATATCAATAAAGGCAGGTCCCCATAGGTCTGTAGCCACAAGCTCAAGGGGTTTTGAATATATAGTTTGAGAATTTTTAAAAGTGAGCTTGTGACTCTTACCCAACTGACAATAGGTGCATATGTATGGTGTAAACATGTTATCAAAGATGATTTTATTACTTTTCAATATTTTCTTTACAACTTTGACACTGGGATGACCCAGTCTACCGTGCCATAAATCAAAATTACTCTTACTCAGCATACTCTAACTAGACGCAGAGATGTTACAACAGTTTTCAACATTATCATTGTTCTTGGAATCAACAAATACAAATTTTTACAATCCCTTGAAAGCATTACCCTACAAAAGAATTTTCTTGGTTAATATGTCTTTGACAACACAATAATCATGATAAAATTCAAAGAATACATCATTATCACTAGCAAACTGAGATACACTTATCAAGTTTTTCTTTATTTGAGGAAATCTCAATAAATTATTAAGATAGAGTTGCCTCTTACCTTGTATAAGTGCATTGCTAGTATGAGTTATATTAGTAGAAACACCATTACCCATGTGTATACTTTGTTTACCTTTGTACTCTTTATTTCCAAGATTTAAATTGCTGAGATTATTTGTGACATGATTTGATGCTCCTTAGTCTGGATACCATACTTCATCACGAATATCATCAGTTTTAGCACTGTCATTGATACCATCAGAGTTGTTTTTTCAACTTTCTGACTGATTTGTATAATCTTGTTGCATGCTGTACATATTAGCACTTAGTTTGAAGCTTCTTTGATTGCCAGAGTTACTTTGTTGCCTAGGTATGTAATTCAAATCTAATCTAAAATAGCACTTATTGGCAGCATGTCCATATTTTTCACATATTTGACATCGAAGTCTATTACTGTTGTTATTGCCTCTGCCACTTCTTCCTCTTCCTCTACTACTCTGAACACCTCTCTGGAAATTATTCAAGATATTTCTCCTATCTTGATTTTTTCCGCTGCTATTATTTGCAATGTGGTTGATAGAAAAGTCAGTAGTCAGTGGCTTCTTTTGCTCTATCCTTCCTTCATGAGGACGTAGGATAGAGTGAACATGCTGAATAGATAGAGTGGTGTCTCTTGAAGAGATGACTTCCACAATTGATTCATATTCATCCTCAAGACCACTTAAAGTGAATACAACTTGTTCAGTGTCAGAAATACTATGTCCAGTCGTAGCTAGTTGATCACATAGAGTCTTAACTATGGTTAAGTATTACCTCATTGGCGTAGACCCCTTCTTTACATTCTATAATTGCTTTCTGTAAAACATTATTCTGGCTGTAGACTGGGCACTAAAAATTTGTTGAACCATTGACCAGATTTCATGAGAATTTCTACATCCTATAAGTTGTGGGAGTAAACTAGAACTGATTGAGGACAGTAGCCAGGAACTTAACAAATTATCTTGTCTATTATGTATGATATATTCTCTGTTTATGATACTCTTTCTTCATTTTCTGTAGTGAACTGTTCTAGCACAACTTTTATACCAAGAAGATAGTCTTCTAACCCATATCCTCTCACAGCAGTGGCAATCTGAAATTTCCAAAGACGAAAAATTTGATTCATCCAGTTGACTAGATATTGTTTGATTTTGTGGGGCAATCAAAATTATTGACAAATTTTCATTGGTTAGCTGCCGTGTTGAGGTAGAGGCGGGAAGCCGTGAGGAACTTGTATTGTCAGAATCACCTCCAGTTATGATGATTCAAGAAAATAGAAGGAAAAACTAGAGAAATAAAGTTGTAAGAGTATCTTAAAGTGTGAGTGATCAAGAAACTAGATGATACTCAGGTATGCAACTGAATATCTTGAAACAATACTGTTCTGAGAGCAGTTAAAAATATCACTGCTCTATGATGAACAATGATTTTCATAGATTACAGGAAGCAGAGAACAAATTATGAGGGTTATCAAGTAACTAGGATGATGAAGGAGTGACTGGTTTCTTGATAATTAGATAATGAATTTTAGACAACAATATGAGCAGCCAGAGGATGAATTCTCTAGGAAGTTCTCAAAAGAAAGAAATTTTAGACAACAATATGACAGGGTTGGCGTAGTTGGTGGATGGTCCGGACTGCGTGATCGAAGGTCACGAGTTCGAGACCCGAAACTGACAACCCTGTAACAAGTACCCGAAGTATGTGTTTGGCAGGCACATACTTCCCTAGAGTTTACAAGCGAAGCTTGGTTCTCTAGGTAATTCAAAAAAAAGAAAGAAATTATGCATAAAAAATACTGCAGCAAATATGTAAAAGAAGCAGTAGAAGAATACTGAGAGCAATCAAGAAGGCAAGTGATGAATGCCTGATGCTTTTCTTGATATGGCTCAATGATGTATTCAAGAATTTGTGAAAAATACAAGAGAAAAGAAAAAAACAAGATATTAGAATATGAGATAAAGAAGTGATAAGGACGACTCCCTCTGTGATGAGAATAGGTTGCAACAATCTATGAACTGAGAGGAGAAATTATCATCAACAAACTGTCATTAGACATTACTACTCCGATACCATATTGAAGATGTTGTATAAAATGAAAATAGAATATATGATTTTGTATTATGACTGCAGAATAATAAATACAGAGTGATCTATTTTCTTTATATAAAAGAGACTAATATATTGGGCTAGGCCCAATATGAGATGAGCCTGTTACTTACAATACACTGATAAAACACACAACACTCTAATAGTCAAGAAAAATCGTACCATGCTCGTACTCCTACACTTAATAAATAGAAGAACTATATGTATGATTATGATGTTAAGACATTAAATTGCGTTGGACCTTTTGGTTCCGCTACCTCACTACCCAAGGGAGGATCTACACCATCAACATTTGAAGTAGATACTAGATTGGAAGAATTTACCATGAATGATAATAATGTAAAGGCAATGACATATAGTGATTTAAATGCTTTATTGAAGCACTAGCACTATCACCTGATGCATTGTTGTATAACCAAAGTTTAGAAGATTATCTTATAAGATAACCAGTCGAACTTCTACCATTGGAACTGCTATAAAATATTTTACTCAATAATATTACTTTCTTGAACAATATCAAACATGCTCTATATGGATCTTTCCATAGAAATTAAACATCAATTGATATATCATATATACTTTTGATAACCTGCCCCTTCAAAAACATCGATTCAAAACCTAAAATGACTTTCGAACTTGCGTCGTGCCAAGAAGTACGAGTCATCGAGATTTTAGAACATCACATCGTAAAGAGACTAATATAAAGTTTATAGTATTCTACACTTTTAAATCTCATAGATTATAAGAATAAAATAAAATATTGAAAATAAACAAATTTGATCAAATTTCCCACACAAAGTAGTCAGCATAATAACTAACATAATAAAATTCTCAAATAATAACATTGTAACACCCCTAATTTTTCTTTAATATTATTCAGAAGATTTAATTAGATATTTAAATAGGATAACGTATGACGTGAAAATGGGATGATATTTGATAATTAATTGGTTAGGCCTTAACTAATCGACATATAAGATTGTTTTGACTTAAACATAAGGTGGAGGATGTATGAGAGGGGAAAAATAGGAATAAGCTTCATTTCCTAAACATAACCCTTCCACCCTCATATCCTCATTCAGTTTTACATCCACAGAAAACACAAACAAAGTGGAGGCCATTGCTAAAATTTTTAAAGGACGAAAAGTTAGAGAATCAAGTTAAAGCTAAGGGGAATCAAATCAACACTCAAATCTCAACTCTTTTTCTCAAAACAAGGTGAATATTAATATCCATCTCATTCATATGTGTTAAATTTTGGATTTTTGATGTCTTCCCCCTTTTTTGATGATGATATGGTTGATTTTACTATTGTTTGCATGAATGGTGATTTACTGGAATTTTTATGAAATTTTTATAATAGACTTCAAGGAAAAACCTTAGTGAATGACCTCCAAATGACTTGATTTCAGGATATGTCGTGTGTTATAGAATTTTGGAGATTGGTTTTTAATTTAATAATTCTCGAAATTAATAGGAATATTTCATGAATTTTCTAGGGAGAAAAGAGAATTTATTTCGGGTTTTAATTATTAAAAATAACAAAACGGTGAATTTTGCCCTGAAATTTTTATATGGTAAAGAAAATATTATTTGAGATTTTTGGAGAATCTTTTGGACTTTTTCCAAGTGTTTTAATTTATTATGAATTTCTAAGCTATAAAGGCTTAATGATTTTATTAAAATAAAAATATAATTTAATGGTTTGAAAATAATTTTGAGAACCATGAAATCTGATTATAGCATTTTTCTACAAAGAAATTGATAAAGTATACTTCTAACTAATAAGAATTTGGCAAACAATAAGAGTTGGTGAAAAGAATATACTTTATTTAGCAAAAAAGTAGATTTTACGTTAATTATGAGTCTGCCACTGAATCCCTTTCCCCAATGTCGGAGGAACCCTCTTTCTCCAATGTCAGTGGAACCCCTTCCGCCGCTATTTCTTTAGTACAGTTTCACCGGCTATGTTTTCAAAACTTAAAATATGTATAAACTTTTAACCGTAAGTCCGTTTCTCTATTATGACCACTCTACGGAAAGAGAAACCATCATTCAGAAGCAATGGAATTGGTTAGATACCCCAATTATACACCTAAAAAAGTTATTGCCCATGAAAACTATGCCTTAAAAAATGTTATTGGCAGGGGCCAATAAGTTCTTAGAGATCCCATGAAAACTATGTCTGGAATGGGTTATCGATAGAGATTAATAGGTCCATAGTTAGCCCATGTAAACTATGACTGAGAGATGTTATTAGAGAATCCAGTAGATTCATAGTCATACCATGAAAACTATGATTGAATGATGTTATTGGTAGACACTAATTGGTTCTTAGTAATCCCATGAAAACTATGAACCGGAAAAAATAGTCTGTAAGCTTGGAACAGTTTGTTGGTTAGCCCATGAAAACTAATGAGGGTAATAGTGATCATAGAAACTATAACTTGAGACAGATAGTTAAATGAATGGGGATGGAAAATCCAGGATATACTGTATAATTGCATACCATCATATTATGTTATGTTTTAACCATTGCAGATGCAGGTGCACAGTATATGGTTAACTAGTTTTCGGTTAAGGTACTAGCGAGGGGGAAACCCGTTCCACTCAGCTACATCATCTTGCTAGATATCTATTTGATTTGGGATGGTATATTATTATTCACATCAGACGTTTTGTTTGACTTGAAGTTTATGTTATTCTTCGTAAACTCTTGGGTGCTTAAAATTAATTTGAATAAGCTGAGGGTAAGGATTTTTTAGGTTATTAGTTGACGTATAAGCTTCTAGAGACGTGCATGAGGCGGGCTAGCTATTTTGGAGATTCTATCCATTGTATGTGTGTTACTTGGATGCAAGGGAAAATTTATTTAATTTCCCATATTTAGACTCTGATCAACCAAGGGAGCATCTTCATATGTCGCTCTTGACATATTTTGTAATATATTGTAATTTCTCTGAATGTGGCTTATGTATGGGATTATGTTATGAATCTAAAATGCTATTTGTAATAAAATGAGAAATTTGTTTTAAATTGAGTTTAAATTTTTTCATATTCATGTGTTTCTGGTATATCAATGTATCTGTCATTACCACATTTGGTCACCAAAAATTAACAACTATGGATGATTGCAACATCCGTAGCAGTTAGTTTTGGGCCTCCAAATGAGGAAAGTTACAAACATGAGCCTGATTGGTAATGTATTATAATAAATAGTGCACGAGGAGTAACTATAAGGAATGTAACTCTAGGCGCCTAGTCTCCTCCTCCACGTGCCATGTTTGTGGTTGTAATGATTTAACTTTTCGACTCTCAAATGTTAACACTAATACATCCATAACATTTGTATGCGGAGCATCTAAGTGCTGAAAAGATAGAAATTTATGGTAAAATAAAAGAAAATCGAATAGAATAAGAAAGAGAGAACATAACATCAAAATCTCACAACGAAATGACTATATATATATATCAAAGGAACTATACAAAGGGTTACTTTGGATATAGAAATAACAGAGGCACTAAAATCCAACTACTATCATAAGCCAGGACAATTATAACGGCATGTCCTCAAAATGCTGATATATACAATAAGTAATGCAGTAGAATATGAATACTATGGTAAATAATAATCTAGCTCTTATTCACAAGCTCCAAAGTGTCCATAGCTAAATCTGAAAACATACACGGGATTGGCGCGAGCATTATAAGAAAATATCATCCGAATTAGTCTGATAAACCAATGTAAGAAACTCAAATCATACGGATTTTTTATATTTATATACCTTCAAAATAAAGTTCTATCGTATCACATCGTAAATAAACACAGATGGGTTTTCATCTTACGATAACTGTTTGCATCAAAAATTGACACAAACACCCAATGGAGATTTTGTAGAGAAATAAATGAAGAATATTAAATGTAAACAAAGAGAATTTAGTTGTAAAGCAATAAGAAATATGTAGATAACAGAGACACATCAATTTATAGCGGTTTTTCGTTGTTTACCTACGTCCATTTTGAAGAGATAGCTTTACTAATCGCTTTATAAAATGAATATAATAGAGATCGGATGAAAATCCTTAGTTACAATAGAGTACAAAGCAACAAGCAGCTTAAACCCTTCAAAATGAACAATTAAGCCTATGTTTATAGAGGAAGATAATGAAATATCTCCTTTAAAATTCGACAGCAGGATCTCCAAGCCATAGGGTCCCATAGGAGAGACCCAAATCCCAAGACATAGGGATCAGGGTCGATCCCTATTTTAGAGGATTTTAGGGGTGCAATCCCTATGGGAGCTTCTCCAAGTTGTATTATGCCTAGCCTCCAAATTTCATGCCAATTGGATGGGTAGATGTTGAGTTATTTCTCGATCATTGTTGCAAAGTATGTTGTTACCTGATTCTGGTCGATCCCCGAGGAGGGAAGAGGGTCAATCCCTCTTGCTTCCTCCTTTTGGGGTGTGATCCCTAAGGTAGACTCCCTAGAGTCTCCACATCTTGTTCTCGAAGTTTCATATGCATTGGACTTCTGGATCTTGAGATATCAATTGTTTTCCATCGGGATGTACTTGCTTGGCTAAAATAAACCGATCCCTTTGGTTGAAAGGGATTATAACCGATCCCTTTTCTAGATTAAAATATATTCCATACTTTTAATATTTTATATTGCAATCTCTCAATTCCATTCGATTATAGCTTCATATTACCATTTACACTCGATTTCTGGAACCCACAATCATCGCTCTGGCTTACTGATCTTGATGATGGTCGAGTTTAACTTATCCAATTGGTTCAGATATAGCCAGGTTAAAATGCCGGATAAAACTTTCCCCTTAAAGCACGTCTTGTGTTGAACATGACGTGCTTTGAATCAAAGCAAGTTGGAGTTGTTAGAAAGAAATCCATCCAATTTTCTAAATAGTCACAGTCCTTTTGTCAAATTATTTTCTTGAAGTTCTGTATCCCTCTTTGATCGTAATGACCCTTGATCGATTTCCAATAGTATAAATTTAGAATTATATTCCATCAGTTGTTATCTATGTCCGTTTCTATGGGGCAAGTAAGCTATAACTATCTGATTCAATCTCGACCTTGAAAGTTTCGGGTTTGGATTCAATTTTTGTTGATTTCAAAAATTGAATTTTTAGAATATACACGTTCAAGTTCAGGTACACATTCTTATCATTAGCTCACAGATGCATTTGCACGCTCATGGGTCGTTGCCAACTTCCATTAAATTAGATGCAATTTCATTGCATTAATGTATATGTTTATTTTACATATTTTTAATATGCATGCTTGAATGCATATAGGTTTCGTAGCCGACCCCTTTGCTTTTTAAAAAAAAAATATTTATAGGGATCGAAATTCCTCTACCCAATCCATTTATTTTCCATTTTCTCTCTCTGTTTTTTTAGTAAGGATTGGATGGATCCTTCTTAGGTAGGGATGGTACCTGATCTCTACCAAGCAGTGGGGACTTAACACTTCAGCCTCAAGGAGAAGCTTAAGCGAGCCGATCCCTGTAGCCTCGTATATAAACCAACGTTTCCTTATCCATTCTTCGCTTTACTTCATTTCTTTCTCTTTTCCATTTCCTTTGAGCTTGCCTTTGAACCCTCCCTCTTCCAATTTGAACTCCGATCCATTTTCTTCATGTTAACTCGCCTTTTTGCAAGGCAGCATACATGTGGATTTAACACAACGGATTGCACGATTATCCAGGCTTGAATATTATGGTTTTGATTCGAACGGTGGATGGACGACCAATCACGGATAGTAAAAATGATTATGAGGCCAGGATATAGCGTAGTCGATGAATAAAAAGCGTAAGGGACTTGAAATATAGGTTTTGGAAACAAAAATGGGTTGCTCAAGGTTTACTTCGAGTCACCATGTAGTTTACTTCAGGTTAGGAAAGCATTTACTTCAGTTCACGATTGGATGGACTTTGGTCAGGTCGGCGGTACACTTGCTTGGGGTCGGATCGACATCTACTTGGGGTCGGTGCTATGTTTACTTCGGGTCGGGATACTAGGTTCTTAGGATCGGCAAGGAGTTAGGTCTGCATGTTGTTTGGGATCGGCCTTGCTTTGGGTTGACAATGATAAGGCTTCAGGTCATCATCAGGAGATATGGGGTCGGCATACTTCAAGGGGTTGGCATACTTTTAGGGATCGACATATGGAACAACTTTAGTTCAGAAGTAGGTTTCACTTCGAGTCAGGGAGGCACTTACTCTGGGTTAGTAGTTGGTCTACTTGGAGTCGGCTGTAGAAGCAATTTAGGTCGGCATGTTTGCTTAGGATCGGCATGCACTCAGCTTCGCGTCGGCATTAGGGAAACTCTTGGTCGGCATAAGACTCGTGGTCGGCATTGGGATAGAGGTATTTCACTTTGAGGGTTCGGCATATGGAAGCGCTTGGGGTCGGCACTATGTTCACATCGGGTCAGTACTCGGGTCAGTAAGGAGAGTTCAAAGGGGTCGGCATACATGTTACTTGAGGTCAGCATTCATATTAATTCGGTTCAAAACCAAGATTGCTTCGGGTCAGCACTTGGGTCGGCAGAGGAGGATCAAAATTGGGGTTGGCTATGTTTTACTTGGGGACAGAGACAAGCTTGCTCTGGGTTCTACTTCGAGTTTTACTTCAGGTCGGCGTAATTAGACGAGTTGGGCTCGACTATGGTTTTGGTGGGCCTATGTAAGTGAGGAGGTCCTATAGCCGGGGTTTTGCCTATAAATACAGAAGGCACGGCTTCAAAAAAGGGATTCTCATTCTGATTCTCTTCATCTTCTTCTGTAAAAAGCTACTCTGCCATTTTTCTTTTAGAAATTACATAGTGTAACTGTAATCAGATTTCAGTATAATAAAAGGAAATTTCTATAGTGGAGTAGGCCGCAGTTAGCCAAACCATTATAAATCTTTTCTTTTTCACCACTTTCATTTTAATTTAGATTGTTCTTTATATTTATATCCTCTATATATTCTATCTGTGATCTATGGCTGGATATTGGTGCTTTCACTTGCAGTTGGGTGTTTGTGACCAATTTTTGCACAAATATTTTGGTGTTTTCACTTATTAAGCTAGCACTCAGGGATCTCGAAGTTGGGATCTTGGATTTGAAAGCTCGGGAATTTAGATCTTGGAAGTTATGGTTAGGCAATCAATAAGGAGAAAGAGATAAGAAAGGAGCCATCGTGAAGGAAGCCAGGAGGCTTCCTCAGGAACTAATCAGACCTTAATCTTCATCACCAGAGACGAGATGGAGATGATGATGGATGCTATGCAAGAAATGATGCTAAAAAGGCAAGAGGAAATGATGCAAAACCTATTCTAACAGATTGGATAAGTTGAAGCGCAAAATTAAGGGAATGGAGTTGCAGGGAATATTGGAAATGAGGATCATGGAGTTGGTGCAGCAAGAGCAAAGAGGTCTAGAATCAGAACCAAGGAAATGGAGCAAACATGATGCGGGATAGAGCAAAACCATCAGGAGCTTCCCCTGATCATTCTATATTTGGAATCATGCCTCCGAATTATATTGGCACGGTTCTTTGTAGGATACCAGGCAGTGCTATGCAATTTGGCATTGATTGAGATATGAATGCTCACCCGGAAATGCAGGTTTGAGGATTCCCTCGTTGACTCAAGGGCAGGATGGGAATGATGATGGGAAACAACCTATGGATGCAGGAACAGCTAGAAATTGGAATCCAGGACTTGGAGTGGAAATTAGTAAGCTTAGATATGGATCGGATCAGCTGGGGGTAAACCCTGACCAAGGAGAATGGATTGGCACAACTACCCATGGAACTAGGGGCATGGATTTGGATAGCTTTGTTTAGAAACGAATAGCGGTGATGAAACAGAAGCAGTTATTATCTACCACAAATCGAAGCTAGCCCGACTTAACGGCACAGGTCGTCATCTCTTGATGGTATAGAATAAGTAATAAACCCTGTAGTAATGCGGCTAAGTCACTTACATATGTATGGGATTGAGGACGGCCTCTAGGCATGTCCTGAGATGACGATGAACCGTGGTAGTCGGGTTTATGAAATCTTTTTTTCTATTTACTGCAAACTTTGGTTTTTTAGGTCACGGTTACGGTCCCTACTGAAGAGACGGGGCAATAACCACGAGTTACGAGTCCCTTCTCCGTAGAGCGATGGGATGGACTCGAACTCGGATTAAGTCCTCGACCTAAGAGTCGAGGCCGGAGAAAATAAGTCCTCAACCGGGGATCAAGGCCGAAGTATAATACCCATGGATAAGTCCTCAACCAAAGAGTCGAGGCTTGAGAATATAAGTCCTCGACCGGAGAGTAGAGGCTAGAGAAAATAAGTCCTTGACCGAGGAGTCAAGGCCGAGGAATATAAGTCCTCGACTAAATAGTCGAGGCCAGAGAAGATAAGTCCTCGAATGGAGAGTCAAGGCCGGAGAAGATAAGTCCTCGACTGGGAATCGAGGCCGGAGGAGGATACCCCACTGACTAAGTCCTCGACAAAAGAATCGAGGCTAGAGAAGATATGTAACGACTTGCAAATCTGTAACCCTTGAGTCAACACTATTCTACATCAACCGACTCAAGTTGAACAGAAATACGAACCATTAGGGTTAAAGAAGAAGAGGTAGAAGAAGAAAATAGAAAACAACATCAGAATCTAACCTTCGTAGCCGAATAAAATATAAAATATAATTACAGATCTTTACACAAAACAAATATATATGTTTATACATTACATCATCAGTATACATCATCAGATTTCAACAACATTAATAACATACAACTGGATACACAACGGAATAATAATCAAATACGGAAGTACGTATCGCCATCCAGCTCGTCTCCTGAGCTCCACGACATCATATCTTGTATTCTATAACACTCGGTCTGACTCGAGCATTATAGTTATATAACACCCGAGTCAGTCTGGAATACAGCGTGATAAATCACACTCAAATTGGTTATTAAAGTTTCAAAAATCCTTTGAAAACAAAAGCATCTCGTAAGACCACGCCACAAATAAACATGTCGGGTTTTTACCTTACGATAGCTAAAACATTTCTTATAAAATCCTTTAATATTATAATAGGGTCTATATACAAATACTTATTAAAATAGCCGAAATTGTTACATGATTAAATTTCAGCTACTAGCCACAGAGTGCGTAATACAAAAAAAACTCGTAAAAGGCGCGTAGGGAGAATGGATTTCCAACTAATGACTAGGCACTAGGGTACCACCCGTCACGGTACGTAGCCTAGATCACAGTACCGAGGATCACTCCCGACCCCCTGCAACACAAGACTCAGACTATCCCTTACTGGATAGTCCCGAGTAAGATCACCTGACGGTTGGGATCAGCAACCGCACCACTAAGCCGAAATAAAAAGGGACATCTAGAGAGGAATGACCTTACCCGGAAATGGGTGCTGCCCACCAAGCCTTGATGCATAACCCCTAATTTTCAGTCATTCTCGGTTGATGAGGCTTGAGGCTAAGCGTTACCTTTTAGATCGTTTCACTTAGAATGCTCATCGTCCACCTGCCAATGTTCTGAAAGCATTCATCCATACAAGTCCGTCCCGGGTTCGAACGGAACCGAAGGCACTATTCCTACACATCCATTTGGAAATATCCTCGGGATTAGTAGTGACTAGCCCTTGCACTTCATTGCTCCATCTTCAAATCCAAACTCGTTTTTCCACGAAAACGTACAAATCGGATCGAAGTGGTTTTCGAGAAATAAATCTCGATCCCGACCTCTTCGAAACGATCAGCGCATTTGGCCAATATTGATAGTCGGTTATTTAACTATCAATTAACATTCACAACAATCACCAACATAAATAATTTCACCAAATTATTTATTAAACTCAAATTATCTTCACAAGGTATATTTCCACTTTTCAACCCTTTGGAAACGGTTTCAAACTATCTTCCTTTCTCAGAATAAGTTTTCCAAGTATTTTCTATTTCCACTAGAATCACCAAGCACAAAACTTTAGATTTTTAAAATAATTTAAAACGCTTTACTTTGAAATATACTTTAAAACATTTAAGTTAAAACTACTTCAAAAATTTGTTAAAAATACATACTATATGAATATTTGAAAGTAAGGTTACTTTATAAAATATGAAACTAGGTTTTCACTTTTTAAAACAAAATACTAAGTCACCTTTTAAATAATTACTACGATAATAGATTTGAAAAAAATATTTACTTTAGAATTTAAATATTTTAGAAACAATAAATTTCCTAAAACATGCTTTTTAAAACAACATTAAAGCTTTTAACTTATATTTAAAAGTTTACTTTGAAAACGTACTTGGCTATCCAGGGAAATATACTTCTCTTCACATACTAAAAAATAAATTATTGTTTATTTTTAAACAAATTTCCTCATTTCCTTTAATAAATTCCCATCTTGAATGTGTTCTTCTAAAATATCCCCTGATATTTTTCTTTTATAAACTCAGTTTATAAATTCACAAAGTCTCATTTCTTTTTTTAATAATCTTGGTTTTATACAATTAATTCAATCTCCGAATTGATTTCCAATTTGCTTCATTTGGTAATAAATTCCTTCTTTATCTATTTCAATAAATTTAAACTTAGATTTTAAAATAAATTCTTTATTCCTTTAAATAATGTCACTTAAGGTTTAAATTTCATTATTTCTCTGTATATTCAAAATCCTTTTTCCATACTCGAAATTTATTTATTTTTTAAAATCACTTTCATTCTTTTTCAATTTATTCTTAAATTCATTCAAATTTTCTATAATTATTTTGTTTTCAAATTCACTTCTTTTATTTTCTTTCCAAAATCCAATTTGTATATTTTTGGTAACTCATTATACCCAAATATATTCAATCAAACCATAACATTCAATATTCCAATATAATTCATCATAGAATATCAAATAATCACAACGGAGTATATTAAATAATTTAAATAAATGTTTAGGAACCCAGTTGGATCCCTCCAACCTGTTTCCCTGCATCCACAGTCGTTAGCACAACATAAAATACTAATTCCACTTCGAGGTGGAATATCGCGGTATATGAGTTTTAAATAAAATATCATCTGCTATATAGTGCGGAAAATCAATCATTCCAAGATGTATTATATACTATAATATAGCATATCAAATCAATTCAACCATTAAACAATTATTTAAATTTAACCATTTAAATTTATATTAAAATTCAGCTGAGTGAGATTAACTCACCTTTGATTTTTAATTTGCAGTCCACTTCAATACTGCCTTGGTTTTCTCGACATTTGACCTTGAATAAATATTAGATGATTTTATGAATATTCGAACAATTTAGACAAATAAATTTCTATTTAATAAATTTCATTTTACCTTATAAGTTAATTTCAAACTAATTTTATTTTTATAAAATATTTTCCAGTTATCAAATAATTATATAAGTTAACTAAATAAATTGATTTCCATTTTATAAATTTAATTTAACTAAATCTTTATTTAAACAAATAATTAAATTTTCCTAAACTAATTTTCCCCTTTCTTTTGAAATCTTTTGTAACTAAACAATTTAATAAGTTTATTAACAGATTAATCCCCATAATGCATTATTTAAAATAACAAGTATTTTAAAATGTGTATACTTATTTTATTTGGAAACTGTATATCTATAAATTGAAAAAATGCTTATAAAAATAATCTATGTAGATTTTTTTTAAAAAATCTAGTTTTACCTACTGTTCAACAATTTATTTTACAGCCTATACACACATACCTATATAAACCCATAACTTTGAGTAAATTTGAAATTTAAAACCCAAACTTATAAAAATTTCAGCATCTGACTATATATATAAATTTGAAAACAGCATTCTATCATCTTACTTTTTTTCTCTTTCTTTCTGTGCTTATATTTTTATTTTTAAAACTTATGAATTTAAAATTCAAATCCAACATCAAATTTTAAATTAAGCTATAAACATACCTAACATCCACACGAATCCCTGTGCCCATCGACCTCAACACACGACCGACCCCCCCAACATCACAACGCGACGGCAAGCAAGGGAAACCCCTAACCGAGAACTTCATCGCCAGACTCCCTCCTCACCCTCGACTGCCACTGCTGCTCGCTTCCCACTTGAACTGCCACTGCCACCTTCCAATCGAGCAAGCCGAGTACCCAACCTCCAATCTTCGCTTGTCAATCCCAAGGTCACGATGAGTCTTCCTTCCTTCGAGCGACCACGCCTCTTCCCTTACCGAACCTTACATCGTCGAAGCTTCCCCTTTGCTCTTCGATCGAATCGAGCTTCAATTCGATTTCACCTATGGAGTACGCGATACCAAATATTGATGGGGATGTCTTGATGTTTTTTTATCTAGGAAGAGGAAAGAATCAGCAGTCGTTTCTCATTTTTTTTTCAACCATTTAATTTCGATCTAGGTTCGGGTCTATCTCTTAAAGAAAAGGGTTGCATGCGTTTATTTTTATTTTTATTTTATTTTAGCTTGCAAGAGAAGGAACGAAGATATGGGTTTTATTTGATTCGATTTGGAAGCCTGGAATAAAAAGAAATTTCGTGATTTAAAAAGGAAAGGAAAGAAGCAGGCAATGCTATTATTTTTATTTTTATTTTTCCGTTGAGAAAGTTCGAAATCGGTTTGAACTTTCAATATAAAATTTCAGCGCATTTATATGTCATACGCTCACACAACAACTCCAAACACTACGAAATTTGAAATCTGATAATAATACACTATTACGGATCCAATGGAACTAGTTTCGTCGAAATCCGAGACTGTGCCTCGGAAGGCTATTTTTAAATTCAATTTAAACGATATATTTTCAAAACTGAACAAATCACTGTTAGATTCAATTTTAACACTTCTATTATCTTCAGTGTTATCAATATAAATTTTACAAGCCTTCAAATTATTTTCAACAAGCTTAAAATTGAAGATTCAACATTTTAGCCAACTTCAAATTGTTTAATTTAAAAATTTAATTATCAAATAAATAGTGATATTTGAATTCAAGTTAAAAATTAACTTTTAAATATTTAAAATCAATTAAATATTCCAATTTCAAATGCTTAAAAATTCTGGGTCATCACATTCCTCCCTCCTTAAAAGAATTTCGTCCCCGAAATTGCTAGTTAGGAAGAATGGTCCAATACCCGTTTACCTTTTTCCCAAAACCAAACAGTTTCTAACAATTCAACATCCTAACAATCTATCTTATTGTAAAAGTCCCATTACCATTCTTGCTAACTTCTCAACTCTCCTATAGTTTGCAAACAATACTATTTGTTCAATCATTCAAGTTTCAATTTAAAACCAAATTTTGAATTTTCAAAATTTCTCAAAAATTTTCTAACTCCCTAAATTTCCAAAAAAATTCGCCAGCGTATCCTTTGCACGGCTATCTCGATACAACAACAAATGCCTCTACGGTCCCCCAGATTCTAAAAGAAAACAAAAGGCCAAGTGGCTAGATCCAAAACCCAATCAAATTTCAAACAGAAATTTAGACACATACCTTTTTGTCGAGCAATTCAAATTTATCTTCTGAAATCAAAATCAATTTCCTTTTCCTTTATAATACCAGTATATCCTACATAGCAATATGTCCAACCATAACATTCAAAAACATTTTATCGACTTCCTTACAAAATGTCAATTTATTCATTCAAATATTATTAGAATATATTTGTAATATCAATTTCTAATTAATAATTCACCATTCCTTTCTTAAATTTAGTATAAGCATTTAATATGCTTCTTTATTTATTTTCACTTAACTGTTGGAGTTTATATCCATTTTCTATTCACTATGCCTTTACAATCCCATATGAATTCAATTAGCTTCAATTTACTAATTTCTTTCCAATCTAAATACTTTTTCCAAATTTCCATTCAATTTTCCATCTTCCATATCTACTTGAATTCAATTTTGTCTTCAAACTTTGAATATTGAATTGTATTCGCCTATCTCAACCCATATGTAATTAACCATTTCCATTTATTAGTTCTGCTTACTAATTTATTTAAAATCTCAAGTAAAAGTTTACTTGCAAACTTTTTCTTCCTTTAGTTTCTTCAAACAATTTCTTCAATTCCACCTTACTTTACATTCACACTTTTTAAATTAGATTTCAATATTCAGTTTTTTTAAACCTATTTGCTTACTAATTTTAAATCCTTTGCCGTTAATGAAAATTTTTATAAAAAAATTCCAACTCCCAAAATTTTCGGAAAATTTTGGCAGAGTCTCCTTTGTACGGAGGAGCTTTTGCAATTTGACAAAAGATATATATATATATATATATATATATATATATATATATATATATATATATCGACCCCACACGGTTGGAAAAACAAAAACAGTTCATATTTCCTATTTTTATTGCGTAGGCGTACCTTTATTTAGCATTTTAAGCAAGCAGCTTATTATTTTAGCAATTAGTGTGACCAAAATCCTGCCAAACGGCCTTCAGATACCTGTACTTACTCAATTTAAACGTGTAAGTGCTAAATATATGAAAATTTATTAACATTTCATTTACTTTCAATAGCAAACACATAAATTTCACATATAGCACATGCTATATAATTTCCATAAGCACATATAAGGTTCCAACACCTATTACAATTGCATACTACCAATTTCCAAACCATTCCGTACAGTTTAAGTGATTTACAACTTACTTGCTTATATTTAATTCATTCTAAGCAAAAAAAAACTCATATTCATTCCAATTTATTTCAAAATCATCCCATTTCACTTCTAACAACTCATAGAATTTTATCTAATTTTTTTTACACCAAACGATCCACTTTCTAATGCAATTCGACAATATTAATTTGAATGAATAATTACTTAAGCTTTATAACCATTTAAATTGATTCCAACTCAATTTACACTTGATTCCATCCCATTTTAATTTATTCACATCTTTTATGTCCAAAAAGTTTGATTCCAAACGATTTTATTAAACTCGACAACCAATATTAAATAACCATCTCACAATTTACTTAAGTTACTTGTTTTCTTCAAACTATTCTACCCAATAACTTAAGTTTATTTTATTCAACCAACTTCCATTTTAATTCTTTGATTTGATTTTCCTTTGATCAAATCCCAACCATTTTACTAATTTATTCGATTAGTTTATTCTTTTATCCATTTTTAAATTTTAATTTACATTAACAATTCATTATTGAATTTATTAATAATAAGGCCTTTCAATTTATGCTTGAATTGGATTTGTTTACAACTCACACCAATTCTATTTTAATCCAATTTAATTTCATTCGACCACACTTTAAATTTTTAACCCCATACTTGATGATTTTTGTGACGCCCCACCTCTATACCCACGTTAGCCAATGACACTACGGAGTAATGCCGTCAACTAGCACGGAGAATAAGGCTGTTGAGGAGCGACCATCCGTGTAATTACTTTGTGCGAGCACCGATATGTCAGATAGTTTAAGATGCATTTCATTTCAAGAGGAAATCCGACATGCCGATACAAACTCAAAGCTACTACACAGTGGCTATACATAATCTTCAAAAACAAATATGGAAATAAACATAACATAAATCGGTCACAGATAATTCATATCACTAAGGCGGAAACAGATTTGAATAGTGTAAATCAGAGTAGTGGTCAAATAAGATCCACAATATCACAAAAGAATAGATACAACTGGTAGACAAAAGAATATGTTTACATCAAGGAGTCTATATCTCAAATGTATACAACAAAAACTACTAGACTAAAGTAGTTAAGCAAAAGTCAGAAGATGGTTCCAGATAGGAAGTCATGAGGAAGCACCTGCAATATCTCAGTCTGACCCGAGTATTATTTAAGAAGAAAATAACAAACGGATCAGTCTAGCTATAATTATCAAATAAAATGAGATATAAAAAGAGATGTAACAAAAACGTATGATAACCAAAAATGTCATACTGCGACAAGTATACATAGAAAATCAACTAAATCATACAAATATCTCAAGAATCTAATAACATCAAAAAGAATATCATATTCTTTATTTACTTCACCAAGCCATAATAAATGACACACATATCAATGCCAATCGTAAAAGTTGGTGAAACATAAATTCCAGAAATCATCAATTAGAAATCCAGAAATCACAAGAAAAAAGGATGGCCAATCCCATAAACTGGACATCGACGCACCTAGAAAGACACGCCCCATGCACAGTCGAGCATTGACGCACCTAAAAAGATACGCCCTATGCATAAATAAATATCGATGCACCTAGAAAGATACACCCCATGTAAAGACGAACATCGACGCACCTAGAAAGATACGCCCCATGCTCTAGCATCGACGCACCTAGAAAGATACACCCCATGCATAAATAAACATCGATGCACCAAGAAGTGTCAATTACACTAAGCTAGTAAATATATGAGTTTAGCTTCATGTCTTATAACCACTAGCTTAACTTAAATATTTACGAACAAATTGTAGAATTCCACTCAAGTATTGTCATAAGAGATTCAGTCGAACAAGACCAAGAATTAACCAACGAAGTAAACGCAAGCGTTTTGTACCACTTGTCTTACTAAGTCGTTTAATTAGATTTCTCATACGAGTGAGGTAAAAGTTTGTATATACTAGTAGGTTGGAAAACGGTTTTATAAACGAGTTTGATATTGAAAATAGAGTTTAAATAAACTTTGATAAAGAGTTTGAATATTTACTACTAGTATAGAAACCTTTGTATTTTAAAGTGACAAACCATAAAATTGATTGTAGAAACAATCAATCATTAAAATTCACATACGAAGACGTGAATCAAATCCAAAGAAACCGATAAAGAATCCACCGTAATGGATATTCAAAAATCCTAAAAAAGGAGTCATCAAAGTCATAATAAATGATAACAACAAAGAGGATCATCACGAATTGATTTAAATTGGAAATTCGATCCCAAAAAGCAAATTATGCAGAAACAACAAATTCAGTTGACTGAACATAGATTTCAGTTTACTAAATCACGCCTGGAAACCTTCTGTTTCCAGGTTCAGTCGACTGAACAGAGATTTCAGTCGACTGAATCATGCCTGGTAACTTCCTGTTTCCAGGTTCAGTCGACTGAACAGAGATTTCAGTCGACTGAATCATACCTGGAAACTTTCGGGTTATAGGTTCAGTGGACTGAACAGAGATTTCAGTCGACTGAACTGGAATTTCCAGTATTTTCAGCCTAAAAATGAAGAGGCAATCCCTTCGCAAATGCAACCGGACGAGCAATGGGCGCTAGGGGTTTATGCCAAACGACGACCCGACCCTACAAGCTCTTTGATGCATCACCAAAAACATGTTCAAAGATTGAAATTAGGATTTTTAAAGATTTGAACTCAAAACACTAAAAATTGAAATATTCACAAAGCAATCCGAATCAAGAGCAAATACACATGAAGAGGTGTTAGGAATTCATACCTAACAACCAAAGATAATTATAGTCATAGATGTGAGATAAAAATCTCACCTTTGAACCGAAAAACAATGAATGAGCAGCTTGAAGACAAGGGAAGATCAACCACACTTCAATCCCAACACAAGAAGCTTGAATCTAAGCTTAAAAGAGAAACATTTTCCAAATTAGGTTTAGGAATTTTCTGAAATCAAAGAGAGAATGAGTTGGAGAAGAAGGAGATGATACTTACCAATGCTTCTCTTTGAATTTGGAGCTAGAACTTGATTTGCAAATGGAAACTAGGGCTTAGGATTTTAATTCGTTTTCTTTTTCCCCATTATTCTCTTTAGAACTGAAAAGATAAGGAAGAGGGAATGAATGAAGAGAAGTGGTTCAATTTGGGGTATTAAGTTGGCTAGTGGGCTGAACTCAAACCCAAAACCAAAGTGAAAAAGGTCAAACTTTTAGCTAGCTCCAAACATATCAATGTTTATACTCAAAAAGGTTGCAAACGGCCTTTTGAACTCAACGGAAGGGATCTCGAGTCCCAATTTGACTGTTTGCTAAAAGTAGGTTTTCGGACAAAAATCCGACGAACGATGAAATATTTAAATAAAATATTTAAATATACAATCGATAAATATGCGGGTTATTACAGACTCCCCTCCTTGAAGAAATTGCATCCTCGCAATACTTAAGAAGAAAATAAAGAGTAACAACCATAAAAGCATATCAACACAAAAGAAATTTGAAATAGGAAGTTCACCATAAATAGCATGAAAGAGTAAGCCTGAACGGGATCTCTCGATGAATTCCAAGGATTCCCAAGAGCAATCCTTAGGATCTGAGAACCATTGAACTTTCACAAGAAGAACATCTTTAGTCCGAAGGCGCTCAACCTCCGAAGCAATGATGCGAATGGAATGTTGCTCATAAGTCAAATCTGGTGAAACTTTAATTTCCTCAATAACACCGGGCTCAAGAATAAAAATTAAAATCCTTAAGGCATCTCCGTAGTTGAGAGACATGGAAAGCATCATGAATAGCAGAAAAATTAAGCCGGTGCAACGACGTGGTACAATAACGGTACGCCCGAGAAACTAGAAACTCGAATAATTTGGAACAACATCGTAGTACAATAACGGTACGCCAGATGAACCAAAACTCGAATAATTCGAAACACCGACGTAGTACAACGATACGTCCAATGAACCAAAGTTCAAATAATTTGGAACACTGACGTAGTACAACGGTATGTCCAATGAACCAAAGTTCAAATAATTTGGAACACTGACGCAGTATTACGGTACGTCCAATGGACCAAAGTTTAAATAATTCGGAACACTGACGCAGTACAACGGTACGTCCAATGAACCAAAGTTCAAATAATTCGGATCGGAACACTGACGGAGTACAGCGGTACGTCCAATGAACCAAAGTTCAAATAATTTGGAACACTGACGCAGTACAATGGTACGTCCAATGAACTAAAGTTCAAACAATTCGGAGCACTGACGCAGTACAACGGTACGTCCAATGAACCAAAGTTCAAATAATTTGGAACACTGACGCAGTATAAGGGTACGTCCAACGAACCAAAGTTCAAATAATTCGGAACACTGACAGAATACAACGGTACGTCCGATGAACCAAAGCTCAGATAATTCGGAACACTGGCGCAGTACAACGGTACGTCCGATGAACCAAAGTTCAAATAATTCGAAACACTGACGCAGTACAACGGTACGTCCCATGAATCTAAAGTTCAAATAATTCGGAACACTGACGCAGTACAATGGTACATCCAATGAACCAAAAAATCGGGACATCGATGTAATACAATGACGGTACACCCGATGAACCGAACACCATAAAAGAACATCGAACGCTAGTCCATAAAAGAAATGAGATGAAGCTCAATAAAATGAGGTACATCGAAACGTCCGATGAACTTAGTAAAAAGATCATTCCATTCGGACATCATCAAAGAAATAACCACTTGTTGCTTACGACTAAGGGCATTGACAACACGATTCCACTTTTCGGGAGTATACGAAGAATTCAAGATCATAAGATGTAAGGAACTCGAGCCAACGTTGTTGACGCAAATTAATTTCCTTTTGAGAGAATAAATACTTCAAAGATTTATGATCGGGGTAGAGAACAAATTTCTCATCCAAAAATGATGATGCCAAATTCTAAAAGTGAAATCAATAGTCGCGAGCACTAGATCATGAATGACATATCTAGTCTCTATAGGCTTTAATGATTTAGAAACATAAATGATAGCACGTTCTCTTTTGCAAGAGAATGACATTCAAACCAATACGATAAGCATCGGTACAAAAGATAAAGTCTTGGTTCCCTTCGGGAATCACAAGAATAAGAGTATCGAAACAGGGTTCTTTTAAATAATCTTCTTTCCCAAAAAGCTAAAACTTTCAAAATTACAATTATCTCAATGTAAAAATCTTTCTAGAAAAACTTACATTTTACAAGTCAATATATCGTGTCTGGTTGTCTCATCATAGCGTTTACGAAATTCCTATCGATAACGTTGATCAAGTGCATCGACCAGAATTCTTAAAGCACTCAACGGGCAATACAATCATAAAATCATCTTCTATATGATGAAAATATCTCTTAAAAGTTTTGAGAATATTCTTTGCTCGTTTAAGATCAAAATCCAATTGTACTTATAAATAAATCTTATGAAAAAGATTTGCAAAATTTTAAATTTCTATTTTCATCCAAAATCAATAAATACAAGAATGGAGTCATCGAGATATTCGTAAAATACTCGAGTCATAAAATGGATGAAATAAGCTGGACAAACTGAATGACATAATTGGTCATTCATAAGAATCATAACGAGTTTGGAATGCGGTAAGTGGAATGCTAACTTCCGCAACTCATAGCAAATAAAAATCGGTGGCAAGGTCGAACTAAAAAGACCCTAACACCTCTCAAAAGATTGCTTAGGAGATAATCCTAAGACAAACTCAAAAATACCGAAAATTTTCACAAACTATTTAAATGAAAGAAATAACACTTTCCTCATGATGAGGGCTTAAAGAATAAAATGATGCCATCAAATTTGAATCAAAATCACAAAGAAAAATAGAAATCTGCTCATCGGATTAAAAATGTCGAAGGTGAATAGTCCACTCGGGACATAGGATATGGCTTCATAATAATTAAGCCAATCCGTACAAAAGTCAATTTCGAAGCATAAGTAAAAATCGGCTCGGAAAGAAAAAATCACATAAAATAATTTTAACATCAATACAAGAAACCAACTGAGTGTTGCGGATCCACCAACAGGATTCACCATTGTCAAAGGAGTCAACAAGCCCAAAAATGTTTAAAGAAAAGGAATCAACTAGTTCTTTTGACATAAAATAGTGAGATAAAACTCATATAAAAAAGAACTCGAAAAGGAAAATCATAAAACAAATGTCATCAAGAATAAAATGGCTACCTTGACTAAGAGAAGAGTTACTAGGGGCTTGCACAATATTTAGCTTTCTCATGTCCTTGTTTAAAAGTTTGGGACATGCAGATAAAAGATGACCCATTTTTTTGCAATAGCGACAGGAATGGGGTTTTGAACACATATTTGCATAGTGTTCCTTAGAATTACAATCGTAGCATCCTCCACGATTAGGGATTGGTGTCTTTACTACAAAAGTAGTTTGCTTCACTCTCTTATTGGGATTAAGGCTCTTGAACTTAATATGTCTCTTCTTGGAAATCCCAATAGCACTAACACTTCCTTTACCAACTTCTTCCTATCGGAGAGTGATATCCACAAGCTGATTGAAAGGAACTTTAAGTTTCATAGGTAAAATCTTTTCGGGGTTCTTACCCAAAGCACAGATAAACCTTTGATTCTTTACAAGATCCAAAAGTTGTTGGGCAGACATGAATGCACCATCCAGAGAAGGGCTACTGGATTGACCAGCGCTAGGACTGCCAGATCCAACCATTTATTCTTCTTAAAGAAAGAAAGAAAGAAGAAGAAGAAAGTTATTCACAAAATGAATTTCCATCAAACTTGATTGATAAAACAAGGAATCATTAAAGAAAATAGGATTAGACAGTACGAAGACTCGAATAAATCCTAAGGCACAACTCCTAAGAAAGACTTAGGACATGATCCTTGCTAGATTATTCCACATTGTTCCGAAGTTTGGCTCTGATACCAAGCTGTGACGCCCCACCTCTATACCCACGCTAGCCAAGGACACTACGGAGTAATGCCGTCAACTAGCACGGAGAATAAGGCTGTTAAGGAGCGACCATCCGTGTAATTGCTTTGTGCGAGCACCGATATGTCAGATAGTTTAAGATGCATTTTATTTCAAGAGGAAATCCGACATGCTGATACAAACTCAAAGCTACTACACAGTGGCTATACATAATCTTCGAAAACAAATATAGAAATAAACATAACATAAATCAGTCATAGATAATTCATATCACTAAGGCGGAAACAAATATGAATATAACACATGAAAGTGTAAATCAGAGTAGTGGTCAAATAAGATCCACAATATCACAAAAGAATATATACAAGTGCTAGACAAAAGAATATGTATACATCAAGGAGTCTATATCTCAAATGTATACAACAAAAACTACTAGACTAAAGTAGTTAAGCAAAAGTCAGAAGATGGTTCCAGATAGGAAGTCATGAGAAAGCACCTGCAATATCTCAGTCTGACCCGAGTATTATTTAAGAAGAAAATAATAAAAGGATCAGTCTATCTATAATTATCAGATAAAATAGATGTCATAAAAACGTATGATAACCAAAAATGTCATACTGTGACAAGTATACATAGAAAATTAACTAAATCATACAAATATCTCAAGAATCTCATAACATCAAAAAGAATATCATATTCTTTATTTACTTCACCAAGCCACAATAAATGACATACATGTCAATATCAATCGTAAAAGTTGGTGAAACATAGATTTCAGAAATCATCAATTAGAAATCCAGAAATCACAAGAAAAAGAGGATGGCCAATCCCATAAACTGGACATCGACGCACCTAGAAAGACACGCCCCATGCGCAGTCGAGCATCGATGCACCTAGAAAGATACGCCCCATGCATAAATAAACATCGATGCACCTAGAAAGATACGCCCCATGTAAAGACGAACATCGACGCACTTAGAAAGGTACGCCCCATGCTCTAGCATCGACGCACCTAGAAAGATACGCCCCATGCATAAATAAACATCGATGCACCAAGAAGTGTCAGTTACACTAAGCTAGTAAATATATGAGTTTAGCTTCATGTCCCATAACCACTAGCTTAACTTAAACATTTACGAACAAATTGTAGAATTCCACTCAAGAATTGTCACAAGAGATTCAATCGAACAAGTCCAAGAATTAACCGACGAAGTAAACACAAGCGTTTCATACCACTTGTCTTACTAAGTCATTTAATTAGATTTCTCATACGAGTGAGGTAAAGGTTTGTATATACTAGTAGGTTGGAAAACGGTTTTATAAACGAGTTTGATATTGAAAATAGAGTTTAAATAATCTTTGATAAAGAGTTTGAATATTTACTACTAGTATAGAAACCTTTGTATTTTAAAGTGACAAACCATAAAAATGACTGTAGAAACAATCAATCATTAAAATTCACATACGAAGACATGAATCAAATCCAAAGAAACCGATAAAGAATCCATCGAAATGGATATTCAAAAATCCCTAAAAAGGAGCCATCAAAGTCATAATAAATGATAACAACAAATAGGATCATCACGAATCGATTTAAATTGGAAATTCAATCCCAAAAGGCAAATTAGGCAGAAACAACAAATTCAGTTGACTGAACAGAGATTTCAGTTGACTAAATCATGCCTGGAAACCTTCTGTTTCCAGGTTCAGTCGACTGAACAGAGGTTTCAGTCGACTGAATCATGCCTAGAAACTTCCTGTTTCCAGGTTCAGTCGACTGAACAGAGATTTCAGTCGACTGAATCATACGTGGAAACTTTCGGGTTCCAGGTTCAGTCGACTGAACAAAGATTTCAGTCGACTAAACTGGAATTTCCAGTATTTTCGTCCTAAAAATGAAGAGGCAATCTCTTCACAAATGCAACCGGACGAGCAATGGGCGCTAGGAGTTTATGCCAAACGACGACCCGACCCTACAAGCTCTTTGATGCATCACCAAAAACATGTTCAAAGATCGAAGTTTGTATTTTTAAAGATTTGAACTCAAAACACTAAAAATTGAAATATTCACAAAGCAATCCGAATCAAGAGCAAATGCACATGAAGAGGTGTTAGGAATTCATACTTAACAACCAAAGATAATTATAGTCATAGATGTGAGATAAAAATCTCACCTTTGAACTCAAAAACAATGAATGAGAAGTTTGAAGACAAGGGAAGATCAACCACACTTCAATCCCAACATAAGAAGCTTGAATCTAAGCTTAAAAGAGAAACATTTCCCAAATTAGGTTTAGGAATTTTCTGAAATCAAAGAGAGAATGAGTTGAAGAAGAAGGAGATGATACTTACCAATGCTTCTCTTTGAATTTGGAGCTAGAACTTGATTTGTAAACGGAAACTAGGGCTTAGGATTTTAATTCCTTTTCTTTTCCCCCATTATTCTATTTAGAATTGAAAAGATAAGGAAGAGGGAATGAATGAAGAGAAGTGGTTCAGTTTGGGGTATTAAGTTGGCTAGTGGGCTGAACCCAAACCCAAACCCAAAATGAAAAAGGTCAAACTTTTAGCTAGCTCCAAACATATCAATGTTTATACCCAAAAAGGTTGCAAACAGCCTTTTGAACTCAATGGAAGGGGTCTCGAAATCCAATTCGACTGTTTGCTAAAAGTAGGTTTTCGGACTAAAATCCGACGAACGATGAAATATTTAAATAAAATATTTAAATATATAATCGATAAATATGTGGGTTGTTACAATTTTTTTTCCGATTCTTTTATAAGTTTCCGAAGCTTATTTATTCAAATTCAATACTTACTTGCATTTATTTATTTGAGTAGAATTTTATTTTTTTCAACTCAGGATTATATTTAATTTAGAAAGTATATATTTTAATTCAAATTTTAACTTTTATAAGCTTTCTCACTTATTTTAATCTAATTCTTCTTAAGTTAAATTTCTATTCTAAACAAATTTCAAACTTATATAAGTTCCCAATTTATTCTTTAAGCATTTCCAGTTTATTTCCAGAGTTTAAGCTATTGTTTAAACATTCCAAAATGCTTTAAGCCAACACCAGAGTTTTCAATAATCACATAAGTATTTCAAAATCCCTTTTGCAATTATCTATATCCAAAATCCTTTGGTAAATTCAGTTTATCTCTTTGAATTCAAAACCAACCCAGTTTTGCAAACAATTCCAATTTAAAATAATTTGGTAGCAATTTCTCTCTTGGAAACTCGAAAATGAACATCGATGATGCTACAGTCATCACCGAATAACTTCTAGCAACCGAAAGAGTTCAATGCTTTTATTTCTTTTAAAACCCCTCAAATATTTTTAAATTCCAAATCTCTCTAGATTTCAAATCCGAATCAAAAATATTCTCAAATATGTATTATTTTTCCTAACTTTTTGAGAATTATTTTCAATTTCAAAGGAATTTAAATTCCAAAATCCCAATTCTTTAAATTTATATTCACACATTACTTTGCACTTTTATCTTATTTTAATTATTACTCACACTATAATTCACAATTATAGTTTCTATTTGAAAATTTCATTTGTATAGGAATTTGTTTCTTAGTTTTTAATTATGATTTCAATTACTTATTCAATTATGAATCATATTTACAAATTCCACTTATTTATTAATTTATTCCTTAATTTTTTATTATTATTTCAATTTCTTATTCAATTCTCATGCAATGATAATAATTTCATATTATCGCTTTCTAATCAACCAAACATCCATATATAACTATAACAATTTACGAAAAATCATTTCTTTTATATACAAAAATAATTTTGGGTAAAATTATTTCATTTACCCTAGTTAAAACAATATTGTGTTGGTTTATCTTGTTTAAGCATTTAGAAATCCGTATCGATAATATGGCGTCCCACACATCGACCAGAATCCATAAACACTCGACCGATAAATCACCACAATATAAAAACAATTTTTATATTCACTAACAAGTACACACTCATATCTATTAATACTCTCAAACTCATCCTAGAGTACTTCGGACTCTATTTGATGAGTAATCCCCACCAGAGCCAAGGTTATCTGTAACGACCCGCGTAAATTCGATGTTTGAAATGAATTAAATTAATATGATTTTATTTTAAAATTTAGAAAGAAATAAAAATCTTATTAATTTATATGAAAGAAAATATTGAAATTTGATGTATCAAAGGTAATTAGAATTTGCAAATTAAATTATATATTGCAATTAATAGTAATAGTGGAAATTGTTGCAAGTATTGAATTTGTCAATGGAATAAAATATTGATTTGCGGAAATTGAATATAAACGGAGGTAATAAAGTAATGCAAGAAAATAAATAATGTAACTAGTACAATCCCTTTTATCTGTAAACTATTGTAAGGTGTTAATTAATTGAAATATGAAAATTTGGAAATAGATTCAAAATTTATGTTAGATAAACGAATTGCAATAATTAAAGTTAGTAATTAATAGGTTAAAGGGAATACCAATTTATTCATAAATGAATATAAGTGAATGTAACAAAATAAATAGGAAACGCTAATTATTCATAAGTGATGGTGATGATATAAACGTTACTAACTATTAATGTAGTAACGTAAGATGTAAATGTATTTTCAACGGAAATGTAACCTTATTTCTAGGTAGAAATTGCAGGTAGATTTATGAAATGGAGTTTATGAGATAAATAGAATTGAATTTTCGTTAGTATGAGTTTAAGGGAATATGGGGTAAATTGATTAAATCAATAAAAGACAATAAATGCAATGATGATGGGTTAGTAATAAAAGTGAATAGGGAAATGATTGTATAGTAAAAACGAAATTCGAACTTATTGGAATGGAGTAAATACACTTAGTAATAAATTTAGGATAGGAAAACGAAATGGAAATATTGAATTAGTTAATTCGTATATATATATAGAATGGCGATTATTGGATTGTAAATAATAAACTTATTAATGGTGATCAAGAGTTGTGACCACAAGTTATTATGAGTGATACATATATATTTAATTCAATTCAATTGATTTGGAAATCATTGCGTTAAATATAAATTAAATGTTACGTTGAATAAGTTAAGTTAATAAATGGATAATAACGTAAATGTTCTTCATAGATATGATAATTTGAATCTATTAAAATTTATGGAATTTGAATATAACATTTTACGTTAATTGGAGATAAAGATGGAAATAGGTAATAATTGCATTAATTTGTAAGTAGAAATAAATCGTTAATGAGAACAAGTATTTAAGGTTTACCACCTATTTAGTATATTAAGTTATAACGGAAAATCAATTGCAATAATTAACAATATATTTATTTCATTAATGATAATGACGTAATATTTGAAATATTAAATAGGATGGAATTCAAACGTATATAACGATAGAAATGTGAAATTTGGGGAATAGATTCAAAGTTATAAATGAGTTGTTAAAATAATACATAATAAGTGCAAATTGAATGAATCAATGGGAGCATAGATTTAAGTTTAGAAAACGATATTTTGGTTTAATTAAGTATTGCAAAATAAATGAAATTAACGTTTAAATATTTCGTTTATAGAGATTAAACTAAAATTCAAGGATATTAAAATAATAGATTTTGAACCCAACTTGGAATCCTTCTACTTAAAATTTTTTAGATGGAATAAACATTTGATTATTTAATTGAATAGAGAAAAAGATTTATTTAGTATGTAATTTAATGCTTGTTGAAAACTGTAATTTTATAAACATGTTTGCTTGACTATAATTAAGGATTACAATGTTCACGTATTTATTTAATTGATTTCATCAATTAGGGTCTATTTTGAAGTGGAAGATTAAAATTAATTGGAAATAAATTTATTAAAATCTTTCAATTGAAAAAGGAAAAGAAACAAAGTGCAATTAATAAAATTTATGTAAGAATGTTTTCATTATGAATGTACATTATTTGGAAATATAAGAATTGATTTAATATTGTATAAGTTGATCATTTTAGAATATAAGAATGTTTACATTATGAATTGCAAGTAACAAATAAGCATTTTAAGGAAAATAAAAGAATGTTGATGAAATAAAGTGAACATTTCCATTCTAAATATAAGGAAGTGGAGAAATTAGCACTGCAATGGGTAGACTTATCAGCTTTTAATTTACATTTAAATTTGTTTAGATCAATTTGGAAATTAATAAAATTGTGGATATATTTTGAAACGTAAACGAAACGTCTAGATTTACATTTGTAAATACGTTTAAAATAAAATGTAAATGATAAGGAATTTATTTATTTCCTGAATCCATAACGTGTGTAATTAATATTATTTATCTTTTGGGACCACCTCCGTTTGCACGTTAAAATTCGTGCACACCTATTCTTTTGCGATCTATCTATAAATAGGCGGTGAAACCCTAGCCTCCATCTCCATTCCTCTGTATAGTCTCTTCTTCAACTTCTTCTCTTCTTCAATGGCAACAGACAATTTCTAGATCCAGTTTTAATCCAAATAAAAGTCCAAATTCAAACTCCTCTAAAAATTCCAGAAAAATTATATGTTGGAGTTCTCAGAATACGCAATCTACTGGTGGTGTTCGTTTTCCGTTTTGGGTTCGGTCTGGAAACATATTCGCGTGCTTCTGTAGCCAAAGCGCGTGGAAGACGATAGTGACGTGGCAAGTATTTAATTAAGGTTTGTTTTTTTATAATTTATTTTGATTTTCAAATCGTTTAAATCGCATAACTTTTTCATACGACCTCGGATTCACGCGAAACTTTTTTTGTTAGGATCGTAATTAAATTCTGGACAGTTTGGAACTAGTTTGGACCAATTCAGAGACCGTCGAATTTTTGGGTTTAAATCGGATTTAAATTCGATTTAAATTCAAAAGGTGAGTGTTTTAACCCACTCACAACTTCTAAAAGTTTTTATGTTTGTTAAATTTATTTTAAATATGAGTAGAAATTTATTTATGACTGTTGGCGTGTTTTCATCAGCATATCTGTTAAATCGCATTTATTTAACTTAACTGTTAATTTAGTTTATTTATTGCATAAAATTTGACAGGTAGAATTTATTTTTGCACATAAATTGCTAGTTAACAGTCATTAAATTTATTATGGAATAGAAACTGTTAGTTAATAATCTGTTATTAATTCCTGTATAATTCATATGCTATGTATCAATGATTGTTTAAAATTGGATGATGATTGCAATTGATGATTGATGATTGATATTTGGATGAATGAATGCTATAATTATATTGTATAAACTGCAAGTCATCATGCATTTTCATTTCATTCGGGGTTGTGGTTTGAAATGATATACAACTGCAAAATTTTATTTTTAAATTGCGGATTGAAATGATAAATATCTGTATCACTTGACCATAGGATAGAAAATTTTATACAGGCACCATGGTCTATATATAAATTATTTTAAAGTGATTTCTATGGTTTGGATGGGATACGGTTTATAAAAATTTGATTTTGATATTTTATAAAATATTATTCTTCGATATATATACATATTTGAAAATTAAGTTGTGTATAAACCTGTTGAATAAAAATGAAAAATTGAGAAAATGGAATTTGGAAATTTATCTTATATGTTTAAATTTGGAAAATTTAAGGTATGATATTTATAACTGGATTTTCCAAGATGAATTAAAAATGAAAATTCTAGTATAAAGTAAATTTGAGAAAATATTTAATTGCTAGAAATTAGAGTTTTATTTATGGAATTTATATGAATATTCAAGACTAAATAATAGAATATTAATTGTTGAAAGAAGGAAATCCAACTTTAGTTTTGAAATATTAATACTCCAAATGGATATATATATGGAAATTGAAGGGGTTTTTGGAACTTGAAGTGATATTTAAATTATGGTTTAAACTTTAAATAAAGAAATATATTTGAAAAGCCATGGAAATTATTTTTCTTTACAAAGTAACTTTAAAGTTAAACCATTTATTTTACATTCGTTGAATATCCAAACCATTCAAGTTTTAGAAGTTATGGTTTTAAAATGTTGAATTTCGAAATATTATGCTTTGAAAGTATATTTCAAATATTTGGTTTCCAGATATTTTAAATTTTAAACCAGCATGATTTTGGAAAAGAATTATATTTGAGATAAAATGATATCATATTGTTTTGGGTTTAAATTGATATCGTATTCATAGTTTTGAAATGGAAAATTTTATTCTGGTTTTAAAGTATAAACTATTTTTAAATGACCGCGGTGTTATAATAACGATGGGTTGGCAAAGAGACCGGGATCGGATATGGACATACTCTCTGTCGATACCGAAAACCACTTTGACTAACCGTGTACGCGGTGGAGATTCCAGAATGAAGTAGGTGGTGACGACGTTTCCTGTAAGGTAAATACGTGGACCCGACTCCCGTGAGTTGGCATAAGGTGGCTAAAACAGGAGTGATTCTCGGGCCAATGAGGTCATACCTCTGATCGGACGCTCCTCTTCGATATTATACTTTGACTTTGGATTGATTCAGTGGCCACTTCTATTTTGATTTCGGGGGAGTTTGTTCGAGGTGGGCGGTAACTGCGGCTGCGCGTTTCCACCAGCCCGGATAGCAATTGATATATCTACCCTGGCATTGCCTAGTTGTGCCGTGTCACCTACCATACCGAGCCTTTACTACGAGTTTTGTTTTGTACCATACCTATGGAGTGCCCTCTGACGACGCCCAGTACGGGGGAGATTACGGTACTGTATAGACTATGGGAATATATTCTGTGTTAAGGGCTATATGGGTAACCCCTTAACGCTATTAAAAAGTAAGTTTATTTTACAATTAGACACTATTATAATAGCGCAATATACTACATAGTAAATAGTTTAACGGATCCTTAGGAGATGTAAATCCCGAGCATCTCTTGAGTTACTGCACTCATATTTACTCCTGTTGATTTAACTCACATAAGATTTTTTAGTTCTGACTCGAGTGTTTTGTCCTTTCAATTCGCTCGGGTCAGTCCGAGCGTTTTAGGATTTGAGGATTTAGCTCTGGAGGACGAAGACGAAGATTTGTATTACTAGTATCTACTATATTATTCCACTACACCATTTAATTCCGCTGCATTGTTATTGGTATGTGTAACTCTGATATGTAGTATATAAATGTTTTGTAAACAGATTTATAAACTATACATTTTATTATTATATTTTATCCTTCCGCTGCGAGATTCTGTTTTCTTTTATTTCTTTCTCGTTTTTCTGGTTTACCCCATAACAATCCGCCCTTCCGTATGGTTGAACTGGCACGTGTGTCGGTTTAAATCGTGCGAAAAGGCGGGACGTTACAGTTGGTATCAGAGCTTTGGTTTAGCGATAAGCTTTGTGGGGTTTGACTCTTTGTTAATAGGGTAGTAATACCCTATGGGAGTCGCTGAGTGTATATATATGAGAGAGCGTACTTGTTGGTGTTATAAAAAGGTTTTAATATTGTGTTAATCTGTTCCGTTTTGTATTTATAAATTCTGGTTGATGCATGGGACGCTGTGACATCAATAGGGGTTTCTAAACACTAAATAGGACAGACCGACATAATATCTGTTTTAATATAGGTGAATGAAATAATTTTTCCTATTATATTTTCTATATATAAAATAAATTTTTCAATCTATATCTATATTTGGCTGCAATAGATTGGTTGTTAGGTGATAAAGTGTATAATTAATAATATAAGTTAGATTGGAAAATAAGATTGATGAAATTTGGAAATTTAGAACTTAAGTTCTGGGGTTTTGAAATTTCTTTCGAATAAATTTTGGAATATAATAATATTATTTATAAGTATTTTCTGATATAAATATTTCAGTACAATTCGGAAAAATTGTTTTAAAGAAGATTTCGGAAAAAAGTAAGTTTTGTACTTTCCTCCCTGTTGCTGGAAAATAATTTCGGTGATGAGTGCATGCAACATCGACTTTCATTTTCGAGTTTCGAAGTGGGAAGGCCACTGTAGAAATTTACTGCAGAATTGTTTAAGAAATTTTTATCGTTTTAATTATAATTGGATATATATATGTTAAGAATAGATATCTATCTTTTATTTTAAATGATTTAAAATTTAAACCCGGTATTTGGTTCTTAAGTTCCAGTTAATTAATAGTTCAATTAAGTGTAGAAATTGGAACCTTTAATTAAAGTAAAAATTTAATACAATAGGAAGATAAGTAATGTAAATAAACGATTATAAACATTATTAAATGAATTAATGAACTTCTTTATTTATAAGAATTGATGTATAAACTTGCAAATTTAGTGTAGTTAAATTGTTACCATTATTAAATATAATAGAAATGTAAGCATTAAATAAATGAATGAAATTAAAAGTAAGTTGAAATTGTAATTTATAAAACGAATATATATAATTATTGAACCATTAATTAATTAAAGGAATTGAGAAGAAACTTGTATAATTTTCACTTACATTCTTAAAGCATATATATAACTTACCATATAATAAAAGTTGCAATGTTAGTAAGAAAATGTAAGGGGAAATCTTATAAGTGAAGCTTGAGGTAATAAAGGTATTCAATGAATTTGCTGTTACAAAATGAGAATTAAATGTATAAACTTAAGTTAAAATGGAAATTTTAAGTATTATAAATAGATGATTATAAACTTAAGTAAATAAAACGGAATGCAAATATAATGAATATTGTAATAAATGAAAAATGAAAATTGTAAGTAATGAAGGAATCACTCAATAAATGAAAGAAAAGAAATTAAACAACTAAAGCATGAAATAAATGTATAATAAGTTAATTTGGTTGTTGGTTTGAATTGTTATTGTTTGACTTATGGTTGGTTGGGTAAGAGAATTTGAAGTTGTTGGATGAATAAATAATCTATCGTTGTTCCATCTAAGACTGTTGAGTAAAAGATGCACTTGATAGTTATTTTCATTCCATAAAATTTCAAGTTTTGAACCCGAACAACTATTTGTTTGTTGGATTAAATGGTTACTTTGTCTTGTGTATGTATGATGTTTGTAAAGTTGATGGTTGTTGTATTGATTGGTTGATTAATGGTTGAAACCGCTTAAATATTTCACTTTATATAAATTGTAACCCTTTGGATTATATAAGAAAATGCAGTATCTTGGAAATATTTTGGAAATGTTTTTCCAAATTTTAATAATTTAAATATAAAGGATTAAATAGTTATAAATAGGATATCTTATTTAAAGTGATTAATTTTGTAAATTTAATTGTTTATAAGTTAAATATTTTGGATAAGATGTATTGTATTTAATTTTTCCCTTCTTTTCCATTTCGAGGACGAAAAGTTTTGAGTGGGGGAGAGTATAACGACCCGCGTAAATTCGATGTTTGAAATGAATTAAATTAATAGGATTTTATTTTAAAATTTAGAAAGAAATAAAAATCTTATTAGTTTATATGAAAGAAAATATTGAAATTTGATGTATCAAAGGTAATTAAAATTTGCAAATTAAATTATATATTGCAATTAATAGTAATAGTGGAAATTGTTGCAATTATTGAATTTGTCAATGGAATAAAATATTGATTTACGGAAATTGAATATAAACGGAGGTAATAAAGTAATGCAAGAAAATAAATAACGTAATTAGTACAATCCTTTTTATTTGTAAACTATTGTAAGGTGTTAATTAATTGAAATATGAAAATTTGGAAATAGATTCAAAATTTATGTTAGATAAATGAATTCCATTAATTAAAGTTAGTAATTAATAGGTTAAAGGGAATACCAATTTATTCATGAATGAATATAAGTGAATGTAACAAAATAAATAGGAAACGCTAATTATTCATAAGTGATGGTTGATGATATAAACGTTACTAACTATTAATGTAGTAACGTAAGATGTAAACGTATTTCAACGGAAATGTAACCTTATTTCTAGGTAGAAATTGCAGGTAGATTTATGAAATGGAGTTTATGAGATAAATAGAATTGAATGTTTCGTTAGTATGAGTTTAAGGGAATATGGGGTAAATTGATTAAATCAATAAAAGACAATAAATGCAATGATGATGGGTTAGTAATAAAAGTGAATAGGGAAATGATTGTATCGTAAAAATGGAATTCCAACTTGTTGGAATGGAGTAAATACACTTAGTAATAAATTTAGGATAGGAAAACGAAATGGAAATATTGAATTAGTTAATTCGTATATATATATAGAATGGCGATTATTGGATTGTAAATAATAAACTTATTAATGGTGATCAAGAGTTGTGACCACAAGTTATTATGAGTGATACATATATATTTAATTCAATTCAATTGATTTGGAAATCATTGCATTAAATATAAATTAAATGTTACGTTGAATAAGTTAAGGTAATAAATGGATAATAACGTAAATGTTCTTCATAGATATGATAATTTGAATCTATTAAAATTTATGAAATTTGAATATAACATTTTACGTTAATTGGAGATAAAGATGGAAATAGGTAATAATTGCATTAATTTGTAAGTAGAAATAAATCGTTAATGAGAACAAGTATTTAAGATTTACCACCTATTTAGTATATTAAGTTATAACGGAAAATCAATTGCAATAATTAACAATATATTTATTTCATTAATGATAATGACGTAATATTTGAAATATTAAATAGGATGGAATTCAAATGTATATAACGATAGAAATGTGAAATTTGGGGAATAGATTCAAAGTTATAAATGAGTTGTTAAAATAATACATAATAAGTGCAAATTGAATGAATCAATGGGAGCATAGATTTAAGTTTAGAAAACGATATTTTGGTTTAATTAAGTATTGACGTTTAAATATTTCGTTTATAGAGATTAAACTAAAATTCAAGGATATTAAAATAATAGATTTTGAACCCAACTTGGAATCCTTCTACTTAAAATTTTTAGATGGAATAAACATTTGATTATTTAATTGAATAGAGAAAAAGATTTATTTAGTATGTAATTTAATGCTTGTTGAAAACTGTAATTTTATAAACATGTTTGCTTGACTATAATTAAGGATTACAATGTTCACGTATTTATTTAATTGATTTCATCAATTAGGGTCTGTTTTGAAGTGGAAGATTAAAATTAATTGGAAATAAATTTATTAAAATCTTTCAATTAAAAAAGGAAAAGAAACAAAGTGCAATTAATAAAATTTATGTAAGAATGTTTTCATTATGAATGTACATTATTTGGAAATATAAGAATTGATTTAATATTGTATAAGTTGATCATTTTAGAATATAAGAATGTTTACATTATGAATTGCAAGTAACAAATAAGCATTTTAAGGAAAATAAAAGAATGTTGAGGAAATAAAGTGAACGTTTCCATTCTAAATATAAGGAAGTGGAGAAATTAACACTGCAATGGATAGACTTATCAGCTTTTAATTTACATTTAAATTTGTTTAGATCAATTTGGAAATTAATAAAATTGTGGATATATTTTGAAACGTAAACGAAACGTCTAGATTTACATTTGTAAATACGTTTAAAATAAAATGTAAATGATAAGGAATTTATTTATTTCCTAAATCCATAACGTGTGTAATTAATATTATTTATCTTTTGGGACCACCTCCGTTTGCACGTTAAAATTCGTGCACACCTATTCTTTTGCGATCTATCTATAAATAGGCGGTGAAACCCTAGCCTCCATCTCCATTCCTCTGTATAGTCTCTTCTTCAACTTCTTCTCTTCTTCAACGGCAATAGACAATTTCTAGATCCAGTTTCAATCCAAATAAAAGTCAAAATTCATACTCCTCTAAAAATTCCAGAAAAACTATATGTTGGAGTTCTCAGAATACGCAATCTACTGGTGGTGTTCGTTTTTCGTTTTGGTTTCGGCCTGGAAACATATTCGCGTGCTCCTGTAGCCAAAGCGCGTGGAAGACGATAGTGACGTGGCGAGTATTTAATTAAGGTTTGTTTTTTATAATTTATTTTGATTTTCAAATCGTTTAAATCGCATAACTTTTTCATACGGCCTCGGATTCACGCGAAACTTTTTTTGTTAGGATCGTAATTAAATTCCGGACAGTTTGGAACTAGTTTGGACCAATTCGGAGACCGTCGAATTTTTGGGTTTAAATCGGATTTAAATTCAAAAGGTGGGTGTTTTAACCCACTCACAACTTCTAAAAGTCTTTATGTTTGTTAAATTTATTTTAAATATGAGTAGAAATTTATTTATGACTGTTGGCGTGTTTTATTCAGCATATCTGTTAAATCGCATTTATTTAACTTAACTGTTAATTTAGTTTATTTATTGCATAAAATTTGACAGGTAGAATTTATTTTTGCACATAATTTCTAGTTAACAGTCATTAAATTTATTATGGAATAGAAACTGTTAGTTAATAATCTGTTATTAATTCCTGTATAATTCGTATGCTATGTATCAATGATTGTTTAAAATTGGATGATGATTGCAATTGATGATTGATGATTGATATTTGGATGAATGAATGCTATAATTATATTGTATAAACTGCAAGTCATCATGCATTTTCATTTCATTCGGGGTTGTGGTTTGAAATGATATACAACCGCAAAATTTTATTTTTAAATTGCGGATTGAAATGATAAATATCCGTATCACTTGACCATAGGATTGAAAATTTTATACAGGCACCGTGGTCTATATATAAATTATTTTAAAGTGATTTCTATGGTTTGGATGGGATACGGTTTATAAAAATTTGATTTTGATATTTTATAAAATATTATTCTTCGATATATATACATATTTGAAAATTAAGTTGTGTATAAACCTGTTGAATAAAAATGAAAAATTGAGAAAATGGAATTGGAAATTTATCTTATATGTTTAAATTTGGAAATTTTAAGGTATGATATTTATAACTGGATTTTCCAAGATGAATTAAAAATGAAAATTCTAGTATAAAGTAAATTTGAGAAAATATTTAATTGCCAGAAATTGGAGTTTTATTTATGGAATTTATATGAATATTCAAGACTAAATAATAGAATATTAATTGTTGAAAGAAGGAAATCCAACTTTAGTTTTGAAATATTAATACTCCAAATGGATATATATATATATAGAAATTGAAGGGGTTTTTGGAACTTGAAGTGATATTTAAATTATGGTTTAAACTTTAAATAAAGAAATATATTTGAAAAGCCATGGAAATTATTTTTCTTTACAAAGTAACTTTAAAGTTAAACCATTTATTTTACATTCGTTGAATATCCAAACCATTCAAGTTTTAGAAGTTGTGGTTTTAAAATTTTGAATTTCAAAATATTATGCTTTGAAAGTATATTTCAAATATTTGGTTTCCAGATATTTTAAATTTTAAACCAGCATGATTTTGGAAAAGAATTATATTTGAGATAAAATGATATCATATTGTTTTGGGTTTAAATTGATATCGTATTCATAGTTTTGAAATGGAAAATTTTATTCTGGCTTTAAAGTATAAACTATTTTTAAATGACCTCGGTGTTATAATAACGATGGGTTGGCAAAGAGACCGGGATCGGATATGGACATACTCTCTGTCGATACCGAAAACCACTTTGACTAACCGTGTACGCGGTGGAGATTCCAGAATGAAGTAGGTGGTGGCGACATTTCCTGTAAGGTAAATACGTGGACCCGACTCCCGTGAGTTGGCATAAGGTGGCTAAAACAGGAGTGATTCTCGGGCCAATGAGGTCATACCTCTAATCGGACGCTCCTCTTCGATATTATACTTTGACTTTGGATTGATTCAGTGACCACTTCTATTTTTGATTTTGGGGGAGTTTGTCCGAGGTGGGCGGTAACTGCGGCTACGCGTTTCCCCCAGCCCGGATAGCAATTGGTATATCTACCCTGGCATTGCCTAGTTGTGCCGTGTCACCTACCATACCGATCCTTTACTACGAGTTTTGTTTTGTACCATACCTATGGAGTGCCCTCTGACGACGCCCAGTACGGGGGAGATTACGGTACTGTATAGACTATGGGAATATATTCTGTGTTAAGGGCTATATGGGTAACCCCTTAACGCTATTAAAAAGTAAGTTTATTTTACAATTAGACACTATTATAATAGCGCAATATACTACATAGTAAATAGTTTAACGGATCCTTAGGAGATGTAAATCCCGAGCATCTCTTGAGTTACTGCACTCATATTTTCTCCTGTTGATTTAACTCACATAAGATCTTTTAGTTCTGACTCGAATGTTTTGTCTTTTCAATTCGCTCGGGTCAGTCCGAGCGTTTCAGGATTTGAGGATTTAGCTCTGGAGGACGAAGACGAAGATTTGTATTACTAGTATCCACTATATTATTCCACTACACCATTTAATTCCGCTGCATTGTTATTGGTATGTGTAACTCTGATATGTAGTATATAAATGTTTTGTAAACAGATTTATAAACTATACATTTTATTATTATATTTTATCCTTCCGCTGCGAGATTCTGTTTTCTTTTATTTCTTTCTCGTTTTTCTTATTTACCCCATAACAATCCGCCCTTCCATATGGTTGAACTGGCACGTGTGTCGGTTTAAATCGTGCGAAAAGGCGGGACGTTACAGTATCACCAACCTAAGCTCTGATACCAACTGTAACGACCCGCAAATCCGTACCCCTTGAGTCAACACTATTCTACATCAACCGACTCAAGTTGAATAGAAACACAAACCATTAGGGTTAAAGAAGAAGAGGTAGAAGAAGAAAATAGAAACAACATCCGAATCTAACCATCGCAGCGGAATAAAATATAATATATAATAACAGATCTTTACACAAAAAATATATCTGTTCATACTTACATCATCAGTATACATTATCAGAGTTCAACAACATTAATGACATACAACTGGATACACAGCGGATTAATAATCTAATACGGAAGTATGTATCGCCATCCAGCTCGTCTCCTAAGCTCCACAACATTGTATCCTGTATTCTACAATACTGGTCTGACCCGAGCATTATAGTTAAATAACACCTGAGTCAGTCTGGAATACCAGCGTGAGAAATCACACTCAAATTGATTATTAAAGTTTCGAAAATCCTTTGAAAACAAAAGCATCTCGTAAGACCACGCCACAAATATACATGTCGGGTTTTTACCTTACGATAGCTAAAACATTTCTTATAAAATCCTCTGATATTATAATAGGGTCTATATACAAATACTTATTAAAATAGCCGAAATTGTTACATGATTAAATTCCAGCTACTAGCCACAGAGTGGGTAATACAAACAAAACTCATAAAAGGCGCGTAAGGAGAATGGATTTCCAACTAATGACTAGGCATTGGGGTACCACCTATCGTGGTACGTGGCCTAGATCACAGAACTGAGGATCACTCCCGACCCCCGCAACACAAGACCCGGACTCCCCTCCTCACCCTCGACTGCCACTGCTGCTCGCGTCCCACTTGAACTGCCACTGCCACCTTCCAATCGAGCAAGTCGAGTATCCAACCTCCAATCTTAGCTCGTCAATCCCAAGGTCGCGATGACTCTTCCTCCCTTCGAGCGACCGCGCCTCTTCCCTTACCGAACCTTACATCGTCGAAGCTTCCCCTTTGCTCTTCGATCGAATCGAGCTTCAATTTGATTTCGCCTATGGAGTACGCGATACCAAATATTGATGGGGATGTCGTGATTTTTTTTAATCTGGGAAGAGGAAAGAATCAGCAGCCATTTCTCTTTTTTTTCGACCATTTAATTTCGATCTGGGTTCGGTTCTAGCTCTTAAAGAAAAGGGTTGCGTGCATTTATTATTATTTTTATTTTATTTTAGCTTGCAAGAGAAGGAACGAAGATATGGGTTTTATTTGATTCGATTTGGAAGCCTGGAATAAACAGAAATTTCATGATTGAAAAAGGAAAGGAAAGAGGCAGGCAACACTATTATTTTTATTCTTATTTTTCCGTTGAGAAAGAACGAAATCGATTTGAACTTTCCATATAAAATTTCAGCGCATTTATATTCTGTACGCTCACACAACTCCAAACACTACAAAATTTGAAATCTGATAATAATACACTATTACGGATCCAATGGAACTAGTTTCGTCGAAATCCGAGACTGTGCCTCGGAAGGCTATTTTTAAATTCAATTTAAACGATATATTTTCAAAACTGAACAAATCACTGTTAGATTTAATTTTAACACTTCTATTATCTTCAGTGTTATCAATATAAATTTTACAAGCCTTTAAATTATTTTCAACAAGCTTAAAACTGAAGATTCAACATTTTACCCAACTTCAAATTGTTTAATCTAAAAATTTAATTATCAAATAAATAGTGATATTTGAATTCAAGTTAAAAATTAACTTTTAAATATTCAAAATCAATTAAATATTCCAATTTCAAATGCTTAAAATTTCTGGGTCGTTAGAAGATAAGTCCTCAACTGTGGATCAAGGTCGAAAAAGGATACCCCATGGATTAAGTCCTTGACTGGAGAGTAGAGGTCGGAGAAGAAAAACCATGGATAAGCCCTCAACCAGAGAGTCGAGGCCGGAGTAGAATAAAATGACCCGGCGAGGTCTATGTATTTGGACCCGGAGATGACCCGGCTTTGGATTTGGACCCGGCGAGGTCTCGGATTTGGATTACGGGATTTGGAGAGGTCCTGGACTTGGATAAAATAATCCAGAGAGATTGTGAATTCGGTTAATGGAACTGGGATGGATTCAGAATTGGATATCGACTCGGGACAGTCATGGATTTCGCTAACAATCAGGAGAGATCAAGGAATCAGATTGGTAATGGATTGGACTTTAGGTTGAATGACATGGCGATTAATGGATCATGGAATTTGAATTTTGGAGTTATGTAAATACAAAACACACCATTCGATCACAAGACATGGTTTGGTGGGGCAAAATTTTTACCTCCCTTTGGCAAGGCAGCATACATATGGATTTAACCCAACGGACTGCATGGTTATTGAGGCTTGAATATTATGGTTTTGATTCGAATGGATGGATGGATGATCAATCATGGATAATAAACATGATTTTTAGGCGAGATACAGCATAGTCGATGGACAAACAATGCGAGGTACTTGAATACAGGTTTTGGAAAAAAATGGGTTGCTTAAGATTTACTTCGAGTCACCATGTGGTTTGCTTCGGGTCAAGAAAGCATTTACTTCGGATCACGATTTGGATGGACTTTGGTCCGGTCAGCGTTGCTCTTGCTTGGGGCCAGATCAACATCTACTTGGGGTCGGTGCTATGTTTACTTCAGGTCGGGATACTATGTGCTTGGGGTCGGCAAGGAGTCATGTCGGCATGTTATTTAGGATCGGCCTTGCTTTAGGTCAGCTATCATAAGGCTTTGGGTTGGCATCAGGAGATACGGGGTAGTCATACTTTAAAGGGTCGACATACTTTGAGGAGTCGACATTTAGAATAACTCTGGGTCAGAAATAGGTCACACTTCAGGTCAGGTCAGGGAGGCACTTACTTTAGGTCCGTAGTTGGTCTACTTGGAGTCGGTTGTAGAAGCAACTCAGCTCGGCATGTCTACTTGGGATCGGCATTTGCTTGGAGTCGTCATGCACTCAGCTTTGGGTCATCATCAGGAAAACTGCGGGTC
Source organism: Allium cepa (assembly GCA_030765085.1). Classification (NCBI taxonomy): domain Eukaryota; kingdom Viridiplantae; phylum Streptophyta; class Magnoliopsida; order Asparagales; family Amaryllidaceae; genus Allium; species Allium cepa. The sequence continues at coordinate 444,690,907 of CM060931.1, forward strand.
GGCATAAGACTTGAGGTCAGCATTAGGATATAGGTATTTTACTTTGAGGGGTCAGCATATAGGAGCACTTAGGGTTGGACTATGTTAACTTCGGGTCGGTACTTGGATCGACAGATGTAACGACCTGTAAATTTTAAACAGTTTTATAACGTAATTAACTAAATTTTTACTTCAAAATAAACAACTAAATTTAGCAATGAAAATTTGAAATTTGGGATGCGTCTATTTCAACATAGCAAATGTCAAATTTTCGTTGTAAATTTTAAAGTTGGTTCTGTTGTGTAATTTTCACTACTAGAAAAACAGTAAATTCCAAATGCCCCTGTTCCAACGGCCGCCAACGGCATTTCCAACGGCTTCCAACGGCTCGTTAATTTTTACGTAGCCGTCTTAAACCATTAGAAACCGTTGGAAAATAGCCGTTTGCGGCCGTTGGAAAATTTCCTGCATATTTCCAGAGACCGACCTTCTGCTCATTATTCATCTTCTCAACCGAAAATTACCCCCAAATCCACCATTCCATCATCTCCAATCTTCATTTGCCGACCCAAACACCATCCCAACAACCCCCGACGCCATCTAGAAGCCACTCCGGCACATCTCCACCGTTCTAGCTCTCCAAATCGGTAATTTTCCTAAAGCTAATATTTAGGTTTTTTTTGATTTAGGGTTTAATTTGAATGTTGATTGATTCCTACTTGTTAGTGTATGCATATTACATTATATTATCCTCTAATTGCAACCATTATAACATAATGAACAAGTTATTATAATTGATTGAAAATTTTGTAACTTAAGATACTGCATTAGTTTATGTTATTTGGTTAGTATATCAAACGTATGTGTGTGATAGAGTTTATTGCATTTGGAAGCCGTTAAAACAGATATTTCATATGTGCGAATACGAGCTTTGTATTTGTGTGAACACGCGAATTAATTTAGTTTATAAATGAATTTTGTGTACAAATTTAGCGTATAAAATGAATTTAGTACTTATGTAATAAAACGGTAAAATATAAACAAATATTAATTAAACGAATTATATATTCGAATTTAATATAAACAAATATTTAAATCCTTAGATATTATTCGGCCCCGTCTGACAAGTGTTGTATATGATCGTTTTAGGGATATTCGTTTTTTCCACAAAACGGACAACTCTATTCATCTGATACATCATTTGTCGGATTTGTCCCAGTATTGGACAAGTTACAAACACTACAAAATAATTATATTCCGTCAATCATATCACTTTAAACGGTTCACAAAATTTCGACGGCATTTCCTTTACGTTCCTTGTGTACACGCATTTGTGTACGATACAAGGAACACGGGGGAAATGCTGCCGAAATTTTTTGAATCGTTTAAAATGATATGATTTACGGAATATAATTACTATTGTGTTTGTAATGGGAAGTAGGATGACCGACCATCAAAGAAAGACACATAAGTGGCAATGAAACAATAGTTGCTTATTTAAAATATTCAGTTTGTGAAATAAGCAGTTTGCGGCCGTTGGAAAATTTCGTGCAAAATTTAAAATGAATGATTTATAACATTTTTACTCTATCATAGGTTTTCTAGTAGGGAAACATGGTCAATTACTTTAATGATCGGAGCTGGATGTATCAAAGAAGGGAAACTAGTGGCGCAATAAGCGAACATTTTCTAAAAGGGGTACAAGTGTTCATCGAATTTGCTATAAGTAATATTGCAAATGATGAAGAAATTCGTTGTCCGTGTAGTAGATGCAAATTGTTGAACTATTTAGAACCTAATATAGCTAAGGTTCATTTGCACCAATTCGGCTTCGTACCCAATTATTTGCTGTGGGATCGTCATGGAGAAATTGTAGCCCCTAATAATCAAGAACAGTCGGTGGAGGTCATCAGCGAAGAAGGTAGTACGAATCTCATAGAACATATGGTCGAAGATGCAGCACGATCAATGTTCCCTACCGCTGTAATTGATAACGACGATGTTAACGTCGAAGAGGAACCAAATGTTGGAGCGAAAAAAATATATGATTTATTGGATTATGCTAAAAAACCCCTTTGGAATGGATGTTTAAGCGGCTCTCAATTATCGGTAACTGCAGAATACATTGCAATGAAATCAAAATACAACCTTACAGAAGCTGGATTTACGGCTGTTGTGCAAGCTGCTAAACGTCATATGCCATCCGATAATTTAATGTGCGAAAATTATTATGAAGTGAAAAAACTTATGTCATCTTTCGGTTTGCCATATCAAAAAATAGATACATGTCTAAAGGGTTGCATGTTGTATTGGAAAGAAGACATCAATCTTAGAAATTGTAAAATATGTAATCAGGAAAGATACAAATCTAGGAAAAAGAAGGGAAAAGAAGTTCCGTACAAGCGTATGCAATATATTTTGTTAATGGATATAAATTCAACACCAAAGAATACGGTGCTGAAAAATTAACAAACAATACTGGTGTATTTGTTAAAGGCAGTGATGACCCTAATAATCATATAAATAATTTTTATGGCGTGTTAACTTAGATATTGCAGTTGACATATTTTACAAGACCCGTGGAGGATGTTTATTTGTTTAGATGCAACTGGTTCAGCAATGTTCCAGGTTCTGGTATTAACGTTCATCCAAAATATAATCTTATAGAAATTAAACATACCTCGCGTTATCAAAAGTACGACCCATTTATATTAGCCAAACAAGCCCTACAAGCTTATTATGCCCCTTATCCATCTCTAAAAAGGGATAAAGCAGATTGGTCTGCGGTTTTTAAAACCAAAGCAAGATTTACGTTTGATGGACAAAATATTCCAGACGAACAAGCCTATCAAGCAGATCTGGAGGAAAATGCTGAAATAGCAATTACAGACGATCAAACCGATTTTGGACCTTTAAATGATGAGACAAATGTATTAGTCGAAGCATTTGAGAGTGTAGAGGAAAACGACATAGAGCACGAAACCGAGTCTGAATCAGAAAACGATGAGGACGACTGAGTAATATCCGGTAATTTTTAAAAGTATTCACATTACATTGATCTCTGATTAATAATGCATTTATCTAATTTATACAATTTTAATGACAATAAGTGTATACTCACACACTCAACACGTACACAACATGACACATTTGTAGCATATTGTATTACATTTTTTAATGGTTCATCATATCATGATTATTATAATGTGTATATGTATGTATATATGGCAGGTATATATATTATGTCCGGTTCCGGTTCCGGTTCTGGGTCTCGGCGACGTGGCTCTTCACGTCATATTGGAGAGAGTAGTGGTGAGCCACCAGCTGGGCCACTTGTTTACTTACAGCCTAAGGCTGATGAGACGTAAGTATCATAATTAGCGAGCATAGCATTTTAATTTTTTAATTGTACATGATATATCTACAATTGTCTAAAGTTCAATTTTATATTTAACGCAGTGGATTTGAGTTAGAGCCATCCAAAGTGGTTCTGAGCATTTCGAAGCAGGCGTACATGGCTAGGATGACCGATTGCTGGCCCAAGTGGGGGCAAGATCCCCGACGACGTGAGAGAGACGATTTGGCAAGATTTTCTGGTAAGTTTATACCGCTTTACAAGATGATTAATTAAATACAAATAAATAATTAGTAATATTTTCTCATTGTACAGGGCGCCGTAGATTTGCAAGAGCCTGACGTCAATTTAGTTCAGCGACACTAGAACTCCAGGATCGCGAAGAACTATAGAGAGACTATGTCGGAGATTAAAAAAGTAGGAAAGAAGCCCAAGTGGATGAGCGCGACTGTATGGGAGAAATGGGTTGATTGGTGGAACTCTGAGGAGTTCAAGGTAAATCTACAATAAATCTCAGCATTTTTTTACTGTTTAATAAATAATTAATCATTGTAAATTTGCAGGAGGAGTCAGCTAGGAACTCGGCAAACAGGAGCAGGAATCCTGTATCACACCGTGGAGGCTCCAAATCTTTCCAGCATCACCGCGAAGATTTGGTAAATTTATCTATTATCACATTTGTATATTGATCAGTTCAGTAATTAGTTATGTACAGTTAAATTATCCAAATTATCAATTGCAGGAACGAGCTCGTGGAGGCTCTGTTGGCTTAGTGGACGTGTTTGCTCACACCCACGCGTCTAGGCAAGTAGATGAGGCTGGCAATATCATATATCAGTGGGGTGAGCAAGATAGAACGACCGAGGCATATGTATGCATTTTTTAATTTTTAATACTTACACCGATAAGTTTATTAATTTCTAGCTACGCAAAATAATTACATGCTACTATTTTTCAACTGAAATTATTTTTTTCATTATAGTCGAGGTTGCAGGAGGCACATGCTTATGCGCTTGAGCAGTCTGGTCGTGATGCGCTGACACAGGAGGAGCAGGATAACATTTTTACCGCTGTTATGGATCCGGCGCAATGGAGTAGACGTTTTGGCTTAGGGAACCTAACGGTAATTAATCCTTTTACATATGTACAAAAAATCAGCGTTTAGATATATAATGTTATAATATTGTATATACTGAGACAACCCTTTTGCTATTAATTTTATTTGCAGGCTCGACAGGCTCGACAAGCTCAAAAAGACCGAGACAAAGAAGAAATCAAGGAGCTTAGAGCTATGGTTGAGCAGCTACGGGAGGAGAATCGTCTACGAGCCATCTAGGTGGAGCAGTTGGATCAAAAGCTTGCGCAGTATTTGCAGAATCATGGTACCCTTCCTTCGTCGTCTGGTGCTTCTGGAGGCGACGAGGATCCTTGAGGAGGTATGTTTTTGAGTATTTGTGTTTGAACAATGTATATATTGACTTGGAGATGTTTTGATGTTGATGGTGATGTTGTATATATTGGTACGGAGTTGGTGAGAAGTATTTTGATGGTATGATCATGGTTTAGTGACATTTGTTGATGGTATGTACGTTGATGGTATATTTTGTGATGTTTGATCGGTTTGGTTTGTTTATATTGGTGTTTTATTGATTTATGTGCGTTGTTTGTATTGATATATATATATATATATATATATATGGAATTGATTGGAAATGGAATGGAAATTGAATGGATTGGAAATGGTGTGGTGGAAGGTAAATAGGCTTGCTGTTGTACAGCAAAATAAACCCAGTATTTCCAACGGCTTCCAACGGCGTATTGGCCATTTTATTGTAACGGTTTCTAACGGTTTCCAACGACTATAAGCCGTTAGCGGCTGTTGGAAACGCCGTTGGAAATGGTCCGTTGTTTCCGTTGGAAAGCGTTGGAAGTCGTGGGATATATTCCAACGGCTATTCCAACGGCTTCCAACGGCCGCCAACGGCTAAAAGCCGTTGGAATAGCCGTATTATCTTGTAGTGTTTTCAAATTCAGTTTGAATCGGTTGAAAATGATGGAAATTAAATGTTTCCAAAATCTGAATATTTTTATATAATAAAAATGTAGATCATTTTCTGAGTGAGATGTCACCTTTCGTTTCACAAAATTTGGACTACTATAGCTACGTTTATCTTATTTTCGGCAAAATAGCAGCAAACTGGACAACGAATATCGACTTTTGATGGGATGACCGTATCGCTAATATCGGTGGACTATCCTATTCATCTCGTCATGCTGATCTCCAAATTATATTCATTTGTATATTTCGCTGTCCGATATGCACCGAAATCCGTAAACGGTTAGCTGTATCGCTACGTAATTTTGGACCTTTGGTTTTCCCTGTGTCCTTTCATCTACACACCGAGGGAAGACAAATAGGCGTTTGCTTTTAATGTTTCAGAATCAACAGCTGGTTGTCACCATTCCCTATATTCAATATATTTGTTGGTTGGTTTACATTCCGGTTCATTGGTTTCTTTTTCTTATTTTATTGCGTCCTTGCTTTTAATGTTCCAAGAAATAGCTGCAACTTTTTCCATTCCAACCACTTCTATATATTGTTTTTTAGTTCCTATCTTGGTTCATTTGTTTTCCTTTCCATTTTCTTCTCCATTCTTCTTTAAAAAAAAACTTAATTTTATATACGAAAGTATATATATTCATATTTGCATGAACTACAGCTTTCTCCAATTTACAACTTGCGACCTCTCCCTTCCTCCCTCTTGAAACCGCGGCCTCCCCTCTCTCCATGGCCATACATCCCTGGCTGCCAAAACTCCACCTCGCCCATTCCACCTTGCAGTTTTTGCACGCCAAAACATAGCGGCCACACAAAAAAAGGAAAACAATAGCATGCGAGCATTCCTTTCGACCTTCATCTGCCCAAACCGATTTCCAACATCTTCCCTCTATGCTTGACCACCTTAAGCACCTTGTCAGCATCACTTACCATCTCGACCGACGCACCTTGCCACGACACCCTATGAACTCGCCTGAGTAGCAGCACACGTAGGACCCTACAACACCGAACCCATGCTCCTCTCCCTCCATAATTGCCACTCTCCACCACAATGGCCGACCATCCTCCACCTAGGCCTTCATCCATCTTCCGCCCCTAACGTCGTAGCCACCATACTCACTTTGACTTTCCCACCATGCAACGCATAGACATCACCCAACTCCTTCACTGAACAGCCTCCGACAGCTCCACCTTCGCCTTTGCTACCCTTGCCATCGACCCACACCTCCATGATGGTGGCGCTAAACCATTCGAGCACCTATCAGCTTAGCTCTCCTCTTCTTTTTATAATAAAAGGTGAAACTTATAGTCCTGTAGCTTAACTCATTTTCTTCTCCTTTACTACACTTTTTGCTACAATCTAGCCTATCATGTTCTTATATCTATAGTAATATATATAATTATCTACCTGTAGCTATAGCCTGTCATGTTGATTTTTTTATATTTGATTTTTAGACTATAATATATATAGTTTATAATATAAGCTTACTGAAATCTGAGAGTTTAAAATTCTTGTTTGAAAATTTATTTTGGAAAGGAAATATGGGTATTTTGATCTGTACATTTTGTATAGATTTGTATATATAATATATAGGTATAGTGGTGTATATGTTATATGGTGTGTTTAATTTTTTTAGTTATATATAAGCTGTCTGTTAGTATATATAGGTTTACATTATTTATATATAAGATCTGGTCGAGTTTAGAGATATATTATAACCAGGTAAGCTTATATTGATTTTTTGATAGATATTGATTTTAAAATATAATAAGTATGTAAGTTAATATATATGTACATATATTAGTCTATATATACATATATTTGAGTAAGGGGTTTCAAATATATGTGTGTGTGTGTGTGTGTGTAGATTTTATTTTATATGTGTTTGAATTAAATATTAATTTGAAATTATATGTTTTAAATTGATTTTAGAATATATATATATATATATATATATATATAACATATATTTTGTTTCACCGATCTCTAGTTCATCCAGCTTATTTTCTCAGTATTGAATTTGTCGCAGTAATTCCTAGCTTGTTGTTGTCCCACTAGTTATGTCTATATCTGTGTACGTGTCTGTATCATCTTCTTGTTCTCTGGCCTCGAAAGGTGAGCAATCACTCCGATTAACATTCTTTTATTTAGTAAATTTAATTCACATTGAAATGACAATTGAAATATGCTGTTAAATTTGAACTGTTAATTATATAATTGTTATATATTATATGCCATTATCCATAACTATTCACCTATGATATATGACACCATAACCTATTATTTATATTATATTTAAATTTGTTACTAATGATATATGCCTGTTCTTGATATTTTATATTTTTATTATATTTGTTCTCACTCTGCAAGTTTCCTATTAGTTTAGAATTCCATATGGGTTGAAATGATACATACTCAAACGATATTATAGATTAAGGGAAAATTCATTGTGGGTTGAAATGATAAACCCAAGCAATTTTCATTTAATTTTGGGATTTTGGGTTGAAATGATGTATTCCCGTAGATATTTAAATAACGAATTGAAATGATAAATATCCGTATCACTTGACCATAGAATAGAAAACTATATATGGATGTCGTTGGTCTATACTTTGAAAACGATTTTCAATGTTTTGAAAGGAAATATATGGGTTTTAATAAATATTGATTTTTAAAATATAATATATAAAAGTTATATTTTTATATATGTATAAATTTTAGATTTTTAAAATTACATGTTTTGGAAATCTTAAATTTATAAGATAATTTTGAAAATATAATTTTTTAAGATTTAAAATAATTTTATTATTTTAAAAATATACAACTTAAGATTTAATACAAAAGACATTTAATAAGATTTAATTTAATTTAATTAATTTATAATATGTTTAAGTATTTATTCAAATTTATATTAATATTTAAAAAATAGATTTTTACTTAAATAATAAAGGTTAGGAAGATAAATTAATGTTGACTTCGAATTTAAATTGGTTAATAACTAAATTTAAATAAGAATTGGTAGATTTTTTAAAAGATATGATTTATAACTTGATTTGATAAAAAGTGATTAAATGAATATTCTCAAATTTAAATAAAATTGAGATTGGATATTTAGCATTAATTTGAATTTATAAATTGAGATTTTATTTTAATTGTTATTAAACTGATTAAGTGAATATTTTTCAATTTGAATAAAGTTAAAGTTAAATGTTGAGATATAAACAAAACTTATATTGAAATATTTGAATATTTATATCTTGAATCTTATTGGAATCGAAATGATAGTTCAAACCTGGATTTTAAATTGATAAAATTAAAATGGTTTATTGAGAATTTGGATTGACTCTTTAACCCTTTTAAATCGAAAGTATTAAACAGGGATTGATTTAAATTTAATTTTAGGATTTAAGCTGATTTTAATCGATTTGTGAAATTGGAGGAAACTATTTTTGTTATATAAAGTATTTTAATACATATAAACTATTTTTTATATAAGTTAGTTTAATGTACATACTATTTTAATTTATAAATATTTTAGTATACATACTAATTTCAATATCTAAATTGTTTTAAGTTGGAAGCGTTATGATTTTAAAAGTGTTATGATTTCAAAAGTGTTATGATTTCCAAGATGTTATAATCTCAAAAGTTTTATGATTTCGAAAGTGTTATAATTTTGAAAGTGTTATGATTTTGAAAATGAATATTATCTAAGGTGAATAATGATATCGAATTGATATGGTTTTGAAATGAGTATGATATTTTGATATGAAGTATGAACTATTTGAAATGAAATGACCACGGTGTGAAATAAATGTTTGGTTGTTAAAGAGATCGGGATCGGATATTTTCATATTCTCTGCCAATACCAAAATCACTTTAACAACTGTATACGTGGTGGAGATTCCTGAATGAAGTAGTTGGTTGGCGACGATTCTATATGAGGTATTAACGTAGCCCTGACTCCCACGAGTCAGCTTCATATGGCTAAAATAGGAGCCATACCAGGTCGAGTGAGGTCGCACCTCCGATCGGCACATTTCTTCGATACCATTCTATTGCTTGTGATTTGATTTGGTGCAAAAAGCGAGTAATCATATTATAATTAATATAACATAACGGCTCTAATGGCTTCTCCTTCTTAACTTCTGCGAATCTCTCTTCTCTTCTGTTATGTCGCTTTTCTTATTCCTGCTCTTATTACTGCAATTTCTTTGCGGATCTAGCGTTTCTATTCCTCTTGGTTGATGGAACCGCTGCCGCTCTCGAACGAGGGAGAGTTCCTCCTCTCCGGTTCTTTTGTGCGAAATTGTCCGTCGTTCGAAGCAATTGGCACTGCCTTATCGGCTGTGGTTTCAGTGCTCGGTGATTTTTTCTGGTGATAATTCGATCAAGGTTAGGGTTTTTGCTTGGATGATTTTAGCGATCTCTGTAGATCTCGTTATGTTTGGGTCGATTATTGCTTTTTGGAGCTTTTACCAGATTGGGGTGATGGTCTTCAAACTCGTTTGCCGCCCCGTCATCGCCTCGTTGAGGCTGTTGGTCGGTCGGTGGAACCGTGGTCTCCTTCAGAGATTGGTGTGGTTTCGAAAAGGGATTTCATCCCCCTTTTCCAACCGATGCTTCTCTTTTCTGATAATTGTGAGTTGTTGCCTCGGGGGGAGTTGCCTTTGCTGGTGGGGTCGGTGATTTGTGGCTCTGTAGATTTGGGAATCTTTGAGACTGAAGAGGAGCTCACCACCTCTTCGAGTCCTTCTGTCGTGGCTGTCGGGTCTGCGACTGCCATGGTGGAATGCGGTTCTCTAGGGGGGTTGCTCGATGTGGATTTGTGTTGCCTTGATCTTAAGGCTTATGGTTGGGGTGGTTTGCTGCGTAGTTCAGTGCTTGTGCTTGGCACTGATGTTTCATCGGCAGTATCTTTGACTGAAGGGGATTTCACCACCTCTCCCAGTCAAAATGAATTGGTTTGTTTACCGGTGACAGAGCAGGTGGTATGCGCTTCTCGGCATTGGTTCTTTGATGTGGATGTGGGTAGTTCTGTTCCGTTGCATTGGTTACGGGCTGTTGCTTTACGTGGATCTGTTAGGGTTATGACTTCTTTTGGGCCTGATCTGATGTTAGTATTGACTGGTATGCAATTTTCGGGCGTTTGCCAGGTTTATCCATTTGCTTTGATGCAGCAGGCAAGTGGTTATTTGGTCTGTCAGGCTTTGGTGGGCTGTTCTTTTGTTTACCTCGTCGTTCAGCTGCAGGTAAGTGCTTTGGTGGCCGGCCAGGTGAGTTTTTTGGTTGTGCATATTCTGTTAGTCGTTGATTATGGGATTTTGATTCCTTGTCGGCTTGTATCTGTTGGTTCATTCTGTATGGTTATGAGCCATGACGCGCTTCAGCGTGTGCTCCCTGATACTGTTACCATTCTGCTGTTTGGTGACGTGTCAGGACACTTAGGCATTGTGATCTCCGTTAGGAGCGAACAGTGTGGTTCCCGTGTTGGTATTTTAGTCTTAGCCATAGCGAGGCCAGTTCTGTGTCGTTTGTGGCTTATCATCTCTCTATTTAGATTGGTTCCCATAGGTCTCTACGGAGAAATTACCCTGTTTGGGTCGATTGGCTCAGGCGGTGTTCCATTCCTGATAGCATAGAGTACCCTGATGCGGTCCACTATGCGGTCAGATTGGAATATTACCAGTCAGTTACGACCCGATCGGGTGATATTTCTGCTAGGACCACCCTGCGAGCCTCACCTGTCACGCGGGGCTGCCTTTCCAATGGCAGTCCGGCTTGGGCTAGGTTCCTACAGCATCGTGGGATGCGATTTTTCAGCTACCCTACATATTATCGATATCCTCTTTCTGTCCCGGTTCCTCCTGATTCCTCGCCTATTTGCTGCTCATCCCGTTGCTCTATTCCTTCGTCTCTTTGTGCCTTATCGATCGACATTCCGATGCTCTCTGAAGAGGAAATTGTGTTGATTAATGAGCGGCTTTCTCGTCTTACCAAGAACTCTCTCCCATCCAGCTCCTCTTCTCCTCTGCCCGGATCGATGGCGAGATTAGGTGAGTCTTCGGTGTCCGAACCTGTGCGTCAGCCTCTACGCAGATCCTCTAGACGTAGATCGCGTGACGCTACGGTCATCCCCCACACTATCCGTACTCGCTCTATAGCGGCGACAGAGCAGATTGAGAGATCTGCTCTATCCTCCTTGTATCTTATCTGATCTCCGTCTGAGTGGTTTCTTTTGCTGTTATCTTTTTCTATACTAGGTGTTGGCTTCATGTCGAACTTTCTATTCTGGAATATTCGAGGTATTGGTAACGAAGCTTCTTCTGCTAGGCTTAAGCGGATTGTCCGTAAGCATTCCATAGGATTGGTGGCTCTTTTAGAACCTTTTGTGGGACCCGGGGAAATCACTAAGGCCGTGTTGTCGATAGGTTTTGGTGGTGCTTTATCCAATGTTTCGGGTAAAATCTGTATTCTTTGGTCCAAAGATTGCAATGTTCGACCAATTTTTGACTCGTCTCAACTTTTAACTATCTTGTGTAATTCCTCCTTCTCCCCGCAACCGTTTATTTTTTCGGCGGTATACGCCAAGTGTGACCGGTTAGAAAGATTATCTCTTTGGGATGACATTTTGTCTCTAGCTGATTTCGGTTGCTCGCTTTCAGTAGTGGGTGGCGACTTCAATGTTGTCGCTAGTCAGGCTGAAAAATTGGGAGGGGTCGTCGTCAATCGTCTCTCGGTTTCTGATTTCAATTCTTTCGTTGCGAGATCTGGGTTATCTGAAATTCCCTTCGTTGGTTCCGCTTTTAATTGGTCTAACAATCAGGAAGGTCCGAACCGGATCCTCTCCAGGTTGGATAGGATTTTTGGATCTGCTGATTGGTTCAACCTCCCTTTCTCTTTCTCTATCTCTCATCTTCATCGGTCTTGTTCTGATCATCCGCCTCTTGTTTTACGGTGCGCTTCGCGATCTTTATCGGGGCCTTCTTCTTTCCGTTATCTTAGCATGTGGAGTTCCCACCATAGTTTTCTTCAGGTGGTTGAGGAATCGTGGTCCACTCCCATTGTGGCTGCTCCCATGGGGGCTTTTTCTGGAAAACTGAAGCGTCTTAAGGCTTGTCTTAAGACGTGGAATTCCCTTGTTTTCCGGAGTATTTTCGACCGGGTGCGAGCGGCAGAAGAATCTCTGATTCTTGCCGAAGCATTGTTCGACGAGAGTCCATCGACGGAAAACAAGGAGCTTTGGGCTTGCGCTTAATTGTCTTTCGCTTCGGAACTTCTTATTGAGAACTCCTATCTCCGTCAAAAGGCGAGGATCAAGTGGGTGGTCGAAGATGATACGAATTCCAAATTCTTCCACTCTTCTATTCGAAAGAAAGCTAATTTGCTTTCTATTCGCGAGATTGTGAGAACGGACCAATCTGTGGCTTCGACTCCATCTGAAGTCAAAGAGGTATTAGTCTCTCATTTCCAATCATATCTGGGATCTCCATCGGTGTTCGATCCGGCGTCGGACATCCTGTCTTTCATTCCTCCGATTGTTCCTGCAGTGGGAAGTGAAGATTTGGCTTCCCCACCTTCGACAGATGAGGTTCGTGCTTGTGTCTTTGCTCTTAGTAAGGATAGTGCCTGTGGGCCGGATGGTTTTAATGGTTCCTTCTTTCGTTCTACTTGGCATATCATCCAAGCTGATTTATGCCTGACAATTCAGCATTTCTTTTCCGGGGCCGATCTTCCCACTAGTTGGTCATCCACTAATTTGGTCCTGATTCCAAAGTGTGATAATCCTCGGGAGTGTTCGGAGTTCCGCCCTATCAGCCTTTGTAACTTCGCTAACAAAGTGATATCCAAGGTATTGGCCACTCGTTTGGCTCCTTACCTTGATCGCATTATATCTTTTTCTCAAGCAGGTTTTGTTAAAGGTCGTTTGATCACTGATAACGTCCTTTTAGCCCAAGAACTTGTTTCTCAGATTGACCGTAAGGTCAGGGGTTCTAACATTATTTTCAAACTTGATATGGAAAAGGCTTACGACCGTATGTCCTGGTTTTTCATCATCAAGGTTCTTCGTGCTTTCGGATTCCCTGAAACCCTAATTGATTTGGTTTGGAGACTTATTTCCAACTGTTGGTATTCTGTTCTCATCAACGGATCGGCCAATGGTTTTTTCAAAGCTGGTAGAGGAATCCGTCAAGGTGATCCTCTATCCCCTTCCCTTTTCGTTATCGCGGCGGAGGCCTTCATTCGTGGCATCCACACTTTGACGGTTTTTGGTCAAATTCAGCGATTCGGTATTCCGAGTAGGTGTCCGCTCGTCTCTTCTCTGTCATTCGCGGATGACATTGTCATTTTCTCCAACGGAACTCGGTCCTCTGTTCGCCGCCTTATTCAGTTCATTAATCTGTACGAGAGGTGTTCGGGCCAATTGGTCAACTCTGCGAAGAGCTGCTTCGTCCACGCGAAGGACATGGACCATGTGAGAGTTTCTTGGGTCGAATCTTTTACTGGATTCAAGGCTGCTTCCCTTCCCCTCCCTTATTTGGGTATAGTTCTTTACCGAGGAAGGAAACTTAACGTCATTTTCGATCCTCTTACGGATAAGGTTAGGGGTAAGATTATCCGTTGGAATGCGTCTCTTCTGTCTCAAGCTGGTAGATTAGTGCTTATTCAATCGGTTCTGAGCTCTATGGGTACTCATATCTTCGCCGCTATGACCCCAACTGACTCCTTTTTTCGCTCGTTCCAATCTTTGGCATCCTCTTTCTTCTGGGGTTCGAAGGGTGACAATCGCCGACACCACTGGGTGTCTTGGGATGTTATCTGCCGTCCTAAGAGTGAGGGTGAATTAGGTTTGCGTAATCCGAAGGACATTTGCTCGGCTTTCGCTTGTAAGTTATGGTTCAGATTTGGGTCTAACGATTTCTTATGGGCCAAGTTCCTCCATGCTAAGTATCGGAGACTGGCGGCCTCTGATTATGCAGGCTCTCCTTGTTACGCCAGTGAGACTTGGAAGCATATGCAATCGGTCAAATTGCTCATTGATTCTCATAGCGGCCTCTCCAGTTGGGATGTGGTCCGTTTTCTATTCTGAAGGCCTGGAGCTCTTGTCGTACACCATCTCCAGTCCTTCCTATTTTTTCCTTCATTTGGGACACTCGCATTCCTCCAAAAGTCTCTCTCCTGATGTGGCGAATTTTCCACTATGGGTTACCGGTTGATGAGAACCTCCAGCAGATTGGCATTCCGTTTGTTTCCCGATGCAGGTGCTGTGGCAACGGGGAAACAGAATCGATTAATAATTTGTTTTTCGGTGGATGGTGTGCTAGATCCTGCTGGAATTATTTCGGTAATTTTTTGGGTGTTCGTGGCATCATCACCATGCCGGATGATTTGCTGTCATCTTGGTGGTTTGATTGCACTGGGAAATCTCTTCGCTCAATCATCTTTCGCTTGATTCCTTGTCTGATTTGTTGGCATGTCTGGTGTGCGCGGAATAAGGCTATTTTTGAAGAAGTTCCAATGGATCCTCTTTCCGTTGTTCGGCGGGTAAGAGATGATGTTTTCTTAGCTTTTCGGGGCCGACCATTCAGAGGTTCGATCAATGCTCGCTCTGGTCACTTAGTGAACCTTTTATCTATATACTGCTCTCAATCTTCCAATAGAGTGGGAATTGGATGATTGTCGACCCGGGGAGTGCTAGTTCTGGCTTACTAGCCTCCTTCCGGTCCGTCCTACCCCCATCCCACTCCCCCCCCCCGTTTTTTTCTAACAGTGTGAATATTGCTTACAGGCTCTTGATAATCTGGGGTGGTTCTTTTCTCGCTGTTCTTATGCTGTTTGGAGTTTGCTTCAAGGAAATCTTTATCCTCTTCCTACTGTCGGTCTTTCATTTTTGGTGGTATTGGTCTTTTCTTCCGTTTATATTGAAGGGGAGGAGGATGAGCTTGCTTTTCTTTGATTGATGGTCCCTCAACATCGTAGTTGGGCGGTGGCCTTGCCGGAGCTCGATTACGACGTTGGATGGGCGGTGGTATCCATTAGCTCATCGGGTGTGTAGTTTGGCTAGGCTAGAGATTTTACCTCTGCTTCTCGTTAGTATCTATTGGTTCCATTTTGTTTGTTTCGTTTTATCCTATGTTGTGGGTTTTCGGTGTTGTTTTCTTTTGGATTTCGTTTTGGTTACCTGTCAGGCATGTTGACAGCTTTTGGTTGAGTTTATTTATGGTATGCTAATTTTAGAGGAAAAAAAAATTTGATTTGGTGCAACTTTAATTTGGGAGTGTTTCACGAGGTGGGCGGTAGTAGCTGCTATGCATTACCATAAGTCTGGGAGTGCAAATGGCATATCTACCATAGCATTGCCTCACGTGCCTTGTCACATGCCCTATCGCGCCTTCAGTGAGTTTTTTTGCACTGTACCTATGTGGTGTCCTCTGGGTAAACCACCGGTTTGGTGGAGAATACAATATTGTATAGACTACGGAAATACATAAAATGTGTTAAGGGGGATATGAGTAACGCCTTAACGCTACTTTAATACTTTACTTTACTGTAAACATATTATAATAGCATATTGTACTACATAGTAGATAGTTCCACAGATCCTTAGACGATGGGTATCACAAACATCCTTTAAGTTACTTGTATTTCAGTTACTTGTATCTCAAAGATCTATCTATCCGGCTTTCAGTTATTTCAATCTATTCCAGTCATTTATGTTCAGTCTTGTCAGTTACTTTTATATTAGAGATTCATTTGTATTCGAGATTCTGTTGTATTTTATTTCAGACTCTGATGTTGTATAGTATCTTCATGAACTATTATTTATCTACTCCGCTGCTTATTGTTGTAATAATTTGTGTCTGTGATTTTGTGATTAATTTATTTATTGTATATGCTAAGTTTTGCCAAATATAAATTAACAATTTGTTGTTTTGAGTAATTCAAGTCCGACATGTGCGGATGCAAATGGTTCAAAATACCAGGTTGTTACAATTGGTATCAGAGCTCTGGGTTAGGCAAAACTTAGCATATGGAGTAAAAATTAATTACAGAAGCATCTTCGTTCGAGCTTGAAATTTCTCCTCTTTGATTTGGATTTCCTTTGAATTTTTGGAACTTTTCCCCTTTGTTCTGAAATCCATGCTTGTCTTCGCCTGCTTGCGTTCTTTTGATACTGAAGCAACCCATAGCTCCAACCTCAACCGTCAACTTCATCCTTTGTGGGTCTAAACCCATCGGCGGTCCCGCTAACCTTAGTGTGGCTTGTAAAGGGGTGAAACTACTTTACAACAAGCGTTAATTCATGGGGAATTTCTATGGCCTTGGTTATGATGCTGTTATTTCTTGAAAAGTCGAATTGTTTCTCTAGTAAACGGCCTGAGTAATTCTCTTCTTATTGAATTTCAATGTCTCTTGATTAAGTAGGCAGTTCTACCTTTTCATCTAATGTTTAGCTTATTGATTTGGACTTCACCCTTATAGTCAGGGATTATCCTAATGTTGTGGTAAAGTCGCTTCTCTTTCCTTCAAGCGGGAAATTGAATTTCCCCATCGATCTTATCCTTGGAATCTCGGTTGACCCGGTTAAGGTCGTCGCGATTAATATAAGTGTATCCATCTTTCCTCTTTTTTAATTTAATTATCGAATCTTTCTCTCGAAGCTATCTTTGTAGTTCTCTTTGATTAAGGTCACTTCAAATTTGAATCTCTGTCCTCGTTCTAAATCCATTGTTGAATCATCCTTAGAGAGAGAGTGTATTTGTAATTAATATAAAAATATTTTGTCTTGTGCTGTTTGAGTTGTTAAGCCGATTTTGGGTTTCAATCGATTCGTCTAGCCTATTAGTAGGAATACCAAAACACTTATGCAGAGCAAATTGACACTATTGTTTTCAAATTTGGTAAATAAAATAATTTTATGTATGACTATATGTTATACATAAAAGTATAATTTTCTGAAACTAGATAGTTAAATAGATTAGTTGTTAGAATTGATAATGCCAGATTATCATTAATTATTTTATCATTTTTTATTTTGTTAACATTTCTAAAACTATTAACTATTTTGTATGTAATACGAAGATGAAATTTTAGAACATGGTTTATAAGTCCGACTCGGTGTTTCTCAAAATTTGGTTTTCAAAGTTTTGAAATTATATTATTTGAAAGTATTTTCGAATGAAAATTATTTCCACAGAAATTAAAAGAAGTAAGTCAGCGTTCTTCTCTTTTGTCGCTGGAAAATAATTTCGATGATGACTGCAGCATCATCGACATTCATTTTTGGGTCTCAAGTTGGAGAGACCACTCTGTATCTTTGTTGAATTTTTGTATTGTAAAATGGATTTGACTTGAATTTCTCGAATATGATTTGATTTATATAATATATATGTATATATTTATTTCAAATTTTTTTAAAGTAAAACCGAAAATTAATCCTTACATTCTGTGTAAAGGTTTTCAATTATTAAAATGAAGTAAGATTTCTAAATAATTGGATAGTCTAAAATGAGAAATAGAATTTAAGTAACTTAAAACAGTTGAAATGGGATAAAATTTATTTGTATAATAATCAACTGCATTCTAGTATAATAATCAACTGCATTCTAATGTATAACTTACCCAAAATATTCAAAAAGTTAAAAGGTTGAGGTGAATATATATTATAATTGAAGGTTATAAAAGAGAAAAATTAAGCAATAAATTGTTCAAACTAAAATGTTGCTTAATAAATATGTGTAAATAAAAGGTAAATTTGTATAGTGTTCAATTATATTTAGAAACCTTAATAAAACTTACCAGGAAGAGGTGAATATAATCGAATAATATGCAATGATAAATAAGATGTCCAGAAATGAATTTTGTAAGGGAATTTATAAATTTGGGCAATTATAATAAAAGTTATACACTTAACCTATTTTGCAAGATATGTCAGTGAGGTAAATTGAACAAAAAAAGGAGAAATACTATTTAAGTTAATAAATATGGACTTACGAATAGTTGAAATTAAATTTAAGTGGAATCAACTCAATTGAAGGTAAATTGATTTAATAAATGAGTTAAATAAAAAAATTGTTTTAAAGGAAATTTTTGTAAAAAATATTAATAAATTAAAACAAATCAAATTGAATGAAAATAGCTTGAATTGAAAAACCAACAAAATATGAGTATAAATGAATATTTTTGATTAAATAAAATGGATTGAAACCAAACTAATCGAGTATATATCAATTTAAAAAAATGATGAAATTTATATTATTTTGAATTTATTATGTATTTGGTTTATGTTTTTCGAATCTATCTTTTCTTTCTGGTTGTTTTTGTTCTCCTATCTCGTTCCTTTTCGGGGACGGAAAGTTTTGAGTGGGGAGAGCGTAACAACCCATAAATTTTAAATGGCTTTTGTAATGTAATTAACTGAAATTTTTGTTGGAAAATAACCAATTAAATTTAGCAATGAAAAATTTGAAATTTGGAATGCGTCTATTTCAACATAGCAAATGTCAAAATTTTTGTTGTAAAGTTTTAAAGTTGGTTCTATTATGTAAATTTTCAAATTCAGTTTAAATCAGTTGAAATTGATCGAAATTAAATTTTTCCAAAAACTGAATATTTTTATACAATAAAAATGTAAATCATTTTCTAAGTGAGACGTCACGTTTCATTTCGCAACATTTGGACTGCTCTAGCTTCATTTATCTTATTTTCGACGAAATAGCAGCAAATTGGGAAACGAATATGGACTTTTGATAGGATGAATGTATCGCTGATATCGACGTACCATCATGTTCGCCTCTTCATACTGATCTCCATAGTATATTCATTTGTATAGTTTGGTGTCTGATGTGCACCGAAATCTGTAAGTGGTTGGCCGTACGGGTACGCAATTTTGGACCTTTTGTTTTCCCTATGTCGTTTCGTCTGCACCCTGGGAGAAAGCAAATTCGCATTTTCTTTTAATATTTCAGAATCAACAACCAGCTGTCACCATTCCCTATATTCATTATATTTATATTTATTGGTTGGTTTACATTCTGGTTCGTTGATTTCTTTTTCTTATTTTACTACGTCCTTACTTTCAATGTTCCAAGAAATAACTGCAACTATTCCTATACCTACCATTTCGATATATTGTTGTTCGGTTCCTATCTTGGTTCATTTGCTTTCCTCTCCATTTTCCTCTCCAATGTTCTTCTTCAAAAAACTTTATTTTATATACAAAAGTATGTATTCATATTTGCATGAACTGCTGCTCTCTCCAATTTACAACTTGCGACCTCTCCCTTCCTCTCTCTAAACCGCAGCCTCCCCTCTCTCTATGGCCATACATCCCTGGCCACCAAAAATCCACCTTGCCCGATCCACCTTCCAGCTTTTGCACGCCAAAACATAGCAACCACACAAAAAAGGAAAAAAACAGTAAGCAAGCACATTTCGGCTTTAATCTGCCCACATCGATTCCCAATATCTTCCCTCCATGCTCGACCACCTCAAGCACCTCGTCAGGCATCGCATACCATCTCCACCGATGCACCTGCCCTCAGCACCCTATTACCGCACCAGAGCAGCAGCAGACGCCGGACCCCACAATGCCGAACATGTGCTCCCTCTCTCCATAATTGCCACTCTCCACCACAACGGCCAAACATCCACCACCCAGGCCTTCATCCACCTTTCGCCCTAACACCGTAGCCACCACACTCGCTTTGACTTTCCCACCACGAAACGCATAGACATCACCCAACCCCTTCACCGAACAGCCTCCTACAGCTCCACCCTTGCCTTTGCTGCCCTTGCCATCGACCCACACCTACATGATGGTAGTGCCGAACCACTCGAGCGCCCAGCAGCTTAGCTCTCCTTTTCTTTTTATAATAAAAGGTGAAACTTATATTCCTGTAGCTTAACTCGTTTTCTTCTCCTTTACCACCTTTTTGCTACAACGCAGCATATCATGTTCTTATATCTATTGTGATACATACATACATATATATATATACATATACATACATACATATATATACATATATATATATATACATATACATACATACATATATATACATACATATATATATATATATATATATATATATATAAAATTATCTACCTGTAGCTATAGCCTGTCATGTTGATTTTTTTATATTGATTTTTAGATTGTAATATATATAGTTTATAATATAAGCTTACGGAAATATGAGATTTTAAATTTATTGTTTGAAATTTGATTTTGGAAAGGAAATACATGTAATGTACATTTTGTATAGATTTATATATATAATATATAGGCATTGTGGTGTATATGTTATATACGATCTGTTTGATTTTTTTAGTTAATATAGGTAATGTACATTTTGTATAGACTTATATATATATATATATAATATAGGAATTATGGTGTATATGTTATATACGATCTGTTTGATTTTTTTAGTGATATATTAGTTGTCTATTCGTATACAGGTTTACATTATTTATATATATAAGATGCGGTTAAGTTTAGCAATATATTATAACCAGAGACGTAACCAGGAATTTGTTTTGCGGCGGGCGGATTATATCAGTGATCAAATACCGATTGGAAGAAAGTTAATTAAGCATAGATCAATAGAACCATTTATGTTATATTCAAAGATCAATAGTTCCAATATGCCAAATAACTTTTTACATTTATATTGAACTAATTTCACAACCAAAAGAGAAGAATGTATAAAAACATGTATCCAATCTGTAAACATAGTTCCTAAAACTGCAAGTTGAATGATGTAAAGAATGAAAAAATGTAATTAAATTGGACTTGTTATTTACGGAACCAGTTAGTCAAATATCAATACAAGTTTAGCATATAAGATATGATCAACTTTGGAAAACTCTACTCAAAAGTAAACTTATATCGAACTACAAGAACCACATGTTAGGTTTTTTCAATCCAACCGCTATGCTTATCCAATCTCATAAGAAAACTGCATTAAAAAATCAATTATAATATCCCATACCTAATCACAAGAAAGCTAGGATTTTGCTTGTTCGGTTAGCAAATAAATTGAAGAATCGATGAATTGAGAGCTTTTAGAGCAATATGGAAGAATTGCAAGCTACATGCATGTGCAGATGGAAGAAATGCAAGATAGGGTTACCATGGATATTAATTTTGTATTTCTATTGAAAGAATCGGTAGAAGATTAAAGAAATAATTTTGAGAAACGGAATGCATTTGCTGAGTTTGTGTGTTTTTATTTCTTACTTTTTTCGTGCCTTTTGTTTTCATTTTCTTGGGTCGGGCAGTCGCCCACCCGACTCCAATACTGGTTACGTCCCTGATTATAATATAAGCTTATATTGATTTTCCAATAGATATTGATTTTAAAATAAAATAAGTATGTAAGTTAATATATATATATATATATATATATATTACTCTATATATATAAGTATATATGAGTTTGGGTTTTCAAATATATATATGGAGATTTTATTTTATATGTGTTTGAATTAAATATTAATTTGAAATTATATGTTTTAAATTGATTTTAGAATATATATATATATAACATGTATTTTGTTTCATCAATCTCTAGTTCATCTCAGCTTACTTTCTCAATATCGAATTTGTCGCATTAATTCCTAGCTTGTTGTTGTCCCATTAGTTTGTGTCTGTATCTATGTACGTGTCTGTATCATCTTCTTATTCTCTAGCCTCGAAAGGTGAGCACTCACTCACGATTAACATTCTTATATTTAGTAAATTTAATTCACATTGAAATGACAATTGAAATATGCTGTTAAATTTGAACTGTTAATTATATAATTGCTATATATGATATGCCATTGTTTGCAACTATTCACCTATGATATATGACACCATAACTTGTTATTTAGAGTATCTCCAACAGCTCGGAGTGCGGAAATTCGATTTTCCACACTTCGAAATGTTGGAGCCCTCATTTCTACAACAGAAATGAGGGCAGCGCCTGAGCATCAGGCGCCTGTTCAAAAGGCGTCCGTGTTTATAAAACAGGCGTTTGGATGCCAGTTTTAAAGGTGCCTGGATGCTAGGCGCCTGTTGAACAGGCGCCTCATTGTTAGGCGCCTGTTCAACAGGCGCTTGACATACATGCGTCTGTTTAACGGATGCCTCGCCGAATCACACATCCCCGCACCAAAGCCCCACCTTTCTGCATCATCGGGGATTCTCGTGCTCTGTTGGACTGCTTTTTGGGTGCAGATTCGAGAATTTTAAATCTGTTGGAGTTGCTCTTATATTATATTTCAATCTTCTACTAATGATATATGCATGTTGTTGATATGTTATATTTTTATCATATTTGTTCTCACTCTACAAGTTCCCTGTTAGTTTAGAATTCCTTATGGGTTGAAATGATACATACCCGAACGATATTATAGATTAAGGGAAAATTCGTTATGGGTTGAAATGGTAAACCCAAGCGATTTTCATTTAATTTCTATTTTAGGGTTTCAAGTTGAAATGATGTATGCTTGTAGATATTTAAATTACGGATTGAAATGATAAATATCTGTATCACTTGACTATAGGATAGAAAATTATATACGGACAATGTTGGTCTATATTTTGAAAATGATTTCCAAAGTTTTGAAAGGAAATATATGGGTTTTAATAAATATTGATTTCTAAAATATAATATATAAATGTTATATTCTGACATATGTCTAAATTTTAGATTTTTAAAATTATATGTTTTGGCAATTTTAAATTTATATGATAGTTTTGAAAATATAATTTTTTAAGATTTTTCTTATAATTTTATTATTTTAAAAATATATAAAATAAGATTTAATACAAAGTACATTTAATTATAAGATTTAAATTAATAAAATTTAATTTAATTAGTTTATAATATGTTTAAATGTTTATTTAAATTTAAATTTATATTTTAAAAATAGATTTTTACTTAAATAATAAAGGTTGGGAAGATAAATTAATGTTGACTTGGAATTTAATTTGTTTAATAATTGAATTTAAATAAGAATTGATTTAAATTTATTGATTTGGAGATTTCTAAAAGATATGATTTATAACTTGATTTAATAAAAAGTGATTAAATGAATTTTCTCAACTTTAAATAAAACTAAGACTGAATATTTAATATTGATTTAAATTTATAAATTGAGATTTTATTTAATTGTTTTTAAAATGATTAAGTGAATATTTCCAGTTTGAATAAAATTAAAGTTAAATGTTGAAAAAAACTTATATTGAAATATTTGAATATTTAAATCATGAATCTTATTGGAATCGATATGGCAGTTCAAACCTGGATTTGAAATCGATAAAATTGAAATGGTTTATCGAGAATTTGAATTAACTCTTTAACCCTTTTAAATCGAAAGTATTAAATATGGATTGATTTAAATTAAATTTTAGGATTTAAGCTGATTTGAGTCAATTTGTGAAATTGGAGGAAGCTATTTTTATTATATAAAGTATTTTAGTATATATAAACTATTTTGTATATAAGTTATTTTAATGTATAGGCTATTTTAATTTATAACTATTTGGATATATATACTAATTCAAGTATCTAAATTGTTTTAAGTTGGAAGTGTTATGTTTTTAAAAGTGTTATGATTTCAAAAGTGATATGATTTCAAAGGTGATACGATCTTAAAAGTGTTATGATTTCGAAAGTGTTATAATTTGGAAAGTGTTATGATTCTGGAAATGAATATTATTAAAAGTGAATAATGATATTGAATTATTATGGTTTTGAAATGAATATGATAATTTAATAAGAAGTATGAACTATTTGAATTGAAATGAACATGGTGTGAAATATGCGTTTGATTATTAAAGAGACCGGGATCGGATATTGTCATACTCTCTGCCAATATCGTAAACCACTTTAAAAACTGTGTATGTGGTGGAGATTCCAGAATAAAGTAGGTTGGTTGGAGATGATTCTATATGACGATTCTATATGAGGTAATAACGTATCCCTGACTCCCACGAGTCAGCTTGATGTGGCTAAAACAGGAGCTATACTGGACAAGTGACATCGCACCTCCGATCGGGCACATTTTTTCGATACCATTCTATTGCTTTTGTGATTTGATTAGGTGTACCTTTGATTTGGGAGTGTGTCATGAGGTGGGTAGTAGTAGCTGCTATGCGTTACCACCAGTCCGGGAGTGCAAAATGGTATATCTACCCTGGCATTGCCTCGCGTGCCTTGTCACATGCCCTATCGCGCCTTCTACGAGTTTGTTTTGCACCGTACTATGTGGTGTCCTCTGGGTAAACCATCGGTCTGGTGGAGCGTGCGGCATTGTATAGACTACAAGAATATATAAAATGTATTAAGGGGCATATGGGTAACGCCTTAATGCTATTTTAATACTTTACTTTACTACAGACATATTGTAATAGCGTATTGTAAGACATAGTAGATAGTTCCATGGATCCTTAGAGGATGGATATCCCAAACATCCTTTAAGTTACTTGTATTTCAATTGCATTTCACTTGAATTTATTGACATAAGAATGTTAATCCTGACTCGAGTGCTTTGTGTTTTTCTTTATGTTCAGATCAGACCGAGTGAACAGAATTTGAGACTCACCTTTGGAGATTGAAGCTTTGTTTGAAGATCTATCTATCTAGCTTTCAGTTATTTCAGTCTATTCCAGTCATTTATGTTTAGTCTTATTAGTTGCTTTTGTATTTGAGATTCATTTGTGTTTGAGATTGTGTTGTATTTTGTTTCAGACTTTGATGTTTTATAGTAGCTTCATGAACTGCTATTTATCTACTCTGCTACTTATTGTTGTAATACTTTGTATCTGTAATTCTGTGATTGATTTATTTACTGTATATGCTAAGTTTTGCCAAATATAAATTAACAATTTGTTGTTTTAAACAATTTAAGCCATACATGTGCAGATGCGAATGGTTCTAAATAGCAGATCGTTACAGCAGAGGAGAGTTTAAAGGGGTCGGCATACATGTTACTTGGGGTCGACGTTCATATTACTTCGGGTCAGAACCAAGATTTCCTCCGGTTAGCACTCTGGTCGGTAGAGGTGGATCAAACTTGGGGTCAGCTATGTTTTACTTGGGGACGAAGACAAGCTTGCTTCGGGTTCTACTTCGAATTTTTCTTCAGGTCTGCATAGTTGGATGAGTTGGGCTCGACTATGGTTTTGGTGGGCCATGAAAATGAGAAGGCCCTGTAGCTGGGATTTTACCTATAAATACAACAAGCATGTCTTTAGAAAAGGGATTCTCATTTTGCTTCTCTTCATCTTCTTTTATAAAAAGCTAGTCTGCCATTTTTGTTTCAAAAATTCCAAATTGTAACTGTGACCAGATTTCAGTGTAATAAAAAGGAAATTTCTAGAGTGAATCCAGGTCGGAGTAAGTCGAACCACAATAAATCTTGTCTTTTTCACTGCTTTTATTTTAATTTTGATTATTCTTTATATTTATATCCTCTACATATATTCTATCTATGACTGGATATTGGTGCTTTCACTTGCAATTGGGTGTTTGTGACCAATTTTGGCGCAAACACTTGAATCAATTATCTCCTTCATCTTAGAATAGCCATTCTCTCTTGCTCTAGACCAGCGGTCCGTCTGCAATTTGAATTGAAATCTAACATCTTCCTTTGAGCAACTCGTACTTTATACATTTAGGTAGGTTTTCTTGTATTTACTTTCATTCATGACGAGATAATAGGTTTTTTTACATCAATTAACATGAGCGTGGGTTAAGTTCGAAGACGATGAAATGGATGGTGGCGATGCAGGGTTCGGTGAGGTGGTAGAGGAGGAGAAAGGGAAGGAGTGAAACATGAAGGAAGTGGAGGGATCGGTCATGTGTGGAGTTAATATTGTTTGGTGAGGGATCGACGATGTGGTGCGATCTCCTGTAATGTGAACGAGATGGCTTGTGGACTCAATGGTTGAGCGATCAGTTGATGAAAGAAAAAAGAGGGTTTAGTTATTTTCCATCCATGATATAGAGGGATCAGTGGTGGAGTGTTTGGTCAAGGGTTCGATCATTGATGTCTTTGTAAGGACAGATCGGTGTTAGTGTAGCTTGAAGGGATCAGAATAAACATTTAAGGGAAGTATGGGAATGGCTAAGTAAATAGATCAGTGCGTATGCAAGTCATAGGGCTCGGTCAAGTTGGCTAAACAAAGGGATTAGTTATAGCTTTGTGAGATTGAACGGTTGTATTAAGCTAAAGGGATTGGCTATGGGGACTTAGCTGATTCTAAGCCTTTGAATTGAGCTTGAACACTTGAGCAAACCATCCATATTAACTTGCACGAATAAATAGAACCAATCTCGTCTTAATGAACTTGAACATATTACTATAACGGACAACAAGATTTACATATCCAGTATTGAACTTGAAACTGAACGACTAAACTTATAGGATTTAGAAAATGAATTAAGACTTAACATATAGACTTTAATAGTAAACTGCATACTTCAACAAGTTGATAGTCGATCCTAAAGCTTATACAACTGATCAATCTAAACGCCAGTTGAGATGGTCAACGATGACGGTCACTCTATGTGGAATCCCATTTCCCGTTACTTACTTTTTCTTTTAATTTGGAATTGTTTATCTCTGCACTGCATAATAATGCACCACACTAATTTACACTTAGCACGGGGGATAAATAAAATTTTCTAATCGTGATTATCTATCGAGTTTAGTTGATATGGGCTCCAAACGTTTAGGGCACTTAGCCGTAATGTCTCCTGGACAACCTTCATAGCACAACAACCCAGGTGCCTAGTCAAATTCCATGACTGTATTTGGTTGATTTTCTCCTTGACATCGAACTGTGCAACTAGAGATTTTTGACCCGTTGGCTGACCTCTTCTTTGATGTTTCCGTCCTTTCGGTGGAAAAGATAAATCTTTCCCCTGACACTATAGACGGTGATATATTTTTGGATAACCCTATGGATTCTCATGCCTTCAAAATTGGTGAGGCTGATCTCTATAGGTTGTGCTCTAAACATGAGATCCCGATTGGAGATATTCTAGTCCCTTCAGTAAATGACAGGGCTCATTTGCCCCTGTCCGGTATACGAAATGTAATAAATTTATATGATGGGCCAGATGTATGCCACCTTTTAATTCTTTAATGCAGGATATGTTAAATTATCTGGGAATATCTCCTACTCAGCTGCATCCGAACAGCTACACTTTTCTTCATGGCACTTTCTTGTCATTTATGGATGTTTTGTTCTGCCCTCCATCTCCTGAAGACATATGGTTAATTTACAATTACAAGCGATGAACAGAAAGCCTTTCTTATATTTTCCTCGAGCCTTCGTCCAACTGTCAAGTTCTGGCCGGTGCTTGGAACAAGCTCAGTGTCTTTAAACATGAATGGTTCTACGTTCATTGTCCGCTTGGCTTTGTAAGGCGATTGTTGGAATGATGTAAGTGTTGCCTTCACTTTATTCTCAAATTCTTTAGCCCAAGTCATATCCTGAACTAATACTTTGAAAATCTATAGGTGTTTATCCACGACCCGATGGTGATAATTATTCAAGGGCGGTTTTGGCAATCCACATCACCCCAGTTGAGGACAGAGACATTAGATCCTTTGTAATCAATGAGCGGTTATCTCCTTTTGGGATGTTGGAAGAAGGTCATAGCATCAGTCTTACAGGTTGCGTTGCATCACCAAGGAATGTTGCGGAACAAGAAGGCGGTACTAATAGCCTTATCGTGCCCTCAGTCGAGGAGGCTCAAGACGATGCCGAAGAAGGTGAAATTAGAGGTGATGGAACCAAAAAACCTGGTGTTCTGATGCAGGTCCAAGAAATGTGCCTATGGTCGAACCATCATAAGGCATGCAATATCATATGCCAACAAGAAAAAGGAAAAAAGCTCGCTTACAAACTCCATAGGAGAAAAACTGCCAAAAAACCCGAGTTCATCATTACCTCTGTTGAAGAAGAGTTTTCCTCTAAGCCTTAAGAAAGTTCGATGGAAGGGTTCTCGAGTCTCTCGGTCCCGATGTTATCATGATCTATGACTCTCCTAACATTAGTGTTGGGGGACTTAATTCTTCCACTAGGACTAGTGATGACATTCCTCCGACTAGCAAAGTGAAAATTATTCCTATGAGCAAGGTTACAATAACTGGTTCATTGGGGGGACACTAGGACACTCACAATCACGCCCACTTCACTACACTATTTTTGTCTATCTTTTATTTGATGGTCACTTATATGCTCTTGTTTGATTTGTAGGTTCTTTATCTCATTCCCATGCCTCTGATTGCTTGAGGGGCTCCTCAACATAGTATGGATCCAGTCGTGGTCCAGACTTGGGCAGGCATCGAGAAAGGGATGATAGCCGGGAAAGAAGCTATCATTCAAAGGAGTCTTCATCCTCTAAACCAAGTCCAAATCTCAATCAAATCAATAAGAAGTTTGGACCAATCCCTTCTGTACACAGCGGTGATCGGACCTCTTCTTATGTTCCTCGAAATGCTGTGCCAGCTGAGCGTTATTCAGGTTCATCTAGTTCTCAACAGCCTTGCGATCGTAGGTTGAGCAAACCCTAATTGTTACTTCTGATCTAGTGACTACTACAGTTTTCGAGGCCTCTACAACAAAAAATCGGTTGAACTTAAGGTCGTTTTTTCAAAAAACTACTTTGATGGGCTAAAGTTTCTTCCTTCTTTCCATATAATTCTAGGGAGTTCTAAAGTGAGTTCACTTGCATGTGCAACATTGATTTTGTGTCGCATGAAGCATTCCAACACTTAGTTGAGAAAATCTCTGAGGTATCGACTGAAAAGCAACATGAAATCGATCGCCTTAAGCTAGAAGCGATCCACGATAAAGACATAATCAGACACTAAGATGCTGCTCTCAACCACAGCGATGTGCTTGCTCTGGAGAAGAACACATTGCAAAAAGAAAAAAATTCACTCTATCTCGCCACATTGAAGAACTCAAAGAACTCCTTAAGAAGAAAAACTTAAAGCTCAGGAGGATTCTCAAAGGTATTATGAAGAGGCCATCGAAGCTTGAGAGCTGAAAATTAAACTTGATGAGAAACTCGCCTAAATCGAAATCCTCAAGGAAGAGGAAACGGAAGCAGGTCGTAATGAAGTTAGAGAACAAATTAAGGCCCAGTTGGAGGATGCTAAAAAGGCTGGTCGGAATGAGATCAAGGACATGTTTGATCCTTTGATTATTGAATAAAATGGTAAGTCCTAATCCATCGTGACTTGAGTATTCTTAGAGAGGGTACCTTGAATCGCTTGTTGATGCAAGGGAATATATCGTTGAAACGAGGAAAAAAGCCCTTGGCAAAGCTGATTTGGATGAGAAGAAACTTGTATGGGAGATCTTTCATGGAAATGAACCTTTAGATCTTACTGTTGCAAAGCTCCAATACTTTGATATTTTTGCATCCTCTGGCAAAGAGAAAAACATCGTTGAAGCTTTGGAGTTTGGTCCTAAATATCCCTCTTCACTTCAAATTGACTCGGTTATCAATCAAAGGTGTTGACTCCTATTCAAGAAGGGAATATTCTGGCAACAACTGAAAGTCGGCCGGACATAGGTTTCCCACTCTACTCTCCATTATTCGAGAGGTTTTTTTCCTCATGCCCAATAGTTATGGGTTTATTTTCTTGTTTTCATGAATTTGTAGGTCTTTCGGCTCCCAGTCAAACTCCTGGAAGCGATGCTGCTTTGGAGCAACAAACGATGTTTATTAAAATTCCAGTGACTACCAACAATCATGGGCTCTATGCTCAAGTTATTGGAGCACTTGATTATGAAAAGGCCGGCAATCAGCCGTTGCAAGATAAACCTTAGGATGTTGTGATCATGGGTGCCTCCGAACACACAGATGAGCTCATCTTGAAGGAGCGCTTTAAGAAAGAGAAGTCGTTATAGAGAAAAGCTAAAGCTAAAACCGTTGACATGGACGTTGATGATCCAAATCTCATCCCACTGCATGTCATTCCATCCAGCAGGTCTATTCTTGGAGATTTATTTCCAACCTCTGAAAGCTCTCCTACTGAAGGTGGTAAAGAATCGAAGAGAGGGATAGACGCAAGCATGGGTAGGTCCACTCCCAAGAAATCCAAAAGCAGAGAGGCAAAAGAAGTAGCCTTCACTTTAGCTTAGTTTGTATAGCTTGTGTAGCTGTTTTTCTTTTCATTGGTTGTGTTTGTGTGTGTACGACCCTCTCTTTTGGACAAACTTTTATTACAATTTTCAAGTTAATGTGCAAATAAATTTATTTATTTTCTGTTAAACTCTTATGTGAATTTTGTTTGATTAGTCGAGCTATTACTTTTCTATTCAATGTGCTTGTAATTCATTGCTCATTGATTTGGATAATCATCCATAAATTTTTACTTAAGGCCTTCAATTGGTTATTGCCTCAAGTATCATCAAACACTGGGCTTAAGCCCTAGTGTTACGCCATTGGATTGAGCAGATTCAATGATTCAACCCCTAGTCTCGGGTTAGTGGAGTTGGTAGTGGATGGTCAAATTCCATCCTTAGCAAGTTATTGTCCTCATATCGATTTCAGGCGGAGTTTGTGGAATAGTGAGTGGTCGAACCACACTCATCTATTTGTTTATACTCATATCCGCATTCTAGGATAAGATTTTGTTGTTGAGTGATGGATCGCACCTTATTTGTGTTTATACTCCAATCCGCACTCTAGGACTTTGATTTATTTCAAAAATAGTTAGACCACACTTTCCTTAATTGATTGATTTGCTCCTAAGTCCGGGGTTTGACTTAGCAAGCAATCGGTCATGTCGCGATTGCTTTTGATTCATGTCTGTCCCATTGCTCGATGGAACTAATTTGATTATTGGATGGTCAAGTCACATCCATTCCTAATTAGGTACTCTATCCATCGGGTTGTGAGAGAGCATCATCAAATGAATGCTCGAACCATATGCATTTTGTTAGTTAAATCATGAACTTATGTAATTAGCTTGCTCCAAACTCTGGGATCCTGCTTTGATATGTCAATGTTAGTTAGTCAGGTATCATCACTAATATGTAATGCTATAGCAATCATAGACATGAAAGAATTTTCAACTTTATTTGCCAAATGGGAAGAAATGACATAACTTGTCTTATTACATATCTAGAAAATCAAATGCTAAAGAAAATTCGAAAATCGAATACAACCGAATGAAAGAGAATAAATTAAGTGAAATAGTGTCATAAATGCTCGTTATTCCATGCCCTTGGGGGTGTGACGCCATCAATAATCGCTAGCTTGACACTTCCATCTCTAATTCTCTGTTTAATGACATACGATCCTTTCCAAGTAGGATTCATATGTGATAGGACAGGAAAAACATGTTTAAAAACGAGATGGCCGATTTCAAAGGCTCTAGGTTGGACTTTAGTGTTGTAGTATCGGCCAACACGGTGTCGATGTGCAGCTGCCCTCAAATCAGCTTCTTCGTGTTTCTCGTCTATAAAGTCTAGAAAATCTAAAAGGAGATCCTTATTCTTTGTGGGGTCGTAGGTAGTCACTTAATGAGGAGGAACTTCGAATTCAACAAGAATGACGGCTTCAGAGCCGTAAGCAAGGGCGAATGGAGTATGGCAAGTTATGGACTTGTGGATGGTTCTGTAAGCCTATAACATTATTAGGAGTTCATCCACCCACTTGCCTCTAGCCTTTTCCAAGCATTTCTTTAGAATGTACTTTATAATTTTGTTCGCGGCTTCAACTTGTCCATTTATTTGAGGGTGAGAAACTACAACTAATCTCTTTTTAATATGATGCCGACGGTAGAACTATTTGAATTCAGCACTATCGAATTGGGTTCCATTATCCATTACAATGGTTTGTGGAAGTCCAAAATGATAAACGATGTTATAGACAATAAAGTTGATTACTTTCTTTGCCATGATCATGGCTAAAGTTCCGCTTCGACCTATTTGGGGAAGTAACCAACTACAATGATAGTGTACTTCGCACTGCCTTTAGAGATTGGTAAGAAACCATTAATATCTATGCCCTATGTGGCAGACGAGTATGGACCGACTATTTGTATAATTTCCATCGGTGGAGCTCTTGGAACTATGGTATACATGTAGCACTTATCGCATCGCTTAGCATAATCAGCGGCATCTCGATTGATAGTTGGCCAATAATAACCATAACAGAGTATTTTCTTGGCTAGGGTTATCCCCCAGTATGATCGCCACATTCCTCTTCATGAGCTTCCTTTAGGACTCATTTTATTTCATCATGAGGGATACAACGGAGCAGGGTACGAACAAACCTTTTCTATACATGACTCCTTCCTGAATGATGTATCGCGAAGTTTCGCGAAGAATTTTCTCTTTCATTCCTCCGTTCAGGAAGGACTCCCTATAGCAAGTAATCTTTAATTGGAGTTATCCATAACTCCTTCTCAAGCTACGTCTCTAGTACCTAATCGATTTTCATCTGTTTATGCTTGGAGCATCTAGTACTTCGACTGGGACCAAGCCCATTTGTTGTGCATCCCCGATGCTAGCAAACTTTTTCGATGAGTCGACCTCTTTGTTTTGATCCTTAAGAATGTTAGTGATATCATAATACTCAAAGTCGATCAATAGCACTTGAATTCGAAAAAGGTACGGGGAGAGTCATTGTCCTTTAGCCCGTTAATCTCCATGACTTGGTATACCACTGACTCGGAATCGCAAAAGATTTCAAGATATCTTATTCACGGTTCTCCGCCAAGTTTAAGTTCAACAATCAGAGCTTCATACTCAGCTTCATTATTAGTTGCAGGGAATTCAAGCTTCAAAACATAGCAAATTGGTTGATACTCTGGAGTTACTAGTACGACTTCGGTTCTAGAACAATGATCGTTGGATGCTCCATCCGTATACATTTTCCACCGAATGGTAGGGGCTCCACCGCTCTCTGCGAGATCATCTTGTACAGTGAATCTATTATAAAGTCCGCAAGTTCCTGTCTTTAGATGGCTCTCTGAGGTAGTTGAGCGATGTCGAATTGGCTTGGTTAGATGTTCTACTTTAGCAACCTTCCAGATGTCTTAGGTCAACGTAAGACCTGTTATAATGGCCGATCGATGTAAATGTTGATGGGATGATCCCGAAAATAGGGGTAGAGCTTTCGTGAAGCAATCAACAAGTAGTATATCAATTTATCCATCTTTGGATAGTTTCTCTCAGCTCCTATTAATCGCTTGCTATCAAAATAGACCGGTTTCTGGATTCGATTCTCCTTACAAAGCAGTGCGGCACTTATGTGAATACTGACACAGCTATGTAGATATACAAATCATCATGATCCACTAGCTTTGACAAGATGGGAGACCTCTCTAAGTGGTTTACCAAAACTTGGAATGCATCTTCACAATCTTGTGTCCATTCAAAGTTTCTTTTCCCTCTTTTAATCAAATCAAAGAAAGGAATGCATTTATTGGTGTCTTTGGAAATAAATCGACTTAGAGCATCAACCTTCCCGTTTAGGCTCCGTACTTGTTTGATGGTCTTTGGCGCCTAGATGTGGCAAATTACTTGAATCCTCTTAGGATTAGCATTGATTCCACAAGCTTTGATGGTGAAACCCAAGAACATTCTTGATGAAACGCCGAAAAAACACTTCATAGGATTAATCTTCATTTTTTAACATCGAAGGATATCAAATATTTCTAGTAAGGCTCTAATGTGGTGATTTGATCGTTGTGACTTCAAGAGAATATTATCCACGTATACCTCCATCGTCTTTCCAATCTGATCTTTAAACATTCAGTTGACTAGATGTTGATTGGTTGCTCCAACGTCCTTCAATCCAAATGGCATTACCACATAGCAATACAATCCAACATTGGTAATTAAGCTGGTGTGCTCCTGGTCGAGAATGTGCATCAGGATTTAACTATATTTGAAGTATGCTTCCATGAAAGGTAGCAACTTGTGTCCTGCGGTAGAGTCCACAAACTGGTCAATTTTCGAAAGCGGAAAACTATCTTTCGGGCATGTTTGTTTAAATCTGAATAGTCAGCACATATCCGCCACTTTCCATTCGCCTTTCACACAAGTACAGGATTAGATACCCATTTTAGGCAGAGGGCGTCACGAATAAACCCATTGCTTTTGAGCTTATCCACCTCCTCTTCAAGGACGATGGATTTCTCCAGATTCATGCCACGCCTTTTATGTTTCACCGGACATGCCTCGGGTCGATGTTTAGTGCATTGCTCACAGTGGTAGGCAACATCCCACACATATCAGAATGAGTCCAAGCGAACACGTCAAGGTTTTCTTGGAGAAATCCAGCAAGTTCTTTTATCATAGGAGGGCTGAGCTATGATCTGATCTTTAGGACTCGTGACGGGTCATCGTGGCTGACCATGATGTCAATCGTCGGCTCAACTAGTGCAGCCTTGGTCTCTTTGGGCTCCTTCTCATCATCCCTTAAACTTATGTCTTTATAGAACCGGCTGTGGCACCCAAGCCAAAGCTCAGGCGCTGGTTGTCAATCTTCAGTGGCTTGGATGTGGAGAGACTTGTCCATACACTTACCTTCCTCCTTTCGTTGAGCATCCTTCAATTCAGCCACATAGTAGGCACGTCTGACTGCTTAATCACCATGTACAACTCCAACACCGCTATCAGTTGGGAGCTTCGAAGCCAAACGGCATGGGACAAGAGCTACCTAAAATTCAGCTAGGGCTGGTCGGCCCAGAAAAGCATTGTATGGAGAGCCAACATCCAAAACAAAAATTGGCAAATCTGCACTCTCCTGCAGTCACCTTCTCCTAATTCCACAGGTAATTCAACATAGCCGATAACTTTGATCGCAGACCATTAAAGCCATGAATGCAGGCTTTAAACGATTTCAAGTCCTTGGTTTCCATCCTCATCCGATCATAAGCCTTTTTGAAAATTATATTCACAGAACTACAACAGTCAACCAAGATCCTCCTCACTAAGGCTGGGCCGACCGTGGTCGAAATAGCCATTGGGTCGATTGTTGGAGCCCCCACCTTATTTGCATCTCTGCTTTTGAATACAATGTCGTCTGCCATTATACGCTATTGTTTTACTAGAGCCTCATTTTTGGACTTGAACAACACTTACAATTCACATGCTTAATAGCGCTAGCATAGCACTCCATCTCATGCCAGCTCTTATCAGCTGGATGCAATCCTTCGACTATTGTATTGATCACTAATCTTCCACTAGTCCGTGCAGGATCCTCGACCTTGTGTGGCGCTTGTCCTCGGCTGAGGATGAATGTCCCATGCCCACTATCCTGAGGGGATTTAACAAACTGCTGTAGTTTTCTCCCCCAAATTAGTTTCTCTATAGTATCATGGAGACACCTACATTCATTTGTGTCATGACGATAGCATTCGTGAAACCGATGGTATTTCCCAGTCAGCTTTTGCTTCTCCGTTGATTTTTTTGGAGGTGGCTTCCCATGCTGCATGGTGTTGCATGTAGACAAGTAGTTGTTTTCTAGGGATGTTCTCAGGGTGTGTAGGTATCATACATTAGAATCCTCAGCTTTCCTCTTCCAGAATCCCTCTTTCGCTTATGGTTTCGATCAACGCCTTTCTTTTGCTGATTTGGTTTATTTTGGACATTTATGTGAACTTTTTTCGAAACTTTCCCGGATGGTTTCACTATAATGTTACTTTGCACTCTCTCCACTTGGTCCCATAGCATTCTTCTTCCTAGAGTATCTAGCTTACTTCTTTCCTTAAATATTGAGCTGCTTTTGCATAGAAATGCTCTAATATTGTGGGTGGTTTTCCAGCTAACCAACCATCAAAGTCAAATTTTGGGTTAATCCCTCTTGTTACCGTAATCAATATTGAATGGTCATTCAAATTACCGACTTCTATGACTATTGTATAACATCTCTCCAAATAATCTTTTAGTGATTCTTTCGAAGCCTGGAGCATGCTTGATAGGGACATTACATCGTTGGGGTGAGTTGCATGCATATGGAACTGCTCCACAAATTTTGTTTCCTAATCGTCAAATCTAGAGATTAATCGCAGGGATAATCCAATAAACCACATCATTGCTATTCCAGAAAGAATAATAGGAAAACATCCGCATTCTTTGGCATCATCAGCTCGTGCGGAATAATCAACCATTCATATCTCATTATGTGTATTTCCCTCATAGGCAGGCATCGATGGCATGCTGAACCTCCTTGAATACTCCGCATGTAAGATATTATCGGTGAACAGCATATGGCTTCGCGAGATCCCCCAATCGTCATTAGTCAAGCCTTGGCTCTCCCTTACTAGCTATCTAACCATAACCGATAAGTCTGGTGTTTGGATAGTTGGAGCCAAGCGATAGTAGTGCTCCACCTTACGTGAGTGGTCTGGTCGATGTCTACGGGTCGTTCCATGCCTTCTTGGCTCAACATCCACTCAGTGCATATCCCATGTGTTCACTTCATCATCATTCCAAGGAGGTAACTAGTCTGCTTCCACATGAACTCCAGCATTCAAATCAACCAAAGCGGCTCAAGTTGTGCTTCATGGGTAGATGTAAATTTCCTCCTCTAGAGGAGGGATCGGCCTCGAAAGGTCTTGGTAACCTTGGTAGGGTTATTTGTTGATGTCCATAAGCTTCTACATGATATTCATCAGTTTTGCAATGTTTGCATCTGTGGTAATCATCTGATGAAGTAGAGCTCTCTGACGCAAAATAGGGAGCTGGCTCCCTTCTTGTTTTTTCGTGTTATTAATCTCTTAGTTGATTCGTTAAATCAATATTAGCTTGAATATGCTGGTTCAACTGTCGACGGCTATCTATGAGCTCTCTCATCATATTTTGAAAATAAGCCCTTGTGATGAAATCAAACAGATTTTTGACTTCCACTAGATTGGTAGCATTAACTTCTACTAGTAGATTGCTCTGGCCTCCTTGGTGGATGCTGACATTCTTGTTTCCTTCTATGTATTGAGAGGTAGATCTGGTGTTCCTAACCATTATTGATCGTTTTCCTTAAACTTTAAAACTTTGAATAGAATGGATAAACTAATTAGAGATAACTCTGGATTTCCTCCTGGGATTTATACAATCCAGTAGCAGCAAAGGGTTCAAAAAATGATGAGAATTTAATTCTCAGTGAAAGCGCCAAAATGTTTGCACTAAAAATTAGCACAAACACCTAATAGAGATTTTGTAGAGAAATAAATGAAAAATATTAAATGCAAACAGAGATAATTTAGTTATAAAGCAATAAGAAATAAGAAAATAAGAAAGACATAGCAATTTATAGTGGTTCGGCATTGTTTTCCTACATCCACTTTAAAGAGACAACTTTACTAGTCACTTTGTAAACCGAGTACAATAGGGATTAGATGAAAATCCTTAGTTACAATAGAATGCAAAGCAAAAAGTAGCGTAAATCCTCCAAAATAAATAATGAAGCAAGTAATTAGAGAGGAAGATAATGAAATATCTCCTTGAAAATTCAACATGGGATCTCCAGAGTCATAAGTGCCCGTAAGAGGGATCGCATGGCCCAAATCCTAAGGAATAGGGATCGGGGCCAATCCCAATTTTAGAGGAGTTTGGGCGGGAGGCGATTCCTATGGGAGCTTCTCCATATTGTATTATGCCTAATCTTCAAGTTTCATGCCAATGGGATTGGTAGATGTTGAGTTATTGCTCGGTCATTGCTGCAAAGTGTGTTGTTACTTGATTCTGGTCGATACCTTAGGAGGGAAGAGGGCTGATCCCTCTTGCTTGCTCCTTTTGGGGTGCTATCCTTTGGGTGGACTCCCTAGGTCCCATGTCTTATTCTCAAAGTTTCATATGCATTGGACT
The DNA here is from genome assembly GCA_030765085.1 of Allium cepa. Taxonomy (NCBI): domain Eukaryota; kingdom Viridiplantae; phylum Streptophyta; class Magnoliopsida; order Asparagales; family Amaryllidaceae; genus Allium; species Allium cepa. The sequence continues at coordinate 444,729,146 of CM060931.1, forward strand.
TCTAGGTCTTGAGATGTTGATTGTTTTCCATTGACTTGCACTTGCTTGGCTGAAGTAAATCGATCCCCATGGTTGAAAGGGATTATAGCAGATCCCTTTTTTAGGTTAACTATATTCCATACTCTGAACATTCCATATTGTATATCTCTCAATTCCATTTGATTACAGCCTCATACTAATATCTATACTAGATTAATAGACCCTACAATAATCGCTCTGGACTTACTGGTCTTGATGACAGTCGAGTTTAACTTTTCAGTTCGAATATAGTCGGGTTAAAATGCTAGATAATAATTACCAAACCATTTCTATTAGAAAATCCAGTGATACTATACTAATGTCTAGGGTGTGAAATATAACAAATTAAGTAGGGATGCATGTGAGTGTACATCACGACAATAATAGGTCTATAATTTTTTGAACCAAAATGGCATAAACATCCAAGAGTTAAAGTGGAGAATAAAGAGTAAAGAAATAAATAGAAAATGAGTAAGAGAGAGCATATTATAATTTATAGTGGTTCGAAAAATTAAGGCCTATGTCTACTTAATGATTTATATTGCTTATATTCTTACTTGGATGAAGAAGTTCTTATGAGTCAGTACAACTCCGTTAGCGGTTGGACAACTCCGACACTTAGATTTTCAGAATTACAAGAAAATAGAGTAGAGTGGAACAAGGCCAAAAGATTTGAAAAATAAGCCATACCCTCCTATTTATAGAGGTAGCGAGTCTAAAATACAGGAAATTATTGTCAAGGACAAAATTTATCAACATTTTAGCCTCAAGGATAGACCTTCAGTATTTTAGCCTGAAGGACAACTTTCTTTAGGTATCGGCTTTTAGTTATTGATAGCAGTTGTTAGGTATCAATTTGTAATTACCGGTAGCACTTTTTAGGCATTAATTTTTTCGTTCGGTAGCAGTTTTGCAAGAATGTTTGTCCTTATGAATAATTTTGGAAGAGTGTTTGTCCTTATGAATAATTTTTAAGAGAATGTTTAGTCTTGTGGTTAAAATATTAAGATCGTGCCCTTGAGGCTAAAAATATACAAATTTTTGTCCTTTAAATTAATTTCCCCTCTAAAATATCGCATAAAAAATCTCCAAGCTGTTGTAAATAATTTAGACAAATTCTCCTAAAAAATAGGTGTCGCTTCATTAGGTTGTTAGAGGTTTGTATGACTCCAATGTTAGGGGTTGTAGATTCAAGAGTTCATGGAGGTTGATAGAGGATTGCGTTGATAAAAAAAATACTTGAAATGGGGTTCTAGCATCACATAGGTTGTGTAGGCCGAAGATGTGACCTACCTGTGGAGGAAATTGGGGTCGGTACCGACCATAGTTAAGAGTCGGCACCGATCTCACACCTGTGCATTTTGGGATTTTAGATTTTTGGAATGGACAAATACTTGTCTTTATCTTTGTTGTGTTGAAATCCGACCTCGAAAATTTGAGTGTTTATTTGGGGCTCGACCAAAAGGTTTTCTACGATTTTTGTTGTAACGACCCAGAATTTCAGTCATTTGAATTTACAGTATTTAATTGATTTTAAATATTAAAAGGTTAATCTTATAAGTTAAATAATTTGAATTTCAAATATATTCATTATTTGAATATTTTGGATTGTTTAAATTATTGAATCTTAAATTTGATGTGAATAAAAATGATTTCAAAGTTGATTTGAATTCTATTTGAATGAAGAATGAAGATAGCAAACTTTAAATTATAATTAAAGTGATTGAAATTGTTTCTAATAATATTCAGTTTTAATTAATATATGAAAACAGCCTTCTGGGGCACAGTCTCAAATTTCAATGAAACTAGTTTCATTGGATCCGTAATGGTGAATCATTGTATGTCCTCGAATTTCATGGTGATTGGACTACCATTTGGTCGTGCGAGCTCGGAACGCGTAGAAATTTATTAAAGGAATTTAAATTAGTAAAATTTGATAATGAAAGCTAAATTCTGTATGATGGAATTGGTCCCGATAGAAGTTTCATCGTGTTCAAAATAAAGGTATAACATATAGAATGCCAGGTGGCACGTCTCGATTGGAGTTCGAAAATTTTACGTATGAACAATGTTTCGAAAATTTTCTATATAGGGAGCTAAAAACTTTCATTTTGCAAACACTAATCTACAAACCCTCAGCTGCCATTCTTTCCCCTTCTCATATCACATGGCCTAAATCGATCAAAGCCTCTAGAGGCCGAATGGGCCAACGACTTCTACTAACCAAATGTTGAGATCGATGAGGGAACCAAATTCAACGGTTGGATCGAGCTTAAACCAACAACAACGGCGGCAGCAGGCGTTCAAACCGGTGGCAGTTTTTGAAGGAATCACGATGTTTGACGGAGAGCTTGGCTACGGCGATAGTGGCGTAGGCATGGGTGAAGCGTGGAGTGGCGATGGACAATGCCGCATGGCCTGGAAAGATGATGAACGGTGATGGAATGTTCGCCATTTAGAAACAGTCGCGGTCGAGCTTTTATTTTCTGGGACCGAACAAATGAAGGAGGGAAAGAGTAATTAAGGTTTAAAAGTTTACCATTAAAAGTAAATTATAATTTAATTAATGCCATCGTTCATCAATTCATAATTTTTCCATACGATATCCAAATTGAGCGGGACAAGTTGCGTTGCAATTATATCAACTAAATCTACGTTATGGTGTTAGACTAGATAGATTTGGAGCTAGTAGGAGTTTGTGTTAAAATTTAACGTCCATTCAATTTTAATTCAAACTGAAGTGTTTTGACGATAACTAGAATCAAAGTGAGCTAACTCACCTATTTGGCCCACTTATATTTTTATATAAGTGTGGATAATTTAGTTATTGATTGTTTGTTGAATGTTTGGATGATTTACTATTTTATTAGTTGGTTTGGATATATTCCCGCCCTTGGAGCGTATGTGGCCTTATTATGTTCCCTTGTATGAGCGGATGGCCCTTTGTATACGATCCTGCCTTGAAGCGGTTGATTTATATTATTTAGTTATATACTATATGTGATGAAAAAGGACAAGTTTGAGGGATCCAACTGGATTCCTCACACTGTTGACTTTGTTTTAATATATTTTGATATATGATGTGTTGGATGTCATATTTAATGACATAGACGATTTTTCCCTATTTAGTGCTATAGTAGCACTGGGCTATATTTTAGTATTCGAAATACTATAAAATAAAGATTTAGTCGTTAAAAAGGATTTTTAAGTGATTTCAAAAGTTTATATGTTTTAATATTTATTCTTGAAATTTATTTAAAGAAGGAATTTATTTTAAATTAGAAAGTATGATTTTTATAAATTAATAATTTTATGAAATATTTTAAATAGAGATTTTTGAACTACATAATAAAGATTTTAAAATCTAAAAAATAAGTTCGTCTTTTATAATAAAGGAATATGGTTTTAAAAAATGATGTGTATATATATACATGTTTTAAGATTTATTTATAAATAGGGAAGTTTATAAATGTGATAATATATAAATATGGCATTTTCCAAATAAAGTAAAGATTGTAAAATTGTATATATTATAAATAAAATGATAGATTTATAAACGGTGTTTATAAATAAAAAGGAGACTATTATCATTGGAATATTGGGAAAATAAATCAAATTGTGTATTTATCATATCATGTGGAATGTTGTTTTAGAAAAGTAGTTGATTCTATTTTGAAAATGGAAAGGGAGGATAGATTTGAAGATGTTAACAATATTTATAAATAGAAAGGAATTTATAAAAGAAGTTTATATATATAGAGGCAACATTGAAAATGAATTGTAGTTGATGTTTTAAATGAGATTTTATGAATAAATTAGATTAATAAAGCTATAGAGTCATAAACGAGGCTCATAAATAAAGGGATTTTATGAAAGGAAGTTTTATAAAATAGAAAGAGATTTATAAATATAGTTTTGTAAATATGGAAATGATTATGTTGAAATTTAAGTATGGATTTCTATCAAGGAAATACATATATGTTTTAAAGGTTGTTTATTTATACTAATATTGTTTTAAAGTTGTTTATAAATAATTAATATTTTGACAAGTTAATTATTTAAATATGGCATGAAATTAATCGTAATTATCTATCAATAAAGTTTTAGAAATTAATTATTATTATTTATAATAACGTTTAAGATAAATTATTATTGTCTTATTAAGAACGTTTGAAATTTTTGTTATTATTTTTAAGTTAATCACTATTTATTTATACTGTTTATCTAACGACCCTGACTCGACCTTCGAAAATCGACACCGAATACGACACTCGTATCCAAATGCCGCAGATCCAAACGTCGAACCTGGTTCGCCGGAGCTTATAACACATAAGTACAACACAGCGGAAGAAAAATGAATAATACATTTGATATATATAACATTTAATACAATATCTGATACAATAGAATACAATAGAATGGTACAATGGATAACAATACTACCAGAGATACAAGAAAATAGCAGCGGAAAGATAGTGTCTTCAATGCCAAACTCCGAGAACTCCATCTTCAATCCAAAGCTAGCTCGAACCCTCATCACGTTTCACCTAGATGAGCAAGTCTCGTCTAGTGCTGAAGTGTAGCAAATGCGATCCACCAATCCAAAAGAGCTTCGAAGGCTAACGAGTCTATACCTATTACAAGATTATCTGAAAACCCAACTCTAGACTGCCCGTGTGGAAAATAGTGGGCACCCAGAGTTTAGGAAAGGAACAATAAACTCCAGGTCAGTCGTGGGACTGGTGTGAGCAAACAAAAAAGTTTTATCTTTTTAAACAAACAACAAAGCTTTTAAAGTTTAAATCCGCAATGCTTTTGGAAAATGAAACTACCATAAGGCCTGCCGGCACACACACAATGCAAATGCACACATGGGGGAGATTTCTCCTTATGATAGTCAAACATGCTTACTACGCAAAAATCCTTTTTGATATTATTACTAGTGCATAGTGGAAAAACATTTCGAAAGTATAATATAAATCCTAGCCAGCATAGGTACCATTATACTATGCCTACTATAGATGCCATGTTAAATGGCAGGTTCTACAACTAAAACCGTACAAGGCGCGTATTGGATGAATGGATTTCCAACAAATGGTCAGGCTAAGGAACTTCCTATTGCCACATGAGAATGCCTCTGGCGGGACGTCCCGAGAACCTATCTGGCTCTCAGCTAACACAAGGCCGGCTACCCCCTTCCCGAGGAATAAAACCTGAGATATGCCACCCCCGGTCCTTTGGGACCTTTATCCGAGGGCCCTCCAACAACAACATCACACAGTAATAAATATACTAGTGTCCACATGAGTAAGTATCTGGGCTCCATACCATGATACTACTCTTTTCCAAAAGGAATGGTCATACCCTAGGGGAGCTACCCCTGAAACCTTGCCGCATCTTTCCTGTTTCGACCATTACCGATTTGTGAGGCTCGATGAGGTCTCGACCACAAAGCTACGCTTCTTCACAAAGCCATGCTTTGATCAACAAATGATCATCAAAATACAGCAGCACTTAGCGTGCCACACTACCAAATTGGGAGTATATCGCTAATAACCTTCAACTACATAACCTCTGAGCTCATACGTCTCAGAGAAGGGTGTTAAGCTAAGAGAATAAATTCTCCGCCACCAACAGATATGTATTTGAAAGAAATCGGCTTTACATCTCAAAGTGTAGTGTCAGACACACAACCATACAAGTCTGTTCCGGGTTCGAACAGAGCCGAAGGCACTTCCGAAGAAGCCCTTGCAAATTCGGGTATTCACAATCCCGATCGGACTTCCCATCACTTAGGAAATCTCTATACCGTAGCTACTCAGTGCAGAGACAATCGATAGGTCGTCCTATCATTCTCGCAAATGCCCGCTCTTCACACCGGTCTTCAAATGCTATCCATAATGACGTATCATTATTCGGAATGGGTTATATGACACAAGGTCCTCTCCCGGCTAAACCGAATAACGAGCGCAATATTTAAAAACATATGGACATGGGATTTTCAGTTAAGTCGCAACTTATTATCCAAAACTTACCTTTAAATGGTTTAAACCAAATTACCATTTCAAATCTTTAAACAAAAGATTTATTTCACAAAGTTTAACCAGTTTCACAAAGATCCATTTACGGATTTCAAAACAATTTCCATTCCAATTGGATTAGCTCATCTAATCTTTAAATCCAAGGTTTTACGCATAGTTTCCAAACCCGTTATCAATTATTCATTCACAACTTGGAAAACCATTTCAATTCAAACTTGAAATTCCTTTTATACAAATTGGAAATTCATTTCTTAAATGAAAGTCTTTATCATTTGAAAACAAACAGTTTTCATTTTGGAAAAATCCGATTTCGTTTATAGAAGTTAAAATCTTTGGGTTAAATTTAATTCCCAAAACAACACTTTAAAAATGGTTTGAAACCCATATAAGCTTCTATAACCTTTTTACATCTTAAATTCTCAAAATAGAATTTAATTTTAAAATTTTGAATTCAAATTTAAATCAGATTTCAAAACTAAATTAAGTTATTCAAAAATAACTTTTATCTTTGAAATTTTTTTTCAAAGCTTTTTACTTTAAACCTCATCCTTTTCAAAAACCATTTGAATTTAAAAATTCAATTTTAAATATTATCAAAAGTCTATGACTTAACTGATTTCCACGTGCAACCCATATTTGTGTGTGTATAGTGTAGTCCGGGGGTATTACATGATAGTGCACAACATCAATCATCACTGATATATCGATAAGCGGTATAACCCATAACGCTTATCTTCATCAACAGATTCATAGATAAAGTAAATTTATCAATCACAAAGATTCACTAATATGATTCGATGTGGGTTTCGGATAACAAACTGGAATCCGACTCCCTGCCGCATCGAAGTTTAAATGCCGTTTTACGGGCAAAAGGGGTTTCACAGTCATATGGGAACAAATCACAAATCACGGTTCATCACAAAGCAATCACAAAAAAATCAATCCAGTACAGAATATTTGATGATGGTCAATCATCTTTAATTAGGGTGAATATGATTAAGTGTGTTAACCACACAATTTATTTTATAAAATTTAAATCAATGATTAATTATTCTTAACTATAAATTGATTCAATCTTGATTAACTTTATCAATTAAATTTTCTTAATTTAATTATCTTAATTCATAAATCCTTAATTTATAATTAATTAAATCTTAATTACTTTCATTAATTAATCACCCTTTAGTTAAATCAACTTTTAATTATAAAGAAATCACAAATTATAATTGTTTAAATTTTTTATTTAATCATTATAAAGAATTTTGTCTTTAAGTTAAAAATTTAAATATTTGATTTACTCCTAAGTATTTTATCAAGTCAAATTTTTAAACAATTTTATTTTTAAAAATCTAAGTTTTAAAATACTTCTTTTATCCCAGATAATTATTTTAAAAACAAGTTTAAATCATGTTTCAAAATTTTTTCTGTTTTTAAGTATGACCCGAGGCCTTCCCCGAGTTCCCCCCGATGTAAAAGCTTCCCTGCTTCGAGTTTCCACTCGAATCGACCCGTGAGAGAAATTTTTTTCACAAATTTGTTAAGTCCGAAAATCTACTCGATACAGCTCCAAGACGTCACGAGCTCAACTTCGAGTTTTCTACCTAAATTCCCGAGTGGTGCTTCGAGCTTCCCTCCCTGCTTCCCCAAACCAGTCCACTGACACACCGATCATCCACGTGCACGTGCACGGCTGGTTTCGCCGCCGCTGGTCGAAGCTGCGGCCACCAATACGTCGCCTACTATTCCCCAAAACGATACGACCACCCAGATTTGGAAAAAAGTTTGAAACGTGAATCGCGACCTTCCAACCCAAAACCCATCAGGGAACGTCATCAGTAAATCGCCTCGCGCCGCCTCCCCAGCCCGTTATCGGCCACGCGATTTCGACCCTAACATCGTCATCACGTCACGCTTCTAATGGCTCCGGTGTTGTGAAGTCCGGTCGCCTGTCGACTGCGCAGCCCCATCATTTCTACCACGAACGAAAATGGGTTCTTAAACCCTATTTTGCTTTCGAATCAAAGATTTATGGATTTATAAATTACTCTTGTATTTTTCTGATGATTTCGAACATTGAATCATGCTGCCACAACGATCTTGATGGCCAAAGTTCCTTAGTTCAACAGAATTTGATGAAGTTTCATTTTACAGACCATCCTAGATATTCCAGTGAAAAGCTAATGAGAAATTTTGATTCTAGTTTCAAAAATCATCATTTTAAGAGTGGATTCACATGGTATTATTGAGATTAAAATTTATGAAGTTCGATTTTCTTGAAAATTTTGAATTATAACAGTGCCTCATGGTTTACAGGAAGGAAGAACTGTATGTATTACTCTCATTCATTGCTGGCAAACATAACACCAGTTTGAACAAAAACTTCAACTGTTTCAATTGATTTACAGAAGAAATGAGGGAGAGAGGTTTAGATTTGTTTGGATATTGGTAAATCTGTAAACCAAAAATTACTGTATTTATTTAGCTCCCAGTAAAAAGAAAATTTCAACCAGCTTTGATTAATTACTGAAATGTAATATAAGTTCTTAAAACAACATTTCAACTTATTTACAATCCTTGTCTGAATCAAAGAGGGAGAGACATTTAGATTTGTTTTGATATAGGTATGGTTAGCCTGTAAACCAACATTCAGAAGTAACTGTGTTTTTTTGTTTTTGTTTTTTTTTTAGTTTCTAGAAAGAAGCAAGCTTTTAAAACTGATAAACTACTGAAAACACAAGCATATCCAAACCACAGTTTATCAATCATTTTCAATAGGAATAGAGAAAAGTTTTTTTTTATTTGGCATGGTTCTCACTGTAAACCAAAGTGTTACAGGAAACAGACATCAAAAAGAAGAAGGAAGAAATCATATTCCTAGGCAAAGAAAAATTCAAGCATAGCACCCATTCACAAGCCAAAACTAACCACATTCATGCAAGCATTTAAACACAAGAAAAAAAGAAATGAAGAAGGCATGGGGTTTACTCACATTTTTTTTCAGAAGATAGAAGTGTCCTCTTGACAGTTTTTCAAACAGAGATGAATGAAGGCCTGCAAGTTTTTTTTTCTTACTTTAAATCCTTTTAAGTTTTAGATCTGCAAATGATGGTTACACATCTATGTTTACTTCTTGTTGTATTCACTTATTCAATTCATCAATGACAATATATATAATTTTTTTTATTACTTACAGTTAGATTTATAACAGAGAAGCTTTCCTTCTTTTTTTCTGCAGTTTTTGAAACCAGAAACCATGTTTAGCCTTAAACTTGATTTTTTTCCTGCAATTTATTGAATGTTATCGTATTAAACTCTTTTTCCATTAGCAATTATAACTTCAAACTCAAATTCTTTTAAAGGAAAATTTACTTGCCTTTAAATTCATTCCCAGAAACTAGCATTAGCAAAACCCTGAAACTTCACTGTTTCAAGACAAATCTGCAGTTTGAATTTAAAAATTGTTGTTAAAATATGACTTCAAAACCACAATTTTTATTAACTATAAAATTTTAAAACTCACCTGAGAGCACACTACAGTTTTGTGGCTTTAGAAATCACTTCAGTTTTAGCTTTTGAATTTAAAGAAGAGATTGGCAGTTTTCTTTCTTTTATTTTCTGAATTTTTTTTCTTGCTTGAGTGTTGAAGTTTAAAGATTTGCAAAATCTCTTTTTGGTTACTGAACTTCAGATAGGAGATTTAAAAATTCGAATTGGAAGGTGAAAGGTTTTCTGAATTTTTTTATTTGACTAATTTATTTAGGAAATGATGTCTTGTGCCATTGTTAAAAATAATCATAAGCTTTAGATCTTGTTACTTATTCTACTCCACCCTCACATGTTGATATATATGCAGCCTTTAATGTTTACAAAGCAAATGAATTTTATAAATTTTATATTTATAACTTATACACTTTAAAAATAAATGTATATCTTTATTCTTTTGTATATATACATACATATGTACAATGTTAAAAGAAAAGTTTTACCAAATTTACATTACATATGTTACATCTTAATTATTTTACATGCTACTACTTTTTTAAAACATTTGTTTTAAATTTAAATTCAATTTTCAATTTCAAACTTGAAATATAAACTTTCATGTCTATTTATACATTCACACTTTATCTTGAACAAATTTAAATTAAATTTTAAATATGCATTCAATTTACTCATATTTGTAATATACATATATATAAATAGGATTTTAAATTTTAAATGACTTTTGTAAACATTATTATTTCAAAAAATTTAATATCAAGATAAAATTAGGATTTATTTCATATAATATTATCACTTATTTTCATTTGTTTTAGATTTTTCTTCCAATTCATTTTCAAATTAAATTCAAAAGTTTTAAAACATATTATTTATTTAAATTGATAACGTTGGGATGTTACTTTTTATCTATAAGATTTTAAATATAGAAATTCAATACCTCAATTAAATTTTAAAATCAATACTCAAATAAACAAATATCCCATTTAGTTTGAAAAATTCAAATTAATTTACAATTTTACCCAAAAATTTATTTTCATCATCAATTTTAAATTTAATTAAAAATTGGGATCGTTACAAATTTCCCCCCTTAGAAGAAATTTCGTCCTCGAAATTTGCAAGGAAGACGACAAAGAATAGATGAAAGATAGAGAAATATCTTTCCAAATCAAACAGGATAACAATTCTGTATTTGGCCTACCAAAACAGAATATCAACAATATGAGAATAAACTCATACAATTTTTCGCAAGATACTCGGGTTCACCGGTCTATGAATATGCAAAGGCATTGATTAGTTCGAAGGATAACTAATCATTCGTAGAATATATCGGATCCCAGAAAATAGATAGATGGATTTAATCTTCTACAATTTATCAAACACTAGATATGGATTCCAACTTAGGTCGGAGTATCCCAAAGTATACATCAACTTGTCCCTCTTCAGACTTCAATCAACACAAGGAATTACAATTGAATTTCAAATTTGGTTTTAATCGAAATTGTTATTGTTTTATCGATACAAATTATTTAACTTTACATTTTAGTTAATCAATTTATCAAAATTAAATTTTGCTAAGGTTAAGAACGAAAAGCTGATAGAAATTTAACCAAGAGAATACGGAATTGAGACTTATCTACGATTCGTAGGGCCACCATCACACTGAAGCTTCTTCCTCGAGCTGCTACGAAGCAATCAAAAGAATTGATAAGATGAATCAAAGGAGATTGATAAAGAAAGTTATTTCCGATGTTGCAAGGCATTGACCACTTGTACTCGTATTTCCCTGTCCCCTATCTCGTTCTCTTCTTGCACTCATACTCACTATCAGTGGATAGTAAGAGAACTTACTGAGGCATTCGATCAGATATCTTAGGGATTACTCATTCTAGGGTATACTTCACCCTATCTATAATGAGTTACTTAATGTGTTATACTCCTGAGCTAAAGTTTTAACCTTCTGCTCTGATACCACTTCTAACAACCCTGACTCGACCTTCGAAAATCGACACCGAATACGACACTCGTATCCAAATGCCACAGATCCAAACGTCGAACCTGGTTCGTCGGAGCTTATAACACATAAGTACAACACAGCGGAAGAAAAATGAATAATACATTTGATATATATAACATTTAATACAATATCTGATACAATAGAATGGTATAATGGATAACAATACCACCAGAGATACAAGAAAATAGCAGCGGAAAGATAGTGTCTTCAATGCCAAACTCCGAGAACTCCATCTTCAATCCAAAGCTAGCTCGAACCCTCATCACGTTTCACCTAGATGAGCAAGTCTCGTCTAATGCTGAAGTGTAGCAAATGCGATCCACCAATCCAAAAGAGCTTCGAAGGCTAACGAGTCTATACCTATTACAAGATTATCTGAAAACCCAACTCTAGACTGCCCGTGTGGAAAATAGTAGGCACCCAGAGTTTAGGAAAGGAACAATAAACTCCAGGTCAGTCGTGGGACTGGTGTGAGCAAACAAAAAAGTTTTATCTTTTTAAACAAACAACAAAGCTTTTAAAGTTTAAATCCGCAATGCTTTTGGAAAATGAAACTACCATAAGGCCTCCCAGCACACACATAATGCAAACGCACACATGGGGAGATTTCTCCTTATGATAGTCAAACATGCTTACTACGCAAAAATCCTTTTTGATATTATTACTAGTGCATAGTGGAAAAACATTTCGAAAGTATAATATAAATCCTAGCCAGCATAGGTACCATTATACTATACCTACTATAGCTGCCATGTTAAATGGCAGGTTCTACAACTAAAATCGTACAAGGAGCGTATTGGATGAATGGATTTCCAACAAATGGTCAGGCTAAGGAACTTCCTATTGCCACATGGGAACTCCTCTGGCGGGACGTCCCGAGAACCTACCCGGCTCTCAGCTAACACAAGGCCAGCTACCCCCTTCCCGAGGAATAAAACCTGAGATATGCCACCGCCGGTCCTTTGGGACCTTTATCCGAGGGCCCTCCAACAACAACATCACACAGTAATAAATATACTAGTGTCCACATGAGTAAGTATCTGTGCTCCATACCATGATACTACCCTTTTCCAGAAGGAATGGTCATACCCTAGGGGAGCTACCCCTGAAACCTTGCCGCATCTTTCCTGTTTCGACCATTACCGGTTTGTGAGGCTCGATGAGGTCTCGACCACAAAGCTACGCTTCTTCACAAAGCCATGCTTTGATCAACAAATGATCATCAAAATACAGCAGCACTTAGCGTGCCACACTACCAAATTGGGAGTATATCGCTAATAACCTTCAACTACATAACCTCTGAGCTCATACGTCTCAGAGAAGGGTGTTAAGCTAAGAGAATAAATTCTCCGCCACCAACAGATATGTATTTGAAAGAAATCGGCTTTACATCTCAAAGTGTAGTGTCAGACACACAACCATACAAGTCTGTTCCGGGTTCGAACAGAGCCGAAGGCACTTCCGAAGAAGCCCTTGCAAATTCGGGTATTCACAATCCCGATCGGACTTCCCATCACTTAGGAAATCTCTATACCGTAGCTACTCAGTGCAGAGACAATCGATAGGTCGTCCTATCATTCTCGCAAATGCCCGGTCTTCACACCGGTCTTCAAATGTTTTCCATAACGACGTATCATTATTCAGAATGGGTTATATGACACAAGGTCCTCTCCCGGCTAAACCGAATAACGAGCGCAATATTTAAAAACATATGGACATGGGATTTTCAGTTAAGTCGCAACTTATTATCCAAAACTTTCCTTTAAATGGTTTAAACCAAATTACCATTTCAAATCTTTAAACAAAAGATTTATTTCACAAAGTTTAACCAGTTTCACAAAGATCCATTTACGGATTTCAAAACAATTTCCATTCCAATTGGATTAGCTCATCTAATCTTTAAATCCAAGGTTTTACGCATAGTTTCCAAACCCGTTTTCAATTATTCATTCACAACTTGGAAAACCATTTCAATTCAAACTTGAAATTCCTTTTATACAAATTGGAAATTCATTTCTTATATGAAAGTCTTTATCATTTGAAAACAAACAGTTTTCATTTTGGAAAAATCCAATTTCGTTTATAGAAGTTAAAATCTTTGGGTTAAATTTAATTCCCAAAACAACACTTTAAAAATGGTTTGAAACCCATATAAGCTTCTATAACCTTTTTACATCTTAAATTCTCAAAATAAAATTTAATTTTAAATTTTTGAATTCAAATTTAAATCAGATTTCAAAACTAAATTAAGTTATTCAAAAATAACGTTTATCTTTGAAATTCTTTTTCAAAGCTTTTTACTTTAAACCCCATCCTTTTAAAAAACCATTTGAATTTAAAAATTCAATTTTAAATATTATCAAAAGTCTACGACTTAACTGATTTCCACGTGCAACCCATATTTGTGTGTGTATAGTGTAGTCCGGGGGTATTACACGATAGTGCACAACATCAATCATCACAGATATATCGATAAGCGGTATAACCCATAACGCTTATCTTCATCAACAGATTCATAGATAAAGTAAATTTATCAATCACAAAGATTCACTAATATGATTCGATGTGGGTTTCGGATAACAAACTGGAATCCGACTCCCTACCGCATCGAAGTTTAAATGCCGTTTTACGGGCAAAAGGGGTTTCGCACTCATATGGGAACAAATCACAAATCACGGTTCATCACAAAGCAATCACAAAAATATCAATCCAGTAGAGAATATTTGATGATGGTCAATCATCTTTAATTAGGGTGAATATGATTAAGTGTGTTAACCACACAATTTATTTTATAAAATTTAAATCAATGATTAATTATTCTTAACTATAAATTGATTCAATCTTGATTAACTTTATCAATTCACTTTTCTTAATTTAATTATCTTAATTCATAAATCCTTAATTTATAATTAATTAAATCTTAATTACTTTCATTAATTAATCACCCTTTAGTTAAATCAACTTTTAATTATAAAGTAATCACAAATTATAATTGTTTAAATTTTTTATTTAATCATTATAAAGAATTTTGTCTTTAAGTTAAAATTTTAAATATTTGATTTACTCCTAAGTATTTTATCAAGTCGAATTTTTAAACAATTTTATTTTTAAAAATCTAAGTTTTAAAATACTTCTTTTATCCCGGATAATTATTTTAAAAACAAGTTTAAATCATGTTTCAAAATTTTTGCTGTTTTTAAGTATGACCCGAGGCCTTCCCCGAGTTCCCCCCGATGTAAAAGCTTCCCTGCTTTGAGTTTCCACTCAAATCGACCCGTGAGAGAAATTTTTTTCACAAATTTGTTAAGTCCGGAAATCTACTCGATACAGCTCCAAGACGTCACGAGCTCAACTTCGAGTTTTCTACCTAAATTCCCGAGTGGTGCTTCGAGCTTCCCTCCCTGCTTCCCCAAACCAGTCCACTGACACACCGATCATCCACGTGCACGTGCACGGCTGGTTTCGCCGCCGCTGGTCGAAGCTGCGGCCACCAATACGTCGCCTACTATTCCCCAAAACGATACGACCACCCAGATTTGGAAAAAAGTTTGAAACGTGAATCGCGACCTTCCAACCCAAAACCCATCAGGGAACGTCATCAGTAAATCACCTCGCGCCGCCTCCCCAGCCCGTTATCGGCCACGCGATTTCGACCCTAGCCTCGTCATCACGTCACGCTTCTAATGCCTCTGGTGTTGTGAAGTCCGGTCGCCTGTCGACTGCGCAGCCCCATCGTTTCTACCACGAACGAAAATGGGTTCTTAAACCCTATTTTGCTTTCGAATCAAAGATTTATGGATTTATAAATTACTCTTGTATTTTTCTGATGATTTCGAACATTGAATCATGCTGCCACAACGATCTCGAGGGCCAAAGTTCCTTAGATCAACAGAATTTGATGAAGTTTCATTTTACAGATCATCCTAGATATTCCAGTGAAAAGCTAATGAGAAATTTTGATTCTAGTTTCAAAAATCATCATTTTAAGAGTGGATTCACATGGTATTATTGAGATTAAAATTTATGAAGTTCGAATTTCTTGAAAATTTTGAATTATAACAGTGCCTCATGGTTTACAGGAAGGAAGAACTGTGTGTATTACTCTAATTCATTGCTGGCAAACATAACACCAGTTTGAGCAAAAACTTCAACTGTTTCAATTTATTTACAGAAGAAATAAGGGAGAGAGGTTTTGATTTGTTTGGATATTGGTAAATCTGTAAACCAAAAATTACTGTATTTATTTAGCTCCCAGTAAAAAGAAAATTTCAACCTGCTTTGATTAATTACTGAAATGTAATATAGGTTCTTAAAACAACATTTCAACTTATTTACAATCCTTGTCAGAATCAAAGAGGGAGAGACATTTAGATTTGTTTTGATATAGGTATGGTTAGCCTGTAAACCAACATTCAGAAGTAACTGTGTTTTTTGTTTTGTTTTGTTTTGTTTTGTTTTTTGTTTCTAGAAAGAAGCAAGCTTTTAAAACTGATAAATTACTGAAAACACAAGCATATCCAAACCACAGTTTATCAATCATTTTCAATAGGAATAGAGAAAAGTTTTTTTTTATTTGGCATGGTTCTCACTGTAAACCAAAGTGTTACAGGAAACAGACAGCAAAAAGAAGAAGGAAGAAATCATATTCCTAGGCAAAGAAAAATTCAAGCATAGCACCCATTCACAAGCCAAAACTAACCACATTCATGCAAGCATTTAAACACAAGAAAAAAAGAAATGAAGAAGGCATGGGGTTTACTCACATTTTTTTCCAGAAGATAGAAGTGTCCTCCTGACAGTTTTTCAAACAGAGATGAATGAAGGCCTACAAGTTTCTTTTTTTTCTACTTTAAATCCTTTTAAGTTTTAGATCTGCAAATGATGGTTACACATCTATGTTTACTTCTTGTTGTATTCACTTATTCAATTCATCAATGACAATATATATAGTTTTTTTATTACTTACAGTTAGATTTATAAAAGAGAAGCTTTCCTTCTTTTTTTCTGCAGTTTTTGAAACCAGAAACCATGTTTAGCCTTAAACTTGATTTTTTCCTGCAATTTATTAAATGTTATGGTATTAAACTCTTTTTCCATTAGCAATTATAACTTCAAACTCAAATTCTTTTAAAGGAAAATTTACTTGCCTTTAAATTCATTCCCAGAAACTAGCATTAGCAAAACCCTGAAACTTCACTGTTTCAAGACAAATCTGCAGTTTGAATTTAAAAATTGTTGTTAAAATATGACTTCATAACCATAATTTTTATTAACTATAAAATTTTAAAACTTACCTGAGAGCACACTACAGTTTTGTGGCTTTAGAAATCACTTCAGTTTTAGCTTTTGAATTTAAAGAAGAGATTGGCAGTTTTCTTTCTTTCTTTTTCTGAATTTTTTTTTTCTTGCTTGAGTGTTGAAGTTTAAAGATTTGCAAAATCTCTTTTTGGTTACTGAACTTCAGATAGGAGATTTAAAAATTCGAATTGGAAAGTGAAAGGTTTTCTGAATTTTTTTATATGACTAATTTATTTAGGAAATGATGTCTTGTGCCATTTGTTAAAAATAATCATAAGCTTTAGATCTTGTTACTTATTCTACTCCACCCTCACATGTTGATATATATATGCAGCCTTTAATGTTTACAAAGCAAATGAATTTTATAAATTTTATATTTATAACTTATACACTTTAAAAATAAATGTATATCTTTATTCTTTTGTATATATACATATCTATGTACAATGTTAAAAGAAAAGTTTAACCAAATTTACATTACATATGTTACATCTTAATGATTTTACATGCTACTACTTTTTTAAAACATTTGTTTTAAATTTAAATTCAATTTTCAATTTCAAACTTGAAATATAAACTTTCATGTCCATTTATACATTCACACTTTATCTTGAACAAATTTAAATTAAATTTTAAATATGCATTCAATTTACTCATATTTGTAATATACATATATATAAATAGGATTTTTAATTTTAAATGACTTTTATAAACATTTATTATTTCAAAAAATTTAATCTCAAGATAAAATTGGGATTTATTTCATATAATATTATCACTTATTTTCATTTGTTTTAGATTTTTCTTCCAATTCATTTTCAAATTAAATTCAAAAGTTTTAAAACATATTATTTATTTAAATTGATAACTTTGGGATGTTACTTTTTATCTATAAGATTTTAAATATAGAAATTCAATATCTCAATTAAATTTTAAAATCAATACTCAAATAAACAAATATCCCATTTAATTTGAAAAATTCAAATTAATTTACAATTTTACCCAAAAATTTATTTTCATCATCAATTTTAAATTTAATTAAAAACTGGGATCGTTACAGTTTATTATTATATAATAATGTTTTAAAGAAAATAACTAGAACTTATTTATAAAATAGATGTGGGTTTTATAAGAGGAATCTTGTAACATGGTTTAGAAAACTTAAAGGAAGATTTAGTTAAAGAATAAAAGAGAGTTTTATAAATGGTCTTAGATATTTATAAAAGAGTTTTAGAAATGGGTTTTTAGATGTATGAAAGTAATTTACAAATGATTTTCTGGATTTATAAAGTGTTTATAAATGATTTTAGGAATGTATAAAAGGAACTTTTATAACTAATTTAAGAGATTAATGAATGAAGTTATGGACCGGTATAGAGATTTATAAAGGAATTTATAAATTATACTAGAATTTTATGGAAAGAAAATCTTCCTCCATTCTGTGAATATACGCATAGCGTTAAGATAAGTATATGGAAATGTTTTCCAAATATAGAAAGATTAGAGGTGGTTTTGAGAATATATCTTCGTAAGATATTCTAAGATAAATATTTGGAAAGTGTTTTAACTGATGAAAAGATTAATTAAAGATGTTTACTGTTGCTTGGTGCTTAACCAGTGTTGCTTCCTTTGGAATTTAATCTTTTGTTGGATTGTTTGTTTATTTGATAGTTAAATAACCGACTATCAAATATTGGCCAATTCATAAACTAACGTTGTTGATTCAAAGACACGGAGATCAGATATGTTATCCGAAAACAACTTTGAACCATTGTATATATTTAGAATTGAAATACCTTAAAGATAAATCAAAATGGAGCTTTTGAAGTGTATGGGCTACTTGCTACTAATTCGAGGATGGTTCTAAAATGATCGAATACGTTATCCAAAAACCACTTCGAACTGGCATAAGAATTTCTAATTAGAATTTCTTAAAGACAAATTGAAATAAAGCTTTTGAAGTGCAAGGGCTACTTACTAGTAATCCTAAGAATGATTCCAAAATTATGTAGTAGATATAGCGTCTTCGGTTTCGTTTAGTCTTAGAAGGAACTTGTATGGATGAATGCTGGCATTGCATTGTTGCTTGGAAAGTAGTTTAGCATTCCAAGTGGGAAGTGCTATGTAAAGGTAAAATGTAACCTTGAGCCTCACCAACAGGGAAATAAAAAAATCGGGCATGCAGTAGGGCCAAGTAGGTGGCTCCCATAAGGGTATGATCGTTCCAAATCTAGATCGATTACTATCTTCTCATGTATGCTTCAGGGCCTATTAACGGAAGGGGTGATCATATTCGGTGCTACTAGTCAAGTTGTAGGCCAGTCCTGTATGGCAAGGGTATAAGTGTTCTTGTCAGACCCTGGTGCATTTTATCTGGAGATGAACCTTCGAAAAATAGTTCCTTACCTTGTCATAGTACGGAATTCAATCTACAATACGTGCCTTTGCGGTTTTGATTTGTACAACCTAGTATGCTGGAATTTAATAATGTAAAGTTTTCGGCTATGATTAATAAGCATTTGTACTCTAAACACTATTATACCACTAGAGGATTTTCTAATAAATTTTTTAGTTATCGTAAGGTAAAAACCTGTATCTGTTTATATGTGACGTGGTCTTTCGAGATACCTTTATTTTGGAAAGAGTTTGATATTTAAAAAAAATCAAACTGGATGTGTTTTCTTACATTCGTTTACCAAACTGACTCGGATGTTATTTTATTATGATGCTCGGGTTAGACTGAGCATATTTACATATTGCTTTGGGTGTATTGGAGCTTAGGAGAAGAGCTAGAGGTCTTTAAGTCGTATTCACATATATGCTTATTTCCGCTGCATTGTTGTTGAAATTATCATTATTTGTGAGGATGGGTTGTGAAAACTGTCCAGGCTAATGATTGGCTATTTGTTTACTCTGGTTTGATGTATATTTATAATAGTTTCTCTTTTGTAAAGATTATCGATATTATATTATATATTGCTCCTATGACTCCCCGCCTCTATACTTACACTAGGCAAGGACGCTACGGTGTAATGCCGTCAACTAGCATGAAGAATAAGGCGGGTGAGGAGGGACCATCTGTGTAATTGCTTTGTGCGAGTACCGATATGTCAGATAGTATTACATGCATTTCGTTTCAAGAGGAAATCTGACGTATCAGATATAAACTCAAAGCTACTACACAGTGGCTAAGTGAGCTTTAAAAACAAATATAAAATAAGTATAACACAAAATCAGTAACAGATATTCATATCACAAAGGCGGAAACAAATATGAATAAAACACATAGAAGTGTACATCAAAGTAGTGGTCGTGCAAGGTCCACTACATCACAAAAGAATAGGTACAAGTGCTAGACCAAAGAATATGTATACATCAAGGAGTCTCTATCTCGAGTGTATAATAACAAAAACTACTAAACTAGTAGTTAGCCAAAAATAGATGATAGACCCGATAAGAAGTCAAGTAGAAGCACCTGAAATACCTCGGTTTGAATCGAGTATTATTTAAGAAGTAAATAATAAACGGATCAGTATGGCTATAAATATCAGATAAAATGAGATAGGATAAGAGATAAGACAAAAATGTATGATAACAATAATGCCATACTGTGACAAGTATACATTTAAAAACAACAAAAATCATAAAATATCTCAAGAATCTCAAACACCAAAAAGAATGTCATATTCTTTATTTTATTCACCAAACCACAAATATTGACAAACATATCAATGCCAATCGCAAAAATTGGTAAAACATAAATTCCAGAAATCATCAATTAGAAATTCAGAAATCACAAAGGGGGAGGCCTTTCACAAACGGGAGCATGAAAAGTCACCAATACGTATACCACAAATGGTTCGTTATCCAATGGTCGCTAACCATAGAGCCGGTGCAATGACATAGTACAATAACGGTATGACCAAGGAACCTAAAACTCGAATAATTTAGCATATCGACGTAGTACAATAACGGTATTCCCGATGGACCTGAAACTCCAATAACTCGGAACAACGACGTAGTATCATAATGGTTCATCTGATGATCTTGATAAGCCGAAACAACGATGTAGTAAAATAACGGTACATCCAATGAACCGAACTCCATAAAAGAATATGGGTCGCTAGTCTATAAAAAAATGAGATGAATCTCAATAAAACGAGGTGCAGTGCCCCACGTGGAAAAAGAGACATTGCATATCGCTAGTCTAAACCATAAAATGATCACCATTGATCAATAAAAATTGTGAATTACACTAAGCTAGCAAATAATTGACTTTAGCTTCATGTCCCATAACCAATGGCTTAACTTATGTATTTACGAACAAATTGTAGATTTCCACTCGAAAATTGTCGCAAGAGTTCAATCGAACAAGTCCAAGAACTAACCGACAAAGAGAACGCAAGCGTTTCATACCACCTGTTTTGCTAAGTGGTTTAATTAGATTTCTCATATGAATAAGGTAAATGTTTGTATATACTAATTGATCAGAAAACAAATTTGAAAACGAGTTTTGTATTTAAAGTAATGTTGAAATCATTTTTGTGAAAGAGTTGGAATATTTACTACAAATATAGAAACCTTTGTATTTTAAAGTAATAAATCACATAAAACGATTGTAAAAACAATTGATCACCAAAAATTCACATTCGAATACTTGAATCGAGTCTAAAGAAATCGATACCAAATCCATCAAAATGGACATTCCCCGAAAATCCAAAATAAAAGAAGTCATCAAAGTCGATAAAAGTGATAACAACTAATTGGATCATCAAAAATCGATAAACATTGGAAATTTACTCAAAAAATAGGCAAATAGGCAAAACTGAACAGTTCCAGACGTATGGAGATTCAACCAAACGTCTGGATTTGGATTCTGGAAATATTCCAGAAAACCTCCTAGATTTTTGAATTCTAACAAGACGTCTGAAAACTAACCAGACATTAGGTAAGTTTGGACCAGACGTTAGGTCCAAGACTCTGCCAATTTTATCTTCTACCGGGACCATAACCAGACATCTGGACTTGATCAACCAAACGTCTGGTTGCCTGATCTAGGAAACATTTTGCCTAGGCCAATGATGGCCAAATTGGTTCGAATATGGTCGGACGAGCGATGGAGGCTTGGGATTTATGCCAAGCGACAACCCAATCCTCTAGGCTCTTTGATACACCCCAAATAACATGTCGAAATATCCAAGATAGAATTTTTAAAGATTTTAACTTCAAAACACCAAAATTTGGAAAATTCACTAAATCATTTCAAATCAAAAGCAAATGAACATGAATAAATGTTAGGAATTCGTACCTAACAACAATGAATTCTATATACATAGATGTCAGTTCAAGAACTCACCTTTAAAACTCAAAGACAACGAATGAGAAGATTTAAAACAAATCAAGACCAATTCCTCTTCAATACGCCTCTAGGACGTCCAGCTTCTGTTAGATCCCTTCCATCAGTACATCGTCTTCCACGTCTTCCATGTGCTCCATTGTGTACTCCCTAGGGAGAGTAGTCAAGCAGTCATAGTTTATACGTCGCAGAGTTCGAAATGCAATGTGGAAAGTCAGGCCGAAGCCATACAAAATAAAGGAAGTGATTTCTGCCTCTGTCATAAAAAGCTCACTGCGTTCTCTCTCTGTTCGCGGCGCTCCTTTCTCACGGAGTGGCATACCGAAAAATAAGTGTGATATGGGGACAGGATTTGAACCTGTGACCTCAAGGTTATGAGCCTTGTGAGCTAATTATCAAAGGTGAAGTTTTTCCTAAGTTAGGTTATAGGAATTTCTAAAAATAGAAGAGAGATTGAGATAAAGAAGATGAAGAGGATGCTTACCTAAGCTTCTCTTTGATTTTAGAGCAACAGCTTGAATTTCCTAGCAAAACTAGGGTTTAGGAATTCTAATTTCCTATCTCTTCCCTTATTTTTCTTTTAGCTTGAGTATTAGGAAATAATAGAATAAGTGAAGAGGAGTGTTCGTCGACGGAAATTCTATCGGTTTAGAAAACCGTCGAACGAATTTAAATTAAAAATAACCGCAAGCGCACGGCGTACTATCGTAGTACGTGGCGAATACGGGTCGATCCACAAGGAATTGATGATTTTAAAATTCTATTCAATCAAATTAACCGAAGTCGAAAGAGTGATTAACTAAAAAAAATGTAGAAAAATGAGAAAAGAAAATAGATAAAAATATGAGAGTGTTAAGACAATTTAGAGGCAATTTCCGCTCTCTAGATCACATAAATCAACAAAATGAAGTTATGATCTCTCTTTTCTTGTCATTAGTGAATTAGTTGATGTGCTTATTATAAGTATGGTATATTTGTGCTATTAATTAGCTCAATATAAACCATCAAACTATAACACAACCACTAATACACATTTAACTCTTATGAAATATGACAACAAGTTGAAATAAAAATCTATTTTAAGCATAGCCTATTAACTATTGTTTAGAAATATAGGCTATCAAATTTCAATTTCAACATTCACTTCTTTGCCATAATCATATTTAGATGAAGAGGCAATTTGTGTTATGTTTGTTTAAGCATAACCTATTTGTTATGAACAACATAGACTATCAAATTCAAAGCTAAACAACATCATTAAACCACTTCAAGTGTTTCCATTAAAGCACAAAAAGAGAGTATAAACATCAAAATGTTGCATCTACATACTAGAGAGCTTCATTACCCCTAAATTGTAGGGATTAAGCTCTCATATTTGCTATCAAATCAACAAATGTAGAAAGCAACATGAAAGCAAAAAAAGAAAGAAAAAGAGAGCAAAGCAAAGAAACAAAACTAATCTACTTGCATGAAATAAGAGGAACCTACACTACAACATGAAAGTAAATGAACATGAAAAGGAAAGAGCATGTATTAAATTGCATAAAATAAAAAAAGATTACAAGAAATAAAAATTGGCTAAGTAGCCATTAAAAGAGAAAGAGAGCTTTCTTTTATTTGATCTAAACTAAACTAAAGAGAAGGAGGCCTAAGAGAGACTAAGAGAAGAGATCATGTTACATGAAACATATGGGTATTTATACATGTATGAAACCCTAATTCATATTTTTGGGGAATACCCAAAATGCCCCTTAGGAAGTGTGGAGGCCAAGTAACCATTAACATGTCTTAATCCCCCATTAAGTGTACATGAAACCATTAAGTCCAAAAGCATGTGCATTAGCCTTTAATTTGTACATTAAGGTAGGTGGGTAGGTGGGGTCCTCCATGTTCTTCACTTTGAATTATTTCCATCTTCATTCCTTTGTATTAATTTTGTGCATGCATATCTTCATGAAACCACTTCTATTTGAGATCAATTTCCTACAAAAATATATACAAATTTTCAATTAATTTTTCTCAAAGAAATATATGCACTTAAATGACCGTTTTGCCCCTATATGAAGATGAATATATGAAAATTTGGAATTAATATGAATTTTGGTTAAAACAAGTTAAAAATACCCAATATGATCATTTATTTAATTTAAATAGAATAAATATGGTGGTAAAAATATGCACATTTACGTGCACATCAAATACCCCCACACTTATCTTTTTATTCGTCCTCGAATAAAGAAAAACTAAGATAAATCCGTTTTCGTAGGGAGAACGATTGCATTGAGGGTATGCAACAAGCCGTTAAACCTCTGGGAGTCCCCAATAGGACGAGTGTTGTCTCGTGAGGGTTTTCAGCGGATACTACCCACAAAATCCAAATGCAGGATGAAAATATTTACAAAATGCAAGATATATTTACAAAGAGATGAATGCAAAATTTTGAAAATATTTACAAATGAAGGATTTATTTTTAAATTGACACGAATAAGTTAAATATAGGTTTTGGTTATTATCTTGAAATTATGTCATTTACTCTTCAAAATTTCCAACAAAAATCAAGTTATCATATCAAATAGACTATAGTTTAACTCGTTGTTTTGGTTAATAACAAAGTGTAACTATGAAATGGATCCTTAGTTGATTATCAAAGTTTATCAAAGTGGTATTTTCATTTCTTTTCAATAACAAATCAAATCAACTAAGTAAAAATAGTGCTAGGATTTCAATTGCTTGCTCTCTCACTATTTGCAAGAAAAATTACACACCTAGCTCAGGTAAACTGAGGCCAGAGGTACCACTCATGCACTGCCTTTCGGGCTTATGTGAGGGGAGTACAGATCATGGCGAGTGCATACACTTTCGTGCATACACCTATCGACCGTAGGTGGTTTTTATTAAGCCTTTTTTTACATGTGTTCCATACATCATAACCGTGAGGACTTTTAAATGAGTATGAAATCACATAATCAAAAATTCCAATTAATCACCCATGCATAACCGTGAGGACTTTTAAATGAGAGTGAATACTTGGATGTTATTATTTTTTATTTTTATATATTTTTTTTGGGAGGGAGTTTCGCAAAATCATCTTAGCACCATTTAACTTAGAAGACAAAAAAATGTTATATCATTTACTTTAAATCAACCACTTTTTAAAACAAAGATTTTCAATTAGGATGTACTTCATAATTAACACATATGAATCTTCCTATATACTAGTTAAACCATTATTATTTGTAATCAAACTTCATTTTTATTTTTGTTGAGACCAATAAATTTTCAAAAATTTCAATTTAATAAACCAAAGCCGTATATTTATCTTATAGTGTTTCTTTTAAAAATAAATCAAAAGAAAATTTGTTTTTGGGATTTTTTTTTTGATTTTTTTTTTTTGATTTCAAAGCAAAAATAAACCATGAAAAAAAATGAAGATGAGTCTCCCCCCACACTTAATTTTGACTGTGTCCCCATAGTCAACCCAAGTGGAAGGAGAAAAATAAAATAAAAATCCAATATTTACATGAAAGATTATTATTTACAAGAGATGAGAAAGTATACAGTCAGAAAGTAAATGAAACGGTCTTCTAAAGACCGATTCATTTGTCTCATCAAATGTGCGAGACACAACTTAAGCATGTAAAACCAAACTGTAAAAGATTTCGAAGATGAAAGTTGATTTGGAAAAACAAATGTTGTTTTATTGAAAATTGTATGAGTGTTTTCGATGATTTTTGGAGTCGACAAAACAATTGATTGAAGTTCAAGTTCATTTTCACCAATTTGAAATCAAGCTTATCATTGAAAATATTTTCACAATTATTGATTTCAAAATCAAAATGGTGATTTTTATCTTCCCCTTCGGAATTTAACAACTCGTCATCCAAAAGTCCAAAAAATTCATGTTCATTAAACTCGTCTTCCTTTATTGGATTATCAACAACTTTATTACACGTCTCAAGTTCAAAATTCAAAGTTGGTGTATTCAAATTTTCAGAAAAAGGAAGATCGAAATTTAAATCGAGTTTCTCACCCTCAAAAGAATTGAAATCCAACACAATTACCGTCTTTTCAACAACTTCGTTAAGATCATCATTTTCAGTTTCAAAAGTTGTTGTTTGAAAATCATCGATTTGGGTAAAAGATGGATTATCATTTGACTCGTCACACATTGAAATTTGATTTTGTTTCTCACGAAAATTTTCCAATGTTTTAATCAACAAATTCGTGTGATCATCGTAAATTTCATTCATTTGCTCAACAAAGTCAAATTTGTAATTATCAACTTGAAAATTTTCGATTTGGACTTGTTGAGAACAAGAATTGTCAATTTCGATAAATGGTAGATTATTATTTGATTCTTCGTGGGTTGAGATTTGATTATGATTTTCACGGTAAGTTTTGTATTTTTCAAGTAATAAATCTCCGTTATCTTTTTCCATTTCGTCAACAAAATCAAATTCATGATTATTAATTTGAAAATTTTCACTTTGAATTTGTTGATTACCAAAGTTTTCAATCGTATCGCTATTGAAACTATTCCCATTGCCAAATTCGTTAGAAAAGTTGTTCCCATTTTCATGTTGAGTTTGAAATTCATTTTGGAGTTCGAAATTAAATTGGCATGGGTTATAATCGTAATCGTTTGAATTTTGAATTGAATTCAAATTTTGAAATCCTTGACTCGAGTTATTACACAAATAAGAATTACATAAATCATTTATTTCTTGATTTTTTCGTGTAGAAAGTTCGAGTAAAGATGAAATCATTTCAAAGCTATTTTCAAGAGTCGAACGTTGGTCATCGTTTTGAAAACTTTGTTGTTCAAAATTCGAATTGTTTAAAGAATAGTTGTCGTTAAAATATCCATACGAATTCGGAGTGGACTCATATGGATTATATTGATTTTCGAAACTATTGTAGAATTCAAATGAATATTGAAGTTCGGACATTTTCAAGAATGTTTTTAGTTTTTTTTGTAGAGGAAAAATATTTACAAAAAGAATTTATTTTTCAAAATGGAAAATCGACCTTTGTTTTGTTTTGGGTTTTTCTAAATTTTTTTTTTAATGAAAAGATTTTATATTTTTTTTTTGATTTTTGAATTTTTTTGGATTTTTGAAATTTCAAAGAAATAGGATTTAAAATTTTCAAAGGAAAGGGAATATTTACAATTTTTAGTTTTGGATTTTGAAATTTTTTTGTTTTTTGTTTTTTGTTTTTTTTTAAATATGCATGAACAAATGCAACTAAATAAATGCAAGAGTTAATTACAAATGATTTATCCTAAGTTAACCTAAAATTGTATAATTACAAATTGTCTTAGATAAACAAGATAGTTCTCAGCCAGGTAACGGGCAGGATTTATCGGTGCACCACGAATCACCGTAGCAATGCAGCCGAAGGTTTAAGTACCTTAAGAGGAACAACCACTATAATATTTACGAATCACCGTAATATTTATAAATGGTTATTACTCTGCCGTAGCCTAGATACCAAGAAATTAAATTGTTCAGAAAAAAAGACAAATTGTCAATATACAATTAAGTGTTATCGATGTCTAACCGTTATTATTAATCAAAATCTAAGATGAAATGCAGAACAGAAACTAAACGTGTATTAACAATGCAACTACGAATGAATTTTTTTTTATTTGTTTTTTTTTTGAATTTTTTTTTATATATAAATTCAAATGCAAGCAATCAACAATGCAACTAATAAAAACAAGAGATATATACAATACAAGGCAAATAAAACAAAAAAACTATTAGCAAGCAGGCAATTTTTTTTTGGCAGCAGTCTTCCTTCTGAAATTCTGCTTTGGCAACCTGAAATATAAAACAAGAATATGTACAATTTTTTTTTTGTTTTTTTGTTTTTTTTTGAAAGGAAACTTAAATGAAGGGTTTTACTTTAAAAAAAAACTTTTTTTTTATTATTTTGTTTTAGATGAAGAAGTAAAGCAAAATAAAATAAAACAAAACACAAGAAAACAATAGAAAACAAAAAAAACTGTCTAATTGTAAACAAAAGAAAATTATAAACAAAAAAGAAAATCAGAAAAAAAAACGAAAAAAAAATTCTCAGTTTTTTTTTTAGAAGAATAACCCTTAACACAAAATTAAAATACACACCACCTAACACAACACACCCAAAATCCCAAAGGTAAGAATAACTACTTAAACCCAAATTAAAACTAAACTTCTTCCCAACTCTGCCCAATACCGCTAAAACTTCAATATGCAAAATAAATCAATATCTGAACCCGACCCGCTTTGTTTAATATGCACCCCCACACTATAATTCACCAACACTTCCAGCAGTAGTCAAGAATAATTTTGCGAACGTAATCATGAAAATGAAATCACAAAATCAATTATTCCAAAAATCACGAAATTGAAATCGAAGGTTGTTGGTTGGTTCGATTGTAGGATTTCGCGATGCGATTTCGGTTCGTGGCAATTGGGTGGTGGTTTTGAATTTGAGGTGGGAAGAGAGGTCTAGGTTCGCGGTGTTGCAGAGGAGTTGCTGCGTTATGGCTAGAAGCTTGTCGCGATGGGGGGAAGTGTTGTTGAACTCGAACAATTTGAGGATGTGCTTGAGGCGGCAGTGTCAGGTGATTGGATTCGATGGCTTTTGGCTTTGGTGATGGCTATGGGGAGTCGCGAGAGTTGCGGAGGTTTCGTGGTGATTTGATTGCGAGTTTTGGAGGTTGTTCAACGGATTCGAGGCAACTGGATTTGCAGAGGTGGATTATGATGAAATGTAGTTTCTTCCTGTGGTGAAAAGGCAGAGGCTTGCAGGTTAAGGATGGTGGAGTTTGTTTCGTTGGAGGCTGGTGCTACTGTGCAGGAGATGGCAGTGGACTGTTGAACAGGTGGTTCTATTGTGGTATATGACAGATGAATGGTTTGTGGGTGGATTGGACTGCGATTGGGAGAGGTGGCGTTTGAATTTAGGCGCGTGTTTTCAGGTGATTGAGGGAGGGTGTCAGTGTTCGAATTGAAGTTCGACGAGGGTGGCAAGTGAGCGAGGCTGTTATCAGCAGTAGTGTATTGAAGTCGTCTTGTGGTCAGAGAAGGAAAGACGGTCAAGTCAGTGGTTGTTTTTGGTCGTAGTGTTAGTGATGATTGGAAGTTTCAGTTTCAGCAACAGTTGTTTGATGGTTTCTGTGAGTTTGTGGAGTTGTGGGTTGCTGTGTGAAGCTCGGCGCTGTCAAGTTGAAGGCGATGGGGTGGAACGAATGTTGTGAAGCAGAGGGGTTTGAACTGAATGTTTTAGCAGTTTGTAATGAAGTGTTGTACAGAGTTGTATCGGATGGTGATCAGGTGTGATGTCAATGGTTTCGCGAGTTTGAGGAGTGAGGGTTGTATGTTCAAATTCGAGGGAGTGATGATGAATTCTGGAGAAGTTTCATGGATAGAGGAAGGTGATTGGGGATGATTGGGTTATATGGTTGTTGAAAGATGGAATGTTCAGTGAGTTTGTATGTAGGTGAATTTGCTGTAGAGGTAGATAGAAGTGGTACGAGTGGGTATGTGGTGAATGAAATGATAAAGGGTAGTAATGATGAAACAGTGTACAGTGGAAAGTTGAAACGAATATAGAAATGTGACAGTACACAAGTTTGGTGGAAGAGGTGAGTGCTTGCTTGTGCCTGAAAGAATGTAGTGATAGAAGTGATGTTTGTATATGGGATGAGATGCACAGGTAGGGGTTGGTGATGTGCAACAGAGAGAGAAATGTGTACAGGAGTTTGAAGTGGGTTTGGAGCAGTGGTTAATGGTCAGTGATGAAAGTTGTATGAATGAAATGATGGTGTTGGTGAAATGTTCTTTGATGGTTGGTGGAAGTGGGATTTTGGTGCTATGGAATTGTATTGGTAGGAGAATGAAGTGGTGATATGTGAGATGGTTTGAATGAGGCACTGTGCAGAATGGCAATGCAACAGTAGACAGAGGAAATAAATGAAAGTAGACAGTAGACTGAAAATTGTAAATGTAAAATGAGAAAAGCAATAGGAATGAAACCTTTTTTTTTCTTTTTAATTGAAGTTGTGTATTTTTTTTAATATGAAATGCAATGCAAAAAGAAAACAAGCAATTGCACAAACAAATGCAAGCACAAACAAGAAAAACAAACACACAATAAAAAAAATTAAACGAAAAAAAAAAATGCACGCACACATACAAAAATAAAAAATAATAATTCGAAGAATAGAAAATCAAAATCAAAACAAACTCCCCGGCAACGGCGCCAAAAACTGGTTCGTCGACGGAAATTCTATCGGTTTAGAAAACCGTCGAACGAATTTAAATTAAAAATAACCGCAAGCGCACGGCGTACTATCGTAGTACGTGGCGAATACGGGTCAATCCACAGGGAATTGATGATTTTAAAATTCTATTCAATCAAATTAACCGAAGTTGAAAGAGTGATTAACTAAAAAAAATGTAGAAAAATGAGAAAAGAAAATAGATAAAAATATGAGAGTGTTAAGACAATTTAGAGGCAATTTCCACTCTCTAGATCACATAAATCAACAAAATGAAGTTATGATCTCTCTTTTCTTGTCATTAGTGAATTAGTTGATGTGCTTATTATAAGTATGGTATATTTGTGCTATTAATTAGCTCAGTATAAACCATCAAACTATAACACAACCACTAATACACATTTAACTCTCATGAAATATGGCAACAAGTTGAAATAAAAATCTATTTTAAGCATAGCCTATTAACTATTGTTTAGAAATATAGGCTATAAAATTTCAATTTCAACATTCACTTCTTTGCCATAATCATATTTAGATGAAGAGGCAATTTGTGTTATGTTTGTTTAAGCATAACCTATTTGTTATGAACAACATAGACTATCAAATTCAAAGCTAAACAACATCATTAAACCACTTCAAGTGTTTCCATTAAAGCACAAAAAGAGAGTATAAACATCAAATGTTGCATCTACATACTAGAGAGCTTCATTACCCTTAAATTGTAGGGATTAAGCTCTCATATTTGCTATCAAATCAACAAATGTAGAAAGCAACATGAAAGCAAAAAAAGAAAGAAAAAGAGAGCAAAGCAAAGAAACAAAACTAATCTACTTGCATGAAATAAGAGGAACCTACGCTACAACATGAAAGTAAATGAACATGAAAAGGAAAGAGCATGTATTAAATTGCATAAAATAAAAAAAAGATTACAAGAAATAAAAATTGGCTAAGTAGCCATTAAAAGAGAAAGAGAGCTTTCTTTTATTTGATCTAAACTAAACTAAAGAGAAGGAGGCCTAAGAGAGACTAAGAGAAGAGATCATGTTACATGAAACATATGGGTATTTATACATGTATGAAACCCTAATTCATATTTTTGGGGAATACCCAAAATGCCCCTTAGGAAGTGTGGAGGCCAAGTAACTATTAACATGCCTTAATCCCTTATTAAGTGTACATGAAACCATTAAGTCCAAAAGCATGTGCATTAGCCTTTAATTTGTACATTAAGGTAGGTGGGTAGGTGGGGTCCTCCATGTTCTTCACTTTGAATTATTTCCATCTTCATTCCTTTGTATTAATTTTGTGCATGCATATCTTCATGAAACCACTTCTATTTGAGATCAATTTCCTACAAAAATATATACAAATTTTCAATTAATTTTTCTCAAAGAAATATATGCACTTAAATGACCGTTTTGCCCCTATATGAAGATGAATATATGAAAATTTGGAATTAATATGAATTTTGGTTAAAACAAGTTAAAATACCCAATATGATCATTTATTTAATTTAAATAGAATAAATATGGTGGTAAAAATATGCACATTTACGTGCACATCAAGGAGTTGGATGAAGAGTTAGGGTATTAGATGAGTTCAAGGGCTAAAACCCAAACCCAATAAAACAATAGCAAAATTCAACTCAGCTCCAAACATATCGATATTTATACTCAAAAAGGTCGCAAATGCCATTTTGGACTCAATGGAAGTTGTCTCGAGTCCTAATTCGACAACTTATGAAAAGTAGCATTTTGGACTTTAATCCGACTAACGATGCTATATTTAAATAAAACATTTAAATATGCGATCGTAAAATATGCATGTTGTTACAGTTCTGCTGCGGTTATGAGATTCTATGATTCTTAAGTTTATGTTCTTCTTCTTATATTCACTTTTCCTTTCTTCTTTCTTTTCTATAACTATCCATTTTCTCATTCAATTTGGGTTTGACATTTGTGGTTTATTATCAGCTTGAATTGTGAGGATTTGCGGGTTGTCACAGTTGTATCAGAGCGCAAATTTAAGCGAGAATCTTAGCTTTGATGGGGCAACTCATTAAGAGATAAGGTAATGGAATACCTTATTATAAGTTTAAGTGTATTATAAATATAAAAGTGTATTTTTAAATGATATAAAAGCGTATTTTATTGTGTTAATTTATCTACTGAGTGGCTTATGAATTTTGTCGGTATACGGAATGCCACAATATCGATAGGGGTTTCTAAACGCTTAAACGATGCAAACGATAAAGTATTGTTATGAGAATTGGTAAATGAATTTGTTTACTTAAATTACATATTATATATAAAAGAATATTTTTTTTTAAATATTTATAGTTACATATGGTGTGTTGGCTGTTAGCGAGTGATAATATTTGATTATATCATTTGTTGTTTGTTGTTCTAATAAAACTTGTTATTATTATAATCTAAACAGAGATAAACATTTGTAAAATGAGTTATATAAGGAAGCGAATATATAAATATGAATTATAAGGTATTGATTGTAATTAAAATAATCAACATTTGTGAAATAATATTATTTAAGAAGTGAGATTATATTAATATGATTCATAAATGTGATTTACAAATGGAAATGAAATGAAATTATATAAGTATATTTATAAATATAATTTGTAAATAAAAATGGATTTAAAACAAGAAATGTTAATGATTTTGGAAATTATTCTTCAAAGCTTTTGGAAAAATAATAATTGTATTATTTTGGAAGTATTTTGATTAGAAATATTTTAAAATGGGATTCAAAAGAAATAGAAAGCACTGAACTCAATTCGGTCGATGGAAAATAATTCTGATGATGACTGTAGCATCGTTAATGTTCATTTCGAGTTTCTAAGTGATGGATTGCTACCATTGAAGTTGTATTTTGGTGAAATAAGTTTTGATTTTAAAATCCTATGTATGATTTATAAACATATGAAAATAAGTTTTTGAACTTATAATTTGAAAATGGTATATATATGGAAAGAAATTTGAAGTTGAGATATGAAATTAAAATTTAACTTAAGTAAATTTAAATAAATCGAGTTAATGGAATAAAATTCAACTTAAGTTATAAAATGAATTGAATATGTTTGGAATGTGGTTTGATAGAATTGAGTACGAACTTATGTATTGAAGTGATAATAGACATTAACGGTGTAGTATAAAATGTTTATAATAAGAAATTATTATATGGAATGGTTCATAAATAATATAGCATTGGAGAAATATACTAAGTGATAATGAAATAAAATTTAACTTAGAAAAAGTTAAAATGTGACGATTTTATGAAATGGTCCATAATGAGTTTAGTATGCAATGAAATGTTGTTAAACATAAATCGAATTTAAAGTGAATGCAAGTAAAGTGAATGAAAATAAAGTGAATGTTAATAATTGAATGTAAACTAATTGAATGAGAATAAATTGGTTGTAAATTAATTGAATGTAAATAAATTGAAAACGAATTAATTGAATATTAATAAGAAATGAAAGTGTATAGATATAATGTTGACATATGAAAATGCAAATTGATATGATGATAAATAAATTGGATGATTATTATTTGTTGGATGGTTTCTCTTGTTGCATTTGCATATCGTTATTGTATTAGTACATGTTATATATTGATATTACTTTCCCTATACTTGTTCTTATTTATTGTGGAGTGATTAGTAGGTGTGGATGGCGTATGCTTCAAATTTGGAGCTTGCTTTCCCATTATATAGGTTTTATATGCTTGCCAATACTAGTAAAAGGTGCACATCTCAGATTACATACCGTATTTTTATATTTTTTCCTATGAGTTGCCTCATCCTTGAAGATAAAATGTATATTTATGATTATATATATTGAAAGTCTGTATGAGTGGATCGAGTAGTGTGTGTTTGTGTGTGTGTGTGTATATATATATATGCAAGTATAAGTGACTAACTATAAAATGTATCTAATATAAACTTGATAGATGATAATGGCAAAGTAAATGGAAATAATAACATCAGGATTTTATACTGGTTCGGACCTCCCGTCCTACGTCCAGTTCTGAAGCTTCTCTTCGGAATTCAACTAACAAAACACCCTCACTTTGCCCGGAGGAATAGGCTTGGTTACAAAGGCTTGTTCTTATCAAGTGTAACACGGATATTGACTATTAACTACAAATGCTTCCAATCTATATATCTAGAGAATATTGATTGAAGAGTTCTGAATATATAGAAGATTAAAATACAGGTATTCGATTGCTACAGATCAAGTATAAATCAGAGAATAAGAGTAAAGAGCATAAGTAAGTAATGTGAAGTCTTCTCTTTGATTCTTGATGCTATTTATAGCGGTAGAGAGATTGCTTGAGCGGTTGTATCCATTAACAAGTGCCGTATGGTCGCTCCTGATGGTGCTGAAGAGTTGCAGCGAAAAGGAGCGAAAGTGGCTTTTCAATTGTGATAGTTTTTCTTTGAATATTCACAGCCGAGTTCAAAATCAGACGTCCGAAAAATGTTTCAAACGTTTGGCTCATATATATTTTCTGTATATGGTTGCTTTTCAGACATCTAAGTACATTAACCAGACATCTGATTCTGTCTGATTTGCGAACCAGAGGATTCAATCGAACGTCTGACTAGTGCACCCAGACGTCTGAACTTATGCATGTTGCTTTCCTTGTGTCTGTGTCATTGCTCTTCTGATACTTCTTTTGAGTCTTGTTCTTATCTCTTTGGTGATGTTACTTTAACAATTACTTGTAAATAGAGATATATATGTATATTCGATTTCCATTGTATAGTTGTTATTATCGAAACCATAGAATTGATTTCCTAACAATCTGCCCCTTTTTGATGATGACAACTATTTAATGTACTTATATATAGATTATAAATCTCTCCTTGAGTATGTACTTATTTTCAATGTTTTATCATTATACTTATATTTCTCCCCCTTTGGCATTATCAAAAAGAATTATAAAATTGAAGCTAATCGTCAACAAAAAGAAATTTCATTAATAAGTTGAAATTTGATTACAAACATAGATTTTGTCATTTGTACAAAAAGTTGATATCCAAAAAAATCCATGATTCCCAAAATCCATGATTCCTTTGGAGAAGCTTTATTTTGATCATCTTCCTTTGGTTCTTCTTTTTCAGAAGTGCTAGCCTTTGTAGGAGATGTCAAAGCTTGCTTGAGAGGTTCATCCTCAGAGAGTTTGGAATGTTTTGCGGGAGGAGAAGGTACTGGGGTTGGCCAAGCTTCAAAAGGCGGTGTTGGACCGCGAACCCGTTGTAGTGCTTCTTTAAGAACCGACAAGACAGTTGAAAGGGATTCTTCAACTATGGCTAGGCGTGTAGCAAATGATGTTTCGAAGTTGTCAATTCGCTTAGCCAAAAGTTTTTGATTTGGAGATAGTATATGTTGGTTTCGAAGGGTGAGATCTCGAACACTTTCATTTGGATTTATATCCGTTCGAGTCTCCATAATCTCATCTTGTCCCGGCTAATCAAATGGTGCAGGAGGAGGTGGTGTTGCTTCTCGATGTTGTTCCTTCTCTTGAGATGGTTCAATGTGTAGTTGAGAAGGAGGCTCAACTTGTCTAGATTGACGATTGTGCGTCCAATCTTCGAAGGATATAAATTCTGAGGGAATCTCGGGTAGATGCATAAGGGAGAAAAATTTGGTGGAAGCATATTTAGGTGAGATTTTTTCGAAGGTCGATAGGTAGGATAGAATATTATGTGCACGAAGCAGTCTCATAATATAAGTTGGGTAAATAATTGATGGCCTTGATCGAGTCCAAAAATGCTTTAGCTCGTCGAAGATGAATTTGGCCCAATTCACCCTTGTTCCACTAAATAAAGCATATAGGGCTTTGTGCTCTAATTCGATTATTTGATCGTAACTTCCCATACGTGGAACAATTGTATTGATCATCATTCGAGTTAGGAGTCGAGATTTTGGATGTAGATATTTGGAGGCAAAATTTGGCATTTCGTCCTCCCAAATTTGATGAGTAATACTGTTCCGTGGCTTGAAGCGCGTATCGGGAATGTTGTATAAATCTTCCCCTATGTCATAGCATCCTAGGGTTCTACCTATTACGTCCGTAGTTAATCTAATCGTGTTCCCATACACGCTAACCGAGCCAGTTATCCTCATCTTCAGTGCTCCACACTGAAGTACTATCTAAATTCGCATAGAATAGAAATATCGCTAACTGGTCTATTTGGATGTCATTAGAAGTGAATGAAATTAAGGTTTCCAACCTGGCATTTTCACATAGTTCATCCAAATCATACATAGGAATGTAACGACCCGTAAATTTTCGATAATTAAAATAGCTAATTTAATAAGATTTCGTGATTTAGTGTTAGAAAAAAATTGTTTAAATTAAATATGTAAAACTTATTGAATAATTGAATAACTGTAAAAAATGGAAATAGTATTCTAAATTGTAAATTGGTTTTAAAAGTTGAATCTTACAAGTTCAATTTCAATATTTCAGAAGATAATGAATTATTGGATAAGCGAAATTGTTTAAAATTAATATTTGGAATTTATTAAAATATTTAATAATGGGAATTGAATAACCGTATAATTGAAATGGTTGTTCCATAATTTTAATTCATTTCAAAAGTTAAATTTTATCAGTTCGTTTTGAATATTTCCAAAGATAGTGATTTAAGAATAATCAAATTTGTTTAAATTTAATATTACAAATGGTTGAGTAATTAAATTCCGAATTTGATATGATTAATTTGATATTGAAATTTAATATATGGAAATAGAGTGAATAATTGAAATTTGATTTAATATGATTCAAATTGGTTTCCAAGGTGAATGTAAGTTATATTTGGATTTTAATAGAGTTAATAAGATTTTAAAATTGGAATTTATTGGATAAATTGAATAATGAGTTTAATATGATTAAAAATGATTTGTAAAATTTTTATTTTATCATATTGGAGTTATAATCATGCTATAGAACTTTTAAAACTGAATTTAAAATCTATTTGTGAAAATTGAATATTTTAATATTTAATTAGCGACTGAAAAATAGCCAATTTTCAAACAGTCTTAGAATTGGACGAAACCAGTTCCATTGGGTCCGTAATAGTTAGTTGTTATCGAATTTCAATTTTCGTAGCAATCGGAGTTGTCGTTTGACCGTGGCAGCTCGAAACACATCGAAATTGTTTTAATATTAATTTGGCGAGTTAAAATAGTCATTTTTCTAACAGTCTCGGATTTCGACGAAACTAGTTTCATCGGATCCGTAATGTGATATTATTGTATGGTTTCAAATTTCAAGTTAATCGGATTTATCGTTTGTCCGGTGCAAGCTAAAACGCATAGAAAATAGTATAAATCGGTTTAATTTAAATTGAACGTTTATTGCCATAACTCGCTCAGATGATCGAATTAGCCCCCGAAACATGTTCCATTGTGTCCGGAACGCGGGATAAACCCTAGAAACGTCAGTTACCGCGCGAAATTCGGAGTTTGGAAAAACCGGATAAATAATATTCGTCGTTTTCTATGTAAGCACCCCATCTCTTCATTTTGCAAAAAGAAAAGCTAGGGTTTCTTCAATAGCTTCAGCCGCCTCCATAAACGATCAATGGCCGAAGATTCAAATTCGTTCTCCTCTAATTATCTTCCAATCTATCGACATATATCAAAATCTCTCAACTAGAGAATTGTAGATTGTCACAAGATCTACAGATTCAACGGTGATGATGAAGAATAGTGCTACGGATCGACGGCAAAGCTCGTCCAAAGCACGCGCGTTCGAGGGCCGATTGCACAGCCTAGGGTCGACCGGAATTCATGGCATTTGGCTCGGTGGTGAGCGGCGGCGAGAGCTACGACGTGGTGTTCTCCGATCGTGCTCGAATGGGTTGTTGGTGGCCGCGTTTTTCAAAAGTTCGAACGGCAAAGCATGGGTTTTTTTTTTCACGAACGGCCTGGGGAAGACGCATGGGGACAATGACCTTGATTCCATTTTCAAATGCACGGCCAAGATTTAATTGGGTAAAAAAAAAGGTGTAAATAATTATATATATAAATATGTACAACTTCTAAATATCATAACTTTTTGGTACGAGGTCGAAATCTGACGAAACGAATTGCGTTGGGTTCGTTTTGTCGAGCACTACGCTTTGGAGCTAGATTGGAATCGTTTGGAGCTAGAGAAAATTTTGGGTAAAAATCAAACGTCATTCGATTTGATTTAAAATCGTAAAAATCAAGGTGAGTGTTTTATAACGCTCACAACGTACTAAATATCTTTATGCTAGTTAAATTTGATATTATGAAGTGTTACGAATTTTATTAGTCGTTGTTTGATAGAATTTAATTGTCATATAGATTGTCATTTGAGTTAACCGTTGAAGAAAAAAATTAAATTGACAGTTAAATTGAAGTTAAAATTGAATTGCGATTAAATTACCTGACATTGATAACTATGAAACTGCCATGAATTGTATTGTTTATTGGATGATGTATTTTGATGGATGTTATTGGTTGATAATTGAGTGTTTGGATGTTTATTTGCTTATATAGATCCTGTTATGCATACATATGATACTGTGATTAAATTTAAGTAATATATGTTCATCCCTGACATTCAATTGAAATAAATAACTACTTGGCCATATGATAGAAAATTATATACGGACACCGAATTGGCTAAATTAATAATTTTTGAAATGGTCGATTTGAAATTTATTTAAATGTTTTGATTTAAAGGTTATAAATAGAAATCGATTTATAGAAATTGAATTCATCGAAAAACTGAGTTTGGAATGTTGAAATAAATTTTGGATAAAGGAATTTTGTTATATAATTAAGTTGAGACTTTAAAATTTGAAATTGGATATGATTGAATGTCGAAATTGATTTGTTTAAAGATTTAACTTTAATTCAAGCTTTGAATATTACTAAGTAAAAGTGAAAAAAAATGATATTTTGAAATCGAGTTCGGAATTGAATCATATTTGGAATTTGGATTTAAACTTGAATATTGTTGGAAATTTTTGTTAAGTGTTATAAATTGATATTTTGAGAAATCAAGCTCCAAATCGATATAAATTGAAATTGAATAAATTAAAGGTGAATGAAAAATTGAATTAATTCGAAGAAAAATTGACGTTGATTGAATTGAAATCGAAATTGAATCGGTAAATTGGAAATTGAAATTTATTTGAATTGGGAGGTTATAATTGAAACGGATTGGTTTTGAAGCCGTTTTAATTTGTTTTCCCAAATTACTCTGTTATATAAACCATTTTGAATACTTAAACTATTTTAATCTACTTTTAATCTACTTAACCCAATTTAAATTATTTAAACTAGTTTATCTATTTTAAATCCATTTTAAAGATTTTAAGTATTTTTAAGTATTTTAATTACTTAAACTACTTTTAAACTACTTAAACTATTTTCTAAAAATTTCAAGCTGGTTAATAAGGTGAAATGTTTATGTTTAAATCTTGAGTTTAAATACGAATTGGGTTAAATGAAGTTGCAACCTAAATTGAAATTCGGAATGATTTTGAAATCGAAATGAGATATTGAGACGAAAAATGGTTTTTGAAAAGGAACCTTAAATTTTGAATGGCTATGTCGATATTTGAAATGAATTTGATTTTTGAAGCGAACATGATATTTTGATATCAATTATGAATCGATTTGAAATGTAAAAGAGCCAACGGTGTAATAATACATAGTTATTAAAGAGACCGGGATCGGATATGGACATACTCTCTGTCGATACCGAAAACCACTTTAATAACTATTATACGCGGAGTGTTGATCCAGAATGAAGTGGATGGTTTGGTGGACGCGTTAACTGAAGAAAGAGAACGATATTGGATGACCCCTGACATGACTAAAACAGGAGCCGCGCCGGGCCATTGAGGTTCGCCACCTCTAGCGGACACACTTCTTCGATACCATTTCTATTACATTTGTGATTCGATTTGGGTGCACCCCTTGATTTGGGAGTGTTGTTTCGCGGTGTTGGGGTAGCTGCTGGCTATGCCCAACATCAGTCCGGATCACGCAACTACTAGTATCCTATTTGGTATCGCCTCATATACCTTGTCATACTGATTATCCTATTCGTGACCACTACATTTTGATTTGTACCTTGAGTATATGGATTGCCCTCTGGTGACTTCCGGTTTTGGGGAAACTACGGTCTTGTATATGCTTTTGGGAATATAAAATGTGTTAAGGGGGATTATGGTAACGCCTTAACGCTATTTTGATACTTTATATTACTGATAGGCATTATCTACTTAGCGTATATTACTACATAGTGGATAGTTTCACGGATCCTTGAGAGATGGAAAATCCCGTAACATCTTTTGAGTTATTGCACGCACGTGGACACTGGATATGAGATGTCAAACCCCGTAAACATCTTTGACGCCGTTACACTCATATTTATTTACGATTGATTTAACTTTCATAAGGATATTTTAGTCCTGACTCGAGTGTTTTGTCTTTTCATTACGCTCGGGTCAGTCCTGAGTTTTTCAGATTTTTGAAGATCTATTCTGGAGGACGAAGACGAAGATTTGGTATACTATTACTATTATTACCCTTGCATCATGTTATCTGCTGCATTATTTAATTGTTCTGTTGTATATGTATAAACTCTGATAAATGTTGTATATAAAATTGTCAAAGTATAGTAGACAGCTTCATGAACTGTTTATTTGACTATTATATTTTATCGTTCCGCTGCGAGATTCTGTGTTGTTTCATTTCCTTATTTCTCTTCTTTCCTTTTCTTATTTACCCCAATAACTATCTGCCCTTTTGAATGGTTTGGAATCGACATGGGTATTTGAGCGTCGGTTTAAATTGTCCAAAAAGGCGGGTTGTTACAGTTGGTATCAGAGCTTTGGTTTAGCGATAAACCTTGGCTCTAGTGGGGAATAACTCATTGAAATAGAAGTAAACTATATGAATGAGTTGAGTGTATATGAGAGAGCGTATTTGTTAGTGATATAAAATGTTTTATATTGTGTCGGTTGATTTGTTGAGTGGCTTATGGATTCTGATCAATACGAGTAATTAACGTCATTGACAGGGATCTCTAAACACTTAAACAGAACAACTCGACATAGTATTGTTTTGAAATTGGGTAAATGCAATAATTTTGCCCTAATTATATTTTGTATATAAAGAATTTATTTCAAAATTTATTGTGATCAATCTTGCTTATTTGGTTGTTGGAAATGAAATATTGGCTATTAACATTAATCGGATATTGTAATTTAAATAAATAAGGTGAATTACAAAATGAACAATGATAAAACACTGGTGGATTGTTTAAGAGAAAAGTCCTATAAGAATACTTTATAAAGGTGACTTATGAATTAAAATAGATTTAAATTTGAAAATATTGAATTTAAGACCCGGAGATTTTGAAAAATGGTTTTCAAAGTTTTGAAGAATTATATAGTAATATTAGTTGGAGAATGTTTATGGAAATATTTTGAAAGGATTTTAAAAGGATGAATGAATTCAGAACTCCTCTCTTATGTCGCTGGAAAATAATTTCGGTGATGACTGCGCAGCATCATCGACGTTCATTTTCGAGTCTCAAAGTGGGGGAGACTTCTAAGAAGCTTTGTTTTTCTTCAAAAAAAATTATTTTGGGTAAATGGGTTTTGGTTTAAACTCCAAAGGTATGATTTGATATATTAAAGATATAAGTGTATATATTTATTTCAAATGATTTGAAAAGAACCAGGTATTTAAATTTCTAAGTTATGTTAATTAATAATTTTCAAATTATTTGAATGAAATGTGAATAACCAGAATTTATAAAATAAGAGGATTAAGATATCTAAGCTTATTGTCGGGAAAAACTTTAAAGTTGGAAGGTAAAGAGGATTTAAATAAATCAAATTTGTGTACATTCTAATCAAGAAAAATGAAATTCTATAAATTTGTATAATACCGAATTTGCATTCTAATAACATATAATATGACTTACCAAGTTTTAAGAAGTTGAAATAATGTTTTGGATATGTAATGAGATATTGTACAAATAAACAGAACCTGAAAATAATTGAAGTATACAAGTAAGGAAAACTCCAAAAGGAATTAAAATGTATATAAATGAAAATTTGGTTGTGATAAAAAGGTTATATACTTAA
The DNA here is from genome assembly GCA_030765085.1 of Allium cepa. Taxonomy (NCBI): domain Eukaryota; kingdom Viridiplantae; phylum Streptophyta; class Magnoliopsida; order Asparagales; family Amaryllidaceae; genus Allium; species Allium cepa. Next base: position 444,771,817 of record CM060931.1, read on the forward strand.
AAAAAATAACATGAAATGATGAATGGATAAATGGAAAGAGTAAGTGAACTTAAGAAAGAAGACAAATGAATTGTATAATATCTTTTGTAAATTGGTTATAGAAATAAATATAAATTGCATAGAGAAAAATTTTGAATTTGTAACTTTAAGATATCTGTAAACTAAGAAAAGTCATATATATGAGAAGTTAGACTTTTATGGAATGACTATAAACTAAAGTGTTGATTAATAAAATGTTCCACAAATGAATTCGTTATTAACTGAAATTATGAAAATGAAATAAAAGTAAACAAAGGAATTTCTTATAGCTAAGAATCAATTGGAAAATGAAATAGAATTTAATTAAATTACATAGAATGATTAAAATGAACTTGAGTAAGCAAATTCTATGGTATGATGTTTAAGAAAAGATAATGTTAAAGAGTATGCTATGTAAAGAAATGAATATACTAACTGAGTAATGGATTGTGAGTAATTAAGTGAGCAAAATTAGAAGTCAATAAAATAATTTAGTATGGATAAATTGGATAGAAATCCATTGGAAAGTAATACGTGAGATTGTACGTATATTATGTTATTCGCATAACGATTTGATCCAAATTCGAGCACAAAATTTCGAGATGATTTATATCGATCCAAGTTAGGATTTTTCACTCGATTTTCGACGGCGAACCCGGGATATGGATTTTTAATTTGATTCTGAAATTCTCTATCATAGTATATGGCTATGCAAGGAGAGTAACAGTTTCCAATCAACGAACCAAATCCGAGTCCGCACTAGAGGGTCGTGTGAACGATACTAGTTGGAAGTGAAATTGTGTGATCGAATAAGCGATTAGATTGATATTGCTCACGGATGATATATATACGGCTTACGAACTTAATTAAAGCTAATATTGGAATTTAAGACGCCAAATATAAAATGATTCTTTTAAAATTATATAACAGGATATATATATATATAAAAGAGATAAACCAAATTGAATGTAAACTTAATAATTTGGTCGTGTTGGGTGTGATTTGGTTGTTATATGATTGTTAGTTGATTGTATATAATTCATTAAGTGTTAATGAAATTGAAAGCTATAAATCACTGAAATCAAATTGAAAGTTAAATGAATTTAAATAGAATTTAATTTGATTTAAATTGGAAGTGAACTAATGTAAATATAAATTAGTGAATGTTAACTAATTGAATTGAGAATGAATGTTAGTAAAATTCAACGTTAATGAATCAACTATGATTAAAATTGAAACCAAGTCGATAAATATTAACGAGAAGTGAATTTATATTGATTGGTTATGAATTTGTTGGATGATAGTTGGATGATAGTTGATTGATGGTTGCATTTGTTGTTTTGTTGCATTTGCTATGTTGGCACATGTAGTTGTTATGCTATTATATGATGTATATTGATATTATTTTCATATATGCATGTTTCTCATGGTTTGTTGAGTGTTTAGTAGGTGCGGATTACGCTTGCTTCGCATTTGGGGCTCGCTTTTGCGCTATATTATTCGTATATGCTCGCTAATAAAAATATAAGGTACATGTTTATTTTATCATTGGATTTGGTGATTTTTGATGAGCCACTTGGCTTTTGGATTTTCTTTTGTTGGTTTGGGGACCGTAGAGGCGTTTTGTAGTTGTACCGATCGAGCCGCGCAAAGGAGACTCTGCCGAAATTTTTCGTAAAATCCGGGTGTTAGAAAATTTTTCAAGTTTTAATTTTTTTTATAACTTGTTTTGATAACTAACTTTTAAAGTTAGAAAACCGTTCGGAGTAACTTAATTGAAGCATGGTTATGACTTTGTAAATGGAATTTCATTATTTTATAAGTTGGTAACTTTGAATAAAATATATCAAATGTTGAATTCTATACTTAGTTCCTTTTTCCCTTCTTTTCCTTTTCGGGGACGAAAAGTTTTAAGTGGGGGAGAATGTAACGACCCGTAAATTTTCGATAATTAAAATAGCTAATTTAATAAGATTTCGTGATTTAGTGTTAGAAAAAAATTATTTAAATTAAATATTTAAAACTTATTGAATAATTGAATAACTGTAAAAAATGGAAATAGTATTCTAAATTGTAAATTGGTTTTAAAAGTTGAATCTTATAAGTTCAATTTCAATATTTCAGAAGATAATGAATTATTGGATAAGCGAAATTGTTTAAAACTAATATTTGGAATTTATTGAAATATTTAATAATGGGAATTGAATAACCGTATAATGGAAATGGTTGTTCCATAATTTTAATTCATTTCAAAAGTTAAATTTTATCAGTTCGTTTTGAATATTTCCAAAGATAGTGATTTAAGAATAATCAAATTTGTTTAAATTTAATATTACAAATGGTTGAATAATTAAATTCCGAATTTGATATGATTAATTTGATATTGAAATTTAATATATGGAAATAGAGTGAATAATTGAAATTTGATTTAATACAATTCAAATTGGTTTCCAAGGTGAATGTAAGTTATATTTGGATTTTAATAGAGTTAATAAGATTTTAAAATTGGAATTTATTGGATAAATTGAATAACGGGTTTAATATGATTAAAAATGATTTGTAAAAATTTTATTTTATCATATTGGAGTTATAATGATGCTATAGAACTTTTAAAACTGAATTTAAAATCTATTTGTGAAAATTGAATATTTTAATATTTAATTAGCGAGTGAAAAATAGCCAATTTTCGAACTGTCTCAGAATTGGATGAAACCAGTTCCATTGGGTCCGTAATAGTTAGTTATTATCGGATTTCAATTTTCGTAGCAATCGGAGTTGTCGTTTGACCGTGGCAGCTCGAAACGCATCGAAAATGTTTTAATATTAATTTGGCGAGTTAAAATAGTCATTTTTCAAACAGTCTCGGATTTTGACGAAACTAGTTTCATCGGATCCATAATGTGATATTATTGTATGGTTTCAAATTTCAAGTTAATCGGATTTATCGTTTGTCCGGTGCAAGGTAAAACGCATAGAAAATAGTTTAAATCGGTTTAATTTAAATTGAACGTTTATTGCCATAACTCGTTCAGATGATCGAATTAGCCCCTGAAACCTGTTCCATTGTGTCCGAAACGTGGGATAAACCCTAGGAACGTCAGTTACCGTGCGAAATTCGGAGTTTGGAAAAACCGGATAAATAATATTCGTCGTTTTCTATTTAAGCACCCCATCTCTTCATTTTGCAAAAAAGAAAAGCTAGGGTTTCATCAATAGCTTCAGCCGCCTCCATAAACGATCAATGGCCGAAGATTCAAATTCGTTCTCCTCTAATTATCTTCCAATCTATCGACATATATCAAAATCTCTCAACTAGAGAATTGTAGATTGTCACAAGATCTACAGATTCAACGGTGATGATGCAGAATAGTGCTACGGATCGACGGCAAAGCTCGTCCAAAGCACGCGCGTTCGAGGGCCGATTGCACAGCCTAGGGTCGACCGGAATTCATGGCATTCGGCTCGGTGGTGAGCGGCGACGAGAGCTACGACGTGGTGTTCTCCGATCGTGCTCAAATGGGTTGTTGGTGGCCGCGTTTTTCAAAAGTTCGAACGACAAAGCATGGGTTTTTTTTTTCACGAACGGCCTGGGGAAGACGCATGGGGACAACGACCTTGATTCCATTTTCAAATGCACAGCCAAGATTTAATTGGGTAAAAAAAAAAAAGGTGTAAATAATTATATATATATAAATATGTACAACTTCTAAATATCATAACTTTTTGGTACGAGGTCGGAATCTGACGAAACAAATTGCATTGGGTTCGTTTTGTTGAGCACTACGCTATGGAGCTGGATTGGAATCGTTTGGAGCTAGAGAAAATTTTGGGTAAAAATCGAACGTCATTCGATTTGATTTAAAATCGTAAAAAACAAGGTGAGTGTTTTATAACGCTCACAACGTACTAAATATCTTTATGCTAGTTAAATTTGATATTATGAAGTGTTATGAATTTTATTAGTCATTGTTTGATAGAATTTAATTGTCATATAGATTGTCATTCGAGTTAACCGTTGAAGAAAAAAATTAAATTGACAGTTAAATTGAAGTTAAAATTGAATTGCGATTAAATTACCTGACATTGATAACTATGAAACTGCCATGAATTGTATTGTTTATTGGATGATGTATTTTGATGGATGCTATTGGTTGATAATTGAGTGTTTGGATGTTTATTTGCTTATATAGATCCTGTTATGCATACATATGATACTGTGATTAAATTTAAGTAATATATGTTCATCCCTGACATTCAATTGAAATAAATAACTACTTGGCCATAGGATAGAAAATTATATACGGACACCGAATTGGCTAAATTAATAATTTTTGAAATGGTCGATTTGAAATTTATTTAAATGTTTTGATTTAAAGGTTATAAATAGAAATCGATTTATAGAAATTGAATTCATCGAAAAATTGAGTTTGGAATGTTGAAATAAATTTTGGATAAAAGAATTTTGTTAAATAATTAAGTTGAGACTTTAAAATTTGAAATTGGATATGATTGAATGTCGAAATTGATTTGTTTAAAGATTTAACTTTAATTCGAGCTTTGAATATTACTAAGTAAAAGTGGAAAAAAAATGATATTTTGAAATCGAGTTCGGAATTGAATCATATTTGGAATTTGGATTTAAACTTGAATATTGTTGGAAATTTTTGTTAAGTGTTATAAATTGATATTTTGAGAAATCAAGCTCCAAATCGATATAAATTGAAATTGAATAAATTAAAGGTGAATGAAAAATCGAATTAATTCGAAGAAAAATTGACGTTGATTGAATTGAAATCGAAATTGAATCGGTAAATTGGAAATTGAAATTTATTAGAATTGGGAGGTTATAATTGAAACGGATTGGTTTTGAAGCTGTTTTAATTTGTTTTCCCAAATTACTCTGTTATATAAACCATTTTGAATACTTAAACTATTTTAATCTACTTTTAATCTACTTAACCCAATTTAAATTATTTAAACTAGTTTATCTATTTTAAATCCATTTTAAAGATTTTAAGTATTTTTAAGTATTTTAATTATTTAAACTACTTTTAAGCTACTTAAACTATTTTCTAAAAATTTCAAGCTGGTTAATAAGGTGAAATGTTTATGTTTAAATCTTGAGTTTAAATACGAATTTGGTTAAATGAAGTTGCAACCTAAATTGAAATTCGAAATGATTTTGAAATCGAAATGAGATATTGAGACGAAAAATGATTTTTGAAAAGGAACCTTAAATTTTGAATGGCTATGTCGATATTTGAAATGAATTTGATTTTTGAAGCGAACATGATATTTTGATATCAATTATGAATCGATTTGAAATGTAAAAGAGCCAACGGTGTAATAATACGTAGTTATTAAAGAGACGGAGATCGGATATGGACATACTCTCTGTCGATACCGAAAACCACTTTAATAACTTTTATACGCGGAGTGTTGATCCAGAATGAAGTGGATGGTTTGGTGGACGCGTTGACTGAAGAAAGAGAACGATATTGGATGACCCCTGACATGACTAAAACAGGAGCCGCGCCGGGCCATTGAGGTTCGCCACCTCTAGCGGACACACTTCTTCGATACCATTTCTATTACATTTGTGATTCGATTTGGGTGCACCCCTTGATTTGGGAGTGTTGTTTCGCGGTGTTGGGGTAGCTGCTGGCTATGCCCAACATCAGTCCGGATCACGCAACTACTAGTATCCTAGTTGGTATCGCCTCATGTACCTTGTCATACTGATTATCCTATTCGCGACCACTACGTTTTGATTTGTACCTTGAGTATATGGATTGCCCTCTGGTGACTTCCGGTTTTGGGGAAACTACGGTCTTGTATATGCTTTTGGGAATATAAAATGTGTTAAGGGGGATTATGGTAACGCCTTAACGCTATTTTGATACTTTATATTACTGATAGGCATTATCTACTTAGCGTATATTACTACATAGTAGATAGTTTCATGGATCCTTGAGAGATGGAAAATCCCGTAACATCTTTTGAGTTATTGCACGCACGTGGACACTGGATATGAGATGTCAAACCCCGTAAACATCTTTGACGCCGTTACACTCATATTTATTTACGATTGATTTAACTTTCATAAGGATATTTTAGTCCTGACTTGAGTGTTTTGTCTTTTCATTACGCTCGGGTCAGTCCTGAGTTTTTCAGATTTTTGAAGATCTATTCTGGAGGACGAAGACGAAGATTTGGTATACTATTACTATTATTACCCTTGCATCATGTTATCTGCTGCATTATTTAATTGTTCTGTTGTATATGTATAAACTCTGATAAATGTTGTATATATAATTGTCAAAGTATAGTAGACAGCTTCATGAACTGTTTATTTGACTATTACATTTTATCGTTCCGCTGCGAGATTCTGTGTTGTTTCATTTCCTTATTTCTCTTCTTTCCTTTTCTTATTTACCCCAATAACTATATGCCCTTTTGAATGGTTTGCAATCGACATGGGTATTTGAGCGTAGGTTTAAATTGTCCAAGAAGGCGGGTTGTTACAGATAGGTAGGATAGAATGTTATGTGCACGAAGTAGTCTCTTAATATAAGTTGGGTAAATAATTGACGGCCTTGATCGTGTCCAAAAATGCTTTAGCTCATCGAAGATGAATTTGGCCCAATTCACCCTTGTTCCACTAAATAAAGCATATAGGGCTTTGTGCTCTAATTCGATTATTTGCTCGTAACTTCCCATACGTGGAACAATTGTATTGATCATCATTCGAGTTAGGAGTCGAGATTTTGGATGTAGATATTTGGAGGCAAAATTTGGCATTTCGTCCTCCCAAATTTGATGAGTAATACTGTTCCGTGGCTTGAAGCGCGTATCGGGAATGTTGTATAAATCTTCCCCTATGTCATAGCATCCTAGGGTTCTACCTATTACGTCCGTAGTTAATCTAATCGTGTTCCCATACACGCTAACCGAGCCAGTTATCCTCATCTTTAGTGCTCTACACTGAAGTACTATCTAAATTCGCATAGAATAGAAATATCGCTAACTGGTCTATTTGGATGTCATTAGAAGTGAATGAAATTAAGGTTTCCAACCCGGCATTATCACATAGTTCATCCAAATCATACGTAGGAAATTTAATGAGATTATAGAACGGACCTATGTGGAGTTTTTTCTTTTGGATATCTTCATATCTTTTGATGGAATATGGCGCTTTATTCGTCCACCTTTCGATTTGATCATCGGAGCACACCTGAGGATTTGAAGATGAGGTCGGTTGGTCTTGTTTTCATTTTGAAATCTTGGGATTCTTAGTTCAAGGAGGCATTATGATTTAATTTGCTTAAAGACGACGTTTTGGAGAGAAAGTAGTCTCTGAGGGGATCAGAGGTTGTAACAATTTTGAGATAAAAGAAAGAAATGACGTTATCTGGGCAAATTTAAAGGGTCGATTGGATTTCAGACGTCTAGATTGGAAATCAGACGTCTGGTTTTCCCTAAATTAAATACAACGGATAAATTCAGACGTCTTCCTTTTGGGTTAGACGTCTGTTTTGATCGAATTTGTAAAATTGGATAGGCAGAGAGATTTATCAGACGTCTGGGTATAAAAATCAGACGTCTGGATTAGGTTATTTTTGAAAAACTTTGTGGCAGAGAACTAAGTCAGACGTCTGGATTGAGTATCAAACGTCTGAAATTCTCTAATGATTATTTTGAGGAGACAGAGCAAATTTTCAGACGTCTGGAGGGTATATTAGATGTCTGACATATGCACAGTGCTTAAAATTTAGACGTATAACATTGTGTCAGACGTCTGCAGTCCATAGCTAGACGTTTGAAAAAAGCAGTTTGTCTGAAAATAGCCTAAAACTTAATGGTTTTGGTTATTTCTTGAATTTTTATAAAAAATCAAAAAAAATATTATTGTTGTGAAATAACAAATAAGCACAAATACATATAATAACAAATATAATTTATTTAGAAGGCGATGGAGTTTTACGATCTCCTGACTCGTTATCCCTCCATGGTTTAAGTGGAGACCATATATTTCAATGTTCGTGGGTTCTCGGAGAGCCAGCATATCATCTTGGGGAAGGATCCGAAGGAGTATGATACGAAGACGAGGGATCCAAAGAACTACAAGGTTTTGGTAGCGGTACATGGACATCTTTCTTCCATGACGAACAAAACTCACTTGCTCCAAAAAGCTTAGCCGTCGCGCTGTAATTTTTTGTTTAAAATAAAATTCTCGTTGTAAGTCTATCTGTTGTTTCCGATAATGACGAATTTCATCAATTTTCTCCTTTGTGTTAGGAGGAAAAACAGAGATCTTTTGGTCTTCTTGTTATCGGGAGTAAAACCCATATGATATGAGGACCATATGGTCCCTGCTTCGGTGTAGGTGTAGGAAGCCATGGTGGCGTGTCAGCCGAGCTATCCGTAGTAGGTGTTGAGATCGAGATGGATATATAAGAGCCCCCAGAAGACATGGCTATATTTTGTTTCTTTAAGGAAGAAATTAATTCTGTGTATATAGTTTTGTATAACTCTTTATATATAAGTTGAAAAAAATTATTTGTAGACAAACTAACTGTCTAAAAAATTAAAGTTCAGAAATTATTAAGTATAATTTGTGGTAGTAAAATAAATGACTAATCATAGCCTTAAACATTGATTATTTCTAAGGAAGAAAATCTTGAAGTGAGCAAATACCTAAATTTCTTCGGAGTTTAATAAAAGTTTATTATTTAGTGGTTTTGTAAAGATGTCTACTACTTTATTTTCGATATTTACGTATTCTAATGAAATAGTTCCTTTTTCAACATTGTCTCGTAAAAAATGATGTCGTATATCTATATGCTTTGTTCTGAGTGATTAACATGGTTTTTTGATAAATTTATAGCACTTGTGTTATCACAATACATTGGAGATCTATTAATAATTTTGCCGAAATCCGTAAGTGTTTGTTGCATGTATATCACTTGTGCACACGCTAGAGCTGCGGAGATATATTCGGCTTTGCAAGTAGATAAAGAAACACAATTTTGTTTTATGCTAAACCACAAAACTAATGATTGTCCGATGAAGTGACAAGTTCCACTAGTACTCTTACGATCTGTTCTACATCCACCGAAATCCGCATCACTATATGAAACTGGTCCAAACAATGATCCTTTAAGGTAGAATAAACCATAATCTCTAGTACTGGATAGATAACGTAAAATAAGCTTAACAGCTCTTAGATGAGATTCTTTTGGTTTTCCTTGAAATTGAGCACAAAGACACACACTCATCATAATATCGGGTCGACTAGCCGTCAAATAAAGTAAAGAACCAATCATGCTACGATATAATTTCTCATCAATATCTTTTCCATTATCATCCTTTTCTAAGTGAACAGTGGTACTCATTGGTTTTGGTTTGCTAGAAGTTTCATCCATTTCAAAGCGACGTAATAGAATGTTACAATATTTTTCTTGATAAATAAAAATTCCATTTTCAAGTTGTTTTATTTGTAATCCTAAGAAGAAATTTAATTCTACCATGTGTGATATTTCAAATTCATTTTTTATAATATTTGAAAATTGATTACATAGATTTTTGTTGGTTGAACCAAAGATGATATTATCAACATAAATTTGTACAACTAAAATATCGTTATTTTCTCTTTTAATAAACAAAGTTGCATCTATTTTGCCTATTTGAAAACTAGATGTTATTAAATGATTTTTAAGACGTTCATACCATGCTCGTGGAGCTTGTTTTAACCCATATAATGCTTTATGTAATTTAAAAACATGATCGGAATATTTTTTGCGAACAAATAATGGGGGTTGTTCTACGTATACATTTTCTTTAATAAAACCGTTTAAAAAAGTACCTTTGACATTCATTTGAAATAGTTTAAAATTGTGATGAGTTGCAAAGGCGAGTAATGTACGAATGACCTCTAATCTTGCTACTGGAGCAAAGGTTTCACCGTAATCGATACCTTCTTCTTGATTATAGCCTTGAGCTACTAAACGTGCTTTATTTCTAACAATATTTCTGTTCTTGTCTGCTTTGTTTTTTAAATACCCATTTTGTTCCTATAACTGATTGGTCTACAGGTCTTGATACTAATTCCCAAACATTATTATGTTCAAATTGATTTAATTCTTCTTGCATAGCTATTATCCAAAAATTATCACTTGAAGCTTCTTTATAATTTTTTGGTTCAAAATTTGACACAAATGTTATATGGCTTATTTGATTGAGTTGATTTCTAGTTACTCTAGAATTAAGATCTCCAATGATATTATCTTTTGGATGATTCTTAGGAATTCTAGGAGATGATATCAAAGTGTTATTTTCACATTTGTTTCATTAGTAATAGAATTTGTTGAATTTGTTAGTGGAATAATTTCTTCTTCATCAATAGTATAACGGTTAAAAAGATTTCGTCGAACGAAACATTTAAACTTCTTTAGTATTATTTCGTTTATTAAAAATTCTATATGCTTTGCTATGATCCGAATATCCGACAAAGATACCTTCATCGGCCTTTGGGTCAAATTTTCCTAAGTTATCTTTTGTATTTAATATAAAACATTTTGAACCAAAAGTTGTAAAATATGATAATTTAGGTTTTTTACCAAAAAATATTTCAAAACAAGTTTGTTTAGTCATAGGACGTACGGTTACTTGATTTAATACATAACAAGCTGTAACAATAGCTTCTGCCCAAAAGTGTTTTGGCAGACCACTACTATTTAGTATTTTCGTGCACATTCTTGTAATGTACGATTTTTTCTTTCCACAACACTATTCTGTTGAGGTGTGCGAGGAAAAGAGAAATTATGAGTTATTCCTTTCTTATTAAAAAAATTAGTAAAAAGATCGTTTTTGAATTCTCCTCCATGATCACTTCGAATGTTTTTAATTTTTAAGTCCATTTATGTTTTAATTCTTTTAGCAAATATCTTAAGCATACCAAAAGTATCGCTTTTATGTTTTAAAAACAAAGCCCATGTATATCTTGAAAAATCACCAACTATTAAAACATATTTGTTGTGATTTATAGATCGTATTTGTGTTGGACCAAATAAATCTAAATGTAATAATTCTAATGGTTGTTTTGTAGAAATATTATTTTTAGATTTAAAGAGCTTTTCTTTAGTTTTCCAATTTGACAATCGTTGCATAAATTTTCTACTTTGTAATTTACTTTAGGTAAACCTCTAACTAGTTCATATTTTGCCAATTTATTAATATTCTTGAAATTGATATGACAAAATCGTTTATGCCATACCATGTATCGTCATGTTTGGCAGTTAAACATAAAATTGAATTTTTATTTATATTCATGTTTAATACATAAATATTTTTGTTTCTAAACCTTCAAAAATAAGTTGTTTTTTATTATCTAAAATATTACATCTATCTTTTTCAAAATTTATTTGAAAACCTTTATCGCATAATTGAGTAATACTTAGCAGGTTGTGTTTTAGATTTTCTACTAATAAAAAATTTGTAATAATAGGAGAGTTAGATACACCAGAGTTGATAACTTCTCCAATACCCACAACATATCCTTTGAATTATCTCCGAAGGTTACCGTTCCACCATCGATGTACGTTGTATTTGATAACATTTTTGAATTTTCGGTCATTTGCTTGGAGCATCCGCTATCTAGTATCCATTTATCCTTATTTTTTATTTTGGGTACCTGCAAAATAAAAGATGTTTTATGTAACATTCCTAAAAATTTATCTAAGTTTAAATTGGCAATTAAATTTACTTCTGAAAATAAAATTTTGAATTAATTAGAAAATTCTTGGAATAGATAAATAATTTTGATTTTAAATAGAAAATTAAATTTAAAATTTAAGAATAAGTGATTTAGAAAACAAGTATTGAATTTAAAAAAATATAAATTTATTTATAGAATGAATAAGACATTAAATTTTATATAAAAAGCTTCTTTTATCTTTGTATAACCACAAATGTAAATATTAGTTAAACCCTTTTAACATTGTACATATATATATACAAATAAACAAGGAATACATCATTTTTTTTACAAAGTGTATATAATATAAAAATTTAAGTTTATAAGAAGAATTTCTTTTGTCTTTGAAAATTTTAAATGTAAAAATACATAAGGAAGTGAAGAAGTAAACATACATATGTAAGTTTGAATTTGTACAAGTGTTTAGGCCTCATGATGATTTTTAACAAATGGCATTCATAATATTTATTTGAATATAAAAAATGAAATTTAAAATTATGAAAACTTTACATCTTCCCATATGTAATCATGGGTATCTTAGAAAATCTGAAAACAGATTTGCCTCCACTAATCTCAAAATCACAAAGCTGTTCAAAACTAAAAAAAAAAAACTGAAAGTAAATCTACCTGGAAATCAAGATAGCTTGAAAATCAAAAATTAAATGCAAGATCTACTTAATGCAAAAGGATCAGATCAAGATTCAACAAGCAATTCTAGTTTCTGAAATCAAGCTAAGATTCAAACAACTTCAACAAGCTTCAAACTGGAAACATGCAAATTTCAAATCCTGAGGCATGCAGGTGCTTCTCTGTTCAAATCCAAAACTTGAGACAAAGTAAACTTGTGAAGCAAATTCCAGAAATGCAAAAGTCTCACCCTGGAAACAAGAGCTTCAGTTTGGGCCAGAGATAATGCAAGATTTTTCTGGAAATAAATTATAAAGGCAAGTGAAAAATTTCTTTTTAAAATTTGAATTAAATGTTAGTAATCAGAAAATGAAACAAAGGTTTAAACAACCTTGTAAATCAGTTGCAGGAAAACAAATCAAGTTAAGGGCTAAAGTGATTTCTGGTTTGCAACTGCAGACCATATATCCCTGCACCCAAGAATTTAAACTGTAGGTAAGTAAATTAAAATTTTTGTTATTGATGAAATGTATAAACAAATAAATAGTGATTAAGCAAAGATTTGATTTACAAGTTCCAGATTCAAGCCTCAGGCAAGACCAATCAAAAAAATCAAAATAAGGAAAAGAAAAAAAAAAAAAAAAGCAAAAGCCTGTAAACTCAAACTGTTCTCTGTCTTTCTTCATCAAAATCATCCAGGTGAGCAAACTGATTCTTTAAAGCCTAATTTTGTTGATCATTTGTGATGAATGTTTGATGGTGCGATGGGAAAATGTTTGAATGGATGCAAACTGCTGTGTATATGTTTATAAATAGATAAGTGTGAAGTTGCATGCCTGTATATATAAATAGGCAGTCCCTGTTTTAGTTCAAACTCATCTCAAAATTTTATTTTGGTTCTAATATCTAGAAAAGAAAACTGGTGGTTAAATTCTAATATTCATTCAAAAAGAAAAACTTGTCTAAGTTAAAATAACTTAGTATTGTTCTCTGGAAATAGAAAACACAGTGTAAACTTAAATCAAGAAAAAAATAAGTTGTCATGGTTTATAAATTCAGAGATATGAATCAAATGTTCAAACTACAAATTTGATTTTTAAAACAAATTCCTTACAAATTTCATTCCAGCTTGAGGGCTCTCTGCATTTTTAATGTGAGCAACTTTCCCTCCTGAAACCTATTTTCTTGTTAATGCTTGTGAGTAAATCTATGGTTTAAAAACAGTTTCTTCATTTAATAATAAAAAAAAATCAAGCTATCATGATTTACAGAAACTAAAGTTAATTCAAAATGCCTTCAAATAAGAACTGTAAATCAGTGATAATTAAAAACTGTTCTATTTTCTTTTAATAAGTAACCTTAAAATTTTATAGGGTGTACTAAATTTATCTTTGCATAAGTATTGATAGAACTGCGTATGTCTTGATTGTTGTATGATGGATGCTCTATGTTTTCTTGAATATGCAGGAAAGTGTGGTGTAATTTGTTTAACAGTCATGCTTATGTTCTTAATAGAATTTAATTACAAAACCATTTCTTTATGTCTGAATCTTGCTTTGAAATTACTGTGTAAACAAATGGTGTTGTTTAACATAGATGTAGGTTTGTAAAATTTTAATTTAATTGAATTAAAAGTCTGTAACTCAGGGAAACAGTAGCAACTGATACATTTCTTTCCAAAAATAAAAATTACCCAACACCTTGAAATTACTCAATCAGGTTTAAAGCTTAAATGCATGTTTTAAAACCATGGATATAGAAACATGCAGCAGGTTTAAAAGCTTCTGTGGGGTTAGTTAATTAGACTGTGCAGAGTTTGGTGTATTGAGGATATAAATTCATAAATAAATGGGGAACTTGGGTTTCTGCCTGGAGTTTATATGTTGACTGGAGACAGTGGAGGAGATAAGAGATGTTGATCAGAGAATTGAGGAAGACAGTGGGGTTTCAGGTTGGCATGTTTGGGTTGAAGTTTTTCCAGGTTGTTGTTTAGTTTTTTGCCTGAATCTGTCTTCAAGCTACAGAGATTTATGTTGGAGGTTGTTATCAAGTTGAGGGATTGATTTGCATCTTGGAGAAGTTGGTGAAGGTTGCTGTAAGTCGCCGGAGTGGTGGTGCATTTGCACAGTGTAGTTTGAGGCTCTGGTGAAGTTTTGATGTGCAGGCTTTGGGTGACTCGAAGTCGACCCCGTGCAGTTCGTGTTATAACCCGAAGTAAGTAGGGTTTTAACTCGAAGTAAATTAGAGGTGGTCTCGAGTTAGTTGTGCAGAGAACCTGAGTGTTGTGTATTTTAAAATCTGGGAAATCCAATGTTTAAAAGTAATGATTTGAATTAAAGTATGGGTTTGAATTAAACTCAGGTAAGCTTTTGAATTAAAAATGATGAATTTTAATTTAAGGAAGATTTAAATTTAAATCTTGGAACAGTGAAACATAGTTCAGGTTTTGAATCCAGATTTTTAAAAAAAAAAAAAAAAAAACAGTTTTGTTCTTTTAAAAATTTAAAAGTGGATTCAATATTTAAAACAAGATTCAAATTTAGGTTTGAATTGGAATTAAGTTTGAATTCAAAGTGTTAAAATGAAACATTTAAATTTTTAAGTAAGATTTAAAATTGGGTTTGGAATCATATTTAGATATGATTTCAGTTTTGCTTTAAAACAATTTGAATTCAAATCAGTTTTGAGAAGTTTTAAATATTGAATAGAAATGTTTTTAAGTAAAATTTAAATATGAATTTGATTTCAAATAAAGGTTTAGATTTTTGAAAAAAAAAAATTCTTTCCTTTAAGTATTGAAATAAAATTATGATAAGTTTAACTTTTAATTGAAAAGTTAAGATAAAATAAGTAGATTTGAAATAAAGTTTATATTAAACTTTATTAAATAAATTTGGAAAGGTTTTAAATATTTTAAAAGTTCAATTTAAAATATGTTTAAATTTAATTGATTTCTAAATATTATATTTTATTTAAATAAAGTTTAATGATTTAGAATTTGATAATCGATTGTACTAAAGATTATTATTAGTTATTTTGAATTTGATTTAATTAAAGATAATTAAATTTGTAAAGATAATTGAGATAATTGAATCATTTTTAATTATCAAGTTTTATTTGTCATAAATGATTTAATTAAGATGATGTTTTCTTAATTAAGAATCTTTTAATATAATGAGTTAAGAATCATTTAATTAATTTTAAATGATTAAGTTAATTAGTAAATTAAGTAATTAAATTATGATTGATTAAGATAATCACTTTGGATTAATCTAATATAATACTTAGGGAAGTAATTAAGTGATTAATTACTAAAGGTAATTAAGTAAAGGATAAATACTTTATTAAAAGTAATTAAGTAATGTGATTAAGAGTTAATCATTTGAGTTATTAATTGAAGAATTAATTAATAATTAGTTAAAGGTTTAAATTATTTGATTAATGATTAATGAATAAAAGAGTTAAGAATAATTAATTAAGTGATTAATTACATGTTAAAGTAATTAAGTATGGATAATTAATGATTAAAGATTTATTAATCAAATGTTCGAAGGTTAATTAATTTAAAGAAAAATTAATTAATTAAGTAATGAAGGTGATTAAGACTTAATCAATTGTAATAAATGATAATTAATCATTGATTAAAGATTACCAATGAAAGTAATTATGTGGTTGATAAATTTAAAACCACGCAAATTTATTCATCTTAACTGAAGATGTTTGATTTTTATTGGATGTTCTGTGATGGATTGATATATTTGATATGTGATGTGATGCTATGTAATACTTTGTGCTAGGCTGTTATTTCTGTGATGTATATATTGCTATGCAAACCCTTTGACCCGTAAAATGACATTTGAGTTTCGATGCGACAGGGAGTCGGATTCCATTTGGTTATCCGAAACCCACATCGAATTGTAATGATTGAATCTATGCTGATTTGTGATGTGGCACTCTTATTGTGTTGAACCCCCCGACCACACTTATACACACACTAATATGGGTTGCACGTGGAAATTTGTTAAGTCACAGATTTTTGAAATTGTTTTAAAAATTTAATTTTTGAATCCAAATTAGTTTTGGAATTGGAATTGAAGCTTTTGAAAATGAGTTTTCAAAAATGATAGTTATTTTAAATAACTTGATCGAATCTTGGAATTTAAATGAATTAATTTAAATTTGAATTCAATATTTGAAATTGAATTCGATGATTTGGGATCTAGGGTTAAAAAAAAAAAAGTTATTCAACTTATAAATGGGTTTATATGGGTTTTTTTAAAACCATTTTAAAAGTGATATTTTGAAATTTTAGTTTAACCCAAGATTTAAACTGGTACATAATTGGATTTTTTCTGAAAACGGAAACTGTTTGTGAGCTTTCACAAAAGAAATGAATTTCCAACTGGTGTTAAAAGGACTTCAAGTCTAAAATGAAATGGTTTCCAAATTATAGATAAATCTTTGGAAATGGGTTTGAAAGCTATAAATCTTTAATTTTAAAGATTATAAATTGGGTTAATCCAAATTGAATAGGAATTGTTTTGGAATCTATGAGTAGATCTTTGTGGAACTAGGTGAAACTTTGCGAAATAAATCTTTTTGTTTAAAGATTTAAAAATGGTTATTTGTTTATCCATTTGAAAGAAAGTTTTGGGTTTTATAAGTTGTGACTTAACTAAAATCCCATATCCATATGTTTTTAAATATTGCGCTCATTATTCGGTTTAGCCGAGAGAGGACCTTGTGTCATATAGCCCATTCCGAATAGTGATACGACGTTATGGATTGCAATTGAAGACCGGTGGTGAAGACCGGGTATTTGTGAGAATGATAGGATAACCTATCGATTGACTCTGCACTGAGTTGCTCCGGTATAGAGTTCTCCCTTAGTGATGGGAAGTCCGATCGGGATTGTGGATACCCGGATTTGCAAGGGCTTCTTCGGAAGTGCCTTCGGTTCTGTTCGAACCCGGAACAGACTTGTATGGTTGTGTGTCCGACATTTCACTTTGAGATGTTAACTGATTTCTATCAAATGCATTTCTGCTTGGTGGCGGAGAATTTATTCTCTTAGCTTAACACCCTTCTCTGAGACGTACGAGCTCAGAGGTTATGTAGTTGATATTTATCAGTGATATTCCCAATTTGGTAATGTGGCATGCTGAGTGCTGCTGTTTGATGATCATTGGTTGATCATTTGTGATAGGATCATTTGTTTGATCATTTATCTTTGTGATCATTGCTTTGGTCATCTGTTGACCCAAAGCATGGCTTTGTGCCAAAGCGTAGCTTTGTGGACGAGACTGCATCAGGACCTCACTCCCCGGAAATGGTCGAAACAGGAAAGATGCGGCAAGGTTATGAGGGTCGCGCCCTTTAGGGTGTGTCATTCCCTTCTGGTAAAGTGTGGTATCATGGTATGGAGCCCAGATACTTACTCATGTGGATACTGCAGATCTATTACTTTGTGATACTTTGTGGTTGTTGCGCGCGCTCGGATAAAGGTCCCAAAGGACCGGGGGATGACATATTCGTGTAGTAGTTACCTAGTTACAGAGGTAACCCGGCCTTGTGTTGGCAGAGATCTAACCGTAACGTTAGTTCTCGGGACGTCCCGCCAGAGGCGATCCCATGTGGCAGTAGGAAGTTCCTTAGCCTGACCATTTGTTGGAAATCCATTCATCCAATACGTGCCTTGTACGGTTTTAGTTGTAGAACCTGCCATTTAACATGGCAGCTATAGTAGGCATAGCATCATGGTACCTATGCTGGCTAGGATTTATATTATACTTTCGAAATATTTTCCACTATGCACTAGTAATAATATCAAAGAATTTTTCTCGTAGTAAGCATGTTTGACTATCATAAGGAGAAATCTCCCCCATGTGTGCGTTTGCATTGTGTGTGTGCCGGGAGGCCTTATGGTAGTTTCATTTTCCAAAAAGCATTGCGGATTTCAAATTTAAATTCTCTTGTTTGTTCAAAGACCAAATGCTTTTGTTTGCTCATACCAGTCCCATGACTGACCTGGAGTTTATTGTTCCTTTCCTAAACTCTGGGTGCCCACTATTTCCCACACGGGCAGTCTAGAGTTGGGGTTTTCAGATAATCTATAGTAGGTGTAGATTCGATAGCTTTCAGCCTTAGGATTTGGCAATTGCATTTGGATCGAGTTGCTTCTCTTCATCTTGATTTGGGAGTTCGAGCTATTCTGGATTGGTGCTTTAGAGATGGAGATTACTGATACTGGAGTTCTTTCTTGAAGACCATATTGGAGTTTTGTTCCGCTGCTAGTGTTATCTTTAATTTCCGTTGCTATTCTTTGTATCTCTGATAATGTTGATATTCATTGTATCATCTGTTGTATCAGTTATTGTATCAAATGTTGTATATTGATATATGCATATTCTTTTCTTCCGCTGTGTTATTTACTTAATGTGCTATAAGCTCCGGCATGACTCGAATTTCGACGTTTGAATCTGCGGCATTCAAGTACAGTGGAGTACGGATATCGATTTTCGAACGCTGGAATTTGGATCGTGACATTTTGGTATCAGAGCTGATGGTTAAAACCTTAGCTCAGGAGTATAACACATTAAGTAACTCATTAGAGATAGGGTGAAGTAAACCCTAGAATGTGTATATCCCTAAGATATCCGTTCGAATGCCTCAGTAAATTCTCTTGCTATCCACTGATAGTAAGTATGAGTGCGAGAAGAGAACGAGATAGGGGTCGGGGGAGTACCACTACAAATGGTCAATACCCTGCAACAGTGGAAACAGCTTTTCCCTATCAATCTCCTTTGATTCGATTTCGTATTCTTTTGACTGCTTCGTGACAGCTCCAGAAAGAAGTTTCGGTGCGATGGTGACCCTACGAATCGTTTTAGAAAAATTCTTACCCCGTATCTTCGTCGGTTTCTTATCAGCTTTTCGCTCTAAACTCTAATGAATTTGAAATTGAAAAATTAAATAAATTGGAAATTTTAAATTAAGTAAACTGGTTAACTAATATGAAGATTTAATCTATCTATTTATTCTCTGGGATCCGATATAGTCTACGAACGATTAGTTATCCCTTCGAACTAATCAATGCCCTTGTATATTCGTAGACCGGTGGACCCAAATACCTTGTGTAATATTATATGAGTTTGTTCTCATATTATCAATATTCTTATTTGATAAGCCAAATACAGACTTGATATCCGGTTTGATTCGGAAAGATATCTCTATATCTTTTATCCTTTCTTTGTTGTCTTCTTTGCAATTTCGAGGACGAAATTCTTTTAAGGGGGGAAATATGTAACATTCCTAAAAATTTATCTAAGTTTAAATTGGCAATTAAATTTACTTCTGAAAATAAAATTTTGAATTAATTAGAAAATTCTTGGAATAGATAAATAATTTTGATTTTAAATAGAAAATTAAATTTAAAATTTAAGAATAAGTGATTTAGAAAACAAGTATTGAATTTAAAAAAATATAAATTTATTTATAGAATGAATAAGACATTAAATTTTATATAAAAAGCTTCTTTTATCTTTGTATAACCACAAATGTAAATATTAGTTAAACCCTTTTAACATTGTACATATATATATACAAATAAACAAGGAATACATCATTTTTTTTACAAAGTGTATATAATATAAAAATTTAAGTTTATAAGAAGAATTTCTTTTGTCTTTGAAAATTTTAAATGTAAAAATACATAAGGAAGTGAAGAAGTAAACATACATATGTAAGTTTGAATTTGTACAAGTGTTTAGGCCTCATGATGATTTTTAACAAATGGCATTCATAATATTTATTTGAATATAAAAAATGAAATTTAAAATTATGAAAACTTTACATCTTCCCATATGTAATCATGGGTATCTTAGAAAATCTGAAAACAGATTTGCCTCCACTAATCTCAAAATCACAAAGCTGTTCAAAACTAGAAAAAAAAAACTGAAAGTAAATCTACCTGGAAATCAAGATAGCTTGAAAATCAAAAATTAAATGCAAGATCTACTTAATGCAAAAGGATCAGATCAAGATTCAACAAGCAATTCTAGTTTCTGAAATCAAGCTAAGATTCAAACAACTTCAACAAGCTTCAAACTGGAAACATGCAAATTTCAAATCCTGAGGCATGCAGGTGCTTCTCTGTTCAAATCCAAAACTTGAGACAAAGTAAACTTGTGAAGCAAATTCCAGAAATGCAAAAGTCTCACCCTGGAAACAAGAGCTTCAGTTTGGGCCAGAGATAATGCAAGATTTTTCTGGAAATAAATTATAAAGGCAAGTGAAAAATTTCTTTTTAAAATTTGAATTAAATGTTAGTAATCAGAAAATGAAACAAAGGTTTAAACAACCTTGTAAATCAGTTGCAGGAAAACAAATCAAGTTAAGGGCTAAAGTGATTTCTGGTTTGCAACTGCAGACCATATATCCCTGCACCCAAGAATTTAAACTGTAGGTAAGTAAATTAAAATTTTTGTTATTGATGAAATGTATAAACAAATAAATAGTGATTAAGCAAAGATTTGATTTACAAGTTCCAGATTCAAGCCTCAGGCAAGACCAATCAAAAAAATCAAAATAAGGAAAAGAAAAAAAAAAAAAAAGCAAAAGCCTGTAAACTCAAACTGTTCTCTGTCTTTCTTCATCAAAATCATCCAGGTGAGCAAACTGATTCTTTAAAGCCTAATTTTGTTGATCATTTGTGATGAATGTTTGATGGTGCGATGGGAAAATGTTTGAATGGATGCAAACTGCTGTGTATATGTTTATAAATAGATAAGTGTGAAGTTGCATGCCTGTATATATAAATAGGCAGTCCCTGTTTTAGTTCAAACTCATCTCAAAATTTTATTTTGGTTCTAATATCTAGAAAAGAAAACTGGTGGTTAAATTCTAATATTCATTCAAAAAGAAAAACTTGTCTAAGTTAAAATAACTTAGTATTGTTCTCTGGAAATAGAAAACACAGTGTAAACTTAAATCAAGAAAAAAATAAGTTGTCATGGTTTATAAATTCAGAGATATGAATCAAATGTTCAAACTACAAATTTGATTTTTAAAACAAATTCCTTACAAATTTCATTCCAGCTTGAGGGCTCTCTGCATTTTTAATGTGAGCAACTTTCCCTCCTGAAACCTATTTTCTTGTTAATGCTTGTGAGTAAATCTATGGTTTAAAAACAGTTTCTTCATTTAATAATAAAAAAAAATCAAGCTATCATGATTTACAGAAACTAAAGTTAATTCAAAATGCCTTCAAATAAGAACTGTAAATCAGTGATAATTAAAAACTGTTCTATTTTCTTTTAATAAGTAACCTTAAAATTTTATAGGGTGTACTAAATTTATCTTTGCATAAGTATTGATAGAACTGCGTATGTCTTGATTGTTGTATGATGGATGCTCTATGTTTTCTTGAATATGCAGGAAAGTGTGGTGTAATTTGTTTAACAGTCATGCTTATGTTCTTAATAGAATTTAATTACAAAACCATTTCTTTATGTCTGAATCTTGCTTTGAAATTACTGTGTAAACAAATGGTGTTGTTTAACATAGATGTAGGTTTGTAAAATTTTAATTTAATTGAATTAAAAGTCTGTAACTCAGGGAAACAGTAGCAACTGATACATTTCTTTCCAAAAATAAAAATTACCCAACACCTTGAAATTACTCAATCAGGTTTAAAGCTTAAATGCATGTTTTAAAACCATGGATATAGAAACATGCAGCAGGTTTAAAAGCTTCTGTGGGGTTAGTTAATTAGACTGTGCAGAGTTTGGTGTATTGAGGATATAAATTCATAAATAAATGGGGAACTTGGGTTTCTGCCTGGAGTTTATATGTTGACTGGAGACAGTGGAGGAGATAAGAGATGTTGATCAGAGAATTGAGGAAGACAGTGGGGTTTCAGGTTGGCATGTTTGGGTTGAAGTTTTTCCAGGTTGTTGTTTAGTTTTTTGCCTGAATCTGTCTTCAAGCTACAGAGATTTATGTTGGAGGTTGTTATCAAGTTGAGGGATTGATTTGCATCTTGGAGAAGTTGGTGAAGGTTGCTGTAAGTCGCCGGAGTGGTGGTGCATTTGCACAGTGTAGTTTGAGGCTCTGGTGAAGTTTTGATGTGCAGGCTTTGGGTGACTCGAAGTCGACCCCGTGCAGTTCGTGTTATAACCCGAAGTAAGTAGGGTTTTAACTCGAAGTAAATTAGAGGTGGTCTCGAGTTAGTTGTGCAGAGAACCTGAGTGTTGTGTATTTTAAAATCTGGGAAATCCAATGTTTAAAAGTAATGATTTGAATTAAAGTATGGGTTTGAATTAAACTCAGGTAAGCTTTTGAATTAAAAATGATGAATTTTAATTTAAGGAAGATTTAAATTTAAATCTTGGAACAGTGAAACATAGTTCAGGTTTTGAATCCAGATTTTTTAAAAAAAAAAAAAAAAAACAGTTTTGTTCTTTTAAAAATTTAAAAGTGGATTCAATATTTAAAACAAGATTCAAATTTAGGTTTGAATTGGAATTAAGTTTGAATTCAAAGTGTTAAAATGAAACATTTAAATTTTTAAGTAAGATTTAAAATTGGGTTTGGAATCATATTTAGATATGATTTCAGTTTTGCTTTAAAACAATTTGAATTCAAATCAGTTTTGAGAAGTTTTAAATATTGAATAGAAATGTTTTTAAGTAAAATTTAAATATGAATTTGATTTCAAATAAAGGTTTAGATTTTTGAAAAAAAAAAATTCTTTCCTTTAAGTATTGAAATAAAATTATGATAAGTTTAACTTTTAATTGAAAAGTTAAGATAAAATAAGTAGATTTGAAATAAAGTTTATATTAAACTTTATTAAATAAATTTGGAAAGGTTTTAAATATTTTAAAAGTTCAATTTAAAATATGTTTAAATTTAATTGATTTCTAAATATTATATTTTATTTAAATAAAGTTTAATGATTTAGAATTTGATAATCGATTGTACTAAAGATTATTATTAGTTATTTTGAATTTGATTTAATTAAAGATAATTAAATTTGTAAAGATAATTGAGATAATTGAATCATTTTTAATTATCAAGTTTTATTTGTCATAAATGATTTAATTAAGATGATGTTTTCTTAATTAAGAATCTTTTAATATAATGAGTTAAGAATCATTTAATTAATTTTAAATGATTAAGTTAATTAGTAAATTAAGTAATTAAATTATGATTGATTAAGATAATCACTTTGGATTAATCTAATATAATACTTAGGGAAGTAATTAAGTGATTAATTACTAAAGGTAATTAAGTAAAGGATAAATACTTTATTAAAAGTAATTAAGTAATGTGATTAAGAGTTAATCATTTGAGTTATTAATTGAAGAATTAATTAATAATTAGTTAAAGGTTTAAATTATTTGATTAATGATTAATGAATAAAAGAGTTAAGAATAATTAATTAAGTGATTAATTACATGTTAAAGTAATTAAGTATGGATAATTAATGATTAAAGATTTATTAATCAAATGTTCGAAGGTTAATTAATTTAAAGAAAAATTAATTAATTAAGTAATGAAGGTGATTAAGACTTAATCAATTGTAATAAATGATAATTAATCATTGATTAAAGATTACCAATGAAAGTAATTATGTGGTTGATAAATTTAAAACCACGCAAATTTATTCATCTTAACTGAAGATGTTTGATTTTTATTGGATGTTCTGTGATGGATTGATATATTTGATATGTGATGTGATGCTATGTAATACTTTGTGCTAGGCTGTTATTTCTGTGATGTATATATTGCTATGCAAACCCTTTGACCCGTAAAATGACATTTGAGTTTCGATGCGACAGGGAGTCGGATTCCATTTGGTTATCCGAAACCCACATCGAATTGTAATGATTGAATCTATGCTGATTTGTGATGTGGCACTCTTATTGTGTTGAACCCCCCGACCACACTTATACACACACTAATATGGGTTGCACGTGGAAATTTGTTAAGTCACAGATTTTTGAAATTGTTTTAAAAATTTAATTTTTGAATCCAAATTAGTTTTGGAATTGGGATTGAAGCTTTTGAAAATGAGTTTTCAAAAATGATAGTTATTTTAAATAACTTGATCGAATCTTGGAATTTAAATGAATTAATTTAAATTTGAATTCAATATTTGAAATTGAATTCGATGATTTGGGATCTAGGGTTAAAAAAAAAAAAGTTATTCAACTTATAAATGGGTTTATATGGGTTTTTTTAAAACCATTTTAAAAGTGATATTTTGAAATTTTAGTTTAACCCAAGATTTAAACTGGTACATAATTGGATTTTTTCTGAAAACGGAAACTGTTTGTGAGCTTTCACAAAAGAAATGAATTTCCAACTGGTGTTAAAAGGACTTCAAGTCTAAAATGAAATGGTTTCCAAATTATAGATAAATCTTTGGAAATGGGTTTGAAAGCTATAAATCTTTAATTTTAAAGATTATAAATTGGGTTAATCCAAATTGAATAGGAATTGTTTTGGAATCTATGAGTAGATCTTTGTGGAACTAGGTGAAACTTTGCGAAATAAATCTTTTTGTTTAAAGATTTAAAAATGGTTATTTGTTTATCCATTTGAAAGAAAGTTTTGGGTTTTATAAGTTGTGACTTAACTAAAATCCCATATCCATATGTTTTTAAATATTGCGCTCATTATTCGGTTTAGCCGAGAGAGGACCTTGTGTCATATAGCCCATTCCGAATAGTGATACGACGTTATGGATTGCAATTGAAGACCGGTGGTGAAGACCGGGTATTTGTGAGAATGATAGGATAACCTATCGATTGACTCTGCACTGAGTTGCTCCGGTATAGAGTTCTCCCTTAGTGATGGGAAGTCCGATCGGGATTGTGGATACCCGGATTTGCAAGGGCTTCTTCGGAAGTGCCTTCGGTTCTGTTCGAACCCGGAACAGACTTGTATGGTTGTGTGTCCGACATTTCACTTTGAGATGTTAACTGATTTCTATCAAATGCATTTCTGCTTGGTGGCGGAGAATTTATTCTCTTAGCTTAACACCCTTCTCTGAGACGTACGAGCTCAGAGGTTATGTAGTTGATATTTATCAGTGATATTCCCAATTTGGTAATGTGGCATGCTGAGTGCTGCTGTTTGATGATCATTGGTTGATCATTTGTGATAGGATCATTTGTTTGATCATTTATCTTTGTGATCATTGCTTTGGTCATCTGTTGACCCAAAGCATGGCTTTGTGCCAAAGCGTAGCTTTGTGGACGAGACTGCATCAGGACCTCACTCCCCGGAAATGGTCGAAACAGGAAAGATGCGGCAAGGTTATGAGGGTCGCGCCCTTTAGGGTGTGTCATTCCCTTCTGGTAAAGTGTGGTATCATGGTATGGAGCCCAGATACTTACTCATGTGGATACTGCAGATCTATTACTTTGTGATACTTTGTGGTTGTTGCGCGCGCTCGGATAAAGGTCCCAAAGGACCGGGGGATGACATATTCGTGTAGTAGTTACCTAGTTACAGAGGTAACCCGGCCTTGTGTTGGCAGAGATCTAACCGTAACGTTAGTTCTCGGGACGTCCCGCCAGAGGCGATCCCATGTGGCAGTAGGAAGTTCCTTAGCCTGACCATTTGTTGGAAATCCATTCATCCAATACGTGCCTTGTACGGTTTTAGTTGTAGAACCTGCCATTTAACATGGCAGCTATAGTAGGCATAGCATCATGGTACCTATGCTGGCTAGGATTTATATTATACTTTCGAAATATTTTCCCCTATGCACTAGTAATAATATCAAAGAATTTTTCTCGTAGTAAGCATGTTTGACTATCATAAGGAGAAATCTCCCCCATGTGTGCGTTTGCATTGTGTGTGTGCCGGGAGGCCTTATGGTAGTTTCATTTTCCAAAAAGCATTGCGGATTTCAAATTTAAATTCTCTTGTTTGTTCAAAGACCAAATGCTTTTGTTTGCTCATACCAGTCCCATGACTGACCTGGAGTTTATTGTTCCTTTCCTAAACTCTGGGTGCCCACTATTTCCCACACGGGCAGTCTAGAGTTGGGGTTTTCAGATAATCTATAGTAGGTGTAGATTCGATAGCTTTCAGCCTTAGGATTTGGCAATTGCATTTGGATCGAGTTGCTTCTCTTCATCTTGATTTGGGAGTTCGAGCTATTCTGGATTGGTGCTTTAGAGATGGAGATTACTGATACTGGAGTTCTTTCTTGAAGACCATATTGGAGTTTTGTTCCGCTGCTAGTGTTATCTTTAATTTCCGTTGCTATTCTTTGTATCTCTGATAATGTTGATATTCATTGTATCATCTGTTGTATCAGTTATTGTATCAAATGTTGTATATTGATATATGCATATTCTTTTCTTCCGCTGTGTTATTTACTTAATGTGCTATAAGCTCCGGCATGACTCGAATTTCGACGTTTGAATCTGCGGCATTCAAGTACAGTGGAGTACGGATATCGATTTTCGAACGCTGGAATTTGGATCGTGACATTTTAATTGGTAACCATATATTTTGTTAGAGTCCTAACTGTTAGGAGAAGGTAGCCATACCCAAGATGGTTCGGTACCTTTATAAATATAATTTTTATTATAGATTACATTCTCTAAGAAATTATTAATATGCTTTTGTCTAATTAAATTATTATTTGTCTTAGGAATCCAAATTTTCATGTTTTTGATATTTTTAGACTTAGGTAAATTTTAGTTTTTATATGACTGATATTTTTAGCATCATTTTCTTTTTGTTTAGAAGAATTTTTAAATCATATTCCATTTCTATTGCCTGATGGTTTTGAAGTTTTGATAAGATTTTCCAAATCTTGTTTTCCTTTATTAAATTTTGACATATTATTTGCAATTTTATCTAATTTTTCTTTTGATTCTATATTTTCAATTTTCAATATATTATTTTTTAGGTCAACATTTTCTTTTAACAAATTATCCTTTACTATTTTAGTGTTTTCAAAATCAATAGTAATAGTCTCACTTTCTATCAAATTATTTTTGATTTTTTCTTGAGATAATTCAAGTTCTTCTTCTAAGATAATTTTTTCATCCTTTAACATTCCTTTTTCAAGTTCCAATCTATTTATTTTAACTATATATTCTTTGTTCAATTTTTTAATTTGTCTAAATTTATCATCTAATTCCATGCTAAGTTCTAATATTTCACCATAGATAAGTTTCTGACATACCTCATCAGTTTGTGCCATAAAACACACATTATCTTGTTCTCCATCACTATGCTATCACTTTTAGATGATGAAGAATCCATGTCATCCCATGGTACTTTGAAAGCCCTTTTCTTTTTTAATTTTTCAAACTTGTTCTTCTTTTTGTTATTATTGAGTTTAGGGCAATCGTTCTTCATATGTCCGTATTGATCACATTCATAGCACTTGATTTAGGACAGGTTTGTTGTGTTGGATTTCCCTTCTATTTGGAATTTGGTCATCTTTCTAAATTTCTTGAATCTATTATAGTTCTTGGAAATGAAGACTATCTCTTCTTCATCTAAATCAGAGTCATTATTTTTTGTTGCTGGGAATGATATGTTCTTCTCCGAATTTAGTTCTTTTCGTGCCTGCAAATTAGCTCCATAGGACATTAAATTTCATATCAACTCTTCAACTTTGAGAGTAGATAGATCATTAGGTTCTTCAATGGCTAGTACCTTCCTTTCCCAATCAAATGTTAAAGAGTTGAGTATTTGAGTAACTAAATCAAAATCAGTAAACTTAACTCCTAATGCCATAAGATCATGTTGGATAGATTGAAATCTAGAATACATGTCAACAATAGTTTCATTTTGCTTCATTTTGAATGACGAAAATTGGTTTTGCAAAATTGAAATCTTAGTTTGTTTGACCTTTGTGTACCTTCTTGTGTAATTTGTAAGGCACGTTAAATGTCAAATGCAGTAGTGCATAACATAACACATGAAAATTAATTTTTGTCTAGAGAGAAAAATAAAACATTCATAGCTTTAGCATTGTTTGATGCTAAGGTCTTTTGTGCATCGATCCATGTGTTCATATCAGTAGTAGGTGCTTCATATTTATCTTGTGTGGCTGACCAAATTTCTAGACCATTCGCTTCCATAAAAATTCTCATACGTGTTGACCAACATGTATAGTTAGATCCATTAAAAAGTGAGGGTCGTGCTGTGGATTGTCCTTCTTGAAAAATACTTGCCATATTAAAGTGATTCAAAAACGTGTTACTGTTCTTTGATCAAACCTCGCTTTGATACCAAATGAAAGTCTATATGAGTGGATCGTGTAGTGTATATATATGCAAGTATAAGTGACTAATGATATAATATATCTAATATAAACTTGATAGATGATAATAGCAAAGTAAATGGAAATAATCACATCCGGATTTTATAATGGTTTGGACCTCTCATCCTACGTCCAGTCCCGAAGCTCCTCTTCGGAATTCAACTATCAAAACACCCTCACTTTGCCCGAAGGAATAGGCTTGGTTACAAAAGCTTGTTTTTTTCAAGTGTGTGTTCTGTAACACGGATATTGACTATTAAGTACAAATGCTTCCAATCTATATATCTAGAGAATATTGATTGAAGAGTTCTGAATATATACAAGTATTCGATTGCTAGAGATCAAGTATAAAACAGTGAATAAGAGTAAAGAGCATAAGTAAGTAAGGTGAATTATTCTCTTTGATTCTTGATACTATTTATAGCGGTAGAGAGACTCCTTGAGCGGTTGTATCCATTACAAGTGTTGTATGGTCGCTTCTGATGGTGATGAAGAGTTGCAGTGAAGAGGAGCGAAAGTGTCTTTTCAATTATGACAGTTGTTCATTGAATATTCACAACCGAATTCAAAATCAGACATCTAGAAAATGTTTCAGACGTCTGCCTCATCTATATCTTTTGTATATGGTTTCTTTTCAGACTTCCGAGTACATTAACCAGACGTCTGATTCTGTCTGATTTGCGAACCAGAGGGTTCAATCAGACATCTAGCTAGTGCACCCATATGTCTAAACTTGTGCATGTTGCTTTCCTTGTGTCTTTGTCATTGCTCTTATGATTCTATCGACTTGTAGCCTCTTGATACTTCTTTTGAGTCTTGTTCTTGTCTCTTTGGTGATGTCACTTTAACAATTACCTGTAAATAGAGATATATATATATATACATATATATATGCATATTCGATTTTCATTGTATAGTTGTTATCATCGAAACCATAGAATTGATTTCCTAACATATATATATATGTATATATTGTAAAAAAATTCGATCGAGCTGTGCAAAGGAAACGTTGGCTAAATTTTCTGTAAATTTAACACTTTAGAAATTTTTTTGAAAATTTTGAAAAAAAATTTATAACTAAAATTTGATGTTATGTTATAACTTGGAATGGTATTAATTAGCATCTACGAATGAATTTAGAGACTTAGAAAAATGATAACAAAATTTCCACAAATTGAGTTTGGAAAGTTAAAGGCTTAAAAGAATTTGGAAATCTATTTCAACTAATTGGTTTTAGAAGGCTAATGGGTTTGGGCATTTTTTTTCTTGCTTGCATTTCAGAGATGAAATTCTTTTAAGGTGGAAGAATGTAATGACCTAGAATTTTAGCCATTAGAATTTGGAATGTTTAATTCATTTTAAATATTAAAAATTTAATCTTAAATGTTAAATAACTTGAATTTTAAATATAATGGTTATTTGAATATTTAGGATTTGTTTAAATGGTTGAATCTTAAATTTGATGTGAATATAATGATTACGAAGTTGATTTAAATTCTATATGAATAAAGAATGAAGATAGTAGACTTAAAATTATAGTTAAAATGATTGAAAGTGTTTTTAATAATAATGCGTATTAAATAACGTGTGAAAATAGCCTTTCAGGGCACGGTCTCGGATTTCGACGAAATTAGTTTCATTGGATCCGTAAGGGTGAATTATTGTATGCCATCGAATTTCGTGGTGATCAGACGTATCGTTTGGTCGTTCGAGCTCGAAATGCATATGAGAAATTTAAATTAATAAAATTCGATGTTGAAAGATAACTTCTGTATATGATGGAATTAGGTCTCCGTACTAGTTCCATTGTGTTCGGAATAGGGGTAACATATATAACATCAGGTGGCACACGTCGATTGGAGTTCGACAATTTTACGTATGAACAGTGTTTCAAAAAAAATTCTAGATAAGTACCTAAACATTTTCATTTTGCAAACCTTAATCTACAACCCTCAGCCGCCATTCCTTCCCCTTCTCCTTATCACAGGGCCTAAATTAATCGGAGCCTCTAGAGGCCAGATGGGCCAACGGCTTCAACTCACCAAGTGCAGAGATCGACGAGGGGAGCAACTTCAATTGTTGGATTGAGCTTAAACGAACCACGACGGTGGCACAGGCATGGGCAAAACGTGGGGCAACGATGGACGATGCCGCATAGCAAGGAACAAGGATGAATGGTGATGGAATGGTCGGGTTTTAAAAACAGTCGCGGTTGATCTTTTATTTTCTGGGAATGAAAGAATGTAGAAGGGAAAGAGTATTATGATTTAAAAGTTTATTAATTAAAAGTTAATTATAATTTAGTTAATTCAATCGTTCATTAATTCACAACTTTTCTATACAAGGTCCAAACTGAGCGCGACAAGTTATGTTGCAATCGTATCAGTGAAATCTACATTATGGAGTTGGATTGGATGGATTTGGAGCTAGTAGGAATTTGGGTTAAAATTGAACGCCTGTTCAGTTTTAGTTCAAACCGAAGCATTTTGGCGATAAGTGAAATCAAAGTGAGCTAACTTACCTCTCTAGCCCACTTATATTTTTATATAAGTGTCGATAATTTAGTTATTGATTATCTGTTGACTGTCTGGATGATTTATTATTTAATTATTTGGTTTGGATATATTCCCGCCCCTGGAGCAGATGTGACTTATTACATTCCCATGTAAGAGAGGATGACCCTTTGTAGATGACCCAGCCTCGAAGCGGTTGATTTATATTATTTGGTTATATACTGTATGTGATGCGAAGGGACGGGTTGAAGGGATCTAATAGGATTCGTCATACTTTTGGTTTTATTTTTCATATATTTTGATGTATGATGTGTTGGATGCGATATTTGATGACATGGATGGTTTTTCCCTACTTAGTATTATAGTAGCACTGGGCTTTATTTTTAGCATTTGAAATACTATAAAAGGAAGATTTAATCTTTAAAAAGGATTTTTAAGCGATTTCGAAAATTTATATGTTGTAATATTTATTCTTGAAATTTATTTAAAAAAGAATTTATTTTAAATTTAAAAGTAAGTTTTTGAGATATCATAAATTGATAGTTTTATGAAATATTTTGAATAGAGATTTTTGAACCGTGTAATAAAAAAATTTAAATTCTTAAAAATAAGTCCGTCTTTTATAATAAAGGAATGCGGTTTTTTTTAAAAGATGGAAATATTTTGGTATAAATATTTATTAACTGTTTTATATAAAGTGATGTGCGTGTATACAAACATATGTTAAGATTTATTTATAAATGGGGAAGTTTATAAATGTGGTATTGTATTGATATGCCATTTTACAAATAATGTGACGATTGTAAAATAATATATTCTATAAATAAAAGGATAGATTTATAAATGGTGTTTATAAATAAAACGGGGACTATTGTCATTGGATAGATTGGGGGAATAAATTTAATTAATGGATTAATGATCATACGTGAAATGTTGTTTTAGAAAAATAGTTGATTCTATTTTGGAAATGGAAAGCAAGGATAGATTTGGAGATGTTAACAATAACTATAAATAGTAAGGAATTTATAAAAGAAATTTATATATATATATATAGAGGCAACATTAAAAATGGATTGCAATCGATATTTTAAATGAGGTTTTGTGAATAAGAGTGATTTATAAAGGAGTAGAGCTATGAACGAAGTTCATAAATAAAGGGATTTTATAAAAGGAATTTTTATAAAATAGAAGGAGATTTATAAATATAGTTTTGTAAATATGGAAATGATTATGTTGAAATTTAAATATGGATTTATGTCAAGGAAATACATATATGTTTTAAAGGTTGTTTATTTATATTGATATTTTTTTAAAGTTATTTATCAATATTTTAATATTTTGAAAAGTTATTTA
The DNA here is from genome assembly GCA_030765085.1 of Allium cepa. NCBI lineage: Eukaryota > Viridiplantae > Streptophyta > Magnoliopsida > Asparagales > Amaryllidaceae > Allium > Allium cepa. The sequence goes on from CM060931.1 coordinate 444,804,389, forward strand.
TATAACTTATTAATATGGAGTGAAACTAATCATAACTATTTACCAACAAATTTTTAAAAATTAATTATTATTATTATTTACAATAATGTTGAAGATAAATTATTATTGTCTAATTAAGAAAGTTTAGAATCATAATAATTATTTTTAAGATGATTTGAAGTTAATTACTATTTATTTATACTGTTTATTATTATATAATAGTGTTTTAAAGCAAATAACTAGAATTTATTAATAAATGTTTTTCCGATTTGTAAATAGTGTTTTATAAACAGATGTGGGTTTTATAAGAGGAATCCGATAATAAGGTTTGGAAAACCTAAAGGAAGATTAGTTAAAGGGTTAAAGAGAGTTTTATAAATGGTCAAGATATTTATAAAAGAGTTTTAGAAATGAGTTTATAGATTTATAAAAGTAGTTTATAAATGGTTTTCTGAATTTATAAATGATTGTAGGAATGTATAAAAGGAAGTTTTACAACTAATTTTAGAGATTAACAAATAGGGTTATAAATATGTTCATATATTTATAAAGGAATTTATAAACTGATCTAGAATTTTATAAAAAGAAAATCTTCCTTCGTTCTGTGAATATACGTATACCATTGAGATAAGTATATGTAAATGTTTTCCAATATAGAAAGATTAAAGATGGTTTTGAGAATATATCTTCGTAAAGATATTATAAGATAAATATTGGGAAAGTGTTCTAATTAGTGAGAAGATTAATTAAAGAGGCTTAGTGTTTCTTGGTGCTTAATCCGTGTTGCTTCCTTTGAAAATTTAATCTCTGGTTGGACTGTTTGTTTATTTGATAGTTAAATAACCGATTAAAATGTTGGCCAATTTATAAACTAACGTTGTCAGTTCGGAGGGACTTGGATAAGATATGTTATAAAAAAACCAATTCGAACCGCCATAAGCATTTCGAATTAGAATTTCTTGAAGATAAATTGAAATGGAGCTTTTGAAGTGCAAGGGCTACTTGCTAGTAATCCTAAGGATGTTCCAAAATGTATGTAGTAGAAGTAGTGTCTTCGGTTTCGTTCAGTCTCAGAAGGAACTTGTATGGATGAATGCTGGCATTACATTGTTGCTTGGAGGGTAGTGTTAACATTTCAAGTGGGAAGTGGTGTATAAAGGTAAAACGTAACCTCGAGCCTCACTAACCGGGAAATGACCAAAATCGGGCACGTAGTAAGGCCAAGTGGGTCGCTCCCATCAGGGTATGGCCATTCAAAATCTAGATCTATTATTATCTACTAATTTATGCTTTGGGGGCCTATTAATGGAAGGGGTGATCATATTTGGCACTACTGGTCAAGTGTTAGGCCAGTCCTGTGTGGTAGGGGTACAAGATGTTCTTGTCAGACCTCGGTGCATTTTATCTAGAGATGTACCTTTGGAAGGTAATTCCTTACCTTGTCATACTATGGAATTCAATCCACAGTACATGCCTTTACGGTTTTGATTTGTAGAACCTAGTATGGTGAAATTTAACAATATAAAATTTCGGTGATGATTAATAAGTATTTGTACTCTAGACACTATTATAGTACTAGAGGATTTTCTACTAAAATGTTCTGGTTATCATAAGGTAAATCCCACCCACATTTATGCGTGACGTGTTCTTACGAGATACCTATATTTTGAAAAGAGTTTGATAGCTTTAGAAAATCCAACTGGATGTGTTTTCTCACGCTGGTTTACTAGACTGACTTGGTGTTATTTTATTATAATGCCCGGGTCAGACCGAGCATATTTACAGATTTCTTTGGATGTATTGGAGCTAAGGATACGAGTTGGAGATCTTTAAGTTGTATTCACGTATATGTTTAATTTCGATGCATTTTTGTTGAAATTATGAGTATTTATGAGGACAGGTTGCTAATAAATGCCCAGGTTGATGATTGGTTATTTGTGTACTCTGATTTGATGTACGTATATAACAGTTTCTCTTTTGTAAAGATCATTGATACTATATTATATATTGTTCTACTGCGGTTGCGAAATTCTTAGTTGTTTATCTTTCTGTTCTTCTTCTTCACTTATCCTCCATCTTTCTTTCCTATAACTATCCATCTCTCCATTCAATTTGGGTTAGACATTTGTGATTTATCGTCGACTTGAATTGCAAGGATTTGTGGGTTGTTATGTTTGTGCTCTGAGTTTTCCATCATTTGCTTGGAGTCTGACCTAAGAATTTTGTGTGTCCTCAAAGTCGCTATGTGCGAGTAGTATGAATAGTTCTACTCAATTAAAACTTTGATATAATAGCAGCGGAAATAAAGAACTATAAAGTAAAGTACACCAGAGATTTTTATACTGGTTCAAACTTTCTGTTCTACATCTAGTCCCAGGCTTCTTTTAGATTTAAAAACATCCCACTTAACCTGGAGGAATAGGTATTACAGACTGCCAAAGCTACCGAACATTACTCCTATGTTACAAACTTTCTAAGCTACCGAATAGGACTTCATGCTGGAAGATCTCCAATATGACTTCGATTATAAATAGTAGTAAAGTTCATGATGAATTATGTTCTAGACAATATGGATAAGTCTATTAAGTACATCGTTCCTATAATCTCTTTGAAATGATGATTTAAACGTGTAAATGTAGGAAGTAAATAGTCAAGAATATTTCTAAATCACAAATAAGTATAGATTAGAAAGATATAAAGAATTGGTTAATCTAAAAGTTAACTTAAATTTGAAGTCTCAACTCTATTATAGATTTGAAAATTTCTAAATCAATAGTTTCAATTATTTGAATAATTACAACTCTTGAGAAAGAAGAAAACTCTTCAAATGTTGAATTTTTGTGAAGAGTTATCTCTGTCCATCAGGTCCAAAAGTCTGAGCAAAAGTTCTCAAATGTCTGGATGAATATAAAATTTTCCAAAAAGCAAGGAACAAAATAAGCCATCCAAACGTCTAGAATTTCATTCCGGGCTTCTAGATTCAATATAGACGTTTAGTATAAAAAATTCAAACGTCTAGAATTGAACTAAAATGTTCTTTTAAACTAAAAGTGCACACGCATCTGTGATGAAAGTGACAGACTTTTGGAACTAAACTATTTTGTTCATTTTATATTGTATTAATTTAAATGTACATAGATGTCTAGGATAAAAATTCCAGATGTTTGAAATTGAACTATTTTGTTGGTTTACTTTAAAATGCTATATTTTCTTTATAAAATGATATTTTGACTATTTTATTTGGATAAACAGGTATTATAAAATAGTTATATTGCACAGATAATTGTAATACAATATTTATGACTACCAATTCTGTTTAAAAATGATAGAAAATATTTACTTTGAAATGCTATATTTTATTTATAAAATGATATTTTGACTATTTTATTTGAATAAACATGTATTATAAAATAGTCATATTGCACAGACAATTGTAATACCATATTTCTGACTATTAATTCAAGTACTAAGCTAATGACTAATGGTATTAAAATATGGACTCCTACTTGAAAAATAATTTCTGTCATTTTTAAATAAAGTACTATTATGACTGTAAGTGGTTTTAGGATTATCTTAATTATTAGTACCGACATTACAATTAGTATACGCAAATGCATATCTAGTACTATTTTTACTTTTAGCTTGTTTATAGCCTAAACCGCTTTTATCACTGTGGATATTCGAATTTGTAACTAAGGAAGATAAGGTATCTAAACCTTTGTTAAAATTTATGATTTTTTCATTTAATCTTTCAAAATTTTCTTTATGAGCACAAACTTCTTTTTGCAAGATATTACTATTAGATTTTTAAGATCAAACATTTTTTAGACAATTCTAAATTCTTTTTAATTAAAGCTTCATTCTCTTTTTCGAGAGATAAAATTAAAGAGCTAGAATTATTTAAAGAATTTTTCGAAAATATATTTTATTTCGCAAAACATCGATTTCCACAAAAAGATCTTTGTTTTTAACTTCTAGTAACTCATTTTCTTTCCGCATAAAATCTTTTTGAAAAACAAGCTCTTCTAATGTATTGTCGAAAAAGTTGTTTGTTTTACCAAAAATTTATTTTCATATTTTTAATTGGAAATTTCTTGCTCACAATCTTTTAACTTAGCTAATGTAATTCTATTACTTTATTCAAAGTTCTACAATTTTTTAATAACCCATCAAGTGCTGACAAAAGATCTTTATATAAAGAGTCTAAGCATAACGATCGTGATCTGAGTTTAGCCATGAAGCATTTGTTTGTTTGCTCCTTTGATTCTTCTTTATTGCTTTCCCTCTTTCTATTTCCTCAACTAGATCTCTTTATGGCCATTTATTCTAGGATGTTGTTATGATCTATAGAATTCCTTGCTCTGATACTAAATGAAAGTTTCTATACCGATCGAGTAATATGAATAGTTACACTAAATTAAAACTTATATATGATAGCAGCGGAAATAAAGAACTATAAAGTAAAGTGCACTAGTGATTTTTATATTGGTTATAACTTCTGTTTTATGTCGAGTCCCAGACTCCATCCAGATTTAAGAACACCATCACCTAACCTAGAGGAATAAGTATTAAAGACTGCCAGAGCTTCCGAACAGGACTTCTATATTATAAACCTCCTAAGCTACCGAATAGAACTTCGTGCTTGAAGATCTCCAACAGGACTTCGTTTACAAATAGTACTGAAGTTCCTTGACTTATTGTGCTCTAGATAACATGGATAAGCCTATTAAGTACACCATTCCTTTAATCTCCTTGAAACAATGATTTGAACGCGTAAGTAAATAATTGAGAATATTTGTAAATCATAAGTAAACATAGGCCAGAAAGATAGAAGGAATTGGTTAATCTAAAATTTAATTAAATGTGAAATGTCAACTCTATTATAGATTTGAAAAGTTCTAAATTAATAGTTCCAACTATTTGAATAATTCCATCTCTTGAGAAAGAACATGACTCTTCAAAGTTTGAATTTCTTTGAAGAATTCTCTGTTCATCAGGTCCAAATGTCTGAGCAAAGTTCCTACATGTCTGGACGAATATAAAAAATTCTAGAAAGCATAGGAACAAAAATCAAGTCATTCAAACGTCTGGAATTTTCATACCAAACTTCAAGATTCAATATAGACATCTAGTATAAAAAATTCAAATGTCTGGAATTGAACTAAAAAGTTTTTATAAATTGAACGTATGCAAAGATCTGTGATGAAAGCGATAGACGTTTGAACTGTTCTGTTCATTTTATATCGTATTATAATTTAAACTTGCAAAGACGTCCGAGATAAAAATTCCAAACATCTGAAATTGAACTATTTTGTTCATTTACTTTGAAATGCTATTTTTTTCTTCATAAAATGATAGTTTGACTATTTTATTTAAATAAATATGTATTATAAAATAGTTATATTGCAAGGATAATTTTTCAATATTTTTTTTATGTGTGTGTAATCATCAAATTGGAGAATGTACATAAATCTAGACTGACAAAAGCAATATATGAAAAATCTTATTTGTTTTCTTCAATTTTAGCCTCATTTTGATGTCGATTGTCATATCTCGTTGTATATATTCCTTCATTTTATCTCCATCATGTATATATCTTCTTGTATCTCTATGTATACACATTTATCCTCTCTTGTACTATGTATCTTCATGTTCAACTAATTTGTTTCTTTTTTATACTTATGTAGCTACAAGTAGGATTAGAGGTTCTTCGGCATAATTGTATAATTGTTGTCATTAAAATCTAACAAGAGAGGTTCTAACATGTCCTACCTGAGTTTTCAAGGATCAGTACCGACCTTACTTTACGGGTCAGTACCAAACCAACTTTGGGTCACGCTCGGGATTTCTACATCGATTACTTCGAGTTGTGCTTGGAGTTTTTTCCAAAGCCATCCTGCTTAGAGTCTAACTTGAGGATTTTGTGGGTTTGCTTCAAGTTGGACCTTTCAAAACTTAAGCTTCCAAATTTTCAACCTTTTTTGCTCATTTTCTGATATTTCTTTTTCTTGCTTTTTTATGATATTTCCAAAGTCCTTGGGTCATTTCTCTGTCTTTCGCTCATCTGATTAGATTATTTATGTCTATTCAAAGATTATGGCAAATTCAGCAATAACGCTTTCCCCTCAAAGTATGCCTTGTGAATTCTTGGCTATCCTTTTTTCTAGATTCTAGGACTATCTATGTAGGTTGGTTGCGCTGATAACTCCCAAGTTTAACCTATTCATTCTATCTACATTATTTTTTGGTCAAAAGGTTGGATAACATTTTCCTCTAAACTACATCTTGTTTCAAACATGATGTGATTTGAATTGAGAAGGGTCAGGATTTCTGTAAAGGATTCCATTATATGCTTTGAAATGTTATATTCCTTCTTGTGGATCGCCTCTGTAAGGAGTTATGTCCATAGCTATTTGTCGCGATGCCTGACCAGCATTCAGTGTTATAAATTTAGAGAGTGCACTCTCGATCTATTATTTTGAGCTTAGTAATTAAATTGATTTCTCTTATGGATTTTTCAAGTATGAGTATGCTTTTCTTTTATTCAAGTCGTTGGGTGTTAAATATGATTACGTACAAGTATACACGCGCACTCCCTTAGATGCTCTTGATCATATGCACGTACTTATGTAGGCATATGTACATCATCTTCAATGTTGTCGTTATTTATTTTATGTAGTTATACTCGCTTGTGGTTTATAGTTGTAGGAGCCTTATTTTGTTTTAGGCCGGCATTGCGCGTGTTAAGCCCCCACTTTTGTTTCCCGCTTAGGTGTAGATAAAATCTATACTTTTTTTCCAAGTTCTATTTTTAGTATGCATAATAAAGATTTCATTTCATCCAATCTTTATGTGAATTTGTCTAAATATTCTAGAAATGCGCTTTCCATTCAATATAATGCGATCCATTTCTTATCAAGATTATTTTTGGATCAAGTCATTAGCCCATTTCATGCTTTGCCGGCCTTTCTTTGTAAAACAATCATTGAAGCAGCAATCTCTGGGCATTTACGTGAACCATATCTAATTCTAGAATCCGTTGAACATCGATCACTTGAATAGGTGATTTAAGCATTCCCATTGTAGGAACTTTAAATGCGCCCGTGCTTGTCTTCGGGCGTCGATTGAAGTAAATTGCCTTGAATAGCAAGTCGAACATCCTTGTCCAGGATGTGTTTCGACCATGTCGAACTCCGGGCAATGGTCAGGGCTAACCACTTAAGTTCGAGGTTTAGGTATCCTTTTCTAAATTAGTAACATTCGATTGCGGCAGACTTGTGGCATCGACCGAAGTTTATAAGTAAGATCTTATCTTTCACCGGGAACAGATCTTTTGCCTCACCTACTTCAAGCGAGGATCTTCGGTCTTACCATCCTTTGGGCAAGACATTAACGCTCTGCCAAACTTCAAGCATGAGAAAATGTGTGGACGGTCATTCTTGTCTACTTTGATTTACTCCAATGTCGAGGGCAAAATGAGTTGACTGACATCTATTTTCGCATGCCAAGGAAGGTTGCACTTCAAGGGTCCAATCATGGACCATAGACGTTTTATCGGCACCTACTCTGGGTAGTTGTACACCTGTAATGGATTTAATCAGTTATACATAAATTTATTTCTAAATGAAATAGCATCACAATTATTCGTTATTCCAAATCGTCGGGGTGAAATCCCGTCAATCGTCGCAAGCTTGAAATTTCCATCTCCATGCTTTAGCTCTATTGCATACGGACCTTCTGAGGTCGGGCCTAAGTTTTCAGGGCCAGGGAAGATTCGTTTGAGGACCAAGTCGCCAATTTCAAAGGTCTGGTTCTTGGCCTTGGCATTGTAGTACGAGGAGACTTGGTGTCGGTGTGCAGCTGCTCTTAACTCAACTTCATCATGCTTCTCATCAATCATATCAAGGGACTTCAGAAGGAGTTGCTTATTTGTCCATGGATTATAGTGAATCACTCGATAAGAAGGTACTTCTAGCTCAACCAAAATCATAGCCTCTGATCCGTGGGCTGGGGTGAATGGAGAGTAGCCAGTCACTAACTTGTGGCTTGTTCAGTAAGCCCTTATAACTAATGGAAGTTTGTTGACCCACTTGCCCTTGTCCTTTTCCAATCGATTCTTAAGAATGGACTTGACATCTATCTTCTCAATGTGATGTCAACGACAAAAATATTTGAATTATGTACTATTGAATTGTTTCCCATCACCTCTAATGATTTCCAGTAGAACTCCAAAATGACAAATGGTATTCCGAAAAAAAAGTTGATTACTTTCTTTGTGATGATCGTGGCTAATTGCTCTGCCTCAGTCCGTTTGGTGTATTAGTCAATTGCAATAGCGTCATACTTCGCACCACCTTTAGATATCAACAATACACTGATGATATCAATTCCCCAAACTATAAACTTCCAAGGAATGGCCATTAGAGTAATCCCTATTGGTCGGGCTCTCATAATTTTAGCAAATCTTTGGCACTTGTCACATTTTCGAGTGTAATCAGGCACGTCTCGGTTGACAGTTGGCCAGAATTATCCATAACGTAGGATCTTCTTCGTTAGGGTTTGCTCCCCGTATGGCCGCCATAGGCCCCGTCATGAACTTCACTCAAGACTCATGTGGCCCCATCGTTGGCAACACACCATAACATTGAGACCGAGAATCCCTTCCTATAAAGTGCTCCTTGCTGAAGGATATATCTTAAAGCTTGGGCGAAGGAGCTTGCATCGCTTGTTCTTTTCATCTAGAAGGATTCTTATCTACAAGCAGTCTTTTATTAGAATCATCCATGACTCCTTTTTTGGTTTAAATCCGAGATCCAGTTGACATCCTTCTGTCGACGCTTGGAGCTAATAATACTTCCACCGGAACCAAGCTCATGAGCTGGGCATCTCCGGAACTGGCTAACTTAGCTTGTGAATCGACATTTTCATTTTCTTCTCTAGGATTCTAAGTGCAATCGCACCTGCATCCATGCATCGATTGAGATTAACCACTTAGGATAGTAGCTCAGGTACCCCTTTTTAGGATAGCGACTTTTGATTGCACCAAGCTCCAGGTTCTAGTTTAAGTTAACTACTTGAGAACTTAGTTCACACATCCTTAGCTAGGATGTTTATTTCCAATTGCCCCTAACTCATGGAATTGGTTCAAAGTTCATATGTACAATTCCACCTTATGTTGGGTATGGATCTTTCATTTTGCTTACTCTGGCAAAATGTCAAAGGTTGGACGGTCTTGTCACATACGTTTTGGTTTATACTCCTACCCCCAATCCAAGGACAAGAGTTGACTAATGGACGTTCGTATCAAGTGCTCTTCATTTATACTCTTTCCCCTAATCCAAGGATAAGAGTTGGTTGATATCAATTTTCGGATACTGAGAAGAACTTCAGGGGTCCAATCGTGGACCGCCGAAGTTTGGTTGGTACTATCTCCGGGTACCTACTTACGTATACTATGCACATGCATATGCATTCGAGTCAGTCAAGTCACAACTCTTAAGTAATGGAAAAACAAAGTCTCTGACTCAAAAAATCATTTTATTCTATAAAAGATGGGAAATGACAGGTTATAACTGTGACCTTCCCAACGTTGCCGGAGCAATGCCGATTCTCAAAAGGTTGGGGACCGACCATGACCGTCGATCCGGTGGTTAGGATCATCCCGATGTTGTCGGAGAAACACTGGTTCTTAGAAGGTTAGAATTCGAATGTAACCGTTGACTTAGCGTTTAGGACCTTCGTAGCATTGTCGAAGCAAGGTCGGTACTCAAAAGATTATGGGTTGAATGTGACCGTCGACCCAACGGTTAGGACCTTTCTAGCATTGCTAAAGCAAACACCAGTTCTCAGAAGGTTAGGGGATGAATGTGACTATGGACTTGGCGGTTTGTGCCTTCCTAGAGTTGCCGAGCAACGCTGGTTCTTAAATGTTTTAAGGTTGAATATGACCACCGACCTAGTAGTTTATACCTTTCTAGCATTGTACGAGAAAGCTGATTCTCAGAAAGTTTAGGGTCGGAGTGACCATTGACCCAATAGTTAATGGGTCTACATGCGCCGTCCATCATTCGAGGACAAAGGGGGATTCCTGCTTATGCTGATGGTTTCATGGCATGAAATATTTTACTCACAAGAAAACGGTTCCATTGGTTCAAGAAGCAAATTTTATTAATGAATAGAAGAAATGGCAAGACCTTCCTATTTAAAATGCCTCCAGTGTCCCCAGGAGGCTTACTTGTGAATGGAAACTAGATAACGATGAATGATGCAACATTATCATAGGTTATTGCTTCATCCCATGGTGATCGGTTAGTTGATGACTAGTCTTTCATCAGTTTGTCTTAGTCGCCATCTGCTGGGGACAGTCAACTCTCCTGGAGCAAGTAGACCCCGGGGTCTGGCAGTTTCTCCGTCATTCGGTGGCTCCTTAACGTACTACTGAAGCTTGTTATTTCTTATCAGCTCCTTAATCATATTTTTTAGATGTCGACAATCATTAGTGTTATGTCCATGAGTTTCATGGAAACGACCGTATTTTCCTAAGCGCTTATGTTCATCTGTCACCCCTCTCTAAGGTGGCTTCTTGTATTGCCTCATCCCTTTCGTGGCAAGGTAAATGTTTTCCAACGTATCGTTCAAAGGTGTATGTTCTTCTGATCTCAAGTTTTTCGGGCTCTCGTTGTTAGCATTGCGTTGGCTGCCTGGAGTTTGATTCATTTTCCTTTGATTGTTAGAATCCCTGACATCAACTGTTGCATCCCAAGAGTTTTATCCATTCTTCTTCATAATGACATTACTTTGTATTACTTCAGCTGAATCCCCAACATCATTCCTTCATGGATGTTTGCTGCTTCTTGTTAGTGTAAGTACATGTTGGCTTTTCTATAGAAATCCATCGTTGGTGGGGGTTTCCTTTCCAACCATTCCATGGAATCCTAGTCGGGATGACTTCCCCTTATTAGCGCCATCAATACTATATCTTCTTTTGGATCTGTAACTTCCATCACAGCTATGTGGAACCAATTCAAGAAGTCCATTAGAGTCTCTCCATCGGCCTGGAAGAGGTTAGATAGTAACATTACATGTTTTCGACGTGAAGTGTGTAGGCGGAACTATTCCAGAAACTTACAAGAAAACTCAGTGAAAGTCGATATGGACCTTGGCAGGATTCGAGTGAACCACATCGTAGCAACATTTTTAAGAAAATCAGGAAATGGTGGCATTACATTGCATCAAAAACCCTAACTGAATCCATATGTCACTCATATCAAGTCAAGCGTTGTTTAGGATCCGTTGTTCCTCCGTACAGTGGAATCATCGGCATTGCAGATCTCCGTGGATACCTCTCACGTAGGATGTTCTCGGTAAATGGAGTCCGGCTAGGAGAGGTACCCTATTCATCGTTGTTTCTGAAACAATTTTTTCTAGTGAGTCTCCCGACCATATCCTCCAAGTAGATCGAATCAACGGGTTCAACTGAACGTTGGTAGTAGGGTTCCGCCCCTAAGTATTTAGCCTGGCGAATGCTCTTAGTTTGGCTCTTAATACCTAGGTTCTCAAAATTCGAGGAGATCCATTCATCCAACAGTCCCTCCTGTTTGGTTCATATAAGCAATATAATTAACAGCAACATGATTTCCTAGATTCGGACTATCAGCCGTGCATTCTAAAGCCAAGTCCATGTCGCATTCCGAAAGATGGCCTTTGGTACCACCATTGGGGTGGTCGATAGTTGGTATCGAACCCTGGTCTTAGGTCGGTACTAATACCCAAACTTAACCTTAGGGCTCGTCTTCCTCTATAGTACGATGTTACAGTAGTGTTTTGAGTCCTTTTCTGCATTCTATCCCTCCATCTCTGTTTGGATGAAGAATGACTCTCTGACTCTAAATTAGAATCCCTTCTACTCCGTCTTTGGCTATTTTGAGTCAGTTCATTAAGCTGCCTTAAGCTCTGCTACATTGTTTGACACATCTCATTCTGACTTGCCGGAACCTATCTTCTATTTGCTTCGTCATCCTATGCATCTCCATTGTAGTCACAACTTCAGCTGGAGTCTGGATCTCTAGTTGAGTTGGCTGAGCAACTTTATCTACAGGCCAAGGGTTCCAATTCTCATTGTTACTGATAGCTCTGGAAGTGATCATATCTTCTTTACTTGATAGGGCCATGGAAGAAAGCTTCCGGTAGATCTTTTCAAATCTGAATTGTAGAATAAAAGATACATAAATTTGATCTATCTCTTGGATATAGGAAATCCATTAATATATGATAGGTCCAAATAGCATGAGAATATTACTCTCAATGAAAGCACCAAAATGTTTGAGTCAAAAATGACACAAACACTCAAGAGCTAAAGTATAGAATAAAAAGTGATGAAATAAGTAGAAAATGAATAAGAGAGAGCAAAAATAAAAATTATAGTGGTTTGGTAAATCAAGGCCTACACGCGTTTAATGATTTTTGTTGTTTATTTTTGACTTGGAGGCAGAAGTTCTTATGAGCCAATACAACTCCGTTAGGGATCGTACAAATCCGACACTTAGATTTTTGGAGAATATGTAGTAGAGTAGAACAAGAGACAAAACATCCTGAAAAATGGGCCCTGCCCTCATATTTATTGAGGTAGGGATCCTAAGATCTCGCATAAAATATCTCCAAACCGTTATACACAATTTAGACCAATTCTCCTAAAAAGTAAGGATACATCATAAGGCTATTAGGGGATGACACAACTTCAAGGTTAAGGGTCAGTATGACTCAAAGGTAGGGGTCGGTACCGATCCCTAAAATGGACAAACCGGTCATCTTGAACTTTTCACTTCAGCTTGTTTAGTGATTAGCTCGCGATTCCATAGTTATTTATATCAATAGTAGCTTGTTTCGGAGTCCAAATGATGGAGTTATAGAAGAATGGAGTTGCAGATCCAAGAATTCATGGAGATTAATAGAGGGCTGCATTAAATCGATAAAGCAACACTTAAAATGAGATTCTAGCATCATGTAGGTTGTGTGGGCAGAAGATGGGACCCATCTGTGAAAGAAATAGGGATCGACACTAATCCATAGATATGGGTCTGTATCTATCCCACACCTGTCCATTTTGGGATCTTGGATTTTTGGAGTGGACACATACTGGCCTCTTTCTTTATTGACCTGTAGTCTGACCCAAGAAATTTGAGCATTTGCTTGGGGCTCGACCTGAAGGTTTTCTGAGATTCTTATGCTTTGAATTTCCCCCGTTTGCTTGGAGTTAGACCAAGAATTTTGTGTGTCCGACTTAAGTTTTCACGTGTCGGTACCGAACCAAGTTTGGGTCGCGCTTGGAGTTTCTACAAGGATTACTTTGGGTCGTGCTTGGAGTTTTTCTGAGGCTATCATGCTTTGAGTTTGACCTGAGGATTTTGTGGGTTTCCTTTGAGTTGGCTCTTCCAATAACTTAAACTTCTAAATATTCAACTTTTTTTCTTATTTTTTGATATTTCCTTTTTCTTGCCTTTTTACCATAATTTTCTTGTCCTTAGGTCATTTCTCTATTGTTTGCTTGTCCGATTCGATCATTTAATTATGTCCGAAGACTACTGCAAATTCGGTCGTAACACTTGAGCCTTAATGTATGCCGTGTGAATTCTCGGCTGCCCTTGGTTTCTGGACTTTGGGGCTATCTCTCCATGCTGCCTGCCATGATAAGTCCTAGGTTCAACTTGTCCATTCTATCTGCATATTGTCTGGTCAAAAGGTTGGATAACAATAATCAACACCACTAAAGCATGTTCACTAATTATGTAGGACTCCACAAAGGTGCTCTCGGTACTTCGAGAGCGATCCCCCTACGCGAGGATTAGAGATGTCCTTTCGAGCATCGTATATCTTTAGATAAAATATGTCATAGTAAAAGCATTGTTGGTCCATGCCCGAACATGTGACACCGGGTCACATCACTTCCGCATACATATTCCTAAGTAACACTAGAGTGGAGTGCTTGCACCCTTTAGGTTAGCAAAACCCCCTACGCTATGCCTCATATCTCCGGTATTGGTTTTTTCCAATGGTGAAGTCACGTTCAGCATCCCAGCACACGAGCCACAACTTGAACAGAGCTCGATACACGAGTCCCCAAACCGAATAGATCTCGAAACCACACATGTATTCTCATATCTCAACAGATCTTAGAGTTACACATGGATTCCCACATCTTAGTAGATCTTGTAATCACACATGGATTCCCATATCCTAAATAGATCATGAATAACTACATCATGTGCTCGAGTATTTCAAACAGATCTCGAACCTCCATATGGATTCTAGCATCTCGAACCAATCACAAACCTCTTCCAAAGCATAGAACATATATACAGTTTTGAGTGGTTACAGTTTCAAGTCATCTCATATAAGTACAGTCCCCCACTGATCGAGTGTTCCAAATCCAATCGATGGATTTTCGGTAAACTCAAATCTGATTCTGTGGGAAATAAACAGAGACAATACATAATAGCGGAAACACCTCCTAACCATTCAAGCGGACGAATTTCCTTATCGTTGTCCTAGAAAAATAAAATGAGTTTATATTTACAATATAGCATCACTGAAGATAACTGTACCACATAATTCTTGTGTTTCTTCTAGATATTTCTAGAGTTATATTTTGGTCAATCTCAATAACAATGATAATGATCACATAAGAGAAACTAGGTCCCATATACTATCCATAAGCATGTAACACATAAAACATGATTGACACACATAAGCACGATCAGGTCGTATAAACGACTTCTAATCCCTTTTTAAATTAATCTTCCTTTATTAATTATAAACCTCTTTTATTAGTAAAAATCATTTGTCTAATAAAACATCATTTATGAATCACTATCATTTACTTTTACTCTTTCAATATTTCAAAAGGTATCTATGTACTTATCTCAATTAGTATAGTATATTCACAAATCATTAACAAGGTTTCTTACTTTAAATCTTTGCTTTTTCTACATTTTTGAAAAGATTCCATACTTATAATTTCCTTCAAAATATCCATTTTAAGGGTCTAAGTTATTTCACAAATCCATTCAAAAAGGTTTAAGACTAATGTTACTTAAAGATTGTCACTACAAACCCAAAAACCATTTCACCTATGCTTATCTTTAAAACATCCTTTTCAAATCTATTTACATTCATAAGTATAATAAAAAAGGTTAATGATAAATGTTATTAACACATTGTCACAAAAAACCTAAAACCATTCTCATAGTTGGTTTTTCCCTTTAAAAACATTTATTTTAAAGATCTAATTTCATATTCGGTCAAGTTCAGCATTTGACTTGTTAACTATCAAGTCTTAGAGAGATTGCTTACAAAAAATCACGATTCATATGCTTAACTCGTTTTCAACATCCCAACTTACCTATTCCTCATTCAAGATTGAAAATAGTTAAGTTAGAGCAATAGTTGCATCAATGCCTTGCCTAGACACTTCATTCTTGAATCTCACAAATAAATAAGTCTACCTCGTCGGCTTTTAATGTTAAGTATTGTATTAATGATTTCCATAAGTAATAAGAAATCAACACGATTAACACGTTTTGGACATTTTCTGACTTGATCATTTCTTGTTCAAAAGGGAAACCGATAGGTTAGAGCTCTATTGCTCTATTCCTACTTGACGTCATCTTAATTCTCACAAATAGAAAAGCCTACTTCATCGACTTGGTTATCTATTTGGTTATTAAGCAATTACTAACCCCTAACTAAACCTTTTGTTTATAATTAAAAACCCTTTTAGTAATGATATAAATAAGTATAGTAATTTGTTTTCAAAACTATACACTGAATAAACCATTTTACAAGATATTTATTACATAAGATAAAAATTATCAACATGTTTTCTAAATACTATATATAACTAAAAATACTTTTGCAGTACTTTATCATACTGATAATTGGTTTTAAATATTTACTCAAAATATTACTTGGAAGTAAAAGTTTATAAAATCCTTAAACTTTGAAAAGAGCATGTTTTCTATATATTTTAATGAAATATCTCTTCTTTAAAATTTACAACCAATTCTTAAATTCATAAAAATATCAAGATACTTTTAAAATTATCTAATAATAATTAGCAAACATTTTCAAAAAGAATGAAAAAATATTTAAATATCTTTTCAAACCTTTTCGGTGCAAAAATCGAGTCTAAACGGGGTAATTTTGCACAAGCGAAGTTTTGACCATTTTGGAGATGTTACTTAACTTTTTAACATCCAAGCTTTTAGTAGAAACAAACATACATAAAAAAATATAAATATAGAAAGACACTCCTAAGGATATCTGTACAAAATTCCACAGCAGTCGCCAAAAACAAGGCAATTCACAACTACAGCTATAACAACTATCGCTATAAATGCACTTTCAAACCTGAGTCCAATCTAAACCAAAGTCCATCTATATCCTATGTGCTTTATTCAAGGTCTAGGCATATGTTATACAAGTCCATTCAAGTCCACTCCAAGTTTTTTCAACTCTATATACATGAATCACATGTGTCACTTTCAAAATAAGAATTCAAACCAATGTTTTAACATCTATAAATAATAATTCAAACAACTTATATACAATCAAACACAAACATATATGTGTTATATTTTCATTGAAAGTGAGGTGTTAAATCACCTTTAATCTAACAAATAACCAAGATCTAAGCACCAAAGTCAAACCTCCTTCCTTGCAACCACCTTTCCCTCCTCCTTCTCCTTGATTTCTCTTGCATTTTCCCTTCTCCTTCCTTAATAATGCCATGGCCTATCCCTTAATGGGGAGTATGGCTTTGCGTCTTCAAGTTTTGACATGGTGGAAGGTTTTCTAATATTCCACCAAGACTTCATTCCAAATTTGAGATAGTTTGGACAAGATTTGCAAACATCTTCTTTAGAACATTTAAAGAAAAAGAAGAAGAAGAAGCTATTGATTTTATAACTTAAGCTTTGTAAATTTTATGATTTATTCCTAATGTTGCTCCCCTTCCTTTTATAGGATGAAAATGGTGCTCTTTAAGTTTTCATTCACCTCACTTCATTCAAGCTTTACCTCCAATCCCTTCTTCTTTATGTTAGTTACCATTATACCCTTACCATGGCAACATCTCTTATCCCTAAGGAAGGTTCTAGAATGTTCCATGCTTTATGAAGTAGAGAGAATGTTAATTTGTTGTTAATGCATACATTTGGTTATTGGACAAGTGTACAAGAGTTTGAGCAACTTATATCGGCTGATAAGTTATTTAGCGATAAATCATTTTCGAATCATTATCATTTTTCAAAGAATATAAGTTTACGATCATTAGTTATGATTTAGAAAGCTGGTTAACAAACTTATTAAATCATTTTAATGACATTAATCCAAGATTCAAATATTTTAATAATTCGGTATTTAAGTACGAAGTGTCCAAATTTTCGGGTCATTACATTCTCCCCACTTAAAATATTTTGTCCTCGAAATTCCAACATGAGCAATCGAAGAAACAATCACACGTCAATACTTAATAGTATCACAATCACAATCATTAGCAAACAAAGCTCATGGTTTTCTCAAGTTCAAAAACCCTCTCATCATGCAAGGATGATAAACAACCTACTAGGCATATCCGACACTCAACAACCTCAGGTTATTGTTTATACGACAATTCATGCTAGCTCGTAACTAATCAAAGAGACATCACCTAAACTCTCTATAAGCCAGTCAAAACATAGTATGCAAATATACTAATGCCTATATGATTACAGGGACCATATGTAAGCAATATCAATTTTGACCGCTGGCTCGATCACAAAAATTTCACTTCCTAACCACGATAGATCACTTGACCTCTCTAGTGCGAACTTCGATCAAATTCCTTGATTAGTAACCTCCGTTCTCCTGAGATAGTCATATACTATGATAGATAACCTTAGGATCACATCAAGAAACTGTATCAAGTGTTTCGTTAAAAATCTAGTGAAAAATCCTGGTTTCAACCGGTGTATGCCACCTCGAAATCACGTACTCGAATGTTGGATCAAGAACAATCATGCGAATAAAACAGTCTACGTACAATTTACTTATTTATCCTATTGGTTTCTTAACTACACCAATTAATTTTTGATCACATTCATTTATCCAATGAGTATGTCATTCAATACTAAAATCATTTATGAATCATTTCATAAAAACCTAACTTTAAGTTTATAAACATTTTATAAATTAAGTTCCATACTCGTATAATACTCTATTACATCCTAAGAGTTTATACAAAAACATCAAATTTGTGATAAGTATGTTTAACAAATTTAGAACTTGTTTTAACTTTCTATCTTCTCAATTCAAGTGTTATATAAGCTCAACTTTATATTTTCAAAAACTCTCAGCTACAAGTTCTATAACAATTCAGATGTTCTCGACTATCCAAAATCACTGAAAATCCCATTTCATTTTAACAAATGAAAACTACTAAACGAAATTTTATATCATGATGCAAATTCATACTTTTCTAACTCATAAGAAATATGTGTCCATGAACATAACTTAACAAGAAAATTTTAGAACTAGATTTCTGTCTTCATTTCAAATTGTTTGAAATAATATATACATACATATATTTACGCACACGTATATCCCTTGTATAACAAATCATGCTTTCGAATCAATCCATTTTACTAAAACAACCATGAAGCATTCCCTACATAGAAACTCAAAAATAAATACCGATGACGTTGAAGTCATCACCTGTATTATTTTCAACAGATAGGACTGAGTTCAGCATATCTAATTCATGCCTTTCGGAGCTAACCAAAATCATTTCAAAAAAATATCAAATACTTCGTAAATGTTACTAAGTACCATGATCTCAATTTCATAAACCAATTTTCCATAAACTTACTTTCAAATAATACTACTTACTATTTTCACCAAAATGTTGAAAAAAAAATTCAAAGATACTGGGATTTAAGTCCTTAAATTCTCTATTTAAATCCTTTTCATTTATAAACCATGTTTATATAAAGTTGTTTTCTTATCGAAATCAGTTCACAAATGTACATCTTTGTTTAGATTATAATAAAAAACTCTCATTGAAATTAAATTTTAATCCAATATTGTCATCTAACGTCTTATAGTCAAACCGTGAAACTTAATTCATAAGGTGTTCGTATTTAATGTTTCCATAAATTTCTATCTGCCCAACCCATGTTGTAAAAGGGTAAATTTCTTATGAATCGGCAAACAATAGTAAATGCTCATAAACTGGCCGAGCATAATTAAGCAAACAATAAACGATAATAATTGAATATTATCATTTCCTAAAAAAGGAACACATCATAAATAACTACATCAATTTTCCTTTGAAAATGATTCCTTCTATATCTAAAATATAGTCCTAAGTAAAATTATTTCATTTACCAATTTTGAAAACAATATTGTGTTGGTTTCTCTGTTCAGTTTTTAGAAATCCCTATAGATATTATACGTCACATTTACCGACCAGAATTTATAAACCACTCAACTGACCAATCGACACAATAAAAAACATTTTTATAGCACTAACATATACACTCTCATGTGTGTAATACACTCAACTCATGCTAAGACATTCCATTACCCAATCTCTTAATGAGGCATACCCAACCAAAGCCAAGGTTCTTGCTTAACCTTCAGCTCTGATACCAAGTGTAACGATTCGCCTTTTCGACCCCCAAATGTCGACATTAATACATACACGGTATTATCGTGCCAAGCATCTAAGTGTCGAAAAGACAAAAGGTTATGGTAAAGTAAAAAAAATAGAATAGAATAAGAAAGACAGAACAAACATTAGAATCTCATAATGGAACGATAATATATAATATTAAAGGAACAATACAAAGTAAGAGAAATTTCAAAGTAACTACAACCTAAGTACGATCATTATCCTAGGCAGTTATAACTACATATCCTTACAATGCTAATATAAATAATTAATAATGCAGCGAAAATAAGAATACTATGGTTGATAATCGTCTAGCACTTCTCCATAAGCTTCAAAGCTTCATAGCTAAATCTAGAAACATACACGGAGCTGACCTAAGCATTATAAGAAAATAACACCCAGATCAGTCTAGTAACCAGCGTGAGAAACTCAAATTATATGGATTTTTATATTTATAAACTTTCCAAATAAAGGTATACCATAAGACCATATCATAAATAAACACAGACGGGTTTTTATCTTTCGATACCAAAACCATTTCAATTAGAAAATCCTGCGACACTATAATAATGTCTAGGGTGTCAAATATGGATAATCAAGTATTTGTGATGCATGTCAGTGTACATCGTGACAATAATAGGTATATAATCAACACTACTAATGCATTCTAGCTAATTGTGAAGGACTCCAAGAAGGTGTTGTTGGTGCTTCGAGAACGGTCGCCCGCAAATGAATAGAGATATCATCGCATATCTCTAGATAAAATATAACATAGGAAAAACATTGCTGGTCCATGCCAGAACACGTGGCACCAGGTTGCTTCACTCCCGCATGCATATCCATAAGTAATACTAGAATGGAGTGTCTGCACTCTTTAAGTTAGTTAAACCCCATAGACGATACCTCTTATCTCTAGTTTTTGTCTTTTTTGATGGTGAAGTCACGTTCTGCATCCAGCACATGAGTCATAACTCGAACAGATCTTGAAACATGAGTCCCCAACACGAATAGATCTCCGAACCAAACATGGATTCCTATATCCCACCATATCTGGAAATCACATATGGATTTCCATATCCTGAATAGATGAACAACAACTACATGTTTTCGAGCATCTGAAAAAGATCTCGAACCTCCACATATGTTCCAGCATCTCGAATCAATCACGATCCTCTTCTAAAGCATAGAACACATATATGATTTTGGAGTGGTTATGGTTACAAGCCATCTCATATAAGTACACTCTTTTGCTTATCCGGCACTATAAAACCAATCGACGGATTTTTGGTAAACTCAACTCTAGTTCTATAGGAAATAAGCTGACATTATATTGGAGCAGAGACCACCTCCTAACCGTTTAAGTAGTGAGATTTCCTTATCATTTTTCGTAGAAGAGAGAAACGATGTTATACATACAATATAGTATCGCCAAAGATAATTATACCACATAATTCTCGTGTTTCTTCTAGATGTTTTCAAAGTCATATTTTAGTCAATTTCAATAATAATAAGAATGATCACATAAGGGAGACTAAGTCCCATATACTATCCATAAGCAAGTGATACATAAAACATAATCGACACACATAAGCACGATTAAGTCATACAAACAACTCCTAGTCTCTTTTCTTAATTAATCTTCCTTCATTGATTAAACCACTTTTATTAATAAAACTCATTTATCTAATAAAACATCATTTATCAGTCACTACTATTCACTTGTACTCTTTCAATTCTTGAAAAGTATCTATATACTTATCTCAATTGGTGTAAGTGTATTCAGAAATTATTAAGAAGGTTTCCTACTTTATACCTTTGCCTTTTCTATCTTTTTAAAAAGATTCCATACTTATAATATCCTTCAAAATATCCATTTTACTGGTCAAAGTACTTTCACATATCCATTCAAAAAGGTTTAAGACTAATGTTACTTAAAGGTTGTCACCACATACCCAAAACCGTTTCACTTATGCTTATCTTTAAAGCATCCTTTTAAAATCAATGTACATTCATAAGTATAATAAAAAGGGCTAAAGATAAATGTTATTAATACATTATCATAACAAATCCAAACCATTCTGGTAATTGTTTTTATCTTTAAAAACATTTTTTAAAGATCTAAGTTCATATTCGGTTAAGTTCAGCGTTTGACTAGTTAATTATTAAGTCCTTGAGAAGATTGCTTGCAGAAATCGCGATTCATATGCTTAACTTGTTTTCAACATTCGAAATTAACAATTCCTCGTTCAAGAGTGAAAACAGGTAAGTTAGAGTAATAGTTGCATCAATGCTTTGCCTAGACACTTCATTCTTGAATCTTACAAATAAAGAAATAGCCTTCAAAATTACACCTCGCCCTATCCTAGAAAACACTTGACATTATACATCAGCTCGGATGTACATAGATTATTCTTAGGAAAAATCTGATTCGATCTCTCGAATACATATCTTTCCTTACGAATTAATATGGCTCACTCTATTATCTAATGCAGACTCCGATAGGGCTCCTTAATGTGGAACCTCTATTCTCCCTACATAGTTGTAACTATGATAGAAAACTTTGGTCCCACACCAAGAATCCTCATCAAGTGCCCGCCGTCAAAAGTTAAACAATAGATCCTTATTCGGAACGATGCAAACACCTCAAATTCATGTACTCGAATCATGGATCAAAACTATATGAAAAGGAGAAATGATCTACGTCCACCATACACACTTACTAATTAGTTCTTTCTAATACTAATCCAATTTCCACCAAATCATTTATGAAAACATTTCATAAACTACACAGATTCAACTTGGATGCTATTCCACTACATCCTAAGATCATATATCCATATCCAATTCCATTATTCCATTTTGAATTTATCTCTCAAAGAAAACTCAAGATTTAAATACCCGGCTTTTATTCAAAACATTTTCAAATAAAACTCTATATTTCAATCATATAAATATATATATTTATAGCCTGAGTAACTCCAAAATGATACTAAGAAACTAGGTACTACCAAACAGTATCCTACATTCCCTTACCAAGAAGGGTAATACTTAAGAGAAGTGTTTACCATCGAAAAACATTCCTTTCCCTATTTTAAGTTATTTTCGAGCCACCAGAACTTGTTAACTCAAAAATATTCCTTTTATTTCAAAATCTCAATTTTGGGACAATACTTTACATTTTCCAACAAAACATCGATTTTCAACTTACTTTGAGTTCGTTCGGGTTGAGCTTGTTTCGAAAGTACAATGATAAAGATAAAAATTTACTAATTGTACTATAATGTTCGCCTAGGCAAACATCTAACCATTACTTAGAAGATTATTCTGATTATCACAAAACAATCAAGGCTTGTTCTCTATACCAATCCAAAAATAAAACTTCTTACTTACACTTTTATACCCAAAAATTTATACTTAAACCAAATTGGTTTCAAATATTATTAATATTATTTTCCCAAAATTTTGAAAATCATCTTTCCAAAAGCACAGGGATTTACGTTCTCAAGGTTTCAACCCAAATTCTTCCAACTTAAATGATACCTTTTTATTAAACCATTTTATAAATCACTTATATTAAACCATTTTAAATATTTATCTCAAAATATTCTAACTTTTAAATCAAATTCTACCTCAACATTAACATCGAATGCCCTATAGTCAAACTGTGAAACTTAAGTCATAAGTTGTTCGTTGCCCCCTATTTTTCCCAATCCTTATCTACCTAACCTATATCTTAAAAAGGGAACATACTAACAACAGTCAATGCTCAACTTGACGAATATGACTAAACAAGCCTTGAATGACAATAATAATATATTATCATCTCCTAATATCTCAACCAACTATAGTATACTATTTTTGAAGATCATTCTTTTTATATATAAAATATATTCTAGTTAAATTTATTTCATTTACCCAATTTCAAAATAATACCGTGTTGACTAAATTTGTTTAAGTGTTTAGGAAATTCCTAACGATAACTTTAGCAAACACATCGACTAGAATTCTTAAGCCACTCAGGAGATCAAACAACACAATATAAAACATTTTTATATCACTAACAAATACGCGCTCAAATACCCATACATACGCACCCTCAAACTCATCCAAGGGTCTCACTTACCCTATCTTTGATGAGTCAAATCCTACCAAAGCCAAGGTTCTCGCTTAACCTTCGGCTCTGATACCATTTGTAACGAACCATCTTTCCAAACCCCATAAGTCAACATTAATACATCCACAGTATTAGCATGTCGAAAAACTAAGTGCCAGAAAGACAAATGGTTAGAGGAAAGAAAGGAGATAGAAGATAGAAGAACTAAGAACAAACACAGAATCTGACAATGCAACGGAATAATATATAATATAATCAAGTCTTTAAAAACTCTAAGACCCTTTTTATACATATAAATATCAGAGTTGGACAGTTATAACACCTATCCTTACAACAGCAGATAAACTACATGTAACACATACATAAATGAAGATATCCAAAATACAATAGTATGTTCTGGGCCTCCAACTCAACTCCATAGCTCCAAAGCATCTAAAGCTAATCTGGCAAACATGCTCGGACTGACTTAAGCATTACATGGAATAACGTCCGAGTCAGTTTGGTAAACCAGCGTGAGTAAAACTCAATAACAAGTAACAACCAAACTGGCTTCTACATCTAAAAACCTTTCAAACAAAGGGTATCTTGTAAGACCAAACCGCACATAAAAACGGGTGGGTTTTTAGCTTACGATAATCAAAACATTTTATATCAATATCCAGTGATATTATCATAGTGTCTAGGTTTAAAGTAAATATATAAAATAGCTGAAATGCTTGCATCTCACATTCTAACATACTAGGCTCTACAATCGAAAACGTAAGGCATGTATTAGAGAGTGGATTCCAATTGATGACTGGGCTACTGGTGTATCGTCCGCCGTAGTACACCTCTAGAAAAATGTACCGAGGTCATACCTAATAACCCCTATCAACACAGAACATGCCTACTCCTTGCTGGGTAGTACCAAACATATCATCACCCCAGTTGCTTTGCAACCTTTAACCGAGTGCTCCCACATACACGAATTCATTGATGATTGCATATATGTGTGTGTGTGTGTGTGTGTGTGTGTATATATATATATATATATATATATATCTAGAAGGGTGATGATATACCCTAATGAGTGTGACCCACGTAGCTTTGTATCATATCCTATGTTTTAGTCATTCCCAATTGATGAGGTTTAAGTCTACATTTTACTTCTCTGAATAGCAGTCCCTCTGGGAATGCTAACACCGCCCTTCAAGCAGTAATGCAGTGCCAACATTCATCCATACAAGTTGTCCAGGATAAGGACAAACCGAAGGCAATGCTTCTTCTACATACATTTTGGAATCACCCTCAGGATTAGTAGCAAGCAGCCCTGTACTTCAATGGCTTCATCTTCAATTCTATCTTCAAGATGTCTCCATTCCGTAATGCTTGAGTTGGATCGAAGTGATTTTCGGATAATATATCCGATCCCGGTCTCTTCGAAACAACTTTTGTTATTTTCGGTAAACTCAACCCTGTTTCTTTAGGAAATAAACAGATAAAAGATAAGAGTGGAGTTCACCTCCTAAACGTTTATGGATGGATTTCCTTATCATTTATCTAGAAGAATGAAACGAGTTTATACCCACAGTATAACACCTACGACGGTAATTGTACCTTATAATTCTCATGTTTCTCATAGATATTTCCAAAGTTAGGTTTGGTCCAGATTTGATTGTCAGTTATTTAACTATCAATTTATATAAACAATCAAATATTGATTCCATTCCATATGGGATCCTCTAAGCCTTTATTAATAAAACTTTAATAATAAAATCACTTTGTAAAACCTCGTCAACGGATCTTTTAAAACTCTATTTTCAAACCTCTTACATTACTTTATACTTGAAAAAAACCAATATTATACTTACCTAAACATTCTGAAAATTCCATTTCCTTAAATTTCCATATTAGATGGCCAAACAATTCCCTTTCAAAAATATCAACTCCTACAAAAAAAAATTATTTATTCCTTGTAAAAATTCTTTTCATAAGCTAACTTCATATTTCAGACCACTTAAAAGTTTTCAAACTAGATTTAAAACTTATTTCAAAAATATCTAAAATGATTTATAAAATTTCTTTCTATTTTTAAAATTATTTAAAAACTTCCTTCATAATTTCTTTATAGAATCTCCTTTATAAAATATTAGTTTCGATATATCCTTTGTAAATTACTCTAGGTAAAACAAATTATTTAATAAAACCCATTTTAAAACAAGATATTATTTAAAAATAACTTTATAAAATAATAATAAAATTTGAAAATCATTTATAACCATTAAACCAAATTGATTTAAGGATTAAATTCAATTCAAAAACATACTTTGAAGAGGCCTAGCAATCCCAATGGTACTAATTTAAGTAACTATTCAATTTTAATTCCAATTCACTTAACATTTATTTACAAAAGTCAACATATATGTAAATACAACTCGTATCCCAAACAGGTAGTAACATGTCAATATAAACTAATTATCATATACATATCCAAATAACATAATAGCAGGATGGTGATTTGTTCTGCCAAAAAGATGTCCAAACAATTCAATCAATTCATAGCAAACGGAGATTTATTCTGCTAACATGTGTCCACACAAACAAACCAACAATAAATTTATAGCAGAGTGAAGATTAATTCTGCTAACACATGTCTAAATAACCAAACAAACAATCAATCAATTTATAGAGAACGAGAATTTATTCTGCTAATACATATCCTACAACCAAACAAAAAAAACAATCAATCTATAGTAGAACAGGAATTTATTCTGCTAACACATGTCTAAACTACCCAACGATCTACATTATAACTCATTTACAGTTATATGGTTTCTTAATGGTATCAACACTTGAATCACTTGTACAAAACCGCCTTTGAAAAAGAAGTACCTTTAAATAATTTTACTTTTGAAAACCAAAGGATTTGAAACTTTTAAACCCTCTTAAAAATAATTAATTATAAGTTAAATCCTTATTTAAATCATAATTAATTTTAATTGAATCTTAACTTATTTTAATTAAATAGTTAACAGTAATTAACTATTAATTAGATCCAAATTAATCCTTTATTAATTATTAAATAATCAATTAAACCTTTATTAATAATTAAATGTTAATTAATATCAATTAATAAATTAAATAACCTTTAATTAAACTTAAATATTAAATTAAACCTTTAATAGATAATTTATTATAAAGTAAACCTTAATTAATTTATAATTTAAAAATACTTAAACACTTGATTAATAATTAACTAATAATTAATCCTATATTTAAACAATATTTATTTGAAAATAAATCATATACTTAACTCATAATTAACTAACCGAATTAGTTGAAATAAATCTTAACTTTAAAAGATAATTAAATAACAACCAACTTTTAATTAATAAAAGTTAATAACCCTTGTTTAATCCTTAATTAATTATTAATTATCAAAACACAATTAATTAAAAATTTATTATTAAATTCTTAACTTACCTTCTATAATATCATTATTTAGTTTATAAACCATTTACAAAACAATTTGAAGGATAAAAACCAAACTTTGCGAAAATCGAATTTTTAAACGAACTGCATCCATAGCGACTATCACTATAGATACCCATAATTTCCAACTTGTTGCTATCTAATCCTTTCATTTACTAATTTTACTTACTAATTTTTGATATCACTTCCAATTTCATGCCAAACATCACAACTTTATAACCAAACACCATTTAAATCATCAATTCAAAGTTCTAATGCTAAACCACAAAATAACACATATACATCCAAACCATACCATAATCCAAATAATAACATCACAAATACAACCATATATATAAATGTAAATTCTTTCTCAAAAAATTAAGTAATTTATCACCGAAGGCTATCTAAACTTTTGCTGCTTTGAGTATGACCTAGGACTTTCATTCCTAAGCAAAAAGACAGAGCCTTGAATCCTAAATGCACTAGGTAGGCTCGGACTTGAAGGGAAGAGGAAGCGAGACTTTTTTTTGGGTAAGGTGGAGCGACTACGGATAAACATCGAATTCTCAACAATAAACCCAAAAATAAGTTATTTTGTAATTGATTTTTGGCTATCTACTCATATTCGAAAGGAAGTAAAAGAAAAGGTTATTGTAATTTCTTTTCTCTGTCATTTCAAAAAAAGAATCACTTATTATCAATTTTTTAAGAAGTTATGATCAAAAGAAGAAGGGTAATTTTCGGACTTGAAATTTTAGGTGAAAAATTGCTTTGTAAAGATTGGGTATTTTGACATAGCTATGATAGAAATTTGAAAAAGTGGTGAACTAAAATGTTGTGGCCATTAAAATATCCCATGGTTTCAAATAAAGAAAAACCTCCATTTGAATTAGAAATGAGAAAGAAAAGGTTGGTGGAAAAAGGATGAAAAATGAAGCAACATATGGCTATTTATTGGCAAATTTCCTATGTAACCAATATATCTAGTCATATCACAAATCTTTTACAATATATATATATATATATATATATATATATATAATTATGTTTAATCACATCACTATTATATATAATTATGTTTAATCACATCACTTTCTTTTATTTACATAATTATTATGTTTAGTCACATCACTTTCTTATCTATGTATATATATATATATAATTATTATGTTTAGTCATACCACTCTCTTTTTTATATATGTAACCATTATACAAGTTTAATTATTAATTAATTGAGATGTGACAAGAGATAATTATAGTTAATGATTATAAATCTATGATGTGATAATACTTAATATATATATTTATATAAAACGTTTATTATTTTTAAAACTATGTCCCATCACATCAATTACTAATCCAAATTAACTTAAGATAATTCATTTCTTAGCATATTATTATCTAGTTACTTAACTCATATACATATATGTATATATGGTGCACAAAGACAAACAATGTTCCCGAAAACTTTCTTGTGTTGAAAGGTCGAAAGTTCGGAAAACGTCCTTCGGTCACATTTTATGTTTTTCTACGAACTATTTAATTTGGTAAACGAATTTTGAAAATGATTTTACTATCGTTGTTAATTAATTAAAATGAATTTATTTTCATTATAAAATCTATATATTGAATATTTAAAATTAATTAAATATTCACTAATTGTAGTAGTGATATTCTGGATCGTTACATAATGAAACAATCAATTGTTAATAAAATGATTGGATTTTTGATGATGTATTTTTATTTCAATTTATTTGATTTTTCCATAATTTTTAATTTGGAAAATATTTAATTATCATTTGACTATTTTTCGGCAAAGGATAGTATTTCTGTGATTTTACATAATACGATAACCATTGTATATTATTTTATTTGGTTATCATATCGCATCTTTGTGCACGATCACATTTTTGTTTTGTCGTGTTCATATGCGAAAAAAATTCTGGGCAGCAGCATGCCGGAAATTGTAGAATACTATATCTTAACCATTTACCTAATTTTTCACTCTCCCTCTTTAATGATCCAGAATTTCAATCATTTGAATTTGAAATATTTAATCAATTTTAAATACTGAAAGTTAATTTTTATAAGTTGAATAATTTGAATTTCAAATTTAGCGATTTATTTGATAATTAAATTGTTGAATTTAATATTCGTGATTCTTCAAATAATTAAATCCTTAATTTAATGTGAATAAAAATGATTTTGAAAGTTGATGTAAATTCTATTTAAAATTAGAATGGAGATAGTAAACTTTTAATTTAGATTTAAAAGTAATTAAATTACTTTTATTAATAAATCGTTTTAATTGACGCGTAAAAATAGCTTTTCAAGTCATTTTCTCGGATTTGGACGAAACCAGTTTTATTGGATCCGTAATAATGAAATATTATGTGTCGTCAAATTTCATAGAAGATTAGACATATCGTTTGGTTGTGCGAGCTTGAAACGCTTGTAAATTAATTTTAAAAATTTATATAATAATTGAGTTTGAAAAGCTATCTTCTGTATATGATCGAATTAGGTCTTGACACAAGTTCCATTATGTTCAAAATACAGATATTACATATAAAATGCCAGGTGGTACACCTCGTTTGACATCGAGATTTTTAAATGCATTGAGCTGGATTTTTTATAATATAAATAATATATAGTTTCTTTAATCACCATAACTTTGCCTATCCATGCCCCTGGTTGCATGTTTCAGCCATACCATCCATTTCCCCTATATTATACTGTCCATAGCCAGAAAGAATAAAATAAAGAAAGAAACCACATTTTTGTCTTCTTTAAAATTAAAGAAAAACTAAAATTTAATTCCAAAAATTTCAAAGTTTATTGCTTGAGTCTGGTTGGTTTAGATTTTCGATCTTGTAGGTTTTGAGATGGAGCGGCTGTGGTTTTGGGATTGCCACTCTTGTTTGGCAATCGACAGTGGATGATTTAGACTAGGGTTTGGGAATGCAATTGATGTGAGCATTGTTTTGGTAATTGGGTTTTAGATTCGGGGCTGCGACGGAATTTAGCATCGATGGATGGAGGATAATGGAGTGTGGCGGCCTGAAGTCTGCCGCGACATTCTACTGTAGCAGCATGGTAGTGTGCGACGTGTTTTACAGGAAGGGCATAGTCATGATGTAATGATGTCCGGTGGGAGGATAAGAGATTAGTGGTTCAATGGAGCAATCGAATTGTCATTTCGTGAGGAGATTAAGGAGGAATGGTTGATGGAAGAGCACGGCTATGGTGGAGGGAGAAGTAATGTTTGGGTGGCTGTTATTTTGAACAGGAAGATGGATTATTTTTAAGAGGGGCAATTAGTAATAAATCAATATTATTTAAAATCGAAATCTACTAAATCATATAACTCTTTTATACAATTTAGTGCTAAAATGAACATCATTCGATTTAGACGGAACTAGAATGCAAAAGCGATAACTGGAATTTTGGTGAGTTAATCTCATCTTTTTGGTTAACTAAAAATATTATATAGTCAATCAAATATTTATTGGATGTGTGAATATTTTATGATTGGCTATCATTAACTATTTGATAATTTACTAATTTAAATTGTTGGTTTGGTTATATTCATGCCTTAGAGCAGATGAGATCCTATTATGTTCTCGTGTAAGAGCGGATGACCCTTTGTATATGAATCCCGCCTCGAGGTGGTTGATTTATAATTATGGTTATATACTGCATGTGATGCAGGGAGACAGGTTGGAGGGATCTAATGGGTTTCCTCGCTATAGTTAATTTGATTTTAATAATATTCATGTTATATAAATCATTGGATAATAAACCTGGTTTTTTGCAGTATTGATTATGACGTCGTTATATGTTAAAAACGTAAAACCCTATAGTGATAGAAAAACCAAAACATATATTGGTTAAGTGTTGGGTGGCAATTGACATCAAAATTAGTATTTTAAGATACTATAAATTTCCATTTGAATTTGGATTGGTTTTGCGGCAGGAAACGAATTTAAATCCGAAATTAGGTTTTAAGAAATATTTTATGTTAAAGGATTAAATTTCTATTTTATTCCAATATTTATCTAAGTTATTTATTTTTATTTAACATTGTTTTAAAGTTATTTAATTACATTAATATTTTTTAAAGTTATTTGATTATATTAATACTGTTTTAAAGTTATTTGATTATATTAATATTGTTTTAAAGTTATTTTTAATTATATTAGTATTATTTTAAAGTTAATTTTAATTATATTAGTATTGTTTTAAAGTTATTTTTAATTATATTAATATATTTTTAAAGTTATTTAGTTAAATTAATATTGTTTTAGAGTTACTTGCTTATAGATAATATTGTTTTAAAGTATTTATCAACATGTTAATATTTTGAAAGGTTAATTATTTCATGAATAATTATGATTTGAAATTAATAATAAGGGTATATTAATAGGGTTTTGAAAATAAATTATGTTTATTATTTATAAATAAGGGTAAAGATTAGTTATTATTGTTTTATCAATAATGTTTTGAGATTATTAATTACTATTTTAAGATGTTTTAAGATAAATAATTATTATTATATAATAGTGTTAGAAGTAAGTGATTTTTTATAAATGTGTTCGAGACGTATAATTAGAGCTTATAAACAAACTTGGGTTTTATAAGAGGAGATTTATAACATGATTTGAGAAGTTAAAGAAAGATTGGTTAATGGTGAAATAGTTTTATAAATGGTTTTAGATATTTATAAAAGAACTTTAGGAGTGGGTTTATCAATTTATAAGAAGAGCTTTATAAGTAGTTTAATGGATATATAAAGCGTTTATAAATGCTTTGAAATTCATATAAGAGTTTATAATTGGAAATGGAGGTTGGGTTTTATAGGGGTTCTATATAGAGTTTATAAACGGTTTAAGAAATTTGTAAAACAAATTTTGTAAATGGTTTTTGAGATTTATAAGGAATTTATATACGACTTTTAAATTGTATAGAGTGGGAATTTTTCACAGTTTTGGTGAATATACTTAGAGTGTTAAGATAAGTATATAGATATTTTTCAAAGTATTGAAAATAAGGGAAAATCGTGCGTATATCTTTGTAAAGGTATTTATATACAAATATTTAGAAAGTGATTTTCATTAATAAGAAGATTAATTTAAGAGGCCAGTGTTTTCTAAGGTGCTTAACTATTGTTGGTTATTCCCTATGGAATTAAATCTTTGATTGAATGTTTGTTATTGATAGTTAAATAACTGATTATTGAATTTGGACTCAGAACATAACTTTAGAAATATCTAGGTGAAGCACGCGAGTTATATGGCACAGCCATCTCCGATGATGTTGTACTGTGCATATAAATCTCGTTCCATTCTCCTAGGACAATGGTAAGGAAACCTATCCACTAACGGTTAGGAGGTGGTCTCCACTCTTATCTTTGATAGTTTATTTCCTAAAGATTGGGGATGAAATTACCGAGAATTATTGAAAGTTGTTTCGAAGAGATCGAGATTGGATATGTTATCCGAAAACATCTTCGATCCTATGTAACGTCCCCCACTTGGAGGTTCAAAACTAACGGCTACAGATGCTGCAGTCATCCATATTTATTAATTTTCAGTGACAAATGCGTAATGTTAGATACTTTGATATAACAGAAACATATGAATATGAAAAAAAATGTGAAATCATAAAATAGATTTCTCATTCAACTTCAAATCATGTTCCAATTACATTACAATCCCAATTTGTAAACCGCATCCAGAAAAATATAATTATTACAAAATACGCCAAGAGCAACACAAGAAGCCCCTTAGATGATCAAAGTCAAAATATAGGCAATTAAACAACTTTGTCATTACTTCCAAACACAGCGGAATCAAATAGAAAAGAACTCCTAATAGCTAGCTTGCCTCATGCATGTCTCCGGAAGCTTATTTATCTAAAGAAGAACGTGAAAACCTTAACTCTCAAACTGCTCAAAATCAATTGAGCACCCAAGAGTTTAAGGGGAAAAAATAAACTTCGAGTCAGACAGAAAGTCTGGTATGAATAATAACCAACCATCACGATCCATATAGATATCTAGAAAGACCACACCACTTAGCGTAGGTTTTCTCCTAACTAGTATCGTAACTTAATTTATAATAACTATATACTGTGCTCCAACATCCGTAATTGTTAAGACATAACATAATAAAAATATCATGATGATATGCAAACATGCAATATATTCTGTATTTCCCATCCCCATTCATTTGACTATTTGACTCGGTTATAGTTTCTAGAGTCACTATTAACCTATTAGTTTTTATTGGCTAACTAATAACCTACTCAAAGCTTATGAACTATCTGCCCAGTTTCATAACTTTTCATAAGAACCTATTGGTATCTACCAATAACTTTATCCAATTATGGTTTTTAAGGGTTCACTATGAACCTATTGGGTGTTCCAATAACTTTCGTTAGATCATAGTTTTCACAGGTTAACTATGAACCTATTGATCTCTATCAATAACTTATTTCGAATACAGTTTTCATGGGATCACTAAGAACCTATTGGCCCCTGCCACTAACTTTTCCCATACATAATTTTCATAGGCTTACTATGAACTTGTATAAGCTAATAACTCTTTGGTCAATCTCTGGACATCCTAAGTTGTGGTCTACCTGACCTCCTAGATACAACTCTATCGATTTATATTCACTACTAAGTTAACCTACTGGTTATTCTGCACTTAATACCCCAAAATGCAGTTATGGCTTGATTATAAAGTGAATAAGTTTATAGAAGAAACACACAAGATAAAATTTAATAACATAATAATATAAACATCTCCGATTTAATTTCCTCATATTTTCCAAATGAAATATGCTTAATACCTTTAACCTTTTATCTTTAGTAAGGAAAGCTTTTTCCAAAAACACCAAAGTTAGATGCCATTTCAAAACTCTTTCATATTGCCACGGGTTTTTCTTCAAAAACTGAGATTGGGTTTCTTATTTTAAAACCAAGGCTTTCGAAAGCTTAGGCCATATCTTTAGAAACCATTTAATTATATCCTTCGAAAGTATGCAAACCTTCTTTTCAAAACACTTAAACATATGTCTTTCAAAACACTCAAAACATCCCTTTCGAAAGCATCAAAACCTTTCTTTCGAAACCATTAGAACATTTCTTGCGAAAGTATTAAAGCTTATCTTTCAAAACCACTTAGTTCAAATAGGATTTATAGAAGCATAGCTTTGAAACTATATGAAAGTATCTCTTTCAAAATCATTGGGTTTAATCTTAAGTATAATTTATGAGTGAAAGTGAACATAAGCGAACGTAACTCTTTCGAAAAACATTAATCTCCAAGTAAAAGAATTTTAGGGGAACATATGGATTTGAAACCACCCTTTTGAAAGCAATGATCTTTAAGTAAAATAGTTAGAAAAAAGATAGCATCGAAACAACCTTTTGAAACCATTGCCTTCGAAACCTTTAATATAAGTGACTACAGGGACCTTTTCGAAAGCATTGGGTTGTGGCTTTTATATTAATAAAACAAAAGCTTCCCTTTCGAACTCATTGTTATAGGGCTATAATGAAAAGTGGTCATTAACCAATTCGAAAGGTATGAGGATGGCAGCTAGGTTTCAACTGGGTTCAAAAGCAATTACCCTTTCAAAAGCTCCTTTTCAAAACTTAACATGCGACAACTCAATCGAAAGTTACTTTTCAAAACCAAGGCAAGCGGCATTCCATTTGAAAGCTATTAAGTAACTTCAACCCTTTCGAAGGCTTCTTAGAAAACAAGGGGCAACTCTTTCAAATGCTTCCTTTCGAAAGCTTCTTAGAAACAAAGTAAGCAGCATCTCTTTTGAAAGCAAAACGAAGGCAAGTGGGTTGATTCGTAAGCAATTAAAAATGGCATCAACCCCTTTGAAAGCAAGCTTTCGACACCATCCCCTTTCACCTTTCTTCAATATGCTACACATCAACTATTTGATAACATATATATATATATATATATATATATATATTGGTTTTGAATGGGATTGAAAGGCCAACTAGGATGATTTCAGTAGTAAACAGATGGAAGTGGCAAGTTTGTAATTCAAAGCAAAATCTGATCTTATACCTTTAAAACAAATTCCTTTATACTTAACTTGCCTTATTTGTCAAAATATAAAAGGTTGCCAAACCTTTATCAAAATCCTTTTTATAAAAGGGCTGTCGAATTCACTAATTAGTAATAAAATTTATTTTAACAATGAATCCCTTCCCCTTAACAAAACAATAAAGACATTTAAGCCCTCAAACTTAATTACGTTAATTTCCATAGAAAATCACTTAGAAAAAATCCCAAAAAATCATCTTACTTTACTTTTAATATGTTTTCTAACGCATATAAATTTCAGACCCAAAACGCTTTATGTAATTACCATAATTAATTTCAAACCCAAATTATCTATTCCTTCCTTTCAAAGTTCATAATAAATTATCCATAGCTTGGATTATTATGAAAATTTAAACCATCTCCAAAATAATGTTTTACATAATATATTAAATCCTTATGACATTAGAAACCCATTTTACATGATTTTAGCCTTAAAATCAAATCAAACCTTTTACAAACATACTTGTTCAAATCAAACATTGCATATAATCAAAGCACATCATCATTCAAATCATCCCTACGATTTTAAAATCTTAAACCCGATATTAAGATGTTCATTAAAATATATATGAGATGATTTAGATTATTATCCACCATGTTTGGATAAGGAACTTGAGTTGGGTCTTGCTTAATTCTTCTTTACTTGAATCCTTAGCTTCTAGTTGATTTTGATCCCCATTTCTCCTAGGGTTATGGTCGGCCTTAATCTCTTTTGTTTTTGTTTTTATGAATGTTTGAAAATGAGAACGAGGTAATGATTTAGGAGTTATGAAAGTTGTATACGGCTACTCTCATAATACCCTTGCCATACTCCCTTGAGTATTTAACTTGCAAAGCCATTCTTATAATTTCGTTTGGTTAAGGCACGACTCTATTTAGTTTTCAAATCTCAATCCCCTTATCACTATAGCCTTTATATTATTTTACTTTATTTATCTAATTAAATCTCTTGAATAATATTTTTTAAAATTAGGGGTGTTACATGCTCCCTATCTTAAAGAATTTCGTCCCCAAAATTCCGTAAAGACTAAATAATAAAAATAACAATCATCTGTAACACTCCTAACTACCATACTAGCCTACCTGACTAGCAAACAATATATATAAAGAAAATATAGAACATACCCCTACGATAGATCAGGATAACTATCTCTAATCATTTCTTCTGTCTTCCAAGTACAGTCCTTCTCGTTGTCACGCCACTAAACTTGCACCAACTTGATTGTTTTTTTCTTAACCTCTTATCATCTTTCACTACGACCCAAACTGGTTGTCTAATAAAAGTCAAATTCGGTTCTATTATTAAGTATTCCAACACTGTCAGAGGAATAGTAGTCTTTGGATCATGCAAATACTTATGAAGATGAGACACATGAAACACATTATGGACACTTGCCAAACTACTCGACAACTCTACTTTATATGCGAGCTTTCCAATCCTTTCCATAACTAGGAACAATTTAACATATCTCGGCGCTAGTTTCCCTGACTTTCTGAATCGTATCACACTCTTCATTGGTGATACTTTAATGAAAAACTTATCTTCAACTGAGAACTCTAGATCCTTATGCCTCTTATCTGCGCAACTCTTTTATCTAGACCGAGCTTCCCTCATCCTTCCTCGGATCAACTTAATCTCTCTGTTGCCTCTCTTACTAGGTCTGGTCCTAAGACTAATTCGTCTCTTGTTTCCAACCAACATGGTGGTGATTTGCATGGTCTTCCATACAAAGCTTTGAAAGGCGCATTCCTATGCTAGTCTGATAACTGTCATTATAGGAAAACTCAACTAAGTGTAGGTGATCTTTCCACGATCCACTAAAGACTAGCATACAAGCTCTTATCAAATCCTTGAGTACCTTGTTGACTCCCTCTGTCTGCCCATTCATCTAAGGGTGATAAGCAGTACTCGTCTTTAGCTTGGTACCTAACACATCCTGTAGACTCTTTCAGAATTCACTAGTAAACAAAGCATCTCTATGACTGACTATACTACTAGGAATTTTATGCAGTCTAACTATGTTCTTCATAAACAATTTAGCTAAAACAGGTGCCGTCCTGGTTAACTTAATTGAAATGAAATGGGCATACTTGGCCAGCCTGCCCACTGTGACCCATATACTTTCATTTCCTTGATTCGACCTTGGAAACTCGTCTATACAATCCATGTATATCGAATCCCATTTCCAAACTAGTATCTCTAAAGGTTGAAGCAATCCACTCGGCTTTTGATACCCAGCCTTTACTTGTTGACAGTTCACACACTGCTTTACCAACAAGCCAACATCTTTCTTTATACCTTTCCAGTAGAAAATCTTATTCATATCTTGTTACATCTTGGTTCCCCAAGTTGAATCGTAAATCTAAATCAGTGATATTCTCTAAGAACTTCTTTCCTTAAGTCCCTAATATTCGTATCACACAAGTGTCCCTTCTTTTTCAACCATCCCTTCTGGTCAAGATTAACATCCTTTAGATCATCAATCTCTGATACAACCTCAAGCCTTCTAATCTTTTCAGCTAACAATGGGTCTTCTTTCTTCTTAGAAGCAACCCTTTTGATCGGTACTGGTCAAACTTCCAAGCAAGATACCATGGCAGTGCTCAAACTAGAACTAACAGTCGATCTTAACTACACACTACAAGTAGTCAAAGCATCTAGATCTTTCCATTCCGTCAACATAGCTAACACCACATTTTGACATTTTCTATTAAGAGCATCCAGTGCCTTATTTTCCTTTCCAAGTGTATACTCTATACCAAATCATAAGCCGCTAAAAACTCTAACCATCTCTGCTGTCTCATATTCATCTCCTTTAGAGAGAATAAATACCTTAAAAACTTATGATCTATCTATAACTCAAACCTCTCATCTAAGAGACAATGCCTCCATACTTTCAATGCAAAGATAACCGCTGCCAACTCTATTTATGACTAGGATATCTCACTTCATACGGTCTAAGCTATCGTGAGGCATATGCAATAACTTTAACTTTCTGCATTAACGCAACCCCTAATCCGGTTCCATATGAATCGATGTACACTACTAATCCTTGGTTTCTGTATGGAACTACTAACACAGGCGGGTTGGTTAACAAATTCTTTAACTTAACGGATGCTTCCTCACATTAGTCAGACCAAATAAACTTCACGTCCTTCCAAGTTAGCTTAGTCAAAGGTGCTGCTATCCGTGAGAAATCATTAATGAATCTTCGGTAATAGCCAGTGAGTCCAAGAAAACTTCTAATATCAGTCACTATCTCTGGTCTCCTCCAGCTGTTAACGGTTTCGATCTTATCTGGATCAACTGATAGACCCTTCTCTGGAACCATAGGACTAAGAAACTTAACTTCTTTCTTCTAGAAATGACACTTGGAAAACTTAGCTTTCAGCTGATGCTGCCTTAGCATCTCAAGAACTATTCTAAGATGATCTTCATGCCCTTTTTCATCTTTAGATTAAATTAAAATGTCTTCTATGAAAACCAATACGAATCTATCTAAGTGCTCTTAGAAAATTCGGTTCGTCAAATCCATAAAAAAATGCCGGTGCATTCGCTAATCCTAATGGAATTACTAACCACTTGTACAAACTATACCTATTCTGAAACACCGTCAACAGAATAATGTTCTTTGCCACTCTTAACTAATGGAAACCTATTGCCATATCCAATTAGGAAAATACTCTGGCTTCAAGAACTGATCAAATAAATCATCGATTCTCGACAAATGATACTTATTCTTCATTATCATCTTGTTTAACTTACGATAGTCGATACATATCCTTAACGACCCATCTGGTTTTCTTACGAACACCGCGGCCGCTCCCCAAGGCAAACTGCTTGGTCTAATGAAATTCTTCCCTTCTAAATCCACTAATTGCACCTTCAATTTTTTCATCTCGGTTGGTGTCATCCTGCTAGATGGTCTACTTATAGGCACTGCTCCAGCATAAGATCTATTCGAAACTCAATGGATCATTTCGATGATAGTCCTGTGACCGACTCAAAAACATATGCATAATCTCTTGCTACTAAAACTTGATTCAACTATTTTTCTAGTTCCATAGCACTCAACAAAGCACAAGCACTCTAATCTGATTTCTCCACTAAGAATATAAATCAGTTATGACTATTAGGATGCCTTAGCAGTATTTCCCTATCTTGGCAAAATATCCTAGCATTATGTTTATCTAACCAATCCATATCCAAAATGATTCTGAAACCTACGAAATCAAAAACATACAAATTACATGCAAACTTATGACCTAACAAACCAAGTTCTAACTCGTCACATCTCAACCCCAGAGTTGCATATCCTCTTATCAGATTCACAACCCTCAAGTAAGTAACAAAGTATGAGGGTTCTAAACATATCCTATCTACTAAACACCGATATATAAATGAATGCGATGCACGGGTATCAAACAGTACCCAAACTGGTATACTTTGAATCAAAAGCGTAATTTTCATCACAGTCTTTACCTTCTCAGTAGCAGTTAATCTAGTGGATGATGGTCCAAAAGTAAAGACCTTTCCCTTGTCCGCTTTGACCTGTTCTGGACACTGATTCTTGTAATGCCCAATCTGGTCACAATTGAAGAACTTTACTCCCTTCTTATCTGCAACCTTCTTCCCTTTTCTAGTTCGACATTCATGAGCATGATGTCCCTTCTTATCACACTTAAAGAAAACTAAATTAGCTTTCGCCTTCTTGGCATCTTCTCTCTTTTAGGTTCATTTCTTCTTAAAGAGTTTCCTTTTCTTGCCTTGATAACCCTAGGCCTCAACCTGTTTCTCCTACCCATAAGTAGAAAGCAACTCTTCATTCTAGATTTCCATGTCCATAATAACAATACTTGGATCATGGAGATGTGACATTGTCGCCCTAGCAATTTTGAGCCTTAACCCTCAAATAAACTTCTCGTTTCTTTTGATGATGGTGTCCATGGTACTATATTTGTATTTGGACAACTCATCAAACTTCAAAGCATACTCTATCACCAACATTTCATCATGCACTAAATCCATGAACTTTCCCAGCAATACTGACTTGGCAACTTTAGATAAAAACC
Source organism: Allium cepa (assembly GCA_030765085.1). NCBI lineage: Eukaryota > Viridiplantae > Streptophyta > Magnoliopsida > Asparagales > Amaryllidaceae > Allium > Allium cepa. Next base: position 444,844,851 of record CM060931.1, read on the forward strand.
TTTCTTTGATTCTCCTTCGAAATTCCACCTAAGTCAACTCTTCCTCGGGAACTCCTGTGGTAACAATATTCCACAAATGAAGTGCTGCTCCTTGCAATTGTCTAGAGGCAAACTTCCTCTTCTGATCATCATTTAATCCTAAGTCAGCAAAGATCCTTTAACAACGAAAAAGCTAATTCTCTACTTCTGTAGCATCCTTTGTTCCCAAAATGGCTTCCCACTAAGACTGGTATAATCCCTACCCAGCTTAGCATAGCTATTGCCAATTGAGGCCACAAATTTAGCTCCTTCGAACATTTGCAACATTACCCCTAGCTACTCCTGCAAATGCTCTAGATTGCATAAGATTGATGAAGAATTGATACATCATCCACATATCTACTGACGGGATTTCAACACCAACATTTGCATTTGGATTAGCATTTGCCTATCAATTAGGGTTCCTCCTAGTATTAGGTCGAGCATTTCCAGTTGGTTGTGGTGCTTCCTCTACCTAGATTTCCTTTTCCGTTTCCTACCTCCATATCTTCCTTTCTCGTAAATCTGCATACGAGTCTTAGTAAATACATAAGAATGGACTAAGAGAGAGGGGAGTACGTATTTATAGATATATGCATAATAAATACAATTATGTTACTGTAGCATTAACCCAAACCCCGATCTCATTTTCTGATTCATTGGATTATATTTTGAAATTCTTTTAGATTTAAATTTCTTTTTAAATTTACATAAACATATACTCTAATACCAACTTGTAACATTCCCCACTTGGAGGTCCAAAACTAATAGCTACGGAAGTTGCAGTCATTCATATTTATTAATTTTCTTGACCAAATGCAGTAATGTTAGATACGTTGATATAATAAAAACACATGAATATGAAAAAAATTTAAAATCTTCAAACAAAATTCTCATTCAACTTCAAATCATGTTCCGAGTTCATTATATAATCCCAATTCGTAAACCACGTTCAGAAAAATATAATGATTACAAAATACGCCAAGAGCGACAGATGAAGATGCCTCCTTGGATGATCATAGTCTAAATATAGGCAATTAAACAACTTTGCAATTACATCCAAACACAGCGGAACCAAACAGAAAAGAACTCCTAATAGCTAGCTTGCCTCTTGCACGTCTTTATAAGCTTATTCTTCTAAAGAAGAACCTGAAAACCTAAACTCTCAAACTACTCAAAATAAATTGAGCACCCGAGAGTTTAAGGGGAAAACATAAACTTCAAGTCGAACAGAAAGTCTGGTATGAATAATAACTTACCATCTCTATCCATATAGATAACTAGTAGGACCAAATCGCTTAGAGGAATGGGTTTTCCCTCACTAGTATCCTAACTCAATTTATAACAACCATATACTGTGCTCCTTCATCCACAATGGTTAAGACATAACATAATAAAAATATCACGATGATATGTAAACATAAAATATATTCTAGATTTTCCATCCCCATTTATTTGAATATTTGTCTCAATTATAGTTTCCTTGGGTCACTATTAACCTTTTAGTTTTCATGAGCTTATGGACTATCTGCCCGGTTTCATAGTTTTTCATGGGTTTACTAAGAACCTATTAGTATCTACTAATAACTTCATCCAATTATAGTTTTCATGGGTTCACTATGAACCTATTGATTCTCCAATAAGTTCCCTCATATTATAGTTTTCATTGGTTAATTGTGAACCTCTTGATCTTTGTCAATAACTTAATCTGGATATAGTTTTCATAGGATCACTAAGAACCTATTGGTCCACGCCGATAACTTTTCCCATACATAGTTTTCATGGGTTTACTATGAACCTGTCTAAATTAACAACTCTTCGATCAATCTTTGGACATTCTTAGTTCTAGTCTACTGACTTACTAGATACAACTTTATCAATTTATATTCACTAAAGGGTCAACCTAGCTGGTTATTCTACCGTAAATACCCCAAAATGCAGTTATGGGTTTATAAAGTGAATAAGTTTACGGAAGAAACAGGCATGATAAATGATCATAGCATAATAATATAAACATCTCTGGTTTAATTTCCTTTTAATCATTTTCCAAATGAAATGTGATTAATACCTTTAATCTATTACCTTTAGCAAGGAATGCTTCTTTCAAAAACACCAAAGTTAGATGCCATTTCAAAATTCTTTCATATTGCCATGGGTTTTTCTTTAAAAATTGAGATTGGATTTCTTATTTCAATACTAAGACTTTCGAAACCTTAGGCCATATCATTAATAACCATTTAATTATATCCTTCGAAAGTATGCAAATGTTCTTCGCAAAACATTTAAACATATGCCTTTCGAAACACTCAAAACAACCCTTTTGAAAGCATCAAAACATTTCTTTCGAAACCATTAAAACATTCCTTGCGAAAGTATTAAATTATCTTCAAACCACTTAGTTCAAGTTGGGTTTATAGAAGCATAGCTTTGAAACTATATGAAAGTATCTATTTCAAAATCATTGGGTTTAACCTTAAGTATAACTTATGGTTCAAAGTGAAAATAAACGAAAGTAACTCTTTTGAAAACTTTAACCTCCAAGTAACAGAATTTGGGGGAACGGATGGTTTTGAAACTACTCTTTGGGAAGCAATGATCTATAAGTAAAATAACTGGGAAAATTATAGCTTCGAAGCGACCTTTTAAAACCATGGCCTTCGAAACTTTTAATATAAATGACTACAGGGATCCTTTCGAAAACACTAGTTTGTGGCTTCCATATTAATAGAACCAAAGCTTCCCTTTTGAACTCATTGTTATAAGGCTATAAAGAAAAGAGGTCATTAACCACTTTGAAAGGTATAAAGATGGCAGCTAGGTTTCGACTGGGTTTAAAAGGAATTACCCTTTCGAAAGCTCCTTTTCAAAACTTAACACGTGGCAACTTAATCGAAAGATACTTTAAAAAACCAAGGCAAGCTGCAATCCATTCAAAAGTTATTTAAAAGTAACTTCAACCCTTTCTAAAGCTTCTTAGAGAACAAACGACAACTCTTTCAAATGCTTCCTAAGCCACTCTTTTGAAAGCTTCTAAAAAACAAAGTAAGCGACATCTCCTTTGAAAGCAAAACGAAGGCAAGTGGTTTGATTTGAAAGCTATTAAAAATGGCATCAACCACTTCGAAAGCAAGCTTTCGACGCCATCCCCTTTCGCCTTTCTCCAATACACTACATACAAACTATTTGATGTCATGTGTGTTGGTTTTGAATGGGTTTGAAAGGTCAACTGGATGATTTCAGTAGCAAACAGATGAAAGTTGCAAGTTTGTAATTCGAAGCAAAAACTGATTTTATACCTTTAAAAGAAATTCCTTTATATCTAACTTCTCTTATTTGTCAAAATATGATTGGTTGTCAAACCTTTATCAAAATCCTTTTTCTAAAATGGCTGCCAAATTCATCAATTAATAATTAAAATTATTTTAACAATAAAGCCCTTCCTCTTAACAAAACAATTAAGACATTTAAGCCCTCAAAACTTAATCAATTTAATTTCCATAATAAATCACTAAGGAAAAATTCTCAAAAATCATCTTACTTCACTTTTAATATGTTTTCTAACATATATAAATTTTGAACCCAAAATGCTTTAGGTAATTACGGTAAAATTTTAAACCCAAATTATCTATTTCTTCCTTTCAAAATTTATAATAAATTACCCATAGCTTGGATTATTACGAAAATTCAAACCTGTCTCCAAAAAAATGTTTTACATAACATATTAAATCTTCGTGGCATTCGAAACCCATTTTACATGATTTTAGCCTTAAAATCAAATCAAACGTTTCACAAATATACTTGTTCAAATCAAGCATGGAATATGATAAAAGCATACCACCATTCAAATACTCCCAAAGTTTTTTAAAATCTTAAACCCTAAGATGTTCATTTAAATGTATGTGAGATGGATTAGATTATTATTCACCTTGTTTGGATAAGGAACTTGAGATTTGATCTTGCTTAATTCTTCCTTGCTTGAATCCATTAGCTTCTAGTTGATTTTGATCCCCTTTTCTCCTAGGTTCATGGCCGGCCATGACCTCTTTTGTTTTTGACTTTATGAAAATATGAAAATAAGAATGAGGTAACGGTTTAGGGGTTATGGGGGTTATATACATGTATTCCTATAATACCCTAGCCTTATTCCCTTGAGTAGTTAACTTGCAAAGCTATTCTTATAATTTCATTTGGTTAAGGCACAACCTTTATTTAGTTTTCAAATCTCAATCCCCTTATCACTCTAGTTTCTACATTATTCTATTTAATTTATCTAATTGAATCTCCTAAATTATATTATTTAAAATTAGGATACATCCAACTTAAGCGTATCGAAGTGAAGACATCTTGAGGATGATGGAATTGAAGACGAAGCTCTCAAGTGTTTCATTCAGTCCCAAAATGAACTTATATGGATGAATGATGGTATTGCATTGTTGCCTAGAGGGCAGCGTTAGCACTCCAAGTAGGAAATGTTGTATTAAAGTTAAAACGTAGCCTCAAGCCTCATCAACCATGAATGACTAAAACAGAGGAGATGCAGCAGGCTAAGTGGGTCGCTCCCCAGTAGGGTATGATCATCCCTATCTAGAATCGATATTATCTCTCATTGTAAGCTTAGGTGCCCACTAATGAAGGGGTGATCATATTCGGTGCTACCAGTCAAGTAGTAGGCGATTCTATGTTGGCAGTGGATCCTTGTGAGGTCCTCAGCGTTATTTTATCTAAAGATGCACCGTGATAGGCGGTACCCCAGTAGCTCAATCATTGTAGGGAATCCATTTTCCTATACATGCCTTTACGGTTTTAGTTGTATAGCTATTATGCTAAAAATAATTTATGTAATGATTTTTGCTAAGATTAATAAGTATTTGTATCTTAGATACTATTATAATATGAGAGAATTTCGTATGAAATGTTTTGGTTATCATAAGGTAAAAACTCATCTGTGTTTATTTGCGGCGTGGTCTTATGAGATACTTTTGATTTTCAAACATTTCTATAATTTTAAAATCTAGTTGGGTGTGTTTACTCATGTAGGCTTTTCAAACTGGCTTGTGTGTTACTTATTATAATGCTCAGGTCAGATCGAGTATATTACTGATTTAGATTGGACACTTGGAGCTTCAGGAGATGAGTTGGAGGTCCAGAAACGTATTTATGTGTATGGTTATTTTCCGCTGCTTTCATTATTATATTTATCGGCAATTGTAAGGACACGCTGTTATAATTGTCTAGGATGAAATATGTTAGTATACCTTGATTGATGTATGTATATTACATTTCTTCTTTGTGTAAAGATTTATTGTATATTATAGATTACTCGTTCTGCTATGAGATTCTATATTGTTTAGTTTTTCTCTTCTCTCCTTCTCTCTTTCTTTGTTTCTCTCCTAACTATCCCTTTTCCATTCAATTTGAGTGGATCATGTGTGGTAAATTGTCCGCTTAAACTATGTGAAAAAGTGAGTTGTTACACCCTCCTCTCTCTTTCATTTTCATTTTATAATAAACCAAAAGAAAATGGCCTCCTCTGTTTAAAATTTAAAATCTCAAAATTTCCTCAAATAAAAATTATAAAGCTAGTTTCTTTGAGTTTGTACTAGAAAATCTTCGACTCTATGTAAGTTTGGTTATATGCGGTTGGGATTGGAGTTGTTCGACGATTTTGGGAATTTATGGTTGAAATACGATTTAGGTTTTTGGATCATTTGAGGTGATGTTAGGCTCAATGAAATGTGGATTTGTAGTGCTCATGCAAAGGGGAGCTAGTGGGTGCATTTTGGTGGAACTCAGTTCTATGTAGGGGAACGCGACACTACTAGTCGCGGGTATGAACAACCCAGGTTGTGATTTTGTTTATGGCATTGAGTTGACCTTTATGGTGTCGAGAAGGTCGAGGAATGCTCTGTATCTTGGTGGTTCGTGCATGTCTAGGAATGACATTATGCGTGTTTAGGCTTCTGAAATTGGGGGTGGAAGGGAAGAAGATGGTCTAAGTTTGGTAATTTATAATTAATTAAGTGACTAAAGAAATTTAATTATTTAATTAAATTTAAATTTTATAAACTCAATAACTTGCTCATATGAGGTCGGATTTAACACGGTCAGTTGTGTTGGACTCGTAAGAGTGTTAGCTACGCATTGGAACTAGTTTCGTTGAATTTTGGGTAAGTGGAAGTTTGGGCGATTCTAGACCAAATCAACGTTCGATTTTAGACCAAATCAAAATGCGAAAGTAATTACTGAAATTTCGATGAGTGTACTCAACTTTAAACAAATTATGTAACATACGTATTTCTATAGATTATTGTTGAATGCTTGAATGGTAGTTTATATTATTGTTTTGGTCTTTTGTTTGGATTTTAAACTCCCGCTTCAAAAACGGGTGACATAAATAACAATTGTGTTGCAATGGACAAAAAAGAGGAAGCCGAAGTGTACGTAGCGAATAGGTCGCTATGGAACACTTCAAAAACACATTCATATATGTGATTTACATTGAACTTTTGTAGAGAGATCCTAAAACGTTTCTCACCAATATTAATTTACTTATATTCTTATGTCCTTTAGATTGTTGTTTAGTTAAAAATATTTATAACATACTATTTGATTGTGCAAGTGTCGTTATAGCAATTATCGTTGTACCATCACTTATGAAATATCATCCCCTTCAACCCTTGTCGTGTGTTGAAGTTGAGTTTATATTTTCACAAAATAAATGTTTGACATATTTTGTCACTTTGAACATTGTTTAAACTATATTTGCAAGTATTTTGAGAATTTTGAAAATAAAGGGTGAGTGTTGATTTAAAAATTTATAAAAGGAGTTATAAATTCAGTTAATTATCTTTAAAATAATTAACACTGTTTTAAATTTATAAAGAGATTATAAATTTTGATTAATTATCCTTCGAGCTAATTAATGTTGTTTTAAATTTATAAAAGTTTATAAATTGGATTTTATTATCTTTCGGAATAATTAATGTTGTTTAAATTTATGAAGGTTATTTACCTTAAATATTTTGTAAATTCTTTTCAAATGAGTTTGTAAGGACTGTATAAGTGTTTGAAAAGAATTGGAGGTTTAAAGATATTCTTAATTATTATTTAACTATAATAACGTTAATTAATAAATATATTAATGATTTTTAAGGTTAATTAATCATTTTAATAATGACGTTTTAAAGTAAATTAACCATTTTTGATAATGAACTTTAAGGTTAGTTGATTATTTTAATAAATGATATTTAAAGTTAATTAATTGATTTAAATAAAGATGTTTAAAACCAATTATCAGATTTAATAAAAGCATTTTAAAGATTAATTAACTTATTCAATAAAAGAGATTAGAGTTAATTAACTGATTTAATAAAGGTGTTTACAGTTAATTCATTGATTTATTAAAGGAGTTATACGTTCGATTATTTATTTATTGGGATAATTAATGTGGTTTTAAAGTTATAAAAGAATTATATCAATTGTCTTTCTGATTGATTATCATTATTTTAATTTATAAAAGCGTTTTAATTGATTTATTATCTTCTAGAATAGTAAATATTATTTGAAATTTATAGACGATAGTTTATAAATGAGAAAACCTTTTAAAAGGAATGTTTGAAAATAAAACTAAGTGTAAATTGTTTTAAATTATAATTAAATAATGTTTTAATGGCATTTTTTTACCCTTCTTTTAATACGCTTAAAAAAATAATTTGCTCTTTAAGCAGAATATTTTAAAGAGTGTTTTAAAGTGTTATAAATATTTGTGATGTGAAAACCAAGCACAAGTTTGGGTTTTAAAAGTGTAGAAGTTTGATTCGGTTACGAGAAGAGTAAGAAATTTAACTTCTGTAACGATGTCGCTTATATGGAAAGCATTTAGTTATACTCTCAACACTAGACGTCGAGGTATGGAAACTTGTTTCTATCATGAAGATTAAAAATATCATCAAGGCAATGCCTAGAGGTAACATTACCTTAATTGCACGGCTTCATTTTCAACAGAGGGATAATACATGTTTGAATTGAGGATTTGCGGTAAGGGTATGAGATTTAATTTCCATATACGACCGTTTTAATTATTCTCGATAGTTGATTTATTGATAATCGATTTGGCTTTCTTCTTTATGTTTCATCAATTTAAGACGAGTCGTTGCTCATTTAAGCGTTGATATTCTTTGTCGAAAATGACAAACAAAAAGCGATGGGGTCAAGCTATGTGAGGTTGCTCCCATTAGGGTATCGTCACATCTACTCTAAATTGGTTTCTGTTGAATGCACATGAAGATGTGAAATACTCGGATACCTGGTATGGTTGGCAGGATACGGCTTGGGGTTCCCAAAAGGAGTCACATAGTATATGACCCCTCAAGTATATTTTCTAGAGGTATACTTTCGGTAAAGGAGGCGCACCCTCCTAGTCATTGTTGGAAAACTTCTCTTTCCTTGTGGTTTATTCGAATCTTTGAACTGTTTTCTTAATTGCATCATAATTATTAGATTCAATCCCATAATATCCCAGTTAAAACTATTCATAAATTGGAAAAAGTCTGCTAATTTTATTTGGAAAGGAAAACAGCATAAAATAGCATGGGATATGGTCTGCAAACCAAAGAAATTTGGGGATTTGGGCCTTAGGAATATAAATGATTTGAGTGAAGTTTGTAAGCTTAAACTTTTTTGGAAATTTGTCAACGGTAGTTCACTCTGGGCTAGATGGATGAAAGCTAAATATCTTAAAAATAAAAAAAATTGGACTGCAAAATTTGAAAATCATTACTCTTTCTCTTGGAAAAATATTTTGAGTTGCAGGGAGGTTGATCTAAAACTTTTGGATAGGAAATTCAAGGATGGAAATCAAACCAGTTTATGGTTTGATCCATGGATTCATGGAAAATCTTTGGTCAATCTTTTGGGTTGGGATAGTTTGCTTTGGTTTGGAGGAACTTTTAATAAAGTTAGTACCATTATTCAAAACAATTTTTGGAATACATTTAATCATCCAGCTGCTTCTATCTTTGATGAAGCCATTAATAAGATTACTATTAACCCCAATCTGCACAATGATATTTGGGATTGGAGACTTTCAAAAAAAGGGAATTTTTCTTTTAAAAAAACTTGGGAATTTATTAGAGGTCAAGAAAGTGAAGTAGATTGGTATAATGTTATTTGAAATAAATCAAATTGTCCAAAAATGTCCCATTGTGCTTTCTTTGTTGTTATTAATAGATTACCTACTAGAGACAGGTGCTTGAACTGGAATAAAAATGGGGAAACAATTTGTCCACTGTGCAAACGGGAGGCTGAAAGCATAAATCATTTATTTTTTGATTGTGTTTTCTCAAAACATATTCGGTTAATTGCCAAATCAAAACTTAAAATCAACCAGCATCAGGCTTTTCAAAGCATCAGAGAAATCATCAAATATATTCAGAATAACTTCAAAGAAAAATCAAAGGAATTTAGATATGCTAGCATTACTCTTACGACAACCATCTTTCACATTTGGAAAGAAAGAAATCAAAGATTACATACTCAAAAAGAGATAGACATTATTCAACTTTGGAAAACAATAGATATGGAAAGTCAAATTCTCCTTAAAAAATTCGAATGCAGCCAAAAATACTCAGAAAAATTCAACCAAATTCTTTGGAGTGCAGAAAGATGTGATGGAGAACTTGAAAATTTCTTACAGAACGAGAATCGGGATTTTGTTTTCCCTTGAAGAAAATCTCTTCACCACAGTGGCATTCACTGGATGAAGAGATCTAATTGCCTCAGTAGACCCAATTCAGAGCTTGCACCTTTTGGTGGCGGCCACCTCTACCAGCAAACCAGTATCCTATCCTGCCATGAAAAAGGAAAGGAAAGTGTTTTTTATTATAACAATGTGTCTTATAATAATACAATTATAAACACTGATCTCTCTAACTTACCTGATTGGGGCGGAGGCTACCGCACACTTAAGCGAAAGGCATATTCCGAGCATCTCCTGCATAAAGACAGGATTTTGCATCTAGACATGAATAATCAGAGAGTTTCGACAGATTTCTACAAAAGCAACATCAATAATCACTTTTATCACTTATCTGTTTGGGACAAAGGTGAATCCAGCAAACATTCTAGTGAAGAGTTAGTTGCTGCCAACCGCAGCAAGAGTTCCTCTAAAAGCAAGCTGGACACAATCGATTTTATCGATTGCTGCTCATTTTCTGAGCATAATTGACAAGTGGCACTTCCTAGATCAGAGATTCACGACATTCACGACAACTCTGCTCGAAATCCCTCAAATAACAAAGATTGGCTTACATCTGAGCATCATGGAAAATAGCAAGCACTTGATTCAGAGTCCCACTATTTCGTCTATTTTGCGACCATCAATTCGAGATCCACTCGTCATCAATGATGAAGATAGCAAGAGGAAGAGATTTGTTTGGAAGCCTACATGAGTTCTCGGATATATTGCAAAATTGCCTTAAATCACCATGGCTAATTTTCCTTTTGCATCTATTTTCTAGGGTTTATCTGTTTGTTCCTGTGTTGCGGCGTTGTGGCGTTGTGAGTTAGGGTTATGTGTATGGTTCGGGTAGGGTGTATTTTACCCTCCTTTATACTTTTGGGCCTTGGGCCTTTATTTTTTTCCCTGTTTTTAAAAAAGAAAAAAGATTTACCTGTGCTATTTTCTATTAGTTATTGGTACATATCTGATGGTTCGATTATTTCCAACGAGCATACGATTAAATGGAGGATTCACGGATAATGGAAGAGACATGTTTATGAAAGTAAGCAGCTTGTAATTTGTTAATTATCTTTTAATGCGACCCAGTGATATTATGAACTTATGTTTTTGATTTTATATCAATTTGTAAAGCACCCATTCAAAAACACTAACAAAATTCATATAATCCCATTACTATTTAATGCCTAGCTTTGGTGACAAAAATTTCTACTTATTAACCTATTTTAAATTTGCAACAAACATTGGGAAAGAAATCGATTATTCATATGCATGTAAAAAAGAAACAGATAAATGAAATATCATTAATGAAATTCAAATAACACGTGAAGTGTTTGAAAGCTGAAATTCTGGGTACTAGTTGTTATTGAAACCAATCAATAGAAACATATTAATGTAAGCTAAAAAAGAATATTATTGTCGTTTCAAAAAGACACTGTTGTTTTATATGGAACAAGTTCCCTTATTTAACGAGTTGAAAAGTAGAGATCGGGTTTGGTCTGTCAGTGACACTTTTTTTCTGGTGACAATTCGGTGAAGCATTTATAAAGATTAAGTAACGTAATAAGCTTGTGAATATTATATTTGAGCACTTGAGTTGAATACTGTGCTAGAATGCGATTGAGCTGTAATTTTATTTTTGTTCATGGATAACCACTTAATTTCTAGATGACTACAAGTGATTTGTGTTTTTTGTTTGGTTGGAGTTTAATTTCTTGACAGTCTACTACTCACTTGGGTTTAAAATCTTTTGTTTAATATCATATGTGTTGTGAATTAGTTTAGTAATGCCGATATTTGGTCCATTTTTGTAGGGTAAATATGATGAAGCAGAAAAGTTCTTTAAGTCTGCTATTTAGGAGGTTAAAGATGGATTTGGACCTAGGGATGCACATGTTATATCGGCATATACTAATCTGTTATTTTGTAACTAGAATTATTTTGTTCCTAGTTACTAGTACAACAGCAAAAACAACGTGGAACCGATCGCAGAATTGCGTAAGTTAAAAAGAAAAGAAAATATCTAGTTTGTATTTCATTAATTTTAGTTAAACGTTAAAAGGTAATATGTTGGAAAATCATAAGAATTGAAGAAATCTTAAAAGACATTTGTGGAGATAACAAAGTAAATAACATTTGAGAGATTTAAGGAGACACGTTGAAAACACGTTGCTTGTTTTTTTGACTTCGCACCATTTGGTTTTATATGTTTACAATAGATAAACCTCTCTAGCTGTCCGTTTGATTAATATAACAGTCATGGATGGTGGCTGGAATCATACTTATCCTGGCTATTAGGACTAATTTTCAGTAATTTGTATATTTACGTGATCAAATAAGTAGGAAAAAGCCTAATTTATATGTAAGTACATATTGATTTTGGAAATTGGACCAAAGTTACATCCCAGGGTAACTACTTCATACGTCTGTCCCTGATAACAGCTTGAAGACTTTTACTTTTTGATAGCAATTGATGTACGGCATAAGAGTGCTTTGTTGAATAAAATCCTTTTTTGAATTTTGGATCAGTCTAGCAATGAGTTATGTCCAATTAATGTTAAAGTCACGTAAATTACAGTGCAATAACACAAGGTAAACATATAGTTTTCTAATAATATGGAGAAAGTAATAGTGATAGCTGGAACGTCGGAGATGCAATTTGTGGAAACAAATTTTTTATGAATACAACACACAAAACATGATAATTCGCTGTGATACCATGGATCTAATTATTGGGAAAACAACAGTATTATAATTAAAATTCAACTTTAACTGTAAAATAACACATCTTTATTTGTGAAGAGAATTCAATTCAACTATTAATGTATGTAACGTCTCAGTCGCTGTAATGTTGTGTTTGCACATGCAGTTTAACAGAGCTTAATAACTCAGTTTCTTGCCTATCGCATAATCTATCTTGGTAGCTCAGTTTAACAGAGCTTAGCTACTACTATGCTGTGCTTCGCCACTGCATTTATCTGCATTTATCTTCTCTGTTTGATTATGGGCTGAAGTTGAAACCTCTCTTCGTGCAAATGTCTTGATTGAAACCATTCTTAGCAGCTAACATATGCCTGATTGCTTGACAGTGAGTTGCTTCAATTCTTTTCAACCTAGAATATGTTTTAAAATATCTTGTCTGGTTTTCCAACCTGGAATTTTCAGAATTTAAAATTTAATTCATAACTCCATAGTTATATTATTACATATTTAACAATTTGTATCTTATACACTCGTGATTTTTTGACCCGATCCTGGATATGTTTTAGGATCCATATATTCAAGGGATGGTACCATTTATTTTACCAGCACAACAAAGATTTCACACACTGGGGTAACATAACATGGGGACATGCAGTGTCACGAGATCTCCTTAGCCAGTGTCACCTTCTGATAGCAATAGAGCGTGAGCATTGCCCATTGGTATGCCACGTTTGGTGCATGGACAGGCACCATCACTGCACACATCGGGGTGAACATTTTACTCTTCGAAACGATCTTCTATGTTGCCTATATTATTTGCCAGTCATCTACTATATTAGTTTCCTACATTTTGTTCCCATCTACTACAATTTTCATTCATGCATAGATATTAATGTCCCTAGAGTTTGCATGGCTTGGAAAAATTCCATCTGCTCTTTACCTGTTTGATTAAGGTTAATAGATTTCAACACACATATGTGTCTAATTAAAGAATATTTACATTGTAGGTTATAAAGGAATACAATGAAATTGATCAAATATTTTCATAATACTGAAGTTGTTATTATTTTTTGGAGAAATTCTTGAGCTCATCAAAACCCTCACAATTCAGACAGGCTGAACGTGTTTACTATTTTGGTAACCTGTAAAATTTTGTAACAAATGTTTAGAAAGGCTCTAAGAAATCAAAATTTCTGTAATGCCTTGGTTTCAAAACACAATGGCTGTTACTTAAAACTGGATTTCAAATTTAAAATACTGAACTAACATTTCAATAGTATACAAAAACATAGATAGTATTACTAGTGTATGGTGCTCGCAAGAAATTAACTTCATCTATAATCTACACAACCTAGGGGTTTCTAGGTGTCTACTTCTGTACGTATATTACTTATAAATAATTGGTTGCCTTATAAATCAATCGTATAATTCTAATTACATCTACACCAAGAAGCAACTTACAAAGGATTTTAGTTCGAGGTTGAACAACCAACATCTAACTACTCTAAGTCAATTCGAAGTATATAGTCTCGATAAAAAATTTCCTAACCAACATTGAGTTAACATTCTCAATGATAAACTACGTATATCACACTTACGCACTGAGCAAACATCGCAATCCCTGGGCTTTTGCCGAGTGTACTACATAGATGATTTATGGCCTACCTAAGCATTCGTGTCACCCTTCCAACGGTAAACGCATCATATGCTCTTTATCATTCAAGCTGAAGCTAAAGAAATCACCATGACAATTTCTCCATAGGTCCAATCGCTGCCCAGTCGTGTCGCCATACTATTAGGGATGCCTTTGTCAACTTTCGTCGGTTCCAATATGTTTTTCATGCGACGTACGTGCTCAAGTAACAATAAGAGCTTCTAATCGCGTTGTTATCGCAAGTCTTGTCAGGTTCCACATTACCACCACCATGAAGTGTGAAACTGGCTACATCATCCGGTGTAAAACTAATACTTCCAGTGCACTCACTCCATGCATGTAACGACTGGCCTACACCACAGGTGGCCAATATTACGATATAGTACGTTGCTGACATGCCTGGTCGATGTAAGACGATCATCATGGAGTGAAAGTGAAATAAAACATCATAGAACCTCACGTATACCTCACGAGGTATGGAATAAAATATAGTATATATCACAGGTACACAGTAGAAGAGATAGTAATAACCAAGTGAACCAAATATTACAGTACAGATCCACAGAGTTATACAACAGAGTAATAGAGTTTACACAAGATTAAAAGAAACCCAAATAACTGTCTCATAGCAATAATGATAAGCAGACACTGTTATGGCTTCACAGTGATGTACAACGGAGTAAGCATAGAAATCCATATATAATACGAGATGGCTCCATCCAGCTCGTTCTTTGCACAGCTACTACGTCGCATCTAGATCTTATATCTAGTATAATCATTTAAGAGCATCTAAGATAATAAGAAGTAAAACGTAAAATCTCGAGTTAGACAAAGTCTGCTATGAGCGGTAAATGAATTTTAAAATACTATACAAGTCGATATAGTAAGGGATAAGGATATACGAAGCATACCTGACCCGTCTCTGCAACCAATGAATTAGCAAATAACGAACATAATATTCTCCAGTGGCATCCCCAGAGTGATAAACTGTGGAAGAAAACAATCGAAACAACTGTAGCATCCATCAATCTTTCTTTACCATCACTCAATGTAACCTAGATATACGATAAATTGTATGGCCTTTTTCATGCTAGGGACTAATGGAAATCCCAGTTTTCAATGTACTCACCTCTAGCCCGAAGCTGATACTAGACCCAAATCCATCGGTCAGGGTATACGGATCCAAATAATCGACCCAGGGTAGCTAAATAAAGTACCCATGAGCTTCCCCACAATAACCTGCTTTTGAGTACATCAGAAAACACTCTGAGTTTCAAGATCCCTTAGCACGTGTAGTCGAGGCCTTTCCTTACTCCATCTAGTTTCCATTTTCTCCAGGACCCATTCCACTTTCCTTCATTCCATGATAAAACCATTCAACATTCTATCCATGGGTCACCCTTTCTAGTACCCGTTCTTTATGGATAATCATACTTACAACTCTTTTCAACATTGAGCCGCCTTCATCGGAATCTAACCCCATTCGTCGTCGAGTTGTCACCACCGAATTCCCGAAGCTATCATCGTACTACTATATTGTCATCAAACCCCAAACAAACAAACAAACACCTTCAGTATGACCTGTAGAGCTCGTGCTTCCCCTCTTGGAAGTTTCACCCCAATCTCAACAAAATTCGATCTCTCGGTACCGATTATACCTCTCGATACCCAGTGATGTAATTTGCCATTTGGCGAAATTTCTTCCTCCTTTTTTAGTGCACCATCTTCTAGGTACTTGCACCCCAAGCACTCATCACAAAAGCTCTCGGCATTAATTCCAAACTCTCGGTGCCAAACTTCAAAAGCTCTCGGTATAAGGCCAATACTTAGACAAATTTTGGTATTTGACTTTTGCTCATCACCCTTAGGCCTTATTTGGAGAACTGACCTTCCATCGAGCGGTTTCCACAACCAAAAAGCTCTTGCTACCGGGTAAAAGTTCTCAGTACCGAGTACTTTGCTCTAAATTTGGTGCAAACTGAATTCTGGGCTCCTCTCATCCTCCAATGCCTCATGTCCAAGTTTCGTCCAATTCCGACCATCTTTGTCTTCAATTTGCTAATCCAACCACTCCTATCCTAATTACTTAAAGAATTAGCAAATCATATCAAAGCACAATATACAAATATGGAATATCATACATATACATTCATTCATACATGTAATAAATAAGAACATGAAAATTGAGCAAATTTTAACCCAAATCTAAGTTTTAGATTAACATATGAATATGAACAAAAAGGGGTGGAAAATCACTTAAAAACCATTTAAAACCCTTTAGCTTTCAAACATAACCATTTAGGAAAATGTAATTAAGGTTATAGAGTATTTAGGGTCAAAATCATCTCAAAACATCATTTTTAACTATATAAAAATGCACAGTTGAGTGAGAGGTCAAGAACCACCCATCAAATACCTAAAATATCAATTTCCTCATTTAAATGTGAAGTGGACAGCAAATTAGAGAAACGCAAATCATCCAAAATGGTAGTCCCAAGTTCCTCCCTGTTAATTACCCTTCTAATTTTGATTTAGGCTAAAATTATTAAGGAAAATGTAGACTTTTTGATGAAATTAGGGCCAATGAAGGTTAAGAGCTGTTTTGGGGAAGAGTGAAATGACTTTGATAAGTTCCTATAGCCTCCTCCTAGCACAATTTTTGAGATAGATTAGTGGATCTAAGTGTTAGCTTAGTTAATCACCCACTAATATAGACCGGCAGTTGCCAAAACATGAAGTAGATATAACTCTCAAACAGCAAGTCTATTTCTATTATGATTACTCTAAAAAATGGAAAACCATCATCCTAAAGCAATGTAAGTGGTTTGAGAGCCTAATTTATTTTCTATCAAAAGTTATAGTCTAAACAAGTTTTTCAGGGTCAAAATGGTCATACAGAAATCCAGAAAAAAAATCATAGATGGGGAAAATGTTACTAAAAGTCATTTTAAAAAAATTCTATGTCATACAACCTCATATGAATAAAATAAAAATATTGTACGATCCTCCGATACGTAAAATACATGTTGTTACACTCTTCTCCCTTGGAATTTCGCCTCCAAAATCCCCAAATATGTCAAACATAGTTACATCGCATGCTTAACAATCATATGCAACCACCATATATATCAAATAAGAAAATATGTAATCATAACGTAGCTAAGTCTATTCTAACATGCGAGATACTAAACTACCCTATGATATCAAAGGAGAAAGTAAATATGATAAACAGTAGACCTTACCATACAAAGAGCTGCGGATATGTGGCCCTTATCCTCTCCTCGGTTTCCATATACAATCGCATTCACTTCGCCCCATTGAACTTTCACTAACTCTACCATCTTCCTCCTAAGTTGCTTCGTATCACGTCCGACAATATGAACTAGCTTATGAGGTCTTGAAGCTTTTGGTTCAATCTCGATATCATCAAGTTGATCCGGTGCAATTGTCACGTCTAAGTCATGCACGAACTTCCATAGATGAGAAACATGAAAGATATTGTGCATGCCCACCATTTTCTAAGGTAAGTCGTCCCTATATGTTAAGCTCCAAATCCTTTCTCCTATCAGAGAAGGACTTACAATCTCAGTGCCCACTTCCTCTTACTGCCTAATCCAATAACATTTTTTAAAGGGGAAATCTTCACAAACACCATATCGTTGACGGAGAACTCCAAATCTCCACATCTTCTATCAACATAGCTTTTCTATATATCCAGAGCAGCTTTCATCCATTGCCGAATGATCTATGTCTTTTTCGAGGTTTCTTTAATCATATCCGGTCCAAGTATCAACTTCTTGCCCTCTTTCCACCAACATGAAGAGCGTTATATTGTCGGCCATACAATGCTTTATATGGTGCCATACTAATATTAGACCGATAACCATTGTTGTATGCGAACTCCACCAAATGCAAGTGATCATCCCACGCTTCAAAATCTAGTATGCAAGCCCGCAAGAGATCCTCCAGTATACTGTTTACTCTCTCGGTCTGTCCATCATCTTGTGGGCGATAAGCTATACCGAGATGCAGCTCGATCCCCAAAGCCTCTTGTAAGAAGTTTCAAAACTCGCCAATGAACAACAGGTCTCGGTCGCGCACAATGCTCTTCATCACACCATGACATCTTACAACCCATTTTGTATATAACTTGACCAGTTTGGCCATCCTTCTACTTGACTTAATGGGTAAAATCCAATGTTTTTTATCAGTCGATCAACTATGGCCCAAATGTCATCGTATCTTGCTTGAGTCCTTGATAGTTCATCAATAAAATCCATTGATGCTTGCTCTCACTTCTATTTGCGAACTTCAAGTAGCGACAATAACCCACTTGGCTTCTTTTGCTCTACCTTCACCAACTGGCAGTTCACACACTTCGAGATGGATGTCCCAACATCCTTCTTTATCCGCTCCCAATAATAGGTCTGCTTCATATCATGGTACATCTTAATATCACCGGGAAGTATATTCAACCTAGAATGGTGGCACTCATATAGTACCACATCTTGTAATCCATCATATCAGGGATAAACAATCTCCCGTCTTTATAGAGTTAACCTGCTTGGTCGAGTCTGTATTGCATCATATCTTCAGACTCTACTTCTCCTTCAATTTTCGTCATGATCCTTGCTAGTCTAGCATGTCGCCTCTGACTAGTACCGATTCGCTCAACCAAAGTAGGTTTGATCATCAAACTTTTCAACATCTCTGGTTCTAACTCGCAATGAGTTCTAAAGTCATAACCAGCAATATACACCAACTGATTTCGCTACATGAACATCGTTCCCAAGCTGGTTTATCTGCTACTCAATTCATTGGCGACTGCATTACCTTTACAAGGCTTATAGAAATGTCAAAGTCAAAGGAGGCCAAAAATTCCAACCATCGCTACTGACGAAGGTTGAGATCCTTTTGGGAGAAAAGAAAATTCAAGGATTTGTGGGCCGTGAACAAGTCAAACATTTCTCCTAATAAGTAGTGCCTCCAAATCATTAATGCAAATACTATTGCGACTAACTCCAAATCATGAATTGGATACTTCCTCTCATGCGACTTCAGCCGTCGATTAGCGTAAGCGACAACTTTTCCCTTTGCATCAATATTGCACAAAGTCCAGTACCACACGCGTCTGTGTATACTGTCAGCTCCTCACTCCCACTCGGGATAGTCAATATTGGTGCACTCGTCAACCCTCCTTCAGACTCACAAACGCATGCTCACACTTCGTATCCCAAACAAAGGTCCGATTCTTCTTCGTCAAGTTGGTCAACGGTGCAACTACCTTCTAGAAGTCTTTAATAAAGCGTCTATGATATCCTACCAATCCTAGGATACTCCTCTCATTCGTAGAATTCTTAGGGTGGCCCCAATCTTGAACTGCTGCTCCCTGGGCAGCATCTACTGCAATGCCTTGCTCAAAGATGACATGACCCAAGAATCTCACTTTCCTTCTTCAGAAAGAAAACTTCGCTTTCAACTTGTGCCTCCTCAAAAACCTCAAGCACAATTCTCAAGTGTGTCTCGTGCTCCTTCTCTATTCTAGAATAGATTAGAATATCATCCACGAATACAAGTACGAACTTGTTTAGTTGATCCCTAAAGGCGCGGTTCATGAGATTAACAAAGTATGGTGGAGCATTGGTTAGCCCGAATGGCATAACAAACCACTCATAAACTAGACGGCATATGAAACGCGGTGGTTGGCACACTCTTTCATTACTCTTAATTTGTGAAATACGATTGCTGAATCCAATTGGGAAAACACCTTCACACCGTTGAGCTAATCGAAAAAGTCGTCAATACGAAAGAGTGAATACTTGTTCTTCTTTATCTTATTTAGCTTACGTGAACCCACATACAACCTCAGAGAGTCATCCGTCTTAGTGGTGAATACTACAGGTGGATCCCACTCATATATACTCCTACGAATGAATCATCTCTTAAATGGGTCATTTACTTGCACCTCCAACTCTTTTTGCTCTCTTAGTGCAATACGCCTTAAAGGCATAATTATCAGTCTGACATCTTCACTAAGGCTATACGAAACTCGGTCTCTCAGTGCGGTGATAATCTGGCCACTTTCTCAAGCACATCCGGATACTCTTCAACGATAGACATAGATAACTGTGAGAAATGCGAATCATGGATCTTAAGGATGGAATAACATTAGAGGGGGGTGAATAGTGTTTTATGGATTTTCTAAATCTTTTTAAAACTTGTGTAATTTAATCACCAAAAATGCAATTCACAGACACAGATATAATCATAGAATCAGACACAGATGCAAATACTAAGTAAAGCAATAAAGGAAAGAACGCACCAGGATTTTATACTGGTTCAGAGTTACCCTACATCCAGTCCCATACAATCGTACGGATTTCTTTTCAAAATAATCTCCCAGATTACACCCTCGATTTAAAGGCTACGATGTACACCCTCTTGTATTCAAGTTTAAGGCAACTCTCTTGATTTAACCAGGCTATAATCTCACACAATTGATTTCAGGTGCTACAATCGCACCCAATTGATTTCAAAGCTCAATGCACCTTTTACTCAATAGTTTGATTTACAAAAGATCCTATAACTATGAATAACATTGAGATCTTATGGAGAGAGTGGCAGAGAATCAAACAAGAGATAATCAAGTTTGATTCACTTGGTATTTTGACAGAGTATATTTTGGAATTCTTTAGAATAAATGTGGAGGATGAAGAGGAGAGAAAACAAGTGAAACCCGATTAAAAATTCGTTTAGAACTAATGTATTTATAGGAGATCAACAGCCATATATATTCCTGAAAGGATACGACGAATAGACACTTCTTTTGAAAATTTGAATTTTGAATTTAACAGGCACCATGTCGACATGGGGGTTGGGGGGTTTGAAGGATGTCGACATGCTCTAGGCAAAATTGATGATTTTGATTTTCTTATTAAAGTTGGTTTCTATAAATTGTCAAAGCAATTTCTAGACCTTGTAAATATATTTGAATATAGTTTAAACATATAAAAGAGTTTAGAAAGTAATTTTTTAATATATAAAATCTTAATCTATAAAGTGATTTAAAATATGAGTATATAAATATTTTAAAGCTAAATATTTTAAAACAAGAGATAGTTTAAAATCAAGGACAATTTTGAAATCAAAATATTAAAAATGATAAAGATAATTTTGAAGCTAAAATATTTCAAACAAGAGAGATGTCTTTTTTGAAAAGAAGGTTTTGAAAACATTTAAAATAAGAGATGTATTTTTGAAAAACATTTTTATAAAATTAATGGATATCAAAATAGGACCACTATATATTCCACAAGATATTATAGTGGGTTCCATCCCACTAGGCTTCCACATCTTTAATAGGCTCGAAGTGGATACCATTCCAGGAATAAATTTCGAATTAAGATGTAAGTGCTTTCAAGAAGTTTTAACATAATTCTTAGACTTAATACTTATCTTGTATTCTTGAAATCTTGAACTCTTGATGACTTGATACTCATGAGTCTTCAATCTTGATATTTTCAGTCTTGAATCTCTATAGTGTACAGTCTTCATTCTTGGTACCTGCATGGTTATATCCTGCATATACATATATGTCTAAACTACAATGTTCGTATTTACATTTTATAACAAGTTCAAGGACTAACAATCTCCCCCGTTTTTGATGGTGACAACCTGTGTTTATAAAATATACTTCACCTTCACTATAACTCCCCCTAAAACTAATAACTCCTCCTTAATCTAAGCCTAACTACTCTAACTACGCTACTTATACCTCTCCCCCTTTGTCGTCAAAAAAACTAATTCTAAACTTACATATAGCTCTCCCTAAATCTAATACTATCCAAACTAAATACTAATAAGTAAGTATAATAAGTGAAAGAAATATTTTATTATATACAATGTTATATTTACACACACACACACACACACATATATATATATATGGAACATAAACATACAAATATATTTAAGTACATAAATTATAGATAACACTACTAACGAGAGTTTTTGACAATTGGAGATTTGTGAATCGAACCATTTGGATAATGAAAACAAAAGTTTCCACGTTGTTCAACCAAATTTCCATCTTTGTCAGAACAAACTTCGCCTACACAGACCACGTTGTTGTCTTCTTCCATAGGTGCTTCTTCCTCCTCTTCTTCATCCTCTTCACTGTGCTCTAAGGAGTTATGCACTTGAATATTGAAAGAATCATGTTTAATGACAATTGGATTTGCATGATTGTCTATTAGGAATTTTTTCAAATTCCGAAGAATTTTTCCTTACTTTTCTTGTTCTTTGCCATTCTTACTTGCATAACTTGAAGTTTAATCAACATTTGCATGGCATCCTTGATAGATTCTTCAGTCTTTATCACATGTGCCAGTGTACTACGTTGGAATGGACCATAATGAGGAGAAGGGAAAGAAATGGTGTCATTTTGGTTTGATTTAGTGGAGGAGGCCGTTAATTTTAATTTTTAGAAGTTTATTATAGAGAAAGAAGTGAGAAGATAGGAAAAATTGAAATACAGAGGTTTATGTAACTACAAACTAATTTTAGAGGGAAAAACAAAATTTCAAATTTTGTCGTTGAATGTCAACATAGGTGGTAGGGGTATGTCGACATCCCTATGAAAAAATTGATTTTCTTGTATATCTCTGTTTATTAAAAATATATGTTACTATATCTATATTCTATATCTCAGTTATTAAACAAATGCCTAGTTCTCTTTTTAACTTATTAAATATAGGTTGATTTAAGGGTTTGGTTAAAATATCAGCCGTTTGATTCTCACAGTCGATAAATTCAAGACAAATAATCTCTTTACTTATATTATCTCTAAGAAAGTGACGTCTGATATCAATATGTTTAGTCCTAGCATGATGAATATGATTTTTATATAAATTTGTTGCATTAGTACTATCACAATAAATTGGTGATTTTGAAATTATTAATCCAAAATCTTTTAGGGTTTGTTGCATATAAATGACTTGTAAGCAAGCCAAAGCAGCAGAGATGTATTCTGCTTCAGTTGTTGATAAAGAAACAGTGTTTTTCTTTTTATTAAACCATGAAACCAGAGAATGCCCCAAAAAGTGACAGGTTCCACTTGTACGTTTTGGGTCAGATTTGCAACCAGCATAGTCAGCATCACAATAAGAGATTAAATCAAATGAATCATTTTTAGAGTAAAATAAACCATAGTCAAAAGTATGTTTAACATATCTTATGATACGTTTCACAGCTTTTAAGTAAGTCTCTTTGGGTTGAGATTGGTATCTTGCACAGAGACAAACATTGTGCATGATATCAGGTCTACTCGTAGTGATATAGAGTAGTGATCCAATCATTCCCCTATATAGTTTTTGATTTACATCCTTTGAAAGATCTTCTTTATTTAAATCTTCATTGGTTGCCATGGGAGTGGGTTTTCCACTCGCAGTAGTCATACCAAATTTGCTAACTAGATCTCTAGTATATTTTTCTTGACTAATAAAAATACCATTATCTAATTGTTTTATTTGTAAATCTAAGAAGAAAGTAAGTTCACTCATATGACTCATCTCTCAAACTCTTTTGTCATTATTTCAGAAAATTCTTTATTCATTTCATGATTAGTTATACAAAAATAATATCATCTACATAAACTTGTACTAGTTGGAAATCATTTTTATTTCTTTTAATGAAAAGAGTATTATCTACTTTACCAATTTCAAAATTTGATTGTAATGAAAAAGATCTTAGTCTGTCATACCATGCTCTAGGAGCTTGTTTCAGACCATATAAAGCTTTCTTAAGTTTGAAAACATGGTTTAGAAATTTTTCATCTTGAAAGAGTGGAGGTTGTTCAACATAAAATTTCTCTTTAACAAATCCATTTAGAAAAGCACTTTTAACATCCATTTGAAATAATTTGAAATTATTATAGTTTGTGAAAGCAATTAGAATTCTAATACTTCTAATCTTGCTACGGGTGCAAAGGTTTCATCAAAATCTATTCCTTCTTCTTAGAAATAACATTGTGCGACTAATCGAGCTTTATTTCTAACGACCTCACCTAATGCATTCATTTTATTTTTATAACCCCATTTAGTTCCTATTATAGTTTATCCTCGGGTCTAGGAACAAGTTCTCAAACATCATTTCTGGTGAATTGATTCAGTTCTTCTTGCATAGCCAGAATTCATGAATCATCAGACGATGCTTCCTTTGGATTTTTAGGTTCAACAGATGATACAAAAGCTATATTACTCATGTGATTTAGTTGATTTCTAGTTATAACAACAGATTCAATATTTCCTATTATATTTTCTATAGGTTGATCTTTTAAAAGTTTAACCTTTTTATTTGGATGAATAAGTTTATTATTTGTTTCAATTGATTCATTATTTAGAGTAGCAAAATCTTCTTCATTATTAATTTGTTCAACATCTTTGAAATTTTCACAAAATGAAACATGCATTGTTTCTTCAAAGGTGTTAGTTCTTAAATTGAAAACTCTGTATGTTTTACTTCTATTAGAATATCCAATATAGATTCCTTTGTCGGATTTAGAATCAAATTTATCCAAATTGTCTTTTGTATTTAGAATAAAACATTTACTTCCAAAGATTCTAAAACAAGTTACCTTTGGTTTTTTCTTATAAAGAAGTTCATAAGGTGTTTTATTAGTTAACGGCCTAATTAATATTCTATTCAAAATGTAGCAAGCTGTAGCGACTGCTTCAGCCCAAAAATATTCTGGTAAATTACTATCTGAAAGCATTGTTTTACCACACTCTTAAATCATCCTATTTTTACGTTCTACCGTTCCGTTTTGTTGTGGAGTTCTTAGAAAAGAGAAATTCTGAGTAATTCCCTTTTTATAGCAGAATCTCTCAAAATTTTCATTTTCAATTCCCCATCGTGATCACTACGAAAAATTATAATTTTTAAAGAAAATTGGTTTTAAAGTCTTTTTGTAAAAAATTTGAATAAATCAAAAGTATCACTTTTATGTTTCATAAAAATTGTCCATGTAAACCTAGAATAATCATATATAATTACAAAGACATATTTATTATGATTTATTGATTGAACTTGAGATCGACCAAACAAATCTAGATGAAGTAACTCAAGATGTTTTGAAGTTGAATTCATATCTTTTAATTTAAAAGAACTCTTCCTAAGTTTTCCTAATTGACAAGCATCACATATACTTTTTATTTTAAAATTCATTCTACGAAGACCTCTTATTAGATCAAGTTTAGAAAGTCTAGATAAAATTTTAAAATTCAAATGCCCAAATCTTTTATTCCAAATCCAAGGGTCACTTGTCTTCGCCAAAAGACATAAATTATCATTTGAGATTTTCATACTAAGAATATAAATATTTTTCTTCCTAATTTCTTCAAATATAATATTTGAATTATTATCTTCGATGTGACATTACTAAGAATATAAATAGTTTTCTTCCTAATTTCTTCAAATATAATATTTGAATTATTATCTTCGATGTGACATTTATCTTTTTCAAATTTAATTTTGTATACTTTATCACAAAGTTGAATAATGCTAAGCATATTGTGTTTCAGATTCTTAACTAATAAAACATTAGAAATAGTAGGAGTTTTAGAGTTACCGACATTGCCGATGCCAATCACATATTCTTTTGAGTTGTCTCCAAAATTAACCAATCCTCCATCTTTATAGATAATATCACTTAGCATATCTGGATTACCAGTCATGTGTCTTGAACATCCGCTATCAAGTATACATTTATTTTTCTTGATTTGCACAATCTATCCATTGAGTGTTGATTCTTAAAAGGTCATATAAATTTCTCTCATTGCAAAAAATACAAACTTGGTAGATATCTTGGTTTTCTATAATAACTATATGCAGACTTGTGAGACAATGATGATTTGAACAGTTTTAACTAGTGTTAACAAAATCCCCAAAAATAGCCATTTTAAAAACATTTTCAAAATTCAGATTACGAAAACTTTGAAAACCTCACTCTGATATCAAATATGAGAAATGCGAATTACAGATCTTAAGGCTGGAATACACTAGAGGGGGGTGAATAGTGTTTTATGGATTTTCTAAATCTTTTTGAACTTGTGTAATTTAATCACCAACAAATTCAATTCACAGGCACAAATATAATCACAGAATCAGACACAGATGCAAATACTAAATAAAAGAAGTAAAAGAAAGAACATATCATGATTTTATACTAGTTCGGAGTTACCCTACATCCAGTCTCGTATAATCGTACGGATTTCTTTTCAAAATAATCATCCAGATTACACCCTCAGTTTCAAGGCTACAAGGTAAACCGTCATGTATTCGAGTTCAGGGCAACTCCCTTGATTTAACCAGGCTACAAGATTACCTAATTGATTTCCAGGGCTACAATCACACCAAATTGATTTCAAGACTCAACCGCATCTTTTACTCAAAAATTTGATTTACAAAAGATCTTAAAAATCTGAATAGCACTGAGATCTTATGGAGAGAGTGGTAGATAATCAAATAAGAGTTAATCAAGTTTGATTCACTTGGTATTTCGGCAGAGTATAGTTTGGGATTCTTTAAAATAAATATAGAAGATGAAGAGGGGAGAAAATAAGTGAAATCTGATTAAAAATTCTTTTAGAACCACCGTATTTATAGGAGATCAACTGACATATCTATTCATTAAAGGATACGACGAATAGATACTTCTTTTGAAAATTTGAATTTTGAATTTAACGGGCACCATGTCGACATGGGGGTTGAAGGATGTCGACGTGCTTTAGGAAATTATTTCCTGGAAATATTGATGATTTTGATTTTCTTATAAAATTGGTTTCTATAATTTGTCAAATTTGTAAATATATTTGAATATAGTTTAAACATATAAAAGAGTTTAGAAAGTAATTTTTTAATATATATAATCTTAATCTATAAAGTGATTTAAAATTCGAGTATATAAATATTTTAAAACAAGAGATGGTTTAAAATCAAGGACAGTTTTGAAATCAGAATATTAAAAATGATAAAGATAATTTTGAGGCTAAAATATTTCAAACAAGAGAGATATCTTTTTCGAAAAGAAGGTTTTGAAAACATTTAAAATAAGAGATGTATTTTTGAAAATCATTTTTATAAAATTAGTGGATATCAAAATATGATCATTATATGTTCCACTAGATATTATCGTGGGTTCCATCCCACTAGGCTTCCACCCCTTTAACAGGCTCGAAGTGGATTCCATTCCAAGAATAAATTTCGAATAAAAATGCAAATGCTTTCAAGAAGTTTTAATATAATTCTAGATTCAACACTTATCTTGTATTCTTGAAATCTTGAATTCTTGATATCTTGATACTCACGAGTCTTCAATCTTGATATCTTCAGTTTTGAATCTTTATACTATAGAGTCTTCATTCTTGGTACCTGCATGGTTATATCCTGCATATACATATATATCTAAACTATAATATTGATATTTATATTTATAACAAGTTCCAAAATTGTCATCAAAACAATCATCTCAAGGAGTAACAATGACAACTCATCCTATGGAACCTCGAGGGAATATAGAAAGCTAACCATAACCCCATCCTTTGGTAGACAACCAATCACTACCGTCCGTCCCTCCACAGTCCCAATCATTACCAATAGCCTCTTGCAATCCACGACTACTGCATATTTCCTTAACTAGTCCATTCCTAAGATAATCCCAAGCCTAACGAAATTTAGAACAAAATAATCACAAATAAAAGAGCTTCCACTACTCCATAAGACCAAACCGCGACAAACCAAGCACGTGCTAATGGAGCCTCCAACACGGTTCTTCACAATCAAGGGTCGATCAACTACTTCGGGTTTTAATCTCAATCTATCTACTAGCTCACTAGATATGAAGGAACACGAAGCCTCGGTGTCGACAAAGTCGGAACAGTGTCCAAAGTATATGTCTTCACAAAATGCTTCCGCTGCATTGGTTCTGGACAATTTTTCCGCATGTGTCCAAACTTGCCATAGTTGGAACACTTCTTCTTCCCATTAGCTTTATAGTCCCTGATCAGATGACTCCTGTCTCCAAAACCATACCAGACAGGTTTCCATTTAGCCTTCTTAGAGCATTCTTTCCCTAAAACCACTTGCTCTTTCTATTCCATTTCTTCTTGTCTCCACCGCTTTATTGTAGTTTTGGCTCTTCCTTACGACAATAGCTGATTTGGACTTGAGGTATAAACTCTCCTGGCGAAGAGTATTCTTGACAAGTCTCTCAAATGCTCATCGTTATGACTCACTAACTTCACACTTAGATTCTCGTCTAAACCCATAAGAAATTTCTCATTATTCGTAACGAAATGTCGATGAAAGGCATCCCAAATCCCGTGCTTCGACAAAGCATCGAATGCAGCAATATACTCAAAGACAAACATATCTCTCTACTTTAGATCAATGAATCTCCTTAATAGTACCGACTTTTCACTAGCCGGAATGCACTGCTCCTCGAGCCTAGCCTTGAACTGGTCCTAAGTTAACTGATCCTCGTGTGTAGCAATAGTAATAACATTTCACCAATTAATGATCCTCCTTTGAAGCTGTCTAAAGGCTAACTCCCTTTTTGTCGCATCATTTATTTCCATGTCACCAAAGATACGTTCGCAGGTGTCCAACCAATTCTGAACTTCGATGGTCGATGTTATTCCAAGGAATGACTTGCCTCCCAAGGTGAAGTAATCCTTGCATAGCTTGGTAAAGTCAGCCCTTGGTGCTTGCATCTGAGCTCTACCACCTATAGCAAAATTAGGAGCGGCCAGTTGGGCATTTTGCAGCATGTTCTCCATCATTGCATTGAACATCACCTGCAAATCAAGGTTAGCAGCCCTCGAACTCGCTCCTTCCTCAACTCCAGAAATGGAGTTCTTCATGATGTTTCTTATTTGTCGGCTCGTTCTCAATCTTTAACAAGAATGATCAGTCTCTCAAAAAGAAAACTGTATTGATGGTTCTCATGTTCATGCGACTTATATATTATACATACTGCTACGTAGTTTTGAAAACAAAATTATATAACAAGTACGCAGCCACTTGTGTATATATATGCTCTCAATCCAGTCTACGGTTATAAATCCTCTCTTATATCTATTGGACCATGGGATTAATTTAGGTTAATCATGTAACCTAGGCTCTGATACCAAATGCGACGATGCCCTACACCACCGGCACCCAATATAACTATATAATATGATGTTGATTTGCTCGATCGATGTAGGACATTCATCAATGATTGAAAATGAAAAATAACATTATAGAACCTGTCGTATATCTCACGACGCATGAAACACAATATAATATATATCACAAATATAAAACAGGAGAGACAGTAATAATTAAGTGAACCAAATATCAGAGTACAAATCCACAGTTATGCAATAGAGTAATAGAGTTTATACAAAACTGAAATAAACCCAAATAACTATTCTCATAGCAATAATAATAAGTAGACATTGTCAAGGCTCCATAATGTTGCACAACGGAGTAAGCATAGAAATATATATATATATATATATATATATATCTGTGTGTGTGTGTGTATGTATAGCTCCATCCAGTTCGTCCTCCGCACAACTACTGCGTCGCACCTAGACTTTGTATCTAGTCTACTCATTTAAGAGAATCCAAGGGAATAACAAGTAGATATAGTAAGGAATAAGCGTATACGAACCATACCTGATCTATCTTTGCGACCAAATAGTTAGCGCATAACGAACACACCTCTTCCTTCATGAATTTCTTCGGCTGACCTGCCAGATAGACCTCTTTTTGGGAGATCGCACCCTTCAGAGCCGTGCGATGAAGAACGTGTTCGAATTTTGGAACAGGAAGGAGATGGGACCTCAACGGCCATGACAGATCTCCCAGGATGCAACAACCCATACCAAAGTAGATTCTCGTCCGTTAGCAAAACTTGACCGATCGCTCTTTGGCGTCTACGACCTTCAAAGTATGGAAAGTCGAATCGAGGATGGATCTTTGGCCGACCTCAGAATAACTACAAGAATTATTCAATCTATCAAAAATCCCATGGCGACGTATTAAATCTCAATAAGTAAAATAGAGGACTTAACCCCCATCGTCCAAAGACGGTTAAATCCCTCATGACACCTAACGAAAAATACCGGGTCTTGTATTGGGATAGGTTGCTTTGAAGCTACAACACGGTCTTGCGGTTTCTATAGGCCTCGATGATGACGAGCGATGGTGTAACGACCCATAAATTTTTGGTATATAAATTTGGTTAAATTAATGAGATTTTGTAATTAAATTTAGATAGAAATAAAAATCTTATAATGTATAAATGGAATAATATTGAAACAAAAAAAATTTGTAAACGAATAATGATATAATAATTATGATGAAGTGTAACAATGATTATTAAAGCTTAAATTGTTATAGGTTGAATGAAACTACAATAAATGAAATCTGGTAAGCGTTATACCTGGATGTAAATTGAATATAAAAAATATAAAGTAGGTGTTGAATTAGTTAATGAAAGAACACATTGTTACATTTATTGAATTAAATTAAGGAAATTAAATTATAATAAATGGTTATTTAATAAAACTAATGTTCTTGGAGTAATTATAATAGTTGTTTGAAATATGTATAAACTTTAATTGGAAATCAATTGGATTTAAAATTTAATTTGGTATTACATTTATGAGTTTAAATGTTTGTTTATTTGGTAAAATAATAAATGATGTAATAAAAGAGTGAAATCTAGATAAATAAATTTAATTGAGACTTTTATTATAAATAATGGGTGAAATAATATGATAAATGGTAACATTGATATTGTAAGAAATAAAAACCCTATTAATGTAAGAAAACCAAGGCAAACATTTAAGTTATAAATGTTATAATAAATAAAAATAAAATGACCATTGTATAAGGATTTGGCATATGAAAATAGTAACGGTTGTGTGTAAATATTGGAGTAAATATTATGTAGGCAACTATGATAATTTGTTGGAAATAATAAACCTTAGTGTATCTTAAGGTTACCTTTTTATTTCGTTTATAATAAAATTTGAAATCAATTAGAGTTAAGGAACCTTAATGTTATGTTAATAAGAACTAAATTAGTGCACACCCTATTAATTGAAACAGATGGTAAAGTTAGGATTGATGGAAATTAGTAAATTGGGAAATGAATTCAAAATTATGTTAACTGATGAAGAATACGTAATAAATTGTAAATTTATAAAATCAATGTCTGTTAAGTAGTTATAATTTTCATGGTTGATAATAAATGTTACTTTAGTGATTTTTAATATAATAACAGAAGGTGTAAATGTAATAATGGAATAATTGGAATTGTAAATTTATGCGTAGTGTAGTAATCGAAGTAAATAAAATTATTTAGGATGTAAAACGCAATTAGCATGTATATTCGTAGAAATGAAATAAAATGAAAATAGGGTAGTTAATACGAAGGAAAGATGAAAATTTGGACTTACTAATGTATAATAGGGTAAACAAAGGTTACCTTTGTTTATTGAATAATTATTTATGAAATAAAAAGGATTTGGAGTTAAATCAAGTTTATTTATTGAACATAAATTATAATTCATTGGATTTATTGTGAATGAAATTAATTACTACATTTTTTAAAATAAAGCTAATATGAGAAAAATTAATGTAATAATTTAAAATCCAATATTTAATTCATATATTTAACAATAATGAATGAAATAATGATTTGTTAATTTAATTTAATAGAAATTTTGGAAATTTAATTATAATTTCTGAATTTGAATGGAATTGGGGAAAATACTGAAATCAATAAGTTAATCAACTTTAAATTGACTTTTAATTGTTTTAAAACATTGTAATTGATTGATAAATATAAAAATGACAAAATTGGTCAATTTTAAGATTGAAATTAAAAATTGGATTTTATTAATCAATTATTAAATTTTTTAGTTAATATAAAAATAGCCATTTTGGCAACTGGCTCGGATTTCGACAAACCAGTTTCATCGGATCCGTAATGGTGAATTATTGTAGGATTTCAACTTTCGTAGCGGTCAGACTTCTTGTTTGATCGTATGGACTCGAAACGCCTTGAAATCGATAAATTGAAATCAATTGAAATCAATTTGAAAATATGGTTTTTAGCATAACTTCTTCATACGATGGAATTTGGACTTGAAACTTGTTCCATCACGTTTAAAATATTTAAAACATCTATTTTGATGTATGGGTTGACCCAATTTCGTTCCGGAGTCAGAACAGGCTTTTTGGGCCACTTTGGAGTTAGCGCGTATTTCCAATCTTATCCATCCATGCTAATTTCCGACCTACCTATATAAATCCGGTTATAAATCCTAATTCCCTTCATTTTCATTTGTCAGTACGTATATCTCAACTCTCTCCTCCTCTGTGGAAGACAACAAAATTCCAGATCCAGTTCCATTTCAAAACCAAAGTCAAAAATCCAAAGTCCTCAGAAAAATTCAAAAAAAAATACATTGAAGTTCTTGAAGTGCGTAATCTGCTGGTAAAATTCGTTTTTCATTTTGGATTGTCGTTTGACCGGTAAAAATCGAAGAAGTCATGGCCGTTCATCACGTCGAAATCAAACTCGACGGATCGACGAACCGTTTCTGGGTTCTGTAGAGGGGACCGAGGGGAGTTGATCTGTGGTGTTTGCTCGCTGTATCAATAAGTAAGATCGTGCGAATTTATTCGTTAGGGTTTCTAACAATAATGGCGGCTGCTGTGCTTGGAGCATGGATCGACAACCAGTCTTGGTTGCCTCGTAGGCCGTGGGGGGAGGAGCAGTGGTCGCGGTCTTCAGGAAGGTCGACGTGGGCTGGTGGCGTGAAGGTTTGGAACGGCGGTGGTTTGTCTGGGTCACGATTTTGTTACGTGCGTGCATGGTCTCTGGGAAGAAGGAAGACGCGTGTGATGTGGGGGGTGGGTGATGTGGACGTTGTGGAAAGGTGAGTCTGTTTTATTTTGTTTTAATTTATTTTTGATTTCAATCGTTCTGAATCGCATAACTTCGTTATACGAATTCCGCTTCACGTGCAATTTTTTTTGCTAGGATCGTAATAAAATTCCGGACGTTTTGGCGCTGGTTTGGATGAATTCTAAGATGGTCAAATTTTTGAGTTTAAATTGGATTTAAATTCAATTTAAATTCAAAAGGTGAGTGTTTTAACCCACTCACAACTTCTAAAATTTCTTATGTTTATTAAATTGATATATGATGTGATTTAAAATTTATTTATGGTTGTTTGGCATATTTTAAATTATCATCTGAGTTAATTTCATTTATTTAAATTAAATTGCTATTTGATTTATTCATTGCATTTAAACTGCCAGTTAAATTGTTAATTAATTATTCATTGCATATAAACTGACAGTTAAACAGTTATATAATTTATTATTGAATATAAATTGCTATTTAATACTTGTTGTTTATTTTCCGTTCTATATTGATGTTATTGTTTGAATTTGATGTTGACTGTGGTAAATGGTTAATGGTTGACATTGGATGAAAGGATGCTGTATTTTATATTGTTATAAACTGCAAGTTATTATGCATTTTCATTTCATTCGGGATTGCGGTTTGAAATGATATATAACCGTAATTTTTATTTTTAAATTACGGATTGAAATGATAAATATCCGTATCACTTGACCATAGGATAGAAAATTTTATACAGGCACCGCGGTATATATATAAAATTATTTTTGAAATGATTTTCTATGGTTTGAAAAGAATACGGTTTAATAAATATTAAATTTTGATGTTATATAAATATTATTTATATATACATAGTTAAATTCTTTAATTTAAGCTATGTATAAAATTGATAAATAAAAATGAGTTAATAATGGAGTTTGATCGTTTATATTCTATGGTTTAGTACCTATTTAAGATATTGTATATATAGAGTTTTAATTGACTTAAATGAAATTTAAGTTGAAAGATAAATATGAAGTTGGTTTAAATTGAATTTTTTAAGAATTGTACTTGAATAAATTGATTTGGAATTTAAATAAAAATGGAGATTTTTAAGGATATGATTCTTATAACTTGATTTAGTTTAAAGTAATTTTAATGAATATAAAGTGGAGATAAATGAATTTATCAAGTTAAATAAATTGAAAGAAAATACAGTTGTTTGAAGTTAAAAGTTTTACTTGAACTATATTGGGTTTATTAAGTAAACATTTCAAATCTATATGATAGTAATTAAATTTGATATATGAAATGATCAAAGAATTAATTTTTAAATGGTGGAATATTTAAAGCTTTGAGTATATGGAAATATAAAATGGTTTAATTGGATTTTTAAATCGGAATTTGGAAATTTATTTGCGAAATTAAAAATCTATTTTATTATATAAAGTAATTCAGTATTTAAACCAAAGTATTCAGAGTTATATTTCAAAGCTATGTGTTTCAAGATATATAGATGTGAAAGTGCTATGATTTTTGAAAAAGGATATGCTTGAAATAAAAATGATATCATATTGATTTGGGTTTTAAAATTGAAATGATATCGTATTTATATGGTTTTGAAATGAATATTTTATTCTGGTTTTAAAGTATAAACTATTTTGAAAAGACCGCTGTGTTATAATAACGTTTGTTTGTTAAAGAGACCGGGATCGGAAGTTGTCATACTCTCTGCCAACTCCGAAAACCACTTTAACAACCGTATACGCGGTGGAGATTCCAGAATGAAGTAGGATGGTGGCGGCGTTTCCTTTGAGGTAAATAATTGGACCTGACTCCCATGAGTTGGCATAAGGTGGCTAAAACAGGAGCGATTCTCGGGCCAATGAGGTCATTCCTCTGATCGGACGCACTCCTTCGATATTATGCTTTGACTTTTGGATTGATTCGGTGGCCACTTTTGATTTTTGATTTTGGGTGTGTTGTCCGAGGTGGGCGGTAGTAGCTGCTACCCGTTACTACCAGCCCAGATGCGTAATTGGTATATCTACCCTGACATTGCCTAGATGTGCCGTGTCACCTACCCTATCGTGACTTGTACGAGTTTGGATTTCTCCCGTAGCCCATGTGGTATCCTCTGGTGGCTTTCGGATCAGGAGGGACCATGATATTAGATGGACTACTGGGACTATTACGTGTTAAGGGTTATATGGGTAACCCTTTAGTGCTAGGAAAAAAGTAAGTTTATTTTACAATTAGACATTATTATAATAGCAAAATATACTAGTAAATAGTTTAACGGATCCTTAAGAGATGTGAATCCCGAGCATCTTTTAAGTTACTGCACTTATATTATTTCTGTTGATTTAACTCACATAAGATCTTTTAGTTCTGACTCGAGTGTTTTGTTTTTCAATTTGCTCGAGTCAGTCCGAGCGTTTCAGGATTTGAAGATTTTATTCTAGAGGACGAAGACGAGGATTTGTAGTACTATTACCTAATATATTATTCCACTACACCATTTAATTCCGTTGCATTGTTACTGTCCTTTAGTATGTGAACTCTAATATTTATTGTATAAAGAAAATCAAATGTTTTGTAAAACAGTTTATGAACTGTATATTGATTATTATATTTTATCCTTCCACTGTGAGATTCTGTTTGTTTTATTTCTTTCTTGTTTTTTTATTTACCCCATAACAATCTGTCCTTCCGTATGGTTTGAATTGACACGTATGTCGATTTAAAGCGTACGAAAAGGCAGGATGTTACATCTGGTATCAGAGCTTTGGTTTAGCGATAAACCTTTTTGTGGGGTTTGACTCTTTATTAATGGGTAGTAATATCCTATGAGAGTCGTTGAGTGTATATATGAGAGAGCGTATTTGTTAGTGTTATAAAAATGTTTTAATATTGTGTTAATTTGTTCTGTTTTTATTTATAAATTCTGGTTGGTGCATGGGACGCTATGACATCAATATGGATTTCTAGATACTTAATAGGATAGACCGACATAATATTTGGTTTTAATATAGGTGAATGGAATAATTTTTGCCTATTATATTTTCTATATATATAAAGTAAATTTTTATAAAGGTTATATTTGGTTGTTAGGTAATGAAATTTATAAATAATAATTGAAATAAGATTGAAATAAAATAAGTGAAATTTGGAAATCTTAGAACTTAAGTCCCGGGGATTTTGAAACTTTCTTTTGAATGATTTTGAAATATAGTAATAATATTTTAAAAGTAATTTCTGATATAAATATTTCAATATAAATTGGAAGAATTGTTTTAAAGAAGATTTTGGAAAAAAATAGTTATGTACTTCTCTCTCTGTCGCTGGAAAATAATTTCAGTGATGAGTGCATGCATCATCGATATTCATTTTCGAGTTTCGAAGTGGAAAGGCCACTGTAGTAGTGTACTACAGATTTATTTTGATAAGCAAATATAAATTTTTAAATTATTTTAAATATAATTGGATATATAAATTGTAAGTATATATATTTATCTATTATTTTAAAATGATTTGAATTAAACCCGGTATTTAGTTCTTATGTTCCAATTAATTAATAGTTTTAGTTAGTGTAGTGAAATGGAAGTTAACTAATAATTGAAACCTCTAAATAAAATAAGTAGTGTAATGCTAAGTTTTAAATGAGATTAATAGAAAGTTGAAATTTTAACTTATAAGACAAAAGATAAAAAAATTTACCATCTAATTAATTAAAAGAAATAAGATAAACTTGTATAAGTTTCAATTACATTCTTAAAAAGCATATATAACTTACCAAATATTAAAAGTTGAAATGTTTAATAAGAAAATGTAATGGGAAATTGTACAAGAAATTTTATATAATGGAAGGGTTCAATAAATCACCTTAATAAATAAGAATTTGGTGTGTAGTGTTATAAACTTGAGTCTAATTGAAAAGACTACTAATTGAAATAGAAAGGTAAGTATTATAAATAGAATTTAGTAATAAATGAAATGAAGTAGTATAAATGAATGATAATGAACTTAAATAAATAGTTGAAGTTATTTATAAATAAAGTAGGTAGGAAAATGAATACTGTAATAAGTAAAATTAAGTAATAAATAAATGAATGTAACACAAATAAAAGGAAATTTGCATTATATATGGATAAATGAAAACTGTAAGAAATAAAATGTAAAATAAAAAGATAAACCATTATATGAATGAAAAAGAAATCAAACAACAAAGGTATGAATGGAATTAATAAGAATAAACTTAATCTATTGTTTGAGATTGTTGTTTGTTTGGTTTATGGTAGTTTGTGCAAGGATACTTTAAATCTGTTTGGAAGGTATGAATAATCCACTTAGTGTCACCTAAGACTGTTGAGTGAAGGGTACGCTTAGTAGTTTATTTTTCTCTCCGTATAATTTAAAGTTTTGAGCCCGAACAACTATTTGTTTTGCTTGATATGAATGAATGATTGATGCGTGTTGATTTTATGTGATGGTTGTATGCTTGTTGCAAGTGATGGTTGATTGAGTTGTTTGTGGTTGAAAAACTTAAATATTTCATTCTATATAATTGCTAACTCTTATCAGATTATATAAGTGAAATACAGGTTATGGAAGCAATTGCTACTGCTTTTGGTTTCATAATTAAGCATAAATTGCCCGACAAATAGGTACGTTTTCGGATCTCGGTTTAAAGCGTTATTATTATTTTTCCTGGGTTGGGATATATATTATTTTGGAAATTATTATGTTATATAGATATATTTGATATTATATTTTCTCCAGAGCCTCTCCGTACAAAGGAGACTTTGCCGAAATTTTCCCATAAATTTTGGACTTGGAAAATTTTGAAAATGTTTTCAAAACTTTATTAATTTAAGTATAAAATGATTTATGGTTATAAATGGGTATATTTTATTTAAATTTTTTAAATTTATTCGGTTATAAATCTAATATTTTAAGTAAGATATATTGATTTTTTAATTCTTCCTTTCCCTACTTTTCCTTTTCGGGGACGAAAAGTTTTGAGTGGGGGAGAGTGTAACGACCCATAAATTTTTGGTAAATAAATTTGGTTAAATTAATGAGATTTTGTAATTAAATTTAGATAGAAATAAAAATCTTATAATGTATAAATGGAATAATATTGAAACAAGTAAAATTTGTAAATGAATAATGAAATAATAATTATGATGAAGTGTAACAATGATTATTAAAGCTAAAATTGTTATAGATTGAATGAAACTACAATAAATGAAATAGGGTAAGCGTTATACCTGGATGTAAATTGAATATAAAAAATATAAAATAGATATTGAATTAGTTATGAAAGAACACATTATTACATTTATTGAATTAAATGAAGGAAATTAAATTATAATAAATGGTCATTAATAAAACCAATGTTCTTGGAGTAATTATAATAGTTGTTTGAAATATGTATAAACTTTAATTGGAAATCAATTGGATTTAAAATAAAATTTGGTATTGCATTTATGAATTTAAATGTTTGTTTATTTGGTAAAGTAATAAATGATGTAATAAAAGCGTGAAATCTAGATAAATAAATCTAATTTAGACTTTAATTATAAATAATGGGTGAAATAATATGATAAATGGTAACATTGATATTGTAAGAAATAAAAACCCTATTAATGTAAGAAAACTAAGGCAAACATTTAAGTTATAAATGTTATAATAAATAAAAATAAAATGACCATTGTATAAGTATTTGGCATATGAAAATAGTAATGGTTGTGTGTAAATATTGGAGTAAATATTATGTAGGCAACTATGATAATTTGTTGGAAATAATAAACCTTAGTGTATCGTAAGGTTACCTGTTTATTTCGTTATAATAAAATTTGAAATCAATTAGAGTAAAGGAACCTTAATGTTATATTAATAAGAATTAACGCAAAACTAAATTAGTGCACACCCTATTAATTGAAACAGACGGTAAAGTTAGGATTGATGGAAATTAGTAAATTGGGAAAGAAATTCAAAATTATGTTAACTGATGAAGAATACATAATAAATTGTAAATTTATAAAATCAATGTCCACTAAGTAGTTATAATTTTCATAGTTGATAATAAACGTTACTTTAGTGATTTTTAATATAGTAACAGAAGGTGTAAATGTAATAATGGAATAATTGGAATTGTAAATTTATGCGTAGTGTAGTAATCGATATAATGGGAAGTATGAACCAAAGTAAATAAAATTATTTAGGATGTAAAACGCAGTTAGCATGTATATTCGTAGAAATGAAATAAAATGAAAATAGGGTAGTTAGTACTAAGGAAAGATGAAAATTTGGACTTACTAATGTATAATAGGGTAAACAAAGGTTACCTTTGTTTATTGAATAATTATTTATGAAATAAAAACGATTTGAAGTTAAATTAAGTTTATTTATTGAATATAAATTATAATTCATTGGATTTATTGTGAACGAAATTAATTAGTACATTTTTTGAAATAAAGATAATATGAGAAAAATTAATGTAATAGTTTTAAATCCAATATTTAAGCCATATATTTAACAATAATGAATGGAATAATGATTTGTTAATTTAATTTAATAGAAATTTTGGAAATTTAATTATAATTCTGAATTTGAATGGAATTGGTGAAAATACTGAAATCGATAAGTTAATCAACCTTAAATTGACTTATAATTTGTTTTAAAACATTGTAGTTGATTGAGAAATATAAAAATTATAAAATTGGTCAATTTTAAGATTGAAATTAAAAATTGGATTTTATTAATTAATTATTAAATTTTTTAGTTAATACAAAAATAGCCATTTTGGCCACTGACATGGATTTCGATGAAACCAGTTTCATCGGATCCGTAACGGCGAATTATTGTAGGATTTCAAGTTTCGTAGTGATGGGACTTATTGTTTGACCGTACGAACTCGAAACGCCTTGTAATTGATAAATTGAAATCAATTGAAATCAATTTGAAAATATTGTTTTTAGCATAACTTCTTCATACGATGGAATTTGGACTTGAAACTTGTTCCATCGCGTTTAAAATATCTTAAAACATCTATTTTGATATATAGGTTGACCCAATTTCGTTCCGGAGTCAGAACGGGCTTTTTGGGCCACTTTGGAGTTAGCGCGTATATCCAATCTTATCCATCCATTCTAATTTCTGACCTACCTATATAAATCCTGTTATAAACCTTAATTTCCCTCATTTTCATTTTTTTGTACGTATATCTCAACTCTCTCCTCCTCAATGGCAGACAATAAAATTCCAGATCCAATTCCATTTCAAAATCAAAGTCAAAAATCCAAAATCCTTAGAAAAATTCAAAAAAATATATGTTGAAGCTCTCGAAGTGCGTAATCTTCTAGTGAAACTCTTTTTTCATTTTGGATTGTCGTTTGACAGGTAAAAATCGAAGAAGTCTCGGCCGTTCATCACGTCGAAATCAAACTCGACGGATCGACGAACCATTCTGGGTTTTGTAGAGGGGACCGAGGGGAGTTGATCGGTGGTGTTTGCTCGCTGTATCAATTAGTAAGATCGTGCGAATTTATTCGTTAGGGTTTCTAACAATAATGGCGGCTGCTGTGCTTGGAGCATGGATCGGCAACCAGTCTTGGTTGCCTCGTAGGCCGTGGGGGGAGGAGCAGTGGTCGCGGTCTTCAGGAAGGTCGACGTGGGCTGGTGGCGTGAAGGTTTGGAACGGCGGCGGTTTGTCTGGGTCACGATTTTGTTACGTGCGTGCATGGTCTCTGGGAAGAAGGAAGACGCATGTGATGTGGGGGTGGGTGATGTGGACGTTGTGGAAAGGTGAGTCTGTTTTATTTTGTTTTAATTTATTTTTGATTACAATCGTTCTGAATCGCATAACTTTGTTATACGAATTCCGCTTCACGTGCAATTTTTTTTGCTAGGATCGTAATAAAATTCCGGACGTTTTGGCGCTGGTTTGGATGAATTCTAATATGGTCAAATTTTTGGGTTTAAATTGGATTTAAATTCAATTTAAATTCAAAAGGTGAGTGTTTTAACCCACTCACAACTTCTAAAATTTCTTATGTTTATTAAATTGATATATGATGTGATTTAAAATTTATTTATGGTTGTTTGGCATATTTTTAATCATTATCTCAGTTAATTTCATTTATTTAAATTAAATTGCTATTTGATTTATTCATTGCATTTAAACTGCCAGTTAAATTGTTAATTAATTATTCATTGCATATAAACTGACAGTTAAACAGTTATATAATTTATTATTGAATATAAATTGCTATTTAATACTTGTTGTTTATTTTCCGTTCTATATTGATGCTATTGTTTGAATTTGATGTTGACTGTGGTAAATGGTTAATGGTTGACATTGGATGAAAGGATGCTGTATTTTATATTGTTATAAACTGCAAGTTATTATGCATTTTCATTTCATTCGGGATTGCGGTTTGAAATGATATATAACCGTAATTTTTATTTTTAAATTACGGATTGAAATGATAAATATCTGTATCACTTGACCATAGGATAGAAAATTTTATACAGGCACCGCGGTATATATATAAAATTATTTTTGAAATGGTTTTCTATGGTTTGAAAAGAATACGGTTTAATAAATATTAAATTTTGATGTTATATAAATATTATTTATATATACATAGTTAAATTCTTGAATTTAAGCTATGTATAAAATTGATAAATAAAAATGAGTTAATAATGGAGTTTGATCGTTTATATTCTATGGTTTAGTACCTATTTAAGATATTGTATATATAGAGTTTTAATTGACTTAAATAAAATTTAAGTTGAAAGATAAATATGAAGTTGGTTTAAATTGAATTTTTTAAGAATTGT
Source organism: Allium cepa (assembly GCA_030765085.1). Lineage (NCBI taxonomy): Eukaryota > Viridiplantae > Streptophyta > Magnoliopsida > Asparagales > Amaryllidaceae > Allium > Allium cepa. The sequence continues at coordinate 444,886,779 of CM060931.1, forward strand.
ACTTGAATAAATTGATTTGGAATTTAAATAAAAATGGAGATTTTTAAGGATATGATTCTTATAACTTGATTTAGTTTAAAGTAATTTTAATGAATATAAAGTGGAGATAAATGAATTTATCAAGTTAAATAAATTGAAAGAAAATACAGTTGTTTGAAGTTAAAAGTTTTACTTGAACTATATTGGGTTTATTAAGTAAACATTTCAAATCTATATGATAGTAATTAAATTTGATATATGAAATTATCAAAGAATTAATTTTTAAATGGTGGAATATTTAAAGCTTTGAGTATATGGAAATATAAAATGGTTTAATTGGATTTTTAAATCGGAATTTGGAAATTTATTTGCGAAATTAAAAATCTATTTTATTATATAAAGTAATTCAGTATTTAAACCAAAGTATTCGGAGTTATATTTCAAAGCTGTGTTTCAAGATATATAGATTTGAAAGTGCTATGATTTTTGAAAAAGGATATGCTTGAAATAAAAATGATATCATATTGATTTGGGTTTTAAAATTGAAATGATATCGTATTTATATGGTTTTGAAATGAATATTTTATTCTGGTTTTAAAGTATAAACTATTTTGAAAAGACCGATGTGTTATAATAATGTTTGTTTGTTAAAGAGGCCGGGATCGGAAGTTGTCATACTCTCTGCCAACTCCGAAAACCACTTTAACAACCGTATACGCGGTGGAGATTCCAGAATGAAGTAGGATGGTGGCGGCGTTTCCTTTGAGGTAAATAAGTGGACCCGACTCCCATGAGTTGGCATAAGGTGGCTAAAACAGGAGCGATTCTCGGGCCAATGAGGTCATTCCTCTGATCGGACGCACTCCTTCGATATTATGCTTTGGCTTTTGGATTGATTCGGTGGCCACTTTTGATTTTTGATTTTGGGTGTGTTGTCCGAGGCGGGCGGTAGTAGCTGCTACGCGTTACTACCAGCCCGGATGCGTAATTGGTATATCTACCCTGACATTGCCTAGATGTGCCGTGTCACCTACCCTATCGTGACTTGTACGAGTTTGGATTTCTCCCGTAGCCCATGTGGTATCCTCTGGTGGCTTTCGGATCAGGAGGGACCATGATATTGGATGGACTACTGGGACTATTACGTGTTAAGGGTTATATGGGTAACCCCTTAGTGCTAGGAAAAAAGTAAGTTTATTTTACAATTAGACATTATTATAATAGCGAAATATACTAGTAAATAGTTTAACGGATCCTTAAGAGATGTGAATCCCGAGCATGTTTTGAGTTACTGCACTTATATTATTTCTGTTGATTTAACTCACATAAGATCTTTTAGTTCTGACTCGAGTGTTTTGTTTTTCAATTCGCTCGAGTCAGTCCGAGCGTTTCAGTATTTGAAGATTTTATTCTAGAGGACGAAGACGAGAATTTGTAGTACTATTACCTAATATATTATTCCACTACACCATTTAATTCCATTGCAATGTTACTGTCCTTTAGTATGTGAACTCTAATATTTATTGTATAAAGAAAATCAAATGTTTTGTAAAAAAGTTTATGAACTGTATATTGATTACTATATTTTATCCTTCCACTGTGAGATTCTGTTTGTTTTATTTCTTTCTTGTTTTTTTATTTACCCCATAACAATCTGTCCTTCCGTATGGTTTGAATTGACACGTATGTCGATTTAAAGCGTACGAAAAGGCAGGATGTTACATCTGGTATCAGAGCTTTGGTTTAGCGATAAACCTTTTTGTGGGGTTTTACTCTTTATTAATGGGTAGTAATATCCTATGAGAGTCGTTGAGTGTATATATGAGAGAGCATATTTGTTAGTGTTATAAAAATGTTTTAATATTGTGTTAATTTGTTCTATTTTGTATTTATAAATTCTGGTTGGTGCATGGGACGCTATGACACCAATATGGATTTCTAGATACTTAATAGGATAGACCGACATAATATTTGGTTTTAATATAGGTGAATGAAATAATTTTTGCCTATTATATTTTCTATATATATAAAGTAAATTTTTATAAAGGTTATATTTGGTTGTTAGGTAATGAAATTTATAAATAATAATTGAAATAAGATTGAAATAAAATAAGTGAAATTTGGAAATCTTACAAATTAAGTCCCGGGGATTTTGAAACTTTCTTTTGAATGATTTTGAAATATAGTAATAATATTTTAAAAGTAATTTCTGATATAAATATTTCAATATAAATTGAAAGAATTGTTTTAAAGAAGATTTTGGAAAAAATAGTTATGTACTTCTCTCTCTATCGCTGGAAAATAATTTCAGTGATGAGTGCATGCATCATCGATATTCATTTTCGAGTTTCGAAGTGGAAAGGCCACTGTAGTAGTGTACTACAGATTTATTTTGATAAGAAAATATAAATTTTTAAATTGTTTTAAATATAATTGGATATATAAATTGTAAGTATATATATTTATCTATTATTTTAAAATGATTTGAATTAAACCCGGTATTTAGTTCTTAAGTTCCAATTAATTAATAGTTTTAGTTAGTGTAGTGAAATGGAAGTTAACTAATAATTGAAACCTCTAAATAAATGGCCGTTCATCTGTGGTGTTTGTTCGCTGTATCAACGGTTAGATCGTGCGAATTATTCGTTAGGGTTTCTAACCCTAGTGGAGGCTGCTGTGTTTGGTGCATGGATCGACAACGGTCTTGGTTGCCTCGTAGGCCGTAGGGGGAGTCGCAGTGGTCGCAGTCTTTAGGAAAGTCGACGTGGGCAGGTGGCGCGAAGGTATGGAATGACGGTGGTTTGTCTGGGTCGCGATTTTGTTACGTGCGTGCGTGGTCTCTGGGAAGAAGGAAAACGCGTGTGATGTGGGGGGTGACATGGACGTTGTGGAAAGGTGAGTCTGTTTTATTTTGTTTTAATTTATTTTCGATTTCAATCGTTCTGAATCGCATAACTTCGTCATACGAACTCCGCTTCATGCACAATTTTTTTTGCTAGGATCGTAATAAAATTCCCGACGTTTTGGCGCTAGTTTGGACGAATTTTGAGACGACCGAATTTTTGGGTTTAAACTGGGTTTAAATTCAATCTAAATTCAAAAGGTGAGTGTTTTAACCCACTCACAACTTCTAAAAAAAATTATATTTGTTAAATTGATATATGATGTGATTTGAAATTTATTTATGGTTGTTTGGCATATTTTTAATCATCATCTTAGTTAATTTCATTTATTTAAATTAAATTGCTATTTAATTTATTCATTGCATTTAAACTGCCAGTTAAATTGTTAATTAATTATTCATTGCATGTAAATTGACAGTTAAACAGTTATATAATTTATTATTGAATATAAACTGCTATTTAATACATGTTGTTTATTTTCCGTTCTATATTGATGCTATTGTTTGAATTTGATGTTGATTGTGGTAAATGGTTGATGGTTTATATTGGATGAATGGATGTTGTATTTTATATTGTTATAAACTACAAGTTAATATGCATTTTCATTTCATTCGGGATTGCGGTTTGAAATGATATATAACCGTAATTTTTATTTTTAAATTACGGGTTGAAATGATAAATATCCATATCACTTGACCATAGGATAGAAAATTTTATACAGGCACCGCGGTATATATATAAAATTATTTTTGAAATGAATTTCTATGGTTTGAAAAGAATACGGTTAATAAATATTAAATTTTGATGTTATATAAATATTACTTATATGCACATAGTTAAATTCTTGAATTTAAGCTATGTATAAAATTGATAAATAAAAATGAGTTAATAATGGAGTTTGATTGTTTATATTCTATGGTTTAGTACCTATTTAATATATTGTATATATAGTTTTTAATTGACTTAAATGAAATTTAAGTTAGAACATAAATATGAAGTTGGTTTAAATTGAATTTTTTAAGAATTGTACTTGAATAAATTGATTTGGAATTTAAATAAAAATGGAGATTTTAAAGGATATGATTCTTATAACTTGATTTGGTTTAAAGTAATTTAAATGAATATAAAGTGGAGATAAATGAATTTATCAAGTTAAATAAATTGAAAGAAAATACAGTTGTTTGAAGTTAAAATTTTTACTTGAACTATATTGGGTTTATTAAGTAAACATTTCGAATCTATATGATAGTAATTAAATTTGATATATGAAATTATCAAAGAATTAATTTTTAAATGGTGGAATATTTAAAGCTTTGAGTATATGGAAATATAAAATGGTTTAATTGGAGTTTTAAATCGGAATTTGGAAATTTATTTGTGAAATTAAAAAGCTATTTTATTATATAAAGTAATTCAATATTTAAGCCATTTAATTACTCAAAGTTATATTTCAAAGCTATGGGTTTAAAGATATATAGATTTGAAAGTGCTATGATTTTTGAAAAAGGATATACTTGAAATAAAAATGATATCATATTGATTTGGATTTTAAAATTGAAATGATATCGTATTTATATGGTTTTGAAATGAATATTTTATTCTGGTTTTAAAGTATAAACTATTTTAAAAAGACCACGGTGTTATAATAACGTTTGGTTGTTAAAGAGACTGCGATCAGAAGTTGTCATACTCTGTGCCAACTCCGAAAACCACTTTAACAACCGTGTACGCGGTGGAGAACCCAGAATGAAGTAGGATGGCGGCGGCGTTTCCTTTGAAGTAAATACGTGGACCCGACTCCCGTGAGTTGGCATAAGGTGGCTAAAACAGGAGCGATTCTCGGGCCAATGAGGTCATTCCTCTGATCGGAAGCACTCCTTCGATATTATACTTTGACTTTTGGATTGATTCGATGGCCACTTTTGATTTTTTATTTTGGAGGTGTTGTCCGAGGTGGGCGGTAGTAGCTGCAATCAACTCGAATTCTTCGTAACAATCACCACCAATACAGCTGTTTGTGCCAAAATTGGTCACAAACACCCAATTGCCGATGAAAGCACTCGTTCACAATCACATATCACAGGTAGCAAGTATGTAGAGAATATAAATACGAAGAACACTCAAAATTTAAAAGGAAAGCAGTAGACACAAGATTTATAGTAGTCGGCGTTGTAGCCTACATCCACTTTGAAGAGTTGTTGTTTTTATTGATTATAACTCGTTGGTTATAGAGGTTTACAATAATATAACCGAGTTACAATAATGATTCCAGTACAGTATTGGCGTAGAAGAACCAGACTCCATTTTTTGTAGGTCTAGGGTCACTATTTATAGGCATAGGCAGCAAATATCACGTCCAGATCTCGAAGGACTTCTTCTCTCACGTGGTTGGGTCTACGGGATCGAGTTTAGGTGATTTCGACTTGATATCGGAGCAATATGAATGGAGTTTGTATCGATCAAGAATTGATCGTTTTTGGCTGAAATTGATCGGGTACATTCTTGAGGTTATAGGCAAGCTCCTGTGAAAATTTGATGGCATTTGGGTTTGTAGATTTCGAGTTATGATCGATGCAAATTTTGATTTTCAATGTGTCGTAGACTTCGTAACGATACGTGTTCTTATTGTTTCTGTGCACGTGCTTTCTAGGTGACGTAGTGCTATCTTCTAGGATCAATCCCTTTTTTATGGCGACCGAGTCTTCCTTCCTTGTAGGTCTTGTTCATATCCATTGATTTGATTTCGTTCGCCATCCATCACATCCCAATTGGTATTTGTTACTGATGGATGCTTCATATCGATTACGTCCTCCCTCCTTTCGTATCGGTTACAATCACCCCATCTTGTATCGATGTTCTGGGGATGTGCCTTCATATCGCTTATGGGTTGGCTTCTTCCATTGTATAGATCGAGTGACTAATCAATATGAGTTTGGGTACTTTCATCTGATGGATTCGAATGAGGTGGATACAAAGTGGATGGTTGATAACTTGATGGATATGAACTCAGTGCTTTCTCCATGGATACAGACGAGGTCGTTGCTTGACCATGGATACAAAGCGGACGGATACAAATGAGAAGACAATGAATATATGGTTATGAATGAGGTTTCCTCTTCCCGTGGACACGAACCACTTATACGCCTAGATGGACACGAATTTGCAGGTGTCATCCTTGGTTTTGATCGACCAATACCACGAGCATACGAACTTCGATTGACTTGAAATTTGGAATGTTGGCTTCTGTAGCTTTGCTTGTCGTGTCATATCAATTATAGCTCGATTCAAACTTGGGCAAAATTTACCAACATCCATAGTTAACCTATGTTTATCCCATCTTCAGGACGAACTGTCTTTGGTTTTCAGTCAATTCTTTGGTATCACGGCATTGCCAAAAGGAGGGATAACACTTGCCTCCCAAAACATGCCTTACGATAGGAAGGTGTGTTTTGCAATTTGATAAGCTGGATATTCGTATTCAGTTAATGACCTGTAAAGAGATTGATAATCTTACCTGACTGTGAATAGTGAGCCTCACGATCGTATGCCATTCGGGGCGGTATGTGACCATTCAGTTTGGATGCCGTTCGAGGCGAATTTTGACCATTTGAGGTCGTGCGCCGTTCGTGGCGAATTGTGACCATTCGAGGTCAGGTACCGTTCGAGGCGAATTGTGACTGTTCGCGGTCGGGTGTCTTCGAGGCGAATTGTGACTGTTTGTGGCCGGGTGCCGTTCGAGGCGAATTGTGATTGTTCGCGGCCGGGTGCCGTTCGAGGCGAGTTGTTTATGCCCGGGAGGGACTTAGTACCATTAATGTCAGATTTCACGTTTGAGTGAGTTTCTGAATTGTTTGTTATGGCGGTTTATTGCCATCTCATAGCATACCTAATGTCCGTTCACAATCCCATGCATGTGTAAGCGACTTAGCCGTTATGGAATTACAAATACCATATTTACATTCAAAATGAGTTTTATAACCAAAATTGTCCAACAAAATCAAGTCCAGATGCAAAATATAGAAATCAAAAGCAAAACAGAGACGTCAAAGTGCAAACACCTACACTGATGCGGTTGATAGTCGTCTCAGAGCACGCCCGAGGACCATTCGTGATCCCATGCATGTAGAAATGACTTAACGGCACTAGTGTGGAGTTTGCAACTTATTCGCCATTATTTCAATTAGATGATGACAAGTTGATGCCTTGATCCTGAGCCATCCTCAGTTGATGGAGATGGTGGCCGTTCTTGCTCCACCGTTGATACTCGCCTCATCACGTATTGTAATAGCATGTCGTTTCGAATATGCCCTTCTATCTCATCCCTTAAGTGTCTGCAATCATTCGTATTATAGCCTCTTAACTCGTGGAATAAACGGTACTTGTCTGATTTCCTCTCATTATTGGTCGGCTCCCTCCTCATTGGCCTCCGGTAGGGAACCTACCCCTAATCATTCCAAATTCTTGCTCAGCTCCGAATAAGAGGTGAATCTCGGCTCCTTTCATGACCGCTTTGACTCATCACAACTCTCTTATGCTTTCCATTTCCCTTTATCCTTGCCTGAATCCTTTCCGGATGGATCTCCGCTTTTGACTGCATACACATTAACTCCCACTCCTTCCTCTCACTCAGCATTTGCATCCTCTTGTTGCAGAAGCCTTTCTGCCTCATGGTAAAACCCACCTAAGTCCATAGGTGGGTCCTTTGTCAATGAATTCTTGAATCTGTTCCATCAGCTATGCCAGATATAGCTGCCATCAAAACCATGGATGGGTCTGGTCGATCCACCGATGATGTCGCTGCATTGAATCGTGTTAAAAACTCCTCAAAGACTCCCTGGTTCTCTGCTTCAGTGTTGTCAAACTCATTATGTTCTTGGGCCTTGGTGTATGAACTCTGAACTACCTTATGAACTTTTCAATCAACTCGGTCCATGTTCTGATCGAACCGCTCTCCAGTTGCGTCCACCCTCCTTTCGTATCGGTTGCAATCGCCCCATCTCGTATCGATGTTCTGGTGATGTGCTGTCGTACCGCTTGTAGGTTGGCTTCATCCATCATATCGATCGAGTAACTAATCGATACGAGGTTGGATACCTTCATTTGATGGATTCGAATGAGGTGGATACGAAATGGATGGTTGATAACCTGATGGATACAAACTCTCTGCTTTCTCTATGGATACGGACGAGGTCGTTGCTTGACCATGGCTACAAAGCGGTCGGATATGAATGAGAAGGCTACGAATATATGGTTACGAATGAGGTCGCCTCCTCCCGTGGACACGAGCCACTTATATGCCTAAATGGTTACGAATTTGTAGGTGTCTTCCTTGATTTTGATTAACCAATACCATAAGCATAAGAACTCTGTTTTACTTGAAATTTTAAATATTGGTTCCTATAGCTTTGCTTCTCATATCGATTATAGCTCGATCCGGACTTGGGCAAAATTTATCGGTATCCATAGTTAACCTATTTTATCCAATCTTCGGGATGAACCGTCTTTGGTTTCCAGTTAATTCTTTGGTATCACGACCTTGCAAAGGCCGCGTAATAACAACCTCATTATTGAATTGCTAAAAAACACCAAAATTTGCATTACCCACCTCTAGTCGAGAACCAAAAGGAGAACACAGTTGAACTTAGGTTGTTGGCGACCTAAAGTAGGAAAGTCGACGGCAATCCAAGTAGGTAGGCTCGGTGGCGATCTAAATAGAAGAAGCAATGAGAACTAGGGGCTAGTTAAGGCGATGGCAAGGTCAAGTATGGTCGATGGCGAGAAATTCCGAGGGTGGAGAAAAGCGATGCGATGGCAAAGGTGAAGCTAGGGCTTGAATGCCTTGGTTCAGATCGCGAGGCAGAAGGATCGAGTCGCAAGAGAAAATAAGGTAGAGAAGGAAGGTCAGCACGAATGCGCAATTAAATAGAAGATTGAGAAAAAATCGCTATGTTCTTGGATCGCTAGCTATCCATGGTGTAACAGCCCTAGTTTTTAGCTATTTATTTCTTTTAATTTTTTTGTTTTTAGAAACATAATTTATATAAATTGTGTTTACCAATATTGTTTAAATATTTAATTTAGAGAATTAAACTCGTTAATTTAATATGATTTTTGTAACTAAATTTAAGAAGAAAAAAAAAAGGAAATTTTTATAATGTATAATGAAGTGAGTGGTAACTAAATGTTTTGGATATTATCATAATATCTGTTGTTATACCCATTCCCTAAAAATAATGAAAAGGAGAAAATTTGTAACATATTAAAGTAGTTAATTAATTATGTTAATTTGGTAGGTTATGACATGCAAATCATGTTGGTGGAATATTCTCAGTTTTGACATATTAATTATGTTAGCAGTGAACATTGTTAAGCAATTTAAAACAATGAAACTTACAATCAATTTATTTGATAAATCTACCTTATTCCTAGTTAGCAATTCAAAACTTGAATAAAGGCACATACGGATATTTTAAATGGAGTTAATGACAATTAATAGATATTTCAAAAAGAAATTTATGACAATTAATAGAGAAATTAATTGTAAAATTTCAGTAGTTGACCAGAATTAATTTATTGAATAATTAATGCAAATTAATAAAATTGATGAAAGATAAATAAGTTAATTCTTTTGGTTAATGGCATGAGGACACGAGGTTAATCCCCATTTTGTAGGAGAAATCTGCCCGTGTAACCAGTCCGGCTACCAGTGCCTACAAAGCGGACGGATTAATGTGAGACGTCGCAGGATTGATAATTAACAAAAAGGGTTAATTAACTAATTAAGTTAGTAACCAAATTTGAGTATGTAATTAAAGGAGGATAATTAATTGGTAATATGGTAATTAATTGAAATCAATTAAGGAGGGTAATTAAAAGGGATAAGGTAATCAATTGAAATCAATTAAAGGCAATTAAAGGGGAATTAATTGATTAGAAGAATATGGAAATCAAATTTGCCTTCCTTTGCACGTGACACAAAATTTTATTCTTTTAACATTTTGACATTTGCCTCTTACCATTTGTTTCTTGAGCATGTCACTGTATTCATTTATTCACGCAGCCTTATCCACAAAAATATCAACTCTTCCAATTGCCATTTTTCCTCTCACCTAAATTAAATGCATTCAAAATTTAATCTTGCCTATCTTTGCAAATTTTCGCATACCCATTATATCTCTCTGTTTCCACTGCGTTTGTTTTGCAATAAATAAATTTTTCGAACCATTGATCAAGTAAATATTTATGTAAGCATTTATTACTTTTGCCTTTTCAGTTAAAAGCTTTTTCATTGCTTACCCTAAATCACGCACGAGCTCAAGTTTTGCTTCCTCAATCAAATCTGTTCAAATTTGCAGTAACGCATGCTTTAAATTTAGATTATAACTGGTATAAATCATGCAAGCTATCTAAAAAAAAAAAATCCAAAAGAGTGATATCGTTCAAACATAAAACTGGAAAGAGAAATCAACGCATGCATTTATCACAATTTTCGTGTAGCGTTCAAACAAGAAGAACTGGAAATAAATCTCTTGCCTAAACGCATGCACTCAAAAATCAACGCTTGCATTTATTTCTTACGTTTTCAAACCTGCCTATTTATCTCCCCTTTTTATTTCGCAAGTTTATCTATAAATACTTTGCCTCATTCACATAAGTTTTCATATCTCCTTGTTTGTCCCTCTCTGGTACAAGCTTCTATCAGGTAAATAATTTGCATTGTTTATTTCTTTGCTTCTTCCAATTTTCCTTCCTCCTTCTTGTGTTCTCTGATTTCCTTGCTCGGCTACTTCCCCATCATGCCGTGCCATTTATAAATACATATAGAACTTTGTTAGTAGTAGGCTGGAAGAAATGATATAAATTGATTGTAGGAAGCTAGACTATGGAATTAGTGTAGTTATGATGTAGTTAGTGGTATTGTGGATTTGGATAAGTGCAGTTTGAAGAGGAAGGCATAGAAAAGAAAAAAAAGGAATTACAATTTAATAATGGAGAAGATAAATTGATAAGGAGAAAATGATATGAAATGTTGTTTAATTCAAATAAACAATATTGTATGAATAAATCTTGGGTGAATATAATAAAATGACATTTATTTCAATTTTTAATGGTTGAAATAAATTTAAGATGGTTAAAAATAAATTTAACTACTTATTTGAGAATTTGGGTGGATAAATATCAATGGATTGTATTTATTATGGTTAATAAAAGGATATTGGTGATGTATACCAATAATCACCTTTTAATGTTTAATAATAAAAGTAAAAGAAGAAATAATTTGCCTAAACATGATGAACATGTATGTGAAATAAAGTATTATTTAATGAATTCGAACGTAGTTAGTGGCTACATTTGATTAAATCGAATAATTTGAACAGTATTGTGTTTGTTGCCAATATTGTCATTTTATTTAAATAAATATATATGAGAATGAAAATAATTGATCATGATAAATATGATTAAAAATGTGAGAAATAATTTAATAATGTCTAAACATGTATTTGTTTTGTTTGGGTGCATAACATCTTTTTAGTCAATCAATTGTATTAAATTTGCAATTTATTTTGCAATTTATTCAATTTATTTTATGCATGCGTACGGTTGAAGTATGGGCCTAGGATATGTTGAGACGGTTAGCGGGTTGTAGTAGTCGAGCAAGTTGAACTAAATTTCTTTTATTCTATTCGTTCCAGTTGTTCTGAAATTTTGCTTTGACCGTAATTTTTAAATTCGCATACTTGGTATTTGGATCTTATAGATTTAAGTCAAGGCTTTGCATCCGCCGAAGTTTGATCGTGCTTTCCGTTTTTTTTTCCGAAGTAGATACCGTGTTTGATTTAGATCCACTGCAGCGTTTAAGGTGAGTATTTCTCACCAGACATATGTACATATATTTTGTGAATTATCGCAAGTGTATGTGTAAAAATTTTATTTAAATATTATCTGTCTGTAGTATAACGTAGAATGATGAATCCCATTTAAATTGACACCTCATCAGTTATTATCTGTTGTATTATTTCTGCAGTTATATTATATTATTGTTTATTTACTGCTTAAATCACCACTGCAAGTTCCCTGTTAAATTTAGATTGTTGTGGGCTGAAATGATAGGCCTAAATGATGATTACTGTGCTATTATTATGTTAACTGTTTAACTGTTAACTTGGGATTGCGGGTTTGAAATGATAGAACCCGGGGTTTGTAAATTACGGATTGAAATGATATAAATCCGTATCACTTGACCTAGGCTAGAAAACTATATACAGGCCCGTGGTCCTTATAATATTTTCTGAAATATTTAAAATTATTTTGGAAGTTAAATATCTGATTTAATATCTTTAAAGGATTTTATATTGATTTTGAATGAGTTATAAATGTTAATAAATAAATAAATAAATATTTGAATAAAATTTTGGAATATAACTTATTTTGGAAATTCTGGATTTTTGAAAGGATAAGATTTCAGTTAAGAAATATATATATAAGTTATATTTGGAAATATTTATTAAGTTAAACAATCTACTAAAGCATTTAAATGCTATCTTTTGAAATTGGACTAGTTTTACCCGTAACTTTAGGTAGCATTTCCTAAGTGCTATAGAATCTGGAATTTGATTGTTTTGAAATTTAAGGAATTTGATAAATTATATTTATGTTTAAGTTTTGGAGACCTTTAAGATATGAGATTTATAACTGGATTTTTCTTAATAAATTTAAGATGAACATTCTAGTGTTAAGTAAATTTTGAAATTATTTAGTGGCATAATTTTGGAGTTTTATCTATGGAATTTATGGGAATATTCAAGACGAAATAATAAACACTAATTTGTTGAAAGAAAAAATATCCAACCTTAGTTTTGAATATTAATACTCCAATTGGATATATATATAGGAATTGAAATGGTCTTGGGAACATGAAGTGATATTTAAATTATGGTTTAAAATAAAGAAATATATTTGTAAAGCTATGTAAATTATCTTCTTTACAAAGTAACCATAAAGTTAAACCATTTATATCCAAACCATTTGTGTTTTGGGAGTTATGTTTTTTTTAAAGAAAAATTTCCAATATATTATGGTTTAAAGGTATAATTCAAATATTTGGTTTCCAGATATTATAAATTTTAAGCAGTATGGTTTTGGAAAAGAATTATATTTGAATATAACGATATCATGTTGTTTTGGGTTTTAAATGATATCGTATTTATAGTTTTGAAATGGAAATGTTTATACTGGTTTTAAAGTATAAATTGTTTTTAAATGACCACGGGTTATAATAACGATGGGTTGGCAAAGAGACCGGGATCGGATATGGACATACTCTCTGTCGATACCGAAAACCACTTTGACCAACCGTGTACGCGGTGGAGATTCCAGAATGAAGTAGGTCGGTGGTGGCGTTTCCTGTAAGGTAAATACGTGGACCCGACTCCCGTGAGTTGGCATAAGGTGGCTAAAACAGAAGCAATTCCAGGCCAATGAGGTCATTCCTCTGATCGGACGCTCCTCTTCGATATTATACTATGATCTTGGATTGATTCAGTGGCCACTTCTATATTTTGATTTTGGGGGAGTTAGTTCGAGGTGGGCGGCAGCTGCGCGCTGCGCGTTACCATCAGCCTGGATAGCAATTGGTATATCTACCCTGGCATTGCCTAGTTGTGCCGTGTCACCTACCCTATCGCGCCTTGTACGAGTTTGGTTTTCTCCCGTAGCCCGTGTGGTATCCTCTAGTGGCTTCCCGATCAGGAGGGACTATGATATTGGATGGACTACTGGGACTATTACGTGTTAAGGTCTATATGGGTAACCCCTTAACGCTATTAAAAAGTAAGTTTATTTTATAAATAGACACTAGTATAATAGCGCAATATACTACATAGTAAATAGTTTGACGGATCCTTAGAGGATGGGCGGTCCCAAGCATCCTTTAAGTTACTTGCTCTATATTACAGTACACTTGAATTAGCTTACATTATATAAGTATGTATGTCCTGACTCGAGTGTTATGTTTTATTTTACGCTCGGGTCAGCCTGAGTTGCAGCTTCAATTTCTTCTCCGTAGCTAGGACACTCAGTAGATCATTCGCGCTGCTGGAAGTTGTTTCAGCCTTTATCTTTTCTGGAATTCAAGACTTTGAAGACTCTATCTCTATTTATGTCTTAAAATTTGTATTGAGGATTATAGACAATGTAAGTTCTGTTTTGTTGAAGTTATATCAGTGGCTTCATGAACCACTGTATATTTTAATTTCCGCTGCGAGATTCTGATATCTGTGTATGTGATTCTGTGATCTATTTATTGTATATTCTGAGTTTTGCCAAATTTATTCTACAACGCAGTATTTTGAACAATTCAAGTCCGACAATGTGCGGATGCGAAGGGTTGAAAATACTGGGTCGTTACACATGGACTATGGATTGCTAGGGTTCCATCAAGTTGCAACATATCTCCTACAAATTTGCCAAGCATGATCCACATGTTATTCGCAAGCATCGTGAAAGTTGTGGGACCGAAATTGATTTATTGTTTCGAGCTATGACGATTCTCATCAAAATTCAACAAATGACTGAATAACCAAAGCCAAATTCTCGTGATGGCCTCAACCCGATCATTTGAACCTCACTAAATAGAAACTCAAAAGCAATACTTCCAGAGCATGCCTTATTTCCAATGAAATCATACCCTGGGGGGGCAAATGCTATTTGGGTATTTAATCCAATATTATTTCAATGAAAGTTAAAACATTTGCATCAATTCGAAACAACTCAAGAATCAATCAAAAGGATCAGAAAAAGAAACAAAGAAAGACACAAGAAAAAAAAGGTAAAAATTGCCTAAGGGGATGGATCACTAGCGATCCATCACCCATGGAGTTAAATATCGTCCATGGATCGTCCATTATTCTTGTATTATATCTTTTCTAGGCACACATGCTAAGTTTCACGATGTTCCAAGCTAGTTAGATCGAGAAGTGAGCTTTCATTTGATTCCAGTAACAGTTCAATCCAACTAATATATGAATCATCATCAAAACAAAACATTTCTTCATGAAATTACATGGAAATCATCTACGCAAGCCAATGAACATGATCCAATCGAGATGAGCTAAGAATGTGATAACTTCATGGACCGCTAGCGATCCATCATATTGGGTTGGTTCGCTGAGCATCTTCATACCTTCAAACATAAGTCTTTGGCACAGCGGCTTTGGCCTAAGTGCTTTCTAGCTTCTATAAATACAACCATACCTGCAACGTAAATTAGATCTTTTGGACTGGCTGTTGGAACTCGGCAGAAATTACTTTTTATTCTTATCCTCCCACACAACAATCATCTAGGGTTCACTGTGATTCTCCAATGAACTCTTGTACTTATGACTTGATCTAACTTAAAAGATTCAATCATATTGTAATCCGATTCAACTTGTAACAACATTCAGTTAATATAAAGTTATAAAGTGGATGTAGGCTTCATTAATGGCCGAACCACTATAAAATCTTTTTGTCTTGTTACTATTTCTGCTCGTTTTACATTTATTTTGTATATTATTGCTCTATAAGAACATGGCTAGTGCATTCATACTCAATGCAGAGTTGATCCATTTTTTGGGTTAAACACACCATCCCTTGGTCAAGTGTGAAGTTGGTAGATTAGAGCATTATAGTTTCTGTCCTTACTCAAACATCAATTTTAACTCTCCACTACAACGAACATCACCTTTAACAATGTTTTAAAAATGTTATAAAAGCTATTAACTGCGTTTTTACATACGCTATATATCGATATGCAGTTATATGTTAGAGACATACAAAGACAAGAAATAAACGTTGTTAAATGTCTTTTTAGCAGCGTTTCTCTGGTGTCATGAAATCATTTAACAGCGTTTGGTTGGGTGCAGTTAAAGATCTTTCTTAGCGTTTGTTTCGTGCTAAGATAAGATTTTATAGCGTTTTTCAATGCTGTGATATTTATTCAACAACATTTCTTTGTTGCAATAAATCGTGCTTTATGCTTTTAGATATAATTTAATGGCATTTTTAAAACGCTGTTAAAATTTTCAACGGTGTTTTAAAAATGCTGTGGAATGTTTCAACGGCGTTTTAAAAATGGCGTGGATGGTTTTAACATCGTCTTAAAAACGCTATGGAATGTTTTAATTCCATTTCAATAAGCATCCGCCACAATATGTACATATACCACATTTCAAAATTAGCATATTATATCAATATCACATTTCAAAATCAACATATTATATCAATACCACATTTTGGACATATTTGACAACCAACGTATGAAATTTCATAATCAAAATACACAATATTCTTGCACCAAACATAAATAGTTTGTCATCAATAATACAAAAACAATATATGGAACAAGTAGCAATAGAAAAACAAAAGCAAGTAGTCCATACGTTAAAACCAAAAAGTAGTTCTAGTAGCAAAAATAACTTCGATCCATAACTCATTGCAACCTTTTTTTCATCACAGTCATTTATCTACATGTAAAGCTAAAGTAATGCTTGAGAATCAATTCATCAAAAAAGTGTACGCAAAGTTAAATCGGATTCATAATGCAAACATTAAATATTCATCACACTATTTTAGTAAGCAATTGATTAATACAAAGTATAAAACATGATATAAAATTTAAAACAAAAAAACTTAAATGAAGTTCAATAATAGTAAATGAAAGGTCCCTGTAACATGAAAGGACCATATGCTTCAACATCGAACACAACAAACAACGGTGCACACATTTACATCCAACTGCCTCTAACTGCAACAGTTCAATGCAGCATCAAAACCACCTTAAACAACCCATGATTCCACTCCTCCACTCATCCCCACCTCTCTGTCAGTCTGTCATCCCTTTCAACATTACATTGCTTCTACAACTCCAAACCGATACCTCCACCACAATCATTTCCAAACTGATACCTCCACCTCAATCATTCTGTCAATGAGCACATTTTTGCCTACATTTCTGCATCCAATTTCTTCAACCATCTTCCCGCACCACAACCGATCAACTTCACTACTGCAAACATAAACCTCCACATACACTTACATACAAACTATCAACTAACTCATATCATCAAACTTCTTGCTGCATCACCATACAACATCAAACTTCTTACTGCATCACCTACAACATCAAACTCACATCATCAACAAACTAAGAGTGCATAACATCTGCCTCTTCAAACTTCATCCATTACCCTTCGAAACTTCTTCAGAACTCAACATTTAACTTAAACCATTTCAAAAATTTTCCTAACCATATACAACCATCAAACTCCATATAGCACTCTAGAACCATGTGCACACTACTTTATAACACTCTACCACAAAAAACCTTTTAAAATAAGGCCTACCACTAAAAATTACCACCCCTACCAACAGTATGTGTGCACAACAAACCACACTGCCATTGCCACTCAAACTCATATGCCATTAAACCATTCAAATTTTGACCACAGAACAGTGCACTTCCCCCTAAACCAAACAACTGACCACCGCCCACTTCTTACAAACCACTTCTGATACATATAGTGCATCACTCCAACCACTGCTCACTCTCTTACATCATTAAAACAACCCATACATCACTCCACCTCACTGCTTGCCTGACTCACATCAACCCACTGTGCCAAATTACTGACCATTCAGCTCTCTTGACCTCTGCCTTGCAACAACAAGCCTCTTCATATATAACCATTCTTACCTCCTGCATCACTCATCACAATTGCTGTTTGCATATTATCGTCGTCAAAATTTTGACGTATCTAGAATTTGCAAAAACCGTTTATTTCATTAAACGCAAGGGTTCTAGTTGTCTTTTTCTGAAAGTAATAAGTTCAAGGTAATATATAAAAGAATTAGATATAAGGTGAGATGTAAAACTGCTAAATAAAATATCTAGCAGTTCTTCACAGTGCTTTGCATAATGTTTGAAATCATGTAATTAAGGACTTCTTTATTCATCGCCACGTTTGAAATCATATTTTATTAAACTACTAAGGATAAAAACGTTAAATTTAATAATTAACGATGAAATATAAGAGTAATTTGGACTAGTATTTCAAAAGTTAGGCTTAGCATTTTCAAAAATCGGGCTGCAAAATAAAAGAATTGGTATCTATGCTAATAAGTAGATTTTATGTGAACAGTTTTCTTCACAAATACTTTAAAATACACTCATATGAAGTTGTTTATTCTTTAATGTAACTTTTAAGCATGTATCCATATTAATGTGCAACTTTTATGGTTGGAGTAAACATATATGCACCTCTTTTATCTGTCATACCTTCACTTTAACAATATGTGGATGAATTACTTCTGCTAGCCTTTTGTTTTGAATCAGAATATTGACCCTGGAAGTCCTGGGAAAGTAGTAAGGAACTTGTACCACCTATAGTTTATCTTCATGTGAAATTAGTCATATTTTTAAAAGTTTATTTAAAACATATAAGTAAAATTCATAGAAAGTGTGACGCCCCACCTCTATACCCACGCTAGCCAAGGACACTACAGGGTAATGTCGTCCACTAACATGGAGAATAAGGCTGGTTAGGAGCGACCATCTATAGCCTTGCTCTAACTATCTATTGAATACATCGACAAAAATCATACCAAACAGATCGACATATCCAATGTATACTTAAAACAAAACCATAGGTGGATGGAGGATCTATCAGAACAGAATATAACAACTCAAATGTAATAAACATCACAGAACAGTAGATCATCATATACATACATACATGGATACATAACAGAGTATACAAAATGATACATGTCAAGTGGTATAGCAGACCACAATATACAGACGAGTCAATAGAATACATATCAGAGTTACTACAAAATGGGACTACACAAAAAGCTATGACAAAAAGAAGCTAGCGGAGTAGTCCATGCGGAAGCAAAATAGGCTAAGTCCAAAAGCACCTAACCTTAAACATCTCGGTTTGACCCGAGTATAAAATACACGGGTCAGTCTAGCTAAACATATCAGTTAGATAAACTGAACAACAATAAACCTGCAAGGTTACAAAGTATAACAATTATCTCCAAAGGAGATAACACAATCATCAACAAAAGATGAGTCATAATAGAACAAGCCTCATATCATCGGCAACTAAAATAAACAAAGGATATAAATATCCCAAAGCAAGTCAAAAAGCAAATAACAAATACCCATAAGGTATACAAGTTCCACAAGGTAATCGCTACGCATCATGCGGCTCAAAAAGACGAACACCGAAGGGCGATACCAAGGGAATATACATATCAATGAAACATCAGAAAATTGCTCGAGCTCAGTACTGTATAAACAAGGATCCGTGAGCCCGAAGACTCCATACCCAATATCACCCATGCGGCTCATAACGACCAACATAGAAAGCGATACTATAGGGTGACAAACCCGAAGGCACAAACCCAATACCACCCATGTGGCTCATAAAGACCAACATCGGAAGCGATACTATAGGGCGACAAGCCATTGTGGTGAAGGTCGAAGACCCAGTACTGGACACCACTAACTGGCGGAATGTGTCACAACTCACGAAAAGGAATCCGAAAAGTGTTAACGTATGTCCCATAACCACTCGTTCGCACTAAACGGTTTACTATCCGTCAGTCACTTTCACACTCAAAGCAGTACAAAGTTTACCTCATATTATCGATAAACCAAACCCGAAGGTTAAAACGATCAATTGAATAGGTCGGGGATTAATCGGAAAGATAAACGCACAGATTCATGGTCTGTGTTTTGCCCAATCATTTAATCATCCTTCCACTTCGCTCGAAGTGCGAAATTGTACGTGTGGTTTAAATAGAATTTATAAATTAGAGAAGCGAACTTTTAATACGATTTGAAGAAATCATTTATAAAACCCGTGAATGAAGTCAAAAAGGAATCATCAAGGTCAAATATGCATAAACAACTAGTTGGAATTAACAAGCGTTGATTAAATTTGGAAAACTAAACGAACAAGGCAAGTTGGCAAAAAAAAGCAGGTTCAGACGTCTGAAAGAAGGGATTCAGACGTCTGAATCTGAAGACCAATTTCTTTTTCAAAAGAGGATTCAGACATCTGAACCCAAATTTTCAGACGTCTGAAATAGGCAATATTTTTCCTATTTCCTTTCTGGTTGAAATTTAGGCAATTCAGACGTTTGGAAATATAATTTCAGACATCTGAATCTGGGGATGAAAATGTTCCCCAGAACAATATTCAGACGTCTGAAATAAGGGTTTCAGACGTTTGAAACTCAATGTTCAGGCATTTCCTGAACCTGGGCCAACTATGGCCAAACAAATCGAAAGCAATCGGATGCGTGTTGATTATGGGCTTACGTTAAACGACTACCCAACCTTAACGACACACCCAAACACTCCGAACAACATAAACATCAACCATATAAGGTTTTACATAGATTTGGCTTCAAAAATCATAATTTGGCAATTTCACCAAAACAATCCAAATCGAAAGCAAAAGCATATGAACAATTGTTAGGAATCCATACCCAACATCAATGATATCAAAAGAAGTAGATGTGAGTTCAAAACTCACCTCATATCACAAAACAAAGAAGAAGGAGTTCAATTTGCAAGGAGAAGACCAACTAATCTCCACTTCTACTCTACTAGCTTCAATCTAAGATCAAACAAGTATTTTTCCTAAGTTTAGGTTTAGGAAATTTCTGAGATTGAAGAGAGAAAGAGATAGAGAAGATGAAGAGGAGCTTACCTATGTCTTCTCTTTGATATTGGAGCAAAAAATCAAGTTACAAGAGGAAACTAGGGCTAGCAATTTCTATTTTCCTTTCCACCATTTTCAGTTAAAGCTTGAGTTTAAGAAATGAGAATAAGTGAATGGAAGGAGAGAAAGGGCTGAGTTGGTTCAAACTAACACATGGGATGAACCCAAACCCAAAACCCAAATAGAAAAGTTGCAAAAATTCAAAAACTCCAAACATATTGAAGCTTACACTCAAAAAGATCGCAAACGCCATTTTGAACTCAATGAAAGTGGTTTCGAGTCCTAGTTCGGCCATTTGCAGAAAGTAACATTTCGGATCCAAAAATCCGACTAATGATGCTATATTCAAATCAAACATTTAAATATATAATAGTTAAATATGCGGGTTGTTACAGATCTCCCCTCCTTATAAAATTGCGTCCCCGCAATTCCCAAAGACGATATTTGTAACAACTACATACATACAACATTCAAAAGAAAAGAAAATAAGCTCGAGATGAAAAGATATACTCACCGTTTCTAAGCAAAGATAGAAAACTCGGATAGGATAGCTCAATAAACTCTCTGGTTTCCCAGGCATAGCAATTGGGATTAGCGGACCATTGAACTTTAACGAGCGGCACGTCCTTGTTCCGAAGGTGTCGCACCTCCGTGTTAAGTACGCGAATAGGTTGTTGTACAATAGATAAGTCCGGTGAGATCTCAAGCTCTTGCAAATCAGGAGAAGTAATAACAGAATCCGACTCTCGAAGACAATTCCGAAGTTGCGAGATGTGGAACACGTCATGAATGCCAGATAAATGAGCAGGAAGTGAAACTCTATAAGCCACAGGGCCAATACGTTCAGTAATAGAAAATGGTACAATAAAGCGAGGAGCCAATTTCCTAGTCATACTGAAACACATAACCCCCTTTCAAAGGAGAAACACGAATAAAAATAAGATCGCCGATCGAGAACTCGAGAGGCTTCCTACAGGGTAGGATTTCTAGCGACTCTATGCCTCTTTCATTCTCAATCGAATAAGATCAATCTTCTCGGAAGAATCACGAACAAAATCTGGACCAAGAATAAGCTTCTCTCCAGATTCTAACCAACATGAAGGTGATCAACATGGCCTTCCGTATAAAGCTTCGAAAGGAGCCATACCGATACTAGACTGAAAACTATTGTTGTAGGAGAACTCTACAAGAGGTAGGTAATCCTCCCAACAACCACCAAAATCAAAAATACAAATACGGAGAAGATCTTCCAAGATACGATTCACCCGTTCAGTATGTCCGTCAGACTGTGGATGATAAGCTGAACAAAAAATTAATCGTTGTTCCTAAAGCTTGATGAAGACTCTGTCAAAAATGACTCGTGAATAAAGAATCACGGTCACTCACAATAGAACTAGGAACACGTGAAGTCTCACGATTTCCTTGACATACAAATTAGCCAAATGCGAAGCAGACCTATTAGACTTAATAGTAATAAAATGAGCAGACTTAGTTAGGCGATCAACAATAACCCAATGCTAGAATGGCCCGATCTTGAACGAGGTAGGCCGTCAATGAAATCCATAGAAATCTGATCCCATTTCCACAATGGAATCTCTAGGGGCTGAAGAAAACTAGAAGGACGCTGATGTTCGGCCTTAAAACGCTGACAAGTTATGCAATTACTCACATAACTCGCCACATCGCGTTTCATGCCTTTCCAATAATAAAGACGGCGCATATCGACATACATCTTACTACTACCAGGATGGTATACTTAGAACGGTGACAATCATCAAGAATGTCATGCCTAAGTGCAAAATCAGAAGGCATAAAAAGACGGTTCTTCTTGCGAAGACACCCATGAGAATCAATGCTGAAATCCCGCAATGCCTCATCACAGGATCCAGACTCACAAAGCTAAATAAGATGCAACAAATCAGGATCACGCCGCTGTGCATCGGCAATACGATCCGATAAAACGAGTCGAGCTCCCAAACTAAATAATAGAATAGGAGAATCAGAAGATGAAGCTCGATCACGAATTTCACTAAAAGATAGAGTCTCAAGAATATCCCATTCGGCAAGACTCATAGAAACAACAGCCGAACGTTTGCGACTAAGCGCATAAGCAACACGATTACCCTTACTAGGGGTTCACTGGATATTAAAATCATAAGAGGCAAGAAACTTGAGCCAACGTTGTTGACACAAATTAAGTTCCTTGTGAGAAAATAAATATTTTAAAAATTTACGATCGAGGAGGAGAACAAATTTCTCCCCAAAAAACCATGACGTCACACTAAAAGTGAAATCAATAGCCGTGAGCACTAGATCATAAGTGGCATATCTAGTCTCGGTAGGCTTTAATGGTTTAGAAACATAAGTGATAACACGTTCTCTTTCGCAAGGGAACGACATCCAAACCAATACGATTAGCTTTGGAACAAAAGATAAAGTCTTGGTTCCCTTCGGCAATCCCAAGAATAAGAGTATCGAAAAAGGGTTCTTTTAAATAATATTCTTTTTCGAAAAGCTAAAACTTCCAAAATTACAATTATCTTTATGTAATCATTTTTTTTAGAAAAATTTACCTTTTATAAGTCAATTTATTGTGTCAAATTGTCTCATCAAAGCGTTTAGGAGATTCCTATCGATAACGTTGATCAAGCGCATCGACCAGAATTCTTAAAGCACTCAATGGGCAATACAATCACAAAATCATCTTCTATATAATGAAAATGGCTCTTAAAAACTTTATGAATACTCTTTATTCGTTTCAAGAACAAAATCCTACTTATAAATATCTTATGAAAAAGATTTGCAAAATTTTAAATTGTTAATTTCATCCAAAATCAATAAATACAAAAAGGGAATCATAGAGATATTCGCAAAATACTCGATTCATAAAATGGATGAAATGGGCTAGACAAATTGAATGACATAATAAATCATTCATAAGAATCACAACGAATGCGGAATGCGGTAAGTGGAGTGCTAACCTCCACAACTCGTAGCCAAATGAAAGCTGGTGGCAAGGTCGAGCTAAAAAGACTTTAACACCACTCAAAAGAATGCTTAGGTGATAATCCGAAGACAAGACCAAAAATACTGGAATATTCTCAAACTGCATGAATGAGAGAAACAACACTCTCCTCATCATGAGGGCTTGAAGAATAAAATGATGTCATCAAATTGGAATCGAAATCACAAAGAAAATAGAAATCTGTTTAACAGATTGAAAATGTTGAGGATGAATAGTCCACTCGGGATATAGGATATGACTTCATAATAATTAAGTCAATCCTTTCAAAAAAATATCAATTCCGAAGCCTAAGTAACGCATAACATGCAAATTGGCTCGGAAAGAAAAATCACATAATATAATCTCGACATTAATACAAGAAAATTGAGCGTTGCGGATCCACCAATTCGAATTCGCAATTCTCAAAGAAGTAACCATATAAGAAACATCCAAAGATAAATCATCGAATAGCTTCTTCGATACGAAAAAAAATGCGAAGCCCCCGTATCGAAGAGAACTCGAATACAATAGTCAAGAAATAAAATAGAACCTTCCTAAACAGACGGAGATGTACCTTTTCTCCGAGAAGAACCTCTAGAAGCATCTTTTATCTTTAGCTTGCCAGATAGAGGATTATTCGGAACAATAGGACAAGTGAAAATACGATGGTCTTCCTTCTTGCAATAGTGGCAGAAGAGAAGCATAGGGCAAGCTCGAATCATATGATCAGGGGAACCACAACTGAAACACTTCCGAGTGGAAGGTGTTCCAGCAGACTGAGACTGAGAATTAGATTCAACGGGCTTTTTCTTCTTGGAAGGGAAAAATTCCCGCTTATCCAATGGAAACTTCTTCTTGTTGGGGTTCTTGCGAATCTCAACACCATCCCCACAATCACACTCCTTCTCGAAGGCTTCGAGATGAAGTGTCGAATCAACCAACTCCTCAAAAGAAAGCTTAAGCTGGAGCATTAAAGACTTCTTAAGACATTTCTTAAGACCAGGTACAAACTTCAGATTCTTCCTATACAAGGTGATAATGAATTCAAGACCATACTTAGATAAGGCCTCGAATGATGCAACATACTCAAAAACGGAAGACTCCCCTTGCTTCAACTCAAGGAAGCGACGGGTCAATAAAACTTTCTCAGATTTAGGAACGAACTTGAGTTTGAATCGTTCCCGAAACTGAGTCCAAGAAAGAGCAGACTCATCAAATTCAGCTAAAAGAAGCTCGTACCAGTCAAGGGCACGCTTTTGCAATAAGATAGAAGTTACAAGAACCCTATCATGATCAGAAAGATCCATGCGAGAGAGAACATGCTCGTACATGCGAACCCATGCTTGGACCTCAAGAACAATCTCGGAGCCTTTAAATGGCTTCCCTCCAAGATGAGAAAAATCACTGCACAATCGTGCGATGGTGGACTTGCATGGAGGAGATGTTCGAGTAGGAGCTGGAGGTTGTGTGCTCCTAAACCACACCAAAAACTGATCGGCAGACATATAAACGTCGTCCGGATGCGAGCTACTGGATTGCCCAGCATCTGATCGTCGTCCTCCGTCTCTTCCAGCCATAAGCTGAAAGTTAAGATAAGGACAAGATTATTTACAAGGTAGATATCATTAATCCAAATGTGGGATACTACGAAATGTTAAATGCATTCCTAGACGTATTCCCAAAATTCTATCTACCTCCCAAAAGCACAGAAGGAATAGAGAGACACGATGATTTAAAGATTTATATCACTTATACACTTTGATGTATCGTAATATGTGCATCTATTCTGTGTTTATCATATTTTGTTCTGAACCTCAGCTCTGATACCATGCTGTGACGCCCCACCTCTATACCCATGCTAGCCAAGGACACTACAGGGTAATGCCGTCAACAAACATGGAGAATAAGGCTGGTTAGGAGCGACCATCTATAGCCTTGCTCTAACTATCTATTGAATACATCGAAAAAAATCATACCAAACAGATCGACATATCCAATGTATATTTAAAACAAAACCATAGGTGGCTGGAGGATCTATCAGAACAGAATATAACAACTCAAATGTAATAAACATCACAGAACAGTAGATCATCATATACATACATACATGGATACATAACAGAGTATACAAAATGATACATGTCAAGTGGTATAGCAGACCACAATATACAGACGAGTCAATAGAATACATATCAGAGTTACTACAAAACGGGACTACACAAAAAGCTATGACAAAAAGAAGCTAGTTGAGTAGTCCATGCGGAAGCAAAATAGGCTAAGTCCAAAAGCACCTAACCTTAAACATCTCGGTCTGACCCGAGTATAAAATACACGGGTCAGTCTAGCTAAACATATCAGTTAGATAAACTGAACAACAATAAACCTGCAAGGTTACAAAGTATAACAATTATCTCCAAAGGCGATAACACAATCATCAACAAAAGATGAGTCATAATAGAACAAGCCTCATATCATCGGCAAATCAAATAAACAAAGGATATAAATATCCCAAAGCAAGTCAAAAGACAAATAACAAATACCCATAAGGTATACAAGTTCCACAAGGTAATCGCTACACATCATGCGGCTCAAAAACACCAACACCGAAGGGCGATACCAAGGGAATATACATATCAATGAAACATCAGAAAATTGCTCGAGCTTAGTACTGTATAAACAAGGATCCGTGAGCCCGAAGACTCCATACCCAATATCACCCATGCGGCTCATAACGACCAACATAGAAAGCGATACTATAGGGAGACAAACCCGAAGGCACAAACCCAATACCACCCATGCGGCTCATAAAGACCAACATCGAAAGCGATACTATAGGGCGACAAGCCGTAGTGGTGAAGGTCGAAGACCCAATACTGGACACCACTAACTGGCAGAATCTGTCACAACTCTCGAAAAGGAATCCGAAAAGTGTTAACGTATGTCCCATAACCACTCGTTCGCACTAAACGATTTACTATCCGTCAGTCACTTTCACACTCAAAGCAGTACAAAGTTTACTTCATATCATCGATAAACCAAACCCGAAGGTTAAAACGATCAATTGAATAGGTCGGGGATTAATCGGAAAGATAAACGCACAGATTCATGGTCTGTGTTTTGCCCAACCATTTAATCACCCTTCCATTTCGCTCGAAGTGCGAAATTGTACGTGTGGTTTAAATAGAATTTATAAATTGGAGAAGCGAACTTTTAATACGATTTGAAGAAATCATTTATAAAACCCGTGAATGAAGTCAAAAAGGAATCATCAAGGTCAAATATGCATAAACAACTAGTTGGAATTAACAAGCGTTGATTAAATTTGGAAAACTAAACGAACAAGGCAAGTTAGCAAAAAAACAGCAGGTTTAGACGTCTGAAAGAAGGGATTCAGACGTCTGAATCTGAAGACCAATTTCTTTTTCAAAAGAGGATTCAGACGTCTGAACCCAAATTTTCAGACGTCTGAAATAGGCAATATTTTGCCTATTTCCTTTCTGGTTGAAATTTAGGCAATTTAGACGTCTGAAAATATAATTTCAGACGTTTGAATCTGGGGATGAAAATGTTCCCCAGAACAATATTCAGACGTCTGAAATAAG
The DNA here is from genome assembly GCA_030765085.1 of Allium cepa. NCBI lineage: Eukaryota > Viridiplantae > Streptophyta > Magnoliopsida > Asparagales > Amaryllidaceae > Allium > Allium cepa. The sequence continues at coordinate 444,914,041 of CM060931.1, forward strand.
GGTTTCAGACGTCTGAAACTCAATGTTCAGGCATTTCCTAAACCTGGGCCAACTATGGCCAAACAAATCGAAAGCAATCGGGTGCGTGTCGATTATGAGCTTACGTCAAACGACTACCCAACCTTAATGACACACCCAAACACTCCGAACAACATAAACATCAACCATATAAGGTTTTACATAGATTTGGCTTCAAAAATCATAATTTGGCAATTTCACCAAAACAATCCAAATCGAAAGCAAAAGCATATGAACAAGTGTTAGGAATCCATACCCAACATCAATGATATCAAAAGAAGTAGATGTGAGTTCAAAACTCACCTTATATCACAAAACAAAGAACAAGGAGTTCAATTTGCAAGGAGAAGACCAACTAATCTCCACTTCTACTCTACTAGCTTCAATCTAAGATCAAACAAGTATTTTTCCAAAGCTAGGTTTAGGAAATTTCTTAGATTGAAGAGAGAAAGAGATAGAGAAGATGAATAGGAGCTTACCTATGTCTTCTCTTTGATATTGGAGCAAGAAATCAAGTTACAAGAGGAAACTAGGGCTAGCGATTTCTATTTCCCTTTCCTTTCCACCATTTTCAGTTGAAGCTTGAGTTTAATAAATGAGAATGAGTGAATGGAAGGAGAGAAAGGGCTGAGTTGGTTTAAACTAACAAATGGGCTGAACCCAAACCCAAAACCCAAATAGAAAAGTTGCAAAAATTCACAAACTCCAAACATATTGAAGTTTGCACTCAAAAAGATCGCAAACGCCATTTTGAACTCAATGAAAGTGGTTTCGAGTCCTAATTCGGCCATTTGCAAAAAGTAACATTTCGGATCCAAAAATCCGACCAACGACGCTATATTCAAATCAAACATTTAAATATATAATCGTTAAATATGCGGGTTGTTACAGAAAGTTAATGCATGAAACAGATATGCAGCAAAAATGAAAAGTCTGAATTAAAATATAAATAAAACAGTTCAGTCAGTCGTGGGATAGTAGTAAAGAACTTATATCCACAATTTAGTTTTAAGTGTGATTAATAAAAAAAATTAATGCTTCATTAATGCATATAAGTATAATTAATAGAACAATTGATGCATGAAATTGATGTGTAGCAAAAATGAAAGGCCTGAATTGAAGTATAAATAAATCAACACAATATTATTATATGAATACCTGGTTACCTTTTACAAACTATGTATAGCCTGGTTGCTTCTATGGCACTCTATGTTTTGGTCATATTCCGCCATGTTTCCGCAAAGGATTTAGCACCACATAAGACAATTAGTAAAATGTATTCCTATTAAAGTGCAAATATACGAAAATCAAGACAGTTGATTTATTCCTTTAACTATTTGAAAGGAAAAGCTGGTCTTTAGACTAGCCACTGCAATAAATTCATTGAATAATACACAGTTCAGAACCTAAGAAAGGCATAACAAACCTTTTAGCAGTAATAATAAGCAATAAACTGTAAACTGTAAAAGAGACTTGCCTTTAACTTCACAATCAGGCATCCATTCATCAACAAGAGTACTTCAAACTCTGCAACCAAAAGTCAGACACAAGAAGTTAACCATTATTCAAAATTTCATATTTAAAAGCTACTCATTTGTATGATTACAGATACTGCATTTTGTATTTGATTATATGAACCATGAGTTCTACTTTATTCAACTAGGAAATATTCCATTAATAATCTATATGTAAGCTTCAGATTTACCCATTGGAATGTTCTACTATCAAGTTCTTCATACCTATAGAATGTATTTTAACTAGCTACGAACCAGAATGCATGATACTATAAATAATAATGTTGTATCCATGTTATGTACTATTTTATCAGTGAACAACGTATATACATGTCAACACTATATTCGACAAACAAATTGCACATAAACCAGATCATGATTTTGAGAATGATGATACAAACTTACTTAATGATCACACTTGCAAGCTTCTGGATCCTTTTACTAGCATTTTTCGTTATGCATTTAGCAGAACTGAGTATATTTGTAGACTGAACAAATGTACAAAAAAACTGCACACTAATACTAACAATTAACTATCCAACTAGCTTGTTCAAATGTTTATATTTTTGGCACATATATTTTAAGAGAATCTCTTAATATAAAATCAATAGTGATGCCTTCATTCATTAACTATCCATTAATCTATTAGTTCGGAGGATGTATCACTTCATTCATCCGATTTCATTAGAAACTACCTCAAATTAGCTAGTTTACCCATTCTACATCAATATTTAAAGGTCTGCACTTTGTTGCTTTACTACATGGATATTTATAAGTTTGAATAAAGCAAAATGCAGCATTTATTTTATTATTATTATTTTTTGTAAAATAGAAATTATACATCATTCCATTTTCTGTATGTCAAGACCTGCATGCATTTTGCATTGTGTCTTTTTCTGCTTGCTTACGTAAAATTTGTGCATGGTGCCTTTGGTGTCTGTTCATAGCCGTGATTCTGAAAGCATCCCATACAATCGTAAGTTAAATTACTACGTACCAAAATTAGTAGACTTTAAGGCACTTTTGAATGAACCTATTATTCTGGAAAGTGAAACACCTGAAACTACTGTATATTCACTGATTATTTGCTTCATACAATCTATTTTGTTAAACCTACATATTAGATTATCTGCAAAGGCCATACGTAATAGAATGTTCAATATGCATTGAATATGATATATATCATGCACATAACATAATTTTGACTCAAAACTAATTTCAAACAAAAGACAATAAAACATAAATTCCATAACATCACTTAAGATATTGCATTTCAATCCCTCTAAATGCAACGGTTATTTATTTATAAGTATCACAAGCGATACATATGATAATAATGAGTATTAAGCGGCATAGTATTCTTTAAGTAGTTGATAGACATACTTTTATTTACTTTTCATATCCATTTTGTATTTACTTTTACTAGTAAGTTTGAACATTGAGGGTGCTCCAAAAATAAGAATGCTATCTCATGCAACTTCCTTCGTTTTATATTTGTTGTTTTACGTATAAAGATATTCACAAATGTTGCCTATCTAATCAGTGTTGCGCTTCTACCCATCACCCGATGAATCTGCCTCCGACCAACATCACCACCGCAAGGAGACCCCAAATCTTTTTTGCTCTCAGTGTTCCAATGGATCTTCCGGACAGAAAAATGAATATAAGATATATTTTTCTCCTTTTCTTATACGCACAAAAAGGAAACTATCATATTTTACACAGCTGCGGTATAATTCAATATACATTGATTATCATATAAAAAATATTCCAGGCTTATTAATTAAACAAGGGAACTACATTGAATCGTTGATATGTGGGAAAACGTAAAAAACAGAAGATAATAGAGATAAAGAACATGGTTGAACATTGTTATTCCTTTACTTCCATAAATTAAACTATAAATTTTATTTATCACGAACATCTCCTAAAACTAAAAGGATATTTACGAATTATAAAAAATAAACTAACGACTAATATTTGATTAATGCAATGCACAAATTTCAATTTTTTTTTGTTTTGACATAGTGTACAAATATCCACATTTCTATGCTTTATATTATAACTCATAATAGAATCAAGTGATAAAGTCACACATAACAGTTATGATTTCTAATGCTACTGCTAAGTACCTATATTATATTTTCTAGTTTGGGTTGCTATACAGTTAATTTATTCATTACAACATTTGCAAAGTGTAGGTAGGAGAATAATAAGCAGATTCTGTGCACTGCAATATAATTTAAAACATGTAAATGTTTAATAACTCCAACAGAGTTCATGTCCTATTAATATGTTCTAAAAAAAATAAACTCAAAATTGAAAATAAAATAAATCAACATTAGAATTTTAAAAATAACTTAAAAATAGAAAATTTTAAGTTAGACGAAACTCTTGAGACTACGTTTGATATTTTGACCCATATAAAATTTATTTTTTTACTTTCAAATACCTAACTTAAATTATGGTATTCAAATTTTTGTAAACATATTATATGTCGAAAGACAATGTTAAGCTATGGAAATTTGGAGTAAAATAGTTGACTAACACTATATACTTCTTAGAATGAGGAGGCCATAATTATGTAATTATGGTTTAAACACATAAGCAACAAATTTCTATGCCATATGACTCAATTTCTTTGTCACGAAACAAAATGCCTACGTAACATTAGTACCAATACCAATTAGTCATTCGCAATGAATCAATGTTAAATACTTTACCCAAATAATATGAATCTAACAATTGGAAATATTAGATAAAATATATAGTTTCATATTACCTGCTTTTTCTTTTGCTACATTATATATCATATTTGTTAGCATCATCCTACTCCCCACAGGCATCATGATAAACATGTTATCGATACTAACAACATGAACTTGCAAATTTTTATTTCTAACTTGCATATTTTTATTGCAAACATGTTATCATATGCTTGCATATTTTTATTTCTAACTAGAAATTTTATTTTCTATTGCATTGTTATAGCAAAGATGTTTTATTTTGGTACTTTAGCAAACATTGACACTAGACAGAACCAAATTATCATGTACAATTACAAGGTATTATCTATATACAATGTATTATCTTTAAAGTGGTTTCTCTTATACTAACTCTAGAAGCATGTAAGCTTATAAACAACTATTTAATGGTGTTTTGTATTCAATTTTTAGTTTCTATATGAAGCGTGATTTTTCCAAATGATATAAAAGGCAAAGATGTGATAAACGCGATATAATACTTCAAATCTACATCAATATTTTGAATTATTTTTCTTCGGTACACAACCACATGTAGATTCAGTTTTTTAAGATTTTTGGTGGAAAACCCTACACATCACCGATTAACACTTTCTTAGATCACCACGCCCGCTAAGGTATGGAGTGAAGTGTGCAATTGATTGCTAATTCCAGGTTAACTTGATAATGGTTTGAAATCAATGAGTTATTATTTTAAAGGCTTTTTTATTTTCTATATTATTTTTAAAAAACAAAAAAACGAAAAAACCAGATAATAAGCACCTAATCGGTCAAAATATTCATTACTAATGTAAAATTAAGGGTACTATTCCAGGTTTGGTTCTGTAACGTCCCGCCTTTTCGCACGATTTAAACCGACACACGTGCCAATTCAAACCATACAGAAGGACGGATTGTTATGGGGTAAATAAGAAAACAGAGAAGAAAAATAAAACAAAACAGAATCTCACAACGGAAAGATAAAATACAATAATAAATATATAGTTCGTAAACGGTTTACAAAACACTTGATTCTTCTTTATATAATAAGTATCAGAGTTACACATACCAATACAATCAATGCAGCGGAACAGTATGAGTGTGGTGCAAAACTATAAATAATAATAATACGGGTTCTTCGTCTTTGTCCTCCAAAGCTAAAGTCTTCAATCCTGAAACGCCCGGACTGATCCGAGCGAATTGAAAAGACAAAACACTCGAGTCAGAACTAAAAGATCTTATGTGAGTTAAATTAACAGAAATAAATATGAGTGCAGTAACTCAAGAGATGCTCGGGATTTACATCTCCTAAGGATCCGTTAAACTATTTACTATGTAGTATATTGCGCTATTATAATAGTGTCTATTTGTAAAATAAACTTACTTTTTAATAGCATTAAGGGGTTACCCATATAGCCCTTAACACAGAATATATTCCCATAGTCTATACAGTACCGTAATCTCCCCCGTACTGGGCGTCGTCAGAGGGCACTCCATAGGTATGGTACAAAGCCAAAATCGTATAAGACGCGCTAGGGTAGGTGACACGGCACAACTAGGCAATGCCAGGGTAGATATACCAATTACACTTCCGGGCCGATGGTAACGTGTAGGCGCAGCTACCGCCCACCTCGAACAAACTCCCCCAAAATCAAAGTAAAAGTGGCCACTGAATCAATCCAAAGTCAAAGTATAATATCGAAGAGGAGTGTCCGATCAGAGGAATGACCTCATTAACCCGTCGATCGCTCCTGTTTTAGCCACCTTATGCCAACTCACGGAAGTCGGGTCCACGTATTTACCTTACAGGAAACGTCGCCACCAACCTACTTCATTCTGGAATCTCCACCGCGTACACGGTTAGTCAAAGTGGTTTTCGGTATCGACAGAGAGTATGTCCATATCCGATCCCGGTCTCTTTGCCAACCCATCGTTATTATAACACCGCGATTATATAAAATAGTTTATACTTTAAAACCAGAATAAAATTTTCCATTTCAAAACTATGAATACGATATCATTTTAAAACCTAAAATAATATGATATCATTTTATCCAAATATAATTCTTTCCCAAAAATCATACTGCTTTAGAATCTATAATATCTGGAAACCAACATTTGAATTATATTTTCAAAGCATAATATTTCGAAAATTCATAGTTTTAAAACCATAACTTCTAGAACTTGAATGGTTTGGATATTCAACGGTATATAAAATAAATGGTTTGACTTTAAGGTTACTTTTTAAAGAAAAATATTTTCCATGGCTTTACAAATATATTTCCTTATTTAAAGTCTAAACCGTAATTTAAATATCACTTTCAAGTTCCAAAACCATTTCAATTTCTATATATATATATATATATATATATATATCCATCTGGAGTATTAATATTTCAAAACTAAAGTTGGAATTTTATTCTTTCAACAAATCAATTGTTCTATTATTTAGTCTTGAATATTCACATAAAATCCATAAATACAACTCCAATTTCTAGAAATTTAATATTTCCTTAAATTTAATTATACTAGAATATTCATTTAAATTTATCTTGGAAAAACTCCAGTTATAAATATTATACCTTAAAATTTCCAAACTTAAACATATAATATAAATTATCAAATTCCATTTTCTAAATTTTTTCCATTTTTATTTAACAGATTTATACACAGCCTAAATTCAAAAAATTTAACTTCATATGTATATATGTAGAAGAATAATATTTATAAAATATCAAAACTTAAAATTTTCATAAACCGTATCCCATCCAAACCATAGAAATCACTTTAAAATATTTTATATATAGACCGCGGTGCCTGTATATAATTTTCTATCCTATGATCAAGTGATACGGATATTTATCATTTCAATCCGCAATTAAAAAAAAATTTACGGTTATATATCATTTCAAACCACAATCCCGAATGAAACGAAAAATGCATGATAACTTGCAGTTAAATGATATAAAATAAAACATCCATTCATCCATCATCAATCCATCATCCAAATCAAAATCATCATCCAATACTAAATCAATATCAATATATATCCGAGAATATATGACCTGTAATAACTGGCAGTTATATTCAAAAATAAATTTAACACTATTAAACTAACAGTTTATATGCAAATAAATAACTATAACTGTAAATCTATATGCAGTAATAAAATTAAATGAACAGTTATATTAAATAAATGCGATTTAACAGATATGATGAATAAAACATGCCAAACAGTCATACTAAATTTCTACTCATATCTAAAAATGAATTTAACAAACATAAAAACTTTTAGAAGTAGTGAGTGGGTTAAAACACTCACCTTTTGAATTTAAATCGAATTTAAACCCGATTTAAACTCAAAATCCGACGGTCTCCAAATCTGTCCAAACCAGCGTCATCAGATCCGGAACTAAATTACGATCCTAACAAAAGAAATTTCGCGTGAATCGGAGAACGTATGAAAAAGATATTCATTTTAAACGATTTGAAAACAAAAATAAAATAAAATAAAATAAAACAAAACCCACTTAACTTCAATGGCCACGTCAGCTAAAAGCTACAGCACATCGTCAAATTTTTTTCTGGTCAAACGAATATCCAAAACAGAAAACGAATTGTACCAGCAGATTACGTGTCTCGAGAACTTTATCATAAAATTTTCTGGAATTTTTGCGGAGAGTTTGAATTTTATTAGAAAATTTGAATTGTAGATAGATTAGGTTTTGCAACCATTGAAGAAGAGAAACAGATGAAGAAAAATGAACGTACAGCCAATTGACAATAGAAAGGAGGCTAGGGTTTATCACAGCATATTTATAGATAGATCGCAAAAGGATAGGTGTGCACGAATTTTAACGTGCAAACAGAAGTGGTCCCAAAAGGATATTAATTATACACGTTACGGATTAAATTATTTCTTTCTCAACATTTACATTGCATTTTAAGCGTATTCACACATGTATAATTAGATGCTTCATTTAAATTTCCATATATATATTCACAATTCCATAAATTTCCAATACATAGATAAATTTCCAATTTCAACTAAATTTCTAAATTACTGTAATAATTACAGATTAAATTTCTATCCATTCTCAATAGATTTACGTTTACATACTAAAATCCACATTTCTATGTACATTTGAATTCCATATTATACATATTTTATTTATCTTAATTACTTCCAACTTAAATTTCAATCAACATAAAACGTTTTATTCAGTTTCCAATAAATTTCAATCATGCTTTAAATCCAAATGAATAAATAACTTAATTCCCATTTAAGCATTTTTCATTTGATTTGCAATCAACCTTATATGATCAATTAAATCCCGATATATTAAATAAACGTTATTTCCATCATTCTTTATCCTATGAAGAAATTTAAGTTATTCACACCTATTACTAAATTTCATATTAATGTACACTAATTTACATTTATTGCAATGGTTACCAAATATTTCCCTGCAATAATTCATTCCCCTATACATACTTACAATTCCACTTAAACTTTACTATACCCATTTATTTCCTCAACATTAAAACCAACGTTACCTCAATTCCACTAATGTACACTTATTCTATTATCACTTACTAACCATTCAAATTTTTATTAACAAATAGGCAGGTAATTCCTATGTTACAAATTTTTAATTCATCCTAATCCCTTACTGTTGACATACATTTGCATTACTTACATATCATTTACAATGTTACCCAAAATCTCTATCCATTGTAATCAATACCTCAAATAAGTTTCAATTTATATTCAAGTGAATACATTACCCTTTTTCGTTATGTCATCCATTTTTCACAAGAAACGTTTTATCGTTTCGACAACATTTTATTTCAAATCACCTACATTGATTTGTGTACGTCTCTACTATTTAAAGCATTACCATTCTCACCTTCATCTAAATCTTCATTTATGAATATTTAAAAATAAATTTCACTTATTTCCTATTTATGCACTTATAAATTCCAATTCCAAATAAATAGATAAATCTCCGTTTGCACTACTTAAATCAAAAATCAGCGATTATCCTATCTATACATTTTAAGTGGATGGATCAAATGTTGTATTCAAAAATCTACTTCTTAATATTCTTAGATTTAAACTCAACTCTCTATTAACAGAATATTTACATGTTTAAACTTCTTTTATTACCATTAACTTATTATTATACATTAAACTTAAATATACTGACAAAGCTTGTTTTTGGTACTCTTTTCATTTCCATAAAATTAGCAGTGGATTCATACCTTATTATGTAATTAACTTTAATTCCACCTAACTAAATATTTACATAATCTTTTATTTGCAATAAATCAACTATTTTATATTAATTAAATTTAATCTTCCTGGTTTACTTATTCATAGTATGTAATTCAGTTACTCACCCTAACCTATTTATTTGAAATCCAATCCAGATTATTTTTACTAAGTTCCAATTTCCAAAGGTTACTGCAATTAATCCAATTAATTGCAATAAATTCTAATAAATTTGATTTTATTGGATTACAACTCACACGGTTAACATTTCTTTTATGATTCATTACAGTAATATTTCCCAATTCTCATCTTTATTTTCATAAATTACTGGATTTCAATTTAATTGAAATTTTGTTAACTTTACACATAAATAAAAGCTTAAACCTCAATTAATTCATTCCTAAGATCACACTAATTATTATATTATAAAATGGACCTTTCCCTTGGTTACATCTTATTTATTCTCTTACCAATATTCCACACTAACTGCAATAATTTAGTGCATTAATTGAAATTGATAAAAATAAAACTTAACCAACAAATAGAATAAATACATACAATAATTATTGTCATTAAATCTATTTCATAAGTCTACACTCAATTAATTCCTTAAAATAAGTTTTACGTTTATAAATTTACCTTCACACTTCCTGTTACTATTTTAATAATTACTAAAGTAACATTTTCATAATAACAACATTAAAATTTCTCAATATTTAGATGAACTTTATTTCCAAATACACACTACCAAATTTCAATCACTTATGTTCTATCCAACATTCTTTTAGATTTTATTTCCATCAATTAGTTCATCCAATATTTTCATCCATTTATTAACAAATTTTCCATTATACAATTTCAATTCTCCTTATTATTATTTCATTAATACTATTACCAACTTTTATTACTTTTAGTATTAATTAAACAATCATATTTAATTAAGAGGTTATAATGTTGTATTCACTATTCCCATTTTCACTCCAAAACTCAAACAGCCGTTTCAATTGCATTTGGATTTGCATTAAATTGGTTATCCATCAACTGCCATCTATATTACCACCTTAATTCACATACAATTACAGTCCTTTTTAATATATTAATACATAGGTAATTTAAATTTTGTCTTTATTTCTTTAATTTACATTTTATTCAAGTGCGACAATTTACGCTATTTCTTTATTGATATTTCACCTAACTTTCAACAATTAAGTTAAATACCCGTTCCTACAATTCATTATTAGTTATAAATTTAAATCTCCTTTATTTATTCAACTTACACACAGGTATACATCTTACACTATCTCAATCATTGGATTTTCATTTAGCGTTTATTCCAGCATAAATTCTATCTCTTTTGTATATATCTTTATTTTTCTTTACAAATTTTTTTTTATTACATAATCCCTTTTTAACTAAAATTTAATCGTCGAAATTTACGGGTCGTTACACTCTCCCCCACTCAAACTTTTCGTCCCCGAAAAGGAAAAGAAGGGAAAAGAAAATTTTCGAAATCAATATTTTAAATTTACAAAATTAGTTAATTTAGCTAAAATATACAAATTTAGATACAGTGAAATATTTAAGTGATTTCACCATTAATCAACCAAATCAAATAACAACCATCAACCTTACAAACAGCATACATACACAAGACAAAGCAACCATTTATCCAACAAACAAGAAGTTGTTCGGGTTCAAAACTTGAAATTTGTATGGAATGAAAATAACTATCAATTGCATCCTTTACTCAACAGTCTTAGATGGAACAAAGATAGATTATTTATTCATCCAACAATTTCACATTTCTTTACCCAACCAACCATAAATCAACCAATAATAATTTCAAAACAACGACCAAATTCACTTATTATACATTGATTTCATGCTTAGTTGTTTGATTTCCTTTTATGATTCACGTAACCTTTAAATTTCATTTACTCATTAATGTTTGTTTCATTAATTTACTTATTACTTATAATTATTCCTTTATACTTATTTGTTAACAAATAGCTTCAATCTTTTTCCAATGTTTATTTCTTCTTCATGAACTATTTACTATAATTTCATAATCTTATTTATTCACACTTTAATCACTTGAGTTTAAAATCATCTATCTGTCATACTTACCTTTTTATTATATTTACTCGATAGAATTTCAATTATAACTTAAATTAATAACATTAAATTCTCCTAAATTATAGCAAATTCATTGAATTATTCATTTCCTCAATCTTCACTTGTAAGTTTTCTTTTACATTGCAACTTTTATTATATGGTAAGTTATATATGTTTTAAGAATGTAAGTGAAATTTATACAAGTTTCTTCTCGATTTCTTTAATTAATTAATGGTTAAATAAATATATTCGTTTTATAAATTTCAATTTCAACTTACCTTTAATTTCATTTATTTATTTAAAGGTTTACGTTACTATTATATTTAATAATAGTAAAAATTTAATTACACTAAATTTGCTACCCTATAACATTAATTCTTATAAATAAAGAAGTTTAGTTATTCATTTACTAATGTTTACAATTGTTTATTTACATTTCTTATCTTCCTATGGTATTAAATTTTCTTTAATTAAAGGTTCACATTTTCTATACTAAATTGAACTATTAATTAACTGGAATTTTTAAGAACCAAATACCGGGTTTAATTCCAAATTGTTTAAAATAGTAGATACACATATTCTTTTTACTTATATAACTTTAATTATAATCAAACGATAAAGTTCTCTTAAACAAATTTGCAGTAAATTTCTACAATGGCCTTTCCTCTTCGAAACTCGAAAATGAATGTCGATGATGCGTGCACTCATCACCGAAATTTATTTTCCAACGACAGAGAGGAAAGTACAAACTTATTTTCCAAAATCTTCCTTTAAAACAATTCTTCCGAAATATATTGAAATACTTATATTAGAAAATACTTATAAATAATATTATTATATTCCAAAATTTATTCGAAAGAATTTTCAAAACCCCCGGAACTTCAGTTCTAAATTTCCAAATTCATTTATCTATTTTCTTCAATTTTATTTCTATTATTATTTACTCTATTTCCTAACAACAAATCTATAGCAACCAATTATAGATATAATTTGAAAATTTTATTTTATATATATATAGAAAATAGATTAGGCAAAATTATTTCATTCGCCTATATTAAAACAAATATTATGTCGGTCTGTCCTATTAAGTGTTTAGAAACCCCTATTGATGTCACAGCGTCCCATGCATCAACCAGAATTTATAAATACAAAACGGAACAGATTAACACAATATAAAACCTTTTATAAAACTAACAAATACGCTCTCTCATATATATATACACTCAGCGACTCCCATAGGGTATTACTACCCTATTAACAAAGAGTCAAACCCCACAAAGGTAAGGTTTATCGCTAAACCAAAGCTCTGATACCAACTGTAACGTCCCGCCTTTTCGCACGATTTAAACCGACACACGTGCCAATTCAAACCATACAGAAGGGCGGATTGTTATGGGGTAAATAAGAAAACAGAGAAGAAAATAAAACAAAACAGAATCTCACAGCGGAAGGATAAAATACAATAATAAATATATAGTTCGTAAACGGTTTACAAAACACTTGATTCTTCTTTATACAATAAGTATCAGAGTTACACATACCAATACAATCAATGCAGCGGAACAGTATGAGTGTGGTGCAAAACTATAAATGATAATAATACGGGTTCTTCGTCTTTGTCCTCCAAAGCTAAAGTCTTCAATCCTGAAACGCCCGGACTGATCCGAGCGAATTGAAAAGACAAAACACTCGAGTCAGAACTAAAAGATCTTATGTGAGTTAAATTAACAGAAATAAATATGAGTGCAGTAACTCAAGAGATGCTCGGGATTTACATCTCCTAAGGATCCGTTAAACTATTTACTATGTAGTATATTGCGCTATTATAATAGTGTCTATTTGTAAAATAAACTTCCTTTTTAATAGCGTTAAGGGATTACCCAAATAGCCCTTAACACAGAATATATTCCCATAGTCTATACAGTACCGTAATCTCCCCCGTATTGGGCGTCGTCAGAGGGCACTCCATAGGTATGGTACAAAGCCAAAATCGTATAAGGCGCGCTAGGGTAGGTGACACGGCACAACTAGGCAATGCTAGGGCAGATATACCAATTACGCTTCCGGGCCGATGGTAACGCGTAGCCGCAGCTACCGCCCACCTCGAACAAACTCCCCCAAAATCAAAGTAAAAGTGGCCACTGAATCAATCCAAAGTCAAAGTATAATATCGAAGAGGAGTGTCCGATCAGAGGAATGACCTCATTAACCCGTCGATCGCTCCTGTTTTAGCCACCTTATGCCAACTCACGGAAGTCGGGTCCACGTATTTACCTTACAGGAAACGTCGCCACCAACCTACTTCATTCTGGAATCTCCACCGCGTACACGGTTAGTCAAAGTGGTTTTCGGTATCGACAGAGAGTATGTCCATATCCGATCCCGGTCTCTTTGCCAACCCATCGTTATTATAACACCGCGATTATATAAAATAGTTTATACTTTAAAACCAGAATAAAATTTTCCATTTCAAAACTATGAATACGATATCATTTTAAAACCTAAAACAATATGATATCATTTTATCCAAATATAATTCTTTCCCAAAAATCATACTGCTTTAAAATCTATAATATCTGGAAACCAACATTTAAATTATATTTTCAAAGCATAATATTTCGAAAATTCATAGTTTTAAAACCATAACTTCTAGAACTTGAATGGTTTGGATATTCAACGGTATATAAAATAAATGGTTTGACTTTAAGGTTACTTTTTAAAGAAAAATATTTTCCATGGCTTTACAAATATATTTCCTTATTTAAAGTCTAAACCGTAATTTAAATATCACTTTCAAGTTCCAAAACCATTTCAATTTCTATATATATATATATATCCATTTGGAGTATTAATATTTCAAAACTAAAGTTGGAATTTTATTCTTTCAACAAATCAATTGTTCTATTATTTAGTCTTGAATATTCACATAAAATCCATAAATACAACTCCAATTTCTAGAAATTTAATATTTCCTTAAATTTAATTATACTAGAATATTCATTTAAATTTATCTTGGAAAAACTCCAGTTATAAATATCATACCTTAAAATTTCCAAACTTAAACATATAATATAAATTATCAAATTCCATTTTCTAAATTTTTTCCATTTTTATTTAACAGATTTATACACAGCCTAAATTCAAAAATTTTAACTTCATATGTATATATGTAGAAGAATAATATTTATAAAATATCAAAACTTAAAATTTTCATAAACCGTATCCCATCCAAACCATAGAAATCACTTTAAAATATTTTATATATAGACCGCGGTGCCTGTATATAATTTTCTATCCTATGGTCAAGTGATACGGATATTTATCATTTCAATCCGCAATTAAAAAAAAATGCGGTTGTATATCATTTCAAACCACAATCCCGAATGAAACGAAAAATGCATGATAACTTGCAGTTAAATGATATAAAATAAAACATCCATTCATCCATCATCAATCCATCATCCAAATCAAAATCATCATCCAATACTAAATCAATATCAATAAATATCCGAGAATATATGACCTATAATAACTGGCAGTTATATTCAAAAATAAATTTAACACTATTAAACTAACAGTTTATATGCAAATAAATAACTATAACTGTAAATCTATATGCAGTAATAAAATTAAATGAACAGTTATATTAAATAAATGCGATTTAACAGATATGATGAATAAAACATGCCAAATAGTCATACTAAATTTCTACTCATATCTAAAAATGAATGTAACAAACATAAAAACTTTTAGAAGTTGTGAGTGGGTTAAAACACTCACCTTTTGAATTTAAATCGAATTTAAACCTGATTTAAACTCAAAATCCGACGGTCCCCAAATCTGTCCAAACCAGCGTCATCAGATCCGGAACTAAATTACGATCCTAACAAAAGAAATTTCGTGTGAATCGGAGAACGTATGAAAAAGATATTCATTTTAAACGATTTGAAAACAAAAATAAAATAAAACTAAACCCACTTAACTTCAATGGCCACGTCAGCTAAAAGCTACATCACATCGTCGAATTTTTTTCTGGTCAAACGAATATCCAAAACAGAAAACGAATTGTACCAGCAGATTACGTGTCTCGAGAATTTTATCATAAAATTTTCTGGAATTTTTGTGGAGAGTTTGAATTTTATTAGAAAATTTGAATTGTAGATAGATTAGGTTTTGCAACCATTGAGGAAGAGAAAGAGATGAAGAAAAATGGACGTACAGCCAATTGACAATAGAAAGGAGGCTAGGGTTTATCACAGCATATTTAGAGATAGATCGCAAAAGGATAGGTGTGCACGAATTTTAACGTGCAAACAGAAGTGGTCCCAAAAGGATATTAATTATACACGTTACAGATTAAATTATTTCTTTCTCAACATTTACATTGCATTTTAAGCGTATTCACACATGTATAATTAGATGCTTCATTTAAATTTCCATATATATATTCACAATTCCATAAATTTCCAATACATAGATAAATTTCCAATTTCAACTAAATTTCTAAATTACTCTAATAACTACATATTAAATTTCTATCCATTCTCAATAGATTTACGTTTACATACTAAAATCCACATTTCTATGTACATTTGAATTCCATATTATACATATTTTATTTATCTTAATTACTTCCAACTTAAATTTCAATCAACATAAAACGTTTTATTCAGTTTCCAATAAATTTCAATCATGCTTTAAATCCAAATGAATAAATAACTTAATTCCCATTTAAGCATTTTTCATTTGATTTGCAATCAACCTTATATGATCAATTAAATCCCGATATATTAAATAAACGTTATTTCCATCATTCTTTATCCTATGAAGAAATTTAAGTTATTCACACCTATTACTAAATTTCATATTAATGCACACTAATTTACATTTATTGCAATGGTTACCAAATATTTCCCTGCAATAATTCATTCCCCTATACATACTTACAATTCCACTTAAACTTTACTATACCCATTTATTTCCTCAACATTAAAACCAACGTTACCTCAATTCCACTAATGTACACTTATTCTATTATCACTTACTAACCATTCAAATTTTTATTAACAAATAGGCAGGTAATTCCTATGTTACAAATTTTTAATTCATCCTAATCCCTTACTATTGACATACATTTGCATTACTTACATATCATTTACAATGTTACCCAAAATCTCTATCCATTGTAATTAATACCTTAAATAAGTTTCAATTTATATTCAAGTGAATACATTACCCTTTTTCGTTATGTCATCCATTTTTCACAAGAAATGTTTTATCGTTTCGACAACATTTTATTTCAAATCACCTACATTGATTTGTGTACGTCTCTACTATTTAAAGCATTACCACTCTCACCTTCATCTAAATCTTCATTTATGAATATTTAAAAATAAATTTCGCTTATTTCCTATTTATACACTTATAAATTCCAATTCCAAATAAATAGATAAATCTCCGTTTGCACTACTTAAATCAAAAATCAGCGATTATTCTATCTATACATTTTAAGTGGATGGATCAAATGTTGTATTCAAAAATCTACTTCTTAATATTCTTAGATTTAAACTCAACTCTCTATTAACAGAATATTTAGATGTTTAAACTTCTTTTGTTACCATTAACTTATTATTATACATTAAACTTAAATATACTGACAAAGCTTGTTTTTGGTACTCTTTTCATTTCCATAAAATTAGCAGTGGATTCATACCTTATTATGTAATTAACTTTAATTCCACCTAACTAAATATTTACATAATCTTTTATTTGCAATAAATCAACTATTTTATATTAATTAAATTTAATCTTCCTGGTTTACTTATTCATAGTATGTAATTCAGTTACTCACCCTAACCTATTTATTTGAAATCCAATCCAGATTATTTTTACTAAGTTCCAATTTCCAAAGGTTACTGCAATTAATCCAATTAATTGCAATAAATTCTAATAAATTTGATTTTATTGGATTACAACTCACACGGTTAACATTTCTTTTATGATTCATTACAGTAATATTTCCCAATTCTCATCTTTATTTTCATAAATTACTGGATTTCAATTTAATTGAAATTTTGTTAACTTTACACATAAATAAAAGCTTAAACCTCAATTAATTCATTCCTAAGATCACACTAATTATTATATTATAAAATGGACCTTTCCCTTGGTTACATCTTATTTATTCTCTTACCAATATTCCACACTAACTGCAATAATTTAGTGCATTAATTGAAATTGATCAAAATAAAACTTAACCAACAAATAGAATAAATACGTACAATAATTATTGTCATCAAATCTATTTCATAAGTCTACACTCAATTAATTCCTTAAAATAAGTTTTACGTTTATAAATTTACCTTCACACTTCCCGTTACTATTTTAATATTTACTAAAGTAACATTTTCATAATAACAACATTAAAATTTCTCAATATTTAGATGAACTTTATTTTCAAATACACACTACCAAATTTCAATCACTTATGTTCTATCCAACATTCTTTTAGATTTTATTTCCATCAATTAGTTCATCCAATATTTTCATCCATTTATTAACAAATTTTCCATTATACAATTTCAATTCTCCTTATTATTATTTCATTAATACTATTACCAACTTTTATTACTTTTAGTATTAATTAAACAATCATATTTAATTAAGAGGTTATAATGTTGTATTCACTATTCCCAGTTTCACTTCAAAACTCAAACAGCCGTTTCAATTGCATTTGGATTTGCATTAAATTGGTTATCCATCAACTGCCATCTATATTACCACCTTAATTCACATACAATTACAGTCCTTTTTAATATATTAATACATAGGTAATTTAAATTTTGTCTTTATTTCTTTAATTTACATTTTATTCAAGTGCGACAATTTACGCTATTTCTTTATTGATATTTCACCTAACTTTCAACAATTAAGTTAAATACCCGTTTCTACAATTCATTATTAGTTATAAATTTAAATCTCCTTTATTTATTCAACTTACACACAGGTATACATCTTACACTATCTCAATCATTGGATTTTCATTTAGCGTTTATTCCAGCATAAATTCTATCTCTTTTATATATATCTTTATTTTTCTTTACAAATTTTTTTTTTATTACATAATCCCTTTTTAACTAAAATTTAATCGTCGAAATTTACGGGTCGTTACAGGTTCTGTGTAAATTTTGTATAGAAATCCAAGGAGGAAAATGTTATAAAATGAACATCATGGATCAAAACTTACTATCAGTATGACATCTAATATTCAATCATCGCTTATTGAAGGAAATATACATCACTAATTTTTTTCCCACCAAATATATCAGTATGAAAGGAAATTTTTTTGATTATACGAACTTCTTTCGTATATGGCTGCTATTCCCTCTATTGTATTACTATTTAATGACTTGGTTGAGAGCGCTAATATAAAATGAAGGTACAACTTTCTCAGGTAAGTGTGTCATTATGTAAACATGCACAAAGTTAGCTATAATAGAACATATACTTGGTTATAATACATAACATATTATTTTGTACATATTATAATGTGATGGTTAATAGGCGCAAGCAAGATGCTCCAACGTATCACGCAGAGATAGGCGCATAGGCCATAAAAAAGTGTATACTAACAAATTCATCATTTATAAGATGGGTACAAAAATCTAGAGCAAGATCACCATTCCATCAAATATCATTAGACCAATAAACTGAGTGATTTGCAAAGAATCTGCAACCTTATTATCCGCGTTGAAAATATAGCAGTAGTGCTTTTAGTATTTATAAACATATACATTTCACCCAACCCGCTCATGATAAGGGTCATATCTGCACTTATTTCTTCTATTAATAATAGAAATAAAAGAGATAAATGATTTAGGAGCATTTGATTTGTCAAAATTTTCAAAACTAACATATCAAAATACCAATTGGCCAAATAATATATTAACCAGTAATAGTAGCACTTTTTTATTGTTTTTTTGGTCATTTTATTTTTTAAACTATCTTTTTCCTGATAACAAATGAGATTACTAAGACAATAAAATACATGTTACGACTAATGAAAATTTATTCTTAAAATGTAAACAATTTTCACATTTTGAAATCAGAAGAGAGATTTTTTCTCTTACACGCTATTTTACATATGGAAATCAACTCTGCAGGCAAAATTTACAGCATATATTTAAATTTGTTCACCTTCCAAATTTACCAAGGCATAAAAATTTAATTACTAAATTGGAAGAAAATCAAACTATTCTTAACGAATTATAGAAATACAAAAAATATACCTCATTCAGTAATCAAATTCGCCGATAGCCATAGAGGAATTGGCACATCGTTATCATATCAGTTGCTGGTCGAAAAACTTGTAGGTGCAAAGTTTGGAGGAGCACCATGGGAGCTAGCATGGCGTCGTCACCTGCCGTGTCGTGCGATTTGAATGAAGCGATCGGGTAGGTTGCGATTTGTAATTGGTGATTTTTTCGGTCGATATTGTCCTTGTGGTTTCTCTATTTGGTGGTGCATAGGGCCTTGCCAAAAAGCTAGTCCTGGCAATGATGTAAATGGAACCCAAGGTGGAGGTGAAGTTGGAGGTAGAGGATGATGCTATGTGAATAGAGATAGAGATGATGAGAACTAAAGTTAGGGTTAGCGATAAGGGAAATGGAAAATTAAGGGAAGAGTAAATTAAGAAAAAGGCGGCCAGTAAAAATTAAAGAGCACGTATTTGTGAACTGAATAAAAATACCAATCTCAGCATTTGCGCGGTAAGAAAGTGAAAAGGGAAAAAAATCAACGGCAGGTAAATTAGAAACGCTGTACTATTTTGCTGTTGATATGTAATTTTGTTGTAGTGCTCAGAAATAGACAAGACTACTTCATCGACTTTTAGTACTAAGTATACGATAAATACTTTCCATAAATGAATAAACATACATAGCACGATCAGGTCACACAAAACACAATTAAGTCAAATAGGCAACTTCTAATCCTTTTTTTATTTAATCAATCTTTTGTTAATTAAAACTTCTTTTATCCGATGAAACTTCATTTATTAATCTCTACTATTCATTTGTATTCTTTCAATGATTCAAAATGTATGCATATACTTATCTTAAATGGTATAAGTGTATTCACAAATCATTAACGTGGTTTCTTACTTAAAACCTTTACTTTTTCTATCTTTTTCCAAAAGATTCCATACTTATAATTTCCTTCAAATTATCCATTTTAAGGATGTAATTACTTTCACAAACCCATTTTGAAATGTTTAAGAAAATGTTATTTAAACATTGGTACTACATTCCAAAATTATTTCACTTATGCTTATCTTTAAAACATTCTTTTAAAGATCTATTGCATTCATAAGTATAATAAAAAAAGTTTAAAGATGAATGTTATTAACACGTTATGCGAAACCATTCCATACTTATATTATCTTTAAAATCATTCTTTTGAAGACTAGGTTAATAATTTGGTTAAGTTCGATAGTCGACTAATCAACTATCCAATTAAAAACGATCGTTTATAAAAATCACGGTTTATATACTTAACTCATTTCTAACATTTTGACTTATACTATCATTCGCTCAAGAGTGAAGCCAGGTAAGTTACAACACTATTGTATATCAAAGCCTTGTCTATACACTTCATTCTTGAATCTCACAGGTATATTGGTCCACATCAACGGCTTTTAGTGTTAAGTATAATATTAATTACTTTCATAAAAGAACAAGAAATTAGCACGATTAACACATTTCTGACTTTCCTGACTTAACTATTTGTCGTTCAAGGGTGAAGCCTATAGGATAGAGCATTATTTCTTCTCTGTCCATACTTGAACATCAATTTTAACTCTTACAAATAGATAAGCGTACTTCGTTGGCTTTTAGTTTTAAGCATAGTTAATTTCCTTTTTCAAAACATACAAATACACCCTTTATAAATACTATAAATAAGTTTTAAATATCTATGTAAAATATTATTTAAAAATAAATAATTTATAATTTGATGAAAAAGATGTTTTATATTATAAACCTCTTTACTTTGAAAATACATATGTGATTATTAAAAATATATTTAAACTTCAAACCAACTTTAAAATACTGTAAAATATGTTAGAAAACATTCCTGAAAAGATAAAGGAAAGATACCAAATTTAAATATCATATTTAAGCACTTAAAACCATAAGCAACTTACTACAGCATTTATGAATGCTGTTAAAAGTCCTTGTTAAAGAACAACCTTGAAAAACACAATCTTTGTGATCGATTTTAACCATTTAAACAAATGATTGAAGACTCGGAATTTATATAGCAAGTACTACCCTTAGGATAATCAAAGCCATGGAAAGAGAACCCTAAGTATATCTTTCAATTTGTTTAGAAAAATTCCCGAAAACATGACATTTTAAAGTGCTCATATAGCGATCTTCTCGCTACAATATTTTGAAACTGTGTTTCACAAGTTAATGCAATAACAAGTACACTTATAGTGCTTATTAAAAATGTAAAGAATCCTCTTGGATGGCTCTCAAAGTTAACACTGAAAATTGCCGAACACGTGACATTTTTAAAGTGTATTCATAGTGATCTTTTCGCTTTTAAATTTCATAACTTTGGTTCATAATTTCTATAATTTCCCAAACCATTTCTTTACTGTTACATACACCAAAATATGTGTAGAGAACAACCAACTCAAATTATTCCACTACTAAGGTCATAAATCTTCCATTTACGCAAGTTAAAGTTAAAGGATATCGAAGTGCACCAATTGCAACTATTCTCGCTTCAAACACTTTCAAACATACTTCAATTCAATACACAATCCAAACAACCACTTATAAATCAAGTCAAGGCCATGCCACATGTTTAATAAGGTAATAAAGGTAATGTATATAATACAAAGTTGTCATTTGCTTTCAAAAGCACGAGGGGTCCAAAGTTTAAAATTTAATTAGTTAATGTCACTTTAACTTTATATTTGCACATATATACATTTGTACATGAATATACGTATAAGATAGTTAGATGACTCACTTAGATCCAAGCCAAATACATGCTCAAACACTCATGAAGCCATAAACACTTCCTACAATCTCAAAAAGCCTAAAGCCGCTACCTTTAGCTCTAAAATCACAATACCATGCTCCCTTCCTCCTTCCTTACTCATGGCCTAAACAAGATCCTATATTTTTCTCATATGTCTTCCACTTTGACTTTAGATCCATGCTTCCTAAGATGTTCTAAGGCATTGGTGAAAGTTTGGTGGAGTTTGGAAGAGATTTGAGTTAATTAGGGATAGTTAATGAATAATAAAGTTTGGCGGAGTTTGGAAAATCTAATTAGATCAATTAAATAAAATAATATATTGAGATAAAGAGAATGAGATTTGATAATTAGATATGTTCATGCCTTAAATAATTGGTTAATAAGATTAGTTAACCCACAAGGAGATGGAGAAATAGTGCGAGGGGTAAAATAGGAATAATCATTTATTTTCTAACCATAACTCTTACTTTATCATTATCCCCACTTCATTTCACTTCATATAAACTAAAACAAACTTAAGTCCTGGAATTGCTAAGGAAAACAAGAGAAGAAGAGCAAAGGAAATCAAAATTAAAGCTAAGGGGATTTTAATCAATACTTAATCTTAAATCTCTTTATCCAATCAAGATGAATAATAGTTATCATTCACAGTTTCGCTTGTTTGTTTCATTTTTATGCTTAAAATTGAATTATGTGATGATATTATGCCAAGTTATAAATAATTGTTGCATTATATGCATGTTTGATAATTCATTAGATTATTTATGAAATTATTTGATAGGTTTTAAGTGTAGAAACCTAATTTATGACCTCCAATCAACTTAAAATTTGGATACGATGCTTAAAACATTAATTTGAAGATGATTTTTTAATTTCAGAATTTTCCAAGCTTGTATAAATATTTTATGAATTTCCTAACTAAGGAAAATTATTTCTTTTGGGTTTTAATTATTAAAAATAATTAAATAATTATTTTGGCCTTGAAATTTTTATATATAAAAGAATATGTTGATTTTGATTTTTAATGATTTTTGGGGATTTTTTCCAAATGATTATGAATTTCTATGAATTTATTATTCTAGATAAGCATTTAAATTAATATCAATTAAGAATATTAATTAATTAAGTTAGTAAGTGTTTTGGAGAGATAAAACAAATTTGCGGTATTTTTATGAAATGAAATTAGTAAAGTTTGTTTTTAACCAATAGAAAACTGACAAGGGATTAGAGTTGGTGGAAAGAAATTTTTTGTATAGAAATAAAACAATTTTCATATTAATTACGATATTTCCATATCATATGTGTCGGATGCCTGAGAATGGCAAATATCCATGTTACCATTATAAAATTCAGCATCAACGTGAATAGATGCATACGATACAACTTACGTTGACATGGAATGAATCTATTTAGATTGAAGAGATATATAGATGTATATATATGGACTTCGGCATACCATTCCTTCGACGTCGTTGATTTCATAACTCGTTAGAATCATTTCAACATTCCTTGTCCTTTTATTTATGAAACCCATATCATATGGTATTCATGTCGTAAGTCTTTTAGCTTGAAACCTATGCCTTAAAGGCTTTAGATGTCGCAAGTCATCATTTTTAATACCGATTGTTTTGAGGCAATAATGTCTTAAGTTCTTATTTCGATACAAATTAATTTGAGGCAATGGTGCCGCAAGTTCATATTTCGATATGAATTATTTTGAGGCAATGATCTTGTAAGTTTTTATTTTTAATATGAATTATTTTAAGGCAATGATGCCATAAGCTATCAATTTCAGTATTCCTATTTTCTAAGTTGAAAGCCTTTATACTATGCAAATCTAATAACCAGTTTCACAGGTTCGACAACCTCTATACTTATATTATACGACAAGAACTATTTCGGCCATATGACCTTAAGTTTTATAAATCAGAGTACTTTATTATAACTTTGATATTGAAAGGAGGGAATATTCTATATCGGTCGTACTGATGCCACATTTTATCAATTTAAATAGATTTTTTTTGATGGTTTGATAGTCTAAGTTTTAGAGGTGCGACAACCTCCTATTGATTTCCAAACTAATGAAAGCTATTTCAAAGGGAAATTAATGAAAGCTATTTCAAAGAAAGACATATTTTGCAATAATACTTTGACTAAGTAAAAGAGATATTTTCCTTACTTTAAATATGATTTAAAGGGATAAATCATTGACAAGGACTTTGGTTTTCAAGGAAATAAATAGGGAATTTTAGTCCAAGATTTTACATGAGAATTTTTGTTATCACGATTAGATAAATTGCAATAGGATATCTTGGCTCATTGATTAAAGATTTGAAAACCAGATTGTAACATCCCGCCTTTTTGTATGCTTTAAATCGATGATAAATCACACACGTCATACTTAAACTATATAGAAGGGTGGATTGTAATGGGATAAATAAGAAAAAGCAGAGAAAGTAAAAACAAAAAATAGAATCTCACAGCGGAATGACAAAATATAATTATCAAATAACATTACATGAAGCTGTTTTACAAAACATTTGATTATAATTATACAACACATATCAGAGTTACACATACCAGAGAATATTAAATAATGCAGCGGAACAGTATGAATGTAGTGGAATAATGTAATAAATAATAGTTATATTATCTTCTTCTTCCTCCAGAAATAAAGTTTTCGAATCCTGAAATGCTCAGACTGACCCGAGCGAATTGAAAAGACAAAACACTCGAGTCAGAACTAAAAGATCATATGTAAGTTAAATCAACAGAAATAAATATGAGAGGAACGGCGTCAGAGATGTTACGTGATTTGACCATCTCCTGTGACACCCCACCTCTATGCCCACGCTAGACAAGGACACTACGGGGTAATGTCGTCAACTAGCGTGGAGAATAAGGCTGTTGAGGAGCGACCATCCGCGTAATTGCTTTGTGCGAGCAACGATATGTCAGATAGTACAACATGCATTTGGTTTAGAAATCCGACATACCGATACAAACTCAAAACTAATACACAGTGGCTATATATATTCTTCGGAAACAAATATAGAAATAAACATAACACAAATCAGTCACAGACATCCATATCACAAAGGCGGAAATAGATATGAATATATATAACACATGAAAGTGTACATCAGAGTAGTGGTCAAACAAGATCCACAATATCACAAAAGAATGACTACAAGTGCTAGACAAAAGAATATGGATACATCAATGAGTCTATATCTCAAATGTATACAACAAAAACTAATAATCTAAGTAGTTAGCCAAAAGTCAGGGTGATAATCCCAGATATGAAGTCAAGTAGAAGCACATGTAACATCTCGGTCTGGCCCGAGTATTATGTAATAAAAAAATAATAAACGGATCAGTCTAACTATAAATATCAGATAAAATGATATAGAATAAGAGATATGACATAAACATATGATAACCATAAAGCCATACTGTGATAAGTATGTAATTGAAAATCAACAAGAGGTTAATCAATATCACAAGAATCTTCTCAAAGATCAAAAAGAATGTCATACTCTTTATTTATATTCACCAAACCATAAATATTGACAATAATATCAATGCCAATCACAAAAGTTAATGACACACAAATTCACCAATACATGAATATTGATAAAACTTATCAATGTAAATCACGAAAATTGTGAAAACACAAATTCCAGAAATCATCAATGGAAATCCAGAAATCAGAAAAAAAAAGGGAGGAGGCCTATCACAAAATGGGATCATGAAAACTCACCAACACGTGTATCACAAAATGGAACGCTGTTCCATGGTTGCTAGCCATTAATTTTGAGCCGAAGCTCCACAAAACGGCCTGAAGACCATGGGTCGCTACCCCACCAAATTGAGCCGAAGCTCCACAGAAACGGGGTTTAGTCTCCCTCGTAGATAAAGAGACATCGCACATTTGCTAGTCTAAATCACAAAAATGATCATCAACGATCATCAAGAAGTGTCAATTACAATAAGCTAGTAAATATATAAGCTTAGCTTCATGTCCCATAACCACTTGCTTAACTTAAATATTTACGAACAAATTGTAGATCTCCACTCGAAAATTGTCACAAGAGATTCAATCGAACAAGTCTAAGAATTAACCAGCGAAGTAAACACAAACGTTTCATACCATTTGTTTTACTAAGCCATTTAATTAGATTTCTCGTACGAGTCAGATGATGTGACAAATCACAAAAATGATTGTAGAAACAATAAATCAAAAAAATTCACATTCGAAGACGTGAATACAATCCAAAGAATTCAATTCCAAATTCATCAAAGTGGAAATACCCTTGCGACTTAACAGCCACGACTTACGACTTAACATAAGTCAACACAAGAAATCAGCGGCTCAAGAAATAGCATACGCCTTAAAGCAGGTGCGACTTATCAAGACCGAGCGACCTAAGGAGCTAGCGGCATAACAGGCCGAGCGACCTAAGTGATGCAGTGACCTAAGTGAAGAGCAGGCCGACCAATGTGGTAGGACCGAGCGACCGATGTGCTGCGACCTAAGAGGTTGTGACCTATGTGCACGAGCGATTTAATGGGCCGAGCGACCTAACACAAGCGACCTAACACACAGGGACAAGCTGAGCGACCTAATGGGCCGAGCGACCTAACACGAGCGACCTAACACGGCGCGACCAAGCATGGCGCGACCAAATCAATGTCGAGCGACTTAAGGAACTCACGGCTTAAGGAGGTGAGCGGTCTAAGGATGGCGAGCGGCCAAGGATGAAGTAGGCCGAGCGACCTACTGTCCGAGCGACCTAACGACCTAAGGCGTATGAGAAGGCCGAGCGACCTAGGGGTTTGAAGTGTAAAAACTCTCTCAATTTGCAACCGATCGAGCACGGACGCTAGGGGATTATGCCCTAGGCTACCCGGTCCTATTGGCTCCTCGATACATCACCAAAAACGTGTTCAAACAACAAAGATTGGATTTTTTTAAAGATTTGAACCCAAAACACTAAAAATTGGGATTTTCACCAATTCAATCCAAACCAAGAGCAAATGCATATGAAAAAGTGTTAGGAATTCATACCCAACAATTAAAGATAGTTATAGACAAAGATGTGAGATAAAAATCTCACCTTTACACAAAATCAATGAAGAAGAAGCTTGAGAGCAAAGGAAGAATCAATGGCTTCTCTTTGAATTTGGAGTTGGATGTTGGATTTGCAAATGAACTAGGGCTTGGAGTTTTAATTTTCCATTCATTCCTCCATTTTTGATGAAGCTTGAGTGTTTGGAAATGAAAGTAAAGTTATGAAGGGAAGGGGGTTGAGCTAGAGTTAATAGTTTAGGCTAATGGGCTAAACCAAACCCAAAGCCCAAAGTGAAAAAGTGAAAGAATTCCACTAACTCCAAACATATTAAAGTTTATACTCAAAAAGATCACAAATGATGTTTTGGATCCAATGGAAGTGGTTCCGAGTCCTAATTCGACCGTATGCAAAAAGTAACTTTTCGGACTAAAATCCGACTAACGATAAAATACTTAAATAAAACATTTAAATATTCAATCGTAAAATATGCGGGTTGTTACACCACACCACAAATAAACATGTCGGGTTTTGCCTTATGATATTAAAAACGTTTCTTATCAAAATCCTCTGATATTATAATAGTGTCTATATACAAATACTTATTCAAATAGTCGAAATTGTTACATTCATTAAATAGTAGCCACAATCGTGGGTAATACAAACAAAACTCATAAAAGGCTTGTAGGGAGAATGGATTTCCAACTAATGACTAGGCACTGTGGTACCACCTGTCATAGTACCTGGTCTAGATCAGTGTACCGAGGACCACGCCCGATCCCTTACAACACAAGGCCAGGACTACCCCTTACTGATAATCTCGGGTAAGATCACCCCACAGTTGGGATCAGCAACCGCACCACTAAGCCGAATAAAAAGGGACATCTAGACAGGGATGACCTCACCCTAATGAGCGCTACCCCCTAGCCTTACTGCATAACCCCTGATTTTCTGTAACATCCCACCTTTTTGCTCGCTTTAAATCGACACACATGCCAATTCAAACCATACGGAAGGGTGGATTGTAATGGAGTAAATAAGAAAAACGAGAAAGAAATAAAACAAAGCAGAATCGCACAGCGGAAGGATAAAATATAATAATCAAAAATACAGTTCACGAAGCTGTTTACAAAATATTTAATTTTACTTATACAATATATAACAGAGTTGCACATACCAACGAATAAAATCAATGCAGCGGAATACAGTGTGTAGTGGAAAAATAAAATAAATAATAGAAATGAAAATCTTTGTCTTCGTCCTCCAGAATAAAATCTTCAAATCCTGAAACACTCGGACTGACCCGAGCGAATTCAAAGAAAAAAAACACTCGAGTCGGAACTAAAAGATCTTACGTAAGTTAAATCAACAGAAATAAATATGAGTGCAGTAACTCAAGAGATGCTTGGGATTTACATCTCTCAAGGATCCGTTAAACTATTTACTATGTAGTATATTTCGCTATTATAATAGTGTCTAATTGTAAAATAAACTTACTTTTTTCATAGCATTAAGGGGTTACCCATATAGCCCTTAACACGTAATAGTTCCAGCAGTCCATCCAATATCATGGTCCCTCCTGATCGGGAAGCCACCAGTGGATACCACACAGGCTACGGGAGAAATCGAAACTCGTACAAGGCGTGATAGGGTAGGTGACACGACACAACTAGGCAATGCCAGGATAGATATACCAATTAGGCATCCGGGCTGGTGGTAACGCACAGCAGCTACTACCGCCCACCTCGAACAACACCCCCAACATCAAAAATCAAAAGTAGCCACCGAATCAAATCGAAATGTCAGAGTATAATATTGAAGGAGTGCGTCCGATCAAAGGAATGACCACATTGGACCGAGAATCGCTCCTGTTTTAGCCACCTTATGCCAACTCATGGGAGTCGGTCCACGTATTTACCTCAAAGGAAACGCCGCCACCATCCTACTTCATTTTGAAATCTCCACCGCGTACACGGTTGTTAAAGTGGTTTTCGGAGTTGGCAGAGGGTATGACAACTTCCGATCCCGGTCTCTTCAATAACCAACCATTATTATAACACCACCGTCTTTTCAAAATAATTTATACTTTAAAATCAGAATAAAATTTCCATTTCAAAACCATATAAATACGATATCATTTCTATTTTTAAACCCAAATCAATGTGATATCATTTTTATTTCAAATTTATCTTTTTCAAAAATCATAGTATTTTCAAATATATAGACCTTAAACCCATAGCTTCGAAACAAAATTTTCAATACTTAAATGGTTTAAAAATAAATTACCATATAAAGTAAATTAGCTTTTTAATTTTCTCAAATCAATTCCAAAAACAGATTCGAATTCCCAAATAAACCATTTAAATTTCCTTATATTTCAAAGTTTTAAATATTCCACCATTTCAAAACTAAATATTTAATTCATATATATATGCCAAATTCACTTTACTATTATTTAGTTTTGAAATACTTACTTAATAAATCCAGTATCCTTTAAATAAAACTTTCAAATTCAATAATTGAATATTCCTCAATTTATTTAGACTAGATATATTCACTTAAATCATCTTAAACCCGAATTTAGTTATAACAACATATTCTTTTTAAATTTAATTTCAATAAGATCTTAATTAAATAAAATCTCAAATCAATTTCCAAACTATCTTCTCAACTTTGATTTATAAAAATCAATATAAATTCTATATTAGAATATGATTTAAGTAAACACTTATCCATAATATATTTTAATAAAATCAACTTTATTATTAAACTTACTTCAAACTTTAAACAATTTTATACATAGCTTAAAACCAAGAATTTAACTATATATATAAAATAGCCTTTATCAAATATCTGAAATCAATATCTCATACACGATATATATATTTCTTTACAAAACCATAGAAAATCATTTTAAATTATTTTTATATATATATACCGCGGTGTCTGTATAAAATTTTCTATCCTATGGACAAGTGATACGGATATTTATCATTTCAATCCGTAATTTAAAATAAAAAATTACGGTTATATATCGTTTCAAACCGCAATCCCGAATAAATTGAAAATGTATAATAAAACTTGCAGTTTATAACAATATATATACAGCATCCATTCATCCAATATCAACCATAAACCATTTATCACAATCATCATCCAAATTCAAACAATACATCAACATATAACAGGTGATAAACCGATATCAACTATCAGTTTATGTTCGAAAATAAATTATAACTGTTTAACTGGCAGTTTATATGCAATAAAATAAATAACAATTTAACTTGCAGTTAATATGCAAGAAATAAATAACAATTTAACTAGCAGTTAATATGCGAGAAATAAGTAACAATTTAACTGGCAGTTAATATGCGATGAATAATTAAGTGACAATTAAATTAAATAATTTAATTTTACTGGGGTGATGATTAAAACATGCCAAAAAACCATAAATAAATTTCAAATCACATCATATATCAATTTAACAAACATAAGAAATTTTAAACGTTGTGAGTGGGTTAAAACACTTACCTTTTGAATTTAAATCGAATTTAAATCTGATTTAAACCCAAAAATTTGACAGTCTTCAAATTCATCCACACCAGCGCCAAAATGTCCGGAATTTTATTACGATCCGTACAAAAAATCGCGCGTGAAACTGAGTTCGTATGCAAAAATTACGCGTGTTAGAAGATTTTAAAATCAAAAATTAAACTAAAAAAGGAAAATCAACACTCTCCCCTCCTTTCCACGTCATCCATCCTCTTCACTCAAGCACGTGCAAGAGCTATAGCGTACGCACGCTACAGATGCTATCGAACCCTAGAACGCATGCAACACAGCCTCAGCCGCCTCCAAATGATCGCGGCGACCACCTTGATACCGCCGCACAAGCTCGGCCTCGCGACCCTATAGCATCGCCACCTCGATCGGCGATAGATTCACGAAAAAAATTGGCAGCCGCCGCTAAAACATTAACCCTAATCGAATTTTATAGCACAATCTAGCCGTTAATTCCATGAACAAACTGCACAGATCGACTCCCTTCGGTCCCCTCTACAATACCTAGAAACGGTTCGTCGATCCGTCGAGTTTGATTTCGACGTGATGAACGGCCGAGACTTACTCAATTTTTACCGGTCAAACGACAATCCAAAATGAAAAACAAATTTCACCAGAAGATTACGCACTTTGAGAGCTTCAACATATAATTTTTTGAATTTTTCTGAGGAGTTTGGATTTTTGACTTTGATTTTGAAATGAGATTGGATTTGGGATTTGTTGTCGGCCATTGAGGAGGAGAGATAGCTGAATTGCATACAGACAAATGAGAATAAGGGGAATTAGGGTTTACAACAGGGTTTAAATAGACAATGTTGAAAACAGAATGGATCAGATAAGATAGATGTACGCGCTAACGACGAATGATTTCAATTTATCGATTTCAAGGCGTTTCGAGTCCTTACGATCAAACGACACATCCGATCGCTACGAAACTTGAAATCCTATAATAATTCACCGTTACGAATCCGATGAAACTGGTTTCGTCGAAATCCGAGTCAGTTGCCAAAATGGCTATTTTTACCCTAATTAAATAAAATTATAATTAATTAATAAAATCCAATTTTTAATTTCAATTCTAAAATTGACCAATTTATCACTTTTATAATTCTCAAACATTTATAATGATTTAAACAAATTTAAATGTCAATTTAGAAAAGATTAATTTATAAATTTCAATATAAATCCTCAATTTCATTAAATTCAAAATTATAAATAAAATTTCCAATAATTCTATTAAATTCACTTTTCATTCTATTATTTAATTCATCGCTATCAAAAGGATGCAATTTACATTGGTTTGCGATTGTTTACATTTATTTTCTTAGATTTCATCTACATTTCCATTTATGCAATAATTTAAATATTAAATTTTCATTTAATTGCAAATAAATCATACTATCATAATTTAAATTCAAATAAATAAATAAATGTTGATTCCCATTCTTATTATTCAAACAATCATTATCCTAAAACATATTAAACATTTGTTTACGTTTCATTTCCCTGATACTTCGATATACATCTTAGATTTGTATAAAGGGCTATATTTCAAAATGTGAAATCTTGTCTATTACACATATTAATTATTGTTTTAAAACTAATTAATAAAATTTCCTTAGTCCAAACCTTTTTACCAATACAATATACATTCATATTTCCGTTATTATATTAATAATTACTAAAATAACGTTTATTATCAACTATAAATATTATAACTACTTAACGGACAGTGATTTTATAAATTTACAATTTATTACGTATTCTTCGTCAGTTAACATAATTTTGAATTCCTTTTCCAATTTACTAATTTCAATCAATCCTAACTTTACCTTCTGTTTCAGTTAGTAGGATGTGCACTAATTTAGTTATTGCGTTAATTCTTATTAACATAACATTAAGATTCCTTTAATTGATTTCAAATTTTATTATAAACGAAATAAACAGGTAACCTTACAATACACTAAGGTTTATTATTTCCAACAAATTATCATAGTTGCCTACATAATATTTACTCCAATATTTACACACAACCGTTACTATTTTCATATGCCAAATCCTTATACAACGGTCATTTTATTTTTATTTATTACAACATTTATAACTTAAATGTTTGCCTTGGTTTTCTTACATTAATAGGGTTTTTATTTCTTACAATATCAATGTTACCATTTATCCTATTATTTCACCCATTATTTAATTAAAGTCTCAATTAAATTTATTTATCTAGATTTCACTCTTTTATTACATCATTTATTACTTTACAAAATAAACAAACATTTAAACTCATAAATGTAATACCAAATTTATTTTAAATCCAATTGATTTTCAAATCAAAGTTTATACGTATTTCAAACAACTACTATAATTACTCCCAGAACATTGGTTTTATTAAATGACCATTTATTAATATTAAATTTCCTTAATTTAATTCAATAAATGTAACAATGTGTTCTTTCATTAACTAATTCAATACCTACTTTATATTTTTATATTCAATTTACATTCAGGTATAATGCTTACACTATTTCATTTATTCTAGTTTCATTTAATCTATAACAATTTTAGCTTTAATAATCATTTTTACACTTCATCATAGTTATTATTTCATTATTTATTTACAAATTTATTTGTTTTAGTAATATTCCGTTTATGCATTATAAGGTTTTTTTATTTCTATCTAAATTTAATTACAAAATCTTATAAATTTAACCAAATTTATTTACCAAAATTTACGAGTCGTTACACTCTCCCTCACTCAAAAGTCAACCATAAACTTTGCGTTTGTGGATGGAATCCCCTAAGAAGGGTTAGAATGGCAGTTCCTGCTCCTTGGTACCAAATAAATGACTACTGGAATCATGGTTTTGGGCATAAAGATTCCACTGACCCGTAAGAAGTGGTTCCAACCCTTGGGGATAGGGTAATACGTCTAATAAATTATTCCATCTTACGTACTCTCCCCTAGATCCGGGAATAGCAACATGAACTAAATGTCTAATAATGAGCAAGGAATATCCGTCTTTCTGCTAAACAGAATCTATTGAACTCATAATTCATTAGATACTTTTTCCGAATGTCAACTAAGTATCGTAAGTAAATTGATCCCGGTTGTTCAATCATTTGATAACCCGAGTCATTATTTGGTAAAGGAATTTCATGAATCTGTTGCACAACACAGCAATATACTTATGACTAAAAACAACAAAAATTATTATGATTTCCTTGTTCCTGAAAATATTCTATCCAACAGACGTCGTAGAGAATTGAGAATTTTCACATTTTTTAATTCTCAGAATTGGTCAACGGTACCATCTTCTTCGATTGAATGACATCTCTTATGTCAATCACACCAAAGAAATATTAAATGAATGGAATTGGGATATATATGGAATATAATGAAATAGAGCCACTTTGAGATTCCCTATGAAATGAGGCATGGAACGGAGCCACTACAAATAAGTTCCAGGAGTTACGAAGGAAGCTTCGGACTCATGGGTTAAGAACTGGAGTTGAAATCTATGAGGTCGAATCTCCCGTTGCTCCACAGTAGCTCAATGGTAGAGCGGTCTGCTGTTAACCGATTGGTCGTAGGTTCGAATCCTACTTGGGGAGATTTGCTTGATTCTTAATTTCATTAAAGAATGAAGAATTGAATGAAAGGGCTCGCTTTGACCATTATGGGTAGGTAACCCGTTCCCTGTCTTTGTTTCTATTGCATTATATCTCATCATATCACATTCTGTTTTACGATATTTGAGAATCACTGTCAATACCTCGGCATAGATCCGAGGTAATCCCTTGTAAATAGCGTTGTGTCTATTTATAGCTAGCCAATTAAGAATTCACAGATGATGTACTAGCATTGCATCAAAGATGCAGTCATCGATTCTCCCGATAGACCACAATTAACGCGAGCAAACATATTAATGACGAGGAACGCATTTTTGCTATGCTACTAATACTTGTACTTGCTCTGCTATTCTGCCCAAGCCTGGATGAGGAAGAGTTACGGGGAGTAAAACATGTCACTCGGTTATTATCAAACTGACTGCAATTCTTTTCTGTCCGTGAGGATCTCGCCAGAACGCCTTCTACTTCTAATAGGCCACGAACTAGATCGGAAGCATTCTCAAAGAATCCATAAGAAGTGATCCTATTTTTTTCACCGGATCTGGGTCCGGGTGAAGACCAAAAATCTTGAGCGACCAATCCGGCAGAACAACTCAAAAAGATAAAGAAGTATTTCGTCCCCCAAAAGGAAAAGAAGGGAAAGGAAGAATTAAGAAATCAATATATCTTACTTAAAATATTAGATTTATACCCAAATAAACTTACAAAATTTAATAATTTGAATAAAATATACCCATTTATAACCCTAAATCTTTTATGCCTAAATTAATAAAGTTTGGAAAACACTTTCAAAATTTTCTAAGTCCAAAATTTACGGAAAATTTCAGTAGAGTCTCCTTTGTACGGGGAGGCTCGGGAGAAAATATAATATCAAATATAACAATATACAACATATATTTACCAAAATAATATATATCCCATCTCGGGAAAATAATATAATAACGCTATAAACCGTAATCCAAAAACGTACCTATTAGTTGGGCAATTAACGCTTATTTTATGGAACCAAAAGTGGTAGCAATTGCTTCCATAACCTGCATTTCACTTATATAATCCCAAAAGGTTAACAATTATATAAAATGAAATATTATTTTTTGTTTCATACACTAACAAACAAATCAATGATACATATAACAATCACTTGCAACCAGGTATACAACCATCACAAAGAAATCAAACCAAATTAATCATTCATTCATATCAAACAAAACAAATAGTTGTTCGGGCTCAAAACTTTAAATTGTAAGGAAAGAAAAATAAACTACTAAGCGTACCCTTCACTCAATAGTCTTAGGTGACACTAAATAGATTATTCATACCTTCCAAATAGATTTAAAGTATCCTTGCCTAAACTGCCATAAACTAAACAAACAACAATCTCAAACAATAGATTAAGTTTATTCTTATTAATTCCACTCATAGTTTTGTTGTTTGATTTCTTTTTAATTCATATAATGGTTTATCTATAAATATCTTCAACTGTTTAGTTAAGTTCATTACCATTCATTTATACTACTTTATTTCATTTATTTACTTTCATTTATTACTAAATTCCATTTATAATACTTACCTTTCCATTTCAATTAGTAGCCTTTCAATTACACTCAAGTTTATTCCATTTCAATTAGTAGTCCTTTCAATTACACTCAAGTTTATAACACTACACATCAAATTCTTATTTATTAAGGTGATTCATTAAACCCTTCCATTATATAAATTTTTCTTGTACAATTTCTCATTACATTTTCTTATTAAACATTTCAACTTTTAATATTTGATAAGTTATACGTATGCTTTTTTAAGAATGTAATTGAAACTTATACAAGTTTTACTCATTTCTTTTAATTTAATCTAATGTTCAAAAATTACATCTTTTGTTTTATAAGTCACAATTTCAACTTCCTTGTTATTTCATTTTCAACCTATCCTTTAATTTCTTTTCATTTATAACTTAGCATTAAAATCTCTTATTTTAATTAAAATCTCCAATTATTAATTAACTTCCATTTTACTACACTAATTGAAACTGTAAAGTAATTGAAACTTAAGAATTTAAATACCGGGTTTAATTTCAAATCATTTTAAAGATAATAGATAAAGGTTTATACTTAAGCTTATATATCCAATTATAATTAAAACAATAAATTTTTTTCTTCCTTTTATAACAAATCTGCAGTAAACTACTACATTGGCATTCCCGCTTCGAAACTCGAAAATGAATGTCGATGATGCGTGCACTCATCACCGAAATTATTTTCCAGCGATAGAGAGGGGAGTACAAAACTTATTCCTTTTTCAAATTACTTTTAAAACATTTCTTTCAAATTATATTGAAATATTTATATCAGAAAATGCTTCTAATAATATTATTATTATATTCCAAAATCAAATGAAAGAAACTTTCAAAATCCCGGAACTTAAGTTCTAAAATTTCCAATTTCATTTATTTTGTTTTTCATCTTATTTCCCTATTATTTATGAATTTCATTTCCTAACAACCAAATATATTGCAACCAAATATATATATATATATATATCATTTAAAAATTTATTTTATATATAGAAAATATAATACGCAATATTATTTCATTCACCTGTATGAAAACCAAATATTATGTCGGTCTGTCCTATTAAGTGTTTAGAAATCCCTATTGATGTCATAGCGTCCCATGCACCAACCAGAATTTATAAATACAAAACGAAACAGATTAACACAATATTTAAACCTTTATAACACTACCAAATACGCTCTCTCATATATATACCCTCAACGACTCCCGTAGGGTAAGACTACCCTATTAATAAAGAGTCAGACCCCACAAAGCTAAGGTTTATCACTAAACCAAAGCTCTAATACCAGATGTAACATTCCGCCTTTTCGCTCGCTTTAAATCGACACACATGCCAATTCAAACATACGGAAGGGTGGATTGTTATGGGGTAAATAAGAAAATCGAGAAAGAAATAAAACAAAACAGAATCTCACAGCGGAAGGATAAAATATAATAATCAAAGATACAGTTCATGAAGCTGTTTACAAAATATTTAATTTTACTTATACAATATATATCATAGTTGCACATACCAACGAATAAAATCAATGCAGCGGAATGCAGTGTGTAGTGGAATAATAAAATAAATAATAGAAATGCAAATCTTCGTCTTCGTCCTCCAGAATAAAATCTTCAAATCTTGAAACGCTCGGACTGACCCGAGCGAATTGAAAAGACAAAACAATCAACTCAAAACTAAAAGATCTTATGTAAGTTAAATCAACAAAAATAAACATGAGTGAAGTAGCTCAAGAGATGCTCGGGATTTACATCGCTAAAGGATCCGTTAAACTATTTACTATGTAGTATATTTCACTATTATAATAGTGTCTAATTCTAAAATAAATATACTTTTTTCTTAGCATTAAGGGGTTACCCATATGCCCTTAACATGTAATAGTCCCAGTAGTCCATCCAATATCATGGTCCCTCCTGATCGGGAAGCCACCAGAGGATACCACACGGCTATGAGAGAAATCAAAACTCGTACAAGGCGCGATAGGGTAGGTGACATGGCTCAACTAGGCAATGCCAAGGTAGATATACCAATACGCATCCGGACTGGTGGTAATGCGTAGCAGCTACTACCGCCCACCTTGAACAACACCCTCAAAATCAAAAATCAAAAGTAGCCACCGAACCAAATCCAAATGTCAGAGTATAATATCGAAGGAGTACGTATGATCAGATGAATGACCTCGTTGGTCCAAGAATCGCTCCTATTTTAGCCACCTTATGCCAACTCACGGGAGTCGGGTCACGTATTTACCTCAAAGGAAATGCCGCCACCATCCTACTTCATTCTGGAATCTCCATCGCGTACACGGTTGTTAAAGTTGTTTTCGGAGTTGGCAGAGAGTATGACAACTTCCGATCCCGGTCTCTTCAACAACCAACCGTTATTATAACACCGCGGTCTTTTCAAAATAATTTATACTTTAAAACCAGAATAAAATATCCATTTCAAAACCATATAAATACGATATCATTTCTATTTTTAAACCCAAATCAATATGATATCATTTTTATTTCAAAAATATCTTTTTCAACAATCATAGTACTTTCAAATATATATACCTTAAACCCATAGCTTCAAAACAAAACTTTCAATACTTAAATGGTTTAATAATAAATTACTTTATAAAGTAAATTAGCTTTTTAATTTTCTCAAATCAATTCCAAAAACAGATTCGAATTCCCAAATAAACCATTTAAATTTCCATATATTTCAAATTTTTAAATATTCCACCATTTCAAAACTAAATTTTAAATTCATATATATATATATGCCAAATTCACTTTACTATTATTTAGTTTTGAAATACTTACTTAATAAACCCAGTATCCTTTAAATAAAATTTTCAAATTCAATAATTGAATATTCCTTAATTTATTTAGACTAGATATATTCACATAAATAATCTTAAACCCGAATTTAGTTATAAAAACATATTCTTTTTAAATCTAAATTTCAATAAGATCTTAATTAAATAAAATCTCAAATCAATTTCAATACTATCTTCTCAACTTTGATTTATAAAAATCAATATATACTCTATATTAGAATATGATCTAAGTAAACACTTATCCATAATATATTTTAATAAAATCAACTTTATTATTAAACTTACTTCATACTTTAAACAATTTTATACATAGCTTAAAACGAAGAATTTAACTATATATATAATAGCCTTTATCAAATATCTGAAATCAATATCTCATAAACCATATATATATTTCTTTACAAAACCATAGAAAATCATTTCAAAATATTTATATAAATATATACCTCGGTATCTGTATAAAATTTTCTATCCTATGGTCAAGTGATACGGATATTTATCATTTCAATCCGTAATTTAAAATAAAAAAATTACGGTTATATATCATTTCAAACCGCAATCCCGAATAAACTAAAAATGCATAATAACTTGCAGTTTATAACAATATATAATACATCATCCATTCATCCAATATCAACCATCAACCATTTATCACAATCATCATCCAAATTCAAACAATACATCAACATATAACAAGTGATAAATAACAGGTATCAACTATCAGTTTATGTTAGAAAATAAATTATAACTGTTTAACTGGAAATTTATATGCAATAAAATAAATAACAATTTAACTGGCAGTTAATATGCAAGAAATAAATAACAGTTTAACTGGTAGTTAATATGCGAGAAATAAGTAACAATTTAACTGGCAGTTAATATGCGATGAATAATTAAGTAACAATTAAATTAAATAATCTAATTTTACTGGGATGTTGATTAAAATATGCCAAATAACCATAAATAAATTTCAAATCATATCATATATCAATTTAACAAACATAAGAAATTTTAAAAGTTGTGAGTGGGTTAAAACACCCACCTTTTGAATTTAAATCGAATCTAAATGCGATTTAAACCCAAAAATTTGGCAGTCTCCAAATTCGTTCAAACCTACGCCAAAATGTCCGGAATTTTATTACGATCCTAAGAAAAAAATCATACGTGAAATGGAGTTCGTATGCACAAATTACACGTGTTAGAAGATTTTAAAATCAAAAATTAAATTAAAAAAGGAAAATCAACACTCACCCCTCCTTTCCATGTCATCCATCCTCTTCACTCAAGCACGCGTAGGAGATACAGCGTATGCATGCTACAAATGCTACCGAACCCTAGAACGCACACAACATAGCCTCAGCCGCCACCAAGTGATCGCCGCGACCATCTTGATACCGCCGCCCAAGCTCGGCCTCACGACCCCACAGCATCGCCACCTCGATCGGCGATAGATTCGTGAAAAAAATTGACAGTCGCGGCTAAACGATTGACCCTAATCGAATTTTATAGCATGATCTAGCCGTTAATTCCACAAACAAACTGCACAGATCGACTCCCTTCGGTCCCCGCTACAATATCCAGGAACGGTTCGTCGATCCGTCGAGTTTGATTTCGACGTGATGAACGGCCGAGACTTCCTCGATTTTTACCGGTCAAACGACAATCCAAAACGAAAAACAAATTTCACCAGAAGATTACGCACTTCGAGAGCTTCAACATATAATTTTTTTTAATTTTTCTGAGGAGTTTGGATTTTTGACTTTGATTTTGAAATGGGACTGGATCTGTAATTTGTTGTCTGCCATTGAGGAGGAGAGATAGCTGAATTGCGTATAGACGAATGAGAATGAGGGGAATTATGGTTTATAACAGGGTTTAAATAGACGATGTTGAAAATAGAATGGATCGGATAAGATAGATGTACGCGCTAACGACAAAGTGCTCCAAAAAGCTCGTTCTGACTCCAGACGAAATTGAATAAACCCATATATCAAAATAGATGTTTTAAAATATTTTAAACGCAATGGAAAAAGTTTCACGTCCAAATTCCATCGTATGAAGAAGTTATGCTAAGATCAATAATTTCAAACTGATTTCAATTGGTTTCAATTTATCGATTTCAAGGAGTTTCGAGTCCGTACGATCAAACGGCACATCTGATCGCTACGAAACTTGAAATCCTACAATAACTCACTATTACGGACCCGATGAAATTGGTTTCGTCAAAATCTGAGTCAGTGGCCAAAATGGCTATTTTTACCCCAATTAAATAAATTTATAATTAATTAATAAAATCCAATTTTTAATTTCAATTCTAAAATTGACCAATTTTATCACTTTATAATTCTCAAACATTTATAATGATTTAAACAAATTTAAATGTTAGAAAAGATAAATTTATAAATTTCAATATAAATCCTCAATTTCATCAAATTCAAAATTATAAATAAAATTTCCAATAATTCTATTTTTCATTCTATTATTTAATTCATCGCTATCAAAAGGATGCAATTTACATTGGTTCATGAATGTTTACATTTATTTTCTTAGATTTCATCTACATTTTCATTTATGCAATAATTTACATATTAAATTTTCATTTAATTGCAAATAAATCATACTATCGTAATTTAAATTCAAATAAATAAATAAATGTTGATTCCCATTCTTATTATTCAAACAATCATTACTCTATAAACACATTAAACATTTGTTTACGTTTCATTGCCCTGATACTTCTATATACATCTTAGATTTGTATAAATGGCTATATTTCAAAATGTGAAATCTTGTCTATTACACATATTAATTAAGGTTTTAAAACTAATTAATAAAATTTCCTTAGTCCAAACCTTTTTACCAATTAAATATACATTCACACTTCCGTTATTATATTAATAATTACTAAAATAATGTTTATTATCAACTATAAATATTATAACTACTTAACGGACACTAATTTTATAAATTTACAATTTATTATGTATTCTTCATCAGTTAACATAATTTTGTATTCCTTTCCCAGTTTACTAATTTCAATTAATCCTAACTTTACCATCTGTTTCAATTAGTACGATGTGCACTAATTTAGTTATTGCGTTAATTCTTATTGACATAACATTAAGGTTCTTTTACTCTAATTGATTTCAAATTTTATTATAAACGAAATAAACAGGTAACCTCACAATACACTAAGGTTTATTATTTCCAACAAATTATCATAATTGCCTACATAATATTTACTCCAATATTTACACACAACCATTACTATTTTCGTATGCCAAATCCTTATACAATGGTCATTTTATTTTTATTTATTATAACATTTATAACTTAAATGTTTGCCTTGGTTTTCTTACATTAATAGGTTTTTATTTCTTATAATATCAATATTACCATTTATCCTATTATTTCACCCATTATTTAATTAAAGTCTCAATTAAATTTATTTATCTAGATTTCACTCTTTTATTACATCATTTATTACTTTACAAAATAAACAAACATTTAAACTCATCAATGTAATACCAAATTTCATTTTAAATCCAATTGATTTCCAAATCAAAGTTTATACGTATTTCAAACAACTATTATAATTACTCCCAGAACATTGGTTTTATTAAATGACCATTTATTAATATTAAATTTCCTTAATTTAATTCAATAAATGTAACAATGTGTTCTTTCATTAACTAATTCAATACCTACTTTATATTTTTATATTCAATTTACATCCAGGTATAACGCTTACACTATTTCATTTATTCTAGTTTCATTTAATCCATAACAATTTTAGCTTTAATAATCATTGTTACACTTCATCATAGTTATTATTTCATTATTTATTTACAAATTTATTTGTTTCAGTATTATTCCATTTATGCATTATAAGTTTTTTTTATTTCTATCTAAATTTAATTACAAAATCTCATAAATTTAACCAAATTTATTTACCAAAATTTACGGGTCGTTACATTTTCAGTCATTCTCGGTTGATGAGGCTTGAGGCTAAGCGTTGCCTTTTAGAACGTTTCACTTAGAATTCCCATCGTCCACTTGACGATGTTCTGAAAGCATTCATCCCTACAAGTTCGTCTCGGGTTCGAACGGAACCGAAGGCACTACTCCTGCTATATCCATTTTGGAAATATCCTTAGGATTAGTAGCGACTAGCCCTTGCACTCCACTGCTCCATCTTCGACTCCGAACTCATTTTTTCCACGAAAACGTACAAACCGGATCAAAGTGGTTTTCGAGAAAAAATCCCGATCCCGGTCTCTTCAAAACTATCAACGTATTGGCCAATATTGATAGTCGGTGATTTAACTATCAATTAACATTCACAAACATCCATCAAACAATAAATAATTTCCCACATTATTTATTTTCCTCAAAAATATCTTTGCAAGATATATTTCCATTTTCAAACCCTTTTGAAAATAGTTTTCAAACCGAACTCTTCTCATGGAATAAATTCCCAAATCTTTACTTCCTCTGAAAACATCCAAGTACCCATACTTAAGATTTAAAATAATTTAAATTCTTTATTCTTGAAAATGTTTATATTAAAACTTATTACATACTTAATTTAAAATATATATACTTTTAAAAATATTTCGAATAAAACTGCTTTATAAAATATAAACTATTTTCTTCAAAGTAAAGTTAAGTCATACTAAATTTTTAAATAAAGTTTTGAAATCCTATACAAATTCTTCAAATAAAACTTTTACCAAACTATCTTTACAATAAAACTAGTTTGTAAAATATAAATATTAATGACCTTCTTTTAAAGCACATACAAATTAACCCTTTTAAAATAATTACTACTATAATTGATTTAGTAAATATTTACTTCTGAAATCTTTACAACTTAAATAAGAATTTTCTTAAAAACATTCTGTAACAACCCGCATATTTATCGATTTTATATTTAAATATTTCATCGTTAGTCGGATTTTAGTCCGAAAAGCTACTTTTTGCATACGGTCGAATTAGGACTCGGGACCACTCCCATTGAGTTTAAAATGACGCTTATGACCTTTTTGAGTATAAGCTTCGATATGTTTGGAGAAAGTTGATTTTTGCTACTTTTCACTTTGGGTTTGAGTTTGGGTTCAGCCATTAGCCAACTTATACTTAAAAACTGAACCCCTCCTCCCCATTCTCCCTCACTTCTTTCTCTTTTCAGTTTTTATAGCATTAATGGTGGGAGAGATTGGAAATTAAAACTCCAAAACCCTAGTTCCTCTTGCAACTTCAAATCCTTAGCTCCAAATTCAAGAGAACCCATTGGTAAGCATTCTCTTCATCTTCTCCAACCTATTCTCTTACCAATTTCAGAAATTCCTAAACCTAATTTTGGGAATGTTCTTGTTTTTGAGCTTAGATTCAAGCTCAATTGGGTTGTGTTGAAGAGAGGTTGATTCTCCATTTGCTTTCAAGCTTCTTCTTGTTTGATTTTGTGAAAAGGTGAGATTTTTATCTCACATATATGCTTATAATTATCTTCGATTGTTAGGTATGAATTCCTAACATTTATTCGTGTGC
This sequence comes from Allium cepa, assembly GCA_030765085.1. Lineage (NCBI taxonomy): Eukaryota > Viridiplantae > Streptophyta > Magnoliopsida > Asparagales > Amaryllidaceae > Allium > Allium cepa. The sequence goes on from CM060931.1 coordinate 444,958,971, forward strand.
ATTTGCTTTTGGTTTGGATTGATTTGGTGAATATTCCAATTTTTAGTGTTTTGAGTTCAATCCTTTAAAAATCATAACTTTGATGTTTGAACGTGTGTTTGGTGATGCATCGGGGAGCATATAGGGCCGGGTAGTTGATTAGTATAATCCCTTAGTGTCGTTGCTCGAGAGAATGCAAATTGGTGGAGGTTGCACGTCAATTAAATGGGCATCAATTTGCAGAGCATCAGGTTCGGCCGACCGACCCCCCTGGTCCGGTCGACCGACCTGCTAGTAATGCACTTCTCTGTTTCTGGTTCGGCCGACCGACCCCCTGGTTCGGTCGAATGACCTGATGCCCGAGAAGTTTGTCAAAACAAGGTCCGGTCGACCGAGCCCTGCAGCCGGCCGACCGACCTGTGCAATTTTGCCTATTTTCGCTTAATTGCTTGAATTTCCAACTCTAATCGATTTGTGTTGTTTCCCTATTTGTTGTTATCATTTGTTATTGACTTTGATGACTTATTTTCTTTGGGAATTCTTGGAATATCCATTTCGATGGATTCGGTATCGATTTCTTTGGATTTTATTCACGTCATCGTATGTGAATTTTAGTGATTGATTGTTCTTACAATCTTCTTCGTGATTTGTCACTTTAAAAATATAAAGGTTTTCTATACTAGTAGTAAATATCAAAACTCTTTCCTCAAACGATTTCAATACTATTTTAATACCAAATTCGTTTATAAAACCGTTTTCCAATCTATTAGTATATACAAACCTTCACCTCACTCGTATGAGAAATCTAATTAAACGACTTAGTAAAACAAGTGGTATGAAACGCTTGCGTTCACTTTGTCGGTTAATTCTTGGTCTTGTTCGATTGAATCTCTTGTGACAATTTTATAGTGGAGATCTACAGTTTGTTCGTAAATATTTAAGTTAAGCAAGTGGTTATGGGACATGAAGCTAAAATCATATATTTACTAGCTTAGTGTAATTGACACTTCTCTTTGATCATGATGATCATCTTTGTGATTTAGACTAGCAATGTGCGATGCCTCTTTGTCTGCGAGGGAGACTAAACCCCGTTTTGTGGAGTTTCAACTCAATTTGGTGGGGTAGCAACCCATGGTCTTCGGGCCGTTTGTGGAGCTTCGGCTCAATTTGTGATGGTTAGCAACCATGGAATTAGCGTTCCGTTGGTGATACACGTGTTGGCGAGCTCTATGCTCCCGTTTTTGATAGGCCTCCCCCCCTTTGTGATTTCTGGATTTCTTGAGATGATTTCTAGAATTTGTGTTTCACCAATTTTCGTGATTTCCATTGATAAGTTTTATCAATATTTGTGCATTGGTGAATTTGTGCGTCATTGACTTTTGTGATTTCTGGATTTCGCATAATGAATTCTGGAATTTGTGTGTCATTGACTTTTGTGATTGACATTGATATTATTGTCAATATTTGTGCATTGGCCAATTTGTGTGTCATTGACTTTTGTGATTGACATTGATATAATCGTCAATATTTGTAGTTTGATGAACGAAATAAGGAGTATGGCATTTCTTGATTCTTGTGTAGATTTGGTGATATTGATAATCTCTCGTTGATTTTCAAATTACTTATATATATCACAGCTTGGAATTGTGATTATTATGTGTTTAGTCATATCTCTTATTCTATATCGTTTCATCTGATATCTATAGTTAGACTGATCCGTTTATTATTTTCTTATTAAATAATACTCGGGTCAGACCGAGATGTTACAGGTGCTTCTGCTCGACTTCTCTCTTGGGATTGATTTCTCTGACTTTTGGTTAACTACTTAGATTAGTAGTTTTTGTTGTATACATTTGAGATATAGACTCCATAATGTATACTTATTCTTTTGTGTAGTTCATGTAACTATTCTTTTGTGATATTGTGGATCTTTTTAGACCACTACTCTGATGTACACTTCCTAGTGTAATATTCATATCTATTTCCGCCTTTTTCATATGAATTGTCTGTGACTGATTTATGTTATGTTTATTTCTATATTTTTTTCCGAAGATATTATAGCCACTGTGTAGTAGCTTTGAGTTTGTGTCGGTATGTCGGATTTCCCTCTTGATAAAGAAATGCATGTTATACTATCTGACATATCGATGCTCGCGCAAAGCAATTACACGGATGGTCGCTCCTCAACAGCCTTATTCTCCGTGCTAGTCGACAGCATTCTCCGTAATGTTCATGGCTAGCGTGGGTATAGAGGTGGGGCGTCACAGCTTGGTATGAGAGCCAAACTTTGGAACAATATGGAATATTATAACAAGGATCATCGTCCTAAGTCCATCTTAGGAGTCGTGCTTTAGGATTTTATTCGGGTCTACGTACCGTCCTATCCTATTTTCTTTTATGATTCCTTGTTGTGTCTATCAAGATTGCTTGATATCCAATTTGGTGAATAACCATTTTCTTCTTCTTCTTTCTTTCTAAGGAAGAGAAATGTCTAGACCAGGCCGTCCCAGAGCTGGACCATCTAGTGTTCCACCCTAAGATGGAGTTTTTATGACTGCTCAACAGCTTCTTGATTTAGTGACGAATGCTCAAACAGCTGGAGCTAACCCGGAACCTACTCACCCAAAGTCGGGATTTGCACACTTGTGTAGCGATTACACTAATTTGGGTGGGGAGCCATTCAAAGGTTTCGAAACTGTTATTGAAGTACAGGCTTGGCTAAGGTCATGCGATCGAATCTTTTCTCGCATGAATCTTATTGACCTTCACCGAGTTCAGGTGGCCTCAAGTATGCTCGGAGAAAGAGCATTGGACTGGTACGAGCTTCTTATTTCTGAGATTAATGAAGCGGATCTCACCTGGGAGAAATTCCGAGAACGCTTCGAGTTGAAATTCGTACCGGAAGCTGAGAAAGTGACATTGGCTCGACGATTTATAGACCTTGTTCAAGGTGAGTCCTCCGTGACTGATTACGTCGCCTCCTTCGAGTCGCTTTCCAAATATGGGGTTGAATACATCAACACCCCTTTAAAGAAGAACCAGAGGTTCGTCTATGGCTTAAACAAAAATCTCAAGAAGCCATTACTTCTAAAATTAGAAGTTTCTTTCGACCAACTCATTGATATTGCTCTTCGTCTTGAAGAGGCGGATAGGGAGAACGATGTTGAAGTGGTGGGTTCCAAACCAAACTTCAACAACAAGAAGAGGCCAAACAAATTCAAAGGCCCCTATCCCAATAAGAAAGGGAAGCAAGCAACCTCCGTGGCAAAGACTTCTTCCTTTGGCCGTGGGGAATGCTATAATTGTGGTTCGAAGGACCATTATGCGAACAAGTGCCCAAAGTCTCTCTCTTGTCGCTACTGCAAAGTTCTCGGTCATGTTATATCTTCATGCCCCAAACTTCAAGGCAGGAAGGAGGGAAAGTTAAATGTTGCCGAAGCCCCTAGCAACACATCTCGTGGCCAAGGTATTTCTCATTCTATTCTGGATGGAATTATTTTATTTCGTGATCATCCTATTCGAGTTCTCTTTGATACGGGTGCGTCCCATTCTTTTATATCAAAAGAACTTGTTGATACTTTTTCTTTGGATGTTTTGTGTTTAATGACTTCTTTGAGAATTGCGAATCCGGTTGGTGGATCCGCAACAGTCAGTTTATTGTGTAAAGATGTCGAGATTATTTTGTATGATTTTCCTTTCCTAGCCGATTTGCATGTCATGCGTTATTTAGGCTTTGGAATGATTTTGGGAATGGATTGGCTTAACCGTTATGAAGCTCATATCCTATGTCCTGAGCGGACTATTCATCTTCGACATCCTCAATCTGTTAAGCAGATTTCTATTAATCTTCAAGATTCAGTTTCCAGCTTGGTCGCATCTTTATATTCTTTAAATCCTCGTGATGACGATGATGATGATGAGGGTGATATTATTTCTCTTATTCACGTCGTTCGTGAATTTTCCGACATATTCGAACCCGTTTTAGGATTACCACCTAAGCGAGCAATTGAGTTCATAATTAATTTTATTCCTGGAGCTCAACCTATCACTCGTCCTCCGTATCGTATGTCCAATAAAGAAAACGAGGAGATGCATAAACAATTATCTGAATTGGAGACGAAGCAATTTATTCGCTCTAGTTCCTCGCCTTGGGGAGCTTCGGCTATTTTTGTGAAGAAATCCGATGGTACACTTAGGCTTTGCGTTGACTACCGCAAGCTTAATGATCTTACTATCAAAAATAAATATCCTTTACCTCGGATTGATGATTTATTTGACCAACTTGGTGGTGCTAGAGTCTTTTCACAATTGGACTTGGCTACCGGTTTTCATCAGCTTCGTATTGCAGAGGATAGTATTCCTTTGACATCGTTCCGTACTCGGTATGGATCTTATGAATGGCTTGTTATGCCATTTGGGTTAACGAATGCCCCAGCTTATTTCGTTGACTTAATGAATCGAGTTTTTAAAGACTTCCTCGATCGATTTGTTCTCATCTTTATTGATGATATTCTTGTGTATTCTAAAACCGAGGAGGAGCATGAAAAACATCTTCGGATTGTGTTGGAAACTCTTAGGAGTAATCAATTAAGGGAAAAAATTTCTAAATGCCACTTTTGGCAATCTCGTGTGAAGTTTCTCGGTCACATTATTTCCGAATCTGGAATTTCCATGGATCCTTCAAAGATTGAAGCGATTCAAGATTGGAAGAGACCGGAGAGTGTGACGGAGATTCGTAGTTTTCTTGGATTGGCAGGTTATTACCGCCGTTTTATGAAAGACTTTTCTAAGATTGTCGTGCCTCTCACTAGCTTAACGAAGAAAGGTATTAAATACGTTTGGTCGGACAAATTTGAAACTTCTTTTCAGAAATTAAAAGAACTTCTTTCTGATGCTCCTATTCTTGTTATTCCCGAGGGGAATCAGAATTTCGTTGTTTATACCGATGCCAGTCGTGTTGGTTTGGGTGCCGTTCTTATGCAAAAAGAACGTGTTATTGCTTACGCTTCTAGGCAATTGAAGCCTGCCGAGACTAGATATGTCACTCATGATTTAGAACTCGCGGCTATTGTTTTCGCTCTTCGGATTTGGCGTCATTATCTTTTAGGAGAGAAATTTGTTCTTTACACGGATCATAAGTCTTTGAAATATTTATTTTCTCAAAAGGAACTTAATTTGCGTCAACAACGTTGGCTCGAGTTCCTTGCTCCTTATGATCTTGATATTCTTTATACACCCGGTAAGGGTAATCGTGTCGCCGACGCTCTTAGCCGTAAACAACAAGCTGTTGTTTCTATGATGATATCTGAATGGAACGATCTCGAGATCTTATCCACTTGTGAAATTCGAGACCGCGTATCCGATTTATGCTCATCATTTGTTTTATGTAGCCTTGAGGCTCATCCTTCTCTTTTGGACAGCATTCTTGAAGCTCAAAGGCTATATCCCGAATTGGCTCTTCTTGGCCAAAATATTAAGGATAAAATTGATATTGAAGGTTTGAAAGACTTTGATATCGATTCTCGTGGCGGCATTCGGAAATTTGGTAGACTTATCGTGCCAAATATTAGTGATCTTCGTAAAGATATTTTAGAAGATTCACATCGTTCTAAATTTACCATTCATCCCTGTAGTAGTAAAATGTACGCGGATATGAAGCGACTTTATTATTGGGAGGGAATGAAACTTGACATCGCTAACTTCGTTAAGCGTTGCATGACTTGCCAACTCGTTAAGGCCGGGCATCAAAGGCCCGGTGGGTTATTGTAACCTTTAGAAATTCCAATTTGGAAGTGGGACAAAATTTCCATGGATTTTATAGATGGCCTTCCCCGTTCTCGTTCGGGTCATGATAGCTTATGGGTGATTGTTGATATGCTTACTAAATCTGCCCATTTTATTCCCGTTCGTTCTAACCGAACCGTTCCTCTTTTGGCCAAGTTGTTTATCAAAGAGATTGTTAAATTACATGGTGTTCCTACTTCTATTGTTAGTGATCGTGATCCATTGTTTACTAGTGGATTTTGGAAGAGTCTTCAAAAAGCTTTGGGAACGAAGCTTAATTTTAGCACCGCTTATCATCCTCAGTCCGATGGACAAACTGAGCGTGTGAATCAAACTCTTGAAGATCTTCTTCGTTCTTGTGTGCTTGATTTTGGGGGAAGTTGGGAAGATCATATTTCACTTGTTGAATTTTCCTATAATAATAGCTTCCAATCTAGTATTGGTATGGCACCTTTTGAGGCACTCTACGGAAGGCCATGCCGATCTCCTTCTTGTTGGCTTGAGGCCGGTGAGAAGCTGGTTTTAGGTCCAGATTTTATTCGTGATTCCACAGAAAAGATTGATCTTATTCGTCATAGGATGAAAGAAGCCCAGAGTAGACAAAAATCCTATGCCGATAACCGGAGAAGGAAGTTAGAATTTTCTGTGGGAGATCTTGTGTTCATTCGTGTTTCACCTATGAAGGGTGTTGTACGTTTCAGTCGATCGGGAAAATTGGCGCCTCGATATATTGGGACATTCCCTATCACTGAACGTATTGGTTCCATGGCTTATCGCCTTTTATTACCGGCTCAATTTTCTGCTATTCATGACATGTTTCATGTTTCCCAATTACGGAAGTGCCTTCGAGATTTCGATTCTGTTCTTGAGCCCGGTGTTGTGGAAGAGATTGAAGTTTCGCCTAATTTAACTTATGAGCAACATCCTATTCGTATCATTGCTTCGGAGGTCAAACGACTTCGAAATAAAGATGTTCCGCTTGTTAAAGTTCAATGGTCTTCAAATCCTAAGGATTGTTCTTGGGAATCTAGAGAGTACATCGAGCGAACACATCCGGACTTACTTTCTCGTGCTCTTTGAGGTGAACTTCTTATTTCAAACTTCTTTTGTGTTGAATATGCTTTTATGGTTGTTACTATATATCTTCTTCTTAAAATATTGCGAGGACGTAATTTCCTTAAGGAGGGGAGTCTGTAACAACCCGCATATTTATCGATTTTATATTTAAATATTTTATTTAATTATTTCATCGTTAGTCAGATTTTAGTCCGAAAAGCTACTTTTTGCATACGGTCGAATTAGGACTCGGGACCACTCCCATTGAGTTTAAAATGCCGCTTATGACCTTTTTGAGTATAAGCTTCGATATGTTTGGAGAAAGTTGATTTTTGCTACTTTTCACTTTGGGTTTGAGTTTGGGTTCAGCCATTAGCCAACTTATACTTAAAAACTGAACCCCTCCTCCCCATTCTCCCTCACTTCTTTCTCTTTTCAGTTTTTATAGCATTAATGGTGGGAGAGATTGGAAATTAAAACTCCAAAACCCTAGTTCCTCTTGCAACTTCAAATCCTTAGCTCCAAATTCAAGAGAACCCATTGGTAAGCATTCTCTTCATCTTCTCCAACCTATTCTCTTACCAATTTCAGAAATTCCTAAACCTAATTTTGGGAATGTTCTTGTTTTTGAGCTTAGATTCAAGCTCAATTGGGTTGTGTTGAAGAGAGGTTGATTCTCCATTTGCTTTCAAGCTTCTTCTTGTTTGATTTTGTGAAAAGGTGAGATTTTTATCTCACATATATGCTTATAATTATCTTCGATTGTTAGGTATGAATTCCTAACATTTATTCGTGTGCATTTGCTTTTGGTTTGGATTGATTTGGTGAATATTCCAATTTTTAGTGTTTTGAGTTCAATCCTTTAAAAATCATAACTTTGATGTTTGAATGTGTGTTTGGTGATGCATCGGGGAGCATATAGGGCCGGGTAGTTGATTAGTATAATCCCTTAGTGTCTTTGCTCGAGAGAATGCAAATTGGTGGAGGTTGCACGTCAATTAAATGGGCATCAATTAGAAGAGCATCAGGTTCGGCCGACCGACCCCCCTGGTCCGATCGACCGACCTGCTAGTAATGCACTTCTCTGTTTCTGGTTCGGCCGACCGACCCCCTGGTTCGGTCGACTGACCTGATGCCCGAGAAATTTGTCAAAACAAGGTCCGGTCGACCGAGCCCTGCAGCCGGCCGACCGACCTGTGCAATTTTGCCTATTTTCGCTTAATTGCTTGAATTTCCAACTCTAATCGATTTGTGTTGTTTCCCTATTTGTTGTTATCATTTGTTATTGACTTTGATGACTTATTTTCTTTGGGAATTCTTGGAATATCCATTTCGATGGATTCGGTATCGATTTCTTTGGATTTTATTCACGTCTTCGTATGTGAATTTTAGTGATTGATTGTTCTTACAATCTTCTTCGTGATTTGTCACTTTAAAAATATAAAGGTTTTCTATACTAGTAGTAAATATCAAAACTCTTTCCTCAAACGATTTCAATACTATTTTAATACCAAATTCGTTTATAAAACCGTTTTCCAATCTATTAGTATATACAAACCTTCACCTCACTCGTATGAGAAATCTAATTAAACGACTTAGTAAAACAAGTGGTATGAAACGCTTGCGTTCACTTTGTCGGTTAATTCTTGGTCTTGTTCGATTGAATCTCTTGTGACAATTTTATAGTGGAGATCTACAGTTTGTTCGTAAATATTTAAGTTAAGCAAGTGGTTATGGGACATGAAGCTAAAATCATATATTTACTAGCTTAGTGTAATTGACACTTCTCTTTGATCATGATGATCATCTTTGTGATTTAGACTAGCAATGTGCGATGTCTCTTTGTCTGCGAGGGAGACTAAACCTCGTTTTGTGGAGTTTCAACTCAATTTGGTGGGGTAGCAACCCATGGTCTTCGGGCCGTTTGTGGAGCTTCGGCTCAATTTGTGATGGTTAGCAACCATGGAATTAGCGTTCCGTTGGTGATACACGTGTTGGCGAGCTCTATGCTCCCGTTTGTGATAGGCCTCCCCCCCTTTGTGATTTCTGGATTTCTTGAGATGATTTCTAGAATTTGTGTTTCACCAATTTTCGTGATTTCCATTGATAAGTTTTATCAATATTTGTGCATTGGTGAATTTGTGCGTCATTGACTTTTGTGATTTCTGGATTTCGCATAATGAATTCTGGAATTTGTGTGTCATTGACTTTTGTGATTGACATTGATATTATTGTCAATATTTGTGCATTGGCGAATTTGTGTGTCATTGACTTTTGTGATTGACATTGATATAATCGTCAATATTTGTGGTTTGATGAACGAAATAAGGAGTATGGCATTTCTTGATTCTTGTGTAGATTTGGTGATATTGATTAATCTCTCGTTGATTTTCAAATTACTTATATATATCACAGCTTGGAATTGTGATTATTATGTGTTTAGTCATATCTCTTATTCTATATCGTTTCATCTGATATCTATAGTTAGACTGATCCATTTATTATTTTCTTATTAAATAATACTCGGGTCAGACCGAGATGTTACAGGTGCTTCTGCTTGACTTCTCTCTTGGGATTGATTTCTCTGACTTTTGGTTAACTACTTAGATTAGTAGTTTTTGTTGTATACATTTGAGATATAGACTCCATAATGTATACTTATTCTTTTGTGTAGTTCATGTAACTATTCTTTTGTGATATTGTGGATCTTTTTAGACCACTACTCTGATGTACACTTCCTAGTGTAATATTCATATCTATTTCCGCCTTTGTGATATGAATTGTCTGTGACTGATTTATGTTATGTTTATTTCTATATTTGTTTCCGAAGATATTATAGCCACTGTGTAGTAGCTTTGAGTTTGTGTCGGTATGTCGGATTTCCCTCTTGATAAAGAAATGCATGTTATACTATCTGACATATCGATGCTCGCGCAAAGCAATTACACGGATGGTCGCTCCTCAACAGCCTTATTCTCCGTGCTAGTCGACAGCATTCTCCATAATGTTCTTGGCTAGCGTGGGTATAGAGGTGGGGCGTCACACATTCTTTTAAAATCAAATTTAAAACTTTTAACTTTTACATGAAACCTGCTTTTAAAACGTACTTGGCTTTTCAAAGGACTACACTCCCACTTCTAGGATAAACCAAAGAATCCTTTTGTAAATCCTACACGATTTACCCCTATGCAATTTTATATTTATCCCGTAAATTCCTTTCCATACTTTAAAAATAAACTCCTTTTATTTTTAAACATATTGCTATTTCCTGGAAATCACTTTCAAAATGTACTTAAAGTATTTAAAATATGATTACTAAATTCTTTACTTAAATTGTACTTTTGAAATTCTATAAAAGTTCCTTAGGTAACTTAATCAAACATTTTCTTTTTATATGAGATTATTATATCAATTATTCATATTTAATTCCTTTAGAAACATAATTATAAATTACCTTTAAAATAATTAAATACCATAATTACTCAAACAAATATTTACTTTCACTTAAAAACAATTAAAGATAATAATAATAATCTTGTAAAATATTCTAAAAACACCTTTGCAAAACTTTCCAGTTTATACTTCGAAAATCATTCTTTGAAACATGCGTGGTTTCTAGGAAAAATACGCTTTCCATCCTTTAAAAATAAATCTCGCTATTATTTTTAAAACAACTCATATTTCAAAACACTTCAAATTTCAATCAATTTTCATGAATTTAATTCCCTTAAATTCATTACTCAAAATTTCCCCTTTCTATTCTCTTTTAATTCCAATTTATTTTATTTATATTTTAAAATCCTAAATTATATTTATCCAATCATAACACGACACAATTTAATTTCCAAATTAATCTGTCACAGGATATTAACGAAATATATCACAGAATATAAATAAAATTTCTATTTATGAGGGATCCAGTTGGATCCCTCCAACCTGTTTTTCCCTGCATCCACAGATATTAGCACAACAAATAAATATCGATTCAATCTAATAATAATTATCATATTCAGTTAAACAACCAATCAAACATTTAAATATTAGTTATTTAAATTAACTGGTATCTAGATGTGAGTGAGATTAACTCACATAGAGTTTCGAAACGTCGAGCGTTTTTAATTTTACATTAAATCGAACACTTTTAATTTAATGCAAAATTTTCACTGGCTCAGAATGACTCCAGATCTGCACCACAATGGCCTGCTCGTCGCTGCGATTCCGGCGCCACCAAATTCGTCGAAATCTGACAAAGTATGCACAAGATATGAATTTTTAAAGTTTGAATTATAATTTATAAAACAATTCTTTTCATTTTATTTCGTTAACCTGAGATCTGCCGTTCAAATTCTTCAACAAATCTAGGCCATCCCTCTCTTCTTTATCGTTCTCGACACATGCAACATCGAACCCACATTGCCGCCATTAGGGCTAAGTCGCCGCTCTTCCTCGGCCATTACGCACCCGATCGACCACCGCCGTTCGAACGCCCTCACTCTCCTCCACCTACAGCCCAAAACTAGTCAAACTCGACGGCCTCTACCCCTCGTATTTCGTGCGCAAACGTACCATGTTCGAGTCCATGAAGCCATCGATCCACTTCGTCATATCACATCTCGACCGTTGGATCTAAAGAGGTCGAGAAGCTCTTCGTTTCTATAGTTGGTGATTTTTGAAGAAAGTTGATGGATTTCGAGAAAAAATGAGGAGGAAGGAGATTACTTATCGGCCATGGATTAAGAATGAAGAAGACGGCCTAAAGAATTTCTCTCTTGCGCGTGAACATATATATATATATATAATAATTTAATACTAAATCCTCAAATTACTTAACTTTTCAAACGAATTCCAATTGAAACGTGCCGACAGGCGATTATAGTGTTTTACCCGCATTCCGAACACAATGGAACGTGTTTCGGAGGTTAATTCGATCATATGCGCGAATTACGGTAATAAATGATCAATTTTATATTAAATCGATTAAAATAGTTTCTATGCGTTTTGAGCTGTCACGGTCAAACGACAACTCCGATTACTACAAAAATTGAAATCCGATAATAACTAACTATTACGGATCCAGTGGAACTGGTTTCGTCGAATTCTGAGACTGTGCCTCGGAAGGCTATATTAACTCGTCGATTAATTCGAGCGATTTTCAAAATCGTCGAAATCACTTAAAATTTCACCTTTAAAATTTTATTAACTCTATTATAAATCGTATAGAATTTATATTCACATTATAAATCATTCTGATTTAGTTTAAATCAAAATCTGATTACTCACATTATTATTCTATTAAATCACATTATTAAATTAATATAAAAATTCCAAATATTAAACTTCTCGACTTTGGATTCCATCCAAAGGTCCAATATTATAATTCTAATCCAAATAGACCCTAAATAAATTTAAGAAACCATTTCCGTTCTATTTGCCTCCAGATTCACAAATTATTTCAATTTCCAAATATTAAATTATTATTATTCAAATCCAATTAAATTTCCGTATTTGAAATTTAACTAATTCTATTAATTTAGCCAAAATCTTTTTACTTCAAAATCAATTCAAAATTCACGTTTAACCTTTAAAATGAATTAAATGTTCAAAATTAACGACTAGAAATTCTGGGACGTTACATTCCTCTCCCTCTTATAAAAATTTCATCCTCGAAATTTGCTAAGGTAGAAAGAATGCTCCAAACCCAATAGCAAAACCCACTTAGTGAAAATCTCAAATTCACTTTGCCTAGACTCTTTTCAAATCAAAACTGCTAGTTTCTATTCCTATTCCAACATCCTTTTATTTTAATTTTAATTTGAAATCAATTTGTCGCTAACAAAGCGTTTTCAAAAAATTTCTAACTCCCAAAATTTTCGGAATTTTTTGGCAGAGTCTCCCTTGTACGAAGGAGCTGTTGCAATATCACAATAGACATAAATATATATACATCGACCCACACGGTCGAAAAACAAAATATACCACAATCTATTGTCATTTTCCAATTATATTGCGTAAGCGTACCTTTTGATTAGCATTTTAAAAGCAAGCGGTTATTATATTGCATATACACGCTCCAACTCTATCGATTGCCTCCTGTACCCATACCTACTTAAATAAACACTTGAGTTTTCAATAATATGAGATTTTTAACAACATTCCATTTATTAGTCTAAGCCAAACATATCAATTACATATCCAAACAAACTAATTTCATAATCCTGCATGTTAACTTCCTTTATAAGCAATCCACAAGTTTCAACACCATTTTAATCCTCTTTATAAATTCAAACTTCATTTTATTCCACTCGAATGATTGACATTCAAGTTTTCAACATGCAATTTATATTTACTTCAATTCAATTCCAAATTGATTCACAATCAAATTTTTATTTTAAATTTGATATATTTGCATTTCTTTTATGATTCACTTGCATTTACATACAAAACCACTTAATTATATTATACTTATTCCAGTTGAGTCAAAACCAACTTTATTTGCTTCCTTTAATTCGTTTACTTTCTTTTATGTCCAACGACAAATTTCTATGCATATTTTGATATCATTCATGCAAATAACCATCACTTAAGCTTATACCTATTTAAAATTAATTCCCGCTTAAATTTATATTAATTTTACTCCTTTGGAAATTATTCACAACCCAAATATTCTTACTTCGTCACGATTATCAAATCAAATCCCTATTCTCAAATTTCAAATTCATTATCCAACTTAAGTTTATATTAATATCATTCCATTCTGCATTATTACAACCCATACATCCTTATTTTATCACAATAATTAATTTAAAATCATTTCACTTGCATTTCAATTTTATTATCTAAACAAATTTCATTCAAGACCCCTTATAAAGCTCGACCACAATTATTTTCCAATTTTCTTAAGTTCTTCCAATTTCACAATATTTCCATTTCTTCTTATATCAATTTTATTTTATTTTAATTTGATTCTCATCCAATCAAATTCCAATTCATTTACAAAGTTTAACTCAATATGTTTACTTACTCAATCCATTTTAAATTTATTCACCTTCTTAATTCACTTCTGAATTTATTTTATTAATAACATAACCATTCTAATTATTCTAAACCAAAACTGGGTTTTATTTTACTTTTCAAATTTTACAAGCTACCATTATCCATTCCAATACAATTTCCTTTTAATTTAGCTCATGTTAGATTCATCTTCAAACTTCTCTTTTGAATTCAGCTGGGTAAGAATTTTATTCAATATTATTTCAATTAAATTAAACTTTCCTTCAACTTAATTTCTTTTCCAAATTTAATTCAAGTTTAACTAAATTTTATTTAGCCAACTTAAATTCATTCCACTTCATTTACTACTTAAATAAGAATTGAATTTCATTCAATATTATCTATAACGCAACTGAATTTGGATTACCACTCAATTAAATTCAATTCCTCTATATATAAGTTAAAACTTATTTACTAACCTAAGTCCATCCACATTTTAATTTGCTCCACCTTATTACAATTTATATTTTATTTAGGACCAAGTTTTGAATTTCCCATAAAATACTAGCCATTTTATTTTGGTTTTACAACTTTCATTTCCTATTCTTAAGTTCACCAACTTATTTATTTAAAAGCTTATATTGATCATTTGAGTCATTTTCACCTTAAAAACACAATTCCGAGTTATATATATATGTGTGTGTGTGTGTGTGTGTGTGTGTATCACTGAATTCTTAAGGATATAAATTTTCATTACACAATTTCAGATTACAAGTATAACACTTAATTGCTTATGGGTACAAATTCATTACACAATCACGACTCACAATTACAAAGTCATTTTACATTTCAATTTAACCCAAATCAATTTAATCCAAATTCCAATTTATTTAACTTATTCCAAGTTAAATTCAAATATACTGTATTCAGTTCCATACACTCAAATTAAATTTTAATTCCAGGATAAAATTCTCATTTTCTTCTTATTAATATCAACTTCACTCTATACGTTCGATAGTTGATTTATATTAACTTTTCACATTATTTAAATAGAGTTCCCATAATTCAATTACCCGGTTTTATTTCAAAACCATTTTGAAATCATAAGTAACACATACCCACTTGATATATCCAACCAAATCTCCGAATTCCAAAACATTTGGTTTTACCAAAACAATTTCTCTCTTCGAAATTTCTAAAACCACTTGTATACCCAACAAGCCCAAACAAATATCATAACTAATCACCACAGAAGCAATCCATCACTTTAGAAACTCGAAAATGAAATCTGATGATGTGGCCATCATCATCAGGATTATTTCCCAGCGACTGAAGTGAGTTCAGTGCTTCTTTAGCTCCACAAATTCATTTTTAAAACAATTCTCATTCAAAAATATTTCCCAAAATAACACTCCATTATTTCCTTCAAATTTTTGGAAAACATTTCAAACATTCCCAAGATTTTATATTCCCAAACTTTTTGTTTATATTCATTTTAAACACTTTCCAAAATTTTCGAGATTTAAATTCTGGTTTAAATCAAATTTTAGTTATCCTTCTTTTGGATAAATCATACTTATAGAATTCTATTTGGTTATAAACCATTTAAAATTGTAAATTCTAATTCGATTTTAGTATTAACACCAAAACATCCAAATATATATAATAATTTCAGAAAATTATTTCTTTCATATCAAAATATAATTTTGGGTAAAATTATTGCATTTACCCACTTTAAAAACAATACCATGTTGGTTTATCTTGTTTAAGAGTTTAGAAACCCCTATCGATACGGTTGTACTTCCCGTACCGACCAGAATTCATAAATACTCAACTGATAAGTCAACACAGTATAAAAACAATTTTATATTCACTAACAAGTACACTCTCATATCTATTATTACACTCAAACTCATTCTAGAGTACTATTGACTCTATTTCTAATGAATAATTCCCACCAAATCCTAGGTTATCGCCAACCTAAGATGTCATACCACTGTCACGACCCGCCCTTCTCGACCCTCGAAAATCAACACAAAATACCCCACAGTATAATATGCCGACGATCAAGTACCAGAAAAGACAAATTGTTGAGGGAAAAGAAAGAAGATAGAAGAGAGAAGGAACTAAACAATATCAGAATCTAACCATCGCAGCGGAATAAAATATAATACATAATATCAAATCTTTACACAAAATGAAAACTATATCTGTTTTATACAATATATCATCAGAGTATATCTCAAACAAACGACAATTACCAACCTGGCAATATCAACAATCACATCAGCGAATATAACAAGTACGGATAATACGTCTTGGTCTCCAGCTCTTCTCCTGAACTTCCAAGCATCATGTCCTGTATATAGATAATACTCGATCTGACCAGAGCATTATAATGAAATAACACCCGAGTCAGTCTAGAATACCAGCTATAAAATGCACCCAAATTGATTATTAAAGTTTCAAAATTCTTTTGAAAACAAAAACATCACGTAAGACCACGCCACAAATAAACATGTCGGGATTTTACCTTACGATAGCCAAAACATTTCTTATCAAAATCCTCTGATATTATAATAGTGTCTATATACAAATACTTATTCAAATAGCCGAAATTGTTACATTCATTAAATTCTAGCTACTGCAAACAAAACTCGTAAAAGGCTCGTAGGGAGAATGGATTTCCAACTAATGACTAAGCATTGGGGTACCACCTGTCACAGTACCTGGTCTGGATCAGTATATCGAGGACCACGTCCGATCCCCTGCAACACAAGGCCGGGACTACCCCTTACTGGATAATCCCGAGTAAGATCACCTTACGGTTGGGATCAGCAACCGCACCACTAAGCCGAATAAAAAGGGACATCTAGGTAGGGATGACCTTACTCTAATGGGTGCTACCCACCTAGCCTTGCTGCATAACCCCTGATTTTCAGTCATTCTCGGTTGATGAGGCTTGAGGCTAAGCGTTACCTTTTAGAACGTTTCACTTAGAATGCCCATCGTCCACCTAGCGATGTTCTGAAAGCATTCATCCATACAAGTCCTTCTTGAGTTCGAAGGGAACCGAAGGTACTACTCCTACTATATCCATTTTGGAAATATCCTCAGGATTAGTAGTGACTAGCCCTTGCACTTCACTGCTCCATCTTCGACTTCGAACTCGTTTTTCCAACGAAAACGTACAAACCGGATCGAAGTGATTTTCGAGAAATAAATCCAGATCCCAGTCTCTTCGAAACGATCAACATATTGGCCAATATTGATAGTCGGTGATTTAACTATCAATTAACATTCACAAACATCCATCAAACAATAAATAATTTCCCACATTATTTATTTTCCTCAAAGATATCTTTGCAAGATATATTTCCATTTTCAAACCCTTTTGAAAATAGTTTTCAAACCAACTCTTCTCATGGAATAAATTCCCAAATCTTTACTTTCTCTGAAAACATCCAAGTACCTATAGTTAATATTTAAAATAATTTAAATTCTTTATTCTTGAAAATACATTAAAACATTTGTTTTAAAACTTATTGCATACTTAATTTAAAATATATATATACTTTTAAAAATATTTCGAATAAAAAGGCTTTATAAAATATAAACTATTTTCTTCAAAATAAAGTTAAGTCATACTAAATTTTTAAATAAAGTTTTGAAATCCTATACAAGTTCTTCAAATAAAACTTTTACCAAACTATCTTTACAATAAAACTAGTTTGTAAAATATAAATATTAATGACCTTCTTTTAAAGCATATACCAATTAACCCTTTTAAAATAATTACTACTATAACTGATTTAGTAAATATTTACTTCTGAAATCTTTACAACTTAGATAAGAATTTTCTTAAAAACATTCTTTTAAAATTAAATTTAAAACTTTTAACTTTTACTTAAAATCTGCTTTAAAACGTACTTGGCTTTTCAGGAAACTTCACTCCCATTTTCAGAATAAATCAAAGAATCTTTTTGTAAATCCTAACGATTTACCCCAATTCAATTTTACGTTTATCCCGTAAATTCCTTTCCATACTTTAAAAATAAACTCCTTTTATTCTTAAACACTTTCAAAATGTACTTAAAGTATTTAAAATATGATTACTAAATTCTTTATTCAAATTGTACTTTTGAAAATCTATAAAAGTTCCTTAAGTAACTTAATCAAACATTTTCTTTTTATACGAGATTATTATATCAAATGTTCATATTTAATTCCCTTTAGAAACTTAATTCTAAATTACCTTTAAAGTAATTAAATACCATAATTACTTAAACAAATATTTACTTTCACTTAAAGACAATTAAAGATAATAATAATCTTCTAAAATATTCTAAAAACACCTTTGCAAAACTTTCCAGTTTATACTTCGAAAATCATTCTTTGAAACATGCTTAGTTTCTAGGAAAAATACACTTCCCATCCTTTAAAAATAAATCTCGCTATTATTTTTGAAACAATTCACATTTCAAAACACTTCAAATTTCAACCAATTTTCTTGAATTTAATTCCCTTAAATTCATTACTCAAAATTTCCCCTTTCTATTCTCTTTTAATTCCAATTTATTTTATTTATATTTTAAAATCCCAAATTATACTTATCCAATCATAACACATCACAAATTAATTTCCAAATCAATCTATCATAGGATATTAACGAAATATATCACAATATAAATAAAATTTCTATTTGTGAGGAATCCAGTTGGATCTCTCCAACCTGTTTTTGCCTGCATCCACAGATATTAGCACAACAAATAAATATCGATTCAATCTGATAATAATTATCATATTCAGCTAAACAACCAATCAAACATTTAAATATTAGCTATTTAAATTAACTGGTATCCAGATGCGAGTGAGATTAACTCACCTAAAGTTTCGAAACGTTGAGCGTTTTAAATTTTACATTAAATCGAACACGTTCAATTTAATGCAAAATTTTCACTGGCTCAAATTGACTCTAGATCTGCACCACAACAGCATGCTCGTCGCTGCGATTCTGGCGCCACCAAATTCGTCGAAATCTGACCAAGCATGCACAAGATATGAATTTTTAAAGTTTGAATTATAATTTATAAAACAATTCTTTTCATTTTATTTCGTTAACCTCAGATCTGTCGTTCAAATTCTTCAACAAATCTAGGCCATCCCTCTCTTCTACATCACGCTCGACACAGGCAACATCGAACATACATTGCCACCATTAGGGCTAAGTCACCGCTCCTCCTCGGCCATCACGCACCCGATCGACCACCGCCATTCGAACGCCCTCACTCTCCTCCACCTACAGCCCAAAACCGGTCAAACTCGACGGCCTCTGCCCCTCGTATTTCATGTGCAAACATACCACATTCGAGTCCATCAAGTCATCGATCCACTTTGTCATATCACATCTCGACCGTTGGATCTAAAGAGGTCGAGAAGCTCTTCGTTTCTCTAGTTGGTGATTTTTGAAGAAAGTTGATGGATTTCGAGAAAAATGAGGAGGAAGGAGATTGCTTATCAACCATGGATAAAGAATGAAGACGACGGCCTAAAGAAAGATCCGGAGTTCTCTCTTACGCGTGGACATATATATATATTTGTATAATAATTTAATAATAAATCCTCAAATTACTTAACTTTTCAAAAGAATTCCAATTGAAACGTGCCGATAGGCGATTATGGTGTTTTACCGGCATTTTGAACACAATGGAACGTGTTTTGGAGGCTGATTCGATCATATGCGCGAGTTACGGTAATAAACGATCAATTTTAAATTAAATCGATTAAAATAGTTTCTATGCGTTTTGAGCTGCCACGGTCAAACGACAACTCCAATTACTACGAAAATTGAAATCTTATAATAACTAACTATTACGGATCCAATGGAACTGGTTTCGTCGAATTCTGAGACTGTGCCTTGGAAGGCTATATTAACTCGTCGATTAATTCGAGCGATTTTCAAAATCATCAAATCACTTAAAATTTCACCTTTAAAATTTTATTAACTCTATTATAAATCATATAGAATTTATATTCACATTAGAAATCATTCTGATTCAGTTTAAATCAAAATCTGATTATTCACATTATTATTCTATTAAATCACATTATTAAATTAATATAAAAATTCCAAATATTAAACTTATCGGCTTTGGATTCCATCCAAAGGTCCAATATTACAATACTAATCCAAATAGACCCTAAATAAATTTAGGAAACCATTTCCATTCTATTTGCCTCCAGATTCACAAATTATTTCAATTTTCAAATATTAAATTATTATTATTCAAATCCAATTAAATTCTCGTATTTGAAATTTAACTAATTCTATTAATTAAACCAAAATCTTTTTACTTCAAAATCAATTCAAAATTCACATTTAACATTTAAAATAAATTAAATGTTCAAAATTAACGACTAGAAATTCTGGGTCGTTACAAAAGCAGAAAAAGAAAAAACAAAAAAACAGAATCTCACAGCGGAATGACAAAATATAATAATTAAATAGCAGTTCATGAAGCTGTTTTACAAAACATTTGGTTATACTTATACAACACATATCAGAGTTACGCATACCAGAGAATAATAAATAATGCAGCGAACGGTATGAATGTAGTGGAATAATATAATGAATAATAGTAATACGATCTTCGTCTTCGTCCTCCAGAAATAAAGTCTTCGAATCCTGAAATGCTCAGACTGACCTGAGCGAATTGAAAAGACAAAACACTCAAGTCAGAACTAAAAGATCTTATGTAAGTTAAATCAACAGAAATAAATATGAGTGGAACGGCGTCAGAGATGTTACGGGATCTGACATCTCATATCCAGTGTCTAACGTGAGTGCAGTAATTTAAGAGATGCTCGGGATTCACATCTCCTAAGGATCCGTTAAACTATTTACTATGTAGTAATATTTCGCTATTATAATAGTGTATAATAGTAAAATAAACTTACTTTAAAATAGCATTAAGGAGTGACCTAATATTCCGCTTAACACATAAATAGCTCCAGTAGTCTATACAGTACCGTAATACCTGCTGATCGGGAGGCTACCGGAGGATACTCCATAGGTACGACATAAATCAAAATCGTACAAGGCATGCTAGGGTATGTGACACGGCACATAAGGCAATGTCAGGGTAGATATACCAATTATGCATCTGGGCTAGTGGTAACGCGTAGCAGCTAATACCGCCCACCTCGAGCCACCCCCCCAAAATCAAAAATCAAAAGCGGCCATTGAATCAATCCAAAAGCAAGAGTATAAAATCGAAGGAGTGTGTCCGATAAGAGTGGCTACCTCCTTGGCCCGATAATCGCTCCTGTTTTAGCCACCTTATGCCAACTCACGGGAGCTGGGTCCACATATATACCCAAAGGAACGCCGCCGCCAACCTACTTCATTCTAGAATCTCCACCGCGTACACGGTTGTTAAAGTGGTTTTTGGAGTTGGCAGAGAGTATGACAACTTCCGATCCCAGTCTCTTTAACAACCAAACGTTATTATAACACCGCGGTCATTTTCAAAATAGTTTATACTTTGAAACCAAAATATCATTGCCTTTTCAAAAACCAAATCAATACGATATCATTTTATTTCAAATATATCCTTTCTAAAACCATAACACTTTCAAAGTTATAACATTTAGAAATCAGAACACTTGAATATAATACTTTCAAGTTATAGTACCTTGAAACTCATACTTTGAACATAACTTCCACCACTTAAACAGTTTGGATATTTAAAATACTTTATAAAACAAAATAGCTTCTTCAATTTTCACAATTCAAATTCAACACAACTCGAATTTCTACATTTTATATTTAACCAAATCATAAATTTCAATTCAATTTAGTTTCCAAATAAATTATCCCAAATTTATCGATCTCAAACCAGATTTGATTCGCAGAATAAACCATTTCAAATTCAATATATTTCAAACTTTAAGTATTCAATAATTTCAAAACTAAGTTTGGTAATTACAATTCAGCAATTCAGTTTCTATTATTTAGTTTTGAAATATTTACATAATAAATCCATTATTATTTAAATAAAACTCAAATTACAATAAACTAAATATTTCCTTCAATTTATTCATACTTGTAACATTCATTTAATTCACCTTAAACAAGATCAAGTTATAATCATACCTTCTAAAATCTCAAATTTAATACATTTCATATCAAACTTTTTTGAGTTTAATTCTTATCTAAATTCGATTTCAAATAAATTTCACATTTATCTGCCAATCTTAATTTATTTAAATCGTCATACACTCTATAGTAAAATATAATTTAAAAACTTACCCATATTATATTTTAATAAAATAAAACTCTGTTATTAAACTTATTTTTATTAAACAATTTATACATAGCTTAAATTCAAGAATTTAACTATATATAAAATAATATTTATATAATATCAAAAATTAATATTTTCAAACTGTATATTTCTTTCCCAAAACCATAGAAATCATTTCCAAATTATTTATATATATGTATAGGCCGACTGTGTCTGTATGTAATTTTCTATCCCATGGTCAAGTGATATGGATATTTATCATTTCAATCCGCAATTTAAAATAAAATACGATTATATATCATTTCAAACCGCAATCCCGAATGAAATAAAAATCCATAACAACTTGCATTTTATAATAGTATAAAATGCAACATCCATTCATCCAATATCAATCATCAAATATTTATCACAATCATCATCCAATTTAATTAATAACATCAATATAGAACAGATAATAAATAACGGGTATTTACTGGCAGTTTATATTCAATAATAAATTAAATAACAATCTAACTGGCAGTTTATATGCAATAATAAATTAAATAACAATTTAATTGGTAGTTTATATGCAATAATAAATTAAATAAAAATTTAACTGGCAGTTTATATGCAACAATAAATTAAATAACAATTTAATTCAATAAGTTCAATTTAACTGAGATGATGATTAAAAATATGCCAAACAATCATAAATAAATTTCTAATTACATCAAAAATTAAATTAACACACATAAGAAATTTAGAAGTTGTGAGTGGGTTAAAACACTCACCTTTAAATTGAATTTAAATCCAATTTAAACCCAAAATTCAAACAGTCTTGGAATTTGTCCAAACCAGCGCCATAATGTCCGGAATTGCAATATGAAGCTAGCGGAGAAAATCGCGGGTGAAACGAACCTCGTTTGCAAAAGTTATACGCATTAGAAAATTTTAACTTTTGTTAAATTAAAATGAAAAAACGAACCAATAGAACATGGCCACATCAACATCTTCTTCACAGAAAACCCTACTCAACTCGAACCTGTACATCGCGAAGCCACGCCACTTCCCTCAATTTCCCCCATCGCCACGACCACTGATGCAGCGATCAGAGGCCATCACGGTGACGGCTAGGCAACGACGCCTGCCTCCTCCCCAGGTGCGACCCTTTGGCTCGCCTTAGTGATCACGGCCAACGCAACGATTTCCGGCCAATCACGGCGAAATCGAGCAACTCCGGGCCTAAGTGACCGTTTTGATCTGCTTGCCTTGCCAATCTCTACACGCCCCTACCTCCTGATCGTCGTGAAATCGACTATCCGCCGTCAACTTCGACGACCTAATATAAACGGCTGGGGGGTTATTCATTAAATTATGAAAACACGGATACTCGAATAGAAAAATGAATTTCAAATCTGAGATGCGCTGTCGAGAGCTTCGAATGCATATAAAATTTGATATAGTTTGTGGAGTTTGAAATTTTGATTTGAATTTGATATTGAAATTGGGCTGTGAAATTGTAACGTCCCGCCTTTTGCACACTTTAAATCGACACACGTGCCAATTCAAACCATACGAAAGGGCGGATTGTTATGGGGTAAATAAGAAAAACAGAGAAGAAATAAAATAAAACAGAATCTCACAGCGGAAGGATAAAATATAATAATCAATATATAGTTCATAAAACTGTTTACAGAACATTTGCTTCTTCTTTATACAATAAATATCAGAGTTCACATACCAATAAATATCAATGCAGTGGAATTAAATGGTGTAGTGGAATAATATAGTAGATAATAGTAATACAAATCTTTGTCTTCATCCTCCAGAGCTAAATCTTCAAATCCTGAAATGCTCGGACTGATCCGAGCGAATTGAAAAGGCAAAACACTCGAGTCGGAACTAAAAGATCTTATGTAAGTTAAATTAACAGAAATAAATATGAGCGCAGTAACTTAAGAGATGCTCGAGATTTACATCTCCTAAGGATCCGTTAAACTATTTACTTAAACTTACTTTTAAATAGCGTTTAAGGGGTTACCCATATAGCCCTTAACACATAATATATTCCCATAGTCTATACAGTACCGTAATCTCCCCCGTACTGGGCGTCGTTAGAAGGCACTCCATAGGTATGGTACAAAACCAAAATACTGGGCGTCATCAGAAGGCACTCCATAGGTATGGTACAAAACCAAAATCGTATAAGGCGCGCTAGGGTAGGTGACACGGCACAACTAGGCAATGCCAGGGTAGATATACCAATTGCTATCCGGGTTGGTGGTAACGCATAGCCGCAGCTACCGCCCACCTCGAACAAACTCCCCCTAAAATCAAAAGTAAAAGTGGCCACCGAATCAATCCAAAGTCAGAGTATAGTATCGAAAAGGATTATCCGATAAAGGGCGCTAACCCCCTTGGCCCGAGAATCGCTCCTGTTTTAGCCATCTTATGCCAACTCACGGAAGTCGGGTCCACGTATTTACCTCAAAGGAAACGCCGCCGCCATCCTACTTCATTCTGGAATCTCCACCGCGTACACGGTTGTTAAAGTGGTTTTCAGAGTTGGCAGAGAGTATGACAACTTCCGATCCCGGTCTCTCCACAACCAAACGTTATTATAACACCGCGGTTATTTCAAAACAATTTGTGCTTTAAAACCAGAATAAAATTATACATTTCAAAATCCATAAATACGATATTATTTCCATTTCCAAAACAACTCATTTTGATATTATGTTTTATAAAAACACAATTCAATAATATCATTTTTGTTTCAAATATATTTCTTTCCCAAAATCATACTGCTTTAAAATTTATAATATCTGGAAACCAAACATTTGAATTTTTACTTTCAAAACATAATACTCGAAATTCATAGCTTTAAAACCATAACTTCCAGAACTTGAATGGTTTGGATATTCAACAGTATATAGATTAAAATAGTTGATTTCATATTACTTTATAAAATAATTTCTGCAACTTCAAAATTTATCCATTTAAAATTTTAGGTCTAAACCCATTAAATTTTAGATTCACTTTTAGTTTCAATAAAACACTTCGATTTCAATATATTCAAACTTCGAGTATTTAAAATTTTCAAACTAAGGTTGGAAATCTTATTTAACAATTTATGGTCCTACTATTTACTTTGAAACATTCACAAAATAAATCCATAAATAAAACTCAAATTTCTAACAATTAAATATTTCCTTCACTTTATTTATACTAGAAATATTCATTTAATTTATCTTGAATAAAATTCCAGTTATAAATACCATACCTTTAAAATTTCCAATTTTAATAAGTTTACATCAACTTACGGAGTTTAATTTTTAAATAAGTCCAATTCCAAATAAATTTCTAATTTATCTTCCAGTCTTAATTGATTTGAATCATTAGAACTATATATATATATATATATATATATATATATAATATCTTAAACCTATACTTAATCATATAATATAAATTATCAAACTCCATTATTCAACTTATTTATTTATATTCAACAGATTTATACGTAGCTTAAATTCAAAATTTAACTATATATAAAATAATATTTATAAAATATCAAAATTTAATAAACCGTATCTTATCCAAACCATAGAAATCATTTTCAAAATAATTATATATATACCGACGGTGTCTGTATAAATTTTTCTATCCTATGGTCAAGTGATACGGATATTTATCATTTCAATCCGTAATTTAAAAATAAAAATGCAGTTGTATATCATTTCAAACTGCAATCCTGAATGAAATGAAAATGCATAATAACTTGCAGTTTATATGATATAGAACAGATCATCCATTCACCCAATATGAATCATCAACCAATTTATTGAAATCATCATCAATTTAAACAAGCATCAATAGAGCGAACAGTTTATATTCAAAAAAATAAATTAATAAATGTTTAACTAGCAGCTTATATGAAAAAATAAATAAATTTAACTGTCAATTTATATGCAATAATAAAACTAAATAAAAATTTAAATTTAATAAATGCAATCTAACTGAGATGATGAATAAAATATGCCAAACAGTCATAAATGAATTTCTACTCATATCATAAATCAATTTACCAAACATAAGAAATTTTAGAAATTGTGAGTGGGTTAAAACACTCACCTTTTGAATTTAAATTGAAATTTAAATCCAATTTAAACCCAAAAATTTGACTGTCTCCAAATTCGCCCAAACCAGTGTCAAAGTGTCCGGGATCTCAATACGAACCTAGCGGAGAAAACCACGCATGAAATGGAGTTCGTATGTATGAGTTATGATTATTAGAACTAATTGAAATCGAGATTTACAAAAATAAATTAAACAAAAATAAAATACCGTGCCACATCCACTCTTCCCACGTGAAAAAGGCGTATGCTTATTCTTGATTGCTAGCTTTGTTCCATAATTTTTTTTTATTTTGATTTACTTTAATTTTCCTCCTTATTATATGAATGTATGTATTTTTAAAAGGTTTGGAAAAAAAGAATTGAAAAAGAAGAATTGAAAAAGAAAAGGATTAAAATAAGAACTGGAAATGGAAGAGAAGATCTACATTTGAAAAGAAAGAAGAAAGTTTGAAATAGAAGAAAATTTGAAGAAGAAGAAGAAGAATACTTGAAGAGGAAGGAAAAATTAAAATGACAGATAATAAGGAGATTTGAAGGAAAAAAAAAGAAAAGGAAAAAGAAGAAGAAGATTAGAATGGAGGCTGTGGTTTCATTTGCGTCATATCTTATTTATAAGTTTAGATTTAGGTTTAGGGTTAAAGAGAGTTGAAAAGAGAGACCACTATTAATTAGAAATAAATGAAATGACGTTTCAGAAAATGAAGTTGGAAAATGAATGGAAAGAAATAAAGTAAATATGAACAAACTTTTAGAATTCAAATTTCAAAACAATCGTTTACTTAATAAATTTTGTTAACCCTAAACATACCTAAATTAACATCTTTTAAAGATTTAATTAACACACAATAAATGAAAATAAATTCTCCACCCAAATTTGTGTCATAAATTAAAAGAATATGCAACATTAAGAAATCTTCATTTCTCCCTCTTTGTGATAAGATTGGAAATTAAACAACATTTTAACATTTCGATTGAATGTTTTACAAGAAATGCATTAACATACATTCCAAAATATGATAGCATAAACAAGGTAATATAAACAGGTGTATAATATATATGTACGTCTTTATCGCCACTTATAGCTTACATTCATAAATAAAAGGTATGAAAATAATCCACATAAGGTGGCGATGAATGTAAGAGTAAATTAGAAAAGTGAAGATGGAAAGGTAAGTTATGTTGCAATAAAATCTAATAAAGTCTAATTGGAAAGGAAATAGTCAAGTGTAAATCTATTTTACCCCCTTTATCATCTCCTATTAATATTTAATTTAACAACGTATGATATTTCAATATAAACTAGCATTAAATTTTGATCTAAAACATAAGTTTGAATTTAGGTATAAACATATATGTAGTAAACTAGCATTAAATTTTGTTTAACACAAAACGTGCATTTTTTTGTTCAATCTGTTAATTGCAATCACTGTTTCTTTCCTTCTAATTGAAACATTTGAACTACATTAATTGCAATCACTTACAAAGTTAAATATTAAAACAGACAACTGATATGCATGGAAAAAAATAGAAAAATTGTTTATACACAAGAGTAATAAATAACTTACTGAAATATATTATTTTTCTATTCTTGTAATCAATCTGTAAGCTAAAACACAGTTCAAATAAACATATATTTCTTAAATCAATCATTCTATTCTATATTTTAATGAAATTAGACCTACATTCATAAATGAAACATTCATTTATTTGATGTAAATGTTCTTTTTATTAAATCAAACTTTCCTTATTTTCACAAAACATAAGCTGCTTTTAATTACACCTATTAATTTACAATTAGTATTCTCTCTCCTATTAATTAGAAATTTTCAATTACATTCATTTCAGTTGATTAAGTTTCAAAATGGACTAAATGAATGTAATGAGAATTAAACAATTTTTCCTATCTAATTGTAACTTAAACATATTTACATTATTGGATACAAATAGTAATTACACATTTCTCACTAAATAATAGTTACTCATCTCTACAATCAATCTTTCAGCTAATAAACATATGTTTACTCCTTTACTAAACTTATTCATTTTTATTCTTTTTGATTTACACTCCTACTATTAAATCAACAATACCTTATGAAATTATTAACATAGGTTTCTATCTTTTTATTTCATAAATCATTGCCTTGTAAATAAAGTTTACATTTCTATGCCTTTTATTATGTTGACACTACAATTATTGCCTTATTCCATATTAATGTAAAATTTATTTACGTTCAATTGCAATATATCCATGTATCATAATATAAACTACAATAAATTGATCAAACATGATTTCCATTTTTATTCAAATCAATAGTCATATTTTGATTAAAATTTTCAATGGTTACATCCTATTGAATTAGCATTCTTCGATTACCAATTTAATCTACATTAATTGCACAAATTAAGTAAAACAAATTTTATGAACTAAATAAATAGGTAACTTATAACCATTGTTACCCTTAACTTTTAATTACATTTAAAAGTTCATTAATTACAACAAATGTTCAAATCATCTATATAATTCTAATTTCATCTTTTATTTGTGTTAACTATTTTATTTCCATTTTGCTGAGATTTAGTCACTTATACACACTTAATATTCCAATTCATTTATTTATATTGGTTTCAATTTTATTTTTTTTATTAAGTCAATTGCCATTTAGGCATATAATTAACGTTTCTATTGATTTTACATTCAAAATTTTTCAGTTATTATCTTAACTTACATAAGGTAATGTTTAATTACATTTAATTGTTATTGATTAAATACATTAGTAACGAACAATAGTTGTCACCATTATACATTTTATAACATTTGTAAATTTATTCTTTACCTTTTACATCCCACTATAATCAATGCACATATTAATACAACACATACTATAATCCCTTATACAATACTGATCTTATTAAATTACCCTTAACTATCTATTTTATACAATAATTAAATGTTTACATTTGTTACTTATTAATATTTTTTAACCAAGTATAGCATGTTTAAATACAATGAATTGGAATTTCGTTAAGATTGTTGATAATTAACTTGTATTAACATTGTTTCACTTTAATTTAGTTATTATTCCATTATTAAATTACAACATTTTATTTCTTTCAATATTAACTCATAAAATATTATTAAATTAACAAAATTTAAACATCGAAATTTTATGGCTCGTTACAGAAATTTAGGGTTTGTCTGCCATGGAAATGAGGAGGTGAGAATGAATTGTACATACAGACAAATGACAATGAGGAACAATTAGGGTTTATAACGAGGTATATGTATGCAAGGCTGAAATTAGAATGGACCGGATTGATTTGGATTGAAAGTTGAACGACAAATGGCCCCAAAAGCCCGTTCTAACTCCGAAATGAAATTAAGTCAACCCATATATCAAAATAGATGTTTTTAAATATTTTAAACGCAATGGAATAGATTTCAGGTCCAAATTCCATCGTATGAATAAGTTATGCTAAAAATCAAGTGATTTCAAACTGATTTCAACTAATTTCAATTAAATTGATTTCAAGGCGTTTCGAGTCCGTACGATCAAACGACAAGTCCGATTGCTAGAAATCCCATAATAATTTACTGTTACGGATCCGATGAAACTGTTTTCGTCAATCCGAGCCAGTGGCCAAAATGGCTATTTTCACATTAATTAAATAAATTAATAATTAATTAATTAAATCAAATTTTAAATTTCAATTCTATAATTGACAATTTATCATTTTTAAATTTCTTAATCATTCACACTAATTTAAACAAATTTAGATGTCAATTAAAAATAGATTAATTCCTCAATTTCAGTGTTTAATTTCAATTTCATTAAATTCAGAAATTTATACATTTAAAACACCAAAATTCATTTATTAAATTTTTAAACCTCGTTGTTCACATCTTTTACCACAATAAGGATGCCGCTAACATTGGTTCATGATTTACTACATTAAAATCTCCAAATTTCTCTTAATTTCCAATTAAAGTAATATCTAAATATTTAATTCCATTTATTTGCAATAAACCCAATCACTATAATTTAAATTCAAATAAGTAATAAATTTTGTTTTCCATTCTTTAAATCAACCTATTGTCATATTATAAAAATAGTTGACATAATTTTCAAATATTATCTTAATTTACATTAACAGGTTATATTTATTAAAGTTTATTTCTCAATTTACTAAGTATAATCAATTATAGCCTTACAATTGTTTCAATTAATTGGGATTGCACTAATTATTTATCAACTTGCATTAACATTATTAACTCACAACCTTTTATTTCTCCTAACATTAAAACAAGATTCGTTAAATTAACAAATTTAATTATCGAAATTTTACGGGTCGTTACACAGATAATGAGACTGGTGTAGGGTCATGCTTTATACTTCAACTATTAGCCCCTCTTTGATATTGGTTTACAATTCTAGTGTGTAGGGCTTTGTTGAGGGTAAAGACGAAAATTGGGTTTACGCACAGAATGTAATCTATAACTTAGATAGGTTATTGGTCGGTCTCATAACCATTACGTTCATAGCGAGCCTAACAAAACTATGAGATAGAAGGATATTCAGGTTTACACTAAAAAGATTGTGTTCAAATGGACAATCCACTAATGCTAATTTGGAGAATTTGTTATATCTGGTTGGTCCAAGTCGGCTATATAGGTTAGTATTAACCCTGAAGAAACTATGAAGTAAGAACAGAGAGTTTATCAATTTAGAAGGTCAGACTTACCCATGTGGCATGCATGCATATGATTATTTGATATTTGTTTAACCATTTTGATTTCAGAAGCATGATTTTGATTGACATATTTTCGGAAGATACTAATTAGGGGAAAACCAGCTCTGCTCAGTGCCATGGTCTTATTAGATATCTAATTTCGAGATGGCATATTATTATTCATAATAGACTTTTGTATGATCCAAACGTTTTTCTTCCTTTAACTCTCGGGTGCTTATTTGAGTAGTTCGAAAGTAAGGTTGATAGATTTTTAGGTTGACGAATAAAGCTTCTGAAGACGTGTAAGAGGGAGATATTTTATCCATTGTGTTATCGTTTCATTTTGTCTGAATGTACATAATGGATGAATATGCATCTGTCAATAGTAAACTCTGATCAACCAAAAGGGCAATTTCATATGTCGTTCCTAGAGTATTATGTAATAATCATAGTTTTCTGAACCTGGGCAATGTTTGGGATTATGCAATGAATATGAAAATTATCAATGAAATGTATTTTGAAAATTTTTCACATTCCTAATGTGATTGATATGATTAACATGACTGTATTTTGTCATCGGAAATTAATAGTATGGATGACTGCAGCATCCATAGCGCTTAGTTTTAGGCTTCAGAATGAGGTATGTTACAACTTGGTATCAGCGCAAAGTTGTGTAAAACTAAAAGAATTTTGAACTTAAAAGAGTTTTGAAAAAATAATTCGAACGATCAGTGAATAATATTAAGGTCTGAGATAATGCTATAATAACCAACTTATATTTGCTGTATATAAGTATATATATTTTATCTCTATTCTTCCATCTCTCTTAGGCTATTCTTACGTATCTTGCTAAGGTTTGAATGCATATTTAATATAAGTAAGGTATGGAGGCAGAAAATGAAAGAGTGAATCTCGGTGGAGGAAACACCATAACCAATGGAAATGTCAAGCCCAACACTAGAAGGAATCCGGGTCGACAAGAAATTGCAAATATGGATGTTTGAACGCTACCATTGAATATGGGAGCTATGTATCATTTATTTATTAATATGATGCAAGCAGCAGCTAAAATCGGATTAGTTGGTGAAAATGTTGCTAATGTAGGAGGAGCAAATCCTAAAGTTCCTATTATCAATAACTTTTCTATGTTGAGTCGTACTATGCTAGACTCGGAGGAAAGCCATTTCTTAGAACCGAAGATGTTATCGAAATATAGAATTCGCTGTTGCATTATGAAAGGATTTCGCAGACTTGGGCTTGAATGATGAGTATAAGATGAGATTAGCATCCAGAGAATTGTGAGGAGCTACATTGTACTGGTGGAATAGTGTAACTTTTGGAATAACAGAAGAGAATTTGACTTGGGCTGAGTTCAAAAGGAGATTTGAAGAGAGATTAATGTCTGAAATAGCCAAGTCAACTTTGCATAGAAAGGTTGCTGAATTGGAACAAGGAAATATGTCAGCGTTTAAGCATGTGACCAAATTTGAAGAGTTGTCTAGGTATGGATATGCTACCGTGGACACGGTGATAAAGAGGAATGAGAAGTTTATTAGGAGGTTGAAACCGAAGCTTGCCAGGGCAACACGTACGCATCTTAGAGACCCATTTGGTGTAGTAGTGGAGATGACATTGAGAAATGAAAAAATGCTTGCGCTATTTGGTAGTTACAAACCGATAGAGACTTAAAGTGTTCAATGTCAGAAATGAAAGTTCTTTCAAATGAAGGGAGCTCAGAAGGGTGGAGCTGCCAAGAAAGGAAAAACTAATGTTGTTTACTTCAGATGTGACTAGAAGGGGCACTTTGCCAATGGTTGTCATTTTGGAGTTGGAAAGAAGGTCGTTGGA
Source organism: Allium cepa (assembly GCA_030765085.1). Classification (NCBI taxonomy): domain Eukaryota; kingdom Viridiplantae; phylum Streptophyta; class Magnoliopsida; order Asparagales; family Amaryllidaceae; genus Allium; species Allium cepa. Next base: position 444,991,780 of record CM060931.1, read on the forward strand.
AGGAAGAACCTCGGATGATTCAACTGTAACCAGATAGGACATTATATGAACTAGTGTCGAGAACCTACCAAGGATGAAAAGAAAAATTGTTTTCCTTGGAATCATGTACTTCGAGGCCAACAACAGAAGAGAAGGGAAAGGCTGCGAGGGGAGGTACGCTTTTGATTCATGGTATACCTGTTAGAGTATTGTTTGATGCTGGTGCATCACATTTTTTATGTCTCATTGTTTGGAAAATAAGCTAAGTTTAGAACCATCATACCTTGTTACTTCCTTAAGAGTTGCAAACCCAATAAGAGGGTATGCAACTCTTGGGATAAGATGTGGCCATTCAGAGTGTGAGTTATTAGGTCATATATTTGCTGCTGTTTGCATATGTTTGATTTTGTGGGCTTTAGAATTATTTTGGATGTGGATTGGCTAAACAAATATGTTGCTAGGTTATTTCTCCAAGATATGAAAATATCACTAAGATACCCTAATAGTTTGATCGAATTATAAACAGTAAATAATTCGAATTTTGATGTTTGTGCTTTATTGGGTGCAATGGAAAAAGAAGATGAGGTATATCAAGTTTTTGTTGTAAGAGAATCTGTGGATGTTTTTGAACTGGTTACAGGATTACCATCGAAAAAGCTATTGAGTTCAGAATTGATCTTGTACCTGGAGCTGAACTCGTTAGTAGACCACCTAGTAGGATGACACCAACCGAGATGAAGGGGTTAAAGGTGTAGCTAGTGGACTTGAAAGAGAAGATTTTCATCAGACTAAGCAGTTCATCTCAGGGAGCAGTCGTGGTATTCGTAAAGAAACCAAATGGGTCGTTAAGGATGTGTGTTGATTATCATGAGTTAAATGAAAAGATGATAATGAATCGGTATCCTTTTCCAAGAATAGGTGATTTTTTTGATCAGTTGAGTGAGGCCAAAGTATTTTCTCAATTGGATTTGGTGACATGATTCCATCAATTGGGGGTATCAGAGGACGGTTTTCCTTTGATGGCATTTCAAATGAGCTATGGTTCATATGAGTGGTTAGTCATGCCATTCAGGTTGACTAATGCATCTGATTTCTTTGTGGATTTGATGAACCAGATTTTCAAGGAGCAGTTGGATAGGTTCGTGTTAGTATTTATAGATGACAGCCTGATATACTGTAGGAATGAGTGGGATCACGTGACTAATCTTAAAATAGTGCTTGAGACGTTGAGGTAGCATCAATTGAAAGCCAAGTTTTCGAAGTCACTTTTGGAAGAGAGAAGTGAAGTTTCTTGGTCATGTAGTTTCAAAGAATGGATTATCAGTAGATCTGGTAAGATCGAAGCAGTTAGCTATTGGAAGAGACCCGAGGCCGTGACTGAGATAAAAGTTTTCTTGGATTAGCTGGCTATTACCGGAGATTCATCGAAGATTTATCTCGTATAACAACACATATAACTATACTAATAAGGAAGGACGTAAAGTATGTTTGGATCAATAAATGTGAGGAGGTATTCGTGAAGCTGAAACTTTTACTGACCTATGCATCCATGGTAGTTGTGTCGGATGAGAATCAAGATTTGGTGGTGCATACTGATTCATGCGGAATAGGGTTAGGAGCTGTGTTGATGCAAAGAGGTAAAGTAATTTCCCAAGCTTCTCGATAGCTTAAACGCATGAAGTTTGATATCCAATTCATGATTTGGAGTTGGAAGCTATAATCTTTGCTTTGAAGGTATAATGACATTATTTTTTAGAAGAAAGATTCAAGTTGTTTACGGATCACAAGTCTTGAGATATTTATTCTCTCAGAAGGAATTGAATATAAGATAGTAATGATGGTTAGAGTTCATAGTAGCTTATGATTTTGGAATTGAGTATACATTAGTGAAGGGAAATAAAGTCGTAGATGCACTAAGTAAGAAACATCAAAATGCATTATATAGCAATGTTAACCGAATGGAAAGATTTGGAAGCATTAACTACTTGTGGTGTGCAGTTAAGATCGACAGCTAGTTCTACTCAAGAAACCGTCTTGTTGTCATTTTTGGAAGTTTGACCAAGAATGGTCAAAAGGATTGCTTCTAAGTAGAAAGATGATCCATTGCTAGCTGAATAGATCATAAGACTTGAAAGTGGAACTAAGAGTGATGATTTGAAAGGTTTAATTCTTGACCAAAACATATGGTTAAGGAAGAAAGTATGATTATGTGTATCGGAGGTTGAAGACCTAAGGAAAGAATTTCTTAGGGAGTGTTATCGATCGAAGTTTACTATTCATCCTAAGATGTATTAGGATATGAAGAGAAGTTTCTTCTGGGAAGTTACGAAAATGGATATGGCTTATGGGTGATGCAATATTTAAATTGCCAGTAAGTGAAAGCAGAGCATCAGAAGGCAAGTGGATAGCTTCTGCCTTTGGATATACTAGGGTTGAAATGAGATCTATATCTATGGATTTCATTGAAAGGTTTCCATGAACGAATAGGGGAAATGAAAGTATTTGGGTTATAGTGGATATATTAACCAAGAGTGCACATTCCATTCCCATTAAATCGACAAGAACGACATATGTATTGATTAAGTTGTTTATGAAGAATAATGTTAGACTGCATGGAATTTCAAGTAGTATAGTCCACGAAAGAGATATTTTGTTTACTAGTGAATTCTGAAAGAGTCTACAGGAAGTGCTTGGTACCAAGCTGAAGATGAGTACCGCTTACCACCCATAGACGGATGGGTAGGCAGAGATAATAAATAAGGTACTTGAAGATTTTCTTAGAACTTGTGTACTAGACTTTGGAGGATCATGGGAAGACCATTTGCAATTATTCAAATTTTCCTATAATAATAGTTATCAAGCTAATATAGAAATGACACCTTTTGAAGCTTTGTAAGGAAAGCCATGCAAATCCCTCGCATATTGGTTAAAGACTGGAGATAGATTGATTCTGGGTCCAGATATGGTGAGAGAAGCCACAGAAAGATTAAGTTAATCTGTACACGGATGAAGGAAGCCCAGATGAGGCAGAAAATTTATGCAGATAAGAAACATAAGGACTTAAGAGTTCTCTGTTGGAGACCATGTGTTTGTCAAAGTACCGCAATAAAGGGTGTAGTTCTGTTTAAGAAGTCAGGAAAACTGACACATAGATTTATTGGACCGTTCCCCATTATATAAAGGATTAGTAAACTCGCTTACATGATATAGTTATCAAATAGTTTGGTAGGAGTGCACAATGTTTTTCATATGTCTCGTCTTAGGTAGTGTGTTCGTGATCCAGAGACTGCTATCACTCCCACTACATTGGAAGATTTAGTAGGGGAACCAAACATGAATTTGATTAGACATCCAATTTATATTGTAGCTAGGGACGAGAGGTAGTTAAGAAACAAGACGGTCAGATTAGTGAAGGTCGAATGGAATGACAATGAGAGACCGATGACAGAATTATAGACATTTATCCTGATTTGTTTTGATTATATGTTGTACATCTACGTTATATGTTTGCTATGCACCTTATCATAATTCTAAGGATGAAATTCTTTAAAGAGAGGAGTTTATAACGCCCATAATTCTGAATAACATAATGTAGAAAATTTAATTAGATAAATAAAATAAAATAATGTATTGAAATAAAGAGAAAGAGATTTGATAATCAGATGTGGTCCTGTCTTAAATAATTGGTTAATAAGACTAATTAAACCTTAAGGAGAAGGAGGAATAATGTGATGGGTTGTAACGACCCGCTATTTTCAATCATTCGCATCCTCACATGTCGGACTTGAATTGTACGAAATACCGAATTGTAATTTAAATTTGGAAAAACACAGCATAAACAGTAAATAAATAGTCACAAATCACATACACAGAGTAATAAAATACAACGGAAGTAAAGAAATAGTAATTCATGAAGCTACTATATAAATATACATCAGAGTTAAGCAAGATACAACAGAAGTCTCAATATGATATCAAGTATTAACAGAAACCATCATTGGACTCAAATGAATAACCGAAATCAACTAGGTAATTGAAAGCGAAATAGATAGCCGAGTTTCCAAGTGAAGCTCCAACTCTAGAGGTGAGTCTCTAATGCTGTATCACTCAGTCTGACCCGAGCATAAAGCAAAATACAAAACATTAGAGTCAGGACATACATACATATACAATGTATACCAACTCAAGTGAACTGTAATATAAGGTACAAGTAACTTAAAGGATGCTTGGGACCGTCCATCCTCTAAGGATCCGTTAAACTATTTACTATGTAGTAGTATTTCGCTATTATAATAATTTTTATAGTAAAATAAACTTACTTTAAAATAGAGTTAAGGGGTTACCCATATAGCCCTTAACACGTAATAGTGCCAATACTCTATGCAGTACCGTAATACCTACTGATCGGGAGGCTACCAAAGGATACTCCATAAGTACGACACAAATCAAACTCATACAAGGCGCATTAGGGTAGGTGACGCGACACAATTAGGCAATGATAGGGTAGATATACCAATTACGCTTACGGACCGGTGGTAACGCGTAGCAGCTACTACCGTCCACCTTGAGCCACACCCCCAAAATCAAAAGGGCCCCAGTCAATCACAAAGTAATAGAATGGTATCGGAGGAGTGTGTCCGATAAAAAGTGCTAACTTCTTACCCCGTCGATCGCTCTTGTTTTAGCCACCTTATGCCAACTCACGGGAGTTGGGTCCACGTATATACCTCAAAGGAACGCTGCCACCATCCTACTTCATTCTGGAATCTCCACCGTGTACACGGTTGTTAAAGTGGTTTTCGATATCGACAGAGAGTATGCCCATATCCGATCCTGGTCTCTTTGACAACCAACCGTCATTATAACCCATGGATATTTCTTTCAAAATCATTTACACTTTAAAATCAAAATATCATATCCATTTCAAAACTAAATACTATATTATTTTCTTTCAAAATCAAATCAATATATTATTTCCCATTTCAAAAACCGTAATAATATATCCTTTAAATTCCAAAGACCAAACCAATATCTCATTTAAATAAAACCCAAGTTTCCAAATCATTGAATATTACTTCAATTTATTAAACTCGAAATATTGTTTTATATCATCTTAAACCAAACCACTTTATAAAGTCATATTCTTAAATCTTCAATTTCAATAAGTTCAAATTTATATATTTAAAGACAATTCTTAATTAAATACGATTTCCAATAATTTCATTTCCAATGCCATATTACTTTCAAGTTATAACAATTCTGAAACCAAACACTTTGAAACCATAATACTTTGAAATCCTAACAATTTAGAAATGTTATCATTTGGAATTCATACTGCTTAAAATCACAATACTTAGGAATCATAGCATTTTTTGAATGTAATACTTTCCACTTTAACATTTAATATAACCAAAGTATTTATATACTTACAAGTATTAACATGGTCATTTTATCATAGCCTTATAGTTAAATAAACTTTATTACTGTAATATACAATTTAAAGCTGAAATTCTTATGTTAAGTTAAAAGTACCTTAATAACTTACATTATTATTACAATGAAGAAACTTTATTATTTAATCATTTAAAATATGCCATTTACATTAATTACAACTTACATATCAAATGTACGTTTTAACTTACATTTATTACAATAAAGAGCATTTATCGTTTTAATCAATATTACACTAATTAAAACTTACATTATCAAATGTACGTTTTAATTTACATTTCTATTACAGTAAAGAGCATTTATTAATTTAATCAATACCACACTAATTAAAACTTTACATGTTTCTTTCATTAATTAAAACTCTACATGTTTCTTGCATTAATTAAAAATTTTACATGTTCTTTCATTAGTTACGACCTTACACGTTTCTTGCATTAATTAAAAACTTACATATTTCTTTCATTAATTAAAACTTTACATTTTTCTTGCATTAATTAAAAACTTTACATGTTCTTTCATTAATTAGGACTTTACATGTTTCTTGCATTAATTAAAAACTTACACGTTTCTTTCATTAATTAAAACTTTACATGTTTCTTTCATTAATTAGGACTTTACACGTTTCTTTCATTAATTAAAACTTTACATGTTTCTTACATTAATTAAAAACTTTATACGTTCTCTCATTATCTAGGACTTTACATGTTTCTTGCATTAATTAAAAACTGTATTTCATTTTCTCAATTCAAAATACATCATTTATTATACAACCATACTCATTTCAAAACTTAAGATTGATTGCAATTATCAGGTTAGATTTTAAAATTCCATATTAGTCAACTTTAATTATTAAATTATTTATCACAAATAAAAATCTTTAAATTGCTATTTAAAACCAAATAAAGATTTTTAAATTACACTTTAGACCAATTATCATCTTATAACAATTTAGCTTATAAAAACCGATATCTTTTTATATTTCAAAATTTTAAATCAAATTTTAAGTTAAAATTCCATATATTCCAAAATTTCAAAATACTTGATAAATTTTTAGGAATATATTACTTTAAAAATATTAAACATGTGCCTGTATAATATTTTCTAACCTAGGTCAAGTGATACGGATATGTATCATTTTAATCCGTAATTCAAAAAGAAAAATCCGGGTTCTATCATTTCAAACCCGCAATCCCAAGAAAAATAAATACAACAAAAATCAATAAAAAAATCACTCGAGCCTATCATTTTAGCCCATAGTGATTTTTCTTATCCTAAAGTCCATTCGGGTATGTATCATTTCAACCCATAGTAATAGGAAACTTGCAGTGTGATAAACGGGAAATAATCATAACAGAGGATGTAACAAATATATAAACAACATTTCGCATCATATAATCAATCATAGGCATGTATGCACATAGCATGATAATTTCTACAATTCAATTGTCATCATTTCACAATTATAAAAGTATGTTGTCTAGAGTGGAAAATCTCACCATTTTGAAAGCTAGAATCAAAATCAAACACACATCCAAACTCCGCACAGCCCGAAAAGACATGACAAAGCACGACTATATTTTTTTGAGCGGATGAAGAGTCAGATCCGAACTTGTAAACAACACAATACATAACATATATAAGCAATGATTCAATACAAAAGAATATAGATTAAAACAATGAAAAGATAGAAAATAAAATGACCTAACCTTGATAAATCAAAGCAAGGTGATCAATACATGGCTTGGTTAAGGTTTGTTATCAACTTTGGTGATGTATGCTTCCATGGTGGTCACAGCTAGGCTTTGGTGGTGAGGAGGAGGTGGTGTGGTCGGTAATAGTTGGAGACCAAGCCATGCTTGAAGAAGAATAAAAGAAAAGAGAAAAGAAAATAGAAAAAGAAGAAGAGCAAGCCATGGAATAATTAGAGCTTGCTATATTTTTTTTCTTCATGCAAATGATAATGCGGAGTTTTGACAATTTTTTGTGCGTGAGTTATCAAAAGAAATGCACAGCTAAAGATGGAAGAAAAAAAGGCTAAGGAAGAGTAAATGATAGGAAACAAAAAGGCATAACTAAGGAGAAATAAACTTGCATATATTTTATTCTTAAATGCAAATGAATATGAGAAGTGGGAAATAAATTTTTGTACGTGAATTGATAAAGTCTCTCGGAGTGGTTTGGAAGGCAAGCAAAGAAGTAAATGCTAGGGAATGGAAAAGGCATAATTCAGGAGAAAGGAACGTATATATTTATTCTTAATTGCAAATGAAAACGAGGATTTTGAGATGAGAAATAAATCTTCTTGTACGTGATTTGTGGAATGATTTCTCACAACTAGAAAGAAAAAAAATATACACGGCTATGATAGATAATTAAATAGATAGGTAAATAAAAGGCAAGAAATAAAACAAATGTAACCTATGCCTAATTAAACAAAGTAACGTATGTCTAACTAATTTGTTTTCAATCCATTAAATAAAAGAATATACACAAATAAACTCCAATAAAAGCCTAGACAGATAAAAATAGAAACATAAATAGTGATGGATATAGGAAAAATATAAAATATGTATATAATAAAAGTACAGAAATTTATTGGGTGTAAAACACTGTAATTTATCCAGTTTAAAATGTATAACTTTTAAATTCCCAATATATCCATATTCTTAACTCCATCTAGTTATTCAATCCATTTCATTATACGGTATAATTATCATGGTTTATACCATAGTGCATTAATATTCCTATTTTTTCTTAATTTCGAATAGCGTATATTTAATTCCATTTACTCAATAGATCCGATTATTAGAGATTGAATTTCAATACATAAATTTGATTTAATTCCAAATTTTTTTTTTATTAAGTCCATTACTACTCTACAAATCTAGTTAACAATTCATTCCTTAATGTACTCCAATTTAACAACTTCTAAACATTGTATTACATTTCACATTAATGTAACTTTTGTTTATACTTATTAAAAATTGACTTCTCATTTCAGTTTAATAGACTAAATAAACATGTAACACATAATAATTGTCACTATTTACTTTTAACTACATTTATAAGTTTATTGTCTACAGATCAAAGTTATAATACTTACAGGACCATGATCTTATTCAATTTCCATTCATTATATTATACCTCATTCATAAATTCAACATTTACATTATTTTAATTTATTGTAATCTCCTTCACTCTATCCATAATTTAGCTTAAATTACATTCTTTACCATTCAGATTAGTTATTACATCCACATTAAATAACCAATTCTATTTCTTTTAATATTTTAATTACAAATTTTTTATTAAATCAATTATTTTTAATTACCAAAATTTACGGATTGATACATGGGTAAAAAGGGAATAATCTCTTATTTTCTAACCACAACTCTTCCTCTCTCATATCTTCATTCCATTTCACTTCATACAAACTAAGACAAAGTTGATGCCGACTATTGCTTAGAAAAGTAAGAGGAGAAAAGCAAAGGAAATCAAAATTAAAGCCAAGGGGAATTTAATCAACTCTTAACCTCAAATCTCTTTATCCAATCAAGATGAATACTGGTTACTCATCATACTTTTGTATGTTTGTTTTGGTTTCACGCTTAATACCGAATTGTATGATGATATTATGTCAAGTTATGAATAATTGTTGCATTATATGCATGTTTGATGTGTCAAGTATGATGATATTATGTTTGATAGGTATGTGTAGAAACCAGTTTATGACCTTCAACCAACTTGAAATTTGGATATGAGGTTTAAAATATTAATTTGAAGATGTGTTTTTAATTTCATAATTTGTCAAGCTTGCGTAGATATTTTATGAATTTCTTAAGTAAGGAAAAAGATTTATTTCGGTTTTTAATTATTAAAAATAATTAAATAATTATTTTGGCCTCGAAATTTTTATATATGAAAGAATATGTAAATTCTGGTTTTTTTGGGATTTTTCCCTCGTGGTTATATTTCTATGAATTTATTATGCTAGGCAAGCATTTAAACTAGCATTAATTAAGGGTATTAATTAATTAAGTTATACTAACGTTCTAGAAAGATAAAACTGACTTGTAGCAGTTTTTGAAAATAAATCAGTAAATTTTGTTTTTAAATAATAGAAAATTAATAAAAGATTAGAGTTGATGAAAAGAAATTCCTTTATATAGAGATAAAACTGTTTTCATATTAATTACGATATTTGCCACGTCATTTATTAGAATGTCGAATGCCTGGGAATGGACGATATCCATATTACCATTATAAAATTCAACATCAATGTGAATAGATGCATATGATATCAACTTATGTTGGTACTGAATGATTCTATTTAAGTTGAAGATATATATATATATATATACACACACACACATATATACACACACACATACATACATACATATACATATATATATATATATACATATATATATGTATGTATGTATGTATGTGTGTGTATATATATGTATATATATGGACTTCGGCATACCATCACTTCAACATCAGTGATTTCGTAACTCATCATAACCAATCCGACATTTCTTGTCCTTTTGTTTATGAAACCCATATCAAACGGTATTGATGTCATAATCTTTTACACTAAAACTTATGCCTTAAAGGCTTTGACGTCGCAAGTCATCATTTTTTATATCGACTGTTTTGAGGCAATGATGCGGCAAGTTCTTATTTTCGATATGCATTAATTTGAGGCAATGATGGCATGCTTTTTTATTTCCAATATGAATTAATTTAAGACAATGATGCCGCAAGTTCTTATTTCCAATATGAATTAATTTGAGGCAATGATGCCACAAGTTTCTATTTTCAGTATGAATTATTGTGAGGCAATGATGCCATAAGTTATCGATTTCAGTATTCCTATTTTCTAAGTTGAAAGCCTTTATAATGAGCAAATCTAGTAACAAGTTTCATAGCTTCGATAACCTCCATAATTATATTATAACGACAAGAATGATTTCGACCTTATGGTCTTAAGCTTTATAAATCAGAGTACTTTATTATAACATTGATACTGAAAGGTGGCATTCACCTATATTGGCCATATTAATGCCGCATTTTATCAATTTAAATAGCTTTATTTGATGGCCTGATAGCCTAAGGTTTTAGCGGTGCGACAACCTCCTATTGATTTCAAAATTAGTGAAAGTTATTTCAAAGAAAGGCATATTTTGGCATAATACTTTGACTAAGTAAAATGGCTATATTTTCCTTGTTTTAAATATGATTTTAACGGATAAACGATTTATAAAGACTTACGTTTTCAAGGAAATAAAAAAGCTATTTTAGCCAAAGATTTTACATGAGAATTATTATTATCATCATCAGATAAATTGTGATAGGATATCTTGGCTCAAGGATTAAAAATTAGAAAACCAGATAATGGGACTGCTGTAGGATCGCATCCTATGCTTCAAAGCGTTTATTTGATATTGGTCCACAAACCCAGTGCATAGGGCTTTGTTGAGGGTAAAGACTAAAAGTAGATTTACCATTGAAGAGAATCTATAACTTAGATGAGTTAATTGCCCTTCATAACCAATAGGTTCATAGTGATCCTAGCATAACTATGAGATAGATGGATAGTTAGGTGTACACTAAGAAGAATGTGTTCAGATGGACAATCAAGTTTCCTCCTAACAGTAATTTAGAGAATTTAGTTTATCTAGTGCACTCGAATCAGCTATATATACGTTAGTAGTAACACTGGAAAAATTATGAAGTAGGAACATATAATTTATTGATTTAGACAGACTGGTTAGATTTACCTATGTGGCATGCATGCATATGATTATCTGATGTTTGTTTAACCATTTTAATTTTGGAAGCATGATTTTGATTAACATTTTTTCAGAAGATGCTAGTGAGGAGAAAACCAGTTCCACTTAATGGCGTGGTCCCAATAAATATCTAATTTTGAGATGACATATTATTATTTATGCAAGGCTTTTTTCTGTTCTGAAATTTTTGTTTTCCCTTTTAAGGCTCGATTCTCATTTGAGTAGTTCGAGAGTAAGGTTTACGGATTGACCAATAAAGCTTCCAAAAACGTGTAGGAGGCAAGTTAGCTGTGTTAAGGAGATATTTTGTCCGCGTGTTATCATTTCATTTTGTCTGAATGTATGTGATGGCAGAATATGTATCTGTCAAATAGTATACTAATCAACCAATGAGGCATCTTCATATGTTGCGCTTGGAGTATTTCGTAATAATTATATTTTGTTTGAACCTAGGCAACGTTTGGGATAATATAATGAATATGAAAATTATTAATGAAATGTGTTTTGAAAATTTTCATATTCATGTGCTTCTGATGTTATTAATATGATGATTAACATGACAACATTTTGTCACCGGAAATTAACACTATGGATGACTGTAGCATTCGTAGTGCTTTATTTCAGGCCTCAGAATGGACGATGTTACAAAAACTTAAGGGTGTATTTATAGACTTTTTAAAGAAGTCACAACCACCTCGTACCTTACATGAAAGGTCACAAAGGAGCCTCCCTCTCACATCTACCTTTATAATTCATTTTCTTTACATAACACTTAGGTATTTCCAAAAAGCTCATTTTCAAAATATTTTCCAATGACATTACCCATGACATCATCCATATTTTATTTCAAATGATAGAATACTTTTATTTCATTTTAATGATTTCCTAAGAAAACAAGCGTATGAAAAAAATGTTTGAACAACTTTTGACGGTTAAAAAGATGTTTATCCATAAAATGATTTTCGGTCACATTCTCCATATTTGTTCAAATGACTATTTTTGTAAACATTTTTCCAAAACAAGTTTACCATCATCACTTATGATTTAAAAGAGGGTTAACAAGGTTATTAAATCACTTTAATAATAACTAATCTAAGATTCAAATATTTGAATAATTCAGATATTTAAATACGTAGCGTTCAAAATTTGGGTCATTACGTTCTCCCCCACTTAGAATATTTTGTCCTCTAAATTTCGACACGAGCAACGAAAGGAAATAATCATATAGCAATACCTAACAGTTTTTAAAATTACTGGCAAACATTGCTCTTTGATTGTCCAGGTTTTGAATCTCTCTCATCGCACATGGATGATAAACAATCTACTAAGTGCACCTTATGCTCAACAACCTCAAATTATTACTTAGTCGACGATTCATAATACCTCATAACAAGTTGGAGAGTCATCACCTAAACACTGCATAAGCCAACAAAACATAGTATGCAAACATACTAAAGCCCGTACGATGCACATGGAGAATTTTTGCATTGATAACTTGTTCGATCGTATAAATTTCACTTCCAAACTAGTACAGATCACCCGATCTCTTTAGTGTGAACTTTGATTAGGTTCCTTGATTCAAAACCTTCATTTTCCTTACATAGCAATATAATATGATAGAAAAGTTTGAAATCATATCAAGAATTTGTATCAAGTGTTTGCCTTAAAAAATCAAGTGAAAATACTTTTTCGGACTGGTGTAAATCAACTCAAAACCATGTACTTGAATATTAGATCAAGAATAGTTATGCAAATAAAATGATCTATGTACAACTTACGTATCTATCATACTGTTACTTAACTATACCAATATCTTTTTTATCACCTTCTTTTACGCAAATAGTATATATCGTCAATATTAAAATCATTTATGAAGCATTCTATAAAACCTAACTTAAGTTATCAAACATCTTATAACTTAAGTGCATACTTGTATAATACTCCACTACATACTAAGAGTACATATGAAACATTAAATTCATTTTACTTGACATGTTTAACAATTTAAACTTGTTTAAATTCTACTATCTTCTCAATACAACAGTTATAGAAAATCAACTTTTATATTTTCACAAACACTTGGCTCCAAGTTCTATACGATTCAGAAGTTTCCAACTGTCCAAAATCACTGAAAATCCCATTTCATTTTAATAAATGAAAACTACCTAGCAACATACAATATATGATGCATACACCATACGATCCTAATGCATAGACTACATGTGCACATAAAATAACTTAAAAAAGTTTCACTTGTTTGTTAAAAATTCATTATCCAAAAAGGGAAAACATGAAAAGTTTTCATCACTTATTTCAAGCTATGCCACTACCACTTGGGCCCCAACATTGCATATATAAAATTTTCCATATAGAAAGCTTATTCCAAAATCTTTTAAAAAAACATTTGAATTAAACACTTGAATTTTAATTTAAATCGGTTGAAATAATAATATACAAACCTTTTTTTGTATGTCAAATCATACTTTTGCGATTAAACCAAAATCTATTTCAACAAAATAACTTTATAGCAAACTTTTCCTGTAGCATCCACCATTTAGAAACCTAAAAATGAACACCGATGATGCTGTAGTCATCATCAAAATTATTTTCAAGCGACAGAAGTGAGTTTAATACATCCAAATCGTTCCTTTCGAACTCAATCAAATTCACTTTTAAAGCGGTATCAAATACTTCATACAGTGGTACTAGGTATCACGACCTTAATCTCATAAACCAATTTCCAAAGTATATACTTTCAAATAATACTATTTTTATTCTTCCAAAATCTTGAAAAGTATTTTAAAAAATACTGGAATTTAAATTCTCAAATTCTTAGTTTAAATCCTCTTCGTTGATAAACAATGTTTTACAAAACATTCTTATATGCATTCTTTTCACAAATGTTTATTTACAAAAAACCTTATCTTCCCTTTAGATCAAGATAGATATCCTTTATCAAAGTTAACTTTTAACCTAACATTATCACTTGCTTTATTATCAAGCTATAAAATTCAACTCACAAGGTGTTCATTTCAATGTATATACAAATATTATCCACCCAAAGATAAAACTGCCCATAAACTGGTCGAGCGCAAATCAGTAATCAACAATCAATAGTCAATGCTCACAAACTAGCAGAGTACAACTAATCAATCAACAAATAATAATAATACTCGTAAATTGGCTATGCAATATTAAGCTAAAAAATTCTACAAATGATAATAATGATCTTATGCTGGTCGAGCGTGTCAAATCATTTCATAAAGATTAGCAATGCTAAAAAACTAGACAATCATAGCTAAACTAATTAATGTGGGGTAACAAATAAACATCATTAATCCCTACATTAATTAAACTAGACATCAACTTATACTTATATAAGTTATCGTATATAATATCATTAATTTTCGTGGTTGTAATTATGTTTAAGTTATACGTTTATAACAATTACATATGCTTTCAAATGTATAATCACTCGACTCATGTTAGGGAATTCCATTACCCTATCCCTTGATGAGTCATACTCCACCAAAGCCAAGGTTCTCGCTTAACCTTCAACTCTGATACCAAATGTAATGATCGAACTTTTCGATCCCTAAATGTTGACACTAATACATCCATAATATTTATGTATATAGCATCAAAATGCCGGAAGACAAATTGTTAGGGTAAAGTAAAAGAAAAATAAACATAAAAAGAAAGAAGGAACATAACATCAGAATCTCATAGCGGAATGATAACATATAATATCAGAAGACAACACAAACTGTCACTCTAAGATACGTAACATTTTAAAGTTCCAACTCTAAATAATATCATTAGCCTAGATAGTTACAATAACTTTTTCTCAAAAATGATGATATATATAATAGTAATGCAGCGAAAATAAGAATATTATGGTAGGTCAACCATCCAACTCATCTCCTTGAGCTCCAATGAACATTAATGAAAACCTGCCTTTCTCAGACTACTCGAAAGAGTACACGAGGAATTTAGAGAAAACAAAAACTTCCTGTGAGACATAAATCTGGTATGAGAAATACAGATATACGTAGCTAGCATATAACAGTACTTTTGAGACCGCATGGAATGCTATAATGGTTATCTCCTCAACAGAACCACCATCTAATAAATACGTAAGGTCATATAATAGATAATGATTATGGTAAGGAATATAAATATATAACATAGTCAGAATGATTACATTGATTACATTCAACAACATATTAGAGGGTACAATTAAAATCGATAAGGTACGTTCACATAATGGATTTACCTTGAAGATCTCTTCGGTCAACCCTGAATCCATTCTCCTGCACAATGGTCAGAAAGTACCTTCGAGCGTCATGTATCTCTAGGTAAAATATACCAATAATGTAAATACTAAATACAGCTAGCACATGCACTAACCTATAGAACCACATGGAACCAAGTATCATCAACTCCTAAGCGCAACATTGATAAGCATACTCTAGATTTGGAGTTGATATACCCTGTCACTGGTTAGGAAAACCCTAGGCTATGCATCTTTGTAACGACCCGGTAATTTTAACGATTTTTATAACGTAATTAACTAAATTTTTCTTGAAAATAAATTAAATTAAATTTAACGATGATATATAACATATGACACCATAATCTGTTGTATATATTATATTTAAATTTGTCACTGATGATATATGTCTGTTGTTGATATGTTATATTATATCATATTTGTTCTCACTCTGCAAGTTCCATGCTAGTTTAGAATTCCCTATGGGTTGAAATGATACACACCCAAACGATCTTATAGATTAGGGGAAAATCGTTATGGCTTGAAACGATAAACCCAAGTGATGTTCATTGATTTTAGATTTTGGGATTATGGGTTTAAATAATATATACACATAAATATTTAATTTGCGGATTGAAATAATAAATATCCATATCACTTGACATAGGATAAAAAAAGGGTGTACAGACACCGTTGCTCTATATTTTGAAAATGATTCTCAAAGTTTGAAAGGAAATATATAGGCTTTTACAAATATTGATTTTAAAAATATAATACAAATATATATATATATATGCTATTTTATATATGTATAAAATGAGATTTTAAAATAATATGTTGTGGAAATTTTAATTTACAAGCTAGTTTTGAAAAATATAAATTTTAATATTTTACTTCTATTTTTATTATTTTAAAAATATATAAAGTAAGATTTAATACAAAACACATTTAATAATAAGATTTTAATTTAATAAATTCAATCTAATTGGTTTATAGTATGTTTAAGTATTTAAATTTATAATAATATTTTTAAAATAGATTTTTAATAATTTTAATATTAGAGGTTGGGAAGACAAATTAATGTTGACTTGGAATTTAAATTGTTTAAGAATTGAATTTAAGTAAGAATTGATTTGAACTTATTAATTTTGAGATTTTGAAAGGTATGATTTATAACTTGATTTGATAAAAAGTGATTAAATGAATATTCTCAATTTTAAATAAAAATTAAGAATGAATATTTAATATTGATTTAAATTTATAAATTGAGATTTTATTTAGTTGTTATTAAAATGACTAAGTGTGTATTTTCCAATTTGAATTAAATTAAAGTTAAATGTTGAAATATGAATGAAACTTATATTGTAAGTGTTTGGATATTTAAACTTTGAATCTTATTGGAATTGAAGTGATAATTTAAATCTGGATTTGAAATCGATATAAATTGAAATGGTTTATTGATAATTTAAATTGAATCTTTGACCTTTTAAATTGAAATTGTTAAACTAGAATTGATTTAAATTGAATTTATGGAATTTAAATAGATTTGAATCGATTGGTGAAATTTGAAGGGAAACTAATTTTATTATATAAAGTATTGTATATATAAACTATTTTTAATATATGAACTATTTAAATCTATAACTTATTTTTAAATATAAACTACTTAAAATACATATATAAACTGTCTTCAATGTTTAAACAATGTAAGTTGAAACCGTAAATTTTTTAGATTTAATGGATTTAAATACTAATATTTTGATATGATGGTTTAAACTATTTGTGAATATGATTTCAAAAGTGATATGATTTCAAGGTGGATAAATTTTGGAAGTGATGAATTTAAATGAATATGATATTTGGATATGAAGTATAAACTATTTGAATATATAAAATGACCATGGTGTGAATGTTTGTTTGTTAAAGAGACCGGGATCGGATATTGTCATACTCTCTGCCAATATCGAAAACCATTTTAACAACTATGTACATGGTGGAGATTCCATAAATGAAGTAGGATGGTTTGGCGAATGATTCTGTATGAGATATTTATGTGACCCTAACTCCCGTGAGCCAGCTTAGATGTGACTAGAACAGAAGCCATGCCGGGCAAAGTGAGGTCATTCCTTCGATCAGACACATTTCTTCGACACCATTCTATTACTTTGTGATTTGATTGGGTGCACTTTTATTTTTGAATGTGCCCCAAGGCGAGCGGTAGTAGCTGCTATGCGTTACCACCAGACCAGATCCGCAAACGGTATATCTACCCTGTTATTGCCTCGCGTGCCGTGGTCACATGTACTGTACGTATAGGGTGTCCTCTGGGTAAACCGCCGGTTTGGTGGAGCTTACAGCATTGTATAGACCATGGGAATATATAAAATGCGTTAAGGGGGATATGGGTAACGCCTTGACGCTATTTTAACACTTTACTTTACTGATAGATGTATTATAATAGCGTGTATTACTACGTAGTAGATAGTTCCACGGATCCTTAGAGGAAGTAAACCCCAAGCATCATTTAAGATACTATATTGCAGTTGACATTTCACTTGAGTTAAATTTACTGATATAAGAATGTTAATCCTGACTCGAGTATTTTGTGTTTTGCTTTATACTCCGTCATACTGAGTGTCATAGCATTTGACTTACCTTTGGAGTTAGAGCTTTGCTTGAAGATCTGTCACTTACCTATTCAGCTTTGCAGCTATCTCATATATTTCCAGTTGTTTTTTCTGAATTGTCGTTGGCATTTGGATTAGCAACTCCTATTTACTCGAGATATCTTTTATATTTTACTTTAAACTCTGTTGTTTACATAGTAGCTTCATGAGCTACTATTTATCTTTATGCTGCTTATTGTTATATTACTATGTGTTTTTGATTCTGTGATTGATTTTATTTATTGTATATGCTGAGTTTTGTCAAATATAAATTAACAATATGTTGTTTTGAGCAATTCAAGTCTGACATTAGTGGATGATTGTCGATTTGGATGGTTCAAAATACCAGGTCGTTACAAGTGGTATCAAAGCTCTGGTTTAGGCAAAACTTAGCATATGGAGTAAATTTAATTACAGAATCATCTTCTTTCGAGCTTGGAGTTCTTTGTTAGAATCCTCTTTGATTTGGTTTTCTTTTGAATTTTGGAACTTTCCCTTTTGTTCTGAAATCCATTCCGATTCTTTCCTGTTCGTGTTCTTCTTGACTCTGGAGCATCCCATTGTTCCATTTCTGGATCTTTATAATAAATTTGAGCACATCTTGCCACCTCTATTGGCATCTTCATCTTTTCGCGTTACTTATCCCATCGGCGGTCATGACAACCTTCGTAAGATTTGTGAAAGGGTGAAACCCCTTTACAAAAGGCATCAATTCAACGGCGATTTCTACGTCCTCATTTTCGATTCTATTATTTCTTGAAAGCCCGCATCATTTCTCTAGTAAACGACCAGGGTAATTCTCTTGTGATTGAATATCGATTGCCTCAAGATTTTTGCATGTAGTTCTATCTTTCCGCTTGATTCTAAACCTAGTGATCTTGAATCCACCTCGATAGTCAGAGAATATCCTGATGAAATCACATCTCTCCCACCCAAGTGGAAAATTGAATTCCGCAATTGATCTTACTCCTGGAGTCTCGGTTGACCCGGTTAAAGTCACCCGTAATTAATATAATTTTATCAACCTTTCCTCTTTTATAATCTAACCATATTATCATTCTTTCAAGCATATCCTCTTGGTTAGAATTCTGTTTGATTAGGGTCCCCCTTTATTTGAATCTCTGTTCTAGTTTTAAAATCTATTCTTGAATCATCGTGTGAGGGAGTGCATTTGTAATTGATATAAAATGTTTTATATTGTACTATTTGAGTTGTTAAGTTTGAATTTTGGGTTTCGATCGATTCATCTGGCCAATGCAACGATAAAAATTCCAAAACACATGAACATAGCAAACTGGCATAATATTGTTTTCGAAATTGGTAAATGAAACAAATTTTATGTATGATTATATTATATATATAAGTATAATTTTATGAAATTAGATAGTTAAATGTATTAGTTGTCAGAAATGATAATACTAGATTATCATTTATTGTTTTGTCAATGTCCTTATAACTATTGTTGTAAGTCATAATAAGTTGAAATTTTTAGGAATATGGTTTATAAATCAGATTTGCAAATGAATTTAAATTAGGGATTTGAGAATTTAATTTTTGATTTCAAAGTTTCGAAAAATATATTATTTGAAAGTATTTTAGAATAGAAATTGTTTCTAAAGAATTTTGAAAAAGAAGTAAGTCGGTACTCTCCTCTTCTGTCGTTGGAAAATAATTTTGATGATGACTGCAACATCATCGACATTCATTTTTGAGTCTCAAAGTGGGGAGTCCGTTTTGTAGCTTTGCTACACTTTTGTTTTGGAAAATGGATTTGAGTTGAATTTCTTTAGTATGATTTGATGTATAATATATATGTATGTATGTATGTATGTATGTATGTATATGTATGTATGCATGTATGTATTTATTTCAAATGGGTTGAAGTTAAACCGGAAATTTAACTCTTAAATTTTATGTTAAGTGATAGTTTTCAATTATTAAAATGAAGCAAAGTTTTGAATAATTGGAGTGTTTAAAAGGAAAAATAGAATTTAAAACAGCTTTAAACAGTTGATCTAGAATAAAATTTGTATAATACTCAATTGTATTCCAAAAAATATATATCTTACCCAAAATATTTAAAAGGTTAATTTTTTAGTGTGAGTATGCAATTGAATGTTATATAAGAGAAAACTTTAAATTGTTCAAGCTAAAAGTTTTCTTAACAGAAATGTTGTAAAGAAAGGAAATTGTATAGTGCTCAATTACACTCAGAAACATTAATATAACTTACCTAGAGAAAAAAAGAGTCAAAGATTAATGGGAATATGTAATTGAATAATATACAAAATAAAATAAAATTTTAAGGGATTATAATAGTTGTTTTACAATTATCCTATGTTGCAACGTGTATTAAGTGAAATAATTGAATAATAAATAGAGGATGTTATTTAAGTAAATAAATATGAACTTAAGAATAGTTAAAGTTGAATTATACGTGAAATAAACTTAAGTGAAGTAAAATGGATTAAATAAATGAGTTAAATAAAATAAATTTTGTTTTGAAATAAATTCTTTGTAACAATTGTTAATAAATTAAAAAGCAAATCAAGTGAATGAAAATACAATGAACTGAAATTAACCAAATGTGAATTCAATGACTATTTGTTGATTAAATAAAATGAATTGAAACCAAATCTGTTAAGTACTAGCCGATTTAAAAACAAAATGAAATTTGTATGGTTTTAAATTTATTGTTGTATTTTGTATTTCAATCTATCTTTTCTTTTTGGTTGTTCCTATTCTCCTACTTCGTTACTTTTCGGGAATGAAAATTTTTGAGTGGGGGAGAGTGTAACGATCCAGTAATTTTAACGATTTTTATATCGTAATTAATTGAATTTTTCTTGAAAATAAAACAATTAAATTTAACGATGAAAATTTGATATTTGGTATGCGTCTACTTAAACTGAGAAAAAGGCAGATTTTCGTTAGAAAATATGAAAGTTGGTTCGGTTGTGTAATTTTCAATTTCAATTTAAATCAGTTAAATTTGATTGAAATAAAACATTTTCGAAATCTAAATATATTTTTTATATAATAAAAATGTAAATCATTTTCTGAGCAGGACGTCGTCTATTCTTTTCGCTAAATTTGGACCGCTCTAGCTCCATTTATCTTATTTTCGATGGAATAGCAGCAATTTGGCAACGAATATAGGCTTTTGATAGGATGACCATATTGCTGATATCTGTGTATCATTATGTTCGTCTCATCATGCTGGTCACAGCAATATAATCGTTTTTACATTTCGACGTCCGATGCGCATTGAAATCGATGAAACGATTTGTCGTATCGGTGCACAATTCTAACCTTTTGGCTTCTCTTTAGCCTTTCATTTGTTCACCGTTTAAATCAAATAACCAGTTGTCTTTGCAATTTATGAATTCAGCAGATGCCTTTTTCTATTCCCCATATTTCATATTATTCAATTTATATTTCAGTCCTGTCCTTTCAATCCCCATTCTCTCTCTCTCTTCCATTTCTATCTACTCTTCTTTTTGAAATATAAGATAGTTCATATAAATTTATATAACTTTCACTGTGCTCATGCTTTTGAACAGGACTTATATATATTATACAAAACTTATTTTGCCTGTGAGTCATCTCCTTCCTCCAAATATATATATATATATATATATATATATATATATATATATCATAATAGTAAATTTTATATAGATCTGAGAGAAGGCATCCTTAACATGCTCGAACCACCTCGCTCTCCACCCTCGCATCCACCACCCTAGTCCAAACTGTCGACCCTCACTTCACCGTCCGCCTCCTCTCTTATTTCCACACATGCAAACCCATGGAAACAGCCTGCATCACCAACCCTGTAACGACCCAGAATTTTAATTAATTAAAATTTGAATATTTAATTAATTTTAAATATTAATAATTGAAATTTATAAGTCGAATAAATTTTATTTCGAATAATTGGATTTAATTGGATAATTAAATCGATAATTTAATATGTTAAATATGGAAATAATTGAAAATTGGGATAAATATGATTGAAAATGATTTGTAAAATTTTATTTAATCATATTGAAGTTAGAATGATGTTATAGAACTTTTAAAATTGAATTAAGAGTTAAATTGTGAAAATTGAATATTTTAATATTAATCGACTAGTGAAATAGCTAATTTTTGAACAGTCTCAGAATTGGACGAAACTAGTACCATTGGATCCGTAATAGTTTGTTATTACCGGATTTCAATTTTCGTAGCAATCGGAGTTATCGTTTGATCGTAGCAGCTCGAAACGCATCGAAATTGTTTTAATATTAATTTGGCGAGTTAAAATAGCCATTTTTCAAACAGTCTCGGATTTCGACGAAACCAGTTTCATCGGATCCGTAATGTGATATTATTGTATGGTTTCAAATTTCATGTCAATCGGATTTACCGTTTGTCCGGTAAAAGCTAAAACGCCTAGAAAATCGTTTAAATCGATTTAATTTAAATCGAACGTTTATTGCCATAACTCGCACAGATGACCGAATTAGCTTCCGAAAACTGTTCTATTGTGTCCGGAATGCGGGATAAACCCTAGAAACGTCAGTCACCGCGCGTAATCGGAGTTCGGAAATTCCGGAATGAATAGTGTCGTTCGATTTTCTATAAATAGCCCATCTCTTCACAAATTAAAAAAAAAAACCCTAATCCTTCAGCAGCCGCCACCTCCTTCACCAATGGCCGAAATTTACAGTTCTTTTGCCCTCATTTTCTTCAAATCCGTTCATCAATTCAAGAAACTTTCTAAATGAAAGTTGTAGAGCATGACAAGATCCTTATATTCAACGGTTGAGATCGTGTTTGGAGCTGTGGATGGATCAGAAATTGTTCGTGTTTGTGACCGCATGTTCTCGTTTTGTGTGCACAGATGGAGGCCGAGCTTCATGCTCTTTAGGCCCAGCGTGGCTCTTGCGAAGGGGGACAGGATGGTGGTACTGGATCGTGGTAGATGTCATCGTATTTGGCGCGAAAACTAACCCTAGTTCGGCCTCTTGATGGGTTTGTGCGCGTGTAGTTTACTGGGTAGGAACGTAAGATGGAAGATGAACAAGGAGCGGCCAAGATCTGCAGGCAGTAGGATGGAGGGCTGTGATTAGATTTGGGTATAAAATTATAAATAAAATGTTGTAAATTATTAAGTTAAAAATCGTGTAAACTTGTAAAATCCATATCTTTTTCATACGAGATCAAAAACGCGCGAAACCAGTTGCGTTGAAATCATATGGACGAGCACTACGCTATGAAATTGGATTGGAGTCGTTTGGAGTTAGTGAGAATTTTGGGTAAAATTAAACGTCTGTTTAATTTTATTCGAAATAAATCGCTAAAACGAAATTGAAATCAAGGTGAGAACTTCTCACTCAATCGAATCGGTTTCGATTTTATTTTAAATAATTAGATTAAAAATTGTTGATAGTATGTTTGAATGATGATTGTTATCTATTGATTGTTAAACTAGACATTATGCGCCGTTAGTAAGTGGATGTTATTTTTTAAAAACATATACCGCGAATATTTCATAAACAGTGAAATTGGTATTATATATAATAGCAATATATATATATTGGCATATATATATTGCAGTTATTGATTTCCCGCATTTGTATAGCGGATGAGACCCTATTGCGCCGTCTATTAAGCGGATAATATTTTAAATCCCATATACCGCGATAATTCCGTACTGGAGTGGAATTGGTATTGTGCTAATGTTTGTGGATGCAGGAAAACAGGTTGGAGGGATCCAACTGGATTCCTCAACAGTATTTATTTGATTTCAGATATTTTGATATTTGATTGATTATCATATTGATATATGACATCGTTGTTGTCGTGATTGACCATTTGGTGTGTAGCATCATTGGACCAAATTTTGGAATTTTAAAATGATTTTTAAAGTGATTTTTGAAAGTATACGTTTATAAAATAATTTTGGAATTGATCCATTCTAAATAAATAAACGTATAAATTTTAATGTTATAGAAATTATGATTTCTGAGAAATATAGTTAAAAGTTGATTTTTGAAAATATGGGGTTAATGATTTTATAAAATAGTTTAAATTGGGATTTTTGAATTTATTGTGAAAAGTTTAAAAATAGGATTTATAAAATTTAATTATTTTATAAAACAAAATGATGAAATTATAAAGGAGATTAAAGATGTTTTAAAATAATAGTATAAATTGATTTATATAAAAGATTTATAAATTGATAATTTATAAATTAAAATATTTGAATTATAAAACGAGTTTTTATAAGTGTTAGAATGAATTGTGAATGAATTTCATAAATAAATGAAATTTATAGAATTATAAACGGTGAAGTTATAAATGGAATTTTATAAGCAGTAGGTTTATAAAATTTATAAAGTTATTTGAAGAATAGATTTGGTTAAATAAATGAATCTTATAAGTTATAAGATTTATAATTTGGAAAGTCTTTAAAAGAACGATTTTGTAAAATAATCGTTTTATAAGCATTTGACTTATAATATGAATTTTTAGTATATCATTGAGATATGAATTGAGATAGGTTAATAAAGGAGATTTATAAAGGAAGTAGTTATAAAATAAATAGAAATGGAATTTATAAACATTTGTTTTATAAATTCGCAAACGACCTATTTTGATAAGTTAATTTTTATAACTTATTTATGGAGTTATATTCACGTTTTAGACAGTGAATAATCTTTTAACATAAAATGTATAGAAATGATGAAATTGGTTAACGTAGTATATTCACGTTTTTGAATAGTGAATAATATGTTAAAGAAAATGTTTTGGATGTGATATTTTAAATAGAATTAAAACGATCTAACGATGTTTTAAATGTGTTAAGATTCGAAACCATAGATTTCAACATTCATTGTTGAAATAGACGTTTTCGAGAAATAGAAGGAAATGGTGGACTATAACACTGTTGTTATAGTAAATGATTTCCGAAAGGAAATGTTTTGTATAGTATTGGGATTTATATAACTATTTTAATTTCGAATCCCTATACTAGTGATTTTGGGACGTCGTAACGATGTTTTACGCAACATTCGTTTTGGCCCAAATAAATATGTTTAAGAGAATGATTTCCTTAAAGAATGAAATATGTACTTAATCTCGATTTAAGTATATTGAATATTTTCCAAGTGTTGAAAATGAATGGATTTGAGAATTACTTAATAAATAAGTATGGAAATGTTTTCCAATATAAAGTGAATATTTTGAGAATTTATCCTTTTGAAGATAAATTGAAATGAATAATTGAAACCGTATATCAGTAGATATTTTGAAATATAAATTCACTGTGGACTTTATAAAAGAAAGTGGAATTTGTTTAAAAAATAAATATTGATTTATTTTTGAAGTATTGAAATTATATATCTTGTAAAGATATTTTGGAAAATAAATAATTTGGAAAATTATTTGGAATCTGGTGATGTTGTGCATATCCATTGATAGTTTAATAGCCGACTATCAATATTTACCTTTGAAAGGTATTTGTTGTGATTTGCTGAATTTGAATGCCACACTTATTTTTAAATTATTGCGCTCGTTATTCGGATTACCCATTCCGAATAGTGATACGACGTACTGGATAGCATTGATGACCGGTGTTGAAGACCGGGTATTTGCGAGAGCGATAGGATGACCTGTCGATTAACTGTGCACCGAGTTGCTCTGGTTTAGAGTTCTCCATATGTGATGGGGAATCCGATCAGGATTGTGGATATCCGGATTGCAAGGACTTCTTTGTAAGTGCCTTCGGTTCTGTTCGAGCCCGGAACAGACTTGTATGGATTGTATGTCTGACATTACAAATTGAGATATAAAGCCGATTTCTTTCAAATATATTTCTGTTGGTGGCGGAGAATTTATTCTTTTAGCTTAACACCCTTCTCTGAGACGTACGAGCTCAGAGGTTATGTAGTTGAAGGTTATCAGCGATATATTTCCAATTTGGTAATGTGACATGTTGAGTGTTGCTGTGAAATGATCATTGTGTTGATCATTTGTGATAAGATCATTTGTTTGATCGTTTATCTTTGTGATCATTTCTATGATCATTTGTTGACCCAAAGCACGGCTTTTGTATAAAGTGTGTCTTTGTGGACGTGACTTCGTCGAGCCTCACACCCCGGAATGGTCAAAACAGGAAAGATGCAGTAAGGTTATGAGGGGTAGCTCCCTTTAGGGTATGTGCATTTCCTTCTGGAAAAGGGTGGTATCATGGTATGGAGCCCAGATACTTACTCATGTTGAACACTTTATTTATTATGGTGTGATGTTGATTAGAGAGCTCTCGGATAAAGGTCCCAAAGGACCGGGGGATGGCATACTCGTGTCAGTAGTTACCCAGTTAGGGGTAACCCGGCCTTGTGTTGGCAGAGATCCGGTTTGGTTCTCGGGGACGTCCTTCCAGAGGCGTTCTCATGTGGCAATGGGAAGTTCCTTGGCCTGACCATTCGTTGGAAATCCAAAGAAACAATACGATCTTGTACGGTTTTAGTTGTATAACCTGCTATGGAATGTGGCGGTAACCTGCTATTGAACATGGTAGCTATAGTAGGCATAAGTGCGGAATGCCTATGCTGGCTAAGATTTATATTCTACTTTCGAAATGAATTTTTCCTACACTATGCACTAGTAATAATATCAAATGTTCTTTTTAATGCGTATCAAGCATCTTTTACTATCATAAGGAGAAACCTCCTCCGATTCTGCGTTTGCATTGTGTGTGTGTGCGGGAGGACTTATGGTAGTCTCATTTTTAAAAGCATTGTGAATTGACTTTAAAAATATTCCTCTATTTTGATTTTAAAGATAAATAAACTGTTTTGAGTTCTCACACCAGTCACATGACTGACTCGGAGTTTATTGTTTTCCTTCCTAAACTCTGGGTGCCCACCAATTTCTACACGGGCAGTCAAGAGTTA
Source organism: Allium cepa (assembly GCA_030765085.1). Classification (NCBI taxonomy): domain Eukaryota; kingdom Viridiplantae; phylum Streptophyta; class Magnoliopsida; order Asparagales; family Amaryllidaceae; genus Allium; species Allium cepa. The sequence continues at coordinate 445,018,892 of CM060931.1, forward strand.
AGGTTTATCAGGATATTTCTGGAGTTGCTGGAGGCAAGCTGGATGGCATGGCATATTACTAGTATATAGTATTTCTTTTCCGCTGTTTGATGTTGTTTGTTGTTGTACACTCTGATGATATGATGAAATGAAATGTGATGTAATGTAATAACTGATATAGTTCTTTGTTTAAAGATTATTCATTTATGTATTATATGTTGTTCCGCTGCGATTGTGAGATTCTGATATTGTTCTGTTGTTTTCTTTCTGTTTCGTTCTATTTTCTTTTCTCTCTATTTTCTATCTTTTTCTCTCTTCTTCTACCTTTTCTCTGTCTTTTTCTTTTTCTTAAAACCCTAACTATTCGGTTTTTCGGCAACGAAAAATCGTGTGCGTTACATTTGGTATCAGAGCATATGGTTAAGCGACAACCATGGTTCTGTTGGGTATTGCTCATTAGAGATAGAGTCAGTAGTACTCTAGAATGAGTTTGAGTGTAATAATAGCTATGAGAGCGTATTTGTTAGTGAATATAAAATTGTTTTATGTTGTGATGATTGGTTTATTGAGTGGCATATGAACCTTCGTCAGCACGGTCTGGACAACTATGCCGAAGGGGTTTATAAACACTTGAATAGAACAATTCGACACAGTATTGTTTAAAATTGGGTAAATGAAATAATTTTACCTTGATTATATTTTTATATATAAAGGAATAATTTTTCAGAATTATTAAAGTGTATATAAGTTGATTGTTTGGTTGTTTGAATAATCTAAATAAAAGAATAATTGTATAAGCAAAAAAATTATAAGAATTGAATTATAATTAAAGTGATTTACAATTGAGAAATAAACTTATATATATAAGAAGTGAAACTATATTAATATATTTATGAATATGAACTGTAAATAAAAATGAATTTGAAGTTAAATGGAAATTTACTTTAGAATTGGAATCTGAATTGATTTATAAGTGGGAATTTAAGTTATGTAAAACCAAGTGATGTTTATAAAATGAAGTATAACTTAAGTGAATCTTAAATAGAACTGAATTTGATTGGAAGTGAACCAACTTGAATATGGATTAGTGAATATAAACTAATTGAAAATGAATGCTAGTAAAAACATCCACTGTTAATAAATCAAATGTGATTTAAATTGAAAACCCATTTCATTGAATATTAATGAGAATATGAATGAATATTTATTGGTTATGGATGTTAGTTGGATGATAGTTGGTTGATGGTTGAATTTATTGCTTTTACTACATTTGCTATGTTGGCATATATAGTTATTATGTTGCTATATGTTGTATATCGATACTAATGTCTATATACATGTTTCTCATCTATTTGTTGAGTGTTTAGTAGGTGCGGATTGCGTTTGCTTCGCATTTGGAGCTCGCTTTCGCGCTATATTAGCCGTATATGCTTGCTAATAAAATATAAGGTACATATCTTGGATTAAATATCGTACTTTCACACTTTTTTCCCTGCGGGATGCCTCATTACTTGATGAGATGTATATTTGTGATATATATACTATCATTTTTTTTTCGGATCGAGCAGCGCAAAGGAGACTATGGCGAATTTTTCTGGAAATTTAAGGCATTAGAAAAAATTTGAGAAATTGGAAAGTTGTGAAAAGCTATAACTTTGATTTGGAATTGAAAGTTAAACAATAGTAGTTTGGTTTGAAAAGATAACTAAGTGTGATTTTAAAACTTAGTAAAGTTATTATAAGAATTTAACTATGGATTTTGGGAAAGTTAATAGATTCTGTAACTTTTCTTACTTGTTAATTTCGGGGACGAAATTCTTTTAAGGGGGGAAGTATGTAACGACCCAGAATTTTAATTAATTAAAATTTGAATATTTAATTAATTTTAAATATTAATAAGTGAAATTTATAAGTCGAATAAATCTTATTTCGAATAATTGGATTTAATTGGATAATTAAATCGATAATTTAATATGTTAAATATGGAAATAATTGAAAATTGGGATAAATATGATTGAAAATGATTTGTAAAATTTTATTTAATCATATTGAAGTTAGAATGATGTTATAGAACTTTTAAAATTGAATTAAGAGTTAAATTGTGAAAATTGAATATTTTAATATTTAATCGACTAGTGAAAATAGCCAATTTTTGAACAGTCTCAGAATTGGACGAAACTAGTTCCATTGGATTCGTAATAGTTTGTCATTACCGGATTTCAATTTTCGTAGCAATCGGAGTTATCGTTTGATCGTAGCAGCTCGAACGCATCGAAATTGTTTTAATATTAATTTGGCGAGTTAAAATAGCCATTTTTCAAACAGCCTCGGATTTCGACGAAACCTGTTTCATCGGATCCGTAATGTGATATTATTGTAAGTTTTCAAATTTCATGTCAATCGGATTTACCGTTTGTCCGGTGCAAGCTAAAACGCCTAGAAAATCGTTTAAATCGGTTTAATTTAAATCGAACGTTTATTGCCATAACTCGCACAGATGACCGAATTAGCTTCCGAAACCTATTCCATTGTGTCTGGAACGCGGGATAAACCCTAGAAACGTCGGTCACCGCGCGTAAATCGGAGTTCGGAAATTCCGGAATGAATAGTGTCGTTCGATTTTCTATAAATAGCCCATCTCTTCACAAATTAAAAAAAAAAAACTAATCCTTCAGCAGCCGCCACCTCCTTCACCAATGGCCGAAATTTACAGTTCTTTTGCCCTCATTTTCTTCAAATCCGTTCATCAATTCAAGAAACTTTCTAAATGAAAGTTGTAGAGCATGCAAGATCCTTATATTCAACGGTTGAGATCGTGTTTGGAGCTGTGGATGGACCAGAAATTGTTCGTGTTTGTGGCCGCATGTTCTCGTTTTGTGTGCACAGATGGAGGCCGAGCTTCATGCTCTTTAGGCCGAGCGTGGCTCTTGCGAAGGGGGACAGGATGGTGGTACTGGATCGTGGTAGATGTCATCGTATTTGGCGCGAAAACTAACCCTAGTTCGGCCTCTTGATGGGTTTGTGCGCGTGTAGTTTACTGGGTAGGAACGTAAGATGGAAGATGAACAAGGAGCGGCCAAGATCTGCAGGCAGTAGGATGGAGGGCTGTGATTAGATTTGGGTATAAAATTATAAATAAAATGTTGTAAATTATTAAGTTAAAAATCGTGTAAACTTGTAAAATCCATATCTTTTTCATACGAGGTCGAAAACGCGCGAAACCAGTTGCGTTGGAATCGTATGGACGAGCACTACGCTATGGAATTGGATTGGAGTCGTTTGGAGTTAGTGAGAATTTTGGGTAAAATTAAACGTCCGTTTAATTTTATTCGAAATAAATCGCTAAAACGAAATTGAAATCAAGGTGAGAACTTCTCACTCAATCGAATCGGTTTCGATTTTATTTTAAATAATTAGATTTAAAATTGTTGATTGTATGTTTGAATGATGATTGTTATCTATTTATTGTTAAAATAGACATTATGCGCCGTTAGTAAGCGGATGTTATTTATTAAAAACATATACCGCGAATATTTCATAAACAGTGAAATTGGTATTATATATAATAGCAATATATATATATTGGCATATGTATATATTGCAGTTATTGATTTTCCGTATTTGTATAGCGGATGAGACCCTATTGCGTCGTCTATTAAGCGGATAATATTTTAAATCCCATATGCCGCGATACTTCCGTACTGGAGTGGAATTGGTATTGTGCTAATGTTTGTGGATGCAGGAAAATAGGTTGGAGGGATCCAACTGGATTCCTCAACAGTATTTATTTGATTTCAGATATTTTGATATTTGATTGATTATCATATTGATATATGATATCGTTGTTGTCGTGATTGACTATTTGGTGTGTAGCATCATTGGACCAAATTTTGGAATTTTAAAATGATTTTTAAAGTGATTTTTGAAAGTATACGTTTATAAAATATTTTTGGAATTGATCCATTATAAATAAATAAACGTATAAATTTTGATGTTATAGAAATTATGATTTCTGAGAAATATAGTTAAAAGTTGATTTTTGAAAATATGGGGTTAATGATTTTATAAAATAGTTTAAATTGGGATTTTTGAATTTATTGTGAAAAGTTCAAAAATAGGATTTATAAAATTTAATTATTTTATAAAACAAAATGATAAAATTATAAAGGAGATTAAAGATGTTTTAAAATAATAGTATAAATTGATTTATATAAAAGATTTATAAATTGATAATTTATAAATTAAAATATTTGAATTATAAAACGAGTTTTTATAATTGTTAGAATGAATTGTGAATGAATTTCATAAATGAATGAAATTTATAGAATTATAAACGGTGAAGTTATAAATGGAATTTTATAAGCAGTAGGTTTATAAAATTTGTAAAGTTATTTGAAGAATAGATTTGGTTAAATAAATGAATCTTATAAGTTATAAGATTTATAATTTGGAAAGTCTTTAAAAGAACGATTTTGTAAAATAATCGTTTTATAAGCATTTGACTTATAATATGAATTTTTAGTATATCATTGAGATATGAATTGAGATAGGTTAATAAAGGAGATTTATAAAGGAAGTAGTTATAAAATAAATAGAAATGGAATTTATAAACATTTGTTTTATAAATTCGCAAACGACTTATTTTGATAAGTTAATTTTTATAACTTATTTATGGAGTTATATTCACGTTTTAGACGGTGAATAATCTTTTAAGATAAAATGTATAGAAATGATGAAATTGGTTAACGTAGTATATTCACGTTTTTGAATAGTGAATAATATGTTAAAGAAAATGTTCTGGATGTGATATTTTAAATAGAATTAAAACGATCTAACGATGTTTTAAATGTGTTAAGATTCGAAACCATAGATTTCAACATTCATTGTTGAAATAGACGTTTTCGAGAAATAGAAGGAAATGGTGGACTATAACACTGTTGTTATAGTAAATGATTTCCGAAAGGAAATGTTTTGTATAGTATTGGGATTTATAAATCTATTTTAATTTCGAATCCCTATACTAGTGATTTTGGGACGTCGTAACGATGTTTTATGCAACATTCGTTTTGGCCCAGATAAATATGTTTAAGAGAATGATTTCCTTAAAGAATGAAATATGTACTTAATCTCGATTTATGTAAATTGAATATTTTCCAAGTGTTGAAAATGAATGGATTTGAGAATTAATTAATAAATAAGTATGGAAATGTTTTCCAATATAAAGTGAATATTTTGAGAATTTATCCTTTTGAAGATAAATTGAAATGAATAATTGAAACCGTATATCAGTAGATATTTTGAAATATAAATTCACTGTGGAATTTATAAAAGAAAGTGGAATTTGTTTAAAAAAATAAATATTGATTTATTTTTGAAGTATTGAAATTATATATCTTGTAAAGATATTTTGGAAAATAAATAATTTGGAAAATTATTTGGAATCTGGTGATGTTGTGCATATCCATTGATAGTTCAATAACCGACTATCAATATTTACCTTTGAAAGGTATTTGGTGTGATTTGCTGAATTTGAATGCCACACTTATTTTTAAATTATTGCGCTCGTTATTCGGATTACCCATTCCGAATAGTGATACGATGTAATGGATAGCATTGATGACCGGTGTTGAAGACCGGTATTTGCGAGAGCGATAGGATGACCTGTCGATTGACTCTGCACCGAGTTGCTCCGGTATAGAGTTCTCCATATGTGATGGGGAATCCGATCAGGATTGTGGATATCCGGATTGCAAGGACTTCTTTGTAAGTGCCTTCGGTTCTGTTCGAGCCCGGAACAGACTTGTATGGATTGTATGTCTGACATTAAAAATTGAGATATAAAGCCGATTTCTTTCAAATATATTTCTGTTGGTGGCGGAGAATTTATTCTTTTAGTTTAACACCCTTCTCTGAGACGTACGAGCTCAGAGGTTATGTAGTTGAAGGTTATCAGCGATATATTCCCAATTTGGTAATGTGACATGCTGAGTGTTGCTGTGAAATGATCATTGGGTTGATCATTTGTGATAGGATCATTTGTTTGATCGTTTATCTTTGTGATCATTTCTATGATCATTTGTTGACCCAAAGCACGGCTTTTGTATAAAGTGTGTCTTTGTGGACGTGACTTCGTCAAGCCTCACAACCCGGAATGGTCAAAATAGGAAAGATGCAGCAAGGTTATGAGGGGTAGCTCCCTTTAGGGTATGTGCATTTCCTTCTGGAAAAGGGTAGTATCATGGTATGGAGCCCAGATACTTACTCATGTTGAACACTTTATTTATTATGGTGTGATGTTGATTAGAGAGCTCTCGGATAAAGGTCCCAAAGGACCGGGGGATGGCATACTCGTGTCAGTAGTTACCCAGTTAGGGGTAACCCGGCCTTGTGTTGGCAGAGATCCGGTTTGGTTCTCGGGGACGTCCTTCCAGAGGCGTTCTCATGTGGCAATGGGAAGTTCCTTGGCCTGACCATTCGTTGGAAATCCAAAGAAACAATACGATCTTGTACGGTTTTAGTTGTATAACCTGCTATGGAATGTGGCGGTAACCTGCTATTGAACATGGTAGCTATAGTAGGCATAAGTGCGGAATGCCTATGCTGGCTAAGATTTATATTCTACTTTCGAAATGAATTTTTCCTACACTATGCACTAGTAATAATATCAAATGTTCTTTTTAATGCGTATCAAGCATCTTTTACTATCATAAGGAGAAACCTCCTCCGATTCTGTGTTTGCATTGTGTGTGTGTGCGGGAGGCCTTATGGTAGTCTCATTTTTAAAAGCATTGCGAATTAACTTTAAAAATATTCCTCTATTTTGATTTTAAAGATAAATAAACTGTTTTGAGTTCTCACACCAGTCACATGACTGACTCGGAGTTTATTGTTTTCCTTCCTAAACTCTGGGTGCCCACCAATTTCCACACGGGCAGTCAAGAGTTAAGGTTTATCAGGATATTTCTGGAGTTGCTGGAGGCAAGCTGGATGGCATGGCGTATTACTAGTATATAGTATTTCTTTTCCGTTGTTTGATGTTGTTTGTTGTTGTACACTCTGATGATATGATGAAATGAAATATGATGTAATGTAATAACTGATATAGTTCTTTGTTTAAAGATTATTCATTTATGTATTATATGTTGTTCCGCTGCGATTGTGAGATTCTGATATTGTTCTGTTGTTTTCTTTCTGTTTCGTTCTATTTTCTTTTCTCTCTATTTTCTATCTTTTTCTCTCTTCTTCTACCTTTTCTTCTGTCTTTTTCTTTTTCTTAAAACCCTAACTATTCGGTTTTTCGGCAACGAAAAATCGTGTACGTTACAAACCCTCCCCTAGCCTACCGACCCACCACTCGCTCGCCACCCATAGCAGCCTCCCCGCCTCTGCCGAGTAACCTAGCATCACCCACCTACGCTTCCTCCCCTTCGCCAGCCCAGCCTTCCCTCCACCTAGCCTACAGCCACCAAAACCGATCCATCCCCACCGAACTGGTATCCATAACCACCTATAACCTCGAGTACATCACCACCACAGCCATGCCAAAGCCTCCCATCCAACCCACTACTGCAGCTAAACACCCCATCCCATCACATGACGATCCCTATCTCTCTAACAGTTGCATGTTTTTTTTCTTTTTTTAATGTAAATTAGATGAAGTTGTATATATATATTGTTGCTTCAATTATGTGCCTTTCCTCCCTTCCTTGTCGTCTCCTACTTTATGATCATCTCCAAGCAGTGAACTCACCACCTCATTCTCTTTATATTTTATTTTCATGTGTACATGTTTAAATATAATATGTATATATATGTGTGTGTGTGTGTGTGTGTGTGTTTTGTTCTATATATATAGTTGTTATAAGGTATAAGTTATGTTGGCTGTATATAAGAGATATATAGGATCTTCTTGAGAAAAAAAGCTTTCATAAGTTTGTAGATACAATAGTTTATATAGTTGGTGTATTGATTTATATTGTATAAGTTTGCTGTTATATATAAAAGTATATAAACTATAAGATCTGTTATATATATAAAGTTATATAAGTTATATATAATCCATTGTTATGTATATAAGTTTATATAAGTCATACATAACATGTTGTTTCTATATAAATTTATATATGATCTGGTTGAGTTTATAATAAAGAAAGTTATATTGATTTTACAATAAATATTAATTATAAAATATGTAATATGTATATATTCCAAATATATATGCTTAAATTTAATAATGATTTTGTAGATACATACAAAGATTTTGATTTTTATAAATATATGTTTTAAATTGATTTCAGGAAAAAATATATATAATAATTTTTTTTCAGTTTATATCAAGCTAGTTAGATTTGTTTTCATTGATTCCAAACTATCAACCTTGGCCATCGAATTCGTGTTTATCATGCCATGCTTTGGAACTTGTGCTCGGATTCGTTGCATCTTTTTCTTGTCTATTTCACAAGCCTCGAAAGGTAAGCAATCACTCACGATTACATTCTTATATTTAACAAATTTGATTCACATGAAATGGTGATTGAAATATGATGTTAAATTTGAATTGTTAAGTTATTTAATTGTTAAATATGATATGCTGTTATATGCAATTGATCACCTATAACATATGACACCATAACCTGTTGTATATATTATATTTAAATTTATCACTGATGATATATGTCTGTTGTTGATATGTTATATTATTATCATATTTGTTCTCACTCTACAAGTTCCCTGTCAGTTTAGAATTCTCTATGGGTTGAAATGATACGTACCCGAACGATCTTATAGATCAGGGGAAATCGTTATGGGTTGAAATGATATATCCAAGCGATTTTCATTGATTTTAAATTTTGGAATTCTGGGTTGAAATGATATAAACCCGTAAATATTTAATTTGCGGATTGAAATAAGAAATATCTATATCACTTTACAATAGGATAGAAAAATTATATACGGACGCCGTTGATCTATATTTTGAAAATGAGTCCCAAAGTTTGAAAGGAAATATATGGGTTTTTATAAATATTGATTTTAAAAATATAATATATATATATATATATGCTATTTTATATATGTATAAAGTTTAGATTTTAAAATAATATGTTGTGGAAATTTTAATTTATAAGAAAGTTTTAAAAAATATAAATTTTAAGATTTTCCTTATAATTTTATTATTTTAAAAATATATAAAATAAGATTTAATACAAAATACATTTAATAATAAGATTTAATTTAATAAAATTTAATTTAATAAAATTTAATTTAATTGGTTTATAGTATGTTTAAGTATTTAAATTTATAATAATATTTTAAAAATAGATTTTTAATAACTTTAATATTTGAGGTTAGGAAGATAAGTTAATGTTGACTTGGAATTTAAATTGTTTAATAATTGAATTTAAATAAGAATTGATTTGAACTTATTGATTTTGAGATTTTGATAGATATGATTTATAACTTGATTTGATAAAAAGTGATTAAATGAATATTCTCAATTTTAAATAAAAATTAAGACTGAATATTTAATATTGATTTAAATTTATAAATTAAGATTTTATTTAATTGTTATTAAAATGATTAAGTGAATATTTTCCAGTTTAAATAAAATTAAATTTAAATGTTGAAATATAAATTAAACTTGTATTGTAAATGTTTGAATATTTAAACTTTGAATCTTGTTGGAACTGAAGTGATAGTTCAAACCTAGATTTGAAATCGATATTAATTGAAATGGTTTATTGAGAATTTGAATTGAACCTTTGATCGTTTAAATTGAAATTGTTAAACAAGAATTGATTTAAATTGAATTTATGGAATTTAAGTAGATTTGAATCGATTTGTGAAATTTGAAAGAAATTAATTTTATAATATAAAGTATTATATATATACTATTTCTAATATATGAACTATTTAAATTTATAACCTATTTTTAAGCATAAACTATTTTTAATTTATAACTATATAAAAATACATATATAAACCATCTTCAATATTTAAACTATGTAAGTTAGAACAGTAAATTATTTAGATTTGATGGATTTAAATACTAATATTTTGATATGATGGTTTAAACTATTTGTGAATATGATTTCAAAACTGATATGATTTCAAGGTGGATAAATTTCAAAAGTGATGAATTTGAAATGAATACGATATTTTGATATGAAGTATAAGCTATTTGAATATACAAAATGGCCACGGTGTGAAATAAGTGTTTGGTTGTTAAAGAGACCGGGATAGGATATTGTCATACTCTCTGCCAATACCGAAAAACACTTTAACAAATGTGTACGTGGTGGAGATTCCAGAATTGAAGTAGGATGGTTTGGCAAACGATTCTATATGAGGTATTTATGTGACCCTGACTCCCGTGAGTCAGCTTAGATGTGACTAAAACAGGAGCCATGCCGAACCAAGTGAGGTCGTTCCTCCGATCAGACACATTTCTTCGATACCATTCTATTACTTTATGAGTTGATTGGGTGCACCTTTGATTTAGGAGTATGGCTCGAAGTGGGCAGTAGTAGCTACTATGCGATACCACCAGTCCGGATCCGCAAACGGTATATCCACCCTAGCATTGCCTCGGGTGCCATGTTGACATGCCCTATCGCGCCTTCTAAGAGTTTGTTTTGTACCGTACCTATGTTGTGTCTGAAAGTTTGTTATGCATCGTGTAATATGGATATATGATAATACAGAGTTAAGTGATGATAGTAATATAGTAAATAGTGCGGAATATAAAAGCAGTATAAGTAGAATGACACTAGAGATTTTTGTACTGGTTTGGAGCACCGTCCTACGTCTAGTCCCAGACTCCTTCTAGAATTTCACTAAAAAATACCCCTCACTTAACCCGGAGGAACAGGTCTATACAACCCTTGAGCAGCCGAACAAGGACCTGAGCAGCAGAACAGGAATTTGCCTCAGCAGCCGAAGAGGACTTCACATGCCTGAGCAGCAGAACAAGACATCAACAAATACAAAAATAGTTTTGACTTTGTGTGTTCTTAATAACACAGATTTGTCACTTATAGTACACCTTTCCTATAATCTTCCCCTCGAGTATAAATATATATATATATATATATGTATATATATATATATATATTTGAAGTACATGAAAAATAGAAAGGTATAGTATTTCTTTAATGCAGAATAATTAAAAGTATAATAGCGAATAGATTCAAGAGTGTTAGATTAGAGATAAGAAAATTCGGTAGTAAATCAGATTGTGAGTCAGTGGTTTTGAATCAAGTTGGAGTATGTATTTATAAAGGTTAGAAAGTAGCGACTATTGATGAAGAGTTTCGATTGAAGTGTTGCGCCCAAAACTTTTCGTAGAGGTTCGTAACTCTTCACAAAAAGTCGTGTCTTTTCAAAAAGTAGCAATTGTAGAAATTCAGTCAACTGAGCTTCTGGGTCAGTCGACTGAATATTCAAACAAATTTTAAAATATATATTTGAATACCTGTTCACCTGTGCATGTTGCACAGATTTTCCAAGGACAGTCGACTGATCCTCTGGGTCAGTCGACTGACCTTGTAAAATCTGTGCAATTTGCACAGTTTTTACAAGTATCGTAATATATATAACTTTATACACTTTTTATATATTTTATATGCTTATATATATGTATACAATATTTAAGAATAAGGTGAAAATATATAAGCTAATATATACGTAATCGAGGAGAGATTTTAACAAGATTAACCTAAGACTCAAAACTAAAATAATATAATTGTTGCACCGGTTTTGAAGTCTTGTCTCTTGTAGTATATATTCTCCTTTTTCGTAGTAGTCATCAAATCTGTATGTTGTAGTGATAGCTTTGTGTCATGAATCAAAACCAAGTCTCAACAGTGTCCTTTGGGTAAACCACCGGTTTGGTGGAGCTTATGGCATTGTATAGACTATGTGAATATATAAAATGTGTTAAGGGGGATTTGGGTAACGGCTTAACGCTATTTTAATACTTTACTTTACTGATAGACATATTATAATAGTGTATATTACTACATAGTAGATAGTTCCATGGATCCTTAGAGGGTGGAAATCTCAAGCATCCTTTAAGTTATTGTGTTGCAGTTGACATTTCACTAGAGTTAAATTTACTGATATAAGAATTTTAATCCTGTCTCGAGTGTTTTGTATTTTGCTTTTTGTTTGGGTCACACTGAGTGTCATAGCATTTGAATCACCTTTGGAGTTTGGAGCTTTGCTTGAAGATCTGTCTCTTACCTATTTAGCTTCTCATGTGTCTCGGTTATTTCTAGTTGTTTGTTCTAACTTGTCGTTGGCATTTGTATTAGTAACTCCTGTTTATTCGAGATATCATTTGTATTTTACTTTAAACTTTGTTGTTTATATAGTAGCTTCATGAACTACTATTTATCTTTCCACTGCTTATTGTTATACTACTCTATGTCTGTGATTCTGTGATTGATCTCATTTATTATGCATGCCTAGTTTTGTCAAATATAAATTAACAATCTGTTGTTTTTAGCAATTCAAGTCTGACATGAGTTGATGATTGTCGATTTGAACGGTTCAAAATACTAGGATGTTACAATCCTACTCTGTTTTCTGACATTTTTGATGTCGGGGATACGTTTGACATCTCTCACATGAGTTTTCATCACTCAAATAGTTCACAAATCCCCAAGCGGATTCTAATATATCGAACAAATCATGAATCACTATATGGATTCTAGCATCTTGACAGATCTCGGATCTCTATATAGATCCCTGCATAAGTCATCCGACGAATGCTAAGTTGAGACTTAACCTTGGGATAGACAATTCAACTCTATAACATTCCAATTCATAATCGCTTCCAAAGCATATGACCCGTGTATCAGTTTTAAAGTGGTATTCGATAAGTAAAACACTTACCATTTCTAGTCTCTTCAAAACTAGTTTGACGAATTTCTGGTCAAGTTCAATAGTCGACTATCAAGTTCAATATAGATGATCGTACATGGAAACCAAATCTCATATTCTTATTATGTTTTTGACATTTTCGTCTCACACTATCCCTCGGTCAAGTGTGGAGCCGGTAGGTTAAAACACTATTGCTTCTGTCCCTACTTGAACATCAGTCTTAATTCTCACGGATAAAAAGCCTACTTCATCATCTTTTAATGATAAGTATATAATTAAATACTTTTCATAAATGAATAAACAAACAAAGCACGATCAAGTCACACAAAGCACAATTAAGACATATAAGAAACTTCTAATCCCCTTTTTATTTTGTTAAACTTTTATTAATTAAAACTTCTTTTATTAGAAAAACTTCTTTTATCTAATAAAACTTCATTTATCAATCTCTACTGTTCATTTGTACTCTTTCAGTACTTCAAAGATGTTCATATACTTATCTCAAATGGTCTAAGTATATTCATAAATCATTAACAACATTTCTTACTTTAAATCTTTACTTTCTCTATTTTTTTTCAAAAATATTCCATACTTATAATGCCCTTCAAAATATCCATTTAAGGATCTAAGTTTTTTCGCAAATCCATTCAAAAAGGCTTAAAGACAAATCTTACTTAAACATTATTACTACAAATCCAAAATCATTGCACTTATGCTTATCTTTAAAACATTCTTTTAAAGATCTACTTACATTCATAAGTATAATAAAAAAAGGGGGGGAGACGAGTGTAATTAACACATTGTTACAACAAATCAAAAAATATTCCATACTTATATTATCTTTAAAATCATTTTTGTAATGATCCAAGTTAATAATTTGGTTAAGTTTGATAGTCGAGTAATCGACTATCCAGTAAAAAGCGATCACTTAAAGAAATCACGTTCATATACTTAACTCGTTTCTGACATTCCAACTTATACTATCCCTCGTTCGAGAGTGAAGCCAGGTAAGTTAGAGCACTGATTTCATATTAAAGCCTTACATAGACGCTTCATTCTTGAATCTCACAAATAGATAAGTCTACCTCGTCGGATTTTAGTGTTATGTATATTATTAATGACTTTCATAAATGATTAAGAAATCAACATAAGTTACACGTTTCTGACATTTTCGACTTAACTATTTCTCGATCAAGAGTGAAGCTGGTAGGTTAGAGCACCATTACTTCTATCCTCACTCGAACGTCAATCTTAACTTTCACAAATAGATAAGTCTACTTCGTCGGCTTTTATTTTAAGCATGGTTAATTTTCTTTTTAAAAATTTATATATGCACACACGCATTAAAAATACTTGTAGATAGGTTTTAAATATCTATTTAAAATATTACTTGAAAATAACTAATTTATAATTTGATGAAAAACATGTTTTATGTTATAAAACCTCTTCACTTTGAAAATGAATATATAATTATTAAAAATATATTTAAACTTCAAACAAAATTTAATACTTCAAAATATGTTAGAAAAACATATCTTAAAAGATAAGGCAAAAATATCAAATTTAAATATCATTTTTAAGCAATTAAAACCTTAAGAAACTTATTACAGCATTTATAAATGTTGTTAAAAGTCATTGTTAGAGAACAACATTGAAAGCACAATCTTTGTGACCAATTTTTACCACTTAAAAGAATGATTTAGGACTTGAAATTTTTGCGGTAAGTACTACCCTTAGGATACTCAAAAAAACTTAGAAAGAAAACTAATGATATCTTTCAATTTATTTAGAAAAATTCTCGCAATCAGGATATATGAAAGTGCTCATATAGCAACCTTCTCGCTATAACATTTTGCAACTTTGTTTCATAAGTTAATGAATGATTTAAACGTTTCCAGTAGTAAGTACACTTATAGTACTTACTAAAAATTAGAAGAAACTCGTAGGATGTCTCTCAAAGTTAATTTTAAAAATCGTCGGACACAAGGCATTTTCAAAGTGCATCCATTGCGACCTTTTCGCTTCTAACTTTCATAAATTTGGTTCACAATTTCTATAACTTCCCAAACCATTTATTTTCTATCCCATACACCAAATATGTGTAGAGAACAAGTAAATCAAATTATCCCATGTTAAGATCATAAATCTTTTATTTACACAAGTTAAAGTTAAAGGATATCAAAGTGCACTTATAGCGACTATTCTCGCTTCAAACACTTCCAAACATACTTCAATTCAACATACAATCCAAATCTCATTTAAACATCAAGTCAAGGCCATGCCACATGTTGAAAAGGGTAACAGAAGTGATGTTATACAATATAAAGTTGTCATTTGCTTTCAAAAGCAAATGGGGTCCAAAGTTTATAACTTTAATTAGTTAAATCAATTTAACTTTATATTTGCACACGCATACATATATACACAATATATACATGAAAAGATAGTGAGATGAATGACTTAGATCTAAGCCAAACACATGCTCAAACACTAACAAAGCCAAGAACATTTCCTACCATCTCCAAAAGCCTAAAGTCACCACCTTTAGCTACAAAATTACAACACCATGCTCCCCTCCACCTTCCTTACTCACGGCCTAAATAAGATCCCTGCTTTTTTCTCATCTTTCTTCCACTTTGACTTTAGATCCATTCTTCTTAAGGTGTTTTAAGGCATTGGTGAAAGTCTGATATAGTTTGGAAGAGATTTGAGTTAATTAGAGAAAGTCAATGAAGAACAAAGTGAATTAGTGCTAACCCACTTCCACCAATTTCTTAATTTTTAAAACATGATTAGTGAAACCCTTAAGGGTGTATTTATAGACTTTTTTAAGAGGTCACAACCACCATCTACCTTCCGTGAAATTAAAAATGGAGCCTCCCTCTCACATGCTAAGTTTACACCTTATTTTCTTTGCTTAACACTTTAGTATTTCCTTAAAGGCTCATTTTCAAAATATATTCCCATGACATCATCCATATTTTATTTCCATAAACGCTAAAATATTTTAATTTCATTTTAATGATTTCCTAAGAAAATAAATGTATGCAAAAAAGTTTGAAAACTTCTAATGGTTAAAAAGCTTTTATCGATAAAGTGATTTTCGATCACATTATCGCTATTTCTTTAAAGTAACTATTTTTTCAAACCTTTTTCCAAAACAAGTTTACAATCATTAATTATGATTTAAAAGGGGGTTAAGAAGGTTATTAAATTACTTAATAACATTTAATCCAAGGTTCAAATATTTAAATACAAAGTGACCAAAATTCTAGATCGTTACACCTTCCTAGTGACCGGCCTCTATCGACTGGTGGCACACACCAGTTAACAGAGGTTAGTCATTCTTGGAAAGTAAGCCTAGGCTAGCAAGCCAAGTCAGCCATTGCTCATCGATTCAAGCCTTATCTTCTCCGTTGCTTCACGCCAGTGAGTCGTCTTACTCCCGTAGTCTGCCTTCCCTGCAACGGGGTTCATTAATTGACGTTTCCAAAGAGGTTTCTTAAGCATTTGTAAATAAATTTCGATAACAAAATCCACTGTTTGCATGTGTAGAATCCTACGAACAAATATGACGACCCGGCCTTCTCTGATATGGCAAAATAAACTCAATTGACATTCTTGCTTCACATGATTCTCACATGTGTGTCGATAAACCAGCTCGTGCATGCATATGCACACACATATTCACAAACATGCAAAACCCTACAAATCAAATTTCGAGCATCGTTAGAGCGATCACTCGACCTGGTACTCTCTTACGCAGCTTAGCGCACCCGGAGGTTGTTATGGCTACATAAGAATACTCATAACTTAATTATATATGCATATGGATATTTCCATATGCATATACAATTATTCACACAATTAAACAAATGTTGTGAACAATCCAAACTATTCAACAATTCTTGCTACAATATAATAATTGTATTTATTGTTGAATAACCTCAAATATAGGTATACTCATTCTCGCTCGTGCACAAATACACACTTGTTTGTTCAAGTAAGTAACTAAATTATTACTTAAATCGATTCTTTCTTTTATTTACTGAAATATTTCAAATAAAAGACCAATCTCTTTTCTATTATTTAATAAAAAATCATTTCATTATTTTATAAAATACAACATTAGCTTATAAATCATTTTGAAGCCTTTTACTTATTTTTGAAATTCATATTCTTATTTTGGATTAGTAATAAAATATATAATAATATTTCTATCAATAATATAACGATTATTTAGAGTCTAATTAATTTATAATCATGCTATAGATCAATATTATCGTTATTTAGCTCTGTTCAATGCGGATAGAACAAAATATAAATAAACGAGATTTTAATAAATTATCTCGAATATCTACTTAATTAAACCCAATCAAATCTGGAAATGATTATATATATATATTCTACCTCTACTGGGTAATATTTCAATATATAAAATTATGGGGATTTATGCTGAGATATAAACTCAAAGTTATAATTCCTCGCGCCCAAATTGTAAATTCTCAAATGTCTAAATCCAGACCAAGTGCATACTATGTCATAGATAATCTCACTATGAGTGCAAAGGCAAAGACTACATCTCGATTGGACCTTGTATGCAAAACATATGAATTAAATATGAAACGAGATTAATTAAGGGGGATTTTATTGAAAGGACAAAAAATTATATATTTTTAGCCTCAAGGACACAACCTTCATATTTTAGCCACAAAGACAAACACTCTTCCAAAATAAGTCAAAAGGACAAGCTGTCAAAATTACCAACCACCACGCATCGCACTGCCACCTGCCGCCATCACTTGTACCACCTACCTTGTCTGCCTCTCCTAACACAACCACAATCGACAAAATCAAAAATTTAAGTAGCAAGTTCGACACTGCTACTATGTGTATCAGTTTCCATGTATTAAATAAAATGATACTAAGCAATATTAGTAATGTCGTTATAGGTAAAATATATATGTTCTTCTACTTTTTCAATTTAAATGTATTCCTTTATAATCGCCATCAATACATATCCTACTACACATAAAGAATATGTGCATCATTAAACATTTTTTAGAAAACAACAAAAAATGATACTATACATTATCATTTATATCTACTATCAAAAAACTGTTACTATCAAATGTGAATAAAACCGCTACTATCCAATGTATATTTACTATCAAAAAAACTACTTCTATCAAATGTGTACAAAACTACCACCATCAAAATGTGTATGAAACTGCTACTATCAAAATATGTATACAGTATCATTTATTACTACAATCAAAAAAAATGTGTATAAAACTGCAACTACAATTCATGAATTATATCAAATGTTTATAAATTGCTACTATAATTCATAAATATTATTAAATGTGTATAAACTGCTACTACAGTTAAAAAACTAAAATTCATAAACTGCTACTACAAACATAATAAATGCACAAAATGCTACAAAATCGTATCATTTGAAAATAAAATGCTACCCCAAGGTAAGATCAAATATTAGATGATAAAACTGAAACATATGTGTTTTATCCATCATTTATTTTGGTAAATACAAAATTGATACTACACGGTATCATTTTCCTTCTCACCGAATTTTTGTCCTCTGTTATATTAGTTGAAAAGTTTGTTCTTGTCACTAAAAAATTGAGAGCATGTCCTTAAAGCTAAAAAGTTGATGAATTTTGTCCTTCATGGTATTTTCCTAATTAATTAAAGATAATTAAATATATTAATTACCTTAATTAACTTCAAATCCAAATCCTCACTCATGTACATGTGCACATACAAGCACAATAAAACCCACCACTTTGATATCTTTTCTCCACAAATTCTCCTTCTCTAGTAATTGATTCGTCGAACTGTCTTCACCAATGAACTCCGCTACGCATGAACTCCGCAACCATCCCCATTTCACCACGTCCGAACACCCTTATCAAATTTCATCTATAGCTACCCCTTTATTGCCAAATGTCACATTCTACCATAATTCGGCGGAGCTCAGGTAGTTGACGCGAGCAGGTGCATGTGGCTAAGAGGAACATGTTGGTATCATTCATTTCTCCTAAAACCCTATCCATCTCCTACAATATCTAAACCTAGTTGACGGTAAGCAATGTCGACATCGATCGAACTATGTCGCATACCTCAACATGATAGTAGATGTGAAGCTCCTCTCTGCTCGAGTCCAACGAATCCGGTATCGTTGAATTTCTTGGTCCATAGCCCTCTAATCTAATTTATGAAAGAGGAGTCATCATTTTTGTTTACTGGAGATGAAAACAAAATACAAAGGGGGAAGAAAATGAAATCTAGAAAAGTATAAGTGTGGTGATACGTATATATTAAAATATATACTATTTATTTGATTTCTCAAATAAATTCCCATACGTTTCGAACTCCTACAATAACATGGCACGTTGGATCGCAACGAAACTCATCTATGCACATCACCTCATTTTTCCAGTCCTAATGGTATAAATTTCGTCGCTATTAGAGACCTCACCGGGATGATAATTTTATGCCTTTCGAAGCTATTTTGGCCATCAGATCACCCAATTCAAAATATAACAATATTTATAGTCATTTTGATTTGTAACATCAATTCGGACTTAATAAAGATGGTACCAAGTCCTAATTCAAGCGTATACGAAAAGTCGTATTTTGGACCTTCAAATCAATAACATCTGAATACATAAATTAATTATTTAAATATCTTATCATTAAATACGCGGGTTGTTACATTCTCCCCTCCTTAAAAGGATATCGTCCTCGAAATTCTCAAAGCAAGGAAATGTCTTCCAATCCTTAGATTTTTAAAGTACCTCATGTCTCAGAAAAATTCGGCAACAACTCCTTTGCGTGCTTAGCTCCAAAAATCCTAAAACTACAATATAAGCCCATATCTGGAAACAACACGACGATGGCATATCATCCCTTATTACTTCATACCACTTTTGCAATTTGTTTTAGCACGCAACTTACCATTTAGATGTGAATGTGGATGCGAAAATAACCAAATGGAAATCCTTTGCTTCCATATACCTATCTTGCGCTTACACTAGCTAAAGAGAGTCATGACATAAAAAAGAAGCAATGTGCTTCCATATATACAGCATACATAAGCATGAGAAGCAAAACATAGTAATAAGCTTGCTAAAACAACAAATTCATACATATCAACGTGGTAACATAACCATGAATAACTACCATATATGCAACTCAACACATTCCCTAACTTGTATTTCTAGGGTGAGAAGCTTAAAATTTAAACATTAATAATTCTAATGTAGTAACTGATACTATCCCAACCATACATGACTATAAATTGAAGAGTGAGCTCAAATAAGTCGATACCTAAATATACCATTGATTCCATGTCAGATTAAAAGGAAATAGACTCATATAGATTATATTTCCGCCCTTGCAATGTCCATGGATATCATGATCTGTTTTGAACAGTTGTCATTATCTCTCTATTCGAAATACTTTAATACAAAATTTAAATTAAGGTACAAGCAACCAAACACATAAGAAATAGCAATAACTAGCAATACAAAGTAATAATAAATAATAATCAAACAACCAAAAGCAATAGTAAGCAACGATGGACAATCAAACAAGAAAGAATAAACAATAAATAAACTGCCAATCATACAAAACAAGAAACAACATAAATAGATAAAAATGAAAATCAATCAACAACAAATAATAGCAAACAATTATTGAATTATAATATGCAATGATAAACAACAATCAAATAATAGCAACCGACAACAAACAATAACAAGCTTACAAAATAATGAAATAAACTACTGAGTCTATATTGACACACATGGTGACCAACAAAAGTCAAAAACAAGCATGGAAAATTATAAACTCCAATGAGTCTGCTCGTCATCCAAAATGGACAAAATGATTAAGTGGTGTAACTCCTTTCATGAATACAATACACGAAAGACCACTACACCTCCCGCTATGAGAAGGAAAACTTCTATGATATGCTGGATCATCGAGTCTCAAAACTCCCAAATAAACCCAACAACTAAACCCTTAATTCCCCTTCTCCTTTCGAACAAAACTCATTCTCAAAAAGAGAAAATTTGGTAAGTAAATCATCATTTAATGATGATCTATAAATGCTTGGGTTTGCTTGGGTTCAAACTCATCTCAACTGTACAATGTTGACAAGGATAATATACTAGTGTACTATGATGCTCGCCTATGCAAGTATCATATTGCCACTTAGAAGATTATCCGATTAGCCACAAAACTAGTCGAGAAGTCCTTCCCCGAGCTATCATAAGCATTCTAAATTATACTATACTATTATTTACAATAACTAAAGATCATCCAAAATGGTATGATGCCCGATCCAACCCTTCATTCGCTTGCAAGATTCCTTTGTCAAATTAGGTTCAGCCACTTGACTCTTCTCATGTAACTCTAAATGGGTTCCTTGGTTTGACTACTTAAATTTCCTCGCAGGACCGGAGTCGTGCTTCAAAAATCTTTCAGTCAACTCAAGAATCTAACTCAAGTCTCGCATTTAAGAATCAAGTTAAAAAACCCTTGGTTCATATCATATAGAAACCTTGTGCTTGAATTAGGGATTGGAAACTGGTACGTGAATGGACCGATCCTTAGAAGATATCGTTTTAGCACATGGGATTACTCCAATCAACTAAGGTTTACTAACATAACAATGAACAGTACCAATATGAATGACTATGCAAAATGTATAAGTCACTCGGTCGGTCTTTGCTCATCATTGGATAACTACCAAACTCTACATGGATACCAATCCAAGTCATCACCGATCAAGCTCACTCAATTCAGATTCTTGTGCATCAAGTTCGAATGGTAGTGCATTTGGTCATTTTTTCTGGTTTAACACTAAGGTTATTTATACTAAGTTAGCTTTTGTAGAGGAATCCCCTTATAATTGCGGGGGTCAAGTTTATCCTATCTACTAAGTAACTAGCAATGGAAAATATAACGCTCAACTATCGAAAGAAACAAAAGTGAGTACCCTAAATATAGGTCATAGTCTAGTACATATGCTCCTTCTGTCCCACCTGAGAAATAGGCTTTCTAGGAAACGGTAATGCCCATTAGGGATAAGTCATCATCACTTATTCACCCATCGAAAATTTAGGAAAGTCCTCTTCAAGTGATCAAGCCAATCGTAATCGAAGCACTTATGCTTCTTTTTAGCTAGATGATATCTCATGGCGAAATGCCCTCATATGTCACCGGCGTGACATACTAGACTAGCTTCTTCTTCGCATAAGCTCGATCATTTTTTTTTCTTAGTCTTTGCGCTTCATTTGGGGTTTAGTTGCATTCCACTTTCCTATTTCAAATGGTATCTCGTAGACTTTCTCACGGAGGAGAACTATCCCAACAAGACTTTCAAAAGTGGCACTTAATAAGGATAAGGCTAAGCAATGAATCCCCAATGGATGCTTTAAAACCCAAGGCAAACTCCTTGCCTAATTCTATGGAGTGCTAACCGTCTCAATCTTGAATTCAACCAAAAGATCAAGTTGGTGAATATACTCTTCACTGACAAGCTACCCTACTATTAATGGATTAAACAATCAAATCATGCCTCTCTCGATTTCAAATATAAACCAAGGCTTAAGGCTACACTCAAAATCAATCCTAGGCATGGCTTTCTCATCAGTTCCCTCTACCATTATACCCCAACAAGCCAAAACACCCCCTTAAGATGCTAGATGACAATCCTCTACAGGAGAATATCCTATAAATCATATTAGTGAGAGCCATATCACAAACACATGTCCTAGCCAGTGTCGTAGCACGTCCTCAAAACTCATAAATGACTTTCCACTATGGCTAAAAGAATCTTAGTATAACTTTGGGAGGTTAAAAGCCGATGGAGCAAGAAATATCGATGCCCCTAGAGTTATGCCACCTTCATCACGTAAAGTAGATATTGGAACATTCAGGCATAATGAAACATCCTGTATAGTAGAAAAATAGTCTCTGAACAATTCAGGCACCCCATACTGCCTGCCCGTGGTCACTCTTGTACCCGTCCGCTCATAATGATAGTCGAAACAAGTGTATCCTAGCAACTAACGAAAAAATAAATCAAATTCCAAAAGGCATGTGATGTATACAGTACTATTAGTAGAAAAATATAAGTATACTCTCTCAACATATCTACTTCTACCAGATTATTTAACTTAATCTAGTTCACTTCACGGTACCCTAAAATAGGCACAAAATGACAACTTCTGACTTCTGAATACCATAAAATATAGATTATCGAGAGAAAAAAATTAAAACAAACATTTTACTAAGGTATATCGATAGAATCTCATAATGAAATGGTAAAATATAATATGTGGAATATACATGAGTAGAACATGATTACAATCTATATAAGAGATTGCACTAGCCGAAGTAACTGATAAGCAAATATCAATATAGAGAGTCAGAAGAACATCTGATATAATAAGTCTCGTATATAAATAACATTTTTCATGTACTACCGCAATATCAAGTATATACAAAGTATCGACATTGTCTCCACATAATGCTCTAGTTGTCCTAAAAACATATCCCCAAAAGCTCCTGACTCTCAAACTACTCAATTGAGTACCCAAGAGTTGTCATGACATAAGCATACAAAGAAAAAAGGCGAGTCAGACATTGAGTCTGGTGTGAGGGGAACTATCTCAAAATACCATATATTAAAACTATATACAAATAAACAGGAACTACTAAGGCACAGTCGGTCCTCCCCACAATCATAGCTCAAGGGTAATCCGGACAGTCCGTAAACACAAGGAAAATAAACCTATCAAAAAGATAAGAAATCATAGCATAACTTGCTCTTCTCCCTAGTAACTAATGAGTCGGTACAACTAATGTAATGAGGTTGAAACGTAAAAATCATACTATGATAAAGGTGACCCAACATCCAAAAGTAGGGTAATCGATATATAAGTCTATCATGAAGTACAAATGATAGTAAATGCAGCAATAACAACAACATTCAACTATTCACACATAAAATATGACAAATGAAAGATAATTAGGAAGTACAAATCAATACCATTATTACCGATGGGTAGAGTCAACAACGAACGTCGATTGTGATCCAATGATTCCCTTCGAGAGTTCAAGATATAAAGAGTCAGTATATGAATATGCCATAGACCCTGAGTCATAATTTTTGTGTAGATCTCACTGTACCCTTATAATGAGCATAAGTTATGATCTACTCTATATATTGGAAACCTAGTCTCCATATAAATAGAATCAGCATACCTAGGACCTTTTTGGATCCCACAATACCCCCATAATAAGCATAAGTGTTCTAGAATCCTATAATAGATGATTTTCATCATCCCCCGGTAGGACATCAAGGATTTCTCAAGTAACAAATGTACACCTCTCGTCAAAAAGAGAATGAAGGTTGTGTCTTGCATAATACACTATCAAGGCAACGAAGGAACACCGATGCCATATACATATGCATACATCAAATATAACATTATGCAATCAAATGCGCTTATCACAAACGAAGACCAATATGTCATCATCGTCTATCCACACGTATGGTCATTAATATATGATCAATACTGGGTACGGACACAATCATAAGACTTGTACCATTCATAAAACATATCTACCCCAAAGTCAAAGCCGAAGGGAATACACTAACTCCATTTAACCATTCATGCTTACTAAATGTGACCATGTAATCACTACATTATATCATATTTGATCATCATTGATCACACATGTATCACTATACTTTACATCCAAATCCTAAGCTTCATCTCGCATTCCACTTTCTCGAGTAGCTTGAAGCCTTCCCAAAGTCCTTTAAGCCACACTTCACTCTGCATCTGGATCCGAGGAGAAACCGCAGTCGAATTACACCTGGCCTGGGCTTGTCACCCAAGTTTATGCACCTTCAGTTGATTGGGAAACCTTCTTAGTCGAGTGGCCTTAATCGACTGGTGGCACACACCAGTCGATTGAGACTGGTCATTCTTGGGCAGTAAGCTAAGGACAACGAGTCAAGTCATGCACCGCTTGTCTCTTTAAGGCTAGTCTTCTCCATCGCTTCGCCCGATGAGTCGTCTAGCACCCGTAGTCTGCCTTCGCTGCAACAAAGTTCATTGGTTGATGTTTTTGGAAGCGGTTTCTTAAGTATTCAAAAACTGATTTCGATACCAAAATCCACTCTTTGCATGGAGTTCTCCAAGCAAATACGATGACCCTGCCTTCCCTGACATTCCAAAATGAACTCATTTGACATTCTTACCTCATGTGATGCTCACACGTTTGTCGATACACACACTCGTGCATGCATATGCACGCACATATTCACAAACACGTAAAACCCCACAAAATACATTCTAGCATTGCTAGAGAAATTACTCGACCAGGTACCCTCGGACGCAACTTAGTGCACCCGGTGGTTGCTATTGCTACATAAGAATGCTCACAACTTGATTATATAAACACATGGATACTACCATACATATATATAATTATTTACACAATTAAATAAATGTTATTAATAACCCAAACTATTCAACAATTCTAACTACAATACAAGAATTGTGATGATTGTTAAATAACCTCAAATACACATATATTCATACCCGTTCATGCACATATACATTGTAGCGACCAATAAAATTTTATTAATTTTTTTTTTTTTTTGGTTTTATAACGTATTTAATTTGGATTTTGAGAAATTATTAATAATAATAATTTTGAAATAAAAATTTGATATTTGGATTACGTATAATTTTATAGTTTAAACCAATAAGTTGTAGTTGTATATGGCTTGCATCTTATTCTATAATAACCAGTGTATATTTTGCTGTCTACTAGTATAATACTATATGTTAGTTTATTTATGTGTATCGATCTAAACAATGATTTTAGAATAATAATAAAAATATACATACATACATATATATAATTGGATTTGCGTTTGAATTTAGAAAATGATTTTGATTCATATAAATAGTTATATACATAGTTATGCACATATATAGCCATAAGTTCAACTCATACCATATTAAATTTCTTTTAAAGGTTTTAGCTAAATCTATGGGTGAGCGTTGACACACCTTTCCACCTTATATTTAATTCTCTAACGTTTCAATTTGCATTCTATCCGTTCATAATTTCTTTTTTTTGTGTCAGCTGAATCAATGAGAGACTGTTACAATTTCATTTATTTGTGTACGTTTTCATTTTTATTATTGTACACATCACGGTACCTTTAAAATTGTGACTTCATTTCTTTTCTTCGGTCTCAATTATAGAAGCGTGTTGCGCACGTTATTATTAATTGCTTTGAATCTCACTACTCTATATTTATTCCTGTACGTTTTATCTTCGCTTAAATTTCTCTCTCCATTCTTTTTTCCATTTTAATACCCTTGCCTTTCCATACTCACGTGCTTTCCAATCAAGCAATAAATTATTTAAATATCCACCTTATCAACTTGACCGTTGTTATTGCATCACACTAGTATATAATTCAAATCTATCATTATTCTACCATTCTTCTTTAACAAATTATATGTAACAGTATATCATAAATGGACAGCTCATTCTCCACCCATTCATTTCTCCTATTCAATTAATAATGGAATATAAAGTTATATATTTGGTATACAATTCAAACAACCGTTACCATTCATACCTCCTAAATTCTAGCGATTGACCCCTCTATTTCCATCGGTTCAAATTTATATAAACTTTATATTCGTTACACGTTACATTCATTTATTTGACCGGTCCTTTCCTTTGTTATTTCCCGAATTTCGTGCGTTACTAACCAATGCTCCATATTTATTTGCCTTAATGATTCAGCTAAATTTAAGGATCACCGTTGCTTTTACCTTTTTGTTTATATTACCATTCCCCTATTTTAGCCGGTTGCATTTGATATTTCCTTGATTTAAGCTTTCTAACTTTTAAATTTCCACTACTCTATATTTTTTCTGTACATTTATCTTTGCTTGAATTTCTTTGTCCATTCTCCTCTTTTGCATGTGAAGCTTCTTCTGTAGGTAAATGGTTGCACCATTTTTTTTTCTTCTTCTTATTTCTTTTCTTTTTCTTCTTCTTTTTCATCCTTTTCTTTTGTTTTCTTATTGTTTATATTGATTTTCCTTTATTTTAAGCACAACATGTTTTTGTCTATTTATTTTTTTACATGTTTTGATTTTCAATGTAACATAAAAGTTTATAATTTAAGCGTATATATATATATATTTAAAAAGGATCGCTTTATATTAAGGTCACATGGTATTTGGAGAAGTATTTTTTTTAAACTATTTTGTCACTTTTATTTATATTTTACAATCCCGGTCCTAAGAGCATTTGATTGTTGGCTATACAGTTTGGGTCTATGTATTTACATTTAAAAGATAATGTTTAAATTTATGTAAAGGAAGGCAAAATTATGATGTATAAACTGGGATAGTTTAACATATATAGGCGAGGACATCATTAATTCCTACTTTCTATTTTCATCAGTTTTGGTTTATGCATTTAGTAATGCTAACTAAGCTATATATATATATATAATTGGTTTTGCAAGGTCTATAGTTATATAAAATAATATGTCGATTTTATGGATTTTTGTTTACAGTAGTGCTTCACTTTTGGTTTTAAAACATAAATAGTTATATGTTTGGCAAGTTCACATATTGCTGTTTTGTAAGATCACGTTTAATATGTATATACTTTTTTTATAGATGAGAACTTGGTTTTCAAATATATTTTTTTTAGTATGTTTTGGGATTAATTATTTAATTTAAACAAATATATTTATTTTAAGTTTATGTTTAATTTTTAATAAATGTAAGCTTGATTTGTTTATTTACTTATATGTTTGAAACGCTTGTAAATTTAATTTGCGGTGTTCAAACTTAGAATATAAATTCATATGTATATATAGTATAGGTCAGTTTTATGAATTTTTTTTATATACATATTTTTAAGTTTTATTTTATATAGTATGGTTTATATGTTAGAAAAAAAAGGAGAGAGGTTTTATATCCATAGTTATATGTTACTGCATTGGGTAATATAGCTGTTTAGTGCTGTCTGCATTTGTACATTGATTTTTACTTGGACTGTATATATATATTGAATAACAAGTGTTTGTAGCTTTCTTTGTCGCAGTTAATATAAGCTATGTTGAAAATGGGTCTCAACATTGTTTTTTTCTTTAAACTTGCATGTGTTTATGTACATTTCAATATGAAAGTTACAATATTTATTTCAAATTTTATTACATTTGATTTTTAATACAAAACAGTGATTTTTCGTACATACGTATTTTGTTTTGATATTGGTCTTAAAAAGAAATATTAATTTAATAAGAAAATAATATATTTATTTTGATTTATATATGTATATGTGCTTTAAATGGATATTGTTTTCAAATTCTCTTATACCAATTCTCTTCATCAAACCCGGTTCTAATTTGATTCCGTCGATTCCTGTTATCAGCTTTGTCCGTCATGCCCGTTTTCTCCATCGAATCGTATCCATCTAGCGTCGCTTGGAATTCGTAGCTCGTTTCCTTGTCAAATCTGTTTAGCCTCGAAAGGTGAGCAATCACTCACGATTAACACTTTTATATTTATTGAATTTGATTTCAATTGAAACGACAATTGAAATATGCTGTTGTATTTATTTTTAATTGTTATATATGCTATTATTTGTATCTGTTCACCTATGACACCCAACACCATTATCGGTTAATTATGTATGTGATAATAATACAGATTGGTTGATAATTGATTGTTTGATTGATTGTTGTTTAAATTGGATGTTAATTATTTTTGTTAAGTGATAACTAGTTTGCTAGTTTAATTTGAGTAGTATAGTTTACAAATTAAACGGATTATATATGATGGACCTTACTTTATTAAAACCTGACCCCGCCATATGTAAATTTGATTAGTTGAATTTGACCCATTGATTGTCGTAGAAATTGATAAATTATTCTTGAAATCTTTGAACGTAGTTTGGATTAATTGTTGTATTATTAAACTGAAAATGAAATGGAACGACAAGGGAAAACTGAAATGTAATAACCTTTAAATCTACATGAAATGATAGTGTAGATTTTAGAAATAATTATAAAAATAACAATGCGAATTAATACGATTATTTCGGGGTTATTTGATTTAATCTATTGAATTGTTATTGATTGTTGTTATTGCTTGTTTACTTACTTTGACACTATCCCTGTCATCACACTGCAAGTTCCCTTTGTTATGTTTGATTTTTGAATTAAAATGGGTTGAAAAGATAGGCCCAAGCGGGTTTCGTTTAATTAAATTTGGGATTACGGGTTGAAATGCTATCCACCCGTATACATTTAGTGTACGTATTGAAATGATAATAGCCATAACACTTTGACCATATGATAAAAAAATCTATGGTCTTATTAAATGTAAATTCTTAAATACATCTATAAAGGGTAATGATAAATATAGAGTTAATTATATCTAGTTAATCAAGATTTGATTAAATACATAAATTATGATAAATAATTTATGTAAATTTTATTCGGATAAATTTTGCAATAATATTGAAAAATTAAGGTTGGGAGATAAATTTGGGTTATTGTAAAATGATGTTTAGATAAGGATTTATTTATTTAAATCAATTTGAAATTTATCGAATGAGATATTTCACGTTTAATAAAATTTGAGAAATCTTGAGAAAGATGTAATTTAAAGTCACTAAAACGGTATTGAATAAGGGAAGGTTCAAACTAAATAATAATGATGTAAAAACCAAGAATCTATATGAAACTGTTAAATTTAACATCTAAGTATTTAAGCCATGAACTGTATTGTAATTAAATGGTTTAGAAATTTGATATGTATTTGGGACCAAGATAGTTGAATTTGTTATGTAGATAACTAATTGAATTTAAGGGAAATTGAGGTTGAACGAAATCTGGAAATTTGTATTTAGAAAACTAGATTGGGAAATTTAGGGGAAATATTAAATACTTAAAGTATGGAAACATATTGAAATGGAAAGGGTAATTAGGATATCAAATCCAGATTTGAGATTTATAATTGAGATTGAATTTAATTTAAATGGAAAGGTCAGGTTGATGTGAACGATTTGTTAAGTTAAGGAAATTGCAAGTGCTTTACCATATACAGCATTTAATATATATAAATACTATTTGGGAAATATAATTATTCGAAGTGAATTTGACATTTGGGTTTGAAGTATAAATTAAGTGAATGACCACGATGTAATAGTGTATATTTCTACCCTGTAGATAGTTCTATGGACCCTTAGAGGATGGTCATCCCAAACATCCTTTAAGTTATTTGTATTTCAGTTGATATTTCACTTGAGTTGGATTTATTGATATAAGAATGTTAATCCTGACTCGAGTGTTTTGTGTTTTGCTTTACGCTCGGGTCAGACCGAGTAATACAGCATTAGAGACTCACCTTTGGAGATTGGAGCTTCATTTGGAGATCCAACTATCGTTTCAGCTTTCAGTTTTCTAGATTGACTGGTTCAGAGAAGTCATCGGCTCGTACTGAAGACTTTTCTGTATTCAAGAGATTCTGATGTATTTTATTTTAAACTCTGATGTATATAGTAGCTTCATGAACTACTATTTTTCTATTCCGCTGCATTATATTACTCTGTGTCTGTGATATGTGTTTGATTTATTTACTGTATATTTTAAGTTTTGCCAAATTAAATTAACAATTCGGTATTTTGAATTATTCAAGTCGTACATGTACGGTTTTAGTGTCGATTTGAATGGTCCAAAATAGCGGGTCGTTACAGTTGGTATCAGAGCTTTGGCTCTAGGCAAAACTTAGCATATATAGTAAATTTATTTACAGAATCACTTTCGCTCGAGTTGAATCTCTTCCTTTCGACTTGATTTCCTTTGAATTTTGGAATATCCCTCGGTTCCGAAATTCATCCGTGTCTCTTCCTATTTATATTAGTTTAATTGCGGAGTATCCCATAACTCCATTGAATAATTTGTAAAAGGGTGAAAACTCCTTTACAATTGGCATTAATTCACCTAGATTTCTGAAGTCACGGTTGACCGGTAGATGTCGCCCGCGACTTATAGAAGGATATCCACCTTCTACTTTGTAATAAAGATTTCCTCATTTTGCTCAAGCCTTCACACTTTGTTTCGAAACTTCCTTTGATCAAGTTTTCTCTTAGAAATTGAACCTCTATCTGGTTTGATATTGGACTCCCTGAATGATAGGAAACTATTTTGTAGATGGCAAAATCGGAAGAGCAGAAAGCAGCTCGTCGAGCCCGGAGAGCACTAGCCCGTAAGGAACAGGAGGAAGCAATGGAGAAGTGGGAAAAGATTTGGAGGGAAAGGGAAGGACCTGGACCTTATGACAATGTCATCTGTTATCGGTGTCAAGAGAAGGGACATTATGCAGCCATGTGCGGGAAGAGAGATGAAGGAAAGAAGAGTGAGGGCCAGCGTTATCGATCCAAGATCTTCTGTTTTAAGTGCCGTAGTACGGGACACTTTCCCAATCGCTGCCAAAAGGTGAAGAAAGTAAATGCTGCACCCACGGCATCAGTCGACCAATCAACCATTTGCTATCACTGTAGGCTGACTGGACATATAGCTAGGAATTGTCCTGTGAGGAAGTACGGAAGGAAGGCTGCGTTCCCGCAATTCGTTAAGGAGGATGGGTGTGTAGTGCATTTATGTAAGAAATGCAGAAGTTGGGGCCATATTGAGGGGGAGTGTTCTGGACCGATTGAAGTCCCACCCGGTAGAATTAATACCGATGCTTTGTTTATGTAAGGTGGTTCTCGGTAGATCTGTTTGTTTCAGCAGTTGTTTGTTGCTTTCGATAAACTCTATTGTATCTTTTGCTTAACTGAAGTTCTCTAATAAAGTATTCATGTTCCTGTTTCGTTGATATGAAATTCAAATCTCTATCTTTATTTTGAAATCCATTCTTAGATTATCCTTTAAAAATCGGGTACGTTTGTATTTTGAAATTGCTTTATATATCAAATTTATATTTTAATAACTATGATTTTTCCTATATATAAAAAGAAATGTTTCGATAAGGATTATATACCTATATATAAATCAAATAAGAAATGTTATTCTATATAAAAAGTTTTGAAAGGATTTGAAATTTTGGAAAATTATAAGAAATTGATTTATATAAAAATGATTTATAACTGAAGTGTTAAATTTGAAATTCGAGAATTGAATTCCGGTATTTTGAAATTGGTTTTAAGATTTTGGAAATTATAGGAAAAATAGTACGATTTAAAAGTATTTTTCCGAATAAGAAATGTTTTAAATGAGTTCAAATGAATTCCATTAATTTTGAAGAAATTTCAAACGAGTTTTCAAGAAAATAGAAGTCCAGAACTCACTTATGTCGCTAGGGAATAATTTCGGTGATGAGTGCACGCATCATCGACATTGATTTTCGAGTTTCAGAGTGGGGGAGAGGCTCCTTTAATAGCTTCGCTATGCGAGTGATCTTGTAAAACCGTTTTTGATTTCAAATTCCGTAGTAATTTGATAGTTTCGAAAGAAATATGTATATATTTGAAATGATTTAAAGTATACCGGTGTTCGATCCTCGAGTTTTGAGTTGACCTAGAATAACCCTATTTATAAAAAATTGATTTCCAACTAGTGATTTGAAATCTATTGATTTGAAAGGTACTCAATTTTGGAAAGAGAATTTTATATAATCGAAGTCTATATAAGGATATTTTGATATACTATTGATTTGGAAAGTATTCGTTTGAAAATGGAATCCTATATATATGGACTTTATATAAGTACAATATTTGAAAGTGATTTGAAAAAGGTACTATATGATATATATTTTCCAAATAAAGATATGGAAAGTGCCTTCTGCTTGATATCCGCTTTGTGGCCACAGCGTGGATTCATTCTATCGTTATTATTCTCTCTGATTTTGGTTTTCCGGATGTAATACTCGAGTGTTCCCACCGTGACGTGTCCCACGGTTTCTTTTTCTCTCGTGAATGCACAGCGAAATTGCCTGGCTGAGTCTTGCCTAGGGGTACGGATTGTTTCCTGGGGGAACCAGGCGGAACCATTGTGTATCCTGCAATCTGTGTAGGTCGCGAATAGTAGCGCAAGTGCCTGGCTGAGTCTTGCCTGGGGGTACGGATTGTTTCCTGGGGGAACCAGGCGTAACCATTGTGTATCCTGCACCCTACTAGTCATCATGGCGTAACTCGCAGGGCTGTGAAAGCTTACGGATATGGATTGTTTCCTGGGGGAACCAGGCGTAACCATTGTGTATCTGCGAACCATGATCGGACAAAGGTTTTGGTTTGATTGTTTTGTTTGGATCGTACTTTCCATATCTGTTTTAAAGGGTTTTTCAAGTATTTTCACTGGTTGTTGAAACAAGTCTACTAAGTACTTGAAGAATTCTAGCTTTGCGCCTGATCAACGCATGGCCAGAGTCTGCAAGAACAAGGATAAACTTATTGAAACATCGAGTTATAAAAGTATTTTCGAAAGAAAATTTACTTTGATATAGTAGTATCTTATTATAAAAGTGTTATTATAAAGGTATTTATTATAAAATATTTTTCCCAACAAAGAAATTTGCATTAATCTTTGGAATTAAATTCCTTTGGTAAATTGAAAATTCTTGCCCGATACTATTCCAGAATCTACCTTCCTTTCCTTTTTGAATAAAATCTTTTAAAGATTGCTTATCTATATGCTACATTGGTTAATAGAAAATTTTAGTGGTATAAATATTTTTGAAGTGAATGATTTATTAATAATGTTTGAAAGGTATCTAAAGACAAATTTATAAATTTATGAATTATGGATTTAATGTTTTCAACAGCTTCTTTGTAAATATAACTAATGATGCAAATAATTGTTTTCAAATAGCTTTCATATATGTATATAGGTGTTAGTTAAACATATTAAATTTCAATGAGTTTTGGAAATTTTAAAGTATTAAAGATAGCTGAATCGCAAATAAAGTTTTCAAATGAATAATTTAAGTAAAATTATATAGTTTTAAATTAATTATTTACCCTTAACTTTCAATCTACCTTTATTTCTGGTTGTTCTATTCTCCTACCTCCTTCCTTTTCGGGGACGAAAAGTTTTGAGTGGGGGAGAATGTAGCGACCAATAAAATTTTATTAATTTTTTTTTTTTTTGGTTTTATAACGTATTTAATTTGGATTTTGAGAAATTATTAATAATAATAATTTTGAAATAAAAATTTGATATTTGGATTACGTATAATTTTATAGTTTAAACCAATAAGTTGTAGTTGTATATGGCTTGCATCTTATTCTATAATAACCAGTGTATATTTTGCTGTCTACTAGTATAATACTATATGTTAGTTTATTTATGTGTATCGATCTAAACAATGATTTTAGAATAATAATAAAAATATACATACATACATATATATAATTGGATTTGCGTTTGAATTTAGAAAATGATTTTGATTCATATAAATAGTTATATACATAGTTATGCACATATATAGCCATAAGTTCAACTCATACCATATTAAATTTCTTTTAAAGGTTTTAGCTAAATCTATGGGTGAGCGTTGACACACCTTTCCACCTTATATTTAATTCTCTAACGTTTCAATTTGCATTCTATCCGTTCATAATTTCTTTTTTTTGTGTCAGCTGAATCAATGAGAGACTGTTACAATTTCATTTATTTGTGTACGTTTTCATTTTTATTATTGTACACATCACGGTACCTTTAAAATTGTGACTTCATTTCTTTTCTTCGGTCTCAATTATAGAAGCGTGCTGCGCACGTTATTATTAATTGCTTTGAATCTCACTACTCTATATTTATTCCTGTACGTTTTATCTTCGCTTAAATTTCTCTCTCCATTCTTTTTTCCATTTTAATACCCTTGCCTTTCCATACTCACGTGCTTTCCAATCAAGCAATAAATTATTTAAATATCCACCTTATCAACTTGACCGTTGTTATTGCATCACACTAGTATATAATTCAAATCTATCATTATTCTACCATTCTTCTTTAACAAATTATATGTAACAGTATATCATAAATGGACAGCTCATTCTCCACCCATTCATTTCTCCTATTCAATTAATAATGGAATATAAAGTTATATATTTGGTATACAATTCAAACAACCGTTACCATTCATACCTCCTAAATTCTAGCGATTGACCCCTCTATTTCCATCGGTTCAAATTTATATAAACTTTATATTCGTTACACGTTACATTCATTTATTTGACCGGTCCTTTCCTTTGTTATTTCCCGAATTTCGTGCGTTACTAACCAATGCTCCATATTTATTTGCCTTAATGATTCAGCTAAATTTAAGGATCACCGTTGCTTTTACCTTTTTGTTTATATTACCATTCCCCTATTTTAGCCGGTTGCATTTGATATTTCCTTGATTTAAGCTTTCTAACTTTTAAATTTCCACTACTCTATATTTTTTCTGTACATTTATCTTTGCTTGAATTTCTTTGTCCATTCTCCTCTTTTGCATGTGAAGCTTCTTCTGTAGGTAAATGGCTGCACCATTTTTTTTTCTTCTTCTTATTTCTTTTCTTTTTCTTCTTCTTTTTCATCCTTTTCTTTTGTTTTCTTATTGTTTATATTGCTTTTCCTTTATTTTAAGCACAACATGTTTTTGTCTATTTATTTTTTTACATGTTTTGATTTTCAATGTAACATAAAAGTTTATAATTTAAGCGTATATATATATATATTTAAAAAGGATCGCTTTATATTAAGGTCACATGGTATTTGGAGAAGTATTTTTTTTAAACTATTTTGTCACTTTTATTTATATTTTACAATCCCGGTCCTAAGAGCATTTGATTGTTGGCTATACAGTTTGGGTCTATGTATTTACATTTAAAAGATAATGTTTAAATTTATGTAAAGGAAGGCAAAATTATGATGTATAAACTGGGATAGTTTAACATATATAGGCGAGGACATCATTAATTCCTACTTTCTATTTTCATCAGTTTTGGTTTATGCATTTAGTAATGCTAACTAAGCTATATATATATATAATTGGTTTTGCAAGGTCTATAGTTATATAAAATAATATGTCGATTTTATGGATTTTTGTTTACAGTAGTGCTTCACTTTTGGTTTTAAAACATAAATAGTTATATGTTTGGCAAGTTCACATATTGCTGTTTTGTAAGATCACGTTTAATATGTATATACTTTTTTTATAGATGAGAACTTGGTTTTCAAATATATTTTTTTTAGTATGTTTTGGGATTAATTATTTAATTTAAACAAATATATTTATTTTAAGTTTATGTTTAATTTTTAATAAATGTAAGCTTGATTTGTTTATTTACTTATATGTTTGAAACGCTTGTAAATTTAATTTGCGGTGTTCAAACTTAGAATATAAATTCATATGTATATATAGTATAGGTCAGTTTTATGAATTTTTTTTATATACATATTTTTAAGTTTTATTTTATATAGTATGGTTTATATGTTAGAAAAAAAAGGAGAGAGGTTTTATATCCATAGTTATATGTTACTGCATTGGGTAATATAGCTGTTAAGTGCTGTCTGCATTTGTACATTGATTTTTACTTGGACTGTATATATATATTGAATAACAAGTGTTTGTAGCTTTCTTTGTCGCAGTTAATATAAGCTATGTTGAAAATGGGTCTCAACATTGTTTTTTTCTTTAAACTTGCATGTGTTTATGTACATTTCAATATGAAAGTTACAATATTTATTTCAAATTTTATTACATTTGATTTTTAATACAAAACAGTGATTTTTCGTACATACGTATTTTGTTTTGATATTGGTCTTAAAAAGAAATATTAATTTAATAAGAAAATAATATATTTATTTTGATTTATATATGTATATGTGCTTTAAATGGATATTGTTTTCAAATTCTCTTATACCAATTCTCTTCATCAAACCCGGTTCTAATTTGATTCCGTCGATTCCTGTTATCAGCTTTGTCCGTCATGCCCGTTTTCTCCATCGAATCGTATCCATCTAGCGTCGCTTGGAATTCGTAGCTCGTTTCCTTGTCAAATCTGTTTAGCCTCGAAAGGTGAGCAATCACTCACGATTAACACTTTTATATTTATTGAATTTGATTTCAATTGAAACGACAATTGAAATATGCTGTTGTATTTATTTTTAATTGTTATATATGCTATTATTTGTATCTGTTCACCTATGACACCCAACACCATTATCGGTTAATTATGTATGTGATAATAATACAGATTGGTTGATAATTGATTGTTTGATTGATTGTTGTTTAAATTGGATGTTAATTATTTTTGTTAAGTGATAACTAGTTTGCTAGTTTAATTTGAGTAGTATAGTTTACAAATTAAACGGATTATATATGATGGACCTTACTTTATTAAAACCTGACCCCGCCATATGTAAATTTGATTAGTTGAATTTGACCCATTGATTGTCGTAGAAATTGATAAATTATTCTTGAAATCTTTGAACGTAGTTTGGATTAATTGTTGTATTATTAAACTGAAAATGAAATGGAACGACAAGGGAAAACTGAAATGTAATAACCTTTAAATCTACATGAAATGATAGTGTAGATTTTAGAAATAATTATAAAAATAACAATGCGAATTAATACGATTATTTCGGGGTTATTTGATTTAATCTATTGAATTGTTATTGATTGTTGTTATTGCTTGTTTACTTACTTTGACACTATCCCTGTCATCACACTGCAAGTTCCCTTTGTTATGTTTGATTTTTGAATTAAAATGGGTTGAAAAGATAGGCCCAAGCGGGTTTCGTTTAATTAAATTTGGGATTACGGGTTGAAATGCTATCCACCCGTATACATTTAGTGTACGTATTGAAATGATAATAGCCATAACACTTTGACCATATGATAAAAAAATCTATGGTCTTATTAAATGTAAATTCTTAAATACATCTATAAAGGGTAATGATAAATATAGAGTTAATTATATCTAGTTAATCAAGATTTGATTAAATACATAAATTATGATAAATAATTTATGTAAATTTTATTCGGATAAATTTTGCAATAATATTGAAAAATTAAGGTTGGGAGATAAATTTGGGTTATTGTAAAATGATGTTTAGATAAGGATTTATTTATTTAAATCAATTTGAAATTTATCGAATGAGATATTTCACGTTTAATAAAATTTGAGAAATCTTGAGAAAGATGTAATTTAAAGTCACTAAAACGGTATTGAATAAGGGAAGGTTCAAACTAAATAATAATGATGTAAAAACCAAGAATCTATATGAAACTGTTAAATTTAACATCTAAGTATTTAAGCCATGAACTGTATTGTAATTAAATGGTTTAGAAATTTGATATGTATTTGGGACCAAGATAGTTGAATTTGTTATGTAGATAACTAATTGAATTTAAGGGAAATTGAGGTTGAACGAAATCTGGAAATTTGTATTTAGAAAACTAGATTGGGAAATTTAGGGGAAATATTAAATACTTAAAGTATGGAAACATATTGAAATGGAAAGGGTAATTAGGATATCAAATCCAGATTTGAGATTTATAATTGAGATTGAATTTAATTTAAATGGAAAGGTCAGGTTGATGTGAACGATTTGTTAAGTTAAGGAAATTGCAAGTGCTTTACCATATACAGCATTTAATATATATAAATACTATTTGGGAAATATAATTATTCGAAGTGAATTTGACATTTGGGTTTGAAGTATAAATTAAGTGAATGACCACGATGTAATAGTGTATATTTCTACCCTGTAGATAGTTCTATGGACCCTTAGAGGATGGTCATCCCAAACATCCTTTAAGTTATTTGTATTTCAGTTGATATTTCACTTGAGTTGGATTTATTGATATAAGAATGTTAATCCTGACTCGAGTGTTTTGTGTTTTGCTTTACGCTCGGGTCAGACCGAGTAATACAGCATTAGAGACTCACCTTTGGAGATTGGAGCTTCATTTGGAGATCCAACTATCGTTTCAGCTTTCAGTTTTCTAGATTGACTGGTTCAGAGAAGTCATCGGCTCGTACTGAAGACTTTTCTGTATTCAAGAGATTCTGATGTATTTTATTTTAAACTCTGATGTATATAGTAGCTTCATGAACTACTATTTTTCTATTCCGCTGCATTATATTACTCTGTGTCTGTGATATGTGTTTGATTTATTTACTGTATATTTTAAGTTTTGCCAAATTAAATTAACAATTCGGTATTTTGAATTATTCAAGTCGTACATGTACGGTTTTAGTGTCGATTTGAATGGTCCAAAATAGCGGGTCGTTACATACATATTTGTACATTCAAGTAAGTAATTACATTATTACTTTATTGATTCTTACTTTCATTTACTAAAATATTTTAAATAAAATTCCAATCTCTTTTTCATTATTTTATAAAAATCATTTCATTATTTTATAAAATATATCATTAGCTTCCATATGTTAAATTCAATATTTCATTATTATAAATTAAAGTCCAACATAATAGGTATACAACTAAGTCCGAAAGCGCTTTATTGGAGAATGGATTCCAATATGACAAGGTAATGGTGTGCCTTCCGTAAAGTACACCTCTAAAGCAAATGTAAGGAGGCTGACTTAATTTGCACCTCTACTACTCAGGATTGCCCTACCCTGACTAGATAGTACCAAATATGATCACCATTTGGTTGTGATTAATAAACATATCGGGCCCAAAGCATACATAAATACCAGACTAGATCAGCGATGATCATACCTTAATGGGAGCGACCCACATAGCCCTGCTTCACGTCTATGTTTTTTTCATTTATTGGTTGCGAGGCCTGATGCTACGTTTTACCTTTTATATAGCAATCCCACTAGGAATGCTAACACTACCCCAGACAACAACGCAATGCTAGCATTCATCTATATAAGTTGTTCAGGATATGAACAAACCATAGGCACTAATTCTACTATATCCACTTTGAAATCACCCTCAGGATTAGTAGCAAGTAGCTTTTACACTTTAAAGAACTCGTATTTGATTCCATCATCTTCATGATGTTCCCAATTTGAATGCTTACATTGGTTCTAAGAGGTTTTTGAATAACTAATGTTATCTGTCTCGGTCCCTTCGAACTAACAACCGATAATTTCAAAAGGGCTAAATTATCGACAGTGGACAAATCCACTATCTGGGTGTGTATGGATTTGCATATGAAAATAAGACATCTTGTACTCATTCATACTTTCCAATTTCAAACAAGACCTCCCTTTGATTAACAATGAAGTCGGAAAAGTTAGAAAACTAACATTGACTTGATATACCTTCTTATTTCTTTAGATGGAGACGAGTTTTCATACCACAGAATTTGGTGTTAAGTATACAGTTAAATATCTTCGATATAGTTAACTTATCATGACCCTCTTATCGAAATTAACTTGCTTATATTTATCACATTTTCAACACTTTGACTTCTCTATCCCTCGCTTAGGAATAAGTTCTAGATCTCACATTTAGAGGAAAGTTTTACTCATCGGATTTTGATGCTAAATACAATACGCTTACTTCCAATAAAATGTGTCAACGTTTTAATATAACTTATTCATATTTATTTGGCTACTTAATGGCACAGATAAGAGAATCCCTTGTTTTTAAACCCATTCACATGTATAAAAGAAAGTTGCTTTTTAAACAAACCGATCCTTAAAAATAATATGATTAGAAAGTAAAATCCTTTGTTTAATTAATTTAAAATAACTTTAAACCTTTATTTAATTATAATTAAATCTTAACTTAAATAACAATTAATTATTAATTAAGCCCTACTTGATTAAAAATTAGTTAATAATCAAACTTTACTTAATTAACAGTTAATTAATAATTAAACCTTTCTCAAATAATAATTAATAAATAATTAACCTTACTTAAATAATAATTAATTAAATAATTATCCTTCACTTAATTAGTTAATTATAATTACCTTACTTAAATTAATCATTAAGTACTAATTATCTTTACTTAATTACTTACTTTAAATAATCATTAGCTCATTAATAATTAATTAGTAATTAAAACTTTTTAGTACTCATAATATATTTTGAAATAACTTTCAAAAATACTCAAAATGAAAACACTTTTAATTTACACAAAAGTGTTCGTTTTACGAACTACATCCACAGCGACTATCGCTGTGAATATCATAACTTCAAAACTAGTTTTTTGTACAATATACCCATTTAAACCCTTACTTTTTATATTATAAATTACTTTATAAGATCTTTATAAAGTTTTGGATAAAAAAAGTAAAAGTTTTGGAAATTTTATAAAACTTTCTGGAAAATAAATAAGTATACGAGTTAAAATAAAGAATTCTGTGCGTCACCCCATAATCTAAACGCTAACTTTCCATTAGCTTACCGTATCCATAACATAAGCTCAACCATTACATACATGCAATATCATCGTAGACAAGTAAAAATCATAACTTGCAAACTTCAACTTCACTTTTGACTTCATTTCCAAGTATGTATAACCAGCATATACAAGCACATATATGATCATACAATCAACATCATTTTTCACCCAAGCAACCAAAAATTTACAACTGAGTTAAGCAACAAAATAAAATTTAAAACTTTAACTAAAAAGGTGAGCTTTATTTGCCAAAAATCACCCGAATCAAGTCAAGTACTACTACAACTTGAATCGACAATGGTTCTTGGTGTTACTTTGCAAAAGATGGATTTTGGAGGCTTAAAGGGGACAAATGTGTTCGGGCTTGGGTATTGGTGGCTTGGCTTAGGGTAATGGAGGAAGTTTAGGATTTTTTTAAGAGAAGGAGGTGTAGGATAGAAAGGAGTATTTTTTAATATGTTTTAAAGTATTTAAAGTAGAATAGGAAGAATTTTTATTTTTGAAAATTTTATAAGAAAGCCATGAAAGTTTTTCGAAAGCTTGGAAAAGTAGATGATTTTAAGAATGAAAAGTGAAATGAAAACAAGAAGGGAAAAAATAGGAAATTATTTTTATAGAAAATGGAATTAGTGAATAACCTAAATACCCTTAAGTCCATTACCCTTTACTCATCTTTTTCCACATCATCACCTCCCCCTCTTCCTACATGCACACGCGAGGACACTCCCTCCATCACAACATCCCCCTTCACCCTATGATGTTATATTAAATGTGACTTTCCTCTTTATTTCTCATTTTTTTAATTTTTGAAAAAAGATTGCATCTCCTTTCTTTTTACTTATGGAAATAAATTTCACCATATATTATTATTAACCATGCATATGTTATTAGTATATGTATGCATATATGTATACTAGAGTATTTATAGCATCTCCGACAACTTTTAGAAGACGAAAAGTCCAAAATTTAGAAAACGATTTCCTGTCACATTTTCAATTTTGCTTCAAACTAGTTATTTTTGTGAACTAAATTTGGGAAAAAAATCACCATAACTAGTTATTATTTAAAAGAGGTTTATTTGAGTCATAAAATCCATTAATTAATTATTTAAAAATATATAAATATTCATATTTAAAGTGATTAAAATTCGGTCATTACATTTTCTTCCCTTGAAAGAATTTCGTTCCAAAATTAACATCCAAATGATAACCCAAAATAACTCAGAACGACATATATTATATATCATGAAACCCATACAAAATATACACTATGCAATTACATCACAAGCAATGTATACATAATCCATACAACAAGGTACATAAGTTTATACATATATGTGTATACACAGCTTGTTGCAAAATGCATACACTATGCAATTACATCACAAGGGACCAGGAAAAAGCTTCCCAAATCATATCGAGTCCAAGCACTAGCTGATTCCTGGTCTCTACCCAATACACTAGTGACTGCATGGTCATCCATAAAGAGCTTCATAGGGCATCATACCAATGCCTTCTTAATATCTGTTGTTGTAGGGGACTTCCATCAAGTATAGATAATCTTCGCAAAGATCCTCCAAAGTCCAAGATGCATGCTCTCAACTGATCTTCCATGATTTGGTTAACCCTCTCAGTTTGAGCATTGGTTTGAGTGTGGTATGTTGTGCTCAAACTTAGCTTTGTTCCTAAAGCTACCTATAACGCTTTCAAAACTGGCTAGTGAAGATGGGATTCCAACCACATACAATGCTCGTCGAAACTCCATGCGGTCGTACGATCTCTTTCATAGAAATCTCTGCCAATGATGCAACATTCCTCGTTGGCTTTACTAGAATAAAATAAGCACACTTGGCCAACCAATCCACAATAACCCAAAACCTTTCATTTCCTTTCCTCGATCTGGTTAAACTGTCAATAAAATCCATGCATATATGCTCTCATTTCCAATTTGGGATCTCTAGTGGTTGTAGTAGCCCAGAAGTCCTTTGGTGGCAGCCCTTGATTTGATGGCAATTTGCACATCTTCTAACAAAGATAGATGTGACGACTCACAAATCCTGTAGGATCGATTTCACCCTAGATGGGGGGTGAATAGGGTGATGGTGTTAATTATAAAAATTAATTACGGAAGCTTATAAAATAATTTCAACACAGATCACAGAATATTAGCAGCACAGAAATAAATAGCAGAATAATAAAATGCAGAAATAGAACGACACATAATTTACCCAGCTTCGGCAAAACCCTGCCTACGTGCAGCCCCCAAGGTTTCTACTAAAAATTAAGTAGTCACACGCTTACACACGTAAACTCGCGACATCCGCTACTGACTAACCTAACTCTACGCTCAAAACTCTGCCACAACTCAGCCACTGAGTTGCGAATTCTCAAACTACACCACGTAGTTTGTCCCCTAGTCACACGACTAGAAATTTAAACGGTTTGAAAAGAAATTACAAATTAAAAACAATTTAAAACACAATTAAAATAAAAAACCCTATTTTTAAATTATTAAGCCTTAATGTAAACAAGGCCGGCCCTATCCCCTTTTTCTTTTATTATATCGGTCGTTCCTTTATTCTTTGCTTAGTAAAATGGCGACTTGTTCTCGTTTTCCTTTGCTTGCAAATTGGGGCTTTTGGAGAAATCGATGAAGTCGACTGATTTGTTGGTTGATTACAATTGTTGTTCCTCTGATTTGCTTCGATAATCAACCGTGTCTTCTATTTGAACACGACTTCTTATATTTGATCGAGTTCGACTGCAAATTGGTATGTGATTTTTGCTTTATTGCTTTAAGTTAATATTCTTGAACTCGATCCTCATGCCGATGATTCTTTTAGGGTTT
Organism: Allium cepa; assembly: GCA_030765085.1. Lineage (NCBI taxonomy): Eukaryota > Viridiplantae > Streptophyta > Magnoliopsida > Asparagales > Amaryllidaceae > Allium > Allium cepa. Next base: position 445,063,086 of record CM060931.1, read on the forward strand.
TTATATGAGTTTGAGTCCCTGGATTTTCGTTCGTCTGACTTCTTCAACATTATGCTTTCGGCCATTCGATTTTTGTTGAGTGTTGATGATTTATCTCTGACTTTTTCAATTTACTTGGATAACACGGTTTAGAACTCTGATTTGGTCATAATCGATTTTGATTCGTGAATTTATGTTACTGCTAGCTTCGGCCTTTGGCTTGAGACTTCATGTGCCTGTGTACTTCGGCTTTGGCCATCTTTGTGTTCATCTCTGAGCATTTTCAATTTTGTCTTGTTCTTTGTTGTAAGGTTGAATCACTGTCATTTGTTTTCGAGTATGATACTTGCACTGTTTCATGTGTGCTCAATATCACTTGATGTTGGTCGAGTACGATTGATTCTGGTATGTTTCATTTAGAAACTGTTGGTCATGTCACTCCATTCACTTCATATTGCCTTGACTCTGCATATACTCTCTGAGTTGCTCTGGCCCTGTTGCATACATGTTGTTTGATATGTTGGTTCGGTCTTGTACTTGTAGTTGTATTCATGTACACTCTGGTCGGTTGACTGTTGCTTGATTTTCCTGTAGCATAAAATACAAATCTCTGTTTCATTCTGGAAAAGAATTATGTTTTATTTGTTATGCTGTTTTGAACCATGTTCGATGTGTCACTGAACTTGGTTTTGCTTTATGATGTACTTTAGTCTGATGCTTGTGTCACTTGTGCATTGTTGCTCTACTTGACATTTCCTTTGATATTACTTTCAAGTTCTTGTGCAGTTTTTCTTGAATTAACCTGAATGTGCAGTCTTGCATATGCTTAGAGTCACCATTGGATAGTTGCTACTGCACCATCTTGTTTGTATTATGTCCTGTGTTTTCAGTCATCATTTCTGGATTTAGTGGTTTGCGTTGTTTTCTACTTGTATAGATACATACAGTTATGTGTGTATATAAGTGTGTCAGCACAGGTGTATGTATGTGCTTGATTCATATTTTGCACTGTGTATTTGATAGCCTCGAGTCTTTGTGACATTTGTAGTTTGACACTTGTTTGGTTTTTGGTGGCATTTGTTTGCTGTTATGTTGGTGGCATTGCATTGCTGTGCATTGAGCATTGTTCGAACTTGTACCACTTGAGTTGAATCCAGCTTAAGCTCGGATTTGACCTTGTGCTGAGAGTTGTGACATTTATTTTATTGCACTTGAGTTGAATCCGATAATTTGGGTTAGACCTGTGCTTACCTGTCCCGGTAAATTTATCAAGTGTATATGTATCAGTGTGCACGGCCTTGTGGCATATACAGTGATACACTGTGTATGTCACAAGCTGTTCGTGTATGATGGATTCAAAATTAAATGATGACGAACAACCCAAATAACCGAGGCAAATATTATTTTCAAAATCCACATTTTATTTTTATACTGCAAAAATATTTCCTTTTCAATTTTACCGCGTCAATATTTATTTTTGCAGATTGCTCAGATGCTGGATTCAATCTGGAATGAAGTTGAAGATAAATCATGAGTGAATGAGCGATATCTAGTGAGGACATTTGTAAATGTGAAATTGTGATGTAATTGAATTTGTATCAAAGTTGTATAGTGTATAGTGAGACCTTGAATTTGTACTATTCAAAATTGTAATAAATATTTGTTCGAATAAAATTTCTGTTTGAATTCAAATTCTGTGTTATTTAATTTTATTCAGCAAATATTTATTTAATCTGTGAAAAATGAAATAGTACATTACCAAATACATTTACACGAATATATATATATATATATATGTTTATTATCATCAAACAAAAATCATATAATCGCATATTCAACAAATCTGTACCCTTTGAATCGACAATAAACCACACATGTCCTACATAGAGTGATGGAAAGTCAGAAGAAAGAAAAGAAGAGAGAAGAAGAGAAGAGAAGAAAGAGAGAAGATAGAATAAAACAGAACAATAAAGAATCTCATATCGCAGCGGAATAACATATAATATCATATCCTTAATCTTTACAAAAAAGAAACTGTATATATATATACATCAATCAGAGTTCAACAATCGATCACTAATCATCATCTTGAGCAGGTATAGTAACATGTACTTACAATTGCCGATAATACAAAACAACTAAGTAACAATGCAGCGGATAATCAAAATAGATACGTGTATATGTAAATGAAGATCTCCAGCTCTCTCGCTGAAGCTCCAAAAGCATCAAATCTAAACCTATAAATATACTCAGTCGGACCTGAGCATTGAAAGGAAGAAAGCCTGTATCATTCTGGTAAACTAGCATGTGAAACGCACTTAACTGATTTTATTAAATTACCAAACTTTTCCTTTATCAAAACAAAAGTATCTCGTAAGAAAAGTCCATACATAAACAAGGACATGTTTTTAACTTACGATAACTAAAAAATTTCATATCCAATTCATCTGATATTACACAAGTGTCTAGTATACAAATAATATTCATCATAGCCGAAATTGTTACATTGATTAAATTCCAGCATATAGCCCAAAACGGATAATACAATCAAAAATGCAGGTACGTAGTGGAGTTTGTATTTCCATACAAATGACCAGGTGAAGGACTACCTTCCAATGGGTACATCTCTAGATGGATTTTCCAAGGCATAGAACATCTGCCCTTTACGAACACAAGACCGACCCACCTATATAAATAGATGGTACCGAATATGTCATCCTCGGGTCATTACCGACCTTTACCGAGGGCCTTCATAGCATACAAACCAAAATAATCAGATACACGCTGTCATAGCGTGTAAAGATATATCTAGAAGAGAATGATCACATCCTACTTGGGAATGACCCATTTAGCCTGCTGCATCTAACCCTGAAATGCACAGGCTGACCCGAGCGAATTGAAAAGACAAAACACTCGAGTCAGAACTAAAAGATCTTATGTAAGTTGAATCAACGGTAAATATGAGTGGAACGACGTCAGAGATGTTTACCGGGGTTTGACATCTCCTATCTGGTATCTAACGTGAGTGCAATAACTTAAGAGATGTTCGGAATTACCATCTCCTAAGGATCAATTAAACTATCTACTATGCAGTACAATACGCTATTATAATAGTGCCTACAGTAAAGTAAAGTATTAAAATAGCATTAAGGCGTTAACCATATCCCCATTAACACATTTTTATATAATGCCATAGTCTATACAGATATTGTAAACTCCACCCGCATGTGGGCTATCAGGGAGCACTACATAGGTACGACATAAAAAAACTCATAGAAGGTGTTCTAGGTATGTAAACACGACACCTGAGGCAATGACAGGGTAGATATACCCAATTAAGGATCCGAACTGGTGGTAACGCATAAGATCTACTACCGCCCACCACGAAACATACTCCCAAATCAAAATCAAGAGGTGGACACCAAATCAATCACAAAGTAATATAATGGTATCGAAGAAATGTATCTGATCGGAGGTGCGACCTCACTTGGCCCAGTGTGGCTCTTGTTTTAGTCACATCAAAGCTGACTCACGGTAGTCAAGGTCACGTCATACCTCATAAAGAAATCGTTCGCCAGACCATCCAACTTCATTTCTGGAATCTCCGCTACGTGCACACTTATTAAAGTGGTTTTCGGTATTAGCAGAGAGTATGACAATATCCGATCTCGATCTCTTTAACAACCAATCGCTTATTACACATCGGATGGTCCTTTTAAATTTCGAAAGTCAATTTATACTTAATATCAATATATCATATTCAATTCAAACCATATAACTTTCGAAATTATATTTACTTTCAAAAATCATATTTTCAAAATAGTTCAAACCCTCATTTCAAAACTTCATATTCAGATAAAATATGTAACTCAAATCCCAACTTTAATTTATAATGTCATTTAACCATATTCACTTAGAATCGAGGATTTAAAATATAAACACATCCACCTTATTTAGTTTGAAATTTAGAATAGTTTAGATAGTTATAAATAGTTATAAATGGTTATAAATAGTTAAAATACTTTGAAATGGTTTAATAAAAGATTTAAGATACTGTTAAATCGATTTAAGAAAGTTAAATAGATTTAAAACAGGTTAAATATAATTAAAATAGGTTAAATATCTTTAAAATAGATTAATTGGATTTGAAATAAGCTAAAACGGGTTAATTAGTTTTTTTATATAAATAAAAGGGCTTAAAATAGGTTAGATGATTTAATATAGGTAATATAGGTTAAAATAGTTTAATAATTCGATAATCTTAATAATTAGAAATTTTAAAATAACATATTTTTAAATAGTTTACATTAGAAAAGGATTTGGAATTTATATCAATTTAAACTATTTATTCTATTTCAACACATCTGAACCATTTCAATTTCCAAATCAACAAAACCCAATTTCGAATCTTCGATTCGAATTTTAAATAAACTATTGGATTTCATATTGATTTCAATCCATGTTTGAAATATCAATTTATATTTTTTTTTCCAATTTCAATACATTTCAAAGTTATATTTCAAATATTTAAAGAACTCAATTCTGATAAATTTCGCTTATATTTCAAATTCAACTTGAAAATTTCAATTTAATTCCTTTAACAATTCCTTTAAAATAATACCAATTTCAACCTAAAACCTTTGAATTTCAATAATAATTCAATTTACATAAAAAAAATTCAAAATATCATTTAAGTCGATTCAAAAATTAAGGATATTAAAATCATTAAATTTAACCAATTCGGTGTCCATATATAATTTTCTACCCTATGGTTAAGTAATACAGATATTTATCATTTCAATCCGTAATTTAAAACTTTACTGTTATATATCATTTCAAAATGCAATCTTGATTTAAATAAAATCCATAAAATCACTTGAGTATATCATTTCAACCATGGAGATTTTTCCTTAATCTATGGATCATTTGGGTATGTATCATTTCAACCCATAGTGATTTTGCTTAAACAATGACAAATGGAACTTACAAAGTGGTAGAAATATATAAATCAAACATATCATCCAATCATCCAATATAAAGTCAAACATCCATCACAATCATCATCCAATTCAACTAAATAAATGACAACAAATAATAGATTATCATTAACATGAAATTAGCTGGCAAATTTAAATTCAAAAATAAATTAAATGGCAATTCAATTTGAATACACTTAACTGGAATGACAATTTAGGTATACCAAACAATAATAAATAAATTCCTAATCACATCACAAATTTAATTTAACTAACACATAAAATTTTAGAAGTTGTGAGTAGATTAAAACACTCACCTTTGATTCTAAATCGAATTAAAATCCAAAATTGGGCCCAAAATTAAACACTCTTAGAATTTGTCCAAACTAGGGTTAAAGTGTCTGGAATTTCAATACGATCCCAGCAAAACAAACCTCGTCCAAATCCGAGTTCGTATGCAAAAATTATTCGAGTTAGAAAATTAATTTTTTTAAAAAATTTAAATAAAATTAAAAAAGAATATACTACCACGTCACCTCAAGAACAACAAAACCCTAACTGCCATTTTCGTACGCGAGCCGCCGACACCCAATCACCGGATGCCGCCATCTCGTCACCAGCCACCATGATCGCAGTGTATTGCTGGACTTCCCAGCCTCGGTCGACCACAGCCCTACCCAAGCGCATGCTCGTCGAGGCTCCTCCACCCTCCGCCGCCATGATGAACATGGCACTTTCCAAGCCGATATTTGGCGAACCCAGTGACGAACTCAACCAACTAAGGCATGGATCGAAGCTTCTCGACATCCTCTTTAGTGCAGCACAACCGATCGTCCCATCGACCAACATCTGCCGTCGTATCCATCGACCACAAACAAATGACTGAAACTAAATGCCTAAATTCTTCTCAAACAATAATCCAAATCGGAAAACGAATCACAGATTTGACTTGCGCTTATCGAGAGATTCAAATCGATACAAAATTCGATATAGTTTAAAGAGTTTTATTTTTTTGAAATTAATTTTGAATTCGAATTGAGGATTTGAAGTTTGAATCTATTTCTTCCATTGAGGAGGAGAAGTAGATAGCTAAATTGTATGTATAGACAAATGAAAATAAGAAGTAGAGAGGGTTTATAATGGGTTATAATAGGCAGATCAGAAATACAAATGAATTGGCAAGATCGAATTGGAAGTTGAACGATAAATGACCCGAAATTCCCGTTTGGCTCCCGAAATGAAAATGAGTCATCCCATATATCAAAATAGATGTTTTCAATAATTTTAAATTCAATGCAACAGGTTTCAATCCTAATTTCATTATATGAAGAAGTTATGTTAAAATCAGATTATTTCAAATTGGTTTCAAGTGAATTGATTTCTAGGTGTTTCGAGTCCGTATGATCGAACAACAAGTCTGATCGCTACAAAACTTGAAATCATACAATAATTCACCGTTACGGATCCGATGAAACTGATTTCGTCGAAATCCGAGACAGTTGCCAAAATGGCTATATTTCCAGTTAATTAAAAAAATTAATACTAAATTAATCAATTCACCATTCAATTCAAATTTGATAATTAACCATTTCTACCACTCTAGATTACTCAGACACTTGCAATGACTTAATACAAGTATATACCAATTCAGTATTGGTTATTACACTAATTATAGTGTTCAACTTTTACTGTAATTATATCCAATTAATATAATTTAATTTCAATATATTTATTTAATTTGGTTTCGATCTTTTAATTCAATCAGTTATTTCTCTACATACATGGTTAACGTTGTTATATATTCGATTACATATATATTCTATAATTATCATCTTTTATTTGTATTAATTACTATATTTCGATTATATTGAATTTTGTCAATTTTATACATTAATTAAAATTTGAAGTCCCAATTATTAATTTATCTTGGTTTCATAATTTTATTAAATCAATTGTTACCTTATAAATGTACCTACATTTCTATTCATTTTATCACATTCACCATTTATAGTTATTTTCTTTACTCGCATTAATGTAACATTTAATTCTATTTAATGATAATTAATTTTCAATTTAATTTAACAGACTAACTAAATAGGTAACATATAATAGTTTGTCACCATTAACTTTTAACCATATTTATACGTTATTATAAACCAAATGCTATAGTTATTTACCTAACATTGATTTTATTCAACTACCATTAATTATATGTTATTTCTTTAGTTAATTCAATATTTACATTTGTTTTCTTATATTCCCTTCATAACCAAGTATAACATTTAAATCATTTCAGTTGATTGTAATTTCATTCAATTTGTTAATAATTAACTTAAATTAACGTTGTTACATTTCATTCTATTTATCATTTCATTAATAAATTATAAATTTTTAATTTATCCCAATATTAGATCACAAAATCTTATTAGACTAACAATTTTTAAGTATAGAAAATTATGGGTCGTTACGTTTGGGCTTACATAATCATCCAGACCAGGCTAGTGGCCAAGTAGGGCGGCGTACTTGATTACTAACCCTACCTTAGACACTACATTTCTAAACACCCTACTAAATGGGCAAACTTTAATAAGTTAGCCTTAATATTGCTAATTTTGGCCATAAACCATTGGGCTCTGATACCTTTAAAAGAGCAAGACTAGTCGAAAGCATGTGAAATAGGTAGATTCAAAAAAGAAGGAAAAAAAATCATATTTTTGGATCTATTGGGCCTATGAAGTCTAAAGGATTTATTAGATCCAATCCAATACAGTTTTAAATAAAATATTCTTTTATGTAGGTTTTGATTTAATTTAACTTAAATATATTATAATGAGCATATCAAATACACTCAAATGTGCATAATACACACCACAATGGACACATTCATCTGTTATATATGTCTTTGTTGTCTATAGTTTTATTCTGAAATCATATAAAATAGTATAAACATATGTGTGCATGTTTCTGTACATACATACGTACTTATATAGTTTTCTTATACTTATGTATAATACGTTACAAAGTATTTTTGACTAATTGACAATAGTTTGTTTATATTTACAATATGACAATTAATGAGTTTAAGTAGACATTTACGAAATGGAAAAGGTGAAGAACATTTCTCCTTCATTTACTTATTCATTCGGCATCATTTCAAATCAACATTTGAATACTTTAACCCTTACAGATATTAAAATTAATTATGGCTAATTTTGTGTGTTTTGAAATTAACATTTTAGAATCTAGAAGAATTCAAAATTAGATCTATTTTAAAAAATTGAATTAAAACACAATTTTAAAGAAATTGTTTAAACTCTATATAAATTGTTAAATTTAACCTTTATCTTTTATAATCATTGTTTTAGACGAATGCCTTTAAAAAAATTCAATTGGTATTATAAAGGTATTGTCATGGATCTATTTTAAAATTCGAATCAGAACACTTATTTAGGAAATTGTTCAAAATTCGTATAACTTATTAATAAATTTAACCTTAAAACTTTAAATTTTATAACCATTATTTTAAATGGATATCATTAAAACAAATTCAATTGATATTAATAATTGTTTTTATATTTCAATCCATTAAAATAAATTCAGTTGGTATTACAATTATTTTATGTTTCCTAATTTTTCTTAAATTTAAACAATTTGAATGTGCAAACTGAATCAGATAATACAGACATATATAAGTTTGTTATAACATATATAAAATCTAATCTAAACAATACAATGATGTAAATATAAATGATAATTAAATTACAAGATTACCTAAAGATGTAGCCAATGATTTGCACCTTGAATGAAGATTTCTCCTCATATCCCCAAGATCCACACCTAGCTTTGCAAAAGAATGATGAATCACTTATTTTGTTGTAATTGATTTTTCATTTGATTTGGAGTTGAGAAAACTTTGGAAATGTTCATTTGATTTTTTTCCATGGAAGGTTAGGAGGAGATAAGAGAAAAGTGAATATAAATGAATGCCTACAAGAAATTAATTAGTAGATTTGTTTTTACTAAAAGAATGAAGCCTTATCAATTCTTCTAATTAATATTTCTCTAATCAATTCTACTAAGTTTCTCTCTCTCCTACTCTATCTCTTCACATTTTTGGACGAAAGCAATTGACACCAACAAAATTATGTAAATCCTTTCATGCAATTTTCTTTTATTTAAATCCGTTTATAGTTATAATGATATCATATCTTATGCATGTAAACATAACTTTTATAAGTGCATTCAAATAATTGCGAACAACTCCAAAACATCAAATAAATTTTATAATGATTAATATTTCTCCAATAATTAATCAACTAAATTGATTTACAATATTTTATTAATTAATTAAATCATGTGGTTTCTCGAAGAATTCATCACTAAGGTTATGCGACTCAAAGGTGTAAGTTCGTTAAGCGATTGATATATAACAATTTGAATACTAATGTTCACCCGCCAACTTAGCTAGTATTCTTGCAACTTTTTTGAATTTACATAATTTTAGTAAGATTCAATTATTATATGCGATACTTGGTAGATGGTTATTTTCACTAATTCTCTTTGCCAAAACTATGCCATTTTAGGATTTATGAAAAAAAAATGGCCATAAACTCCAATATCGTCCACATTTAACTCGGTTTTTCCAAAGAGAAAATCCTTGGTTAATAATAAATAAATGTTATTATTAACCACACTGTTCTAGCTAGAGACTTTGTAACATCCCTCATCTGGAGGCCAAAATCTAAGCGCTACAGATGTTGTAGTTATCTATTGTATTAACTTCTGGTGGCAAAATACGGTAATGCTAATTGTATCTATAATATCACAGACACTTGAATATGAAACAAAATCACAGGTTTCTCAAAAACCAACATTTTTTATTACATTTCCAAAACATGTTCCATATTCAAAATACATAATCCCATAATCGTTTCCCAAGTAAAGGTCAAATATTACTATAACTATAATACGTCAAGAGTGACATATGACGATGCCCCTTTAGTTGACCGGAGTCAATATAGTAATATCTGACTTAATACACACAGCGGAAATAAACAAAATAAAAATGTAACTCCTAAATAGCTATCTGTCAGCCACCTACTTATCTCATGAAGCTTTGTTTACCAAACTACTAAAACCTATAAACTTTAACCCTCAGCCTGCTCAAATCAATTTTGAGCATCCAAGAGTTTAAGGGGAAAAACAAAAAATTCGAGTCAGACATAAAGTTTGAAAGCAAACATGCGCATTTTCATTTAAATGCAAAGTAGCGCTACGACACCTTTGGTACCCCTGGTTTCGACCCAATACCTTCCGCCTACCTCTAATTCACTACGTTTCAGATATCTGATATCATGTGCGTTGGTTTCGAAGGAGTCGAAGGCGGAGGTAAGGAGTCGGAAGCCCGGTGCCAAAAGCATCAAAAAAGGAAAAAGTTTGTAGATTTGTCCTTTTAAACAATTTCTTTACACCTAACCTTCCTTGTTTGTCAAAATCTGATTGGTTGCAAATTTTCTATTCCAAAGGTACTGCTGATTTTCAGAAATTACAATTTGAATGATTTACAAAATACCTCTTCTCCTTTTTATAAATATTTAAAACATCTAAGTGCCACACCTTAAATAATTTTATATATCCATCAAAACACTTAGGAAAATTCTATAAAAATTCCAGAAAATCAATTTTAATATGTTTTCCAACATATATAAATTTCAGATCCTAAGCCAATATAATTTGGCCGTAATTAATTTTTAACCCAAAAAAAATTTCTTCACTAGAAAATTCATATAAAATCCACATAAATTCTAAAAATTCTAAAAATTGAAACATATCTACAAAATATTATTCCTGGTTTCAATAAAAATTCGCAAGGCGTTTGAATGTTATTTAATAGGGTTTTCATCTTAAAACATATCATAAAATCTATTCGGACAAGCATAAATCATCAACACGTATATATAATCATTCCACCATTCAAAAACATGGCAAACCATTGCAAATAAGTTCGAATTCATCTTAAAGCCGAAAATAATAAGAAATTTGAGATATAGTCATTATTCACCTTAGCTTTTGAGATTAAGGAGTTTGAGATTTGAATGAATTTGATTTGATTAAGCTTCTTCCTTAGCTTTTCTTTTTCTTTTTCCTCTTACTCTTGTTAATGGTGGCCGGCCTCAAGTTTTTAAAAAATCTTAACAAATAAAAAATAATTTTGTATGATATGCATGGCCAAGGTTTAGGGTATAAGCTTGGCCTCTTTCCTATATTACCCCTCCTCTATTTCATTTTAACTCTTCTTTTAGTTCATTGGTCAAATGGCACGGCTACCCCTTAATTATATCAAATCTCAATCCCCAAATCAACACATTATTTTATTTTATTTAGCTAACTAAATTTCTAAATAATGTTACTAAAAATATTAGGTGTTACAGACACCCCTCCTTAAAGAATTTCGTCCTCGAAATTACGATAAGATACACAACAAATCAATCGAAAAGGTAAAACATAACATCAAAAAAATTAGGATATGTATCTCTAATTTTACTCTCAATCTCCAAGTACTTTTTCTATCATTGGCGCTCTACTGGACTTTAACTAATCTGACTGTCTTGGTTCTAAGCCTTTTCTCATCTCTCGCAACAACAGAATCGGCTTTCTCACTATAGTCAAGTTTGGTTATATTACTGAATCATCTAGCATAGTCGATTCAATAGTAGTTTTCGGGTCTTTAACACACTTTCTAAGATGAGAAACATGGAAAACATCGTGAACTCCTGCCAAACTGCTCGGTAACTCAACTCTATATGCGAGTTTCCCTATCCTCTCAATAATAGGAAAAGGTCTAATGAATCTGGGTGCTAATTTCCTAGTTTCTCGAATCTGATTACACCCTTCATCAGTGATACCTTAATAAATACCTGATCTCCAAGTCTTTCCTTTTGCTGTCTGCATAACTCTTCTGCCTAGATTAAGTCTCCTTCATTCTAACTTGATTGGCTTCAATCTTTTCTTTAGCTTCTCTAAATAAATCTAGACCAAGAACCAATCTATCCTCGGTCTCCAACCAACAAACGGGAGATTTGCATGGCCTTCCATAGAAGGCTTCAAACGACGCTATACCAATACTAATCTAATAACTGTTGTTATACGAAAACTCAATTAAATGCAGATGGTCTTCCCATGATCCCTTGAAATCTAGTACACAAGGTCGTAACAAGTCCTCCAAGACTTTGTTAACCCTTTCCGTTTAGCCATCTATCTACGGATGGTAAGTGGTACTCATCTTGAGCTTGGTTCCCAAAACTTCCTCAAGACTCTTCCATAATTCGTTAGTGAATAAGGAATCTCAATCAATTACTATACTACTAGGAATTCCATGCAGTCTAACTACATTCTTTGTAAACAACTTCGCTAAAACAGGTAACGTTCTAGTTGACTTAACTGGAACGAAATGGGAAATCTTGCTCAATCTGTCTACAATGACCCATATACTTTCATTTCCTCTATTAGACCTTGGCAACCCATCAATAAAATCCATAAAAATAGATTCTGTAATGACCCTCCATTTCGAACCATTCAAATCGACAATAATCCACACATATTAGACTTGAATTGCTCAAAATAACATATCGTTAATTTATATTTGGAAAAACTTAGCATATACGGTAAATAAATCAATCACAGAATCATAGACAGAGAGTAATGCAATAATAAGCAGTGGAATAGATAACTAGTAGTTCATGAAGCTACTACAGATCATCAGAGTCTGAAACAAATACAACAAAAAATCCCAAGTACATAGAAGTCACTAATACAAAAGAAACTGACAAGTCTGAACATAAACAACCGGAAATAATTGAAAGCTGAATTGATAAAAGGTAAGAAAAGCTCCAAGCTCCAAAGGTAAGTCTCAAATGTTGTGACGCTCAAGCTGACCCGAGCATAAAGCAAAATACAAAATACTCGAGTCAGGATTAACATTCTTATGCAAGTAAATCAACTCAAATGAAATGTCCCAGTGAAATGCAATATAACTTAAAGGATGTTAAGATTCCATCCTTTAAGGATTCATGGAACTATTTACATACATAGTACAGTACGCTACATAGATAATGTCTATAATAAAGTAACATATTAAAATGGCGTTAAGGTGTAATCCATATCCCCCGTAACACATTTTTATATAAATATCATAGTCTATACGGATACTGTAAGCTCCACCAAATCGGTGGGATACTCAGTGAGCACTCCATAGTTATGATACAAACCAAACTTGTAGTGGGTGCGATAAGACATATGACAAGGCTTGCGAGGCAATGCCCAGGATAGGATACTACCATTTTGCACTCCTGGACTGGTGGTGATGCATAACAGCTACTACCGCCCACCTCGAGACACTCCCAAATCAAAGGTGCACCCAAATAAAATCACAAGTAATAGAATGGATTTGAAGAACCATGCTCGATCGGAGGTGCAACCTCACCTGGCCCGGTATAGCTCCTGTTTTAGTCATATCAAGTGGACCCACGGGAGTTAGGGCTGCGTTCATCCCTCATACAGACGTTTGCCATTCCATCCTACTTCGTTTTGGATTCTCCACCATGTGCACAGTTGTTAAAATGGTTTTTGGTATTGGTAAAGAGTATGACAATATCCGATCCCAGTCTCTTTAATATCCAAACACTTATTTCACCCCATGGTCATTTCATTTCAAACAGTTCATACTTCATATCAAAATATCACATTCATTTCAAAATCATATCACTTCAGAATCGAAATCATTATTCACTTTAAGTCATTTTCATTTCCAAAAATCATAACCCTAAAAGAGTTTAAACCATCATATCAAAGTATTCGCATTTAAATCCATTAAATTTAAATCCCAACAGTTCTAACTTAAATAGTTTGAATATTTAAAGTAATTTATATATTAGAATAGTTATACACTAAAAATAGTTTATATTTAAAAATAGGTTATAGATTAAAATAGTTTATATATTAAAAATATTTTATATGTTAAAAATAGTTTATATCGAAAATAGTTTCAAATTAGAATTATTTCTTCAATTGCACAAACCAATTCAAATCAACTTTAGTTCCAAAATTCAATTTAAATCAATCTCAGTTCACCAATTCCAATTAAAAAAGGTTAGAGGTTCAATTCCAATTCTCATTAAAACCATTTTTTATTTATATCGATTTCAAATCCAGGTTCGAACTACCAATTTAAACCATTTCCAATTCAGTAGGTTTCAAAATTTAAGTATTCAAATATTTGCAATAACTCAGTTCGATAATATTCATTTATATTTCAAAATTCAACTTTAATATTATTTAAATTAAAAAATATTCACTTAATCAATTTTAATAACATTTAAAGAAAATCTCAAATTACAAATATAAATCAATTTTAGATATTCAATTTCAATTTTATTCAAATTTGAAAATATTCATTTAATTACCTTTAATCAAAATCCAGTTATCAAGTTATAAAATCACATCTTTAAAATTTCAAAATTAATAAGTTCAAACCAATTCCTATTTAAATACAATTCTTAAAAAAATTAAATTACAAATCAATTTTAATTTATCTTTCCAACCTTTATTTACAAAAAATCTATTTTAAAACAATAACATAAATTCAGATAAATATTTAAACATATTCTATGTATATAAAAGTAATACAAACATCTATATTAAAATATTAATAGAAATCATAAATAAATATTTAAAACATATTACACATATATATTGGTTAAATTAAATTCTTATTAAATTTTATTATATTAATTACTATTAAATTAAATCTTATTATTATTACTTTTATTTTAAACCTTATTTTGTATAATTTAAAAATAGTAAAGTTATAAGTAAAATTTTATAATTTACATTTTAAAACTTAACTTATAATTTTAAAATTTCCAAAACAAATAAATTTAATAATCTAAATTTTTACACATACATTAAAATTAAAATATCTTTATATTACATTCTAAAAATCAATATACCAATATTTCTCCTTTTCAAAAATTTGGAAATCATTTAAAAATAGACCAACGTTATCCGTATATAATTTTCTATCCCATGGTCAAGTGATACGAATATTTATCATTTCAATCTGCAATAATTTAAATTTTAGGGGTATATATCATTTCAACCCACAGTCCCAAAATTTCAAAATAAATAAAATCGTTTGGGTTTATCATTTCAACCCGTAACGATTTTTTCCTAATCTATAAGATCGTTTGGGTATGTATCATTTCAACCCATAAGAATTTCCTAAACTATAAGGGAACTTGCAGTGCGAGAATAATAATATAAATAGCATAACATATCAATTACAAGCATGGACCATAACTAACAATTTAAATATAATATATGTATACACAAACACACACACAATATATGATGGTGTCATATGTCAATTAACATAGGCTAACAAATGCGGATAATAGCATATCATACTTAACAATTAATTATTAACCAATTTAAATTCAACAACACATTTCAATCATCATTTCATGTGAATTAAATTTACTAAATATAAGAATTCTAATTGTGAGTGATCGCTCGCCTTTCGAGGCTAGAGAGACAATTAGAATGAAGAAAGAGGCACGGACACGCACATGGATCAGCGATGAAGCTAAAAACTGTTGTTGTAATCTCCAAACAGTGGCGAACAAAACAAGCTAGCGAACTTGAGAATTTGATGAAAACAAACATATATTATGCATTTGTAATATATATTTCACTTCCTTTTTTAATAAAGAGGAAGAGAAGCTGCTGCTCGGTGTTGCTCGGCTGTTGTGTTGGTTTAGGCTGCCGGAGTGGTGGCTATAGGCGATGAAGTGGAGTGAAGCAAGGTAGGAGAGAGGGAGAATGGCGGCAGTGAGGGGTGGCCGGAGGGTGAGCTGTGGTTGAGAGGTGATGGTGGATGGGAAGGGAAGAAGGCTTCTTGGTATGAGGGTGGTCGGGCTCAGGCGTTGGCGTTCGGATGTGAAGTGATGGGTGAAGAGGCTGCACAGAGTGGAGTTGGCAACTGCGGCTGCTAGGGTGAGGAGGTCTGGTCGGCGGATGTGGAGGACTGGTCGGCGAGCTGTAGAAGATGGATAGGGCGGAGTCGATGAGGAGATTGCGACCAAGGGTGTGTAGATGCTCAGAGCAGTGGGCATTTGGTTGCATGGCTGCTGTGTGAATGCGGGCGGAGGAAGCATGGGTGGTGCTGGGTTCGTGCGTGGTGGAGGGGGCAGATGGTAGATGAAGGAGAGGCGGAGAAGGTTGGAGAAAGATTGGTGGGAGGAAGGTTGGAGGACAAGGCCGGATACTAATAAGGAAGAGAATGAGCAGGAAGAAGGATAAGCTGGTCGAACTATGCAAATATGACAGCAACTCATATATATATATATATATATATATATATATATATATATATATATAATTATAGGAGAATTAAAGAGAAACGACCGAGAATTAGAAATGGCACTAACCAGAGAAAAATATATTGAAATGGTGGAACAGTGAAAGTCACAGGTTGTATTGTTAGGAATATTAAAAATAAGTAGCCATTTGTTTTCACGATGGATAATGAAAGGACACAGAACACCAAAAGGCTCAAACGGGTACTGATACGGCTGAATGTTTCGTAGATTTCGCCGTGTACCGGATGCCAAAAAACACAAATGAATATACTATGAAGATCCGCGCGATGAGTTAAACAAGATGTAAAAAGATATGAGTGACATGACTAACCTATCAAAACTTGATTTCGCTGCCGAAAATGCTGGTAAAACGTCGAAAATAAGATAAATAGGGCTAGAGTAGTCCAAATTTAGTGAAAAGAAATATGACGTGTCACTTAGAAAATGGTAAACATTTTTTTAAAAATAAAAATATTATGATTTCAAAAATATTTTAATTTCATCAAATTAGCTGATTTTAAATTTTAAACTAAAATTTCACAACTAAACAATCTTTCATATTGTTTGATGAAAATCTGACAACTGGTATGCTTAAATAGATGCATAACAATATAAAATATTCATTGCTAAATTATATTGTTTATTTTCACGAATTTTTTTAGTTCATTACGTTATTTAAATCGTTAAAATTTCCGAGTCATTACCGAAAAGAAATGAGATAGAAGAATAGAAGCAACAAAAAGGAAAGATAGATTCAAAACAGATAGTACCAAATACAACAGTTAATTAAAAATCATATAAATTCTGTTCTAGAGTGTTAACATTATACATCTCATTACTTATTAATGTGCATATATTATTATCATTCTAATTAACTCACTTTCAATTAATTTATATTCATATCCAATTTTATTTGCATTCACCTTACTTACTTAAATAGCATTCTCTTTTTATTATTCAGTTTATTTCACATAGCATATCTTGCAATATAGATTAAGTATATGAACATTTATTATAACCACTCAATTTTTATTTACAAATTCCTCAACAACATTTCATTTTTGGACATCTTATTGCTTACATTTTACATTATATATTATTCAATTACATGTTATCATTACATTCAAACTTTTTTCCAGGTAAGTTTTATTAATGTTTCTAAATGTAATTGAGTAGTAAACAAATTTATCTTTTATTTACAACATTTCTATTAAGCAAAATTTAGTTTGGATTTTTTTATTACTTCAGTTTTCTCTTGTATAACCTCTAATTACATATTCACATTACATTTTAACTTTTTGAATATTTCAGGTAAATCATATATGTTTTAGAATGTAGTTGAGTATTATACAAATAAATTTTATCCTATTTCAACCATTTCAAGTTGTTTTAATTCCATTTCTCATTTTAGACACTCCAATCAAAAATTTTGCTTCATTTCAATATTTGAAAACCATCACTTAACACAAACTTAAGAGTTAAATTTTCGGTTTCACTACAAACCATTTAAAATAAATATATACATGCATACATATATATATATATATATTATATCAAATCATACTCAAGAATTTCAAATCAAATTAATTTTCCAAACAAAAGTGTAGTAAAGCTACTAAGTGGTCTATCCCCTTTGAGAATCGAAAATGAATCTCAATGATGCTGTAGTCATCATCAAAATTATTTTCCAGCAACATAAGAGGAGAGTACTGACTCACTTCATTTAAATTTCTTGGAAAACAACTTCCATTCGAAAATACTTTCAAAAAATATAATTTTTTCAAAACTTTGAAAACCAAATTTTGAAAAGCATCGAAAATTAAATTCCAAATCCTTAGCTTAAATTCATTTCATTTGCAAATCAGATCTATAAACCATGTTTTAAAAGTTTCATCTCCTTATAACATACAACAATAGTTAATAGTTTAGGAATGTCGATAAACCAATAAATGATAATTTAGTATTATCATTTTTAATAACCAATTCATTTAACTATCTAATTTTTGAAAGTTATACTTTTTATATAAAAATATATAATCATACATAAAATTATTTCATTTACCAAGTGTTTTGGAATTACTATCGATAGCGTTTAGTAGACGAATCAACCGAAACCCAAAATTCAAACTTAACAACGCAATCAACACAATATACAACATTTTTATATCAATGACAAATACGCTTCCTCATAGGATGATTCAAGAATGGATTAGAACAAGGATACGGATTCAAATTTAGGGGGACCATAATAAAATAGAATTATAACTAATATAGGCTCGAAAGGAAGATAATATAATTAAATTACAAAAGAGGAAAGATGGATAGGCTTATATTAATCACGGCGACCTTAACTGGGTCAATCGAGACTCTATTTTCAGAAACAATATGCCCAAGGAATCGAACTTCATTCCTGTAGAAATGACATTTAAAAATTTTGGCTTTCAACCGATGACTCCTAAAAGTTTGGGAAACATAGCTTAAATGTGACTCATGTTCCTTCTCTGACTTAGAAAAGACGAGAATATCATCAACCAAAGCCAAGACAACTTGTTGAGAACATTCCGAAAAATGTTTGATTCATGAGATCAATGAAGAAGGCAGGAGCATTGGTTAATCCAAAATACATGACTAGCCATTCATAGAAACCATTCTCCATTCGGAAAGTTGCCTTGAGAATGCTCTCCTCAGCTACACGAAGCTGGTGGAAGCCGATAGCAAGATTGAGCTCCGAGAATAAAATCGATGTGGTATTCAATTTTCCTCTTAGGAGGAAGAGAAATGACTTTACCAAAAACATCAGGGTAATCCCAGACTATCGGGGTGGAATCAAGATCACTAGGCTGAGAATCAAGCGAGAAGATAAAACTGCCTGCATAATTCTAAGGCAATCGACATTCAATCATAAGAGAATTACCTCAATCGTCTACTAAAGAAACGGTTTGGGCTTTGCAAGAGATAGCCGCACCATAAAGCTTTAACCAATCACCCCTAAGTAAGATATCAAATGCATCAAAACTGAGGATATAGATGTCACCAGTGAATCAATGCCTATTATAAAGGGTTTCACCCCTTTATGAATCATACTAAGGTTGGCGGGATCGTCGAAGGGATTGGTCACATATAAGGATGAAGTTGCCAATTGAGGTTGCAAGATGTGCTTGAATTTTTTACATAGATCAACAGAAATAAAGCTATGGATGCTCTGTGTATAAATAAGAACACAAACATGAAAATACAAGAATGGATTTTAAAACAAAGATAAAGTTTCAAAATTCAAAAGAAATCCTAATCCAGGAGGATCCTAATGAAGAATTCCAAGATCGAATTAAGATGATTCTATAATTAATTTTACTCATTCTAGGCATTACCACCCTATCACTAATGAGTTTTTGCTCATATGCTTAGTTTTTCCTAAATCAGAGCTTTGATACCACTTGTAACAACCCGCCATTTCGAACCATTCAAATCGACAATAATCCACACATGTCAGACATGAATTGCTCAAAACAACATATTGTTAATTTATATTTTGCAAAACTTAGCATATATAGTAAATAAATCAATGACACAGAGTAATACAACAATAAGCAGCAAAATAGATAAATAGTAGTTCAAGAAGCTACTATAGAACATCAGAGTCTGAAACAAATACAACAAAAAATCCCAAGTACATAGAAGTCACTAATACAAAAACAACTGACAAGTATGAACATAAACATTTGGAAATAACTAAAAGCTAAATAGATAAAAGATAGATCTCCAAGTAAAGCTCCAATCTCCAAAGGTGAGTCTCAAATGCTGTGACACTCAGGCTGACCCGAGCATAAAGCAAAACACAAAACGCTCGAGTCAGGATTAACACTCTTATGCAAGTCAATCAACTAAAGCAAAATGTCCAAGTGAAATGCAATATAACTTAAAGGATGTTGGGATTCCATCCTTTAAGGATCCGTTGAACTATTTACGTACATAGTACAGTACGCTACATAGATAATGTCTATAGTGAAGTGAAATATTAAAATAGCATTAAGGCATTACTCATATCCCCCTTAACACATTTCTACATAAATATCATAGTCTATACAGATAATGTAAGCTCCACCAAACCGGTGGGATACTCGATAAGCACTCTATAAGTACGATACAAAGAAACCCGTAGTGGGAACGATAAGGAATATGATAAAGCATGTGAGGCAATGCCCAGAGTAGGATACTACCATTGTGCACTTCTGAATTGGTGGTAACGCATAGCAGATACTACCGCCCACCACGAGACACACTCCCAAATCAAAGGTGCACCCAATCAAATTACAAGTAATAGAATGGTTTCGAAGAAGTATGCTCGATTGGAGGCGCAACCTCACTTGGTCTGGTATAGCTCCTGTTTTAGTCATATCAAGCCGACCCGCGGGGGTCAGGACTGCGTTCACACCTTAAAAAGACGTTAGCCAATCCATCTTACTTCGCTCTGTATTCTCCACTATGTGCACACTCGTAAAAGTGGTTTTCGGTATTGGTAGAGAGTATGACAATATCCGAACCCGGTCTCTTTAACAACCAAACGCTTATTTCACACTATGGTTATTTCATTTCAAATAGTTCATACTTCACATCAAAATATCAAATTCATTTAAAAATCATATCACTTTCGAAATCATATTCACTTTCAAAATCATTATTCACTTTAAATCATTTTCATTTCCAAAAATCATAACCCCAAAATAGTTTGAGTCATCATATCAAAGTATTGGCATTTAAATCCATTATAAATCATAGCAGTTCCAACTTAAACAATTTGAATATTGAAAGTAGTTTATATATTGGAATAGTTAAACATTATAAACAGTTTATATTTAAAAACAGGTTATAGATTAAAATAGTTTATATATTAAAAATAGTTTATATATTGAAAGGAGTTTATATCAAAAATAGTTTCAAATTAGAATTGTTTCTTCCAATTTAACAAATCAATCCAAATTAACTATAGTTCCAAAATGCAATTTAAATCAGTCTCGGTTCAACAATTTCAGTAAAAAAAGGTTAGAGGTTCAATTCAAATTCTCATTAAAACCATTTTTCGTTTATACTGGTTTCATATCCAAGTTTGAACTACCAATTTAAATCACTTTCAATTCAATAGGTTTCAAAGTTTAGATATTCAAATATTTATAAATTTTATTTATATTTCAAAATTAAACTTTAATTTTATTTAAATTTGAAAATATTCACTTTGTGATCTTTAATAGCATTAAAATAAAATATCAAATTAAAATTTAAAATCCATATTCAATTTCAATTTTATTTAAATTTGAAAATGTTCATTTAATTACCTTTAATCAAAATCCAGTTATCAAGTTATAAAATCATATCTTTAAAATCTCAAAATTAATAAGGTCAAATCAATTCCAATTAAAATACAATTCTTAAAAAAATTAAATTACCAATCAATTTTAATTTATCTTTCCAACCTTTATTTATTTAAGTTATTACAAAAAAAATATTTTAAAATAATAACATAAATTAAAATAAATATTTAAACATATTATATGTATATAAAAGTAATTACAAAAATTTATATTCAAATATTAATGTAAATCGTAAATAAATATTTAAAACATATTACATATATATATATATTGGTTAAATTAAATTCTTATTAAATTTAATTATATTAATTATTATTAAATTAAATCTTATTATTATTAATTCTATTTTAAATCTTACTTTATATATTTTAAAAATATTAAAGTTGTAAGTAAAATTTTATAATTTACATTTTAAAACTTAACTTATAATTTTAAAACTTCCAAAACAAATAAATGTAAAATCCTTAATTTTTACACATATATTAAAATTAAAATATCCTTATATTATATTCCAAAAATCAATGCATCAATATTTCTCCTTTTCAAAAATTTGAAAATCATTTAAAAATATACCAACAGTGTCCATATATAATTTTCTATCCCATAGTCAAGTGATACGAATATTTATCATTTCAGTCCGCAACAATTTTAATTTTACAGATATAAATCATTTTAACTCATAGTCACAAAATTTTAAAATCAATAAAATCGTTTGGGTTTATCATTTCAACTAATAATGATTTTTCTTAATCTATAAGATCATTCGAGTATGTATTATTTCAACTCATAGGAATTTCCTAAACTAAAAGGAAACTTGCAGTGTGAGAATAACAATATAAAATAGCACAACATATCAATTACAAGCATGGATCATAACTAACAATTTAAATATAATATATATACACGTACACACAAAACACATGATGGTGTCATATGTCATTTAACATAAGTTAACAAACGCAGATAATAGCATATCATACTTAATAATTTAATTACTAACCAATTTAAATTCAACAACACAATTCCATCGTCATTTCATGCGAATTAAATTTACTATATATAAGAATGTTAATCATAATCCCAAAGGTGAGTCTCAAATGCTGTGACACTCAGGTTGACCTAAACATAAAGCAACACAAAATACTCGAGTTAGAATTAACATTCTTATGCAAGTAAATCAACTCAAGTGAAATGTCCAAGTGAAATGTAATATAAATTAAAGGATGTTAGGATTCCATCCTTTAAGGATCCGTGGAACTATTTACATACATAATATAGTATGCTACATAGATAATGTCTACAATAAAGTAAAATATTAAAATATTGTTAAGGCGTAACTCATATCCTCCTTAATACATTTTTATATAAATATTATAGTCTATACAGATACAGTAAGTTCCACCAAACCGGTGGGATACTCAGGTTGCACTCTATATGTACGATACAAATCAAACTCGTAGTGGGCACAATAAGGCATATGATAAGGCACATGATGCAATGCCCAGGGTAGGATACAATGGTTTTGCACTTTTGGATTAGTGGTAACGCATAGCAGCTACTACCGACACACACCCAAATCAAAGGTGCACCCAATCAAATTACAAGTAATAGAATGGTTCCGAAGAACCATGCTCGATTGGAGGTGCAACCTCACTCGGTCTGGCATAGCTCCTGTTTTAGTCATATCAAGCTGACCCATGGGGGTCAGGGCTGCGTTCATACCTTATGTAGACGTTCGCCAATCCATCTTACTTCGCCCTGGATTCTCCACCACGTGCACATTGTTAAAGTGGTTTTCGGTGTTAGCAGAGAGTACTACAATATCCGAACTCGGTCTCTTTAACAACCAAACGATTATTTCATGTCGTGATCATTTCATTTCAAACAGTTCATACTTCATTACAATATATCATATTCATTTCAAAATCATATCATTTTCAAAATCATATTCACTTTCGAAATCATTATTCACTTTAAATCATTTTCATTTCCATAAATCATAACCCCAAGATAGTTTGAACTATCATATCAAAGTATTCGCATTTAAATCCAGTAAATTTAAATCATAACAGTTCCAACTTAAACAATTTGACTATTGAAAGTAGTTTACATATTGGAATAGTTACACATTAAAAATAGTTTATGTTTAAAAATAGGTTATAGATTAATATAGTTTATATATTAAAAATAGTTTATATATTAAAAAGAGTTCATATCGAAAATAGTTTCAAATTAGAATTGATTCTTCCAACTTCACAAATCAATTCAAATTAACTATAGTTCTAAATTGCAATTTAAATCAGTCTCTGTTCAACAATTTTAGTTAAAAAAGGTTAGAGATTCAATTCAAATTCTCATTAAACCATTTTTGATTTATACTGATTTCATATCCAAGTTTGAACTACCAATTTAAACCACTTCCAATTCAATAGGTTTCAAAGTTTAAATATTCAAATATTCATAATAACTTAATTTGATAAATTTCATTTATATTTCAAAATTAAACTTTAATTTTATTTAAATTTGAAAATATTCACTTAAACATCTTTAATAGCATTAAAATAAAATGTCAAATTAAAATTTTAAATCAATATTATATATTGAATTTCAGTTTTATTTAAATTTGGAAATATTCATCTAATTACCTTTAATCAGAATCCAGTTATCAAGTTATAAAATCATATCTTTAAAATCTCAAAATTGATAAGTTCAAATCAATTCCTATTTAAATACAATTCTTAAAAAAATTAAATTACAAATCAATTTTCATCTACCTTTCCAACCTTTATTTATTTAAGTTATTATAAAAAATCTATTTTAAAATAATAACATAAATTCAAATATATATTTAAACATATTATATGTACATAAAAGTAATTACAAAAATCTATATTAAAATATTAATATAAATCGTAAACAAAATATTTAAAAAATATTACATATATATATATATTGGTTAAATTAAATTCTTATTAAATTTTATTATACTAATTATTATTAAATTAAATCTTATTATTATTAGTTCAATTTTAAATCTTATTTTGTATATTTTAAAAATGTAAAGTTATAAGTAAAACTCTATAATTTACATTTTAAAACTTAACTTATAATTTTAAAATTTAAAAAACAAATAAATTTAAAAATCTAAATTTTTACACATATATTAAAATTGAAATATCTTTGTATTATATTCTAAAAATCAATACATCAATATTTCTCCATTTTAAAATTTTGGAAATCGTTTAAAAATAGACAAATGGTGTACATATATAATTTTCTATCCAATGGACAAGTGATACAGATATTTATCATTTCAATCGGCAGCAATTTAAATTTTACGGGTACATATCATTTCAACCCGCAGTCCCAAAATTTAAAAATCAATAAAATCGCTTTGGTTTATCATTTCAACCAATAATTATTTTTTCCTAATCTATAAGATCGTTCGGGTATGTATTATTTCAACCCACAGGAATTTCCTAAACAAACAAGGAACTTGCAGTGTGAGAATAACAATATAAAATAGCATAACATATCAATTACAAGCATGGATCAAAACTAGCATTTAAATATAATATATACACACGCACATATACACACAAAACATGTGATGGTGTCATATGTCAATTAACATAGGTTAACAAATGTAGATAATAGCATATCATACTTAATAATTTAATTACTAACCAATTTAAATTCAACAACGCATTTTAATCGTCATTTCATGTGAATTAACTTTACTAAATATAAGAATGCTAATCATAATTCCAAAGGTGAGTCTCAAATGTTGTGACACTCAGGCTGACCCGAGCATAAAGCAAAATACAAAATACTCGAGTTAGGATAAACATTCTTATGCAAGTAAATCAACTCAAGTGAAATGTCCAAGTGAAATGCAATATAACTTAAAGGATGTTAGGATTCCATCCTTTAAGGATCCGTGGAACTATTTACATACATAGTACAGTACGCTACATAGATAATATCTACAATAAGGTAAAATATTAAAATAGCATTAAGGTGTAACCCATATCCCCCGAAACACAATTTTATATAAATATCGTAGTCTATACAAATACAGTAAGCTCCACCAAACCGATGGGATACACAGTAAGCACTCCATAGGTACGATACAAACCAAACTCGTAGTGGGCATGATAAGGCATATGATAAGGCACGCGAGGCAATGCCCAAGGTAGGATACTACCGCTTTGCACTTCTAAATTGGTGGTAACGCATAGCTGCTACTATCGCCCACCTCGAGACACACTCCCGAATCAAAGGTGTACCCAATCAAATTACAAGTAATAAAACAATTTCGAAGAAGCATACTCGATTGGAGGTGCAACCTCACTTGGTCTGGTACAACTCCTATTTTAGTCATATCAAGCTGACTCGCCGGGGTTAGGGCTGCGTTCATACCTTATGCAGACGTTCGCCAATCCATCCTACTTCGCTCTGGATTCTCCACCACGTGCACAGTTGTTAAAGTGGTTTTCGATATTGGCAGAGAGTATGACAATATTCGATCTCGGTCTCTTTAACAACTAAACGTTTATTTCACACCATGGTCATTTCATTTCAAACAGTTCATACTTCATATCAAAATATCATACTCATTTCAAAATCATATTACTTTCGAAATCATATTCACTTTCGAAATCATTATTCACTTTTAACCATTTTCATTTCCAAAAATCATAACCCCAAAATAGTTTGAACCATCGTATCAAAGTATTCCCATTTAAATTCATTAAATTTAAAACATAACAGTTCCAACTTAAACAATCTAAATATTGAAAGTAGTTTATATATTAGAATAGTTATACACTAAAAATAGTTTATATTTAAAATTAGGTTATAGATTAAAATAGTTAATATATTAAAAATAGTTTATATATTAAAAAGAGTTTATATCGAAAATAGTTTCAAATTATAATTGTTTCTTCCAATTTAACTAATCAATTCAAATCAACTATAGTTCCAAAATGCAATTTAAATCAATCTTAGTTCAACAATTTCAGTTAAAAAAGGAAAGAAATTCAATTCAAATTCTCATAAAACCATTTTTGATTTATATTGATTTCATATCCAAGTTTGAACTACAATTTAAACCACTTCCAATTCAATAGGTTTCAAAGTTTAAATATTCAAATATTTATAATAACTTAATTTGATAAATTTCATTTATATTTCAAAATTAAACTTAAGTTTTATTTAAATTTGAAAATATTCACTTAAACATCTTTAATAGCATTAAAATAAAATCTCAAATTAAAATTTTAAATCAATATTACATATTCAATTTCAATTTTATTTAAATTTGAAAATATTCATCTAATTACCTTTAATCAAAATCCAGTTATCAAGTTATAAAATCATATCTTTAAAATCTAAAAATTAGTAAGTTCAAAGCAATTCCTATTTAAATACAATTCTTAAAAAAATTAAATTACAAATCATTTTTCATTTATATTTTCAAATTTTATTTATTTAAGTTATTACAAAAAATATATTTTAAAATAATAACATAAATTCAAATAAATATTTAAACATATTATATTTATATAAAAGTAATTACGAAGGTCTATATTAAAATATTAATATAAATTGTAAATAAATATTTAAAACATATTACATATATATATTGGTTAAATTAAATTATTATTAAATTTTATTACATTAATTATTATTAAATTAAATTTTATTATTATTAATTCTATTTTGAACCTAATTTTATACATTTTAAAAATTGTAAAGCTATAAGTAAAATTTTATAATTTACATTTTAAAACTTAACTTATAACTTTAAAATTTCTAAATCAAACAAATTTAAAAATCTAAATTTTTACACATATATTAAAATTAAAATATCTTTATATCATATTCTAAAAATCAATACACCAAAATTTCTCCTTTTCGAAAATTTGGAAATCATTTAAAAATAGACCAACGGCGTCCGCGTATAATTTTCTATCCCGTGGTCAAGTGATACGGATATTTATCATTTCAATCCGCAATAATTTAATTTTTACGGGTATATTTCATTTCAAATCGCAGTCCCAAAATTTCAAAATCAATAAAATCGCTTGGGTTTATCACTTTAACCCATAGTTATTGTTCCTAATCTATAAGATCATTCAGATATGTATTATTTCAACCAATAGGAATTTCCTAAACTAACAAGGAACTTACAGTGTGAGAATAATAATATAAAATTGCATAACATATCAATTACAAGCATGGATCATAACTAACAATTTAAAAATAATGTATACACACACACACACACGCACATATACACATGAAACATGTGATGGTGTCATATGTCAATTAACATAGGTTAACAAATGCAGATGATAGCATATCATACTTAACAATTTGATTACTAACCAATATAAATTCAACAAAATATTTTAATCGTCATTTCATGTGAATTAAATTTACTAAATATAAGAATACTAATCATAATTCCAAAGGTGAGTCTCAAATGCTGTGACACTCAGGCTGACTCGAGCATAAAGCAAAACACAAAATACTCGAGTCAGGATTAACATCTTATGCAAGTAAATCAACTCAAGTGAAATATCCAAGTGAAATGCAATATAACTTAAAGGATGTCAGGATTCCATCCTTTAAGGATCCGTGGAACTATTTATATACATAGTATCGTACGCAACATAGATAATGTCTACAATAAAGTAAAATATTAAAATAGCGTTTAGGCGTAACCATATCCCTCGTAACACATTTTTATATAAATATCGTAGTCTATACAAATACATAAGCACCACCAAATCGGTGGGATACTCAGTAAGCACTCTATGGGCATGATACAGACCAAACTCGTAGTGGGCACGATAAGGCATATGATAAGGCATGCGAGGAAATGCCCAGGGTATAATACTACCGTTTTACACTTCTGGATTGGTGGTAACGCATAACACCTACTACCACTCACCTCGAGACACACTCCCAAATCAAAGGTGCACCCAATCAAATTACAAGTAATAGAATGGTTTCGAAGAAGCATGCTCGATTGGAGGTGCAACCTCACTTAGTCTGGTATAGCTTCTGTTTTAGTCATATCAAGCTGACTTGCGGGGGTCAGGGGTGCGTTCATACCTTATAAAGACGTTCGCCAATCCATCCTACTTCGCTTTGGATTCTCCACCACGTACACACTTGTTAAGTGGTTTTCGGTATTGGCAGAGAGTATGACAATATCTGAACCCGGTCTCTTTAACATCTAAACGCTTATTTCACACAGTGGTCATTTCATTTCAAAGAGTTCATACTTCATATCAAAATATCATATTCATTTCAAAATCATATCACTTTCGAAATCATATTCACTTTCGAAATCATTATTCACTTTGAATCATTTTTATTTCCAAAAATCATAATCCCAAAATAGTTTGAACCATCATATCGAAGTATTTGCATTTGAATCCACTAAATTTAAATCATTACAGTTCTAACTTAAACAATTTGAATATTGAAAGTAATTTATATATTGGAATAGTTATACTTAAAAATAGTTTATATTTAAAAATAGTTTATATATTAAAAAGAGTTTATATCAAAAATAGTTTATATCGAAAATTGTTTCAAATTATAATTGTTTCTTCCAATTTCACCAATCAATTCAAATCAACTATAGTTCCAAAATTCAGTTTAAATCAGTCTCAGTTCAACAATTTCAGTCAAAAAAGGTTATAGGTTCAATTCAAATTCTCATTAAAACCGTTTTTCATTTATATTGATTTCATATCCAAGTTTGAACCACCAATTTAAACCACTTCCAATTCAATAGGTTTCAAAGTTTAAATATTTAAATATTTACAATAACTCAATTTGATAAATTTCTTTTATATTTAAAAATTAAACTTTAATTTTACTTAAATTTGAAAATATTCACTTAATCATCTTTAATAGCATTAAAATAAAATCTCAAATTAAAATTTTAAATCAATATTATATGTTCAATTTCAATTTCAATTTTATTTAAATTTTAAAATATTCATTTAATTGCCTTTAATCAAAATCCATATATCAAGTTATAAAATCATATCTTTAAAATCCCAAAATTAACATGTTCGAGTCAATTCCTATTTAAATACAATTATTTAAAAAATTAAATTACAAATCAATTTTAATTTATCTTTCTTTCCAACCTTTATTCGTTTAAGTTATTACAAAAAATATATTTTAAAATAATAACATAAATTTAAATAAATATTTAAACATATTATATGTACATAAAAGTAATTACAAAAATCTATTAAAATAATAATATAAATCGTAAATAAATATTTAAAACATATTACATATATATATATTGGTTAAATTAAATTCTTATTAAATTTTGTTATATTAATTATTATTAAATTAAATCTTATTTTTGTCAATTATATTTTAAACCTTATTTTATATATAGTAAAGTTATAAGTAAAATTTTATAATTTACATTTTAAAACTTAACTTATAATTTTAAAATTTCCAAAATAAATAAATTTAAAAATCTAAATTTTTACACATATTTCAAAATTAAAATATCTTTATTCTAAATATCAATGCTCCAATATTTCTCCTATTCGAAAATTTGGAAATCATTTAAAAATAGACCATTGTGTCCGTATATAATTTTTTATCCCATGGTCAAGTGATACGGGTATTTATCATTTCAATCCGTAATAATTTAAATTTTACGGGTATATATCATTTCAACCCGTAGTCCCAAAATTTTAAAATCAATGAAATCGCTTTGGTTTATCATTCAACCCATAATGATTTTTTTAAAATCTATAAGATCGTTCGCGTATGTATTATTTCAACCCATAGGAATTTTCTAAACTAACAGGGAACTTGAAGTGTGAGAATAACAATATAAATAGCATAACATATCAATTACAACTACGGATCATAACTAACAATTTAAATATATTATACACACACATACATGCACACAAAACATATGATCGTGTCATATGTCAATTAACATAGGTTAACAAATGCAGATAATAGCATATCATACTTAACAATTTAATTACTAACCAATTTAAATTCAACAACGCATTTTTATCGTCATTTCATGTGAATTAAATTTACTAAATATAAGAATGCTAATTATAATTCCAAGGTGTATCTCAAATGCTGTGACACTCAGGTTGATCCGAGCATAAAGCAAAACACAAAATACTCGAGTGAGGATTAACATTCTTATGCAGGTAAATCAAATCAAGTGAAATGTCCAAGTGAAATGCAATATAACTTAAAGGAAGTTTTGATTCCATCCTTTAAGGATCCGTGGAACTATTTACATACATAGTACAGTACGCTACATGGATAATGTCTACAATAAAGTAAAATATTAAAATAGCATTAAGACATAACCATATCCCCCGTAACACATTTTTATATAAATATCATAGTCTATACGGATACAGTAAGCTCCACCAAATCGGTGGGATACTCAGTAAGCACCCCATGGGTATAATAAAAACCAAACTCGTAGTGGGCACGATAAGGCATATGATAAGGCATGCGAGGCAATGTCCAGGGTAGGATACTACCATTTTGCACTTCTGGATTGGTGGTAACGCATAGCAGCAACTACTGCCTACCTCGAGACACATGTGCACCCAATCAAATTACTAGTAATAGAATGGTTTCGTAGAAGCATGCCCGATTGGAGGTGCAACCTCACTTGGCCTTGTATAGCTTCTGTTTTAGTCATATTAAGCCGACACGTGGTGGTCGGGCCTGTGTTTATACCATATGCATACGTTCGCCAAATCCATCCTACTTCGCTCTGGATTGTCCACCACATGCACATTGTTAAAGTGTTTTTCGGTATTAGCAGAGAGTATTACAATATCCGAACCCGGTCTCTTTAACAACCAAAACGATTATTTTACGCCGTGGTCATTTCATTTCAATCAGTTCATACTTCATATCAATATATCATACTCATTTGAAAATCATATCACTTTCGAAATCATATTCACTTTCAAAATCATTATTGACTTTATATCATTTTCATTTCCAAAAATCATAACCCCAAAATAGCTTGAACCATCATATCAAAGTATTCGCATTTAAATCCATTAAATTTAAATCATAACAGTTCCAACTTAAATAATTTAAATATTGAAAGTAGTTTATAAATAGGAATAGTTATACATTAAAAATAGTTTATATTTAAAAATAGGTTATAGATTAAAATAGTTTACATATTAAAAATAGTTTATATATTAAAAAGAGTTTATATCAAAAATAGTTTAAAATTAGAATTGTTTCTTCCAATTTCACAAATCAATTCATATCAATTATATTACCAAAACGCAATTTAAATCGGTCTCAATTCAACAATTTCAGTTAAAAAAGGTTAGAGGTTCAATTCAAATTCTCATTAAAACCATTTTTCATTTATATTGATTTCAATCCAAGTTTGAACTACCAATTTAAACTGCATCCAATTCGGTAGGTTTCAAAGTTTAAATATTCAAATATTTACAATAACTCAATTTGATAAATTTCATTTATATTTCAAAATTAAATTTTAATTTTATTTAAATTTGAAAAAATTCATTTAATCATCTTTAATAGCATTAAAATAAAATCTAAAATTAAAAATTTAAATCAATATTATATATTCAATTTCAGTTTTATTTAAATTTGAAAATATTCATTTAATTACCTTTAATCAAAATCCAGTTATCAAGTTACAAAATCATATCTTTAAAATTTCAAAATTAGTAAGTTCAAATCAATTCCTATTTAAATACAATTCTTAAAAAATTAAATTACAAATCAATTTAATTCATCTTTCCAACATTTATTTAAGTTGTTACAAAAAATCTATTTTTAAAATAATAACATAAATTAAAATAAATATTTAAACATATTATATGTATATAAAAGTAATTACAAAAACCTATATTAAAATATTAATATAAATCGCAAATAAATATTTAAAACATATTTCATATTTTTATTGGTTAAATTAAATTCTTATTAAATTTTATTATATTAATTATTATTAAATTAAATCTTATTATTATTAATTCTATTTTAAACCTTATTTCATATGAAAAAGTAAAGTTATAAGCAAAATTTTATAATTTACATTTTAAAACTTAGCTTATAATTTTAAATTTTCCAAAACAAATAAATTTAAAAATCTAATTTTTTTACAAATATATTAAAATTAAAATATCTTTATATTATATTCTTAAAATCAATACAGCAATATTTCTCCTTTTCAAAAATTTGGAAATCATTTCAAAATAGACCAGTGATATCCGTATGTAATTTTCTATCATATGGTCAAGTGATAAGGATATTTATCATTTCAATCCGCAATAATTTAATTTATACGGGTATATGTCATTTCAACCCACAGTCCCAAAATTTCAATAAAATCACTTGGGTTTATCATTTCAACCCATAATGAATTTTTCCTAATCTATAAATCATTCGGGTATGTATTATTTCAACCCATAAGAATTTCCTAAACTAACAGGGAACTTGCAGTGTGAGAATAACAATATAAAATAACATAACATATCAATTACAACCATGGATCATGACTAACAATTTAAATATTTTATATACGTATATATAGACACTGTGTAGTTAATGCCCCGCTATTACCCTGTTATATCCCTCTATATCTCATAGCGGACTTCCACCTCTACGATTTTTCCATATAGCCCCAACACATAGCATTTCCGCTTTAAGCCCCGCTATTTCCGCTATATCCCGTTATTCCCGCTATATTCTGTTGTTTCCGCTATATTTTCTTTAATAAAATGAATTACAAATTGCATTTATACATTATGAAAATTATGAAACTAATTTATTTAATTTAATTTTTAATATATTTTCAGAAATGAAAATACTCTAATATTCTACTAAATTCAATTAGTTTATATAACAGTTTCACATTTATTTAAAGTACATTCGCACATGTTTTTATTTAAAATTATTTATGTATTAATTATAATTCAACTGAATGATAATTTTTTATTTAGTTACCATTTATATATTTGTAAAAACATTAAGTATGAGTTTTTTATGCTATTTTAGAGTCATACGCTATATCCTCGCTGTATCCCCGCTATGACTTTTTGCACCTCCACCGCTTTAAATCTGCCGAGCGCTTTAACTACACACACATACACACAAAACATGTGATGGTGTCATATGTCAATTAACATAGGTTAACAAATGCAGATAATAACATATCGTACTTAACAATTTAATTACTAACCAACTTAAATTCAACAACGTATTTTAATCGTCATTTCATGTGAATTAAATTCATTAAATACAAGAATAATCATAATTCCAAAGGTGAGTCTCAAATGCCGTGACACTCTGGATGACCCGAGCATAAAGCAAAACATAAAATACTGGAGTTAGGGTTAGCATTCTTATGCAAGTAAATCAACTCAAGTGAAATGTCCAAGTGAAATGCAATATAACTTAAAGGATATTATGATTCCTTCCTTTAAGGATCCGTGGAACTATTTACATACATAATACAGTACGCTATATAGATAATGTCTACAATAAAGTAAAATATTAAAATAATATTAAGGCGTAGCCTATATCCTCCGTAACACATTTGTATATAAATATCGTAGTCTATACAGATACAGTAAGCTCTACAAAACCGGTGGGATGCTCAGTAAGCACTCCATAGGTGCGATATAAACCAAACTCGTAGTGGGCACAGCAAGGCATATGATAAGGCACGCAAGGCAATGCTCAAGGTAGGATACTACCGTTTTGCACTTCTGGATTGGTGGTAACACATAGCAGCTACTACCATCCACCTCGAGACACACTCTCAAATCACAGGTGCACCCAATCAAATTACAAGTAATAGAATGGTTTCAAAGAAGCATGCTCGATTGGAGGTGAAACCTCACTTGGTCTGGTATAGCTCCTGTTTTAGTCATATCAAGTTTTGGGGGTTAGGGCTGCGTTCCTACCTTATACAAACGTTCGTCAATCCATCTCGTTCTGGATTCTCCACCATGTGCACAGTTGTTACACTGGTTTTGGGTATTGGCAGAGAGTATGACAATATCCGAATTCGGTCTCTTTAACAACCAAATGCTTATTTCACACCATGGTCATTTCATTTCATACAGTTCATACTTCATATCAAAATATCATATTCATTTCAAAATCATATCACTTTCGAAATCATATTCACTTTCGAAATCATTATTCACTTTAAGTCATTTTCATTTCCAAAAATCATAACTCTGAAATAGTTTGAACCATCATATCAAAGTATTCGCATTTAAATCCATTAAATTTAAATCGTAACAGTTCCAACTTAAACAATTTGAATATTGAAAGTAGTTTACATATTGTAAAAGATATACATTAAAAATAGTCTATATTTAAATATAGATTATAGAATAAAATAGTTTATATATTAAAAATAGTTTATATATTAAAAAGACTTTATATCGAAAATAGTTTCAAAGTAGAATTGTTTCTTCCAATTTCACAAATAACTCAAATCAACTATAGTTCCAAAATGCAATTTAAATCAATCTCGGTTCAACAATTTCAGTTAAAAAAGGTTAGAGGTTCAATTCAAATTCTCATTAAAAACCATTTTTCATTTATATTAATTTCATATCCAAGTTTGAACTACCAATTTAAACCACTTCCAATTCAGTAGGTACCAAAGTTTAAATATTCAAATATTTACAATAACTCAATTTGATAAATTTCATTTATATTTCAAAATTAAATTTTATTTTTATTTAAGTTTGAAAATATTCACTTAATTATTTTTAATAGCATAAAGTCTCAAATTAGAAATTTAAATCAATATTGTATGTTCAATTTCAATTTTATTTAAAATTGAAAATATTCATTTAATTACCTTTAATCAAAATCCACTTATCAAGTTATAAAACCACATCTTTAAAATATCAAAACTAATAATTTCAAACCAGTTCCTATTTAAATACAATTTTTGAAAAAATTAAATTACATACAAATCAATTTTAATTTATCTTTCCAACCTTATTTATTTAATTATTACAAAAATCTATTTTAAAATAATAAAATAAATTCAAATAAATGTTCGAACATATTATATGCATGTAAAAGTAATTACAAAAATCTATATTAAAATATTAATATAAATCATAAATAAATATTTAAAACATATTACATATACAGGAAATTATTGTCAATGACAAAATTTCACAGCTTTTTAGCCTCAAGGACAGACCTTCAGTATTTTATCCTGAAGGACAACTTTCTATAGGTATCAGTTTTTAGTTATTGATAGCAGTTTTTAGGTATCAGTTTGTAGTTATCGGTAGCAGTTTTTAAATATCAGTTTTTAGCTCGGTAGCAGTTTTGTTGTCCTTATGAATAATTTTGGAAAATGTTTGTCCTTACGAATAATTTTTAGAAGAATGTTTGTCCTTGTGCTAAAAATATTGTGGTCGTGTCCTTGAGACAAAAAACATACAAATCTTTGTCCTTTAAATTAATACTCCCTTACATATATATATTGGTTAAATTAAATTCTTATTAAATTTTATTATATTAATTATTTTTATATTAAATATTATTATTATTAATTCTATTTTAAACCCTATTTTATATATTTTAAAAAGAGTAAAGTTATAAGTAAAATTTTATAATTTACATTTTAAAACTTAACTTATAATTTTAAAATTTCCAAAACAAATAAATTTAAAAATCTAAATTTTTACACATATATTAAAATTAAAAATATCATTTTATTATATTCTAAAAATCAATATACTAATATTTCTCCTTTTCAAAAATATGGAAATCATTTAAAAATTGACCAACGGTGTCCGTATATAATTTTATATCCCATGGTCAAGTGATACGGATATTTATCATTTCAATTCACAATAATTTAAATTTTATAGGTATATATCATTTCAACCCGCAGTCCCAAAATTTCAAAATCAACAAAATCACTTGGGTTTATTATTTCAACCCATAACGATTTTTTCCTAATCTACAAGATCGTTTGGGTATGTATTATTTCAACCCATAGGAATTAACTAACAAGGAACTTGCAGTATGAGAATAACAATATAAAATAGCATAACATATCAATTACAAGCATGGATCATAACTAACAATTTAAATATAATATACACACACATACACACAAAACATATGATGGTGTCATATGTCAATTAAATAGGTTAACAAATGCAGATAATAGCATATCATACTTAACAATTTAATTACTAACCAATTTAAATTCAATAACATATTTTAATCGTCATTTCACATAAACTAGTGCTTGAAACTATTGCTATAATCTTCGGACAGCGGCGAACAAAACAAGCTAGCAAACTCGAGAATTCGATGTATATATGTATGTATGCATGTATGTATGTAAGTAATATATATTTCACTTTCTTTTTTTAATAAAGAGGAAGAGAAGCTGGTGCTCGGGGTTGCTCGGCCGCTATGTTCGGTTCAGGCGGCTGGAGTGGTGGCTATAGGTGATAAAGTGGAGTAAAGCAAGGTGGGAGAGTAGAAGAACGACGGTAGAGAGGAGTGGTCGGAGTGTGAGCTGCGGTCGACAGGTGATAGTGGCTGGGAAGGGAAGGAGGCTGCTCGGCAGGAGAGTGGTCAGGCTCAAGCATTGGCGTTCGAATGTGGACTGATGGGGGGAGAGGCTACACAAGATGGAGTTGGCTATTGCGGCTGTTAGGGTGAGGAGGTCTGGTCAGTGGATGTGGAGGGCTGGTCGGCGAGCTGTAGAAGATGGATAGGCAGAGCAGCTAAGGAGATTGAGGCCAAGGGTGCTGTAGGTGCTCGGAGCAGTGGGCATTTGGTTGGATGGCTGTTGTGTGAATGCGGGCGGAGGAAGCAAGGGTGGTGTTGGGTTCGGGCGTGGTGGAGGGGTAGGTCATGGATAAAGGAGAGGCAGAGAGGGTTGGAGAAAGATCGGTTCAAGGAAGGTTGGAGTGCAAGACCGGTCACTAATAAGGAAGAGAATGAGCAGAAAGAAGGATGAGCCGGTCGATCTATGCAAATATGAAAACAACTCAAAGTTTATATATATATATATATATATATATATATATATATTAAATATAGCAGAACAAAAGAGAAAAGGCAGTGAAATAGAAATGGCATAAACTAGATAATAATATATCGAAATGGTGGAATAGTGAAAGTCACAGGTTGAATTACTGGGGATATTAAAAACAAGTGGCCGTTTGTTTTCATGATGGATAATGAACGGACATAGAACGCCAAAAGGCTCAAACGGGTACCGGTACGACTAATTGTTTTGCAGATTTCACCGTGTATCGGATGCCGAAAAACACAAATGAATATACTGTGGAGATCAGCGCGATGAGATGAAAAAATGGTACACAGATATGAGTGACACGACCATCCTATAAAAACTCGATTTCGCCGTCGAAATGCTGTTAAAACGCCGAAAATAAGATAAATGGG
This sequence comes from Allium cepa, assembly GCA_030765085.1. Taxonomy (NCBI): domain Eukaryota; kingdom Viridiplantae; phylum Streptophyta; class Magnoliopsida; order Asparagales; family Amaryllidaceae; genus Allium; species Allium cepa. The sequence continues at coordinate 445,101,333 of CM060931.1, forward strand.
ACTGGAGCATTCCAAATTCGACGAAATGAAATATGATGTCTCACTCATAAAATGGTAAACATTTTTCTTATATAAAAATATTCAGATTTTGAAAATATTTTATCTTCATCAAATTAACCAAATTTTAAATTTTAAATTGAAATTTAACTACTAAAAAAACTTTCAAATTTTCTGATAAAAATCTAACACTTGCAATGCTTAAATAGACGCATACCAAATATCAAATTTTCATTGGTAAGTTATATTATTTATTTTCATGAATTTTTTTAGTTAATTACGTTATTTAAATCATTAAAAATTTGGGTCGTTAAAGAATCTCATGTCCAAACTGGAATATCCAATAGCTGAAGTAACTTACTCGGCTTCTGATGTTCAGCCTTTACTAGTGGCCAATTCAAGCACTGCTTTACCCATTAGCCAACATCCTGTTTCATTCCTTCCCAGAAGAAACTTCTCTTCATATCTTGATACATCTTAGTTCCTCTTGAATGAATAGTGAATTTCGAACGATGGCATTCCTCTAAAGCCTCTTCCCTCATGTTTCCTACCCTCGGAACACATAATCTTCCTTTTTTCCCTCAACCATCCATTCTAGTTAAGACTGAAATCCCTTAAGTCATTGCTCTCGGTTCCAACTCTTAACTTCCTGATCCATTTAGCTAATACTAGATCCTCCTCCTGTTTAGAAGCAATTTTTTTGTCATAACTAGTCGAACTTCCAAACATGATAATATTATGGTTTCTCCGCTAGACCCGGCCTCAGGTCTCCACCGCACTCTGCAATCTAACAATGCTTCCAAATCTTTTCATCAAGCAATCATCGCCAACACTGCATTCTAATGCTTCCTGCTAAGTGCATCTGCAACTTTGTTGCTTTCCCCGATGTGTGCTCAATATTAAAATCATAAGCATCAATAAACTCTAACCATCTCCGCTTTCTCATGTTCAGCTCTTTCCGAGTGAATAAATACTTCAGCAACTTATGATCTATATATAACTCAAACCCCTCTCCCAAAGGTAGTGTCTCCACACCTTCAATGCAAAAATCACTATAGCCAGTTCCAAATCATACGTTGGATGTATAATCTCATGCGGTCTAAGCTATCGAGAAGCATAGGCAATCAGTTTACCTCTCTGCATTAGCACAACTCCCAATCATGTTCCACACGCATTTGTATAAACCACCACATATTGATTCCCCTTCGGAACGAACAACACAGTTGCATGGGTCAGCAAGTGTTTCAAACTCTGGAATGCTTCCTCACACTTATCGGTCCACACAAAATTCACATCCGTTCTCGTTAGCTTGGTCATCGTGCTGCTACCCATGAAAAATCCTTAATAAATCTCCGACAATAACCAGGTAATCCAAGGTAACTATTTATCTCAGTCACGGACTCGAGTCTCTTCCAATTCTTCACCGCTTCAATCTTTGTTGGATCTACAGACAACCTTTTCCCTAAGACTACATGACCAAGAAACTTCACTTCATTCTTCCAAAAATGACACTTCGAAAACTTCACCCTCAACTGATGCTGCCTCAGTGTCTCAAGCACTACTCTAAGATGAACTTCATGCCCTCTTTCATCCCTAGAGTATATCAAGATATCATATATGAAAACCAATACAAACCTATCCAAGTGCTCTCGGAAACCCGGTTCATCAAATCTACAAAGAAAGTTGGCCTATTAGTCAGTCCGAACGGCATCACTAACCATTCGTACACTCCATATCTGGTCCTAAACGCCGTCAAAGGAATACTATCCTTTGTCACTCTAAGCTGATGGAAACCTGTGGCTAAATCCAGCTGCTAAAATATCTTTTCTCCACTCAACCGATCGAACAAATCGTCTATCCTAGGCAACGGATATCGATTCTTTATCGTTTTCTCATTCAGCTTATGATAATCAATACATAACCTTAACGATCCATCCGGCTTCTTGGCAAACACTGCAGTTGCTCCCCAAGGTGAACTACAAGGTAGGGCAAAAATTCTTGCCGTCCAAATCCACCAACTGCACCTTGAGCTCCCTCATTTCGGTAGGTGTCATCCTGCTTGGCTGTCTACTATGTGGTTTTGCTCCAAGCACCAAATTTATCTGAAACTCAATGGCTTGTTTCGGTGGCAATCCAACTACAAGCTCAAAAACATCAGCAAATTCTCTAACCATGAAAACTCGATTCAGCTCATCTTCCAACTCCACAAATACCCAACAAAGCATTCACCTCACCGCCAAGGCCTTTTACGGTATAAACAATCATGTTGCTACAATCAGGGTATCTAAGTGATATTTTTCTATCATGGCAAAATATCCTATCAGCGTACTCACTTAACCAATTCATACTAAGAATAATCCCGAACCTCATAAAATCAAACACATGCAAACTACAAACAAAAGCATGACCTAACAAGTCAAACTCTAATTAGTTACATCTCAACCCTAGAGTTGCATATCCTCCTATTGGATTCACAACCCTTAAGGAAGTAACTAAGTATGTAGGTTCTAGGTTAAGCTTATCTACCAAACATCTAGATATGAAAGAATGTGATGCATCCATATTAAATAGAATGCTAACAAACATACCATGGATCTGAAGCGTACCTTCCAAAATTTCCTTTCCTTTCCCTTGAGCTGTTGGCTTCGAAGTAGCTAGCTTTAATGCATACATCTTGTTCTTTCCATCCTTAGCGGGCTCCTTGCATTGATTCTTATAGCGACCAATCTGATCACAGTTGAAGCACCTGATATTCTTCTTTCTTGTCACTTCCTTCGCCTTTCTAGCACAGCACTCATTAGCAAAAGCCCCTTCTTGTCACACTTAAAGCAAACAATCTCAAACTTCCATTTCTTAACTGCTCCACCCTTATGAGCACTTTTCTTAGGGAAGAACTTCCTCTTCTAACTCTGCCCAACCTGGACCTCCTTAGTCTTACCCTTCTCTAAAGAATCAAGCTTCTCCTCATGCCTTAGCCATCTCCACTATAACATCAAAAGGGTCTCTAATATGAGGTAATGTGGCCCTGGCTAACTCAAGCTTCAACCTCCAAATAAATTTCTCATTCCTCTTCATCATGGTATCCACCGAAGCATACCCATATATGGCCAACTTCACGAAACTTCTGGCATACTCTAAAACAGACATCTTACCCTGCTCTAACTCAGCAAACTTTTTGATCAGAGCAAACTGTGCCATCACAAACATGAACCTCTCCTGGAACCTCCCCTTAAAATCTACCCATGTCAATGTTTCCTCATTCACATCAGCCGTCACACTATTCCACCAAAATAGAGCTGCCCCTTGAAGCTGTATTGAAGCAAGCTTCCTCTTCTGCTCATCATTGAGCCCGAAATCTACAAAGATCCTCTCACGGTGCAGCAACCAGTTCTCCACTTCTATAGCATATTTAGTTCCAATAAAAGGCTTTCCTTCAAGCTGAGCGTAGTCTCCGCTTAACTTAGAATAATGGTTGACCGTCGGACCTTCTTGAACTCCTCCTGCAGCATTTCCTCCTACTACTCCAGCAATAATTCCAGCATACATCATATTCAAAAAACTGATACATAGCCCCCATATCCACTTATGGGACTCTAGCACCCATACTCTTCGCTTATGCCTAACCTAGGGTTCTCCTTTTATTAGGTTTGGCATTCCATCAATGCCTTCCACTCTTGGGTTAACTCTTCCTCTTCTAACATTCATATCTGCATTCAAACCTCATGAGATGAAGAATAACCAAATAGAGATAGGAGACTAGAGGCAGAGTGTATACTTATACATAGCAAATGCAAGTACGTTACTATAGTGTTATCCCATACCCCACTTTTACTCTAATTCCTTAGGATTATGTTTTCAAAATCATTTTTTTAGTTTAAAGATTTTCATAAACCTATGCTCTGATACCAAGTTGTAACATCCCGTATCTGGAGGCCAAAAACTACGCGCTATAGATGGTGCAATCATCTATAGTGATAAATTCTGGTGATAAAATATGGTAATGCTAATGGTATTTATAATATCAGAGTCACTTGAATATGAAACAAAATCACAGGCTTCTCAAAAACAAACATTTCGATTACATTTCCTAAACATGTTCCATATTCAAAATTACATAATCCCATAATCATTTCTCAAGTAAATATCAAATATAATTATTACAATAATACGCCAAGAGCGGCATATGACGATGCCTCCTTGGTTGGCCAGAATCAACATAGTCATACTGACTTAATACACACAGTGGAAATAAAAAGAATAAAGTTGTAACTCCTATATAGCTATCCGTCACCCACTTATCTTTCTCTGGAAGCTTTATTTGCCAAACTATTAAAACCTATAAACCTCAACCCTCAGCCTGCTCAAATAAGTTTTGAGCACCCGAGAGTTTAAGGGGAAAACAAAAACTTTGAGTCGGACATAAAGCCTGGAGTGAATAATGCTACTACATCTCAGTTTACTTATATTAAGTGGGGCCACGCCGCTTAGCGGAATAAGTTCCCCCCACCAATATTCTCTTTAAAAAATATATTTTGTAAATCAAAATCCTGTAACCAAACTGGTTAATCAAAATAATTATATCAAAAATAGCAATATCCTTTATGCTAATAAAACTTCTAATAAATGGACTATTGTCCGAAAAACTATAGTTTTGTTTGGCTAACCACTAACATTTGGCTGACTCGAGCCTACCAGACAAAATATTAAATGGTCTAATCATCGGTTAGACAAACTTCTGGACGGTCTGTCCTTGATTAACATCTCCAAGGGTCAACCGCTCCTAATAGTTTTACGGACTCACCAATAACATATCTTTGTACATAAATATCCTTTTCTGTGTGTAACCATCATTTTAGTCCTAACTGTGACTAAGCCCTACAAATTAGAATTCTGGACTAACTTAGCTAGGGGCTAATAGCTAACGAGTATAGGGCGCGACCCTACATAAGTCCTACATGGTCTTCTAATCTGAGTCATTTTCTGAGGCTTAACGACCCTTCATCTTTTTCCTTAAAAACTTTTTCAAAATGATTTAACCTTTTAAACCATACTTATAAAAGGAAAATATATTCTTAGCTTTACTCTAAGCTATTTTTCATGTTATATATACTTTATTCAAAATAATGTGCATGAAATTTAATGAGGATTACATATCCCTCCAAAATAACTTAAAACCCTTTTAAACTTGAAAATACTTAGGCCATAGTGCCTAGTTAATACATCCGAAACCTTTGTCTAAAACCTTTAAACAACCCTTTCGAAACCAATGAAAGTACCCCTTCGAAACCAAGTGAAACCCTTTATTTAGGCTGAAAGGCCACCTTTCTTTCAAAACCATTAAAAGCCTTTCCTTCGAAAGCTTTAAAACATTAGACATCCTTCTTTAAAACCTTTAAACGTTGCCTTTCAAAAACATTGGTAAACCTTTCCTTTCAAACCTTTCGAAACTGTTGGGGAACCATCCCTTCGAAAAAATTCATCAAAACCTTTCAAAAGAATTAAAACTCAATCCTTTCGAAAACACTTAGGTTCAATTCAAAACATGTGGAAACGCCTTTCGAAACAATTAAAACTTATCTATTTCGAAACCATTTGGGACTCAATCGGAGAAAAAAGATCATTAAAACCATTTAAGTCAAATGCATCTCTTTCAAAAGCATTTCTTAAGTAAAAAAGTGACGCTGTCAAAACCATTCCTTCGAAAGCATTAGAGAAGTGGACAAGTTTAAAAAGCAAAGTGACCCTTTCGAAACCAGTCTGGGTCAAAATTTAAAAAACGACAGTCAGGGGTTTCGATCTTATCAAAAGCAATTTCATAAAAACAAAAGTGCAACCATTCGAAACCATTTCTCGAAACCAATTTGACCTGGTCGAAAGCCAACCAAATCGAAAGTTATTCGGTCGAAAGCAAGCAAGCGCATTTTTATTTAAAAGCAAAGCAATGCTTCGACCCCTTCGGAAACCCTGGTTTCAACCCAATACCTTCTGCCTACCTCCAACTCACTACATACCATATATATGATACCATATGCATTGGTTTCGAATGAGTCAAAGGCTGAGGTAAGGAGTCGGAAGCTTGGTGCCGAAAGCATTAAAATAGGAAAAAGCATGTAGATTTGTTCTTTTAAACTATTTCTTTGTACCTAACCTGCCTTGTTTGTCAAAATCTAATTGGTTGCAAATTTTATTTTCAAAAGTACTGCCAATTTTCAAAAATAACAATTTAAATTATTTATCAAATACCCCTTCTCCTTTTTAAAAATATTTAAAGCATTTAAGTCCCATACCTTAAATCATTTTATATATCCATCAAAACACTTAGGAAAATTCTGCAAAAATTCCAAAAAATCACTTTGAATATGTTTTCCAACATATATAAATTTCAAACCCTAAGCCAATATAATCTAGCCGTAATTAATTTTTAACCCAAAATAACATTTTCTTCGATAGAAAATTCATATAAAATCCACATAAATACAAAAAATTGAAAATCATCTCCAAAATATTATTCCTAGCTTAAATAAAATTTTCACAGCATTTGGATGCCATTTAATAGGGTTTTCACCTTAAAACATATCATAAAATCTGTATGAACAAGCATAAATCATCAACAAGTATCTATACTCATTCCATCATTCAAAAACATGGCAAATCATTGCAAATAAGTTTGAATCCGCCTTAAAACCAAAAATAATAAGAAATTTGGGATGTAATCATTATTCACCTTAGCTTTTGAGATTAAGGAGTTTGAGATTTAAATGGATTTGATTAAGCTTCTTCTTTAGCTTTTATTTTTCTTTTTCCTCTTGCTCTTGTTCATGGTGGCCAGCCTCAATTTTTTTTTAAATTTTGACAAATGAAAAATGAACATGTATGAGATACATAGCCAAGATTTATGGTATAAGAATGGCCTTTTTCTCCTTTATTTCATTTTAACTCTTCTTTTAGTTCATTGGTCAAATGGCATGGCTACCCCTTAATTAAATCAAATTTCCATCCCCTAATCAACACATTATTTTATTTAATTTAGCTAATTAAATATTCTAAATAATGTTACCAAAAATATTGGGTGTTACAGACTTTTTACTTTGAGCTGGCTATAGCTAACCTCTTATAATCAATGAGATGAATTCACCATTGAATAGTATTTCATTTCCAGTGTCTCAACTCAAACTCAACTATAGTCGCTCGATGGATCGCCATGATATAATTTAATTATAATTAAAATGGAGCATCCACATTGATGTTCCATAGTATTTTGTAGTCGAGGGAACTGCGTAACATCATCACTTCGAGGTCTTATATTTGACCTTAATTATAATTGACGGATAGGAAACTCTCGAGTGAGTTATTCCATAGTTGTCCAATAACTATCAGTACGTAAAATTTTGGTGCCCTTAGCAGCCATGAGTAATACATTGTCCAACATTTGAAGAACGTTATGTACTGCAGTCTCAACATATGAATAGATATCCTTTCCTGAAACACCTTAACTGGGAATATTTGAAGTAATATGTTATTTTAATGTGTTAAATTTCTTATAATTACAACACATCGTAATTACTATCACATAACATATCATTTAAATATTTTTCTGGTTAATGTACTTTAAATTAATTACTTAATTAATCATATCATGATATAACAAAGTATATTATTGTAATTAAACACCTTTATTACGAACAAGATCAGTTATTGAGTTAAATATATGTAACAAGTTACATAATTGCCCTTCTGGTATCCTTAACTATATCACATAACATTATTATTAATATGAAAACCAACTCTAGGCTCGACCAATGTAGACACAAATATTGTTTCATACATAATAACAACTATTCAAAACAATACCTAATCCATTTGGAAAATGTAAATGATATTCTTCGACCATGTTTCATCTATTGTAGATCTATTAACAACTTGAAGCATGTTTCCTCTTTTTCCACATGCCATCTTCTCCAAAGTCCCTATAACGAGCTACATATATAAGTTCAGATCCAATATCTAAAAACCAAGAATTTTATTAATCGAAAAATAGTTTTGAATCATCAATATAGGATTAGGATTCGAAGAATTAGATCCTTGCTTCTCTTTAACCATCTTCACATAGTCCAACTAATTCCATTATCAGTGCCCTTTCTTACGACGACGATGACATCCACTCTTGTTAGTAGCAGCACCGTTCCTACCTTTTTTTTGTTACATGCTTATGTTTCTTCGAACCTTTTTAAGATGATGCTTTCCCTTTTAAAGCAAACACCATGACTTGATCTTTGAACGAATCTTTAGGTTACCTTAAAATATTGAGTAGCTCGACCAGGCCAACATTCATTTGGTTCATATTGTAATTCAACATGAATAACTCAAACTGTGGTGTCAACCAACCTAAGATCAAGTCCACTTGCAGTCCTTCTTTTAACTTAATTCTGAGCTCTAAAAGTCTATCAATGCAGCCTCTTATCATTATGATATAATCATCAACACAACGGCCCTTACTTTGTATCGAGCAGTTTCTTTGCAATCTTGTACCTCACGGAACGAGATTGCTCACCAAGTAAAGCTATGAGGTTATCGAAGATTTTATGGATAGAGATGTTCTCGTGTCATCTTTACAATGGTTTACCTAAAGTAGACAATACGTAGGCTTGCGCTATGCCACAAAATAACTGCCTAAGTGTTATAATTTTTTTATCATTTTGGGATATGCACTTTCTGTTGGTTTAGTTTTTAAAGGTGCGGAAACAACAGACCATAAACGCTCGTAGGTGAGTGCTATCTTTATTGCTTTAAATCATTGGGTGAAGTTGGGTCCAACGAACTAATCATTTTTAGAAAATAATCTTAAGGTTGTCATTATGCTGCAAATTTAAGTTAAGTAGATTAGTATAATTACGTAGCAAATTTTCTTACATTATTAGAAAGGTTAAGTGTATTTGTTTCATTTTTCTAATAAAGCTCCAACTAGATTGATATATTCCTCAAAACCCTAAAAGAAATATAAAATCTTTTGATTTCTCTAATGAGTATTAGGACTAGCTTTCCTTAAGATTCTAACATTGAATTTGCTCAACAAATCAAAGGCCCTCGAGCGATGGATAAGTCTTTATCGGTTGTATCATATACAACTCATAACTGTGGTTTTTGCCCTATCTCAATCTCGACCTTGAATTTGCTCGATAAATCAAGAGAGATTATTCACTCTTACTTATCATTTCATGATGGCTTAAGTATAATGCATGTACCTTGAGTTTGCTTAATAAATATATTCATGTATCTTGCTTCATTTAGGCAGTATATTAATAGCACTACACATAATGGCATCGGCTTGTGTTTCTTCAACAACTAGTGTGTATATATTAATATATAAATTATGAGTGTAACTTATACTAAAGATTCATAACCTTTAACATATTTTAGGTGACAAAAGTTTAAGGAATAATGTATTGTTAGTGAAATCTCATTGTGATTCAACTGTCGAACACATCTGGATCATGGTTACGTATGCATCTATTCCATAAATATATTTGGATTTATTATAGTTCCACTTATACTTTATTTTATACATATATATTTATATAATATTTTGTTTATACCTACTATAATTTAATTAACATATATAATATTTTGTATGCATCTAAATAATTAAATCATATTTAATTAAATTTAATTCCTTTAATTTAATTACTCAACTTAATTGAAATTTATTTAGTTTTAGAAATTTATTTTATTCATTCATCCTAAACTACTTAAGATGGATAATTATCTATTAACCTTTATAGTAATATATATATATATATATATATATATATATCAACATACATGTTTATATTAACTAACATTTAATTAATTATTTATTAAACAAATTATATTTAACTAAACATTTTAATTAAATATTATAATAATTTTGAAAATTTTATTTAATTCATATTAAATAATTTAAGACAAATACATCTAACTATAACCTTTATAGTTATATACATATACCAATATATATATATGTGTGTGTGTGTGTGTGTGTATTTTAATTAATTAGCTTGTAATTAATCATTTATTTAATTAGTATAATTAATTAAATAGGTATAAATTTTTTGAAAATATTAAATTAATTAACTTGTACTGTATAGTATGGGCCCGTGCTTCGCACACGGGCTGTTTGTGTTATTGTATACGTTGATATTTTGTTTGAGCATACATATGTAAACGGAAAGTAATGACATTTTTGAAATTTCAAAAAGACACCAGATAAATTAGTTCAATGAATTTTCTTTATTTGTAGTGTGTGTGTGTGTGTGTGTATCTGTGCGCGTGCGCACGCGCACGTCTTTTGTTACCTTTCTTTTTTGTTAATTCAACTGTCATGAGATAGCGGTAGCTGTTCGAATTGGGTTTATGAGTTACGTCAGAAATTTGCCAAAGGAAGTAGTTTGTTCCATTGAGTTATTGGATGGATATATGGTTCGTTCATGGTAAGTATGTTATGGAAATGCATATTTTGATGCTATTATTTATGTTGGCGATACCCCAGTGATTGCAATTTTTTAAGAAAGTTATATATGTTCTATGCAATGTGGAATGAGACCCTGCTTTGTTTTGAAAGTGTTAAATTGAGACAAGTATATGAAATTGTGTTTGTTTCAATTAATAGCTTGGTTCTTTGTAATTATCTGGTCTAACGATGTAGGATGGGGTTGTGTTCTCTACATCTGTGAGTTACGTTGGAACTAAAGTCAAACCTTTTCCTTCCTTACCATTTTACTCCATAGGAATTGTCTTATGTGGTCCATACGAGCCTCTTTGGTTTGGTTTTGTTGTGCTTTATGGATTTATCAGCTAATGCTCTTTGTTGCTTACCGAATCTCGTCTTCCTTACATCGTTTTGTTTGCTAGATCAATGTTCTACAGCATGTGCTTAATTTATACCTATGTTCCAATGTGAAAATATATGTAGTTTCTGGGTTATCTTTGCAAATATAGAGTTAGGAAATGCAATTTATGATAGCTATTAGGTTATAATGCTTGTAGTTTGTGAATTATAGCTATTGAGGCACTTTTGTCTCACACCTATGTTTAGTGTTTTATAGTTGTAGTTGGTACAGTTTAAAAACCGATGGGCTATCGATCAAGCCTTTTTGGTTATTATATCTCCTTTCTTTTTCTAAGCCTCATTTACAAATCTGCTTAGCTAAAAAATTAAAATTAATGTTAATATATAGTGTATATATATTATATTATATAAAATATCTTTCATCGCAAAATTTTATTCTTTTTAAAAACAAAATTGGCCTGAAGGAATTTAGACTTAATAATATATATGTGTATATATGTTTAAAATTTTATATTGATGCATTTAAAATTAAAAATGACTCTAATTCAAAAATGAATAATTAAATTATTAAAAAATATATTTTATATTTAGAAAAATATTTATACATAATAAAATTATTTACGGTCGAAACCAATTTTTTTTATTTTAAGTAGTTTTAAAATTTAAATCATTGCATTTGATTATATTAAAACATTTGATTAATTTTAAACTATTAAATTTAATTTTGAATTATAATAAGGCAACATTAACATATATAAATGGTGGCATGATCATATAATGATAATATAAGATATAGGATAACACCCGAATATAGATAAATCCTATTTGACACACTTCGATCTATGTGGTCTTCTAGATATATATGAAATCGCTACCCGAAGTTGCAACCTTTAGCATATAACCACCTTGGATTTGATTGGTTTTTATTTGGATGATTAAGAGGGGAGGGGGATCAACAATAGTGCTTAAAACAAGCAGCTGGTGATCAAGAAGAGAGGAACCAAAAATTGAATGGAATGTAGTGTAATCGTAGAGGTAGATAAGGAGTTATTTAAACAAATATCTACATGCTTATCTCTCGTCTACACTTACCTATCAAAACTTGCCCACTTACAGAGCATGACTGGCTTACCTTGCTAATATGGAAATCCACATGACTTTGCAATTTTTTATTTTATACTTAACTATTATACAAACCGATATCGTATATTGATGCTTTACACATAATAATTATATATAAACATAAATAATTACAAAAGGCACCTGGAACATTTTTGTAACGACCCAGAATTTAGTCGTTCGATATTCAGATACTTAATTGATTTTAAATATCCACAAATTAATTTTATAAGCTGAATAACTTATATTTGAAATATAGTGATTTAATTAGATAATTAAACTGTTAAATTTAATATTTGAAATTGCTGAAATAATTAGAGTTTGAAATTAATATGAATAAAAATGATTTATATAGATGAATTAAATTCTATATGGATTAGAACAATGTTGGGGAACTTCTAAAATTGAATTAAAAGTTAATTTATAGAAATTGAATATTTTAATATTTAATTAACGTATAAAAATAGCCATTTTCAAATAGTCTTGGGTTTCGATGAAACTAGTTTCACTGGATCCGTAATATAATATTATTGTAGGATTTAAAATTTCATGTTGATTGGATTTACGATTTTTTTTCAAGGCAAGCTAAAACACAAAGAAATTTGTTTAAGTGAATTTTAAATTAAATAAGTCGATTCGAAAACCTATCTTTCAAATACGATCGAATTAGCTTCACATATATATTCCATTGTGCTTGAAATAGGGGTAAAATATTATAAACTCCAGGCGGCACACTTCGTTTGGAGTTTGAAATTTTTTCGGATGAATAGTGTCACAAAATTTTATATAAAAGGAAGTTTTTTTTTTCCATTTGCAAAACAAAAAAAACCCAACCCTAATCAAACACAGTCTCCGCCATCTTTAACTAATGGCCAAAAAATCATCTTCTTTTCCCTCAATTTTCTCTCAATCTATTGATTGTTACCAAGAACTTTCTACTAGAAAATTAAAGAGCATAGTGTGATCTACGAATCCGACGATGGATTTCGCTATCATCATCATTTGGAGGCAAATTTAGGCCGTGAATGTCATGCGTTTGAGCATGAAAATCAATGTGATGGGATGCCCGAGCTTGGCCGGTCGTTGGCCGATGGTAGGGAGCTTGTGAGCGTTCGAATGGTGGAACTCGATCGTTGCATAGATGATCGTGGAGAGAGTATAATTCAATGGATCGAGCGGCGGCCGTGGGTTCTTTTGAAAGCCGAGAATGTTGATGAAGAAGATGGAGCCGGCAGCTAGATTTGATGATGTGAAACGCACGGCCCAGATTGAAAGGGTTTGAAAATAATTAAAATTTATAAATTTATAACGACCCAGAATTTTGGGTCGCCAAATTTGAACATTTAATTTAGTTTAAATGTTGAATATGGATTATAATTTGAATTTTGGAATAAAAGATTTTGGTAAAGCTGATAGAATTGGTTAAATTTCAAATACGGAAATTAAATTGGAATTTGAATAATAATAGCTTAATATCAGAAATTGGGATGATTGGTACATTTGAGTGTAAATGGATATAAAATTAGATTCTAAAATTTATTTTAGTTTAATTGGGTTTGAATTTTAATATTGGACCCTTGGATGACATTAGAAGTCAATAAGTTATTATTTGGAATTTTATATTAATCTAAAGATGAATTTAATATTATTAAATTGTAATTAATCAGGTTTTGGGTCCGGAATGAGCCTGAATGATTTGTAATGTGATTTTATATTTTATATGAGTTATAATTAAGTTAATAAAATTTTAAAAGTGAAATTTTAAGCGGTTTCGACAATTATGAAAATCGCTCGATTTAATAGACGAGTTAAAATAGCCTTCCGGAGCACAGTCTTGGAATTCGACGAAATCAGTTCCATTGGATCCGTAATAGTTAGTTATTATCGAATTTCAATTTTCGTAGCAATCAGAGTTGTCGTGTGACCGTGGCAACTCGAAACGCATCGAAATCGTTTTAATCGGTTTAATTTTAAATTAATCGTTTAATTCCGAAACTCGCACATACGATCAAATTAGCTTACGAAACCTATCCCATTGTGTCCGGAACATGGAAAAACCCTAGGAATGCCAGTCGGCACGTGTGAATTGGGTTTCGTTCGAGAATGTTCGTTTAAAGTGAATTTAATATTAAATTAATAAGTATATACGTATATATATACGTTTAAACAAACGAAACCCTAGTGTTCTTTCAGGCCGCCGCTTATCACCATTTCTATGGCCGAAACGTGTCGATTTTCCCCTCTCAATCTCTCCTTATCCTCTCATTAATAGCAGAAACTTCCAACATGAAGATGGAAGAGCATGGCTAGCTCTTCACATCTGTACGGTGGAGTGGTCCACGATGCGACGTGGGGGCCAGGATTTGGGCCGATGCAGGGTCGGCTTGTGCTCGATTTTCGAGCCCAAATGGAGACTGAGCTTTGCGCGCTTAGGGTCGAAGGGGGAGTTTGCTGAGGCGGTTCTCGTGGAGGTAGCTGATCGAATTATTGATGAGCGAGGAGAGTGCGGTTCAAAGCCCTAATAGGCGATCGTGATGGGTTCGATTCTGTTCCTGTACGTGCTTGCGTGAGAAGATAGGGTGAGCGGCACTGATTCCATCTCCTGATTTGTAGGGTTGAGATTTTGTGAGGTTTTAAATTAAAATAAATTTGTTTATAAATTTAAAACCAAAAGTTTAAAATGCTGTAACGTATTCATACGTTATCGAAATTTGACGAAACAGGAAGCGTTAGAATCGCAGAGACGGGTATTACGCAGTGGTGCAGTTCGGAAATCATTCCAGGCAAGTAGAAATTTAGGTTAAATCGAACGTCGTTCGGTTTAATTTGAATTTCGAACGCTCGCCGAAACTCAAGGTGAGTTATTCTCACTCACATCTGGATATTGGCTGATTTAAATAATTAATATTTAAATATCTGTGTGATTGGTTGCATATTATTGTGGTTATTAGTTTGAATTGATATTTATATACATGTGATGTGCTAATATTGGTGGATGCAGGGAAAACAGGTTGGAGGGACCCAACTGGGTTCCTCACACTATAGTAATTATCTTTATAATTGATGTTGTAACCTGTTATATATTGTGATTGATAACTCTGAATTTAATTGTACTCTGATATTGCTGGATGAGAATATACACAGAATTTAAAGAATAAAATAAAATAAATTGAATTTTTAAAGAAATAAAAGAAATTGTTAAATAAAGAATTTAAGGGAATTTAAATTTGGAATCTGTGTTGAGTGAAGAATGAAAATTTGCAAAGTTGGAAATAAAAAAAATAAGGGGAACATTTATTAGTTGATATATGAGGAAGTAGGGATTTTTGGTGATAATTTCAATAAGAAATTATAAATTGTTAAAAATAACAATGGGGTTATTTTGATAATAATGTTCCCTGGAAATTAAATATGATGTGGAAAGAAACCCTTCAAATTAAATTAGAAATATATTGCAAATTAGAATGTTGCGGAAATACTATTTAAAACCATTGAAAATTTAAGTAGGTATTTAGTTAAGCAATTCTTTAGGTATGATTTCATTAAATAAATTTATAATAGTTTATTTAAAAGACCTTTAAACTTATACTTTGGAAGTGAATTTCCGGAAATGGAATTGTGGTTAAGCCTCGTAAGAAGTTATTTTTAACCTAGAAAGGAAATCTATGTTATTAAACATATGTCCGAATTGAAATATAATCGACAGAAATTATAAGAATGATTTCTGGGATGTTTAAGTGGAAATAAGTTTCCCTGGAAAAAAACCTAGTTCGAGTTTTAAACAGATTTATTTAAAAAAAGAAGTCTAAAGTTCCAACTTGTTTTAAAGAGTGTGTTAAAAAATTATTATTTTAAAGTAAATATTTATAAATTAGCAATAGTAAATTGGTATGAATATCTTAGTAATCATTTTTACAAATGGATTTATTTAAAGGCTAGTTTTGAATACAGTTATTTGAATTATTAAGAATTCTTTTTAAAACTCTACCTTTAAATTTAGTTTAACTGAACTTTTACGTAAAATCAAGTTTAGATTATTAATAAATAGTTTTACTTCGCTTATTTTAAATTTATATTTTTGAGTAGGTATTTTAAAAGTATATTTTAGTATTAAATGTTTTAACTGTTTTAAATTTAAATGTCTTTGAACTTGGTTATGTCCAATGTGAATTAATGATAAAGGATTTACTTTATAAAGGAAGAACCTTGGGAAGTTTTTTTTCAAATGAGCTTTGGAAATTTGGAAATATATCTTTTAAAGATATCCGAGGCAAATAAATAATGTGTGAATTATTTATTGTGTGATGGATGCTTATGGATGTTTATGAATATAAATTGATAGTTAAATCACCGACTTCAATATTGGACAAATGCGTTGATCGTTTTGAAGAGACCGGGATCGAGATTTATTTCTCGAAAACCACTTCGATCCGGTTTGTACGTTACGTGCGAAAACGTGTTCAGAGTCGAAGATGGAGCAGTGAAGTGCAAGGGCTAGTCGCTACTAATCCTGAGGATATTTCCAAAATGGATGTAGTAGGAGTAGTGCCTTCGGTTCCGTTCGAACCCGGGACAGACTTGTATAGATGAATGCTTGCGAAACATCGTCAGGTGGGCGATGGGCATTCTAAGTGAAAACATTCTAAAGGTAACGTGTAACCTCAAGCCTCATCAACCGGGAATGGCTAAAACAGAGGAGGTGCAGCAAGGTTAGTTGGGTCATGCCCAAGCAGGACAAGATTTTCCCCTGTCTAGATGTCCCTTTATATTCGGCTTAGTGGGTGGTTGGTCGCGCCAACCACGGGGTTATCTTGTTCGGGACTGTTCGGTAAGGAATGGTTCCGGCCCTGTGTTGCAGGGGAGCGGGTGTATTCCTCGGTACTCTGAACTAGGCCAGGTACTGTGACGGGCGGTACCCCAGTAGCCCGGCCATTGATGGAAATCCATTCTCCCTACGAGCCTTGTTCGAGTTTTGTTTGTATTACCCACTTTTGTGGCTAGTAGCTGGAATTTAATGAATGTAACAATTTCGGCTATTTTATAAGTATTTGCAAATAGACCCTATTTTAATATCAGAAGATTCCTATAAAAAGTGTTTTAGCTATCGTAAGGTAAAAACCCGACATGTTTATTTGTGGCGTGGTCTTACGAGATGCTTTTGTTTTCAAAGGATTTTTGAAACTTTAATAACCAATTTGGATGCCTTATTATCAGCTGGTATTCCAGACTGACTCGGGTGTTATTTCATTATAATGCTCGGGTCAGACAGAGTATTATATGTACATGACATGATGCTTTGGAGCAGCAGAGGAGCTGGAGTCCGAGACGTATTACCTATATATATGTGTATTCCGCTGCTATGCTTGTATGGTATGTCTGATTTGTAATTGATGATGTATGAGGTACTCTGATGATGTGATGTATAAAACTGATGTAGTTTTCATTTTGTGTAAAGATCTATTATTTGCTATTATATTTTATTCCGCTGCGACTGTGAGATTCTGATACTGTTTAGCTTCTTCTTCTATCTCTTCTTCTTAGACCCTAATGGTTCGTATTTTCTGTGCCAATTGAGTTAACAGAGGTAGAATAGTGTTGATTCAAGGGGTACGGATTTGCGGGCTGTCACACTTGGTATCAGAGCATAAGTTGGCGACAACCTATGCTTTGGTGGGAAAATTACTCATTAAATAGAGTCCATAGTACTCTATAATGAGTTAAGCGTATTTATAGATATGAGGGCGTACTTGTTAGTGAATATAAAATTGTTTTCATACTGTGTTGATTTATCGGTTGAGTGTTTATGAATTCTGGTCGGTGCGGGAAGTACAACCGTATCGATAGGGGTTTCTAAACTCTTAAACAAGATAAACCGACATAGTATTGTTTTTAAAGGTGGGTAAATGAAATAATTTTACCCAAAATTATATTTTGATATAAAGGAAATGATTTTCTGAAATTATATATATATATTTGGATGTTTGGTTGCTAATATTAAAAATCAAATAAGAATCTAAAATTTTAAATGGTTATAACCAAATAAATTCCATAAGTATAAAGTATACAAAAGAAGAATAACTAAACTTGAATTGAACCAGAATTTAAATCTCGGGAATTTTGAAAAAAGGTTTTAAATGTATTGAAAACCAAGTTCGGAAATTTAACATCTTAGGAATGTTTGGGAATGTTTTCCAAAATGTTTGAAGGCAGTTATGGAATATTATTTGAATAATATGTTGGAATGGAAACTGTTTGGAATGAATGTAGGAAAGTAAAGAAGCACTGAACTCACTTCAGTCGCTGGAAAATAATCCTGATGATGCTGTCCACATCATTAGAATTCATTTTCGAGTTTCTAAAGTGATGGATTGTTCCCTACTACTTAGTAGGCTGCTGTTTTGATTTGTTGGGTATACTAGTTGTTTTGGGGAATTCCAAAGGGGGAAATTTGTTATGGTATAAACAAGTTGTTTGGAAAATCTGGAGATTTGATTGGGTATACCAAATAGGTATATATTTGATATATTTCAAAATGGTTTTGAGATCAAACCGGGTAAATTTAAATTCTGGAAAATTATATTTAAATAATGTGTAAAATTAAATGACTTAACTATTGAATTTATTAAGTGAAGTTAATATTAATAAGAAGGAAGAAATGAAAATTTTAATCTTGGAATTAAAACTTAATTTGAGTAAATGGAAGTGAATAAAATATATTGAAGTGAATTGGAAATTTGAATTTAACGTGGATAAGTAAAATAAATTGGACTTAAAATAAAGTTGATTTGAATTAAATTAAAATGTAAGTTGGCTTTGAAATTGTGGGTCATGGTGTAATGAATTATACCCACAAGCTATTAAGTGTTATACTTATAATTTGGAATTGAGAATTTAAAATTTGCGAAGGATTAAGGTGAAAGGAGATTTGTATCCTTAAAAATTCAGTAATATACATATATATAGAAGATTGGAATTTGATTATAATATGTAAGTGGATTAAAATGAGCAATATAAGCTTTCAAACAAATAAGTTGGTGAACTTATAAAATAGAAATAGAATTATAGTCACAAATGGGAAATAGTTGAATGGTATGGTGGATTCAAACTTAATCTCAAATGAAATGTAAATAGAGATAAGGTAAAGTGAGTTATAAACGAAGTAAATGAACTTAAGTTAGTAAATAAGTTTTGAACTTGTATATGGAGAATTAAAATTACATTGAATTGGATTTAACTTCAATTGAGTGGAATTGAGATGAATTTAGATTTAGTTAAAAACAAGATTCAATTGTGTTGTGAATAGGAATAAATGGAATTTAATTCTCATTTAAGATAGTAAAGGAAATGGAGTGAATTTAATTTGGCTAAATAAAATTTAGTTAAACTTGAATTAAATTTGGAAGAGAATTAAATTGAAAGAAAATTTAATTTGGAGAAGTAAGGATGATATTGTGTGAATTATATTTTAACTCAACTAAATTCAAAGGAATTATTTGAGAATGAATTTAGTGTAAGTTGAATTAAACAAAGAGAAGCTTGAAGATGAATTTAGTATAAGCTAAATTAAATGAAAATAGTACCGGAATGGGTATAATTTTGGAAGCTTGTTAATAATTGAAGGGTAAAATGGAACCTAGTTCTTGTTTAGAACATTTAAAAATGGTCGTATTGTAAATAAGTTTAGTATGAATTGGGAAAGTGTATTAAAACCTAATATGGATTAGGTTAGAGACTAAATTGAATTACAATTTAATGGAATTTGTAATGAGATGAATAGAATTTTGATGGGTTGGTCAAAATTTGGAAAGTAAATAGAATTCCAATTGTGGCATGGGATTTAAATTTGTGGCAACTAATATTGAAGTGTAGATGAAAAATGAAATTAAATTATAATGGTGATAGTTTGAATTGTAAATAAATTCAACGGAAGGAAATAATTTAAAGTGGTTTCTTTGCTAATAAAATAAATCTAAAAATGGATTGAATAAATAAGCAAAGTGCATTAAAATTTATAAATGGTTTGATTTGGGTAAGAATCAATTAAAATGGAAATAAATTGAGATATTATGGAATTGAAATCATTTGAAAACATGGTGAGATGGTTATGTTTAAGCTTATGAAATAGTTTAAATGAAATTGTGTAGATAATAAAATTGGAATGCAAGTAAATGAATTGGAATTTGATTGAATGAGAATCAAATGAAGAAAAAAATAAAATTGATATAAGAAGATAATGGAAATATTGTATGATTTAAACAACATAAGAAAATTGAAAACAATAATGTTGGATGAGCTTTATTAAGTAATCTTGAATGCAATCTGTTAGATGATTAAAAACTGAATTACAAGTGAAATGGTATTAATTAATTATTGTGATACAGAAAGGATGTGTGGGTTGTAAATAATTCAGTCTGGACTGATATTAATATAAACCTGAATTGGTTAAGGAAATAAAGATGTAAGGAAAATTTAATTTAAAAATTGCATTGGGATAAAAATTCTTGGATTGTGAACCATGCAGAATGGGATAAAATTTATATAAATCTAAGTTGAAATTAATATTAATGGTTATAAGCTTAAGGATTGGTTATTTGGTTGAATAACCACAACCTGCATAGAAATTAGTCATTAAACTTAAGTGAATGAATTAAAGAAAGCGAATGAAATTGGTTTTGAATACATTGAATGGATTGAAATTTTAATAAGTAATGTTTACATATGAATGAAAATGGATTATAAAAGAAATGCAAATACTTCAAATTCAGAATAAGAATTGAACTGTGAATCAACTTGGAATTGAAATGGAATAGATTGATGTTAGTAAAGCACATGCTAATCATATTGAAATAAAAATGAAGTTTGGATTTGAATAAGAAATCAAAAAGTGATTGAAGTCTTTGGATTGTTGAAATAAATATGGTTAACATTGTTAAACTATGAAGTTTGGGTTTGTAAAGAGGATTTTAAATGATGTCGGAATTGTGAAATTGTGTATAAAGGAGGTTAGCATGCATAATTATGAAGTTGCTTGGTTTGGTTATGAAATAGATATGTTTGGCTTGCATTTACATTGGAAATGTTATTAAACTGCTCATATTGGGAAACTGATGAGTTTGTCTGAGTTTAGTACAGGTACGGAAGATATTAGAGAGAGTTGGAGCGCGTATATGCGTTATATTAGCCGCTCGCTATTAAAATTTGCTAAAAAGGTACGCCTACGCTAATATAATTGGGAAAATGATATATATATTGTGATATATTTTGGTTTCCGACCGTGTGGGTCGATGTATATATATTTATCTGTATCGCGATATCGCGAAAGCTCCTCCGTGCAGGGGAGACTCTGCCAAAATTTTTCGAAAATTTTGGGAGTTAGAAAATTTTTGGGAATCTGAAAATCTATAATCAACTTGGAAAGTTGTTTTAAGAAAATGTTGAAACAAAAAGCTTTTGAGTATAAATAAAGCAAATGAGTTTGGATTTGAGCTAAAGGGTTTTGGGATGTGTATATAAGTTTTAACTAAAGAAGTTGGGTTAAGTTAATGAGTGTAGGAACATTCTTATACCTTAGCAAATTTCGAGGACGAAATTTTTATAAGGGGGAAGGAATGTAACGACCCAGAATTTTGGGTCGCCAAATTTGAACATTTAATTTAGTTTAAATGTTGAATATGGATTATAATTTGAATTTTGGAATAAAAGATTTTGGTAAAGCTGATAGAATTGGTTAAATTTCAAATACGGAAATTAAATTGGAATTTGAATAATAATAGCTTAATATCAGAAATTGGGATGATTGGTACATTTGAGTGTAAATGGATATAAAATTAGATTCTAAAATTTATTTTAGTTTAATTGGGTTTGAATTTTAATATTGGACCCTTGGATGACATTAGAAGTCAATAAGTTATTATTTGGAATTTTATATTAATCTAAAGATGAATTTAATATTATTAAATTGTAATTAATCAGGTTTTGGGTCCGGAATGAGCCTGAATGATTTGTAATGTGATTTTATATTTTATATGAGTTATAATTAAGTTAATAAAATTTTAAAAGTGAAATTTTAAGCGGTTTCGACAATTATGAAAATCGCTCGATTTAATAGACGAGTTAAAATAGCCTTCCGGGGCACAGTCTCGGAATTCGACGAAACCAGTTCCATTGAATCTGTAATAGTTAGTTATTATTGGATTTAAATTTTCGTAGCAATCGGAGTTTTCGTGTGACCGTGGCAACTCGAAACGCATCGAAATCGTTTTAATCAGTTTAATTTTAAATTGATCGTTTAATTCCGAAACTCGCACATACGATCAAATTAGCTTACGAAACCTGTCCCATTGTGTCCGGAACGCGGAAGAACCTTAGGAACGCCAGCCGGCACGTGTGAATTGGGTTTCGTTCGAGAATGTTCGTTTAAAGTGAATTTAATATTAAATTAATAAGTATATAGGTATATATATACATTTAAACAAACGAAACCCTAGTGTTCTTTCAGGCCGCCGCTTACCACCATTTCTATGGCCGAAACGCGTCGATTTTCCCCTCTCAATCTCTCCTTATCCTCTCATTAATAGCAGAAACTTCCAACACGAAGATGGAAGAGCATGGCGAGCTCTTCACATCTGTACGGTGGAGTGGTCCACGATGCGACGTGGGGGCCAGGATTTGGGCCGATGCAGGGTCAGCTCGTGCTCGATTTTCGAGCCCAAGTGGAGACCGAGCTTTGCGCGCTTAGGGTCGAAGGGGGAGTTTGCTGAGGCAGTTCTCGTGGAGGTAGCTGATCGAATTATCGATGAGCGAGGAGAGTGCAGTTCAAAGCCCTAATAGGCGATCGTGATGGGTTCGATTCTGTTCCTGTACGTGCTTGCGTGAGAAGATAGGGTGAGTGGCACTGATTCCATCTCCTGATTTGTAGGGTTGAGATTTTGTGAGGTTTTAAATTAAAATAAATTTGTTTATAAATTTAAAACCAAAAGTTTAAAATGCTGTAACGTATTCATACATTATCGAAATTTGACGAAACAGGAAGCGTTGGAATCGCAGAGATGGGTACTACACAGTGGTGCAGTTCGGAAATCATTCCGGACAAGTAGAAATTTAGGTTAAATCGAACGTCGTTCGGTTTAATTTGAATTTCGAACGCTCGTCGAAACTCAAGGTGAGTTATTCTCACTCACATCTGGATATTGACTGATTTAAATAATTAATATTTAAATATCTGTGTGATTGGTTGCATATTATTGTGGTTATCAGTTTGAATTGATATTTATATACATGTGATGTGCTAATATTGGTGGATGCAGGGAAAACAGGTTGGAGGGACCCAACTGGGTTCCTCACACTATAGTAATTATCTTTATAATTGATGTTGTAACCTGTTATATATTGTGATTGATAACTCTGAATTTAATTGTACTCTGATATTGCTGGATGAGAATATACACAGAATTTTAAGAGTAAAATAAAATAAATTGAATTTTTAAAGAAATAAAAGAAATTTTTAAATAAAGAATTTAAGGAATTTAAATTTGGAATCTGTGTTGAGTGAAGAATGAAAATTTGCAAAGTTGGAAATAAAAAAAATAAGGGGAACATTTATTAGTTGATAAATGAGGAAGTAGGGATTTGTGGTGATAATTTCAATAAGAAATTATAAATTGTTAAAAATAACAATGGGGTTATTTTGATAATAATGTTCCTTGGAAATTAAATATGATGTGGAAAGAAACCCTTCAAATTAAATTAGAAATAAATTGCAAATTAGAATGTTGCAGAAATACTATTTAAAACCATTGAAAATTTAAGTAGGTATTTAGTTAAGCAATTCCTTAGGTATGATTTCATTAACTAAATTTATAATAGTTTATTTAAAAGACCTTTAAACTTATACTTTGGAAGTGAATTTCCGGAAATGGAAATGTGGTTAAGCCTCGTAAGAAGTTATTTTTAACCTGGAAAGGAAATCTATGTTATTAAACATAAGTCCGAATTGAAATATAATCGATAGAAATTATAAGAATGATTTCTGGGATGTTTAAGTGGAAATGAGTTTCCCTGGAAAAAAACTTAGTTCGAGTTTTAAACAGATTTATTTAAAAAAAGAAGTCTAAAGTTCCAACTTGTTTTAAAGAGTGTGTTGAAAAATTATTATTTTAAAGTAAATATTTATAAATTAGCAATAGTAAATTGGTATGAATATCTTAGTAATCATTTTTACAAATGGATTTATTTAAAGGCTAGTTTTGAATACAGTTATTTGAATTATTAAGAATTCTTTTTAAAACTCTACCTTTAAATTTAGTTTAACTAAACTTTTATGTAAAATCAAGTTTAGATTATTAATAAATAGTTTTACTTCGCTTATTTTAAATTTATATTTTTGAGTAGGTATTTTAAAAGTATATTTCAGTATTAAATGTTTTAACTGTTTTAAATTTAAATGTCTTTGAACTTGGTTATGTCCAATGGGAATTAATGGTAAAGGATTTACTATATAAAGGAAGAACCTTGGGAAGTTTTTTTTCAAATGAGCTTTGGAAATTTGGAAATATATCTTTTAAAGATATCCGAGGCAAATAAATAGTGTGTGAATTATTTATTGTGTGATGGATGCTTATGGATGTTTATGAATATAAATTGATAGTTAAATCACCGACTATCAATATTGGACAAATGCGTTGATCGTTTCGAAGAGACCGGGATCGAGATTTATTTCTCGAAAACCACTTCGATCCGGTTTGTACGTTACGTGCGAAAACGTGTTCAGAGTCGAAGATGGAGCAGTGAAGTGCAAGGGCTAGTCGCTACTAATCCTGAGGATATTTCCAAAATGGATGTAGTAGGAGTAGTGCCTTCGGTTCCGTTCGAACCCGGGACGGACTTGTATGAATGAGTGCTTGTGAAACATCGTCAGGTGGGCGATGGGCATTCTAAGTGAAAACGTTCTAAAGGTAACGTGTAACCTCAAGCCTCATCAACCGGGAATGGCTAAAACAGGGGAGGTGCAGCAAGGTTAGGTGGGTCATGCCCAAGCAGGACAAGATTTTCCCCTGTCTAGATGTCCCTTTATATTCGGCTTAGTCGGTGGTTGGTCGCGCCAATCACAGGGTTATCTTGTTCGGGACTATTCGGTAAGGAATGGTTCCGGCCTTGTGTTGCAGGGGAGCGGGCGTACTCCTCGGTACTCCGAACTAGGCCAGGTACTGTGACGGGCGGTACCCCCAGTAGCCCGGCCATTGATGGAAATCCATTCTCCCTACGAGCCTTGTACGAGTTTTGTTTGTATTACCCACTTTTGTGGCCAGTAGCTGGAATTTAATGAATGTAACAATTTCGTCTATTTTATAAGTATTTGTAAATAGACCCTATTTTAATATCAGAAGATTTCTATAAAAAGTGTTTTAGCTATCGTAAGGTAAAAACCCGACATGTTTATTTGTGGCGTGATCTTACGAGATGCTTTTGTTTTCAAAGGATCTTTGAAACTTTAATAACCAATTTGGATGCCTTATTATCAGCTGGTATTCCAGACTGACTCGGGTGTTATTTCATTATAATGCTCGGGTCAGACCGAGTATTATATGTACAGGACATGATGCTTTGGAGCAGCAGAGGAGCTGGAGTCCGAGACGTATTACCTATATATATGTGTATTCCGCTGCTATGCTTGTATGGTATGTATGATTTGTAATTGATGATGTATGAGGTACTCTGATGATGTGATGTATAAAACTGATATAGTTTTCATTTTGTGTAAAGATCTATTATTTGCTATTATATTTTATTCCGCTGCGACTGTGAGATTCTGATATTGTTTAACTTCTTCTTCTTCTATCTCTTCTTCTTAGACCCTAATGGTTCGTATTTTCTGTGCCAATTGAGTTAACAGAGGTAGAATAGTGTTGATTCAAGGGGTACGGATATACGGGCTGTCACAAAATTAATTATCTTTTAATTCGTATAAACTTTGTAATGCTATGACTTTGTCATACGTAGTCCGTTTTTGACGAAACGAATTGCGTTGGGTCCGTATTGACGAGCACTACATTTTAGAGCTAGTTTGGAGTTGATTGGAGCTAGTGTAAATTTTGGATTAAATCTGTTTAATTTTATTCGAAATAAAATACTACAATTGCTATTAGAACCAAAGTGAGTACAACTCACTCCTTCTGACTCATTGATATTTTTATATAAGTGAGAATAAATTTATTTTATGTTGATTGATGAATGTTTGAATGATGTATGATATATTATCTACATACTGATTGGTATTTAGATATATTCCTACCTATTGGAGCAGATGAGACCCCATACATTCCCGTGTATGAGCGGATGACCCTTTGTACGCACGTCTGCCTCGAAGCGGACATTGTACACATATTCTAATATGTAAATTTGTTGTAGGCGACAGGTTGGAGGGATCTAACTAGATTCCTCACCAGTATTGGTTTTATTTACAAATATTGATATATATATATATATATATATATATATATATATATATTGTTATCATGTGATATATGATATTTTTGATGCCGTGATTGATGTATTTAGTACTGTTGCAGCATTAGGTCTATTTTGGTAATTAAAAATGTTAAAGTGATGATTTCAAAAAGGACTTTCAAGTGATTTTGGAAATATACGTTTTATTGATTTTGAATAGTTAAGGAACAAATTTATTTTGGATAAATAAATGCTATAATTTTTATGTTATAAAAATTATGATTTTTACGAAATATAATTAGAATGTGATTTTTGAAATAGGGAGTTAATGATTTTGTAAAATAGTTAAATTGAGATTTTGAATTGTTATAAACGGTTTATATGTATAGATTCATAAAATTGATATTTTATAAATAAAAATAATGGAATTATGAAGGAGTTTTATAAATGTTAAAATGAAGTTATAAATGCGTTTTATTAGTAAATTAGATTTATAGATTTATTTGATAAAGTTATAATGGAATAGTTTTGTAAATAAAGAGATTTATAAGGAATTAACTTACAATTTGGATTTTGGCATATAAATGAGATAAATGGAATTTGTTAATAAAGGGAATTTATAAATATATGTTTTAATAAAATAATAAATGTGATTTATAAACGTTATTTTATAAATATGAATTCAATTTAAATTGATAAACTAGATATAGAAGTTTATTAAAGGAATTTCATCCATGATTTTCGACAGTGGATAATCTTTAATTAAAAGTGAAATAGTAATGAATTTGGTTAGAATTTAAATTCATGATTTTAGACAGTGAGTTATCCTTAAAATTAAATGTGCAATAGTAATGAATTTGGTAAGAGCATTGTATTCACGATTTTGGACAGTGAATAATCTTTTAAATTAAATAAATGTTTTGAAAAATGATTTTTTAAATGAAGTTAAATGGTTTGAAGATGTTTTTTTAAATATGTTAAGTATCTAATGCATAGATTTCAACACTCATTGTTGAAATAGACGTTTTCGAGAAGTAAGGAAATGATGGACCGTAACACTATTGTTATAATAAATGATTTTCGAAAGGAATGTTTTTGTATAGTATATGAGATTTATATATCTATCTTATTTTCAAATCCCTATACTAGTGATTTTGGGTTGTCGTAACGATGTTTTACGCAACATTCGTTTTGACCCAAATAAATATGTTTAGGAGGATGTTTTTCTTAAAGAATACAATATATACTTAATCACGATTTATGTATATATAATATTTTCTAAGTGTTGAAAATAAAAAGATTTGTGAATATGCTTATATTATTGAAATAAGTATATGGAAATTTTTTCCAATATTGAAATATCGAAATGGTTTTGAGATTATCTATTTTTAAAGATAATTTGAAGTGAATATTTGGAAAATGATTTAATTAATAAAAGAGTAATTAAAGGGCATAGTGATTGCTTATGGTGCCAAATATTTGTTTGTTTGCTTTGATAGTTAAATAACCGACTATTAAATTTGGCCATTTTTAGTTCCTCGACTTGATATGAGAACTATTTAGTCGTACACTTAGTACGTAGCCATCTATGTAGGCTTAATTATCGTTTGTGTTGAGGATGTTGACTCGTGTATTACGGAGTGTTACTCCAATCTATCAAGCTTCCTTCTTGGCCGAAGGATAGCAAGTTGAAAGTTGGAGACGTGATAAGTCTATGAGACTTAGTTTCTGTGTGAGGTTGAGAAACGCTTTTGCGTTATTGGTGTGAAGAGACCGAGATCGGTTTATCTGAAAACCACTTCGGACTAACATTTATGTGACGGTTGTGCAGGTTGGTTGTGATGATATTGGTATTTAGGATCTTCATAGTGGAGGACTGCTCGTTGATCTTTTGGGATTAAAATCCCAATATACATCCAGTAGCAGTAGTCTCTTCGTTATGAAATATCCAATGCAAGGACTATTCGCTACTAATCCTAGGGATTTTTCGATAGGATATGGTAGGAAAGTACATTCGATTTGTCCTATTCCTAGACAACTCGTATGGATGTTTGTCTAACATTGCATTTCTAAAGATTACGTGCATTCGTTTTTAAAAACGTACATCAGTGGTGGTGGAGAAGACAACTTCTCTTGGCTTAACATCCTCCTTGAGACGTATGAGCTTAATGATTGTATTTTTGTTGAAGGCAATTAGTAGTCAACGGAAATGGTCGTGTGGCATTCAACATGATGTGATTGTGAAAGGTAATCGTTACCTTAGTCCTTATCAACCGGAAATAACCAAAACAGGGGTAGATGCAGTAAGGCTAAGTGGGTCGCTCCTAAGTAGGATAAGATCATCATCTACTAGATATATATTTACATGCTATGATGTTGTGTATCTGATTATCGTGGTTTGTATGCTATGAGGTCCCTCGAAAAAGGTCGGTAACGACCGAAGGACGACATATTCGGTACTATCTAGTTATAGAGGTAGACCGGTCTTGTGTTGGTAGAGGGTAGATGTTTTATGCCTCGGAACATCCATCTAGAGGTGTACCCATCAGAAGGTAGTCCCTTCACCAAGTCATTTGTATGGAAATTCAAATTCCATTACGTACCTACCATTTTGATTGTATTTGGGCTATATGCTGGAATTTAATAACGATAACAATTTCGGCTATTTTGATTATTATTTGTATACTAGACACTAGTATAATATAACATGATTTGATATGAAATGTTTTAGTTATCGTAAGGTAAAAACATGTCTGTGTTTATGTGTGGGCGTGTCTTACGAGATACTTTTTTTGGTAAAGGAAAAGTTGGTAATTTAATAAATTCAGTTGAGTGTCTTTCTCACGCTGGTTTACCAGACTGATCTTGGCGTTCTTCCCTTTCAATGATCGGATTAGACCGAGTATATCTACAGGTTCAGATTGGTACTTTTGGAGCTTCAACATGAGAGCCGTAGATCTTCATTTTCGTATACACTTATCTGTTTTGATTATCCATTTCTTTGTTGTTTATATTATCAGTAATTGTGAGGACATGTTATTATAACTGTCCAGGCCTATGATTTGTGATCGATTGCTGAACTCAAATTGATGTATGTATATATAGTTTCTGTTTTGTAAAGATCATTGATATGATATTATATGTTTTCCGCTGCAATGTGAGATTCTATATTGTTCTGTTTGGTTCTCTATTCTCTTCACTTCTTCTCTCTTCTTTTCTTTCTCATGATTTTTCATCGGTCTGTGCATTTTGGGTCGGACATATATTAATTATTGTCAATTCAAAGGGTATGAATTTGCGGGATTTTGGGTCGGACATGTGTGGATTATTGTCAATTCAAAGGGTATGGATTTGCGGGTCATCATAATTTTTAAAGGCTACCATACTTCCTAAAAACACATCAAATACTAAATATACTCATAATTAATGTTTCTTTAAATATTAATTACTTTAATTAATTTATAACCATTATACACTAATAAAATTCGGTAGTATTTCAAAGACTGAATAAATTCAGATGCCTTACTCATAGGCATGAATTCATATGGTGAAATACTGAACAATTCAAATATTAATATTCATATGTCGTCTTAACTAGTGGTGTGGTAGTTTGGCTGAATTCCTCGCTTAAAAATCTCACGGTAAAATTCATTTCTACAATTTCTTAAGCAGTACCTTTTAGTAACGATAATTCACATATGTTATATTCATCAATACTGTATCACTTTAGGATATATGAAGTTTGGTATTTGTTTAAACTCCAATATTATACACATTCAACTTTATCAATCCATAAAAAATTCTTTGGTTCAATAATAACATTTATTGCTAGACTTTCTACTCTTGCCAGCGATTTTCACTCCGAGTTACTACAGTTGATTATGATACTAATCTTATACAGCTGAGTGGAGACATCTTTGTTAACTCCATTAATGGAGAAATGGTTAAGGATCAACCCAAGAAGAAAGTAAATCAACAACAAGGAAAGTGTTAGGGGACTGGACATCAATGGGGACAGGGTAAGAAGCAAGCGATTGCTTATAGAAGGTGTCATATGATGAACCACACAGAGAAGGACTGTAGAGTGAATCTTTTGATGATTAAGTTCCATAACTGAAATCAGTTGGATCATATGAAGAGAGAGTGTCTGACTTTTCGAAAGGAAGGTCAAGTGGTTAAGGTGTATGCTTTGGATGTTGTTTCGATTGCTAGCATTGTGCCATCGATGACTTAGGAGAAGGGGAAGCAAATCGTGATAGAATATGTGTCTTTACGACCTGAATTTCAGCGCTCGACAATCGACATCCATACTTCATCCGTATTCGAATGCCACAGATTCAAACGTTGAATTCTGATTCGCCGGAGCTTATAACAACATTAGGTGATAACAACACATTGAAAACAAAATGAATAACTTTATTGATACACAAATGGATACAACAATCTGATACAAATGATTATCAATATCAGAGCCAAAATACACAGCGGAAAGAAATCTCCAACATGATCTTCAAGAGAGAAAGAAAATCCAATAGATTGCACCTTCAATGCTAAAGCTCCAAAGCTCCAAACCAAAAGTGAGAACCACCATCGTGCTGAACTTGTAGCAAACTCGGTGCAGAATGCGATTGCCAAACCAAAGGCTTTTACATCCATATCTACTATCTATTGTCCTGTTTGTACTTTATTTCACACGCATGAATCTCATTTCATTCATTGCAAGAACATTGATTGATAGTGTAGACCTTAAGCCTCCCATAACGCATGAATGTATTATGGCGTTGGATTCTATTGAGGTATCGGCACTACACGAGAAATTACTTTCTATTACCATATGAAACAACGTTTCAAGACAACTTGTCGTTATTCCGGTTGTTTCATATAACAAACGAAGAATACAAACGAAGAATACTATCTTTCACTTTTCGTGTGTCTAAATAATTTTCCATTTTCTTTTTTTCCACCCTAGTTATGTCCAATTATTTCCTGTCTTACTTTTTCAATTTAATTCGGTTCTCTTGTTATAAACAAAGAAAAGAAACACCATAGTTATCTCTGATTCTCTCTTGAGGTTAATCCCTTTTCTTCTTCGCTTTGAATTAGATCGGACTCGCATTTTCAATTTGAATCTGTTCCAGTATTTCTCTTATGGTTTATTGACTGTTTATCCCCTTTTTCATTTCATTATTAGCATTTAATAATTTTACAATTTGTTTTTTTTTTCTTCTGCCCGTATCACCAATTTCAGTTTATATACTTGAATCAATCAGCGTTGATTGATATTTTTAATCTACTTTATCTTCTCATTCTATGTTTTTCTTACATAGGCATAATTAATTTCAGTTTTGGTTAAAGTACTGAATGGTCTATATGCTATTTTTTTTTCATAGTGACAATACGATCTTGATCTTGTGTGGATTTAGGAGTGGGCATCAGGTTTATTACTTCTTGTTTATCTAAGGAACTCAGTTTGAATAGACAAAGCAATAGTTAACTTTTGTATTCAGACCCACAAAAGCAAGGCTATAATTTTTGACCCTTATAGATAAATGGTGATAAAGCTCCTGTGGACAAGAAGCTGAAATTTATATATCCGGTCGTTTGAAGTATTTATTTGGTTTAATGGATTAAGTTGAAAAGATTAAGTAATTTTGTTTATTACTACAAAATAAAATAAAAGCTTGGACTATACATGGTGAAAAATAGATCATACTTAGCATAACCCTGCAAGTAATAGTATGAATGAAAAAATGGTTCAGATTGTCTTCAACCTTTGTTGACATGTTTTTCGCCAAATCCTTGGAGTATGTCTACTGCAAGTAAGTTTTTTTTGGGGGTTTTGGTGAAGTATGTCCACTGCAATTTGTCATTAACCTTCAAAGCTTGATGTTTATCCATTATTATTTTTATCTAGGTTTGTATTTTTATTTGAATTATGAGAGCTGGTTGTTAATGGGAGATTGTTGTAGCGGATTTTTTTTTTTAATATAAAAACAAGCTAATTAAACTTGCTAGCAAAGACATAACATCTTGTAGGTAAATTCCCACAAGATATCCAACTAAAAAATTAAAGATAAACAGAAATATGTTACATAGGAGTGAAAGCAAAGAGGATACATGATTTATGAAGATGAGTGACAGGAATTTTGAGAAGATTTTTACAAACGACCAGCAGAAGCTTTTTTTTATATTATTATTTCTCTCTCTCAGATTATGAAGTATAACAGGAAAAATAAGCAAGCATAAGAAATGAGGAAGAAGTTTAAGCCGCCATTAACGTTTCTTCAAAGCTTATATTATTTCAAGTGCTCAAGTATATCTTTCTTACATCTTACACACATATATATAGCTATATAGCCGGTTGAACCGGTTACCTATTACACACACTAAGCAGTAGATAATATTCTGTCTTTACAAAAAGATAGACGCACTAATAAAAGTATTAATATAAAATATGCCAGCGCATAGTCTGGAGAGTTCTCTGTCCTTTGAGATAAGATTCCTTATAGTGGAGCTTCTGGTTGGATTACAGTTGGATGATTGAACATTATCATTTAATCTGTATCTGCCATCTGATCCATATGGTTGAATTCTTCTATTCTCATCCTGTCGTTTGCACTAAGATCTGGGCTGTAATCTAGCTCTGGTTCAGACGTTTCTTGATCGTAAATCAAAACGTCATTATTCGGATCAAACATATGTTCTGCTGCAGGTAAGGGTAGCAGAACTTTTAATTCCATCTCGCGCCATATTTGATAACGTGATGTTTCTGCTTGTAAGACTAATTCTTTCTAGTTAGGCGGAGGACTCAGCGTTACTTGTGATTGATGATACTGCCAAGGTTTATCTGCCCCGAACCAAATTGGTGTCCCTTCATACATCTGGAAATAACATCTTAAACATTTTGACACATTGTGTCGTGTATAATTTATGTGTTTGAAAATGGCCATTCTATGCGTTGCTGGCTTAATTGTATACTTTTTATCAAACTGAAAGACTGGAGTAGTTGAATTGATACATACTACTATAGCTGGAAAAATACGTAAGTATTGTTGTGCTACCAATGCAAAATGTTTACCAAAGCGTTCTAAAACTGATTCTTCAACTGGATTGCTGAAAGTTATTCTAGATAGCATTCCATAATCAAATAAACTTACTATTTTATGCAGGTCACATGGTAATTGCGAACTGTCGACTCTAGCTCGTAACATGTTGGATCTCATGTCTTGGACTACCTTGAACTGAACCGTTTCTATTATCCGTTTGAAGTATGTTACAAGTAGTTTTTGTAACTCTTCCTGGTGACTATTCCATCGATCATAAGTTAGCTTTTCTATCTTGAGGACTAATTCTTGTCTTCCTCGTTTGCATAACTCGTCAAGAATCGGTTCTGGTCTCAGTTTGAGATAATTTGAAAGTTGTTCATAAGTTAGGGTTTTTGGTCTTTTGGGAATTTGGCTGAGGAGTTCCTCTTTTTCTTGGACTAACCGTGAAATACGTTGCTATAGTAATTGATTGGTTTTGTGGACGTATACATGCTTCTGATTTTCTTGTTGTAGGAACTGATTTCTCTGGATATAGTGTTGTAGCTGGGCTTGATTTCGTTGATATAGGTTTTGCAAGTCGTTTAGCTGTGAGGTCTGAGAATTTATTAGGTCTGTTGGGGATTGAGGAGTTGACGAGGCCGTATGAGAATATGATTGTTGACAGTCATGGTCAATATAATAATTAGGACCAAAGCAATTTCTTGCTTCGTCCAGAGCTTGTTGCAGATTATAAAAACCTTTAAAAACTGGATTTTGAAAATTCTGTATAGCTATCTGCACTTGGCTATAATGTTTAAATACGCCTGTAAAATTGCATCTGAAAACTATATAGCAAAAGAAATTTTTTGAAAGAGGCTTTTGTTGTATTTTTGAGAAATAGTATGCAAAACAATTTCCAAGTCGTTGTTTGTTTCTTCGTTCATTTTCAACAGTTTTTAAATTCCAAAGATGATCAAGTAAGCATTGCTGAGATAAATCGTTTATTTTAACAAGAGGTTTGAATTTTCTGGGATCATTACTTTTAAACTGGATCAGAGAAGTTTGACCAAAGGTCATGCATGGGGTGTTAACCTCCATCGTTTGAGTATTACTGGTTCTAACTGGAGATTGAGCTTGTGAGCTTGATTCTGTTGGTGGCGTTGTAGGTGATTTCACCTCTGTTTTAATTGTTGGGGCCCTTTCTTCCACATTCGTTTTATTACTGCTGTTATCTATGGACTTTTCTGTTTCTTTGTTCATATTGTATCTTTCCTGCATATAACAAACTTGGTTAAAAACATGAAATAGTCTCTGTGATAAAATGTCGGCCAACTGATTATTTTTGCTCTTAATGTGTTCGAAATTCATTTTATATCCATTACCTTGTATAAGGTTCTGCAAATTTAACCATCTGGTTCTATTTAACTTTTTAGAGTTTTCGTTTGAAATAAATTTTACAATTGCTTCACAGTCTGTTCGGACTGTGAATTCTTTATTTAAATGTATCCTATATTTGTCTAAGGCATTGATTAACGCTTGTATTTCAAAATCTAAAGATGTCCAATTAGTTACTTTGTTAAAATTACCGCTTGCGTAAGCTGCAATTTTTTCTGTTAATTTATCACTGTATTTTGATGGTTTGCATTTCAGGATTGCTCCCCATCCTTCTTTGCATCCATCGCATTCAATAATAATGTAATCTGTTTCTAGTGGCAGTTCTAGTGGGTTAATTTTCTTAACTGCCTCTTTAATCTTCTGAACTAGTTTTATATCTTCTGAATTAAATCGCGTTTCTCCGTTTTTTGAAATTTTACCATACAAAGGTCCTATAATTTTGCTAGATTAGGGATAAACTTTCTAGCATAATTTATTAATCCTAGAAAAACTTGAATCTTCTTTTTATTATCTAGTTTATCTGGAAATTCTATGATCTTCTGAGAAATATGTGGCAGAAATTCGATTTTTCCATTACCAATTTCTAAGCCTAAAAATGAAATTTTTTGTTTAAAAAGTTCCATCTTTTTTCTTGATATTACTAAACCATTGTCTTCGATTTCCTTAAAATACTGTTTTTAAATGTTATTCGTGTTCTTTAATGTTTTTACTTGAAATTAAAATGTCGTCGATATATACTAAACAAAAATCATATTTTTTAAATGTTGTATCCATAAATCGTTGAAAAATTGCAGGTACCGTCTTTAATCCAAAGCTTAATACATTCCATTCGAAATGTCCTTCGTAACACATAAATGTTGTCCATGGTTTAAAGCTTTCTTCTAACTTTAACTGATTATATCCTGATTTTAAATCAAACTTGCTAAAAATTCGTTTGTTTTGTATTAAATTTATTAATGTGTCTTTGTTTGGTATATTATAGTCATCATCTTCTGTATTGTCATTTAACCTTTTATAATTGTAAACTATTCTTGGCTTACCTCTTTTTTGTTCAGAATGATTTCTAACTAAAAAGGCTGCTGATCTATGTTTACTGTCAGATCTTCTAATTAGGTTTTGCTTTAACATTTCTTTAATTTGTGTTTTAAATTCTTTTATATCGGCTGGTGAATAATCAATATTTGCTGTTTTAATAGTTATTTATGGATTTGTGATTTTTATTTTACAAGTGTATTTAACTTTGTTTTTCGTAACATCTTCACTGATTAATCCTAATTTTTCTAAGTGTGAAATAATCTGATATGGAATGAATTTTGTTTCTTTTCCTTTTTCTAGCTCTCTAATCGTTTTAAATGCTACCATAGATAATGCTTCTTTATATTCTTTGGTAGGTGAAGTATGACTTTTTTCTATTCTTGGTTTGAAAAATCTAATTCTGCCTGCCCACCACGCTTTCGAGCTAACTCTGATTGATATGTGTGGTAGTTTGTAGGCAACATGTAGTTATACTTACTGAAAGTAATACTATTTATGGAAATTGAAATACTACCTCGATAATTAAGGATGAAATTTAAACCTAAAAGAAATTCTTAACTTTTAATATTTTTCGGAGTAATAGTACATTGTCCTAATTCGTATTTAGAGCTATAATTACCAGCAAAATCTTTAAACTGAATCATTGATTCATCTGGTAATTTATGTGTTAATGTCATTAGACTTTGATTGGCTGTTTTTGATGTAATAATATAATTTAAAGGCTTGTGATATTGTAATGGTATTAAGGAATGTGCTATTAAGCTTTTAGTGTTTCCTGTATCTATTATTGCTATTGTATCTACGAACTTATTATTATCTAAGCAGATTCGGCAATTAACTGTAAGTAGAGATGTATTATATTTATTAATATTGACTGAAAACTCTGTATTTTTCTGTATACTATTATTCAGATTATCTATTGTTTCAGTCGATTTAGATGAACTTCCTATTTCATCTTGATTATAGTTTTTGTGTTTTTCCTTTAAGAAACTAACATCATTTTGTAAGGTATTAACTTGTAACTGTAATAATTTTATCTGTGCATCGTGTTTGTCTACTTCTTCTTGTAATACCGTTTTTTCATTTATTCTATTTTGTTTTAATGAAAGTTCTAGATTAAACTGTCTTTTAGCACATAGAAAACATATTTCTATAAAACATTTATCACATTGAAATCGTTTAATAATCTCAGGGTATCTATAACATACAAAGCAGGGTATATGATCATTACCTCTATTCTGTACCCACTGGTGCTCACATTCATCATCGTTATTCATCAGTGTGTAACTAATACTATTTTGTGAAGAACCTTCATCGTTATCTGAGACAATACTATATATTGATTCAGTGTCATCGAAATCGTTTTCACTAAGACTCTCTATTTCGTATTCTCCTATTTCATCAACTAAATTAGAACGTTGTTGATTGTTTTGCCTATTAGGACATCTATTTGCTAAGTGATTTGGGTCACCGCAAATAAAACAGTTGCATTTTCTATTTGGTTTGCTTCTCTTAACATATTTTTTCTTTTTTCGTTTATCAAAATGTTTAGACTTTCGAAGATATTTTCTTGGTTTATAATAACCATAAGCTTGTGGAGTGTAAATAGCTGTTCGGCAAAATGCTCAAGCCTGTCTTTTAATTTGTTCTTGTAAAGCTGCTTCTTTACAGCGTTTTTCTAATTCTTGAAATACAAACATTATTCTTGGACCAATTCCTAACTTAGGTAATTCTCCATATTGTGTATTCCAACGACTTGGAAATTATTTTGCATACTATTTCTCAAAAATACAACAAAAGCCTAT
Source organism: Allium cepa (assembly GCA_030765085.1). Taxonomy (NCBI): domain Eukaryota; kingdom Viridiplantae; phylum Streptophyta; class Magnoliopsida; order Asparagales; family Amaryllidaceae; genus Allium; species Allium cepa. Next base: position 445,138,979 of record CM060931.1, read on the forward strand.
TTCAAAAAATTTATTTTGCTATATAGTTTTCAAAAGCAATTTTACAGGTGTATTTAAACATTATAGCCAAGTGCAGATGACTATACAGAATTTTCAAAATCCAGTTTTTAAAGGTTTTTATAATCTGCAACAAGCTCTGGACGAAGCAAGAAATTGCTTTGGTCCTAATTATCATATTGACCCTGACTGGCAACAATCATATTCTTATACGGCCTCGTCAACTCCTCAATCCCCAACAGACCTAATAAATTAGCAGGCCTCACAACTAAACGACTTGCAAAACTTATATTAACGAAGTCAAGCCCAGTTACAACACTATATCCAGAGAAATCAGTTGCTAGAGTAAGAAAATCAGAAGCATGTATACGTCCACAAAACCAATCAATTACTAGAGCAACGTATTTCACAGCTAGTCCAAGAAAAAGAGGAACCCCTCAGCCTAATTCTCAAAAGACCAAAAATCCTAACTTATGAACAACTTTCAAATCATCTCAAACTGAGACCAGAACCGATCCTTGACGAGTTATGCAAACGAGGAGGACAAGAATTAGTCCTCAAGATAGAAAAGCTAACTTATGATCGATGGAATAGTCACCAGGAAGAGTTACAAAAACTACTTGTAACATACTTCAAACGGATAATAGAAACGGTTCAGTTCAAGATAGTCCAAGACAGGAGATCCAACATGTTACGAGCTAGAGTCGACAGTTCGTAATTACCATGTGACTTGGATAAAATAGTAAGCTTATTTGATCATGGAATACTATCTAGAATAACTTTCAGCAATCCAGTTGAAGAATCAGTTTTAGAACGCTTTGGTAAATGTTTTGCATTGGTAGCACAACAATACTTACGTATTTTTCCAGCTATAGTAGTATGTATCAGTTTAACTACTTCAGTCTTTTAGTTTGATAAAAAGTATACAATTAAGCCAACAACGCATAGAATGACCATTTTCAAACACATAAATTATACACGACACAATGTGTCAAAATGTTTAAGATGTTATTTCCAGATGTATGAAGGGACACCAATTTGGTTCGGGGCAGATAAACCTTGACAGTATCATCAATCACAAGTAACGCTGAGTCCTCCGTCTAATTAGAAAGAATTAGTCTTACAAGCAGAAACATCACGCTATCAAATATGAGGCGAGATGAAATTAAAAGTTCTGCTACCCTTACCAGCAGCAGAACATATGTTTGATCCGAATAATGACGTTTTGATTTACGATCAAGAAACGTCTGAACAAGAGCTAGAATACAACCCAGATCTTAGTGCAAACGACATGATGAGAATAGAAGAATTCAACCCTATGAATCAGATGGCAGATACAGATTAAAGGATAATGATTAATCATCCAGCTGTAATCCAACCAGAAGCTCCACTATAAGGAATCTTATCTTAAAGGACAGAGAACTCTCCAGCTATGCGCTGACATATTTTATATTAATACTTTTATTAGTGCGTCTATCTTTTTGTAAAGACAGAATATTATCTACTGCTTAGTGTGTGTAATAGGTGACCTGTTCAACCGGCTATATAGCTATATATATGTGTGTAAGATGTAAGGAAGAGATACTTGAAACAACATAAGCTTTGAAGAAACGTTAATGACAGCTTAAACTTCTTCCTCATTTCTCTATGCTTGCTTATTTTTCCTGTTATACTTCATAATCTGAGAGAGAGAAATAAAAAAAAGCTTCTGCTGGTCGTCTGTAAAAATCTTCTCAAGATTCCTGCCACTCATCTCCATGGATCAGGTATCCTCTTTGCTTTCACTCCTATGTAACGTATTTCTGTTTATCTTTAATTTTTTAGTTGGATATCTTGTGGGAATTTACCTACAAGATGTTATGTCTTTGCTAGCAAGTTTAATTAGCTTGTTTATATATATATATATATGTGTGTGTGTGTGTGTGTGTGTGTGTAAAAGGCTGATCCAGCCCTCATCCCCCCAATTTGGTATCAGAGCGAAGTTGATTCTAGAGTTACTACAAGAACTAGTTTTAGTCATATGAAAGTAAAGTATTATTTTGATGCAGAACCCTCTGAGTCAATTTATAGGGTAGCAAATGTGCGTAATTCCCATCTTTTATCAAACATGGTAAACTTCAAAGTAATATGAAAGTTAAGTATGAATAAAATGAAACTTTGTAGTAACCAAGGTTTTAAGCTACGCTCTTTAGATTAATAATTATTTTCTATATAAGAATAAAAATAGATAATTCTCTCTCAAAGGAAAATCTTATCGGAAAAATATAAGCTGCATAGGGAAATGAACCATTCAAAACTGAGAAAAACAACCCCAAAAATCGATTCTTCAAACCTCAAACGCCTAAGTTATTTAAATCTTGAATATACCTTCAAGGAACGAAGTATTATTAGCATTGACAACTACAAATTTGTTTGTCATTTTGAAAAAGGTTTTCAACATCTTCTACACGAAGAAAACAGACAGCTTAACTCAGTTACAGATTTAATTATAAATCTAGGAACAGCTTCACAACAGTACGATAATTCAACAACTAAAACGTTAGAAGTAATTGCAAAATCCATCTCTGATAAGAACAAAACTTTAAAACAGTTAGTAGATAATTTTGATTTTATTAAAAATCAAAACGAAAGTATCATACGAACTTTAATAAGCCTAAAAAGTATTCTTCCAGATAAAATAATTATTAACGAACTAAAATTTTTACTAGAAAATAATAAGCCAAAAGCTATTGAATTAGAATCTAAGCGAATTCTAGAAGAACTTAAAACCAGAACTCTTGATTTCGATTTAAAAATCAAACAGATTGAAACGCTCCTTTTAGAAGTTAAAAAGATTGTCAGTGGTTAATTTTATGAATAAATATTTACAAAAAGCAATAGACGACGCAACAAAATTTGCATCGCAGCCAGTTTCAAAACAAGGTTTTACTACTTATTCGGGAAATAGTTTATCAGATAAAGAATATCCTAACATTTTTAATATTTTAATTAGCTTAAATCTTCAAATCTTAGAAAAACTAGAAAAATTAGAAAACAAACAAACTTTTGATAAGAACTAGATAAACTAGTTAATCTAAGTCTAGGAAATTCAGTTGTTAAGAAAAATAAAACACCAAAATTATATAAATTTTGGATCCCAAAATGAATCCAAGAAACTCATTCTCTGGACCCAGTAGGACACTAACAGAATTTACATCCAATGGTAAACCTAAAGATGAAATTTCTAGTATTTTATCAAAAGTAAAGTCTAAAAAACAAAAACAAATAGTACAATTAGATGAAGAAGTAGATTTAGATAAAAACTTAGATTTATATAACAATAATCAACTAGACTTATTAAACCCACGAATTTTATATCAAATAGGAATTACAAACATTAACACAACTTTAATTAGGAGTATTAGAGAAGAAGAAGTAAGAGTAATAGATAATAGCGTAACCTTAGATATTTTATCATCAGAAACTATACAAAAGTTAAAAAACACAGGAAAAAGATTTTTCCATTTAGGGCTAATAGTAATAGGAATAAAAACATTAACTAGAAAAGGCTTAGGAACGAAACTCCTTACATTGGTTCTAGACAAATCATGGACATCAAATATAGAAAAAGCTCTACTCTCAGGAATGGAAATAGATTTAAACGATAAATCAGCCTTAGTATATTGTGTCTCAGATATTCTTAAAAGTATTAAAGATCTAAAACATTTAAAACTAGGATTTAAAGCAAGCTGTTTTGAAAACTTTGTTGGCAATAATTTAATTATCAGTATAGGAATAATCGGTAAAGCAAGTAATAGATCAGGAATGAAATTCAAAATTAATCTCAACGGAATAGTACAGAATATAGCCGGTAAAGGAATAAAAATGATTGAACCTCGTAGAATTAGTCCAGAAGACTCAGCAGATCTTGAATGACAATTAAAAGATTTTGTAGAAAACGATAAAAGCCTTTTTATCCCAGAATCACACGTGATATACAATAACCAATTTGGAGAACCAAATTTAAGATTTGAAAACTATAAGTTCAAACAAAATGAAGAAGAAACTGATACAGAATCAGAAATAGAATTAAGACAGAATCTAAATGAACATCTAGATCACTTTAATACTGTAAATTAGGATGATGAACCAATTTATGATCATTACGAAACAGATAATGAAAGTATTGAAGACTTTGATATACTAGGTTATCTAGTAGATGAGGAACAATATGATGAACAATATGAAGAAAATGATATAGGTCTAAAAATAGAAGAAACGTTTAAAGCAGAAAGCAAAAGAACATTACATGAAATAGTTAACAAGAAAATAACAGTAGAAAATATAAGAGAAGAGACAGATAATATGCTAATTGCATGTATAACAGAATTAGATATGACATACGAAGATGCTTTTACAACGTTATCAAAATACTTCAACATGCCGTTAATTGAAGATATCCTAAACAAGCAGATCCCTCTTAGTGATTTTTTTATTGAAACAAATTTCATGGACCAGGCTATGATACCAACTAATAAACGTAGTAGATTTGACAGCGAACCAAGTAGCCAATATAAAGAAGGACCATTAGAAAGAGAGAAATGGGCTAAGCCTGAAGTAGATTATTTACAAGAAAGTCCGTATATAGGAAAAGGAATAAGAAAACCATATGGAAGAATTTATAGCCATAATATGCTACTACTAGAAAACCAATCACCACAATTATGGCCAGAAGAAATTCTAATATGGGAACAAAATGTAGTCCGATATTGGGAAGTAAATAAAAAGCCGGAAATGGATATGTGGGCAGTACTAGAAACTACCCTAGGTCCATTAGCCCTAGGAATATATCAAAGCAGAAAAACGGATAATCCAGCCGTAATCACTGAACAGAAAGCATTAGGAAATAACCCTTACAATTTCACAAGTTTTATTAGGTTACTACTAATAGGTAATGATCCAGGCAAAGACGGTACGCTAATGCAAAACACAACAATAAGAAACCTAGAACAATTAAGCATAAGAGGTTTTAAGTATATAAAAGAATTTAGTCAAGATTTTGCAGTCACTCTAGCACAGACAGGTAAAGCAATGGATGAAGATTTATGTAATAAGTATTTTTCAAAACTACCAGGAGACTTAGGACGAAAATTGCAAGAAGATTGGAATACATAATATGGAGAATTACCTAAGTTAGGAATTGGTCGAAGAATAATGTTTGTATTTCAAGAATTAAAAAAACGCTGTAAAAAAGCAACTTTACCAGAACAAATTAAAAGACAGGCTTGGGCATTTTGCCGAACAGCTATTTACACTCCACAAGCTTATGGTTATTATAAACCAAGAAAATATCTTCGAAAGTCTAAACATTTTGATAAACGAAAAAAGGAAAAATATGTTAAGAGAAGCAAACCAAATAGAAAATGCAACTGTTTTATTTGCGGTGACCCAAATCACTTAGCAAATAGATGTCCTAATAGGCAAAACAATCAACAACGTTCTAATTTAGTTGATGAAATAGGAGAATACGAAATAGAGAGTCTTAGTGAAAACGATTTCGATGACACTGAATCAATATATAGTATTGTCTCAGATAACGATGAAGGTTCTTCACAAAATAGTATTAGTTACACACTGATGAATAACGATGATGAATGTGAGCACCAGTGGGTACAGAATAGAGGTAATGATCATATACCCCGCTTTGTATGTTATAGATACCCTGAGATTATTAAACGATTTCAATGTGATAAATGTTTTATAGAAATATGTTTTCTTTGTGCTAAAAGACAGTTTAATCTAGAACTTTCATTAAAACAAAATAGAATAAATGAAAAAAGGTATTACAAGAAGAAGTAGACAAACACGATGCACAGATAAAGTTATTACAGTTACAAGTTAATACCTTACAAAATGATGTTAGTTTCTTAAAGGAAAAACACAAAAACTATAATCAAGATGAAATAGGAAGTTCATCTAAATCAACTGAAACAATAGATAATCTGAATGATAGTATACAGAAAAATACAGAGTTTTCAGTCAATATTGATAAATATAATACATCTCTACTTACAGTTAATTGCCGAATCTGGTTAGATAATAATAAGCTCGTAGATACAATAGCAATAATAGATACAGGAAGCACTAAAAGCTTAATAGCACATTCCTTAATACCATTACAATATCACAAGCCTTTAAATTATATTATTACATCAAAAACAGCCAATCAAAGTCTAATGACATTAACACATAAATTACCCGATGAATCAATGATTCAGTTTAAAGATTTTGCTGCTAATTATAGCTCTAAATACGAATTAGGACATTGTACTATTACTTCGAAAGATATTAAAAGTCAAGAATTTCTTTTAGGTTTAAATTTCATCCTTAATTATCGAGGTAGTATTTCAATTTTCAGAAATAGTATTACTTTCAGTAAGTATAACTACACGTTGCCAACAAACTACCACACATATCAATCAGAGTTAGCTCGAAAGCGTGGTGGGCAGGCAGAAATAGTTTTTTTCAAACCAAGAATAGAAAAAAGTCATACTTCACCTACCAAAGAACATAAAGAAGCATTAGCTATGGTAACATTTGAAACGATTAGAGAACTAGAAAAAGGAAAAGAAACAAAATTCATTCCATATCAGATTAGTTCACACTTAGAAAAATTAGGATTAATCAGTGAAGATGTTACGAAAAACAAAGTTAAATACACTTGTAAAATAAAAATCATAAATCCAGAAATAACTATTAAAACAGTAAATATTGATTATTCACCAGTCGATATAAAAGAATTTAAAACACAAATTGAAGAATTGTAAAGCAAAACCTAATTAGAAGATCTGACAGTAAACATAGATCAGCATCCTTTTTAGTTAGAAATCATTCTGAGCAAAAAAGAGGTAAGCCAAGAATAGTTTACAATTATAAAAGGTTAAATGACAATACAGAAGATGATGACTATAATATACCAAACAAAGGCACATTAATAAATTTAATACAAAACAAACGAATTTTTAGCAAGTTTGATTTAAAATCAGGATATAATCAGTTAAAGTTAGAAGAAAGCTTTAAACCATGGACAGCATTTATGTGTTCCAAAGGATATTTCGAATGGAATGTATTAAGGTTTGGATTAATGACGGCACCTGCAATTTTTCAACGATTTATGGATACAATATTTAAAAAATATGATTTTTGTTTAGTATATATCGACGACATTTTAATTGCAAGTAAAAACATTAAAGAACACGAACAACATTTAAAAACAGTATTTAAGGAAATCGAAGACAATGGTTTAGTAATATCAAGAAAAAAGATGGAACTTTTTAAACAAAAAATTTCATTTTTAGGCTTAGAAATTGGTAATGGAAAAATCGAACTTCAGCTACATATTTCTCAAAAAACAGTATTTAAGGAAATCGAAGACAATGGTTTAGTAATATCAAGAAAAAAGATGGAACTTTTTAAACAAAAAATTTCATTTTTAGGCTTAGAAATTGGTAATGGAAAAATCGAACTTCAGCTACATATTTCTCAGAAGATCATAAAATTTCCAGATAAACTAGACAATAAAAAGAAGATTCAAGCTTTTCTAGGATTAATAAATTATGCTAGAAAGTTTATCTCTATCTAGCAAAATTAGTAGGACCTTTGTATGGTAAAATTTCAAAAAATGGAGAAACGCGATTTAATTCAGAAGATATAAAACTAGTTCAGAAGATTAAAGAGGCAGTTAAGAAAATTAAACCACTAGAACTGCCACTAGAAACAGATTATTTTATTATTGAATGCGGCGGATGCAAAGAAGGATGTGGAACAATCCTGAAATGCAAACCATCAAAATACAGTGATAAATCAACAGAAAAAATTGCAGCTTACGCAAACGGTAATTTTAACAAAGTAATTAATTGGACATTTTTAGATTTTGAAATACAAGCGTTAATCAATGGCTTAGACAAATATATGATACATTTAAATAAAGAATTCACATTCCGAACAGACTGTGAAGCAATTGTAAAATTTATTTTAAACGAAAACTCTAAAAAGTTAAGTAGAACCAGATGGTTAAATTTGCAAAACCTTATACAAGGTAATGGATATAAAATAAATTTCGAACACATTAAGGGCAAAAATAATCAGTTGGCCGAGCTCTGGACGAAGCAAGAAATTGCTTTGGTCCTAATTATCATATTGACCCTGACTGTCAACAATCATATTCTTATACGGCCTCGTCAACTCCTCAATCCCCAACAGACCTAATAAATTAGCAGGCCTCACAACTAAACGACTTGCAAAACTTATATCAACGAAGTCAAGCCCAGTTACAACACTATATCCAGAGAAATCAGTTGCTAGAGTAAGAAAATCAGAAGCATGTATACGTCCACAAAACCAATCAATTACTAGAGCAACGTATTTCACAGCTAGTCCAAGAAAAAGAGGAACCCCTCAGCCTAATTCTCAAAAGACCAAAAATCCTAACTTATGAACAACTTTCAAATCATCTCAAACTGAGACCAGAACCGATCCTTGACGAGTTATGCAAACGAGGAGGACAAGAATTAGTCCTCAAGATAGAAAAGCTAACTTATGATCGATGGAATAGTCACCAGGAAGAGTTACAAAAACTACTTGTAACATACTTCAAACGGATAATAGAAACGGTTCAGTTCAAGGTAGTCCAAGACAGGAGATCCAACATGTTACGAGCTGGAGTCGACAGTTCGCAATTACCATGTGACTTGGATAAAATAGTAAGCTTATTTGATCATGGAATGCTATCTAGAATAACTTTCAGTAATCCAGTTGAAGAATCAGTTTTAGAACGCTTTGGTAAACGTTTTGCATTGGTAGCACAACAATATTTACGTATTTTTCCAGCTATAGTAGTATGTATCAGTTCAACTACTCCAGTCTTTCAGTTTGATAAAAAGTATACAATTAAGCCAGCAACGGATAGAATGACCATTTTCAAACACATAAATTATACACGACACAATGTGTCAAAATGTTTAAGATGTTATTTCCAGATGTATGAAGGGACACCAATTTGGTTCGGGGCAGATAAACCTTGGCAGTATCATCAATCACAAGTAACGCTGAGTCCTCCGCCTAACTGGAAAGAATTAGTCCTACAATCAGAAACATCACGCTATCAAATACGGGACGAGATGGAATTAAAAGTTCTGCTACCCTTACCAGCATCAGAACATATGTTTGATCCGAATAATGACGTTTTGATTTACGATCAAGAAACGTCTGAACCAGAGCTAGAATCCAGCCCAGATCTTAGTGCAAACGACAGGATGAGAATAGAAGAATTCAACCCTATGGATCAGATGGCAGATACAGATTAAAGGATAATGTTCAATCATCCAGCTGTAATCCAACCAGAAGCTCCACTATAAGGAATCTTATCTCAAAGGACAGAGAACTCTCCAGACTATGCACCGACATATTTTATATTAATACTTTTATTAATGCATCTATCTTTTTGTAAAGACGGAATATTATCTACTGCTTAGCGTGTGTAATAGGTAACCGGTTCAACCGGCCATATAGCTATATATATGTGTGTAAGATGTAAGAAAGATATACTTGAGCACTTGAAATAATATAAGCTTTGAAGAAACGTTAATTTCTCTATGCTTGCTTATTTTTCCTGTTATACTTCATAATCTGAGAGAGAGGAAAAAAAAAAAGCTTCTGCTAGTCGTCTGTAAAAATCTTCTCAAGATTCCTGCCACTCATCTCCATGGATTAGGTATCGTCTTTGCTTTCACTCCTATGTAACATATTTCCGTTTCTCTTTAATTTTTTAGTTGGATATCTTGTGTGAATTTACCTACAAGATGTTATGTCTTTGCTAGCAAGTTTAATTAGCTTGTTTTTATAAAAAAGAAAAAAAGAAAAAAAGAGAGAGCTGGTTGTTAATGGGAGATTGTTGTAGTGGGTCAATTGAGAAAGACATGGTTGTGTAATTTACAATTATATACACCTGACCCGAGTATTGAATTTTTGTTATTTAGAGACAGTAGTTGATCAAGAAATAAGTTTATAACTTTTCTTCTAAAAAGAAGTTAAAGGTTTTTAAGATATCCTTCTGTAAATATTCAAATTATATTATTATTTTTTACGAAAAATAAACCCAAATTTTCTTTTATTAAAAAAGTTAAACTTATTTATCTTTAAATAAAAAGGATAAACCCATTTATCTTTTTGTATAAAAGATGAACTCAGTTAGTTCTTCAGCCAAACCTTTAGAACAGTGATGCCTAAATTGTCAAAAACAATTGATTTATGCGATCTATGTAAAGAAACTACGTCACTCATGTATGGGTGCATCTGTGGATTCTTCTTTTAGTTCAAACACTTGAATGCTATGTAGTACACTATATAATTCAAATTCTGTTATGTGTTACAAGCATGGCAAAGTGAGTGATCCAACAACCTATATTAGTCCTTTCTACAGTATATGTTTTGCACAGAACAAGACGCACATTGTAATCTAACGATTTTACTCTCTCTTTTGAAAGTCTTTTCCATCTATCTTGTTGTTGTTTGGAATGAAAGTAACTAGAAGTTCATGCTGATATGGTTTGTTTATAATTTGAGATGTTCAGAAGTAACATGGACTAAGCTGCATGAGAAGGAACCATAGAAAAATCAGTTAGACTTATGATGTGCCCTGCATTTCCACCAATTATATGAGAAAGTGAGTGCTCCGCCTCTATCCAGTATTCGATGTAGTGGTCATAGTTGAGGATGATTGGGATGCAAGAGGTTTGGTTGATTGGTGGTCCGATGGCTGTTACTGGTCTGGAAGAGTAATCAAGCTACTTCAAAATGACAAACTGCAGGTTACTTACTGGCTTTATGCTTGAAATTTCGAACTTATATTAAACATCCAAAGTATATGTGCTCTTTATTATCATTTATTCATACCCACGAAGTTTTTAATAGAAAAAAAAAATCATAGGATCCTTGACCCACTGTTTAGGACCATCGAACCTAATAACTATGAACTGCATTACCCATCTAGTAAAGAAAAGATGATAATTTTCTGTAGCGAAATATTTTCGTAGTTAAAATGAGTTTATTAAATTTTCTAGCAAAATATTCTAAAAAGACGAGGATCGAATTTTAAGTCCAAATAGACAGGTAAAAGCCTAACACTTCATAGATAATTAATTTAATATTAGATTTTTATGGTTTTGTTACAACAAAGGACAAGCTATCATAATCACTTGATCAAAAGAAATAGTTTACTAACAATTAACTTGGGCACTTAGGTCTATTCCTATTTAAACCCATCGCATTTAATTTGCTGTCTATTCGTTAAATTTGTATTGAAATTTTTAGGAATCACGACATTCTAGTTTGTCTGCTACCTCTTATGAATGTATAAAAATATCTCCCATGAATTGTACCTCTTAGATTGCTTATTTTCTCATCGAAAGCTAACGTGTGTGGACACATAGAATATTTATATCAACAGGTAGAGTTGCCAGAGCCTCAATCGGTGAAGGCAAAACTTATCAAGTCTCTTGCAAGGATTTTAGACCATCCTTAGATTGGTCGCCTGAATGTGGATGGACTGTTCCCATTTCAAGACTGAGTTCTTATGCTCATTCTATCTTTACCTGTTATGAAAATTTATTCTCGGTTTCTGGCTAAATAGATATACGTGTTTCTGAAGCCTAATGTTTGAAACAACTTTGACTTTATCACATATTTCATTATTTATACCTAAAATAAAACAAAACAATATTTTGTATCACATTTGTGTATGAATCTTTACTGGTGCTTGAGGTTTTATACCTATTATCTATTGCAAATTGCATTATTTACATGTTAGTTAACATCTCATAATCAGCTAGAGTGTTGTCTTAGACATACTTATACACGTATAATAGCTCTGATGTCTTATGGTTTCAATTAGTTTGGTGTATCATTGGGCACTTAGTTTGTCATTATTATTCGATTCATAGTTTTTGGGTTTGGGTGCCTTTACCAGAAGGTCATTATAATTTGATCATGACTTAGTGAAATATTGTATAGCTTTACAAGTAATTTTATTCCTTTTATGCATTAAACCTACTTACTCGTTGTTAAAGGATTTGATGCTACAAATAAGTTTTTAAAAGGGTAAATAAAGTAAAAGAATGTTGGACCTTCAAGTAACAACTTATAATGTTAGACGGAAATTTATTTGTAACCCTATTCATTTCAGTTCACATAATTTTCTTGTAAGTTATGAAAATCCACACCGTTGTCTCAATTAATTTAAGGCAATATGTCTAGGTTAGCTTCCTTGTGTATGCTAGTCATGGTTTACTTACTATTTTCATTTTCAGTTAAGCCGGATAATCCATTTTTGGTTAAACATACATTTTATCATGAACGACTTATTAGTCTTGCTATTGGGACTTTGTTTTCCGTTGCAGGCTAAAGAGAGAAAAAAAAAAAAAAACTTAAGCTTGAAAATTTATGGCAATGATGCATGCAACATTCACCCTGAATTAATATGTGATATTTAATGTGCATTAATCATGCAATCCCAGGAATTATGTAGAAGTTAACTAATTGGCTTTGTTTTCCTTTTGTATTAGATGCAAGCCGCCAGCCCCGAGCATCCATCTCTAGTCGTTGCTAGTCCATCTCCAAATGAAGTTGATGGTAGAAAGAGTTGAATTGTTGCTCAGAAGGACCGGGAACACATCTAATGAGGACAGAACAGAAGTCTCTAGACGGTATGAATACTATTCTAGAATTGATCTTACATGCCTTAATCTATGGAAGGCGATTATTATTGCAACTTTCATATTATGTTACATTTTTTGGGTTCATCTCACACAACAAGAACTCATTGTTGCAGATGCATTAAATTCTTTCAGGGTAATATGCATGCCCAGATGACAGCTTTCTCGAGAAGCTGAGTGGAACTCTCCATCGCCTTGATTTTTATGCTGTCAGAGACAAATTTTTAGGTGGACATTGAGGAATTCAGGGAGTCCATTCAGTTTTCTCTTACGGATGGCTAAATATCAGGCATTACAATTTCGCAACCTTGATATTTGGGGCATTTCATCTGAGTACGAGAAGATATACGAACCCCTGAATTCCTATTAAAAATTATATATCTCTCCATTCGTTTTCTTACTCAGAAATTCGAATACCCACAGCAAGATGAGATTACTTTTTAGAACTTTAGCATTGTGTTGGGTATTAACGCTTTGATATTCAAGGTTAAAAAGAAATATGAATTATATATTATCAAGTTTATGAAGTGGATAAATTTTCTGGAGTTGTGTGAAGATAAAATTAATCCACAAATGTTTGTTAAACGTTTAGTTTTCCAGTTGACTTTAACTGTTTGTTGTAGCAAATAATATCAAATGATTCAAATTCCACTAGGGATTTTGGAAAGTCTCTTATGTTCATAAATATGACAACAGATTTCATGCGTTTAGATTAAACCTAGCATGGATAACCTTTCAGAGACTAGTGTATAACTGTATATGTAGGTTTTGGTATTAAACTTGCACATGCCACCAAACTACCTTGAGACATGTAGAGTTCTTATCAGGTCATTATAAGTCAAAGATGGTACAACCAAACTGGACTAGGTCAAACGCTGATCGCTGTTTTGTTAGGTTCTGAGATATATCCAGCAATTCTCAGATGCTGAATTAGGTTTCAAATAAACATACTGTAAGTTCAGCTAAACTGTATTTACATGTGAAGGGGACTGAATTCATCCTTGTAATCTGTCAACATTTTGCGTTGCTTCGTATTTTGTTCAATCTGGTCTAGCAACCATTGTTTCACTGATATAAAGGACACTGGTTTCAAACTGTCTACATGATTAGTCCTGATGAATAATTTATTAACAAATGCTTTTTTCAGGATCGATACTGGATGGCACAAAATCCAATTCTAATAACTGGTCGACTGCATACTCAAACATCATAACCTGGCAACAAAAACCTGCACCAAAATCACTACAGCAGCACTGAGCATGCGCCCATCAAAGCCACTTACAAAAAAACACAGAGCTGTACGATTGTCTACGGTTGTCAAACTAGAATCTTGGGCTCTACTGAGTGGTCTCCTAATCACCACGCTTCATATATGTCCTACGCTTCTAGGTCCATCCATGCCTGCCCTACGATGTGGGCCATGCCTGATATAATCGACTCCATCTAGATTGGAACACTTACGGGCAGTGGAGCGAAAGCGCAAAACTGAAATTTTTGATGATTTAAAAATGAAGTGTTGGTGCTGCTTCTCGTGCGGTGAAAGCGTATGATGTTGCGTGTACAGGAAGGAAGAGGGTCAAGGATGAATGATAGTAATTGAAGACTTGAATAGTTAGTTGGTTAGTTGTATACGAGGTAAGTTGTTGTTCTGTATGCTTGTACGCACAAATACTTTTGGTCAAAAGTATTTGTATCTGTAATACTTTGTTTATGAAATATTGTGTATTTATACTATGGTTTGGCTTTTGAATCTGTTTGATTACGTATGTTATAATGTGTTGGTTATTAAATGTGTTGATCATGGTATTTTCAATTAAATGTGTTGATCATGGTATTTTCAACTATTATAACATATCTATGTCAAAACAAGCTTAGCAGCATGAATTGTATACAACATTAAAAAATGCATGAAAATTAAACTTATGTTTTAAGAATGCTATAAAAACCAAACATTGTCATAGCTATTTGAAAATGTTTTGAAAAATAAACTACAGTATTTAAAAAACGCTATTATAGAAGGATGCATAACGCATAATACTCCACGACAAATATCTATATAAGCCAAAAAATGCTATAGAAAGTTAATTATAGCAACAACTAAAACACCCCGTAGTATAATATGATATAAAATAAACGTGATAATACGTTTCTTTTGGAAGCCTTTTTGTTGATGCTAGAATATCTACCATACATATTATAACACGTCGTTTCATAGCGTTTATAAAATCCTGTTATATCCTTAATAACAATTTAAAACGCTAATGAAGGGTCTGATTGTTGTAATGCGACTCATCTATTTATGATTTGTCATGATCTAAAGCTAGTCATATGTAGTATGGAGTTCCTTTGTAATGCATATGTACTAAGTTTCTCGATGTATGGATTGATATCGGGAATGAGCTAGATGACTTGTTATGGGGTTGTACTGGATTGTGATAGGAGGGTAACTTCCAATGAGAAGTGGTAGAGGGCATGACCTTGTTGTGAGCCTGATACTTCTGTGGTGAAGAGCTATTTATATTTGCTCGACCTATCATGAGACAAGTTTTCATCTATCCCCGGAGCATAAGAATTTATGAGAGACAAGTTTTCATCTATCCCCGGAGCATAAGAATTTATGATGTCTTTGCTGAGGTTTCGGTCTTCCACCCTGAAGAGAAATTAAATTTAGAATTAATCTCGAGAAAGATGCTGGATCAGTAGTGATGCCACCTAGGCTCATGGCTCTAAAGGAGAATCAGATAAGCAAGTTTCTGAATTTTTGCAGAAGGGTTTTATAAGAAGGTAGTATTTTAGAATGAGGAACACATGTCGTCTTTGCTACTAAGGCGGAAGGTTCATATGAGTTGTACGTCGACTATCGAGAATTAAACAAGCTGATGAGGAAAACCCGTTATCTTATATCTCGCATTGATGGCCACTTTGATCAACTTGTTAAGGAAAACTTTTTCTCTCATCTTGACTTAGCTAATGGATTCCATCAATTGATGGTGGCAAAAGATAGTATCATGAAGACAATATTCTGTACACTTGATGGATTATTCGAATGCGTAGTCATGTCGTTCCTTCTGATAAATACTCCATCTTGATTCATTGATCCAATGGTTAGGGTCTTCCAAGAGCAGTTAAATAAATTTATAGTTCTTTTCATGGATGATATACTCATATATTCCCAAGTGAGGAGGAACACAAACTTCATTTGAGAGATGGATGATTTGAGAAGGAACCAACTTATGGTGAAAATCTCAACATGTCAATTTTGGAGAAAGGATGTCCGCTTTCTTAGACATGTGGTATCGATGGATGGATTGACAATAGATCAAGGAAAATTAGTGGTTATAAAGGATTGGAAGACACCAAAGAATGCTTTGGAAGTTTGTAGCTTTATCGGGTTGGATGGAATTCACCAAAGGTTCATTAAGAACTTCACGAATATCTTAACATCTTCGACTTGCCTTGCTAAGAAGAATTTTGTTTTTACGTGGAATACGGAGTAGCAGCAAGCGTTCATCAAATTGAAGGAGCTGTGGACAAGCGCGCTAGTTCTGAATTTTCTGGATGGCACTAAACCTTTTGCTTTTTACACGATACTTGCTGTAATGGGCTTGGTGTTATCTTGATGTAAAAAGGTAAAGTTGTAGCATATTCTAGTAGGAAGTTTAAGACTCACGAGAAGAATTATCCGGCCCATAATCTTGAGTTAGATACCATCATATTCGCATTGAAGTGTTGGAGACAATATCTGTTAGAAGAGAGGCTTGAGTTGTTTATGGATCAAAAGTCTCTTAAGTATCTGATCTCTCAGAAGGACTTGAATCTTAGACAACAAAGGTGGATGGAGTTCCTATTATCATAAGATTTTTGGATCACATATACCCTAGGAAAGGGTAATGTAGTTGTGGATGCTCTGAGTAGGAAGCATGTTGTGTTGAGTTACATATTGTCAGAGTGGAAGAAGTTGGAGTTTATATATGGACTTGATTTCCCACCCTCATCGAAACATATACCTAGATTGTTAGCAGCAATGGAAGTCAGATCTGCACTAATGGATCGTAGTGGTCTAAGTCAGAGACATGACCCATCTTTGGTTAGTATCTTGGATCAACTGGAAAAGGGTGAGAAGTCGAGCCATTTGGACAGTTACTCCATAGATCAGAAAGGATGGTTGAGATAGGGCAAAAGGTTATATGTACTTGAAGTTAAGGAATTGATTAAAGATGTTCTAGGCGAATGCCACCATTCTAGGATGACTATTCATTTCGATGTGGATAATACTGTCAAGTAATACAAAGAATGAGGCGATGTCAGATAAGTGCATGTGAATATTTTCTTGGACCAGCATTGAATACGTCTCATAACATAAAAACTACTCGTCTCGACGTAGACAGTCTCAATACAAAGCAATAAACACATATGGTGCTCAGGAATAGAACAATACAGAATACAGAATAAATCTAAGAGAAGATAGAGTTATCAACGCAGCGACAAAAATATAATACATCATATAAGTCTGAATAGGATACAAAAAGTCAGATTCCTACTAAATCTCAATTATATACAATGTAAATCCGATACATATAATCCAACATCGTATACGCACACAAGTCTAAACACGCCTCCAAATAAGCCTAAGATGCAAATCTGGTAACATACCTTGTACTTGAGATGTCGAACTGATCCGAGTATTATATAAATAATAAACGGATCAGACTATGTCCAGATTCAATGGTGAGAGTATAAATGATATCTCAAGGAATAATATACTCAGCTTAATAAGAAATCCAATCATCAAAGGAATAGTCAAACATCCACAACACATTGTACAACATCTACAACACATCAAACATCCATCAAACTTCAAAACATCCGTCACATAACGTACATCAAACATTCATCGCATACATCAAACATCACACACATCCACACATCATACGCAACACACATCAAACATCAATTCAATCATTTTATTTAGTAATATTAGATTTATTTATTTTATTCTTCGTTTTTGTTTTCATACTGCTATTGCTATTATATATGCTGTTTCATCGCTACTGCCAGAAGCAGAGTCTACACCTGAGCCTCGATGCTTCACAGGTCCAAAGGGAGACCATACTCATAATTTTTTTTGTAAGTATCTTCACCAGTCTTTAGCTGCATAATAACCCATGCCGCTTCCGCGCTTATTCCTCACTCCCATCAGCCTCCTTACCTCGTTCTGAATTCATCTTGTTGTCCCATGCAGCAGACTACAACCATGCAACGAGGAGGCCATGTCACCGCAACCGCATCGGGGAGCAACCCCACAATCGGTCAAGCTAGGCTAAGGCTAGCAAAAACTTCTGGCCTTCACGTCCGTGTTGGGACTTTGTACTCCTTGTTCCACTCAAAAGCGGAGATAGTCATATTCTTGCTTTAAATTAAAATATGGAATAATATAATTTTCCTCACACGTCAAGTCAGAAATCCGTACCAATTAATTTTTGTATGTAATACAGAATAATTCACCGACATCCAAATATCCAATACTCGGTCGTCAATGAATTACCCGACATTATACTGACGTTGAATAAATAAATATACCACACATGGACATCCCATAGTACCCGGTGAAATATAATCATATACATAAAAACCTCAATTAATCGATATCAAATAAATTTCTGCTTTGCTTATTAATTTACTCTCGCTTAAATCATTTCCTAATTCATTACTCTTTATTTTTATTACTATATAAT
This sequence comes from Allium cepa, assembly GCA_030765085.1. Taxonomy (NCBI): domain Eukaryota; kingdom Viridiplantae; phylum Streptophyta; class Magnoliopsida; order Asparagales; family Amaryllidaceae; genus Allium; species Allium cepa. Next base: position 445,157,460 of record CM060931.1, read on the forward strand.
TCAGCACAATGGGTAACTGCAACTTCATCTCGTTCGTAACAAATAATCAACAATCATCCATACACACATCATTATTTTATTCAATTAATATTTAACAGGATGAAGTTTTTTTTATAAATATGTTTCACTTCCTTCTTTCCTTTTTATAATAATACATTAATTTAATTTAAGAAAAAAAAATCAATTTTATTTATTTCCCTCTTTTATATATAAATACTTCACGTAAATTTAATCACAAACCTCTTTTATTTATTCCCATCTCTTTTAAAATTATAATGTTTCTCATTTAATTTTAATCCATAATTTGAAAAAAAAGATTTGGTTTGAAAGAAACCTTTAATTAAACTTGTCAATAATGTTTAAAACCTCAAAATACTTTCATTTCTAATTTCCATTTCAATAATATGAAATTACCACAAGGAAATTCATATTCTCAAATATCTTTCAAACATCAAATCCCAAATATTCTTAATCCAAAATATTAGCAAACCCCTAATATACCATTTCGAAGTCATTGTTTAAATTCTCATTTATATTGAAACACTTCTTTTAAAGCTATTAATCCATCAAAAATAATACATATTAATTTCAAAAATTCACTACATGTTATATATATATATATATATATATATATATATATATATATATCAAATCCTTGAAATTGGAAATTCTTAAATAAAATAGTTTGCATTCATCTAGTAGTTACTTCAAAATGTTATTTATAAACCTTCCCACTTTTTAATTCAAATTATTTATCGTTTAAAAATATATATTTCAAACTTCATTTTTTTGAATATCCTCTAAATATTTTTATATCATCTGTAAATAAAAAAATAAATCTTCAAAATTCCCTTGTTTTACGAAATTTCAAAATTCATCATTTTCAAAATAATTTCCATTTGCAATATCCTTAAAATTATTCATTTAATAATATTTTTCCAAAATCATTCCTCTTTCAAATTTTCTATTAATTCAATAATCATAATATGAAAATAAAACATCTTTCTAGAATTCACATTTATTACCTAAATAATTTGTTTATTTCAAATTTACATTCTTTAGTTTATTTACCTCTTTTCCAAATAATTTCATATTATCATTCATTAATTTGTAACCATCAAATTACTACTCAAATAAAAAAAATCCATCTAACTATAATCGTCGTAACAACAAATAATCGTAGTTCACAACACCATTCCTTCCAATTCAAACAACACCAACAATTATATTGGGGAACACACATTAAATAAATAGACATAGTTGTGAGCGAGATTAACTCACCAAAATTCCAAGCGAGAATGATTGCAAATAGCTCGTGTCCCTTCATCGTTTACAACCACGTCTCCATCTAAACTCACTACTACAGCCATCCACAAACTCCAAAATTATTTCCACTCACTATTGAAGTCGAAATATACAACTCTACCTTTAGCTTTCCTCGTATTCATCGCTCTTCTTCCAAATTCAACTACTTGATTTTCCATGTGGCCCACACTCTCCAACTCATTTGATCATATGCTCTGGTTTATATAGATTCAATAATGACTCTCTATTCTTCCCATATGATAAATTTGGTAAAAACATTCTAAGTGTTGGATTTTCTGAAATTTTTCGGCAGAGTCTCCTTTATATGGAGAGTGTTCGAAAAATCAAAACACAATATAATTACATGATATATATCTCCAAAGAGGCATCTCATCACGGGGCATCTCGAAACATGGGGAGACAATATAATATCATAACTTATATTCGTATACCATAAAACGTATCTTTTTTTAGCATTTTTAAGCAACTTACTTAATTAGGCGTGCATAACCGAGTCATGCCACTCATAAGTCCAAATATGCCTCCTGAACACCTACTCTTAACTCAAGTGCAAATGTTAGCAGCATAAAAGAAAATATAAGAAATTTGCATTTATGTTATGTAATAGCAATACAACATTCATGTTTAACATTTTTCCAACACACTTTCAAAAGTCAAAAAACACCAAATCAAGTCATGTTTTCCAAAAGTAAATTGTGATATACTATGTTAAGTTCCTAAATCAGCTTATGGATCATAAAATTATCGAGTGCATTTGAAGTTTTAGTGGTTTTTGCAAGGTGGGAAAAAATCCGGAATTGAATTACATATGCATATCCACCTATCTAAAGGCATTTTTTGCCTAAAAAACATATTTTCACAAAACTGTCAAAACAAAACTTGTTCCTTACCCTCATAGCTTTAAAATAAGTACAAATCATCAAAGACATAGAAATGATCAAAGGTTATGATCAAAACTTCATGATGCTTAGGCTCAGAAAATTTCAAGTGTGGGTCCTCTTTATAAACATACATTTGTAGCCTTTGAAACCTCAAAATTTTGCAAAACATATAAAACAAAAGTTGCAGCTTATGTCATTAGCTTTCAAGAATGGGTAAAATTATAAAAATCAGATAAATCAATCAAAAGTTATGGTTAAATGAATTTAATCAAGTTTTGCATAATTTGGTTTTCGAGACAGCGATCCTTATTCATTGAAATTTATATTTTTACCTCATTTAAATTAAATATTTTGGAAAAGTGATAAATAAGAAAACTTTTACTCATTTAATTCTCCGACTAATGGAAAAAAATTGACAAAATTTTATCATTCTCTCATAAGTTATTGTTATATTATTATTCATTCGTAACAATGAAGCTTATGTATTATCCCATAACTGTAATGATTATGTACTCAATGTCTACATAGTATTAATGCAGCCCTGGATGCTTATGTACTTATGCAATGAAACACGACATGACTTTTACTTTCATTTAAAGAGTAAGTACTTACATAACGATGCAGATTTTGTGAACTGTTGTGTTGTCATGTACAATAGGATTGGTGTAGGCTATCCAATTTATAAAACAAGATTAGTCACCATTGGAAATATGTATTTTGAGAAACAATAGTATCAAAGCACAGAGATCTTATACTATCAACTTTGTGCTTATTAGTCTTTCAATTATACTAAAAACAAGCATAAATAAAATATCATTATAAGATTTCAGAAGGATATATATATAGCCAAAACTCACCCAAAAAAAATTTCTAGCACTAACTACGGTATATTTGAGGTGCGGCTTTACTCTTAAACTCTGCATAACAATTTTTTTATAATACATAAAACACATACATGAATTCAACTTAGAATCCATTATTTCAAATTAACATATAAGTGATATGCACATTCCCATCCAATATTTCGTTTTTTTTTTCAAATTTAAACTCTGCCAAGAATCAAAACCAATGTTACTTCTCTCTCCATTAATATGAAATTCATTATATAGCTTTGCAAAAGGGTTTCTAACATTAGCATAATGGTCTTTAGGTAAAAATTATTTTAAGCAACAAATGGATTCATTCAACTACCTCAATCATATTTTAATTATTTATTCGCATCATAACAACAAATAAAATCCATCATACAGTTTCAAAAATAAATCAGTATGTTATATTCAAGTTAAAATGATTTTTAATGCATAAAAATATTATACAATTTTCATATCTCATTTATTTCTAAATCATCAATTCAAAAGAATATCTCTCCTTTTAAAATATATGTATATGTATGTATGTGTATACATGTATATTCTTTCCAAAACTCAACTCAAACATTTTTTTAAATCATTTTCTTTCCAAAACAACTTTTCTAAAATATTAATTACACATTCCCTCAATTTATATATTTCTTTCAAAATAATAACTCTTCATTCATTAAAACATTTTGCTCGCTTCAAAATATTCTCTAAATCCATCTAATCTCTTCAAAATAATTTATCACTCTTCAAAATCTTGTGTTCATGAGTCTCGTTCTATTGTTTAGGAATCCGCATCAATAACGTTGGCCCGACGTGTCGAACAGAATTCTTAAATGCTTAATGGAAAAATTAATACGAAATTTCATTTCAAAAATTCTTTTATAAAAACATTTGTTAACTTCTAATAAAACATCCCCCCAAATCACATATACATACTATTCTCAATAGATTTTAAATTAACATATATTTACTTATATCAAAGGTTTTATAAATACTCAATCGAGTATAAAAAAAAAATACTCAACTTATAAAATCCCAAACATCATCAATCATTTATTTTAATAATAAAAAAGCAATTTTTCGTCTTTATGTTCATTTCAATCCCATTTTAATTTTTATATATAAGCATATCATTTTATTTTGTGAAATTTATTTCCATTATCACTTGCAGTAACTTTGCAACTGAAGACGTCGCTGGATTCAAAATCTTCCAAATTCATATGGGATACTAATTTGAGTGATAGTTCCAATCGGATACCACACTCAAGATGAATCCTTCAAACTAAACATCATAAATCAATTCAACCATTCAGGCACATTAAAACATCAACCATCAAATCAAAACAACCGAACAATCAAAATGCTTTACGAAAAGCAGTCTATATACTTCCGCTGCGCCACTCTGATCACTACTGGATCCTCTCACTCACCTCGCCTCATCACAACTTAAAATTGTGAAGTATTCAATAAGAAATTCGGATTAGAGGCTTTTACGGCTTCTTTAACTAAACAACTTCATTCTCACTTCATAGTCATGCAGAATTCTAACATTCATCCATGCCGACACTACTAGTCGAACCAACCACTTCAACCTCTTTAACCTCCATCAATTCCTCAATATCTCATATAGAGATTCACACTCGAAAAAGGTAGAAACTATATTATATAATAAAATACAAGTATATCCCCGGATGATTACCCCTGCAATCATGGTATATTAATAATATCAATTTAAGTATAAACAATAATATACGTCTCACCCACGGGGATAGAGACTCTAAGTCTCATCTAAAGGCAGGACTCATGTCTTTTATACCTTCTATTTTTCTAAACCTGCTCTGATCCCCACAATGTAACATCTCACCTTTATACCCATATTACCTAAGAGTATTATTAAGCGATACTGTGGAGTAATATAGAGAATGAGGCAGCGTAGGTGAAGCACACATGAATATTCCCGTGGACTAACACTGAATACGTCTCATAATATAAAAACTGCTCATCTCGACGTAGACAGTCTCAGTACAAAGCAATAAATACATATGGTGCCCGGGATTAGAACAATACACAATATAAAATAAATCTAAGAGAACACAGAGTCATCATCGCAACGAAAAAAATATAATACATCATACAAGTCTGAGAAAGATACAAAAGTCCCCACTAAATCTCAATTATATACAATATAAATCCGATTCATCTAATCCAACATCATATACATACATGAGTCTAAATACGCAATATACAATACATCTAGTAATACAACCTCCAACTAAGCCCAATATGCAAATATGGTCACATCGTCCCTGTACCGAATGTCTCCGACTAACCCGATTATTATATAGATAATAAACGGTCAGACTATGTCTAGATTCAACGGTGAGAACATAAATGATATCTCAAGGAACAATATACTTAGCATAATAACAAATCCAATCATCAAAAGAATAATTAAATATCCACAACACATTGTACAACATCTATAACACATCAAACATCAAGATATCCATCAGACATCAAAACATCCATCACACACAACATACATCAAACATCCATCACACACATCACATGTCAAACATCAATTCAATCATATTTATTTAGCAGTATTAGATTTATTTATTTTATTTTTTATTTTCTAATTTCATTACTGCTACTGCTATTATATGCGATGTTTTATTACTACTGCCAAAAGCCGAGTCTACACCCAAGCCTCGATGCTTCTAAGATGCAATGGGAGACCCTACTTGTAAATATTTCTGTAAGCGTCCTCACCAGTCTTTAGCTGTACAATAAACACACATCTCTTCCACATCTCCTTGTTCTTCACTTCCGTCAACCTCCTCGCCTCGTTCTGAATTCGTCCCGTTGGCTCGTGCAATAGACTATGACGATGCGACGAGGGGGTCATGTCGCCGCCGCCACATTAGAGAGCGACCCCATGGTCGGACAAGCTAGGATAGGGATAGCAAAAAATTCTGGACGTAACATCCTCACTAGGACTTCATACTCCTCGTTCTACTCAAAAGCGGGGATAATCATATTCCCGCTTTAAATTAAAATATGGAATAGTATAGTTTGTCTAACACGTCAAGTCAAAAGTCCAAATAATATCAATTAGTCTTTGTGTATATTATAGAATAATTTACTAACGTTCAAATATCAAATACTCGACAAATATCAAATACTCGATCCTTCAGGAATTACCCGACATTGTACTAGTGTTAAATAAATAAATATATCGCACACAGACATCCCATAGTGAGATATAATCATATATGCAACACGCTCAATTAATCAATATCAAATAAATTTTTGCTTCGCTTATTGATTCACTCTCGCTTAAATTGTTCCCTAATTCATTTCTCTTCATTTTTATTACTTTATATTCAACACAATAGGTAATTACAACTTCATCTCGTTCATAACAAACAATTAACAATCGTCCATACACACATTAATATTTTATTCGATTAATATTTAACGAGATGAAGGGTTTGTCTAAATATGTTTCACTTCATTCTCTTCCTTTTATAATAATACCCTAATTTAATTTGACAACAAAATCACTTTTATTTGTTTCCCTATTTTATATATAAATACTTCATGTAAATTTAATCACAAAAACTATTTTATTTATTCCCATCTCTTTTAAAATTATAAATGTTGATTTTTGGTTTAATTTCGTAATCCATAATTCAAAACAATGATTTAGTTTGAAAAATAAAATCTTTATTTAAATTTGTCAATAAAGTTTAAAACCACAAAATACTTTAAGTTCTAATTTCCATTTCTATAATATGAAAATGCCATAAAGAAATTCATATTCTCAAAATATCTTTGACCCCGAATGTTCTCAATTCAAAATATTTGCATTTGCATTCATCTAATAGTTGCTTTGAAATGTTAATTATAAACCTTCCTACTTTTTAATTCAAATCGTTCATCATTTAAAATATAGGCTTCAAACTTCATTTTTTTAAATATCCATTAAATAGTTTTATATCGTTAGTAAATAAAATTATAAATCTTCGAAATTTATTTATTTTTAAAAATTACAAAATTCTTTGTTTTAAAAATAAATTCATTCGCAATATCCTCAAAATTATTCGATATACAATATTTTTTCCAAAATTATTCTTCTTTCAAATTTTCTATTAATTCAATAATCTTAATATGAAAATAAAACATCTTTCTAGAATTCATAGTTTATTACCAAAATAATTTATTTGTTTCAAATTTACTTTCTTTAATTTATTTACCTCGTTTTCAAATAATTTCAAATTATCATTCAATAATTTACAATGATCAAATTATTACTGAAATAAAAACATCCATCTATTTATAATCATCGTAACAACCAATAATCGTAGATCACAACACCATTCCGCCCAATTCAAACAACATCAACAATTATATAGGAGAATACACATCAAATGAATAGAAATAGACATAGTTGTCACTCATAGAAATTCTAAGCGAGAATGATTACAAACAGCTCGCTACCCTCCATCGTTTGCAACCACGTCTCTATCTAAACTCACTACTGTAGTCATCCACAAACTCCAATATTATTTCCATTCAACACCGATCTCAGCAATCTAAGTTCGCCACGCTCCAATCTTCAACAATAGTTGTTCTTTAGTCATCTTCATTCGCCTCAATTTCACACATCCCAAGCCGCAGCCTTGGGCCGTAACTTTGCTTTCAGTCGCTTGAGACAAGGCTCGATCTCGTACAAATGTCTCACACCACTCCAGTTGCGTCCTCCTCTAGCTCGCTTCTTAAGTCGCACATCACGGTCTCCATCATGCACGCATCCTAGTGGCACTATCCATCCTCAATAGCAGTAGTTGCATTATCGTCCCACCTACTCTCGCACCTCCACAGCCCATCCCTCCTTCGCCTGATGTCGTCGATTCCCCCTCAAAGCCCAAACCATGATTCAATTTAATCGCATGTTGTTTTGTTTTTTAAGTGAATACACTCTCTGATTTGGAAAGTTAGGGCAAAAGTTAATAAGGGAGATTAGGTTCGGGCTTAATCCAAAAGGAAAGGGTAATTTTCAGAACCATGGAGATAATAAAAAGGGGTTTGGCCTGGGTTGATACAGCTTTGGGCATAATCTAGTGTTTACTCTAAATTTAGTTCAACCCAATTTTAGATAATTTGCAATGCGTTTAAAATTTTAATTCTTAATCCTCAAAATAAATTCCAATCTAGTACAAATTGATTTACGCCTCATTCTATAAATTAAATACAGCACTGAACAATTTTATTCAATTCGATGCTCGTTTATTTGATTTAATAATTCATCGCATTATTATAAAATAAATTTGTTTTCCAACTACTTAAACATATTTAAAATTATTTATACTTTGAAATATTTCATATCAAATTAAAATAATTTATTCGATTTCAATAATTCTCTTAGAAAGAATATATTAATTTAATTTAATTTATTACAACAAAACCATTAAATAGAATTTAATTAACTAAATTTTTTATTTTCAAAATATAAATCATTTCGAATCAAATTCAACCGTGTTTATTTTAATAATGTTTATTTATTTATACGGCGTAGAAAACCGAACTGTTACATGTATGCATGTATTAATACACGATATCGATATGTATATAAATGGGATTTAAACATGATTAATTACTTAATGGGCTTTTTGAAAAATTAGTCCATGTAAGGGGACTTCTCGGTCGGCTATGCAAGGGAGGGAGAAGGATTGGCTTGATTGAAAATTGATTAAGAATTTAAAGAGGAAGGTTTTCAAAGAAAAATAGGAAATGTTTTTATTCATCTTTTAAAAGAAATTCCTCTCATTTGTTTTATCATTCAGTTTTCTTTTCCTCCTTCCTCCATCTAACACGGTCAAAAATGTCTTTCCATTTTCTAAAAAACGTTAGTTCCAAAAAAAATCAAATATAAAATAAATATAAAGGCAATCCGGTTCATCCTTCTTCTCTAAAGTTATGTATAGATTCAAGGATTTAAGGAACGATTTCCAAATCAAAGTATCACTTGCTGGCTAGATCTGAAAGGTATATATCTCATAAATTTAATTTGTTTCTTCTACTTATTACAATTATATATATACATATTATTGTCTCACTTTGATTAAGAACTAGTAATACATTTTAAACAATTTGTTAAATCATTTGATCTATTTTAACTTGATAATTTAAAACAAAAATTTATATCTACATAGAACAATGTTTTAGGTTATAGATCTATGTTTTAAAATTACCTATAATAATATTCTAAACATATTATACAATTTAATGATTTACATGTTAACGTATCAATTTTTAATTAATCCTAAAATATTATTCAACTCTTGTTTGATTTGGTGTATGAAATTTTGATTATTTTAAAAAAAAATTGGGCTAAAACTATATATGTATGTATGTATGTACATACGTGTGTGTGTATTTGCAACTACATTAGGACTGTTTCATGTAATATGGATGCTTGTTTTTGAATCAATTAAAAATTATTTTGGCTTAACCATTACACACACATATATAAACATGTATATTTATATTCTACATTGTTGATGCGCGTATTTTAGAGACAATTTTTTTCATAACTTTACTTTTCAATGAACATTTTAAAATTGAGACAATACATACATACATACATACATACATACATATATATATGTAGCAAATATATGCATGGTAGATATAAGATATAAATCCCAATATCTACATATGTATATATGACCATGTTATTTTTTTGCTTTTGTCATTTTAAAAATATTGTTGTAACATATCATTCCTTGTATATTGATTAGGTGTAGTATCATGGGAAAGATGGAATCGTTCAATGGTGCCCTCTTTATCTCTTTCCTTTTAGGATGTGATTATATCTAGATCTAATTTCGTGTCAGTTCTCATCCTTAAACATCAAGCAATCACACCCACTATATGTTTCACATGCTTGTCATGCCTTCTAAAATATGAATATATTGACATATACATACTTTTTCAAATTTCATATTTAATTAACATAAATTTAATTAATTAAGAATAAAACAAAATTAACAAAACATGATTTCATTATTAACAACTAGACCGGATCAATTGAAACCCATTAGACTTCGTAGGCCCACTATGACCCACACATGAAATTTATTTTTGAAATCTACTCATTTCGCTCACTGTAGATTAGGCCAATATTCAGCAACGGTATCAGATGGTCATGTAGTCTAATTAGTCAACATTTACGGGTAAATAATTAAACTAATCTATCTGACGTGTGTTTAAAAATGTAGTTTTTGGGATTAGGGATGAATAATCATGTATTCTACACTCCCTCGCCCCGGCGTCGCCCAAAGATTGGAGTAAGTCCAAAGGGTTGTCCCAAATATAAGGCCACAGCTATTTTAACCTTGAGCTAATTTGAAAATTTAAAATATATTTTAGATTTTCATGTTAAGTTTAAAATGTAAAATGAAGTTCTATAAATGTTATTAAATACATTTCAAAAGGGTTTTGAAAATAAATTTGATATTTTTGAATTTTTTATATTTTATATATAAATTAATTAAAGGTTAATCGATTAAACATGTATAATGGTATATGTATATATGCAAATCTCAAATTGTTTAAGGTACACTATAAATAGAATTTTCGAATTTATTAAAAATACTTAGTTAAAAATGTTTTAACTAAATAAATAATTTGTTTTATGAACAAATAAAATAAATGTTAATTAATGTAAACATATACATAAATAATCATATATTTATTTAACTACAATTATTATAGTCAAAGGGATATGGTCCATTTTACATCTAAGGAAGACCAATGCAGTTCGAATACGGTAAGCAACGTTGATGAGAATAATGTTGTAAATGTAAATTGTTGAATTAGTGTAACAAATTCGTCAATCAACACACTTAAGTTAATTCGGATCCTACTCATAAATTATCAGCCAATATGACTTTGAATTTTGATATAACTTGGTTGGAGAAGAGCTTTTGAATAGTGATTTAGAATAAACTACTGCACAGGTGGACTAAAATGTCACGATGTAAGTGAAAGCGATGACTAAGTTTGTAAGTATTAGATAAGATCCAAAAACAGATACGATAGTATCGTTCAACTGCGTCAAAGTTGAGTAAATATTTCGATAAAGAAATCAAATAGTTTGGTTTTCAATCAAAATGTAGAGAAAGCATTGTTTAAGGTAAATTATAAATAAATATTTTTGAATTTATTAAATTATATAATTAAAAATTTCTTTTATAAAATAAAATAATTAAATGTTAGCTAAGAAGATAAAATAGGGACATATATATACATAATGATGTACGTATATAAAACTATATATGTTATAATTAATATTCATCTTAAAATATTTAGAATGAATAAAATAAAATTTTGAATTTTAAAATAATTTAATTAAATTAATTAAATTGATCAAATATGATTTAATTAATGGTTATTCCGCCTTTTGGTAAGGTTGTGACACCAATAAATCGATTGAAAACAAAAAACGGATCGTCCTCGAAGATCGGTTACACATAGGTCAACTATAGATACTGGTGAATTTGATCTGAGTTAGATCAAGCTAAAATCGATGTAATATGACTAGCAAAGTTACAAAGTCAACATTCCAAATTTCAAGTCAATCGGAATTGGTATGCTCAAAATATTGATTGATAAAGATGCATGAAGGACGCCTCATTTCGTATCCATCATGATTCAACCTCCTTCTTATCCATCCAAACCTGCCTCATTCATAACAATTGGATTTCGTATCCATCCCTTAAGAAAGCATTGGTTCGTATCCATCAGCCACCACATCTCTTCGTATCCATCTGTAGCCCGCATCGATCAGATTTCCATAATTTTATCTTTAAAGCTATTCCTATCGATCATCTCATCCAAACAGTTCGTATCGATCGGTCGGTGATCGATACGAAACATATGAGCATATAGAATGAAGTAAAAGCCATCGATATGAAGTAATACAATGTAGAGCACCAAGCATCGATACGAGAAGAATGGCCTAGAACGATACGAATGGAATTGCATTGTGTCGATATGAACAAAACACGTTCAAGTGGAAGATTCGGTCAATCGGCATGGAAAGTGGATCGACCCTAGAACATAGCACTACGTCACCCTGATCGATACGTGCCAGCATCGATACGAAGCCATCGATACGAATTGTATCGATACGAACTCGGCAGCCTTTTGCAAATCGAAACTTGGATCAATCATAACTCAAAATCTACAAATCCAAATGCCACCAAATTTTCATAGAAGCTTGCGTATCACTTCTACTTGGTCCATGGTCGATCTCGACCCAAATGGATGTGTTTTGGATCGATACGAAATCAGTTCCTATCGATCATGGATCGATCCCAATCAACGTCAGATCGATCTTGTGGGCCCACTCACGTGAGAGAAGGAGTCTTCTAAGATTTGAGCTAGATATTTGCAGCCTACACCTATAAATAGCGACCCTAGACCTACAGAAAAGAGACCTTTTGGCTTCTCTACGCTGATACTCTGCCAAAATCATTACTATACTTCAGTTGTACTATTGTAATCTCTTGTAATCAACAAGTCAAATTCAATAAACATCAATCATTTTATAGTGAATGTAGGCAATATGCCAAACCACTCTAAATTTATGTGTTTCTGCATTTTTTCATATCTATTGATTGATGTGTTTGTTAGATCTGCCTCATTTTACATTTATTTTCTTCATTTTATTTCTTTAAACACATCCGAAGAGTGTTGTGTCCAATTTTGATATAAACACTTTGGTGCTTTCACTGAGAAAATCCAGCTTTTCTCCTGCTCATTGCATCTGCTACCGATATTGGATTGTGAGAATCTAAGGAGAAGATCCAGATATCTGGCCTAGAAGTTTTTCCATCCTATTCAGATTTGCACCAAGTCTAGAATAGAACTTCACTATTCACCATGGTCGCTACCAGAACTACCTCAACCGCTGCAGATCCAAAAGGATGGGATAGGCAGAACCCCGCACAACTTCCCTCTGCAGACCAGAATGCCGCCGACTTTCGGATCCTCAAGGCCCTATCACTAGGGAAGAGTTCCAGCTATTGATGCAAGAGCTGACTCAAAGCCGCCAGCAGCTTACCCAGGAGTTTCATTCCAACGCGGAGTTAACCAATCGGCTGAACCATGAAAGACGAAGGAGATACAGAAGGGATCGGGCTTCATACACATCCATTGAAAGTTCAGCTTCTTCTGACTACAATCACAGATCCACGCGCCCACGGCTGGATGGAAGCTATACACAGGCTACCAAACATCAGCGCATTTTGAATCTTGGGCATTCGAGAGTTGATCCATCAACCAGCCACCAGACAGGACCCTCATTTCGAGGAGGGATGGCTCCTTACCGCACTGCCGACAAACGCGCTGTTGCCGCTGCTATTGAATTAGGAGCTGACACATGAAACCGAACGGATCCAAACCATCATCAGCATGATTATACTCCTGAGCCTTATATTCTTAAAGACCTAGAGCCAAGGAGGCGAGATTGGACCGTCGACCACGACCGGCCCATCCTCGCATTGTGGAACCCGACCACACCTTGGTTCAATATGCCCAGAATGTCCAGATGCCAGACTTTTCGACAATAATCCGTCAAATGATCCGTGTAAGCAAAGGCCTCACCAATGACGACTGGGGAATCTCTCGGAGTCATACCCCTTTCACCAATGGCATCCTCTATGTTGAATCACCTTGGCGATTCAGAATGCCAAATCTACCTGTTTATGAAGGAAGCTCTGCCCTAACTAACACATTTTGAAGTATGAATGGTTGATGAATGCTGCACGGGCTGATGATGTGGTCAAGTGCTAAAGTTTCTCAATCTCCTTAGGGGGCATCACGACTATATGGTTTACTCGCCTACCACCTTGATCTATCTCATGTTTCAACCAGCTGGCAACGAAGTTTGTTGAACAGTTTCTCATGCATGTCACAAGGCCCAAAGATGTTAATACCTTGTCCAACATCACTCAAGCTCCCGGAGAAACACTCAGACGTTATTTGGAAAGATTCCATGCTGCATGCGGTGAGATTAGTAATCCTAATGACAACTCCATTTTGATGGCCCTGACAAAGGGAATCGATCCCAATTCCGAATTTGGCAACTAGTTGGCTGATTGCGTCACTGGACCGTTTCTATTCCAAGGCAGCTCAGTTCTTGAGAAGACATGATGCGAAACGCTTTAGAAAAAAGGATGACGCAGGGCCTAGTATGGAAGGAATTCAAAGTAATATCACTATGAAACAAACCGAGGAGAGTTTTGGAAAGGTGCAGTTAAACATATAGAATAAGCAGAACCAGCAGAAAGGCAATGGAAATCAAAGTAGGAAGCGGGATCAGAATCGCGGACCGCGTTGTAGAGCTCCCATGTTTGACACATAAACTCCTTTATATACATTTTTGAAAAATGTGTACGTGCAAACTTGTAATGCTGTCCAATATAAGAAACCCGCTCTGAAGCAATCGTTAGAAAAACAGATTCAAATGGGGAAGTTTTGTAGATTCCACGATAATTATGTCCACAAGACGAACGCATGTCGTCATCTACATGACATTATCGAGAAGTTGATCGAGAAAGAAAGTTGGAGTAGTTTGTTCATGCATCGCAGTCAGGAGGTGCGGGCCCATCAAATCAAAACCAAATACCAAATCAGGTTAGACCAGAGGGTCCCGCTCGTACCGACGGGAGGTTAGTGATTAACATTGTTAGTGTTGGTCCTCATTCAACGGATCGGAGCTGAAGGAAAATGGAGTCATATGCCAGCTCTATTAGGCATGCGAGCTTTGAATGTTGCACTAACTTAGAAGACGGGGCTCCGACCAAACAACAGAATGCGATGATAGACGACACCGTATTTTGAGACAGGGATGCCGACAGAGTTGATGCCCCAACCATTGATCCACTAGTCATTTCAGCTCGGATAGGTCTTGCTCGGATGAAGAGTAGTGGACAGTGGAGCCTAAGATCAAATGAAGATGGAAGCGGAAGATTTGAAGCCTTATCAGTCTCATATTCATGGCTTCAATGGAAGTGCTACTATACCCGCTGGGATGGTGGTGCTACCAGTGGAGTTGGGAGTTGGAGAGCGCCGGTGTGTCCGGATATTGCAGTTTATTGTATTAGATATTAACTCACCATACAACGCTTTCTTGGGCCGACTGGCCCTAGCTGAGTTTAAGGCCGCTATCGCCTCTTGGTGTTTAACTTTGAAATTCCCTACCGAAAATGGAGTCGGAGTCATTTAGGGAGACTAGATTGTTGGATGAGCTTGTTATGTTGTTGAGCTACGGGAGGCGCAGTGAAAAGAGAAGGGAAAGGGCATAGTGGAATCTCTCTACGTCCGCTTTGCGGATAATTGACAGTTAATGCCTGGGCCCAAGCCCGAGGACCACAACCAATTCCTTAGAGATCTTGACCCAAGAGATACTGAAAGCGATGACGAAGTGAAAGACAGTCAGGCCTCTTCAGCAGAGCTGATGATCGAAGTTCCGATCGATAGTGATGACAATTCTAAAATGGTAAAGATTGGATCTCAGTTAAGCCAACAAATGAAGGAGGAATTAGTTGAGTTTCTCTGAAAAACCTCAATTTGTTTGCCTAGACGCACTCTGATATGTATAGGATCTCGCCGGACATCGTGAGCCATACATTGAATATTGACCCACGGCCTGTCCTGGTCAAGCAAAAAAGGCATGGTATGGATCCAGAGAGATCTGCTGCCCTTAAGGAAGAGGTGGATAAACTCAGGTCGAACAGGTTTATCTGAGATGCGTTATATCCAGAATGGGTGTCCAATCCTGTACTTGTTAGGAAACCTAACGGGAAATGGAGGACATGCGTTGACTATTCAGACTTGAATAAAGCTTTCCCTAAAGACCATTTTCCACTTCCCTGAATTGATCGAATCGTAGGCTCAACGGCCGAACACGAACTCTTATCATTTATGGATGCATATTCTGACTACAATCAGATACTGATGCACCTACCCGATCAGGAGCACACCATCTTTGTCACCGATCTAGGACTCTATTGTTATAAAGTGACGTCGTTTGGAATTAAGAATGCTGTGGCAACCTATCAGAGACTCGTCAATCGAATGTTCGCTAACCAGATCGGGAAAACCATGGAGGTATATGTGGATGACATGCTTGTGAAGTTACAATTCTCCACCAATCATATCAAAGACCTGGAAACGTTTTTCAACATCCTCCGAGAACACAGAATGAAACTTAACCCGTTGAAGTGTTGCTTTGGAGTCGCGTCTGGAAAATTCCTTAGATTCATTTTTAATGCTCGAGGAATCGAAGGCAATCCCGAGAAAATCTGGGCAATTAGAATTCTTGAGACTCCAAGGACTATAAAGCAAGTTTAAAGCCTCAATCGTAAGGTTGCAACGCTGAGCAGGTTCATTTCAAAATCCGCCAATAAATGCGTTCCCTTCTTCGATCTGATTGGAAAAGGGAAACATAACTTTGAACGAACTATAGAGTGTGATGGCGCATTTCGAGCACTGGTTCAACACCTGTCCACACCACCCATTTTTTCAAAATCTATTGATCATGAGAGACTTTACCTCTACTTGGTGGTAACGGAAAATGCAATTAGTGCTGCTTTAGTTCGAGAGGAGGACCGGATACAACGGCTAGTCTATTACATCAGGAAATGGTTGAACGGAGAAGAGAGAAATCATCCGAAATTAGAGAAGTTAGCTTACTGTCTTGTCATTACCTCGAGAAAACTCCATCTGTATTTTTAGACTCATCCTATCACTGTATACACTGACCAGCCATTACAATAGGTCCTTACGTAGCCTAAGATGTCTGGTAGGTTACTCAAATGGAATATTGAGCCGAGTAGTTCTACATCACTTACACACCAAGGCGAGCTATTCAAAGACAAGTCCTAGCAGATTTCATTGCTGAATTCACTATCTCGGAGGACTTGCCCGAAACCAAAGGATCTTCCAAATATGTGTGGAAGCTGCATACTGATGGTGCATCAAATGACCGCTGCTTAGGCCCTGGGGTTGTGCTTGAAATTCCCGAAGGCCAATCTATATGCTATGCTTTGAAGTTCGATTTTCATGCGACCAACAACGAGGCCGAATACGAAGCCTCGCTCGCCGGACTAAGGCTTCCCAGAGATTTAAGAATTGTTGCTGTGGAGATTTACTGTGATTCAAAATTGGTCATGTGCCAAGTTCGGGGGAAGTACCAAGCCAAAGACTGGAGACAGTCCGCTTATCTCGCTCGGGCCCAAGAAATATTGAATTAATTTGATTATTATGCTATCTATTCCATACCTCGAGAACACAATCAGAAGGTCGATTCCTTGGCAAAGTTAGTCACTACCGGGGAGGCACAACAAATGAAACTAGTTCCCGTTGAGACATTATCTTTCTCGAGTATTGATCAAATGGAGACCAACTAGATACTTGAAGTCATACCTGATAAGGAGTCATGGATGACTCCGTTCAGAAACTATCTCGAGCATAGGACCCGGCCAGAGCGTAGGAGTGAGAAAAGACAAGTTCTTCGAAAGGCTTCGCAATTCACTATTCAGAATGGAGTCATGTTTAGAAGTGGGTACTCTATTCCTTTACTCCGGTGTATCGCCCACGATGAAATCAACTAAGTATTGCATGATGTACACGATGAAGAATGTGGTGATCACACTGAAGGGCAAGCCCTTGCTAAGAAAGTGCTCCAATATGGTTATTATTGGCCGACTGTAAATCGTGATGCATCATATTATGCCAGGAAATGTGTCAGACGTCAGAAACATGCTCGGATTCTAAGAGCTCCGCCTACCGAAATAACATAGATTGTCGGTCCACGATGGTTCGCAATATGGAAAATCGACATTATTGAGTCTCTACCTCTAGCTAAAGGTGGCCTGAATTATGCAATTGTTGCAGTTGATTACTTTACCAAATGGGCATAAGCCGAGCCCCTTGCTACTATCACATCGAAGAACGTTATCAACTTTGTTGTATGCAACATTATCTATCGATTTGGTCTCCAATATACCATCATCACTGACAATGGAGCCTAATTCGATAGTGTTGTGTTCAAGAATTTCTGTCAACGATTCCATATCTTGAAGAAGTTCTCTGCAGTTGCATACCCTCAAGCGAATAGACTGGTCGAAGCTGTTAATAAAGCTAAAAAGTCTATTCTAAAGAAACGATTGTGAAAGGATGGGGGCAAATGGGTCGACGAACTTCTTATGGCCCTATGAGCTTATCTAACAACCCACAAGTCCACGATCGGCCACACTCCATTTTCACTTTCCCACGGTTCAGAAGTCGTTATTCCAATCGAGTTGGAAGTACCTTCTCATCGTGTGACATATTATGACCCGAAGATAAATGCTATATTACTTGCCAAATCTCTGGACTTATTAGATGATAAGGGTGAAGAGGCTGATTTGAGGGCATCCACGTATCGACGCCGAGTCGCTTGATTGTACAATGCTAAGTCTGACAGCGAATCTTTGAACTCGGCGATCTCGTCCTTAAGAGAATTTACCTGGTCCCTTTGCATATGAAACCAATGTGGGAGGGACCATATGTTATTGAACGAAGACTCGGAGACGGCACCTTTAGTTATCAATAATTGATGGTCTCACTTTGCCGAGAGCCTGGAACAACAACAGTCTTTGTCGCTACTACATGTAACAGGCTTGTTTATTCATTCAGTCTGCTTTTCATTTGCAACTTGTTTATGTGTTTCGAAATTTGAATTTGTAATAAGGCAACTGACTTTTCCATATTTTCTTATTTTAGCAATAAAATGCAATCCCTTCGAGCCAGAGTAGTGATTCTTCAAATGCATCATGCGACCATCACAATGCACGAAGAGCTAAGTTCCAACATACAATGGGACTTATTCAAATAGGCAATGACTGTGATACGACCGGTCACTCGCTATGTTAAACCCAAGCTCGGTGGCAAGCCATCATACTAAAGCCAAAAAAGGATTGATACACGACAATCCTCTAACTAATTCCAACTTCCATAGTGCGAGCTAGAGTATAAACTTGCAAATGCGGGCTCGAAGAGGGTGGATCCGTCCACTTAACGACTTTCCTGTGTTTAAACCAAGTTCGAGGAGGATGGTTCCATCCATCTAACGACCTCACTTGTTAACTCAAGGTGGATGTGACCTGACCGTCCATGATCTTGATAAATGTATCGTTCCCATAGTGCGAATGAAATCCTAAAACTCAAAACAGATGTGATCGACTGTCTTTTAACCACTTCAGATACCCAAAGCGCGAACTAGAGTATAAACATCAAACTGGGTGTGAACCGACCACCCGTGAGACAACTTTGAGTCCCCAGAGTGCTAAATGGAGTATAAACACAAATTGGATGTGATTGATCACCCACGAATCAATCTAAGTCCCCAGAGTGCGGACAAAATTCTCAATATCAAACGGGTGTGACTGACCCCCCGTAAAATAACTTAAGTCCCTGGAGCGCAGACATATCTTTGAGCATTAAACGGGCACAACCGACGTGCAAGTGCAATCCTCAGAGTGTGGATGCGAGCACCAACAAATGAACGAGTTTGATCCGACCACTCGAACTCTTCTTGTTTCAACTTCGTTCCGACTAAGTTAAGCTCAATTTATCGAAGGAAGAAAGCGACTGCCCTAAATTCAAGTACTAGCTACTAATCGAAACAGTATAATATTGAGAATCAACTTAACTTTTGGTTATAACCCGAAGTCATAACTTCGGGACTTAACAACTAAACTCAGGCCCGATTTAGAGACTAAGGCATCACAAGTACATTGAATGGAAGTTCGAGTGCTAAAACACTTAAGCAAATAAACACAAACTCTGTTAGAAACAAAATGGAATTTTATTTTAACTATTCTTTGAAAAAGAAGAATAAGTAAAAAAATCATTCCAAGAAATCCTGCTAGCAGGGGAAGAACCCGCATTTATACACGACCTACAGAAAACAAAAGGAAATTCCTATCTGTCTACCAAAAAAGGAAGCAAGAAGACATGTTTATTCTCTCGATTTCTTCTTCTTCTTTTTCGACGTTGACCCACTGGAGCTACCGCTCGGGTGCCTCTTCGAGGTTTTGCCTTTTGGTGGTTGACTCCAGCCGGGGGAATTATGGTTACCTCCTCCTATGAACTCATAGAAATTGGATCACTTTCTAAATGTGGAGTTGCAGGGATAGGAATGCTCTCGATGTTGGAAGATGAGGGATTCATGCCAGTATCAACAATTGTACTGCCGAGAGAAATCATTCACAGAGGAGCCGGACCAGGAATCGCCGTACCACCTCCAATACCACTGGCTTGTGTGGCTGCTTCCATCTCGGCATTAATCTCTGCTATTTTCTCTTCTTTATGAATGGTTTGAGCATCCACGGGGATGCTTCCAGTTGGGCCTGAAGAGCTAGCCATGAATGCGCCTCTGCCCATGACGAATGGCAGGTCGGTAAATGGGTCATTTTGATGGCCAAGGAGTTCCTCCATCATCTGCTTGTCAAAAGTAAAAGCGCTCCCATGCACTCCGTCAGTTGGCGTAGCGGCAGTTGTTGTGGTTGCCTCCATCATAAGGGCCTCCTACTCATGATGCAGCTCCTGGGTTGCAGGGGGCACAGGAGGTGCAGCTCCTATTGCTGAATAAAGATAAGTGAAAAGGTGTTACGGACTACTTCAAACAATGCTCCCGATTTCGAATAAATATGAGAAATATTCAGAATACCTTCCTCGAAATGGCTCGTCGGTGGAGCCGGAGCAGCTTCAGGGGCATTCTTGTGAGCCGGAGACAACTACAATTGATCAAGATTGTAAGCAGGCATAGATAGAGTATCAACTACAGGAGTAGATTCTTGCTAGGTTGGCATAGAAATTTCGGATCCTATATCACGATGCTCAATGCCAGAACCCTCTCCAGCCTTCCGATGCTGAGTACTGAGTCTCTCTTTCTCGAATATGATAGTGGCATCATGAAGAACTCTTCTCTCATCCTCATTCAGCACCCGATTCTCTAATTCGAACTCATAGATGGTTTCGGTGTGGTGCTCAGCTTTTTCATCTTCAACCAGCGGCACCAAGCATTGTATAGATGTGATGGATAATCTTCGAGCCAGCTTATATTTCAATGCTTTAGAACTTGGCATTATATGTAATGAGGAGATCTTCAATATCACCTTCCAACCTGGCCTCTGCCGCTCTCACTTCACCCTCAACTCTGGCTTTGGCTTCCTGAACCTTTAGCATTGCCGCATCCCTATCGTCTCTGAGCACCACGGCTTGCTCATATGCTTAATGAGAAGCTTTATTTGCATCATCTTTTTCTTTGGTGACTTTATCAAATTTAGCTTCACGCTCTTCAAGCTCTTTTAGCACCGCATCTCTTTCAGCCATAACATCTGTGGTCCAGTGCCCCATTTCATCGACCAATGCTAAGTGTGTTCGCCTCATCTCCTCCATCCTCCAAGTTGCCTCGTCGGCTCTTTTATTAGCCTTCGTTTTTGAATTTCTTGCAAACTCATTTTCCACGTTAAGCACCTGAATTATGCCGTTCTTTTGAGCGAAATCAGTTCCTAGTTTCTCGATTGTCTTCGTACGCTCAAAGGCCTTGCCGATACTTTATCTATGTTCTTCATCCATTCCCGATATTGGCCATAAACATCATATATGTAGTCGTGCTTCATTTGTTCTGCCTCGTTGGGGATTCGCTTTAAGTGTGGGGGAAATATGAAGCCATCAAAATAGATATTCAAAAAATCCTTTTCAACTTGGCGATTCTAATCGCTTCTTCCCCGGTGGGTTCTGTGACAACTTGTTCAGTGGTGATGGAAGCCTCAATTTTAGTCCTCCGACGATGTTGGTCAGGGCTTGATGCTTGGGGAGGTGGTATTTGGTATGAAGATTCAAGGGGTTGTTTGTCAGAGCCGGAAGATTGTGTTAAAACTCTAGGTGGCGGAGAGCGCAATCGGGAATGACAACTATACTCTTTCTCTTTCTCCCTCTCTCTTTTCCTTTCCCACTCGTAGCTCTCCCTCTCTTGACTGGAATAGCCATGATCATGGTCCCAATTGGCCTCATGTCTGCGAGGCTCAGAGTATGAGCTTGATGAATAGTGCGCAGAACGAAGGCTACCAAGCATAGATTCTTGCCTCGACATCGTATCTGTAAAATGAAAAGAGAAACAGAGTTGGTAATCTCCAGAGATGAATTGCTTGTGACTAAATTGTGTGGTGCCATGGAGTGTGTGTATGCATGTGCAAACCCACCAACCAACTGGTTGTAATAGCCGTACTTGGAGGAGTTGGCTCTCCTATGCCAAGGTGCTTTGAATCCCCTCTAATATAGTATCTTGGTGCAAGGGCAAGTCATCCGAAATGGATATCAGCCAATCCCGCAAAGGAGCTTTACGTTTGCGAGAAAGGAATCTTTGACTAGTAGCAGGCAAGGAGACTACAATGGTTTTGCGCCTAACAGATTTTCGAGCAGTAGACTTGCCTCTCCTTTTCTGCTATAAAGATCAAGGACTTTGCGAGGGCCTAGCTGCGGGCTCATCTCCAGTGGTCGCATTCTCATCACCGCCTCATTCAAAAATTATTATCCCAGGAGCTCTCCTTCGAGATTGCCTCACCTAGACCATCCTAAGAACTCCTGCGAGACCAAAGATTTGATCTCTATCAATTGGTCCAAAGACAACCAGATTCTCGTCCGTAGGGGCTTTATCAATCTCTCTTTGATCAGCGGGCACCTCTTGAAGAATTCATACTATTTCCTTAAATTGAGTACCTTCAGGTCACAGAATTGAAGCTATAAATGGAAGAAAATGTTAGACCCGACATCGATTACAACTATCCAGTAAGTAGCAAGGAGGCTTGGGCACTTACATCTTGCTAGCCACTGTCTGGCGAACACCGGTGGACACCGAATGTTAAACCATTCGGTCTTAAAGTAACTCAGCTTGCTCCAAGCCCCGGTCACGACTTGGCAATTTCTAACTGTTTCTAGAAAAGCAAAGGAAGGATTGTCCCTACGACTCTTTATATTGAATAATTATCTAATCTCTTCTACCGTCGGAGGACGGAAGAGGTGCTCCATGAAGATGACAAACAAACTATTGAGCAATGCATATCCATTCAGGTGCAGCTGAGACGGAGCGATCCTCGATAAAAATAGAACTTTTTAGACGATTTGGTTGAAAGGAGGAAGTGTCCCGGCTGTACACATAAATCTGTTGCAGGCTGTATACCCTTCTAGGGGGTTGTATCGATGCAAGAAGAACGGCGTAGAATGATATGAATGGAATTGCATTGTATCGATACGAACAGAACACGTTCAAGTGAAAGATTCGGTCTATCGGCATGGAAAGTGGATTGATCCTAGAACATAGCTCCACGTCACCCTAACCGACATGTGCCAGCATCGATATGAAGCCATCAATACGAATTATATCGATACGAACTCGGCAGCCTTTTGCAAATCCAAACTTGGATCGATCATAACTCAAAATCTACAAATCCAAATGCCACCAAATTTTCACAGGAGCTTGCGTACCACCTCTACTTGGTCCATGATCGATCTCGACCCAAATGGATGTGTTTTGGATCGATATGAAATGAGTGCGTATCAATCATGGATTGATCCCAAGCAACATCGAATCGATTTGGTAGGCCCACTCACGTGAGAGAAGGAGTCTAACGAGATTTGAGCCAGATATTTACAGCCTACACCTATAAATAGCGACCTTAGACCTACAAAAAAGGGACCATTTGGCTTCTCTACGTAGATACTCTGCCAAAATCCTTACTATACTTAAGCTGTACTGTTGTAATCTCTTGTAATTATCAAGTCGAATTCAATAAACATCAATCATTTCATAGTGGACGTAGGCAATACGCCGAACCACTCTAAATTTGCATGTTTTTACATTTTTTCTTATCTGTTGATTGGTGTATTTGTTAGATCTGCTTCGTTTTACATTTATTTTCTTTATTTTGTCTCTTCAAACACATCCGAAGAGCGTTGTGCCTAATTTTGGTACAAACACTAATAACGTACATAAGAGAATATCATATAGGTTAACTAAACTATGAATAGTTATAAATAAATTAAATTTATATAATATGAACTTTTGAAACTTAAGTGGAACTGTAAGAAACTCAAATTAGATTAAGAAATGAGTACATGCATATTGTACATATACCATGATTTTAGATGTGTCCGACACCTAAACACGAGTGTACTTCATAAAAAATACATTGTTTCCTAAATCGATATCTCTCGATGTGTGTATGTATTAAAGATTATGAATCTTTAATATATAAGCTATCCTCTACCATTTATATATTAACAAGTTACTTGCATGCTCTCTAGTAGTTGAGCTTCCTCAAGCAAGAGATGTTATGTGTAGTACTATTAATATAGTGACTAAATGAGGTAAGATACATGCACATATTTATTGAGCTTCCTCATGGTATGTGGATTATACTTTGCCCGTCGTAAGATACATGCACATATTTATTGAGCTTCCTTATGGTATGTGGATTATACTTTGCCCGTCATGAAATGGTAGGTATGAATGAATAATCTCTCTTGATTTATTAAGCTTTCTTAAGGTTGAGATGAGATTAAGGCAGTGACCATAGGTTAGGAGTTATATATGATATAATTGATAAGGTATTATTCTTTATCCATCATATGCTAGCCTATGATTTGTTGATCTTCCTCAAGATCTAAATCCCAATGTAAGCCAATCCTAACACCCATTGAAGAAATCTAAAGATTTCTACATTTTGTATTTAATTTCTGGGAAACATAAAATTATAGTGGGAGTTTATTATATAAATGAAATGTAATATTTAACCTATCTGATAATAAAGAAAACCCACTATGCATAAATTGTCATAATCTACTTAAATTAAATTTTCAGTAAACGACCAACTTAAGAGTATTTTTGGAAAATAATAAGCTCAGCGGACCAAACTATACTAACCGATAAAGAGACAATTAAGACAACACTTATATCCGGACATTTATGGTCGTTAATAACTGAACCTTTAAGAGAGAAACCCGTTGAAGGTGCCGACCTCAAGTTGTACACGATAGAGTTAGAGGTATGCCCTAGGGAAATTTTGAAATTTATTGTAAATTGTTAACTTTGTAATTAAATCTCATTCGAAATAGAAGGTATTTTTTTCTTTCTGTTATATGCTAGTTATGGTTAAATAATTATTTAATTTAAGTATATTTAAAATAAAATCCATAAATGGTATGTTTTGCGATAGTAATTACAATTATTGTAACCATGAATATTTAATCGTAATATAATAATCACATCTTTTTAAATATTCCTAGTCAAGATGCATTGAGATTGGATATCGATCCATCCATTGAGACTAGAGTACGTAAACTCTTCAAAGGTTGAGCATATTATTGGAGTCACGAAGGTGTTACGTACTGGTAGTTATTGGATAGCTATTAGTGACTCACTCAATAGTTTTTATTGGTTAATATAATTAAGGTCGAGCAAAAAATATCAATCTGACAATATTACAAAGTTCTCTTGACTTCAGAATATGGTTGATCTTCAATGTGGAAACTCCACTTTTAATATAATTAAATCGCGGCACAACGTCCAACGAATGACTATAGTAGGGCCAAATGGAAGCATTGGAAGTAAAATACTATTCAATAGACCTCATCGGTTGCACAAGGTAAGTATCATGGTCAACTGAATCCAACGCAAAGTTGACATCTCTATCCAGAGTAGTTCGGTTGATAATAATTGTTATTATTGAAACAGAGACTTTATATTTGGAATACAAAGTTGAATATGGACGATATTGGAATTTTGACTATTACCAAATTCCGTAAGTTCTAACATGATATAGTTTTGACATAGAGAATTGGTGAAATAATTATCACTATCGGGTAATTCTTAAATAAGTAAAATTTGATTTTACCAAGCCAAGTAAGCGATAAATTTGGCCATAATTGCACACCATTAGGTAAGGTAACTGAGAACGTTAATACTTGAATAGTTCGACATTAATCGCTGATCGAATTTACACTTAAGAGTTATATAAACCATAACATTGAATACTCCTACCACCACCTTATTTAATTAATTATAATTATTATAAATTGATTATAATAATTAATATTTATGAAATACTAATTATAAAATTTTATTTTATTTGTGTTGATTAACATTAAAATAACGCGTTTATAAAAGTTGTATACACATGTATCGATATACGATATCGATGTGCGTTTGAATTAGATTTTGATACACATTTATTTGATAGAGCTTGAAGCAATTAAAAGGCATAGATAAGGAGCTATAGTGGCCAGCCATAAGATGAGATGTGGGATTGAATATTGATTCAAAAGATGTGAAATAATAGGAGAAAAAGGAGGATCTAGATCCCCTCTTTGCTCCTTAGCATCTACATTATTTAAACATCTCAAATCCAACTTTATTTTATTTTGATTTTTCCTCCATCTAAACCAGATCTGGCTGGCCTCCCCTTGTCATTGCTACTCAATTTTTAGGCTTTTAAAACATTAATTAAATACAAATAGTAGATCGGTGGTTGCTGCTTTCAAATTGGTAGCTCTTTTTAGACCATGGATACTAATACAAGGAGTTCTTCAATTCAACATTTCAAAGTGTCGTAACTATGCTTTAGTAAAGATAAATATTTTATTTTCATTTCCATATATATATATATGTGTGTGTGTGTGTTCATTATGTCATATGTTTACTTAGATAGTATATGAACATCACGAATCCACATAGCTGTCTGCATTGAATGATAAATAATATGTATGTATTCTTAAATAAATAAATCAAATTTATGTATGTATGAACAAATAACTCACAACCATATTGTTAAAAATACTGAATATAAGTAATATTTTGTAATGATTTTTTTTAAAATAGATTTAAAATACAAACATATTCATATAAAATATGTATTTATATTTTGTTAATATATATATATATATCTGTGTGTGCGTGTTTATATGCATTATGGCTTTCAGAATTAAATAAATAAATAAATATATATATATAAATCCGCACTTATTATATGTCTAAAATATATTTTAATATTACATATAATTTATATAAAGTAAATATATATATATATATATTAAATAATAGACTTATAAATATTTAATAAAAATTATGCATGTGGTTTAGAATAATTTTCGCAATAATAAAAAAGTTAAATTTTTTTATGATTTTCATATGGAAATCTTTAGTTAAAAAAGACTACTTTTAACCGTAAGCTTTTATTAAATACAAAATTATTTTAGCCTAATATTATTAAGGTCGTGCGCGCGCGCACACACATATAAATATAATTATTTGTTCACATTAAAACTTGTTTATGTATATATGTTTATTACATACATACATATATTTTTATGAAATATTAAATTAATATATATATATATATATATTTGTATATTCAGTACAAAATGAAAAACTCGAAATATACATTATATATATAATTATTTAAAATTAGATATTGATTTGAATTTGAAATCTTTATATTTTTAATATATAGATAAAAATGTGAAAATTTAAAATTTGAATTTTAGCTTGAATTTAAATTCAAAATTAGCTATATTAATATTTACAATACAATGTATTGTAAAGATATACTCACACATACACACATTTTACAAATATTATTTTATGTCATATAAAACTATTTTACACACATATATATATTAGATGACTTATATGTATGTGGTGGGGCTAATGTGTCCTTTGTGGTGTAATCCATCACTTATACACAAGCACGTTAAATCGTATGCACTGTATATATTGCATGCGCGCATACATACACATGTGTGTACGATACACATGCTATATTATATTTTATATAAATATAACATAAAAATAAATTGTTATTTACAAATAAAATAAATAATTATTTTATTTAAAATTAATTTATATCAAATCTAAATTTATACTTTATAGGCTTAATAAGATCCAAAATGCAATAATTTTTTGATATTTGCCTATTTACCCCGTTGTGTGCTGGTCCCAATCGAACAATGGTATCAGATCCGAATAGCTTATGCGGTCTAATTTAGTCATGTCAGAGGTAACTAATCAAGCTTACTTATTTAGTTGGGTGTCTAGAAAAATAATGTCTAGGCAAAGTTTGGCCAATCAAGTATCCTACCCCACTTGGCTACGGACCTAGCACAAAAGGTGAAGTAAGCCCAAATGTTGCCCTAATAAAAAATGCCAAATTTGAATTTGTCCTTAGGCTAATTTTTAGTTTTGTTTTGAATTTGAATTTGAAATAAAATTTAAATATAAAAGTTAAATTTAAAAAAATTGAAAAGTTAAATTTAAAATAAGAAATATATTATGAATGTTATAACAAATTTTCCAAAGTGTTTGAAAATTAAATAAAATTATTTCGAAAATTATATTATTAATGAGGCTAATAAATAAATAAATAAATAAAATAGTTAATTAATTAAACACATACATATAAGATATATTATGATATATGGTACATTGACTTGAATTGTTTTGACAATAGTGTGTGTATATATAAAATTAAAAATATTTAATTCATTATTTTAAAATAATAAAATAGTTTAAAGTTAATTAATGGATAAAAATTTATATATTTTAAAGAGATATGTGTATAACTACAAATGTTATAGTATACATATACCATATAAAATGTTTATGATGTCCAACTTCAACAATCTAGAACGTAGATAATCAATGGGGTTAAATAAGAAAAATAAGAAAAGAAGAAGAAAATAAACACAGAATCTCACAGCAGAACGATAAAATATAATAATCAAATAAACTGTTCATGAAGCTGTTTACTATACATTTAATTATAATCTATACACCAGGGATAAATAATCAATACAGCAGAATAGCACAATACAGGGGATAATAATAATAGCAATATACCAACTTCATCTCCGTCCTCCAGAAACTGATCTTCAATGCATTGGAAATACTCAGGACTGACCCAAGCATAATGAAAACAAAACATTAAAGTCAGGACTAAAATACTCTTATGTAAGTGAAATCAATATCACAAAATATGAGTGCAATAACTTAAGAGATGTTACGGGATTTTCCATCTCCTAAGGATCCGTCAAACTATCTATATGTAATAGTGTACGCTATAATAGATAAGTCTGTTAGTAAAATAAATATCAAAATAGCGTTAAGGCTTTACATTATCCCCCTTAACACATTTTTATAGCATGTAGTCTGTGTAGGTCCTGTAACACAACCAGTAACGTCGGTAGCCAATGAGTCCCCTATAGGTGCAGCACTAAACCAAAGTCATAATGGGCTCGTATAAGGATATGACAAGGCATGTGCGGCAATGCCCTAAGGTAGGATTCTAACAGTTTACCTTTCTGGGCAGTCGTAACCCGTCCGTGACCGACCGCGACAATCAATCCAAACGAAAAAGGTGCACCCATCGAATACGAAACCACAATAGTAATACGAGGGATCAATGTCGCTAGAGGTAGCTAACTTAAATGGCCAGACATAGGCTCCTGTTTTAGTCATTTAATTATGATATGAGTGTCAAAGCTGTCCATCATCATTCTCTTACTTCATTCCAGTAAACGTAGCCAATTCAACCACTATGTTTTGGATATCATCTACGGCGTACGCAGTTGTTAAAGTGGTTTCAATATTGACAGAGAGTATGCTAATAAGATGTCTCGGTATCTTTAATAACCAAACGTCGTTTTTCACACCGGTCGTTACTTTTATATTTCGAAAACAATTCATACTTGATATCAAAATATCATATCCATTTCAAAAATCAAAATCCATTTCGAAATCATCTATATTTACTCAAAAATCTTAGCCATTTCGAAATCATTAAATTCGCTTCAAAAATCATATTTCACTTCAGAATGTCAATTCAGTACGATATATCGATTTCACTTCAAAATTTATTTCGAATTGCAGTTTTTGGTTATAACTTCACTTTAACCCAATTCGCATTTAAATCCAAGGTTTACTTATAAACATTCTACCGCCTTCACCGGTTTGAATCTTTAGAAAATGGTTTAAATAGTTTTAAAATAGTTAAAATAGTTTAATAAAAATATAGTTTGAGTATTAACGATGGTTTACATAGTAAAATAGTTTGGAAAATCAAAATAATTTGAATATTTAAAGAATATAGATTTTAAATTGTTTATACTAAAATAATTTATTTAAAAATAATTTCAAAGTCAAACCATTTCACTTTCCAAATTTCCAATTTAAAACAGTTCAAATTTCCATTTTGATTTAATTGATTCTTTTTCGATTTCAAGTTGAACTCAATTTCGATTCCAAATTAATTTAAATCTGTTACCCCGGTTTCTTGGCCCGACAACGGGAGGAAAATATTGAGTGTCGTTCGGCCTGCAAGTATCGTTCGACCCAAGTATCGCTCGGCCTAGGTATCGTTCGGCCTGACTGCATCCTTCGGCCTAAGTGATGTTCAACTTAAGTCCATCATTCGGCATCTTGAGTTCAAGCACCACCATTCGGCATTCTTTGTTTCAAAAGCTGTCGCTCGACATCTTGAGTTCAAGCACCACTGCTCAACATTCTTTGGTTCAAAAGCTATCGCTCGGCATCTTGAGTTCAATCACCATCACTCGGTATTCTTTGATCTAAAAGCTATCGCTTGGAATCTTGAGTTCCAGCGCCACACTCGGCATTCTTTGGTTCAAAAGTTATCGCTCGACATCTTGAGTTCAAGCGCCATCACTCGACATGATTTGGCTTCGGGTTAACTACCTAAAGTTCACTATTCGGTCAATTACTGCTTGGTGTAAAATTGTTCCAAACTTAGAAGCGCAAACAACTCAGTTATCGCCGACCGGCATCTATTGTTCGGCCAATACCATTCAACAACCTTCTTTGGCAACATCGTTTGGCAAAGCCACTCAGCAAGGTCGCTCGAAAACTGCCGTTCGGCATCGCTGACTTGGTGTATACTAGAGGTGTTAACTAGTTGTCAAGCCCACAACAAAGTAAGGGCATTCGGCATAACTTTACTTCGAGTCAACTCGCTACTCGCTTCATTTTTCCCGAGGCTTACTTCGAGTCACTTGATGATCGACCAAACAATTCTTGATGGGCATTTCTCGCTCGGCATGACGCATTCGATGTGCCTGGCTCGGTGACAGAAGCCACCTATTGTGGGCCAAGATACCTTGTTCCTAGGCTCGTAAGGGAAGTCTAGCCTATCTTCGCATATAAATAGAAGGACAGGGGCACAATGAAAGGGACTGTTTCTTTTGAGAACATTGGGGAGACCGTGCCATTTCCAAGACTTATTCTTTTTCAAATATAACTGTATTGAAGTCGTCGCTGTACGGATTGTATCTGTATTCAATTATTTGAAAGAATAATAAAGATTGAACTCAAAGTGGACATAGGCAGTTACGTCGAACCACTATAAATCTGGTGTTCTAGTGTTTGCAATTAATTCTACACATATTCCTCTATTTTAATTTACTATCTTCATTAATCTCTCTACACAAATTCTTCTTTGGGTGTTAGTGACCAATTCTGGTGCTAACATTTTGGTGCTTTCAGTGAGAAATGTATTCTTAGGTTATTAGGATCTAATTTGTAGTTACTGGATTGAAGAAGTCCCCTACCGGAGATCCAAGTCATTCACAGGAAGTCCGATGATTCTACTCAGAGTTCCTACCAATAACTCTACAATGGGAAGACCTCGTACCGGATCAGCCTCGCACAACGTGGACGTCAATGAGACTGCTAGCATCCAACAAGTAGGACCTAGCAATCAACAAGTTAATCCAGGCGCAGGGACTATCGCCACCCAAAACCAGATGGAAGTTGTCACAAAAATAGAGTTCAATGACCTGATGAGAGAACTCATGGAAAGCAGGAGACAACTAAGCGAATAGATCCAAGCTAACGCCAACCTTATGAATCAACTTACTCAACAACAACATCAGAATGCTGGAGGTAGCCCCACTCCTTACTCCTCATCTGACAGCTCGACTTCGTCCGATGAACCACCCAGACGTAGACGCAACAGAACTGAAACAACACAAGTAGGTGTTGCTGATCGATCAACCAGGGATGGTCCAGATTTCCTACCTGGAGCCATGGCACCTCACTTACATCAAGTAAATCATACCCAAGCTGAAGCAGGAAACATAGGATCTGGAGCGCAAGTGGAAGCTGGACGACCGACCCATCAAGGTATTAATGAAGTTGGTCCTCACGATACACGTTTGGTAGATCGCCAATAGAGGAGACGCCAACTAGAACGGTCTCGTAGAACAGATTCTAACTGCCGTCTTCCATACAAACCCAGAACCTATTGGCTATGGTCAGACAGCTGATTAGAGAAAATCAAGGCTTGACTAATGATGATTGGGGGATATCCAGGATTCATACTCTATTCATAGATACTATTCTACAGGCTGAGTGTGGATTCAACTAGAGCAAATGATGCAACTAAGTGTAGATGCTTCCCAATAACTTTATCTGGAATTGCTACCATATGGTTCACCCGACTTCCTCCAAGGTCTATCTCCAATTTTGATGATGAAATTTGTGGAGCAATTCAGGATTCATGCCACTCGTCTCAAGGACGTGATGTCCTTATCCAGTGTGATTTAGGCTCCAAGGGAGTCATTGAAGGAGTATTTGCAGATATTTCACGTTGCGGTTATTGAAGTAAGCAACCTAAATGACCATTCCATCCTGATGGCTGTCATGCGAGGGGTAGATCCAGATTCGGCGTTTGGTGATTGGCTGGCAGGAAAGCCTCCGACTACACTAGAGCATTTTTATTTAAAGGCCCATCAATTCATAAGAAGAGAGGAAGCCAGGTGGACGAGGAGAGACAATGCGCTAAGGCTTGGCAAGGAAACTGTGAAGAGCAACTGTAAAACAGTGGTGATAACTCGGGGAAGGTCCTGGTCAATGTTCAAAATAAGCCAGGAAAATCCAAAGGATCCGAAGGAGGAAATCCTGGGAAGAAAAGGGAAGCGGGAAAGTGGAAATCAAGGATTCCATCTTACAATGAATACACTCCCTTGAATGCCTCTTTGGAAAATATCTATCTATCAACTTGCAATACTTTTCAATACCGAAAGCCATGCCCAAAAGAGTCCATAAAGAAATAAAAGCGGACTGGAAAGTACTACCGCTTCCATGAGACTTATGGGCATAATACCGAGGAGTGTAGACACCTCCATGATGCCATTGAAAGGCTGATTCGATAGAAAAAGCTGTAGGAGTTTTTCTAAAACCCACAGGAAAGTAGATAAGGAACATCAGACCCCGGTCGCGGGCAAGCTCCACACCATCCAGAGGAACCTGCTCGAACTGTAGGTAGACTAGTCATAAACACGATAGTCATTGGACCTCACCCTACAGATAAGAATTGGTAGGAAACGGAGCAGTATGCTACCTCCCTAAGGCATTCAGATTTTGAATGTTGTTCAAATACGGAGGATGGATCCTCGGCTAAGCAGCAGCGAATGACGACGAATGATAGTATTCAGAAGCTGAGATGTTGATCAGGTGGAGGCTCCTACCATTGACCCAATGGTCATCTCCACGACAATCGGGCCAACATTTGTGAAAAGGATTTTGATTGATTGTGGAAGTTCTGTTAACATCATCTTGAAAAAAGCATGTGACCAAACGAAGATGGAGACAAAGGATTTAAAACCATCTAAAGCATGTATCCATGGCTTTAATGGTGCAACAACCGATGCCGTGTGTTATGTTGAATTGCCAGTTGAACTTGGACAAGGTGAACGTAGGAGGGTGCGAATCCTGCCTTTCGTCGTTTTGAATGTCAATTCTCCATATAGTGTGTTTTTGGGTCAATCGACTTTGGTAGAGTTTAGGGCGGCTTTGGCCCCTTGGTGTTTAACTTTGAAATTTTCGACAGACAAAGGAGATGGTGTTGTGCATGGTGATCAAGCGACTGATCATCCGTGTTATGTAGCTGAGCTGAGAGAGGCCTAGCGGAGAGAGAAAGGAAATGTTGTGGACTGCTCCATCCACACCCGAACCATTGAAAATTGACAAGTAGTGCCCGAGTCATGGCTCGAGCAACATAATCGGATCTATAGAGACATAAATCCGAGAGATGATGATGAGGAACCTAGGGAGACAATAACAGTGCCGGCTGCACTAACGATTGACATTCCAGTCAGCCGAGACGACCCATCGTGAGTGCTAAAGATTGGATTACAACCCAACCCCTCGATGGTCGACGATATCGCTGATTACCTCCGAGCGAATCTGGATGTTTTCGCTTGGATATATTCTGATATGTGCGGAATTTATCCTGCCATTGCGAGTCGTATGTTGAACATAGACCCGAGGAACGTTCCAGTAAAGCTGAAAAGGAGAGGCATGGACCCGAAGAGGTCCGTTGCTCTTAGAGAGGAGGTGACAAACTCAAAGCCAATGGGTTCGTCCGCGACGCCCCCTGAATGGGTGTCTAACCCCGTGCTAATGAGAAAGGCAAATGGAAATTGGAGAACCTGCGTAGACTATTCTGATTTGAACAAAGCATGCCCTAAGGATAGTTTCCCTTTACCCAGAATTGCCAAGCTGGTTGACTTAACGGAAAGGAACAAGTTATTATCATTTATGGATGCGTATTCGGGGTATATTCAAATCCCGATGCACATTCCAAACCAAGAACACACTAGTTTTGTCACAGACATTGGGATGTATTGTTACGTGGTGATGCCCTTCGGATTGAAAAATGCGGGAGCAACTTATCAGCGCCTAGTGAATCGAATGTTTAAAGACCAGATCGGTAGGACAATGAAAGTCTATATGAATGACATGCTCGTGAAGTCACGACAAACAAATGACTATATTCGAGACTTGGCAGAAATGTTTGAT
This sequence comes from Allium cepa, assembly GCA_030765085.1. Classification (NCBI taxonomy): domain Eukaryota; kingdom Viridiplantae; phylum Streptophyta; class Magnoliopsida; order Asparagales; family Amaryllidaceae; genus Allium; species Allium cepa. Next base: position 445,192,520 of record CM060931.1, read on the forward strand.
ATACTTAGATATTATGGAATGAAAATCAATCCTCTAAAGTGTTCCTTTGGCATTTCGCCAGGGAAGTTTTTGGGTTTCATTGTTAATGCGTGGGGAATTGAAGCTAACCCAAAAAAGATTCAGGCTATTCAAGACATACAAGTGCACAGAACTATAAAGCAAGTACAAAGCCTAAACAGAAAAGTGGTCGTGCTGAGTCGATTCATATCCAAAGCGATAGATAAGTGTATTCCCTTCTTCGATGTTATAAAGAAGGAAAGAGAAATTTTGAATGGTCGCCCAACTATGAGGATGCATTCCAAGCTCCGGTAGATCATTTGGAAAGTCCTTCGGTACCATCGAAGCTGGTAGACCATGAAGTATTGTATATGTACCTAGCCGTATCCCAACATGCTATTTGTATGGCTTTGGTTCGCAAGGAGGACCGAGTTCAAAAGTCGTTGTACTATGGCAGTAAAAGTTTAATGGGGCAGAAAGAAATTATCCTAAAATTGAAAAGCTGGCCTATTTTTTGGTGATTGCATCACGCAGGTTTCGTCCGTACTTTCAGGCGCACTCGATCAGTGTTTATACCGATCAGCCCTTGCGACAGGTACTCCAATGACCAAAAACCTCTGGAAGGATGTAAAAATGGAATATCGAGTTGAGTCGGTTCGACATTACCTATCTTCCACGAAGGGTATACAAAGGCAAGTGCTAGCGGACTTCATCGCTGAATTTACTATATCAGGTGAACCAAATAGTGATGATGTTATCCCTTCCATTCGATGGAAACTATACACCGATGGTGCATCCAACGACCGTTGTTCTGGGGTTGGTATTATTCTTGTAACTCCCAAAAACCGGTTAATTTGTTATGCTTTGAAGCTCAATTTCCTAGCTACAAATAATACAGCCGAGTATGAAGCATTGATTGTTGGCTTGAAAGTTATCAGGGAACATGGAGTAAAGTCGGTTGAAATCTTTTGTGACTCACAATTGGTGTACTACCATGTGTGGGAAGATTACCAAGCGAAGGGACAGAGGCTTGCTCCGTACCTTTCCCGGGTTCATGAACTATTGACAGACCTTGAATATTACGATATCTTGAATTCCCCGCGTGAACAAAACGAAGAAGACGATTCATTGGCCAAATTTGCAAGTATTGGCGATGCATAGCAAATGGGATTGGTTCCTATCGAAACCTTACATGCTCCGAGTATAAATGTAATGGAGGTATATTTCGTGTTAGAAAAAGAAATCGAGAAGGAGTCGGATAACCCCATTCAAATAATACTTGCTACACGAGGTCTTGCCCGAAAGGAAGAGCAAAAGACGTCAAGTCATTCGTAATGCTTCGCGATATGTAATGCAAGGCAGAATAATGTATCGAAAGGGATTCTCAGTCCCCTTACTCTGGTGCACTGTCCACGGTGAGATAAAACGAGTCTTGAAGGAAGTTCATAAAGGAGAATGTAGTGGCCATACAAGGGGAAGACACTAGCAAAAAAGATCCTCCGCTATGGATACTATTGGCCAACTGTTAATCGGGATGCTACGGACTACGTAAGGAGATGTGACAAATGTCAAAAGTAAGCGAAAATCGCGAGAGCTCCGCCAATGGAACTCACACAAATGGTTATTCCTTGGTTGTTTGCAATATGGGGAATCGATATAATCGGCTCCTTACCTATCTCCAAAGGTGGTGCAAAATACATAATAGTTGTGGTTGTTGAATATGCGCCTTGCGCTATATGATTTTTGTTTGATGATAATAAACATATATACATTCATTTAAATGTATTTGGTAATGTACTATTTTATTTTTTATAGAATAAATAAATATTTGTTGAATAAAATTAAATTACACAGAATTTGAATTCAAACAGAACAAGTTAAACAGATTTTGAATTCAAACAAAAATTTTTATTCAAACAAATATTTATTACAACTTTGATAGTACAATTTCAAGCTCTCACTATACATATACAATTTTGACTACAATACATGACATTTCACATTTACATCACAACCTTACTACATATCACTCACACTCATATTTTTGTCTTCAACTATAATCCAGTTTGAATCCAGCATCTGAGTAATCTGCAAAAATATTTTCAAACGCAGTAAAATTGAAAGAGAAATATTTTTGAAATTTGAAAGAAACGATGATTTTGAAAACATTGTTTGCCTTAGTTATTTGGGTTGTTCGTCATCATTTTTGACTGTGCAATATCTGTGCATATCAGTATTTTTTATCAGGGACAGGTAACTATGAGTGGCTGCAGTACACACGTGTACATTCGTATACGTGTGCACTGCCTCGCCAACTCGTGTGCAAAAATCAAGCAAAAGCATAGAAATCAAAAACAAGGTCAAACCCAAGATAGGTTCAACTCAAGGCAGTAGTGTATATGAACATAATCAAACTACAACAGGTCAGAGGTGAAAACAATGCAATACTGAAGTGATGAAGTGCATATAAACCACTGCAACTCAGACAGCTACAATGGCAAGACCAACCAGACCCAAGTGAAACTGATTCAATATGCACAAATGTAAAACCACTGCAACAAAAGTGTACAAACACCAATGAACCAACAAAGAATGGCCAGAAGACAGTAGTGTGCAAGTCAGTTTCAAAAGAATCAAAGTATGCCACAATAAAGACAGTAAAATGAACAATGCAAAGAAGGCTGCAGTGAAGCATGTACATGAGTGGACTGGACTACAACTCGACCAAATGGCCAACATAACATGCAGTGCTGTGCACAAAAGCTACAATGGACTGCACAGATGTATTCAAGTCCAGCAACATGAACACACAGAAATGCACAAAAGCTACAATGGATGATCAAACTCAATGGACCAGACTACAAGCACGACAAATATGAACACAGTATCCACAGCAAACAACATGGTGCAGCAACCTACATATATAGTGAAGCAGTGCAAACTCAACAAAACCAAGTGCAACTGTAAAACCAAAATTTCAAGCATACAAAATGCTCAATGCAAACCACAATGTCACCGCAAACAAGTGATGACACAAGCACTTACACAAGATTGCCACCAACATAGCAGCAAGTACATGAATGCAAAATACAGGCAGTTAAGAATATCAAGTCAATGGTACAAAGTTAAACCAAAACCATGGAATCGCATAAACAAACACGATGAAGCATACAGAATAAAATATAATGGCATAGCAAGAGTCACAAGACCATCAAGCAGTAAGCAAGTGCAAATCGAACTCCAGAAATAACAAATGCAGACACAAATTTCAACAGTGCAGTGAAATGCAGTGGTATGCAGCAGAGAAAATATAAAAGCAATGGTGATGACCGAAGCTAATACAGAGTAGTGGATTCGCATACCCAAAATCAACAGTCGAAGATATGCGTGTGACAAAGTCAAATATCACAAATCACGAAATCAATTCAAAGCCGTGTGAATCAAGCTACTAGAAATACGAAATTGACAAAGTCAGATTAATCCTCAGCATCAAAGTGTAATCGAACGGCAAAGCAAGAATTTTTGAAGCAATCAGTCGAACGCAAAAATAGGAAATCAAATCCTATTAAAACCCTAATCATCATCGGCATTTATTTCGATCGAGTTCAAGTATCAATTTAGAAAAGCAAAAGGAGACAGTACATACCGAATTCACAAGCAACGAACTCGATCGAGCAACTGCAAAACGAGCAATAGTCAACCATCAGAGAAGCAGCGAGCTAGGGCAACAAATCACAGATCAATTGAAGAAACCGAAGCCCTAATTGGAACAAAGAGCCGAAGCCCTAACTGGAATAAAAGGGAACGAAGCCCTAATCAGAACGAAGCCGCCATTATTTCTCACGAACGAGACAAAAGAGGATCGGGTGAAATAAGGAAGTGGGCCGGTCTTAAAAATAAAAGGGGGTTTTATTTCTATTTAATTTTAGGCTTTATTAATATTGTTAATTAGTTTTAGGGTTATTTTCTATTGTTCTTAATTATTGTTTTTATTTATTTTTTTACGAATCAAAGAATTTAGGTAAATCACCACCTAGGTTTTAGGTTGTGTCTGATTGTCTATTTAGAGTTAGTTCAGTAAGCAGGGGTTGCGAGTTTGCAAAACTCTATAGGCGGTAGCAGGGTTTGCAAGTCTGTTAGAGTGTTTGTAAGCGTGATACTGTTTAATTCTAATAGAAATCTGGGAATGCAGCAGTAGGCAGGGGTTGCCGAAGCTGGGTAAATTTTGTGTGTGATTTACTTTTCAGTATATTTATTTCTGCAGTTTATTTTTGTTTAAATTAAGAAAATTTGCTATAACCCTATTCACCCCCCCTCTAGGGTTAATCTAGATCCTACAAGTGGTATCAGAGCCCGGTATATTTTATTTTTAACTCTAGAGTCATGAGTCTACAAAATAATGCTTTTTCTGAGGGACAATCTATTGCTAGGCCACCCATGTTTAACGGGAACGATTATGCTTATTGGAAAGTTAGGATGGGTATCTATCTCAGTTCTGTTGATTATGAAGTTTGGGATATTATTGAAACTGGCTATAAACCCCCCACTATAATCGTTGGTGATACTGAGATTCCTAAACCTAAGGATAGGTGGGATGCTAACGATAAGAAATTGAAAACAACAAATGCTAAAGCCATGAATGCTTTGATATGTGCTCTTGATAAAAATGAATTTAATAGAATTTCTCATTGTACAACAGCACAGGAAATTTGGCACACTTTGGAGGTGACACACGAAGGAACTTCTCAAGTCAAGGAGTCTCGTCTAGCCCTATTCAGCAATGAATACGAAAACTTTGTGATGGACAAAGGCGAAAGCATAAAGGATATGTTTGGACGCTTTTCAACCTTGGTATACAACGCTAGAGCACTTGGGAAGGTATTCACTGAGGTAGAGCTTGTGCGGAAGATACTACGAGTTTTACCAATGAACTTTGAGGCAAAAGTCACAGCAATTCAAGAATCGAAAGATCTGAGCAAACTAAGCATGGAGGAGTTGATTGGCAACTTGATGACATATGAGCTTGAGCTAAAAGCAAAGGAAGAACGCAACAACTCCGAACCAAAGAAGAAGTCGATTGCCTTAAAGAGCAAAGAAGAAAGCGATGAAGAAGAAGAAGATCCAATTGAAGAGCTTGCAATGGCTGTCAATAATCTTAAAAAATGGTCAAGATTCAAGTCACGAAAGAAGAAAATAAGTGGTAATAAGTCAAAGAATTCTGACGATTCCGATAATGAATTGACATGCTATAACTGCAAGAAGCCTGGCCACTTCAAACAAAAATGTCCACTTCTCAAAAACAACAAAGGAAAGAAAAAGAAAAAGAAGGCCTTTGCAGCAACTTGGGATGATGAAGAAGGAGAGGAAGTTTCGAATAATAGCTCAGAGGAGGCTAACTTGTGTCTTATGTCAAAATCGGATTCAGAAGCAAGCTTAGAGGAATCTAGTGAGATAAGTAACTATTCTTATAAAGAACTTGTTTCAATGTGTTGTGATTTTACTAAAATGATTGATACTCTTGAATCTAAAATTGAAAAACTAAAATCTGATAGGAGAGAACTTGTCCATGAAAATTCTAGGTTAGAAACTGAAATTGAAAATATTCAAAACCTAGAATGTAAAAAATGTAAGATTTTAGATTCAGAATCATCAAAACTGAGGTATAACTTTGAAAGTCTTGAAAATGAAAACTTGAATCTTAAGGAAACCATCGACACTAGGAGAAAGGATTTTATTAATCGATGCACCTCACTTGTTACTGAAAACTCAACATTAAAAACCAAAGTCCAAAATCTTGAGAAATCTTTGAATAACTTTTCAAGAGGCGAAAAATCTTTCAACATGCTATTAGGAAATCAAATTTTTGCTAACAACGGAAAAGGACTAGGTTTTGGGAAAACACAAGTTGATGATAATGCAAAATATAAGAATGTCTTTGATAGATGTGAAATATTTAGATGTCGTGCTGAAAATTATAGTCATAGGAACAAGAACACAAAATTTATACAAGTTTGGGTTCCTAAGAATTCTACAAACAAATTTCATGTTTATTGGAATAAAAATAAAAGGACTAAACAAGTATGGATTCCAAAGGGATTGTTTATTCACAATGCTTCTATCACTAATAACATTGGACCTAAGAGTTTCTCTAGGTCATCTTCCTCTCTTCTTATGTAGGTCTATTGGCGGGCTAAGGAACAACAAGAATGGTTTCTAGATTCAGGTTGTTCTAGACATATGACAGGTGACAAATCGAAGTTCCTTAGCTTAGAGAATTTTAAAGGTGGAAATGTGATCATGGGAGACAATAGCAAGTGTAAGATTATTGGCAAAGGTGAAGTTGGTAACGGTATTTTTTCCTTGACTAATGTTTTATACGTTGAAAATCTGCATCACAATCTCATTTCTATTAGCCAACTATGTGACAAAGGTATGAATGCGATTTTTGATAGTGATACTTGCAAAATCATTGATAAATCTTCTAATAACATTGTTCTTATGGGCAAAAGAAAAGGGAATGTTTACTCACTTTCATTTGATAATCTAAATCTTTCTAGATGTTTGGTAGCCACTGACGAAGAGGCATATTTATGGCATAGGAGACTTGGACATGCTAGCATGAGTCTCTTAGAAAAACTTGAATCAAAAGAATTAGTCAGAGGGTTACCACATCAGAAATTTAAAAATAATAAAGTGTGTAAAGCATGTTCCTTGGGCAAGCTTAGTCGATCATCATTTCGTCCTAAAAACATTGTTAGCACATCAAGGGTCCTTGAACTAGTTCACATGGACTTATTTGGACCAAATGAAATTTCAAGCTTGAATGGAAAACGTTATTGTTATGTATTGGTTGATGATTATTCTAGATTTACATGGGTTTACTTTTTAGCCAAAAAGTCTGAATCTTTCGAATATTTTTCAAAATTTGCAAAACTTGTTCAAAATGAAAAAGGAGTTACAATTAAAACCTTGAGAAGTGATCATGGAGGCGAATTTGAAAATTTTGAATTTGAAAATTTTTGTGAAGAAAATGGTTTAAAACATGAATTTTCTGCTCCACGAACACCTCAACAAAATGGGGTGGTTGAAAGGAAAAATCGTACATTATAGGAATTGGCTAGATCCATGTTAAGTGAGTATAAGCTACCTCTAATCTTTTGGGCAGAGGCAGTGAATACTTCGTGCTATGTAATGAATGAGTAATGATTAGACCAATACTTGGCAAAACGTCTTATGAATTGTGGCATGAAAGGAAACCTAACATTTCTTATTTTCGTATATTTGGGTGTCCTTGTTTCATTCTTAACACAGGTGATCAACTTGGAAAATTTGAATCAAAGGCTGATGATGGAATTTTCATGGGCTATTCAACAAGGAGTAAGGCTTACATGATATACAACAAAAGAACAAAGACAATTGTTGAGTCAATCAATGTGAAATTTGATGAATCTGATCTGGAAAAAACGACTGAAAAGATGGTTGACGATGGAGTAGATCCTGAAGGCACTGAAGAAGGGACATTTAGTGAGAAAACTGAAAGAAGGACTGTTGATGCTGATAAATTAAGGTTCAAACCTAATCATCCTCCTGAATTAATTATTGGTGATCCTACAGAAGGTATACGTACTCGTTCTTCATTTGATGAAAATTTGTGTGCGTTTTGTTGTCATAGTGGTTTTATTTCTGAGATTGAACCTGATTCTGTTGAAATGGCTCTTAATGATGAAAATTGGATTTTAGCAATGCAAAATGAACTTAATCAATTTGAGAGAAACAAAGTTTGGAATTTAGTTCCTAGGCCTAATGACTATCCAATTGTAGGGACTAAATGGGTGTTTAAAAATAAATTTGATGAATCAGGAAATGTAATTAGAAACAAGGCTAGGTTGGTTGCAAAAGGTTATAACCAAATAGAAGGCATAGACTTTGATGAAACATTTGCTCCAATTGCTAGGTTAGAAGCCATTAGAATCTTGCTAAGTTTTGCATGTTACAAGGGTTTCAAACTTAAACAAATGGATGTAAAAAGTGCTTTTTTGAATGGTGATTTAAAAGAAGAAGTTTTTGTTGAACAACCACCCGGTTTTGAAAATCATGAATTTCCAAATCATGTGTATAAGCTAGAAAAAGCATTATATGGTCTTAAGCAAGCACCAAGAGCTTGGTATGACTGCCTCTGTACATATCTTTTGGAAAATGGTTTTAAAAAGGGAAGTGCTGACACGACTCTGTTTCTATTACATAAAGGAAGTGATTTTTTGATTGTTCAGATTTATGTGGATGATATTATCTATGGTGCTACTAATGAACTCTTGTGTGAGAATTTTGAACAAGTCATGCAGGCTAAATTTGAGATGAGTTTGGTTGGTGAATTGAAATACTTTCTTGGATTTCAAATTAAGCAAAGCAGTGATGGCATTTTCATTTCACAATCCAAATATGTGTTGGAGCTATTGAAGAAATTTGGAGTCGAAAATTCCAAACCATTGAGAACTCCTATGAGCCCATCAACAAAGTTGGACAAAGATGAGAAAGGAATTGCAATTGATCAAAAGAAACATCGAGGGATAATCGGTTCACTTCTCTATCTTACTGCTTCTAGACCTGATATTATGTTGTCTGTGTGCTTGTGTGCACGTTTTCAAGCTAATCCCAAAGAATCTCATTTAAAAGCTACTAAACGAATTTTGAGATATCTTTCACACACACACAAATTTGGACTATGGTACCCTTCTTGTGAAAATTTTGATTTAGTAGGTTATTCCGATGCTGATTATGCTGGTTCATTAGTTGACAGAAAAAGCACTAGTGGGACATGTTTCATGCTAGGACATTCATTAGTCTCATGGTCAAGTCGGAAACAGAATTGTGTTGCATTATCCACCGCTGAAGCAGAATATATTGCTTTGGGAAGTTGTTGTGCTCAAATTCTATGGATGATGCAAACTCTTTCTGATTTTGGCTTAGTCTATAAACAAGTTCCATTAAAATGTGATAGTAAGAGTGCTATAGATTTGTCAAATAATCCTGTCCATCATTCTCGCACAAAACACATTGATGTGAGACACCACTTTCTTCGAGATCACATTGCTAAAGAAGACATTTGCATTGAATATATTTCAACAGAAACTCAACTTGCTGATATTTTCACAAAACCTCTCCCCGAAGACAGATTTTCCAAATTACGTTTAGATTTGGGAATTATAGAGGTTGACTAATCATTTTTTTTTTTAAATTGATTTTTGAATTTGATTCTAAATGACAAATTTTTTTTAACTAATCTAACTCCCTAATGATTATCGAAAAGATGAATAGTGATTGAAAAAGTGATGAGTGTTGATATTTATCATATATTATAACTCGAGAAAGTATAATTAGAAAATTTCTTTATAATTTCATAACAAGAGTTATAAAAACTTTTTGTTGGGTAATAATTCCATGACCATTTCTATTTCTATCATCTTTCTATCAACCATCACTCTTCAAGATCATATTTAGTATGTAAATTTGTGGTAGTTTACAAAGGAAATCATTTGTTCTTCAATATCTTTAAATCTGTGAAGGAAATTATTTGTGCTTCAACTTATTATATTCAGCAATTAAAAATAAATATCCAAAGTATTCACTCTCATTTAAAAGTCCTCACGGTTATGCATGGGTGAATTACTTGGATTTTTGATTATGTGCTTCCATGCTCATTTAAAAGTCCTCACGGTTATGCATGTATGGAACGCATATAAAAAATAATTGATTTAATAGACAAGTTGATTCTAATCCCATTTAAAAGTCCTCACGGTCATGCGTGGTTAGAAGATACTTGATTTCATTTTTTAAATTAAATTGGAATACTACTAATCTCATTTAAAAGTCCTAACGGTTATGCATGGTTAGTAGATATTCAAATTTCCAGAAATAAATATACCACAAATAGACATATCTATATGAATTTTTGATGATTCTATCTCCATCACTTCTGAAAGTGGAATATGCGCTTGACAAAGGTAATTATGATTTTTGTTTGAGTTTTATTGAGATTTGATATTTATATTTAATTGAGTTAAATGTTTGATTCATGTCTATCACTTCATCCCTATTTTATAACACTATTATTCTTTTGCTGATAACAAAAGGGGGAGAGAAAAGTTAAGATTTTGTCAAATAGAATCAAGCAAAGGTCAAATAACTTTCAATTTGCATATAGGCTCATTTACATATTTTTATTTATGCATATATGTAGGGGGAGCCATATATGTAGGGGGAGTATCACATAAAAAGGAAGCATTCAAATAGGGGGAGCAAATGAAATTATCAAATAACATTTAATATATTCAAAATCTTAAATATATGTTTGTTATCATCAAAAGGGGGAGATTGTTGAATATGCGCCTTGCGCTATATGATTTTTGTTTGATGATAATAAACATATATACATTCATTTAAATGTATTTGGTAATGTACTATTTTATTTTTTATAGAATAAATAAATATTTGTTGAATAAAATTAAATTACACAGAATTTGAATTCAAACAGAACAAGTTAAACAGATTTTGAATTCAAACAAAATTTTTTATTCAAACAAATATTTATTACAACTTTGATAGTACAATTTCAAGCTCTCACTATACATATACAATTTTGACTACAATACATGACATTTCACATTTACATCACAACCTTACTACATATCACTCACACTCATATTTTTGTCTTCAACTATAATCCAGTTTGAATCCAGCATCTGAGTAATCTGCAAAAATATTTTCAAACGCAGTAAAATTGAAAGAGAAATATTTTTGAAATTTGAAAGAAACGATGATTTTGAAAACATTGTTTGCCTCAGTTATTTGGGTTGTTCGTCATCATTTTTGACTGTGCAATATCTGTGCATATCAGTATTTTTTATCAGGGACAGGTAACTATGAGTGGCTGCAGTACACACGTGTACATTCGTATACGTGTGCACTGCCTCGCCAACTCGTGTGCAAAAATCAAGCAAAAGCACAGAAATCAAAAACAAGGTCAAACCCAAGATAGGTTCAACTCAAGGCAGTAGTGTATATGAACATAATCAAACTACAACAGGTCAGAGGTGAAAACAATGCAATACTGAAGTGATGAAGTGCATATAAACCACTGCAACTCAGACAGCTACAATGGCAAGACCAACCAGACCCAAGTGAAACTGATTCAATATGCACAAATGTAAAACCACTGCAACAAAAGTGTACAAACACCAATGAACCAACAAAGAATGGCCAGAAGACAGTAGTGTGCAAGTCAGTTTCAAAAGAATCAAAGTATGCCACAATAAAGACAGTAAAATGAACAATGCAAAGAAGGCTGCAGTGAAGCATGTACATGAGTGGACTGGACTACAACTCGACCAAATGGCCAACATAACATGCAGTGCTGTGCACAAAAGCTACAATGGACTGCACAGATGTATTCGAGTCCAGCAACATGAACACACAGAAATGCACAAAAGCTACAATGGATGATCAAACTCAATGGACCAGACTACAAGCACGACAAATATGAACACAGTATCCACAGCAAACAACATGGTGCAGCAACCTACATATATAGTGAAGCAGTGCAAACTCAACAAAACCAAGTGCAACTGTAAAACCAAAATTTCAAGCATACAAAATGCTCAATGCAAACCACAATGTCACCGCAAACAAGTGATGACACAAGCACTTACACAAGATTGCCACCAACATAGCAGCAAGTACATGAATGCAAAATACAGGCAGTTAAGAATATCAAGTCAATGGTACAAAGTTAAACCAAAACCATGGAATCGCATAAACAAACACGATGAAGCATACAGAATAAAATATAATGGCATAGCAAGAGTCACAAGACCATCAAGCAGTAAGCAAGTGCAAATCGAACTCCAGAAATAACAAATGCAGACACAAATTTCAACAGTGCAGTGAAATGCAGTGGTATGCAGCAGAGAAAATATAAAAGCAATAGTGATGACCGAAGCTAATACACAGTAGTGGATTCGCATACCCAAAATCAACAGTCGAAGATATGCGTGTGACAAAGTCAAATATCACAAATCACGAAATCAATTCAAAGCCGTGTGAATCAAGCTACTAGAAATACGAAATTGACAAAGTCAGATTAATCCTCAGCATCAAAGTGTAATCGAACGGCAAAGCAAGAATTTTTGAAGCAATCATTCGAACGCAAAAATAGGAAATCAAATCCTATTAAAACCCTAATCATCATCGGCATTTATTTCGATCGAGTTCAAGTATCAATTTAGAAAAGCAAAAGGAGACAGTACATACCGAATTCACAAGCAACGAACTCGATCGAGCAACTGCAAAACGAGCAATAGTCAACCATCAGAGAAGCAGCGAGCTAGGGCAACAATCACAGATCAATTGAAGAAACCGAAGCCCTAATTGGAACAAAGAGCCAAAGCCCTAACTGGAACAAAAGGGAACGAAGCCCTAATCAGAACGAAGCCGCCATTATTTCTCACGAACGAGACAAAAGAGGATCGGGTGAAATAAGGAAGTGGGCCGGCCTTAAAAATAAAAGGGGGGTTTTTATTTCTATTTAATTTTAGGCTTTATTAATATTGTTAATTAGTTTTAGGGTTATTTTCTATTGTTCTTAATTATTGTTTTTATTTATTTTTTTACGAATCAAAGAATTTAGGTAAATCACTACCTAGGTTTTAGGTTGTGTCTGATTGTCTATTTAGAGTTAGTTCAGTAAGCAGGGGTTGCGAGTTTGCAAAACTCTATAGGCGGTAGCAGGGTTTGCAAGTCTGTTAGAGTGTTTGTAAGCGTGATACTGTTTAATTCTAATAGAAATCTGGGAATGCAGCAGTAGGCAGGGGTTGCCGAAGCTGGGTAAATTTTGTGTGTGATTTACTTTTCAGTATATTTATTTCTGCAGTTTATTTTTGTTTAAATTAAGAAAATTTGCTATAACCCTATTCACCCCCCCTCTAGGGTTAATCTAGATCCTACAGTGGTCGATTACTTTACCAAGTGGGCGGAAGCAGAGACCTTAGCTACAATCACCACCAAAAAGGCATTTCATTTTACGAAACATCATATACCATTTTGGCCTCCCGCGAACTATCATTACTGACAACGGACTCAGTTTGAAAGTAGGGAGTTCAAAGAATTTTGTCAAAAGTATGGCATTGAGAAAAGGTTTGCACCAGTTTCTCATCCAAAAAAAAATGGACAAGTAGAAGTCATAAACAAAATAATCGAGTCCAAATTGAAAAAATGTTTGGAAAAGGCTAGAGGCAAGTGGGTGGATGAGCTTCCAACAACACTATAGGCTTACAGAACCAACCATATATCCATGACTGACCACACTCCATTCACGTTGGCATATGGCATGGAAGCCGTTATACCCGTGGAACTTGAAGTTCCTTCACATCAGGTAACTCATTATGACCCTAAGACGAATCAGGATCTCTTGCTGCAATCATTGGACTTCATTGATGAAAAACATGAAGAAGCTGATTTAAGGGCAGCCATACATGGGCACTGAGTCGCTTGATATTATAATGAAAAGTCCGAACGAGAATCTTTGACATGGGAGATCTCGTTTTGAAACGAGTTTTCCCGATCCCATCGCATGGGAAGGTCCATACATCATTGAATGGAGGCTTGGAAAGGGAACTTCCAAGCTAGCGATCGTTGAGGCGCGACACTCCCCCGAGCATGGAATAGCGAGCGCCTACGATGTTAATATACTTAGTCTATTTCTTTCACATTTTAGTTGCAATTATTTATAGTATATTTTATTTCGTTGATTCTTAGTTTTCGGCATGTAATAAGACTATTTAGTTTGTTTTCATTAATAAAGCTTAAAGCCATTTTTCCATGAATTATTGATATTACCATGTCTGATAATTCTATGACAAAAATTAAAGTTACATTATTCAGTCTGGCATATGAACGTGCACAAAAAATTAAAAACTCCAAATCCTCGAAGTGCGGACTGGAGTACTCCGAGCCCCCAAAATGGGGACTAGAGTATAACGACATAAAACTCCAAGTCCCGGAGTGCGGACTAGAGTACTCTGAGTCCCCAGAGTGCAGATTAGAGTATAACCGACTTTAAAATCTCCAAGTCCCCGAAGTGCGGACTGGAGTGTTTTAAGTCTCTAGAGTGCGGACTAGAGTATAAAAAACTTAAAATCTCCAAGACCCCAAAGTGCGGACTGGATCACTGTGAGTCCTCAGAGTGTGGACTAGAGTATAAAAGATTTAAAATCTCCAAGTCTCCGGAGTGGGGATTGTAGTAATCAGAGTCCCCAGATTGCAGACTAGAGTATAAACGAATTAAAATATCCAAGTCCTTAGAGTGAGGACTGGAGTACTCTGAGTCCTCAAAGTGCGGATTAGAGTATAAACGATTTAAAACCTCCAAGTCCCCGGAGTGTGGACTGGAGTACACTGAGTTCCCAGAGTGTAGACTAGAGTATAAACGACTTTAAAAACTCCAAGTGCTCAGAGTGCAGACTGGAGTACTCTAAGTCCCGAGAGTGCAGACTAGAGTATAAACGACTTAAAATATTCATGTCCGCATAGTGCGGACTAGAGTACTCTGAGTCCCCAGAGTGCGGACTAGAGTATAAACGACTTCAAAATCTCCAAGTCCCCGGAGTGCGGACTGTAGCACTCTGAGTCCCTAGAGTGCAACTAGAGTATAAACGAGCTAAGAATTTCGAGTCCCCAGAGTGCGGACTGGAGTACTCTGAGTTCCCAAAATGCGGGCTAAAAGTATTCTAAGTGCCTGAAACGTGGAATAGAGGATCTATGATTTTCAAAAAATTTCTGAGTCACATGGAAGTGAACTAGGGTTCGTAACCCATCGAATTCCGAGTTATGGAAACGAGTTAGATAATAAGCTGAAAAATGAAAGTCATCGAAAAATAAAGAAACTAAGTTTTATTCACAAAGCCCAAAATAAAGTTCCGTTACAATTCCTCCTAACCTTGGAATCAAAAGACTATTTATGTTAGATGCGAAAATAAATAGAGATAATTACATAAACCAGGCTAACTCTCGTTGAACAAGCATGATAACTACTTCTTTGGCTTCTTCTCCTTCCACGGTTTCTTAGCCGACTCCTCCCCCTCTCGTTTTCACTTGGACGCTTTGCTTGCTAAGGAAGTGACGTCCGGGGAAGGAAGAGGAACTTCCAGTGGCATGGACCCACCAAGGAGGATGACTTTCAAAGGTCTGTTCAAAGGATCATCTAGTTCCACTACTTAGGGCTCGACCTTGATTTCAACTTTCTTCTTCTTCTCTTCCGTAAGTTGCTTCTTCATGCTCAACTTTGAAGTATGTTCAGAGGCGCCTGTAATCTCAACTTCATAACTTTCTTCAACGGGTGACGGATTTTCAGACTTGTCCTCATTAAGCACCTCAATTGCTTGAGTGTCAGGACCGAGAATCTCTCACGTTTGAATTGCCGCACCCATCTTCTCCTCCTTCTCTGTGGAGACATCACTCCTAGGAGTTAGCTCGGGATCAGAACGGCCTGCACAAAGTCATAAGAGATAAATGTTGGAAAACACTAACTATTCTTCGAAAATAACGGCCCTTTGAACTTTGAGAAGAAATGTTATGTACCGATTTTTGGCTGACTCTCAACAGTCTGGGGAGTTTCACCCTCTGGAATGAGAGATAGAACATGAACATCAAGGCCAGGATCTTTTGGGTCAAAGTCAGTGTGCTGCTCGAAATGGTCAAGTGATGGGCAACCGGACGGTTGAGTAGGGAGAGGAACTGGAGACTTAGTTCCAGACAGGCCAACAATGTCATTCTTTACTGTCGATGAGGAAGAGTCTCCGCTATAAGGAGCTTTCGTTGCAGACAAGTCCAAAGTCTCATTCCTTAGAGAAATTCCTTCACTAAAGCTTCTTCGTCAACCTCTTCAGTGCCCGACTCAACCATTTTGATCTTTATCAAAGTCTCCCATGCTTCGGCCAGAGATTCGAAGTAACCCTTGTCGAGAAATGTTAAGTCACTATGCATGAGATCTTGAGCATTATACTCGGCTATAAGCGGATCAAATATGCACTTGATTTCCTCCTTTCTAGCCTCTGTATCCGCCTCAAGGCGAAAATCAATTTCCGTGAGCACTGTCCTTTTGCCCTCTTCACGGACCTCATCCTTTAGCATTTCAGCCTTGGAGAGTTCTTCATCGAGCTTTGTCTTCAGGAGTCGTATAGCAACGATCTCGTCGCAGTATCATTGTGACTCCTCCTGAGCAGCAGTCTTTTTCTTCTTCTCTTTGAGAAGTAGCTTTTCCAACTCTTTAGCTTGCTAAGCGAACGCATCTCTCTCCTTCTGAATGGAGTCTTTCTCTAAAGCTAAGGCACCGCAGCATTGAACCGCTTCGTCAATTTCTTTCTCATGTGTGGCCTCTAGATGATTAACTGCCTCAGCTATGCCTTTAGTATTTTTCTGAGCAGTTTCAAGCTGAGATTCGTATGAGAAAAGATCTTCATCCTGGGCTTCGATGATGTCTTTTTCATGGATGGCTTTGAGTTTTAGATGATCAATTTCAAGTTGGCGTACGATAGAAACTTCTAAAACTTTTTCTGCCAAATGAACAAATGCTTCATGTTGAACGTAGACGTCATTGTTGCAAGCAATTGCACTTTGTTTGAAGTGCCTCGGAATGTGATGAATAGCTGGAAGAAACTTCAGATCGTCGAAGCATATTTTAGGGAACGTGGCTGTAAGCTCGGCTAGATTTTCCGCTATCGACAGATCTTGAGCGGGAGCAGAAGAAGTTCGTATAGAGACTGTGGGATTTTTGTGAAGTTCCCAGGATTGCCTGGTGCTAGGTGAACCCGAGTGTTGGTCGCGGGGAGTATCAGACTGGGTCCCCTTTGACTAGATTTCTCCCTTCCTTGCTCTGGGTGAGAGGGAGGGTTGTGATGGTATGAAGATTGATGGTAAGTTTTCCTTCAAGATAATGAATCTCGGGAGCGATAGTCCCTATCGCTATCGCCATCTCTATCCCGGCGTTTTTTGGAGCCCGAATCTCAGCCAGAATGATGAAAAATAGATGACCCGTGAAGGTGGTTGAATCCATGGGAGTGTCCCATATCACCAGCACAAAAATTAAGTAAACACGAGTTAGCAGGAATAACTTGATCGCTGAAGGTTAGGTGCAAAATGAAGTGCAAGTGTCATTGTGTGTGTCCTAGTGTCTCCCCTCGATGGACCGGTTGCTTTAGCGTTACTTTTTGGAGTTTTTTTCCCATGATTATGGGCATCAACTCCTTCATCGCCTCTCGCGGACAAATGGAGTTTTAGGGCTTTTGGATCATTGAAGCCATAATTGAGCAAATCGTCGGGAATAGTTTGGTCAGGTAAGCCTTTCAATGAACCCCTTAAGTGTTGTGGAGACAGCTCTTTCTCCACTAGAGTAATTGTGACCTATGAGGTTTGTCCTATTATCTTTTTCCTCAGCTTGTAAGCCAGTTTCTTTTTTTCCTTCGAAGGAGGAGGCGTTACATCAGTGTCGTGTGCCTCAACCACCCGTTCCAAAGCAGGACTTATATTCTCACCCGGCGCTTCTGACACCTCAGTTTCTTTAATCTCGCCCTCCTTTGGTATGTCAGGGGAACACGTGTCGAAGGCCTAGCTTGCCTTTTGCCTTTGTCCAAGGCAGGTCCAGTTGCAGCACTGTTGTGAGGAAGACTTACTCGACGACCTTCCGCCAACAGCCTCAATTTTGAGAGCGATTCATTGGTAATGATGGATCTGATATCCTGGTCTTCTACGGGAATAGTTCGAATAGCTTTGACGGCCTCAGAGTACTTGGAGCCTTCGGGATGTGGGCTGATACCTGTAAACATAGAGAAAGGATTTAGAAAGGATGCACTTTCTGTCGCATACAAGTATTGATCCATAAAATAAACTTACTCCCTTCTAGCCATCTCCTCGCAAAGCCTGCGGGACAACGCACATAAAACCATTCTTGCTTATATTGGACGAATTTGCTCCGTATCCCCATCAAGGTTTGGCACTTGTTATGTGGCTCCAGGAATATGAAAGATGGGCCGTCGGATCGTCTCTTGAAACGCTAGCGGATGTCACCGGGAGTAGGGAGCCTGAATAGAATGCTCATGAAAAGAAAGCACGTGCCATATATGAACACGTGACTGTTGGGATGAAACTATGATGGGGCGATCTCAATATACTACAAAAGATCATGGAGGAAGGAGTTGAATGGTGGAAAGCTACCAACCCAACACACGAATTTGTTGCAGGTTATATTCGACCGTGGCAGGTGAGGACGATCTTGTCCCGATGGAACTGGTATATCGTCAAAGAGAATTCCGTGGATTGAACATAGTCGGCGAAGAGCATTTTCATTGATTCTCGAAGCTTTAGAATCAGCCAGATCGTTTAGGATGATTGCTGCATCTATGGCATCAGGGGCCATGTCAAAATATGTAGTCGTTGGACTCGGGATGTTCTGTACGGGACCTGTCGACGGATTTGAAGTTCCCACTACTTCTTCTCGAAAAATTGGCTCAGGTTTATCTGAGACTGTAGCAGAGCTCGACTTTCTGGACATCTTCAATGAGCATCGAAGATTGGATAAACACCTGTTTGAACTGTACTTGAAAGACAATCAATATTAGATATAATGATAAAAGTGCTCCCTCCATGTGGTGTGTGGACTAGTGCAGTCGTTCGAGTGTAAATGTAAAACAATTAAAAGTCACAAAACTGATAAAGTAAAAGTTAAGCATGGAACTGTCATCTTCGAAGACCGTCATCACAGACTGTCTCCGAGAGCCTGCCCTATGACAGTTTAAGTTTTGAACTTGAACATTGGCACTATATGTTGAAGGTTATCGTCTGTTTTTATCGAGTTAAACTCAAGTTTATAGTTGTTGAGACAGTGGAGTTATCAGCCCGGATTAGTTCGATATGCTTGTTTTCTTAAGTCCTTGTCCTTGTTTATTTTCATATGATTAGGCATGGGAAGTTAGTAAATTTGACATGAGTTATGTTCGAGTTGGAATGATTTTGACTTTTGTTGCCTACTTCAAGGCTCAATGCCGAGCGACACTCAAAACATACGGCTGAAAAACAAAACCAGATACATCGAGCCGCTTACTTCCTACAACCCTAACAACACTGTCACATGAAGACTACTTCGAGCTATTTACTTCCTGCTACCATTACATCACTTTCGCATAAGGACTATCGAGCCACCTACTTCGTAGTTGACCGGTTTCCATCTAAAATATAAGTGCCGAACGGTATCACTCATTTCTTTCTCGTTCCTTGATCACCGAATTATACTCTCTCTCTCTCTCCTTAGACCGAACGACCCCTCATCCCTCTACATCCCTAACATTATCCTGACATAAAGACTACCGAGCCACCTACTACATAGTTGGCAGGTTTCCACCCAAAATACAAGTGCCGAACGCTCGACCAACAATCTAATTCCACTTCAATAACCTAACTCTTACGCTCGGTGACCCAACAGGAACCTATGACCTAGAGACCACCAGTGTCCCCTTCCTTCCTCCTCTCCATTCCACTAACCTTGAAATCGGTTGAAGTCGTACTAAGTTCTAGCCCTAAAGCATGTTCGAATCTCGATTCATCTTCTTCATCTACACGCCTTCTACCGTCTATAATCTAAAGAAAATTCGGGATTTCAAATTTCGCGCTAAACTTCCTAGTTTGAAAAAAACGTTTGAAGGAGAAATTCTTACCTAAGAGGATGATTGATTCTAAAGGATCTGTTAGGTTTGAGATTGGAAGTCGTTTAGACTCGATCTGGGGAGGAGATGTTAGGAGAACTTACTATATTTAGGGTAACGAGGGAAGGTTGGAGAAGTAGCCGAAGTTCGAGGGAAGGTAAGTTACGGTATCCTGAAGATTCGAGGTGAAGGAAAAGAAGTGATGAGGAGAAGTGTCAGATTTTATATGTGAAGAAGGGGAGGTGAACAGGCATCAACCAGTCGACCCGGTCAAGGCATTTCAGTGGTTCGGTGAGCAGTTATGTCGAGAGACTGAGAACTTGCAGAACAGGTGGCTCGGTGCGCGAATATCGACCGAGCCATGTTAAAGACATGGTGGGATGAGGAAACGGATTCCACCCGATAGGAGGAGAAGAGTGGGAGCATGGTTTGTTTATGGTTCAAAGCATATCATGATTGACTCTTACGGTACGCTTGGCCCAACAACGGGAGGAAAATATTAAGTGTCGTTCGGCTTGCAAGTATCGTTCGGCCTGCCAGTATCATTCAGCCTATAAGTATCATTCGGCCAAGTATCGCTCGACCTAGGTATCGTTCGGCTTGCAAGTATCGTTCGGCCTGCAAGTATCGTTCGGCCCAAGTATCGCTCTGCCTAGGTATCATTCGGCCTGACTGCATCATTCGGCCAAAGTGCCGCTCGGCCTAAGTCCATCGCTTGGCATCTTTGAGTTCAAGCGCCACCGCTTGGCATTCTTTGGTTCAAAAGCTATCGCTCGGCATTCTTTGGTTCAAAAGCTATCGTTCGGCATTCTTTGGTTCAAAAGTATCGCTCGGCATCTAGAGTTCAAGCCCACCGCTCGGCATTCTTTTGTTCAAAAGCTATCGCTCGGCATCTTGAGTTCAAGCGCCATCGCTAGGCATTCTTTGGTAACTCGCCACCACTTGGCATTCTTTGGTTCAAAAGCTATCGCTCGGAATCTTGAGTTCAAGCGTCACCGCTCGACATTCTTTGGTTCAAATGCTATCGCTTGGCATCTTGAGTTCAACGCCATCGCTCAATATGATCTGGCTTCTAGTCAACTACCCAAAGTTCACCATTCGGTCAATTACCGCTCGGTGTAAAATTGTTCCAAACTTAGAAGCGCAAACATCTCAGTTATCACTTCCCGACATCTGTCCTTCGGCCAATACTATTCGACAACCTTCTTTAGCAACACCGTTTGGCAAAGCCACTCAGTAAGGTCGCTCGATAACTGCCGTTCGGCATCTCCGACTCGGTGCATACTAGAGGCGTTAACTAGTTGTCAAGCCCACAACAAAGTAAGGACGTTCGGCATAAATTTGCTTTAAGTCAACTCGTTACTTGCTTCGGTTCTCTTGAGGGCTTACTTCGAGTCACTTGATGATCGACCAGACAATTCTCGACCTGCATTCCCCACTCGGCACGACTTGTTTGGCATGCCTAACTCGGTGCACAGAAGTCCCCTACTGTAGGTCGGGATACCGTGTTCCTGGGCCCGTAAGGGAAGTCTAACCTATCTTCGCCTACAAATAAAAGGGTAGGGGCACAGTGAAAGGGGCCTTTTCTTTCGCGAACATTGGGAAGAGTCTGCCATTTCCAAGACTTATTCTTTTTCAGTTAGAACTTGTATTCAAATCATTGGTGTACGGATTGTATCTGTATTCAATTATTTAAAAGAGAAATAAAGATTAAACTCAAAGTGGACGTTGGCAGTTACGCGAACTACTGTAAATCTGGTGTTCTAGTGTTTGCAATTAATTCTACATATATTCCTCTATTTTAATTTACTATCTTCATTAATATCTCCACACAAATTCTTCTTTGGGTGTTAGTGACCAATTCTGGTGCTAACAAAATCCAGTTTGAAATTTAGTTTAAATTCCTATTTCAATCTCTGCCCTGGACTGTTCGAAAACTTGGTCTTCTCTTTTTAAATCTCTGCCCTATAACGCGGGTGATTAGAAACCGATTGATTTTGAAATCGTTGAGGAAAATGGAGTGATGATCCCTCCTCCTATTGTCATGCAAGGCAGTTTGGATTTCTGGTCTGGCTACTTAGTTGGTTTCTTTTTGGACCCAAATCACCGCCTGCATGATGCATTGTCTATTTGTCATAGGGCTTGGAAGCTTCGTGGTGCTCTACATGTTAAGCTTGTTGATTCCATGTACTTCTTATTATTCTCCTCAGCCGATGACCGCAGTCGTGTTCTTGAGGCCGAGCCTTCCTTTTTTGGTGGGCAACCATTTATTATTACTCCTTGATCTCCTACGGTTGCTAGTGCACGTGAGCAAGTTCTTTCTATCCCCGTTTGGGTATACTTTTCGCAAATTCCCTCCTCTCTTTAACCCTTTCTTGGTTTGAATTGGCTAGCTCGTAATGTAGGTAAATTGAAATGCTTTGACTCAAATACGGTTGCGCATGAAAAATTGATGTTCGCTAAGGCTCTGATTGAGATTTCCCCTACTAAGCCCCTTTCCTCCTCTATTCCTGTTCAGCTAGCTGTCGGGCATGTTGTGGAAGTCAGTGTTCACTACGGTTGGGTTCCAAATATTTGTTCCTCCTATCACTCCTTTGGCCATCTAGCTATCACCTGCTCGCACTCTGTTGTAACCGCGGCTACCCCTAAGATCCTTCTTCCTAAGCCTCCGCTCAGGAAATGGGTTCCTAAGGTTTCTTCTCAGGTTGCTCCTCCTCTTACGGCTCCTTTATCTGTCCCAGATCCGGCTCTCTATGCTGCACAGCCTGCTTCCCCTCCATCTTCTGTGGCGCCTTCTCTTGATTCTACGGTTCATGTTCAGGTTCCTGTTCCGCCACGTTTGCCATTGGTCGCTGGTGATGTTTCTAAAATTCCTATTGTTGCCCTTGTTCCTGGTATGCCTTGTCCCTCTATTGTTTGGCTTGATGCTAAGAGGTGTTGGGTTGATCACATTTCTGATATAAGATTTAACCCCTTGTATGATTCTTTCTTTAGATTTGTTTCTGATGATCATCTGGACCTTAGATGCCTTTATTATAGACCGTCCGGTGACTCATTAGCTCTTGTTTTAGATGGTTATTTTGCGAGATCGAATTCTGTCTTACTTGTTGATACATCCTGGGATCGTTCCTTTGTGTACTCTTCTGATTTTGTGGCTTATGATCCTTGTCTTGCTTCCCATTTCCTCCCCTATGCTGGTCTGTTGGGGAATGTCCCTTTGGTGTCTTCCCAGGATTTTGTGGATGATGGTGATGCTACCTCTTCGAAGGAGTAGTTGTTTTCGATATTCATATAGTAATTGTGATATGTCTATCACACTCCTGTGTCGTTTTCTTTCTTTTTCTTAGTAGTTAAGGTGCTTTTAGCTTTCTCCTGTACTTCAAACTTTTATTACGTTCGTAATAAAAAGTGGACGGTCCACTATAAAACCGACTGGCCTTGCCAAAAAAAATTTAAATTCCTATTTCAAATTAATTTCAACTCCAATTCCAAATTTTTAACCATTTCGTTTTATATCAATTCTGAGTCTAATTCCAAAATATCGATTCAAAACACTTAAATAAAATTTTCCTTCAATATCCAATTTAAAACCCAAATCTTTAAATATACTTGAATTCCGAGCTCAATTTCAAAATATCATTTTATATCAGTTTTACCTAGCAATATTTAAAGTTCGGATAAAAGTCCAATCATTTAAAACCAAACAAATTTTGAAATTCACATCATATTTCTATTATAACTTCAAAATCTCAACTTTGATTATTTAAACAATTTCTTTTACCAAATTTAAATTTCAACATTTCGAGTTCCAGTTCAAAATAATTCGAATTCCATAAATTCGATTTTTGTAAATTCCTAAACCCAAACCATTTAAATAATTTCAAATCAAAATTTTAAAATCATTTAATTTACCGAGTCCGTATATAGTTCTCTATCCTATGGCCAAGTGAATCAATTATTTCAATTTAATTCTAGGGATGGATATATATCATTTTAATCCAAATTTAATGTCATATGTATATATCATTTCAACATATTTCTTAATTTATTCGAATAATTCAATTTACAGTTTTATATACTGTAAATAATATACAGGGTGAATCATGACGTATCAGACAGATAAATATCGAAAAATATAAACTAATAACATCCATCACAACCAATCATCAAAGAGTCAATAAAATTCACAACAATTTCATAATTATTAATATTGGGTATTTTACGGGCAGTTAAATTGAAATCCAATTTTCAAAATCTATCAAGTAATCTGGATGTCGGTTAAAATGTCATTTAAACTTATCAAACAATAAGCAATAAATTTAAACCACTTCACAATATAAATTTAACTAACATAAAAGTTATTTCAGTCAATTGTGAGCATATAAATACCCACCTTTGATTTATCGATGATTTAAAATCCAATTTAGCCCCAAAATTTGAACATCCTCGGAATGTAGCCAAACTAGTTCCATAACGTACGAAATTCCGATACAAACGCAACGGAGAAAACCGCACATAAATCTAACCTCGTATGAACAAGTTATTGACGTTAGAAGGATTGAAATCTAAATTTTAAATTGAATAATCATAAAAACACGTCACTACCTTCTCCATACCCGCTCAAACCCTAACACGTAAAGAACCCATCAAGTACACTTCCAGCCACTACCTTATCAACAATTATCGTCGCCTCTACCATCATTTCCTCCACAATCAGGCATCAGTGCCGCATTGGCCATGCCCCACCGCACCTATAGTGATGTTGCGGCCACCAGAAATGCATCCAGGTGCCTTGCGCCACCATGCCCTATTTTCGAGAATTTTGGCGATTATAGTCACCTACAACAAGAAGTAACCATAAGGATCTGAAGAAGAGATCGTGTCTAAACTTTCTCTTTCGGAGTCGTCTAAAATCGATGAGTAGATTGAGAGATATTTAAAGGGAAAGTCGAATGAATTCTGGCCGTTGAAATAACATAGGCGACCATGAATTAAAACTAGGATTACGAATATTATAATATAAACTATCTCAATTTGCGTGCGTATTTATATAGTTGGATCCATAACCGTCCAAATTCCGATCGAGGCTTGTCGCCTGGCATTTATAATGTATTATTAAATTATTTTTTGTGTATATATGAACATAGAGTCACGGCTATATTATTGGAAAAAAATTCATATAAAATAATTATATAACAAAATAGATTTAAAGTACAAACATATTTAAATAAAAATATATTTATATTTTATTATTATATATATATATATATGCACCATTGATTTTTGAATTATATATATATATGTATGTATATATATATATGTATATATATGTATGTATATATGTATGTATATAATATATTTTAATATTATACATAATTTGTGTCCTTTGAATTTTGTATAAGTGAAATACGGTCGGAAATGTCGTCTAGTCAAATGGGTGTTACGCAGTTTAAAATTTAAATTTTAAAATTAAGCGGTCAAAAAGTTATCTAACTGACCTAACTTAAAAACTAAAAACATGTATCTCATTTCTCATTTCAAGAAACTAATCATGTTTCTTTCTTCTTCTTCTTCCCCAACTCTCCGATCAAACCCTAAACCTAAAAATTCAAGATTAAATTGAGAATTTAAAATATCAGATCAAAGAGAGAAGCAAGGACTAGCACATAGGAGTCTTTAAAAGTGTTAGAATAGTGAATGAGAGACTTATATCTTTGGACAATGAAGGAAAGTAAGGCTAGAGGCTTGGGATTGGAAGGAATCGACTAGAGCGAGTGGGTTTGTCTAAATTTGATATTTACTCACTTGATTTCATAGTCTAATATGATTAACATTGGTAATTAAGTAATTAAAAATTTATATCTATGAATTCTGGAAACCTTTTCTAACCTGATTAATAAGTGGATTTTGGTTTATTAAGTGGGTTAGTATAATGATATAGTGCATATGCGATTATTATATGCAAAATTAGGCAAATTAAAGACATATATTTGAAAAATTCGTATTAAAATGCAAGAAAATCATAGAAATAAATTCTTGAGATGAAATATGATATTTGTAGGCCTAAATATAATTTTTATGTATATTTACATAATTTATATGATGCTTTTTCATTTTTGTACTAAGGTAGTCCAAAACTATGAATTTGATGATTTGGGATATTCAAATATATAAAATTGACATGAAATTAATTTATGGGATTAAATATGATGATTTCAGATCTAAAATTATTTTAAATAATTTAGTTCAGTTTTTATGAATTTATAAGCATATATTTTGTAATATGTGAAAAGTATGCCAGAAATTGTATATTAATGATTTGGTGTATGCAATCATATCAAATGGGACGAAAATATTATTTTAAGTTAAAATATGTGTTTATATGAATTTAGAAAATTTATTTTAGATTTATAGATGTATATTGTATGTAGATGTGATTTATTTAGTGAAAATACGTAAAACGGTGAAAATGTGTATATGTAAGTATATACATGATCTACACACATCACACACATATATAATACATATAAAAATATCATATAAAAATATCTATAAAGTTCCAAATGATAAATTAGGTCATACTATGATTTTATTTTGAATTTATAATGATTTTTAAAAGTATTTTGAAAACATATATGCGAAAAGGTTATATTTTTATTTTCTAAAGACTAGTTTTGAAAACACTGATTTATACAGCAATTTTGAACTGATTTCTATGTAATTGTTTTGATGAAATGAAAGTAGAAAGGAAGTATAGAAACATATCTAAATTTGAAAGAAAACAGATTGAGAATCGGATCAAAACCAGTTAGAAACAAGCAAAATAAAAACTAAAAAATATACATGATTGCGGTCAACAAGAGCAGGATGCCCCTATTCAATCGGCCATAATAGGAACACCGACAGGCACCTTCTGGGTCAGGTTTCTCAATAAAAAAGCCACAGATTGACAAAGTTTAGGTCGGGGGCTCTTTCGGGGTATTCGTGCAACATTTAGGCTACGTTTTTGGACATAAATTCCATATTTGATTTGATTTAGTTTGATTATTCAAATATCACATGCCTTCAATTTTTAATTGAATTCCTTATTCTTCCAGGGTAGAAGATGTACTCTGGCCCAAGTGGCAAAGCATGTTAGTACACGAATATCGCATGCCTTCATAGGGCGATGTTTATAAGTTATTCAGTGTACTCTGGTTTTTGAATATGAATAGAGCCAAAACTGGAAAAGTCATGACTATGGATATTATGGGTTGGTTGCAACATAATTTTTACTGGGTATAGCGTGGTTCATGATTTGTTCAGTTTATCCATGATACGACTTTACAACTTATGTACGTAAGAGTATGGAAGTAGTCATCTCATTTTAGAATGGATATAGCAATATGGCTATATGAAACTTATTGAGCATGAATTGTATATTGGATTCGATATGAATTGAGTATGAACTGGAAAGTACAATGGTATGGCAGCTTATCATTTTGATCATGTTATATTATGAAACAAGTATAGTAAATGTTAAATTCAGTTATATTCACTGACCAGACTTTGTGTTCGACCCCCCTCTCTACCATGTTTCCTTTGTTTATGATATGTGATAGGTTGATAGAGACAAGTCAGATTATAATGACGTTGGAGGCTCAAGTGATGAAGGCGTGATATACACACACACACACATATACTATTGGAACTGGGTCAGCCCGTAGTAGAATAGGCGGGTGAATTTCAAAAAAATTACCATTTTTGGATCATTAATGGGCTTATGAAGTCTAAATGTATTTAGATCTTACCTAAATTTCTTTTAAACAAAATCAGTATTTATTTAATAGCATATTTTATTAATTTAATTCTAAAACAATCAAGGATGGTATATAAAAATGAGGTTCGAATATATCAAATATATTCATCCTTAATTGTGTGATAGAATAGTTAAACATAAGGCAAGCATAATCAACTAATAACATGATGTATATGAATAAATAATAATAAGTTTAAAGGCAATCACATAAGTGACAAAAGGAAATGAAATAAATGATGACAGGGATGATTGATTCATCTTCCCTTTTTTGACATACTTGATGTTTGCAGTATTCAATTAGCAGTCAATGAATCATTATGACATAAGAATAGGAATAGCCAACAATAATTCCTATGCATATAATACCGCTTCATTTAAAATTATTTGATATTAATAAAGCATTTAAATTATACAATTTGAAATATAAACATTAAATTTTATATTTATTACATATAGATGTAATTATTTGTATATAAAGATTAACCCAAAACTTCTTAATTAATTCAAAATAAACCATATTACATTTAATTTTCTGATGTATTTATGAACTTATATAAACTTAAATTAGTTAACAAAATATACATGTATACAATTAAATCAAGAGACTCAACCTATATGAAAAATGTTTTTTAAAAAAAAAAGTGAAACACACTAAACTGAGCAATATATCAACAATCCTTTGAATACATAAAGAAAGATATTAGTCATGTCAAATAGGGTGAAAAATTTATAAATTTATTGTACAAATTTATTATCAAAACATCATTCAATCATGCGTGGGTTTCAATTACAATAAGATGCAGATAATAAGAACAAATAAACTTTCAAATCTAAGGAGATTCAACCTATATGAATAAATAATTTTGTTTTTATTATTGTTATAAAACAAAAGGTGATACATACTGAACTAAGCAATATGTTAAAAATTTTTGAATAGCTAAAGAAGGATAATTGTGATGTTAAATAGGGTAAAAAAATTAGAAATATATTGTAATCAATTTAGTATCAAAACATCATTTAATCATATGTAAGTTTCTATAAAAGTACAAATGCAAAAAATAAGAACATATAAACATTCAAATCAAAAGAATTACATATGGTTGTAGTGGCACCGGTTCGAATAGCTAAAGAAGGATAATTGTGATGTTAAACAGGGTAAAAAAATTAGAAATTTATTGTAATCAATTTAGTATCAAAACATCATATAATCATATGTAAGTTTCTATAAAAGTACAAATGCAAAAAATAAGAACATATAAACATTCAAATCAAAAGAATTACATATGGTTGTAGTGGCACCGGTTCAAATCAAAAGTCAAGTTCTAGTGGTCCAGTGGTTAAGACATAGTGGAGTTGCTACATATGGTTGTAGTGGCACCGGTTCGAATCCCAGTGGCCACAATAATGAGACATAGTGCACGACCACTTATAAAACCGGCTAACCGAAGGCCAGGGCAAACATAGTTTCCTTGGTCCCAAAGTTTTCATTCTTGAATAGATTTTGTTTCACCTTTTTTCTCCAATGGCCTCTCCCGCCCATATCTCCCCCATCCCCTGTCAACTCAAACTGCCATTCCCATACCTACAACTGTACTCTCTTCTTCTCCTAGCTCGGCTATCTTATCCACCTCGCCTCTTTCCTTACCACCGCCGGTCCCTCCCCCTGTCCCATCTTCATCCCGTGTCTCCTCTGAGCCCTCTTCTTTGCCTTGGTCCTGTCTTTTTAAAAATCGTCCTCGCAACGCTAGCCAAAATATTCCTGTTGATATCCCTCTTTCTTTCGATGGGCCAGCCTTGGTTCCTCCCGAAGTGGTTATGGATGCTGGGAATAAGGTGTGGGAAGATTGGCTAGTTGGATTCTTCCTTGATAAATCACTCTCTTATATGACAGTTATCAACCTCCTGAAGAATCTTTGGAAACTTAAAGGTGAAATTAAAATCAAGTCTGATGGTATCTTGTTCCTGTTTCATCTTTCCTGTGCTGAGGATAGAAGGAAGATTGTGGAATCCGACCCTATATTCCTGAGGAACAAGATATTCATTATTAAAGCATGGGATCCTTTTATTGGTAACAGTTGTAGTACCATTAAATCAGTGATACTGTCAATGGAAATGGAATGGAATTGTAGTACCATTAAATCAGTACCATTTATTCTGGTGGAACAAATGGAAATGGAATGCTATTGGTTTATGGTGATATTGTCAATGACTATGGCACAACAACAGTTCATAATAGTTTTGATGTGTTGAATGATTTACATAACGTGGAAGATGATGGTGCTGCAGTTAATGCTTGTGGAGACCAAACTGAAGTGCATGTCAGTAGTATACTTGGCTGTGATGACCATGGCACAGCAACAGTTCATGGTGAGTTGAATAATTTACAAAACGGGGAAGATGTTGGTGTTGCAGTTAATGCTTGTGGTGACCAAACTGATGTGCATGTAAGTAATATACTTGGTTGTGATGCTAATACTCTGAATCAAAATCAACATGGAGGTATTCACCACATGCATGAAACTGTTACACTTAATTGTGCACATAAACCCAACACTGATCCAACGGCAAAACAACAACTTGGCAATTGCTACAGCAAACTCAATTCAGTTACTTCTCTTCCTTCTGAAGGAAATGTGCAAGTCATGATACTTGCATCTGATGATGGAACGCAAGGGAACCTGAAACATGGGGAGGAGTGTGACGATGTGCATGTCCCTGTAACATCATTGCATACAAATGATACCATGATACCTCAACAATCTGAAAATACTCCCTCAAATCTCTTTTCTTTATCTTCAAAACATCCCATAGCCATCACGTCCCAAAACTATCAGGAGGAATCTTTCTGCATCTCAATGCAAACCCAAATTTTTGATTTAGTTATGAATTTTTCTTCAATCCTTGCTGCCTCCCCTTTCACCCCATCCCCTCCTCCCACTTCCATTTCAAATTCAAAACAACCGTATATATTTCAGGGATCAATTCCAGGTTGGAAATCACCCCCGCTTGATCAAACTTCGAACCTGAGCCTATCATCAACTGTTGACAAAGGCAAAAGGGGTAAGAAAAACAGGATACAAAATCCCAGTATTAACAGAATTAATTCTCCTATTAATAGGAGCATGAAAGAAGGGGATCATCAGTCATTAGTTTAATAATGTCACACAATATTGGAGCTTGAAATATAAGAGGATCCCATAATCTCCTCAAACTTGAGCAGGTTAAGCAATTAATCTCCGATCACCAACCATCTATTTTTACTATTCTCGAAACCAAATTGAATCTCTCCCTAACAATTTCTGCTGCTAATTTCATCAATCCAACTTGGATTCTGTCACATAACCTACCTGAAGCTAACTATGGCCGTATTTTGGTGATACATAACCCTGTCCTCCTTTCCCTAGAGCTTATTCTTTCCACTCCTCAGTTAATGCATTATCATGCTAAATACAACAATCCTACCTCTTCTTTCTATATCACCTTCATTTATGCTCATAACTCCCCCTCCTCTAGGCTTTCTGTTCTTCGGCTTCTTCCAGCTTTAAGGCAAGAATCACATCCATGGGTTGTTCTCGGTGACTTTAATTGTTGTCTCTCCTTAACTGATAAGCAAGGTGGCCTCTCTCTTATGCCAAATGACATCCTTCCTCTTAACACTGCTGTATTTGATTCGAATCTTATTCTTATCAGTAGAAATGGTGCTTTATACTCCTGGAACAATAGGTCGAGGAGTGGTCCTCGTATATTCTCCAACATTGATCACTCCTTCTCCAATTTCAAAGCTCTTTCTTCATAGCCAAACCTCTCCACTCATCTACCCCAACCTATCCTATCTGACCATTCTCCTCTTATCCTTACCACTGGCAAGAAGCCAATTGGAGGCAAAAGGGGGTTTAAATTCTATAATGCTTGGGTCAATGATCCTGAGTATAATAACATAATTAAAAATGTTTGGTCTTATAACTACTATGGAAATCCTATGTATGTTTTTTGCAGGAAAATTAAAGCAATTAAGGAGAACTTAAGGGCTTGGTCTAAAGCGAAGTTTGGCAACGACAACCTACTATCAACCAAATTAAAGGAGCAACTTAAGGAAGCCCAGGAACATATGATGGCTCAACCTGATGATGCTGACAAGGCAGAAAGGGAAGCTGTTCTATACAATGAACTCAATCAAGCTCTTGCCTTTGAAAGCGAGATGAGGAAGCAAAAACTAAGGATCAAGAAGGTCGCTGATGGCGATAGGAACACGAAATTCTTTCATGCCTCCCTGAAGGTCAAGCACACAGCTAGCAACATCTCCTCCATCATTGATGAAGCAGGTATTCTGAACACAACCCCTGAATCTGTTGATAAGGCCTTTCTCCAATATTACACTGGTCTCTTTGGCAATTTGAGTAACTTTGAGCCGGAGTTGGATCTTTTATCCTCGATTGCCCTACCCAAAATAACTCTGGATGAAGCTAATGGTCTGGTTGCCAAAGTAATTGATACTGAAATTAAGAATGCTCTATTTGCAATGAATAAGAACTCCTCTGGTGGTCTCGATGGATTCAATGTCGTTTTTTATACATCAAGATGGGATATAGTGGGTAGCCAATTCTCCTTAGCAGTGCACAATTTCTTTAACAAGTTTAAAATGCTAAAATCAGCGAATGCAACTAATTTGGTGCTCATCCCCAAGTGTAAGCAAGCCTCTTCTGTCACCTCCTTCAGGCCAATCTCTTGCTGTAATGTGGTCTACAAATGCATTGCAAAGATCATTGCTTCTAGGCTTGTCTCTGTTCTTCAAAGAATCATATCCAACAATCAAGTGGTATTCCTGCCAAATAGAAATATACTAGATTACATAATGCTAGCTCATGAGCTCCTACTTGGTTACAATCGCGTGAATAATTCGCCGCGTGCCATGCTTAAGCTGGATCTTATGAAAGCCTATGACTCGATTCAGTGAAAGTCAATAGTTAGGATAATGTCTCTGATGGGCTTCCCCAAAGTCTTTGTTGCTTGGGTTTACGAGTGTATTTCTACACCAACATTCTCTCTGATAATCAATGGTTCTAGCACAAGCAACTTTGTTTCTAGGCAGGGAATAAGGCAAGGGGATCCCCTCTCTTCCTATCTCTTTATCATGGTTATGGAGGTATTCACCTGTATGTTAAGGCCACTGTATCATAATAAACAAATAACTACCACCCAAAATGTAAGGAACTTCAAATTACATTCCTCCTCTTCGCGGATGACATCATGATCTTCACTAAGCCTAACCTGCAATCTATAGAGTGTATTAAGAGTGTTCTTCACATTTTTTACAGGTTAACTGGTCTTAAGCTTAACTACACCAAGTCAAGCATTTTATTCTCAGGGATATCTAGGCTTCAGGAAACCAACCTCACGACTGTAGCTGGTATGCGGTCTATGGCATCTGATATGACTTACCTGGGGTTGCCTCTGTGCTCCTCACGTGTCACTCATGCTAACTGCCTGCCATTGTATGAAAAAGTCACTGGTACCATGGATTGTTGGGCTAATAATTTCTTGACTCAAGCAGGTAGGTTGGTTCTAATTCAATCAGTGAGCTTCTCTGTTATGGTTTATTGGGAAAGGGTGTACATGCTTCC
Source organism: Allium cepa (assembly GCA_030765085.1). Lineage (NCBI taxonomy): Eukaryota > Viridiplantae > Streptophyta > Magnoliopsida > Asparagales > Amaryllidaceae > Allium > Allium cepa. The sequence continues at coordinate 445,225,681 of CM060931.1, forward strand.
AATAAGGCTTTTAAAAATGATAAGACGTGCGATGTTAAGATTTTTTTGGTTTGGTACTATTCACACGAGGAAATTACTGCCTTGTTCGTTCTCCTCCATCGAGAAGCCGAAGTGCAAAGGTGGATTGGGGTTGCTTAATATTGAGAGTTGGAACAAGGCCGCATTCAGTCAACACTTCAATGCGTTGTTAAACAAGCATGACTCTTTATGGGTGAAATGGACCATCAGGTACAATATTGGGACTAATAACTTCTGGTGTATGGAGATACCCAATTCGTGCAGTTGGATATGGAGGACTATCTTAAAGCTCAGACACATTTTCTTACCACTTGTTCGTATTAAACTGTCTACTGCAAGTCAATGTAAGTTTTGGTCTGTGCCTTGGATTGGTAATGGAGTCATGCTTGATCATCTTTTCTCATTTCAGCAGAAGAAGCAATCTGGAATTGGTTTTAATGCTCTAGCTATGGATCATGTGGTTGATGGTAAGCTTGTTGTTCCTTTCTCTAGCAATCAAGATGTCAGAGCTTATTGGAAGCTTCATGAACCATGTACTTTTGACCACCCTGAACATGACACTGTGCTGTGGACTGATCGTGCACATTCCATTGGTGGTGTGTACAATGACTTGCGGGGTATTGACGCAATGCCTGATTCCAAGTGGAATCAGGTCACTTGGTCTCCTGTCTCATCTGCTAGTGATAATCTTGTATTCTGGAAGGTTATAAGCAATGCCATGATGACAAAAGATAAAACTAGTTCGATTATGTATGCCAGTCCTTCCAACTTGTGTGTTGTGTGATCAACAAAGTGAAAGTGTCGAACACTTATTCTATGACTGTCCATATGTGCTTCACTTATGGAACAGGCTGCTATGTTGTGTGCAAGGGATGTTGCCTACTAACAGCAACTTGAACCATTGGTTGCTGATTGAGCATGCGACTGGATGGAAGGAAGACTTTAGATTATACTTTTTCTTTTTGCTGAAAAAGCTTCTTAAGGCTATATGGTCAGAAAGAAATCAGATGGTATTTGAAGGGAAGTGCAGTAGTAGGGAAATGGTGTGGGCATTGCTGAAGAATGAAATAGTTAAGGGGATGCATGACAGTAGGCACTCATTTCACGTCAATTAGTTTGATCCCTGGATTCCGTAGTTTTCCTTCTTTTTTTCTTTTTTGGTTTTTTACTCTCTGTTATGTTTGTTTCCCATTGTTGTTGTGTTTTTGCACTTTTTTTCCTTGTCATTTAGTTCTCCTCCCTGTATGTCCGTTTCATTAATAAACCTGGTAGGGGCCCAGTTTAACCCCGCTTAACTTGCAAAAAAGAAAAAAAAGAATTACACTTTGATTTGAATGCTAAAACATATATCTAAAATTAAAATACTGTCTAATCATATACAAATTTCAGCTTTGATTTATCTAAATAAAAAACTAATCAATTCATATAATAAACAATTCGAACTACATAAACCATTTTCAAATCAAACGAGATAATATTATAAGATAATATTATACACATATAAATTAAATATTTAATTTTATTCATTATAACATTATATCAAAATTATTGGAATAAAAAGATCATACTTTAATTCCAAATCCTTGAAGTATACATTGAAACATTGAAAATTTCCTTTAGACGTAGCCAATGAAATTGCATGGAGAGTGCCTACATAAGCCAATGAAATATCACCTGATTCTAGTAATAGCACGGTGCAATCTATACACGAATGGTCATCTAAATAAGGCATCTAGTCATGAAATTACATGGAGAGTGCCTATATAAGGCAAGGAATAAGATCCAAATGGAACGAGCTAAAAATAACTAACCGCTATTGATCCATCAGATTAGGTCGTCTCGCTATGAAACTTTTGGAGAATCTTCGTACCTTCATATGCATGCTCCTGGCAAAGCGGTCTAGCCAATAGCTCTCAAATCCCTATAAATACAATCCTACCTGCAACATAAGCAGGATCTTCCAAACTGGCTGCTGGAGCTCTACATAAACAATTCTTCACTCTTCTCCTCCCTCACAACAGTCATCTAACGGTTCATTTTGATTCTCCAGCAACTCTTGTACCTATGACTTGATCTAACTTAGGAAATTCAATCATATTGTAATCTGATTCCAATAGTAACAGCGGCCAGTTAATAAAAAAGTTATAAAGTGGATGTAGGCTTTATTAACAACCGAACCACTATAAAAAGCTTCTTGTCTTTTGCTACTTCTTCTCTTTTACATCTATTTTCTATACTATTGCTCTACAAGAATAGGGCTGGTGCTTTCACGCTCAATCTACGGTATTAATCCATTTTTTTGGTTAACACGTACCTTGAACGATGAATCAAACCCCCTAGATTCAGAAATCAGCCTCCAGATGTTGTAAGGATCAAGAGACAAAAACCACCTTGAATTTATTTGTTTTGTTTATATTTGTTTTATGAATTTTTATCTTCGCGGAGGCCATTAAAGGAAAGGAGGAGAGCTTAAGAAACAAATAAGGAAAAATTATCTGTCTAAAACCAAAAAATGAATGAGAATGAGAGAGAGAATATATTCTAAAAGAAAACATTAAAACCTTTTCAATTTCCTCCATTAGAACCTTCCTTATTTTGTTCCAAAATTAAATCACCAATCCTCTTCCATCCTCTTTATATATTCGATAGAATAAAATAAAGAGAAAAGGAGAAAGTTCATTTCATAAATGATAATTAAGTGACTCATAAAAAGGAGATTTATTTCTTTTTTTAAATTCCTCCTTTACATTTTCAAATCACATTTAAACCATTCCTTTTTTTATCATGCATGTGGGCCTCAATAAAGAATTCTAAAATAACACTTAGCAATTAATCTATTTAAATCTAATTTAAATATTTTATTGATATCGAATTTCAGTATGCACATTTATAACTTTTATAGATGCACTTTATTAAGTACTAATTCAAACAAATCAAATGAAGTTTAATAATTAATATTTTACAAATATTAATTAATTTAATTAATTTACAATAATATATAAATTAATTAAATCATGTGGTTCATTCAGAGTATTCATCATTATGGTTGTGCGACTCCAAGGTGTAAATTCAGTCAGCGATTAATATCGAATTATTCGAATATTAATGTTCACACATCACTTAGCAGGTGATGTGACATTTTGACTGAATTATCGCTTACTGTCTTTTGATAAAATTCAATTTTATTATTATAAATGGTACCTGATAGTGACAATTATTTACACCAATTCTCTTCGTCAAAACTATATCACATTAGGGCTTATGGAATTTCGTAATGGTCAAAATTCCAATATCGTCCACATTCAACTTTATAATCCAAACACAAAGTCCTTTGTCCAATAATAACAATTATTATAACCGAACCGCTCAGGCCAGAGACTTTGACTTTGAGTTGACATCAGTTGATGTGATACTAACCTCATATAACTGAGGAGACGAATCGTGTCTTGAATAGTGCTTCACTTCCAACGCTTTCGCTCGACCCAACTATAGTCATTCGACGGATGTCATGTCGTAACTTGACTACAATCAAAGCTGAGCTTCCACGTTGAAGATCAAAAATATTCTCAAGTTGAGAGAACCGTGCAAATTAGTCACATCAATATTCTCTGCTTGACCTTATTATATTAACCAACATAAAACTATCGAGTGATTCATTCCATAGTTATCCAATAACTATCAGTACGTAAATCCTTGGTGCCCCCAGCAGTCATGAGTAATACACCATCCAACATTTGGAGAGTGTTACATACTAGTCTCAATAGATATATCGATATGCAATCTCGATACATCTTGACTAGGAATATTTAAAATGAAATATTTATTTTTATTGTGATAAATTACTCACGGTTACAACACTTTGTAACTGCTATCATAAAACATACCATTTATGGATTTTCTATTAAATATGATTTTAATTAAATTAACTAATTAATATAACACATTATATCAAGTATATAATAGAAAGAAAACACTTTTTAGTTTGAAAAAGATTGGTCATCAAGTTAGATATATGTGACAAATTACATAATTGTCCCTAGAGCATACCCCTCTATAGGTTAGCATGTGTATGTGATGACATGCGTATATAACTAAAATACCTGAAGTATTGCATGGTTTAGGATCTGTATTTTGTGTAAGTGTGTGTGTATCAGTGGCATATAAAACTACGTATTGATAGGTTCGAAAATGACGTAGTATTATTTGATTATTGTATTTTTTTGTTCCTTCCGCTGTGTTCTGAAAGACAAAATGGATAGTTTCTGTTTTGCCTTGTTGTATCAATCGCCAAAAGATCCATTGTTTTTGGACTTCTCTGGTCAAATTTATCGTTTTATCTCGGAAACCAAAGGTTTGAAAATAATCGATTTTACAAACGAAATCATCGAACCTAACAACATTGACTGGCTAAGAGCGATAAAGATAATATTAACATGTGAACATATTTCGTCATCGATAATTGCACCTCCAAAAGAACAACCCGTTGATGATGCAGACCCCAAACTAGGGCTAGCTTACATTAAGTGGGTTACAAAAAATGATATGCTCACTGGACCAAACTATACTAACTGGATAAGAGTAATTAAGATAACACTCATAAACAAATATTTATGGTTGTCAATAACCGTATCTTTAAGAGAGAAACACGTTGAAGGCACTCACCTCGAGGCAATAAAAGCTTATAATACTTAGGTGGCTGATTGCAAAATCGCTCAAGTTTTTATGTTGTCTAGATTAGACAAGTTATTGCAAAGGCAACACGAAAATATGTCTATCCACAAAGTCTTCAGAAGCCTTAGAGCTATGTTTTGGATGCAATCTTATTCCATAACGTACGAGATTACTAAGAAATTGTTCAGCATGAAGATGACTAAGAGCAACCGTGTTGAGGATTTCATCTTGACCATGTAAGACTATATTGATAGACTTTCAAAGTAAGATGTTGAAATAAGTGATAGGTTGCAAGTGGAATTGATCCTAGGCTTGTCGACTCCGCAGTTTTATCCATTTATATTGAACTACAATGTGAATCAGTTGGGTATACACCTCATCAAACTATTCAATATGCTAAGGTTAGCAGAGGGATCGTTTAAGGATTAAAACACGATGTTGGCTATAAAGGTAAAGTCATGTCTTTTAAAAGTATAAAGAAATGAAAGCAGAGCTCTAAGAAATGTAAGAAGGATGCTTCTACTAGCAAAGGTGAATGTCATCATTGTCACAAGAAGGGGCATTGGAAGCGCAATCGTCTAAAACTATTTGAAGATGGTCAGAGAAAAGAAAAATGTTTTTTTCCGCTCCTAAAGGTACATTTACAATTCAAAACTATTTGAATTATCTTAGTTTTTAGGTACTAGATCTGGAACTTATATCGGTAGTTCATAAAAGGACTTGAGGGTTGAAGACTTGTGGCAAAGGGTGAAATGAGGCTTTAAGTTGTTGATGGATCTCTAAAAGATATAGCTGCAGTTGGAGACTATCACTTGACTTTGTCAATTGGGTTTGATTTTGAATAATTTCTGTTATGTTAAAAGCTTTATTTATGGAATACTACCAATGTCGAGATTGTTGAGACTAGATACAGTTTTCATTCTAATAACAATGTTATAAACATTTTGTTTGATGGAAATAAAATTTGTAACGGTATTTACATATGACATTTATGTATTTAGTTTTAATCATATTTGTGCGTTTGATAAATCTTCTATTGACATTAATAATAGTTATTTAAGGCACTACAGGAAAGGCTATGTAAGAGATAAAAGACCGCATGGACTAAAAACCAAAAATTTTCCACCATCATTTGATTATGAAACATTTAACATTTAGTCAATGTATCAAATGGAATATGACTAAGCACCCCTTTAGTAGGAGCAATGAAAGAGTTGATGAGCTCTTGGATCTTGTACATACCGATATATGTGGCCCAATGACTATAATGACTAAGGAAAATTCAAATTACCTTTAACTTTTGTTGATGATTTTCCGAGACTAGGACATATATATCTTATGAAAAATAAATCCGATGTTTGTAAGAAAATTAAAGTGTGATGACCCGCAAATCTGTCCCGTTCGAGCCGACAATAAACCACACATGTCCAACCCAAGCCGAATGGAAAGACCAATAATTATGAGAAAGAAAGAGAGAAGAGAAGAAGAGAAGAGAAGAAGAGAAAGTAGAAGAACTAAAAGAAGAAAAGAAGAGAGAAGCTGAGAAGAGAAGAAAGAAAAAGGAAAAAGAAGAAAGAGAAAGAAACTAAAACAAACACAGATTCTCACATCATAGCGGAATAACATATAATTTAGATCAATAGTCTTTACAAAGAGAATCTGTAATATACATACATCATTCAGAGTACAAAAATCAATCACAATCACTAATCATCAGTCTGGACAGTTATAATACTCTATACTTACAAATGCTGATAATTTAAACGACAATGCAGCAGAAAAATAAACATATACGTGAATACGACCAAAAGACCTCTAGCTCATCTATTGAAGTTCCAAAGCACCAAATGTACATCTGTAAATATACTTGGTCTGACCTGAGCATTGGAAGGGAAGAACACCCGGATCAGTTTGGTAAACTAGCGTGAGAAAATATATCTCAACTTAATTTGAAGTTATAAAAACTTTCCTTTATCGAAACAAAGGTATCTCGTAAGACCATGTTCACACATAAACACAGACGGATTTTTTTATCTTACGAGAACCAAAAAATTTCATATTAAATCTTATTATATTATTCTAGTGTCAAGTACATAAATAATATTAATCATATCCGATATTGTTACATTGATTAAATTCCAGCATACTATCCACAAAGTGGGTTCTACAAACTAAATGGCAAGCACGTAGTAGATAACGGATTTCCTTACAAATGACAAAATGAAGGGACTACCTTCTGGCAGTACATCTCTAAAGGAATATAATGAGGCCCAATTGATGGTCCTCTACCAACACAAGACCGACCCATCACTTACTAGATAGTACCGAATATATCATCACCTCGGTCATTACCGACCTATCCGGGGGCCCTCATAGCATACATCCCAATAATTTAAAACTCGAACATCATAACAGTAATAAATATATCTAGAAGGGGATGATTATATCCTATTGGCTGCGAACCAAATAGCCTAGCCGCATCTACCCTATTTCGATCATTTCCGGGTTGAAACTGAGGTCACATTTAGCTTTCACATAGCATGTATCACTTTCCTCTTTTGAATGTCACATTGTCATTCAATCATCACACAACTGATTTTTACAAACGTATAACTCCTGAGCTCGTACATCTAAGGAAAGGTTGTTAAGCTAAGAGAAGTTGTCTTCTCCACCACCAAACAGATAATACGTTCATAGAGATCAATCAATGTAACTAGAGATGCAACGTCAGATATTCATTCATACAAGTTGTCAAGGAACAGGACAAACCGAAGGCACTTCTCCTACCATATCCTATCAGGAGTCACCCTTAGGATCAGTAGCGATTATTCCTTACATTGGATATTTCATAAAGAAGAGACCACTGCTACGATATCAATATTGGGAGTTTATCCCAAAATAAGCAACAAGCAGTCCTTCATTATGAAAATTCCAAATATCAGTGTCTTCTAATACCCGCAAATTCGAAAGCATATACATTGCTCCGAAGTGGTTCTCGAATAAATCCGACCCCGGTCTCTCTGGATCAACAATGATAAATAGGCTAAATTTGATAGTCGGTTATTTAATTATCAAAACAATAATAAAATATAGCACCATAAGCAATCACTAGGCCCATTTAATAAATCTTTTATTTATTAAATCACTTTTCAAATATTTACTTCAAATCATCTTTTGAAAGATATGTTCACAAAACCATTTCAAATTTGATAATGGAAAACATTTCCAGATACTTATATTAACGATATAATTAAATTCACAGTCATTTCATTTTTATCACTTATAAAAGCATTTCCATTTACTTATATATTTAATAACACCGCCGTTTGGAGAAACGCCAAATAGATTTCTATAACCGTGCAACTCCAGAGTTCGTACACCTCTGGATGGGTGTTAAGTATAAGAAGCAATGCTTCTACACCACCAAGCCTTTAGTATGATCATAAGAACAGATTCATGCATTTCACAAAGGAAGATCAAAACATCATTTATTGAATCAAAACAAAAGTTGCGTAAAACATCGTTACGACAACCCAAAACATTAGTATAGGGATTTGATTAATTATGTATATAAAAAATTTCATATACTATATAGAACAATTCCTTTAGAAAATCATTTACTATAACAACAGTGTTATAGTCCATGCCTTCTATACTTCTCTGAAAACGTCTGTTACAATAATAAATGTTGAAACCAATTTTTTGAAACATATCACATTATAAAACAATTTTTAAAACCATTTAAATTCCATTTGGAATTATTACTTCCAAAACCTTTATTTCCAAAAGATAAATCACTTTTAATATCATACTTCATTAAAAAATTTCTTCCAAACATTCTTTTAAATGAAAATCCATATTTAAATCTCAACATACGTCACTTCCGTATTTATAAAACCTTTTTATAAGTTCCTTTTGATATTATAAAACTTCTATTTTATAAAATTCTATCTATAAATCCATTCTCTTATAAAAACTAATTTTACTATCAAAATCCACTTATAAATTCATTTCTTTATAAATCATATATATATATATATATACGAGTATGATGGCACGTCCATCGGACGTGTGCCAAGAAGGAAGTGTGAAATATTTTGTGTGCTATCGTTATGCTGGTGATATATATAGACACAGACACACATATGTACATATTTACACACACATATATATATGTGGGTGTATGTGTGTGTTCGTATATGTGTGTTTTATATTTTTCCTTCTTTTCTGTACGGTTGCAGTAGTGTACAGCTATATATTAATTTTGGTCTAATTATATAAGCTGGCCAGCACCGAAAGAGAAGTTTGAAGCGGCCAGGAAGTAGATTGATGCAGCAAGAAATGCAATAAAATGAACATTCATTTGTTGATGCAGTATTTAAAAAAGAACAATTCCACACAAACAATGCATATTTTAAACAATATTTATGGAGAATACTATTAACAATATTAAGTATCTATCATCGCATATAGTGAGGAGTTTCGGTCTTTTTTTTTTAAAAAAGGGCAACTCTGAGTAGAAGTTAAAAAAAAAGGGAAACTTTGAGTTGTGAAGGCTAATGCGACCTCCACAACTTCAGTTGAATCATCGGTCGATTCTTCCCCTGTAGCTGGCACCTCTTCCTCTGATGATAGGGTTTAACAAAATTGGTTTGGCGCCAGACCACGAAGTGTTAAATGAAGAAAGTACTGTAATGGACGCGGTGTGTACAAACCTGACAACATATAGTAGTTATATCATAATCCCATTGTTGCATGCAGTACGTTAAGAATCTCTACTCAACCCAAGTGTCCTAAGTATAACAAAGCCAAACACACTTATAACAGTACACTGCAAAATCCAAACACTCAAAACCTGTTGTTGACGTTCGCAACCTTTTCCACCACAAAATCCATGTTATAGTTTTATAACAACACAGAACAGAAGATATAACTCAATAGTACGAAAAAACTTTTCAGTGCATTAGACTAAATATTATAATGTAGTACTAAATCCTTTTATTTGTGACTCATTACGCTACACAGTCATGTATTTGGTCATATATACATACAGCAGCAAAAAACCAAACAAACTTTTCAAGAAAAGAACCGCATGACATGCTCCATCCTTACATAATTTTTAAGTTGAACTTTCTAATTTCTAAAACAACAAGCAGCTATTTTATTTAGGTCCCAATGCAAGCACAAAAACTTCATCAGGATATGCAGAAATTTTGTGAACCAAAAACTCAGACGCACGTTTATCAATTTTTTGTCCTGAAGGGAGCGGCAGAAATAAATTGCCCAAACCATCAGTTCCATGTACGAAGTCACAAACACGGGGCATCCCACCCTATAATTTCTAGCTAAATTAGAACAATATATTGAACATGTAGCTGTATTATGATACTTCATGCAACCATGTGCATTGCACTATATCTGAAATTAGAAAGGTAAAATACCTTTAGTGGCTCATGACTACATTCTGCTACTGGTATTCCAAGACGTCCTGCTGTCTCACACTATCCTTTGCATGATGTAAACAACATATAATAATGGATATGCTCGACAGTAGAACAAATAAAGAAGTAGTTTAAAAATAATAATATTGATATACAGTTATGTACCAAAAGTAATGCATTGTGAGTGGCAACTTCAGTATGACAATTACCAAACACTGTCGTCAAACCTATGATGTCAAGTTCTTTGGCCTGGAAAGCCATCAAAATTGCCATGCTATCATCTGTAAACAAAGCAAATGTATAAAATTTAATATGTAGAATTAGAAGATTGATACCTTACATGGTTTTTGCTGAAAATGTTTAAGACCCAAAATTAAATTTTCACTTGGTTGAAGTTTCTAGTTTTCAGTTGAGATGATGCGGAGATCTTGGAAGAAGAATTTGTAGTTTGGAACTTCATACAAAACCTACAAAATACATCAGATAAACTATTTCATTCTGTCATGAGTAACCTCTATTATTAGTAAATTTAATTCATTTCATATTACTCGACAATATCAATTTGAAATGACAAAATCACCCTTCTAGCATCTATTACTCCATTTCCCTCAAACCACCCAGACTTTCAAGTAGAACATAAAAGTAACTCTCTAACTAAGCACTAAAGAATAATAAGTTAACTATTCCCCTAGAAATTACAACATTACTTGAATAACATAGTCTGGAACCCAAGCATCATTAACGTTTGAGGCAATCAGACCAAAATTTCTATATAATAGCGTAGGCAGAAAAGAGAATTTAAACCGCAATGAAATATAACTGAATTTTTTAAATTAGCTACTTACAAAAAAGGACTGTAAGTAGAATAAAATAGCAAAAAGACATTGATGAGTTAAGATGAATATACTATTAACTTTAAGATCGGTACAACTTAGTTATCCACACACATCATTTAAGAGAAAATCTGCTGACGATAATAGAACTCACATCAATCAGTGGCAAAGACAACACTCCACTTCAGGCAGGGGTAATTGGAATAAAGTGTATTTTTGTTAAATACATAAAACAATTAAGGTCGGCTGTGGTGGGAGGTACAAATCTAAAATCAGATATCAAACCATCATTATGCAATAGTAGCAAATACTTGACTTTATATTTCTATCAATATAGCATGCAGTTTATATTAATTAAAAAACTTCATCATTACACGTTGAAAACGTAGCTAAAGTAACTGAGAAAATATGTAAATACTTACCCCTAACCTATAAGAACCAAATGTCATAATAATGGCATTAGGCTCCTCAACCAACTTATCTGCATAACCTTTCATGCAAGCCAATGTCATCACCCACGTTTTAACTATCTGTAACACATGTTATAAGCCACAGAAATATTAATTACTAATCTAGTAAATTCAGGTATGTAAGTACTATCATCCAAACCATATCCTTAGAGGGCGAAGAACATGTACTCAAGATCAAAACTTATCGATAACAAATAGAATTAAATGACAGTTCACCTTATCTAATTGTTCCAACACCTCTTCTCGGTTAGCATCCACTTCCCTACACTTATGATCTCAGAATCTGGAAGGAACTGTGATATAAACAAACATCATGATCAAAAATACAATTTAAAATAAAAAAAACCCAAAACTTCAGTAAAACTCCTAGAGGATGATGTTATCCACCCAACATGAGTATGTGAAAATGTAAGATTATGATACACGTTGATAGTTACCTCATAATGTACCATATAGTGATGCCATTAATTTAAGTTTGATCAGTTTAAAAATGTTTTGTCTCAAATAATTACCACATAATCCACCTCACATAATCCATTATTTTAGTATCTGCAAATAAACGAAGAGGAACAAACTTAGTAGATAGATTCAAAATTGATGGTAATGTTATAGCAATATAATTATTAGAGGCAACAGTAGTTCTTCGCTGTACTCGAAGAGATTAATTGTTTCAGGTAAACCGTATATCATTTTGTTGATAAAAAAGGGTTATGTGTGACCTTATAATTAGTGTTATGATATGGGCATATCACCATAGTGGCCATTAAAAAAAATCATCCACTCTATAACAGAAGAAGAATCACAGTCTATAACAAAAAAAAATCACGTCTATAACAAAAAAAATCACAGTGTATAACGTAAGAACTGCAGTTCAATAGAGAAGAAGAATCACAGTCTATAATTAAAAAAAATCAGAAAAGAAAATGGAAAACCACGCCTAAATAAAATCCACCGACCTTTCTCCTCCAATTCTTCACTGTTTCGAAGAAGCCCTCCGTCTCATTTCGAATATGTAGTGTTCGATTTGGCGGATCAATTCATTGGTGGAGATCGACTTGAAATTTAGTCGTGAATTGTCTATAAAGGTAATAAAACATACCATGACGATTTAATCAGAGATAAATTAAAATGAGTGAAAGTATATTGGTAAGTTAGTATGGGAAATACAATCGCCATTGTCGAAGGGAATGAGAAGAGGGGAAAGTTGAGGAAAGTGGAGGAGAGAAATGAGAATGGGTGGATCGTGCAGAGGAAACTGTTTTTCACGTCTGAAGGAGAAAGGACAAAAGTATCGCCAGCAAGTTTCTTACGTAGTGGTTTAGGTAGGGTCATTTTAGGCATTGCAAAAAAGGCTTTACTTTGACCGGTTGACCAAAGCTTTTGCTTTATAGTATAGATATATATAATTCATTTATAAATCCATTTACCAACAACTTCAAATCCATTTACTAAACATTTATAAATTCCAATTATAAATATATTTCTTTATTTATAAAATATTACCTATATAAATTCTTTTTATAAGCTTATTTCAAAAATCCCAAATCAAAGTATTTCTCAAAACTATACTTTTATAACATCAAAAACCATAACTTTTTATTTATTTACAAATAAATTCATTCACTTTAATAAATTTAAAGAATCCTTGAAACATACGTATATTTCCAAAATTACTTCAATATCCTTTTTAAATCAAAATCATTGTTTTTAGTATTTCAAAATACCAAAATAAGGCCCAGTGCTACAGAAGCACTAAATAAAAAAAACAATCCATGTCATCAAATACATCATCCATCACATCAAATATCAAAAACATAAAAAATAAAATCAACGGTGGTGTGGAATCCTGTTGGATCCCTCCAACCTTTCCCCCTGCATCGAATACAACATATAATCAAATAATACAAAAACCAACCGCTTTGAGGCAGGATTCGTATACAAAGCCTCATCCGCTTTTACATGAAAATGTAATAAGGTCTCATCCACTCTAATAGGCGGGAGTATATCCAAACCAACTAATAAATGTAGTATACTATCCAAATAAGTAACAAACATCATAAATAATATTATTCCAACTTGTATAAAAATAAAAGCAGGCCAGAGAGGTGAGTTTACTCATAAAACTTTTAAAAATTCCTGAGCGCTTCTGTTTGAATTAAAATTGAACCGTCGTTGAATTTAATCCAAAATTCCTACTAGCTTCGAATTCATCCAATCCAACTCCATAGCATAGTGCTCGTTGATACAAACACAATGCAACTTACCATGCTCGATTTGGACCCTGTGCGAGAAAGTTACGGATTTACAAACATTTGAGATAATTAGAATTTAATTAATATAATTAACTAACATTTAAAACTTTAACCTTTTCTTCTATCTCATTTCCCTCCTCATGCGTATAGTTCCGGGCATATTTTTTTTTTGAAATTGACGATCGTTCGCCATTCGCCAACCACCTACTGTCGACCTCGCAACCGACGTCGATGCTGCCTCGCCTGCCTTAACACCCTTTGTAACAACCCGCATATTTATCGATTTTATATTTAAATATTTTATCATTCGTCGGATTTTAGTCCGAAAACCTACTTTTTGCATACGGTCGAATTAGGACTCGAGACCACCTCCATTGAGTTCAAAATGCCATTTGCGACCTTTTTGAGTATAAACTTCGATATGTTTGGAGAAAGTTGATTTTTGCTACTTTTTCCCGCTTAGGGCTTTGGTTGGGCTGAGCCAATTAGCCACTTAACTCAGTTCCAACACTCTCCTCTTCATTCACTTCTCTTCTATTTTCCTAACACTCAAGCTCAAGCAAAAATGGAGGAAGAGAATGGGAAATAGAAATTCCTAAGCCCTAGCTTGCTTTGCAAATCCATCTCCTTGCTCCAAAGTTCATGAGAACCCATTGGTAAGCTTCCTCTTCTTCTTCTCCAACTCATTCTCTCTTTGAATTTCAGAAATTTCCTAAACCTAACTTAGGAAATGTTCTTCTTTTTAGCTTAGATTCAAGCTTCTAGAGTTGGACTTGAAGAGTGGTTGATTCCTCTTTGCTTTCAAGCTTCATCTTCATAAATTTTAGTGCAAAGGTGAGATTTTTATCTCACATCTATGACTATAATTATCTTTGGTTGTTGGGTATGAATTCCTAACACTTCTTCATGTGCATTTGCTCTTGATTTGGATTGGTTTTGTGAATACTCCAATTTTTGGGTTTTTAAGTCAAATTTGTGTGAAATCCTTTTATGGATGTTTGATCATGTTTTTGGTGATGCACCGAGGAGCATATAGGGCCGGGTTGCCGATTGGCATAAACCCTTAGAGCCAATGTTCGTCCGGTTGCATTTTGGAAGAATTTGCTCTTCATTTGAATAGGCTGAAAAACAGCCCATGCATGATTCAGTCGACTGAAAACTCTGTTCAGTCGACTGAACCTGAAACCCGAGAGTTTCCAGGCAAGATTCAGTCGACTGAAAAACTCTGCACAGTCGACTGAAACTGGAAACAGAAAGTTTCCTGAACCTAAAAAATTTCCAGGCATAGGGTCAGTCGACTGAAAACTCTGTTCAGTCGACTGAACCTGCTGTTTTAGTCCAATTTGCCTTTTTGGATTGAATTTCCAGTTTAAATCGATTCGTGATGATCCTATTTATTGTCATCATTTATTATCATCTTTGATGACTTATTTTCTTTGGGAATTTTAGATATATCCACTTCGATGGATCCTTTATCGATTTCATTGGATTTTTATTCACATCTTCGAATGTGATCTTTGTGATTGATTGTTTCAACAATCCCCTTTGTGCTTTGTCACTTTAAAAATATAAAGGTTTTCTATACTAGTAGTAACTATCAAAACTCTTTCCTCAAACGATTTCAATACTATTTTAACACCAAATTCGTTTATAAAACCGTTTTCCAATCTATTAGTATATACAAACCTTTACCTCACTCGTATGAGAAATCTAATTAAACGACTTAGTAAAACAAGTGGTATGAAACACTTGCGTTTACTTCGTCGGTTAATTCTTGGACTTGTTCGATTGAACCTCTTGTGACAATTTTCTAGTGGAGATCTACAATTTGTTCGTAAATATTTATGTTAAGCTAGTGGTTATGGGACATGAAGCTAAGCTCATATATTTACTAGCTTACTGTAATCGACGCTTCTTGTTGATCATGACGATCATCTTTGTGATTTAGACTAGCAATGTGCGATGTCTCTTTGTCCATATCGAGGACGATACTTCATTTTTTTGTGGAGCTTCGGCTCACCAGGAGGAGCTTCGGCTCAATGTCCGCAATGGGGGACTATACCCTGTCAGGAGGAGTTTCGACTCACCAGGAGGAGCTTCGGCTCAATGTCCGCAATGGGGGACTATACCCTGTCAGGAGGAGTTTCGACTCACCAGGAGGAGCTTCGGCTCAATGTCCGCAATGGAGGACTATACCCTGTCAGGAGGAGCTTCGGCTCACCAGGAGGAGCTTCGGCTCAATGTCCGCAATGGGGGACTATACCCTGTCAGGAGGAGCTTCGGCTCACCAGGAGGAGCTTCGGCTCAATGTCCGCAATGGGGGACTATACCTTGTCAGGAGGAGTTTATTTTTATGGGATTGGCCATCCTTTTATTGTGATTTCTGGATTTGTGTCGATTTCTGGAATTTATGTTTCACCAAGTTTTACGATTAGCATTGATATATATGTCATTTATTGTGGCTTGGTGAATGAAATTAGGAGTATGACATTCCTTTTTATCTTGAGTAGATTATTGTGATATTGATTAATCTCTTGTTGATTTTCAATTACTTATTTATCACAGCTTGGAATTGTGATTATTATACGTTTATGTCATATCTCTTATTATATATCACTTCATCTGATATTTATAGCTAGACTGATCCGTTTATTATTTTCTTATTAAATATTACTCAGGTCAGACTGAGATTTTACAGGTGCTTCTGCTTGACTCCTTATCGGACCATCATCTGACCTTTTGGCTAACTACTATAGTTTAGTAGTTTTTGTTGTATACATTTATGATATAGACTCCTTGATGTATACATATTTTTGTCTAGCACTTGTATCTATTCTTTTGTGTTATTGTGGATCTTATTTGACCACTACTCTGATATACACTTTTATGTGTAACATTCATATCTATTTCCGCCTTTGTGATATGAAATTGTCCGTGACTGATTTATGTTATGTTTATTTCTATATTTGTTTCCGAAGATATTATAGCCACTGTGTAGTAGCTTTGAGTTTGTGTCGGTATGTCGGATTTCCTCTTGAGATGAAAAATTATATTTTTATCCGGTATATCGGTACTCGCACAAAGCAATTATACAGATGGTCGCTCCTCAATAGCCTTATTCTCCGTGCTAGTTGGCAGCATTACTCCGTAATGTTCTTGGCTAGCGTGGGTATAGAGGTGGGGCGTCACAGCTTGGTATCAGAGCCAAACTTCGGAACAATATGGAATATTATAGCAAGGATCATGTCCTAAGTCTTTCTTAGGAGTTGTGCTTTAGGATTTAATTCGGGTCTTCGTACCGTTCTATCCTATTTTCTTTATGATTCCTTGTTTTATCTATCAAGATTGCTTGATATTAATTTGTGAATAACCTTCTTCTTCTTCCTTCTTTCTTTCTTAAGGAAGAGAAATGGTTAGACAAGGCCGTCCCAGCGCCGGTCAATCTAGTGCTACTCCCCAAGATGGTGTATTTATGTCTGCCCAGCAGCTTCTAGATCTTGTTAAGAACGCTCAAGCAGCCGGACCCAATCCAGAGCCTACTCATCCTAGATCCGGTTTTGCACGCTTATGCAGAGACTACACCGATTTGGGTGGAGGGCCATTCAGGGGATCTGAGAGTGTTATTGAAATTCAAGCTTGGCTCAAATCATGCGATACATCTTTTCTCGCATGAACCTTATTGACCTTCATCGAGTCCAAGTAGCTTCTAGCATGCTCCAAGAAAGAGCATTGGATTGGTATGAGCTTTTAATTTCTGAAATCGTTGAGGCGGATCTTACTTAGGAGCAATTCCGGGGAAGATTCGAATTGAAATTTGTGCCGGAGGCTGAAAAAGTAACTTTAGCCCGGCGTTTCATAGACCTTGTTCAAGGTGAATCTTCTGTGACAGACTATGTCGCATCTTTCGAATCT
Source organism: Allium cepa (assembly GCA_030765085.1). Taxonomy (NCBI): domain Eukaryota; kingdom Viridiplantae; phylum Streptophyta; class Magnoliopsida; order Asparagales; family Amaryllidaceae; genus Allium; species Allium cepa. The sequence continues at coordinate 445,243,278 of CM060931.1, forward strand.
CTATCCAAATACGGGGTTGAGTATATTAATACCCCGATGAAGAAAAATCAGAGATTTGTCTATGGCTTGAATAAGAATCTTAAGAAGCCATTACTTCTGAAACTTGAGGTTTCATTTGATCAGCTTATTGATATCACTCTTCGTCTTGAAGAGGCTGATAGGGAAATTGATGTCGAGGTTGGGAGTGCCAAACCGAACTCCAACAACAACAAGAAGAGGCATCCCTTTACTAGGTTTGAAAGTCCTAATCCTAACAAGAGGGCGAAGCGAGAGATTTCTATAGCAAATACTCCCATCCCTAATCGCGGAGAATGCTACAATTGTGGCTCTAGGGACCACTATATAAATAGGTGTCCGAGGCCTATTTCTTGCCGCTATTGCAAAAGTGCGGATCATTATATCTCTTCGTGTCCCAAGCATCAAAGCAGGAGAGAAGTAAAGCTGCAATCCTCTAGCAACTCTTCTCTTGGTCAAGGTATTCTATATTCAATCCTTTATGACAATTGCTTTGTGATTATCTTGTTCGTGTTCTTTTTGATATGGGTTCCATCTCACTATTTTATATCAAGAAGAACTTGTTGATTCTTTCTTTTTAAACATTTTTGGGCTTGATGACTTCTTTGAGGATTGTGAATCCGGGTGGTAGATCCGCAACACTCAATTTGCTTTTGTTTAGATGTCGAGATTGTTTTATGTGACTTTTCTTTCTGAGCCGATATTTACTTTGGCTTCGGAATTGATTTTTTGAAAGGATCGGCTTAATCATTGTGAAGCCCATATCCTATTTTTCCGAGTGGATTACTCATCTTCGACATTTTCAAACTGTTAAGCAGATTTCTATTTTCCTTTGTGATTTTGATTCCAATTTGGTGGAATCATTTTATTCCTTAAGCCCACTTATAAGGAAAGTGTTGTTTCTCTTATCTAAATAATTTGTGAAACTTTTCCGGTTTTTTTTTTTTTTTTGAGCCTGTCTTAGGATCATCACCTAAGCAATATCTTTTGTGTGGTGTTAAGGTCTTTTCAGTTTGACTTTACCACCGGTTTTCGTTTGCTTCGAGTTGCGGAAATTAGCATTCCACTTACCGCATTCCGCACTTGTTATGATTCTTCTGAATGACTTATGTCATTCAATTTGTCTAGCTCATTTCATCCATTTTATAAATCGAATATTCTATGAATATTTCGATGAGACCATTCTTGTATTTATTGATTTTGGATGAAAATAGTAATTTAAAATTTTGCATATCTTTTTCATAAGATTTATTTATAAGTAAAACTGGATTTTGTTCTTGAAACGAAAAAAAAAAAATTCTTAAAACTTTTTAAGAGATTTATTTATCCTATAAAAGATGATTTTGTGATTGTATTGCCCGTTGAGTGCTTTAAGAATTTTGGTCGATGCGCTTGATCAACGTTATCGATAGGAATTTCCTAAACGCTTTGATGAGACAGTCAGACACGATATATTAACTTGTAAAATGTAATTTTGGAAGTTTTAACTTTTCGGGAAAGAGAATTATTTAAAAGAAGTTCTTTCTTTTCGATACTCTTATTCTTTCTTGTGATTCCTGAAGGGGAACCAAGACTTTGCTATTTGTACCGATAGTAGTCGTATTGGTTTGGATGCCATTCTCTTGCCATAGAGAATGTGCTATCTCTTGTGCTTCTAAATCATTATAGCTTATCGAGACTAGATATGCCACTCAGGATCTAGTGTTCGTGGCTATTGTTTTTGCTTTTGTAATTTGGCATCATCATTTTTGGATGAGAAATTTGTTCTCTACCCCGATCATAAATCTTTGGAATAATTATTTTCTCATAAGGAACTTCATGTTGACTCGAGTTCCTAGCATCTTATGATCTTGATATTCTTTTATTCCCGAGAAGGGAAATCGTGTTGCCAATGCGCTTTGTCGTAAGCAACAAGTGGTTGATTCTTTGATGTTGTCTGAATGGAATTATTTTTCTATCAAGTTCATCGGACATTTTGGTAAACTTCGTTTTATTGAGCTTAACTCATTCCTTTTAAGGACTAGCGTCCGATGTCCTTTTATTGTGTTCGGTTCATTGGACGTACCGTTTTTGTACTACGTCGGTGTTTCGGAAATCATTCGGGCTTCGGTTCATTGGACGTACCGTTTTTGTACTACGTCGGTGTTTCGGAAATCATTCGGGCTTCGGTTCATTGGACGTACCATTTTTGTACTGCGTCAGTGTTCCGAATTATTTGCTTTTGTAATCATCGGATGTACCGTTTGTACTACATCGATGTCTTTGTTATTTGATTCATCGGATGTACCGTTGTACTACATCGATGTCTTTGCTATTTGATTCATCGGATGTACCGGTTGTACTACATCGATGTCTTTGCTTTTGATTCATCGGATGTACCGTTGTACTACATCGATGTCTTTGCTATTTGATTCATCGGATGTACCGTTGTACTACATCGATGTCTTTGCTTTTGATTCATCGGATGTACCGTTTGTACTACATCGATGTCTTTGCTTTTGATTCATCGGATGTACCATTTGTACTACATCGATGTCTTTTCTTTTTGGATACATTGGACGTACTGTCTTTGTGCTACGTCGGTGTTCGAAATTATTCGAGTTTCTAGTTTCTCGGGCGTACCGTGATTGTACTACGCCGTTGCACCGGCTCAACTTTCTGCTATTCTTGACGATTTCCACGTCTTTTACCTACGGAAATGCCTTAGGGATTCCGGTTTTCATTCTTGAGCCCGGTGATATTGTGGAGATCGAAGTTTCACCAAATTTGACTTTTGAGCACCATTCTATTCGCATCATTGCTTCGGAGGTTGAGTGCCTTCGATATAAAGATATTCTTTTTGATAGAGGTTCAATGGTTCTCAAATCCTAAGGATTGCTCATGTGAAATCTTGAGAATTCATCGAACGAAAACTTACGGATTTACTCCTTCGTGCTCTTTATTGTGAACTTCATGGTTCAAATTTTCTTTTGTGTTAATATGCTTCTATGGTTGTTACTTCTTATATTTCCTTCTTAATTATTGCGAGGACGCAATTTCTTTAAGGAGGGGAGTCTGTAACAATCCGCATATTTATCGATTTTATATTTAAATATTATATTTAAATATTTTATCATTCGTCGTATTTTAGTCCGAAAACCTACTTTTTGCATACGGTCGAATTAGGACTCGAGACCACCTCCATTGAGTTCAAAATGCCGTTTGCCACCTTTTTGAGTATAAGCTTCGATATGTTTGGAGAAAGTTGATTTTTGCTACTTTTTCCCGCTTAGGGCTTTGGTTGGGCTGAGCCAATTAGCCACTTAACTCAGTTCCAACACTCTCCTCTTCATTCACTTCTCTTCTATTTTCCTAACACTCAAGCTCAAGCAAAAATGGAGGAAGAGAATGGGAAATAGAAATTCCTAAGCCCTAGCTTGCTTTGCAAATCCATCTCCTTGCTCCAAAGTTCATGAGAACCCATTGGTAAGCTTCCTCTTCTTCTTCTCCAACTCATTCTCTCTTTGAATTTCAGAAATTTCCTAAACCTAACTTAGGAAATGTTCTTCTTTTTAGCTTAGATTCAAGCTTCTAGAGTTGGACTTGAAGAGTGGTTGATTCCTCTTTGCTTTCAAGCTTCATCTTCATAAATTTTAGTGCAAAGGTGAGATTTTTATCTCACATCTATGACTATAATTATCTTTGGTTGTTGGGTATGAATTCCTAACACTTCTTCATGTGCATTTGCTCTTGATTTGGATTGGTTTTGTGAATACTTCAATTTTTGGGTTTTTAAGTCAAATTTGTGTGAAATCCTTTTATGGATGTTTGATCATGTTTTTGGTGATGCACCGAGGAGCATATAGGGCCGGGTTGCCGATTGGCATAAACCCTTAGAGCCAATGTCCATCCGGTTGCATTTTGGAAGAATTTGCTCTTCATTTGAATAGGCTGAAAAACAGCCCAGGCATGATTCAGTCGACTGAAAACTCTGTTCAGTCGACTGAACCTGAAACCCGAGAGTTTCCAGGCATGATTCAGTCGACTAAAAAACTCTGCACAGTCGACTGAAACTGGAAACGGAAAGTTTTCTGAACCTGGAAAATTTCCAGGCACAGGGTCAGTCGACTGAAAACTCTGTTCAGTCGACTGAACCTGCTGTTTTAGTCCAATTTGCCTTTTTGGATTGAATTTCCAGTTTAAATTGATTTGTGATGATCCTATTTATTGTCATCATTTATTATCATCTTTGATGACTTATTTTCTTTGGGAATTTTAGATATATCCACTTCGATGGATCCTTTATCGATTTCATTGGATTTTTATTCACATCTTCGAATGTGATCTTTGTGATTGATTGTTTCAACAATCCCCCTTGTGCTTTGTCACTTTAAAAATATAAAGGTTTTCTATACTAGTAGTAACTATCAAAACTCTTTCCTCAAACGATTTCAATACTATTTTAATACCAAATTCGTTTATAAAACCGTTTTCCAATCTATTAGTATATACAAACCTTTACCTCACTCGTATGAGAAATCTAATTAAACGACTTAGTAAAACAAGTGGTATGAAACGCTTGCGTTTACTTCGTCGGTTAATTCTTGGACTTGTTCGATTGAACCTCTTGTGACAATTTTCTAGTGGAGATCTACAATTTGTTCGTAAATATTTAAGTTAAGCTAGTGGTTATGGGACATGAAGCTAAGCTCATATATTTACTAGCTTACTGTAATCGACGCTTCTTGTTGATCATGACGATCATCTTTGTGATTTAGACTAGCAATGTGCGATGTCTCTTTGTCCATATCGAGGACGATACTTCATTTTTTTTGTGGAGCTTCGGCTCACCAGGAGGAGCTTCGGCTCAATGTCTGCAATGGGGGACTATACCCTGTCAGGAGGAGTTTCGACTCACCAGGAGGAGCTTCGGCTCAATGTCCGCAATGGGGGACTATACCCTGTCAGGAGGAGTTTCGACTCACCAGGAGGAGCTTCGGCTCAATGTCTGCAATGGGGGACTATACCCTGTCAGGAGGAGTTTCGGCTCACCAGGAGGAGCTTCGGCTCAATGTCCGCAATGGGGGACTATACCCTGTCAGGAGGAGCTTCGGCTCACCAGGAGGAGCTTCGGCTCAATGTCCGCAATGGGGGACTATACCCTGTCAGGAGGAGCTTCGGCTCACCAGGAGGAGCTTCGGCTCAATGTCCGCAATGGGGGACTATACCCTGTCAGGAGGAGTTTATTTTTATGGGATTGGCCATCCTTTTATTGTGATTTCTGGATTTCTTGTGTTGATTTCTGGAATTTATGTTTCACCAACTTTTACGATTGGCATTGATATATATATGTCATTTATTGTGGCTTGGTGAATGAAATTACGAGTATGACATTCCTTTTTATCTTGAGTAGATTATTGTGATATTGATTAATCTCTTGTTGATTTTCAATTACTTATTTATCACAGCTTGGCATTGTGATTATTATACGTTTATGTCATATCTCTTATTATATATCACTTCATCTGATATTTATAGCTAGACTGATCCGTTTATTATTTTCTTATTAAATAATACTCGGGTCAGACTGAGATTTTACAGGTGCTTCTGCTTGACTCCTTATCGGACCATCATCTGACCTTTTGGCTAACTACTATAGTTTAGTAGTTTTTGTTGTATACATTTATGATATAGACTCCTTGATGTATACATATTTTTGTCTAGCACTTGTATCTATTCTTTTGTGTTATTGTGGATCTTATTTGACCACTACTCTGATATACACTTTTATGTGTAACATTCATATCTATTTCCGCCTTTGTGATATGAAATTGTCCGTGACTGATTTATGTTATGTTTATTTCTATATTTGTTTCCGAAGATATTGTAGCCACTGTGTAGTAGCTTTGAGTTTGTGTCGGTATGTCGGATTTCCTCTTGAGATGAAAAGTTATATTTTTATCCGGTATATCGGTACTCGCACAAAGCAATTATACAGATGGTCGCTCCTCAACAGCCTTATTCTCCATGCTAGTTGACAGCATTACTCCGTAATGTTCTTGGCTAGCGTGGTTATAGAGGTGGGGCGTCACACCCTTCGCCCTTGCCTACTGACCCCATGCGTGCACGTACACATGAAACTCAAGAACGATGAACCTCAAACTGCAGATGAACGTGGGCCAATTTCAGCCATGTCGAGCAATGATTCGATAATCCGACCATATAGACTTGTTCGTGGAGTCAAGCTCTCCAACTTTCATGTTGGACGTTTCGACTAATTTTGCACCAAGCTCGCTGTGCAATAATGGCCGTTGGATAGTGGAGATTTAATGGCGGTCGAAAATTATTTTAGGATTAGGGTTTGAAAATGAAGGAAATTGAGGGCTATTTATAGAAAATTAAACTCTGCACTATTCATCAATGAAAATTTTGAACTCCAAACGAAGCGTGTCGACTGGCATTCTATATATTATACCCCTATTCCAAACGTAATGGAATATATATCGGGAGCGATTCCATTATATACAGAAGTTAACTTCTCGAAATCACATTATTTTAACTTAAATTCCTTTAAATAATTTCTTTGCGTTTCGAACTCGCATGACCAAACGATACGTCCAATCGCCATGAAATTCGGCAGCATATATAATAATTCACTATTATGGATCCAATGAAACCAGTTTCATCAAAATCCGAGATAGTGTCCCAAAAACATTGTTCTTATGCGTTAATTAAAACGAGTAATTTCCAAAATCGGTTTAATCATTTTTAAATCCAAATTAAAAGATTATTATCTTCATTCTTATTTAAATAGAATTTAAAATCAACTTTAGAAATAATTTTCATTCATATTAAATTCAAGGTTCAATTATTTAAACAATTTCAAATATTAAATTAAACAATTAATTATCAAATAAATTGCTATAATTGAAATATATGTTATTTAACTTATAAAATTAACCTTTCAATGATTAAAATCAATCAAATATCCCAAAATTCGAATAACTAAAATTCTGGATCGTTACATAAAGAGTATAGGAATGAGCTAGAAAATCAGATGAACCATTAAGTTAAAAATCTTCGATCTAATCAAGGATATGAAATGTTGGACAAGAGCTCCAATAATACTTAAATGATAGTGGGATTATCTCTTAGAATACTCCCCTCTAGGCTCCGCGACATAATAGTGTTTTGGAAAGAAGAATTGAACCCTATCAGATATAGTTAGTTCTAAAGACGAGTAAGGCTGAGCTACATCTTTCCTATTGGAGATATGCACTAGAAACCGCAGTGCATATGTTGAATTTGATACCTACTAAATATACGCCTAATATGCCATATAAGATGTAGCATGAGAAAAAACCCTACCCAAAATATTTGAAGGTATGAAGTTATCCAGCCTATATATAGAACGTTGGCACCAATAAACTTGAGGTAAGATTGACTTTGCGTAAATTTATAGGATATCCTAAGAATTGTATGGAATATTTTTTCTATAACACTAAGGAATAAAAGATTATTGTTTCTCCACATAGTGTCTTTCTAGAAAAGGAATTTCTATTAAGAAAATTAATAACAGATTTGTAGACTTGGACGTGATCCTCAAAGTAAATGCGGAATTGAACCAATAGAAGGAATAAATTCACCGTTATACGAAAACATGCTACCTGTTAGAAGGTCTAGTAGGGAATCTTGTACACTAGAGAAACACTATGATTTTCTCATGGATGAGGAAAAAGGGAACCACATTTTAGAAGATGGCACTCCTCTCTCATTCTAATAAGCACTCTAAAGTAAAGACTCCGCACTTTGGTTTGAAGCTATAAAATCCGAGATAGATTCCATGTATGAAAACAAGTATGAACTTTTTCTGACACACCCAAAGGGATAAAACCCATCAGTTGCAAATACATTTTTAAGAAAAACTAAATATAAATGGAGAGGTAGAGACATGTAAGGCAAGACTAGTTGCGAAAGGTTTTCATCAGATTCAAGGCATTAATTATAATAAAATATTTTCTGCTATAGCAATGCTTAAGTATATATGGATAATGCTTGTTATCTCGCGTTATATGACTATGAAAATATGGTAGATGGACATGAAAATGACATTTAGAAATAGTGATTTAGAAGAGACCGTTTACATACCGTAGTCCAAGGGTTTCGAGGTCAGTGGGAGTGAAGGAAAAGCATTTAAATCGTCAAGACAAATTTATGATCTTATGGAAGAATTTCTTTGACAAAGTAATCAAACAGTTTGTTTTTTTATTAGTGTACAGAGTAAGGAAGTGTAAATATATCAAAAAGAACAACGAAGTGCTATAATGTTCTTAGTCTTATATATCGATGATTTGCTTTCGATTGTTAATGACACTACGTTGCTGTAATCAGTGAAAGCATGGTTGTTCAAGAACTTCTCCATGAATGATTTGGAGAAGTGACATATATACTTGGTATTAGGATTTATAGAGATAGATCCCAATCCTTGTTCATAAATATCATACCAAAAAGGTTCATTATTGGGAATTCCAAGCATGGATACGTTCTGATGAAATCTAGAAATGTCCTTTTTAAGAAGGATGTTTCCCACACTAATAAAAAAAAGGATCATATAAAGAGGATACTATATGCATCCACAATCGGTTCCATAATGTATATACTTTGTACTAGACTAGATGTTGCTTATGCATTAGGATGCGTAAGCCAAAATCATTCTAAACCCAGAGAAAAAAATATTGGATGACAGTGAAATGTATTCTTAAGTATTTAAGGAACGCTAAAAACTTATTCCTTATATATGAGAATGAAGACTTCCTTTTGAAGGGATATACATATTCTAGCACTTAGAGCAATATCGATGATAGTAAATCAATGTCTAGTTATGATAACAATGGAGCGTTCAATTAGAAAAATTCCAAGAAAGAGATGGTAGTTGATTCAATAGTGGAGGCCGAGTACATCGCCTTTGATAAAATAGTTAAAGAATTGGTCTGAATGCATAAGTATATAGCTAAACTAAGAGTGTTTCGTAATGTTGAGAAACCTGTAACATTGTTATGTGACAAAAATGCAGCGATGTAGATCGCAAAGGTACCTAAGTGTCACAAGAAGTCAACGCATATTCTTCGAAAGTTCCACCTATTAAGAGAATTTGTCGGTAATGAAGAATTCGTGATTAAAAGAGTAGATACCAATGACAACATAGCAGATCCATATGAAGGGACTAACTCGATCGATTCTAAGCGAACTTATTGAAGAGATGGGATTGAAATCCCATAATTGTCCCTAAGTGAAAGTGGGATATTGATGGAGTTAGGGGTATTACCAAGTTACAATTCAATAATTTATTGTAAATTATTAATCTCTAATAAAATCTCGTTCAAAATAAAAGGTGTTTGTTTTGTGTTATATATTTATTATATTTTAATATATTAATTAAATAACTTAAATTAAATATACTTCATAGAAATCCTTAAATAATATGTTATATGATAGTAATTACAAACTATTGTAATAATGAGAAATTCATCACATTGTAAATAAACATATTGTTTAGAATATTTATAGTCAAGATGTTTCAAGAAAAGATATCGATTTATCCATTAAGATTAGAGTATGTAACGCTCTCCAATGTAGGGTAGTGTACTCCTCATGACTATCGAGGCACTAAATGGTTATGTATTGATAGTTATTGGATAAATATGGAATGACTAACTGGAGATTCTCTTATTGGTAAATGTAACTAAGGTTAAATAAGAGATCTAGAAGTGACAAAGTTACACAGTACTCTCGACTCAGTAATATGTTGAACTTTAGTGTGGCACTCCACTTTTATTATAGTTAAATCATGGCATGACAACTATCGAAAGACTATAGTTAGGCCTGAGTTGAAGTAATACTATACAATAGAGAATTCGTCCCCTAGGTGGTTTGAGGTTGATCAGGGTCAAATGTAGTCAGCTTAAAGTCAAAGTCTTTAGCCAAAGTAGTACAGTTAATAATAAATGTTATTATTGAACCAAGAACTTTGCATTTGGGCAAACCAAGTTTAATGTGGATGATACTTGAATTTTGACAAAACCCAAATTCCATAAATCCTAAAGTGATATAGTTTAACAAAGAGAATGGTGTAAATAATTGTTACAGAAGGTACCACTTAATACCATAAAATATAATTTTGCTGAAAAGATGTATATAAAAGATAATTCGATCAAACCGTCACACTACTACCTAAGGCGAAGTGTGAACGTTAATATTCGAATTGTTCGATATTAATCACTAACTGAATTTAAACCTACCAGTCGCATAACCGTATTGATGAATACTCTAAAATACCACATGTTTTAATTAATATATTATTATTATAAAATTAAATTAATTAATATTTATGAAATATTAATTAATTATATATTTATTTTACATATTGGTGCCATTATTAATTTTCTAGATGTCATTAGTAATTGATTTATTACATATGCAAAAGTTATATATGTAAAATCAATATACGATGTCGATATACATTCTAGTTGGATTTAATTGTAATTAATTGCTAAACGGGTTTGAAGTGATTAGGGCTCCAATAAGCCCTAGTTATGGACGATCTAAAGTGAAGGAAGGAGAAGTTCAAGATTCGAATATTAAATGTAGAATTGGTAAAGGCGGGCTAGAAAATTAAGGAGAATAGTTCTCATTAGCTATCTTTGTAAAAGACACCTTAAACCCTCACTGTCATGATCCGATTTTTCGACACCTGAAAATCGACATCAATACTCCCACTGTATTAAATGCCAAACAATCAAATGCCAGAAAAACAGATCATAAGGGAAAGAAGAAGGAGGTAGAAGAAGAGAAAACAAAACAACATCAAAATCTCACAGTCGCAGCGGAACAATATATAATAGATAAATGACCAACCTTTATACAAAAAGAACTATATATGTTTAAAATATTGCATCAACAGAGTACAACACAATCAATAACAAACTACTGGACAGTTTTGATAACTTGTCCACACAAAGCTGAATATACAGCATATGCTGCACAGCAGAATATACATCAAGTACGGGTGATACGTCTCGCCATCCAGCATATCCCCTGAGCTCCATAACAGTCCATCCAGAATCTGTACTCTATAATACTCGGTCTGACCCGAGCATTATAGTAAAATAACACCGAGCCATTCTGGAAAACCAGCGTGAGAAAACTCACCCAGCTGGATTATTAAAGTTTTCAAAATCCTTTGAAATCAAAGGTATCTCGTAAGACCATGCCAAAATAAAACATGCCTGGTTTATACCTTATGATAACCAAAACATTTTTATCAAATCCGTCTGATATTTTAATAGTGTCTATAGAAAGTAAAATAGAATCTAGCTGAAATGCTTGCATCTCACATTCGAGCAATAGTTGGGCATAATCAAAATCATACAGGCGCTTTTTGGAGATTGGATTCCATACAATGGCAGGGCTACTGGGGTACCACCCGTCACAGTACATGGTCTAGATCAAAGTACCGAGGATCCCCCCTGATCCCCTGTAATACAAGACCGGAGCTACCCCTTACTGCATAGTCCAAATAAGATCACCCGGCGGTTGGGATCAGCGACCGCCCACACAGCCGAAAAAAGGGACATCTAGACATGGATGATTTTACCCTAATTGGTTACTAGCCATTTAGCCTTATTGCACCTCTCCTATTTTAGCCATTCTCGGTTGATAAGGCTCGAGGCTATGCATTACCTTTTTTAACACACATACACTTAGAATGCTATCAGAACATAGAATGCTCATCGCCCCTCTGACGATGTTCTGATAGCATTCGTCCATACAAGTCCGTTCCCGGTCCAAACGGAACCGAATGCACTACTCCTACTGCATCCATTTTAGAATCACCCTCAGGATTAGTAGTGATTATCCCTTGCACTTCACTACTCCATCTTCGACTCCAAGCTCTTGTCTTCCTCACGAAAGCGTTCAAAACGAATCAAAGTGGTTTTTGAGAAATTAATCCCAATCTCGGTCTCTTCGAAACGATCAGCGCAATGGCCAATATTGATAGTCGGTTATTTAACTATCATATAACATCCACAAACAACCATCAGGCCCTAATAATCTCCCAAATTATTTATTTCAAAATATCTTCACAAGATAATTTTCTACACTTCAATCCTTTGAAATAGTTTTCAAATCACTTTTTCTCTAACGAAATAAATTTCCTTCCAATTGTTTGTTTCCATTGAAAATCATCAAGACTTAATACTTTAGATTTTTAAATAATTTAAATCACTTTATCCAGAAATTTATACTTTAGAACACTTAAAATAAAAACTACTAAAAACACTTTATTTAAAATACTTGTTATGAAATTTTAAAATAATTTCTCATGTAAAACTTAAGCCAAAACTAAATTTAAAATAAAAGTTATTCTATAAGGTATAAATATTAAATAATTATCTTTTAAATCATAATACTAGTTAAACCTTTAAAATAATTTACTTATATAATTGACTTAATAAAAAATTTCTTTTAAAATTTTTAAAACCACTAAATAATAATTTCTTTCTAAAACATTACTTTAAAACCACTTTAAAACCTCTAACTTATATTTAAAAATCTGCTTTGAAAACATACTCGGCTTTTCAGGAAAAATCCACTTTCCATTCCATAATAGTTCATTTAATCAGTTAATAAATCCTTCTCGATTTATCCCTATTTAATTTACGTCTCAAACCTGTAAATTTCTTTCCCACACTTTTAAAAATAATACCATTATTTATTTTTAAAACATATTACCCATTCCTTTATAAATTCCCTTCGTGAATTTATACTTTCTAATATCCACTGATATCTTATTTCACTTTATAAAACCAGTTTATAAATTCCATAGTCTCATCCTCCTTTTAAATCACAGTTTCAAACACTTAATCAATTTTCAAATCGATTTCAAAAATTTACTCCTTTTTAAAATAAATTCCTTTACTTACTCAATTTTATTTCAAAACCTATTAATTTCAAATTTTACTCCTTTATTACGATTTAAAATCTTATTTAAACTAAAAATACCAATTTCATACTTTTCCAAAATTCTTCTTTATCTCTCCCAACTATTTTAAACCTTGAATTTAATATAAATCCTTATTCCATTAAATAATATCATTTAAGTTTAAAAATTCATTTATTCCCATTTATTCAAAAATCTCCTTTTCCATATTCAGAATTTATTGATTAGAATTTAAAAAAAAATCAACTTTTATCCTTCTCCGGTTCATTCTCTAATTTATTCAAATTCTCTATAATTATTGTACTTAAAAATTCTCTCTTTATTTCCCTTCAAAAAATCCAATCTATATATTTTTGATAACTCAATATACCCAAATATATTCAATCGAACCATAGCATCCAATATTTTCAATTCCCAATAAAATCAATAATCTATCACAAATAATCAATGAATCATATCAGATTATGAAAACAAATTCAATATTTTGAGGAATCCAGTTGGATCCCACCAACCTATTTTTTCCTGCATCCATAGATGTTAGCATGATATAAAAATACCAATCCTACTTCGAGAAGGATATCGCATTATATAGGGTCATCCGCTATTATGCGGGGGGCATAAGGTCTCATCCGCTATATAATGCGAGAATCAATCACTCATATATTTATATAAAATATCACATCCAAACAGATAGTAGATCATCAATTCAAGCAATCTACCAGTAATTTAAATTTTAACTATTTAAATTAACGGTAATCCAATTGAGTGAGATTAACTCACCTATAACTTTTGTTTGCAATCCGATCCAAACCGTCTTGTCTCTCTATAATTTTTAGAGCTTGTATAAACATTTTATCATTTGTTAATGTTAGGAAAAATCTAACAATTTATTTATCACTTAATAAATTTTAATTTACTAATTTTAAATAAATACTAGCCTAATATATTTATTTTGTTTCTTCGGTTTGCAACTGATAATAGTTTCATTAACTACCAGATCTACTTTACCGTAAAACTTCGAAATTCGAGTTCATTGTAATTCATGAATTCTCTTAACACTGTAAAATTTAAATTCTATATTTTTTTTTCAAGTTCAATTACTTTCAAATTTTAAATATGAATTCAAATTTTAAGAACAGAAAAAGAAACCCATACCAAAGCTGACCAACCGGCCCGCAACATTCTTCTTCCCAAATCTCCTTTTGGATATCACGTCTACAACGAGATCCACCGCGTACCCGAAATCTACAAAAGCATTGAAGTGCACACTCTCGAATAAGAAATCTTCGCTACCGTCAGGCCTCGGCCTCCCAGTGCCTTTCCACCATGCTTGACCCCAATTCACTCCTTCCACCTAATGCATTTTCGTCGCCGAACTGTGCCCAACGCAACTGTCGCGTTCTCCCCATTCGTTGAGATTCATGCGGCCATCCCATACTTCATGCGTGCGCCTACGCCATCACCCACTCTCGTGCGACCCAGCTCTCAAACACGTCTGCCCCGATTCCACGAGTCAATGCCTTATCCACCTAGTCGAATCTCCCAATTAGTGTTGCGACCTTCCACGAGCACCAGGCAAAAGTACATGCTCAACACGAAATTGAAATGAGCCTTGTGGTTTCGATTCGAAATCGAATCCAATTTCGTTACTTACTTTTTTTAAATCGAAAGAAATTTTGAGGAGGAGAGGAGATTTGCGTTTGAACTGGAAATAGAGGAAGAAGACGAGAAGCTTTCTTACTACCATTTCCCCCTTTTCAACTGTTCGGCCATTATATTTTTTAGAAAGACGCGTGTTATCAGAAAGGACACATGTTTGAAAAGGCAAGAGACATGTATGAAAAAAAGTAGATAGCACGGTGGCTGGAGAAAAGCTAAAAAAGAATGGATGTGAATTTGGTCAAATATTATATTTAAATTTTAAATCGTCTCGAAATACGCAACTCAAAATCTCGACCTTCTATTGATGCATGCCACCAGACATCCCCAATGTTATACCTCTATTTCGAATACAATGGAAAAGGTTTCGAGTCCTAATTCGATCGTATGGAGAAGATAGCTGTCACATCCTGGAATTTTGACCTTATTATTGCAGTAAGTTTTTGATCAAATTTAAATAAAATACAAGATTTTTCATTTTGAAATAAATAGGATGTTGGATATTATTGGTTGTATATATGTATAAAGGAATTTATAATTTCAAAATATAAATAGACTCTTTTAACAATATTCAAAATTAAATCTGTTTTATTTTATTACATTAAAAATTATACATTAATGACACTTAATATTAAAAGTAATAAAAGTAGCTAATAATAATAAGTATAATAATACATTTCTTTTCACATTAATATTAAATATAAATACATTAGTGCAAATACCTTATAAATCAAATATTGGAAAGATTAAACCTTTAAAACAAAAAAATATACAGGCAAGATAAGATGTGAAGATATAATACATCTATGTATATAAAGAGCTTAAAATATTAATTGCTAACACACATAAGTCAATTTGAATTTGTTTCAAAATCTTTTCATCCTCCTTATGGAAAACTCACTGACCATACAAATAAATATCTTTGTACAACACATAAGCATGTATCAACATGCATTAATTGCTTGTTATCATAATTAAGAGCATCAACAATTAATAGCACAACATTTTGTTCATGTAAGTACTCAGCCGAGATGTCTTTTTCACTTCATACTGCAGTAAACATTTCTTAGCCAATAAAAAAACAAAATGACATGACAAATATAAACTGTCTAGTTACAACCTACTGTTAAACAGCTTTAATCTATATATATATCCACCTATGAACTTCCAGGCTCGTTTATAAAACAGAACTAAACTAAAGGCAAACCTGAGAAAAATTATGATTTGTTATGCAAACATAGATTTAAATGCAACAGCGAAACCAATAGGGAAAGTTTCAGAAAATTCAATTGCAAATTCTTCAACATCAATTCTGTTCAACAGTTTTAGGTGAGTAAACTTATCTTTAATATACTTGTATCTGTAGCTTATAAATGGTGTGAGTTTTGGGCTGTTGCTCTGAAAAAATTGTTATGGCTGACTTCAGTGTTTTTGTACAAGGTTCTGAATATAGTAAAACAAAGGAATTGTAAATGTTTTTTTTTCCATATAAATGTTTAAAACCTGGACCTTAATGCTAATATAAGTAGTTACCTAAATCAATGCTTGCAAGTTTTGTTTTGAAGTTATACAGCATGTATCAACACTGTTTATTCAAACTACAAGTAAAGGGATTCAAAGATCAAAATTCGAATGTTTAGATTTAGGAATTCAATAACATATTTCAATTTCAGATACATAATTAGGATTTTTAGCATCAAAATTATGATTTTTAAGCTGGGGTATTAAGAGCAGTTTCAAAATGAAACTAAAATGGGTTTCTATAAACTTTGGAATATTGTGTTAATTTTAATTTCTGTAAATTCATACGAAGCAAGCTTGTAATCCATTCGACACAAGAAAAATATTAAAATAATTTTCGAATGTATGGATTTTGAGATTGAGGTAAAGATAGGGTTTACTGCTTACATTTTCAATGCTCTGTAAAACATTTGATTTCGGCATCATAGGGAGACCGAGTTGATCGCGATTTTGAGTGAGGGTAGAGTGGTATGTGGTTGACCTATGGCCGGAGACCCATCGCTTCCAATGATCACTGTCGTTTGGTCGAAGCGATTTTGTTTTCCTGTAAGTTCGTATGTGTTCGTGTCTCAGGTGAGATTTTGCATTTCGGCTTGATCGTGGAAATGGGGGTTGACTGTTGGGTATATGGGTGATTTAGGGTTTGTGGACGCCGTCGCGAGCCACCAGAGGAGTGGCGAGCCACCGTGCACGTGCACGGTGGCGTGAGCGTATCAGTAGGATAGTGGTGGCTCTGTATCGAGTGAGACTCGAGTGGGTACTCGAGAAGGGAGTGGGTTGGATCGTGTTAGGACCAGTGTTCACGCGAGTTGTCATCAGCAGTTGTTTTAAACTTAGATAATGAAAAGAGTTACAGAAAAAAAAAAGAGAAGAGGAAGAATGGGTTTCAGGGGAAAAACTCAGGAAAGTTGTGTGCAAACCAAATGAAGATCTTTTATCAAGATTAAGACTGAAATATAAATAACTGTTTGATGGTTATAAGTTAGAAGCTAGTTACATGTTTAGTAGTTACGTTAATACTTAATGGTGTTAAGCCTTAATTATTATCATTTTAATCAAGGAATTACAGTATAAATTAAGTAATTACTTTAAGCTAGAAGTGTAACCGATTAACGGTTAAGTTTGCGGATAGTAGTTAGTTGAGTTTCAAATTTTTAAATAAACTTCTTTAATTACTTGCAGGAAGTAATTAAGGATGTTTAAGTGATTGATAAATGAGTAATTAACGACTTAAGTCAATAAACGAAGAATTAATAGTTAGCTAATCTAATAATTTAACTATGAAATAATAGTTGATTAATTAAGTAATTTAATTAAGAATCAAGGATTATGATTGATTAATTAACTAATTAGTATTTAGAAAATTTTGTAATTAAGTTCCATTAAAAATATTTAAGGGTACTTACTTAATGAATAAGGAATAGTTAATTGGGTAATTTAAAGTTTAATAGTTAGATTAAGAAGTAATAAATTAAATGATGAAATAAAATAATTAAGTAATTGAATAATTAAGTCTTAATAATCGATTTAGTAATGATTAATTAACTCAAACAATTTGAAATGAAATAGGTAATTAATGGATAATTAAACTGGGTTAAATAATTAACTCTCAAGTAATTAATTCTAAATAGAATTAATTACCAATAAGACTTAAAGGTGATTGCTTATGGACTGTTGTGATTGAATACCTGATTGTGATATTTATGTGATGATATTCTATGATACTCTGTGATATGCTGTGCTATACCTATGCTGCTTGTATATGTTTTATCCGTGATAAATGCTATGTTAATTAAATTTGTTGAATTTAATTACTAAACTATTTAAGTTAATTAGACAACTTGGCCCTTAAAAAAATGGCGGTTGGATTCGATGAGACCGGGATCGAAAGAATCAAATTTGATTCTCCGATAACCACATCGATCCAATTTAAACGTTAGGTCGTGAATCCTGAAATGAAGATCAAGATGGTGCCTTTAGAATGCAAGGGTTATCGTCGTTGACTCTGAGCGAGATTCCAAAATGAGTGCAACGAGATAATGCCTTCGGTTTCGTTCGAACCCGGAACGAACTCGTATGGATTGAATGCTTTCAGCACATCGTCAGGCGGACGATGAGCATTCTAAGTTATATGTTCTTTAAAAGGTAATCGCAGCCTCAAGCCTCATCAACCGGGAATGGCTAAAACAGGGGAGATGCAGCAAGGTTAGGTGGGTCATGCCCAAGCAGGACAAGATATTTCCCCTGTCTAGATGTCCATTTTATATTTTTCGGCTTAGTGTGTGGTTGGTCGCGCCAACCACGGGGTTTATCTTGTTCGAGACTGTTCAGTAAGGAATGGTTCCGGCCTTGTGTTGCAGGGGATGAAGGGAGTAATCCTCGGTACGGTGATCTAGGCCCCGTACTGTGACGGGCGGTACCCCAGTAGCCCTGCCATTGTTGGAAATCCATTTTCCCTTCGAGACCTTACGGTTTTGATTTGTATTACCCACTTTTGTGGCTAGTAGCTGGAATTTAATGAATGTAACAATTTCGGCTATTTTCTATTTACTTGAAAACCCTAGACACTATTATAATATCACTGGATTTCCTATGAAATGCTTTGGTTAGCGTAAGGTAAAAACTTACCCGTATTTATTTGTGGGGAGTCTTACGTGATACCTTTATTTTCAAATGTTTTTTTCAAAGTTAAACAACCTTAAACTGTTTACTCATACCGAACCCATGTCTGACCCGGAGTTTATTTTTGTTTTCATAAACTCTCGGGTACCCAAATTTTTACGGGTAGCCAAGGGATTCAGGTTAGTTTTGACGAATTCTGGAGGAGCAATGGAGCAGGAGGATTCAACGTTGTAGATATATATATAGCCCGCTGTGTGGGTATCTCCGAGTCATATTGTTTGAGTTGTATTAACTAGACAGGTGTTTATAACTGTCTAGTATGTGATGTATTATCTGTATAACTCTGATTGATGTATTATACTATGTAATAGTTATGTGATATATTATATTTTGTTCCATTCCGCTATGAGATTATGATGTTATTGTTCTTTCTTCTCTATCTTTTCTATTTTCTCATCCCTTTCTTTCTTAATGATGATACGTCTTTCTGGTAATAGAATGACGGGTCGTCACAGTTGGTATCAAAGCATAGGTTAGTAATAACCTTGGCTCTGGTAGAAATTACTCATAGAATAGAGTTTGTAGAACTCTAAAATGAGTCTGAGAGTATTAATAGATATGAGCGCGTACTTGTAAGTGAATATAAAATTATTTTTATATTGTGTTGATTTATCTGTTGAGTGTTTATGGATTCTAGTCGATGTGTGGGACGCCATTTCATCGATAGGGATTCCTAAACTCTTAAACAAGATTGACCGACACAGTATTGTTTTTAAGGTAGGGTAAATGAAATAATTTTACCCAAAATTATATTTTGATATAAAGAAATATTTTTCTGAAATAACTATATATACTTGGATATTTGATTGTTAATAGTACAATCAAATAAATTTTAAATGTGAGTGGTTTATAACCAAATAAAATTATTTGAGAATGATTTTAAATAAAAGGGAATATAACTAAAATTTGATTAAACCAGAATTTAAGTCCCGGAAATTTGAAAGGTGTTTAAAAGAATTTAAACAAAAGAATTTGGGAATTTAAAAATCTTGGCAATGTTTGAAATCTTTTTCCAAAAATTTAGAGGCAATGATGGAGTATTGTTTTGGAAAATATGGTTGAATGAAATTTGTTTGGAAAGAATTTGAGGAAGTAGGGAAGCACTGAACTCACTTCAGTCGCTGGAAAATAATCCTGATGGTGCTGGCCACATCATCAGTATTCATTTTTGAGTTTCTAAAGTGATGGATTGCTGCCAGGATAATTGGACATGATATTTAGAGTTGTTGGGTATACAAGTTGTTTTAAAAATTTCAAGAGAAAATTTGTTTTGGTGAAACAAGTGTTTGGAAGTTGAAAATTTGATTTGGTATACCAAGTGACTATGTGTAGCATCATTTCAAAATGGTTTTGGAGATGAAAACCGGGCAATTGAATTCTGAGAAATTCTATTTAATAATGTGAAAGGTTTAAATAAATTAACTATTGAACTTATAAAGTTAAGTTGATATTAATCAAATGAAATTGGGAATCTCAATCCATAAGATTAAAAGTTTAATTTAAGGAAATAAAAGTGAAGAAAATGTACTTGAATTTAACCTGAGGTAAGCTAAATGAAATTGAAGTTCAAAACGAACTTAATTAGATATAAAATTTGAAGGTAAAATGATTGTAAATGGGGAAATGAAAATTTATACCTTAAGACAGTAAGAGCTATATATATATGTAGTCTGAAATTGTGGTTATAAGATGAAATGACCCAAACGAGTGATATAAACTTTTAAGAAAACAAATAAGCTTTGAACTCATACAGTGAGAAATAAATTTAAAAGAATGGGAAGTAGATAAATTTAACTGAAGTTGAGTTGAAATGAAACTGAATTTAAATGAATTCAGTCGAATTATAAATAATATTGAGTGGAATAAAGTTCTTATGTAAATAAGTAAATGTAAACCAAAGTAAGTATTGAATTGGATTTTAATAGAAATGGTGCGAGTTGTAAACAAATCTAATTCGAGTATAAATTAGATAACCTTATTATGAATAAATTGAATAACTTTATTATGAATAAATTCAATAATGAGTAGTTAATGCAAATTAAAATTTAAGAATGGATAAAAGAATAAAGTAATCAGTAAATAATTGGGATTTGATTAAAGGAAAATCAAATCAAAGATTTAAATGGAAATTGGTGGAATAGAATAAACTTAAGTTATTGGGTAGAACTGTTTGAAGAAAATAAATGACTTAAGCTAATTGGGAAATGATTATTTAAAATATTGGATGTCGAATTTTAATAAAATGGTTTGGAATCAAACTTGTTGAAATAAAAGAAATACAATGTGAGGATTGTGAATAATTTAAATGGGGATTGGATTCAAATTAAAATTTGTTATAAAGCTTAAGTGATTATCTATTCACAATGATATTGTTGAATTACATAAGAAATGAGTTGTTTTGAAGTAAACAAGATTAGATAAAATTCTATGAATTATGGGAAGCAAAATAGGATGATTTTGAATATGAGTTTGTATTGCTCAAATGGACTACATATCTAAGCAAGTAAGTTGTAATTCACTTAAATTAAAGGGAATGGTTTGAAAATTGATTGAAATTAATTGTGTTGAGGATTGGAACCTTACATATGTGCTTATGGAAATATGTAATGCTAAACAAATGGAGAATATGTCGAAGTTTTCAGAATTTGAAAACTATAAGTAAACTAATTTAAAAATAATAATAGGAATCAGTTATAAATAGAGATAGTCAATAAAAGTTCAATATTCAGAGTTAAGAAAATTGAATTCATATGGAATTGGTAATTCAGATTTAAAGTGGAAAAATAATAATAATAAGAAGATATAAAGGCTATGGTTGTAGAGTAATAATATAAGAGTGTATATAATGCTTATATTAAGCTTAAGAAATGAATGGTGAAATTCTTAAGTAAAATTGATACCGAGAAAATTATTCCAAGTGGATAGAATCGGGATAATGTGAATAAAAGAAATTGATATGGTTGATAATCAATGGATATGAATACGTAGGATGAACGTATATTATTTTATTCGCATAACAAATTGATCCAGATTCGAGTACAGAATTTCGATATAGTTATATAGATCCGAGTTGGGATTTTTCACTCGATTTTCGATGACGAACCATGGATATGGATTTTGATTGATTCTGGAAATTCTCTATCATAGTTGTGACTGTGCAAGGAGAATGACAGGTCTAATCGAGAAACCAGTTCTGAGTCCGTACTAGGAAGTCAGGTGGACAATACTAGTTCGGAAATGAAATTGTATGATCGAGCGAGCGATCGGATTTGATACTGCGTACGAATGGTATATGTACATCGTACGGGCTTGATTTAATAAGAATTGAAATTTTGAAAAGAGGTCAATAAAATTTGAAAAGAGTTAATATTGTAGATTTTAGAATTTAATTTCTAGAATGGATGTCTGGAATTTATTGTGTATTCCTTATATCTCAGGAAAATTTATTCATGATTCATCATTAATTGTTAAACCAGTAATTCAGGAAATTGGAAGTTGAGTCGAATTTAATGGTGGTCAGGAATCCAGTTTGGATTATTGATCATCGAGAGACAAACTCTCGATAGTTTTAGGAGTGCTTATCCAGATTTATGTTCGGATAACTAGTGTTGTTTGTTAGAATAGACTGTTTGTTTGTTGTTAATATATAAATGATATTTATGTTTGAATAATTGGCATAACATCTTTTTGAATTAACTGTTGTTTAAATTTCGGGGACGAAATTCTTTTAAGGGGGGAGGAATGTGACATCCCGGAATTTTGACCTTATTATTACAGTAAGTTTTTGATCAAATTTAAATAAAATACAAGATTTTTCATTTTAAAATAAATAGGATGTTGGATATTATTGGTTGTATATATGTATAAAGGAATTTATAATTTCAAAATATAAATAGACTCTTTTAACAATATTCAAAATTAAATCTATTTCATTTTATTACATTAAAAATTATACATTAATGACACTTAATACTAAAAGTAATAAAAGTAGCTAATAATAATAAGTATAATAATACATTTCTTTTCACATTAATATTAAATATAAATACATTGGTGCAAATACCTTATAAATCAAATATTGGAAAGATTAAACCTTTAAAAAAAAAATATACAGGCAAGATAAGATGTGAAGATATAATACATCTATGTATATAAAGAGCTTAAAATATTAATTGCTAACACACATAAGTCAATTCGAATTTGTTTCAAAATCTTTTCAGCCTCCTTATGGAAAACTCACTGACCATACAAATAAAAATCTTTGTACAACACATAAGCATGTATCAACAAGCATTAATTGCTTGTTATCATAATTAAGAGCATCAACAATTAATAGCACAACATTTTGTTCATGTAAGTACTCAGCCGAGATGTCTTTTTCACTTCATACTGCAGTAAACATTTCTTAGCCAATAAAAAAATAAAATGACATGACAAATATAAACTGTCTAGTTACAACCTACTGTTAAACAGCTTCAATCTATATATATATCCACCTATGAACTTCCAGTCTCGTTTATAAAACAGAACTAAACTAAAGGCGAACCTGAGAAAAATTATGATTTGTTATGCAAACATAGATTCAATAGGGAAAGTTTCAGAAAATTCAATTGCAAATTCAATTGCAAATTCTTCAACATCAATTCTGTTCAACAGTTTTAGGTGAGTAAACTTATCTTTAATATACTTGTATCTGTAGCTTATAAATGGTGTGAGTTTTGGGCTGTTGGTCTGAAAAAATTGTTATGGCTGACTTAAGTGTTTTTGTACAAGGTTCTGAATATAGCAAAACAAAGGAATTGTAAATGTTTTTTTTACATATAAATGTTTGAAACCTGGACCTTAATGCTAATATAAGTAGTTACCTAAATCAATGCCTGCAAGTTTTGTTTTGAAGCTATACAGCATGTATCAACACTGTTTATTCAAACTACAGGTAAAGGGATTCAAAGATCAAAATTCGAATGTTTAGATTTAGGAATTCAATAACATATTTCAATTTCAGATACATAATTAGGATTTTTAGCATCAAAATTATGATTTTTAAGCTGGGGTATTAAGAGCAGTTTCAGAATGAAACTAAAATGGGTTTATGTAAATTTTGGAATATTGTGTTAATTTTAATTTCTGTAAATTCTTACGAAGCAAGCTTGTAATCCATTCGACACAAGAAAAATATTAAAATAATTTTCGAATGTATGGATTTTGAGATTGAGGTAAAGATAGGGTTTACTGCTTACATTTTCAATGCTCTGTAAAACATTTGATTTCGGCATCATAGGGAGACCGAGTTGATCGCGATTTTGAGTGAGGGTAGAGTGGTATGTGGTTGACCTATGGCCGGAGACCCATCGCTTCCAATGATCACCGTCGTTTGGTCGAAGCGATTTTGTTTTCCTGTAAGTTCGTATGTGTTCGTGTTTCAGGTGAGATTTTGCATTTCGGCTTGATCGTGGAAATGGGGGTTGACTGTTGGGTATATGGGTGATTTAGGGTTTGTGGACGCCGTCGCGAGCCACCAGAGGAGTGGCGAGCCACCGTGCACGTGCACGGTGGCGTGAGCGTATCAGTAGGATAGTGGTGGCTCTGCATCGAGTGAGACTCGAGTGGGTACTCGAGAAGGGAGTGGGTTGGATCGTGTTAGGACCAGTGTTCACGCGAGTTGTCATCAGCAGTCGTTTTAAACTTAGATAATGAAAAGAGTTACAGAAAAAAAAAAAGAGAAGAGGAAGAATGGGTTTCAGGGGAAAAACTCGGGAAAGTTGTGTGCAAACCAAAGTTGCACTCGAGACCAGTTAGGAGGAGACCCGTTTGTTTTGTAATTGTAGTATTAAATTTTCAAAGTGAAACTAAATGAAGATCTTTTATCAAGATTAAGACTGAAATATAAATAACTGTTAGATGGTTATAAGTTAGAAGCTAGTTACATGTTTAGTAGTTACGTTAATACTTAATGGTGTTAAGCCTTAATTATTATCATTTTAATCAAGGAATTACAATATAAATTAAGTAATTACTTTAAGCTAGAAGTGTAACCGATTAACGGTTAAGTTTGCGGATAGTAGTTAGTTGAGTTTCAAAATTTTAAATAAACTTCTTTAATTACTTGCAGGAAGTAATTAAGGATGTTTAAGTGATTGATAAATGAGTAATTAACGACTTAAGTCAATAAACGAAGAATTAATAGTTAGCTAATCTAATAATTTAACTATGAAATAATAGTTGATTAATTAAGTAATTTAATTAAGAATCAAGGATTATGATTGATTAATTAACTAATTAGTATTTAGAAAATTTTGTAATTAAGTTCCATTAAAAATATTTAAGGGTACTTACTTAATGAATAAGGAATAGTTAATTGGGTAATTTAAAGTTTAATAGTTAGATTAAGAAGTAATAAATTAAATGATGAAATAAAATAATTAAGTAATTGAATAATTAAGTCTTAATAATCGATTTAGTAATGATTAATTAACTCAAACAATTTGAAATGAAATAGGTAATTAATGGATAATTAAACTGGGTTAAATAATTAACTCTCAAGTAATTAATTCTAAATAGAATTAATTACCAATAAGACTTAAAGGTGATTGCTTATGGAGTGTTGTGATTGAATACCTGATTGTGATATTTATGTGATGATATTCTATGATACTCTGTGATATGCTGTGCTATACCTATGCTGCTTGTATATGTTTTATCCGTGATAAATGCTATGTTAATTAAATTTGTTGAATTTAATTACTAAATTATTTAAGTTAATTAGACAACTTGGCCCTTAAAAAAATGGCGGTTGGATTCGATGAGACCGGGATCGAAAGAATCAAATTTGATTCTCCGATAACCACATCGATCCAATTTAAACGTTAGGTCGTGAATCCTGAAATGAAGATCAAGATGGTGCCTTTAGAATGCAAGGGTTATCGTCGTTGACTCTGAGCGAGATTCCAAAATGAGTGCAACGAGATAATGCCTTCGGTTTCGTTCGAACCCGGAACGAACTCGTATGGATTGAATGCTTTCAGCACATCGTCAGGCGGACGATGAGCATTCTAAGTTATATGTTCTTTAAAAGGTAATCGCAGCCTCAAGCCTCATCAACCGGGAATGGCTAAAACAGGGGAGATGCAGCAAGGTTAGGTGGGTCATGCCCAAGCAGGAAAAGATATTTCCCCTGTCTAGATGTCCCTTTTATATTTTTCGGCTTAGTGTGTGATTGGTCGCGCCAACCACGGGGTTTATCTTGTTCGGGACTGTTCAGTAAGGAATGGTTCCGGCCTTGTGTTGCAGGTGATGAAGGGAGTAATCCTTAGTACGGTGATCTAGGCCCCGTACCGTGACGGGCGGTACCCCAGTAGCCCTGCCATTGTTGGAAATCCATTTTCCCTACGAGACCCTACGGTTTTGATTTGTATTACCCACTTTTGTGGCTAGTAGCTGGAATTTAATGAATGTAACAATTTCGGCTATTTTCTATTTACTTGAAACCCTAGACACTATTATAATATCACTGGATTTCCTATGAAATGCTTTGGTTAGCGTAAGGTAAAAACTTACCCGTATTTATTTGTGGGGAGTCTTACGTGATACCTTTATTTTCAAATGTTTTTTTCAAAGTTAAACAACCTTAAACCGTTTACTCATACCGGACCCATGTCTTACCAGGAGTTTATTTTTGTTTTCATAAACTCTCGGGTACCCAAATTTTTACGGGTAGCCAAGGGATTCAGGTTAGTTTTGACGAATTCTTGAGGAGCAATGGAGCAGGAGGCTTCAACGTTGTAGATATATATAGCCGGCTGTGTTGGTATCTCCGAGTCATATTGTTTGAGTTGTATTAACTAGACAGGTGTTTATAACTGTCTAGTATGTGATGTATTATCTGTATAACTCTGATTGATGTATTATACTATGTAATAGTTATGTGATATATTATATTTTGTTCCATTCCGCTGTGAGATTCTGATGTTGTTGTTCTTTCTTCTCTTTCTTTTCTATTTTCTCATCCCTTTTTTTCTTAATGATGATACGTCTTTCTGGTAATAGAAGGACGGGTCGTCACAGTTGGAATTTTCAACTTCCAATATGAGTTTGTATTGCTTAAATGGATTATATAAGCAAGTAAGTTGTAAATTCCTTTTAATTAAAAGGGAATGGTTTGAGAATTGATTGAGATTAATTGGGTTGAGGATTGGTACCTTACATATGTGCTTATGAAAATATGTAATGGAGAATATGTCAAAGCTTTTCAGAATTTTAAAACTATAAAAAAAAATTAGCAACAAAACAATTTCAAATTGAAAATTTAAAGTAAACTAATGAATGAAACTAATTTTAAAATAATAATAGGAATCAGTTATAAATGGAGATAGTCAATAAATGTTCAATTTTCAGAGTTAAGAAAATTGAATTCATGGTAATTCAGATTTAAATAAGAAGATATAAAGGCTAAAGTGGCAGGGTAATAATATAAAAGTATATATAATGCTTATATTAAACTTAAGAAACGAGTGGTGAAATTCTTAAGTAAAATTTGATATTGGGAAAAAATTTATCCCAGGTGGATAGAATCGGAATAATGTGAATAAAAGAAATTGATATGGTTGATAATCAATGAATATAAATACGTAGGATGTACGTATATTATTTTATTCCCAGAATTTGATCCAGATTCGAGCACAGAATTTCGAGATTGTTATATCGATCCAAATTAGGATTTTTCACTCGATTTTCGACGACGAACCACGGATTTGGATTTTGATTGATGCTGGAAATTCTCTATCATAGTTGTGACTATGCAAGGAGAATGACAGTTTCTGATCAAGAAACCAGACCTGAGTCTGTACTAGGAAGTCGGGTGGACGATACTAGTTTGGAAATGAAATTGTGTGATCGAGCGATCAGATTTGATATTACGTACGAATGATATATGTACATCGTACGGGCTTGATTTAAAATAAATATTGGAATTCTTTAAAGAAGTCAATAAATTTGGAAAGAGTTAATACCGTGGTTTTCAGAATTTAATTTCCAGAATGGATGTCTGGAATTTATTGTGTATCCCATATATCTCAGGAAAATTTATTCATGATTCATCATTAATTGTTAAACCAGTAATTCAGGAAATTGGAAGTTGAGTCGAATTTAATGGTGGTCAGGAATCCAGTTTGGATTATTGATCATCGAGAGATAAACTCTTGATAGTTTTAGGAGTGCTTATCCGGATTTATGTTCGGATAACTAGTGATGTTTGTTAAAGTAGACCATTTGATTTTGTTATTGTATGTTTGGATGGTTAATATAAAAGTTTGTGGAATTAACTGTTGTTTAAATTTCGGGGACGAAATTCTTTTAAGGGGGGAGGAATGTAACAACCCGGAATTTTTGACAGCATATTTAATAAATATTTAATCTAATTTAAATTTAATATAAGCTTGTCAATGTTTTAATTGATAAGATCGTGGATATTTAACAGTTATATGTTTTATAAAAGAAAGTTTTGATTTAATTTTTTTTTAAATAGAATGCCTTGGAAACCATTTAAAACAAAATCTGCCTTTTACACTAAAATCAAAGATTTTATATGGTTGATATTTAATCTAGTACCTATAAAATGAAATGGAAATGATAATGTTTAAAACAAACAAACGTAGAAAATATTGAACATAAACATGAAAATTTAACACATAAATCTAAAACAAAATAAATTATAAATATAAACATAAAACCAGCATAAAACATAATCATAAATTATGGAATAATAAAAGTTTAATTATATTTATGCATAAGAAAACAAAGTTAATATAAGATATCTTTATGCAATCAAGAGTTTTGTCCAGAAATAAAAGTAAATGCAAACCAGTAATAAAACTTATGCTACTGAAATTTATATGCATAAGAGAAACAAAGTTGTTCACTTCAATTTAATAATGGGAAAAATCTGTGTCTTGTACAAAACAAACAAACAGAAATTGAAAACATTTATTACTTGAAGTTACAAACTAATTAGATTTCTGCATAATATATTTACATATGTACAATTCTAAGAAGATGAATTATTATTATAACCTGCATATACACATGAATAATGAAAAGAAGACTAATCATTTACATCAAGTACAAAATATCTTGCACTAAGAACATGCAGTCGAGATAAGTAAACCTTCAGCTAATATTCATTACATGTAAACATATATTCACATCTTAGTTCAAACATAAGAGCTGCAAATATCTTTATAAAATCCATGTGTCAGCAACACATAATAAGTATGTACCTGCAAATTTGTACACTGACATACAAATATACTATGCAGCTGAACATAATTATAATTATGGTAAGAAAAACAATTAGTGATTGTGTAAACATATTAGAAAACAAAGTATGTACTTACTGTCAACCCAGCTACTCTTTTGTACAAAACAAATACTTCAACTATTTTCTTTGCAGTAATTTAAGTCTGCCCATATCAGAAACTATTGTTAACATTTGAAGACAT
Organism: Allium cepa; assembly: GCA_030765085.1. Taxonomy (NCBI): domain Eukaryota; kingdom Viridiplantae; phylum Streptophyta; class Magnoliopsida; order Asparagales; family Amaryllidaceae; genus Allium; species Allium cepa. The sequence continues at coordinate 445,272,630 of CM060931.1, forward strand.
ATTCATTAAAGCTAAGTACAATTTGTCATTTCAGACTACAAATTAATGTTTCAGCCGAAATGTCATATTGCAGTAAATTAATGCAAAGTCATAATTGGTCAAAACAAATAAAGCTTGTCCTGATAATGCCTTTTTCATACTACTGTTATCTTATATATATATATATATATATATATATATATATATATATATATATATATATATATGCAGTTGCTTGTTAATTCTAGTTCATTCAACAAACACATAACAAAAACTTGAGAAAAACTGAGAATAAGAAAAAGAAGTAAACTAAATTTTTACTCAAACTAAAAACAATCAGGATTCAAGACAGTTTCAGGCCTCAAGTATATTCATACTGCAGTTTTCATGGAACATGAATGCTCTGGTTCAGGAATGTTTTGGTGAGTAAACATCAAGATTTAAATTTTAGTTTATTTAAATTCAAACAAGTTGATTTCATTTATTTATGGAATGGAATCAGTGATGGGTGAGTAGGAATTTGTGAATATTTGGGGTTATGCTCTGTTGTTTCTCTGTGATGGATGCAGATCTTATAGTTGATTTTAACACTCAAGTTTTTATTTAAACCTTGTTAGCTTGTTTCCCCAACAAACAAGATGTTGAGAACATTAAACCAGATTTTGAAAACAAATTAAAACAAGTTAAGAAAACTATTTTACTGAAGGTTAAGTTACAGGAAGTCAAGCAAGAAAACCACTAAATTTAATTTTGTAAGAGGTAATCCAAGTTTGTAACTTGAATACATACTGTAATTTAGGATTTTTAAAACTACAACAGTTATTTTTTGTATGGGATTCAAAGAGCAGATCGTGTTTGAAATAAAAGTGAATTTTTACCAATTTCTCTCAATTTAATCATTTAAATTCATTAAAACTTGAGTTGAAGCGAGTTTGTATGTCTGTGAGTTTGGGAAAAATGTTGTCTATTTTTCCTAATTCAAAAATTAAACGAACGAATTCAATATAGGGTTTGTCTCAGTTTTTTTTATACACTGCAGTATGGTGTCGAGTGAATCATCCATGTGTGACCGAGCTGCACGAAATTTGGTGAGTTGATGGGATAGTGTGCCGTGTTCATGTGGGTGAAGTTGCGGCAACTCCGATGGCTGGAATTGTTGACCGCGAGCGTTTTGGCCGAAGGCCCTGATTAGTGTTTTTCCATAAACTGAATTTTTTTTAGCTTCGACCTTATTTCGAATCTCTGGGATTCGATTATGGAAGAGGAGGGGAATTGTGGTTTGTGGGTGCTGTCGAGGGCGCTGGAGGTGCGGCGAACCACCGTGCACGTGCACGGTGGCGTTGGGACGGGATGTCGTGTAGGTGATGACGTGAGGGGGTCTGCTTCGTGGCGTGCTCGAGTGAAGATGGGTTTGTCTTCGGGTTACCCTGTCATTCGCGCGGAGTTCCCTGATGATTGACCCTTTATTTGGTTTTAACGTTCAGCAATTAAATATAAATAAAAGAGAGGGTGAAGAAGAAGGATGCGTTCAGGGGCAGCTCGGGGAATTTAGGGGGAGAACTCGAAGCAGCACCCGAGTAAGAACAGGAGCGGTCTCGGGTTTTTAGGGTGAGATCTCGGGTCTGTTGATTTTGGGCCTGATGATTCAGTTGTAATGTTAACAAAATTCAGATACAATTTAATACTAGTTTTATTATGGAAGTAATGTTTCACAATGGTTCAAATTCTTAGCTGCTATTTAATTATGGAATTAATTTAAATTAAGTAATAGGTTAACCAATAATTAATGTTGTGATTAATACTATATTTGATGATACAATTTAAAAGAGGACTTTTACATATTTAATTATGAACTCATAAGATCAATAAATCATTAACAATTACTTTTAAATTAGAATTAACGGAAGATTAAATCTTGGTGGAAGTTGGTTGAGAATAATTGCTTCACAAGCAAAGATCGAGTGAATAATTAAGAGTAGTGGTAAATTTGGAAATTATTTACTTAAAGACAAATTTTTTGAATGATTAATAATTGATTAGTCGAGTAAATTAATTAAGAGCAAATAAAAGGTTAAGTAAGTAATTAGCAGTAATTAAATGGAATATTTAAGTTTAATCAATAATTAAGACTATTAATTAAATGATTAATTGAAGTAAATAACTGGATTAAGAAGAAATTAAGTAATTGATAGTGTGAGATAAATAATTATGTAATTAGGATTTAATAGTTGATTAAGAAATCGTTTATTAGATGATTTGAAATGAAACAGAAAATAAATTGTTAATTAATAAAGAGAGTTAAGAGATTAACTCTCGGGTAATTAATTCTAAATTGAATTAATTACAAATAGGATTTAAGAGTAATTGTTTATGGATGGTTGAGTAGAATATCTGATTTGTGATGTTTAAATTGATGATATTCTGTGATGTTCTGTGATATGTTATGTTATATCTATGATGCTTGTACATGTTTTATCTGTGATAAATGCTATGTTAATTCAACTGTTAGATTTAAATTATTTAAACTGTTAAGTTAATTAGACAACTTGGCCCTTAAAATGGCGGTTGGATTTGATGAGACCGGGATCGGAAGAATCAAATTTGATTCTACGAAAACCACATCAATCCAATTTAAACGTTAGGTCGTGATTCCTGAAATGAAAATCGAGATGGTGTTTTCAGAATGCAAGGGTTATCGTCGTTGACTCTGAGGGTGATTCCAAAATGAGTGTGACGAGATAATGCCTTCGGTTTCGTTCAACCCCGGAATGAACTTGTATGGATTGAATGCTTTCAACACATCGTCAGGCGGACGATGAGCATTCTAAGAATAATGTTCAATAAAGGTATTCGTAACCTCAAGCCTCATCAACCGGGAATGGCTAAAACAGGGGAGATGCAGCAAGGTTAGGTGGGTCATGCCCAAGCAGGACAAGATATTTCCCCTGTCTGGATGTCCCTTTTTATATTTTGGCTTAGTGGGCGGTTGCTAGCTACAACTGCGGGGTTTATCTTGTTTGGGACTGTTCAGTAAGGAATGGTTCCAGCCTTGTGTTGCAGGGGATGAAGGGAGTAATCCTCGGTACAGTGATCTAGGCCCCGTACTGTGACGGGCGATACCCCAGTAGCCCTGCCATTGTTGGAAATCCATTTTCCCTACGGGACCCTACGGTTTTGATTTGTATTACCCACTTTTGTGGCTAGTAGCTGGAATTTAATGAATGTAACAATTTCGGCTATTTTATATTTACTTGAAAACCCTAGACACTATTATAATATCGCTAGATTTCCTATGAAATGTTTTGGTTAGCGTAAGGTAAAAACTTACCCGTATTTATTTGTGGGGAGTCTTACGTGATACCTTTATTTTTAAATGTTTTTCAAAGTTAAGCAACTTTAAACCGTTTACTCATACCAGACCCATGTCTGACCCGGAGTTTATATTTTGTTTTCATAAACTCTCGGATACCCAAATTTTTACGGGTAGCCAAGAGATTCAGGTTAGATTTGACGAATTCTGGAGGAGCAATGGAGGAGGAGGCTTCAGCGTTGTAGAGATATATATATATATAGTTCCGCTGTGTTAGTATCTCTGAGTCTTATCGTTTGAGTTGTATTGCATTGAGTTGTATTAACTAGACAGGAGTCTGTAACTGTCTAATATGTGATGTACGATCTGTATAACTCTGATTGATGTATTAAACTATGTAATATTTATGTGGTATATTATATTTGTTCCGTTCCGCTGTGAGATTCTGATGTTGTTGTTCTTTCTTTCTCTATCTTTTCTATTTTCTCATCCCTTTCTTTCTTTATGATGATATGTCTTTCTGGTAGTAGAAGGGCGGGTCGTCACAGTTGGTATCACTCTTTTGCCATTGTATGGAATCCAAAATCCAATAAGTGAAATGACCCGCAAATCCGTACCCCTTGAGTCAACACTATTCTACCAAAATCAACTCAAGTTGTACAGAAATACGAACCATTTGGGTTTAAGAAGAAGAGGTAGAAAAAGAGAAAACAAAATCAACATCAGAATCTAACCATCGCAGCGGAATAAAATATAATAGAGAATTAATAATCTTTACTCAAAATCAAATATATCAGTTTACATATATTACATCATCAGAGTACATCAGTCACGGCTCACATCAATAACATACAATGAGTACACAACAACTCAACACAGCGGAAATATATATATACAAGTACGAGAATACGTATCGTCATCCAACTCGTCTCCTGAGCTCCACAGCATCATATCCTGTATTCTATAATACTCGGTCTGACCCGAGCATTATAGTTAAATAACACCCGAGTCAGTCTGGATTACCAGCGTGAGAAAATCACACCCAATTGATTATTAAAGTTTAAAAATCTTTTGAAAACAAAAGCATCTCGTAAGATCACGCCACAAATAAACATGTCGGATTTTTACCTTACGATAGCTAAAACATTTTTTTTTATAGAAATCCTCTGATATTATAATAGGGTCTATATACAAATACTTATAAAATAGCCGAAATTTTTACATTCATTAAATTCCAACTACTAGCCATAAAAGTGGGTAATACAAACAAAACTCGTACAAGGCTCGTAGGGAGAATGGATTTCCAACTAATGACTAGGCACTGGGGTACCACCTGTCACAGTACGGGGCCTAGATCACCGTACCGAGGATTACTCCCTTCATCCCCTGCAACACAAGGCCGGAACCATTCCTTACTGAACAGTCCCGAACAAGATAAACCCCATGGTTGGTGCGACCAACCACCCACTAAGCCGAAATATATAAAAAGGGATATCTAGACAGGGGAAATATCTTGTCCTGCTTGGGCATGACCCACCTAACCTTGCTGCATATCCCCTGATTTTCAGTCATTCCCGGTTGATGAGGCTTGAGGCTAAGCGTTACCTTTAGAACGTTTTCACTTAGAATGCCCATCGTCCACCTGACAATGTTTCGCAAGTATTCATCCATACAAGTCCGTCCCGGGTTTGAACAGAACTGAAGACACTATTCCTACTACATCCATTTTGAAAATATCCTCAGGATTAGTAGCGACTAGCCCTTGCACTTCACTGCTCCATCTTCGACTCCAAACACGTTTTTCGCACGAAAACGTACAAACCGGATCGAAGTGGTTTTCGAGAAATAAATCTCGATCTCGGTCTCTTCGAAACGATCAACGTATTTGTCCAATATTGATAGTCGGTGATTTAACTATCAATTAATATTCACAATCAACCATCATCCAATAAATAATTTTCCATTATGTATTACCTCAAAAATATCTTCACAAGACATATTCCTATTTCCAAACTTTTGAAAACAGTTTCAAAACCCTCATTCTTTCAGAATCAACTTTCCCAAATATTTTCTATCTCCTCTGAAATCACCAAGCACAAAACTAGATTTTAAAATAATTTAAATCACTTTACTTTGAAATATATATACATATATCCTTTAAAACATTTAAGTAAAAACTACTTTGATAATTTGTTAAAACCACATACTATATAAATATTTGAAAATAAAGTTACTTAATAAAATATAAAACTAGATTTCCACTTTTGAAACGAAATACCAAGTCTCTTTTTAAAATAGTTACTACTATAATAGATTTGAGGAAATACTTACTTTTGAATTTAAATATTAGAAATAATAAATTTTCAAATCATACATTTTAAAACAAATTTTAAAACTATTAACTTGTATTAAAAAAAATTTACTTGAAGATGTACTTAGTTATCCAGGGAGAATTTTCAACTTCAACCACTTAAATCAATTTTCCAAATTGATTCCCAATTTATTTCCTTTGAAATAAATTTCTTTGCTTATCAGTTCATTTCGAAATTCAATTAATTATGGACTTTATTATTATTTTCAGTTTCATTTTTAAATCCTTCAACTGAAATATACAAATTTCAGGTTATTCCCAATTCCTTCTTTATTTTTTTCTTAAATAATTTAAATCCCAAATTTAAAATAATGATTTTATTCTTTAAACAGTAGCTTTGAAGTTTGAGTTTTTCTTAACTTTCCGTTTATTCATAAATTTCTTTCCACACACATAATTTATTAATTAGCGTTTTGAAAACACTAATATTCTTATCCAATTTATTTTAGTTTATTCACATTCTTTATAATTATTTCCTTAAAATTTACTCTTTTTTTTTTCTTTCCAAAAATCCAATGCTATATAATTTGATAACTCAGAGTCTAGAATATATCCAAGCAACTATAGCATTCAATATAATAATATAATTCATCACGGAATATCCACAAAGCATAATAGAGAATAAATAAACAATATATATATATATGATGAGGGACCCAGTTGGATCCCTCCAACCTATTTTTCCCTGCATCCACAAACGTCAGCACAATATAATATACCAAGTCCAAAATATCATACTATATCTCATCGATTCATTTAAACCATTGAAACAATTGTTTAAATTTAATCGTTTAAATTTAAATTTTAAACTGAGTGAGATTAACTCACCTTTGACCAAAGATTTGTCATCCTATCCATCTCGACTTTGTTTTCATGACCTTGAACAAACATCAGATTATTTTATTAATATTCGAACTAATCGAACAATTATTTACCGTTTTAAATAAAATTTTAATTAACCGATAATTAAATTAAACTAATTTAAAATTTTCTTTTTCATTTTGAGACCACCTATATATTTTATAAAAACAAAATTATAGATTTTCAAAGATCTAGCTTTTACATAAATCCCTTTTTTATTTCTTTATTTATTTTTGAAAACTCTATATCTAAACCTTGTATATATACTATTTTCCCTGCATAACATGTGTAAGATTAGATGTAAGTTTCTGAAAATAATTTGTTAATATATATTCACCTTACTGCATTATATAATTTTTCTTTCTTTCTCTAATTCATATATATAAATATATTTATATATTAAATTAAACTGAATGAAAAAGGGTAAGTTCATTCATCCCCCTTTTTTTTTATCAATAAACATACTGAATTAGATTAAAGATAAAATTCAAATACCTTACAGCCGAAACCACCTCACTGCCTAAACCTAGCTTGAATTCGAGCCTTAACGAATCGTGCCGCCACCACTGCCGGAGTGCATCGCAACTACGAGCACCCCTACATCCAGTTGAAACCCTAGCCTTGCGACGCCTATCGTTACCTCACCTACAAACACGAACGCAGCCACCATCGACAAAAATTGACCTCCCATCTTTGTCGCTTCGACGCGAGTGGCCATCCTCCCCTCCCCCCTTCACTGATTCGAACATGAATTAGGTAAAGCGACGATTTGTGCTTCGCTTCGGCTGTGGCCCCCCCTCCTCTCTCTGCTTTCGATAAGGATCGAATCGACTTCGATTCGATTTCGAACCTGCTCACGAGGATTCGGCCATGTTTACAGTGGTGTGATCGAGTGAGCAATCAGATTGGTACAGCGTACGAGTGATATGTGTACATCGTATGGATTTGATTAAAAATGATATTGAAAAGAGTAATCAAATTTGAATATTTGATTTTGAGTAAACAGAGTTAAATATCTTTGTTTTATAAAATGATACTCCCCTTGTTGAATCTTTTGCCAGAAAAAAATTTAACAGTAAAGGAAATTTAGTTTAAATATAATAATGAGTTGAAATTAAATTTATGAAACGAAAAATTTAATTTTTTGATTTGATTCAAATATTAACAAAAATCATATAATTATTTATACAAGGTCGGAAATCGAGGAAAACCAAGGAAATTTTGAGGTGGACTGCAAATAAAAAAAAGCAAAGGTGAGTAAATCTCACTCTATTGGATTCTATTTAAATTTAAATGGTTACATTTAAATATTTGGTTGAATGGTTGAACTAACTTGATATGCACTGTGAATTGATGATCTTGTGATTGTGATTTTTGAATATTCTCGAGTTAATTGTGATTTGACTCGAAATATTGGGGTTTAAGTTGATTAAACTTAAATCATAACAATGAATTGTTTTCAATTTAATGTTAATAAGGATTTAATGATTTGTGATTCATTAAACTAATAGGTAATTAAAATGGATAATTAATTAGTTCAATCAATAAATGATTTGGGACGATTAATTTAGTAAACTAAAGGTTCGAATTAATTAATTAAAGTTAAGTTAACCTATTAAGTTCAATTAATGTAATTAATAAAAGAGGATTACTTGTGTAATAAATCAAGAAACTAATCAAGATGATTAATTAAAGAGAAATTGATTTAATTGAAGTAAATAAATGGATAACTAATTATAGGTTGAGATAATTCAAGAAAGATGAATATTGAGGTTGAATGGAGTAATTAATTTGGAGTAGGATAAATTGAAATATGATTGGAAATTATTAATTTATATAGTTAATGAAGTGATTAAAGATTTGATTAATTGAGATTAATTACTTCATAATAAGTGACTTATGAGAAGTAAATTAATATAAAGAATTAACGTAATTGATTATAGTAGATTAAATTGGGAAGTAATTGAAGATTACTCATTGATTTGGTAAGAGTAATTAATATCGTGAAACTAATTAAAGAGAATTACCTTAATGGAAGATAATTATCTAGGGTGGTTATTTAAGATGAATGGATATAGAGGAGTTAATTAATTAATTGATTTGGAATTAATTAATAATCTAAGTGAATGTGGTTAGAATATTCAATTAGAATCAATTGAATTAATCTGTATGTGATTAAGCTTTGCTTATGGATGATGAATGGTATTGGATGTTTGAATAAGTTGATATCTCAGATATGAAATGTTGTATATTTCATTTGAATAAATTTGGGTTAGGATGACATGAGTTTTCGAAAAGACTGGAGTCGAGTATTGGGAAAATACCCGAAACCACTTCGAATTTTTAATATATTGATTTGTGAAATCAATAGGCTGAAATGAAGTGATTTGAGTAAATTGGATTATGTTATCTAAATTTGGTACTTAGTAATTGATGTGTGGAATAAGTGTTGTCTATAGCAAATTGCGAATTTGTTAAACTGATATATGTTACCCCGGGATTATATAAGTTGATTGCTTTAGTATTCCATGTTAGTTGGGTTTACTCACGTTGGTTTCCAGCCTAACCCGGGTGTTACTTTGGTGTAATGCTCGGGTCAGACCGAGTATTACAGATTTTCAGGTAAGGACGTTTTGGAGCTCAGGAGGCGAGCTGGATGGCAGGGACGTATGGAGAGTTTCCACTATGATATTATATATCTGTGATATGTTAAATTGTATCTGCCCAATATTGTGAAAATTGTTGTAACTCTGATATATCGATGAAAATTGATAGATACAGTTTCTCTTTGTATAACTATTATTATTATGTGATATTATATTTTGATCCACTGCGAATGTGAGGTTCCTGTGTTTTGGTGTTTCTACCTAAAATCGTTTTATAATTAATCCCTTTAAAATTAATGTGCACATGCACACAAATTCCATCGCCTCCTATTCGCCATCGGCCAGCCCCGCGAAGCACCCTCGACCACCCTACCTCAATCTTCCATCCTGAATCCAGATCAACACACGATAACAAAATTTGGTTACCCAGCTCAAAAATCTGGAACCAATTACTTTGACGAAATCCATCATCCACTGATGATTTCGTTCCCCGGAATCATCGTGCTTCAGACCCAAGCATCGCCTCGATACACTGAATTGGTCTCCCTGGTCGCGATTGCATCCGGTCCTACCATCGTGTCGCAAAAATCCCCTGAAACGTCGCCGATGGAACGTGTTCGACAACCCTAATTCCTCTTCGCATGATCACCACGGCCCTAAACAAACCACCGGACTATTTTTAAGGTGATCACTATGATATTAAGTTAATGAACAGAATTGAGCGATTGAAAAAAAAAATGAAAAATGAAATCATGGCCGACTCTACCTGAAACCCCAAATCGATTCGTTCTAACTTCGATGCCCTTCTTCTTCTCGCTTACCTGTTCGAGGATGATGATCTCAATGTCGAGCTCATGGCCGATCGACGCTCGAAGTCAAAGCGACAAGCATGGGTTGAGGAGGGCCGAGCAGCATCAATCGCCTGGAAGGCAAGACGAGGGGTAGGGTTTCTTATCTGGGTTTCCGCGCGTGTGCTAGGGCTGCAATTGTTGGAAGGGTGCGCGGCGTTGAAAGGCAGGGTCGAAGTCGAGATATAGGTGGGGCCTGCAGCTTTGGAATGGCGATGGGGTTCGGCAGGTTTAGGGACGGCGACGTTGAGGCCGGGGGCAAGGTTCTCTCACGAACAATTTACTGTGAGTGAATTTATTTTCTTTTATTTATTATTTCAGCTCTGGTTGTGTTTAAATTTAGGCTAAAATAAAATAAAATAAAGGAAAATGGAACTGTTTTATTCATTCATAAATCCTGTAAATTAAATGCTTTTCAAAACTTGAATTAAGGCAGTTTGATTTAATGTTAAATTAAGTATGTTAAATATATAAAAGATATTTAAAACTTAATTACTTTACAAATAAGTTAAATGTTATTGTGATTTACTATTTGACAAAGAACATGTTTACCTTAAGTATAATAAAGATTAAATAATTTATGAAATAAATTAAAGATTAATTAAGTAATTGATTTGAAATTATTGTTTGAGTAACTTGTAATTAGTGATTTATAAATGGAAATTAGGTTTTAGGAATTAACAATGAAGGTTAATAATTAATTGCCATGGAGGAATGAATTAAAAATCTCTTGGGAAAGTAATAAATTAATAATCACTGGATGTAATTAATTGAACGACGTGGATTGCCAATTGTGAGGCAGATGTGAGTAACTCTCACTCTGTTGAATTTCTATTTAAATATTTGGTTAAATGGTTGAACTAATTTGATATGCACTGTGAATTGAAGGTCCAGTGATTGTGATTTTGGATGATTCTCGAGTTAATTGTAATTTGACTCGAAATATTGGGGTTTAAGTTGTTTAAACTTAAATCTTAAAAAAAATGAATTGTTTCCATTTTAATGTTAATAAAGATTTAATGATTTGTGATTCATTAAATTAGTAGGGTAATTAGATTGGATAATAAAATAATTCAGTCAATTGATGATTGGGGCAATTAATTTAGTAATTAAAGGTTTGAATTACTTAATTAATTAAAGTTAAGTCAATCTATTAAGTTTAATAAATCCAGAATAATCAATGGATGTTTTGATAAGTGAATACTTAATGTAATTAATAAAAGATGATTACTTGTGAAATTAATTAAGAGATTAATTAAGATGATTAATTAAAGGGAAATTGATTTATTTAATGAAGTAAATAAATGGATCGCTAATTATAGGTTGAGATAATTCAAGGAAGATCAATATTGTGGTTGAATGAAGTAATTAATGTGGATTAGGATAAATTGAAATATAACTGGAAATCATTAATTTATATAATTAAAGACATAAGTAAGGATAGATTAATTAAGATGAATTAATCAGGAATAAGTGACTTAAGAGGAGTTAAGTAATATCAGTAATTAAGAATTAATGGAATTAAAATAGTTAATCAATAAGATTACTCATTGATATTGGACAAGTACAATTAATATCGTGAAGTTAATTTAAGATAATTACTTGAATGAAATTGGAAAATAATAATAATTGATCCAGGGTGATTAATTAAGATGAATAGTGAAGGGTTGACTAATTAATTGGTTTGGGATTGATTAAGATTGAGTGAAAGAATCTAAATGAATGTGGATAGAAATTCAAATTAGAATCAATTGAATCAATTTGTATGTGATCAAGCATTGCTTATGGATGACTGAATGGTATTGGATGCTTTGGATGAGTTGATACCTATGTTATGAATTTCATTTTGATAACATGGGTTATAATGACATGAGACTTGTAGAGACCGGGGTCGGGTATTGGGAAATACCCGAAATCACTTCGAATTTTTATAAATTGATGTGTGAAATCTATAGGTTTACGGAAGAGATGTTAAGGAATTGGACCTTTTAAATCTAAACCATGGTATTTAGGAAATGGATGCGTGGAATAAGTGATGTCTAAAATAAAGTGTGGCTTTGTAAATTGATAAGAGTACCCGGGTTTTATATAAGTTGATTGCTTGGTATTCCATGTTAGTTGGATTTACTCACGCTGGTTTCCAGCCTGATCCGGGTGTTACTTTGGTGTAATCCTCGGGTCAGACCGAGTATTACAGATTTTCAGGTGGGTACGTTCTAGAGCTCAGAAGGCAAGTATGATGGCAAAAATGTATAGAATATTTCCGCTGTATATATATATTATTGATAAGCTGAGACATGATACTTGTATATATCTTCAGTGACTGTATATATGTGACACTCTGATGTATATTAATGTAATCGACAGATATAGTATTCTTTTGGTAAACTATCATTATTTATTCTTATAATTTATCCGCTGCGAATGTAAGATGTTGTTTATGTTCTTCTTCTTTTTCTATCCCTTTCTTCTTTTTCATAACTATTTGGAATTTTCTGGTCGGAAAATTCTGGGTCGTTACAGTTGCTATACCAAGTGTAACGACCCGCAAATCCGTACCCCTTGAGTCGACACTATTCTTCATAAATCAACTCAAGTTGCACAGAAATACGAACCATTTTGGTAAAAGAAGAAGAGGTAGAAGAAGAGAAAACTAAAACAACATCAGAATCTAACCATCGCAGCGGAATAAAATATAATAGGTAAACAATGGTCTTTACACAAAAACAAATATATATATTTGTTTCATATATATATATATATATACATCATCAGAGTACATCAATCACAACTCAACATCAATAACATACATCTGGGTACACAGCTACTCAACACAGCAGAATATATATATAAACAAGTACAAGAATACGCATCGTCGCCTAGCTCGTCTCCTGAGCTCCACAACATCAAAACCTGTATCCCATAATACTCGGTCTGACCCGAGCATTACAGTTAAATAACACCCGATTCAGTCTGGAATACCATGTTGAGAAAATCACACCCAATTGATTATTAAAGTTTCAAAAATCCTTTGGAAACAAAAGCATCTCGTAAGACCACGCCACAAATAAACATGTCGGGTTTTTACCTTACGATAGCTAAAACACTTTTTATTAAAGTTCTCTGATATTATAATAGTGTCTATTTACAAATACTTATAAAATAGCCGAAATTGTTACATGATTAAATTCCAGCTACTAGCCACCGAAGTGGGTAATACAAACAAAACTCATAAAAGGCTCGTAGGGAGAATGGATTTCCAACAATGACTAGGCACTGGGGTACCACCGTCACAGTACGTGGTCTAGATCACAGTACCGAGGTCACAAGGCCGGACCCATCCCTTACTGGACAGTTTCGAATAAGATCACCCCACGGTTGGGATCAGCAACCGCACCACTAAGCCGAAATAAAAAGGGACATCTAGACAGGGATGACCTTACTCTCCAGTGGGTGCTACCCACGAAGCCTTGCTGCATATCCCCTGATTTTCAGTCATTCCCAGTTGATGAGGCTTGAGGCTTAGCGTTACCTTTAGAACGTTTCACTCAGAATGCCCATCGTCCACCTGACGATGTTTCGCAAGCATTCATCCATACAAGTCCGTCCCGGGTTCGAACGGAACCGAAGGCACTATTCCTACTACATCCATTTTGGAAATATCCTCAGGATTAGTAGCGACTAGCCCTTGCACTTCACCGCTCCATCTTCGACTCCGAACACGTTTTTCGCACGAAACGTACAAACCGGATCGAAGTGGTTTTCGAGAAATAAATCTCGATCCCCGTCTCTTCGAAACGATCAACGCAGTTGGCCTATATTGATAGTCGGTTATTTAACTATCAATTAACATTCACAAACATCCATCAAACAATAAATAATTTTCCATATTATTTATTTATCTCAAAATATCTTCGCAAGATATATTTTTCACCTTTCAAACCCCTTTGAAAGCAGTTTCAAATTTATCTTCCTTTTTCAGAATAAACTTTCCCAAATATTTTCTATCTCCACTGAAATCACCAAGTACAAAACTAGAATTTAAAATAATTTAAAACACTTTACTTTGAAATATATTTTAAAACATTTAAATTAAAGCTATTTTAATAATTTGTTAAAAATACATACTATATGAATATTTGAAAATAAAGTTACTTAGTAAATATAAAACAAAATTTCTTCTTTTAAAAACAAAATACTAAGTTACTTCTTAATAATTACTACTAAAATAGATTAAAAGAAAATCTTACTTGAGACTTTAAATATTAGAAATAATAAATTTTACAAAATTTACTTTCCTTAAAAACAATTTTAAAACATTTAATTTATATTTAAAAATTTACTTTTTAAAAACATGTACTTGGCTATCCAGAGAAAATTCCAACTTCAATCACTTAAATCAATTTTCCCAAATTGATTTCCAATTTATTTTATTGAAATAAATTTCTTTACTTCCTTAATTCATTTTAAAATTCATTAATTATGACTTATTATTAATGTTATTATTTTCCGTTTGTTTTTAAACCTTTTTAAGTGAAATATACGAATTTCAGTTTTTCCCAACTTCTTCTTTATTCCTTTTAATAATTTAAATCTTAAATTTTAAATAAATGTTTTATTCTTTTAATTAATATCACTGAAGATTAAAATTCATTAACTCTTTATTTATTCAAATTTCCATTCTATACTCAAGATTTATTTATTAGAATTTTAAAGTCACTTTATTTCTTTCTAATTCATTTAAAAATTTATTCAAATTTCTATAATCATTCTACTTACAATTTCACTTCTTTTATTATCTTACAAAAATCCAATTTATATATTTTTGGTAATTCATCATACCCAAATATATTCAATCGAACCATAGCATTCAATATTCCAATAAAGATCATCATAGAATATCAAATAAATCACAATAGAGGGTATTAAATAATTCAAATAAATATTGAGGGGTCCAGTTGGATCCCTCCAACCTGTTTTCCCTGCATCCACAGATGTTAGCACAACATAATATACCAATTCCAGAATATATCATACTATAGCACATCAATCAATCAATTTCAACCATTCAAACAATTATTTAAATTTAATCATTTAAATTTAAATTTAAATTCACTGAGTGAGATTAACTCACCTTTGACTACGCATGCACCCATTCCAATCCGGCTTGTTTTCTTTTCAGATTTCAACCCTTGAATAAACATTTACAGTTTATTAACATATTTGAAAATATTGTACAATCTATTATCGTTTGTTACCAATTTGTTCGAATTGAAATCCACTTTAAAATTGTATAGTGTAAATAAAATTTTCAGATTTACTTTACTGTAATTTACGAATTCCCTATAAAATTTTCCCAAAATCTTATCTTTGGAATTATAAATATATACTAAAAAGATAATTTATATTACCATTTTTTTAAAGTTTTCTACCTGCCTAACTCTTACCTACAATATACCTTTGTCTGTTATATTCTCAAAATACTGGATTAAATATATATATATATATATATATTTCTGTCTATATACAAATTTCTTTCTATAAGATATATATGTATTTAAAATTAAAATAGGCATGAATACCTACTGCACTGCTCGAGGCTGCAACCCTTCCCTTGCGACCAGATCGAAATTGGCAAAGCTTTGACGTTGACGCACGTCGCCTTCCCAAGCACACTCGCCGAGATCAACGAATCCAAAAACTGCAACTTCAACCATCGAAGATCCAAACTCCAACAACTCGACTAACCCACATCCCCGAATCGCGATCCAAACGCCCTCTTCCGTGTACGCCAGCCAAGCTCGGTGCCTGACATGATTCGCCGAGCCCCCCAACCCCAAATCGAACGAAAACCTTGCACGCGTGTGGAGTCGCGACCACCCATCACTTCTCCAACAACGCCGACCTGCCGACCATCCGATAGCCATGATAACGAACCTCACCTCTTCACTCTCTCTCGCCTGCGCTACAGCTGCCTAGCACTCGAATTGATTTGTGATTGAACTCCGATTCAATTGGTTCGAAGTCAGAGGAGAAAGAAAGAAGGGGAAAACTGCGATTCCTTTCTTCGATCTGAGATTTATTTTATTATTTCGAGCGAGACCATAGTTCGATTTTCATTGAGGAAGGCAGTTGATTTTGATTCTATTGAGGGAGAGGAATTGGGATTATTCGTGGTTTTAGTTTCGAATGGGAAAAGGAAGAGGGGATTCAATTGTTTTTAACAGGCTCGGCTATGAATTTACAGAAGAAAGGAGGAACACGATAATGTTGTGTGTACGAGGGAAGACAGTGATTTGAAGGAAAGGCGGCTGAATGTTTGGTTGTGGGAGAATAGTTATATATATATTTATTTAATTTAAATTCAAATTCAAAACGTCCGATAAATGTAACTTAAAAACTTGACATCCTATTGAGGCGTGCCGGTAGGCGTCTATAGTGTTATAACCCTATTCCGAACGCAATGGAAAAGGTTCGAGTGCTAATTCGATCGTTTGGAGAAGATACCCTTTTGAATCGAATTAAAATAATAAATTCAATATAGATTCCAGCGAGTTTATCTATCGTACGCTCACACAACAACCCCAATCGCTACAAAAATTGTAATCCGATAATAATTCAATATTACGGATCCAATGGAACTGGTTTCGCCGAAATCCGAGACTGTGCCTCAGAAGGCTATTTTTAAATTCAATTTAAACGATGTAAATTCAAAACTGAACAAATCACTTGTTAAATTCAAATTTTACAACTTTTATAATCTTCAGTATTATCAATATAAATTTTACAAGCCTTCAAATTATTTTTAACAGGCTTAAAACTTTAGATTCAACAATTTACCCAACTTCAAATTATTTAATTCAATGGTTTAATCATTAATTGAATTGTGATATTCGTAATTCAAGTTAAAATTACTCCATTGAATATTTAAAATCAATTAAATATTCCGATTTGAATGTTCGAAAATTACGGGTCGTCACATTCCTCCCCCCTTAAAAGAATTTCGTCCCCGAAATTACTAATTAGGAAGAACGATCTATATCCCGTTAACTATTCCCTCAACCCAAATAGTTTTTAACAACTTACCAAACAAATCTTTTTATCAAAGACTCACTTTCTAACCTTTCAAACTTATCCATAAGCCTCAAACAATATTACTACTTAACAATTCAAATTTTAAAGTTAAAATCAAATTTGAATTAGCAAAACTTTCTCAAAATTTTTCTAACTCCCTAAATTTCCGAAAAATTTCGCCAGCGTCTCCTTTGCGCGGCTAGCTCGGTACAACTACAAAATGGCTCTACGGCCTCCCAAATCTCAAAAGAAAACAAAACGCCAAGTGGCTAGATCCAAAAACCCAATCAATCAAATTCCATACATAATTTTAAACACATACCTTTTTGTCGGGCTATTCAAATTTATCTTTCTGAAATCAAATCCAATTCCCTTTTTCTTTATAATACCTGCATATCCTGCTTAGCAATAATATCCAATTTCAATATTCCCAAAACATTCTATCGACTTTCTCATAAAATGTCAATATTTATTCATTCTAATATTTACTTAGATTATACTTGTAATATCAATTTCCAATTAAGGATTCACCGTTCCTTACTTAAGTTAACATAAGCATTTTATACGTTTCTTATATTTATTTTCACTTTACCACTTTAGTTTATATCCATTTCTATTCAAATCGATTCTTTCGTTTCCATATGAATTCAATTTATCTTTAACTCTGAATATTAAAATTTTATTTGTCATTTATAACTAATTATTTTAAATGGGTTTCATTTACCAACTTATTTTAGTTTCCAATTTGAATTTGTTTGTCGTTAACAAAATTTTCAAAAATTTTCTAACTCCCAAAATTTACGGAAAATTTTGGCAGAGTCTCCTCTTATTTTCGGGTTAGAAAATTTCTTTGGATAAGGAATTAATTATAAGTTAATGATAATTGAAAATTATAACTGTCATTAATATGATTAATTATATACAAATAATCATTCTTAAATTATCTTCTCAAATTAATTATCGTATCTAAATATAGAAATTAACCTTAAATTACAAACATTACATTACTTCTGAATTACACTAATTAATTACTCTTTAATTTCTTATTATTGATTAATTTATCTAAATTTATCGTCCCATCATTAGTTATATCAATTAATGATTTCTAATTACATTTTAATTAATTCCCTGTTTTAAATTAATTACTTTAAGTAATTAATTTAAAACAGGGAATTAATTAAAATGTAATTAGAAATCATTAATTGATATAACTAATGATGGGACGATAAATTTAGATAAATTAATCTATAATAAGAAATAAAGAGTAATTAATTAGTGTAATTCAGAAGTAATGTAATGTTTGTAATTTAAGGTTAATTTCTATATTTAGATAAGATAATTAATTTGAGAAGATAATTTAAGAATGATTATTTGTATATAATAAAATTTTATAAATCATTAATTAAACATTTTATTTTTATCCTATACTGCTCCGTCATCACGCAATTTTCAATGGATGGGGGTGATGATTTTCAGAGCATTGTCATCAAAGATATCTCCTCTATTTCAAAAAAAAAAACTGTTTTCGAAATTCTCAGTAAAAAAAAAATTATTTTCCAAGTATTTTCACTAGATGTTGAAAACGGGTTTACCAAGTACTTATAGATTTTCAGTCCTACGCCTGATCAACGTATGACAGAATTTCTGTGAGAACAAGGATGGACTGGTTGAGACATCAAGTTATAAAAATATTTTTATAAAAGCTATTTTTGTAATACTATGTAGACTTTAAAGTGTTTTGAAATGATCAAAAGATAATTTATCTGATTTTAAGTATTTTAACAAATTCTGGCTTAAAGTTCCTTTTCGAGGACGAAAAGTTTTAAAGGGGGGAGGAATGTGACAACCCGAAAATTTAACGTTATTATTTTAATAAGAATTTAACCTAATCAATTAAAATATAAACTTTTTCTTTCACAAACAATTATATATAAATTAATGTAAAACATAAGAAAACTATGAAATTAATATAAGTATAAAAATAAATAATATAGAAGCAATTAAATGTTTGATAGTTTAAATTTAGAGAGGAAAGAGAATACAAAATAAACACTTAGGATAATAAGAAGCAAGACAAAGTTATGTATATGAATGTGCTCTCAAAATAAAATGTATACAAGTGTACATAATATAAAAGAAATAAAAACAAAAGTATATCTGAACATACAAATCAAAAGGGGATAAGTATGTAAACAATAATAAGGACAATTGCATTTAAAGTTATCATGCTAGCACAACATAAGTCATTTCAATAAAAAAAAAATTATACAATCTAGCTGGTCAAAGAAGGAAGCAAGCACTAAAAAAAAATGACCATCATATTTTGTACCAGCTTATTGTACTATACTCATCAATCTCATTATTCCATTTTTTCCATTAGCATACCTTTATCTTACAACTGCAGCTAAATGAATACTTCAACTCAACAAGCAAAGGAAGAAATGGATACATGTTGTACGTAAATCTATAAACATGGATTAAGATGAAAACTTGAAACAAGACAAGAGTAATTAATGTTAGCACACAAAGATCATTTCAGTCGCCATGCAAAAGAAAAAATTCTCTGATCAATGAAGGGAGATAAGAATCAAGAAAAATATAAAGTAAAAGCAAACTGAAGCTTGTTGTATAAGGCAAGGCAGCCTACTTCCTCTCTATATACCTTTACCTTGTCCCATTTTTTTCATTCGAACGAAGCTAAGTTAAACAGGAATATTTCTTTCCTTTCTCAACTTAAAACAAACTAGACAACTAAACATCAGAAGATCAAAACAGCTCAAGCATGAAGCAAGGAAACAGTTTCAGAAGAAAAAAAAATATAGTAAACACTGCTCTGTTCAAACTTTTTTTACAGGTGAGTAAACAAAATACTTATATTACTGTAGTTATGTTTTATCATGGGATTAAAGTGTGATTTGATAGGTATGTTTTGTTCTGAATATATGTACCCATATATGAGTAAATAAGTGATTAAACAAGAGAAGTAGGATTTTTTTTTAACACTGCTCTGTTAAAATTTCAAAATAAAATATGCTAGGCTTGACTTCAAAAAAATTCCACCACTCAATCAAATTAGTTTTAAGTGGTGATATTAAAAGAAAAGTTGTTTGTTATGAGGTATACTTTATTTTAAAACCGGTTTAAGTAAATATAAAGTATAGACTTGTGTTATGTATGCTTTGCAGTAAGTGAGCAAGTTTAGTCAAAATTTGATCACCAAGATTTGAGTCTTGGTTTGTATTACCGCGATCTTTGAGGGAAAAGATGATTTTTAAGGGTGGTAGGGTGATTTTTAGAAGCGCAGAGCAGGAGGTAGGCCGAGTTGAATGGATTTGGGCATAACGGGAAATTCTAGTGACGGGGTTGATTGGGAGGCGTGGCATTCGACGTGGAGGAAGAGTAGGGCATGATTAACTCGAGAAAAATAACTCTGGAATTTCTAAGCGATCGTGGAAGCAGGTTGTTTGGGTTTTAGGGTTTTGAGTGTTGTTCTTGTCAAGGTCAAATACGTGACTTCTGCGGTGTCACGGCGACGTCGAGGTGAACCGGTTCAGAGGCAAAGTGAAGAGGAGGTCGTGATGCTGGATGTGGCGGAGTTTGGTGGCAAATGGTGGGTGGAATCGCGAAGACGAGGTGGTATAAGGTGGTTAATCCACGCATGGGTTGGTTCGAGAGCACGAGATTTCGATCGGGATAGGTTGAGACTTTCTGGGTGGTTAGAGTTGGCGCAGTGGACGAACGTGGTTTGAGGGAATGGTCGGAAGGGATCGCGGTGGATTATCGGCGGCGTGCACGTGTCCAAGTTAACCTGTGTATCATTTGTTTGGACTGAGGTGAAGATTTGGAAAGAAGAAGGGTTATCTTGCTTTGCACGTTCTGGAATTTAGAGTGGGGGAATTAGAAGAGAAGCGTGGGTTTTGGTACGAGTAAATTTAAATTAGGCTCGGTAGTTTTTCTGTTCTAGGCACTCGTTTGGATATGTTAGATAACCAAGTTTTTATAAAAAGGTGAAAAACAGGAAAATTTATAGCTTAGGATGCGATTAAGTAATTAATTCAGGAAAAAGATTTATCTTTAATTAATTAGGGTGGTTAATTAGATAATTAGAAATTAATAGTTTGAGATAACTAATTAATGATTAAACATTAATTAATTAGATAAATAAGTATTAATTAAAGTAATTAGGGATTAATCAATGAGTAAGCGAAGATTGAATTACTATTAATTAGAAATTAATTAATTTGAAATTAAGATTATTTAAGGTTTATTTGTTAATAATTAAGGGGTAATGAATTAGGTAATTAAAGATTAATTTATTGATTGGTAAGTAAATCAAGAAATGATTAATTAACTAAATGTTTTGTAATTAATAATTGATTAAGAGGAATTAAGTGGTTAATTCTTAAGTTAAGTGACTGGGGAATCATTAATTAATATGAGTAATTAATCAAGGAGATTAAGTAGAAGCTAATGTGAATTGTTAAGGCTAAACTATCTTTGGGTAAATTAAAGGTTGGTTACATAATGAAACCAAAGGAAAATTAATCAAGAATGATTCATGTAGATGATAATTAAAGGATGGCTTATCAATTTGTTTGTAAATTAATTTATGATTAAGGAAGCAGGATTTAAGGATGATTGAAGTAATTAATTTGGAATGGTATGATAAATCTTGCTTTAGATGATTGAATGATATTGAAATGCCTTGGTTATTGATATCCCTGCAATGTGGTTTGTGATGCTACGTAAGATGGTATATGTGGGTTAAATTCTGAGAATAGGGATTTATCTATCGGTAATGGAATTACTATGTAAATCTGTTACCCTAATACGAATTGAATTGTTTCCACTTAAGTAACCTGGATTAAAGATGACATTTGATTCGAAGAGACCGGAGTTGGGTATTGGTAAATACCCGAAACCACTTCGAATATTTGTAGATTGATATGTGAAATCAATAGGCTGGAATGTACGATCGAAGTGAGTTGAACTAGTTAATCTAAGTTTGATACCCAGAAATTTGTGAGTGAAATAAGAAAGTCTACATTAATTTGTGAACTAGTAATTGATACAAGTTACCTGGGTTAATTATATATATAAGTTATAGGCTTTTGTATCCTATGTTAGATCGGTTTACTCACGCTGGTTTCCAGCCTGACCCGGGTGTTACTTTGGTGTAATGCTCGGGTCAGACCGAGTATTACAGATTTTCAGGTAAGGTACGTTCTGGAGCTCAGGAAGCGAGCTGGATGGCAATAGCGTATAGAGTATTTCCGCTGTATATATATATATATATATATATATATATATATATATATATATTATTGTTAACCTGAGACATGATAATTGTATAAATTCTGTGACTGTATATATGTGAAACTCTAATGTATATTGAATGAAATTGACAGATATAGTATTCTTTTGTAAACTGTTATTATTTATTATTATATTTTTATCCGCTGCGAATGTGAAATGTTTGGTGTTTCTGTTCTTCTTCTTCTATCTCTTTCTTCTTTTTCATAACTATCTGAAATTTTCGGCTTCGAAAATTTTGGGTCGTTACAGTTGGGATTAATTATAAGTTAATGAATTGATTAATTATAAGGAATTAATTATAAACAGTTCTCTAGAGGTGAAGTTCAGAAGCAGTTTTGTGAATCCATTTCTTCAATGGATTGGCTGGATAAGTTTAAGTTATTCAGATAGGTAAGGAGAGTACAGTTTTCTTTGGATATTAGCCTGGGTTGATCGCAAAAGAGACTTGCGATAGTTAAGTGTTCTCTGGGATGGCGGGAATTCTTTTGGATATCTTTGAAGAGGTCGGTTGTTTGCCTTAGCATCTGCGGAGTTGAGTCTGATATCGACTGATTTCTGAAGAAATACCGATGGTTCAGGTTAGTAATAGAATGGTTTCTAAAGAGAGAAATTGGTAAAGCAGCTCAAATTTTGGAGGAACTTCTGAGTTTTATTTTGGATCTGTTGAACCATATTTTTTGTCATGTGTTGTCCAGTTTATGCTTATGTGTATCATCAGCATTTTCATCTACCCTAGATCAAAGTTGTGCAGTGGAAGCAGTTGGAAGTGCATCTGTTTTTCTTTTCTGGAAAAGAGAAGTTGTTTTCTACTGATGATAGTTGATGTTGTGTTCTCGATTTTGGTTGGTTTTGAAAAGAAAATCATTCTACTGGATTGTTTTTGAATTCAGATTGTTTTAGGAGTTATCAGAAAAAGTTGAGCTGATCAGTAAGGACGAAGGCAGTTCTGGTTTGTCAGAAATATTTGGTGGATAAGAGACAAAAGAATTTGGATTTGGGAGTCGGAGATTTCATTTTGTATGAATTTTCTCTGATTCAAAGGAGTTCTATAGATTAGTAGTATAGACTGTTTGGATTCTATAGGTCGAGTATTCCGGTATTCCACTGGGAAACTCTAGGGAGCTCTATCCAGAATTTTGTATGGATAGTTTGCTTGTTGATTGAGTAGATTGGTTGTGTTAGCATGTGATTGATATATGCTTATGATTTAAAATTAATTTAAAATCTTAAATATATTATTAAATTACCTTTGCTTTTAAATTTCGGGGACGAAATTCTTTTAAGGTTGGGGAGGAGTGGTGTAGTTGTTTTCCAGGTTCTGTGTTTTTTTAGTTCACGCGCGCCTGGGAATAAACTCGAAGCAGCTTGATATTTTTCTCGGGAAAACCTGTGTGTTTGCCCGAAGTAAGTGGGAGGTGCTCGGTTATTAGTTTACAGGCTTGTAAAACCTGTAACAAGTTTTAACAGTTTTCAACTGTTTTAAAACTTTGTTTTAAAATTTAAAATCAAAGTTAAAACCTAGTTCTAAATCAAAGTTTAACTGTGAATTCAAGTCAGTTTTGAAAATAAAGTTGGGTATAATAAAGTTTTCAAAACTTAAATTATTTTAATAATTTAAAGGTGCTTAGTGTTTAAGTGTTTTCAAAAAGGAGTTGAATTCAAAAATGAAATATAGAATATTAAGAAAGTATTTAGACAAGTTAACTCCAAAGAAATCAGGACTTAGTTATGAAAAGCTAGATTTGGAACTAAAATAAAGTTTTATAATTTAAATTTATTCAAATAAGTTTAAGTGTAATTAAATATGTAAGTTTAAAAAGGGGTTTTGAAAATAAAATTAGTGTAAAAAATTTATTAAGATAAAAATTGAAATTTATTGAAATAAATGTTTAAACATATTGGAAGTGAGAATTTAAATCAATTATAAGAACAATTTACTTTAATTCATGAAGTTTTGGAATTTTATATGCATAAATCTTTAAGTTAATTAGATAAGGATAATTAATGATTAATATAAGTTGATTATGTTAGAAGAAAATAATTAAATAATGTTAATGAAGATCATTAACTAGATTATTTTATAATTAAGTAATGTAATTGATTTTTAATAAATTAATTGGATTAATTAATACAATAATAATCATTGTAATAGTTTAAGTGTAATTATTTATTTGGGAAGTAATTAAGAAATTAATTACTTATTAATTGAGTAAATTGATTTGAGTTAATTAATTTAGTTTAATTAACAGATATTTTGGAATTAAATTACTTAGAGAAGTAATTGAAGGATAATTACTGGAGGTAATTAATTGGAAGATATTATAAATGAAAGTAATTGGAATATAATTACTTGAAATTAATCAATGGATTAATTTAGAGTGTTATTGAGAAGTAATTAATTATGAATGATTAATTACTGTTTGTTATTAATCAAGAGGATTAATATTTGTAATTTGAAGATTTGTATTCTTAATTAACAAATGAAAATGTAAATTAGAAATCATTAATTAAAATAATTAATGATGGGAATTAGAGAAATTGATTTATTTGAGAATAATAAATCAACAAGATAATTAAATGGTAATGAATCGATATAAATGTAATTAATTTATGGATTTATTCAAGATTAATTTCTGTAAATAAATTAAAGGAAATTTCTGGAATGCAGTAAAGGATATTTAAATCAAAGATGATTAATTTGTAAATATATATATAAGTAATGGATAATAAGATTTAAATTAAGTTAATTAATTTAAAGAAATCATTTGATGATTTGGTATGTGTAATTACTTAGTGTAATTAATGGAGTATAATTACTTAGAATAGTAATTAGATGATAATTACTTGATGAAGTTAATACAAGATAATTTGTAAGTGAAGTAATTTGAGTAATTTCCTATGTAATTAATCAAAGGATTGATTTATGAAATTAATTAATCATGGAATGATTAATAAGTAATTAAGGGAAATTAATTACTGGTTTGTTATAAATCAAGGGGTGATTAATAATTGTGTTTAAGTAAAGATTAATCACTTAATTAATTTAAGTAAGTAATTTAATATAAATTGAAGATCATTAATTAATATAATTAATGATGTAATTAAGAATTGTAAATTAAGGAATAACTAATAGAAAGTAATTAAATGTTAATCTGCTATGAATGATTTAGGATAATTCATATGGAAAATTAATTAAAGACTAAATTATTCTTGTAATTAGAGAATGGTTAATTAATTTGATTTATAGTTAATTAATAATTGTGAGAACAGGATTTATGGAATGAGTAATTAATTTAATTTATTTTAAATTAATTAAGATGGAAGGAGTTAATTTAATTCATTTTAAATTAATTATACATTGTGATTCATAAATCATTGCTTATGGATGATATTGATATTTCCTTGATTGATTGTGATCTCAGTAATGAGATGGATAATGTCTATGTGATATGGATGTATGGTTTAAGTATGATAATATTTAATTATCTGTTTGGATGATGATATTAGTTATCTGTTTATGATGATGATGTGATTATCTATTATGAGATGTGAATTATCTATCTGTGCATATTGATAATATTGAATTCACTGTTAAGACTAAATAGACAACTTGGCCTTAAAAGACACGTTTTGGATTTTGATGAGACCGGGATCGGTTTTCCTTGTTTGGAATATCCGAAAACCACATCGTTTCCAAATTAACGATAGGTCGTGAATCTGAAGTGAAGATGAAGATTCAGAATGCAAGGGTTATCGTCGTTAACTCTGAGGGTGATTCCAAAACGAGTGTAACGAGATGATGCCTTCGGTTTCGTTCGAACCCGGAACGAACTTGTATGGATTGAATGCTTTCAACACATCGTCAGGCGGACGATGAGCATTCTAAGAAATATGTCCTATAAAGGTAATCGTAACCTCAAGCCTCATCAACCTGGAATGGCTAAAACAGGGGAGGTGCAGCATGGTTAGGTGGGTCATGCCCAAGCAGGACAAGGATATTCCCCTGTCTAGATGTCCCTTTTTATTCGGCTGTGTGGGAAGTTGGTCTGCAGCCAACTGCGGGGTTTATCTTGTTCGGGACTGTTCAGTAAAGAATGGTTCCGGCCTTGTGTTGCAGGGGATGAAGGGAGTAATCCTTGGTACGTTGATCTAGGCCACGTACTGTGACGGGCGGTACCCCAGTAGCCCTGCCATTGTATGGAATCCAAAATCCAATAAGTGCCTACGGTTTTGATTGTATTACCCACTTTTGTGGCTAGTAGCTGGAATTTAATCATGTAACAATTTCGGCTATTTTCTATTTACTTGAAAACCTTAGACCTATTATAATATCACTGGATTTCCTATCAAATGATTTGGTTAGCGTAAGGTAAAAACTTTTCCATGTTTATGTGTAGGAAGTCTTACGTGATACCTTTTATTTTCAAAGGATTTTTCAAAATTAAGCAACTTTAACCTGTTACTCAAACCAGACCCATGTCTGACCCGAAGTTTATTTTTGTTTTTTCATAAACTCTCGGGTACCCAAATTTTTACGGGTAGCCAAGGGATTCAGGTTTAGCTTTGACGAATTCTGGAGGAGCAATGGAGCAGGAGGCTTCAGCGTTATAGATATATATATATATATATAGTTCCGCTGTGTGGTATCTCTGTGATGTATTGTGTTTTGAGTTGTATAACTAGACAGGTGTTTATAACTGTCTAGTATGTGATGTACTATATGTATCACTCTGATTGATGTTATATACTATGTAAGTACTTATGTGATTAACATATTTTATTCGTTCCGCTGTGAGATTCTGATGTTGTTGTTCTTTCTTCTCTATCTTTTCTATTTTCTCACCCTTTTCTTTCTTAATAACGATACCACTTCCTGGGCGTAGGAAGTGGGGTCGTTACAGTTTGATTTATTACAAAAGAAATTACTCATGGATATGTGAATGAACAGAGGCACTTTTGTTGAAGCAGGCTTGAAAACAACTGTAACTTCATTTTGCTTTGCTTCTTGGATTTTGTTTAAGTATAGAATAGTTTTATTTTCATGTTTTAGTTTGTATGAAGTTTATTTTAATTGTTACTTAGTTCGAACTGAATATGCCAATTTATAAAAAAAAAGATAAGTGACAGGGTTATAATTATGTTTCATGAAACTGTAACAATTATTTGCATACAATCTTTGTTTGTACAGATGTTTGAAACAAGATATTTTAGGTTGGAGGCTGATATGAATACTTTGTGTACTAAAAAGATTTTACATTAATTAGTTTTTGTTTGTTAGCTTAAAGATATTTAACAATGTCTTCCTTCACAAGCTTCACATATATATATATATACAGTTGTTTATTTTATTACTGTCTTTGTTTTATCTTACCTAGTTTGGCCTGCACACATATATATCTTTATATCTTCATTTTGTCTTATACAATCACACAAGTGGCCTTGATGCTTAAAACATATACATATATGTATATACTGCAGCTTGCTATTGTTTTTATCCTTATTTTTTAACCCGGGTTATATATAAGTAATCTAGAATTAATGTAATTAATATAGTTAATTAATTTATGAAGTAATTAAGATTACTTAACGACTTTGGTTAAGAATAATTAATATTGTGGGATTAATTAAAGATAATTATTTGAATAAAAATGAAAGATAATTAATCCAGGATGATTAATTAAGGGGAATATGAAGGGTTGATTTATTAATTGATTTGGAATTAATTATTAATGACTAAAGGAATCTAAGTGATGGAGGTTAGAAATTCAATTAGAATAAATTGAATTGAATTGGAAGTGATTAAATATGCTTATGAATGATTGAATGGTATTGGATTTTTCGATTAAGTTGATATCTCTGATATGAAAGGTTGTATAGATATTCAGTGACTGTATATATGTAAAACTCTGATGTACTAAAATGTAATCGACAGATATAGAATTCTTTTGCAACTGTTATTATTTATTATTATATTTTATCCGCTGCGATTGTGAGATGTTTGGTGTTTTTGATCTTCTTCTTCTATCTCTTTCTTCTTTTTCATAACTATCTGGAATTTTCGGGTTAGAAAATTTCGGGTCGTTGCATTAAAGATAGCTTTTTGGACTCAATTATTATATTGAATTTTCAATATAGATTTCAACGCGTTTATATATCGTACAGCCACATGACAACTCCAAACATTATGAAATTTGAAATCTAATAATAATACATTATTACGGATCCAATGGAACTTATTTCGTCGAAATCCGAGACTGTGCCTCGGAATGCTATTTTTTAAATATCAATTTAAACGATATATTTTTAAAACTGAACAAAACACTTTCAAACTCAAATTTAAAACTTCTATTACCATCAACATTATCAATATAACTTTTATAAGTCTTTAAAATATCTTTTACAAGCTTATCTCTCCAGATTCCCTATTTTACCCAATTTTCAAATATTAAATTAAATATTTAAATTATCCAATAACCTGTGATATTTGAAATTAAAGCTAGAATTTAACTTTTAAATTTATTTAAAATTAATTAAATATTCCAATTTAAAATATCCAAAAATTCCGGGTTGTCACATTCCTCCCCTCTTAAAAGAATTTCATCCCCGAAATTACTAGTTAAGAAGAATGATCCATAACCAGTTAACTATTTCCCAATCCAAATAGTTTTTAACAACTTCCCAAAGCAATCTTTTATTAAAGACACACTATTACTCTTACTAACTTTTCCAAACTCATCCATAGATTCCCAATAATACTATATACTCGATAATTCAAATTATTGTTTAAACCAAATTTTAACTTATCAAAATTTTCTCATAATTTTTCTAACTCTCTAAATTTTTGAAAAAAATTCGCCAGCATCTCCTTTGCGCAGCTAGCTTGAAATAACTACAAAATGCCACAACGGGCCCCAAATTTTCAAAAGAAAACAAAAGCCAAGTGGCAAGATCATAAAATCATCAAATTTCATGTAACAATGTAAACACATACCTTTTTTTTGTCGGGCCATTAAATTTTATCTTCTGAATCCAAAAACATCAAATTAACCTTTGCCTTTAGATATATGTACCTTATCTACCAATAGTGTTCACTAGTATAGTTCAAATTTATTTTACTCATCTCTTTCCAAAATTTTCAATATTTGCTTTACTTAAGCCATACGATGCACACATATCATCCGTATGCAATATCAAATCCGATCGCTCACTCGATCACACAATTTCACCTTCGAACTAGTATCTTCCATCGGACTTTCTAATGCGGACTCAGATCTAATTTCTTGAACAGAAACTGTCATTCTCCTTGCATAGTCATTTTCTATGATAGAGAATTTCCAAAATCAATCAAAAATCCACATCCAGGGTTCGGCATCGAAAATCAAGTGAAAAATCCTAACTCGGATCGATATAACTATCTCGAAATTTTGTGCTCGAATCTAGATCAAATCTCTATGCGAATAAAATAATATACGTACATCACACGTATTTATCTCAATTGATTATTAACTATATCAATTTTCTTTTTATTCACATTTATTCTGATTTCTATTCACTTGTCCACACTTAACCTTTTCACAGCTTTACTTAACCTTCATTCAAATACTAACTTAGAATATATTTCTCAATTCAAAATTTACTTAAGAATTCCACTATCCATTTCTTAAGTTCACTATAAATATTTTATACAACCTCTTATATTTATTTCCTCTTCATCACTTTGGTTTATATCTATTTTTTTATTCAGATTGGATCTTCCATTCCATGTGAATTCAATTTACCTTTCATTTTTAAATATTGAATTATATTCATGTCATCTAAAACCATATTTAATTAATCATTTCTTTAATCAGTTCCACTTCGAATTAATTCTACAACTTCACTTTACTTACACAATTTAAATTAAGTATCCTTCCAATATTCAGTTTCAATACATTTGCTTACCCATTTAAATTAATTAGTTTACTTACTAATTTTATTTTCAATCCTTTGTTTTATTTAGTCCAACTTAATAAATTTTATTTAAATGGTTATTCCATTTAACCAACTTAGACTCTTTCCTCAGAATTCACTTTTATCTAAGTTAGTTCAGTTACATTTTAATTTAACTCCAATTTTTAACTTCTATAGGTTTTCCAACTTATCTCTATTCCATTTACTAATCTCCTTAAATTTACTTCATTTAATTGACTTACTTTCCTAACTTATTTTAGGTTCACACTTGTTTTGATTTAACTCTTCTTCAAGTTAGATTTTATTCTAATAATTCCAAATTCTTATAAGATTTTCAAACTTACTTATATTCCTTAAGCATTTTAAATAAGATTCCAGAGTCTTTTCAACAATTACTTAACATTTCAAAATCCTTTTTGAAATCAATAATATCCAAAATCCTTTGGTATTAAATTATCTCTTGAATTTTAAAACCAACCCAGTTTTGCAAACAACTCCAATTTAAAACATTTAGGTAGCAATTCCTCCCTTGGAAACTCGAAAAAGAACATCGATGATGCTGCAGTCATCACCAAAGTTATTTTCCAGCGATCGAAAAGAGTTCAATGTTTTTACTCCTTTTTCAAAACATTTCGAGTATTTTTAAATACCAAATCCCACCAGATTTCATATGTGACTCAAAAATATGTCTGAATAATACCTACTATTATTCCTCCAAAACATTTGAAAACCATTTTCAAACCCAAAGGAATTTAAACTTTTTCCAAAATTTCAAATTTCAAATCCTTCCAATCTATTTTCAAACATTACTCTGGAATTTTATCTCATTCCAATCATAAATCACATTTATAGTTCATATTTATGAATTCCATTCTGTTATATAATTTATTCCTTAACTTTGTTTATAATGTTATTGCCTCATTTTAATTTCCGTATAGAAATGATAATAATTTAATATTATCACTTCCTAGTAACCATGCAACCATATACTTACAATAATTTACGAATAAATATTCATTTTCATATATAAAACAATTTAGGCAAAATTATTTCATTTACCCCATTTAAAACAATACTATGTCGAATTGTTTTATTCAAGTATTTAGAGATCCCTAATAATAATGTTAATTACTCATATTGACCAGAATTCATAAGCCACTCAACAATCCAATCAATAAAGTATAAAACAATTTTATATTCACAATCAAATACGTGCTCAATTAGTGTTGCGACCTTCCACGAGTCAACGCTTTATCCACCCAGTCGAATCTCCCAATTAGTGCTGCGACCTTCTGCGAGCACTAGGCCAAAGTCCATGCTCAACACGAAATTGAAATGAGCCTTGAGGTTTCAATTCAAAATCGAATCCAATTTCGTTACTTACTTCTTCTTTTTAAACCGAAAGGAATTTTAAGGAGGATGGGAGATTTGCCTTTGAAGTGGAAATAGAGGAAGAAGGCGAGAAGCTTTCCTATTACCATTTCCCCCTTTTCAACTGTTCAACCATTATATTTTTTAGATAGACGCGTGTTATTAGAAAGGACGTATGTTTGAAAAGGCAGGAGACGTGTTTGAAAACAAAGTAGATAGTAGGGTGGCTGGAGAAAAGAAAAAAGGAAGTGAATGTGAATTTGGTCAAATATTATATTTAAATTTAAATTTTAAATCGTCTCGAAATACGCAGCTTAAAATCTCAACCTCCTATCGATGCATGTCGCTGGGCGTCCCTAATGTTATACCCCTATTTCGAACGTAATGGAAAAGGTTTCAAGTCCTAATTCGATCGTATGGAGAAGATAGCTTTTCGGAATCAATTACTATATTGAATTTTCGATGTAGATTTCAGCACATTTATATATCATAAGGCCACATGAAAACTCCAAACTCTATGAAACTTGTAATTTAACAATAATACATTATTACAGATCCAATGGAACTGGTTTTGACGAAGTCCGAGACTATGCCTCGGAAGGCTATTTTTTAAATATCAATTTAAACGTATACTTTAAAACTGAATTCAAACTCAAATTTAAAATTTTTATTATCGTCAGTATTATCAATATAACTTTTATAACATTAAAATATTTTTAACAAGCTTAAAACTCCAAATTCCCTATTTTACCCAATTTTCAATTATTAAATTAAATACTTAAATTATACAATAACCCATGATATTTGAAATTCAAGTTAGAATTAACTTTTAAATATTTAAAATTAATTAAATATTTCAATTTCAAATATCCAAAAATTCCGGGTTGTCGCACTCACTATTTGGAGATCTCTCTTTTTTATCCCACTTATTTTCGCATCCACCATTGCTATGCCGACTTAAACCCAAGGCTGAAAATTTTACACTAATTTACATCAAATTAAATACATGATGTGGTACCTTAGATCATTGCAACATCCCGAGAGTGGTTCTAAATAAATCTAGGACTTACTCAATCAACCAAAGTGCATTTAAAGGCAACATCTAATTAGGTAATATTTTCTTTTTTATGATTTATATTCTATCATGTTTAATATAGATCTATAATATTTCTTGAATAAATTTTTATGTATAGCAATTGTCGACTTTATTAATATACTATTATACAAACATATGTTGAACCACTAGTTTTTGATTCATGACAAAGTAAGAAAAGAAGAATTCACGACAAAAAGAAAATGGACTATGGCTATATCATCAAAGACTTTTCATCTACGCTTTCACTGTCTAGTATGTATGATTGAGTCTTAGAATTATGTTAAAATCTATCCTCAAGTAGTCCGCACTTCATATGTCACATCAAAAATCAAAATAGAAGCATACCTACAAAAATGTCATAGCCAGTCGGACTGACCAAACCCAACCAGTCGACTGACTATGTACATATACGATATGCACTGTCTATTTTTAAAATATAATGCATAGCCAGTCACTGACCAAACCTAACCAGTCGACTGACCTGAGACCAACTGCCATATTTTCGAAAAGACATCTTCTTCTCTGAAAGGATGCAACCCTTCTCTGAACGGAAATAGTTGCTTCTTTTCGTCAGAACCCTTGACCATTGGCAGTAACTCTTCAACTACTATATATAGATACTCCCAAACACTTCATACTTACCGATTTTCATTCTAACTATCTAATACTCTTATAATCTTTGGATTCAAACAACGAACATACTTTCTACTGCTTTGAATCTACAAATAACTTTCTTAATCTTTGATTCTTAGCGTTACCTTCTCTTCATATCTTCACATACATTTCATATATACTTGAGGATTTGATTATAAGAGGCTTGTACTATCAGAGACAAATTAGTGTTATCAAGAACACATAGTGTCAGATATTCTTTATATTAGTGAAGTCCTCTTCTGCTGCTGAGGTGAAAATCCTGTTCTGCTGCTCAGGTATCTATTCTGCTGCTCAGACTGTGTATACCTGTTCCTCCGGGTTAAGTGAGGATTGTTGTTAGTTAAATTCCAGAAGGAGTCTGGGACTGGATGTAGGACGGTGCTCCGAACCAGTATAAAATCTCTGGTGTCATTTTACTATACTACTTTTTTATTCCGCACTATTTATACTCTGTGTTACTTTTATCCATATTATACTGTCCTATACACTTTCATTTGATATCAGAGCAAGGCATCTTATAACCACCACAGAGTTATCTGATATCTTGCTAATATGAAAAATAACACCAGCACTACCACTAACACTGTCACTAACACTAGTTTTATTGAAGGTCAATCCAGTGCCCGACCTCCATTTTTTAATGGCTTGAGTTATAATTATTGGTCTACTCGTATGAGAATTTATATGCAATCTAATAGTTTTGAATCATGGAATATCACACAGAATAAATACACTCTTCCTACTGGAGAATAATCCACTTGGTCAAACACACAAAAATTAATGCTACTGCCAATGCTAAAGCTATGAACATGTTATTTTGTGCTCTAGATAGAAATTAATTTAATCGTGTTAGCATGTGTCAAACTGCTTATGAAATATGAAGAACGCTTAAAATCACTCATGAAGGAACTAACAAAGTCAAATAAAGAAAAATCTCCATGCTCAAAAATTAGTTTCAAAACTTTAGAATGAAACAAGATGAATCTATCAATGATATGTACTCTAGATTTCAAGATATCCATCATTCACTATTAGGATTAGGAGAAAAGTACACTAATTTTGATATTGTATCCAAAATCCTAAACTCTTTAACAGATGAATGTGAAAGAAAAGTCTTGGCTATGAAGAAGCTAATGACCTTTCTACCATAAAACCTGAAGAGTTAATAGGAAATCTAATGTCCTATGAAGTGAATTTGCAGGCAAAATGAGTACAAGCACAAGACAAAAAGAACATAGCTTTTCATGCTGAAGAAGAAAAAGATGAAGATTCGGATGAAGAAGTCTAGCATTTATTGCCAAAAAATTCAAAAAGTTCTTGAAATTCCGAAAAAATAACAAAATTAATGGAAAAATAAATTTTCCAAACAAACCATCATCCTCAGTTCTAGAATGTTTCAATTGTCATAGAAAGGTCATATTCAGAAGGAATGCCCAGAATTAAAGAAAAAATATTTCAACAAAGGCAGAAAAGACAAGAAAAAGAAAGCATTCTCGGTAACATGGGATGATTCAGACACTTCTTCATCAGAGAACAGTAGTGACAGTGAAAACGAGCAAGCAAATGTCTGCTTCATGGCTACTAAAAACGAGGTTAGTGATTTTACTTTTGATGATATGATTGAAATAAATTCAGAACTAGTTGATACTTTGAAAAATCTCAAAAGAAAATATAAGGAGACTCATGAACATCAGAACAAAGTAAAATTCGAAAGAGATATGCTTAAAGATGAGAAAAAAATACTAAAGGAAGAACTTGAAAAATTACAAGAATCATTCTCTAATATCAATTCTCAACTCACGCTTTAGAGTCAAGAAATTGAAACTCAAAAAGAAGAGAATGACGCTCTTGTTTCTGAAAATCATGAACTAAAAACAAAAGTAAAATTGATAGTATTGGATAATACTAGTATCAAAAGTAAGTTAGAAAGCATCACCAAAAATGTTTCGAACTTTAATAAAGGAAGAGAAACTTTATCAAAAATTATTGATAACTCTTAATCTGTTTCAAGTAAGAAAGGATTAGGATATATTAAGAAAACAACAGCTCCACCTAAAAAGAAAATTAGGAGAATGCTAATCCTATTACAGTTCAGACAAAAAGGAATTTTTACTCAAAAAGCGTAAAAGTTTGGGTTCCTAAAACAAACAACAGTTTGATCAGGAAGAAATATATAAACACCTTTTTAGAAACTGTTCATAAAAATAAAGATTATATTTTTAAATGGGATACTGAGCCCTCTTGGGTTTGGTTTCCTAAGACTTAACTCTTAGGACCCTATTAAAAAGGTGGGTACCAATATTATATTATATTTTTTGTAGGTCCCACTCAAGAAAAGAGGAAAATGGATACTCGATAGTGGTTGCTCAAAACATATACAGGAGACAAAGATATGCTATCAAATATTATTTACTCAGATGGAGGCTCCGTCACATTTGGAGACAACTCCAAAGGATATATCATCGGCAAAGGCGATGTGAGCTACAATGATATTTCAAATTTACCTCTTATTTCAAATGTTTTACTTGTCAAAAATTTAAAATATAATTTACTTAGTATCGGCCAATTGTGTGACAAAGGATTCAAAATCACTTTTTCTGAAAACAAATGTTGTATTTTCGATCAAAATCAAAATCTTATCTTTGAAGGAAATAGAGACAGAAATATCTATGTACTGAATATGAAAATAAATCATAATTCAGATATGTGTTTAATAGCCAAAGAAAATGATCATTGATTATGGCACAAACGATTCTGTCATATTAACTACAAAACTATAAACAAGTTATCTAAAAATGATTTAGTGAAAGGTCTACCA
Source organism: Allium cepa (assembly GCA_030765085.1). NCBI lineage: Eukaryota > Viridiplantae > Streptophyta > Magnoliopsida > Asparagales > Amaryllidaceae > Allium > Allium cepa. The sequence goes on from CM060931.1 coordinate 445,308,884, forward strand.
AAAATGAATTTTAAAATTAATCATATTTGTGATGCATGTCAGTTAGGAAAGTTAACTAAGTCATCTTTTAAATCTAAAAAGGTCATTTCAACTTTACAACCACTTGAATTACTACATATGCATTTATTTGGACCAACGTAAGTACAATCTACTAATCATAGTAGATATATGTTTGTTATTGTTGATGATTTTTCTAGGTATACTGGGACCATCTTTATGTAAAATAAAAGTGATACTTTTGATAATTTCAAAACGTTTGTCAAAAGAATTCAAAATTTTAAAGGCTTAAAAATCAAGAGGAGAATTTGAAAACGAAGCCTTTGAACATTTTTGTAAGAAAAAGGGGTTATTCCATAATTTTTCGTTTCCTAGAACTCCACAACAAAATGGGTTGTAGAACGTAAAAATAGAATCTTACAAGAATGTGTAAGGACTTTATTAAATGGAAGTACGTTACCAAAACATTTCTAGGCTGAAGCAGTTGCAACAACTTATTATGTTTTGAATCGTGTTTCTATTCGACCACTAACTAAGACTACTCCTTATGAACTTCTTAATAGACGAAAACCAAATATTTCTTACTTTAAAGTTTTTGGTTCAAAATGTTTTGTTTTAAACACAAAATCATCTTGGTAAATTTGATCCAAAATCCGATGAAGGAATCTTTTTAGGATATTCGGATCGAAGCAAAGCTTATCGAATCTATAATAAAAGAAAAAATATCATCGAAGAAACACTTCATGTATCTTTTGATGAGAATTTTAAATCAATCCAAAGAATAATAGATGATGAAGATTTCCTTGATAATACCCCAAAATACAGAAATTTCAAATCTTGAAAATAATGAAAACATTATTCACAATGACAATGAATTAAGATCTCCACCTAGATTATTAAGAGATCATCTGTCTGATAATGTTATTAGAGAACTCAATTCATCTGTTAGAAGAAGAAGTCAATTAAATCAAATGGGTCTTGTAGCCTTCCTTTCTCATATTGAACCTAAAAATATTAAAGAAGCATCTACTGATGAAAATTGGTTAATCGCTATGCAAGAAGAACTAAACCAGTTCGAAAGAAATGATGTTTGAGATTTAGTTCCACGGCCTAGCGATCAATCAGTTATCGGTACAAAATGGGTTTTTAAAAATAAAGCAGATGAACAAGGAAATATTACTAGAAATAAAGCTAGATTAGTTGCTCAAGGCTATAATCAAGAAGAAGGAATTGACTATGAAGAAACGTTTGCTCCTGTCGCTAGATCAGAAGCAATACGAATCTTACTAGCATTTGCATGTTTTCATAACTTTAAATTATATCAAATGGATGTCAAAAGTGCTTTTTTAAATGGTTTTAACCTCCATTATTCATACACGAACAATTTCCTAACCATGTCTATAAGCTTAAAAAGGCTTTATACGATTTGAGACAAGCACCACGTGCTTGGTACGATCGTCTTAAAAGTTAATAGATTTTGGTTTTGAAATTGGAAAGGTTGATCAAACTCTTTTTATTAAAAGAAATAAGCAGGATATTTTAATTATCCAAATATATGTTGATGATATTATTTTTGGTTCTAAAAATGAAAGAGTGTGTCAAGAATTTTCTTGAATAATGTCTAATGAATTTGAAGTGTCACATATGGGTGAGTTAAATTATTTTCTTGGCTTACAAATAAAACAACTAGAAAATGGTATTTTTATTAATCAAGAAACTTTTTGTAACAATCTAATTAATCGCTTTGGTATGGAAAATACTTCTAACAAACCAACTCCTATGAGTACAACCATACATCTTGATAAAGATGAAAATGGCAAAAGTATTGACCAAAAATTATATTGAAGTATGATTGGATCATTACTATATTTAACAGCTAGTAGACCTGACTAATGATGAGTGTTTGTTTGTGTGCACGATTTCAAGCAGATCCCAAAGTGTCACATTTACAAGCAGTGAAATGCATACTACGGTATCTTAATAAAACCAAGGACTTTGGACTATTCTATCCAAAGGAATGTCCTTTTGAATTAGTATCATATAGCGATGCTGATTTTGGAGGAAACCGGACAGATAGAAAAAGTACAAGTGGGACTTGTCATTTCATTGGACGGTCTCTTGTATCTTGGTTTAGTAAGAAACAAAACTGTGTCTCATTATCGACATGTGAAGCAGAATATATTTCTGCAGCTCTGGCATGTGCTCAAGTTATCTATATGCAACAAACACTACAAGATTTTGGTTTCAATTTATCTAAGTCAACTATTTTATGTGATAATTCTAGCGCTATTAATTTATCTAAAAATCTATTAATCACCCATGAACAAAACACATTGACATTCGTCATCATTTTCTTCGTGATAATATTGAAAAGGATTGATAAATCTAGAATTTGTTTCCTCTGATAAACAATTGGCAGATATATTTACAAAACCTTTAAATGAAAACACTTTCATTAATTTAAGACGAGAACTTGGTATTATCTCTTTTAAAAATTTATAAAATTTAATATACACTTTATATATTGGTAGCTTCTCATAACACGTCTTGACAAAATGCATATATATATATATATATAACTCTCACTCAAATTTTATCATAATTATACATATTGTATTCCTTTATGCAATCATGATGAACCATTGATGTATTACTCTGGAGATAACTTGATGACCTATATCATTTCATTGTTAATGATGGAATGGTTTTCCCCTTATCTCTTATCATCACCTTTACTAATAATAAGTTCTAGCTAGCCTGACCCGTGTGTTTTCACTCGGGTTAGACCGAGTTGTTTCAGGTATCATCTATTGGGCTTACCTTGAAGTTGATGTTGGCTAACAACTCTTCTTTCTCTTGAGTAGTTTATTTCTTCCGCATACTCTGATGTTTTTACATTTGATTCGATGTATATGGTGTGGTCGTGTACCACCGTTATTGTATTCATATTGTATAGTACTGAACGTATATCAGTGTATATGTATATATATGATGTTGGTTACTGTTTTGTGATGTGATTTACATTCAGTTATTGTATTTTTTTCTAATAGATCCGTTAGCCACCTATAGTTTTGGATTAAGCATTTACTGGGTATGTCGATCCACTTGAGTTGAAAAATTATAATGCAATTATCGACGTATTCAATAGATGTTTAAGACAAAATTATAAATGGTCGCCCTTAACCAGCCCTATTCTCTGCTTTAGTAGATAGGATTACTTGTTGATTCTCTTTGCTAAGGTGGGTCTCGGAGTGGGGCGTTACAGTATATATATATATATGTATGTGTGTGTGTGTGTATATATATATATATATATTTTATGACTCAAGAGAGACTTGAACCCATGACCTCTCCTTTATTTTGTTTCAAATGCTTCTTGCCATTTGAGCTATGATTGTTTCTTGTTTCATCTAGATGATTGATTTTAATTATTCTGAAAATTTTCAAAAACAAAATAACATAGCCATTGGAGCTCGAACTTGGGTCTCCTAACTAGTAGTTCAATATCTTACCAGTTGTGCTATGAATGTTTTCCTGCTGAGTCATATGTTACATTCATTCTTAACCGTTTATCCTTCGAATAGTTCTCATCCACTATTTTTTATCTCTGGCTATTAGCTATTGATTGTTTATAACCTCACATTCACAGCTCAAATTCAATTATAAATTTGCATTACTCTCATTTTTTTTCAATCATTCTTACAAATTTTTTCTAAGCAAATTTTAATCTTCAAGTTCCTCTTTGTTATCAATGGCCTCTCATGACTCTTATGATTCCTCAAACTCCAAATTGTCCTTTTCTACTCCGACATCCTCTAGCTCTACTCTATCCTTGCCAACACCTACCCCTGTACATGAACAAGGTCGATATCACACTGGATTCTCTCCAAAACCTAAGAAGTCTCGAAAATCACTGTTTGTTTCTCCAAAAACAAAAGAAAAAATTGATGAAATTCATCATTATCAAAAGGAGCAAATTAATCTACAAAGAGAAATGTATTATGAACAATGGATGAATTCTAGTCGCCTTAGCTTTATAGAATCAATTGCTCTTAAATTTTGTGGAAAATCATCTAAGCATGACGTTGTTGAACCTTCAACTTCTCATCGACAAAATTCATCCGGCTAGAATAAATGGGAATGAACTCCACCTCAACCTCCGGCATCTCCAAACTCATGGGAACGCCAAAATTATTGGTCTCCTTTGTAACCTTATGTTGAGAACACCAAGGTTGAACCACAAGAATCCTCTCCGAAAACCCTTAAATAATCATGTTTTTTGCTCTATTGTTCTATGTTTACTTGGATTTTCTTTTTGTATATGTTTGTTTTTTTAATATTGTTTGAATAAACAATTTTTTTAAGCTTCACTGCATTCTTTATCTACAGTCAGTCGACTGATATTTCAAACCAGTCGACTGTTTATAGGTAAACAAACTCTCGGGATACCAACCAGTCAACTGGTTCATATGGGTCAGTCGACTAACTGCAGAGTAAAAAACTCTCGGATTACCAACCAGTCAACTGACCCACCCCGACCAGTCGACTGGCTGTACAAAAAGCCTTCAATTCTGTCTTTTTTTTTCATCCTCTATTCACTTTACCCTCTTCATTTTTACTGCCTCCAAAACCCTAGCCCCAATTTTCTTTCATAAATTTCTCAAAAATCTTCAAATTAATGGCTCCTCCTAAATCTAAACGCTCAAAACAAGGCTCCTCATCCTTTGTTGACGCTCACGTTGCTTAGTGGCTATATGATGCAACTACAATTGAACGGTGGGAGAAGATGAAGAACTCTAGGATTTTTGAAGGCTCTTTTATGGTTTGTTATGATTTTGGTGCCTACTCTCCTCAAGAACTGATGCGAAAATATGGCTTAGAATCACTCCTTGACTACAATGCAAACCGCCACAATATTAATCATCTTATGGTAAAACTCTTCTTCGCCAATTTAAATCTGGGTCACTAACAACCATCAAATCCAAATAATTGTGTGTGGAGTTTGGTATGTGGACAACAAGTTTTCTTTTCCCTTGATAGAATGGCATATATACTCCAATCTCCTAATGAAGGAATAGATTTAAATGATGTAGAATGCAATCCAAGGAAAAGGGATAGAATAAGTCACATGTCCATGAGTGACGACATGATTGAATTGCGTTCTAAACTCCTTCGTCCTAAAGCAAGAATTTTACACAAGATGCTTATGCGCTCTATTTTGCCCTGAACTAGATCATATGAACTAATTTGTCCGGAAAATTTCAAAGCACTTTATGCCATTTGGGGAAATATACGAGTTAATTGGTTGCGTCGTATAATGGATGAATTTCTCACCTTTAACCATGGGAATATGCATGTTATATATTTTAGAGAATATATTATGCGACTACTTCTAGATACGGGCGTTCGTCAACCGGATTCCGAATTCTCAACTGTCGGAATGATAAATATACGGACCATAAGCCTTATGAAGCTACCTACACGACCGCCACCTCTTACTTCATTTGCAGATTGGAAGCATCAACAGGCTCAACAATAACAATCTGGAGGTCCTACAATTCAAGAACCAGTCGCACAATAAGAAGAAAGCGATATTCGCTTAGCCACTTCCTCTAGCACCCGTGAATCCATCAAAATTCTCTCCCGTAATCAACTTATTTTGGATTCTAGATTCAAGAAAATGGATAAGAAACTCGATAAAATCAAAGGTTTCTTTTCTACATTATGGAATGCATTATCTTGTTCTTCCTCAACTGCATCCACATCTATTTCTCAAGGAAAATGATCCCGCACCACGATTTACATGGTCAACTTCCGAAGAGCATACTAGCAGCGACACTAGTGGCACAGGTAGTGGTGCTCAACGAGCTTCTAGACCAGGAAAGGAGCCCGCACCAGAGGGATAATACAATTGGGATCTTGATGAGTAGATCTTTTAGTGAGTGAGTTGGGTATGATTTATTTGCTTATCTAAGAACGTAATTGTCAATTTAAACATATTTAATCTTTCAACTTATTTATCTATTGAGACTTGTACTAAATAGCCTCTCTTTGATATTTATCTCTGCACTTTACATTTATATTTTGTTTGTTGTCTTTCCTTTTTGTCGATGACAAAGGGGGAGAAGAATTGTGCTAATCATCTTTATGTAGGTACAAGAAGCATCATATATTCAGGGGGCGTATTTTATATTTATTCTCTAGGATTCTTTAATATATATAGGTTTGTCATCAATCAAAAAGGGGGAGAATGTTGAATCACTAGTTTTTGATTCACGACAAAGCAAGAAAAGGAGAATTCACGACAAAAAGAAAACGGACTATGGCTATATCATCAAAGACTTTTCATCTACGTTTTCACTGTCTAGTATGTATGATCGAGTCTTAGAATTATGTTAAAATCTATCCTCAAGTAGTCCGCACTTCATATGTCACACCAAAAATCAAAACAGAAGCATACTTACAAAAATGTCACAGCCAGTCGACTGACCAAACCCAATCAGTCGACTAACTATGTACATATACGATATGCACTGTCTATTTTTTAAATATATTGCATAGCCAGTCGACTGACCTGAGACCAACTGCCATATTTTCGAAAAGACATCTTCTTCTCCTAAAGGATGCAACCCTTCTCTGAACGGAAATAGTTGCTTCTTTTCGTCAGAACCCTTCACCAATGGCAATAACTCTTCAACTACTATATATAGATACTCCATAACACTTCATACTTACCGATTTTCATTCTAACTATCTAATACTCTTCTTGTGGTATAATCTTTGGATTCAAATAGTTAACATACTTTCTACTGCTTTGAACCTACAAATAACTTTCTTAATCATCGACTCTTAGCATTACCTTCTCTTCATATCTTCACATACATTTCATATATACTTGAGGATTTGATTATAGGAGGCTTGTACTATCAGAGACAAATCAGTGTTATCAAGAACACATAGTGTCAGATATTCTTTATATTAGTGAAGTCCTCTTCTGCTGCTGAGGCGAAAATCATGTTCTGCTGCTCAGGTGTCTGTTCTGCTGCTCAGACTGTGTATACATGTTCCTCCGGGTTAAGTGAGGATTGTTGTTAGTTAAATTCCAAGAGGAGTCTGGGACTGGACATAGGACGGTGCTCCGAACCAGTATAAAATCTCTGGTGTCATTTTACCATACTACTTTTTTATTCCGCACTATTTATACCCTGTGTTACTTTTATCCATATTATACAGTCCTATACACTTTCAACATACACACACATACATCTCCAAGTTTCACTGTCTATATATTACATCTTTGTTTTAATAAAAAAAATGCGAATATATAAAGTGTACAAAATTTTGTGAGTATTTTTTTCAATTTTTAAAACATTAAAGCTAATTTTAATTAATTTAAATTTGTTTTAAGTGTAAATATAAATTTGAACACACACATACACACATAAAATCATTTTAAACTACTTTATGCATCAAATTATATTCGATAATAGTGAAAAACATTAAAACATAATTTTATTTTATTTATAGATATGAATTTGTTTTTAAATAAACACATATTTATTAATATGCGTAATATTTAAAAATTAACAATTTTAATTTTGCAAATTATTATTTATTTATTTATTGCAGATTTAAAAAATTGTTTGGTCAAATGGTATTTTATCATTTATAGATCAAATATTTGTTTAATAATTGTTTTAGTGTGAATTAAAAAATATAAAAATTATTTTCATTGATTGTATGAATTTAAAATATTACCGTAATTTTTGATTTAATTTTTAATACATTATTTTACATTTATATATCTCGATTTTTTTTAAAAAATTTTACTAAGTAAACAAATTAGATATTTTGAAAAGAATTTTGAGTTCCAAAGTTACTGAATTCGCCAAGATGATTTATTTTCATTTTATTCTTTTTAAATATTTTTAAAATTGTTTTGGATAGCAATATGCATATGAAGGACCAAGGACCAATATGTCTATTCTAGTGTAAATCCTAACATTTATACACGTACAAACTAACCATGTACACAATATATACATGTTGCATGTGCACGGTACGCACATGAAAATATTTATACATAATCAAAATAAATTAAATCCATTATTTAGTTAAATCAGCGAATTAAATAAAATAAGATTTTATTTAAATCAAATTTAGATTTGATTTAAAATTAATTTAGTGTAACAACCTGGAATTTTCGTCATTTGATTTTGAATATTTAATTAATTTTAAATATTGAAATATTGATTTTAAAAGATTAAATAATTTAAAATTAAAATATAGGGATTTATTTGAATATGTGAATAGTGTTTTAAATAATTGGGTTTTTAATTGAATATTTATTTAATGGATTAAATAGCTTATTTAACTCGTTTTATTAAATAAATAATAATGGTAAATTCATTTTGTAAATTTATTTGCAGTCGTAAATGGTTCAAATAAATTATTGAAACATATATTTGTATTATTACGACTCAATTTTAATCGGCATATTTTTTATTTGATATTTCCATAATTTTTAATTTGAAAAATATTGAAATATTCATTTGACGATTTATCGACAAACGAAACTATTTTTTATAATTTTACAAAATTCAATAGCTAGTGTATATTATTATTGTTTTGCGATGGCATCGCTATTTTGAGCATGATACGTATTTTTGTTCTGTCCTTTGGAGTCCATATGCAAGTAAAAATCACTGCGGTGGAATGCCGGAAATCATAAATCAAATACAAACTCAACCCTTAACCAATCCAACATCACACATTTCACTTTATCCATTCGACTGCTTTATCCATTCTCTCATAAACAAAGAAAACTAAAAAATCATCTTCTTGCAAAAGTCAAAACAATTTTAAGAAGGATCTTTGGCTTTGATATGTGTAGATTTACAAGTTGATGGGGGTTTAAAAGGGGTGCGACATCATATTTTATGAGCTCGGCCATTTACGGTTGATGAAGGTAAACTATGGCTCGGGTTTTCTTGGATTTGGGGAAGGGTGGGCCAAGGTGGTGGAGGAGGAGTGTTTGTCGGTTGAAGGGGAGTCGGCCGTGGTGAAAATGAGGGGTCTGACGGTTTGGGGAGAAGGATCGATGGGACTTGGACGCGACCATTATGGGTGTCGCGATTTCTAGTAGGTGGTAGGAGGTTGAGGTGTTTGCATGGCCGAGCTCGGCTCGAAGGATGGGGCGCAGTGGTGAAGGCCGGAGGAGTTTGGAAGGGGGTAGTGGTGGCGGACGTGGTGTTGGCCGAAGCTTGGAAATGCTGAGTGGGAATTTTTTTTTTAGTGAAGATGTTTTACCTGATAATCAGGGTAATTAGTGTTTAAAAATGCAATTAATATTCTAATTGATGATTCGAAAATCTATAACTTAAAATTTTAATAACTTGTTCATACGAAGTCCGATCGAGACGAAACTTTTTGTGTGTGCTCGTAACGGTGAAAGTTTCACGATGGAACTAGTTTGGTTGAATTTGGAGCAAGTTGAAACTTTGGCTAAAATCGAACATCGCTCGATTTTAGTCCATATCGGGATGCTTCGGCGCCAATTGAAATTTCAGTGAGTATAACTCACCTTTTTGATTAAACTGTAAGATAAATAGTAGATAAATTTTACTGTTTGTGTTTTTTGAAATTGTTGGCTGTTTAGTAAAAAAATTCGCTTTTACAAGTGATTGACATTAAAAGTTGAAACATAGGGAAAATTGTTGAGAAATCCGAAATTCTCACCGTAGTGATTATAATTTTCAGTTATTTACTTGCTTTATTTCAGCTATATATCTGTGATATAGATTGTTAAATGTTGAAATATGATTGTCTGGCCATATTAGATGTGACATCGACATATATAAAAATTGAACCTTTCTAGTATAAAAACGTATTATAGCATCGGTTGAGTGCTATAGTAATTATGAGTCTTGCTATAGTATTTTGATGCCGCAAATGGTTGATTTGGTTTGAAAGTGATTTTTAATTTGGAAAAAGGATTTTTTTAATCCGAATGTTTGAAATTTATTGATATTTTAATTTAAATAAGTTTTTAATCTTTCTATTTTATTTCAACTTCTTATTTTATTCTTTTATACTATATATATACATATATATTTAGGTAAATGTTTTAAATAATTATTTTGAGAAGCATTGGATTTTATAGTTATTATTATAATAATAAATATTTATTTATTTTTAAAAGAATTTAAAGGATTATCTTTATTTTAAAAAGTGGATTTTGCGGTTTAGAAGGAGATATAAATATTTGGAATAATATTTATGAATCATTTATATAAATGTGATATAAAGGGAAAGTTTTATAAATATTATTTTGTAAGTGAATGGTAGATTCATAAATAATGTTTTATAATAAAAGAATGATTTGATATAATAATATCCGATAAATAGGTAAATGTCATCATTTTGATAAATTGTAGGAAAAATGTCATTTGGGAATTTATTGAGATATATAAATTGATCATGTTAGGAAAACTATATGAAGTTTATAGTTATAATTTTGGAATTTGTTTTATATTTGGGTTTTTGGTGTTATATTTGGAGTTTTGTTTTAAAAAGGGGTTTGTAATTATATTTAGAAATTTATAAAAAAATTATAAATGAATTTGGAGTTTTATAAAAGAGTTGCAAATAAGTCGGAGATTTATAAAATAAGTTTGTAAATGATATTTTATCAATAGAAGTTTGATAAAAGATTTTATAAATGATATAAAGGATGAGTTTAAAGGAGTTATTTAAATAAATTTAGGAATTAATATACAGAGGCTGAAATTATGTTTTTAAATATTTATAAAGGAATTTGTTAATAATATTTTATGAAAGGGGTTTTATAAATGAATTTTTAATTAGCTTATATTTATAAAAAGGAATTTTATAAAAGACTTGTTTATGTTAGAGATATGATTTTTCAAAATTGACCTTCTTAATTATGGTGGTAAGGAATAATCTTTTTCCCTACTTAATACCGAAGGAATAGTGTTTGGGCCATTATTATCTCTATTTTAAATGACTTTGTTTAAACCCAATTTTAAGGGTAGTTTTGAAATAAAAATCTTTCTTGAGATTTATAAATATACTTATACAGTTGAGATAAGTATATGAATATTTTCAAGGTAGTGAAAAGTGTATGAAAGTGTTCTGTGAAATATGTATCTTTGTAAAGTATTTCTAATACAATTGTTTACAAAGTAGTTTAAATTAATGAAATGATTAATTTAAGAGGCCTAGAGTTGCTTTGTGCTTAGCCAGTGTTATTTCTCTTAGGGATCTATAACCTCTGGTTGAATTGTTTGTTTACTTTATAGTTATATAACCGACTATCAAATCTTATGACCAAAAATATAACTTTGGAAATATCTAGGAGAAGAACATGAGTTATATGACATAGTCATCTTCGATGATGCTATACTGTGTGTATAAATCCAATTTTATTATCCTAAGACAAACGAAAGGAGATCTGTCTACTTAAATAGTTAGGGAGTGATGACATATGACATAGTCATCTTGAACCGAAGTTAAGTTCACCAAAAACTGTCGAATGTTGGTTCGAAGAGACCGGGATCGGACAAATGTGAATAATACGAAAACCACTTTTATCCAACTCAAGCATTATATTAAAAACATCTTGAAAATGATGGAATCGAAGATGTAGTCCTTTAAAGTACAAGAGCTACTTACTACTAATCCCGAGGATGATTCCAAAAAGGATGCACTAGAAGTAATGCCTTCGGTTTGTTCACGTTCTAAACAACTTGTATGGATGAATGCTAGCATTACATTGCTGTATGGAGGGCAGAGTTAGCATTCCAAGTGAATTTGCTTTATAAAATGTGAAATGTAGCCTCTAGTCTCATCAGTCGGGAATGATTAAAACATGAGATATGCAGCAAGGCTAAGTGGGTCGGTCGCATTAGAGTGTATCATCACCTTTTTAGATATGCACTCATTTTATGGATTTGGTTGTGCATGAGTGCTCTCAGTGAAGGTTGCGAAGCAACCAGGGTGATGATATATTTGGTATTATTCAAGAAGGGTTAGGCCGGTTCCGTGAGCAGGGGTGCAAGATGTTCTTGTTGACCTCGGTACATTCTTCTAGAGATGTATCGTGATAGGCGGTACCCCAGTAGCCCTGTTATTGATAGAATTAATTCTCCAATATGTGCCTTTACAGACTTAGTTATATACCTATTATGTTGAAATTTAATTAGTGTAATAATTTCTGCTATGATTAATGTGTCTGTATCCTAGACATTACTATAATATCAGAGGATTTCCAATAAAATATTTTGGTTATTGTAAGGTAAAACACGTCCGTGTTTATATGTGGCGTCGTCTTACGAGATACTTTGTTTCGAATGTTTTTTTATAAATTTAAAAACCATTTGAGTGTGTTTTTCACGCTGGTTATAAGACTGATCCGGACTTTGTTTTCTTATAATGCTCGGATCAGACAGAGCATATTTACAGCTTCAGTTTGGATGCCTTGAAGCTTTAGAAGACGAGCAAGATGCCTCCAAGACGTATACACGTGTATTTTTATTTTCTGCTGCATTTGTTTGTTGTTTATTTATCAGCATTTGTGAGGGCAGACTGTTATAACTCTCCAGAATGATGATTGGTAGTTTGACTCTAATTGATGTATGCATATTGTAGTTATTTTCTTCTTTGTAAAGATCTGTTCATATTATATGTTACTTGTTACGATGTGAGATTCTGTCTATCATTTACTTTCTTTTTCCCCAACAATTTGTCTTTCTGACACTCGGATGTTCGGCACGTGAATACCGTGGATGTATAGTATCGATTTCTGATGATCGAAAAGGTAGATCGTTACATTTAGACTTCATAGGCCCGTTAAGGTCCAAATTAGAATTTTTTTTGAAATTCAACTAATTTACCCGCTTCTGACTGGCTCGGATCCAACAATTTTAACTTTAGTTAATGAACTTTGATCGAAAATGTTCCAAACGACCAATACCGACCGATTCAATTGAAAGGATAAGCAAACCACCATAGATAGTACCGCAATCAAAGTAGTATAAATATAATTGCACAAAATTAAAACTGAGCCAGAGGCACTCAAAGCTAACCACGCACTTCCATTGCGTGTAAACCAAGCAAATCATGCATCAACCTGCATGGTAGTCTATAAATCATGTGTTACACCGGCGATATTTTCAACTTAATCACTCAGTCCAACTTCTACGAACATGACCTTTTAAATTTTTTTTTTTAAAAAAAACAAGATAAAACTCAAATTTTATCTCTTTGGTTACACTAAATTTGCATTACCAACATCACAATCTATGGATTAAGTATAACATTTGATATTTCAAACAGAAGCAGGAAAATAGGATGAATGGCAAAAGCGACGGACTTGACAATTTTAGGATACCAGAAAGATATTCTATCACCATGGTTCACAGATAGTTTAGGAACGTTCTGTTGGTCCTAACGCAATCAATCAGGTAGATTGAATTCTCGGACTTAGAAACATCATCTCAATCCTGCGTTCCATTGCCATTGAGAATTTGGGTTTACATTAAAATCTAAGGCCCCGTTTGGCACGTCGTTTTTAGTTTTGTATTTTCGTCCATACAAAAACGCATCCGTTGTTTGTATCGATGAAAAACAAACAATTTTGAAAAATAAAATTAACATGTAAAATCAAAAACAAGTTTATTTTGTTTTTCGTGTTTCGAGAGATAAGAAAAGCATGAGAACAATCCAACTCCTTTGTCGTCCGTTGGTTGTAGCAACGGCTAAGAATTATAGATCTTTTCTCTTATTTCTTCATGTTTCTTAGTGGAAGTTGAAAACACAAAATTCAAAATGAAACCAAACGGACTCTAAGGTTTCGTCACAACTTTGTGATTTATTATTCTGGAATCTTGAAACATGATCGACAGGAAGGACGCATGGTGATTGTTATCTCCCTTATTAGCTCGCATTAAATTTAATGGAATTCATTGAACATTTTATTTCTTATGATCAGCAAATCATTTCGAATAAAATGTGAAGGTATTCTACCTTATTATTTGCACATGTATAAGTTTTGTCTATATATGAGGTTATGTGACAAAATCAAACTTAAGAACCTTTGTCCTTTTCCCCTTCACATTCATTCAATTGTAGGGGGGGGACCTCCCCTCACGTAGAAGGTATTGCCTTTATTATAACGGAGGTACTGGATTTTGGTAAATACATCAATATATATTTCTGTTAAACGATATGGAGTTGCATTTTGTTTAACATTTTTCATAACGAGCAACGTTAGGTGCTGTCCTGATGGAAAACTGGATTGACCATAGCATTTTGCTTTTGTTTACAAATCAATGTTCTAACATTTTATGAAAGTAGCTGTCCCATATGTAATATTTAGTCCCACAATCATCGATTGAAACTCGGTTATTATCAGCATTTTTCATGGCGCGAATGGTAACGGTCTTAAACAACTGACTACACGATCTGGTCTAGATGTATGATAGGGCTGTATCATCTTTTCAACATGGTTCTCAACCATTCTAACTAGTAAACTAATAAACAAATCTTCTTGGGTACATATTAATTAATCATGGAAACCTGTGAATTGAAACCCAACCATTAATTAGATATTTGAGCTGGGTGCATCAGTCAGTAGTATTTGATCAGACACTGATTCTTATCTGATATATCACCATAAAATTACTATTTTAAATCCTAAATGTTGTGATGCATATGTTCTGAACCAAAAATTTGGTAGTCATATTTAACATGTCAGATAATATAGTGAAATTGGGAAATTGTACTTGGTAGACAAATATTTGGATTTTAACAGCTATTTCGGACGTACCGAAAAGCCTTAACAAAATTTGTAGGAACGTTGGACTCGATTGTCTTTGAGGAGGTAACTTCACTTACATTAATGTTAAATTACAGGATACCTTATCTTTCAGTCATTTTGTATGTATATTGCATACTGAGAAAGACTTCTTATGCTTCCAAACTTTTTGCACATCTTCTCCTTGATAGCTCTTATGTACACATATAGTCATAGTTGCGCATAAAGCAAGAATTGTAACTAACCAACTCATGGATTGACATCTCACCCTAATAGAAACAAAATTATATAAGCAATTACTTATTCCCTAATTATTTCTATTTGTCTCTAAAATTTGTACGGATTAATCTAGAAGTTTGCGTGGAATTTTCTGTTTCCAGCGGGATCCTGTCGTTAATTACTCCGCATCACTTTCCCATCAAGATGTTGTAGAAGAAAGTGGTTCAAAACAGTATGCATCAGTTTGCCTGCGTCATTCCTCAACGTAATGTAACAATATTATGTTGAATGTTTTCTCAAATAAGATCCCCTGCAGAGGGGGTCCAGGGGTGGCAACCCTCCAAGGTGGAGGTGCGGGGGCAACGCCTCCGCTACAGGGTTTAACCTGTCCGGTCAGGTCGCAGGGGTCCAGGCCAGGGGCAGCGTCCCGTTCGAAACAGTACGCTTTCATGACTGTTGAATTCAAATTCAACAGCAAACGGTAACAACCGTTTTTTAACGGTTGCGACCGTTCAAAAAGACACCTCACTTCCTATATAACTAAGCATTCATTAACGCAGAGGATAACCTGATTCTTCTTCTTCTATATCAAACTCGTCTGAAATCTTCTGAGTGTTTCTTCTGATCTGAGCAAGTAATCACTATTTGCTCGGATTAATCTCCATTGTATTCTGAAAGAAGGTTTTCGTTCAACCCGCTGTGATAAACAAGGGGAAAACATTCTTAAAATACAACGATTTCTTCGTGCCTATGAGTGATTAGTCATACATTAGACCATTTTAATCAACATATTATATGTTACAGCAACGAAACAACAACACTTTAAATGTGTTTCAATAAGTAAATTGCAACAGTTTAAAAATGTCGCAATGCAATAATGACATTCAGCAACAGATTTAGCGTATTAGCAATTGAAAGCAAGAAGAATACCAAAGTTCGTCGGAGGCTTGTCGTGACAATCGCCTTAAGACTTTGTTCTAAGTCTCTCAGGGTACAACCGACGAAAACTGCACGAGATTGTAAGGAGTATGTCAGTCCGAGATGATGATGACAACAGAAATGAATCGAGTATGCCAGAGAAGAAGAAGAACTGTCAAGTAGTGAGTTATTTGATCAGGATCCGTCACTAATTTATAGTTGCTGAACGGTCACGGTTGCGTCCGTTCAAAATATATCCGTTTTGAAAAACGGCATCCCTTCATTCTTCCAACGGGTCACACCCGTATTCAATTCAAATTCAAACGGGTCGCGCCCACGTAACCAAATAAAAACCCGTCGAAAATTGCAGTGTTTTCTGTAGCAAAAATAAAATTTCATAGTAGACCAAAGCCCGAGCCCGGCCCGGTCTAGTACAAACGGCGCATGTGCACGTATGTTCTTCAGACTTGGATCCTCTCTCTCGCAAAAAATTACCTGACCATAAGGGCCAATGTAGGGAATGAGTATCCTACATATATACACAATTTAATCTTTCATTTTATCAATATGGGACTAAAGCATATTTCGTTCATCTCTTTAGAATTGTCAACAATAGATGTATTGCTTCAAACTGCTTATGATTTAGTTGAACTAGAAGAAATTGCAGTGTAGTATTTGATTGGTAACATAGCCAAGCTCCATGACCCATATTATCAAAATTTTGCAGATTTAATAAAATCACTATAACTTTCACAGAAAGCGAATGATCATTGGTTAACTTAGCTGGAAGACTGTTTCTTTGATTCATGTTGTAGCAATGAGTGAACCTCTGCATTCTTTTCTCCATTATGATGCTATATTATATTTTAAACTTTCAAGGATTTGTTGTGTGATTAAGCACCAACTTGTATGAAGAAAGTCACAGAGTTCGAGCTTAGTGAAGGGTAGACATATGTCCCTTGCAGTTTATTTGCTGGTCATTCATTTCATTAAGATTATATCATACTCTACAACTCATATTCTTAACCTTTGTATATTTATCAACTTTCTGTACAGCGCCTATTTCTTTTCTCAAAAAGAAAAAAAAGAAAAAACTTCGCATTTTTGGTTTTTTTTTTTCCTAAAGAGGATGTCTGAACATAGCAGTCAGACCTACTAAATTCTCACTGTGCTCAGTATAATATAACGTACAACTTTTAGTAAGAAATGAGAAAAGGGCGATCTTATATTTTGTGTGAAATGAAGTGTTATTCTTATGCAACGGTCTTTGTAATAAATGCACAATGTTTAGTGAATACTGTGCAAAAGAATCTAATTCCTACAGGCATGGAACATGGAACTCTATCTTTGTAAATGTGATAAATACAGAGCATGCTCGGTAACTGTGGAACATGATAAAAACTTCAATAAAGTTGATTTTTAAATTGTGATCAGTGTGCCTATTTTAGTACTACTAATGATTGTGATGGGCCATAAATCCTAGTCCTCCATCCATTCTACTATTCGACACTCTGTATTATTTATACGCGTAGCTGGAATGCTGGATTAGCTTCAGTTTTTTGGAAGTATACGATTTGGTCTATTCCCAACCATTCAAAATCGACAATGCTTAGCTCATTGTTAAAATTATGTCCAACTTCATTCCGACTCATGCATAGGCAAGATCATAGCTGTTTATCTCCCGTTAGCATGCAACTTGAAAACATATTTAATTTTTTTTACGTAATACCTAATAAACATATGCATTATTTTTAAAACTTATTTTCAGTAAGCTCTTATTGTGCAAATCTTGAAGCATTGAATCCGTAGTTTCTCTTTTTTCCTGTTTGTTTTACCCATTTGCACAACTCATGTAATATACATATAAGAGTCACATGATTGATACAACTTTTGTTTTTTCCCATTATAACAGGCTATTGCTTATTAATTGGTGGGATCGCTTGTGACATCAGCATAAGTGGATTATCCATTGCTCTAATCAGTAATGAGTAAGCAGTGCATACAAACTTCTTCCTTAATTATTGTTCATTGCACTGTATTTTAACGCTTTAATGCATTATTGGATCTTAAGTTAAGACTGTGCATTTCATTTTCAAGAATCTTGTCATAGTCAGTTTATGCAATGCTTGTAGACAACCGTTTCCCACTTTCCTAAGCCATCCAAATTCTATACAGTACACGAATGCTAATGCATACAAATTTAAAATATCAAGAAATAACATATTTAATATAATTGTGGTTCGTCTCTCTTTGATTATAATAATCCAGTTATGACAGTTTTTATTTTTATGATGGCGGCTGTCTATCTAAACTAAAATCAATTGGTTTAAATAGTTTTTTATTTGACATTTGTCGATGCACTCATCTGAATTTTGTAAGGACATAGTGGTGATGCTGTGATGAAGAACAACTCTATTTTCTATACGTTAATCAAAATATATAATTAAAAAAGTTATAATGATTTATTGGTCAGACTCATGATAACTAGGAACCTAAAGTGCTTGAATTTCTGGAAATATATAGACAAAGGTTTATCCGCTGGATATAATTTATCATAGTATGCAGTAACTATAGCAATGGATATGGTTTATGGCAATGATAGGGGATGATCATGACTTCTACGTCGATTTTGATAAATCTGGATGCTGCTTATTCGGTTTGCTTTTGGATACAAAGAAGCTTCTTCAAACAAAACTTTAAACAACTTATTTACTTTGACTTTGAAGGTTTTTTTATTTAGTTGCTTTGTTTACGATTTTGGTGAATTACTTTTGGCCATTGTGGATAAGTTGTTAGGAGCAATAAGACTGTAGTGTATATATATTGTCGTAGATAGTAAAATCTATATATGATGATATGGTACGCCTACATTTGTTCTTTCAAAATTCTGCGACTCTTTTGTATTCTCTTATTATTATTATTATTATCATCATCATCGTTGTGTAGCTCCTTTTTGATTGTTTTCCGCAAATTTTCTTCTTCTTTTATTATGCCTTTCAATGTGATATTTTGCATTCTTTATGAATTTTAGATTTTTGTTTACGTTTCTAATCAATTTTAGTTTATCGATACCTTTTAAATTTGGATGATTCAAAAATTTACCAAAGAAAAAAATTTAGATAAAGATATTTTCACTCAAAGAGCTTCTTTGTGCAGGACAATAAGTTTTAAGAACGATATTTAAAAAATAATAATTTTAAGGGCAATTTACAAGAAAATGATAAACGAAATTGTCATTTTCAATTGTACAGAAATAATGATAAATGAATTTATCATTTTTCTATATAACTTTAAAAAAATAAATGTATTTATCAATTTCCTATAAATTGTCCTTTAAACTAATTATTCAAAAAGGTTGTTCTTAAAACTTATTACCCTGTAATGAGAAGCCTCCGACCTAATTCCCACTTTAGATAATTGATTTTATCAATCCATTAGATTATATGTGGAAAGAAAAAGAGAAGTCATGTGTGATTGCTTTTGAAGTAAAAAAACTAATTAATTAACTAATCAATTAATTAATCAAAAGATTTGTTATATGAAGAAAGAAAAGATTGCCGATGGAGATAAATTCAAGCAAGGAAAATTATGAAAACCCAGATCACCATTATCCATTTATATAGAAATCAAACATGTGTATATGAAAAGATTTCAAAATAATCGGATAATTACCTTTTTTAATCTTCAAGTAACTCCTTCATTAAGTCTATTTAAATGGAAGAAGTTCATCTTCATATTTATGTGTGTGAAAGAGCATCCACCATTATCTTCTTCTTTAGTAAACCCTAATTTCTGTAGTCAAATTAAATTAGAGGCTTAAGAGCAAACAAGTCTTTATAGAAATTGATTATTCAATTTGTAATTATAGGTTAGTATCTCCACTTTACTACCTATAATTTTATAATCTCTTTTGTACTATCTTTCTTCAATAAAATATAGAATAGTTGTCAGGTCCGCAGACGTAAGCAATTTGGTCGAACCATGTTAAATTTTTGTATTCTTCTATTTTTCTTTATTTGGCGATTATTGTTCATTAAATCGATGGTTGATAATCAATTGACAAGCTAGATCCTTTTGATTGCTTCTGCGCATGAGCCTAACTATTCCACAATGGTTTGGCATTGGTGCAAATTAACTAAAATTTTGCAGATTGATAACAGAGCTAGCCGCCTTGTTCTAGATTAGTTATCAATCACAAATTCTTCTAGCATTGGTATGGAAAATTATGACGTCACCAAATTTGTTAGATAAAGAGTTTTTGAAACGTGGAAGGTGAAGACTAATGACGGCGTTTTCGGCAAAAACTTCATTTATTTAGAGAAAATGATAAAAGCAGAAGCATCTTGGAGGTAGAAGAGATATGCGTAAGTCCCACTTCATAGGCCCTAAAAGGCGCCACTAGAAAAAGCTAATGTTTCGACAGCACGTAGCAGCGGCTTCCGACGGACCATCAGCGGCCTGCAGAAGCCATTTGAAATTCGCGAAACTGTAGCGTGAAAGTTTTTATCAAAAAACCCCCAAATTTCTCCTCCAAGCTTCCAATCTCCAATTTCGAGCTTCTGGGTCCTCCAAGGCTGTCTAATCAAGCTATAGTGCTCTCAATCTCAGGTATAATATTTTATTTTCGCCAAAAATATAATTTTAACCCTAAATCTAGATTTATATAAGTTGATAAATTAGGGCTAATTAGTGATTGTAGTTGTTTTCAATAGCACAATAATGATTTATAGCATCCCATGACGTACTTATTTCATATGTTATCGTGAAATTTTAAAGAGTACGTATAATTTGTGATTGTGTGTATATGTAAACCATTGTATATGTGTTGTTTCTACCATTGTACTGTGTTAATTGAAAAAAGACATGATTTATATAATATCTTGATTTGTATAAAATAATGAATGCACAAGACTAAAAAAATTTGACTGTATTGGAAAATGACAATAATATTAAAGCAACCTTATTTGATAAAATACACGAAACAAATATGATAAATTAATAATTTTTTGAAATGTAAAAAATTAGTAAATATTCTTTTTTATAAACTACTTTTTATGCCCCTTAGAGAGTTTTTGGCCCCGTCCGACGGATATTCTACATGATCGTTATATAAATAGCCGTTTTTGTAACAAAACGGTCGTTTATATTCATCTGGTACAATAATTGTTGGATTTGTCCCTATATTAATGGACAAATTATAAATACAGTAAACAATAATATTTTGCACATTATTTCGTTTTAAACGGTTCACAAAATTTCGCCGTCATTTTTCTTTTTTATTTCCTGCGTATACACATTTATGTATAGTGCATGAAACAAAAGGGAAGTGTTGTCGAAATTTCATTGAATCGTCTAAAATGAAATAATGTACGAAATATAAGTGTTACCGTGTTTGTAATGGAAAATATGATGACTAACCAGAAAAAAAGATAACATAAATCAACATTTATATATTGTATTCTTAAATGGGCTAAATTAATGCGTATAAGGTTTTGTGTCGACACATTGAAAAATAAAATGTGAGTTCATAATATGACCAATATTTATTTTTGAATTTATGACATATTTTTACAAATAGAAAAAATGATCGATTATTTTGTTGATCGGAGAAGATGGATATATCAAAGAAGGAGATTAAGAAGCTCAATAGAAGAAGATTTTTATAATGGTATAAATGTATTTGTTGAATTTGCTTTAAGTAATAACGGAAATGATATAGAAACTCGTTGTCGTGTAGTAGGTGTAAATATTTGAAGCATTTGTTTCCCTGTATTATGAAAGTCCATTTGAGCAAAAACGGTTTCGTGCCGGAGTATTATGTTTGGGATCGTCATGGAGAAGTTGTAGCAAATACTTTTGCAGAGTCTGAATTAGGCATTGCTGGTAATGAAAATGTTATGACGAACCATATAGAAAATATGGTTGAAGATGCAACACGATCAATGTCCCTATGGTTGAAGTTGACGACGAGGATGAATTGAAGAATCAAATATTGAAGCAAAAAAATTATGATTTATTGAATGCTGCTAAGAAGCCTCTTTGGGTTGGTTGTAAAAGTTGCACTTACCTATCAGTAACCGCAGAATACATTGCGATGAAGTCAAAATACAATATCACCGAAGACGGATTTATAGCCATCGTACAAACCGCAAAAAGACATATGCTGCCCGATAATTTAATGTTCGAAAATCACTATTACGTTAAAAACTTATGTCGGCTTTTGATTTACTTTATCAGAAAATAGATACGTATTTAAATGGTTGCATTTTGTTTTGAAAAGAAGTCATCACTCTTAGAAAGTGTAGAATATGTAACGAGGAAAGATACAAACCAAGGAAAAAGAAGGAAAATGATGTTTCATACAAACGTATGCATTATTTTTCCATCACTCCTAGGCTTCAAAGATTATACGCATCTTGTAATTGCATCTCATATGAGATGACAAAGTGTGAGAACAGAGGAAGAGGGTACGTTGACACATTCATCCAATGAGGAAGCATGAAAGCATTTCGACAAAACTTATCCCAATTTTGCAATGGAGAGTCGTAATGTTAGACTTGAATTATGTACAGATAGATTTTCACCATTTTCCTAATTTGGTGGTAAATATTCATCTTGGTCCATTATCATCAGACCTTATGATTTACCTCCGTGGATGTGTATATGTTTCTTACTGTTGTCGTTCATGGCCCCGATGATCCAACACAAGGCACCAATGTTTATTTACAATCGTTGATTGAGGAGTTAAAAACACCATGGAACGGAGGAGTTAAAATATACGACGTTTCAAAGAGAAAAACGTATGTCTGCTTCTTTGTTGTGGACTATAAGTGATTTTCCTGCCTATACAATGCTTTTGGGATGGATTTCGTCCGGTCGTCAAGCATGTCCATATTGCATGAAAGAAACGCGGACGTTTTCTTTAGCGAATGGTAAGAAAATTACATGGTTTGACTGCCATCGATGTTTTCTACATATCAATCATCCCTTCAAGGGAGACAAAAATACTTTTTAGCTAATAGAGTAGAAACCAGACAACCACCAACGATATGATCAAGTGAAGACATAAACGAACTTGTAAGGGACTATCCAGAGATATATGAAACTGGAGTGCAAACAGAGATTGCAGGCAAATCAACTATTCATAATTAGTGCAAACAAAGTATATTTTAAGAGTTGCCTTATTGGAAAGATCTTTCGCTTCTTCATAATATTGATGTGATGCACAACGAGAAAAATGTCTTTGATAATGTTTTTAGCACAATTTTGAATGTCAAGGGGAAGACTAAGGACGATTTGAAATTATGACGTGATATAAAAGAATTGTCTTGAGCTTCATATGAAATCAATTGACAGTAAAAAAGCCCAAAGCATGTTACATGTTAGATAATAATTAAGTTAAAGTTGTGCTAAAATGGGTAGAAGGATTAAGATTTCCTTATGCAATTTCATCAAATCTTCGTAGATGTTGACTTTAAAAACAGTAGATTGAGCGGAATAAATGCCACACTGTCACATAATGATGGAAAATTTATTACCCGTTCTATTCAAAGAAGTATTGTCATTAAAAGTTTGGAAGGTAATAACGGAACTTAGTCTGTTGTACAAAGAGATTTGTTCGACTACTTTAAAAGTGCAACTTTTTCGTAAACTTGAAGAAGATATTTCTATATTGTTTTGCAAATTGGAGAAAATATTTCTGCCAGGTTTTTTAATATAATGGGACATTTACCTATTCATCTCCCATCTGAAGCACGACTGCGAGGTCCTGTGCAATATGGATGAATGTATCCATTTATGATGTATGTAGTATGTTACCTATTAATTTAATTACATTCGAAAGTTAAACTCAGTGTAAATTAATTTTCGTAGATACTTGAATTATCTGAAGAAAAAAGTGAGCAAAAAACATGAGTTGAAGGTTCAATATGTAAATCTTACATCAAATAAGAAGCTTCGTTCTTTCTCTCTCACTATTTTGATTACCATGTGAACATATCATTTGAAAGTGTTCCTTGTAATGACGAAGGCGACGAACAAGAGTCCTCACAAGTAATGCCATCTATTTTTAGACAACCTGGTCGACCTTCTGGAAAATGTGTAGAAGTACGGTTAGACGATAGAGATCTTCATGTAACATACACTTCTATTCTTCTAAATCGTGCCGTGGTTGCACAATTTGTTAGGCAATCTCAAATAATAATTTATGATTTTTTTTCATTTCCATAATGCATGCGAGTGTAGAATTTAATGCAATATTTTGTTCATATATGCAGTATTTATGAAAGCGAACATCCGCACGAAGGTTTTCAGTAAAGAATTTTCTGATTGGTTTTCAAAGTATGTTTATGAATCGAGAAATTGTATAGTTGACGGAGGTTTGAAACATCTTGCGTTGGGACCAAAAAGAGATGTCAAGTCATATCCAATATATTTCGTCAATGGATATAAATTTAACACTAAAGAATACGGTGCAGAAAAATTAACTTATAATACAAGTGTATTTGTTAATGGCAGCGATGATCTAGAAAATCACATAAATGATTTTTATGCCATTTAACACAAATTTTGCAACTGACATATTTCTCACGACCCGTGAAGGAGGTGTTTATGTTTAGATGCAATTGGTTTAGCAGTGTTTAAGTTTCTGAAATTAATGTGCATAAGGATTATAATCTTATTGAAATAAAGCACACATCGCATTATCACAAGTACGATCCTTTTGTACTAAATAAACATTGCAAGTTTATTACGCTCCTTATCCATTTCTAGAAAGAGATAAAGCAGATTAGTTGACAGTTTTAAAACAAAGGCAATATTTACATTTGATGGGATGAATATTTCAAAAGAACAAGCTTATCAGACAAATCTTAAACAAAGCAATGAAATAACAATTAGATACGATCGTACTGATTTTGGACCTCTGAACGATGAATCAAACGTTTTTGTAGAAGCATTCGAGAGTAGGGAAGAAAATAACGCAGAATATGAGACCAAATCTGAATCTAAATCAAAAGATGACGAGGACTGATGTAAATGATGAGCTTTATTTTACTAGTTATGTAATTATGCAATTGATGTAATTATGCAATTGATGTAGTTATGTTAAATTCTTGGTGTATTACGAAACTGATGTAATTGATAAGATTTATTTTGCTAGTTACGTAATTTATGTCATTTACGAAACCGAATCTATTTATCGTCGTTTACATCTTTTATGTTGTTACTACTTCTGTCATTTATTTAGCAATTTGTATTAAAAATGCAATGTATTCTGCATATCATCGGAATATGAGACCCAAACTAAATCAGTTATACTTTGCACTTTATGTACTCTATGTCATTTTTGTTATTTAAATATAAAATATATTATATTATCATGTTATTGTTCTTTTTTAAAATGATGTGCCTGTGACATGTATCATGTCGTCCAAATAGAGGAGTTTTTCCCACTCTTCAGGAGGCGATGAAAGCGGTCCATCGCAACCGCCACAGCGACCCGTTGTGTCTCTAGTACCTAGAGCGGAGGGGTAAGTATTAAACCTTTTCAGCATCTTAAATATTTTTTATCATATTTAACACAGGTGGTTTGAGCTAAAGTCTTCAGCTGTAGTTCTATCAGTTTCGAGAGAGTCATAAAAGAGTAGAATGTCGGCTTGCTGGCTAAAGTGGGATAGTATCCCTCCCCGCATCTCGGTGTGTATTTGGCAGGATTTCATTGCAAGTACAATTTTCTGTTTTCCAATCTTAATTTTTTTTGTCGCTTATTTATTGTTCACAATTTTTTACTAAATTTTTGGTTGCTTGTTTATAATGAAATGCAAGCCGTAGTGGACATACAATCAGATGACCTGCAGCTAGTACAACATTACTGGATGCAGAAGTTGAGGAATAACTACAGGGATTCCATGCAGATAGTGAAGCATAAAGGGCAGAAGCCATACTGGATAGGACGAGTGTGTGGAAAGGGTGGCTGGCAATATCGTCAAAATATTTGATTGATATGTACTAAATTTGTACTAACTATTTGATTGATATGTAAATATCAAAAAACATTTGGTAATTAAATAATGTATTAAATTTGAATGTACAGTCAGAGTCGGAAAGAAACTCTGCAAATAGGAACAAATATCATGTCACTCATCAAGGAGGGTCAAAGTCGTTTCAGCAATATCGTCAAGAGTTGGTAAATTTATTAAATGTGAATTGTGAATAGTTACTGCGCTATATAATTTTGAATGTACAATAACAGTACATAATAATCAATTTCAAGAAGCTGAGGCGTAGGGTCCCGTGTCGTATATGAATGTGTTTACCCATACTCATTCCGTCGAGCATGTAAATCCGGATGGGACAATTTCATATACATGGCACAACGATAAATCGAGAAAGTGCCATACAAGCATATTTTAGTTTATGTACTATTAGTAAATTGTTTTAATTGTTAAAGTATAATGAATTAGGATACCATGATATTAATTTTAGCTGCATTTTTATTTGTTCATGCAGGCAAGGTTTATGGAATAACGAGAAACTCTTGGAGGATAGCGGTCGAGAGCAGCTGACGACGGATGAGTAGGACGATATTTTTAAGTCATTCATTGATCCACCGTTATGGAACAAGCGCTACGGCTTAGGCAATCAAGTGGTAATGAATAATATATTAAGATATAACAATTTACTAATCTTTTAGTTCTAAAGAACTTAAGTCGCTTTAGTTTCAATAATAAGTTTATAAATATAACGATTAACACATTATGTTGTAACTTTGATAGTAAGATTATAGATTAAATTAAATAAGTGTTGCAAGCCAGCAAACAGATGAGAGCCATCCAAACGGCCAGAGCTGATATCGATCTAGTAGAGATCGAAGAGTTGAGAGCTAGGGTGATGCAGTTGGAAGAGCAGAACCGTCGCTAGACCATCTAGATGACACAGCTGCTGGATCAGTGTATTACTGAGTACATGCTGCAGTAAGGTGGCCGCTTTCCATCCTCAGCTGTTCGGGAGTTTCTAGAGCTGATTGACCGGAGTAGTAGGAATGTTTTTTTTGTTTTGTATCATTGTTTAATAAGTTTTGATGAATTGAGTTGGTGGAGTTGAATTTGAGTGTTGTGTATATTGTTTGATAATCCATTTGGTAGTAGTAATTCTAACATTTTGGAGTTGATGGTGAGGAGTTGGTGAATTATTGATGTACATATTGTACAATTAGATGTATGTTAATTATGGTAGCGAAGTTTGATTTGATTTTATATAAATTATGCTTGATTTATTTTTTTGTGATATTTGATTATGTTTGTATGGTTTGATTTCATATTGAATATCCGAGTTGGATATATGCTTGTTGGGTGGAATATATTATATTAATGGATTGTAGATGAAAGGAAAAAACGTAGCAGAAATACAAAAAAAAACAGATCTAGATTTTCCGATGGCTTTTGAAGGCTCCCATTGGCATGTAGGCTAAAAATTTCCAACGGTTTCTAACGGCAATTTTCAACGGCTCCCGACGACGTTTGGCACACAACATGATCGCCCACGTGTCTTTCAATGGCCGTGAGCAGTCGTCAGAAAATAGACGATGGGGTCTGTCAGGAGCCGTCGAAATTTTTTTCGCCAACGGATTTTTTTGCAGCGGATATTTTCGGCGGCTCCCGACGGCTTCCAACGGGCAGAGCCTTCTGAAATTCATCTGATTCTTGTAGTGAGGGGTGTTTTCTGTTAATATATGAAAAAAGTGCATTTCTTACATGATTGTTCAGCTCGTAGAAAGAAGAGAGAAGAAGGTGAAAGCTTTAGTTTCGGCAACAATTAAATCAGATGCAGATAGAAGCGATAGTGATATATTATTATTTTCAAACAGTATTTCACCTTTAGAGAGTACAAGTTAGGTGCTTGATTCTGGAGTCACTTGTCATATGACCCCAAATAGAATCTATTTTGTCAGTTACATAAAGATTGATGGCAGAGCATTTTATATGGGGAATGACACGTCTTGTCATGTTGTGGGCATCAGAAGTGTAAGATTTAGGATGCATGATGGTGTTATTATCACTATCACGGATGTCAGGCATGTTCCGATGCTGCATAGAAGATTGTTTTCATTTGAAGCTTTGAGTAGACTATGTATAAGGATAATGATATATGCAGTGAAATTAAGAGTAGTGTAGGGTTCCTTAGTAGTGATGAAAAGGGTGCGAGGTGATGTTATTTATGTGTTTCATAGAGAGACAGTCTTGGGAGAGTCAGTAGTTTCTACCGATTCTAGTGTTCCAGTTTTTTCTCAGTTATGCTATCTACGTTTAGGTCATGTTGATGAGGAAAGTCTTAAAGTATTAATGAAGCGGAGGTTGATTGATGGTATTTATCAGTCGAAGCCTAGCTCTTTATGGAGATTGGTCTATTGGAAAGAAAAAGTATGTCACATTTGATGTTGGGAGACCAATAGCTATAGAATTTGTAGAGTCTATTCATTCTTATGTGTGGGGACTCAATCTAGTTGCATCTTTTAGTGGAGCCAGTTATTTCGTCTTATTTGTGGATGATTTCTCACTTAAGGTCTATGTCTATTTCTTAAAGGCTAAAGACGAATGCCTAGTTTTGTAAGTGAAAGACCTTGTTAGAGAAGTACTCGAGGAAGCGTTTGAAGGTTCTTAAAGTTGCAAATAGTAATGAATATATGTCACAAGAATTTACTTACTATTGTACATCCGAGTATATAGTTAGAGATTTTTTATTTTTGTTAAGTCACGTTGTCATGGAATGGTGGAAAGAATGTGTCGGATATTATGGGAGAGAGCTATGAGCTTGAGAATGACTGCTGGTCTAAAAAGATGGATTTTGTGTAGAAGCAATATTTATGACAACATTTCTCATCAACTATACACCTTCTATTGCCATAGATATGAAGGTTCCGGATAAGTATGGAAAAGAGAGTATGTTGATTACTCATTTCTTAAAGTATTTGACTGTTCAGCTTATTTAGATGATGAGAGACATGATAAGTTGAAGCCTAGGAAAGACAAGCACATGTTGTTAGGCTATAAAGAAGGAATGAAGAGGATATGTTGTGGTGAAAAAAAACTCAGAGAATTGCGACTAGTAGGCATGTGATATTTGATGAGAGATATTTGTTGAAGGTGGAACCTCTATTAAGTGATGACATTGGGATGATGTAAAATTGCCAATTACATTTAGAATCGTCAAATTGTTTTCATATTTAGAGAGATATTGGTATTTCTGATTATATCATAGTTGATGAGAATGTTTTAAAGGTTCAGACTCTAGAGGGAGCTTAGTTGCAAGCAAGGCATTTCATTCAGTTGGCCTTATTTGTGATGATGATTCTTCATCTTATGCTTTAAATAACCTGCAACTTGTTGGTGACTCTATTGGTGTTGAATTAGGAAAGTCTTGCAAAATTCTTATAAAGGAGATTGTAATGGATAATGTTGAGTATGTCCTCGCTCAATATGAAATGAAGAAGTTGAAGCACACTATTAGATCTTCATTGGTCTCTCAAAATTCTGTATTTACATGTTCATCTTCTACATCGAATATATTGAAGAATTTTGGTCTTTACTCGTATGCATTTTGTTTGCTGATGTGCATACTATCATTCTTATATTTGGGAAAGATTTGGAAGCCACATTTGGACAATAATGTCCAAACTAGTTCATGTTGAGCTTCACGGTGTAAACCCAATAATTTTTTGAGATGTGGTGATGAAGAGAGATTGTTATATTTGAATCAACGTGGAATGTTAAATTTGAATGATTCAAAAATTTACCAAAAAGGAAAAGAATTTAGCTGATTGATCTTATCAGTCAATTAAACTATATGTGGAAAGAAAAAGAGGAAAGATATGTGTGATTGCTTTTTGAGAAATGAAAGTAGTTAATTAACCAAGCAATTAATTAGTCAAAGGATTTGTTATATGAAAAAAGAAAAGATTGAGTATAGAGATTGATTCAAGCAAGATTATTATGGAAACCAAGATCACTATTATCCATTTGCATAAAAATCAAATCACGGATATTTGAAAAGATTTCAAGATAACTGCGCAATTACTTTTTGTAATCTCCAACTCCTTCATTATGTTTATTTAAACAAAGGAAGCTCATCTTCATATTTGTGTATGTGAGAGAGAATCCATCATTATTATCTTCTTTAGCAAACCCTAATTTCAGTAGCAAATCAGATTAGGGATTTTGAACGCAAATAAGTCTTTTTAGAAATTGATTATTTAATTTGTAATTATAAGTTAGTTTATCCACCTTACTATCTATAATTTTGTAAACTCTTTTGTACTCACTTTCTTCAATATATCAAAGAGTGGTTGTCGGATCCGAGAACGTAGGAAATTTGGTCGAACCACATTAAGTTTTTGTATACTCTAGTCTTCTATTTTTCTTTGTTTCGTAATTATTGTTTATTGAATTGGTGGTTGATAATTAATCGATAAGCTAGATCATTTTGATTGCTTCCGCACATAAGCCTAACTATTCCACAATGGTTTGACATTAGAGCAAATTAATTAAAATTTTGCACAACAATACCAATTTTAGTTTCTTTTATAAGTTGATAAAATAATTCAAATCAATGGTTGTACTTCCATTTTTTACTTATAAAGTTGTCCTTTCAATCAATTTTTAAAATTGAAATTAAATTTTGTTTTGTAATCATCCCACGGTCTTACTATTAAATTCTCATTTCAAAATCATTGCTTAAATTTACTGTATAATCCATATGCATGGTGGCATGACATTCTAAATCTTTTGATTATGCTCAAATTAGTTTTTTGAAATGCTAGGCTTATTACAATTATTTTGGTAAGATATGAATTGGAGTTAGACGTGACATCTCTACGTAAATTCCATATGTTCTCTCTTTGCAGTACGAACTCAACACAAAAAATATGGAGGCTGGTATTTCTCGTTTATTATACTTGTTGCTTCTTTTTTTCAGTTTGACTTTGTTCCTTATGTTTTTTAATGAAACATTCAGCTTTTCTAATAATTTTTATTTTTTTCATATATTTATTAAAGTTCCATCAATCAATCATTACTTTAACATTTAAGTACATATAAAATTTAAATTATTTATCTGTATATAATAGTAATCGTTTAATTATATTACTGTTGTAATAAAAAATTTGATATGATCAAACCATTTGTATTATACCTTTTATAACATCGAACTAAGACTATATGTCATCTTCTTGTAGGAATATATCATTTGATATGAACAAACCATGAACTTATTTTCTTAGAATCCATTTATGTTACGTAATTTTATGTTCTCTTCAAACACTACAATATGGAATGAGTAAATATGTTGCTAATTCAATTTTGTGAAATTTATCTTAAAGCCTTTACATTCAAGATATTAATTTTGGATAATTCAGGAAGCACGAATCACGCGCTAGTTAAGACCTATTAGAATAACAACCTCTCATGCCATTCGAAAATAATTTTATTGCTTTTATTTCTCGATTTCATAGTCCTCAACCGTCCATATCTTCTTTTTAATAGTGATCGACTTACCTTTTCTTTCATTAGGTTATCTTAATAGGCCTAAAACTAAAATGTGAGAAATTTGAATTTCGAGTTTGACATCAAATATTTTAGTCACGTTTAGTTATGTATTAATCTAGCCTTGTAAATCATTAGATGCTGCCTTCATCGAAAAAGAAAATACTTTTAGCTATTTGGATTTGCTTAAGTTCGTAAAGGAGTCAAAATTTTTGAAACGATACAATTTTTTATTATAAATATTATGTTTAAACTTAATATTATATATGCAAACAAAAATGGTTAGCGATACAAGTGGTTCCAAATTCAAACTAGCTCCCAGATCAATGATTTAGTCAACATCTTTGTTGCATGTTTGCTCAAAAAATTGACAAACACCTCTAAGGAATTTCTATAGAATGTTATATGCTGAATGTATTCCATGGTTGTTTTATAAGTATATTTTGTATGTTTTCAAGAGAGCAATGAAAATAATACCAAAGGTGAAATGTTGCAAAGTAAAGAGCACACAAATTTATAGTGCTTCGGTAGAAGTATGCCTATATCTGCAATGAATCTTCATTACTTTTCTTATAGTTTTCAAGTGCAACATAGAAAATATAAAGTGCAATGATCTAATTCTTAAAGAAATGTAAAATGATGCTTCTTTGATTCGATTCGATTGAATATGGTTCGGTCCGATATTGCTTGGTCAAGGATATTTGCTGTCAAAGTTGTCCGACATTGTTGTCCATTTTATAAGGTATGTATAAATAAAGGGTTATAAAGTGGTTGGCTTGGTAATTCCTAAAAATTTGGCACTTCCCATATTTGACTGGTTCGGCTCGAAATTGTATGGTTCGGTATAGAATGGGTTCGGCCATTGTTCGATTTGGCAAAGACAAACCGAGCCGTTTTATTGTTTGGCTGTCAACTACCAAACCAGTATTCCTGTTTGATAGTCAATTACCGTCGAACCATTCCACCATTGTCACTCCGAACCATTTGCCTTATATGATTATGAAGCTGTTTACTTAGCCCACAAAAAGCTGGACTTATCTTCTAGTTTTCTTCAAGATAGCCTTGCATTCTCTTGCCTCTTTTCTTTGTCCTTGTAGTAACATGATGGCACTTCTGCTATGGACTTTCCTGCTTTTTCAATGCTCATTAACATCCTTTTTCATTTTTTATGCTTTTGGGGGAAAAGCATCGTCTTTGATCCATAAGTCAAGGTAAAAGAAGTATGCACAGTTGTAGTCTTATAAGTGATGCGATATACCGTAGTGTGAGCGGTAATTCATCAACCCCCATGCCTTTTTTAATCGTTTCTTTTTTAGTTTCTTGAAGACTTTGTTTACTACCTCAATCTATCCATTGTCATCTAGATGCTCTTTTCCTTTGGATGCTTCACCATTGAGAAAATTTTCCTTATCCCTTGTTGTTGACAGAAGCCAGCAAGCTCTTTGCTATCAAATTGCAACTTATTATCAAAGTTGATATGCGGTGGAACTTCATACCTGCAAATAACATTTTTTACCATAGAGTTTATCACTTGAAAGAGGAAATTTTAGTGAGTGGCTCCACCTCTTCCCATTTAGTGAAGTAATCTACTACCACTATCACATACTTAGCTCCACCCTTGATTATGGATGGCTCTCCGATTAGATCAATAACCCAAACAACAAATGATCAAGGGCTGACAATGTGAGTTAATTTTGCTTGTGGTAGCCTCAAGATTTTTGTGAATCATTGACACTTATCGCATTTCTTTATATATTCCACTGCATCGTTGTTAACTGTCGACCATAGGTATATGTTTCATAATATCTTCTTATATAAGGTCTGCTCCATGGTGTGGTCTCTGTAATTCCCTTGGTGTACGTTATCCAATATCTCCTCGATTTCTCTTTCGCAGTGCATCTTAGCAAAGGGTTGGAGTACTCCCTTCTGTACAAGATGCCATCTTATATAACAAACCGCGGTGCTTTTCATGACACCTTCCTTACTTCATTCCAATTTAGGGTTGTGACCCATTATTTAAGTATTCAATGGTAGGTGTCATCCAGATCTCTTCTCCATCAATTGTTACCATAATATCTATGTACTTAAAGCTTTGGTTCGGTCATACAACCATTGGAATCGACCTAAGGAGTGCTTCATTACCCGAACTGGACAACTTTGCTTCGTTGTCAACATCCTGATTTTCTTCTTATTGATGTGTTTCTCCTTGTAGTATTCAAATTCGTTAAGCAATGCCTTAACTTCCTTCAAATATGTTGCCAATTGTCTTTTTTCACTTGAAACTCCCAAGTACCTGATTCATAACCAATTAAGAATCACTATGAATGCATAAGGATCTGATTCTCAATTCCTTTCTCCTGTCCGGCTATTAGTGCCTCATACTCAGTTTCATTATTTATTGCTCCAAATCCCCATCATAGTGCGTAACACAACTTTCTTCCTTCGGGTGTGTTTACACCGGTGTTTGAATCTTGTTCATTAGAAGCTCCACTCATGAACATTCACTATTTAAGAGTTTTGTCCTTATTTGCCACCAACTTGTCGTAATAACAGTAAACTGTGATGAAGTCCGCTAAAGCCTGACCCTTAGTCGTCGTTTGAGGGTGGTACATAATTTCGTATTGGCTCGACTCATTACTCCATTTCAGTAGCTCCACCCTAGATTTTGGACGATGGACTTGCTTAAGAGGTTGGTTGATCGACATCGCGTGAGATTTAAAGTAATGTCTTAGCTTCCTAGATGCAATTAATAGGCAATAGGAAAATTTCCCTAAATTCGCGTATTTATATTTAGGTCCGATGAAACGCTAGTTGATATAGTACACTCGTCTCTGTACCCTAGCTTTCTCTTATCCCAAAGCTGAACATAAGTTATGAATTGACACAATTAGATACAAATATAAATCATCTCCTTCCCTAAGCACAGATAAGAATAGTGGCTTATGTAAGTGCTTTATAAGTCGCATAAATATAGCTAAGCATTTGTCAATCCATTCAAAATTACATTTCCCCTTCTTAAGGGCCGTAAAGAAGGGGACACACTTATTTGTTTCCTTTAAGATGAACCAACTCAGTCCAGCCATCATCCTATTTAGACTTTGCATCTTCTTCCATGTTTCTAGATTTTTTATGTCCTTCAATGCTTGGATTTGCTCTGAATTTTCCTCTATCCCTCTAGCATGCACAATAAATCCAAGGAACTTTATGAAGGAGACCCAGAACGAACATTTCAAATGGTTTAACTTCATCCCATATTTCCTTAGTCCTTGGCACATTTGATTCAAAAAGTCAATGTGATCCTTCGCTTTCTTAGATTTTATAAGCATATCGTATACTTTCATGGCTCATCTAATCTAGTTAGAAAACATCTTTGTTAACAAACATAGATATATGGTTCCCGTGTACTTTAAGTCAAAAGGCATAACCTTATAGTAATGTAATTCCATATCGATAATGAAACTCGTGTGATCTTGGTCAGGGATGTACACTTCTTTTTGTTCGTGTTCGAAGTAGGCATCTTTTAGTAATGTAATCCCATAATAGCTCGTGTTCAGCTATTCCATCCACAAGTTGGTTGATTCTCGTAAGTAGGAAATGATCCTTAGGACATGCAATTGTTTAAGTTTGAGAAGTCAATGCAAGTCCTCCATTCCTCATTCGACTTCTTGATCAAAACTGAGTTAGTTATCCGTTCCTGGTAGTTAAAGTCCCATGTAAACCGTTTGATGACAAAGTTTTTACTTCCTTATTCAGGGCCATTGATCGATCCGGGCACATGCTTCGCTTCTTCTGCTTAACCAAGAGACCCTAGATCGATGTTCAATACATGACATGCAACCTTGGGAGAAATCCTACATATGTCAATATGAGATTATGCAAACATATCTTGATTGTTTCTTAAGAAATCCACCAGTTGAGCTTCGTGAATCTACTTGATTTTCATTACCTTAATTGAATCATTATCATCAACCATCACAAACTCCATGGTCTCCACAAGCCCAATACTTGCTCTTCTTCTCCATCTCTCAGGTTTAGTTCGTAGAAATTATCACTTGTCGAACCGAGAAGGGGGCTTTCCCGTAATTGCTGTGCATTTGAATTCTTAATGCAGAGAGCTCTTTCTAATTTTTTTCTTTATCGATAAGACTATTTTTACAAAGCTCAGCTACATATTGTTCCCTTGCGGCACACTGATCTACTTCAATGATTCCAACTCTATTAGCCATCGAGAATTTCATTTTCAAACATGATTAGGCTAAAATTGCCATAAATTGATATACAGCGGGTCACATAAGTGTGATGACTCGAAATTTTGGGCAATATCAATTTAATAATCATTATTAATAATTAAATTAGATTGATAATTTTCCTTTATAATTTTATTTTAAATTGGTAAATTTAATCTTTTAAAGGCTAATAAATATTTAATTTGGTAATTTTAGATCTTTCCTAACAATTTAAAATTTGTAAGATTTATCTTTCAAAGCTAATAAAAATATATTCTATTTATAATGTACATACTGGTATATATATATTGTGAATAGGAAATCTTTTGTTTAATAAAAGATGTATTTTCAAATTGTAATATATATGTATGCATGTATGTATATGACGCAGCGTAGGAAGCGAATTCGACGATGTAAATCGAATCCGTCTAGGATATCACACGATTAGCAGAAATAATCGGTGAATCGATGAATTTAAGAATACCGTAAGGCCCAAATCCGTTGATCACGAAGATACCAGACTTTAGCAATCTTCGACACGTTGATCGCGTACGATACCTTGACAGAAGATCTTTAATTCTTCGAACGTTGATCAAGCGCACTTGATTCCATGAATTGGCTTCAACAATCGTTGATTCGAGCGCACTCGAATATCCGAAAGTGGAGATAGGAGATAACACTCAACTACCAATTTAAATGGAGGCACAAAGCACAAACCAAATTTTTATTCAAAATTCAACAACCCTACAAATGACACGACTCGCCTATTTATAGGCATGCAGCACCACAACACTACACAAAGTACAACACATTACAAACAGTACAAACGGTTACAACATAACACGATTTAACAATATACGACATAAGAAAACACAATACAAACGACTTAAGAAACCAGGCATCAGAAGCAGTGACTTAAGCCCTTCTGTAGCTCATTCACGACCTAAGAATTTAGTAGTTTCGCGACTTAAAGATCCAGAGTGATCTATGGTTCGTCGCGACTTAAAGATTTTCAACGATCTATGGAAGCTCAGCGACATAACCCTTCCTCGTTCGCGATTTTAGAAAATGGCAGCGACTTACAGAAGATCGTTCGCGCGACCTATAGGAAGAAATTCGCGACCTAATAAAGCTCGTTCGCGACCTATGGATGGAATCACTACACCAGAAAAGACTTTTGGTAGCGTTGAAAAAACGCTACCATAACTTATGGTAGCGTTTTAGAGAACGCTTCTATACGACATGCAACTAAAAGTTTAAAACTTTTTGTTGCATTGTAGTAAACGCTATCAAAAGTCACTTTTAAATGCAACTATAGGTATTTTTTGTAGGATTTAAAAACGCTACCAAAAGTCACTTTTAAATGCAGCTATAGGTTTTTTCTGTAGGGTTAAAAAAAGCTACCATAAGTCTTCATTTTTTGGTTGCATTTTTTGTTTATATGCTTTTTTTGATTTTCAGTAGCGTTTTTAAAATGCAACTGTATAAATTTTATATTAGTTTACATTTGTTTCTATAGCATTTCTGAAATACTACTAAAAGTTATTGGTTGTTTGGTAGCATATTTTAAATGCTACTATTTGCGGTTGATGGTTTATACCATTTCCAGCAATCGCTTATATACTATTCATATTAAAACGAACGATCAATCGCATAATTTTCATATATTCAAACAAACAATTAAATCACATAATTAGCATATACAAACAATCAATCATATGATCATCATATTCAAATATTGCAAAAACATGCTAATCTCACAATCAAATATAATATCTATAATCAATTCGATAGTAGTTTTTCAACAAAATAAGTCACATACTACAAGCATTCACAGACAAGTTTCCACAATGGTACTAACAAAATACGACAACATATATAACAATTAAATTCATGTTCGTTGCTTAATTACCAATAGTTCTTTGTTGTCGACAGTCTTCGCTTCGAAATAGCTAATTACCTGCAAACGAGTTTAACAATCAACAATATATATATGTATATGTATATGTATATATGTATATATGTTTATATATGTATATATGAAAATCGTGTAATCTATAACTCGATATTCTATATTAACACATATTAACAAAAATTGTTCTATTTTTATATGCATCCTATATTGTTCCCCAACGAATACACAATTTTCAATTTACACAGATATTCAGATCAAAACTGGGTTAGAAGTCTGACTGGATTTCATTCTATGTGCAGATTGTGTATTCAGTGCTATGGGCATATTGTGTATTCACGAGACAGTGCTGGGCATAAATTGAATGCCAACACACCCTTAATTTCTCATTAAAGTGGAAGATCATAATATCTAATTAATTCAAGAAACATGTGAAATAAACCACATCATCAACAAATCTATAAATGTAAATCATAAGCTGCATTGTAATCTTCTAAACATAAACGGGTTGCTTATATTTTACGGGTACCTACCCCACAGCTGAAGGACTGATACATTATAATGGCTAGCTGTTGAGGTAGGTGTACTACATACATAATTTAAGTGTACATTTATTGGTAGGTACTCCATATATATGTAAGAAACAATAATAACGTTCTACACAGACCCCAAGTTAATAATAACACTAATATATATTAATTATCATGGAACCCTCTAAACCAACAACTAAGCAAGTTGACGGAGCTGTCTTAACCATCCAAATTTGTGAGTGCACGAATTTGTTGAGGAATTAAACTAAATATTGATGATGATGAGAGCTTAATTGACATCTATCTACTTGGATTCTACTAATTAATTGCATGCCACAGGCCATAAATTTCTTATTGTTTATGCAATTGACAGTTGACTAACTAATTATGAATACATAATCTCATCTAACCATCCATAAAAACG
Source organism: Allium cepa (assembly GCA_030765085.1). Taxonomy (NCBI): domain Eukaryota; kingdom Viridiplantae; phylum Streptophyta; class Magnoliopsida; order Asparagales; family Amaryllidaceae; genus Allium; species Allium cepa. The sequence continues at coordinate 445,347,482 of CM060931.1, forward strand.
TTACTTGTGCTTTAGTTGATTCCATGCTCATGACTTGGATAATGTATGGAAAGTTGCTGATGTCTGGCATGGTCGATTCCATTCAGACACACATAGCATAATAGTTGCTCAGGCATTTCTTCAGGCTTGCATCCCTATGAAACAAGCAAGGTTAAAAAAATAAGAGTTAATAGAATGTCTTGTAGTTTACAGCTATTTTAGACTATGGACAAGCTACTTTACTTGAATTGTTAGGCCAACATCCAAAACACAAAGTCTCGGCCTATCCAAAAATGTTTCACATCCTTTCCTTGAAATGTAGTTGAATGTGTGCATATCCAAATCGATCTGAAAATAGTTTTCACCCTAATATTGTGCCAAAAAAATAAATAAAGCTAGGAATGTAATATATTTGAATTGCAATAGTTTGCTAGAATATAATATTGCTAGATTCATATAAAGGATCTAAACTTACCAAATAAAATTCATGTTGAGGACGAGAAAGCACAGGCTTTTCACGAAATGCATTCATGAGCTTCCTCTCTGCTGAATTCAATGGAAGTTCCTCCAAATGTGCCACACGTTTAAGAATTTTTAATGTGTCTCGGAAAGGTGCAATTGTATCCATAGGAAACCCTTTCACTCTTTCAACTTCATCATCAATTGATTTCTGTATGTAAAGCTGTTGGGATGGTATTCCAACTGGAGACCACTCATATATTTACATGTATAGAATTGGACAAAAAATCATACATTTACTTACAGTAATTTACATAAAACACTTCATTGAGCTACTAATGGAAAATGACAACATACTTGTAAACCTCAACTTAACTACCCAAAGTATATAATATGGAAATGTAAGATACTGTTACCTCGAGTTTATCCAGAAGGCGATGATGAATGTATCCAGAAGTTCAATCATAATATGTACAGTTAGTAGTTTTTCCTTGGGCACTATGATCGTAACTATTTAGAGATGTTCCATGTACCACTTCACTATTTCCTGGATCTGTAATTATTACCCATGAAACAATCATGGTTTTTCCATCATATTCGCCTTGAGTAATGTGCACCTACAAAATAGTTAGAAAAAGTAAATTATATACAGGAGAATTATTAGGCAGCAGTGTTCTTGCATAAGCTAGAGATGAGAAAATATCAACTATAAACATGTTTATTGGAATATTATAAGCTTACTATGCATATTTGTTGATAAACTAAAAAAACAGACCAACTAAATTAATTTACCGTTGTGCTGAAAATTGATTTTTGGGAACTGCAAATTCTTTACTATCTATAGGAATATCATCTTTTAGAAACTCTCAGAGCACAAAGGAACTTTTTTGTTCACATGAGGCTTTGTCAACAGAGCATAAAAGAATGATATGAAAGGGAAGATGATAAAAACAAGACATCGAAATAAAGATTGGCATTTTTGCTCCTTATCAAAGATATATATTAGAAAATCATGACATAAACTATTAAACTATTTTGATGTGTTTGTAAAAGGCTAAGTGCTATTTATCATGTCTTTATTTATAAAACTTTGTTAAACTAGTTATATTATTACTGTTTATAAAATTTAGTTAACTTAAACTTAGTTAATTTTATAAAACTTGTTTAATTTTAATAATTAATTTTTATTAACTTAGTTAACTTAATTGACTTATTATTACTATTATTATTGTTAAAACTTAGTTAACTTAATTATATTATTATTATTGATTAACTTAGTGGAATGATCAAATTATTTCCACTAGTTGTGCATGTTAGGTTCCTTAATTTACATGCACAACTAAGTTAATAATTATTAATTAATCCCAGAAAGTAAATCATTAGCCAAGCTACGTTAAGGATATGAATGTGCACTTATTACCTGGAAAAGCTTTATAGATCTCTTTGAAAAATTTGTCATTAACCCCAACCACCTCGACCAAAGACTTGACATCTTCAAAATGATCAGCGACTCTTCCATAATGACTTTAGAAAATGTATTAGAATCGACTTCCAGACCCGTTTACAAAAATAAGGTTGTAATCAAAACCATGCATATTAACAACTAATAGCTAAATAAATAGAATTCAAAATTTAATAAACATTGCCTATAACGATTTACGAATTTACTTCACACAGTCTTATCCTGAAACTTCCAGCTTATCCATTCGGGCACCAGCAACAGTAGCCTAGAAAATAAAAGAAAATTATGATAAAATCTTATGTTGCTTATTGTCCTAATGATTAAGGAAAAAGGAATATATTAGCGAAGCCGACCTCTTTATCCCAATCGCATCTTATTGTGATCCATGCTAATATCAAAGTTTGTACAGCAGTTCCACCAATCATTCCACCCCAAATTCCCTACAACGTGTAGTTTATGAACTTCACTTCAGTATACTACTTTCTGACCATTTTTATGAGAATTTAGAGTAGTACATATGCTAATCAACATGTGATTTGAATGTAAAGGGCAGGGACCTATATGCTTGAATTTGTTCACCTTTACTGTTTATAATATGGCTATCTGGTTCATTCAATGAGGATCTAGAGCCTATACAATCGCTAAAAAATAATTAGAACCTAAGAATCACATCTTAATGAAAGAATGTAGGTATGCTGGTGTGGTGTTGTAACAACCTGATTTTTAGGGATACTAAATTGGGAATCAACTTAATAAATTGATAATTAATTAGCTAATAATAATAAATAATTAAATATTTATTGAGAAAATAAAATAATAGATAAATGAAAAAAAAATTAATATGGTTGAGAGCAAAGTATATTGTAACGAACTCATTTGCTTTTATTTGGCATTATAAATTATGCATTTTTAATGGTAATGAAATTTATAAATGAACAATTTTATCAAACCAAATTATTTGGAAAGTTAAAAAAAAAATATAGAAAAGTTGTTTTTACTTAAAAAGGTTTTTTTTATTCTCATGTTTTGCATTAAAGAAAAAAAAAGGAGAGAAAATGAAATTTTCATACTAATTTACAAATTATACATAAATAATGATAATAATAATATCATTTTCATGATGCCATGTAGGAAAGTTCTAGAATTGAATAAAATAATGTTGAGGAAAGAAAAATCTAGAACAAAAACATAAAAAAATGATTACACTTTATTAAAAAAAAATAAGGGTTAATTGGAAGAAGATTCTAGAGGAGGGGATTTACAATAAAAAAACCATACCCCTCTCCTCAACCCTCCCTTTACTGTACGTATACAGAACAGAAAGCAGAAAGAAAAAAAAACAGAGAGAAAGGAGGAAACCTAAAACCTAATTTCTAATCTCCTCAATCAAACACAAATCTCAGGTTAAAATTAAAGGTTAAAAAGAAAAGATTCCCAATTCCAAGAGTAAGTATCCCTAAATCAGTTCTATTCTATCTCTTTTTTTATTTTCACAAATAGGTATTTAGGGTTTTCTTGATTTTGTTAGCAATTGAAAGGGGAAAGTCAAGCAATCAAGGCTAGCTGAATTAGAGCTTGAAGATTGCTACTTGAAGGTTTAGGTGAGTGAAGTTATAATTAAATTTTATTTTCATGTGTGCATGCCAATATGATTGAAATTTTTGGAGAAAAAGGGTTATTTGCTTATTCCCTGTAGCATGTTTATTGATTGAATCATGGGATTGAGATGAAATGATAACCAATCATACGATTCAATGCATGTATGGTGTTTACTTAATTGTCACAATAAGTTTCAGGTTTCTCCATTTTGAAAAAAAAAACTGCTTTCGGAACTGAACTGTGCAGTCCAGACGAGTCTGCAGGCGCAGCCCAAGCGGGGCTGCCTGCACAACAGCAACCCAGATTGGGCTGCACAGGTGCAGCCTGGGACTGCACAGAGGTGCAGCCTGGGGCTGCACAATGCAGCCCAGACGGGCTGCAAATGTGCAGCCCAGGGCTGCACAGTGGCAGCCCGGGCGGGCTGCACAGGCCTGCCCGGGTGCAGCCCGGGCGGGCTGCCGGCTGCGGCTCGGGCGCAGCCCGGGTGGTGCCCGGGGAGGCCGGCGCAGCCCATGCGGGCTGCACTGTGCAGCCCAGGGCGTTGCAGCCCAGGGATGCACCTGCGCAGCTCATGCGGGCTGCACGGGTGCGGCCCAGGGCTGCATCTATGCCGCCCATGCGGGCTGGGGCAACCCGGGGGGGCTGCCCTGGTGCAGCCCGGGCGGGCTGCACAGGTGCAGCCAAGGGTTGCACAGCCCAGGGCTACACAGGTGCTGTGCAGCCCAGGTGCTGTGCAGCCCAGGTCTGCACTGGTGCAGCCCAGGTCTGCACTGGTGCAGCCCAGGCTTGGGCTGCAGATGCAGCCCAGGCAGGCTGCACAATTACAGCACAAATCGGGGCTGCACCGAAGGAAAAAATTTAGAAAAAAAATATTATTAAATTTAATTTAAATGGTTCAATTAAATTTATTTTGAAAGAAAAATATTATATTATCGATTAATATGTGTTTGGAAAAATAATAAAAATAATAATAACAGTATGTAAATAGAACATTTTATTTAGGATTTTGATTACGTTTTTGAATACTGAAGCTTGCCTTTTTAATTAAATTAATTGTTATCAATTTTTTCTAACTTAACGAATTTTTAATAATGTTAATCCAATAAATGAGGTTTCTGTGTTTCGCCTTAATACATAAGTATTATGGGGTACTTGTGTGTTAATGCGAAACAGAGGTGTAATTATTTTCTTTTATACGCATATTTGTTTGCTAAATTTTATTTGCTTTTGAATATTATACTGGGTTTATCAAAGGTTTTATTGGAGGATGTTGTCGCCAATGTTTCTTTAGAAGTGTTTTAAAATTACAAACACTTTGATTTTTAGGTCGGGATAGATTGGACTCTGTTGTACCAATGGGTCAAAACTCCACCTTGACCGACCTGATTCAGGATCGCTACCTGAATCGGTGGTATATCACATGCCCTATTACCACCAAAGGTCAACGGTCTGCTACATAGGGCTAATTTTATTTTTGATCGGGATCTCCGATCGGCGGGTCACGGACTATGATGGATGGAGGCGTGGGGGTCCCACGTGTAGATCCGTGAACGGGTAGCATACGACCTTTGCCTTAGATCGTCTTGGTTATCCTGGGTTAATCGCCAGGTGTATTATGACGTTATGAGTAGGTTACGGGGTTGACATCTCCGCGCGCGCTCGAGCTCTAGCACTGTGATTTTACAATACTAGCGTCTGTTTATTTGGTATATTTTATGAGTCATGTTATATTTATCCCATAATTCCATAATGCAATTTTCTTTACTTTATGATTTTGGAAAGTATTAAAGTTGATTTTGAAAACCCAGTATCTTTGAAGAATGTGTGTATGAACTTATTCTTTGTGTTACAAATGATAATTGGGTTGGTATCGTATTGGATTACATACGATATGGTTGTCCTAAAACCATTGTTTGATTAAGGGAATTGTTTATGAAACCAAATTTGCATGTTGGTTCTCACACACATATATGCCTCATGTTGGTTTATACATGCGGCGCTTTCTTTTCCTTTTTGTTGGTTGAGACAAGTATTGATCATAGATCTTACTTCACTCACACTAGAAATAGTCTGACCCGTGTGATTTGTTTTATAATCCTCGGGTTAGTCTGAGGATTATGATTGCAGGTTAGGTTGCGTGGACTATAGCAGCACTCATATTATTTTCCACGTTTTGGGGTTTTGGACTTTTCATCTTGGACTTAGGAGTAGTTAATATGTATTATGGTATGTATGTTATTATGTATTTTGGAAGTGATATGTACTATGGACTATGTATCGTGGACATTATTATTATGATATGTATTATGCATTATGCTGTTGTTGTGCTGAATTGTACATTCTATTATATTCTATACTATGTAACCTGGAAAAATTTTATCTTGTACCATTGCTTTGAACCAACATTACGCACAAATGGTAAGTAGAAGGAAAAAAAATCGAAAAATTTCTCGTGCCAGTGTTAGTTCAAGTGAATGAGTACAACATTTAGCCCTATCAAGTCCCATTCTTCGTGCTTTCCGACAGTAATACTTAGTATTGCTCTTGGTTGGCATGGGTATTGGGGCCGGGTGTTACATATATGCTATAGAAAACTCTGGGAAGTTACGTTTCTTTGATATTACATGGTTTTCATATTCAATATAATTGAGACTGTACTGTCACAACCACAACTCCAAAACTCCACTTAATCATACCCATAATATGGAACTGAATCATACCAAAACTTTAAAGTCAAAGATCAATCCCATAAATATACCCACGAGGATTCCAATTAAGTAATATGTTCCAATGTTTACATATGCAACCATTGCATGCCATCCTGAACCGACAGCCACACCTGAAAAAAAAGTAAATATTGTACTTTATAATCAGCATATATGTGACAGTTGATAAGAACAATGGTTATGGACTTGCAGTAATACATGGATATGTATGTTGTTATTTCACATCCGATAACTGAAGTATATAGTATATACAAGTAAAGGAAATTTAGTTACATTGAAGAAGTACTTACCAGAAAGAACAGGTTGAACACTGTTTAATAGAATTGTTAATGCCAACAAAATTGAATTATTGTCTACAGCATCAAGCACCTCTGAGCTCGTTGTGAAAATAAGAGCAACTTTATCACGAAGAACAATCACCAATATGCAGAAGAATACACCGATTATGGTAGAATTCAGAACAGAAACAATGGTGGAAAATCTTTCATTTTTTCCATTTCTAGCACCGAGTTCATTTGCAACTCACACTCTGCTCAGGGGAAATAAAGTTACTATCATTAGGGTGATGATGATGCATTTTAACTAGCCAACAAAAACTATTTTTCTGTTTCGGTTTATAATACTTGTCCAGAATCTGTAATTTTAAACGGACAAGGAAAAGTGGCGTGTGTAAATATATTTCTTTGAATACATGCACTTATAAAATTTGTCCTATCTATTAAATAATAGTAGATCATGCTGATAGCATTTTTAACTTGAGAAAAAATGGTACATAAAATAATACTGAGGGATTTAGTATGCCCACGTTAGCATCAAGTAATTTTACATTTGGTGCGGATTGAAATGAGATCTTTGATAAAGTTACATAATGTTTGATAAATATGACATGAATATTTTCATCAGTAAATCAAGACGGCCAAACTACTTGGCAAGCGTAATAAGATTTCATGAATTTTGAAGGCAATATGGATCATAGTTTGAGGTTATGTCGCCCAGGATGGTATAAACACACACATTTAGATGCATCTCCCATGGTATACAACACATGAAAAATCAGACATTTTAATCTATACCTATCATGTAATGGAAGCATATTCCATGAAAAAGGGCCCACAATAATCAAGTCAGCTTGCAGTAACAGTACTAAAAGTTACTGTCTATGCTTCAATAAAATCACTTGCATTGTACTATTCATACTTGCTAGAAAGAAAAAGAAAAAATAAACCTTCTTGCCAATTTCAAGCGAACCAATTTGATCATCCTATAGAACTGACTTTGCACCATTTATAGTAGCCATTTTAAGTACTGTTTCAACAGGAACAGCAGTTGGGTCTGTTGTGCCCCTAATATAGGCCTGTCGCCCTTTGTTGATAAGTGAAGCTAGATATATTTCATCCACTATGTACACAGCATTTACGTTATTATAATTATAATCGCATTATGCAGACATGTAGATTGGAATTAATTGTAAACACTCACAAAGCAATAAGCTAAACTAATCATTATTTGGATGCATGATTAAGTTTTCACTCTCAAGACAGAAAGCAATCTTTAGAAATAAATCGGAGATGATTCTAGCATCCTATCTTAAAGGAGTGTAATGTGAAGTCTAGAAAACAAGTAGGAAAAGATAGTCAAGAAAACATAAAATTTTCCATATACAAGTTATTTGGACATATGCTAACAACACAAATTTTAAACTCTGTTTCTGAAATTCAACTTTGAATCTGGCTGAGTTTTGTTTCCATATGAATAAATCCATATAGTGAAAAAGTCTGGTCTTTACACTTATATATGGATACATGATGCCCGCAATGGAGCCATAGAAGGAAAAGGCTACGAGCTTAAAAATTGATATGCATCATACCTTGCTAATGAGAATGATCTTTTGTGAATTCTTTTCAACCACAATTTCAACTTGAATGAAATCTTTTGAGTCAGCTCTACTAATATAGTTTATGACATTTACCTATTAGAATGACAAAATATGATTAATACTGCAATTAATGAAATCAAGAAACATTGGAAGTACAAAATAATAACCTGGCAGGCACAAGGGATTTCTTTTCTGTATCGCATAAAGATTTTCTCTCTTACAATCTCGCCTACAAAGAACCTTTCAGGATGCTCGCTAGTTATATCCTGGATATAAAAAGAGAGATGTATGTTACCAGGTTTGAGTTCAACTAAATCCAAAGCGCCTGTTGACTGAACATGGAAAAAGAAGAAAAGCCTAAATTCACAAATATGCACAGACCAGACCTTACACAAATTATGATCTTTGAATATAGTGAATAGCATGATCAAGATGTATTTTACATGTAACTACTTCGAAAATGAAATAAAAAACTACGTCAGAGTTTAACATTTGACCATACAGCATTTGCTCCAGCAGTTGATAATTTTGTGTAAATTATGTGCGCAAAACTCTTATTCCTTGATATTTTTGAATCTTGTCTTTTTTGGTAAGCAAAAACTTTTGTGCAATGAGGCTTGTTTATATTTTTATACTTTTAGATATTTACATATTAAATGACATTCAATACATTTTAACCTTATTGATCAAAGCTGCTTTCTCCTAATTAAAAGTGTGGTATTCCATGTGTCATATAGTCTAATGGGTGTCATATAGTCTAAATGGGTGTAAACACACACGACTCAGTGCCAAGGTCAAGTCAAGTGGCTGTGCATTAAACTAATATGAGGATGATTACCACTGTTATGACATATACATCCTTCTAGGTATCTTAATGCATATCATAAACAGATATGCAACCCAAGGGTTTATTTCTTAAGTCGTGCATTTTTATTCATGTATTATGTATGCCCTTGTTATAAGTTGATCTACGACAGTAATCTAATTGAATTCTACATCTCTAGGGTTACAAATGTTGATTCTTGCAATAAGCTTACAATGAATAATAGTATGGTAAATCTCTATCCTTGATCCAACTATTAACACCAACAACAAAAAGTGAAACATGGAAGGAACTATCTATTGCATGTAGCATAATATGTGCACACCTTAGGATAATATGCAGGCCCAAAGGGCAATTTTGACAATATCCACTCTTGAACATCAACTACCTTACCATACTTGGCGCTCACAGGTATGACCTCATCAACTTCTGTAAATTTCTCATACCACTGCAAAATAAGAGGTTATCGTGACAAATTAAGTCTTAAAAATGAGGGCAATAGCACACAGGTATGTACTCTACACAAAAATGATACCTCTAGTTTCTTAGCAACTTCTCATGGCTTAATTAAATCCTTCTTATTCAACACTAATAGAACAGGAGCCTTGTTCTTAAGAGCCCCAACCCCTTCTTCAAGTATTTCATCAATCTATAATACCAATGTCCGCAAGGCACAAAGTGAAAATAAATAAATCAAGATCAAAGGGCGTAAAACACATATTATTTAGTATCTATCTACATGTCTGTTTACATTATAATGCATGCATCGTAAAATTTGTCAAAGGTGTACATGCATTAAATGGAGTAACAATAGGTTACTATGGAATATATATATCTGCTGCAAGTTTATTTGACTCTTCTAAATACTTGTTAGAGCAATGTTCATTCACCAGATCTAGCAGAGGAATCCATACATGTATTGAAATTAAAGCAGACTACCAGAACTAAAACTGTTAGCAAAATAGATAGTGGAATACGAAAACATGATTTGTATAATTGCTATTGTTTATCATTTGAAAGTAGTGAATGGGATGGAGAAAACAATCGATTTATGGTTATTACTGGTGTTTTTCTAACCTATTTTTTCGTTTGTTGTCTTGTATTACAACAAGTTCAAGTTGTCAAGGATTAGAACAGAAGAAAAAAAATTGTTTAGATGTATTTAAGAGAGTTAAAAAAGGAATAGAAAGGGTATATCGTCTATTACTCTGAGAAAATAAATGAATAAACATGAGATTACCTTAGCCATAGTTCTTAATATTGCCTCTATATAATCAACCTTAATATTAGGATACAGATTCTGAGCGTATCTACGTATCATGTTTTCTCAACCACATGAATCAACAATAAACATCACCTGCCCTACCCATATAATATAATGAAAAGTAAACATATGGTACATCAATACAAGGAGCAGAGCACGATAACCAACGAGTTAATTGAGATGAGTAATGTTGAAAAAGTGCATACAAAGCTCAGTTAAGTATAACTTCTATGATTCTGTCATTGCAAGGAATGAATTTGTGCACTGCATATTGCAGTTTTAATTAAAAAAAAAACTTGCTAACATACATTATTCTACTAACAAATACATTTACAACTCACCAGCAAGGTTTTCTATGCATTGAACACATAAATAATATATAAGAACCTTAATTCAATCACACATATAAATAGGCAGATGGACACTAATAATCATCAAGACTCTATATCAGTTGACTCTCAATAAAGATATAACAGTCAATTTGTTCTTCGAATGTAATATCCAAGGTATTAAATATCGGATTTCGGTCACGTTTCGTCTCAGAATTCTTACATAAGTTATCTCGTATCGTAAGAGATCTCGAACGAGATGAGTATGTATCGGGTGTACATCTCGGATTGAAATCTCGGGTCTTATAATGCATCTCAGGAATATCTCGGATGTACTTATGTGTTTAAAATTGTTGTGTCAAAAATTTATTTAACGATTATAACTTTTTTAGTAAAAATGAAAATGGTAACATACTTGATTTACATGGAAAAAGAAATATTTTTATAAGAGTAGTAGCTTGATTAGCTTAATTGATTTGGTAATGATTGAATAATATCCTTTTATTTGAACGTAATAAAGAAGTGAAACCTTTCGCTATGACTCATTAAGATAAAAAGTAAGGAATATGTTCAAGAAGTTGGTAAATTATAATTGGATTGAGTAGTTTCTTCTGAATCAATATGAAAATAAAAATTATTATGGAAAATAGGAAAAATGTATAACTTCGGGTGAGATCTCGGATTGAGATTTTGATCCACATATCGAGTGAGATTTGAATATCTCGGACGAGATGAGTGTCGAGGGAGATATGGAGGAGATTTGATGTCTCGTCTCGTTTAAGTGTGAAAATGAGATCTCGAGCGAGATCTCGGGCGAGATATAGGAGATTTAAAACCATGGTAATATCTAACCCAACAAGCATGCATAATGCACACCATAAAATGCAATATATCAGTCATGCATTTCATCAAACACCAAACATTCGCATCAAATAACGTATGAATCGCAAATCAAATGAGTTTACTTTACCTATAACATGAATCACCTTACATTTCATCAAACACCAAAAATTCGCAATATATTAGTCATGTATTATAACTTATGATCTTAAATTTAAAATAAAAATAAAAATCAGAACATTTACCTGTAACATGGTGCCGGCGGCTCCTAATAAATAGCAAGGAATCCTGAGTTATCAATGGGAAATCCTGAGGAGAAATAATGGATGGTACATAAGGTTTTGCCGCGGAAAGCTCACGTAGGGCGGATCGACGAGAGTTGGTCGTGAATGTATTCGCCGTTGTGGTGAGACCAATGACGAGATTATGAATTCGTGAGTGGTGGAGAGGGATATGATTAACCCTAGGTTTTCTTTTTAAGTAAAGAGATGGCACAATGAGAGGAAAAGAAGAGAAGAAGCGTTTGTATGACATGCGTTTTTTCTTCTGAAATTATTGGTGGGTTAGGCGGCAGTGGCGGTAAGCAAAAGAAATTTAATGGAATCAGCTATATTGGTTGCACTTGTGAAGTAAACATTGCAAATAGACGCTACTGAAATTAGATTTTCTTGTAGTGAATTCGAATCTGATTCTTCGCAACCTAGAGGGAAGCGACCTTGGTTAGCTCGCGGTGTAGAGTGGAGGTGGGAAAGTTGCGACGCACGTTCGCGAGTTAGGTTGGAGTTAGGTCGCGGTGGTTTTTCGCGACTTAGGGATAGGTCGGAACTTTCCTCTTCCGCGACCTTGTTGCTAGGTCGTACGCGACGTACGGAGTGGCGATTCAAGGTATGAGCATCGTCATCCTTCCCTTGTTGGAAGGAATTCGTCCTCGAATTCACACTCTCGTAATCTTCTACAAGTTCCGCCTCATAATACGGAATTAAGTGTTTGATATTGAAAACATCAGAAGTATGAACATTTTCCGGCAACCTTAACTGATACGTATTATCATTGACCTTCTTTATGATTTCTAAAGGACCAATCTTTCGAGCTTTTAATTCATTGTAAGTTCCAACTTGAAAATGATCTTTTGTAAGTACTACGTAAACAAAATCACCTTCTCTGAAGTTCACACTCCTTCGCTTTTTATCTGCCAGTTGTTTATACTTCTCATTCGTCTTCTTTAATCGTTCCTGAACGATTCTATGGCATTCTGTCAACCTATCAACAAAATCAGCAGCCCGCTTAACTGCCCCTTTTGGTTGTGGTACTATTGCCAAATCCAATGGCCCCTTTGGTAAGTTTGAATATACAATCTGAAATGGACTGAAACCTGTACTTCGATTGACAGAATGATTATGTGCAAATTCCGCCTGACATAACTTCATATCCCAACTCTTCAGATTATCCTGTACAAGACACCGCAATAAATTTCCCAGGGATATGTTCACAACTTCAGTTTGTCCATCTGTCTGTGGATGATAAGCACTACTGAATTTCAGCTTCGTTCCCACCATCTTCCACAAACTTAGCCAAAAATGACTCAGAGATCTGGTATCCCTGCCTGAAACTATAGATTCTGGTAAACCATGTAAGCGATATATCTCTTTAAAGAACAACCGTGCTACATGGACTGCAGCTGCCGTCTTCTTACAAGCAACAAAATGTACCATTTTCGAGAAACGGTCCACCACAACATAGATTGAGTCATTTCCCCGTTGAGTCCTCGGCAAACCCAACACAAAATCCATGCTTATGTCAACCCACGGTTTTGTCGGCACAGGTAAAGTCATATACAATCCTGCGTTTGTAGCTGTTCCTTTCGAAACTTGACAAACGTGACATCTACGCACAAACTTTTCAACTTCCCGTCTCATAGAAGGCCAAAAATATGACTGAGAAATCAACTGTAATGTACGATCCCGACCAACATGTCCTTCTTCGTGCAACTCTTTTATAATTTTCATTCTCAAGCTGCAATTTGGTACGCACAACCGATTTCCCTTGAATAAGAATCCATTTACCAATACAAACTGATCAGTGCTTCCATCCTTAACTTTTTCAACAATCTTTGCAAAGTAAGGATCCTCCTCAAACAACTATGGCAGTAGTTCAAATCCTGTCACTTCAACCTTCATTGATGTCAACAAATTATTCCTCCTGCTCAAGGCATCTGCTACACGATTCGTCATCCCTGATTTGTGTTTTACAACAAAAGTAAACTGCTGCGGATACGCGACCCATGAAGCGTGTCGAGCTGAAATTTTGTCCTGCCCTTGCAAATGTTTCAAAGCTTCATGATCCGTATAAAGAACAAACTCTTTTTGAAATAGATAATGTCTCCAATGCTTCACAGCTTGAACAATCGCGTAAAACTCTACATCATATGTACTATATCTCAACTTTGCTCCAGACAATTTCTCACTGAAATAAGCAACTGGTCTTCCATTCTGACTCAATACTCCACCAATTCCAACCTTCGAAGCATCAATGTGTAACTCAAACAACAACTGAAAATTTGGCAGTACCAGAATTGGTGCTGTCGTCAAAAGTGTTTTGACCTTCTCAAAAGCTAACCCTGCTTCCTCTATCCACACGAACTTCTTTCCTTTCATGAAATCGGTTACAGGTGCCATCACACTGCTAAAGTGTGGAATGAACCTTCAATAAAAAGATACCAACCCATGAAAACTCCTCACTTCAGTAATTGTCTGCGGTTGTGGCCAACTCCTGACAGCTTCTACTTTGCTATCATCCACTTGAATACCCTCCTTCGACAGAACATATTCCAAAAATAAAACACTGTCCGTCATAAACACGCACTTCTTTGCTGCCGCATAGAACTGCTCCTGTCGTAGAATCAACAGTACTTCTCGCAAATGTTGGACGTGCTCTTCCGTACTCCCACTATAAATCAAAATATCATCAAAGTAAACTACTACAAACTTCCCAAAAATGGTCTGAAAATCCGGTCCATCACTCTCATAAAAGTACTAGGAGCATTTGACAAGCCAAATGGCATAACCAACCATTCGTATAAACCCTTCATGGTTTTAAAAGCAGTCTTCCACTCATCACTCGGTCTAATACGAATTTGATGGTATCCACTTTTCAAGTCAATTTTCGAGAACACAACATCTCCACTCAATTGATCAATCAAATCATCAAACCTTGGCATACGAAATCTGTATCTCACAGTGATCTTGTTTAGAACCCGACTGTCCGTACACATCCTCTACGTCCCATCCTTCTTGGGTACCAATAAGGCTGGCATGGCACATGGACTCAAACTCTCCTGAACACGCCCTTGTTCTAACAGCTCCTCCACCTGCCTTCTGAGTTCTTCATGTTCCTTAGGACTCATCCTATAATGTGGCCTGTGAGGTAATACTGATCCTGGCACAAGATCAATCTGATGTTGAATATCCCTCAACGGTGGTAACTCCTTCGGCAATTCTTTTGAAAACACATCTTTAAATTCTTCCACTACTGGCTTTATGTCCTCTGGGATTTCAACAGATTCAGTAGCTTCATGTCTAACCAACAAAAATACCTCTGAACTCTCCTCTACTTCTTCAACGAACTCCTTCAAAGTCAATAGAGTCTTTAATTCTTCAATCTCCTCCAACTTGTTTTCTTCTCGTTGTCGTTTCTTAGGAACTAAAGTGATTTTTGTGCCTTCGAACATGAAACTGTAGCTATTGGTACGACCGTCATGTTGCACAGCCCTATCATACTGCCACGGTCTTCCCAGCAATAGATGACATACATCCATATCCACAACATCGCACCAAATCTCATATTTGTATTTCTTCCCAATCGAAAAATTCACACAAGCCCTTCGACAAACCTTCACTTCACCACCCTTCCTCAACCAAGCTAACTTGTAAGGTTTTGGATGCTTCTCATTTTTCAATGCTAGCTTCTTCACAGCCTCTGTAGAAATAATATTACCACAACGTCCCGTATCTATAACAAACTTGCAAACCTTCCCCAGAATAGTGCATGTCGACTGAAAATTGTTGCTTCTCAACCAGATAGAATCATCCTCTTGCTTTGGTGTCAAACACGACCTCCTCATCATCAAACTACACCCTTCATCCCCCGATAATTCTTCTTCCTCCTCAACCGGTAATGAATTAGAACATTCTGCATCTGCATCCTCATCTTCCACCTCAGCAATCATTGTTCGCTTCTTTGGCTTCGGACATTCATTGCTCTTGTGACCAAATTCCTGACAGTTATAACACTTGAAATTGTTGTTGGCTTTGGTTTTAACAACTTCATTGACAACCGGTTTTCCGACAGCCTTGGAAACATTTGTGTTGCTACTGGCCCCTTTCACTGGATTGTTAGAATTTGTAAACACACCACCACCTCTTCTGCCTTGCTTCTCCCAAGCTAACGCCTTCTGGTGTGCTTCTGCAACAGATCCGGGATCAAACATATTCACCACATCTTGAATCTGCATTCTCAACCCTCCAACAAACCTAGCAGTCAACTGTTCCTCTGTCTCCATAATGTCATTACGGGCAATCAGTTGATAAAACTCATCAGCATAATCATTAACAGTTTTTGTCCCCTGCCTCAGATTCTGCAAACGTTGGTACATTAGAGACTGATAATTGTAAGGTAAGAAAGTAGCTTTCATTAACTTCTTCATCTTCTCCCATGAAACGATCTTTGACTTCCCCATCCGTTCTCGTGTAAGTTTTGTTTGTTGCCACCATGCTATGGCTCTCCCTCTTAAACGAGTAGCAATCAACTTCACTCTACGATCTTCCGGAACCTCCTTGAAATCAAAGATCTCTTCAACATTAGATAACCAATCTAGAAATTCTTCAGCCTGCATACCACCCTTAAACTCTGGAATTTCAATTTTCATTCCGGACTCCCATTTGTGATCATACTCTAATGATTTCTTCCTTGGCTTCGATTTCAACTATGAACACAACCACCATCAAACTCCTCATCAAAATCTGATGCATATCGATGTCGATCATGACCACCAATATCTCTACCACCATTTCTACCACCAACATTTCTTCGATCTTCATTCTTCCGATCACGATAATCCACATCTCTCCGATTTCGTTCATCAACATTTCTACGATCATGATCTTCTCTTCTCTCCCGATCAAAATGTGGTAAAACTCTATTTCCACATGACTCGATTCAGGTGAAACCCTTCTTCTACTTTGATTCATTTCAAGCATCATTCTCTCTAATCGACCAATCCCTTCATTCAACTTCTCAGTGAAACTCTCATTGATTCGTTGCTCCATTTCATCGGCCTCTTCTCTTCCATACAAAGCATTAATATTGCGATGACGTTGAGCTTGTCTCGGTGGCATGATTGAACTTCAACAAATTCAAAAAAATCCAAACGCTTTTCGAACTTTGATCCAAAATGATATGGATCAAAACTCCCAACTTGTTGCAACTTCACGATGAACACGATGAACACCAAACTTCTCAACAAATGCAAATCTGATCTTCAAACTTCAAATGACGCAAACTCCTTGCGATCTTGCTCTGATACCAAACTGACGCAGCGTAGGAAGAGAATTCGATGATGTAAATCGAATCCGTCCAGGATCTCACACGATTAGCGGAAATAATCGGTGAATCGATGATAACTCGATGAATTTAAGAATACCGTAAGGCCCAAATCCGTTGATCATGAAGATACCATACTTTAGCAATCTTCAACACGTTGATCGCGTATGATACCGTGATAGAAGATCTTCAATTCTTCGAACGTTGATCAAGCGCACTTGATTCCATGAATTGGCTTCAACAATCGTTGATTCGAGCGCACTCGAATATCCAAAAATGGAGATAAGAGATAACACTCAACTACCAATTTAAATGGAGGCACAAAGCACAAACCAAATTTTATTCAAAATTCAACAACCCTACAAATGACACGACTCGCCTATTTATAGGCTTACAACACCACAACACTGCACAAAGTACAACACATTACAAATAGTACAAACGGTTACAACATAACACGATTTAACAATATACGACATAAGAAAACACAATACAAACGACTTAAGAAACCAGGCATCAGAAGCAGTGAATTAAGCCCTTCTGTAGCTCGTTCACGACCTAAGAATTTAGTAGTTTCGCGACTTAAAGATCTGGAGCGATCTATGGTTCGTCGCGACTTAAAGATTTTCAACGATCTATAGAAGCTCAGCGACATAACCCATTCTCGTTCGTGATTTTAGAAAATGGCAGCGACTTATAGAAGGTCGTTCGCGCGACCTACAGGAAGAAATTCGCGACCTAATGAAGCTCGTTCGCGACTTAAGCTCGTTTGCGACCTATGGATGGAATTCGAATCTGATTCTTCGCGACCTAGAGGGAAGCGACCTTGGTTAGCTCGCGGTGTAGAGTGGAGGTGGGAAAGTTGCGAAGCTCGTTCGCGAGTTAGGTTGGAGTTAGGTCGCGGTGGTTTTTCGCGACTTAGGGATAGGTCGGAACTTTCCTCTTCCGTGACCTTGTTGCTAGGTCGTACGCGACGTACGGAGCGACGATTCGAGGTATGAGCTTCGTCGGTATATTATGATTTGAAGTTTGTTTTAAAATTCAATATAATAATTTTCAAAGTTAATATTAAAATGTACTCTAATTATAATATATATATATATATATATTTGTAAATATAAAGGCTTTATTTGAATTTAGCAATAAAACTAGTTTTCAAAATTTAATATATAGTGATTTGGAAAATATGTTAAATTCAACATAACACTTTTCAAAAGCTATTTAAAAGTTTATTATTCATTTTCAAAACACTTTAAGTAAATGTTTGATTATCTGAAAAGTATAATGGTTTTAGTTTGAATAAGATTTAATAAAATTTTATTTTAAACTAAATGATTTATAAATATATGAATAAAGGTTTAAAATATTCTTTCTTTCAAATTATTTTATGAACTAAGTGCAATTTGCATATATATAACAAATAAAAACCTACATGTATAAGACTAAGTTGCATATATTTATAGCTTAAACTCCAATACATATATATAAACATTGAAAATATGAAAATTTATTTAAAAATGTTTTTAAAATATTTGTAAAACAATAATAAAGCATTTAAAACACTTGTAAGGATGAGAAGGCATTGTTGTGACATTAGTCTAATTTATAAACAAGCGGCAAGATCTTTTCTCTAAAATTTAATTAAATAAACAAAATGTTGAAAAGAAGATCTTATTTTCAATTTTTCAGTTCTAAAAATTTTCCTTTCTTCTTCATTTTTTTTCCATAACAAAAATCTGGAAACCAAACTAATGAAACCCCGGAAACAAATGCAACTTAAAGCAAAATGAAAATCAAAAGGGAATCAAAATGAAGATTTCAGATTCAATAGTAAACTTCAACACCAGATTCAACATTAATCAAGCATGCAAATTTTATATTCAATAGCAAACCAACTCAAATTTACAGTTGGCAGATCAAAATTTAAAGCCTGGGAAATCTGTTCTCTGCTTATAAAAAGGTGAGTAAACATTTTTAAAAAAGTTTAATTTGGATTTAACTATAATGCATGTGAAAATATTGGTTTGTATGGAAGTGCTTCAGCCTGAAATCATTTGAAAATTTATGTATGTTGTGTGAGCATGTCTGTTTATATATATTCAAGATCCTATTCTCTGTTGTTTCACAGTCCCTGATTTTCCTTCTAAAATTCGAGTCTCTCTATCGAGACAATATTAGACTTTGATGTCTAAATGAAAGTTGTTTGCTATTATGATGATGATTTTAAAAATAGTCTCAGGGATTAAAAGTCAACAAATTATTTTTAAAAATGAAATAACAGTGGAAATATATATATATATATGATAAAAATCAACCAATTCAATTTCTGTTTTGAATTGCATGAATGAATTAGTGATGGGAAATCATAATTTTTAATATGCATTTTATGATTTTTAGATTGTTAATTTATGGAAATTTTCGAGATGATCATTTTGGGCATTTTTAATGATTGTCGTTGATCGACACGGTGGTGGAGGTCGAATTCTCGGTCGAAGCTAGCTGGAGTGACGCCGATGATGGGAAAAATAGCCTTGTATTTTTCCGATGGCCGTGATGACCAGAAAATTTTGAAGTAGGGTTTAGCACTTTGGTTTTGTCGTTGGCATTTCTATGGGATTTTCGACATCAAGACTTGATCGGAGGCGATCGCGAGGCGTGCTAGAGGAGTTGGAGGTCGAGACAGAGTTGCGGTGTGGATGGCAAGGATTCTCCAGGTCAGAAGCGTCGGAACGGTGAAAATTTTTGGCCAAGGTGGTTTCGGTTTTTGGTCGAGATTGGCTTTTTTTTTGTTTCGATTGAGTTACGTTCGATCTGGGTTCACGAGAGTGCTTGCGTGGGTAGGAGTGATTGTCACGAGTCGTCGCGATGACCATTGGTGGTCGAAAGCGCTGGTTTACGTGTACCACGTGCACGTTGTGTTTGGGAATTGGGGTGCTTAGGTTTGGTCTCGTGCGAATCGATGTTTTCTCGAAGCATTAGACGAACGTGAGCTCATCGTGTTTTGATGCGAGAAGAGGTCGTGTGTGTCTTCGGTATTTTGATGTTTGCAGCGGTTTTTTCAATTTGAAGGAGAAGTGTTGCCAGGCTTTAAAGTAATAAAGAAAAAGTTTTGTAAAGAATCAATTTTTAAAGTTTTTAAACAAGGTGAGTCGAGTTTGTAAGTTATGGAAGTAATTCGTTTTCAAAGATGAATGTTTAACAAGTTTTAAAATATAATGTAAATAGGTTTTGAATGATAGAATAAGTGGGTTTCAAAAATGGTTATACATTAAAGTTTATTAAACACATTTGAAAGGTTTTTAAAGATTTAAAGGTTAAAATTTAATGTTTAAATTGCTTTTAATTTTAATTGATTTCTAAATGTTTTACTTTTAGATAAGGTTTAATGATATAATTATGTAAATCAATTAAAAATAAAGAGTTTGTCTTTAAATTATTAAGATTTTGATTAATTTAAATAATTAATTTGTGAAGATAAATAAGATTAATTAATTATTGTCATTAACTTAAGAATAGTTAATTAATGTAAGTGCTTTGTTAATAAGGAAAAGTTTAATTAAGATAAATGTTTTTCTTAATTAATTAAGGATTTTTAAATATAAGAAGTTAACTAATTATTTAACTAATTTTAAATAATTAGTTAATTGTTGGTTAATTTAAAATAATCACTTAATTATGAATTAATTAAATATAATTACTTGATAGAGTAATTAGTGGCTAATTACTTGATGTAATTAATTAAAGGGGATTATTTAATGAAGTAATTAGAGGATAATTACTTAATGGAAGTAATTAAGGGTTAATTACTTAGTGTAATTAATTTAGTCAATTAATTAATGTGATTAATTTAAGATTAATTACTAAATGTAATTAATTACATTTGGTAATTAATTAAAAATGTGATTAATCAATGACGTAATTAATTAAGGATTATTAATTAATGTAATTCATTAATAATTACTTAATGAAGTAATTAAGGATTAATTAATCAGTGTAATTAATCAAAGGATTAATATAATTAATTAAGGAGTTAATTAATTAGGTAAGTAATTACAAGATGGTTAATTACTGTTTATGATTAATTAAGACTAATTAGTGAATGTGGTTAATTAAAGATTAATTATTTAATTAATTAAAAGGTTAATTAATTAATGAAGTAATTAGAGGATCATTAATTAATATAATTAATGAGATTAATCAAGGTTGATTAATGAAAGTGATTAACTAAAGTATGATTAATTAATTATAATTAATTAAGGATCAATGTAATCAATTATAGTTAATTAATTAATGGAAATAGATGGATGATCATTAATTAGTGTAATTAATGAAAGTAATTAATGGTTAATTACTGTAATTGGTTGAGGATAATTAATTTGTTTAATCAATTAAAGGATAATTACTTAATATAATTAAAGGATAATTAATCAGGGAAGATTAATTAGGATAGATCATTGAGAGATAATTATTTAATTAATTTGAAATTAATTAATGTTAAGTAAGCAGGATTGAAGTAATCCAAGAGATTAATGTTAGTAATTAATTTAATTAGAGGTTAATTAAATTAATTAAGAGTGAATCAAACCTGTGTATGGATGATTGATATTGGATGATTTGGATGTAATATCTCTGATATGTGATATGTGCTGCTTTATGAGATGTTTGGTTGATATGAATTATCCATCTGTGATAATGTGAATCATCTATCTATTTATGTTATTCTGAATATAAGTTTAATCCCTTAAACAACTTGGACATTTAAAATGGCATTTTGGATTTCGGTGAGACCGAGATCGGGATTTCAAATTTGGATATCCGAAAACCACATCGATCCAAATTAAATGTTAGGTCCTGAATCCAAGTGAAGATCAAAGTGAAGACTCAAAGTGTAAGAATTATTTGTCATTTAAACTCTGAGGGTGATTCCGAGATGAGTTTGACGGAGATAGTACTTTCAGGTTCGAGATGGAGATTAAGAGTGCAAGGGCTATGGTCGTTAACTCTGAGGGTGACTCCAAAATGAGTGTAATGAGATAGTGCCTACGGTTTCGTTCGAACCCGGAACAAACTTGTATGGATTGAATTCTTTCAGAACATCGTCAGGTGGACGATGAGCATTCTAAGATAGATGTGTTCTATAAAGGTAATCGTAGCCTTAAGCCTCATCAACCAGGTATGGCTAAAACAAGGGAGGTGCAGCAAGGCTAAGTGGGTAGCACCCAACTAGGACAAAATTTACCCCTATCTAGAGATCCCTTTTATTTCGGCTTAGTGTGTGGTTGGTCGCGCCAACCAAGGGGTGGTCTTGTTCGGGACTATCCAGTAAGGGATTGTTCCGGCCTTGTGCTGCAGGGATTCAAGGTGGATCCTCGATACGGTGATTTAGGCCCCATACTGTGACGGGCGGTACCCCAGTAGCCCTACCATTGATGGGAAACCATTCTTCCTACGTGCCCTTACGGTTTTGATTGTATTACCCACTTTTGTGGCTAGTAGCTGGAATTTCATGAATGTAACAATTTCGGCTATTTTCTTATTTACTTGAAAACCTTAGACCCTATTATAATATCACTGGATTTCCTATCAATTATTTTGGTTAGCGTAAGGTTAAAACTTTTCCATGTTTATGTGTGGGAAATCTTACGTGATACCTTTCTTTTCAAAGGATTTTTTTTTAAAAGTTAAACAACCTTAAACCATTTACTCACACCAAACCCATGTCTGACCCAAGTGTTTATTTTCTATTTTATTAAACTCTTGGGTACTCATATTATGTATGAGTAGTCGAGGGATGCAGGTTTGCTTTGACAAAATTTGGAGAATATTTGGAGCAGGAGGCTTCAGCGTGTAGATATATAGAGTTTCTGCTGTGATGATGTATTATATTGATGTACTTGAGTTGTATGAAAGATTGAAATTTATAACTGTCTAATTTGTGAAGTATACGTTGTGTACTCTGATGTATACGATACTGTGTAATATCTTATGTGATATATTATATTTCATTCATTCCGCTGTGAGATTCTAGTGTTGTTGTTCTTTCTTCTCTATTTTTTTATCCCTTTCTTTCTTAATTCATGATACGTCTTTCTAGGCTTAGAAAGTCGCGTCGTGACAGTTGTTATCAGAGCGCTAGGTTGAGTGAATACCTAGGCTTTGGAATGATTTCTATCTTTCTTGAGAGAGTGCACTTGTATTATATATATATATATATATATATATATATATATATATATATACCTGATCTGTTGGGTTACCTGCCCTGGTTTTCCAACGTAAGTTCTAAAGGTAGATGAAGTAATGGTGTGTGTAACACGACTACCACTAATGGAAGAGGCTCGAATGTTGAGGTTGGAACTGTATCTGTCGAGATTGTAGACCCAGCACCG
Source organism: Allium cepa (assembly GCA_030765085.1). Classification (NCBI taxonomy): domain Eukaryota; kingdom Viridiplantae; phylum Streptophyta; class Magnoliopsida; order Asparagales; family Amaryllidaceae; genus Allium; species Allium cepa. Next base: position 445,370,826 of record CM060931.1, read on the forward strand.
TCTCAGGTAGGATTGTCAGCTTGGAATAAGGATTTCTCTGATCTCCGATGGAATTTTTTTAAAGATTCGGAGTCCATCTTTGAAGTGTAGGTTTGGTTGCGCTCGGGTGAGCGGATTTTCAGAAGTTTGGATCTGTCGGATGTGCAGAAGCAAGTGATGGTATCTTGGCAACCGTAAGAAGGAGTTTTGTCAGTTTTGGAATATGAGACTAAGGTCTATAAGTTGCTTCGCTATGACACGATCTCATTTTCACCCCTTAAGGAGAGCGAGTTGTTGATGCTTGGTTTGGAGCCCGAGTTTCTTTTGAGGATGCCTGCCCATCTCGAAGGGTCTCTTGTAAAATTAGTTTATGGCTTTTGGGATCCGAGGAGCCTTTGGATTAGAAGTCTTTGATTAGCTATGGTAGCAATGCAGCTTAGAGGTGTTTATGTGCTGACAAGAAGGTCTTTTGGCTTAGCAGTGTCCTAGAGGTGGAGTTCGGAAGCAGTAGTGTAGACCTGTTTCTCCGAGAGTTTAGAAATATTTGTGGTTCCTCTCTCAGCAGTCTGGGCTGATGGTGAAGGCTTTCTTGAAGGGTTAACCTTGTTTGGAAAAGCTTAAAGCTGTTCTAATTGGTGAAGTTGTGACTACTTGTTTTGGTGGACGTATTACTGTCAACAAGAATGATCTCTCTTTTGAACCAGCAAGTGATTTGAATTGAACTTGGAGCCTATTAATTTACTGGTAGACGAATACCTCTCTTTATCATCTCATGTCGCAAATGCCTTACTGCTTTCTTCGCACCGGACTTCGTGAAATCAATCCCCAAATATAAGCGGCCAATCGCCCCAGTCTGGAGAGAGTAAGTTATTCTGGCCCAGCCCAGATCAATCATTCTATGGAATGCTAGGGCCGGGGAAATTTCCCCCAGGGAAAAATAGAGATGTCTCCTATGTTACCCGACGAATTTGCCAATATGAGTTGGGCGCTTTAACCATTCAGCCATGGATGCTTAACAGGGCTCATTGTACATCCGGAAGTCACCTTTTCTTCTCCTTGGGCAGTACCTCCCAACAAGATTGATCCGTTTGGATCTTGGTCCATGATGGCCTTTTTATTGATTTTGACGATTGGAACAGTTTCTTTGGAATCCGAACTAGGTAGGATTGCAAAAGTGACTTGCGATTAGTTTGGAAATTCATATTGGGAATTCTTTTGTTTGAGATTGAGGCTTCTCATGAGGAAGTTGGAGCTATTGAAGTAGTCAGAGATTTTCCGGATGTCATCAAGGAAGTCAGAAGTTTATCTGCATCTGGAGTTTGAGTTCTGTATCGACTTAGTTCCAGAAGCGATACCGGTGGTTAGCCTGGTAGTAGGATGGTTATTAGAGAGTGAAGAGTTGGTATAGCAGCTCAGGAATTTTGGAAATAGATTGGTCAGATCTAGTTTTCAAGTTTGGATTCTGCTGTAAGATTGTGTGTCCAAGTCAGATGGGCCACTTAAACTTTTTGGATCTGATGAATCGTGTCTCCAGGATATATTGGAATAGTTGTACTCGTGTTCCTCATCAGTATTTCATCTATTCTCGAATCAGAGTTGTGCAGCGGAAGTTGGTAGCAACTGTTCGAGAGAGGAAGCAACCGAAAATTGCAGTGTTTTGGATCAGAGGGTTTCTACAGGAAGTTTTCGAAATCTGAAGATTAGATTAGCGAGCTCACCTGTTTTGACTGTTCCAAATGGGAAAAGTAAGTTCAGTATTCTAATGCTTGGGAAGTAGAGCTTGTGTTCTAGATATCGGTGGATCTTGGAAGACCATTTTGTTGAGTAGGATCCGGAGATTGGTTTGTTCTTGGTCCAGTATGTTTATAGAAGCATCAGCATAGGTTGAGCTGACCAGCATGAAAATAGGCAGCTTAGGATCGTCAGGAGTTATGGGGATAAGATGGATAGATCTGGAATTCGAAGTTGGAGACTTCGTTGTTGTTAAGGTTTCTCTGTTTAAGAGAAGCAGTAAGATTTGGGTAAGATTGGAAAGCTAGCTTCGAGGTATTTGGAATTTCTTATCCGTGTTCTTGATAGGATAAGTTCTTTTGTCTATAGGATCGAATTACCATTTTGGATAACTGGGATTCATTTATTTCACGTATCTCTGAGAGAGTACGTGTATGATCTATCTCTGGTTGTGGAATCTGCAGTTTAGAAGGATCTGGTAGTTGAGCTAGACTTGTGTATGATCTGATGTTTTGTTCAGATTGGTGGGTCTAGAAGAGAGAGAGAGCTCTGAATCATAGTGGTATTGTTAATTTTAGATTCTGTAGAGCGAATATTCCAGTAATTTATATTTGGGAAACTCTAGATAGTATTAGAAAGATCTATCCTGATTTGTGTCAGGATAGCTAGTTAGGTTTGATTGTTTAATTGGTTGTTTTGGTTGTTAATAACTGGATGATAGGTATGCTTAGCTGTTTGAGATTGAAATCTTTGCTGGATTATTAAATTATCTTTTCCTTAAATTTCGGGGGCGAAATTTTTTTAATGGGGCAGAATGTGATGATCCGAAATTTTGGGCAATATCAATTTAATAATCTTTATTAATAATTAAATTAGATTGATAATTTTCCTTTATAATTTTATTTTAAATTGGTAAATTTAATCTTTTAAAGGCTAATAAATATTTAATTTGGTAATATTAGATCTTTCCTAACAATTTAAAATTTGTAAGATTTATTTTCCAAAGCTAATAAAATATATTCTATTTATAATGTATATATTGATATATATATTGTGAATTGGAAATCTTTTGTTTAATAAAAGATGTATTTTCAAATTGTAATATATATATATATATATATATATATATATATATATATATGCACATTTTTATGATTTGAAGTTTGTTTTAAAATTCAATATAATAATTTTCAAAGTTAATATTAAAATGTACTCTAATTATAATATATATATTTTTGTAAATAGAAAGGCTTTAATTTGAATTTAGCAATAAAACTAGTTTTCAAAATTTAATATATAGTGATTTGGAAAATATGTTAAATTCAACATAACACTTTTCAAAAGCTATTTAAAAGTTTATTATTTATTTTCAAAACACATTAAGTAAATTTTTAATTATCTAAAAGTATAATGGTTTTAGTTTGAATAAGATTTAATAAATTTTTATTTAAACTAGATGATTTATAAATATACAAATAAAGGTTTAAAATATTCTTTCTTTAAAATTGTTTTATGAACTAAGTTTAATTTTCATATATATATATATATATATATATAACAAATAAAACATACATGTATAAGACCAAGTTGCATATATTTATAGTTTAAACTCCAATACATATATTAACATTGAAAATATAAAAATTTATTTAAAAATGTCTTTAAAATATTTTTAAAACAATAATAAAGCATTTAAAACACTTGTAAGAATGAGAAGGCATTCTTGTGACATTTGTCTAATTTATAACAAGTGGCAAGATCTTTTCTCTAAAATTTAATTAAATAAATAGAATGTTGAAAAGAAGAACTGAGTTTCAATTTTTCAGTTCTAAAAATTTTCCTTTCTTCTTCATTTTTTTTTCCAAAACAAAAATTTGGAAACCAAACTAATGAAACCTAGAAACAAATGCAACTTAAAGCAAAATGAAAATCAAAAGGGAATCAAAATGAAGATTTGAGATTCAACAGTAAACTTCAACACCAGATTCAACATTAATCAACCATGCAAAGATTTCAGATTCAATAGCAAACCATTTCAAATTTACAGTTGCCAGATCAAAATTTAAAGCTTGAGAAATCTGTTCTCTGCTTATAAAAAGGTGAGTAAATATTTTTTAAAATAGTTTGATTTGGATTTAATTTTAATGCATGTGAAGATATTGGTTTGTATGGAAGTGCTTCGGCCTGAAATCATTTGAAATTTATATGTATGTTGTGTGAGCATGTCTGTTTATATATATTCAAGATCCTGTTCTCTGTTGTTTCACAGTCCGTGATTTGCCTTCTAAAATTCAAGTCTCTCCATCGAGACAATATTAGACTTTGATATCTAAATGAAAGTTGTTTGCTATTGTATGCTGAAGATTTTAAAAATAGTTTCGGGGTTTAAAATTCAAAAAATTATTTTAAAAAATGAAATAACAGTGGAAATGTATATATATGATAAAAATCAACCAATTTAATTTCTGTTTTAAATGGCGTGAATGAATTAGTGATGGGAAATAATGATTTGTAATATACGTTTTATGATTTTTAGATTGTTAATTTATGGGAATTTTCGAGATGATCATTTTGGGCATTTTTAATGATTGTCATTGATCGACACAATGGTGGAGGTCGAATTCTCGATCGAAGCTAGCTGGAGTGACGCCGATAATGGGAAAAATAGCCTCGTATTTTTCTGATGGCCGTGATGACCAGAAAATGTCAAAGTAGGGTTTAGCACTTTGGTTTTGTCGTTGGCATTTCTGTGGGATTTTCGACATCAAGACTTGATCGGAGGCAATCATGAGGCGTGCTGGAGGAGGTGGAGGTCGAGACGAAGTTACGGTGTGGATGAAGAGGCTTCTCAAGGCTAGAGGCGTTGGAACGGTGAAAATTTCCAGCCATGGTGGTTTCATTTTTTGGTCGAGATCGGCTCGTTTTCATTTCGATTGAGTTACGTTCGATCTGGGTTCACGAGATTGCTTACGTGGGTAGGAGTGATTGTCGAGAGTCGCTGCGACGACCATCGGTGGTCGAAAGCGCTGGTGTACGTGCACCACGTGCACGTCGTGTCTAGGAATTGGGGTGCTTGGGTTTGGTCTCGTGCGAATCGATGTTTTTCTCGAAGCATTAGACGAACGCGAGCTCATCGTGTTTTGATGCGAGAAGAGATCGTGTGTGTCTCGGGATTTTGACGTTTGCAGCAGTTTTTTTTCAAATTGAAGAAGAAGTGTTGCCAGGCTTTAAAGTAATAAAGCAAAAGTTTTGTAAAGAATCAAGTTTCAAAGTTTTTGAACAAGGTGAGTCAAGTTTGTAAGTTACGGAAGTAATTCGTTTTCAAAGGTAAATGTTTAACAAGTTTTAAAATATAATGTAAATAGGTTTGAAAGATAGAATAAGTGGGTTTGAAAAATGATTATGCATTAAAGTTTATTAATCACATTTAAAAGGTTTTCAAAGATTTAAGGGTTAAAATTTAATGTTTAAATTGCTTTTAATTTTAATTGATTTCTACATGTTTTATTTTTAAATAAGGATTAATGATATAATTGTGTAAATTAATTAAAAATAAAGAGTTTTTCTTTAAGTTATTAAGATTTTGATTAATTTAAATAATTAATTTGTGAAGATAAATAAGGTTAATAATTATTGTTATTAACTTAAGAATAGTTAATTAATGTAAGTGATTTGTTAGTAAGTAAAAGTTTAATTAAGATAAATGTTTTTCTTAATTAATTAAGGATTTTTAAATATAAGAAGTTAACCAATTATTTAATTAGTTTTAAATGATTAGTTAATTGTTGGTTAATTTAAAATAATCACTTAATTATGAATTAATTAAGTATAATTACTTGATAGAGTAATTAGTGGCTAATTACTGGATGTAATTAATTAAAGGGGATTATTTAATGAAGTAACTAGAGGATAATTACTTAATGGAAGTAATTAAGGATTAATTACTTAGTGTAATTAATTTTGTTAATTAATTAATATGATTAATTAATTAATTAATTAATGTGATTAATTTAAGATTAATTACTAAATGTAATTAATTAAAAATGTGATTAATCAATAAAGTAATTAATTAAGGATTATTAATTAATGTAATTAATTAATAATTACTTAATGAAGTAATTAAGGATTAATTAATCAGTGTAATTAATCAAATGATTAATATAATTAATTAAGAAGGTAATTAATTAGGTAAGTAATTACAAGATGGTTAATTATTGTTTATGATTAATTAAGACTAATTAATGAGTGTGGTTAATTAAAGATTAATTATTTAATTAATTAAAAGGTTAATTAATTAATGAAGTTATTAGAGGATCATTAATTAAAATAATTAATGAGATTAATCAAGGCTGATTAATGAAAGTGATTAATTAAAGTATGATTAATTAATTGTAATTAATTAAGGATCGGTGTAATTAATTATAGTTAATTAATTAATGGAAATAGATGGAGGATCATTAATTAGTGTAATTAATGAAAGTAATTAAAGGTTAATTATAGTAATTGGTTAAGGATAATTAATTTGTGTAATTAATTAAAGGATAATTACGTAATATAATTAAAGGATAATTAATCAGGGAAGACTAATTAAGATAGATCATTGAGAGATGATTAATTAATTAATTTGAAATTAATTAATGTTAAGTAAGCAGGATTGAAGTAATCCAAGTGATTAAGGTTAGTAATTAATTTAATTAGAGGTTAATTAAATTGATTAAGAGTGAATCAAACCTGCTTATGGATGATTGATATTGGATGATTGATATTGGATGATTTGGATGTGATATCTCTGATATGTGATATGTGCTGCTTTATGAGATGTTTGGTAGATATGAATTATCCATCTGTGATAATGTGAATCATCTATCTATTTATGTTATTCTGAATATAAGTTTAATCCCTTAAACAACTTAGACATTTAAAATGGCATTTTGGATTTCGGTGAGACCGGGATCGGGTTTTCAAATTTGGATATCCGAAAACCACATCGATCCAAATTAAATGTTAGGTCATGAATCCAAGTGTAAGTTGGAGATCCAAATTAAATGTTAGGGATCGAAGAAAATCAACTTCCAGATATGTCTTCACACTTAGGGGTATAGCCATAAGTTGGAAATCAAGATTGCAGACCATAGTTGCTTTATCTATTACGGAGGCAGAGTTGATAGCCACGGTAGGGGTGGCAAAGGAGGCACTCTATTTGAAGCAATTGTTGTATGACTTGAGATTCAGGCATGATAGTATTGATGTTCGATGTGATAGCTAGAGTGCAATTCACTTGGCAGAGAATTTGGCGTTTAGCTCACGGACTAAGCACATTAAGGTGAGAGATTCATTTCTAGTAGCCATGGATGAGAATAAGCAAGTAAATTTTCAAAAAGTGCACACAAAGGATAACGCGACGGACTTGTTTACTAAGGCATTGCCAGTTGGAAAGTTCGAGCATTGCTTGAACTTGATTCGCTTGGAGAAGTGCTAGGTGCCACGGGATGGCACGATTAAGGAAGGAGGTTGGTGGTAGATGAGGAAGAATATCGGTGAGAGATTGAGGTTCTATCTACTTGGTAAGTGCTAGTCTTTGGTGAGATAACTTAGGTTTTGGATTTTTTTTTCAACATTTCATTAGCGAACGGGGGTTTTGCCTGAGCTTGCTGGTGGAGTGCAATGGACGGTGGCTTTGCTGGAGCTCATTGGAAAAGCATTCATGTTTGGTTGAAGGTAAATGTGATAGTTGGTGTTATCGGTTGTCATTGATGGTATGGTAACATTGGAGTTTTAGATGGATATAGTGTCGAAGTGGATTGTCAAATCTTGGTGACACTATATGCAGAATTGTAGAGGTCGGATGTAGCTTCGTAATAGAGAAAACTATTCGCAAATCGGAGTTTGGAGGTGGAAGTTATAAGGGAAAAGGTGGAGTGGGCTGAATTGACAAAGGTCAGACGTCTGAGTCTGTGCAAAATTTATTCCAGAGGCTTTATTCAGTCTGAGTTGAAGAGAAAGTTTTCCAATAACTTAAGTCAAATGCCTGACTATTTTAGGCAGATGTCTGAGGCGACTTCCACCTATTTTCACGTGTGGACTTTATGTGAAGATTTCTGGTATCTGCAACGGTAATTTCAAAACATTGCCTAGGGTTTCTATTCTTATATAAGCTAGCTTTAGGTTCCAGATCTAGGTAAGCGTGCAAGCAACTACTAGAGATTAGCCTCCACAAATTAGGGTTTATCAAAACCTAATTTTCTTCAATTCTCTTCTCCACAAATCAATTTCTAATTAGATTTTTGATCATCGTATTCAATGTCTTGTACTCTTCTCATCAATATTATTAAATGCTCTCCCTTATAGTGGATGTATACTAACACAACGTTAATGGAACCACTATAAATCGCCGTGTCATTTATTTTTCATTATTGCTTTGATTTCTATATTGCTTGTTTGGGATTGTGATTGCTTTTGGTATTTGTTGAGATTGTAATTGAGTTATTGATTGGTTGTTTTTACACTTCTTACGACGACCTCTTCCTCCGCTGTGCTTTTGGGGTTTTGATTTGAGTGGTCTCCAGCTGGAATCCCATCCCAACAATATTGACAGTTTGGCTAGCGACCCTTTCTTATGTTTTGCTGAATTTTACAATAATGATTTGTTTTTTTGGCATTTGTTGGATATGACTTTCTAAATTTATGTAGAACAGAGTTGAACTTGAAATATACGATGTCTATTATTTGTGTGATGTGATATTGTGGTTTTTACATCACATAATATATGACATCTTAATTTAAATAGTTGAATAACTGTATTTGTTACACAAAAGCCTCTGGTAATATGAACTGGGTTTATGCATTATAAAATAGCCACTCAACTTAAATTATAAGGTGCTTCAGTCAATATATTACTTTAATATGCTAGTCTTGGTCTGGAAAAACCATACTTCAAAGGAATCTGAGCAATTAACTTTGTACTTTTTAATGTAATAATAAAAATTCAGAGTTATTCATATTTGTTTGAATCATTCTATATTTCTAGATAAAGTATGCAAGAATTTGAGCAACTTACTTATATACCATTGTTTATAGTAATTATCAACCTACTATATAATTTCGTTTTTTTTCAATATCCTCGTTTGATTTGCAGCATATGTAAGATGAGGATGCTGGAAGGTCATATAGAAAGTTCCTGTAAGGATGCCTAGCAGGTTTTTTCTTATTTTTTGCGTGAAATAAAAATGGTACTGTTCTTGTTAAAAAAAAGAACTTTTGTTCCTGAATTCATGTTTGAATTTGTGAGCAACTTTAATGTTTATGGTTTTAAAATGTTTAGAATATATTCCATGACAAGGGATTACTTGATTCATTTATTTTCATTCTCACCTAGGCTGCCATGTTTGTCCACTTATCAAACTAATTTAATTTCCATTGTAAAAGAATAATTAGATTAGAAATATAATAAATATATAATTAGATGAGAATTTATCACACATGCATTATTCTCTGTTGGTTGTCCTGCCTCATGGATTGTTAGACAATATACATACATACATACATACATACATACATACATATATATATATATATATATGAATTTATAACCACGGACCATTGGAAAATAGGTTAAAACTATTGCAGCAGAAGATAATAAACAGCTTATTAAAAAAATTTGTAACAGCATAGTATAACAAAATATTACTGCAGCATGGTATAACCAAAGATAATAAACAGCTTAAAAATATTATATTTTACCTCTCCATGAACTTATTCCATTTTACCCATTGATGCTTCAACTATCTTCTACTAGGGGAGAAACCTAAAAAAATCATAATATATATATATATATATATAAGTAATTAGAAATCATACTAATTAATCATTATTGTAAAGTGTACAAACCCTAATATAAAATGGTCGTACTTTGAAAAAGAATGATTATTATTTTTCCCAATTTAACAAATAGGAATTGATGGTAATTAATATAACTATGCATATAACTATGTATATTTACACTCTTTACGAATATAACTATGTATAACACAAATATCAATAAAGAATGCTTATATCATACCAAATCCATCACAATCCTTCCTTATATAACTTTCATCCGCATTATCGACATTTCTATCATCAAGTAGTGAATCGACTACCAGTTTGCTAGTTGACTTATCCTCCTCATCATTGTTTTCCAACTCATGAAAACCTCTAGGAGGTTCTCTTAGCACAACATACCGATTTGAAAAACCACTTTCTCTATAAATAAACACTTGTAGAGCCTGCTTTGCCAAGATGAAAGGGTCACTTGAAAATTGATTTTGGAATTGATGTAAATTGACTAACGTAAACCAATCTTCGTCCTTAACTCCACGGTTAATATTTTCTCAATCACACTTAAACAAGGCAATTTGAAACTAGCAGTAGTCTAACAATAAAATGTCATGCAAAACCCCATAATATATTACTTTCTCAATGGACCCATCCATGTGAACAGTACTTGCCTCAATGGAAACACCATTATTTTGTGTAGACTTGAAAATGCTGACCATTAATTATATAACCAGTATAAGAAATTAATTGACGGTGAGGTCCATATAAAAGCCAATTTATTAGTTCGCCAACATCAGATGTTTTTCTATCATCTTTAACCTGGAAAAGCATAATGTTTATGTGAAGAATAATCACAATAACAAATACTTTTATGTCAAACTCATCCATCTTAAAAGAAGATACAACACATTCAACCTTTTTTCGAACCAATGACTAAAAGTCTCTTAATGCAGCTTTGAAAGTTCCACATCGTCTCGTGAAAGCCGAGGATGCAAATGTTTCAGCTCCTCATTATGCATCCTATATACATAAATATACAAGTAAAAATCTAATGATTTCACACATAGTAGTTAAATTGAACTTATGATTACTTTATTTAAGGCTCTACTTCCTCGGTATTAAACAAAACACACCGATGAGCAGCATCAGTCACCTCCTTAGTCGCTACTATAGGTTTCCCTTTGGAAATAGGACGCCCCTCAGTATGGAATCACTATGTTCCACTTAATTTCTATTTTCCTTTACCCAATTCTAATACGTCGTTAATATATCCAGCACGGTACCTCATGCATTCATCGACAGAATAACGCTCAACATGCACCCTTCGGGCCGTGCTTTTATTTTTAACATAATCCTTAAGTATTTTCATGTATCTATAATCAAGATGCATAAGTAAAATACTTTCATAAGCACATATATTATTAACTACTAAAAGTACTCATGCTATCTCTCAAATGGATACATCCATCAACATTGTACTGACCCACAAATTCTTGCTTCTCTCGCTAAATGTATTGTCAAGCGAATCATGATATCAAAAAAGAAAGGAGGAAAGAATCTTTCAAGATCGCATAATGTTAATGCGATCTGATTCTCGATGGTTCTGATTTATCTTTATCAAGCACTCTTTGGCAAATGTCATTGTAAAAAGAACATAGCTGTAATAATGTATTCCTACTCCCTTTAGGTAGAAGTCCCCTCAGTGATACATGCGATAGTTGTTGCTCCAAAACATGATAATCATGGGACTAAAGACTAGAAATTTTGTTTTGTTTTGCAAAAAAATTCCAATATTTGAGTTATACCCATAAGGTACTTTCAAATTCGTCATTCTATTGTAAAAAAATCTAATTTTGTTGGTCAGTTAAGGTGCATGGCGTGGCTGGAAGTAATGCTTTGCTTCCCATGTCTATAGGTGTAACTTTTTTCTAATACCCAGTACTTCTAGATCTTCACGTGCATTGATGCCATCTTTTGATTTTCCTTTACTGTTAAGTAATGTACCAAGAATACTTTCACCAATATATTTTTCAACGTGCATTACATCTCGATTGTGACGCAAAGGAAGTCCTAAGAAAATTGAAAATGGAGTATAACTAATTAATAATAAAATATTGATTAAATAGATAGAAATGAAGAGGCAATTTTGTTTCTAATTACATTTTACCAGCCAATAAGGAAAATCAATGAAAATAGACTTCTTCTTCTACATTTGACTTCCTTTTTTCTTTCTCTTCCTCCTTTGGTTTTTTTCCCCGATCATTACAAATGTCTTTAACAATATTAAAGACTTGAGAACAGATTTGTACTGGTGGCCTTTGCCCATTCTCTATGGTTCCATCAAACAATTTTTTTCGTTGGCGAAATTCATGGTTAGGATCAAGGAATCGTGTAACGACCCGTAAAATTCGGTGATTAAAATGAGTTAAATTAATAAGATTTTTAATTAAATTTAGAAAGAAATAAATTTCTTATAATTTATATTGGAGAAAATGTTAGAAATTAAATGTTGCAATGGTAAATAAAATCAATTCTTGACAATTGGAATGAAATCCAAATAAAGAAATAGTGAAAAACATTATAATTTGTTAATTAAACATGATTGTGTAATTAATACTGAAAGAAATAAAATTGAAAATAGTATTAATGAAATTATAACTACAATGAATTGCAACTGTATATATGGAAGTAAATTGTTAATAAGTGGATGTAAATATTGAATTAATTAATGGAAATAAATCTAAATGTATGTTTGGATAGAACATAAGTGAATGCAAATTAGTAGTATGGAAATAAATGCCAACATTGATTTGCAAGTAATAGAGGCTTACTTATGTAACTAAAGAATAACGATAATGTTTATTGTAGGTTACCTATTCATTTAGATGGTTAATTGGAGATAAACTGTAATAAATGTAAATAAATGTTACGTTTGTGTGAAATGTAATACATGGTAGGAGTTGGTAGAATGGGTATATTAAAGTAATGAATGAGAAAAACAAGGTAACTAAGTTTATATAATAGTACTGAACTTAATAAAAAGATTTGACTTAAAACGAATCAATTAATATATGTTTTATTTCTTTAGTATGTTGCCTAAAATTTGAAAATCAAATTGCAATTAAAGGAAATTAGGTAGTACGTTATTTGGCAATAAATTTAAGGGTAGGATAACAACTATTATAAATTACCTAATTAATTTAGTCAATGAATTTATTGGAAATAAAGTTCATTTAAATGTTAAGTAATTATAATGTTTTTATTGATAATAAACTTTACTTTAATGATTATTAATATAGTAATAGAAGTGTGAATGTAAATTAATAGAAGAGTAAATTTATTTTTAGTAGTAATTGGTGAATTGGGAAATAAGTTCAAATTATGTTAATTGAGAAATTAATACGGGAAGTATGTAAAGTAATAACTAAGAAAGTAATACATTATAAATTGAATATAACATAAACTTAAGTGTAAATTAAAGGGTTGGAATTGAATCTAATCCGTTTAATTGGAAACTTATAAAAATAAATTGGATTCAATTTATAATAATGAAAAATTTATATGAAATGAAGCATGCATTAATGAAATGTATTATGATTCAATGTTATTTATACCTATAAAATGTCTATTAGCAAGATTTTTAAATCAATGAACGAATTTATTGAGGTTTCAATTTATGATTAGTAACATTTAATGTGGAATCACTTACAGTTAATTGACTTAAATTGTGCAGTAGGGTAGATTTGATTTGTCATTGAAAATGGTTAATTTTATAAGATGCAACTAATGCTAATTCTATTTATAATATGACAATTGGCTGATTTAAAGAATAGAAAGCAAGATTTATTTATTTAATTGAAGAAAAAAATTCAATAATTGAATTTATTGTGAATAAATGAAGTTTAACATTTACAGTTTACGTTGATAGAAAGTTAGGTGAAATTTGGAGATAGTTATATAATAAAGTAGGAATCCAATGTTAGTTTCAGCTATTTGATACTAATAGGTAGAATAATAGAATGAAAATTTAATTCAATGGAATTATTGAATTTTTTTTATCTTTAAATTTAACGAAATTGCAATTTGACGTTAAAATTGATAATTGAATCAGCATTCAAGGGACATCTAAATTTGTTTAAATTTTGTATAAATGATTAAGAAATATAAAAGTGATAAAAAAAATTAATTATAGAATTGAAATTTAAAAAATTGGATTCAATTAATTTATTTAATTAACTAAAAAATAGCCATTTTGGCGACTGACTCGGTTTTCGACGAAACCAGTTTCATCGGGTTCGTATCGGTGAATTATTGTAGGGTTTCAAGTTTCGCAGCGATCGGACTTGTCGTTTGATCGTACGAATGTGAAACGCCTTGAAATCGAATCAATTGAAATCAATTTGGAAAATATTGATTATAGAATAACTTCTTCATACGATGGAATTTGGACTTGAAACTTTTTCCATCACGTTTAAAATATTTTAAAACATCTATTTGATATATGGGTTGACCCAATTTCATTCCGGAGTCGAAATGGGCTTTTTGGGCCACTTTGGCGTTAGCGCATATATCCAACCTTATCCACCCATTCTAATTTCTAACCAACCTATATAAACCCGGTTATAAACCCTAATTTCTAACCAACCTATATAAACCCTCTAACCAACCTATATAAACCCAGTTATAAACCATAATTTCCCTCATTCTCATTTGTCTGTACGCAATTCAGCTATCTCTCCCCTTCAATGGCAGACAACAAAATTCCAGATCCAATTCCGTTTCAAAATCAAAGTCAAAAATCCAAACTCCTCAGAAAAATTTAAGAAAAATATATGTTGAAGCTCTTGAAGTGCGTAATCTTCTGGTGTGGTTTGTTTTTCGATTTGGATCATAGTCTGACCGAAATTGGCTTCTTTCCTCACGGCCGTTCATTGGTGGCGGTGCTATTCAACGGTGGATCTTCGTCATAGGTTCGATCGAAAGGTATGGGATTGTTAAGCTCGTCGAGCTGTGGGCATCCAACGATTTCGTTCGCCTCGAAGTGGGTCTAATCGGTGACAATTATGGCTTTTAGGGTGGCGGCGGTGGACCGATTGGGGCACCGTGGTGGGTCGCGCGACCACCAGAAGGTGCAACCTGAGCCACTTGTGGCGAAGGCCTCGCTGATCATCTGGGGTTTTGCGTGTAGGTGGCGTGCGTAGGGAATTTCCTGATGGCGGCATGCAGATTCGAATGCGAGTTCGTAATTGTACAGGATAGGATTCTGCGTGAATTCACGTGATGGAGGAAGCGTGACGTGGCCTTGGTAAATTTTGGTGTTGTTTGTGTTTATTTAATTTAAATTTAATTTTAACGTGTTCTAATTCGAATATCTTTCGCATACGAAATCGTATTTACGCGCGATTCTTTTTGTTAGGATTGTATAAAATTTCAGACAATTTGACGCTGATTTGGAGACTGTTCAATTTTTGGGTTTAAACTGGATTTAAATTCAATTTAAATCCAAAAGATGAGTGTTCTAACCCACTCACAACCTCTACAATTTCTTATGTTTGTTAAATTAATTTTTGATGTGATTTAAAATTTACCTATGATAGTTTGGCATATTTTAATCATCCTCTCAGTTAAATTGCATTTGTTAAATTTGATTGTTATTTAATTATTCATTGCATATAAACTGCCAGATAAAAAGTTATTTAATTTATTATTGAATATAAACTGCTAGTTAATACATGTTGTTTATTATCCATTTTATATTGTTGCTATTGTTTGAATTGGTTGATGATTGTGATAAATGGTTAATGGTTGATACTGGATGAATGGCTGCTATATTTTATATTGCATAAACTGCAAGTTATTATACATTTTCATTTCATTCGGGATTGCGGTTTGAAATGATATATAACCGAAATTTTTATTTTTAAATTGCGGATTGAAATGATAAATATCAATATCATTTGACCATAGGATAGAAAATTATATACAGACACCGCGGTCTATATATAAAATATTTTTAAATGATTTCCATGGTTTGTAAAGAATATATATATGATTTTATGAGATATTGATTTGGATATTTGATAAAGGTTATTTTATATATAGTTAAATTTTTGGTTTTAAGCTATGTATAAAATCGTTTAAGGTATAAATAAGTTTAATAATAAAGTTTGATTTTATTAAAATATAATATATAAAAGTATTTACTTAAATTATATTTTAATATAGAATTTATATTGATTTTTATAAATCAAGATTGAGAAGATAGTTTTGAAATTCGACTTGATATTTTATTTAATTAAATTTTTTATTTAATAAGAATCCATTGGAACTTATTGAAATTTAGATTTTAAAGGAATATGGTTTTATAACTTAATTCGGGTTTAAGGCGATTTAAGTGAATAAATCGAGGAATATACAGTTATTGAAATTGAAGTTTATCTAAAGGATATTGGATTTATAAGCAAATATTTCAAAACTAAATAATTGGAAAAGTGAAATAGGTATATATATAAATTAAAAATTTAGTTTGAAATATTGAATATTGAAGCTTTGAAATATATGAAATTTGAAATGGTTTAATTGAGGATTTAAATCTGTATTTGGAATAGATTTGTGAAATTAAAGATGCTAATTTATTATATAAAGTAATTTAATATTAAGCCATTTAAGTATTGGACGTTTTGTTTCAAAGTATGATTTCCAAGGTATCATAATTTGAAAGTGTTATATCTATGAGTTTTGATTTCTAAATCTTATAACTTTGGAAGTGCTATAGTTTTGGTAAAAGGATAAATTTGACATAAAATGATATTATATTGATTTGGGTTTTAAACGGAAATGATATCGTATTTATATGGTTTTGAAATGGATAGTATATTCTGGTTTTAAAGTATAAACTATTTTGAAATGACCGCGGTGTTATTATAACAATTGGTTGTTGAAGAGACCGGGATCAGAAGTTGTCATACTCTCTGCCAACTCCGAAAACCACTTTAACAACCGTGTACGCGGTGGAGATTCCAGAATGAAGTAGGATGGTGGCGACGTTCCTTTGGGGTTAATACGTGGACCCGACTCCCGTGTGTTGGCGTAAGGTGGCTAAAACAGGAGCGATTCTCGGGCCAATGAGGTTTTTCCTCTGATCAGACGCACTCCTTCGATATTATACTCTGACTTTTGGTTTGATTCGGTGGCCACTTTTGATTTTTGATTTTAGTGGTGTTGTTCGAGGCAGACAGTAGTAGCTGCTACGCGTTACCACCAGCCCGGATGCGTAATTGGTAGATCTACCCCGCCATTGCCTAGTTTGTGCCGTGTCACCTACCCTATCGCGCCTTGTACGAGTTTGGTTTTCTCCCATAGCCCCTGTGGCATCCTATGGTGGCTTCTCGATCAGGAGGGACTATGATATTGCATGGACTATTGGGACTATTACGTGTTAAGGGGAATATTGGGTCACTCCTTAAAGCTATTTAAAAGTATGTTTATTTTACTATAGACATCATTATAATAGCGAAATATTACTACATGGTAAATAGTTAACGGATCCTTAGGAGGTGTGAATCCCAAGCATCTCTTGAGTTACCGCACTCACGTTAGACACTGGATAGGAGATGTCAAACCCCGTAAACATCTCCGACGCCGTTACACTCATATTTATTTTAGTTGATTTAACTTACATAAGACCTTTTAGTTCTGACTCGAGTGTTTTGTCTTTTCAATTCGCTCGGGTCAGCCCGAGCATTTCAGGATCGAAGACTTTATTTCTGGAGGACGAAGACAAAGATTTCATTATATTATATTGTTCCACTACACACTGTATTCCGCTGCATCGATTTTTTTTATTCGTTGGTATGTGCAACTCTGATATATATTATATAAGTAAAATTAAATATTTTGTAAACAGCTTCATGAACTGTATATTTTATTATTATATTTTACCCTTCTATTGTGAGATTCTGTTTTATTTTATTTTTTTCTCGTTTTTCTTATTTACCCCATAACAATCTGCTCTTCCGTATGGTTTGAATTGACATGTGTGTGTCTGCCATTGCACTTGGAGGGTGCAACATGATAGGGGGTTCTTGCTTCCTGGTTTGGTAGCGAACGGTTGACTCTTACTCCTACATGTCCCCGTGGGGGTTGGTGGTGCAGTCGACATTTTGGTATCAAAGCTTTGGTTTAGCGATAAACCTTAGCTTTGTGGGGTCTAACTCTTTACTAATAGGGTAGTAATACCCTATGGGAGTCGTTGAAGGTATGTATATATGTATCAGAAAGCGTATTTGTAAGTGTTATAAAAAGGTTTTAATATTGTGTTAATTTGTTCCGTTTCGTATTTATAAATTCTGGTTGATGCATGAGACGCTATGACATCAATAGGGATTTCTAAACACTTAATAGGACAGACCGACACAATATTTGCTTTTAATATAAGTGAATGAAATAATTTTGCCTATTATGTTTTCTATATATAAAGTAAATTTTTATAAAGATTTTATTTGGTTGCAATATATTGGTTGTTAGGTAATGAAATATATAAACAACAGTGAAATAAGATTGAAGATAAAAAAAATAAAATTGTAAGAACTTAAGTTTCGGGGTTTTGAAATTTCTTTTGAATGATTTTGAAATATAATAATAATAATAATATTAGAAGTATTTTCTGATATAAATATTTCAATTTAATTTGAAAGAATTGTTTTTAAAAAAGAAACTTTGAAAAGAAATAAGTTCTGTACTTCCCTCTCTGTCGCTGGAAAATAATTTCGGTGATGAGTGCATGCATCGTCGACATTCATTTTCGAGTTTCTAAGTGGGAAGGCCACTGTAGTAGTTTACTACAAGATTTATTTTGATAAATAAATAAAATTTTAAAAATTGTTTAAAAAATAAATTGGGTATATAAATTGTAAGTATATATATTTGTCTATTATTTTAAAATGATTTGAAATTAGACCCAGTAATTAATTCTTAAGTTTACGCTAATTAATAGTTCTAATTAGGGTAGTGAAATGGAAGTTAACTAATAATTGGAAGCTTTAAATAAATTAAGAGATTAAATGCCTGGTTATAAATGAAATTAAAGGAAGTTTGAAATTGTAATATATAAAACAAAATATTAAATTATTGAACATTTAATTAATTAAAAGAAATGAGAAAAACTTGTATAACTTTCAATTACATTCTTAAAGGCATATATATAACTTACCAAAAGATATAAAAGTTGAAAATGTTAATAAGAAAATGTAATAGATATTATACAAGTAATTAACTTGATGAAATGAAAGTAATTAATGGAATTCTTTAATAAATAAGAATTTATATTGTAATGTTAGAAACTTAAGTATAATTGAAATGCTACTAATTTAATATAATAGGAAGGCAAGTAATATAAATAAATGATTGTAAACCTTAGTAAATGAATTAATGGGCAAAGAAATTGAATTAAACATGAATAGCATGAATATTAATAAATGAAATTATGTAATAATTGATAAATGATGGCATTAATGAATGAAATAAGATTTGTAAGAAATAAAGGAATAATTAAAATAAACATTGAATCAGTGAATAAAAGTAAAAGGTTGTAAGAAATAAATATAAAGTAAAAGGATAAACCAGAATATGGATAAAAAGGAAATCAGACAACAAATGTATGAATGGAACTAATAAGGATAAACTAAATCTGTTGTTTGAAACTGTTGATGTTTATTTTGGTTTATGATTGTTTGGGTAAGGATACTTTAAAAGTGTTTGGATGTATGAATAATCTATTTAGCTTCATCAGAGGCTGTTGAGTAAATGATGCGCTTATTAGTTTATTTTACATTCTGTACAATTTAAAGTTTTAAACTCGAACAACTATTTGTTTTGTTTGATAAGAATGAATGATTGATATGTGTTGATTCTATGTGATGGTTGTATGCCTGGTTGCAAGTGATTGATGTTGTATTGATTTGTTTGTTTATGGTTGAAACCACTTTAAATATTTCATTTTATATAATTGGTAACCTTTTTGGATTATGTAAGTGAAATACAGGTTATGGAAGCAATTGCTACTGCTTTTGATTTCATAATTAAGCGTTAATTGCCCGACTAATAGGTACGTTTTCGAATTACGGTTTATAGCGTTATTATATTATTTTTCCCGTGTTGGGATATATATTATTTTGGAAAATATATTTAGTATATTATTATAGTTGATACTATATTTTCTCCCGAGCCTTCCCGTACAAAGGAGACTCTACCGAAAGTTTCCGAAAATATTGGACTTAGAAAATATTTTAAAAATGTTATCCAAACTTTACTAATTTAAGTACAAAAATATTTAATGGTTATAAATTGGTATATTTTATCTAAATTAATTAATTTTGTAAATTCATTTGTTTATAAATTTAATGTTTAAGTAAAATATATTGATTTCCTAATTCTTCTTCTCCCTTCTTTTTCCTTTTCGGCGACGAAAAGTTTTGAGTGGGGGAGAGTGTAACGACCCATGAAATTCGATGATTAAAATGAGTTAAATTAATAATATTTTTAATTAAATTTAGAAAGAAATAAAATTCTTATAATTTATATTGGAGCAAATGTTAGAAATTAAATGTTGCAATGGTAAATAAAATCAGTTCTTGACAATTGGAACGAAATCCAAATAAAGAAATAGTGGAAAACATTATAATTTGTTAATTAAATATAATTGTGTAATTAATACTGAAAGAAATAAAATTGGAAATAGTATTAATGAAATAATAACTAAAATGAATTGCAACTGCATAAATGGAAGTAAATTGTTAATAAGTGGATGTAAATATTGAATTAATTAATGGAAATAAAATCTAAATGTATGTTTGGATAGAACATAAGTGAATGCAAATTAGTAGTATAGAAATAAATGCCAACATTGATTTGTAAGTAATAGAGGCTTACTTATGTAACTAAAGAATAACGATAATGTTTATTGTAGGTTACCTATTCATTTAGATGGTTAATTGGAATTGGAGATAAATTGTAATAAATGTAAATAAATGTTACGTTTGTGTGAAATGTAATACATGGTTGGAGTTGTTAGAATGGGTATATTAAAGTAATGAATGAGAAAAACAAGGTAACTAAGTTTATATAATAGTACTGAACTTAATGAAAAGATTGAATTAAAACGAATCAATTAATATATGTTTTATTTCTTTAGTATGTTGCATAAAATTTGGAAATCAAATTGCAATTAAAGGAAATTAGGTAGTACGTTATTTGGCAATAAATTTAAGGGTAGGATAACAACTATTATAAATTACCTAATTAATTTGGTCAATGAATTTATTGAAAATAAAGTTCATTTAAATGTTAAGTAATTATAATGTTGTTATTGATAATAAACGTTACTTTAATGATTATTAAGATAGTAACGGAAGTGTGAATGCAAATTAATAGAATCGTAAATTTATTTTAAACAGTAATTGGTGGATTGGGAAATAAGTTTAAATTATGTTAATTGAGAAATTAATACGGGAAGTATGTAAAGGAATAACTAAGAAAGTAATACGTTATAAATTGAATATAACATAAACTTAAGTGTAAATTAAAGGGTTGGAATTGAATCTAATCCGTTTAATTGGAAACTTATAAAAATAATTTGGATTCAATTTATAATAATGAAAAATTTATATGAAATGAAGCATGCATTAATGAAATGTATTATGATTCAATGTTATTTATACCTATAAAATGTCTATTAGCAAGATTTTTAAATCAATGAACGAATTTATTGAGGTTTCAATTTATGATTAGTAACATTTAATGTGGAATCAATTACAGTTAATTGACTTAAATTGTGCAGTAGGGTAGATTTGATTTGTCATTGAAAATGGTTAATTTTATAAGATGCAACTAATGCTAATTCTATTTATAATATGACAATTGGCTGATTTAAAGAATAGAAAGCAAGATTTATTTATTTAATTGAAGAAAAAAATTCAATAATTGAATTTATTGTGAATAAATGAAGTTTAACATTTACAGTTTACGTTGATAGAAAGTTAGGTGAAATTTGGAGATAGTTATATAATAAAGTAGGAATCCAATGTTAGTTTCAACTATTTGATACTAATAGGTAGAATAATAGAATGAAAATTTAATTCAATTGAATTATTGAAAAAAAAATTAATCTCTGAATTTAACGAAATTGTAGTTTGACGCTGAAATTGATAATTGAATCAACATTCAAGGGACATCTAAATTTTGTATAAATGATTAGGAAATATAAAAGTGATAAAAAAATTGTTAATTATAGAATTGAAATTTAAAAAATTGGATTCAATTAATTTATTTTTAATTTATTTAATTAACTAGAAAATAGGCATTTTGGCCACTGATTCGGTTTTTGATGAAACCAATTTCATCGGATCCGTATCTGTGAATTATTGTAAGGTTTCAAGTTTCGTAGCGATCAGACTTGTCGTTTGATCGTACGAATGCGAAACGCCTTGAAATCGAATCAATTGAAATCAATTTGGAATATATTGATTTTAGCATAACTTCTTTATATGATGGAATTTGGACCTGAAACTTTTTCCATCGCGTTTAAAATATTTTAAAACATCTATTTTGATATATGGGTTGACCCAATTTCGTTCCGGAGTCGAAATGGGCTTTTTGGGCCACTTTGGCGTTGGCGCGTATATCCAACCTTATCCATCCATTCTAATTTCTGATCTATCTATATAAATCTGGTTATAAACCCTAATTCCCCTCATTCTCATTTGTCTGTACGTAATTCAGCTATCTCTCCTCCTCAATGGCAGACAACAAAATTTCAGATCCAATTTTATTTCAAAATCAAAGTCAAAAATCCAAACTACTCAGAAAAATTTGAGAAAAATATATGTTGAAGCTCTCGAAGTGCGTAATCTTCTTGTGTGGTTCGTTTTTCGATTTGGATCATAGTTTGACTAGAATTGGCTTCTTTCTTCACGGCCGTTCATTGGGGGCGGTGCTATTCAACGGTGGATCTTCGTCATAGGTTCGATCGGAAGGTATGAGATTGTTAAGCTCGTCGAGCTGTGGGCATCCAACGGTTTCCTTCGCCTCGAAGTGGGTCTAATCGGTGACATTTGTGGCTTTTAGGGTGGCGGCGGCGGACCGATTGGGGCACCGTGGTGGGTCGCGCGACCACCAGAGGGTGCGGCCCGAGGCACTTGTGGCGAAGGCCTCGCCGATCATCTAGGGTTTTGCGTGTAGATGGCGTGCGTAGGGAATTTCCTGGTGGCGGCGTGTAGATTCGAACGCGAGTTCGTAATTGTATAGGATAGGGTTCTGTGTGAATTCATGTGATGGAGCAAGCGTGACGTGGCCTTGGTAAATTTTGGTGTTGTTTGTGTTTATTTAATTTAATTTTAATTTTAACGTGTTCTAATTCGAATATCTTTCGCATACGAAATCGTATTTACGCGCGATTTCTTTTGTCAAGGTCGCAATAAAATTTCGGACAATTTGACGCTGATTTGGATCGATTTGGAGACTGTTCAAATTTTGGGTTTAAATTGTATTTAAATTCAATTTAAATCCAAAAGGTGAGTGTTTTAACCCACTCACAACTTCTAAGATTTCTTATGTTTGTTAAATTAATTTTTGATGTGATTTAAAATTTACCTATAATTGTTTGGCATATTTTAATCATCCTCTCAGTTAAATTGCATTTATTAAATTTGATTGTTATTTAATTATTCATTGCATATAAACTGCCAGTTAAACAGTTATTTAATTTATTATTGAATATAAACTACTAGTTAATACCTGTTGTTTATTATCCGTTTTATATTGATGTTATTGTTTGAATTGGGTGATGATTGTGATAAATGGTTGGTGGTTGATATTGGATGAATGGATGCTGTATTTTATATTGCATAAACTGCAAGTTATTATACATTTTCATTTCATTTGGGATTGCGGTTTGAAATGATATATAACCGCAATTTTTATTTTTAAATTGCGGATTGAAATGATAAATATCCGTATCACTTGACCATAGGATAGAAAATTATATACAAACACCGCGGTCTATATATAAAATATTTTAAAATGATTTCTATGGTTTGTAAAGAATATATATATGATTTTATGAGATATTGATTTGGATGTTTGATAAAGGTTATTTTATATATAGTTAAAATTTTGGTTTTAAACTTGTATAAAATCGTTTAAAGTATAAATAAGTTTAATAATAAAGTTTGATTTTATTAAAATATAATATAGAAAAGTATTTACTTAAGTTATATTTTAATATAGAATTTATATTGATTTTTATAAATCAAGGTTGAGAAGATAGTTTTGAAATTTGACTTGAGATTTAATTTAATTAAGAAATTTTATTTAATAAGAATCCATTGGAACTTATTGAAATTTAGATTTCAAAGGAATATGGTTTTATAACTTAATTCGAGTTTAAGGTGATTTAAGTGAATAAATCGAGAAATATTCAGTTATTGAAATTGAAGTTTATTCAAAGGATATTGGATTTATAAGCAAATATTTCAAAACTAAATAATGGGAAAAGTGAAATAGGTATATATATAAATTAAAAATTTAGTTTGAAATATTAAATATTGAAGCTTTGGAATATATGAAATTTGAAATGGTTTAATTGAGGATTTACTGTATTTGGAATAGATTTGTGAATTAAAGATGCTAATTTATTATATATAGTAATTTAGTATTAAACCATTTAAGTATTGGAAGTTATGTTTCAAAGTATGATTTCCAAGGTATCATAATTTGAAAGTGTTATATTCAAGAGTTTTGATTTCTATATCTTATAACTTTGGAAGTGCTATGGTTTTGGAAAAAGGATAAATTTGACACAAAATGATATTATATTGATTTGCGTTTTAAAATGGAAATGATATCGTATTTATATGGTTTTGAAATAGATAGTATATTCTGGTTTTAAAGTATAGACTATTTTGAAATGACCACGGTGTTATAATAACGATTGGTTATTGAAGAGACCAGGATCGGAAGTTGTCATACTCTCTGCCAACTCCGAAAACCACTTTAACAACCATGTACGCGGTAGAAATTTCAGAATGAAGTAGGATAGTGGCGACGTTCCTTTGACGTAAATACGTGGACCCGACTCCCGTGAGTTGGCGTAAGGTGGCTAAAACAGGAGCGATTCTCGTGCCAATGAGATCATTCCTCTGATCGGACGCACTCCTTCGATATTATACTCTGACTTTTGGTTTGATTCGGTGGCCACTTTTGATTTTTGATTTTGGGGGTGTTGTTCGAGGTGGGCGGTAGTAGCTGTTATGCGTTACCACCAGCCCGGATGCGTAATTGGTATATCTACCCTGGCATTTCCTAGTTGTGCCGTGTCACCTACCCCATTGCGCCTTGTACGAGTTTGGTTTTCTCACGTAGCCCGTGTGGTATCCTCTGCTGGCTTTCCGATCAGGAGGGACTATGATATTGGATGGACTACTGGGACTATTACGTGTTAAGGGGAATATTGGGTCACTCCTTAACGCTATTTAAAGGTATGTTTATTTTACTATAGACATTATTATAATAGAAAAATATTACTACATGGGGATCCTTAGGAGATGCGAATCCTGAGCATCTCTTGAGTTACTGCACTCACGTTAGACACTGGATAGGAGATGTCAAACCCCGTAAATATCTCCGACGCCGTTACACTCATATTTATTTTAGTTGATTTAACTTGCATAAGATATTTTAGTTCTGACTCGAGTGTTTTGTCTTTTCAATTTGCTCGGGTCAGTCCGAGCATTTCAGGATCGAAGACTTTATTTCTGGAGGACGAAAACGAAGATTTCATCATTATCATTATATTATATTATTCCACTACACATTGTATTCCACTGCATCGATTTTTTTATTCATTCGTATGTGCAACTCTGATATATATTGTATAAGTAAAATTAAATATTTTGTAAACAGCTTCATGAACTGTATATTTGATTATTATATTTTATCCTTCCACTGTGAGATTCTGTTTTGTTTTATTTCTTTCTCGTTTTTCTTATTTACCCCATAACAATCCGCCCTTCCGTATGGTTTGAATTGGCACGTGTCGATTTAAAGCGTGCGAAATGACGGGATGTTAAAAATCGCCTATGGCCTAAATATGCACAATCCTTACTAAATGGAAGTCATATTGAACATCTATTAACACCACAAACAGGACATGCCCTCTTACCCTTTACGATGTAACCTGCTAAATTTTCATATGCTGAAAAATCATTTATCGTCCATATCAGAATAGCATTTAATCAAAATTCGCTGCGAGTGTATGCATCGTACACCTTCACCCATTTATCCCATAATTTCTTCAAATCTTCAATGAGGGGTTATAGATACACATCAATATCATTCCCTAGTTTTCATGGTCCGGGAATTAATAAAGATAACATCATATTATCTTTATGCATACAAAGCCATGGAGCGAAGTTGCATGCGATAATAAATATTAGCCAACAACTATACGTACAGTTCCAATCATCAAAGGGATTAAAGTCATCACTTGCAAGGCCAAGCCTTAAATTTCATGGATTGGATGCAAAGGAAGGATAAATCCTATCAATTGTACATAGCCTATTGAGAAGAATCTACCGGATGACATAATTTACCACCTTCACTCTTATGATTGCTATGCCATCTTAATTGCTCTGATGTTTCTGAGGACATAAACATTCTTTTCAATCTTGGTATTATTGGAAGGTATCTCAAGGCCTTTGCATGTATTTTTCTTTTCTTTCCATCTTCCTTTGTCTTGTTTATTTTCGAACGAGATTTTTCATATTTTGGACAAAAATCACTATGTGCAAGCTCCTTTCTAAATAAACAACAATCATTTACGCATGCATGTACTTATCTATAGCCTAAACCAAATGATTTAAGTAGCTTCTTTGTCGGATACGTCAAATCAAGAAGCATGTTTTCCATAGGCAGCATACCTTTGAGAAGTTTAAGAAGTTATGTAAATGCTGTGTCAGATACACCATTTCGAGCCTTGTGCTTGTAAAGAAGTATTGTAGTTGACAACTTTGTATGGCTTGCATAACCATGGTAAAGAAATTTCATAATTTTCAATCATCTCCTTAATCCCTACCCCGTGTGTTACAATAGCATGATCTTTCATCTCATCATTACACATTTGTGTGTCTAAGTACATTCTATATGTATTCGTCACTTCGTCGCCATCATTTACTTAAGGGTGTGCTTCCCCATGAGAAATTCATATATCATATGTTGGGTCAATTCCAGAATAAACCAAATGTGAAATAACATCCCTTGGTGATTGGCGGATGAGACTACTACATTTTGAACAAGGGCAAATAATTTTTTCTGGATTTTCCTTCTTTCCTGCATGCCTATATATAAAATTCCGAACAACTTGCCTGTATTCCTCTAACATTCTATGAAACATGAAGAGAGATCAATACTCAACCCTAATAACTACAAGTATGCTTTGTCCATCTTGATAATCCTCTAATGTTAGAACCTATTGAATAGACGTTACGCCCAACAAAAAATATGAGTCTTTCTCATGATGGAATATCTCTATGGGCATTCCTTCAATTATATGTATTTATGGATGGTACTCTTACTGAACTATTAAGGTAGCTATAAACCAAAGAATTATACAAGGAAGCAAGCTAAATTATTTCAACAAGAGGGTACAATACAAATAAAATAGCAAAAGAACTGCAACATTATGAGGTAAGGAATACACTATTGCAATATGAGGTGGATATTTGAATATGTGTACATATGGAATTACAATCGGTGTTTTAATTTTTTTAAGAGTATACTATATATTGAAACTCTTTTCTATAAGGATGGCTGGACTTAGTGACCAGTATTGAAAATAATAGGATTCCAGTTTTGATAAGAGAGAAATTATACTATGTATACTATGTATTATTGAAACTCTTTCCTACAAGGACGGCTAGACTTTAAAAATAGGAGTCCATTTTTTGAGTATACTATGTATTGAATTTTTTAAGAGTATAATTTTTTTAACATTGACTAGAACTTTGAGATTGCAGTGTTCATTTTTCATTTTTTAATGGTGAATATGGGAATGTGCAAATTGAGTAAGAATTATATAGAATATTGGTTTATTGGGTATACATATTTGATATTTTCGTGTAGTTTAGCTTACTATAAGCAAGTTAACAGATTGCTGAGCTCTTCCCACTTGTCTCTTGATTAACTCTTTTTAGTTCGGCCATATTGATTGAAACATGAATCTTTTGTTCCTAGTGAGTTCATACTGCAAATATATCATTTGTTCTAACAGAATAGGATGATATCATATTTTTACCATGCAGTTTAAATCAATTAAATTCACTAAAGTTCTAGGATACTTTTAACACAAATCCAATGAAAGATACTAGACAGTTAGAAAGTCTTAAACAATTTTACTTTTTATTCCTACATAATTCAACGGAAATTAATTTTTTGTGTGCATAATTAATAAAAAATGCTATTAGTTGATGTCAAATTACAACATGATTCTACTATAAAACAGAAGTTGAGTAAAAGAGATAGTTTGATATATATTTGTCCTTAACAAGGAGAGCAATATCATCGCTATCTTGTCGCCATATAAACAAAATCAATGCAGTTTTTAAGTACTTTAAGCAATTTATGAACCTAAATTTAAAACCTAAAAAAGTCTTTTGTTATAATCACAACAAGCATTTTTTTCTTTTCTATGTGCATGCATATTGTTGGTAAAATATGTGTTTGCATTATTATTCCTAGTTAAATAACTTCATTTCAACTTCAAAAATGGTATCACAAAGCATCATAAGGAATCAATAACTAATTATCAGCAAGAAAATAAACAAGCCCTAATTACATATGCTGCTCAACATTGATTTTCATCCAAATCTAATCTAATCACAAGCCCTAACTGACTGGAATTTAAAATAACATAGAACAAAGATATTGAAGTAAGGTACCTATTTGCTTTTCACCGATTTCGGCTCCTAATTGAATCACCAAATTCGACCCTTAATTTGATCACTGATTTCGCCTGATTTTGTCGATTTCGCCTTGGAGTTCGTTCGCCAAGCTTTTCGCCGCCTTGGGATTCGTCAACCACGTGGGTTTGGACTACAAAGATAATTTCTTTTTGGATTTCATCTGCCCTAGTTAGGAGCAAGAAGAAAACGTTAGGGTTTATAATTTAAGTGGTTAAGGGGTAGGATACAAAGCGG
Organism: Allium cepa; assembly: GCA_030765085.1. Classification (NCBI taxonomy): domain Eukaryota; kingdom Viridiplantae; phylum Streptophyta; class Magnoliopsida; order Asparagales; family Amaryllidaceae; genus Allium; species Allium cepa. The sequence goes on from CM060931.1 coordinate 445,399,598, forward strand.
ACGGAGGGAAAATTTTCACAGAGAGCGCAGAATGAAATTTTCAAAAATGAAATAACACTACAAAAATGGACTCCTGTTTGTAGAATATTTTTTTTGTTACCAAACACATGTTCAAAAGTTACTCATGAACATAAGAAAATAGTTATGTCAAAACTATAATAAATACATTATTCCATTGAATAAAATTATTGTAAAGCGTTATCTACCAAAACTGCTAAAATTATTACGTAAAAAAATTTATTTACCATAACACGCAAATTTCTGAATTTTGAATTTCTTTTTTTTAGAATAGTTAGTTATTAATATAATTCATTGTTAAAACATTCTCATTGTATTTTATTTTGAAAAACTTTATAATCATGTGCTAATAACTAGAATGTAAAAATAAGTTTATTAAAATATACTGGTTAAACCTCCCACGACGTCTAAAATATTCGAAGATAATGATAATCGGTTAAGAGTTGTCGAAAATTGATATGTATTACAACTGGTAAACTAAAAATGTTGTAAAGTTTAACTATTACAATTAGAATAAAAAAGTTATTAAAATTGACATATATTACAACAGGAAAAAGAATGTAGTTGTAATAGGCATCTATTACAACGGGCAGGGAGGAATGAAAACTGGTATCTATTAAATGGATAAAAACCATTGTAATAGGCTTATGTTACAACGGGCATACGTAAAACATTGTAATATGAGGATGTTACAACGGTTAAGTTGAAAAGCCTGTTGGAAAGCGTTGTCTGTTACAACGCACCTAAAAAAACCGTTGTAATAGCTAACTATTATAACAGCCAATTTCTATCCGTTATAAAAATGGCGTAATAGGGTGTTTTCGTTGTAATGATTATGTATAACATAATATTTTGTTCAATTTATTTTGATATGAAAAGGTAAATGAGGGATAAATAAGGAAAATAAAACGTTGAATCGTGGAAAAGACGTCACACACACACATAGATAAATGCGTCATATACACACATAGATACATATGTTTATATGCGTAAATGTGATGATCGCGTATACCAATTGGTACCTACCAAACTATTAGACAAGGTTTCCTATCCGGTCCCTTTGCTATCGAACCAATCCTTTACCGAAGATGATTTCAGGTTCGATCCTCCACTACTGAACCGACTAGCTACCGGATACGATTTCGTGTTTGGACTTCTCTTGCCAACAATCCGGCCACCGAGCCATCCCACATATCAGACCAAACTCCACCGAACCATCCCATACTGGGCAACCATGCCAGAAACTTGTAGCTTCTCCAGCACATCAACTTCGCACCGATTCTATTGCTTCACCTAACACTTCGACCCTCATGCATGATCTATGCAATCATATGACTCCAAACACCCTAGAGCTTATTCGTCGAAATCTGGATCTTAAGGTTCCTACCTCTATTTCGCTTCGATGAGCATTTTCAACCACACAAGCATATAAACACCATACGTGCAACAAACAACATTCAAACATGCAAACCACACAATCAATCATAACAATCATCATACAATGTGTACAATATAGCCTAACATATATCGAAACAAAAAAATATCCAAATAATATATCTAGATTATCAAAATTCCATCTATTCACGTTTTTACTACATGTTGGATTTTAAATAGAACTAAAACTTAATTTTGACTTTAAAAATTGATCCAAATAATTTAAAAACCTATAGATACATATATAGTAAGATGCGAGATGATAAATCACCCACCAAAACCTATAAAGCCTAAGTTTTGCACGCAAATAGATGCAAATCCCAAAATGAACAGAAAACTCTTTTGTTTCAATTGTTAGGTATGATCTGTGAATCTGATGCATTCTAGTGTTTTTATATATGGTTCGTTTGATTATATCAGTGTTTCACTTATTTTGCTTTTATGTTATTATATTATATTTTGTCTGCACGCTGTGAGATGTTTTATAGTTTTACTTTTATGTTATTATATTATATTTTGTCCGCACGCTGTGAGATGTTCTATAGTTTTACATTTACGTTAATATATCATATTTTGTCTGCACGACGTGAGATGTTTTATAAGTTCAGTGTTTGGATTTTTGTTACTTTACACCAATGGCTACTGTCCTGCATCGGTCGAGTACCTTCACAGCGCATTATAGAAGTATGTTGGGCACCGGAGGTGTAAGCGGTCATCACGGTAATAGTATTTATATACTTCTCCTAAACCATTTCTACTCATTCTTGTACAAAATCTTACTGCTGACATTTGACAATTTTGCTGAAGAAGGTTTCGTGGACATAATAGCCTTTTTATGTATTTCCATTCGACCTATAAATAAGTGTTTTTTAATTAGGGTTTTGATTAACCTATTGTAGACTATATCTTTTGCAAGTCCTTTCTCCCTACTCTTCTATGTTATGTTTCTTGCACCATTTTAACACTCATAATATACTTTAACCTACTGTATGTGGTGGTCCACATACACTAAGAGTATCCTGCTATGGCATTTTACTAGATTAGGTGATCCAAATTCATCATCTAACATGTCATCATTAGTCACTTTGGCCATAAACAAGTTTATGTAAAATTTGACCTGTGGAAGAAGGTGGAAGCATGAAGGGAAAAAAAAAAAAAGCAGTTCCCCTTTTTAACTAATGAAAGAATGTAAGCTTACATCATAGTTGAGCAATGATCCAGGTAGAAAGCCATGACTAGTTTAGTCTTTAATCATATACAAATGACCAAATAACAAATTCTGCAGTTTGGTGCTTAATAGTTCTGCGATTAAAGATACGGAGATCAATAGATGTGAATTATGTCCGCCAGTGGACCCTTCTTATTGTAGAGAATGAGAATACACGGTCTCCTGAGAGAATCAGATCAGCTCAATATTTTACCTTCCCTTTTTTAATTTTTTATTCTTTTGGTTAACAACAATCATTTTCTCAAATTTGTACCATTTACCTCATGCATCAATTTAATCACAGTCGCCAACTTAAGGCACTCTCGACATGGTTGACACTTTTTTTTTAATTTTTTTTATAAATTACGAGTAGATAGTTCAAACTTCAAATCCTCTACCTACAATTTCTATGACTTCAATAAATCCATGCATTCCCTTTTAGACATTAGTACATTTAATAGAAAAAAAGAAGTTTATTGTGACCAGATAATATACTAGATGAGATTTGCTACAATGGCTGAATACAACTGTGTCAAAGTCTGAAAATTAGTCCATATTATGGAAGTCATGGGATAATTGCACAAGTTCGGGTGAAATAGTGTTTTTGATACCAGATAATATCCTTTCTATTTGATTGAGATAGTCACACACGCCTGATTTTTGCCAAGTGGTTCTCACTTTGGGGATTTGGAAAAGAGAAATTTGCTTTGGGCAGTAATTGTTTTCTTTTAATCTTGTAGCACAAGGATATAACGGACACATAGAAAGTTTAATATGATTGATGTAAGGTTTGTTTAACTGGATAAGAAGTATACATTGCAGCTGTGAGTTCTTATGATATAGTTTGATAGATAATTGAAATGACATGGCGCCTTTTGCATTTCCCAAGTGGGCAATGGATAAATATTCTTTGAAGGGAGTATGGTGCCGTTACTCTTCCCAGTACTTGCAAAAGTGAAACTCCATTTTAAAACATTCCATTCATGCGTATTGAAGTTTGAAAACTGTGAAGCAAAGAATAGACACAGTTCACCAATTTGAAAAGTTAACCGTTGTAGACCCCTTGCAGTGTCACTGCTTGTTGGCTCCACGCCGCTTTGAACTGTTGGCTGTATCAGAATCAATAATAATTTAGCAAATGATTGTGGCTGCATTTTTTTTTTATTTTTTTGCAATCCTTTATTACGTTGGAATGAGTCCATGAAATAACACATGCGTAAAAAATTTAGCCATAAAACAGAGGTGTCTTTTTTGTGTCAAAATTTTAATGCGTGGTTGGTCATTTTTAGTTGGAGCATCAAAGCAAATTTTGTTCTGAACTCGGAGGAACATAATTAATTTTTTTTATGTGTGTGTTGGAAAAGGTTCGCTACACTCCTCTTCACTATATCCCATCTAAAACTCCTACAAAATTTCGAGCTACACACTTCGAAATTGAACGAAAATAAGATCTTACCTATCTCAAGACTATCACCATGAAATTTTAATTGATTTATAATCATAGCATATTCAAAATAATATTTTATAATATTTTCAATCAACCGTTAAAATAACGATTCAACTCTTATTATTGATATAATATTTTGAATATGTTAAAATTTTCAAAATGATATCATTTTTTTTAAGGACATGATATTCATAGTGTAGATTGAAAATCTCTAAAGTTTAATTTGATATTGTATAGTGTAACACTAAAAATCGTAGGATTGTACAATAAGGTATAACAAAAGACGAATGTAGCGGACATTTACAATGTATGCATCAAGATTTGAGATTTCAACCAAAATACCAAGATTTCGATCGTTTTGGTTTCAGTAGGGACCAAAACGTAACCAAATCGAAACTTCAACTCAATGCAAAAAACTATTGAAATTCAAATTTTATAATAGAAATAAAAATAAGAATTAGTTGGAGTCTTAATTATATATAACTTCAAAAACATGCAAAATCACAATACACACACACACTTGTGTATATATTGTTGAAATTAGTCCTATATCGGACAATTTACAATATAAATCATGCATAAATACTAAGAGACCTCCCTTCACATTACCAATTGGTTTTGTGATAATATATGATTCTCTAACATGGTATTAGAGCGGGTTTTAATTGTGTCACACGTCACTCTCAATGAACGTCCACGTGTTTGACTGATGATACGACACACGTGTGGGTGCGTGTTGAAATTAGTCCCATATCGAACAATTTACAATATAAATCATGCATAAATACTAAAATGCCTCTCTTCACATTACCAACTATATATGTGTGTGCGCGTGCGTGCATATACTCACATGATTAATGTAACTGAAAAAGTTACGAAGTAATACATAAATATTTGTTGGTGTTATAAATATTTATAATTAATCAATATTGTTCATATATATCTTATTTTTCAATTAAAAATATATTAGCAGAAGAATACAGTCATGATAATAAAAGAGAAAAAATGATAAAAGTATGAGGGATAAAATATTCACATGGAATCCATTTACTTATTTATTTGATCCAACAGGTAGTATGGAAAGCTACAAATGAGCTAAGCATATAGGGACTAAAACTCAAAGAGGCAAACTTCGCTTCAAAACTCCAGGGAACTATGCATTGTAACCAGGCAATCACATGGATATGTTATTGGTGGGAATTGAACATTCGACATTGCATGTCCTAACCAATTGAACCACTCTTGGGGTTTTATATTTATAATTTATGTATGTTACATGTACATACGTACATAAGTATACGTCGTAACCACAACATATACTCCAAGCGAATCACATGAGTATGTAGATGGTGAATCGAACATTCGACATTGCATGTCCTAACCAGTGTTTTAAAAAGCTTCAAGGCGCAGACCAAAAATCTTTGAGATGCAATTCAAAAGGCATTTTACTCATGAGGTTTACGCCTCACGCGTTCGAGGCGTGGAAAGCGCAAAAAACATGCACCTTAGAGCCTCGATCTGATGAGGTTTAAGCTTTTAAGGTAAAAACATAAATAGCTAAACATGCAAGTTTTTCAAATTTTTTTTCCACAAATGCAATTATAACGACTCCAGTTACTGGAATCGAAATCGATTCCAGTACTAGAATCAACTTCGGTTCCCGTTAGTGGAATCGAAGTCGATTCCAGCAACTGGAATCAATTACATCTAGCGGTTAAAACTCATTTGTCTTCAATTGTGTTTCATTTTGTGTCCCGGCAGCCGCTCATCTGTGTGTGCACGTGTGCTTATTGAATGCTATTATAAAATGTTTCATTTAAGAATGCAACAAGGTAAATTGGATAAAAAATGAATATTAAACTGGATGAATGTGCATATATTACCGATTAGAGACCGATTCCTCTGTTCTCAAATTTCATATGCATTATGTCCCCTATGTAATTAAGGCATTCATTTTGAGTGTGGTTCAACTATTTAATTTTTTATGTAACTAACCAATAGTTGTGATTAGCTGGGCATACATGGACATATAGTTTGGGAATATAGGAATTGAACCCTACCGATGATGCTTTTCATTCCCATTTGCAAATGGTGTTATCATCTATTGAGACCACATTAAGATGTGTGGGTAGACACAGCTACAACTCACCAAAGGGAGATGACAAATGACGTCATGGTCAGCAATCTGTTGTGCTTTCTGAAAATGTTCTCAACGAGAGTGTGACCTTCTCTTCTTAGCCTGACGTTTGAGCTGTCATAGTTATCTCTTTATTCCCATGACTCTGAGAGTTCACCACTGTCGTGGAGAGCTGATACTAAATCTCTTTTATCTTTTTACAGCCGAAATGTAAGTTTAAAAAATAGAGTTTAGGTGGAGCCTATAACAGCATAGGTTTGTCGCATTCATAATGATATACTATCATTATTTTTTAACATTTTCCTTTAGGCCATATGCACATAGAGACAACAGAATTTACGGATTATATCTTATTTTTCTTAATGATCCCTCAATCCTAATGTGCCTTATGATGCAAGAAACCCCAATTTTCTTTGTATCTTCAGTAACACTACTCTATCAAGCTGAAATTAAGGCAAAACATATTGCTTTATTATCTGACACTACCATATTAAGCTAGAAATAGTTGTTAAATGTATTTGTGCCAAAAAAAATATTTTATGTATTTGATTCATACAATTTCATGGTTGGCCTCAAATGCCTCATTTGTTTATCCAGTAGTAATACTATATAACTACAGTCTGCACACATAACCCGTTGAACCCACTTGTCAAAGATCTTCAGAAAATTCGATGAGATAACTACTTTTAACTAATTTGAATGTTTATATTATTTAAATGGCACATCAATTACTTCATTCTATAATTAATTGTCGAGTTATACTATTAAGCAGAAGATATTTCTTGTGAACATCCTTCTTCTTAAGTCGATCTTATATCACAAGCTTTAAGGTCTCTCGAGATCGAGATTGTGACCGAATAGTATACCTTTTTTACACATCTGGTAAATTGTTTTATATTTAATTTTACTAGTTATCTAATAGCATATGTATCTTAATCACTTGTATTGTCTTCTATATATATGTGTTAGGTATTCAAGACTTTAATAGGAAAAAAAGTATACCTCCTTTTTAGCTTTCAAAAGATTTTCAGAGTATCTATAGTGAACTTGTACTGCTCTCACTTTGTTTTTGCTCCACCTCTTTGTTTCTTGCTTTTGACATGGGCTTAAGGGATATTGAATCTACGCTTCCACCGGGGTTTAGATTTTATCCGAGTGACGAGGAGTTAGTTTGCCATTACTTGTACAAAAAGGTGGCAAACGTTAAAGTTTATGAAGGAACATTGGTGGAGATAGATCTGCATAATCTCGAGCCTTGGGAATTACCTGGTAAGTTAATCATGCATTGTTTTCTGTTTTCATAATTATATTTTAAAGTATTTTTTTGGTCAGTTTTAATTATCGCGATAGGCCGCACATCACCGCGTAGGTCACTGAGGCATGATAAGAGGCATGAATTTTTTTTCTTGCTGACTGTAAAATAAGAAAGTTCATATGTCCCATGCAGCTCAGCCATGCATCTTTATAATAAATGGTTTAAAGTTGATAATAAAACCGATATAATTTAATGGAGACATGGAGTTCGGGAAGAGAAGATTTAACTCATAATTAAAGGAAGGTCGATTAGTTGCTTAGTATGTAAGAAATGTGGATTCTTTTTCAGTCTAGAGGGGTATATTTGTTTTTAGTTGTTACATCATATCAGACTTTCACTGGGAAGAAACAGCAAGTATTCCCCGATTCCTAAACGTGTAGAATTTTCCGATTTCATATTCCATGATTTTTTTTTTCATATTATCTGAGATTATTCTACTGTTTTATCTCCACTACTGCAGTGGCCAAAACCTTTTGTAAGATTTTACCTTCTATTTCTTTTTTTTTTCAATCATGCACATCACACCAGAATTCTTAGCTGTATTTTAAACTGGTTACCATGCTTCATGAGTCACGCCATTATCCTGTAATTGAGAATTCTGAAGAATTGAGCAAAATAAAACTATTCTGAACGTAACTATCCCGTGTTAGGTTCTAGTACTAATAGTACTGTAATGCCTTTGTTTTAAAGCAAAAGTAGTTCTAAAAGTTTTGGCAAAATGCTTTAATCAACTGTTTATCCCCTTTTTGAAATTTGAACCTAGGGATCTTTCCTTTTTTTTGAATTAAAAAAAAAAAAAACCAATCTACAGATACTGTAGCCACTTCTAGAGTTTTCTATTGGATTCTTATATTTGTTTGTAAAAGTCATTCATCCTAATGAAGAAAACATTAAGTCTTATAAGTCAAAAATGGAGGTGCGATACTCGGTAGTTTGTCCGGAAAAGCAACAAGATGCTTACTTGAAGATGCAAAGCTTGTACATCAATTATCATAATTTTTATTGGTCCCAAATGTAATTCAAAAGAAAGAAGAAAAAAATTCAGAATAAAGAATATTATGTATTTCGTTTTTTTGTATATATTATTTTCTTGATGGATAAACTTAAATAGTACTTTTGCAAATTTAAATTTGGATTAACATAAATACAAAAGAACATAGAAAGTAGTTTTCTGGACTGTCCTTGAAATATATTCGCAAATATATAATTTCAAGTTTGAATGTATAACTATAAGATTCCCATAGCACTAAATCCAAAACTATGTCATGATCGTTTTATCCAATCAGTCTGTCAAGGTGTCGCATGAGGAATTCACAACATTTCATATATCTGTAATTTGTATTATTAAAGTTTACACGCTGAGCGCGCGTATATATAAGATTTAGACAATAAAATAAAAAAACCTATTTCAATTTTAGGCTTTATAGAAATAGATTTTTTATTTTTCTTACATCATCCTTTTGTACCTGTGCAATTTGAATTTGCAAACACGTTTGTTTATTTATTTATTTATTAACTTGTGCAATGTACAAATTGAGATTTTGTGTTTCCGTGTTTTGAAATTACGCAAGTACAAATTCTGGCCTGATGTAAACTAGACCTATTTTGCAATCGTTCTTTCTTTGGACTTGTCGTTTCAACCTCGATCGGTGTTGTTCGCTCTATGAAACCCTTAGAAGAATATTACTTCTTTTTTGACCGGATTCTAACAAACTTTTTAGTCCAGCCAGAACAAGTTCTAAACGTGACCTAAATTTGAAGTAATTTTTTTTACTGGATCAATAAACGCACGCACATATAGAAAAATGTAGTTGGACATAATTGATGACACAGTGAATCTCAACAATTAGATTGCTCCTTAATTTCAACTTCATATATGAAATCAATCAGATCCAACGGTTCAGATTTATTGTATCATTCTCACCAACTGTGTTTTATTTTGTGTTCAAACGGCTACCCCTATACACAGATATATGTATGTAGGAGCGTACAATGACACCTCTATTTTGCAACACCCCTTCAGCCAACTGATTTCCACCACACATTCTGATTTAAATAATGATACTTTTTCTTTTTTTTACCATCATCTAGCTAGTCTCATAATATCAACTACATGTTTATATTTAAATAATTGACCCATATGACAGGAGATAGAGAGAAAGACTATATATTTAAAGATAAACATGTGGTTGATATGGAAGATTACAAATGGTGCTATACAAGGGTGCTGCGGATCCTAGCGCTATATATATTATATGTAGTGTTATATGTATAGCTTTTGTCTCGGATGTGTATTACTATTACAATATGTGTCTACAGTTTATGCTAATATAAATGATTTTATCCATCACAGAGAGTAGCAAGCTGAGTGATAATGAGTGGTATTTCTTCAGTTTCCGTGATCGAAAATATGCAACTGGCTCTCGAGCAAATAGGGCAACAAAATCGGGTTATTGGAAGGCAACTGGAAAAGATCGTGCTGTTTATAATCTGAAGACACGGAGGTTAGTGGGCATGAGAAAAACCCTAGTTTTCTACAGTGGAAGAGCTCCTAATGGATTAAAGACTGGGTGGGTCATGCATGAATTCCGTATAGAAAATCCTCATACGCCTCCTAAGGTATATATTTTATGGTCATTGTTACTGTGAAATGTAATATATTCATTGATTTAAACAGCTTAGATACCATATATCATGGTACAATAACTAGTTTCTTACAGACGGTTAATGTGGATTATCTTTCAGTTGAGATTGTCATTATCGTTGAGTACTGTAATTATGCTATTGGCCAAAACATTTAAGGTACCTTTGTAGTATAGGGTTACAGTTCATTAGAATGTGTTTGCACATGCATTGGCATTGCCTTTCTGAGATACAAATGGTAGTCAAGTTTATGGTTTATGAAGAAGTCACACTATTTGATTGTGTACTGGAATAACCAGAACTTTTGCATGGATATGCAATTTTACATGGATCGGTATCATCTATTCTGATAAAATACCAAAGTAAGAATACAGTTACTCTATATGAGATACAGCAATCAATTCATACAATTCTCAGTGGAATGACCAAGAGGGATACACTTTAGTCTGTGTGAGTGTGCACCTACTGTGATGCTCTTTGAAGTGTGTCTCTAGGTGAGCCACCATATTGGAAAGTAGAATGCATCAACTTTGTTAAGCTTTGCTAAGCCGTACACCAATGGTGGTGGTCTATGCAACCAAAGTAATTGATCTCAACTTTGCATGCTAGGACATCAACTATAAGTTGATAATCACTTGGTATGGGTATACCATGAATGCTTGATTAACTATACTTCATTTTCAGCATGATTCATTGACCCATATGATAAATACTAAGAATGCAATAAATCAGAAATTCCCAAGGTTTCCAAAATCCCATTAACCAACTTTGCTTCTTCTGTCTCTTGTATCTTTCATCGGTAGATACATGGTGATAAAAAAAAAGTATTGGTAGTAATGTATATTATACCTTTTACCAGATTTTTTTCATATCGCTCTAAACCAAGGTTGATTCTAATTGTTCATCCTGATTTAACGACATATACAGGAAGACTGGGTTTTGTGTAGAGTTTTTCAGCAAAGAAAAGGAGAGGCAGGTTCTTCTCAATCGCAATCGGGCCATTCGTCTCCTGCAATGGCCGATGGTCAGTCTGTGAAAGATGAATGCTTTCAGACAATGTGGGATCCACATCAAGAAGGTGTAAATACGACAGATAATTTGGAAGTACTGCACTACAATATCTTTGATTTCACACCAGAGTTGAGCACTACATACACAGCCGGTATGGATATGAGCATGGGCACCATGGATGTCAATGATTATGAACTTTTATTGGATGGGAATTTGTTAAGTAACATGGGGGAGCTCAAGGATTTGATTTGGTAAATTTGATGAAACGATTTCTGATAGTAAGATCTAGTTTAATTTTTTTTCCTTCTTACTTGTTTGCGTTAGTCAAGACATAGAGAGATACAGTTTGTATTTGATGGTGCATGGTGGTTGTGGTGTGGAGCTTTGGTCTATTATTGTTTTATGTATATACAAGTAAAATGTATCCATGATCGAAACTTTGGTTAAATTCTTTCTTTTGCATTGCGTATGATTATTTACTGCACATTAAATATGTACCTTGCGTAATGTATGTTACATTTGTAATATCTTCTTGTTAGAAAATTTCATTTGTGACCGTGAATATGTACTATAATGGTAGTTTTGACATTACCATTGTTACATCCAATTTTACCGACCTAATGCTATAAAATGAAGTCTTGATTAGTGCTTCCTCAAGAAAAGAACCAGTGACCATAGGAAGATCGAGTTAATGAAGGCCTCCATCCGGCGAAAGTTGAAATACTGGGTTGCTAAGAAGACCATTTCGGTGCGCAAGTTGTTTCACATGAGCATCCACCATACTTAGCAAATAACACATCTTACCTGACAGGAGTAAGATCCATTAGTAGTATTTAAACCGGTATAGCAAACTTTCGACCACGATCGTGCGAGTGCCACTGACAAGGAGGCTGCGTGCGAGGCCTGTTTTATACACTGTGTTCACATGCATTATTTCATTAAGCTCACATGCATAATAAGACTCTCAAAACACATGGCCGATAAAAACGAAAATGCTGACGTGCTATGAAGAAATTAAACGATCGATATATTCAACGAAAACTACTTACTAGTGGTGTTTTTTAATTTAAATTCTTCAATTACGAGTTCATATTTTAAAATATCCAAATACACAATTTTAATACTGATAAACATGACCGTCTCGACCTATCTTACAACATAGTTGTCCATAGGCAAACACTTATTAATTTTAACTTATTAATTTTGACTTAAAAGAATTTCTTTCTATGGGAAAAATCATAATCATAACTAGTATAGTCAATAAAATTAGATATGCAATTAACATTTTTAAAAATTCGTTCACATCATGATAAGACATTACGAAATCAAGAAGACTTACTTGATTATGTTTCGATGGATGACAATATCATTTTCGGTTACATGAAGTCAAAAAATAATCATTTTATCTAATTAAATTACTAACTTGTTCTTTTAACAATTTAAGTAATTGGTTAATAAAATAGTCAATGAACCGTTATTTTAATATCCAACAAATTTAGTCATCACTAATCCAATTCAACAACGAGTGAAATTGTGAGCAATTTATTACAATTTTTTGTTAGTTTTCCTAATGCTAATTTCTCTAATAATTGTAAAATGTTTAATTTTCAAAAAACCAGTTTTAGAAAATCGACAACATAAATCTAAATTAACGACAATTTATTTAAAAAATGGTACAAAATAGATCTAAACTGATGGCCTAACCTATTTCTTCCAGGATTAGTATGTACCTAAATGCATTAACCTTTTAGACTATAGCCTAAGTTCAGACTATTTTACCAAACAATAAAAATAGCCAATATATGCTAAATTGACTTGATTGAAGACATGGCATATTCTTCAAAGAAAAGAGGAGGCAATGTTGATATAGACCATAGATGTGACAACCATCATACACCTTCGGTACCCAATAAGATATGTAGAGTGCGCTACAGTAGTACCCGGCCGATGTAAGACGATAGTTAAGGGTGTTAAGTAATAAAATCTAAATCAAAGAACATGTAGAATGTCTCACCGCGCATAGACGAACTATAATAATCAACTAAATGTAAAACATGAGAGATGATAATATAATCAAATGAACCATAAATAAAAACATCAGAGTGCAACAGATTCATAGATCATACAAAAACAAAAATAATAGAGTTTGTACATCCCGAATCTTCAAATAAACTCCAACAACTGTCTCTCGAATAATATAAGTACTGACATAGCTCCACGGTATTGCATAATGAAATATAAGCGATAGTAGGCTCCAAAATATCAATATATGAAAGCGTAATCTTCTACTCGTACGTTGTACAGCTCCATGCGCTATTCAGACATGTTACCCCTAATTTACTCATTTAAAAGTACCTAAGATAATAAAAAACAAATCATGAAACCTTGAGTCTGACAACAGTTTGGTGCGAGTGATACATCATATTAAAATACTATAAAAATCATATATACAATAATAAGAACATCGGGTATGTAGAACCATATCTGATATATCCATGCATCTAACAAATTAGCACATAAACACTGTATTTGCTAAACTACTACTAACATATATGAGTGAACAACACTAAGTACAATATAGAGTATCAGGGTATAAGACAACAATATGAAATCCATATCAAGCACACGACAAACATAACAACCATCACATAGCATTGCATCTCTTACTCAAGTACCATTGGATACACGATAACTTCTATGACCTATGTAGATGGTCAGTGGACTACTTAATGTTGCAGATGCCCACCACATAGATGGCTAGGATTAGACACATGCAAATGTCCAAAAAATATAAGTACATGCAGACTAATCTATCCCGATAAAATGAGGATCGCAACCTTGAAGTTATCCATTGATCCTTAGCACACATATCGATAATAGAACTACCTTTTATTCTCAGTGATTACTTCACATGGTGGATGCTCAGTTAATGTCATGTAGATGGCTAAGGGATAGGCACAAGTAGACGTACAAAAATATGGGTACACGAAGACTACCTTATTCTTATAAAATGAGCATCACAATATCAGAGTTATCCAACCGAGTCATTGAAATCACTTCACTTCATTGGTTGCCAAATAAACTAATAAAGTAATCTTGAGTCATTTCAGAGTCCTCCACTTCAACTCCAAGTCAACTTCCAAAAACCACCATGTACCCCTTAGGTTTACCTCGAAGTAACCCCGTGTCAGACTTGAAGTTTCCGTAAAGAACCCTCATCTTAGCCTTACTCGGTATTTTCCAAGGACCCATTCGAAGCAACACCATGTCAGACCTTAAGCATACACACCAAACACAAGATCTGGTCCGGTACCTCACTTGCTCGAGGCTTTCACTTCTCCAATCTAAAGTAAGAACTGAACAAAATTTCTTGTCTGGTCTTCTACACCGAACCACCATGACCTAAAGCTAGCTCCTCTCCATCCCTAGGCCAACCTTCAGATCCCACTAAGCTGACCACCAAGCCCGAACCAAAACCCCAATTTCCTGCTGATTCCATTGCTACACTTGCGACTTCGACCCGCGTGCATCCTCTATGCATTGATATGACCTCAAACACTTTAGAGCTGATCTGTCAAAGTCCTCTACTACGTTTACGGATCTCTCATCCTCTATGCATCGAATTAGAGAGCCTATCATTACTCCTTCTACACGGAGACCCTCGAACATAGAATCGTAAATCATCTCCATTTTGCTCTGATGAGAGTTTATAATCGTTCAAACATACAAAAAACATCTAAACAAGCATCAGTACATTCAATCATCATTCAAAAACACATATATACATCAAATCATGAAAAACCATCTCAAAATGAATCTACAATAAGCCTAACATCAAAACCACATGATTAAATCACCGTAAATCTCGTTTACACTTTAGGTTCGATTTCAAAATAGCATAAAAACATAATTTTGACATTAAAAATGGATCAAAAACATGTCAAAACATGTAGATACATATAAAATAACATGTGTGATAATAAATCACTTACCAAACATCCAAGAACTAAAGATTTATATGCAAAACGAGGCAAGTCCGAGAATAGACATAGCAGGCTCAGATTTTCCTCTTTAAAAATGTAGAATTAGAGGTCTCTAGCTAATCCCATTGCTAACTACCCTTAGTTATGGATTTGGTTTGATTTGGAAGAGATTAGTGAAGGTTTTGGCTAAAGAGAAGTTTAATGGAGAATTAGATTAATTTAGGAAGATGGAAAATGATTTGAGAATGACTCTAGTAACCAATATAACCCTAAAACCCAAAATTGGCTAGTGGGCATATTTGAAACTTCACTAATAACTATCTAAATTCAAATTATCTTTATCTCTCAAACCTTAAGCCCAAAAGGCTATTATGACCACTCTACGTATTGAGGACCTAGTTCGTGAAAGAGAGTGCGGATTAAGGATTTTAAGGCTAATTTAACACCAGAGGGAGGGTGAATAGTGTTTAATGGATTCTAAGACTTATATGGACTAAACTAAAATTATGACATGAAAAAATGTAGAAATTAATCACAGAACAATCACAGAATCAAACACAGATGCAGAAAGTAAATAAAAAGCAGTAAAAGGAAAGAACTCATTGGATTTTATACCAGTTCGGAGTTACCCTACGTCTAGTCCTACACCAAGCCAAACACCTCGTATAGATTTTTAGTATATAAATGTCGAGATTACAACCCTCAATTTCTAAAGGCCTTGAGGTACCCTCCTGTCTTCGAGTCCAGGGCAAACTCTCTTGATTTACGGGACACAAGATCACAAATAGAGAGACTCGATAAACTCGATCACAAATAGAGAGACTCGATAAATTGATTTCCAGGCACAATCATACCTTATAGAGAGACTTGATAAACTTTTTATTACAAATTGATCTTATTACTCTGAGTAGCACTTTGATATTCAAGAGAGGGCAGAGAATCAAACAAGAATGAGATTCTAATTTAATTCACTTGAGAATTCGGCAGAATTTCTTCACGATCTTAAAAATATGAAAATCTTAGAATATGGATTTGTGAACAAGGAGTGAAGAAAATAAGAAAATAGTTAGTTAAAAAATTCGTTTTTGAAGGCTATTTATAGACCAGTAACAGTCATAACCATTCATGAAGAGATTTAAACAAATAGACACTTCTTCTGAAAATTGAAACTTTTGAATTTAACGGCCACTATGTCGGCATGGGGTATCCCATGTTGTCGACATCCCTTAGTTAAAAACAATGTAAAATTTGTTTCGAAAATGGTATTGAAAGGAAAACAAGATAAAATGATTCTAGAGTAAAATAAACTAATTTTCTTATGTTTTAAAATAAAGAAGAGTAGAAAAATTTATTTTTAGAATGTGTATATAAATTTGATTTTAAATCTCAAGTATATATATTATAAAGAATATTTAAAAATCAGAAGATAGTTTAAAAAAAAACGAAGTTTAAAACAAGAGTTTAATGAAAATAAAGAATATTTTAAGGCTAAAACATCTTTTTGAAAATCATTTGAGCAAATAATTTTTAAAGTTAAAACAATTTGAAGAGTAGTTTTGAAAATCATTTTGGAAAACCATTTTTAAGTAGTTTTGTAAGCTTCTTCCTACAGAATATTTCATCACATCAGGACTCGTGAACTTGTACAAAACCAAGATGTCGTGGGTTTGTAAGCCACTTGTCGTAGGTTTGTAAGCTACTTGTCGTAGGTTTGTAAGCCACTAAGAAGGTAGAAATGAGTTCCATCCCAAATGAAATTTGAAATGAAGATTTCCATGCTATTATGAAGATTTAATAAAACTAGACACTTATCTTGAAATCTTGATCTTGATACTCATGAGTTTTCAAACTTGATTTCTTCATTCTTGATCTTTATGCTGTACAGTCTTCAATAATCAGTACCTGCCTCATATATATCCTACATAATAACATTCTTATATATCTAGACAATAGTTTTAGTATTTAAGTTATAATAAAATAAGTTACAAAGGTTGTTGTCATCAAAACCACTATCTCCAGTTCCTAACAATCTTCCCCTTTTGACGATGACAACCTTATAAAATATACTTACCACTTTGATCATACCATAACTCCCCACTTACACCAATAACTCCCTCTTACTCCATGCCTACTATTTATATAACTTCTCCCCCTTTGTCATCAACAAAAATAACCTATAAACCTTGAACTTAATAGAAATGAGATAAACAAACATATGACATAAGAATAATAACTACGTATGAGTGAAATATAGCATCCTAAGTTAAATGGAATTCAAGATTTTATACACCAAAGATTGTTTTTAGAAGAACATTAATTAAGATAACACTTATATACAAATTAACAAACCAATATACAATCAAGAAAGAGAAAAACGAAAAACGCTTAACGAGGACCCTTAACTATTGGTGATTTATGGACCGAACAATTTGGATAGTGGAGATAAAAGTTTCCACGTTGTTCGACCAAGTTCCTATTAGCGTCAAAAAGGACCTCTCCAACACAAATCACGCCATCGTCTTCGTCCATATGAACATCGGGATTCGGTAGAGGATGTTCTTCTTCGTGATCCATTGGTTCATCTAGAGGCTCTTCTTCTTCAGAATCCATGGCTTGTGATGATTCTTCGATGACAATAGGATTGGTATGGTTATCCATAAGGAATTTTTTTAAATTCCTAAAGATTCTTCCTTGCCTATCTTGTTCTCTAGCCATTCGCAGTTGACTCACTTGAATTTCCATCATCATTTGAAGCAAATCTTTCATCTTCTTTTGTAATTTGATGACTCGTACGTGTGTGGAACATTGAAAAGGACCAGAATGAGGAGAAATAGGTGAAGAAGGTTCATTATTAGAGGAGGAAGCCATTTGTTTACTATTTTAGAAGTTTATTACAGAGAAAAGGAGTAAAAGTCTAAATATATAAGTATGTACCCAAATAACTTCTTTTATAGGGAAATTTAAATTTGAAAATCTCTGCCCGTATGTCGACATAGGGGGATGGGTCATCTCGACATGCCTAGTTCAAATTTTGAGAAATTTTTATTTAGATTAATTTTTTACTATACTTGTATTATTTATAATTTATATTTCAGTTAATGAACATATACCTAATTCTCTTCTAAATTTAGTAAAGTTTTGTTCATTTAATGGTTTGGTTAATATATCAGCAATTTGTTTTTTAGTATTAATATATTCAAGAGTTATGACTTCTTTACCTATATTATCTCTAAGAAAATGATGCCTAATATCAATATGTTTTGTACTAACATGATGAGTTGGATTTTTAGATAGGTTTATTGCACTAGTATTACCACAATAAATTGGTGATTTAGTTATAGGTAATCCAAAATCTTTTAAAGTTTGATGCATATATATAACTTGAGAACAAACCAAAGCAGCAGATATATTTTCTACTTTAGTTTTTGACAAGGATACAGTGTTTTGCTTCTTACTAAAGCAGGAAACCAGAGAATGTCCTAGAAAGTGACAAGTTCCACTTGTACTTTTTGGTCTGATTTACAATCAACGTAATCAGCATCACAATATGAAATTAAATCACATACATCATTTTTAGGGTAAATTAAACCATAATCTAAAGTATGTTTTATATATCTTAAAGTTCTTTTAACAGCTTTTAAGTGAGTTTCTTTAGGTCGAGATTGGTATCTTGCACAGAGACAAACACTATGCATGATGTCAGGACGACTTGCTGTTATGTAAAGTGGCGAACCAATCATTCTCCTATATAATTATTTATCAACATCTTCTTATTTATCTTCTTTACTTAAAGCTACATTAATTGTCATTGGAGTTGGTTACCCACTAGAAGTGGTCAATCCAAATTTATTAATTAAATCCTTAGCATATTTTTCTTGACTAATGGAAATTCCTTTATCTAATTGTTTGATTTGAAGTCCTAAGAAGAAACTTAGTTCTCCTATATGACTCATTTCAAATTATTTAGCATTATATCTAAAAATTATTTATTCATTATGTTATTAGTTGACCTAAATGTTATATCAGCTACATATATTTGTACTAATTGAATATCATTTTTGTTTCTTTTAATAAAATGAGCTGTATCCATTTTACCAATTTCAAAACCAAATTGTAGTAAATAAGATCTTAGTCTTTCATATCAGGCTCTAGGAGCTTGTTTCAGACCATATAAAGCTTTCTTTAATTTACATACGTGGTTTGAAAATTTATTACCTTCAAAAAGTGGAGGTTGTTCAACATAAACATCTTCTTTTACAAAACCATTTAGAAAAGCACTTTTAACATCCATTTGATATAACTTGAAATTATTGTAGTTTGCGAAAGCAAGTAGAATCATGAAAGCTTCTAGTCTTGCTACGGGTGCAAAGGTTTCGTCATAATCAATTCCTTCTTCTTGACAATAACCTTGGGTGACTAAAGGAGCTTTATTTCTCATGACCTCACCAAGTTCATTCATTTTATTTTTATAAATCCATTTTGTTCCACTTATACTTTTATCCTCAAGTCCAGGAACAAGTTCCCAAACATCGTTTCCGATGATCTAATTCAATTCTTCTTGCATATCAAGAATCCATGAATCATCAGATGATGCTTCTTTTAGATTTTTAGGTTCAATAGTTGATGTAAAAGCTACATTACTCATACTATTTAGTTGATTTCTTGTTTTAACTATAGATTCAATATTTAATAGTATATTTTCTACAGGATGATCTTTTAATAACCTAATTCTTCTATTAGGTTGAATGATTTCACAATTAGTTTCATTAGGTTCATTATTTAAAGTTACAAAATCTTCTTCATCTTCTATTTGTACAGTATCTTTAAAATTTTCATCAAAAGGTACATGCATTGTTTCTTCAATAGTGTTAGTTCTTAAATTATAAACTCTAAATTCTGTACTTCTATTAGAATATCCGATGAAGATGCCTTTGTCGGATTTAGGTTCAAATTTATCTAAATTATCTTTTGTATTATGAATAAAACACTTACTACCAAAAACTTTAAAATAAGCCACTATGGGTTTCTTACTGTAAAGTAATTCATATGGTGTTCTATTAGTTAAAGGCCTAATTAAAATCCTATTTAATATACAACAAGCTGTAGCGACTGCTTCAGCCCAAAAATTTTTAGGTAAGCTATTATCAGAAAGCATTATTCTAGCACACTCTTGAATCGTTCTATTCTTATGTTCTACCACTCTGTTTTGTTGTGGAGTTCTTGTAAAAGAGAAATTATGAGTAGTTCCTTTTGATTACAAAAATTCTCAAAATTTTCATTTTCAAATTCTCCACCATGATCACCACAAATAGTTTTTATTTTTAAAGAAATATGATTTTGAATTCTTTTAGCAAAATTCTCAAATAATTCAAAAGCATCACTTTTAAGTTTAAGAAAAATTATCCAAGTATATCTAGAATTATCATCTATAATTACAAAAACATATTCATTGTGATTAATTGATTGAACTTGAGATGGACCAAATAAATCTAAATGAAGTAATTCTAGAGGTTTAGAAGTAGAAATCATATCTTTTAATTTAAATGAACATTTCTTAAGTTTTCTTAATTGGCAAGCATCACATATACTATCTACTTTAAAGTTTAACTTGGGAAGACCTTTAACTAAGTCAAGTTTTGATAACCTAGATAACAATTTGAAATTTAAATGACCAAATCTTTTATGCCAAATCCAAGGGTCCCTTCTATTAGCCAAAAGACATTAGTTGTCATTTGAAACTTTCATACTAAGGATGTAAATGCTTTCTTCCTAATTCCTTTTAAGATAATATTTGACTTATAATCTTCGACGTGACACTTTTCTTTTCTAAATTTAATTTTAAATCCTTTATCACACAGTTGACTTATATTAAGAAAATTATGTTTTAAATTCCTAACTAGCAAAACATCAGAAATAAAAGGAGTTTTCGAATTACCAACATTATCGACCCCAATCACATATCCTTTTGAGTTATCTCCAAAGTTGACCAATCCACCATCTTGATATATAATGTCATTGAGTATCTTGTGATTTCCAGTCTTATGCCTTGAACAGCCACCATCAAGTATCCATTTATCTTTCTCAATTTGCACAGTTTGTCCATTGGTTGTTGATTCTTCAAAAGCCATGTAACATGTCTGTTGCTGCATAACAAACTAATTTGGTGGATAACTTGATTTTTCATAAAAAAAATATGTGCAACCCTATGATACTTTGATGAAATGCATAAATTCAAACTAGTATTAACAAAATTTCCTAAAAATGCCATTTTAACTTTTCAAGTTTCAGATTATGAAAACTATGAAAACCTATGCTCTGATACCAACTGAAAGGGAGTGCAGATTAAGGATCTTAAGGCTAATTTAACACTAGAGGAGGGGGAGGAGGGGGTTAATAGTGTTCAATGGATTCTAAAACTTATATGGACTAAATTAAAATTGTGACCAAAAAAATGCAGAACTTTATCACAGAACAATCACAGAATCAAACACAGATGCAGAAAGTAAATAAAAAGCAGTAAAACGAAGGAACACACCTGATTTTATACTGGTTTGGAGTTACCCTACGTCCAGTTCTGCACCAAGGCAAACATTTTGTATAGATTTTTATTATACCATGTTGATATTACAATCATCAATTTCTAAAGGCCTGGAGGTACCATTCTATCTTCGAGTCTGGGGGCAAACTCTCTTGATTTACGGGATACAAAATCACCCATTTGATTTCCAGGCACAGCCACACCTTATAGAGAGACACAATAAATTTTTGATTATAAATTGATCCCATAACTCTAAATAGCACTTTGATCTTCGAGAGAGGGCGGAGAATCAAACAAGAATGAGATTCTAATTTGGTTTACTTGAGAATTCGGCATAATTTCGGCACGATCTTAAAAATATGAAAATTTTAGAATATGGATTTGCGGAGAAGTGAAGAAAATAAGAAAATAGTTAGTTAAAAAATTCGTTTGTGAAAGCTATTTATAGACCAGTAACGGTCATAACCATTCGTGAAGAGATTTAAACGAATAGACACTTCTTTTAAAAATCAAAACTTTTGAATTGAACGGCCACCATGTCGATATGGAGTATCCCATGATGTCGATATTCCTTAGTTAAAAACAATGTAAAACTTGTTTTGAAAATGGTATTGGAAGGAAAACTAGATAAAATTATTCTGGAGTAAAATAAACTAATTTTCCTATGTTTTAAAATAAAGAAGGGTAGAAAAATATATTTTTAGAATTTATATATAAATTTGATTTTAAATCTCAAGTATATATATTATAAAGAATATTTAAAAATCAGAAGATATTTTTAAAAACAAACGAAGTTTAAAACAAGAGTTTAACAAAAACAAAGAATATTTTAAGGCCAAAACATCTTTTAGAAAATCATTTGAAAAGATAATATTTAAAGTTAAAACATTTTGAAAAGCAGTTTTGAAAATCATTTTGAAAAACCATTTTGAAGTAGTTTTGCAAGCTTCTTCCTGTAGAATATTTCATCACATCAGGACTCAAGAACTTGTACAAAACCAGGATGTTTTTTGGTTTGTAAGCCACTTGTCGTAGGTTTGTAAGCTACTTATCATGGGTTTGTAAGTCACTAAGAAGGTAGAAATGGGTTCCATCCCAAATGAAATTTGGAGTGAATATTTCCATGCTATTATGAAGTTTTAACAAAACTAGACATTTTTCTTGAATTCTTGATCTTGATACTCATGACTCTTCCAACTTTATTTCTTCATTCTTGATCTTTGTACTATACAGCCTTCAATAATCAGTATCTGCCTTATATATATTCTGCATAATAACATTCATATATATCTAGACAATAGTGTTAGTATATAAGTTATAATAAAATAAGTTACAAAGGTTGTTGTTATCAAAACCACTAT
This sequence comes from Allium cepa, assembly GCA_030765085.1. NCBI lineage: Eukaryota > Viridiplantae > Streptophyta > Magnoliopsida > Asparagales > Amaryllidaceae > Allium > Allium cepa. The sequence goes on from CM060931.1 coordinate 445,422,692, forward strand.
CTCCAATTCCTAACAGTTCAGTTCCTGTCAAAAATTGTAACAGTTACAAGTTTTTAGGGGTAAAAACAAATATAATAAAATTATTAAGGGTCAAAAATGTCGCTACTCAATATTGTCAAAAATTATAACACCATACGACTCAATATGAATTTAAAAATAATATATAACGATTTTCTAACATGTAAAATAAGGGTGCTTACAAACATCGTCATAGCATAAAGACAAAGCTATAACTGGACTGAAAAAGCATATAGCATGCCATGGTGGTGGGTGATGTGGGTTCCGTGATGTTTGTTGCACCTTTATTTTCTAACCTTTTGTTAAGGCAAATTGATGCAAGCACGGAACCAAAAAGAACTACTTCTATTATAGATATTAGACTATGATGAAGAAACAAAGGAAAAAGGAAATTTCAAATAGAACTGCGCTAAAGTCTTAGAACAGTGGCAAAACATAAGGACTACGTTGTCCCCTTGAACACACCGTCAACACCATAACGGAGTCCCCGTACAGTGGCAAAGTATAGAGACGGATCTGCAATCCTGATACTTGCCTCAATGGATAGAAATGCGGCACAACCCTCAGGTATCAAATATGAAGATTGTGCTATGGTTCCGAAAGTAAGCCTTTATAAGTTGGAGCTGTAGCACAATTTTTAAGTAACAACAAAATATAGAGATTGTGCTGATGTCCCAAAAGCAATACTAGTGATATAAAACTATGGCATATTCCTTAAAGCAATTATAAGCAATAGAGATGTGCCACAATCTTAAACTAACATCAAAATAAAAATGCTGCGCCGCAATCCTTAAGTTGATGATAAAGTAACATGGATGTGTGTTACAAATTTAAAGGAGTATTGCCCAGCAAATATGTGGACTCAAAATATGAGGCAATAAGGAAAAGTTACACTATGTCCATAAACTGTGTTCCTCAAATTCAGGATAGAAGCAAGCAAAAAAATCTTAATTTCACAAAGCAGTAAGTCAATAAACCACACATCTGCACATGCGAGGCCGTAATAGGAAACCGCTACCAACGTAGAAGAATAGCAAAGTTAAAAGTACTTCGAAACATTGCAATCATAAATGGACTATTAAGAACTGCATTGACACCCCTGAAGCTGCATAACACGGTTTTATCCTAAACAATGACAAAAGACAACACCAGGAGCAGTCGAATCCAAAATGCACAACTCAGTAAATAAGACTGCGCTGCCATGTTGAAGTGTAATCACACCACCAAAACCCAACCTAAACTATTCTAGCAATAATCTGGACTGTAGCTCCACCCCCATAAAGCAAAGCTTAATGAGGAAAAGCCAATACTGCTCAAGCCCCAGTCTCAAATAGATAAAAACCTGTGTTAAGTCATAGCTTATTCAAAATTGTGTTTTTAATTTCAAGCTTCTTGCCCAAGTTCAAAATCCAACAACCCAAAGCGAGGTTTCCCACCGAAGACCAAGTTAGCAATGCACGCACAATACATAAGAAGGACAGATGATCGACACGTGGCATAATCCAAAAGCCAAAATCAAAGGCATGGAAGATCGTGTTAGTATCTTTGATTTTGGTTTTAATGATAACAACTATAGAACATTATATAAAATATAGATACTAATGTTTTATTAAGAAATATATAATATATAGTGCATGATATTAGACAGGTTTTGATTAAGAAGATTGTGCAGTATCAAGAGTAGATTCAAGATACGCATAAGTATTAAAGAGTTCAAGATATTCCAGATAAGTTGTCGAGTCATAGAATTTTTGTTAAAACCTTGATAGCACATTCTTGATCTCTCTCTCTATTTCAAATAAGTTTTAAATATTTTTCAAATATCCTAGTTTTCAAAATAATCTTTTCAAACATCTATTCAAATATTTCTCAAAATAATTTATTAACCTATTATATATATAAAGATATTATATTAAGTTTTTAAGTATTTTAATCTATTCTTTTAGTATTTTAGTTTATATCTTCCGTATGTTTATTTTTGGTATTTTGATTTTAGATTAATTTATAGCTATATTGATTTTATACATATTATTTACATTATATTAAATAATCTTTTTAAATCTTACAAATTTATTTTATAAAGTTTTATTAAGTTATATTTTGGTTAAAATATGTATAAACTATGTTTAAATGATTCTACAAAGTACCAGTTTTTTACAAAGCAACAGGTTTTCAAAACAATATTTTTAAAGTGTTTTTCAATTTTATGAAGAATATGTCAACATACTCTATCCATGTATGTCGACATAGTGGCTGTAATTTTCAAAATTCAAATTTGAATGGAAGTGTATTTTCCGTCGTATCTCTTCGTGGATGTACATGACCGTTGTTTCCCTATATATACCATACTTCCAAACAAATTTTTATTCATTGCTTTCTTATTCATGTCTTCTCCTTCCACTCTCTCATTTTCTAAATCAAAATAAACCCAAACCCTATCGAATTTCAACCAAAATCAAATTCAATCATCACTGGTTTGATTCTCCTACATGTATTCTCTAATTTCTCTCATCTCTCTCACTCAAATAAAGATCAAAGTGTTATTCAAGAGTTATAGAATCAATTGTAATCAAGATCAAAGATCCGAGTCTATAAAACTCTATCAAACCATACTGCTATACTTGCGGGTGTGATTATAGCCCGTAAAATTAGCTGGTGTACTTAGTAGCCCATAAATCCAGTGGATGTGCTTGTAGCCCGAAAATCAAGTGACTCTACCTAGAAGTCGTGATTCGGGAAGGTGTGTCTCATAGCCTTGTAATCGAGATTCTATTTGCATTTACTAGTTGAAATGAAATCCGTACAAGGAATTATGCAGGACTGGATGTAGGGTAACTCCAAACTAGTATAAAATCCTAGTGTATTCTTTCCTTCTAACTTTTACTACCTTTACTTTTATCCGCATTTTAATTCTGTGATTGTTTCTGCGATTGTTAATTACATCATTCCAAATGGAATCTTAAAGAATTTGAAAAATATTCATATATTTAATTAAACACTATTCACTCCCTCTAGTGTTAATTTAGCCTCAAGATCCCTACTTTGCTGACTCACATTTGGTATCAGAGCATTGGTTTTCAAAGTATTCATCACCTGCTTTTGAAAAAGTTTAAATGGCTACCAACACCGATAATAGTACTGTTAGTAACACTCTTAATACATTTGCTATAACTCATTTGTCGATGGATAATCTACTACTAGACCTCCACTTTATAATGACTGTAATTACACATATTGGTCATGTAGAATGAAAACTTATTTACAGTCAATTGGTTTAAACACTTGGAATATCACACAAACTGAGTACAATGAACCCGAGACTAATTTTGTACAGTGGATTTCTGACCAAAAAGCAGTTGCACAAAGTAACTCTAGGGCTATGAATATATTATTTTGTTCACTAGATAGAAATGGATTTGATAGAGTATCTATATGTAAATCTACGTTTGAAATTTTGAGAACTTTGCAAGTTATACATAAAGGAACAAGTAAGGTTAAATAGACCAAAATTTCCATATCAACAAACCAGTTTCAATTATTTAAAATGGGTCTAAATGAGTCCGTATCTGATATGTATAGTATATTCCAAGATATAGTACACTTACTTATTGTGCTGGGTAAAAGTTTTTCTGAGGAGGATCAAGTTAGAAAAATCCTCAATTCACTTACTCCTGAATGAGATCAAAAGACACTTGCAATCGAAGAGGCTAATGACATTAGCACTCTTAAAATTGAAGAGTTAATTATCAATTTAATGTCTTTTGGAGTACAGATGTAGGGCAGGAGGGAAAACAAAGCAATGGAGAAGAAATTTATAGCTTTTAATGCAATGATGGATAATCTAGATTCAGACACCGAAAATGATGAAGAAATTACTTTCATGACAAGAAATTTCAGAAAATTTCTTAAATGTAGGAAGATCAACAAAGACAACAAAAATCTAGGAATCAGATGTGGAAAAAAATGGCGTTAGATGTTATAACTGCGATGAACCTAGCCATTTAAAACGCGACTGTCCACATCCTAATAAACTAAAAACTACACCAAACACTGATTCATCCAAAAAGCGGAGAAGAGCCGATGCTGCAAAATTAAACGATTCATACACATCCTCAAGTGATAATGAATCAGATACAGAAATTGCTAACATGTGTTTCACAACAATACATAACTCAGAAGAAAATAGTGAAATGGATCAGAAAAAGGTATGCTTTTAATATATCAAAAGTTTTAATTCCTTGAATGATTTTTTTGGTTTATTGCTTGTTAGGAATATCCTATAGATTAACAATAATATTGGTTGAATATTGTGTGACTACATTTTAAATTTAAATATTTTTTATATTTTAATAATATAAAATATATTTAAAATAATTTTTTTGAAAATAGAATAACTACAAATAGATATATATAATAAAATTGGATATATTTAAACAGAAATCATTTTTGAAAAATTCGACACGTGTCGACATACACCCCTAGAATATGTTGACATACTTAGACAGATTTTGAATCTCAATTTCAAATTCAAAATTTGAATTATCCTCCACCTTCTCACCAACTCCTATATTCTGAAAAGATGTCTCTTGACTAGAGAACATGTCTTTTGATTCTCTATTTATTTATTCTGTCTCCATCCATTCATTTTTCACTTTCATTTCAAATTCGAAAGTCATAAACTATCTTATCTCTTCAAACTATTTTTCAATGGCATCCTTAAGCAATACAAAGGAAACCATGAGGCTTGCTAAGAAAATAAAAGAATATCTTTTTAATGATCAAGAATCCATGCAAGCTTATATTGAGTATATATCTTTCACATAAGTCATTCTCGAAAGATATGCTATTTTTGAAGATTTTCCTACTTATGTTCTTTTAATCTTTGTTTGCAAAATGGTATTCTTGGTTCAATGCTTCTCAAAATAATTTCATTTGTTATCCAAACTTAGCGAAGATGTTTTATGCAAAAGGAAAGTTTTATGATGAAAGAGATGGAGAAGTTTGGATTAGTGTCAAGGAGACACAAATTGTTTTAAATTGTGAACTTTTGGATCACATTCTTGGATGCAAATCTATTGGAATGGATCTTTCAACTTTTCAAATCGATTTTCAAAATCATGAAGTAATCCATGACATTTTCGAAAGTAATGATGATTTTGAATTTAAAAACAAAAAATCAACCAAAAGCAAGAATTTTTAAGTGTCACTCCTAGACGTGTAATTATAATAACCCGACACAAAAAGTTATCAAAGCTCTTTTCGCCATTTATGGTCAATACGACATAAATTGGTCTCAAGTCATTATGAATGAACTTTTTCCTAAAAAAATTTCTAAACACGAGAACACACTATTTCATGGTGTCTATCTTACTCATGTTTTCAATTATTTTGGTATTGACCTTAAAGGAGAGGAAACAATTCCTCGAAAAATATTTGATAAGCCCAACATTTCACTTATGCATATTTCACCCTTTTTGACCCTTATGAAATGCTTGTGGAAAAGGAATAATGGTTGGCTTGGTAAGAGGAGCAAGAAATTATGGAAGAGGAGGAAGAGAAAGAGGAAGGAGAGGAAAAGGATGTTGATGAGGAAGAACAAGAAGGGGAGGATGATACTTTCTTGGAAAGTATCAATATGCCACCTAATCCATCCAACAAAGATCTTCTTAAAAATCAAGAGAAGATCATTCTCAACCAAAAAAAGCTTAAGGAATCATTCTCAAAGAGATTTACCTCGATTTCCAACAAAATGGACAAATTCTTTGGAAATATCATCCGCAAGCTTGGTGGTTCTTCTTCATCTTCATCCACATCTTTCTAGTCATTTGTTTATGCTATCTTTGTACTGGAATTTTCTAGTTTTAAGTTTATGTTGAATCTCATGTATCTTTCTTTCATTCCTTATACTCATCCTTATTAACAATGAATAACCTATTTCTTGCTATTATACATTTTGTCAATTATCTTTGGAAAGTCATACGAATATAATAGTATAGGCCAAAACAATAGAATTGTAAAATAAAGTAGTTTTGAAAAATATATTGCATATGTCGATATATGTAGATCATTTATGTCGGCATATAACGGCCAATTTTCAAAAAAATTAAAAATTAAAAAAATAATAACTACCAAACACCAATTCATTTCAAACGACTTCTTACCTCTATATATAGCAATTCACTCCAGAAAATCATTATTTTCTGTCTTTGTCTTCGTTCTTTTTCATATATAAACTTCTCTCTTCAATAATGGCTTCCCCAGACCAAAAACTTTGCGAAAACCTCAACAAACTCTTGAATCATTCAAGAACATTCTTTCTTTCATAATAAGAGACCAGAGGTACTTAGAATTGAGTCAAATGCAGATGATCAAGGAGAAAGAAAGACATTTCGATGCAACTCAGTAGATGATTTCTGCCATGAACAAAGAAGAATCAATTGCCAATCTAGAGTGTACCATCAACAAAAATGATGAAAATTGGAATGTTATCCAAGCAGATCCAATCTTTGGCACTGATGAATGGCTTGAAGTTCCTCGAAATGCCTTGTTTAAATAGGTTTGATTGTATATAAATAATAATACTTGATTTGGTTTGGATTTAATTAATTTGATTTGTATGCATTTGTTTAGATGGTATGTAACATTAACTTTATTAGATTGGATGAATATTTAGATTGATTATGGTTATTTCAAGATTATCTAATTTTACACATTACTTATTGTTTTCATACAATCCCCATCTTTTGTGTTGAATATCATTCATAACTACTTCCCTTATACATTCTTGAACAGTTTTGCTTGATGATAAATCTTTAATATACTTTGACAAACATAACTCTTTATAGCATCCTTATAGTCTCTATTCCATCAATAGTTTTCCCAAAATTAATAGCACTGTTTCCTATATTTTTTATAGCTTCTTGTTATCGTCAATAGCCCTTTGTATGGACGAACGATGGTAGCTCTTTTGTGTCATTGATAGTGCTTTTTTGTTGACGATAGATTTCCCTATTGTCGGTAGTTATTTATGCCGACGATAGCTTTCTATATCAATGACAGTTCCATTATATCATCGTTAGCTTTTTCCCTTGACTTTTGATAGCTTAACACCTTAACATGTGATAGATTTTTGACATGTGATAGGTCCTTGACTAGTTCCTTGATATGCAAAAGCTCATTGATTTGTAATACCTCACTGATATGTGATACCGTACTCTTTGACATGTGATAGCTCTTATCTTTGACAGTCGACAACTTCCTTCTTTGACAATGATAGCTTTCATCTTTGCCACATGATAGCTTTCATTTTTGATAGTCGATAGCTTAACTCTCTGACACTCAATGGCTTTCATCTTTGCACTCAATAGCTTTCATCTTCACACTCGATAAATTAATTCTTTGTCACTTAACAGCTTCGATCTTTGACATTTGATAGCTTTCGTCTTTAAGATTTGATAGCTTAACTCTTTGACAATAGATAGCTTTTATCTTTGACAACCGATAGCTTTCATATTTGACACTTGGTAGATAGCTTTCATCTTTGACACTCGATAGTTTTCATCTTCGACACTCAGCTATTTTCATCTTTGACATGATAGCTTAACTCTTTCAAACTAGACAATTTTCATCTTTGACACTCAAAAGCTTACATCTTTGACACTCAATAGCTTAACTCTTTGACACTATAGCTTTCATCTTTGATACTCAATAGCTTACATTTAACACTCAATAACCTTTTCCTTTGAGAAATTTAGCACGTAATAGTTGCCCCCCACATAAAATGTTTGATTATGCTTTAGCTTAAGTGAACTTCTATGTTAAGCCTCATTCTTTTTCTTGAATGTTAATCTTCCTCTTGCCTCATCTTTCTCCATTCGGATTGATCTTATTTGAATGGGTAATTCAACCAATTGTCTAACTGAGTAGTCTTTCTTTAAGATGTTTATATTTCATTAAAGCTTAGATGGTCATCTATCTTTGGACAGTTGTTTTAGCCATGCATAAAGATGGGGTAATGGCTTCATTGTCCATCATTCCTCAAATGGATGTTTTGACAAATCATAGAAGCAAGACTAAAGATGCAATAACCTGCCTTTTATAATATCCTGAAATCAGCACCAAATGAAAATGTCTGACTTCTGAATACCACAAAAGACAGATTATCAGGAAAGAAAATTAAATCAAACACTATACGAAAGCATATCGACAGATCTCATATCGAAAATATAATATATAATATACTGAATATACATGAAATAATATGATGAACAATATATATGAGACTTACTATATCATATGTTCTATTCTAACTTTTGTATTGATATTTCCTTATCAGTTACTTCCACTAGAGACTATATGAGAGTCAATATGGCTCGGGGTAAAACAAATACTATACGAAAGTCAAGATATCGCTCATGGTCTATGGTATGATTAGGCACTGGCTCTATTTATCTTTAACTCTCGAAGGGAATCATTAGATTGCAATAGATGTCCGTAGTTGAATCTATCCATCGGTAATTATGGAATTGATTTATATTTCTTAATTGTCTCCCAATGATATGTTGCATGTTATTAGTATGCTGTTGTTGTTGTATTTACTATCATTATGTACTTCGCAATAGACTTATTTTATGGTCAACCTACTTTTGGATATTGGATTACCTTTATCGTAGTTTGATTGTTACAGTTCAGTCACATTATATTAGTTATGCTTACTCATTATTTACAAGTGAAGAGAAGGTTATGGTATGATTTCCTATCTTTTGGATAGTGTTCACTTTACTTGTTTATGGAAAATTAGGATTGCCCCCGAGCTATGGTTGTGGAGAGGACTAGTTGTGCCTTAGTAGTTCTTTTTTATTTGTATATAATTTTAATATACTGTATTATGAGATAGTTACTCTCATACCAGGCTTAATGCCCGACCCGCGTTTTGTTTTTGTTGGTTTATGTCATGACAACTCTTAGGTACTCGATTGTGTAGTTTGGAAGTCAGGTTCCTTAAAGAATACTTTATCAGAGCGATGAAGATGGAACTTTGGAGGCGTAGGCAATACCTTGGATACATATCCTTGATATTGTAGTAGTACATGACATATATTATTTATATATGAGACTTATTGTATTAGATGTTCTATTCTATATTGATATTTACTTATCTATTACTTCCACTAGTGTAGTCTCTTATATATTGTTCATCATATTATGTTCATTTATATTTATTATATTATATATTATCGTTCTTATGAGATCTATCGATATGCCTTCTTATAGCATTTTTTTAATTTTCTTTCCCAACGATTTGTCATTGTGGTATTCGAAAGTCAAACGTTTTTATTCGGTGCCATTTTTAGGATATCACGAAGGGTAGGTTATTAGAAAAGACTATTTTAACCATCACTCAATGGATGGGTGTTTTAGCCAAGCGTAGAAGTAGGACAAAATGCCTACTGACTATCTCCCATTTGACGGGTGCTTTGGCCAGGCGTAGAAGTAGGATCGAAGGCTTAACTTGACCATACTCTTTGGATTGGTGCTTTGGCTAGGTGTATAAGAAGAATCAAAAGCTTTATTAAACATCACTCCTTGGATGGATGTTTTGGTTAGACATAGAAGTAAGGCCAAATGCTTAATTTGACTATCACTCTTTGGATGGGTGTTTTAGCCAAACGTAGATTGGGACTAAAAACTTAATTTGACCATCACTCTTTAGATGGGTGCTTCGACCAAGCGTAAAAGTGGGAACAAATGCTTATTTTATCCTTTACCGCACATGAGGTATGCCTTTGCTCAACAAATCCCATTTACCTCGTTATTTTAGGAGACAAATCAAGCATACCGCATCTCATTTTTGGGGAAATTTTTTGGATAAATATTTAAAAATCATTTATATCTTTACTCATCCAAATTGTGAAGTAGGTTCTCAAATGTTCAACATTCTAGGTCCTTGCTATTGTATCTTCATTAAGTCTGCTTAACTGATAGATTCCTGAAGGTGTTACTTTATAAACGATTGAGGGTTTTTCCTAATTTGATCTAGTTGGATTATCTGTTAGCTTCTTGGTATTTTCCATCAATCTTCTTAATGTCAAATTATCTTTTTGAAATGCTTTCCTTTTTTCCTTTCAAATTGTAGCATTAAAAGATTCTCCATTGATATCCCATGGTACATAACGTGGCATAAAATTTCAAATTAATGATTAAATTTAAGGATTACTTTATTAGTTATATGTTTGGCCAATAAGCGTATGTACTCTTCATCTTGATGGAACATCAACTCTGATAAGCAACATCTTTTCAAATCCATATATTGGTGGAAACAGAATTTGTATGACGTTGCTGCCTTTTCTTAAGTCCTATATGACCATAAAATGTGTGGTAGTTCCTTGACCCATTTGTATTTCTTTTGTAGGTGTTCATGATTGTTTTTTTTGTATCTTTTACTGCCTTGTTGACCTTTGGACAGGCTTTCGATGAAACACTTGATTATCTAATTTCGCTTATCGAAATGAGTGAACTTTTCAATCCCAAATTTAGTCCATTATTGGAAACGATGTTATTTGGAAATTTAAATCAAGTAAAAACACTCGAACTTTGACAATCTTCTTATATTTGTTTGGACAATAGCTCATCCTTTACTAATTTACTAAGATAGACGATTACCACTATCACAAACTTTGTCCCTCCTTTTGAGGTGGGTATGGGTCCTACTAAATTGAATCCTTATTTGTTAAAAAGGTATATGGTTAACAACGGGAATTAATTCACCTGGTGGTAATCATGGGATATTTGAGAAATTATGATGTTTGCCTCATCTTTAGAATATCTTTACTTATATGGGGAAAATAACGTCTTTACTTCATTACCTTCTTTACTAGTTTCATATCATCGTAACATTCTTTGCAAAGCTCTTCATTCTTTTTTATTAATAATTTATCCATTTCTTTGGAGTTATACTCATTAGATATGAGATTGAATAACCCTTCTTATATGGTGTTTCTACTGATCCTAATATAGGAGGTGCTCGACATTTCAATCTTTTTCTATTTATTCCTATCTTACAACTACGTTCCTTTTTCCAAGTATTCAATTATCATTGTTATCTAATTATCCACACATTGATTTTCATGGTTATATGTTCTTAATCATTCACAAGCTACTTTATGATAGTTTTTCTTTCTTGAATCTCCTCCATTAAAATATCACTAGGTGAAAATTCCTTGGAAATGTATTTGAAGTAGTGGAATAAAATAATATTTCCAGGTGATTATGTTGAAAGAAAGAATATATAATGGTAGGAGTTGTCACCTAAATAAGAATAAAGAAGATCAACAACCCATATGATGAAAAATCCATAATCATATAATGGGTATTTTGCGTCCAAGTATCAAGAATGATGATTGGTATTTAATTAAAAGAGATCCAAATTTACATAGATTTATGCCTTTGGTAGTTGAAATCTAGAGTAGAAAGAAATACGGAGTCTTTGCTTATTAACTTATTTGAAGGAGGAATCCAAAATAACATTCTATTCAATCAATCCTGTTGATCACTATGCCGGGAGTGACATACTTTAATAAAAAGAGTTTCCCCTCTAAATAATGAAGAAAACCTGATGTCCATTCAAAAGAATCCATTATTACGCAATAGATAATTCAAACCTAGTTCTCAAAATAGAAGACCGAATCTCTAACCAGGCTCTTTATTGACAACTAGTTCACTAATTTGAAGAAGGATACTCTGAGTTTCATCATTAGACAAGAATCTATATTTAATAAAGAATTTCAGATAATAATAAAAAGGTCAGAACACTATATATTGAAGTGCCCATTATCGTGTAAAATTGAGTTTTAATCCAGTCTCGAAGGGGAAGCTTTATTCATTATTATTATCTTATTGATGATGCGAAGATGGACTATTTTTATATTCTAAAGAAAACCCTCATAAATAATTCCAAAAGTACAAATTTAACTAGAAATCCCTGTTTCCATTTATAAGAGAGAAATAATCATACACTGCCGATGGAATCTGTAACTTTGGATAGTAAGTATTCCATGCTCTTTTACCTCTCTGGGAATTTGTTTAAAGATAGGATTATAACAATATCTCGTCCTAGAAATTGTATTAATAATCGTGCTATTAGGAACGTAATTTAATAGTAGGAGTTTGATCATCCAAGCAATAATAATGAAGGCCAATAATCGATATAATAGAGAAACCATCATTACATAATGGAGATTTCAAATTCAGGTCTTGAGATAGGATACTAGGATTTTCTTTTGATAAAAAATCATCCTTTATCGTTTATTTTGAGCTTTTATTGACGAACTAATTCAATAAGAAGAATATTTCGGTCTCCATATTTAAATAATAATTCGTATTTGATAAATAGAGCTAGAGTATCATAAAGTTTTCCTTTAATAATAATATTCATAACCTTGAATATAATATATCCTATCCTTTTTTCTTCCTAGGAATTTGCTTCTATATTAAGAATTTACTCGACAATAATAAAGAAGACTGGAAACTCATTCAATATAGAACCCACCATTACTTGATAGAGAATCCGTACTCATGTTCAAAAATCGTAGATTGAAATTTTGTTTAACTCGATAATTCGAGAGATGATATTCCAAGCTTCACTACTAGATAATAATTTGCGCTGTGACGACCCAAACTCGATGTCCAATAAACGACATCAAATTCGCATCGCCGGAGCTTATAACAACAATTAGATGAATATAAAACAGCGGAACAGAATCAATATCATAAATAACATCACTGTTACAACATCAACATAATATCCATACTGCAACAGAGTACATAATACATACACTACAACTCCAAATACAACATCATGATAAGACAACAGTGAACATATATCCAAAAATTCTCAAATGAGAGAGATGATCACGAACTTCCAAAAGCTAAACACCTGTAATCTCCAAAAGCTTCCAGGATAGCTCTAAGATAAGAGCTCCAAAATACTGCTACTCTAAAATATAGAAACCTGCTACTAGGCTGCCCGTGTGGAAATAATAGGCACCCAGAGTTTAGGAAAGAAAACAATAAACTCCGGATCAGTCATGGGACTGGTATGAGTAAACAAAACAGTTGTATTTAAATAAACAAGATTTATAAAAGAATTTTCGGAATGCTTTTAAAAATGGAACTACCATAAGACCTCCCGCCACACACACAATGCAAACGCAGAATTGGAGGAGATTTCTTCTTATGATAGTTAAATATGCTTGGTACGAGAAAAGAATTCTTTGATATTATCACTAGTGCATAGTGAAGTAAATCATTTCGAAAATAGAATATTAATCTTAGCCAGCATAGACATTCCGAACTATGCCTACTATAGCTACCATGTTTTGTGGCAGGTTACCTCCACGCTGCATGGCAGGTTCTACAACTAAAATCGTACAGGGTTTCGTATTGTTTTATTGGATTTCCAACAAATGGTCAGGCCAAGGAACTTCCCATTGCCACATGAGAACGCCTCTGGAAGGACGTCTCCGAGAACCAAACCGGATCTCTACCAACACAAGGCCGAGTTACCCCTAACTGGGTAACTACTGACACGAGTATGCCATCTCCCGGTTGTAACCAACCTTTAACCGGGGCCCCAGCAACAAATCACAAAATCATATATATATATCTGCGTTATCCACATAAGTTAAGTATCTGGGCTCCATACCATGATACCACTTCTATCCAGAAGGAAATGCACATACCCTAAGGGGTGCTACCCCCAATAACCTTGCCGCATCTTTCCTGTTTTGACCATTTCAGGGTGTGAGGTCCGACGAAGTCACGTCCACAAAAACACACTTTATACAAAAGCCGTGCTTTGGGTCAACAAATGATCATAGAAATGATCACCAAGATAGACGATCAAACAAATGATCCTATCACAAATAATCAACACAATGATCATTTCACAGCAACACTCAGCATGTCACATTACCAAATTGGGAATATATTGCTATAACCTTCAACTACATAACCTCTGAGCTCGTATGTCTCAGAGAAGGGTGTTAAACTAAAAGAATAAATTCTCCGCCACCAACAGAAATATATTTGAAAGAAATCTGCTTTATATCTCAATTTGTAATGTCAGACATACAATCCATACAAGTCTGTTCCGGGCTCGAACAAAACCGAAGGCACTTACAAAGAAGTCCTTGCAATCCGGATATTCACGATCCTGATCGGATTCACCATCACATATGGAGAACTCAATACCGTAGCTACTCGGTGCAGAGTCAATCGACAGATCATCCTATCGCTCTCGCAAATACCCGGTCTTCAACACCGGTCTTCAATTGCTATCCATAACGTCGAATCACATATTCGAAATGGGTTATACGACCCAAAGGTCCTTTCCAGGCTAATTTGAATAGTGAGTGTCAAATTTTAAAACATGTGGATGTCGTGCACAAATATTCACAGGTTCGATGTGGGTTTCGGATAACCAATGGAAATCCGATTCCCTGTCGCATCGAAGTTTTAAATGTCGTTTTACGGCAACAAGTTTTCACATCAATATAGAACAAATCATAGTCACAGTGCATCACACAGTATCACAGTCACAACAGAAATATCAATCTAGTGCATAGCAATAGTTAATTATTTACCAATCCAAGTGAATGGGATTTAATAAATTTACCAAATAATTATTTTTAAATCAATGATAAAAATTTGGATAAATAAATTAAATCTTAATTAACTCGATAAATTGTTTCAAAATTAACAAATTCTTAATTACAAATTTAATTAAATACTTAATTGTTTATTAATCAATTTAATTACAAATCATTCTTAATTACTTTTCATAACCGTTAATTAATACCCTAATATAACTTAATTATTCATTCATTGATTTCTTAATTTCTTAGTTAATCAATGATTAATCCTTAACTCTTAACGAAATTACTTAATTAATTAACTATTAGTTCATAGTTAATTTTTTTCATAATCAATAAATATAAATTATTCACTAATTTATATTTACAAAGAAATCTCTCTTAAACTTTTGAAATCAATTTATTACAAATTTGAGAACTTAAATGTTAATTTAAATTCCAACACTAGTTTCATATTAATTACTTGATTAAAATATAAATTTGATAAAAAAAAAACTTTGTTAAGTTTTTACTTATTTCATTAACTTGTAATGAAACTTGATTTAATTGTCATACATCAATTACCACTTAAACTTGTTTAAACAATTTACACACCATTATTAGTTTGCAGGTTTCGGAAATCAAACCGAGCAATCTTCAGTTCACTCGACCCTTTTCATTTCTTCCCCGAGTCTCTCTCTGTTCGTTCGCGTATCCATCTTCCCTGTTTCATTCTTTTTTTTTCTTTTAACTTTCAAGTTTAAAACCGGATAGCTTAAATTTTAAGGACTCGAACTATACGAGAGAAACTCAGGCAACTTAAAAAAAACCCGGAGTCTTCCCTGTTTCATTCGCGAGTCCCTCTTCTTCTTCCTGTTATTTTTTTTATTTTTTATTTTTACTGGCACATCACCACCACCGTGCACGTGCACGGTGGTTCGCGACCTCTCCGATGCCCATCGTGACCATCAACAAATCGCGCTTCATTCCCCTATTCGAAAACGATGATCAATTCAATGTCAATGACCCCACCACGAAATCGAGCTTCCAGCTCGAAACTCGAAACCATCCTCACCAACAAATTCGCTTCGCCCTCGTTGCTCCAACCATCGGAGCAGCTCAAACTTCGTCACCATCACGTCCACACCTCATGCCATCATTCCCCTCAAAATCCCCTAACTCGATGCGTCAGAGGTGGCGTACACATCGCGTTTCCAGACCGTATACATTTCGAGACTAAAACCCTAGTTTGATCTCAAACTCCCAATTCACACAATAGAAAAATAAATTTGTATTTTTCCCAACATCATGAATGGTTAGGCTTGCTTCAACTCAAATTTCAGCAATTTAAATTGATTCACTTACAAGAAATTGGTAAAAATTCAATTTTTATTCAAATGCAAATTTCCCTTTAAATACTAAACTAAAATTCTTCACTTTTGTTTTAAAAATCATGATTTGCAGTAAGGATATAGGCTATGAATTTGAATTAGCTTTTCATAATACTTGGGTTCATCACATTTTCTTTTGATTTCCTGTAGACAACTTTAGTGATGATATCTTACAGCTTTGGTTTTAAATCTGTTTTTAATAAACCATATTTGAGTTCCATTATCTTGTTTGATTTTTAAAACTGAAGTTTTACTATGATTCAGATGAAGACTACTGGAGTTTGAATGGAAAACTACCCTGTAACCCATAACAGAGAAGGACAAATTGCAGAGTAACCTGTATATCTATATATATTTACCAAACTATATTGAAAGATATCATATACAATGCCATGAAACACAGAATCATCTTTACAGTTAACTTAAAGCCTTTAAGTTGATGTTCACTCACCTGACAAAGGTTAGAAATAAAGACTATATGGGTTTCCTTTGAACTGCAGATTTGAATCTCCTCTCTGCTTTGGTTTTTAACTTCTTTTTATTTTCTGTTTTGCTCACTTGAATGCTTTAGAATTTATGAAATATTATGTTTTCTTTTGTTTACTATCTTTGTTTTGCACGAGATCAAATAAATATGAATGTGTGTATGTATATAAGAAGGATGGTGTGCAGGTGAAAGGATAAGCTGAGTCTACCAAAGCAAGTACAAGTTGAAGTATATAAAAAAAACTAACCCATGCTTTTAGATCTGCTATGCAGTAATAACATTAAATGAAGTATGTTGCTTGTATTTAATGCTGTTATGCTTCTTTGTAGATGCTTGCATTTAATGAAGTATGTAGTGAAATGTTTATGCCCCCTTTTCATGTTACAGCCTTCTTATTTTATTATTAGCTAATGTTTTATTTTGTTTTTTATTTTTTTTATTTTATATATGTATATGTGTTGTTTTGTTTATTTTGCTAAATGTAAGAGTTTGTTTTTATTTTATCTTATTTTCTTTTGCTTACACATTTACTGGTTTGTATATTTCTTTGCAAACTTGTTTTATATTCCTTCATATTATTTTGTTATCTTATTTTATTTGTTTATTTGTTTACATTGCTTAAATGTTAGATTATTTGTTTATTTGTTCATATGTTTATTTGTTTATATTGCTTAAATGTTAGATTATTTTGATGCGATTTAAATTTTAAAATTTTATCATAACTTACATTAACAATTTTTTTTATTTCTTTTAAAAGTTTTAACTAAAAACACTAAACTTTATCCATATTTCATTCCTTTATAACTTTTCAATTTTTTTATTTCAAAAAGTTAAAATATATTACTAAAATTTAAATTCATAATTTTCGGGATGTTACATGCGCTTGATAAGAAAACCTTATATTTCACAGATTCACACCTTTGATGATAAGGTTTATGGCTTCAAGTTATAAACAGTCATTGCTTTCACCTATAAAGAAACTCGAATCCCTGACTAGTGAATCATAAATTTTTAATACAATAGAATATGTGTGTGTGTATTCTTAATTCATGACATAAAAGCAATCAAAATCAAAATTTGATAATAAATATCTACTTGGTAAATCTATAATAAACGTATGTAGTTTATGAATCTATGGATTTCGTAGATTTTATAAGTCTGTTATTTTAACAACACCTTATATTGGGGCCTTTTTATTGTGATAACTTTTTGTGCTCTTATTTATTATGACAAATTAACTTTATTCATCAATATAGATAGGTTTTTGGAATTTATTTGTTCTGCTAGCTTAGTTTATATTTTACTTCACGTTTAATTGTACTAAATTTTTAAATGTTCAGATCTTTGAATTTCCAAATTGATCATTATTCAATTCTTAAAATTTTATCTAGTAATTTCTCTCACATCTGGATAGATATGAGCGAACGATCTTTGCCATTAGTCAATTTTTCTGAGATCTTTCCAACGATGCCGGTTTCATCAAAAGCTACCCCTACTTGGATATTTACGCATAGATATGGCTAACGATGGCCGTCCATTTACAACTTTCGATATGTAGTTCCTTTCCTCAAATTTATTATATGGAATTGTGCATGTCGGTGATTATAGTTGATCTGTGGTGGCCGATTCTCTAAATTCATCATCATTTGGCTAGAATTTGGTTCAAAATTTTCAAAATTTAGTTTGTATTTTGAATTTTTTAGATATCATCGCTGTTATCTAGACCATCGGGTTGTTAGGGCATGGTAGAGGGATAGGCTTCAATTTAGTGGTGGCCACTGATTTTTTAGGGCCATGGTTGCCGCAAATTTAGGGTCGAATGAATTACATATTTTCAAACCAAAACTTTAGCGGGTTACTTTTTTTTACAACGATTGTAGGCTATAATAGGAAGGCAAGCTTTGGGTCTTTTGCTGGCCATTTGCTTCTGTTCCTTTAGACCATTTGGCAACATCTAACTTGGCTTCTATTAGCAGTAGTTAGCTTTGCCGAAAAGTTTGTCAATGGCAAACTATGATGTTTTTTGTTTTATGTTGTTGAACCTAAAAGTTATCGATGACCATGTCTTGTGCCATCGAGCTTGAACTCAACAAGAGCTATTAAGTGTTAGACAAAGCTATCGAGCTTCAAGCTTCAGGAAAATGCTATCGAGTTCCACATTTTGCTAATGTTAAGCCTAGAGAAACCTCTCAACCAACATTCAAAAACCTACCACGGCTTAAGCTGGCTATTGGTAATTCTACCATCACCTAGAAACTAACATTCAAAGTTCTATCGCGCTTTAAGGATCAACGGCTTTAAAGCTGTCGGGTGTTGAAAAAATCCCATTGTTGATGAACATTAAACTTTCTTCATAAAATGCTATCGAGGTGTGTGATAGCTTGAGTATTGAGTTCAAAATTTTTAACTAAACAAAAAGTCCATAACTTTCTCAAAAATGATCTGATTTCAAAAAATTTTGATTGATATACTCAAAAAAAATATTTCCTATTTTTTAGAATTTTCAGTTGTTTATGAAATTAAGGGCATTTTGGAAATCTTTTCAAAAATATATCCTTAGTTCAATTCTTAGTGGAAGCACCAAAATATTAAACTAATTTTTGGTCCAATACCAAGAATCCTTCAAATAGATATATTATTTTATAAATTCCAAATATGCATATGGTCAAGATTAAAAAAATTTCCAAAATATTCAAAAATCATATCATATTCCGCTCATATGCCAATACTACAAGATTCAAGTTCAAATGCAATATTCTTTGTTCACCAGTGATTGTGCCAATAATACAAGTCATCTCCATATTGACAGTCCAAAATGTCAAAACTGGACATATATGTAATTTCCTTTTTCCATGGGTCCTTATATTCAAAAGTTCAAGTCATCTTCTCCTTCGTCAATCACTAAAAGAGTTCTCAAACTCTCGGGGAAACTTAAGAACGTCAAGTCCCAAAAACTGATATATGCTAAGATTGAGAAAGAAGAGAGGAGTCCCTTCTCATGTTTGGATTATTCCCTATTTATTAGCTGGAGAGTAATGCGGCTTCCGCTTATCGTTCGAATGGAGTTGGCATGAATTAATGATATGGCAAGTGGACGGTTTTATGGTTTCATATGTCATGATCTAAAGACTTGAGTAGTTCATGAGGATTCTGCTCGTGGCATTAGCAAAGGTGGTATAATTACATGGAAATATTTAAAGCTTTAAACATAAACTTCTTCTTATGTTAATACACTAGCTCTTCATATAATTAATTCATTCTCATCCTTTTGTTTTGAATATTGTTATATCTACTTCCTTTGTACATTATAACACCCTCGAAAATTTGATAGGAATTTAGACAAAAATTTAATAAGAAAATTAAACCAAAATAAAAAAGGACTTAAAGGAAAATTTTCACCGATGTTAGAATTTGGCTATGAAACTTGCACCATTGTGTTCGTAGTGATTTTTCAGATGATTTTCATATATAACACATCAAAATCCAAGCTGGTGTGCAGAAGTTGCGGGCGTCTGATTGAATTAAAAATTTAAAGGTCACCGATCGACCCTTAGAGGCTTAAGGTCGATCAGCAGTGGTCGACCATAGTAGGGGTGGTCGACTCAAATGCGATGTTAATCGTGTGTTATCGATTCCCTGGAGTCAAGATGAACAAACTAGATTATTTACTTACAGCTGAAGGCCATGATGAGAGGACCGAATTCTATAAAAATATTCCCTAAGCTAATCTAATAGTCCAAAGTAAAACCCTACCCCTATAAATACTAATCTAATGAAACCCTAATTCTTCATTAAGACTTTACAGTAACTAAACTCTGCCAAAAATTTCTCTCAATCCTAAACACCAAAGTTCTTAAAAAATCAAATAAACCCAAATTAGAAGTATATAAGAGAGTAAATCAATGCAGATCAAGGCGAATCTAGGATTGGGGGAGGGGTGAACTTTAAGCACAAGTAATAGAAAGAGCTTATGCTTGAAGTGAGTGGGCACTAATTTGATAAGAATATTATTGTAGTTAGATTAAACTATGTTAACTGATTAGAATGGTAGAGAACCCTAAATTGAATATGTTAAATCTAAATTGAATATGCTAAAACCCTAGATTTAATTTAAAATCCTAGCTTTAAATTGTTAGTAAATTGATAATTGGAAATTGATGTATATACCCCTTTCTCTCTTAAAGTTGGAAACTTTAAACCTAATTGCAAAACTATTGCTTAGACTGTGACCAGGAAATCATTGCACGACTTGATAATTAACTAGTAAATAATCGGCAATTAAAAGGATGCAGAACTCTAATTTAGCAATGTGAACGGTCAATTGTAGAATCGTAGCGATCGACCGTGGTGTAATGACGGTCGACTGTTTAGAACAAAAACTGAAAAATCTAACATATGCCTAAGGCCCAAATTTAAAATTTAAAATTATATAAAATGTGAATTGTTATGGACCTATTTAAGGGCAATTGTACTTTTGTTAGAACCTGTAGGGAAGCTGGTCTCCAGGAGTGGATGCTAGGTCGTGGCATTTTCGGGTAATTATTGTTTACCTAATTTAAGATTAAATAATCGATGAGAGGCGATATATTTTCATAAATGGCACTCATAGAAAGTTCCAACGGTGGGCATGCAGATCGACACGGATTCCTGATGGAGTGGGTCCAACACAATTGAAGGTCCTAGTTGCACAAAAATGCTAATGCATGTGATACGGTTAGAAAGGAGGGCCTAAAGCATGCGATAAGAGGCCAACACTACCGTCGAGAGGTGGAAGCAAATGCAGAAGATGAGATGCCTAATGGGTCGGCATTTTAGGTTCTTCCTCTCTAGACATTGTGTGGGGAAGTTGTTTCTAATGGCCTAATGGTAGTGAGAGTAGTGGGAATTTATATCCATAGTAGGCTAGTGGCGGTGTCTTCCATTACTAGTATCCAAGAGGGCAACGTCTTACATGTTGAGTAGCTCTGGGAATGGTTGTCGATCATTAGACATAAGATTCAATCCACTGAATTAGCCTGCATAAATTGTAGTGCAGGAATGATTTGACAAGGACCCTTAAGTAACAGACCTAAGAATTCACGGACGCTTGTAGCACACCCTATATATTTTAGTTGTGTTAAAGTAATTGCATATGATCATCATACTAAATTGTACTCATCCACCAGACTTTATGCCTAACCCATTCTCTGTCCTTCATTTTCCCTACCACTTATGGACAGGGCAGTAGGTGTTCGGCCCATTCTTGATACTTGGGGAGTTAAGATTATCTTTGGAGACTACTTTTTACCATATTTTCTCTTCATATATTTATCTATCTTATCAGTACAGTTTATCTCTTTTGTCAGACTTAGAGTGATATATTCTGTCTACTTTGTATTGGACTATGTGCTGGTTTTCTGAGACTATGATTTGTATATTTTCTAAGATGGATATATTTTTATGTAATATGTTTTATTCCTTCTACCGTGGGTTCTAAAAGTGTAATATATCTTAGACTGTATTTTTTTTGTTTTAGTCTTTGTGTTGTGATATGTTATAAGCCCCGACGATCCATATTTCTCGACATAGTGCGATTTCGAAAGTCACACTAGGTTTTGGATCAACATTTTGGGAGGTGCAGGTTGTCACAATTTGTATCACAACATAGGTTCATGGTTCCTTAGGTTTTAGGACCGTATTAAGGGAACGTATTTGAAATGTTTTTGAAAAAAAGGGATTTTCAATAGATTTTCCAAAAATGTTTCCCAAAGCTTTCTAAACGGACTTTTAGAGTAATATTTCTAAAAGTAATATTTTTCAAAGAGCTTTTCTAAAGATTTTATACAAACCGTAATCTATCCTTTTGGTGTCTATGCTATCTTTGATTCGTGTCCATTTTATCTATCTTATTCGTGCCTATAATATCTATGAAGAGTTACTAATAAAATTCTTAAAATTCACAGATAGAAGATTAATGATCCCATAGGATTAGGCTTAGGCGACACAGCCGAGATTCCAGGCCTGGACATTTTGATTTGGTTCCATCGATATCTTCAGGCAAGGGGATATGCTGAGCTTAATCCCACTAAAGGACCGATGGAGGGAGCGACGGGTGCAGCTTCTACCCGCCCAACCACTACGATATACTTTGTAAACTATGCATAGATTTCTCAAATCTTAAAGGGAAGGATATACGAGAATAGAGTCTTATGTGGATTTGTGGTCAAAGATCCGCATTTATGAGAGGATATTTGGTTTGATAAGTTTGACTGATGAGACGAGGATGCAGTCGGTTATCTGGCAGTTACAGGATGAGGCTTTGAGTTGTGGGAGATAGTTGAAGCCGAGACAGACAAAGAGGAGATCATTTGGGATGAGTTCTATGGAGGATTTGAGGTGAAGTTTCTTTCTAGCACATATGAAAGTGTGAAGATAGAGAAGTTCATTCACTTGAAGGATATCCATATGTTAAAGAGTATGTCAATCAGTTCAATGGGCTAGCAAGATTCGATATGGGATTGATTGACACACCACATAAGAAGGCTCTCAAATTTTCTAAAAGGCTGAGCCAACCTCTTTAGGACCTAGCTCTAAGCCACATTCCTTTAGGTGCTACGTATGAGGGTCTAGTGGAGATGGATTTGCTAAACATTGTCTTTAATAGAGAAGCTAAGGGAGAGGAACCCAAGAAGGCTATGGGAAAAGCACGATAGAACCGGCAAAAAGTGGAGGTGGACCCATGGGAAAGATACAGAAGAAGTACATGCACTATAGGAAGTATGGTAAGAATGGGCATTTCATGAAGGATTGCAAGGAAGATCTATCTAAGGTTAAGTGCTATAACTATGATCAGTTCGGACATTTGAAGCGAGCTTTCACAACACGACGAATTTCTCAAATTTCTACTCAGATGATTCCAGCTTTTACACTAGAGGCGGTCCCTAGCTCGAGTGCATTAGTAGTGGGAGATAAGGGTAAGAAAGTGGTGATCGAATATGTGTTGACTCTTTTTGGTTTATCCATTCGCACTTTATTTGATTTTTTGGTTTCACATTCTTTCATTTCTAGTAGACTTGTTAATGACTTACACTTATATACTAGTATATTCACCGACCCTGTATTTGTGTCAAACCTTATAGGAGGATCATCAATTTATCCATGTTATGTAAGGATTTGAAAATTTTCATTTTTAGGGTCAAGTTTGATTGCAACACCTTTGTATGGGAATTCTATGATTTGGTTTGATATTTGACATGGATTGGATGACTATGTATGAGGCTATTTTAGACTATGATAAGAAGTTCGTTACATTAAGCATATGTAGTGGATGTAGCTTAGAGGTTTATTGCGATCCCCGAGGATCTTTTATGTTGAGCTACTTATATTAGTTAGACCTTTCACATTATGATCTTAGTGAAATGCCTTTAGTTAGAGGTTCCTATATGTTTTTGCAGAGGTTACTGGTCTCCTGTCCTAGAGAGAGGTCGAGTTTAGATCTATCTTGTTGAGAACGCCAGACCTGTTGCCTTACCACTAAGGAATATGTCTCTAATGGAAAGATGCAAGCTGAACTACCAAGTTAATGAGTTGTTAGAGAAGTGTTTTATTAGGAGAAGCATTTTTTAGTGGGGAGCAACAGTCATCTTTGTCACAAAGGCGGATGGTTATCTGAGACTCTACGTCAATTACAAGGAGCTGAATAAACTAACAAAGAAGAATCATTATCTGTTGTCCTACATAAACGATCTCTTTGATTAGTTGGTTAGAGCTAGGGTATTCTCACAACTTGACTTGGCTACCTTATTCCTTCAGTTGTGTGTAGCTAAGGACAGTATCTAGAAGATGACGTTCCGTATACCCGATGGATTATATGAGTGGTTAGTCATGCTGTTCGGACTAGTCAGTGCACCCGCCTACTTCATTGATTTGATGAGCCGAGTATTTAGGGGTTGCTAAACAAATTCGTCATGGTATTTGTGGATGGTATCCTTGTACACTCGAGAAGTGAGAAGGAGCATGCATTGCACTTAGGAGATGTGCTAAGTACACTCTGTGCACATAAGATGAAGGCGAAGTTATCGAAGTGCCGCTTTTGGAGAGAAGAGGTATGCTTTTTAGGATATAACATCTCAGCAAGTGGCTTAAAAGTTGACCCCCATAAAGTGCCAGCAGTTCAGGATTGGCACGTTTTGAAGAATACTACGCAGGTGAGAAGTTTTCTTGGTTCAACGGGCTACTATTGCAAGTTCATTAAGGACTTCGTGAAGATCTCTATCCCACTAACCCATCTTACCAAGAAGAATCTAGTCTTTTTGTATGATGCGGAATGCGAAGTTGATTTTATCAAATTGAAGGAGTCATTGACCAGTGCACCAGTTTTAGTGTTACCAAGTGGGACTAAGCCATTTACAGTTTATGCTGACGCTTATCGTATGGGATTAGGCATGGTTTTGATGTAAGAAGGAACTGTGGTGAGTTATGTGAGTAGGTAGCTGAAAACCCACTAGAGTAACTACCTTACACATGATCTTGAGTTGGCAGCCATTGTCTTTGCGCTCAAGTGATGAAGGCATTGTGTTTTAGGAGAGCAGTTCGAGCTATTCACGGATCACAAGTTCTTGAAGTACTTGTTCTCCAAAATGGACTTGAATTTGAGAGAGCAGAGGTGGATGGAGTTTTCGGAATCATATGACATTGGTATCTCTTATACCCTAGGCATGAGTAATATAGTGGCATGCATTTTGTGCAGATAGTGTGCAGTGTTGAGTTCCTTGTCCTTAAAGTGAAGACATTTGGAGTATATTTCTACCTTTGATTTTCGAACATCATTAAATATTATTATAGGACTCATATAAAATTTAGATGATCAACCTACATTGATAGAGCATATTGGATCTAAGCAAAAGGAGGATAAGGAGCCAGTAGATATTATAGAGAGGATTGGTAGAGGATATTCATCAAGTCATTTGAGCCTTCATGCCATTGACTAGATCGTTGCGAAGGGATAATAGGCTTTGTGTTCCCCATAATATGGACTTGATAGATCCAGTACTAGCAGAGTCTTACTTTCTAGGATAACTATCCATCCTGGTAGTGACAAGATGTATCATGACA
This sequence comes from Allium cepa, assembly GCA_030765085.1. Taxonomy (NCBI): domain Eukaryota; kingdom Viridiplantae; phylum Streptophyta; class Magnoliopsida; order Asparagales; family Amaryllidaceae; genus Allium; species Allium cepa. The sequence continues at coordinate 445,448,311 of CM060931.1, forward strand.
TGAAGCGAGTCTTCTATTGGCTCGATATGAAGAAGCAGATGGCGGAGTATATAGCTAGATGCATGTCTTGCCAGAGGGTAAAGATGGAGCAGAAGAAACTGAAAGTATTGTTGCAACCATTGGATATTCCTTAGTGGAATTGGTAGAGTATTTCTGTAGACTTTGTAGATGGTCTATCTAGAAGTAGGAGAGGGAATGAGAGCATTTGGGTCATAGTGGATCGGTTGACCAAGTGTACTCATTTCATACCAGTGAGGAGTACAAGGACGTCGACACCGTTGAAGGCTGTAACACCCCTAATTTTAAATAGCATCATTCAGGAGATTTGGTTAGATAAAATAAATATAATAATATAGAGACTAGGGTGGTAATGGAATTGAGATTTTAAAACTAATTAAGGTTATGCCTTAACTAAATTAATTAATGAGAAAGAGTTATAACTTAAATACTTAAGAGAATAAGGCAAGGGAAATATGGGAATAGCCGAACCCCATAACCCCTAAAACCCCTTACGACATTCTCATTCTCATTTACATTCTTACAAAACAAAAACATAAACAAAAGAAAAACTAGGCCAGCCATAATCCTAGGAGAAGAGGAGCTAAAAAATCAATTATAGGCTTAGATTCAAGCTAAGAAGATTAAAATGTAGAACAAATCTTAAGTTCATTATCCAAACAAGGTGAATAATGATCTAAACCATCTCATACAAGTCCTCTTGAATGTCTTAATTCGGGTTTAATGTTTAAAACCGTATGATTGGATGAATGAGGATATGCTTTGATTTTAATGCCATGTTATAATTTAAATAAGGATTTATGGAATAATGTAGTTCATTTTTAAGGCTAATATCGTCCAAAATTATTTCCAAATGCCATGATTTTTTAAAAATATTATGTAAAACATTATTTTGGAGATGGGTTTAAATTTTCATAATATTCTAAGCTATGGATAATTTATTGTGAATTTTTGAGTAAAAGAAATGGATATTTTTGGTTTTAATTCATTTAAGGACTTAGTTATTTATTTTTGAGCTGAATTTTATATGATAAATATATTATCATTTTGAAATTTATGTGAATTTCTAAGACTTTTCTCAAGAGATTTGCATGAGTTTTGAATTTAATTAGAAAGATTAGCATTTAATGATTAATTGAATACAAAAGGTTAGTTAATACTTTTAATTAAATATTGGAGCATTAATGATTACATGCGGTAGCAAATTCTGAAAAGAATTTTGGAAATATTTTGTTGTCCAATAGAAAATTTACAACGTAAGGGGTTAGGTAAAAAGAAATTTCTTTACTTAGTTAAAAATCAGTTCTTATAATAATTACAGTAACGCCACTTGCCTTCGAAAGCATTGATGCCTTCGGAATCATTGATCCAGTCGAAAGCATACAATGCCACTTTTCTTTGAACACTAAGTGGATAGAGGTGTCACTGTAGTTAACATATACTAGAATTAAGGCGGAAGGGTCCTTCCGCACAAATCAATAGTGTCGAAAGGGTCCGTCCGCATACATACACTTTAACAAGTGTGCACCACCACATTAATTGAACCATGGAAAGGACATTGCGTACTAGTAGATAGTGTCGAAGGGGTTCCTTCCGCTCTTATATGCTCTACAAGTATGTTAATAATTGAAGACGGAAGGGATGTGCCGCACTAATCAATGGTGTTGACAGCATACCTTCTACACCTTTATACTTGAATAAGTCAAACCATTACAGAAAGTATCTCCCGCTCTAGTTGATAGTGTCAAAAGGGTCCTTCTGCATGCATGTTTATCTATAAAGGTGGAAGGGTTGTGTCGCACCCAATCAATGATGTCGACAGGGTCTTATTCATAGTTTCAAAGAAGTAGTGGAAGAGGCCTTCTGCATTGCGTAAGCAATTATTTCAAAAGGTCCTGCTGCTGGAGTACAATGGCGAAAGGGGCATAGCCGCTTGTTTCAAACCCACTAGTTAAACGGAAGGGGACGAAGGACTTGTTTTCTCTACGATGTCGAAAGGGAGAGTGACAGAGGGTAACTCATGATGTCACAATGATCCAAAGGATATAGTCAAAAACCTTATTTTTCAAATTAGAGCACCTAATCTCATTTATAGAGTAAGCACATGGCAATGTAAAAGAGTTTTGAAATGACATTTAGCTTTGAAATTTGATAGGAAGCTTTCCTTGCTAAAGATAGTGGGTTAAGGGTATTAACCATATTTCATTAGAAAATGATTATAAGGAACTAAACCATGAATATATATTGTTGTGTTATTTGATCAGTTATCATGTATGCTTGTGTAATCATATTCATTTCATTTATAACCTATAACTGCATTTTGGGTTTTTAAGGGTATAATAATAGCCTAAGCTGATCTAGTAGTGAATATACATTGAATTAACTCCTGTGTGAGTAGAATTGCATCTAGAGGGTCAAAAATACAAGAATATAGGATGCTTAAGAATGATCAAAAAATTATTGGTTTATACAGGTTCTTAGTGAGCCCATAAAAACTATGTTAGAGAATTTGTAAATGGCAGGGGCCAATAGGTTCTTATTGATCCCGTAAAAACCATCTATGGAACAGGTTATTGATAGAGATCAATAGGTTTATAGCCAGCCTATGTAACTGTGACATGAGAGATGTTATCAGAGAATCCAAAAGGTTCATAGTGACCCTATGAAAACTATGATTGGAAGATGTTATTAGAGAATACAATAGGTTCATAATGACCCCACAAAAACTGTGATTGGATGATGTTATTGGTAGACGCCAATTGTTCTCAGTGATTCCATAAAAACTATGAAACCAAACAGATAGTCCGTAAGCTTGGAACATGTTATTAGTCAGCCAATGAAAACTAATAGATTAATAATGACCATAGAAACTATAACTTGAGACATATAGTCAAATGAATGGGGATGGGAAATCCAAAGCATATTGCATGCTTGCATATCATCATGATATATTTTATTACGTTATGTCTTAATCATTGTGGATGCAGGTGGATAATATATGGTTATTATAAATTGGGTTAAGATACCGGTGAGGGAAAACCCGTTCCGCTAAACGGCATGGTCTCACCAAATATCTTCTATATGTTTTGAGATAGTAGATTATTATTCACACCAAACTTTTTCTGACTTGAAGTTTATGTTTTCTGCTTAAACTCTTGGGTCCTCAATTGATTATAAGTAGTTCGAAAGTTAAGGTTTTTAGGTTTTCCTTTAGACGATAAGCTTTTGGAGACGTGTAGGAGGCAAGCTAGCTATTATGAGTTCTTTTTGTTTGATTCCGCTGTATAATTGGATGTAATTGTAAAGTTATTTAGTGCCTATATTTAGACTTTGATCAACCAAAGGGGCATTTTCATATGTCACTCTTGGCGTAATTTGTAACAATAATATTTCTCTGAATGTGATTTATAAATTGAGATTATGTAATGAATCTGAAATGCGATTTGAAATAGAATGATAAATTTGTTTTAAAATTGAGTTAATTTTTTTCATATCCATGTGTTTCTCATATATCAATGTATCTAACATTACTGCAGTTGTCACCGAAAAATAATAAATATAGATGATTGCTGCATCTATAACGATTAGTTTTGGGACTCCAAATGGAGGATGTTACTGGTTGGTATCAAAGCATAGGCTTATGTAATTTTAAAAGAAATTTGAACCTAATTTTTTTCAAAACATAACCCAATAGATTAGAAAATGAGTCTGCATCTTACTAAGGCTCATATGCAGATATACAAGAAAGGAAGATATGGAGGCAAAAAATGGAAGAGGAAATCTAGATGGAGGAAGCACCATAACTAATAGAAATGCTTGACCTAATACCAAGAGAAATCCGGGTCGACAGACGAATGCTAATCCAAACGCAAATGCCAATGTATGTGCTTGAACCCCACCGGTAGATATGGGGATGATGTATTAGTTCTTCCTCAATCTGATGCAAGTTGGAGTGGCTGCACGAGTAACCGGGGAAATGCCGTGAATGTTGGAGGAGCTAATCCCATGGCCCCAATTGGCAATAACTATGCCAAGCTGAGCAGGGATTACACCAGTCTTAGTGGGAAGTCATTTTAGGGAACATAGGATGTTGTTGAAGTAGGGAATTGGTTGTTGCATCGTGAAATAATTTTTGCTGACTTGTGATTAGACGATGAGTAGAAGATGGGACATGTTTCTAGACAGTTGTATGGAGCAGCTCTTTATTTATGGAAGGGTATTTCCATGGTAGTTCTCAAGGAAGAGTTAACTTGGGCGGAGTTTCGAAGGAAATTGAAGAGAGGTTCTTGTATGAAGTTGCTAAGTCAATATTGCTGAGAAACTTCATAGACTTAGTGCAAGGTGAGATGCCGGTGATGGAGTATGCTATGAAGTTTGATGAGTTGTCCAGATACATATATGCTACCGTTGACACCGTCATTAAAAGGAATGAAAAGGTTATTCGAGGGTTAAGACTTGAGATTGCTAGAGTGACTATACCACATCTCCGTGATCTTAGGATAGTTGTCATGGAGATGGCAATCATGAATGAGGAGGTACTTTCTACTTTTGAGAAAGAGAAGCTGGTTGAAACCCAAGATTCTTAGGGCAAGAAGAGGAAATTCTTTAAGAAGAAATGAGCTCAGAAAGGAGGAACTGCCAAGAAAGGGAAGGCTTATGTAGTTTTCTATAAATGCGAGAAGAAATGACATTTTTCTCATGAATTTAGAACTGGAAAAGGGAAGAAGGCTGCAGTTAAGAAAGGAGTAAAGTACTTCAACTGTGACCAGATCGGGTATTACAAGAATCAGTGTCCAGGACCGGTTAGAGCAAACAAGGGAAACTTTTTTGCCTTGGAACCATCATCTTCTAATCCAAACACTGCTGAAAGGGTAAAGAATATGATGGAAGGTACACTTTTGATTCATAATATACCAGTTAGGATACTTTTGAACCGGTGCATCGCATTCATTTATATCTCAGTTTTTAGTAGATAAGTTATGTTTAGGACCCTCATACCTTGTTACTTCCTTAAGGGTTGTAATTTCGATAAGAGGGTATGCAACTCTGGGGATGAGATGTGACTTGTTTTGTAACACCCCTACCTTAATACCATACTGTCTAATAGTATTACAGATTAATATTGCCAGATAGTATGAAGAATGAGGCTATACGGGGTACACACGTGAAAATTCCCTTAGACTAACACTAATACGTATTAAAACATTAAATATATAACTTACCGATACATACTCAGTATTGGTATAAAGCAATAGACACGTGTGCCTTCAAGATATAACAATACATAATATACAGTACAACACAGAGAACATAGAGTCAATCACAGGGAAATACACAGATATACGTATATATGTACGTATGTAATACAATAACACAATAAGAGTAGAACTCAACACAAATTCCAACTATCTCTGTAATGACCTACTATTTTGAACCATTCAAGTCGGTAATAAAACCATACATGTTAGACTTGAATAATTCAAAACAACAGAGTTAGAAGCAAATGCAATAGAAGACTAAATATAGAGAAGTTCGCTAAAACATAAGCAAATGAAAAATGTTTGAACAGAAACAACTGATATAACTAAAATAGCTAAGTAGAAAGAAAGATTAGATAAATAAATCTCCAGCAAAGTCTCCAGCTTCAAAAGGTGAGTCCTGAATACTGTAAACTCAGACTGACCCAAGCATAAAGTTAAAAAAACACTCGAGTTAGGACTAACATACTTATATAAGGAAACCAACTCAAGTGAATTGTACAAAAAATGCAACATTAACTTAAAGGATGTTTGGGATTGCTATCCTTTAAGGACCCATTAAACTATTTACTATATAGCAATATACGCTATATGTGTAATGTCTAGCAGTAAAGTATAATATACCAAAAATAGTGTTAAGGCATTAATCATATCCCCGTTAACACATTTATAAATGCTGTAGTCTATAAACTAAGGTAAACTCCAACAAACCGGTGGGCTATCAAGGAGCACTTCATAGGTACGACACAAAACGAAATCGTAGTGGACTCGCTAAGAAAGATGACAAGGCACGCGAGGCTATACCCTGGGTAAGATTCTACATTTTGCGGCACCAGGCTGGTGGTAACATATAGCAGCTACTACTGTCCACCTCGAAACAACACTCCCATAATCAAAGGGGTCCCAACTCAATCACAAAGTAAAAGATATGGTATCGAAGAAGTGTGTCCGATAGGAGGAGCGACCTCACTTAGCTTGATGATGGCTCCCGTTTTAGTCATCCAAATAGGCCATTGTTTCATACCTCAATGTAGCACGTCACCAAACCATCTTACTTCGTTCTGGATCCTCCACCGTGTATACGGTTATAAAAGTGGTTCCAGTATTGACCGAGAGTATGCCAACAGTCGGCCCCGATCTCTTTAACAACCAATCGTCATATTTTTCACACCGTGATCATTTTCTAAAAATCATTTAAATAATAAATCTTAAATTATAATTTAAATCAATACTAAAATATTTAACTTCAATTATATTTTATATTTTAATATTTACTTTAAAATTAATATTAAATCAAATTTATTACATTTCAAAAATCACACCTTTAAAACTTATATAAAATCTAATTTAAATTTTAAATTCTTTAAATTTAATTACAAATTATGATCCACTTATCTTCCTAAATTTATTAAATTATTGTATAAAATTCTTTATTTATTATATTTAATTAAAACTATATTTATCACATTAAATTAAAACTATATTTATTATTATATTAAATCAAAACTATATTTATTACATTAAATTAAATTAAAATATATTTATTATATTAAATTAAATTAAAAAGTATATTTATTATATTAAATTAAAACCATATTTATTATATTAAATTTACTTTTAAATTATTTAAATATTTTATTTAAACCAATTAAAAATTATAAGTTAAAAATCTTAAAATTTCCTTTAAATCGTATATAACTTATAATTTAAACCTTAAAACATATAAAATATTATTATTTTCCAAATATTAATCTTTAAATAAAAATAATGATTTTTCCTAATTTAGAAGATCATTCGAGTATGTATCATTTCAATCCATAGTTAGGGAACTTGAAGTGTGATATAAAATAAACATAACATAACATAGCATGTAACATATCAATGAGCATAACAATATATATCATGTTAACTAGAACAATCCTAAAATTTTACTATTAATTCAAATGGTGTCAATTCACTTAAAATAAGCATATCAGTTGTGAGTGATTTCTCACCTTTCATGGCTAGAGAAATTGAAAAGAACGACGAATTAACATGACAAATGGACACAACGAACACAAGCGGATATCAGATCCAAGCTAGCAAATCCAAACCCGAATCAAGTTATGAACTTTGAATCAAACTTTTTCTTATGAAGAGGAGGGATGCAAATTGGGTTCGGCCTAGGTGCTAGGTGGCTCGGCCTTGGCGCTAAGGTGGCTCGGCCAAAGTGCTAGGGTGGTGGCCGTGTGGGTGTGTGGAGGGTGTGAGTGAAGAGGCTTCGTTAGGCTAGTGTGTGGAGCATGAAGGCTTAGCCGAATAGGTGAATGGGTGTGCGCGGGGTACGACAATGAGTGGAGGAGGGTGTGAGGCCGAGAGGATGGGTGTGGGTGAGTGGATGGTGTGGCCGAGAAGGGTAGGGGTGGTGGAGAGGGGAGAGAGAAGAAGAGGGAGGCTAGGCAAAATAGGTAGGGGCTAGGGTTTAGGCTATAGAACTTAGGGAAGATGGTGACGGAGGATTAGAGTTTACTGTAGAATTGTTTTAGGTTTCAGGAGGAAGAAAGTGAGAAAGAGAGATGAGAAGGAAAAAGTACGTACATATCTATTTCTTGACAGGTACGTCCATTTAGAAAGCCACATGCCTATTCAGGTGACTTTTGGTATCCCAACCCGGCAACCAAGCCCAATAAATCAATCCCAAAACCCAAATACAACAAATAGGATAATATAGTCAAAATGAACACGCGTGTTTACACAGAAAATTATGGATTTGAAGACATAGGAATCAGATTTTGACGAAATGAAAAGTGGGGAGATTAGAATTCAGTTAGTTTCATAAAAAAAGAATAAAATTTAAAATTTAAATGTTTCAACAAAAAGTCAAACTTTGATCAAATTTGATCAAAATTTGAAATTACAGAAAATTTTCTATTTAATTTGGAAAAATATATTACTCAATATCCCAAAAAATAATATTTAAATTCAAATTTTTTTAAATTTTTAAATGTTTAATTCAAAAATTCAATAAAAAATTCTTTAAAAAAATTTGACTGAATTTACGGGTCGTAACACTTTCCCCCACTCAAAACTTTTTGTCCCCGAAAAGGAACGAAAAGAAGAATAGAAACAAGAAGAAAAGGTAAGATAGATTAACGAATAGTACTTAGAACAAACAACTTCGGATTCGAAGCACACATGCTCTCCTCCGTCTCCTAGGTACAATCCTGATCATCAGTACTCCACTGCACTTTGATCAAGTTGATAGATTTCCTCCTCAGCTGCTTCGTACCTCTATCAACAATGCAAAGTGGCTTCCTCTCGATAGTGAGGTTTGGCTCAACATCCAAACTCTTGAATAAAGCAGGCTAAACAATCAAGGATGGATCATGAAGATACTTGTGAAGATGAGAGACATGAAACACATTATGTACTCCAGACAGCTTCTCTGGCAAATTCACCCGATAAGCTAATGGACCAACTCTCTCCAGGACATGAAAAGGACCAATGAATCTAGGATCAAGCTTCCCTCTCCTACCAAAGCGAATCACATTCTTTAGTGGCGAGATCTTAAGAAAAACCTGATCACCCACTGAAAATTCCAAATCACTTCTCCACTTATCAACATACTTCTTCTGCCTATCCTGAGCAATCTTCATCTTCCTCTTGATCTCCTCAACCTTCTCGGATGCTTCTAGAATCATATCGGGTCTAAGAATCAAACAATCACCGGATTCAATCCAGCAGGATGGAGATTCGCATGGTCGTCCATAAAGAGTGGCAAATAGAAACATTGTGATACTAACTTGAATTCAAAGGATGAGATTAAATAGATTCATGCTTACATTAACCTTAATTTAAAAACTAAGATTATACCTGATAGCTGTTATTATAAGTGAATTCAACGAGATGGAGATGATCTTCCCAAGATCCTCCATAAGCAAGAACACAGGTACGAAGAAGATCTTCTAGAATCTAGTTCACTCTTTCCATCTGACCATCGGTCTGCGGATGATAAGCTATGCTAATATTCAACCGGGCATCCAAAGCTTCCTGAAAGGCCCTCCAAAAGTTACTGGTAAAGATGGGATCTCTATCACAAACGATGCTAATCGAAACACCATGAAGTCGAATAATCTCTCTCATATAAATCTAAGCTAAACTCAAAGAAGTGCGCTTAGACCTGACCGGAATGAAATGAGCTGATTTGGTCAGTCTATCCACAACTACCCATATACTCTCATTACCCCCTTCTAGTCCTCGATAGTCCATCAATAAAATCCATAGAAACCTGTTCCCATTTCCAATTGGGAATCTCAAGGGGTTGCAATAATTCAGCAGTCTTCTAGTGATCGACTTTAACCTGCTGACAAGTGACACATCTACCAACATAGAGGGAGATATCTTGCTTCATACCACTCCACTAATACAACTTCTTCATATTCTGGTACATCTTCGTAACTCCTGGATGAATAAAAAGTCTAGACCGGTGATTCTCCTTAAGCACGTCTTGCCTTAATCCATCAACATTCGGAACAAAAATCCGATTATTAATCCTTAAGATTCCTTTATTATCAATTAGTGCTCCTTTTCCATCTTGGTTTCCACCTTCCCTATTATGAACATTCTCCTTAATAAGCCTTAACATATCGTCTTCATCTTGCTTAGTAACAATATGATCCACAAGGAAGGAAGAAACAACAAGCTGACACAACTTCGCCTTCTTCCGACTCCAGGCATCGGCTACTACATTAGCTTTCTCGGGAGTGTAGTTAATGTTGAGGTCATAAGTAGCTAGAAACTCGAGCCATCTAACTTGCCTCTGGTTCAAATCCTACTGGGAAAAAATATACTTCAAAGACTGGTGATTTGTAAAGGGCTCAAACTGAGTTTCCAAAAAATGGTGTCTCCATGACTTCAAAGCAAAAACAACAGCATGCAATTCCAAATTATGAGCTGCATAATTGGCTTCATGGTTCTTCGACTGATGACTGACATAAGCAATAACCTTCCCATTCTGCATTAAGACAACTCATAAACCTTCTCGGCTAGCATCATTAGATACCGTTAATCCCTCATTCCTATTTGGGACGGTAAGATATGGTGTGGATGTAAGTTTGCGCTCTAACACATTAAATGCAGTTTCACACTTATCACTCCATATAAATTTAGCATTCTTACGAGTCAAAGTGGTGAGAGGTGCAACAATCCGAGCAAAATTGTGATATTCCGTAATTCTAGACATCTAGTGATTGATAAATAATCGGGTTAATTAATATGATATTGATTTATGGATCGAACAAATAAATATGATGATAAATATTTATACTTGGGTAAATATTTATTTGATATTGTTCTAGTATAATTATTTAAAATTTGCAAAAACATTATTTTCAAACAAATGTAATGTGTGTTTGTTTAAATATATATATGAGTAAATTCAAAATTAATTTGAATTTAAGATTGAAAATTCAAAGATATCTTAAAATAAATTGGATATAAAAAATTTATAAAATATGGATATCTTAAAGAAAGCATTTATTTGTTTAGAAATGTATTTATTAATTAAGATAAAAGCTTTTAAAATCATTTAAAAATAATTTAAGTAAAATAATACAAGTGCAGCTTTTAAAAACCATGCTAAGTATATGTGTAAAGTAATTAGCCTGTAATATGATAAGTGTCAAGATTTATTTCTTATTTTCTTTAATTCTAATAAATTCTAATTTCATTATATAAACATACTTCATTCATCTTTCCATTTTTTTATCTTTTCAACTAAAAAAAGAGAGGGAAACAATGAAAATTTCACTTGGACTTCATCTCTGAAACCAGATCAAGTCTGAAAGTTTTCCTCAAAACAAATCATAATCCTGTAAAACTGTTTTTTTCCTCAAGCACATTTTTTTTCAAATCAAAAGCCTGGAAATGAATAAAATCAAAATAAATCAAGACTGGGAAACAGATCCGAGGAGTTAAATCAAGATTGAATCAAGCTAAGCAAGGATTCAACTCAGATTCATCATGCAAGATCAACTCAACATGATCATCTCAGTCTTCTCTGTTATAATTTACGGTGAGTAATCTTCTACACTTTTTAATACCTGTTTGAATTTTTATGTTTATGAGCAACCCTTTTCTTTAAAACTTAAAATAGATCTAAATCTATGCATGTGATTGTGGATTGTATTTGTGTTATGCACATGTATATAAAAGTAGGAATCTCTGGATATTGGTGATTGTATTTGATCTGTACAAGATTATAGAGCATGTTCTTCTCTGTTTCGAAAAAAATATATACAGAGTTTAAACATTTCAGGGAAAAATTTCAAACTTCTTTCCCAAATTACTATTAAACTTAGAATTTAAAACAGTATGAGTTTGTGAAATCATAATTTAAGTTTTAAAAACTTGTTTAAGTATTTTTAGTTTGTAAATGTCTGTAACTATGTAAATACAGTAAGATTTTAACAAAAATGTTAAAATCAAGTAATTTGTTTTATGAATTCAAGCATGCAGCTTAAATCAACACTAGCAAACTCGAATTTTAAAACTAAAATTATGAATTTTAGTTGGGTATTGGGTTAGCATTTTGGGAATGACCAGTTTTAGTTTTCGAGTAAGCTCCGGCGATTGGAGTAGTTTTTTAGGACGAGGCTTTGGATGGAGATAGATAGGCGATCATTGAAGTTGGGAAAAATGGGGTAAAGTGTACACGATCGCCGTAGCGTCGGTTATATGCCAATTGGGTTTTAAACCCTAGATATGTCAAGGCTTGAAAATTGGTCGTTGTGGTTTCTATGGTGCATCAAGCTGCACGTGGTTTGAGCAAGAGACACTGAGATCGTGAATGGAGACGCTGGTGAAGTCTTAGTGGTTCCGGTGGCCAGAATCGCCTCGTCGAGGCAGTTTTCAGTTGGGTTTGGTTTCGGGTTTCAGCAGAAAGGCTCGATTCTGATTTGGGCTTTGGGGTATCGAGTCGATGGCTGGAATGGATTGTCGTGACGATAGGTGACTTGTTGAGGATGGGTCGGAGGTGCCAGAACGTGGTCGGCAATGGTGCACGTGCACCATCTCGCGTGTGTGTCTGTTCTGTTTGTTTTATGTATATTGAGGTACTAGGTCGAACTCGAAGACGAATTCGAAAATTTTATTATGTTGCCCGAGTCTGTTTCCGTGTCGTGCAAGCTTTGTTAATACTATAATTACAAAATTCAAGTAGAAACAAATGTTTGAATAAAGCTGTGGAGTAGGGAAGAAGAAGGAATAGGGAAATTTGGGTTTGACTCGTGTTTTGCCCGATGTTTTGAGCATTGGACTCGGGTTATTTAGCTACCGAGTTTACTTTTACGCGAGTAATTGTAGTACCAGGTGTTAAGGCAGGGAAACCATTCTGAATTTTACAAAGTTCCAGGGAAAATCAAATCTTTGAAAACAAGTTTCAAGCATTATCTAACAAGATTTATTTATTTTTATTATTTTTGTGGTTAAGTAAATTAGTTGGATTTGAAAATTTAAACTTTTGGCGTGTCATTTAATTGAATCTCTAGTTGATTCAAATAAAATGAATGATGAATTTTCAAAGGTAGTAGGTATGTGGTATAAACTGAACAAACCAAGAAGATCTCAAATGGTGTGTTGTTTAAAGTAAGATTACAAGATGAAATTAAAGAATAATTTTGTTGCGCAATTAATTCAGATAATTATTTAAGGTAATTAATAAATTAAGGTAAGTATTTAGAGGATTAATTAATTGATATTATTAATTAAAGAATAGTTAGTTGTTTAAATGAGATTTATTAAAGGTTAAACAGTGTAAGTAGTTAAGAACAATTAAAAGATTAATTAATGTAATTAATTTAAAGGCTCATGAGTATGATTAATTTAAGGATAATTAATCAATATAAGTGATTATAGAAAAATTAATTTGAGTAATTAATTAAGAATCAATGTAATTAATATGGATGAATAGAGGTTAATTAATTTGTGTAATTAATTGAGAGTTAATTACTTAAATGTAATTAAGGAATAATTAACCAAGAATGATTAATTTAAAATAATTAATTAAAGAAGTTGATTAAGGTGGATAGATGAAGAATAAATAAATTGGATTAAAATTAATTAATGATTAAGTGGCAAGATGTGCAATATGGTGGAAATTAATTTAATATATTTAAATTAATTAGAAACGGTGTGACTAATTAATCTTGCCTATGAGTTACTGAATAATATTGAATGCTACAGATTATTTGATATTCCTGATTTGAAATGTTTTGCGGTATGATTGGATTGAATAGTAATAAGGTAGTTATCTATCGAGATATACCACTATGGAAGTAACATCATGTATTTAAAGTTTGAAGTTATGTTTCACTTGAATAATTTGGGATAAGATGTTATTGAATTCGAAGAGACCAGAATCGGGTATTAGTTAATACCCGAAACCACTTCGATTCTATATAAACTGGATATGTGGAATCAAAAGGGTGTAATGGAATGATTTAAGTGAATTGGACCATATAATCTAAGTTCTGGCACTTAGAAATTGACGTGTGAAATAAGTGATGTCTATAAAAACTTGTGAAGTGAATATTGATATAAGTTACCCGGGTTTATATGAGTTGTATGCATTTGTATTCAATGTTAGATGGATTTACTCACGCTGGTTTCCAGCCTGACCCGGGTGTTACTTTGATGTAATGCTCGGGACAGACCGAGTACTACAGATTTTCAGGTAAGGACTTTCTGGAGCTCAGGAGGTGAGCTGGAGGGCAGGAACGTATGGAGTGTTTTCCGCTGCGATACATTATTGTATAACTAGGACATGTTGTTTTAAACTGTCCAGTGATGGGTAATGGTTGTAACTCTGATGTATAAAATATAAGTGTACCGATACAGTTCTTCTTTATAAAACTGTTATTTATGTGATTTTATATTTTGATCCGCTGCGAATGTGAGGTTTCTTTTGATGTTTCTGTTCTTCTTCTTATATCTCTTTCTTCTTTTTCATAACTATCTGGAATTTTCGGGTTCGGAAATTTCGGGTCTTTACAAAAATTCTCAATGAACCTCCTATAATAACCAACTAAGCCCAAAACGCCATGAATATCAGAAGAAGTCTTGGGTCTTTCCTAATCCTTAAATAGAATAGGGAATATGAATTTCAAAAAATGATAAGATAAGATAAGTTACAAAAGAAGAAAGAGGATAGACATACATTGATCGCAGCGATACTAACTGGATTAATCGAAACCCCTTTTTTAGAAACAATATGTCCAAGAAATCAGACTTCATCCTTCCAAAAATGGCATTTCGGAAATTAATTTTTAGCCAATAACTCCTAAGGGTTTCAAGAACAAAACTCAAGTGCGTTACATGCTTCGCCTCTGACTTAGAAAAGACAAGGATGTCATCGACGAAGACAAGAAAGAACTTGTTAAGAACATCTCGAAAGACACGATTCATAAGATCAATGAAGAAGGCTGGTGCATTAGTCATACCAAAAGGCATAACTAACCATTCATAGAAACCATTCCTAGTACAGATAGCCGTTTTGGGAATGCTCTCCTCAACCACTCTGAGCTGGTGAAAACCGGTGGCAAGATCAAGCTGAGAGAAAACTTTAGCTCCATAAAGCTAATCGAACATATCATTAATATGAAGCATAGGATATCTGTTTTTCATAGTTAGCTTATTCAGTTCCTATAATCAACACACATCCTCAAAGAACCATCAGATTTAGTGAAAAATACCATAGCTGCTCCCCTTTCGAATGACTCGCCCTAATCAAACCCTTGGAAAATAAGTCTTCAATCTGCTTCCTTAACTCAACTTTCTCCCTAGGTGCCATCCTTCTTGGAGGAAGAATTACTGGTTAGACTACGGGAATAAGGTCAATGCGGAATTCAGTTTCCCGCCTAGGAGGAAGAGAAGAGACTTCACTAAAAACACCAGGAAAGATTTTGACAGCAGGAGTGGAGCCAGTGTCACTAGGATGAGAATCAAGAGAAAAGATAAAACTGCCAGCATAATCCTAAGGCATACGACACCCGATCACCAAAGGATTACCTTTATCATCAACAAGAGAAATAGTTCGGGCTTTACAAGAGATAACGACTTCATGCCTCTTCAGCCAATCACATTTGAGCAAAATGTCGAAAGCATCGAAACCAAGAACATAGAAATTGCCATTGAAACGATGCCTCTTTTAAAGGAGTGCCACCCATTACAAATCCTACTAATGTTCGCGGGACCACCAATAGGATTAGACACACATAAGGATTTAGTGGCATATTCAGATGAAAGGATGTGCTCAAGCTTGTTACAAAGATCTACAGAGACAAAACTATGAGATGCATCGGTGTTAAGTAAAACACGAGTAGGATGAGAATACAAAGTAAAGGTACCCTGAAGCATACCCTTAATATCATTACCAGTAGGAGTGGAAGAAGTAACTGCAAAGATCCCAAATAACCTACCCTTCTGCTGAGTAGGACAATCCTTCTTGAAGCGGCCAGGCTACAAACAAATATGGTAAAGATAACGCCTAGTCATCTGAACTAGAGGAATAGAAGCTCCGACTGAATAAGGGTAGCTATTGGGATAGTGTCCCTTTTGATCACACTTGAAGCAAGTAATGGAAGACAGATCAATAGGCAACTTTTGAGAAGTATGTCCAATACCCTGCGAATTCTGCCTTTTCTTCTTCTGCTACTGGAAATTGAACTTTCTGTTCTTGGAGCTGCGGGAAGAAGACTGAGATGGAGGTGCACGAACAACAGTTGCTACCTTAGAAGTGAGGTTCTCATATCTAATTCTCATATCCATCAATCCAGTAAAAGAGCCATGCACATGAGCAATCAGACAATCATAACTCCGGACGAGCTCTGGCTATAAAAATCTCATTCTTCTTAAGCGGGGTATCATTCAAGCCAGGACCAAACTTGGACAGTTTGTTGAACTTCCTCTCATCTCAGAAAATGTCATATTCCCCTGCTTAAGATCCATAAACTCCTTGTATAGCTAGGACTTCATGGCTTCGAGCATCCACTTAGCTACAAAAGCTTCCTTGAAATAAGATATTCAAGACTTAAGGAAGATTCCAAAGAGATAACTTAACCAAACTTGAATCCAACTCAAGATTATACCCAAGTTGCCCTAAGTGATAACTGCCAATAATGTGGGCTGTAACTGACACCCACCAATCTGGGCTACCTCTTGCAACTGCTAAGCGGCTAACTGATGTTTTTGAGTGTCGATGATCTCAAGATCTATGAAAATCATCTCTAAACTTTTCAGCCACTGCTGAGCCTCAATGATGCCCTCTGCTCCAGTAAACTTGATACCACCAAGCTGAGTGAACTCCTTACAAAGAGCGGTGAATCTGACTGGCTTAGATGGCGGGGCAATAGATGTAACAACGGATGGAACTAGGGTATATCCGTGACCCCTACCTCTAGCATTTCTACGGGTACTCATTTGAAAGATTAAAGAATGGATTTTAGAACAAAGGAAGAGATTCAAATTCAAAGAAATCCTAATCAAAGAATTCTAACTAACAAGGTGGATTCGAAGGAAGGAATTTCAAGGAAAAAATTAGATTTTAAAACAAATTTTTGTATCCAAAAATACTTTAAAAAACTTTTAAGAATCATTTTAAAATCATTTTATACTTTTCAAAATATGCTCTCTCACAAGAAATGATTCCGAGGCTGATTTTGCTCATTTAGGGTATCGCTACCCTATCTCTAATGAATTTTACCCCGTAGGCTAAGGTTTTTTCTAAAACCAAAGCTCTGATACCAACTGTAACGGCCCACTATTTTGAACCATTCAAATCGACAATAAAACCACACATGTTGGACTTGAATAATTCAAAACAATGGATTTTTAATTTAATTGGGGTAAATAAAAGTAATCATAGAATGCAGACACGAAATATGCAGCAGAATAAATAAAACATAGTAGTTCATGAAGCAACTACAAAAGCAACAGAGTCAGAAGCAAATACAACAGAAGTCCAAATACATAGAAGTATGCTAATACATAAGCAAACAACAAATGCCTGAATAGAAATAACCAAGGTAACTGAAATAACTGAAATAGCTAAGAAGATAGACAGGCAGATAAATAGATCTCTAGCAAAGTCTCTAGCTCCTAAAGGTGAGTCTTGAATACTATAAAACTCAGACTAACCCAAGCATAAAGTAAAAACAAAACACTTGAGTCTTGACTAACATAATTATATAAGTAAACCAACTCAAATGAGTTGTACAATAAAATGCAAGAGTAACTTAAAGGACGTTTAAGATTGCCATCCTTTAAGGATCTGTTAAACTATTTACTATATAGTAATATACGTTATACATGTAACGTCTAGCAGTAAAGTATAATATACCAAAAATAGCGTTAAAGCATTACCCATATCCCTCTTAACATATTTTATAAATCCTGTAGTCTATGTAGTACTATAAACTCCACCATACCGGTGGGGTATTAGGGAGCACTCCATAGGTACGACACAAAACAAAATCGTAGTGGCTCGCGAGGGAAGATGACAAGGCACACGAGGCTATACCCTGGGTAGGATTCTACCGTTTTGAGGCACCAAAAGTGGCAACGCATGACAGCTACTACCGCCCACCTCGAAACAACACTCCCATAATCAAAGGGGCCCCAAATCAATCATAAAGTAAAAGATATGGTATCGAAGAAGCGTGTCCGATAGGAGGATCGACCTCACTTAGCCAGGTGATGGCTCCTGTTCTGGTCATCCAAATAGGCCATCGTTCAATACCTCAATGCAGCAGCGTCGCCAAAATATCCTACTTCATTCCATGTCTTCCACCGCGTACACGATTATTAAAGTGGTTTCAGTATTGACAAAGAGTAAGCCAATAGTCAGCCCCGGTCTCTTTAACACCCAATCGTTATATTTTTCACATCATGGTCATTTTATAAGAATCATTTAAATAATAAATCTTAAATTATAATTTAAATCAATGTTAAAATATTTAACTTCAATTATATTTTAGATTTAACATTTACTTTAAAATTCATATTAAATCAAATTTATTACATTTCAAAAATCACATCTTTAAAACTTAGATAAAATCTTATTTAAATTTTAAATTCTTTAAATAAAATTTAATTACAAATTATGCTCTACTTATCTTCCTAAATTTTATTAAATTATTATACAAAATTCTATATTTATTGTATTTAATTAAAACTATATTTATCATATTAAATTAAAATATATTCATTATATTAAATTATATTAAAAGTTTATTTATTATATTAAATTAAATTAAAATGTATATTTATTATATTAAATTAAAACCATATATATTATATTAAATTTACTTTTAAATCATTTAAATTTTATATTTGAACCAATTAAAAATTAAAAGTTACAAATCTTAAAATTTCCTTTAAATCATACTTAACTTATAATTTAAACGTCAAAACATATAAAATATTATTATTTTGCAAATACTAATTTTTAAATAAAAATCATTAAATTAAATTAAAATTTAAAACCACTTTATTAAATCAAAACATACTTTAAAATATAGAAAATAATTTAAATAGTTTAAAATAAATCTGAAACCAACCAACGACGTCGGTATATAAATTTTCTACCCTATGGTCAAGTGATTGGGTATATATCATTTCAACCCAAAATTTTAATTAAATTTTTGGGTATATATCATTTCAACCCGTATCCCAAATTCAAATCAATAAAATCGCTTGGGTCTATCATTTCAACCCATAACAATTTTTACTAATCTAAAATATCGTTCGGGTATATATCAATTCAATTCATAGTCAGGGAATTCGCAGCGTGATATAAAATAAACATAATATAACATAGCATAGCATATAACATATCAATGAGCAACAATATATATCATGTTAACTAAAACAATCCTAACATTTTACTTTCAATTCAAATGGTGTCGATTCACTTAAAATAAGAATATCAGTCGCGAGTGATTGCTCTCCTTTCGTGGCTAGAGAAATTGACAAGAACGGCGAATAGATACGACGAATGGACACGACGAACACAAATGGAAATCGGATCCAAGCTAGCAAATCCAAACCCGAATCAAGCTGTGAACTTTGAAGCAAAGTTTTGTTTCTATTTTTTTTATAAAGAGGAGGGGTGCAAATTGGGTTCGGCCTAGGTGCTAGGGTGGGTGGCCGTGTGGGTATGTGGAGGGTGTGAGTGAAGAAGCTTGGGTAGGCTAGTGTGTAGAGTGTGAAGGCTAGGCCGAAGAGGTGAATAGGTGTGCGTAGGGTACGACAATGGGTGGAGGAGGATGTGAGGCCGAGACGATGGGTGTAGGTGAGTGGATAGTGTGGCTGAGAAGGGTAGGGGTGGTGGAGAGGGGAGAAGGGGAGAGGAAGAGAGAGGCTAGGGAAAAGAGGTAGGGGCTAGAGTTTAGGCTATAGAACTTGGGGAAGATAGAGATGGAGGATTAGAGTTTACTGTAAAAAAAAATTAGGTTTCAAGAGGAAGAAAGTGAGAAAGAGGGATGAGAAGGAAAATGTACGCACATATCTATTTCTCAACAGGCACACCCATTCAGAAAGCCACATGCTTATTCAAGTGACTTCTGGTATCCCATCCCAACAACCAAGCCCAATAAATCAAGCCCAAAACCCAGATAAAAGGAATAGGATAATACACACAAAATGAACGCGTGTTTTTACATAAAAAATTACCGATTTGAAGATGTAAGAATCATATTTTGACGAAACAAAAAGTGGAGAGGATATTAGAATTCAGTCTAGTTTCATAAAAAGAGAATAAAATTTCAAATTTAATTTTTTCAACAAAAAGTCAAACTTTGACCAAATTTGACAAAAATTTTAAATTTTCGAAAATTTTCTATTTTATTAATTTTGGAAAAAGATATTACTCAATATCCCAAAAATGGATATTTAAATTAAAATTTATTTAAAATTTAAAATATTTAATTCAAAAATTCAATAAAACTTTCTTTAAAAAAAATTGACTAAATTTACAGGTTGTTATCTCAATATATTATTAATAAATAATTAATACACATCTCAGCATCAAAATATACAATGAATCAATGTTTTATAAATATCATATAATCATCCTAATATATATCAATAATAAAAGGGTTAGAATACATCTAAATCCAAGGTCAATAAACATATGGAACTTTCTATATACTGGGTGTAAATATAATAATATTATCTCAAACGGTTCAACATCATATAGTATAAATACACCATTAAAACTAGTTTAAAAATATCATCACCCATATAAATAATACTAATCGAAATCACGAAATCAACAACAAATGAGTGAATCATCCATATTAATGAAATCATCATCAAATCAATATATGTATATAATGTGAGATAGCCTATCAAATCATCCAAACCATATCCAACGTCGCATAAACCATAAATATAAATCATCTCCTAACCAAAACACCAACAATAAGATAAGGCTATCTCAGAAAAACAAAATCGTCAATGAATATGGATATGCAGGGAAGATTACACTTTAGACCCAGTCAGTCCCTAGTTTAGTCAAATCATTACAGCAAGAAGACATACATGCCAATCCACTACTCACACATATACCATGAATCTAACGGGAGACTGACAGCCGCCTACCGCAAGCCTGCTCCAGGAACACAGGTCTACTTGCCAACCATTGAGTAACCATCTATTCCTTTAGTCTTCAATGTATATATATTAATCTACAACTTTCACATACCCTAAACCAGATAGGGAGACTGATAGCCGCCTACCGCAAGCCTGCTCTAGGAACCCAGGTTTAATCGCCTACCATAGAGTAACCATCTATTCCTATAACCTTCTGTTACCTCGATGGACATTATGATCTCATCCATCAATGGCTCGTCAACGCGCAGCCTTGGTCACGATCCTTATTTGTCTCGAATGGTAACAGACTGCTGGCAAATGTGACACAAGGAGCTATGGGCAACAACCCATCTATTACTACTAATACTGTGATGCACATCAAAAGGGACACATAACTATGGCGTCATGGATCTGCGGAGCGACCCCATGATCAGGCCGCCAGGGTGGATACTGGCCAACCTGGTTCACTCTCGAACTATAAAGGGAGCTGGACACAAGTGGATGACATATAATACTCATATCCTATATCCATATATGGATCTAGACGTAAGCCGATATAGAGTCACCATGTGACAGTAATATAATAGAGCTTTTATCCCTCATCGACACATGACTCTACCCAACACATGGCTATAATATACTCACCACAGCGAGTATCATCACATACATAAGTAATCCTCGATTGAGTGACATTTACTGTAGTGAATAATCAAACAAATAACATAACGGAATCCTATACCATCGCATTCGAAGCTCATGAACTACACTCCATCCATAGTATATATCTCTATATGACAAGTCTAATGAATAATCGAAAAAGTGTTACCAAAAGTCCTATACCATACGGTATCACTAATCCGTTTATTCAAGTTCCTCGTAACATGGAGATAAAATTTCATATATATAAATTGCCACAAATTCATAAGGAAGAATGTCATCGCCGTATCATATAAAAATCATCAGCCAAACTAATATCAATGGTGGATTACTCATATCATTCATTTCAACAAATATAAAAGAAGTAAAATCAGAAGAAAACGAGATAAAAATGATTAATAAAAGACAGATAAAATAAAAAAATCGACTGTAACATATAATTTTATATAACAAAAATTAATATTTAAAATTAGTTAATAAATAATAAAATATATAATCTAGAATTAAAGGAATAGTTATAAAACATCCAAATGGATATGATGTATTTTTAATCAAATAAATGAATTTATAAATTTTCAAAAACTTGAATTATACTCTAAATCTCATAAAATATCCTTTGGAACTTGAGGATAACAATTAGAACCATCATATATATGTTCTATTATAAATTTATTAAAGTTCAAAAGCTAAATATTTTACTAGTTAGTTTATTTCTAAATTAAATAATTTATAATTATTATTGAATAAATCTTTACTTGATTTAATTTTACAGTGCTCAAAACATTCTAATACTTTGATAAATGAAAATATATGGTAAAAAGGAAAAATGGTTTACATGAATATACATGTACATATTCACGAACTATATAGGAACTCACGAAAGGAAAGCTTCTGGTACTCAATAAAATATATATCACATGCTGGCTTAAAGAACATAAATATTATATACTAAAGGCTTCAAGTGCTTAATGATACACACACACACACATATACACATACATACATATATATGTGTGTGTGTGTGTGTGTGTGTGTATCACGTGCTAACCAAAGGAACACATGGTATTATAATACATAAAAGCTAGCATTTTTTTTGTAAAATATGAAAGCTACAGCAAAGTAAAATATTTGCCATGAAAACATATGTTCATACAATTTTAAGGTTTATAAAAATGCCGTACAATGAAATATTAATCCAGCCGAGTACATATATATATTGATAAACACATATGAAAATGAAACCATAGTTATTTATAGCAAGAAATAACACACCAGTTTCTTTTGTAAGTGCAAAGTATTAAAACTAATAAGCTCTAAGTCAAAGAAACACCACCATGCAAAGTCCAACACTTCAAATATTTGTATTGCTCCTAACATATAATATGCAAACACACACTAAAACAATATATATACACATACATTTATAAATGAACGTACCTAGCGTACATGTTTGCATATAGGGAACAAAACAAACGCTTATACTAAACACAATCACACCCATATTACACTCACACACTCAAACAAAAAAATACACACATTGTTAGAAATTGATCTACAGTATTACTTTTGCTTTTGATATTTGAGAACAAGAAAACTGATGTTTGAAACTTTCTTACAAAATATTACATTACAACTTGTTACAACAGTTGGTTGTTATATGTACATCTCAGTGCAGAAAGAACAAAATAAAATTACATAGACAATGGGCTGGAGAAATATAATGATATACAACCCACTAAGATAATAGAGCATAATCTTCACAAGTCTTAGTTCGGGTAGGGTTTGCATCATATAACCGCAACCAAATATCCGTTTTTACCAAGATAAGTTAGGGTAAGCTATCGCAGTTTCATTTTATCTCCCCCCTCAAACCAGAAATTAGGGTTTGGAAATATCTATCAAGATAATCGATTCTTTTCAAATCGACGTCTTTACTTCAAAAATCAATTAATAATGGCTGCTTAGCTGCATTAGGGCTTGATTAGGTACTGGAGATTTGGTCTATGATGTCTGTTCGCGTTCCAAGTTCTATCCTTTTTTCTGCTGACTTCGTTTTGATGATCTTTGAGATAGTTTCTAAAGGAGCCTGGTTTTGCTCTTCGACGTGGCTGGAGACGAGCTTCACCTTAAGATCATCTTTGAATCTTGTGAAGCTTCTGACCGGTAAGGCTTTGGTACGGATGTCTGCCCTTTGGTAAGTCCTAGGTATGTGATTCACTTGTAGCTGTCCTTTGAGTATTTGTTCTCGAACAAAGTATATGCCGACTTCAATATGCTTTGTCCCAGAATGTAAAACTGGGTTTGCTGACATGTATATAGTACTTTTATTGTCACACCATAATGTTGGTTTGAGATCAGTTTTGCTTTTTAGTTCACCGAGCAAAGACTATATCCACATTATTTCAGCAGTCGCACTAGCCACACTCCTATATTCTGCCTCAGTACTAGATCTAGATAAAGTTGATTGCTTCTTCGAACAACATGATATTGGATTATCCCTAATGTAGATGTTGTATCCTGAAACTGATTTTCTATCATCATGATATGTTGCCTAACTAGCATAAGCAAATCAAGTCACATTGATATTTTTGCATGTCTTTAGTGATAAGCCAAAATTGGCAGTCCCTTTCAGGTACCTTAAAATTCTTTTTACAACTTTACAATGCTCTCTTAGTGGTTCCTACATAAATTGAGACACTTTGTTAACACTGAGTGCTATATCTGGTCTAGTTATGGCAGCATATTGCAATGCTCCCATAACACTTCTATGTTGTTTGACATTAAATATTGGTTCTCCCCCGTTTTTGGAAATTTGTTGATTGCATATCATAGGTGTTGGTTGAGAATTAGCTTCATCCATTTTTGACTTGCGTAGAATTTCATTAATGTACTTTCTCCGGCTGAGGATTATTTCTAAGCTTTATTTCATGATAACTTCTATGCCTAGAAAGTAACTTAGATTCCAAGATCTTTAATAGAAAACTGCCTATCTAGATACTAAATAAGACCATTGATTGCAGCTTCATTATTACCTGTAATAATTAAATCATCAACATATATTAGAATGTGTACGATAGATTCTTTATTGATTCTAATAAATAAAGAGTTGTATGATTTAGTAGACTAATAACCCATTCTAACTATTGTGGTTTTCAGTCTATCAAACTAGACCCTTGGTGTTTTTTTAAGGCCGTATATTGCCTTATTTTATTTGCACAGATGATTCAAATTTTGGTTATATCCCTGCGATTGTTCCATGTAGATTTCTTCTTATAATATTATATTCAGAAATGCATTGTTAGCATCAAATTGTTTGATATTCCACTGTTTATGTAGAGAAGTAGTAAGAATCACTCTAATGGTTATTGGCTTAACCACTGGGGAGAATGTTTCATTGAAGTCAAATTCATATAGCTGTGTGTACCCTTTGGCTACAAGTCTAGCTTTATATATGGCTACTGTTCCATCTAGGTTTTTCTTTAGCTTATAAGTCCATTTGCAGCCAAAGTTATTTTTGTTATTTGGAGGACTGACTAATTTCCATGTTTTTTTTAATAAGAGCATTGTACTCTTCATCCAAAGAAGCTTTGCAATTCTTGTCCTTTGTAGCTTGTTCAAAAGTTTCTGGCTCTTCTATTGTTTTGATTATACCACTTTTTGATCTTGTGATCATTGCATGACCTGATCTCAATTGAGTTTCCTCTATGTTTATTGGATTAGAATTTTTTCTAAATTGATTTTGTTGAATGTCTGTGGACTCATTGCTAATTTGTTGAGTTTGATTATTTGTGCATGTAAGAGACTAATTGAGGTATCTGGATTCATATACTAGTCCATAGCTTGACTGATCAGACATTGCAAGTTGTGAATCATTAGCTCATGCAGTCCTCTCAGTCCCTTTTGTTGCCAGGCATTGGAATATAAAGGTAAATCAGGTATAGACACTCTTGGATTATATACCTTCTTGGTTGTTTTCATAATTGAGTTGCTGAATGGGAATACATTTTCATCAAACACAACATGTCCGCTAATAAAAATTCTTCCACTGTTATCCAGGCACTTGTACCCTTTCTGATTAGTTGAATATCCTTAGAAAGTACATGGTTCTGATCTAAAATCTAGTTTGTTAGTGTTGTACTGTATTAGATGAGGAAAACATAGATATCCAAATGTTTTTAAGGTATGATAATTAGGTTTGCCTCCAAATAGCATTTCTATAGGACTTATTCCTTTTAGTACCTTTGTTGATTATCTACTAAATAAATACACTGCTGAATTGAATGAGTCAGGGCAAAATTTTAATAGTAGAGATGCCTGAGCTAAAAGAGTAAGGCCTGACTCCACAATATGTCTATGTTTTCTCTCAATCAAACCATCTGCTCAGATGTGTAGGGACAAGTAGTTCTATGAACTATTCCCTTATTATTAAAGAAATCGGTAAGAGTTTTATACTTTGTATCCCCATCAGTCTGTATAACCTTGACTTGAAACCCAGTTTATTTTTTTTGCTAATGAATTAAAATGCAGTACAGTATTATATGTTTTAGACTTAGCTTTCAAGAAATAAATCCAAGTATGTCTAGAATATATATCAATAAATGATATGTAGTACCTGTAGACATAATATGAACATACTGAGGCTGGACCCCAAAGATCTGTAGCAACTAATTCCAATGGATTTGAATACATAGTAAGAGAATCATTAAAAGCTAATTTATGACTTTTACCCAGCTTACAATAAGTGCAAACATATGGTACATAAATATACTCAAAAGAAATTTTGTTTTCTCTAAGTACTTGTTTAACAACATTTGCATTTGTGTGTCCAAGTTTGTAATGCCACGGATCAAATGTACTTTTATTTCTTTCTGTTTGAGTAACTTTAGACAGATTACAACTTTTTTGTTCTTGTACAATACTGGTAGAGTTAAAAAGATTGAATCTGTAAAGACCTTTATCTGCATCACCCTGCTAAAGAGTTTCCTTAGTTAGTATGTATTCAAGTAAGAAGTACTTAGAAAAAAAATTCAAAATAAACATTGTTGTCTTTAGCAAATTGAGATACACTAATAAGATTCTTTTTTACTTTTGGTACTCCTAATAAAATGTTTAAAAATAATTGCCTTTCATCTTTGATATAAGCTTTACCTGCATGAGTAGTTCTAATAGAGTCACCATTGCCTATACAAGTTGACCGTTTACCTTTGTATCTTTATTTCCAAGATTAAGATTGTTAAGATTGCTTTTTAAGTGGTTAGTTGCTCTAGAATCAGGACAACATGCTTCATCTTGAATGTGTTCTGGTTTTGTAATTTGGTTTCTACTACTTTCTGATTGACCATTTGAGTTTTGTTGCACTTGTGCTATATTTGCACTCAGACTGGCATTTCTCTGATTGTTGGTGTTCTGCCCTGGCACATAATTTAAGTTTAATCTAAAATAACATTTTGGGGCCGTGTGACCTTTTTCTCTCTCACAAATATGGCATCTTGATTTGTTGTCGTTATTCTATCTTGCTCTTCCCCTTCCTTTTGATGACTAATTACCTCTTTGTAAATGTTGATCTGATTTGTTGTTGTACTGATTTCTGCCCCTGTAACTTGATGCATAATTAATTGACATATCTGATTCAATAGGTTTTTTGTATCAATTCTCCCTTCATGTGCAAGAAGAATTGAATGTACATCTTCTATTGATGGTATGATTCTTTGAGATGATATAACAACCACCGCTGCCTCATACTCTTCAAGTAATCCACTTTAAATGATAATGACTTGTTCAGTATTTGAAATCTTGTGTCCTGCTGCTTCAAACAAGTCACATATGGTTTTGATTCTTGTTAGATACTCTCCCATGGTTGGATTATCCTTTCTATTACTATGCAGTTGTCTCTTATGATGCATGAATTTGGCAGCAGATTGAAAATTGAATATTCTTTCTACTGTTGTCTAGATTCCATTTGCAGTTTTGCTTCCAATTACTTGAAGCAGTAACTTGACACTTATAGAAGATAACAGCCATAAGCAGATTAAATTATCTTGTCTTTGATGCATTGTAAATTCTTCATTGCTAATTGTTTTGTTTTCTTGGTCAGTTATGAACATGGTTGGTATTGGAATAGTGTCAAGGAGAAATCCTTCGAGACCATAGCCTCTGACAACAGTTTCCACTTGAACTTTCCAAAGAAGATAATTATCTTCTACGAGATGTGCAGTAATCAATTGACTCTGAGGGCTTACAATAGTTTTTACAAGATTTTTAGTGGCAACTTGACGTGGGTTGGATGATGTTTTAGAGGTGGCAGAGCTATCATTAGCTCCTGCCATGATGACTTGAAAGAAATATGATCAGAATCTTGGGATGAAGAAACTTACAGTGTTAGGAAAAAAAATCAGATGGATGATAATCAGGTTAGTTACAGTCAGTACTCAAATGATGACATTTAGCCGATGAGTTCTTGCCGAGGTAATAATAGTCTTACTGCTTCTTGATGATTTTCTTGACTTTGATGTTGATTTTCCTTTGATACTTGCTTGATTCTCTATTGAAAGAAGCCGTGTTGCAACCAAGATCTTTGATCTTCTAGTATGGCACTGGCTTTTTAGAGCAGATTTTTTACAAAAACCCATGTGATGAGTTAATCTCTGATGGGTGATATGATAATTAGATGACGATATCCAATCTGATGATGATTCAAATCTAAGGTGCCAATCAAAAAGGCTGTTAAGCTATGATAGGCTCCGATACCATGTTAGAAATTGATCTGCAGTATTACTTTTGCTTTTGATATTTGAGAATAAGAGAATTGATGTTTGAAAATTTCTCAGAAAAGCTTACATTACAACTTGTTACAACAGTTGGTTTTTATATGTGCATCTCAATGCAGAAAGAACAAAACAAAATTACATAGATAATGGGCTGGAGAAATATAATGATACACGGCCCAATATGATAGTAGAGCATATATCTTCACAGGTCTTGGTTCGGGTAGGGTTTGCATCTTATAACCGCAACCAAATATCCTTTATTACTGAGATAAGTTAGGGTAAGCAGCCGCTGTTTCATTTTATATCGCATAGGTTCAAACACACACCCATACGCAAGGTTAAACACACAAAACATGCGCACCACATTCAATGGCACATAGCCTAGGGAAACTCAATCAAACAACCCCCCCCCCCCACACACGCTCATTATTGCACATATATTTATATATGGATCTAGTAGATGCGGCATTTTAATTTGTATGGTGATGTGGTATATATATGGATGGAGGACAACCAATATAACTTCCAAAAATTGGCAATTATCTATAATTATCAGACTGCATGTCCTCATATGTGATTACAGGTACATAATTCGAAAATCCAAGCATAAAGATGAAGCAACAATCGACAGGAATAAAGTATTTGGTAATTTTGGGCTTATCTGAATTGAAGTTAAGCATATGAAGCAATAAGATATTTAACGTGCAAAAATTAAGGCAGCTACAGCCAGCATCCTAGGGATCTTTCTTCAAGTTATTGAACTGCAGACACCTAAAGCAATTGAGTAGTTTGTATCGATGTTTTCATAACCGGACCGTGAATCAAACCGTGAAGGCTCAAGGTTCGAGATTTCAAGGGTTCGACCGGTCGAACCGTCAAGAACCGCACGTACTTTTTTTTGAAAATTAATACATTTAGATGCAACGTATCAACCATAAGTACACAATAAATCAACATCTTCAATAAACATATACGATATTAATTCATAATCCACACATTAATTCAAATATGAAAAATTAAACAAAATTTATTACATTAGCTGCACTAATTACAAACATAAAATGGACGGAGATTTGAAAACATATTTTGAAATGAAGAAATTGCGCATGTGAGATGGTTCAACCGCGTTCAAATGAAGGGTTAAACCGTCAATTTAAAGGTCGAACCAAGATTCTTACATGAAAAAGGTTTGATTAAGTTTCCGGCCTTTAACTCTCACGGCTCGTGGTTATTCGCAGTTCAACCGCGCCAGGGTCGGGTTATGAAAGCTACGGTTTGTACACACTAATACTCACATACTCAGTACAACATGTATATTAATTCATTTAGTGTTTACCAATATCATTGGAAACTGAGCTTGTGGCAGCCATTCGTTTAAACTACTACTAACTAATATATTTTCGTTTTATTCTATGCTATGTAGAAATAAAAAAAAATAACTGTAGCATGGAAAGCTTTTTTTATCAGAAATTTTAATAATACATTAATTGGCGATTTCTAAATAGCTCACTACGTAATAATTATATCTGGACATATATAATCTAGTTCATTTAGTTTATGGCATTACAACACAATCACATATATGCAACATAGTATGAACAATTCAATTTATAGAGGAGAAATAGATGAAGATATACATGAATGTATTTAACACGAACCAAATTCATGACTAGTAATTGAATTGATCAGACTTAGACATACATAAGAATATTTAAAACACTCAGCCGAACGAAGAAAACTTCTTCTTAGCTTCTACCTATTGCTCCTTTCTTCTTCTACTATAACCAACTTCTCTTTCAAATTGACGATTAAATAATAGATTTCTTGATTATGATGGGATGTAGAGATGTTGAGAAGCTAGGGTTGCAGACTTTTATTTTGATTTATAACAGAATTAATGAAGTGGTAGGATTTGAGAATGGGATGATTTTCTCCAACCTCCAAAACAAAAACGTGGGGATGATTTTGTTCGATCTAGATTAACCCTACAGGGGTGAATAGGGTTATAGCAAATTTTCTCGATTTAAACACAGAAATAAACTGCAGAAATAAATATGCTGAAAAGTAAATCACACACAAAATTTACCCAGCTTCGGCAACCCCTGCCTACTGCTGCATTCCCAGATTTCTATTAGAATTAAACAGTATCACGCTTACAAACACTCTACTAGACTCGCAGACCCTTTTGCTCCCGCTCACAAACACTCTACTAGACTCGCAAACATTTGCTCCCGCTCACAAACATTCTACTAGACTCGCAAACATTTGCTCCCGCTCACAAACACTCTACTAGACTCGCACACCCTGCTTCCGCCTATAGAGTTTCGTTTACTCGCAAACTCTGCTCCCGCCTACAATAGAACTTTGATTACTCGCACACCCTGCTCACTGAACTAATTCTAACTAGACAATCTGACACTACCTAAACTCTAGGTGGTGATTTACAAATTCTTTGATTCGAAAAATAAAAACAACAATTAAAAGATAATTAAATAACCCTAAAAATAAAAAGCCCCTTTAAAAAATTCCCTTTAGAGAAAAATAGGCCGGCCCCTTTAATTAATTTGGCCTGTCTCCTTTGTTTGCTTCGTTCGGTGGCCGTTCCTCTTTCCAATTCAATTAGGGCTTCTGCGAATTTTGGAGCTTTTCTTCCTTGCGATTCAAACTAGGGTTGTGTAAAATGAAGTTCGTCGCTTGATACAGTTTGATCGTATGCTTCGATGCTTTTTGCTTTGCCCACGGCTCTTCAATTTGGATCGAGTTCGTTTTGTGATTTCGGTATGTAATTTATCCTTTTGCTTTTCTGATTTTGGCTTCCTCGAACTCGATGGATTTGAGATTGCCGATGATGATGATTTATATAGGGTTTGTAACCCTAGATTTGCGTTCGTCTGATTGCTTCAAAATTTCTTGATTTGCCGTTCGATTATTGTTGGATGTTTGTGATGAATTCTGACTTTTTCAATTTCGTATTTTTCTGATGCTTGATCCCCACGGCTTTCGAATTGATATCGTGGTCATCACGATTTTGATTTTGATTAGAAACACGGCATTGATTTCCTTGATTACCCGTGACTTTCTCTTTGACTTTGGCATGTTCGAACTGTTACATTTGGTATTGATACATGGTTGTTCTATTGGTTCTTCTCATCCTGATGTCGAACTTGCTTGATATGAAAATCTGGTCGCATTGCTTTGTTGTATCATGATACTTGTTGCATTGGCTAGTTTGGTTCACCTGTTTATTGTTAGTCGAGTCTTGTTGACATGCTATCTGAATTGTGCTGCATTGTTGTGTTGAATAACAGCTTGACTATATGCATAGTACAACTTGTATATGCTTTGATTTTCATTCAAAGTGTTGTTTACTGGTTTGGACCGTGACTTGATGTATTCGTATTCAAGCTGCACATATGTATATATGCTGTTTCATTTATTTGCTGGTCTTGTTTGTTCTTGATGTTGTATACACTTTTTCATGCTGCTGTGATGCAGTTTCCTTCACTGTTGTATCTTTGGGAGTTTGCACTGCTTCATGTTGAATTCATTGAAGTATTGATTTTTGCATTACTTAATGTTGTCACTATGTTCGACATGGTCTTTGTAGTTGGTGATTTGCACTTGCACACTGTCTTTACTGTGGTTCACTGCATCACTGTTGCATTATGGTCTTCTCATTCTGTTGCACTTTGGTTTAGTTGTGCATTTGTCCAGCCATTTAAACTGACCTTGTACTTTTGGTTTTGATTCCTATGTTCTTCAAGTCAGTGGTGCACTGTGCCATGCATTTGTATTTCTCTGGTCTCTCACTCCGGTATACCTGAACCTTGCATTTTATACATAAGTATATTCTCACTATCTTCTGTTCACCTGCATGTTTACTGTGACGTTGTTTTGATCAGTTGCATTGTTCATGTCATGTTGTTCATGTGCATGCTTTGTACTTCAGGTTGGTCACTTGATTCACATGTGCACTGCCTGTTTGATATTGTAGCATGTCACTGAGTTTGTTGTGTATACTTGTGGCTGGTGATTCATTTAGTGATAATGTTGATTTCACTCTGGCCATACTGCATTTTACTTGTTGCATACATGAACTTGACACTGTAAAATTTTCGTTGCATTGATGAATTTTCTGTCTTGACTTCACTGTGAATTTGGAATTTGTCTAAGCTTTGCATTCTTTTTGTAGCCTTGTGTTGAATCCAGTTATAGAAACTCGGGTTTGACCTTGTGCTGAGAGTTGTGACTTTTATGTTATTGCACGTGAGTTGAACCCGGTTTTTCATTTGGGTTTGACCTGTGCTCACCTGTCCCTATAAATCAATCAAGTGTATATATCGGCGTGCACGGCCTTGTGGCATATACAGTAATACACTGTGTATGTCACAAGTTGTTCGTGTATGATGAATTCAAATTTAAATTATGACGAACAACCCAAATAACTGATGCAAATCATATTTTCAAAAATTATCTTTTATTTTTGAATTGCAAAAATATTTCTTTTTCAATTTTACTGCGTTAGTTTATATTTTTGCAGATTTCTCAGATGCTGGATTCAAACTGGAATGCAGTTGAAGATAAATACGAGTGTGAGTGATATGTAGTGAGGTGCTGATATAAATGTGAAAAATGTTATGTAATCAAAGTTGTATAGTTATAGTGAGAGCTTGAAATTGTACTATTCAAAAATGTAATAAATATTTATTTGAATAAAATATCTGTTTGAATTCAAATTCTGTGTAATTTATTTTATTCAACAAATATTTATTTAAACTGTGAAAAATAGAATAGTATATTAACAAATACATTTAAACGAATGTATATATGTTTATTATTATCAAACAAAAATCATATAAGCGCAAAGCGCATATTCAACAATCTCCCCCTTTGATGATAACAAACATATATTTAAGATTTTTAGTGTATTAAATGTATTTGATTGATCGTTCAATTTGCTCCCCCTATTTGAATGCTTCCTCTCTACATGATTCTCCCCCTACATATATGCATTCAAATAAAAATAAGTAAATGAGCCTATATGCAAATGGAAAATTATTTGACCTTTGTTTGATTCTATTTGACAAAATCTTAACTTTTCTCTCCCCCTTTTGTTATCAGCAAAAGAATAACAGTGTTATAAAAATAGGGATGAAGTGACAGACATGAATCAAACATTTAACTCAATTGAATATAAATGTCAAATTTCAATAAAACTCAAACAAAAATCATAATTACCCTTGTTAGGCGCATATTCCACTTTCAGAAGTGATGGGGATAAAATCATCAAAAAAATCATACAGTTCTATCTATTTGTGGTATATTTATTTCGGAAAATTTGAATATCTACTAACCATGCATAACCGTTAGGACTTTTAAATGAGATTAGTAGTATTCCAATTTAATTTTTAAAAAAATTCAAGTATCTTCTAACCACGCATAACCGTGAGAACTTTTAAATGGGATTAGAATCAACTTGTCTATTAAATCAATTAATTTTGATATGCGTTCCATACATGCATAACCGTGAGGACTTTTAAATGAGCATGGAAGCACATAATCAAAAATCCAAGTAATTCACCCATGTGTAACCGTGAGGACTTTTAAATGAGAGTGAATACTTTGGATATTTATTTTTATTGCCAAATATAATAAATTGAAGCACAAATAATTTCCTTCACAAATTTAAAGATATTGAAGAACGAATGATTTCCTTTGTAAACTACCACAAATTTACATACTATATATGATTTTATGAGTGATGGTCGATAGAAAGATGATAGAAATAGAAATGGTCATGGAATTTTTACCCAACAAAAGGTTTTTATAACTCTTGTTATGAAATTCTAAAGAAATTTTCTAATTATACTTTCTTGAGTTATAATATATGATAAATATCAACACTCATCACTTTTTCAATCACTATTCATCTTTTCGATAATCAAAGGGAGTCAGATTAGTCAAAATAGTCATTTAAAATCAAATTCAAAAATTATAAAATCAATTTTTCAAAAATGACTAATCTGTAAATATGGTCAAGCATGATTTTCTCGAGGGGGGTTTTATAAGAAAATTTTCTGCAATTTGAAAATTATTTCAAGTGAAAAATATGCAGATATTTTCTTTGAAAAAATGATGCAGCAAATGAATGTTTCAAAAATTAATCACGTTACACTAATAATTTTTCTATCAACTATATTACCAGTGTAATCTGCATCTGAATTTAAATTTCACTCAATATTCACTCGTTGAATTTGATTGACCAAACCATGAAGTGTGCACCAAGAATTTCAAACTTAACATCAATTTAAATGACATTCTTTTGAATTTGAATTGAAGCCGTGTTAACAATCAAAAACATATCATAGTGTCAATCTTAGAAGCCATAGGATGAACAACTATCAACAGTCATTAAAACTTCATTATTATTTCAAAACAATTTCTTGAAGTTTCAACAATTTCATAAAGTTCTTTTTCATAGCTTTCACATGAAATTTGAAATCGTGCAAATTTATAAGCAGTGACCAAAATGTCAAAACAAATATATATATACGTGTAGCATGAGTAACCATCATTTGACCGAACAAATTTATATGGATTAGTTCAAAGTTGAAAATCTGATTGGTCATCATTTAAGCACAAATCAAGGTCGAACAAGTCCCAAAATCATATCAATTAAGTCCGAATCAGTCAACCATCATAATTACTCCAAGTAATTCTATTTAAAGATGGTTCGTCAATATTTTGAAAAAGTCATAGCAACAAAATCATCATCTTTTGTTCATCTGAATATTGGCTGATTTTAATTTAGAGTATGGTGCAGATAATCACATTTAATATATCGTTAAAAATATACCTTTACCTGTTTTTACCTTTACGATATTTTTCGTTGTTGTCCATTGTGATTCTGTTACCTTTATACTAGGCTAAGGAACTTTGCTTTATCGCCCGTTGTGTTTCTGGAACAGCCAAAAATCCAGAGAACACTGTTGTTGTTCCTTAGCCTGCCACCACACCTACACGATGAAAGATTTTTGTGACCTATTTGTTTTTATAGGTCCATGGTTGTTAGTGGCAGAATATGAAAAATATGTTTTTGGAGACCCAAAACTATTTATATATGTTCCTTTTGGCACCCAAATTTGTTTGACTTTCAAAGATTTTATATTTGTGCCTTTTGGAACCCAAATTGGTATAGTTTTCACATGTTTGGGTCTATACCAACAATTATTGTGATTGTGTCCATATTTTCTACAAATCGTGCACATTGAATTGCTTTTAACAATTTTAGATTGATTATATCCAAGTCCTTTTCTAACCGTGTTAACAGATTGCTTTCCTAATAGCATATTCAACGATTTTTCGCTTTTTGAAAATTTATCTAAAGTCGTTGATAATTGTTGGACTTGTATTTTGAGAGATTCATTTTCGTTTAACAATTGTGTGCACTTTTTAATAGAATTCTCTCTTCTAGTATTTTCATTTTTTAAAATCAGAATTTCATTTTCAAGTGATTTCATTTTAATTTCTGATTTTTTAATTTCTTCTTCAAATGTTGGACACTTATCACACTTAGGGATCCTACTTTGATAGGTTTTAACTAATTGGTCAAGTTGTTCATTTAATTCTATCAAAGTATCTTTTTGTGATTCAAGTTTAGCGTATTTTTCCCTAAGTCGTTCAAAACAGCCATTTACTTTGTGGAAATAAATAAGTAATTCAGAGTGAGTAAGTTTTGATACCTCGCTTGGCTCATCGTCGTCGCTATCGGTTATATTCCCATGAAGGCACATATCTGCTTTCTCACTTTCACTGCTATCGCTTTTATTCCACGTGGCTGCAAATTTCCTTTTTGAATTCTCCATTAGTAATGCCAGCTCGGCTGCACCATCATCATCATCCTCATCACAACTGCTATTTACCAATCCTGTTAAGCATATTTCTTTAACTGAGTCGGTTGTGGAGGACTTCTCATTGTTGTTGACTTTTGCACCATATATTGCATCGAGAGTTTTCCAAATTTTCTGTGCATTTTCACAATGAGAGACGAAATAAAAATTATCACGATTAATATGAGAATATAATATATGCATAGCAAGAGCATTAATCGAGATAATTTCCTTATTTGTTATATCACACCCATTTTCAATAATATCCCAACATTTAATATTAACAGATTTTAAATAAAATTCCATTTTCAATTTCCAATTCAAAAAATCTGTTCCGTCGAAAATAGAAGGAATAATATTGAAACGACCCTCAAAAATATTATTTGGTGGATTCATGACTCTAGAGTTAAAAAATAAAATACCGGGCTCTGATACCACTTGTAGGATCTAGATTAACCCTAGAGGGGGGGTGAATAGGGTCATAGCAAATTTTCTCGATTTAAACACAGAAATAAACTGCAGAAATAAATATGCTGAAAAGTAAATCACACACAAAATTTACCCAGCTTCGGCAACCCCTGCCTACTGCTGCATTCCCAAATTTCTATTAGAATTAAACAGTATCACGCTTACAAACACTCTACTAGACTCGTAGACCCTTTTGCTCCCGCTCACAAACACTCTACTAGACTCGCAAACATTTGCTCCCGCTCACAAACATTCTACTAGACTCGCAAACATTTGCTCCCGCTCACAAACACTCTACTAGACTCGCACACCCTGCTCCCGCCTATAGAGTTTCGTTTACTCGCAAACTCTGCTCCCGCCTACAATAGAACTTTGATTACTCGCAAACTCTGCTCCGCCTATAGAGCTTTGATTACTCGCAAACACTGCTCCCGCCTATAGAGCTCTGCAAACTCGCACACCCTGCTCACTGAACTAATTCTAACTAGACAATCTGACACTACCTAAACTCTAGGTGGTGATTTACAAATTCTTTGATTCGAAAAATAAAAACAACAATTAAAAGATAATTAAATAACCCTAAAAATAAAAAGCCCCTTTAAAAAAATTCCCTTTAGAGAAAAATAGGCCGGCCCCTTTAATTAATTTGGCTTGTCTCCTTTGTTTGCTTCGTTCGGTGGCCGTTCCTCTTTCCAAATCAATTAGGGCTTCTGCGAATTTTGGAGCTTTTCTTCCTTGCGATTCAAACTAGGGTTGTGCAAAATGAAGTTCGCCGCTTGATACAGTTTGATCGTATGCTTCGATGCTTTTTGCTTTGCCCATGGCTCTTCAATTTGGATCGAGTTCGTTTTGTGATTTCGGTATGTAATTTATCCTTTTGCTTTTCTGATTTTGGCTTGCTCGAACTCGATGGATTTGAGATTGCCGATGATGATGATTTATATAGGGTTTGTAACCCTAGATTTGCGTTAGTCTGATTGCTTCAAAATTTCTTGCTTTGCCGTTCGATTATTGTTGGATGTTTGCGATGAATTTTGACCTTTTCAATTTCGTATTTTTCTGATGCTTGATCCCCACGGCTTTCGAATTGATATCGTGGTCATCACGATTTTGACTTTGATTAGAAACACGGCATTGATTTCCTTGATTACCCGTGACTTTCTCTTTGACTTCGGCATGTTTGAACTATTGCATTTGGTATTGATACATGGTTGTTCTGTTGATTCTTCTCATCCTGATGTCGAACTTGCTTGATATGAAAATCTGGTCGCATTGCTTTGTTGTATCATGATACTTGTTGCATTGGCTAGTTTGGTTCACCTGTTTATTGTTAGTCGAGTCTTGTTGACATGCTATCTGAATTGTGCTGCATTGTTGTGTTGAATAACAGCTTGACCATATGCATAGTACAACTTGTATATGCTTTGATTTTCATTCAAAGTGTTGTTTACTGGTTTGGACCGTGACTTGATGTATTCGTGTTCAAGCTGCACATATGTATATATGCTGTTTCATTTATTTGCTGGTCTTGTTTGTTCTTGATGTTGTATACACTTTTTCATGCTGCTGTGATGCAGTTTCCTTCACTGTTGTATCTTTGGGAGTTTGCACTGCTTCATGTTGAATTCATTGAAGTATTGATTTTTGCATTACTTAATGTTGTCACTATGTTCGACATGGTCTTTGTAGTTGGTGATTTGCACTTGCACACTGTCTTTACTGTGGTTCACTGCATCACTGTTGCATTATGGTCTTCTCATTCTGTTGCACTTTGGTTTAGTTGTGCATTTGTCCAGCCATTTAAACTGACCTTGTACTTTTGGTTTTGATTCATATGTTCTTCAAGTCAGTGGTGCACTGTGCCATGCATTTGTATTTCTCTGGTCTCTTCATTCCTGTATACCTGAACCTTGCATTTTATACATAAGTATATTCTCACTATCTTCTGTTCACCTGCATGTTTACTGTGACGTTGTTTTGATAAGTTGCATTGTTCATGTCATGTTGTTCATGTGCATGCTTTGTACTTCAGGTTGGTCACTTGATTCACATGTGCACTGCTTGTTTGAAATTGTAGCATGTCACTGAGTTTGTTGTGTATACTTGTGGCTAGTGATTCATTTAGTGATAATGTTGATTTCACTCTGGCCATACTGCATTTTACTTGTTGCATACATGAACTTGACACTGTAAAATTTTCGTTGCATTCATGAATTTTCTGTCTTGACTTCACTGTGAATTTGGAATTTGTCTAAGCTTTGCATTCCTTTTGTAGCCTTGTGTTGAATCCAGTTATAGAAACTCGGGTTTGACCTTGTGCTGAGAGTTGTGACTTTTATGTTATTGCACGTGAGTTGAACCCGGTTTTTCATTTGGGTTTGACCTGTGCTCACCCGTCTCTGTAAATCAATCAAGTGTATATATCGGCGTGCACGGCCTTGTGGCATATATAGTAATACACCGTGTATGTCACAAGTTGTTCGTGTATGATGAATTCAAATTTAAATTATGACGAACAACCCAAATAACTAAGGCAAATCATATTTTCAAAAATTATCTTTTATTTTTGAATTGCAAAAATATTTCTTTTTCGATTTTACTGCGTTAGTTTATATTTTTGCAGATTTCTCAGATGCTGGATTCAAACTGGAATGGAGTTGAAGATAAATATGAGTGCAAGTGATATGTAGTGAGGTGCTGATGTAAATGTGAAAAATGTGATGTAATCAAAGTTGTATAGTTATAGTGAGAGCTTGAAATTGTACTATTCAAAAATGTAATAAATATTTATTTGAATAAAATATCTATTTGAAATCAAATTCTATGTAATTTATTTTATTCAACAAATATTTATTTAAACTGTGAAAAATAGAATAGTATATTAACAAATACATTTAAACGAATGTATATATGTTTATTATCATGAAACAAAAATCATATAAGCGCAAAGCGCATATTCAACAGATTTTTATAGAGGTGAAGTCTTGGGAAATAGAATAATCAAGAGACGGGAAAAAAATCTAGAAACCA
Source organism: Allium cepa (assembly GCA_030765085.1). Taxonomy (NCBI): domain Eukaryota; kingdom Viridiplantae; phylum Streptophyta; class Magnoliopsida; order Asparagales; family Amaryllidaceae; genus Allium; species Allium cepa. The sequence continues at coordinate 445,488,025 of CM060931.1, forward strand.
AGGTAGTATTTGGTTTAAAAACGAATTTTGTGTTTTCGGTTTTCAACATATATGTCAAATATGAGAAGAGTGCTAAAGATAAAAGAAAGATGGATGAGAGGACAAAGGAGATAAATGGATGACGGAAGAATGAATTGTTTCACGTGCTTTTGTTATTTTTCAAAATACGGAAAATGAAAAAAATGTTATTCTCTATTTTGTACGTTAACTTCGTTTTCTAAATTGGTCGTTTACGACAATATACATGTGTCACGTGCATTTTTATATGGACGAAAACACAAAACTAAAAACAACAAATGAACCACTACCTAAGTTTTAGAACTTGGATGGGTTTGAGATATTAGACTTTTTGCTTTAGGTAAATATATAAGCAATTAAATTTATATATATATATATATATATATATTTTATTTATTTGTATTTCTTTCTTTCTTCTTTTTGATTTATACATAATTCCATCCAAGCCCATCTTCCTAAATCATTTCAATAAATTACACTTTTTTAATTTTACCAATTATGTTATTACTTTCTTACAAAATTAGTTCACACAATTGACTTCAATAATTTATTTTATTTAGTTAACTAAATATTTATTATTGTTTACTCGAAAACCCGAGTTGTTACAAGTTAGAACTTGATTTGTTAGGTCATAAGTTTGTATGTTTTTAATTTCATAGGCTTCGGGATCATTTTGGGTATGGATTGGTTAGATGGATACAATGCTAGAATATTTTGCTAAGATAGGAAAATGTCGCTAAGATACCCTAATAGTCATATCACTAGCTAAGGTAACGTGTAAATGTTAATATTTGAATTGTTCATATTAATATCCGACATAATTTATACCTTTGAGTCGGACAACTGAAATAATGAATACTATGAATGAATCACATGATTTGGTTAATTTATAATCATTGTAAATAAATTAATATTTAAAAAATATTAACTATTAAATTCATTTAATCTATTTATATACCATTATTGTGTAATATTGTGCGTATACAGAAGTTATAAACGTACGTATCGATATATAATGTCGATAGAGCATTTAAATTGGATTTAAATAGAATGAATATAAAGGGTGTTTTTTAACTGACTAATTTAACTAATGTTTTTAAAATATTAGTTATTATTAGAAAAATTATTTTTGCATGCCATTGATATTAAATAAAATGTGTATATAAAGTTATAAATGCATGCGGTGATATACGATATTGGTAGAACATTTAAATTGGATTTAAATGGAATTAACGCTAATGGCTTTTGGAAATTTTGAGGGACTATATGGACTATGTACGTCCAGCCATACATGTAGAGAGAGATAGGATTTAATGAGATTTAACAAAGAATTAAATGGAGAAGGTTTTAAAGTAAGGAATTGAAAGGTTTTAATGTTTCCTTTAAAACAGATTTTTCCTTATTCATTTCGTTTTGACACTCTTTGACATTTCCAATTCCTCTTCCCTCTTCCTCTCTATTTTATTCGAAATTCTCATGGCTTAAAGCCACAAAATTCTAAAAAGCAAATTCAAACAAAACAAATAAATTCAAGGTGGTTCTTGTCTCTAGATCCTTCCAACATCCAAAGGCCGATTCAAGCAAACCAGATTTTTATCATCATCCAAAGTGCAAATCATTGGCTTCATTTTTAAGTAATTCTAATTTTATTTAATCTATACCCATCATGTTCATATGGCTTAGATTATATTCATGCTACACTCTTCTATTTTGTGTGTTCATTTTGTAGTATAACCCAAATCCTCCTTTTGTTCGTCTCAGTTAATTATATGATCACCGTGTAGATTTATTTTGGATCCCCCTCGGTTCTACATCTCCATTGACTATATGTTTATTATGATTGACATATATCTCATTTTATTGTTTGTCCATATTTTGTATAGTTAGATGTGAATTATCTTACAACTAATTTGTATATGCCCAAGTTATCCTGCTATATTTCCATTGTTTTGGAATAAAAAAATGTAAAACTATTTTATTATGTTGTGTATAAAATTTTGAAACGTTCATATACATAAACATAAATAAACTATGTTTGTTGGTTGTTTAAAATTACATTGAAAATTGATTTCCAGTGTTACATAGTTACTTTCTAGAAAACGTTTTCTTTTATTTATTATATTCATCAAGGTAAAATCCTTTTGTTCTAGATTTCATGAGTAGTCTTTTATAAACTTTATAGATTTTTATTTCCTAACTAAGTTAAAGGATTGACTTAAATATGTTAGCACTCAATTTAAACATATATGTTACTTAAATTGCAATCTTTATATATACATATGTAATTTAAACTTAGTACATAACTTGCAATTATTTATACATATTGTTATTGTTGAATATGCGCTTTGCGCTATATGATTTTTTTGTTTGATGATAATAAACATATATACATTCATATAAATGTATTTGGTAATGTACTATTTTGTTTTTCATAGTTTAAATAAATATTTGTTGAATAAAATTAAATTACACAGAATTCAAATTTGAATTCAAACAGAACAAGTTAAACAGATTTTGAATTCAAACAGAAATTTTTTATTCAAACAAATATTTATTACAAATTGTAAATAGTACAATTTCATGCTCTCACTATACATGTACACTTTTGATTACAATCACATCACATTTACATCACGACCTTACTACATATCGCTCACACTCATATTTTTGTCTTCAACTATAATCCGGTTTGAATCCAGCATCTGAGTAATCTGCAAAAATATTCAAACGCAGTAAAATTGAAAGAGAAATATTTTTGAAATTTGAAAGAAACGATGATTTTGAAAACATTGTTTGCCTCAGTTATTTGGGTTGTTCGTCATCATTTTTGACTGTGCAATATCTGTGCATATCGATATTTTTTATCAGGGACAGGTAATTACAAGTGGCTGCAGTACACACGTGTACATTCGTATACGTGTGCACTGCCTCGCCAACTCGTGTGCAAAAATCAAACAAAAGCCGGGTTCAACTCACGTGCAATAACATAAAAGTCACAACTCTCAGCACAAGGTCAAACCCGAGTTTTAAAACTGGATTCAACTCAGCAAACAGAAGTGCACCAGTACAAACCAAAGTCAAGGCAACATGAACTGCATAGGACTGTAACAACCAGAATGAAGACAAGTACACTTGAACAAAATGAACAAGTGGAGCATCTGTGTAAACTGGGCAAGTATGGACAGAGTTCGAGCACAGTTGAAGCTCAAGACATCAAGTGATATAAGTCAGAGCAACAAAATCATCACAATGAAGACCACTATGCAGTGTACAGTAATACAACAGAGAAATGCACAAGCATGATACAGAGAATACAGTATGAAGACCAAGGCTGCAAATGTGCAAATGCTCAAACTCAGTGACAACATACTACAATGACCAAGTACAAGTGCACCAATGAACCATCAAAGAATGCAACAGGTTATGCTGCAGGGATGAATACAACATGAAGCACTGCAACTCAAGGAGATAGGGTCGACCAAAAATCCAAATGCACAAAAGCATGATGCAAACTGAACAACTTACAAATATGCAACCATACAGCAGTCATGTATGCAACAGGTTCAAGGCCAGAATGTCCAGTTACAACTACAAGAGTGACACAGTGAACAATGCAACATAAAGCAACAGACCAACAATGGAACAGCAGTTCATATAAACAAGTGTGCAAAGGCAATATGAACAAGTGACTCAGGTAACAACCAAATTAAGAATCAAGTGGAAATGAATCGATGTCCAATATGCAACATGGTCGAGCATTGATACAAGACACAAATGAATGACAATGAATGCAACAGTGAAGCAAAATATGGCAGTAAAGATATAATGGCCGTGAACAGCAAGATGATCAGCCACTAGAATTTCAAATGAAGCAAATCCAAGTTTACATACAAAATTCAAATGCAGTGATATGCAGCAGGGTAAAACAACACATTACAACAATATCGAGCAGCCAATTTTCAAAAAGGAGCACAGAGTAACCACAGTCAAAATCAAGTGACCGAAGTCAAAAAGCAAACCACTGTCGTGATAACCAAGTAAACAAAATAGGTCAAAGCCAAGAAATCACAACTTCAAAACCGTGAGTATCAAATTATACGAAATTTATCAAGTCAGAGAAAGTCACGGAACCAAAATCAAATTCAAGCCGAGAATTCTCTACCGTGTCAACCAAGGAATCAAGTGCATACGAATTTGATTAAGTCAAAGAAATCTCAAGCATCAATACATAATCGAACGACCAAAGCAATTTTTTGAAATAATCAGTCGAACGCAAAAATAGGAAATCAAATCCTATTAAAACCCTAATCATCATCGGCATTTCAATTCGATCGAGTTCAAGTATCAAATTAGAAAAGCAAAAGGAGACAGCACATACCGAATTCACTAGCATCAAAACTCGATCGAGCAACTGCAAGCAAGCTAGGGCAACCAATCACAGATCAATTGAAGAAACCAGAGCCCTAATTGCAACGAAGAACCGAAGCCCTAATTGCAACGAAGAGCCGAAGCCCTAACTGGATCAAAAGGGAACGAAGCCCTAACTGGAACGAAGCCGCCATTATTTCTCACGAACGAAGATAAAAAGAGGATCGGGTGAAATAAGGAAGTGGACCGGTGTTCAAAAACAAAAGGGGTTTTTTGTTATTAATTAATATTGTTAATAAACTTATATTAATAATGTTAATTAGTTTAGGGCTATTTTGTTCTTAATTATTTTTTTTTTATTCTACGAATCAAAGAGTTTAGGTAAATCACCACCTAGGTTTTAGGTTGTGTCTGATTGTCTATTTAGAGTTAGTTCAGTAAGCAGGGGTTGCGAGTTTGCAAAACTCTATAGGCGGTAGCAGGGTTTGCAAGTCTGTTAGAGTGTTTGTAAGCGTGATACTGTTTAATTCTAATAGAAATCTGGGAATGCAGCAGTAGGCAGGGGTTGCCGAAGCTGGGTAAATCTTGTGTGTGATTTACTTTACAGTATATTTATTTCTGCAGTTTATTTTTGTGTTTAAATCAAGAAAATTTGCTATAACCCTATTCACCCCCCCTCTAGGGTTAATTTAGATCCTACAGTTATACCCAAAATACCAAGAACAAATTAACAAATGAAAGAGCCTTCGTATGTTGATCAGAACCTTCGTGTGTTAAATAAAAGCCATCATGAAGCATTCCTTTAAACCGTTGAAAAATGAGGTATTGAAGCTATCTTGAAGAAATACTTTAGAACCATGATGATGTGTTGAAGCTATCCTGAGGAATCCCTTAAAACTATTATGAAGTATGCATAAAGCCATCATGAGGAACTGGCAAAGCTGTCGTGGTATAAAGAAGTCACCGTGGGGAGTTATATAAAGCCTTCATGTACCATTATCCAAGCGATAAACCAAAGCTCCCATGAAGAGATCTATAGAGTCATCATCTACTATCATTCAAGTAATGAAATAAGTCTTTCATGAACAATTCTGCTAAGCCATTATAAATTATCTTAAAGAAGCGAATTCTTACTATCATGAGAAATTTGATCATGCTATCGCATGCAATCTTCGAATGACAAATCAAGGCTATCGTAGGAAGTTTGATGATGCCATTGTATACCATCTTCGAGGGATGGATCGAAGCTTTTGTGAGAAGATCCAAAGAACAACCGAGCTATTATGAGCAACCGTGGAGTAATTTGTACTATCGTGGGGAGTTCCATGCCATTGCTTGTTGTTTTGGAGTAACAAATTGAGGCTATCGTGAAGTATTCTCACAAATGTCATCATTCATAATCAGAAATTATTGTGAAATATCCTCAAGGCCATCGTAAATCAAAAAGAAAAATTTTCGGGTCTTCATGAAACGATCCAACAAAGCAGATAGGTCAAAGCTTACATGAGTAATGCCTATGGTTGATATGAGATGATACATAGAGCCATCGCTGAATGTTCAGTCAAGCCAATGTGGAATGATCCAGTCAAGCCATCACGAGAAGATTCATTCAAGTAGCTTGTAACGATCTGCCTTTTCAACTCTTAGAAGTCAACACTAATACATCTACGGTATTCACGTGCCGAACAAGAAAGTGCCAAAAGATTGATTTTTAAGGGAAAGAAGATAAGATGAAACTAAAAAACATAGAATCTCACATCACAATGAATAATCTATAATATAACAATGATGTTTACAAAAGAAAGCTTTTATATACATACATCCATCAGAGCACTAACCTATCATATATCTGGGCAGTTATAACACCTATCCATACAATTTCTGGTAAATACAATAAACTATGCACCAGAACATAAGAAATACGTAGATATATCTTAGCCTCAAGCTCGGCTTCTGAGCTTTAATGCGTCCAAAGCTAATCTGAAAAATATGTTTAGTCTGACCTGAGCATTAAAAGGAAAAAAATGTCCGGATCAGTCTGGTAAAACTACCGTGAGAAACTCAAATCACCAGGAATTTTATTTTAATTTATAAAACCCTTTTAGAACAAAGGTATCTCGTAAGACGACGCCGTACATAAACACGAATGAGTTTTTATCTTACGACAAACAAAAGATTCTTTACAGAAGATCCAGTGATATTATATTAGTGTCTAGGGTATAAATATATATTAATCATAGCCAAAATTGTTATGTTAATTAAATTCCAACATAATAGATAAACAACTAAAACATAAAGGGCATATTGGAGAATGGATTTCCATACAATGACAAGGCACCAGGGCACCACCACCATAGTACACTTCTAGAAAATGTTCAGAGGACCTAGTTTGGACCCTCTACCAAAACAGGACTGATCTACTTCTTTCTGGATAGTACAGAATATGTCATCACCCCGATTGCTTTGTACCTTTTCTCGAGAGCTCTCATGTACAACCAATTCTATAAATATATATTTCTATATCTAGAAGGGTGATGGCATACCCTAATGTATGCGATAGACTTAGCCCTGCTGCATCTCCCTTGATTTTAGTCATTATCGGTTGATAAGGCATGATGCTACGTTTTACCTTTCTTTAGCACTTCCCACTTGGAATGCTAACATTGTCTTCTAGGAGACAACGCAATGACACCATTCATCTATACTCGTTGTTTTATATCTAAACAAATCAAAGGCACTGCTTCTACTACATCTTTATGTAATCAACCTCAGGATTAGTAGCAAGTAGAACACGCGCTTCAAAATCTCCATCTTCGATTCCATATTCTTTAAGATGTCTTCACTTAGAAACGCTTGAGCTGGATCAAAGTGGTTTTTGGACACTTTTTCTTAATTGATCCTGGTCTCTTCAAATTTCTGGTAAAATCAACCATTAATCTCAGTCTCATCGAATTTCTAGTAAACTCAACTCCAGTCCTTTCGAGAACAAACAAACAAATGAATAAGCGTGGGGATCACCACCTAACCATTTAGTAGATGGATCTCCTTATCATTCGTCCTAAAAGAACCAAACAAGATTTGTATGCACAGTACTGCATTATCGAAGATGACTGTGCCATATAACTCACGTATTTCTCCTATATATTTTCAGAGTTACGTTTTTGGTCCAAATTTGATAGTTGTTTGATTCAAATAATAAAGCATTGATTTAATTCCTTAAGGAATCCACTAAGCCTCTATTAATTAATCTTTATTAATTAAATCTCTTTTGGTAATTAAAGATTCAGAATCCATTTTACAAAGGATATTATTTCACAAACAACTTATACTTTTTCAACACTTGGAATCTTTTATATACTTATCTCAATCGTATAAGTATATTATCAAAACAACATACTTTCAAAACTCAGAAAACCTATCCATACACTTATCTCATTGGTATAAGCATTTTAATAAAACATAAGGATGATTTTCTTTTTCTTTCCAAAATTCATATTTAAATGGGCCAAACAATCTTTTAAATCATTTCTTACTATAAATTAAACCATTATCCTTCGGTGTAAGTATGGAAGAACGTTTCCGTACCACCCTAATTAAAAAGGATAAATAGCAAAACAAATTTTATTCCTTTATAAAATCCTATTCTATTTATAAAACTCTTTTAAAAATCTTTCTTTATAAAATATTATTTACAAAGTTTCATTTGTAAATCTCCTTTGAATAAATTGGTTATAAAATAAAATCCCTTTTACAAACAAAATATTATTTATAAATCCCCTTAATAAAATAATTGGATAACTTATAAAATCATTTAAAACACTTGATCCCAAATTGACAAAATTTAAGTTAATTTAAAACTAAATTTTATAAATTTGGAAAGAGACTTTGCGATCACAATGATACTAAACCAAGTTATTATTTATTTAAATTTGACTTTCAAGTCACATAACAGTTATTTACATAAGCCAACATATATGTAAATAAAATCCACAACTAAATCAGGAAATAACATGTTAATATAAACCAATTGGCAAATACATATCCAAACACATAATAGTAGGATCACGATTTGTCCTGCTAAAAAGATGTCCATATAATTTATAGAGTTAAACTATAGCAGAACGAAGATTTATTCTGCTAACTAATTCCTACATAATCAAAACATTTGAGTTATAGCAGAATGAAGATTTGTTCTGCTAAACAGATTGCAAGTTTTGTATAACCTAATCACATTTGTATGGTTACTTAATGGTGTCGATAATAGAATCTCTTATGTTCAAAACTATTCTTTGTAAAATAAAGTTGGTTTTAAACAAATTGATCCTTGAAAAACAAAGAAATTAAAAACTTAAACCTCTTTTTAAATAATTAATACAAGTTAAATCTTTTTTGAAAACACAATTAAATCTTAATTAAGTCTTAACTTAACTTAACTATTAATTAAGAAATAGTTAACCTATAATAAATAATTTGTTTATAAATTAAAACCCTTAATTAATTTATAATTAAAATAATTAAACATTTACTTAATAATTAATTAATAATTAACCATATACTTAATTAATAATTAATTAAAAATAAATCATATACTTTATTCATAATTAACTAAAAACAAATCTTACTTAATCAAAGATTAATTAAAATTAATCTCACTTTTAAAAGAAATTAATTAGTAACTAATCTTCACTTAATTATAATTGATAAACCATGTTGAATACTTAATTAGTTATTAATTACCCAACATAACTAATAAAAATAATTCATCAATAAATCTTTAATTAACCTCTTAATCATTATTAATTAAGTTTTATAAAACATTTCCAAAGTATTTTAAGTATAAAAACTCATTTTGCAAAAGGTAGACTTCTAGCAAAACATCATCCGTAGCGACTATCGGTATATGGACCATAACTTGAAAAACTTTTATTGGCTTTACTTTTTGAAAAAAAAAAGTTTTGAAAACTTACTAACTTTCCATAGATATAAGGTAAGAGTTTTTAAAAGTAAAAAAAAGTTTGAACCTTGAAAATAATTTGATTTTTGAAGTTAAAACCATAATTTTTACACAAGGATTCTTTACATACAAAGTTGCTAACTTTTCTTAACATACTATTATATACACTTGTACATAGAATATACAACACAATAATAACCACAAATAACCTAAAAGTCCAAACTTTGTTACATCCATACACATTTAGACTTATTTATCAAGTCTAAGGCAATTTTCAACCACAAGCAGATATAAAATCATACAAGCACGTAAGTAACCAATAATCAAGCAACATTACATAATAAAAACAAACATAAACCAAAGATGTAATTTTCAAAAGGGATGTGAGTTTTTACCCACTAAACTTTAGTAAATCTTTTTAGAACTTGAAAAGAGCCTAAATCTTGGATTTTTCAAAACAAAACTCAAATTTTAGACCTTGAAAATGGCTTTTTAGCCCAGCTATACCAACATGGGCTTGGCCATGGGTTGATAGGGGTGTAAAGGCTTGAAACTAAAAGGAAAAGAGGAGCAAGAAGAAAAGGAAGGATTTTTAAGTGATTCTAAAGAGCTAAAAAGTGGAAAAACTTGATTTTTTGTTAAAATTTAAATCTAAGGAAGCCATTAGAATGGCTTTGAAAATCTTAAAAAGAAATAATTTTTTTTGAAATAAAATGTGAAAATGAAGTGGAAGGTGAGAGAAAGATTTGTTTTTATTAAAAAGAATGAAGTGAAATGACCCTTTTAGCCCTAATATACACTACCATCCTCTCAAATTTGGACGTATCATCACCATCCATTTCCTTCACTTTGGTACCCACGTTGCCCCCATGAACAACCTTTTTATCCACCATATAATACCTCACTCGTACTTATGATGTGAAAGGATATGTAACATGACATTCTTTTTTTATTTTTATTTTTAAAATGTTGGATAAAGGTCACATCTTTTTTTTTTTTGAAAGGCAAGAGCAATGAGCTCACTTTATTAACTAATGAATTATTACAAATAGTACTTGACTAACAACCAAATACAAACACATTTACCAATCTACAAAAGACCACTAAACCATAATAACCTGACTGCAACAAATGACAATAATATTACCACTTACAACAACCACAGCAGTAATACAACCAAAATTAAAGACAAAAGGAATAAAAGAGAATACATGCCAATAGATTTGATATCAGATTGACCAGTGAAGAAAGGAAAATAAGGCAATGCATGATATCTCCATCAGCTTACTATACCAAACATGACCAGCAGCAATTACAGCATCTCTCCATAAATTTGATCCTCAGCAAAAAACCAACAACAACCTTGACCAAAGATTTGTGTATCAATCCTCAAAATAAAACTGATTTCCAGAAATACATATAAACTGAGGAAAATATCACACTTTAAAGTACAAGTAATATCCAGAAACCTTCTGAGTGAATCAAGCTATCAGATTTCTGAGAACTACATAGTAATAAGATGAAACATCAACATTAACATGTATCAGTTTTCAAAAACATGAGAATATTCCTATGAATCTGACTAAACAACTGAGAAGAATTCTTCATACCAATACCAAAAATTCTGTTATTCCTCTCTTGCCATATCTCATAAATCAATCTCTTAAGCATCTTTAACAAAAGCCTAGTATTACGTGATTTCCATCTAGTTGCTTTGAAGATATTAAACCACTCAATAACACTTACAGAAGAAGGCTTATAAAAACCTCCATTGGATAATAATCTGTACCAGATTTGAAAAACAAAAGGGCACTCAAAAAATAAATGAGTATTACATTCTATACCAGTCTTACAAAATACACATAGATCCTCTGAGATAACACCAATTCTATAGAGCTTATCCTTGGTGTTTAAAGCATTAGCCATCACTTTCCATAACAACAAATTCTCCTTTGCACTACCACCAATTTTCCAAATTCTAGTATGCCAGGGAAATAGTGAACCATTTTCACAGAGAGCCTTATAAACAAGCTTAATAGAAAACTCCTTGCCAGACCAGACTAGTACATTATCAGACATCATAATAGGGTTATTTGAAATAAGATTCCATAAGTTTCTTAAATGGAAGGAACTGGAATATGGCAAAACTACACTGCCATCATGAATAAAATCATCAACTTTAGCCTCTTCTGATATACCAGAATTTCTTCTCAAATTATAATCAACAATAGAACCTAGAATTAAACCTTGTTTAGCCCATGGAGAATGCCAGAAAGACAAATCTTTAATCAGAACATGATTACACTGAATTAAAGGTGTAAATGATTTCCTAAGTTTAAGAATACACCTCCAACTCCAACTACAACTTTGAGGAATTGACATAGTCCAAAAATTCCTCCTACCAATAAGATTGTTATTAACCCATTGCGACCAAAGATTCTTATCTGTTGTAAATTTTTTATTGAAATAAACTGAAATTGCAGCTTTATTCCACTGAAAAATATTTGTTATTCCAAGACCTCCATGCTTCTTAGGATCAAACAGTTTATGAAAAGAAATTGGAATAAGCTTCCTTGAAAAAGGATCACCATGCCATAAGAATTTATTAAGAGCACTAGATATCATATTAATCAACTTAATTGGAAGAATATAATGACTTGTCCAATATGTAGTCATTACCACAGCAATTGACTGTACAACTGTTAACCTACCAGCTTGTGATAATTTTCCAGTTGGCCATATCAGAAGTTTCTCAATAATCTTTTCAAACAGAGGCATACAATCTTTTTTGGTAATTCTAGAAGTGATCAAAGGCAAACCCAAATAGAAAGAATTCCTAGGTAATTCATGAAGACCTGAGAAATTGATGATATCACTTTTATCCAAAGGACTTAAACCGGTAACCAAAATATTAGACTTAGAAAGATTTATTTGAAGGCCAGTGATAGAATGGAAAAGTTGCAGTGTAGAAAGAATGGACTGAATATTATCATGAGTAGGCTTTGTAAAAACAACCAAGTCATCAGCAAATAGAAGATGAGTAATAAGAGGTTGCCTACATTTAGGATGCAACTGGAATACTTTTTTAACAACAAGATCCTTGAACATAGAATTAAGAAGCTCCATAACAATTATAAACAAGTAAGCTGAAATAGGATCACCTTGTCTAACACCTTGCACACCCTTAAAGTATCCATACAAACCACCATCTCTCGAAATAGAATACATAGGTGAAGATATACAAGTATAAATCCAAGCTAAAAATGGTTTTGGAAAATTCATTTTAGACATAACAGCTAAAATAGAATTCCAATGTACAGAGTCAAATGCTTTCCTAATGTCCAATTTTAACATGCACCTTGGTGAAATGTTTTTCCTCTCATAACCAAACAGCAACTCTTGAGTCAATAGAATATTATCACTAAGTGATCTACCATTAATATATGCAGCTTGATTAATAGAGATAATGGATGGCAAGACAAGTTGTAGTCTGTTAGCTAAAATCTTTGAGATGATCTTATAGATGATGTTACAACAAGAGATAGGCCTAAAATCAGCAACTGATGTTGGATTCACAATCTTAGGAATTAATGCTATAGTAGTCGCAGATAAACCAGCAGGAAGTTTATTGTGAAGAAAAAAGAATTTAATTGCTTTAACAACATCAAATCCAATAATATTCCAACCATGCTGTATGAAGTATGCATTATAATCATCTGGACCTCCACAACTATTACTATCCATACTAAACACAGCATTTCTAATTTCATCAGCAGTTATTTCACTAATCAGAGAAATTGATTGGAAATTTGACAAAGCGGGAAGAGAAATATTAAAGAGGGGTTTTAATTCAGGAATGAAAGATTTGGATGGTGCTAAGACAGATGAAAAATATTGAACAAAAGCCTGATTAATACCATCAAAAGAATTCACCAATTGCCCATTCATATCCTTAATCTGAAAAATGCAATCACGATTGCACATCTTTTCTTTTCACTTAAGTAAACATATTCTTACCCCTTTTTACACATTTAATTTGATCCTTATTAATTTTATAACTATGTTTTTATGTGTAGTAAGGTGTTCACATTTTTAAAAAACTTTTAAATGATCAAAAATCAGGATTTTTGAAAAAGCTTTTCATTCACATTTTCTAATTTCCTTTCAACTAATTATTTTTGTGAACCAAATTCAAAAATGAATTTTCTATCCTTAGTTATTGATTAAATGAGGGCTATTTTAATTAATAAACCTATTAGTTTAATATTTAGAATTAATTAAATATTCTTAAATCAAAGCGACAAAATTTCGGGTCATTGCATTCTTCCCTCCCTTAAAAGAATTCCGTCCTCGAAATTTCACCATATGAATACGCAATATTATTCATAAGTCCACATGATGTGCATAGATCATTCATATGAAAAATATTATTTGATCCCCACTCGAATATATAACTTCACATCCAAGTTAGTATCGCTCACTCGATTCGCCAATGCACAATCCGATCAAGCTTCTTGACTAGAAACCTCCATTCTCCTTACATAGCCATATACTATGATAGAAAACTTTGATTTCCTATCAAGGACCCTCATCAAGTGCTCGCCGACAAAATCGAGTGATAAATCCTTATCTAGAATGGTGTAAAACACCTCAATTCATCTACTCGAATCTTAGATCGAGAACTATATAAGGATGGGAAATGGTCTACGTACAACCTACGTACTCCTCTAAAGGTTGTTATTTACTCATTTACCTTCTTACCCTTCCATAAATATTTATGAAATCATTTCATAAAAATTCCAAATTAGGTTCAAACATTTTTAAATGATACAACTTATATATGAAAACTTTCATTAAATCATCTAAACTTATCAACTTGGATAATACCCTCCAATATACTAAGAGTATATATATAAAAACATCTGATTTTTTTAATTCTATTCACTTTTAACTATTTAGATGTAGGCATAAAATAATTTCGGGTTTTTAAAACTGAGTCGACCAATTCAGGCTTTCTACTCACTCGATCCAGTAAGTAGCTAAGAAGAGTAAGATCCTCATATCCAAAGTCCATTCCAGAGTCTACTTCTTCTTGGATACATCTAAGGTAAAGGTGTTTATTAGCCAACCCAATAACATTAAATACTATTTAACTGCCTAAGTGTTAAAATCCAAATGACATTGTTTAATAAAGCCAAGGTTAATAAACCTTCTTATTAAATTAATTCAATTTTAAAACTTCATTTATTAACCATTTTAAATCAAGATACCTTTACATCCTACAAACTTAGGGGCCAAATATATATATATATATATATATATATATATATATATTTCCAAAATGATACTATATATCTTTTGAAAGAATACTATATATTTTATTCATAGAAAATATACATATAGCTCGAGTAATCCAAAAATGATACTATGGAACTGGGTACTACCAAACAATATCATACATTCCCTTGCCTAGAAGGGTAATGCTCAAGAGAAGTGTTTACCATCCGAACACATTTCTTTCCCATTTTAAGTTATTTTCGGGCCACTCAAACTTAAAAATACTTCTTTCACTCCAAAATTCCTTTTTTGAAACAATAATTTACATATATTTAACAAATATTTATTACTAAATTGCTTTCGGTTCATTTAGATTTGAACTTATTTCGATCATACAATGACAAAGAGAACACTTTACTAAGTGGACTACAATGTTCATCTAAGCAAACATCTTATCGTCACTTAGAAGATTATCAGATTATCACAAAACAAATTGAAACTCGTTACTTGAGCCAATCCAAAGAAAACATTTCTTACTCAAAATTTCCATACCCCATAATTTCTCTTTTCTTAACAAAAATACTTCTAAATAATACTATTATTACTTTTTAAAACTTTGAAAACCATTTTTCAAAATACCGGGATTTAAGTACTTAAGTTTCCTACTTAATTTTTTTACTTATAAGACACATCTTATAAACCAATTTCAAAAATTCATTTTCTTATCGAAAATCATTTCTAAGTACTCTAACTTTCAATAAACATCTTTTATTAAACCAAATCCTTAGCCTAACATTAACATCAAACGCCTTATAATCAACTTATGAAACTTAATTCACAAGGTGTTCTTTCAGTATTTCTCGGTTTCCAATTTACCCCACCCATGTTTTAAAAAAAAGCTACCTATAACATTCAACAATAGTCAATGCTCAAAATTGATAAGCATGACTAAACAAAATCCCGAATGATATTCATTATCTGGCATTTTGACCCAGCTTTATTAAATCAATGGCACAAGTTAGACTCGACTTATATCAAGGCCGACGAGTCCAGAGTGACGGTTGTGGGGCCCAAAAGTCATGCACAGATGATAACATAAAGTCAATGTGTAATGGAATTGACGGATATGCATGGCAGAATGTTGGAAGTATGAAATATGGTTCATCATATAGGAGGGATCGACATAAATTTACTTTTATAATAAGGATCGGTATGTTTTAGGGAGTAAGAGATTTCAATAGAAAACAATCAATATATCAATATCCACTCGTCCAATGCATATGAAATTTTGTGAGCAAGATATATGGATCCTAGGGAGCCTACCCTAGGGATCGCACCTTAAGAAGATGAAGTTAGAGAGATCGACACTTTCCATTGGTAGGGATCGGTAGGAATCAATAAGAAATCCATATTGAAGTAAAAATCAAGCAATAACTCAAGTTAAACTGATCCAATTGACATGAAATTTGGAGGCTAAGCATATTTTAGCATGAGGAAGCAACCATAAGGATCGCACCTCAAAATTAGACCAAAGTAGGAGTCGGTATCGATCCCTCTTCTTGGTAATTGGGCCATGTGATCACTCTTGTGGGTCAATATGGTTCTGAAGGTCCTTCTATTGAATTTTTAGGGAGATATTTGGCCATCTTCGTCTATAAATACAGGCTTGGTTATTCATTTTTGAGACACTTACGCTGCTAGTTGTTTTATATTCTTTTGTAACTAAGGATTTTCATCTAAATCTTATTGTACTCAGTTTATAAAGTGATTAATAAAGCAATCTATTCAAAATGAACGTAGGAAAACAATGATGAACCACTATAAAGCGTTGTGTGCCTATTATTCTTTCAATTTATTGCTATTTCTTTGTTACTATCCTCTGTTTTCATTTTATATTCTTCACTTATTTTTCTTTAAAAAATCTATTATGTTTGTGCCAATTTTTGGTGCAAACATTTTGATACTTTCACTGAGAACCTTGATTCGCTGCTTATTAGGATCCCTTTGTTGCTACTGGATTGCATACATCCCTAAAGGAGATCCACAGTATCTTCAAGAAGTTTTCTTATTCTATTCAAATTTGCTAAAATATAAGCAAAGCTATCAACAATGATGAGGAACACTAGATTAACTTCTGAGAATGTAGAAGGAAATAAGGATGTTAGCATTCATCAATGTAACATCCAACCATTTTGGACCATTCAAATCGACTATAAAACCAAACATGTCGGACTTGAACAATTCAAAACAACAGATAGTTAATAAATTTTGGGGCAAATAAAACCAATCACAGAATCACAGACATAGAATATCAGAATATCTCGCAGCGGAATAAAATAAACATAGTAGTTCATGAAGCTACTAGATACATAGTCCCAAAACAAATACATAATACCAGAGTCTGAAAGTAAATACAACTGGAAATCCAAATACATAAGTCCACTATACATAAGAAAAATGCCAAAAGGAAGTAATTGAAATAGGAAATAATAGATAGATAGCTAAATCTCCAGCAGATCTCTAGCTCCAAAAGATGAATCCAAATCTTTAATACTCAGACTGACCCGAGCGTAAAGTCAAACAAAACACTCATGTCAGGACATACAGACTTATAAAATGTAAATAAACGCAAGTGAAGTGCATAAAAATGCATCATTAACATAAAGGTTTCTTAGGATTGCCCATCCTTTAAGGATCCGTTAAATTATCTACTATAGTCTGTACAGTACCGTAATACCTCGGTAACTGGAGGCTGCCAAAGGGCATACCATAGGTACGACACAAAACAAACTCGTAGTGGACTCGATAAGGTAGGTGACACGGCACAAATAGGCAATGCCATGGTAGATATACCAATTACACTTTCGGGCTGGTGGTAACGCATAGCTGCAGCTACCACCCACCTCGTCCAACACTCCCAAAATCAAAGGTGCTCACCAAATCAATCACAAAGTAATAGAATGGAAATCGAAGAAGTATGTCCGATCGGAGAAGCTACCTCACTTGGCCTGTCGATTGCTCTTGTTTTAGCCACCTTAAGCTAACTCACAGGAGTGGGGTCCACGTATATCCCTCATATAGAATCGTCGCCATCCATCCTACTTTATTCTGGAATCTCTACCACGTACACTGTTGTTAAAGTGGCTTTCGGTATTGGTAGAGAGTATGACAATAACTGATCCCGGTCTCTTTAACAACCAAATGTTATTATAACCCGTGGTTATTTCTTTTTAAATAGTTCATATTTCATATCAAAACATATTCATTTCAAAACCATATAAATATGATATCTTTATTCTTTAAAATAATATTCATTTTCAAAGTCGTGACACTTTCAAAATTTATACACTTAATTATAATACTTTTGAAATCATAATATTTTTGAAACCATAACGCTTTGAAAACTTAACCTTTAGAATCATAGAAAATTCGAAAACATTACCTTTTAGAAATCATAACATTTGAAAGCATAACTTTTAAAATCTTAGAATTTTGCATTCATAATACTTTCCACTATAACAGTTTATATATTAATAATTGTATATATACTTACAATTTAACATAGTTATTATATAAAATCAATTTTGTTATACTAAATTATTTATTTGGATATTAAATAAACTATGATTTTATTTAAATAAAATTTATTACTATAATATCCAACTAAAGCTGTATTTTCTAATATTAGGTTAGAAGTACATTATTAACTAACATTTTTATTATTATAGTAAATAAAAATTATTATTTTTATTAATAAACATATACCATTACCTTGATTAAAATTTATATTACTAAGATAGATAAAAAATTATACTATTTAGTTAAATTAGATTACTAAATTAGATTAAATTTTATATTATAAATTAAACCTTAAATTACATTTTAAACCATTTGTTGACTTATAAATATTTTAACACACAGAAATAATATATAAGTTTTTATAAAAAAACATTAAATTAAATTTAAGTTAAAATTCATATATTTAAAAATCCAAAATACTTAATAATTTGTAGAAAATTATTTTAAAACCAATTACGATGTCTTATAAAATTTTCTAACCTATGGTCAAGTAATAAAGATATGTATCATTTCAATCCGAATTTATTAAATTCTCAGGTATATGTCATTTCAACTCGCAATCCTAAGTTAAAATAAAAATCGCTCAAGCCTATCATTTTAGCTCATAACGATTTTTCCCTAATCTTGGGTATGTATCATTTCAACCCATAGTGAGGGAACTTGCAGCGTGAGAATAAAATATGAAACAAACAGAACAATAAGTAACATATCATAGCCTATGATCATAACAGGTCTAATATCAGGGGTGATAACATAACATAAGCATATATAAAATTACTAACATACATATGCATCTTAATACAATTCAAATGACATCGATTGACTAAAATATATGTAGTCGAGAGTGATTACTCACCTTCCTTGGTTAGAGAAAAATGATTTCAAACGAAATACAAACAACTCCAAATAAGAACGAGAATCACGGACAAACAAGAGTGGAAGAAGAATACAAATCCAAATCCAAAGCTTAAGAAATAAATAAATACATGTATAAATAAATAAATTTACATAGAGAAAATATTTATTTATTTTTAAAAGAAGAAAATGGAATGGGCTAGCCTAGAGAGCTAAAAGGCTCGGCGTAGATGATGGTTTGGGTTAGGTTTGGCTCGGCCTAGGCTAGATCAAGGGTTCAGCCAAGCTAAGGGGAATGGTTTGGCCATAGGAGGGTTTGGCTAAGGCAAGGGCTCGGTAAGTGGATGGTCACGGCTAGCGGAAAGTTACGGCTAGGAGAAGTGGAAGGGTTTGGAAGGTGGAAAGAGGCCGAAGAAAAATAAAAGGGGAAGGAGAGGAAGGGGTTCGGCCATGGGTTGAGTTTGACCTAGGGTTTGACAAGCGGAGGCTAAGGAATGTTGGTGGTCGAGAATAGGTGAGTAGCAGAGTTCGGCCATGGTACTAGAAGTAGTCGGCTTTGGTTAGGGAAGGAGGCCGAACTAATGAGGGGAAAAAAGGAGGTAGACGTGATGGAAAGCTAAGGAAAAGAGGAATGGAGATGAAGAAAACTTAAGAATTTTAAGAAGGAGGAAGAGGAAAAACATACTAATTTTTTTTCTAAGCAGGAGAATGAAGGAGAATGAGAAACATAAGTCAGAAAACAAAATATGTACGTACATTTCTCTCAAAAAGTGACTTTTCAATTCAATATCCTTTCGTGAGACCCTTGATATTCTAGCCCAATAGTCTAAGACCAACAAAAAACAAACAAACTAAATCTAAATCAAATCTAGCCCACAAATCCAAGAATAAATAAGATAAATAAAATAATTGCATGTAAGACGCTGAGATTGTAGATTTTGAGATGTAGGAATCGAAATTTAATGAAACGAAAAATAGAGAGAATGTTAGATCCCAATCCAGCTTCATTATAAAAGAATAAAAATCGAAATTTCAAATTTAAATTGTTCAACTAGAAGTCAAATTTTGACCAAGTTTGACCAAAATTTGAAATTTTAGAAATTTTTTAATTTTATTAAATTTGAAAAAATATTTAACATCAAAACGCAAAAATATATATTAAAATTCCAAATTTATCAATTTTAAAATAATTTAAATCAATGTTTCAAATAAAATTCCATAAAAAATATTTACTGAATTTACGGATGGTTACACTCTCCCACTCTCAAAACTTTTCGTCCTCGAAAAGTCACGAGATATAGGAAAAAGCAAATATAGATAAGACAGAATAACGAATAGTATCTGGAACAAACAATTCCAGATTCGAAGCACGTATGCTCTCCTCCGTCTTTCAAGTACAATCCCGATCATCAGTACTCCACTGTACCATGACCAGGTTGACAGATTTCCTCCTTAGCTGCTTCATACCTCTACAGATAATACGAAGTGGCTATCTCTCGACAGTAAGGTTTGGCTCAACATCCAAACTGTCAAGTCTAGAAGGCTGAATAATCAATGATGGATCATAAAGATACTGATGAAGATGCGAAACATGGAACACATTATGCACTCCGGAAAGCTTCTCAGGTAAATCCAAACGATAAACTAGAGGACCAACTCTCTCTAAGATGACAAAAGGACCATTGAATCTAGGAGAAAGATTCCCTTTTCGACCAAACCGAATCACATTCTTCAACGGAGAGATCATAAGGAAAACCTAATAACCAACAAAAAACTCCTTACTCCTCCTACGCCTATCAACATACTTCTTCTACCTATACTGAGCAATCCTTATCATCCTTCTAATCTCCTCAACCTTCTCGGATGCTTCTAGAATCATATCAAGACCAAGAACAAAATAATTACCGGATTCAATCCAGCAAGATGGAGATTTGCAAGGTCGTCCGTAAAGAGTGGAGCCATTGCGATATTGGCCGGAATTCAAAGGATGGAATAAGATAGATATATGTTTAAGACAACCTTAAATAGAAGATTTGAGATTGTACCTGATAACTATTGTTACAGGTGAATTCAACGAGATGGAGATGATCTTCTCAAGATCCTCTATAATCAAGAACACAGGCACAAAGAATATCTTCCAATCTGATTCACTTTTACCGTTTGATCGTTGGTCTACAGATGGTAAGCAGTGCTCAGATTCAGGCGAGTACCTAAAGCTTCCCGAAAAGCTCTCCAAAACTGGCTGGTAAAGATGCAGTCTCTATTACAAACAATATTGAACGGAACAACCTGAAGTCGACCAATCTCTCTCATATAAATCTCAGCTAAACTCGAAGCAGAACGATTGGACCTAACTAGAATGAAATGGGTTTACTTAGTCAATCTATCCACAACTACCCAAATACTCTTATTACCCCTCCTAGTCCTCAGTAATCCATCAATAAAATCCATATAAACCTGCTCCCATTTCCAATTGGAAACTTCAAGGGGTTGCAATAATCTAGCGGTCTTCTGATGATCGGCCTTAACCTGCTGACAAGTCGCACATCTACTAACATAAAGGGAGATATCACACTTCATACCACTCCACCAATACAAATTCTTCATATTCCGATACATCTTTGTCACACCAGGATGAATAGAAAGTCTAGACCGATGATTTTCCCAAAGGAACTCTTGTCTCAATCTATCGACATTCGGGACACAAATCCGATTATTAATCTTCAAAATCCCTTTATCATCGATCTACGCTCCACTTCCATCTTGGCTACTACTAACCCTGTTACGAACATTCTCCTTAATAAGCCTTAGCATCTCATCCTCATCCTGCTTAACAACAATACGATCCATAAGAGGAGAAGAAACAACAAGCTGACATACTAACCCTGTTACGAACATTCTCCTTAATAAGCCTTAGCATCTCATCCTCATCCTGCTTAACAACAATACGATCCATAAGAGGAGAAGAAACAACAAGCTGATACAACATCGCTTCTTCTGACTCAAGGCATCAACTACAACATTAGCTTTCTCGGGGGTATAGTTGATGTCAAGGTCATAAGAAACTAGAAACTAAAGACATCTAACATTCCTCTGATTCAAATCATTTTGGGTGAAAATATAATTCAAAGATTGATGATCCATAAAGAGCTTAAACTTAGTTCCCAAAAGATGATGTCTCCATAGCTTCAAATCAAATACTACGGCAAGCAATTGCAAATCATGGGCAACATAATTGGCTTCATGGGTCTTCAACTGACAACTGGCATAAGTAATAACCTTCCCAACCCATATTAAAACGACTCCCAAACCTTCACGACTAGCATCAGTGTATACCGTTAATCCCTCATTTCCATTTGAAATGGTAAGTACTGGTGTGGAAGTAAGGTTGCGCTTTAACTCATTAAATGCAGCTTCACACTTATCATTCCATATAAACCTAGCATTCTTACGAGTTAAAGCGGTGAGAGGTGCAGCAATCCAAGCAAAATTCTCAATAAATCTCCGATAATTACCAGCAAGGCCCAGAAAGTTACGGATATCAAATGGAGTCCTAGGAATTTCCTAATCCTAAAATAGAATAGGGAAAATAAGAACTACAGGGAAAGATAGAATAATTAAATTACAAAAGAAGTAAAAGAGAATAGGCTTACATTGATCAGCTATTTTAACTGGATCAACAGAAACTCCAAAACCAGAAACAATATACTCAAGAAATCGAACTTCATCTTTTCAGAAATGGCATCTCGAGAGAATTTAGCTTTCAACTGATGACTCCTAAGAGTTTCTAGAACAAAATTCAAATGGACTCCATGCTCCTCCTTTGACTTTGAAAAGACAAGAATATCATCAACGAAGACTAGAACAAATTTTTTGAGAATATCACAGAAAACACGATCATAAGATTGTTTGCGCCAAAATTGGTCACAAACACCCAATATCGTGAAAGCGCCCGTTTATAAACACAAATCAGCAACAATCAACATAGAACTCAGATCTAAGCAATAACAATCACAATAATTCACAAATAACAATCACAAACACAGGATTTATAGTGGTTCGGCGATCTTGCCTACGTCCACTCTGAAGCTTATGTCTTTATTGATTCACTTGATGATTCCAATCGGTTATAGCGAATTACAATTGATGATAGCTTTCAAATCTGATTACAACAGCGATAATGAAGTATGGAATTGAATCCGGCAGAGTCTGGATGTTGAATCGCCAAAAGATCCCCTTTTCTGAGGGCTTCAGGGTGCTATTTATAGGCATAGGAGGCCCAGATCTTGCTCAAACTTCGAGAGGCTTTTTCTGGACGTGAGTGGGCCCACGCGACCGACCCCACCAAGTTTCGACTCGATCTAAGATCGATACGAAGTGCTTTCGTATCCATCAAAAAATGATCCAATCGAGTTGAAACTTGGCAGGAACAATCTTTACCTTGTATGGAAGCTACTGTGAAAATTTCGTGGCATTTGGACTAGTGGTTCGTGAGATATGATCGATACGAATTGGAGTATTTCGGTTGGCTGTTTGGTTCGAAACCATCAGTTCAAACCGATACGTTCGAATCGATCTTCTCACATGGTTCTTTGGTGAGGTGGCACGCACTCTTCACATCGGTCCGGTTCTTGTGCCGAGTTGACTACTTCGCATCCACGAATTTCGCCTCCTTATCTTTAATAATCCAACACTTTACCACTGCACCAAGCTATCTTTCAATGTCTAGTTTGAACCGAGATAGGCGGCTTAGCTCGCATCGGTAGCATCGTATCCATTCAATGGATACTATTGTGATGGACACGAAGTAACGCTGCCTGATGGATTCGAATGAAGGCTTCGTTCATCGATTCGAACTAGGCATTGGTCGAACGATACAAAATTCATGGATACGAGGATCTGGCCGTCCCAGTCGATACGAAGCACACTATATTGATGGATACGAACTTGTTGAGGTGATGCCGACTTCATCGATTAGAAACCGATCGATTCGAACTGATCGATATCGCGTTACCGATCGATTCGAACTCGATCGACTCGAAGCATATGTAAACCGATGGATTTGAATCAAGACAAACAGTGATGGATACGAAAACTATGGATTCGAAATGAGCATCTCCTCAACTTTTTGATGGATTCGAACAGCATACTTTGGCTAACTTGCATCGATCATATCTCGTTCATACGAACTCCGATTAACCTGAAATTTGGAACGCTGGTTCCCATGACTTTGCTTGCCTTGTTCTATCAATCGTAGCTTGATTTGGGCTCGGGCAAAATTCATCGATATCCATAGCGAAGCGAAGTGCAACCAATCTCTGAGACGAACTGTCTTTTTTTTCGACCAATCTTTTGGTATCACGGCTTTTGCCAAAAAGCGGGATAACATTTGCGCCCCAAAATATGCCTTGCGGTAGGAAGGCATGTTTTGTAATGCATGAGCTGGATGTTCGTATCTTGTTGATGTCCTGCAAAGGAATTTACAGTTTTATGTGACCTCAAATGACGACCGTTCGGGATCGAGATATTTGAGATGAAGTGCGACCGTTCATGGTCAAGCGCCCAACTTTAAATGACGATCGTTCGGGATCGAGCCATTTGAGGTGGAGTGCGACCGTGCGCGGTCAAGTGGCGGACCTCAAATGACGACCATTCGTGATCGAGCCATTTGAGGTGAGGTGAGTTGTGCCGTTCGGGGCGAGTTGTGCCGTTCGAGGCGAGTTGTGCCATTCGAGGCGAATTGTGCCGTTCGAGGCGAGTTGTGACCGTTCGAGGTCGGGTGCCGTTCGAGGCGAATTGTGACCGTTCACGGTCGGATGCCATTCGAGGCGAGAAAGTGTGCCCGGGAGGGCGTGGTATTGTTGATACCAGGTTCACGTTCGAGTGGGTCTCTGGATCGTTTGTCAGGGCATCATATCGCCATCTCAGAGCATGCCTAAGGACCGTTCGCGACCCCGTACATGTGTAAGTAGCTTGGCCATTTCAGAATTATCCGAACCAAATAACCATTCAACTGATGAGTTTTAAAATAGAAATGTCCAAACAAACACACTCTAAATGTTCAAATCAAAACGAAACAAAAGCAAAGCAAGGATGTCAAAGTGTAAGTTCCCACTACGAAATGGTCAATGATCATTCAGAGCTTGCCTGGGGATCGTTCGCGATCTCATACATGTGTAAATGATTTAATTGTGTTAGTAGGAAGCTTACGACTTGTCCATCGTTATTTCAATCAATTGATAATCATACGGTGTCCCAGTTCATGGCCACCCCTGGCTGATGTAGACGGTGGTGGCTCCGGCTCCACCGTTGGAGCTCGCCTCCTCACGATTGAAGTAGCATGCCATTCCTGATGTGCCCTTCTACCTCATCCTTCAGATGCCTACAGTCATTAGTGTTATGACCGTTCAATTCATGAAATAAACAAAACTTATTTGATTTTCTTTCGTCAGAAGTTGGATCCCTTCGCATCGGTCTACGATACGGAACCTGCTCTTTGATATCCTGATAAATTCTTTCTAGACTCTCGTTCAGCTCAGAGTAAGTGGTGAATCGCAGCTCCCTCCATTGCCGCTTTGACCTGTCCCCGTCATTCTCAGTCTTTCTTTTACCTCTACTAGTTTCCGCACCTTTCTCAGGGGGATTTCCTCCTTTGATCGCATAAATATCAATTCCTTCTCCTTCTTCTCTTTCGGCGTTTGCATCTTCCAATCGTAAGAACTTTTCTGCCTCGTCGTAGAATTCCTCTAGATCCATAGGTGGATCTTTAGTCAATGAATTTTTTAACTCTGTGTCGTCGGCTACTTCGGACACAGCTGCCATCACCACCATAGATGGATCTGCTCGATCCACCGAAGCTGCTGCTGCATTGAATCGCGTTAGATAACTCCTCAAAGTCTCTCCGGCTTTCTGCTTTAGGGTTGCCAAAGTCATCACATTCTTGGGTCTTGCAATGTGAACCCTGAATTGCCTCATAAATCTCTCAGTTAAATCATTCCATGTTCCGATGGACCCACTCTCTAGTTTCCTGAACCATAACGCTACAATATCCGCCAAGTACAATAGAAAACACCGGGCCATAACCTCCTTTGATGCCCCCAGTACTTCCATATGCCTCATATACTTTGTCAGATGAACCGTGGGGGTCCGTTCTCCCGTTATACATGTCTAACGATGGTAACTTGAAATCCGGTGGGTTCCTAGCTCGTCTGATTGTTGGAGTAAAAGGACTCCTATTAACATCCTCCAAATCTTTGTTTACCAAACCGCCTCTCATAGCTCTTCTAACCATCTCCGCCAATCTGTCATTGTCTCCGAGATGCAATCTTCGTTCCACACTCTCAACCTGCCCCCCAAGTTCACGAGGGAACTCTGGGATCTGCCCCCTTGACCGAGCGTTCTCTCCTCTCCTACTCCCAGGTTTCGCAGATGTACCTCTCTCTCTCTCCGAGATTGGATCAACATTCTCCATGTGCATGCCCCCTAGTTCAGGTGCTACGCCGGACGGTCCTGCTCCGTTTTGGACTCTGTCCGCTTCTCTATTCTGTGCTCCAAGTTGTCCTATCTGTTGAAATAAACTCTGGATCAACTCCTCTTGTTTCTTTATCATTGTCTCCATCTCGTCCCTAGTGATGAAGATCGACGCTTGATTCGCTCCTGAAGAAGCCTCTTTACTTCCTTGGTGTTCACTTCTCTCTGGCCTTTGTTTCTTACTTGTTTGTCTCGTCATGGTTCTTAGATCTAAATTCTTAAGTCTTCAAATTCAAATTATCCTGAATCAGCTTTTCTCAGCGAAAGCACCAAAATGTTTGTGCCAAAATTGGTCACAAACACCCAATATCGTGAATGCACCCGTTTATGAACACAAATCAGCAACAATCAATTTAGAACTCAGATCTAAGCAATAACAATCATAATAATTCACAAATAACAATCACAAACACAGGATTTATAGTGGTTCGGCGATCTTGCCTATGTCTACTCTGAAGCTTATGTCTTTATTGATTCACTTGATGATTCCAATCGGTTACAGCGAATTACAATTGATGATAGCTTTCAAATCTGATTACGACAGCGATAATGAAGTATGGAATTGAATCCGGCAGAGTCTGGACGTTGAATCGCCGAAAGATCCCCTTTTCTGAAGGCTTCAGGGTGCTATTTATAGGCGTAGGAGGCCTAGATCTTGCTCAAACTTCGGGAGACTTTTACTGGCACGTGAGTGGGCCCACACGACCGACCCCACCAAGTTTCGACTCGATCTGAGATTGATACAAAGTGATTTCGTATCCATTAAAAAATGATCCAATCGAGTTGAAACTTGGCAGGAACAATCTTTACCTTGTATGGAAGCTACTGTGAAAATTTCGTGGCATTTGGACTAGTGGTTCGCGAGATATGATCGATACGAATTGGAGTGTTTCGGTTGGCTGTTTGGTTCGAACCATCAGTTCGAACCGATACGTTCGAATCGATCTTCTCACGTGGTTCTTTGGTGAGGTGGCACGCACTCTTCGCATCGGTCCGGTTCTTGTGCCGAGTTGACTACTTCGCATCCACGAATTTCGCCTCCTTATCTTTAATAATCCAACACTTTACCACTGCACCAAGCTATCTTTTATTGTCTAGTTCGAAACGAGATAGGCGACTTAGCTCGCATCGGTAGCATCGTATCCATTCAACGGATACGATTGGGATGGATACGAACTAACGCTGCCTGATGGATTCGAATGAAGGCTTCATTCATTGATTCGAACTAGGCATTGGTCGAACGATACGAAATTCATGGATACGAGGATCTGGCCATCCCGGTCGATACGAAGCACACTATATTGATGGATACGAACTTGTTGAGTTGATGCCGACTTCATCGATTCGAAACCGATCGATTCGAACTGATCGATATCGCGTTACCGATCGATTCGAACTCGATCAATTCGAAGCATATGTAAACCGATGGATTCGAATTAAGACAAACAGTGATGGATACGAATCCTATGGATTCGAAATGATCATCTCCTCAACTTTTTGATGGATTCGAACAGCATACTTTGGCTAACTTGCATCGATCATATCTCGTTCATATGAACTCCGATTAATCTGAAATTTGGAACGCTGGTTCCCATGACTTTGCTTGCCTTGTTCTATCAATCGTAGCCTGATCCGGGCTCGGACAAAATTCATCGATATCCATAGCGAAGCGAAGTGCAACCAATCTCGGAGAAGAACTGTCTTTTGTTTTCGACCAATCTTTTGGTATCACGGCCTTTGCCAAAAAGCTTGATAACAAAGATCAACAAAGAAAGCTGGGGCATTAGCCAAACCAAAAGGAATAACTAACCATTCATAGAAATCAATCTTAGTACAGAAAGCAATTTTGGGAATACTTTCCTCGGCAACTCTGAGCCGGTGGAAACCGCAGGCAAGATAAAGCTGAGAGAATAGTTTAGCTCCATAGAGCTGATCGAACATATTATTGATACGAGGCATAGGATATTTATTTTTCATAATGAGCTTGTTTAGCTCCCTATAATCAACACACATCCTAAAAAGAACCACAGACTTAGTGACAAAAACCATAGCTACTCCCCATTTGGAATGACTAGGTATGATCAAACCTTTAGAGAACAAGTCTTCAATTTGCTTTTTCAACTCAACCTTCTGACGGAGGCGCCATTCTTCTGGGAGGAAGAACTACAGGTCGAGCTCCAGGAATAAGATCAATACAGAATTCAATTTCCTGCTTAGGAGGGTCACTTCACCAAACACATTGGAAAAGAGTTTGACCATAGGAATTGAATCAAGATCACTAGGAGAAGAACCAAGAGAAAAAATAAAACTGCCAGAATAATCCTAAGGCATACGGTACTGAATCACCAAAGGATTACTAAAATCATCAACAACAGAAACAGTTCGGGTTTTACAAGAGGTAACGGCTTCACGTTTCTTGAGCCAATCTCCTCCAAGAAACATATCAAAAGCATCGAAACCAAGAACATAGAAATCACCATAAAAACAATGGTCGAAATAGAAAGTTTCACTTAGTTACAAATCCTACGAAGGTTTGTGGGACCACCAATAGGATTAACAACACACAACGGTTCAGTTGCATACTTAGTTGAAAGGATATTCTCAAACTTATCATAAAGATCCACATAAATGAAACTATGAGAAGCTCTAGTTTCAAATAGAACACGAACAGGAAAATTAAACAAAGTAAAGGTGCCCTGGAGAGTACCTTGAGTATCATTAGGAGTAGGTGGAGTGGATGAAGTAACTGTAAAGATACCAAATGGCTTGCTTTTCTACCGAGTAGGATAATCCTCTTGAAGTGGCCAGGCTGTAAACAAATATGACAAAGATCACGCCTAGTCATCTGAACTGGAGGAACAGAAACTCCAACTGAATTAGGACAACTATTGGAATAGTGTCCCTTCTGGTCACACTTGAAGCGAGTGATGGAAGAAAGATCAATAGGCTGCCTCTGAGAAGAAGACCCTAAACCTGGAGTCTTATGCCATTTCTTCTTCTGCTGATGGAACTGAAACTTCCTCTTCTTAGAGTTGCAAGAAAAAGGCGGAGATGAAGGTGCACGAGCAACAGATGATTCCTTAGAAGCGGGGTTCTCATATCTAATGGCCATATCCATCAATCCAGTAAAAGGGTTGTGCACATGAGAAATCAGACGATCATAAAACTCTAGGCGAGCTCAAACTATAAACTTCTCATTTTTCTTAAGAGGGGTATCAATCAAGCTAGGACCAAAATTGGAAAGTTTGTTGAACTTCCGCTCATACTCAAAAATGACATATTCTCCTACTTAAGATCCATAAACTCCCTGTATAGCTGAGACTTTCCGGCTTCGGGCATGCACTTAGACACAAAAGTATCCCTGAAATATGATATCTAAACATAAGAAAGATTCCAAAGAGATAACTAAACCAAACTCAAATACCAACTCAAGATAATACCTAAACTGCTCCCAAGAAATATCTGCCTCAATAGTGTGGGCTGTAACAGACTCCCACCAATCTTGGGCTACCTCCTGCAACTGCCAAGCTGCTAACTGATGCTTCAGAGTGTCGGTGATCTCAAGACCAGTGAAAATCCTCTCTAAACTCCTCAACCACTGCTGAGCCTCATTGATGCTCTCTGCTCCAGTAAACTTGGTACCACCAAGCTGAGTGAACTCCTTACAGAGAGTGGTGAACCTAATAGGTGCAACAAGTGCTGGAGCTGAGGCAACACCACGACCCTGACCTTTGGCATTCCTATGATTCATTCTGGAAATTCAAAAATGAATTTTAGGACAAAGATAAAGGAAAAGATTCAAACTAGAATGGAAATCCTAATCAAAGAATTCTATTAAACAAGGTGGATTCAAAAAGGAAGGAAATTCTAAGAAAGAATTATATTTTTAAATAATAAATTTTTTATATCCAAAATAATCCTTTAAAACCATTTTATACTTAAAAATACGTTCTCTCACAAGGAATGATTCTAAGACTGATTTTACTCATTTTAGGGTATCTCTACCCTATCTCTAATGAGTTTTGCCCCCGTAGGCTAAGACTTGCCTAAAACCGAAGCTCTGATACCAAATGTTACATCCTGCCATTTTGGACCATTCAAATCGACAATAAAACCACACATGTTAGACTTGAATAATTCAAGACAATAGATTGTTAATAAATTTTGGGGCAAAAAAAATCTATCATAGAATCACAAACACAGAATATCAGAATATCTTGCAACGGAATAAAATAAACATAGTAGTTCATGAAGCTACTAGATACATTGTCTCAAAACAAATACATAATACCAGAGTCTGAAAGTAAATACAGCTGGAAATCCAAATACATAAGTCCACTAATACATAAGAAAAAGGCTAAAAGGAAATAACTGAAATAGGAAAAAAATAAATAGATAGCTAAATCTCCAACAGATCTCTAGCTCCAAAAGATGAATCCAAAGCTGTAATACTAAGGCTGACTCGAGCGTAAAGTCAAACAAAACACTCATGTCAGGACATACATACTTATAAAATGTATATCAACTCAAGTGAACTGTATAAAAAAGTATCAGTAATATAAAAGGTGCTTGGGATCGCCCATCCTTTAAGGATCTGTTACACTATCTACTATGTAATCATATTATAATAATATCTATAGTAAGATAAACTATTAAAATACCGTTAAGACGTTACCCATATCCCCTTTAACACATTTTTATAGTTCCATAGTCTATACAATACTGCAATACCTCCGTAAACCGGAGGCAACCAGAGGGCACTCCATAGGTAGGACACAAAACAAACTCGTAGTGGTCTCGATAAGGTAGGTGACACGACACAACTAGGAAATGCCAGGTTGGATATGCCAATTACACTTTCGGGCCGATGGTAACTTATAGTCGCAGCTACCTCCCACCTAGTCCAACACTTCCAAAATCAAAGGTGCGCACCAAATCAATCATAAAGTAATAGAATGGAAATCGAAAAAGTGTGTCTGATCGGAGGAGCTACCTCACTTGGCCCGTCAATTGCTCCTCTTTTAGCCACCTTAAGCTAACTGACGGGAGTTGGGTCCACATATATACCTCATATAGAATCGTCGCCAACCATCCTATTTCATTCTGGATTCTACACCACATACACAGTTATTAAAGTGGTTTTCGGTATTGGCAGAGAGTATGACAATAACCGATCCCGGTCTCTTTAACAACCAAACATTATTGTAACCCATGGTTATTTCATTTCAAATAGTTTATATTTCATATCAAAACATATTTATTTCAAAACCATATTAAAGCTGTATTTTCTTATCTTAGGTTAGAAGTACATTATTAACTTAAAATTTTATTGTTAAAGTAAAGAAAAATTATTATTTTTATTATTTAAAATATATCATTACATTGATTAAAATTTATATTACTAAGTTAGATAAAAAATTATATTATTAAGTTAAATTAGATTATTAAATTACATTAAATTTTCTATTATAAATTAAATCTTAAATTACATTTTAAACCATTTATTGACTTATAAATTTTTTAACACATATAAATAATGTATAAATTTTATAAAAAAATTAAATTAAATTAAAGTTAAAATTCATATATTTAAAAATGCAAAATACTTAATAATTTTTAGAAAATTATTTTAAAACCAACCACGGTGTTTGTATAAAATTTTCTAACCTATGGTCAAGTAATATGGATATATATCATTTCAATCCGAATTTATTAAATTCCCGGGTATATATCATTTCAACCCGCAATCCCAAGTCAAAATAAAAATTGCTCCAGCCTATCATTTCAGCTCATAACGATTTTCCCTAATCTAAAGATCGTTCGAGTATGTATCATTTCAACCGATAGATAATGAACTTGCGGTATGAGAATAGAATATGCAACAAACAGAACAATAAACAACATATCATAGCATATGATCATAATAGGTCTAATATCAGGGTGATAACATAACATAAGCATATATGAAATTACTAAAATACATATGCTCTTAATATAATTCAAATGACATCGATTCACCAAAATATAAGTATGTAGTCGAGAGTGATTACTCACCTTCCTTGGCAAGAGAAAAATGATTTCAAACAAAACACAAACAACTCCGAATAAGCGCGACTATCATAGACAAACAAGAGTGGAAGGAGAATCCAAATCCAAATCTTAAGAAAATAAATAAATACATATATAAATAAATAAATTTACATAGAGAAAATATTTATTTATTTATTTTTAAAAGAAGCAAATGGAATGGGCTAGCCTAGAGGGCTAAAAGGCTTCGCCTAGATGATGGTTTGGGTTAGGTTTGGCATGGCCTAGGCTAGATCAAGGGTTCGGCCAGGCTAAGGGGTTTGGCTATAGGAAGGTTTGGCTAAGGCAAGGGCTCGGTAAGTGGAACGTCACGGCTAAGGGAAGGTCACGGCTAGGGTAAGTGAAAGGGTTTGGAAGGTGGATGGAGGCTGAAGCAAAATAAAAGGGGAAGGAGAGGAAGGGGTTCAGCCATGGGTGGAGTATGGCCTAGTGTTTGACAAGGGGAGGCGAAGGAATGTTGGTGGTCGAGAATAGGTGAGTTGTAGGGTTCGGCCGTGGTGCTAGAAGTGGTCGGCTTTGGTTAGGGAAGGAGGCCGAACTAATGAGGCGAAAGAAGGAGGCAGAGGTGATGGCAAGCTAAGGAAAAGAGGAGTGGTGATGAAGAAAACATAGAAATTTTAAGAAGGAAGAAGAAGAAAAACTTACCGTAATATTTTTCTAAGCAAGAGAATGAAGGAGAATGAGAAACAGAAGTCAGGAAACAAATTACATACATACATTTCTCTCAAAAGGTGACTTTTCAATTCAACATCCTTTCATGAGACCCTTAATCTTCAAGCCCAATAGTCTAAGCCCAACAACAAACAAACAAACTAAATCTAAATTAAAAATTATCCACAAACCCAAGAATAAATAAGATATATAAAATAACTACGTGTATTACGCCGAAGATTGCAGATTTTGAGATATAGGAATCAGAATTTAATGAAACTAAAAATAGAGAGAATGTTAGATTCTAATCCATCTTCATAAAAAAAAAGAGTAAAAATTTAAATTTCAGATTTAAAATTTTCAACTAGAAGTCAAACTTTTGACCAAGTTTGACCAAAATTTGAAATTTTAGGAATTTTTTAATTTTGTTAAATTTGGAAAAATATTTCACATCAAATCCCAATAATATATATTAAAATTCAAAATCTATCAATTTTAAAATGATTTAAATCAATGTTTCAAATAAAATTCCATAAAAAAAATATTTACTGAATTTACGGGTAGTTACAAGTAAGGAGGCCTGAGCTGTCAATCAATGGATGTGAATGCTGATCTAGTTGAAGTTAGGAATCCAGCTGATTTCGTTACATGAGCTGAATTTCAGAATCTGATGAGAGAGCTAGTGGAAAGCCGTTGATAATTAAATCAGCAAGTTCAAGCCAATATCAACCTAGTGAACCAACTCAGTCAGCAACAGCGAAGAAAAGCTAGGAGGGAACCTACCCCTTTCTCAACATCGGAGAGTTTTAGTTCGTCAAACGAGTATCAAAGACACTAGCGTTGCAAAATAGATGGATATCACGTAGAAACTTTCCGACGTCAATAGGCAAACCTACCTAGTCTGCCATGGCCAATTGGTGCCGATCCCTCCATATGTATCAGTACCGATCCATTTGCCAAAGGAGGGAACTTACCTGTACATGATGGGATCCAAGCTGAAGCTGCTATGGTTGATCTAGATGATGGAGTTCAGTTGAATGTTGACCAGTCACTTCCCTGGAATGATGATGAAGTGAATGTACGTGGTATACATCGAGAATATGGGGAACCAAAACGGCATGGATGGGCCGTAGAAATCGACCAGACAATTCATGTGAGCTGGAACACGACCATCGCTTGGCGCTAAATATCCAATTTCCAGAATTGTCAACATTGGTTTGATAGCTAGTTAGGAAGAGCCAAGGCGTGACCAATAATGACTGGGAAATCTCAAGAAGCCATACCTCGTACACCAACAATGTCCTACATGCAGAGTATCCAAGGTGGTTCATCATGCCGTTGATGCCTACCTACGAGAGAAAAATCAACCCCAAGCAGCACATCATAAGATATGAATGGCTGATGGATTTCGCATGAGCAGATGATGCAACCAAGTGTAGATTTCTTCCTATAACTCTCTCTGGAATAGCAACAATGTGGTTTACTAGGTTTACCCCATGGTAGATTTTTAATTTGATGATTCGGCCACAAGTTTTGTGGAGTAGTTCCATATGCATGCAACTCGCCTCAAAGATGTACTATCCCTATCCAGTGTGATCCAGGCTCCGAGGGAATTGTTGAAAGATTGCTTTGAAACATTCCATACAATTATTACAGAAATTAATAATTTGAATGACCATGCAATATTGATGGCCATAACAAGAGGGATTGATCCAAAGTCTAATTTTGGCGATTGGTTAGCTGACAAGCCACTCGCAATGTTGGAGCGCTTTTACGCAAAGGCGGCTCAATATTTGAGGAAGGAGGATGCTAGATGCTCTAGCAAGAAGAATGTTGGAGGACAAAGTGGAGAGGGAGTACAGAATAATATTGTAGTGAAGCAGTCCGATGATAGCTTTGGAAAAGTTCAATTGATTGTCCAGAGCAAACACAATCAACAAAAGAAATGCCGAGATAGGAGCTGAGAATAAGAGAGGGATTTTGGAAGAGGAAAGCCTAGGATTCCAATGTATTATACTTACACGCCACTAAATACATCACTAGAGAATGTTTATTTGTCTACCTGCAATACCAAGCGCCATTGAAAGAGTCAATGCAGAATCAGAAATAGACCGAAAAATATTGTTGGATCCACGAATGTTATGGTCATAACACAAATGAATGTAGGAATCTCCAGGGTATTATTGAAAAGATTATTCGAGAAAGAAAGTTACAGCAATTTGTAAAAACCTCATAGGATGGTGGGTAGAGGATCCGACCCCAACCGAGAACAAGCACCACACAAGGCTGAGGAGCTTGCACGGACTGGCGAAATATTGGTAATCAATAAAATAGTTGGAGGACCACATTCAGCTGATAAGAGTTGGCATGAGATGCAGCGCTATGATAGCATGAATAAGCATGTGAATTTTGAATGTTGTTTGAGTATGGAAGATGGAGCTCCCAAAAAGCAGCAACGTACAATGGCCGATGATACTGTGCTTAGAAACAGAGATGCAGACAAGGTGGAGGCACCAATGATCGACCCAATAGTCATTTCATCCATGATTTGCCCGCTTTAGTGAGAAGGATATTGGTTGATTGTAGAAGTTCTATAAATATAATATCAAGAAAGGTTATGATCAGACGAGGATTGAAGGCAAGGACTAGAAATCATCTAAAGACCACATTCATGGCTTTAACGGTGCTACAAATGAAGTTGTTGGTTATATTGAATTGCCTATAGAGTTGGGAGAAGGTGATAATAGGTTAGTGTGGATTTTACCATTTGTTGTTTTGGATGTTGACTCTCGATACAACACTTTTCTAGGTCGACCGACCCTAGCTGAGTTTCGGGCGGCTCTTGCCCAATGGTATTTGACTTTGAAGTTCCCGATAGATAATGGTGTTGGAGTTGTTTATGGTGATTAGGCCAATGGACGTGCCTGTTATGTAGCTGAACTGAGGGATGCTTAATGGAAGGAAAAGGGTGTAGACAAGTTTGCCCACATCCAAGCCACTAAAGATTGATAACCAATGCCTAAGCCTTGGCTCATAGTCAGTTCTATAGAGACATAAATCTGAGAGATGACAAGCAAGAGTCCAAAGAGACCAAAGCTGCACCGGTTGAGCTGACGATTGACATCACAGTCAGCCAGGACGGCCCATCATAGGTCCTAAAGATTCGATCACAGCTCAGTCCACCGATGATGAAAAAACTTGCTAGATTTCTTCGAGCAAATCTCGATGTGTTCGCTTGGACTCACTTTAACATGTGTGGGATCTCACCTGCCATCGTAGGCCATGAATTGAATATCGCTCCGAAGCATGTCCCGATGAAATAATAAAGGCGAGGCATGGATCCAAAGAAATTTTCCTCTCTTAAAGAGGAGGCTAGGTTCAAAGATAATGGGTTTATTCGCGATTCCCTCCACCCTAAGTGGGTATCTAATCGTGCAGTGGTGAGAAAGGTGATTGAGAAATGGTGGACACGTGTTGATTACTCGGACTTCAATAAGGCAAGCCTAAAAGATAGCTTTCCCCTTCCAATGATCGACCAGCTAGTAGAGTCAAATGCGGACACAAATTTCTATCTTTTATGGATGCATACTCAAGATATAACCAAATCCTGATGCACATTCCCGATCAAGAGCATATCAGTTTAATTACTAATGTTGGATTATATTGCTATGTGGTAATGCCATATGGGCTAAAGAATATAGGAGCAACCTACCAATGCCTAGTCCACAAAATGTTTAAAGATCAGATCCAAAAGACGATAGAAGTATGTATGGATGATATGCTCGTGAAGTCACAATGGTCCAGTGACCACATTAGAGACCTAAAAGAATTGTTCGATATCCTTCGATACTACAAAATGAAGATTAACCCTCTAAAGTGTTTTTTTGGCATAACATTAGGAAAATTCTTGGGATTCATCGTCAATGCTTGCGGAATTGAAGCTTACACTACAACAAACAGGACCTTTAATAGCATTTTAAAAATGCTATAAAAGCTATTAACATCGTTTTTACATGCGATGTATATCAACATGCAGTTATATGTCAGAGATATACATTGATAAGAAATAAACGCTGTTAATGTCCTTCTTAACAACGTTTCCCTGGTGTCATGAAATCATTTAACGGCATTTGGTTGGGTGTAGTTAGAGATCTTTCTTAGCGTTTGTTTCATGCTAAGATAAGATTTTATAACGTTTTTTCAATGCAGTGATATTTATTTACAGTGTTTCTTTATTGCAATAAATCGTGCTTTTTGTTTTAGATACAATTTAACGACATTTTTAAAACATTGTTAAAACTTTCAACGACGTTTTAAAAACGCTGTGGAATGTTTTAACAGCGTTCTAAAAACACGATGGAATGTTATAATTCCATTTCTGCAAACATCCGCCACAATGTGTATATATACCACATTTCAAAATTAGCATATTATATCAGTATCACATTTCAAAATCAACATATTGTATCAATACCACATTTTGGACACATATTTGATAACCAATGTATGAAATTTCATAATCAAAATACACAATGTTCTTACACCAAACATAAATAGTTTGTCATCAATAGTTCAAAAACAAAATATAGAACAAGTAGAAATAACAAAACAAAAGCAATTAGTACATGCGTTAAAACCAAAGAGTAGCTCTAGCAGCAAAAATAACATCGGTCCATAACTCGTTGCAACCTTTTTTTGCATCACAGTTATCTATCTACCTATAAAGCAAAAGTTAAATTTGTCTAAATCCATGTAGTAATAATTTTTCAAAAAGGTTGAACTTATACATTGCACCTGATAAACCAAAGTAGATACGGTGATTAGATGATTTTGGATCAGTTTTAATGTTCTAAGAACATAAATAAATGTAAATTCATCGTATGTATTTTGGATCAGTTTATAATTTGTTATATTAAATAACTTGTCTTTCATCACAACCTCCCTACCTGAACTACTGATATTATTTTTCATTGTTCATCATCATCGGCCTTCAGTTTTACCTAATTTCACATCACTAGAAAAAATTCAAACAATTATCGTGTGTTATAAATATAAATTCTCTCATTTACGAACCTAAACTTTGGTGCAATATTTGTGCAACATGCTATAGAACTTACCAGCAACCTGCAATTTAAAAAAAACATCTAATAATAAAACTGATCGGACAATTCTCTCATTTTTGACATTTTCATAATAATAAATAAGCTTCATCAGAATATGTGTGGGTGTGTGTGCTCGTACGTATATATGTGTGTGTGTGCATGTATGTTGATATATGTCTGTATATGAGGTTCCTCAGTTACGAACTTACTGTACCACTTCATATGCCTCAAAGTTGTAAGACACGATTACAAGTTATGAACAGCAATCTTTAGCATCTCTGATTACCGTTTGAGATATTGCATTGCTGAAACAACCAAGAGAAGACCAATCAAAACTAAATGAGGATCTCGACATAAAATATAGAATGTTCCTAGCATCAAGCATAAGCATACATATAGCTTTAATAGTGTTGTATCTTAAACATAAAATGAAGTAAAACTTAAATGGAGAGGAAACAGTTATTATATAACACTGTACTTACTGTTTTATGTCCATAATAATCCCGATAATACTGCACTGTATTTAAAACACCTGCAAATAAAAAAGTCATCAAAAAACTGTTAGTGAACTTATTTTTAACGTATATAACTGCAAAATACATTTTAATTCTTAGCATATACACAAGGATACAACCAGTGCTAGTAAATACAACATTAAACAGTAAAGCAAGTACAAAAAAGCTAGAAATATAAAAGCAACAATTTGTCAACTAATCATATCTCTCACAAGTACTATGGTTAGTATCCAACAACACCAGCCTTAATATTGGGGGCCAACTTTTTATGATGGAATGTGCTTAAACTAACTGCAATTACATCAGCCCGTGCAGCTCTTTGCTTAGAATAAAGAGTGAAATTTTCTATATTGACCTTATCCTTAACAGACTCTTCCTCCTTTAAGGGAGTACCATATAATAAAATAGTTCATTGAAATTCAGCACTTACTAGATCAATATTATATGAAGAAGAGAAGTAGAAATGAGGAATCTTACACCAGTTAGCAGAAGAGAATCCAATATCAGCAACTTGGCTTCAAAAAAATCCGCAAGAGCTTTTGCTAGTCTACTGACAGATTTCAGATCCTACATAACCATAGTGTTATGTCTATAGACAAACCTGGAGAAAACGATTTGTTAAGTAAAAATTGAGCTACAACTCAAGGAATATATCTAGACGACCAGATAGAAGTACGCCCTGACTTAGAGAAAAAATTTCTTAGGATAGTTCCATTTTTGCAATCCAGATGTACATATGCACAGGATGAAAGAGCCTTCTTTGTAATCTCATTGAATAAAATTGCATAATTAAAATTTCAAGTTTAGATCCATAAAATATTTGTAGTCGCACTAAAATAATGCTTGTGATCAAATGTTGATATAGACTAAACTAGTATCCATCAGCATTATATACTATAAAAAAGCATCGAATGCATGATTCAAATTTTGATTCTTCATACGATCTTAGCAGTTGTAACAAATATAAGCATGTGTCCTCATTTTTATTAGCTATACTGCGTGATAAGTTTGAATCCAATTTTTTTGAGCAAACTCACCTTCTTCTAAGAGCAAGAAGAAAATTCTACATATTTCCAATAAGCAAGGCAAATAGAAGCAACCCTAATCCAACAATGGCCATAACGAATAACACTTCCTATTCAAAATAGCTTGAAGTTAGATTCCCAGCTAGTGTGCTGATTTGCTGTGACGGTAAAAAAAATCATATAGCAAAAAATTGTTGGTGATCAAAGTTTGACGAGAAAAATAATAATGGAAGAAAATAAAATAAAATAAAGGAAAGGAAAGAAACAGCTAACGGACTTGGATATTAACGGACTTACATATTAATGAGTCTCTATATGCATGTGGTAGCTAACCTCATTTGTTTAACTAAGCCGAGCTCAGTTTTTTTAAAACTGAGTCAAGCTCAATTTTTCAATTATGCATAGCTCATTTTTTAAATAGTACATAGCTCAGTTTTTAAACAGTACATAGATTAGTTCTCGATTTCAACCGAGTTAAGTTCGGTTCGTAAACTATATGTTTATAAGCTTGGTTTTTACATATGTTTTTCAAACCTAATCATTACAAATATTTTAGTTGCGATGAAATAATGAAAAAACCATATGTCTATAAGTCTATCTTATGCTTATTTTTATAACTATCTCAAAAGGTTACATGGGAATATAGTAAACTTCAATCGACTCATTGGGTTGCTACTAGATTCTTCATTGACTGATAAAATTAGGTGTTATACTTCAATCCTCCCAACAATCCACTATAGTCTTCTACATTGGGCTGCAGTATATTAACAATGCAAAACATATATTTATGTATATTGACTCCTTATCCTAACAACACTCTCAATCAAGTATCAGTGCATCTTCACTATTTGATTATGGAACTGATTTCATATGATTCAGTTGTGTTATTTTGAGACGAAAAAATTGCCCTTCTTATTTCCACTACTTCATCTATTTCTATTTTGTTACAACTAATAATTAATTTTTTAACATACCAAAAGCATTGCATCTCACTCATTATTATTTAATTTTATTGTACTGTAATATTTAGTCTTTTTCTTTTTGTATGTATAGATCAAGGCTCGAGAACTTGGTTTTGGTCTTAGTATCGTTGGTTTAAATTTTTCTTTATTTCGATCAATTTTGGAAATTTCAAAAGTTTCTTTTTTAGTTTCGGTCTCGATAGCATATTTCTGTTTGATTCGCCATAATATATTTAGAATCAAAAATGATATAATATTCACAACAACAAGATTAAACATATATAATTATTTTATATTCATAAAATTACTTAGTAACATCCTTTTGAATAAGTCCATGTAGAATAAAATTTATATCCTTGAACTAAATGTAAATATATATCATTATTATAATCATCTAAACCAATGTATTTTCAAAAAGACAATATTTATATTGTTTTAATATATCAGTCGTAAATCTAGATATGTGCATAAGCCATACACAACCAAAAAAGGTTAAGTGAACTTACAGTTTCCGTCTAACACTTAGATCAGATGAGGACATAGCCAATTTTTGAATATCACAATGCTTTGCACACTTGCCAAATATTTGCTTGAAATGAGGGTGGTTCCTCAAGCTGTCAATTAAATGAATATTGATCAATTAGTGGATGAAAGGATAAAGCATATAAGTAGGTAAAAATTTTGGTTGATGACCTAGCAAAAAAGGGATTCTTATGCATCACACACTCTTAAATTTGTTTTTACTCAAGAAACAATACTAAATAAAGAAGTCGTTGATTAATAATTTTATTTATGCAAATTGTTTCCTAAACAATGGATCTAAGAGATGGCTTTAATTTCATGGTTAGGCAAACCAATGAGTTTACTCCAGTTGTGGGCTTAAATTCTATTTACATTCTTATTAATTACCCAATTTCTTAATGAATCAAGAGGAGGATAATTCCCATTCAGAACAATTACAAACCAATTGATATACGTTCTTTCAACTAATAAATCATAATAAGGAAAAAGAATTTATCCGCAATCTGATGGAGACGCAAAGATTTTTAGAAGAAGCGAGTCCAGATGCGATTATTGGTGGTTAGATCAGCAAGAAAAACAAGAAAACAGTTTCATATTCAGTTCAAAATTTTAACAAGGATAGTAAGATATGCTACAGATGAACAGTAGGAGAGAAAATAGTGATTATCGAGTAAGATCAAATAGAGCACCGAAAGAGGATAAATTCATAGAAAAGTATTCAAATCATAAAAAAAAATGTAAAAATAATCTTACATTAGACTCATTGTCACTCTTTTGAAATATTGGTTCCACGTAGCTTCCTAGTCGTACAGCTGCATAAGCAAAAGTTGTCTGCATAAATAAATAAAAATTATATCTGATTGCCAAAATTAAATTACTGGATGTATGCGAACAGGGAACAAAGAAGAGGACAAGGATTTATTGGCCCAGCTATTGATAATGTAATTTTATCTTCATCTAATATGATCTACACTTACAATAATCACCCAACATCTAAAGGCCCTGGAACATATACTGCCTTATTTGCTGCTGCATAATAAGTGGATAGATTGTGCATACCGTTCCAAATAGTGCATCAGTTAATAAGAAATCTATGTTGTCATCGAGAATATCAATGAGTTCTCCATCTGGATTGACCAATGTGTCCTACCATGAATAATTAGTAACATCATTTTTATTAAATATGATGAAACTTGAAATATGTTAAGCTATTAAATTATGCTGATTGATGTACAGTGGCAACTTATGCTTACAGACCAAGAATATGAAAGTTGATTCAAGGTAAAGCTATTCACATCATATATCCTAATGCAAAAAATTATTTTCAGTTTTTGGGAGTCTCATTGATTCATTACTTGGATTTTCCACTTAATAAACATTCACAGCAATCAAACCACCGAGATAAAATAGTTGCCATTTTGAATACTGTCCTAGACTAATTAATACTTATGGTTTAAGTCATTAAATTCTTTAATTCAAATCATAAGAAATAAAGTTTATTAGCAGATAATGCATATTATCTGTCCCACTATATTGTGCTATTTTTCTTCATAAAATAATAGTGGTATTAGCTTATGTGGTGCCGACCATAACTTAAATAATCCATGTGCATGATGTTTAAGTCACGTCAAACTCACCTTTCCGCACAATAGACCACTAAATGATTAAGAAAGTATCTTATCATAATCATCTCGAATAAACACCATCATTTCACCTTTAAGTCTAATGAAGACATTTCAAAGTGATGTCCATATATAGATTTACATACGTTATATAATGTGGATCACTCTGAGTTTCATATATATACAATATTTGATAGAATGCCTGGTCCTGACATTAGATAAATACTTATGTTATTACAAAACTTATATTCCTACAAAAATGCTTCAATCGCATTAACAAAGATTCCAAAGTAAACAACATAGTTTCCACGATACACTGTACCATAAAATATAATATACATCAAGAAGTAGGTCAATATTCATTATTTAACCACACATCTGACAGTCCTAAACTTATTCATAGTGATGTAATATCAACTAGTGATGATAGTTAAAAACTGTCGTTATAC
The DNA here is from genome assembly GCA_030765085.1 of Allium cepa. Taxonomy (NCBI): domain Eukaryota; kingdom Viridiplantae; phylum Streptophyta; class Magnoliopsida; order Asparagales; family Amaryllidaceae; genus Allium; species Allium cepa. Next base: position 445,531,541 of record CM060931.1, read on the forward strand.
ACAAGTCTTTAGTGTTTCATGTCTTTACTGTAATATCTTTATCGTTTCATGTCTTTATTATAACTTTGAAGTTCATTGTATTATTAAGAATTAAATCCACAATATAGATAGCAATAGTAGCAAACCAGTAATGCCCCTCAAATGTAATCAAGCTTATGAAGAAATCATAGTACTTCAGGTAAGCAATGTATTTTCAAACATAGGAGAAATGGAGTTATGTGCACTCAAGATGTTGCCAGTATATATACTCTTTATCTTCATATTGTGAGGAAAGAGAACTGTACCAGTGACCAAATCCTAATTTACAAAAACCGAGTATGCCATAATTTAATGCAACAATTAGCTTACAATTAATTAATACACTAATAGGAACCTTATACAAAATCCATAATTTCAATAACAAAGAACAAAAATTGCATCGATAAAAGTGGTGCATCCAGTCAGAATTTATCCAATATAAAGCAATATATCAGCTTATAGTTGTCGTTCAGCCGTAAATAAAACACATTCAATGTTACAACCTTCCAGTTCCAAACTTGTTTAAATGAATTTTGTCGGCGATAATACAACAGTAGGTAAAAGATTTATTTGGTGAATACTGTAAAAGAATTCTCAATGATACAGACAACCTATATCAAAGTGTAACTCTTGTATAGTATCAATGAGTGATGATGGTTAAAAATAATTCTCTAATTCGCTAGCAAGAAATCACATTTGATTCCCAAATTACCATAACCAAACATTGATTCCCAAGCAATGAAGATCGAATTGAGTTAAACATGAGATAACATGAAACATATTATTATCATTCCCATGTACTTATCATGGACAGTAGTAGCATTTACGTTTCACAAGATTAAAGTGTTTGAATATAATAAAAATTAATATCAAAAACATATAAATTATTTAAATAAATTGATGTTACAACTTACTGTTTGGAAGGAACATTCGAGAAACAAAGCGCACTGTTGGTGACATGTTTTGATAATCCACAGTAAACTGAAGTTTCAGTTTGAACGTGCCTGACATAATTATAACCATTTAAAAGAACAATTAGTGAATTTCTAGCATGATAAAGATGTACTATTATGAGAAACTAACATATTTTAATTTTTGCAGGTAATGAGAAACAATGATGGAGGAAGCAACAAGCAAACTACACAATACAAGTGAAAAAACTTGTTATGCAACATTAGCAATTCTACACCACATTAAGTTATTACCAAAGCAATAGAATTGTTAACTTAACCAATCATATGCATAGAGTTACAAATGAAATCCCCTGACAAATTCTTCTAGAGAATATAATTACATAATAGCTTGCAAATGATGCCGTCAAAAGTCCATGAAACTAAATGTTTGCATTTTTGGTCAGTGTAGGTTTTACTAGCATGAAGCCAGTGATATATGTTTCGTTCAAAGATGAAATGCCTTTTAGATGTTTTGGAACTTCGAACATGTTCATACCAAATTAGGTCACATTATAACACATATACAACTCAATTTATTCACTCAAACACAAAGATTGATTCAGGATAAATGTATATTATTACAACAAACCCATTACATATCAAATATATAAATTAATGTCTTGTAGTTATGACAGTTTAACTATTACCATAAATCATTGGAATAAATATATCCTTCTCAAATAGTGTTTTTAGCATAGATTCGAACTCAAACTCGATCTGATAAGCGCGAACTGATAATTAGCAATGATTCGAACTCGATATGAAAACTAGGGTAAAGAAACAAAACGCTCATTGAGTTTCCTATTCCGTCAAGTTTAGGGAAACCATTGGGAACTGTTAGCCAAACGACGAATAGTCAAAAAATCAACATAGAGGATGAAGGAAGCTGACATTTCAAGTGTCATGCAAATTGAAATCAAAATTGACAGCAAGGAAAATGAGAATCGGAGGAGAGGGAAATGGATGTTATATTAAGAGAAAGGGGAAAAAGGACTTCCTTTAAGGAGGCGGCTAACCAAATTGACGAAGATCAAAACTAATGTTTTTGTTAGCATTAGGCGCTAAAAATAATTCTCCTTAAAATATCATTTACGACATTCAATAGTTTAACGCCAACGTTGAATGTAGTCAATACTAAATTTTGTTGTAGTGTAATTCCAAGAAGATCCAAGCTATTTGCAATATCCAACGGCCAAAAACTATCAAACAAGTACAGAAGCTTAATAGGAAAGTTTCCACCCTAAGCCAATTTATTTCTAAAGCTACCGATAAATGCATTCCTCTCTTTGACTTGATTAGAATAGGAAAGAATGGACACAGGATTATAAAGACATCTCCCAAGCTTTGATGAATCACTTAGAGAAACCTCCCATCTTGTCCCGGTAGACCTTAAGGATTTATATATCTGCTTGGTAGTGTCAGTGCATGCTATAAGTGCTGCACTGCTTCGTGAAGAAAACCAAATCCTGAGACCAGTCTATTATGTTAGCAAGCATTTAATAGGAGCTGAAAGGAACTATCTGAAGATAGAAAAACTAGCACACTATTTGTTGATTGCTTCATGGAAGCTCCACCCTTAATTTCAGGCACATCCTATCAGTATTCACACCGACCAGCCGTTACGACAGGTCCTGCAGCGATCTAAGATGTCTGGAAGGTTGCTCAAGTAGGATATCATACTTAGCTAATTTGACTCCACTTATCTTCCTCAGAAGGCTATCCAGGGACAGGCACTGTCGGACTTTACAGTAGAATTTACTATGTAGGATGATTTCCCAAAGAGTAGTGAAATCCTTTCCATTCGGTGGATGTTAGACGGAGCATCCAATGACCATTGTTCGGGAGATGGAATTGTGCTTGTAACTCCGAAGATCAGACAATTTGCTATGCTTTAAAGCTTGATTTCTCCGCAATAAACAATGAAGCTGAGTATGAAGCTCTGACTGCTGGACTTAAACTCACTAGAAAACCGGGGATAAAATCCCTTGAAATCTTTTGCGACTCACAATTGGTACTATACCAAGTCAGGGTAGATTACCAAGCTAAAGGACAATAACTTGCTCCGTACCTTGCTAAAGTCCAAGGGTTGTTGACAGACTTTGAGTATTATGATATTACGCACATTCCTCGAGATTATAATAAAGAGGCTGATTCATTGGCAAAGTTTGTTAGCACCGGGGATGCACAATAGATTAGCTTGGTTCCGGTCGACATACTAAATGCTCCACGCATAATCCTGATGGAAATTGACCGATTACTAGAGACGATGCCTAAGAAGGAGTCGTGGATGACTCCGATTAAAGACTATTGCTACAAGGGGTTCTTATCGAATGAAGGAATAAAAAATGACAATTCCTTTGTAAAGCTTTACAATATATCATATAGGAAGGAGTTATGTACAGAAAGGGTTTTCCATTCCTCTGCTCCTGTGTATCACACATAATGAAATAAAACGAGTCGTAAAGGAAGTTCATAAAGGGGAATGTGGTGATCACACTGGTGGGTACACTCTAGCAAAGAAAATGCTCCGTTACGGGTATTATTGGACGATCGTCAATCGAGATGCTGCTAATTACGTAAGGCGATGCAACAAATGTCAGATATATGCAAAAGTTCCAAGAGCTCCGCCTATGAAAACTGCACAAATGATCAGCCCATGGCCATTTTGCCTGTGGGACATAGATATTATCGGTTCCTTACCAATATCTAAGCGTGTTACGAAGTACACCATCGTCACAGTTGATTACTTTACTAAATGGGGCGAAGCGAGACCTTTAGCCACGATAAAAACCAAAAAATTAATCAACTTCATTGTTTGGAACATCATCTGTCGTTTTGGTCTTCCACAAACTATTGTAATAGATAATGGGACTCAATTCGATAGTGCTAAATTCAAAGCTTTCTGTCGTCGGCATCATATTGAAAAGATATTTGTGGCAATCGCTCACCGTCAAGCCAATGGACAAGTTAAAGCTGTGAACAAAATCATAAAATCCATTCTGAAGGAGCGTTTCGAAAAGGCTAGAGGCAAGTAGTTGGATGAACTCTTGACAGCACTATAGGCTTATAGGACCACCAATAAGTCCACAACAGGCCATACTCCATTTGCCCTTGCTTACTGTTATGAAGCCATTATGCCCAAAGTTCCTTCTCATCGAATGACCTATTATGATCCCAGAACAAATAAGGATCTACCCTTAGAATCTCTAGACTTTATAGATGAGAAGCTCGAAGAAGCTGATTTGAGGCCAGTTATGCACCGGCACCAAGTGTCCGGTATTACAACGCTAAAGTCCGACCTAGAACCTTTGAAATCCGCGATCTCGTCTTGAAATAGGTTTTTCCTAATCGTACTTAGCAAGGGCATATGTCATTGAACAGAGGCTTAGAGAGGGAACTTTCAAGCTAGCCACTGTTGATGGCATCACACTCCCAACTGCATGGAATAGCAAATATTTACAATGCTATTTCATTTAGTTTATTTCTTTTTCATTCAGTTGTATTTAATTTCAGGATTTTCTTTAGTATTTGATTTTCAAAGATATGCAATAAGACAAATTATGGCATGTCTTTTCGTTTGGTAAATAAAGTTTTGAATTTCCTTCATGTCTGTGTTTGTTGTAGTAGTACATTCTAGTTACGATACTGAACTAATTAGTATTGACATGTCCGGGCAAGTTCCCAGAGTTTGGAGCTAGCCAATTACAAAATTTCACGACTCAACTAAACGAAAGGAGAATGGTCCGACCATTCATTTAACGATTCAAGCTCACAACCTGATGGACAGAATGCATAATGAGGGATGGATGTGATTCGACCGTCCAATAACCAACTTAATTCTATCAAATGATGGGACAAATATGAGTCAAAAGCGATCATGACATGACAAATCGCTCGCTAAGTTAACCCCTAGACTTAGGGGCAAGTCAATCAATTAAGGAAAGTACAATCCGACTATTTTGCAAAATAACTCTAAGTCCCCAGAGTGTGGACTTGAGTATGGACACACGCCGCATGCGATTCGACCACCTGGTAACTAACTCTTATCTCCAAAGTGTGGATATGAGTATAAACAAATAAACAAGTGTGGTTAACTACTCGCTATTCTGTGAAATTGGGCCTCAAACCTATATGAGGAGCATAAACTTGCAAATGATGGAGTTCAACCATCCACCGCTTAACTCCTTTAAACTAAGACTAGAGGCAGGAGTATAATCATTCAAACCACTGAATTCGATAGTGTAACATTAGGGTTCGAGCCTCCTATTTGGTATGACTCAATACCACGACCATATGGAGGCCTTAGGATAGAATTAATGGATTGTAATCTAAAGCAACGTGCAAAAAATTACAAGTACATGGAATGAAAAGTAATAGCTCGACCACCTAAATAAAAATTCACAGAAGACGATAGAAAACAAAGAACTTTTATTTCCATAATAAACTTCGAAATTATGATACAAGTTTATTTAAAAACGGCACAATCACGGCCAACAAAAGAGAGAAAAAGCTGTGCAAACTATATACAAACTAAGCCGGAGTGATGACTATTTCTTCTGCCCTTTCTTCTTTCTGGATCTCTTAGGAGTGCCACCACCTAAACTGCCGCCTGTCCTTTTCCTTAAACCTTTGCCGTCCTTAGCAAGAGAGATTTCAGAGGATAAAGGGAGTTCTTGGGAACCGACCCACAAGGTGGGATGACTTGTAATGGGATGAGGTTTGGATCATCGATGTCCACATTGGCAGGTTCAGACTTAACTTTTTTCTTCAACAATTCCACCATCTCAATGCACTCTTTTAAGCTAAGCTCATCGATATGTTCAGTGGCACCAATAATCATAACGTCATCTGGCTCATCTGGCTACGGTGAGCCTTCGACTTTATAGTCATCAAGTGCTCCGATAAATTGAGCGTCAGGTCCTGGAGCGTCGGTGGCCGCCAGAATCTCAGGAGATGTCGATTGTTACTCCATGGTGGAACCACATTTTAGAGTTCGGCTAGGACCTGGAAGATCTACAAATTTGAGGAAACAAGAAGATAAGCCCAAAGCTATTGGACATGAAGAACAAATCTCTCGAAAAGTGGAGAATAGAGCAGAATACCTGCATCCGTCTGACTCTCAGTTGTCGCTAGAGTGCCACCTTCCAGAATAGGGGTTAACACCATAGATTTATAAATGGGTTTGTCCGGATCGTAGCTTAGATTCTATTTCGAGCTGAGAGAGACTGATGTTTCGGCTGCTTGAAAATAAGAGATGCCTTTCAGATCGGAATCCAAAAACTCGGCAGTGTTTTTCCCTTTGCCAAAGGGGCTAAAATGTCCAAATATTGAAGTTTTACAGCAGGAAGGTCTAGAGGTCATCCTCGTAAAGAATCTCTCATACTAATTTCTCTTCATCTAAATCAGCTTCACCGAAGGTTCTCTTTTTCATTTCAATAATATATTCCTAGACCTCGATGAGCAACTCAAGATAACCCTCACGAAGAAAGCTTGAATTGCGGTGGATAAGGACTTTGGCATTGTATTAAATGATCAAGGGATCGAACATGTCCTTAATTTCATTTAGACCAGCTTCTTTGGCATCCTCTACCTGGGACTTGATCTGTTCTCTCCTTTCATTGCGGCGTGCTTCTCTCGCTACTTCTTTAAGGACTTCAATTTGAGAAAGTTGCTCATCAAGCTTAATCTTCAAATTTCGGGCTTCAACGGCCTCTTCGCAATATCTTTGTGTTTCCTCTTAGGCTTTAATTTTCTCTTTCCCCTCCATTTTAAGAAGTTCTTTAAGATCCTTAATGCGGTAGGCCAAAATATTTTTCTCCTTTTGCAAGGTATCTTTTTCCAAGGCAAGCATACTACTGTGGTTGAGGGCAGCATCAAGTTCCTTTTTGTAGGCAGCCTACGACAACGGCCTTAGATGTTTCCTTAGCACTTTTTTCTGCCTCGGTCCGCTTCACCATCAAATCTGATTTCTTAGTGTCATGACGTTTAATTATATCTTTATCATATATCACCTCTAGCTTGAGATGATCAATTTCATGTTGTCTCTCGATAGATACCTCAAAGATCTTGTCAGCTAAGTGCTGGAATGAATAATATTGGACAAAAATGTCATTGGTGCTTGCGGGAGAACTTGCCGTAGCATTCCCTGGGATTGTATGAATGGTCGGGAGGAAATTAAGCGTGTTGAAAAAAATGGAAAATTGACCTTAAGTTCGGCCAATTTTTCTACTGTGGAAGCTTTAGGAGCCACAGTATACAAAGATGGATCAAAAGCGACGATTGGACGTTTACTCGACCTGTGGCCATGATATCGCTTGGAGCTGGATGAATCGAAATACTTCTCAGGTGGTACTGCAACTTGGGAATCATGGAAAGAGGTCTGATTGCAACTGTGCATAAGAAGATAAGGTTGGACCTACTGGTGGGACAACAGAGACTGGCACTTATGTTTGGAAGATGAAGATTCCCTCGAATGATGACTTCTTTCTTGGCCGTCATCTCTTTCTCTATGCCTACGCGATTCTGAATCACGGTTGGATCCGTATTGTGTCGAGGAGCCCCTCAAGCGATCAAACGCTCGAGATTGAGACATCGCCCCTAAAAAACCAAACAATAATGTATAAGTGACAATTATACAAAAAGTATATGGAGACCGTGTGGTGAAGTGCACGTGATTATGAGTGTCCTAGTGTCCCTCGACAAACCAGCAACTACAGCCTTGCTCATATGAGTTTTCTCTCATTTGCCGGTGGGAAGAATGCCATCACTATTTCTGGTGGGAGAATTGAGCCCCTCAATACTGATGTTGGGGAAGTCATAAGTCATGATGTCATCAGGGATCTCGACATTCGAAAACCTTTCATCGAGCTTTCTAAACATTGGGAAGACGACTCTTCATTGATGGAAGTTATAACAAACTCAAGCTTCTTAGCATTTTTTCTCCTATAGAGCTTATATGTAAGCTTCTTACATCTCCTAGCTGGCATGTGAGGTTGCATGCCTTATGACAGCTCAACCGTGGGCTCATTTCCTAGACCTGCATCAGCATCGCTAGGCTTATTGGTCTCGACACCCTTAATTTGCCCTCATTGGTATCATCCGGAGTCCCCTCGACTGGGGGCACAACGGATTTTTTTGATATCACCTTCTTGCTCGACATAATATCTTGGTAGCACTTCCTGGAAGCTCGATGCCAGGACCTTCGTCAAGGAATCCGAACGGAGATAACCATTCGTTAGTTATCAGAAGCCTAATGTCCCTGTCTTCGACTAGAGTGACACGAATTGCAGAGATTACTCATGAAAAAATATCTTCCTCTGGACGTGGACAGACACTTATAGATTTTCAGAATATTAGCTGATTCACGATATGATTCGGGTTAAAGAATTTGATAACGGAGCAAAGTCAATATTTATGTCCTTCCAACCATCGCCTTGCAAAGTTAAGTGGACATCGGATATAAAACCATTCGTATTCGAAGAGGCTGGGCTTGTTCCAAGCACCCGTTAAGACTCGACAATTGGACGAAGGCTCAAGGAAAATGTAGGAAAGACCCCTTGTCCGTCATTTAAAGTTGTAAATAGACTAGACGTCCTTAAGGGTTGATGGGAGGAACAGGACGTTCATAAATAGTAAGAAAGTGCCATAGAGAAAAGGCATAACTTTTCAGGTGTAGTTGTTAGGAGCTATTCCAAGATATTTTAGCATCTCTTGAAAAAATAATAGAAGGGCGACATGCATCCGGCCTAGCACATGAACTTATTGCATGCTTTATACCCGTCCAAGGGTGAATGAGCGCCGTCGTTCATTGAAGGAAACAAAATGTCTTCAAAGGGAACCCATTTCTAGAACATAGTCTGTGAAGAGCAATCTCACCAATTTTGGTGGATTGAGAATCATTCGGGTTATCTTAAAATATAGCACCTTTTATAGGGTTAGTTGCAGGACTTATATCTTCTGCCGGAAGGACCAGAACATCAGAGAAAAGGTCGACTAGCGGGTCAAAAATTCCTGTTTGTTCAGTTTGAAGACCAGGGGAAAGCTTGCTCGATATAGTTGTGGAACTCGACTTAATGTCGGGATTACTATGTTGTGAAGTTGGTTTGGAATAAATTGCAGCTAGATGGTCTAGACTTCTAAAGTCCATGTCAACTATACTCAATAGATAATCAAGATTAGAATAGTTTACCTACCCCCTATGCTAAGTGTAAGCTAGTGTGGTGCAGTGTCTTGTAATGCAAAGATAAGCAGCTTAAAATAAGAAAATGAAGTTAAAGTGACAAGACTTTGGATTTCGACCAAAGTGACAGACATCGCTGACCATCTCAACTAGCGAATAGATTGATCGGTTGTGTAAGCTTTGGGATCGATCATCAGCATATTGAAGTGTGAAATTCATTACTAAAGTCCATATGTTAAGTTTTAGTTCATGTTCAAAGTCCCAAGAATTAGATTATTCAATTTCAATTTCAATAGCGAATATGTAAATCTTGTTGTTCATCATCGTCATGTTCAAGTTCATTAAGATGGAATTGGTTATAATTGCTCAAACAAGTGATTATGGATTGGTTCTCGAGTTCAATTCAAAGCCTAGGATTAGCCAAGTACATATATGACGATCCCTATATAGTCTATCCCTATCCCGGAGCAAAAAACAACCGATCCCTTTCCATATGTGTTCCTTGTTGATCCCTTTGCTTGGTCAAAACTACCGATCCCTCCATGCTATCCAACTCTATCGATCTCTCCACTTCACTGTTTTCAACCTTTCGCCAAACTTCCATTACTGATCCCTTCCATTTAGCATATCTACCGACCCCCCCCCCATGCAAGCCACAAAATACCGACCCCTCCGTACGAATCAAAGGCAACCAATCCCTCTCCTTCCACTTCCTCATGCTTTCCTTCAAAAATTTTTGCCAAAATGTACCATATCCTATTCCTCATCTTCTCCAAACAACCTCTGCCATGAATTATCCATTACGTCGCATACCAAACCATTTCCAATGGAGTAGAATCAGTAGCCTCGTCATAAAATCAAAAGTTAAAAATGAGCAAAACAACCTAAATATATCAGAGTTAAGTGGTTCAAGGAGAAAGATATAATTATGGTTTGAATGGAGGGCAAAATGATAATCTAAAGACGAATAGGAAGTTTGATTTATAGATGAAGGTGATGTTTTAGTAAAATGGAAGGGATCGGATTTTAGAGGCAAGGAGCGGTTCGGTTGCAGAGAAGTAAATGGGGAAGAGATGAATATGTGAAGATTGAGGGGAAGGAGAGCTAGCTTATATATGGGGACGAGGGTTCGGCCTATCGTATCAATTCGAAGCAAAGGAGGGAGAGATCGGTTAAAAAGATATCGATCCCTATAAGCATGCATAAAAGAAAAAGGAGAGAGAAGGATCGGCTAGAAATATGTCGATCCCTGTAAAAATAAAAAGAAAGAGGAGGAGTTGGCCAAACATATGCTAATCCCTACAGGTTCTTAAAAAAAATAAGGAAAGAAGAAGAAAAGGGAAAAAAAAGGAGGGATCGACTGTTTGCAAACAAACAGACATGGAAATTATTCAAAGCACGTATATGCAAAATGAAATAGAATTTCATCTTTTTAATTAAAATAGGCGATGACCCATAAGCATACGAACGCGTTCAGGAGCCAACGATAAGAAAGTGTATTTGATTGTGCACGTGTATGGTCTAAAAGTTCAATTTTTCAAATTGACAAAAATTGAAATCAAACTTGAAGCTTTCAAGTTCAAGGCTGGACCAGATAACCAAAGCTTATCAGTCTCATAGAATCAGACTTATATATCAACTGACGGAATATAATCTTGGATTTATATAGTTGAAAATCAATAAAGTGTCACAACGAACATGGGGGATACAACACTTCGAGAAATTAAAATTTGATAGCGGGAAAGCAACTATTCAGAAAACTGGATAGGTTTCTTTCCGATGACTCTAACTTACTTCTATTCAAAGCATGTCATGTTCGACATAAGATGTATTTTGAGAGGCAAGTGTTATCCAGCGTTTTTACCCGACTATATTGAGTTGATTGAACAAGTTAGATTCGACTGCTACCGAGGCCGATAAATCCAGAGTGACGGTTATGGGGGCCAGAATTCAAGTACATTTGATAACTCGAAGTCGATGTTGAATGAAATTGATAGATATGTAAGGCAGAATCTTCGAAGTATGAAATATGGTTCAACATATGGGAGGGATCGACATAAATTAACTTCCATAATAGGGATCGGTATGTTTCAAGGAGTAAGAGCATTTCAATAGAAAACAATCAATATCTCAAGATCCACAAGTCCAATGCATATGAAATTTTATGAGCAAGATATAAGGACGCTATGGAGCCTACACTAGAGATCACACCTCAAGAAGATGAACTTAGGGGTATCAGAACTCTTCCCTTGGTAGAGATCGGTAGGAATCAGCAAGCAATCCATGTTGAAGCAAAGAGCAAGCAATAACTCAAATTCTATTGATCCGGTTGACATGAAATTTGGAGGATGAGCATATTTTAGCATCAGGAAGCAACCAAAGGGACCACACCCTAAAATTAAACCAAAGTAGGGATTGGTACCGACCTCTCTTCTTTGGGAATCAGGCCATGTAATTCCTCTTATGGGTCCACATGGTTCTAAAGGTCCTTCTGTCGAATTTTCAAGAAGATATTTGGCCATTTTCGTCTATATATATATACGCTTGGTTGTTCATTTTCGAGACATTTATGCTACCAGTTTCTTTATATTCTTTTGTAACTACGGATTTTTATCCAATCCCTATTGTACCCAGTTTATATAATGATTAATAAATCAATCTATTCAAAGTGGACGTAGGAAACAACGCTGGACCACTATAAATCGTTGTGTGCTTGTTATCCTATCAATCTACTGCTATTTCTTTGTTATTACCCTTTGTTTTCATTTTATATTCTTTATTTATTTCACTTGAAAACTTCTATTGGGTGTTTTGTGCCAATGCAAGCAATAATAATAAAATATTATCATTTCCTAACAACAAGAACCTCAAATATACTATACTATTTTTGGAAATCATTTACAGGTATATAAAATACGTTCCTAGGTAAAATTATTTCATTTTTCAATTTCAAAAAATACTGTGTCGTTTAGTTTTGCTCAAGTGTTTAGGAACCCTTATCAATAATGTTGGCTAAATGCAACGACCAGAATTCGTAAGGCAATTAACAGATCAATTAACATAATATAAATTATTTTTATATCAGTAAAAAATACGCCAGTAACAAATACACATTCTTATATAATACACTCAAACTCATTTTAGTGCGTCACTTACCCAATCTCTAATGAGATTTTCCCACCAAAGCCAAGGTTCTCACTTAACCTTCAACTCTGATTCCAAATGTAATGATCCGCCATTTGCATACTCAAAAGTCGACACCAATACATCCACAATATTCAAGTGCCGAACAACCAAGTGTTGGATAGACAGATTGTTAAGGAAAAGAAGAAAGACTAAACTAAATAACACATAATCTCACATTGCAACGAATAATCTATAATACAACAATGATCTTTACAAAAGAAAACTTTTGTATCCATACATCCATTAGAGTACTAGCCTATCATCTACCTGAATAGTTATAACACATATCCTTACAATTTCTAATAAATATAAAAAACTACACAACAGAACATAAGAAATATGTAGATACATCTTGGCCTCTGGCTCGTTTCCTAAGCTCCAATGCATAATCTGGAAAATATGCTCGATCTGACCCGAGCATTAAAAGAAAACAATGCCTGGATCAGTTTGGTAAAACTAGCGCGAGAAACTCAAATCACCGGGAATTTTATTTTAACTCATAAAACCTTTTTAAAACCAAGATATCTTGTAAGACCACACTGCACATAAACATGGATGAGTTTTGACCTTATGATAGCCAAAACATTCTTTATAGACCAATGATATTGCAATAATGTCTATGGTACAAATATTTATTAATCGTAGCCGAAATTGTTACATTAGTTAAATTCCAGCATAATAAGTATACAACTAAAATCGTAAAGACACATATTGGAGAATGGATTACCTTATAATGATAAGGCATTGGGGTATCACCTACCACGATACACCTCTAGAAAATATACCGAGGACCTCACTTGGATCCCCTACCAACACAGAACGGCCTGCCCCTTACTGGATAGTACCAAATATATCATCACCTCGGTTGCTTTGCAACCTTTTTCCAAGGGCTCTCAAACAAAACCAATTCCATTAATATGTACGTATGTATCTAGAAGGGTGATGGCATACCCTAATGGGTGTGACCCACTTAACCCTGCTGCATCTCCCCTGATTTTTTTCATTCTCGGTTGATGAAACTTAACGCACAGTTTGCCTTTCTTTAGCACTTCCCACTTGGAATGCTAACACTGCCTTCCAAGAGACAATGCAATGCCACCATTCGTCTATAAACGTTGTTTAGGGTCTGAAAAAACCGAAGGCACTACTTCTACTACATCCTTTTTGGAATCACCATTAGGATTAGTAGCAAGTAGCCCTTGCACTTTAAAAGCTCCATCATCGATTCCATATTCTTCAAGATGTGTTCACTTCGAAACACTTGAATTGGATCGAAGTGGTTCTTGGATAATTTATACTTATCCGATCCTGGTCACTTTGAAACGATATTTGATAGTTTCCAGTAATGTCAACCTTGGTTCTTTTAGAAAAAATAGACAAATGAATAAGTGCGGGGATCACGCTCTAATTTTTTTAGTGGATGGATCTCCTTAGAAGTCGTCCTAAGAGAACAAAACAAGATTTATACGTAGAGTATTATGTCATTGAAGACGACTATGCTATATAACTCACATATTTCTCCTAGATATATTTAGAGTTACATTTTGGTCCAAATTTGATAGTTGGTTGATTTTCTATCAAATAACAAACAATCAATCATTGATTTAATTCCATATGGGATCCACTAAGCCTCTATTAATTAATCTTTATTAGTCAAATCTATTTTAAAAATTAAAGATTCAAAATAACTTTTACGAATGATATTATTTCACAAACAACCTATACTTCTTCAACACTTGAAAATCTTTATATACTTATCTAAACTATATAAGAATATTATCAAAACATCATACTTTCAATACTCAAAAAACATATCCATATACTTATCTCATCTGTATAAGCATATTAACTAACCTACAGAAGATTTTCTTTTTCTTTCCAAAATTTATATTTAGATGGACCAAACAATCTTTTAAAATAGTTCTCACAATAAACCAAACCACTATCCTTCGGTGTTAAGTATGGAAGAATATTTCCATACCACCCTAATTAAGAGGGATAAATAGCCAAAACCAATCTTATTCCTTTATAAAATCCTATTCTATTTATAAAAATCTTTGAAAAATCTTTCTTTATAATTCCTTATAAAATATTTTATAAAATATTATTTATAATATATCATTTGTAAGTCTCCTTTAAATAAATTCGTTATAAATTAAAATCCATTTCATAACCAAATATTATTTATAAATCCTCTTGATAAAATAATTGGATAACTTATAAAATCATTTGAAATACTTAATCCCAAATTGATAGAATTAAGTTAATTTAAAACATAACTTTAACAAATTTGGAAAGAGGCTTTACGATCACAGTGGTACTAAACCAAGTTGTTATTTATTTAAATTTGACTTCTAAGTCAGATAACAATTATTTACATAAGCCAACATATATGTAAATAAAATCCACATCAAATCAGGGAATAACATGTTGATATAAACCAATTAGTAGACACATATCCAAACGATGTAATAGCGGGACGGTAATTTGTCCTACTAAATAGATGTCCATGCAATCTATAGAGTTTAATTATGCCGGAATAGGGATTTATCATGCTAACAGATGTCCACATAATCAAAACAATTAAGTCATAGAAGAACGGAGATTTATTTTACTAATTAAAAGTTAAGTTTGGTATAACCTAATCACATTGGTATGGTTACTTAATAGTGTCGACAAACAGAATCCCTTGTGTTCAAAACTATTCTTTATAAAAGAAATTTGTCTTTAAACAAATTGATCCTTAAAAAACAAGTAATTAAAATTTTAAAGCTCTTTTTAAATAATTAACTACAAGTTAATTCCTTTTTTAAAACATAATTAAGTCTTAATAAAGTCTAAACTTAACTTAATTATTAATTAAGAAATAATTAACCTATAATAAGTAATTTATTTATAAATTAAAACCCTTACTTAATTTATAATTGAATGATTGAACGCTTACTTAATAATGAATTAATAATTAATGTTATGCTTAATTAATAAATAATTAAAAAAAATCTTACTTAGTCAAAGATTAATTAAATTAATCTCACTTTTAAAGGAAAATTAATTAGTAAATGATCTCCACTTAATTATAGTTGATAAACCATGTTCAATACTTAATTAATTATTAGTTATCCACTTAACTAATAAAATTAATTAATTACTAAATATTTAATTAATTTCTTAATAATTGTTAGTTAAGTTTTATAAGACATTTCCAAAGTGTTTTAAGTATAAAACTTAATTTGCAAAAAGTGGACTTTTAGCGAAACTGCATCCATAGCGACTATCATTATATGGACCATAACTTGAAAATTTTGTCTTGGCTTTGAAAAACTAACATTTTTAAGACTTGCTAACTATCCATAAATATATGGTAAGACTTTTTAAACGTAAAACAAACTTTGAAACTTGAAAACAATTTAATTTTTGAAATTAAAACCTTTTCACACAAGGATTCTTGTCGCTAAACTATATGAAGGTGCTAACTTTTGTTAGCATACTATTACATATACTTTTCCATAGAGCATACAACACAACAATAACCACAAATAACTTAAAAATCCAAACTTTATTACATCTATACACATCTAGACTTATTTATCAAGTCCACAGCAAATTCCAAGCAAAAGCACATATAAAATCGCATACAAGCACGTAAGCAACCAATAACCAAACAACATCACATAATAATAGCGAGCATAAACCAAAAATGTAATTTCCAAAAGAGATGTGAGTTTTTACTCACCAACTTTAGAAAATCTTTTAAAAACTTGAAAAGAGAGTAAATCATGGATTTTTCAAACAAACTTTGGACCTTGAAACTTGCTTTTTAGCTCAGCCATGACCAACATGGGCTCGGCAATAGTCATCATGGTCTCAACCATGGGTTGATGGGGGTGTATTGGCTTGAAACTAAAAGGAGAAGAGGAGTACAAAGAAAAGGAAGGATTTTTAAGTGATTTTAAAGATTAAAAAGTGAAAAAAAATTTAAAAATTTTAAAACTAAGGAAACCGGTAGAATGGCTTTAAAAAGCTTAAAAGATAGTAAACTTTTTGAAATAAAATGAGAAGATGAAGTGGAAGGAGAGAGAGATTTGTCTTTATAAAAAAGAGAAGTGAAATTACCTTTTTAGCCCTAAAGCACACTACCCTCCTCTCATATTTGGACACATCATCACCATCTACTTCCTTCACCATGATAACCATGTTGCCTCCTATTAACCACCTTTTATCCACCATGTAATACCCCCTTGTACTTATAACGTGAAAGGATTTGTGACATTACATTCGTTTTTTATTTTTATTTTAAAATGTTGGATAAAAGTCACATCTTTTCTTTTCACTTAAGTGAACATATTCTTACCCCTTTTTACACACTTAATTTAATCCTTACTAATTTTATAAGTGCATATTTAAGTGTACTAAGGTGTTCATAATATTTTAAACAACTTTTAAATGATCAAAAATCAGGTTTTTTGAAAAAGCTTCACGGTTACATTTTCTAATTTCCTTTCAACTAATTATTTTTTTAAACCAAATTAAAAAATGAATTTTCATCATTAGTTATAAATTAAAAGAGGGTATTTTAATTATTAAACTAATTAATTTAATATATAAAATTAATTAAATATTCAAAATCGAAGTGGCAAAATTCTGGGTCGTTACATAGCTATCATGGGTAATATTTTAAAGTCTTAGTATAATGATTCTTTGGTTATTGTGAATGAAAAATAAGGGCTATCATGAGGTAAGGAGCTAATGCTGTAATGATATGTTCCTTAGAATAATCATAAATCAATATGTGAGAGCCTTCATGTGATGATGCCAACAGTCATCGTAAGGTGATGTGTGAGGGTCCTTGTGTAATAATTTCCAAAATCATTATAAAGTTACATATGTGAGCTATCGTGATGTAATTTGTTAAACTAGCCATTGTGAGGAGATGAATCAAAGTATCCATACTACCGTTTCAATAGTTTTCATTATGGGCATTGGAACTATCTTGAGACGATTTATAGAAGTTGAATAACTAAGCTGTCACGTAATAAGCTAAAACATGACTTTGTGTGACAAAATCCAGATTCCTTGCATGAAGCTAGATCTCCATTGTCCATCCATTATAAGTGAAATATGACACAAATCCATAGGTTGGAGTTTTCTACAAATAGAGGGGTACCTATTTGAAGGGGCAATTTCATCTTCTTATCTATTTTCATTTTATTGTAAGAAAGTAAAAAAGCTTAGATGAAGGACATTAATGGCCGATTGAGCCATTTTCACTTTGTACCTTTATAACGAAGGACTTGAACAACCATAATTTGCATAATGACTCCTTCTGAATTGTTGATGACTTCTTGTGAATTTATACGTTAGCATACTCAACTAGGAGCAGAATCATACTGAATATCTTAAGTAGCTTTGATCTAAATTTAGTGCTAAAACATATAGATATCTATGTGTCTATGTTATTTTGACTCAAATCAAAATTGACTTTTGAGTGAAACTGTTAACCATTGTTATAATTGTTAATTCTTGATTTGAAAAACTTATAATATAGGGAAGCTTATTTTAACGTGTATACATGTAAACTTAGCTATTATTAAGCACGTATATTTTATTAGTCGAAAACTTGGACAACAAAGGAATGTGTAAATTCAGTTATAAATGTCATCTAATTTAATTAAAAAAGGGAGAGAAACGAAAGGTTTCTCTCTCTACATATATAACCTCACCTTCCCTTAATTAATTATATATGTTAGAGTAAGGTTTCTTTCTTTAAAAACTTTACATGTATAATCACACAAATATACACTGCTTATATGTAGAATTAAACTTCACGCATATGAATGTATTTGGCACATTCATTATAATACATACAAAAATGTTATGAAATCAAAATATTATTTTAACTTCGAAAGGTAAATTTAAATTAAGAATTACGTTATAAATGTTATAACATGATTTTTAAAGTTGGATTTGAAAACCAATGTATATTATAAATGTTGTAATATAGTTTTTAAAGGTACTATGAAAATATAATAAACGCATTATGAAAATTTTAATATTTACTAATAAGGTTAATAAATTAAATAAATTTATTAATAGTTAATTAAGTAAAATATACACATATACAATATATATAGATATATTATGCTGAACTGTTTAAGATAATCTAAGCATATATGTATATACATAAGAAATTTTAGAAATTAATAATTAATTAAATTATCTTATTAAATAATCTAATCAAAAGTTAGTTAATAAATAATACAACACAAATACACACACACATACATACATATCTGTGTGTGCGTATAACTATAAGTGTTATGGTACACATATTTGATTAAAATGTTTAATTGAGTAACATAATATTAATTAAAATATTAATTAATTAAATATTATATAATGTAATGCTCATAAGACTATTATATAAGTAAACTAAATTATAAAAGTTATATAGCATAATATGAAAGTATAAAATCAACTGGGATAGGAGAAAAAATCCAAATAGATTTAAGGGATAAATACATGTATATAGTGTATATACCATGATTTCTAATGTGTCTGACACTTGAATCATGAGGGTACTTCATAAGAAATACATTGTTCCATAAGTTGATATCAATTAATATAATATATTAAAAATTATGAATTCTTAATATAAAGTCATACTCCACCACTTATATATATATATATATATATATATTAATAGATTGCTTGCACACTCTCTAATTGTTGATATTCCTCATGCTAGAGATGTTATGTTTGTCACTATTAGTATATTGACTAGGTGAGGTAAGGTACAGGCATATATTTGCTTATATTCCTCAAGGTATGTGCATTATACTTTGGCCATCACAAAATGGTGGATATGAGTGAACAATCTCTTTCAATTTGTTTGTATCCCTCAAGGTTGAGATGGAATTAGTTTAAAGACCATGGGTTAGGAGTTGTATTTGATACAATCAGTAAAGTGTTATCTATCGCTTATAGGCCTATGATTTGTTGATATTCCTTAAGATCATAATCCGAAGGAAAATGAGTTCTAACACCTAGTAGAGAAATTAAATAATTTTTAGTATTTTCTTTAGGTTTTGATAAACATAAAAATCAAATGGGAGCCTTGCTAGAAAAATGAAATGGTTACATTTAACCTTTCTACTATAGTATGAACATTTTCTGTATAAATTTATAATGATCTACATCGATAAATTTGTGCAATCAATATAATTAATAAAAAATTTGTCGATTAAAATATACAAATCAATAGAATTAAAGATGGAAAAAAGAAATTTAAAATATACTTACTAATAAATATTTTCTGCATGTTGTTGTTGCAATATCCATGCAAGCGCCTAATTTTATAACTACTAATTATATTCGTAATGGTCACTTACTTGTTTATTTGCCCAAGACCATGTGTTGTTCTTTATGAGTTTTAAATCTTAAGGAACTAATTGAATATGGATATTTGATCCTTATATGATCATATATTATTGTTATATGGTGAATGGTCGCAATCGATAATGTACAAAACCTCGATGAAATGGTTCATTCAAGATAAACAAGTAAAGCATAGTGTGCGATTGTATATTCAATATGATTGATTATAGTAATGATCTTGTCCTATTAAATGTAGTACTATACCGATAGCTACAAGATAGGTATAAGAACTTGATCGCTGATCGCTGAAATGCCACTCTGATTAATTTATAATAATTGATATCCTTAATGTTAGGGATGATCGAATGCGCTTTTATAAAAGGTTCGATACGATATTATAGTAAATATTTACTTTTGAATGGTTCGAAAATTTAGAAAGATAATTAAAATTACAAGGGTATAGGAAACTAGGTATAGTTGGGATGAAGAGAGTGGATGGTCGCTTCTGCTTCATAAAGAAACATTGAAAATTTGAATTGAAAAACAATAATTGATACTTAACATTGGACTAAAAATTATAATTCCTAATCCAAAATGTATTTCATATATAGAAAATTATTTTCTATGAAATTTATTCCTCCGAGTTCAAGCTATTTAATTTGAAACTCTTGACTATAATGGTTACAGTAGATAGAATAAATAGCATACATTTAAGTGGTTGAATGGACCTTCGTATTTCGTATATATTATAGTAATGGCATAAATAGTGGGAGAATGCCAATAGAAGTTATTGGTCGCATCAAGTTACAAAAATTGCTTTTGCATATCATACCAAATATTATTTATGAAATAATAACTGCTTTTTCCATTATTGATTGAAAAATAGACATAGCTTTATTTTAATATAAATATTATGAATATTTGTTATAAAATAAACTATAATTGTGGTATTTATTTTCATAACAAAAGTGATGAATTAGAAAATACATAACTATCTCAAATTATTTGCAATTATTTTGGAATTATAGACTAAGTCTAGTTTTGAGAAATAATTCTTTGATTACATGATTATGAATCATATGGTGCTAGTGAATTATATCTCAAACAATTAAGGACGAAGTACCCACGTAGTGGGCGTGTCATAAAATTTGATGAACTCTTTAGGTTGACACATGTAGATGTATGCAACCAAATGTCAATTAATAACAAAACTGTTCCATTTTACTTTGCTGTATTCACTGATGACTTATCACAAACATGAATAAGTGCTATGATACACATATAGTATGTCTATGATAAGTTCATAATTTTATATTATATAAAATGAAAGTAAATGAAATTACATGCAATAGAAATTGCAACGGCCTGAATTTTTCAATGGTTAATTTTGAATATTTAAATGGTTTAAATATTGGATTTGGAATTTATAATTGAGTCAGTAAGATTTTAAAACTGAAAATAGAGCGATTCGCTAATTTTTGAAATCGTCGATTTAATCAACGAGTGAAAATAGCGATTCGAGGCACAACATCAGAATTCGACGAAACCAGTTCCATTGGATCCATAATAGCGTATTATTATCGGATTTCAAATTTCATAGTTTTGGAGTTATCATTTGATCGTACGGAATAGAAACACACTGAAATCAATATCGTATTTAATATAATAATTGGGCCCAAAAAGCTATCTTCTCCATGCGATCGAATTAGGACTCAAAACCTTTTCCATTATGTTCGTAGGGGTATAAAATTATATAAGCCTAGCGGCATGCCTTGATAGGAGTTCAAAATTTAATAGTAGAGAATTTGAGATATTTTGGAAAATAAAAATAAAATTTGAAATAGTTAAATCAATGAACAGTTGAGTCGCGCCCTTTACGTCTATTTCCCTTCTGAAACACGCGACCTTCTTTTTCTTCAGTTCAAAACCACGATTTCCTTTTTCTTCCTCAATCAAAAATCGAAATCAGTTCAAACATTAAAAAAATGAACACAACAAAGAAAAAAATGTAATTACCCGGAATTTCCGATCCCGAAAACTCCAAATAGTTAGGAAAAGAAGAAAAGAGGAAAAAGAAGAAGAAGAAAACCAAACTCAGAATCTCACATTCGCAGTGGATAAAATATAATACCAAATAATAATAATAGTTATACAAAAGAAAACCGCATCTGTCAATTTATGTTTATATACATCAGAGTTACAATATCCCATAAAAAACTGGATAGTATAACAACCTGTCCAGATAACAACAATAATACCATAGCGGAATACACTCCATACGCTCCTGCCATCTAGCTCTCCTCCTGAGCTCCAGAAGTCCTATCCTGAAAATCTGTAACAATCGGGCTGACCCGAGCATTACGTCAAAGTAACACACGGGTCAGGTTGGAAACCAGCGTGAGTAAACCTATCTAACAAGAAATGCCAAAAGCATAAAACTTATATAAAAACCGGATAACTCTTATCAATTTACAAATTCACAATTTGTTAAAGAAATCACTTACTTCACACATCAATTTCTAAGTACGAAAACTTAGATTAAATGGTCCAATTTACTAAAATCATTCCATTCCAGCCTATTGATTTCACATATCAATCTATAAAGAATCGAAATGGTTTCGGGTATTAACTAATACCCGACTCCAGTCTCTTCCAATCCAATGTCATCTTAACCCAACTTATTCAAGTGAATACAATTTACTTTTAAACACTGGATGTCACTTTACACAGCATTTCGTCATAGATAACCACATTATCATCGTCCACCAAAAACATATCATATCACAAAGCATTTCATATCAAAGATATCAATCAATTCAAGACATTTAATCATCATTCAATCATTCATAAACAAAATTTTACCACTTTCAAAATTAATTCAATTAATTCTAACTAAATTACTAACCTCAATCACTTAGATTACTTTTACTTAGCATTAATTAATTACAAATCAATTAATTAATCATCCTTTAATTATCCATCTTAATTAATCACCCTTGATTAATTATCCTTTAATTACGATAAGTAATTAATTCTTAATTAATTACGTAAATTAATTAACCTTTACCCATCCATGTTAATTTCATTGGTCTGAAATTAATTACTCGAATTAATTATCCTACACATTTATTAATTATTTCTTAATTAATCACACTCCTTAACTAACCCTTAATTAATTTCCATAATTTCTCAATCCTTTAATTAATTACAATAAGTAATTAATTCTTAATTACTTTCACTAAGAAACTATCATTAAATAAATCACATTTAGAAAATCTCCCATTTATTTAGAAAATCATCTATAAGGTCATTAATCAGTAATTGTCTCCCCTTAGTTACTTATATCAATAAAATCAACTCCTTGACTAATTACATAAATTCATCCTTTAATTACGCTGAGTAATCATCACTTAATTACTTCCCTAAATAATTATTCTTCAATTAATTACTTCCATCAAGTAATCATCTCATTGGTTAATTATCCTTAATTAATTAACCTTTGATTAATTAATCCTTTTTAAAAAAAAAAATCAATTACACAATTAATACATCTTAATTGCCCAAACCTTGATTAATTTAAAGATAATTCATCTATCTTAATCACTTTCTTAATTATCATCAGAATTTAATAGACTCTGGAATTAATTATCATGAACTTGAAAATCAACAAAAGTCCTTAAGTTTAATGATAAAACACTTCATCCTTCTTAATTATTATTTAATTAATTAAGTTTTAAGTATTTAATTACTTCATTCTTTTATCTCTAGTAACTTATTAATTAATTTATAAATCTTAATTACTCAAGTCCTTTATTAATTAATGGATTAACCATTATCTTAAATTAATTTTCTTAATTAACATATAAAAATCTTGTGTAATAACCTTGAAAATAATTTATCATTGACCTATAACTTAATTAATCAACATTTAAATAAATACTTTTTGGTTTACAAGAATGATTAAGTGAGTCGTTATAAATCTACTAATGTTAACCTCAATCACTTGTTAACATAATCTTCTACCTGAGTATTCTAGCGAGCACTACTGCACGTCACGGCTTCGAGACAACATCACACAGTTTTGAGCTCGTACCCGAGAAAGCTCATATTCTTTATCATCATAAAGAAAACACAGATACCCAAGATCTTGTGCACGTGCACAAACTGACGATGAAGCTCCGACCATGCTCGCCACTGCCGACGAGTCTCCTATGACCCTATCCTTCAATTCCGATCATCAGATCGCACAATCGAAAACGCAAACAAAATCGAGCTCGAATGATCCCAAAATCCAGAACCCATCCTATCAGAAACCATCCTCTTCCCAATGATCTGGTTCACCAGAATTAACACCGACCCACCAGAAACTTCGCTAGGATCTCCCATTCCTAATCCACCTTCCTCGACCATGGCCGATGCGCCGACGAACTTAGAAAAACTCGCGAAGGACATCGGAAAAAAAAGCTTCTAAAACCTTAGTCTCGCCTTGTCCAACTACCATAGCACCATAAAAACTAAACCATGAATTTTCCTATGGTGGCTGACCCACGACCCTACTCCTGCCACAATACCGAGACCCAATCTTTTTCCGATCAATAGGATTAGACCAATATGCAAATTTCGATCAACTCGAAATTTCCCGCGATCTACCACACTAAAAATCTTGATTTTGATCTTAAAATTCTTGGTTTATGCAAACGAAGAGGATCAAGCAATCGAAACCCGAATTTTAATAAATCAAAATTTGAACCAAATATGATTTTACTGTAATTTTTAAATCTTCCAGTCAACCCAATCATTTATACTACTTAAAAATATTTTTGAAACTAAAATCTTGCTAAATCAAACACATTTTATTTAGACATCAAAGTCTATTAAGCATTAAAGAATAAGAATTTGATTTTAAAATAGGTTTTGAACCCTGTAAATTCCGGAACAGAGCAAATGGTCATAACAGACATGCACAGTCATATACATTCACACACAGATATATATTTATTTATGTATATATATGCAAACCATCACAATCTTACGTCAAGCATATTTCCAAACACAAATAAAAATCCAGATTTGAAAGAATTTACTCACCTTAATATATATCCTGAACAGGAAACAGAGTAAAGAACTCTGATCTGAAATTTCTTTATCCAAACTACAGCTTGTTTGATTGCTTGATGCTTTGAAACTTGAATTTGTTTGCGTCAGGTCTAAGATTCATCCTTGATCTTGATCAGTGCTCGATTTTCAATTTGAAACCAAAGCCTGATTGATCTGAACTTAGTTTTATTTAGATTTTACTTCTTCTCTGGCTTTGTATTCAGATTTATAGCTTGCCCTTTTTATTTTTGTTTAGTTTAAACATAAGGAAAAAAAAGAATAGAGAAGAAATGATGATATGTTTATATAACCTTGGTTAAATTTTAAATATTTGTTTTTGAAGACAAATGACACTTGTTATCATAAGTTTACAAATTTTTATTCCTTATATTCACAGTTTTACAAATGTCACTTATCATTCAAATCATGTTTAAGCCCTTGTTTTTAATTAAATTTATAACTTTGTTTTAAACCCTTTCATTTAATTAATTTATGAATCATTTTTTTCAAATGTGTATATGTATATTCTAAGAAAATGTATTATGTTTACAATGTACATTAAATCTTATTTAATTTCAAAAGATATGTATATATAAACTAAAACTTTGTATTTATTCTTGTTTTTATATTCAAATCAATGTTTTTAAATTATTTTACATTTATATACACTCCTATATTTCCTGTGTATGTATATACATAAAATTTCAAAGTTTACACATTTTAATTAATATATTTATTAATTTACTATAAGATTCATCATGTTGATTCACCAGTTATAATAGTTTTCAAATCTACTTATATATATATTCGAACATTCCTAATTATCAGAATGTTTTTATCTAAATAAAATTAGTTAATTGTCCAATTAACGGATATTAAAAATCCGATTGATCACATTCTTTCCCCCTTAGAATCTTTTCGTACTCGAAAAGGAACGAAGCCTGAATTTATTAAAATGTTTATTATCAGAAAAATTATTCTTTTGATCACTTTTAAAAACACCATTAAAACCTACATAATAATAGTTTTTATAAAAATACTTTTTATAACTTGATGTCTCAACCAGTCCATCCTTGTTCTCAAAGAATTTCGGTCATACGTTGATCAGGCGTAGGATTGAAAATCTATAAGTACTTGGTAAACCCGTATTCAACACCGAGTGAAAATATTTGAAAAGTAATTTTATTGAAATACAGAAAACATTTTGAAAATAGAGGAAACATCTTTGGTGAGAATGCTCTGGAAATCATCACCCCCATCCATGGTCGTAGTTACATCCTGGGTTATGTTGCCATCGTAGCAAAAGTCCATGTAACTGTAGGCACTCCGCGCCCCTCGATTACGCCATGGAACCCACAACAGATCGTAGTTACATTTCAGGGTTACGTTGCCATCACAGCAAAAGTCCATGCAACTGCAGGCATCAACGCCCTCGATTTTCGCTGCCAAAAATGAAACTTCTCCATTCCTACATAGGTCGTAGTCTACCGATGTAACATCAAACGTAGACTGTTGGCTCTCAGCGACACACACGACTTCCGCTATGTTACCATAGGTCGCAGTCTACCGATATAAAGTCAAACGTAGACTGTTGGCTCTCAGCGGCACACACGACTTTCCCTATGTTACCATAGGTCGCAGTCTACCGATATAGAATCAAATGTAGACCATTGGCTCTCAGCGGCACACACAACTTTCGCTATGGTATACTCTACTCATAATCCTCAGGAACTAGTTTTGTCCGGACTCCTCACAGGATCAACTTTAGAACCCCCTTGGGGCTCAAGGCAGCACCACCCGGTGGCACTTCTGAGAAGTTCATTTCAAGGGAGCGCCTTTTTCCCCAGAGCTATCATCAAAACACTTTATACTATACACATATAGTATCTTTCAAATCATACACCTAGTATGATCTCATACAAAGTTCCTTTACATAAAATCGATTATCCCAAAATCGATAATTCTCAAATTAGGCTTTTCCAAATTCCAATATTGATTTTACCCAAAAATCAAAAGCCTTTCCAAATCCAAAAGTTTCCAAAACCTTTTTCAAATCATTCTCACAAGATTCTTTTTATATATATAGATATATATAACCTTGAAAGAATCTTAGGATCATTTAAAACTTGTATAAAACCCTTTTAATACTTCAAACACTTTCAAAAATCTTTTCCTTCTGGTAAAAGATTCAACAAGGGAAGATTTATCTTATATAACAAAGATATATAACTTTGTTTATTCCAAATCAAATATTCAAATTTGATTACTCTATACAAAACCACTTATCCTATCACTTACTTCCATAAAGTAAATTTCTATTATAGAAATATAAAATTTCCATTTTACTTCATCATATATTTCATAAAATATACTTCTCATTTTAAAAACCATTTCACATTTTTATTCAAAAATTTCCAGTATCAATTTCAACCCGTACGATATACACATATCATCCGTACGCTATACCAATCTGATCGCTTACTCGATCACAAAATTTCACTTCCGAACTGGTATCGTCCACCCGTCTTCCTAGTGCGGACACAGATCTAGTTTCTTGACCAAAAACCGTCATTCTCCTTGCATAGCTATAACTATGATAGATAATATCCAGAACCAATCAACAATCCATGTCCAGGTTCGCCGTCGAAAATCGAGTGAAAAATCCCAACTCGGATCGATATAATTATCTCGAAATTCTATGCTCGAATCTGGATCAAATCATTATGCGAATAGAATAATATACATACATCCTACGTATTTATCTCCGTTGATTATTAGCTAAACCAATTTCTCCTATCTATTCACATTCACTTAGGTTCTTATTTATTTATTCACCATTGCCTCAATCTCCATTTGGATTATCACCTCAATTCTTATCTCAATTAGGTATTTAATCATAAACAGTTCGAACTCTATCCAGTTTAAATTTAGAAAATAATTTGAAAAGTTTAAAAATAGATAAGTCGTTGAAAAATAATTATTTGGTTGTAAAATAGCTATAAAATAGTTAAGTAATTGTAAAATAGCTAAAAAATAGTCAAAAAATTATAGAATTTTAAATAATTGCAAAATAGTTGTAAAATAGTAATTAATTTGTAAAACAGTTGAAAAATAGTTAAATAGTTTCAAAAATAATTGTAAAACAAATATAAGATAGTCTTAGTTTTAGAAAGAAAAGTTGTACAGTAAATAATTTAGAAAAAATAGATTTATATTAAAACAATTCATTTTGAAAATAGTCCAGAGTCAATCTGTTCAATTTCTAACTTCCATTTCCCATCAATTCCATTTAAATTTCCACTTCCTCTTGAATTGACTAAATTTCAATTCAATTTAAATTTTCATTTCTATTTAAAGTGATTCAATTCCAACTTGAATTGATCCCAATTCCAATCAATTGCCAATTTTCAATTAACTTTCAATTTCAATTCAAAATAAGTTAACTTCCATTTTCATTCCAAATTCAAATCAACTTCCTATTTGAATTTGAACTCATTCAACTTTAATTTCATTTCAAATTATCCAATTAAAATTTCCATTTGAATTTTTAAACTTATCCATCTTCCATCATAATTCCAATTAATTCAAATAAATTTCAGATTGAGCCAATTTAAAATTTCAATTTATTTCAAATCCAGTTTGAATTTAATCCCAATTTAAGTTGAATTATCCTTGATTCTTTCCAAATTCGAATCAAGTTCCATTTGAATTTAAAACAATTCAACTTAAATCACAAATCCGAATTATTTTAAATCAAATTTCAATTTGAGTTAATTTCAAAATCAATCTCACTTTAAATCATCTCGAATTATATAAATTCGAGTTAAATTTCAAGTGTTGGTTTAACCTTTTGCACCAAATTATCCTTTATTTAAAGTTTTTAAATAATTTAATTCTGAGTCCAAATTTCAAAATTCCATTTTAAATTATCTTTACTTAACTCATTACAAGGTTCAAGTAAGAGTTTCAAACAATTTTAATTTACAAATCCATTCTTAACATTGAAATCTTAAGTTCAAAGGAATTCCATATCCTTAATTTTAAATTTAAGTTAAATTTTATTTATCTCTATAATGGATATATTGCCACAATGCATTTCTTCATTTATTTAAACCAATCCAATTTCAGCTTAAAGATTATTAATAACAATAGGATGGTATCATTCCAATTATTTTAAAACATTCATCCATTTCTAATTTTTAGATCTCAAACCCATTTTGAGATCACACAAACTCCCAATTCAAATTAACCATTTAACTTCCCAAGTTAAATCCCAATTTCATCATAAAATTTCCAATTCAGGTTGCTTGTTTAATTATTTAACTTTCCAAAGTTAAATTCAATTTGCTTAATCCAGCCCACCCTACCCAATTTTAATTCCCATTTCAAACTCTAAACTTCACATTAATAATCTTCCCACTTTTAAGTTCAAAAACTTATCACTTTGGGTATCACATCTCATTCCAAATTTAAAACTCAACATTTAGAGTTTATCTCAAACCATCTTTGATATTATGTATATCCCTCATATATAATATTTATTTCTTGGCCCACCAAGCCAAATTTTAAAATTTAAACCACCTTTGGTTTTAATTCAAAAGAAATTTTCTTTAAAATTTTCAAACATCTCTTATTTTAAAATAAGATCACATTCAAAATAGTCTGAATAATATCATTTCTTTTAACACTTTTGGAAATAATTTCAGATGTTTCTAAACTTAGGATTCAAAACTTCTCAATTTAAAATCTACTTCTATTTAGAAGTTATACTCATCTTAAAATTTTACTTCATATTGCTTGCTTATTAACAAATTTTTCATTATTAAACACAGTAACTATTAATGATAATACCCAAGATTATCATATGGATACCAATTTACTGTTATCTTATTCTGAAAACTCTTCTCCAAATTCAAGATTTTAATTTTAGTTTGAGTCCATTTCAAACTTATCTTTATTTAATTTCAATTGGTTGTATTTCTATTACCACTTAATTTAATTTCAACAATTTAACAACCAATTACCTTAATATTTATTAGGAAGAAATATTGCCTTATATATCAAGATATAATCTTATGTAAAATCATTTAATATCTTTATATAAGAAAATAACAAGTATGCTCTCATATATATATATATATATTTATATTTATATATATATACACACTCAACTTATTCTAGGGTACCATTGACCCTATCCTTAATGAGTAATCCCACCAGAGCCAAGGTTCTCGCTTAACCTAGCTCTGATACCAAATGTAGCGACCCGGAATTTCCGATCCCGAAAACTCCAGATAGTTAGGAAAGGAAGAAAAGAGAAAGAAGAAGAAGAAAACCAAACTCAGAATCTCACATTCGCAGCGGATAAATATAATAGCAAATAGTAATAACAGTTATACAAAAGAAAACTGTATCTGTCAATTTATATTTATATACATCAGAGTTACAATATCCCATAAAAAAACTGGATAGTATAACAACTTTTCCAGATAACAACAACAATACCATAGCGGAATACACTCCATACGCTCCTGCCATCTAGCTCTCCTCCTGAGCTCCAGAAGTCCTATCCTGAAAATCTGTAATACTCGGTCTGACCCGAGCATTACATCAAAGTAATACCCAGGTCAGGCTGGAAACCAACATGAGTAAACCTATCTAACAAGAAATGCCAAAAGCATAAAACTTATATAAAACCCAGGTAACTCTTATCAATTTACAAATTCACAATTTGTTAAAGACATCACTTACTTCACACATCAATTTCTAAGTACGAAAACTTAGATTAAATGGTCCAATTTACCAAAATCATTCCATTCCGGCTTATTGATTTCACATATCAATCTATAAAGAATCGAAGTGGTTTCGGGTATTAACTAGTACCCGACTCCAGTCTCTTCCAATCCAATGTCATCTTAACCCAAATTATTCAAGTGAATACAATTTACTTTTAAACACTGGATGTCACTTTACACAGCATTTCATCATAGATAACCACATTATCATTGTCCACCCAAAACATATCATATCATAAAGCATTTCATATCAAAGATATCAATCATTTCAAGACATTTAATCGTCATTCAATCATTCATAAACAAAATTTTACCACTTCCAAAATTAATTCAAACTAAATTACTAACCTCAATCACTTAGATTACTTTTACTTAACATTAATTAATTACAAATCAATTAATTAATCATTCTTTAATTATCTATTTAATTAATCACCTTGATTAATTATCCTTTAATTACAATAAGTAATTAATTGTTAATTAATTATGCAAGTTAATTAACCTTTACCCATCCATATTAATTTCATTGGTCTGAAATTAATCACTCAAATGAATTATCCTACACATTTCTTAATTATTTCTTAATTAATCACACCCCTTAACTAACCCTTAATTGATTTCCATAATTTCTCAATCCTTTAAATAATTACAACAAGTAATTAATTCTTAATTACTTTCACTAAGAAACTATCATTAAATAAATCAAATTTAGAAAACCTCCCATTTATTTAGAAAATCACCTATAAGGTCATTAATCGGTAATTATCTCCCCTTTGTTACTTATATCAATAAAATCAACTCCTTGATTAATTACATAAATTAATCCTTTAATTACACTGAGTAATTATCACTTAATTACTTCCCTAAATAATTATTCTTCAATTAATTACTTCCATCAAGTAATCATCTCATTGGTTAATTCATTAACCTTTGACTAATTAATACTTTTTATATAAAAAATCAATTAATCAATTAATACATCTTAATTGCCCAAACCTTGATTAATTTTAAGATAATTCATTTATCTTAATCACTTTCTTAATTATCATCAGAATTTAATAAACTCTGGAATTAATTATCATTAACTTGAAAATCAACAAAAGTCCTTAAGTTTAATGATAAAACACTTCATCCTTCTTAAATATTATTTAATTAATTAAGTTTAAGTATTTAATTACTTCATTCTTTTATATCTAGTTACTTATTAATTAATTTATAAATCTTAATTACTCAAGTCCTTTATTAATTAATGGATTAACCATTATCTTAAATTAATTTTCTTAATTAACATATAAAAATCTTATGTAATAACCTTGAAAATAATTTATCATTAACCTATAACTTAATTAATCAACATTTAAATAAACACTTTTTGTTTTACAAGAATGATTAAGTGAGTCGTTATAAATCTACTAATGTTAACCTTAATCACTTGTTAACATAATCTTCTACCTGAGTATTCTAGCGAGCACTACTACACGTCACGGCTTCGAGACAACATCACACAGTTTCGAACTCGTACCCGAGAAATCTCATCTTCTTCATCATCACACAGAAAACACAGATACCCAAGATCTCGTGCACAAACCGACGATGAAGCTTCGACCATGCTCGCCACCACCGACGAGTCTCCTATGACCCTATCCTTCAATTCCGACCATCTGATCGCACAATCGAAAATGCAAACAAAATCGAGCTCGAATGATCCCAAAATCAAGAACCCGTCCTATCAGAAACCATCATCTTCCCAATGATCCGGTTCACCAGAATTAACACCGACCCACCAGAAACTTCGCTAGGATCTCCCACTCCTAATCCACCTTCCTCGGCCATGGCCGATGCGCCGACGAACTCAGAAAAATTCACGAAGGACATCGAAAAAAGGCTTCTAAAACCCTGTGCTCGCCTTGTCCGACCACCATAGCACCATAAAAACCAACCATGAATTTTCCCATGGCCGCGGAACCACGACCCTACTCCTGCCACAATACCGAGACCCAATCTTTTTTCGATCAATAGGATTAGACCAATATGCAAATTTCGATCAACTCGAAATTTCCCACGATCTACCATACTAAAAATCTTGATTTTGATCTTAAAATTCTTAGTTTATGCAAACGAAGAGGATCAAGCAATCGAAACCCGAATTTTATAAATCAAAATTTGAACCAAATATGATTTTACTGTAATATTTAAATCTTTCAATCAACCCAATCATTTATACTACTTAAAAATATTTTTGAAATTAAAATCTTGCCAAATCAAACACATTATATTTAGACATCAAAGTCTATTAAGCATTAAAGAATAAGAATTTGATGTTTAAAACAGGTTTTGAACCCTGTAAATTCCGGAACAGAGCAAATGGTCATAACAGACATGCAGAGTCATATACATTCACACATTTATATATTTATTTTTGTATATATATGCAAACCATCACAATCTTACTTCAAGCATATTTCCAAACACAAATAAAAATCCAGATTTGAGAGAATTTAATCACCTTAATATATATCCTGAACAGGAAACAGAGTAAAGAACTATGATCTAAAATTTCTTTATCCAAACTGCAGCTTGTTTGATTGCTTGATGTTTTGAAACTTGAATTTGTTTGCTTCAGGTCTATATTCATCCTTGATCTTGATCACTGCTTGATTTTCAATTTGAAACCAAAGCTTGGTTAATCTGAACTTAGTTTTATTTAGATTTTACAGTTTTATTTAGATATTACTTCTTCTCTGGCTTTGTATTCAGATTTATAGCTTGCCCTTTTTATTTTTGTTTAGTTTAAATATAAGGAAAAAAAGAATAGAGAAGAAATGATGATATGTTTATATAACCTTGGTTAAATTTTAAAATATTTATTTTTGAAGACAAATGACACTTGTTATCATATGTTTAGAAATGTTTATTCCTTATATTCATAGTTTTACAAATGTCACTTATCATTTAAATTATGTTTAAGTCCTTGTTTTTAATTAAATTTATAACTTTGTTTTAAACCCTTTCATTTAATTAATTTATGAATCATTTTTTTTCAAATGTGTGTATATATATATATTCTAAGAAAATGTATACGTTTACAATGTATATTAAATCTTATTTAATTTTAAAAGATATGTATATATAAACTAAAACTTTGTATTTATTCTTGTTTTTATATTCAAATCAATGTTTTCAAATTATTTTACATTTATATACACTCCTATATTTCCTGTGTATTTATATTCATAAAATTTCAAAGTTTACACATATCTATTAATATATTTATTAATTTACTATAGGATTCATCATATTGATTCAACAGTTATAATAGTTTTCAAATCTACTTATATATATATTGATACATTACTAATTATCAGAATGTTTTTATCTAAATAAAATTAGTTAATTGTCCAATTAACAGATATTAAAAATCCGATTTATCACAAAAAAAGAGCAAAGTCTCGAATTCAAATTCATACAGTAATCGAGGCAATTTAGGCAAAGCCCTCGAGAGGAGCGGTGCAGTTCCGACTTTCGCGAGGGAGTGCTTGAAAACGCATGGCAGTGGGCGATTTTTGAAGGTTTGGAAAACGGTAGCGTTCATGGTTGTAGGTGATTTAGAGTTCGGCTTCTCGGGTTGTCGAAGTCGAGCAAGAGGATGGAGGCGACAAGAGGATGGAGGCGACATCGGTGGTCCTCGGTGAAGCTAGGTTCGTTTTGTGATCTGTATTAGAGGTCGGCAAGTGTAGTGGAGGGTAGTGACACTGACTGCTGGCGTATGAGATCAACGGTGTTGTTTTTTTCAATCGCAACCGCGGTTTGCTCGTGGTCAAGGAGACTCGCAGCCGCGATTCGGGAATGTGGGTCGTATTCCGGCTAGGTGGTGTCGATGAAGGTGTGTTGCTTCTTGGCTTTTGAGATAGGAGATTGAGTCGCCAGGAATTTGAGTTCGAGCATAATTTTGAGATGGAGGTAATGGCATCTTTCTTTTAGCTAAGTTAATTTATAAATTAATGACGATTAAAATTAATTGATTATGTTATATAAATTCGAATATTAATAAATTTTATAACCTCCTCATACGAGGTCGAAAATCGTACGAAAAACATATTGCATTTCGATCGTTATTGCGGAGTCTATGCATTTGAGTTGAATTGGATTGCAATTAAAAATCAAAGGTGAGAATTTCTCACTCATTTGGATCACCAAAAATAAATTTTAAATAGTTGAAATTAAATTTTTGGATGCTTGTAGAAATTATAAGTTTATTGTCCGTTGAATGGTATATATAATTATATATATAGTAGTGTGTGTGTGTACTAGTATTTGGAGTGACATTCCCGTATATTTCAACGGATGAGACCTTATGTGCCCCGCATAATAGTGGATGACCCTATGTACTGCGATATCTCCCATGAAGTGCGATTGGTATTATTTTATGTTGTATTATCATCTATGGATGCAGGGAAAACAGGTTGGAGGGATCCAACTGGAATCCTCGATTATGTTGTTAACTTTTCATATATAGTGGTATATTATTTGTGTAGAATAACCTATTATAGATTGTTGTAGTGATTGGAATTATTGGATGCTATCGTAGCACTAGCCCTGTGCAATTAAAGCGTTTGGCAGATTCAATGCGCCGGAGATGCAAAAGTCATAACAGAGATACAGCGAGGACATAGCGGGATATAACAGATGACTCTAAAATAGCATAAAAATCTCTATAAATGGTAATTAGATGAAAAATTAACATTCAATCGAATTATACTTAATATATAAGTAATTTTTAATAAAAACATGTGCGAATATACTGTAAATAAAAGTAAAACTATTATATAACATAATTGAATTTAGTAGAATATTAGAGTATTTACACTTTTGAAAATATATTAAAAATTCGATTAAATAAATTAATTTCATAATTTTTATAATGTATAAATGCAATTTTTCAATTCATTTCTTTTAAAGAAGATATACTGGAAATAGCAAAATGTAGCAGGCATAACGGGATATAGCAGGGCTTAAAGCGGAAAGGCTATATTCGGGGCTATACGGAAAAACCGTAGCGGTAGAAATCCGCTATGAGATATATAGAGTTATAGCGGAGTAATAGCGGGGCATTAACTGCACAACACTGGCTGAATTTTGATAATTCTTAAAACCATAATTTTTTCTTCAAAGTTTACGAAATTTAAGGGAATTTGATATAAAAATATATATTGGAATTGGGATTATTTTAAAGAAATTGAATTAGAAAATATATTTGATTATACTAAACTATTATGATTTTTTTAATGGAAGTTTTAAAAGTGACTTATATAAAAGAATTTATAAATGGTATCTGGAAATACGAAACGGAGTTAAAATCAATGTTAAAAATAGATTGGAAGTATAAATGGAATATATAAGAAATGAATTTATATAATAGTTTACTTTTAAATATGATTTGTTTTATAAACAAGTGAAACTCAAAGGAGTTTATAAATTTAAAAGTGATGTTTATAAATAAGGAAAATGATGGTCAGTTGATAAATTGGAAATATAGATTACGATGTGAATTTACATCGACTTATGGAAATCATTGGGAAAGAAATAATGGAATATATTTTTAAATATGAGAATGGTGATAAAATTGAGATATAATCGATGTGATACGAATTAAGAAGGAATTATAAACTGAATTTGGCAATCTTGGATTTATAAAAAAATAGATTTTTGTCGAGAAGTTTAAAGTTTGTAAAAATGGGGTTTTAATTACTATGCTATATAATTTAAAATTTTATTGAGATTTAGAATATTCTGAAAAGTTAGTTATTCTAATATTTAATATTTATTAATTTTTCTAATCAGCTTTGAATATTTATTTGGTTATTTTAGAAATGACTAGGAAATGGGTTATTGATGTTATTTAAAATGTTTTGATATTTTAAATTTACATAAACATATTTTAAAAATAAACTATTATTCTTTAAAAATATTATATATATATATATATATATAGTTTTATAGGATTGAATTATTTATAAATCCTCTCGAGACTGAAAGCGAAGTTTGTTAAATGAGTATGATTCTAGAAGAGGAATCTTATAGTGGAATTTTAGGAGCTTAAAGGATTTTCCAAAGTGTTTAAAATACGAGAAATTCGAAAAATGAACTGGAATTCATAAAAAAGAGGTTAGAAATGGGCAATTGGAGTTATAAACAATGCATTCGACTTGGGAATTATTAGGGGGTTTACAAATAAAATTTGTAAAGAATTGCAGAAAAGGGCAAATAAATGGTCTACTCCTGAATATTGGAAATAAAAGATCTTAGGAAACATACTTATGAATATTCCTAAGTATTGGAAGGGAAGAATTAGAAAATATTTGACTTCGAGAATTTTTTTATTTATAAAAATATTTTCTAAGAGATGGGTTATAATTAGAAGCGAGAAATATATTCTAAGTATTGAAATGACTTGAAAATATCGTGTTAAGGATAAAATAACTTGAGTTTGATTTCCACTATTAAAAAATTGGGAGGGTTTGAGTATATATCTTATAAAGATATTTTGGGAGTATTTTTTGGAAGATTATAATAATGGCCAGATGATTGCTTATAAATGTTTTATTGATAGTTAAATAACCAACTATCAATATTGTCCAATTTTTTTAATCGTTTTGAAGAGACCGGGATCAAATTTAGTTATCCGAAAACTACTCGGTCCGGTTTGAACGTAACGAATGAATATTATGGAGATGATGAAGACGATGATTCAGTTTGTCCAGACTTAGAACAACTTGTATGGTCGAATGCTATCAGAACATCGTCATTGGAGGACGATGATCATTCTAAGTAAAAATTGTTCTTGAAAGGTAAGCTTAGCCTCGAACCTCATCAACTGGGATTGATTAAAACATGGGAGATGTAGCAAGGCTAAGTGGGTCGCACCCAATTAGGGTATGTTATCACCTTTCTAGATGTCCTCGGAAATCTATATACATTATGGACATGGTTGTGCATGAAAGAAGGAGCGCTCGATGGTAAGGGTGGGAACACCCAAGGTGATAACATATTCTGTCTATCCAGGTTAGGAGGAGGCCGGTCTTGTGTAGCAGAGGATCTTGGCGTGGACCTCGGTACATTATTCTAGAGGTGTACTATGGTGGGAGGTACTCCAGTGGCCCATTCAATCAATGGAATCCATTTTACAATAAGAGTTGTACGGTTTTGATTGTACCCAACTATGCTCGAACGTGAGAAGCAAGCATTTCAGCTATGTTCTATTTACTTTCTATAGACACTATTATAATATCAGACGATTTTGATAAAAATGTTTTGGTTATCGTAAGGTAAAACCCATCATGTTTATGTGTGAGTGGTCTTACGAGATACCTTTATTTTCAAAGGATTTTGATAAAAGCTAATAATTCAAATTGACTGTGTTTTTTCCCAAACCGACTCGGGTGCTATTTTATTATAATACTCGGGTTAGACCGAGGATTACATATTCAAAATATGATGCTAAGGAGCTCAGGAGATGAGCTGGATGACAAGGCGTATTTTCGTAGATTTGTATTTCCGCCATGTGAGGACAAGTTATTATATCATCCAGATTGATTGTTGTAAATTGTACTCGGATAATGCTATGTATATTAACAACACAATTCTTGTAAAAAATCTGTTGTTATATATTATATTCTGTTCCGCTACGATTACGAGATTTTATTGTTGCTGTTCTATTTCCTTCTACCTCTTTCTTTTTCTTTACCCTAGGCATTCGCTCTTTCTTACAATTTGGGTTGAACAGGAGTGAATTATCATCAACTCAAAGGATATGGAACTACGGGTCACTAAAGAAATAATTTGACTTGATCGAATAAGTGAGTATTTTGGAAAGAGATCAAATGTACCTAAAAAAATTTGATGCCCCACCCCAAGACCCACATTAACAAAGAGTATTACTATGTAATATTGTCTGCTAATAGGGAGAATAATGTAAGTTAGGGGCGACCATCTATAGTCTTATCTTAAATATCTATTGAATACGTCGATTAGTGCTCTATATTTTTTTCCTTTCTCAAGTGGATCGACAAATCTAATAAATTACTAATACAAAACTATATGTGGCTATAAGATCTTTCAGAACAAAATACAACAACTCAAATGCATAACACATCACAGAACAACAAATAGATATATACAGACATATATATTGATACATCCTAATGCAATACAAATAATGCATCACAAGGGGTATGATGATCACAATATATACACGAGTCAAAACAATATACATATCAGAGTATCGAAAAGAAGTCTACAACAAAAAGGGCTAGCAGGTAAGTCCATGCGAAAGTAGAATAGGCTAAGTCCATATGGATTCCTAACAAGAAACACCTCG
This sequence comes from Allium cepa, assembly GCA_030765085.1. Classification (NCBI taxonomy): domain Eukaryota; kingdom Viridiplantae; phylum Streptophyta; class Magnoliopsida; order Asparagales; family Amaryllidaceae; genus Allium; species Allium cepa. The sequence continues at coordinate 445,570,520 of CM060931.1, forward strand.
GTCTGACCCGAATATAAAATACACAAGTTAGTCTAGCTAGACAAATCAGTTTACAAGGATATGTGATAATGTGAGCATAAGGTAAAGGGTAAGATATCCTCTCGAATGAGAAGAAACAATAATGAGAGCATGCCTCTACTTCAAATAATGTAATTATACCAAGTGTGTGTCCTCGAAATAGGTAAACTCACCAAATAACACTAAGTATAATAAATGCCTTATATCATCGGCGAAATCCCAAAAGCCAATAAAATGATTTCTATGAACCATATCTCCAAAATAGGAGGATCCCAAATCTCAAACTCAAAACTCTCCATAAATGGCAATCACAAAAATATCCTCTAAATAGAGAAATCTCAAATACAAAATACGCCAAAAATGGCAATTTCATATATCTCCACATAGGAGAGTATAAATCTCAAATAAATGCCACGTGTTGGCGAACCCAAATCTCAAATATACAACTCGATAAGGAGTTCAATTTCCAAAGATGTAATTGCCATATATAATATCTCGAACGGTCGAAATGGCCAAAAATGTAAAGAGGCGACACACTTCGAATATCGCAAGGAAATTAATGAAATCATCTCAAAGATATAGCACATGCTTAAAATAAGACGCCACGTCTCCTAGACAAACGTCTCGAAGGATAAATAAATACATCTCTTAGACAAACATCTCGAAGGATAAATACGTTGCAATAACAAACGTCTCTTAGACAAACATCCCGAAGGACAAATGACCCGAAGGTCCAGTACTAACAAATACGTCTCTTAGACAAATGTGTCACAAACTCTTAGATAGGAACCCGAAGAGTATTAACGTGTGTCCCATACCACACATTCGCTCTAAATGGTTTACTAACCACTAGTAAATTTCACACTCAAAGCAGTAAAAAGTTTACCTCGTCTCATCGGTAAACTCAACCCAAGGTCAAAAAGACCAAACGGACAAGTCGGGAATCAACCGATAAGATAAATGCACGTCTCCCATGCCAGTGTTTTACCAAACCATTTAATTCTCTTTCTCATTCTCTCGAATAGTGAAAAAATGTGTATTTTATATATATAAAATAATTTATTTTAGAAAAAAAGCTTTAAAACCATTTTCCGAAATCAATATTGAAGACAATATTTGAAAATTCCCTTATTTTAGAGAATAAATAGATTTTATAGCTTAAAATAATTTAAAAATATTATATAATAATTACTTTAAATGCCAATTTATTTTAAAAATTATTTCAAAATTGTTCGGAAAAATCCGTGCTCGAAATCAAAGAAATCACTCGAACCGTCATTCAAATTAAATTCAAATTTGAATTTCAAATTCATCAAAACTTGGCTCGCCTATTGATAGGCATCATAGCCCTCAAAATATTTCAGAAATATCATAAAAATATGAAGCAAAAGTGAAAAGTCAGACGAAAATAGAACATAAAAATGCATAGGCAAGATAATACCTTGGTCTGAAATCTTCTTTGGGTTCAACTTTCATACATGAAACAGGTAGCCAAACTACCTCTGATTGAACTAATAATTCGAAAGCACATAGTAGAAAACTATAGCTTTCAAACAAAAAAAGAATCAATGAATTCCATCTGGAGATGAAAAATTTACGCTGTCTCAAACGTGAACTCAGACTATGTTTGCAACAGTTCAAAAAACATGTGCCCAGACCTAAAACCATCATAAGTTCAACTTACAGGCCTAAAGCAGAGGACCAAATGACCTCATATTAGGCTAGAAATCAATATGCACATACTAGAAACTTTCATCTTTCAAACAAAAAAGAATCAATGAATTCCGTCCGAAAATGAAATAGTTACACTGTCTCAAACCAGGACTCAGGCAATGTTTGCAACAGTTCAAAAAAATAAAAAATGTACAGGCCTTAAACCCATTTCGGGTTCAACATCCAAACATGGAACAGAGGGCCAAACTACCTCAGACTGAGTTGAAAATTGAAATGTATATAGTAGAAAACTTTATCTTTTAGAAAAAAAAGAATCGATGAATTTAAGTGAGAAATGAAAGAGTTATGCTATATCAAACATGTACTCAGTTCATGTTTGCAGCAACTCAAAAAACAATTTATACAGGCAAAAATCTGCATTTGAGTTGATTTTCCACCATTGTTTTGAACATCCAAATGACAATATTTATCATTCAAAATTTGCAGAGGTGAAGTTCAACGTGCAAACTACCAAATGCTAGAAATCCAGCTGCTTTTCGTTGCCTGAATCAAAAGTTACAGGCTTCCAAATTAGCAATATGAAACAGATTTTTAACAGAGGAAAACAACTGCAAAAATGTACGAATATAGCTAAATGTTTTTAGGTTCTTGCAATTTTGAGCTTGGATCAGCTAGGATTTTTGAGTATGATAACTCACCTTGCTGTATGGAGGCAAATACCCTGATTTAGGTTGCAAGTTTGAAGCTTTTTTCTTGATTATAAACTTGTAGAGCCTGTAGAACAAATACACATTAAATGCGAAAACAACCATACAGTAAATTAGAAAACTACTTTCACAAATCATAAATTTTTATGAAATTGTGATGTTTGGAGTTAGATTATCTTTGTATTAACGCTCTAGGCTGAAAAAGATTGTAATTTGTTGAATTGATTTGAAGAAATTTTGGATTTTTAATTTTGAGAAAAGTGGGTTGTTTACTGGCGAAAAGAAGAAGACGACGAGGGAAATGGACGTACAGACTTCTGTTTTCTCATTTCTCAAACCTGATTTAGCACTAATGGGTTCCTAAAATTAAAAGAAAATAAATGGCCTAAGTTTATTATTAACACTTATATTATAAAGTCTTCATATTTACACTAATTACACAACCAAACTGCATTTTTCTCCATATTTTTACATAAGAAAAATATGTAAACTTGTATACTTATAAAATAAAATATTCTACACTAAATAAAAGACAAATTTATATTTTTAAAACATTTTTATTATTAAAATCTTTTATTTCATAAAAATGCACTATTTTCGAAAAAAAAATCAAAAGTCTATATTTTTTACTTATAAAATTTAAACAAAATACTTTTCTCACTTAGAAAAATATTTCAAACCATTTCCAAACTTAATTTGTATCCAAAACATATTTATAAACCAATTTCCACCTTTTTATTTAAATAAAACACCTAAAAAATCAAATACTTATTTTAAAAACTATTAAAAGAAGCGATTAGGAAATAATTAATATAACTATTGCATTTTCTATAAAATAATATCATTTTTTATTTAAAGCCCATATTCCATTTATTATCATCCAAACAAAATAGTATAAAGTTTCAAATTTTAGTTTCACAATATAATTCCAAAATTCATTGTTCATTCCAAATAAACAATATAAATTTTTCAATTTTATTTTAATTTACAATATTAAATTATAGCTATCATTGTAATTTAATATTAATATGTAATCTCCAAACCAGGATTGTTACTTTGTATAAATTGCATCCTCGCAATTTATAGAGAAGAGTTTGTATTCGACGTAATTATTTCATTAATCAAAGGAAAGGTAGACAAGCTCGAATTCAAAAAAAAATTCTCTCACTCTCAAAATAGAATGGTAGAAAACCAAGATAAGGCTTTCTCGATTAATTCTATGGTTTCCAAAGTGCTAATATTGGAATTTGCAATCCATTAAATTTTTCGAGCAACACATAAGATTTCGAAGGTGTCTCACCTTTAAATGAGAACACAATAAGACGCCACACAAAGAATCAATCGAATGAGACTGATTTCTCTTAAGATCCTCAAGTAGGGTTGGGATTTAGCATAACTTCAAACCGAACTCTAACCAATAGAATGATTATCGGTATGATTTTCCGTATGACACTAGGGAAGGAACCAAACCGATATAAGATAGACAAAAAAGAGGCAAGATAGATCAACCAAAAGATGGTTTCTTCAAAGGCCACTATACTCAAATGACCGCATAAATGCACGTCGTTAGTAAATAACACGAGAGTAAGATAAAAAGAAGGAACTAAAATATATGTATAAACTCTCAATCAAAAATTCTTAGAGTTTCAAAGTTCAATATTTTTATAATTATAACCACAATTTTCAACACTTGAAGATTTTCAAAACTTCTTACTTAGACTTTAAATTTAAATTAATTACTCTCAATAGAGTAAATAAAGATTAAATTATCCATTCTCTAATTCTTCCATAGGTATTCACTAGTTTGCAAAAAAATTTTTTCAATTTGTTTCTCATATTTTCTACGTGTTAGAAATTTCCAAAAAAATCGAAGTAGTCTTATTTATACGAAGGGCCGTATATAATATTTCAAAAAATGATTTATATAATATACATCGACTATTAGGTCGAAAACACAATACATACCATCATTTAATTCTTAAAATTAATCCGAAAGCATACCTTCTTTTTAGCATTTTAAAGCGAGTATGCTCAAACTTATATATATATATATATATATATATATATACATATATATTTAATCTTTTTGCTCAAAATATATTCCAACAATCCTCTTTCACCTGTACTTAACTCAAATAGATGATAATAGTTCATGTTTATAAATAAAAAATACTACACTAAACTATTAAGGGAAATAGATCAATTACATTTCAGACCTGTAGTAAAGAAGACAGGTTTTGACCCATCAAAAAACTAAATCTGCAATTTTTTATAAAATGAAAGCTGTTGTTCTTAGTCTAAGCTTTCCAGCAATATAAAGATCATCTAAATCAGATTTAGGTTTGAAAGTTATGTTAAATTTACTTTTAGCATAAATCTTGAGAATTTTGTAATAGGGCGGAACTGCCTATCCACTTTCAAATCCTTTTTAGACTCAGTAAAAAGAAAAATCTTTTAAAGTGGAAAGAAACTTTACAACTTACTAAAAAATCTTTCATTTACAAAAATATTGAACTCATTTGGAGTTATAAATCTCAAGGTGTCACTGTTTTAGTACAGCATTTTTTCCAAACAAAATTTCAGCTTTTAACTCAATTTAAAATTTTGAAATTTACCCAAACTATTTTAAGCTTAAACCACATTTTTAAGCAAGCTTTTTGCTAAATCATTTATTAAATGATTTTCTTTTTCCTCGAAAAGCTAAGACATACAAAATTATGATCAACTTTATGTAATTAAAAAAACAATTCATTAAGTGGAAATATTTTTATTACTTTCCATAATCTAGCTTTAAAAACAATTAACTATGAAAAATCATTTTGGAAGAGATAACTAATCTCTTCCATTATTAAGAGATGATTATCGACCAAAATAAATTGTTAGGATATATATGTGTAAAGTTTAATATTATTTTAACAATTTAAAATTATTATACTACATGAATTGTTCATTTATCGAGACAATCCAAATTCACAGTTCCACTTGTCACAAAAATTAAATTTCCATCTGATTATCAACATAAAACTAATTAAAGTTGATAATTAATTCAAACTTGTTTTCAAAATAATTTTTCAATTTCAAATACATAAGTTTTAATACCATTTAAGTTTAAAACAAAAACTAGGTCACAAATTTATACTAAATGTTCTAAACTAACACTTCTTTATTTTCTCTTAAAATAGAGTTTTATGTCTATCCTCTAATATTACTCAAATAACTAAGTGTCAAAACAATTTTTTTTGTCATCATTAATAACTTGAACTAAAATATTCAATTGATATTTTAATTTTTCAGACCAAAGTATTCTTTTACCTTAAACACATCATTTTATTAATCAAAGCATCAAATGATATTTTCTTTTAATTAATACATCCCCTTAATTACAATTATTCACTTTTACTTACCCAAATTACCATATTCAATTTCTCAAATTTCAAATAATATATGGGTATTGCCTTGCCATTTATTTATAGTGAATGACCCCATCGATTGGCTACAGAGTTGATCAAATTATCAAAACTGCCTTGCCACTCCTCCAACACTCACTATGGTTCAAAGGCTTCATCATACATTTTAAAATAAAATTTAATACTCTACCATATTAATTATTTTCAAACTTTACTTATTAAAACTCAATTTACCGTGTCTGAATCATCACAACGTTTAGGAAATTCCTATCGATTACTTTGGCCAAATGCATCGACCAGAATTCTTAAAGCACTAGACAGACAACTCAACACAAAATTCATTTTCTTTAGAAAGAAATACGTCACATATAATACTCAAAATATTCTTTGTTTTCCCAAAAACAAAATACAATTCTCTTAGAAACATATCTTCAATTTTTTAAAAATTTGAAAACACAATTGATTACTTATTCTCAAAATCAAGTAACACAGATAGAACTCGTCGAGATATTCCTAGATTACTCGATCTTCAAGATTGATGGAATAGTCTGGAGTGTTCATTATTCCGAATAGTATAATGAACCACTCACAAGACTCATAACGAGTGTGGAATGCGGTAAGAGTAATGTTATCCTCCACGACTTGTAGCATATGAAAAATTGGTGTAGGGTCAAGCTAAAGAATGACCCTAGCACAATACAATAGATTAAAAAGAGAGAAATGAGATATAAAAGCAAGGGTAAATATCTTCTCAATTGAGGAGAAGTAAATTAACAACAAATCATTACTTCGAGTGAAGTAATGCCACAAAGTATATCAATAATTGACTATACAAAGAGGATATCTCAAAATGAGGCAAGAACAACAACATCAAATTTAATGAATCACCTCATTTCCCTAATTGACATCCTCGTGGGATGATGAGTGAAAAGCTAAGAACTGGGAGTGAAGTTAATACAACATTTGATTGCCCGATTGGATGTCATTCCCGAAATAGACTCACAGAAATCAACAGAGTCATAATGACTGAAATTCGAGATATATCATCAACATCTCAAAATTCAAGAGTGAATACAGAGACTTCAGAATCATCATTAACATTTTGAAGGACAAGAAGCAACAAATCATCCGAATAAGAATACTTAATATAGGATTCTTCGTATCACAGAATGTGGCTTACCGCCAATTCATATAGAGCCATTGAACCACCCCAATAAAAGGCAAGCTACTTCATCTCAAACACTCCAAACTCCAGACAGAAAATGGCGTGATAATTCGCACGAAATGATAAGCTATAAGAAAAAATCCCAAATCCTCATACATCATGCCAAATTGCGGATCTCCTTAATAGGACTCATAATCCTTAACAAACTCCTCCGATATGGATGGGTGTCAAGCACTCGTATTGAAGAGGACTCGAATAAAACAATCATGATTAGGATTACTCCTAAGATAAGATGTCATCAATGACATCTTTTGGAATACTATGGAATAAAAATATTCCTAGACATATTCCAAACTTCAATCTTAAAGGAAACTATAAGATAAATGACACAATGATTAAGGGATTCGTACACTCGTACTATACTTGGATGTATCATAATAAAAGCTTATGTTCTGTGTTTATCCTATTTTGTCCTGAACTCAGCCCTTATACCAAACTATGGCGGCCCTCCTCGAGACTCATACTAACAAAAAGTATTACTATGTAATATTGTTTGCTAATGCAGAGAATAGGGCTGGTTAGGGGTGACCATCTATAGTCTTATCTTAAATATCTATTGAATACGTCGATTAGTGCTCTATATTTTTTTTCCTTTCTCAAGTGGATCGACATATCTAATAAATGCTTAATACAAAACTATAGGTGGCTATAAGATCTATCAGAACAAAATACAACAAATCAAATGCATAACACATCACAGAACAACAAACAGATATATACAAACATATATACTGATACATCCTAATACAATACAAATAATACATCATAATTAGTACGACGACCACAATATACACATGAGTCAAAATAATATACATATCAGAGTAGCGATAAGAAGACTACAACAAAAAGGGCTACCGGGTAAGTCCATGCGGAAGTAGAATAGGCTAAGTCCATAAGGATGCCTATAAGAAAAACCTCGGTCTGACCAGAGTAAAAAGTACATGGGTCAGTCTAGCTAAACAAATTAGTTTATAAGGATATGTGATAATATGAGCATAAGATAAAGGGTACGATATCCTCTCGAATGAGAAGAAACAATAATAAGAGCATGCCTCTACTTTGAATAATGTAATTACACTAAGTGTATGTCCTCGAAATAGGTAAACTCACGAAATAACACTAAGTATAATAAATGCCTTATATCATCAGCAAAATCCCAAAAGCCACTAAAATGATTTCTATTAACCATATCTCCAAAATAGGGTAATCCCAAATCTCAAACTCAAAACTCTCCGTAAATGGCAATTACAAAAATATTCTCTAAATAGAGAAGTCTCAAACACAAAATACGCCAAAAATGGCAATCTCATTTATCTCCAAATAGGAGAGTACAAATCTCAAATAAACGCCAAGTGTTGGCAAACCCAAATCTCAAATATAGAACTCGATAAGGAGTTCAATTTCCAAAGATGCAATCGCCATATATGATACCTCGAGTGACTCAAATGGCCAATAATGTAAAGAGGCGATACATTTGGAAAATCACAAGGAAATCAATGAAATCATCTCAAAGACATAGCACGTGCTTATGGTCGAAGGCCACCAAGTACTATTCTCCTAAAATAAGGCGCCATGTCTCTTAGATAAACATCCCGAAGGATAAATAAATACGCCTCTTAGACAAACATCCTAAAGGACAAATACGACGCAATGAAAAATGTCTCTTAGACAAACATCTCGAAGAACAAATGACCTGAAGGTCCAGTACCGGAAGATACGTCTCTTAGAGAAATGTGTCACAAACTCTCGGTAGGAACCCGAAAAGTTAACTTGTGTCCCATACCACACTTTCACACTAAACGGTTTACTAACCACTAGTAAATTTCACACTTAAAGCAGTAAAAGGTTTATCTCATCTCATCGGTAAACTCAACCCGAAGGTCAAAACAATTAAACAGACAAGTCGTGAATTAACCAATAAGATAAACAAGCCTGTCCCATACGTTATGTTTTACCAAACCATTTAATTCTCCTTCTTATTCTCTCAGATAGTGCAAAAACGTGTATTTTATACATAAAACAATTTATTCAAGAAAACAAGCTTTTAAAACCATTTTTCGAAAGCAATATTGAAGACAATATTTGAAAATTCCCTTATTATAGAGAATAAATAGATTTTATACCTTAAAATAATTTAAAAAAATTATATAATAATTATTTTAAATTCCAATTTATTTTAAAAATTATTTCAAAATTGTTCGGAGGAATATGCTCGAAATCAAAGAAATAATTCAAACCGTCATTCAAATTCAATTCTAATTTGAATTTCAAATTCAATTAAACTTGGCTAGCCTATTGACAAGCATCATAGGCCTCAAAACGATTCAAAAATATCACAAAAACATGAAGCAAAATCAAAAGTCGGACGAAAATAGAACATAAAAATGCATACACAAGATAATACCCAGGTCTAAAATCTTCTCTGGGTTCGAATTTCGGACATGAAACAGGTGGCTAGACTACCTCTGATTAAACTAAAAGTTATAGAGCACATAGTAGAAAACTTCAGCTTTCAAACAAAAAAGAATCAACGAATTCCGACTTGAGATGAAAAAATTACGCTGTCTCAAACATGGACTCAGGCTACGTTTGCAACAGTTCAAAAAAACATGTGCCCAGGCCTGAAAACCATCATGAGTTCAAACTAAAGGCCTAAAACAAAGGACCAACGACCTCATATTAAGTAGAAAATTAATATGCACATACTAGAAACCTTCATCTTTCAAACAAAAAAAAATCAATAAATTTTGACTTGAAATGAAATAGTTACACTGTATCAAACATGGACATAGGCAATGTTTGCAACAGTTCAAAAAAACCAAAAATACACAGGCCTGAAACCCATCTTGTTTCCAAATTCCAGGAATGAAATAGAGGGCCAAACTTCCTCGAATTGAGCTGAAAATTAAAACGCATATAGTAGAAAACTTTATCATTCAAATAAAAAAGAAACGATGAATTTCAGTAAGAAATGAAAAAGTTATGTTATCTCAAACATGGACTTAGGTCATATTTGCGGCAACTCAGAAAACAATTTCTACAGGCAAAAATCTGCGTTTAAGTTAATTTTCTACCACTGTTTTGAACATCCAAATGACAATATTTTTGTACCAAAATTTACAGAGATAAATCTCAACATGCAATCTACCATATGCATGAAATCCAACAACATTTCATTGCCGGAATCAAAAGTTACAGGCTTCCAAAGTAGCAATATGAGACTGATTTTTAACAGAGAAACAACAGCAAAAATGTACGAACATAGCTAAATTTTTGTAGTTTCTTGCAATTTTGAGTTTGGCTTAGATAGGATTTGAGAGTATTACAACTCACCTTGCTGTATGGAGGCAAATATCCGAATTTTGGTTGCAAGTTGGAAGCTTTTTGCCTGATTACAAGCTTGTAGAGCCTGTAGAACATATATATAGTACATGCAAAAACAAACATACAGTATATTAGAAAACCACTTTCAAAAATCATAAATTTTGATGAAATTGTGATGTTTGGAGTTAGATTACCTTTGTATTAACACTCTAGGCTGAAAAAGATTCTAATATGTTGAATTGATTGGAAGAAATTTTGGATTTTTAATTTTGAGAAAGGTGGGTTTTATTTACTGGCTGAAAGAAGATGACGACGAGGGTAATGGACGTATAGACTTCTGTTTTCTCATTTCTCAAACTTGGTTTAGAACTAATGGGCCTAATGAGCTCCAAAAATTAAAATAAAATAAATGGCCTAAGTTTATTATTCACGCTTATATTATAAAGGCTTCATATTTACACTAATTACACAACAAAAATGCATTTTTCTCCATATTTTTACATAAGAAAAATATGTAAACTCTTATACTTATAAAGTAAAATATTTTACACTATATAAATGATAAATTTATATTTTCAAAACATTTTTATTATTAAAATCCTTTATTTCAAAAAGTGCACTATTTTCGCAATAAAATGCAAAAGTCTATATTTTTTACTATTAAAATTTAACAAAAATACTTTCTCACTTAGAAAAATATTTCGAACCACTTATAAATTTAATTTATAGCCAAAATATTTTTAAACCAATTTCCACCTTTTTATTTAAACTAAAACCTTAAAAATCAAATACTTCTTTTAAAAACTATTAAAAGAAGCGATTGGGCAATAATTAATATAATTATTGCATTTTCTCTAAAATAAAGTCATTTTCTTTATTTAAAGTCCATATTCCATTTATTATCACCCAAACAAAATAAATAAAGTTCTAAATTTTGTTTTCACAATTTAATTCCAAAATTCGTTGTTTATTCTAAATAAACAATATAAAATTTTCAATTTTATTTTAATTTACAATATTAAATTATGACTACTATTATAATTTAATATTAACAGGTAATTTCCAAACCAGGATTGTTACAAAAAATTGAACAAAGGTTCGATTCCAAAAGTCACTCCTCCTTATGAACATAATGATGTTCTGATAAGAAGCAACCAAATTTTGTTGGACAAGTACGATTAGTGATGAGTGAAATTGAGCTAACTTCTTTTTGTGAGATCATGTACTTAAGAGTATTATACAAGTTTCAAATTAATTTCATCTTAAGAATCCTTTACTAAATCATACAAGATAAGGGTTTATGTGGAACCCATCATATCATTGGCAAGGAGCTTACACGTCATGCGAGTCGAAAGACTACACGTAATAATTGTCTATGAGGGTTCTTATATGAATCACCCCAGAAGAGTTTGGGAATGATCATCATTAGATGACCATTTTATGTTTTGAACATAATTACCATAAAATAAAACCAGGTCAGTTTTATCTAGTGAAATTCACAAATTTTTTATGAATACCGATTTGATATTCTGAGAAGCAATTTCTGTTTCAAGAAATATCAACTTCATTGTAAAGGAATTTCTTTTAGAAATTATTGATAGTAAAATGGACTTGGATATGATCCATAGATGTAACTGATTATGAGGGATGAAATGAAATTAACCAATATAGGCATGATACATTAGAATGTCTAATGATAAATCTCGCACATTAAAGAGAATTATGAATTTATTAATGTTGAGAATAGAGTTTTCTTAGTCTTAAGTAAGCCATTAAAAGTATTGAATCTGCCATGTGGCACAATGCAAAAATCCGGAATAGATACCAAGTAAGTTATGAAAATATGATTTTGATATTGGTACCCAAATGGATATGATCCATTAGTACAAACGTATCTTTAGGAAAAAGATAAACATGTGTTTATAATACATGCCATGTTGATAAGAATAACATCGTAAATTTTAAATATTGAAACTAACGTAACAAATTTATCATTATGTGCTATAGTTAATTCGGATTTTAATCACAAAATTATCTTTCGGTATTACTTTGAATTTTAGTACATATATGTTGATACAAAAAAAATTCTAACTTATGATTTATAGTAACATTTTACACTTAACAACCAAAATGTCTCGAAGTCAATAGGAGCAATAATTGAGTTTGTGAGTATTGGATATGATCCCAGAAATGGTACGAAGTGTCATTCAATAAGCATCAGAGTTATGTAATTATTTTCACCAAGAAATAAAATAATTTGGTTTTCAGTCAAAATGCAAAGGAAGGAATGTCCGTAAGAAAGAATATTAATTGGTACAAAATATTTTAAAAACTATAAGTAAACAATAAACTCATGATTATTGACGATGCACTTAAGTTAAAATCATGTTAATTTGGTTATTTAATACATGATACTGGATTTGAAAATGACATCTTTTATAATCAGTATAAAAGGATGTTAGGAATATCAAAAAATGATGTAGACATGCACTATATTAAATTATTTAATATTGAGCATGTAAGACAGATTGCTTATGCATTGGCAATGAGAATTATAGTACATGCCATATTGTTTGTAATATCTCATTTTTCTTATGTATTTGATACATAAAACAAGCACAAAATCCAAAGCAAGATTAGTATATACTTTGAGTGTTTCCAAATATGTATGAAATGCTAGAGAATTATTTATAGAAAAAACAACCTCCTTATGATGAAGTGCGCAGACTCAAACTTTATTAGTGATATCGAGTATAGTATGTCAATCCTAAATTCATATACAAACTTAAGTTAAGAATTTCAAGTTGGAATTGTTTCAAACAATAAGTAGTAGCCGATTCAACAAAAGGCTACTACACTATATGAAGTACAAATAAATGCATAAGTTTATAATTGAGCCAATGGTAGTTCCAAATGCTGATCCATGACATTGTTATATGATAACTATGTCATGATATAGTTCGTAAAAGAACCTAGAGCTCACTAGAAGTCAAGCGACATACTTCGAATAGTTCCACATGATAAAGACTGTTTATTGTCATTGGGGAATATTGATTGATAGAGTAGATAACTAAAACAACATAACATGCCCATTCACTAAGAGACTGACCCAATTGGTTTTTACAAAACTAATCGATGAATTTAGAATAAGATTCCATAATTCACCCCATATGCAAGTAAGAGACTGATAGAGTTAGGGTTATGCACTATGGGTAATTATATACTTTATTACATATATCTAACTCGATAACCAACCTTGTTTAAAATATAAAGTGTTTTCGTTATATTACATATATCTAACTCAATAACCAACTTTGTTAAAATTATATTTAATATAAAGAATCTATAATTGTATGTTTTGTGATAGTAGTTTCAGTATGTTGTAAGCATGAGTGATTTATCATAATAAAATAAACATACTGTATTAAATGTTTGTAGTCAATATTAATCAAGACTGGATACCAATACATCCATTGAGGTAGAGTACGTAACGCTCACCAAATATTGGGTAATGTATTACTCATGGTTAATAGGAGCACCAAGGGGTTATGTATTAATAGTTATTTAATAACTATGAATGACCCACTCGATAGTTTTTTATTGGTTAATATAACTAAGGTCAAATAGAGAATATTAATATGACAATTTTACACAATTACCTCCATATGAGAATATTATCGAGCTTCAATTTGGAAAGTCCACTTTGATTATAGTTAAATCATGGCACAACATCCATTGAATGACCATAGTTGGGTCGAGTTGAAGCACTAGAAGTGAAACACTATTCAAGAGAGAATTCATCTCCTTAGTTATATGGGGTTAGTATCATGGGGTCAACTTAAGTCAATTCAAAGTCAAGTCTCCAACGGGAACAATATGGTTGATAGTAACTGTTATTATTAAACCAAGGGTTTTTTGTTTGCACTTACAAAGCTAAATACAGATAATATTAGGATTTGACCAAAACCAAATTCTATGTCCTATTGTGATATAGTTTTGACAATTGTGTAAATAATTGTCACCGTTAGGTACCCATTATAATAAGTTAAATTAAAATTTACCAAAAGATGTGTAAGCGATAAATTAACTAAAATGTCACACCACTAGTTAAAGTAACGTGCAAATGTTAATATTCGGATTGTTCGATATTAATTACTGATTGGATTTACACCTTTGAGTCGCACAACAGAAATAATAAATACTATGAATGACCACATGATTTAATTAATTTTTAAAAATTATAAATTAATTAATATTTTTTAAATATTAATTATTAAATTTCACTTATCTGTTTAAATATTATTAATGTTTAATACCGTGCATATATAAAGTAATAAACATACGTATCGATATATGATGTCAGTGGAGCATTTAAATTAGATTTAATTAGAATAAACGATAATGTGTTTCTAAACTGATTGAATTAAAAAATAATTACGGAACATTAATTATTATTAAGTTTTGTTTGATTTTTGAATCCCTTTGATATTAAATAAAATTCCTATGTAAAAGTTATAAAATGTGCGCAGCGATATTTGTAATCGACAGAACATTTAAATTGGATTTAAATGGAATTAACACTATAGGATTTTGGAAATGTTGAGGGACCATATGGACCAACTATGGCCATTTATACATGTGGAGAATGAGGATTTAATGTGGTTTAACTAAGAATTAGGTAAAGAAAGTTTTAAAGGAAGGAATCGAAATATTTCAATGTTTCATTTAACACATGTTCTCCCTAATTCATTTCATTTTGATACGCCTTGACATTTTAAATTCCTCTTGCCCTATTCCTCTCAATCTTGAATGAAATTTCCATGGCTTTTAAGCCACAAAATTCCCAAAGAAAAATTGAAAAAAAATCCAAGGTAGTTCTTGTCTATAGATCCATACAAAATCTAGAGGCCAATTCAAACAAATATGGGTTTTATTCATCATTCAAGCTGCAAATCATTGGCTTTGTTTTCAGTTAAATCTTATTTCATTTATTTTTATACTCATCATGTTCTAAAAGCTTAGAATCAATTCATGTTACATTTCTTCTATTTTGTGTGTTCATCTTATAATATAAATCAGATCTCTTTTTTATCCATCTCAATTAATGATATGATCATCATGCAGATTTAATTTGGATCTCCTCTTGTTCTTTATCTTCATTAACTATATATTTATTATGATTGACATATTTCAAATGTTTTATCTCATTTTATTGTTTCAATACATTTTATAGTTAGATCTAAATTTTCATACAACTAAGTTGTATATTCCCAACTTATCCGATTACGTTTGTGATTATTTTGGAAATAAAAAATGTAAAAGTATTTTATTATGTTATATGTAAAATTATGTAACATTTGTATACATAAACGTAAGTAAACTATATTCATTGGTTGTTCAAAATTACACTGAATTGATTTCATATATTACATAGTTACTTTCTAGAAAATGGGGTCTTTTGTTTAAATATTCATAAAAGCAAAAGTTTCCTTTTGTCCTAGAATTCATAAGAAGTCTTTTATGTAAATGTATAAACTTTTATTACTTATCTAAGTTGAAAGATTGAATTAAATTTACTAACATTAAATTTAAACATATATGTTACTTAAATTCCAAACTTTATATTTACATACGTTATTTTAAATTAATACATCACTGGCAATTATTTATACGTATAGATATACATGTGTTTATGTTATTTTAACTTAAATAAAAATGGATTTTTGTGTGAAAATATAAAATTATTTTGAAACTCCTACTTAATTGAACCATTGTTATAACTGTTAAATCTTGATTTGAAAAACTTATAATATAGGGAATTTATTTTAACACATGTGTACATAAACTTATTTATTATTATACTTGTATATTTTATTAGTCAAAAACTTGGACAACAAAGGAATTTGTAAATTCAGTTATGAATATCATTTAATATGTCATTTAGTCTAGTTAAAAAAGGAGAGATATGGAAGGTTTGTCTACATTTATTGCCTCATCTTCCGTTAATTAATACATAAATATATACAAAAATATACATTGCTTATAGGCTATGCATACACTTCACACATATGGATGTATTTGACACATTCATTATAATACACACAAAAATTTAAACTTCCTCTTAACCAAATTAATTAAAATGTGCTTTTATTTAGAACTTCATTAGATTGGATCTAATAAGCTTTTAGACTTCACATGCCTAATAGATCTCAAATAGGATTTTGTGAAAACTACCTATTGTCCCCACTTCTAACTGTCCCAGACCTAGCACATTATGCTAAAGATATGTGATATATTTTATTATACACATGAGCTAATTATATGACATAGAAGAAGAGCTAGAAATCATATAGTAACAAGCTTTACAACTCATATAGATATTATCTACTTATAAGTCATGGTATGCTCCATTTTTTTTGAAATGGTACTTCATATACAACGAATCATTGGAACAACATATCCGATGTCAATAAACGTTCAAAAGCAAGTTTCGAACTTATGACCTCTTGCACCAAAGCCGAATCAATTAAGCATTTGGACAATGGTATGCTCCATTATAATCATATACATTATGGATTCTAACTTCTTGATTGCATTTTACCCTTACACATACGAATACCCTTAATTTTTCTCTCTTAATTAGTAGTAAAGGAATTAGTGGGGATTGATCCCATAATGGGTACGTAGGCAGTCACATTAGTACCGTTTCATAGTCTATCCATCCAGTTAATAAATCCTACATTTGTATGTGTATTGGTGTAGCGAGATTATAGGATAAAATTGACGTTGATTTCTACTGCAGAAAAGAAAAGTAAGAGACACCACTATGTATTTTACATACGATTACATAATATCAGTTTATTAAAGTACATCAATTAATTCAACAATAATACACCACTCTGATAGATTTTCATGTTATTGACTATATTAATCTTACTATATCTTACAAGAATAGTTTATAAGTTATTCTATATCTAAAAGTTATATTATGTGATTAATGGCTACTTAAACCCATCGTTTGGTTAATGCTCTGATTTTCGATGCTTTAAACGAAGGTTGAAATCGGAGGTGCCACAATTGGCATTAAAGCATGCGTTAGATGCCTAGGTTAAATTTTTACCTAGGGTTACTGAAACAACCTAGAGTAACTTAATATAACTACACATAATTTAGTAAAAATATAGAGAGGATAAGGAATTGTACCTATGTACAATAGTATGTCATATGTGATATATATGGTAATTTACTCTATGTCTCTCTCACTCATTCTTAAATAATGCTCATATTTTAATGACTTTGAATGTTGGTAGTCCGTGTTCGAATGGTTGTGGATGGAAAAATGAATGCCAAAAGTGAAGTTAATAAGAAGAAAGTAGAGAAAATTGCGATCTACTGAATTTTTGTCATAATGCGCAGCATGTAACAGTAGAATCGTGATTCTACAAAGCGACGAGGTGAATTTTATCAATGTTTTATTGTAAAATGTGTTGACATAATTTTTTTAAATGAGGAGATTTGTAATAACCTATCTTTTTACCGTATTTTACCAGAATTGATCAATATTTTATTATATTAAAATATGGCTTTTTTCCATTCGAAGTTTTCAATGCGTACTGTCAAAATGCCCAAAGTTGTAATGTAACAACCCAATTTTTCGACTTTCGAAAGTCGACATCAATACATCCACTGTATCAAATGCTGCACAGTCGAATGTCGGAAAACCGAACCGTTAGGGTTAAAAAAGAAGAAGATAGAAGAAGAAAATAGAAACAACAATAGAATCTCACATTTCGCAGCGGAACAATATATAATAGATAAAACAACAATCTTTGAAAACAAAAGCACTATATCAGTTTTACATACATCATCAGAGTTTACAACGACACACAATACAACACTAAAAGTCATTATAACCTGACTACATCGAAAATGACTTTGCACCAACCCAAATGCAACGGATAATACATAGTATAGATGACACGCCTTGCCATACAGCTTCAACTCCAGATCTCCACAACAACTTTTCTGACTTTGCTCCAGATTTACTGCTAACCTGACTCTAGGATGCCCATGTGGAAAATTAGGGCACCCAGAGTTTAGAAAGGGAACAATAAACCCCAGGTCAGTCATGGGACTGGTGTGAGATCTTAAAAATAGTTATTTTCACAAAGAAAATAAAAAAATCCGCTATGATTTTGGAAAATGAAACTGCCATAAGGCCTCCCGCCACACACACAATGCAAGAAAACACTTGGAGGAGATTTCTCCTTATGACAGTCGAAAATGCTTAATACACAAAAACCATTTGATATTATTATTAGTGCATAGTGCAGAAAACATTTTGAAAGTATAATATTAATCTTAGCCAGCATACCACATTTCGTCGTATGCCTACTATAGCTACCATGTTCAATAGCAGGTTACCGCCATATTCTATGGCAGGTTATACAACTAAAACCGTACAGGACGTATTGTTTCTTTGGATTTCCAACAAATGGTCAGGCTAAGGAACTTCCTTACCGAAATGGGTACGCCTTTGGAAGGACGCTCCGAGAACCTAACCGGATCTCTGCTAACAAGGCTGACGTTACCTTACACTTTAACCAAGCTATAACATAGGTAACTAACACACAAGTATGCCATCCCTGGTCGTTACCGACCTTTATCCGAGGCCTCGATACCAACAACCACAAAGTAATAAATTTGCAGTAACCACATAGGTTAAATATCCGGGCTCCATACCACAATATCACCTTTTATCCAGAAGGAAATGGACATACCCTAAGGGCGCGACCCCTAAAAACCTTGCCGCAACATTCCTGTTTCGACCATTTTCGGGTTGTGAGGCTCGATGAAGTCTCGTCCATAAAGCTACGCTTTTCACAAAAGCCATGCTTCGATCAACAAATGACCAGCAGCACTTCGTATGCCACATTACTAAATTGGGAATGTATTACTAGTAACCATCAACTACATAACCTCTAAGCTCGTACGTCTCAGAGAACGGTGTTAAGCTAAGAGAATAAATTTTCCGCCACCAACAAAAATGTATTCGATAGAAACCAGCTTTACACCTTAAAGTGTAAAGTCAGACACACATCCATACAAGTCCGTTCCGGGATCGAACGGAACCGAAGGCACTTCAAAGAAGCCCTTGCAAATCCGGATATTCACTAATCACGTCCGGAATCTCCATCACAAAGGGTGATCAAATCTCTACACCGAAGCAGCTCGGTGCAGAGACATTCGACAGGTAATCCTTTCGCTTTCGAAAATACCCAGTCTACAACATCATCTTCAAATGCAATCCCATTTCATCGTATCATTATTCAAAATGGGTTTTATGACACAAAGTCCTCTCTCGGCTAATCCGAATAACGAGCGCTTATTTTTAAAAATAAGTGTTACATTCAGATTTCAAACAAATCACAACAATTTCCATTTTGATCTTTTAAACAAAAGATCCATCACAATCACAAAGGTACGATGTGGTTTCCGAATATCCATTTGGAATTCGACCCCCGGTCGCATCGAAATTCAAACGCAGTTTAAAGGCCAATATTGATAGTCGGTTAATTAACTATCAATCAATATTCACTGGATTTCAAATAATTTCCCCCAGTTATTTATTTTCAAAATATCTTCGAAAGATATATTTTCACACGTCAACCATTATCTAAACAAATTTCAAATCATTTTTCACTTTTCAATCCTTTGAAAACTAATTTCAAATCATTTTCCTTACGCGGAATATATTTCCAAATATTTATTCATTTCCACTAAAAATCTGCCGAGTCCAAATACTTTAAAATAATTCAAATCACTTATCCAAAATATTCTTGGAAATCTTTAGAATAAAAATCATTTCTAAACACTTATTTAAATATTATCTATGAAAACATTATACCAATATCTCACATAAAACTTCAAGTCCAAACTAATTTTTAAAATAAATTAGTAGATACAGTATAAATATTTAAATAACCATTTTCTGAATCAAATATCCATTTAAACCTTTAAATAATCACTTCTATAATTTATTTAATAAATCTTTACTTTAAAGATTTTCAAAATAGCTTAAGAAAATAAATTCTCCAAAATATTCTTTTAAAACCAACTCTAGAACTTCTTAATTTTTATTCGAAAGCTACTTTGAAAAAAACATCTCGGCTTTCCAGGGAGAATACACTTTCCATTTCAAAATGGTCCTTTAAACCAATTAATAAATCTTTCTCGATTTGTTTTAAATTTACGTTCCAAATCCGCAGATTTCTTTCCACTCTTTTAAAAATAAAATGATATTTATTTTTAAAACAAATTTCCCTTTCTTTTATAAAATTCCCATTATGGATTTAAATTTTTTAAATATCTACCAATTTACGATTTTCTAATCGATTCCTAAGTATTTACTTTCAATACCAAATCAATTTTTCAAATTGATTTCCAAATTTATTTCAATTACCAAATCCAATTCCAAATTGGTTTCTAAATTTATTTCAATCGACAAATCAATTTTCATATCAATTTCCCAAAGTTTTATTTTTAAACACCAAATTAATTTTCAAATTGATTTCTAAAATCTTTTCAAACGCTAAATTAAATTATAAATTAAATTCCTAAAATTTATTCCCTTTATCTCTACCAAACTATTTAAAATCCATATTTTAAATAACTTCTTCAACTTTTGAATAATATTACCCAAAATCCATTGATCAAGCCTTTTTCTCATATTTTGAAATTTATGCAATAGGATTCAAAAAAAATAAAACTTTATTCTTTTTAAAATTCTTTCTTTTAAGTTTATCCAATTTTCAAAAATAAATTTTTACTATAGCTTTTAATCTTGAATTTCAAAAATCCAATTTTTATTTATTTCAGGTATCCTACGATACCAAAAATAAATTCGGCTAAACTATAGCCTTCAACGATTTCAATCACAATATATTCACACACAGATCATAAATAAATCTACACACAAATTATTGAAATAAATTAAATCATTTGAGGAATCCAGTTGGATTCCTCCAATCTGTTTCCCTGCATCCACAGACGTTAGCACAACAATTAAATACCCATTCCACTTCGAGGTGGAATATCAGGTTATATGGGATTTATAAAATATCATCCGCTATTATGCGGCGCATAGGGTCTCATCCGCTATATAATGCGGGAAATCAATCACTCTAAATACATATATAATACCAATTCCACTTCAAGGTGGAATATCGCGGTATATGGGTTTAATATAATATCTTCCGCTGTTATGCGGCGCATAGGGTCTAATTCAATAAACTGATAATAATTTATCATCCAAGCACACAATCAACAATTTAAATTTAACTATCACAATTCAACAATCAATCAATAACTGAAATTTTCAATTATTATAATTTGAGTGAGAAGATCTCACCTTTGACTTGCGATCCATTTCCATTCCAGTTTGTTTCCTTCATATTTCCAAACCTTGTATATGCATTTATACAATCTATTAATATTCGAAATAAATCGAAAAATCAATTTTCTTTTCAATAGATTAAATTAATTAACACTTTTAATTTTGGACTAATCTAATAATTAATCTTCTATTAGATAAATAAATTAGCCAAATTATTCTATTTAAACCCATTTTTTCCATAATAAATAAAATTTTAAGTTTCAAAGATAATTGATTGAGTTAATCTCCTTGCATACTATTTAAAAGTAACCAAATTTATTTTCCTGTAAATTTCTGATAATTCACATAATATACCCAAATTTAAATTTAAACTCTCACTAACGTTATATTACATCGGAAATGTAGATCCCTATTTTTTCTGTTATTGATTCCAATTAAAAATAGATTTAAACAAATTTCCTAAATTAAGTCGATATATAACCTTAATCACCTTACTGTAATTTATATATTCTTTCAAACTTTTAAACAGATAAATATTAAACTCAAAATTCAAACTTCATTCTTTCTGGCAATTCTTGAATCTCGATATTAAATGCCGATGCAAGACATGCAGGAGCTCACACCCAAAGCGCTGTAGGTCACGCCATCCTCGAAGATCATCATTCTTGAATCTCGATATTAAACACCGATGCCAGACATGCAGGAGCTCATACCCAAGGCGCTGTAGGGTTGCGCACGAAATCAAGCGCCGCCGCCTTTCAACTGCTTGAGGCCGAGCTTAACTCAAGCTCGACTACCCCATTGCATAAACAGCCTTTGCCCAAATCGCGACGCCAGATTGAATTTCGAGCTTCGCCCCTGACATCGACCATGCCGAACGAACCCAGCCTTTCGACGCCACCTCGCATCTCTTCTCCAGTCAACGTGCACGCTCGAGCCACCAAAAATCAACCCTTCGACCCCATTCGACAATTCACATTTCCATCGACAATGCCGAACGTGATAACGTTCAAATTGCGTAGCTTCCCCCATTTGTGTTTTTTTATTGGTTCTCGATTTCGATTTGAAGAGAACGAGTGGCCATGAATTTGATTTGAGAGAGAGGAAAAAAATGAGCTCGGCATGTTGATTTTTTCTTCTTTCTTTCGTTTTGCTTTCACGAGATAATTAATCCCTTTTTTTTATTTAAGACGCGTGTAAACATCCTTGCCAAGTGTTATAAGAGGAGCGAACGTGTCATTTTACTTGTGAATACAATATTATACTAAATACACATACATATATTATTTTCAAATTCAAATTTAAATTTAAATTGTATCAAATCTTACAATTCACAATTTCAATCTCCTATCGAGGCGTGCTGCCAGGCGTTTAAAATGTTATACGCCTATTCCTAACACCATGGAAAAGGTTCCGAGTCCAAATTCGATCGTATGGAGAAGATAGCTTTTTGAATCTAGCTGTAAAATTAATTTTGATATAAATTTTTAGCGCGTTTTCTTATCGTACGATTATACGACAACTCCGAATACTATGAAAATTGAAATCTGATAATAATACAATATTACAGATGGAACTGGTTTCGTCGAATTCCGAGATTGTGTCTCGGAAGGCTTTTTAAATATCAATTTAAACGATAAAAATTCAAAACTGATCATTGCATTTCCAAATTCAATTCTCAAGCTTCCATTATCTTCAGTATTATCAATATAGATTTTTCAAGCCTTTGGAACTTTTAAATCAGCTAAAAAATCAAGATTCAATATTTTACCCAACTTCAATAAATTAAACTCAATAATTTAATTGCCAATTTCATAGTTATATTTGAAATTCAAGTTAAAAATAACATCCAAATATTTAAATTCAATTAAATATTTAAATTTCAATTGTCCAAAATCCAGGGTCGTCATAGACTTCCCTCCTTAAAAGAATTTCGTCCCGAAATTACAAGTTAAGAAGAACGATCGTTAACCCATTCGCTATCTTTCCGAAACCAAATAATTACATTAGCTTGCCATTTTTTTTCTTTTATTGAGGACCCATTTACTTCAACTAACTTTCTAAAATCTTCCATAACTTCCTATCAATATTGTTTTCTTAACAATTCAAATTTAAATTTCAAACTTTCAAGATTTTCTCAAAAAAATTTCTAACCCTAAATTTTTTCGAAAAATTTATCCAGCATCTCCTTTGCGCGGCTAGCTCGGTACGACTACAAAATGGCACTACGGGTCCCAGATTCAAAAAGAAAACGAAAAGCCAAGTGGCTAGACAAGAAAATCATCAAATTTCGTATAGAAATTCAAATACATAACTTTTTCGAGCAATTCAAATTTATCTTCAAAAACCAAATCCCAATTCCATTTTCCTTTAACACACCTGTGTATCTATTTAGCAATAATGTTTACTTACGACATTCAAAATCATTTCATACATTTCTTCACCCAAGCTTCAATATTCATTTAAGCCTGTACGATGCACACATATCATTCGTACGCAATACCAAATTCGATCGCTCACTCGATCACACAATTTCACTTCCGAACTAGTATCGTCCATCCAACTTCCTAATGCGGACTCAGATCTGGTTTCTTGATCAGAAACCGTCATTCTCCTTGCATAGCCGTAAACTATGATAGAGAATTTCCAGAATCCACCAAAAATCCATATCCAGGGTTCGTGGTCGAAAATCGAGTGAAAAATCCTAACTCGGATCGATATAACTATCTCGAAATTCTATACTTGAATCGCTTATGCGAATAAAATAATATATGTGCAACCTACGTATAAATTCCAATTGATCATTAGCTATATCAATTTTCTTTCCTTTTATTCACATTGATTTTTTCATTCACTTATTCACAATTACCATTTCATAATTTCCAGTTTATTCTTCATTCACTTATCAATTTAGAATATTTCCTTAATTCCAAATTTTACTTAAGAATTTCACCATTATTTCTTAAGTTCAATATAAGTATTTTACATACTTCCCTTTGTTTATCACAAATCAAATTCAATTCTAATTCCAGTTTTATTTACTTTCAAATTCGAAACGAATTTCAACATTCAATTTCACTTTCATTTGCTTGCAATTGTGAATCTATTTATTCATTCACAATTTTATTTTCCACCTTAATAAATTTTATTCCATAACTATTTTTATTTGATTCCAGAGTCCTTCCAACTTTTCAAAATTATTTTTTGAAATCAATTCAAATTATCTTTCGAATTCCAAAATCCAAACCAGTTTTCCAAACAAATTCCTTTTTAAAATAATTTGGTAGCAATTCCTCTCTTGGAAACTCGAAAATGAACATCGATGATGCTGCAGTCATCACCAAAGTTATTTTCCAATGACCAAAAAGAGTTTAGAGCTCTCATTCTCTTTAAAAACATTTTTCCAAACCCTTTGAAAACCATTTTCAAATCAAAAGGGATTTAATTTCCAATTTTTTTCAAATTTCAAATCTTTCCTAAAACATTTCCAATCATTTTTATGGAATTCTATTTCAAATTATAAATCTCATTTACAATTTACATTTACAAGTCCATTTGTATATGGATTTTTATTTCTCGGCTTTTGATTTTGATTTCAATTTCTTATTCAATTTCAATGATAATAATTTAATATTATCACTTCCTAACAACCAAGCAACCATATATTATTTCTTTTCTATACAAAAATAGTTTGGGTAAAATTATCTCATTCACCCGATTTTAAAACAATACCTTGTCAGTTTAGCTTGGTGAAGAGTTTAGAAACCCCTATCGATACAGTTGGCCAAACTGCACCGACCAGAATCTATAAACAATCAACCGATAAGTCAACACAATATAAAATAATTTTATATTCACTAACAAATACGCGCTCATATCTATTATTACACTCAAACTCATTCTAGGGTACTACTGACTCTATCTCTAATGAGAAACACCCACTAAAGCCAACGTTGTCGCTTAACCAAATGCTTTGATACCAAAATGTAACGACCCAATTTTTCGACTTTCGAAAGTCGACATCAATACATCCACTGTATCAAATGCTGCACAGTCGAATGTCGAAAAACCGAACCATTTGGGTTAAAGAAGAAGAAGATAGGAGAATAAAACAGAAACAACAACAGAATCTCACATTTCGCAGCGGAATAATATATAATAGATAAAAGAATAATATTTGAAAACAAAAGCACTATATCAGTTTTACATACATCATCAGAGTTTACAACGACACACAATACAATACTAAAAGTCATTATAACCTGAGTACATCAAAACTGACTTTGCACCAACCCAAACGCAACGGATAATACATAGTATAGATGACATGCCTCGCCATCCATCTTCAACTCCAGATCTCCACAGCAACTTTTCTGACATCGCTATAGAATAACTGCTAACCTGACTCTAGGCTGCCCATGTGGAAAATTATGGGCACCCAAAGTTTAAAAAGGGAACAATAAACTCCAGGTCAGTCATGTGACTTGTTTGCGCCAAAATTGTTCACAAACCCCAAGTATCGTGAAAGCACCAAGTTATAAAGATAAGCTAACAATTTTCAAGCACAAGTCACAGATCTAAGCAAATAGCAAACAATAATCCAGAAAAAACGAACAGAAACGCAAGATTTATAGTGGTTCGGCTATCTTCGGCCTACATCCACTTCAAAGGTTTGTCTTTTATTGATGTTCTTCACTGATTACAGATGATTACCATAGTTACAATAAAGGAATTCGAATATAACAGCAATAGTGAGATGTAGAGTTGAATCCGCCAGAGTCTGGACATTGAATAGCCAAAAGATCCCTTTTATGTAGGCTTCAGGGGGCTATTTATCGGTGTAGGAAGCTGATATCGCGCTCAAACATCGGGAGACTTCTTCTGACACGTAAGTGAGCTTAGGCGATCGATCCAACCAAGTTTCGACTCGATTCGTGATCGATACAAATCGATTTCATACCGATCAAAAAATGGTCCAATCGAGCTGAAACTTTGCAGGAACATTCTTTAGCTTGTACGTAAGCTCCTACGAAAATTTCGTAGAATTTGGACCTGTGGTTCATGAGATATGATCGATGCAAGATTGTGATTTTGTATGCTGCTAAGTTAGAATCCATGCTTTCGTATCCATCCTGTTCGAATCGATCCGGACACGTGAGTGTGTGGTGACGTTGCGTGGGATTTTTGGATCGCTCCACCTTTTGTGCCGAACTAAAGGAATCTTCTTCGCAACCAACATCGGAGCTGAGTTCGTGTCGACCACTTCATGCCGTTTGCGTTGACAGTCACGGCTATTCGTATCCATCGTTTATGAATGTTCGATGGATGCGAACAAAGCCTTCATCATCGATACGAATAGGGTACTGAGGTGCACTGATGGACTGATACAAACTTTAGTCGTTATGAATGAGGCCCCTCGAGATCGATATGAATAGCATGGCTCCAGATGGGTTCGAACTCTTCATCGAACACGATCGATTCGAAGCACGATGGATATGAATAGCTCCACACTGATCGATACAAACCCGATGGACTCGAATAGTATGGCCAAGGATCGATTCGAGCTTGATCGATTCGAACATATGTTGATCGAGTCGAATATGATGGATATGAAATTTGACTTCCCACGATGGATGCGAACAGTGTGTCCTCTTTGTCTTGTATCGATCATATCTCTATCATACGAACTTCGATTAACCTGAAATTTGAAATGCAGCCTTGTCTAGCCTTGATCATCACCTCCAAGCGATTCTGTCCTGATCGGAGCTCGGCCAAATTTTAATGATTTCGATCACAGCCTAGTTTCCAATCGATCTTCAGTCCTGATATCCATCCTTCCTTGCCAGTTTGTTAATATTCCAGCCTTGACCGAAAGGTGGGATAACATTTGCCCTCCAAAACATGCCTTGTGATAAGAAGGTGTGTTTTGAATAACTCCGAATTCGATATCTAGATTCCACAGCCATATCGCCAGAGTAAATCATTCTCGACTGCTCTGCATCGATGCCCAATCCCAAATCCAGTAACCAAAGCCTTTAGTCGATTCCATATCCACCTGAACTCGATAACCGAGTCCTAATCCATCCTAGTTCAATAGCCAATAACCGAATCCAGGACCTCTCCAGGTCGATATCCGAATCCGTAACCTCTCCGGGTTCTTGCCAAGCGCAATCCGCACTTGACTACCGTGGTCCAGTGTCCCTAGACGTCGAACTAATCTCTCCGGGTTCTTGCCAAGCACAATCCACACTTGACGACCGTGGACGAGTGACCCTGGACGTTGTACAATGCCAGGCTTAATTCCTAAGCCGAATCCTAGTCACTTTGGACCCTTGTCGAGCATAGTCCATACTCGACGACCTGAAACAATAGCCAATAATGTAGGGCCTAAGTCCTAAGCCGAATCCTGGTCTCTCCGGACCCTTGCTGAGCATAGTCCATACTCGGCGACCAGAAACAATAATCAATAGTATGGGGCCTAAGTCCTAGGCCGAATCCTAGTCACTCCGGACACTTGTTGAGCATAGTCCATACTCAACGACCTGAAATAGTCACTTTACCACGTTCGGGCAAAGCGGCCCACCCCTTGCCAGGTATGATCCATACCCGATGACCGTTTATCAAAAACCAGACAAAAATCCAATCAGAATCCAATCCAAAATCCAAATCAAATTAGAAAATCAGAAATCCGAACCAACATCCAAAACAGAAAACAATCATCCATACGAGAATCAAAACCTGAAGGCAAACAAAACCAGGAGTTCAAACCAAACTCCAAAACCAAACCAGAAAAACGAGTGTACGATCCAGAAACAAAATACAGATTTCACAAACAATAGCATCGCGGTTTATCATCATTCAGAGCATGCGTAGGGGATATCTCCATCCCCGTACATGAGTAAATGACTTTGCTGTTTGCCAGTAGCTTGCTACTTATTTCATATTATCCTAGTCAATTGATAACCAATCGACCATCATTCCTGGGCCTCGCATCATCGCGTTCGAGGTAGGCGGTGGTTGCTCATGCTCCACCGCGGCATTCCGAGCCCTGAAATATTGTCGCAACTGTACATTCCTTACATGCTCCTCGATTATGTCCTTTAGATGTCTACAGCTGTTGGAATCATGTCCGTTCAAATCATGGAATAGACAATGCCTTCCTGATGCCCTCTCACATTCAGAAGGTTCTCTCCTAGCCGGCCTTCTGTAGGAAAGGCAATTTCGGGTCTTCATGTATATTCGCTCCAGTGTCTCCTTTAATCCTGTGTATGTGGAGAACTTTGGATCCTTCTATCGCTTCCTGGCTTTTCCTGAATCGTCGTCCAGCTTCCTTTTTCCTTTATTTTTATCCAAGCTTCCACTGGATGGACCTCCATCCTTAGCTGCATTCACCTCCTTTAACTTCAGATTTGTACATGCATCTTCTTGTTGAAGGAATCTCTCAGGTTCGTGAAAGAATTCTCCGAGATCCAGTGGTGGGTCCCATATCAGAGATACTTTAACATCTGAATCCTCTCTGACTCCTGACACTACTGCCATCAAAACCATCGATGGATCCGGCCGATCCACCTAAGCAACCGTCGCATTGAATCGAGTTAAGAAAGCTCTAAGTAACTCATCCATTCTTTGCTTTATCGACGTTAGCATCATCACGTTCTTAGGCCTCTTAATACGAACCCGAAATTGCCTCAGAAACCTATCCACCAACTCCATCCATGTTCTGATAGATCCTTCCTCCAGTTGCCAAAACCACATCGCCGCTATATCCGTCAGGTATAGGGGGAAACATCGGGCCATAACTTCCTCCGATGCCCCTAGCACTTCCATGTATCTTGTGTATCTCATCAAGTGATCGGTTGGGTCGGCCTTGCCATTGTATACTTCCACGCTAGGTAGCTTGAACTCGGGTGGATTCCGAGCCGTCCTGATTTCCCGAGTAAACGGACTCTTGTTCACTCCTTCCAAATCTCGATTGGTCAAACCGTCACGCATAGTTCTCCTAATAATCTCAGCTAATCCAGCATTGTCTGCCAAAGGTTGCCCCTCATGTCCCCGAGGGAACTCTAGTACATATTCTTCGTGCGGCTCATTAACGTCAGCGCTCGCTCTAACTTGTTGGGCTCCATCCAAAGGTCTTCCAGTGTCATATCCTGCAGGCCTGCCCCTAAGCCCTCGTTGACTGCCTTCTGGCTCTGTATTCTATCCTCCATTGGGTTCCGCGACCCTAGTTCCTTGTTCTACATTCGCAGTCACCGTAGTCGGTCTAAGGTTTTGTGTTCCTACAACTCTCATCTGTTCAAAGAAAGTTTGCATCATATCCTGTTGACTCTTCAACAATCTTTCGTGCAATGAATTGGCCATAGCCTCCATCTCATCCCTGCTGATGTAGATCGAAGCTTGTCCTTCTCCAGCTCCGGAGGTTGCTTCTTGACTTCCTTCTTGTAGGCTTCTCTCGGCTCTCTGTCTTCTGCTTGTCTGTCGAGTCATTGTCTTTCAAATCTGAACTCCTCACGCTTTTCAAATCCGAACTTCAATCCGATGTAGCGGGTGCTAGTCCTTCTCAGTGAAAGCACCAAAGTGTTTGCGTCAAAATAGGTCACAAACCCCAAGTACCGTGAAAGCACTAAGTTATGAATATAAGCTAACAATTTTCAAGCACAAGTCACAGATCTAAGCAAATAGCAAAAAATAATCCAGGAATAACGAACAAAAATGCAAGATTTATAGTGGTTCGGCCATCTTCGGCCTACGTCCACTTCCAAGGTTTGTCTTTTATTGACGTTCTTCACTGATTACAGATGATTACCACAGTTACAATGAAGGAATTCGAATATAACAGCAATAGTGAGATGTAGAGTTGAATCCGGCAGAGTCTGGACGTTGAATAGCCAAAAGATCCCTTTTCTGTAGGCTTCAGGGGGCTATTTACAGGTGTAGGAGGCTGATATCGCCCTCAAACTTCGGGAGACTTCCTCTGGCACGTGAGTGGGCCCATGCGACCGATCCCACCAAGTTTCGACTTGATCCATGATCGATATGAATCGATTTCGTATCGATCAAAAAATGTTCCAATCGAGCTGAAACTTTGCCGGAACGTTCTTTAGCTTGTACGTAAGCTTCTATGAAACGTAACATTTGGATCTGTGGTTCGTGAGAAATGATCGAAGTAAGATTGTGATTTTCGTATGCTGCTGAGTTTGAATCCATGCTTTCATATCCATCCTGTTCGAATCGACCTGGACATGTGAGTGCGTGGTGAGGTGGCACGAGATTTTTGGATCGCTCCACCTTTTGTGCCGAATTGAAGGAGTCTTATTCGCAACCAACATCAGAGCTGAGGTCATGTCGACCACTTCATGCCGTTTGCGTTGCCAGTCATGGCGCTATTCGTATCCGTCGTGTATGAATGTTCGATGGATGCGAACAAAGCCTTCACCACCGGTACGAATAGTGTACTGAGGTGCACTGATGGACCGATACGAACTTTAGTCGATACGAATGAGGCCCCTCGAGATTGATACGAATAGCATGGCTCCAGATGGGTTTGAATTGTTCGTCGAACACGATCGATTCGAAGCACGATGGGTACGAATAGTTCCACATTGATCGATACGAACCCGATGGACTCGAATAGTACGGCCAACGATCGATACGATCCCGATCGATTCGAACAGATGTGGATCGAGTCGAATATGACAGATACGAAATTTGCCTTCCCTCGATGGATGCGAATAGTGTGTCCTCTTTGTCTTGTATCGATCATATCTCTATCATACGAACTCCGATTAACCTGAAATTTGAAATGCAGCCTTGTCTGCCTTGATCATCGCCTCCAAGCGATTCTGTCCTGATCAGAGCTCGGCCAAATTTTAATGATATCGATCACAGCCTTGTTTCCAATCGATCTGCAGTCCTGATATCCATCCTTCCTTGCCAGTTTGTTAATATTCCAGCCTTGACCAAAATGTGGGATAACAGGACTGGTGTGAGATCTTAAAAACATTTATTTTCACAAAGAAAATAAAAAGAAATCCGCTATGCTTTTGGAAAATGAAACTGCCATAAGGCCTTCTGCCACACACACAATGCAAGCGCACACTTGGAGGAGATTTCTCCTTATGACAGTCAAAAATGCTTAATATGCAAAATCCATTAGATATTATTATTAGTGCGTAGTGCACAAAACACTTTGAAAGTATAATATTAATCTAAGCCAGCATACCACATTTCGTCGTATGCCTATTATAGCTACCATGTTCAATAGCATGTTACCGCCATATTCCATGGCAGGTTATACAAGTAAAACCATACAGGGCGCGTATTGTTTCTTTGGATTTCCAACAAATGGTCAGGCTAAGGAACTTGCTTACGGAAATGGGTACGCCTCTGGAAGGACGCCCCGAGAACCTAACCGGATCTCTGCTAACAAGGCTGACGTTACCTCACGCTTTAATCAAGCTATAACATAGGAAACTAACGCACAAGTATGCCAGCCCCGATCGTTATCGACCTTTATCTGAGGCCTCGTTACCAACAACCACAAAGTAATAAATTTGCAGTAACCACATAGGTTAAATATCTGGGCTACATACCATGATATCACCTTTTATCCAAAAGGAAATGGATATACCCTAAGGGCGCGACCCCTAAAAACCTCACCGCAACATTCCTGTTTCGACCATTTTCGAGTTGTGAGGCTCGACGAAGTCTCGTCCACAAAGCTACGCTTTTCACAGAAGCCATGCTTCGATTAACAAATGATCAGCAGCACTTCGTATGCCATATTACCAAATTGGGAATGTATCACTAGTAACCATCAACTACATAACCTCTGAGCTCGTACGTCTCGAAGAAGGGTGTTAAGCTAAGAGAATAAATTCTCCGCCACCAACAGAAATGTATTTGATAGAAACCAGCTTTACACCTCAAAGTGTAACGTCAGACACACATCCATACAAGTCCGTTTCAGGATCTAACGGAACCGAAGGTACTTCAAAGAAGCTCTAGCAAATCAGGATATTCACTAATCACGTCCGGAATCCCTATCACAAAGGGTGATCAAATCTCTATACCGGAGCAACTCGGTGCAGAGACATTCGACAGGTAATCCTTTCGCTTTCAAAAATACCCGGTCTTCAACACCATCTTCAAATGCAATCCCATTTTATGTATCATTATTCAAAATGGGTTTTATGACACAAAGTCCTCTCCCGGCTAACCAGAATAACGAGCGCTTATTTTTAAAAATAAGTGTTACATTCATATTTAAAACAAATCACAACAATTTCCACTTTGATCTTTTAAACAAAAGATCCATAACAATCACAAAGGTTCGATGTGGTTTCCGAATATCCATTTGGAATTCGACCCCCGGTCGCGTCGAAATTCAAAAGCAGTTTAAAGGCCAATATTGATAGTCGGTTAATTAACTATCAATCAACATTCACAACAATCACTGGATTTCAAATAATTTTCCCCTAGTTATTTATTTTCAAAACATCTTTGCAAGATATATTTTCACACTTCAACCATTATCTAAAAAAAAATTCTAATCACTTTTCACTTTTCAATCCTTTGAAAACAAATTTCAAATCATTTTCCTTACGCGGAATATATTCCCAAATATTTATTCATTTCCACTGAAAATCTGCCGAGTCCAAATAATTTAAAATAATTCAAATCACTTATCCAAAATATACTTGGAAATATTTAGAATAAAAATCATTTCTAAACACTTATTTAAATATTAGCTTTGAAAACATTATATCAATATCTCATATAAAACTTCAAGTCCAAACTAATTTTTAAAATAAAATTAGTAGATACAGTATAAATATTCAAATAACCATTTTCTAAATCAAATATCCATTTAAACCTTTAAATAATTCTGTTTGCACCAAAATTGGTCACAACACTCTTCAAAAGTTTTTCAAGAGATAATAATCAAGAGTATAAATTGAAAATGAGGATATCTAACAAACACTCCAATTAACAAGAAAGTAAATGCGTAGACAAGCAATTTAAAGTGGTTCGGCGTGTTGCCTACGTCCACTGTGAGTTTTTGCAACTTTATTGATTCTCTTTCAATGATTACAAGCAAGTACAGAAAACAACAGCAAGTTATAACTGGAAATTCGAATTCAACAGTAGTAGAATGATGGAGATCTCGATCCGGCAGAGTCACGGCGCTTGAAAATCAAAAGATCCTTCTTCTATAGGCTCTGGGGCTCTATTTATAGGCGTAGGAGGCTGAGACTTTGCTCAAACTTCGGGAGATTCGCTCTGGCACGTGAGGGGGCCCACACGACCAATTCCAGAAAATTTCGAATCAATCTGTGATTGATACGAAATCATTTCGTATCGATCAAGATGATGTCCAATCGAGCTGAAATTTGAAGTGAACGTTCCTTGTCTCGTGTGCAATCTCTAGTAAAAATTTCATGGCATTTGTATCGATAGATTTTGAGAAATAGTCGATACGAAATTGAATTTCGTAGAGGCTGTTTGGTTCGTAGCGACCTGTTCGAATCGATTGCTTCGAATCGATGGTTGCACGCGCCTTCGTGATGACGTGAAGCGCAATCTTCGCCTCGATCCGGTCTTTACTCCGAGTTGACCGCATCGACTCCATATATCTCGCCTTGATTGTATCGAGGGATGACACGTCACCCAGGTTTGTTGATTTGATGGATTCGAATAAGGCCTCAGTTATAGGTTCGAACAACAGTCATTGATGGACACGAACCATTGCTGGTCGATGGACACGAACAAGCCTTTCTTTGATGGATACGAACCACGTAGCATCTCAATGGATATGGAGCCAATCGATGCGAACTGGGGCTCTTTGATGGATACGAAGCAAGGTGACCTGATGGATACGAATTGCTCTGCCCAGATGGATTCGAAGAGAGGCTTCCACGATGGATACGAAGCAGTATCGGTTGCCTTAGTTGATGGATGCGAATTAGCCTATCTGTCGATGGATACAAAGTAGGGAGATGCCAATGGATTCGGATAAGGAGGAGCTGATGGATTCGAATGAGATCGAGTCGAACCGAGGCACTTCGATGGATTCGAACTTGATCGATACGAAATGGGGCACTTCGATGGATACGAAGTTGCTGGAACCTGATCGATACAAACGTGATCGATTCGAATCGAAGTTCGATGATGGATACGAAATCAACCATAGCGATGGATACAAAAGCTGGGCCGTTTCCTCTAGATTGAATCGATCATAACATGAGCATATAAACTTGGATTGACTTGAAATTTGAAATGCTGGCCTTCATGGCTTTGCTTGTCATGTCCCATCAATTGTAGCTCAATCTGGACTCGGACAAAATTCATCGATATCCATAGCGAAGCAATGTATAACCAATCTTTGAGGTGAGCTGTCTTTTGTTTTCGATCGATCTTTTGGTATCACGGCTTTGCCAAAAAGTGGGATAACATAATCACTTCTATAATTTATTAAATAAATCTTTACTTTAAATATTTTCAAAATAGCCTAAGAAAATAATCACTCCAAAATATTCTTTTAAAACAAACTCTAGAACTTTTTAATTTTTATTCAAAAGCTACTTTAAAAAAACATACTCGGCTTTCCAGGGAGAATACACTTTCCATTTCAAAATGGTCCTTTAAACCAATTAATAAATCTTTCTTGATTTATTTTGAATTTACATTCCAAATCCGCAGTTTTCTTTCCACACTTTTAAAAATAAACCAATATTTATTTTTAAAACAAATTTCCCTTTCTTTTATAAAATTCCCATTGTTGACTTACATTTTCTACATATCCACTAATTTACGATTTTCAAATCGATTCCCAAGTATTTACTTTCAATACCAATTCAATTTTTCAAATTGATTTCCAAATTTATTTCATTTACCAAATCCAATTCCAAATTGGTTTTTAAATTTATTTCAATCGACAAATCAATTTTCATATCAATTTCCCAAAGGTTTATTTTTAAACACCAAAATGATTTTCAAATTGATTTCTAAAATATTTTCAAACACTAAATTAAATTCTAAATTTAATTTCTAAAATTTATTCCCTTTATCTCTACCAAACTATTTAAAATCCATGTTTTAAATAACTTCTTCAACTTTTGAATAATATTACCCGAAATCCATTGATTAAGCCTTTTTCTCATATTTTGGAATTTATGCAATAGGAATCAAAAAAATAAAGCTTTATTCTTTTTAAAATTCCTTATTTTAAATTTATCCAATTTTCAAAAATAAATTTTTACTATAACTTTTCAACTTGAATTTCAAAAATCCAATTTGTATTTATTTTCGGTATCCTACGATACCAAAAATAAATTCGGCTAAACTATAGCCTTCAACGATTTCAATCACAATATATTCACACACAGATTATAAACAAATCAACACACAAATTATTGAAACAAATTCAACCATTTGAGGAATCCAGTTAGATCCCTCTAACCTTTTTCCCTACATCCACAGACGTTAGCACAACAATTAAATACCCATTCCACTTTGAGGTGGAATATCGCGGTATATGGGATTTATAAAATATCATCCACTATTATGCGGCGCATAGGGTCTCATCCGCTATATAATGCGGGAAATCAATCACTCCAAATACATATATAATACCAATTCCACTTCATGGTGGAATATCGCGGTATATGGGTTTAATATAATATCATCCGCTATTATGCCGCGCATAGGGTCTAATTCAATACAACTGATAATAATTTATCATCCAAGCACACAATCAACAATTTAAATTTAACTATCACAATTCATCAATCTATCAATAACTGAAATTTTCAATTAGTGTAATTTGAGTGAGAAGATCTCACCTTTGATTTGCGATCCATTTCCATTCCAATTTGTTTCCTTCATATTTTCAAACCTTGTATAAACATTTATACAATCTATTAATATTCGAAATAAATCGAAAAATCAATTCTCTTTTCAATAGATTAAATTAATTAACACTTTTAATTTTGATGTAATCTAATAATTAATCTTCCATACGATAAATTAAATTAGCCAAATTATTCTATTTAAACCCATTTCTTTCCATAATTAATAAAATTTTAAATTACAAAGATAATTGATTGAGTTAATCTCCTTGCATACTATTTTAAAATAAAAAATTTATTTTCCTGTAAATTTTTGATAATTCACACAATAAATACAAATTTAAATTTAAACTCTCTCTAACATTAAATTACATCCGAACTGGAGATCCCTATTTTTTTTGTTATTGATTTCATCTAAAAATAGATTTGAACAGATTTCCTAAATTAAGTCGATATACAACCTTAATCACCTTACTGTCATTTATACATTCTTTCAAATTTTTAAACCGATAAATATTAAACTCAAAATTCAAACCTCATTGTTTCTAGCAATTCTTGAATCTCGATATTAAATGCGGATGCCAGACATACAGGAGCTCACACCCAAGGCGCTGCAGGTCACACCATTCTCGAAGATCATCGTTCGCTAAAAAAAAAATCCTAGGGTTGCGCATGAAATCACATGCCGTCGCCTTTCAACTGCTTGATGTCGAGCTTGACACGAGCTCGACTGCCCCATCGCATAAAAAGCCTTTGCCCAAATCGCTACGCCAGATCGAATTTCGAGCTTTGCCCCCGACATAGACCATGCCGAACGAACCTAGCCTTTCGACGCCACCTCGCATCTTTTCTCCAGTCAACCTGCGTGCTCGAGCCACAAGAAATCAACCCTTCAACCCCACTCGACAATTCGCATTGCCATCGACGAAGCCGAACGTGATAACGTTCAAATTGCGTAGCTTCCCCCATTTGTGGTTTTTTTATTGGTTCTCGGTTTTGATTTGAAGAGAACAAGCGGCCATGAATTTGATTTGAGCGAGAGGGAAAAAATGAGCGCGGCATGTTGATTTTTTCTTCCTTCTTTCGTTTTGCTTTCACGAGATAATTACTCCCTTTTTTTATTTAAGACGCGTGTAAACATCCTTGCGAAGTGTTATAAGAGGAGAGAACGTGTCATTTTACTTGTGAATACAATATTATACTAAATACACATAAATATATTATTTTCAAATTCAAATTTAAATTTAAATTGTACCAGATCTTGCAATTCACAATTTCGATCTCCTATCGAGGCGTGCCGCCAGGGTTTAAAATGTTATACGCCTATTCCGAAAGCCATGGAAAAGGTTCTGAGTCCAAATTCGATCATATGGAGAAGAAAGCTTTTAGAATCCAACTATAAAATTAATTTCGATATAAATTTTTAGCGCGTTTGCTTATCGTACGATTATACAACAACTTCGAATACTACGAAAATTGAAATTCGATAATAATACAATATTACAGACCCAACGGAACTGGTTTCGTCGAATTCCAAGGCTGTGCCTCGGAAGGCTATTTTAAATATCGATTTAAAAGATATAAATTCAAAACTGATCAAAGCATTTCTAAATTCAATTCTAAAGCTTCCACTATCTTCAGTATTATCAATATAGATTTTTCAAGCCTTTGGAACTTTTTAAACCAGCTTAAAAATCAAGATTCAATATTTTACCCAACTTCAATAAAATAAACTCAATAATTTAATTGCCAACTTCATAGTTATATTTGAAATTCAAGTTAAAAATAACATCCAAATATTTAAATTTAATAAATATTTCAATTTCAATTGTCCGAAATCCAGGGTCGTCACATGTAAATTGAAATAAATCATGTAGAATTATTTTCAGTACGATGAGTTAAGCAAACACATAATTTTGTTTTGATAAACGAAATGGAAGCAAACATCGCTTGCACTAATTAGAACTATGTACGAACCTTGCATATATTTTTAAATATAAATAAATAATCAAAGTCAGCTAGTAACAAATGGAAAAGGCATGAAAAATTTGGCTTGCTTAGTGACAAATGGAAAAGCAATAGTTTTATGCAAAATAAATTATTATACGGCTTTATGGGAAAATTCTTACTTTTATATATACATATGACACTCCTTCATTTTGATCCATTGTTTAGAAAATCGAACAGGTCCACGAATCGCAAGAAATCATGAAACGTGAGTTGTTCCAGTCTAAAGCTAAGTTAGACCGCTAACATGTCAGAACCAATAGCCGAACCAGTGTACCGTGATTGAATCGTTGGTAGAACCGTGAGCTGCATTTATATCTTCCTCTTTTCCATCCTCAACTCATCATCCCTTAACTCAATTTTTACCCTCCAAAATAAAAATCCCAAGTTTCGTGCATAGCCGCATCTATAACCACCATTGCAGTCATCGCCTCCATAACCATCTTCATAGCCACCTTCGCAGTTGCCTCCCATCCTAAGCTCCATAACAAATTTATGCTGGTGGACCTGCAAGCTCCGATGTTCATGTATATATTTTTGGGGTTGTGTTGCTTCTCCTAATTACTCATTTATTTTTTCTATTGGATGAAATTGATGAACCAAGTTCCAACAAGCTTCCTTAGGCTTGACTTTGAGTAAATAATTGAGCTTCCTTATGTTCATTTTTGAGAACCTAATCGGGAAATTAAACAATCCTCTAATTTAGTAGGAAGTGGGAACAATTTTTTTGACTAAAGTGCCTAGTTCAAAATGTTGTTACGTTATGGTTTTTTAAGTATAATATTTGGTAAATCCTATCAATAGCTTGAACCAGAAACATTGGAAAAATGTTCTCATTCAAAGCTAAGATTAGATAGGTAAGGTGTTTGATTTTATGTGTCACTGGATTATTTTCTTGCTGACTGAATACCATAGTCAAATTGATTTGCCTACATCAGTAAGAGCTCATACATGTTGCATGTATAATAATTATAGTTAAAATATTCAACATTCATGAATATCTTTGTCAAGATAGTATTTTGTTGTTCTGTAAATGTGCTATTATAAGATGATATGTGCTTTTAATAATGGTGAATTATAGCAATCCTATGTTATAGTAATGGTGTGCTTGTGGAAATGATATGTTATTATTTTTATGACAAGAGTTAATATCATGCATCAAGCAACTTGAGTTTATAATTTAAGTTTATATTTTAAATGCATAAATTTTGAAAAAATAAAAATGCATGGTACCATCGATCCGATCGGTTAGACCTTCGAAACTTAAACCTTGAGATGCCACGGTCTAACTTGCGGTTCAATTCTCAAAACATTTTTTGACCTACCCCGAATACTTAAGATATATATATATATATATATATATATATATATATATATATATATATATTTCCATATTAAAAATATAAAGTACATGTGTGTATATAAGCTTATTATAGTATCACTAGTTCTTACATTATAGAAGATGTTAAGGAATGTACATGGTATCATTATACCTGGCTTGGGACAAGTGGTGGTATGATTATGATTAAAGGAAACAATAGAGCTTGTGGGTATGTAAAAAAAGTAGAGATGGTGGTTACCCATTAACCAAGGGTAATGAGGAGACGTTCATCAATTTTTAGCAAAGAGGCCATGGCTAGCATGAATGTACTTATAATGGCCAAACGAGCAGGAAGTTATGCTCATTCTATCTAAAGTGAACCAAGGTAGCTGATAATGGTGGAACCCAACGTTCCAGGGAAGATCTCTGGCCATCATTAAAGTCAACAACATATACATAAGTGTTGTTGAGTGACATAATGAATGAAGGTGGTCTCAACGTCCAATTTGGCAAGAAACGCAAGGAGCTAGGTGATCAAAGGTTCGACCATGTATGTTGACCGACGATGTTGATAATCGAGTCCACGATGGAAGGCATGGATGAACTCGCCTTTGAAATATAAACATCTTGGTGGTATTTACTTAAACCTCATTAGTTTAAGGAGGCTACAAAAGATGAGGAACATATCACCAGAACATGAGTTTGCATGTCCATGATAGGGTAGATTAGATTTTGATGTCGATGAAGATGGTGTAGTTGGCTTGGAGTCTAGTGGTTTGAGGAGATTGCTACGATGTAAAGAAGTTGTCAACTATTGCTCCAAGAAATGAGCATGGATAAAGTGGAGAAGAAAGGGAAACTTTTGTTAAGTCCCTGGCAATTATCTATTTGCAAGCAGGTACATTCACTTATATATAAATTTGTATGAATTGATACCCTTAAAAATTAAATAAGCAATAACTTCTTCATACGAGATCAATTTTAGATGTAGTCACGTCCTTAGGCTCATTATGAAATCTAGATCACTTATAATTTATTTAATGATATAAAGAAGTATAAAATTATTGATTTAAAATGAAGATAAATGTATTTAATCGCTAATTAACATGCTAATGACAATTTAATGGTGGAATAAATGACCCAATGATGTTATCATAATAAGTAGATATTCCTAAATACTTTTGACTATCATTGTGTTGGTTATTAATTTAGCTAAATTGGGTTTAAATAAGTATATTAGTAGAATTATTCTAATATTTGTAATAGAAGTCTACACATCCATATGACTACCAGCATTCACAATAGTGATAAAAGTCTTCCACCAGTGTGGCTACCAATAGTTACAAATACCAATAGATTATCTTTAGTTGAACATTTACCCTTTTTTAGATATTTTAAATTAACCATTAGAGTATTTGATGATAAATTATTATTCACAAACTCAAAAACTAAACTTATTAGATATATATGTTTAACGTTTATACACCTTGTTAGTTTATAATGTGTACATTTACTTGTTTATATAAAGTATAATTTGACTTTTTACTGTACATAAAGTATAGTTAGTGTCAAGTACACTTTGCCAATTTATAGTGTACAAAATATAATTTAGGATTAAGTACACAATGCCAATTTTATTGTGTGCATTAACATAATTTAGTAATTGACAGTTTTATTGTGTACATTTAATAGTAGTAGTAATATACATATTTGCTAGTTTATTGTGTATATTACAAAGTTTGGACAAGTATTGAAATTTAGAATATCAACGTATTATCATAATAAAATAACTAAGTAGACAATTGGGCATTTGAATAATTAGTTTAGTGATTGAAATTTAGGACACTGTGTAAAGTGGCAGATAGGCTTCTCATATTAGATAGTATGGACTATTTGTCTATTAGTACTTTATCCAAATTTTCGATGGCCGATCAATTGTGAATTAAAATATAAAAACAACGTTCTGAGTAGTGAAATCCCATAAACCACTCAAATTTTCTTATGTATAGTAGTAATATTAGTTTAATATGATGATTATTTAATGTGACTACCCATTCTTTGACCCTTAGAAATCGACATTAATACAACCT
Source organism: Allium cepa (assembly GCA_030765085.1). Classification (NCBI taxonomy): domain Eukaryota; kingdom Viridiplantae; phylum Streptophyta; class Magnoliopsida; order Asparagales; family Amaryllidaceae; genus Allium; species Allium cepa. The sequence goes on from CM060931.1 coordinate 445,612,537, forward strand.
TGGTATTCACATGACGCAAATCCAAGTGCCAGAGAGGCATATTATCATGGGTAAAATAAAATATAGGCAGAACAGAATCTTACACGAATGGAATAACATATATTATTTCAATATACATATATATATTTGCAGCTAAAATTTTAAATACATTTGTTAAAGTTAAACATGGGCAATTATAAATATCTGTCCTTGAGAATGTAGAATACAATAGTACACAAGTGTGGAAAAGAGGTAATAGTCTATTGAAGAATCTTCTAACTCCATGCTCCGAGCTCTTTTAGATTTCTTCTAACCAGATCGGACTACTAGGCTGCCCAAAAAAAATAGGGTACGTAGAGTGTAAGGAAAGGGAAATAAACTCTGGGTCAGTGATAGGATTGGTGTGAGAAACTAAAGGTACAAATATTTTGAAAAAAAGGTATCTCATAAGGCCATGCCGTATATGAACATGGAACGGGTTTTTACCTTATGATAACCAAAATCTTTACTACTCAAAATCTAGGGATATTATTTTTAATTACATTCTTTTGAAAATATTTTTCAAATAAACTTATGAATCTTAGTCAAAATTGTTGCATTGATTAAATTCCAGCATACTAGCTACAAAGTCGGTTCTACAGTCAAATTCAAAGACAAATTTGGAGAATGAATTTACATACAATGGTAGGTAAGGAACTACCTTTAGTACAGTGCATCTCCACAAATGAGGATCAACAACTTTTGAAACCCCTGCACCTAGCAAGACCGGCATACCAGCAGACCCATCTTGGTGGTGGATATAATCGAATATGACACCACCCCGGTCGTAACCGACCCATCTAAGATCTCTCTTAGCATAAAAAACATACTCGACATATATAGAGTAATCTAGAAAAGTGATAACCATATCCTAATGGCTATGAACCACATAAGCTCACTACGTGCCACGTTTAATCCATTTCCGGGTGCTGAGGCCCGAGGTAACGATTACCATTCACTTGGCACATTCCAATTTGAATACCACATTGCCAATTCCATCACACACTATCGATTTTCATAAATGTACAACCTCTAAGCTCGCACATCTCAGAACAGGGTGTTAAGTGTAAGAGAGTTATGTACGTTCATAAAAAGCAATGTACGTGCATTTTAGAAATGCGATGTCAAACAGCCGTCCATACAAGTTGTCTAGGAACAGGACAAACCAAAGGAACTCTCCTTCCACATCTTGTTAGAAATCATCCCAAGGATTAGTAGGGGGTAGTTCTTGCATCGAAGATTAAATGAAGATATACTGCCATATATATATGATATGGGAAATTTTCCCCCGAGGGTCAGTGTTAAGCAGCCCTTCATTCCATTTTTATCATTCCACGTCTTCACTTCGAATATGTAAATTGGTTCGATGTGGTTTTTGGATAAGAATCACTCAAATCCGATCTTGGTTCCGTCGAACCAACTATCGATAAAAAATATTAAGTAAATAGGTGCTTATCATTTGATTAATTACTTTCTTTTCATAAAAAATCATCTAGAGATATATATATTTATAAAACATTTATTTCCGGTATATACGAAATCATTAAACCTCTCTTAAAGTTTGGAAATACCAAACCATTTTCATATGTCATAATTGAAAACATTATTGAGTTAAAAAGGGTCGATAGTAATTATATTAATTCTACTCAACATCACATTTTGTATTCAACCTTTACTATACATTGAATAATGGTGAAATTACCTTTTAAATTCACATGAATAGTACGGGTTTCCTCCTTGGAATTTAATACCAAGTGTAAGAAGATTATCTTTATACTATCCAAGTTGTATTAAATTAAATTTGACAAATTGAATATTTTATACTTGCCTCGTTTCCAACATTTCGACCTTATCTATTGCTCACCCATGAAAGAAGTAAGGAGATGCAGGGCATTGGTTGCTCCTAAACATCTCCTTAGTTTAAGTCTTTAAGCACCTTACATTAGGATCTCATGAATATAAAAATCCATTCTACTCATCGGCTTTTAGAGCCAAGATTAAATCACGTGATTTTAACAGCTTTTCTTAAAATCATTAATTTAAACCTTTTAAAATAAATTATAAAATCCTCGAATCATCTTTAAAATACTTAATTATTTATTTGAAAATGTTTATAAAATATTTGGGAAAAAATAATTAAGTTTAAAGCCATATTTCAATAGTTATTATAAAGTGCTACAGAAATGCTACGAATAGTGCTTTTAAGGCTTATTTTATTAAAACAACTTTCCGATCGTTTATAAATCCATTTTTATAACTCAAATCTCATTTAAAACATTTGAAAATATTTATAGAGTTTATTGCATATTTTTAAAGAATTAAAAATATCATTTATAAAGAATTTATCGCTTTGGTTTTTGAATTGGCAAAGCATGACTTTTTGAAAACTTGATTTGCTCATATTTCAAAATCTACCAATGAAATCTCAATCAATTTCTTTTGTTTGAAAATGTGATTATAAGAGTTTATAAAATTCTTATTACAAAGAATTCCGAATCTGAATCCAACATATACATGGATTTAACTTTATACAGTGTGAAATCGCAAGTCGCCGTTACGCGATGCATCTATTTTTGACTCAATTTTCACAACTAGTCAAAACTTCACCAAACTAGATTTTAGTGTTTATAAAACATTTAAATAGGTTTAAAAATCTCATATGCACCATTTCATTTATTAAAGGAAAGTGATTTCCTTTGTGATATTCGACGTGTGTTTAAAATGACTTGTTACATCATTAACCAACTGTAGTAAATAATCAAACTTGATGAGCAAAGCCTAGTAAACATCCATAGCAATCATACCACACCATCGTGTGTGTGTGTGTGTGTGTGTATATATATATATATGTATATACAGTTTCTCATCATTTCAAGCCAAACGTCCTACCAACATTCAATCGAATCAACACTTCACTAATACACCACCTAAACAGCTCCTCCTTGCCTAGTTGCTCTCGACCCTAGATTTCCTTCACCCTTAATGCTCATGGATTTGTTTGGAGATGGTTGAGATCATGGCCAATGGTGATGGAGGTGGTGGCTGAAAGTATAGAACAGAAGTGGTGGAGCTTCAACCTTGAATTCACAAAACTAGACCCGAAATAGGTTGTTTTCTCTCGACTTTTTGACCATGTTGCTCTGAAAATTTGGAAATGTTGTCAAAGGGAAATTTCTTAAAAATTCTCTCCACTTGAATTTAAAAGAAATATTTACTTAATTTCGAGTATTTTGTGGGAAATATGGTCCCGGGTATTCTTGGACTTAAAATTTGGTCCAGAAAATGCATTGCAAATAAATACGATTTAGGCATAGCTAACCTTAAAATGGGAAGGAGTGTTACAAATGAAAATTGTTCCACTGGAATTTTACATGGTTTGGAATAAATAATTTCTCCATTTGGTTGGGTTTTGAAGAAGTTATGATAGAGTGAAAAAGATGGAAAAGAGGTGGATATTTATAGCCAAAGAAAAAGATGAAAATATCTAGATATTTTCACACCTATACATCACCATATCGTCACCACCTTACTCCTCTCTTACCTTACCATTTTCAGCTGAAGTGATCCCTATGTGATTTTTTCAAGTGCATATACTTAGGGTAAAAGAGTTGACTTTGGGTTGCTTAAGTATTAAGGAGATAAAATATCAAAGATATTTTCGTATGTATATGTGTATATATAGGTGTACATGTAAATCTGTATGTTTATATATGTTCAGGTATGCAAGTGACATATATATGTACATGTATGTGCACAAAAGAATAAACGACGTTGCACCGACCTTGAACAACTTCCATTCGTTAAACCGTTGAAAATCGATTCCCAATCACATTTTCACTTATTAGTTAAGTACATATAATTGTAAACAAAATTTGAAAACTAATTTCTTATCATATTAATAAATTAAAATGATCTCATTTGAATCATAAAACCATATAAATCAATATTAAACAATTGTTCACAAAAAATGATATTATATCGATAAAACGATATCCGTTTACTTATATTTGTCAATCCAAATATATATCTTTATAAAACTATTATAAATGATTTATTATCAATTCATAAAAAATTAAAATGAATTGCTATAATTTTAAAAAAATTACTTGAATAATTATAATAAATATTAAATCATAATTTAAATTCATAAATCAATATTTAAATATAAGAGCATCACTGATGATTTCATAAAGATGATTTCATAAACACTTTTATTTTTCCCAAAAATAAAATAAATAATTTTATTTCATATTCTTGTTTAAAAATAAAAATAAGTGTATATATCTAACTCCACGCATGATGTTTTATGATTTTAGAGCTACTTATTAATAAAACGGTTTTCGGTCACTTTATCGGTATTTTTCGAAAGGGAATATATTTTGGAACATTCTTCCAAAATAAGTTCATCATTACTATTCTTCCCATAAAACTTGATTATTTATTAAAATCAATCTATATTTGAATGTTTAAAATAATTTAAATATCTTTAATTAAAGTGATCAAATTTCGGGTCATTACATTTAAGCAATAAGCTACAAGTGTGGATACCATTATTTACTTATTAGTGCGCTATGGATAAGAAATATGATAATTATGATAATCGAATATGTGCACACTTGATAATGTTGAATATTATCCACACTAGGGTTTAGTTTATGTGTCTCCCTTATATTAAAAATATATTACTGTTACTAATAACAATTATTGAGATACTTAGGAAATTAGCCCGTCCTATTATTAAGGCATTAGGATATTTTTATTTATCATTTAGTATGATGTTATTTCCTTTAAATGTTTATGCTTTATTCATTTCCCTTAATGATTATTTACAAGTACTCACAAGATATAAAACTATTACCCTTTTGATATTGCATGGATTTAGGTAGTGAGTACGATGAGATAGATTCTGTATGATTAGAACCGCACCTAGTAGATCTTGTGAGATCCATTCGGTATGAGAATATTTTTGGTGCTAAATTCTAATGTAATACTAGAGAGGCTAATATCCATCTTATTTGAAGGACTATAAGCTAGCGTCTTGGGTCTATGACAATTTAGCACTATTATCACAGGCCAAACAGTCTACAGCTCAAGCTTTTCTTAAGATATCCTAACTTTTGGTGCAATATATTTGATGGAGACATTGTTACGATTTTATGTGTTATTTGAGGTAGCATAGCGACCTTTCATGTATAGGGTCGCCCACAGTTTGTGTAACTAAGTACTTTCTCTCATTTGCATATCGACCCTCTAATATAGATTTTATAGATTTCCAATAAATAAGATTTGGTGCAAATATTGGAAAATGGATTTTTAGGAAATTTAACGAATAATTTTTGTAAGTACAATGGAAAGTGAATTTGAAATAAGAAAGAAAATAAAATATCATAACCCAAATGAATAGGTGTGGACATTTGGAAAATAAATTGGTATTATGAGGTAAGTGGGGTAGAATAGTGTGTTGTGCGACATTTACTTATGTACCATGATAATGCGAGTATGCATTGTTAATATCTTCATCATTATAGTGCTACATAGGTCTAGAGTGGAATGTTAAGATACTGTAGTAAGTGTGACTTCTGTACTGCATCAACATACCTCATATTAGTAGATGTCGTATAGTTATGAAAGTGTGGCAGTTTTACTCAATTCGTGTTGAGTGTCTAGTTAGCCTCCACACCTCGCACAAATCACATTAGAAAGCATGTAATTTGGAGCTTTATATATCTAGCATTGTTATTATATACATTGTGCTGAAGATATATGATATACATTGTTATTATGTATATATGCTAACACTATTATGCATGATAAGAGTAAAAGATCATACAGAACGAGCTTTATAGCTGATTTGGTTATTATATACCTATGTGTTATGCTATGCTCCATTATAATTATATACATTGTGGATACTAACTTCGTCGTTACAGGTAATCCTAATAATAATTATCAATAACTAGGCTCTGCTAATTAGTAGTATAAGAACTACATGGGGCTTAACCTGGTAATTAGTAATGGGTAGTCACATTGGTACCGTGATGCCATCCATCCAGTTTATATTTTTTTTTGTGGTAATGATATTATAGGATAAGTTGATATTGATTTCTACTATGGAAAGAGAAGGAGGAAATACCATTTTGAATTTTACTTATGATTATATATTATGGATTTATCAAAGTATGCTAGCTAAGTTAATAACCATATACTACTCTGATAGATGATATTCATGTTATTGAGTATATTAATCCTATCATGTCTTATGTAACGACCCACGAATTAATGGATAATTAATTAAGAAAATTAATTATAATAATAAAGGTTAATTTATTTATGTAAATAAATTATAAAACGAATAAACTGGGTAATGTAAATATTCATAGGATTTTTTTTACATACCGTGTATATAAGATTAAATTAATAAGAGGAAATTATTAATGGACAGTTATGTGTAATCATAGTAATTAAATTTGGTCACCTATATTATGGGAAAATTTGAACATTTGAATTAAGTATATATTATATTGAGGGAAATAAATTAGGTGCGGAAAGACAAAATATAAGAGATCTTATATTAAGAGTAATTAAATATAACTATTTTTGGTCATATATAATGGAAATCAATTTAAATACGTGAATGGGAAATGCGGCTATGTATGTGGATATCAAACTAATATTGGTATAGAGAGGACCTTGCAAAGGAGGAAACTTACAAATAGAATAAGGAAGCAAACCAAAACCCTTATTGTATAAATGCCACCGAATTATCATTCCTCCTTATTTTCTTTTTCTCTTCAAATTAAAAAAAACTAAAACTAACTCAACCGCCAATATAAAGATATTAAAGAAGAGGAAGTAAAATAGAAAAAGGCTAAGGAAATCTAAGAAGAGTAAAGGATCTAGAAATCTAAAGACTTAAGCGAGTAATATCATTTCATTTTAGGATTTTACATCTAAGTTGATTATAGCTTTGATTATGTATGAAGGATTTCGTATAATATGTGTTTTAGATGGTAGATCTTGATGTAATGAATGGTTTGGGTTGATATAGCTTTACTTGGGAAGTTTTGCTGTGATTCTCTACTTTAATGATTTCAAAATACCATAAAAATTTAATATGATGGGTCAAACATGATTAGAGATGGTTTTGATTTGGAGAATTTTACAATGTTAAAATATTTAATTATGAATTTTTGAAGGAAATCCATATGTTAAAATTTAGGAAAAATGGATTAAATATGGAAACATGGGTAAAAATGTGCTGAAGTAATTATCTGTGAATTTCTCAAAGTTTATATGTATTTTTTCTAATAAAGAATCATTTCTAAAAGCTAACTGAAATGCGGAAACTAGATAATAAGGCTACCAAAACTAATTTATGTATGTAAATTGTGTGATCAAGTAATAATGGGGCAAGATCCTGTAAAAGTGTTGGAAAAAATAAATAAAGGACTTTTCCACTAACAGAAAGTGGAGGCAGAACGAATAAGGTGGCAACATGGGGAAAGCAATGCACAAACGTGCAAATGTAAGAAGTTAGTAAAACAGGCTTTATAACGTGGACCGAAAGAAGAGACTGTACCTAAGGTGTTATGTCGGGGATATAACATCTGAAACCTAAAATGAACCAAGCAATACTAAAAGAAGTTCTATGCAAATGAACTGAGTAAAATTATAGTCAAAAGACACAGCCAAAGGTTCCAAGTGTTAACAGTGGACGAAGGTATTCCAACGAGATTGCATAAACAAAGCTTCACTGGAAAGAGACAATAGGTTAATGATTTGATGGTTGAGACCTACTGACTTCGAGGAGAGAAAATACCGAGACCAATCAGCTTTCAGAGGAAAGTTAATACCAAAATCTAAGGTTTAAGATGGGCCAAGGTAGGTTTAGAGTTTTCTAAAGCACAATGTATTACTAAAGTAGTTCAAAGGGTTAAGGTAACCAGAGAAGGATTGAGAACCAAGTGAAGCATAATAAATGGCCGAAGTCAAAATCTAATTAATGAACAATTAGGTGAAGTTTGGAAATGAAAAGGTGGCTAAGTAGTACATAAAAAAGAACATTAAAAATATGCTGGTTTTGAAATGCTATTTGCAACGAGTGAGGATGCTCCCTCGATTGACCACCTACGGGGTAGGGTTCGACATTCAACTTGTAACATCCTGTAATTTGGTGTAAGTTATTTAATTAGCTAGTTAGTTATTAATTAGGCTCTGAAAATGGAATTTTTGCAAATAATGGAATTTGATCATGAAACTAACACCATTGCGTTCGTGGAAAAATTCTAAGAAACTTTCATATTTGGAGTTTTGCAATCAGAGTCCAAACAAAAAACTTACGGAAAAAAAATATAACGATCCGTATTTTTAACTATTTTAAATTATAGAATTTGATATAAGTATTGAATAAAAATGGTTAGAGATGAAATTTAATGAATTTTTATTGTAATTTATAGAATTTGAGTTTGGATAAAATTTTGAAATAACCAGTTTCGATGATTTGGGCAATAATCAGTATTGAAATGGAATTCTATGTAGTGACTGTGTTTATAATTAATAACTGAAGTTGAATAATAAATGTGAATTATTTAGATATAAATAAAATAATATTGATAACTAGAATTTATTTGAAATTTAATGATTTAGTAATATTGATTTATCAGATAATTAAATTATTGAATTTAATAGAGGAATTATTTAAATAATTGAATCTTGAATTAATTGAATGAAAATGATATCGAAAATTGATTAAAATTTTATTTAAAGAACAATGAAGTTTGTTAACATTTAAATTTGGATTTAAAAGTGAATAATTGAAAATTTTATATTTTAATTAATGTGTAAAAATAGTCATTTTTTCCACTGTCTCGGATTTCGACGAAACTAGTTTAATCAGATCCGTAATAGTGAATTATTATAGGATTTCAAGTTTCGTAACGATCGGATTTGTCGTTTGGCTGTGCGAGCTTAAAACGCGTAGAAATCAATTTTTTTGAGAAAAATGTGTGATCCTCTATGAATAGAGGAGAGCACACATGAATACACACACACACACACACACAGATATATATATATATATATATCACAAATATAAGGTGCTACCAACATGCCTGGCAGGTAGCAAGAGCTAGATACGTATATCCAATCTGAGATACTCCTACGACGAGTTCCGACAAAGCCACCACCCACACATCCCAATATCGAGCTCTGGCAAGGCCACCGCCCGATATAAAGGTGTTAGAAGTACCTAAAAAGCCAAAGAAAACCAATACTACTAAAAGTCATCACGTAAGAAAGCTCCATGCATCCGGATCAGTAGTAATGTAAAAGCATCTACTTTGAAGTGGATCTCCTCGTAAAGTACGCCTCGATGAAGATGAAGAATCCAAAATCTGTGGTGAAATTGCTAGCAATCCTGAGTGGAAAGAACTCTTCTCTGATGACCTCTCTGCTATTTGATATCTTGCAATTTGAAGACCTGAGTACCTACAAAATAAACTTGATATCCTATCGCCCAAACCTGTATCTGAAGAATGACTAGGAAAAAAGTTAGACTGATACATATATATGTATATTTATGAAGTTATATACATATATATGCATTCATAAGATAAGGAATAAAAACCTAAATAAGACTATCTAGACTATAGTTAATTACCTACAAACTAATGCCGTACAGTGACTAGAATAAAACTAATACAAATCATTCATATGAATCATTAATCATAAGTATGTTATGATTAAAAGTGAAATCATTATAAAAATTTGAAACAATATTAATACTGCTATTGTTAATGTTAAATATATTATTGTTTTGTTTAATAAGTAAATATTATAACTAACCTTGTTAACATACCCTTTGAATTGGAAATTTTTAGCTAATTTATATTTGGGGTTAAAAATCCAATTGAAACAAAATAAAGTAATTGTGAAAATCAATTTGTTAACATGACTATTATTATTATTATTAAAAATTCTTTGATTTCTTTAAAACCAAATGTACCAACTAATAGTAATGAAGAAAGTGCCAAGCAAAAATCTAATATTCTTATTGAAACTAAATCTAAACTTATTCCAATAAAAATCACAATCCGATATTTTAGAAATTATATTATGGTTAAAAAAATTTAGAGTATTAATTAGGATGTAATAAGTATCCATACAATCAAAGTATAAATGTTTAATGTCTTCAAGTTCTGATTACAAAACTAACATTTATTATCATTTTAAATGTTTTTTATTTTTAAAAAATTCTATACATATGAATTTTAGATTTAGGAGGAGCATTAGGTTTCTAAATTTATTAAAAAGAGTTGTCTGTTGTACCCGAAAAATTAATAAATATGTAAAAAAAACTAGAAGTATATTTCTTACTCGTATCTCATTCCCAACTAATAATATTGTTATCATTATCAATATTGTAAAGTTTTAATCTAGCATAAAGCAATGAAAGTTACCTAAGGGTTGAATTTACTAAATTTTGTTAAAACTAAAATTCCAAGGAGGATTGTTTTCAGGAGAATAAACTTCATTAATTAAAGAAAACTTAAAATTTACAGATTTCATAAAGCTCTTTAAACTCTAACTTAAGAGGCAAGATCGAAATCTAACGGTCATGCCAGAAAGAAGTACAATTTCCGGAATGAGCAATCGTGTTTATACCGAAATTAAAAATTTCATAACATTTTAAAATGTTTTTCCAAAAATTAGATAAGTTTTGAGTGGCGGGAGAAGCAATTTGATACAAATTGCTATTACCATTATAATAATATTTGGAAATGATCTCTTTCCAAATGGCATTATCATTTATATCCTTAAACTTCCATAGCCCAATAGTAGAAATTAATTTAAGAAATTCGATTTAAATTAATTGATTTTGAAAAGCTATATTTTACATACGACTAAATTAGGCCTCGAGACTAGTTCCATTATGTTCAGAATGAGGGTAAAACAATATAAATACCAGGCGGCAAGCTTCGTTTGGAGTTCGGAATTTCGGACGTTTATAAGCGAGATATTTTTAATTATAATAATAATATATATCTATTTAAAGTCAACCTCATACATTCTTCCCTTAACCTTATATCCCGTCGCACGTTTACCTCTTCCTTCTCCTTTTCTTCAGCTAATCGAACTTAGGGAGAAAAAACAACTACAGATCGAAACAAAAAACGAAGAAACAAAACAATCGATGGCGGCAGTGCCTAGTGCGCATGTGAGGTGATGTATCGAGTGGCTTAGTGGGGCAAAGGGCTGTGCACGTGCACGAGTTGCTCGCAGTGGTGACTGGTGGAGGTAGTGCGGAGTTCCTATTGTGTATGGCGCTCGATTTTCTGTGCGCGACTTGTGGTGGTGGCAGGCGTGGCAGGCGCGAGGCTGGGGTGGTCAGCGGAGGCTTGATGAGGGTGGCAATTGCCTGGGAAGGGAGAAGATGTAGCGGTTGTGGGTAACAAGTGGGTTAGGTTTAGTAAATTTTTTTAACTATTGTGATTAGTTAGGTAATTAAATTTAATTATTCGTTTTGCTAATAAAATCGTATCTTGTCCGTACGGGGTCCGATTAGGGTGAGAAAAATTTCGTTAGGATTGTATCAAAATCATCGTTAACTTGGAGTAAAACTAGAATTTATTTGAAGATGAAAATATTTTCAGTTCAAATAAAACGTAAGTGTTTTATACGCTCACAATTGACTAAAATAATTTTTATGTAGTTAAATTTATATCGTGTTGTGATTTAAATTTATTGTTTGTTGTTTGATAAATCAACTGACATTTAGATTGACAATTAAATTAATTGATAGAACTTGAATTGACAGTTAAATGAATTAAACTGCTAGTAAAAACTCCCGATTATTGATAATTGGTTAATTGTTATGATTATTGACTGTTTGGATGTTGGTTGTGATGGATGAAAATTGATTGATATTTTGGATGATATAGATGTTTATTTATTTTGAGATTGTAATGGCCCATAAATTTTAACGATTTTAGTAACGTAATTGATTGATAATTTTTCATGAAAATTAAACAATTAAATTTGACAATGAAAATTTGTTATTTGGAATACTTCTATTTAAACGTAGCAAGTGTCAGATTTTCATCAGAAAATATGTATGTTTGTTCTATTGTGTAATTTCAATTTTCAATTTAATAAGTTGAAATTGATGGAAATAAGATATTTTCGAAATCTGAATATTTTTAATAATAAAAATGTAGATCATTTTCTGAGTGAGACGTTGCATGCAACAACCCGCATATTTGTCGATTTTATATTTAAATATTTTATCGATACTCGGTAGTTAGTCCGAAAAGCTACTTTTTGCATACGGTTGAATTAGGACTCGGGACCACTCCCATTGAGTTTAAAATGCTGTTTGCGACCTTTTCAAGTATAAGCTTTGATATGTTTGAAGTAAGTTGATTTTTTGCTACTTTTTCACTCAGGGCTTTAGTTTGGGCTGAACCCTCTTACTAACTCAGTCCCAACCCCCTCTCCTCTTCACTACTTCATTTCATATTCCTAACACTTCAAGCTTTTATGGCAATGGAGAGTGGAAGAGGAAATTAAAACTCCAAGCCCTAGTTTTCTTTTGCAAATCAAACTCTAGCTCCAAACTAATAGAAGAACCCATTGGTAAGCTTCTCTTCTTCTTCTCCAACTCATTCTCTTATCAATTTCAGAAATTCCTAAACTTAACTTTGGGAATGTTCTTCTTTTAAAGCTTAGAATCAAGCTTCTTGAGTTGGATTTGAAGAGTGGTTGATTCTCCTTTGCTTTCAAGCTTCTTCTTCAATCGTTTGGGTTCAAAGGTGAGATTTTTATCTCACAACTTTGTCTATAATTATCTTCGATTGTTGGGTATGAATTCCTAACACTTATCCTTGTGCAACTGATTTTGGTTTGGATTGATTTGGTGTATATTCCAATTTTTGGTGTTTTGAAATCAAAATCTATGAAAATCCTATTATGGATATTTGGACATTGATATTTGAGGCGTATCGAAGAGCCGTTAAGGCTGGGTTGTTGCGTGACGTAAATCCTCAGTCGTCATTTGCTCGTTCGACCGTTTCCGATATTCGTTTGGCCATTTTTGGTCGAGGTTCAGGAAATCCTCAAAACACCAGTTTCAGACGTCTGAATATGTGATTTCACACGTCTGAATTGGCTCATTTCCAAACAGAAAGAAATTAGGCTAAAAACGCCTATTTTGGACGTCTGAAACATTTGATTCAGACGTCTGAATCACGTTCTGGAAATTTTTATTTTTCCAGATTCAGACATCTGAACCACTTGTTTCAGACGTCTGGAACTTTAGTGTTTTGCCTGCTTGACTTTTGTTAAGAATTCCAATTTAAATCGATTCGTGATGATCCTATTTGTTGTTATCATTTATTATGACTTTGATGACTCCTTTTTAGGGATTTTTGAATATCCATTTCGGCGGATTCTTTATCGGTTTCTTTGGATTTTATTCACGTCTTCGAATGTGAATTTTAGTGATTGATTGTTCCTACAATCTTCTTTGTGATTTGTCACTTTAAAAATATAAAGGTTTCAATACTATTAGTAAATATTAAAATTCTTTCATCAAAACGATTTTAACACTATTTTATTACAAAGCTCGTTTCTTAAACCATTTTCCAATCTTTTAGTATATATAAGCCTTTACCTCACTCGTATGATAAATCTAATTAAACGACCTAGTAAAACGAGTGGTATGAAACGCTTGCGTTTACTTCGTCGGTTAATTCTTGGACTTGTTCGATTGAATCTCTTGTGACAATTTACTAGTGGAGATCTACAATTTGTTCGTAAATATTTAAGTTAAGAAACATGAAGCTAAACTCATATATTTACTAGCTTAGTGTAATTGACACTTCTCGTTGATCATGACGATCATCTTTGTGATTTAGACTAGCAATGTGCGATGTCTCTTTGTCTGCGTGGGAGACTAAACCCCGTTTTGTGGAGTTTCGACTCAAAATTGGTGGGGTAGCAACCCATGGTGTTCGGGCCGTTTGTGGAGCTTCGGCTCAATTTGTGATGGTTAGCAACCATGGAATTAGCGTTCCGTTTGTGATACACGTGTTGGTGAGCTTTGTGCTCCCGTCTGTGATAGGCCTCCCCCCATTTTGTGATTTCTGGATTTCTTGAGATGATTTCTAGAATTTGTATTTCACCAATTTTCGTGATTTTCATTGATAAGTTTTATCAGTATTTGTTTATTGGTGAATTTGTGTGTCATTGACTTTTGTGATTGACATTGATATAATCGTCAATATTTATGGTTTGGTGAACGAAATAAGGAGTATGACATTTCTTTGATCTTTGAGTAGATTTTTGTGATATTGATTAATCTCTTTTTGATTTTCAATTACTTATTTATCACAGCTTGGCATTGTGATTATTATGTGTTTTGTCGTACCTCTTATTCTATATCGTTTCATCTGATATTTATAGTTAGACTGATCCGTTTATTATTTTCTTATTAAATAATACTCGGGTCAGACCGAGATGTTACAGGTGCTTCAGCTTGACTTCTCACTTCGGATTGACTTCTCTGACTTTTGACTAACTACTTAGATTAGTAGTTTATTTTGTTGTATACACTTGTGATATGGACTCATAGTTATATTCTTTTGTATAGCTCGTGTTGCTATTCTTTTGTATTATTGTGGATCTTTTTGACCACTACTCTGATATACACTTCCATGTGTTAGTTATATATTCATATCTTCTTCCGCTTTTGTGATATGAATTATCTGTGACTGATTTGTGTTATGCTTATTTCTATGTTTCCAAGGATTATTATAGCCACTGTCTAGTAGCTTTGTGTTTGTATCGGTATGTTGGATTTCCTCTTGAAATAAAATGCATGTTATATTATCTGACATATCGGTGCTCGTGCAAAGCAATTACATGGATGGTCGCTCCTCAACAGCCTTATTCTCCGTGCTAGTTGACAGTATTACACCCGTGTCCTTGGCTAGCGTGGGTATAGAGGTGGGGCGTCACAGCGTGGTATCAGATCCAAACTTCGAAACAATGTAGAATAATTTAACAAGGATCATAGTCCTAAGTCCTTCTTAGGAGTCGTACCTTAGGATTTAACTCGGGTCTTCGTACCGATTCATCCTATTTTCTTTATGATTCCTTGTTTTATCTATCAAGATTTCATGATATTCATTTTGTGAATAACCTTTTTCTTCTTCTTTATTTCTTTCTTAAGGAAGAGAAATGGTTAGACCTGGCCGTCCCAGCGCCGGTCAATCTAGTGCTACTCCCCAAGATGGAGTTTTTATGACTGCCCATCAACTTCTTGACCTTGTCACGAATGCTCAAGCAGCTGGTTCTAATCCGGAACCAACTCACCCTAAATCTGGGTTTGCACGTTTATGCAATGATTACACCAACCTGGGTGGGAAGCCATTTAAAGGTTCTGAAACTATTATTGAAGTCCAGGCTTGGTTAAGGACATGCGATCGAATCTTTTCTCGCATGAACCTCATTGATCTTCACCGAGTTTAGGTGGCTTCTAGTATGCTCCAAGAAAGAGCATTAGACTGGTACGAGCTTCTGATTTCTGAGATTAATGAAGCGGATCTCACTTGGGAGAAATTCCGAGAGCACTTCGAGTTAAAATTCGTGCCAGAAGCTGAGAAGGTGACTTTGGCCTGCCGTTTTATTGACCTTGTTCAAGGTGAATCTTCCTGATTGACTATGTAGCGTCTTTTGAATCTCTCTCTAAATACGGGGTTGAATATATCAACACCCCATTGAAGAAAAACCAAAGATTTGTCTATGGCTTAAACAAAAATCTCAAGAAGCCATTACTTCCAAAATTAGAAGTTTCTTTCGACCAACTCATTGATATCGCTCTTCGTCTTGAAGAGGCGGATAGGGAAAATGATGTTGAAGTGGTGGGTTCCAAACCAGGCTTCAACAACAACAAGAAAAGGCCCAGTAAATTCAAAGGCCCTTATCCCAATAAGAAAGGGAAGCAAGCAACCCCAGTGGCAAAGACTTCTTCCTTTGGTCATGGGGAATGCTATAATTGTGGTTCGAAGGACCATTATGCGAACAAGTGTCCAAAGTCTCTCTCTTGTCGTTACTGCAAAGTTCCCGGTCATGTTGTATCTTCATGCCCCAAGCTTCAGGGTAGGAAGGAGGAAAAGTTAAATGTTGCTCAAGCCCCTGGCAACACATCTCGTGGCCAAGGTATTTCTCATTCTATCCTTGATGGCATTATTATATTTCGTGATCAACCTATTCGAGTTCTTTTTGATACGGGTGCATCCCATTCTTTTATATCAAAAGAACTTGTTGATACTTTTTCTTTAAGTGTTGTTGCTTTAATGACTTCTTTGAAAATTGCGAATCCAGTTGGTGGATCCGCAACAATCAGTTTATTGTGTAATGATGTCGAGATTATTTTGGGCGATTTTTCTTTCCGAGACGAGTTGCATGTCATGCGTTATTTAGGCTTTGGAATGATTTTGGGAATGGATTGGCTTAACCGTTATGAAGCTCATATCCTATGTCCGGAGCGGACTATTCATCTTCGACATCCTCAATCTGTAAAGCAGATTTCTAATAATCTCAAAGATTCGGATTCCAGTTTGGTTGCATCGTTATACTCTTTAAATCCTCATGATGACGATAATGATGATAAGAAAGATATTATTTCTCTTATTCACGTTGTTCATGAATTTTCTGACATATTTGAGCCCGTTTTAGGATTACCACCTAAGCGAGCAATTGAGTTCAGAATTAATCTTATCCCTGGAGCTCAACCTATTACTCGTCCTCCTTATCGTATGTCCAATAAAAAAATGAAGAGATGCGTAAACAATTATCCGAATTGGAGATGAAGAAATTTATTCGCTCTAGTTCCTCGCCTTGGGGAGCTTCAGCTATTTTTGTGAAGAAATCCGATGGTACACTTAGGCTTTGCGTTGACTACCGCAAGCTTAATGATCTTACTATCAAAAATAAATATCCTTTACCTCAGATTGATGATCTATTCGATCAACTTAGTGGTGCTAGAGTCTTTTCACAATTGGACTTAGCTACTGGATTTCATCAGCTTCGTATTGCAGAGGAAAGCATTCCTTTGACATCGTTCCGTACTCGTTATGGATCTTATGAATGGCTTGTTATGCCGTTTGGTCTAACGAATGCTCCGGCTTGTTTCGTTGACCTTATGAATAGAGTTTTCAAAGACTTCCTCGACCGATTTGTTCTCATCTTTATTGATGATATTCTTGTGTATTCAAAAACCGAGGAGGAGCATGAAAAGCATCTTCGGATTGTGTTGGAAACTCTTAGGAGTAATCAATTAAAGGCGAAATTTTGTAAATGCCACTTTTGGCAATCTCGTGTGAAGTTTCTCGGTCATATTATTTTCGAATCCGTAATTTTCGTGGATCCTTCAAAGATTGAAGCGATTGAAGATTGGAAGAGACCGGAGAATGTGACAGAGATTCGTAGTTTTCTTGGATTGGCGGGTTATTACTGCCGTTTTATCAAAGTCTTTTCTAAGATTGCCGTGCCACTCACTAGCTTAACGAAGAAAGGTGTTAAATACATTTGGTCGGACAAATGTGAAACTTCTTTTCAGAAATTAAAAGGGCTCCTCCCTGATGCTCCTATTCTTGTTATTCCCGAGGGGAATCAAGATTTCGTTGTTTATACTGATGCTGGTCGCGTTGGTTTGGGTGCCGTTCTTATGCAAAAAGAACGTGTTATTGCTAATGCTTCAAGGCAATTAAAGCCAGCCAAGACTAGATATGCCACACATGATTTAGAACTCGCGGCTATTGTTTTTGCTCTTCGGATTTGGCGTCATTATCTTTTAGGAGAGAAATTTGTTCTTTATACGGATCATAAGTCCTTGAAGTATTTATTCTCTCAAAAGGAACTTAATTTGCGTCAACAGCGTTGGCTTGAATTTCTTGCACCATATGATCTTGATATCCTTTATACTCCCGGAAAGGGACCGCGTTGCGGATGCACTTAGTCGAAAGCAACAAGCGGTTGTTTCTATGATGATATCCGAATGGAGTGATCTCGAGGTTTTATCCACTTGTGAAATTCGAGACCGTGTTTCCGATTTATGTTCATCTCTTGTTTTATGTAGCCTTGAGGCTCATCCTTCTCTTTTAGACCGCATTCTTGAAGCTCAAACATAGATCCTGAATTGGCTCTTCTTGGCCAAAATATAACGGATAAAATTGATATTGAAGGTTTGAAAGACTTTGATATCGATTCTCGTGGCGGCATTCGAAAATTTATTAGACTTATCATGCCAAATATTAGTGATCTTCGTAAAGATATTTTAGAAGATTCTCACCATTCTAAATTTACCATTCATCCCGGTAGTAGTAAAATATACGCGGATATGAAGCGACTTTATTATTGGGAGGGAATGAAATCTAATATTGCTAACTTTGTTAAGCGTTGCATGACTTGCCAACTCGTTAAGGCTGAACATCAAAGGCCCGGTGGGTTATTGCAACCTTTGGAAATTCCAATTTGGAAGTGGGACCAAATTTCCATGGATTTTATAGATGGCCTTCCCCATTCTCGTTCGGGTCATGATAGCTTATGGGTGATCGTTGATAGACTTACTAAATCTGCCCATTTTATTCCCGTTCGGTCTAACCGAACCGTTCCTCTTTTGGCCAAACTTTTTATTAAAGAGATTGTTAAATTACATGGAGTTCCTACTTCTATTGTTAGTGATCGTGATCCATTGTTTACTAGTGGATTTTGGAAGAGTGTTCAAAAAGCTTTGGGAATGAAGCTTAATTTTTGCACCGCTTATCACCCCCAGTCCGATGGACAAACCGAGCGCGTGAATCAAACTCTTGAAGATCTTCTTCGAGCTTGTGTGCTTGATTTTGGTGGAAGTTGGGAAGATCATATTCCTCTTGTTGAATTTTCCTATAATAATAGCTTCCAATCTAGTATTGGTATGGCACCTTTCGAGACACTCTATGGAAGGCCATGCCGATCTCCTTCTTGTTGGCTTAAGGCCGGTGAGAAGCTGGTTTTAGGTCCAGATTTTATTCGTGATTCCATAGAAAAGATTGAACTTATTCGACATAGGATGAAAGAAGCCCAGAGTAGACAAAAATCCTATGCCGATAATCGAAGAAGGAAGTTAGAATTTTCTGTGGGAGATCTTGTATTCATTCGTGTTTCACCTATGAAAGGTGTTGTACATTTCAGTCGATCGGGAAAAATAGCGCCTCGATATATTGGACCATTTCCTATCACCGAACGTATTGGTTCCGTGGCTTATCGCCTTTTATTACCGGCTCATTTTTCTGCTATTCATGACGTGTTTCACGTTTCTCAATTACGGAAGTGCGTTCGAGATTCCGATTCTATTCTTGAGCCCGGTGTTGTGGAAGAAATTGAAGTTTCACCTAATTTAACTTATAAGCAACATCCTATTCGTATTATTGCTTCGGAGGTCAAGCGCCTTCGAAATAAAGATGTTCCGATTGTTAAAGTCCAATGGTCCTCAAATCCTAAGGATTGCTCTTGGGAATCTAGAGAGTTCATCGAGCGAACACATCCGGACTTACTTTCTCATGCTCTTTGAGGTGAACTTCTTGTTTCAAACTTCTTTTGTGTTGAATATGTTTTTATGGTTGTTACTATATATCTTCTTCTTAAGGATTGCGAGGACCTAATTTCTTTAAGGAGGGGAGTCTATAACAACCCGCATATTTGTCGATTTTATATTTAAATATTTTATTTAAATATTTTATCGATACTCGGAAGTTAGTCCGAAAAGCTACTTTTTGCATACGGTCGAATTAGGACTCGGGACCACTCCCATTGAGTTTAAAATGTCGATTGCGACCTTTTCGAGTATAAGCTCTGATATGTTTGGAGTAAGTTGATTTTTTGCTACTTTTTCACTTAGGGCTTTAGTTTGGGCTGAACCCTCTTACTAACTCAGTCCTAACCCCCTCTCCTCTTCACTACTTCATTTCCATTCCTAACACTTCAAGCTTTTATAGCAATGGAGAGTGAAAGAGGAAATTAAAACTCCAAGCCCTAGTTTTCTTTTGCAAATCAAACTCTAGCTCCAAACTAATAGAAGAACCCATTGGTAAGCTTCTCTTCTTCTTCTCCAACTCATTCTCTTATCAATTTCAGAAATTCCTCAACCTAACTTTGGGAATGTTATTCTTTTAAAGCTTAGAATCAAGCTTCTTGAGTTGGATTTGAAGAGTGGTTGATTCTCCTTTGCTTTCAAGCTTCTTCTTCAATCGTTTGGGTTCAAAGGTGAGATTTTTATCTTAGATCTTTGTCTATAATTATCTTCGATTGTTGGGTATGAATTCCTAACACTTATCCTTGTGCAATTGATTTTGGTTTGGATTAATTTGGTGTATATTTCAATTTTTGGTGTTTTGAAATCAAAATCTATGAAAATCCTATTATGGATATTTGGACATTGATATTTGAGGCGTATCAAAGAGCCGTTAAGGCTGGGTTGTCGCGTGACGTAAATCCTTAGTCGTCATTTGCTCGTTCGACCGTTTTCGATATTCGTTTGGCCATTTTTGGTCGAGGTTCAGGAAATCCTCAAAACACCAGTTTCAGACGTTTGAATATGTGATTTCAGACGTCTGAATTGGCTCATTTCCAAACAGAAAGAAATTAGGCTAAAAACGCCTATTTCGGACGTCTGAAACATTTGGTTCAGACGTCTGAATCACGTTCTGTAAATTTTTATTTTTCCAGATTCAGACGTCTGAACTACTTATTTCAGACGTCTGAAACTGTAGTGTTTTGCCTGCTTGCCTTTTGTTAAGAATTCCAATTTAAATCGATTCGTGATGATCGTATTTGTTGTTATCATTTATTATGACTTTGATGACTCCTTTTTAGGGATTTTTGAATATCCATTTCGATGGATTCTTTATCGGTTTCTTTGGATTTTATTCACATCTTCGAATGTGAATTTTAGTGATTGATTGTTCCTACAATCTTCTTTGTGATTTGTCACTTTAAAAATATAAAGGTTTCAATACTAGTAGTAAATATCAAATTTCTTTCATCAAAACGATTTCAACACTATTTTATTACAAAGCTCGTTTCTTAAACCGTTTTCCAATCTATTAGTATATATAAGCCTTTACCTCACTCGTATGAGAAATCTAATTAAACGACCTAGTAAAACGAGTGGTATGAAACGCTTGCGTTTACTTCGTCGGTTAATTCTTGGACTTGTTCGATTGAATCTCTTGTGACAATTTTCTAGTGGAGATCTACAGTTTGTCCGTAAATATTTAAGTTAAGCAAGTGGTTATGGGACATGAAGCTAAACTCATATATTTACTAGCTTAGTGTAATTGATACTTCTTGTTGATCATGACGATCATCTTTGTGATTTAGACTAGCAATGTGCGATGTCTCTTTGTCTGCGTGGGAGACTAAACCCCGTTTTGTGGAGTTTCGACTCAAAATTGGTGGGGTAGCAACCCATGGTCTTCGGGCCGTTTGTGGAGTTTCGGCTCAATTTGTGATGGTTAGCAACCATGGAATTAGCGTTTCGTTTGTGATACACGTGTTGGTGAGCTTTATGCTCCCGTCTGTGATAGGCCTCCCCCTTTTTGTGATTTCTGAATTTCTTGAGATGATTTCTAGAATTTGTGTTTCACTAATTTTCGTGATTTTCATTGATAAGTTTTATCAATATTTGTGCATTGGTGAATTTGTGTGTCATTGACTTTTGTGATTGACATTGATATAATCGTCAATATTTATGGTTTGGTGAACGAAATAAGGAGTATGACATTTCTTTGATCTTTGAGTAAATTTTTGTGGTATTGATTAATCTCTTGTTGATTTTCAATTACTTATTTATCACAGCTTGGCATTGTGATTATTATGTGTTTTGTCGTACGTCTTATTCTATATCGCTTCATCTGATATTTATAGTTAGACTGATCCGTTTATTATTTTCTTAGTAAATAATACTCGGGTCAGACCGAGATGTTACAGGTGCTTCATCTTGACTTCTCAGATTTTTGGCTAACTACTTAGATTAGTAGTTTATTTTGTTGTGTACACTTGAGATATGGACTCATAGTTGTATTCTTTTGTATAGCACGTGTTGCTATTCTTTTGTATTATTGTGGATCTTTTGACCACTACTCTGATATACACTTCCACGTGTTAGTTATATATTCATATCTTCTTCCGCTTTTGTGATATGAATTATCTGTGACTGATTTGTGTTATGCTTATTTCTATATTTGTTTCCAAGGATTATTATAGCCACTGTGTAGTAGCTTTGTGTTTGTATCGGTATGTTGGATTTCCTCTTGAAATAAAATGCATGTTATATTATCTGACATATCGGTGCTCGTGCAAAGCAATTACACGGATGGTCGCTCCTCAATAGCCTTATTCTCCGTGTTTGTTGACAGCATTACACCGTAGTGTCCTTGGCTAGCGTGGTTATAGAGGTAGGGCGTCACGTTGCATTTCATTTTGTCAAATTTGGACTTATTTAGCTCCATTTATCATATTTCAACGAATTAGCAGCAGTTTGGCAGCGAATATTGACTTTCGATAGGATGGTCGTATCTCTAATATCTATGTACCATTTTGTTCGTCTTATGTTGATCTCCGCGGTATATTTGTTTGTGTGTATCAAAGTTAGGTACGTGGTGAAATCTGCGAAAACGGTAATCGTATCGGTACCCCTTTTAATCTTTTTGTTTCCCTGTCCATTCGTTTAACTACCGTGAAAACCAGTGGGCATTACCTTTTTATATCCGAGAAATAAATTGCTTTCACTATTTCACTTTTTCAATTATTTACTCTGGTTTCGTGCATTTCTCTGTCCCTTTCTCTTTCGATATTGTTCCCTGCTTTTGATATATATAATATATAAAGTACATTTGAGAAAACAAATGGCCTGTAGCATTAAGTCAAACCTACTCATTGTGCCTTTCCATGCCGAAGCTTCATGTTGCTCTCGACCTGCTCCGAGCCCTAAACCTTTGCCCCTCTTTCCCATGCCCAACCGAAAGCCTTTTCCACCACTGAAAGCCTTTTCCATTAATACCTCCAAGCCCATCACCCCAGTCTATAGCCCAGCCTCCCATCAACTTGATTCTTTCATCCCTTCTCGCGCACACAACAGCTCGCCCTAGTAGCTGGCACCTCGCCTCCCCTTGCTAGTTCACCACACAATACCATCAACTCTAAAACCCTCCGCCTATCCTTTTCCCATCCTCCATGTCGTCGCCTTCCTTCCCTTCCCACTGCAACCGAGCCTTTCTGTTTACCCATCCAATCTCGCACTGACCATCCATGCGAACTGCCTTAACCCTCTCCTGCAACCTCTCCACCGACCACCCCCTCTACTGCCCACAAACCTCGCACACCACCCTGTCGCATTCACCATGCATCCTTCACCTTGTCTCATCTCTTCCACCAACGCATCATTCAACTTTCCTGCCAAAAACCCGACTCTCCACACAAACGAGCCTCTCCACCCCATCACCTGATCATCCGCCTGTACCTACCCTCACTTGAACCGAACACACATCCTCTGATAGCTCGCACCATTATCACAGACCTGTACAACCCACAGCTAGTCACTTCGGCCTCACCTGCAAACTTCACTTTGCTTTTCTATATACTTATATATATATACACACACACTTTTATACGACCAATTTTCTTTATATACTTTTATATAGGACCAGTTTTATCAATTTACTTTTTATATATATAAGTTGTATGTTGTTTATATATATAAATTATATAAGTCGTATTAATCTTGTTGTTTATAGATGTATAAGTTTATATATGTTATCTATAAACTGGTTGTTTGCATATTTAAGTTTATATAAGTGTATATATGATCAGTTTGAGTTTATATATATATGTATATATATATTGTAATAAAGTAAGTTTATATTGATATTTGTAATATATTGATTTAGAAATATAATATGTATGTAAGTTTGTATATTAGTTTATATAAGTATACATGAGTTTGGTTTTCAAATATAAATAGAGATTTTATTTTATATGTGATTTGAAAATATATAAAGATTTTATCTTAAATATATGTTATAAAATTAATTTTAGACAAATTTTTTGTATATAACATATACTTTGTTTAGTTTATATCAAGCTAGTTTGATTTGTTTTCATCGATTCCAAACTATCAACTTTGCTCATCGAATTCATGTTCATCGTGTCGTGCTTTGGAATTTATGCTTGGATTATCGCATCTTGTTCTTGGTATCTCTCTAGCCTCAAAAAGTGAGAAATCACTCATGATTAACATTCTTATATTTAGTAGATTCAATTTACATGAAATAATAACTGAAATATGATGTTAAATTTGAATTGTTAGTATCTAATTGTTAAATATGATATGCCACTATCTACAACTATTTACCTATGATATATGACACCATAACCTGTTGCATATATTATATTTAAATTTGTTATTGATGATATATTCCTGTTGTTGATATACTTAACCCGCCTTTTCGAAAGACCATAGACAGGCGGATTTAATTAAGTCGATTACTTGTTTGTCGAGAATGGAATATGACAAGTTTGAGCTGGTTAGATGGATAGATGCTCGGTCAGGATGGGTCGTTCAGTCGGAATGGAGTGGTTCGGTGTGTTGGGAGTTCGACCATGTGGCTCGGCCGTTCGCCATGGCATGGTTCGGTAATAGTATGGAAGTTCAGGTAGGTCGGTCGGTAGTGGTTCGGCATTTGGACAGGTCGTAGGCGAAGGTGGCTCAGAATCAGGGTCGCTGGCATGGAGATGAGAACAGGGTCGCTCGGCATTGAGGTAAGAATAGGGTGGCTTGGCATTGAGGTGAGAACAGGGTTTCTCGGCATTGAGGTGAGAACAGGATGGCTCGGCATGGCATTGAGGTTCGGTCAGGGTCGATCGGCATTGATGTTTGTCGTTGTGGCTCGGCATTGTGGTGGCACGGTTCAACATGGGTGGGGGTGGTTCGGCATTGGAGGTGGCTCGGTATGGTTTGGGTTGGCAAGATGATGTAGGTTAGCATCGATTTGAACTTCATGGTTTGATCGGCATGTGTGGGTCGGTGTGGCTTGGGGTCGGTCAAGATGAAAGGTGCTAGCTCGGCCAAGATCTTGGTGGGCCCAAATTACTCAGGAGGCCCAACAACCTGGTTTGCCCATAAATATAGCATGCGGGTCTCCAAATGGTGGATTTTCTTTTGGCTCTCTGACTTTTTATTTTCTAAGGCTAAAGCTACTCTACCATCTTGTAACTGTAATCGATTATTACAACAATAAAAAGGATATTTCTACAGTGGACGTATGCCGGAATTAGCTGAACCACCATAAAATTTGTTGTTCTTTACTGCTTTCATTTTAATTTTTGTTATTCTTCATATTAATATCCTCCACATATATTCTATCTATGAGCTGTGACTGATGTTTGGTGCTTTCGTTTGGGTTTGGGTGTTAGTGACCAATTTTGGCGCTAACATTTTAGCGCTTTCACTGAGAGCGCTAGCACTCGGGGATTTTGGAGCTTGAATTTTGGATTCAGAAGCTTAGAGACTAGGATTTTAAAAAGCAATGGATAAACCACCAACAAGGAAGCAAGCAGTAGAAAGGAGCAATCGGGAAGGAAGTCAAGCGGCCTCTTAACATGCATACATCTACATAACTCAGGATGAGATGCAGGTTATGATGAACTCTATGCTGGAACAGATGATGAAACAACAAGAGGAGATGATGCAGGCTCTTCTTACACAATTTGGAAAATCAGGAATTGTAGGTGCTCAAGTTCTTGGAACTGGACCAAAGGAACTCAACGGGCAGGCAGATGGAGTGATTCGGCAGGAGCCAGCTCCCAATCAACAAACGACTATTAACCCCAATGGACCAAAACTTGGGGGCACACTGCTGGATAATGTTGGACTAACCCATGGAGGGATATCAGGTGATGCTGTGTAACCCGGCATCAACAGGAACACAGGAGTACGTGACGAGAAATATGTGCCAGAATTTCCACGCGGAGTTGGAGAGCAGCTAGGAAATATGGATAGGGGCAATCTTTGGTTGGAAACATTAGATTAGCTGACATTATTAGGCGGAATATTCGTGGAGGTCTGGAAAATTGAGATTTGGAGGGAGTAAACAAAATTTCGTTTACCCGTAATATTAGGATAGCTAGGAATCCACCCGATTTCAAGCTACCCACTCTGCAAGTATACAACGGTAAGGCGGATCCCACTTACCAGTTGATGAGGTATACGAGGCATATGGAAGTGCTGGGGGGAACAGAGGAGGTCATGGCTAGGTGTTTCCCCTTGTATCTGGCCGATATAGCTGCTATGTGGTTCAGACAGCTAGAGGATGGATCAATTGGGACGTGGACAGAACTCGGGGATAAGTTCTTGAGATAGTTTCGAGTTCACATAATAAGGCCAAAAAATGTGATGACACTGACCTCAGTCAAGCAGAGGGTGGATGAATCGCTCAGGACATTCTTAACTCGGTTTAATGCAGCAGTTGCTTCGGTGGATTGACCGGATCCATCAATGGTTCTGATGGCTGCGGTATCAAGAGTCAGGGATAATTCAGATTTCAATCTATCGTTGATACAGGACCCACCAATGGATCTGGGGGAATTATTTCATGAAGCCTAGAGATTTCTTCAACAAGAGGATGCATGTTAAACATGATTAAGGATAGAGGACTGCCTAGCGAAAACTCGGGTAAGGATAAGGGTAAAGGGAAGAGGAAGCGCTGGAGGGAACTAAAATTCTCCACTTACACAGGATCGAATGCAACACTTGAGCGGATATTCTTAGATACTTAGGATCGCCTTCCTTATCGAAGGCCGACAAGGAGGGAACCCTCGGAACGTGAAAGGGCATCGAGAAGGCATTGTCTCTTTCATGACTTAGACGGGCATGATACCAATAGCTACATGCATCTAAAGGATATAATCGAGGAACATGTAAGGAATAGTCATTTGCAGCAATATGTCGGAATTTGAAGTGTGACGGTGGAACATGAGCAACCACCGCCTGCTTGAATAACGAAGGCATGAGGCCTAGGAATGGCGGTCGGCTAGTCATCAACTAATCATGATGGTTTGGAATAAGTAACAAACTCCAGGCAAACGGCTAAATCACTTATTCATGTACTGGGTTGGAGATAACCCTTAGGCATGCTCTGAGATGATGGTTATCGAGAGCTCCGCTTTGTGAAAATTGTTTTTCCTTTTGACTTGGACATTTGCTATTTCTACTTTGGTTTTGGAGTTTGGATTGAACTCCCATTTTTTTGGTTTTGATTTCGGTTTGGATGTCTGATTTTTGATTTGGATTTTGTGATTGGATTCTCCCTGGATTTTGGCTAAAAGGTCGTCGAGTATGGACTATGTTCGGCAAGGGTCCGGAGAGACCAAGCTTCGGCCTAGGACTTAGGCCCCATATTATCTATCGGTTATTATTACAGGTCTTCGAGTGTGGACTACACTCGGCAATGGTCCAGAGCGACTAGGATTCAGCTTAGAAGTTAATCCATAGCATTGCTCAACATTTAGGGACATTGAACTAGGAACACCATGGCATTATTTGACATAGGTCGCCGAGTGTGGATTACGCTGGGCAAGAACCTAGAGAGGTTATGGATTTGGATATTGGCTATGAAAGGCTAAGGATTTGGGCATGGACCCGGGTGGTCTCGGATTTGGATATCGACCCGGTGCGGTCGTGGATGTGGTTATTGGTTATTGGATGTAGATGGATTAGAACTCGGTTGTCGAGTTTAGATGGATATGGATTTGGCTAAGGATTTGGCTACTGGATTCGGAGTCGGACATCGACTCGGAACAGCCACGGAAGTGGATCAGGATATGTCCGTGGCACTCAGATAGGATGGCTTGGTAATGGATTGGATTATGAATCTAAAAGTATGGATGTGGATATCACACATACTTCGAATATTGGACTTGACGCTATTCAAAACACACATTCCAAAGAAAGGCATGTTTTGGGGACAAGTGCTAACCAACCTTTTCGTAAGACCATAGACAGGCGGATTTAATTAATTCAACTACTTGTTTGTCAAGATTAGAATACGATAAGTTTGAGCTAGTTGGACAGATAGATGCTCGGTCAGGATGGGTCATTCGATCGAAACGAAGTGGTTCGGTGTGTTGGGAGTTCGACTATATGGCTTGCCATTCGACATGGCATGGTCTTGTCATGGTATGGAAGTTCAGGTAGGTCGGTCGGTAGTGGTTCAACATTTGGATAGGTCATTGGCGAAGGTGGCCTAACATCAAGGTCTCTTGGCATTGAGGTAAGAATAGGGTCACTCGGCATTGAGGTGAGAACAGAGTCGCTCGGCATTGAGGTGAGAACAGGGTGGCTCGACGCGGCATTGAGGCTCGGTCAGGGTCGCTCGGCATTGATGTTCGTCGTTGTGGCTGGGCATTGTGGTGGCACAGCTCGGCATTGGTGGGGTAGTTCGGCATTGGAGGTGGCTCGGTATGGTTTGGGTTGGCAAGATGATGTGGGTCAGCTTCGATCTGGACTTCATGGTTCGGTCGGCATGTGTGGCTCGGTGTGGCTTGGGGTCGGTTAAGATGAAAGGTGGTTCGGCATTGGAGGTGGCTCGGTATGGTTTGGGTTGGCAAGATGATGTTGGTTGGCATCGATTTGGACTTCGTGGTTTGGTTGGCATGTGTGGCTCGGTGTGGCTTGGGGTCGGTCAAGATGAAAGGTGCTAGCTGGGCCAAGATCTTGGTGGGCCCAAATTACTTAGGAGGCCCAACAACCTGGATTTGCCTATAAATATAGCATATGGGTCTCCAGATGGGGGATGTTCTTTCGGCTCTCCGAATATTTATTTCTAAGGCTAAGGCTACCCTACCATCTTGTAATCGTTATCGATTGTTACAGCAATAAAAAGGAAATTTCTGAAGTGGACGTAGGACGGACTTAGCCGAATCACTATAAATTTTTTTGTTCTTTACTGCTTTCATTTTAATTTTTGTTGTTCTTCATATTAATATCCTCCACGTATATTCTATCTGTGAGTTGTGACTGGTGTTTGGTGCTTTCGCTTTGATTTGGTTGTTAATAACCAATTTTGGCACTAACAATATGTTACATTATTATATGTGTTCTCACTCTACAGTTCCCTATTAGTTTAGAATTCCCTATGGATTGAAATGATACATAGCTGACGAATATTTCAGATTAGGGAAAAATCTTTATGCTTTGAAATGATAAACCCAAGCGACTTTGTTGATTTGAATTTTGGGATTGCGGGTTGAAATGCTATATACCCGTAAATTTAAATAACTACAGATTGAACTGATAAATATCCGTATTACTTGACCATAGGATGGAAAACTATATACGGACACCATTGGTCTATTTTCTAAAAATTTCGATGGTTTTGAAAGGAAATATATAGATTTTAATTAATATTGATTTTTAAAATATAATATATTAATTTTATTTTTATGTATGTGTAGAATTTAGATTTTAAAAAATATATAGTTGAAATTAAGTTAGTTTCGAAAATATAAATTTTAAGATTTTACTTATAATTTTATTATTTTTAGATATATATAATTTAATAATTAGATTTAATTTGTTAAAATTTAATTTAATTAGTATATATATATAATATGTTCGAGTATTTATATAAAATTAGATTAATATTTTAAAAATATATATCGTAATAAATTTGATAAAGCATGGTTGGAAAGATTAATTGAAATTGATTTGAAATATTATTCGTTTAAGAATTTGATATAAATAAGAATTGATTCGAACTTATTGATTTTGAGATTTTAAGAATATGATTTTTTAAATTTATTTTGATTAAGGTGATTGAATGAATCTATTCAAATTAAAATTAAATTTTTTGAAATTGAATATTTAAATTTGATTTAAGTTTGAATTTGAGATTTTATTTCAATGTTCATAAAAGGCGATTAAGTGAATATTTTAGAATTAAATAAATTAAAGTTAGATATTTAATATTTAATTTTCATTTTCATTTGTAATCTTGGATTTTATTTAAGTGCTTATTAAAATGATAAAATGAATACTTTAAAATTTAAACAAAATTAAAGTTGAATTTTGAAATATAAATGAAATTTATCATATTGAGTTATTATGAGTTATTTGAATATTTAAACTTTGAAACCTATTGATTTTTGAAGTGGTTTAAATTCGAAGTTCAAACCTAGATTTGAAATCGATATAAATTAAAAAGTTTTAATGAGAACTTGAATTGAACCTTAAACCTTTTTAATTTAAATTGTTGAACTGAGATTAATTTGGATTGAATTTTTGGAACTAAAGTTGATTTGAATTGATTTTTGAAATTGAAAGAAACAATTCTAATTTGAAATTATTTTCGATATAAACAATTTTTAATATATACACTATTTTAATCTATGGAAAATAGGCACAAGGACAAACGTAGAAAAAAAATTTAAGCTGAAGGACAATTTTTTTTAGGCTAAAGGACAATGCTACTTCTAATTAGCGTTTTGCATAGTGTAAAACTGAATATAATGCTAGATATAAATAGCATTTTGTATTGTGTAAAAGTTGAATATGATGCTACTTATAACTAGCATTTTTCCTTCAGCTTAAAAATAAAACTTGGTTTCCTTCAGCCCGTTTTTTTTTTCAAGTTTGTCCTTTTCTTTAATTCCCTCTTTAATCTATAACCTATTTTTAATATAAACTATTTTAAATGTAAACTATTTTAATATATAAAGTATTGTGCAGTTATGATTTTGGAAATTAAAATGACTTAAAGTGAAATGATTTCGAAAGTGTCTATGATTTCGGAAGTGATATGATTTTGAAATGGATATGATACTTTGATATAAAGTATGAATCGTTTGAAAAGATTATAAAAGTGATTTTATAAAATGACTATGGTGTGAAATAAGTGTTTGGTTGTTAAAGAGACCAGGATCAGATATTGTTAAACTCTCTACCAATATCGAAAACCATTTTAACAACTGTGCACATGATGGAGATTCCAGAATGAAGTAGAATGGTTTGGCGATGATTTTCTATGAGATATTAACGTAGCCTTGACTCCCGCGAGTCAGTTTGATATGGATAAAACAGGAGCTATACAGGCCAAGTGAGGTCGCACCTCCGATCGAGCATGCTTCTTTAATGCCATTCTATTACTTTGTGACTTGATTAAGTGCACCTTTGATTTGGGAGTGTGTCTCGAGGTGGGCGGTAGTAGCTGCTATGAATTACCACTAGTCTGGGAGAGCAAACAGTAGAATCCTACCCTGGCATTGCCTCGCGTGCCTTGTCACATGCCTTATCACGCCCTATACGAGTTTGTTTTCTACCGTACCTATGGAGTTCTTCCTTAGTATCCCACAAGTTTTGTAACAATCCTGGTGTTAATTACTTAACTAATTAAATTTAACTGTGGATAAGCAATGTTAATATGTAATTTAGGAGATTTAAAATATTTTGCCTCTTGTTTAGATGAAGAATTTACAATTTAATAATTTATTGTTTTCCCAATTAATCTAAAAGCAAATAACAATAACAATAATAATAATTTATCATTATTATTAATAGCAGATTTAATTTAAATTGTTGTAATCATTAATACAACAAATAAGCAAGGGTTTATTATTAAAATTGGAATTGTAATTTATGGTGTCAAATTGTGATTTAAAACATAAGTTTTAATAGTGTAATTATTTCGCTTAAGTGAAATAAGACGTTAGTTAAATTGTATTGGATTTAATCCATTTAGGCCCAATTAGAGTTAAAAATAGGTTGTATTAAGAAGCTTTATATGGTATGCTTCTTTTCTTCCCGTACTTCCTTTTTCTCACTGTCAGCCAAACTTAAAAAACACAGTAAATTGTTTTTATCATCTTTCTCATGAAACCATAGTTCTTCCCCAAATCAACAAATCAGAAAGTGAAATCTATAGTTTCTTAAGCTGATAAACTTAGGTAATCTATGATAACCATTTATACATGTTCATTAATTTCAGTTTTGTTTGCAAATTGAATTTGAGTTTTTGGGTCTTTTTCTGAGAATAATAGGAATAGGAGTTTTGAGGAGAAACAATGATCTTAAGAAGTAAACATCCTTCTTCTCTTTCAATAAGGTGAGTAATCCTCACCACTATCTCTTTGCATGATTATTTTGATTGATTTAACTAGTAATGTAGATGTTAAATTGAATCAATTTGTTACTGTCATGAAACATTATTTGCTGAAACTTCCATGATTATGTGAAAATTGAAATGAATACTCTTTTGAAAACATGATATGGTTGCTGAAATTGAATTAGGAAAATCGTTATAGTAAAACAACGATATCTCAGTGTAAATTAATCTAAAATGACCAACTTTCTATGATAGAAAGGTCTTTCAATTAGCTACAACTTTTATTTGGACCATTTTTCGAAATTGTGATGTTTATTAGTTCGAAATCGAGTTTGAATATGATAGTGTTGCTTTGTTCATGTGTAATTGCTAAGTTGAAACCTGAAATTAAAATAGCCATAACTTTTTCGTTACTTATCGAAATTCGATGATTCTTGATCTTTTGGAAAGCATAGATTATTTGCTACAACTTGCAACTTTGAGTTTTGTAATATTTTATGGTTTACATGGACAAAAATACATTTTACTGTCATTGTCCCGAGAATATACGATAGCGATAATGAATTTAAAAACTGAGAATTGTTTTAGTCGTATCGGTTTCACTTCTTATTGGAATTCGATTATTCTTGATGTTATGGAATCAGATTATCTACTATAATTTTTATGTTTTTAGTTTTGTATAATTTTGAAGTTTAAATGGTCAAAAATTCATTTCTTTATCGCCGCCTTGTCAATGAAAGACAGAATTAATAAATTTAAATCTGAAAATTATTTTGATCATTACTTTTAAACCGTAAATCCAAAATTAGATGATCTTTTCCTTATTTGAAAGCCGAGACTTTTGTATACAAGTTCGATGTTTTAAGTTTTGTAAAATTATAAGATTTATGTGGTCAAAACTACATATCTTTAAATCATAAATTTGAGTTAAACTAAGTAAATAGACAAGCTTCGTATACAAATAATTTTATGAAAGAGAATTATTTTTAATTTATAAATCTTAGAATTATTTCTAAACTAAGTCAATAAATATTAAAAATAATTTTTTTTCAAGTTATTTTATACATTAAGCATTTTTATTAAAATATTGATGGATTTTGAAATATGACTTTAGAAATACAAATCTAATCTATTTTACATAAAAATGATTATGAATTTAGAATATAAATATTATTGTTTTATTGAATAAATAGTATAGGATTCATGGAATTAGGAAATGTAATTTTGAAAAGTATAAACTTAGTTTATTTCTAAATAAAATTGTTATATCTTAATATGGATTCAGAAGAGTAATTAAATAAGTCTTTGTAAATAATATAACAAATGGAAATTTGAGACAACTTTGTGTATATAAGTTAAATCTTGGAATAATTCAGAGTTATGGAATATTTTAGCAAATCTATAAATATTTTTATAAAGTTAAACTATGAATCGATATATAGAAAATTATAATAAGTATTTTCAATTATAAACTCAAAAGAAAAAATATGTTTTCGATTGGTTTAAATGATTTTGAATAATGCTTCGTCAAATATGGCATAACTCATTTAATAGAATGTTTGAGTGGAACATACTAACCCATTAGAGAATACTCTAATTCCACCGGGTAGCATGGGATGCCTTGGTTAAATTCATGTGACCATATTTGGGAAAGTACCTAATACTTTAGAGTTGTATTCTCTTCTGGTGTGAGACAAGTGGTTGCTAGATCCTTAAGAGAATGTAGTTCAGATTTTTCAGTGGTATCCATAATAAGTGATATTTACTAGCTTTTAGTAAATAATTGAATTTCACTACACGGTATGAGACATATTAGTTAAATTCTACTGATTACTGAAGGTGATAGAATTTGACACATTAGAATTCACTCCCTTTTGGTGTACGGCAAGTGGCTGCTAGATCCTTAAGAAGTTTATTCCTAGATTTCTTTTCGAACATAATAATATAATAATATTAAATAAATGTAGGTTTGCAGAGTCATGGTTTCTACGGTAACCTTGATCGGTATGGACTATCATTTAGATCATTCTTTGATTCTGTATTCCCGGTCTGAGTACAATCCTTGGTATCAGATCGGTTCGAGTGCCAATTTTTTGTTTGTTTGCCATAGGTTTTGAATAATCATTGCGATTGCTTTGGACGATCATTATGATCGGTGTGGATTCTGGATATTAGGATTCTATGACTATTATGTGTTCATGAAATAAACATATATTCTTGTGTCATGTGTTTATGAAATAAACATATATTTTTGTGTCGTGTGTTCATGAAATTAATATATGTTCTTGTGTCTTGTGATGGATGTTAAGTTAATTCTGTTATTTTATGTTTAGTGACTAGTTCGTGTTTGTGACTTAAACTTATAACCCTGTTCTGAGTTAATCATTGATATTTGCATACTTAGAGATATTATGTTTTGTTATGTGAATTCAATGTTTAGTGACTAATATGTTTCGTGACTTAAATGTATAACCATGTGCCTTGTGATGAACTCTAAGTTAAATTAATTCCTATGACTCGTTATATCCTGGACATCTATATTTACTTATATGTTGTTTGTTCTTGTCTTATATCTTGTTCTCACCCTTTTGGATATTTAGAGATAGTCTGACCCGGGTGTTATTTTGCTCGGCTTAGGCCGAGGCTTTTCAAGTTACATGACAGGTTGACCTTTGAATGGTTATGCTAGCAATGAGATAAACATTTGTACTTTTAGTTTATCCCATTTAGGAAATTTGGCCTTGTAGATAAAATGTATAATTGAGATTAGAGAATTGTTAAACTTGTATAACAATCGAGTTTAGTATTTCATTTTGTTAACTCAAATTTTTTTCATGTGTATGTTGAGATTTATTCCGCTGTGATCTGTGACTATTATTTATATGATATATTGTTCTGATTTTAAGAAATCAGCGTGTTTATTACTTTTTATTAATACTGTACATGTCAAATTTCAGTTCAGATATTAAGTGAAAAGGTATAAATGATGTGTTAGTGTTAGTATAAAGATATATTCACATTCGATCGCCCTTAAAAAGCCATATTATTTCGATTAGTAGATGACATTACTTGTATTGTTCTTTGATAAACTAGCATCGCGGTGGGGTCGTTACAGGTTTGATGCAGCTTAAAGTATCTGAGTAGACTACGTGAGTATATAAAATGTGTTAAGGGGGATATGGATAACGCCTTAACGCTATCTTAATAGTTTACTTTACTATGGACATTATCTATGTAGCATATTGTACTATGTATGTAGATAGTTTAACGGATCGTTAAAGGGTGGAATCCCAAATATCCTTGAGTTACTTTGTATTTCACTTGACATTTCCCTTGAGTTGATTTACTGGGATACGAGTGTTAATATCGACTAGAGTGTTTTGTGTTTTTTCTTTATGTTCGGGTCAGATTGAGTGTCACAACATTTGAGACTCACCTTTGGAGCTTCGCTTGGAGATCTATCTTCATCTACTAAGCTGTTTTGTTAGTTCAGTTTATTCAAATTATTTATGTTCGGACTTGTCATCTGCTTTTGTATTCGAGACTACATTGTATTTGAGATTTCAAATGTATCTTGTTTTAGATTCTGATGTTTATATAGTAGCTTCATGGACTACTATTTATTTATTCCGTTCCTTATTGTTGTATTACTCTGTATCTGTGATTCTGTGATTGATTTATTTACTATATATACTAAATTTTTCCAATTATAAATTAACATTCTGTTATTTTGGGTGATTCTAGTCCGACGTGGGTGGATGATTATCGATTTGAATGGTTAGAAATGCCAGGTTGTTACAGTTGGTATCAGAGCTTTGTTTTTTGCAAAACTTAACATATAGTGTAAAATTAATTATAGAATCATATTCGTTCGAGCTTGAAATTCTTTGTTAGGATCCTCTTTGATTAGGGTTTCGTTTTAATCTTGGAACTTTACCTTTGTTCCAAATCCTTTCTTGTCTTGTTTGGTTCATGTTCTTTTGATACTGGAGCATCCCATAGCTTCGATCTCAATTGGCAACTTCATCCTTTTGTGTGACTAATCCCATCGGCGGTCTCGCCAACCTTTCTTATTTGTAAAGGGGTAAAAATCCTTTACAATAGGCGTCGATTCACCTGAGATTTCTATGTCCTTAGTTTTGATGTTGTTTTTCTTGCAAAGCTTGAACCGTTTCTCTAGTAGACGACAAGGGTAATTATCTTGTAATCGAATTTCGACTTCCTTAGGTTGATACAACCAGCTTCATCTTTTCACATGATTCTTAGCCTAATGATCTTGACTTCCCCGATAGTCACGGATTATCCTGATGTTTTGGTGAAGCCACTTTTCTTCATCCCAACCGGGAATTTGAATTCTGCATCGATCTTATTCTTGGAGCTCGACTTTTTGTCCTTCCTCCCGGATGAATGGTCTCTATAAATGGTTCGTCATCTGCTTTGGATTAACCAATGCTCCTGCCTTCTTCGTCAATCTCATGAATCGCATTTTCTGCGATGTTCTCAACAAGTTTGTCCCATTTTCGCTGATGATATGCTTGTCTTTTCTAAGTCTCGGTATACCCTGTTAAGGTCGCCACGATTAATATAAGTCTATCCATCATTCCTCTTTTAATTTAGTTATCTTACCTTCCTTTCGAGCTATCTTCGTAGTTAGAATTCTCTTGATTAGGGTTCCTCTAAATTTAAATCTCTATCCTTGTTATAAAATCCATTCTTGAATCATCCTATGAAGGAGCGTATTTGTAATTAATATAAAATGTTTTATATTGTGTTGTTTAAGTTGTTAAGTTTGAATTTGGGTTTCGATCGATTCATCTAGCCAACGTTATCGATAGGAATTCCAAAACATTTGAACGTAGCAAACTGACATAATATTATTTTCAAAATTGGTAAATGAGATAATTTTATTGTATGATTATATTTATATATAAAATTATAATTTTCTAAAATTAGATTGTTAATGAATTGGTTGTTAGAAATGATAATACTAGATTGTCATTTATTGTTTTGTCAATATCCCAAAACCATTAACTATTGTTGTTTATTATAAGGAGTTAAAATTTTAAAACATGTTTTATAAATATGATTTGCAAATAAAATGAATTTAAATTAAAGAATTTGAGAACCAAATTTTTGGTGCTTCTCAAAATTTGGTTTTCAAAGTTTGAAAAATATTATTATTTGAAAGTGTTTTGAATGGAAATCGTTTCAAAGAATTTTAAAGGAAGTCGGTTCGTGCTCTCTTTTTTTGTCCATGGAAAATAATTTCAGCGATGACTACAGCATCATCGACATTCATTTTCAAGTCTCAGAGTGGAGAGACAATTTAGTAGCTTTGCAACATTTTTGTTTTAGAAAATGGATTTGATTTGAATTTCTCGAGTATGATTGGATTTATAAAATATATATATTTATATTTATTTCCAAATAATTTGAATTGAAACCAGAATTTAACTCATAAGTTTTATGCTAAGTGATGGTTTTCAATTATGGAAATGAAGCAAAATTTTGAATAATTGGAGTATTTAAATAAGAAATGGAATTAAAACTACTTGGAACAGTTGAACTAGGATAAAATTAATTGTATAATACTCAATTGCATTCTACAACTTACCTAAATGTTCAAAAAGTTAAAATGTAAAGTGAATTTGTAATGGAAGGTTATACAAGAGAAATTTAAGTAATAAAAATGCGCAAACTAAATTTTTCTTAATAGAAATGTTGTAAATAAGAGGTAAATTTGTATGGTGCTCAATTACACTCTGCTACATTAATAAAACTTAACTGGAAAAAAAAGTTTGAATGTAATGAGAATTTGTAATTGAATATTATACAATATAAATAAAAGTAATAAGATGTCCAAATGAAATTTTGTTAAAGAAAATTATAAGAAAAAGTAAGTGATTATAATAAATGTTTATATAGTGATTAAGTGAAATAAATTGAATAATAAGTAAATAAATATGAAGTTCAGAATAGTTGAAATTAAATTGTAAGTGGAATAAAAAAATTAACTGAAGATAAATGGATAAAATAAATGGGTTAAATAAAATAAATTTGTTTTGAAAGAAATTTGTAGCAAATGTTAATAAATTGAAATAAAAAAATGTGAATACAGTAGATATTTATTGAATAAATGGATTGAAACCAAATTAGTTGATTGTAAATCAATTTAAAAACTAATGAAATATATGTGGTTGTGAGTTAATTGTTGTATTTTGTATTTCTAATCTATCTTTCTTTCATGTTGCTTCTATTCTCCTATCTTGTTCCTCTTCGGGGATGAAAAGTTTTGAGTGAGGGAGAATGTAATGACCCATAAATTTTAATGATTTTAATAACATAATTAAACGAAAGAATTTCATGAAAATTAAATAATTAAATTTGACAATGAAAATTTGATATTTGGAATACGTCTATTTAAACATAACAAGTGTCAGATTTCATCAGAAAATATATTAGTTTATTCTATTATGTAGTTTCAATTTTTAATTTTAATCAGTTGAAATTTGATGGAAATAAGATATTTTCGAAATCTGAATATTTTTATATAACAAAATATGTAGACCATTTTCTAAGTGAGATATTGCATTTCGTTTCGTTAAATTTGGACTGCTGTAGCTTCATTTATCTTATTTTCAACGAATTAGCCGCAGTTTGGAAGCGAATCGACTTTTGATAGGATGTCGTATCTCTAATATCTATGTACCATTCTGTTTGTCTAGTCGTGCTGATCTCTGCAGTGTATTCATTTGTGTGTTCCGGAGTTCGTCACATGGCGAAATCTACGAAAATGGTAATCGTATCGGTACCCGTTTTAATCTTTTTATTTCCCTATCCATTTGTTTAACCACCGTGAAATCCAACGGTCACTACCTTTTTATATTCCTCGAAATATATTGCTGACTTTCCCTATTCCACCTTTTCCAATATTTATTCTGATTTCATCCATTTCTCTTTCCCGTTCTCTTTTTATATTGTTCCTTGCTTCTGAAATATAATTCTCACTCTGCATGTTCCTTGTTAATTTAGAATTCCCTATGGGTGGAAATGATACATATCTGAAAGATATTTTAGATTAGGGAAAAATCGTTCTGGCTTGAAATGATAAGCCCAAGCGATTTTGTTGATTTGAATTTTGAGATTGCGGGTTGAAATGATATATACCCATAAATTTAAATAATTACAGATTGAAATGATAAATATCCGTATTATTTGACCATATGATAGAAAACGATATACGAACACCGTTGGTCTATTTTTGAAAATGATTTCCATGGTTTTGAAAGGAAATATATGGATTTTAATAAATATTGATTTTTAAAATATAATATATAAATTTTATATTTATATATGTGTAGAATCTAGATTTTTAAAATTACACACATGAAATTCTAAATTTATAAGTTAGTTATAAAATATAAAATTTAAAATTTTACTAATAATTTATTATTTTTAAATATATAAAATATAACTTAATAATAAGATTTAATTTAGTAAAATTTAATTTAATTGGTATATATAATATGTTTCAGTATTTAGATAAAGTATGGTTGGAAAGATAAATTGAAATTGATTTGTAATATTTTTTTTTAAGAATTGGATATAAATAAGAATTGATTTGAACATATTGATTTTGAGATTTTAAGGATATAATTTTATAACTTTATAACTTTAATTTGATTAAGGTGATTAAATGAATGTATTCAAATTTAAGTAAACAAATTTGAAATTGAATATTAATTTGATTTAAGCTTGAATTTGAGATTTTATTTAAATGTTCATAAAAGGTGATTAAGTAAATATTTCAAAATTAAATAAATTATAGTTAGATATTTAATGTTTGATTTTGATTAATTTGTAATCTGGGATTTTATTTAAGTGCTTATAAAAATGATAAAATCAACATTTTCAAATTTAAATAAAATTAAAGTTGAATTTTGAAATATAAATGAAATTTATCATATTGAGTTATTGTGAATTGTTTGAATATTTAAACTTTGAAACCTAATGGTTTTGGAAGTGGTTTAAATTCAAATTTCAAACTTGAATTTGAAATCGATATAAATTAGAATGTTTTAATGAGAATCTGAATTGAACCTTTAACATTTTTAATCGAAATTTTTGAACTGAGATTGATTTTGATTTAAATTTTAGAACTAAAGTCGATTTGAATTGATTTGTGAAATGGGAAGAAACAATTCTGATTTGAAACTATTTTCGATATAAACAATTTTTAATACATACACTATTTGATCTATAACATATTTTTAATATAAAATGTTTTAAATACAAACCATTTTAATATATAAACCATTTTAATATATAAACTATTGTGTGGTTATGATTTTGTAAATGAAAATGATTTAAAATGATATGATTTCAAAAGTGTATATGATTTTAGAAGTGATATGATTTTGAAATGAGTATGATGCTATGATATGAAGTATGAACCGTTTGAAAAGATTATAAAAGTGATTTTATAAAATGACAACGGTATGAAATAAGCGTTTGGTTGGTAAAGAGAGCGGGATTGGATATTGTCATACTCTCTGCCATTGATGGAAACCATATTTACAATTGTGCACATGGTGGAGATTCCAGAATGAAGTAGGATGGTTTGGCGACGACTATATATGAGGTATTAACGCAGCTTTGACTCCCACGAGTCAGCTTGATGAGGCTAGAACAAGAGCTATACTGGGCCAAATGAGGTTTCACCTCCGATCGAGCTTGCTTCTTCGATACTATTCTATTACTTTGCGATTTGATTGGGTGCACCTTTGATTTGGGAGTGTGTCTCGAGGTGGATGGTAGTAACTGCTATGCGTTACCACTAGTCCGGGAATGCAAACGATAGAATCCTACCCTAGCATTGCCTCGCGTGCCTTGTCACATGCCTTATCGCGCCATCTACGAGTTTTTTTGTACTATACCTATAGAGTGCTCCCGGAGTATCCTACTGGTTTGGTGGAGCTTACAGCATATGTATTGACTACGGGAATATATAAAATGTGTTAAGGGGGATATGAGTAACACCTTAACACTATTTTAATAGTTTACTTTACTATAGACATTATCTATGTAGCGTATTATACTATGTATGTAAATACATCAACGGATCCTTAAAGGGTGGAATCCCAAACATCCTTTGAGTTACTTTGTATTTCACTTGACACTTGAATTGATTTACTGGTATAAGAATGTTAATCCTAACTCGAGTGTTTTGTGTTTTTTCTTTATGCTCGGGTTAGACTGAGTGTCACTGTATTTGAAACTCACCTTTGGAGCATCGCCAGGAGATCTATCTTCGTCTACTCAGCTATTCTGCTATTTCAGTTTATTCTAGTTGTTTATATTCAGACTTGTCATCTATTTTTGTATTCGAGACTACATT
Source organism: Allium cepa (assembly GCA_030765085.1). Taxonomy (NCBI): domain Eukaryota; kingdom Viridiplantae; phylum Streptophyta; class Magnoliopsida; order Asparagales; family Amaryllidaceae; genus Allium; species Allium cepa. The sequence goes on from CM060931.1 coordinate 445,654,147, forward strand.
GTATTTGAGATTTCTATTGTATTTTGTTTTAGATTCTGATGTTTATATAGTAGCTTCATGAACTACTATTTATCTATTCCTCTATTTATTGTTGTATTACTCTGTGTCTATGATTCTATTATTTATTTATTTACTGTATATGCTAAGTTTTGCCAATCATAAATTAACAATCTGTTGTTTTGAGCGATTCAAGTCCGACATGGGTGGATGATTTTTTATTTGAATGGTTATAAATGCTAGGTTGTTACAGAGATATCATGTTATCATCCTGTATATTATTTTACAGTATATAAAACTGTAAATTGAATTATATCAAATAAATTAACAAATAAGTTGAAATGATATATACCTACGACATTTATTTTGAGTTGAAATGATATATATCCATTCCAAAATTAAATTGAAATAACCAATTCACTAGCCATAGGTTAGAAAACTATATACGGATACCGGATTGGTTAAACTAAATGATTTCAAAAATTTTGGTTTGAAATTATTCAAATTGATTTTGATGTTAAGAAAGAAAAATCGAATTTATGGTAATCGAGTTATTTTCGAATTTGAGCTTGAAATGTTGAAATTTAAATTTGGAAACATGAATTGTTTTAATAGTCGAAGTTGAGGTTTTGAAGTAATATAGAATGATATTGCAAAATTGAGCTCGGAATTAAATTACATTGGAAGTTTAGATCTTAAATTGAATATTGAAGGTTAATTTTATTTAAGTGATTTGAATTGATATTTTAAAAATCGAACTCGAAATTGATATAAATCAAAATGGTTTAAATTTGAGAATTAAGTTGAAATTTAATCATTGAATCAGATAGTTGAAGTTGAAATTAATTTGAATTGAAATTGAAATTAATTTGGAATTGAGATTAAAATTAATTTGGAATTGGAAATGAAATTAATTTTAAATTGGAATCAATTGGAATTGAAAGCGAAATCGAATTAATTCAAAATCGAAATCAAATTTATTTGATTGAAATTGGAATCGCAGTAAAATTTGACTTGAAATTGGAATCGAATCGATTAAATCGAAATGGAAATTGATTTGGATTGGAAAATTTGGAATTGAATCAGTTTGTTTTGGAAACTATTTTCAAATAAATTATTTTAGTATAAACTGTCTAAAATATATCTTCTTAAATATTCAAATTATTTTGAGTTTCCAAACTATTTTACTATATAAATCATTTTCAATGCTCAAACTATTTTCTATTAACCTATTTTAACTATTTAAGCTATTTTAAAACTATTCAAACTATTTTCTAAAAATTCAAACTAGTCAAAAGGGTGGAATCTTTATATTTAAATCTTGGATTTAAATACGAAGTGGGTTAAAATGGAGTATAACCTAAATTGAAGTTCGAAACAATTTTGGAAGCAAAATCGAGATATTGGAGTGAAATGATATTTTCAAGTGAAAATGACGTATCGAACAGAATATGATTTTTCTTGAAGTAAATATTATATTTCGAAATGAAATTGATTTTGAAGCGAATATGATATATTGATATCAAGTATGAATTGTTTTCGAAATATAAAAGTATCAACCGGTGTGTAAAATGACGTTTAGTTGTTAAAGAGACCGGGGCGTCTTATTAGCATACTCTCTGTCAATATTGGAACCACTTTGATAACCGTCTACGTGGTGGATGATATCCAGAATGTAGTGGTTGAATTGACGAATGTTTGCTGGAATGAATGAAGAGAAAAATGATAGATAGCCTTGACACTTGTGTCATTAATAAAATGACTAAAACAAGAGCCTATGTCTGACGATGAGGTTAGCTACCTCTAGCGACGTTGATCCCTCGTATTACTATTGTGATTTCGTACTCGATGGGCACACCCTTTTTGTTTGGATTGATGGTCATCATCGACCACAAATGGGTTACGACCAGCCAGAATTGGTAAACTGGTAGAATTCTACCTTGGGCAATGCCTCACATGCCTTGTCATACTTATCCTTATACGAGCCCATTACGACTACGGATTAGTATTGTACCTATAGGGGAATCATTGGCTACTTATTTTACTGGTTGTGTTACAGGACCTGCATAGAATACATGCTACAAAACTTGTTATAGTGGATCAATGTAAAGCCTTAGCTGTGACAGCGAGCAAATCCGATCCCCTTTGATTCGACAATATTCTCCATCAGTTCAACAATTGGACGGAAATACGAACCATTAGGGTTGAAGAAGAAAGAGGCAGAAAAAGGAATAGAAAACAACATCAGAATCTCACAATCGCAGTGGAACAATATATAATAGATAACAAAAGTGATATTTATACAAATTGAACTATAACTGTTTATATATTACATCATCAGATACAACACAGAATAATAGCACAATACCAGACAATTATAATAACTTGTCCTCACAAAGTTGAGTATACAACATACCATACACAGCGGAATATAAGTATGATACGAGATATACATCTCCATCGTTCAGCCCGTCTCCTGAGCTTCATAGCATCCTATCCTGAATCTGTAATACTCGGTCTGACCCGGACATTATAATAAAATAACACTCGATTCAGTCTGGAAAACCAGCATGAGAAAAATATACTCAACTGGATTATTAAAGTTTTCAAAATCCTTTGAAATCAAAGGTATCTCGTAAGACCACGCCACAAATAAACATGTCAGGTTTTTACCTTACGATAACCAAAACATTTTTATCAAATCCATCTGATATTATAATAGTGTCTAAGTACAAATATATATTCAAATAGCCGAAATTGTTACATCCATTAAATTCCAGTATAATAGGTATACAAACAAGTCTGAAGGCACTTATTAGAGATTGAGTTTTCATACAATGGCAGGGCTACTGGGGTACCGCCCGTCACAGTACTGGCCTGGAACAGAGTACCAAGGACCACTCCCGATCCCCTGCAACACAAGATCGAAGCTACCCCTTACTGGATAGTCCGAATAAGACCATCCCGTGGATCGGATTAGCAACCGCCTACGAAGCCGAAAAATAAAGGGACATCTAGACAGGGGAAATCTTACCCTAATTGGGTGCTACCCACTTAACCTTGCTGCACCTCCCCTGTTTTAGCCATTTTCGGTTGATGAGGCTTGAGGCTATGTGTTACCTATTTAGAACACATTCACTTAGAACGCTCGTCCTTCGGACGATGTTCTGATAGCATTCGTCCATACAAGTTGCCCTGGGTCTGGACAAACCGAATCACCATCTTCATCATCTTTACAGTCTTCATTCGCAAACATTCATACCCGATCGAAGTGGTTTTTGAATAATTAAACCCGATCTCGGTCTCTTCGAAACGATCAGCGCATTGGCCAATATTGGTAATCGGTTATTTAACTATCAAATTAACAATCATTCAACACATTATGTTATTTCCACTGAAAAGCACCAAGTCTGATTAAATTTAGATTTCAAATAAATTAAATCACTTTATCCAAAAATATACACTTAAAGCATTTAAAATAAAAATACTTAAATCACTTTATTCAAATAATAGTTATGAAATTCTATAATAATTTTTCCAAGTAAAACTTAAGCCAAAAACTACTTTTAAAATAAAACTGTTATATAAGGTACAAATATTTAATAGCTATCCTTTAAATCATAATACAAGTTTAACCTTTAAAAATAATTATTACTATAATTAACTTAAATAAATATTTACTTTAACAATTTTAAAACAACTAAATAATAAATTTTTAAACATTCTTTCAAAACTATTTTTAAAACTTCTAATTTATACTTAAAAAATTTCCTTTGAAATTATACTTAGCTTTTTAGGAAAATACACTTTTCATTCCAATATAGCCCATCTAATCATTTATAAATCCTTCTCGATTTATCCCAATTTAATTTATGTCTCAATCTCGTAAATTTTCTTTTCCACACTTTTAAAAATAAAACTACATTTTTATTTTTAAAATGATTTACTCATTCCTTTATAAATTCCCACCATGTAACAGCCCGCTATTTTGGACCATTCAAATCGACAATAAAACCGTACATGTCCGACTTGAATAATTCAAAATACCGAATTGTTAATAAAAATTTGGCAAAACTTAAAATATACAGTAAATAAATCAATCATAGATCACTTACACAGAGTAATACAATGCAGCGGAATAGATAAAAATAGTAGTTCATGAAGCTACTATATACATTGGAGATAGAAATAAATACAATTGAATATCTTAGATATAGTGAAGTCTCCAGTATGCGCAGATGACTTCTCTGAACAAATCAACAGGATGACTGAAAGGATAGATAGCTGGATCTTCAAGCAAGGCTCCAACTTCGAAGGTGAGTCTCAAATGCTGTATCACTCAGTCTGACCCGAGCGTAAAGCAAAACACAAAACACTCGAGTCAGGATTAACATTCTTATATCTATAAATCTAACTCAAGTGAAATATCAACTGAAATATAATTAACTCAAAGAATGTTTGGAATAACCATCCTCTAAGGGTCCATGGAACTATCTACAGGGTAGAAATATACACTATAACACCGTGGTTCTTTCATCTTAATTTATACTTCAAAACCAAAACATCATTTTCACTCCAAATATCTCTATATTTCCCAAATAGTGTTTATATATATTAAATAATTTATACAGTAAAGTATTTTCAATTCCCTCAACTTAACAAATCGTTTCAACATTAACCCAACCTTCCCATTCAAATTAAATTCAAATCCCAATTTATCAATCTCAAATTCAAATTTGAAATCACAAAATACCCCCTTTATATTCCAATATATTTCAAACTTTAAGTATTCAACGTTTCAAACTAATTTTTATTCAATTTAGCTTCTAAATAATAAATTCAAATTTAGTTCAACCTAAATTTATATTTTAATTCAGTTTAGTTTCTAAATAACAAATTCAACTATATTTATTTCAAATACAGATCTAAATCTCGAAATCGCCATTTAAATTCCAATATAGCTCAAAGCTTTAATATTTACAAGTTCAATTCAAGTCGATTTAATTAAATAAATCCTTATTTAAATACCATTTTTAATAAACCCAAATGTACCTCCCAATCCTATTTTTTCAATTTATTACGAGAAAGATCTATTTGAAATATAGATTTCCATAGATACTCAACTATATTATATGTATTAAATCAATCTAATTTAAATCAAATATTACGACTAAATCTATATATAAAATTTCCATTTATATAATATCTTAAGAATCAAAATTTATTAAACCGTATATTTCTTTCCAAAATTATAGAAATAATTTCAAAATATTTATATGGACCAACGGTGTCTGTATATATATTTCCTACCATATAGTCCAGTGCTACGGATATTTATCATTTCAATCCGTACACTAAATATATTCGGGTGGATATCATTTCAACCCGAAATCCAAAATTCAATTTAAATGAAAATCGTTTGGGTTTATCATTTCAACCCATAACGATTTTCTCCTATTCTAAAGTCCGTTCGGGTATGTATCATTTCAACCCATAGTGATTTTTATACTAACAGGGAACTTGCAGAGTGATAGCAGATATGAAAATAATAATAATAACAATAGGTATATATCATCAAAATAAATATAAACAATAGGATATGGTGTCATATCCCATAAGTGAACTATTACAGATAATAGCATAAATATAACAATTTAAATAACTACAGCAGCATATTTCAATTGTCATTTCAATTGAAATCAAATTTAATAAATAAAAGAACGTTAATCGTGAGTGATTGCTCACCTTTCGAGGCTAGAGATATATGATGATGAAATGAGCTATGAAATCCAAAGCAACGCTGGATGGACAAGATTTGATGTAGAAAATAGGCACGACGGACAAGGCTGATAATGGGAAATCGATGAGAATGAATCGAATCAATTTTGATATTACAGAAAAAAATATAAATTATTATGATATTAATTCTCCCAAAACCAATTTTCAAATTAAAAATGTATATTTAAAATCTATATATACCTATATGTAATTTAAACATAATTCGTCCAAAAAAACCATTGTATTATATTTTATAGTCAATAATTATTATAAAAACAATATAACCACTTATTGTAATATATATTACTTAAAAACCCCATGAAAGCAACCTATATATGTTCATAATAAAAATGTATATATAGAAATTCCAAATGCATAGCCTATATTCGGTTATATATATATATTACGTAAGTCTGAAACAAACACCTAAACGCATATATATGTCTCGAGATTTATAAACAACAAAATACTTATAATGACACATGCACTCATATACTTATATAGACTGTGAACAAGTATACATACTATGCCGTATAAAATCCAACACTAAAAAAAAAGTAAACTCACACTGAAAACATTTTAGTCAATTATTAAATATATATATTAACTAGCGTATAAAACTAGCGTATCCTGTAACTTTATAATATATAAGCTATATCAGATATGAAACTATCATTATATCAGATATATAAATAGTTAAACATTTTATACAAAACTATCATAACTTTATTAAATTAAACATACATTACACACTTACACAAATAGACCGTAAACTGTAAAACTTCACCCATTTTAAAGTGGTAACAATACGCTTGCTAAAAATATAACCCACATAGCTCGTACTTCCCTATAAAACTATATAAATATTTGTAAGCTAACCATTAATATAGTCTAATTCACAATATGCATACCTTTATAACTTTAAATCAAATGTGTATATATATACTTATAACCAGTTATTCACAAAATACATAGCTTTAAACATATCATATATTTAAATACATATACAATCGACTGATAAGATGAGTATGCTTTACGTTTTATATATGTACTAACTTTTTATATAATATTTATATATACACTTATCAAATTTTATAACATGCGAACAAAATTTTATATTATATAGAATCTGAAAACTGCAAACATTTCATACTTGGAACCATACTATATTTATAAGATGTATATATGATATCTTAAATCAAAAAAAACTTACTTTGCTATAATACATACAATATTACTGCATAGATATACATTACTGACATATATTAAACTATATATTAACTAATATATAACCTTCAAACTTTTAAAATTGAATACCAACGTGACACATAAAGTATAAAACAATCAAGTTATCAAATCTCTATACATAGTATAATATCATACACACTATGAACGGAAAAAAAAAAAAGAATACTGTTATGAACTCATATATATAATACCATATGATACATAACTAACATGAATTTAAAATCATGTAGGACAGATCACATATTCCAAATACAAACTTATAGAAAATATACAATAACACATATATATTATAAATATATGCTAACCTATTACTCAAAGATAACGTGTGGCATGATTGTTGATGGTGAAGGCTCTGAGGATGGCTGAGCATGCAGGCGATGACAACACGTGTAGAGAGATATGTGCATGAGAGGAGGAGAGAAAAACGCGGAGGGAGAGGGATGAGTTGGATGTGGTGGGTGACGAAGCGATGGGAGGTGGAAGCACGGTAAAAGAAGGGAGAAAATAGGTGGATCTGTAGAAAGAAAAATGGAAGAAGGAGGAGGAAGAAAACTTAAAATGAGGAATGAGATTGGAAGTGACAGCAGTTTGCAATATGAAAGAAACGAAGTCAAACAAGGTTATAAAGGCAAAATAAATAAAGAAAAGAACCGTTGCATACGAAACGTATACAATAAATATGAATTGATTTGAATAGTAATGGTCAAATTCAGCTGAAAAGATTAAAGCGAATAAATACGGAGCATTGGTTATGGTAAAGTAACGCACAAAATTAGGGGAATAACAAAGGAAAGGACTGGTCAAAATAAATGAATGTAAACGTGCAACGAATATAAAAATCTATATAATTGAACCGATGGAAACGAAGGAAGCAAATAAAAGAAAGGGAACGAAGGAAAAAAAATGAGCTGTGTCCCGAGCATAAATAAAGGTGGTAACGTATGAGAGGAATGAGAAAAACAAACGGGCACAATTTGAAATCAATGCAATAAAACGGCCAAAAGCTGATTTTTAGGAAAATTATTAAAGAAATATTCCTTGGGCTGCGCGTTTGAGATCCGAAAAGGCATGGAAATCAAAAAGTTATAATTTAGATTGGAATGAAAACGTACAGGAAATAATAAAGGGAAAAAAAAATAAATGCGAAATAATCATATAGCATTTATTACGTTTCAAACTTTTGACATGGCATGGGATGGAAACAGCTGTACGCTAATTGAGAAGCTATTAAAGCAATTTATTATTAGTGGCATGTTATACGTTTTTATATTTATTTATTTCCTAGATCTCAATTCATATCTGATTATACTATGCAGATTTATCTTTATTATTAAACGTTCAAAAAGAATAAAACGTATACAAATTTTCTTGATTTTCGAAACAAAATTAACGGCTAAAAGATGATGAAGGGACAAAATATAAGAAAGGGAAAGAGATGAATGCGTACAATTATTTATAAGAAAAGAGAGAGAAAAGAAAAACCCACAATTAAAATGAATGAATGAACGCTGAAAGTCAGTCAGGAATATAGAAGGTACAATATGAAATAATGGTAATCACAACTACTTTTTTTAATGCAGACCTTAAATCAACCCTTAAAACATATACTTCATATATGTAGTTAAATATAGTATATACTTCTCTTCTTCTTTGGTTCATATGATATATGAAACCCTTAACTATCGTATTTATAGCTGACGACATATGTATAGATATACTAAATATGCACTAAAATAAACTGGAAATGGTGACACAAAAACCCAAAATCAAATATATATATATATATATATTTAACATGACTAGAAATCAAACTTCAGTAAAACTATATACTAGTATCAAGACTAACATATATATATAGCTATTATAACACATATAAATTAAATAAAACTTGGTATAAATACGCTTTACTATATATACACTTCAAATAGACCATCATACATATACAGTGGTTTTCCAAAATAACTATATATGGAACGTACTCAACATACTTAAAATTTACACACCTTGCTGAAAAGCAAAAGGAGACCGTAAATTTATTACCCACGCTATTGATATTTATACCCAATAGAAATGAACTATGCTACCAAATTTACATCAAACTTAACTTATATTATAGTATAAATAATAGTTTATAAAGTTTTTGTACTAGATCTTATAGGTATAACCACAACCAAACTTTAAAATATATGTACACAGCTCGTACTACAAATCATTAATATACATAACATATTTTCTTTTCTTTTTCAAAATTTTATTATTAATAATTTCTCAAAATCCAATTCAATACGTTAAATACCAATTAAAAATTGCTAAAATTTTATGGGTCGTTACACTCTCCCCCACTCAAAACTTTTCGTCCCCGAAAAGGAATAAAGTAGGAGAATAGAAACAACCAGATGAAAAATTTAGACTTTGAAAAACAAATTAAAAAAATTTATTTAAAACCATATACTTTTTCTTTTGTTATTATTTAAATTGATTAATATTTAATAGATTACTCATTTTATCAAATCCATTCAATTAATTATGAGATCAATTATTTATAAAACACTAATTTTTCTCTCTTATTAAACCAGGTAGAATATAAATAAACAATGTTTTAAAGGATATATTCAAAAGAAGGAAAGAAGGAAAGAAGATAGATTCGGAAAAGAGAATATAGTTGAATAAATAAAGCAGGGCAGATAAGGTAGATTTAAAAGAATAGAATCGGGCAAGAATCGTACATTTCAAACCATGAGAGTTTCAATTTCAAATATTAACACAAAATTTCTTTGTTGGAAATACTTTTATAATAAATACCTTTTATATCGAAATAAATCTTTTCTTTCAAAAATATTTTTATAACTCGATGTTTCAACAAGTTTATCCTCGTTCTTGCAGACTCTGGCCATGCGTTGATCAGGCGCAAAGCTAGAATTCTTCAAGTACTTAGTAGACCTGTTTCAACAACCAGTGAAAATACTTGAAAAAAACTTTAAAAACAGATATGGAAAGTACAATCCAAACAAAACAACCAAACCAAAACCTTTGTCCGATCATGGTTCGCAGATACACAATGGTTACGCCTGGGTCCCCCAGGAAACAATCCATATCCGTAAGCTTTCTCAGCCCTGCGAGTTACGCCATGATGACTAGTAGAGTGCAGGATACACAATGGTTACGCCTGGATCCCCCAGGAAACAATCCGTACCCCTAGGCAAGACTCAGCCAGGCACTTGCGCTACTATTCGCGACCTACACAGATTGCAGGATACACAATGGTTACGCCTGGATCCCCCAGGAAACAATCCGTACCCCTAGGCAAGACTCAGCCAGGCAATTGCGCTGTGCATTCACGAGAGAAAAAAAACCATGGGTTACGCCACGGTGGGAAACACTCGAGTATTACATCCGGAAAACCGAAAATCAGAGAGAATAATATCGATAGAATGAATCCACGATGTGGCCACAAAGCGGATATCAAGCAGAAGGTACTTTCCATATCCTTACTTGGAAAATATATATTATATAGTACCTTTTCAAATCACTTTCAAATATTGTACTTATATATAGTCCATATATATAGGATTCTATTCTTCCCAAATCGAATACTTTCCAAATCAATAGTAGATCAAATCATACTTATATAGACTTCGATTATATAAATTCTCTTTCCAAATTGAGTACCTTTCAAATCAATAGATTTCAAATCAACTTCATACTTATACAAATCCATTTTATATAAGTTCGACCACTCCCAAATCAAGTGCTTAATAATGTAAGGTTCTCAATTTCAAATCATTTCAATATCAATTCAGTTTCAAAATCATATATGATTTTACCAAATTTTCTTCCAATTTAGATCTCTTAATTTCAAAGTTCCCAAATAACAGGTTTATAAAATAATCCCAGTTTCCTGATTCAAGTCAACAAATTTATTTCCAACATTACCATATAAATACTGGTTTTTTAATTTCAATTTAATTTCAAAACCAAATATTTTCTCAAAATCAATTATACTCAAAAACGGTTTCCAAATTTATAAGTATCCCTTTAAAACCTTTAAACTATTTATTTCTACTCGAAATATCCAATTTACTTTTTTTTTTTTTTTGAAACCATTCTTTAAAACTAAAAAATTTCAATACATTTCAAAACTAAATTCCATATTAGTATAATTCAAAATAGTCATATTCATTTACTTAACAAAAGGTTTCAAACTTAAACATACAAAACTCAACTTATACGCTTTATCAAATATTTTATACCTTTCGAAATTTCTTAGCCTTTTAAACTTTTAAACCTTGATTTGGAAGTGCTTGAACCTTCAAAATAGTCGGTGAAATCAAATTTCAAATCCAAGAGATGGAAATCAATTTTTATAAATAGAGTTATTCTAAGTCAAATCAAAAACTCGAGGACTGAACACCGGTCTTACTTCAAATTGTTTCAAATATATACATATATCTTTCGAAAATATCAAATTATACTTCGGAATTTGAAATCAAAAACGGTTTTACAAAATCACTCGCATAGCGAAGCTATTAAAGTGGCCTCTCCCCCACTCTGAAACTCGAAAATCAATGTCGATGATGCGTGCACTCATCACCGAAATTATTCTCCAGCGACATAAGTGAGTTCTGGACTTCTATTTTCTTGAAAACTTCTTTGAAATTTCTTCAAAATTATTGGAATTCATTTGAATTCATTTGAAATATTTCTTATTCGGAAAAATACTTTTAAATCGTATTATTTATATATAATTTCCAAAATCTTAAAACCAATTTCAAAATACCGGAATTCAATTCTCGAATTTCAAATTTAACACTTCAATTATAAATCATTTTTATATAAATCAATTTCTTATAATTTTTTCAAAATTTCAAATCCTTTCAAAACCCTTTTTATATAGAATAACATTTCTTATTTGCTTTATATATAGGTATATAATCTCTACCGAAAACATTTTCTTTATATATATAGAATAAAATCATAGTTATCAAAATAATAATTTCGGTATAAACAATTTCTAAAATACAAACAAAACCCGATTTTCAAAGGATGATTTAAGGATGGATTTCAAAACAAAGATAGAGATTTAATTTAAAGGAACTCTAATCAATAGAATCCTGATTCGAAGATAGACTCGATCGAAGATGAGATAATTAAGTTACAAAATAGAAGATGGATATACTTCTATAAATCGCGGGCGACCTTTACCTGTCAACCGTGATTCCAAAATTAGATCGGTGTAGAATTCTGAGGCAATTCGACATTCGATCGTCGGAGATATAGAATTCGGCATAACAAGATATATCAGCATCGTAAACCGAGGATACAGGAATCTTCGGTGAGTCAATGCCAATTGAAAAGGAGTTTTCACCCCCTTTACAAATCATTCAATGGAGTTATGGGATACTCCAGAATCAAACGAATATAAATAGGGAGAGACAGAATGAATTTCGAAACCGAGGGACATTCCAAAACTCAAAGGAAATTGAGTCAAAAAGGAAGAGATTCAACTCGAACGAAAGTGATTCTGTAAATAAATTTACCATATATGCTAAGTTTTGCCTAGAGCCAAAGCTCTGATACCAACTGTAACAGCCCGCTATTTTGGACCATTCAAATCGACAATAAAACCGTACATGTCCGACTTGAATAATTCAAAATACCGAATTGTTAATAAAAATTTGGCAAAACTTAAAATATACAGTAAATAAATCAATCATAGATCACTTACACAGAGTAATACAATGCAGCGGAATAGATAAAAATAGTAGTTCATGAAGCTACTATATACATTGGAGATAGAAATAAATACAATTGAATATCTTAGATATAGTGAAGTCTCCAGTATGCGCAGATGACTTCTCTGAACAAATCAACAGGATGACTGAAAGGATAGATAGCTGGATCTTCAAGCAAGGCTCCAACTTCGAAGGTGAGTCTCAAATGCTGTATCACTCAGTCTGACCCGAGCGTAAAGCAAAACACAAAACACTCGAGTCAGGATTAACATTCTTATATCTATAAATCTAACTCAAGTGAAATATCAACTGAAATATAATTAACTCAAAGAATGTTTGGAATAACCATCCTCTAAGGGTCCATGGAACTATCTACAGGGTAGAAATATACACTATAACACCGTGGTTCTTTCATCTTAATTTATACTTCAAAACCAAAACATCATTTTCACTCCAAATATCTCTATATTTCCCAAATAGTGTTTATATATATTAAATAATTTATACAGTAAAGTATTTTCAATTCCCTCAACTTAACAAATCGTTTCAACATTAACCCAACCTTCCCATTCAAATTAAATTCAAATCCCAATTTATCAATCTCAAATTCAAATTTGAAATCACAAAATACCCCCTTTATATTCCAATATATTTCAAACTTTAAGTATTCAACGTTTCAAACTAATTTTTATTCAATTTAGCTTCTAAATAATAAATTCAAATTTAGTTCAACCTAAATTTATATTTTAATTCAGTTTAGTTTCTAAATAACAAATTCAACTATATTTATTTCAAATACAGATCTAAATCTCGAAATCGCCATTTAAATTCCAATATAGCTCAAAGCTTTAATATTTACAAGTTCAATTCAAGTCGATTTAATTAAATAAATCCTTATTTAAATACCATTTTTAATAAACCCAAATGTACCTCCCAATCCTATTTTTTCAATTTATTACGAGAAAGATCTATTTGAAATATAGATTTCCATAGATACTCAACTATATTATATGTATTAAATCAATCTAATTTAAATCAAATATTACGACTAAATCTATATATAAAATTTCCATTTATATAATATCTTAAGAATCAAAATTTATTAAACCGTATATTTCTTTCCAAAATTATAGAAATAATTTCAAAATATTTATATGGACCAACGGTGTCTGTATATATATTTCCTACCATATAGTCCAGTGCTACGGATATTTATCATTTCAATCCGTACACTAAATATATTCGGGTGGATATCATTTCAACCCGAAATCCAAAATTCAATTTAAATGAAAATCGTTTGGGTTTATCATTTCAACCCATAACGATTTTCTCCTATTCTAAAGTCCGTTCGGGTATGTATCATTTCAACCCATAGTGATTTTTATACTAACAGGGAACTTGCAGAGTGATAGCAGATATGAAAATAATAATAATAACAACAGGTATATATCATCAAAATAAATATAAACAATAGGATATGGTGTCATATCCCATAAGTGAACTATTACAGATAATAGCATAAATATAACAATTTAAATAACTACAGCAGCATATTTCAATTGTCATTTCAATTGAAATCAAATTTAATAAATAAAAGAACGTTAATCGTGAGTGATTGCTCACCTTTCGAGGCTAGAGATATATGATGATGAAATGAGCTATGAAATCCAAAGCAACGCTGGATGGACAAGATTTGATGTAGAAAATAGGCACGACGGACAAGGCTGATAATGGGAAATCGATGAGAATGAATCGAATCAATTTTGATATTACAGAAAAAAATATAAATTATTATGATATTAATTCTCCCAAAACCAATTTTCAAATTAAAAATGTATATTTAAAATCTATATATACCTATATGTAATTTAAACATAATTCGTCCAAAAAAACCATTGTATTATATTTTATAGTCAATAATTATTATAAAAACAATATAACCACTTATTGTAATATATATTACTTAAAAACCCCATGAAAGCAACCTATATATGTTCATAATAAAAATGTATATATAGAAATTCCAAATTCATAGCCTATATTCGGTTATATATATATATTACGTAAGTCTGAAACAAACACCTAAACGCATATATATGTCTCGAGATTTATAAACAACAAAATACTTATAATGACACATGCACTCATATACTTATATAGACTGTGAACAAGTATACATACTATGCCGTATAAAATCCAACACTAAAAAAAAAGTAAACTCACACTGAAAACATTTTAGTCAATTATTAAATATATATATTAACTAGCGTATAAAACTAGCGTATCCTGTAACTTTATAATATATAAGCTATATCAGATATGAAACTATCATTATATCAGATATATAAATAGTTAAACATTTTATACAAAACTATCATAACTTTATTAAATTAAACATACATTACACACTTACACAAATAGACCGTAAACTGTAAAACTTCACCCATTTTAAAGTGGTAACAATACGCTTGCTAAAAATATAACCCACATAGCTCGTACTTCCCTATAAAACTATATAAATATTTGTAAGCTAACCATTAATATAGTCTAATTCACAATATGCATACCTTTATAACTTTAAATCAAATGTGTATATATATACTTATAACCAGTTATTCACAAAATACATAGCTTTAAACATATCATATATTTAAATACATATACAATCGACTGATAAGATGAGTATGCTTTACGTTTTATATATGTACTAACTTTTTATATAATATTTATATATACACTTATCAAATTTTATAACATGCGAACAAAATTTTATATTATATAGAATCTGAAAACTGCAAACATTTCATACTTGGAACCATACTATATTTATAAGATGTATATATGATATCTTAAATCAAAAAAAAACTTACTTTGCTATAATACATACAATATTACTGCATAGATATACATTACTGACATATATTAAACTATATATTAACTAATATATAACCTTCAAACTTTTAAAATTGAATACCAACGTGACACATAAAGTATAAAACAATCAAGTTATCAAATCTCTATACATAGTATAATATCATACACACTATGAACGGAAAAAAAAAAGAATACTGTTATGAACTCATATATATAATACCATATGATACATAACTAACATGAATTTAAAATCATGTAGGACAGATCACATATTCCAAATACAAACTTATAGAAAATATACAATAACACATATATATTATAAATATATGCTAACCTATTACTCAAAGATAACGTGTGGCATGATTGTTGATGGTGAAGGCTCTGAGGATGGCTGAGCATGCAGGCGATGACAACACGTGTAGAGAGATATGTGCATGAGAGGAGGAGAGAAAAACGCGGAGGGAGAGGGATGAGTTGGATGTGGTGGGTGACGAAGCGATGGGAGGTGGAAGCACGGTAAAAGAAGGGAGAAAATAGGTGGATCTGTAGAAAGAAAAATGGAAGAAGGAGGAGGAAGAAAACTTAAAATGAGGAATGAGATTGGAAGTGACAGCAGTTTGCAATATGAAAGAAACGAAGTCAAACAAGGTTATAAAGGCAAAATAAATAAAGAAAAGAACCGTTGCATACGAAACGTATACAATAAATATGAATTGATTTGAATAGTAATGGTCAAATTCAGCTGAAAAGATTAAAGCGAATAAATACGGAGCATTGGTTATGGTAAAGTAACGCACAAAATTAGGGAATAACAAAGGAAAGGACTGGTCAAAATAAATGAATGTAAACGTGCAACGAATATAAAAATCTATATAATTGAACCGATGGAAACGAAGGAAGCAAATAAAAGAAAGGGAACGAAGGAAAAAAAATGAGCTGTGTCCCGAGCATAAATAAAGGTGGTAACGTATGAGAGGAATGAGAAAAACAAACGGGCACAATTTGAAATCAATGCAATAAAACGGCCAAAAGCTGATTTTTAGGAAAATTATTAAAGAAATATTCCTTGGGCTGCGCGTTTGAGATCCGAAAAGGCATGGAAATCAAAAAGTTATAATTTAGATTGGAATGAAAACGTACAGGAAATAATAAAGGGAAAAAAAAAAATGCGAAATAATCATATAGCATTTATTACGTTTCAAACTTTTGACATGGCATGGGATGGAAACAGCTGTACGCTAATTGAGAAGCTATTAAAGCAATTTATTATTAGTGGCATGTTATACGTTTTTATATTTATTTATTTCCTAGATCTCAATTCATATCTGATTATACTATGCAGATTTATCTTTATTATTAAACGTTCAAAAAGAATAAAACGTATACAAATTTTCTTGATTTTCGAAACAAAATTAACGGCTAAAAGATGATGAAGGGACAAAATATAAGAAAGGGAAAGAGATGAATGCGTACAATTATTTATAAGAAAAGAGAGAGAAAAGAAAAACCCACAATTAAAATGAATGAATGAACGCTGAAAGTCAGTCAGGAATATAGAAGGTACAATATGAAATAATGGTAATCACAACTACTTTTTTTAATGCAGACCTTAAATCAACCCTTAAAACATATACTTCATATATGTAGTTAAATATAGTATATACTTCTCTTCTTCTTTGGTTCATATGATATATGAAACCCTTAACTATCGTATTTATAGCTGACGACATATGTATAGATATACTAAATATGCACTAAAATAAACTGGAAATGGTGACACAAAAACCCAAAATCAAATATATATATATATATATTTAACATGACTAGAAATCAAACTTCAGTAAAACTATATACTAGTATCAAGACTAACATATATATATAGCTATTATAACACATATAAATTAAATAAAACTTGGTATAAATACGCTTTACTATATATACACTTCAAATAGACCATCATACATATACAGTGGTTTTCCAAAATAACTATATATGGAACGTACTCAACATACTTAAAATTTACACACCTTGCTGAAAAGCAAAAGGAGACCGTAAATTTATTACCCACGCTATTGATATTTATACCCAATAGAAATGAACTATGCTACCAAATTTACATCAAACTTAACTTATATTATAGTATAAATAATAGTTTATAAAGTTTTTGTACTAGATCTTATAGGTATAACCACAACCAAACTTTAAAATATATGTACACAGCTCGTACTACAAATCATTAATATACATAACATATTTTCTTTTCTTTTTCAAAATTTTATTATTAATAATTTCTCAAAATCCAATTCAATACGTTAAATACCAATTAAAAATTGCTAAAATTTTATGGGTCGTTACACACCATGAATATAAAATCACAAGTATCCACTTTTACTTCACTTTATTTATAAACCTAGTTTATAAATTCCATAATCTCATTTCCCTTTTAATCACTGTTTTCAAAACACTTAATTGATTTTCAAATCGATTCTCTGAATTAAATCCCCTTTAAAATTAATTTCTCGATTTATCTAAATTTATTCCAAAATCCATTAATTTCAGATTCACTCCTTATTTAAAATTTAAAACCTTATTTAAAACTGAAATATCAATTTCATACTCTATTTCAAAATTCTCCTTTAATTTTCCAAATCCATTTAAAACTTAAACTTATAAATAAATTCTTTGTACTTAAATCAAAATTTGCTTAAGTCCTTGCTTTTTAAAATCCTTTCATTTACATTTATCCCAAAGACTCTATTCTTTTTCTATGTTCCGGAGTTTATTAAATAGGATTTTAAAATCAACTATTCATCTTTTCCAGTTCACCCTTTTTTATTTATCCATCTGTGCTATAAATTTTCTAACTTTATATTTTCCCCTTTTTATTTCCCTTTAAAAAATTCAATATTTATATTTTTAAAATGCCACAATATATCCAACAATATATTAACATCAAATAAATTAATTTCCCAACATAATATATCATAGACTATTCAACATTTCATAGAACTGAATATGTAACTAAATCAAAAAAATTTAAGGAATCCAGTTGGATCCCTCTAACCTGTTTCCCTGCATCTACAGATGTTAGCACAATATAAAAATACCAATCTCATTTCGAGGTGGATATCGCGGTATATAGGGCCATCCGCTATTATGCGGGGTGCATAAGGTCTCATCCGCTATATAATGCGAGAATATCAATCACTTTAATAAATATATACTACCATGTAATATATCGCATCCACACTGATAATAAATTAACAATTCACTCAATCAACCAAAAATTTAAATTTGAACTATTGAATTAGCTAGTAATCCATTTTGAGTGAGATGAACTAACCTTTGATTTTTGTTCGCAACCCAACCCAAACTGGCTTGTTTTCTCCACGGTTTTTAGACCTTGTATAAACATTGTACGGTTTATTAATCATTTTAAATAATTAGACAATTAATTTCCATTTAATAAGATAATAATTTAATTTTTAAACTAATTTCCCTTTACAAAATCTTTTAGTAACTATATTAAATTAAATAAGTTAATTGAACAATTTAATCACTAAATCCATTATTTTAAAATAAATTAGTAAATCTAACATGTGTGTGTGTGTATATATATCCTATTTTTTTGCATATACATATATTTATTATATTCTAAAATAAAATCTCTTTCTAAAACATACATATATTAAAAAAGAAATGGTTTTTTTCATCACTATAATATAGTTTTTTCCTCTTCTGTATATAATAAAATAAATATTTACTTTACTGCTACTTTTTCCCTTTTTAATCGAAACATTTTAAAATTTCTATTAAAAGAGATCTTCTTACTATATATATACTTTCTATTTTTTCAAATATGTATTTCCATATATGATTTAATAAATAAAATAAAATAAAAATATCTAATTGCCACCTCCTTAAACCCTGACTGAGCCACCCAAACTCCTTCTTCCCACGTCGAACACTAGAACCCATCCCATCGCTCGAAGCCACGGCCTCGCAACACGCGTCGCTACCCGCTGATGCCACGCGAGGTCGAGCAATCTCCAATCATCGACCTCGCCACCCACTGTTTTTCCAGCTCCTCGAACGAAACCATCTTTGCCAATAACTCGCGCGAGCCACCGACTTTGTCTAACTCCTTAAGCCGCGCTGATGGACCCCAGGTGATTCACTCCTCGCTTCGACCACGAGCAGTAGCTCGACCGAGATTATCGGCTTATGAAATGCAGGGATGAATACGAGATTTTGATTCCTTATTTTAGTCGAACGATTTTTTTCATTCGACATATTTTTTTGGCTCTCGATTTCATATGCAAAGATCTCGTCTCCACGATTCACGATTGAGCAGGGAAAGGGAAAGACATTTGATTTCGTAATAGGTTTGAAAAGAGGAAAGCAAAATAATTTGCGGCCATTTTTTTCTCTATTTTGATATGAAAAAGGAGAAGTCTCGGCTGGATATAAAAAGAGGGGAAGCACGCTCTGAAATGTTGCATGATGGAAGAGGGGACATGATCTTTGAAAAAGAGAGACAGGCGTGCAAAAATTATCAGGCTACAGTGCCTTGAAAAAAGTAAAAGCTAAAGTGAAAAAGTTTTTTTGTGAATAAAATTTCAGTTGATCTGAATAACTTGACCAGTCTATATATATATATATATATATATATATATATATGTATGTATATATATATATATATGTAATTTAAATTTAAATTTAAATCGTCTCGATAAATTTAACTTAAAATTTTGACATCCCATAAAGGCGTGGCGCCAGACGTTCACAATGTTATCTCCTATTCCAAACGCAATGGAAAAGGTTTCGTGTCCTAATTCGATCGTATAGAGAAGATAGCTTTTTGGACCCAGTTATTATATTAAATTTTCGATATAGATTTCGGTGTGTTTACATACCGTACGCCCACACGATAACTCCAAACACTATGAAATTTAGAATCCGATAATAATACATTATTATGGATTCAATGAAACTTGTTTTGTCGAATTCCGCGACTGTGCCTCGGAAGTCTATTTTCAAATATCAGTTTAAACGATATATTTTTAAAACTAAACAAAACACTTTAAATTCTATTTGCACAATTTTATTATCTTCAGTATGATCAATAGAGAGTTTACAAGCCTTCAGCTTATTTTAACCCAGCTTGAAACTCCAGATTCGGTATTTTACCCAATTTCCAAATTATTAAATTCAATAATTAAATTATCAAATAAATGGCTACATTTGAAATTCAAGTTAAAACTTAACTTTTAAATATTTAAATCAATTAAATATCTCAATTTCAAATACCCAAAATCCCGGGTCGTTACATTCCTCCCCTCTTAAAAGAATTTCGTCCTCGAATTGATAGTTAGGAGGAATGATCTACAACCCGTTTACTATTTTCGTAAAACCAAATATTTTTAACAAATCCCCAAACAATCTTTTCATTGAGAATACACTAACCTTCCAAATTCATCCATCTGTTTCAAATAATATTATCCCCTCAATAGTTCAAATTATAGTTTAAATCAAATTTTAAACTATCAAAGTTTTCTTCAAAAAATTTCTAAGTTCTTAAAATTTCGAAAAATTTCGCTATTGTCTCCTTTGCACTATTAGATTGGAACAACTATAAAACGCCTCTCCGGGCCCCAAATTTTCAAAAGAAAACAAAAGCCAAGTGGCTAGATCAGAAAATCATCAAATTTCATAGGACAATTTTAATACATACCTTTTTGTCAGGCAATTCAAATTTATCTTCTGAAATCAAAACACCAATTTATCTTCTTCTTTGAATTACCTACACCTCACTTAGAAATATTATCCAGTCATAGAGTTCAAATCATTTTATTCATTTCTTACAAAATTTTCATATTTGCTTTTCATAAGCCCGTATGATGTACATATATCATCCGTAGGCAATATCAAATTCGATCGCTCACTCGATCACACAATTTCATTTCAGAATTAGTATCATCCACCCGACTCCCTAATGCGGGCTCAGATCTGGTTTCTTAATCAAAAACCTCCCTTCTCCTTGCATAGCCATATACTATTATAGAGAATTTCATGATCAATCAAAAATCCATAACCAAGGTTCGCCTTCGAAAATCGAGTGAAAAATCCCAACTTAGATCGATATAAATATCTCGAAATTCTATGCTCGAATCTGGATCAAATTGCTATGCAAATAAAATAATATATGTACATCCTACGTATTTATCTCAACTGATTATTAGCTACATCAATTTTCTTTTTATTCACATATATTTCAATTCCCATTCACTTATCCACAATTTCCCTTTTTTTTACCCAACTTTTACTTAATCTTCATTCAAATACTAACTTATTATATCAATTCCAAATTTACTTAAGAATTCACCATCCATTTCTTAAGTTCAATATAAATACTTTATACACTTTTTATATTTATGTTCACTTTATCACTTTGGTTTTATATCCATTTCATTCACCTTACATTCTCAATTCCATTAGAATTTCAATTTACCTTCTAATTTTAAATATTGAATTCTATTCACCTTATCTCAAACCATATTTATTTAACAATTTCCTTAATTAGTTCCACTCACTAATTTATTAATATCCCAATCAAATTTTAATTCCGAACCTTTATATTATTGAGCCCATTCGGACCGATTTTCGATTTCACTTTACTTAACATATTTCAAATTAAACTCTTATATTCAGTTTCAATTCATTTGCTTACCCATTTAAATCAATTAGTTTACTTACTAATTTTGTTTTCAATACTTTGCTTTGTTTAGTCCATCTTGAGCTAAATTCCCAAATCTTTCTTATTTAGTTCAAGTTAATTCCTTTCTCAGTTAAATTTTCAAATTTTATACATTCAAATTTTACCAAGTTTCTATTCACCCATTTCTTCTAATTTATTTCACTTAATTTGTTTGTTTTACTCATTTATTTTTAATATAATTCAAATTTAGACATTATTCAAATGTTGGGTTCCAATTTCCATTTAGTTATGCTAAATAAATTTGTTAATTCCCAAATTATTTCCAACTTAATAAATTTTCTTCAATAATTATTTTCAATTGGCTTACTTAGGCTTAATCTCTCAAATTCACTTTACTTAACTCAATTCAAGTTGATTTTCACTTTAATTCAAATCTTATAAGCCTTTAAACTTATTGATATTCCATAAACGTTTTTGAATAAGATTCCAGAGTTTAAACAATTACTTAAGCATTTCAAAAATCATTTTTGAAATCAGTTACATCCAAAATCCTTTGGTATACCAAATTATTTCTTTGTATTTCAAAACCAAACCTAATTTTGCAAATAACTCAATTTAAAACACTCAGGTAGCAATTCCTCTCTTGGAAAATCAAAAATGAACACCGATGATGTTGCGATCATCATCGAAATTATTTTCCAGCTACCGAAGTGAGTTCAATGCCTTTATTCTTTAAAAAACATTTTCAAATATTTTCAATTCCAAATCTCAACAGACTTTATATCCAATTCAAAAATGTTTTTGAATAATATCACTATTATTCCTCCAAAACTTTTAAAAATCATTTTCAAACTCAAAGGAAACAAATTTTTCTAAATTTTCGAATTTCAAATCCTTTCAATCTATATTCAAATATTACTCTGGAATTTTTATTCTATTTCAATTACAAATAACATTTATAATTCACATTTTCAAATTCCCTTATGTCATATAGGTTAATTCGTTAACTTTGGTTATAACATTATTTTCTTATTTCAATTCCCACACAGTAATGATAATAATTTAATATTATCATTTCCTAACAACCAAGCAACCATATATACTTATAATAATTTACGGAAAATTATTTCTTTCATATATAAAAATAATTTGGGTAAAATTATTTCATTCACCTTATTTAAAATAATACCATGTCAAATTATTCTGTACAAGTGTTTAGAGATCCCTATCAATAACGTTAATTACTCATATTGACCAGAATCCATAAGCTATTTAACAAACCAATCAACACAATATAAAACAGTTTTATATTCACTAACAAATACATGCTCATAACTATTCATACACTCAAACTCATTCTAGGTTGCTACTGACCCAATCTCTATTGAGTAATCACCACCAGAGCCAAGGTTCTCGCTTAATCTTCAGCTCTGATACCAACTGTGATAGCCCGCAAATCTGATTCCCCTTGAATCAACAATATTCTCCATCAGTTCAACTCAAATTGGACAGAAATACAAACCATTAGGTTTGAAGAAGAAATAGGTAGAAGAAGGAATTGAAAACAACATCAAAATTTTATAATCACAGCTGAACAATATATAATAGATAACAAGTGACCTTTATACAAAAAGAACTATAACTATTTATACATTACATCATCAGAGTACAAAAAGGAATAATAGCATAATACTAGAAAGTTATAATAACTTTTCCTCACAAAGCTGAGTATACAACATACCATACACAGCGGAATATAAGTCAGATACGTGATATACGTCTCCGTCGTCCAACCCATCTCCTGAGCTCCATAGCACCCTATCCTAAATCTGTAATACTCGATCTGACCCGAGCATCATAATAACATAACACACGAGTCAGTCTGGAAAACCAGCGTGAGAAAAACACACTCAATTGGATTATTAAAGTTTTCAAAATCCTTTGAAATCAACGGTATCTCGTAAGACCACGCCACAAATAAACATGTCGGGTTTTTACCTTACGATAACCAAAATATTTTTATCAAATCTGTCTGATGTTATAATAGTGTCTAAGTTCAAATACTTATTCAAATAGCTGAAATTGTTGCATTCATTAAATTCCAGCATAATAGGTATACAAAAAAGTCCGAAGGCACTTATTGGAGATTGGGTTTCCATACAATGGCAAGGCTACTGGGGTAGCGCCCGTCACAGTACTGGCCTTGATCAGAGTACCGAGGACCACTTCCGATCCCCTGCAACACAAGACCGGAGCTACCCCTTACTGGATAGTACGAATAAGATCACCCCGCGGTTGGAATCAGCAACCGCCCAAAAACCCGAAAAGTAAAGGGACATCTAGATAAAGGAAATCTTACCCTAATTGGATGCTACCCACATAGCCTTGCTGCACCTCTCCTGTTTTAGCCATTCTCGGTTAATGAGGCTTGAGGCTATGCGTTACCTTTTTAGAACACATTCACTTAGACTGCTCATCGTCCTCCTAATGATGTTCTGATAGCATTCGTCCATACTAGTTGCTTGGATCTGGACAAACCGAATCACCATCTTTTTCATCTTCACGGTCTTCATTTGCAAACGTTCAAACCGGATCGAAGTGGTTTTCAGATAACTAAACCCGATTCCGATCTCTTCGAAATGATCAGCGCATTGGCCAATATTGATAATCGGTTATTTAACCATCAAATTAACATTCATTCAACCCATTATTTTATTTCTACTGAAAAGCACCAAGTCTTACTAAATTTAAATTTCAAATAAATTAAATCACTTTATCCAAAAATATACACTTAAAGCATTTAAAATAAAACTACTTAAATCACATTATTCAAATAATAGTTACGAAATTCTATAATAATTTTCCCAAGTAAAACACAAGCCAAAAACTACTTTTAAAATAAAATTGTTATATAAGGTATTTAATAGTTATCCTTTAAATCATAATACTAGTTTAACCTTTAAAAATAGTTACTACTATAATTAAATTAAATAAATATTTACTTTAACAATTTTAAAACAACTAAGTAATAAATTTTCTAAACATTCTTTCAAAACCACTTTTAAAACTTCTAATTTATACTTAAAAATCTCCTTTGAAATTATACTTGGCTTTTCAGGAAAATACACTTTTTATTCCAATATAGCCCATCTAATCATTTATAAATCCTTCTCGATTTATCCCAATTTGATTTACGTCTCAATCCCGTAAATTTTCTTTTCCATAGTTTTAAAAACAAAACTACTCTTTTATTTTTAAAACGATTTACTCATTCCTTCATAAATTCCCACCGTGTATTTAAAGTCACAAATATCCACTGATATTTACTTCACTTTATTTATAAACCCAGTTTATAAATTCCATAGTCTCATTTCCCTTTTAATCACTGTTTTCAAAACACTTAGTAGATTTTCAAATTGATTCTATGATTTAAATCCCCTTTAAAATTTATTTCTCGATTTATCTAAATTTATTCGAAAATCCATTAATTTCAGATTCACTCCTTATTTAAAATTTAAAACCTTATCTAAAACCGAAATATCAATTTCATACTCGATTTCAAAATTCTCCTTTAATTTTCCCAACCCATTTAAAACTTAAATTTAAAAATAAATTCTTTATACTTAAAATCAAAATTTGCTTAAGTCCTTGCTTTTTAAAATCCTTTAATTCAAATTTATCCTAAAGACTCTATCGTTTTTCTATGTTTCGGAGTTTATTAAATAAGATTTTAAAATCAACTATTCATCTTTTCCAAATTCATCCTTTTTTCATTTATCCATTTTTTATAAAAAAAATTTACTTTATATCTTCCCCTTTTTATTTACCTTAAAAAATTCAATATGAATTCTACAATATATCCAACAATATATTAACATCAAATAAATTAATTTCCTAACATAATATATCACAGATTATTCAATATTTTATATAACCGGATACGTAAATAAATCTAACATCTTTGAGGAATCCAATTGGATCTCTCCGACTTGTTTCCGTGCATCCACAGATATTGGCACAATATAAAAATACCAATCCCACTTCGAGGGAGATATCGTGGTATATTGTGTCATCCGCTATTATGCGAGACGCATAGGGTCACATGCTCTATATAATGCGGGAATATCAATCACTCCAATATATATATATATATATATATATATATATATATACTACTATACAGTATATCACATCAAGACTGATAATAAATTATCAATTCAATCAATCAACCAATAATTTAAATTTTAACTAATTAAATTAGCTAGTAATCCAATTTGAGTGAGATTAACTCACCTTTGATTTATGTTTGCAACCCAATCCAAACCCGCTTGTTTTCTCCATGGTTTTTTTACCTTGTATAAACTCATAGGGTTTATTAATCATTTTAAATAATAGGACAATTAATTTCCATTTAATAATTTAATTTTTAAACAAATTTCCCTTTAAAAAATCTTTTAGTAACTATAATAAATTAAATAAGTCAATGGAATAATTTAATCACCAAATCCATTATTTTAAAATAAACCAGTAAATCTAAAAAGTGTGTGTATATATATATATTTCCTATTTTTCTGCATATACATATATTTATTAAATTCTAAAATAAAATCTCTTTCTAACACACACACACACACACATATATATATATATATATATGTATGTATGTATGTATTAAAACAGAAATGGTTTTTTTATCACTGTAATATAGTTTTTTTCCTCCTTTGTATATAACAGAATAAATATTTACTTTACAGCTACTTTTTCCTCTTTGAATCAAAATATTTTAAAACTTCTGCTAAAAAAATCTTCTTATTATATATATACTTTTTGTTTTTCCTAATATGTATTTCCATATATGATTTAATAAATAAAATAAAATAAAAATACCTGATTGCCACCTCCCTAAACCCTGACTGAGCCAACCAAACTCCTTCTTCCCACGTCGAACTCCAGAACCCATCCTATCGCTCGAAGCCACGGCCTCACAACTCACGCCGCTACCTGCTGATACCACCGAGGCCGAACAAACTCCAATCCTCGACTTTGCCTCCCACTGCTTTGCCAGCTCCTCGAACAAAACCATCGTTGCCAGTAACTCGCGCGAGCCGCCGACTTCGCCTGACTCCCCAAGCCAAACTGACGAACCCTCAGGCAATTCACTCCTCGCCTTGACCATGAGCAGAAGCTCGATCGAGAATCGGCTTAAGAAATGTAGGGATGAATACTAGATTTCGATTCCTTATTTTAGACGAACGATTTTGTTCGTTTGACATTTTTTTTGCTTTTGATTTCGTCTGCCAAGATCTCGTCTCCACGATTCTCAATTGAGCAGGAAAAGGGAAAGACATTCGATTTCATAATAGGTTTGAAAGGAGGAAAGGAAAAGAATTCGCGGCCATTTTTTTCTCTGTTTTGATTTGAAATAAGGAGAAGGCTCAGATGGACATAAAAAAGGGAAAGCATGCTATGAAATGTTATGTGATGGAGGAGGGGACACGATGTTTGAAAAGGGGGACATGCATGCAAAAATTATCAGGCTATAGTGCCTTGAAAAAAGTAAAAGATGAAGTGAAAAAGGTTTGATGTGAATAAAATTTCCGCTGATGTAAATAACTTGACCAGACAACGTGCAAATATATATTATTTAAATTTAAATCATTTCGATAAATGTAACTTAAATTTTTTCTCTCCTTTCCAGATGTGCCTCCAGGTATTCGTAATGTTATACCCCTATTCTGAACACAATGGAAAAGGTTTCGAGTCCTAATTCGATCGTATGGAGAAGGTAGCTTTTTGGACCCAGTTATTATATTAAATTTTTGATATAGATTTCAGCGCGTTTACATACCATACGACCACATGATAACTCCAAACAATATGAAATTTGAAATTCGATAATAATACAATATTACGGATTCAATGGAACTGGTTTCGTCGAATTCCGAGACTGTGCCTCGGAAGGCTATTTTCAATTATCAGCTTAAACGATAAATTTTCAAAACTAAACAAAACGCTTTTAATTTCTCTTTTTACATTTTTGTCATCTTCGGTATGATCAATATAGATTTTACAAGCATTCAAGCTATTTTTACCCAGCTTGAACTTTAGATTCAGCATTTTACCCAATTTCCAAATTACTAAATTCAATAATTAAATTATC
Source organism: Allium cepa (assembly GCA_030765085.1). Taxonomy (NCBI): domain Eukaryota; kingdom Viridiplantae; phylum Streptophyta; class Magnoliopsida; order Asparagales; family Amaryllidaceae; genus Allium; species Allium cepa. Next base: position 445,682,654 of record CM060931.1, read on the forward strand.
AAATAAATAACTACATATGAAATTCAAGTTAAAACTTAACTTTTAAATACTTAAATCAATTAAATACCTCAATTTCAAATACCCAAAACCTCAGGTCGTTACATTAAAGAAATTTTGATATTTATTATACTGATTAGACATTATTTATATAGCATATTCCACTACATATAAATAATTTGACAAATTCGTAAGAGATAGAAAATCCTGTAACATCTCTTGAGTTATTGCACACACGTTATGCATTGGCTATGAGATGTGAAACCCCGTAAACATCTCTAATGCTAGGATACTCATGTTATATTCGATATTGATTTGACTCATACAAGAGTATTTTAGTCCTGACTCAAGTGTTTTGTCTTTTCATTACGCTCAAGTCAGCCCTGAGCTTTTTCAGCGTATTGAAGATCATTTTCCAAAGGACAAAGATTAGGTATATTATCACTATTAATATTCCCGCATCACGTTGTCTGCCTCATTATTTTTATTTATCCATATTGTATATATAACTCTGATAAATATTGTATAAATTATAATCAAATGTATGATATAAACAGCTTTATGAACTGTTTATTGGATTATTATATTTATAATTTTCATTGTGAGATTCTATGTTTGTTTTCTTCTTACTTCCTTATTTTTCTTAATTATCCCCATCGATTTGTAGGATCTATTTCACTCTAGAGGAGGGGTGCATATGGTGATACTGTTAATTATAAAAATTTATTGCGGAAGTTTATATAAAATAATTGCAACACTGATCACAGCAGAATAATAGCAGCACTGATAATGGCAGAATATAAAAAGCAGAAAATAGAACACACAGATTTACCCAGCTTTGGCAAAACCCTGCCTACGTGCTGCCTCCAAGGTTTCTACTAGAAATTAAGTAGTCAGATGCTTACACACGTAAACTCGCGACACTCGCTGTAACGACTCGTAAATTTTTGTAATTAAATTTTGTTAGTTTAATAAGATTTTTTGAGTTAATAATTGGAAGAAATAAAAGTTTGTAACTTAATAATGAAATGAATATTAAAATGGAATGCAACAATGTTGATTAAAGAAAATTATTGACAATTTGAATGAAATTCCAACAAATGAAATAATGAAAATGTTATACTTGGTTATAAATTAAATAATAATAGACCTTTACAAGTGTGATAAAAAGTAAAAATGAAACAAGTATTATGTGTTACCTATTTATATAACCTGTTAAAATTAAATTTGAAATCAAGTGCAATTTATTTCACTTAATTATTGCAGTTAATGTAGATTAAGTTGGTAAGTTGAAGAATGTTAATTCAATCAGATATAATGTAACCAATGTAAACTCCATTCATAATATGATAATTGAGTGAATAAGAAGAATTGAAATCAAGGCTAATTAATTAATTAGGATTTAAGCTATAATGAAAAGATTTATTACAATTAAATGTAATTAAACATTACATTAATGAGAATTTAGACAATAACTGCAATCTGTAATATAATAATATATTATATAAATGTAAATTTTGTTCGTAAGGAAATGATTGATTTAATAAAGGATTGGAATCAAGATAGATAAATCATTTGGGATCTTATATTTTAATTAATGTAAAAATTTGACAAAAATATTCGGAAATATAGTAGTTAATACAAATATAAATGGGAATTGGAGAACAATAACGTAATGAAAGACAAACAGATATTAAATATTTTATTGAGTAATAATGGATTGAATATAAAGTCTGAAATGAAATTTAAACAATTTATTGGAATTGAATTTTAATCAATTGGATTTAATTACTGTTGAAATCAGACACTGTAATTGGTAATATAATTAACTTTAAATTGATGCATAAATTTGTTTTAAACTATTGTCGATATACAAGTAATTGAAAATGATGAAAATTATTAGATATTAAATTTGAAATGAAATGTGATTTAATTTATTTATAGTGTGAAAATAGCCATTTTGGCCACAGTCTCGGATTTCGACGAAACCAATTTCATCAAATCTATAACGATGAATAATTGTAAGATTTCAAATTTCGCAGCGATCAGACTTGTCATTTGATCGTACGGACTCGAAACGCCTAGAAATCAAATTAATTGAAATCAATTCATTTGATCGTACGGACTCGAAACGCCTAGAAATCAAATTAATTGAAATCAATTTGAAATAAGCCGGTTTTATCATAACTTCTTCATATGATTGAATTAGCACTTGAAACCTATTACATTGAGTTTAAAAATATTGGAAACATCTAGTTTGATATATGGGTTGACCCATTTTCGTTCCGGAGGCAGAACGGGCTTTTCGGGTCGTTTATCGTTTTGATCCAAATCAATCTAGCCCATTCATTCTATTTTTTTGACATACCTATATATACCTCGTTATAAACCCTAAATTTTTCTCATTTCTCATTTCAGTACGTACAATTCTCTGTGACTCCTCATTTCAATGCAGACAAACAAATTCCAGTTCAATTTCAAATCAAATTCCAAATCAAAAATTTAAACTCCTAAATATTTATCGAATTATATACCGATTTGAAGCTCTCGACGAGCGCAAGTCAGTTATTTGATTCGTTTTTCGACTTGGGTTGCCGGGTGGCTGAAAATAGGTATTTTTTCTCGGCCGTTCATCATGCTCCGATGAACGTCGTCCGATCGACGATTCGTTGGTACTATATTATGGAGAGGGACATGGGGAAGCGATCCATGGTGTTCGCTTGGTGGTTTGATAGTTTGATCATCGCAAACAATTGAAGGAGGGTTCGAAACCACTAGGGGTTCGGTGGAGGATCTCGGCTTTTGGCGTATGCGGAGGTCACATCAGTGCCACCATTGGATGCAGCTCATCGAAGGCTTGGAGGAGTGGGTGGTCGGCGGCTTCCAAACGGTTGGGGGCAAGAGTTTTTCATAGTCAAAGTCGGGTCATCAGTGGTGTTTTAGGTTTGGCTAAATGCGTGATTAGGGGAGAAGCTTCGGTGACGTGTTTGTTGTGGTAATGTTTTATTTATTATTTTATTTAATTTAAATTTAAACTTAAAACGTTGTAATCTCAATAACTTTTGCGTACGAGCTTGGATTTGGGCGCGGTTTCTTGCGTTGGGATCGTATTGAAATTTCGGACATTTTGATCTTTTTGGATGAATTTTGAGACTGTTTGAATTTTGGATTAAATTGGATTTAAATTCGATTTAAATTCAAAGGTAGGTGTTTTAAGTCACTCACAACTTTTAAAATTTCTTATATTTGTTAAATTAAATTTATGATGTGATAGAAATTTATTTATGGCTATTTGGTATACTTTGAATCGTCATCTTAGTTAATTTGAATTTATTTGAATTAAATCGTCATTTAATTTATCATTGAATATAAATTGCTAGTTAAATAGTTGTTATTGTTTATCAGTTCTATATTGATATTTATTGATTGGTTTGGATGATTATTGTGATGGATGTTTGATTGCTGGTTTTTGGTATAGGTTGAAATGATATATACATATGTGTGTGTGTGTGTGTGTATGAATTCTTGAATTTGGATTTTGTATTGGAATTGAATTTTTTGAAAGGTTTAAGTTAAATTTTGATTTTTTTATTAAAGTGATTAAAATTGATACCGCAAACTATTTGAAATGTTTCAATAATTATATTCACGTTGTACACTTAATAGGAGATGGAAAATCTCATAACACCTCTGAAGCCATTGCACTCATATTTTATTTTCGATAAATTTGACTTGAATAAGATCTTTTAGTTCTGACTCAAATGTTTTGTTTTCATTGCGCTCGAGTCGGTCAGAACTTTTTCAGTGTATTGAAGACCATTTTATTTTCTGGAGGATAAAGACGAAGACTCGATATATTATTACTATTTATTATAATTATTCCACCGCATCATGTATTCCGCTGCATTATTTGTTTATTTCTACTGTATGTGTAAATCGGATTTGAATTGTAAAAGTGTAATCACATGTTATTTGTAAAACTTCTTCATGAACTGTTTATTTGATTATTATATTTTGTCCTTTCGTTGCGAGATTCCGTGTTTTATTTTTCCTTCTTTTATTTTATTTTCTTATTTACCTCATTAACAATCCTCCCTTTTGAATGGTTTGAATTAGACATGTGTGGATCATTGTCGATTTAAACCACCTAAAAAGGTGGATCGTTACATTTGGTATCGGAGCTTTGGTTTAGACATACCTTAGTCTGTGGGGGTTAACTCATTAGAGATAGGGTAGTAACCTTAGAATGAGTTGTCTAAGTATATATACGGGAGCGCATATTTTTTAGTGTTAAAAAAGGTTTTATATATGTTTTGAAATGAAATTATTTTTCCTAATATTATATGACATATATAAAGGAATAAATTTTTTGTAACTAATATATTTATTTGTAATGTGTCTAATTTATGAAATGGTAATTATTAGTTATTATCATTTGTTGTTGATTAGTTGAGTTTTTTCAGCATTGGCTAATCATATTGAAGTAATGGACTAAACACTAGTTTAATAATGGTGTATTAAAGAGAATAAAATGAATAATTAGGATATTTGTTCATGAAATTGAAATATTGTTGTGAATTTTGTTTTTTGTTAACCTGTAGTTTCAACTCTTGAAAAAGATGGAGTATTGGAATATTTTAGATAATCGGAACCTTCTAAATTAAAATATGAGTTGAAACTTAGAAATTATGTTGAATTATGCAGTTGAATTTGATAACCTTAATTTGAAAGTAAGTGAAACAGGGTTTAATTAGTTATATCAATGTCTAGTTAATGGATAGAATTGTGGTATACATTCTTGGCATATAATAATATACAAGTGTGAACTCTAAGCCTTGGGATGTTTAAATTGAAATTGTGATTAAGGAAATGTTGTAAATGAGATTAAATTGGAAAAATATGTTTATTAACTTATTAAACGTCTATGAACCATGTCACAAAAAAATTGAAAGGTGAACTAAATGGGATAAGAAAACATAAATTAAAAGTGAAATGATAAAATAAAGCCATAAATTGTAAATTGTATTTGAAATAAATGGAAGTTGCAATAAATAGTTATAATTAAAGTTGTGATAACCTTAAACTCGGACAATGTTTTATAAAAAGGAATTAAGCTTTATAAATTGGTTATAAACTTAAGAAAATTCCTTATAAAATGATTCGCAAATAAATGCAATATTAAATGATAAATATTACATGTGAAATGAATGTAACTTAAATTGAAGAGAAATATAAGCAATATTATAAGAATGAATATATTAATGTTTTGTATTAAATGGAGAAATTCTGTGAAACAAATATTAAAGTATGAATTGATATTTGTGTTAATCAATGAGATTAATAATGAACTTAATTGAAATGTAATTGTGATGAAATAAATTATCATAATTTTGTAAGTTGTATGTATATTATTTTATTCGCTAAATTAATTTGACCTGGATTTGAGTACACAAGTTCGAGGTGAATTACACCATTTCGAGTTAGGATTCTTCATTCGATTCTTGATGGCGAATATTTGATATGGATTTTTGGTTTGATTCTAGAATATTCTATCATAGTATATGGCTATGCAAGGAGAATGATGGTTTCTGTCATGAAACCATACCGTAGTCCGCATTAGGGGAGTTGAATGGACAATACTAGTTCGAAAGCGAATTTGTGTGATCGAGCGAGCGATGGAATGTGATTTTGCAAAATGATGACATATGTACATCTTATGTTATAATATTATTGATATGCTTTGACGCTGAAAGTAAAAGTTGTTGGGTTGGATATCTTTGTAATTTAAATTGGAAAATTTTCTTGTATGCAAAACTACTATTAATTTTAAACCATTTTTCAAAATAATTTTCTTTTATTTTCATATACAAACTATCCTAAAACTATTTTATTTGCAAAACTATTTTACAAACTATTTTACTTACAAACAATTTTACAAAACCATTTTATATAAAACTATTTCACAAAACGATTATATATATATATAAAACTATTCTAAATTCAAAACCTTTTATAAGACAAAGATGTTCAATCCCATATGGCTATTCATTGAGCAAAATTGATTTTGGAAAATTTTGATTCTTGTATAAGATGGACTTTATATAAGTACAACTGATTTTGAAGCTGTTGATTTTGGAAGGTATTAAATCTAAAGAGATAAATCTTATATATAATGGAATTTATATAAGAATGATTTGGTATATTCGAGATTATTGGTTTTGGAATGTACTTTATCTGAAAATAAAATATTATATATAATGGAATTTATATAAGCGCAATATTTGATCCTATGATTTTGAAAGGGTACTATATATGGTATGTTATATTTTGAAGTAAGAGGCAAGGGGAAGTACCCTCCATGAAGAAGTATCGTATGATATGATTCGACCCAGACGGACTTAAGGAATCTAGGAATGGATTTGACCGATACAAACTAATGGACTTGGGTGAATTCGGAAATGGATTCGAACCGATATGGTTGTCCGGACTTAAACTCATGAGTTCCTCGATTTTTTTATAGGGTAGATGGTTATTTAGTTTACCCAATGGAGGCGCTTTCTATCCCGGAATCTGTTGCTTATGGATCTTCCGGGAAGGAAGTGCGTCCATTGCGTAAAACATTAAATCAACAGCATACCCCTGCAGTAGGGGTCGATGGTCCCTTGTTACGAACTGGCTATGATATTTTTATGAATCCGAAAGGTAGAAGGATCTTCTGGAAAGTTTTGTGTCCATTGCGTATATACTGGATCAGCAACGGGCCACTACCATCGTATTATCATCATTTGACATTGGATTTTGAGCAGTACTTCTCATACTTATTTTTAAGTATTTTTCACTGGGTATTGAAACAAGTCTATTAAGTACTTGGAGAATTCTAGCCTTATGCCTGATCAACGCATGGCCTCGGTCTACAAGAACGAGGTAAACCTGTTACGACATCGAGTTATAAAAGTATTTTAATAAAGTATTATATAAAGGATATTTTGATCATTTTTCCTTTCTAAATAATTTAAAATGTTTAAAATATTGTTTATTTATATACAACATGTTTTAATAGTAAATTATTAGTGTTATACTATCGTAAGAAATTAATAATTCAATAAAACATATTTAAAGTAAATGATTATTGATTTATTAATAATATTTGAAAAGTATCTTGAGATAAAATTAACAAATTTATAAATAATGGATTTAATGTTTTCAATAGCTTCTTTGTAAATATAAGCAATGATGTAAATAATTATTTTCAAATAGTTTACATGTATTTATAAAGATGTTATTAAAAATATTTAAATGGTATTTATAAATGAAGCAAGAAATTTTACAAATGAATTTTTGAAAAGTATTGAAGTATTAAAGATGATTGATTTGCAAATGAAGCTTTCAAATGAATATTTCAAGTAAAACTTATATAATGTTTCTTGGAATGTATAATTTAAAGATATTATATAAATGGAAAAAAATTGATTTGCGAAGTTTATTTATAGTAATATACTTGACAAACAAATTTGAATATCTATTTTCGAAATATAGTTGGAATATTTACATGATTTCAAAGTACTAATAGTAAATTTATTGGTTTATTTACTGTTTGTATTTTTGTATTAAACCATAATAAATGTTTTTCCATGATTTGAATATTCATTTTTAAACAAGTGTTCAAAATTTATTATGAAGATATAAAATTTTATACTTTGATTTAGAAATTTAATGTAAGATTTGAGTAGACAATTAGTTTCAGTTTAATAATCTTGAAATTATACTTATTTTAAAAATAACGAGTCTGATAAATTTTCGGATTTAAGGAACTTTATTGTAAAGCTTATTAAAATGTTTTGATATAAATTTCTAACATGGTTTTAGACTTTTGAAAAATCTTTGCATAATGCTATGAGGACGTTTTAAGTATATCTTATATTTTACCCAGTGAATGAGGTTAAATGTTTCAATTGAATTTTTAGATATATTGAAATATTTCTTTTCTCTTCAAGGGCGAATCCCAAAAAATTAATTTTTTATTAAATAACCGAATTAAGTTGTAAACTTAGATAAGGTAGTAGGAGATTAAGTAATATTTTATGAAATTATTCATTAATGACTTAAATCCTTAATGGAAAACAAATTTTATAAGTGATTGATCTTTATATAAATAAATGAATGGAAAAGTAAACAATGAAAAGGAAAAAAAAGTCAGTAGAATAACCTAAAGTAAATTTAAATCAGAATTTCAAATATTGTAATGGAATAAAATTTTAATTATATAACGATTGGAACTTCAAAAGTTGAAACCAAGAAATTGAATGCTAAGTTATAAATGAAATATACAAGGAATTTGAAATTTGTAACTCGTAACTTTTGTAACTTTGAAGTACATTTATTTATTTACTAAAATGAAATAAGATAAACTTTTGTAACTTTGAAGTACATTTTTAGAAACATATATATAACTTACGTATATATTAAAAGTTTTAATGTTAAATAAGGATATGTATTGGAATATTATACAAGAAAAACTCAAATAACGAAAGCGTTCAATGAAATTTACTTTTATAAATAAGAAATATGATATGAAAATAGTTATAAACCTGAGTTGTAATTGTAGTGCTACTACATAAATTGAAATGGAAAGTGAATATTGTAAGCAAAGAATTATGAACTTAAGTTAATGTTTGAAGCTATTGATAATTAAAGTAAATAATAAAATGAATACTATATTAAATTTGATGATTGTAAGTTCAAAAATGGTTGATTACTTTGATCCCTTGTGAAGATTGTATGCTTGTTTGCAAAAGATTGTTGTTATGTTGTATTGATTTATTTTGATTTTATGTGATAATGGTATGCTTTGTGTTGAAAGTGATTGTTGTTATGTTATGTTGATTGTTTGTTATTAATTTAAACCAATATAATCATTTCACTTCTATATAATTATTAACCACTTTGGATTATATAAATGGAATACAGGATATGGAAGCAATTGCTACTGATTTTGGTTTCATAAATTAAGCGTCCTTCGCCCGACAAATAGGTACATTCTCGGATTACGGTTTTCTAGCGATATTATATTGTTTTTTCTATGTTGGGATGTATTATTTTGAAAATTTTGGTATATATTGTTTTAGGTTTGATATTATTATTTCTCTCAGACCTCTCTGTAGAAAGGAGACACTACCGAAATTTCCAGTGAATTTTGAACTTAGAAATTTTTTCTGAAATGTTTTCAAACTTTTATTAACTTGAACATAATATGATTTATTTGTTATAAATTGATGTATTTTATTTAAAGTATTTAGTTTTGTAAAGTAATTGTTTATAGATTTAATATTTTGAATAAGATATATTGATTACCAAATTTCTTCTTTTTCCTTCTTTTTCCCTTTTCGGGGACGAAAAGTTTTAAGTGGGGGAGAGTGTAACGACCCGTAAATTTCGGTAATTAATTTTTTTTGATTTAATAAGATTTTGTGAATCAATTATTGGAAGAAATAAAAATTTGTAACTTAATAATGAAATGAATACTAAAATGAAATGCAACAATGTTAATTAAAGCTAATTATTAACAATTTGAATGAAATTCCAATAAATGAAATAATGTAAATGTTATACTTGGTTATAAATTAAATATTAATAAACCCTTACAAGTGTGATATACAGTAAAAAGAAAACAAGTATTATGTGTTACCTATCTATATAACCTGTTAAAATTAAATTTGAAATCAATTGCAATTTATTTCACTTAATTATTGTAGTTAATGTAGATTAAATTGATAAATTAAAGAACGTTAATTCAATATGATATAATGTAACCAATGTAAACTCTACTCATTATATGATAATTGAGTGAATAAGAAGAATTGAAATCAAGGCTAATTTAATTTATTAGGATTTAAGGTATAATGAAAAGATTTATTGCAATTAAATGTAATTAACATTACATTAATAAGAATTTAGACAATAATTGCAAACTATAATGTAATAAAATATATGTAAATGTTAATTATGTTTATAAGGAAACAATTGATTTAATAAAGGATTGGAATCAAGATAGATAAATCATTTGGGATCTTAGATTTAAATTAACGTATAAATTTGACAAAAATATATGGAAATATAGTAGTTAATGCAAATATAAATGGGAATTGGAGAACATTAATGTAATGAAAGACAAACAGGTATCAACTATGTTATTTGAGTAATAATGGATTGAATATAAAGTCTGAAATCAAATTTAAACAATTATTGGAATTTAATTTTAATCAATTAGATTTAATTACAGTCAAAATCAAACACTGTAATTGGTAAAATAATTAACTTTAAATTGATGCGTAAATTTGTTTTAAACTATTGCAAATATACAAGTAATTGAAAATTATTAGTTATTAAATTTGAAATAAAATGTAATTTTATTAATTTATTTATTAGTGAGAAAATAGCCATTTTGGTCACTGTCTCTGATTCCGATGAAACTAGTTTCATCGGATCCGTAATGGTGAATTATTGTAGAATTTTAAGTTTCGTAGCGATCGGACTTGTCGTTTGATCGTACGGACTCGAAAAGCCTTGAAATCAATTTAATTGAAATCAACTGAAATCTATCTGAAATAAGTTGATCTTATCATAAGTTCTTCATACTATTGAATTAGGACTTAAAACATGTTCCATTGAGTTTAAAATATTGGAAACATCTATTTTGACATATGGGTTGATCCATTTTCGTTTCGGAGGCAGAATGGGCTTTACAGGTCATTTATCGTTCCGATCCAAATCAATCTGGTCCATTCATTCAATTTTTTTGATCTGCCTATAAATACCTCATTATTAACCGTAATTGTTTCTCATTCCTCATTTCAGTACGTGAAATTCTATGCGACTCTTCACTTCAATAGCAGACAAACAAATTCTAGTTCAATTTCAAATCAAATTCCAAATCAAAATTTTAAACTCCTCATTATATATCAAATTATATATCGATTTAAAGCTCTCGAGGAGCGCAAGTCAATTATGTGATTCTTTTTCGATCTGGGTTGCCTGTGGCCAAAAATAGGTTATTTTTTTTCGACCGTTCATCATGCTCCGATGAACGTCGTCCGATCGACGATTCGTTGGTAAGGTATTGTGGAGAGGGGCATAGGGAAGCGATCAGTGCTATTCACTTAGGGCCTGATTATTAGATCATCGCAAACAATTGAAGGAGGGTTTGAAACCACTAGGGTTTCGGTGGTGGCGCTCGGCTTTTGGTGCACGTGGAGGTCACGTCAGTGCCACCATTGTATGCAGCTCATCGAGGGCTTGGAGGAGGGGGTGGCCTGTCGCTTCCAGACGGTCGAAGGCGAGAGTTTTTTTGGGTGAAAGTTGGGTCATCGGTGGTATTTTAGGTTCGAGTTGAACACATGATTAGGGGAGAAGCTTCGGTGACGTGTCTATTGTGGTAATGTTTTATTTATTATTTTACTTAATTTAAATTTAAACTTAAAATGTTTCATCTCAATAACTTTTTCATATGAACTCAGATTTTTGCGTAGTTTCTTAAATTGGGATTGTATTGAAATTATGAACATTTTGACACTGGTTTGGACGAAATTTGAGACTGTTAGAATTTTGGGCTTAAACTGGATTTAAATTCGATTTAAATTCAAAGGTGAGTGTTTTAACCCACTCACAACTTCTAAAACTTCTTATGTTTGTTAGATTAAATTTATGATGTGATAGAAATTTATTGTGGATGTTTGGTATATTTTAAATCGTCATCTCGGTTAATTTGAATTAAATTATTATTTAATTTATTATTGAATATAAATTGCCAGTTAAATACCTATTAGTGTTTATCAGTTCTATATTGATATTTATTGATTGGTTTGGATGATTATTGTAATGGATGTTTGATTATTGATACTGGATGAATGGATGTTTTATTTTATATCGTTATAATACAAGTTCATTATGGGTTGAAATGACACATACCCGAACGATCTTATAGATTAAAGGAAAATCATTATGGGTTGAGATGATAAACCCCAACGGTTTCATGGATTTGAAAATGTTGATTTTTGGTACTGGTGGAAATGATATATATATGTATATATATCCATATGAATTCTTGAATTGGGATTTTGTATTTGAATTGATTATTTAAAGGTTTAAGTTAAACTTCCATTTTTCTTTATTAAAGTGATTAAAATTGATACCTCGAATTATTTGAATTTTTTTTAATAATTATATTCACGTTGTACACTTGATAGGAGATGGAAAATCCCATAACATCTCTGAAGCCATTGCACTAATATTTTATTTTAGATTAACTTGACTTATATAAGATCTTTTAGTTCTGACTCGAGTGTTTTGTTTTCATTACGCTCTGGTCAGTTTGAGCTTTTTCAGTGTATTGAAGAACATTTTTTTTCTGGAGGACAAAGACAAGGATTCAGTATATTATTACTATTTATCATGATTATTCCATCACATATTCCGCTACATTATTTGTTTATTTCTCTTGTATGTATAACTCTGATTTGAATGGTAAAAGTGTAATCACATGTTATTTGTAAAACAGCTTCGTGAAGTGTTTATTTGATTATTATATTTTATCATTCCACTGCGAGATTCTGTGTTTCAATTTCCCTTTTTTTTTTATTCGACCCTTTAAAATCCTCCCTTTTGAATTATACATGTGTTGTTTATTGTCGATTTAAACCGTCCAAAAGGGTGGGTCGTAACACCTGCTACCGGCTAATCAAACTCTACGCTCAAAGCTTTATCACAATTCAGCCACTGAGTTGCGAATTCTCGAACTTCACCATCGTAGTTTGTCAACTAGTCATAGACTAAAAATTACAAACTTTTAAAAGTTAAAATACAAAACAAAAACAATTTAAAAACCAAAACCCTAATTTTAAATAAAGCAATCCCAAAGACAATTAAAGTAACCGACCCAACATAAAAATAAAAACCCCCTTTTCTTTTCCATTATATTATGTCATCCCGCTTTATTTTTCGGTTGTGGTAATGGCTGCTTCAATCTTTGTTTGTTCCTCTTCAAGTAAATTAGGACCTCTGAAATAAAGCGCACCGATTTAAGGTTGATCGCTTCAATTGATGTTCTCACGTTTGCTTTGTCGATTGTTCGTTGCTTTGTTTCGGCTGCTTCTTGATCGAGTTTGATTCGAAAAATCAGTTATGTAATTTATGCTTTTCTGCTTTACTCGTTCGCTTGCTTGAACTCGATGATCCTAAAAGCCGATGATGTTATAGTTTATATTGGGTTTTAATTCCCTAAAGTTTCATTTAGATTAACTTTTTGAACTCGTCTGATAATTTTGTTTGATCGTTTGATTAAGCTTGAATGATTAAGTTGATTTTCGACTTCTTCAATTTCGTATATTTTCGTTGCTTATTTACTTGATACTCACGGCTTTGAATTTGTTCGACTCCTTGGCCACCATGGATCTGACTATCGTACTGTGATAATCTGGACGTTTTGATTTTTTTGACATGTTCATCGTATTCTCTGATTTCGTGAATATCACAGCTTCGAGTTTTTGGCATCTGAACTTGACATTGACTTTGGTTTGAAATCTGCCGTTGACATTGGTTTCTTAATTTTTTCTTTATTTGAACTTGTACCCTACTGTTCCATGACTTCGGCATCTAACTTGACTTTATTCAAAACTGCTGTGTTATTATTCACTGTCTTTGCTAGGAGTTCAGTAGCTTGCATTGGTTTCCACTTATATACATACATATAGTTATGTGTGTATATAGGTGTGTGTTTATGGAGTCTAATTTCATTTTGTTTGATCATTAGCTTGCTTCCTTCTTTCCTGTATCTGGTCTCGGCCATTTGATTCATGTGTACGTATGCTAACATATACATATATGCATTGAGTTATGTATCTACATGCTGTCTGGATTAGCTTGTGTACTAGTTTGCACTGAATTTGTTTGTTATTTGTTGCTGAGTCACTTGTATTTAGTTGCCTTCGAGTCATGTAAACTTGTTTCCATGTTGCCAGGCTTGCTTTGTTTTGGACTTGGCCATTCACTTGTTAAGGCTGCTGTTTCTTTGAGCCTTTGAGCTACATTCATGATCTGCACTTTTTATATTTTCTAGCCAGTTAGTCCACTGATCGATGTTGAGTGATGCATATCCATTGTGCTCAGCTACATGTCATTTCATTCATGTTATACTTGTCCCTGTTTCACTGGTGCACTGGTCCTCATGTATATGATGCATGTTGAAACTAGTCTGGTTGCATATATGTTACTTGTGTGACATTTGAATGTTGAGGCTACACCATTTACCGCTGAGACTTTGATTCACTGTTGCATTGCCTCAAGTCATGTTCCATTGGTCATTGTTAGACTTCATGTAGTTTGGTGGCTTCACTTTGGTATTTGCAGTTTTCAATTCTGTTTGGTTGTATTTGAATTCTTGTGCTCGACAGTTTTGTGATGTTTTGCAGTGCACCTGAGTTGAATCCAACTTATAGCTCGAGTTTGACCTTGTGCTAATATCGTGACATTATTAGTATTTCACTTGAGTTGAACCCGGCTTTTGATTGGGTTCGACCTTATGCTCGCCTGACCCTGTAGATTTATCAAGTGTATATCGGTGTGCATGGCCTTGTGGCATGTACAGTGATATACTATGCATGTCACAAGTTGTTCGTGTAGATGAATTCAAAAATAGATGATGACGAACAATCCAAATAACTGAGGCAAATAAAATTTTCAAAATCACATTTTATTTAATACTGCAAAATATTTCCTTTTCAATTTTACCGCGTCAGCGTATATTTTGCAGATAACTCAGATGCTAGATTAAATCTGGAATACAGTTGAAGATCAAATACGAGTGTATGAGTGAAATGTAGTTAGGTGCAAATGTAAATTGAAAATTGTGATGTAATCAAATTTGTATTGTAGTCGAAATTGTGTGTATATAGTGAGGGCTCAAATTTGTACTATTCAAAATTGTAATAAATATTCGTTTAAATAAAATATTTGTTTGAAATTAAATTCTGTATTATTTATTTTATTCAACAAATATCTATATAAATATGTGAAAAATAAAATAGTACATTCACAAATACATTTAAATGAATATATATGTATATATATATGTTAATTATCATCAAACAAAAATCATATACTAGCATATTCAACAATATCCCCTTTTGATGATAACAAACATATATTTAAGATTTTGATCTTATTAAATGTATTTGATCATTGATAACTCAATTTGCTCCCCTAATTTGAATGCTCGCTCTCTACAACAAAAATCCCCCTTCATATATGCATAAGAATAAATGCAAATGAACCTAGATGCAAAAGAAAATACAAAATAAAATATTTAACCTTTATTTTCCAAAAGCTTAACTTTTCTCTCCCCCTTTTGTTATCAGCAAAAGAGTAATAGTGTTAGAAAAATAAAGATATAGTGATAGACATTAATACAGTATTAATACCTAATCATGTATAAATATTAAATTTTAATAAAAAAATCAAACAAAAAAAATCATAAATACTCTGTTAGGCGCATATTCAACTTTAAAATGATAGGGATGATGTTGGTATACAAACCATATAGTTGTGTCTATTTGTGGTATATTTATATCAGAAATTAGAATATCTACCAACCATGCATAATCATTAGGACTTTTAAATGAGATTAGTAGTATTCACAATTTTTATAAAAAAAATGAATTTCAAGCATCTTCTAACCACGTAAAACCGTGAGGACTTTAAATAGGATTAGATTTAACTTGTCTATTTAATCAATCAATTTTGATATGCGTTCCATACAAGCATAATAGTGAGGACTTTTAAATGAGCATGGAAGTAAATAATAAAAAATTCCAAGTAATTCACCCATGCATAACCGTGAGGACTTTTAAATGAGAGTGAATACTTTGGATGTTTTTATTGCTAAAAAATAATAAAATGAAGGCGCATAATTTCCCTTTTAAAATACCATATATTGACATACCATATTGGATTTTGATGAGTGATGCTCGATAGAAATATGATAGGAATAGTGACTGGTCATGAAATTTTTACCAACAATTTTTTTATTAGTCTTGATTAAATTTCTAAAGAAATTTACTAAATTTACTGTCTTAAGTTATAATATATGATTAATATTAACACTCATCACTTCTTTAATCACTATTTATCTTTTCAATAATCAGTAGGGAGTGAGATTAGTTAATGTAGTCATTTAAGATCAAATCCAAATAATTATCAAATTTTCTAAAAATGACTAATCTGAAATAAGGTCCGCAAAAAAACTATTTTCTAGAAGGGGTTTATAAAAGAAAAATGTCCGCTAATTGAAATTTTTTTTGAAATGAAAAATATGCAAATATTTTCTTTAAAATGTGATGCACCTAATGAAAGTTCTACATAAAACACGTTCCACAAGTAATTTATCTGTCTACTAGATTACTAGTGTGATCTGCATCTGAATTTCCTTTGACTCAAAATTATCATCGGTTGGATTTGATAGACCAAACTGTGAAGTTGCAACAAATTCCTTAAAATCCTTTTTCATAGTTTTTTTAAATGAAATTGAATTGAATTTGAATTGAAATCGTGCAAATTTAAAAACAGTGAGCGTAGTGGCCAAATATATCCACGAATAACTTGAGTAATCATAACTAACATTGTTAGTCCAAGCAATTTTATACGAAATAGTTCAAAGATGATTGGTCAACATTTTTAAAATCAAAAATAGGAACAAGTCAAATAAGATCATATCAAATTAGACCAAGTCAGAATCAAAATCAACATTTTTTTTATTATCACATAATTGGCTGAATTAAATCATATTAGGGTGCAGATTATCACATTAAATATATCTTTCAAGAAGGATGTGCCGTTACCTATTTTACCTTTACGACAATTTGTCGTTGTCACCCATTGTGAATCTGCCACCTTTGTACTAGGCTAAGGAACTTTGATTTATAGCCCATTGTGTGCCTGGAATAGCTAGAATCCAGGTAACAATGTGTTGTTCCTTAGTCTGCCACCACACCTACACGATAAAAGATTTTTGTGACCTATTTGTTTTTATAGGTCATGGTTGTTAGTGGCAACAAATTTTGAAAAATAAATTTGTGGAGACCCAAAACTATTTATATGTTCTTTCTGCACCCAGATTTGTTTGACTTTGAGGGATTTTATATTTGTGCCTTTTGGAATCCAAATTGGTACAATTTTGATATTTTTGGGTCTATACCAGCAAATATTGTGATTGTGTCTAGTTTTTCTACAAATTGTACGCTCGGATTTGACTGATTAATTTTGTTTTTAACAAGCTTAGATTGACTAAACCCAAGTCCTCGTCTAACAGTTTTGTGACGCCCCACCTCTATACCTACTCTAGCCAAGGACACTACGGAGTAATGCCGTCAGCTAGCGCGGAGAATAAGGCTGTTGAGGAGCGACCATCCGCGTAATTTTTTTGTGCGAGCACCGATATATCAGATAGTACAACATGCATTTGGTTTCAGAAGGAAATCCGACATACCGATACAAACTCAAAGCTACTACCCGGTGGCTATATATATTCTTCGGAAATAAATATAGAAATAAACATAACACAAATCAGCCACAGACATCCATATCACAAAGGCGGAAATAGATATGAATATATAACACATGAAGGTGTACATCAGAGTAGTGGTCAAACAAGATCCACAATGTCACAAAAGAATAGCTACAAGTGTTAGACAAAAGAATATGGATACATCGATGAGTCTATATCTCAAATGTATACAACAAAAACTACTAATCTAAGTAGTTAGCCAAAAGTCAGGGTTATAATCCCAGATGTGAAGTCAAGCAGAAGCACCTGTAAAATCTCAGTCTGACTCGAGTATTATTTAATAAGAAAATAAACGGATCAGTCTAGCTATAAATATCAGATAAAATGATATAGAATAAGAGATATGATATAAATATATGATAATCATAAAGCCATACTGTGATAAGTATGCAATTGAAAATCAACTAGGGATTAATCAATATCACAAGAATCTTCTCAAAGATCAAAAGGAATGTCATACTCTATATTTTTATTCACAAAAAGTTAATGACACATGTTTGCGTCAAAATTGGGCACAACACTCTTCGGGAGTCGTTGAAGAGATAATAGTCAAGAATACAAGTTCAAAACAGATATTATCTAACAAAAACTCCAATCAACAGTAAGGAAAATGCGCAGACAACCGATTTATAGTGGTTCGGCGTGTTGCCTACGTCCACTGTGAAGTTTTTTGATACTTTATGGATTCTCTTTCAATGTTTACAAGTTGTTACAGTGATCAACAGCAAGTTACAACTGAAAATTCGAAATCAACAATCAAATTATGATGTAGGATGATGGAGATATTGATCCGGCAGAGTCTGGGCGCCTCAGGGTCAGACCAAGCCTTTTCTGTTGGCCCTGGGGCTCTATTTATAGGCGTAGGCTGCTGATATTTCGCTGAAAACTCGGGAGACCGCGTCTGGCACGTGAGGGGGCCCACACGCACGGTCTCAGGAAGTTTGGGCCCACTTTGGCATCGGTTTGAACTCCATTCGAACCGATCAAGAATTCATCCAATCGAGGTGAAATTTGGCGTAGACATTCTTCAACATGTACGCAAGCTTCAGTGAAAATTTCATGGCATTTGGATCAGTAGGTTAGGAGATATGATGGGTTCGAAATTGGGTTTATTACTCGGCTGTTTGTTTCGAAACCAAGGTTTCGAACCGATCATTTCGAATCCATGGAGGCACGTGGCTTCGCGTTGACGTGGAGCGCAAACTTCGAATCGATCCGGTCTTCACTCCGTGTTGACCGCTTCGACTCCATATATCTCGGCGTATTCGAACCGATGGAAGACACGTCATCATGGTTGGTTGACCCAGTGGTTTCGAATGAAGCTGCACAGTTGGGTTCGAACAATGACTCCGTGATGGGTTCGAACAAGCACTCCGTGGTGGGTTCGAACAAGGAGATGGATTCGAAGTGGGTGGAGCTGAAGGTGAGGCGCTTTGATGGTTTCGAAACCGATGCATCCTGATGGGTTCGAACCTGATGGGTTCGAAGATGGTGGAGACGAACCTGAGGTGGTTCGGTGGATTCGAATCTTATGGATTCGAACGCGATGGTTTCGAAATGTTGGTCAACAATGGATTCGAAACCTAAGCCTTGCCCTTCAAATTGAATCGATCATAACTCGAGCATATGAACTCGGATTGACTTGAGATTTGAAATGCCGACTCTTATTGTCTTTCTTGCCGTGTCCTATCAATTGTAGCTCAATCTGGACTCGGATAAAATTCAGTGATATCCATGGTGAAACGAAGTATGACCAGCCTCTGAGACGAACTGTTCTCCGTTTCTGACCGATCTTTTGGTATCGCGGCTTTGCCAAAAAGCGGGATAACATTTTGCCCCCCAAAGTACGTCTTGTGGGAACATGATGTGCTTTGAATAGCTGCAATCTCTCTCTGAACAATCATTGCTCTCTTTTTTGCTGAAACTCGTATGCTGTGTTGTTGTAATCTTGTGTTGACATGATTGATTGCTGTATAATAGTGCTTAGCCGTTGGCTGTTGCATTTGTAACAGGATGAGTGTTTGACCCCTGTAAATGTCTAAAATCGATTGTTAGTTCGACTTTTATGCATATATGTTAGTTTGACCCTTGCGAACATTGTGCGTTCACGAGTCGTTGCCAGCTTGGTTGGCTATCGAATTCCGTATCGATTCTCTCCTGAACCGATTTGGAAACTTGAGTTGAGACAACGCTTGACGGTTGTTTAGAAAAACCCCTTCGTATCGATCCTCTCCTGAATCGACATTGAAGGTTGAAGGAGTTGAATTCTGTATTGCGTGAGTGTAATGTTTCGAACCGATGCATTCGAGCATCGATGAGTTCGAAATTCACGTTTGTATGGACGCGGCATGCTTGTGCTATGATGGGTTCGAAGTCAACATTCGAACCGGTTTGAGGGAATGGATATGGAATCACTATTCGAGTCGATTCGAATTGGAAGCAGATGGATACGAAGTCATCTGTCGCATCGATAGACCATGGATGGATTCGAAGTGGTGGATGCGAACAAGGTCTTCGAACCGATACGCCTACAGTTCGTTTCGCATCGATGCAGCCTGTCACTCTGTAGTGCGCTTCGTACCGTTGAAGAATGAGGTGAACTTCGAATCGATAGGGCTTTAGGCAGATGGGTTCGAAAGCTAACTTCGAACCGATCTGTTATTTGACCGGTTGGGGCCGGTTGGGTTGACTGGGAGAGCAATCGTCTCGGTCACATCCTAGGCTCCATATAAATAGCAGTGGTTTTCACTTTTCTCATTTTTTACTTTTACTCTTGCTTGCTTTTACTGTGTTCTTCATCGTTTCGGAGCTCCAAAAGAGAGAACACTGTGCCGCATCGTCGAATCATCCAAGATTCAAACCTTCAATCTCTCGAATTCATTGTTCAAACTAGGTAATTAGCTTCGAATTCAAATGGCGAATGACAAAGTTATTTCGAACCCGTTTCTTTTTATCGATTGCGTAGCCTCGAGATTGGCAAAACCAGATCTGGTTTGGGAGGGATTCGAACCGATGCGTGGGCTCGAGTTCGACTCGATGACGATGGCGTCTTTTTATTGGATTTCGAATCGATCCTTGGAATGTCCTTGTTGGGATGCGCAGTTCGCACCGATTGAGGGATTCGAGGGGTCCATTCGAACCGATGGGTTCGAACCCATAGGCTATCGTTTCGAAGTCCACAACTTCGTATCGATACGAAGTGGATCGGTTCGAACGTGAATGATGCGGAGTTGAGGTTTCCTTATCGGTTCGAACTTGTCATCTGTTTATCGGTTCGAAGCGCGTCAGGATGGGTTCGAAAGAAGAGATGTTCGGTTGGGTTCGAACGAAGTCCTTGTGATGGTTTCGAACCCTATATGATGGATACCAAAATTTGAAATTTTCCAAGCATAACTCCGACGAGCTTCATTCCTGCATATTTGGACTTGAATATTAAACTGCATACTTGACTACCTTTTGAAGCTCGTCGATGGAACTATAACAACTTCTATCCGAACCAACTTCCATCATGGAAGCGGATTGGTGATGACGGTCAGCGATGACGGTCATTATAGCTAGACTCCGTAGCCTTGTCGTTTGCACATTTCTTCAACTCTGCAACATTTATTCAAGTAATGCACGTCACTGCACAATATACACTCATACACGCTATACTGGGGAACGCACGGGTTTTTGTCGTCTAACGATGGTTTCTCGTGAGTTAGCTAGTTATGCAACCGTCAAGTTCACAGCAGCAGGAGACTCAAGTTACAGTCTCTCCGAGGCTAGAGATTCCGGATATTGACCCTGAGATTATTGGTCCAGCCCCGGATGAACTTCCCGATGCGTCATTCATTGCCAATCCATCAGATTCCGTTCCGTCCAATATCTCATGTTGGGGAGAATATGTTTGAGACACGGCCTGTCGCTGGATGATGTGCTATTGCCGGGGCCGAATGATAGAACGCATAATCCGTCGAAGGGATATACAGCATTTAATCGCCACGCGTGCGCGGCCGGGACACTTTCTCCGTTCAACGAGTATATAAGGGGAGTATTGTCGTTTTTGAGGATCGCCCCATCTCAATTGCACCCGAACGGATATGCGTCGATCAATAGCTTATTCATTGCATTTATGGAATATCTGCATCGACCACCGCTCCCAATTGAGATCAGATACTTGTTCAATTCCAAAACTCGGGGCGATTATCCCTCCTTCACATTCCTGGAAGCGGTGAGAAATTGCCAAGTGGTTACCGGGTCATGGACCAGGTTGAGCTATTATAGGACAGAATGGTTTTATGTCAGATGTCCTCCTGGATTCGCCCGACGATGGCTATTCAGACGTGAGTATAGTTGAGTTCGTAAATAATTACTACGGCAATTGCAGCCGAAGTGGAACTTATATTTTATTCTTTTTTACAGCGGTGATCCAGCGACCTGAGGGCGAGCACTTTAGGGAGATGGTGCGAGTGCTTCGAGAAGTCCCGAGTGGAGATAGGGATATCGACGTGTTATTGACGGATAGGAATCTCCGGGCCTGCGGTTTGATCGAACAAGGGCAGATCATAAGCTTTGAGGTGGCACTAAGGGTCATCTCGAAAAAACGAGTCAAGCTCAAGAGACCCAGAGTTACTACAGCTGAGGAAGCTGACTCTGAAAGAACCCACACCGATGATGAGCCGCTGACCGGGCCTACGGACGCAGTTCCGGATGTCGCGGAGCAGAGAAAAGGCAAGGCTGCCATGGTTAAGTCAAGTAAGAAGGGGAGATGGAAATCGGTTGTCACGGCTCGTTCTGCTCCCGGAGTTAGAATCTCGGAGACGTCCCCTCCGAGAACTGAAAATCTTTTTGAAGGGATTGCCGATCTTCCAATCCCAGACGATGTGTCTTTTCAACATGATGCCGGGTTGGAGGAATTCCATCGCACCCTAGAATTGAACGAGCCTCTTATTACTAGCGAGGTCGACACTTCCGGTTGGTCGGGGGGAATGCATATTCATACACATTTCACGACACTGCATAACCTTTGGCTGAAGACTATCTGTTTTGAAAGGTGATTAATTCTATTTTATTTTGCTTTGCAGATATCATGTCTAAGCGCGGTTCAATGCTTGGGAGTCTTCGACATGCCCGCAAGCCTTCATATTACGATTCGCGCAGACGAGAAGGGGATAGAGGTTATGATCAGGGGCGCTCTGGGCATTATGACCAGGGACGCTCTGGGTATTCTAGTCACGAGAGATATGACACGGACAGGGGCTATAAGCGTCGATCGCGATCGCGTACCCCGCCTCCTTCCAGAGATCCCGTACAACCTCCTGCTCATGTCCCTCATCCTTTCGAGTCTTCTCGATATACGTCGGTTTCTCAACCTTCCCGATCTGAGGCGATGACCCCGATAGTCGTAGAGCAGCCTCCTATTGAAATCTCGGGGGAAGGGGCAATTAGACTTGCGCAACTAAAGAGGGAGTTCCCGAATATTTGCTTCGATAACTACGTCTTTCCCCCGAACCTGAAAAGAATCCCGCCGGAGGCCGAGCGGTTAGCGCTCGACTATGTGCATGACTTTTACACCCAATACAAGGCGTGGTATAGGGCGGTCGATAAGGCATCGGCGTTGGCCTTCGAACGAGCGGCTACCATTGAAAAGCTTTAAACCGAGCTGGCTCAAAGAGACCGCATCATACAAGTGCTGAATACTGAGGCTGAATCGTCTCAAAAATCAGAGATGGAGGCTCTTACAAAGGTCGACGAAGCTCAAGCAGCCATGGATAGAATGAAAAAGGAGCACTATGTTACGGTGGAAGACATGGGCCACTGGAACACTGTCGTCACTGCTGAGCGGGATGCGGCGTTAAAAGAACTTAATGAGCTCAAGGCCAAATTTGCCGAAATTATTAAAGATAGGGATGACGCGCTTAACACAGCGCAAGAAGCCTGCGATCAAGCCGTAGTGCTTCGCGCTGAAAGAGATGCGGCCGCGGCCAAAGTTCAGGCGGTCGAAGCAGGGGTGGAGGAGAAGGTTCAACATGCAGAGGCCAGGCTAGAGGCCGATATCGAAGATTTGCTCATAACTTACAACGCCAATGTGTTAAAGCACAGAAACTTGGCCTGGCTTCAAGATTATCCAGTTCACCTTCGTAGCGCTTGGGACCGATTGGTTGAGGAGGAAGAGGAAGCGCACCCAGGTGAAGCGGTCGATCGATTCGAACTTGAGAATCGGCTGCTCACAGACGATGAGAAGAAGGTTCTTCATGACGCTATCATCGCTCATGAGAAGGAAATGATCGGTGGTCGTTCCCTGGAAGTCGGAGAGGGGTCAGGTGTTGAGCACCATTCTGCTGTCACTGAAGTCACCACACCATCTTCGTCGGTGTCTGTATCTGCGGTCGATTTGCAACCTGTTCCTGCTTATGACCCGGAACAGCCGCGCTTATCTCCTATTCATGAGCATACTACCGAGGCCGTTCAGCCGTCTGCGAGCCAAACTGGGGAAGGTATTCCGAAGTTATCTCAAGCGTTTTCTGAATAGAGTGTTTGTTTTGTAGCAGTTTCTAATAACTTCTTATTTTTTGCCTAGTGACTGGAGTTGCGCCGACTGTTGTGGCTCAAGAATCAAGCAGAGGAGATAAGGCCATCGCTACCGAGACTACTGTTGTAACTGCGGTATCTGCTGAGACGGTGCAGGGGGGATCCTTATCTGCTGACGAACAAATGGTGAGCGAACTGCTCGGTGAGCAGGGTGGTTATTTCTCTGACTTGCCATTTATCATCGTTAGTAGCCTCCCGCCGTCCTCAAGTTCTTCGATGCAGGCCGTAGATGCCCCCAGCCAATCCCATGCGACTCGTGATGAGGAAATTTTGGCTGAGATCAACGCCGAAATAGAGGCTGCGGGACATAGCGGTACCGTCGGTGGCAGCAGGGCGGCGCAGAGTCCAGCACCTGCTACGGTAGCACCATCGGGTGGCACTGTCTCAACTTCCGTTACGGATCCAGTCCCCCCTGCTCCTCCGGCAGGAAGCCTCCATGCAGACTCAAGATCCGAGGAGGATATTGACATCATGCCTCCAGCCAAAGAGCCACCGCCGGAGAGGAGACATTCAAAACGAAGAATTTCTGTCCCTAGTGACACGATGATGTACCACTAGTAAGAAGGACAAAAAAGAAGAAATAAATCGGCTTCTCAAGCAGATGTTTTGGTAGATAGGTACTTGTCTTCGTTTTTTGTTAGTAGGTCGTGTATAGATGCAGGTTCGGCCCCTGCTAGTAGGCAATTTTTTTTTTTGGAAGAACTTATCTACGTGTAAGTCCTTGTTTTAAGTTAGTTGAAATAAAATTTAGTTTCTTTGTTCCAACTCTCGTTTTATTTGTGCTTAAGTACTTGCAATGTCTTGTTTTCGGTCCGGTGTACTTGTGGTGTTTTTACCGTTTAAGTAGAGTTCGTCTCATTTGCCAAGTCTGAAGATCTTGGTCACACGTTGTGATTGATGAATGAGTTGAACTTCGGACGTTGTATCACTTTGGTTAGTGATTAATATTTAGCTTTCGTGCCCCCCAGTTTTGGGGAACAACACTTGTATTTTTGGTGGTTGATCGCACTTGTTGCAAGTCTTGAGCACACGTCCGCATTCCGGGGACTTAGAATAATTTGAGATCGATAACCTGGTTTGCATTCCAGGAATTCGAGAGTTATTGATGCTTGTGACACGGTTTGCGCTCCGGGAACTTGGGAATGATGTTCACATTCCAACTTGCACTCTACGAACTCGGAGTTAGTATTAACACTTTAGTTCGCACTACGGGAACTTTAACTTGGTGTTTGTGCTCCAATTCACACGCCGGGAACTTGGATAAAACATGTATGTTCGGGTTCGTACTTCAGGAACTCGGAATTGACGTTTATACTCCAACTCGCACTTCGGGAATCGGGAGTTTGCACGGATGTTTCGGTTCGCGCTCCGGGAACCTGTAACTTATGTTTATACCCCAATTCATGTTTTTGGGGATCTTGGAGTTGGTGTTGATAGGTTGGTTCGCGCAGTGGGAACGAATTATTGAATGTTTATATTCCAATTCGCGCTCCGGGAATTTGGAGTCCGTTCGCACTCTAGGAACGAATTGTTAAATGTTTATACTCCAATTCGCGCTGTGGGAAGTTGGAGTCCGTTCGCACTCTGGGAACGAATTGTTAAATGTTTATACTCCAATTCGCGCTCCGGGAATTTGGAGTCCGTTCGCACTCTGGGAACGAATTATTGAATGTTTATACTCCAATTCGCGCTGTGGGAAATTGGAGTCCGTTCGCACTCTGGGAACGAATTGTTAAATGTTTATACTCCAATTCACGCTGTGGGAAGTTGGAGTCCGTTCGCACTCTGGGAACGAATTGTTAAATGTTTATACTCCAATTCGCGCTCCGGGAATTTGGAGTCCGTTCGCACTCTGGGAACGAATTATTAAATGTTTATACTCCAATTCGCGCTCTAGGAATTTGTAGTCCGTTCGCACTCTGAGAACGAATTGTTGAATGTTTATACTCCAATTCGCGCTGTGGGAAGTTGGAGTCCGTTCGCACTCTGGGAACGAATTGTGGAATGGACTGTCGTGTGTTGGTCCAGTTCAGCCTTCGATGTGTTGGCTTGCCCCCGAGCTGGGGTTTCACTTAGTGAGTGGCCGGTTGTAACGCAGTCACTCGCTATTTGAATAAATTCCATTGTTCGATGGAACTTAGCTCTTCGTGTGTCGTGATTGTCGAGTGTTGTATTCGGTGAATCACAGCTTTAGCTTGAAGAGATAGCATTTTATTTGCTGAAATGAGAAAATATGGCAAAGTCAGTGCCTTATTACAAATTCAAAATTCAGAACGTAAAAGAAATTGTAAAGTATTCATGGATTGAAGGAGCCTGTCATGTGTGACAGTGACGAGGTTCTTCGTCGTTCCAGGCTTCTGAATGAGTAGGCCCGCCACTGATGGCGTTTATCACCAATCTCCCACGGGGACAAGTCGAGTCCTCCTGCCTCGATCGATTGGGTTCATTGATTGGATTGGATGGGCCCGCATCTCCGGGCTGCGGTGTCCGCACAAACTGTTCCAGTTTCCCTTCCCTGACCAGTTTTTCAACAAGATCATGTAAGTGACGACACTCGTTCGTATCGTGCCCGTAGCCTTCATGGAACCTGCAAAATTTTCCCGTCTGGATTTGTCTCTCCGACGACGGTCTTGGAGCAGGTTTTTCATATTGAATCG
This sequence comes from Allium cepa, assembly GCA_030765085.1. Lineage (NCBI taxonomy): Eukaryota > Viridiplantae > Streptophyta > Magnoliopsida > Asparagales > Amaryllidaceae > Allium > Allium cepa. The sequence continues at coordinate 445,709,492 of CM060931.1, forward strand.
CATTACGGGTCCGCAAATACAAGTCCTCCAATGAAATATTCAAAGGAGTATAACTTTCGAACTTCGGATTTTTGCGTTGCGGGCCGCGATTTTGATCTTGTTTTTTAAGTTGATTCACGCTCTCTCCTCGCCGAGCTTGTTTATTTTTAATGTTCAACTGAACTTTTTCGGAGCTCTCGCCGGACTGTTTTATTGCAACATTGCTTTGGGTTCCTCTCGCATTTGGTCCTGCGTCAGTTTGCTTCCTAGACTGTTTCGCGTCTTCCCGTCTCAGGAATTGAGCTGCTTTGGCATGGAAACGATCCAATGACGCAGGTGGTTTCCCAGCTAGCCAATTGCCAAATTTAGAATCGGGGTCGATCCCCTTAGTTAACGCCATAAGGATGGAGTTATTGTTTGGATTACTAATCTCTGCACATGCAGTATGGAATCTTTCTAGGTAGTGTCTGAGTGTCTCTCCGGGAGCTTGTGTGACACTAGATAGAGTGTTGACATCTTTCGGCCTTGCGACGTGCATGCGGAATTGCTCAACGAATTTTGTGGCCAGCTGGTCGAATGAGGAGATGGATCGAGGAGGCAATCGGGTGAACCACATGGTGGCGATGCCCCCCAAGGATATGGGGAAACTACGACATTTCACAGCGTCGTCGGCTCTGGCAGCAGTCATCGACCATTCATATTTTAGAATATGTTGGTTGGGATCAGAGTTTCCCTCATACATGGGCAGAGTGGGCATTCGGAATCGCCGTGGGGGTTCAGCATTAAGAATGTCGTCCGTAAAGGGAGTATGACTTCGGGAAACTCCCCAATCGTCGTTTGTGAACCCCTGACTCTCACGGATCATCTGATGTATCATAGTTGAAAGATCCGGCATTTGCGCCGGAGTATGGTCACGTTCCATACTTTGGGTTTGAACCGGATATCGTCGACGGTTCACATCGTGCCTTCTCGGCTCATAGTCCTCTGGGACGTACGGTTCAGGAGTACGGCCGCTATGACGACGGTCTAGGTCCGACTGGTCTTGAGCGTCATCCCCTGGTTCAGCCGCAACGCTAGTGGTGCGGTATTCTGTGGCGTGATGAGGAACGGCGCCTCCTCGGGAGGAGGGTCCGGTTTGGAAGCTGGCCGACGGACCAACTCGTATTTGTCCAACGGTCAATGTTGGTTGGTTTCCAGCGGGTGGCATACGACTCCCATCTAACCGGGGTCGTGGAGGTCGGTTATGATAATCAGAAGATGAAGAACTTTCGCTGGAAGAGCGAGAAGCACGATCTCTCATGGATCTTTTTCGTTTTTGGCGATCCAGCTTGTTGATTAGCTCAGCGTTAGCGCGTAGCTGTTCTTCTATTTATCGCCGACTCTGGGTCAGCTCTTGAAGTAACAACTGCAATTCTTGTCGGGTAACCGGACCCGACGGTTCTGAGTGCCCAGCGGCATCTTGATTAGGTGGAGGTAGAGGGGCAGGATTCTGTCTATCCTGTCCTTCTTGATTGACGGCGTTCGAGGTGGTTCTTGTGCTAACCATCTTTAGAGTTGAGTTCCTTTCCTAGACTTTATGCAAATCTGAATAGAAGGGAAGGAAGTTGGATTTAACGATCTGGATCTCTCTCTTAGATTTATTCAATCCGGTATCGATGACAGATCCAACGAGCAGGAGAAAATCTGGGTTTTCTCAGTGAAAGCACCAAAGTGTTTGCGTCAAAACTGGGCACAACACTCTTCGGGAGTCGTTGAAGAGATAATAGTCAAGAATACAAGTTCAAAACAGATATTATCTAACAAAAACTCCAATCAACAGTAAGGAAAATGCGCAGACAACCGATTTATAGTGGTTCGGCGTGTTGCCTACGTCCATTGTGAAGTTTTTTGATACTTTATTGATTCTCTTTCAATGTTTACAAGTTGTTACAGCGATCAACAGCAAGTTACAACTGAAAATTCGAAATCAACAATCAAATTATGATGTAGGATGATGGAGATATTGATCCGGCAGAGTCTGGGCGCCTTAGGGTCAGACCAAGCCTTTTCTGTTGGCCCTGGGGCTCTATTTATAGGCGTAGGCTGCTGATATTTCGCTGAAAACTCGGGAGACCGCGTCTAGCACGTGAGGGGGCCCACACGCACGGTCTCAGGAAGTTTGGGCCCACTTTGGCATCGGTTCGAACTCCCTTCGAACCGATCAAGAATTCATCCAATCGAGGTGAAATTTGGCGTAGACATTCTTCAACATGTACGCAAGCTTCAGTGAAAATTTCATGGCATTTGGATCAGTAGGTTAGGAGATATGATGGGTTCGAAATTGGGTTTATTGCTCGGCTGTTTGTTTTGAAACCAAGGTTTCGAACCGATCATTTCGAATCCATGGAGGCACGTGGCTTCGCGTTGACGTGGAGCGCAAACTTCGAATCGATCCGGTCTTCACTCCGTGTTGACCGCTTCGACTCCATATATCTCGGCGTATTCGAACTGATGAAAGACACGTCATCATGGTTGGTTGACCCAGTGGTTTCGAATGAAGCTGCATAGTTGGGTTCGAACAATGACTCTGTGATGGGTTCGAACAAGCACTCCGTGGTGGGTTCGAACAAGGAGATGGATTCGAAGTGGGTGGAGCTGAAGGTGAGGCGCTTTGATGGTTTCGAAACCGATGCATCCTGATGGGTTCGAACCTGATGGGTTCGAAGATGGTGGAGACGAACCTGAGGTGGTTCGGTGGATTCAAATCTTATGGATTCGAACGCGATGGTTCCGAAATGTTGGTCAACAATGGATTCGAAACCTAAGCCTTGCCCTTCAAATTGAATCGATCATAACTCGAGCATATGAACTCGGATTGACTTGAAATTTGAAATGCCGACTCCTATTGTCTTTCTTGCCGTGTCCTATCAATTGTAGCTCAATCTGGACTCGGATAAAATTCAGTGATATCCATGGCGAAACGAAGTATGACCAGCCTCTGAGACGAACTGTTCTCCGTTTCTGACCGATCTTTTGGTATCGCGGCTTTGCCAAAAAGCGGGATAACAACACATAAATTCATCAATACACAAGTATTGATAAAACATATCAATGTAAATCACGAAAATTGGTGAAACACAAACTCTAGAAATCATCAATGGAAATCCAAAAATCACAAAAAGGGGGAGGCCTATCACAAAACAGGAGCATGAAAACTCACCAACACGTGTATCACAAAATGGAACGCTATTCCATGGTTGCTTACCGTTAATTTTGAGCCAAAGCTCCACAAAACGGCCCGAAGACCATGGGTCGCTACCCCACCAAGTTGAGCCGAAGCTCCACAGAAACGGGTTTAGTCTCCCTCGTAGACAAAGAGACATCGCACATTTGCTAGTCTAAATCACAAAAATGACCATCAACGATCATCAAGAAGTGTCAATTACAGTAATCTAGTAAATATATAAGCTTAGCTTCATGTCCCATAACCACTAGCTTAACTTAAATATTTACGAAAAAATTGTAGAACTCCACTCGAAAATTGTCACAAGAGATTCAATCAAACAAGTCCAAGAATTAACCGGCGAAGTAAACGCAAGCGTTTCATACCATTTGTTTTACTAGGTCGTTTAATTAGATTTCTCGTACGAGTGAGATAAAGTGACAAATCACAAAAATGATTGTAGAAACAATAAATCACAAAAATTCACATTCGAAGACGTGAATAAAATCCAAAGAATTCGATTCCAAATCCATCAAAGTGGAAATACCTTTGCGACTTAACGTATGTCAACACAAGAAATCAGTGGCTCAACGCATGCGACTACACGGCGTACGACCTAAGAGATTAGCGACATAAGAAATAGCATGTGGCTTAAAGCAGGGGCAACTTAAAGGGTGGCGCGACCTAACTGCATGCGACCTAAGGAACGGCGTGACCTATAGCATGGGCGAATTAACAGTGCAAGCAGGCCAAGCGACCTAAGGAGGTCAATGACCTATAGGAAGGCCAACCCAACAGTAAGGCAAGCGGCCTATGGGGTTGCGACCCATGGCATGTCGCAACCTAAGGGGGTAAGGATAAGCCGAGCGACTTAAGGTACAACGCGACCTAAGGGGTCAAGCGACCTAGGGGTGGAACGACCTAATGGCCGAAGGGGTAAAGAAGGCCGTGCGACTTAATGAGGACGACCTAGCATGGCACGACCTGGCATGGCGTGACCAAATCAATGCCGAGCGACTTAAGGAACTCGCGGCTTAAGGAGGTGAGCGGCCTAAGGATGGTGCGACCTATACGCACGCGCGACTTAATGAGCCGAGCGACCTAACACGAAACGACCTAAGGGGTAAAACAAGGCCGACCGACCTAACGACCTATGGGTTGCGACCTATGGCAGGCCGACCTAACTGCAGGACGAGAATCATCCATGTGCAGGCCGAGCGACCTAGGGGTTTGAAGTGCAAAAACTCTCTCAATTTTCAACCGATCGATCACGAACGCTAGGGGATCACGCCCATCGGCTACCCGGTCGTATTGGCTCCTCGATGCATCACCAAAAACATGTTCAAACATCAAAGATTGGATTTTTTTTAAGATTTGAACCCAAAACACTAAAAATTGGGATTTTCACCGATTCAATCCAAACCAAAGGCAAATGCACATGAATAAGTGTTAGGAATTCATACCTAACAATCAAAGATAGTTATAGAAAAATATGTGAGATAAAAATCTCACCTTTTCACAAAATCAATGAAGAAGAAGCTTGAAAGGAAAGGAAGAATCAATGGCTTCTCTTTGAATTTGGAGTTAGATGTTGGATTTGCAAATGAACTAGGGCTTGGAGTTATAATTTCCCATTCCTTCCTCCATTTTTGATGAAGCTTGAGTGTTAGGAAATGAAAGTGAAGTTATGAAGGGAAGGGGTTGAGCTAGAATTAATAGTTTAGGCTAATGGGCTAAACCAAACCCAATGCCCAAAGTGAAAAAGTGGAAAAATTCCACTAACTCCAAACATATCAAAGTTTATACTCAAAAAGATTGCAAACGACTTTTTGGACCCAATGAAAGTGGTCCCGAGTCCTAATTCGACCGTATGCAAAAAGTAACTTTTCGGACTATAATCCGACTAACGATAAAATATTTAAATATTCAATCGTAAAATATGCGGGTTGTTACAGACTCCCCTCCTTAAAGAAATTGCGTCCTCGCAATATTTAAGAAGAAAATATAAGGTAACAACCATGAAAGCATATCAACACAAAGAAATTTGAAATAAGAAATTCACCTCAAAGAGTTCGAGAAAGTATGTCCGGATGTGTTCGCTCGATGAATTCTCTAGATTCCCAAGAGGAATCCTTAGTATTTGAGGACCATTGAACTTTAACAAGCGGAACATCTTTATTTCGATGGCGTTTGATCTCCGAAGCAATAATACAAATAGGATGTTGCTCATAAGTTAAATAAGATGAAACTTCAATCTCTTCCACAACACCGGGCTCAAGAATAGAATCGGAATCTCGAAGGCATTTCCAAAATTGAGAAACGTGAAACACGTCATGAATAGCAGAAAACAAAGCCGGTAACAAAAGGCGATAAGCCACGGGACCAATACGTTCGATGATGGGAAATGGACCAATATATCGAGGTGCTAACTTTCCCGATCGACTGAAACGTACAACGCCCTTCACAGGTGAAACACGAATAAACACAAGATCTCCCATAGAAAATTCTAATTACCTTCTCCGATTATTGGCATAGGATCTTTGCCTACTCTGGGCTTCTTTCATCCTACGACGAATAAGGTCAATCTTCTCTGTGGAATCACGAATAAAATCTGGACCTAAAACCAGCTTCTCACCGACCTCAAGCCAACAAGAAGGAGATCGTCATGGTCTTCCATAGAGTGCCTCGGAAGGTGCCATGCTAATACTAGATTGGAAGCTATTATTATAGGAAAACTCAATAAGAGAAATATGATCTTCCCAACTTCCACCAAAATCAAGAACACATGCATGAAGGAGATCTTTAAGAGTTTGATTCACACGCTCCGTTTGTCCATCGGACTGGGGATGATAAGCGGTGCTAAAATTAAGCTTCATTCCCAAAGCTTTTTGAAGACTCTTCCAAAACCCACTAGTAAACAATGGATCACGATCACTAACAATAGAAGTAGGAACTCCATGCAATTTAACAATTTCTTTGATAAAGAGTTTGGCCAAGAGAGGAACGGTTCGATTGGACCGAACGAGAATAAAATGGGCGGATTTAGTAAGTATATCGACTATCACCCAGAAGCTATCATGACCCGAACGAGAATGGGGAAGGCCGTCAATAAAATCCATGGAAATTTGTTCCCACTTCCAAATTGGAATTTCTAAAGGTTGCAATAACCCACTGGGCCTTTGGTGTTCGGCCTTGACAAGTTGGCAAGTCATGCAACACTTAACAAAGTTAGCAATATCAGATTTCATTCCCTCCCAATAATAAAGTCGCTTCATATCCGCGTACATTTTACTACTACCGGGATGAATGGTAAATTTAGAACGATGAGAATCTTTAAAAATGTCTTTATGAAGATTACTAATGTTTGGCACGATAAGTCTACCAAATTTTCGAATACCGCCACGAGAGTCAATATCAAAGTCTTTCATACCTTCAATATCAATTTTATCCCTAAAATTTTAGCCAAGAAGAGCCAATTCGGGGTCTAGCTTTTGAGCTTTAAGAATGCGGTCTAAAAGAGAAGGATGAGCTTCAAGGCTACATAAAAACAAGAGATGAACATAAATCGGAAACACGATCTCGAATCTCACAAGTGGATAGAATTCCGAGATCATTCCATTCGGATATCATCATAGAAACAACCAATTGCTGCTTACGACTAAGTGCGTCCGCAACCCGATTTTCCTTTCCGGGGGTATAAAGAATATCAAGATCATAGGCTGTAAGAAATTCAAGCCAACGTTGTTGACGCAAATTAAGTTCCTTTTGAGAAAATAGATACTTCAAAGATTTATGATCGGTGTAAAGAATAAATTTTTCTCCCAAAAGATAATGACGCCAAATACGAAGGGCGAAAACAATAGCCGCGAGCTCTAAATCATGAGTGGCATATCTAGTCTAGGCTGGCTTCAATTGCCTAGAAGCATAAGCAATAACGCATTCTCTTTGCATAAGAACGGCACCCAATCCAACGCGACTAGCATCGGTATAAACAATGAAATCTTGGTTTCCCACGGGAATCACAAGAATAGGGGCATCGGAAAGGAGTTCTTTTAATTTCTAAAAAGAAGGTTCACATTTGTCCGACCAAATGTATTTAACTCCCTTCTTTGTCAAACTAGTAAGAGGCACGGAAATTTTAGAAAATTCCTTTATGAAACGGCGGTAATAACTTGCCAATCCAAGAAAACTACGGATCTTCGTCACACTCTCTGGTCTCTTCCAATTTTGAATCGCTTCAATCTTTAAAGGATCCATGGAAATTCCGGATTCGAAAATAATATGGCCGATAAACTTCACACGAGATTGCCAAAAGTGGCATTTAGAAATTTTTTCTTTTAATTGATTTCTCCTAAGAGTTTCCAACACAATCCGAAGATGCTTTTCATGCTCCTCCTCAGTTTTTGAATACACAAGAATATCATCAATAAAGATGAGAACAAACCGATCGAGGAAGTCTTTGAAAACTCTATTCATAAGGTCAACGAAATAAGCCGGAGCATTCGTTAAACCAAATGGTATAACAAGCCATTCATAAGATCCATAATGAGTACGGAACGACGTCAAAGGAATGCTATCCTCTGCAATACGAAGCTGATGAAAACCGGTAGCTAGGTCTAATTGTGAAAAGACTCTAGCACCACTAAGTTGATCGAATAGATCATCAATCCGAGGTAAAGGATATTTATTCTTGATAGTAAGATCAATAAGCTTGCGGTAGTCAACACAAAGCCTAAGTGTACCATCGGATTTCTTCACAAAAATAGCCGAAGCTCCCCAAGGCGAGGAACTAGAGCGAATAAATTGCTTCGTCTCCAATTCGGATAATTGTTTGCACATCTCCTCATTTTCCTTATTGGACATGCGATAAGGAGGACGAGTGATAGGTTGAGCTCCAGGGATGAGATTAATTTTGAACTCAATTGCTCGCTTAGGTGGTAATCCTAAAACGGGCTCAAATATGTCGGAAAATTCACGAACAACGTGAATAAGAAAAATAATATTTTCCTCATCATCATTATCATCATTCTGAGGATTTAAAGAATATAAAGATGCAACCAAGCTGGAATCCAAATCTTTAAGGTCAATAGAAATCTACTTAAGAGATTGAGGATGTCGAAGATGAATAGTCCGCTCAGGACATAGGATTTGGGCCTCATAGTGGTTAAGCCAATCCATTCCCAAAATCATTCCCAAAATCAGCTCCGAAAGAAAAATCACACAAAATAATCTCGACATCTTTACACAATAAACTGATTGTTGCGGATCCACCAACCGGATTCGCAATTCTTAAAGAAGTCATTAAAGCGACAACACTCAAAGAAAAAGTATCAACAAGTTCTTTTGATATAAAAGAATGGGACGCACCCGTATTAAAAAGAACTCGAATAGGATGATAACGAAATAAAATAATGCCATCAAGGATAGAATGAGAAATACCTTTAGCACGAGATGTGTTGCCAGGGGCATGAGCAACATTAGGCTTTCCCTCCTTCCTGCCTTGGAGTTTGGGACAAGAAGATAAATAATGATTTGGGCTTTTGCAATAACGACAAGCATGAGGCTTTGAACACTTATTCGCATAATGGTCCTTAGAACCACAGTTGTAGCACTGCCCGCTCCTAGAGGTAGAAGTCTTTGCCACCGAAGTTGTTTGCTTCCCTTTCTTATTGGGATAAGAACCTTTGAACTTATTAGGCCTTTTCTTGTTGGTGAAGTCCGGTATAGCACCCATAACTTCAGCATCACTCTCCCTATTAGCCTCTTCAAGACGAAGAGCGATATCAACGAGTTGATTAAAAGAAACTTCTAACTTTAGAAGTAATGGCTTCTCGAGATTTTTATTCGAGCCATAGACAAATCTTTGGTTTTTCTTCAATGGGGTGCTTATGTATTCGACCCCATATTTAGAAAGTGACTCGAAGGATGCGACATAATCTGCCACAGAAGATTCACCTTGAACAAGGTCAATGAAACGACGAGCCAATGTTACTTTTTCAACTTTTGGCACAAGCTTTAACTCGAATCGTTCCTGGAATTTCTCCCAAGTAAGATCCGCCTCATTTATTTCAAAAATTAGAAGCTCATACCAATCTAATGCTCTTTCTTGGAGCATAATAGAGGCCACCTGAACACGGTGAAGATCAATAAGATTCATGCGAGAAAAGATTCGATCGCACGTTCTCAGCCAAGCCCGGACTTCAATAATTGTTTCAGAACCTTTGAATGGCCTCCCACCCAAATTGGTATAATCGTTGCACAAACGTGCAAATCCAGACTTAGGGTGAGTAGACTCCGGATTTGAACCGGCTGTCTGAGCATTACTTACGAGGTCAAGAAGTTGCTTGGCAGACATAAATACTCCATCTTGGGGAGTAGCACGAGATTGACCGGCACTGGGACGGCCAGGTCTAACCATTTCTCTTTCTTTTGAAAGAAAGAAAGAAGAAGGATAAGGTTATTCACCAAATAAATATCAAGCAATCTTGATAGATAAACAAGGAATCATGAAGAAAATAGGAAGAATCGGTATGAAGACTCAAATTAAATCCTAAAGCACGACACCTAAGATGGACTTAGGATGATGATCCTTGCTAGATTATTCTACATTATTCCGAGTTTGGCTCTGATACCAAGCTGTAATGCCCCACCTCTATACCCACTCTAGCCAAGGAACTACGGGGTAATTCCGTCAGCTAGCGCAGAGAATAAGGCCGTTGAGGAGCGACCATCCGTGTAATTTCTTTGTGCGAGCACCGATATGTCAGATAGTACAACATGCATTTGGTTTCAGGAGGAAATCCGACATACCGATACAAACTCAAAGCTACTACCCGGTGGCTATATATATTCTTCGGAAACAAATATAGAAATAAACATAACACAAATCAGTCACAGACATACATATCACAAAGGCGGAAATATATCTGAATATATAACACATGAAGGTGTACATCATAGTAGTGGTCAAACAAGATCCACAATGTCACAAAAGAATAGCTACAAGTGCTAGACAAAAGAATATGGATACATCGATGAGTCTATATCTCAAATGTATACAACAAAAACTACTAATCTAAGTAGTTAGCCAAAAGTTAGGGTGATAATCCCAGATGTGAAGTCAAGCAGAAGCACCTGTAACATCTCAGTCTGACCCGAGTATTATTTAATAAGAAAATAATAGACGGATCAGTCTAGGTATAAATATCAGATAAAATGATATAGAAGAAGAGATATGATATAAATATATGATAACCATAAAGCCATACTATGATAAGTATGCAATTGAAAATCAACTAGGGATTAATCAATATCACAAGAATCTTCTCAAAGATCAAAAGGAATGTATACGCTATATTTTTATTCACAAAAAGTTAATGACACACAAATTCACCAATTCACAAATATTGATAAAACATATCAATGTAAGTCACGAAAATTGGTGAAACACAAACTCTAGAAATCATCAATGGAAATCCAGAAATCACAAAAAGGGGGGGGGGGGGGCCTATCACAAAACGGGAGCATGAAAACTCACCAACACGTGTATCACAAAATGGAACGCTATTCCATGGTTGCTAACCATTAATTTTGAGCCGAAGCTCCACAAAACGGCCCGTAGACCATGGGTCGCTACCCCACCAAGTTGAGCCGAAGCTCCACAGAAACGGGGTTTAGTCTCCCTCGTAGACAAAGAGACATCGCACAATTGCTAGTCTAAATCACAAAAATGATCATCAACGATCATCAAGAAGTGTCAATTACAGTAAGCTAGTAAATATATAAGCTTAGCTTCATGTCCCATAACCACTAGCTTAACTTAAATATTTACGAACAAATTGTAGATCTCCACTCGAAAATTGTCACAAGAGATTCAATCGAACAAGTCCAAGAATTAACCGGCGAAGTAAACGCAAGCGTTTCATACCATTTGTTTTACTAAATCGTTTAATTAGATTTCTCGTACGAGTGAGATAAAGTGACAAATCACAAAAATGATTGTAGAAACAATAAATCACAAAAATTCACATTCGAACACGTGTATAAAATCCGAAGTATTCGATTCCAAATCCATCAAAGTGGAAATACCCTTGCGACTGAACAGTCAAGACTTACGACTTAACGTAAGTCAACACAAGAAATCAGCGGCTCAATGCATGCGACTACACGGCGTAAGACCTAAGAGATCAGCGACATAAGAAATAGCATGCGGCTTAAAGCAGGGGCGACTTAAAGGGTGGCGCGATCTAACTGCATGCGACCTAAGGAACGGCGCGACCCATAGCATGGGCGACTTAACAGTGCAAGCAGGCCGAGCGACCTAAGGAGGTCAGCGACCTATAGGCAAACCGACCCAATAGTAAGGCAAGCGGCCTATGGGGTTGCGACCCATGGCATGGCGCAACCTAAAGGGGAAAGGATAGGTCGAGCGACTTAAGGTAGAGCGCGACCTAAGGGGTCAAGCGACCTAGGGGTGGAACGACCTAATGGCTGAAGGGGTAAAGAAGGACATGTGACTTAATGGGGAACACCTAGCATGGTGCGACCTGGCATGGTGCGACCAAATCAATGCCGAGCGACTTAAGGAACTCGCGGCTTAAGGAGGTGAGCGACCTAAGGATGGTGCGACCTATACGCACGCGCGACTTAATGAGCCGAGCGACCTAACACGAAATGAACTAAGGGGTAGAAGAAGGCCGAGCAACCTAACGACCTATGGGTTGCGACCTATGGCAGGCCGACCTAACTGCAGGCCGAGAATCATCCATGTGCAGGCCGAGCGACCTAGGGGTTTGAAGTGCAAAAACTCTCTCAATTTGCAACCGATCGAGCAAGAACGCTAGGGGATTACGCCCATCGGCTACCCGGTCGTATTGGCTCCTCGATGCATCACCAAAAACGTGTTCAAACATCAAAGATTGGATTTTTTTTAAGATTTGAACCCAAAACACTAAAAATTGGGATTTTCACCAATTCAATCCAAACCAAAGGCAAATGCACATGAATAAGTGTTAGGAATTCATACCTAACAATCAAAGATAGTTATAGACAAAGATGTGAGATAAAAATCTCACCTTTTCACAAAATCAATGAAGAAGAAGATTGAAAGCAAAGGAAGAATCAATGGCTTCTCTTTGAATTTGGAGTTAGTTGTTGGATTTGCAAATGAACTAGGGCTTGGAGTTTTAATTTCCTATTCCTTCCTCCATTTTTGATGAAGCTTGAGTGTTAGGAAATGAAAGTGAAGTTATGAAGGGAAGGGGGTTGAGCTAGAATTAATAGTTTAGGCTAATGGGCTAAACCAAACCCAAAGCCCAAAGTGAAAAAGTGGCAAAATTCTACTAACTCCAAACATATCAAAGTTTATACTCAAAAAGGTCACAAACGGCGTTTTGGACCCAATGGAAGTGGTCCCGAGTCCTAATTCGACCATATGCAAAAAGTAACTTTTTGGACTATAATCCGACTAACGATAAAATATTTAAATATTCAATCGTAAAATATGTCGGTTTTTACAAGTTATAAGAGTTTGTTTACATAATAGCATATTCAATGTTCTTTCTCCTTCGAAAATTTTTCCTAAAGTGGTTGATAGTTGTTGGACTTGTGTTTTTAGTGATTTGTTTACGTGCAAATAATTGAGTGCATTTTTAATAGAATTTTCTATTCTAGTGTTTTCACTCTCTTTCAAAATCAGAATTTCATTTTCAATTGATTTAATTTTGATTTCTGATTTTTTAGTTTCTTCTTCAAGTGATGGACACTTGTCATACTTAGGGATCTTACTTTGATAGTTTTTAACTAACTGATCAAGCTATTTATCTAAATCTATCAAAGTGTCTCTTTGTGATTCAATTTTACTGTATTTCTCCCTAAGTCGTTCAAAACAGCCATTTACTTCGTGAAAATATATAAGTAATTCTGAGTAAGTAAGTTTTGATACCTCACTTGGCTCGTCATCATCGCTATCAGTTATATCGCCTCGAAGGCACAGATCTGCTTTCTCACTCTCATTGCTTGTGCTTTTATTATCATCGTCACTTTTGTTCCACGTGGCCATAAAACTTTTCCTTTTTGAATTCTTTTCTTAACCGAGCGACTCTGAGGACAATTGGGATTTATATGACCGGGTTTGTTGCACTTGTGACAAATCATCTCTTGCTCTTTTGGGTTGTCTAGTGCTTTGAAAATACTGCTTTTCAGTTGTTGATTTAGAGCCGGATTTCCATATTTATGATTCCACCTTTGAATTTCTTTATTAACAGTGCCAGCTCAGCTGCCCCAACATCATCGTCATCATCATCACTTTCGGTTGTTCCTTTGAGAGCTATTGATTTCTTTCGAGTATCTCCTCCTTCATGCTCTTTCTTGAATTTCATTCCTAGGTCATAAATGTTGAGATTTCCGATGAATTCTTCAACTTTGATTTGTTTCAAATCTTTCGATTATTGAATGGCATTCACTTTTGCTTCAAAACTTCATGGAAGGACTTCGAGGATTTTTTGGACTATTTCCAAATCTGTCTATGGTTTTTCAAGAGCTTTCGATTTGTATACAATATTGGAAAGTCGTCCGTACACCTCTTTGACATTTTTATCCTTGCTCATTGTTAATTTATCGTATTCGCTACTAAGCATGGCACGGCAAGATTCTTTACTTGAGATGTTCCTTCGCAAGTCACTTCAAGTGTGTGCCATATTTATTGCACAGTTAGACAATGTGACACACGATTAAATTCAATTTGATCAAATGAATAAATAATAGAATTCATAGCTTTGGCATTAGCATTCTGTACTTTATTTTCTAGATCTATCCATTGATTCTTTGATTTTTCAATTTCTTGATTATTTAAAACTACAGTGGGTGCACTATAATCTGTCTCAACTATATTCCATGCATCAATGGTTTTAAAAAAAAATTCATTCTATTTTTCCAGTAAGCATATTCACCATTGAACATTGGTGGTTTAACTATAGACTGACCCTCAACAAAAGCATTATTAAAAGAAGTCATTTGAAAAATTCAATTTTGTAAAAGAAAAAGTGGTTTTTGAAAAATCAAAATTTTTAAACAAAAATGGCTTTTGTTCCTAGCTCCGATACCATTTTTAGCAATAAAGGAGGGGTGAATAGGGTGATACTATTAATTATAAATATTTGTTGCAAAAGTTTATATAAAATAATTGCAACACTGATCACAACAGAATAATAGCTGCAGAGATAATGGCAGAATATAAAAAGCAGAAAATAAAACACACAAATTTGCATAGCTTCGGCAAAACCCAACATATGTGTTGCCCCAAGGTTTCTACTAGAAATTAAGTAGTCAGACGCTTATACATGTAAATTCGCGACACCCACTGCCGACTAACCTAACTCTATGCCAAAAATCCTGACACAACTCAACCACTGAGTTGAAAATTCTTGAACTACACCACCATAGTACGTCCCCTAGTCACATGACTAGAAATTACAAACTTTTAAAAGTTAAAATACAAAATAAAAATTAAAACCCTAATTTTAAATAAAGAAAGCCCAAAGACAAATAAAGTAACCGGCCCAGCGTAAAAATAAAAAACCCCTTTTCTTTTCTATTAAATTATGTCGGCCCGCTTTCTTTTTCAGTTGTGATAATAGCTGCTTCAATCTTCATTTGTTCCTCTTCAAGTAAATTAAGTCTTCTGAAATGAAGCGCGGTGATTTAAGGTTGATCTATTCAATTGATGTTCTCACGTTTGCTTTGTCGATCATTCGTTCATTGCTAAGCTTCGGCTGCTTCTTGATCGAGTTCGATTCGAAAAATATGGTATGTAATTTATTCTTTTCTGCTTTACTCATTAGCTTCCTTGAACTCGATGATCCTGAAAGCCGATGATGTTATGGTTTATAGGGTTTTAATTCCCTAAAGTTTCGTTCAAATTAATTGTTTGAAGTCGTATGATAATTTTGTTTGGCCATTTGATTATGCTTGAATGATTGAGATGATTTCTGACTTCTTCAATTTTGTATATTTTCGTTGCTTATTTACTTGATACTCACGGCTTTGAATTTATTCGACTCCTTAGTCACCATGGTTCTGACATTCGTACTATGATAATCTGGATGTTTTGATTTTTCTAACAAGTTCATCGTATTCTCTGATTTCGTGAATATCACGCCTTCGAGTTTCTGGCATTTGAACTTGACATTGACTTTGGTTTGAAATCTACTGTTGACATTGGTTTTTTAATTTTTTCTTTGTTCGAACTTGTACCCTGCTTTTCCATGACTTCGGCATTTAACTTGACTTTGTTCAAAACTACTGTGTCATTATTTACTGTCTTTGCTTGGAGTTCAGTAGCTTGCATTGCTGTGTATATATAGTGAGAGCTCAAATTTATACTATTCAAAATTGTAATAAATAATTGTATGAATAAAATGTTTGTTTGAAATTAAATTTCTATATTATTTATATTATTTAGCAAGTATTTATTTAATTATGTGAAAAACAAAATAGTACATTCACAAAGACATTTACACGAATATATATATATATATATGTTTATTATCATCAAACAAAAATCATATACTAGCATATTCAACAATCTCCCCCCTTTTGATGATAACAAACATATATTTAATATTTTGAGCTTGTTAAATTTATTTAATCATTGATAGATTCCATTTTGTCCCCTATTTGAATGCTCCCTATCTACAACAAAACCCCCCTTCATATATGTATGAGAATAAATGCAAATGAACCTAGATGCAAGTAGAAAATATAAAATAAAATATTTGACCTTTATTTTCAAAATATTAACTTTTCTCTCCCCTTATTATTATTAGAAAAAGAGTAATAGTGTTTGAAAAATAAAGACATAGTGATAGACATTAATACAATGTTAATACTCAATCGAGTATAAATATTAAATTTCGATAAAAAATCAAACAAAAAATCATAAATACTCTGTAAGGCGCATATTCCACTTTAGAATGATAAGGATGATGTCGGTATACAAAACGATATAGTTGTGCCTATTTGTGGTATATTTACATCAGGAATTAGAATATCTACTAAGCATGCATAACCGCTAGGACTTTTAAATGAGATTGGTAGTATTCACAATTTTTTTATAAAAAATGAATTTCAAGCATCTTCTAACCACGCATAACCGTGAGGACTTTTAAATAGGATTAGAATCAACTTGTCTATTTAATCAATCAATTTTGATATGCATTCCATACATGCATAACCATGAGGACTTTTAAATGAGCATGGAAGCACTTAATCAAAAATTTCAAGTAATTCACCTGTGCATAACCATGAGGACTTTAAATGAGAGTTTATACTTTGAATGTTTTTATTGATAAAAATATAATAAAATGAAGGCTCATAATTTCTCATTTAAAATACCACATATTGACATACTATATTGGATTTTGATGAGTGATGGTCGACAGAAATATGATAGGAATAGAGATGGTCATGAAATTTTTACCAACAATTTTTTTTATAACTGTTGATTAAATTTCTAAAGAAATTTACTAGATATACTATCTTGAGTTATAATATATGATTAATGTCAACACTCATCACTTCTTTAATCACTTTTTATATTTTCGATAATCAGTAGGGAGTCAAATTAGTTAATGTAGTCATTTAAGATCAAATCCAAATAATTATCAAATTTTCTAAAGATGACTAATCTGAAACAAAGTCAACAAAAAAACTATTTTCTACAAGGGGTTTTATAAAAGAAAAATGTCTTCTAATTGAAAATTATTTGAAATGAAAAATACGCAGATATTTTCTTGGAAATGTGATGCAGCCAATGAAAGTTTCTACATAAAACATGTTCCACTAATAATTTTCCTATCAACTATATTACCAGTATGATCTGAATCTGAATTTCCTTTAACTCAAAATTATCATTATTTAAATTTGACAGACCAGACTGTGAAGTTACAACAAGTTCCTTAAAATCCTTTTTAACAGTTTTTTAAATGAAATTGAATTGAATTTGAATTGAAATCTTGCAAATTTAAAAACATTGATCATAATGACCAAATATATCCACAATTATCCTGAGTAATCATTAGCTAACATTGTTAGTCCAAGCAATTTTATATGAAATAGTTCAAAGATGATTGGTCGGCATTTTTAAAATAAAAAATAAGAACAAGTCAATAAGAACATATCAAATAAGACTAAGTCAGAATCAAATCAACATTGTTTTATTATAACATAAATGGCTGAATTAAATCAGATTAGGGTGCAGATTATCACATTAAATATATCTTTCAAGATGGATGTACCGTTACCTATTTTACCTTTACGATAATTTGTCGTTGTTGCCCATTGTGATTCTGCCACCTTTGTACTAGGCCGAGGAACTTTGATTTGTAGCCCGTTGTGTGCCTGGAACAGCCAGAATCCAGATAACACTGTTGTTGTTTCTTAGCCTGCCACCACGCCTACACAATAAAAGATTTTTGTGACCTATTTGTTTTTATAGGTCCATGGTTGTTAGTGGCAATAGATTTTGAAAAATAAATTTATAGAGACCCAAAACTATTTATATGTTCCTTTCGGCACCCAGATTTGTTTGACTTTGAAGGATTTTATATTTGTGCCTTTTGGAATCCAAATTGGTATAGTTTTGATATTTTTGGGTCTGTACCAGCAAATATTATGATTGTGTCTAGTTTTTCTACAAATTATGCAGTCGAATTTGACTTTATTAATTTTGCTTTTAACAGGTTTAGATTGACTATACCCAAGTCCCTGTGTAACAGTAATAACAGTTTGTTTCCCTAATAGCATATTCAACGATCTTTCTTTTTTGGAAAAATTTCCTAAAGTCATTGATAGTTGTTGGACTTGTGTTTTTAGTGATTCATTTTTGTGCAATAATTGAGTGCATCTTTTAGTAGAATTTTTTCTTCTAGTGTTTTCACTCTCTTTCAAAATCAGAATTTCATTTTCAATTGATTTAATTTTAATTTCTAATTTTTTAATTTTTTCTTCAAGTGATGGACACTTATCACACTTAGGGGTCTTACTTTGATAGTTTTTAACTAATTGATCAAGCTGTTTATTTAAATCTATCAAAGTATCTCTTTGTGATTCAATTTTAGTGTATTTCTCCCAAATTGTTCGAAATAGACATTTACTTCATGGAAATATATAAGTCATTGTGAGTGAGTGAGTTTTGATACCTTGTTTGGCTCCCTATCATCGCTATCAGTTATATCACTCGAAGGCACGGATCTGCTTTCCCACTCTCATTGCTAGTGCTTTTATTATCATTATCACTTTTATTCCACGTGGCAGCAAAACTTCTTCACTTTGAATTCTTTTCTTGGCCGAGTCGACTCTGAGGAAAATTGGGCTTGATATGGCCGGGTTTGTTGCACTTGTGACAAACGATCTCTTGCTCTTCTAGGTAATCTAGTGCTTTGATTATTCTGCTTTTCAATTATTGATTTAGGGCTGGATTTCCACATTTGTGATTCCATCTTTTGAATTTCTTTATTAACAGTGCCAGCTCAACTGCTCCATCATCATCACTTTTAGTTGTTCCTTTGAGAGCTATCGATTTCTTTCGAGTATCTCCTCCTTCACGCTCTTCCTTGAATTACATTTCTAGCTCATAAGTGGTGAGATTTTCGATGAGTTCTTTAACTTGATTTGTTTCAAATCTTTCGATTCTTGAATGGCATTCACTTTTGCTTCAAAACTTCAAAGAAGGACTCTGAGGATTTTTTGGATTATTTCCAATTCTGTTTATGGTTTTCCAAGAGCTATCAATTTGTATACAATATTGAAAAGTTGTCCATACATCTCTTTGACATTTTCATCCTTGGCCATTGCGAAGTTCGCTACTAAGCATGGCAAGGCGAGATTCTTTGTCTTGAGATGTTCCTTCGTGAGTCACTCCAAGTGTGTGCTATATTTCCTACGCAGTAAGACAATATGAGACCCAATTAATTTCAATTTGATCCATTGAATAGATAATAGAACTTATAGCTTTGGCATTAGCATTATGTAGTTTATATTCTAGATATGTCCATTGATCCTTCAGTTTTTCAATTTGTTGATTATTTAAAACTATAGTGGGTGCTTTATAACCTGTCTCAACTATATTCCAAGCATCAAAGTTTTTCAGAAAAAAAATTCATTCTATTTTTCCAGTAAGCATATTCACCATTGAACATTAGTGGTTTAATTATGGACCGACCCTCAACAAAAGCATTATTAAAAGAAGTCATTTTAAAAATTCAAATTTTTAAAAGAAAAATTGGTTTTTGGAAAATAAAATTTTTAAAACAAAAGTGGCTATTTTTCCTAGCTTCGATACCACTTGTAGCATTGATTTCACCCTAGAAGGGGGTGAATAGGGTGATACAATTGATTATAAAAATTAATTGCTGAAGTTTATATAAAATAACCACAACACTAATCAAAACAGAGTAGTAGCAACATAGATAATGGAAAAATATAAAAAGAAAAAAATAGACAACACAGATTCACCTAGCTTTGGCAAAACCCTGCCTACGTGCCTCCCTCAAGGTTTTTACTAGAAATTAAGTAGTCAGACGCTTACGCACTTAAACTCGAGACACCCGCTACCGACTAAGCTAACTCTCTGCTCAAAACCCTACAACAACTCAGCCACTGAGTTGCAAATTCTCGTACCGTAGTTCGTCCCCTAGTCGCACGACTAGAAATTACAAACTTTTAACTGTTAAAATACAAAATAATAACAATTTAAAAACTAACACCCTAATTTTAAATAAAGCAAGCCCAAAGACAATTAAAGTAACCGGCCCAACATAAAATTAAAAACCCCTTTTCTTTTCTATTATATTATGTCGGCCCGCTTTCTTTTTGGTTGTGATAATGGCTACTTCAATCTTCATTTGTTTCTCTTCAAGTAAATTAAGGCTTCTGAAATGAAGCACGTCGATTTAAGGTTGATCGATTCAATTGATGTTCTCACGTTTGCTTTGTCGATCGTTCGTTCGTTGCTTAGCTTCGGCTGCTTCTTGTTCGAGTTCGACTCGAAAAATCTGGTATGTAATTTATGCTTTTCTGCTTTACTTGTTAGCTAGCTTGAACTTGATGATCCTGACAACCAATGATGTTATGGTTTATATAGGGTTTTAATATGCTAAAGTTTTGTTCAAATTAATTGTTTGAACTCTTCTGATAATTTTGTTTGGCCATTTGATTATTCTTGAATGATTGAGTTGATTTCTGACTTCTTCAATTTCGTACATTTTCGTTGCTTATTTATTTGATACTCACGGCTTTGAATTTGTTCGACTCCTTGTTTACCACGGCTCTGACTTTCGTACTGTGATAATCTAGACGTTTTGATTTTTCTGATAGGTTCATCGTATTCTCTGATTTCGGGAATATCACGGCTTTGAGTTTCTGGCATTTGAACTTGACATTGGCTTTGGTTTGAAATCTACTATTGACATCGGTTTCTTAATTTTTGCTTTGTTCGAACTTGTACCCTGCTGTTCCATGACTTCGACATTTAACTTGACTTTTGTCAAAACTGCTATGTCATTATTCACTGTCTTTGCTTGGAGTTCGATAGCTTACATTGGTTTCCACTTATAGACATACATATAGTTATGTGTGTATATAGGTGTGTGTTTATGGAGTCTGGTTTCATTTTGTTTGATCATTAGTTGGCTGCCTTCTTTCTTATATCTGGTCTCGGCCATTTGATTCATGTGTACATATGCCAACATATACATATATGCATTAAGTTATGTGCTACATGGTATCTGGATTAGCTTGTGTAATTGTTTGCACTGAGTTTGTTTGTTATTTGCTGCTGATGCCTTCACTTGTATTTAGTTGCCTTCGAATCACGTAAACTTGTTTCCATGTTGCCAGGCTTACTTTGTTTTGGTACTGACCATTCATTTGTTAAGGCTGCTGCTGCTTCGAGCCTTTGAGTTACATTTGTGGTCTGCACTTTTTATAATTTCTAACCAGTTAGTCCACTGATGTATGTTGAGTGATTGCATATCCATTGTGCTCAACTACATGTCATTTCATTCATGTTATACTTGTACCTGTTTCACTAGTGCACTGGTCCTCATATATATGATGCATGTTGAAATTAGTCTGGTTGTACATATTTTACTTGTTTTGTGACATTTGAATGTTGAGGCTACACCATTTACTATTAAGGCTTTGATTCACTGTTGCATTGCCTTAGTCAGGTTCCATTGATCATTGTCAAACTTCATGTAGTCTTATGGCTTCACTTTGGTATTTCCAGTTTTCATTTCTGTTTGGTTGTATTTGAATTCTTGTGCTCGATAGTTTTGTGATGTTTTGTAGTGTACCTGAGTCGAATCCAGTTTATAGCTCAGGTTTGACCTTGTGCTAATATCGTGGCTTTATTTTTATTTCACTTGAGTTGAACCTGGATTTGATTGGGCATGGCCTTGTGCTCACCTGTCCATGTAGATTTATCAAGTGTATATCAGTGTGCACGACCTTATGGCACATACAGTGATACATTGTCACAAGTTGTTTGTGTAGGTGATTTCAAAAATAGATGGTGACGAACAACCTAAATAACTGAGGCAAATAAAATTTTCAAAATCACATTTTATTATACACTGCAAAAATATTTCCTTTTTAATTTTACTGAGTCAGTGTGTATATTGCAAATAACTCAGGTGCTGGATTTAATCTGGAATACACTTAGACATCAAATCCGAGTGTATGAGTGAAATGTAGTAAGGTGCAAATGTAAATTGAAAATTGTGATGTAATCAAATTTGTATTTTAATCTAACTTGTGTATATATAGTAAGGGCTCAAATTTATACTATTCAAAATTGTAATAAATATTTGTTTGAATAAAATATTTGTTTGAAATTAAATTCTGTGTTATTTATTTTATTCAGTAAATATTTATTTAATTATATGAAAAATAAAATAGTACATTCACAAATACATTTCAATGAATATATATTTATATATATGTATGTTTATTATCATCAAACAAAAATCATATACTAGCATATTCAACATGATTATCTACGTTCCAGATTGTTTAAGTTGGACATGTGTGGATTATTGTCGATTTAAACCTTCCAAAATGTGGATCGTCACAGTTGGTACAAGAGGTTAGGTTTAGTGATAACCATATCTTTATGGGGATTCACTCATTAGAGATAGGTTAATAATACTCTAGAATGAGTCTATTTGAGTGGGTATATATATAAGAGAGCGTACTTGTTAGTGTTATAAAATGTTTTATATTGTGTTTACTTATCGGTTGAGTTGTTTATGAATTTTGGTCGGTGCGTGGGATGCCATGTTATCGATAGGGGTTTCTAAACACTCAAACGAGGCAAGTCAACATAATATTGTTTTAAAATCGGGTAAATGAAACAATTTTACGTAAATTATATTATATATATATATATATATATATATATGAAATGTTAATAATTAATGAATGTTATTTGTTAGGCGATGATAATATTTAGTTATCATCGATTATTGGTTGAATTAAAATAAAATGAATACTTTGTGAATTTTATTTCACGAAGTGTTTGATAATTATATTGAATTGAAATTTAATTATAATAAGAATTGTTTGAAATAACAAATTTGTAATGAAGTAAAGAAATTGTATGAGTATATTTAAATATGACTTATAAATAGAAGAGATTTAAAAGCTAATAATTTTATAATTTAAACCCTGTCGATTTTTAAAAATTGTTTTCGAAGCCTTCAAAATTAATATTAATATTATTTAAAAGAGTTTTGACTAGAAAATATTTTGAAGAAATAAAAGCATTAAACTCGCTTTAGTCGTTGGAAAATAATTTTAGGGATGACTACAGCATCGCTAGTATTCATTTTCGAGTTTTCTGGTGAAAATTGCTACCAAAAGAAATTTATATTCGATTAAAACAAGTTTTGATTGTGGGAAAAAAATTTCCAAGTGTGATTTGATAAATATATGAAAATAGTTTTTGAACATATAAATTGAAAATGGTATTGAGAAGAAAATAATAACAATAAGTTTATAATGTATAGATTTGAACAAGAAAGAAAAATTAAATTTTAAAACCGTTGAATATTTTTGGTTAAGCAAACAAAAGAAAATACAAATTCAAGATATAAAAAAATTAACCTAAGAAATGTTAATTAAATAGGGTTTTTGTAACGTCCCGGAAATTTTCGACTTTCGAAAATTCAACATCGATACTCACTTTATCGACTGCCGAGAAATCGAAGGCCGGAAACCCGAAATGTTATGGTTTAAGAAAAAGAAAAGAAAGAAAAAGAAGAGATAAGAAAGTAGAAAGTAGAGGGAAAGAGAATAGAAAATAAAACGGAAAGAACAGAAAACAACAGAACAACAACAGAATCTCACAATTGCAGCGGAACAACATATAATAAATAAATGAATAATCTTTAAACAAAGAACTATATCAGTTATTACATTACATCACATTTCATTACATCATATCATCAGAGTGTACAACAACAAACAGTGGAAAAGAAATACTATATACTAATAATACGCCATGCCATCCAGCTTGCCTCCAGCAACTCCAGAATATCCTGATAAACCTTAACTCTTGACTGCCCGTGTAGAAATTGGTGGGCACCCAGAGTTTAGGAAGGAAAACAATAAACT
The DNA here is from genome assembly GCA_030765085.1 of Allium cepa. Lineage (NCBI taxonomy): Eukaryota > Viridiplantae > Streptophyta > Magnoliopsida > Asparagales > Amaryllidaceae > Allium > Allium cepa. Next base: position 445,733,346 of record CM060931.1, read on the forward strand.
CCGAGTCAGTCATGAGACTGGTGTGAGAACTCAAAACAGTTTATTTATCTTTAAAATCAAAATAGAGGAATATTTTTAAAGTCAATTCGCAATGCTTTTAAAAATGAGACTACCATAAGGCCTCCCGCACACACACACACAATGCAAACGCAGAATCGGAGGAGATTTCTCCTTATGATAGTCAAAGATGCTTGATACGCATTTAAAAGAATATTTTATATTATTACTAGTGCATAGTGTAGGAAACATTTATTTCGAAAGTAGAATATAAATCTTAGCCAACATAGACATTTCGAACTATGCCTACTATAGCTACCATCTAAACAGTGGTGAACACCATAAGTAAATGGCTACAAATCATTTTCAATCATATTTAACTCAATTTTCAATTATTTCCATAATTTAACATATTAAATTATTGATTTAAATTATCCAATTAAATCCAATTATTCCAAATAAAATTTATTCGACTTATAAATTTCACTTATTAATATCTAAAATTAATTAAATATTCAAATTTTAATTACTAAAAATCCGTGCAACGATTCAACAAACTTTCTAAATGAAAGATGTAGAGCATGGCAAGATCCTTATATTCAATGGTGGAGATCGAGATTGGAGCTGTATTTTGTGAGATATGGGGGCCGACGGCCTGGGGCTTGCGCACGGAAATCGAGGCAAATCAAGGGGCCGAGCTTCATGCTCCTTGGGCCGAGCATAGCTCTTGGTCGTGGCTTCGATTTGGCACTTCCCGATCGTCTCCAGGTAGCTCGTGGTGGCGGCGTTTGCTAACCCTAGTTCTTGAGAGATGGGTTTGAGCTTGCGTGATTTCCTGGAGATGATACGTGAGAGGGAGAAGGGGGTGTGCGGCCTGATGGGGGGGGGAGTGCAGATCGAACGGTCTAGATAGATTAGGTTATAAATTTTTATAAATTTGTTGTAAATTATAAGTATATAATTCGTGTAAACTTCATAAAATCATAACTTTTTCATACGAGGTCGAAAACGCGCGAAACCAGTTGCGTTGGAATCGTATGGACGAGTACTACGCTATGGAATTGGATTGGAGTCGTTTGGAGTTAGTGAGAATTTCGGGTAAAATTAAACGTCCGTTTAATTTTATTCGAAATAAATCGCTAAAACGAAATTAAAATCAAGGTGAGAACTTCTCACTCAATCGAATCGGTTTCGATTTTATTTTAAATAGTTAGATTTAAAATATTTGAATGCATGTTTGAATGATGATTGTTATCTATTGATTGTTAAAATAGACATTATGCGCCGTTAGTAAGCGGATGTTATTTATTAAAAACATATACCGCGAATTTTTCATAAACAGTGAAATTGGTATTATATATGATAGCAATATATATATATTGGCATATGTATATATTAGAGTTATTGATTTCCCGCATTTGTATAGCGGATGAGACCTTATTGCGCCGTCTATTAAGCGGATAATATTTTAAATCCCATATACCGCGATAATTTCGTACTGGAGCGGAATTGGTATTGTGCTAATGTTTTTGGATGTAGGAAAACAGGTTGGAGGGATCCAACTGGATTCCTCAACAGTATTTATTTGATTTTAGATATTTTGATACTTGATGGATTATCATATCGATATATGATGTCGTTGTTGTCGTGATTGACTATTTGGTATGTAGCATCATAAGACCAAACTTTGGAATTTTAAAATGATTTTTAAAGTGATTTTTGAAAATATACTATATGTTTGGAAATTGATTCATTTTAAATAAATAAACGATATAATTTTTAATGTTATAAAAATTATGATTTTTGAGAAATATAGTTAAAGGTTGATTTTTGAAAATATGGGGTTAATGATTTTATAAAATAGTTAAAACGGAATTTCTGAATTTATTATAAAAAGTGGAAAATATAGGATTTATAAAACTTGATTATTTTATAAATCAAAATGATGAAATTATAAAGGAGATTAAAGACGTTTTAAAAGAATAATATAAATTGATTTATATAAGAGATTTATAAATTGATAATTTGTAAATTAAAAATATTTGAGTTATAAAACGAGTTTTTATACGTGTTAGAATGAATTATGAATGAATTTCGTAAATGAATGAAATTTATAGAATTATAAACGGTGAAGTTATAAATGGAATTTTATAAGCAGTAGGTTTATAAAATTTGTAAAGTTATTTGAAGAATGGATTTTTGATAAATAAATGAATCTTATAAGTTATAAGATTTATAATTATGAAGTTCAAAGGAACGATTTTTGCAAATAAATAAATTATAAGTATTTCACTTATAATATGAACTTTTAGTTTATAATTGAGTTATGAATTGGATAGGTTAATAAAGAAATTTATAAAAGGAAGTTGTTATAAAATAAATTCACTATGGAATTTATAAACGTTGTTTTATAAATTCGCAAACGACTTATTTTGATAAGTAAATTGTTGTAACTTATTTATGGAGTTATATTCACGTTTTTGAACTGTGAATAATCCTTTAAAATAAAATGAATAAAAGGATGAAATTTGTTAACGTAGTATATTCACGTTTTTGAATAGTGAATAATATGTTAAAGAAATTGTTTTGAATGTGATGTTTTAAATTGAATTAAAACGATCTAACGATGTTTTAAATGTGTTGAGATTCGAAACCATAGATTTCAACATTCATTGTTGAAATAGACGTTTTCGAGAAATAAAAGGAAATAGTGGACTATAACACTGTTGTTATAGTAAATGATTTCCGGAAGAAAATGTTTTGTATAGTATTGGGATTTATATATCTATTTTAATTTCAAATCCCTATACTAGTGATTTTGGGACATTGTAACGATGTTTTACGCAACATTCGTTTTGGCCCAAATAAATATGTTTAAGAGCATGATTTCCTTAAAGAATGAAATATATACTTAATTTCGATTTAAGTATATTGAATATTTTCCAAGTGTTGAAAATAAATAAAATTTGTGAATTACTTATGAATAAATAAGTATGGAAATGTTTTCCAATATAAAGTGAATATTTTGAGAATTTATCTTTTTGAAGATAAATTGAAATGAATAATTGAAATCGTATATGCATGGATATTGTGAAATATAAATTCACTATGGAATTTATGAATGAAAAGGAGAATTTGTTTAAAAATAAATATTGATTTATTTTTGAAGTGTGAAATTATATATCCAGTAAAGATATTTTTGAAAAATAAATAATTTGGAAAATTATTTGGAATCTGGTGATGTTGTGCATATCCATTGATAGTTCAATAACCGACTATCAATATTTACCTTTGAAAGGTATTTGTTGTGATTTGCTTGAATTTGAATGCACACTTATTTTTAAATTATTGCGCTCGTTATTCGGATTACCCATTCCGAATAGTGATACGACGTAATGGATAGCATTGATGACCGGTGTTGAAGACCGGGTATTTGCGAAAGCGATAGGATGACCTATCGATTGTCTCTGCACTGGGTAGCTCCTGGTATAGAGATTCCCTAAGTGATGGGAAATTCGATCGGGATTGTGAATACCCGGATTGCAAGGGCTTCGTAAGAAGTGCCTTCGGTTCTGTTCGAGCCCGGAACAGACTTGTATGGATTGTATGTCTGACGTTACTAATTGAGATATAAAGCAGATTTCTTTCAAATATATTTCTGTTGGTGGCGGAGAATTTATTCTCTTAGCTTAACACCCTTCTCTGAGACGTACGAGCTCGGAGGTTATGTAGTTGAAGGTTATCAGCGATATATTCCCAATTTGGTAATGTGACATGCTGAGTGTTGCTGTGAAATGATCATTGTGTTGATTATTTGTGATAGGATCATTTATTTGATCGTCTATCCTGGTGATCATTTCTATGATCATTTGTTGACCCAAAGCATGGCTTTTTTATAAAGTATGTTTTTGTGGACGTGACTTCGTCGAGCCTCACACCTCGGGAATGGTCAAAACAGGAAAGATGCGGCAAGGTTATGAGGGGTAGCGCCCTTTAGGATATGTGCATTTCCTTCTGGAAAAGGGTGGTATCATGGTATGGAGCCCAGATACTTACTCATGTTGAAAACACTTTGTGATTGTGTGAATTGATTACGAGCGCTCGGTGAAAGGTCCCAAAGGACCGGGGGATGGCATATTCGGTCAGTTGTTACTCAGTTAGGGGTAACCCGCCTTGTGTTGGTAGAGATCCGGTTTGGTTCTCGGGGACGTCCATCCAGAGGCGTTCTCATGTGGCAATGGGAAGTTCCTTGGCCTGATCATTCGTTGGAAATCCAATTCCCAATACGAAACTTGTACGGTATTAGTTGTAGAACCTGCCATTCACTTATGGTGGTCACCACTGTTTGGATGGTAGCTATAGTAGGCATAGTTCGAAATGTCTATGCTGGCTAAGATTTATATCTTTACTTTCGAAATAAATTTTACTACACTATGCACTGGTAATAATATCAAATGTTTCTTTTTAATGCGTATCAAGCATACTTGACTATCATAAGGAGAAATCTCCTCTGATTCTGCGTTTGCATTGTGTGTGTGTGCGGGAGGCCTTACGGTAGTCTCATTTTTAAAAAGCATTGCGAATTGACTTTAAAAAATCTTATGTTGAATGTTTTAAAAGATAAACTATTTTTGTTGCTCACACCAGTCCCACGACTGATCCGGAGTTTATTGTTTCTTTTCTAAACTCTGGGTGCTCATTATTTTCTACACGAGCAGTCTAGAGTTTGGGTTTTTCAGGTAGTCAGATGTAGTAGATTATCTGGAGTTAGTTCAGTCTTTGGACCACACCAGTCTTGCTTAGCTTGGTGCATCGTTATTGGGAGTTCGAGCTATTGTTGGATTGGTTATTGGAAATGGAGTTGCATTTATTTCCGGAGTTCTCTTTTGAAGACTATCTTAGAGTTATTTGTTCCGCTGCTAGATGTCATCTATTTTCTTTTCCGCTGCTATTTTATTGTATCATATCTCTGATGTATATTGATATCTATTGGATCATCTGTTGTATCAGATATTGTATCAAAGCTGTATATCAATGTATTATTCTTTTATTCCGCTGTGTTGTTTACATAATGTTGTTATAAGCTCCGGCGAATCGGATTTGAAAGGTCGAATCTACGGCATTCGAGTACGATATGAAGTATGGATGTCGATTTTCGAGCGGGCAAAATTCGAAACGTCACAGTTTTGAAATTAAGTAAATAAGATGAATTCTAACTCAAAAAAGCTCAAATAAGATGAAATGCATTTGAAATGAATTATAAAAATAATAAAATAAAATTTAATTGAATAAATTATATAACTTATAGATTTGAGAATTATTAAGCTAAAAACAAATTTAAATTTGTTGAATGTGAATGATAAGAGAAGAAAAAGTTTAACTTAAATAAAATTTAAATTTAGTTGTTATTAGAAAATGTACAAACTTAGTTAATGTTCTAAGAAAGTAAACAAGTGATAAATAAATTCATATCTTTGTAAATTGATTGAAAAAAAATTAAGTTTGCAAAAAGGTGTTGAAATATATTTGTAACTTTCTTAAATTATTATTAATTGAAATAAAATAAATTTAAGGAAATAAGTTAATAAGATGAGTATATGAATGGAAGTTAACTTAATAAAAGTCAAATAAAATTGATTTTGAAATAAAATGAACATGGGTTATGAAACAAAAAATTTAACTTAAGCAAAGTTAAATGAAATAAATATATGAAATGGGTTAATGAAAGGAATGAATGAAATGAGTTAAATAAAGTTGAATTTAATTTGGAATAAAGATGAACTTAAGTTGTGAGATGAATTGAATGTAAGTAAGAATAAATGGAAGTAAATAAACTAAAATGAAAATGATATTAATTGTGGTTTAAATTAACAATGAATTTGAGTTATAAAATGATTTTTTTATTAATGATCAAAAAAAGAATTAATTGAATAAACAGATGAAGTAGTTCAATAATTTGAATATGGTTTGAAATGTTGTTGATGAACTAAAAATAAACTTAAGTTATGAAGCAATAATAAAAGTGAGGTGTACAACATAAATTGCTTATATTAAAATTAAGTAAAATTTTGGAATTATTGCTTGAGTAAATTGTATTGAATGAGATATGCTAAGCAAATGAATATGAATTTTTGAATGAGATATGCTACGTAAAAATCCGAGTATGTTTACATGTTTGATTACAGTGAATGAAATTTTTGCATAATTTCTACACTGAAGTTGTTGGCCCGCTTTTCACTTCAGGCGTAAATAATAATGGTCAGTGAAATAGAGGTAAGTATGTTTACATGTTTACATACTTTATTTTATTTCATTTGCATGCTGCATACAGCTATGAATGGATTAAAAACGTAGTTAATGTGGAAACATATTATATAGTTAACCTGTGCGCATAGCAAGCTGAAACTCCATCTAGAAACTATAAGCTCAAATAATCGTATTTCTTAAAGGCTACAAGCTCAAATAATTATGTAACAGGGTCATATTTTTCGTTATACAATTCTGTTCATGTCCAAATTATAGAACTGAAAAGGCATTGAATGGCACACAACCTGTAAAATAGTCGTTGGCTATTTTAAGAAGACACAAATATAATAAGCAAAAAGTAATGAATGACAAAGAACAAAAGGTAGAAGGTTTGGAATGCATGTTCAACAACAAATAAATAGGATTAAAATTCATTGGATGATGAATAAAATGAATGTCATTAAAATAAATATTAATCAATTGAAAGTAAATCGATTGAATGTAAATACATTGATTTATAATCGATCAAATGTGAATGCAATGAATATTGGTTGATTGAACAAAAATGGATTGAAACCAAATTAGTTGAGTGTAAATCAATTGAAAGCGAATGAATTGAATATAAATCCATTGTATGGTTTATGAAATGAATATAAATAGGTGAATGTTAATCAATTAAGAAGTAAATAAAGTGAATGCAATTAAAATGTTAATGAAATGAATGTTAAGAGGAATGGAAGTGTATGAATTGAAATGTTGATGAATATGGTTGTTTGGATGTTTCTTTTATTACATGGCTATGTTCGCTCATATAGTTGTTGTATAATTATTTTATATATTGATTTCTCTTTCCATATACATATTCTCATCTATTATTGAGACTTTAGTAGGTAGTGAAGGGTTTATGCTAGCTTTTGGAGCTCGCTTGCACTGATTTTTCTTTTGCTTGCTTAATACGAGCGAACTCGCTTGTATTTTTAATAATAAGGTACGTATCTTGCATTACATATCGCGCTTTTATATTTTTCCCTATGGGATGCCTCATCATTGAGATGAGATGTATATTTGATATATATTGGATATTTTTGTGTTATATATTGTATTAGAAATTTTTTTCGATCAAGCCACGCAGAGGAGACTCTGCCGAAATTTTCCGTAAATCCGGGTGTTAGAAATTTTTTGAAGTTTTAAAAATTTTATAACTTGTTTTCTATATAAGTGTACTTTTTAGAAAAACCTCTATCAACGTATAGTAGAAGCGTAGTATAGTTTTGCAATTAATATTCTTATATTTTATAAGTTAATTATTTGTAGAAAATATATCAATTGTTAAATTATCTACTTAACCCCTTTTCGAGGACGAAAAGTTTTGAGCGGGGGAGTATGCAACGACCTGTATTTATAAATATTTTAAGTTATAGAATTTTATATAATTATTGAGTACAAATGGTTAGAGATAAAATTTAATGACTTATTATTGTAATTTGCTGAATTTGAGTTTGGACAAAATTTTGAAATAACCAATTTCGATGATTTGGGCTATAATCAGTATTGAAATGGAATTCTATGTATTGACTTTGTTTATAATCAATAACTGAAGTTGAATAATAAATGTGAATTATTTAGGTCAAAATAAAATAATGTTGATAACTAAAATTTATTTGAAATTTAATGATTTATTAATACTGATTTATCAAATAATTAAATTATTGAATTTAATATGGGAATTATTTAAATAATTGAATCTTGAAATAATGTGAATGAAAATGATATTGGAAATCGATTTAGATTTTTATTTCAACAATAATGAAGATTGTTAATATTTAAATTTGGATTTAGAAGTGAATAACTAAAAATTGAAAATTTTGTATTTTAATTAACGTGTAAAAATAGCCATTTTGGCCATTGTCTTGGATTTTGATGAAACAAGTTTCATCGAATCCGTAATAGTGAATTATTTTAGCATTTCAGGTTGCGATCGAACTTGTCGTTTGGCCGTGCAAGCTTGAAACATGTAGAAATTAATTTAAGGAATTCAGTTTAAATTAATTGATTTTGAATAGCTATCTTTTGCATACGATCGAATTAGGCCTCGAGACTACTTCCATTGTGTTCAGAATGTGGGTAAAATATTATAAATGCTAGGCGACATGCTTCGTTTGGAGTTCGGAATTTCTATCGTTTATAGCGAGATATTTTTAATTATAATAATATATATCTATTTAAAGTCAACCTCGTACATTCCGCCTCAACCTTATACCCATCGTGCATTTACCCCTTCCTTCTCCTTTTCTTCAACCGATTGAACTTAGAGGAAAAAAAACAACTACAGATCGATAAAAAAAAAACAATCGATGGCGGTGGTGCCTAGTGTGCACGCGAGGATGGAGGCGCGGTCGTTGTGGCAAGGTGATGTATTCCGTGGCTTGGTGGGCAGATGGATGTGTGCAGGTTCGAGTTGCTCGCGATTAAGACTGTTGGAGGCAGTGTGGGGTTCCTAGGGTTTATGGAGCTCGATTTTCTGTGCATGACTTGTGATGGTGGCAGGCGTGGCGGGCGCGAACTAAGGCGGTCGACGAAGGCTTGACGAAGGTGGCTATTGCCTGAGATAGGAGAAGATGGAGCAGCTGTGGGTAACTGGTAGGTTAGGTTTTGTAATTAATTTCGTTTAATTATTGTAATTAGTTACGTAATTAAATTTAATTATTCGTTTTGCTAATAAAAATTGTATCTAGTCCGTACGAGGTCTGATTCAGGCGAGAAAAATTTCGTTGGGATCGTATCGAAGTCGTCCTCGACTTGGAGTGGAACTGGAATTTATTTGAAGCTGGAAATATTTTTAGTTCAATTAAAGGTGAGTGTTTTTTACAGTCATAATTGCCTAAAATAATTTTTAGTTAAATTTATATTGTGAAGTGATTTCAATTTATTGATTGTTGTTTAATAAATTAATTGACATTTAAATTGATAACAGAATTAATTAATAATATTTGATTTGACAGTTAACTTGAATTAGAATTCAGCTGCTAGTAAAAACTCTCGATTGTTGATAATTAGTAAATTATTGTGATTATTGACTATTTGGATCTTGGTTGTGATGGATGAAAATTGATTGATATTTTGGATGATTTGGATGTTTATTTATTTTAAGATACCATGTTATCATCCTGTATATTATTGACATTATATAAAACTATAAATTGAATTATTTCGAATAAACTAACAAATAAGTTGAAGTGATATACATATGACATTTATTTTGGGTTGAAATGATATATATTCATTCCTGAATTAAATTGAAATAAGCGATTCACTTGGCCATATGATAGAAAATTATATACGGACACCGGATCGGTTAAATTAAATGATTTCAGAAATTTTGATTTGGAATTATTCAAATTGATTTTGATTTTAAGAAAGAAAAATCAAATTTATGGATATCGAATTATTTTCGAATTTAAGCTCAAAATGTTGAAATTTAAATTTGGAAACATGAATTGTTTAAATAATCGAGTTGAGATTTTGAAGTTATCATCGAAATATGATTTGAATTTGAGGAACTGATTTTTTAAAGCATTGGACTTTTATTCGAATTTTGAATATTGCTAAGTAAAAGTAATATATAACGATATTACAAAATTGAGCTTGGAATTGAATTATATTTAAAGATTTGGATCTTAAATAGAATATTGAAGGTCAATTTGCTTTAAGTGATTTGAATTGATATTTTAAATATCGAACACAAAATTGATATAAATCAAAATGTTTTAAATTTGAAGAATTGAGTTGAAATTTAATCATTGAATCGAACAGTTGAAATTGAAATTAATTTGGAATTGAAATTGAAATTTATTTGGAATTGGAATTGAAATTAATTTTAAATTGGATTCAATTGGAAATGAAAGAGAAATTGAATCAATTCGAAATCGAATTTATTTGAATTGAAATTGGAATCGTAGTAAAACTCGACTTGAGATCGGAATTGAATCGATTAAATCGAAATGGAAATTGATTGAATTAAATTTTTTGGAATTGAATTAGTTTGGCTTGGAAACTATTTTCAAATAAATTATTTTAGTATAAACTATTTAAAATCGATCTTTTAAAATATTCAAATTATTTTAATTTTCCAAACTATTTTACTATATAAATCATTTTTAATACTCAAACTATTTTCTATTAAACTATTTCCAAAAAATTCAAACTGATCATAAAGGGTGGAATGTTTATATTTAAATATCGGATTCAAATACGAAGTGGGTTAAAATGAAGTTATAACCTAAATTGAAGTTCAAAACAATTTTGGAAGCGAAATTAAGATATTGGAGTGAAATGACATTTTCAAATGAAAATGACGAATCGAACTGAATATGATTTTTTAAAGTAAACATTATATTTCAAAATTAAATGGGTTTTGATGCAAATTTGATATCTTGATATCAAATACAAATTGTTTTCGAAACATAAAAGTACCAACTGGTGTGTAAAACGACGTTTGGTTGTTAAAGAGACTAGGGCCTCTTATTGGCATACTCTCTCACAATATTGGAACACTTTAACAACCGTGTACGCGGTGGATAATATGCAGAATGTAGTGGTTAAATTAGCGAACGTTTATTGAAATGAAGTAAGAGAATGATGATCGATTGCCTTGAAACTTGTGTCATAATTAAAATAACTAAAACAGGAGCCTATGTTTGGCCAATGAGGTTAGCTACCTCTAGCGACGTTGATCCCTCGTATTACTATTGTGATTTCGTACCCGATGGATGCACCATTTTTGTTTGGATTGATGGTCACGGTCGGCCATAGATGGGTTAGGACTAGCCAGAAAGGGTAAACTGGTAGAATGCTATCTTGGATATTGCCTCACGTGCCTTGTCATACTTATCCTTATACGTGCCCATTAACACTTTTGTTTAGTGTTGCACCTATGGCGGACTCACTGGCTACCGATGTTACTAGTTGTGTTATAGGACCTGCATAGAATACATGCAATAAAAACATGTTAAGGTGGATCAATGTAAAGCTTTAATGCTATTTTGATATATTTTTTACTATTAGACATTATATATAGCGTATTCTACTACATATAAATAATTTGACGGGTCCTTAGAGATAGAAAATCCTGTAACATCTCTTGAGTTATTGCATGCACGTTATATAGTGGGATAGAATATGTGAAACCCCTTAAACATATCTGACGCCACGACACTCGTGTTATATTCAATATTGATTTGACTCACATAAGAGTATTTTAGTCCTGACTTGAGCATTTTGTCTTTTCATCATGCTCTGGTCGGCCCTGAGTTTTTTTAGCGCATTGAATATCATTTTCCGAAGGATAAAGATGAAGATTTTGTATATTATTACTATTAATATTACTGCATCACTGTGACGCCCCACCTCTATACCCACGCTAGCCAAGAACATTACGGTGAATGCTGTCAACTAGCACGGAGAATAAGGCTGTTGAGGAGCGACCATCCGTGTAATTGCTTTGTGCGAGCATCGATATGTCAGATAGTATAGCATGCAGTTCTTTTCAAGTGGAAATCCGACATGCCGACACAAACTCAAAGCTACTACACAGTGGCTATAATATCTTTGGAAACAAATATAGAAGTAAACATAACATAAATCAGTCACAGACAATTCATATCACAAAGGCGGAAATAGATATGAATATAACACATGAAAGTGTTCATCAGAGTAGTGGTCAAAAAGATCCACAATAATACAAAGGAATAGATACAAGTGCTAGACAAAAATATGTATACATCAAGAAGTCTATATCTTAAATGTATACAACAAAAAACTACTAAACTAAAGTAGTCAACCAAAAGTCAAGGAGGTAATCCCGGATGTAAAGTCAAGCAGAAGCACCTGTAACATCTCGGTCTGACCCGAGTATTATTTAATAAGAAAATAATAAACGGATCAGTCTAGCTATAAATATCAGATAACATGATATAGAATAAGAGATATGGCTAAACGTATAATAATCACAATGCCAAGCTGTGATATATAAGTAATTGAAAATCAACAAGAGATTAATCAATATCACAATAATCAACTCAAGGATCAAAAGGAATGTCATACTCCTAATTTCATTCACCAAGCCACAATAAATGACATATATATCAATGCCAATCGTAAAAGTTGTTGAAACATAAATTCCAGAATTCAACACACGAAATCCAGAAATCACAAGAAAAAGGATGGCCAATCCCATAAACTGGACATCGACGCACCTAGGAAGACACGCCCCATGCACAGTCGAACATTGACGCACCTAGAAAGATACGCCCCATGCTCTAGCATCGACGCACCTAGAAAGATACGCCCCATGCATAAATAAACATCGATGCACCTAGAAAGATACATCCCATGCATAAATAAACATCAATGCATCTAGAAAGATACACCCCATGTAATGTCTAACATCGATGCACCTAGAAAGATACACCCCATGCTAAGTCGAACATCGACGCACCTAGAAAGACACGCCCCATGCATAGACGAACATCGACGCGCCTAGAAAGATACGCCCCATGTCCCGACTTATTGAGCCGATTGCTCCACGAAGTAAATAAACATCGATGCACCTAGAAAGGTACACCCCATGCATAAATAAACATTGACGCACCTAAAAAGGTACGACCCATGTATAAAATGAGACGAAGCTCAATAAAATGAGGAACAGTCCTCCACATAAACAAAGAGACATCGCACATTGCTAGTCTAAACCTAAAATGATCGTCATGATCAAAGGGAAGTGTCGATTATAGTAAGCTAGTAAATATATGAGCTTAGCTTCATGTCCCATAACCACTAGCTTAACTTAAATATTTACGAACAAATTGTAGATCTCCACTAGAAAATTGTCACAAGGGTTTCAATCGAACAAGTCCAAAAATTAACCGACGAAGTAAACGCAAGCGTTTCATACCACTCGTTTTACTAAGTCGTTTAATTAGATTTCTCATACAAGTGAGGTAAAGGCTTGTATATACTAATAGATTGGAAAATGGTTTAAGAAAACAAGCTTTGTAATAAAATAGTGTTGAAATCATTTGAAGAAAGAGTTTTGATATTTACTACTAGTATAGAAAACCTTTATATTTTTAAAGTGACAAATCGCAAAGAAGATTGTAGGAACAATCAATCACTAAGATTCACATTCGAAAATGTGAATAAAATCCAAAGAAATCGATACCGAATCCATCGAAATGGATATTCCAAGAATTCCCGAAGAAAATAAGTCATCAAAGTCAATAACAAATGATAACAACGGATAGGGAAATAACACAAGTCGATTAAAGTTGGAATTTCAGACAACTAGGCAAAATAGGCATAGTTGGCAAATAGCAGCAGGTCGGTCGACCGGACTCCCTGAATCGGTTGACCGAACCAGGGGTTGGAAGTGCCCGGGGCACCAGGTCGGTCGACCTGCCCAGGGGCTCGGTCGGCCGAGGCCTGTAATCGACACTTCCAAACAGAGGCAAGAAGTGCCTGGGTAGCAGGTCGGTCGACCGGCCTAGGGGCTCGGTCGGCCGAACCTGTTGCCAGCACTCCCCTTCCCTATTTTGGATGAGTTGCAAAATCTCGATCAAATTGCATTCGCTCGAGCAACGGCGCTAAGGGTTTATGCCTATCGACTACCAGGCCCTAAAAGCTCTTCGATGCACAATCGAAAACACATTCAAACATCAAAGTTAGAATTTTTAAAGATTTGAACCCAAAACACTAAAAATTAGAATATTCACCAAATCAATCCAAACCAAAAGCAATTGCACACGAATAAGTGTTAGGAATTCATACCTAACAATCGAAGATAAATATAAGCATAGATGTGAGATAAAAATCTCACCTTTGAATCCGAAAACAATGAATGAGAAGCTTGAAGACGAAGGAAGATCAACCACACTTCAATCTCAACACAAGAAGCTTGAATCTAAGCTTAAAAGAGAAACATTTCCTAAATTAGGTTTAGGAATTTTATGAAATTGGAAGGAGAAATGTTTGGAGAAGAAGAAGGAGATGCTTACCAATGGGTTCTCTTGAATTTGGAGCTAGAAGTTGGATTTGCAAAGCAAGCTAGGGCTTAGGAATTTCTATTTCCCATTCTCTTCCACTATTGTTGCTAAAGCTTGAGTGTTTAAGCAAAGCAAGCTAGGGCTTAGGAATTTCTATTTCCCATTCTCTTCCACTATTGTTGCTAAAGCTTGAGTGTTTAAGCAAGGAGGAGAAGTTATGAAGAGAAGGGGGGTTGGGACTGAGTTAGTAAGTGGCTAATGGGTTCAGTCCAAACCAAAGCCCTAAGCGGGGAAAAGTAGCAAAAATCAACTATCTCCAAACATATCGAAGTTTATACTCAAAAAGGTCGCAAACGTCATTTTGAACTCAATGGGGGTGGTCTCGAGTCCCAATTCGACTGTTTGCAAAAAGTAGCTTTTCGGACCAAAATCCGACGAACGATAAAATATTTAAATATAAAATCGATAAATATAAGGGTTGTTACAGACTCCCCTCCTTAAAGAAATTGCGTCCTCGCAATACTTAAGAAGAAAATAAGAAGTAACAACCATAGAAGCATATCAACACAAAAGAAAATTTGAAATAGAAAGTTCACCATAAGGAGCATGAAAGAGTAAGCCTGAACGGGATCGCGCGATGAATTCTCTGAATTCCCAAGAGCAATCCTTAGGATTTGGGAACCATTGAACTATCTCAAGAAGAACATCTTTATTCCGAAGGCGCTCAACCTCCGAAGCAATGATGCGAATGGAATGTTGCTCATAAATCAAATCTGGTGAAACTTCAATTTCCACAATATCACCGGGCACAAGAATAAAAACCGGAATCCCTAAGGCATTTCCGTAGTAAAAAGACGTGAGAAAACATCATGAATATCAGAAAATTGAGCTGGTGCAACGACGTAGTATAAAAACAGTACGCCCGAGAAACTAAAAACTCAAATAATTTGGAACATCAGCGTAGTACAAAAACGGTACGCCCAATGAACCAAAGCCCGAATAATTTCGGAACACCGACGTAGTATAAAAACGGTACGTCCAATGAATCCAAAAGCAAAGACATTGATGTAGTACAAACGGTACATCCAATGAATCAAATAGCAAAGACATTGATGTAGTACAAACGGTACATCCAATGAATCAAATAACAAAGACATTAATGTAGTACAACGGTACATCCAATGAATCAAATAGCAAAGACATTGATGTAGTACAAACGGTACATCCAATGAATCAAATAATAAAGACATTGATGTAGTACAACGGTACATCCAATGAATCAAATAGCAAAGACATTGATGTAGTACAACCGGTACATCCAATGAATCAAACACCATAAAAGAACATCGGACACTAGTCCATAAAAGGAATGAGATAAACTCAATAAAACGAAGTGTACCAAAACGTCCGATGAACTTGATGAAAAGATAATTCCATTCAGACAACATCAAAGAATCAACACCTTGTTGCCTACGACAAAGCGCGTAGGCAACACGATTTCCAGAATATCAAGATCATAAGATGCCAGGAACTCGAGTCGACATGAAGTTCCTTATGAGAAAATAAATATTCCAAAGATTTATGATCGAGGTAGAGAACAAATTTCTCATCCAAATATGATGTTGCCAAATTCCAAAAGTAAAAACAATAGCCGCGAGCACTAGATCATGAGTGGCATATCTAGTCTCGATAAGTTATAATGATTTAGAAGCACAAGTGATAGCACGTTCTCTTTTGCAAGAGAACGACATCCAAACGAATACGACTAGTATCGGTAGAAATAGCAAAGTCTTGGTTCCCCTTCAGGAATCACAAGAATAAGAGCATCGAAAGGAAGAGTTCTTTTAAATAATCCCCTTTCCCGAAAAGTTAAAACTTTCAAAATTACATTTTCATTTTTATGTAATAATATTTCTACAAAAATTTACATTTTTACAAGTCAATACATCGTGTCTGACTGTCTCATCAAAGCGTTTAGGAGATTCCTATCGATAACGTTGATCAAGCGCATCGACCAGAATTCTTAAAACACTCAACGGGCAATACAATCACAAAATCATCTTCTATATGATAAACATGTTTCTAAAAACTTTTAAGAATATTCTTTGTTCATTTTAAGAACAAAATCCAGTTTTACTTATAAATAAATCTTATAAAAAAGATTTGCAAAATTTTAAATTACTATTTTCATCCAAAATCAGTAAATACAAGAATAGTCTCATCGAAATATTCATAGAATATTCGATTTATAAAATGGATGAAATAAGCTGGACAATTTGAATGACTTACTTTACATCCGGGATTACCTCCTTGACTTTTGGTTGACTACTTTAGTTTAGTAGTTTTTTGTTGTATACATTTAAGATATAGACTTCTTGATGTATACATATTTTTGTCTAGCACTTGTATCTATTCCTTTGTATTATTGTGGATCTTTTTGACCACTACTTGAATGAACACTTTCATGTGTTATATTCATATCTATTTCCGCCTTTGTGATATGAATTGTCTGTGACTGATTTATGTTATGTTTACTTCTATATTTGTTTCCGAAGATATTATAGCCACTGTGTAGTAGCTTTGAATTTGTGTCGGCATGTCGGATTTCCACTTGAAAAGAATTGCATGCTATACTATCTGACATATCGATGCTCGCACAAAGCAATTACACGGATGGTCGCTCCTCAACAGCCTTATTCTCCGTGCTAGTTGACAGCATTCACCGTAATGTTCTTGGCTAGCGTAGGTATAGAGGTGGGGCGTCACAATCACGTTGTCTACTGCATTATTTTTATTTATCCCTATTGTATATATAACTTTGATAAATGTTGTATAAATTGTAATCAAATGCATGATATAAACATCTTCATGAACTGTTTATTTGATTACTATATTTTATCACTCTGCTGTGTAATTCTGTTTTTTTTCTTAATCTTTCCTATTTTTCTTAATTATCCCCATTGATCATCTACGTTTCGAATTGTTTAAGTTGGACATGTGTGGATTATTGTCGATTTAAACCTTTCAAAATATGTGTCGTCAGGAAAAACGAATTCAAAATGAAATAATTAAATAAGAAGAATTTAATGCTTTTATATTAATTACTCAGGCATACAGGCTAACCCATCATTGGGTACAGTCGGCCCCTTGTAGACCGGTCATTCAAAGGCAGTTGTTCGGTGGCGACCTGGCGGCTCTAATAAACCTAACTCGCAACGACCCAGATTTCATATATTTCGATCTAACGGTTCTGGTTGATTCTAGTGCCTAAAAATTTAGGCCTAACCCTCCATTCTCTTCTCATATTTTTATAGAGGCAGTTGCGAAGCTCTGCCATTTCTTCTTTCCCACTTTCTTTTTAAATTATAAAGATATGATATTTCTATCTGTATTCATACAAATTGGAGAGGAGTAAAAATCTAATAAAAATATGATGAGAAAAGAATCAACCCTATGTGTATTTGAGGTAATTTATATATTTATACATATTTTTATCTATTTTATCTTCCAATCTCATATCTCTTCTCAGATCTATAATTTTAATTTATGTATATACCTTTTTATACATATCTCTTGGATTAAAAAGGAGTTGAAGATGAATCAAAGGTTATACTTCAGACTTAGAGATTTGGATCGCTTTTAAAAGGTGAGTGGAAATTTTACAGATTATTATAATTTGAAAATCATCCCATCGGTGTTTATTTGATTTTTATGCCCAATTGGATAATTGTATATAAGTAACAGGCAATAAATTGAATATGATTAGAATATAATAAAATATCTCCTACATATTCTTGTTTATGATTGATTTAGCATTGTATACAACCTGATCTAGAAATCAATCGCAAAAGTACGAATTTAGAATATTGATTTGAATAAAATTTATTTCAGATCTGAAATAGGTTGTATAATAATGTTATAAATTTAGATTATTACCTAATCTTGTTAGAATATAAACTTTTCTATATTTTGAATTTTTGGAATTTAGATCCATTTAATATTTGTAAATTAGTTTGATTTCTTTCTCTTTTAGAAAGATAAAACGTTTGATCTAACAAGAAATAGATACAAATAGAAATAGATGTGTAATGTATGGTTCCATTGAAGTTTACACTATCTCTTTCAATAATAAAAAAGAAATGGTTATTCCTTGTAATTACAAACGATGCAATCTTTTATATTTTAAAGTTAAATCTTTTGTTTTGGACTAATTTATGGAAATTACAACGGATAATCTTTTAAGTTATGATTCCAACAATTTAACATGGAAAAGTTTATTCTAGTAAAGATATAACTAGAACATATTTGATAAAAATAAATATTTGTATGTAATTATCGTGCTTATAATAATTAAATAAAAAACTAATAATGATGCTTGCATGTAATATTCACATTTAGGATAATTAACTAATGAGAAAAGAATTTAAAAGGTTGCAACTCTGATAAATGGTAATAAATATGGGAGTTTCAATAAATTGATTGGGTAAGTGGATTAATGGGACTGATAAAATTGGAACATATATAAAAGGGTACTAATTTGAAATTTGTAATCATACATAAATGTGTAAGGAAATTCCCGTTGGGATTTTACGGACAAACTGACATTTATTGTAAGGACCCGATTCTTCGACTTCCGAAAACCGACATCAATACGTTCACTGTATCAACTGCCGAGCACTCGAATGCCGGAAAACCGAATACTTAGGGTTTTAAGAAAACGAAAAAGATAGAAGAAGAGAGAGAAGAGAGAACAGAACAAAAAGAAAACAACAGAACAATATCAGAATCTCACAACCACAGCGGAAAAACATATAATATATAAATGAATAATCTTTAAACAAAGAACTATATTATTATTACATTACATCACATTACAATACATTATCAGAGTGTACAACTATCAAACAACAATAAACAACGGAAAAGAAATACTATATGCTAGTTAATACGCCATGCCATCCAACTTGCCTCCAACAACTCCTGAATTCCAGAATATCCTGATAAACCTGACTCTTGACTGCCCGTGTGGAAATTGATGGGCACCCAGAGTTTAGGAAGGAAAACAATAAACTCCGAGTCAGTCATGTGACGGGTGTGAGAACTCATAACAGTTTATCTTTTGAAACAAAGAATAGGATAATTTTAAAATAGATTCGCAATGCTTTTAAAAATGAGACTACCAAAAGGCCTCTTGCACACACACACAATGCAAACGCAGAATCGGAGGTGATTTCTCCTTATGATAGTCAAAGATGCTTGATACGCATTAAAAAGAAACATTTGATATTATTACTAGTGCATAGTGTAGGAAAAATTATTTCGAAAATAAAGATATAAATCTTAGCGAACATACGACCATTATCGTATGCCTACTATAGCTACCATCTAATCAATGGTGACCACCATAAGTAAATGGCAGGTTCTACAACTAAAACCATACAAGATTCGTATTGTTTCTTTGGATTTCCAACAAATGGTCAGGCCAAGGAACTTCCCATTGCCACATGGAAACGCCTCTGGAATGACGTCCCGAGAACCAAACCGGATCTCTGCCAACACAAGGACGGGTTACCCCTAACTGGGTAACTACTGACACGAATATGCCATCCCCCGATCGAAACCGATCTACATATGAGGATCCTCGATTTCCAACAACCACATAGTAATAAGTTTGCAGCAACAACATAGGTTAAGTATCTGGGCTCCATACCATGATACCACCTCTATCCAGAAGGAATGACATACACTAAAGGGCGCTACCCTTAATAACCTTGCTGCATCCTTCCTGTTTTGACCATTTCAGGGGTGTGAGGTCCGACGAAGTCTCATCCACAAAGCCACGCTTTGGTACAAAGCCATGCTTTGGGTCAACAAATGATCAAAGTAATGATCACAAAGATAAATGATCAAACAAATGATCATATCACAAATGATCAAACAATGATCATTTCACTGCAACACTCAGCATGTCACATTACCAATATATCGCTGATAACCATCAACTACATAACCTCTGAGCTCGTACGTCTCAGAGAAGGGTGTTAAGCTAAGAGAATAAATTCTCCGCCACCAACAGAAATATATTTGAAAGACATCAGCTTTATATCTCAATTTGTAATGTCAGACATACTATCCATACAAGTCTGTTCCGGGATCGAACAGAACCGAAGGCA
Source organism: Allium cepa (assembly GCA_030765085.1). Classification (NCBI taxonomy): domain Eukaryota; kingdom Viridiplantae; phylum Streptophyta; class Magnoliopsida; order Asparagales; family Amaryllidaceae; genus Allium; species Allium cepa. The sequence goes on from CM060931.1 coordinate 445,753,801, forward strand.
CTTACAAAGAAGTCCTTGCAAATCCGGATATTCACTAATCACGTCCGGACTTCTCATCACATATAGAGTCTCTATACTAGGGACCAGTCGATGCAAAGACATTCGATGAGTTGTCCTTTCGCTTTTGAAAATATCTGGTCTTCAACACCGGTCTTCAAATGAAATTCATAACGACGTATCACATATTCGGAATCGGTTATACGACCCCAACGTCCTTTCCCGGCTAACCCGAATAGTGAGCGCTTATTCAAAAATAAGTGTAGCATTCAAATTCAAGCAAATCACAACAAATACCCATTCAAAGGTAAATATTGATAGTCGATTATTCAACTAACAATGGATACGCACAACATCACCAGATTCCAAATAATTTTCCAAATTATTTATTTTTCAAAAATATCTTTACAAATATATAATTTTCACACTTCAACCATTTGAAAACAATTTTCAAATCACTTTTCACCTTTACCACTTTTGGAATCAAATTACAATCATTTTCCTTACACGGAAATATTTTCATTTCAACACGGTTCTTTTAAACCCATTAAATAAATCCTTAACGATTTACTTTATATTTACGTTCTAAATCTGTAAATTTGTTCCCACACTTCAAAAATAAATCAACGTTTATTTTTAAACAAATTCCCCTTTTCATTTATAAATTTCGTAGTGAATTTACATTCCAAAATATTTATGAATACACGATTTCAATTATTAATTTTCAATTTATCTTCAAAAAGATAAATTCTCAAAAACGTTTCATTTCACATTGGAAAAACATTTACTTACTTATTTATAAGTAATTCACGAATCTATTTATTTTCAACATTTGGAAAATATTCAATATACTTAAATCGAAATAAAGTATATATTTCATTCTTTAAGGAAATCATTCTCTTAAACATATTTATTTGGGCCAAAACGAATGTTGCGTAAAACATCGTTACGACAACTCAAAATCACTAGTATAGGGATTCGAAATTTGAAATAAATATATAAATCCCCATACTATACAAAACATTTCCTTTCGAAAATCATTTACTATAACAACAGTGTTATAGTCCACCATTTCCTTCTATTTCTCGAAAACGTCTATTTCAACAATGAATGTTGAAATATATGGTTTCGAATCTTAACACATTTTAAAAACATCGTTAGATCGTTTTAATTCTATTTAAAACATTACATCCAAAACATTTTCTTTAACATATTATTCACTATTCAAAAACGTGAATATACTTCGTTAACCAATCTCATCATTTCTATACATTTTATTTTAAAGGTTATTCGCTTTCTAAAATGTGAATATAACTCCATTAATAAGCTATAACAATTTACTTATCAAAATAAGCCGTTTGCGGATTTATAAAACAATGTTTATAAATTCCATTTCTATTTATTTTATAACAACTTCCTTTTATAAATCTCCTTTATCAACCTATTTCAATTTATAACTCAATTATATACCAAAAGTTCATATTATAAGTTAAATACTTATAATTTATTTGTTTACAAAATCGTTCTTTTTTTTAAGACTTCCCAAATTATAAATCTTATAACTTATAAGATACATTCATTTACCCAAATCTATTCTTTTAATAACTTTACAAATTTTATAAACCTACCGCTTATAAAATTCCATTTATAACTTCAACGTTTATAATTCTATAAATTTCATCCATTTTTGAAATTCATTTACAATTCATTCTAACACTTATAAAAACTCGTTTTATAATTCAAATATTTTTAATTTATAAATCAATTTATAAATCCTTTTTATAAATCAATTTATATTATTATTTTAAAACATCTTTAAACTCCTTTATAATTTCACCATTTTCTTTGATTTATAAAATTATCAAATTTCATAAATCCTATATTTTAAACTTTTTATAATAAATACAAAAATCCCAATTGAAACTATTTTATAAAATCATTAACCCCATACTTTCAAAAATCAACTTTTGACTATATTTCTCAAAAATCATAATTTTTATAACATTAACATTATAACGTTTATTTATTTAAAATGAATCAATTCCAAAAATATTTTATAAACGTATACTTTCAAAAATCACTTTAAAAATCCTTTTAAAATTCCAAAATTTGCCCAATGATGCTACACACCAAATAGTCAATCACGACAACAATGACATCATATATCTGTATATGATAATCAATCAAATATCAAAATATCTGATATCAAATAAATATTGTTGAGGAATCCAATTGGATCCCTCCAACCTGTTTTCCTGCATCCGAAGATGTTAGCACAATACCAATTCCGTTCCAGTACGGAATTATCGCGGTATATGCGATTTAAAATATTATCCGCTTAATAGACGGCGCAATAGGGTCTCATCCGCTATATAATGCGGGAAATCAACTCCAAGTACATAAATAATACCAATTTCACTGTACTGTGAAATATTCGCGGTATATGTTTTTAATAAATAACCTCCGCTTACTAATGGCGTATAATGTCTATTTTAACAATCAATAGATAACAATCATCATTCAAACATACATTCAAGAATTTTAAATATAACTATTTAAAATAAAAATTGAAACCGATTCGATTGAGTGAGAAGTTCTCACCTTGATTTCAATTTCGTTTTCATCTTTTATTTCGAATAAAATTAAACGTGCGTTTAATTTTACCCGAATTTTTCGCTAACTCCAAACGACTCCAATCCAATTCCATAGCGTAGTATTCGTCCATAAGATTCGAACGCAACTTGTTTCGCGCGTTTTCGACCTCGTATGAAAAAGATACATTAATTTAAAGTTACACGAATTTAAAACATAATTAATTTACAAATTATATTATATTTCTAACCCTAACTTCCATCATGGCCGTTGATCCCTACCCCTGCAAATCCTGGTCGCACGTGTTTGTCTTCCCCTTCCTGTAATCGTGCACGCATCCAACCCATTAGCCGCCGCCATCTACGAATTTTCGCAACCACTACAACCCATTTCATAACGATCGGCCTACGCCACTACGAAGGCCTCGACGAATATCACCTCCACCCTGGACCACGTGCAGCTCGGCCATCACCTGACATCGAAACGCGCACAAGAATCCATGGTGAACACGGCCCTCTAGCTCCTTCCACGATGCGCCATTTACGATCATCTCCGTATGAAATTGAAGCTCTTGCAATCCTCTACAACTTTACAGTTGAAAGTTTGTTGAATAGATTAACAGATTTGAAGAGATTAGAGGAGAAAGATTGAACATTTCTGGCCATTGAATTTTAAACAGCGGCGGCCTGAAGATGAAACCCTAGGGTTTTGATTTCTTTTTTTTGCAAATGTGAATTATAGAGGGGCTTATATAGAAAATTACGCGAACACTATTCATCCCGGAATTTCCGAACTCCAAACGAAGCGTGCCGGTTGGCGTTCTTAAGGTTTACCCCGCGTTCCGAACACTATGGAGCGTGTTTCGGAAGCTAATTCGATCATCTATGCGAGTTATGGCAATAAACGATCGATTTTAAATTAAATCGGTAAATCAAATTTCTAGGCGTTTTAGTTTGCCCCGGACAAACAGTAAATCTGATTGATACGAAATTTGAAACCATACAATAATATCGCATTACGGATTCGATGAAACTAGTTTCGTCGAAATCCGAGACTGTTTGAAAAATGGCTATTTTAACTCGCCAAATAAATATTAAAACAATTTCGATGCGTTTCAGGCTGCCACGGTCAAACGAAAACTCTGATTGCTACGAAAATTGAAATCCGATAATAACAAACTATTACGGATCCAATGGAATTAGTTTCGTCCAATTCTGAGACTGTTCGAAAAATGGCTAATTTCACTAGTCGATTAAATATTAAAATATTCAATTTTCACAAATAAACTCTTAATTCAATTTTAAAAGTTCTAAAATATCGTTCTAACTCCAATATGATTAAATAAAATTTTACAAATCAATTTCAATCATATTTAACCCAATTTTCAATAATTTCTGTAATTTCCAATATTAAATTATCGATTTAATTACCCAATTAAATCCAATTATTCGAAATAAAATTTATTCGACTTATAAATTTCACTTATTAATATTTAAAATTAATTAAATATACAAATTTTAATTGATAGAAATTCTGGGTCGTTACAATCTTCCCCCCTTAAAAGAATTTCGTCCTTGAAATTACCAAGTAAGAAAATTTACAAAATCCATTAACTTTCCCAAATCTATAGTTAAACTTCTTACAATATTTTACTAAGTTTTCAAATCATACTTAGTTATCTTTTCAAAAACAACTACTATCGTTTAACTTTCAACTCCAAATTAAAATTATAGTTTTCACAAACTTTCCTATTTTTCTCAAATTTTTCTAACGCCTTAAATTTTCGAAAAATTTCGCCAGAGTCTCCTTTGTGGGGCTCGATCCGAAAAAAAAAATGACAGTATATATATCACAAATATACATCTCATCAAGTGATGAGGCATCCCGTAGGGAAAAAAGTGTAAAAGTATGATATTTAATCCGAGATATGTACCTTATATTTTATTAGCGAGCATATACGGCTAATATAGCGCGAAAGCGAGCTCCAAATGCGAAGCAAACGCGATCCGCACCTACTAAACACTCAACAAACAGATGAGAAACATGTATATGGACAATAGTATCGATATACAACATATAGCAACTTAATAACTATATATGCCAACATAGAAAATGCAGTAAAAGCAATATATTCAACCATCAACCAACTATCATCCAACTAGTACTCAACTAACATCCATAACCAATAAATATTCATTCATATTCTCATTAATATTCAATGAAATGGGTTTTCAATTCAATCACATTTGATTCATTAATAGTGGATGTTTTTACTAAAATTCATTTTCAATTAGTTTATATTCACTAATTCATATTCAAGTTGGTTCACTTCCAAATCAAATTCAATTCTATTTAAGATTCTCTTAATTTCCAATTGGATTTCAATTACTTTAGCTTTCAATTTCATTAACTCTTAATGAATTATACACAATCAACTAACAGTCATATATCAACCAATTTATATTAATTACAACCAAATTCCTTTGCTTATATTCATTCAATTTGGTTTAACACCTTTACTTTCAATTGGTTTAATTAAATTGATTTACATTCAATTATTCAACTTCCAATAACATTAGATTTTAATGAATTACACTTACATTCGTTATTTCATATCAACTTAATTTACATTTAATTGATTAACATCCAATTCATCCATTCAATTCAATTACAATAGTTGAATTTCATTACATAACTCAAGTTCACATTTATCACTTAACTTTATTAATTTGCTTTGATACCAAAATCAACTTCATTCAACATCTCTTAAGTTATATTCCATTTAACTTTAAATTCATTTTTTTATTTATAACTCATATTCATAAATATATTTATATAGTTTTACTTCTTATATATATAAGTTTATTTCACAATTGTAAATCACATTAATTATAGTTCAATTCATATAATTCTTTGCTTATACAATTTATTCTTTTATTTAGATTATTCAAACATCTTTTAAATTTACTTATATATATATTCTTACATTTTCAACAACCAAACAATCTACTTATATATACTTTAATAATTCTGAAAAGATATTCCTTTATATATAAAAATATAATAAAGGTAAAATTATTTCATTTACCCAATTTAAAACAATATCGTGTCGGTTTATCTTGTTTAAGAGTTTAGAAACCCCTATCTACGATAGTTAGCTAGACTACATCGACCGGAATCTATAAACAATCAACCGATAAGTCAACACAATACAAAATAATTTTATATTCACTAACAAATACGCACTCATAGCTATTATTACACTCAAACTCATTCTAGAGCACTACTGACTCTATCTCTAATTAGTAATACCCAACAGAGCCTCGGTTGTCGCTTAACCATATGCTCTGATACCACGCTGTAAGGACCCGATTCTTCGACTTTCGAAAACCGACATCAATACGTTCACTGTATCAACTGCCGAGCACTCGAATGCCGGAAAACCGAACACTTAGGGTTTTAAGAAAAAGATAGAAGAAGAGAGAAAAGATAGAACAGAAAAGAAAGAAAACAACAGAACAATATCAGAATCTCACAATCACAGCGGAACAACATATAATATATAAATGAATAATCTTTAAACAAAGAACTATATTAGTTATTACATTACATCACATTACATAACATTATCAGAGTGTACAACTATCAAACAACAATAAACAGCGGAAAAGAAATACTATATACTCGTTAATACGCCATGCCATCCAACTTGCCTCCAGCAACTCCTGAATTCCAGAATATCCTGATAAACTTGACTCTTGACTGCCCGTGTGGAAATTGGTGAGCACCCAGAGTTTAGGAAGGAAAATAATAAACTCCGAGTCAATCATGTGACTAGTGTGAGAACTCAAAATAGTTTATCTTTTAAAACAAAGAATAGGATAATTTTAAAATAGATTCGCAATGCTTTTTAAAATGAGATTACCATAAGGCCTCCCGCACACACACATAATGCAAACGCAGAATCAGAGGAGATTTCTCCTTATGATAGTCAAAGATGCTTGATACGCATTAAAAAGAAACATTTGATATTACTACTAGTGCATAGTGTAGGAAAAATTATTTCGAAAATAAAGATATAAATCTTAGCCAACATACGACCATTATCGTATGCCTACTATAGCTACCATCTAAACAGTGGTGACCACCATAAGTAAATGGCAGGTTCTACAACTAAAACCATACAAGATTCGTATTGTTTCTTTGGATTTCAAACAAATGATCAGGCCAAGGAACTTTCCATTGCCACATGGAAACGCCTCTAGAATGACGTCCCGAGAACCAAACCGGATCTCTGCCAACACAAGGCCGGGTTACCCCTAACTGGGTAACTATTGATATGAATATGCCATCCCCCGATCGTAACCGATCTACATCCAAGGATCCTCGATTTCCAACAACCACAAAGTAATAAGTTTGCAGCAACAACATAGGTTAAGTAACTGGGCTCCATACCATGATACCACCTCTATCCAGAAGGAATGACATACACTAAAGGGCGCTACTCCTAATAACCTTGTTGCATCCTTCCCGTTTTGAACATTTCCGGGGTGTGAGGTCCGACGAAGACTCGTCCACAAAGCCACGCTTTGGTACAAAGCCATGCTTTGGGTCAACAAATGATCAAAGTAATGATCACAAAGATAAATGATCAAACAAATGATCATATCACAAATGATCAAACAATGATCATTTCACAGCAACACTCAGCATGTCACATTACCAATATATCGCTGATAACCATCAACTACATAACCTCTGAGCTCGTACGTCTCAGAGAAGGGTGTTAAGCTAAGAGAATAAATTCTCCGCCACCAACAGAAATATATTTGAAAGAAATCAGCTTTATATCTCAATTTGTAGTGTTAGACATACTATCCATACAAGTTTGTTCCTGGATCGAATAGAACCGAAGGCACTTACAAAGAAGTCCTTGCAAATCCGGATATTCACTAATCACATCCGGACTTCTCATCACATATAGAGTCTCTATACCGGGGACCAGTCGATGCAAAGACATTCGACGAGTTGTCCTTTCGCTTTTGAAAATATCCGGTCTTCAACACCGGTCTTCAAATGCAATTCATAACGACGTATCACATATTCGAAATGGGTTATACGACCCCAAGGTCCTTTCCCGGCTAACCCGAATAGTGAGCGCATATTCAAAAATAAGTGTGGCGTTCAAATTCAAGCAAATCACAACAGATACCCATTCAAAGGTAAATATTGATAGTCGGTTATTGAACTATCAATGGATATGCACAACATCACCAGATTCCAAATAATTTTCCAAATTATTCATTTTCCAAAAATATCTTTACAAGATATATAATTTTCACACTTCAACCATTTGAAAACAATTTTCAAATCACTTTTCACCTTTACCACTTTTGAAAACAAATTTCAATCATTTCCCTTACACGGAAATATTTTCATTTCAACACGGTTCTTTTAAACCCATTAAATAAATCCTTAACGATTTACTTTATATTTACGTTCTAAATCCGTAAATTTATTCCAACACTTCAAAAATAAATCAACGTTTATTTTTAAACAAATTCCCCTTTTCATTTATAAATTTCATAGTGAATTTACATTCCAAAATATTTATGAATACACGATTTCAATTATTCATTTTCAATTTATCTTCAAAAAGATAAATTCTCAAAAGCATTTCATTTCACAATGGAAAAACATTTCCATACTTACTTATTTATAAGTAATTCACAAATCTATTTATTTTCAACATTTGGAAAATATTCAATATACTTAAATCGAAATTAAGTATATATTTCATTCTTTAAGGAAATCATTCTCTTAAACATATTTATTTGGGCCAAAACGAATATTGCGTAAAACATCGTTACGACAACTCAAAATCACTAGTATAGGGATTCGAAATTTAAAATAAATATATAAATCCCAATACTATACAAAACATTTCCTTTCGGAAATCATTTACTATAACAACAGTGTTATAGTCCACCATTTCCTTCTATTTCTCGAAAACGTCTATTTCAACAATAAATGTTGAAATCTATGGTTTCGAATCTTAACACATTTTAAAAACATCGTTAGATCGTTTTAATTCTATTTAAAACATCACATCCAAAACATTTTCTTTAACATATTATTCACTATTCAAAAACGTGAATATACTTCGTTAACCAATTTCATCATTTCTATACATTTTATTTTACAGGGTTATTCACTGTCTAAAACGTGAATATAACTCCATTAATAAGCCATAACAATTTACTTATCAAAATAAGCCGTTTGCGAATTTATAAAACAATGTTTATAAATTCCATTTCTATTTATTTTATAACAACTTCCTTTTATAAATCTCCTTTATCAACCTATTTCAATTTATAACTCAATTATATACTAAAAGTTCATATTATAAGTTAAATACTTATAATTTATTTGTTTACAAAATTGTTTTTTTTTAAGACTTCCCAAATTATAAATCTTATAACTTATAAGATTCATTCATTTACCCAAATTTATTCTTTCAATAACTTTACAAATTTTATAAACCTACCGCTTATAAAATTCCATTTATAACTTCACCGTTTATAATTCTATAAATTTCATTCATTTTTGAAATTCATTTACAATTCATTCTAACACTTATAAAAACTCGTTTTATAATTCAAATATTTTTAATTTATAAATCAATTTATAAATCCTTTATGTAAATCAATTTATATTATTATTTTAAAACATCTTTAAACTCCTTTATAATTTCACCATTTTCTTTTATTTATAAAATAATCAAATTTCATAAATCCTATATTTTAAACTTTTTATAATAAATTCAAAAATCCCAATTGAAACTATTTTATAAAATCATTAACCCCATACTTTCAAAAATCAACTTTTAACTATATTTCTCAAAAATCATAATTTTTATAACATTAACATTTTAACGTTTATTTATTTAAAATGAATCAATTCCAAAAATATTTTATAAACGTATACTTTCAAAAATCACTTTAAAAATCCTTTTAAAATTCCAAAATTGGCACAATGATGCTACACACCAAATAGTCAATCACGACAACAATGACATCATATATCTATATATGATAATCAATCAAATATCAAAATATCTGAAATCATATAAATACTGTTGAGGAATCCAGTTGGATCCCTCCAACCTGTTTTCCTGCATCCAAAGATGTTAGCACAATACCAATTCCGTTCCAGTACGGAATTATCGCGGTATAAGGGATTTAAAATATTATCCGTGCAATAGACGGCGCAATAGGGTCTTATCTGCTATATAATGCGGGAAATCAACTCCAAGTACATAAATAATACCAATTTCAGTGTACTGTGAAATATTCGCGGTATATGTTTTTAATAAATAACCTCCGCTTACTAACGGCGTATAATGTCTATTTTAACAATCAATAGATAACAATCATCATTCAAACATACATTCAAGAATTTTAAATATAACTATTTAAAATAAAAATCGAAAATGATTCGATTGAGTGAGAAGTTCTCACCTTGATTTCAATTTCATTTTCAGCTTTTATTTCGAATAAAATTAAACGTGCGTTTAATTTTACCCGAATTTTTCGCTAACTCTAAACGACTCCAATCCAATTCCATAGCGTAGTATTCGTCCATACGATTCCAACGCAACTTTTTTCGTGCGTTTTCGACCTCGTATGAAAAAGATACGTTAATTTAAATTTACATGAATTTAAAACATAATTAATTTACAAATTATATTATATTTCTAACCCTAACTTCCATCATGGCCGTTGATCCCTACCCCTGCAAAACCTGGCCGCGCGTGTTTGTCTTCCCCTTCCAGTAACCGTGCATGCATCCAACCCATTAGCCGCCACCATCTACGAATTTTCGCAACCACTACAACCCATTTCACAACGATCGGCCTACGCCGCTACGAAGGCCTCGACGAATATCACCTCCACCCTGGACCACGTGCATTTCAGCCATCACCTGACATGGAAATGCATGCACGAACCCATGGTGAACGCGGTCCTCTAGCTCCTTCCACGCTGCGCCATTTACGATCATCTCCATATGAAATTGAAGCTCTTGCAATCCTCTACCACTTTACAGTTGAAAGTTTGTTGAATAGATTGACAGATTTGAAGAGATTAGAGGAGAAAGATTGAACATTTCTGGCCATTGAATTTTAAACAGCGGCGGCCTGAAGATGAAACCCTAGGGTTTTGATTTTTTTTTTTTGCAAATGTGAATTATAGAGGGGCTTATATAGAAAATTACGCGAACACTATTCATCTCGGAATTTCCGAACTCCAAACGAAGCGTGCCGGTTGGCATTCCTAAGGTTTACCCCATGTTCCGAACAAAATGGAACGTGTTTCGGGAGCTAATTCGATCATCTGTGCGAGTTATGGTAATAAACGATCGATTTTAAATTAAATCGATAAATCAAATTTCTAGGCGTTTTAGCTTGCCCCGGATAAACGGTAAATCCGATTGACACAAAATTTGAAACCATACAATAATATCACATTACAGATCCGATGAAACTTGTTTCGTCGAAATACGAGACTGTTTGAAAAATGGCTATTTTAACTCGCCAAATAAATATTAAAACAATTTCGATGCGTTTCGAGCTGCCACAGTCAAACGAAAACTCCGATTGCTACGAAAATTGAAATCCGATAATAACAAACTATTACGGATCCAATGGAACTAGTTTCGTCCAATTCTGAGACTGTTCGAAAAATGGCTAATTTCACTAGTCGATTAAATATTAAAATATTCAATTTTCACAAATAAACTCTTAATTCGATTTTAAAAGTTCTAAAATATCGTTCTAACTCCAATATGATTAAATAAAATTTTACAAATCAATTTCGATCATATTTAACCCAATTTTCAATTATTTCTGTAATTTCCAATATTAAATTATCGATTTAATTACCCAATTAAATACAATTATTCGAAATAAAATTTATTCGACTTATAAATTTCACTTATTAATATTTAAAATTAATTAAATATACAAATTTTAATTGATAGAAATTCTGGGTCGTTACATTTATGAGCATTAAACGGGGATTTATGGGTAGATAAATATTTAAGCTAAATCTTATTGCCTTAAATAAAAAAGAAATTAGTAAGCTAACACTAATATCTACCTATGATAATATAAGTAAAAGCTTAGGATGGTTAATTGGACATAGTGGGTTAGTGATGCGAGGTCGGTAGAGTCACTCAACGGAAGACTGCCCTTCACTTTGAGGCTACCAATAGTCGAGCGTACTTACTACTTATGTAAGATATCACTAATCCTAGGATCCATGAGGACATGAGAGATTGGGCTTTCTTTCTTAATTGTAAAGTATTAAATGGTACAAATTTGGAATTAGGAATGGTGAGGGATGTTTACATATGGGGTTGCTTCTAGTTTAAGGTCTTAACTGGCTGAATGGATTGCCTCTCTCCTAAATGGAAGTAATAGGCAATCTAGTAAGATTCCAAATAAAGAAAAAATGATGTCTATAAAAAGGGTTTACTTCGGTGTTGAGGTCTTAAAAGGCTGAAGGGTCCACCTCCCTACAAAAAGAGGTAATCTAATGAGATGCCATATTTATACTTAAATAGTGAGAGTGGATATCTCGAGAAGGATTCGCTTCAGGTTTTGGGTCTTAAGTAATTATAAAGTCCTCCTCTTTCCTATAAAAGAATTATTAAGTAGCCCAATGAGATTTTCAAGCAACGACAGTTAGACAATACCATTGAGGAGCACGCTTTTGAAAGTAGATCTTAAATGATGAGGTCTGCCTATTTTCCACTAGGAAGTAGTAAGTGGCTTGGGTACAGTCTCTTACATTGCTAAAGCTTTGATAATAGTAGTACCATCTAGGAGCACGTATTGGTGATAGGTCTTAAATGATGGGGTTTGCCTTAGTTAAGGTATTAAATGACCAGAGTCTGCCTATTTTCTAATAATAGGTATTAAGTTGCTTGGGTAATGTTTGTTACATGATTATGATCTTAACGATGATAAATGTGGTAATAATTGGACATTAAATGTCAAAAGCCATAAATAGTGGTTAAATGTCTTGTAGTTAGGATCTACTGACCATTGACAACATTGTTGGGAAACTACCTTAGGACTAGGTCTTAAATGATGGGGTCTACCTCAATTAAGGTCATAAATGACATATTCTTTCTATTTCTCTTTCAAATGTATTATAGAAGCCTGCTTCTATTTAGAAGTACCAAGTGGCTAATGGGTTTGGAAATATTAGGTGGTTGATATGGCTTTATTATTATTTCTTACCTTAGGAAGGGTACGTAAGTTATTGTATGTGCAATACAAGGTTAGATTAGAATTGCTAACCTTAATGGACCTAACAATTAAATGGAAGCCTATCGGTATAAGTTTATGTTATTTACAGTTTATATTTTTCTAGTCACCAGAACGTTGTTCCGACTCCTTCATCATTACAGCCCATATGGTAGAATTTGGAGGAACGGGTTACCAGAGATGGATGTGCCTTGCTGTTAGAGAACCTGTTTTCCTCATGCTCGAAGCTGATGTGACAATCTACTATCCGAGAAATACCCTTAGTTCCAAGGAAGTAGTTATAGTCTATATTTGTGACGACCTGGAAATTTCTAACATTTGAAATGGAATATTTAACTGATTTTAAATATTTGAAAGTTAGTTTAACTTGAATTTCAAAACTAACTATGGATTTGGAGATTAAATTATTGGATTTAATTTATTAAAGTTGAATAAAAATTTGTATCTTCAATTTTAAGCTGATTAAAATGCTTTTTAAAGCTTAGAAAATTTATATTGATAATACTGAAGATAATGGAAGCTTTAGAATTTAATTTGGAAATGTTTTGTTCAGTTTTGAATTTATATTGTTTAAATCGATATTTATGAATAGCATTCCGAGGCACAGTTTCGGATTTCGAGGAAACTAGTTCCATTGTATCCATAATATTGTATTATTATCGGATTTCAATTTTCGTAGCATCCGGAGTTGTCGTTTGGCAGTACGATAAGCAAACGCGTTGAAAATTATATCGTAATTTAATTTAATAACTGGTTCAAAAAGCTATCTTCTCCATACGATCGAATTAGGACTCGAAACCTTTTCCATTGCATTCGGAATAGGGGGATAACATTGTCAACGCCTAGTGGCATTGTGATGACCCGGCTTTCCAACTGCAGAAAGACGTGTCATCAATAAGAAAGAAAGGGATAGAAATAGAAAAGAATAGAAAGAAAGAATAACAACATCAGAATCTCACAACGGAATGGAATAAAATATAATATATCAACATAACTATGACATAATTATATATACATCAGAGTTATACAATATCATACAACTTGACTATCATATACATATCTGTCAGAACATACATCTCAAATATCATAAACTAACTAACACAGCGGAACTATATAGATAGATACATACGTCTGGTCTTCTGCTCCAACTCCTCCAGAAAACTCTATACTCCGAATACCTATCACTTGGCTACTCATAAAAATTTGAGTACCCAAGAGTTTATGAAAAACAAAATATAAACTCCGGGTCAGACATGGGCCTAGTATGAGTAAACGGGTTAAAGTTGTTTAACTTTGAAAATCATTTAAAATAAAGGTATCACGTAAGACTTCCCACACATAAATACGGGTAAGTTTTTACCTTACGCTAACCAAAACATTTTATATGTAATTCAGTGATATTATAATAGTATCTAGGGTTTTCAAGTAAAATACAGAAATAGCTGAAATGCTTACATCTCACATTCCAACGTAGTTGGGTACAATCAAAACGTATGGTGCTTATTGGAAATTAGATCCCATACAATGGCAGGACTACTGGGGTACCGCCCGTCACAGTACGTGGCCTAGATCACCGTACCGAGGAGCCACCCTAACTCCCCTGCAACACAAGGCCGGAACCGTTCCTTATTGAACAGTCCCGAACAAGATAACCCCGTAGTTGGCTGCAGACCAACCGCCCACACAGCCGAATAAAAGGGACATCTTGACAGGGTATACCTCGTCCTGCTTGGGCATGACCCACCTAACCTTGCTGCACATCCCCTGTTTTAGCCATTCCCGGTTGATGAGGCTTGAGGCTGCGTTTACCTTTATAGAACATATCTCTTAGAATGCTCATCGTCCGCCTGACGATGTGCTGAAAGCATTCAATCCATACAAGTTCGTTGCGGGTTCGAACGAAACCGAAGGCATTATCTCGTTACACTCATTTTGGAATCACCCTCATAGTTAACGACGATAACCCTTGCATTCTGAAAACACCATCTCGATCTTCACTTGAGAATACACGACCTAACGTTTAATTTGGATCGATGTGGTTTTCGGAATATCAATTGATACCCGATCCCAGTCTCATCGAAATCCAAACGCCATTTTAAAGGCCAAGTTGTCTAATTAACTTATATAGTTTAAGTTCAACAATTGAATTCATATAGCAATTTAACACAGATGAATCATACACAGTCATCACAAATATATCCAGAATATCATAGAACATCACAGGATATAAATAAATATCAGAATCAATCAAATAGAATCATCGATTCATACCAACAAGTTTGATTTGTATTAAACTTAATTGCATACTTAAGAGTAAACTATATTTTATTCTTGCTTAATTAATTATTAATTAATTGACTTATTTCAATTCATTAATTACCTAATTAATTACTTCTTAATTATTAATCAATATCCTTAATTATTGATTTATAAAACTCAATTACACATTTAGTTATTACTAATTATTTAATTACCCATTAATTATTAGTTAACTTAATCGTTTAATCCTTAATTAATTAATTAACTACGATTTGTTAAGTTATTGGCTTTCAATGCTTAATGAATTTCTTAATTATAAATGGGTTTACACAAGATTATCATTAAAATCTTTAATTACTAATTTAATTAAATTTTTGTACTACTTATTAAATTACAATTATAAAATTTATTACATTCATAATTTACTTTGAATTTAGCTTAATTACTCTTCTTTGTTTTCTGTAAAACTTTAAAGTTCGTCTGGGCTTAAAACAAATTGGTCAACACTTAATAACATAATTTACACTTAACTTATTTACCTTTACTTAATATTACAGTAGGCAAACTTATGGAATCTTAAAACCCGAAGTCAACAACGTGCTCAACTCGGGTAGAACTCAAGACCACCCAGTATTTCTCTCGCGTTCCTCCCTACCCTTCTCTTCTTCCACCCCTGTTTCTTAATTCTTCTTTTTCTTTTTTTTTAAAGCTTAAAGTTTTAACTGTTGAAACCTGATAACACATGCGCAACCCTGACCCAAAGCAAACACCCGAAGCAACAAACAATCAAACTCGAGTTTTACTCGAGTCGACACACAAAGCGGCACTTCCCCGCCGTCGTGCACGTGCACGGCGGTTCGCCACCGCTTCCGTGCTACTCACCGCCACTCACAAACCTCTCACCTTCCCCTTACTCGTATACGAAGCCCAGAAGAACACGACAACCTCGAAATCAAAATATGATAGAAAATACGAACGGTAAGCCGAGCTCCATAGAGATAAACATCACGTTCACTCAACCACGACCACCTGCGTTGACGTGGCTTCGGCCATACGTCGCTGTCAACACCCCTTACCTCTTCCCCAAATCTCACAATGCTCGGTTGAGCCACGGCAACAAGAACATCAACGAACAGAACCCAAACACGATAAACCCATAAACCTTATTCTCGATCGATTCCCAAAAATCTTGTATTTAAAAAAATTTCTAACATTTTTCTGGTGATCTAGAATCAACACTCTAGCCTCATGTCAATTTTCATCAACAATTATTGGATGAATAATATGAAATTCATGAAATAGCACTTACGGCTTACTGATGAACTACTCTAAACACAGTTAACTAAAAATTATAATTCTTGTCATAAAAATCATATTACTGAATGTTGTTTCAAGATATGAATTCGAATTTACAATTTATACTATTCGAATTTTGATCATTATTTACTTTTTACTGTAAGTTTAAGTTTTCATTGTTTAAATTTTACAACTATCTTAAAAACAACTTCAAACCTTAATCTGAAGCTTTAACAAATTTTATTAAGTTAAATTACTAATTACAAGAGAGGACTTTATAGAAAAGTATGAAATATTCTTCAATTTCTTTGACTCAACAAAAATTTGAAACCTGGAAGAATATCAAGATGCAGAACATACAGAACTAAGCCAAACATTCCAGAACTTAAATCATCCACATAACAATACTTCATGAAATACATATTAAGAGTTAGATTTAAAATTAGTTTACCCACCCTATACTGTTGAAACAGAGAGGTATTTGATGATGATAGAAAACAGCAGTTTAAAGTTTTGAATTCCTGTAACTTCCCCTTTGCTTCCTGACTTTATTTGAACTTGCAAATATGAAATTATGTTTATATTTCTCTTTTTTTTTTTCAGGCTTTACCTTTGAATTTATGGACTGAACTAGATGGTAAGAACAGATAGAATAATGAACATACATACATATAACTTTCAACAATGATGTCTTCTTGAACAAGCTTTAACTTGATATAATATTTGATTTATTTTTAATTGTAATAAGGTACTAAAATCTGAGATGCTTTGAGTATTTCGGCTGGAAGATATTTTCCAGATATAAAGGTGGGCTAATTAAATGTTTATGTTTTCATTTATGCTAACATATTATTAATGTTTGCTCACACATTATTTGTATAAGATATTTGCAGGTTTTGTTTGTACTAATATGTTTTATTTGATGTGTATTCTTGCTCTCTTATGTTAACATAGAAATAAAATGTTTGCTGACAAGTTTTGCTTATTGATATATACTGATCTTTGCATTTGTCTGGTGAACATTTGTACAGTGGTTTTTTTGTTTTATTATCTTTTTTGATGTGAATACTTGTTCTCTTAAGTTCACAAATAATTAATGTTTGCAGACAAGTTAATTTTGCATATGAATTCTGTTTTGTTATCTTTTAACTTAAACACAAATTTATACACTGTTTTGACTAATTTCATATGTTTGTCTTAACATAGTTAACATTTTTATTTATATCTTATTCATATCATATTTTTGTACTTATGTTCATGTAGACTTATGTTTATAACCATAATTTATGTTATACTTATATTAAATATTTATAAGCTTATTTTATTTTAATTATAAAAATTGTCGTTTAGAGACACTACTTAATCTTATTTTTCATTAAAGTTAAATATTCCAAATATTTGATTTGTAACTTATATTTGCATTAATGTATTTATATTTAATATGAATATGATTGTGTTATTGTACTTGTTATTATTATTAACTGCATTCATATCTCTGATATTAAATGTTATTAACACATAACTTTTAATTTAATTGAATAAAACATATTTAATTTTGAATATTGTTGAAAGAGTCTATTTTACATTTTGAAATTATAAATTCCTTTATAATTTATATACAACTAATAATATCCAAAATCTTGTTTATTTATAAATGGAAATCTCGTATTTTATTTAAAATTAGATTAAAAACTTATTATAATAATAGGGTCAAAATTCCGGGATGTCACATTCTTCCCCCCTTAAAAGAATTTCGTCCTCGAAATTTAAACAACAGTAAATTCAAAAGCTTAATATTAACATACATATCATCCATACAAAATCAATCAAACGGTCAATTCTAAAAACATTACTAGTTATCCGGACATAAATTTGGATAAGCTTTTCTAAAACTATCAAGAGTTTCCCAGGTACAATCTCTGGGATCCTCACTCCATTGCACCTTGACGAGTTCCACCACTTTGTTCCTGAGTTGCTTCTCGTCTTGATCTACAATCTGAACTGGATCTCTAACCACAGTCAGGTTAGGTTCTACTTCTAAATCTTTCTGAACAACTGGTTCTACCACCAATGATGGGTCATGAACATATTTCCTTAAATGAGACACATGGAATACATTGTGAATCCCAGACATCCGTTTTGGCAATTCAATCCTGTAGGCTACAGTTCCAATTCTTTCCAACACTCAGAATGGACCAATATATCTCTGAGCAAGTTTTCCCGTCTTTCCGAATCTTATAGCACCTTTGATTGGGGAAACTTTGATAAAAACTAAATCTCCGATCTCAAATTCTAAGGGTCTTCGTCTCTTATCTGCATATTTCTTCTGACGATCTTGAGCAGCTTTCATCCTTTTCTTGATTAGCTCAACCTTCGCAGAAGCTTCACGAATTAGATCGGGTCCGAGCATAAGTCGATCATTCGATTCAATCCAACAAGATGGGGATCTACACGGTCTTCCATACAGAGCTTCATAAGGAGCCATCTTAATACTCGCTTGGTAACTGTTATTATAGGAAAATTCCACTAGATGAAGATGGTCTTCCCATGATCCTCCAAAATCCAATACACAAGCTCGCAGCATATCTTCCAGAATATGATTAAGTCTCTCCGTTTGTCCGTCCGTCTAAGGATGATAGGCTGTACTTAATCTCAAACTTGTTCCCATTACTGATTGCAGAGCTTCCCAGAATTTGCTAGTGAAAATAGGATCACGGTCACTTACTATGCTGATAGGAATACCAAGCAATCTGACTATCTCCTTCAAGAAAATTTCTGCTAGGGAAACTGCAGTACGAGTTGCCTTAACTGGAATAAAATGGGCACTCTTCGTTAACCGATCCACAATAACCCATATTCCTTCATTTCCCTTCCTGATTCTAGGAAAACCGTCGATGAAGTCCATCGAGATCATTTCCCACTTCCAATCTGGAATTTCCAAAGGTTGCAATAGTCCGGCAGACTTCTGTTGATCTCCCTTCACTTGTTGGCAAATGGCACAACAATTTACAAAAGCAGCTACATCCTTCTTCATATTCGGCCACTAGAAAACTCTCCTCATATCTTTATGCATCTTCGAGATACCCGGGTGAGTATTCAATTTGGAACGATGACACTCAGCTAAGACTTCTTGCCTCAATCCATCAATATTAGGCACACACAAACGACCATTAATCCTTAAAGCACCTTGATCATCCATCTTGAAATCCGAATATCGCCCGTCCTTAGTTCCAAGAATTATTTCCTCAAAAGATTTATCCACCATTTGCTTACTAACGATCTTTTCTTGGAGAGATGGAACTACTATCAAAAGAGATAAAACAACATTTCTATTAAGAGCATCAGCCACGACATTTGCTTTCCCCGGAGTATACAAAATATCCAGATCATAGGATGCTAAAAATTCGACCCATCTCTGCTGTCACAAATTAAGATCTTTTTGAGAGAAAATAAATTTCAACGGTTTGTGATTCGTGAATAACTCAAACTTTTCTCCCAAAAGATAATGTCTCCAGATCTTTAAAGAAAAAAAATAGCTAACAGTTCTAGACCATGCGTAGCATAGTTCTTCTCATGTGACTTCAATTGCCGACTAGCATACGCAATTACTCCGACGTTCTGCATCAGAACTTCTCCCAGTCCAACTAAACATGCATCCGTATATACTTCAAATTTGTTCTTTCCATCCGGAATAGCAAGCAGTGGAGCACTGGTTAGCCATGTCTTCAATTCCTGAAAAGCTTCTTCACACAGAGGTGTCCATTTGAATTTGGCTCCTTTCCTAGTCAGCTTGGTCAGATGCGAAGAAATTTTGGAATAATCCTTAATAAATTTTCTGTAGTAGCCAGCCAAACCCAGAAAACTGCGAACTTCAATCGGTGTCTCCGGCTGTTTCCATTGCAAAATAGTTTCAACCTTCGCTGGATCTACAGAAATGCCTTCACCAGAAACAATGTGCCTTAAAAATTTAACTTCTGATTTCCTGAAATGGCACTTTGAAAACTTTGCCTTCAACACATGCTTCCTCAGAGTTTCCAATACAATTCTCAAATGTTGCGTGTGCTCCTCTTCCGATTTGGAGTAGACCAAGATATCATCAATGAATACTAGTACGAACTTATTCAACACATCTCTAAAGACTCGGTTCATGAGGTCAACAAAATAGGCAGGCGCGTTGGTTAACCCGAACGGCATGACCAACCACTCATAAAAACAATTCGGTCCCCTAAATGCTGTCAAGGGAATACTATCTTCAGCTACTCTTAATTGATGGAAACCTGAAGCTAGATCTAGTTGAGAAAAGATAGAAGCTCCATGCAATTGGTCAAAAAGATCATCAATGCGAGGAAAAGGATATTTATTTCGAATGGTCACTTTGTTCAATTCTCTATAATCAACACAGAACCTTAGCGAACCATCCGATTTGGTGACAAACACCACAGCAGAGCCCCAAGGAGAAAAACTGGGTCTAATCAAACCCTTCTCCAAAAGATCTTGCGTCTGCTTAATCAACTCTTCTCTCTCTCTAGGAGGCATTCTCCTACTAGGTTGAATCACCGGCACTGCTCCTGGAATCAAATCAATACGAAACTCAATCTCTCGATGTGGCGGTAGACACTTAACTTCTTCAAAAACATCAGGAAAATCTTGAACCACATCAATTTCTTCAACTTTCTCTTGAGAAGTCTCAACTCCTTGCAAAAGACTACTCAAGTGAAATCCAGAACTATCGCACGATACTTTGGCAATCCTACCCAAATCAGTCTCCAATGAAACTGTCCTCTCATCACAATTCAGGACTGCTTTATACTTATCGAGCCAATCCATTCCCAAAATAAGATCAAATCCTTTAAAATTTAACACATACGGGTCACAAGAGAAACTGTGGGACAAATAAGAAAGCTTCAAGTCCTTACAGATCGTATCCAATTTTGTTGCTCCACCAATAGGATTAGATAAAATAATGGGTCGATCCACGGTGCTAGGGTTGAGAGAAAACTTTTCTACTGATTCCAGAGATATGAAACTCAAAGATGCACCCGAATCAAATAAAACTTTAATATATTTGCCATCTAAGAGTAAGGTACCTTCCAAAACTCCTTTGCCTTGAGAAGATGAAGATGGACCTACTTCTAGAGCAAAAACTTTATCCTGTAGTGTCCTCTGCAAAAGTGGACAATTCTTAATCATGTGACCGGGCTGATGACAATTAAAACACAACGATCTTTGAACTACTGCCAATCCTGGACCACTCTGTCGTTGCTGTTGCTGAGATCCTCCTTGAGAACACTGGTCTGCCAAATGTCCAATTTGCTGACAATTATAACACTTACGCGGTCCGTTATTGCTTCCTCCCGATTTCTTTCACTTAGCTTGCCTTTTCCAAAGTGGATTAAACTTCCTTTTATTTGGGTTAACGGAATTCCCTCTTGAAACTGTTGTTGTTGCCTCCAATTTCTTGCTCATCAAATTTTCATACCTCAACGCCATATCAACTAAATCAACAAAAGATCCTTTCAAGAGCACCGTCATCTTACCATGAAATTCGGACCTCAATCCTTGCACAAACTTTTCATTCTTCTTGAGGGAAGTATCAATGAGTCCTGATCCGTAACATGAAAGTTCGTTGAATTTGGCCTCATATTCAGAAACAGTCATGCTTTCCTGTGTCAAATTCAGAAAATCCTGGTACAATTGAGTTTTCCTTGCTGTAGGCATAAACTTCTCCTCAAATAACTTCTTAAATCTTTCCCATGAAATATCTTCTTCAGGAATATTTGCAATTGTTGCAACCCACCATGCTGCTGCGCCTCCCTGCAATTGCCACGATGCCATTTCCCTCTTCTAATCATCCGACAATCACATACACTTAAAAATGCGCTCACAAGAGCGTAACCTGGCTTGAACTTCAACTATCGATTCTGAACCTTTAAATGGTTGGCCTCCAAGATCGATAAAATCTTTACATAAGGCTGCAAAACTAACTTGAGGCGGTACTGGATTTACAGCCTCTCTAGCAATTTGACTTCGATCATTATCAATTGAAGTACTGGCCCTAACTCTGCCTCTTTTTCCAGAACTCATGTTGGCCATTGTCAATCGAAGTACACAATCCTTTCAAGTTACCTATTCAAGTGGCCAATAAATTTAGATATGTATCTAATTATAATTATATGAAAATACAAATACGCACTCTTAAGATAAATATTACTCCAGAGCCTAGGTACTCGCTCAACCTAATGCTCTGATACCAGCTGTGACGACCCGGCTTTCCAACTCCAGAAAGACGTGTCATCAATAAGAAAGAAAGGGATAGAAATAGAAAAGAATAAAAAGAAAGAATAACAACATCAGAATCTCACAACGGAATGGAATAAAATATAATATATCAACATAACTATTACATAGTTATATATACATCAGAGTTATACAATATCATACAACATGACTATCATATACATATCTGTCAGAACATACATCTCAAATATCATAAACTAACTAACACAGCAGAACTATATAGATAGATACATACGTCTGGTCTTCTGCTCCAACTCCTCCAGGAAACTCTATACTCCGAATACCTATCACTTGGCTACTCATAAAAATTTGAGTACCCAAGAGTTTATGAAAAACAAAATATAAACTCCAGGTCAGACATGGGTCTGGTATGAGTAAACGCGTTAAAGTTGTTTAACTTTGAAAATCATTTAAAATAAAGGTACCACGTAAGACTTCCCACACATAAATACGGGTAAGTTTTAACCTTACGCTAACCAAAACATTTTATAGGAAATTCAGTGATATTATAATAGTGTCTAGGGTTTTCAAGTAAAATACAGAAATAGCTGAAATGCTTACATCTCACATTCCAACGTAGTTGGGCACAATTAAAACGTACGGCGCTTACTGGAAATTGGATCCCATACATTGGCAGGGCTACTGGGGTACCGCCCGTCACAGTAAGTGGCCTAGATCACCGTACCGAGGAGCCACCCTAACTCCCCTGCAACATAAGGCCGGAACCATTCCTTACTGAACAGTCCCGAACAAGATAACCCTGCAGTTGGCTGCAGACCAACCGCCCGCACAGCCGAATAAAAGGAACATCTAGACAGGGGTATATCTCGTCCTTCTTGGGCATGACCCACCTAACCTTGCTGCACATCTCCTGTTTTAGCCATTCCCAGTTGATGAGGCTTGAGGCTGCGTTTACTTTTATAGAACATATCTCTTAGAATGCTCATCGTCTGCCTGACGATGTGCTGAAAGCATTCAATCCATACAAGTTCGTTCCGGGTTCGAACGAAACCGAAGGAATTATCTCGTTACACTCATTTTGGAATCAACCTCAGAGTTAACGACGATAACCCTTGCATTCTGAAAACACCATCTCGATATTCACTTGTGATTACACGACCTAACGTTTAATTTGGATCGATGTGGTTTTCGGAATATCAATTGATAGCCGATCCCGGTCTCATCGAAATCCAAACGCCATTTTAAAGGCCAAGTTGTCTAATTAACTTATATAGTTTAAATTCAACAATTGAATTCATATAGCAATTTAACACAGATGAATCATACACAGTCATTACAGATATATCCAGAATATCACAGAACATCACAGGATATAAATAAATATCAGAATCAATCAAATAGAATCATCGATTCATACCAACAAGTTTGATTTGTATTAAACTTAATTGCATACTTAAGAGTAAACTATATTTTATTCTTTCTTAATTAATTATTAATTAATTGACTTATTTCAATTCATTAATTACCTAATTAACTACTTCTTAATTATTAATCAATATCCTTAATTATTGATTTATAAAACCCAATTACACATTTAATTATTACTAATTATTTAATTACCCATTAATTATTAGTTAACTTAATCGTTTAATCCTTAATTAATTAGTTAACTACTATTTGTTAAGCTATTGGCTTTCAATGCTTAATGAATTTCTTAATTATAAATGGGTTTACACAAGATTATCATTAAAATCTTTAATTACTAATTTAATTAAATTTTTGTACTACTTATTAAATTACAATTGTAAAATTTATTACATTCATAATTTACTTTGAATTTAACTTAATTATTCTTCTTTGTTTTCTGTAAAAATTTAAAGTTCGTATGGGCTTAAAACAAATTGGTCAACACTTAATAACATAATTTACACTTAACTTATTTACCTTTACTTAATATTACAGTAGGCAAACTTCTGGAATCTTAAAACCCAAAGTCAACAACGTGCTCAACTCGGGTAGAACTCGAGACCACCCAGTATTTCTCTCGCGTTCCTCCCTACCCTTCTCTTCTTCCACCCCTGTTTCTTAATTCTTCTGATTCTTTTTTTATAAGCTTAAAGTTTTAACTTTTGAAACCTGATAACACACGCGCAACCCTGACCCAAAGCAAACACCCGAAGCAACGAACAATCAAACTCGAGTTTTACTCTAGTCGACACACACAGCGGCACTTCCCCGCCGTCGTGCACGTGCACGGCGGTTCGCCACCGCTTCCGCGCCACTCACCGCTACTCACAAACCTCTCACCTTCCCCTCACTCGTATACGAAGCCCAGAAGAACACGACAACCTCGAAATCAAAATATGATAGAAAATACGAACAGTAAGCCGAGCTCTATAGAGATGAACGTCACGTTCACTCAATCACGACCACCTGCGTTGACGTGGCTTCGGCCATACGTCGCCGTCAACACCCCTTACCTCTTCCCAAAATCTCACAATGCTCTGTTGAGCCACGGCAACAAGAACATCAACGAAAAGAACCCAAACACGATAAACCCATAAACCCTATTCTCGATCGATTCCTAAAAATCTTGTATTTAAAAAAATTTCTAACATTTTTCTGGTGATCTAGAATCAACACTTTAGCCTCATGTCAATTTTCATCAACAATTATTGGATGAATCATCTGAAATTCATGAAATAGCACTTACGGCTTACTGATGAACTGCTCTAAACACAGTTAACTAAAAATTATAATTATTGTCTTAAAAATCGTATTACTGAATGTTGTTTCAAGATATGAATTCGAATTTACAATTTATACTATTCGAGTTTTGATCATTATTTACTTTTTACGGTAAGTTTAAGTTTTCAGTGTTTAAATTTTACACCTATCTTAAAAACAACTTCAAACCTTAATCTGAAGCTTTAACAAATTTTATTTAGTTAAATTACTAATTACAGGAGATGATTTTATATAAAAGTATGAAATATTCTTTAATTTCTTTGACTCAACAGAAATTTGAAACCTGGAAGAATATCAAGATGCAGAACATACAGAACCAAGCCAAACATTCCAGAACTTAAATCTTCCACATAACAATACTTCATGAAATACATATTAAGAGTTAGATTTAAAATTAGTTTACTCACCCTATACTGTTGAAATAGAGAGGTATTTGATGATGATAGAAAACAGCAGTATAAAGTTTTGAATTCCTGTAACTTCCCCTTTGCTTCCTGACTTTATTTGAACCAGCAAATATGAAATTTTGTTTATATTTCTCTTGCTTTTTTTTTCAGGCTTTACCTTTGAATTTATGGACTGAACTAAATGGTAAGAACAGATAGAATAATGAACATACATATATATAGCTTTCAACAATGCTGTCTTCTTGAATAAACTTTAACTTGATACAATATTTGCTTTATTTTTAATTGTAATAAGTTACTAAAACCTGAGATGCTTTGAGTATTTCGGCTGGAAGATATTTTTCCAGATATAAAGGTGGGTTAATTAAATGTTTATGTTTTCATTTATGCTAGCATATTATTAATGTTTGCTGACACATTATTTGTATAAGATATTTGCAGGTTTTGTTTGTACTAATATGTTTTATTTGATGTGTATTCTTGCTCTCTTATGTTAACATAGAAATAAAATGTTTGTTAACAAGTTTTGCTTATTGATATATACTGATCTTTGCATTTGTCTGGTGAACATTTGTACAGTGGTTTTTTTGTTTTATTATATTTTTTAATGTGAATACTTGTTCTCTTAAGTTAACAAATAATTAATGTTTGCAGACAAGTTAATTTTGCGTATGAATTCTGTTTTGTTATCTTTTAACTTAAACACAAATTTATGCACTGTTTTGACTAATTTCATATGTTTGTCTTAACATAGTTAACATTTTTATTTATATCTTATTCATATCATATTTTTGTACTTATGTTCATGTAGACTTATGTTTATAACCATAATTTATGTTGTACTTATATTAAATATTTATAAGCTTATTTTATTTTAATTATAAAAATTGTCGTATAGAGACACTACTTAATCTTATTTTTCATTAAAGTTAAATATTCCAAATATTTGATTTGTAACTTATATTTGCATTAATGTATTTATATTTAATATGAATATGATTGTGTTATTGTACTTGTTATTATTATTAACTACATTCATATCTCTGATATTAAATGTTATTAACACATAACTTTTAATTTAATTGAATAAAACATATTTAATTTTGAATATTGTTGAAAGAGTCTATTTTACATTTTGAAATTATAAATTCCTTTATAATTTATATACAACTAATAATATCCAAAATCTTGTTTATTTATAAATGAAAATCTCGTATTTCATTTAAAATTAGATTAAAAAGTTACTATAATAATATGGTCAAAATTCCGGGATGTCACAGGCATGTCTTGATAGGAGTTTGCGATTGGAAGTTGCTTTTATCGAGACGATTTAAATATATATATATATATATATATATATATATATATATATATATATATATATATATATATGATAAAAATCAAATCATAGCCGCCTTTCTACATGTTGAAACGTACATATTTCCTTTGTCTTCCCCTGCACGCTACTATCGAATCTTGTCCCCTCCCTTCTCTTTTGCAATGCGTTAGACCAGATCAAAATAAAAAAAATTGGGCTCCTTTAATCGAAAGCCATTCTTCTCTAATGTTTGACTTCCTTCTCTCTATCTTCATTTTCAAATCAAGATTTTAAAAAAAAGGAAAAAAGAATATAAATCTTTCGTCCGTTCAAAAATTTTGTTCTTCACTTCAAATCAAAGAAAAAAAGTGGCGAAATTTTTCATTTCATAAAAACACAATCGAAGAAAACGTTAATGGCTGCTGCATTAATTTTGAGTTCAAAATCAAAATCCACTTTAATGGCCGTGACTTCCAATTCCTAAATCGAGGAGACGATCGGTTCAAAAAATAATTCAAAGTAATCGATCGAGTGATCGATCAAGGAGCGAAAGGGAAATGTCATCGGCGATGAGGCAAAGAATTGTGGCAACGAATCAGGGTTGCCATGCGCATCACGGCCTGGGTTGATTCGTGGAGCTCGCGACATAAAAATTCGCTATCGTTTGATGGCCAGAGAACAATGGGATGGTATCGCACGTGATCTGGGATTGAGGTCGAGCAAGGTCAAATCGTGAAGAAAAGTTAAGGTGGATTGGGTCACGAAGCTCGGTAATGTCAGGTGTCTGAGGTTGATCTCGAGTTGGGTAGATTTTGCGATCGAGTTCGGAGGTATAATCCTTGTTTTAGCTGAGTATTAATTTAGTAATTGGATTAACAGAAAGAAAATAGATTTAAACAATGAAGTAAATGTTTGTCTTAATATTTACTAATAAAAAAATATGTTAAGGTGGTTATTTATTAAATTTAATCGTTAGTTAAAATTATAAAAATTTAAACAGTAACCAATTTGTTTAATAAACTTATTTACTTATTTTAACTTCCCAAAACATTTTTTTTAGGAATTGGTTTAAAATTAAAAGTGTTAGTTTAAAATCAAATCACGGGTTAATTAATTTATCCAAATGAAAATTTAATTGTTTGATTTATTCGAATATTAATAAATGATATAATTATTTATACAAGGTCTAATACTGTGAAGGCAAAATTGGGAATGGAAATGGATTGCAAAATAAAAGCAAAGGTGAGATCTTCTCACTCAAATTATAATAATTAAAATTTTCAGTTATTGATTGATTGTTAAATTGTGATGGTTAAATTTAAATTGTTGATTGTGTGCTTAGATGATAATGTATTATCAATTGTATTGAAATAGACCCTATACGCCGCATAATAGCGGATGATCTTATATGTAAACACATATACCGCGATATTCCGTCTCAAAGTGGAATTTGTATTATATATGTATTTGGAGCTGTTGATTTCCCGCATTATATAGCAGATGAGACCCTATGCGCCGCATAATAGAGGATGATATTGTATAAATCCCATATACCGCGATATTCCACCTCGAAGTGGAATGGGTATTTAATTGTTATGCTAACATTTGTAGATGTAGGGAAACATGTTAGAGGGATCCAACTAGATTCCTCAAATAATTGAATTTGTTTTAATATTGTGTATTGATTTAATTACAATCTGTGTGTGATTATATTGTGATTGAGATCGTTGAAGGCTAAAATTTAGCGGAATAATATTTCTGGTGTCATAGGATACCAGAAATAAATAAAGTTGGATTTTAAATTTGAGTAGAAAATCTATAGTGAAATCCGATTGAATAAAATCCCAAAATATGGGAAAAAGTTTAATAAATGGATTTCAAGTAATAATATTTAAAGGTGAAGAATATATTTGAAAAATATGTTTTTTAAATAATTTGGAAAGGATAAAGGAATTTATTTTAAAATAATAAATTCGAAAATTTGTTTGGTGTTAAAAGAATAAATCTTTGGGGAATCGATATGAAAATTGATTCGGTGTTTGAATGAAAATCGATTTGGTGTTAAAATAAATTTAGAAATCAAATTGGAAATTGATTTGGTGTTTGTATATGATTTTTTGAAATTGATTTAAAAATCATATAGTAGTGCATATTTGGGAATTTAAAATTCACAGTGGGAATTTTATAAAAGAAAGGGAAAATTGTTTTAAAAATAAATATTGTTTTATTTTTAAAAGCGTGGAAAGAAATTTATGGATTTGGAACGTCAATTTAAAAGTAAATCCAGAAGGATTTATAAATTGATTTGAAAGAAAGCTTTTAGAATGGAAGGTGTATTTTCCCTGGAAAGTCGAGTATGTTTTCAATATTGTCTATAAATATGAAATTGAAGTTGTGAAGATGGTTTTAAGGAAAGATTATTTTGGAGAAATTATTGACTTGGGTTATTTTGAAAATATTTAAAGTAATGATTTATTTTTAATATAGAAGTGGTTATTTAAAGATTAAATCGATATTTGTGTAGAAAAGGGTTATTTAAAATAGTTATACCCTATCTACTAATTTTATTTTAAAGTTAGTTTAGACTTAAAGTTTTATATGAGATATTGGTATAATATTTTCATAACTAATATTCAAATAAATGTTTTAAAATAATTTATCTAAATGTTTTGAAGTATATATCTTGGACAAGTGATTTAAAGTATTTTAAAGTATTTGAACTCAGCAGACTTTCAGTGGAAATAAATAATATCGAAAATCTTATTCAGCAAGTGAAAAGTGATTTGAAATTTGTTTTCAAATGGTTGAAGTGTGAAAATATACCTTGTGAAGATATTTTGAAAATAAATAATTGGGAAAATTATTTAAATCTGGTAATTGTTGTGAATGTTGATTGGTAGTTAACTAACCGACTATCGATATTTGTCCTTAAACGACAATTGAGTTTCGATGCGACCAGGGGTCCAATTCCAAACGGTTATCCGAAAACCACATCGAACCTTTATGATTGTGATGGATCTTTTATTTGAAAGATCAATGTGGAAATTTGTTGTGACTTGTTCGAAATCTGAATGAACACTTATTTTGAAAAATAAGCGCTTCTTATTCGGATTAGTCGGGAGAGGACTTTATGTCATAAAACCCATTCCGAATAACGATACGACGAAATGGGATTGCATTTGAAGACGGTGTTGAAGACCGGGTATTTTCGAAAACGAAAGGATTACCTATCGAATATCTCTACACCGGGTTGCTCCGCTATAGAGATTTTATCACCCTTTGTGATGGAGATTCCGGACGTGATTAGTAAATATCCAGATTTGCAAGGGCTTCTTTGAAGTGCCTTCGGTTCCGTTTGATCCCGGAACGGACTTGTATGGATGTGTGTCTGACATTACACTTTGAGATGTAAAGCTGATTTCTATCAAATACATTTCTGTTGGCGGCGGAGAATTTATTGTCTTAGCTTAACACCCTTCTCTGAGATGTACGAGCTCAGAGGTTATGTAGTTGATGGTTACCAGTGGTATATTCCCAAAATTGGTAATGTGGCATACGAAGTGTTGCTGATCATTTGTTGATCAAAGCATGACTTTGTGAAAAGTGTAGCTTTGTGGACGAGACTTCGTCGGACCTCACACCTCGAAAATGGTCGAAACAGGAAAGATGCGGCAAGGTTATGAGGGTCGCGCCCTTTAGGGTATGTCATTTTCTTCTGGAAAATGGTAGTGTCATGGTATGGATCCTAGATATTTTACCTATGTTGTTGCCGCAAATTGATTATACTTTGTGGTTGTTGCTTTGTGGTTGAGGATCCTCGGATAAAGGTCGCAAACAACTAGGGGATGGCATATTCGAGTAGTAGTTACCTAGTTACAGAGGTAACCCGGTCTTGTGTTGGCAATGATCCGGGTAGGTTCTCGGGACGTCCCTCCAGAGGCGTACCCATGTGGCAGTAGAAAGTTCCTTAGCCTGACCATTTGTTGGAAATCCAAAGAAACAATACGCGCTCTGTACGGTTTCAGTTGTATAACCTGCCATGGAATGTGGCGGTAACCTGCTATTGAACATGGTAGCTATAGTATGCATACAATAATGGTTGTATGCTGGCTAAGATTAATATTATACTTTCGAAATGTTTTCCACTATGCACTAATAATAACAACATCAAAGGATTTTGCGTATCAAGCATGTTTGACTATCATAAGAAGAAATCTCCTCCAATCCTGTGTTTGCGTTGTGTGTGTGGCGGGAGGCCTTATGATAGTTTCATTTTCCAAAAGCGTAGCGGATTTCTTTTCCTTTGTTTATGAAAAATAACTATTTTAAGATCTCACACCAGTCCCACGACTGATCTGAAGTTTATTGTTCCCTTTCTAAACTCTGGGTGCCCATAATTTTTCACACGGGCAGCCTAGAGTCAGGTTATTATTATTCTGGAGCGAAGTCAGGAAAGAGATGCCGTGGAAATCAGGAGCAAGCTGGATGGCGAAGCGTATCACTAGTACATGTTATATTCTTTTCCGTTGTTAGTTGTTGTAACACTCTAATAATGTAATGTGATGTAGTGTAATAACTGATATAGTTCTTTGTTTTAAAGATATTCATTTATCTATTATATTTGTTCTGCTGTAAAATGTGAGATTCTGTTATTGTTTTCCTTTCTTCTTCTTCTACCTTTTTCTTCTTTAAACCCGAAGACTCGTACATTTGTTCCACTTTGGGCTGAATTGTTGTGGAATTTTCCAGCTCAAAAGGGGTACGGATTTGCGGGCCTTTACAGTGGTATTAGAGCATTTGGTTAAGCGAAAACCTTGCTCTGTTGGGTGTTACTCTTTGGAGATAGAGTTAGCAGTACTCTAGAATGAGTGTGAGTGTATTAATAGATATGAGCGCGTATTTGTTAGTGAATATGGAAATTGTTTTATATTGTGATGATTGGTTTGTTGAGTGGTATATGGATTCTGGTCGATATAGTCTGTACAACTCTATCGATAGGGATTTCTAAACACTCGTACAGAACAATTTGACACGATATTGTTTTAAAATAGGGCGAATGAAATAATTTTTCCTAAAATATTTTCGTAGATGAAGGAAATAATCTTTGTAAGTTATTATAGTATATGGTTGCTTGATTGTTAAGAAGTGATAATATTATTATTATCTTTTGGATAGGAAATTGAAATCACAAGTCCAAAGTTAAGAAATAAATTCACATACAAATGGAATTTGAGAATATAAATTGTAAATGTTATTTTGTAATTTGAAACAGAATTCTAGAGTAGTATTTGGAAATATTTTGAAAAGAATTTGAAAATTTCAGAGATTTGGAAAGTTTAAATCCCATTGATTTTGAAGATGATTTTCAAAGGTTTTGGAAAATATTTTGAAGGGATGAAAGCTCTAAACTCTTTTCATTCGCTAGAAAATAACTTCGGTGATGACTGCAGCATCATCGATGTTCATTTTCGAGTTTCCAAGAGAGGAATTGCTGCCAAATTATTTTAAATGGAAGTTGTTTGCAAACTGGGTTTGGTTTTAGAAATTTAAAAGGATAATTTGAATTGATTTCAAAAATGGTTTTGAAATGTTGAAAAGACTCTGGAATCTTATAAAAAATTAGTTATGGAATAATAAGTTTGAAAACTTGGAAAATTCAGGTTTAAACTGAAATTAGCTTGAGTTAATTTGAATAAAGGTGAATTTGAGAGGTCTTATATACTAAATGACTGGAATAAAATTTATTAAGGTAGAAAATTAGGTTGTGAATGAATAAATAAATTTACAATTGCAAGTAAATGAAAGTGAAATTGAATGTTGAAATTCATTTTGAATTTGTAAGTAAACAGAACGGGAATTGGAATTGAATTTGATTTGTGATAAACAATGTGAAGTATTGAAATGAAATTATTAAGTGAAATTAATTCAAGAAATGACAAATTAATATGGTTTAAAATGAATTGAATTCAATATTTATAAATGAAAGATAAATTGAATTCATATAGAATTGGAAACCCAGTTTAAATATAAGTGGGTATAAACCAAAATGGTGAATTGAAATTGAATTGCGTTTAGGAATGAAAAGAAGAATAAAACTGGAATAGTAACTGAATATTGAAAATCAATTTGAATTGTGTGAAATAAAATGAAGTGGTAAAATTAGTTCGAAGTGAACTAAAGATAATAAAGTTGAAATAGAAAAATGGTTTGCGATTACATGAATTGGAATTTGTAATGAATTAGTAAATGAAATTGATTTAAATGGTAATATGAATCAGTTGTGAATGAAAGGTAGTTGATAAAAATTCAATATTCAGAAGATAAATTAAATCTAAATAGAATTGAAATTGTGAATTGAATTCAAAGGAAATTAAAAATGCAAGATTGAATGAAAATGGATATATAACGTCAATAATAAAGTAAAAATGGTATAAGAAGTATATATTGAAAATTTTGTAAAGGAACATGCAAAATAAATTTGAATGTTGTAATTGGATATTATGGCTAGCAGGATATACAGGTGTATTAAAGGAAACGGAATTGTGATTTGATTTTCGAAGATAAAATTGAATTGCTCGACAAAAAGGTATGTATTTAAATTTCAGTATGAAATTTGATGATTTTCTTGTCTAGCCACTTAGCGTTTTGTTTTCTTTTTGAATCTAAGGGCCTGTGGTGCCATTTTGTAGTCGTACCGAGCTAGCCGCGTAAAGGAGACGCTGGCGAAAATTTTCGAAAATTTAGGGTGTTAGAAAAATTTTAAGAAATTTTGGATAATTTGAAATTTGAATTTAAAATTTAAACTTGAATTATTGAGAAAATAATGTTGTTTGAAACTTATGGTTGATTTTGGAAAATTAGTTGAAATGATAATGAGTCTTTAAATAAAAAGATTTGTTTTGGAAAGTTGATAAAACTATTTGGTTTGGAAAATATTAAACGGGTTGAGGACCATTCTTCTTAACTAGAAATTTCGGGACGAAATTCTTTTAAGTGGGGAAGGATGTGATGACTCAGAAATTTTTAACATTTAAAATGGAATATTTAATTAATTTTAAATATTAAGAAGTTAGTTTAACTTGAATTTCAAAATTAACTATGAATTTGGAGATTAAATTATTGGATTTAATTTATTAAAGTTGAATAAAAATTTGTATCTTCAGTTTTAAGCTGATTAATTTTTTTTAAAGGCTTAGAACATTTATATTGATAATACCGAAGATAATGGAAGCTTTAGAATTTAATTTGAAAATGTTTTAGTCAGTTTTGAATTTATGTTGCTTAAATCGATATTTAAAAATAGCATTCCGAGGCACAGTTTCGTATTTCGACGAAACTAGTTCCATTGGATCCGTAATATTGTATTATTATCGGATTTCAATTTTCGTAGCATTCGGAGTTGTCTTTTGGCAGTACGATAAGAAAACGCGTTGAAAATTATATCAAAATTTAATTTAATAACTGGTTCAAAAAGCTATCTTCTACATACGATCGAATTAGGACTCAAAACCTTTTCCATTGCGTTCGGAATAGGGGCATAACATTGTGAACGCCTAGTGGAATGCCTTGATAGGAGTTCGCGATTGGACGTTGCTTTTATCGAGACGATTTATATATATATATATATATATATATATATATATATATATATATATATATGATCAAAATCAAGTCACAGCCACCTTTCTACAGGCTGAAACGTACATGCTTTTTTTGTCTACCCCTGCACCCTACTATCGAATCTTGTCCCCTCCTTTCTCTTTTACAATGCGCGAGAACATATAAAAAAAAAAAGGGATCCTTAAATCAAAAGCCATTCTTCTTTAATGTCTGACTCCCTTCTCTCTCTCTCTCTTCAGTTTCAAATCGAGATTTTTAAAAAAAAGAAAAGAAATATAAATCTTTCGTTCGTTCAAAAACTCCATTCTTCGCTTTAAATCAAAGAAAAAAAAGGGGGCAAAACGTTTCATTTCAGAAAAACACAACCGAAGAAAACGTTAATGGCTGCTGCAATAATTTTGAGTTCAAAATCAAAATCCACTTTAATGTCCGCGACTTCCAATCCTTAAATCAAGGAGCCGACCAATTCAAAAAATAATTCAAAGCAATCGATCGAGCGATCAATCAAGGGGGGAAAGGGAAATGTCATCGGCAATGAACAAAGAAGTGTGGCGGCGAATCAGGGTTGCCGTGCGCACCGCGGCCTGGGGTGATTCGTGAAGCTCGTGACATAGAAATTCACGATCGCTCGATGGCCAGAGAACAATGGGATGGTATCGCGTGTGATCTGGAGGTCGAGCAAGGTCAAATCGTGAAGAAAAGTTAAGGAGGATTGGTTCACGAAGCTCGGTAATGTCAGGTGTCTGAGGTTGATCTCGAGTTGGGTTGATTTTGCGATCGAGTTCGGAGGTATAATCCTTGTTTTAGCTGAGTATTAATTTAGTAATTGGATTAACAGAAAGAAAATAGATTTACTAATATATGTTAAGGTGGTTATTTGTTAAATTTATTCATTAGTAAAAATTAAAAAAAATTAAACAGTAACCAATTTGTTTAATATACTTATTTACTTATTTTAACTGCCCAAAACATTTGTTTTTAGGAATTGGTTTAAAATTAAAAGTATTAGTTTAGAATCAAAGCACGGGTTAATTAATTTATCCGAATGAAAATTTAATTGTCCGATTTATTCGTATATTAATAAACGATATAATTATTTATACAAGGTCTAATACTATGAAGACAAAATCGGTAATTGTTAACCCTCTTCTTTCTATGACCCTGCGATCTAGATAAAGTAGCGACCTAGCGACTCAACTAGTCAGCGACCTACAGAGCTCAGCGACCTAAAGGATTGAAAGGTCCATCGACCTAAAGTTATCAACGACCTAGCGACCTAAGGGATTGAACAACCTAGCGAGTTAATAAGGGGAGCGACTTAACAGGGATAAAGTTCTACAGCGAGCTAAGGTGAAACGACCTAACACAGCAAGCATTACGACCTAACGGACTAATGGACCAACAGCGGGTTAATGACCTAAAGTGTGTACGAGTTAACTTAGACGCGACCTAACAGGAATGAAGCTCTCTAACGACCTAGTGACCTAGCGAGCTATACAAAGCCGAGGTAACTTGTCTTCCTTATGTCGTTCCTTCCCTAGTTCGCCCACGTTCTACGACTTGTTTGAATGATCAAGGGTGCTCCTGTTAGGCCGTAAACCGTGTCTACTAAGTCGCCCACGACCTACGACCTATACCTAAGTCGCTCACGACCTAAACATACCAAAGGAGCTTCGTATGCCGCTTCCTACCTAGGTCGG
The DNA here is from genome assembly GCA_030765085.1 of Allium cepa. Taxonomy (NCBI): domain Eukaryota; kingdom Viridiplantae; phylum Streptophyta; class Magnoliopsida; order Asparagales; family Amaryllidaceae; genus Allium; species Allium cepa. The sequence goes on from CM060931.1 coordinate 445,790,329, forward strand.
CCACGACCTAGGACTTTCTAGTTCCTCCAGAACGATCAAGTGTTCCATGTATAAGCCGTAAACGACTCCCACTAGGTCATGGACGACCAACGACCTATCCAAGGTCGCCTGCGACCTACGACCTAACACCGAACTCTCTTACAAATACCTCGCCTACTCCAACTAAAAGGGGATCTTTTTGGCTCATTTCTAAAAGCCGATACTCTACTGAATTCTCGACTCACTCGACACTTCAAACACAAAGGACATCTCAACAAACTTCAAGAGGAAATCTGACGCAATCAACATGGATTCAAAGACTTCTTCTACATTGGAGTTCTAGTTATTTGTCCCATCAGTGTTGTAACTAAAGATTGTTGTAAAGTTGTAATGGATTCAGCAATAAAGGAGATTAAAGTGGACGTAGGCTTAACCTGAAGCAGAACCACTTTAAAACTGTTGTCTTTTACTGCTTTCTCTGTGACTTTTCTACTTGTTTCTGATTCCCGTATCGACGGGTGGTGCTTTCACATTTTCTCTACATACACCGGGGTGTTAGCGTTCAATTTTAAACGTTAACATTTTTGGTTCTTTCATTGAGAACCCAACTCAGGCTATCTTCGTCATTGCTTCGCAAAAGATTATAGAAATAATTTCTCTCAAAACCAGAAGTCTGTCGGAGATAATGGCTCCTCGAAGAAAGCGCGGATCTACAAGACCCAGTAATGTCTATGAGAATACTGCAACTTCTCCTTCATCAAGTCAAGCAGCACCAAGTGCTGGAATTACACGAGCGGAGTTAGATGCTGCAATATCTGGATTATACCAGCAAATGGAAACTCAGAATGCTTTAATGCTTGAGAGGTTAAATGCATTGCTCGGAGCTAACTGTCAACCGGTGAGTAATGAAGAAAACCTTGCAGATGGTGTCCATAATCCTGAAGAGAGGAATATTCCTCAAAGAGCAGCTAGCCCCGCCAAAGAAACACCTCCTTAACCTGGAGGATCGAGACCACAGCCAACTCTCCGCGAACGTTTGTCCCGACAAACTTCCGAGAAAATGGCCGAAGTCTATCCTGCAGATCCTTTAAATGATGAGGAATATCTTTCGAGGATGGTGCGACAAATCATGAAAGAAAGCATGCAGAGGGATGAAGATGAGAAGGAGTGGGGATTCGCTCCGAGCAAAACTCCATTCACTGAAAAGATTCTGAATGCGGAATTCCCAAGGAAGTTTGTTCCTCCTACCGTCCCGGCTTATAAGGGAACAAGCGACCCCAATCAATTCCTGTATAAGTATGGTTGGCACATGACTGGTGCTAGAGCGTCTGACGAGATCAAAGCCGGTACTTTCCGGTATACTTGGAAGGAGTGGCTCTGCTCTGGTCCACAAAGCTTTCGGTCCGATCCATAGACCAGTTCGTCGATTTGACTCGAAAGTTTAAAGAGCAATTCATGTTGTATGCTTCAAAAGCTAAGGATATTATGTCACTATCGAGTCTGGAGCAGGGTCCTGGGGAATCTATTAGGTCTTTCTTGAACCGCTTCAACATAGCTTTGGCTGAAATGAACAATGCAGAACCACGGATGGTCTTGACGTAGTTGACGAGAGCAATCGACAAATCAAGCGAATTTGGGAAGTGGCTGAAGATGAAAGAATCGAATTCGCTTGAGAAATTCTATAAGAAGGCTGAGGAATTCATGCGTTTGGAGAGCCTTCGGGCACCAGTTAAAGTGACATTGACAGAAAAGTTTAATTGAAGAACTACTGAGAGAGAACAAGTTGCAGTAATATGTTAAGAGAAGTAGAAATGACCCAACTTCATCTACTAAGGGCCAACAACTTCATGCTCATCGATCTGGCTCGGTTGAGAGGAATACTGTGCATGAATCAGAAATTCCTGTTGTCAATGTGATTACAGGAGGTCCGCACCCAGCAGGCAGAAGCTGGGGCGAGATGGAAAGATATGCCCGTGCCTTGAAGTATGCACCAACAGAAGAGAGTGTTTTTGTACTAGAAGATGATGCACCTTTGAAGCAACAGAAAACTTATAATGATGATATTGTGTTCAAAGCCAGGGACCCTATGGGTATTGAGGATCCAACCATGGATCCCTTGATCATCTCTGCAGGCATTGGGCCGGCTATTGTGAGAAGAGTGCTTGTAGATTGCGGCGCTTCTTGCAATATTCTCTTCGAAAAGACGTTCGACCAAATGAAAATTCCAATGGCTGATGTTCAAGCCTCATCTCAGAAGATTGTTGGGTTCACTGGAGAACCGAAGCAGCCAATTGGAACTATTGACTTGTTCGTCGAGCTTGGAGAGGGGCAGAAAAAGATGATTCGGAAACAGACTTTTGTAATTGTTGATGAATTTTCTGCCTACAACGCCATCCTAGGTCGACCACCTCTTGTGGCTTTTAAGGCAATTCTCGCCCCGTGGTGCCTCACTATGAAATTTTCCATGGATAATGGCGTTGGAGTTATTAAAGGGGATCAGAATGCTGGACGAGAATGTTATTTAATAGAGTTGCGTGAAGCGAGGAAGAGTGAGATGGGAAAATATGCGGCAGCCCCACTCCGCATCAAAAAACCAACCTTGTAGCAATTACAGGGTGGACCCTGCACTGGAGAGCATAGCGGGGCACGAAGAGAAATGGATCCCAGAAAAGCTAGTGCAGGGGAGAATAGAGTGGTGCTAGTGGAAGTAACAGTGCCAGTACCTGTTGACTCGAAAGATCCGAACAAAGTAGAGAATGTGGGTTCGCAACTTAATGTGACGGTTCAAAATTCCTTAATATCATTCTTGAAAGCAAATCTGGATGTATTCGCTTTGACTCATGCTGATATGTGCGGAATATCCCTAGAAGTTGCAGTACATACTCTGAATATTGATCCGAAATTTACACCGGTAAAACAGAAAAGAAGAACCCAGGGTCCTGAAAGGTCAGCAGCGTTGAAAGAAGAGGTAGACCGGCTTATGGAGAATGGTTTCATCAGGGAGTCTACTTATCCGAATTAGGTTTCAAATCGATTACTAGTTAAGAAAGCTAATGGAAAGTGGAGAGTATGCATTGACTTCTCAGATTTAAACAAAGTCTTCCCCAAAGACTGCTTCCTGTTACCTAGGATAGATCAGTTGGTGGATGGAACAGCGGGGCATGAATTGTTATCTTTCATGGATGCTTACTCCGGATACAACCAGATTATGATGCATGGGCTGGATCAGGAGGATACAAGATTCATCGCCGATGTTGGACTCTACTGCTATAAAGTCATGCCCTTCGGACTTAAGAATGCAGGGGCAACTTACCAAAGGCTCGTCAATGCTATGTTCAAACCGTAGATTGGCAAAACTATGAAAGTTTATGTTGACGATATGTTGGTATAGTCAAAGAAAGCAGTAGACCATATGGACCACTTGGCGGAAATGTTTGCAATCCTCCGAAATTACGGAATGAAACTTAATCCTTTGAAATGCTCATTTGGGGTGGAGTCCGGAAAGTTTCTGCGTTTCATTGTGAGTGCTAGGGGCATTGAAGCTAATCCTACTCAGATTGCTGCCTTAAAAGAAGTAAAAGCTCCTAGAACGAAGAAGGAATTGCAAAGTCTTAATGGAAAAGCACTTCCCTGAAGCTGTCTTGATGCAAGCTTCCTCTTACTTGCATCCTCAATTCCCAAATCACCAAAAATCCTTCTACAAGCATATATCCATCTCTGGACTTCTATGGTTGATTCTGTTCCCAAGAAAACCTTTCCTCCAAGAGCAGTATAGTCCTTACACAACTTAGCAAAATCCACTGGTCTTGGAGCTTGAACTTGAACTCCAACATCTACTGATGATCCTGAAGTTGGTATCCTTCTCATGATCGAAGTCATCATAGCTTCGAACATTGCAGCATAGTCAGTAGTTCCCGCAACAGCATAGTCAGTTGGAAATGGAGTTGCATTTATTTCCGGAGTTCTCTTTTGAAGACTATCTTAGAGTTATTTGTTCCGCTGCTAGATGTCATCTATTTTCTTTTCCGCTGCTATTTTATTGTATCATATCTCTGATGTATATTGATATCTATTGGATCATCTGTTGTATCAGATATTGTATCAAAGCTGTATATCAATGTATTATTCTTTTATTCCGCTGTGTTGTTTACATAATGTTGTTATAAGCTCCGGTGAATCGGATTTGAACGGTCGAATCTACGGCATTCGAATACGATATGAAGTATGGATGTCGATTTCGAGCGGGCAAAATTCGAAACGTCACAGTTTTGAAATTAAGTAAATAAGATGAATTCTAACTCAAAAAAGCTTAAATAAGATGAAATGCATTTGAAATGAATTATAAAAATAATAAAATAAAATTTAATTGAATAAATTATATAACTTATAGATTTGAGAATTATTAAGCTAAAAACAAATTTAAATTTGTTGAATGTGAATGATAAGAGAAGAAAAAGTTTAACTTAAATAAAATTTAAATTTAGTTGTTATTAGAAAATGTACAAACTTAGTTAATGTTCTAAGAAAGTAAACAAGTGATAAATAAATTCATATCATTGTAAATTGATTGAAAAAAAATTAAGTTTGCAAAAAGGTGTTGAAATATAATTGTAACTTTCTTAAATTATTATTAATTGAAATAAAATAAATTTAAGGAAATAAGTTAATAAGATGAGTATATGAATGGAAGTTAACTTAATAAAAGTCAAATAAAATTGATTTTGAAATAAAATGAACATGGGTTATGAAGCAAAAAATTTAACTTAAGCAAAGTTAAATGAAATAAATACATGAAATGGGTTAATGAAAGGAATGAATGAAATGAGTTAAATAAAGTTGAATTTAATTTGGAATAAAGATGAACTTAAGTTGTGAGATGAATTGAATGTAAGTAAGAATAAATGGAAGTAAATAAACTAAAATGAAAATGATATTAATTGTGGTTTAAATTAACAATGAATTTGAGTTATAAAATGATTTTTTTATTAATGATCAAAAAAAGAATTAATTGAATAAACAGATGAAGTAGTTCAATAATTTGAATATGGTTTGAAATGTTGTTGATGAACTAAAAATAAACTTAAGTTATGAAGCAATAATAAAAGTGAGGTGTACAACATAAATTGCTTATATTAAAATTAAGTAAAATTTTGGAATTAATGCTTGAGTAAATTGTATTGAATGAGATATGCTAGGCAAATGAATATGAATTTTTGAATGAGATATGCTACGTAAAAATCCGAGTATGTTTACATGTTTGATTACAGTGAATGAAATTTTTGCATAATTTCTACACTGAAGCTGTTGGCCCGCTTTTCACTTCAGGCGTAAATAATAATGGTCAGTGAAATAGAGGTAAGTATGTTTACATGTTTACATACTTTATTTTATTTCATTTGCATGCTGCATACAGCTATGAATGGATTAAAAACGTAGTTAATGTGGAAACATATTATATAGTTAACCTGTGCGCATAGCAAGCTGAAACTCCATCTAGAAACTATAAGCTCAAATAATCGTATTTCTTAAAGGCTACAAGCTCAAATAATTATATAACTGGGTCATATTTTTCGTTATACAATTCTGTTCATGTCCAAATTATAGAACTGAAAAGGCATTGAATGGCATACAACCTGTAAAATAGTCGTTGGCTATTTTAAGAAGACACAAATATAGTGAGCAAAAAGTAATGAATGACAAAGAACAGAAGGTAGAAGGTTTGGAATGCATGTTCAACAACAAATAAATAGGATTAAAATTCATTGGATGATGAATAAAATGAGTAACATTAAAATAAATATTAATCAATTGAAAGTAAATCGATTGAATGTAAATACATTGATTTATAATCGATCAAATGTGAATGCAATGAATATTGGTTGATTGAACAAAAATGGATTGAAACCAAATTAGTTGAGTGTAAATCAATTGAAAGCGAATGAATTGAATATAAATCCATTGTATGGTTTATGAAATGAATATAAATAGGTGAATGTTAATCAATTAAGAAGAAAATAAAGTGAATGCAATTAAAATGTTAATGAAATGAATGTTAAGAGGAATGGAAGTGTATGAATTGAAATGTTGATGAATATGGTTGTTTGGATGTTTCTTTTATTACATGGCTATGTTCGCTCATATAGTTGTTGTATAATTATTTTATATATTGATTTCTCTTTCCATATACATATTCTCATCTATTATTGAGAGTTTAGTAGGTAGTGAAGGGTTTATGCTAGCTTTTGGAGCTCGCTTGCACTGATTTTTCTTTTGCTTGCTTAATACGAGCGAACTCGCTTGTATTTTTAATAATAAGGTACGTATCTTGCATTACATATCACGCTTTTATATTTTTCCCTATGGGATGCCTCATCATTGAGATGAGATGTATATTTGATATATATTGGATATTTTTGTATTATATATTGTATTAGAAATTTTTTTCGATCAAGCCACGCAGAGGAGACTCTGCCGAAATTTTCCGTAAATCCGGGTGTTAGAAATTTTTTGAAGTTTTAAAAATTTTATAACTTGTTTTCTATATAAGTGTACTTTTTAGAAAAACCTCTATCAACGTATAGTAGAAGCGTAGTATAGTTTTGCAATTAATATTCTTATATTTTATAAGTTAATTATTTGTAGAAAATATATCAATTGTTAAATTATCTACTTAACCCCTTTTTGAGGACGAAAAGTTTTGAGCGGGGGAGTATGCAACGACCTGTATTTATAACTATTTTAAATTATAGAATTTTATATAATTATTGAGTACAAATGGTTAGAGATAAAATTTAATGACTTATTATTGTAATTTGCTGAATTTGAGTTTGGACAAAATTTTGAAATAACCAATTTCGATGATTTGGGCTATAATCAGTATTGAAATGGAATTCTATGTATTGACTGTGTTTATAATCAATAACTGAAGTTGAATAATAAATGTGAATTATTTAGGTCAAAATAAAATAATGTTGATAACTAAAATTTATTTGAAATTTAATGATTTATTAATACTGATTTATCAAATAATTAAATTATTGAATTTAATATGGGAATTATTTAAATAATTGAATCTTGAAATAATGTGAATGAAAATGATATTGGAAATCGATTTAGATTTTTATTTCAACAATAATGAAGATTGTTAATATTTAAATTTGGATTTAGAAGTGAATAGCTAAAAATTGAAAATTTTGTATTTTAATTAACGTGTAAAAATAGCCATTTTGGCCACTGTCTTGGATTTTGATGAAACAAGTTTCATCGAATCCGTAATAGTGAATTATTTTAGCATTTCAGGTTGCGATCGAACTTGTCGTTTGGCCGTGCAAGCTTGAAACATGTAGAAATTAATTTAAGGAATTCAGTTTAAATTAATTGATTTTGAAAAGCTATCTTTTGCATACGATCGAATTAGGCCTCGAGACTAGTTCCATTGTGTTCAGAATGTGGGTAAAATATTTTAAATGCTAGGCGACATGCTTCGTTTGGAGTTCGGAATTTCTATCGTTTATAGCGAGATATTTTTAATTATAATAATATATATCTATTTAAAGTCAACCTCGTACATTCCGCCTCAACCTTATACCCATCGCGCATTTACCCCTTCCTTCTCCTTTTCTTCAACCGATTGAACTTAGAGGGAAAAAACAACTACAGATCGATAAAAAAAAAAACAATCGATGGCGGTGGGGCCTAGTGTGCACGCGAGGATGGAGGCGCGGTCGTTGTGGCAAGGTGATGTATTCCGTGGCTTGGTGGGCAGATGGATGTGTGCAGGTTCGAGTTGCTCGCGATTAAGACTGGCGGAGGCAGTGTGGGGTTCCTAGGGTTTATTGAGCTCGATTTTCTGTGCATGACTTGTGATGGTGGCAGGCGTGGCGGGCGCGAACTAAGGCGGTCGACGAAGGCTTGACGAAGGTGGCTATTGCCTGAGATAGGAGAAGATGGAGCAGCTGTGGGTAACTGGTAGGTTAGGTTTTGTAATTAATTTTGTTTAATTATTGTAATTAGTTACGTAATTAAATTTAATTATTCGTTTTGCTAATAAAAATCGTATCTAGTCCGTATGAGGTCTGATTCAGGCGAGAAAAATTTCGTTGGGATCGTATCGAAGTCGTCCTCGACTTGGAGTGGAACTGGAATTTATTTGAAGCTGGAAATATTTTTAGTTCAATTAAAGGTGAGTGTTTTTTACAGTCATAATTGCCTAAAATAATTTTTAGTTAAATTTATATCGTGAAGTGATTTCAATTTATTGATTGTTGTTTAATAAATTAATTGACATTTAAATTGACAACAGAATTAATTAATAATATTTGATTTGACAGTTAACTTGAATTAGAATTCAGCTGCTAGTAAAAACTCTCGACTGTTGATAATTAGTAAATTATTGTGATTATTGACTATTTGGATGTTGGTTGTGATGGATGAAAATTGATTGATATTTTGGATGATTTGGTTGTTTATTTATTTTAAGATACCATGTTATCATCCTGTATATTATTGACAGTATATAAAACTATAAATTGAATTATTTCGAATAAACTAACAAATAAGTTGAAGTGATATACATATGACATTTATTTTGGGTTGAAATGATATATATTCATTCCTGAATTAAATTGAAATAAGCGATTCACTTGGCCATAGGATAGAAAATTATATACGGACACCAGATCGGTTAAATTAAATGATTTTAGAAATTTTGATTTGTAATTATTCAAATTGATTTTGATTTTAAGAAAGAAAAATCAAATTTATGGATATCGAATTATTTTCGAATTTAAGCTCAAAATGTTGAAATTTAAATTTGGAAACATGAATTGTTTAAATAATCGAGTTGAGATTTTGAAGTTATCATCGAAATATGATTTGAATTTGAGGAACTGATTTTTTAAAGCATTGGACTTTTATTCGAATTTTGAATATTGCTAAGTAAAAGTAATATAAAACGATATTGCAAAATTGAGCTTGGAATTGAATTATATTTAAAGATTTGGATCTTAAATAGAATATTGAAGGTCAATTTGCTTTAATTGATTTGAATTGATATTTTAAATATCAAACACAAAATTGATATAAATCAAAATGTTTTAAATTTGAAGAATTGAGTTGAAATTTAATCATTGAGTCGAACAGTTGAAATTGAAATTAATTTGGAAGTGAAATTGAAATTTATTTGGAATTGGAATTGAAATTAATTTTAAATTGGATTCAATTGGAAATGAAAGAGAAATTGAATCAATTCGAAATCGAATTTATTTGAATTGAAATTGGAATCGTAGTAAAACTCGACTTGAGATCGGAATTGAATCGATTAAATCGAAATGGAAATTGATTGAATTAAATTTTTTGGAATTGAATTAGTTTGGCTTGGAAACTATTTTCAAATAAATTATTTTAGTATAAACTATTTAAAATCGATCTTTTAAAATATTCAAATTATTTTAATTTTCCAAACTATTTTACTATATAAATCATTTTTAATACTCAAACTATTTTCTATTAAACTATTTCCTAAAAATTCAAGCTGATCATAAAGGGTGGAATGTTTATATTTAAATATCGGATTCAAATACGAAGTGGGTTAAAATGAAGTTATAACCTAAATTGAAGTTCAAAACAATTTTGGAAGCGAAATTAAGATATTGGAGTGAAATGACATTTTCAAATGAAAATGACGAATCGAACTGAATATGATTTTTTAAAGTAAACATTATATTTCGAAATTAAATGGGTTTTGATGCAAATTTGATATCTTGATATCAAATACAAATTGTCTTCGAAATATAAAAGTACCAACTGGTGTGTAAAACGACGTTTGGTTGTTAAAGAGACTAGGGCCTCTTATTGGCATACTCTCTCACAATATTGGAACACTTTAACAACCGTGTACGCGGTGGATAATATGCAGAATGTAGTGGTTAAATTGGCGAACGTTTATTGAAATGAAGTAAGAGAATGATGATCGATTGCCTTGAAACTTGTGTCATAATTAAAATAACTAAAACAGGAGCCTATGTTTGGCCAATGAGGTTAGCTACCTCTAGCGATGTTGATCCCTCGTATTACTATTGTGATTTCGTACCCGATGGATGCACCATTTTTGTTTGGATTGATGGTCACGGTCGGCCATAGATGGGTTAGGACTAGCCAGAAAGGGTAAACTGGTAGAATGCTATCTTGGATATTGCCTCACGTGCCTTGTCATACTTATCCTTATACGTGCCCATTAACACTTTTGTTTAGTGTTGCACCTATGGCGGACTCACTGGCTACCGATGTTACTAGTTGTGTTATAGGACCTGCATAGAATACATGCAATAAAAACATGTTAAGGTGGATCAATGTAAAGCTTTAACGCTATTTTGATATATTTTTTACTATTAGACATTATATATAGCGTATTCTACTACATATAAATAATTTGACGGGTCCTTAGAGATAGAAAATCCTGTAACATCTCTTGAGTTATTGCATGCACGTTATATAGTGGATAGAATATGTGAAACCCCTTAAACATATCTGACGCCACGACACTCGTGTTATATTCAATATTGATTTGACTCACATAAGAGTATTTTAGTCCTGACTTGAGCATTTTGTCTTTTCATCATGCTCTGGTCGGCCCTGAGTTTTTTTAGCGCATTGAATATCATTTTCCGAAGGATAAAGATGAAGATTTTGTATATTATTACTATTAATATTACTGCATCACTGTGACGCCCCACCTCTATACCCACGCTAGCCAAGAACATTACGGTGAATGCTGTCAACTAGCACGGAGAATAAGGCTGTTGAGGAGCGACCATCCGTGTAATTGCTTTGTGCGAGCATCGATATGTCAGATAGTATAGCATGCAGTTCTTTTCAAGTGGAAATCCGACATGCCGACACAAACTCAAAGCTACTACACAGTGGCTATAATATCTTTGGAAACAAATATAGAAGTAAACATAACATAAATCAGTCACAGACAATTCATATCACAAAGGCGGAAATAGATATTAAAATAACACATGAAAGTGTTCATCAGAGTAGTGGTCAAAAAGATCCACAATAATACGAAGGAATAGATACAAGTGCTAGACAAAAATATGTATACATCAAGAAGTCTATATCTTAAATGTATACAACAAAAAACTACTAAACTAAAGTAGTCAACCAAAAGTCAAGGAGGTAATCCCGGATGTAAAGTCAAGCAGAAGCACCTGTAACATCTCGGTCTGACCCGAGTATTATTTAATAAGAAAATAATAAACGGATCAGTCTAGCTATAAATATCAGATAACATGATATAGAATAAGAGATATGGCTAAACGTATAATAATCACAATGCCAAGATGTGATATATAAGTAATTGAAAATCAACAAGAGATTAATCAATATCACAATAATCAACTCAAGGATCAAAAGGAATGTCATACTCCTAATTTCATTCACCAAGCCACAATAAATGACATATATATCAATGCCAATCGTAAAAGTTGGTGAAACATAAATTCCAGAATTCAACACACGAAATCCAGAAATCACAAGAAAAAGGATGGCCAATCCCATAAACTGGACATCGACGCACCTAGAAAGACACGCCCCATGCACAGTCGAACATCGACGCACCTAGAAAGATACGCCCCATGCTCTAGCATCGACGCACCTAGAAAGATACGCCCCATGCATAAATAAACATCGATGCACCTAGAAAGATACATCCCATGCATAAATAAACATCAATGCATCTAGAAAGATACACCCCATGTAATGTCTAACATCGATGCACCTAGAAAGATACACCCCATGCTAAGTCGAACATCGACGCACCTAGAAAGACACGCCCCATGCATAGACGAACATCGACGCACCTAGAAAGATACGCCCCATGTCCCGACTTATTGAGCCGATTGCTCCACGAAGTAAATAAACATCGATGCACCTAGAAAGGTACACCCCATGCATAAATAAACATTGACGCACCTAAAAAGGTACGACCCATGTATAAAATGAGACGAAGCTCAATAAAATGAGGAACAGTCCTCCACATAAACAAAGAGACATCGCACATTGCTAGTCTAAACCTAAAATGATCGTCATGATCAAAGGGAAGTGTCGATTATAGTAAGCTAGTAAATATATGAGCTTAGCTTCATGTCCCATAACCACTAGCTTAACTTAAATATTTACGAACAAATTGTAGATCTTCACTAGAAAATTGTCACAAGGGTTTCAATCGAACAAGTCCAAAAATTAACCGACGAAGTAAACGCAAGCGTTTCATACCACTCGTTTTACTAAGTCGTTTAATTAGATTTCTCATACGAGTGAGGTAATGGCTTGTATATACTAGTAGATTGGAAAATGGTTTAAGAAAACGAGCTTTGTAATAAAATAGTGTTGAAATCATTTGAAGAAAGAGTTTTGATATTTACTACTAGTATAGAAAACCTTTATATTTTTAAAGTGACAAATCGCAAAGAAGATTGTAGGAACAATCAATCACTAAGATTCACATTCGAAAATGTGAATAAAATCCAAAAAAATCGATACCGAATCCATCGAAATGGATATTCCAAGAATTCCCGAAGAAAATAAGTCATCAAAGTCAATAACAAATGATAACAACAGATAGGGAAATAACACAAGTCGATTAAAGTTGGAATTTCAGACAACTAGGCAAAATAGGCATAGTTGGCAAATAGCAGCAGGTCGGTCGACCGGACTCCCTGAGTCGGTTGACCGAACCAGGGGTTGGAAGTGCCCGGGGCACCAGGTCGGTCGACCAGCCCAGGGGCTCGGTCGGCCGAGGCCTGTAATCAACACTTCCAAACAGAGGCAGGAAGTGCCTGGGTAGCAGGTCGGTCGACCGGCCTAGGGGCTCGGTCGGCCGAACCTGTTGCCAGCACTCCCCTTCCCTATTTTGGATGAGGTGCAAAATCTCGATCAAATTGCATTCGCTCGAGCAACGGCGCTAAGGGTTTATGCCTATCGACTACCAGGCCCTAAAAGCTCTTCGATGCACAATCGAAAACACATTCAAACATCAAAGTTAGGATTTTTAAAGATTTGAACCCAAAACACTAAAAATTAGAATATTCACCAAATCAATCCAAACCAAAAGCAATTGCACACGAATAAGTGTTAGGAATTCATACCTAACAATCGAAGATAAATATAAGCATAGATGTGAGATAAAAAATCTCACCTTTGAATCCGAAAACAATGAATGAGAAGCTTGAAGACGAAGGAAGATCAACCACACTTCAATCTCAACACAAGAAGCTTGAATCTAAGCTTAAAAGAGAAACATTTCCTAAATTAGGTTTAGGAATTTTCTGAAATTGGAAGGAGAAATGTTTGGAGAAGAAGAAGGAGATGCTTACCAATGGGTTCTCTTGAATTTGGAGCTAGAAGTTGGATTTGCAAAGCAAGCTAGGGCATAGGAATTTCTATTTCCCATTCTCTTCCACTATTGTTGCTAAAGCTTGAGTGTTTAAGCAAAGAGGAGAAGTTATGAAGAGAAGGGGGGTTGGGACTGAGTTAGTAAGTGGCTAATGGGTTCAGTCCAAACCAAATCCCTAAGCGGGAAAAAGTAGCAAAAATCAACTATCTCCAAACATATCGAAGTTTATACTCAAAAAGGTCGCAAACGTCATTTTGAACTCAATGGGGGTGGTCTCGAGTCCCAATTCGACTGTTTGCAAAAAGTAGCTTGTCGGACCAAAATCCGACGAACGATAAAATATTTAAATAACATATTTAAATATAAAATCGATAAATATGCGGGTTGTTACAGACTCCCCTCCTTAAAGAAATTGCATCCTCGCAATACTTAAGAAGAAAATAAGAAGTAACAACCATAGAAGCATATCAACACAAAAGAAAATTTGAAATAGGAAGTTCACCATAAGGAGCATGAAAGAGTAAGCCTGAACGGGATCGCGCGATGAATTCTCTGAATTCCCAAGAGCAATCCTTAGGATTTGGGAACCATTGAACTATCTCAAGAAGAACATCTTTATTCCGAAGGCGCTCAACCTCCGAAGCAATGATGCGAATGGAATGTTGCTCATAAATCAAATCTGGTGAAACTTCAATTTCCACAATATCACCGGGCACAAGAATAAAAACCGGAATCCCTAAGGCATTTCCGTAGTAAAAAGACGTGAGAAAACGTCATGAATATCAAAAAATTGAGCTGGTGCAACGACGTAGTATAAAAACAGTACGCCCGAGAAACTAAAAACTCAAATAATTTGGAACATCAGCGTAGTACAAAAATGGTATGCCCAATGAACCAAAGCCCGAATAATTTCGGAACACCGACGTAGTATAAAAACGGTACGTCCAATGAATCCAAAAGCAAAGACATTGATGTAGTACAAACGGTACATCCAATGAATCAAATAGCAAAGACATTGATGTAGTACAAACGGTACATCCAATGAATCAAATAACAAAGACATTGATGTAGTACAACGGTACATCCAATGAATCAAATAGCAAAGACATTGATGTAGTACAAACGGTACATCCAATGAATCAAATAACAAAGACATTGATGTAGTACAACGGTACATCCAATGAATCAAATAGCAAAGACATTGATGTAGTACAACCGGTACATCCAATGAATCAAACACCATAAAAGAACATCGGACACTAGTCCATAAAAGGAATGAGATAAAACTCAATAAAACGAAGTGTACCAAAACGTCCGATGAACTTGATGAAAAGATAATTCCATTCAGATAACATCAAAGAATCAACACCTTGTTGCCTACGACAAAGCGCGTAGGCAACACGATTTCCAGAATATCAAGATCATAAGATGCCAGGAACTCGAGTCGACATGAAGTTCCTTATAAGAAAATAAATATTCCAAAGATTTATGATCGAGGTAGAGAACAAATTTCTCATCCAAATATGATGTTGCCAAATTCCAAAAGTAAAAACAATAGCCGCGAGCACTAGATCATGAGTGGCATATCTAGTCTCGATAAGTTATAATGATTTAGAAGCACAAGTGATAGCACGTTCTCCTTTGCAAGAGAACGACATCCAAACCAATACGACTAGTATCGGTAGAAATAGCAAAGTCTTGGTTCCCCTTCAGGAATCACAAGAATAAGAGTATCGAAAGGAAGAGTTCTTTTAAATAATCCCCTTTCCCGAAAAGTTAAAACTTTCAAAATTACATTTTTATTTTTATGTAATAATCTTTCTACAAAAATTTACATTTTTACAAGTCAATACATCGTGTCTGACTGTCTCATCAAAGCGTTTAGGAGATTCCTATCGATAACGTTGAGCAAGCGCATCGACCAGAATTCTTAAAACACTCAACGGGCTATACAATCACAAAATCATCTTCTATATGATAAACATGTTTCTAAAAACTTTTAAGAATATTCTTTGTTCATTTTAAGAACAAAATCCAGTTTTACTTATAAATAAATCTTATAAAAAAGATTTGCAAAATTTTAAATTACTATTTTCATCCAAAATCAGTAAATACAAGAATAGTCTCATCGAAATATTCATAGAATATTCGATTTATAAAATGGATGAAATAAGCTGGACAATTTGACTGACTTACTTTACATCCGGGATTACCTCCTTGACTTTTGGTTGACTACTTTAGTTTAGTAGTTTTTTGTTGTATACATTTAAGATATAGACTTCTTGATGTATACATATTTTTGTCTAGCACTTGTATCTATTCCTTTGTATTATTGTGGATCTTTTTGACCACTACTTGGATGAACACTTTCATGTGTTATATTCATATCTATTTCCGCCTTTGTGATATGAATTGTCTGTGACTGATTTATGTTATGTTTACTTCTATATTTGTTTCCGAAGATATTATAGCCACTGTGTAGTAGCTTTGAATTTGTGTCGGCATGTCGGATTTCCACTTGAAAAGAATTGCATGCTATACTATCTGACATATCGATGCTCGCACAAAGCAATTACACGGATGGTCGCTCCTCAACAGCCTTATTCTCCATGCTAGTTGATAGCATTCACCGTAATGTTCTTGGCTAGCGTGGGTATAGAGGTGGGGCGTCACAATCACGTTGTCTACTGCATTATTTTTATTTATCCCTATTGTATATATAACTTTGATAAATGTTGTATAAATTGTAATCAAATGCATGATATAAACATCTTCATGAACTGTTTATTTGATTACTATATTTTATCACTCTGCTGTGTAATTATGTTTGTTTTCTTAATCTTTCCTATTTTTCTTAATTATCCCCATTGATCATCTACGTTTCAAATTGTTTAAGTTGGACATGTGTGGATTATTGTCGATTTAAACCTTTCAAAATATGGGTCGTCAGGAAAAACGAATTCAAAATGAAATAATTAAATAAGAAGAATTTAATGCTTTTATATTAATTACTCAGGCATACAGGCTAACCCATCATTGGGTACAATCGGCCCCTTGTAGTCGACCGGTCATTCAAAGGCAGTTGTTCGGTGGCGACCTGGCGGCTCTAATAAACCTAACTCGCAACGACCCAGATTTCATATATTTCGATCTAACGGTTCTGGTTGATTCTAGTGCCTAAAAATTTAGGCCTAACCCTCCATTCTCTTCTCATATTTTTATAGAGGCAGTTGCGAAGCTCTGCCATTTCTTCTTTCCCACTTTCTTTTTAAATTATAAAGATATGATATTTCTATCTGTATTCATACAAATTGGAGAGGAGTAAAAATCTAATAAAAATATAATGAGAAAAGAATCAACCCTATGTGTATTTGAGGTAATTTATATATTTATACATATTTTTATCTATTTTATCTTCCAATCTCATATCTCTTCTCAGATCTATAATTTTAATTTATGTATATACCTTTTTATACATATCTCTTGGATTAAAAAGGAGTTGAAGATGAATCAAAGGTTATACTTCAGACTTAAAGATTTGGATCGCTTTTAAAAGGTGAGTGGAAATTTTACAGATTATTATAATTTGAAAATCATCCCATCGGTGTTTATTTGATTTTTATGCCCAATTGGATAATTGTATATAAGTAACAGGCAATAAATTGAATATGATTAGAATATAATAAAATATCGCCTACATATTCTTGTTTATGATTGATTTAGCATTGTATACAACCTGATCTAGAAATCAATCGCAAAAGTACGAATTTAGAATATTGATTTGAATAAAATTTATTTCAGATCTGAAATAGGTTGTATAATAATGTTATAAATTTAGATTATTACCTAATCTTGTTAGAATATAAACTTTTCTATATTTTGAATTTTTGGAATTTAGATCCATTTAATATTTGTAAATTAGTTTGATTTCTTTCTCTTTTAGAAAGATACAACGTTTGATCTAACAAGAAATATATACAAATAGAAATAGATGTGTAATGTATGGTTCCATTGAAGTTTACACTATCGCTTTCAATAATAAAAAAGAAATGGTTATTCCTTGTAATTACAAACGATGCAATCTTTATATTTTAAAGTTAAATCTTTTGTTTTGGACTAATTTATGGAAATTACAACGGATAATCTTTTAAGTTATGATTCCAACAATTTAACATGGAAAAGTTTATTCTAGTAAAGATATAACTAGAACATATTTGATAAAAATAAATATTTGTATGTAATTATCGTGCTTATAATAATTAAATAAAAAACTAATAATGATGCTTGCATGTAATATTCACATTTAGGATAATTAACTAATGAGAAAAGAATTTAAAAGGTTGCAACTCTGATAAATGGTAATAAATATGGGAGTTTCAATAAATTGATTGGGTAAGTGGATTAATGGGACTGATAAAATTGGAACATATATAAAAGGGTACTAATTTGAAATTTGTAATCATACATAAATGTGTAAGGAAATTCCCGTTGGGATTTTACGGACAAACTGACATTTATTGTAAGGACCCGATTCTTCGACTTCCGAAAACCGACATCAATACGTTCACTGTATCAACTGCAGAGCACTCGAATGCCGGAAAACCGAACACTTAGGGTTTTAAGAAAACGAAAAAGATAGAAGAAGAGAGAAAAGATAGAACAGAACAAAAAGAAAACAACAGAACAATATCAGAATCTCACAACCACAGCGGAAAAACATATAATATATAAATGAATAATCTTTAAACAAAGAACTATATTATTATTACATTACATCACATTACATTACATTATCAGAGTGTACAACTATCAAACAACAATAAACAGCGGAAAAGAAATACTATATACTAGTTAATACGCCATGCCATCCAACTTGCCTCCAACAACTCCTGAATTCCAGAATATCCTGATAAACTTGACTCTTGACTGCCCGTGTGGAAATTGGTGAGCACCCAGAGTTTAGGAAGGAAAACAATAAACTCCGAGTCAATCATGTGACTAGTGTGAGAACTCAAAATAGTTTATCTTTTAAAACAAAGAATAGGATAATTTTAAAATAGATTCGCAATGCTTTTTAAAATGAGACTACCATAAGGCCTCCCGCACACACACATAATGCAAACGCAGAATCAGAGGAGATTTCTCCTTATGATTGTCAAAGATGCTTGATACGCATTAAAAAGAAACATTTGATATTACTACTAGTGCATAGTGTAGGAAAAATTATTTCGAAAATAAAGATATAAATCTTAGCCAACATACGACCATTATCGTATGCCTACTATAGCTACCATCTAAACAGTGGTGACCACCATAAGTAAATGGCAGGTTCTACAACTAAAACCATACAAGATTCGTATTGTTTCTTTGGATTTCCAACAAATGGTCAGGCCAAGGAACTTCCCATTGCCACATGGAAACGCCTTTGGAATGACGTCCCGAGAACCAAACCGGATCTCTGCCAACACAAGGCCGGGTTACCCCTAACCGGGTAACTACTGACACGAATATGCCATCCCCCGATCGAAACCGATCTACATCTGAGGATCCTCGATTTCCAACAACCACATAGTAATAAGTTTGCAGCAACAACATAGGTTAAGTATCTGGGCTCCATACCATGATACCACCTCTATCCAGAAGGAATGACATACACTAAAGGGCGCTACCCTTAATAACCTTGCTGCATCCTTCCTGTTTTGACCATTTCAGGGGTGTGAGGTCCGACGAAGCCTCGTCCACAAAGCCACGCTTTGGTACAAAGACATGCTTTGGGTCAACAAATGATCAAAGTAATGATCACAAAGATAAATGATCAAACAAATGATCATATCACAAATGATCAAACAATGATCATTTCACTGCAACACTCAGCATGTCACATTACCAATATATCGCTGATAACCATCAACTACATAACCTCTGAGCTCGTACGTCTCAGAGAAGGGTGTTAAGCTAAGAGAATAAATTCTCCACCACCAACAGAAATATATTTGAAAGAAATCAGCTTTATATCTCAATTTGTAATGTCAGACATACTATCCATACAAGTCTGTTCCGGGATCGAACAGAACCGAAGGCACTTACATAGAAGTCCTTGCAAATCCGGATATTCACTAATCACGTCCGGACTTCTCATCACATATAGAGTCTCTATACCAGGGACCAGTCGATGCAAAGACATTCGACGAGTTGTCCTTTCGCTTTTGAAAATATCCGGTCTTCAACACCGGTCTTCAAATGAAATTCATAACGACGTATCACATATTCGGAATCGGTTATACGACCCCAACGCCCTTTCCCGGCTAACCCAAATAGTGAGCGCTTATTCAAAAATAAGTGTAGCATTCAAATTCAAGCAAATCACAACAAATACCCATTCAAAGGTAAATATTGATAGTCGGTTATTCAACTATCAATGGATATGCACAACATCACCAGATTCCAAATAATTTTCCAAATTATTTATTTTTCAAAATATCTTTACAAGATATATAATTTTCACACTTCAACCATTTGAAAACAATTTTCAAATCACTTTTCACCTTTACCACTTTTGGAAACAAATTACAATCATTTTCCTTACACGGAAATATTTTCATTTCAACACGGTTCTTTTAAACCCATTAAATAAATCCTTAACGATTTACTTTATATTTACGTTCTAAATCCGTAAATTTATTCCAACACTTCAAAAATAAATCAACGTTTATTTTTAAACAAATTCCCCTTTTCATTTATAAATTTCATAGTGAATTTACATTCCAAAATATTTATGAATACACGATTTCAATTATTAATTTTCAATTTATCTTCAAAAAGATAAATTCTCAAAAACGTTTCATTTCACATTGGAAAAACATTTACATACTTACTTATTTATAAGTAATTCACTTATCAAAATAAGCCATAACAATTTACTTATCAAAATAAAACGTGAATATAACTCCATTAATATTACAGAAAAGAAGAGAAAAAAGATAGAACAGAAAAGAAAGAAAACAACAGAACAATATCAGAATCTCACAATCACAGCGGAACAACATATAATATATAAATGAATAATCTTTAAACAAAGAACTATATTACTTATTACATTACATCACATTACATAACATTATCAGAGTGTACAACTATCAAACAACAATAAACAGCGGAAAAGAAATACTATATACTCGTTAATACGCCATGCCAACTTGCCTCCAACAACTCCTGAATTCCAGAATATCCTGATAAACTTGACTCTTGACTGCCCGTGTGGAAATTGGTGAGCACCCAGAGTTTAGGAAGGAAAACAATAAACTCCGAGTCAATCATGTGACTAGTGTGAGAACTCAAAATAGTTTATCTTTTAAAACAAAGAATAGGATAATTTTAAAATAGATTCGCAATGCTTTTTAAAATGAGACTACCATAAGGCCTCCCGCACACACATAATGCAAACGCAGAATCAGAGGAGATTTCTCCTTATGATAGTCAAAGATGCTTGATACGCATTAAAAAGAAACATTTGATATTACTACTAGTGCATAGTGTAGGAAAAATTATTTCGAAAATAAAGATATAAATCTTAGCCAACATACGACCATTATCGTATGCCTACTATAGCTACCATCTAAACAGTGGTGACCACCATAAGTAAATGGCAGGTTCTACAACTAAAACCATACAAGATTCGTGTTGTTTCTTTGGATTTCCAACAAATGGTCAGGCCAAGGAACTTCCCATTGCCACATGGAAACGCCTCTGGAATGACGTCCCGAGAACCAAACCGGATCTCTGCCAACACAAGGCCGAGTTACCCCTAACTGGGTAACTACTGATATGAATATGCCATCCCCCGATCGTAACCGATCTACATCCAAGGATCCTCGATTTCCAACAACCACAAAGTAATAAGTTTGCAACAACAACATAGGTTAAGTATCTGGGCTCCATACCATGATACCACCTCTATCCAGAAGGAATGACATACACTAAAGGGCGCTACTCCTAATAACCTTGTTGCATCCTTCCTGTTTTGACCATTTCCGGGGTGTGAGGTCCGACGAAGACTCGTCCACAAAGCCACGCTTTGGTACAAAGCCATGCTTTGGGTCAACAAATGATCAAAGAAATGATCACAAAGATAAATGATCAAACAAATGATCATATCACAAATGATCAAACAATGATCATTTCACAGCAACACTCAGCATGTCACATTACCAATATATCGCTGATAACCATCAACTACATAACCTCTGAGCTCGTACGTCTCAGAGAAGGGTGTTAAGCTAAGAGAATAAATTCTCCGCCACCAACAGAAATATATTTGAAAGAAATCAGCTTTATATCTCAATTTGTAATGTCAGACATACTATCCATACAAGTTTGTTCCTGGATCGAATAGAACCGAAGGCACTTACAAAGAAGACCTTGCAAATCCGGATATTCACTAATCACATCCGGACTTCTCATCACATATAGAGTCTCTATACCGGGGACCAATCGATGCAAAGACATTCGACGAGTTGTCCTTTCGCTTTTGAAAATATCCGGTCTTCAACACCGGTCTTCAAATGCAATTCATAACGACGTATCACATATTCGAAATGGGTTATACGACCCCAAGGTCCTTTCCCGGCTAACCCGAATAGTGAGCGCATATTCAAAAATAAGTGTGGCGTTCAAATTCAAGAAAATCACAACAGATACCCATTCAAAGGTAAATATTGATAGTCGGTTATTGAACTATCAATGGATATGCACAACATCACCAGATTCCAAATAATTTTCCAAATTATTCATTTTCCAAAAATATCTTTACAAGATATATAATTTTCACACTTCAACCATTTGAAAACAATTTTCAAATCACTTTTCACCTTTACCACTTTTGAAAACAAATTTCAATCATTTTCCTTACATGGAAATATTTTCATTTCAACACGGTTCTTTTAAACCCATTAAATAGATCCTTAACGATTTACTTTATATTTACGTTCTAAATCCGTAAATTTATTCCAACACTTCAAAAATAAATCAACGTTTATTTTTAAACAAATTCCCCTTTTCATTTATAAATTTCATAGTGAATTTACATTCCAAAATATTTATGAATACACGATTTCAATTATTCATTTTCAATTTATCTTCAAAAAGATAAATTCTCAAAAGCATTTCATTTCACATTGGAAAAACATTTCCTTACTTACTTATTTATAAGTAATTCACAAATCTATTTATTTTCAACATTTGGAAAATATTCAATATACTTAAATCGAAATTAAGTATATATTTCATTCTTTAAGGAAATCATTCTCTTAAACATATTTATTTGGGCCAAAACGAATGTTGCGTAAAACATCGTTACGACAACTCAAAATCACTAGTATAGGGATTCGAAATTTAGAATAAATATATAAATCCCAATACTATAAAAAACATTTCCTTTCGGAAATCATTTACTATAACAACAGTGTTATAGTCCACCATTTCCTTCTATTTCTCGAAAACGTCTATTTCAACAATAAATGTTGAAATCTATGGTTTCGAATCTTAACACATTTTAAAAACATCGTTAGATCGTTTTAATTCTATTTAAAACATCACATCCAAAACATTTTCTTTAACATATTATTCACTATTCAAAAACGTGAATATACTTCGTTAACCAATTTCATCATTTCTATACAATTTATTTTAAAGGGTTATTCACTGTCTAAAACGTGAATATAACTCCATTAATAAGCCATAACAATTTACTTATCAAAATAAGCTGTTTGCGAATTTATAAAACAATGTTTATAAATTCCATTTCTATTTATTTTATAACAACTTCCTTTTATAAATCTCCTTTATCAACCTATTTCAATTTATAACTCAATTATATACTAAAAGTTCATATTATAAGTTAAATACTTATAATTTATTTGTTTACAAAATTGTTCTTTTTTTTAAGACTTCCCAAATTATAAATCTTATAACTTATAAGATTCATTCATTTACCCAAATTTATTCTTTCAATAACTTTACAAATTTTATAAACCTACCGCTTATAAAATTCCATTTATAACTTCACCGTTTATAATTCTATAAATTTCATTCATTTTTGAAATTCATTTACAATTCATTCTAACACTTATAAAAACTCGTTTTATAATTCAAATATTTTTAATTTATAAATCAATTTATAAATCCTTTATGTAAATCAATTTATATTATTATTTTAAAACATCTTTAAACTCCTTTATAATTTCACCATTTTCTTTTATTTATAAAATAATCAAATTTCATAAATCCTATATTTTAAACTTTTTATAATAAATTCAAAAATCCCAATTGAAACTATTTTATAAAATCATTAACCCCATACTTTCAAAAATCAACTTTTAACTATATTTCTCAAAAATCATAATTTTTATAACATTAACATTTTAACGTTTATTTATTTAAAATGAATCAATTTCAAAAATATTTTATAAACGTATACTTTCAAAAATCACTTTAAAAATCCTTTTAAAATTCCAAAATTGGCACAATGATGCTACACACCAAATAGTCAATCACGACAACAATGACATCATATATCTATATATGATAATCAATCAAATATCAAAATATCTGAAATCATATAAATACTGTTGAGGAATCCAGTTGGATCCCTCCAACCTGTTTTCCTGCATCCAAAGATGTTAGCACAATACCAATTCCGTTCCAGTACGGAATTATCGCGGTATAAGGGATTTAAAATATTATCCGTGCAATAGACGGCGCAATAGGGTCTTATCTGCTATATAATGCGGGAAATCAACTCCAAGTACATAAATAATACCAATTTCAGTATACTGTGAAATATTCGCGGTATATGTTTTTAATAAATAACCTCCGCTTACTAACGGCGTATAATGTCTATTTTAACAATCAATAGATAACAATCATCATTCAAACATACATTCAAGAATTTTAAATATAACTATTTAAAATAAAAATCGAAACCGATTCGATTGAGTGAGAAGTTCTCACCTTGATTTCAATTTCGTTTTCAGCTTTTATTTCGAATAAAATTAAACGTGCGTTTAATTTTACCTGAATTTTTTGCTAACTCTAAACGACTTCAATCCAATTCCATAGCGTAGTATTCGTCCATACGATTCCAACGCAACTTGTTTCGTGCGTTTTCGACCTCGTATGAAAAAGATACGTTAATTTAAATTTACACGAATTTAAAACATAATTAATTTACAAATTATATTATATTTCTAACCCTAACTTCCATCATGGCCGTTGATCCCTACCCCTGCAAATCCTGGCCGCGCGTGTTTGTCTTCCCCTTCCAGTAACCGTGCATGCATCCAACCCATTAGCCGCCGCCATCTACGAATTTTCGCAACCACTACAACCCATTTCACAACGATCGGCCTACGCCACTACGAAGGCCTCGATGAATATCACCTCCACCCTGGACCACGTGCATCTCAGCCATCACCTGACATGGAAATGCACGCACGAATCCATGGTGAACGCGGTCCTCTAGCTCCTTCCATGCTGCGCCATTTACGATCATCTCCATATGAAATTGAAGCTCTTGCAATCCTCTACAACTTTACAGTTGAAAGTTTGTTGAATAGATTGACAGATTTGAAGAGATTAGAGGAGAAAGATTGAACATTTCTGGCCATTGAATTTTAAACAGTGGCGGCCTGAAGATGAAACCCTAGGGTTTTGATTTTTTTTTTTGCAAATGTGAATTATAGAGGGGCTTATATAGAAAATTACGCGAACACTATTCATCCCGGAATTTCCGAACTCCAAACGAAGCGTGTCGGTTGGCATTCCTAAGGTTTACCCCATGTTCCGAACAAAATGGAACGTGTTTCGGGAGCTAATTCAATCATCTGTGCGAGTTATGGTAATAAACGATCGATTTTAAATTAAATCGATAAATCAAATTTCTAGGCGTTTTAGCTTGCCCCGGATAAACGGTAAATCGGATTGACACAAAATTTGAAACCATACAATAATATCACATTACGGATCCGATGAAACTTGTTTCGTCGAAATACGAGACTGTTTGAAAAATGGCTATTTTAACTCGCCAAATAAATATTAAAACAATTTCGATGCGTTTCGAGCTGCCACAGTCAAACGAAAACTCCGATTGCTACGAAAATTGAAATCCGATAATAACAAACTATTACAGATCCAATGGAACTAGTTTCGTCCAATTCTGAGACTGTTTGAAAAATGGCTAATTTCACTAGTCGATTAAATATTAAAATATTCAATTTTCACAAATAAACTCTTAATTCGATTTTAAAAGTTCTAAAATATCGTTCTAACTCTAATATGATTAAATAAAATTTTACAAATCAATTTCGATCATATTTAACCCAATTTTCAATTATTTCTGTAATTTCCAATATTAAATTATCGATTTAATTACCCAATTAAATACAATTATTCGAAATAAAATTTATTCGACTTATAAATTTCACTTATTAATATTTAAAATTAATTAAATATACAAATTTTAATTGATAGAAATTCTGGGTCGTTACATTTATGAGCATTAAACGGGGATTTATGGGTAGATAAATATTTAAGCTAAATCTTATTGCCTTAAATAAAAAAGAAATTAGTAAGCTAACACTAATATCTACCTATGATAATATAAGTAAAAGTTTAGGATGGTTAATTGGACATAGTGGGTTAGTGATGCGAGGTCGGTAGAGTCACTCAACGGAAGACTGCCCTTCACTTTGAGGCTACCAACAGTCGAGCGTACTTACTACTTATGTAAGATATCACTAATCCTAGGATCCATGAGGACATGAGAGATTGGGCTTTCTTTCTTAATTGTAAAGTATTAAATGGTCCAAATTTGGAATTAGGAATGGTGAGGGATGTTTACATATGGGGTTGCTTCTAGTTTAAGGTCTTAACTGGCTGAATGGATTGCCTCTCTCCTAAATGGAAGTAATAAGCAATCTAGTAAGATTTCAAATAAAGAAAAAATGATGTCTATAAAAAGGGTTTACTTCGGTGTTGAGGTCTTAAAAGGCTGAAGGGTCCACCTCCCTACAAAAAGAGGTAATCTAATGAGATGCCATATTTATACTTAAATAGTGAGGGTGGATATCTCGAGAAGGATTCGCTTCAGGTTTTGGGTCTTAAGTAATTATAAAGTCCTCCTCTTTCCTATAAAAGAATTATTAAGTAGCCCAATGAGATTTTCAAGCAACGACAGTTAGACAATACCATTGAGGAGCACGCTTTTGAAAGTAGATCTTAAATGATGAGGTCTGCCTATTTTCCACTAGGAAGTAGTAAGTGGCTTGGGTACAGTCTCTTACATTGCTAAAGCTTTGATAATAGTAGTACCATCTAGGAGCACGTATTGGTGATAGGTCTTAAATGATGGGGTTTGCCTTAGTTAAGGTATTAAATGACCAGAGTCTGCCTATTTTCTAATAATAGGTATTAAGTTGCTTGTGTAATGTTTGTTACATGATTATGATCTTAACGATGATAAATGTGGTAATAATTGGACATTAAATGTCAAAAGCCATAAATAGTGGTTAAAGGTCTTGTAGTTAGGATCTACTGACCATTGACAACATTGTTAGGAAACTACCTTAGGACTAGGTCTTAAATGATGGGGTCTACCTCAATTAAGGTCATAAATGACATATTCTTTCTATTTCTCTTTCAAATGTATTATAGAAGCCTGCTTCTATTTAGAAGTACCAAGTGGCTAATGGGTTTGGAAATATTAGGTGGTTGATATGGATTTATTATTATTTCTTACCTTAGGAAGGGTACGTAAGTAATTGTATGTGCAATACAAGGTTAGATTAGAATTGCTAACCTTAATGGACCTAACAATTAAATGGAAGCCTATCGGTATAAGTTTATGTTATTTACAGTTTATATTTTTCTAGTCACCAGAATGTTGTTCTGACTCCTTCATCATTACAGCCCATATGGTAGAATTTGGAGGAACGGGTTACCAGAGATGGATGTGCCTTGCTGTTGGAGAACCTAGTTTTCCTCATGCTCGAAGCTGATGTGACAATCTGCTATCCGAGAAATACCCTTAGTTCCAAGGTAGTAGTTATGGTCTATATTTGTGACGACCTGGAAATTTTTAACATTTGAAATGGAATACTTAACTGATTTTAAATATTTGAAAGTTAGTTTAACTTGAATTTCAAAATTAACTATGAATTTGGAGATTAAATTATTGGATTTAATTTATTAAAGTTGAATAAAAATTTGTATCTTCAATTTTAAGTTGATTAAAATGTTTTTTAAAGCTTAGAAAATTTATATTGATAATACTGAAGATAATGGAAGCTTTAGAATTTAATTTGGAAATGTTTTGTTCAGTTTTGAATTTATATTGTTTAAATCGATATTTATGAACAGCATTCCGAGGCACAGTTTCGGATTTCGAGGAAACTAGTTCCATTGTATCCATAATATTGTATTATTATCGGATTTCAATTTTCGTAGCATCCGAAGTTGTCGTTTGGCAGTACGATAAGCAAACGCGTTGAAAATTATATCGTAATTTAATTTAATAACTGGTTTAAAAAGCTATCTTCTCCATACGATCGAATTAGGACTCGAACCCTTTTCCATTGCATTCGGAATAGGGGGATAACATTGTCAACGCCTAGTGGCATTGTGACGACCCGGCTTTCCAACTGCAGAAAGACGTGTCATCAATAAGAAAGAAAGGGATAGAAATAGAAAAGAATAGAAAGAAAGAATAACAACATCAGAATCTCACAAAGGAATGGAATAAAATATAATATATCAACATAACTATTACATAATTATATATACATCAGAGTTATACAATATCATACAACTTGACTATCATATACATATCTGTCAGAACATACATCTCAAATATCATAAACTAACTAACACAGCGAAACTATATAGATAGATACATACGTCTGGTCTTCTGCTCCAACTCCTCCAGAAAACTCTATACTTCGAATACCTATCACTTGGCTACTCATAAAAATTTGAGTACCCAAGAGTTTATGAAAAACAAAATATAAACTCCGGGTCAGACATGGGCCTGGTATGAGTAAACGGGTTAAAGTTGTTTAACTTTGAAAATCATTTAAAATAAAGGTATCACGTAAGACTTCCCACACATAAATATGGGTAAGTTTTTACCTTACGCTAACCAAAACATTTTATACGAAATTCAGTGATATTATAATAGTGTCTAGGGTTTTCAAGTAAAATACAGAAATAGCTGAAATGCTTACATCTCACATTCCAACGTAGTTGGGTACAATCAAAAATTACGGTGCTTATTGAAAATTAGATCCCATACAATGGCAGGACTACTGGGGTACCGCCCGTCACAGTACGTGGCCTAGATCACCGTACCGAGGAGCCACCCTAACTCCCCTGCAACATAAGGCCGAAACCGTTCCTTACTGAACAGTCCCGAACAAGATAACCCCGTAGTTGGCTGCAGACCAACCGCCCACACAACCGAATAAAAGGGACATCTTGACAGGGTATACCTCGTCCTGCTTGGGCATGACCCACCTAACCTTGCTGCACATCCCCTGTTTTAGCCATTCCCGGTTGATGAGGCTTGAGGCTGCGTTTACCTTTATAGAACATATCTCTTAGAATGCTCATCGTCCGCCTGACGATGTGCTGAAAGCATTCAATCCATACAAGTTCGTTGCGGGTTCGAACGAAACCGAAGACATTATCTCGTTACACTCATTTTGGAATCACCCTCATAGTTAACGACGATAACCCTTGCATTCTGAAAACACCATCTCGATCTTCACTTGAGAATACACGACCTAACGTTTAATTTGGATCGATGTGGTTTTCGGAATATCAATTGATACCCGATCCCGGTCTCATCGAAATCCAAACGCCATTTTAAAGGCCAAGTTGTCTAATTAACTTATATAGTTTAAGTTCAACAATAGAATTCATATAGCAATTTAACACAGATGAATCATACACAGTCATCACAAATATATCCAGAATATCACAGAACATCACAGGATATAAATAAATATCAGAATCAATCAAATAGAATCATCGATTCATACCAACAAGTTTGATTTGTATTAAACTTAATTGCATACTTAAGAGTAAACTATATTTTATTCTTGCTTAATTAATTATTAATTAATTGACTTATTTCAATTCATTAATTACCTATTTAATTACTTCTTAATTATTAATCAATATCCTTAATTATTGATTTATAAAACTCAATTACACATTTAGTTATTACTAATTATTTAATTACCCATTAGTTATTAGTTAACTTAATCGTTTAATCCTTAATTAATTAATTAACTACGATTTGTTAAGTTATTGGCTTTCAATGCTTAATGAATTTCTTAATTATAAATGGGTTTACACAAGATTATCATTAAAATCTTTAATTACTAATTTAATTAAATCTTTGTACTACTTATTAAATTACAATTATAAAATTTATTACATTCATAATTTACTTTGAATTTAGCTTAATTACTCTTCTTTGTTTTCTGTAAAACTTTAAAGTTCGTCTGGGCTTAAAACAAATTGGTCAACACTTAATAACATAATTTACACTTAACTTATTTACCTTTACTTAATATTACAGTAGGAAAACTTATGGAATCTTAAAACCCGAAGTCAACAACGTGCTCAACTCGGGTAGAACTCAAGACCACCCAGTATTTCTCTCGCGTTCCTCCCTACCCTTCTCTTCTTCCACCCCTGTTTCTTAATTCTTCTGTTTCTTTTTTTTTAAAAGCTTAAAGTTTTAACTGTTGAAACCTGATAACACATGCGCAACCCTGACCCAAAGCAAACACCCGAAGCAACAAACAATCAAACTCGAGTTTTACTCGAGTCGACACGCAAAGCGGCACTTCCCCGCCGTCGTGCATGTGCACGGCGGTTCGCCACCGCTTACGTGCTACTCACCGCCACTCACAAACCTCTCACCTTCCCCTTACTCGTATACGAAGCCTAGAAGAACACGACAACCTTGAAATCAAAATATGATAGAAAATACGAACAGTAAGCCGAGCTCCATAGAGATAAACGTCACGTTCACTCAACCACGACCACCTGCGTTGACGTGGCTTCGGCCATACGTCGCTGTCAACACCCCTTACCTCTTCCCAAAATCTCACAACGCTCGGTTGAGCCACGGCAACAAGAACATCAACGAACAGAACCCAAACACGATAAACCCATAAACCTTATTCTCGATCGATTCCCAAAAATCTTGTATTTAAAAAAATTTCTAACATTTTTCTGGTGATCTAGAATCAACACTCTAGCCTCATGTCAATTTTCATCAACAATTATTGGATGAATAATCTGAAATTCATGAAATAGCACTTACGACTTACTGATGAACTACTCTAAACACAGTTAACTAAAAATTATAATTCTTGTCATAAAAATCATATTACTGAATGTTGTTTCAAGATATGAATTCGAATTTACAATTTATACTATTCGAATTTTGATCATTATTTACTTTTTACTGTAAGTTTAAGTTTTCATTGTTTAAATTTTACAACTATCTTAAAAACAACTTCAAACCTTAATCTGAAGCTTTAACAAATTTTATTAAGTTAAATTACTAATTACAAGAGAGGACTTTATACAAAAGTATGAAATATTCTTCAATTTCTTTGACTCAACAAAAATTTGAAACCTGGAAGAATATCAAGATGCAGAACATACAGAACTAAGCCAAACATTCCAGAACTTAAATCATCCACATAACAATACTTCATGAAATACATATTAAGAGTTAGATTTAAAATTAGTTTACTCACCCTATACTGTTGAAACAGAGAGGTATTTGATGATGATAGAAAACAGCAGTTTAAAGTTTTGAATTCCTGTAACTTCCCCTTTGCTTCCTGACTTTATTTGAACTTGCAAATATGAAATTATGTTTATATTTCTCTTTTTTTTTTCAGGCTTTACCTTTGAATTTATGGACTGAACTAGATGGTAAGAACAGATAGAATAATGAACATACATACATATAACTTTTAACAATGATGTCTTCTTGAACAAGCTTTAACTTGATATAATATTTGATTTATTTTTAATTGTAATAAGGTACTAAAACCTGAGATGCTTTGAGTATTTCGGCTGGAAGATATTTTTCCAAATATAAAGATGGGCTAATTAAATGTTTATGTTTTCATTTATGCTAACATATTATTAATGTTTGCTGACACATTATTTGTATAAGATATTTGCAGGTTTTGTTTGTACTAATATGTTTTATTTGATGTGTATTCTTGCTCTCTTATGTTAACATAGAAATAAAATGTTTGCTGACAAGTTTTGCTTATTGATACATACTGATCTTTGCATTTGTCTGGTGAACATTTGTACAGTGGTTTTTTTGTTTTATTATCTTTTTTGATGTGAATACTTGTTCTCTTAAGTTCACAAATAATTAATGTTTGCAGACAAGTTAATTTTGCATATGAATTCTGTTTTGTTATCTTTTAACTTAAACACAAATTTATACACTGTTTTGACTAATTTCATATGTTTGTCTTAACATAGTTAACATTTTTATTTATATCTTATTCATATCATATTTTTGTACTTATGTTCATGTAGACTTATGTTCATGTAGACTTATGTTTATAACCATAATTTATGTTATACTTATATTAAATATTTATAAACTTATTTTATTTTAATTACAAAAATTGTTGTTTAGAGACACTACTTAATCTTATTTTTCATTAAAGTTAAATATTCCAAATATTTGATTTGTAACTTATATTTGCATTAATGTATTTATATTTAATATGAATATGATTGTGTTATTGTACTTGTTATTATTATTAACTGCATTCATATCTCTGATATTAAATGTTATTAACACATAACTTTTAATTTAATTGAATAAAACATATTTAATTTTGAATATTGTTGAAAGAGTCTATTTTACATTTTGAAATTATAAATTCCTTTATAGTTTATATACAACTAATAATATCCAAAATCTTGTTTATTTATAAATGGAAATCTCGTATTTTATTTAAAATTAGATTAAAAACTTATTATAATAATAGGGTCAAAATTCCGGGATGTCACATTCTTCCCCCCTTAAAAGAATTTCGCCCTCGAAATTTAAACAACAGTAAATTCAAAAGCTTAATATTAACACACATATCATCCATACAAAATCAATCAAACGGTCAATTCTAAAAACATTACTAGTTATCCGGACATAAATTTGGATAAGCTTTTCTAAAACTAACAAGAGTTTCCCAGGTACAATCTCTGGGATCCTCACTCCATTGCACCTTGACGAGTTTCACCACTTTGTTCCTGAGTTGCTTCTCATCTTGATCTACAATCTGAACAGGATCTCTAACCACAGTCAGGTTGGGTTCTACTTCTAAATCTTTCTGAACAACTGGTTCTACCACCAATGATGGGTCATGAACATATTTCCTTAAATGAGACACATGGAATACATTGTGAATCCCAGACATCCGTTTTGGCAATTCAATCCTGTAGGCTACAGTTCCAATTCTTTCCAACACTCAGAATGGACCAATATATCTCTGAGCAAGTTTTCCCGTCTTTCCGAATCTTATAGCACCTTTGATTGGGGAAATGTGACGACCGCCCATGACTCCCGCACCAAATGAAGGAAATAATGCGCTGAAAGGCGTGCCAGGCAGCCATGGACGATAGTCAGGGTAAAACAAAACAAAAGAATCTCTATCGTACAACTCACAGCGCATGGATAAAATACAATAGAGAAATATAATATAGTGAAGCTCCATAGAACAGAACATCATCATATAAGCATCACAGTAGTTTTATACAATCATCTACTCAAATCCATACATGAAAGCCTCACTACAAATCACTCAACCAAATACAGCAGCGGATACCCAGTACATATAGTAAGAAAACTAATATGCAAAGCCTCCTGCTCGTCTTCGTCATCTTCAGCGTAGAACTCCTAGCACAGCACCTGTCACCTGCTACCTAGTCTGCCCATCCCAAACATGGATGAACAGCCCAAGGTAATAAGAGGAGACATAAAACCTTGAGTCAGACATAGTCTTAGTGAGCAGTAAATTAACTATCAAACATACCAAAAGAGCATAAAGGATAAAAGGAATAGGAACCAAACCATCCCACTCCACCTCTTTCTACAGTGATAGCCCCAGACATACACTAAGGAGAAGCAAGCATAACAACATAGACAATTAAGGTAAAGCGAATACCACTCGAGTCAAGGACGATGTTTTCCAAATACAAACCCCCAAGGCCTAAACCAAGATCAGATAAGCACCCAGAAAACACCGCTCTTGAAGCCGAATGATAATACAACCAAACATCCATGACTCTGGCTATCACTGTCATCCTTGCCTCGATTTCACCGTTAGTTGAATGACCATCTGTCAAGGGCTAATGGTAACCCCGGTTCTAACCATAACTCCGCACACTGCCTTGTGCCTAGGACTTATCTACTTTGCCCAGAGTACTCAACTACCTACCTGTAGTCTTTTGGGTGTCCCGACTACCTACCTGTAGTCGTTATGGGCGCCCCATGTACTCTTGCTTTTGAGCATGCTAGAACCTTCAACAACGACGAGATCCAAGCCTCCTAGCCATCCTTCTTGACGACTATCCTCATACAAGCTCAAGCTACCTCTTGAACAGTCCATTATCAACCAACTTGAACTACTCTTCAAGTTATCAACATGCTTGGAATGATCCCTGCTTGGATTAAGCCAAGACTCACATCATACTTCGCTTCATCGCATCAAAGCAAAGTCTCAACTCAACAACATGGTTTGCCTCATCAAATCATGGCAAAGTCCCATCTCAACATCATCCAATCTATACATATGAGCTTCAACATCCGCTACATATGCCTTAAGCAGCTTTCACCATTCAAGAGCCTTCTTCCATAGCTTTTGAATCCTCTTTCATCATCTTGTTCCAAATCAACTACTAGCTAACTTGGAAACAATCAAATCAATCATACATTCAAATAATCAATCATTCAAACAAGATCTATTAAGCAATTTAAGCAATATCAACTATAATGGCAATTTCGTAAATAAACGAGCAAAAGTCCAACATATGTGAAATCATGGTTTTTAGCATAGATTTATCAATTATAAAACATGGGATTTGTCTCTAATGCTTATTAAACAAACTTGCATAAGTAAACATCTTCAAAAACCATGGATCTAGACTTCGATCTAAGAAAAATGCATGAAATCTCTAACTTTAACACTCAAACAAGCCACCAATCCAATATACTCCCTTGGATCCGCGTGAGAGA
Organism: Allium cepa; assembly: GCA_030765085.1. Classification (NCBI taxonomy): domain Eukaryota; kingdom Viridiplantae; phylum Streptophyta; class Magnoliopsida; order Asparagales; family Amaryllidaceae; genus Allium; species Allium cepa. The sequence continues at coordinate 445,825,050 of CM060931.1, forward strand.
TAACTACCACTCACCAAATCACCCAAACACTACAAAAACTACACACTTCAGATCTGGACAGCGAAGATCAAGGTTTGATCCGGCAATATCTCGCTCCAATCGATGAAATCTAGCTCGAACGGATGAAGATCTTCAACTTTGGCACTTGAATCTTCAATCTCGATCTTCGATCTTGGATGGATGTTAGAATTAGATTGGAATGGAGAAAAGAAGATGAAGAAATGTTGTAGTCGAGTTCCCAAAATGGCAGCACTTCGTTGCTTCAAAAACCGGTGCCAAAAAGTGAGCCAAACCCCTCTATTTATAGGCTGAACAACCCTTAGGTCGTCGCCCTTTAGGTCGTCCCCGACCTAACACTCCAACGACCTACGACCTAAAACCAGCCCGCCCTAGCGACCTACGGCTTATCCAAACACACAGGGTCTCACGACCTAAACCCCCTGCGACCTAACAAACAAGGCCGACTTAAGCCCAAGGCCGACCTAACGACTTATAACATTAACGACCTACGACACAACCCAGACATAACCTAAAACACAGGCCGCATATCCCAAGTCCTAAGTCGTATGACGACTTAACCACCATGCCGACTTACGACTTAATACCAGTGCCGACTCAAACCCCTGCCGACCTATGTCCCCAACGACCTAACAAACACACAATACAAAAGCCTCCGACCTAACTTAGGTCGTTGCCGACCTATCATGCTACGACCTAACAACATAGCCGACTCACGACTCAACCTATTTCCTTTAGGTCGCGCTAGCGACCTAACGACTCATCTACCAACGACTCAAGCATGCCTCTCTAAACCCTAAGTCGGCTACTTTCCTGGGTCGGTCCATCTCTAAGTCGCCTAACCTTTAGGTCGCTACCCCCTCTTAGGTCGCTCTCCACTAGGTCGGTCACTTTCTTAGGTCGTTCCTCTATCCTAGGTCGCTCAACCGACCTAACTCTCAACACATTAACATCCTAACCCGTTAGCTCCTTAGGTCGCTCACCCCTACCTACGACCTATCCTTCAAACGACCTAACTCCCAAGCCTTCCATCCTATGAGTCGTAACTCGTACACGACCTATCCTATGAGTCGGTCACGACTCAACCCTTAACTCGGCAATGCCTATGAGTCGGTCACGACTCAACACTAACCACACGAGTTATCTCCTTATACGACTCAGGCTAGGAACACCACAAACAACACTAACGACCTGTAAATTCTACGATCCATCGACACGTAAAATACGGGTCGTTACATTCTCTCCCCCTTAGGAATTTCGCCCCCGAAATTCCAAGCAAACAATCAGAAATCAAAGATATTCTGCATGCCTACCATCCAAAGCAATCAACAAACCATGCAACCAATTCTAGCCTAGGATGCAGAATTCTAAGACTCAGAACAAGCTACAAATTCATGAGATGTCACGACACTTTAGGGCGATACCTCGAAGAGTCCGGGATGAGCTGCCTTCATCCTCTCTTCCTCCTCCCATGTACAGTCGTTAACATCATCACTCCATTGTACCTTGAGCAACGTAATCGTCTTCCTCCTAAGCTGTTTCGTATCGGTTTCAACAATACGAAGCGGCTTACGAGGTCTCGAAACAACAGGATCAACCTCCAAGTCTTCATAGCTATCAGCAGAAACCACCGTAGTTGGGTCGTGCATATACTTCCGTAGATAAGATACATGAAAAACACTGTGCACACCCGCCATCTTTTCCGGTAACTCCAATCTATAAGCGAGCTTTCCAATACGCTCGATAATCGGGAATGGTCCAACAAATCTCGGAGTTAACTTTCCTTTCTTCCCGAATCTAATGACACTCTTCAGAGGAGAAATCTTCACAAAAACCATATCACCTACGTCGAATTCCAAATCCTTACGACGATTATCGGCATAACTTTTCTGACGATCTTGGGCTGCCTTCATTCGTTGCCGAATGATCTCTATACAATCTGAAGTCTGTCGAATCATCTCTGGCCCAAGTATCAGCTTTTCTCCAGTTTCCAACCAACATGTCGGAGAGTTACAAAACTTCCTGGAAGCTCTTCCAAAATCTACTAGTGAACAATGGATCTCGATCGCTCACTATACTCCTCGGAACACCATGGAAACGAACTATCCACTTCACATATAATTCAGCCAACTTCGATGCAGTCCTAGTCGATCGAACAGGAATGAACCTTGCACTCTTGGTCAACCGATCTACGATGACCCAAATCCCTTCATTTCCTTCCCTGGTTCTAGGTAGACCATCGATAAAATCCATCGACACTTGCTCCCACTTCCATGTAGGAACCTCCAATGGCTGAAGTAATCCACTGGGCTTCTTTTGCTCAGCTTTTACCAACTGGCAATTCATACATTTGGAAATAAAATTTCCAACATCTTTCTTCATACCTTCCCAGTAGTAGGTCCTCTTCATATCTCGATACATCTTATTACCACCTGGATGAATCGTCAGCTTCGAGTGATGACTTTCCCTCAGAACTTCATCTCTCAATCCATCTACATCGGGAACAACTAGCCGTCCTTGCTTTCGAAGCCAACCCTCTCGATCGACCTCGAATCCCTTATCCTTCTCCGGGTCCAATCCAGATTCCAAATCACAGATAATCTTGACAAGCTTATCATCTCCCCTTTGCCTCTCACCAATTCTTTCCACAAGAGTAGGCCTTATCGATAAGTTTGCCAACATCTCAGGTTCCAATTCACATCTAGGCCTGAAATCAAATCCAGCCAAATACTCAAGACTCTTCCATTCCGAAAACATGGCTCCCAAACCTGCATGTCTTCGACTTAACGCATCAGCCACTGCGTTACCTTTCCCTGGAGTATAGGCTATACCAAAATCATACGATGCTAAGAACTCTAGCCACCGTTGCTGTCGAAGATTCAAATCCTTTTGGGAAAACAGATACTTCAACGACTTATGATCTGTAAACAGCTCGAATCTAACTCCCAATAGATAGTGTCTCCACATCTTCAAAGCAAACACAATCGCCGCTAACTCCAAATCATGAGTCGGATAATTCCTTTCATGCGGCTTTAGTTGTCGACTAGCATACGCAACAACTTTATCCTTCTGCATTAGCACCGCTCCTAGTCCAGTGCCACATGCATCGGTGTAAACCACCATCTCATCATTCCCACTTGGAATAGTCAAAACAGGAGCACTTGTCAGTCGTTCTTTCAGGATTACGAAAGCTTGTTCACACTTATCATTCCATCTGAACACTTGATTCTTCTTCGTCAATCCTGTCAACAGTGCAGCTATCTTGGAAAAGTCTTTGATAAACCGACGATAATATCCTGCTAATCCAAGAAAACTTCTCACATCAGATGCATTCTTAGGTCTAACCCAATCCTGGATCACTGCCACCTTAGCGGGGTCAACCGCTATTCCATTTCCAGAGATAACATGACCTAAGAACCTCACTTCACTCTTCCAGAAGTGACACTTCGAAAACTTAGCTTTCAGCTGATGTTTCCACAAAATTCCCAAAACAATCCTCAAGTGCGTCTTGTGCTCTTCCTCGGTTCTGGAGTAAACCAAAATATCATCCACGAACACAAGCACGAACTTATTCAACTGATCTCTGAATACCCTATTCATAAGATCCACAAAATATGCTGGCGCGTTAGTCAATCCAAACGGCATTACCAGCCACTCATAAAACCCGGATGGTGTCCTGAAAGCAGTCTTCGGCACACTATCCTTCGCCACTCTCAACTGGTGAAATCCCGTTGCCAAATCCATCTGAGAAAACACCTTAGCCTTGTGAAGCTGATCAAACAAGTCATCTATTCTCGGCAATGGATACTTGTTCTTCCTAGTCACCTTATTCAGCTCACGATAATCAACACACAACCTCAACGATCCATCCGTTTTGGTTGCGAACACAACGGGCGCACCCCATTCGGACACACTTCTCCGAATGAATCCTTTCCGCAAAAGGTCATCAACTTGCACCTTCAGCTCTTGCTGCTCCCTCGGTGCCATTCGCCTAAGAGGCATCACAACAGGTCTGGCTCCCTCAATTAGATCGATACGAAACTCGATCTCCCTATGCGGCGGTAACCCTTTGACTTCCTCAAAGACATCACCAAACTCATTCACAATAGGCACCAATGACAGTCCATCCCGTGGAACAACTAGCGAATACATGAAGCTCATGAAGACGCCTTCTTCATGCTTACATCGTATCACAACCTTTCGCCCTTCCACATTCCCGACTGTCACCTCAAGCCTCTCACAATCTATCCTTGCCGCATACTTCCTAAGCCAGTCCATTCCCAAAATAATTCCGAACCCCGCAAAGTTCAGAACAAAGCAATCACAAACAAATGAGCAATCATGACTCGACACAACTAGACCACGGCATAACATACACAAACATGACGAACCCCCTACCGGATTAGTCACAACCAATGGCCTATCAACAATATCCGGTTTCATACCTAACCGGCTTACCAAATCATCACAAACAAAAGAATGCGACGCTCCAGTATCAAACAACACTCTAACTGGAACACCACAAATAGAAAGAGTACCTTGAACCACCACACTCTTCCCCTTCTCCTCAGCAGTAGGAACTCTTGAAGACGACGGCACAGCTTCCAAAGCATAGGCTTGCACAACCTGCCTATCTTTCCTCGGTTCTGGACAATCCTTCTTGATATGTCCCAGCTTATCACAGTTGTAACACTTTCCCGGCACTTTGGGATTCTTACAATCTTTGTAAAGATGGCCCTTCTGCTGGCAGTTATAGCAAGTCACTTCACTTTTCGGCTTCTTCTGGCCATCCCTACCCCTCTGTTGCTGTTGTTTCCTCTTCTTATTGCCACTCTGCTGTGGTTTAGATCCTTCCCTAGCTACAGCAATAACAGAACTTTCCCTAGGAAACAAACTCTCATGCCTAAGAGCTTTTTCCACAAGCTTCTCAAATGGATCGTCCAGATGATCCACTAACTGCCTCCCAAGATAAGCATCCAGACCAGTCACAAACTTTTCATTCTTCTGGTAGGGAGAATCAATATATGATCTGGCATACTTAGACAAAGCTTCAAACTCAGAAATGTACTCAAGAACAGGCCTTCCCCCTTGCTTGAGCTCCACAAACCTCTTAAACAAGACAGATTTCTGGGAAGTAGAGATGAACTTAGCTTCAAATCTAACTTGGAATTGCTCCCAAGTAATCTCTTCTTCTGGAGTATCGATGGTGATAGAATTCCACCAATCAGCAGCTCTTCCCTGAAGCTGTCTCGATGCAAGCTTCCTCTTAGTTGCATCCTCAATCCCTAAGTCACCAAAGATTCTTTTGCAAGCATCAATCCATCTCTGCACCTCAATAGTCGACTCTGTCCCCAAGAAAGCTTTTCCTCCAAGAGAAGTATAGTCCTTGCAAAGCTTAGCAAAATCTACCGGTCTTGGAGCTTGGACTTGAACTCCCACATCCACAGATGATCCTGAAGCTGGTATCCTCCTCATGATTGAAGTCATCATGGCCTCAAACATAGGAGCATAATCAACAGCTTCCCTAGCAGCACGGCTATCCCTCGCAGCTTGTCTCTCGCTTCGACTCATCCTTAATATCTGTAAATAAGAATGATTAGAACACCTTAAGAAACAACTGCATAAGGAGTTCAAACCCTTCTAAACTACTATATTATATATAGTAATCATCCATCAAAATACAATTACGTCTCTCATACGTAGTTACGTCAGCGAGCGTTGGCTGAAATCGATTAACCAATGCTCTGATACCAAATGTGACGACCGCCCATGACTCCCGCACCAAATGAAGGAAATAATGCGCTGAAAGGCGTGCCAGGCAGCCATGGACGATAGTCAGGGTAAAACAAAACAAAAGAATCTCTATCGTACAACTCACAGCGCATGGATAAAATACAATAGAGAAATATAATATAGTGAAGCTCCATAGAACAGAACATCATCATATAAGCATCACAGTAGTTTTATACAATCATCTACTCAAATCCATACATGAAAGCCTCACTACAAATCACTCAACCAAATACAGCAGCGGATACCCAGTACATATAGTAAGAAAACTAATATGCAAAGCCTCCTGCTCGTCTTCGTCATCTTCAGCGTAGAACTCCTAGCACAGCACCTGTCACCTGCTACCTAGTCTGCCCATCCCAAACATGGATGAACAGCCCAAGGTAATAAGAGGAGACATAAAACCTTGAGTCAGACATAGTCTTAGTGAGCAGTAAATTAACTATCAAACATACCAAAAGAGCATAAAGGATAAAAGGAATAGGAACCAAACCATCCCACTCCACCTCTTTCTACAGTGATAGCCCCAGACATACACTAAGGAGAAGCAAGCATAACAACATAGACAATTAAGGTAAAGCGAATACCACTCGAGTCAAGGACGATGTTTTCCAAATACAAACCCCCAAGGCCTAAACCAAGATCAGATAAGCACCCAGAAAACACCGCTCTTGAAGCCGAATGATAATACAACCAAACATCCATGACTCTGGCTATCACTGTCATCCTTGCCTCGATTTCACCGTTAGTTGAATGACCATCTGTCAAGGGCTAATGGTAACCCCGGTTCTAACCATAACTCCGCACACTGCCTTGTGCCTAGGACTTATCTACTTTGCCCAGAGTACTCAACTACCTACCTGTAGTCTTTTGGGTGTCCCGACTACCTACCTGTAGTCGTTATGGGCGCCCCATGTACTCTTGCTTTTGAGCATGCTAGAACCTTCAACAACGACGAGATCCAAGCCTCCTAGCCATCCTTCTTGACGACTATCCTCATACAAGCTCAAGCTACCTCTTGAACAGTCCATTATCAACCAACTTGAACTACTCTTCAAGTTATCAACATGCTTGGAATGATCCCTGCTTGGATTAAGCCAAGACTCACATCATACTTCGCTTCATCGCATCAAAGCAAAGTCTCAACTCAACAACATGGTTTGCCTCATCAAATCATGGCAAAGTCCCATCTCAACATCATCCAATCTATACATATGAGCTTCAACATCCGCTACATATGCCTTAAGCAGCTTTCACCATTCAAGAGCCTTCTTCCATAGCTTTTGAATCCTCTTTCATCATCTTGTTCCAAATCAACTACTAGCTAACTTGGAAACAATCAAATCAATCATACATTCAAATAATCAATCATTCAAACAAGATCTATTAAGCAATTTAAGCAATATCAACTATAATGGCAATTTCGTAAATAAACGAGCAAAAGTCCAACATATGTGAAATCATGGTTTTTAGCATAGATTTATCAATTATAAAACATGGGATTTGTCTCTAATGCTTATTAAACAAACTTGCATAAGTAAACATCTTCAAAAACCATGGATCTAGACTTCGATCTAAGAAAAATGCATGAAATCTCTAACTTTAACACTCAAACAAGCCACCAATCCAATATACTCCCTTGGATCCGCGTGAGAGATAACTACCACTCACCAAATCACCCAAACACTACAAAAACTACACACTTCAGATCTGGACAGCGAAGATCAAGGTTTGATCCGGCAATATCTCGCTCCAATCGATGAAATCTAGCTCGAACGGATGAAGATCTTCAACTTTGGCACTTGAATCTTCAATCTCGATCTTCGATCTTGGATGGATGTTAGAATTAGATTGGAATGGAGAAAAGAAGATGAAGAAATGTTGTAGTCGAGTTCCCAAAATGGCAGCACTTCGTTGCTTCAAAAACCGGTGCCAAAAAGTGAGCCAAACCCCTCTATTTATAGGCTGAACAACCCTTAGGTCGTCGCCCTTTAGGTCGTCCCCGACCTAACACTCCAACGACCTACGACCTAAAACCAGCCCGCCCTAGCGACCTACGGCTTATCCAAACACACAGGGTCTCACGACCTAAACCCCCTGCGACCTAACAAACAAGGCCGACTTAAGCCCAAGGCCGACCTAACGACTTATAACATTAACGACCTACGACACAACCCAGACATAACCTAAAACACAGGCCGCATATCCCAAGTCCTAAGTCGTATGACGACTTAACCACCATGCCGACTTACGACTTAATACCAGTGCCGACTCAAACCCCTGCCGACCTATGTCCCCAACGACCTAACAAACACACAATACAAAAGCCTCCGACCTAACTTAGGTCGTTGCCGACCTATCATGCTACGACCTAACAACATAGCCGACTCACGACTCAACCTATTTCCTTTAGGTCGCGCTAGCGACCTAACGACTCATCTACCAACGACTCAAGCATGCCTCTCTAAACCCTAAGTCGGCTACTTTCCTGGGTCGGTCCATCTCTAAGTCGCCTAACCTTTAGGTCGCTACCCCCTCTTAGGTCGCTCTCCACTAGGTCGGTCACTTTCTTAGGTCGTTCCTCTATCCTAGGTCGCTCAACCGACCTAACTCTCAACACATTAACATCCTAACCCGTTAGCTCCTTAGGTCGCTCACCCCTACCTACGACCTATCCTTCAAACGACCTAACTCCCAAGCCTTCCATCCTATGAGTCGTAACTCGTACACGACCTATCCTATGAGTCGGTCACGACTCAACCCTTAACTCGGCAATGCCTATGAGTCGGTCACGACTCAACACTAACCACACGAGTTATCTCCTTATACGACTCAGGCTAGGAACACCACAAACAACACTAACGACCTGTAAATTCTACGATCCATCGACACGTAAAATACGGGTCGTTACAGGAAACTTTGATAAAAACTAAATCTCCGATCTCAAATTCTAAGGGTCTTCGTCTTTTATCTGCATATTTCTTCTGACGATCTTGAGCAGCTTTCATCCTTTTCTTGATTAGCTCAACCTTCGCAGAAGCTTCATGAATTAGATCGGGTCCGAGCACAAGTCGATCATTCGATTCAATCCAACAAGATGGGGATCTACACGGTCTTTCATACAGAGCTTCATAAGGAGCCATCTTAATACTCGCTTGGTAACTGTTATTATAGGAAAATTCCACTAGATGAAGATGGTCTTCCCATGATCCTCCAAAATCCAATACACAAGCTCGCAGCATATCTTCCAGAATATGATTAAGTCTCTCCGTTTGTCCGTCCGTCTAAGGATGATAGGCTGTACTTAATCTCAAACTTGTTCCCATTACTGATTGCAGAGCTTCCCAGAATTTGCTAGTGAAAATAGGATCACGGTCACTTACTATGCTGATAGGAATACCAAGCAATCTGACTATCTCCTTCAAGAAAATTTCTGCTAGGGAAACTGCAGTACGAGTTGCCTTAACTGGAATAAAATGGGCACTCTTCGTTAACCGATCCACAATAACCCATATTCCTTCATTTCCCTTCCTGATTCTAGGAAAACCGTCGATGAAGTCCATCGAGATCATTTCCCACTTCCAATCTGGAATTTCCAAAGGTTGCAATAGTCCGGCAGACTTCTGTTGATCTCCCTTCACTTATTGGCAAATGGCACAACAATTTACAAAAGCAGCTACATCCTTCTTCATATTCGGCCACTAGAAAACTCTCCTCATATCTTTATGCATCTTCGAGATACCCGGGTGAATATTCAATTTGGAACGATGACACTCAGCTAAGACTTCTTGCCTCAATCCATCAATATTAGGCACACACAAACGACCATTAATCCTTAAAGCACCTTGATCGTCCATCTTGAAATCCGAATATCGCCCGTCCTTAGTTCCAAGAATTATTTCCTCAAAATATTTATCCACCATTTGCTTACTAACGATCTTTTCTTGGAGAGATGGAACACTTCCAAAAGAGATAAAACAACATTTCTACTAAGAGCATCAGCCACGACATTTGCTTTCCCCGGAGTATACAAAATATCCAGATCATAGGATGCTAAAAATTCGACCATCTCTGCTGTCACATATTAAGATCTTTTTGAGAGAAAATAAATTTCAACGGTTTGTGATTCGTGAATAACTCAAACTTTTCTCCCAAAAGATAATGTCTCCAGATCTTTAAAGAAAAAAATAGCTAACAGTTCTAGACCATGCGTAGCATAGTTCTTCTCATGTGACTTCAATTGCCGACTAGCATACGCAATTACTCTGCCGTTCTGCATCAGAACTTCTCCCAGTCCAACTAAACATGCATCCGTATATACTTCAAATTTTTTCTTTCCATCCGGATTAGCAAGCAGTGGAGCACTGGCTAGCCTTGTCTTCAATTCCTGAAAAGCTTCTTCACACAGAGGTGTCCATTTGAATTTGGCTCCTTTCCTAGTCAGCTTGGTCAGATGCGAAGAAATTTTGGAATAATCCTTAATAAATTTTCTGTAGTAGCCAGCCAAACCCAGAAAACTGCGAACTTCAATCGGTGTCTCCGGCTGTTTCCATTGCAAAATAGTTTCAACCTTCGCTGGATCTACAGAAATGCCTTCAGCAGAAACAATGTGCCTTAAAAATTTAACTTCTGATTTCCAGAAATGGCACTTTGAAAACTTTGCCTTCAACACATGCTTCCTCAGAGTTTCCAATACAATTCTCAAATGTTGCGTGTGCTCCTCTTCCGATTTGGAGTAGACCAAGATATCATCAATGAATACTAGTACGAACTTATTCAACACATCTCTAAAGACTCGGTTCATGAGGTCAACAAAATAGGCAGACGCGTTGGTTAACCCGAACGGCATGACCAACCACTCATAAAAACAATTCGGTCCCCTAAATGCTGTCAAGGGAATACTATCTTCAGCTACTCTTGATTGATGGAAACCTGGAGCTAGATCTAGTTGAGAAAAGATAGAAGCTCCATGCAATTGGTCAAAAAGATCATCAATGCGAGGAAAAGGATATTTATTTCGAATGGTCACTTTGTTCAATTCTCTATAATCAACACAGAACCTTAGCGAACCATCCGATTTGGTGACAAACACCACAGCAGAGCCCAAAGGAGAAAAACTGGGTCTAATCAAACCCTTCTCCAAAAGATCTTGCGTCTGCTTAATCAACTCTTCTCTCTCTCTAGGAGGCATTCTCCTACTAGGTTGAATCACCGGCACTGCTCCTGGAATCAAATCAATACGAAACTCAATCTCTCGATGTGGCGGTAGACACTTAACTTCTTCAAAAACATCAGGAAAATCTTGAACCACATCAATTTCTTCAACTTTCTCTTGAGAAGTCTCAACTCCTTGCAAAAGACTACTCAAGTGAAATCCAGAACTATCGCACGATACTTTGGCAATCCTACCCAAATCAGTCTCCAATGAAACTATCCTCTCATCACAATTCAGGACTGCTTTATACTTATCGAGCCAATCCATTCCCAAAATAAGATCAAATCCTTTAAAATTTAACACATACGGGTCACAAGAGAAACCGTGGGACAAATAAGAAAGCTTCAAGTCCTTACAGATCGTATCCAATTTTGTTGCTCCACCAATAGGATTAGATAAAATAATGGGTCGATCCACGGTGCTAGGGTTGAGAGAAAACTTTTCTACTGATTCCAGAGATATGAAACTCAAAGATGCACCCGAATCAAATAAAACTTTAATATATTTGCCATCTAAGAGTAAGGTACCTTCCAAAACTCCTTTGCCTTGAGAAGATGAAGATGGACCTGCTTCTAGAGCAAAAACTTTATCCTGTAGTGTCCTCTGCAAAAGTGGACAATTCTTAATCATATGACCGGGCTGATGACATTAAAACACAACGATCTTTGAACTACTGCCAATCCTGGACCACTCTGTCGTTGCTGTTGCTGAGATCCTCCTTGAGAACACTGGTCTGCCAAATGTCCAATTTGCTGACAATTATAACACTTACGCGGTCCGTTATTGCTTCCTCCCGATTTCTTTCACTTAGCTTGCCTTTTCCAAAGTGGATTAAACTTCCTTTTATTTGGGTTAACGGAATTCCCTCTTGAAACTGTTGTTGTTGCCTCCAATTTCTTACTCATCAAATTTTCATACCTCAACGCCATATCAACTAAATCAACAAAAGATCCTTTCAAGAGCACCGTCATCTTACCATGAAATTCGAACCTCAATCCTTGCACAAACTTTTCATTCTTCTTGAGGGAAGTATCAATGAGTCCTGATCCATAACACGAAAGTTCGTTGAATTTGGCCTCATATTCAGAAACAGTCATGCTTTCCTGTGTCAAATTCAGAAAATCCTGGTACAATTGAGTTTTCCTTGCTGTAGGCATAAACTTCTCCTCAAATAACTTCTTAAATCTTTCCCATGGAATATCTTCTTCAGGAATATTTGCAATTGTTGCAACCCACCATGCTGCTGCGCCTCCCTGCAATTGCCACGATGCCATTTCCCTCTTCTAATCATCCGACAATCACATACTCTTAAAAATGCGCTCACAAGAGCGTAACCAGGCTTGAACTTCAACTATCGATTCTGAACCTTTAAATGGTTGGCCTCCAAGATCGATAAAATCTTTACATAAGGCTGCAAAACTAACTTGAGGCGGTACTGGATTTACAGCCTCTCTAGCAATTTGACTTCGACCATTATCAATTGAAGTACTGGCCCTAACTCTGCCTCTTTTTCCAGAACTCATGTTGGCCATTGTCAATCGAAGTACACAATCCTTTCAAGTTACCTATTCAAGTGGCCAATAAATTTAGATATGTATCTAATTATAATTATGTGAAAATACAAATACGCACTCTTAAGATAAATATTACTCCAGAGCCTAGGTACTCGCTCAACCTAATGCTCTGATACCAGCCGTGACGACCCGGCTTTCCAACTCCAGAAAGACGTGTCATCAATAAGAAAGAAAGGGATAGAAATAGAAAAGAATAAAAAGAAAGAATAACAACATCAGAATCTCACAACGGAATGGAATAAAATATAATATATCAACATAACTATTACATAGTTATATATACATCAGAGTTATACAATATCATACAACGTGACTATCATATACATATCTGTCAGAACATACATCTCAAATATCATAAACTAACTAACACAGCAGAACTATATAGATAGATACATACGTCTGGTCTTCTGCTCCAACTCCTCCAGGAAACTCTATACTCCGAATACCCATCACTTGGCTACTCATAAAAATTTGAGCACCCAAAAGTTTATGAAAAACAAAATATAAACTCCAGGTCAGACATGGGTCTGGTATGAGTAAACGGGTTAAAGTTGTTTAACTTTGAAAATCATTTAAAATAAAGGTATCACGTAAGACTTCCCACACATAAATACGGGTAAGTTTTAACCTTACGCTAACCAAAACATTTTATAGGAAATTCAGTGATATTATAATAGTGTCTAGGGTTTTCAAGTAAAATACAGAAATAGCTGAAATGCTTACATCTCACATTCCAACGTAGTTGGGCACAATTAAAACGTACGGCGCTTACTAGAAATTGGATCCCATACAATGGCAGGGCTACTGGGGTACCGCCCATCACAGTAAGTGGCCTAGATCACCGTACCGAGGAGCCACCCTAACTCCCCTGCAACATAAGGCCGGAACCATTCCTTACTGAACAGTCCCGAACAAGATAACCCTGCAGTTGGCTGCAGACCAACCGCCCGCACAGCCGAATAAAAGGAACATCTAGACAGGGGTATATCTCGTCCTGCTTGGGCATGACCCACCTAACCTTGCTGCACATCTCCTATTCTAGCCATTCCCGGTTGATGAGGCTTGAGGCTGCGTTTACCTTTATAGAACATATCTCTTAGAATGCTCATCGTCTGCCTGACGATGTGCTGAAAGCATTCAATCCATACAAGTTCGTTCCGGGTTCGAACGAAACCGAAGGAATTATCTCGTTACACTCATTTTGGAATCAACCTCAGAGTTAACGACGATAACCCTTGCATTCTGAAAACACCATCTCGATATTCACTTGTGATTACACGACCTAACGTTTAATTTGGATCGATGTGGTTTTCGGAATATCAATTGATAGCCGATCCCGGTCTCATCGAAATCCAAACGCCATTTTAAAGGCCAAGTTGTCTAATTAACTTATATAGTTTAAATTCAACAATTGAATTCATATAGCAATTTAACACAGATGAATCATACACAGTCATTACAGATATATCCAGAATATCACAGAACATCACAGGATATAAATAAATATCAGAATCAATCAAATAGAATCATCGATTCATACCAACAAGTTTGATTTGTATTAAACTTAATTGCATACTTAAGAGTAAACTATATTTTATTCTTGCTTAATTAATTATTAATTAATTGACTTATTTCAATTCATTAATTACCTAATTAATTACTTCTTAATTATTAATCAATATCCTTAATTATTGATTTATAAAACCCAATTACACATTTAATTATTGCTAATTATTTAATTACCCATTAATTATTAGTTAACTTAGTCGTTTAATCCTTAATTAATTAGTTAACTACTATTTGTTAAGTTATTGGCTTTCAATGCTTAATGAATTTCTTAATTATAAATGGGTTTACACAAGATTATCATTAAATCTTTAATTACTAATTTAATTAAATTTTTGTACTACTTATTAAATTACAATTGTAAAATTTATTACATTCATAATTTACTTTGAATTTAACTTAATTATTCTTCTTTGTTTTCTGTAAAAATTTAAAGTTCGTATGGGCTTAAAACAAATTGGTCAACACTTAATAACATAATTTACACTTAACTTATTTACCTTTACTTAATATTACAGTAGGCAAACTTCTGGAATCTTAAAACCCAAAGTCAACAACGTGCTCAACTCGGGTAGAACTCGAGACCACCCAGTATTTCTCTCGCGTTCCTCCCTACCCTTCTCTTCTTCCACCCCTGTTTTTTAATTCTTCTGATTCTTTTTTTTTTAAAGCTTAAAGTTTTAACTTTTGAAACCTGATAACACACGCGCAACCCTGACCCAAAGCAAACACCCGAAGCAACGAACAATCAAACTCGAGTTTTACTCCAGTCGACACACACAGCGGCACTTCCCCGCCGTCGTGCACGTGCACGGCGGTTCGCCACCGCTTCCGCGCCACTCACCGCTACTCACAAACCTCTCACCTTCCCCTCACTCGTATACAAAGCCCAGAAGAACACGACAACCTCGAAATCAAAATATGATAGAAAATACGAACAGTAAGCCGAGCTCCATAGAGATAAACGTCACGTTCACTCAATCACGACCACCTGCGTTGACGTGGCTTCGGCCATACGTCGCCGTCAACACCCCTTACCTCTTCCCAAAATCTCACAATGCTCTGTTGAGCCACGGCAACAAGAACATCAACGAAAAGAACCCAAACATGATAAACCCATAAACCCTATTCTCGATCGATTCCTAAAAATCTTGTATTTAAAAAATTTTCTAACATTTTTCTGGTGATCTAGAATCAACACTTTAGCCTCATGTCAATTTTCATCAACAATTATTGGATGAATCATCTGAAATTCATGAAATAGCACTTACGGCTTACTGATGAACTGCTCTAAACACAGTTAACTAAAAATTATAATTATTGTCTTAAAAAACATATTACTGAATGTTGTTTCAAGATATGAATTCGAATTTACAATTTATACTATTCGAGTTTTGATCATTATTTACTTTTTACTGTAAGTTTAAGTTTTCAGTGTTTAAATTTTACAGCTATCTTAAAAACAACTTCAAACCTTAATCTGAAGCTTTAACAAATTTTATTTAGTTAAATTACTAATTACAGAAGATGACTTTATATAAAAGTATGAAATATTCTTTAATTTCTTTGACTCAACAGAAATTTGAAACCTGGAAGAATATCAAGATGCAGAACATACAGAACTAAGCCAAACATTCCAGAACTTAAATCTTCCACATAACAATACTTCATGAAATACATATTAAGAGTTAGATTTAAAATTAGTTTACTCACCCTATACTGTTGAAACAGAGAGGTATTTGATGATGATAGAAAACAGCAGTATAAAGTTTTGAATTCCTGTAACTTCCCCTTTGCTTCCTGACTTTATTTGAACCGGCAAATATGAAATTTTGTTTATATTTCTCTTGCTTTTTTTTCAGGCTTTACCTTTGAATTTATGGACTGAACTAAATGGTAAGAACAGATAGAATAATGAACATACATATATATAGCTTTCAACAATGCTGTCTTCTTGAACAAGCTTTAACTTGATACAATATTTGCTTTATTTTTAATTGTAATAAGGTACTAAAACCTGAGATGCTTTGAGTATTTCGGTTGGAAGATATTTTTCCAGATATAAAGGTGGGCTAATTAAATGTTTATGTTTTCATTTATGCTAGCATATTATTAATGTTTGCTGACACATTATTTGTATAAGATATTTGCAGGTTTTGTTTGTACTAATATGTTTTATTTGATGTGTATTCTTGCTCTCTTATGTTATCATAGAAATAAAATGTTTGTTAACAAGTTTTGCTTATTGATATATACTGATCTTTGCATTTGTCTGGTGAACATTTGTACAGTGGTTTTTTTGTTTTATTATATTTTTTAATGTGAATACTTGTTCTCTTAAGTTCATAAATAATTAATGTTTGCAGACAAGTTAATTTTGCGTATGAATTCTGTTTTGTTATCTTTTAACTTAAACACAAATTTATACACTGTTTGACTAATTTCATATGTTTGTCTTAACATAGTTAACATTTTTATTTATATCTTATTCATAGCATATTTTTGTACTTATGTTCATGTAGACTTATGTTTATAACCATAATTTATGTTATACTTATATTAAATATTTATAAGCTTATTTTATTTTAATTATAAAAATTGTCGTTTAGAGACACTACTTAATCTTATTTTTCATTAAAGTTAAATATTCCAAATATTTGATTTGTAACTTATATTTGCATTAATGTATTTATATTTAATATGAATATGATTGTGTTATTGTACTTGTTATTATTATTAACTACATTCATATCTCTGATATTAAATGTTATTAACACATAACTTTTAATTTAATTGAATAAAACATATTTAATTTTGAATATTGTTGAAAGAGTCTATTTTACATTTTGAAATTATAAATTCCTTTATAATTTATATACAACTAATAATATCCAAAATCTTGTTTATTTATAAATTAAAATCTCGTATTTCATTTAAAATTAGATTAAAAAGTTACTATAATAATATGGTCAAAATTCCGGGATGTCACAGGCATGTCTTGATAGGAGTTTGCGATTGGAAGTTGCTTTTATCGAGACGATTTAAATATATATATATATATATATATGATAAAAATTAAATCATAGCCGCCTTTCTACATGTTGAAACGTACATATTTCCTTTGTCTTCCCCTGCACGCTACTATCGAATCTTGTCCCCTCCCTTCTCTTTTGCAATGCGTTAGACCAGATCAAAATAAAAAAAATTGGGCTCCTTTAATCGAAAGCCATTCTTCTCTAATGTTTGACTTCCTTCTCTCTATCTTCATTTTCAAATCAAGATTTTTAAAAAAAGGAAAAAAGAATATAAATCTTTCGTCCGTTCAAAAACTCTGTTCTTCGCTTCAAATCAAAGAAAAAAAGTGGCGAAATTTTTCATTTCATAAAAACACAATCGAAGAAAATGTTAATGGCTTCTGCATTAATTTTGAGTTCAAAATCAAAATCCACTTTAATGGCCGTGACTTCCAATTCCTAAATCGAGGAGACGATCGGTTCAAAAAATAATTCAAAGTAATCGATCGAGTGATCGATCAAGGAGCGAAAGGGAAATGTCATCGGCGATGAGGCAAAGAATTGTGGCAGCGAATCAGGGTTGCCATGCGCATCACGGCCTGGGTTGATTCGTGGAGCTCGCGACATAGAAATTCGCGATCGTTTGATGGCCAGAGAACAATGGGATGGTATCGCACGTGATCTGGGATTGAGGTCGAGCAAGGTCAAATCGTGAAGAAAAGTTAAGGTGGATTGGGTCACGAAGCTCGGTAATGTCAGGTGTCTGAGGTTGATCTCGAGTTGGGTAGATTTTGCGATCGAGTTCGGAGGTATAATCCTTGTTTTAGTTGAGTATTAATTTAGTAATTGGATTAACAGAAAGAAAATAGATTTAAACAATGAAGTAAATGTTTGTCTTAATATTTACTAATAAAAAAATATGTTAAGGTGGTTATTTATTAAATTTAATCGTTAGTTAAAATTAAAAAATTTAAACAGTAACCAATTTGTTTAATAAACTTATTTACTTATTTTAACTTCCCAAAACATTTTTTTTTAGGAATTGGTTTAAAATTAAAAGTGTTAGTTTAAAATCAAATCACGGGTTAATTAATTTATCCAAATGAAAATTTAATTGTTTGATTTATTCGAATATTAATAAATGATATAATTATTTATACAAGGTCTAATACTGTGAAGGAAAAATTGGGAATGGAAATGGATTGCAAAATAAAAGCAAAGGTGAGATCTTCTCACTCAAATTATAATAATAAAAAATTTCAGTTATTGATTGATTGTTAAATTGTGATGGTTAAATTTAAATTGTTGATTGTGTGCTTAGATGATAATGTATTATCAATTGTATTGAAATAGACCCTATACGCCGCATAATAGCGGATGATCTTATATGTAAACACATATACCGCGATATTCCGTCTCAAAGTGGAATTTGTATTATATATGTATTTGGAGCTGTTGATTTCCCGCATTATATAGAAGATGAGACCCTATGCGCCGCATAATAGAGGATGATATTGTATAAATCCCATATACCGCGATATTCCACCTCGAAGTGGAATGGGTATTTAATTGTTATGCTAACATTTGTGGATGCAGGGAAACATGTTAGAGGGATCCAACTAGATTCCTCAAATAATTGAATTTGTTTCAATATTGTGTATTGATTTAATTACAATCTGTGTGTGATTATATTGTGATTGAGATCGTTGAAAGGTAAAATTTAGCGGAATAATATTTCTGGTGTCATAGGATACCAGAAATAAATAAAGTTGGATTTTAAATTTGAGTAGAAAATCTATAGTGAAATCCGATTGAATAAAATCCCAAAATATGGGAAAAAGTTTAATAAATGGATTCCAAGTAATAATATTTAAAAGGTGAAGAATTTATTTGAAAAATATGTTTTTAAATAATTTGGAAAGGATAAAGGAATTTATTTTAAAATAATAAATTCGAAAATTTGTTTGGTGTTAAAAGAATAAATCTTTGGGGAATCGATATGAAAATTGATTCGGTGTTTGAATGAAAATCGATTTGGTGTTAAAATAAATTTAGAAATCAAATTGGAAATTGATTTGGTGTTTGTATATGATTTTTTGAAATTGACTTAAAATCATATAGTAGTGCATATTTGGGAATTTAAAATTCACAGTGGCAATTTTATAAAAGAAAGGGAAAATTGTTTTAAAAATAAATATTGTTTTATTTTTAAAAGCGTGGAAAGAAATTTACGGATTTGGAACGTCAATTTAAAAGTAAATCCAGAAGGATTTATAAATTGATTTGAAAGATAGATTTTAGAATGGAAGGTGTATTTTCCCTGGAAAGTCGAGTATGTTTTCAATATTGTCTATAAATATGAAATTGAAGTTGTGAAGATGGT
This sequence comes from Allium cepa, assembly GCA_030765085.1. Lineage (NCBI taxonomy): Eukaryota > Viridiplantae > Streptophyta > Magnoliopsida > Asparagales > Amaryllidaceae > Allium > Allium cepa. The sequence goes on from CM060931.1 coordinate 445,844,610, forward strand.
TTTAAGGAAAGATTATTTTGGAGAAATTATTGACTTGGGTTATTTTGAAAATCTTTAAAGTAATGATTTATTTTTAATATAGAAGTGGTTATTTAAAGATTAAATCGATATTTGTGTAGAAAAGGGTTATTTAAAATAGGTATACCCTATCTACTAATTTTATTTTAAAGTTAGTTTAGACTTGAAGTTTTATATGAGATATTGGTATAATATTTTCATAACTAATATTCAAATAAATGTTTTAAAATAATTTATCTAAATGTTTTGAAGTATATATCTTGGACAAGTGATTTAAAGTATTTTAAAGTATTTGAACTCGGCAGACTTTCAGTGGAAATAAATAATATCGAAAATCTTATTCAGCAAGTGAAAAGTGATTTGAAATTTGTTTTCAAATGGTTGAAGAGTGAAAATATACCTTGTGAAGATATTTTGAAAATAAATAATTGGGAAAATTATTTAAATCTGGTAATTGTTGTGAATGTTGATTGGTAGTTAACTAACCGACCATCGATATTTGTCCTTAAACGACAATTGAGTTTCGATGCGACCAGGGGTCCAATTCCAAACGGTTATCCGAAAACCACATCGAACCTTTATGATTGTGATGGATCTTTTATTTGAAAGATCAATGTGGAAATTTGTTGTGACTTGTTCGAAATCTGAATGAACACTTATTTTGAAAAATAAGCGCTTGTTATTCGGATTAGTCGGGAGAGGACTTTATGTCATAAAACCCATTCCGAATAACGATACGACGAAATGGGATTGCATTTGAAGACGGTGTTGAAGACCGGGTATTTTCGAAAACGAAAGGATTACCTATCGAATATCTCTACACCGGGTTGCTCCGGTATAGAGATTTTATCACCCTTTGTGATGGAGATTCCGGACGTGATTAGTAAATATCCGGATTTGCAAGGGCTTCTTTGAAGTGCCTTCGGTTCCGTTCGATCCCGGAACGGACTTGTATGGATGTGTGTCTGACATTACATTTTGAGATGTAAAGCTGATTTCTATCAAATACATTTCTGTTGGCGGCGGAGAATTTATTGTCTTAGCTTAACACCCTTCTTTGAGATGTACGAGCTCAGAGGTTGTGTAGTTGATGGTTACCAGTGGTATATTCCCAAAATTGGTAATGTGGCATACGAAGTGTTGCTGATCATTTGTTGATCAAAACATGACTTTGTGAAAAGTGTAGCTTTGTGGACGAGACTTCGTCGGACCTCACACCTCGGAAATGGTCGAAACAGGAAAGATGCGGCAAGGTTATGAGGGTCGCGCCCTTTAGGGTATGTCATTTCCTTCTGGAAAATGGTAGTATCATGGTATGGATCCTAGATATTTTACCTATGTTGTTGCCGCAAATTGATTATACTTTGTGGTTGTTGCTTTGTGGTTGAGAATCCTCGGATAAAGGTCGCAAACAACTAGGGGATGGCATATTCGAGTAGTAGTTACCTAGTTACAGAGGTAACCCGGTCTTGTGTTGGCAATGATCCGGGTAGGTTCTCGGGACGTCCCTCCAGAGGCGTACGCATGTGGCAGTAGAAAGTTCCTTAGCCTGACCATTTGTTGGAAATCCAAAGAAACAATACGCGCTCTGTACGGTTTCAGTTGTATAACCTGCCATGGAATGTGGCGGTAACCTGCTATTGAACATGGTAGCTATAGTAGGCATACAATAATGGTTGTATGCTGGCTAAGATTAATATTATACTTTCGAAATTTTTTCCGCTATGCACTAATAATAACAACATCAAAGGATTTTGCGTATCAAGCACGTTTGACTATCATAAGAAGAAATCTCCTCCAATCCTGTGTTTGCGTTGTGTGTGTGGCGGGAGGCCTTATGATAGTTTCATTTTCCAAAAGCGTAGCGGATTTCTTTTCCTTTGTTTATGAAAAATAACTATTTTAAAATCTCACACCAGTCCCACGACTGATCTGAAGTTTATTGTTCCCTTTCTAAACTCTGGGTGCCCATAATTTTTCACACGGGCAGCCTAGAGTCAGGTTATTATTATTCTGGAGCGAAGTCAGGAAAGAGATGCCGTGGAAATCAGGAGCAAGCTGGATGGCGAAGCGTATCACTAGTACATGTTATATTCTTTTCCGTTGTTAGTTGTTGTAACACTCTAATAATGTAATGTGATGTAGGGTAATAACTGATATAGTTCTTTGTTTTAAAGATATTCATTTATCTATTATATTTGTTCTGCTGTAAAATGTGAGATTCTATTATTGTTTTCCTTTCTTCTTCTTCTTCTACCTTTTTCTTCTTTAAACCCGAAGACTCGTACATTTGTTCCACTTTGGGCTGAATTGTTGTGGAATTTTCCAGCTCAAAAGGGGTACGGATTTGCGGGCCTTTACAGTGGTATTAGAGCATTTGGTTAAGCGAAAACCTTGCTCTGTTGGGTGTTACTCTTTGGAGATAGAGTTAGCAGTACTCTAGAATGAGTGTGAGTGTATTAATAGATATGAGCGTGTATTTGTTAGTGAATATAGAAATTGTTTTATATTGTGATGATTGGTTTGTTGAGTGGTATATGGATTCTGGTCGATATAGTCTGTACAACTCTATCGATAGGGATTTCTAAACACTCGTACAGAACAATTTGACACGATATTGTTTTAAAATAGGGCGAATGAAATAATTTTTCCTAAAATATTTTCGTAGATGAAGGAAATAATCTTTGTAAGTTATTATAGTATATGGTTGCTTGATTGTTAAGAAGTGATAATATTATTATTATCATTTGGATAGGAAATTGAAATCGCAAGTCCAAAGTTAAGAAATAAATTCACATACAAATGGAATTTGAGAATATAAATTGTAAATGTTATTTTGTAATTTGAAACAGAATTCTAGAGTAGTATTTGGAAATATTTTGAAAAGAATTTGAAAATTTCAGAGATTTGGAAAGTTTAAATCCCTTTGATTTTGAAGATGATTTTCAAAGGTTTTGGAAAATATTTTGAAGGGATGAAAGCTCTAAACTCTTTTCATTCGCTAGAAAATAACTTCGGTGATGACTGCAGCATCATCGATGTTCATTTTCGAGTTTCCAAGAGAGGAATTGCTGCCAAATTATTTTAAATGGAAGTTGTTTGCAAACTGGGTTTGGTTTTAGAAATTTAAAAGGATAATTTGAATTGATTTCAAAAATGGTTTTGAAATGTTGAAAAGGCTCTGGAATCTTATAAAAAATTAGTTATGGAATAATAAGTTTGAAAACTTGGAAAATTCAGGTTTAAACTGAAATTAGCTTGAGTTAATTTGAATAAAGGTGAATTTGAGAGGTCTTATATACTAAATGACTGGAATAAAATTTATTAAGGTAGAAAATTAGGTTGTGAATGAATAAATAAATTTACAATTGCAAGTAAATGAAAGTGAAATTGAATGTTGAAATTCATTTTGAATTTGTAAGTAAACAGAACGGGAATTGGAATTGAATTTGATTTGTGATAAACAATGTGAAGTATTGAAATGAAATTGTTAAGTGAAATTAATTCAAGAAATGACAAATTAATATGGTTTAAAATGAATTGAATTCAATATTTATAAATGAAAGATAAATTGAATTCATATAGAATTGGAAACCCAGTTTAAATATAAGTGGGTATAAACCAAAATGGTGAATTGAAATTGAATTGCGTTTAGGAATGAAAAGAAGAATAAAACTGGAATAGTAACTGAATATTGAAAATCAATTTGAATTGTGTGAAATAAAATGAAGTTGTAAAATTAGTTCGAAGTGAACTAAAGATAATAAAGTTGAAATAGAAAAATGGTTTGCGATTACATGAATTGGAATTTTTAATGAATTAGTAAATGAAATTGATTTAAATGGTAATATGAATCAGTTGTGAATGAAAGGTAGTTGATAAAAATTCAATATTCAGAAGATAAATTAAATCTAAATAGAATTGAAATTGTGAATTGAATTCAAAGGAAATTAAAAATGCAAGATTGAATGAAAATGGATATATAACGTCAATAATAAAGTAAAAATGGTATAAGAAGTATATATTGAAAATTTTGTAAAGGAACATGCAAAATAAATTTGAATGTTGTAATTGGATATTATGGCTAGCAGGATATACAGGTGTATTAAAGGAAACGGAATTGTGATTTGATTTTCGAAGATAAAATTGAATTGCTCGACAAAAAGGTATGTATTTAAATTTCAGTATGAAATTTGATGATTTTCTTGTCTAGCCACTTAGCGTTTTGTTTTCTTTTTGAATCTAAGGGCCTGTGGTGCCATTTTGTAGTCGTACCGAGCTAGCCGCGTAAAGGAGACGCTGGCGAAAATTTTCGAAAATTTAGGGTGTTAGAAAATTTTTAAGAAATTTTGGATAATTTGAAATTTGAATTTAAAATTTAAACTTGAATTATTGGGAAAATAATGTTGTTTGAAACTTATGGTTGATTTTGGAAAATTAGTTGAAATGATAATGAGTCTTTAAATAAAAAGATTTGTTTTGGAAAGTTGATAAAACTATTTGTTTGGAAAATATTAAACGGGTTGAGGACCATTCTTCTTAACTAGAAATTTCGGGACGAAATTCTTTTAAGTGGGGAAGGATGTGATGACTCAGAAATTTTTAACATTTAAAATGGAATATTTAATTAATTTTAAATATTAAGAAGTTAGTTTAACTTGAATTTCAAAATTAACTATGAATTTGGAGATTAAATGATTGGATTTAATTTATTAAAGTTGAATAAAAATTTGTATCTTCAGTTTTAAGCTGATTAATTTTTTTTAAAGGCTTAGAACATTTATATTGATAATACTGAAGATAATGGAAGCTTTAGAATTTAATTTGGAAATGTTTTATTCAGTTTTGAATTTATGTTGCTTAAATCGATATTTAAAAATAGCATTCCGAGGCACAGTTTCGTATTTCGACGAAACTAGTTCCATTGGATCCGTAATATTGTATTATTATCGGATTTCAATTTTCGTAGCATTCGGAGTTGTCTTTTGGCAGTACGATAAGAAAACGCGTTGAAAATTATATCAAAATTTAATTTAATAACTGGTTCAAAAAGCTATCTTCTACATACGATCGAATTAGGACTCAAAACCTTTTCCATTGCGTTCGGAATAGGGGCATAACATTGTGAACGCCTAGTGGAATGCCTTGATAGGAGTTCGCGATTGGACGTTGCTTTTATCGAGACGATTTATATATATATATATGATCAAAATCAAGTCACAGCCACCTTTCTACAGGCTGAAACGTACATGCTTTTTTTGTCTACCCCTGCACCCTACTATCGAATCTTGTCCCCTCCTTTCTCTTTTACAATGCGCGAGAACAGATCAAAAAAAAAAAGGGATCCTTAAATCAAAAGCCATTCTTCTTTAATGTCTGACTCCCTTCTCTCTCTCTCTCTTCAGTTTCAAATCGAGATTTTTAAAAAAAAGAAAAGAAATATAAATCTTTCGTTCGTTCAAAAACTCCATTCTTCGCTTTAAATCAAAGAAAAAAAGGGGGGCAAAACGTTTCATTTCAGAAAAACACAACCGAAGAAAACGTTAATGGCTGCTGCAATAATTTTGAGTTCAAAATCAAAATCCACTTTAATGTCCGCGACTTCCAATCCTTAAATCAAGGAGCCGACCAATTCAAAAAATAATTCAAAGCAATCGATCGAGCGATCAATCAAGGGGGGAAAGGGAAATGTCATCGGCAATGAACAAAGAAGTGTGGCGGCGAATCAGGGTTGCCGTGCGCACCGCGGCCTGGGGTGATTCGTGAAGCTCGCGACATAGAAATTCACGATCGCTCGATGGCCAGAGAACAATGGGATGGTATCGCGTGTGATCTGGAGGTCGAGCAAGGTCAAATCGTGAAGAAAAGTTAAGGAGGATTGGTTCACGAAGCTCGGTAATGTCAGGTGTCTGAGGTTGATCTCTAGTTGGGTTGATTTTGCGATCGAGTTCGGAGGTATAATCCTTGTTTTAGCTGAGTATTAATTTAGTAATTGGATTAACAGAAAGAAAATAGATTTACTAATATATGTTAAGGTGGTTATTTGTTAAATTTATTCATTAGTAAAAATTAAAAAAATTTAAACAGTAACCAATTTGTTTAATATACTTATTTACTTATTTTAACTGCCCAAAACATTTGTTTTTAGGAATTGGTTTAAAATTAAAAGTATTAGTTTAAAATCAAAGCACGGGTTAATTAATTTATTCGAATGAAAATTTAATTGTCCGATTTATTCGTATATTAATAAACGATATAATTATTTATACAAGGTCTAATACTATGAAGACAAAATCGGTAATTGTTAACCCTCTTATTTCTATGACCCTGCGATCTAGATAAAGTAGCGACCTAGCGACTCAACTAGTCAGCGACCTACAGAGCTCAGCGACCTAAAGGATTGAAAGGTCCATCGACCTAAAGTTATCAACGACTTAGCGACCTAAGGGATTGAACGACCTAGCGAGTTAATAAGGGGAGCGACTTAACAGGGATAAAGTTCTGCAGCGAGCTAAGGTGAAACGACCTAACACAGCAAGCATTACGACCTAACGGACTAATGGACCAACAACGGGTTAATGACCTAAAGTGTGTACAAGTTAACTTAGACGCGACCTAACAGGAATGAAGCTCTCTAACGACCTAGTGACCTAGCGAGCTATACAAAGCCGAGGTAACTTGTCTTCCTCATGTCGTTCCTTCCCTAGGTCGCCCACGTTCTACGACTTGTTTGAATAATCAAGGGTGCTCCTGTTAGGCCGTAAACCATGTCTACTAAGTCGCCCACGACCTACGACCTATACCTAAGTCGCTCACGACCTAAACATACCAAAGGAGCTTCGTATGCCGCTTCCTACCTAGGTCGGCCACGACCTATGACTTTCTAGTTCCTCCAGAACGATCAAGTGTTCCATGTATAAGCCGTAAACGACTCCCACTAGGTCGCGGATGACCTACGACCTATCCAAGGTCGCCTGCGACCTACGACCTAACACCGAACTCTCTTACAAATACCCCGCCTACTCCAACTAAAAGGGGATCTTTTTGGCTCATTTCTAAAACGCCGATACTCTGCTGAATTCTCGACTCACTCGACACTTCAAACACAAAGGACATCTCAACAAACTTCAAGAGGAAATCTGACGCAATCAACATGGATTCAAAGACTTCTTCTACATTGGAGTTCTAGTTATTTGTCCCATCAGTGTTGTAACTAAAGATTGTTGTAAAGTTGTAATTGATTCAGCAATAAATGAGATTAAAGTGGACGTAGGCTTAACCTGAAGCAGAACCACTTTAAAACTGTTGTCTTTTACTGCTTTCTCTGTGACTTTTCTACTTGTTTCTGATTCCCGTATCGACGGGTAGTGCTTTCACATTTTCTCTACATACACCGGGGTGTTAGCGTTCAATTTTAAACGTTAACATTTTTGGTTCTTTCACTGAGAACCCAACTCAGGCTATCTTCGTCATTGCTTCACAAAAGATTATAGAAATAATTTCTCTCAAAACCAGAAGTCTGTCAGAGATAATGGCTCCTGGAAGAAAGCGCGGATCTACAAGACCCAGTAATGTCTATGAGAATACTGCAACTTCTCCTTCATCAAGTCAAGCAGCACCAAGTGCTGGAATTACACGAGCGGAGTTAGATGCTGCAATATCTGGATTATACCAGCAAATGGAAACTCAGAATGCTTTAATGCTTGAGAGGTTAAATGCATTGCTCGGAGCTAACTGTCAACCGGTGAGTAATGAAGAAAACCTTGCAGATGGTGTCCATAATCCTGAAGAGAGGAATATTCCTCAAAGAGCAGCTAGCCCCGCCAAAGAAACACCTCCTCAACATGGAGGATCGAGACCACAGCCAACTCTCCGCGAACGTTTGTCCCGACAAACTTCCGAGAAAATGGCCGAAGTCTGTCCTGCAGATCCTTTAAATGATGAGGAATATCTTTCGAGGATGGTGCGACAAATCATGAAAGAAAGCATGCAGAGGGATGAAGATGAGAAGGAGTGGGGATTCGCTCCGAGCAAAACTCCGTTCACTGAAAAGATTCTGAAGGCGGAATTCCCAAGGAAGTTTGTTCCTCCTACCGTCCCGGCTTATAAGGGAACAAGCGACCCCAATCAATTCCTGTATAAGTATGATTGTCACATGACTGGTGCTAGAGCGTCTGACGAGATCAAAGCCGGTACTTTTCGGTATACTTGGAAGGAGTGGCTCTGCTCTGGTCCACAAAGCTTCCGGTCCGATCCATAGACCAGTTCGTCGATTTGACTGGGAAGTTTAAAGAGCAATTCATGTTGTGTGCTTCAAAAGCTAAGGATATTATGTCACTCTCGAGTCTGGAGCAGAGTCCTGTGGAATCTATTAGGTCTTTCTTGAACCGCTTCAACATAGCTTTGGCTGAAATGAACAATGCAGAACCACGGATGGTCTTGACGTAGTTGATGAGAGCAATCGACAAATCAAGCGAATTTGGGAAGTGGCTGAAGATGAAAGAATCGAATTCGCTTGAGAAATTCTATAAGAAGGCTGAGGAATTCATGCGTTTGGAGAGCCTTCGGGCACCAGTTAAAGTGACATTGACAGAAAAGTTTAATTGAAGAACTACTGAGAGAGAACAAGTTGCAGTAATATGTTAAGAGAAGTAGAAATGACCCAACTTCATCTACTAAGGGCCAACAACTTCATGCTCATCCATCTGGCTCGGGTGAGAGGAATACTGTGCATGAATCAGAAATTCCTGTTGTCAATGTGATTACAGGAGGTCCGCACCCAGCAGGCAGAAGCTGGGGCGAGATGGAAAGATATGCCTGTGCCTTGAAGTATGCACCAACAGAAGAGAGTGTTTTTGTGCTAGAAGATGATGCACCTTTGAAGCAACAGAAAACTTATAATGATGATATTGTGTTCAAAGCAAGGGACTCTATGGGTATTGAGGCTCCAACCATGGATCCCTTGGTCATCTCTGCAGGCATTGGGCCGGCTATTGTGAGAAGAGTGCTTGTAGATTGCGGCGCTTCTTGCAATATTCTCTTCGAAAAGACGTTCGACCAAATGAAAATTCCAATGGCTGATGTTCAAGCCTCATCTCAGAAGATTGTTGGGTTCACTGGAGAACCGAAGCTGCCAATTGGAACTATTGACTTGTTCGTCGAGCTTGGAGAGGGGCAGAAAAAGATGATTCGGAAATAGACTTTTGTAATTGTTGATGAATTTTCTGCCTACAACGCCTTCCTAGGCCGACCACCTCTTGTGGCTTTTAAGGCAATTCTCGCCCCGTGGTGCCTCACTATGAAATTTTCCATGGATAATGGCGTTGGAGTTATTAAAGGGGATCAGAATGCTGGACGAGAATGTTATTTAATAGAGTTGCGTGAAGCGAGGAAGAGAGAGATGGGAAAATATGCGGCAGCCCCACTCCGCATCAAAAAACCAACCTTGTAGCAATTACAGGGTGGACCCTGCACTGGCGAGCATAGCGGGGCACGAAGAGAAATGGATCCTAGAAAAGCTAGTGCAGGGGAGAATAGAGTGGTGCTAGTGGAAGTAACAGTGCCAGTACCTGTTGACCCGAAAGATCCGAACAAAGTAGAGAATGTGGGTTCGCAACTTAATGTGACGGTTCAAAATTCCTTAATATCATTCTTGAAAGCAAATCTGGATGTATTCGCTTTGACTCATGCTGATATGTGCGGAATATCCCTAGAAGTTGCAGTACATACTCTGAATATTGATCCGAAATTTACACCAGTAAAACAGAAAAGAAGAACCCAGGGTCCTGAAAGGTCAGCAGCGTTGAAAGAAGAGGTAGACCGTCTTATGGAGAATGGTTTCATCAGGGAGTCTACTTATCCGAATTAGGTTTCAAATCGCGTACTGGTTAAGAAAGCTAATGGAAAGTGGAGAGTATGCATTGACTTCTCAGATTTAAACAAAGTCTTCCCCAAAGACTGCTTCCTGTTACCTAGGATAGATCAGTTGGTGGATGGAACAGCGGGGCATGAATTGTTATCTTTCATGGATGCTTACTCCGGATACAACCAGATTATGATGCATGGGCTGGATCAGGAGGATACAAGATTCATCACCGATGTTGGACTCTACTGCTATAAAGTCATGCCCTTCGGACTTAAGAATGCAGGGGCAACTTACCAAAGGCTCGTCAATGCTATGTTCAAACCGTAGATTGGCAAAACTATGAAAGTTTATGTTGACGATATGTTGGTAAAGTCAAAGAAAGGAGTAGACCATATGGACCACTTGGCGGAAATGTTTGCAATCCTCTGAAATTACGGAATGAAACTTAATCCTTTGAAATGCTCATTTGGGGTGGAGTCCGGAAAGTTTCTGCGTTTCATTGTGAGTGCTAGGGGCATTGAAGCTAATCCTACTCAGATTGCTGCCTTAAAAGAAGTAAAAGCTCATAGAACGAAGAAGGAATTGCAAAGTCTTAATGGAAAAGGACTTCCCTGAAGCTGTCTTGATGCAAGCTTCCTCTTACTTGCATCCTCAATTCCCAAATCACCAAAAATCCTTCTACAAGCATCTATCCATCTCTGGACTTCTATGGTTGATTCTGTTCCCAAGAAAACCTTTCCTCCAAGAGCAGTATAGTCCTTACACAACTTAGCAAAATCCACTGGTCTTGGAGCTTGAACTTGAACTCCAACATCTACTGATGATCCTGAAGTTGGTATCCTTCTCATGATCGAAGTCATCATAGCTTTGAACATTGCAGCATAGTCAGTAGTTCCCGCAACAGCACGACTTTCCCTAGCAGCTTGTCTCTCACTTCGACTCATCCTTAATATCTACAAAAAGGAATGATTCAGAACACCTTGAGAAACAACTACATAAGGAGTTCAAATCCTTCTAAACTACTATATTATATAAAGTAATCATCCATCAAAATACAATTACGTCTCTCATACGTAGTTACGTCAGCTAGCGTTGGCTAAAATCGATTAACCAAAGCTCTGATACCAAATGTGACGACCGCCCATGACTCCCGCACTAAAACAAGGGAATGGTGCGCTGAAAGGTGTGCCAGGCAGCCATGGACGATGGTCAGGGTAAGATAAAACAGAATAGTCTATCGTATTACTCACAGCGCATGGATAGAATACAATAGAAAGTATACATAGTGAAGCTCTATAGAACAGAAGTCTCATCATATAAACTCATAATAGTTTTATACAATCATCTGAATAGTCAATACATCAAGCCTCACTACATAACACTCAGAGTATCAAAGAAACAGCGGAACATCCAGTACATATAGTAAGAAAACAATATGCAAAAGCCTCCAGCTCGTCTTCGTCATCAACAGCGTTGGTAGCCAAAAACTGCACCTGTCACCTGCTACCTAGTCTGCCCATCCCAACATGGATGAACAGCCCAAGGTAATAAGAGTTAAACATAAAACCTTGAGTCAGACAAAAGTCTTAGTGAGCAGTAAATCAACTATCAAACATACCAAAAGAGCATAAAGGGTAAAAGGAATAGGAACTCAACCATCCCACTCTACCTCATTCTACAGTGATAGCCCCCAGACTCACCAAGCAGAAACAAGCATAACAAAGCCGACATTTAAAGTAAAGTAATTATCACTCGAGTCAAGGTCGAGGTTTTCCAAGTACAAACCCCCAAGGCCTAAACAAAGATCAGATAAGCACCCAGAAAGCATCGCTCTTGAGATCGAATGATGGTGCAACCAAACATCCATGACTCTGGCTATCACTGTTATCATTGCCTCGATACCACCGTTAATTGAATGACCGACACCTTCTTTCAGCCGTCCGTCAAGGGATAATGGCAACCTCGGTTCTAGACATAACTCCGCACGTCATCGTGACCCGTGCCTAGGACTATCGCATCTACCTAGAGTACTAGCACGTCATCGTGACCCGTGCTTGGAACGTCATCGTGACCCGTCCCAACGTACTCTTGCTTTGAGCATGCTAGAACCTTCAATAACGATAAGATCCAAGCCTCCTAGTCATCCTCCTTGATGACTATTCTCATACTAGCTCAAGCACCTCTCGAGCCCACCATTATCCACAAACCCGGACCGCATCACCGAGTTATCAACATGCTTGGAATGATCCCGTCTAGATTAAACCAAGGCTTTCACACATCATGCTTTGCTTCAACGCATCATAGCAAAGTCCCATATCAACATCATGGTTTGCCTCATCACATCATGGCAAAGTCCCATCTCAACATCATCATCAGATCTATCCATATGAGCTTCCACATCCGCTTCATATGCCACAAGCAGCTTTCACCATTCAAGAGCCTTTCCACTTAGCTTTTGAATCATCTTCGACCAACTTGTCCAAATAAAGTTATCAATCAATTAATGCATCAAATCAAACATTAATCCAAGTAATCAATCATTCAAACAAGATCTAAATAAACAATTACAACAATAATGGCAATTTCGTAAATAAAGAGTTCAAATCTAACATGCATTCTAACAAGCATGAATTATGAACAATATCTCTACAACTTGATGAATGAACTTACATAAGTGAACATGTAGTAAAACGGATATCAAAACTTCATAGATGATGGATCTACATGCAGACTTAAGGAAAATGCAAGAAATCACTATCTTTAACACATAAACAAACCACCGACCCAATATACTCCTTTGGGTCCGTGTGAGAGATAACTACCACTCACCAAAGCACCTAACCACCTCAAAAGATAACAACTTCAGATCTGGACAGCGAAGAACTAAGCTTGATCCGGCAAAATCTCGCTTCAATCGATGAAATCTCCCTTTGTTGGATGAAGATCTTCAACTTTGGATCTTGGATCTTCAACGTTGATCTTCAATCTTGGATGGATGTAAGCACTAGATTAGAGTGGAGAAAAGAAGTGAAGAAGTGTTGTAGTCGAGCTCTCAAAATGGCAGCACTTCGTCGCTTCAAAATCCGGTGCCAAAAAGTGAGCCAAACCCCTCTATTTGTAGGCTGAAATCCCCATGAGTCGGCCAAACCCTTAAGTCGGTCACGACTTAACAACCCACGACCTACGACTCATGCCCCTACCCGGCTTAACAACATGCGGTTCAATACACACACGGCTCACGACTCAATACACTGCCGACCTAACACGAGAGACGACCTAACGACTCAGTACCCACACGGCTTAACACCTGCGCGCCTCCCTTCCTAAGCCCTAAGTCGTATGGACCTAACTCACGACTTACGACTTAACGACCCACCGACCTAACCATAGGACCTAACGACTCATGCGACTTAACGCTACACAGGGTCACACGACCTAACAGACATACCGACCCAACTCAACCCCGAGTCAACGACTTACCACACACGACCTCCTTATGGCCGACCTAACACTAAGTCGCTCAAGAGACTCAGCGACTTAACTACCCTGCCGACCTAACTAGGTCGTCCCGCGACCTAACTGCACAACCTAACTACCTCACTAAGTTGCTCACGAACTAACTCCTATATCACTATCCCTTAGGTCGGTCATGCTATGAGTCGGCCACTCCCATGAGTCGCCCAACACCACTAAGTCGGCTTCTTCCCTGACTCGGCCACACCTATAAGCCGTTCAACACCTTAAGCCGCTTAATCCCCTATAAGTCGGTCATGACTCATGCCTCCATACGACTCAACTATGGACAACTTAAGCTCTGAACGACTTAGATTCTGGATGGTTTAACAACACAACTATCTAAGGATAACAATATTTCGATCCGTAAAAATACGAGTCGTTACAACTGGACTCCTGAATGCCAGAAAGCTTTCGATGAGTTGATTCGTCATATGGAAACGCCTCCAATACTTTCTAAGCCGGACAATGGTGAAGATCTTTTTGTATATTTGGCAATCTCGTCTCATGCTCTCAATGCAGCGTTGGCACGGGAAGACGCAAAAATTCAGCGTCCGGTCTATTATATCGGCAAGAGATTTACCGGGGCAGAGATGAATTATTCAAAATTGGAAAAGCTCGCCTATTGTCTACTGATTGCATCAAGAAAGTTGAGGCCGTATTTCCAAGCTCATCCTATCAAAGTCCTCACTGATCAACCTCTAAAGCAAGTCCTGTTTCGTCCTGAGACTTCGGGTCATCTTCTAAAGTGGAATATTGAACTCAGCCAATACGACATCACTTATCATCCCCGGAGAGCGATCAATGGACAAGATTTGGCAGATTTCATCGCAGAATGTACGGATAAAGGTGATAGTGAGGAAGAAGTGATTGATAATCCCTCAATTTGATGGAAATTATATGTTGATGGTGCAAGAAACGATTAATGTTCCGGAGCTGGGGTTGTGCTTGAAACCCCTGAAAGGCGGTCATTGTGCTATGCGTTGAGATTGGAATTCCCTTCGACAAACAATAAAGCAGAATATGAAGCTCTTATTGCTGGCTTGAGAATTGCTAAAGAATTGAATGTCAAAGTGTTGCAGATCTTCAGTGATTCACAGCTTATTGTATGTCAAGTTAAAAAAGAGTTTCAAACAAAAGGAGGAAATCTGCCTGCTTACTTGTCAAAAGCCAGGGAACTTCTTGATGATCTTGACCATTATACGATAAGTCATATACCCCGGGAAGAAAACATGAAGGCAGATTCTCTCGCAAAGTACGCAAGCACTGGTGAAGCTCAATTATTGGGATTAGTTCCTGTGAAAGTCCTGTCAGCTCCAAGCACTAATGAAATGGATATTGACTGGATCATGACTATATCTCAAGAGCAAGAATCATGAATGACTCCGATAATGGAATATCAGCTCAACGGTTCTCTACCAGAAAGTTCAAAAGAACGACAAAAGTTGCTATGAAAAGCCTCCAGATACATAATTCAAGATGGCCGATTGTATAGGCGGGGATTGTCAATGCCATTACTCCGATGTGTGACCAAGGAAGAAGCTAAGACAATTCTAGCTGAAGTACACGGAGGAGAGTGTGGAGACCATTCAGGTGGTCAAACTCTAGCAAAGAAAATTCTCCATTATGGGTATTTTTGGCCAGATATTAATCGTGATGCTGCAAGCTATGCCCGAAAATGTGACCGATGCCAGAGATTTGCAAAAATCCCAAGAGCACCTTCCACCTAGATAACACAGATGTTCAGTCCGTGGCCATTTTCTATTTGGGGAATAGATCTCATCGGGCCTTTGCCAACCGCCAAATCCAGAATCAGATATGCTATTGTTGCTGTTGATTATTTTACTAAATGGGCTGAATCTGAACCATTAGCTACTATTACCTCTAAAAAGATGATAAACTTTGTAACTAAGAATATCATTTGTAGGTATGGTGTGCTTCAAAAGATAATCACAGACAATGGAACCCAATTCGAAAGTGAAGAGTTCCATGATTTTTGCAAGCGATTCAAGATCCAAAAAAGCTTCTCAGCAGTGGCTCATCCGCAGGCAAACAGGCAAGTGGAAGCAGTAAACAAAATTATCAAATCAACCATCAAAAAACAGCTGGAAAAAGCGAAAGGTGGTTGGGTCGATAAGCTTCCACTAGCACTATGGGCATATAGAACTACCCACAAAACTGCGACCGGACACACTCCATTTTCATTAGCATATGGATCAGAAGCAATGATTTCGGTGGAAATAGAAGTCCCTTCACATAGAAGGATTCATTTCAACCAAGCTGAAAACGAAGAGTTGCAACTTGAAGCACTTGACTTCCTTGATGAAAAAAGGGAAGAGGCTCAACTCAGAATTGCAGCCCATCAGTAAAGAATTGCCAGGCATTTCAATTCCAAAGTTTGCCAACGCAGCTTTGAGATTGGAGATCTAGTCTTGAAAAGGGTCATGACAGCAACAGGAGTGTTTGCGCCACACTGGGAAGGGCCATATGTCATAGGCAAAAAACTTCTTGATGGCACTTTCAAACTGACAACTGTCGAAGGAGATCCAATTCCAAGAGCTTGGAACGGCAATCACTTACGTCCATATTTTACTTAAAAGCTTTTCTTAAATTTGTAAAAAGAATTATAAATGTATGATCCTTGTATTGAAGGCCATTGTAAAGCCAGTGCAAGTGAATAATAAGAACTATAAAGTGGATGTAGGCCCAGTTCTTGGCCGAACCACTATAAATCTTGTGTTCTCTACTATTATAAACTGCTTGTTTTATTTCGATATATAAAGCACTTCAATTGTATTGCTAAAATGTCCATTTAATATTGCAGGCCATTTAAACAAAGCTTACCCATCATAAGACCAAGCGATCCCTGACATCACTCAACAAATGAATATCTAGCCACAAAAATTCCAGACTCAAATCCTATATAAGAAGTGCTTCAAGCAAACAGTTAGTGGTTCCGCCAGAGGTAGACCCTTTATAACTAATTGTGATCGTTTGTGCAAACAAACATTCAATTAATTAGCCTATGTCTGCCCCTGCGAACTCATTTAACAATGAAGTACACTTCTTTGGATAGAATAAGCTACTTGCAAAAGAAAGGAATGTGTGCTTGGAAATGATAACAGGGAACCGCTGATATGAGCAAATGTCGAAAAGACATGGGCGAGCAGGCAGCAAACAACAAAAGACCTCCTCGGAGGCACAAGCCCTCTTCGGAGGCACAACTCTTCGGAGGATAAAGACCTCTAATGGGACTTGACAGAAAATAAAAGTTCTCTTTCTCAACAAAAAGTTGTGGACTGATCGATGGTACATGACACTCGTTAAGTAGCTGAGAACGTTTGTGCAAACAAACAATCCAAGTAACTTGTGTCTGCCCCGTGGATCCATCCAACCGAAGGAAGGAAACTTCTAGGAAAAAACCCTACTCGGAGGCACACATTCCACCGAGATCCGAAATAAAACTTCACAAGTGCTGGAATGTGAAAAGCCCTCTTCGGAGGCCCATTTCACCATATTTGAAATGCTAAAAGACCTCTTTGGAGGCACGCATTCCACCGAGATTTGAAATAAAACTTCACAAGTGCTGGAATGTGAAAAGCCCTCTTCGGAGGCCCATTTCACCATAGTTGAAATGCTAAAAACCTCTTCGGAGGCACACATTTCACCGCGATCTGAAATAAAACTTCACACGAGTCGAAATGTGAAAAGCCCTCTTCGGAGGCCCGCTTCCCAGCGGACAGGGAAAAATAAAAGCCTCTCCCCAGAGGCAGAAACAAAAAAAAGCCCTCTCCCCAGAGGCACACACACAAAAAAGCCCTCTTCCCAGAGGCACAGTCACACAAAAAAGCCCTCTTCCCAGAGGCACAGTCAAACAAAAAAGCCCTCTTCCCAGAGGCACAATCGAATAAAAGCCCTCTTCGGAGGCACAAACTGGTCAAAGCCCTTTTTCGGAGGCCCACTTTACCACGAAGGAAAATTCACTTGCCAAAATAAAAGTGACTTTATCCAACAGTGAAGTGTAAAAACTTCGCAACAAAAAAAGAGAAGACTTCTCCAATATGAGTTGCATTCTACTAAATCAGAAAAATATTTCCTTAAAACGGAAATATTATTCTATAAAGTACAGATGTAAATCTCCTTCAAATGGAAAAGTTGTTCTCTAAAGAAAGAGTACAAGTCTTCTCGAAACAGAAGAGTTGTTCTCCAAAATTTTGCCAATGTAAAAGAGATTGCAATAAACCATGGTATGGGGGCAATACAACATAGTTGCAAAAATAAAAATAATGCTCAAGCAACATACCATAGGTTTACTGCAACATCACACAGAGAAAATAAAGAAACTTGTATGAAAAAGAAGAATAAATGCATTCTCAAATACAGACAGAGGTTTGTACAAGTAAAAGAATCATTTTATTCCATACTATAAAAATTTTATACATGTGCAGGTTTCAAAACAAAAGAAGGCGGGGATCGGTACCCACACAATTTCCGGTCGACACAAGTCTTTACATATACAAGCAAAAAGTGAGGCGAAAAGCATAAGTCCCAAACCCATCATTTCTTCTTCCTGCCACCTTTCGAGCCTTCACCTGGCCGGATGATCAACTTTTTGTGCCGGCTTGTGAGAGTAGGGGAAGAAAGAGGAAGGGGTGCAATTGGACTCTCTTCTGCTTTTTCTTCTCCGGTAGAAGCTTCCTGTTTTTTGAGACTCCGCGTTTCCCCCGCTTCATAGAAGAAGAATCACTACCCAGAGTGAAAAGAACGGACAATTTTATGTCATTAAAAGCAGTCTGCTCCGGAGTTCTCTTCCCTTCTTCAGGTTCTTTGACCTTTTGTTCCTGAGAAGCAACATGATCGTCCAAGTCATGAAGAGCTTCTATGTGCTCTTCTTGCGACCCGGTTGAGAGATAGAAGGAGGAGTAATCTGAAGAGATGGAGGGGGGACAGCTGGAGGAGGGGAAGTCTGAACAATACTTGGTGTTTTCTCTACAGGAGAAGAAAGGTTAAAGTCAGTATTCCTCATAAAAAGAGGGGATAATGGCTCATCGACACTTAAGAAATAAGCGAGAAGCTCACCGAACTCGGTCGATGCGAACAAGTAGTCCACTTAAGCGAGATCGACACGGAGGTTACCTGGAGAAGTAGATTTTATTATGTAAACTTCAAAAGCTTGCACGTCAGTACTTTCTTGGGCCTCATCTCCAGTGCGGGCTATGGCACTTTCAATAATAGCTTGAGTAGGAGGTGGAGAATGGGAACTGGAGCCAGCAATATCGATGTCGGCTGAAATTGAAGGTAGAACTAGGTCAGTTAAGATTGTCTTTCCTAAATGTTCTCCTTCTGTCATTTCGGCTCTCTCTTTGGCGAGTTGCTCCTTTCCCCTGGAAAGAGCGGCATATGCATCATCATCTAGATAATGCGCCATTAGATCTACTTCGGCATATCCGGCTCCTCCAAGCATATCAAGTATGGCCTCCCACACTTTGGCCAAAGTGATTCCATATTCAGGTCCCAAAAACTTAAGGCTACCGCGCCCCAGAACACTATGGATGTAAAACTCGAATAAGGTGGAGCTGACATCGGCTTTAGTTGCCATATGAGATTCTTTGGCTGCAGTTTTGTCGGCAATAGCTTCATCGTGCTCTCTTTCAGCTTTAGAAAGTCAAGTTTTTAGCAGTTCAATTTCCAGGTTCTGGGAGTTGGTCTTTTCTTGTAAATGAGCAACATCGGCTCGGTAGCTGTCCACAACTTGTTGCTGTGCTTCAAATTTAGCTTCGGCATCTCTCTGTGCCGCTTGAGCATCTCTCACTTGTTTTTGAAGCACTTCTTCTCTCTGAGAATAGGAAGTGGAAGAAGTGACGAGCTCTTCCTTAAATTTTTCAACTTCCGCTTCAAGCTTTTCATTATAAGCAGCAATACTCTTCATTTCGGCATCATGCTGATCGAGTGTTTTCTGCCACTCAGATTTTTCATTTTCCATAGTCAGCATGGCTTCAAGGTTTGCGCGATTCACTCTTTGAAGCTCGTCAACGAGTTTCTGCCATCCAGACATTCTCTCGATGTCGAGTTTGACGGCATCAAGATTTCGCAACATGGCTTGCTTATCAATCGGGACCAAGTCAAGATCGAAGCGTACTCCCTTTAAGCACCAGTGCGGAAATCGGCTCTGAAGAGTTGCCAGACCCTGTCCAACTTGATAGGGGGGCCTACTTATGATTGTTTGAATATCGGTTCTTGGAAGGGGAGGAGAGCCGGAAGGAATTTCTAAAGAGACGGGAGCAGCAGGCTTTTCAGAGAGTTCAGATGTCAGTTTTTCACCAAGTTTGGCCCGTTTACTCGGGTCCTCAGTGACATGGCTTTTTCCCTTGTCATCACGAGACTTTCGCTTGTGGGAATCATCCTCTCTCTGGGAAGAATCATGTCGTTCGTCCCGTCTCCCGTAGCGCTCTTCATAAGCGCGCTTCTCACGAGCCTTCCTCGCAGCTCTTTCTTCGTCAGTTTCCCAAGGGGCAGGAAGATACCTCTTGGGGTCATAAGAACCACGCTTCCCATAACGCTGGAAGTCATCGTAGTAGGAGACGCTTCGTCCCATTAGAAAATCTGAAAATAAAAAATAACATTAACTCAGAAATCTTGGAAGCAAGAAATTTGAACGCATATAAGTGCTGAAAAGTCCTAAGTGTGTGTAACGTGCAATCTACGCGCGTCGAACTACGAACCACTCCTGGGTTGGGAGGTGATGATGGATTTTATAGCCAGTGTTAGCTCTTGGGCTGATGGAGTTTGTTGCAGAACAGATGTCGCTTCAACTGCTGGAGAAGTAACTATAGCATTGATAGGATCATCTTTAAATAGCTCCTATGAAGTAATCATCAGGTCGCTCAACCCCTCAAAAGTATCATCACCGCTGTGCCTGGCGAGACTTGTTCTCTCGGTTCCTTGGTCACCAGATTTCCCGGATTGTTGGGGAGGTTCCTTTTCTTCGATGACCGGGGCAAGTGCAAGTTTGTCGGATGACCCCGCAACATCAATTGAAGTAGAACACTTACCAATGAAGCCGCAACAGTATGTTCTTTCGACGTAAGTTCTCCGATGGAAACTGGGGCATCCGATGTCTTTACTGGAGAGTCGGGGACTTCATGAGGTTGAGTAGAATGGGTGGGGTGCAGAAGCACGTATTGGTGAAGAAGTTCATCTTTCAGCAGAAACTTAATACTTCTTTCCTCAACCGGCACGGCGCTTAATCTTTCAAAAGTCGTTTTGTGACTGGGATTTCTAGAGGAAGGAGGAAGTGCTGTAAAAGAAAAGAATGAAATTAGCACTTAGCAATTCGGATCTCGAAAAACTCAGAAACGGAAAGAACGGGGATGAGAAATCTTACTTCCTATTCTCCAGATGGCATAAAACCCTAGGGGGCAGCGAACGAAGAAGAATTGATTCAGAAAACCGTGAGCACTTTTGAAAAGATCGGTGATAAGTTTACGATTTCTGGCACTTCTCACAAGTATAATGGAGGGGTGGTCTTTATTCTTCGCGAATGTGCATAAGTAACAGATTTCTTCGAAGTTCGGAAGACGGTTAAGTGTCCTCCTGAATAAAACACACAATCCCATCAGGATGGCATAGCCATTAGGATGTAGTTGAAAGGGAGAGATGGTTAGTCGAAAAAGGAGTTGATGAAGAAATTCATTGAAAGGAGGAATGGCACCACAAAGGCACATCTGACCGTTGACAGCGACAAAACCGAGAGGAGGCCTGTCAGCAGTATCATTTGGCCTAGGAAGTATAGCATCCGCTTCGGCAATCCCAAATTGAATACGTAATTGGTTGAATGCCCGTTGACTCAGGGTGGTTGGAGTTCTTTCCGGAGGATTATCCAATGGGTCGGCTATCGGGAAGACTCCTTCAGATTGCTCGATTATCTCTTCTTGAGAAGACATTCTACACAAAAAATTGGATATTCAAATATAAAGGTGAACATTTCCTAAATGTGTGAAGTGTTGTGCAGAACTAATAAAATGACAAGCAGATATAACTGAAATTAAACTAACAGGCATTTGTCAGTTACAGAGTTTTAGGATTTGTTGTTTTAAGTCCAAATGCAAGTGCAGTATTGATGCAAACAAATCAGTTTTAATTGATTAATATTGCTTTGCTTTAATACTTCGCTTGAATTTGTTGATTCATTGCACTTCATAAAATTTCTTTAAGTTGATTATCTTTTATTGACTAATCTGTCATTCAATGTGGGCAATCAATGGCTGTATATTCGCCCTAGTTTTCTGCAAATGTTGTGTTCAGCAGGTTGTTAGCTTACAAGTGAATATAATCTGTAAAGAAGTGCAGCAAAGTTCAAACAGTTTAAAGTCCAGTCAGTTCAAAGTTCAAGCAGTCCATTCTAGCAGTTCAAGTTAGAAGTACAATCAAGTTCTATCAAAATTCTAAAGCTTTCAAGTTTTGTTCAAGTCCTTAAGTCACAATCCGGGTCAAGAAGTTCTCTAAGTCCTAGGTCGCTCACGACCTAACAGGTTGGGTTGAAATTGGTCTAGGTCGCAAAAAGCAACTCGGCAGTGAAAAATTGTTTAAGTCCTAAGTCGTTCGCACGACCTAGGCACTAAGTGATGCAGCTCAGACCTGGGTCAACGGATTGCAAGTAAGTGGCATGAGTCGTCTACAACCTAAGGGGAAGCGGCGAGTTAATAAGGAAGTTTTAAGTCGTCTACGACTTAACCAAGATTGGAGGAAAAAGCTACGGCTTAACAAGAATGAAGAGAAGGAGTTACGACTTAACAGGAGTTTGAGGTGTTCGAGTTTGATGAGTCGTACACGACACAACGACTCATCCATAAGTCGTCTACGACTTAACAGAGCAGAGGAAAGGAAGTTACGACTTAGTGGGAGTTTAAGTCGTTCACGACTTAGCAGATCAGAAAGTGAAGGCATAAGTCGTATACGACCTAAGTTGTCACGAGATAAGGAACAAAGCTTTAAGTCGAATGGAAGAATTGAGTCGTCCACGACTCAACATGGAGGAATTGATTCATACACGAAGAGTCATACACGACTCAACTGGAGGCCAGAGGGGACATGGGGGAAGAGACGCGAGCTAAAGAAGGAGATTTGAATCATATCCGAGTTAACAAGCCACAAGAGAGGAATGCGCATGGAGCTTAAGACGCGGCTCGCTTGAGTCGTGTGGGTCTTGAGTCGGTCCTTAGTTGAGTCGTGAGTCGTATATGTTGTGTTACTAGCTGGTATGTAAATACTGGGTTTGTTGAGTCGCATGTAACAATGAGTCGTATATTGTGATGTAATTGTTTTGAGTCGTTTGTTCTTTGAGTCATAGGTCGTTAGGTCGCATACGACCTAAGTGATGCGTTGAGGCGTTAAGTCCTTGAGTCGGTCATGTATGTAAAGGTGATGAGTCACTTGTGTTATGTCGGTGCCGACTTATGGTAAGTCGTAAGCCGTGTACGACTTAAGGGTCAGGGTTGTCAAAAACTCTATAAATAGCGAGTGAGTTGTACATTTTTGGTGGTTGATTTTTGAATAAAATTTCTTGTTGATTGCTGTGTGCTTTCTTCTAAAATTGGTAGTTGAGTGTAATCTCCTATCTCCTCTTTCGGTTAATCGAGTGCGCTCAATTCAACGATCATAGAAGCCGATTCACGGTATCTAGTGCGCTAGATCAACGTACGAAGAATCGTAGATCTTTGAACACGGTATAGTGCGCTATCAACGTGTTTGAGATAGCTAGAATTCGGTATCTTCGGATCAACGAATTTGGGCATTTTGGTATTCATCAATCCACCGATTGCTACTTTCACCGATTGAAGTTTATTTTGATTAATCCGCTGCGTCAGTTTTTTGATATCAGAGCCATACTTAGCCAATCATAGCTAAGTTGATTCTTGGAGCCAAATATTTGAAGTTTGAAGTTGAAGTTCATCGTGTTCATCTTGAAGTTGCAACGAGTTTGAAGATTTTGATCCATTTCATTTTGGATCTAGAGTTGGAGAAGTGTTTGAAATTGAAGTTTCTTGGAGTAAGTGGCCAAACTAGTGGTGATAGGCCGTGACTTGTTGGTCTTGTGTTGGAGAGTTTTGAAGTCTTTAAAGTTTAAAGTTGTGAAGTGTTTGAGTTTTGAGAAGTTTTCAATCATGCCGCCGAGAAGAGCTAACCGTCATCAAAACGTTGAGGTTTTGTATAGAAGAGAAGAAGCTGAGCTTATGGAACAACGTATTAATGAGAAATTTGATGAAGGCATTGGAAAGTTAGAGAAGTTGATGAATGATTTGAATCAAACTCAAAGGAGGAGATCACCAAACTCGAACCATGGAGGAAACAGAGTTTCGCCATCGGTTACGGAAGCGAGGAGGGTATCGCCGCATTCTTTTAAAGATAGAAGAGAAACATCAATTTCATCACGGAGAGATCATCATGACTATGGACATGAAGAGAGAAGAAGTCAACGTGAATTTGACAATGAGCCATATAGAGATGAAGAGAGACATAGTCGAAGAAGCATGCATGAACGAAGGGATGATAATGGTCGAGATTGATGTAGGCGTACTTTTGATTTTGATGAAGAGGGTGATAGAGCTAGCATTCATTATCGAGATCGAGACCAAGTTCGAAATTCTTATCGGGATGTAGAGGATGATCGTCGATGGGAATCGGGTATGAAGATGGAAATTCCAGAGTTTAAAGGAGGAATGGTAGCTGAAGAATTCTTAGATTGGTTGTCAAATGTTGAAGAGATCTTTGATTTCAAGGAAGTTCCGGAGAATCGTCGAGTGAAGTTGGTTGCTACTAGGTTGAGGGGGAGAGCTTTGGCGTGGTGGCAGCAAACTAAACTTACAAGGGAGAGAATGGGAAAGTCAAAGATTGAATCATGGGAGAAGATGAAGAAGTTGATGCGTGCTACATTTTTGCCTTACAATTACCAATCACTTATGTACCAGAGGTTGCAGAATCTGAGGCAAGGGACGAAGTCTGTTAGTGATTATGCTGATGAATTTTTCCAACTCATTGCCAGGAATGATATTATGGAAACGGAAGAACAACTAACTGCTAGATTCATTGGGGGATTGAGAATGCAGATCCAGGATATGGTTAATATGTTTGATCCTAGATCAGTTGCAGAGGCACATCAGAAAGCGTTGGCTTGGGAGAAGCAAGGAAGGCGTGGAGGGGGTGTGTTTACTAATTCCAATAATCAAGTGAAGGGTGTTGGTGGGAGTTCTAATGTTCCTAAACCTGTCAGTAAGCCAGTGGTGAAGGAGGCTGAGAAGGCAAAGGTTAACAGTGGTTTTAAATGTTATAATTGTCAGGAGTTGGGTCACAAAAGCAATGAATGTCCGAAGCCGAAGAAGAGAGCAATGGTTGCTGAGATTGAGGATGATGGTGAAGAAGCTGAATGTTATAATACACCTTATGCTGAGGAGGAAGAAGAATTATCCGGAGATGAGGGTTGTAACTTGATGATGAGGAGGTCTTGTCTTACACCAAAGCAAGAAGAGGATTCTAGTTGGTTGAGAAGCAATATTTTTCAGTCGACATGCACTATTCTAGGGAAAGTTTGCAAGTTCGTTATTGATGCTGGAAGCTGTGATAATATTATCTCTACAGAAGCAGTAAGGAAGTTGAACTTGAAACTGAGAAGCATCCTAAACCGTACAAGCTAGCATGGTTAAGGAAGGGTGGTGAAGTGAAGGTGTGTCGAAGAGCTTGTGTGAATTTTTCTACTGGGAAGAAGTACAAAGATGAAATTTGGTGTGACGTTGTAGACATGGATGTGTGTCATCTGTTGTTGGGAAGACCATGGCAGTTTGATAGAGCAGTGCAACATGATGGTCGTGCTAATAGCTACAGTTTCATGTTCGAGGGTACTAAAATCACTTTGGCTCCTAAGAAGCAACAACAGAAGGAGAGCAAGCTGGAGGAGATTGAGGAATTGAAAACTTTGTTAACTTTGAAGGAGTTTGTCAAGGAGATTGAAGATGAGCCTGAAGTCTATTTGTTGATTGGACGAGAGAATCATGAAGAGGTTGAGATTCCAGAAGAAGCAAAGCCAGTTTTGAAAGAATTCGAAGATGTATTTCCAGAGGAGTTGCCTAAGGAGTTACCGCCACCGAGAGACATTCAACATCAAATCGATCTTGTTCCGGGAGCAGTGTTACCCCATCGACCACATTACCGAATGAGTCCAAAGGAACATGAGGAGTTACGAAGGCAGGTGGAAGAGTTGTTAGAGCAGGGATGTGTTTAGGAAAGCATGAGTCCTTGTGCAGTACCAGCTTTGTTGGTGCCGAAGAAGGATGGAACATGGAGAATGTGTACCGATAGTAGAGCTTTGAACAAGATTACTGTTCGCTACAGATTTCCTATGCCAAGGTTGGATGACTTGCTAGATCAGTTGAGTGGGGCTACTATCTTTTCGAAGATTGATTTGAAGAGTGGTTATCATCAAATTCGAATTAGACCGGGAGACGAATGGAAGACCGCGTTCAAGACAAGGGAAGGATTGTATGAATGGTTGGTTATGCCGTTTGGTCTATCGAATGCACCTAGTACATTTATGCGGGTGATGAATCAAATCTTTAGACCATTCATTGGGAAGTTCGTGGTGGTTTATTTCGATGATATTCTGATATATAGCAGGAGTACGGAGGAGCATGTAGAGCATTTGAGAAAGGTGTTAATTATTCTTCGTGAGGAACAATTTTATGCAGCTACGAAGAAATGTGTGTTCATGACGAGAAGTGTATTATTTTTGGGATATGTTGTATCTGAGAAGGGAATCCAGGTGGACCAGAGTAAAGTTGAAGCTATTAGAAATTGGCCACAGCCGAGAACTATCACTGAAGTTAGAAGTTTTCATGGATTGGCATCATTCTACCGAAGGTTTATTCCACACTTCAGTAGCGTGATGGCACCGGTTACTGATTGTATGAAAGGGAAGCAGTTTTCTTTGTCGTAGGAAGCGGGGGTTGCTTTCGAACGAATCAAAGAACTTTTGACGACAGCGCCAATTCTTGTATTACCAGATTTTCAGTTGTTGTTTGAGCTACATACTGATGCATCAAAGGTTGGGATTGGAGGAGTGTTGAGTCAGAGTGGGAGGCCAGTTGCATATTTCAGTGAGAAGCTATCAGGGGCAAAGATGAGATACAGTACATACGATGTTGAATTTTATGCTGTTGTGCATGCTGTTAAACATTGGAGGCATTATCTATTTCAGAAAGAGTTTGTTCTTTACACTGATCATGAAGCTTTGAAACATTTACAGGGGCAGGATAAGATTTCAGCGAGACATGCATCGTGGATTGCATATTTACAGCAATTTACCTTTGTTGTTAAGCATAAATCTGGAGTAACAAATCGTGTAGCTGATGCTTTGAGTAGGAGAAGTCGTTTGTTGACAACATTGAAGGTTGAAGTGACAGGATTTGAATTATTGCCAGAGTTGATTGAAGAAGATCCTTACTTTGCAAAGTTCGTTGAGAAAGTTAAGGATGGAAGTACTGATGAATTTGTGTTGGTTGATGGTTCTGTTTAAAGGAAATCAGTTATGTATTCCAGAGAGCAGTTTGAGATTGAAGATTATCAAAGAGTTGCACGAGGAAGGACATGTGGGCCGTGATCGTACATTACATTTGATTTCTCAATCTTACTTTTGGCCGTCAATGAGGAAAGAGATTGAAAGGTTTGTGGAAAGATGTCATATATGTCAAGTTTCGAAGGGAACAGCGACAAATGCAGGATTGTATATGTCGTTACCTGTACCATCTAAACCGTGGTTTGATATCAGCATGGATTTCGTTTTGGGTTTGCCGAGAACTCAAAGGGGAAATGATTCTATATTTGTTGTGGTGGATAGATTTTCGAAGATGGCACATTTTATAGCCTGTAAGAAGACAGCGGATGCAGTTCGAGTGGCACAAATGTTCTTTAAAGAGATTTATCGTTTACATGGGTTGCCGGAGTCTATTGTTTCAGACAGGGATACCAGATTTTTGAGTCATTTTTGGCTTAGTTTGTGGAAGATGGTGGGAACGAAGTTGAAATTTAGCAGCGCTTATCATCTGCAAACAGATGGACAGACGGAAGTTGTAAACAGGTCATTGGGAAATTTTTTGCGATGTCTTGTACAGGATAATTTGAAAAGTTGGGACATGAAGTTATGCCAGGCAGAGTTTGCTTATAATCATGCGGTAAATTGAAGTACGGGGTTCAGTCCATTCCAGATTGTATACTCCAATCTACCCAGGGGACCGTTGGATTTAGCAGTAGTACCACCACTGAAGGGGACAGTTAAACGAGCTGCTGATTTTGTTGATGAGTTGACTGAATGTCATAAAATCGTTCAGGAACGATTGGAGAAAGCAAATGAGAAATATAAGCGAGCTGCAGATTTAAAGCGACGAAATATAGAATTTAACGAAGGTGATTTGGTGTATGCTGTGTTAACGAAGGATCGTTTTCCAGTGGACGCTTATAATAAGTTGAAAGCCAGAAAAATTGGTCCTGTAGAAGTTGTTAAACGGATCAATGAAAATGCTTATAAGTTGAAGCTACAAGAAGACGTATACACTTCTGACATGTTCAATGTTAAGCATCTTGTACCATATTATGGGGATGAACAATCTGAGGCGGAAGAGTTTACAAATTCGAGGTCGAATTTTTCTCAACCAGGAGAGGATGATGCAGCTCAGACCTGGGTCAACGGATTGCAAGTAAGTGGCATGAGTCGTCTACAACCTAAGGGGAAGCGGCGAGTTAATAAGGAAGTTTTAAGTCATCTACGACTTAACCAAGATTGGAGGAAAGAGCTACGGCTTAACAAGAATGAAGAGAAGGAGTTACGACTTAACAGGAGTTTGAGGTGTTCGAGTTTGATGAGTCGTACATGACACAACGACTCATCCATAAGTCGTCTACCACTTAACAGAGCAGAGGAAAGGAAGTTACAACTTAGTGGGAGTTTAAGTCGTTCACGACTTAGCAGATCAGAAAGTGAAGGCATAAGTCGTATACGACCTAAGTTATCACGGGATAAGAAACAAAGCTTTAAGTCGAATGGAAGAATTGAGTCGTCCATGACTCAACATGGAGGAATTGAGTCATACACGACTCGATTGGAGGCCAGAGGGGACACGGGGGAAGAGACGCGAGCTAAAGAAGGAGATTTGAATCGTATCCGAGTTAACAAGCCACAAGAGAGGAATGCGCATGGAGCTTAAGACGCGGCTCGCTTGAGTCGTGTGGGTCTTGAGTCGGTCCTTAGTTGAGTCGTGAGTCGTTCACGACATAGGTTGAGTCGTATATGTTGTGTTACGAGCTAGTATGTAAATACTGGGTTTGTTGAGTCGCATATAACGATGAGTCATATATTGTGATGTTATTGTTTTGAGTCGTTTGTTCTTTGAGTCGTAGGTCGTTAGGTCGCATACGACCTAAGTGATGTGTTGAGGCGTTAAGTCCTTGAGTCGGTCATGTATGTAAAGGTGATGAGTCACTTGTGTTAAGTCGGTGCCGACTTATGGTAAGTCGTAAGCCGTGTACGACTTAAGGGTCAAGGTTGTCAAAAACTCTATAAATAGCGAGTGAGTTGTACATTTTTGGTGGTTGATTTTTGAATAAAATTTCTTGTTGATTGCTGTGTGCTTTCTTCTAAAATTGGTAGTTGAGTGTAATCTCCTATCTCCTCTTTCGGTTAATCGAGTGCGCTCGATTCAACGATCGTAGAAGCCGATTCACGGTATCTAGTGCGCTAGATCAACGTACGAAGAATCGTAGATCATTGAACACGGTATAGTGCGCTATCAACGTGTTTGAGATAGCTAGAATTCGGTATCTTCGGATCAACGAATTTGGGCATTTTGGTATTCATCAATCCACCGATTGCTACTTTCACCGATTGAAGTTTATTTTTATTAATCCGCTGCGTCACTAAGTCGTTCACACGACCTAAAGACTAAGTTGCTCATGCGATCTAAATTTTAATTCGCTATGAGTTAAATCGCTCAGCCCCTTTTTTGGGTCATAAGGATCCTTAGGTCGCGCCAATTCTTTAAGCCGTTTGCCGAGTTAAGTCTCATGATTCACATCTCGAACCACTAAAGCCCTACGTCGTTCAAGGCTCCTAAGTCGAGCATGACCTAACCCCCCTTAACTCGCTAACTCTTCTTCTCTCAGCAAATCACCTAACCCGTTAACCCAATAACCTGTTAGTCTCTCTAGAGTAAAATCCACCATATCTCCACGCCTCCAGAACATCCAAAACCAACACAAATCGCCTCAGATCCATCACAAACCCAATGTACTGTTGTACTCTCGTGAATCACAGCGACAACGTGTCCAAAAACGATCAAAAGTTAATCGTGACATGATCCACGACGAAATGCAGCATGTAGAATCGGGATAAGGCCGAAAACTGGGGGATTCATAATTTGATGGTGGTCGTGGTTGAATAATGGTCGAATTCACTTACGTAGTGTGATTGAGGAGATGATGATCAAATCAACAGGTAGATTCGCTTCAAAAGTTCTCGAGCTCAAAGATAGTAATGGCGGCAGCAGAATACAATAAGGTGAAGGAAGAAGAAACGACCTAACGGCTTATATAGGGGAGAGAAAGGAACACGAATCGACACGAGCGACCTAACTCTTTCATAAGTCGCCCGCGACTTAACGATCTAAGCTAGCACGGGTTAAAAGATATCGAAGCACACGACCTAACTCTTAGGCGTATAGTTCGAGGGGCAAGTGTTAACCCTCTTCTTTCTATGACCCTACGATCTAGAGAAAGTAGTGACCTAGCGACTCAACTAGTCAGCGACCTACAGAGCTCAGCGACCTAAAGGATTGAAAGGTCCATCAACATAAAGTTATCAACGACCCAACGACCTAAGGGATTGAACGACCTAGCGAGTTAATTAGGGGAGCGACCTAACAGGGATAAAGTTCTGCAGCGAGCTAAGGTGAAACGACCTAACACAGCAAGCATTACGACCTAACGGACTAATGGACCAACAACGGGTTAATGACCTAAAGTGTGTACGAGTTAACTTAGATGCGACCTAACAGGAATGAAGCTCTCTAACGACATAGCGAGCTATACAAAACCGAGGTAACTTGTCTTCCTTATGTCGTTCCTTCCCTAGGTCGCCCACGATCTACGACTTGTTCGAATGATCAAGGGTGCACCTGTTAGGCCGTAAACCGTGTCTACTAAGTCGCCCACGACCTACGACCAATACCTAAGTCGCTCACGACCTAAACATACCAAGGGAGCTTCCTATGCCGCTTCCTACCTAGGTCGGCCATGACCTATGACTTGCTAGTTTCTCCAGAATGATCAAGTGTTTCATGTATAAGCCGTAAACGATGCCCACTGGGTCGCGGACGACCTACGACATATCCAAGGTCGCTTGCGACCTACGACCTAACACCGAACTTTCTTATAAATACCCCGCCTACTCCAAATAAAAGGGGATCTTTTTGGCTCATTTCTGAAACGCCAATACTCTACTGAATTCTCGACTCACTCGACACTTCAAACACAAAGGACATCTCAACAAACTTCAAGAGGAAATCTAACGCAATCAACATGGATTCAAAGACTTCTTCTACATTGGAGTTCTAGTCATTTGTCCCATCAGTGTTGTAACTAAAGATTGTTGTAAAGTTGTAACTGATTCAGCAATAAAGGAGATTAAAGTGGACGTAGGCTTAACCTGAAGTCGAACCACTATAAAACTATTGTCTTTTACGGCTTTCTCTGTGACTTTTCTACTTGTTTCTGATTCCCGTATCAACGGGTGGTGCTTTCACATTTTCTCTACATACACCGGGTGTTAGCGTTCAATTTTAAGCATTAACAGTAATGGAAATGGATTGCAAAATAAAAGCAAAGGTGAGATCTTCTCACTCAAATTATAATAATTGAAAATTTCAGTTATTGATTAATTGTTGAATTGTGATAGTTAAATTTAAATTGTTGCTTGTGTGCTTGGATGATAATTTATTATCAGTTGTATTGAAATAGACCCTATACGCCGTAAAATAGCGGATGATATTATTTTTAAACCCATATACCGCGATATTCCATCTCGAAGTGGAATTGGTATTATATATGTATTTGGAATTGTTGATTTCCTGCATTATATAGCGGATGAGACCCTATGCGCCGCATAATAGCGGATGATATTATATAAATCCCATATACCGTGATATTCTACCTCGATGTGGAATGGGTATTTAATTGTTGTGCTAACATCTGTGGATGCAGGGAAACAGGTTGGAGGGATCCAACTGGACTCCTCAAATAATTGAATTTGTTTCAATATTGTGTATTGATTTAATTATAATCTGTGTGTGATTATATTGTGATTGAGGTCGTTGAAGGCTAAAATTTAGCGAATAATATTTTTGGTATCAAAGGATACCAGAAATAAATAAAATTGGATTTTAAATTTAAGTAGAAAATCTACAGTGAAATCCTATTGAATAAAATCACAAGATATAGGAAAAATTTAATAAATGGATTTCAAGTAATAATATTTAAAAGGTGAAGAATTTATTTTAAAAATATGATTTTTAAATAATTTGGAAAGGATAAAGGAATTTATTTTAGAAAAATAAATTCGAAAATTGGTTTGGTGTTCAAAGATAAATCTTTGGGGAATCGATATGAAAATTGATTTAGTGTTTGAACGAAAATCGATTTGGTGTTGAAATAAATTTAGAAATCAAATTGGAAATTGATTTGGTGTTTGTATACGATTTTTTGAAATCGATTTA
Source organism: Allium cepa (assembly GCA_030765085.1). Classification (NCBI taxonomy): domain Eukaryota; kingdom Viridiplantae; phylum Streptophyta; class Magnoliopsida; order Asparagales; family Amaryllidaceae; genus Allium; species Allium cepa. The sequence continues at coordinate 445,876,815 of CM060931.1, forward strand.
AAAATCATATATTAGTGGATATTTGGGAATTTAAAATTCACAATGGGAATTTTATAAAAGAAAGGAAAATTTGTTTCAAAAATAAATATTGTTTTATTTTTAAATGTATGGAAAGAAATTTACGGATGTGGAATGTAAATTTAAAAGTAAATCCAAAAGGATTTATAAATTGATTTGAATGAACCATTTTAGAATGGAAGGTGTATTTTCCCTGGAAAGCCAAGTATGTTTTCAATATAGTCTGTAAATATGAAATTGAAGTTGTGAAGATGGTTTTAAGGTAAGATTATTTTGGCGAAATTATTGACTTGGGTTATTTTGAAAATCTTTAAAGTAATGATTTACTTTAATATAGAATTGGTTATTTAAAGATTAAATCGATATTTGTTTAGGAATGGGTTATTTAAAATAGTTATACCTATCTACTAATTTTATTTTAAAGTTAGTTTAGACTTGAAGTTTTATATGAGATATTAGTATAATATTTTCATAACTAATATTTAAATAAAAATTTTAAAATAATTTATCTAAATGTTTTCAAGTATATATCATGGATAAGTGATTTAAAGTATTTTAAAGTATTTGAACTCGAACAGACTTCCAGTGGAAATAAATAATATCGAAAATCTTATTCTGCGAGTGAAAAGTGATTTGAAATTTGTTTTCAAATGGTTGAAGTGTGAAAATATACCTTGCGAAGATATTTTGAAAATAAATAATTGGGAAAATTATTTAAATCCTGTAATTGTTGTGAGTGTTGATTAATAGTTAACTAACCGACTATCGATATTTGTCTTTAAACAACAATTGAATTTCGATGCGACCGGGGGTCGGATTCCAAATGGTTATCCGAAAACCACATCGAACCTTTATGATTGTGATGGATCTTTTATTTAAAAGATCAAAGTGTAAATTTGTTGTGATTTGTTTGAAATCTGAATGAACACTTATTTTTAAAAATAAGCGCTCGTTATTCGGATTGGCCGGGAGAGGACTTTGTGTCATAAAACCCATTTCGAATAACGATACGACGAAATGGGATTACATTTGAAGACGGTGTTGAAGACTGGTTATTTTCGAAAACGAAAGGATTACCTATCGAATATCTCTGTACCGGGTTGCTTCGGTATAGAGATTTTATCACCCTTTGTGATGGGGATTCCGGACGTGATTAGCGAGTATCCGGATTTGCAAGGCCTTCTTTGAAGTGCCTTCGGTTCCGTTCGATCCCGAAACGGACTTGCATGGATGTGTTTCTGACATTACACTTTGAGATGTAAAGTAGATTTCTATCAAATACATTTCTGTTGGTGGCGGAGAATTTATTCTCTTAGCTTAACCCCCTTCTCTGAGACGTACGAGCTCGTAGATTATGTAGTTGATGGTTACCAGTGATATATTCCCAAAACTGGTTATGCGGCATACGAAGTGCTGCTGATCATTTTTTGATCAAAGCATGACTTTGTGAAAAGTGTAGCTTTGTGGACGAGACTTCGTCAGATCTCACACCCCAGAAATGGTCGAAACAGGAAAGATGAGGCAAAGTTATGAGGGTCGCGCCCTTTTGGGTATGTCATTTCCTTCTGGAAAAGGGTAGTATCATGGTATGGAGCCCAGATATTTTACATATGTTGTTGCCGAAAATTGATTATACTTTGTGGTTGTTTCTTTGTGGTTGAGGATCCTCGGATAAAGGTCGCAAACGACCGAGGGATGGCATACTCGAGTAGTAGTTACCTAGTTGCAGAGGTAACTCGGCCTTGTGTTGGCAGAGATCCGGGTAGGTTCTCGGGATGTCCCTCCAGTGGCGTACCCATGCGGCAGAAGGAAGTTCCTTAGCCTGACCATTTGTTGGAAATCCAATGAAACAATACGCGCCCTGTACGGTTTTAGTTGTATAACCTGCCATGGAATGTGGCAGTAACCTACTATTGAACATGGTAGCTATAGTAGGCATACAATAATGGTTGTATGCTGGCTAAGATTAATATTATACTTTCGAAATGTTTTCCACTATGCACTAATAATAATAATATCAAAGGATCTTGCGTATCAAGCATGTTTGACTATCATAAGGAGAAATCTCCTCCAATTCTGCGTTTGCATTGTGTGTGTGGCGGAGGCCTTATGGTAGTTTCATTTTCCAAAAGCATAGGGGATTTATTTTCCTTTCTTTGTGAAAAATAACTGATTTAAGATCTCACACAAGTCCCACGACTGACCTGGAGTTCCTTCCTAAACTCTGGGTGCCCATAATTTTCCACACAATCAGCCTAGAGTCAGGTTATTATTATTCTGGAGCGAAGTAAGAAAAGAGACGCTGTGGAAATCAGGAGCAAGCTGGGCGTATCACTAGTATATGTTATATTCTTTTCCTCTGTTTGTTGTTATAACACTCTGATAATGTAATGTGATGTAATGTAATAACTGATATAGTTCTTTGTTTTAAAGATATTCATTTATCTATTATATTTGTTCCGCTGCGAAAATGTGAGATTCTGTTATTGTTTTCCTTTCTTCTTCTTCTACCTCTTTCTTCTTTAAACCCGAAGACTCGTACATTTGTTCCACTTTGGACTGAATTATTGTGGAATTTGCCAGCTTAAAAGGGGTATGGATTTGCGGGCCTTTACATTATTCTTATCCTATTATTGTTTTCGCTATGAGTTTATATTTTTATCAATCTTTGATAATGCTCATGCTTATTTGCAGGTACTAAATCGAATGATATGTGTTTTGATGGACTTGGATTTCGATTTTTATCGAAATTTAGGCCTATTAAGATGTAGGTTGTTACATTTGGTATCAGAGCACTAGATTAGTAGATCAGAAGGATTGAGATAAATTTAGAGAACGCATTCGTACTTTCCTATCTAGTAATATTTTTATTTTTTACACTTGATCCTAAAAATTCCAATTATAGTAGTGGTTGTAGTTTACTCCAAAGGAATAGGCAAAGATTATATGAGTTAGAAATATCTTAGAGCCGAGATTTTTCATGTCATCTTCGAAGTATCCCACAGAGTGCTGGTGATGCGTAAAGCATTGTTGATGAAGAGCATGAGTAAAACATATGGCTGAATTTCGAAGACTAGACGTGTTTGACTTGATGGTTGAGATTCTAGCTACCTTGTGATTTTGGATTTTGATTTCCAATCGAAGACACACAATTATTCTAGATGGATGGAAAATTAGATTCTATATGTCGAAATTGTCCGGAGGCAAGTCGTTGCTAGGGTGCATTCATTGATCACCTCTTTGATGGCAAACCAAATTTTTAATTGAATAATTAATGTCAATTCCTTAGTTTGGAACCTATGAGAGAAGTTTTATAAAGTATATTTTGGAAAAACCTTAGAATTTTAAAAAAGGGTTTTTCAAAGGATTTCTTTTCCCAAAGATTTATTTTGGAAATTTTGTTTTTAAAAAGTTTTGAAATTTTAATTTTCAAATAAACATGTATACCACTAGATTGGTTGTGTTAAGAAATTGTTAGTTTATAAAAGATTAATTCTTTAAATCCTTAAATATGTATATGTGTATATATATATATCGGTAAAGGCTTGATATTAATTTTTGGTAAGAAAATAGTTTTCCAATATGGGAAATTTGTGTTTTAAAGGTTTTTGGAAACCCTGAAATATATATGTATATGTATATGTATATGTATATGTATATGTATATGTATACGTATACGTATACGTATACGTATACGTATATGTATATGTATATGTATATGTATATGTATATGTATCTGTATAGTATACGTATACGTATACGTATACGTATAGGTGTATGTATGTATGTATGAGTTTGACTTTTATGGGAATTTTTGATATGAAATGGTTTCTATTATTTAGAAACAAGTATAAAGTAGCTTATACTTAGCTCGGTGATTTTTCGGTTTATAAAATCGATAATTTTTATATTTTCTTTCCTTAAGGTACAGACAAAATAGGAATGACATCAACTTTATTGTGGTATGTAGTTTGAAGTGTCATTGAACCCACCAACTATCGAAAGAATGTGTGAATTAGGCATGACATAACAGCTGGAATATATTTGGTTTTCTGGAAAGGTTGTTGGTCACTGCAGTTTTGCTAAGGCTATTACAATCTAGCCAAGGAAGGGTCTATATGGTAAGCTGGATACCGTCACGTGGAAGGTAGAATTTTTCTGGATGGGTTAAGCTAAAGGTTGTGTGCGGAACAGTCGTGAGAATATTACTTAATTTAACTTATACTATTGGGTCCAGGTTCGTGCCATGCCCAAATCTGGGCTAGCGGTTGACCGTAGCAGTGGACCGGTTGACCTAATAGCAGTCGACCACTAGGTGGATTCGAGCCGAACCCGAACCTAGAACGTGACTATAAGTCGCGTCCAAACCTTCAACTACTGCACTCCTTCTCTCCCTTCCTCCTTTTCAATTTTTCTTAGCCGAACTCCATTCCACCTCTCCCTTACTCTGCTTAACCAAAGCCTCTCTTCTGCATTCCTCCACCAATTGACGCCAAAATTCTTACGCTCACACCTTGCCCTACCACTACTCCGGATCTAAACCATTTTTTCCCTTTTCCAACTGCTTCTCAGCCCATAGCACCGCCACGTACCGGCGGCTCTTCCTTTCACCATCTTGGCCTCACTCTACAAGAAGCCGCTTAGCTTGACCGAAGCGAGCAGAATATTGCCCCATCTCGGAACGATGGACTTCGATTTCCTTCATGGGTGACCAGTGAATTTCGAAGATTTTTCTGCTCTTAGGCTTGAAGAGCTTTTCATCATAACAGGACTTGAACCAATCGTCTGCTTTGAGACTTATGAGCAGGAATATTACCCACCTTGAGTCTGTCTTTACGATGCACAAATGGCACAGAATTTCAATGATGGAAATAGCTGCATTGAGTCCAAAGTGAAGGGAGCTCGGGTTGAGATGTCAGATGATGATCTTGCTAGGATCTTGGAGATATCTTCGGTGGACATAAATTTGGATGACATGGAGAAGCTGATCCTGAGATTCTACAGAAATTTTTTTCTAGGAATGTCGGTAATTGGAGCGCCAACAATTTACGAATGGTTGCTCGTCTCGTCATGCGCATCATTCAACGCAACATCGTTTCGAAGATGAGGAGCCTTGGCTAGATCTATACCTTAGTGTGAAAGGCCACCTAGGCTATAATTAGTGGCGTAGCCATTAATTAGGCTCGTGTCTGGATGCTCCATATGGTCGATCAGAAAGTTGGTACCCCAAGGACTTACTTTCCATATTTCAACTTGCTCAGTCAAGTATTTAGGAATTATGGGGTAAATTTGAGTGGAGAGCCAGTAGTAAGGAAGATCCCATCCATCATCGATCGGACCACCATTAAGAGGATGAATATTCCCTTGCCACCTGCCACACCACCTGTATCACCACCAGAGCCGCAGCACTAGAAGTAGGAGATAGCGCAGGGCGTCGAGGGATACATGAGTTCTACGCCTACTGTTATCTGTCAGGTTCAGGCAGAGCTCTGAGAGATTAGGACGGAGCAGCAGCACCAAAGGCGTGATATTGGGTGCATTGCCACCAAGCTACGACCATTTTGCGGTCATGGCCGTGGCTTGATCCCCAACCATGGAGCAAAATCTTCTCATAGTTCTTAGGTGGTGTTTTATTTAGGATTTTGTATCTTTTATTTCTAGCATTTGTTCTTTTCTTTTTGAGTTGTTAATTGTAAAAATGTTAGTTGTCTCTTATAAAAGGTAGGCACGATATAATGAGTTTTTTTTCATTTTTTGTGTTATTGTTTATGGATATAAGAACCGCTCCTATATATATGCATAATAGAGAAACAATATAAATGTGAGAATCTCATAAAGACATTTAACTAACAATAAATGCAATATAAGACAGGAGTTTAGAATTGTTGTAAATTTCACCGAAGGACATGATAAAGTTCTTTTGATATTGCGGGTCAATACTCATGATCCTTTAAAGCTAATATTTTTTTTGAATAATACATGCGTTGACATTTTTAAATAAAATGTCTAATTTTGGGTAAAGGTTAGTTGTAGAATTTTGAAATTTGGTTTATGCATTTAGCGTATAACTGACTGCCAACTATGCTCAAATTATGGCTCGATTTATCAAATTTTTTGATAAGATAAATATTTTGAAAAGTTTCCCATTGATTTGAAAAGTTCCCTTTCAAAAAAAAAATAAGAATTTTTTTTGTGTTTTAGTTACTTTTGACTCTTAAATTATTTTTATAGTTTTTATTAAAAACTTTATTTCAAGGGGAAATGTGTGTATAAATATTGTGGATTTTACTTTCCAAATGATGTACAAATTTGTAAAGTAAGAAAGATTTTTTGAAAACTTTGATTTTGAACGCCATATGATAGACGTAGGAAAGACAAATAAAGTTAAAATTTGTGAATTTAGTGGTGCATTTGGGTCGACGATGCAATAAATGCAAGCGATAACAAGGGAAAAGCTGTTTTAGGAAATATATTTCCATACCTTGTCGACGGCGCTTGCAAGTCTATTTTTAGACTCAATTTCATTTTAGGGCTTAAAAATAAACCTCCTTATGTATTCTATGCATGGAAAATTTAAAGTAAATCCGGGATAGCGAAGAAATTTACACTGTACTACAAGAATAGGAAGATTATTTTATGGTAAGAATGTTAAATTTTCCATCTAAATTCCTTTTTCTGGCATAGGAGTAAAGTTTAGGAAGTAATTTTCCGATGCATTAGATTATTGGATAATAATAAGTGGATATAAATTGGTTGCTTCATACTTCTATTTGTAGGAGTATGGAGGTTTTGGTTGGTAAGATTTTTCAAAAAGGTAGAACTGCTAGTATATATGTAGGTTGTTTGCATTTTGTTTTAAAAAATGTTTTCAAATGAAATACATTCATATATGAGGATCTGATTTAAAATCAATCTACCTACGTATTTTCTGTATGATGATACAGTAATACACTATGCACTTATGCACAATTGGTTGTAAAATTTGTTTTACACTCATTGGTTGTGTAGTTAGGATAATTAGGAGCCAAAACCATGACTTAGTCATTGGTAAATTTTCGAGGATGAAATTCTTTTTAAGGGGGGAGAATGTAACACCTCGTAATTTAGCATTAGTTATTTAATTAGTTAGTTAGCTAATTAATTAGGTTCCTAAAATGAGATTTGTGCAAACAATCAAATTTGACCATGAAACTTACACCATTGCGTTCATAGAGAAATTCTGAGCAACTTTCATATTTGGAGTTTTGCGACGGAGCCCAAATGAAGAAGTTACGAACGAAAAAAAATTGAAATGAAAATAATTAAATAAGAAGAAATTAATGTATTTATATTTACTACTCGGGCTCATAGGCTGACCCATCATTGGGGATTGTCGACCCTTGGCGGTCGACCGGTTAGCCAAGGGCAGTCGGCTAGCGACGACCTGGGGGCTTCAATAAACCTATAAAGACTCTAAATTTGGTCGCTTTAACTAGGTAATTATATATATTTTATATAGTCAATAAATAGATTTTTATTAGTAAATAACCTCATTTTAATTAATTAATAACGAGGGAAAAATAGTTTTCAAATTTTGTTTACCGAATTAAATAGTCCGTCGAAAAATAGAAAATGTGACGGAAGAACTTTTCCGAAATTTCGACCTTTCGACACCTGAAAGTTGTCGGGAATGTTGGTTGTCTTTGTGCACCATATGTATCATATATAGTAGATAATTAACTAAACAATAATACATTTTGGAATATATTATCTTATATTAATTATAATTAAAAGGTGATGTGACAATTCATAACCTTAAAAATAATAAACATTATATATAAATATATATATTATTAAGTGTTGTCATATCTTAATATTTTCATAATTAGACATCATTACTCATAACAAGCTTAAGGATTTGACTAGTGAAGGAGGAGGGATGTGACAAGAGAGGGGGGTATGAAGGTGATGTGATTTTTCAAAAATTATGAAATATTATGTTAAATCATTAAAGGGTAATTTAGTAAATTTCGCTAAATCATTTTTCCTATAAATATACATCCGTACACACACATTATCATTTGCTTTCTCCTGTCCACTTTCTAAATTTTATTCTCCAAAATATCTGTGGCTTCCATAGTTTGTAAAAGTTAGAAAAAAGGCCCTTTTCCACTCAAACTTTTCTCTTTAGCTCACAAAAACCATTCAACATCTATCTCTACACTTCCTTTTCCAAAATCAAGTTCCCATCCACCAAAAACACATCAGGCAAAGCCTAAATATGACCATGTCCTAGCCTAATCTAGATTTTTAGGCATCCAAAAGCATCACGTTTGTAAGTTGGGACTAAGTGCTAGCATATATCAAAGTTCTAGTGGAAGTTGCTTTGAGATTTGTGAAATTTCGGTGAGTAAACTTTTAATTTTTGGAAAAGAAAATTCTATTTTGATGCTATATATGTTTTTAAATATGGTAGGTTTATATGTTGAATTACCATGTGAATTGGATAATTTTTGATTGCAAGTTGGTTGTTTGAATTGGATAAGCGATTTAGTTAAATATGTGATATATTTGGATATGTATATGTTTTATATGGATATGGTTGGATACATGTTATATTGGTTATTATATGTTGGTAGTTTTGGTTGTAAAACAGAATCCAAGTTAGTAATGAGCTGGTTGTGAACTGCGTTGAAATGGTCGCAAAGCGATTTGGGATCCAATGGAAAGAAATAGGTTTTCTTTGGTTTAATTTTGAAAATGTTTTCCAAGTTACAACTTGTTAAAAGTTTCAAAACCTTTCATGTAAGTTTAAAAAAAAAAGTATGGCGTCGTTTGAGTCAAGTGTAAGTTTCGCCTAGAAAACAATTCTAGTGAAATACGCTGATAGTAATAGTCGCTATGGATGCAGTTCAGAAAATTTTACGATTTCAAGTTTTATGTGTTTTCTTTTGGATCGTTTTTTAAAACTCATTTTGAATTAATTTAGCAAGTCAAAAGTTTAGTATTAGTTATTTAATAATTTATTTATTTAATTTAAATTAATTTTGATAATTATTAACTAATTAATTAATTAAGTAATTATTTAAATAATTAGAGTTTAAGAAATTATTAGCTAATTAAATTATTTTTAATTAAATAAGTTTTAAATAGTGATTAACTAAGATAAAAATAAAACTAATTTTTATTTAATCAAATTATTTATTTTAATCAATTTCTAATTAGAGTTAATTATTTAATTAATTGTTATTTAGTTAAAGATTAATTATCCATTTAATAGGGGTTTAATTTCTTAAATAACTGTTAATTAAATATTGTATAATTAGGGTTTAATCATAGATAAAATTTGGATTATTAATGATTTAATTTTTATTTAATTAAGATTAATTAAGATTTGATTGAGTTTAAACTTATGATTTAGTTAAAGTTTATTTGTTTTTAAGGGTTCTTTAAAAAAGCTATTGGTTGTTTATCTTTAACTAATTTTCTTATTTAAGTGAATTGTTTTAAAACCAAGGATCTCATATCCACGCTATTAAGTAGCCAAATGAATTGAAGTAGTTGTAATAAAATGATGATGCATTTATTGAAAGTAAGTCGACTTGTACTCATCACAAATGCCACACTTCGGGAGCATGATAAATACAAGGGAGCTAATTTTGATAAGCGGGTCATGATAATCTAAGCATATGGAGTATATGTTCATATGTAAATCTTCATACCCTGATACTGGGGTAGTCCATTATAAATAACTTGACCCTTTAAAATTATCGAACGTTGGTTTGGAGAGACCGGGATCGGATCTCAGTTGTTATCTGAAAACCAATACAAACTAATGTAAATGTTCGAATTGGAAGTATTGAAGTCATGATCAAGATGCAAGACTTGAAGTGCACGGGCTATTTGGTTCTAACCCCGAGGGTGACTCCAAACGGGTGTAGTGGAAATTGTGCCTTCGGTTCGTTCATCACCTGAGCGACTTGTATGGATGAATGCTGACATTGTGTCATCACTTGGAAGGAAATTTCAGTATTCCAAGTGTGCAGTGCTTTACAAAGGTAATGACGTAACCTCAGGCCTCACCAATCAGGAATGGAAAAAAATAGGGTGTGTAGCAGGGATATGTGGGTCGCTCTCATTAGGTTATGTCATCACCTGATCTAGACTCAATATTTGTCCCATTTTGGTATGCTCCGGTATGGTTGCTGATCACGACCGTGGTGGTGACGTATTCAGTACTAGTAGTCAAGTGGTAGGTCGGTTCTATGTAGCAGGGGTACAAGATGTTCTTGTTAGACCCTAAGTGCATTTTATCTAGAGGTGCACTCTTCGAACGGTAGTTCCTTGCCTTCCCATGTATGGAACCCAATTTCCAATAAGTGCCTTCGGCTTTAGTTGTATACCTATTATGCTGGAATTTAATCAACGTAACAATTTTGGCTATTATATATTTACTTGAAAACCCTACACACTATTATAATATTAGGCAAGTTCATATGAAATGGTTTTGGTTATCGTAAGGTAAAAATCCGTCTGTGTTTATATGCAGCGTGGTCTTACAAGATAACCTTGATTTTCAAAGTGTTTTAAAATAAAATTTCAATTGTTTTGAATTTACTCGCACCAAACCCATGTCAGACCCGGATTTTTATATTTTTTCCCTAAAACTCTTGGGTACTCAAATTTTTATGAGTAGTCAAGTGATCCAGGTTTCTCACGATAGCATTTTGGAGAGCTGGAGGAAGTGGCTTCAATGATAGCTAGCTAGTATCTTTTTCCATTGTGTATGTATATATATGTACTTTGGACTTGTGATGTAAGGACAAGTAGTTATAGTTGTTCTAGTGTGGAGCTTGTACTATTATGACTCTAATGTATTATGATAGCAGTGACTATGTATAATCCCATATTATATATTATATGTTGTTTCTTTCCAATGCGAGATTCTACGATCGTTAAATTTTCTTCTTATCTTTCTTTTTCTTTTACCTATATTGACTCGTCTTTCAAAGTAAGAAAGGAAGTTCGTTACAAAACCTAGGCCACAACGGCCTGGATTTAATATACTTCGACCTAGCGGTTCAGGTTGATTCTAGCGCCTATAAATTCAGGCCTAACCCTCTCTTCTCCTCACATATTTTTACGGAGGCAGTAATGAAGCTTTTCCATTTCTTCTTCTCCACTTTCTTTCTAAATTATAAAGATAAGATAGTTGTATTTATATTCATACAAATCATATAGGAGTAGAAATATAATAAAAAAGAGAAGAGAATCAACCATATGCGTATTTGAGGTACATATTTATACATAATTGTATCTATTTTCTCTTCTAATCCCAAATCTCTTCTCAGATCTGTAATTCTAATGTATGTATATACTTTTTAAATATATATCTTGGATTGAAAAGGATTTGGAGATGAATTAAAAGGTTATACTTCAGATTTGGAGATTTGGATAGCTTTTAAAAGGCGAGTGAGAAATTTTATAGATTGTTATAATATGAAAATTATCTCATTGATGTTTATTTGATTTTTTCCTAACTGGATAATTGTATATGAGTTATAGGAAACGAATATAATAAATATCACTTACATATTTTTGTTTATGAATTGATTTAGCTTTGTATACAACCTGATTTGGAAATCGGACCCAAAAGTATGAATTTAGTATATTGGTTTAAATGAAATTTATTTCAGATCTAAAATAGGTTGTATAGTAATGTTATAAATTTGCATTATTACCCCGATCTTGTTAGAATATAAACTTTTCTATTGTACCATCCCTGGTTTGGAGATTACTTGTAAATATTAAATTATAATTAAATATTAGCAAGTAATCTCCAAATCAGGGTTGTTACAGATATATTTCAAATTGTTGGAATTTAGATCCATTTAATATTTGTAAACTAGTTTGATTTATTCCTTTTTTAGAAAGATATAGCGTTTGAACTAACACGGAATTGTTACAAGTAGAAAGAGAAAGAGATTTGTAAAGTATGAATCTATTGTGGTTTACACTGTCTATTTCAATAATTAAAAGGGAATGATTATTCCTTATAATTTCAAATGATGCAATCTTTTATATTTTAAAGTTAAATATTTTGTTTTGGACGAATTTATGGAAATTATAGCGGATAATCTTTTTAGGCATGATTCCAACAATTTAACATGGAAAATTATATTGTATAAAGATTATAACTAAAGATTATATCTAGAACATATTTGATAAAAGTAAATATTTGTACGTAATTACCGCGCTTATAATAATTAAATAAAAAGATAATAGAGATTCTTGCATGTATTCACATTCAGGAAAATTAACTAATGAGAAAAGAATTTAAAAGGTTGTACTTCCAATAAATGTAATAAATACGGGGGTTGCAATAGATTGATAGGCTAACTAGATTAATGGGACTGATAAAAATGGAATAAATATAAAAGATTACTAATTTTAAATTAGTAATTATAGGTAAATCTCTCAAGAAATGTTCGTTAGGATTTTATAGACAATCTGACATTTATGAGCACTAAACGTGGATTTATGGGTCGATAAATGTTTAAGGTAAATCTTATTGCCTTAAATAAAAAATGAATTGGTAAGCTAAGTCCAATGTCCATCTATGATAATATAAACAAAGAATTAGGATGGTTAATTGGCCTTCACTTAACGAAAGACTGCCCTTCAATTTGAAGCTACCAGCAGTTGGGCGTACTTACTACTGATGTGAGATATCATTAATCCTAGGACTCATGATGACATATGAGATTTGGCTTGCTTTTTTAATTGGAAAGTATTAATGGTCCAAATTTGGAATTAGGAATGCTGAGGGTATCTTTATAGGGGTTTGCTTTTGGTTTGAGGTCTTAAATAGCTGAAGGGTCCTCCTCTCTCTTAAATGGAAATATTAAGTATCCTAGTGAGATTTCAAATAAATAAATAAGGATTTCGCAAAAAATGGTTTACTTCGGTGTTGAGGCCTTAATTGGCTGAAGGTCCGCCTCCCTATTAAAAGAAGTAATCTAATGGGATGCCATATTTATAATCAAAGAGCGAGAGTGGATATCTCAAGAAGTATTTGCTTTACGTGTATGGTCTTAAGTGACTATAAGTCCTCCTCTTTCCTATAAAGAAGTATTAATTAGCCCAATGAGATTTCCAGGCACTGACAGCTAGATAGTACTATTAAGGAGCACGCTTTTGGAAGTAGTAGGTCTAAATGACGGGGTCTGTCTAATTTCCATTAGGAAGTATTAAGTGGCTTGGACACGGTCTCTTACATTGCTAAAGCCGTAATAATAGCAGTACCATTTTGGAGCATGCCTTGGGGATATGTTTTAAATGATGGAGTTTGCCTTAATTAAGGTCTTAAATGACCAAAGTCTGCCTATTTTCTAATAAAAGATATTATGTGGTTTGGGTACTATTTATTACATGATTGCGATTTTATCGACTAAATGCGGTAATGATTGGACATTAAATGTCAAAAGCCTTAAATAGTAGTTAGAGGTCTTGTAGCTGGGACCCACTGACTATTGACAATATTGTTAGGAAACCACCTTGGGAATAGGTCTTAAATGATGGGGACTATCTCAATTAAGGTCGTAAATGACAAAGGCTGCCTATTACTCTTTTAAAAGTATTATAGAATCTCGTTTCATATTTAGAAGTACTAAGTGGCTAATTGGTTTGGAAGTATTGGGTGGCTAATATGTATTCATTAGTATTTTGTACCTTGGGAAGGGGTAAGTAAGTAATCTTGTGTGCAATGCAAGGTTAGATTAGAATTGCTAACCTTAATGGGCATAACAATTAAATGAAAACCAACCGGTATAAGTTTATGTTATGGACAGTTTATACTTTTCCAGGCAGCAGAACGTTGTTCTGGTCCCCACCTCATTACAATCCATAGGATAGAATTTAGAGGAACAGGTCATTGGAGCTGGATGTGCCTTGTTGTTGGAGAATCTTCTTTCTCTCATGCTAAATGCTGATGTGACAATCTGCTATCCAAGGAATAACCTTAGTTCCAAGGTAGTAGTCATAGTTAGTATTCTTTTCCTATTATTATTATTTTTGTAACGACCCAATTTTTCGACGTCCGAAAGTCGACATCAATACGTCCATTGTATCAAATGTCGCACAGTCAAATGCCGAAAAACAGAACCGTTAGGGTCTAAGAAGAAGAAGATAGAAGAAATAGAAACAATAACAGAATTTCATATTTCGTAGAGGAACAAATATAATAGATAAATGAATAATCTTTAAAACAAAAGCACTATATCGGTTTATGCATACATCATCAGAGTTTACAACAACACAAACAAGCATTTGCAGTTATTTTAACTTGCTTACGTAGAGAATTTTGACTTGCACCAACCCAAACGCTATGGACACTAAGTGATATGTCTCGCCATCCATCTTGAACTCCGGATCTCCACAGCATATTTCTTGACTTCGCTCCCGAATAACTGATAACCTGACTCTAGGCTGTCCGTGTGGAAAATTATGGGCACCCAGAGTTTAGAAAGGGAACAATAAACTCCAGGTCAGTCATGAGATTGGTGTGAGATCTAAAAACAGTTATTTTCACAAATAAAATAAAATAAAAAGAAATCCCCTATGCTTTTGGAAAATGAAACTACCATAAGGCCTCCCGCCACACACACGATGCAAACACAGAATTAAAGTAGATTTCTCCTTATGGTAGTGAAACATGCTTGATACGCAAAATCCTTTTAAATATTATTATTACTGCATAGTGCAGAAAACCTTCTGAAATATAATATTAATGTTAGCCAGCATATATTGTATGCCTACTATAACTACCATGTTCAATGGCAGGTTACCGCCACATTCCATGGCAGGTTATATAACTAAAACCATACAGGATGCGCATTGTTTCTTTGGATTTCCAACAAATGGTCAGGTTAAGGAACTTCCTACTGCCACATGGGTATGCCTCTGGAGGAACGCCCTAAAAACCTAACCGGATCTCTGCCAACACAAGGCCGAGTTACCCCACGCTGTAATGCAGCTATAACATGAGTAACTACCACGAGTATGCCATCCCCGGTCGTTACCGACCTTTATCCGAGTATCCTTAACCACAAAGCAATAAATTTTTATTAACCACATAAGTTAAGTATCTGGGCTCCATACCATGATACCACCCTTTTCTAGAAGGAAATGGACATACCCTGAGGGCGCTACCCCCAAATTGTCTTGCTGCAACATTCCTGTTTCGACCGTTTCTGGGTTGTGAGGTTCGACGAAGTCTCATCCACAAAGCTACGCTTTTCACAAAAGCCATGCTTCGATCAACAAAATGATCAATAGCACTTCATATGCCACATTATCAAATTGGGAATGTATTACTAGTAACCATCAACTACATAACCTCTGAGCTCGTACGTCTCAGAGAAGGGTGTTAAGCTAAGAGAATAAATTCTCCGCCACCAATAGAAATGTATTTGATAGAAACCAGCTTTACATCTCAAAATGTAACGTCCGATATACATCCATACAAGTTCGTGCCGTGTTTGAACGGAAGCGAAGGCACTTCCAAAAAAGCCCTTACAATCTGGCTAATCATTAATCACGTCCAGAATCCCTATCACAAAGGGTGATCAAATCTCTATACCGGGGCCATTCGGTGCAGAGACATTTGAAATGTAATCCTTTCATTTTCGAAAATACCCGGTCTTTGACACCATCTTCAAATGCAATCCCATTTCGTCGTATCATTATTTGGAATGAGTTTTATGACACAAAGTCCTCTCCCGGCTAATCCGAAAATGTGCGCTTTTTTTTAAAAAAAAGTGTTCATTCGGATTTAAAACAAATCACAACAAATTTCAACTTTGATCTTTTAAACAAAAGATCCCTCACTATCAAAAAGATTCAATGTGGTTTTCAAATATCCATTTAGAATCCGACCCTCGGTCGCATTGAAATTCAAACTTCGTTTAAGGGTTAATATTGATAGTCAGTTATTTAACTATCAATCAACATTCACAACAATTACCAGATTTAAATAATTTTCCCCCAATTATTTATTTTCAAAATATCTTCGCAAGATATATTTTCACACTTCAAACTTTCGAAAACAAATTTCAAATCAATTTCCACATTTCAATCCTTTGAAAAACAAATTTCAAATCATTTTCCTTATACATAATATATTTCCAAATATTTATTTATTTCCATTGAAAATCTGCCGAGTTCAAATACTTTAAAATAATTCAAATCACTTATCCAAAATATACTTGGAAATATTTAAAATAAAAACTATTTCAAAACATCCATTTAAATATTAGTTATGAAATCATTATACCAATATCTCATATAAACTCCAAGTCCAAACTAATTTTTAAATAAAATTAGTAGATAAAGTATAAATATTTAAATAACCATTTTTCAAATCAATTAAATCTTTAAATAATCACTACTACAATTAATTAAATAAATCTTTACTTTAAAGATAAAAAAATAATTACCAAAAATAACTTCTCCAACAATATTATTTCAAATCAATTTCTAGAACTTTTAATGTATATTTTAAAAATTGCTTTGCAAATATACTCAGCTTTCCAGGGAAAATACACCTTCCATTTCAAAATGGTCGATTTAAATCAATAAATAAATTCTTCTTGATTTATCTCAATTTTTATATTCCAAATCCGCAAATTTCTTTCCACACTTTAAAAATAAATCAGTATTTATTTCTAAAACAAATTTCCCTTTCCTTTGTAAAATTCCCATCACGAATTAAAATTTCCAAATATTCACTGATATACGATTTTCAAATCGATTTCCAAATATTCACTTTCAAACACCAAATCAAATTCCAAATTGATTTTCCAAATATTTATTTCAAACAAAAAATCGATTTCCAAATCAATTTCAAATCGATTTCCCAATTTATTTTCGACTACCAAATCAATTTCATTTTGATTTAATTTATTTCCTTTTAAAATAAATTCCTTTATCTCTTTCAAAACTATTTAAAATCCAAATTTTAAATAAATCCTTCAACTTTAAACAATATTACTAAGAATTCTTTTATTAAAATCTTTTCCCATATTTTGGAATTTATTCAATAGGATTTCACTATAGATTTTCTACTTAAATTTCAAAAATCCAATTTTATTTATTTATGGTATCCTACGATACCAAAATTATGTTTCGGCTAAACTATAGCCTTAACGATTTCAATCACAAATATAGTCACACAGATTATAAATAATCAACACACAATATTGAAACAAATTCAAATATTTGAGGAATCCAGTTGGATCCCTCCATCCTGTTTTCCTGCATCCACAGATGTTAGCATGATAATTAAATACCAATTCCACTTCGAGGTGGAATATCGCAATATATGGGATTTATAAAATATCATCAGTTATTATGTGGCGCATAGGGTCTCATCCGCTTTATAATGCGGGAAATCAATCGCACAAAATACATAAATAATACCAATTCCACTTCGAAGTGGAATATCGCGGTATATGAGATTTATAAAATATCATCCGCTATTATGCGGCGCATGGGGTCTAGTTCAATACAACTTATATTAATTTATCATCCAAACACACAATCAACAATTTAAAATTTAACTATTTAAAATTAAATCAGCGATTGAGTGCGAAGATCTCACCTTTGCTCCTTTATTTTGCAATCCATTTCCAATTTGACTTGTTTCTCGATTTTAGACCTTGTATCAACAATTACATAATTTTATTAATACTCGAATAAATCGAACAGTCAATTATCGTTTATTATTTTAATTCAACTAATAATTTAAATTTTAAACTAATAAATTTTTCTTTTTAAACTACATATATATATACTTAAAAATAAATGATAGATTCCAGAAATCTAATTTTATTTAAACTTTCATATATTTTAATATTGATATTTATTTTTTTCATTTCTAATTGCTTATAAAAATAAGCTATTTAAAAATTCTGTCTTTATATAACTCTTATATATTTTTCTTTTCCAAAATCTTGCTTTAAATAAACTATCAAATATTTAAAAATTTATATTTGTATTTTGTACTCTTTCCTGCATGTATATACATTTCTCTGTTTTAAAACACATATAATCAAGTTGTATTAAAGATAAATCATTACCTTGTTGTTCACATTCAAATCCTGTTTAGCTATATGATTTTTTTCTTTCTCTTTTTTTCTTCAGCATATATATATATATATATATATATATATATATATATATATATATATTTAATAAAGAAAATAATTCTGTCACCTTACTGACGATCGATCAAGCCCATGACTCTATGCTCTACTGCCATCTCTAGTCACTGCTACCTTATGTGTTCACCTAGCAACCACATCACCTCACCCACCTCGCGTGACTCGAGAATCTCCAAACCCTAAACTGCTCGACTTCAACTAGAAACCACGCCCACGGAAAGTTCGATCCCGTAACCCTAGAACGCGATCGCCTGAACCCAATTATACTGCCCCCTCACTGAAACCATCTCGATTACATCACTACGCAGTCACACCTCCATGATAATTGCGAGCAAACTCAAGTTCAGCTGCACACCTCGCCTCCGCTCGCGGCTGTTCCTCGTCGACGACTACTCGATCTTGCGACCTCCACCCTTAATTTGATGTTCGACGCGCGTGCATGCACCTCAGACAACGGCAAATCCCCAAATCACGAGCCTCAATAAATCGAGGAATCCCCTTGAATGGTGTGAAACACGCAGCCACCCCTATCTCACGAATCGATTTCGATCACCATTTCATTTATTTTTTTCATTTGCTAAAAAGGATTCGATCGGCTTTGGGAAGGAGGCCATTTCGATTTCGATTTTTAGAGAGGCTTCGGCCATTTTGAAATTTGATTTAGAACCAAAGGGAAGAGATTTATATTATTATTATTATTTTTTATTTGTGAAGAAGGGAGGATAGGAAAAACATCGGCCATTATTTTCTTTTCGAACGAAAATCGTTCGTTTTTTTCTTCTTTAAATTGGTTATATTTTTCAAAAAACGCGTGTTATCAAAACAAACACGTGTCTTTAATTTTGCCAAGTGGTGCAAGAGGAAAGAAACGTGTAATTTGCCTTGTGAATTTGAATATTTATATTCAATCTTACTTCAAATTAAATCGTCTCCAATTCAAAGCTCAAAATTTCAAACTCCTATCGAGGCATGCCGCTAGACGTTTATAATGTTATACACCTATTCCAAATGCAATGGAAAAGATTTCGGAGCCAAATTCAATTGTGTGGAGAAGATAGCTTTTTGAACCAGATAAAATATCGAATTTTCGATTTAAATTTTAGCGCGTTTGCTTACCGTACGATCACATGAAAACTCCGAATTCTACAAAAATTGAAATCCGATAATAATACAATATTACGGATCCAATGGAACTGGTTTCGACGAAATCCGAGACTATGCCTCGGAAGACTATTTTTAAATATCGATTTAAATGATATAAATTCAAAATGTAACAAAACATTTTCAAATCCCATTTTGAAGCTTCCATTATCTTTAGTATTTTCAATATGAATTTTCGAAGCCTTGAAAATATTTTTAACAAGCTTAGAAATCAAGATTCAATATTTAACCCAACTTTCAACAATTAAATTTAATAATTTTAATTTCCAAATTCATTCTGATATTTGAAATTCAAGTTAAATCAACCTCTAAATATTAAAAATTCATTCAAATATTTCAATTTCAAATGTCAAATTTTCCGGGTCGTCACATCCTTCCCCCATTAAAAGAATTTCGTCCCAAAATTACTAGTTAAGAAGAATGATCCTTAACCCGATTGTTATTTTCCCAAAACCAAACAGTTTCATCAACTTGCCAAACAAATCCTTTTATTTTTCAATCCATTATCACTTCAACTAACTTTCCAAAATCTTTCATTGATTCCAAACAACATTGTTTCCTTAATAATTCAAATTTAAATTTAAACTCAAATTTTAAGTCTTCAAAATTTCTCAAAATTTTTTCTAATTCCCTAAATTTTCGAAAAAAATTTCGCCAGCTTCTCCTTTGCACAGCTAGCTCTGTACGACTACAAAATGGCACCATGTGCCCCCAGATTCAAGAAGAAAACAAAAGGCCAAGCGGCTACACAAGAAAATCATCAAATTTCATATAGAAACTTACATACATACCTTTTGTCGAGCAAATCAAATTTATCTTTGAATTCAAATTCCAATTTATCTTTTGCTTTTTTTTAAACACCTGAATGCTAGTAAGCAATAATACCAATTACCGTATCCAAAATCGTGTAATTCATTTCTTTACGGAATTTTCAATATATACTTCTTATACCATTTTTACTTCACTATTGAACTTATATATTCATTATCATTCAATCTTGCATTTTCAATTTCATTTAAATTCAATTTTCAATTTCAATTCGTTTTGGATTCAATTTACCTTCTGAATATTGAATTTTATCAACTATCTTTTATTCACAACTGATTCATATCATTATTTTAAGTTAGTTTCATTTACTAATTCATTACAAATTCCAATTCATTTTATCTCAAACCATTTTTTTATTTCCAGCTTTATTATCTTTAGTTCACTTCGAACTAATTTTTACAACTTCATTTTATTCCACACAATTCAAATTGGTTTTCAATATTCAGTTTCAACTCCATTTTTATTCTTTTGTTGATTCCCAAAAATTTATTTTCAATTCACCATTTTGGTTTATAACCACTTATATTTAAACTGGATTTTAAATTCTATATGAATTTAATTTACCTTTTATTTATAAATATTGAAATTCAATTCATTTCAAACCATATTTTCTTCGATTAGTTTCACTAGCTAATTTTATTTCAATACTTCGCTTTGTTTATCACAAACCAAATTCAATTCCAATTCCAGTTCTATTTGCTTACAAATTCGAAATGAATTTCAACATTCAATTTCACTTTCGTTTACTTGCAATTGTAAATTCATTTATACATTCGTAATTTTATTTTTCCACTTTATTCCAATTATTTAGTCTATAAGACTTCTCAAATTCACCTTTATTCAAATTAACTCAGGTTAATTTCTACTTAAATTTGAATTTTCTAAGTTTTCAAACTTATGTATTATTCCATAACTATTTTAATAAGATTCTAGAATCTTTTCAACCTTTTAAAATCATCTTTGAAATCAATTCAAATTATCCTTTGAATTTCCAAAACCAAACCCAGTTTGCAAACAACTTTCATTTAAAATCATTTGGCAGCAATTCCTCTTTTGGAAACCTGAAAATGAACATCGATGATGCTGTAGTCATCACCGAAGTTATTTTCCAACGACCGAAAAGAATTTAGAGCTTTTATCCCTTCAAAACATTTTTCCAAAACCTTTGAAAATCATTTCCAAACTCACATGAGATTTAATTTCCAAATTCCCAATCTTTCCAAAAGCATATCCAAATATTCCTCTGGAATTCTATTGCAAATTATAAATCATATTTATAATTCATATTTACAAATTCCATTTGCATATGGATTTTATTTCTGGGCTTTAAGTTATGATTTATACTTCTATTCAATAACCAATGATAATAGTTGAATATTGTCACTTCCTAACAAACAATCAACCATATACTATAATAATTTACAAAAAAATTATTCCTTTTCTATACAAAAATAATTTGAGTAAGTTTATTTCATTTACCCTATTTTAAAACAATATCGTGTCGTATTGTTCTGTACAAGTGTTTAGAGCCCTATCGGCAGAGTTATACAGACTATACCGACCAGAATCCATATACCACTTAGCAAACCAATCATCACAATATAAAACAATTTTTATATTCACTAACAAATACGCCCTCATATCTATTATTACACTCAAACTCATTCTAGAGTACTACTGACTCTATCTCTAATGAGTAATCCCCACCACAGCCAAGGTTGTCGCTTAACCAAATTCTCTGATACCAAAATGTAATGACCCAATTTTTCGACGTCCGAAAGTCAACATCAATACGTCCACTGTATCAAATGCCGCACAGCCATATGCCAGAAAACCGAACCGTTAGGGTTTGAGAAGAAGAAGCTAGAAGAAACAGAAACAATAACAGAATCTCACATTTCATAACGGAACAAATATAATAGATAAATGAATAATCTTTAATACAAAAGCACTATATCGGTTTATACATACATCATCAGAGTTTACAACAACACAGAAAAAACACTGGCAATTATTTTAACTTGCTTACATAGGGAATTTTGACTTGCTCCAACCCAAATGCAACGGAAAGTACATAGTATAAGTGATACATCTCGCCATCCAGCTTGAACTCTAGATCTCCACAGCATATTTCTTGACTTCGCTCCCGAATAACGAATAACCCGACTCTAGCCTGCACATAAGGAAAATTATGGGCACCCAGACTTTAGAAAGGGAACAATAAACTCAAGGTCAGTCATGGGACTGGTGTGAGATCTAAAAACAGTTATTTTCACAAACAAAATAAAAAGAAATCCGCTATGCTTTTGGAAAATGAAACTACCATAAGGCCTCCCGCCACACATACAATGCAAACACAGAATTAAAGGAGATTTCTCCTTATGATAGTCAAACATGCTTGATACGCAAAATCCTTTTAAATATTATTGTTAGTGCATAGTGCAGAAAACCTTCCGAAAGTATAATATTAATCTTAGTCAGCATACAACCATTATTGTATGCCTACTATAACCACCATGTTCAATGGCAGATTACCGCCATATTCCATGGCAGGTTATGCAACTAAAACCTTTCAGGGCGCATATTGTTTCTTTGGATTTCCAACAAATGGCCAGACTAAGGAAATTCCTATTGCCACTTGGGTACGCCTCTAGAGGGAGGCGTCGAGAACCTAACTGGATCTCTGCCAACACAAGGCCGAGTTACCCCATGCTATAATAGAGCTATAACATGAGTAACTACCATGAGTATGCCATCCCCGGTCGTTACCGACCTTTACCTGAGGATCCTCAACCACAAAGCAATGAATTTGTAGTAACCACATAAGTTAAGTATCTGGGCTCCATACCATGATACCACCTTTTTCCAGAAGGAAATGGACATACCCTGAGGGTGCTACCCCCAAATTGTCTTACTGCAACATTCCTGTTTCTGCCATTTCGGGGTTGTGAGGTATGATGAAGTGTCGTCCACAAAGCTATGCTTTTCACAAAAGCCATGCTTCGATCAACAAATGATCAGCAGCACTTTGTATGCCACATTACCAAATTGGAAATGTATTATAGTAACCATCAACTACATAACCTTTGAGCTCGTACGTCTTAGAGAAGGGTGTTAAGCTAAGAGAGTAAAATCTCCGCTACCAATAGAAATGTATTTGATAGACACCAGCTTTACATCTCAAAGTGTAACATCCGACATACATCCATACAAGTCCGTTCCGGGTTCGAACGGAACCGAAGGCACTTCCAAAGAAGCCCTTACAATCCGGCTAATCATTAATCACGTCCAGAATCCCCATCACAAAGGGTGATCAAATCTCTATACCAGGGCCATTCAGTGCAGAGACATTCGATATGTAATCCTTTCATCTTCGAAAATACCCGGTCTTCAACACCATCTTCAAATGCAATCTCATTTCGTCGTATCATTATTCGGAATGGGTTTTATGACACAAAGTCCTCTCCCGGCTAATCCGAATAATGAGCGATTTTTTTTAAAAAAAAGTGTTTATTTGGATTTCAAACAAATCACAACAAATTTCAACTTTGATCTTTTAAACAAAAGATCCATCACTATCACAAAGATTCGATGTGGTTTTCGAATATCCATTTGGAATCCAACCCCCTGTCGCATCGAAATTCAAACGTCGTTTAAGGGTCAATATTGATAGTCGGTTATTTAACTATCAATCAACATTCACAATAATTACTATATTTAAATAATTTTCCCCCAATTATTTATATTCAAAATATCCTCGCAAGATATATTTTCACACTTCAATCTTTTGTAAACAAATTTCAAATCAATTTCCACATTTCAATTCTTTGAAAATAAATTTCAAATCATTTTCCTTATGCGGAATATATGACGACCCGCAAATCCGTACCCTTTGAATCGACAATAATATAACATTACGGATCCAATGAAACTAGTTTCGTCGAATTCCGAGACTGTTTGAAAAATGGCTATTTTTACTGGTCAATTTAAATATTAAAATATTCAATTTCTACAAATCAACTTTTAATTCGATTTTAAATGTCCTGTAACATCATTATAATTCAAATAAAATTTATTACAACTTTATAAATCATTTTTATTAATTTTAAATCCAATTTCTAATTATTTCTACAATTTCAAATATTAAATTAATATTTTAGTTGTCCAATTAAATCACTATATTCAAAAAATTATTTATTTAGCTTATAAACTTAACTTTAAAATATTTAAAATTAATTAAATATATGAATTTCAAATGACAGAAATTTTGGGTCGTTAAATTCTTCCCTACTTAAAAGAATTTCGTCCCCGAAATTACTTAGTAAGAAAAAGTCACAAAATCCATTAACTTTTCAAAACAATTCATTCAAGTTAGATTTACCATAATCACTTAAATGTTTAACTTTCCCAAAATAATTTAGTTAAACTTCTTATAAAAACTTTTCTAAGTTTTCAAATCCACTTAGTTATTCTTTTCAAAACCAACTAATGTCGTTTAACTTTCAACTCATAAATCAAAATTTTATTTATCAAAATATTTTTCCACTTTTATAACTCAATATAAAAATTCTAATTATCAAAAAATTTCCAAATTTTCCCAAAATTTTTCTAATGCCCCAAATTTCAAAAAAATTCGTCAGCGTCTCCTTTGCGCGGTTCGATCGTAGTAGGATCACAACATAAATATATCATAAATATACATCTCATCTACGAGGATGAGGCATCTCGAAGGGAATAAAGGGTAAAAGTACGATATTTAATCCGAGATATATACCTTATATATTATTAGCAAGCATATACGGCTAATACAGCTTGAAAGCGAGCTCCAAAAGTGAAGCAAGCGCCCTATGCACCTACTAAACACTCAACAATAATGAGAAACATGTATAAATGAAAGTAATATCAGTATACAACATATACCAATACAACTACTATATATGCCACAATATAGAAAATGCAATCCAAAGCAACAAATCCAACCATCAAACAACTATCATCCAATTAATCCATATCTATCCAATCAATCCATAACCAAATCAATATACATTCACTTCTTATCAATATTCATTGAATTGGTTTTCAATTCAATCACATTTAATTCATTAACATTAGATTTTACTAACATTCATTTATTTATATTCAATTAGTTTACATTCACTAATTTACATTCCATTTTTTTTCAAATTAAATCAAATCAATTCTATTTAAATTCACTTAACTTCCCATTTGAATTCAATTATTTAGCTTTCAATTTCATTAACACTTAATAAATTTCTATTTAATCAACTAGCATCCATCTAACAATCGACGCATAACCAACATTTACCAAATTAATTTAATTCTCTTACATTCAGTTTGGTTTAATATCCAATTGACTTTGTAACGACCCAGAATTTTTGATAATTAAAATTTGAATATTTAATTAATTTTAAATATTAATAAGTGAATTTATAAGTCAAATAAATTTTTATTTGAATTTTTGAATTTAATTGGATAATTAAATCGATAATTTAATATGTTAAATTATGGAAATAATTGAAAATTGGGTTAAATATGATTGAAAATGATTTGTAAAATTTTATTTTATCATATTGAAGTTAGAATGATATTTTAGAACTTTTAAAATCGAATTAAAAGTTAATTTGTGAAAATTGAATGTTTTAATAATTAAATCGACTAGTGAAAATAGTCAATTTTTGAACAGTCTCAGAATTGAACGAAACTAGTTCCATTGGATCCGTAATAGTTAGTTATTACCGGATTTCAAATTTCGTGTCAATCGGAGTTACCGTTTGATCGTGGCAGCTCGAAACGCATCGATTTATTTTTAATTTAAATTTGACGAGTGAAAATAGCCATTTTTCAAAAAGTCTCGGATTTTGACGAAACCAGTTTCATCGGATCCGTAATGTGACATTATTGTAAGGTTTCAAATTTCAAGTCAATTGGATTTACCGTTTGTCCGGTACAAATTAAAACGCCTAGAAATCGACTTAAATCGGTTTAATTTAAATTGAACGTTTACAGCCATAACTCGCACATACTTCCGAATTAGCTTCCGAAACCTGTTCCATTGTGTTCGGAACGCGGGGTAAACCCTAGAAACGCTGGTTACGGCGCGTAAATCGGAGTTCGGAATTTCCGGGATGAATAGTGTCGTTCGTTCTCTTATAAATAGCCCCCCCCCCCCCATTTAAAAAAAATAAAAATAAAAAGAAAAACAAACCCTAGCCGCCACCCCCCATGTTCTATGGCCAGAAATTGATCTCATTTTTCCCCTTTGATCTCTCAATCCATCAAGTTTTGGCTAAAACTTTCAACATGAAAGTTGGAGAGGGGAGTGAGAGCTACGATGTGAACGGTGGAGATCGCGAATGGCTTCACGGATCAACGGGAATCATGCCATGAAGTGGCCGGCCTGCACACGCAAAACAAGGAGGAGGGTGAGGCCGAGTTGGCCAGGGTTCAGGCCGAGCATAGCATGGGTCGAGAGCTTCGAGATGGAGGTGGTTTGATGTGGTTTCATCGAGTGTTGGAGGAGAAAAATCGAACCCTAGTTCTTGAGAATGGGTTTCATGAAGACGGCAAGTATCTGTAGAAGAAGAACGTGAGGGAGAGGGAGAGAAGGGGTGCGGCCAAGATTTCATGAAGTGGGATCCTATGGCTCTAAATTGATGGAGGTTTAAAATTAATTTGATTATGTTGTAATTGTTATTAAAATCGTGTACAAACTTCAATAATTCATAACTTTTCCATACGAGGTCGAAAAAATGCAAACTCAGTTGCGTTGGAATCGTATGGACGAGCACTACGCGATGGAGTTGGTTTGGAGTCGTTTGGAGTTAGTGAGAATTTTGGATAAAATTAAACGTCCGTTTAATTTTATTCGAAATAAATCGCTAAAACGGAAATAAAATCAAGGTGAGAACTTCTCACTCAATCGAATCAGTTTCGATTTTATTTTAAATAGTTAGATTTAAAATATTTGAATGCATGTTTGAATGTTGATTGATATCTATTGATTGTTAAAATAGACATTATACGCCGTAAGTAAGCGGATGTTATTTAATAAAACATATACCGCGAATATTTCATAAACAGTGAAATTGGTATTATATATAATAGCAATATATATATATTGGCATATGTATATATTGGAGTTATTGATTTCCCGCATTTATTTGTTTAGCGGATGAGACCCTATTACGTCGTTATTAAGCGGATAATATTTAATAAGAACATATACCGCGATAATTTCGTACTGGAGCGAAATTGGTATTGTGCTAATGTTTTTGGATGCAGGAAAACAGGTTGGAGGGATCCAACTGGATTCCTCAACAGTATTTATTTGATTTCAGATATTTTGATATTTGATGGATTTTCATATTGATATATGATATCGTTGTAGTCGTGATTGACTATTTGGTGTGTAGCATCATTGGACCCAGATTTTGGGATTTTAAAATAATTTTAAAGTGATTTGAGAAAGTATACGTTTTATAAAATAATTTTGGAATTGATCCATTTTATATAAATAAACGTTATAATTTTTAAAGTTATAAAAATTATGATTTTTTTGAGAAAAATAGTTAAAAACTGATTTTTGAGAATATGATGCTAATGATTTTATAAAATAGTTTAATAGGGATTTTAGAATTCATTGTGAAAAGTTTAAATATAGGATTTATAAAATTTAATTATTTGATGAATCAAAAGGAAGAAGTTTTTAAAGGAATTTAAAGACGTTTAAAAAGAATAATATAAATTGATTTATATTAAGAGGTTTATAAATGGATATTTATAAATTGAAATATGGACATTATAAAACGAGTTTTTATAAGTGTTTGAATGAAGTGAAAATAAATTTCATTAAAGAATGAAATTTATAAAATTATAAACTGTGAAGTTATAAATAAAATTTATAAATAGTAAGATTTATAAATTTGTGAAGTTATTGAAAGAATAGATTTGGTTAAATAAATGAATCTTATAAGTTATAAGATTTATGGTTTGGAAAGTCTTTAAAGGAACGATTTTGTAAAATAATCGTTTTATAAGTATTTAACTTATAATATGAACTTTTAGTTTATAATTGAGTTATAAACTGGAATAGGTTAATAAAAGAATTTATAAAAAGGAAGTTTTTATAAATAAATAGAAATGGAATTTATAAACGTTGTTTTATAAATTCGCAAATGACTTATTTTGATAAGTAAATTGTTGAAACCTATTAATGGAGTTATATTCACGTTTTTGAATAGTGAATAATTCTTTTAAATAAAATGTATAAAAGGATGAAATGTGTTAACGTAGTATATTCACGTTTTTGAATAGTGAATAATATGTTAAAGAAATTGTTTTGAATGTGATATTTGAATTTGAATTAAAACGATCTAACGATGTTTTAAAATGTGTTGAGATTCGAAACCATAGATTTCAACATTTATTGTTGAAATAGACGTTTTCGAGAAATAGAAGGAGATGATGGACTATAACACTGTTGTTATAGTAAATGATTTCCGAAAGGAAACGTTTTGTATAGTATTGGGATTTATATATCTATTTTAATTTTGAATCCCTATACTAGTGATTTTGGGACGTCGTAACGATGTTTTACGCAACATTCGTTTTGGCCCAAATAAATATGTTTAAGTGAATGATTTCCTTAAAGAATGAAATATATACTTAATTCGATTTAAGTATATTAAATATTTTCCAAGGTTGAAAATAAAAAGATTTGTGAATTACTTATTTTTAATAAGTATGGAAATGTTTTCCAATATAAAGTGAATATTTTGAGAATTTATCTTTTTGAAGATAAATTGAAAAGAAAATTGAAATGAATAATTGAAATCGAATATTCATTGATATCTTGGAATTATAAATTCACTAAGGAATTTATAAAGGAAGTGGAATTTGTTTAAAAATAAATATTGATTTATTTTTGAAGTATGAAATAAGATATTTTGTGAAATAGATATTTTGGAAAATAAATAATTTGGAAAATTATTTGGAATCTGGTGATGTGTGCATGTCCAGTGATAGTTAAATAATCGACTATCAATATTTCCCTTTGAATGGGTATTTGATGTGATTTGTTTGAATGTGAATGCCACACTTATTTTTGAATAAGCGCTCACTATTCGGGTTAACCGGGAAAGGACCATGGGGTCGTATAACCCATTCCGAATATGTGATACGTCGTTATAATTGCATTGAAGATCGGTGTTGAAGACCCGGTATTTGCGAGAGCGATAGGATGACCTGTCGATTTACTCTGCACCGAGTAGCTATGGTATAGAGTTCTCCATATGTGATGGTGAATCCGATCAGGATTGTGAATATCCGGATTGCAAGGACTTCTTTGTAAGTGCCTTCGGTTTTGTTCGATCCCGGAACAGACTTGTATGGATTGTGTGTCTGACATTACAAGTTGAGATATAAAGCCGATTTCTTTCAAATATATTTCTGTTGGTGGCGAAGAATTTATTCTTTTAGCTTAACACCCTTCTCTGAGACGTACGAGCTCAGAGGTTATATAGTTGAAGTTATCAGCGATATATTCCCAATTTGGTAATGTGATATGCTGAGTGTTGCTGTAAATGATCATTGTGTTGATTATTGTGATAGGATCGTTTATTTGATCGTCTATCTTAGTGATCATTGTGTTGATCATTTGTTGACCCAAAGCATGGCTTTTGTATAAAGTATGTTTTTGTGGACGTGACTTCGTCGAACCTCACACCCCGGAAATGGTCAAAACAGGAAAGATGCGGCAAGGTTATGAGGGGTAGCACCCTTTAGGGTATGTACATTTCCTTCTGGATAGAGGTGGTATCATGGTATGGAGCCCAGATATTTAACCTATGTGGTTACTGCGAATTTATTACTTTGTGGTTGTTGGTTTTCGGGATCCCGTGAGAAAGGTCGTTTACGATCGGGGAATGGCGTGCTCGTGTCAGTAGTTACCCAGTTAGGGGTAACCCGGCCTTGTGTTGGCAGAGTTCCAGTTTGGTTCTCGGGGATGTCTTTCCAGAGGCATTCTCATGTGGCAATGGGAAGTTCCTTGGCCTGACCATTTGTTGGAAATCCAAAGAAACAATACGAAACTTGTACGGTTTTAGTTGTAGAACCTGCCATCTAATATGGTAGCTATTAGTAGGCATAATATAATGGTACCTATGCTGGCTAAGATTTATATTCTACTTTCGAAATGAATTTTTCCCCTACACTATGCACTAGTAATAATATCAAATGTTATTTTAAATGCGTATCAAGCATCTTTGACTATCATAAGGAGAAATCTCCTCCGATTCTGCGTTTGCATGTGTGTGTGTGCGGGAGGCCTTATGGTAGTCTCATTTTTTAAAAGCATTGCGAATTGAATTTAAAAATATTCCTCTATTTTGATTTTAAAGATAAATAAACTATTTTGAGTTCTCACACCAGTCACATGACTGACTTGGAGTTTATTGTTTTCCTTCCTAAACTCTGGGTGCCCACCAATTTCCACACGGGCAGTCAAGAGTAAGGTTTATCAGGATATTCTGGATATTCTGGAGTTGCTGGAGGCAAGATGGATGGCATGGCATATTACTTATATAGTATTTCTTTTTCCGCTGCACTATTTGTTGTATATTGTTGTACACTCTGATGATGTGATGTAATGTAATAACTGATATAGTTCTTTGTTTAAAGATTACTCATTTATTATTATATGTTGTTCCGCTGCGAATTGTGAGATTCTGATGTTGTTCTGTTGTTTTCTGTTCCGTCCTATTTTCTTCTGTTTTTCTTTTTTTCCTCTATTCTCTTTTTCTTCTATTTTAAAATTTTCTATCTTCTTTTCCCTATCTAAATTCTTCTATCTTTTTCTCTTCTTTTCTTCTCTTAAAATTCTTTTTAAAAACCCTCAGTGTTCGGTTTTCCGTCGTTCGATTCCTCGGCAGTCGATAAAGTGAGTGTCGATGTTGAATTTTCGGAAGACGAAGAATCGTGTCCTGACAATGTGGTATCGGAGCTTATGGTTAAGCGACAACCATGGTTCTGTTGGGTATTATTCATTAGAGATAGAGTCAGTAGTACTCTAGAATGAATTTGAGTGTAATAATAGCTATGAGAGCGTATTTGTTAGTGAATATAAAATTGTTTTATATTGTGATGATTGGTTTATTGAGTGGCATATGAACTTTCGTCAGCGTGGTCCGCAAGACTATGCCGATGGGGTTTCTAAACACTTGAATAGAACAATTCGACACAGTATTGATCTTTAAATTGGGTAGATGAAATAATTTTACTTGAGTATATTTTATATATAAAGGAATAGTTTTTCAGAATTATTAAAGTGTATATAAGTTGATTATTTAGTTGTTTGAATAATCTAAATAAAGGAATTGTATAAGTAAAAAGAATTATAAGAATTGAATTATAATTAAAGTGATTTACAATTGTGAAATAAACTTATATATAAGAAGTGAAACTATATGAATATATTTATGAATATGAGTTATAAATAAAAGCGAATTTAAAGATTAAATGGAAAATTACTTTAAAAATGAATATAACTTAAGTGATATGGAATGAAGTTGATATAGTTATCAAAGTGAATGAATATGAACTTGAGTTTTATAAATGAAATTCAACTTTAGAAATTGAATTGGATTGAATGTAAATCAATTAAATGTAAATTTAAGTTGATATGGAATAATGGATATAAGTGTTAATTCATTAAAATGTAATGTTATTGGAAGTTGAATAATTGAAAGAAAAATCAATTTAATTAAACCAATTGATAAGCAAAGGAATTTGGTTGTGATAGATATACTTTGGTTGTTATATGATTGTTAGTTGATTGTAAATAATTCATTAAGTATTAATGAAAGTGAATTAGTGAAATTTAAAGCTATGTAATTGAATTCAATTAGAAGTAAGTAAATTTGAATAGAATTGAATTTGATTTGGAAGTGAACCAACTTGAATATGAATTAGTGAATATAAGCAAGTTGAAAATGAATGTTAGTAAACATCCACTGTTAATAAATCAAATGTGATTAAATTGAGAACCAATTCATTGAATATTAATGAGAATATAAATGAGCATATATTGATTATGAATATGTTGAATGCTAGTTGGTTGATGTTTGAATATGTTGCATTTGCTATGTGACATATATAGTTGTTATGGAGATATATGTTGTATATTGATACTATTGCATATATACATGATTCTCATGTTGTTTGTTGAGTGATTAGTAGGTGCGGATCGCGTTTGTTTCACATTTGGAGCTCGCTTTTGCGCTATATTAGCCGTATATGCTTGCTAATAAAAATATAAGGTACACATCTCGGATTAAATATCGTACTTTTACACTTTTTTCCCTGCGGGATGCCTCATTACTTGATGAGATGTATATTTGTGATATATATACTGTCATTTTTTTTCGGATCGAGTCGCGCAAAGGAGACTATGGCGAATTTTTCCGAAAATTTAAGGCGTTAGAAAAAATTTGAGAAAATTGGAAATTTTGAAAACTTTAAACTTTGATTTTGGAATTGAAAGTTAAACAATAATAATTGTTTTTGAAAAGATAACTAAGTATGATTTGAAAACTTAGTAAAGTATTGTAAGAAGTTTAAATTTGTTTTTGGAAAGTTAATAAATTCTATAACTTTTCTTACTTAATAATTTCGAGGACGAAATTCTTTTGAGTGGGGAAGATTGTAACGACCCAGAATTTTTGATAATTAAAATTTGAATATTTAATTAATTTTAAATATTAATAAGTGAATTTATAAGTCAAATAAATTTTTATTTGAATTTTTGAATTTAATTGGATAATTAAATCGATAATTTAATATGTTAAATTATGGAAATAATTGAAAATTGGGTTAAATATGATTGAAAATGATTTGTAAAATTTAATTTTATCATATTGAAGTTAGAATGATATTTTAGAACTTTTAAAATCGAATTAAAAGTTAATTTGTGAAAATTGAATATTTTAATAATTAAATCGACTAGTGAAAATAGTCAATTTTTGAACAGTCTCAGAATTGAACGAAACCAATTCCATTGGATCCGTAATAGTTAGTTATTACCGGATTTCAAATTTCGTGTCAATCGGAGTTACCGTTTGATCGTGGCAGCTCGAAACGCATCGATTTATTTTTAATTTAAATTTGACGAGTGAAAATAGCCATTTTTCAAAAAGTCTCGGATTTCGACGAAACCAGTTTCATCGGATCCGTAATTTGATATTATTGCAAGGTTTCAAATTTCAAGTCAATTGGATTTACCGTTTGTCCGGTACAAATTAAAACGCCTAGAAATCGACTTAAATCGGTTTAATTTAAATTGAGCGTTTACAGCCATAACTCGCACATACTTCCGAATTAGCTTCCGAAACTTGTTCCTTTGTGTCCGGAACGCGGGGTAAACCCTAGAAACGTTGGTTACGGCGCGTAAATCGGAGTTCGGAATTTCCGGGATGAATAGTGTCGTTCGTTCTCTTATAAATAGCCCCCCCCCCCCACCCCCCATTTAAAAAAAATAAAAATAAAAAGAAAAACAAACCCTAGCCGCCACCCCCATGTTCTATGGCCAGAAATTGATCTCATTTTTCCCCTTTGATCTCTCAATCCATCAAGTTTTGGCTAAAACTTTCAACATGAAAGTTGGAGAGGGGAGTGAGAGCAACGATGTGAACGGTGGAGATCGCGAATGGCTTCACGGATCAACGGGAATCATGCCATGAAGTGGCCGGCCTGCGCACGCAAAACAAGGAGGAGGGTGAGGCCGAGTTGGCCAGGGTTCAGGCCGAGCATAGCTTGGGTTGAGAGCTTCGAGATGGCGGTGGTTTGATGTGGTTTCATCGAGTGTTGGAGGAGAAAAATCGAACCCTAGTTCTTGAGAATGGGTTTCATGAAGACGGCAAGTATCTGTAGAAGAAGAACATGAGGGAGAGGGAGAGAAGGGGTGCGGCCAAGATTTCATGAAGTGGGATCCTATGGCTCTAAATTGATGGAGGTTTAAAATTAATTTGATTATGTTGTAATTGTTATTAAAATCGTGTACAAACTTCAATAATTCATAACTTTTCCATACGAGGTCGAAAAATTGCAAACTCAGTTGCGTTGGAATCGTATGGACGAGCACTACGCGATGGAGTTGGTTTGGATTCGTTTGGAGTTAGTGAGAATTTTGGATAAAATTAAACGTCCGTTTAATTTTATTCGAAATAAATCGCTAAAACGGAAATAAAATCAAGGTGAGAACTTCTCACTCAATCGAACCAGTTTCGATTTTATTTTAAATAGTTAGATTTAAAATATTTGAATGCATGTTTGAATGTTGATTGATATCTATTGATTGTTAAAATAGACATTATACGCCGTTAGTAAGCGGATGTTATTTAATAAAACATATACCGCGAATATTTCATAAACAGTGAAATTGGTATTATATATAATAGCAATATATATATATTGGCATATGTATATATTGGAGTTATTGATTTCCCGCATTTATTTGTTTAGCGGATGAGACCCTATTACGCCGTTATTAAGCGGATAATATTTAATAAGAACATATACCGCGATAATTTCGTACTGGAGCGAAATTGGTATTGTGCTAATGTTTTTGGATGCTGGAAAACAGGTTGGAGGGATCCAACTGGATTCCTCAACAGTATTTATTTGATTTCAGATATTTTGATATTTGATGGATTTTCATATTGATATATGATATCGTTGTAGTCGTGATTGACTATTTGGTGTGTAGCATCATTGGACCCAGATTTTGGGATTTTAAAATAATTTTAAAGTGATTTGAGAAAGTATACGTTTTATAAAATAATTTTGGAATTGATCCATTTTATATAAATAAACGTTATAATTTTTAAAGTTATAAAAATTATGATTTTTTGAGAAAAATAGTTAAAAACTGATTTTTGAGAATATGATGCTAATGATTTTATAAAATAGTTTAATAGGGATTTTAGAATTCATTGTGAAAAGTTTAAATATAGGATTTATAAAATTTAATTATTTTATGAATCAAAAGGAAGAAGTTTTTAAAGGAATTTAAAGACGTTTAAAAAGAATAATATAAATTGATTTATATTAAGAGATTTATAAATGGATATTTATAAATTGAAATATGGACATTATAAAACGAGTTTTTTATAAGTGTTTGAATGAAGTGAAAATAAATTTCATTAAAGAACGAAATTTATAAAATTACAAACTGTGAAGTTATAAATAAAATTTATAAATAGTAAGATTTATAAATTTGTGAAGTTATTGAAAGAATAGATTTGGTTAAATAAATGAATCTTATAAGTTATAAGATTTATGGTTTGGAAAGTCTTTAAAGGAACGATTTTGTAAAATAATCGTTTTATAAGTATTTAACTTATAATGTGAACTTTTAGTTTATAATTGAGTTATAAACTGGAATAGGTTAATAAAAGAATTTATAAAAAGGAAGTTTTTATAAATAAATAGAAATGGAATTTATAAACGTTGTTTTATAAATTCGCAAATGACTTATTTTGATAAGTAAATTGTTGAAACCTATTAATGGAGTTATATTCACGTTTTTGAATAGTGAATAATTCTTTTAAATAAAATGTATAAAAGGATGAAATGTGTTAACGTAGTATATTTACGTTTTTGAATAGTGAATAATATGTTAAAGAAATTGTTTTGAATGTGATATTTGAATTTGAATTAAAACGATCTAACGATGTTTTAAAATGTGTTGAGATTCGAAACCATAGATTTCAACATTTATTGTTGAAATAGACGTTTTCGAGAAATAGAAGGAGATGATGGACTATAACACTGTTGTTATAGTAAATGATTTCCGAAAGGAAACGTTTTGTATAGTATTGGGATTTATATATCTATTTTAATTTTGAATCCCTATACTAGTGATTTTGGGACGTCGTAACGATGTTTTACGCAACATTCGTTTTGGCCCAAATAAATATGTTTAAGTGAATGATTTCCTTAAAGAATGAAATATATACTTAATTCGATTTAAGTATATTAAATATTTTCCAAGGTTGAAAATAAAAAGATTTGTGAATTACTTATTTTTAATAAGTATGGAAATGTTTTCCAATATAAAGTGAATATTTTGAGAATTTATCTTTTTGAAGATAAATTGAAAAGAAAATTGAAATGAATAATTGAAATCGAATATTCATTGATATCTTGGAATTATAAATTCACTAAGGAATTTATAAAGGAAGTGGAATTTGTTTAAAAATAAATATTGATTTATTTTTGAAGTATGAAATAAGATATTTTGTGAAATAGATATTTTGGAAAATAAATAATTTGGAAAATTATTTGGAATCTGGTGATGTGTGCATGTCCAGTGATAGTTAAATAATCGACTATCAATATTTCCCTTTGAATGGGTATTTGATGTGATTTGTTTGAATGTGAATGCCACACTTATTTTTGAATAAGCGCTCACTATTCTGGTTAACCGAGAAAGGACCATGGGGTCGTATAACCCATTCCGAATATGTGATACGTCGTTATAATTGCATTGAAGATCGGTGTTGAAGACCCGGTATTTGCGAGAGCGATAGGATGACCTGTCGATTTACTCTGCACCGAGTAGCTACGGTATAGAGTTCTCCATATGTGATGGTGAATCCGATCAGGATTGTGAATATCCGGATTGCAAGGACTTCTTTGTAAGTGCCTTCGGTTTTGTTCGATCCCGGAACAGACCTGTATGGATTGTGTGTCTGACATTACAAGTTGAGATATAAAGCCGATTTCTTTCAAATATATTTCTGTTGGTGGCGAAGAATTTATTCTTTTAGCTTAACACCCTTCTCTGAGACGTACGAGCTCAGAGGTTATATAGTTGAAGTTATCAGCGATATATTCCCAATTTGGTAATGTGATATGCTGAGTGTTGCTGTAAATGATCATTGTGTTGATTATTGTGATAGGATCGTTTATTTGATCGTCTATCTTAGTGATCATTGTGTTGATCATTTGTTGACCCAAAGAATGGCTTTTGTATAAAGTATGTTTTTGTGGACGTGACTTCGTCGAACCTCACACCCCGGAAATGGTCAAAACAGGAAAGATGCGGCAAGGTTATGAGGGGTAGCACCCTTTAGGGTATGTACATTTCCTTCTGGATAGAGGTGGTATCATGGTATGGAGCCCAGATATTTAACCTATGTGGTTACTGCGAATTTATTACTTTGTGGTTGTTGGTTTTCGGGATCCCGTGAGAAAGGTCGTTTATGATCGGGGAATGGCGTGCTCGTGTCAGTAGTTACCCAGTTAGGGGTAACCCGGCCTTGTGTTGGCAGAGTTCCGGTTTGGTTCTCGGGGATGTCTTTCCAGAGGCATTCTCATGTGGCAATGGGAAGTTCCTTGGCCTGACCATTTGTTGGAAATCCAAAGAAACAATACGAAACTTGTACGGTTTTAGTTGTAGAACCTGCCATCTAATATGGTAGCTATTAGTAGGCATAATATAATGGTACCTATGCTGGCTAAGATTTATATTCTACTTTCGAAATGAATTTTTCCCCTACACTATGCACTAGTAATAATATCAAATGTTATTTTAAATGCGTATCAAGCATCTTTGACTATCATAAGGAGAAATCTCCTCCGATTCTGCGTTTGCATGTGTGTGTGTGCGGGAGGCCTTATGGTAGTCTCATTTTTTAAAAGCATTGCGAATTGAATTTAAAAATATTCCTCTATTTTGATTTTAAAGATAAATAAACTGTTTTGAGTTCTCACACCAGTCACATGACTGACTTGGAGTTTATTGTTTTCCTTCCTAAACTCTAGGTGCCCACCAATTTCCACACGAGCAGTCAAGAGTAAGGTTTATCAGGATATTCTGGATATTCTGGAGTTGCTGGAGGCAAGATGGATGGCATGGCATATTACTTATATAGTATTTCTTTTTCCGCTGCACTATTTGTTGTATATTGTTGTACACTCTGATGATGTGATGTAATGTAATAACTGATATAGTTCTTTGTTTAAAGATTACTCATTTATTATTATATGTTGTTCCGCTGCGAATTGTGAGATTCTGATGTTGTTCTGTTGTTTTCTGTTCCGTCCTATTTTCTTCTGTTTTTCTTTTTTTCCTCTATTCTCTTTTTCTTCTATTTTAAAATTTTCTATCTTCTTTTCCCTATCTAAATTCTTCTATCTTTTTCTCTTCTTTTCTTCTCTTAAAATTCTTTTTAAAAACCCTCAGTGTTCGGTTTTCCGTCGTTCGATTCCTCGGCAGTCGATAAAGTGAGTGTCGATGTTGAATTTTCGGAAGACGAAGAATCGTGTCCTGACAGACTTCCATTCAATTATTCAACTGCTAGTTCATTTACCACCAAAGTTGAATTTCTTTATATAACTCAAGTTCATATTCAATTAATTACTTAAGTTGTGTTCCTTTTTTATAAACATCACTTTGTTTCACTTAAATTTCAACTTATAAATCCAAGTCAGATTTCAATTCTAAAGTCAATTTTATTTAACTTTTACTAAATCAAATTCACATCACTATTCAATTAATTCACTTTATTAATTAATTTACTTCGATAACAAAATCAACTTCATTTACATTTACTTTCACTTATACAACTTAAGTTCATATCTAATTCATTTCAAATTCTATTTTATTTAACTTTTACTTAAGTCAAATTTCATATCACTATTCAAATTTAGATTTTGTTTTACTTAACAAAATAGTTTAACCCTTTTAACACTTGGTTTTACCTACATTTTCCCATTTTATAAGTTATACAACTTATTTATCTAAACTTTCAAATTCATATTATATACTCACTTATCTTTTAGGTTTAATGTCCATTTCAGAAACTTATATAATCCAATTAAAATCCAATTCCTTTTATTTAACTTTCCTTTAGTTAAATTTCAAATCCTATATTTATTATGCTAATTCACGTTTATTTCAACTTTACCAAAGCTAAAATTTTATTATCTCATATGTTATAAGTCCAAAACTTATTTTACTTATATTTATCAATTACAACTTGGATTTTAAATCAAATTTGTTTATCACAACAAAATTTTAAAATTCAATTTACTATTGGTAGTAAATCAATCACACAGAAACTTAAAAATGATACTGATGATGCTGTAGTCATCGCCCTTATTATTTTCCAGCAATAGTAGTGAATTCAGTGCTTTATATTCTTTTTTAAAAATTCTTTTATTTATAAATCTTATTTATAAATCTCTTACTTATATAATTTCACTATTTTTCTTTACTTATATAAGATCATTTCAAATTTATTTATCTTACTTAGATTTATAATAATATAATATCTTTAACTTTGAAAAACAATTTTCAAAATAAACAGAATTCAAATTTTCTGAATTCTTAATTTAAATCCATTTTTATTTACAACTCATATTCATAAATATATTCGTATAGTTCCACTTCTTATATATAAGATTATTTCCCAATTGTAAATCATATTAATTACAATTCCATCTTTTATAACTCATTTTCTTATATAATTCATTCTTTTACAATAGTTGTTTTTACTTAGATTATTCAAACTGCTTTTATAAACTTATATATATTTACATTTTCAAACAACCAAACA
Organism: Allium cepa; assembly: GCA_030765085.1. Taxonomy (NCBI): domain Eukaryota; kingdom Viridiplantae; phylum Streptophyta; class Magnoliopsida; order Asparagales; family Amaryllidaceae; genus Allium; species Allium cepa. Next base: position 445,916,659 of record CM060931.1, read on the forward strand.
ATTCATTCATATACACTTTACTAATTCTGAAAAATCATTTCTTTATATAAAAAAATAATCGAGGTAAAATTATTTCATTTACCCAATTTAAAATGATACTATATCGACTTGCCTCGTTTAAGTATTTGGAAATCTCTATCGATAACATGGCATCCCACACGCCGACCAGAATTCACAAACCGCTCACCATATAAGCAAACACAGTATAAAACATTTTATATTCACTAACAATACGCGCTCTGTAACATCCCGGATTTTTAAGCCATTGAATTTGAACATTTAATTCGTTTTAAATGTTAATGTGGATTCTTAATTGATTTTGTAATGAATGGATTCGTGTTCAATCAATGAAATAAGCTATAATTTTTAATTATAGTAATTCCGGTTGAATTTGAATAATGGAAAAAATATAATTAAATATTCGGGATTTAGATAAAAGGGTAAATCTGGATGTAAATAGTGATAAGAATGGTTTTAAAAATTTATTTTGAGTTATTTGAATGTGAATAGTATGGTGGGAATTTTAGATGAATTTTTAAGTTGATAAGTTAATATTTGGGATTTTATATTAATTTAAAAATGAATTTATTATTATTAAAATGCAATTAATCAGCTTTTGGGTCCGGAATGAGCCAGAATGATTTGTAATGTGATTATATATTTTATATGAATTATTATTAAGGTACTAAAATTTTAAAGGTGAAATTTTAAGCGTTTTTGACAATTTTGAGAATTGCTCGATTTAATAGACGAGTTAAAATAGCCCTCCGGGACACAGTTTCGGAATTCGACGAAACCAGTTCCATTGGATCCGTAATAGTTAGTTATTATCTTATTTCAATTTTCGTAGCAATCGGAGTTGTCGTTTGACCCTGGCAGCTCGAAACGCATCAAAATCGTTTTAATCGGTTTAATTTAAAATTTATCGTTTAATTCAGTAACTCGCACATATGACCGAATTAGCTTACGAAACCTGTTCCATTGTGTCCGAACGCGGAAAAACCCTAGGAACGCCTATTGGTGCGTGAGAATTGGAGCTCGGATGCATAGTCGTTAAACAATTAAGAATTATAGTAATTAAATAATATTAAACAATAATATATATTTATATTTTTTCTTAAACCCTAGCTAAAAACGAGGCCGCCGCAGTTTTTGCTCAATGGCCAAAACTATATCTCAATCCTTCACGTTTTTCTTCCAATCCTTGCATTAATTTCAAAAACTTCCAACTGGAATGTTGAAGATCTCGCCGAGTACTACCGATCTAATGACTGAGATGTTGTTTGGCGAAGCGGATTGCTTTGATTTTGGCGCCATACGTGCCGTCGTTCGTAACGTTTCGAGGGTGATTGGGGCGACCGAGTTCGCCGCCGTTCATGGCGTGGGGGTGTTGTGCGATGGGCTACGTAGTGGCCACGTTCGATCGACTGTTGGATGATCATTGAGGAGGCGGCAAGCAAACCCTAGATGAGTTGATGGGTTAGTGCGTTTCATCAGCCTGGGTTTGCCTCGTGTGAAGAAGATGAGCAAGGGAATGGCCGATTTGTTTTGGTATAAAAAAAAAGAAATTTTGTTTTAAATTTATATACAAAACTTTATAATTCTATAACTTGAGCATACGTTGTCAGATTCAAGCGAAACTGGAAACGCCGGAATCGTAGAGACGAGCACTACGCAGTGGAGCAGTTCTGAAATCATTCCGGGCAAGTAAAAATTAGGGTTAAATCGAACACCGTTCGGTTTAATTTAAATTTCGAACGCTTTCCAAAACTCAAGGTGAGTTATTCTCACTCACATCTGGATACCGGTAAAGTAAACAGCTAATATTGAATGTTTGTTTGGATGTTTAGCTGAATATGGTAATTATTATCAAATTGAATCGATATATATTGTTGTGCTAATATTTATGGATGCAGGGAAAAACAGGTTGGAGGGATCCAACTGGATTCCTCGCAATATAATAATTATTTGATGATTGATGATGCATTCTATCTATATGTGTTGTGAAACTGGAATTAAAATGTACTGTGTTATTGTTGGATAAACTATAAATCCAAAATTTAATTATAAATGGAATAAAATTGGTTTTTAAAGAAATAAGAGAAATTGATATATAAAGAATTTTAAAGGAATAAAATTTGGGTTTGGTTTGGATGAAGAATGAAATTGGTAAAATTTAAATTTTAAATGAAGTGGGAAATTTATCAATCTATAAATATGGAAGTATGGCTTCCGGTGAGAAATTTTATAAGAAGGGATTAAGTGATTTCTGAAAAATTAAATTATGTTTTCAACGATGCTTCTAAACATAAATTAACAATTGTAAATGTAAATAAAATATTTTGAAATGCAGCTTTCACCATTGGAATTTTATTTAAGTAATTCATAAGCATTACTTTCCTTTAATAAATTCTCAAAGGTTCATTTAAAAGAATTCTTAAACTCGAGCTTTGAAAGTAAATTTCCAGGAATGGTAAATTATGTTTGGGCTTCGAAAGAAGTTATTTTTTTAAAACCTGGAAAGGAAATTTATGTTATTAAAACATGAATTTGAATGGTAATAAATCGGCTGGATTTATAAGACGGATTCTTTGGGGTGTGGAAATGGAAGGTAAGTTCCCTGGAAAACCAAGTTCGAGTTTTAAACAGATTTTATTAAAAGAAAGTTTAAAAGTCCAAACTTGTTTAAAAGAGTGCTTTGAAAATTATTAATTTAAAGTAACTAATTAAGAAATTAGCAATAGTGATTATTTGCGAGTACATTAGTATTTATTTTTATAAATGAAATTATTTAAAGACTAGTTTTGACCTAAGTCATTGAGATTAGTATTAACCTTTTAAAATTCTACTTATAAGTTTAGTTTAGACTAAACCCTTATTTACAATCAAGATTTATATCCTAATAAATGGTTTTACTTTGCATATTTGAAATTATATTTTTGAGTAATAATTAGTAGTAAATTTCCATATTTGAAAACATATTTCAGAATAAAGTGTTTTAACTGTTTTAAATCTAAATTGTTTTGAAACTTGGTTATTTCTAATGGGAATAAATGGTAAAGGATTTACCTTGTAAAGGAATAGATTTTGGGAATTGTATTCAAATGAGTTGAAAATGAAATATATCTTGTAAGAGATATTTGAGGCAAATAAATAATGTGGGAAATCATTTATTGTGTGATGGATGTTTGTGAATATAAATTGATAGTTAAATAACCGACTACCAATATTGGACAAATGCGTTGATCGTTTCGAAGAGACCGGGATCGAGATTTATCTCGAAAACCACTTCGATCTGGTTTGTACGTTTCATGCGAAAAACGCGTTCGGAGTCGAAGATGGAGCAGTGAAGTGCAAGGGCTAGTTGCTACTAATCCTGAGGATATTTCCAAAATGGATGTAGTAGGAGTAGTGCCTTCGGTTCCGTTTAAACCCGGGACGGACTTGTATGGACGAATGCTTTCGGAACATCGTCAGGTGGGCGATGGGCATTCTAAGTGAAACGTTCTACAAGGTAACGCTTAGCCTCAGGCCTCATCAAATGGGAATGACTGAAAATCAGGGGATATGCAACAAGGCTTCGTGGGTAGCCCACACTTGAGATGTAAGGTCATCCCTATCTAGATGTCCCTTTTTATTTCGGCTTAGCGGGCGGTTGCTGATCCCAACCGCGGGGTGATCTTATTCGGAACTGTCCAGTAAGGGATGGGTCCGGCCTTGTGTTGCAGGGGATCGGGCGTGGTCCTCGGTACGGTGATCTAGGCCCCGTACTGTGACAGGTGGTACCCCAGTGCCTAGTCATTGTTGGAAATCCATTCTCCCTACGAGCCTTGTATGATTTCTGTTTGTATTACCCACTTTGTGGCTAGTAGCTGGAATTTAATCATGTAACAATTTCGGCTATTTTATAAGTATTTGTGAATAGACCCTATTATAATATCAGAGGATTTCTATAAAAAGTGTTTTAGCTATCATAAGGTAAAAACCCGACATGTTTATTTGTGGCGTGGTCTTACGAGATGCTTTTGTTTTCAAAAAGGATTTTTGGAACTTTAATAATCAATTTGGATGCATTATTAGACTGACTCGGATGTTATTTCATTATAATGCTCGGGTCAGACCGAGTATTATTTTTTTAGGATAGGCTGCTATGAAGCAGGAGAGGAGCTGGAGCCCGAGACGTATTATCTGAACCTATATATATTCCGCTGTTATGATTGTATGGATTTGTCTGATTTTAATTTGACGTATGAGATACTCTGATGATGTGATGTATAAAACTGGTATAGTTTTCATTTCGTGTAAAGATCTATATTTACTATTATATTTTATTCCGCTGCGATTGTGAGATTCTGATATTGTTTAGTTTCTTCTTCTTCTATCTCTTCTTCTTTTACCCAAATGGTTCGTATTTCTGTGCCACTTGAGGTAACAGAGGTAGAATAGTGTTGATTCAAGGGGTACGGATTTGCGGGCTGTCATACGCTCATATATATAATACACTCAAACTCAATCTAGGGTGCTACTGTCCCTATCTATACTGATACACATCAAAGCTTAGGAATATACAAAATCTAAGCTTCGATACCAGATATGATGATCTGCAAATCCGTACCCTTTGAATCGACAATAGTATAACATTACAGATCCAATGAAACTAGTTTCATCGAATTCCGAGAATGTTTGAAAAATGGCTATTTTTACTTGTCAATTTAAATGTTAAAATATTCAATCTCTACAAATCAACTTTTAATTCGATTTTAAAAGTCCCGTAACATCATTATAATTCAAATAGAATTTATTACAACTTTATAAATCATTTTTATTCATTTTAAATCCAATTTCCAATTATTTCTACAATTTCAAATATTAAATTAACAATTTAATTATCCAATTAAATCACTATATTTAAAATATTATTTATTCAGCGTATAAACTTAACTTCGAAATATTTAAAATTAATTAAATATACGAATTTTAAATGACAGAAATTTTGGGTCGTTACAAAATATATTTCTAAATATTTATTCATTTCCATTGAAAATTTATCGAGTTTAAATACTTTAAAATAATTCAAATCACTTATCCAAAATATACTTGAAAATATTTAAAATAAAAACTGTTTCTAAAGATCTATTTAAATATTAGTTATGAAAACATTATACCAATATCTCCTATAAACTCCAAGTCCAAACTAATTAAAATAAAATTAGTAGATAAAGTCTAAATATTTAAATAATCATTTTCCAAATCAATTAAATCTTTAAATAATCACTACTATAATTAATTAAATAAATCTTTACTTTAAAGATAAAAAAATAATTCCTAAAAATAATTTCTCCAGCAATATTCTTTCAATTCAATTTCTAGAACTTTTAATTTATATTTTAAAAATTACTTTGGAAATATACTCGGCTTTCCAGGGAAAATACATCTTCCATTTTAAAATGGTTGATTTAAATCCATAAATTAATTCTTCTTGATTTACCTCAACTTTTATATTCCAAATCCGCAAATTTGTTTCCACACTTTAAAAATAAATCAATATTTATTTTTAAAAGAAATTTCCCTTTCCTTTAAAAAATTCCCATTATGAATTTAAATTTCCAAATATTCACTAATATACGATTTTCAAATCGATTTCCGAATATTCATTTTCAAACACCAAATCAAATTCCAAATTGATTTTCCAAATATTTATTTCAAACACCAAATCGATTTCCAAATCAATTTCCCAAGGATTTATTTTAACACCAAATCAATTTCAAATCGATTTCCCAATTTATTTTCAACGACCAAATCAATTTCAATTTGATTTACAAATTTATTGCCTTTTAAAATAAATTCCTTTATCTCTTTCAAATCTATTTAAAAATCTGAATTTGAAATAAATCCTTCAACATTAAACAATATTACTAAGAATTTCTTTACTAAAATATTTTCCCATATTTTTGAATTTATTCAATAGGATTTGACTATAGATTTTCTACTTAAATTTCAAAAATCCAATTTTACTTATTTCTGGTATCTTACGATACCAAAACTATATTCCGGCTAAACTACAGCCTCAACGATTTCAATCACAAATATAATCACACACGGATTATAAATAATCAACATACAATATTGAAAAAAATTCAAATATTTGAGGAATCCAGTTGGATCCCTCCAACCTGCTTTCATGTATCCACAGATGTTAGCATAATAATTAAATACCAATTCCACTTCGAGGCGGAAAATCGCGATATACGGGATTTATAGAATATCATCCGCTATTATGCGGCGCATAGGGTCTCATCCGCTATATAATGCAGGAAATCAATCACTCCAAATACATATAGAATACCAATTCCACTTCGAGGTGGAATATCGTGGTATGTGGGATTTATCAAATATCATCCACTATTATACGGCGCGTAAAGTCTAATTCAATACAACTGACAATAACTTATCATCCAAGCACACAATCAACAATTTTAAATTTAATTATTTAAATTTAAATCGGCGATTGAGTGGGAAGATCTCACCTTTTCTCCTTTATTTTGCAATCCATTTCCAAATTGCCTTGTTTCTTGATTTTAGACCTTGTATCAACAATTATATAATTTTAATAATATTCGAACAGATCGAACAATCAATTATCATTTATTATTTTAATTCAACTAATAATTTAAATTTTAAACTAATATATTTCTCTTTTTAAACTACACACACATATATATACTTAAAAATAAATGATAGATTCAAGAAATCTAATTTTATTTAGACTTTCAAATATTTTAATATTCATATTTATTTTTTTATTTCAAACTGCTTATAAAAATAAGCTATTTAAAAATCTTGTCTTTATATAACTCTCATATATTTTTCTTTTCCAAAATCTTGCTTTAAATGAACTATCAACTTTTTAAAAATTTCTACTTATATTTTATACTCTTTCCTGCATGCATATACATTTCTCTGTTTTAAAACACATTTAATTAAATTTTATTAAAGATAAATCATTACCATGCCGTTCACATTAAAATCTTGTTTATCTATATGTTTTTCTTCATTCTTTTTTTTAGCATATATATGTATGTATATATAAATAAATTTAATAAAAGAAAATAATTCCGATTCCTTACTGACGATCGATCAAGCTCATGACTCCACGCTCTACTGCCATCTCTAGTCACTGCTACCTTACGTGTTCACCTAGCAACCCCATCACCTCACCCACCTTGCGTGACTCGAGAATCTCCAAACCCTAAACTGCTTGACTTCAACTAGAAATCGCGACGTGGGAAAGTTTGATCCCGGAACCGTAGAACGTGATCGCCTGAACCCTATTATACTGCCCCTTCAATGAAACCATCTCGACTACATCACTACGCGGTCACACCTCCACGACAATCGCGAGCAAACTCGAGCTCAGCTGCACACCCCGTCTCCGCTCGCACCTATTCCTCGACGACGACTCCTCGATCTTGCGACCTTCACCTATAATTTGTTGTTCGACGCACACGCATGCACCCCAGACAACGACAAAACCCCAAATCGCGAGCTTCAATAAATCGAGGCGTCATCTTGAATGGTTTGAAACACGTGGCCGCCCCAATCTCGCGAATCGATTTCGATCATCATTTCATTTTTTTCATTTGCTCAAAAGGATTCGATCGGCTTTAGGAAGGAGGCTATTTCGATTTCGATTTTTAGAGAGGCTTCGGCCAATCTGAAATTTGATTTAGAACCGAAGGGAAGAGATTTATATTATTATTATTATTTTATTTGAGAAGAAGGGAGGATAGGAAAAACATCGACCATTAATTTCTTTTCGAACGAAAATCGTTCGTTTTTTTCTTCTTTAAATGGGATTTTCTTTTTACGTTATATTTTTAAAACAACGCTGTTACGAAAACAAAAACATGTCTTTAATTTTTCCAAATGGTGCAAGAGGAAAGAAACGTGTAATTTGCCTTGTGAATTTGAATATTTATATTCAATCTTAATTCAAATTCAAACAGTCTCCAATTCGAAGGTCAAAATTTCGAACTCCTATCAAGGCGTGCCGTAAGGCGTTTATAATGTTATACGCCTATTACGAACGCAGTGGAAAAGATTTTGGGGCCAAATTCAATCATATGGAGAAGATAGCTTTTCGAACCAGTTAAAATATCGAATTTTCGATTTAAATTTTAGCGCATTTTCTTATCGTACGATCACATGACAACTCTGAATGCTACGAAAATTGAAATCCGTTAATAATACAATATTACGGATCCAATGGAACTGGTTTCGATGAAATCCGAGACTATATCTCGGAAGACTATTTTTAAATATTGATTTAAACGATATAAATTCAAAAATGAACAAATCATTTTCAAATCCCATTCTAAAGCTTCCATTATCTTCAGTATTTTTAATATGAATTTTCGAAGCCTTGAAAATATTTTTAACAAGCTTAAAATCAAGATTCAATATTTAACCCAACTTTCAACAATTAAATTTAATAATTTTAATTGCCAAATTCATTCTGATATTTGAAATTCAAATTAAATCAACCTCTAAATATTAAAAATTCATTCAAATATTTCAATTTCAAATGCCAAAATTTCCCCGTCGTCACAATTTTGGCTCTGTGTTTAGATTTATATTAATCTCTTATAATACTCATGCTTATTTGTAAGTACCAAGTCCAACGATCTATGCTTTGATGGACTTGGGTTTTGATTTTTATACAAATTTAGGCCCATTAAGGTGCGGGTTGTTACGTAACTATCGAAGGTGCATGGGACATCCAAGCAGCTTGTATGCTTTTACGAGAGTGGTTGTACGATCTCTAGGTGGTTTGAGCTTAAGAAAAAGATAAAGTGATTGATTTGCATTATAGTACGTAGTATAAACATAAAGAACCGAGACTGGTTATACTTGTATTTCATTGATAAACTTAACGAATTGAGAGTGCTTGGGGTTATTCTTTGCAGTGTAAATACAAAGAATAGATACTTCTTAGAGTTTTACTTTGCAGTATAAACATAAAGAATCGAGATTTCTTAGGATTGTACACTGTAGTATAAACTCAAAGATCCGAGACTACTTAGGGTTGTACTTTACAGTATAAATATAAAGAACCGAGACTACTTAGGGTTGCGCTTTGTAGTAAAATATAAAGAACCGAGACTTCTTAGGGTTGTACTTTGCAGTATTAACTAAAAGAACACTGGTTAGGGTTGTACTCTATAGAATAACCTAGTTAAAAGATTGGCCGAAACTGCTTGGGGTGGTACCTTGCCATATAAAACAACTAATTAGTTAACAAGAATGAGGGGTGTAGCTTTTGGTATAGTAATTGCACTAAAAAAACAAAATGACAGCTTCATAGATAGTATTCTAAAACATGAACATGATCCCAGGTTAAGTGTTGTGTTTGAAATACTAAAACTAAGATTCCATTGGTTATATGTTCATAGGGAGATGTTTACGTACAATTAAGTGGACATATATTGTGCTACGACTTATGACATGCAACAAAGTTATATGTTTATTGTGTAACTGAGGCTAGTGTGGAGGAATACCCATTCCATGCTTTAGCAGCAAGATCGCACTACCGGGGCAACTTAGATAGGAAGTCATATTGTTCATGCTAGACTTATGTCTGGCTAGTGTTTTTATCATTTCCTCTATAAACTTAGGGGTGCTCATTTGAGTAGGTTAAGTTCATAGGTTTTCAGATTTCAAATTTGAGTTGAGAATGATTACGTAGACTATTTTGAAGAAGAAGATGGGTAGGAGGCCTTACTATTATTTTCTTTTGAAGTAGCTTATATTCTGTTGTATAACATAAATATTTATCAAGTCAAGAAACAACAAGGCTTAGGAATCATCCTATGTTGGAATTTTGATGCTTCTATGTAATTATTTATATTTTACCCATGCATGGGCATATTAGGAAAGAAAATGATGACGTAAAGACTATTATCTATAATGAACTCTATTTAGTTTCTCTATTTACTTAGACTATTATTTATATACTAAACTCATTCTATCATTGAAAGGTAATCCCAAGATGAATACAACACATTGAGGTTCCATCTTTGGAAGTCAAAATAGGGGATGCTATAGACCGGTATGAGAGCTTAGTTTAAGGAACACTTCAAGGCTTGAATTAATTAAGTACTCAGTATAAAAAAAACCTTAGGGGAGGGTATATGACATATATATAACTGTATTTTGCTATATAGGTATATCTAGATATTTCTACCATTCTATTATTGTTTCACTCTCTTTCTTTCTGTTTGCAATGAAGGTTGCTTAAATAGAAAAGCAAGATGGAAATGAGAAGTGGAAGGTTGCAATAGGAGGAGAAAATGCAAGAAGAGAGATTGAAAGCACTCTGTAAAATGGAAGGAAAAGGAGAAAAGCCACAGGCAGTTGAATTCTAAGCTGCTTCACCCGATGATGCAATAAGCTTTGATGTGAATGCCTTGTTTCATCAATTTATGGTGCAAATGATGTAGGAGAATATGCCAAAGGCCGTTGAGGCAAGGCCTATAGTAAGATAGAGATTTTCTTAGATGAACCAAGACTACCAAAATTTGGTAAGAATGATGTTTATAGGGAAGGGACCAGTGGTTGAAGTGCTGAATTAGTTAAGAGTTTGTGAGCTTATCTTTAGAGGTTTAGGAATGGATAATGTGCGAAGGAGAAGGATGGCTTCAAGGGAATTGCATGAGGATGAATAAGGTTGGTGGGAAATGGTGATTGTCGAGACCCCCGAGGAGGATGTTACTTGGAAGAAGTTTAAGGAGAGGTTTGAAATTAAGTCCATATCATTTAATAGATTAAATACACTCATTAGATTAGTCATCTAACATCTCAAAATAATATATTTCCTCCAAAACGATAATATATTTCAAAATTCTTTGTTTTCCATGTATCACTCTTAATATTCCAAAAACTAACAATTTTCATAAAATTTCCTTAAAAATAATAAAATTGTTATCGCTTTACATCAAAGAAATAATATTTATTTAAATCTCTTTTTTTACAACCGTTATATTATTAAATAATTCAACAAAGCAACCTTCTACGTTAAATTCCAAAAATACCTTTTAGTATTTTTTACATCAAGTATAGAATTAATTTATTACAAAAACACTCATGTAAAATATCTCTTTATGACTATTATTATTTTCAAAATACCTCTTATTTTTATTACATAAATAATAGTAATAATTTTTCACAAACTCTACAAGATAATTATATTATTGTTTACTTAAAATTGAGATAATCTTCCTACAACCGTATTACTATTTATTTAAATCTTACCACACTTTATAAATAATAGGAAATTACAAAATAAAAATATACTCTTTGTTATTGTTTCAAAATTTTCCAAAATTCATAAATAGTACACTCATTAAATTCAGTACAAATCCTTATATTGCAACTTCATAGCGTTCATTTCTAGCTAGTCCCAAGCACACTGGCATATTGACTATCTTAGCTAGTTCACCTTAATCTATTCAAACTCTATAGGATGTGTAATCCTTTTCTAGATCCAATCAAATTTCCAGTTGAAGATATCAATAAATTTTCAATTCAATTTGTAATCAAGTTCGATGATCTCTAAACTAATTTTCTAGAAAACTAGCGGACTTGAAAACTATGAATTCACTATTAACTTTAACCAATGTTAATTTTGATCTCACACATTTTTCCCTCAAAATAAATGCCTAGGTTCTACTTTCAAAAATTTCCAATTTTTTTTACTTTATATGTTTCATATTAAATTATTTTATATATATATATATATATATTAATTAAATCAATTCGTATCTATTCATATGTCCTTAAATTAACAATATTATACTTCCAATTTCCAAAGCTAATTTTGATTTTAATTTTTTCGCAATAGTTCTTAAAAATATCATTACCTAAAACATGTAGCTTTCAAACCCCAATTCTTTATAGCATAACCAAATTCAATATTGATTACTCAAAATAAATTTCAGAATAACTTTGGTTATTTTTCTAAAATACCCATACTTCATTTAAAAAGCATTATTTCATATAATTTCTGTTTCTCGACATCAAGTTATATAATTTATAACCAATTTACATATGTAATTATATATCTTTTTATTTAAAAATTAGCCAATCTCTATTCCTAATGTCTATATAAGAATTATATTTTAAATTCGTTTTGTTTTGTAATTAGTCAATTTCCAACACCTTTTAACTAATACTTTATGTACATAGATAAAAATATTTTTCATATTCATTTTTTTACTGACTCTATTCATATTGGATTCAAAAATTCTAAAACATTTATCAACGCACTTTTTAAAGATTTTATATTAAAAAACCTTTAATTTCCATTTAAAACACATATATATTACAATTGAACAATTCCACAAGATTAAAATAATAATTTTAGATTCCTATATTTTTTCTCCTAATTCATATTCACTCTAAAAGATTTCAAATTTGACAAAGAAAAATAGTAATGATCTGCTTTCTTACTACCAAAGACGACACTTAATACATCCTAATACTCGTGTACCGATCATTTAGTTGTCTGAAAGAAGGGTCATTAGGGCTCAAAGAAAGAAAGATAGAACAGAAGAAACTAAAAAACACAATCTCATGACAAAATGGAACAATATATATTACTCAACATAATATATTACAAAGTCATTACAAAAATGTTACATCAACGTCACTGACACAAATTCTACCCTAGAACAGTTATAACAACCTATCCCGTTAACCCAAAAATTGGACCAACACCTTGGTTTAAATTTTAAAGCACTGGCCCTGTTTTGATGGAGCAGTGTCACAGATCACAGATATAAGAAAAGAATAGTAAATGAAATAAGATAGAGAATTTTTACAGTGGTTCGGTTGTTAATGAAGCCAACGTCCACTTTACATTTTTCTTGTAGACCGATTGTTGTTACAAGTTGTGTTCGACTATAAGACTTTGGTTATCTCTTAGTAGATCGAATCCTGGAGTTGGAATCCACTGAAGAATCATAGTGAATTCCTTTGGAGATGGTTGTAAGGGAGGCAGAGAGTGAAGAATGTTTCCAACAGAGCTTCAACAATCAGTTCAGAGAAGATCCAGTTTATGTTGCAAGTAGGATGGTATTTATATGGGTCGAAGAGCTTCTGGTCTAGGCTACGCCTTCATTAGCTCACAGGTAGTTAGGAAATGACCCAAGGAGAGTTTGGTATGCAAAATGAGGAAAACCATGGGTCCCTGGCGACCCATAGACGTGGCTTGTTTTGTGAGCCAATGTCTTGGTCTCTTCTCTTATGTTTCTTTGGCTAGTTTGTGGAGAGTATGGGTTGGTGATGATCCAAGCACTTAGTTTTTCTGGAGTTTGGAATTGGAGATGTTTCATAGTCTTTTGTCGTGGTAGTTTGTGTAGTATAGTTGTACCTTACTCTATCTTGATGACGATCACTTGGTTGATTGTGCTTTGATTACTAACCGAACTGAACTAACGCTAGCTTCTTAGTTCAGTTGAACTTGTTCATTGCTTTATTAATATGATTTGGCTTTCGTCGGCTCCTTACCTTAGCCTTTCTGGTTAAGTTATAAGCCATTCTGATGTGATGGGATTGTTTTGTACTCCGATGGATCCTGTTGGGTCAAAATCCTGGATAACATGTCCCAACCTAACAGACACACACACACACACAGAGCCGAACAAGAAAAATAACAAGCTATCAATGAACCCACCAGCTCTAAGCTCCTCTAAAATAAATCTGTGGAAAACCTGAACTACTTGGCTGCCCAATCAAATTTGAGCACCTAAGAATTTAGAAAAAGAAAATAAACTCTGGGGCAGATATGGATCTGGTGTGAGTAAAGCAAAAGTCTTTAACTTTATGAAAATCTTTCAATCAAAAGTGTCTTGCAAGACTATCACACGCATAAACACGGATGAGTTTTTACCTTATGATAACTAAAACACTTTCTATAAAAAACTCATTGATAATATAATAGTGTCTAGAGTACAAATACTTATTAAACATAGCTGAAATTGTTACATTAATTAAATTCCAGCATACTAGATTCTACAGTTAAAACCTTAAAGGAACACATTATAGATTGGATTCCATACTATGACAAGGTAAAGAACTACCTTCTGATGGTACACTTGACCAACAGTATCGGATATGACCACCCTTTCATTAGTGGGACTCGAAGTATACATGAGTAGATAGTAATCGATCTAGATTAGGAATGACCGTACCTGATGGGAGCGACCCACTTAGCCTTATTGCATGCTCGAGTTTTATCCTTTCCCGGTTGATGAGGCTTGAAGCTACATTTTACCTTTACATAGCACTTCCGCTGGGAATGCTAACACTACCCACCAGACAATAATGCAATACCCACATTTATCCCTATGAGTTGGATCAAAATGGTTTTTATATAACACATTCGATCCCGGTCTCTTCAAAATAATATTTGAAGGATTTCGGTAAACTCGAACCTAGTTCTTTAGGAAATATGCGACGACCCGGGATTTTGGCACTATTATTTTAATAATTATTTAATCCAATTAAATAAAATGTAAACTTATCATTTTGAAAACGAATAAGAATTTTGGAATAATTGCCATTTATTTATATACATATGTATTTTGAAAGAAAGCCATGATTTGAAAATTTAAAATAAAGTCTTTTAAAATATTTAAAATAAAATCTATCTTATTTAATATAATTTAAAATGCTCTACCTTATTAACATTTAATCTAGATATGTGTATATGGATGTAATATAGATGATAATGTTTACAATAAAATCAGTCCTATCAATGTTAAATATAAGTGTAAAATAAATTATAGGATATAAATTAAATGTTAGGATAGCTTAAGCTTAAAATAAAAAATAAAAAATAATAATATTAGGAATTTATGTTAGAAATAAATATTTAAACGATTATTGTGTGAAGCAACAAAAGATAAACACATAAAAATAACTATAATAATTTTTATAGTAAGCACAAAGGTAAAGCAAAACCAGACAAAATGTATGTATGTGAATGCAAGGCAAATACAAATATCTATGTACATAAGAAAACAAAAATATCTACATAAAAAAAAGAAGAGGCTATAAGCTTATAGGGGAACCTATGCATTAAATAAAATCATCTCAGCACAAACAAAAATCATATCAAATGTAAATATCATTTCATTCTCAAAAGAAAAAAATCTTTGACCAAAGTTTTAGAAAAACAAAGGAAGCTTGTACCAGAAGTTCTTTGACCTGTAAAACTGTTTCTTTATATACATATCTATTTTAGTTCCCGTCGTTCATAACTTAGCAAGCCTGGAAAAAATGAACATCACTATATTTACAAATTCAAATTCATTCAACTAAGCTAAAACAGGACGGTTTAAGGAAAATAAAAATTGTAGCTTTTAAACACAGAATTGCTCTCTGTTCAAAAATATTGTCAGATGAGTAAATCTAAGTTTTAAAAACAGATTTAATCCCTAAATTTTTTTCGTGATATTTGAATATAATTCATCTTGTTAGCCTAAAATTTGGATGGAATGGAGGCCTGTTATATGTGAGATTATTGAATGCCTGTGTATTTTAAAAATAGGCTCTGTTGATAAACTATAGGTTGGGTGTCTTAATAAATTCAATATCTCAACTTTGAATTCGAATTAGTTTATGATTTGTAAATTAAAGTTGTTTGTAACCATGTAACATCTCACCTAGAAATAATTGCAGGAGTTTAGAATCAATCTTTGGTTTGAAAATTTAAATTTTACAGTAAAATCTTAATTTGGTCAAAATTTAATCAATTCAATTTTCAGATTTAAGTATATGTTTGAATTCGAAATACTAAACCATGAATTTTAGTAATCATATCATGAATTTTAGTTTAGTTTTGGGTTTGTAATTTGGGGTTGATCAGTTTTGGGTTTCAAATAAATTTCGGCGACTGGTGAAGCTTTGGAGGTCGGGGATTTAGTTGGAGCTAGATTGGCGAACGTCGACGCAGGGAAAAATAGTCTCTTGATTTATAGTTTGACGTGGTGGTCGGAAATAGATGAAATAGGGTTTAACTGTTGTTTCTTGTCGATGCGATGTTTGGGTTTCGTGTATCGTCATGTGATGATCGGAGATGATCGCGCTGATGGGGATAGTTGCTGGAAGAAGTAACGCAGCTTCTGTGAAGGTGGCCGGTGTTCTCGTGGTCGGAAGCAAAGGGGATGAGGAGTATTCCGGTGATGTTTGTTACAGGCTGTATGGGTTTTTCATCGAATTGGATTCCTGAGCGAATCGAGATTGGAGGATGTTTGCGTGTTGTTGCCGTGGTCGTGGGCGATGCGTCGGAGATCGGAGTGGAGTTCGTCGGCGGCCAGAGGCGTTATGCACGTGGATGTGCATGTTTTTCGTGCATCTGGAGTTTATGTTTTGGAGATGTTGGTTTATCTCGAGTTTTGACTCGAGGTAGGGAGGGTTTTACTCGAGTTGGGTATCGTGTTGTTGCGTGATGTTTTAATGAATAACAGTTTAAAGTTATACAAGTTTTAGAAAAAAAAGGGGAGGAGGAAGCTAGGGGGCAGGGGATGATAGCTCGGGTTTCAATTTGAATCATTCCTGGACTGCCTCGAGATTTAAAATTAAGATGTTAACAAGTATAAGTGTAACAAAATAAAGCTTCGAAATTTATTTCTTAAACTATTTATTTCAATTAATGCTTATTTCCAAAGCTTGGTTAAGTAAAGATGTGAAGACTATTTTAAAGAATGAATTAAGTGATAAATTAAGAATAACTAATTGGTAATTAAGTAAGGGTTATAAATTGATTAATTAAAAGTTAATTAATTGTAATTAAGGATTATTAATTTAATATTGTTAATTAATGATCAGAGACTAATTAATTGAGTAATTAAGTAATTAAGAATAAATTAATCAAGTAATTAAGTTTGATTAATTTAGCAATTAGAGAGTTGATTAAGTAATCAAAGGTTACTTAATTAAAAATCAAGAAGTACTTAATGTGTAATTAAGTTTTATTAATTAATAAGTTAGGTTTTATTTATTAATACTTAAAGGATGATAAATCTATAATTAAAGATTAATTAATTAAGGATTAATCAAAGGTAATTAAGGATTAATCAATATAAATTAAGGATTGATTAACTATTTAATCAACTGGTAATTATGGATTAATCAATTTATATTAAGAAATATTGATTAATAATTAAGGTTATAATCAATAGTGGATGGTTAATTAATCAGTTAATTAGTGATTAATTAATAGATTATAAAGTAATTAAGGATTGATTACTTTGTATTAAAGAAGGTTAATTAATAATTGAGGTTTATTAATTGATAATTAAAGGATAACTAATCTATGATTAGAGATTAATTGATTGATTGATAAGGTAATCAAGGAGTGATGAATTAATTAAATGAATGTCATTATGGTTGATTAAGCAGGATTAGATGATTAATTATGATATGAATTGATAATGCTTGCTTATGGATGATTGTTCGTTGAAAGTCTGAATTGAATAATATCTATTGGATGATATGCTATGACATCTTGTTGATATGATATTGGTTATATCAATGATAAATGGGTGATGTTTATCTGTGTTATTGCTGTGTAAAAGTGACATCCAGTATTTGAATTTAATCACTTGAATAACTTGGGTTAAGACAACATTGGATTCGAAGAGACCGGAGTCGGGTATTAGTAAATACCCGAAACCACTTCGAATTTTATAAATTGATATGTGAACTCCATTGGCTGGAATGAAGTGATTTAAATGAATTAGACTATTTAAAACTAAACTTTGATACTTAGAATATTTATGTGTGAAATAAGTGATGTCTATAACATATTGTGAACTTGTAAATTGATTCGAGTTACCCTGGGTTCTATAAAAGTTGTATGCTTTGTATTCCATGTTGGATGAGTTTACTCATGCTGGTTTCCAGCCTGACCCGAGTGTTACTTTGGTGTAATGCTCGGCTCAGACCTAGTATTACAGATTTCCAGGTAAGGACATTCTGGAGCTCAGGAGTCGAGCTGGATGGCAAGAACGTATGGAGCGTTTCCGTTGTGTTATATTGCTGTATATCTGTGACATGATAATTGTGTATATTCAGTGTCTGTATATATGTGTAACTCTGATGTATTATAAAGGTATTTTGACAGATACAAAATTCTTTTATAAACTGTTATTATTCATTATTATATTTTATCCGCTGTGAATGTGATATGTTGATGTTTTTGATCTTCTTCTTCTTCTTTCTCTTCTTCTATCTCTTTCTTCTTTTCATAACTATCTGAGATTTTCGGGATCGAAAATTTCGGGTCGTTACAAAATAAATAGCCAAAGATAAGAGCGGAGATCACATCTAACCCATTGATGGATGGATTTCCTTATCATTTGTCCTAGAAGAACGAAACAAGATTTATACGCACGGTATAACATCATCGAAAACGACCATGCCATATAGCTCATGTATTTCTCCTATATATTTCCAAAGTTACGTTTTGGGTCCATATTTGACAGTCGGTTATTTAGCTATCAAGTAAACAAACAAAAACCCAATTTCATTTGAGATTTATTTATCCAGAGCAACCACTAAGCCTCAAAACAAATTTTGATTTAATAAATTTTATGAAAACAGTTGTCTAAAATATTCATATACTTATCTCTTAGACATAAGTATATACACAAAACATTTGTGAATAACTTCTTACTTCCAAATCATGTTAGAATGGGTTAAAGAAATATTATTTAAAATGGAGGTAAGGGCAACCTTAAACACTAATCCCTCGGTGTTAAGTGTGGAATGGATGTTCCATACCATCATTTTTAAAAGGTCGGTTTAGAGAAACCCGGATCTCAAATTCTTTTTATACTTCTATCGATAAATCCGTCTTAATAAAATCCATTTCATTCATGAAATCTTTTTTACTTGAAATCGAAATCCATTTCAAAATACTTTCCAAACTCCCAAATTCATTTAAAACCCATTTTATAAATATTCAAAATCTTGTATAATAATTGCTTTCATAAATATCCAAACTATTTATATAATATTTTTATAAATATCTAAACCTTTTTATAAACTCCCTTTATGAATATCCAAGTCATTTTTCTAAAACTTCTTTTATAAATACCCAAAAATCATTTATATAACTTCTTTATAAACCCTTCTTGTTTAAAATAATTTCCTAAATAACCTTAAATCAAATTCGCTTCCTTTAATAAGCATATCCATTTTATAAATCTCCCTTATTTATGAAGCCTTCTTTGCTTAAACTTAAAATTCATTTACCCAAAAATACCTTATAAATTTCCAAATTCCTTTATAAAACCCTTTATAAACTTCTTTTCATAACATGGAAAACCTTTTCCATTAGTTAAAACATCTTTAGTAAAACCATTTGTCAAATCATTCTTTAAATATCTTATTCAAAATGTAGTAACTTTATAACCATTTCTAAAAGAAAATGAAATATCTATCTTTAGAAAATCAAACAGAGGCTTAGCTACCATAAAGATGCTTTTAATTTGGTTTTACTTATCCAGTTCAACATGGCATCACATAATAACAGGTATATAAGGGGTCAACACATATTAATCAATCAACTTAAGTAAATTTCTAAGTTAATTGAAATCGCAAAATGGTGTTTTGTTCTGCCCATTGATGTCATTTAGTTTTGCTCATCTTATGGGGTCACTTAAGGGTAAGTGACACAATAACCCCTTGATTTAGAAACAAAGTTGAAAAGAAAATAATTTAAAACAAAACTGATTAATTAAACTCAAAGCGATTTTAAAATTAAAAACCCTTATAAAAAAATGAATCAAATCCTTGTTAAATTGTAATTAAACTCTAATTAAAGGTAATTTAATCTTAATTAAACCTTATTAAACATACTTAACTTTAAGCAAGGATTAATTAAATAAAATCCCTTTTTAAAATAATAATTTACTTTAATTATTAATAATTATCTTAAATAGATAATTAAATAGTAATAAATTAATCCTTAATTAATAATTAAATACCAATTTACTTTAATTGAGTAAGAACTCTTATCCTTTTTAAAATATGAAAATAAACTTTTGAAAACCAAATCAAAATTTTAAACTTGAAAACTTTTCACTTCGAAACAAAAATCAAACTTTCGACAAAAAGCGGACTTCTACGTCGTTTTTGGTTAGCGAATCGCTAACTTCGTGTCATGAACCCATATGCAACAAATAACTAATTTCAAAAATTATATCACAACATACATCATAACACTAGCATAAGCAATAATATTTTTTTTTACGCTAACTAAATTTTTCCCAAAAGATAAGATTGTGACTTTCTTGCCTACTCAAAACTTCAACGTACATAATTATCACCAAATCATCACATAATCAAGCATACATCATATATAACAATCACACACCAAAATAAATTATAAATTTGCTAACTTTAATAATGTTAACTAATTTTTTAAAAAGAGTTAACTTTACCCACCAACTTCTCACTAAATCAAGACATACTTCTATCGAAATAGAATACAAGCTAGTACTTCGCAAAAATGAAATCATTGGATGCTTACACACCCAAAATGGGCTCGACATTAGACAATCTGGGCTCGACCATGGATATTTATGGAGGGTGTGGACTTGTACTTGGGAAGAAAGGTGTTATAGTGTACGTAAAAGTAATTTAATGGACTAAAGAGGAGATTTTATATTAAAAGAGGTGATTTTTCTTACTTTAAAATTTATGAACAGAAGCTATGGATATATATTCTCAAACTGGAATTTGAAAGTGGAGAAGAGGATTGTAAAATGAAAATTACGAAATGGAAGGAGTATTTATAGGCTTAGGAAAATATTTTTAAAATATAGAGTGCTTATAATTAAATATATACAGATGCATGCACTCCATACCTTCCCTCCCCTCTCTCTACATGTTACCCTGCACCCCCCCCCCTTTTTCTTGCCTTGAATCATGCTAGAGCTTCCATGTATGCACACTAAGGATATGGAGGTGGTTTGTATACATATAAGTGTGTTAATATGTATATATATGCCTTTTAAAACATAATTTGTCACATCCGTGCTTATGCTTGATTAAATATGTGTTAGTATGTAAGAGTGTTTTATTATTACTAATCCTATCATGTATAAATATGTACATGTTGCACCAAGTGTGCACAATGTTCACGATGACTTTCGACTGTCGAAAAGTCGAAATTTCGAAAAACTTTCTTCGATAACATTTTCTATTTTTGTTTGAACTATCTATATTGGTAAAAAAAAAGAGAACTTTTTATTCATCATTATTAAATAATTATAATAGTTTTATTCGCAAATAAAAATCCATTTATTGATTATATAAAATATTTTTGAATAGGCTATTTCAAAATGGCAAAATCTTAGGTTGTCACAAATCTATTTTTACCATCATTTGTTATTATTTAAAAGATAAATATTGTTTTTAATTTATAAAACCTATTATTTGAATATTTAAAATTGATTAAATATTTACAAATCAATGCGGTAAAATTCCGGGTCGTTACACTCTTCCCCTCTTAAAAGAATTTCGTCCCCGAAATTGTACCAAACCCTAATTCCCCAAAACACTTAAACTATTCATCAGTCCATATGATGTACATAGATCGTTCCTATCTAAAATCTGATTTTGATCATTCTCTTGAACACATGTCATCACTTCCGGACTAGTATCGCTCACCTATCTCCCTAGTGCAGACTTTGATTAGGCCTCTTAATTCGAAAGCTTTGTTGTCCTTGCATAGCCATAAACTATGGTAGACAATTTTTGGTCCCACGTAAGAACCTCACCAAAGCTAGCCGTCGAAATTGAGTGATAAATCCTTATTCGAAATAGTGTAAAATAAAACCAGTCATATACTCGAATCTAGGATCGAGGACTATGTGAAAAGGAGAAATGATCTTCATACAACCTATGTCTTGAAACTAAGTCGACCAAATCAACCTCTTTACCGTAATTGGTTTGGCAAGTAACTAAGAAGAGTAGGATGTTGGTATCCAAACTCCATCCTAGATTCTACTTTCTCTTGGACACTACTAATGTAAAAATTCCTATTAGCCGGCCTAACAACATTTAATAATTCTTCACATTCTAGATGTTAAAATCAAAAGGCACAGTTTTAAATAAACAAAGTTTATTAAACCTCCTTATTAAATTTAACCTAATTAAAAATTTATTTATTAATCCACCATTTTAGCAAAATATCATTTTATTTTGAAAATTCCTCCTTTTAAGGGATCCAAGAACACAATACCTGGTTCTATTTCAAAAATCTTTTGAAAACATACATATAGCTTGAGTAATTCCAAAACGATGTTAAGGAACTAAGTACTACCAAATAGAACCATTGTAACAACCTGGGATTTTGACACTATTATTTTGACAATTCTCTAACTTAATTATTTATAATACAAGTTTATCATTTAAAAGGAAATAATATATTCTGGCTATTTACTATTTATTTATTTATATATATTTATATGTAGGGAAGAAACTATGGTTTGGAAATCAAAAAATAAATCTCTCATAAATATTTAAAATAAAACTCTACCTTTACAATACTAGATATAATAACATATATATGAATATAATTTGGATGTATGTACTTAAGCTTTGGCAAAATTTAAAATAAAAATATATGTTTAAAACTAGGAATAAATTTATATAAGAGGTTTATATTGTTGTATGTAACATAAATGAAAAACTTATACAAATGGCTATGATAAATATATATGTATATACATGGGCGTATAAGGCAATAAGACAAAATATTTTGTATACATATGTATGAAATATATATGTACATAAGAGTGGATATATGCTTGTAAACACAAGAGGGAACATAAATCAAATGTACATTCCCTCAAGCACATAAAATATCAAATCTCATTTCTAATAAATCACATCCTCTTCACAAAATCAAATCAGGTCAAAGAAATTTCTGACCAAAGAAAATTAAACAACAGAAATATAAATCAAAAGAAAAGTGAAAAAGGAAGTAACTGTATACAAGAATGCAGCAGCCTACTTTCTTATATATACCTCCACTGCCTTCATTTCTTTCTTTCGAAACTAGCTAAGTAAAAAAATATAAACATACCTCCATTTCACAACTTAAAACAGACCAGAACAACTCAACTCAATAGAGAAGTTCATCAAAGCAAGCTACAGTTTTTCAAAAAGCATATTGTTCTATTCAAAAGATTACAGTGAGTAAAATTCATCTTTAAAAAATCAAATCTTTCTTATAAATATGAGTATGTTAAAGATAAAATAGAAATAACAGTATATTGTTATATTGCTGCATAGAAATGAATATAAATATGCCTGTATATAAATGTCTGTAATGCCCGTGCACATTTTCTTACCTCTGTTCTTTGTTTTCTACTATGTCCAACATTAAAAAAATTCAACTCTCTTCACCTACAGGTTTTAGCTCATGATGTTTGAAGGGTTTCTGTTTGTATTAGATTGTACTTAATTTTAGAAATAATTTCATAAGATATTATCCAGTAGAAACACTGTAAAATAGGAATTATAGTAAATAATCAAATAGTTCAAGAAGTTCAAACATTTTTATTTTTATTTTCACCTACATGACTTGAATAGGCATTAGAAATAACGAATTTTAGTGGTATTTTTGTGATTTCAAATTGTGTATATAATGGGATATTGGGTGTTGAACAAGAATTTGTCTTTGATCGATTCATGGCGATTTGGTCGTGATTGGAGGTCTGGGTTGTGGTCAGAGGAAGCTGGGTTGTTGGTGGTCATGGGAAAAATGGTGGAAGGATTTTTTTTGGTCGGCGAGGCATTGGTTCGAAGGAGGAATAGGGTTTAGGCATGATTTTGGGTCGAGGTCGGTTTCCTGGCAACTACGACGTCGTGGTGGGTAGTTAGCCTTGCTGTGTAGGGGGAATAGGTGGAGAGGGGAGCGACGAAGCTCCTGGCGAAATAGTTTAGCTTTTGGTGGTCGGTGACGGTGGCGCGAGGTGGAAATAGGAGGTCACGTTTTTTTTCAGATGATGGTGTTTTAGCTCGTTCATGTGTCTGGCAAGGTCGTGGTGGGCTGGGTAAGTGGAGTGGTCGAGTGGGTTCGAGATGACTTGGAGGTGTGGCTATCGGTGATCGGTGGTCGATGCGGCTCCGATGGGGTGTGCACGCCGTGACTTGTGCAGGGGAGTAGCAAATAAGAAATAAGAGAGTAGGAAAAAGAAAAGAGAAATGGGAGGTCGGGGATCTGGGTATCGAGTTTTTGGGCTAGTGGGCTGATGCTGTTTTAAAAAAAATAAAAATAAAAATAAAAATAGAAATGTTCTTAAGTGTTTTCAAAGATCAAATTAACTTTAAGCTCTTCACTTTTAAACTTTAAACTCCTTGGTTTTATAAAATAGAGAAGTTTTTCTAATCTCCTTAACACTTGTTAATACATTTATTTAATAACAAATTTGAAATATAATTAGTTAGTGGTTAATGGAAGTAAAATGATTTAAAACTTTAAATTAATAAAACCTTATGTTAATGTATATGCGTTAATTATTGGTTAATTTATCGAATTTATTTAAAGTAAAATAAATAGTTGTAATTAATTTTAATAATAAGTAAACAAGATTTGAAAAATAATTACTTTCGTTTGAATTAAATAGATGATAGTGTGACTGGTTAACACAGATCATTAATGGTTTAAATGGTTAAGTACATTAAATTGCCTAGATTTTTCCAGTGAGTTTATTTCAGTTATACTATAATATGAAGTATCCTAAATTGAATAGTTAAATATAAACGTGAGACGTTTTATTTCAATATATATTGTGTAAAATTTCTATGTGAATGTGACATTCTGGAATTGAATTGATTTTGTTAAAAATAACTTGGCCTTAAAAGATGGCGTTTGGATTTCGATGAAACAGTGATCGGATATCATTTGTTATCCGAGTACCACATCGATCCAAAATAAGTGATCAGGTCATGAAGATCTCAAGGGAAGATCTAGAATGGAGATTTAGAATGCAAGGGCTATTTGTCGCAACTCTGAGGGTGATTCCAATACAAGTGTAGTGGAGATGGTCCTTCGGTTTCGTTTGGACCTGGAACGGGCTTGTATGGACGAACGCTATCAGACCCTCGTCGTTGGAGGATGGTGCACATTCTAAGTGAATGTGTGTTATAAAGGTAATCGTAGCCTTAAGCCTCATTATTCGAAAATGGCTAAAACAGGGGATGTGCAATAAGGCTAAGTGGGTAGCACCCAATTAGAGTAAGATTTCCCCTGTCTGCAGTCCCTTTATTCGGCTGTGAGGCGGTTACTGGCTCCAACCGCGAGTTGATCTTATTTGGACTATCCAGTAAGGGGTAGCTCCAGTCTGGTGTTGTAGGGGATTGGGAGTGGTCCTCGGTACACTGTTCTAGACCAGGTACTGTTATGGGCGGTACCCCAGTAGCCCTGCCATTATATGAAATCCAATCTCCAATAAGCGTCCGTACGTTTTTGATTGTGCCCAACTATGTTGGAACGTGAGATGTAAGCATTCCAGCTATTTCCTATTTTATATTGAAAACCCTAGACACAATTATAATATCACTGGATTTCCTATGAAAATGTTTTGGTTATCGTAAGGGAAAAACCCGTCCGTGTTCATGTGTGGCGAGTCTTACGAGATACCCTTGATTTAAAATGATTTTCAAGTTAAATAGATTTAATTTTTTACTTACACCGGACCCATGTCTGACCCGGAGTTTATTTTCTGTTTTTCTAAACTCTTGGGTGCTCAAATTCTTATGAGTAGCCAAGTGATTCCATTTTGATTCGACGTATTTTGAAGGAGGAGAGGGAGCAGAAGGCTTATGCATATCTAGTTATATCTGCTTCCGCTATATTAATATTTATGTATGCATTTTGGTTTGTAATGTATAGGCAGGTCACCACGACTGTCTAGCAAGATGTATGTGAAATTACGACCCTGATGTACTATATTAGTGACTTTGTGACATATATTTGATGTAATATATATTTATTCCATTCCGATGTGAGATTCTGTGTTTGTTTTTAGTTCTTTCTTTCTATATATTTATTTTCTACCTATTTCTTTCTAATTCACGACACGTCTTTCTATGGAATGAATGGTGTGCCATCACAGTTGGTATCAGAGCTCTAGTTTGAGTAAATACCTAGGCTTTTGGGTTAATATCCATCTTGAGAGAGCATACTTGTGGATTTTTAAACATATATATAGACACACACACACCTACCTGACTGTTGATTTACTATGTTCAGGTTGTCAAAATGAGTACCAGGGGAAGACGTGGCAGAGGAGCAAGTAGTATGACAACCATAAACAAAAGAATCCCAAATGCTGGACGTGGACCTAGTATAGCCTTGAGTGAACTTTGCAACACTGTGCAAAGACTTTACAAATCTCGAAGGGAAACCCTTTATGGGTACTGAGTCTATCATAGAAGTGCAAGCTTGGATACGCTTGTGCGAGCGAATTTTCAAGAGTTTGGATCTTTCAGATGAGCAGAAGCGAGTTATTGCGTCCTGGCAATTACATGAAGGAGCAGCTGCATGGTGGGACTTGGTCAAAATGAATGTTCCCGAGGATGAATTTTCTTAGAGCAAGTTCAAAGAGGTATTTGAAGAACAGTTTATGCCGACTGTAGGAAGGACCCAGCTATATAGGAGTTTTCTAGACCTTAAGTAGGGAGATTTGTCTATATCGGAAAATGAAACCATGTTCAACGAGTTATCCCGCTATGGAGCAGGACTTATAGACACACCTCTTAAGAAAAACAAAATGTTTATGTTAGGAATGAGGTCTAAATTTCATGAGAAGATGACTGCACATCTCAAGGGAACATTTGTGGAACTAGTAGATATGGCTTGAGACATGAAGAGCTTTTGGAAAGGAAATCCTTGGAAATAGTTGCAGCACCAAGTGGCAGTGCTACCAATCAGAATAAAAGGAAATTTAACCCGAAATGGAAGAAGCAGGGTAAAGGAAAACATGGAGGCAACCATACAGTCAGGAAATTTATGTGTGCCAACAGGAAGGTCATCTGGCTAAATTCTGCCCAAGAGGTGGAGCTCCGAAGCAGCAGCAAAGTGGATCATTTCCCAAATGGTTCAGAAGACCATGTGCTTCAATTGTCAGTAGCCCGGACATATGGTGCTTTGCCCACTTCTTTAGAAGGCTCAACCAAACAAGGTGTTCACTGTTCAAGCTGGACCTTCAGCTTCAACGGTTGGGAAAGGCAAAGGCGTCCTCGAAGGTACTTTGCTTTTAAATGGCGTTTATGTTAGAGTATTGTTTGATTCTAGTGCTTCCCTTTGCTTTATTTCTTTGGAAATGGTGGAGAAATTTCACCTTACCCCTAGTGTCGTAGACCACCCTATTTTTGTATCAATTCCCATAGGGGGAGTGACCAAACTGGACATGATTTGTGAAGGCTTGAAAATTTCTTATCTATCCCATAGCTTCTCGTGTGACCCATATATATTGGACTTTAAAGGATTTGACCTTATATTGAAAATGGATTGGTTTGACAAGTATAAATCTATTATAGCATGTGAAGAGAGAAACTTGTCCTTAGAAACCGAGCTACGAAGGATTGCAAAGGTAACTTATGGAAGTCGTGGAATTCACCTGGTCGTCTCTTGCATGGGCTTGAGGTATCTCAAGAAGAAGTAGGATCCATCGAAGTTGTCAGAGATTTTCCAGACGTTTTAAAGAAGTCAAAGGTTTGTCCATGCATCGAGAGATTGAATTCAGTATTGATTTAGTTCCAGGGGCGATACCTGTAGTCCAACCAAGTAGGAGAATGGCTCCAAGAGAGAGAGAGGAATTGGTGAAACAGCCTCAAGATTTCTTGGAGAGAGGATTGATCAGACCTAGTCGTTTAAACTGGGGTTCTGCTGTGGTGTTTGCAACCAAATCGGACGAATCATTAAGATTTTTTATACACTATCGGGAATTGAATAAGCTGACCATTAGAAATAAGTACCCCTTGCCTCGCATTGAGAATCTGTTCGACCAACTTCATTGGGCTACTGTGTTCTCCCAAATGGATATGGCTTTAGAATTTCACCAGCTAAGGGTTGCTGAAGACAGTATATCCTTGACTGCATTCAGGGGGCCTGACTATTTCTGTGAGTGGTTGGATATACCTTTTGGGCTAACCAATGCTCCAGGTTATTTTGTGGATCCGATGAACCGTGTCTTCTGTGATATGCTAAACAAGTTTGTGCTTGTGTTCATCAACGACATTCTTATCTACTGCAAATCAGAGGAGGAGCATAGGCGACATCTGGAAATAGTATTGGAGACCTTGAGGAGACATGCCCTGAAAGCAAAGTTTTCGAAGTGCCATTTCTGGAAATTAGAAGTAAATTTTTTAGGACACATCATATTGGGAGATGGTATTTTTATGGATCCGATTAAGGTGGCAGCTGTTCCGGAGTGGAAGCAACCGTAGACTCCTTCGGAAGTTCTTAGTTTTATTGGCTTGGTGGGTTACTATAGGAAATTCATCTTGGATTACTCTAAGATTTCCTCTCATTTGACCAAACTGACTAGGAAGGGAGTCAAATTTAAATGGACTCTAGAATGCGAAGAAGTGTTTCAGGAACTGAAGTCGAGATTGACCAGTGCACCTATTTTGGCTATTCCAGACAGAAACGGTAAATTCGAGGTGTAGACCAATGCTTGTGGAGTAGGACTAGGAGCTGTTTTGATGCAGCATGGAAGAGTGATTGCGTTTGCAATCAAAGGGAAAGCAAATAAGAAGAAGCGTTTCATAAGAAGAATTACGCTATGCATGACTTGGAGTTGCTTGCTATTGTCTTTGCACTGAGGATATGAAGGTAGTATCTGTTCGGTGAAAAGTTTGTGCTCTTCACTGATCATAAGCCCTTAAGTTATCTTTTCTCCCAGAAGGACCTGACCTTGAGACAGCAGAGATGGGTGGAATTCTTTACATCCTATGGTCTGGACATTCTCTACACACCGCCAAAAACAAATGTGGTTGCAGACGCCTTGAGTAGAAGTGCAATTTTGGATCTTTTGGAAGTTACCCCAGCTCTTCAGGAAAGGATCATAAGCAATCAAAGGGAGGATAGAACTCTAGAAGGATTACTTCAAGGAGCGGAGGAAGGGCAGTATTCAGATTTTGAGATAGACAGTAAAGGAGCTATAAGGATTAATTGGCGATTGTGCGTGCCGGTTATGGATAGACTGAGACAAGAATTTTTAATGGAAGGCCACAGCTCTAGATTGAGTATCTACCCAGGAATGATTAAGATGTACAGGGACATGAAAAAAGTTTTTTGGTGGCCGGGAATGAAGAAGGACATTGCTACCTTTGTCAATGGGTGTGCAAACTGTCAACAAGTAAAGGGTGATCAACAGAAAACTGCGGGATAGTTGCAACCTCTAGAGATTTCGAAGTGGAAATGGGAGATGGTATAGATGGATTTCATCGATGGGTTGCCGAGAACCAGGAAAGGAAGTGAGGGAGTGTGGGTTATTGTAGACAGGCTGACTAAAAGCATCCACTTTATCCCAGTTAAGTCAACCAGAATATAGCTTCATTGGAAGAGATTTTCATGAGAGAGATTGTCAGATTACATGGATTTTCCATCAGCAAAGGAGTGATCGTGACCCAATTTTCACCAGAAAATTTTTGGAAGCTCTACAAATGGCTCTTTGAATGAGGTTGAGTTTAAGTACTGCTTATCATCCTCAAACTTACGGTCAGACGAAGAGGCTGAATCGCATTCTAGAAGATATGTTGAGAGCTTGCATCCTAGACTTTGGTGGTTCTTGGGAGGATCATCTACACCTGTTGGAATTTTCGTACAACAACAGTTATCAGGCAAGCATTAAGATGGCACCATACAAAACTCTATATGGAAGGCCCTGTAGATTACCAGCTTGTTGGGTGGAATCAAGAGATTGTCGAATATTTGGTCCAGACATTATTCAGAAAGCATCTACGAAGGTCGAGCTGATAAGGAAAAGGATGAAGGCGGCCCAGAATCGTCAGAAAAGCTACATGGATAAGAGACGAAGGAATCTGGAATTCGAAGTTGGAGACTTGGTATTCGTCAAAATTTTCCCGATCAAAGGAGCAATAAGGTTTGGTAAGACTGGAAAGCTAGCTCCATAATATATTTCACCTTTCTGTGTTCTCGAAAGGATCGGTTGTCTGGCATACAGGATTGAATTACCAGACCGGATGGCTGGATTCGCAATGTATTTCACGTATCTCACTTGAGAAAATGCGTGCACGACCCATCATTGGTTGTAAAACCAGTAGTTTAGGATGAATTGGCGGTCAAACCGAACTTAACTATGGTCAAGCATCCAGTTCAGATTGTGGATCAAGATGAGAAGGAGCTTTGGAACAAGGTGGTAAAGCTAGTTAAGATCCAATGGAGCAAGGATCCCAGAGATTGTACCTGGGAAACCTTAGATAGTGTAAGGAAGGCCTACCCAGAATGGATGTCAAGATAGTTAGGGTTGTTTGTTTTGTGAAAAATTGTTTGCTATGGTTGTTAGAATACGAATGACGTGTATGCTTTGCTATTTGAATATAAAAAACTTTTTTGATAAAAGTTGATTTATCTCTTACTTTTAAATTTTAGGGATGAAATTCTTTTAAGGAGGGAGGAATGTAATGACCCGGGATTTTGACACTATTATTTTGATAATCCTCTAACTTAATTATTTATGATACAAGTTTATCATTTAAAAACAAATAATATATTATGGCTATTTACTATTTATTTATTTATATATATTTTTATTTGGGAAAGAAACCATGGTTTGGAAATTCAAAAATAAATCTCTTAAAAATATATAGAATAAAACTCTACCTTCATAGTACAAGATATAATAATATATATATATGAATATAATTTGGATGTATATACTTAAGCTTTGGCAAAATTTAAAATAAAATATATGTTTAAAAATAGAAATAAATTAATATAAGAGGTTTATATTGTTGTATGTAACATAAATTAAAAAGTTATACAAATGGCTTTGATAAGTATATATGTAAATACGAGGGTGTATAAGGAAACAAGAGAAAATATTATGTATACATATGTTTGAAATATATATGTAAATAAGAGTGGATATATGCTAGTAAACACAAGAGGGAACACACATTAAATGCACATTCCCTCAAGCACATAAAATACCAAATCTCATTTCTAATAAATCACATCCTCTTTACAAAATCAAAGTAGGTCAAAGAAATTTCTGACCTAAAAAAATTAAATAAAAAAATTTAAATCAAAAGAAAAGTGAAAAGGAAGATTCTATATACAAGAATGCAGCAGCCTACTTTCTTATATATACCTCCACTGTCATTATTTCTTTCATTCGAAACTATCTAAGTAAAAAAAGATAAATGTAACGATACGGATTTTTCGCGTTCGAAAATCGACATCCATACTTTTCATCGTACTCGAATGCCGTAGATTCGAGCGTTCAAATCCGAGTCGCCGGAGCTTATAACACAATTAAGTATAACAACACAGCGGAAGAAATAATGACTATTAATATACAACATCTGATACAACATCCTGATACAACAGATGATACAATAGATATCGATATACATCAGAGATATGATACAATAAAATAACAGCGGAAATAAAATAGATAACACTAGCAGCGGAACAAATGACTCTAAGATAGTCTTCAAGGAAGAACACCAGCAACAGCTCGAACCAACATCACGATACACTAAGACAAGCAAATCTCGTCCACATCCAAAGACTGAACTGGCTCCAGATAATCTACCAAACCTGACTATCTGAAAAACCCAACTCTAGACTGCTCGTGTGGAAAATAGTGAGCACCCAGAGTTTAAGAAAGGAACAATAAACTTCAGGTCAGTCATGTGATTGGTGTGAGTAACAAAAATAGTTTATCTTTAAAAACAAATAGCAAAAGAATTTTAAAGTCAATTTGCAATGCTTTTCGAAAATGAAAATACCGTAAGACCTCCCGCCACACACATAATGCAAATGCAGAATTGGAGGAGATATCTTCTTATGATAGTCAAACATGCTTTATACGAGAGAATTTCTTTGATATTATTACTATAAGTGCAAAGTACAGAAAATTTTTCGAAAGTATAATATAAATCTTAGCCAGCATAGGTACCATTATATTATGCCTGCTATAGCTACCTCCTGAGGAGGCAGGTTATACAATTGCAATCGTAAAAGGCTCGTATTGTTTTGATTGGATTTCCAAAAAATGGTCAGGCTAAGGAACTTCCAACTGCCACATGGGATCGCCTCTGGCGGACGTCCCGAGAACTTAACCAGCTCTCTGCCAACACAAGGCCGAGTTATCTCTATAATTAGGTAACTACTACACGAGCATGCCATCCCCCGGTCCTTTGGGACCTTTATCCGAGGTACCTCTAATCTAACAACATCACACAGTAATAAATGTATGGTGTCCACATGAGTAAGTATCTGGGCACCATACCATGATACCCCCCTTCTCCATAAGGGAATGACACACCCTAAAGGGAGCGACCCTCATAACCATGCCGCATCTTTCTTGTTTTGACCATTTCCGGGGAGTGAGGTCCTGATGCAGTCTCGTCCGCAAAGCTACGCTTTATACAAAAGTCATTCTTTGATTACAAATGATCAATAAATGATCATCACACACAACAACACCCGGCATGCCACACTACCAAATTGGGAGTATATCACTGATAACCTTCAACTACATAACCTCTGAGCTCATACATCTCAGAGAAGGGTGTTAAGCTAAGATAATAAATCCTCCGTCACCATAAGAAATGTATTTGAAAGAAATATGCTTTATATCTCAAAGTGTAGTATCAGATATACAACCATTCAAGTCTGTTCTGGGTTCGAACATAACCGAAGGCACTTCCGAAGAAGCCCTTGCAATCTGGGTATTCACAATCCCGATCGGACTTCCCATCACTTAGGGAATCTCTATACCGTAGCTACCGCTGTGCAGAGACAATCGATAGGTCATCCTATCGTTCTCGCAAATACCCAGTCTTCACCACTGGTCTTCAAATGCTATCCATAACGTCGAATCACATATTCGGAATGGGTTATATGACACAAAGGTCCTTTCCCGGCTAAACCGAATAGTGAGCGCAACATTTAAAACATATGGATATGGGATTTCAATTAAGTCACAACTTAATAATTCAAAACTTTCTTTCAAATGGTTTAAACAAATTACCATTTTCAAATCTTTGAACAAAAAGATTCATTTCACTAAGTTCACCCATTTTCACAAAGATCCATTTACGGATTTCAAAACAATTTCCATTTCAATTGGATTAGCTCGTTTAAAATCTTTAAATTAAAGATTTAACTTATACCTTTCAAACCGTTTCCACAACTTGGAAAATCATTTTCATTTTTAACTTGAAATCCCTTTTAACACAATTTGGAAGTTCACTTCTTATATGAAAGCTTTTATTATTTGAAAACAAATAGTTTCATTTCGGAAAGATCCAATTTTATTTACACGGGTTAAAACCTTTGAATATAAATTCAAATTCCCAAATCAATACTTTTAAAATAGTTTAACCCATATAAACTGGTATAACATCTTTAGTCCCTTGTTTCCAGATCATAGAATTCAATTTCAAATATTGAATTCAAATTTAAATCAAATTATTTAAATTCCCAAAAATTAATCAAGTTATTCAAAATAAATTTCATTTTTGAAATTCCATTTCAAAAGCTTTTCACTTTAAACCCAATCTATTTCCAAAACATTTGAATTCAAATTTGTCTATTTACAAATTATTTTCAAAAATTTGTGACTTAATCGATTTCCTCGTGAAATCCATATTGGTTGTGTATAAGTGTGGTCCAGGGGTTTAACACATAGTGCATCATCATTCACTCATTACAGATTAAAACACAGAAATATAATTGATAAGCGTATAAACTATAACGCTTATCGTTCATTCACACATTCACAGATAATATGCAGATGTATCATCAATAATTGAATAAATTACACACAGCTCAATCCACAGAACAAAATATCACAGATCAGATAGAACAATGAATTCAAGGCATCTCATACAATAAATCATTCATAAGTAAGGTCAAGCATTTAATAATTATTCATAAACATGATTAATTAATTGTTTAATCCTTAGTTAATTCAAGTTATTTCCAATTTAAATTAATTACTTATGAATTAATTATCCTATCCTGATTTATTAATCTACAAATCGTTTGATATAAATTAATTTATCAAACACTTTAATTAATTATTCTTAATTAATAAATTAATTAGATTAACCTTAAGTTAATTACAAAATCATTTAACCTTAATTAATTTCATTAGATAATTATGTTTAAGTAATTAATTATCTTTATAAATAAATCAACATTTTAATTACATTAAATGTAATTTTACCATAATCACTTGATTAATTAACTTTAATAATTAACTACTTACAATAACTAATTAATCTTCAATTAATTATAACTCATTAATTAATTAATCTTTAATTAACTATCATTCAATTAATTATCCTTAACTGGCTACAATAAGTGCTTATCCCAAATCACTTATTTTAATAAATCACAATTTAATTACATCGAGTAACTATACTTAAATCCCTTGATTAATTATCCTTAAATTAATCTTCTTTAATTTGCATCATCAAAATCCCATTCGTAAAACATTTAGAAGTTAATGAAATTAACCTATCACATATTCCTTTTAGAAACAAATCAATTTTGAACATTTAAATTTATAAAACTCTATTTTATTTCAAAATTTGGGATTCAATTTTGACTCAGGTTCAGTTTTCAAGTTTTTTTTTAATTTAACTTGTTTTAAATCAACTTTCAAATTTATTTTAAATACAAATCTTCTATTTCACTTAATTGCTTACACCCTTTTTAAATTACAAAAACAATTTAAATTTTAAAAACTTTATTCCAAACTAAACCCAAATTAAACCTTGATTCATGTCTAAACTTTTAATTTAAAACTTTGTTTGAAATTTGTTTGAAATTTTAAATGTAGTTTTAATGTAAAACAAAAAAAAAAAACAGGACAGGTAAACCGGTACCAATATTTTACACGAGGAAATCACAATATACACTCGAGTATACACTCGAGTTCCCTTCCTTTCTTCCCTGAATTCTCTACTTCCTCTCTCACATACTTTTCTTTGCCAAAGTTAGTTTTAAAACTTGTAAACTTGGAAAGCGAGTTATGCAAACAAAAATGACCCGCGATAAAACCATATTTTACACGAGCTACTCGACTAACCTCAACCCCAAAACCAAATGACACCATCCTGCCCCTGTACACGTGCGCAGATCGTCAACGACGATCCTACCTCCGGCGACACCACGAAAAAGTCGCCAACCATCCCCACGTGCCATTCCAATATTCGAACGAGCAACACGAAGAACGAAAGGAAAACTGACCCATCATTCGAAACTGAGACATACGACCCTTCAACAGATCGCCTCGCCCCTCCTTGCTCTGACCATCAGTGACGCTGCAGCTTTGGCCTCGCCGACTCTTTGAACTACCCTTCCCCAGAATCTTGAACAGCTCGATCGATCAGAGGAGACAGAAACGCTTTGTTTCTGGCACGTCCAAAAACCATGTGAAAACCCTAAATCCTCCTCGTTCTATCAATGTTTGCAATAAAAAAATCTTTTAACATTTTTCCTAAACCCATTGATAACCAAGCAAGCTTCCATCAAAATCTCAACCCTCAAAGATTCATCGATCGTAGGAAATTGGGAAGAAAAGCATTTCTGATCGACTAGGGACTGCTCTCAACATAGTAAATGAAAAATCAAAGTTTCTGTTTTAAAAATCATGTTTTTAACTGATGATTCCACTCATATACTCGATTCAACAATTCATTTTATTTGATTTTTATCATATTCATATGTGTTCATCTGTTCCATGGAGTATCAGACTCCTTTCACATCTATTTCGCTCGAAATAAGTTTAAACTTTTATTTATAAACCAATAACATATTGTGCTTAAGTCTTTCATCCTAACAAAGATCAAAAGATTTGATATCTGGGTTTTTTTGTTTTTTTTCAAACTTGATACTCTGAAACAAGAATATAGGGATGGTTTCATATAAACTAGAATACCCATGTACATATACACACAGAGGATAATTTACACATATATATATACATACTAAGCAAATTCATACTCAGACATGATGATCCTCAAATAAAGATTTACTTAATTGAATTTATGTTGGGTTACTCTCCTTGGTCTGAGAAGAAGAACAAAGCGTGCTATGTTAAGACAGGCCTGAGTTGTTAACTGGAAACCTTTCTCTTCTTTAATCTCTGGTTTGCTTAAAAACTAAGGTTTGCATGCAGAAAACAAATTTCCAGTTCTTGTTTTATTGATGGTAAAAGCCTTGATCTCCTTCTTGTTAATTGTTGTTGATCTGGTTGAATTTTGTTTAAGTTTTAGTTGATATTCACTTTAGTTTTTTTTCTTAGCTTTGAATAATGAATGAAACTAAAATGGAGAAGTTGGTATATATAAAATAAATTTATAGGGATGTATTATTTTGTAAAAGTGATAAAATATTGTTTGTACTAAGGATATCTTTGCATTAATTGCTTACAACTTTATGCAGGCTGAAATGATCCTAAGCAAACTCGAATTGACCTTGTTCCATGCCTTGCATTTAATGCATGTCCCTTATTCTTCTACACTTATCTACTCTGTGTTCATACTTATCTTCATTTGCAAGCTTCAACTTCCTATATATTTCGGTGGCTGCTAGATAATATAGTATGTGCTGAAGGTACTTTCATTTATTTCCTTTTGTTTCTTCATTTTGCTTTGGATTATTACTTATGTTTGTTCATTTTGTAAGTCTTCATATACTTGTTTGTTTGACTATGCTGAGAGATTTTGTATTAATTACTGCTTTGTCTTGTTTCATTTTTACAAAGTAATCCATGTTCTAAGATATTTACATTAGGTACAACCTGCATTCAATTTATTTAATTTTATACCTTGTTTATGCTTGCCTACATTTCTTGCTTCTTGTCTGGTTACATACTTATACTTATTTACCGTTACCATATTTGAATACATATAGTAGTGTCTTCTTTTCTTTTGGTCTACACTTATTGCTTTGAAATATGGATGAAGTTCTATATTAAATTTGATGTTAGAATTTGTCTAATATGTTTTACTTTATATTTTGTAATTTATCTTATGTGTATAATTATATTTCTAACTTAAGTATTTAATTTGCCTTACATACAAATTGTCTTGTATTACTTTATACATATTTATTTTCATAATTTATATGTCATAATTATTTTTATACTTTCTTTTGTATGTACAATTGGTTTGTATCAAATACATAATATTTAAAAGACAATGTTTTGAGATTCAATACGTATTTTACTTGAAATTGGAGAAACTCAAATTAATTTATCATTTAATTTCACAATTTTATATCAAAAATTAATTGAATTGTCAATTTAAAATTAATTAATATTCAGGATCGTTACAGACTTACCCCCTTAAGGAAATTTCATCCTCGAAATTTACCAGGCACGAAATACACAAAGATAGAGACATAGTTTTCCTGGTCAAAATGGATAACTATCCTGTATTTGGCTCACCAAATCAGAATATCAACAATATGAGAACGAACTCATTCAATACAACATAGAATACTCGGGTCACCAGATCTACGAAATATGCAAGGCACTTGTTAGTCCGAAGGAATAACTAACCATTCGTAGAATATATTTGGACCCAAAAATAGACAGATATATGGATACAATTTCAAAACTTTTAGTTTAGAACTGAAGTATACTTATTAACCATAGCAATCAAAGCAACCAATTCATCCAAACAAACAATTCTGGCCTATTTGGAGTTTATGTCCCATGCAAATATATCAAATCTTCTTCCTGGATCTACCAAGAACCGTCGAAGAATTGAAAAGAGATGCTGAACAAAAGAGATCGACAAATGGATTCAATCTTCTACAACTTCTCAAACACAAGATATGGATTCCAACTTAGGTCAGAATACTCAAAGTATATACCAATTTGTCCCTCTTCGGACTTCGATCAACCCAAGAAATTACAATAGAATTTCAAATTTGGTTTTAAACGAAATCGTTTTTTCGATTCAATTCAATTCAAGCTTTATATTCTATTAACCAATTTACTCAATTTAAAATTTCCAATTTATTAAAGTTTAAATCGAAAAACTGATAAGAAACCGATGAAGATACGAAGTAAGAATTTTCTACAATGATTCGTAGGGCCACCACCACACCGAAACTTCTTCTGGAACTATCACGAAGAAATCAAAAGAATTTGGAAACGAATCAAAGAAAATTGATAGAGAAAACTTTTTCCGCTATTGCAGGGTATTGACCACTTGTAGTGGTACTCCCCTGTCCCCTATCTCGTCCTCTTCTTGCACTCATACTCACTATCAATGAATAGTAAGAGAATTTACTGAGACATTCGTACGGAATGACACACCCTAAAGGGAGCGACTCTCATAACCTTGTCACGTCTTTCCTGTTTTGACCATTTCCAGGGAGTGAGGTCCTGATGCAGTCTCGTCCGCAAAGCTACGCTTTATACAAAAAGCTTTGATTACAAATGATCAACAAATGATCATCCCATACAGCAACACTCAGCATGCCACACTACCAAATTGGGAGTACATCACTGATAACCTTCAACTACATAACCTCTGAGCTCGTACGTCTCAGAGAAGGATGCTAAACTAAGAGAATAAATCCTCCATCACCAACAGAAATGTATTTGAAATAAATCTGCTGTATATCTCAAAGTGTAGCGTCAAACATACAACCATACAAGTCTGTTCTGGGTTCGAACAGAACCGAAGGCACTTCCAAAGAAGCCCTTGCAATCTGGGTATTCACAATCCCGATCGGACTTCCCATCACTTACGGAATCTCTATACCGTAGCTACTCGGTGCAGAGACAATCGATAGGTCATCCTATCGTTCTTGCAAATACCCGGTCTTCACCACCGGTCTTCAAATGCTATCCATAACATCGAATCGCATATTCGGAATGGGTTATACGACATAAAGGTCCTTTCCCAGCTAAACCGAATAGTAAGCGCAACATTTAAAACATATGGATATGGGATTTCAATTAAGTCACAACTTAATAATTCAAAACTTTCTTTCAAATGGTTTAAACAAATTACCATTTTCAAATCTTTAAACAAAAAGATTCATTTCACTAAGTTCACCCATTTTCAAAAAGATCCATTTGCGGATTTCAAAACAATTTCCATTTCAATTGGACTAGCTCGTTTAAAATCTTTAAAGTAAAGATTTAACTTATAGCTTTCAAACCGTTTCCATAACTTGGAAAATCATTTTCATTTTTAACCTGAAATCCCTTTTAACACAATTTGGAAGTTCCCTTCTTATATGAAAGCTTTTATTATTTGAAAACAAATAGTTTCATTTCAGAAAGATCCAATTTTATTTACACGGGTTAAA
Source organism: Allium cepa (assembly GCA_030765085.1). Lineage (NCBI taxonomy): Eukaryota > Viridiplantae > Streptophyta > Magnoliopsida > Asparagales > Amaryllidaceae > Allium > Allium cepa. The sequence continues at coordinate 445,956,287 of CM060931.1, forward strand.
ACCTTTGAATTTAAATTCAAATTCCCAAATCAGTACTTTTAAAATAGTTTAACCCATATAAACTGGTATAACATCTTTAGTGTCCCTAGTTTCCAGATCATAGAATTCAATTTCAAATATTGAATTCAAATTTAAAATCAAATTATTTAAATTCCCAAAACTTAATCAAGTTATTCAAAATAAATTTCATTTTTGAAATTCCATTTCAAAAGCTTTTCACTTTAAACCCAATCTATTTCCAAAACATTTGAATTCAAAGTTGTCTTTTTAGAAATTATTTTCAAAAATCTGTGACTTAATCGGTTTCCTCGTGAAATCCATATTGGTGTGTATAAGTGTGGTCTAGGGGTTTAACACAATAGTGCATCATCATTCAATCATTACATATTAAAACACAGAAATATAGTTGATAAGCGATATAAACTATAACGCTTATCGTCCATTCACAGATTCACAGATAATATGCAGATGTATCATCAATAATTGAATAAATTACACACAGCTCAATCCACAGAACAAAATATGACAGATCAGATAGAACAATCAATTCAAGGCATGTCATACAATACAATCAGTCATAAGTAAGGTCAAGCATTTAATAATTATTCAAAAACAGGATTAATTAATTGTTTAATCCTTAATTAATTCAAGTTATTTCCAATTTAAATTAATTACTTATGAATTAATTATCCTATCCTGATTTATTAATCTACAAATCGTTTGATATAAATTAATTTATCAAACACTTTAAGTAATTATTCTTAATTAATAAATTAATTATATTAACCTTAAGTTAATTACAAAATCATTTAATCTTAATTAATTTCATTAAATAATTATCTTTAAGTAATTAATTATCTTTATAAATAAATCAACATTTAATTTACATTAAATATAATTTTACCTTAATCACTTGAATAATTAACTATAATAATTAACTACTTACAATAACTAATTAATCTTCAATTAATTATAACTCATTAATTAATTAATCTTTAATTAACTATCATTCAATTAATTATCCTTAACTGGCTACAATAAGTACTTATCCCAAATCACTTATTTTAATAAATCACAATTTTGATTACATCGAGTAATTATACTTAAATCCCTTGATCAATTATCCTTAAATTAATCGTTCTTTAATTAATATCATCAAAATCCCATTCGTAAAACATTTAGAAGTTAATGAAATTAACCTATCACATGTTCCTTTTAAAAACAAATCAATTTTGAACATTTAAATTTATAAAACTCTATTTTATTTCAAAATTTGGGTTTCAATTTTGATTCAGGTTCAGTTTTCAAGTTTTTTTTTAATTTAACTTGTTTTAAATCAACTTTCAAATTTATTTTAAATACAAATCTTCTATTTCACTTAATTGCTTAAACCCTTTTTAAATTACTAAAAAAATTTAAATTTTAAAAACATTATTCCAAACTAAAACTCAAATTAAACTTGGATTCATGTCTAAACTTTTAATTTAAAACTTTGTTTAAACTTTGTTTGAAATTTTAAATGCAGTTTTAATGTAAAACAAAAAAAAAGGACAGGTAAACCTGTACCAATATTTTACCCAAGGAAATCACAATATACACTCGAGTATACACTCGAGTTCCCTTCCTTTCTTCCTCGAATTCTCTACTTCCTCTCTCACATACTTTTCTTTACCAAAGTTAGTTTTAAAACTTGTAAACCTCGAAAGCGAGTTATGCAAACAAAAATGACCCGAGACAAAACCATACTTTACACGAGCTACTCGAGTACCCTCAACCCCAAAACCCACTAACACCATCCTGCCCCTGTACACATGCACAGATCGTCAACGGCGATCCTACCTCCGGCGACACCACGAACAAGTCGCCAACCATCCCCACGTGCCATTCCAATCCTCGAACGAGCAACACGAAGAACGAAACAAAAACTGACCCATCATTTGAAACTGAGACATACGACCCTTCAACAGATCACCTCGCCCCTCCTTGCTCTGACCATCAGAGACGCTGCAGCTCCGGCCTCGCCTCGCCGACTCTTCGAACTACCCTTCCCCAAAATCTCGAACAGCTCGATCGATCAGTGGAGACAGAAAAGCTTTGTTTCTGGCACGTCCAAAAACCCATGTGAAAACCCTAAATCCTCCTCGTTCCATCAATGTTTGCAATAAAAAAATCTTTTAACATTTTTCCTAAACCCATTGATAACAAGCTTCCATCAAAATCTCAACCCTCAAAGATTCATCGATCGCAGGAAATTGGGAAGAAAAGCATTTCTGATCGAATAGGGACTGCTCTTCACATAGTAAATGAAAAATCAAAGTTTCTGTTTTAAAAATCATGTTTTTAACTGATGATTCCACTTATATACTCGATTCAACAATTCATTTTATTTGATTTTTATCATATTCATATGTGTTCATCTGTTCCATGGAGTATCAGACTCCTTTCACATCTATTTCGCTGGAAATAAGTTTTAAACTTTTATTTATAAACTAATAATATATTGTTCTTAAGTCTTTCATCCTAACAAAGATCAAAAGATTTGATATCTGGGTTTTTTTTGTTTTTTTCAAACTTGATGCTCTGAAACAAGAATACAAGGGTGGTTTCATATAAACGAGCATACCCATGTACATATACACACAGAGGATAACTTACGCATATATATACATGCTAAGCAACTTCAAACTCAGACATGATGATCCTCAAATAAAGATTTACTTAATTGAATTTATGTTGGGTTACTCACCTTGGTCTGAGAAGAAGAACAAAGCGTGTTTTGTTAAGATAGGCCTGAGTTGTTAACTGGAAACCTTTCTCTTCTTTAATCTCTGGTTTGCTTTCCAGTTCTTATTTTATTGATGGTAAAAGCCTTGATCTCCTTTTTGTTAATTGTTGTTGATCTGGTTGAATTTTGTCTACGTTTTAGTTGATATTCACTTCAGTTTTTTTTCTTAGCTTTGAATAATGAACGAAACTAAAATGGAGAAGTTGGTATGTATAAAAGAAAATTTGCAGGGATGTATTATTTTGTACAAGTGATAAAATATTGTTTGTACTAAGGATATCTTTGCATTAATTGCTTACAACTTTATGCAGGCTGAAATGATCCTAAGCAAACTCGAATTGACTTTGTTCCATGCCTACATTTAATGCATGTCCCTTATGCTTCTACACTTATCTACTCTGTGTTCATACTTATCTTCATTTGTAAGCTTCACCTTCCTATACTTGTTTCTTCTGTTTCTTCATTTCGCTTTGGATTATTACTTATGTTTGTTCATTTTGTAAGTCTTCATATACTTGTTTGTTTGACTACGTTGAGAGATTTTGTATTAATTACTACTTTGTCTTGTTTCATTTTTACAAAGTAATCCATGTTCTAATATATGTACATTAGGTAAAACCTGCATTCATTTTATTTTCTTTTATACCTTGTTTATGCTTGCCTACATTTCTTGCTTCTTGTCTGGTTACATACTTTTACTTATTTACCGGTACCATATTTGAATACATATAGTAATGTCTTCTTTTCTTTTGGTCTACACTTATTGCTTTGAAATATGGATGAAGTTCTATATTAAATTTGATGTTAGAATTTGTCTAATATGTTTTACTTTATATTTTGTAATTTATCTTATGTGTATAATTATATTTCTAACTTAAGTATTTAATTTTCCTTACATACAAATTGTCTTGTATTTCTTTATACATATTTATTTCCATAATTTATATGTCGTATTTATTTTTATACTTTCTTTTGTACGTACAATTGGTTTGTATCAAATACATAATATTTAAAAGACAATGTTTTGAGATTCAATGCGTATTTTACTTGAAATTGGAGAAACTCAAATCAATTTATCATTTAATTTCACAATTTTATATCAAAAATTAATTGAATTGTCAATTTAAAATTAATTAATATTCAGGATCGTTACATACTTCCACCCTTAAAGAAATTTCGTCCTCGAAATTTACCAGGCACGAAAACAACAAAGACACATACACAAAGATAGAGACATAGTTTTCCTGGTCAAAATGGATATCTATCCTGTATTTGGCTCACCAAATCAGAATATCAACAATATGAGAACGAACTCATTCAATACAACATAGGATACTCGGGTCACCAGATCTACGAAATATGCAAGGCACTTGTTAGTCCGAAGGAATAACTAACCGTTCATAGAATATATTTGGACCCAAAAATAGACAGATATATGGATACAATTTCAAAACTTTTAGTTTAGAAATGAAGTATACCTATTAACCATAGCAATCAAAGCAACCAATTCATCCAAACAAACAATTCTGGCCTATTTGGAGTTTATGTCCCATGCAAATATATCAAATCTTCTTCCTGGATCTACCAGGAACCGTCGAAGAATTGAAAAGAGATGATAAACAAAAGAGATTGACAAATGGATTCAATCTTCTACAATTTCTCAAACACAAGATATGGATTCCAAACTTAGGTCAGAATACTCAAAGTATATACCAATTTGTCCCTCTTCGGACTTCGATCAACCCAAGAAATTACAATAGAATTTCAAATTTGGTTTTAAACGAAATCGTTTTATCGATTCAATTCAAATTTAGCTTTATATTCTATTAACCAATTTACTCAATTTAAAATTTCCAATTTATGAAAGTTTAAATCGAAAAACTGATAAGAAACCGATGAAGATACGAAGTAAGAATTTTCTACAATGATTCGTAGGGCCACCACCACACCGAAACATCTTCCGGAACTATCACGAAGAAATCAAAAGAATTTGGAAACGAATCAAAGAAAATTGATAGAGAAAACTTTTTCCGCTATTGCAGGGTATTGACCATTTGTAGTGGTACTCCCCTGTCCCCTATCTCGTCCTCTTCTTGCACTCATACTCACTATCAATAAATAGTAAGAGAATTTACTGAGACATTCGAACGGATATCTTTGGGATACTCATTCCAAGGTTTACTTCACCCTATCTCTAATGAGCTACTTAATGTGTTATACTCCTGAGCTAAAGTTTAACCTTAGCTCTGATACCAAATGTAACGATATGGATTTTTCGTGTTCGAAAATCGACATCCATACTTTACATCGTACTCGAATGCCGTAGATTCGTGCGTTCAAATCCGAGTCGCCGGAGCTTATAACACAATTAAGTATAACAACACAGCGGAAGAAATAATGAATATCAATATAGAACATATGATACGGCATCTTGATACAACAGATGATACAATAGATATCGATATACATCAGAGATATGATACAATAAAATAGCAGTGAAAGAAAATAGATAACACTAGCAGCGGAACAAATAACTCTAAGATAGTCTTCAAGGAAGAACTCCAGAAGCAGCTCGAACCAACATCACGATACACTAAGACAAGCAAGTCTCGTCCACATCCAAAAACTGAACTAGCTCCAGATAATCTACTAAACCTGACTATCTGAAAAACCCAACTCTAGACTGCTCGTGTGGAAAATAGTGAGCACCCAGAGTTTAGGAAAGGAACAATAAACTCCAGGTCAGTCATGGGACTGGTGTGAGTAACAAAAACAGTTTATCTTTAAAAACAAACAGCAAAAGAATTTTAAAGTTAATTTGCAATGCTTTTCGAAAATGAAACTACCATAAGACCTCCCGCCACACACACAATGTAAACGCAGAATTGGAGGAGATTTCTTCTTATGATAGCCAAACATGCTTGATACGAGAGAATTCCTTTGATATTATTACTATAAGTGCAAAGTGCAGAAAACATTTCGAAAGTATAATATAAATCTTAGCTAGCATAGGTACCATTATATTATGTCTGCTATAGCTACCTCCTGAGGAGGCAGGTTGTACAATTACAATCGTAAAAGGCTCGTATTGTTTTGATTGGATTTTCAAGAAATGGTCAGGCTAAGGAATTTCCTACTGCCACATGGGATCGCCTCTGGCGGGACGTCTCGAGAACTTAACCAGCTCTCTGCTAACACAAGGCCGGGTTACCTCTGTAACTAGGTAACTACTACACGAGCATGCCATCCCCCGGTCCTTTGGGACCTTTATCCGAGGTACCTCTAATCCAACAACATCACTCAACAATAAATGTATGGTGTCCATATGATTAAGTATATGGGCTCCATACCATGATACCACCCTTTTCCAAAACGGAATGACACACCCTAAAGGGAGCGACCCTCATAACATTGCCGCATCTTTCATGTTTTGACCATTTCCGGGGAGTAAGGTCCTGATGCAGTCTCGTCCGCAAAGCTACGCTTTATACAAAACTCATGCTTTGATTACAAATGATCAACAAATGATCATCGCACACAGCAGCACTCAGCATGCCACACTACTAAATTGGGAGTATATCACTGATAACCTTCAACTACATAACCTCTGAGCTCGTACGTCTCAGAGAAGGGTGTTAAGCTAAGAGAATAAATCCCCCGTCACCATCAAAAATGTATTTGAAAGAAATCTGCTTTATATCTCAAAGTGTAGCGTCAAACAAACAACCATACAAGTCTGTTCTGGGTTCGAACAGAACCGAAGGCACTTCCGAAGAAGCCCTTGCAATCTGGGTATTCACAATCCCGATCGGACTTCCCATCACTTAGTGAATCTCTATACTGTAGCTACTCGGTGCAGAGACAATCGATAGGTCATCCTATCGTTCCCGCAAATACCCAGTCTTCACCACCGGTCTTCGAATGCTATCCATAACGTCGTATTACATATTCGGAATGGGTTATACGACACAAAGGTCCTTTCTCGGCTAAACCGAATAGTGAGCGCAACATTTAAAACATATGGATATGGGATTTCAATTAAGTCACAACTTAATAATTCAAAACTTTCTTTCAAATGGTTTAAACAAATTACCATTTTCAAATCTTTAACCAAAAAGATTCATTTCACTAAGTTCACCCATTTTCACAAAGATACATTTTCGGATTTCAAAACAATTTCCATTTCAATTGGATTAGCTCGTTTAAAATCTTTAAATAAAAGATTTAACTTATAGCTTTCAAACCGTTTCCATAACTTGGAAAATCATTTTCATTTTTAACTTGAAATCCCTTTTAACACAATTTGGAAGTTCACTTCTTATATGAAAGCTTTTATTATTTGAAAACAAATAGTTTCATTTCAGAAAGATCCAATTTTATTTACACGGGTTAAAACCTTTGAATTTAAATTCAAATTCCCAAATCAATACATTTAAAATAGTTTAACCCATATAAACTGGTATAACATCTTTAGTGTCCCTAGTTTCTAGATCATAGAATTCAATTTCAAATATTGAATTCAAATTTAAATCAAATTATTTAAATTCCCAAAACTTAATCAAGTTATTCAAAATAAATTTCATTTTTGAAATTCCATTTCAAAAGCTTTTCACTTTAAACCTAATCTATTTCCAAAACATTTGAATTCAAATTTGTCTATTTAGAAATTATTTTCAAAAATCTGTGACTTAATCGATATCCTCGTGAAATCCATATTGGTGTGTGTATAAGTGTGGTGTAGAGGTTTAACACAATAGTGCATCATCATTCAATCATTACATATTAAAACACAGAAATATAGTTGATAAGCGATATAAACTATAACGCTTATCGTCCATTCACAGATTCACAGATAATATGCGGATGTATAATCAATAATTGAATAAATTACACACAGCTCAATCCACAGAACAAAATATCATAGATCAGATAGAACAATCAATTCAAGGCATCTCATACAATACAATCATTCATAAGTAAGGTCAAGCATTTAATAATTATTCATAAACAGGATTAATTAATTGTTTAATCCTTAATTAATTCAAGTTATTTCCAATTTAAATTAATTACTTATGAATTAATTATCCTATCCTGATTTATTAAACTACAAATCGTTTGATATAAATTAATTTATCAAACACTTTAATTAATTATTCTTAATTAGTAAATTAATTAGATTAACCTTAAGTTAATTACAAAATCATTTAACCTTAATTAATTTCATTAAATAATTATCTTTAAGTAATTAATTATCTTTATAAATAAATCAACATTTTAATTACATTAAATGTAATTTTACCTTAATCACTTGATTAATTGACTTTAATAATTACCTACTTACAATAACTAGTTAATCTTCAATTAATTATAACTCATTAATTAATTAATCTTTAATTAACTATCATTCAATTAATTATCCTTAACTGGCTACAGTAAGTGCTTATCCCAAATCACTTATTTTAATAAATCACAATTTAATTACATCGAGTAATTATACTCAAATCCCTTGATTAATTATCCTTAAATTAATCATTCTTTAATTAGTATCATCAAAATCCCATTCGTAAAACATTTAGAAGTTAATGAAATTAACCTATCACATATTCCTTTTAGAAACAAATCAATTTTGAACATTTAAATTTATAAAACTCTATTTTATTTCAAAATTTGGGATTAAATTTTGATTCAGGTTCAGTTTACAAGTTTTTTTTTAATTTAACTTGTTTTAAATCAACTTTCAAATTTATTTTAAATACAAATCTTCTATTTCACTTAATTGCTTAAACCATTTTTAAATTACTAAAACAATTTAAATTTTAAAAACTTTATTCCAAACTAAACCTCAAATCAAAACCTGGATTCATGTCTAAACTTTTAATTTAAAACTTTGTTTAAACTTTGTTTGAAATTTTAAATGCAGTTTTAATGTAAAACAAAAAAAAACAGGATAGGTAAACCTGTACCACTATTTTACCCGAGGAAATCACAATATACACTCGAGTATACACTCGAGTTCCCTTCCTTTCTTCCCTGAATTCTCTACTTCCTCTCTCACATACTTTTCTTTGCCAAAGTTAGTTTTAAAACTTGTAAACTTGGAAAGCGAGTTATGAAAACAAAAATGACCCGAGACTAAACCATATTTTAAACGAGCTACTCGAGTACCCTCAACCCCAAAAGCCACTGACACCATCCTGCCCCTGTATACGTGCACAGATCGTCAACGACGATTCTACCTCCGGCGACACCACGAACAAGTCTCCAACCATCCCCACGTGCCATTCCAATCTTCGAACGAGAACACGAAGAACGAAACGAAAACTGACCCATCATTCGAAACTGAGACATACGACCCTTCAACAGATCGCCTCGCCCCTCCTTGCTCTGACCATCAGAGACGCTGCAGCTCCGGTCTTTCCCCGCCGACCCTACGAACTACCCTTCCCCAGAATCTCGAACAGCTCGAACGATCAGAGGAGACAGAAACGCTTTGTTTCTAGCACATCCAAAATCCCATGTGAAAACCCTAAATCCTCCTCGTTCAATCAATGTTTGCAATAAAAAAATCTTTTAACATTTTTCCTATGCCCATTGATGACCAAGCAAGCTTCCATCAAAATCTCAACCCTCAAAGATTCATCGATCATAGGAAATTAGGAAGAAATGCATTTCTGATCGACTAGGGACTGCTCTCAACATATAAATGAAAAATGAAAGTTTCTGTTTGAAAAATCATGTTTTTAACTGATGATTCCACTTATAAACTCGATTCAACAATTCATTTTATTTGATTTTTATCATATTCATATGTGTTCATGTGTTCCATGTGTATCAGACTCCTTTCACATCTATTTCGCTGGAAATAAGTTTTAAACTTTTATTTATAAACTAATAACATATTGTGCTTAAGTCTTTCAGCCTAACAAAGATCAAAAGATTTGATATTTGGGTTTTTTTTGTTTTTTTTTTCAAACCTGATGCTCTGAAACAAGAATACAGGTGTGGTTTCATATAAACTAGCATACCCATGTACATATACACACAGAGGATAATTTACGCATATATATATGTATACTAAGAAACTTCAAACTCAGACATGATGATCCTCAAATAAAGATTTACTTAATTGAATTTATGTTGGGTTACTCACCTTGATCTGAGAAGAAGAACAAAGCGTGCTATGTTAAGACAGGCCTGAGTTGTTAACTGGAAACCTTTCTCTTATTTAATCTCTGGTTTGCTTAAAAACTTAGGTTTGCATGCAGAAAACAAATTTCCAGTTCTTGTTTTATTGATGGTAAAAGCCTTGATCTCCTTCTTGTTAATTGTTGTTGATCTGGTTGAATTTTGTTTACGTTTTTGTTGATATTCATTTCAGTTTTTTTCTTAGCTTTGAATAATGAACGAAACTAAAATGGAGAATTTGGTATATATAAAAGAAAATTTACAGAGATGTATTATTTTGTGCAAGTGATAAAATATTGTTTGTACTAAGGATATATTTACATTAATTGCTTACAACTTTATGCAGGCTGAAATGATCCTAAGCAAACTCGAATTGACTTTGTTCCATGCCTTGCATTTAATGCATGTCCCTTATGCTTCTACACTTATCTACTTTGTGTTCATACTTTTCTTCATTTGCAAGCTTCACCTTCCTATATATTTCGGTGGCTACTAGATAATATAGTATGTGCTGAAGGTACTTGCATTTATTTCCTTTTGTTTCTTCATTTTGCTTTGGATTATTACTTTTGTTTGTTCATTTTGTAAGTCTTCATATACTTGTTTGTTTGAATATGCTGAGAGATTTTGTATTGATTACTACTTTCTCTTATCTCATGTTTACAAAGTAATCCATGTTCAAAGATATTTACATTAGGTACAACACGCATTAATTTTATTTTCTTTTATACCTTGTTTATGCTTGCCTACATTTCTTACTTCTTGTCTAGTTACATACTTGTACTTATTTACCGGTACCATATTTGAATACATATAGTAGTGTCTTCTTTTCTTTTGGTTTACACTTATTGCTTTGAAATATGGATGAAGTTCTATATTAAATTTGATGTTAGAATTTGTCTAATATGTTTTACTTTATATTTTGTAATTTATCTTATGTGTATAATTATATTTCTAACTTAAGTATTCAATTTTCCTTACATACAAATTGTCTTGTATTTTTTTATACATATTTATTTCCATAATTTATATGTCATATTTATTTTTATGCTTTCTTTTGTATGTACAATTGTTTGTATCAAATACATAATATTTAAAAGACAATGTTTTGAGATTCAATACGTATTTTACTTGAAATTGGAGAAACTCAAATCAATTTATCATTTAATTTCACAATTTTATATCAAAAATTAATTGAATTGTCAATTCAAAATTAATTAAAATTTGGGATCTTTACAATAAACATACTTCCATTTCACAACTTAAAACAGATCAAAACAACTCAACTTAAGAGAGAAGATCATCAAAGCAAGCTAGTAGTTTTTCAAAAAGCATATTGTTCTGTTCAAAACATTACAATGAGTAAACTTCATCTTTAAAATATCAAATCTTTCTACAAATATGAGTATGTTAAAGATAAAATAGAAATAATAGTATATTGTTATAAGGATTGTGTAGAAATGAATATAAATATGCCTGTATATGTATGTATGTTATGCCTATACACATTTTCTTACCTCTGTTCTTTGTTTTCTACCATGTTCCACTTTCAAAAAATTCAATTATTTTCACTTATAGAGTTTTAGTTCAAGATGTTTGAAGGGTTTTTGTTTGTATCAGAGTATACTTAATTTTAAAAATGTTTTCATAAGATATTATCCAATAGAAACAATGTGAAATAGGAATTACCGTAGATAATCAGATAGTTCAAGAAACTCAAACATTTTAATTTGTGTTTTCACCTACATGAGTAGAATCAACATTAGAGATAACAAATTTTATTTCAATTTTAATGATTTTGAATTGTGAATATAATGGGATATCAGGTGATGAATGAGAATTGGTCTTTGACCAATTCACAATGATTTGGTCGTGATTGGAGGTCGGGGTTATGGTCAGAGGACGCTGGGTGGTTGGCGGTCACGCGAAAAATGGTGGAAGGATTTTTTGGTCGGAAGGCATTGGGTCGGAGGAGGAATAGGGTTTAGGCATGGTATTGGGTCGAGGTCGGTTTCCCGGCAACTACGGCATTGTGATGGGTAGTTAGGCTTGTGGTATGGGGGAAACAGGTGGAGAGGGGAGCGACGAAGCTCCTTGCGAAACAGCTTGGTTTTGGGTGGTCGGTGAAAGTGGCATGTGGTAGAAATAGGAGGTTGTGTTTTTCCAGATGATGGTGTTTTAGCTCGTTTGTGTGTCTGGCATGGTCATGGTAAGCTGGGTAGCTGGAGTGGTCGAGTGGGTCGGGACGACTAGGAGGTGGGGTCGTCGGTGGTCGGCACGGCTCTGATGGGGTATGCACGTGCACGTCGTGACTTGCGCAGGTGAGTAGCAGATAGGAAATAAGAGAGAAGGAAAATGTAAAGAGAAGAGAAATGGGAGGTTAGGGATCTGTGTATCGGGTTTTTGGGCCAGTGGGCCGATGCTGTTTTAAAAAAAATAAAAAAATAATAGAAATAGAAATGTTCTTCAGTATTTTCAAAGATCAAATTAACTTTAAGCTATTCACTTTTAAACTTTAAACTCCCTGGTTTTATAAAACATAGGAGCTTTGTCTAATCTCCTTAACACTTGTTAATGCACTTATTTAGTAATAAATTTGAAATATAATTAGTTAGTGGTTAATGGAAGTAAAATTATTTAAAACTTTAAACTAATAAAACCTTAGTTAAATGTATATATGTTAATTATTGGTTAAATTATATAATTTATTTAAAGTAAAATAAATAGTTGTAATTAATGTTAATAATAAGTAAACATGATTTGAAAAATAATTAATTTTGTTTGATTTAAATAGATGATAGTGCGACAGGTTAATATAGAACATAAATGGTTTAAATGGTTAAGTACATTGAATTGCCTTGATTTTTCCAATGAGTTCATTTCAGTTATTTTGTAATGTGAAGTACCCTAAATTGAACAGTTAAATATAAATGTGAGACATTTTATTTGAATAGATATTGTTGTGAAATTTCTATATGAATGTGACATTCTAGAATTGAATTGATTTTGTTAAAAATAACTTGGTCTTAAAAGATGGCGTTTAGATTTCGATGAGACCGGGATCAAATATCATTTGTTTTCCAAAAACCACTTCGATCCAAAATAAATGATCAAGTCGTGAAGATCTCAAGGGAAGATCCGAAATGAAGATTCAAAATGCAAGATCTATTTATCACTAACTCTGAGGGTGATTCCAATATGATTGTAGTGGAGATAGTGCATTCGGTTCCCTTCGGACAAGGAACGAATTTGTATGGACGAATGCTATCAGACCATCGTCATTGGAGGACGATGAGCACTCTAAGTGAATGTGTGCTATAAAGATAATCGTAGCCTCAAGCCTCATCAACGGGAATGGCTAAAACAAGGGAGGTGCAGCAAGGCTAAGTGGGTAGCACCTAATTGGGGTTAGATTTCCCTTGTCTAGAGTCCCTTTATTCGGTTGTGTGGCGATTGCCTACTCCAACCGTGGGGTGATCTTATTCAGACTATCTAGTAAGGGGTAGCTCTGGTCTTGTATTGTATGGGATTGGGAGTGGTCTTCGGTACGCTGATCTAGACCAGGTACTGTGACGGGTGGTACCTTAGTAGCCCTGCCATTGTATGGAATTCAATCTCTAATAAGCGCCCATATGGTTTTGATTGTGCCTAACTATGTTCGAACGTGATATGCAAGCATTCCAGCTATTTTCTATTTTATCCTAGACACTATTATAATATCATTGGATTTCCTATGTAAATGTTTTGGTTATCGTAAGGGAAAAACTCGTTCGTGTTTATTTGCGGAAAATCTTACGAGATACCCTTGATTTCAAATAATTTTCAAGTTAAATAGATTTAACTATTTACTCACATCAGACCCATGTCTCACTCTGAGTTTATTTTTTGATTTCTTAAACTATTAGGTACTCAAATTTTTATCAGTAGTCAAGTGATTCTAGGTTTGATTTGGCGTATTTTAAAGGAGGAGATGGAGCAGGAGGCTTCTACTATCTAGTTATATATGTTTCCGCTATATTAGTATTTATGTCTGCATTTTGGGTTGTAATGAATAGGTAGGTTACCACGACTGTCTATTATGGTATATGTGAACTTATGACTCTGATGTACTGTATAAGTGACTTTATGATATATATGTGATGCAATATATATTTATTCCGTTCCGCTGTGAGATTCTGTGTTTGTTTTTAGTTCTTTCTTTCTATCCATTCCTTTTCTACCTATTTCTTTCTAATTCACGACATATCTTTCTATGGAATGAAAGGCGGGCGGTCACAACCATATACCCCTTTTATAAGAAGGGCAATGCTCAAGAGAAGCCATCCGATCACATCTCTTTCCCATTTTAAGTCATTTCCAAGACACCCAATATACTTATTAAAAAATATTTCTCTTTTTTTTTTTAAAATTTCTTCTTGGAACGATACTATTTATAGACAAATATTTTTTAACAAAATCAGCCACTTGCTTTGGATTCATTTGGATTTGAACTTGTCCTGATTGTACAATGATAAAGAGAATAATTCACTAAGTGCACTATCATATCTACTTAAGAAAACATTCGATTGTCACTTAGAAGATTATTTTGATCATCACAAAGCAGATCAAGACTGATTCCTGAATAGTCTAAAGAAAACTTTACTCTCAAATTTTATTTTAAAATGTTTATATCTTAAAATATCTTTAATAAAGATTACTGCTGTTTTACAAATCGTTTGGGAATTATCAAAGCCACCAGAATTTAGCATTCTCAAAACCCTTTTTATTTTTAAAACACATTTAACAGTTTTGATTTGTAAAATTATTTCTCTTAATTCATCTTATAAAACTATCTAAAGGTTTTCTTTTAATAAATACCTTTATTAAACTTCATTTTTTCACCTTATATATCATCGAATGTCTTATAGTCAAATTGTGAAACTTGATTCAGAAGGTGTTCGGTTCAATGTTCCTACAAATTCTATCTACCCAACCCATGATGAAAAAGGAAAACTACTATTAAATCTGGCAACAGTCAATGCTCAAAACTAGACGAGCATGACTAGCTAAACCCTAAATATTAACAACTTAAATATTATTAACTCCTAAGACACTCTTCTCATAGATAACAAAATAGATTTTGAAAATCATCCCTTTTATATATATATAAAATATATTCTTAGGTAAAATTATTTTTTTACCAAATTTTAAACAATATTATGTAAATTTAACTTGTTCAAGTGTTTAGGAAATGCCTATCGATAATGTTGATCAAACACATTGACCAGAATTCTTAAGCCTCTCAATAGGTCAAATAATACAATATAAAACATTTTTGTTCACTAAAATAACGCACTCATATATATGTTTTCATTCAAACTCATTCTAAGGCACTACTAACCTTATCTATAATGAGTTTCCCCACCAAAGTTTAGGTGATCGCTCAACCTAGCCCTAATACTAAATGTAATGATCTGCCTTTCTTACTACCAACGATGACACTTAATACATCATTAGTACTCGTGTACCGATCATTTAGTCGTCCAAAAGA
Organism: Allium cepa; assembly: GCA_030765085.1. Classification (NCBI taxonomy): domain Eukaryota; kingdom Viridiplantae; phylum Streptophyta; class Magnoliopsida; order Asparagales; family Amaryllidaceae; genus Allium; species Allium cepa. The sequence continues at coordinate 445,971,787 of CM060931.1, forward strand.
TGGATCATTAGGGGTGAAAGAAAGAACGGAAGAAACTAATCCACACTGAATCTCACAACGCAATAGAACGATATATATTACTAAGTATAATATATTATAAAGTCATTTCAAAAATGTTACATCAGCATCATACTAATACAAATTCTACTCTAGGATAGTTATAATAGCCTGTCCCTACCTAACAGGTACAATATACATATAGTATAGAGGAAACAAGAAAATTAACTAGCTATCGATGAAGCCACCTGCTCCGTGCTCCTCCAAAATAAATCTGCGGAAAAACCTAAACTACTTGGCCGTCCATTCAAATCCGAGCACCCAAGAGTTTAGGAAAAGAAAATAAACTCTGGGTTAAACATGGGTCTGGTGTGAGTAAAGCATAAGTCTTCAAATTTATAAAAACCTTTAAATTCGAAGATATCTCGCAAGAAAATGCCGCACATAAACACGAACAGGTTTTTACCTTACGATAACCAAAACACTTTCTAAAGAAAATACATTGATGTTATAATAGTGTTTAGAATATAAATACTTATTAATCATAGCAGAAATTGTTACAATAATTAAATTCCAGCATAGTGGGTTCTACAACCAAAACCATAAAGACACGTATTGGATATTGGATTCCATACTATGACAAGGTAAGAAACTACCTTCAAATGGTACATCTCTAGATAAAATGCACTGGGGCCTAACAAGAACATCTTGGACTTCTGCAAGGACTGGCCTACCACTAGACCAATAATACCGAATACGATCACCCTTTCATTAGCGGGCCTCGAAGCATACATGAGTAGATAGTAATCAATTTAGATTTGGAATGATCATACCCTGATGGGAGCGACCCACTTGACCATTCTGCATGCTCGATTTTTTTTCATTTCCCAATTGATAAAACTTGAGGCTACGTTTACCTTTATATAATTATTCCCACTTGGAACGCTAACACTTCCCTCCAGGCAATATTGCAACGTCAGCACTCATCCATACAAGTTGTCTAGGAGATGGAAAAACCGAAGGCAGTACTTCTACTACATCTAACTTGGAATCATCCTTAGGATTATAGCAAGCAACACTTGCACTTCAAAACGCTCTTTCTTCAATTCCATCATCTTCAAGATGCCTTCACTTCGAAACGCTTGAGTTGGATCGAAGTTGTTTTCAAATAACATATCTGATCCTGGTCTGTTCAAAACAACACTTTATAGTTTTTGGTAAACTCAACCTTGTTTCTTTAGGAAATAAAATGTCAAAGATAAGAGCGAAGATCACCTCCTAACCGTTAGTGGACATATTTCCTTATCATATGTCCTAGGAGAATGAATCGAGATTTATATGCATGGTACAACATTATCGGTGATGATTGTGCCAAATAACTCACGTGTTTCTCTTAGTTATTTCCAAAGTAAAGTTTTGGATCCATATTTAATAGTCGGTTGTTTGACTATCAAATAAACAAACAACAACCAATTCCGTTTGAGATTTATTTATCCATAGCAACCGATAAGTCTCAAAACAAATCATTATTTAATAAATCTCTTTTCAAAACGCTTGTCTAAGACATTCATATACTTATCTCCCATACATAAGTATATAAACAAAACATTTGTGAATAACTTCTTACTTCCAAATCGTGTTAGAAAGGGTTAAACAAATATTGTTTAAATTGGAGGTAAGGACAACCCTAAACATTATTCCTTTGGTGTTAATTATAATCGATAAAAATCATATTTTTAATCATCTAGTTATGCATACTACATCCTATTCACGTGTATATATAAAAAATCAAAATTTAATTATTAACTAGATCATTATAATTTGGTTTAAGATCGTAAGATGTGACTTACTACGTCTTACTAATATAGACACAAATACGATAAATCCTACTCACCGATAAGCCGTGCATCTTCACCGATCTAAGGTGAATTCCTGTCTCGAAAATGCCAAATCTATCGATAGCTTTGATTTTTTTTGTGTAGTTCTCATCGCGTTTGTTTAATCTGGATTTGATTTGGTGGATTAGGTATTGATTTAGTGATTAGGATCTTATAAGTGGAGGCAAGACTATTAGAACAAAGGAATAGGGTTAGAGATCTATTTATAGGGTGAAAAATATAACATCTAGGCTAAAATCTCGAAATTAGTATACTATATTAGGATGATGCGATTGTGTTAGACTTCTTCTAATTCCTGGCCTGTTTAATCGAATTCAGCAAATTACATATAATTTCTGAGTATAAACGACATTCTGGATGCAATGGAATAGGTCCCGAAGCCAAATTCCAATTCCTATAGAAATTTACTATATTTCACCGTATGTGAAATTATGATTTTACCCTTTTTAATTTAATTATTTAATTTTGTAAAATTATAGGGTGTTACATCCCTCTAGAAAGAATTTCATCCTCGAAATTCCAAGAGATAGACAATGTAATTCGCTTTACAGTGTACAAACATACAAAACAAACATAGTTACGTCCATCTAATATCCATTATACAACACAATCAAGAATATATTTAATACATATGATAGGTAAAGTAGGATGATATGATATGATATGAATCAAATGCAACAAAATCGGCCTCCTATATGAATGCGTATGCAGTGCAGCCAATATATATGCAGATAACCTAATTATGCAACTATACATGCACGTACACATCCGTACAATATGCAACACCTATATCAACGTGCAAGTAAACAACCACGTCGATGAACAAATTCAGGAAAAATGTATATAATGGAACAAAATATAGCATATATAATTATCTAGCATAAATTCAGACACCTAACTCAGGGTATTTGTCCTAAGTTGGAATATCGTGTAAGTCAACACGGTAAAAAGTAAATTGGTATAACTTCAAACAAAATAACCATAGCAAATAAATCACGTCATAAGGAAGTGCATACAACCAATCTTAACATCCATACATCTATGCCTATGTCAACTGGCTAGCTAAAGCATCCACGCAAACAAATAACAACCTAATAAGAAAATTAACCAACAAACTAACCAATAGAGGAACTTATCAGAAGAGAACCCATGATGGGAAACTTTGATAGCTCCTCAGGCTCCACCATACTCCTATCATAACCTTTTCCTTGCCGTACTTAGACCAACATCATTTCTTCATTCTTGTTCTATCACATTAAGTAGTAAGATGTGAATATACCTATGATTTATTCTAGACTCCATCTCTACATTCACCTCATAAGCTAACTAATCCCCACCAAAACTGCTAAATCATTAAATACATTTGCAGATGGAGTAAATAGAGAACACTCGCCAACTTTTTAAGAACCCACTCAACATGCCGACTTCCCTACTCTCAATAAAAAGGGAAATGCCCAACAACTTATGGTGCTAGCATTTCCAGATAACATATCTCGATAGCAAGTCATTTACTTACATAGATCCCTACAACAAACTCTCTATGCATGTCTATCCTATGCAATTTCCATTTCTTAGCATATCACTATAGTATCTCTAATCATATAATATCCAAGTATAGCTCTAATTTAAATAGACTTCGCTACTGACATACATCCATCGCCAAAACGCCTCATAACATATTTCACCACTTGCTTCTTCATCCTCGGCTAATAGAAAATCCTCTTCGTATCCTTTCACATACCTTACTAAATTCCTTCTTTAAATCCATGGGCATGACAACGCGATAGTGGATGGTGTCTTACCTCTAAATGGACTAACATTTTGGATTCTTAGGCGAATGAAATACTCCATCACCTTCGAATTTTTAGATATCATAAGTGGATGTCCTTTTTTTCAATGGAAACAATATTACTATAACAAACTCAAATTGAAATCCTATTAATTTTAAAAATAGTTCAAAAATCATTTTTCATAGTTATAAAATTCCATAGAATTCTTTTTCAAAGAATTTAAGTGTAAATACCTCTTCTTTCTTCGAATCACATAACATAATAAAATTCAATTTTTATATTTAAAATATTCTTTATACTTAAAATCTTTATTGGAATCAAAACCATATTTTTTTTCAAAACCTATAAAATATTCATATCAAAATTCTACGTTCAAAATCTCTAAAAGACCTTCTTAAAGAACTTTTATAACAAAAACTCCCTCTTTTCTTCAAATTTAAATATAAAACTACTAAAAAAACATGGAAAAATCCAAGCTTCGTGCTTTCGAAAAAATATCATTTAAAAGTTAATAAAGTCTTACATAGATTTTAGTATAAGCTTATGAAGTATCCTTTTCAAATTTAAATATTTAAAACCATTTCAAACAATTTCAAAACAATAAATAATAAGGTTAGTGATTAGATAAAACACATACTCATAAAACATCATCGCAATTAACCTAATCCATATCACTTTTAGATTTAATATGTTCGTTGGGTTAAATATCTAACATCTCAAAATAGAATATTTCCTCCAAAACGATAATATATTTCAAAATCACTTTTTTCAATATATTACTTTTTAATATTCTAAACAATGATAATTTTCACAATATTTCCTTTGAAGAAATAATACTATTATAACTTTACATTAAAGTAATAATATTTATTTAAATCTCTTTTTTTACAACCACGGTATTATTATATAATTCAAAAATAAAAATCTTCTACATCAAATCCTAAAAATTCTTTTTAGTGTTATTTACATCAAGAGTAGTAATAATTTATTCCAAAAACACTCATGGAAAATATCTCTTTGTTGCTACTATTATTTTCAGAATACCTCTTATATTTATTATCTAAATAATAATAATAATTTTCATAAACACCTCAAAAAAGTTATATTATTATTTGCTGAAAATTTGAATAATCTTCTAACAATCATATTACTGTTTTATTTTCCAACCATACTTTATAAATAATAGGAATTACGAATTCAAAATATATTTTTCGTTGTTGTTTCAAAAAATTACAAAGTTCAAAAATAATACACTCATTAATTTTTCAGCACAAATCCCTGTATCACAAATTCATAACATTCATTCCTAGCTAGTCTTAAGCACATCCGCATATCGATTATTCTGACCAGCTCACTATAGGCTGTGTAATCCTTTTCTAGCTCCAATAATATTTCTAGTTGAAAATATCAATAACTTTTCGGTTTAGTTTTAATCAAAATCGTTGATCCCAAAACTTTTTTTTTGCAGAACTAGTGGGATTTGAATATCATGAAATTCGCTATTAACTTTAATAATGTTAATTTTTGTCATCATACAATTTATTATTTCAAAATAAATTCCATAAACTCTACTTTAGAAAATTCTAAATTTTTATATTTTAGATATTTCATATTAAATTATTTCATAGTAAATCATAACTCATATTTATTTTAGTATAATCACTTAATATATATTCGTATGTCCATAATGTAACAATATTATACTTCTAATTTCCAAAGCTAATTTTTTTTTTTCAACAATTCTTAAAAATATCATTACGTAAAAACATTTAACTTTCAAAACCAAATTCTTTATAGTAACTAAATTCAATATTAATTACTCAAACTAAATTTTAGAATAACTTCGGTTATTTGTTTAAAATACACATACTTCATTTTAAAACATCATTTCATACATTTTTTCCCGACATTAAGTTTATATAATTTATAACCAATTTACATATAAAAGCATATATCATTTTATTTAATAATTAGCCAATCTTAATCATCATCAAATAATACCTAATGTCCATAAAAAATTATATTTTTGAGTATGTTTTGTTTTATAATTAATCAATTTCCAACACCTTTTAACTAATACATCGTATATATACATAAAATTATTTTTGAAATTCACTATTTTCTGCTAACTATATCCATATTGAATTGAAAATAATTTCCAAATTTTAAACCATTTATTAATGCGTATTTTCAAGAGCTTATATCAAATATCCTTTAATTCCATTCAAAAATACATACGTATTACAATTGAAAATTTCCATAAGTATAAAATAATGTTAAATTTCTATATATTTTTTTCCAAGAGAGAATTAGGGAAAAGGACAAGCTTTGAAAAAAATTAGGCTGAAGGACATGAAGTTTTATTTTTAGGCTGAAGGACAAAAACAAGTAATATTTTGAATTATATTCAACTTTTACAATATACAGAATGCTAGTTATAACTAGTATTATATCCTGTTTTACACTATACAAAATGTTAGCCATAACTATGAGTGTCCTTTAGCTAAAAAAATAAATTTGTTGTCCTTTAGCCTAAAAAAGTTTCTAAGTTTTTCCTTGCGCCTATTTTTCTGTTTTTCAATTCATATTCTGTCTAAAATTATTCAAATTTAACATAGGAAAATAAACTTTTAGATCCCACCTTTTTAAACTTTATAAATCAGAAGTTTACATGAAAGTGTAATGAAAATGTGTTGTTTTAAATATATTTTTTCTATTTACTTTGAAAAGGTTTTTTTTGGTCAAAAACCACGTACACGTCAAAATATAAGTGCAAACAATATACCTGTTAATAAACTTTATACAAAAATAAAACCTTTAAAATACTAAAAGAAGTAGCTCATATTAAAATTTCTTATATTTGATGCTTAAATATAGGTTATTAATTCAATATAATAAACAAATTTCAACGTTTATATTTTCCCTAAAATCCCAAACACTATTATTTCTAACAATTTAGGTGAAACATTTAAATTAATTTAATTACTTTAATTGGACTGAATTATAACTTACATAAGCCCAATAAGGTTTCCAACATTTCAACCACACTATCCAGTACTACGGCCTTCTCTCTCACTAACCATTCATATACTAACTCCACTCCACATATCACCTGCCTTGGCTTCTTCCTCATACAACCAATCGCAACCACATCGAAAAAAGAAAAAAAAATAGAGAGTTCCTACTCACCTGAAATCGACGAAACCACTAACCTCCATCTCTGACATACTCCTCATCACCCTATATCATTCCTACATATAACTCCTCCTGCAACAGACTGCTATTGCAACACTTTTGATCCATCATCATTATTTTCACATTCCTTCATTTCACTCTGTCACATTCCTACATTTCACAACCCTTCATACTCCTTAAAATTGTCATTTATCATCCACCATATATCTTCAAACATTCACAATTCTTTCACGTTCAACTGCTCCACTGCCTACATACCCCCTTCTTATCACCATACCACTTCACTGTCATCCATCAACATAGTGCTCTGCCATCTCCACCTCCTATACCAAACTACTGCTCTACCCACGACCTCCACCATCTACTGACATATAGCCACCCAATTCCGCGACCATTCAATCCATCCTCGACCACCTGACCTCCTTCAAACGAAAGCAACTCGATTGCGATCGTGCCTGCAACCATTCTCATCAAACAACGCAATTCCCAAATCACCGTAACCCTAATCCATTGAAGTTCCTACATTGCAACCACCAACAACCACACCACTGCAACAGAACACTAAGTTCCACAGCCTCCCTCTCCCTGCCCCTTCCTCAAACCTGTTACCGCGAGCATCCACCTCAACCACCAATCAAACACTCCACGCTCAAGCACCTCAGTCAGCAATCCCCAAACCGCGACCTCAAATCGCAATACATACACATTACGAATCCAAACTTGCCTCACAACCAGAATCACCTACAAAATCGTGGTACAGTTCCTCAAACTCCACCAAAAGAAAAGAAGAGAAGATTTTGATTTGCAGAAATCGATTTAACGAAATTTGGGTGGGAGATTTTCGAAAATTCAAGGATTTGGAAATTGCGAATACGATTTGCAGATGTGCTCATTCGCTTTTGATTGAGAAAGTTGTGTATTTTGTTATATTTAACCGAGTTGGGCCCCGGGCCCTAGTTTAATTATTATTATTTTTAAAAAAAGGGTTCGTTCCTTTTTTCTTTAGTCTTTTTTTAAAAAAAACAAAAAAAAAACAAAAAAAAGAGAAAAGAAAAAAACAAGTTTTATGGTTTTGTTTTCTTCATAATATATTTTTTTTAATTTTTTTTATGTAAAACCCTACTTTTAAGTTTCCTTTCAAAAAAATAAATTAGTGTTTAAATAGTTTTAAGTTCCATCCTTGTACGTAATCTGTGTATATATCGTTTTTTTATCTTTCAGGTTGCAAAAACAGAAGGAGAAGGATTGCTTCGCTTTGCTTGCCCAAAAAAAAAGAGTAAAAAATAAAGGATTGCTTCGCTTTGCTTGCTATATCTTTTGTTTTAATTGGCCTTGCATTGTTGTTTGATTGCATTTTATAAAAAAAATTCGAAAAAAAATTCATTCGTAGTTGCATTGTTAATACACGTTTAATTTCTACTTTGCATTTCATTTTAGAATTTTGACTAATAATAACGATAACTCTTAGTTGTATATTGACAATTTGTCTTCTTTGAACAATTTAATTTCTTGGTGTCTAGGCTACAGCAGAGTAATAGCCATTTATAAATATTACGGTGATTCGTAAATATTATAGTGGTTGTTCCTCTGAAGGTACTTAAACCTTCGGCTGCATTGCTACGGTGATTCGTGGTGCACCGATAACCCCTGTCCGTTACCTGGCTGAGAACTATTTTGTTTATTTAAGACAGTTGTGAGTATACAATTTTGGGTTAATTAGGATAAATCATTTGTAATTAAACCTTGCATTCATTTAGTTGCATTAGTTCATGCATATTTAAGAAAAAAAACAAAAAAAATTTCAAAAATACAAAACTAAAAAGAAAATTGTAAATATTCCTTTTATTTTTCTTTGAAATTTTTAAATCCTTTCCTTTGAAATTTCAAAAATCCAAAAAAAAATTAGAAAAGCAAAAATCCAAAAAAATATACACTAAAAAAAAATTTGAAAATCCAAAAACAAAACAAAAATCAATTTTCCATTTTGAAAAATAAATTCTATTTTTTTTCTTTATAAAAAAAAACCAAAAACATTCTTGAAAATGTCCGAGTTTCCCCACTTACATGAGTTCTACGATAGTTGTGAAAATCAATATAATCCATACGATTTCACTCCAAATTCGTATGGATATTTTAACACCAACTATTGTTTAAACGATTCAAATTTCGAACAACAAATTTTTCAAAACAATGATCAATCCTCAAATCTCGAGAATAGCATTTCATCTTTACTTGAACTCTCTACACAACAAAATCAAAGTGTAAATGAATTGTGTAACTCATATTTGTGCAATAGTTCAAGTCAAAAAAATCAAAATTTGAATTCACTTCAAAATTCAAATGATTTCGAGTGTAACCCATGCCAATTCAATTTTGAGCTTCAAAATGAATTTCAAAATCAAGACGAAAATGTGAACAGATTTTCAAATAATTTTGGCAATGGGAATAGTTTCAATAACGATATGATTGAAACCTTTGGTTGTCAACAAATTCAAAATGAAAATTTTCAAATTAATAATCATGAATTTGATTTTGTTGACCAAATGGAAAAAGATAACGGGGATTTATTACTTGAAAAATACAAAACTTTTCGTGAAAATCATAGTCAAATCTCAACTTGCGAAGAATCAAATAATAATCTACCGTTTATCGAAATTGATAATTTTTGTTCTCAACAAATCCAAATTGAAAATTCTCAAGTTAATAACTATAAATTGGATTTTGTTGAGCAAATGAATGAAGTTTACGATGATCACACGGATTTTTTGTTTGAAACATACATGAAACAACGTGAAAAACAAAGTCAAATTTCAACGTGTGACGAGTCAAGTGATAATCCATCTTTTACCCAAATCGATGATTTTCAAACAACAACTTTTGAAACTGAAAATGATGATCTTAATGAAGTTGTTGAAAAGACGGTAATTGTGTTGGATTTCAATTCTTTTCAGGGTGAGAAACTTGATTTAAATTTCGATCTTCCTTTTTTCGAAAATTTGAATACAACAACTTTGGATTTTGAAATGGATACATGCGATGAAGTTGTTGATAATCCAACGAAGGAAGACGAATTTAACGAAGACGAGTTTTATGGACTTTTCGAAAATGAGTCATTAAATTCTGATGGGGAAGATTTCGATCACCATTTTGACTTTGAAATCGATAATTTGGAAGAAGTTTTCAATGATAAACTTCAATTTCAATTTGGTGAAAATAAATGTGAATTTCAATCAATTGTTTTATCAACCCTAAAAATCATTGGAAACAAAACAACTTGTTCAATTTTTAATAAAACAAATTTCGTTTTTCCAAATCGACAATCAACTTCGAAATCCTTTACGATTTGGTTTTTCGAGCTTAAGCTGTGTCACGCATACTTGACGAGACAAATGAATCGGTCTTTGGAAGACCGTTCCATTTACTTTTTGACTGTATACTTTCTCATCTCTTGTAAATAATAATCTTTCATGTAAATATAGGATTTTTATTTTATTTTTTTCTCCTTCCACTTGGGTTGACTGTGGGGACACAGTCACAATCAAATGTGGGGGGAGACTCAGCTTCATTTTTTTTCTTTTTCATGGTTTATTTTTGCCTTTTCTTTAAAAAAAAGTCCCAGAAACTTCTTTTGATTTATTTTAAAGAAACGCTATAGGATAAATATATGGTTTTGGCTTATTAAATTGAAATTTTTGAAAGTTTATTTATCTTAACAAAAATAAAAATGAAGTTTAATTACAAATAACAATGGTTTAACTGGTATATAGGAAAATTCATACGTGTTAATTATGAAGTACATCCTAATTGAAAATCTTTGTTTTAAAAAGTGGTTGATTTAAAGTAAAGGATATAACATTTTTTTTGTCTTCCAAGTTAAATGGTGCTAATATGATTTTGCAAAACTCTCTCTCTCTCTCTTAAAAAAAAATATATATATATAAAAAAATAACCTCCAAATATTCACTCTCATTTAAAAGTCCTCACGGTTATGCATGCGTGAATTACTTGGAATTTTTTATTATGTGCTTTCATACTCATTTAAAAGTCCTCACGGTTATGCATGTATGAAACACATGTAAAAAAACAGACTTAATAAAAACCACCTACGGTCGATAGGTGTATGCACGAAAGTGTGTGCACTCGCCATGCTCTGTACTCCCCTCAAATAAGCCCAAAAGGCCGTGCATGGGTGGTATATCTGGCCTCAGTTTACCTGAGCTAGGTGTGTAATTTTTCTTGCAAATAATGAGAGAGAAAGCAATTGAAATCCTAGCACTATTTTTTACTTATTTGATTTGATTTGTTATTGAAAAGAAATGAACATACCACTTTGGTAAACTCTGATAATCAACTATGGATCCATTTCATAGTTACACTATGTTATTAACCAAAACAACGAGTTAAACTATAGTCTATTTGTTATGATAACTTGGTTTTTGTTGGAAATTTTGATGAGTAAGAAACATAAATTTTCAAGATAATAGACAAAACCTATATTTAACTTATTCGTGCCAATTTAAAAATAAATCCTTCATTTGTAAATATTTTCAAAAATTTGCATTCATCTCTTTGTAAATAAATCTTGCATTTTGTAAATATTTTCATCCTGCATTTGGATTTTGTGGGTAGTATCCGCTGAAAACCCTCACGAGACAACACTCGTCCTACTGGGCACACCCAGAGGTTTAACGGCTTGTTGCATACGCTCAATGCAATCGTGCATCCTACGAAAACGGATTTATCTTAGTTTCCCTTTATTCGAGGACGAATAAAAAGATAAGTGTGGGGGTATTTGATGTGCACGTAAATGTGCATATTTTTACAACCATATTTATTCTTTTTAAATTAAATAAATGATCATATTGGGTATTTTAACTTGTCTAAACCAAAATTCATATTATTTGAAATTGTCACATATTCATCTTCATCCAGGGGCAAAATGGTCATTTTTGTGCATATATTAATTTGAAAAAATTTAATTAGAAATTTTTATATTATTTTGTAGGAAATTACACTCAATTACAAGTGGGTTCATGAAGGAATATGCATGCACAAAATGAATACAAAGGAATGAAGATGGAAATAATTCAAAGTGAAGAACATGGAGGACCCCACCTACCCACTACCTTAATGTACAAATTAAAGGCTAATGCACATGCTAAAAGACATTTAAAGCTTCATGTACATTTAAGTGGGGGGTTATTAAAGCTAATGATAACTTGGCAACCACACTTCCTCTAAGGCATTTTGGGTGCTCCCCAAAAATATGCATTAGAGTTTCTAACTTGTATAAATACCCCTTATGTTTCATGTAGCCAATCTCCTCTTAGTTAGTTAGTTTTAGTTTAGAAAATAAATCAAAGCTCTTTTTTTTTTCATGGCTACTTAGCCATTTTTTATTTTATGTAATATTTTTTTATGCAATTTAATACATGCTCTTTCCTTTTCATGTTCATTTACTTTCATGTTGTAGTATAGATCTCTTCTCTTTTATGCAAGTAGAATAATTTTTCCTTTCATTTTGCTCTCTTTTTCCTCTTCTTTTTATTTCATGTTGTTAGCTACATTTGTTAATAAAATGGCAAATATAAGAAGCTAAACCCCTTCAATTTAGGAGTAATGAAGCTCTCTAATTAATGTAGCTTCAACATTTTGTTAATTCATGCTCTCTTTTTGTGCTTAATGATGATGATAGAAGTGGTTTTATTGTACAATCTAAAAAAAGGCTTAAGCATTATGCTCATCAACATCACGCTATATTCTATTGAACTTAAGAGTATTGCTCTACTTATTATTCATCCCAGTTCCACAATTTCCTCCACTGATACTTCACAAATAAACACTCTATTAGAAATTCAATATGTAGAACATTACAACAAATATGATGGATTTATCTCCCATCCCAACCTATTTTAATATTAAAAATTAACGACCTGAAATTTCGAACTCCTCATATTTAAATATATGAATTATTAGAATATTTGAATCTTGGATTTAATGTGATTAAATTTATTTAATAACCTTATTAACCCCCTTTTTATTTAATAACAAATGCTAGTAAACGTTTTTTTGAAACATGTTTACAAAATTAAATAGTTTGAAGAAATATCGATATTATTGATAAAAGGCCTCAAATCGCGTGAAATTATCATCCTAGGGCACTGTCTCGGATTGTGATGAAACTAGTGTCATCGACACTAAAATAATGAGCTGGTATGCACCGATGAGTTTTGTGGCAATCATATGTGTTATGTGATCACACAAGCTCAAAACATATGTAGATTTATTTAAGAAATTAAATATAATAGTATATATAATATTTCAAATAGCCTGGCACACATTCACTTCTCTTATTACTTTTCCCTCTTTCTTTTTCTCTCTTCCTATAATGACCCACGAATTTATCAATTTGATAAATTATATTTATTTTTAAATATTCAAATATAAGCTTTTTAAAACGTAGATTATAATGTTTTGAATAAGACAAATGGTAAATTGATTTTGAATAAGTATTTACAAATATATGTACTTCGAAAAAAATATCGATAAAATGGTCGACAACCCTTTTATCAATAAAAAGCTCTAAAATCATAAATATCAGGCAAGGCGCTGGATATACACACTTATTTTTATAATTGAACAAGAACATGAAATAAAATTATTTATTTTATTTTTGGGAAAAATAAAGGTACTTATGACATCATTAGTGATGCCCTTACATTTAAATATTGATTTATGAATTAAAATTGAGATTTAATGATTTAGTAATGATTATAATGTTTCTAATAAATATTTTAAAAGATGATAATTCATTTTAAGTAGTCATAAAGTGATAATAAATCATTTATAATAGTTTTATAAAAATATATACTTGATTTGAAAATATAAGAAAATTGATATCGTTTTATCGATATAATAGCACGTTTTGTAAATGATTGTCTAATATAAATTTGTATGGTTTTATAAATCAAATGTAATTAGTTAAGAATGATAAGAAATGACTTTCTAAATTTTTTTACATTCATATGTTAGTTAATTTATAAGTGAAAATGTGACTGAAAATCGATTTCTTGATTTTCAATGGTTTAACGAACGAAAGTTGTTCAAAAGTTGTTGCAATCTTGTTTATATGTCATGTGCACATATATAACATACATATGCACACCCTAAAATGCACATGAACACACGCACACATATATACATCTACATTAATAAAAAATAATTAAAAAATTATCAAGATATTTTCTATCTACTTCACCCTTAAGCAAAAACAAAGTGAATACTTACATATCCAAGTTGTAACGACCTAGGATTTCAGTCATTTGAACATGAAATATTGAATTGATTTTAAATATTGAAAAGTTATGGTTATAAGTTAAACTGTTTAAATTTTAAATATAAGTGTTATTTGAATATTTGGAATTTTTAACTAATTGAATCTTGAATTTAATGTAGATAAAAATAATTTCAAAAGCTGATTTAAGTTATGTTTAAATAATAATGAAGATAGTAAACTTCTAAAATTGAATTAAAAGTTATTTGAATAGTTTTTGTAACAACTGTTTCAATTAACGTGTGAAAATAGCCTTCCGGGACACGGTCTCGGATTTTGACGAAACCGATGCCTTGGATCCATAATAGTGAATTATTGTATGTCATGAATTTCATGGTAATCAAACGTAACGTTTGGTTGTGCGAGGTTGAAATGCATAGAAATTAATTTAATGAATTTAAATTAACATAATTTGATTTCGAAAGCAATTTTCTACATATGATGGAATTCGGTCCCGATACTAGATCCATTGTGTTTGGAATAGGGGTATTTAGTATAGAACCCCAGTTCGCACTCCTTGATTGAGGTTCGAATTTTTTTAACATGAATAGTGTCTAGATATTTATTCTATACAAGGGTCTTAAGTTCATCATTTTTCACAAACCCTAACACTAAATTCATTGCCACCATTAATAGCCCCTCCATCTAATGAGCCTCCTCTATCGGAACCATCACAGGCCATATTGGTCTTCAACCCTAGCTAGAAAAAGGTAGAGCTCGACTAGACGAATCAATTCAATGGGGGAGGTTTTCATTGGCGTGGCGAGGCAGTGGCAAATCGCCTTTGTTTGTGGGGGCATTTGGATCCAGTTTGTGTTTGATGGACGAGGCTAGAGAGATCGATGATGGAGGCTGGAGGTTCATCTCGAGTGGCGTAACGTTTGATGATGGTTGCGATGGCGAATAATGCGAAGAGGTGGCACGGTGATGAGATGAAGTCGTGTGGGTTTCTTGTGATGCTTGGTATGAACACGCCTGGTGTTTAGGTCTAAAACAAGGTGATTAAAATTGTTAATGACGTGTAATTAAAATTAATTATGATATTTAAAATCTAAAGTTCATAAATGTATAGCCTTTTCATACGAGGTCAAAATCAAGCATGACGAGTTGCATTGCAATCGTATCAGCGAAATCTACCTTATGAAGTTGGATTGGATGGATTTAGAGCTAGTAGGAATTTGGGTTACAATTGAACGCCCATTCAATTTTAATTCAAACTATATTGCTTCATCAATAATTGATATCAAAGTGAGTTAACTCACCTCTCTGGCCCACTTATATTTCTATATCAGTGTGGATAGTTTTATTGTTGGTTGTTGTTGACTGTTTGGATGATTTCTATTTTTAATTGGTTTGGATATATTCTCGCCCCTGGAGCGGACAAGACCCTATTACGTTCCCATGTAAGAGCGGATGACCCTTTGTATATGGTCCCACCTCGAAGCAGTTGGTTTATTTTTTATGATTATATACTGCATGTGATGTAGGGAATACGTTAGAGGGATCCAACTGGATTACTCACATTGTTGATTTTACTTTCCATATATTTTGATATATGATGTGTTGGATGCCATACTGATGACATGGATGATTTTTCCTATTTATTGCTACAGTAACATTGTACTACATTTTTAATATTTTAAAATATTATAAAGTGAAGATTTAATTTTTCATAACGATTTTAAGTGATTTAGAAAATTTATGTGTTTTAATAGTTATTCATGAATTACTAAAAGAAGGAATTTATTTTAAAATAAAAAGTATGATTTTTAGATAATATAAATTAACACTTTTATGAAAAAATTTAAATAGAGATTTTTGAATCGTAAAGTAAAGACTTTTAAATTCTTAAATTAGGTCCGTCTTTTATACTAAAGGAATACGGTTTTAAAAAGAAGATAGAAATATTTTGGTATAAATATTTATTAAATGTTTTATATAAAGTGATAAATATATATAGACACACATATATTAAGATTTATTTATGAATGCAGAAATTTATAAATGTGATAATGTATAAAACTGACATTTTACAAATAAAGTGTGGATTTATTAAATCTTATTTTATTAATAAAACGGTATATATTTAGATGGTATTTATAAATAAATAGAAACTTTTATCATTGGATAAATTGGGAAATAAATCACAATTGTGGATTTATAATGAGATGTAGGATGTTGTTTTAGAAAAATAGTTGATTCTATTTTGGATATTGAAGGTGAGGATAAATTTGGAGATGTTAAACGATATTTACAAATAGAAAGGAATTTATAAAAAAAAATATGGACGAAACATTAAAAATAGATTGTAATTGATGGTTTGAATGGGATTTTATGGACAAGTGAGGTTTAAAAAGGAATAGAGTTATAAATGTGGTTTACAAATAAAGGGATATTATGAAATGGAAGTTTTATAAAATAGAAAGAGATTTAAAATATTTTTTTGAAATATGGAAATGATTATGTTGAAATTTAATTATGGATTTTTGTCAAGAAAATATATTTACGTTCTAAAAGTTAAAACAAATTTATAAACGAGTGTTTTGAAGGTGATATTTTCAAATGGGGTTTAATGGTTTTAAAAGTGATTCAAAATGTGGTAAGTGATAGGAGGACATGAATTTCAAAAAAAAATTTGTAATAAATGTTTTTTCGAGAAAGAAAAGAAGACATAGACTATAACACTGTTGTTATAGTAGATGATTTCCGAAAAAAGATGTGTTTTTTTATATAATATACGAGATTTAAATCTATATCCTATTTTGATGTTAAATTTCAAGATGTATAACTTACATCCATTTTGAAGTTAAGAATGTCATTCATTCAAGGTATGAGAGGTAATAGCACCCCAACTTGACCGGCTTCATTGTTGACAAATAAATAGTCTGACTTCAACATCGAAAAATTAATATTAAATATGACAAATTGGATCTCTATACTAGTATTTTAGGGTTGTTGTAACAATGTTTTACACAATATTCGTTTCGACCCAATAACGTGCATTTTGGGAAAATAGAAGTTTTCCTCAAAAGTTGTAAATACACTATTACGGATTTAAGTATGCAAAGGCAACGTCTAAATGTTTGAAATGAAATGGTTGTGGATATACATATACCGTCGAGATAAGTACATAGAAATGTTTTCCAAATATAGAAGATAAAAGTGGTTTTGAGGATATATCTTCGTAAAGATATTTTGAGGTAAATATTTAGGAAGTGTGTTAATTAATGAAAAGATTAATTAAAGAGGCTTAGTGTTGTTTAATACTTAACCAGTGTGTCTTCTTTTGGAAATTTGATCTCGGGTTAAATTGTTTGTTTATTTAATAGTTAAATAACCGACTATCAAATGTTAGGCAATTTATAAATCAACGTTGTTGGTTCGGAGAGACCGGGATCAAATATGTTGTCTGAATACCACTTTGAGCCAGTATAAGCATTTCGAAGTTGAATATTTTAAAGATAATCGAAATGAAGCTTTTTAAAGAGAAGGCACTACTTGCTACTAATCTTAAGGATGATTCTAAAATGGATGTAGTAGAAGTGGTGCCTACGGTTTCGTTCAGTCCCAGAATGAACTTGTATGGATGAGTGTTGGCATTGCATTGTTGCTTAAAGGGTTGTGTTAGCATTCCAAGCAGGAAGTGCTATATAAAGGTAAATCATAGCCTCAAGCCTCATCAACTGGGAAATGACAAAAATCGAGCATGTGGCAGGGCCATGTGGGTCGCTCCCATCAGAGTATGTTCATCTCAAAATCTTGATCGATTACTATCTGCTCATTTGTGCTTCGGGGCCCATTAACAAAAGGGGTGATCGTATTCGGTACTACTAGTCAAGTGGTAGGCCAGTCCTGTGTGGTAGGGGTACAAGATCTATTTCTTAGACCCCGGTGCATTTTGTCTTGAGATGTACCATCGAAAGGTAGTTCCTTACCTTGTCATAGTATGGAATCCATTCTCCAATACATGCTTTATGGATTTAGTTGCACCCAACTATGCTGAAACTTGAGATGGAAGCATTTCAGCTATTTTACATATTTACTTTGAATCCCTAAACATTAATATAATATCTCTGGATTTACTACAGAAAATGTTTTTGGTTATCGTACGTAAAAATCCATATCTGTTTATGTGCGGCATGGTCTTACGAGATACCTTTATTTTGAAAGGAACTTGATGTAACAACCTGTAAATTTTTGACAATTAAATTTTTTTAATTTAATAAGATATTGTGGTTTAATGTTGGAAAAAATAAAAATTTATGATTTAATAATAAGAATATAACTGGACATGAAATGTAATAGTATTAATTTAAGGTACTGGATAACTAAGTTAAATGTAATTTCAATTAACTGAAATGATAAAATAGTTATAATTGGTGATAGATTGAAAATTTATTGTAATAATGTGTGTATTAATTGATAATTTGATTAAAAGAGTAATAGATAATTTAAATGTTGATTCATTAATAATATAATGTGCAATAAATTGAAATTGAATAAAATTAGCGTAGTGTAAGTTGTTATATCATTTGTTTGTAAATAATAAACTTACAAATGTAGAAATGGTGGCAACTGTTATTTGTTACCAATTTATTAAATCGATCACAAATAAATGTAAATAAATGTTAAATTGATGTGAGTTAAGACAATAACTGCAAATTGCGAATGTAATAAAATGTATAGAAATGTTGATTATAGTCACAAGGCAATGATTGATGTAAAAAGAGTGAAACAAAGATAAATAAATTAACTGGGATTTCAAATTTTAATTAATGGGAAAATCGGCAAAAGTTCAATACAACTGGAAAATTGAAATTAATAAATAAAATTGTAGAATATTGATTCAATAAGATGTAACCCAATGTAAATTTTATTCATAATATGACAATTGATTGAATAAAAAGCATTGAAATCAAATTTGATCAATTTATTACAATTTAAGCTGTAATAAATGGATTTATTGCAACTAAATGTAATTAAATACTACGTTAATGAAAATTTAGATGATAATGGTAAAATATTTGCGTAATAAGTTAAACAAAGGATAGTTACAGCCATGAGATGCCAATTGATTGAATAATAAGATGGAAAGGCGAATGATTGGATTTATTGGAATTTAAAGTAATTATCACGGTATATATTTCATTAGAATTTAACATTGTAACTAGTAGAATAATTAACACTGAATTGATATGTAAATTTGTTTTAAATTATTAAAATGTCCAAGTAATCAAAATGATGAAAATTTTTAGTTACTAAATTTGAAATTAAAAAGTGATTTAATCAATTTAATATTAATTTATTTAATTAAGGTGAAAGTAGCCATTTTGGTCACGGTCTTGGATTTTAACGAAACTAGTTTCATCGGATCTGTAATGGTGAATTATTGTTAGATTTCAAGTCTCATAGTGATCAGATTTGTTATTAGATCATATGGGCTCGAAACGCGTAGAAATCAAATTAATTGAAATCAATTTGAATAAGCTGATTTCAAAGCCAACTTCTTCATACGATAGAATTAAGACTTGAAACCTATTCCTTCGAGTTTAAAACTATCCAAAATATCTATTTTGATATATGGAACGACCCACTTTTGTTTCGAAAATGAAACGGGCTTTTCGGTTCGCTGTTGTCGTTCGTACCAATTCAGTATGTGCTTATTTGCTTATCGAGCTTTCTTAATGTAAATTGCTTTATTTCTCAAACCCTAGCAGCCTTATTACTTCTCATTTCTGTACGTATAATTTAGTTGTCTGCTTCTTCTTCTCAATGGCCGGAAACCCTAAATTCCCCATTTCAATTTCCATTCAAAATTCAACTTCAAAATCAAACCCTATCATATTATATATTGATTTGAAGCTCTCGACGAGCGCAATTCAAATCTGCAGTTACATTTTCGATTTGGATCTTTATGTGGCCATAAATTGAAGAACTTATCTTGGCTGGTTACCATGCATTGATCAACTTCATTGGATCATTGAACAGAGGGTACCAAGATGTGGAGAGCGACGAGTGGAGTGCATCAGCGGTGGTTGATTGGAGATTCAATGGCTCGATCGGCCGGAAAAATTCAAGTAGGGTTTATAATTTTTGTGGCGCGGGCTGTTTGGGGATGTTGGCTATCGGAGATCATTGCTGGAGGGGTCGTGAGGTGCGGAAGGCATGCAGGCGATCGTCATGGCCGGAGTTTTAGCGGCGCGGCAACAGCCAGGGTGGCAGCTTGCATGTTGAACGAGATGGATCACATTACTTAGGAAGGGTTTTTGGTCATATGTTGCAACAGAGTGACATGGACCTGTGTGATTGGTAGGTTCTTTTTTAATTTTTTTTAATTATATTTGAATTTCTATTACCGTATGTTCTAACGTACATAACTTTTACATTCGAGGTCGGATTTATGCGTGGTTTGCTCCACTACGATTGTATCTAAATTTTGGTGATGATGAAACAAGTTTGGATGAATTCTAAGACTGTTGAATTTTGGGACTTTATTCAAATTTCAAATCGATTTGAAATTCAAAGGTGAGGGTTTTAACCCACTCACTCTACTAAACTATCTTATGTTAGTTAAACTAAATTTAGGATGTGATTAAATTAATTGATTGATGTTTGGTATGTTTAAATTATCATTCTAATTAAATATGACTTTTATTGCATTTAATCATCATTTAATTTAATATTGAACTCAAATTGTCAATTTAATACCTGTTATTGATTATCAGTTATCCATTGATGTTTATCGATCGATTTGGATGACGATTGTGATGGATTTTTGATTATTGATATTGGATGAATGGATATTGTATTTTATATTGTTATAATACTGCAAGTTCTCTATGGGTTGAAATGATACATACCAGAATGATCTATAGATTGGAAAAAAATCATTACGGGTTGAAATGATAGACTCGAGCGATTTTATAGATTTTTATTTAATTCGAGACTACGGTTTGAAATGATATATAACCTTAACATTGTAAATTTCGGATTGAAATGATAAATATATGTATCACTAGACCATAGGGTAGAAAATTATGTAGGAACCGGTTTGGTTAAATTAAATGATTTTTAAATCTTTAAATTTTGAATTCAGTTAACTGGTATTTTGAAATAGAAATTGATTTGTATAAACTGAATTATTTTTGAAAATCCAAGTGTAATGTTGAAGTTGGAATTGATTTAATAAATTGTTTAAAGGATTTAAATTGGAATTTCATAGTTGAAGTACTAAGTATAAATGAATTTATCGAAATTGAGTTTGGAAATGTTTGGATATAACTTTGGAATCTATTTTAAACTAATTTAAACTATTTTAGTAATACTATATTTTACAATTTTAAACTATTTCAATCTATCTTCAATTATTTTTAAACTATTAAAATTAGTTATGACTATCTAAACTATTTTCAAAAATTTCAGACTATGGAAAGTTGAAGTATTTATATTTAAATCGTTGATGATGATACAACCTAAGTTAAAATTTGGAATTCATATCTTTGTGAAATGACATATTTGAGTGAATATGATTTTGAAAGTGGATATGATTTTGAAAGTGAACATAGTTTTGAAAGTGAATATGATTAGAAAGTGATATAGTTTTGAGAATATGATATTTTGATATTAGCTGTAAATTTACTTTTGAAATGTAAAAGAACCATCCGGTGTGAAATAAGCGTTTGGTTATTAAAGAGATCGAAATTGGATATTGTCATACTCTCTCCCAATATCGAAAACCACTTTAACAACTGTGTACGTGGTGGAGATTGCATAATGAAGTTGGAGGATTTGGCGAGTGATTCTGTATGAGGTATGTACGTAACGCTGACTCCCGTGAGTCAGCTTGATGTTGCTAAAACAGGAGCCATGCCGGGCGAAGTGAGGTCATTCCTCCGATCGGACAAATTTCTTTGATACCATATTATGACTTTGTGATTGATTTGGTGGCCACCCCATGATTTGATTGGAAGTGTGTTCCGAGGTGGGCGGTAGTAGCTGCTATGCGTTACCACCAGTCCGGATTCGCAAAACTGCAGTAGCCTACCCTAGGCATTACCTCACGTGCCTTGTCACATGCGTTATCGCGCCTTCTACAAGTTTGTTTTGTGTCATACCTATGGAGTGCTCCTTGATAGCCCACATGCGGATGGAGTTTACAGTAGCTGTATAGACTACGACATTATATAAAATATGCTAAGAGGGATATGCGTAATGTCTTAACGCTATTTTAATACTTTACTTTGCCGTAGACATATTATAATAGCGTATTGTACTATATTTGCACCAAAATTGGTCACTAAGAACCTTGCACAGAATTTTGTAGAGAGATTAATTAAGAAATTAAATTAAAGCAGAGAAGTAACACTGTTGAATGCAAAATGAACAACAAAAACGAGAACACCATATTTATAGTGGTTCGGCATAATTGCCTAATTCCAGTTTGAATATAATCTTCATTACTTTTCCAATCACTTGAATACAGATATAATCCGTAAACAAAAAACCAAAGAAGTGTACGGAAAATGGCAGTATCCTTGGAGTTCACCCCAAATAAGGTCCCCTCAATTGGACTTGTGCCCCTCTATTTATAGACGAAGATAGGATGGTTCCTATATCCAGGCCCATGACCGAGATAGCTTGGCCCATAGCTGCTAGGTTATGGTGACCGAACCAAGCAAGCTGATCCACTTCCACCGATCCATCTGTTGCTGATCCAATATAGCCGACCCACTAGGGCGATCCACTAGAGCTGAGCCACATAAAAGAATTCTTCTGAGGCCGATCCCACTCACGCCAAACTACCTAGCAGAACAAGAACTGTCGACCTATGCTCGCCGACCCACATATGCTGATCCAATACACAACCGACCCACCTCCATTTAAGTATCTTGACCGACCCATTGCCCAATATAGAACCACTATAAACCTTGCACCAACCTGCACTTGGCTTTGATAATGGAATTAGTCCCAAGAATGCCGAACCATAAACATACCATGTGACGCCCCACCTCTATACCCATGCTAGCCAAGAACATTACGGAGAATGCTGTCAACTAGCACGGAGAATAAGGCTGTTGAGGAGCGACCATCCGTGTAATTATTTTGTGCGAGCATCAATATGTCAGATAGTATAACATGCAATACTTTATCAAGAGGAAATCCAACATACCGACACCAACTCAAAGCTACTACACAGTGGCTATAATATCTTCGGAAACAAATACAGAAATAAACATAACATAAATCAGTCACAGATAATTCATATCACAAAGGCGGAATAAGATATGAATATTACACATAAAAGTGTACATCAGAGTAGTGGTCAGAAAGATTCACAATAACACAAAATAATAGCAACATGTGCTATACAAAAGAATACATCAATGAGTCAATATCTCAAGTGTATACAACAAAATAAACTACTAATCTAAGTAGGTTGCCAAAAGTCAGAGTAATGGATCCCTGAAGAGAAGTCAAGTCGAAGCACCTGCAACATCTCGGTCTGACCCGAGTATTATTTAATAAGAAAATAATAAACGGATCAGTCTAGCTATAAATATCAGATGAAACGATATAGAATAAGAGACATGACTAAACACATAATAATCACAATGCCAAGCTGTGATATATATATAAGTAATTGAAAATCAACGAGAGATTAATCAATATCACCAAATCTACACAAGAATCAAAGAGATGTCATACTCCTTATTTCGTTCACCAAACCATAAATATTGACGATAATATCAATGTCAATCACAAAAGTCAATGACACACAAATTCCAGAATTCAATACACGAAATCCAGAAATCACAAAAGTCAATGACGCACAAATTCACCAATGCACAAATATCGATAAGGCTTATCAATAGAAATCACGAAAATTGGTGAAGCACAAATTATAGAAATCATCTCAAGAAATCCAGAAATCACAAAGGAGGGACGCCTATCACAAACGGGAGCATAAAGCCCACCAACACGTGTATCACAAATGGAATGCTAATTCCATGGTTGCTAACCATCACAAATTGAGCCGAAGCTCCACAAACGGCCCGAAGACCATGGGTTGCTACCCCACCAAATTGAGTCGAAACTCCACAAAACGGGGTTTAGTCTCCCTCGTAGACAAAGAGACATCGCACATTGCTAGTCTAAATCACAAAGATGATCGTCATGATTAACGAGAAGTGTTGATTACAGTAAGCTAGTAAATATATGAGCTTAGCTTCATGTCCCATAACCACTAGCTTAACTTAAATATTTACAAACAAATTGTAGGTCTTCACTAGAAAATTGTCACAAGAGATTCAATCGAACAAGTCCAAGAATTAACCGACGAAGTGAACGCAAGCGTTTCATACCACTTGTTTTACTAAGTCGTTTAATTAGATTTCTCATACGAGTGAAGTAAAGGTTTGTATATACTAATAGATTAGAAGTCGGTTTGAGAAAACGAGCTTTGTAATAAAATAGTGTTGAAATCATTTGAAGAAAGAGTTTTGATATTTACTACTAGTATAGAAAACCTTTATATTTTTAAAGTGACAAATCACAAAGAAGATTGTAAGAACAATCAATCACTAAAATTCACATTCGAAGACGTGAATAAAATCCAAAGAAATCGATAAAGAATCCATCGAAATGGATATTCAAAAATCCCTAAATAGGAGTCATCAAAGGCATAACAAATGATAAAAACAAATAGGATCATCACGAATCGATTTAAATTGGAATTCTCAAGCGAATAGGCAAATAGGCAAAATAGGCAAAACACAGCAGTTTCAGACGTCTGAATCTGGAAATATAAAGATTTCCAAAACACAATTCAGACGTCTGAATCAAGTTTTTCAGACGTCTGAAATAGGCACTTTTTAGCCTATTTCCTTTCTGGTTCCAAATGAACCAATTCAGACGTCTGAAACCATATATTCAGACGTCTGAATCTGGGAATAGAAATCTTCCCAGAACAATATTCAGACGTCTGAATATTACGTTTCAGACGTCTGAATGAATGGTTCAGGGCACTCCCTGAACCTAGGCCAAAAATGGCCAAACGAATATCGAAAACGGTCGAACGAGCAAATGGCGATGACTAAGGAATTACGTCGAACAACAACCCAGCCTAAACGGCTCTTCGATACGCCTCAAATATCAATGTCCAAATATCCATAATAGGATTTTCACAAATTCGACCAAAACACCAAAAATTGGAATATACACCAAATCAATCCAAACCAAGATCAACTGCACAAGAATAAGCGTTAGGAATTCATACCTAACAATCGAAGATAATTATAGACTAAGATGTGAGATAAAAACCTCACCTTTGAACCCAAACGATCGAAAAAGAAGCTTAGAAGCAAAGGAGAATCATCCTCTCTTCAACACAACCCAAATGAGCTTGAATCTATGCTCAAAACAAGAACATTCCCAAAATTAGGTTTAGGAATTTCTGAAATTGGTAAGAGAATAAGTTGGGGAAGAAGAAAAGAAGCTTACCAATGGGTTCTTCTATTAGTTTGGAGCTAGAACTTGATTTGCAAAAGAAAACTAGGGCTTAGAGTTTTAATTTCCTCTTCCACTCTCCATTAATATAAAAGCTTGAGTATATGACGAATGAAGAGATGAAGAGGAGAAGGGGTTGGGACTGAATACATAAGTGGCTCAGCCCAAAACAAAGCCCTAAGTAAAAAGTAGCAAAATTCAACTTTCTCCAAACATATCGAAGCTTATACTCAAAAAGGTCGCAAACGACATTTTAAACTCAATGGGAGTGGTCCCAAGTCCTAATTCGACCGTATGCAAAAAGTAGCTTTTCGGACTAAAATCCGACTAACGATAAAATATTTAAATAAAGTATTTAAATATAAAATCGATAAATATGCGGGTTGTTACATACTCCCCTCCTTAAAGAAATTGCATCCTCGCAATATTTAAGAAGAAGATATGTAGTAAAAACCATAAAAGCATATTCAACACAAAAGAAATTTGAAATAAAAAGTTCACCTCAAAGAGCACGAGAAAGTAAGTCCGGATGTGTTCGCTCGATGTACTCTCTAAATTCCCAAGAACAATCCTTAGGATTTGAAGACCATTGAACTTTAACAAGCGGAACATCTTTATTTCGAAGTCGTTTGACCTCCGAAGCAATGATACGCATAGGATGTTGCTCATAAGTTAAATTAGCCTAAACTTCAATCTCTTCCACAACACCGGGCTCAAGAATAGAATCGGAATCTCGAAGACATTTCTGAAGCTGAGAAACGTGAAACACGTCATGCATAGCAGAAAACTGAGCCGGTAATGATAGGCGATAAGCCATGGAACCAATACGTTCAGTGATAGGGAATGGCCCAATATATCGAGGCGCCAATTTTCCCGATCGACTGAAATGTACAACACCTTTCATAGGTGATACACGAATGAACACAAGATCTCCCATAGAAAATTCTAACTTCCTTCTTCGGTTATTGGCATAGGATTTTGGTCTACTCTGGGCTTCTTTCATCCTATGTCGAATAAGTTCAATCTTTTCTGTGGAATCACGAATAAAATCTGGACCTAAAACAAGCTTCTCACCGGTCTCAAGCCAACAAGAAGGAGATCGGCATGACCTTCCATAGAGTGCCTCGAAAGGTGCCATACCAATACTAGATTGGAAGCTATTATTATAGGAGAATTCAACAAGTGAAATATGATCTTCCCAACTTCCACAAAAATCAAGAACACAAGCACGAAGAAGATCTTCAAGAGTTTGATTCACATGCTCGGTTTGTCCATCGGACTGAGGATGATAAGCAGTGCTAAAATTAAGCTTCGTTCCCAAAGCTTTTTGAAGACTCTTCCAAAATCCACTAGTAAACAATGGATCACGATCACTAACTATAGAAGTAGGAACTCCATGCAATTTAACAATTTCTTTAATAAAAAGTTTGGCCAAAAGTGGTACGGTTCGGTTAGACCGAACGGGAATAAAATGGGCAGATTTAGTAAGTCTATCAACAATCATCCATAAGCTATCATGACCCGAACGAGAACGGGGAAGGCCATCTATAAAATCCATGGAAATTTTGTCCCACTTCCAAATTGGAATTTCTAAAGGTTGCAATAACCCACCGGGCCTTTGATGTTTGGCCTTAACGAGTTGGCAAGTCATGCAACGCTTAACGAAGTTAGCGATGTCAAGTTTCATTCCCTCCCAATAATAAAGTTGCTTCATATCTGCGTACATTTTACTACTTCCGGGATGAATGGCAAATTTAGAACGATGAGAATCTTCTAAAATATCTTTACAAAGATCACCAATATTTGGCACGATAAGTCTACCAAATCTCCGAATGCCGCCACGAGAATCGATATCAAAGTCTTTCAAACCTTCAATATCAATTTTATCCCTAATATTTTGACCAAGAAGGGCCATTTCGGGATCTAGCCTTTGAGCTTCAAGAATGCGGTCTAAAAGAGAAGGATGAGCCTCAAGGCTACATAACACAAGTGATGAACATAATTCGGAGACACGGTCTCGAATCTCACAAGAGGGTAATATCTCGAGATCATTCCATTCGGATATCATCATAGAAACAACCGCTTGTTGCCTGCGACTAAGTGCATCGGCAACACGATTTCCCTTTCCGGGAGTATAAAGGATATCAAGATCATATGGTATAAGAAATTCGAGCCAATGCTATTGACGCAAATTAAGTTCCTTTTGGGAGAATAAATACTTCAAGGACTTATGATCGGTATAAAGAACAAATTTCTCTCCCAAAAGATAATGACGCCAAATCCGAAGAGCAAAATCAATAGCCGCGAGTTCTAAATCATGTGTGGCATATCTAGTCTCGGCAGGCTTCAATTGCCTAGAAGCATAAGCAATAACACGTTCTCTTTGCATAAGAACGGCACCCAAACCAACGCGACTAGTATCGGTATAAACAATGAAATCTTGATTCCCCTCGGGAATAATGAGAACAGGAGCATCAGAAAGAAGTTCTTTTAATTTCTGAAAAGAAACTCCACATTTGTCCGACCAAATGTACTTAACACCTTTCTTCGTCAAGCTAGTGAGAGGTACGGCAATCTTAGAAAAGTCTTTGATAAAACGACGGTAATAGCCCGCCAATCCAAGAAAACTACGAATCTCCGTCACACTCTCCGGTCTCTTCCAATATTGAATCGCTTCATTCTTTGAAGGATCCACGGAAATTCCGGATTCGGAAATAATATGGCCTAGAAACTTCACACGAGATTGCCAAAAATGGCATTTAGAAAATTTTGCTTTTAATTGATTACTCCTAAGAGTTTCCAATACAATTCGAAGATATTTTTCATGCTCCTCCTCGGTTTTAGAATACACAAGAATATCATCAATAAAGATGAGAACAAATCGATCGAGGAAGTCTTTAAAAACTCGATTCATTAAGTCAACGAAATAAGCCGGGGCATTCGTTAACCCAAATGGCATAACAAGCCATTCATAAGATCCATACCGAGTACGGAACGATGTCAAAGGAATGTTATCCTCTGCAATACGAAGCTGATGAAAACCGGTAGCCAAGTCCAATTGTGAAAAGACTCTAGCACCACTAAGTTGGTCAAATAAATCATCAATCCGAGGTAAAGGATATTTATTTTTGATAGTAAGATGATTAAGCTTGCGGTAGTCAACGCAAAGCCTAAGTGTACCATCGGATTTCTTCACGAAAATAGCCGAAGCTCCCCAAGGCGAGGAACTAGAGAGAATAAATTGCCTCGTCTCCAATTCGGATAATTGTTTACGCATCTCCTCATTTTCTTTATTGGACATACGATAAGGAGGGCGAGTGATAGGTTGAGCTCCAGGAATAAGATTAATTCTGGACTCAATTGCTCGCTTAGGTGGTAATCCTAAAACGGGCTCGAATATGTCGGAAAATTCACGAACGACGTAAATAAGAGAAATAATATCACCCTCATCATCATCATCGTCATCACGAGGATTTAAAGAATACAAAGATGCAACCTAGCTGGAATCTGAATCTTTAAGATTAATAGAAATCTGCTTAACAGATTGAGGATGTCGAAGATGAATAGTCCGCTCAGGACATAGGATATGAGCTTCATAACGGTTAAGCCAATCCATTCCCAAAATCATTCCAAAGCCTAAATAACGCATGACATGCAAATCGGCTCGGAAAGAAAAATCACACAAAATAATATCGACATCTTTACACAATAAACTGATTGTCGCGGATCCACCAACCGGATTCGCAATTCTCAAAGAAGTCATTAAACACAAAACATCCAAAGAAAAAGTATCAACAAGTTCTTTTGATATAAAAGAATGGGATGCACCCGTATCAAAAAGAACTCGAATAGGATGATAACGAAATAAAATAATTCCATCCAGAATAGAATGAGAAATACCTTGGCCACGAGATGTGTTTCCAGGGGCTTGAGAAACATTAAGCTTTCCCTCTTTCCTGCCCTGAAGCTTGGGGCATGAGGATATAACATGGCCGGGACTTTTGCAGTAGCGACAAGAGAGAGACTTTTGGCACTTGTTCGCGTAATGGTCCTTCGAACCACAATTATAGCATTCCCCACGACCAAAGGAAGAAGTCTTTGCCACGGAGGTTTCTTGCTTCCCTTTCTTATTAGGGTAGGGGCCTTTGAATTTGTTTGGCCTCTTCTTTTTGTTGTTGAAGCTTGGTTTGGAACCCACCACTTCAACATCATTCTCCCTATCCGCCTCTTCAAGACGAAGAGCGATATCAACGAGTTGGTCGAAAGAAACTTCTAACTTTAGAAGTAATGGCTTCTTGAGATTTTTGTTTAAGCCATAGACGAACCTCTGGTTCTTCTTTAAAGGGGTGTTGATGTATTCAACCCCATATTTGGAAAGCGACTCGAAGTAGGCGACGTAATCAGTCACGGAGGACTCACCTTGAACAAGGTCTATAAATCGTCGAGCCAATGTCACTTTCTCTGCTTCTGGTACAAATTTCAACTCGAAGCGTTCTCGGAATTTCTCCCAGGTGAGATCCGCTTCATTAATCTCAGAAATAAGAAGTTCGTACCAGTCCAATGCTCTTTCTCGGAGCATACTAGAGGCCACCTGAACTCGGTGAAGGTCAATAAGATTCATGCGAGAAAAGATTCGATCGCATGACCTTAGCCAAGCCTGTACTTCAATAACAGTTTCGAAACCTTTGAATGGCTCCCCACCCAAATTAGTGTAATCGCTGCACAAGCGTGCAAACCCCAACTTTGGGTGAGTAGGTTCCGGGTTAGCTCCAGCTGCTTGAGCATTAGTTAACAAATCAAGAAGCTGTTGAGCAGTCATAAAAACTCCATCCTGGGGTGGAGTACTAGATGGCACGGCTCTGGGGCGGCCTGGTCTAGACATTTCTCTTCCTTAGAAAGAAAGAAGAAGAAGAAAAAGGTTATTCACCAGATTGAATATCAAGCAATCTTGATAGACAAAACAAGGAATCATAAAAGAAAATAGGATAGGACGGTACGTAGACCCGAATAAAATCCTAAAGCACGACTCCTAAGGTAGACTTAGGACGATGATCCTTGTTATATTATTCCATTTTGTTCCGAAGTTTGGCTCTGATACCATGCTGTGACGCCCCACCTCTATACCCACGCTAGCCAAGAAAATTATGGAGAATGCTGTCAACTAGCACGGAGAATAAGGCTGTTGAGGAGCGACCATCCGTGTAATTGCTTTGTGCGAGCATCGATATGTCAGATAGTATAACATGCAATACTTTATCAAGAGGAAATCCGACATACGGACACAAACTCAAAGCTACTACACAGTGGCTATAATATCTTCGGAAACAAATACAGAAATAAACATAACATAAATCAGTCACAGATAATTCATATCACAAAGGCGGAATAAGGTATGAATATTACACATAAAAGTGTACATCAGAGTAGTGGTCAGAAAGATCCACAATAACACAAAATAATAGCAACATGTGCTATACAAAAGAATACATCAATGAGTCAATATCTCAAGTGTATACAACAAAATAAACTACTAATCTAAGTAGTTTGCCAAAAGTCAGAGTAATGGATCCCTGAAGAGAAGTCAAGTCGAAGCACCTGCAACATCTCGGTCTGACCCGAGTATTATTTAATAAGAAAATAATAAAAGGATCAGTCTAGCTATAAATATCAGATGAAACGATATAGAATAAGAGATATGACTAAACACATAATAATCACAATGCCAAGCTGTGATATATATAAGTAATTGAAAATCAACGAGAGATTAATCAATATCACAAAATCTACACAAGAATCAAAGAGATGTCATACTCCTTATTTCGTTCGCCAAACCATAAATATTGACGATAATATCAATGTCAATCACAAAAGTCAATGACACACAAATTCCAGAATTCAATACACGAAATCCAGAAATCACAAAAGTCAATGACGCACAAATTCACCAATGCACAAATATCGATAAGGCTTATCAATAGAAATCACGAAAATTGTTGAAGCATAAATTCTAGAAATCATCTCAAGAAATCCAGAAATCACAAAGGGGGGGAGGCCTATCACAAACGGGAGCATAAAGCCCACCAACACGTGTATCACAAACGGAATGCTAATTCCATGGTTGCTAACCATCACAAATTGAGCCGAAGCTCCACAAACGGCCCGAAGACCATGGGTTGCTACCCCACCAAATTGAGTCGAAACTCCACAAAACGGGGTTTAGTCTCCCTCGTAGACAAAGAGACATCGCACATTGCTAGTCTAAATCACAAAGATGATCGTCATGATCAACGAGAAGTGTTGATTACAGTAAGCTAGTAAATATATGAGCTTAGCTTCATGTCCCATAACAACTAGCTTAACTTAAATATTTACGAACAAATTGTAGGTCTTCACTAGAAAATTGTCACAAGAGATTCAATCGAACAAGTCCAAGAATTAACCGACGAAGTAAACGCAAGCGTTTCATACCACTTGTTTTACTAAGTCGTTTAATTAGATTTCTCATACGAGTGAGGTAAAGGTTTGTATATACTAATAGATTAGAAGTCGGTTTGAGAAAACGAGCTTTGTAATAAAATAGTGTTGAAATCATTTGAAGAAAGAGTTTTGATATTTACTACTAGTATAGAAAACCTTTATATTTTTAAAGTGACAAATCACAAAGAAGATTGTAAGAACAATCAATCACTAAAATTCACATTCGAAGACGTGAATAAAATCCAAAGAAACCGATAAAGAATCCATCGAAATGGATATTCAAAAATCCCTAAATAGGAGTCATCAAAGGCATAATAAATGATAACAACAAATAGGATCATCACAAATCGATTTAAATTGGAATTCTCAAGCGAATAGGCAAATAGGCAAAATAGGCAAAACACAGCAGTTTCAGACGTCTGAAACAAGTGGTTCATACGTCTGAATCTGGAAATATAAAGATTTCCGCAACACAATTCAGACGTCTGAATCAAGTGTTTTAGACGTCTGAAATAGGCACTTTTTAGCCTATTTCCTTTCTGGTTCCAAATGAACCAATTCAGACGTCTGAAACCATATATTCAGATGTCTGAATCTGGGAATAGAAATCTTCCCAGAACAATATTCAGACGTCTGAATATTACGTTTCAGACGTCTGAATGAATGGTTCAGGGCATTCCCTGAACCTAGGCCAAAAATGGCTAAACGAATATC
The DNA here is from genome assembly GCA_030765085.1 of Allium cepa. Taxonomy (NCBI): domain Eukaryota; kingdom Viridiplantae; phylum Streptophyta; class Magnoliopsida; order Asparagales; family Amaryllidaceae; genus Allium; species Allium cepa. The sequence goes on from CM060931.1 coordinate 446,004,696, forward strand.
GGAAACGGTCGAACGAGCAAATGGCGATGACTAAGGAATTACGTCGAACGACAACCCAGCCTAAACGGCTCTTCGATACGCCTCAAATATCAATGTCCAAATATCCATAATAGGATTTTCACAAATTCGACCAAAACACCAAAAATTGGAATATACACCAAATCAATCCAAACCAAGATCAATTGCACAAGAATAAGTGTTAGGAATTCATACCTAGCAATCGAAAATAATTATAGACTAAGATGTGAGATAAAAATCTCACCTTTGAACCCAAACGATCGAAAAAGAAGCTTAGAAGCAAAGGAGAATCAACCTCTCTTCAACACAACCCAAATGAGCTTGAATCTATGCTCAAAACAAGAACATTCCCAAAATTAGGTTTAGGAATTTCTGAAATTGGTAAGAGAATAAGTTGGGGAAGAAGAAGAGAAGCTTACCAATGGGTTCTTCTATTAGTTTGGAGCTAGAACTTGATTTGCAAAAGAAAACTAGGGCTTAGAGTTTTAATTTCCTCTTCCACTCTCCATTAATATAAAAGCTTGAGTATATGAGGAATGAAGAGATGAAGAGGAGAAGGGGTTGGGACTGAATACATAAGTGGCTCAGCCCAAACCAAAGCCCTAAGTAAAAAGTAGCAAAATTCAACTTTCTCCAAACATATCGAAGCTTATACTCAAAAAGGTCGCAAACGGCATTTTAAACTCAATGGGAGTGGTCCCGAGTCCTAATTCGACCGTATGCAAAAAGTAGCTTTTCGGACTAAAATCCGACTAATGATAAAATATTTAAATAAAATATTTAAATATAAAATCGATAAATATGCGGGTTGTTACATACCAAGCCACCTCAAACATGCCGAACCATAAATATACTAAACCAATCAGGTTACACCAAACCCTTATACTTCCATATCTATCTTGTCACGAGTCCAGTCTACGCTCAACCATAATCTGTGCAACTGTCTCTTCATAGCCGGGCCAAGCATCCAGGTAACATTTGCCCCCTAAAATACGTATTGTTGCATACATGACATATCTTTCGTTGATCGTCATGACGCTTGATCGATTCCCAATAGTATAAATTCAGGATTGTAGTTCATCAGTTGCCATCTGTGTCCTATTCTACAAGGCTAGTAAGTTTCGGCTATCTGATCTAATCTTTTATTAACAACCCTAAGTGAAAATTTAATTTCAATTGGCTTCAAGAAGCCGAATTTTTTTGAATATACATGTGCATGCTCGGGTACACGTTCTTGCTATTGGCTCTCGGATGCATTTTATATGCTCATAAGTCATCACCAATTCCATCTAGTTTAATTGCAATTCGATTGCAGTTCAATTGTTTATATTTTATGTGAAATAAGGGTTGTAATAAGCTACTCGATGAGAGGGGACTTCAAGTTCTACATGGATGATGACCTCGGAGCCGTAAGCAAAGATGAATGATGTACGGCCAGTCACGGACTCATGGCTAGTTTTATAAGCCCAAAATGCTATTGGGAGTTCATCCACCCATTTACCTCTATCCTTTTCCAAACCACTTTTCAGAATAGACTTTATGATTTTATTCACAGCTTCAACTTGTCATTTGCTTGAGGGCGAGCAAATATCGTAAATCTCTTTTCATAGCACTGTCGAACTGGGATTCATTACCACTTATAATGGATCATCGAAGTTCATAAGGAAAGATGACATTACGGACAATGAAGTTGACTATTTTCTTCATCTTGGTCGTGGTTAAAAGTTCTTCATCTGCCCATTTGGTGAAGTAATCAACTGCTACGATGGCATTTTCGCACAACCTTTAGGATTGGAAAGAAGATGATGATTCAATGCCCCAAGTGGCAAAGGGCTACGGACAAGCCATTTGAGTAATATTCATCGATGGGGCTTCTGGATTTTTTGCAAACATCTTGCACTCATCGCATGGTCTAGCATGATCAACCTCATCTTGATTGATAGTTGGCCAGTAATACCCATAGCAGAGTATTTTCTTTGTCAACATTTTCCCCCTGATGTAATCGCCGCATTATTCTTCATAGACTTCGGTGAAGACTCAGTTGATATCATCATGGGTGATACACCGAAGCATGGAATGGATAAACTCCTTTCTACACATGACTTCTTCTTTATGATTTGGCATGAAGCATTGAGGAGGATCTATCATTTTCCGTTCCTCCATTCAGTAAGAATTCCTCATTGTAGATAGTCTTTCATAAGAGTCAACCATGACCCTCTTTCTGGTCCTGTCTCCAAAATCTAGCCGCTCTCCATCCGTCAATGCTTGTAATATTAAGTATTTCAACCGAAACAAAGTATGTACATTGCGCATCCCTGAAACTGGCCGGCTTGGCCAGTGACTTGACTTTTTTCATTTCGTTCACTAAGGATGTGTATAATGATGTGATACATGACGTCGGCCAGTAGCTCTTGGACTTGGCCGAGATAAGGAGCAAGACAATACCCCCTAGCAAGATTAACTTCCCCACCTTTGCATACCGCCAATCAGGAATCACAAAAGTGTTGAATATGCGCCTTGCGCTATATGATTTTTTGTTTGATGATAATAAACATATATACATTCATTTAAATGTATTTGGTAATGTACTATTTTATTTTTTAGAATAAATAAATATTTGTTGAATAAAATAAATTACACAGAATTTGAATTTGAATTCAAACAGAACTAGTTACACAGTTTTTGAATTCAAACGAATATTTTATTCAAACAAATATTTATTACAAACTTGAATAGTACAAATTCATGCTCTCACTATACATATACATTTCTGATTACATCACGATTACATCACAAATATTTTTACATTGATAATCTCACTACATATCACTTACACTCGTATTTTGTCTTCAATTGCATTCCGGTTTGAATCCAGCATCTGAGTAATCTGCAAAAATATTTTCAAACGCAGTAAAATTGAAAAAAAAAAATCTTTGCAATTCAAAAATAAAAGATGATTTTGAAAACATTGTTTGCCTCAGTTATTTGGGTTGTTCGTCATCATTTTTGATTGTATCTGTGCATATCAGCATTTTATCAGGGACAGGTAATTACAAGTGGCTGCAGTACACACGTGTACATTCGTATACGTGTGCACTGCCTCGCCAACTCGTGTGCAAAAATCAAACAAAAGCACAGAAATCAAAAACAAGGTCAAACCCAAGATAGGTTCAACTCAAAGCACCACTGACCAGACAATGCAAGCACAGTCTCAAGCATGAAACAAGGTGCACCAGACCAGGTTGCAAAAATGATCAAATATACACAAATGCAGCCCAATAGACCAAAGTGTACAACAGTGTCAAGTTGAAAACAGTTCAAAGCTTCAAACTGCATAAGTGACCATGCAAACTGACTCGAACCAATACAGTGACAATATGCAGCATACCAGAGGTTACAACATCAAAGAATCAAGTACACATGTATGCAGTGACACATCAATGAAGACACAGCCCAACAAAACAGCGTCAAAGAAAATGTCAACATAAAGTACTACAGAGATCAATGCAACTTCACAGCAATCATAACACAAGCCAGAGTGAATGCAGACAAGTACATGAATACATAAAGCTACAAGTGATGCAGCATAAATCAAAAAGTGATATGGTGAAGCACTGACTCAAATACAACTACAAGGCATGAAACCATAGTGAAACAGTTCAAGTGGACAGTGAAGGCAGTACACAAGTGAAACAACAAAATGCATGTACAAACTATGGTGAACAAGAGACCAGAGTGCAACAGGTGGACAGTGAAGGCTGCAGTGAAGCATGTACATGAGTGGACTGGACTACAACATGACCAAGATCATATGCACAGTACAGACCACAAAATGCCACCAAGCAAACAAAGATCAGACAGTACAGGTAACAGTGTGGAACAATGCCCAAGTATACAATACAACAAGGTTCAAACCAAAGTATAATGAAGCAACTCGACTACAAGTCAGTAACTTTAAACTGCTCATATACACAAGTGAGTGCACCAAAGATATGACATCAAACATGACAGCAGACCACTATGCAGTAGACAGAGTGCAACTATCAAAGAAACAACAGAGACCAAGCAATGAATATCAAGTGATACAACTGCAAGTATCAAGACCAGAAACTCAAGCTTCAAAAAGATACAGCAACAATGCACCAATAAAGTCGAGACAAAGCAACTGTTCTTAACCCCAAGTTACAAACTCAAAATGCCCAGTTATAGCCACAAGACTATCAAGCAGTGAGCAAGTGCAAATCGAGTTCCAGAGATAACAAATGCAGACACAAAATTTCAACAGTGCAATGCAGTGGTATGCAGCAGAGAAAAATTTAATTGCAATGGTGATGATCGAAGCTAATATAGAGTAGTGAATTCACATACCCAAAATAAACAGTCGAAAATATACGAAATTGACAAAGTCAAATATCTCAAATCACGAAATCAATTCAAAGCCGTGAGAATCAAGTTACTACAAATACGAAATTGACAAAGTCAGATTAATCCTCAGCATCAAAGCGTAATCGAACGGCAAAACAAGAATTTTTGCAGCAATCAGTCGAACGCAAAAATAGGAAATCAAATCCTATTAAAACCCTAATCATCATCGGCATTTAGATTGGATCGAGTTCAAGTATCAATTTAGAAAAGCAAAAGGAGACAGCACATACCGAATTCACAAGCATCAAAACTCGATCGAGCAACTGCAAGCAAGCTAGGGCAACCAATCACGGATCAATTGAAGAAACCGAAGCCCTAATTGCAACAAAGAGCCGAAGCCCTAACTGGATCAAAAGGGAACGAAGCCCTAACTGGAACGAAGCCGCCATTATTTCTCACGAACGAAGACAAAAAGAGGATCGGGTGAAATAAGGAAGTGGGCCGGTGTTAAAAAACAAAAGGGGGTTTTGTTTGATTATAAACTTATATTAATATTGTTAACTAGTTTAGGGCTATTTTATTTTGTTCTTAATTATTGTTTTTTATTCTACGAATCAAAGAGTTTAGGTAAATCACCACCTAGGTTTTAGGTTGTGTCTGATTGTCTATTTAGAGTTAGTTCAGTAAGCAGGGGTTGCGAGTTTGCAAAACTCTATAGGCGGTAGCAGGGTTTGCAAGTCTGTTAGAGTGTTTGTAAGCGTGATACTGTTTAATTCTAATAGAAATCTGGGAATGCAGCAGTAGGCAGGGGCTGCCGAAGCTGGGTAAATCTTGTGTGTGATTTACTTTTCAGTATATTTATTTCTGCAGTTTATTTTTGTGTTTAAATCAAGAAAATTTGCTATAACCCTATTCACCCCCCCCCCTCTAGGGTTAATTTAGATCCTACAAAAAGATATGTAAAGTTCCCACTCCAAGTTCTCTAGCAAGTTTGAGGCTGGTGGTAGAGGCTTCATACTAAGCATCGTTGTTTGTTATAAGGAAATCGAGTTTCAGGACGTAGTAAATCATCGCTCCTCGGGAGTCATTAACACGATTCCTACACCATAGCACTGCTCATTGGATGCTCCATCTGCGTACATTTTCCATCTATTGGTTGGTTCTCAACATACTCTTCGAGTAATTGTCCTACGCAATGAATTCAGATATGAGGTCTGCTAATTTCCATCCTTATATAGCTCTTCAAGGGAAATAAGTGATATCGAATAGGCGTAGATCGATATTTTGTTTAAGTAATCTTTCAAATGTCTCAAGCCAAGGTATGACCTGTCATAATAGCTGTCAGGCATAGACGTTAATGGGGGTGAGCCTAAAAGTAAGGACGAAGCTTTCATGATGAAATCAATAGACATTACGCTAGATTTTGTAGCTTTGGGTCGATATTCAATGCATGGCTCGTGATAGTCGGTGAAATCACACATGCATGTTAGAATGAGCCCAAGGGAACATATCATCATTTATTCAGGGAAATCCTAATAATTCTTTTATCATCATTGCACTGAGTCGTGATCCGATCTTCAGCACCTGTGAACGGTCTCCATGGCTAACTGTTATGTCGAATGTCAGCCTAGTGGTGAAATCTCGGATTCTTTGAGTTCAGATGTAACTATTTTGCGTAACATTCAATGTGAAATATGGTTAGCACAGTCAATGATGATGGTTAATTTAGCCGAATCCTAGAGTCTTGTTATGAGTTATTAAGTCTGATAGTGAAGGGCTTTGAATGCTCTAATCAATTATCTGCAAATGGCCAAAGATCAGGCTTAGAAGCACGTTGAAGAAAATGTCAAGTAGGGGTCAGCTCGAGTTGCGTGGAGCTACATAGCTGGATCTTGCTTTGAGTTTGAATTTGCTTGTATATTAGAGTAACACGCTTTTTATTCAACGCATTCATGATCCTTTACCTGTCCTTCGGGTTGGAGTGATAGTCAGTTGCCTACGAGCTTAGGCATCAATTTAAAGATTCTATCTCCAGGCATTCTTTCGGTCGTAGCGTTGAGTAGTTTTAAACACTATATACAAGTTTCAATATTGAGCTATCACAGCTAGTCTTTGGGTGATCACACTTCTACTCCCAGCCTCGGGTTGATAAATGTACTACATGGACGGTTGAGTCTCGTCCTAGCTATGTTTATATTCCCATCTAAACTCCAAAGACAAAGAGTTGATCGGTGAATAGTCGGTCCACATTCATCTTACTTTCTTCTCATGCCCCCAAGTCTGGGGCATATACCGATAAGTAGGAAGGCCAGCCATGCCCACTTTAGCTTTACTCTCTTTCCCGTTGAATCATGGGATCAGGTCAGTTGATGGGAGGCTGAGTCTCGCTTATCCTACATTGTATTGTGGTTTTTCATTCCAGGAGGAATACTTCGATGCCTCATCAGTTTCTAGGCGTAAGTTGGGTATTGGACGGTCGGCCATGTCCACTTTGGTTCATGTTATGTAATCAGATCTTAGGGTAAAGTTGGCTCAAGTGCGTCCAGGTCACGCTCATACAGTTTCATACACCTCCTGACGGGTCAAAAGGGGGTGCTGGAGAATTAATGACCAAGTTTTCGTGGTTTACTCTCCTTTCCACACTCTGGTGGTCATAGTTTTTCAAGGGACATTCGGGTCACATTCGCATGTGCTTGGTGTTGATCAATATTGACCCTCGATCTGAGGTATGATATAGTCGGTCCCCCGTAGCTTTCGATGTCGTTTCAATTGGTTCTATATTAAGGCCTCCTTCCAGTCGTTGCCTTAAGTTATGAAGAACGCCAAGCTAGAGCTATATTGAGCTATCGTATCCGGCTTTTAGTGATTTGGTACACCTACTCCCAGCATTGATTTGGCTAAGCCACAAATCGGATGGTCGAACTCCATCCTTAGCGAGTTAATACTCCCCCTATCGATTTCAGGCCGAAGTTTGCAGAATAGAGAATGGTCGAAATCCACTCATCTATTTATCGATGTTTATATGCCACTCTGCATTCTAGTGACTTAGAATTATTCTTCCCCCGGTCGACTCGTGCCAATTTGTGTAAATGCTTTGGTCCATGCTCCGGGGACTTAGAGATTGGTCGAAGGGTTTATGCTCTAGCCCACAGTTTGGGACGTAGAGATTTTCGTCAAGTCCTTTATACTCTAGTCCACACTCTGGGGACTCAGAGTATTCTAGTCCACTTCAGGGACTTAAAAGATTTTTCTCAAATTGTTTATACTCTAATCCGCGCTCCGAGGACTCAGAGTGCTTTAGTTCGCTTCAGGGATTTAGAGATTTTCGTTAATTCATTTATACTTTAGTCCGTGCTTTAGGGACTCTGAGTACTCTAGTCTGCTTCAGGGACTTAGAGATTTTTCTTAGGTCGTTTATACTGTAGTCCATGCTCTGGGGTCTCAGAGTACTCTAGTTCTCTTCAAGGACTTAGAGAGTTTCGTCAATTCGTTCATACTCTAGTCCATGTTCTAGGGACTCAGAGTGCTCTAGTCCGCTTCAGGGACTTAGATATTTTTCTCAAGTCGTTTATACTCTAGTCTATGCTCTGGGGACTCAGAGTACTCTAGTTGACTTTAGGGACTTAGAGATTTTTGTCAATTCATTTATACTCTAGTCCGTGCTCAGGGGGCTTAGAATACTCTAGTCCGCTTCAGAGACTAAGAGATTTTTCCCAAGTCGTTTATACTCTAGTCCACACTCTAGGGACTCAGAGTACTCTAGTTCGCTTCAGAGACTTAGAAATTTTCATCAATTTATTTATACTTTAGTACGCGCTCTAGGGACTCAGAGTACTCTAGTCTACTTGAAGGACTTAGAGATTTTTATCAAGTTGTTTATACTCTAGTCCGCACTCCAAGGACTCAAAGTACTCTAGTCCGCTTTAGAGACTTAAAGATTTTTCCTAAGTCATTTATACCCTAGTCCGCGCTTTATGGACTCAGAGTAGTCTAGCCCGTTTCAGGGACTTAGATATTTTCGTCAATTCATTTATACTCTAGTCCACGCACTGGGACTTAGAGTACTCTAGTCCGCTTCAAGGACTTAGAGAATTTTCTCTAGTCATTTATACTCCAGTCCGCTCTTTGGGGACTCAAAGTACTCTAATCCGCTTCAGGGACTTAGAGATTTTCGTCAAGTCATTCATACTCTAGTCCGTGCTCCGAGGACTTAGAGTGCTCTAGTCCGCTTTAGGGACTTAGAGATTTCTCTCAAGTCGTTTATACTCTAGTCTACGCTTCGAGGACTCAAAGTACTCTAGTCTGCTTCAGGGACTTAGATATTTTTCTCAAGTTATTTGTACTCTAGTCCATGCTCTAGGGACTCAGAGTACTCTAGTCCTCTTCAGGCACTTAGATATTTTAATCAATTCATTTATAACTATATTCCATGCTCTAGGACTCAGAGTACTCTAGTCCGCTTCAAGGACTTAGAGATTTTTCTAAAGTCGCTTATACTCTTGTCCACGTTTTGGGGACTCAAAGTACTCTAGCCTGCTTCAGGGACTTAGTGATTTTTGTTGAGAGCAGTCATATTTCCACCCGTTTGATTTTTATTTCAATTTTCGTATCGAGGCTAATGTTGTCGAATGAATGGTCAAACCGCATTTGCTTATGGAATGGGACTCTGCCCCCCGCATTAAGGACGAAACTTGAAAAATGGATGGTCGATTCTCGTCCACTTGGTGATTGTAGCTCTTCCAATCAAGTCATGGAAGGAGGTATATAATAGATGGTTGGATCTCATCCATGCTGGGGTTGAACAATCAAGTCACGCACAATTTGCTTCGTATCTCTTTCTAGAAAATGAGGATAATGGATTACTGAGTAGACAAGGTAAGTTGCATATGTTTCAAGGTGCAGCCGTGTCCATATATTAAGAGTGATGGTTGACGAGTAGGCAGTCCATCACAGCTACTTCAAATCGGGCTTTCAAACTACCATTTGCGTTCAGGGCGGGATTTGATGTGTAGATGATCAAATCACGTCCACTATATATAGATCCCAACATCACTGAGCTTCAGGAGAGGCATTTGTATTTTGTCGAACTTTGTTTTATGACTCAATTTGAGTGGATGATTGGGCCATATTCATTCCAAGCCTTGCTTAGGTCTCCAAGTCAAATGTGGAGGTTGATAAATGGACGGTCGGTCGTGTTCACTTTATATCGGGCTCTGATTGTGATGAGCTTTTCAATCTCTATTCCTTGGCTCCAAATCAAAGGCACATGTTGATGATGAGCAATCGAATCATGCTCGTCTTGATGAAACTCCACAGGTCCAATCAAGGTCTTCGTAGATTGACTGGCGGCCAACTCTGAGTACTTTGTCACCTGCATCGTTTTGAAAGAAGTTTAGTTCAAGTTGGTCGTAATTCAAAGCACAATTGAAATTGAAATAGAAATAATCCAAAGAAGATTGGTATAAATCTCATTGATAAGTGGAGCAACATCGTGTGCTCGTTATTCAACTTTGCCCATGGCCCTTCTAATGGGATGGCGACTGCCAACAGTCCAATTGATAATTAGAGTTCTTTATTGATGGGCATTCGAAGATCCTGGCTCGCCATTCTACAAGGACTGCACGTACTATTTAAGCTTTCCTTTCCGAATCAGCATTTCGATCACACTTCGGAGGTGTTTGTAATCGCCCATGTTAGGATCAATGTGCAACTTGGAATATACAACATTCCGCTGATTTTGTCTAGACTTTGGTGGACTCTCTCGAGGTTGATTTTCAATACCACTCTAAGTCGCGAGTCTCCAAGTAGAGGCAATCGACTGAATATTTGTGATAACCCGAATTTCTGGGCATCTGTTAATTAGAAATTAACATGATTAAAATTGTTAAAATGCTTATTTGTAGTTGAACAAATGAAATTCTAATATATATAGATATCTGGATATATAAATAAATTTAATAATCTGTGTTATAAATTAAATTGATTTGATAATTTTTGATAATAAAATTTTGAATTGATTTAATAATCTACTTTAATTAATATTTAAAGTGGTAGATTTTATCTTTTTAAAGCTAATAAATTGTTTCTATTTATAATATATGTAATTGTATATATTATAAATATATATAAGCTTTGGTTTGAAATTTAGTAAATAAAGCAATTTAATAAATATCTGCATGGTTTATACTTAAGGTAAATCTTATTTGTTTAAATTATATTTAATTGGCTTAAATATGAATTTAAATTAGTTTAACATAAAAGCTTTGTTTTATTACCTTTTTAAAATGTTACTTGAAATTATATAAGAATTTAAAATACAACTTACAAATGATCTTAATTGATTGAGTAACAGAAGTAATTTATTATCCCTTTTATATATCATTTAAATTTATTAAATTTGTTATTTTCAAATAATAATTATAATACTTAGTTCTTACGAACATAAATGGATTTTATAGAAATAGGTTTTGTCATTTTTAAATTTTAATAAGAGTTATATATACATATATATAACTTGATTTTTAAATTGGAATTTTAATTTAATTTAAATTTGGGTTCAATGTTTTGAAATTTAAAAGAATAAATACTTAAAATATTTGAATAGGCTTTTATTTATAATTTGTTTTGTTTTATTTTTCTATAAAAGAAAAGGAAAAAATTTATTTATATATACACATAAGAAAGGAATAAAATAAGTTAAAGCTTTTATAGAAAATTTAAATTTAAATTTAAAATACTCTAAATACATGTGTAAGTCTCTTAAGATATCTAAATAACATGTGTAAACCATTAAATAAACCAAGTGACAAATGTGATCAATCTGAACAAGTGTCATGTTTAAATTATAATTTACTTTTCTTTCATTTTGATGAATATAAAGGAAACAAAAAAAATTTCTTCATAATAAATAATAATAATAATAATAAATCATAACCTGTTAAACATCCTCAAACCAGAATTTTAGTCAGGAAATCAGTAACTTCAATCTTCTCAGTTTTTAGAGCTATGTGTACAAATACGATGCTGTTGGCTCTTACGAGAGAGTTGGTTATAGTGCTCAGGGATTTGGCTCGACACTGATCATGCCTGTTTTGGACAACCAACTGAAATCTCCAAGCCCTCTCTTGCTTCTGGCTAAAGATGCTGTAACACCCCTATCTGTAACAAAGGCAGTTGACATGGTGAAAGATGTATTTGCTTCAGCAACTGAAAGGGATATATTTATGGGAGACAAGGTTGAGATTGTCATCATCAATGCAGCAGGCATCCGCCGTGAATATTATATTTACGAGCTGCAATATCAGATCAAAATTCAAAGGTTTAAAAGTTATCAAAACTAGAAAAAAAAGAAAAAAAAGATGAATCAATCAGCAGCCGCAAATTCTCAACCTGAAGCAGTAAAATTAAAACCATTTGCAAAGTCCAAGGACATGCAGTTCAATTCAGTTCTATCAAACCTGAGCTTTCAAATTCATGTAGTTGTTTAAAGATCAAAGTATTTTCAAGTTTCTCAAGGCCTTGGTTTCTCTGTTGCCTTTTACAGGTGAGTAAACAAGATCCTTAAAAACTTTGATATGGTTGTAAACTGGATTGCACGTGATGAATGATTGGATTATTGAGGTTTGCATAAGCATATGCATGTGAATGAGTATATAACCCTCTGATTTGCCTGCTAGATGCCTGTATATAAATATGCCCTTGCTCTGTGATATCCACAGTCTCCAGTTTTCATACCAAAATTCATATCATTCCATAGAGTCATTGTTAAATTTGAATCATTGAATGGAAAATGGTTAAAACTACCTAAATTTGTTTTTAAAAATGGATTCAGGATTTTATGTTTAGTAATTAATCCAAAATTTGAGAAACATCACTAAAGTTCAATTTGGGTCAAAAATAAATCATTTTAGTTCCCTGTTTAAATTGGTCTATCAGATTTGTGATGGTAAAAGATGAATTTTAAAGGTAATAGTATGATTTTTAGTTTTCTAAATCATTGGGATGATCGAGTGGAATGTTTTGGGGGTTTTGGTCGATTGTCGTTGATAGGGGTTGACTTGGAGGTTGGATTTTGGACTGAAGGTGGCGGGGTTGTTGATGTTCTTGGGAAAATTAGCAAAGCCATTTATCTTCGGCTATGGTGGTCAGGCGACGGCGACATAGGGCTTTACTGATGGCTCGAGTGGGTCTTTTATTCAAGACAGTGGAGATGTCTATATAGGATCGGAAGTGGTCGCGTAATGGGAAGTCGGAGCTGGAGATTTTGCCGAAGTTTGGGAGGGATCGGCATGGAATCTCGAGGCGTAGTTCGTCAGTAACAGGGGGTTTTTCGTTGTGATGGTTCCAATTTTTGACCATTGGGTCAAATTTTGATTTGTTGACTAAATTTTTGATCTAAGTGTTCGTTGTGATGGTCGGAGACATTGACAACTTGGGAAAGGCCGGAGGGACGATTGGTGACGCGCTAGTTTGTCGTGCACGTGCACGGTGGAAGTGGGTGTGTCAGGACTGGTTGAGAAAGGAGGGACTGCGTCTCGAAGTGGTTTTAGGGGTAACGATGTGGTAGCTCGAGAATGAGTACGGGTTGCTTGCGTGTATATTTTACTGGGATGACATTATCATCTGAAATAAGAGAAATGGGTTTTGTGGGAAAACTCGGAGTTTAACTTGGGAATTTTGAGTGATGGCTCGGGTTTGATAAAGCAGGGTATTGAAAAGTAACAAGTTAAGATCAAGTTTTGTTCCAGTAGTAACAATTTATTTACTTTTTCAATTTAAAATGATTAAGGGTTAATTCAAGTTGAAAATTTATTTAAGATTTGAGAACAGAAGTATTTTGGGTTTAGGAATTTCAATATTTATAATTTTCAGAAGAGTTTATTTAAATAAACTTTGTAATGTAATTAGATTAATTCATGGAAATTAAGTATAATTAATAAGTATAATTAATTATAAAGGATTAATTAAGAAATTAATTAAGGGCAATTAGTTTACTTGATGTATAAATGATTAAGGATAAAAATTTAATTAATTTATGGGTTATTTAATTTGTAATTAAGTTCATGTATTAGATAATGAAGATTTTTAATTAATGATTAGAGATTGATAAATTAAGCAATCTAGTGTAATTAAGAATTAATTAAATTAAGTAATTAAAGATGAATTAATCAAGATTAATCGATTAAGAAATAATTAAGTAATAAGTAATTAAGAGGTTAATTACTTAATGTAAATCACTTAATGAGTAATTAAAGGAACTGATTACTCGGTATGATAAATTAATTGGATGTGGTTAATTTTGGTTAATTAATTCAATTTAATTAATTAAAGTTAATCATTTGATGTTGAGTTAAGTATAATTACTTAAGGTAATTAATTAGGTATAATTACTTAGTGAAGTAATTAGTGGGTTATTACCAAATGTAATTAATTTAAGGAAATTACTTGATGGTTAGTAATTAAAGGATATTTACTTGATGGAAGGAGTTAAGTAATGATTACTCAGTGTAATTGTAGGATTAATTTATAATTAATCAAGGAGTTGGTTTAATTGATGAAGTAATTATGGAAAGTTAATTTCTGATTGTGATTAATCAAGATTGATTAATAAATGTAATTAAGTTAAAAGTTAATTATTGTATGAAATTTAAAGATAATTAACTAGTGAAAATAATTTGAGGATCATGAATTAATGTAAGTAAGGAAGTGATAAATCTTGCTTATTAAGGATTGAATGATGATAAGTGCTTTAGACTGGTTGATATCTCTGATATGAATTGCTTTGTAATATGATCTATGGGATAGATGGTGATAATGTGATTTTCTATCAACTATGAATTGAAGTATAAAAATGTTATCTGGTATTTAAGTTGAATTGTATTTAATTGGATAACTTGATCTTAGATGACATTGGATTCGAAGAGTCTGGAGTCGGGTATGGTGAATACCCGAAACCACTTCGATTCTTTATAATTTGATGTGTGGAATTAATGGGCTGAAATGAAATGGAATGTTTTAAGTGGATTGGACCATTTATTATAAGTTTTGAAGCTTAGAAATTGATATGTGAAATAGGTAATGTCTATAACTTGTGGAGTTGTTAATTGATATAAGTTACCCTGGGTTTATATAAGTTGTATGCTTTTGTATTCCATGTTAGATGAGTTTACTCACGCTAGTTTCCAGCCTGACCCGGGTGTTACTTTGATGTAATGCTCGGGTCAGACCGAGTATTACAGATTTACAGGTAAGGACGTTCTGGAGCTCAGGAGGCGAGCTGGAGAGCAGGAACGTATGGAGAGCTTCTAATGTTAATATATTACAGTATCTGGAACAGATTGATTTATCTGTTCTGTAAAGCTGTTGTAACTCTGATATAATGAAGCGTAATTTGACAAGTATAGTTTCCTTTGTATAACTATTATTTGTGTGATATTATATTTTATCCGCTGCGAATGTGAGATTCTGAGTTTGAGTTTTCTGTTTCTTCTTCTTCCTCTTCTTCTTTTCACTAACTATGTAGAAATTTTGGGATCGAAATTTTCGGGTCGTTACATTTGGTATCAGAGCTGAAGGTTAAGCGAGAACCTTGGCTCTTGTGGGATTACTCATTAAAGATAGGGTAAGTGGTATCCTATAATGAGTTGAGCATATAAATATGAGAGAGCGTACTTGTTATTTTCTTATATAAAGGTTTTTAAAATGATTTCAAAAGTAAATGAATCTTATATAAGAAACGGATTATCTATTATATTAAGAAAATTGGTTGTAGTATTAACTAAACTAAAAGTGATAGTAAGAATTAAGTGGTAATAGAATTACAACCAAATTGAAATTAAATTAAAGACAAGTTTGAATTGGATTCAAACTGAAATTAAATTTTGAAGTTGGGGAAAATTTTAAAATAAGATGATTGTTTTTCAATAAAAAAAATAGAATGCTTTAAGGAAGTAACCATTTAAACAGAGAAACTTGTAAATTTGTAAGGATGTAAATTAAAGTGGGTTTCCAACTATGAATTACTGAATTTTAAATCTGAACATTTGAAATTGTTTTCAAAGTGTTAAAGGAAATAATATTATTTAATACATTTGTATGAAATGGTCCTATTTCAAACAAGAGTTGTTTGAAAAGAAATTTGTTTTGAATTAAAAACCAAAGGTGGTTTAAAATTTTAAAGTATAACTTGGTATGTAAAAGAAATTAATATGTATATATATGGACATACATAATATCAAAGTTGGTTTGAAATAAACTCTAAATATTGAGTTTTGAATTTGGAATAAGATGTGATACCCAAGTGATAAGTTTTGAACTTATAAGTGGAAAAAAAATTATTAATGTGAAGTTTAGAATTTTGAAATTTGAAATGGAGAATTCAAGTTTGAGTAAGGTTAAATGGGATTGATTGAATTTAACTCGGAGGAAGTTAAATAAGTTTGAATGAACAATCTGATTTGGAAATTTCAAGACGAAATTGAGATTTAATTTGGGGAGTTAAATGGTTAATCTGAATTGGGAGTTTGTGTGATCTCAAAATGGGTTTGAGATCTGGAAATTGAAAATTGATGGATGTTTTAAGTTGAATTAGATGATATCATCCTATTGTTGTTAAAAATATTTAAGTTGTGAATTAGATTTGTTTAAATGAATGAGAAATGGAGTATAGTAATCCATTGTTGGGATAAAAAGGTAAATTGATTTAAAGGAATTAAATCAACATTTGAAGCATTAACTCGAATTTATATAATTCGAGATGATTTAAATTTGAAATTTGAAATTAGTTCAAATTGAATTTGATTTGAATTGATTGAAATTGTGATTGAATATGTACGAGTATAAGATTCAAATGGAAATTTGAATTGGATTAATTTGAAATAATTTGGAATTGAAGTGGGCTCAATTTGAAATTAGTCCGAATTGATTTGAATAATTTGGAATTGTAAATAAAGTTGAATAAGTTTTAAATTCAAATGGAATTTGAATTGAATTTGAGAAGAAATCAAGAATAATTCAACTTGATTTGGAAATGGAGTTTGAAATTGAGATTAGTTTAAACTGGAGTTGAAATGAATTAAAACTGGAACTAATTCAATTGAAATTTATTTGAATTAGTAGAATTTGAGATCAAGGTTGAATAAAGTTAAATTTGAAAAGAAACTTAGATTAATACAACTTGAATTGGGGTTGAATCAATTTCAATAGAAATTGAAGTTATTTAAATTGGAATTAAGTGAATTTAAATGAAAATGGAATTTAAATTGAATTGATTGGGAATTGAACAGTTTTGATTCTGGACTATTTTTAATATAAATTGTTTTAATATAAACTTATTTTCCAAGCTATTCATTATAGAAACAACCTTTCTTTTAAAAGCCAAACTATCTTATATATGCTTTACAATTATTTTTGAAACTGTTTAACAATTTTCCAACTGTTTTATAAACTAATTATTATCTTACTATTATTTTGCAATTATCTAAAAATTTCTATAATTATTTTAACTATTTTCTAACTATTTTACACCTATTTACAAACTAGTAATTATTTTCAAACTACTTATCTATTTTTAAATTTTTCAAGCTATTTTCTTAATAAACTGGTCGGAGTTCAAACTGTTATTGGTTAAATACCCAATCGAGATAAGAATAGAGGTGATAATCCACATAGATTGAAGCAATTGTGAGTAAATGAATGAAAATCAAAGTGAATGTGAATAGAAATGGAATTAATTTGGCTAATAACCAATAAAGATAAATACGTAGGGTGTACGCATGTTATTCTATTCGCATAGTAATGTGATCCAGATTCGAGCACAGAATTTCGAGATAGTTTTATCGATCCGAGTGGGATTTTTCACTCGATTTTTGATGGCGAACCTGGATATGGATTGTTGATTGGTTCTGGATGTTCTCTATCATAGTTAGGCTATGCAAGGAGAATGACGGTTTTTGATCAAGAAACCAGATCTGTGTCCGCACTAGAAAGTCGGGTGGACGATACTAGTTCGGAACTGAAATTGTGTGATCGAGTGGGCGATCAGATTGGTATAGCGTACGGATGATATTTGTACATCATACGAATTTGAATGAAATTGATATTGAAAAGAGTAATCAAATTTGAATATTTGATTTTGAATAAACAAAGTTATATATCTTTGTTATATAAGATAAACTCCCCTTGATGAATCTTTTGCCGGAAGAAAATGGTTTTTGGAGGTGTTTGAAGTATAAAGGAGTTTCATACAAGTTTGAAATGATCCAAAGTTTTAAAAATTATATATATTTGTGTGTATATATATATATATATGTATGTAAAGGATCATATGAGGATTTTGGAAAAAGATTTTGGGAACCTATGGATTTGGAAAGGCTTTTGATTTTTGGGTAAAATCAATATTATATTTGGAAAGCCTAGTCTGAGAATTATCGATTTTGGGATAATCGATTTTGTATAAAGGAGCTTTTAATGAGCTCATAGTAGGTGTATGATTTAAAGATACTATATATATAGTATAAAATGTTTTGATGATGGCTCTAGGGGAAAAGGCGCTCCCTTGAAATGGACTTCTCAGGAGTACCACCGGGTGGTGCTGCCTTGAGCCCCAAGAGGGGGTTCTAAAGTTGATCCTGTGAGGAGTCCGGACAAAACTAGTTCCTGAGGATTATTGGATAGCGAAAGTCGAGGGCGTTGATGCCTACAGGGGCATTTGGGTTATGCTGTGACGACAGTGTAACTCGATGTCACTGCGATCTACTGTGGGGACCATAGCGAAAATCGTGTGGAGGATGAGTGTCAACGGTCTACAGTTGATTTTGCCGGGAAGGCAACGCAACATCGGTAGACTGCGATCTATGGTCAAGTGGAGTGGAGAAGTTTCATTTTTTGGCAGCGAAATTCGAGGGCGCTGATGCCTACTATTATATGTGTTTTTGCTGTGATAGCTACGTAACCCCAGTTGTAGCTGCGATCTGTAGCGGGTTCCATGGTGTAATCGAGGGGCGTGGAGGTCTACTGTTATCTATGGATTTTGTCGGGATGGCAACGTAACCATCGGGTTAACTACGACCATTGATGGGGGTCATGATTTCCAAAGCATTCTCACCAAAGATATATCCTCTATTTTCAAAAACTGTTTTCTGTATTTTCATTAAAATTATTTTTCAAGTATTTTAACTGGGTATTGAAAATGGGTCTGCTAAGTACTTATAAATTTTCAGTCCTACGCCTGATCAACGTATGACCGAATTTCTGTGAGAACGAAGATGGACTTGTTAAAACATCGAGTCATAGAATGATATTTTTATAAAACTACTTTGATAATACTATATATAGATTTTAAAGGTGTTTTAAAAATGATCAAAGGAAAATTTATCTGATTTTAAGCATTTTAATAAATCTGGCTTCGTTTCATTTCGAGGACGAAAAGATTCAAAGGGGGAAGGATTGCGATAACCCGAATTTCTGGGCATTTGTTAATTAGAAATTAACAGGATTAAAATTGTTAAAATACTTATTTGTAGTTGAAAAAATAAAATTCTAATATATATATATATAGATATCTGGATATATAAATAAATTTAATAATATGTGTTATAAATTAAATTGATTTGATAATTTTTGATAATAAAATTTTGAATTGATTTAATAATCTCCTTTAATAAATATTTAAATAGGTAGATTTTATCTTTTTAAAGCTAATAAATTGTTTCTATTTATAATATATGTAATTGTATATATTATAAATATATATAAGCTTTGGTTTGCAATTTAGTAAATAAAGCAATTTAATAAATATCTACATGGTTTATACTTAAGGTAAATCTTATTTGTTTAAATTATATTTAATTGGCTTAAATATGAATTTAAATTAGTTTAACATAAAAGCTTTGTTTTATTACCTTTTTAAAATATTACTTGAAATTATATAAGAATTTAAAATACAATTTACAAATGATCTTAATTGATTGAGTAACAGAAGTAATTTATAATCTCTTTTATAAATCATTTAAATTTGTTAAATTTGTTATTTTCAAATAATAATTATAATACTTAGTTCTTACGAACATAAATGGATTTTATAGAAATAGGTTTTGTCATTTTTAAATTTTAATAGAGTTATATATACATATATATAACTTGATTTTTAAATTGGAATTTTAATTTAATTTAAATTTGGGTTCAATGTTTTGAAATTTAAAAGAATAAATACTTAAAATATTTGAATAGGCTTTTATTTATAATTTTTTTTGTTTTATTTTTCTATAAAAGTAAAGGAAGAAATTTATTTATATATACACATAAGAAAGGAATAAAATAAGTTAAAGCTTTTATAAAAAATTTAACTTTAAATTTAAAATACTCTAAATACATGTGTAAGTCTCTTAAGACATCTAAATAACATGTGTAAACCATTAAATAAACCAAGTGACAAATGTGATCAATCTGAACAAGTGTCATGTTTAAATGATAATTTACTTTTCTTTCATTTTTATGAATATAGAGGAAACAAAAAAAATTTCTTCATAATAATAAATAATAATAATAATAATAACAACAACAAATCATAACCTGTTAAACATCCTCAAACCCGAATTTTAGTCAGGAAATCAGCAACTTTAATCTTCTCAGTTTTTAGAGCTGTGTGCACAAATACGATGCTGTTGGCTCTTATGGGAGAGTTGGTTATAGTGCTCAGGGTTTTGGCTCGACACTGATCATGCCTGTTTTGGACAACCAATTGAAATCTCCAAGCCCTCTCTTGCTTCAGGCTAAAGATGCTGTAACACCTCTATCTGAAACAAAGGCAGTTGACATGGTGAAAGATGTATTTGCTTCAGCAACTGAAAGGGATATATTTATGGGAGACAAGGTTGAGATTGTCATCATCAATGCAGCAGGCATCCGCCGTGAATATTATATTTACCAGCAGCAATATCAGATCAAAATTAAAAGGTTTAAAAGTTATCAAAACTGGAAAAAAAAGAAAAAAAAAGATGAATCAATCAGCAGCAGGAAATTCTCAACCTGAAGCAGTAAAATTAAAGCCATTTGCAAAGTCCAAGGACATGCAGTTCAATTCAGTTCTATCAAAACTGAGCTTTCAAATTCATGTAGTTGTTTAAAGATCAAAGTACTTTCAAGTTTCTCAAGGCCTTGGTTTCTCTGTTGCCTTTTACAGGTGAGTAAACAAGATCCTTAAAAACTTTGATATGGTTGTAAACTGGATTGCATGTGATGAATGATTGGATTATTGAGGTTTGCATAAGCATATGCATGCGAATGAGTATATAACCCTCTGATTTGCCTGCTAGATGCCTGTATATAAATATGCCCTTGCTCTGTGATATCCACAGTCTCCAGTTTTCATACCAAAATTCATATCATTCCATAGAGTCATTGTTAAATCTGAATCATTGAATGGAAAATGGTTAAAACTACCTAAATTTGTTTTTAAAAATGGATTCAGGATTTTATGTTTAGTAATTAATCCAAAATCTGAGAAAAATCAGTAAAGTTCAATTTGGGTTAAAAATAAATCATTTTAATTCCCTGTTTAAATTGGTCTATCAGATTTGTGATAGTGAAAGATGAATTTTAAAGGTAATAGTATGATTTTTAGTTTGATAAATCATTGGGATGATCGAGTGGAATGTTATGGGATTTATGGTCGTTTGTCGTTGATCGGCGTTGACTTGGAGGTTGGAATTTGGACGGAAGGTGGCGGGGTTGTTGATGTTCTTGGGAAAATTAGCAAAGCCATTTATCTTCGGCTATGGTGGTCAGGCGACGGCGACATAGGGGTTTACTGATGGCTCGAGTGGGGCTTTTATTCAAGACAGTGGAGATGTCTATATAGGATCGGAAGTGGTCACGTAATGGGAAGTCGGAGCTGGAATTTTGGCGAAGTTTGGGAGGGATCGGCATGGAATCTCGAGGCATAGTTCGTCAGTAATAGGGAGGTTTTTCGTTGTGATGGTTCCAGTTTTTGACCATTGGGTCAAATTTTGATTTGTTGACTAAATATTTGATCTGAGTGTTCGTTGTGATGGTCGGAGACGTCGACAACTTATGGAAGGCCGGAGGGACGATTGGTGACGCGCTAGTTCGCCGTGCATGTGCACGGTGGAAGTGGGTGTGTGAGGACTGGTTGAGAAGGGAGGGACTGCGTCTCAAAGTGGTTTTAGGGGTAACGATGTGGTAGCTCGAGAATGAGTACGGGTTGCTTGCGTGTATATTTTACTGGGATGACCTTATCATCTGAAATAAGAGAAATGAGTTTTGAGGGAAAACTCGGAGTTTAACTCGGGAATTTTGAGTGATGGCTCGGGTTTGATATAGCAGGGTATTGAAAAGTAACAAGTTAAGATCAAGTTTTGTTCCAGTAGTAACAATTTATCTATTTTTTCAATTTAAAATGATTAAGGGTTAATTCAAGTTGAAAATTTATTTAAGATTTGAGAACAGAAGTATTTTAGGTTTAGGAATTTCAATATTTATAATTTTTAAAAGAGTTTATTTAAATAAACTTGGTAATGTAATTAGATTAATTCATGGAAATTAAGTATAATTCATGGAAATTAAGTATAATTAATAAGTATAATTAATTATAAAGGAATAATTAAGAAATTAATTAAGGGCAATTAGTTTACATGATGTATAAAGGATTAAGGATAAAAATTTAATTAATTTAAGGGTTATTTAATTTGTAATTAAGTTCATGTATTAGATAATGAAGATTTTTAATTAATGATTAGAGATTGATAAATTAAGCAATCTAGTGTAATTAAGAATTAACTAAATTAAGTAATTAAAGACAAATTAATCAAGATTAATCGATTAAGAAATATTTGAGTAATAAGTAATTAAGAGATTGATTACTTAATGTAAATCACTTAATGAGTAATTAAAGGAACTGATTACTCGGTATGATAAATTAATTGGATGTGGTTAATTTTGGTTAATTAATTCAGTTTAGTTAATTAAAGTTAATCATTTGATGTTGAGTTAAGTATAATTACTTAAGGTAATTAATGAAGTATAATTACTTAGTGAAGTAATTAGTGGGTAATTACCAAATGTAATTAATTTAAGGAAATTACTTGATGGTTAGTAATTAAAGGATATTTACTTGATGGAAGGAGTTAAGTAATGATTACTCAGTGTAATTGTAGGATTGATTTATAATTAATCAAGGAGTTGGTTTAATTGATGAAGTAATTAAGGAAAGTTAATTTCTGATTGTGATTAATCAAAATTGATTAATAAATGTAATTAAGTTAAAAGTTAATTATTGTATGAAATTTAAAGATAATTAACTAGTGAAAATAATTTGAGGATCATGAATTAATGTAAGTAAGGAAGTGATAAATCTTGCTTATTAAGGATTGAATGATGATAAGTGCTTTAGACTGGTTGATATCTCTGATATGAATTGCTTTGTGATATGATATATGGGATAGATGGTGATAATGTGATTTTCTATCAACTATGAATTGAAGTATAAAAATGTTATCTGGTATTTAAGTTAAATTGTATTTAATTGGATAACTTGATCTTAGATGACATTGGATTCGAAGAGTCCGTAGTCGGGTATGGTGAATACCCGAAACCACTTCGATTCTTTATAATTTGATGTGTGGAATTAATGGGTTGAAATGGAATGGAATGTTTTAAGTGGATTGGACCATTTATTATAAGTTTTGAAGCTTAGAAATTGATATGTGAAATAGGTAATGTCTATAACTTGTGGAGTTGTAAATTGATATAAGTTACCCCGGGTTTATATAAGTTGTATGCTTTTGTATTCCATGTTAGATGAGTTAACTCATGCTGGTTTCCAGCCTGACCCGGGTGTTACTTTGATGTAATGCTCGGGTCAGACCGAGTATTACAGATTTTCAGGTAAGGACATTCTGGAGCTCAGGAGGCGAGCTGGAGAGCAGGAACGTATGGAGAGCTTCTGATGTTAATATATTATAGTATCTGAAACAGATAGATTTATTTGTTCTGTAAAGCTGTTGTAACTCTGATATAATAAAGTGTAATTTGACAAGTACAGTTCCCTTTGTATAACTATTATTTGTGTGATATTATATTTTATCCGCTGCGAATGTGAGATTCTGAGTTTGAGTTTTCTGTTTCTTCTTCTTTCTCTTCTTTTCACTAACTATCTAGAAATTTTGGGATCGAAATTTTCGGGTCGTTGCAATATTTCAAATAGCATATGAGTCAAATTTTAAGATCTTGTTTTTTCTATTAGAATCAGAGCCCTTAGCCAATGGGCCTGCATTGTTATTTTTACTAGTCTACTCCACTCCTCCTCACTTTTGTTTTGATTCATTTTGTAATGGAAATGATCCATGGTCGTAGGAATGATGCGTAGTGTCAAAAATTGCTTAGGGTCAAACATTGGTTTGCTTGGAATCACTAAATTCGAAGTGCTGGGTCAGTGAAGAATGATGCTTGGAGTCATCTTGGCATTTTCCTTGAGTCATATCATGTTCTCCAGCCGTTGGGAGTATCGTTTGAGTAGCGGTTGCTTGTCCGTTCTCTTGTTGCGATTCAGAAGCCGCCGCTTGATCCTCCATGCCCTGTTCGGCCATAGGATGTAAGGGAAGTGGATAGAATATTCCTTCATTAAGTTGACTTTTTCTTAAATTAGGGTCGTACTCGACTTTTTTTGTTCACAATAGGGGTTGTACCCAATCTAGTGTGTAGGGACCGGTCAGATGGTTTTTTAAGAGAGGGATCGGTATGCAGTTAAGGGATCGGTATACACTAAAGGGATCAGTATACACTAGAGGGATCAATATACACTGGGTGGATCGGTATACATGTGATCGGTAACACTGGGTCGGTATACACTAGGTCGGTAACACTGGGTCGGTATACACTGGGTCGATAACGCTGGATCGGTAACACTGGATGGGTATACTCTGGGTCGGTAACACTAGGTTGGTATACTTTGGGCCGGTATATACTGGGTCGGTAACACTGGATCGGTATACTCAGGGTCGGTATACTCTGGATCGGTATACTCGGGGTCGGTAACACTGGGTCGGTATACTCTAAGTAGGTATACACTGGTTCAGTAACATTAGGTCGGTATACACTGGGTCGTTCGGTGCATGTGGTTCGTGAAGCTATCGACACATACAGTTTTTGGAGCGATCGGGACATATGGTTTTTGGAGTGATCGGTATACAAGCTTTTTAGAGGGATCGGTATGTAAGCGTTTTTTTAGTGAAGGATCGGACATCTACGTTGAGTGAGAGGTCGGCTGCCTTTAGAGAGGGGTCGGCCTTCATATAACTCCAGTGCAAACTTCAACATCCAATCCCATAAACTTGCGTACATTAGTGAATCCAATCCCATGGCTAATAGATTCCTTTATATCTCTTTAAAATCTGAGTAGAAAAGGAAGTTCACTGGTAAACAACTGTATCTATCTCGCGAACATGGATATCCACTAGTAGACGATGAGATCCAACGAGCTAAGAATTCAATTCTCAGTGAAAGCATCAAAATGTTAGCACCAATATTGGTCACTAACACCATTGAATAGAATTGTGTAGAGAGATTAACGAAAAAAGTAAATTAAAGCAGAGAAATAACATAGTTGAATGCAAAATGAACAACAAAAATGAGAATACCGGATTTATAGTGGTTGGCATAATTGCCAACGTCCACTTTGAATATAATCTTCAATACTTTTCCAATCACTTGAATACAGATACAATCCATAAAAAACAATTTGAGTACAAGTTTTAATAGAAAAGAAGTGTACGAAAAATGGCAGAGTATCCCTGGAGTTCTCCCCAAAAAAGGTCCCCTCAACTGGACTCCTGCCCCTTTATTTATCAATGAAGATAGGTTGGTTCCTATGTCTAGGCCCATGACCGAGATAGCTTGGCCCATAGCTGCTAGGTTAGGGTGACCGACCCAGGCAGGCCGATGCACTACCACCGATCCACCTGTTGCCAATCCAACATCGCCGACCCACTAGTGCCGATCATATAAGAGCCGATCCACATGAAAGAGTTCTTTTGAGGTTGATCCCACTCACACTGAACTACCTAGGCCGACCAAGAACTGTCGATCCACGCTCGCCGACCCATGTATGCTGATCCAATACACAGTCGACCCACCTCTATTCAAGTATCTTGACCGACCCATTGCCCAATACCGAACCACCATAAACCATGCACCAACCTGCACTTGGCTTTGATACTGGAATCAGTCCTAAGAATGTCGAACCACAAACATACCAAGCCACCTCAAACATGCTGAACCATAAATATACTAAACCAATCGGGTTACACCAAACCCTTATACTTCCATATCTATCTTGGCTTGAGTCCCATCTAGGATCAACCATAACCTCTACAACTGTCGATTCGTAGTCTGGCCAAGCATCCGGGTAACATAATACATAGTAGATAGTTTAACGAATCCTTAAGAGATGGAAATCCCGAACATCCCTTAAGTTATTGCACTCACGTTAGACTCCGGATAGGAGATGTCAAACCCCGTAAACATCTCCAACGCCTTTACACTCATATTTATTTACCGTTGATTTAACTTATATAAGTTCTTTTATTCCTGACTTGAGTGTTTTGTCTTTTCAATTTGCTCGGGTCAGTCTGAGCTTTTCAGTTTATCAAAGACTGCTTTCTGGAGGATGAAGACAAAGATTTTGTACTATTATTACTTATTATATGTGTTCCACTGCATCATGCTGTTACGCTGCATTTATTTATTTATTCTTGTTGTATGTAACTCTGGTTTGTATTATAAAAGTATAATCAATGTTATTTGTAAACAGCTTTGTGAATTGTTTATTTAATTATTATATTTTGCCATTCCACTGTGAGATTCTGTATTTGTTTTCCTTTTTTTTCTGCTTTTTCCTATTTACCCCATAATAATCTACCCTTTTGAATGCTCTGAGTTTGACATGTGTGGCTTATCGTCAATTTAAACCACCCAAAAAGGCAGGTCATTATAGTTCATATAAGAGCTTTGGTTTAGCGATAACCTTAGCTTTGTGGGGTCTGACTCATTAGAGAATAGGGTAGTAATACCCTATAATGAGCCGCTGAGTATGTATATATTAAAGAGCGTATTTGTTTATGTTACAAGAGATTTTGTATTATGTTAGTTGTTCCGTTTAGTATTTATAAATTCGGGTCGGTGCATAGGACGCTATGACATCGATAGAGATTTCTAAATGCTAAATAGGACAGACCGAGATAATATTTGTTTTGAAATATAGGTAAATGACATAATTTTACCTATTATATATTTTGCATATAAAATGATAAAATTTTTATAAATAATATAGTTGGTTGTAATATATTTGTTTGTTAGGTAGGGAAATTTATAAATATTGGCTGAAAAATGAGAATGTAAATAAAATAAATATAAATGTGAGATTGAGAACTTAAGTTCCAGGATTTTTAAAATTTCTTTCGAAAGATTTTGGAATATATTATTATTTGAAAGTTTTTTCTGATATAAATATTTCAAGATGATTTGAAAGAAATGGTTTAAAAGAATTTTTGGAAGGAAAAAAGTTCTGTACTCTCATCTCTGTCGCTGGAAAACAATTTCGATGATGAGTGCATGCATCATCGACGTTCAGTTTTGAGTTTCAAAATGGGAAGGCCACTGTAGTAGTTTTATTACACACTTGTTTTGATAAAAAATCTTAATTTTTATTTCCAAATATGATTTGATATATATAAAAGATATGATTATATATATTATTTTAAATATTGAAAAGGAACTCGGTATTTAGTTCTTAAGTTTCAGCAGGTTGGAAATTTCAATTATTATAATGAATGAAACCTTGACTATTTTAATAATTGGGAACTTTTAATATGAATAATTAGAAATTAGATGTTAAGATATTAATGAAATATAAAGATATTGAAGGTTTTCATTTATAAATTAAGAAATAGAAATAAGAAAATGTGACTATTGAATATTTTGTTAATAAAAGTAAATACGATAACTTATGTAACCTTTTATTGAATTTTAAAGGATATATATATATAACTTACCAAATTGTAAAATTTATAATGTTAATAAGAATATGTAATAGAATATTATGCAAGTAAAACTTTGAAAAATGAAAGTGTTCAATGGAATTACATCTACAAATAAGAATTATAATATTATAAATTGTTATAAACTAAAGTTAACAATTTGAAATGTTACTGATCAAATGTAATAGAAAAGTGAATAATATAAGAAAAACGATTATAAACTTAAGTTAATATTTTAAGATATTTATAATCAGATTTGAATAGTAAAAGTTGAACACTGTAAATGAATAATTATAAACTGAGGTTAATGTTGAAGCCATTTATAATTAAGTAAGTAATTTATTAATTAAATGATTATAACTTCAAAAATGTTGAAATGATTAGAAATGAATTTAATATTCAATAATATTTATATGGAAGAATGAACATGAAAAAGAAAGCATCTATAAATGGTGAAGTGAATTGTAAAGAAACTTACCTAATAATGTAAAATCCAATAATTGAAATAAAAATTTATGTAATGAATGTAAGTAATGAAAAGAGAAAAATAGAACTGTGTGCATAAATGAGAAATGAAAATTTGTTAGAAATAAATGCAATTTAATGGAAAATAAATTTTTGTAAGTGATAAATGTCAAGTGATTAAACAAGAATTGTATGAACAAATGAAGATGAACAGTAAATAATGTGAAAAAAAAGAGTAATAAGAATAAGGCTTAAATATTACTTGAAATTATTGTTTATGTGACTTATGGATTGGTTGGAAAAAGATACTTCCATTGTGTAGGATGTATAAATGATCTACTAAGTATTATCAAAGACTATTGAGTTTATGGTACACTTAGTAGTTGTTTATAATTCTATACGATTAAAGGTGTCTAAATCCAAACAAATTGTTTTTTGATTGTTATGGATTTATGATTGATTACATTGATTTCATGTGATGATTGTACGCTTTTGGTTGCAAGTGATTGTTGTTATGTTATATTGATTTGTTTTGTTATTAATTGAGACAAATTAAATATTTCACCTTTTACAATTATTAACTATTTTGGATTATATAAGTGAAATACAGGTTATAGAAGCAATTGCTACGCCTTTTGGTTTCATAAATAAAGCGTTGTTTGCTCGACAAGTAGGTACGTTTTCGGATTATGGTTTTATAGCGACATTCTATTGTTTTTGCCATGGTTCGGATATATTATTTAAAAATATGATATGTGTGTGTGTGTTTATGGTTGATATTATTATTTCTCCCAGACCTCTCCGTACAAAGGACATTCTACCGAAATTTTCCGTGAATTTTGGACTTAATTTTTTTTTACGAAATGAATTTCAACCTTTTATTTAACTTGAATACAAAAGGATTTAATGGTTTATAAATTTATATATTTTATTTAAATTATTTAATTATGTAAATTAATTGTTCATAAATTTAATAATTTGAGTAAGATATATTAATTCCTTCTTTCCCTTCTTTTCCCTTCCGAGGATGAAAATTTCGAGTGGAGAAGAGTGTAACAACCCGTAAATTTTCGATAATTAAAATTTATTAATTTAATAAGATACTGTGGTTTAATGTTGGAAGAAATAAAAATTTGTGATTTAATAATAAGAACATAACTGGACATGAAATGTAATAGTATTAGTTTAAGGTACTGGATAACTGCTTTAAATGTAATTCCAATTAGTTGAAATGATAAAAGAGTTATAATTAGTGATAGATTGAAAATTTATTGTAATAATGCGTGGTATTAATTGATAATTTGATTAAAAGAGTAATAGATAATTTAAATGTTGATTAATTAACAAAATAATGTGTAATTAATTGAAATTGAGTAAAATTAGTGTAGTGTATGTTATTATCACATTTGTTTTTAAATAATAAGCTTACAAATGTTATTAAATATAGAAATGGTGACAATTGTTTTTTGTTACCAATTTATTTAATTGATTACAAATAAATATAAATAAATGTGAGTTAAGACAATAACTACAGAATGTGTATGTAATAAAATGTATAGAAATGTTAATTATATTCACAAGGCAATATTGATGTAATAAAAAGAGTAAAACAAAGATAAATTAATTAATTGGGATTTCAAATTTTAATTAATGGGAAAATCGACAAAAAATCAATATAATTGGAAATTGAAATTAATAAATAAAATTATGGAATATTAATTCAATAAGATGTAAGCCAATGTAAATTTTATTCATAATATATCAATTGATTAAATAAAAAGAATTGAAATCAAGTTTGATCAATTTATTAGAATTTAAATTATAATATAATGGTAAAATATTAGTGTAATAAGCTAAACAAAGGTTAATTACAGCCACGACATGCTAATTGATCGAATAATAAGATGGAAAGGCGAATAATTGGATTTATTGGAATTTAAATTAATTATAACTGTATTTATTTCAATTAGAATTTAACACTATAACTAGCGGAATAATTAACACTGAATTGATATGTAAATCTGTTTTAAATTTGAAATTAAAAAGTGATTTATTCAATTTAATATCAATTTATTTAATTAAGGTGAAAACAGCCATTTTGGCCACTGTCTCGGATTTCAATGAAACTAGTTTCATTGGATATGTAACGGTGAATTATTGCAGGATTTCAAGTTTCGTAGCGATCGGACTTGTCGTTTGATCATACGGGCTCGAAATACGTAGAGTCAAATTAATTGAAATCAATTTGAAATAAACTAATTTTAAAGCCAAATTTTTCATACGATGGAATTAGGACTTGAAACATGTTCCTTCGAGTTTAAAACTTTCCAAAACATCTATTTTGATATAAGGGATGACCCACTTTCATTTCGGAAACGAAACGGGCTTTTCGGGTCGCTATTGTCCTTCGTAACAATTCAATATGTGCTTATTTCCTTATCAGTTTTTCTTAACATAAATAGCTTTGTTTCTCGAACCATAGCAGACTTATTACTTCTCATTTTTGTACATACGATTCAACTGTCTTCTTCTTCTCAATGGCTGGAAACCTAAATTCCCCATTTCAATTTCCATTCAAAATTCATCTTCAAAATCAAATCCCTCCAAACACTATCATATTATATATCGATTTGAAGTTCTCAATGAGTGCAATTCAAATCTACAATAAGTTTTTCAATTTGGATCTTTATGTGACCAAAATTTGATGAACTAATCTTGGTCGTTCGTGATGCGTTGATTAACTTCATCAGATCGTTGAAAGGAGGGCACCAGGATGTGGAGAGCGATGAGCGCACTACAAGAAAAAACACCTTTGACTGCAGCTATTCTCAGCGTTTCTCACTTGGCTGCTGTGGACGAAAATCTTGGAGGGAAAATTTGTCCGTGTGAACGCTAAGAAAACCTAAATAATATAACTTTACCGCCTCATTTTTCCACTTTGCCTATTTACTTTTCTCAGCCTTTCATCTCGTTAACACCTCCACCACCTAAAACTGAATTAAACCTCTCTTCCAATCACCGAAATTCACCTTATCACTGCCGCTCATCATTCAGACATCTCCCTTCACCATTCTTCTGATTTCAAATCCGAACCATCACCGCTAGCTGCTCCCTCTATAGGTACTTATTTTAACTATTCATCGATTTTATTTAGGTTTCAATCGTTCTTCAATTAGCTTAATCATTCGGCAATTTCGATTTTTTTATTTCAGTGTGCGTTTCTTCGATTTCCCTAAATCAAAATTTGTTGGATCGATTTTTTTGGTAAATTTGAAATAGTTTTGTATTTTTTGGGTTTCCACAGTGAAAGTGGATTGATAGAACCTAATGATTAATTGGTAAGGTTCATATTATTCTTAAAGTCTTAATTTTACTTCAGTTTCCTGACTTTGTTCATTTTTGTCGAATTCACTATGATTTGACTATGTAGAAACCCCTAATTGGTATTTTTTTTACAGTTGAAGTAATGTTGGTTTGAAAAAAATTGTCTACTATATTCATTCAAAACATATTTTGTTTACTACCTTTTTTGTACGTTACTTGTTTTATGAATACATGTTGCATATACTGTATTATTCAAATACTGTTAAATGGATTGTTGTCATTAGGGAATGCAATAACCATTGGTTCTTTGATTGTTATCTTAAATTCTTATGTTAGCTTCAATGCTCTGCAATAAAAAATAAAAATTAGTTCGTACATACCTAAGAAATATACAAATAGTTCCAAAAAACTTACTACAAAATGATCAACATAGGAAGTCAAGAAGATTCCATTCTCGTACGTTCATATTTGATTTTCATATAAACATGTTGGTGATGAAGAGACCCAATGCTAAATTTAGCGAGTTTTTCAAGCTCATGCTTTTCATGATTGGTCTCAAAAGACGCGTAATATGTCCATACGTAGTATATTGGCATTGCTCATATTTAACGATTCTGGCGATTCTTATGACAATTAATTACAGGTGTAGTGATTTACTTTTAAGTTTTTATGACAAGATAAAGCTGGTCTTCATGCCCGTTAGCTAAGCAGCATTTATTCTTACCACTAAAGGTTCAACGAGTTACTTTAATTTATATGTTCATATGCTTATTAGGAATACAAACAACCCATTAGAAATTTATCTTTTCTTGTAGTGTTTGTCTAAAAAATTATGAGAAAAATATATTATCTGGTTGAATGTATTAAACTATATACTAATAGTTTACTCCATGATTGCTGGGAAATTCAAATTATAAATTTATGATGTTCATTAATTAGCTTTATTCTGATTGCAATTGCTTTTGCTTGTATTTGCTCCTTAAATATTTTTTACTATGGCGTTCATATTAGCCAGGTGCTTATTTCCTTAATGCAACTTCGAATATGTTTAATTTACTACTCATATACTGTAATCCACTACTGTTTTGTAATGTTACTGTAGATTGTTTCTTAGCTAACTATGGTATGCTGCTCAAATGCTGGATGATGGAATTGTTTGGCTCTTCTATTGTTTTTGTCTGTTAAGGTAGTTTGGCGACAAGGCATCCCATTTAGTTCCTCATGTTTAAATATGCTTTAAAATGGTTTTGTTAAATTTCTTCT
The DNA here is from genome assembly GCA_030765085.1 of Allium cepa. Taxonomy (NCBI): domain Eukaryota; kingdom Viridiplantae; phylum Streptophyta; class Magnoliopsida; order Asparagales; family Amaryllidaceae; genus Allium; species Allium cepa. The sequence continues at coordinate 446,037,182 of CM060931.1, forward strand.
TGCTATATCATTCTTTGTATTCTTTTATCAACATTATTTGCTATATCATATGTATTCTTTTATCAAAACCCATTCTAAGTTTTGGAAATTAACACTGAATATGAAGTTTACTGATCGTGATTATATAACGAATAGAGTCTGAATATTTTAATTTGTAGATCTGTAGATCTACACAGAAATTCCAAGAGGTGCTTTAGCATATATTACTTTTATAGGAGAAAAGTGAAACTAGATAATGGTCTGAATACTGGATAATGGTCTGAAAACTGAGCATATATTCCAAGAGTCTAACGAATAGAGTCTGAATACTGGATAATGGTCTGAAAACTTAGCATATATTCCAAGAGTCTAACGAATAGAGTCTGAATACTGGATAATGGTCGTCATGCACACCAGTTAGAAAGTGAAAAGCCTAACTTCAGCATCAAAAACAATTAACTGATTTCACAGCTACTGGGCAGTCAGTTCCTAGCAGTAAAACTCAAAGGGTTCTTGGTTTATATTTTATAAGATTTAAGTACAAAACTTTAACTGGCATCTTTACCACAACATTAACTATCTATTCAAGTATCCACTCAATTACTCCTTGATTATTGATCCACTACATTTATCTCTGTTAGTGCAGGTATGCATACCAAGAGATTTGAAAATCAACTAGACTGGGAGCATATGTAGCTGCACATCATGAACAGACTTCAATTACAACATGTATGCTCCTATATAAGTTTTATAAAAAATAACTAAATAAATTAATTAAATATGTTTTATAAAAATTAAATAAGTTAACAGAAATAACTAACTTAATAAAAACCAATTAAGTTTTAAAAAGTTAAATAAATTAAATAGCTTTATAAAAACGAACAAAAGTTAACTAAGTTTTACAAAATAAATTAACTAGATTAAAAATAATCACGTAGACTAAGTATTACAAAAAAATAACAAAATCATTAAAAAGTAACCAAGTTAATTAAGTCTTATAAAAATTGAACAAGTTTATAAAATTTAACTAAGTTACCTTTGTTTTATGAAAATTAAATTATATAACAAAAATTACAATCATAAATGTTTTTAAGTATTAATTCTTGTCTTTTGATAATAATTCTTTTTTTCCTTTTCCAGCTGAGATAGTCATCATGGATATCACATAATTTGGCAGAGAAGTTTGAGGTATATCCACAACTGCAAAGCTTTTATATATAAGACATCACTAGTTATGAATGTTCTGTTAATGCAGCAGAATTGTTATTCTATGTTACCACTGAAATAAGAATCAAAATGGTCAACAACATGGCTTGCGATCATAATTTCACTGAATATGATGACACCAACCTGAATGCAGTGTTCAAGAAAAAATGCAGCGGAGGTTTACTGCCAGGTGAGTTGAATTGAGTACATGAATTTTATAAAAACCTTGATTCTGAATTGTCATTTTTTGCATGAAAGTCACCCATAGCATCAAATGAAGGGGAAGTAACACTGAAAGAGTATTATTCAGGTGTACTTTATTTTTTTTCTAAATTTATGCTCTGTCTATTATCCAATTTATTTGCTGCTTCGATCCCATTATCAGAATTGCGCGATCTAATAGCAATGAAACACTATGGACTGGACAGTAATGCCATTGTTCTTGATCTGACTGATACTGCTTAAAGGTAGAAAAATTAAATTAAAATAATCTTTCTTTACATACATACATACATACATACATATATAGTTTTCACTTGATGTTAAAAATTACTTTTATTAATGAATGAACCAGGTTATGAGTATGGAAAAGCTTTACAGGTATGCTTGTGCACTATTTGATAATAAGTGTCGTATTAAGTGCTTAGATGTGTGTATAAACATGTTTTTGATTCATCTATCAGTGACTCTATTTAGATAATGTATATACACCATGATTATTACAAGGAAATCAACTCTAATATATTAGGCACTCATATGTGTCAAATTGTTTAGCATTGCATATATTCAACATTAACCAAATTAAGCTAAGAATCTATGAACTTCTTGTTGTCTAGTTCATAAATTAGAAAATAGAACATCATTTGCTCATAAGTGCAACCAGCACTGAATTAGGCGATTACGCCATGATCATAGGTGAAAAAAAGGACTAGTACAAATAAATCAACTTTTAGCTACATTGCAAATATACTACTTGCTTCCATCTTTCTTTGCTTGCTTGAAGGAATGCTTACTTTTTTCCTTGGAAAATCTTCCTACTCTAAATGATTTTTCATTTTGTCCAAAAAATACTTGGTATAAATACTACACACAAGTTGGTGAAGAAAAGTTGGAACGAATGTAGTCTCCTAGTAACACAAACCCTTACGAGTAACCATTGTATTCAATCTTTCTTTAAACCAATGTTATTAAGCTTGGTGGTTTTTCTACATTTCGTGTAAAATGTTGTGCAAACTTGACCTTATTCTTATTAAGCATGATGATGTACTTTGGTAAAAGTAATAAAATCATAACAGTTTACTAGGTGGTTTATTCTTATTAAACATTGTGAGGTTTTCGGATGCAATAGGAGAGCTCAAAGTAGAGGTAAGTGCTTTACATACAAAGGTTCTGTTTTTCATATTCAAAGTGCACATATATTCTAAAATGGTAGTAGACTGCAGCAACGGTAGAAGACGGGAAGCGAATTCTTTTCAAATTTTATCGCGCTACCTTCTCCTTCAAATTTTTGCCTTTCAAAGTCCCATATCCTGTTCCGTTCAGACTTCTTAGAGATGAAGCTAAAGGCTGGTTAGATACCACCTACTTGTCGCCTACTGGAAACATTCGTATTTCTAGAGGTAACAAGGTAAGCATTATAGCTTTTACTGTTGCTTCGTTTTATTTGCTACTAGAGATTCAAGATAAGGTGCAGTGCAGGGAACTACATTTATGCTGCAAAAGAAGACTGAACTTAGGCAGAAACTATTAGATGCAATATCTATTGGGTACGGAGTAAAAGAGGTAAGTAAGTTACCATAATACTAATGCTATGTGATGAAACAAGAATCATACGAATTCTTGATTGAAATCATGATGAAAGCAGGTGATAGATGAGCTAAGTTTGAAGAAGGAGATAGGACAAATACCAGCACAAGGTTTCATTCAAAACTTCTTGAATCTCGTACTGAGGAAAAAGGAGGATAGAGGATACGATAAAAGTCTGGAAGGAGAATGGCAACTTATTTGGTCTTCTCAGGTATTTTGATGCAATATTAATCAACGTTATCATCAGTATGTCTTGCACCATATTATAGTACATGTTGCTAATCAAAGATACGTTTTTATTATTTTAATGTGTATGCTATGAAGTATGTTTAGTTATATGCGATAGGAACCCGGTTTTAATGCGTATGCAGAAAAGCAACCTACTTTATAAAAATACCTAATTTTTATAAAAGTAAACTAAGTTTTATAAAATTTAAAAAGTTTATAAAAATAACCAAGTTAATAAAATTTTACTCGTTATTATAGAATTAAAACAAGTTCCATACACGTCTGACTAAATTAACTAAGTTTGTAAAATTTAACCGAGTTTTATAAAAATTAAATAAGTTTATAAAAATTAACTATATTGTATAAAAATTTAACTAAATTAAGTAAATTGCTAAAGGAGTTTATTGAAATTCAATAAATATTTAACTAAGTTGACCGAGTTACGAAAAATTAGCTAGGTTTATTTTCTTAGCAAGGTTATTAAAAATCACTTTTTTCAGCATAGGACTATTGAATTTTGGTATCCATTGAAAAATTAAATTAGTTCTTTCCTCTTTTTGAAATTATCTTTCAACAGCAGGCCCCTTAAAAGTCTAACTTCGAACTCAAAACCGACAGTAATCGGTAGCTTCAATGGTGAATTATGCGGGTTGTTTGCTAGCACACAAATCTGTTATTTGTCTTACTGGTTTAGTTATATCGTTAAACACTAAATAAAAAGAACAACATTTTGGCATAGGGTTCATTATGCAGGTCATTGGCAATTTGATCACACTTTTCCTGTTAGGGGATGCGAAGGTGCATTGTCTAACTGTCCTTGCTCCTTATGAAAATTTTACATTTCTACAACAGTATATGTAAATTAGATTTCAGTTGGTTATACAATATAATGCAGGGAGGAAGCACAAACTTACTGTATGCTGTATTTGTTGTTTGTATGATAGTGGGTGTTATTCTGCTCTATGTCTTAACCAAAAGAGAAGAAAAAACTGTAGAAATCATTGCTAATGAGAAATCTAGTTTTCATAACACACTTAGTTCAATTGTTGCTCCTTTGCTTGAATCTAGACTGCTTTGGATTGTTCCTCTTCTTCTTTATTACGGCTTACAACATGCCTTTGTATGGTAAATTATTCGTATACCTATTACCTACCACTAATGAGTTTACCCATTTTCTAATGTTTTGTATTATTATCTTTTCTTTGTAGGGCTGAGTTCACAAAACAGGTTGTAGTACCAGCACTTGGAGTATACGGTGTAGGTGGTGCACTGGCTGTTTATGGAGCCACGGATGCAATAGTAAGTTTAATTATTCAAGCTATCTTTCTATACATCCTTTATTTGACCTAAATCTCTAATCCAGTGAGCTTATCGTCTAATCATATTTGTTGATTAACTTTCTTGTTATTCTCATGTTCGTGTCCATGATTAGCAATTTAGCATATAATTGTATTTGTACTTTCGGAAGAATATGTTTGGTTTTATCCACTTTAATATAGCATCTTTGATTTAAATTATGTGACTGCAGCATGCAAAATTGTTGTACTGGCACAATTGGATGATAGTTTCCATTCCTTTTAAATAAACAAATGATTTAAGAGTTTACATTTAAAATTACAACCTAAGTATGTTGGACGTTTCATTCTTCACAGTAAAGACTTTGCCTTATGTATTCCACTCTTATCTCTTTGCCAGTGTATATTGTTGCTTATCATTTCTTTTTTGATGTTTTAATAGGTTTGTTTTTAAAGTGCTGAAGTGGTATGTGTCAGAACTAAAGGTTGAATGGATAAAAAGTCTTTCATTTACGATTGATGGATCATGCACTGTATTCGATGTACTTGCTGAGGGCGTGAACTTGATTACTGATGGTATGTTATGCATATCTACAAAGCAATTTGAATCTGGATATATACAGACTTCATGATGACAAATTTGATGACTAAATGTGTGTCTTCTACCATATGTCAGTCTAAAGTATCTGCAGTTGCATTTGTTGCCTTGGTTGTCGGTGCAGATATTGTGCCTTTGTCCATTGTTGTAGGATATTAGTTTATAAATATTATCGTTGTTTATGAATTTATGCAAACTTTGTTTATGGATATTGTATTCAACTTAATTTATTGAAATAGTTGATTGTTATGTTTTTATATGATATTTTTTAGTTTGATTTGTATATGTTATGTATATTATCCGGTTGAAATATAATAAAATGCTATTTAGATTAATGATACCTATGTGTAAATATTGCAATGGTGCAACGTTGTAAAAATAGTACAAACAAACAACAGCGTTTAAACCGTGCTGTCAATTCTATGAAAAGATAATGTACATTGCTCCAACAGCATAATAAAAATGCTGTGAAAAATTAACAACAGTGTTTATTAGCTGCTGAAAAAAACTACTATTAACGTTTTTGAAAGCAAATAATAAACGCTGTAGAAAATTATATACAACGATAAAAGAATGCTGTCTAATACAGTTTTCAACAGCGTTTATTTTTTTGCTATTATTAATTTCGTATTTACGACAGCATGTCGTTATACAGCGTTTTTAATAACGCTGTTATATCCTATTACAGCGTTTTTAGAACGCTGTTAAAAGCTTATTTTGGTGTAGTGGCGGAGTGCATCAACGGCGATCGTTTGGAGATCAGTGGTTTGATTGGACGAATAAATTCAAGTAGGGTTTATCATTTTTGCAGTGGCGGCTGTGTTTGGGGATGTTGGCGATCTGAGATCGTTGCTGAGGGGGTTGCGAGGTGCGGGAGGCACGCAAGCGATCGTCTTAGCCGGAGTTTTAGTGGCGCGGCAACAGCCCGGGTGGTGGCGTGCATATCGAACGAGATGGATCGCGTTACTGAGGATACGATTTATGGTCATATGTTGCAGGAGGGTGACGTGGCCTCGTGTGATCGGTAGCTTCTTTTTTTTATTTTTTTTATTTTATTTGAATTTCTATTGCCGTATTTTCTAACGTACATAACTTTTACGAGGTCGGATTTAGGCGAGGTTTGCTCCACTGCGATCGTATTGAAATTCTAGACATTATGAAACTAGTATGGATGAATTCTGAGGCTATTGAATTTTGGGCCTTTATTTGAATTTCAAAATGATTTGAAATTAAAAGGTGAGTGTTTTAACCCACTCACAACTACTAAACTATCTTATGTTAGTTAAATTAAATTTATGATGTGATTAGATGTGACGCCCCACCTCTATACCCACGCTAGCCAAGGACACTACGGGATAGTACCGTCAACTAGCACGGAGAATAAGGCTGTTGAGGAGCGACCATCCGTGTAATTGCTTTATGCGAGACTTGATATGCCAGATAAAATATAACATGCATTTCATCTCAAGAGGAAATCCGACATACCGACACAAACCCAAAGCTACTACACAGTGGCTATATATAATCTTCGAAAACAAATATAGAAATAAACATAACATAAATCAGTCACAGATAATTCATATCACTAAGGCAGAAACAGATATGAATATAATACATGAAAGTGTAAATCAGAGTAGTGGTCAAATAAGATCCACAATATCACAGAAGAATAGATACAAGTGCTAGACAAAAGAATACGTATATATCAAGGAGTCTATATCTCAATGTATACAACAAAAACTACTAGACTAAAGTAGTTAAGCAAAAGTCAGAAGATGGTTCCAGATAGGAAGTCATGAGGAAGCACCTGCAATATCTCAGTCTGACCCGAGTATTATTTAAGAAGAAAATAATGAACGGATCAGTCTAGCTATAATTGTCAGATAAAATGAGATATAAGAAGAGATGTAATAAAAATGTATGATAACCAAAAATGTCATACTGCGACAAGTATACATAGAAAATCAACTAAATCATACAAATATCTCAAGAATCTCATAGCATCAAAAAGAATATCATATTCTTTATTTACTTCACCAAGCCACAATAAATGACGTATATATCAATGCCAATCGTAAAAGTTGGTGAAACATAAATTCTAGAAATCATCAATTAGAAATCCAGAAATCACAAGAAAAAAGGATGGCCAATCGCATAAACTGGACATCGACGCACCTAGAAAGACACGCCCCATGCACAGTCGAACATCGACGCACCTAGAAAGATACGCCCCATGCATAAATAAACATCGATGCACCTAGAAAGATACATCCCATGTAAAGACGAACATCGACGCACCTAGAAAGGTACGCCCCATGCTCTAGCATCGACGCACCTAGAAAGATACGCCCCATGCATAAATAAACATCGATGCACCTAGAAAGATACATCCCATGTAATGTCTAATGTCGATGCACCTAGAAAGATACACCTCATGCAAAGTCGAACATCGATGCACCTAGAAAGATACGCCCCATGTATAGACGAACATTGACGCACCTAGAAAGATACGCCCCATGTCCCGACTTATTGAGCTGATTGCTCCACGAAGTAAACAAACATCGACGCACCTAAATAGGTACGACCCATGCGAGAAATGAGACGAAGCTCAATAAAATAAAGTACAGTCCTCCACGTGGACAAAGAGACATCGCACGTTGCTAGTCTAAACCATAAAATGATCATCATCGATCATCAAGAAGTGTCAACTACACTAAGCTAGTAAATATATGAGTTTAGCTTCATGTCCCATAACAACTAGCTTAACTTAAATATTTACGAACAAATTGCAGAATTCCACTCAAGAATTGTCACAAGAGATTCAATCGAACAAGTCCAAGAATTAACAGACGAAGTAAACGCAAGCGTTTCATACCACTTGTCTTACTAAGTCGTTTAATTAGATTTCTCATACAAATGAGGTAAAGGTTTGTATATACTAGTAGGTTGGAAAATGGTTTTATAAACGAGTTTGATATTGAAAATAGAATTTAAATAATCTTTGATAAAGAGTTCGAATATTTACTACTAGCATAGAAACCTTTGTATTTTAAAGTGACAAACCATAAAAATGATTGTAGAAACAATCAATCATTAAAATCCACATACGAAGACGTGAATCAAATCCAAAGAAACCGATAAAGAATCCATCGAAATGGATATTCAAAAATCCCTAAAAAGGAGTCATCAAAGTCATAATAAATGATAACAACAAATAGGATCATCACGAATCGATTTAAATTGAAAATTCAATCCCAAAAGGCAAATTGGGCAGAAAAAACAAATTCAGTTGATTGAACAGAGATTTCAGTTGACTAAATCATGCCTGGAAACCTTCTGTTTCCAGGTTCAGTCGACTGAACAGAGATTTTTGGTCGACTGAATCATGCCTGGAAACTTTCCGTTTCCAGGTTCAGTCGACTGAACAGAGATTTCAGTCGACTGAATCATACCTAGAAACTTTCGAGTTCCAAGTTCAGTCGACTGACTCAGAGATTTCAGTCGACTGAACTGGAATTTCCAGTATTTTCAGCCTAAAAATGAAGAGGCAATCTCTTCGCAAATGCAACCCGACGAGCAATGGGCGCTAGGAGTTTATGCCAAACGACGGCCCGGTCCTACAAGCTCTTTGATGCATCACCAAAAACATGTTCAAAGATCAAAGTTAGGATTTTTAAAGATTTGAACTCAAAACACTATAAATTGGAATATTCACAAAACCAGTCTGAATCAAGAGCTAATGCACATGAAGAGGTGTTAGGAATTCATACCTAATAACTAAAGATAATTATAGTCATATATGCGAGATAAAAATCTCACCTTTAAACCCAAAAACAATGAATGAGAAGCTTGAATACAAGGGAAGATCAACCACACTTCAATCTCAACACAAGAAGCTTGAATCTAAGCTTAAAAGAGAAACATTTCCCAAATTAGGTTTAGGAATTTTCTGAAATCAAAGAGAGAATGAGTTGGAGAAGAAGGAGATGATACTTACCAATGCTTCTCTTTGAATTTGGAGCTAGAACTTGATTTGCAAATGGAAACTAGGGCTTAGGATTTTAATTCTTTTTCTTTTCCCCCATTATTCTCTTTAGAACTGAAAAGATAAGGAAGAGAGAATGAATGAAGAGAGTGCTTCAGTTTGGGGTATTAAGTTGGCTAGTGGGCTGAACCCAAACCCAAACCCAAAGTGAAAAAGGTCAAATTTTTAGCTAGCTCCAAACATATCAATGTTTATACTCAAAAAGGTTACAAACGACATTTTGAACTCAATGGAAGGGGTCTCGAGTCCCAATTCGATTGTTTGCTAAAAGTAGGTTTTCAGACAAAAGTCCGACGAACGATGAAATATTTAAATAAAATACTTAAATATACAATCGATAAATATGCGGGTTGTTACATTAGAAATTAACTGACATATGTTTGGTATGTTTAAATTGCCATTCTTGTTAAATTTGACTTTTATTGCATTTAATCATTGTTTAATTTAATATTGTATTTAAATTGTCAATTTAATAACTGTTATTGATTATCAGTTATCTATTGATGTTTACTAGATTGATTTGGATGATGATTGCAATGGATGTTTGATTGTTGATGTTGGATGACTGGATTTGTATTTTATATTGTTATAACACTACAAGTTCCCTATGAGTTGAAATGATAGAATCTCGAATGATCTATAGATTAAGGAAAAATCGTTATGGGATGAAATGGTAGACTCGAACAATTTTATGGATTTTTATTTAATTCGGGATTGCGGTTAGAAATCATATATGACCGTAAAATTTTACATTGCGGATTGAAATGATAAATATCTGCATCACTTGACCATAGGATAGAAAATTATATACATACACTAGTTTGGTTAAATTAAATGATTTGTGAATCTTTAAATTTTGAATTCAGTTATCAGGTATATTGAAATAGAAATTGATTTATATAACTAAATTATTTTCGAAAATCCAAGTGTAAATGTTGAAATTGAAATTGATTTAATGAATTGTTCGGAGGATTTAAATTGGAATTTCAAACTTAAAGTGTCAAATATAAATGAATTTATCGGAATTGAGTTATGAAATGCTTGAATATAACTTTGGAATCTATTTTAAATAAATTTAAACTACTTTAATTAAAAAAACTATTTTAATCAATTTAAACTATTTTAATTTATTTTAAATCTATTATGACCTATTTAATCCATTTTAATCTACTTTACCTACTTTAAATTAATTAAATTTATTTGATCTATTTTAAATCTATTTAATGTAATTTAAATCTATTTAATCTATTTCAAATGTATTTAATATAATTTAAATCTATTTTATCTATTTTAAATTTATTTGATCTATTTAAAATCTAATTAAATCAAATTTAAATCTATTTAAACTATATTTTACTATTTTAAACTATTTCAATCTATTTTCAACTATTTTTAAACTATTTATGACTACCTAAACTATTTTCTAAAATTTAACACTATGTAAAGTTGAAGTATTTACACTTAAATCCTTGATGATGATACAACCTAAGTTGGAATTTGGAATTTATACCTTTTGTGAAATGACATATTTGAGTAAATATGATTTTGAAAGTGGATATGATTTTGAAAGTGGATATGATTTTGAAAGTGAATATGATTCAAAAGTGATGTAGTTTTGAGAATATGGTATTCTGATATCAAATGTGAATTGACTTTGAAATGTAAACGAACCATCCAGTGTGAAATAAGCATTTAGTTGTTAAAGAGATCGGCATTGGATATTATCATACTCTTTGCCAATACCGAAAATCACTTTAACAACTGCGTATGTAGTGGAAATTTTAGAATGAAGTAGGATGGTTTGGCGAACGATTCGGTATGAGGAATATACGTGGCCTTGACTCTCGTGAGTCAACTTGATATGGCTAAAATAAGAGCCATGCAGGGCCAAGTGAGGTCATTCCCTCGATCAGATACATTTTTCGATACCATATTATGACTTTGTGATTGATTTCGTGGCCAACCCTTGATTTGATTTGGGACTGTGTTCCGACGTAGGCGATAGTAGCTGCTATGCGTTACCACCAGTCCAGATCCGCAAAACGGTTGTATCCTACCTTGGGCATTGCCTTGCCTGCCTTGTCACATGCCTTATCACGCCTTCCACAAATTTTTCTTATGTCGTACCTATGCAGTGCTCCCTGATATCCCACCTGTAGGTGGAGTTTATAGTATCGGTATAAAATACGACATTATATAAAATGTTTTAAGGGGGATATGGGTAACGTCATAACGCTATTTTAATACTTTACTTTACTATAGACATATTATAATAGCTTATTGTACTACACAGTAGATAGTTTAACTTATGTGGATGTCGCAAATATATATATATATATATATATATATATATATATGTATATGTATATATATGTATGTGTATATATATATTACTTTGTGATTGTTGTTGGGGCCCCGGATAAAGGTTGGTTACAACCGGGGGATGGCATACTCGTGTCAGTAGTTATCTAGTTTCAGAGGTAACCCGGCCTTGTGTTGGTAGAGATCCGGTTAGGTTCTCGGGACGTCCCTCCAAAGACGTACCCATGTGGCCCAGGAAGTTCCTTAGCCTGACCATTCGTTGGAAATCCAATCATCCAATACGTGCTTTGTACGGTTTTAGTTGCAGAATCTTCCATTTACTTATGGTGGTCACCACTGTTTAGATGGTAGCTATAGTAGGCATAGTTCGGAATGTCTATGCTGGCTAAGATTAATATTATATTTTCAAAATGTTTTATGAACTTTGCACTTATAGTAATAATATCAAAGAAAAATTTGCGTATCAAGCATATTTGACTATCATAAGAAGAAATCTCTTCCAATTCTACGATTGCATTGTGTGTATGGCGGGAGGTCTTATGGTAGTTTCATTTTTCAGAAGCATACCGGATTTTCTTTTATAAATCTTGTTTTTTTTAAAGCAACTGTTTTTGTTACTCATACCAGTCTCATGACTGACTTGGAGTTTATTGTTTCTTTCTTAAACTCTGGGTGTCTACAATTTTTTCCACACGGGCAGTCTAGAGTTGGGTTTTTCAAATAGTCAGATTTAGTAGATTATCTGGAGTCAGTTCAGTCTTTGGATTAGGACTGCACTTGCTTATCTTAGTGCATCGTTATTGGGAGTTCGAGCTATTTCTGGATTGGTGCCTTGGAGTTCTCTTTTAAAGACTATCTTGGAGATTATCCGCTGCTAGTGTTATCATTTTCTTTTCCGCTGCTATTTCTTGTATCATATCTCTGATGTATATTGATATTCGTTGTATCATTCCATTGTATCATCATTGTATCTAAATATTGTATCAGATGTTGTATATGATGTTCATTTCTTCCGCTGTGTTATTATACTTAATTGTGTTATAAGCTCCGGCGCGAGTCAAATTTTAACGGTTGAATCTACGGCATTCGAGTACAAGTGAAGTATGGGTGTCGATTTTCGAACGCTGAAATTTAGAACGTGATAAATCCAATACAATTGATAATAATTTGTTATCCAAGCACACAATTAACAATTTTAAATTCAACTATTCAGAATTAAACTGGGAATTCCAATTGAGTGAGAAGATCTCACCTTTGCCCTTTTATTTGCAATCCATTTCCAATCCCGATTTTTGTCTTCACAGTATTATACCTTATATAAAGAATTATACAGTCTATTAATATTCGAAATAATCGAATAATAAATTTTCATTTTGATAGTTAAATTAACTAATAATTTTATTTAAACTAATTTTTCCTTTAATAATTTTATTTTATCTAATAAATTAAACTTCTAACAAAATTTTCTTTTACAAATTATTTTTAGAAACTAGAATAACTAAATAAGTTAATTTAACACTTATTCACCCAATCCATAAATTTTTAAAATGACATGCAAATTAAAATATGTCGATGTATTATTATTTTATTTCTAATCTACATATATTTCTTCAAAACCCTAGCTGTAAATATATAATTTTTTTTTCCAAATATATGTTTTCTGTTTTAAATTTAAATATGTATTTACTAATCTACAATTTTCTTTTTCTTCTTTTTCTCTCGAAAATGTATATGTTATGAAATAATAAAATAAAATAAATAAATAAAATGAATGGTACCTTTCTGCAACCAAGAACTATGTAGCTACTTAAAGCCTTGTCGTGGTGCCTAAGCCTCCCCAGATCGATGAATTTCCCATCATTTCCTACTGCAGCACGAGGCTCCGATCGATGCATGCCCTAACACCACGTCGCGACTCCAAATCCACTGACGTGCCTCCACCCAACCAATGCTGCTTCATTCGCCCCATTTATCGAAGTCGACCAGGCGTGAGAAGATCGACAGTTGAGGCACAAGAAGATCGAGAACGCCATAGCGATTCCTGTAGCCGTGAGCCTTCCCACAAACTTGCATCGCTACTACTCGCCATCCCTAAGCCTTGCGAATCGCCTCCCTCCGTCGCAGTTCTGACCGTAGTCGGATAAAAGAACTTACGATTTTATATTTTTTTTCGTTTGATTTTTTATTTTTAGAGATAGGAGTTTTGATTTTGAATAACTGAAGGGAAGGGGATTTATTATCGAAGTATCGGCCATGACTTTTGAACTGGTCGATTTTGTTTTTTTGAACAAAGTGATGCCGTTGTTTTTTATTCTTTGAACGAGAAAAAAAGTATTTTCTTCAACGCGTGTCGAAAAGCATGCCAAGTGTCTAAACTAGAGGAGCACGTGTAAAATTTGTTCCATGAAAACCATTTGTATTAAATACATATATATTATATTAAATTTAAATTCAAATTCAAATTGCCTTGATAAATGCAAATCAAAATCTTGATCTCCAATCGAGGCCTTCCGCTAGGCATTTACAATGTTATACGCCTATTCCGAACGCAATGGAAAAGGTTCCGAGTCCAAATTCGATCGTATGGAGAAGATAGCTTTTTGAACCAGTTTTTAAATTAAATTTCGATATAATTTTCAGTGCTTTTGCTCATCGTACTATCACATGACAACTCCGAATGCTACGGAAATTGAATCCCTTAGTAGTACCATATTACGGATCCAATGGAATTGGTTTCGTCGAATTTCGAGACCGTGCATCGGAAGGCTATTTTTTAAATACTGATTTAATCGATATAAATTCAAAACTGAACAAATCATTTTCAAATGCAATTCTGAATCTTCCATTATCTTCAGTATTATCAATATAGATTTTTCAAGCATTTAAAATATTTTTAATTAGCTTAAAAATCAAGATTCAACATTTTACCCAACTTCAATAAATTAAATTCAATAATTTAGTTGCCAAATTCATAGTTATATTTGAAATTTAAAATTTGAAATAATTTCCAATATTTAAAATCAATTAAATATTTCAATTTCAAATGTTAAAATTTCCGGGTCGTCACATTCTTCCCCCTTAAAAGAATTTCGTCCCGAAATTATTAGTTAAGAAGAAAGATCCTTAACCCATTTATCACTTTCTCAAAACAAAATAGTTTTATCAACTTGCCAACACAAATCTTCTTTATTAAAGGTCCATTATCATTTCAACTAACTTTCCAAAACTTTTCATAAATTTCAAACAACATTGTTCACTTCACAATTCAAATTCAAATTTTAAATTATCAAAATTTCCTAAAAATTTTTCTAACTCGCTAAATTTTTGAAAAATTTCATCAGCATCTCCTTCGCGGCTAGGTCGATATGACTACAAAATACCACAACGGGCCCCAGATTTCAAAAAGAAAAAGAAAAGCCAAGCGGCTAGACAAGAAAATCACCAAATTTCATATAGAAATTCAAATACATACCTTATTGTCGAGCAATTTAATTTTATCTTCGAAATCAAGTCCCCATTCCATTTCCTTTTAACACAGTTGTACATCCCGACTTATCATTTCTTTACAAAATTTCAATATTCATTTCATTCAAATCCGTACGATATCCGTATATCATTCATACGCAATATCAAATTCGATCGATCACTTGATCACACAATTTCACTTCCGAACTAGTATCGTCCACCCGACTTTCTAGTGCGGAATCACATCTAGTTCATTGATCAGAAAACGTCGTTCTCCTTGCATAGCAGTAAACTATGATACAGAACTTCCAGAATCAACCAAAAATCCATATCCAGGTTCGCCGTTGAAAATCAAGTAAAAATTCTAACTAGGATTGATATAAAATCTCAAAATTCTATGCTCGAATTCTAGATCAAATCGTTATGCAAATAAAATAATATACGTACAACCCACGTATTAATTCCAATTGATTATTAGTTATATCAGTTTTCTATTATTCGCATTGATTATTTTCATTCTCTTATTCACAATTACCATTTCACAATTTCCAGTTTATCCTTCATTCACTTATCATTTAGAATATTTCCTTAACTCGAAATTTTACTTAATAATTTTGCCATTTATTTCATAAGTTTAATATAAATATTCTATATACTTCTTATATTTATTTTCAATTCACCACTTTGGTTTATATCTTCTTTTATTTAAACTGGATTTCAAATTCTATATGAATTCAATTAAAAAAAATTTCATTTTCAATTAGTTTCACTTACTAATTTTTATTTCAATACTTCGCTTTGTTTATCACAAATCAAATTCAATTCCAATTCCAGTTCTATTTACTTACAAATTCGAAATGAATTTCAACATTCAATTTCACTTTCATTTACTTGCGATTGTAAATTCATTTATTCATTCACAATTTATTTCCCACCTTACTAATTTTATTCCATAACTATTTTGATCAGATTCCAGAGTCTTTCCCACATTTCAAAATCATTTTCGAAATCAATTCAAATTATCTTTTGAATTTCCCAAAAGCAACCCAGTTTTCCAAACAACTTCAATCTAAAACATTTTGGCAGCAATTCCTTTCCTGGAAACTCGAAAATGAACACCGATGATGTCATGATCATCATCCGAATTATTTTCCAGCGACCGAAGAGAGTTTAATGCTTTTATCCCTTCCAAAGCATTTTTCCAAAACCTTTAAAAATCATTTTCTAGCTCAAAAGGGATTTTAATCTTTTCCAAATTTCAAAATTTTCAAATCCTTTCAAATTCTTCCAAATCTCTGGAATTCCATTTCAAATTATAAATTATATTTATAATTTATGTTTACACATCCCATTTGCATATGAATTTCTTTCTTAGCTTTTGATTATGATTTCAATTTCTTATTTGATTTCAATGATAATAATTTAATATTATCACTTCCTAACAAACAAGCAACCATATACTGTAATAATTTACGGAAAATGATTTCTTTTCTATACAAAAAAAGTTTGGGTAGAATTATTTCATTTACCCAATTTTAAAACAATGTCATACCGAATTTTTCTGTACAAGTGTTTAGAGACCCCTATCGATAGAGTTGTACAGACTATACCGATCAGAATCCATATATCACTCAACAAACCAATCATCATAATATAAAATAATTTTTATATTCACTAACAAATACGCGCTCATATCTATTATTACGCTCAAACTCATTCAGAGTACTTTTGACTCTATCTCTAATGAGTAATCCCCACCAGAGCCAAGGTTGTCGCTTAACCAATTGCTCTGATACCATAATATAACGACCCAATTTTTCGAAGCTCGAAAGTCGACATCAATACGTCCACTATATCAAATACCGCACAATCTAATCCTGGAAAATCGAACCGTTAAGGTTAAAGAAGAAGAAGACAGAAGAAGAAACAGAAACAATAACAAAATCTCACATTTCGTAGCGGAACAACATATAATAGATAAATGAATAATCTTTAAAACAAAAGCACTATATCAGTTTATACATCACAATATCAGAGTTTATAATGACACAATACAACACTGCAATTTATAATAACTTGTGCACAAGAAAATTTGCCTTTTCTGCAATTCGTACGCAGCGGACACTACAATATAAATGATACGTCTCGCCATCCATCTTGAACTCCGGATCTCCACAACAACTTCTTGACTTCGCTCCAGAACAACTGATAACCTGGCTCTAGGCTGCCCGTGTGGAAAACTATGGGCACCCAGAGTTTAGAAAGGGAACAATAAACTTCAGGTCAGTCATGGGACTGGTGTGAGATCTTAAAAACAGTTATTTTCACAAAGAAAGGAAAAGAAATCCGCTATTCTTTTAGAAAATGAAACTACCGTAAGGCCTCCCCGCACACAGACAATGTAAGCACACAATTGGAGGAGATTTCTCCTTATGATAATCAAACATGCTTAATACGCAAAAAACTCTTTTAATATTGTTATTAGTGCATAGTGCAAAACATTTGCAAGTATAATATTAATCTTAGCCAGCATAATTACCATTATAGTATGCCTACTATAGCTACCATATTAAATGGCAGGGTCTACAACTAAAACCAAACAGGACGCATATTGGTGATTGGAGTTTCAACAAATGGCCAGGCTAAGGAACTTCCTGGGCCACATGGGTACGTCTCTAGAGGGACGCCTCGAGAACCTAACCGGACCTCTGCCAAAACAAGACCGGGTTACCTCTCTAACTAGGTAACTACTACAAGAGCATGCCATCCTCCGGTCGTTAGCGACCTTTATCCGAGGATCCTCAACCACAAAGCAACAACCACAAAGTATAATAAATTTGCAGCAACCACATTGGTTAAATATCTGGGCTCCATACCATGATACATTCTAGAAGGAAATGACATACCCTCAGGGGGCGCTACCCCCAAATAACCTTGTCGTATCCTTCCTGTTTCGACCATTTCCGGGTTGTGAGGTCCGACAAAGTCTCGTCCACAAAGCTACACTTTTCATAAAGCCATGCTTCGATCAACAAATGATCAGTAATACTTCGTATGCCACATTACCAATTTGGGAATATATCATTAGTAACCATCAACTACATAACCTCTGAGCTCGTACGTCTCAAAGAAGGGTGTTAAGCTAAGAGAATAAATTCTCCGCCACTAATAGAAATGTATTTGATAGAAACCAGCTTTACATCTCAAAGTGTAACGTTAGAAACTCATCCATACAAGTCCGTTTCGGGATCGAACGGAGTCGAAGGCACTTCAAAGAACCCTTGCAAATCCAGATATTCACTAATCACGTTTGGAATCTCCATCACAAAGGGTGATAAAATCTCTATACCGGAGCAACCCGGTGCAAAGACATTCGACAAGTAATCCTTTCGCTTTCGAAAATACCCGATCTTCAACACCATCTACAAATGCAATCCTATTTCGTCGTCTCATTATTCGGAATGGGTTTTATGACACAAATTCCTCTCTCGGCTAATCCGAATAACGAGCGCTTATTTTAAAAATAAATGTTCATTCAGATTTCAAGTAAATCACAACAAATTTTCCACTCTGATTTTTTAAACAAAAGATCCATCACAAATATTCGATGTGGTTTTCGAAAATCCATTTGGAATCCGACCCCCGGTCGCATCGAAATTCAAATGCCATTTAAAGGCCAATATTGATAGTCGGTTATTTAACTATCAATCAACATTCATAATAATCACCAAATTTAAATAATTTTTCCCAATTATTTATTTTCAAAATATCTTCGTAAGATATATTTTCAAACTTCAACCATTTGAAAACAAATTTCAAATCAATTTTCAGATTTCAATCCTTTGAAAACAAATTTCAAATCACTTTCCTCACGTAGAATATATTCCCAAATATTTATTCATTTCCACTGAAATTTTTGCCGAGTTTAAACACTTTAAAATAATTCAAATTACTTATCCAAACATATATACTTGGAAATATTTAAAATAAAACTACTTTAAAACACTTGTTTAAATATTAGCTATGAAAATATTATACTAACCTCTCATATAAACTTAAGGTCAAAATAATTTTCAAATAAAATTATTAGATAGAGTATAACTATTTAAGTAACCATTTTCTAAATCAAATATCAATTAAATCTTTAAAATAATCACTTCTACAATCAATTAATAAATCTTTTACTTTAAAGGTTTAAAACCAGCTTAAGAAAATAATTTATCCAAAGTATCCTTTCTAAAACCATCCTTAAAAAATTTCAATTTATAGGCTACTTTGAAATCATACTCGGCTTTCCAGGGAAAATACACTTTCCATTTCAAAATGGTTCATTCAAATCAATTTATAATTCTTTCTCGATTTATTTTAATTTACATTCCGAATCTGTAAATTTCTTTCCACGCATTTAAAAATAAATCAATCTTTATTTTTAAACAAATTTCCCTTTCTTTATAAATTTCCATTGTAAATTTTAAATTCCCAGATATCCATTGATATATGATTTTCAAATCGATTTACAAATATTCACTTTTCAACACCAAATCAAATTCCAAATTGATTTTCCAAACATTTATTTCAAACACCAAATCGATTTCCAAAACCATTTCCCAATGATTTAATTTAAAATACCAAATCAATTTCAGATCGATTTCCCAATTTATTTTCAAAACACCAAATCAAAATTTCAAACTGATTTCCCAAAGATTTATTTTCAAATACCAAATCAATTTCAATTTGATTTTAAAATTTATTTCCTTTTAAAATTAATTCCTTTATCTCTTCCAAACTATTTAAAAATCCAAATTTTAAAGAAATCCACCATATTTAAACAATATTACTAAAAATTCCTTTACTAAAATCTTTTCCCATATTTTTGGAATTAATTAGATAGAATTTTCAAAAATCGACTTTTATACCTTTAAATTCCTTTTTTAAATTTATTCAATTTTTTAAAATTTATTTACTATAAATTTTTTACTTAAATTTCAAAAATCCAATTTTATTTTGTGGTATCCTACGATACCAAAAATATATTCGGCTAAACTAATCCATCAACGACTTCAATCACAAACATAACCATACATAGATTATAAATAATCAACACACAACATATGAAAAAAATTCAAATATTTGAGGAATCCAGTTGGATCCCTCCAACCTATTTCCCTACATCCATAGATGTTAGCACAACAATTAAATACCAATTCCACTTCGAGGTGGAATATCGCGGTATATGGGATTTTATATAATATCATCCGCTATTATGCGGCGCATAGGGTCTCATCTTCTATATAACGTAGGAAATCAATCACTCCAAATACGCATATAATACCAATTTCACTTCGAGGTGGAATATCGCGGTATATGGGTTTATATAATATCCTCTGCTGTTATGCGGCGCACAGGGTCTAATCCAATACAATTGATTATAATTTATCATCCAAGCACACAATCAATAATTTTAAATTTAACTATTTATAATTAAACTAGTAATTCCAATTGAGTGAGAAGATCTCACCTTTGCCCTTTTATTTGCAATCCATTTCCAATCCCAATTTTTGTCTTCACAATACTATACCTTATATAAACAATTATACAATCTATTAATATTCGAAATAATCGAATAATAAATTTTTGTTTTGATAGTTAAATTAACTAATAATTTTATTTAAATTAATTTTTCCTTTAGTAATTTTTATTTTATCTAATAAATTGAACTTCTAACAAATTTTTCTTTTACAAATTATTTTTAGAAACTAGAATAACTAAATAAGTTAATTTAACACTTATTCACCCAATCCATAAATTTTTAAAACGACATGCAAATTAAAATATGTAGGTGAATTATTATTTTATTTCTAATCTACATATATTTCTTCAAAACCCTAGCTGTAAATATATATATTTTGGCCAAAAATATGTTTTTTGTTTTAAATTCACATATATATTTACCAATCTGCAATTTTCTTTTTCTTCTTTTTTCCCGAAAATGTATATGTTATGAAATAATAACATAAAATAAATTAAAAAAACAAATAGTACCTCTTTGCAACCAAGAACTATGCAGCTACCCAAAGCCTTGCCGCGGTGCATAAGCCTCCCTAGATCGATGAATTTCCCATCACTTCCTACTACAGCAAGAGGCTCTGATCGATGCATGCCCTAATGCCACGCCGTGACTCCAAATCCACTGATGTGCCTCCACCAATCAATGCTGCTTCGTTTTCCCCCTTTATCGGAGTCGACCAGGTGCAAAAAGATCGACAGTTGAGGCATGAGAAGATCGAGAATGCCATTGCGATTCCTGTAGCCATGAGCCTCCCTTCGAAATTGCATCGCCGCCGTGCGCCATCCCTAAGCCTTGCGAATCGCCTCCCTCCATCGCAGCTCTGACCGAAGTCAAATTAAAGAACTCGCGATTTTATATATTTTTTTCATTTGATTTTTTTTCCTTTTTAGAGATAGCAGTTTCTATTTTGAATAACTGAAGGGAAGGGGATTTATTATTGAAGTATCGGCTATGATTTTTGAACTGCTTGATTTCATTTTTTTTCTGAACGAAGTAATGTCGTTGTTTTTATTCTTTGAACGAGAAAAAACATATTTTCTTGAACGCGTGTCGAAAAATATGCCAAGTGTTTAAACTAGGGTAGCATGTGTAAAAAAATTTCTGTGATAACCATTTGTATTAAATACATATATATCATATTAAATTTAAATTCAAATTCAAATTGCCTCGGTAAACGCAACTCAAAATCTCGATCTCCAATCGAGGCATGCTATCAGGCATTTATAATGTTATATGCCTATTCCAAATGCAATGGAAAAGGTTTCGAGTCCAAATTCGATAGTATGGAGAAGATAGCTTTTTGAACCAGTTATTAAATTAAATTTCGATATAATTTTCAACGCGTTTGCTCATCGTACGGTCACATGACAACTCCGAACGCTACAGAAATTGAAATCCGATAATAATACCATATTACAGATCCAATGGAACTGTTTTCGTTGAATTCCGAGACTGTGCATCGGAAGGCTATTTTTTAAATACCGATTTAATCGATATAAATTCAAATCTGGACAAATCATTTTCAAATTCAATCCTGAAGCTTCCATTATCTTTAGTATTATCAATATAGATTTCTCAAGCCTTTAAAATAATTTTAATCAGCTTAAAAATCAAAATTCAATATTTTACCCAACTACAATAAATTAAATTTAATAATTTAATTGCTAAATTCATAGTTATATTTGAAATTTCAAATTTCAAATTTCAAATAACTTCCAATGTTTAAAATTAATAAAATATTTCAATTTCAAATGTTAAAATTTCTGGGTCATCACAAAATGAAAGAATTTATTTTAGAATAAATGGTATGATTTTTAGATATTATAAATAAATAGGCTTATGAAATATTTTAAATAGAGATTTTTGAACTCTGAAGTAAAGATTTTTAAAATCTTAAACATAAGTCCATCTTTTATAATAAAGGAATATAGTTTTTGGAAGGAAGATAGAAATATTTTGGTATAAATATTTATTAGCTGTTTTATATAAAGTGACACACAGATATATTAAGATTTATTTATAAATGTAAAAATTTATAATGTGATAGTGTATAAAAGTGACATTTTACAAATAAAGTGGGGATTTGTAAAATCATATTTTATTAATAAAATGATAGATTTATAAGTAATGTTTATAAATAAAAGGAAACTTTTGTCATTGGACAAATTAGGAAATAATTTGCAATTGTGGATTTATAGTAAGATGTGAAATGTTATTTTAGAAAAATAGTTGATTCTAATTTTGTAAGTGAGGATAAATTTTGAGATGTTAAACGATATATTATGTATAGAAAAGAATTTATAAAAGAAATTTATACATATGGAGGCAACGTCAAAAATGGATTGTAATTAATGTTTTAAATGGGTCTTTATGGATAAGTGAGATTTATAAAGGAATAGAGTTATAAGTGGGGTTCTTAAATAAAGGGATTATATGAAAAGGAAGTTTTATAAAATACAAAGAGATTTACAAATATAGTTTTTAAATATGGAAATGACTATGTTGAAATTTAAGTACGGATTTTTATCAAGGAAATATATTTACGTTATAAAAGTTAAAAAAAAATCTTTAAAGGAGTGTTTTGAAGGTGATATTATCAATGGAGTTTTATGGTTCTAAAAGTGATTTAAAATGTAATAAGTGATAGGAAGACATGAATTTCAACATTTTTGTTGCAATAAATATTTTTTCGAGAAAGTAAGGAAGACATAGACTATAACACTATTGTTATAGTAGATGATTTCCAAAAAAAGATGTATTTTTATATAGTATACAGGATTTATATCTTTATCCTAATTTGATGTTAAATTTCGAGATGTGTAACTTACATCCATTTTAAAGCTAAGAATATCGTTCATTCAAGGTTGAGAGGTAATACTACCTTAAGTTGATCGGTTCATTATTGACGAATAAATAGTTTGAGTTCGACATCGAAAAATTAATATTAAACATGACAAATTGGATCTCTATACTAGTTTTTTTGGGTTGTCGTAACGATTTTTTACACAACATTCGTTTTGACCCAATAACTTGTGTTTCAGGAAAATAGAAGTTTTCCTCAAAAGCTGTAAATATCTTATTGCGGATCTATGTAAACAAGGGCATCGTCTAAATGTTTAAGATGAAATGGTTTTCGAATATACTTATACTTTTGATATAAGTAAATGGAAATGTTTTCCAAATATAAGAGATTAAAAGTAGTTTTGAGGATATTTCTTTGTAAAGATATTTTGGGGTAAATATTGGAGAGTGTGCTAATTAATGAAAAGATTATTCAAAGAAGCTTAGTGTTGCTTGGTACTTAACCAGTGTTATTTCCTTTGGAAATTTGATCTTGGGTTGAAATGTTTGTTTATTTGATTGTTAAATAACCGACTACCAAATGTTGACCAATTTATAAACTTACATTGTCGGTTCTGAAGATCGGGATCAGATATGTTGTCCGTAAACCACTTTGAACCGGAGTAAGCATTTTGAAGCGGAATATCTTGAAGGTAACCGAAATGAAGCTTTTTGAAGAGCAAGGGCTACTTGCTACTAATCCTTAGGATGATTCCAGAATGGACGTAGTAGAAGTGGTGCCTTTGGTTTCATATAGTCCAAGAACGAACTTGTATGGATGAATGCTGACATTACATTATTGCCCGGAGGGAAGTTTTAGCATTCCAAGTGGGAAGTGCTAAGGTGAAACATAGCCTGAAGCCTCACGGACAGGGAAATGACGAAATTCGGGTATGTAGCTAGGTCATGTGGGTCTCTTGCATTAGGGTATGGTCATCCCAAAATTTAGATTGATTATTATCTACTCATGTATGCTTCGAGGTCCAGTAACGAAAGGGGTGATCATATTCGGTACTACTAGTCAAGTGGTAGGCCCGTCCTCTGTGGTAGAGGTACAAGATGTTCTTGTCAAACCCTGGTGAATTTTATCTTAAGATGTACCATCGGAAGGTCGTTCCTTATCTTGTCACAGTATGGAATCCATTCCCCAATACGAACTTAACGGACTTAGCTATGCCCAACTATGCTAAAACATGAGATGCAAGCATTTCATCTATTTTATATATTTACTTTGAATCCCTAGACATTATTATAATATCACTTGATTTTCTATAGAAAATATTTTTGGTTAACGTAAGATAAAAGCCCGCCCGTGTCTATGTGCTGCGTGGTCTTACGAGATACATTTATTTTGAAAAGTGCTTGATAACTTTAAAATCCAACTGGATGTGTTTTCTCATTCTGGTTTGCTGACTAACTCGGGTATTATTTTATTATAATGCTTGGGTCAGACCAAATATATTTTTACATATTGTTTTGGATGCATTGGAGCTCAGAAGGCGAGTAGGAGGTCTTCATGACATATTCCCATATTTGTTTATTTTCTGCTACATTGTTGTTAAAATTATTAGTAATTATAAGAGCAGGTTGTTGTAACTGTCCAGACCGATGATTGGTTATTTGTGTATTCTGATGTAATGTATGTATATTATAGTTTCTCTTTTGTAAAGATCATTGATATTATATTATATGATGTTCCATTGTGGTAGTGAGATTCTATGTTGTGTTAGTTTCTTTTCTCTTCTTCTTTCTTCTTTCCTTCCCTTAAATATCCAACTTTCCGTTCAATTTGGGTTGGACATGTATGGTTTATTGTCTGCTTGAATTGTGCAGATTTATAGGTTATTGTACAAGCACATGCACATGGCCATACACATAGAAGAGAGCATGTTTCGGTTGAAGCATGATGATAATGGAATGAGGTGGTTGGTGATGGTAGTATGATGCAAAGATGGAGGTAATCTCATGATATTTTTACTCTCCCATTTGCCTATAAATAACACACCTCTTCTCTACTTTATTCTTCACTTTGTCCATCAAAATTCCTAAGCTTTCTTTACTACTTTGATGGCTTCTCATCTAAGAAAAATATGGAGAAAATAAATATAGAAATAAATTAAATATATATCTATACTATAATATGAATACCTAGTTCAATTTCAAGAGCACACAAGGCCTCCTGAATTTTGGCAACTGAATAGTCTCCAAATCTATGTCTACACTAGAATATTATTACCGAAATAGATTTCAGGAGCACTGCGAAATTTTAAACTCAACAGTCCCGTTATTAATTTTCCTTCTCTATTGTCACTTCTCTTTCTTGATTTCAACCCTAAATATTTAATTTGTGCCTTTTCTACTCTATCGTCGTCGTCTTATCCCCTACTACCATCGGCTTGATGCTGAAATCGTCACAAGGTCCATCCACATTTGCCACATGTACTCACACACTGAATCGCCACAGCATATAGGTCCTAAATTTTAATTCCTTCGCTTCCCCTTTGTCACCTAACCCTAAAATTAGTCAGATTAAACTTCAAAGATGGAAAATGTTGTCCCCCAGTTCATCGTCGACAGTAGATTTCTCAATCATCATTCTTTGCCTCTAGCTCAACTGTTTTCCCTCTTTCTCCACCTCTCTTTCTGGTGATTGTTATGCCTTTACTCAACCTAATTCTATGCAGCAGCCTATGATTTATTAGTTGAGTCGATTATGCTTTACTTTGATTAACCCAATCATCTATCATATTTGAGGTAAAAATCCTAATTTATGTTGGTTTGTATGATTTAATTTGTTACTTGTCGATGACCGTGGTTCTTCTTGAATTTTCTATGTTCATTTCATGTTCACAACAGTAGCAGATCAAGTGGGATTATGCAATTGGGTTCGTTTACAAAAGGGTGCTTTATTATGCTCGAATGTGTTAACTATAAGTCTTATCTTTACAATTGCATTTTCTTAGAAACTATAATACTTGTTGTTGCCTTAAATTTTTGCTTACTTTATATGTTATTTTACATAACAAATGTTTACTTATAGTTTGTATGTTATTTGAAAATAAATGCAATAGCAAGTGTAATATATGACAAATAGTTTGTTGATAACTATTTAAATACATTTAGACAATTTTTTTGAATAAATGCGTTTAAATGACAACTTATCAGAATATCCAAATTTGTCCTCTTATTATGATGGTTGCAATGACAAAAAAATAAACAAGTCCATATGAAGTTAGACTACCTGGTTTAATTATTGAATATATGTTTATTTTCCAATATGTTGATACCCGGACTCAACAATATCATATCAATGGAAATTATAAATAAATTTTAATTTATGATAAAAGAAAGAGTTAGTTTAAGCTTTATTGCAACACAATGGTTCCAAAGGACTAAGCTCCATTTTTGTATGTATTATACTATGATGTTGAAAAACGCCTCTGTTTTTACACATGATCAATTTTACTTTATTAAATTGAAATTAAATTTCATAATTACCTGATTGTTTCTTATCATCTCCGCTGATATCTTTGAAAGGCAAATTATTTTCTCTACATTCACCAATGAAATTTTCTTTATCAAACATAAGAGAAAAGCTAGAATCCATCCATTAACATGATATAAGGTTAGTGTGTTGGGGATGCGGATTAAGGATCTTAAGGCAGAAATAACACTAGAGGGGGGGGGTGAATAGTGTTTTAAAGAATATATGAACTATATGACTAAATTAAAACATTCAACACAAATCTAAACAGAATTCTAACACAGAATGATCACAGAACATATAACAAATGCAAATAGTAAAGTAAAGCAAGTAAAAGGAAAGAACACACTGGATTTATACTGGTTCGGAATCCTCCTACATCCAGTCCTGCACCAAGGCAATATCCTTGTACAGATTTTTATAAGCCAATATCCAAATTACAACCCTCAATTTCTAAGGTCTTGAGGAACCCTCCTATCTCCAAGTCTGGGGTAAACTCTCTTGATTTACGGGACACAAGATCACCCTAATACTTCTTAATAACAATCCTTTTGAATGGATAGACTCTATGGACTTTTTGAATACAAATTAATCCTATAACTCTGAATAGCACTTTGATCTTTAGTAGAATGATGGAGAATCAAATAGAGAGAGTATCTAAATGATTTCCTATTGAGAATTTGGCGGAATGATGGCACGATCTTGAAAATATGAAGTTTTATGGATATGGAATGGTGGAGAAGAAAGAGTGAAGAAAATAAGAAAGTATTTGTTAAAAAAATTCGTTTTGGAAGCCTTTATATAGATGCACAACAGTCATAACCATTGGCGAAAGGTTTTCAAACGAATGGACACTTCTTTTGAAAATTGAATTTTGAATCCAACTGTCACCATGTCGACATGGGGTATCCCCTTATGTCGACATCCCTCAGTTCAAAATTATAGAGATGTTGTTTTGTAAAGACAATTGAATTTAAAACAAGTTGAAACTTCTCCGAAGCAAAGTAAAGTGTTTAAATAATATTTTGAGATAGAGAATTAATATAAAACATTATTTCAAATATATATATATAATTGATATAGGCTGTCAATTATATAAGTAATATTTAAAATCAGA
Source organism: Allium cepa (assembly GCA_030765085.1). Classification (NCBI taxonomy): domain Eukaryota; kingdom Viridiplantae; phylum Streptophyta; class Magnoliopsida; order Asparagales; family Amaryllidaceae; genus Allium; species Allium cepa. The sequence goes on from CM060931.1 coordinate 446,065,137, forward strand.
ATATGTTTTGATGTTTTAAAAATAGAAGTTTTTAAAATCAGAATAGAGGAATATTTCAAGGCTAAAACAAAGTTTGAAAATGTTTTTGAAAACATGATTTTGAAAGCTAAAACATTTTGAAAACAGATTTAAAAACATTTTGAAAAATCTATTTAAACTGAAATTGCAAGAACCTTCCTACAGAGCTCCTCCATAGGACTCGAGAACTTATACAAAGTAGTTTAAATGATTTTGATTTTCGTGGGTTTGTAAGCCACTTGTCGTAGGTTTGTAAGCTACTTGTCGTGGGTTTGTAAGCCACTGGTTTCGATAGAAATTGGGTTCAATCCTAAAAGAAAATTGAAAGAAAGATGAGAGTGCTATTATGAAGTTTTAACAAAATACTAGACACTTATCTTGAGATCTTGAAATCTTGATTCTCTAGAGTCTTGAATCTTGAATCTCTATTCATCATCTTGATGCTTGAGTCTTTATACTAATCAGTCTTCGATGATACCTGTATATACTTCCTATATACATATATATATATATTTATCTATATGGAAATGTTAGTATATATTTATAAAGTAAAGTATAATAACTATATAAGGTTGTTGTCATCAAAACATCATCAACTCAGTTCCTAACATAGTGATCTATATTGTAAACATCATAATGATTACATGTTTTGATAGCCACGACCCACGTTAAACATTAGAAATTACCATTAGTATAACACATGAAATCGTAGATATACTCCTTTACTTTCAGTGAATTCCAATTGAAACCAAAAGTATTAGCTAATTTGGATGTTTTGAATCATATAACTCTTATGTACAATAGGTCATATTACTCCTAAGTAATAAATTACTTCTTCAAAATGTCAGCAACTAGGTATTTATTTGTCATGCTCTCTTTGATAATACTAATCACAATGATTAATTATCTTGGATATTAGCAATATAGAAGAAGTTATCACATTATTTAATGTACATAATACCGATCGATATATGTATAGGTCTATGTTATAAAGTTCATGAAGCTGTTGTGATTAACGATGTTAGTTTGTATCATTGATTGTGGATGCTAGCCTCAGATATGATTTGTTAGTTGTCTTTGTAAAATGACTAAAGTGCATTCCTTTCAATGGCATGGCAAAGACTAAATTAAGTGCCTTCCTAAATAGGATCTTGATTATTATCACACTTCAACTTAATGTTAATGAGAACCATAAAATTTACAAGAAACGAGTTACATGTCCCTATTTTTGATGTTTTTATAAGAAAAGTCCATGTATATATAAGTATGTAAATTTAGTCCCTATTTTTAAAAAAATAGAAAACGCAAGGTGCTTTGCACTTTTCTGACAGAAAATGCAAGCTAACTTGCAACTTTTATCAGAAAAGCGCAAGCTAGTTTGCGCTTTTTTATTTTGAAATTTTTCCTGAAATTTTGAAATTTTCAAAAAAAATTAATTTTTTGAAAAGCGCAAGTTAACTTGCACTTTTATAAGAAAAGCGCAAGATAGTTTGCGCTTTCTGGTTTATAGAAAACAGGGACTTAATTTACATACTTATTATCATAGGGACTTTTCTTACAACAACATCGAAAATAGGGACCTTCGGTGCAAAGCCCCTAAAATTTAATCCTCAAAACAAACTATGCTTATATATCATGTTTCCATCTTTTGTCATGGTTGGCATTTATTAAATTATATTCAACAATATGCAGGTTATATTCATGACAGTTGAGCTTATTTACATTTTGGATAAATTTTAAAAAGAACCATATCTTGCTAGCACTAAATTACGCATTTTACCATTATCATTAGGCATATCTAGCACATGAAGGATACACTTATTTTTTTTTATTCGGTAGTTATGACTTTAGCACAAATCTCTATATTTATCAAATGGAAAATTTTTGAATGCATGCAAAAGTGAAACTGGAGCTAAAAGAATCAAGAAATAAATGGATGAAATGCACTTATACAGTGTGAAAAAAAATTGAATATAAGTGTATAATTTTGTTGCTATCACTTTCCATTTGGGCTATGCAGAAGATATCATATATTGGACAACGATATGTCTGTAGGATTTCTATTTAGAGGTCTAGGGATCTAATTCTATTAACAATAGTTCCAAGTTAGAAAAACTTTGCACTGTGGTTTATTTAAGATTCAAAATTAGTTTGAATTTGGCAATGATTTAGAGACAGATAAATAACATTAATAAGCCTTTTAACATCTGTTTCATTCTTTTTTCCTACACTAGGAAGTGTTCTATTATATACATCATATGTAGTAATTTGAACTTTTCTAAATTTCCCTAACATGTAATAACTTTATGTTATACCCAAATTTGCAGCGGTTATTTGGATTTTAAGCTCACTTATCCGTCACCTTTATAACCCTTACGCTAAATTAAATATAACCTTTCATACAGATATAGTTATTCGATAATCTATATCAAAAGTATGTTATAGATCTAAGATGTTCAAGTTACAATGTTTGAAATAAAAAAGTCACTGCTAAGTAGTTATTATTAGAATCATTGTTTGATCTTGGAATTATTTAAATATCAAAAATATCATTAACATATGTAAAATGGGTTATTACTAATATTAGAGGGAATTCTAGTAGCAAAGGCATCATATGACTATAGACCTTAGTTAGAAAACTTTTGGTAAGATGACAAGCAGGTGTGACCATTTACTCTAGACACAATTATTTATATGCTACCGTGCATTTTAAACTTATGAGTTAGTTGGTAATATGCAAATCTATCAAATATTAAAATTCAATTATCATTGTAAGTCATGGTATAACTACATTATGTTCGCTTTATGTTCTTTTGGAGTTTTTACACTTGAGCTTTTATAGATTGTTAGGCTCTTTGATATTTAGATGCAATTTTGTAGTATTTCGGATAAAGGCTTTTCCCAGTATTGAAGATTTTATTTTTATGTGTAGGTACCCTGAGTTAATGTTTGCAAAACGGACCAACCTTTAAAGTGAATTTCTAAATAATTATGTCAAAGTCAAGCTTAGAATTTGGATTTTGCATAGCCCTCCAGGTCAGCAAACTTTCATGTTCATGTATTAAGTACTTCATTTTAAATCGTGTTAGGTCATATCAATTAATACATGCTCCACTTCTATAATTTCAATATTAATTTTTTGTAAAACCGTATTTTTCCTCCTTAGGTAAGTGAAAGGGTTTTCCAATTATATATCACCATAAGCACATTATTGTTTGCATAGTTGTACATAAACATGCATTGTTTATAAACAATAATTATCATGCTTAAGAGCTTATAAACAATAATCATCAAAAAAAATGTTTGTCTATATCCTATGCAATGCATTGTTTATATCGATGTAAAAAATAGAAAAGTTCACTTTATTCGTCAATAAACATGAATAAACTCATAATGCTTTTCTAAAATGGTTCAAATATACCTTAGGATTTCAAGTTTTTCTCTTTTTCATTATTAGATGTATGTTAGTCATATTTTATGCTTTCTAGCTTTCACCGTTGCTAAGTTTATATTAATTGATGACCATTCTCCTAATTTTGTCCAAGTTTTTACATTTTGTACCTTTTATTTTGAAATTTTGATATGAGATCCATTATAGGCTACTGACCACAAGTAATTTATTATCGTCCAGACTATAAGAAATTTCCTTCTAACCACCACATACATAATTCGTCATCCATTTATTTTCAAATATTCACCATCTATTTAAGTATTTTTTCATAAACTATACTGGCCATGGTTTTAAACCTTAATCAAATGATAACATAGGGCATATAATGTATCTGTGTTGTGGAAGTGAACTAATAGTTATTTTAATGATAATGACCAAATGACAACATCCAGGAAAGGTACACTATTAACGTTCACTTGGTCCTTCCTTTTTAAATTGTTTGTTAAAGCATTAAAAACTTTGAGTTGTAATATGTATATTATTCAATGAAGTTTACGATATAAATTCATTTTAGAAAGTAACTACAAGAATTTTGATAAGAAATACATCATATTTGGGTTTATTTAATACTTAATTCGAGCATCGTTTGAGAAACCTAAGGCATATATCCCAGGTTTTATTCGATCTATTAGTCTTAACCCAATTTTCCAAGATTTAATTTGTGAATTTTCTGTTGACATCAAATATATGGTCTTGCTAAGATTTTAATAAAATTGCCAACACCCAAGACTATATTATTTAACCGTTCATGATTTTGATCGAATGTGTTTGCTTTCTCTATTAATGTCGATTTTGGGTACATATATATATGTTCAAAAAAATAATGCAAAGGGCTTTGTATAAATAAAGTGAGCTTGGATAAAACTTTAACTTTAGGGAAAAAAATTATTATTTTGTGGAAATTTATATTAGAACAACCTCTTCATGCCTGAACTTAACATACTTTTCTCTGGCCAATATACCTAAAGAAAAAAATCAAAAAAAAAAAATTATTTGCACGCACTTACTAATGTAGGATTGGAGGTTTGGCATGTTACAACTGACAAGGTACTCGAGAATTCAACTAAAACATAACACAAAGAAAAAATAGAGAAATTCGGGCATGCACTATGGCACAAATTCCACAGTACTACTACATAATTAACCATGCAATTAAGTGTTAGAAATCATAATGGCAAATTACATTCAAACGATGGAGTTTCCATATAAGTATTATGAAATTTTAGCATTATGAAGTTCTAAATTATATATTTCCTTTAATTTACTTTTAACTTTTGTGTTTCTCATGTTAGAAATTCAAATTTATATTACGTAGATTTAAAATTCTACACTATTAAACATAAATTTTTAGAAGCGAATTCTTTAACAAAATTTATGGACGATGAAGCTTGATCAGTTAAAACTATTTTGTATAAATTTTCCATCATAATATCAACATCTTCCATTAAGATTTCTAGAGGTTTGAAATATAGAGTTTTATGGTTTAAAATAAAAGGCGCTGACTTCAAAATTATGAAATTTTCCTTCCTTTATTATTTAAATGAAAGTTGAAATTTCAAACTGTATAAGTTGATTATATTTTCATTATTTTTTCTTCTTTTTAAAAAAATTTCAACTTAGATTTTTTCCTTAGATTTTATAGTTTGGTTTATATAAGTTCTTGGAACAACATAAACTATCCGTAAGCATTAAAACTTGAAGTTCCTTTACCTTTAAGCATTTTGGGGGCTACAAATTTCAAATTATAATCAAGATTTCTTTGCATGCTAATTAAAATTTATTGATTGCAGGTTTTTTGGCTAATATGAAAATTCATAGCTTTGAAACTCTTCCATTATTTGTTTCTAGCTTTGTAATTTTCATTTAATAAATTTCAGTTTTTTATTTGTATAATCCGATTTTGAAAAAAAAAATTCTAGAGGTTTCATAACTCTTTAGTTTTGGGCATTCCAATTTCTAGCTTCATAGTTTTCCGCATTAAATATTTTTGGTCAACGGGGGATTTTGTTCGACGCAAATATGCAACTGGAAGTCAGATGACCATATTAAGAAGTAGTGCTAATAAATATATGAACCTTGGTCTGATTTTCATTATCATGGGTTAAAAATGTATAGATAAAACCGTTATTTGTTTTAAAAATGTTATATTGCATAATGTAGTTTCTTTACATTCGTTGCCGCTACAACGTTGAAACAAAACATGAACTTTTGTAATGCTGGTAGAAAAACCTTTTCAGTTTTTCCTTTATATTAAATATTTCATACTTCCTTCATGTACCAAACACTCCCTGTTATGATTTTGAGATTTATAGTTCATAAATTTGTTGTTGCAATGCCATTTTTTACCTATTAGTTTTTTTTATTTTTTTATTGGAACATTGGCTCATTAATGTGTTATTGCTATATGTCGTTTTATAGTACAGAAAAATAGCCTGTACATTTAATCGACACTTTTATTTTCCAAAAATTTATGTTCTGGAATGCACATCTAAAATAATTTCTTATGAGCTAGAAGAAATGGTCATGTATGTATGCCAGTTTAGTAAACTCAACTTCAACTACGCAAAGACTTCCCCTAGTCCAAAATTTACGGATGCCAATTTGTTATTCCCAAAGGTTTAATGGTCAGGATATGCATGCTAACAAATATTGTTTCTTTTTACTAATCTGGTTATGCAAAATTCTTATACATCTGTTTCAAATCGAAATAAATTGTTTTCACCAAGTTATTGTTTTTCCACAACGAATTACAGTTAAAGGAAGTTCTATTTATTTTCCTAAGTCTAACAGGACATGCTTTGTTAGCATAATTGACAAAGAATACGTGCACAGAATGATATCATGGCTGCATAATTTCATAAAACGATATCATGACCGCAACATTTTCTATGAATTCAGGTTACATAAGATCATATGTTATTCCACCAGCACTTTAGTAAGTTTGACTTATACCTTTTTTATTAAAAAGGATTCACATGACTGTTGTATTTTTAGGTACGCTCTATTGATTTCACATTTTTTTATCCTAGATTCCTTTCTATGCATTTAGATATTAACCAATCATTCTAATTACATTTTTTCTCTGTGTCTGTTTTTGACATGCTTTTCTGGGACTACAGTCCAAAATGAATAACTATGCCTATTAATGCCTTCAACCTTTCCCTTCCAACGCACGAGATTAAACATTATATACTTGCAAGTGGCAAAATTGATTGCTGTGCAAGTAATAATGCTCATGTTTTCATTATATAACAAACCATTACTATGTTACTTTTTTATATTAGCTTATTAACATTACCACTAATCCGTTTGCGAAGCACGAGTTTGTACCCCTTATGAACATGGTGTAGAAATTGGTTTATTTTACGCTGATTTCGTTAGTTCTTAAACTCAAAATACTATACACAATATGATGATAAAAATTTTACTCATCAATGACCACATGGACAACAATTCCAATCATACCGCATAAATATCTATAATTTGTCAAATAGTGCCATATAAATTTAGATCCACTTTTTAATGGAATATAAGATAAAAATTCAGAGCGCCTGCACCTATTGTATACTTCAGCTCTTAAAATTCAAACCACCAGTTTTTAATCATTAATTTTGAAATTCAAACGCATTGAATTATGCACAAATTTTTGTCATTTGTGTAAAAAATATGGATTCGGTTTCTTATAGGAGAAAATAAATTTAAACGGTAACTCATGTTGTAATTTTGACCCAATATAATTAAATTCTTTAAGAAATCCAATCATAGCCTGTATATTCAGAATTTTACAAATTACTATTATAACTGAATTATTTTATTTCTAATTTCATATGTATTCAATGAATAAAAATTACATCATTTACCATACAAGTTAAACCTACAAAATTCGATCGTGGAGTGGAAACAAAATAGTAACTAAATAGTGGTAATAAGAAATAAACACATTATATTAGCAGTAAAACACACATAGATACACACATATACATATGTATGTATGTGTGTGTGTGCGTGTGTGTGTGTGTATTCGAAGAATGTCTACTGCTTTATATGTCTTCTTTTGTTTAAAAAGATTATACTTATATTATATTTTCAAAGGTTTGCAGGGAAACACAATAGGGATTATCGTCATCATTAGTGTAAGAATTTATTTTCTCCTTTTTTCCTGGAAACACAATAGGGATTGTCATCATCATCATTAGTGCAAGGACAAAAAGCATCACATGAATAATTTATGGCTCACAATCCTTGACTTGCTTATGTCTGCATAACTTTTAGTTATTATTACTTTTTTGTTGTACTGAAGTGCACATTTTGACGTCATTAATTTATTTCCAAATACCATTTTCTTTGGGGCATCATTTTCAACTGTGTATGCAATAATTCTTTCAAATGAAATTATTATTATTGTTGTTGTTATATATATAATTGTGTTCAATAAATAACAGACGTAGGGAAAAGTTATTTAATAGGATGTTTAAAACAAATCGGGAAATGTCCTTCATATTTATCATCACAATGATAGAAAATGTGGATTCATTAATAATCAGGAATCAAAATTTAGCTATGGTCCATATGCGTAGCACGTGTTCGCACTAGTAGTGTGCGTGTGTGTCTATATATATATGCCAAAAGACATAAAAAAATCACTCAAGACTCCTCCCCTCTCCCCTTAAACCCTAATCCCATCCCCAAGGCCAAGCCTTCCATCCTTTGCAAACCTAGGCTATGAGCACCTCCAAAATCCAAGACCTAGGCCGAGCCACTTAGAAGCTTCCATTTAAATGTTCGTGGGCTTTTAGTTCGAGTTAGAAAAGCTATATCCATTTTCTAGTTAATCATTTAATTCCAAGGTGAGAATTCTATTTATAACATTATATATTGGATGATATATATATATATATATATATATATATAGGTTATGCTTGGTTGTGATCATTTTTACCATGTTTGGATGATGATGACATGACTTTTTAATTATATTAGGAAGTCATGTTAAATATACATCGAAAATCACAAAAGAAATCACTTTTCTTTTTGTAAAAGAAATGGTGTATGTGAGATTGTTAAGCCTCTAAAAAATAGTTTATAAATTTTTTATAAACACTAAAATCCAATTTGATAAAGTTTTGACAAGTTACGAAAATTGAGTTAAAAATAGGCCGTCGCATAATGGTAGTTCGTGATTTCATGCCGTAAAAAATTAAATCCATTTATACGATGGATTCGGAGTCGAAATTCTTTGTAATAAGAATTTTCTAAACTTTTATAATCATATTTTCAAACCAAGAAAAGAAAATCGATATTTAATTTAATAGATTTTGAAATATGAGCTAAACAAGTTTTCAAAATATTCACGGTTTGGCAGTTCGGAAACTAAAGCGACAAAATCTTTATAATTGATATTTTTAACTCTTTAAAAATAAGTAATAAATTCTATAATTATTTTAAAATATTTTAAAAGAGATTTGAGTTATAAAAATGGATTTCTAAATGATAGAAAAGTTGTTTTGATCAAATAAGCCTTAAAGCACCATTTGAAATATGGTTTTAAACCGAGTATTCTTTCCCAAATCCTGTATAAAATAATTCAAGTAAATAATTAAGTGTTTTAATAATAATTTGGAGTTTTATAATTTATTTAAAAGAGTAAAAAAATTATTTAGAGAAAAGGTGTTATAAATAAAATGATTTAATCTTAGCTATAAAAGTCGATTAGTTGACTGGATTTTTCTATTCGTGAGATCTGAATGTGGAGTGCTTAAACTAAGGATATGTTTAGGAGCAACCAGTGCCTTGGCTCACCTGGCCTCTATCCTAGGTGAGAGATAGATGAAGTCGAAATGTCAGAAAAGAGACAAGTATAAAAGGTTCAAAATTTATAAATTTAATTTGATGCAACTTGGATTGAATAGAAGTAATATTCTTATACTTGGTATTAAATTCTTAGGATGGAACCCATACTATCCATGTTAAATTAAAAGGCGATTTCACTGTTACTCGATGGATAGTAAAAGTTGAATATGAAAATTGATATTGAGTAGAATTAGTATAATTTATATCGACCCTTTTTACTCAATAATTTTTTCCAATATGACTTAGGAAAATGTTTGGTATTTCCAAGTTAAAGAGAGATTTAATGATTCTATATATACCAAGAAGAAATGTTTTAAATATATATATAAGATATTTTTGATAAAAAAGAAAGTAATTGACAAAATGATAAGCACCTATTTACTTAACATCTTTTTATCGATGGTTGGTTCGAAGAAACCAGAGTCGGAGTTGAGTGATTCTTATTCAAAAACTACTTTGAACCAATGTACGTTCGAAAGTGAAGACATGGAATGATAGTAAATGAATGATAGGCTGCTTGTCACTTACCTTGGGGGGGAATTTCCCATATCATATGTATGGCAGTAGCATCTTCAATTGATCTTCGATGTAAGGGTTGCTCGCTACTAATCCTAGGGATGTTTCTCGACCGGATGTGGTTATTGAGTTCCTTCAGTTTGTCCTGTCCCTGGATAATTTATATGGATGAATGTCTGATGTTGCATTTCAAATCACATCGATTGATCTCTATAAACATATCAACTGTTTGGTGGTGGAGATGGCAACTTTTCTTAGCTTAATACCATTCTTGAGACATACGAACACGGGAGTTATACGTTTGTAGAAATCAGTTGTGTGATCATGGATAACAGTGTCGCATTCAAAGAGGAATGTTCTATATGAAAGGTAATCGTTACCACAAGCCTCATCACCCAAGAATGACAAAAACAGGGTAGATTCAATCGGGCTATGTGAGTCGCTCCCATTAGGATATGGTCGTCACCTTTCCAAATTACCCTCTATATTTCGGGTTTGTTGAGTATATTATGGCCATATATAGGTCGGGAACGATCAGTGTGATATTTGGTATTATCTATAGTAATAGTAAGCCAATTTTATGTTGGTAGAGCTTGGAGCCTCAGGTCCATTTTTCTAGAGATGTATTGTCGGAAGGTAGTCCCTTAACTTATCATTGTATGTAAATTCATTCTCCAATAAGTGCCTTTGGATTTGATTGTAGAACCTACTATGTAGCTAGTATGCTGGAATTTAATCAATGTAACAATTTGGGTTAAGATTTATAAGTTTATTTGAAAAGTATTTTTAAAAGAATGTCATTAAAAATAATATTTCCAGATTTTACATAGCAAGTGTTTTGGTTATCATCGGTAAAAACTCGTGTCGTTTTATGTGTGGTGAGTTTCTCACACCGGTCTCATGATTGACCTAGAGTTTATTATCTTTTCCCTTAGACTCCAGTTCCCTATTTTTTCGGGCAGCCTAGTAGTTAGGTTTAGTTGGAAGAAATCTGGAAGAGCTCAGAGCATGGATTTAGAAGTTTCTTCAGTGGACTATTACCTCTTTTTCACCACACTTATGTACTATTGTACTATGCATTTGCAAGGACAGATATTCATAACTCTCCATGTTAATGTTAAGTTAAAATCTGAGTAAATGTATTTAAAATTTTCTACCGTAAAGATTATGTGTGGAAATGGTATATGTTATTCCATTCATGTCTGATTCTGTTATATCTTTATTTTCTTTCTACCCTTAATGGCCAGGTTTTCCAACACTTGAATTTGCAGCAGTTGAATACCAAGGATGTACTAGTGTCGATTTTCGAGGGTTGAAAATCTCGTTTGTTACATTTGGTATCAAAACTTAGGTTGAACTAACACCTGAGCCTAATATGGGTAGAGTCTCATCAGAGATAGGGTTAGCAAAATCCTAGGATAATTAACTCATTAGAGAGAGGGTTAGTAACACCCTAGAATGAGTTAGAGTGTTTTATATAAGAGCGCGTGTTTGTTATGCTATATATAAAAATGATTTTTTTTGGAAAGTTTGGAAACGTAATAATAATAAAAATAGGATTATATTTTAAATATAAAGAAATATCTTTCAAATTATATAGTTATTTATATAGTGACCAGTTATTTGATTTGAAAGTTTAAATACAACATCTTATGAATTAAGTTTCACGATTTGACTATAAGGTCTTTGATAATAATACTATGTTAAGGTTAATGAATTTATCAGATAATAAACGAGCATGTTGAATAAAAATGTATTTCACACGAAAATCAAATGATTTTGTAAAAGATTAATTTGGAAGATATGTTTTATAAAAGGGATTTTGAGAATTTATATCCTGATGTTTGAATTTTTTTTGGCAAAGTTTAAAGAAATTGGAGAAAATCATATAATATAAAGTAATTAAATGTTTTTATACACGGAGACATAAATATATATTAAGAGAAAAATTTATAAATGTGATATTTTATAAATAACATAATAGATTTATAAACAGTGTTTTACAAATATTAAAATTGGATTTGTAATTAATATTTTGTAAATCAATTTATAAATAGGATTTTATAAATAAATGAGATATATAAAAGAGTAGATTTAAATAAAGATATTTTATAAGAAGTAGTTCTATAAAATAGAAAGGAAAATTATAAATATAGTTTTATAAATATGGAAATGATCTGTTTTGAGATTTAAGTTTGGATTTTATAGTGAAAATATTTTCACATTTTAAAAGTTAAAATAATCTTTTGAAGGAATGTCTTAAAAGTGATATTTTTCAAATTAAGATTAATGACTTTTAAATAGTGATTTAAAATGTACTAAGTGATAAAAACATAGATTTCAACATTTATTGCGGTAATAAATGTTTTCGAGAAAGTGAGAAAGACATAGACTATAATATTGTTGTTATAGTAAGTGATTTCAAAATGGAGATATTTTATATAGTATATGGAATTTATATATTCGAGGTGGGTAATTTATATCTATTTTCAAAAGAATGTCATCCATTCATGGTCTTAGAGGTAACGATACCCTAACTTGATCGGCTTCATTATTAACTAATTAATAATTTAAATTCGACATCGAAAATTAATAATTAGTATAATTAATCAAATCTCTATACTAGTGTTCTTGGGTTAACGTAACGATGTTTTACACAACATGCATTTTGACCCTATAAAATGTGTTTTGGAAAATATGAAGCTTTCCTTGGAGATTTTTACGGATTAATGTATTTAGAGGCATTTTCTATTGTTAAAATTGAAATAGTTTCTTTGGAAAGAAGATAGAAATTTTTGGTGAATAATTTTTTTAAGGTAAATATATATAAAGAAGCATCTTTATAAAAAATGTTTCAAATAAAAGTTTTATGAAATATTTTCAAAAAACTATTTTGGGAAGGTTAACAAGTAAGTATGTGGTACATGGATAATTTTATCGCATAATTTTGATCTAGGATTCGAGTGCAAAACTTTGAGATGTTTACACCAGTCTAAAAAAGGATTTATCACACGATTCTTAACGACAAACACTGATGATGGTTTGTGGTTGGAAACTTGAGTTTCGTGTCATAGTTAAGAGTTATACAAGGAAAACAAAAATTTTGATCAAAAAGCCTGAACGAAGTCTACACTAGAAGATCGAGGGATTAATATTAGTTCGGAAGTAAAGTTGTGAATTCGAATAGTAGATCGAATCAGATATTGCGTATAGGTAAATTTAAAAATAAATACTTTAGGCAAACACTTTTAGGATTTACATTGTAATTTCGAGGACGATATTCCTTTAAGTGGGAAGTATGTAATGACCCACAAAAATATCAATTTGAAATATTATATTTATTTTTAAATATTCAATTATAACCTTTTTGAAACATAGATATGATGTTTTGAACAGGAAAAATGGTAATCTTATTTTCAGTAAGTATTTACATAAATATATACTTTGGAAAAAATATCGATAAAATGGTCGAAAACCGTTTTACCAATAAACAGCTTTAAAATCATAAAACATCGCACACGGAGCTGGATAGATACACTTAATTCTACAATTGAACAAGAATATGAAATAATATTATTTATTTTATTTTTGGGAAAAATAAAGATATTTATGATATCATAAGTGATACTCTTATATTTAAATATCGATTTATGAATTAAAATTAAGATTTATTGATTTAATAATTGTTATAATGGTTGTAATAGTTGTTTTAAATGATAGTAATTCATTTTAAATAGTTATAAAGTGATAATAAATCGTTTATAATCGTTTTATAAAAATATATGCTTGATTTGAAAATATAAGAAAATTGATATCGCTTTATCGATATAATAGCACCTTTTGTAAACGATTTTTTGATATTGATCTATATTGTTTTATAAATCAAATGTAATTAGTTAGAGATGATAAGAAATGAGTTTTTGAATTTTGTTTACATTTATATGTAATCTAATTTATAAGTGAAAATGTGACCGGAAATCCTTTCCCGATTTTCAACGATTTAACAGATGGAATTTGTTCGAAAGTCGTTATAACCTTGTTTATATGTCACATGCATGTATATACATGCATACGCACACCCTAAAATGAACATGAACATGAACATATATACAGACATATATTATACATATACATTTTAATATAAAATAATAAAAAATTATTAAGATATTTTCCGTACACTTCACCCTTAAGCAAAAACAAAGTCAACACTTACACATCTAAGTACATGCACATGGGAGGGGGAATGTTTCGGTCGAAGCGTGGTGATGGTAGGATAGTTTAAAGGAGGAGATAATATCATGAAATTTTTACTCTCCCATTTTCCTATCAACACCACACTTCTTTTCCACTTCGTTCTCCACTTTTCTCCATCAAAATACCTAAGCTCTCTTGTAATAACCCTGGTACTAGTGATTACCTATGATATTAAATTATAAGGATAGTAATAATTTAATATTGAGAATAAAATGAAATAGAGAGGATAAATTTGTTTTGAATTGTTTATCTCAAATAAACAACGTGTTCAAAGTTAAAGGTTGATCTTGGAATTTAATTGAATTAAGTTTTGGGTAATAAATGGAAATATTGGAATCTTTGGTAACTTGAGTTAACAAATTAATCAAGGAATGTATTTCAACATTCAGTTGTTGAAATAAAAATAAATAAATGGAAATAAAGTTTTAAAACTTTATTTTGAGAGTTTCGAGTGAAAATAATCGTTTATTGGACTTTAATAGAGTGAATGTAATAATATCGGTAATTATTGCCAATATTAGCCGTTTATTAAATATAAAAGGAGATATATGTAGAAATTATGTATTTATTAAAATAAAAGATGAAATATTGGTTGGAAATAATATTTAACGATTCAATAAAGTTAGAATGATTTACTACAACTAATTTGACAAGAAAAATAATTTTTCTTTAATTTGTTGTGCTTAAAATGGTATAATTACACTAAAATTTGTAAATTGTGTAATATTGACAAAAATAAGGTTTTACTGGTGAAAATAACTTTTTATAGTCGAAATAAATTATATCTTGTTAAAATAATAATTTTATTCACATACATTTGTACGTATATTTTTATTTGATTTTAAAATGAAGAAGATTGTACATATATTGATAAAAAAGATAAATATAACTTAACATATTCATTAAGTGTTATTGCCTTAGGCTTTTTGGGTAAGGTTTAAATCCACAACCCATTGCTGGAATCTTTTGGTAAGAAAGAAAAAAACACAGCATGTAGTCTTTCCTTCATCTTCTTCTCAGAAACTAATTATATAGTAAATAGAAAATAAGAAAAACAATGGCCATCCTCTTGTAAATTCAATTTCCACCCAAAATTTCTGCAAATTCATAGAGAGAATCAGTTAAATCAAGATTATTCAAGGTAATCCAAACACATACTAAATTAAATTCACCAAATCTTTGAGATTGAGATGAGTTGTTTATAACTTCTTTTATTGTTCTGCATGCTTCTTTTCTAGCTTTTATAGGGTCTTGAAGCCTCTCTTCTTCATCAAAGCTCACAACTTGCCGAATTCTTTCTAAATTTCTAAGTTGAGCTCAAGCTCACAAATTACTACGGGAAAATGAATTGCCTGTGAAAATTTGGCTAAAATCGGTTACTGTATATAGGAATTCTGTTTGTTAATTGTTTCTTAGTTTTCTGATTTCTGGTTGCTACTTTGAGCACCCATATCTTTTTTATTTTCAGTGGAATTGTTGTCGAATCTTCTGTGATTGTATTTTAGTTGTCAAACTCTATGCATGCTGATTTTTATGACCTGAAACAACCTGTAGCTATGTTAAACTTTTGCTCAAAGACGCACTAGAGAAATGACCTGAAGCGGGAAGGAATCAATTCACATATGAATGGTCGACCAGGAGGTCGACCATACACTTCCCCAAGTTGACTATACGGTCGACCTGAGGATCCTCAAGGTCGACCTGGAGGTCGACCTGAGGAAGTGCATGGTCGACCTCCTGGTCGACCTGCATATGGTCTTTCTTTATATTTGTTTTTCAGAGTTTTCTGTAAGCTTTTTCTTCCTATTCCGATGCCTTTTATGACTAATCCCTTGGAAATTTTAAGATGATTTTGATGATTCTTATGGGCATGATATCCATCAATGGATTAGCCATGTTCTGGAGGAATTTGGAATTTAAAATTTTGTTTTAAATTCGAATATCGATTTGGATTGAATGCTTCGTTTTTCTTCGATTTCAAGCACTATTTCTTCCAAAAAAATTTGAGAAATTTTTAAATAAATTGGCTTTGAAATCATTATTATGAAATATTTTCAATTACTATTAAATTATTTCAAATTATTTTAAAAATATTTGTCTCCTATCATAAGGAGAAATTTCACTAAATTGCTTCCATAATGGTTTTAGAAAATTATTTTTTAAATCCTGTTTTCTCTAGAATTTTTTTATAAATAATACACTTAATTTGATGCTTTTCAAATGTATGAGAAAGAGAATTAAACAATTTTGTAAAACACATGGCATGAGACATGTGAGTTTACTTTTTCGGTTAATTTCGGACTTGTACAATCGAAATCTCTTGAGTATGTTGTTTTGAGTTGATTATTGAGATTTATTACAGGAATTATCCGAGTTAGCCAATATTGGCAAGATGAGAGGTTCGAGATCTCCTATTATAGGAGTAATAATCAAAGGGAACCACTTATATATGCTGTTTTACTCACCAATGAGACGAGGTGAGTCTTGAGATGAGATTTCCCTTTTCGGGAATTATGGTTTATGAGAAACCACTATGAGGTTTATTTTCACTAGCGGATAAGACGAGGCAAGATATATGAGTATTCTAAGATTTCTAAGAATTGATACTTTATTTTTATGATGTGGAGTTAACTATCGGTTAGTAAACCGTGTAGTGCGAACGTGTGGTATGGGACACACGGTAACACTTCTCGGGTTCTTTTCGTGAGTTTGTGGCACATCCACTTGTATGCTAGTGCTATAGACCTTGGGTCATCTGAGTATATGACTTCGGTCACCACAAGCTATGGGACATCGGTCACCACGAGTTATGCGACTTCGATCATCATGAGTTATGCGACTTCGATCACCACAAGTACGACCTTCGGGTCCATGAATTAGGTACCAAGATTATAAATTGCATTGGACAAGAGTTTAGCACGTGCAACATTGCTTCGACTTTGCAATCGGGGATCTAGCCAATCCAGTTTTTCTGAGATTTGCTGTGTTTTATACGATTTCACCATTTTGAGATTTTGTTGCATCGATAGCCTAGAGCTACATGAGATGTCATATAGGCTGATTTCATTTTTACGATATTTGAACTCTGTTTTGAGTTCTATGTGATTCATATTGGAAATTTTGATGAGTTTCCCTTAGAGCTTTTGAATGTTTACTTGCATTTATATTGAATGCCTTTGTATTTGGAATACTTATGTTGAACTAAACCTATTCATGCGACAACCCGTAATGAATCTATTCCATGGCATTGCATTTGAGTTGTACTTGTATATCATTCCTTTATAACTAAAGGAAGAGTTCCCTTATGCATTCATATTCCTTTTATCTTATACTAATACGAAGTCCTAGTTAGCCTGGCCTGTGTATTTATTACTCGGGTCAGACCGAGTTGCTGGTAAGGTAGTCGGACTCTTAGCTTGCTTTACCTTTTGGACTCCACCATCGACTTTGGATATGGCATAGTTTTTGTGTAGTAGCCTTTTATGTAGGAACCTTATGATGTATATTCTTTTGTGGGGGGGTGTATATATGGTGGTCGAATACCATTTGTGATATGTTGTATGATATTTGATGTATGTGTATGTATATATTATTTGTGTTGTGTTTTGTGATATACGATTATTTAAGTTATTATGTTTTGCTCCTGAATCGATCCTGTAGCCAACATAGTAGTGTATTAGATAGGAATTAAGTATGTCGAATACTTGAGATGAAATAGTAAAAAAAAGTACAAATACCAACATACTTAGCTCCTATCTAACGTAAGACTATGATGGTCGCCCTTAACCAGCCTTATTCTCCGCATTAGCAGACATAATTACGAAGTAATTCTCTTTGTTAATGTGGGTCTCGGGGTGGGGCATCATAGTTTGGTATCAGAGTAGGATTCAGAACAAAATGCAATAAACATAGAATAGTATACATGAGTATCATACATCAAGTATAATACACTAATAAACATCATCCACAAATCATAACCAAACCTTACCTTGTCCTTAACCTTTTGATTCCTTTAAGGGATAGATATAAAGGAATATGTCTAGGATTGTAAATTTTAATTTTAGTATTCCTTAATTACCGCATTTGAATGGCTAATATCTACCCCTATGAATAATCCTCTCATATCTTAAGTTTCAGTTATGGTTAGAAGAGGAAGAGGTCGCACTTCGAAGACGGGACCGTCCAGTGGTTCTCGTCCTGAAGGGGTTTATATGTCGACCGATCAGATTCTTGAGCTTCTTAGGAGTACTCAGCCTCCTACACCAGCTCGATCTTCTCCTTCGTGCAAATCCGCATTTGCACGTATGTTTATCAACTTCAGTGACCTCGGAGGCAAGCCATTCAAAGGCTCCGAGGCAATTCTAAGGTTCAGGCTTGGTTTCGTATTTATGAGCGCATCTTCACTCGCATAGAGATATATGATCATCATCGAGTTCTTGTGGCATCGAGTATGCTACAAGAACGGGCTTTAGACTGGTATGAGCTTCTTATAGCAAAGACGGATGAGTCCACCCTCTCATGGCATCATTTTCGAGACAGATTTGAGCTTAAGTTCGTACCAGAGTCCAAGAAGTCATTTCTTGCTCGTTGCTTCCTTGAGTTGAAGCAAGGCAAGTTATCAATATTAGATTATGTTTCATCTTTTGAGTCTCTATCTAAGTATTCGAAGAATCATAGGTTCTGGACTTAAGAATTATTTAAAGAAGTCGCTCATGCTTCAGTTAAGCTCTCATTTGAGGAGCGTGTAGATTCGGCGCTTCATCTTGAAGCCGTCGAAAACAAAAAGGATAGTAGCGGCGAGACCGATGTTCAAAAGAATCCACCGAAGAAGAAATTCCCTTTTCAAAGATCCAAGTCCTTTCCCCCTAAGAAGAACAAGAAGCATAGCAATTCTAGTTCTAGTTCTTTTGCAGCACCTCCTTCAGCCAAAGTCTTAGCTTGCTTCAACTGTGATTCTTGAGATCGTCTAGCTCAAGAGTGTCCTCATCCTCGCAAGTGTCTCTATTGCAAGCAAGAAGGACACATGATTTCTACTTGCCTTAAGAAGAAGAAGGATGCTCGTTCTGGCAATCTAAATGTGACAAAGGCCTCTGGTAGTGCATCTCAGTCAAAGGTATATCTCCAACAGTTCTTGAGGGTTCTATATTGTTCCATGATCTTTCTATTAGAGTGCTCTTCGATATGGGTGCATCGCATTCATTTATGTCGAAGGAACTCATTGATGCATTACAATTGGATGTTTCTTGTTTGATTACTTCTTTGAGGATTGAATCCTATCTGGGGATCCACAACCATTAGTATGCTTTGCAATGATGTTGAGATTCTTATTTGTGGCTTTTCTTTCCGTGTGATCTGCATGTAATTATTTATCTTAGATTCGATATGATATTGGGTATGGACTGGCTAGTTCGATGCGATGCCAGGTTTTTATGTTTAGAGAGAGTCTTACATTTTCGACATCCCAACACTCTAGCTTAGTTGTCCCTTACACTGCGGGATATCGAATGTGGTTTCGTAGCTTCTCTCTTTTCTCTTGAAACTCGAGACGACGATGATGATGATGTGTCTCAGATTCATGTTGTTTGTGACTTTCTAGATTTATTTGAGCCTATTTCGGGAATTAACACCCAAGCGTGCTATCGATTTTCGCATCGAGCTTATCCCGGGTGCATATCCTATTAGTCATCCTCCCATGTCTACCAAAGAGAATGAGGAACTCAGGAAGCAACTCCTCAAGCTTGAAGCTAAGCACTTTATTCGATCTAGTTCTTCACCATAGCGACCCACGGTGGTATTCTTGAGGAAGTCTGATGGGACTCTTAGGTTATATGCCGATTATCGCAAGCTTAATGAGTTGACCAATAAGAATCGTTATCCATTGCCTAGGATCGACGATATGTTCGATCAATTGAGTGGCGCTAAGGTATTCTCTCAGTTTGATCTTGCCATGGGATTTCATCAGCTCCGAGTTGCGGAAGGTAGCATTCCACTTACAGCTTTCCACACTCGCTAAGGTTCATATGAGTGGCTCGTCATGCCGTTCGATTTGATGAACGCCCCTGCTTACTTCATTGACCTTATGGATCGAGTATTCTGGGATTATCTCGATAAGTTTGTTCTTGTTTTCGTTGACGACATTCTTGTGTATTCCAAGTCCGAAACTGATCGTGCTCGACATCTTAGAATTGCTTTGAGTATTCTTCGATAGCATCAACTCAAAGCCAAACTTTCTAAGTGTCATTTTTAGGAAAACCAAGTTAAGTTATTATGCCATGTTGTTTCTTCCAAAGGCATTTTGGTTGATCCTTCCAAGATCGAAGCCATCCAGAATAGGAAGAGGCCCAAGAATGTTCATGAGATTTGTAGCTTTATGGGTTTGGTGGGTTATTACCGTCGCTTCATCAAAGACTTTTCCTGTATTATGCTTCCATTGACTAGCCTTACGAAGAAAGGCGTTCTCTATATATGGTCAGATAAGTATGAGCCTTCCTTTTAGAGATTGAAGGAGCTTCTCACTAATGCTTCTGTTCTTGTGGTTCTTGAAGGGAATCAGGATCTTATTGTCTATATTGATGCCAGTCATAGTTGCCTCGGTGATATTCTTATGAAAAGGGATAGGGTAGTTGCCAACGGTTCAAGGCAATTACGTTCAAACGAGGTTTGGTATGCTAGCTATGATTTAGATCTTGCCAACAGTGTCTTTGCTTTAAAGATGTATTGTCATTATTTGTTGGTAGAGCACTTCACTCTCTTCATCGATCACAAGTCTCTCAAACACTTGTTCACCTAGTAAGAGTTCAAATGCGACAACAGCGTTGGCTCGAGTTTCCAGCTTCATATTATTTCGACATTTAGTATACCCCTGACAAAGGAAATCGAGTGGATGATGCTTTGAGTCGTAAGCATTCAACAATTGTTTCCATAATAATTGCGGAATGGAAATATCTTAAGATTCTTTCCATGTGTGATATTCATGATCGTGCTTCCACTTCAGATTCACCTATTCTATTGTATAGCATGTAAGCTTGTCCTACTATTCTTGATCGGATTGCCGAGGCACAACAGCAAGATTCTAATATATCCACGCTTATTCAGAAGTGTAAGTCTGAATCCCACAATGATATTGAGATAAGGGATTTCAGCATCGATATTCATGGGTGTCTTCGAAAGAAGAACCATCTAGTCGTGCCTTCTATTCCTGAACTTGGGCGGGACATTCTAGCTGAATGTCACCGTTCTAAGTATACAATTCATCCAGGCAGTAACATGATGTATGCTGATATGTGTCGTCGTTATTATTGGGAAGACATGAAGCGATATGTAGCAAGTTATGTATGCAATCGCATGACTTGTCAGCTTATTAAGGCCAACAATCAACGACCCAAGGGTGTTCTTCGGCCTTTAAAGTTTCCATTATGGAAATGGGACCAAGTCTTTATGGATTTTATCATTGGCTTACCACGTTCGAGGTCAGGCCATACCGGTATTTGGGTTGTTGTGGACCGTATCACCAAGTCCGCAAATTTCATTCCAATTAAATCTAATAGGACGACATCTCTTTTATCGAATCTGTATATTATGGAGATCGTATGATTGCATGGTGTTCCTTTGTCTATTATATATGATCGTGATTCTCTTTTCATGAGTTAGTTTTGGCAGAGTCTTCAGCAAACTTTAGGCACAAATCTTAATCTTAGCACAGCTTAACACCCACAGTTTGATAGACGGACTAAACGGGTGAATCGTACCTTGGATGATTTTCTTTATGCTTGTATCTTGAATTTTGGTGGTAGCTCGAATGATCATCTTCCTCTAATAGAGTTTGCTTATAATAATATCTAATAAACTTCTATCAACATGGCTCCTTTTCGAAGCCTTATGCGAAAGGCTATGTCGTTCTCCATCATGTTGGCTCGAATTAGGAGAAAAGCTCATTCTTGGCCTGAGTCTATTCGAGAATCATCTGAGGAGATTCATCTTACTCTAGAGTGAATGAAAGAGGCTCAAAGTTGACAGAAATCCTACGTGGACAACTGTAGGAGGCCTCTTGAATTCTCAATGGGCGGTCTTGTTTGTATCCGAGTTTCTCCTCTGAAGGGAGTGGTACGCTTCAGCTAGATAGGGAAACTGGCACCATGCTATATTAGACCATTTCCTATTACAGAGTGTATGGTCCTGCTGCATATCGTGTAGCACTTTCCAAGTAGTTTTCTGAGGTTCACGACATACTTCACATCTCTTAGTTGAGGAAGTTTTTACAAGATTCAGATTCCATGCTTGATTCTCGTGCTTAAGAGAAGTTGTAGGTTTCTCTTGATCTATCTTATGTGCAGCATCCCATGAGAGTTCCTGGTTTAGAGACTAGACGTCTTCGAAACAAGAGTGTTCCGCTCGAAAAGATTTAATGGTCCGTTAATCCCAATGACTGCACTGGGGAAACTAGAGAATTCATCGAGCAATCGTATCCTGGATTCTTATCTTCTCTCGATAAAGGTAAGAATTTTCCATTTTAATCTATCTAAGTTTACTTTGTTTGATGAAATAAAGTGTGTTGAATACAGATTTTCTCTAATAATTGCGAGGACGCAATTTTTATAGCGGGGAGTCTGTAACAACCCTGGTATTGGTGATTACATATTAGTTATAATTTATTATCGAGAATAAAATGAAATAGAGAGGACAAATTTGTTTTCAATTATTTATCTCAAATAAATAATGTGTTTGAAGTTAAAGATTGATCTTGGAATTTAATTGAATGGAGTTTTGGGTAATAAACGGAAATATTGAAATCTTTGGTAACTTGAGTAAATAAATTAATCAAAGGATATATTTCAACATTTATTTATTGAAATATAAATAAATAATTGGAAATAAAATTTTAATAAAGTTTTAAAAACCTTATTTTGAGAGTTTAGAGTGAAAATAATCAATTATTGGATTTTAATTGAGTCAATGTAATAATATTGGTAATTATTACCAATATTAGCCTTTATTAAATATAAAAGGAGAAATATGTAAAAATTATGTATTTATTAAAATAAAAGATGAAATATTGAGTGGAAATAATATTTTAATGATTCAATAAAGTTAGAATGATTTAGTGCAACTTATTTGACAAGAAAAATAATTTTTATTTAGTTTATTATGTTAAAAATGGTATAATTGCACTAAAATTGTGTAAATTATGTAATATTGACAAAAATAAGGTTTTATTGATTAAAATAACATTTTATAGTCGAAATAAATTTCATCTTGTTAAAATAATAATTTTATTCATATACATTTGGGCATATATTTTTATTTGGTTTCAAAATGAAGAAGATTGTACATATATTGATAAAATAGGATAAATATGTACATAACTTAACATATTCACTAAGTGTTATTACCTTGGGCTTTTCGGGTAAGGTTTAAATCCATAACCCATTACCGAAACCTTCTGGTAAGAAAGAAAACAATGCGGTACTTAGTCTTTCCTTCATCTTCTTCTAAAATACTAATTATACAGTAAACAGAAAATAAGAAAAACAATGGTCATCCTCTTGTAAATTCAGTCTCCACTCAAAATTGCTGCAAATTCAAAGTGAGTGTCAATTAAATCAAGAATATTCAAGGTAATCTAAACCAATACTTAATTAAATTCATCAAAAATTTTGTGCTTGAGACGAATTATTTGTAACTTCTTTTATTATTCTACATGCTTCTTTTCTAGCTTTTACAGGGTCTTGAAGCCTCTTCTTCATCAAAGCTCAACACTTGCTATCAAATTCTTGGTAAGTTGCTAAGGTGAGTTCAAGCTCACAAATTTATAGCTAGAAAATTAATTGCCTATGAAAATTTGGCTAAAATCGGTCACTGTATATAGGAATTCTGTCCATTAGTTGTTTCATAGTTTCTAATTTCTGGTTGCTACTTTGAGCACCGATATCTCCTTCATTTTCAGTCAAATTGTTGCTAGATCTTTTCTAAATTGTAGTTTAGTTGTCAATCTCTATGCATGCCAAATTTTATGACCTAAAACAATTGAAGATATGTTAAACTTTTGCTCAAAGATTGAATCGTACTAGAGAAATGACCTGGAGCAGGAAGGAATCAATTCACTTATGAATGGTCGATTGGTAGGTCGGTCATACACTTCCCCAGGTTGAACATACAGTCGACCTAAGGAGCCTTAAGGTTGACCTGGCAGTCGACCTAAGTAACTGCAATGTCGACCTCCTGATCGACTTGCGTATGGTCCTTATTTATATTTGTTCTTCGAGTTTTCTATAAGCTTTTTCTTTCGATTCTGATGCATTTTGTGGCCAATTCCTTTGCAATTTTTAGATTATTTTGATGATGCTTATGGGCTATATATACATCAATGGATTTTCCAAGTTTTTGGAGGAATTTGGAATTCTAAGATTTCGGTTTAAATTCGAATTAAATTCAAATATCGATTTGGAGTGGATTCTTCGTTTTCTTCGATTTCAAGCGCTATTTCTTCCACATAAATTTTGAGAAAATTTATAAATAACTTGGCTTTTGAAATCATTATTATGTAATATTTTCAATTATTATGAATTATTTCAAAGTATTTTAAAATATTTATTTCCTATAATAAGGAGAAATTTCACTAAATTACTTCCAAAATGGCTTTGGAAAAATATTTTTTAATCCCGTTTTTCTCTAGAAAATTATTTTAGAAATAATGTATTTTATTTTTTACTTTTTGGACATATGAGAAAGAGAATTGAACGATTTAGTAAATGGTATGAGACACGTAAGTTTAATTTTTCAGTTAATTCCGGACTTGTACGATCGTAATCTCTTGAGTATATTGTTTTGAGTTGATTATCGAGGTTTAAAATTTGTATTACAGGAATTATTTGAATTAGCCAATAATTGGCGAGATGAGAGGTTCGGATCTCCTACTATAGGAGTAATAATCGATGAGAACCACTTATATATGTTGGTTAATTCACCGATGAGATGAGTTGAGTCTAAAGATGAGATTTCCCTTTTCGGGAATTGTGGTTTATGAGAAACCACTATGAGGTTTATTTTCACTTGCCGATGAGATGAGGCAAGATATATGAGTATTCTAAGATTTTTGAGATTTTAGATTTTATTTTTATGATGTGGAGTTAACTATCGGTTAGTAAACTGTGTAGTGCGAACATGTGGTATGGGACGCACGTTAACATTTTCGGGCTTCTTTCGAGAGTTTGTGGCACATCCACAAGTATGCCAGCGCTATTAATCTTTGGGTCATTTGAGTATGTGACTTTTGTCACCACGAGTTATGTGAATTTGGTCACCACGAGTTATGCGACTTTTGTCACCACGAGTTATGTGACTTCGGTCACCATGAGTATGACCTTCGAGTCCACGAGTTAGGTACCTAAATTAAAAATAGCACCGGACAAGAGTTTAGCACATGCAGCTTTGCTTCGGCTTTGCAATCAGGGATCTAGCCAATCCGAGTTTTCGTAGATTTTCTAAGTTTTCTGAGTTTTATACGATTTCAGAATTTTGAGATTTTATTGTATTGATAACCTAGGGCTACATCGGATGTCATATAGTGTGATTTCGTTTTTATGAGATTTGAACTCTATTTTGAGTTCCATGTGACTCATATTGGAAATTTTGATGAGTTTCCCTTATAGCTTTTGAATATTTACTTGCATTTATATTGTATTCCTTTATATTTGGAATACTTATGTTGAACTAAACCTATTTGTGCGACATCCCTTAATGAATCTATTCCATGGCATTGCATTTGAGCTGTTCTTGTATATCATTCCTTTATAACTAAAGGAAGAGTTCCCTTATGAACTTATGTTCCTCTTATTTTATATTAATATCAAGTTCTAGTTAGCCTGACCCATGTATTTATTACTTGGGTCAGACCAAATTACAGGTAAGGTAGTTGGACTCTTAGCTTGCTTTACCTTTTGGACTCCACCATCGACTTTGAATATGGCATAATTTTTGTGTAGTAGCCTTTTGTTTGGGAACCTTATGATATATATTTTTTGTGAGGGGATGTATGTATATATATGGTGGTCGGATCCCACTTGTGATATGTTGTATGATATTTTATGTATGTGTAGGTGTATATTATCTGTGTTGTTGTTCTATGACTTACGATTGTTGTAGTTATTATATTTTGTTCCTGAATCGATCCTATAACCACCATAGTAGTGTATTAGATAGGAATTAAGTACGTCGAATACTTGAGATGAATTGGAAAAAAAAGAGTACAAATACCGACATACTTAGCTCTTATCTATTGAAAGACTATGATGGTCGCCTTTAACCAGCCTGATTCTTCGCATTAGCAGACATAGTTACTAAGTAATTCTCTTTGTTAATGTGGGTCTCGGAGTAGGGCATCACATCTCTTCACTAGCCTAATGCTTCTCATCTGCGAAAATATATGGAGAAAATAAATGCAAAAAGAAATTAAATATATATAGTGTATATATATAGACACACCAAAACACCTCAAAAATCGCTCAAAACTCCTCCTCTCCCCCCAAACCCCACACTCGTCAACAAGGATGAGCCTTCCACCCTTTGCAATCCTAGGCGTGAGCTCCTCCAAGCTCTACGTCCAAGGCCGAGCCACTTAGGAGCTTCAAATCGAGTGTTCGTGAGCTTTTAGTTCGAGTTAGAAAAGATATTTCCATTTTCTAATTATCATTTAATTCTAAGGTGAGAAACTCTATTTATAATATGATATACTGGACGATATATATGCTTGGTTGTGATGATTTTTTATCATGTTTGGATGATGACGATATGACTATTTCATTACATTAACAAGTCACGTTAAATACCTATCGAAAATTACAAAGGAAATCACTTTCCTTCTTGCAAATTAAATGGTGTATATGGTTTAAAATGTCTTATAAATATTTTATAACCACTAAAATCCAATTTGGTGAAGTTTTGACAAGATATGAAAATTGAGTCAAAAATAGGCATGCCCCGTAAAGGTGGTATGTGATTTTACGCCGTAGAAAGTTAAATCAATTTATACGATGGATTTGGAGTCAAAATTCTTTGTAATAAGAATTCCCGAACTCTTATAATCAAAATTTTAAAGTGAAGAAAGAAAATTGAGATTTCATTTAATAGATTATGAACTATGAGTAAAACCAGTTTTCAAAATAGTTGTCGTTTGGCAGTTCATAAACCAAAGCGACTTTATAATTGATATTTTTAAATCTTTAAAAATATGAAATAAGTTTTATAAATATTTTAAAAGAGATTTGAGTTATAAAAATGGATTTCTAAATGATAGAAAAGTTGTTTTGATCAAATACGCCTTAAAAGCATATTTGCAGCACTTTGATAACTTTTGAAATATGGCTTTAAACTTAAATATTCTTTCCCAAATCTTTTATAAATTTTTTAAATAAATAATTAAGTGGTTTAACAATAATTTGGAGGTTTTATCGTTTATTTAAAATATTTTAAATAAACGATTTGTAGAAAATCAATTATAAATAAAATGAGTTAACCTTGGCTCTAAAAGCCGATAAGTAGACTGGATTTTTCTATTCGTGTGATCAGGCTATTGGGTGCTTAAACTAAGGAGAGGTTCAGGAGAAACCAGTGCGCTGGCTCATCTGCGTCTTTCTTGGATAAGGGATAGATAAGGCCGAAATGTCGGAAATGAGATAGGTATAAGAGACTCAAAATTTATAAATTTAATTTGATGCTACTTGGATTGTATAGAAATAATCTTCTTATACTTGGTATTAAATTCCAAGGAGTCATTATTCGACGGATAGTAAAGGTTGAATACAGAAATTGATATTGTGTAGAATAAGTATAATTTCTATCGATCCTTTTTAACTCAATAATGTTTTCCAATATGACTTATGACAATCTTTTGGTATTTACAAAGTTAAAGAAAGGTTTAATGATT
Organism: Allium cepa; assembly: GCA_030765085.1. Taxonomy (NCBI): domain Eukaryota; kingdom Viridiplantae; phylum Streptophyta; class Magnoliopsida; order Asparagales; family Amaryllidaceae; genus Allium; species Allium cepa. The sequence goes on from CM060931.1 coordinate 446,093,147, forward strand.
TTGTATATACCAAGAAGAAATGTTTTAAAAATATATATCTCCAGAAGATATTTTTGATAAAAAAGAAAGTAATTAATAAAATGATAAGTGTCTATTTATTTAACATCTTTTTATCGATGGCTGGTTCGAAGAAACCATAGTCGAATTTGAGTGATTCTTATTCGAAAACCACTTCGAATCAATGTACGTTCGAAAGTGAAGACAAGGAATGATAGTAAATGAATGAAGGGCAGCTTGTCACTGATCATATATATGTGGTAGTAGTATCTTCATTTGATCTTCGATGTAAGGGATACTCACTACTATTCCTAGGGATGTTTCCCGATAGGATGTGGTTGAAGAGTTCCTTCGATTTATCCAGTCTCTAGACAACTTATGTGGATGAATGTTTGACATTGCATTTCTAATCACATTAATTGATCTCTTAAAATGTATCATCTGTTTGGTGGAGGAGGAGGAGGCAACTTCTCTTAGCTTAACTCCTTCTCCTGAGATATACGAGCTCAGGAGATATATATTTGTAGAAATTAGTTGTGTGATCATGGATTGCCAATGTGGCATTCAAAGAGGAATGTGCTATAGGAAAGGCAATTGTTATCTCGAGCCTCATCACCGGAAATGACAAAAATAAGGTAGACGCGGCAGGGCTATATGGGTTGCTCCTATTAGGACATGATCATCACCTTTCTAGATTACCCTCTATATTTTGGATTTTTTGTGTATGCTGTGGCCATGGATAGGTCAGGAACAACTGGGATGATGGGATATTGGGTACTATCTATGGTAAATGTAGGTCGGTTCTGTGTTAGTAGAGGTTAGAGCCTCAGGTGCATTTTTCTAGAGATGTACTGTCGGAAGGTAATCCCTTATCTTGTCATTGTATGGAAGTTCATTCTTTAATAAGTGCCTTCGGATTTGATTGTAGAACCTACTTTGTAACTAGTATGCTGGAATTTGATCAATGAAACAATTTCTGCTAAGATTCATAAGTTTATTTGAAAAGTATTTTCAAAAGAATGCCATTAAAAATAATATTCGCACATTTTGCGTAGCAAATGTTTTAGTTATCATAAGGTAAAAACCTGTTCTTTGTTTATATGCAGCGTGGTCTTATGAGATACCATTATTTTCAAAAATCTGTATTTTGTGTTTCCCACACAGTTGCATGACTAACCCTGAGTTTATTTTCTTTTCCCTTAGAATTTGGGTGCCCTATTTTTTTGGGTAGCCTAGTAGTCAGGTTTAGTTAGAATAAATTTAGAAGAGCTTGGAGCATAGAGTTAAAAGATTCTTCAGTAGACTATTACCTCTTTTTCACCACACTTATGTACTTTTATATTCCGCATTTGAAAGGACATATATTTATAACTCTCAATGTTAATGTTAAGTTAAACTCTGATAAATGTGTTTAAAATTTTCTGCTATAAAGATTATATGTTGAAATAATATATGTTATTCCATTTGTGTGAGATTCTGTTACGTCTTTATTTTATTTCTATCCTTAATAATTGGGTTTTTGGACACATCTGTTGTAAAACATAATACAACCACCTCTTTCATTCAATTGTTTTGAGAGCTAAAAGCTGCAAAAACCAATGCCATTGGATTCGTTGGACTCATACGTAGGAGTGCTTCACATCCATAGTGTCGAAGTTAGGTGCAGTGTTGATTGGCCATGCTCGATTTTCGTAACAACCCGTATTTTAGGCTATGCTAAATATTTAAATTTTGGGATATTTAAATATTTAATTGATTTATTTTGTCGATGATCTGGACAACTCGACTTCCGTACGACCCAGGATTACTTCCATTGGGTCTGGATGGTCCGAGCAAGCCACAATGAGTATAAGAATCGATTTATTTTGACTGTTTGAGTTAGAGTTAGAAGGTCGAGTTCGGTTTGTAAAATCAAGCGACTTGAAAAGTTGACTTCTGTATATTTTGGAATTAGGTCCTAAAAATAGTTGCATTGAGTTCGAAATAGGGTATTCGGCTAGGAACGCCAATAAGCAAGCCTCTGTTGGAGTGTGAATTTTTGGGCGTGAATAGTATCGGTTGGTTGCCTATATAAGGACACCTACCCTCATTCATTTGCTCAAACCCTAATTAAAAAGCCTAGCCACTAAATTAAAGAAAGTCCATCCAACGACCATGGTTCATCAGAGCCGCTAGGGGCATTTTCAGGAGAGGGGCCAACTAGGATGTTGAATGCAGGGATGAGGCAAACATTTTGATTGGTTGGATTGCCGTGAAATGGCCGGAGGTGACCAAAATTGGAGTTTGACAGTGTGACAGTGTCTGGGTTCATTCGTCATCGTCAACCGATGGGGAAGGCCAAGTGTGGTGGCATTGGAAGCATGGCGAGGGTTACCATTGACGAGGTAGCGGTGGGTGATTGTTGCCGGCGGTGGCAGTGATTCGAAGGTAAAGGAGGGAGTCGGGTTTTGTGAATTAGGGCCCTTGAAATTGGAACTAAAGGCATTAATGGTTAAGCATGGTTGATTAATGGGTTAATTATGCAATTAATTAATTAACTATATTATTTAGTTAGAAAATGTAATTAAACCATACCTTGATCATACGAGGTCGAATTGGGATGCGGTCCATCGCATTGGACTTGTATCGACAAAAGCTACATTTCGGAATTGAATTAGTTGAGATTGGAGCTTATAGAATTTCAAGCTAAAATCTAACGCTGTTCGATTTTAGACGAAACTAGAACGCTGCAGTGGTAGCTGAAATTTCGATGAGTTAAACTCACCTTTTTGGATAAATTAGTATGTATAGTAGATTAAATTTTACCGTTTGTGTTCAGTTGAAATTATTGGCTGATTGGTTAAAATATCCGCATTGAGAAGCATTTAGTATTCAAAATTGAAATATAGGAAAATTTATAAGGAAATCCTAATTTCTCGAAATTGTGATTATTGATTCTCAATTACATTCCGATAGTTTTATTTCAGTTATAACCCTGTTATATGGATTGTTAATTGCTGAATCTTGATCATTTATTTCCATTATTAGTGACATTGTTATATGTTCAAAACTGAACCCTTGTTATGATAAAAATAAATAATAATAACGATTAAGTGCTATTAACCCGCCTTTTGGCAAGGCTGTGGATAGACAGATTTAACTTAATCGACTACTCATTTACTAAGGCTGGAACACGATGGGTTTGAGTCAACTGGATGGATGGACGATCATTCGCGGATGATAGATATGATTACGAAACCGGGGTTCGGCATAATATGGTTCGGTATGGCTGGTGTTCAGCTATGCTGCCCGGCCGATCGGTCATACATGGCTCGGTCGTGGAGAGTTGAACAAGATGGTTTGGTCATACTGGAGTGATTCGGTGGAAGTTGGTTCGGCCAAAATGGTCATGGAAAAGTGGTTTGGTCGATAAGGTTTCAGACCTAGTGGGTCGATCGGTCGGTATTAGTCGTTCGGTCTGGAAATTATGGGTAGGTTGACATTGGTGGCTCTGTCTGGGAGTTATGGGTCGGTCGACATTGGTGGCTCGGTTTGGAAGGGACTGGCTTCAGAGGGATTAGGTCATGTGGTTCGGTCTGTGGTGGTTTAGCAAGTATGGGGTCGGCGCAATCTTACTTCGGGCTACAGAATAAACTACTTCGAGTAAAGCATAGGGCTACTTCGAGTCGCACGTAAGGGAGCATTGGATCAGTAGGAAGAAGACTTCGGGCTGGGTATGGTGAGAGAAATTGACGATCTCACAAAAAAGATGACATATCAGTGGTTTATTTTCCAAATCCATAAGAAGTGATCCTATTTTTTCCACCGGATTCGGGTACGGGTGAAGACTAAAGATCTTGAGCGACCAATCCCGTAGAATAACTCAAAAGATAAAAGCATCATTCTCGATTCTACAAGAATTTTTTTCTTTATTTCTTCATGTACAAAAAATATGTCCGAGCTGTTGGAATTGGAACAGGTTTGGCAGCAGATCATGAAATCTTATAGATATTCTCTATCTAATGAATGAGGAGTCCGTGCTCTCGATCAGTGAGCTATTATGCACTCTTTCAAGGGTGGTTGCTTCTAAAAAAACCTCCTGGATGTCTCCGCATATGTGGTTCGGCGTTAGTGGGTCGGCTTGCTCAGTTCGGTCGTAGGGTTGAGACCGTTAGGCCTTGATAGTAAGGGTCGGTCGTGACGAAGGATGTTGGCTCGGCTATGGACCTGATGGGCCCGAACTACTCAAGAAGCCTAGTAACTCGGGATTTTCCTATAAATACAGCATGTGAGGCTTCAGAAAAGGGATCTTCAGGCTACTTCCCATCTCTTTCCCTACTAAAGCTGATCTGCCATTGTTGTTCTGAAATCTCTGGATTGTAACTGTAATTGATTCTAACACAATAAAAAGGAAATTTTTGGAGTGGACGTAGGCTGGAGTCAGCCGAACCACTATAAATCATGTGTTGTTACCGCTTTCTTTTTAATTTTTACCGTTCTTCACATTATTACCCTCTACATACATTCTTTCTGTGTTCTGTGACTGTGATTTGGTGCTTTCATCTGGATTTGGATGTTAGTGACTAATTTTTGAGCTAACATTTTGGTTCTTTTACTGAGAAGGCAAGCACTTGAGAATTTAGGAGCTTGGAACTTGGATTCTAGGAAGTAATGGCTAGGCCACCAACAAGGAAGCAAGTGACAGAAAGAAGCAATCCAGAGGGAAGTCAAGAGGCCTCCTCTAGAGCTAGCGTAGGTCAAGCATAAACCTACGTCACCAGAGAAAAGAAGGAAGCGATGCTGAAAAGACGAGAGGAGATGATCCAGACTCTTCTCAGACAATTTGGACAAGCAGGAACTATAGGATCTTGGATCCATGGAGCTGGAACAGAAGCACTCAATCAACAGGCAGATGGAGTGGTTCAACAGGGAGCAGCCCCTGATTCGCGAACAACTATTAAACCGGATGGACCGAGACTTGGGGGCATACCAACAGGTAATGCTGGACCAATCCATGGAGGGATACTTGATGTTGTTGTGCAACCCAGCATCAATAGGAATATAAGAGTACGTAATGAGGAGTATGTGCCAAGATTCCCTCGTGAACTCACAAGATGAATTGGAGGCAGCGGATAAGGCTTACAGCTTGGCGATAATGATAGATTAGCGAAGATGGCCGGAGAGCCGAGGCCAGAGAATATAAAAGTCCTTGGCCAGAGAGCCGAGGCCGGAGAATATAAGAAGTCCTTGGCCAGAGAGCCGAGGCCGAAAAATATAAGAAGTCCTCGTTCGGAGAACCGAGGCCGGAGAGGTCCTCGGCCGAAGAGTCAAGGCTGGATATGAAAGGCCTCTGTCGGAGAGCCGAGGCCGAAGAACGTACAAGCCCTTGACTGGAGAGTCGAGGCTGGAATAGGATAATGCGACCCAGAGAGGTCTACGGATTCAAAGTAAACCCGAAGAGGTCAGGGATTCGGATTTCGGCTTAGGATAGATGGACCTAGTGAGGTCCTGGATTTGACAAAGGGCCCGGAGCGGTCCCAAATTTGGATATCAACCCAGAAAGTTCATTGATTTGGCTATTGGCTATGGATGGATTAAAACTCGGTTGACAGGTTCGAATGGCTATGGAATTGGCTCAGTATTTGGTTGCTGGATAGAAATCAGATAGCGACTGGGAGCAGTCGTAGATTTGGATAAGAATACGACAATGGCACTCGGATAAAATGGATAGGATTATGAATCGGAAGGTATGGCTATGGATAACATGTGGACTTAGGACATAGGATTTGAGGCTATTCCACTCACACCTTCCAATAGCAAGGCATGTTTTGGAGGGCACATGTTAACCTGCCTTTTGGCAAGGCCATGGACATGCGGATTTAACTTAATCAACAACTCGTTTGCTTAGGCTGGAATACGATGGGTTTGAGTCAACTGGATGGATATACGATTATTCGCGGATGATATATAAGATTACATAGCCGGGGTTTGGCATTATATAGTCCGGTATGGTTAGTTTTCGGCCATTCGGTCATACGTGGCTCTGTCGAGGAGAGTTGAACAAGATGGTTCGGTCATATTGGAGTGGTTCGGTTGAAGTTGATTCGGCCAAAATGGTCAAGACAAAGTGGTTCAGTCGAGAAGGTTTCAGACCTAGTGGGTCGGTCAGTTGGCATTGGTCGTTCGGTCTGGGAGTTATGGGTCGACCGGCATTGGTTGCTCGGTCTGGAAGTTATGGGTCCATCGACATTGGTGGCTCGGTCTGGAAGTTATGGGTCGGTCAGCATTGGTGGCTCGGTCTGAGAGTTACTGGCTTCTGATGGATCAGGTCATGTGGTTCGGTCTGTGGTGGTTCAGCAAGTATGGGGTTGGTGCAATCTCACTTTGGGATGCTGAACAAACTACTTCGAGTAAAGCATAGGCTACTTCGAGTCGCACGTAATGGAGCTTTGGATCGCTAGGAAGAAGACTCCGGGCTAGGTATGGTGAGAGAACAGATGTGGTTCGGCATTAATGGGTTGGCTTGCCCAGTTCGGTCGTAGGGTTGAGACTTCGGCCTTGATAGTAAGGGTCGGTCATGACGAAGGATGTTGGCTCGGCAACAGACCTGATGGGCTTGAACTACTTAAGAAGCCCAGTAACTCGGGTTTTGCCTATAAATACAGCATGTGGGGCTTCAAAAAATGGATCTTCACGCTACTTTCCTTCTCCTTCCCTACTAAGTCTACTCTGCCATTGTTGTTCTGAAAGCTCTAGATTGTAACTTTAATTGATTATAACATCAATAAAAAGGAAATTTCGGGAGTAGACGTAGGTCGGAGTCAGCCGGACCACTATAAATCCTGTATTATTACTGCTTTCCTTTTAATTTTTACTGTTCTTCACATTATTACTCTTTACATACATTCTTTCTGTGATATGTGACTATGATTTGGTGCTTTGATCTGGATTTGGGTGTTAGTGACCAATATTAGAGCTAACGAGTTCTTTGGTAGCTATTGGCCTCAATTTAATATTTTGAAACACTATTAATTGCCATTTGGCTTGAAATTGGTTTTTGATTCGGGGAACGATTTTAAATTGGGTTTTCTGGAATATTTTTATTTAAGCGGATTTTGAACTTCTCTATTTTACACCAACCTTTGTATTTGTCTTTTCTAAACCATTTAGAAATATATTTTTAGGTTGTTCAACTATTATTTAAACAGGTTTAAAAATTGTTTATTTATATTTAATTGTTTTGGAATTGTTTGCGCAAAAATGGGCAAACACCTCAAAGTCGTACGATTTAGTTGATTATATGTTGTTCTTAGCGATTTGGGTGATTTATGCGAATATTTAAAAAGCAGGGACTAAACTGTAAAAGACACACAGATTTATAGTGGTTCGGCCAGAACGTGCCTACATCCACTTTATATGTTATTCTCCTCTTTCTCTTCAGATTACAAGTACAAAGCTTTGGTTACAAGTAACTGAAAGTTGTTTGAAAGTTCTATCCGTGCTTGAGCTCTCAAACTTGTCTGCCATTGTTATACCCCTGCCCCTCTATTTATAGAGTGAGGCTGGAGGCAGGGGTCCTGGATGTATACAGCTGCTGGTGGGCCTGGGCTGAAGCAATCTGGCCTGGCACATCTGGTTCGGTAGAGCTTGGTTCGGTATTTGTTGGAAGCGTTGACTCGGTGGTGGAAGCGTAGCTTGATTCGGTGGTAGAGGAAGGGAGGTTGGTTCGGCGTGGTCTTGGACCGGTGGTGTGTGAAGGGGATTGGTCCGGTCGCGTCTGGTCCGGTATGGCGTGGTCCGGTGTGGGTACTACCGAATGGATCTTATACTGAGAATGCCGAATGATCCCTTGTGTTGGGAATGCCGAATGAGCCTTCATATTTGAGAATGCCGAATGAACCATGGGGAGTTCGAATACCGAACGAACTCAAACACTTGAACTACCGGACGAAACTGAGGGGTTTTAAGTACCAGATGATACTTATTACCGGATGAACTCGGGGAGTGTAGTATCGAACGAACTCTTGCCTTGCTTTACCGAATGAAGCTTTGTCCTTGAATCATGAGTGAAATCCCAGACTTATATACGCTTGCTTGCTTCTTCTTGGTTCGGTCGTGGTGGAAATGCACACAACATTGATATTCCAGTTTTGACCAAAAATGGGATAACGCTTTGCTCCCCAAAACATGCCTTGCGATAGGAAGGCGTGTTTTGTAATGCCATGAGCTGGATGTTCATATCCTGTCGATGTCCTTGCGGTAGGAAGGTGAGTTTTGTAATGCCATGAGCTGGATGTACATATCCCGTTGACAACCTGTAAAGAGCTTGATATTTTATATGGTCCCAAATGACGACCGTTCGGGATCGAGCTATTTGGGATGAAGCGCGGCCGTTCATGGTCAAGCACCTAACTTCAAACGACGACCGTTCGCGATAGAGATCGCTTGAGGTGAAGTGCGACCGTTCGCGGTCAAGCGTCTAAATCCATGCGACGATCGTTCGAGATCGAGTCATTTGCGGTGGAATGTGATCGTTCACGGTCAAGCGCTTTACTTCAAATGACGACCATTCGGGATCGAGCCATTCGAGGTAAAGTGCGACCGAGCCCGGTCAGAGGGCGGACCTCAAATGGCGACCGTTCGCGATCAAGCCACTTGGGGTGAAATGTGACCGTTCACGACCGGTGCCGTTTGCGGCAAAAGATGAAATGGGACCGTTCGCGGTCAAGCGCCTTACTTCGGATGACGATCGTTCGAGATCGAGCCATTCGTGGTAAGGTGCGACTGTTGGCGGTCAGCGGGTGGACCTCAAATGGCGACCTTTCACGATTGAGCCATTTGTGGCGAGATGAGTTGTGCCGTTCGAGGCGAGTTTGTGACTGTTCGAAGTCGGGTGCCGTTCGAGGCGAATTGTGACCGTTCGAGGTCGGGTGCCGTTCGAGGCGAATTGTGACTGTTCGAAGTCGGGTGCCGTTCGAGGCGAATTGTGACTGTTCGAAGTCGGGTGCCGTTCGAGGCGAATTGTGTGCCCGGGGGGGGGGGGGGGACTTAATATTATCAGTGCCGGAGTTATTGTTTGGGGGAGTTTCCGAATCAAAGACTTTGGCAGTTCACTGCCATGCAAGAGGTGCTCGTGGACCGTCCGCGATCCATTGGGCATACAAGTAAATTTTTCCATAGAATTGTAAATGTTAAAGCAATAATCATATGAACCTTACGGCAGAAATGTCCAAACAGGAAGAATTTAAATGTTCAAATCAAAATCAAAGCAAAAAGCAGAATGAAGATGTCAAAGCGTAAACTCTTACTATAACGCGGCTGGTAGTCATTCAGAGCATGCCTATGGATCGTGCGCGATCGCTCACATGTGTAAATGATTTAACCGCGTTAGTGAGAGGTTTACAACTTGTTCATCGTTATTTTAATCAAGCAATCAATGGATAATCAAACGGTGCCCCGATCCAGGGTCACCTCTAGCCGATGTAGACGGTGGTTGCTCTGGCTCCACTGCTGGAGTTCGCCTCCTCACGTACTGAAGGAGCATACCGTTCCTGATATGCCCTTCCACCTCGTCCTTCAAATGCCTACAATCATTAGTGTTATGACCGTTTAATTTATGGAATACACAAAACTTATCTGATTTTCTTTCGTCAAAGGTTGGATCCCTTCGCATTGGTCTACGATACGGAACCTGCCCCTTGGTATCCTGATAAATTCGTTCCAGACTCTCATTCAGCTCTGAATAGGTGGTGAATCATGGCTCTCTTCGTAGCCTCTTTGTCCTGTCATCATTATCCTCAGCCTTTCTCTTTCCTTTGCTAGTCTCCGCACCCTTTCGAGGTGGGTTTCCGCTCTTGATTGCGTAAACGTCATCTTCTTCCTCTCTTTCTACACTAGCATCTTCCAAACGCAGAAACTTTTCAGCATCATGATAGAACTCTCCCAGATTCATAGGCGGGTCCTTGGTTAATGAATTCTTGAACTCTGTACTATCAGCTATTCCAGATACAGCCGCCATCATGACCATAGATGGATCTGGTCGATCCACTGATGCTGCCACCGCATTAAATCGCGTTAGAAAGCTCCTCAAAGTCTCTTCAGTTTTCTGCTTCAAGGTTGCCAAAGTCATCACATTCTTGGGTCTCGCAATATGAACCCTGAATTGCCTCATGAATCTCTCAGTTAAATCTGTCCACGTTCCTATGGAGCCGCTCTCCAGTTGCCTAGACCATAACGCTGCAATGTCCATCAAATACAGTGGAAAGCACCTGGCCATGACCTCCTGTGATGCCCCCAGCACTTCCATGTGCCTCATATACTTAGTAAGATGGACCGCAGGGTCTGTCCTCCCATCGTACATCTCTACTGATGGAAGCTTGAATTCTGGTGGGTTCCTAGCCATCCTAATCGCAGAAGAAAAAGGACTCCTGTTTACATCTTCCAAGTCTCTGTTTACTAAACCGCCTCTCATAGCTCTTCTAACCATCTCTTCTAATCTGTCATTGTCTCCAAGCTGTATTCCTCATTCACTGCCTTCGACCTGCCCCCCGAGTCCGCGAGAGTTTTCATGTGTATGCCTCCCTGGCTGAACGTTCATTCCTCTATTGCTACCAGGTGGCTCGGATGCCCCCATCTCTCTTCCCGGGGTCGGATCAACATGCTCTGCGTGAGTGCCCCCTAGCTCTGGTGCTACGCCAGATGGTCCTGCTCCGTTCTGAACTCCAGTTGCTCCTTAGTTTTGTGCTCCAAGTTGCCCAATTTGCTGAAGCAAGTTCTGGATCATCTCTTCTTGTCTTCTCATCATAGCCTCCATCTCATCCCTGGTGATGAAGGCTGAAGCTTGGTTTGCGCCTGAGGAAGCCTCTTGACTCCCTTCCTGTTGACTCTGCTCTGGCCTTGGCCTTCTGCTTGATTGTCTCGCCATGACTCTTCCAATCTGAATCTCTAAACTCTCAAATTCAACTTCCAAGCGGTAGGTCCTTGAGTTCAATTCTCAGTGAAAGCACCAAAAATGTTTGCGCAAAAAATGGGCAAACACCTCAAAGTCGTACGATTTAGTTGATTATATGTTGTTCTTAGCGATTTGGGTGATTTATGCAAATATGTAAAAAGCAGGGACTAAACTGTAAAAGAAACACAGATTTATAGTGGTTCGGCCAGAACGTGCCTACATCCACTTTATATGTTATTCTCCTCTTTCTCTTCAGATTACAAGTACAAAGCTTTGGTTACAAGTAACTGGAAGTTGTTTGAAAGTTCTATCCGTGCTTGAGCTCTCAAACTTGTCTGCCATTGTTGTACCCCTGCCCCTCTATTTATAGAGTGAGGCTGGGGGTAGGGGTCCTGGATGTATACAGCTGCTGGTGGGCCTGGGCTGAAGCAATCTGGCCTGGCACATCTGGTTCGGTAGAGCTTGGTTCGGTATTTGTTGGAAGCGTTGACTCGGTGGTGGAAGCGTAGCTTGATTCGGTGGTAGAGGAAGGGAGGTTGGTTCGGCGTGGTCTTGGACCGGTGGTGTGTGAAGGGGATTGGTCCGGTCGCGTCTGGTCCGGTATGGCGTAGTCCGGTGTGGGTACTACCGAATGGATCTTATACTGAGAATGCCGAATGATCCCTTGTGTTGGGAATGTCGAATGAGCCTTCATATTTGAGAATGCCGAATGAACCATGGGGAGTTCGAATACCGAACGAACTCAAACACTTGAACTACCGGACGAAACTGAGGGGTTTTAAGTACCGGATGACACTTATTACCGGATGAACTCGGGGAGTGTAGTGTTGAACGAACTCTTGCCTTACTTTACCGAATGAACCTTTGTCCTTGAATCATGAGTGAAATCCCAGACTTATATATGCTTGCTTGCTTCTTCTTGGTTCGGTCGTGGTGGAAATGCACACAACATTGATATTCCAGTTTTGACCAAAAATTGGATAACAGGAATTATTTATCAATATTTTAATACTGTAAAAAAATTATTTATTTAAATAATTAATATTATTTGAAGGATTTAATAATTATAAATTATTAATAATGGTTTGGAATTTGTAATAGTTATTTATCAATAATGTTTTGGAATTAATAATAATTATCTATTAATAATGTTTTGGAAGTGTTATCCTGCCCTTTGGCAAGGCCGTGACACCAAGAAATCTACTAGAAACCAAGGACAATCTGTCCCGAAGATCGGTTATACACAGGTTCACTATGGATACTGGTAAAATCTTCCTGAGTTCGGATCAAGCTACAATTGATATAATATGATAATCAAAGCTACAATAGCCAACGTTCCATGTTTTAGGTTAGTCGGAGTTTGTATGCTCAAGATATTGATCAATCAAGGTCAAGGGAATCACGACTAGTTCGTATCCACGGAGAAAACACCCCGTTCATGTCCATCCCCCATAGGGCTTAAATTCTTATCCGTCATTCATCATCACTTCATATCCATCAGTCACTATCACTGATCAGACATCTACGATTTCATCTTTGAAGCAATTCGTATCGACCAACATCTAGAGGATTCGTCTTGATCAACAGTGGTCGATACGAGAATGTATAAGCAAGTCTCGATACGAAAGGGATTAGTTCGTATCGGTGCAAATCAAAAACCACCGATACAAAGTCAATCTAGTGCCATGGATATGAAGCAGCATCCTATGATTGATAGGAAATGGAGCAGTGATCATCGATATGAAGAGAACGTATTAAGTCGATACGAACAAAGCCTAAAAGAGAGGAAGACTCAGTCACTCAATATGAAAAGTGGACCAATCCTAGAATATAGTGCCATGTCATCTGACCAACATGTGCAAACCATCTATACGAAGAAAGCGATATGAATTGTATCGATACGAGTTCGGTTGTACGTTGTAGATCCAAACTTGCACCGATCATATCTCAAAATCTACAAGTCCAAATGCCATCAAATTTTTACAGGAGCTTGCATACTGCCTTAAGAATGTTCATGATCAATCTCAGCCTAAAAAGATCAAGTTTGGATCGATTTGAATTTAATGTGTATCGATCTCGAATCCACCCCAAATGTCCAGGGATCGATCATGTGGGCCCACCCACATGAGAGAAGGGGTCTTTTGAGATTGGAGCGAGATATTTGCAGCCTACACCTGTAAATAGCAGTCATATGCCTTTAGAAAATAGACTTTTGACTCTGGAACGCCGATACTCTACCTAACCTTCATTATACCTTGTGTGTTCTATTTCAAACAATTGTAATCAAAGAGAGTTATTAATGAAAAGAAAACTATCTACAGTGGATGTAGGCTTCGACGCCAAACCACTCTAAATCTCTATGTTTTCATACTTTTGTTTGTCTGTTTTTGGTGTGTTTGTTAGATCCACCTCATTTTCCATTTATATTATTCACATTAATCTCTTCAAACACACCAAAAGAGTGTTGTGCCCAATTTTGGTACAAATTCTTTACTACTTTCGCTGAGAAAACCCAGCTTTTCTCCTGCTCTTTGGATCTACTATCGTCATTGGATTTCAAGAATCTAAGGAGAAGATCCAGATCTAACATTTAGTAGTTCTTCCATCCTATCCAGATTGCATCAAATCTATGAGAAAGCTACACCATTCACCATGGTTACTACAAGGACTGCCTCAACCGCTGCAGATCAGGAAGGGAGAGATAGAAAAACACTGTGCAGCTACCCGCCATAGGCCAGAACTCAGCTGGATCTTCAGATCCACAAGGCCCTATCACAAGGAAGGAGTTCTAGATATTGATGCAAGAACTGACCTAAAGCCACCAGCATCTTACCCACCAGATCTGTGCCAACATGGAGTTAACCAATCGACTGAATTCGGAAAGAGAAAGGAGATCCAAAAGGGATCAAGCTTCCTACTCGTCTATTGAGAGCTTAGCTTCCTCTGGTTACCATCACAGATCCACACGTCCACAACTGGATGGAAGCAACGTGCAAGCTCTCGGGCATCTCCGCACTCTGAATCTTAGACAAGCAGGAGCTGGCCCATCTGCTAGTCACCAAGCAGGACCCTCCTCCCGGGGAGGGACAATTCCTCATCACATTATTAATAACCGTGCTTCTACCACGGTTGACTTAGAACCTGACATTGAAGACCAAAAGATCTGAACCCTAGTCAACGCAATCGTACTCCTAAACCCTATGTGCCCAAAGACTTGGAGCCAAGGAGCCGAGGTATGGATCGTCGACTACGCTGGGCGATCCTTGCATTGTGGAACCCGACCACACCTTGGCCTAGCATGCTCAAAATGTCCAGATGCCAGACATCTCGACCATGATTCATCAAATAATTCATGAAAGTTGGGGCCTCTCCAATGACGACTGAGGAATCTCCTAGAGTCATACACCCTTCACTACTGACATCCTTTATGTTGAACAACATCGTCGATTCAGAATGCTAACTTTACCTTTTTATGAAGGGAGTTCGGACGCTAACCAACACATTTTAAAGTATGAATGGCTGATGAATGTCACACGAGCTGACGATGCGGTCAAATGCAAAAGTTTTCCTATCTCCCTTGGGGAAATCACAACCATGTGGTTTACTTACCTACCGCCCTGATCTATTTCCTGCTTTGATTAGTTACCTATGAAATTCGTCGAATAGTTTCTTATGCACGTCACAATACCTAAGGATGTTAACACCTTATCCAGTGTCACTCAGGCTTCGAAAGAGACGCTTAGGTGTTATCTGTAAAGATTCCTGTTGAATATGCGAGTATATGTACTATTTTATGTTTCACATAATTAAATAAATATTTGCAGAATAAAATAAATAACACAGTATTTAAATTCAAACGGATATTTTATTCAACACAATATTTGTTACAATTTTGAATAGTGCAAATTTGAATTCTCACTATATATATATATATATACACAAATTCAATGACAATACAATTTCGATTACATTACAATTTATCATTTACAAATATACCTCACCATATATCGCTCATTCACTCGTAATTTATCTTCAACTTTATTCCAGATTGAATGCAGCATCTGAGCAAACTTCAAAAATAAATATTGATGCAGTAAAATTGAAAAGGAAATATTTTTCGAAGTAGAAAATAAAATGTGGATTTTGAAAATAATATTTGCCTCAGTTATTTGGGTTGTTCGTCATCATTTAAATTTGAATTCATCATACACGAACAGCTTGTGACATGCATAGTGTATCACTGTGCATGCCACAAGGCCATGCACACCGATATATACACTTGATAAAATTACAGGGACAGGTGAGCACAGGTCAAACCCAAATGAAAAGCTAGGTTCAACTCAAGTGCAATACAAATAAAGTCAGGACATGAGCACAAGGTCAAACCCGAGCTGCAAATTGGATTTAACACAGGTGCAGTCAAAATATATAAGCTCAAGAAAATTGTCAAGTGAATATGCAAACCAGTACAGTTGCAAAAACAAGTCAATAAGCACCAGTGGCAACCAGTTGGTATAACAAAGTCAGGCAGAAGCCTATTCTCAAGCAAATGAAAACAAATGCACAAGTTCAAAGCAACTCAATGAAGTACATCAAACCAGAACAGCAAGTGGAACTGATCAGACAAGAAAAGCTTGACCAAGTGTTAAACAAACAACACATGAAAATGAACAAAAACTTCTGTAGTGAACAGGCAAGTACAACTGCACGAACTACACAATGAATATGTGCATGTCCAGTGAAAACACAACAGTACTGAAGAGTCAGTGATGTCAAAAACCAAAGTCGAAGCAAACACAACATGCACCAGTGAAACAAAAATGAAGCAGTTTAATATCACATGGAATCAAGTACATGACATACTACAATGAGAAGCTGTGAGAAAATGACCAAAGTCAGGAAATGTCGACAACCATCTCAAGGCTAAAATCGAACAAGTATACATGTATGCATATATATATATATGTATACACATACATATTTATATCAAATGAAACAGTACCGGCATAAGCAACTGACACAGCAACTACCTAACAAACACCAGATCAACTGAATACGAGTAAATGGAGCACATACATGAACCAGAACAAGGCACATAGAAACTATGGTCAAAAACCAGTCAACCGCAACCTCAACATATAGTGAACAGTGCAGTGATGGATATGAAAGCAAATGTAGCAACATGTACACAATGTCACACCTCAAATAACACAAGATTCAAGGCTGCACTTATATACATATGAGATAGAGGTTCAAAAAGACTCAAGTATACAATTCAAATACAAACCGACTCAAATGAACAAAGTGAACATGTATACCAGGATAGGGATGAAACTCACAAGCACCAAACTGGAACAGTGATGAAAAAAACATAAATGAGGTATCATTTTCAAAATAACCAGGGTACAAGTTAAAGCACAACAGCACAACATCAAGCAACAACAAGTGTACAGGTCAATGAAGTTTCATGATAAATGTCGAAGTCATGCAACAACATGTACAAGTCAAATATGCTAAAGAGATGAACAGAAGTGCTAAAGTCACAAATGACCGAAGTCAAAAAGAAACCAAATCAAACAACTCGTGGCAGTCATGAAAGCAATTCGAAGCCCTGATGAACAAGCCATCATCAAACTATACGAAATTGAAAAATTCAGAGAAATCATCAACATCAAAACAAAATCGAATGGCTGAGATAAAAAAAATTGAAAAATTCAAATAAATGTATACGAACGAAAATCAAGGGTTTCGAACCCTATATAAACGACGAACATCATCGGCAAATTGAAGAATTCGAATTCAAGCAACAAATAACAAATCATTCAACTCGAATAAAAGTCGAGTATAGTATAAATCGAAGAAGGAGCAAACGTAACAATTTTCGCAACATTCGAACTTGACTTGGTTGAAGCTGCCGAACATATAATCGATTGAAGAAAGGAATCGAAGCATCAGCAATCATATTCGACAAAGAGGCAACTTCATCCAGAAGCTCTAATTTCAGAGTAAAGAAGAAACAAACGAAGCAGCCATTATCACATACGAGAAAAGGAACCGGCCGAACAAATAAAAGAGAAAAGGGGCTTATTTTAGGGTTTATTTTGGGCCGGCTATAATAGCATTTGGGCTTCAACATTTAAATTAGGGTTTTAAATTGTTTTTTAATTATTATTTTTAATTTGTATTTTTCCTTTCAAACTTGTATTGTCTAGTCGTGTGACTAGGGTACGAACCGCGGTGGTGTAGTTCGAGAATTCGCAACTCAATGGCTGAGTTGTGGCAGAGTTTTGAGTGTAGAGTTAAGCCAAGTCGATAGTGGGTGTCACGAGTTTATGAGTGTTAGCGTTTGACAGCTTAATTTCTAGTAGAAATCTTGGGGCAACACGTAGGCAGGGTTTTGCCGAAGCTGGGTAAATTCTGTGTCGTACTATTTCTGCATTTATTATCCTGCTATTATCTATGTTGTTGTTATTCTATTATATTTGCATTGAAATAATTTAATACAAACTTCCGCAATAAATTTTTATAATTGATAGCATCACCTTATTCACCCCCCTCTAGGGTGAAATCGATCCTACAAGTGGTATCAAAGCTAGATACAAAAGCTATTTTGTTTTAAAAAATTGATTTTTTTTTCAAAAACTAATTTTTGTTTTAAAAATTTGAATTTTTAAAATGGCTACTTTTAATACTGCTTTTGTTGAGGGTCGGTCTATAGTTAGACCACCAATGTTCAATGGTGAATATGCTTACTAGAAAAATAGAATGAATTTTTTTTTTTAAAACCATTGACGCTTGGAATATTGTTGAGATGGGTTATAGAGCACCAACTATAATTGTAGATAATCAGGAAATAGATAAACCGATGGATCAATGGTTAGAGCTAGAAAATAAATTACAAAATGTTAACGCTAAAGCTATAAATTCTATTATCTATTCATTGGATCAATTTGAATTTAATCGTGTCTCACATTGTCTAACTGCGTAGGAAATATGGCACACACTCGAAGTGACTCACGAAGGAACATCTCAAGTCAAAAAATCTCGCTTGCCATGCTAAGCAGCGAATACGAGAATTTCACAATGACCAAGGAAGAAAATGTCAAAGAGATGAACGCATGACTTTCCAGTATTGTATACAAATCAAAAGCTCTTGGAAAATCATACACGAAATTGGAAATAGTCCAAAAAATCCTTAGAGTCCTTCCATGAAGTTTTGAAGCAAAAGTGACTGCCATTAAAGAATCGAAAGATTTAAAACAAATCAAAGTTGAAGAACTCATTGGAAATCTCACCATTTATTATCTAGAAATGAAATTCAAGGAAGAGCATAAAGGAGGAGATACTCGAAAAAAATCAATAGCTCTCAAAGGAACAACTGAAAGTGAAAATGATGATGATGATGATGAAGAAGAAAAGATAGAAATTGTAATAAAGAGATTCAAAAAGTGGAAAAGCAAATACGAAAATCCAGCTCTAAATCAAAAATTAAAAAGCAGAATAATCAAAGCTCTAGATAACCCAGAACAGCAAGAAATCATATGTCATAAGTGCAACCAACTCGGACACATCAAACCCAATTGTCCTCAAAATCAACACGATTTTGAAAAGAAATCAAAAGAAGAAATTTTGCAGCAACATGGAATACAAGTGATGAAGATAATAAAAGTACTAACAATGAGAGTGAGAAAGCAGAAATGTGCCTTCAAGGTAATATAACTGATAGCGACGATGACGAGCCAAGCGAGGTATCAAAATTCACTGACTCAGAATTACTTATATATTTCAACGAAGTAAATGGCTGTTTTGAACGACTTAGGGAGAAGTATGCCAAACTTGAATCATAAAAAGATACTTTGATGGATTTAAATAAAAAACTTGACCAATAGTTAAAAACTATCAAAGTAGGATCCCTAAGTGTGATAAGTTTCCAACATTCAAAGAAGAGATTAAAAATTCAGAAATCAAAATTAAATCGCTTGAAAATGAAATTCTGATTTTGAAAGAAAGTGAAAATACAAGAAGAGAAAATTCTATTAAAAAGTTCACACAATTATTAAACGAAAATGAATCTCTCAAAACACAAGTCCAACAAACTATCAACGACTTTAGGAAAATTTTCCAAAATTGAAAGATTGTTGTATATGTTATTAAGGAAACAAACTGTTAATACAGTTAGACAAGGACTTGGATATAATCAATCTGAAAATGTTAGAAATGAAATTAATCAAGTCAATTCAATGTGTACAATTTGTAGAAAATTTGGACACAATCAAAACAATTGCTGGTATAAACCCAAACACGTGACAACTATACCAATTTGGGTTCCAAAAGGCACAAATATAAAATCCCTCAAAGTTAAACAAATTTGGGTGCCAAAAGGAATATATGTAAATAGTTTTGGGTCTGCATAAACATATTATTCAAAATATCTTGCCACTAACAACCATGGACCTATAAAAACAAATAGGTCACAAAAATCTTTTATCGTGTAGGAGTGGTGGCAAGCTAAGGAACTACAACAGTGTTACTTGGATTCTGGCTGTTCCAAGAACACAATGGGCGACAAATCAAAGTTCCTTAGCCTAGTATAAAGGTGATAGAATAACAATGGACAATAACGAAAAATATATCGTAAAGGTAAAAGAGGTAATCGTATATTCATCTTGAATAATATATTAATGTGATAATCTACACCATATCTGATTTGAATTAATTCAGCCAGTTATTGATAAAGAAATAATTGATGATAATGATTCTGAATTTTTCAAAATTGTTGGCCAATTATATTCTTATGCCATGAACACTATAAAAATCTCTAGAGTCTTTGAACTACTTCATATATGTTAGTTTGGATTAATGATAGTGTTTTATTGGCTAATGATAATACATTTGGTTATTTTACGGCTGACTCTATATTCACAGTTTTTGTTTATTGGCCCGGATTCAATTAAAAATGAAAATTTTCATTCATAGAGGTCTTCAAGAATTTGTTGCAACTTCACGATCTGGTCTATAACATTCAATTAATGATAGTCTAGAGTGAAAGAGATCCAGATGCAGATTACACTGGTAATCTAATTGATAGAAAAATTACTAGTGGAATGTGATTTATGTTGAGACATTTAGTAACTGCATCGTTTTTCAAAGAAAATATCTGCATATTTATTCATTTCAAATATTTTCAAAAAGCATACATTTTCCTTATAAAACCCCTTCTAGAAAATCATTTTTGACCTTGTTTCAGATTAGTCATTTTTAGAAAATCTGATAATTATTTTTGAATAACTATATTAACTAATCTGACTCCCTATAGATTTTCAAAAAAGATAAATAGTGATTGAAAAAGTGATGAGTGTTGACATTAATCATATATTATAACTTGAGATGGTATAATTAATAAATTTCTTTAGAAATTTAAACAAGAGTTATAAACACTTTGTGTTGGTAAAAAATCCATGATCATTTCTATTTCTATCATTTTCTATCGACCATCACTCATCATAATCCAATATAGTATGTCAATATGTGGTGATTTAAACAGGAATCATTCGTTTTTCATTTTATATTTTTTTTAAATAGAAAAAAAATCCAAAGTATTCGCTCTCATTTAAATGATCTCATGGTTATGCATGGGTGAACTACTTGGAATTTTCGATTATGTGCTTCCATGCTCATTTAAAAGTCCTCACGGTTATGCATGTATGGAACGCATATCAAAATTGATTTATTAAATAAACAAGTTGATTTTAATCCCATTTAAAAGTCCTCACGGTTATGTGTAGTTAGAAGATACTTGAATTCATTTTTTAAAAATAAAATTGGAATACTACCAATCTCATTTGAAAGTCCTAACGGAAATGCATGGTTAGTAGATATTCAAATTCCTGACATAAATATACCACAAATAGACACAACTATACGGTTTCATATGATGACATCATTCCCATCATTCTAAAAGTGGAATATGCGCCTAACAGAGTATTTATGATTTTTTATATTTTTTATTGGAATTTAATATTATATTCGATTAAGTTTTAATGTTGTATTAATATCTATCACTTTATCTCTATTTTTCTAACACTATTACTCTTTTGCTGGTAATAAAAGGGGGTGAGAAAAGTTAAGATTTTGTCAAATAAAAGCAAGTAAAGGTCAAATATTTTCTATTTGCATCTAGGCTCATTTGCAAATCTTTAATTGTGTGCATATATAAAAGGGGAGATTTGTGTAGAGAGGAAGTATTCAAATAAGGGGAGCAAATTGAATGATCAAATACATTTAAAAAATTCAAAATCTTAAATATATGTTTGTTATCATCAAAAGGGGGAGATTGTTGAATA
Source organism: Allium cepa (assembly GCA_030765085.1). NCBI lineage: Eukaryota > Viridiplantae > Streptophyta > Magnoliopsida > Asparagales > Amaryllidaceae > Allium > Allium cepa. The sequence goes on from CM060931.1 coordinate 446,114,417, forward strand.
TGCGAGTATATGATTTTTGTTTGATGATAAAAAACACACACATATATATATATTCATTTAAATGTATTTGTTAATGTACTATTTTATGTTCCACACAATTAAATAAATATCTGCAGAATAAAATAAATAACACAGTATTTATATTCAAACAGGTATTTTATTCAAACAAATATTTATTACAATTTTGAATAGTACAAATTTGAATTCTCACTATATATATACAAATTCAATGACAATACAATTTCGATTACATCACAATTTATCATTTACAAATTTACCTCACTAAATATTGCTCATTTACTCGTAATTTACCTACAACTTCAATCCAGATTGAATCCAGCATCTGAGCAATCTTCAAAAATAAATACTAATGCAGTAAAATTGAAAAACAAATATATTTTTTAGTATAAAAAAATGTGGATTTTGAAAATAATATTTTCCTCGGTTATTTGGGTTGTTCGTCATTATTTAAATTTGAATTCATCATACACGAACAGCTTGTGACATGCACAGTGTATCACAATACATGCCACAAGGCCGTGCACACCGATATATACATTTGATAAAATTACAGGGACAGGTGAGCACAGGTCAAACCCAAATGAAAAGCCGGGTTCAACTCAAGTGCAATACAAATAAAGTCATGACACGAGCACAAGGTCAAACCCGAACTGCAAGTTGGATTCAACACAGGTGTAGTCAAAATGTATAAGCTCAAGAAAATTGTCAAGTGAATATGCAAACCAGTACAGTTGCAAAAACAAGTCAATAAGCACCAGTGGCAACCGGTTGGTATAACAAAGTCAGGAAGAAGCCTATTCTCAAGCAAATGAAAACAAATGCACAAACTCAAAGCATCCCAATGAAGTACATCAAACCAGAACAGCAAGTGGAACTGACCACACAAGAAAAGATTGACCAAGTGTTAAACAAACAACACATGAAAATGAACAAAACGTTCTATAGTGAACGGGCAAGTACAACTGCACGAGCTACACAATGAATATGTGCATGTCCAGTGAAAACATAACAATATTGAAGAGTCATGTCAAAAACCTAAGTCAAAGAAAACACAACATGCACTAGAGAAACAAAAATAAAGCAGTTCAATATCTTCAATATCACATGGAATCAAGTACATGACAGACTACAATGAGGAGCTGTGATAAAATGACCAAAGTCAGGAAATGTCGACAACCATCTCAAGGCTAAAATCGAAAAAGTATACATGTATGCATATACATGTATGCGCATACATATTTATATCAAATGAAACGGTACCAGCATAATCAAGTGACACAGCAACTACCTAACAAACACCAGATCAAATGAATACAAGTAAATAGAGCATATACATGAACCAGAACAAGGCACATAGCATCTATGGTCAAAAACCAGTCAACAGCGACCTCAACATACAGTGAACAGTGCAGTAATGGATATGCAAGCAAATGCAACAACATGTACACAATGTCACACCTCAAATGACACAAGATTCAAGACTGCACTTATATACATACGAGGTAGTAGTTCAGAAAGATTCAAGTATACAATTCAAATGCAAACCGACTCAAATGAATAAAGTGAACATGTATACCAGACTAGGGATGAAACTCACAAGCTCCAAACTGGAACAGTGATGAACAAAACATAAACGAGGTAGCAGTTTCAAAATAACCAGGGTACAAGTTCGAACAAAGCTCAACAGCACAACATCAAGCAACAACAAGTGTACAGGTCAATGAAGTTTCATGATAAATGTCGAAGTCATGCAACAGCAGGTACAAGTCAATATGCTACAGAGATGAACAGAAGTGCCTAAGTCACAAATGATCAAAGTCAAAAAGAAACCAAATCAAACAAGCCATGGCGGTCACGAAAGCAATTCGAAGCCGTGAGGAACAAGCCATCGTCAAATTATACGAAATTGACAAAGTCAGAGAAATCATCAACATCAAAACAAAATCGAATGGGCGAGATAAAAAAAATTGACAAATTCAAACAAATGTATGTAAACGAAAATCAAGGGTTTCGAACCCTATATAAACGATGAACATCATCGGAAAATTGATGAATTCGAGTTCAAAGCAACAAATAAAAAATCATTCAACTCAAATAAAAGTCGAGTATAGTATAAATCGAAGAAGGAACGAACGTGCTAATTTTTGCAACATTCGAACTCGACTTGGTTGAAGGTGCCGAACATATAATCGATTGAAGAAAGGAATCAAAGCATCAGCAATCATATTCGACAAAGAGGCAACTTCGTCCAAAAGCCCTAATTTCATAGCAAATAAGAAACAAATGAAGCAACCATTATCACATACGAGAAAAGGAACCGGCCGAACAAATAAAAGAGAAAAGGGGCTTATTTTAGGGTTTTATTTTAGGCCGATTATAAATAGAATTTGGGCTTCAATATTTAAATTAGGGTTTTAAATTGTTTTTAAATAATTGTTTTTAAATTTGTAATTTTCCATTTAAACTTGTGTATTGTCTAGTCGTGTATTGTCTAGTCGTGTGACTAGGGTACGAACTGCGGTGGTGTAGTTTGAGAATTCGCAACTCAGTGGCTGAGTTGTGGCAGGGTTTTGAGCATAGAGTTAAGGCTAGTCGATAGTGAGTGTCGCGAGTTTACGTGTGTAAGCATCTGACTGCTTAATTTCTAGTAGAAACCTTGAGGGCAGCATGTAGGCAGGGTTTTGCCGAAGCTGGGTAAATTCTGTGTCGTTCTATTTCTGCATTTATTATTCTGCTATTATCTGTGTTGTTGTTATTCTGATATATCTGCATTGAAATAATTTTATACAAACTTCCACCATAAATTTTTATAATTGATAGCATCACCCTATTCACCCCCCTCTAGGGTGAAATCGATCCTACAATTCCATGCCGCTTGTGCAAAGCTTAGTAACCCTAATGATAATTCCATATTGGTGGCGTTGACTAAAGGAATCGATCCTGATTTCGAATTTGGTAATTGGTCGGCTGGGAAACCCCCCACATCGCTGGACCGTTTCTACTCTAAAGTGGCGTATTTTTTAAGAAAGAAAGATGCTAAACAATCCAGGAAGAAGGATGATGTGGGGCCCAATGTGGAAGGCATTCAAAGTAGCATCACTTTGAAGCAAAACGGTGAGAGTTTTGGTAAAGTACGGTTAAATATACAGAATAAGCAGAATCAACAGAAAGGCAATGGAATTCAGGGTAAGAAGCGGGATCAAAATCGCGGACCGCGACGTAGAGCTCCCATGTTTGACACCTATACTCCTTTGAATAAATCTATAGAGAATGTTTACTTGCAGACCTACAAAACTGGTCAATATAAGAAGCCTGCTCCGAAGCAGTCGTCCGAAAAGCATATTCAATCTGGAAAATTATATAGATTCCATAATTGCTATGGTCACAATAAATATGAACGTCACCATTTGCAAGACATAATTGAAAAGCTGACCCACGAGAGGAAGTTGGAACAATTCGTCTGGGCGCCACAGGATGGAGGTACGGGCGCATCGAATCAGAATCAATTACAGAAATAGGCTAGACCGGAGGAACTCGTGCGTACTGGCGGGAGGTTAATGATTAATACAGTTAGTTGTGGTCCTCATCCTACGGATCAAAGCTGGTGGAAATTGGAGTCGTATGTAAGTTCGATTAGGCATGCAGACTTCGAGTGTTATAGTAATCTTGACTATAGGGGTCCGGCTAAACAATAGAAGACGATGATAGACGACATCATTTTTCGAGACAGAGATACTGATCGAGTCGAAGCCCCCACCATTGATCCACTAGTCATATCAGCTCAGATAGGTCCTACTTGGATGGGATGGATCTTAGTGGACAACGGAAGCTCCGTAAATATTCTTTTCAAGCGAGCATATGCTCAAATGAAAAATGGAAGCAAAAGAATTAAAGCCATGTCAGTCTCCTATACACGACTTCAATGGAAGTGCAACTGTACCCCCTGGGATGGTAGAATTACCAGTGGGGTTGAGAATTGGAGAGCATCGAAGAGTTTGGATGTTACAGTTCATTATGTTCGATATCAATTCACCGTATAATGTTTTCTTGGGCCGACTGACCCTTGCTGAATTTAGGGCAGCTATTGCCCCTTGGTGTTTAACTTTGAAATTCCCCACTGACAATGGGTTCAAAGTTGTTCAGGGAGATCAGGCGGTTGGACGCGCTTGTTATGTTGCTAAGCTGCGGGAGGCGCAGTGGAAGGAGAAGGGCAAGGAAATAGAGGAATCTCTCTATGTCCGTTTTACCGACAATTGAAAACTAATGCCTGGGCCTAGGGCCGGGCACCACAACCAGTTCTTAAAGGATCCAGATCCACAAGATGATGATAGTGAAGAGGAAGTCAAGGACTGTCAGAATTTCTCAGTAGAGCTGACGATCGATGTTCCGATCGATGACAACGACGACTCTAGAATGATAAAGATGATTTCTCAGCTAAGCCAACAGATGAAAGAGGAATTGGTTGTATTTCTCCAGGCATATCTCGATGTGTTCACCTGGACATACTCAAACATGTGTGGAATCTCGCCATACATCATGAGCCATACATTGAATATTGACCCGCGACACATCTCGGTCAAGCAGAAATGGCGCGATATGGATCTAGAGAGATTTGCTGCCCTGAAAGAAGAGGTGGATAAACTCAAGGTGAACGTGTTTACCCGAGAGGAATTATATCTAGAATGGGTATCCAACCCAGTGCTTGTCAGAAAACCAAATGGAAAATGGAGAACTTGTGTGGACTACTCAGACCTAAATAAAGCACGCCCTAAAGGTAGCTTTACGCTTCCTAGAATTGATCAGCTTGTAGATTCAGCGGTCGGACACGAGCTCGTCTTTTATGGATGCGTACTCCGGCTACATTCAGATACCGATGCACCAACCTGACCCGGAGCATACTAGCTTTATCACCGATCTGGGACTCTATTCCTATAAAGTGATGTTGTTCGGACTCAAGAACGCTGGAGCTACTTACCTACGGCTTGTCAATTGAATGTTCGCTGACCAGATCGGGAAAACTATAGAGGTGTACGTGGACGATATGCTTGTAAAGTCATGACTCTCCATCAATTATGTCAAAGACCTAGAAAAAATTTTCAACATCCTCCAAGAGTACCGAATGAAGCTCAACCCGTTGAAGTGTCATTTTGGGGTCGCGTTCGGAAAGTTCCTTGGACTCATTGTTAACGCTTGAGGATTGAAGCCAATCCTGAAAAGATCTGGGAGATTCGGAATCTCAAAAATTCCAAAACTATAAAGCAAGTGTAAAGCCTCAACAGCATTGATCAGGTTCATCTCCAAATCCACCGACAAATGTATTCACTTCTTCGATCTGATCACGAAAGAAAAGCGGAACTTTGAATGGACTGAGGAATGTAAGGGCGCATTTTGGGCACCGGTTCGTATCCATCCCCTAGAGGGCTTAAATTCATATTCGTCATTCACCATCCCTTCATATCCATCAGTGACTATCACCGATAAGACTTCTATGATTTCATCTTTGAAGCAATTCGCATCGACCAACAGCTAGAGAATTCGTATCAATCGAAAGTGATCAATACGAGAATGTATATGAAAATCTCGGTACGAAAGGGATAGGTTTGTATCAGTGTAGATCGAAAACCACCGATATTAAGTCAACCAAGTGCTATGGATATGAAGCAGCATCCTATGATCGGTACGAAATGGAGCAGTAATCATTGATACGAAGAGAACGTATTAAGTCGATACGAACGAAGCCTAAAAGAGAGGAAGACTAGGTTACCCGAAATGAATAGTGGATTAATGCTAGAGTATAGCGCCATGTCATCTGATCAACACGTGCAAACCATCGATATGAAGAAAGCGATATGAATTGTATCAATACGTGCTCGGCTGTACGTTGTAGATCCAAGCTTGCAGCGATCATATCTCAAAATCTATAAGTCCATATATCATTAAATTTTCACAGGAGCTTGCATACTACCTCAAGAATGTTCATGATCAATCTCGGGCCAAAAAGTTCAAGTTTGGATCGATACGAATTTAATGCGTATCGATTTCGGATCAATCCCAAATGTCCAGGGATCAATCATGTGGGCACATTCACATGAGAGAAGGGGTCTTTCGAAATTGGAGCGAGATATTTGCCGCCTACACCTATAAATAGCAGTCATATGCCTTTAGAAAATGGACTTTTTACTCTGGAACGCTATACTCTGCCAAAAGCTTCATTGTACCTTGACTGTTCTATTGCAAACAATTGTAATCAGCAAGAGTTATTAATAAAAAGAAAACTTTCTACAGTGGATGTAGGCTGCAACGCCAAACCACTCTAAATCCTCGTGTTTTCATACTTCTGTTTGTCTGTTTTTGGTGTATTTGTTTGATCTACCTCATTTTCCATTTATATTCTTCACTTTAATCTCTTCAAACACGCCCGAAGAGTGTTGTGCCCAATTTTGGTACAAATAGAAAGTTAATTATTATTTATTATAATATTGTTTGAAGATTAATTATTATTATTTTATTAATAATGTTTGAAATTATTGACTATGATATTTATAGTGTTTTAAAGCTAATAATTATTATTTATTAGCAATATTTTGTTGTTAATAATTATTACTATATAATAGTGTTTGAAGTAGATAATTATTAGTTACCTATAATGTTTTGAAGTTATTAGGTATTATACTAATACATTTTGGAGTTAATAATTTATTTTAGTAATGATGTTGGAAAGTTAATTTATTGTTTATTTAGTATGTTTAAAGTAAATTAATTTATCTGATTAATTGTATTTATAAACAATAAATAGATTTATAAAAGGAATCTCATTGAATAAAAGAGATTTATTAAAGAGTTTATAAATGAAAATGGGGTTCTGATTTATTGAATTTTAGAAGGCTTTATAAAGGCTTTTTATAAAGGGGTTTTAGAAGAATTTTTATAAAGGATTTTTATAAATGAGTATTACAAAAGAATAGAGTTTTATAAATGATTTAAGAAGTATAGAAAAATAGTTTTATAAATGGATTTATAGATTTATAAAAGAGTTTTATAAATGGTTTTAGAGATTTATAAAACTAGTTTTGTAAATGATTTTCGAGTTGTATAAAAAGTTTTTATAATAAATTGTTTATAAAAGGAATTTTATAAATTGGAAGAGATCTTGAAGATTTGGAAAGGAGTTTTATAATTGATTTTAGATATTTATAAAAGAATTTATAAATAGACTTGGAGATTTATGAAGTAGTTTTATAGATAGGGTTGAGGATTTATCAATGAAACTTTTATACAAATAAAAGAGATTTACGGAGACTTTTATAAATAAAAGAGATTTACTAAATGGTATTTATAAAAGTAATTTATAAAAGGAAATGAGATTGGATTTCTCCAAATTGCCTTTCTTAAGTTTGGTGGTGTGGACATTTATTCCATGCTTAACATCGAATGATTAGTGTTTGGATTTATCCTTGTCCCTATTTCAAATAACATTTGGCTTTTATCCTTTCAATATGATATTTAAATATTAAATCTTTCGTCATGTTTTGTGATATACATATACCATTGAGATAAGTATATGGATATATTTTCAAGGATTCAAAGGGGGGTATAAAGGGTTTATCATTATATCTTTGTAAAAGTATTTTGATATAAGTATTTTTAAAGTGATGTTAATTAATGAGAGGATTAATTAAAGTGGTTAGTGGTAGCTTATGTACTTAACCAATGTTGGTTTCCCTTTTGAAATAAATCCTTGATTGGATTGTTGTTTTATTTGATAGTTAAATAACCGACTATTAAACTTCGCTAGTTTTAAGCTATCATTTTCAGTTCGGAGAGACCAGCATCAGATATGTTATCTGAAAACCACTTCGATCCAGCATAAGCGTTCGAATGAGAGACATCTTGATGATAATGATTTCAAAGACGAAGTTCTTTGAAGTGCAAGGGTTACTTGTTACTAATCCTGAGGGTGATTCCAAAATGGATGTAGTAGAAGTGGTGCCTTCGGTTTCATTCGGACCCCGAAAAAACTTGTATGGATGAATGCTAGCATTACATTGCTGCCTTGAGGGAAATGTTAGCATTCCAAATGGTATTTGCTAAGAGAAAGGTAAAGTGTTTCCTCAAGCCTCATAACTCAAAAATGGATAAAACAGAGTAGATGCAGCATGGCTATATGGATCACGCCCATTAGGGTGTGTCATCATCTTTCTAAATCATTATATTATGGATATGGTTATGCATGAAAGCTCTCGATTAAGGTTGGAAAGTAATTAGGTTGGTGACATATTCGGTACTATCTAGCAAGCGATAGGTCAGTCTTGTGTTGGTAGAGGGGCAAATGCATTTGTAGCTATCGGTACATTTTATCTAGAGATGTACTGTGCGGAAAGTAGTCTCTTACCTTGTCATTTGTATAGAATCCATTCTCAAATAAGTGCTCTACGGAATTAGTTTTAAACTACTATGCTGGAATGTGAGATACAAGCATTCTAGCTATATTCGATATTTATTTTAAACCCTAGACATTATAATAATATCACTGAATTTTATAATAAAAAATGGTTTGGTTATCGTAAAGTAAAAACCCGTCCGTATTTATATGTGGCACAGTCTTACGAGATACCTTTTATATATTTTGGAAGGGTTTTCAAAATATAGGAATCAATATGATTTGATTGAGTTTCTCATGCTGGTTTTACCAGACTGATGCAGACGTTATTCTCTTATAATACTCGTGTCAGGCCGAGAATGTTTCAGATTTAGCTCTAGACACTTTGAAGGGTTAGGGGACGAGCCGGATGCCTTTAAGACATATTCACATATCTTTTTATTTCTCGAAAATTTTCTAATTTTGGGATTTATCTGCAATTATAAAGGCATGTTGTTATAACTAACGAGGCTGATGAATATTTAGTTGACTCTAATGGTTTTATATATATTAAAATTCTCTTTTGTAAAGGTCATTGTGTATATTATAGGTTACCCGTTACGATGTGAGATGTTGTTTTGTCTTTTATTTTATTTTACCCGAACAAACTCTCTTTTTGGCACTTGGATGCTCGACATGGTGAATATTGTGGATGTATTAATGTCGACTTTTGAGTGTTGAAATGGCTGGTCATTACACTCTTTGAGGCCCCGCGGCTAGGGTTTGGGCATGTGGCGTTTAAAGTAGCATGGAGCGGATGAATAACGCAGTTGCACTTCACTTGGCAGCACCCTCCTTTTTACATCATCGGTCGAAGCTTCGACCATCTCTAGTAATTCACTATATAAGGAGGTGGAAGTAGGCTCCATTAGGTCATGAATTACACTAGAGGTTAGGACGTTGCACGATTGTAAGGGTTGCAGAGTGTATGTGACATGGCGTGCGTAGGCGAAGAAAGTTCATTGAATCATGGAGTAAGGTGGGTGAAATCGATGATGAAAGCGTATGAGTATTCGGTTTCAAGTATAGGACATGTGCATGGATAATTTGGGGAAGGAAGAAGGAAGGTAATTAACTTTAATTAAGCAATCAAGTTAATTAATTTATAGTTATATAATTTGAATTCTTATAAAATCTGTAATTTTTGCATATGATGTCCAGTCGACACGTGGACTTCATCGTTGCACTCGTAGTGAGATTATCTATGTCTTGGTAAGGCTTGAACATGGATGAGTTTACTCACCATTTAATTAGTATATACAAGAATATATGTGTTTGATTGGGAAAATATAATGTTATATGAAGAACGATGCAAGTTATAACTTTTGGACCCCTACTTTCTTTGGAAAGCAAGTGACAACATTATATGTAGTATAATCTCTCTTATAACCCTCTAAAATATGTATCGTGGTCAAGACCTATCGTTCACATGTTTGATATTATTGTGTGAAAATTTGAAGTGTTTGCATATGGTTTAAGCGAAACAGTCGCTATAAACGCACATTGAAATCCCTTGTACTTAACATATGTTAATTTGGCTAAAATGAAAATATATTTTTGTACAATATATTTTAGTTGTCCTCTACACATTATTTGGTGTATGGGCAGTAAGTGATTGGTTTGGAAAGTTATAGAAATTGCGAAAGAAAATTGTGTAAGTTAGAAGTGAAATGGTCACAATAGATGCACTTTGAAAATGCCTTATGTTCGACGATTTTAAAAGTCGACTTCGAAATACATCCTAGGGGCATCTTTGCATTTTTAATAAGTACAGATATAACTAAATATAATTAGGTCTTAAATAAGGAATATTTTTAGGTAATTATAAGTGAATGGTTTTGGGTTGTAGTAAATAATTTTGAATTAACATTTGTTTTTAATCCTTATAAATATAATTAAAGCTTTAAAAAGCAAGTTTTAATGATAACGTTTAAAGTATGGAATATTATGGGTTTGTTGTTATAATGTTTAAGTAACACTTGTGTTAAACCTTATGAAAGTATTTAGATTTTTAAAAGAGATTTTTAAAGATAATGATTAAGTATGAAATGTTTTGGGTTTGTAGTAAACTATATTTTAGTAACATTTGTTTTTAAACCCTTGAATTAAATTTTAAAGTGGAAAAATATTGTGAATATACGTAGTCTTTAATAATCAAATTTTAAAGATAATAACAAATATGGAACCTTTTGGAATAAAGATAGAAAAAGTATATGTTTAAAGTATAAAAGAGATAAGGGGTTTATAGTAACAATGTTTGAGCGACATTTGTTTTTAACCTCTTTGATTATATTTTAAAGTAAGTAAATCTTGTTAAGTGATTTACTATTATACCGTTGAGATAAGTATATTTATATGTTTTAAAGTATTGAAAAGAGTATCAATAAATGGTTAAATACTAGAATATAAATATATATCTTTTATAAAGCAAAATTAAATATATACACAAGTATGTAATTGAAGTTTTAATTAATTAGTAGTTTAACTAATTCAGAGTTTTATTAGTTAGAAGTTTAATCAATTAGAAGTTTTTATTAATGAAAAAAGTTTTATTAGATAAAAAGGAGTTTTACTAATAAAAGAGGTTTCATTAGTTAAGGATTAATTAAATAAAAGGGATTAAAACTTATTTATGTGACTTAATCGCACTTTATGTGAATTAATCATGCCTTGTGTGTTAACTTAGTTAGTGAAAGTATTTAGTCTTTTACATAGCACTAAAGTCTATAAAGTATACTTGTTTCTATCTGTGCAAGTTAAGAATGATGATTCGAATAGGGTGTAGAAGCAATTGTGCCCTAACCTAGCAGGCTTCGCTCTTAACCGAGGGATAGCAGAAGTTGAGAAGTTCGAAAACATGATAGGTATACGAGACTTGGTTTTCATATGCGATCATTCTCATTGTTGTTGAATTTGACCAAATTAACTTAGGATTTATCTAGAAGAGACATTAGGATTATACGATATGGTTATTCAGTCGATGATGATATAACCTACGTATAAACTCGTCTTGCACTTCATGGACAAATGATAAGAAAAATCCGTTTGGATAGGACATAATCTCCAGGCATATGTATTATATGTTTATTTCTAATAGAACTAGCATCAAGTTAACACATATCTATCGATTGGTTTTGGAGCACACGAAAAGTGGAGGAGTGTACTTACATGAGATGACTCAAAACTGTAAACACTTCTGTTATCCCATTTTTGGGTCAAAACTGGAATATCAACAAATTGGCAAGGAATGATGGAGATCAGTTGGAATCAAGGCTACGATCGATATCGTCAAAATTTGGTTGAGCTCCGATCGGGACGAAATTGATTGGAAATGATGATAAGAACTAGGAAAGGCTATGTTTCAAATTTCAGGTTAATCGGAGTTCGTATGAAGGAGATATAACCAAGCTACTCCTCTACCAGCTCCCTACCGAACCAAGCATAGCCCGACCGGAGTACCACCGAACCATCTCAACTTCCCTTCCTAGCCGAACCAACTCCACTTCCATGTACTACCGAACCAGAGTGCAACCGAACCAGAGCATATTCCAACCCTCAACTACCGAACCAACCCACACTCCACACACTACCGGTCCAATCAACACTCCACCCACCGCCGAACCAAGGTGTTGCCGAACCAACGTTGCCAGGCCAGATTGCATCAGCCCAGGCCCAACAGCAGCTATATACATCCAGAACCCCTACCCCCAGCCTTACTCTATAAATAGAGGGGCAGGGGTACAACAATAGGGACAAGTTTGAGAGCTCAAATACGGATAGAACTTTCAAACAACTTTCAGTTACTTGTAATCAAAGCTTTGTACTTGTAATCTGAGGAGAAAAGGAGAATAACATATAAAGTGGACGTAGGCACGTTCTGGCCGAACCACTATAAATTTGTGTGTATTTTACAGTTTAGTCCCTGCTTTTTATATAATTGCATAAATCACCCAAATCACTAAAAACAACGTAAAATCAGCTAACTCATACGACTTGGAGGTGTTTGCTCATTTCTTATGCAAATATTTTTGGGTTATTTGCTGAGATCTGTGATATGTGTTTGAATATTGCTGAGTTGTATTCATACACTGGTGCTTTCACGGTATTTGGGGTTTGTGGCCAATTTTGGCGCAAACACTTTGGTGCTTTCAATGAGAACTGAACTTAGGAGCGCTTTAATCATTGCCTCACAAAGATTTGTTGAGAGACTCTCTTTAAGAACCAGAAGTCTATCCGAGATTATGGCTCTTGGAAGGAAAACATGTAGAAGACAGAGACCAGAAAGAAGTCAGCACGAAGGGAGTCAAGGGGCTTCCTCAGGAGAGAACCAAACTTCAGTCTTCATCACCAGAGATGAGATGGAGACAATGATGAAAAGACAAGAGGAGTTGATTCAGAGTTTGTTTCAGCAGATTTAGCAACTTGGAGCACAGAATAGGGAAGCGGATGGAGTCTGGAATGGAGCAGGACCATCCGGCGTAGCACCTGGATTAGGAGGCACATCCATGGAGAACATAAATCCAATTTCGGAGAGAGAAAGAGGAGCATCTACACAACCTGGGAGCAGCAGAGGAGTGAACGCTCAGTCAAGGGGGCAGATCCCAGAATTCCCTCGTGGACTCGGGGGGCAGGTCGAAAGTAATGAACAAAGATTGCATCTCAGAGACAATGACAGGTTGGCGGAGATGGTTAGAAAAGCAATGAGAGGCGGTTTGATAAACAAAGATTTGGAGGATGTTAATAGGAGTCCTTTTACTCCAGCAATCAAACAAGCTAGGAACCCACCAGATTTCAAGTTACCATCGCTGGACATGTATGACGGGAGAACGGACCCCACGGTTCATCTAACGAAGTATATGAGGCATATGGAAGTGCTGGGGGCATCAGAGGAGGTTATGGCTCGGTGCTTTCCATTGTACTTGGCGGATATTGCAGCATTGTGGTTTAGACAATTGGAGAATGGATCCATCGGAACATGGAATGATTTAATTAAGAGATTTATGAGGCAATTCAGGGTCCACATTACAAGACCCAAGAATGTGATGACTTTGGCAACCCTAAAGCAGAAAACCGGAGAGACTTTGAGGATTTACCTAACGCGATTCAATGCGGCAGCAGCTTCGGTGGATCGACCAGATCCACCCATGGTTATGATAGCGGCTGTGTCCGGGATAGCTGACGGAACAGAGTTCAAAAATTCATTAACTAAGGATCCACCCGTGGATCTAGGAGAATTCTATCATGAGGCGGAAGAGTTTCTACGATTGGAGGATGCGAACGCCGAAAGAGAAGAAGGAGAAGGAATTGATATTTATGCGATCGAAGGAGGAAATCCCCCTGAGAAAGGCGTGGAAACTAGCAGAGGTAAAAGAAAGGCTGAAAATGACAGGGACAGGTCAAAGCGGCAACGGAGGGAGCCGCGATTCATCACTCACACTGAGCTGAATGAGAGTCTGAAATGAATTTATCAGGATACCAAGGAGCAGGTTCCGTATCGTAGACCAATGCGAAGGGATCCAACCTCTGATGAAAGAAAATCAGATAAGTTTTGTGTATTCCATGAATTAAACGGTCATAACACTAATGATTGTAGGCATTTGAAGGACGAGGTGGAAGGGCGTATCAGGAACGGTATGCTCCTTTAGTATGTGAGGAGGCAAACTCCAGCAGTGGAGCGAGAACGACCACCGTCTACATCGGCAAGAGGTGACCCTGGATCGGGGCACCGTTTGATTATCCATTGATTGCTTGATTAAAATAACGATGAACAAGTTGTAAACCTCTCGCTAACACGGTTAAATCATTTACACATGTGAGCGATCGCGCACGATCCATAGGCATGCTCTGAATGACTACCAACCGCGTTATAGTAAGAGTTTACGCTTTGACATCTTCATTCTGCTTTTTGCTTTGATTTTGATTTGAACATTTAAATTCTTCCTGTTTGGACATTTCTGCCGTAAGGTTCATATGATTATTTCTTTAACATTTACAATTCTATGGAAAAATTTACTTGTATGCCCGTTGGATCGCGAATGTTCCACGAGCACCTCTTACATGGCAGCGAATTGCCGAAGTCTTTGATTCGGAAACTCCCCCAAACAATAACTCTGGCACTGATAATATTAAGTCCCCCCCCCCCCCCCCCCGGGCACACAAAATTCGCCTTGAACGGCACCCGACCTCGAACGGTCACAATTCGCCTCGAACGGCACCCGACCTCGAACGGTCACAATTTGCCTCGAACGCCACCCGACCTCGAACGGTCACAACTCGCCTCGAACGGCACAACTCACCTCACCTCAAAGGGCTCGATCACGAACGGTCGTCATTTGAGGTCCCCACTTGACCGCGCACGGTCGCACTTCACCTCAAATGGCTCGATCCCAAACGATCGTCATTTGAAGTTAGACGCTTGACCATGAACGGTCGCACTTCATCTCAAATATCTCGATCCCGAACGGTCGTCATTTGAGGTCACATAAAACTGTAAATTCCTTTGCAGGACATCAACGGGATATGAACATCTAGCTCATGGCATTACAAAACACGCCTTCCTATCACAAGGCATGTTTTGGGGGGCAAAGTGTTATCCCATTTTTGGGTCAAAACTGGAATTTCAACAAATTGGCAAGGAATGATGGAGATCAGTTGGAATCAAGGCTACGATCGATATCGTCAAAATTTGGTTGAGCTCCGATCGGGACAAAATTGATTGGAAATGATGATAAGAACTAGGAAAGGCTATGTTTCAAATTTCAGGTTAATCGGAGTTCGTATGAAGGAGATATAACCAAGCTACTCCTCTACCAGCTCCCTACCGAACCAAGCATAGCCGGACCGGAGTACCACCGAACCATCTCAACTTCCCTTCCTAGCCGAACCAACTCCACTTCCATGTACTACTGAACCAGAGTGCAACCGAACCAGAGCATATTCCAACCCTCAACTACCGAACCAACCCACACTCCACACACTACCGGTCCAATCAACACTCCACCCACTGCCGAACCAAGGTATTGCCGAACCAACGTTGCTAGGCCAGATTGCATCAGCCCAGGCCCAACAGCAGCTATATACATCCAGAACCCCTACCCCCAGCCTCACTCTATAAATAGAGGGGCAGGGGTACAACAATAGGGACAAGTTTGAGAGCTCAAATACGGATAGAACTTTCAAACAACTTTCAGTTACTTGTAATCAAAGCTTTGTACTTGTAATCTGAGGAGAAAAGGAGAATAACATATAAAGTGGGCGTAGGCACGTTCTGGACGAACCACTATAAATTTGTGTGTATTTTACAGTTTAGTCCCTGCTTTTTATATATTTGCATAAATCACCCAAATCACTAAAAACAACGTAAAATCAGCTAACTCATACGACTTGGAGGTGTTTGCTCATTTCTTATACAAACATTTTTGGGTTATTTGCTGAGATCTGTGATTTGTGTTTGAATATTGCTGAGTTGTATTCATACACTGGTGCTTTCACGGTATTTGGGGTTTGTGGCCAATTTTGGCGCAAACACCTTCAAAATCCTATACGTGATCTACACTTTGAAAGAAGTTTGTGATATGTTCTAGATGGTGGAATCTTTGTGGAGATTTGTGATTTGTTCGAGATGTTGGAATCTAATTGGAGATTAGTGTTCTGATTGAGTGATGATGGCTCATGTATAGAGATAGTGAACATAACTTCACCACCGTTAATGACGGAAACAAGAGATGGGATGCCTAACCAGGGTGTGTTAGCATTTAGCTAACCCAAGGGTGCATGCGACTCCACATATAGTGGCACTTACAGATATGCATGCATGAGTGATCACATTCGCGTATATGTGTAATAGGCATGTGCCAGCTATGTTGTTCCTATAATATATTTTATCTCGAAATATATGCTGCTCAAAAGGATATCTATGATCCTTGTATAGGAGATCGGAGTCAGCTTATGTAACACCCCATAAAATCAGTAAGAATTAAATAAGTAAATGAAATTAAGTGTGAATAAAATTGAAAATTTTGTAAAAGTTGAAATTTGGCTATGGAAGTTGTATCGTTGCATTTATGGCAAAATTCTGATCTACTTTCAAATATAATATGTTGAAAGCGGAGCTCAAACGCTATAGGCATTTGAAGTTTTTAAGTTTAAAATAATTTAATTCAAATAAATAATTAAATTTGAAATTTGAAAATTAACTGAGATTAGACTTGTTGGTTAAGGAATACTTAACGTTAAGAATTAACAATAAAAGAGTAATAGAGGAATTAAATAAAACAAATGGTACAAAAATTAATACATCCCCAAAATAGGCAAAGGGGTCGACCGCCAACCCCAACTGGTCGACCACATTGCATATAGGGTGGTCGATCATTCCTGTTGGTCGCGGCTAGGGTTTTCCTATGAAAGGGCGATCCAGATTTATCTATTTTTAACCTATTTTCGTCTTATGGTTCTCGTACGTTTCAATCTCTATAAAGAGGACCCTGCTCTCTCCACTTTTATTCACAAAAAATGTTTGAGAATTCGACGAAACTCTGCAATTTTCTCCCTTTAGTTAGATTCAAAATTCAATTAGGAATTCTGGTAAGGATTCTATTTTTTTTCTTCTAATTATTCTTTTAAACTATTCTCTTCTCTTCAAACCCCTGTGAATCTAAAAAAATTACACACACACACACACACACAGATATATATATATATATATCAAAAGAAGAGATCTGGAAAAGAGTGCTTTAGTGTTGCAAATCCATACAAGAAAGGTTAAGGATAATCTGTGAGTAGAAACCTTAGTTTTTTTATTCCAGTAATTGTTTAGTATATTATGAATGATATGCCTTAGGATTTTGGATTTACGAAAATAAAACAAAATTAATCACCAAAACTCCTATAATTTGAAATGTCAATTCTTGTTGGAATTCTCAATTGTTCACAGTAAATTGTTAGGATATGCAGTTTTTGCATTTTTTGATAATTTCAATCTCTATTCCTCTCCTCTTTGAATTCCAATTTGATTATGAAATTTCAATCAAGGGATAGGGTGTAAAAGTATGAACTTATTCATAGTTCACACCATTTATTCCATATGAAAATAAATGAGAAATCCCATTGTTTAAATTCTTTGTAAAGAGGGATTGAATAAAGATTGAAAACTAGGATTTCAATTTCAACTTTTGAGATTATTCCCTAATTTGATGTGATAGATTGAGTTGAGATTTTTACGATGTACATGCCCATTTATTATAATTTTTGGATATGAATGTTGAATCATTTGTTCAGGATATTGAAATCCCTTATTATGAATATTGGAAATTTGTCACCATTGATAATATGGAAAACGACTTATATTATTATTAATAAAAAGGAATTGACATTTAAGCATTAGTTAGTGCAAAATCTCTACATGCATAGAAAATAGTAGGTGTGTATTTATTTATATACTAATTACCGTAAATAGCATACAATTATAACATATAATTTTGTAGTTAATTAGGCAATAATTATTATTAAAGCTCCCTTAGGAAGGTAACTGATTTGTCAATGCAAAATAAGAGGAAATTCTAATATAGCCTAATTAATGGACACGGTGAGGTGTGCGATAATACATTGAGAGTGTTATAAAATATGACTAAGTTATAAGTGGTGCGAGGTCAGTCAAAAGACATATGGAAGTCTGTCCAGCTAATCTGGCTACCAGCAATGCGACTTTGGGGCCGATGTAAGACGTCACCTATGATAAGTAATCGCCGTAATGCGAGATTGGTCCCAATTTTATAGGGTAAATCTGCCCATTTAATCTGATCACCAGTACTTACGAACAATCGGGATAAGATGATACATTGCCATGGGCATGGATCATAAGACTAAGGACCTAGTTTGGGGTTTTGGAAAGTATTAAGCGGTTGTTTGAGGGCCTGTCTTTATCTCCAAATGGAGTATTAAACGGTTGGGATTGAGTTTAGGCACGGTTAAGGATATCTCGAAAAGGTCCACTTCAATATGAAGTATTAAGTGTTCGAAGAGATTTCCATAACATGTTAGCTAGATAGATGCATGTATGGAGTACGCCTTGGGAATAGGTATTAAATCATGGAGGCCTACCTCGGTTGAGGTCTTAAATGGTCAAAGTCTACCTATTTTCCAATAAAATGTATTAAGTGGCTTGGGCTCTATCTCTTAAATTGTTAAACATTTATTACGTTGGCTATGGGTTATAGGATTAGGAAACCTGCTTTAGGAATAAAAGATATTATGTGGTTGTTTGAGGGCCCACCTCTTTTCCTTATATGAAGTAGTAAAGGTTTTAGAATACGAATACATATTTCTATTTCAACATATACTGCTCCAGTACTGAAATAATAAGGCTCGAGGTTTCAATTCAGCAGAAACTTGTTGTTCTGACTCCCTTGTCATTACATCATAGGTTAAGGAAGGTGTGATAATGACGATGATGTATGAAGACGACATGAGCAAAGCTTGTGGCAGTTATTGCTATTTATTTATCAAGCTTTTTATACCCATGAAAGAATACTTTTGAAAAAATGAAGTAATGGTTATTGTAAAGACTATGTTTTGTTCTTTATTATAACATTTGAATTTATTTTGAAATAAATAGATACAATTTGCTATAATAATTCGTTCTTTCCGCTGTGAGTTCTGAAAAAATAGTTATAGCTCTGTATCGTTATTACTTTACCAACCAACAGACAGCTCTAGAATGGGTTTAAGTTTCGATGGGTCTTTTCTATGTCAGAATTTAGGCCTATTTCGGGGCAGGTTGTAACTTTTGGTATCAGAACTTAGGGTACCCAATCATTGGAAAAATTCTACGTATGAGAGACATACTTGTTGTTTTGAAAAGATTTTTAGAATATTTTTCAGAAAGTCTTATTGCACATACACACATATACACACACACACAAATACATATATACGTGTATGTATATACATATGACTACTTTGGCACGTGGGATGCATGTGCATATAAATAATTAATATTAAAACAACAGTTTGTAAGGTGATATGTACGCAAAGGTGTATTTTTTATGCATGTATAAGCATAGATCAACCACTTATTGAAACATGAACGAGACTAATTTATTTTAGAAGACGATTAATTAAGTAAAGGAAGTAATCAACTGCTATATTAATATCTAGATAAATGCAGCAAATATTAAAATTAGCGCTTCCATTAGTTTGAAACCCAGAAAAATTGCATCATCTCTCTTTTTAAAAGTAATCAATCACTCTAGTAACATACAGATAATTTTTCTTATCTACGTCAGGATTGACACCAATAGTAGTAGCGTGTATGTAATCCGTAAGAACAAAAGCACAGTTAGAGTGATCTTTTCTCTCTTATATGTCCTCGTCATGAGAGCGACATCAGCAATATGTAGATGGTGGAGCTAACAACGTTGTGTAAGGAATTTTTTTTATGTAAACCACAGTTCTATTTGAGTAATAAACTTGACAATTGTTCCTTCATACACACACGCGTTAGGCACGTCCCTTGGTTGTGTGCTAAGAAAACTGAAGAAAAAAATTATTTATTGTGAGATAATGGTGATATGCATAAATAAAAAGCATCCTTGCTTACATATATTTATACTTGTG
Source organism: Allium cepa (assembly GCA_030765085.1). Lineage (NCBI taxonomy): Eukaryota > Viridiplantae > Streptophyta > Magnoliopsida > Asparagales > Amaryllidaceae > Allium > Allium cepa. Next base: position 446,134,470 of record CM060931.1, read on the forward strand.
CTTCGATACCTAAATTATTTATTTCTGATTGAGAAAATTAAATTCATCATGGTTAAAATAAAAGCATGAAGAAAGAAATTAAGAGTAATGATTGTAAACCATGACTTCTAGAACCTCGGTCTAAAGTACCATTTAGCATGAGTATTTCTATAATTGAAAAAGCTTCAAATGGAGGTAATCTCATTAGTTATTGCATTAGTTTGTGATAGAAATCAATTGCTTGCCTATTGTATTCAACGCCCAATAATATATATGGTTACAAGAATCAAGATAGGATACAAATTAGCCAACCAATTTTCTAAAATAAAGGTAACTAAATAAATACTAACCAAATAAAGAGGCTACAAATTAACTAACTGATGTGCTAAAACAAAGGTAACTAAATAAATACTAACCAAATAAAGATATCGTCAGATCAGGGAATAAATGCAAGAAATATTCTAACGCCTAGAATATATGTAAAATATATTTTATCACGCGCCCTCAGTCAAAGCGGGAGGTTCTCGTATGCTTAAACTGTCCCCCAAATCTTTAAATAATACGCTCGGAAGCCCTTTTGTAAAAATATCAGCAATTTGGTAACGGGACGGTACATGAAGCACATGCACTTCGCCACCAGCTACATTCTCACGAACGAAATGAATATCCATCTCAATGTGTTTAGTGCGTTGATGCTGAACAGGATTGCCGGATAAGTATATAGCACTCACATTGTCACAATGAACTAGAGTAGCCTTTTGAATAGGACAATGCAACTCTAGGAGTAAAATTCTGATCCAGCACGAATCAGAAACAACATTTGCAACACTCATGTACTCCGCCTCAGCACTACTATGGGAAAGAGTAGGTTGCCATTTCGAAGACGAAGAAATCAAATTATCTTCGAGGAATAGACAATAACCAGAAGTAAAACGATGGGTGTCAGGATAACCACCCTAATCTGCATCTGTATATGAGATAATACGATAAATATTGGATTTGTACAAGTGGAGACCAAAAGAAAGGGTACCATGGAGATAGCATATGATAGGCTTAAGAGCTTTCATATGCTCATTAGTCGGGGCATGTATATGAAGGCAGACCTGCTGCACAACATAGGAAATGTCTGACCGAGTGAATGTAAGATACTAAAGAGCAACTGCAAGACTATGATACTTAGTCGGATCATCATAAGCAGTGTCTGCGGTGGGACTTAGTTTGGACTTAGTTTCAATAGGAGTAGGACATGAACTGCAGTTAGACATTCCGGCACGTTCAATAATTTTTGCAGCATACTGTGTCTGAGATGAGAAAAGACCATGGGCATGACGAGTGACAGCAACACCCAAAAAGAAACTCAGAGGACCTAGATCCTTCATAGCAAATTCAGAAGTTAAGAGTGTCATAATATACTTACAAAGACGATAGAAAGAAGCTGTAAGTATAATGTCATCCACATATAACAGAATATAAACAGTATCAGAACCATTCTTGTAGATGAATAAAGAGTGATCTGACGTACTATGAGAGAACCCAAGGTAGCAATACAAAATCAGCAAATCTTTAGTACCAAGCTCGAGGAGCCTATTTTAATCCGTAGAAAGATTTCTTCAAATGGAAAACATGATCCGGATAATTTTTATTATGAAATCCCATGGGTTGATGCATATAAATTGCTTCGTTGAGATGACCATGCAAAAAAGCATTCTTAACATCCATTTGATGAACGGGCCAAGATTTAGAAAGAGCAATGCTGAGAACCAGTATAATGGTGATCGGTTTAATCACGAGGCTAAATGTTTCATCACAATCAACGCCCTGCTGCTGTGTGTTTCCGTCACCTATAAGACGAGCCTTGTAATGCTCAAAAGAACCATCAGATTTATGTTTATGACGAAAAATCCACATAGATCGAGTAGCATTAACATTAGACGGCCTAGGAACTAATTCCCAAGTCTTATTGTCAACTAAAGCATTAAATTCATCCAACATTGAACTTTTCCAATTATGGTCACTAAGCGCACTAACACGATTTTTCGGAATGGGAGAAATATCTATAGTGGTGGTAGTGTGGTAATTTGAAGAGTATTTGGGGTTGGGTTTAAAAATGCCAATTGATGCACGAGTGGTCATGCGGGTTGAAATGGGTTTAGGAGGCCAAGGGGTGGTGTGAGGAATGGTCAAAGTGGGGGAGCTCATAGACGGTGTTGGGCTGTGGGGGAAGAGAGGATGGGCCAGAGGAGGAAATAGAGGACTGAGTTTGGGCAGCAGTGGGAGTTGTGAAATCTGGGCCTGTATAAGACTATGGCCTAGATTGAGAAAGAGAGGACGAGTTGTTGGGCTGCGTTGTTGGGTCAAGCTGCATATTTTGTGGTGTGGCATTTTGAGATAAGTGATGTATTAATTGAGGATTAGTATTGTCACTCAAAAAATCATAATTCGAAGGTTTTGTTTTATGGAGTTTGGAGAATGGAAATTCTGTTTCAACAAAGAGAACATAACGACAAATTATGATTTTACCACTAGACATGTCATAGCATTTGGAGCCACAATGATTCGGAGCCGGACCTAAATAAGCACAAGGAGTCGACTTTTCTTGTAATTTATGAATAGTAGAAGAGGGGAATAATGGAAAACATAAGCAACCAAAAACACCCAAACCCGAATAATACAAATCACTTTGATAGAGGATTTGAGACGGAGATTGGTAATTCAATACCTTGGAAGGAAGGATATGGAGAAGATATGTATCCATGGAGAGAGCATGATGCCAAAAGGAGAGTGGCATAGATGCATGAGCAAGAATAGTCCGGATGATATTATTTATGGATTTTATGTGTCTTTCGGCCTTCGCGTTTTGAGGAGATGTATGAGGACATGGGAGACGGAAAAGCATGCCATGTTGCTCAAAAAAATCCTTAAAAGTGACATTAATGTATTTCGTACCATTATCACACTGAAAAGTTTTAATATTACGTTCAAATTGTGTCTTTACTAAAGCATGAAACGCTAAGAAAGGTTTTTTGACCTGAGATTTTTTTGCAATAGGAAAGGTCCACAAAAATTTACTATAGTCATCAAGAAAAAGAACATAATAACAATGGCCGGAAGTACTAACAATAGGAGAAGTCCAAAGATCACTATGAATAACATCAAATGGAAGAAAAGCATATGACACTGAATCATAAAAAGGTAGCTTAGAATGTTTCCCAAGAAGACAAGAAGAACAAAAAGTTCTACAAGCTTTATTACAATCAACAAACTTTTTACTACAAAGACCTTAAGAATAGCATCGCCAGGATGACCTAAACGATTGTGCCAAATATTCGAAGGCAAAGCAGTAAAAGCAGAATTATTGTTGGAAGAAATGGCTTGAGAGTTGGAGAAAAGTGGATATAAGCCCTCAGTGCTATCACATCTCATTAATCAGTTCCCCGTCTGTAAGTCATTAACAGAGAAACCAAAAGGGCCAAAAGAGATAGAAACCATATTATCTGTGGTAAATTTACGAACAGAGACTAGATTTTAATGAGCCTGGGAGCATGTAACACATTGTTTAGGGTAAATGTGTGGATAAGGTGGAGGCAATGCAGTGCGACCGTGACCAATAGTTGGAATTATGACCACTACCAACAACAATGTTATGATGCTCATTGCTTGAATTGAAATAAGAAGAGAGAATACCTGCATCCGTCGTCATGTGAGATGTAGCACCAGTATCCCTGTTGTAGTTCCCATCTAGTTGAGAGAACTAAAGAGCTTGCATAACGGCCTCAATGTCGGTGTGCATGTAGCTAGGTGCAGGAAGAGCAACGGCATTGAAAGCTTGAGGTCTGAACCCAAGTAAGCCTAACCCAGAAGAGGAGGGACGTTGGACCGCTGGATTTGGCCTTGGCTGCCAAAAGTATGCATGAAATAGGCAAGGAGGGATAGTCCACCCTCCCCAACCAGGTTGCTGCCACTGTGGTGGTGGGGCTTGCTGACTTGGATGGCACTGGTGCTGTTGATATGGCGGCTAATTAGGACTGGACACATTAGTACTTTGGTGGACCTTTTTCTTTCCATTATTTTTCGAATTATTCCACCCTTTGTTATTGTTGTTGTGCTTGTTGCTTGCAGATGAATCAGTGGCAACCATGGCAGCAACACCGGACCGACTCTCAGAACCACCAGTTTCACGAGCTTGACGAGTCTTGATAGTACGCTCAGTCATTTTCAACCTTGAACGACAACTTTCAAAGGATAGCAAAGGCTCTTGATTTTTTATATAGTTCGCCGTACTATTATACGCTTCTAGTAAGGACCCGGTGAGACGTAAAACCAGATGACCATTTGTCACCGAAGCATCAACATCACCCAACCTGTCCGCTAGAGATTGTAGACAATTACAATAATTTTCGATCGAGTTGAAAGCCTCAAAAGCAGCGTTCGTGAAGTCCTCCTCAAAATGGGTAGTCTAAGAGGCTTTGTTGTCCTGAAAAAGAGCTTCAAGACGATTTTATGCCCTCTCTGCCGTGTCATTACGTCTGAGGATAGTGAAGAAAAGATCGAAAGAAATGGTGTTGTAAATCCATTGCAAGACAACGGCATCCAAATGCCTCCAAAGAGCCAGATCAGCGGGCTTAGCCTAGGGATAGACAGCCATAGCCTTCTCCTCCGTTGGTGGAACCAAGTGATCGTAAAGATCATGAACCCTAACAAGATTGGTAAATAGAGTAGCTCAAGAATGATACATGGTTTGTTCATTTCTAATGTTACGGGAATAAGAGATTTAACATTAGTGATGGTGAGTGCGGGATGAAACTTGGACGAGTCTGCCATGTAAAAAAAATTAAAGATAGAAGAAGAAGAACAGAGAAGAAGATAGGGGAGACTAGGGTAAGGAGAATAGGATCGTAAGAGATTCCGATACCATGATAGAAATCAATTTCTTGCCCATTGTATTCAACGTCCATAATATATATATATGGTTACAAGAGTTAAGATAGGCTACAAATTAGCCAACTAATTTGCTAAAACAAAGGTAACTAAATAAGTACTAATCAAATAAAGAGGCTACAAATTAGCCAACTGATTTGCTAAAACAAAAGTAACTAAATAAATACTAACCACATAAAGATATCGTGAATAAATGTAAGAAATATTTTAACGTCTAGAATATATGTAAAATATATTTTATCATTTTGGTCCGTCACGTCCTAGATTAAACCATTTCAGTAGAGATACATAAATTATGTCATTAGTTAGCTTGTTCTAGTGAAATTTTTTGGATTAACATTTATATAAATAAATTAACTATAAAGAAAACGATGATTCATGCCGCTGTTGTAGTTGTAATTTATAATCGTTACATGTTGTAGGCATATTAGTCAAAATAACCTGTTGTGCAAGAATTGATGTGGTTTTTTTGGCAAATCTAATTTAGTTAGAACTGTAGTGACCATGAATGCAGAAAGTACGTATTTCTTTATGCTATAAGTTTGGTTAACCTACTGGGTTCATGACAAATATTAGTTAAATAGAAATAACATGATATGAGACAGTTTACCGTTTTGCTATTTGCATGAAGCATTTCTTGCATTGATGGAAAGGAGTTCTTTTGGCAATGCCAGTAGAGTTTCTATGAATATTTCATTCTAATGTACACAAAATCTGTCATATACTTGTGAAATTCAAAACGAAAAAGATCAGAATTATAATTAACATTAATGGACGACTTGGTACATACCGAGTCCTGTAGAATTTCTGTAGCCACCTTATTGGAAGACCTCGGTACATGTCCCTTATCCCATCCCTTGTCTGGATGTTTCCCATCAGGCTAAACTTGGAATAATGAACATCCTATTCATACAGAAGGATTTATTTATCTTGCTGACCACTTTTTTTTTTTAGAAACTCAAACACGTTAACATAGTAAGCAGCTCATCCAAAGACACCGTAAACAAAAATGATAGCAGGTCCTTGTACCTCTCTGACCTCCATGTCACCGAGATAGCCTTCTTGGCATTCTATAAGCCTAGTCTTGTGTGGAAAAATTGATGATGATGGAAAGCCAAAAGGATCAATAGATTCATAGCCATGGGTATGTACATTATAGCTTTCATTAGTCGATTGTTAGAAAAAGGAGTTGCACGATAAAAATCAGATCAGAGACATGCTACAAAACCGGATTGCAGATCCCTGGATTTGGATGTTCTGTTATGTAAACTTGGAACTGTACACATGAAGATGTAATAGTTTGGCCACTACAAATGCAATGTTCTGACATGCGTAATTTGCAGTTCATATGCATCACATAAACTATTGCCTACAAATAAAAATATATAACACATTCTCATTAATTTAAATGCATATCCATAAAATTACTTTGTTATTTTTACTAAACATAGTTATCTGTAGGGAAATCTAATATTAAATTTGCATACTTTTCAATAATATTTTATTTCAAAATCAATTGCAATATTGGCAGTAAAAAGAAAAATATTATTCTTTGCCCATCAGTCCATGACCCTTAATTTTTTGTATAAAATCTAAAAGAGCAACATAATGGAAAATAAATAACTAATGAACCATATATTAAACATTTTGTCCAGATTTTTCAAAACCATATACATCAACTATGCCAATTTCACAAAGTTATAAATTCTTGTCCACATTCTCATGCATTAAATAAAACATAGGACATATACATATACATACATACATACATACATATACATACATACATACATACATACATACATACATACATACATACATATATATATATATATATATATATATATATATATATATATATAAAGATTTAATCAATGCTTAGTCATCAATTCTTGCACGCTTATATTTCTTTTCTACCTGAAAACATCAGATTATTGACTTGTGTGTCTTTAATTTTTCTTGCCAAGCCTTTCAAATTATTTATTTATTTATTCTCTCCACCTTGCCTAGTGTACTGACAAACAACATAGCAATCTATAGTGTGGAAGAAAATGACGTACCTGTAGATTTGAGAATCATGCTAAGCTTCATTATAGAGTGCATAAGATCACATCGTATAATGTCACGTCTTCACCTTTCTACACCTGGTATACGATTATCAGTTGTTATAGATATATAGGTGTTGTGGTTGCCTTCATACAGCTTTTAAGTGAAACAGACAACAAAATTATACGGTGCTCTTCAACCTTCTAACCACCAAAGTATGCAAAGAATTGTAATAATATTCAAGCAGTTTGTTTTGTGTGAGTAATTAATTGGAGTTGTTACCAATTGCACGCCAAAATCTGCACTACATGACAAAAACTAATGAGTAGAAGCATTAATTTATACATATGAAAAAAGTAATCTTTTTATATCAAATTTTAATGCATGAAGGCTCTACGCTAGTTTTTTGTCTCTTTTACTTATATATGTTTTCAAATTATTGAAACTTACAATAATTTATTTATCTTGTTTAATTGATATCAATGAACTTAGAGTTCAAAACTTCTACATAAAACAATCTAACACCGTGTCATAAGAGACATCCTTAAATGTTATATTTTCTGATCAATTAATTACTGCTTTAGTTATTTACTTTTAATTTAATATTTTGATTTTGACTTGATTGAACTTTAGGGAAAACATGTTTTATGTTACTTATTTTGTTACATATATGTCAAAACATTTTCATAACATATCCCTCTATGATTTTTTTCTTTAATGTGAAATCAGTTAATAACTAACATGTTTGAATTGGTAAAATATAAAACATCGTATGCTTTCAAACATGTTACTGACTTGTTGTTAACAGATGCTATAGAATCCTGGCTCATGTTTAATTACCTAGCTGTGTATTTTTGATAACAAAGTTTAAACTTCAGAAATAAAATTCCAGTAAATTTTGTTATTTCTTATTTATATTCTGTCGAGATTAGAAATGTCCATACCAAAACATAAAGAATATGAACAGTTTTAAATCTAAAATTAAGGAAAAGTTAATAAAATAATAGGAAACACAGGTTCCTTGGGGGAAAAGACAATAAATTAAGCAGTGAGAAAATAACATGAGAGGGTAGATTTTCAAAAACAAGTTGTAGACCATCATGCAGTCACCTCTTGAAGATATGCAGTGCTCTAAATTTCAAGAACAACATAAAAAGTTAGTAGTGTAACAAAGAATTAGTGGCTAATGTATTGGAAAGATAAACATTTAAAGAAAAGTGATGGAATATAAATGAATTTCCTTTTTTGAGGGAATGCATTGATTTTTGAAAGTGAGGTTTTTTTTTTCCTTTCAAAGTATCATGTTTATGGATTATTCAAGCCCAACATAACATATAATTCCCACATAAATAAATACGTTTGCAATACAAATTTGAGAAATAGAAAGAAACCATCAATTGGTAGCTATCTTATGGGAGATCAGTATTGATATGGAAACAGAATTATTAGCTCAGGAAATATCGTCAGGTACCTTTGTATTCTTGATTATTCTTAGTCTTATATTCTTTATGTTGTTGTAAAGAATAGAAATAATAAAGAAGTGATGTTAGACTAGGATGGAAGCAAGCTAAAAAAATAATATCAGTATTGATGATAAAGTGCTAGAGTAAATGTCCATACCATTAATACAACGAAGGAAATAAAACTGTAAGCCCTAAAAATTGAAATATATTGGAAAACATACGTAACAGACCAAACTCTAATTCATTCAAATATTGTCTTAAGAAAACTGATTTTCAAATGGTAGTGGGCAACATTTAGAATAATTTTAAATAAATAATAAAAAATATGGCTCCAATGTTCAAAAGCAATTTTAAACGCAGAAGAATGAATTACAACTGAAAAGGAAATATTTACAGCTAAAAGGTAAACATCAAAGAAATAGTAGTCAATTTAGTGTGATATAGTTAAAAGTTGATTCCGATGTTGAATTAAATACCATATTTAAAAACCAAAACTAAATCAATATCGAGCAAAGGTTGGTCGAAATGATTGAAAATAAAATAAATAAACTACATGCATTACCAAATAATGGGCTAGCAAATCTAAAAGCTTAAGGAAACTTAGTTTTTAATGCTAAGTAGAATAAAATGTTAACGGTACAGCAAGATATGGAGGTTTCTTGTGAGAAACAGTAATGAATTAATAACTACTAAATTGGAAAGGTTGCATTTGAAGTTTGTAAGGAATTAACGGCTAACAAAAAATAGCAGCAAAAAATAAATCAACCTTCCTTTTGAGGCAAGGATGATCACAAAAAGAGAGGTTGCTTTTATGTTAAAACATTGTCATCTTATGGATAATTCAAGCCCTACATAACATATATACAATTAAATTCTAGATCGCCTTCATTGCATAAAATCGAAACTTGAATGGATTACTATAGTTTTATCAGTAATATAGAAATTAGTAAATGCTTAAATACCAAATATTAATTAGATCAGTTGTATAGTTCATTTTGCAGGACCAAATTACACTATGAAATAGTTCGCTGTAGAGTCTTATCCAAACAAATATGAGAACCGAACCAAATGAATGGATTAATAACAACATGGAATTGAATATTTATATTTATTCTCTATCGGACTATTACATTTAAGAATTACAACTACTGAGGGTTGCAAATTATTTAATAAAGCATTTTATAGTATGATGCCAATTTAGCATTTTATCATTGATGTATTGAAGAAAATCAATACTCTATTATAGTCCTTTACATCCTTACCAAATATGTGAATCATGAACAAAATTTAAATAAGAAAAAATCAGGATTGCTATAATTTATTAAGGTGCTATTTTTAAGAACTTCATGTGGTAATACTTACAGAGAAAAATAAACTATGCACAATTTTTTATAAAGCATTCAAATAAGTGCATATTTTACCTCAATATTATTCACTGCAGCAACAGAAGATGATCCGGAATTTGGTTGTAGTCGAAATAACATTCTCTAGATGTCCCTCCTAAATATATCATCTTCCATTCCCACAAAACTACATATTGCAATTTACAGTAGAAATAAATTGGGTTGTTAGAGTAACGGTAAATTTATCATTGCCATACCATTACTAATCAATCGGTTACCATTTTAAAGTAAAGTCGATATACCAGCATAATCGGCACAATACGATAAATTTACCATTTTTTACGGTAAAACATCATTAATACTTTTTCAAAACCAGAGGTAACGGTAATTTACCTGTCCATTCATAATACGTTGATATTCATGTAAGATGTTTTATTATGGACATTTAGAAGCAAGAAAATAGTTCAATTTATTTCAGTAATTCAACTCAAATAATGATAAATACACTTCTTTTCTAGGTCCTTTATTAAGTGACCCAATGAGATATATAATGAATCGTCATTCAGTGTAAAAATAAATCACCTTGTTATTTTTCTAAACAAACGGTAAATTTCCATTACTAGTGTAACGGTTACCAATTTATTGGTATACTAGTCATCAATATAGCAATCAATTGGTAACGGTAAACAATTTTAGTTTACCAGTAAAAATGGTGCGGTAACGGTATTTACAAAATGGCAACGGTAACCATTACCACAACAGCCCTAGAATTAAAAGATGAAGCACAATTTAGTCAAAAAATGACATGAAGCATAAATCGAAAAATAGAAAGGTTATGTTTTGATCATTGATCTTTTATTAGAAGGCCATGGAACAGAAAACTACTTTCATTGTTGAATCAAAATGGAGAGAAGGGGTTTAAAACTTTGGAAAGACCTTCTGTTACCGTAGATGAACTCAATTGCGCTGAGCTCATTCTCGAATACCTTAGATAATCGTGCGTATCCAAAAATGGATCGAGTTATCATTAGCTCAAATCATCATTGCTTCGATTTCTCATTTTTAATCTAAATTATTTTCATTTTTCTGAGGCTTGTGAGGAAGAAATGGGAACGTGATGGGAAAATTGGTCTACGTATAGATTTAGGAGTTGATTTAGATGTAAAGACCAATTTGGTACAAAATGAAATAACATGGCACTACAAGAAAACTGGGGTTATCTACGCCAAAATGGCGTAGGTGGGGCGTAGGTAAATGCATTAACTACGTAACCCCTATGTCAATTTTGGCGTGGGTAAAACTTACGTAGCTAATAAAATACCTACGCTTTACCTACGCCATCCGTTGGGTTGTTTCCTACGCCTTTCGTACGCCATAATTTTCCTACGTCTTCCCCACGCCATGTTGTACCTACGGTTTTGTTACGATATTTTTACTTCTTTAAGCACTCACGTCTTTCCTACGTCATTCGTTTATCTACGTCTTCCCTGCGTCCAGTTTTCCTACGCTTTCCCTACGTCATTCTCACATATTACGTTTCTTACGTCTTTTCTATGTTATTCATTTATCCACGGTTTACCTACGCCTGTGTTTTTAATATTTTTTCTATGCCATGCACACGACTTTTTGCTGCATTAATATTTCATTTACAGACGTCTTCCCTACACCTTCCCTACGTCTTTTCTGAAACAATTTTCATATATTACTATTCTATTTCATTTCACCACATTAAATAGAAATTAAAATCAACTTATTTTATATATATACACATTTCAACAAAAAGATTAACGTCAAACCATTCATCTTTAATTCAAAAAAAATATCTCATTCATATTACAAAGTCAAACAATATTAATCAAGTTCCTATGTGTTAAAATAATATGATAATATGTTCATGATACATGACATCCTACAGATACCATTAAAAAGTTTTCAATACCATCATCCCTCATGACTATCATTCGGCTCTTCATCAAATCGCTGTCGAAGCATCTCAGTGAGTTGTTCATACTACATCTTCAGCATTTGAACTCCCCTTCTTGACGCTTCACCTTTTCCTCTAATTTGGCTCTAGTCCGTGCTTCTCCCTTATTGATGCTATAAGTGGCGTCTTTGTATTTCTGCATTTTATCAAATATTACATCAATTTCTGCATTTTAAACTAATTAAAATAATGTTTTGTTGAAAGTTTAAATACTTACTCCAGGGATATTGTCATAATATGGCCTACGGTCCTTTCTTTTAGCTATAGCACCGGTAAGCTTGTCGAATACTTCTTCCTCGACTTCATACGAAATTACTGTGCCATGACTTTTCAATTCTTCAATTCTAGCTTGATATTGTGCCTGTATTTGTGATTTTCCAAATACAAGAACAAAACATAAATACATGCTCACACTGTGCAGTTTTAGAAATCATGAGAAGAATAACTTTAACGATGTATCATATTTAGTAAGATCTTTAGTATCTCAAGACAATCTCTTCGTTTGGTATTTTCATTAAAATAAATCGGTTTACCAATATTACAAGCCAATCAATGTAGGCCCTTAGGATTCTGGAGGGAGGAGGGGATACAAGTGAACTTAGCAAAGACTCGAATGAACATAACATGCTTATGAACGTATTAACCAAGGGCTTCGATAGATGATAATAAAAGCTTTCCCATTAATAATACATGGGTTTGCTTCTAACCATACAATGTTATTCTTCATTTCCAAAATTACAAAATACTTCTCCTTAACAAATTGAACTTTTAAAGATCCTTTAAGTCTCCAACAATTTGATAGGTATTTTTGAACAATAGTATGTGGGAGAACATCAGCTAAAAAGAACCCAATAAGTGTGTTCTTCTAGAATTCAATTCTTGCATTAACAACTTCTTTGGGTGGGACAAGAATTTCATCAACATTACCAGAAACATTGAAGTATACAAAAGTACACCTGCCAGCATGTTTATTCTTATTAGAGAACACGAAGGACAAAGATTTTTTGTGACAAGGTGAACACTTTTCAACAGAGGGGGAAAGACTTAACTGAACAACATCAAGAGACAGATGAAATTCGTCAGATGCTTGGTCAGGATTTTCATTAACCTCGTTCAAAAGTCCAGCAATACGCAAGACACCAAGCTGGGTCTTAGGCATTTTCATAGAGGGAATCACTATAAGGTATCTAGAAGGGGACACGAGGAGGTCCAGAATATGGACCGAAAGCGTGATGTGGTTGTAAGGTGAAGGGTTGGACATAACAATAGAGTTTTGCTTTAATAGGGAATTCATGACTTGACTTTGTGGCTAAGGTTTTAAGAGGGGGAACTCATCTTTGGAGAGGGCATGTAGTTTGAAGAGATGACCAGATCGAGTGGTCAGAGGTGGAATGGCTAGAATGTGACATGAAGTATGATAGTTTTAATGCCTTAGGAGTTAAGACATGAAGTCTGAGAATGCTAGATTAGCTGAAATGGCTAGAATGTGACAAACAAAAAGAATGTTCTTGCTTTATCACACTTATGTTCTGGTCTGTTGCTTAATGAAATGTTTATATGCAATTAAAGTTGTGATTAGCCTGTCGAAACTGAAATGTTTATATGCAATTAATGTTTATCACACTTATTTTCTGATCTGCCCCTATCAAACTTCCTGCTACCAACAACCCTTTGTCACCAAGCATATAAACTGAAATACATTGCATACAATTGCACTCCACAAACATAGAACAATCTCCCCACCGACCACCATATACTTGCATTCTCTGTCCTGCACTGCACCTCTCAAACACAATTTCCACCTGAAACTCCTGCTTGCATTAAACCCAGTGTCAAACATCCTTCCCCAAAAGTTCAGATCAACACACTTCTGCGTACCACAACTTTGCACAGACTTCTTGCATTCATTAACTCAAACAACCCCTTATCACAATACACCTCACACTGCTTCAACTTCTTCTTCAACATCCCCCCTGCCTCACTGCATTCAACTTCACACTCTAATAACCACTTAACTGAACTGCCACTATACCATCAAACTAACCATCTGGCCATCTTCATTAATATCATCTCATTCACCTCTGTCCTAACCTACAACTAACCACTACATACCACTGCAGTTCCATTACTAATACAACACATCGTTTCAACCTTAAACACTGCAACTCATTGATCAAACTGCAGCCATACCACCACAACTCCATTCACCACCTTTGTCCCCTTCAACAACAAACCACCACTGCTGCCATTCCTCCTACCCACTATTGTCATTCACCCTTCACATTCACTACCTGTCACCTTCACCCACCATCCACTACTGCAACTCACCTTAACACCTCTCTAACTAGGCAACTAATTAACTTGATACCCACTATTTGTTTTATCGGATAAATTATCAGATTTGCTCACTTATGGCAAGACATAATAAACTTGCTGAAGCACTTTTTAACAAAATTTAACTAACCTTGCACGTATTAAACTATTAACCAGTTATTAAAACCAAGCTATAAGAATAACTTACTGCAAATTCCATCGATGCTTCATCAATCCATCCACTAGTGGTATCCGCTGTCCGATGTGACCTTGTGAGTCCTATAATACACTTCCCAAGTAGTTGGCTTAAGTTCATCGGACTAGAAAATAAAGATAAAAATAGAGTAAAAATGTGATAAGCTGATGTAAATTAACGTTAAAACAAGATTTTAGAGATCAAACCAAATCATTTTGATAATCCGCAAAGGATCTCGAACCACCACAATGTCGCTTTTGGTTTTGAGCCCTAGAGTTTGCAACTTTTTCTGCCTGAGCTTTTACTTCAGGAAGCTCCCAATATGCCAAAAACTGCTCATATATCTCCTGGGGTAGGTTCGGATGCTTCTTGCCTGACTCTTTCATACTGTGAATCCAGTCCCGATACTTCAAACTTGCTTTTCTATTCCATATCTCCTTCACAATTGCTGGTGAAGCATCATCTGTCCATTGAAATGACTCCTGTACATGTAGTGGAAAATGTAATGACCAAAAAAATAGATGTAACACAAATACACTAATATTATTTTACCAGAAACTCCTGAAACATCACTTTCTTAACATCATCGGGTATACTTTCAAAATTGGGCCAAAAATCGTTAACCCGTGCTAACAAACCTACTCGAATAGCATAAGATGTAGTCCTGGAAGTGAACTCATATCTAAAACATATAATGTAAAGCATGAATATACATTACTCAAACTGTTTGCATGAGATATATCATTCAAGCACGATAGTGGTTTTTGACACGGATGCATCAATTACTTATTTTGCAAAAGTCAACATCAATTACTTATTTTGCAAAAGTCAACATCAATTACTTATTTTGCAAAAGTCAACATCAATTGCTTATTTTGCAAGAATTCTTACCCAACATTGGCTTGCCAGAAAACTCCGACCCTTGTTACGGAGGAGGAGTCCGACACGGATGCATTAGTCGATGGATTGGTAGCATCAACTTCAAGGGAAGTAGGATGAACAACGGGAGACATGATATGTTGCTCTGCTGACTGTGATCCCGATCCATCTTGACCGCTAGGGGATGCACTAGGTTGTATTGTGGCAGATGTGTTGTTGCCAGGAAGACGTAGAGCAGGTCGTTTCATGGAACGACGATGACGATTAGCTCGAGTAGACATGTCCTGTTAAATGCAATTGCTATAACATAGAGAAATACATACGATTTGAAGAATTAAATATACAACAAACCAATTAAAACAACATGAACTGAAGACTAAATACCCAAAGATAACTAAGCATACAAGAGTGATTTGAAGTAAAAATTCATACTAGTAGAAAAATCAAACAAGTATATTAATGAAAGCATGCTACCAATCAACATTATCATCATAACTTCCATTATTTACATTATCACATTCATCTTCACATTCATCAACTTCGACATTTTCATCTTCAATATCATTTTCATCAGCTTCGATATCATAATTAACTTCGACATCATCGTCAACCTCTACTCCATCAAATACTTCATTATGAAGTGGTCTGATGTCGTCAATGTCTTCAGTGATTTTCAGTAGTCCGTTATTGTCCAAATCATTCTGATATGGTTGATCTTCGCTTACGATCATGTTCGAATTGAATGACCATCTTGGCTTTGTTTTAACGACAGCCCACCAATCCGCTTTATTGTTGTTCATGGCAGGATAGGGTACATAATAAACTTGAGTTGCTTGCATCGCTAACACAAATGGATCATAACCTTGGTATCGTCTTTTGTGATTTATTTCAATAAGTGGATAATCTTTATGTGCACGACATATTCCTACATCTTTTCTATTTTTGAACCATTCACATTTGAACAAAAAGGTTTTAAGCTTTGGTGCCATCGAGAAGTAAGTTCAATTATTTCCCGTAACATGCCATAATAATCTTCTAGATCGTCATCCCCGTTGCCTCCTTTAACACACACCCCACTGTTGTAAGTTGTTTTATTTGCTTCAAATTTAGTTGCGTGAAATTTATAGCCGTTAACGTTCATAATTGGACATTTTCTATACTTCATCATAGGACCAATTGCAAGTTTTGCATAACAAACATCAGTGATTCCATTATCATCAACCTATTAAAATAAATTCACATACATTATAATATTATATAGATTTATGATATAAAATGCGATTAATATATAATAAACCATGCTCACATATTTCTTAAACCATTTCTCAAATCCTTAACCGAGCTCAACATCAGGATTTGCTTCTTCAAATTGATCGCTGGACGATTAAAATTACCAAGGAAAATTTATGATATAAAACAAAAATCATTTTAATTGATTGATGTTGTGTTACAGACCAAATAAGATTTGATAGCTCTTCACAATTGAGAAGCACGGTTGATTTAGCTAAAGTAAAATCTTTAATTGTCTGAAAACCTCAATCTTTCCATTTACCATATGGACGTCCCCGTTTCTAAAATATGGATAGAGATATATCAGATGAATCATCCATTTCATCCTCATTACGGTGGCCACTGTTAGAAATCTTGATATGGTCTTCAAAATAGTAATTGAAAAGTGTGGATGCTTCTTCAGTATTGTATGCTAGGCAAATTGAACCTTCAACGCGTGCTTCTTGTATCACCTTTTTTTTAAGGTGACCAAGATACCTTAATATGAATACATGAAATATTAAATATAACATTCTCATAATGATCTGATGAAAATATGAAAAAAAAGTCCACCTTAGTTATATATATACCTCTCAAAAGGGTACATCCATCCATATTGTACCGGTCCTCGCATTAAAGCTTCAGTTGGTAAATGTACAAGTATATGTTCCATGCAATTAAAAACTCCAGGAGGAAATATTTTTTCCAATTTACACAATAACTTCGGTACATCCTTCTCTAGTTTCTCCAAATGAGCTTTAATAAGAGTAGTCGAACATAAATCTTTGTACATTAAGCTAAGCTCAGTTATGGGCATCCAAACCTTTTGTGGTAATAGCTCCTTAAAAACTATCGGAAATAGAGTCTCAAGAAATACATGACAATCGTGACTCTTCATTCCCAATAGATGAAGGTCCTTCATGTCAACACATTGTTTCATATTAGAAGCAATTCCATCTGGTAACTTCAAATTTTCTACCCACTCTAATATATTTTTACGACGAATATTTTCCAACTCATAACACGCTAAACGTTTGAAATTTGGACGTTCACTATCAATTTTTAGTTCAGGGCGATTACAGTAGAATGCAATATCCTTCCTTGACTTCAAATCATCTTTGGTTTTTCCCTAACATTCATAATTGTGTTAAAGTAGTTCTAAAACACATTTTTCTCATTATGCATTACGTCCAGATTGTGCCGAAATTTTAGATTCTTCCAATATGGTAGCTCCCAAAATATACTTTGTTTGCACCAATTATGAATTTGTCCTTTACCAGGGATTTTTGGCTCTCTTCCTATCTCATGCATTTTAGGATAATCTTGCACGATCTCATGCACTTGTTCACTACTCAAAATGTCAGGTGGCTCTAAAGTAATAGTTGTGTTTGCCCTGAAGTTTTTCCTATCAAATCTAAAACGATCGTTTGGATGCAAAAAATGACGATGACGATCCCACCAACAGTGTTTGCCGCCACATTTTAATCGAAAGGATTCAGTTGAATCCATACAGATAGGACAGGCGAACTTGCCGCTAGTACTCCAGCCAGAAAGCATCTCATGTGCTGGAAACTCACTTATTGTCCATAATAAAGAAGCAAACATTCTGAAATTTTTTTCCATGACACATCGTAAGTAACATCGCCATCTATCCACAGTTTTTCAGCTCATTAACTAAAGGTTGCAAATATACATCTATTCCGTTTTTGGGATTGTTTGGTCCAGGAACAATCATAGTTAAAAACATGTATGAATTCTTCATACACATCCACGGAGGTAAATTATATGGTGTTACAATGACTGGCCATGTCGAATAAGGTTTTTCGAACGACGTAAAAGGCGTGAAACCATCCGTACACAAACCAAGTCGAATATTTCGTGATTATTTAGCAAAATCGGGATAAACTTTATCAAAATGTTTCCACACCTTGCCATCAGAAGGATGACATAAAATCCCTTCCTCTCGTTGTTGTTCATTGTGCCATTGCATGTGTTTTGCAGTAGCACAAGATGCATATAACCTTTGTAATCTGGATGTAAACTGAAAATAATGCATACGAGTGAAAGGTACACCTTTTCCATTGGTTTTTGTAGACTTATATCTTTTTTTATTGCAGAACTTACAATTCGTAAGGTTTATATCTTCCTTCCAATATATCATGCATCCACCTGGGCATGTGTCAATTTTTTTATATGGCAAACCAAATGCAGATACTTCCTTTTTTAATGAATACCAATTACATGCCAACAAATTGTCAGATAGAAGCATTTCTTTACACGAACTTAAAATCGTATTCATCATGTTTTCCGATGCATTGTATTCGGATTTTATAGTGATTAACCTAGATGTAGCCAACAAGTGTGTCATTGTACAACCTTTATAAAGCGGTCGTTTCGATGCTTTTAACAAATCAAAAAACTTTTTAGCTTCCGAATCAAGTTCTTATGCTTCAGGTTCATCAGTCCACATACTTGGACCGGCAGCATCATGGACTATTTCTTTCATTCTATCTTCCATACTATAGTGATTAAAATTAGCATCGATGGTTTCGGTTGCATCTTCAACCACTACTGTCGAATCATGCTTTGTCCCCGATTCACCGTGATATCTCCACACGTAATAATTTGGCATAAAACCATAATTATGCAAGTGAAAAGTTACACTTTCGTAATCTTGAAGTTTCATGCAATGGCATTTCTTACACGGGCATCGAATTTCTTTCGTCTTTGTTTTATTACAAGACGCCACTTTTAGAAATGCTTCCACGCCGTTTCTAAAATGCAATGATATTGATCCTCTTTTCCATCCAGGATCACACATCCAAGTTCGAACTTTCATATAATCCATCTTTTACTGCATAATTAGAAATAAATTAAATTATATTTAATTTTAGGAAATTAATCATTAATTGAAAAAGCATGTGCAAAATAACTACGAAAGGTTTTGTTGTTATACTGAATTTTGCAAAATTTGACTTCTAATTGTTTTGATGGACAACGTTAAGAATACGAGTACAAAGTTTTGTGGAATAAACATCAAACCCACAACAAGCACACAATACAACCCAAATCACCTTTCTACAATAGTTCCTCTGCTCCATCCACCACAAGAAAACTGTACCATTGCTGACACGTCCACTATCACCTTCCTTAGCTACCAAACAATAACTCATTACCATCACCTAAACTTCCAACCCATTTGCATCTCCCACCTACTCATAAACCCACAACCACAACACTCTAATCCACATTACATACTCACTACCAAAACACCGACCCACCCTAAAACACCAACAAAAAATACTCAAAAACCAATCTGCATACTTCACCTGAACAACCCTACCTGCTCTTACTACATCACCCAACAACCAACTTCACTCAAACAAACAACCACTTCACCAACTGACCTCCTCTGTCTTCCTCAACGTGCATTTCTTCTACCTGCAAGCTTACCAACCAACCTACCTGAACCAACCAACCGCAACCGCAACCCTAACATCACCAATCCAGCAACTACCACAACCAGCTACAGCCCTATCGCAGCTGCTTCCTTCTATGTCGTGATTTCACAATCAACCAAACCCGCAAATCCCATCCACGATAACTAATTTACTACTCTGTCATAAGAAGCTCCCAAATCCACTTCAATCTCCAATCGAATAATAGCAACTCCATCAATCACTACAACCACCGCAATTCGAACAAATTCCAAATCCACTACCGCGACCTTGAACGAAACCCCAAATCACTACAATAATTTGAATCACGATTTCTATTTCACGATTTCAATCACACTTTCTAGTTTGGGTTGATTTCGAACATTAAAAAAATCAAACACGGTAATTATTATGCAATAAATTAAACCCATGATAGCAAATAGGCTTAAAGCAGCTTAACACAAGTAGAATTACTATATGCAAAAAAGAATCAGATGAAGAGAAGACGAGCAATGTCAGCCGCCTGGACGTTAAACGATGAGAAGATAATTTACCTTAAATTTTAGCGTCCAAAATGACCGACGATTGTAGAATTAGGTTTATATTCAGTGAAAAACTGATGTAAGGTAGGAGAGTGGAAGCGGTGATTAATGTAAAAATAAAAAACTATTTTTTGTGCTATGCATCTATAGGAAATTTCCTTACGTCTTCCATACGTCTCTATCTCTTTCTACTAGTTTCCTACGCCTACCCTACGCCCCGCCTTTTGGCATAGGAAAGACGTTGGAAACTATGCGTAGGAAACTGCAGTATTTTCTAGTAGTGTGGGAAGGGACATCCTTGGCAATTCAAAAAAGGCTTCACTTCTCCAATATGTGCTTTCTATTTAAGATACACACACACACACACATATATGCCCCTATTTCTTTGAATGTGTGTGCAGACACTAGGCAACTTGTTTTCTTTCTGCATATAATACCATCTTAGGAAATCATCACTAAAGATTCAACCTACAGATAGTTGGTATGGATGATAACTGATCTTCTTCCGAAAATAGGATCCCTACCCAAGGAAGACCTGCCATTCGTGGGATGTCAAAATTGTTTAAACGGTACCTTAGGCAAGCTGAGCAAGCTCCAGTCCCTCCAGCTGCACCAATGGCACCCTCTGCTTCACTTGCAAATGCAACACCATGTCCTGTTGACTTCCCTAAGGTATGTAATGACGCTGCTAATATGGGAGGAAAAATATACTCTGGAACAGAAGGATATGTGGAAGCCAAATCATGGATTAATGACTATGAGAGAATATTCTGAGAACTAGGATAGAGGATTAGCTAAAGAGAAGGATAACAGCATGGCACCTTAAAGGGGAAGCTTTAGATTAGTGGAAGTTCGTAACTAAAGAAAATGCCGATAGGGTTTTCAATTGGGATGAATTTAAAGACATATTTGAGTTAAGGTTTATGTTGAGATAAGAAATGAGTTTACAACTAGAGAAATTCATACTGCTTAGTCAAGGAGACTCAACCATAAAGGCCTACATTAGTAAGTTTATGAAGTTGGTTATGTTCAGGATGAGCTCGATAAATATGCCAATGAAAAAGGTCATGAAGTTCGTGAAGGGCTTAAACTCCTTACTGAGAGAAATGTTATTAACCTAAGTTCCCACGAGCGTTACATATGAAATATTGTTTGTGATGGCTTTGTTGTAGTTAGCAAGTGCAGAAGAAAAGGAGGCAGAGAAGAAGGCCGGGCTTATCCAAAAGGGAGAAGGAAAGGGAGGCTTTTGGGCAAACAAGAAGTCAAAAAGGAAATTCAATAAGGATAGTAAAGTATGCAAGAGATCCCAGAAAAAGGGTCATAAGGCTAAAGATTGTAGGGTGAGTCTAACGAAAGAAGCTTTTAAAGGGAAGTGCTACAATTTCCATGAAGAAGGGCACCTCAAGAAGCAATGTCCTAAGTTGGCAATGGAAGGGTCAAGTGGACACATTTATGCTATTGAGGCAATCCCAACTTTGATTAAACCACCTAAAGATCAGGGGAAGGCAGCATTAGAAGGTAAAACTCTTATTGTTGGGGTTACTATTCATACTCTGTTTGACTCTAGAGCATCTATTCATTTATAGCTAGGAATGTAGTTAACTTCTTAAACCTTCAAACCCAAACTGTCAGAAGCCCAATAGTTGTTTCCAACCCTATTGGGGGGGTTGACATATCTGTCTTTAATTTGTAAAGACCTAGTTGTAGACATATGCGATGCATTCACTCTAAATTTTGAGCGGTATGGACTTATCTTGGATATGGATCGGTTAACATACTATTGAGCGATTCTTGACTGCGATAGAAGGGTGGTATGATTAAAAAGTTGTAGTGGCTATGAACTGGAATTTCTTTATACACCCTAAGGCTCAATTGAGTCAAGCTATTTATACTCTCTAAGCCTACTTTTTAGTGAGCTATCATCCATACATGTAGTATGTGAATTCCCTGATGTCTTTGAGGAAGTCTTGGGTCTCCCATCTCATAAGGAGATCGAGTAAAGAATTGATTTGGAGAAGGACGCAAGGTCAGTTGCTCTATCCCTAAGACACATGGCCTCCAAAGAAAGAAGGGAGTTAGACAAGCAGATCTTTAAGCTATTGCAGAAAGGATTCATCCATCGAAGTACCTTGGAATGAGAAGCCCCTATTGTCTTTGCTACCAAGGTAGATGGCTCGTTGAAATTTTGCACTAATTATAGGGAACTGAACAAGTTAACAAGAAAGGATAGGTATCGTCTACCGAGGATAGATGACTTGTTCGACCAATTTATGGTAGCCACAGTCTTTTCCCAACTAGACTTGACAACTAGATTCCGTCAACTAAGGACGTGGAAGAAAGCAAGTCAAAGACCGCATTCCGCACACCAGATGGCTCTATGAATGGGAAGTAATGCCATTTAGGTTGGAAAATGTCCCTACATACTTTGTAGATTTGATGAGTAGGGTGTTTATTGGGCAACTCAATAAATTTGTCATTGTATTCGTGGATGATATCTTGGTATTCTCCAGAAGAAAAAAGGAGCATGAGGGCTACCTAAAAGTTGTACTAGGAACTTTAAAAAGGCGCCGACTTAAGGCCAAATTTTCTAAGTGCCACTTTTATAAGAAGGAGGTTAGATTCCTTGGACATATTGTTTCTAAGCAAGGATTGGTGGTGGACCCCGCCAAAGTGGAGGCTGTTCAAAGATGGAGAGTTCTTAAGAATGCATTAGAAGTTAGATGTTTTCTGGGGAAGGTAGGATACCATAGGAACTTCATAAAGAACTTTGCAAGAAAGAAGGCTCCTTAACTCATTTGACTAATAAGAACCAAGTCTTTTCTTGGGATAATTTATGCACTAAGGCATTTAGGAAGCTTAAAGAGTTATTGACAAGTGCAGCTTTGCTCACCATTCCCGACGGACAAAACCATTCGGGGTTTTCACAGATGCTGATAGCATGGGATTAGGATTAGTTCTAATGAAAGAAGGGAAAGTAGTTGCTTATGCTAATAGGCAACTGAAGGATCATGAGGAAAGATATCCAATTCACGACTTGGAGTTGGTAGCAAGTGTCTTTGCCTTGAAGATGTGGAGGCATTATCTTTTAGGAGAAATGTTCGAGTTGTTCACTGACCATAAATCACTCAAATACTTATTTTGTCAAAATGATTAAAATCTTAGGCAGTAGATATGGATGGAGTATATAACATCATTTGATTTTGGTATACAATATATGTGCGGAAAAGGAAACGTACTCGCCGACGCCCTTAGCCGAAGTCACATTACCCTAAGCGCTATATAGAATCGACGCAGTTGGAGCATCTCTCAAATTTTAACATCCATCTGCCAATAGAACGCAACCAAAGGTTTTTTCATCCATTATGGAGGTTAGACTAGCTTTAATAGATTGTAATAGGCTTAAGTAGATGGAAGATGAGAAGTTAGTGGAGTTCTGGAGAAGTTGAGAAGAGGAGAATATTTTCCACATGCTAGTAGATATTATGTTGATGATAAGGAATGGTTGGGAAGGGATGGGCGCCTTTGTCTTCCAGTGATTAATGGCATATTAAAAGAAGTACTTATGGAATGTCAACACTCTAAGATGACTATTCACCCCAGAGGTGATAAAAGTTATAACGATATGAAGAGGATTTTCTTTTGGTCTGGAAAACGAGAAGAGTAGATGTGGTTGTTGCTAAGTGCATGACATGTCAGAAGATAGAGGCTGAGCAAGGGAAGCCTAGAGGGTTACTGTTACCTTTAGAAATTCTGACTTGGAAGTGGGAACACATTTTGATGGACTTCATGGAAGGTTTGCCTAGGAGTCAGAGGCATAATGAAGCTACTTTGGTTGTTGTAGATAGACTCACTAAGAATGTCCATTTTATTCCTGCAAGGAACAATAAAATCGTTGCATCTCTCCCATAGATTTACATCAAGGGGATAGTCTAATTAAATGGCGTTTCGACGAGCATTGTTAATGATGGAGTTATTCACTAGCGAGTTTTGGATGAGTTTGCAAGAAGAATTGGGAACTTCATTGAAGCTCAACATGGCTTTTCACCCACAGATAGATGGTTAGACAGAAAGGTTAAATAGGATTTTGGAGGACTTGTTGAGAGCTTGCATCTTAGACTTCGAAAGGCAGTGGGACTAGCACTTACCATTGGTTGAGTTCATGTATAATAATAGCTATCTAGTGACAATTGGTTTGGCCCCTTTTGAAGCACTTTACGGAAGGCCATGCAAATTACCAAGTTTTTGGTAGGAAACCACCGATAAAAATTTTATTTGACCCAATTTGATCTATGATATCATGAAAATAGTAGAATTGATCAAGCAACGAATTAAGGTAGTGCAAGATTTCTAAAAGTCTTATGCATATAATAGAAGGAAAGAGCTATTCCTCGAGGTAGGAGATATGGTATTTGTCAAAGTCTCCCCACTTAGAAAAGTTGTTAGGTTTGGCAAGTCGGGAAAATTGGCACCTATATTTGTTGGGCTATTTCGAGTTATTGAAAGGATAGGAAGGCTTGTTTACCATGTTGAGATTTCGGACCAATTAGCATGAGTCCACGATGTTTTTCAAATTTCTTACTTGAAGAAATGCCTGCATGATACCGTCTCTATAGTAGAGCCTGCTTGGCTGAGGGATATATAAAGGAAGCCAATAGCATTTCATGCCTTCGCATACATTATGGAGCACATATCTAAGAGGCTTTGAAACAAAGAAATTAGATTAGTCCAAGTGCAATGGGGAAATGACCCGATGGAAACACGTGAGAAACCGAAGAGAAGATGAAAATCTCTCTTCCAGAGATTTTCACTGGTAAATTTTCTCTCCAAAATTAGAGTTTTGGTTACATCATGGTTGTTAGATTGGATGATAAGAGATGGTTGCTGCACATTATAACTATCATTTTACATCATGTAGAAATTTTTATGCATGATTAGATTATTTGCATACATACTTGTATGGCATGATTACACACTCATGCTAGGTTTGAGCTCACTTTAGTATGCCTACAATACGTAATCACATTGCACATTGGTTGATTAGAAAATATGGTTGTATAACATGGATGTTATTACGCGTTATACTGTTTGCCCCTTGGAGAGATTTTAAGGATGAAATCCTTTTAAATGGGGGAGAATGTAGCAGCCCGTAAAATTAGTAAGAATTAAATAAGTAGTTAAACTAAATTTAAAAATGAAAATTTTGCATAAGTTGAAATTTAACCACGGAAGTTGTACCATTGTGTTCGTGGAGAAATTCCGATCTACTTCCACATATAATATGCCAAAACCGAAGCTTAAACAATGAAATTATAGGCATTTGAAGTTTTCTGGTTTAACATAATTTAATTCAAATTCAAATACATAATTAAATTTGAAATTTGAAAATTAGCTGAGATAAGAATTGAGGATTAAGGAGCCATTAATGTAACATTAAAAGAAAAATAAAGGAATTAAATAAAATAAACGGTACAAAAATTAATACGTTCCTAAAATAGGTGGAGGGGTCGACCGTCGATCCCAATCGGTCGACCGCTAACGGTCGACCAGTGCATATTGGATGGTCGACTGCTCATGTTGGCGGCGACTAGGGTTTTCCTATCAACGAACGTTCCATATTTATCCGTTTTAACATATTATCATCCTACGGTTTTGGTCTGTTTCAACCTCCACAAATAGGACCCTATCCTCTCTACTTTTATTCATAAAAATATTTGAGAATTCAACGAAACACTTCCATTTTCTCTCTTTAGTTGGATTCAGAAATTCAAAAAGGAATTCAGATAAGGATTCTATTTCATTTCTAATTATTCTTTTAATCTGTTCTCACCTTCCATCCTCTTTGAATCTAACAAAATTATATATACCAATCCCTTGTTGTACACATACCAAAAGAAGAGATCTGGAAAAGAGTGCTTTGGCATTGCAAATCCATACAAGAAAGGTTAAGGATAATCTATGATTGGGAACCTTTGTTTTTTTATTCCAATAATTGTCTAGTATATTATGGATTTGAATATGCCTTAATATTTTTAATTAAAGAGGGGAGTCTGTAACAACCATAAGTTTAATTAACATTATTTAGGATATTTAACTCGATAAATAAAATAATATACAATGTTAAGGAGATTGATATTTGATATATAAAATGGGTTGGGCCTTAAATAATGAACTTAAGGGTTTAACTAGAATATTGATAAGGAGGATATTCTAAGGGCAAAATAGAGATAAGTTATAATTCCTTATACATATCTTTACGGTCCTACTCCTTTATTCACCTCACTCTTACAAACAAATTAAAAAGAGAAAAAAAGTAGAACAGACATTAACAAGGGAGGGGAAATAAAAGTAAGGAAGCTTAGGGGAAATCAATCAACACTCAAATCTCAACCTTCTTTAACTAATCAAGGTGAATAATAGTTATGCATCTTAAGTTTTTGCTACTATTTTCTGTTTTGATCATAAATCTGAATCTTTTGCTTGTATTATGCTTTGTTTTGATTGTTTGGATGATTACATGCTTATTGATGAACCTATAGAACTTATTTATGAAATTAAGTGATATGTTTGAATTAGAAAACCTGTCGTATGATACCCAAATGACTCGAAATTTTGATATGATATAGGAAACTTATTTTGGAAGTGGATTTTAATTTCATAATTTTCTGATTTATTGAGAATGTTTGGTGAACATTCTTATGTTGGAAAATGGTTTATTTCGGATTTTAATTATTAAAACTAATTAAATTGTGTTTTTGGCCCTGAAATTTTTATATGTTAAAGAATATAATAAATCAGATTTATTGTGATTTTTGGGGATATTTTCCAAGTCTTTATGATTTATTATGAATTATTTGAGCTAGAAAAGCTTAATTACTATATTAAAATATTTATATAAAATGGGTAGTATGCAAATAATTTTGGAAATGACAATTATGCTCCAACGTGAATTTATATAAAAGAAATGTGATGAATTTTTGTTAACCAAGAAGAATTTGACAAATATATGGAGTAGTTGGAAAAGAACTTGCTTTCATTAGTAAAATTTCAGTTTTAATGTAAATTACCGTTGTGCCACGCCGATAAGGCCAATGCCGCCTTTTATCTTGCCACTTCTAAGGTCTACGACGTCATCCATGTATATTGTATAGGACATCAACACTCGTCGGTGTGCAATACATCGGCCCTGGGTGAACCAAGAGGCGCAACATCGAAGTCGATGTCATGATCTTCGAGGTGATTCCTTGTCGCGTATCTTTAGTATCAAAGCTAATCCCTTAAGGAAACAATGTTGCATATTGTTGTTAAAGACTTCGAAAGGCATTGCACCGCGTTTTATCACTTCAACTTTAATGGCCGCCAACTTTAATCTTTATCGCCTGTTTTCAAAGATTGCTATGTATCCACCTATTATCAATTCGGCCCAAATGACATAGAAAAAAAAGTAAATCCAAATATGACAAAACTTCGTGGAAAAGTTAGATTAGAGAAGTGAATATGGGTTGAAAGGTCCTTTCTATGTTGCTCTAACATTGATATTTATAAGCGAATCCATCCACTAGAGTCGCTAGCTTGCAAAATACGAGGCAAGAACTTAGACCCATGAATCTGGAAGGAAGAACGAGTAAAACTCGTAATATAAACAATTTCAATGCCGATCATATCATGTTGATATTGATCGTATCTTGCTCAGTGTTCAACTCTTTTCCTTTGTACTTGTTTACATCTTCAAGTTTCCAAGCTTCGTTCAAAAATTGTTCTTCGAAATCATGTCGATACCGATATGATTTTTCTAATGTCTACTCTTATCTTTTTCGGCAAAAAATTGTAGTAGTTCACCTATTTGTTTAGAAGTGGGTCGTCCATAGAAACAACTTGGTATCCACCGAATTGTATCGGTATCAACCATATTTGACTTTAACCATTTTTTCTCTAACTTCTTATACTCCATCATTCCATCGTTCCGAACAACTCCCTAAGTTATTGATCCATTTCTTCATCATCTTGAGGTACCGATACACTCGGTTCAAACATTGGATAACACTTGCCCCAAAAGTATGCTTCCATGAAAATAAAGCATGCTTTTGATCATGACAAGAGAAATGATGTTGCTTGCATAAGTTTTATTAATTTATCAACTATCACTTTGAAGCATCATGTCTATCCTAAGAATGCGCATTTGTCAGCTCAAATATTCAACAAATCGTTCTTTTTTCGCAGCAAAGTCAGAGCTTTCAACTTTATAGAAGCCACATTGTGTTTCGAACAGGTAAGCTTTCTTTCTTTTTTCTTTTCTTAATAAATTTTGGGGACCAAAACGTGTCAGCATCGACCGTATCATGTTCGTACTAACATGATTCCTATAGTGTATTATATATACTAACACATGGGAAAGTTTACCACTTTCCATTTGCTTGCTAGGAATTTTTGTTCTTTGTAACTTCGACTTTAAACAGCTATTGTAATTTCTTTAACTTCACCATCGTCATCGCCAATTTGGTTATCTCCATTAATCTAAGTGTCGTCATCACTTGGCATACTACAATCAAATCCATACTGATTTCATTCCACATCACCACCAGATCCCAAATTCAAACTAGGTGGGTTCTTGGCCTTAGCTTCAGCATTGCTGGTATCATCACTATCATAGCATCGTCACTATCACTAATGTCATTCCACAGTTGTCATGGATTCAAATTTGACTATGAGTTTGTGCTCCTCACTTCACCATGGCCGAGTTGAGATATTAGCTTGGGGATAATTCCATTTACCCAAAGTTGACACTAAGTTTCTTGGGTTTACACCCAAGTTCTTCCTTCTCACTCACACTTAGAGTCCACTTTGCATCATCAAGGCTTCTCCTTGAGTTTCCCTTAAGTTGGCTTAAGTTTCATTCTTGTGATAAGTTTTCATGCATGAGTGCATAGAGATTAAATCTTATTGGATTTTGGTTTAATTTGATTAACGACATAATTTCAATGAGATGGTTTCAAGAAATAATCATGTCTAACACACTTTGATGTCCGACTAAATCTTCTATCACCCCTTTGAGTCAAACATCACAATCCTACATTCCTACAAAAAAGAACTATATATCTCTCTAGAAAATGATTTTGTTCCGTATATTCTACAATAATGTATGAAATTCTACACACTATTCCACAATATGGTGGAGCATATTTGTTAGCATAAGTAGGCTATCTATACAAAGTGTTCACATAAATCATGCTCTGGATGCAGAAAAAACTGCATAGATTGATACTTCACACTATCCTGGTCAGTGTACAGAACCCGACTAGACAATAAAGATCGACATGCGTTGGATTCTATACATCGGCTACACTGATTTTAATCAAAATTAAAAATTAAAGTAAAACATACCTAACTACGTTTTCCATCAAGTTTTTCCAGTTCATAATTGACCGATACCAAATGATCTCCTCGTCTTAGAACCAACACCAACCCTTTCATTCCTTCGAAACCGGGCTCTTCTACTACTTAAGCATCTACTTCTACTCCGTATGGAGCAAGACATTCAATCACATAGGAGCTAAACTCCATGATATTCCAATAGCTCGGTCTCATAGCCCTACTCCTCTAAGGGAAGATCAACCTATTCTTATAGCCTTGGCTATCCTTGATATCAAACACCTTCTGAACTGACTGCCAAGGAGTCCAAGATGATTTGCATCAAGCATGGTATACTCAAAGATGAGGTCATTCTTCCTGCACGTCATCAATGAGATCATCTCCCATGGGTAGGCTGTACTTCCTATAATATATATATATATATATATATATATATATATATATATATATATATATATATATGTGCATATCTAGATTTGTGCCCTCTGTTAACGAGTTCCTTAAATTCTTTCTTTAAGAGCTCTGGCTAGCTCCGACCTAGGTAAATTTAAACGGTTTCACTTTCCTCAACTCTCTTTATGTCATCTTCATGATGCACCTAGCTCGTACCTCTTCTTTTGAAGAGCTAACCTTCTTACTTAGCTTTAAGAAGAGTCAAGACTCGCCTTCTCAGTTAATAATCAAATCTTACAATTGCTACAAGGTTGTCGAGGCGCTCCATAGCTATTTTAAGAGCGAATATTTCTTTGTTCGCTATCCCGAAGGCTCTGTTTATCTAGCTGCAAGTTCCTTCATCTAATTCCTTCATTGTACTTGGGTTTGCTTAACCCAAAGATCTTATTCTCTTTCCATGTCATGAAAGATCTCCCTGTACGAAATCCACCCGATGTCCTTGCTCATTCTTTGGAATCCTTAACAGGAATCAATCATGATTTGAAAATAACAACATATCTTCTTACCAAAGCTCGACTATGACAATACCACCTCCTCTACAATAGAAGGATTGTTGTCCCTAATCTGATTCCTACCAAAGAGACTCAAGCCGCTGCTGGTCCTTTTTTTAGTGGGCAACTCCAATGATGATTAATAGAGGAGTCAATAAGGTCAAAGAGTCGAGGAAAATCATAATGAAGAAGAAGATGATGGAGGAGTTGAAAATCTAGGCGAAGAAGGGATAATAAGAGGAGAGAATGTTAAGAAGGTGGAGATGAAGCAATAGTTAAAGGAGAAGAAGAGGGAGAGGATGATGAAGATAAGGATTTCAATGCATGGAGATGAATCATTTAGGAACAAAATCCCCTCAAGGTGATAGAGTATCGGGTATGCCCAAGTGGCAATTATGTGTTTTGTCACATATATCGAACTCGATAACCAATCTTGTTTGAAATAAAAGGTGTATTTTTTACTATATACTTGATATAATATGTTATATTAATTAATTAATTTAATTAAAAATATATTTAATAGAAAATCTGTAAATGGTATGTTTTTATAGTAGTTACAAAGTGTTTTAATCATGAGTAATTTATCACGATGAAAATAAATACACCATTTTAAATATTCCTATTCAAGATGTATCGAGACTGGATATCGATACATTCGTTGAGTCTGGAGTTTGCAACGCTCTCCCTATATTGGGTAGTACATTACTCATAGCTGCTGGGGACACCAAGAGATTATATACTGATAGTTATTGTATATTGAAAGTGCTGCTCTGGCTACAGTTTTTGAGACTCCACCCATTTCGTAAAGTATTCGACCGGGTTTAACAACAGATACCCAATATTCAGGAGATCCCTTTCCCGACCCCATACGTGTTTCTACGGGCCTTACTGTAATAGGTTTGTCGGGAAAAACACGTACCCATATTTTTCCTGGGCGACTGTTTACCAAAAACACAGGTCTTCGCAAAGTCGTAAGACCATGTATGGGGGCTGACGCCTGCACACTATGGAATGACCCACTCGATAGTTTTCTATTGGTTAATATAAGTAAGGTCAAACGAAAGATATGAATGTGATAAAACTACAAAGTTCTCTTGACTTGAGAATACTATTGTTCTTAAATGTGGAAACTTAACTTTGATTATAGTTAAATCGTGGAATGACGTCCATCGAGTGACTATAGTTAAGTCGAGCGGAAGCATTGGAAGCGAAACAATATTCAAGAGAGGATTCGTCTCCACGATTATATAAGGTTAGTATCATAGTCAACTGAAGTCAAAGTCTTTGACTAGAGCAATCTACTAGATTGAAAAGTAGTTCAAGGAGCAAATCTCATCATTTCAAGGTGTATTTATAGGCATTGAAAATAAGATAAATTTTCTAATTTATTAATGTGCAAATAATATATATGTATGTATGTATGTATGTATGTATATGTATGTATGTATGCATATCTTGTATTTTATTTTGTTAGTTAAGTGATGGTTCTATTATATTAATATATTGTCACATTTTGAATGGTTGTATGAATATATATACTTTTATATAAAAAATTCATGATATAATTATACATATATATTGCTCAAGGCAAAAAATAGATTTCTTAATTTAAATTAATTTAACATTCATTATTTAATTTATATTAGATTTATAATTCAAATATTAAATCATACATTGCATAAAATATGGTTTTAAAATTTTGTATAACTAATGTTATACTTAAAATATTTTCACAGTAGAACTAAAATAATTTTTATATTATATTTATTTATTATTTAAATATTATTTAAATCATTTAATTCTATAAATAAATAATATTTATATTTATATTCCATAAAATTAAGGGTACATCTAATATAACTTTTATTGAAAAGTAAAGGGAAAAAATTAAATTTAACACAATTTATACTTTATATAATAACTGAAATCAATAAATCGATTTTAATTTATAAAATACGTTTAAAATATTTAAATATCATAATCCTTGGGATTTTTACCGAAATATTTAAATTTGATAATATCTTAAAAGTTAACTTTTTATTATTTTAAGTTATATTTATATATGAAAATTTCTATTTATATATTTAATTTTAAAAAAAAAATTCATCATTTTTGTGAGCTATATAATAGGCATGTGTGTATGTGTATTATTTCATATATTTTATTTATGTATATATATTTATTACTAATTTTACAAGATATTAGTATATGTATATTATATACATTGAACTGAAAAAATATTTCTAATTATGATTTCGAATTTCTAGTAAAATAAAAAACAATTTTTAGTATAAGTTTAATTGATTTAATATACGTACACACCCACACTCACAAATACATATATATTATAATTTTCACACAGATACACACATACACACACACACACATATATATATATATATATCCGTGTGTGTATGTATATATACTTCCATAAAATAATTTTAAAATAAATCATATATATATATACATATATAGACACACACGTATATTTTGCAATATTTTATATACATTAAAAAAAATATAAAAACATGCGTTTTTGGACAATATATTTGTATACTAAGTGAGCAAACATGTCTGTTGCAGTGTAAATCCCAACATTTATATACAAGCATATCATATGTTGCAAGAATTGCTATGTTACACATGCACACACACACACACATATATATTTATTTTGTGTATGTGCATAAATTATAGACATATATATATAATATATATTAACTACATAATATAAAACTATATATTATAAACTTAAATAAAATAATGATTTTATTTAAAAGATATTTTAAAATGTTTTAAATAAATTAGACTTCATAGGCCCAATAAGGATCCAAAATGGTTAAAAAAATTAAATTCACTAATTTCGTCCACTATAGGCTGGTGGTCCTTGTCCAACAATGGTATCAGAGCCCAATAACATATGCGATCTATATTGGCTATGTTAGGGCAACTAACTAGGCTTACAATCTAGATAGTAGAGTGTCTAGAAAGGTAGTGTCGAAGGATTGGGTTTGTGTAATTAAGTACTCTACCCTACTTGGCTACTGGCCTGGCTCGAACAAATTTATGAGCCCAAAGGTTGTCTCTAATAGCAAAGGCCCAATTTGAATTGGGCCTTAGGCTAACTTTCAAAATTGTTTGAAAATTAAAGGTATAAGATTTCTAAATTTAAACGTTGAATTTAAAATAAAATATACACATATTATAAATATTGCAATATAATAAATTTTTTGAAAATGTTTGAAAACTGATAAAAAATAATTTTGAAATATAGTAGTTTATTAATAAGGTTAATAAATTACATTAACTAAGAATTTAATTAATAAATAAATTTGTACATGTGTTATTTGTTATAATATATGTTATGCTGTTTTAAAATGTTAAATAACATAAGTACACATGTATGTATATGAAATAAATTTCTAAATTATATAATTTAATTGAAATTGTTTAATTAAATAATTGATTAATATTTTAATTAATTAAATAATATACACATATATATAATATATGTGTTATACTGTACACGTTATAGTATATATTAAACATTCAATATAAATGTTATATTAAAATAATATAAAATTAACTAAAATGTTAATTAATTAAAATAGATTGGATTAATGTAATATTATACATAACACTATTATATAAATAATATGAATATAATAGTTATATATAATAATAAAACTTACATATTATGAATGTATAAATTTAAAGGTGGAACGATATAAAAACCCTAAACAGACTTAAGGAATAAACACATAAGTAAATATACATATACCATGATCTTTGATGTGTCAGACGCTGGAATCATGATGATATTTCATAACAAAAACATTATTATTTTAGTCGATATCACTCAATATAATATATTAAAGATTATGAATCTTCAACACAATGTCGCCCTCTCTTATATATATTAATAAATTACTTGCATACTCCTTAGTTATTGAGCAAACTTAAGCTGGGCATGTTATGTGTACTATTATTTATATATTGAATAGACGAGGTAAGATAACTATATGTATTTATCGAACAAACTCAAGGTATATATGCTATACTTAGGCCATCGAGATATGGTATGCGTGAGTGAATAATTTCGTTTTGATTTGTTGGGCAAACTCAAGGCCAAAGTGAAATTTGGACAAGGTATTAATGGTTAGGAGTTGTATATGATACAATCGATAAGGAGTTATCCATCATCCGTTGAGCTATGACTTGTTGAGCAAACTCAATGTCAGAATTCCAAGATGGATGAGTCCAAATGCCCACTAATGAAGTCAAAAGACTTCTAAGTTTCGACTTAGTATATAGCAAAACATAAAAGATTGTGGAAGCCTTATTAGAAAAATGAAATGATAATATTTAACCTTTCTAATATTGTAAGAGCATATACTATATAATGTTATAATAATCTAAACTGGTAAAATTTATGCACTTGATATGATTGATAAAATGTTTATCAACTACGATATACAAATGAATTGAATTGAAAAATAAAAATATAATACACACGTAACACACTTATTATTAAATGCTTCTTGCATGTTAATGTTTTCTATACCCATGCAAGTGCCTAATTTTACAAATACTTAATATATTCGTAAATTTAATCAACGAAATGTCTATTAGGTCGAGACTGTGTATTGCATTCAGTGAGTTCCTAAATCTAAAGCACTACAACACTATGGACTTCTAATCAGTACACTATCATATATAAATTTTATATGGTGAATGATCAGTTCATAATATACAATAGTTCGATGAAATTAGTCATTTGAAAAAAATAAATAAACTATATTGTGAGATCATGTATTCATTTTATTGATTACAATAAAAATTGTATTGTGCTAACCGTTAAACTAGACCGAAACTATAAGATAAATCTAAGAACTTGATTGCTGAAATGTTAATTTGATCAGTTTATGCAGAGTGCAGTATGTATAATGTTCTTAAATGTTAAGGATGACCGGGTGCACATTTGTAAAAAGTTCATTATGATGTTGTAGTAAGGGTATTCTTTTGAATAGTTCGGTCATTTAGAAAGAAAAATCAGTGTAAAAGGGTAGATGTGATTTAAGGTATAGTTGGGATGAAGATAGTGAATAGTCACTTCCATTTTTAAATAAATATCAAAAATGAGAATTGTAATAATAATAATTGATACTTAACATTGGAATGAGGAATACGATTTCTACTATGAAATGTATTTTCATACAGTAAATTGTTTTCGATGAGATTTATTTCTCCGAGTTCAAGATATTTGATCAAAGAACTCTTCCTTGTAAACTAGTTTCGGTATGTAAAACAAATATCTATATAAAGTGAATGATGGACCTCTGAATTCGGAGCGCCATTATATTAATAGCATAAATAGTAGGAGAATGACACTTATTGATTGCAAAAAGTTATGAAATTTTTACGCAGAACGTACTGCATATTATTTATGAAATAATATATGTTCTTCGGTGGTGACTGAAGAATAGACATGATTTTATTTCAATGATAATATTATGAATATTTGTTGTGAAATAAAACTGTAGTTGAGGTATTTGATGCATTGGAAAATACAGAAATATCTAAACTTATTTACAATTATTTTGAAATTATAGACTAAGCTGTAGTTTTGAGAAATAATTTTTGTATGATTATGATCATATAATGCTGTTTGATTATATCTCAAACAATTAAGGGATATACACCCACTTAGTGGGAGCATGAGTTGATGAACTCTTCAGATTGATACTGTAGTGACCCCTAAAGTTTGAGCCTTCGAATTTCAATATTAAATTTATTTAAATATTTGGATTTGAATTTAAATTGTAATAAAATCTATATTCAAATAATTTTTCGATTTCTGATGGCATATTTTTAATTTAGTTTATAAGATTTTTCGTAAATTTTAATTTGGAAAGTAATTAAATTTTTTTGACATTTTTACATCAAAAGTCGGTATTTTTGAAACTTCATAAAATAAGTAACATGTCTACTTTATTATTGTTTTATGATTGAACCACATTATTATGTACGATTGTATTTTTATTTTTGTCGTTAGCAGCTCATACGCGGACAGAATTTTATGTAGCGAGGTACCACAAAATCTAACTTTTTTAGAACAACTTTTCTAAACTTAAAATACATACGTACAACACTTTCTTTTGCCTATACCTCTTCTCACTCAAGTCCTCCATTTTCTCTTGTCATTGCTAGTACCTGCACATGCTTTTGCTTAATTTTTCATTTATCTATTTTACTTTGTTCCCTTAGCATGGGAAAAACTTTAGCGAACTATATATTGGGCACATAGAAGTACACATAATAGGGTACACACGCACATCTGAATAACAGGGAGAAGACATAATCATTCTTTCTTTTTCCATTTCTGTTACTACATGAGTTTGGCTATAGACAAATGAAATACATTATACACAACACTTCGCCCCTCACCTTCACCTTATCCAGTCACTTCCCTCGCTGATTTCGTGCCTAATCTTTGCCTTGATTTTTGGCTAGAATCTTGGGTCCTATGTATATGTAAACATCACTTTGTTGGCTGCCTATATGTATATATAAATCACAGAGGGGTCTTCTTCCTTATTTTGATGACAACAAGCGCCTCCAAACCAAGAATTCAAAATCCACTTGTTCGTTAAAAAACCAATCATTTCGATATATTCACAATTAGCTTTTGAGATTGTTACATGTTGAGTGACCTGGTAACATTAGGTTCATCAAACAAGTGCAACGCAAGTGAAAAGGCATCGCTCGGCCTACATACCTCGTTTGGCATAAGAGCTCCCCTTGGCATGAGTATCTCGTTCGGCACAAGAGCCTCGCTCGGTATGAGTACCTCGTTCGACCTACACTCTTCGCTCGGCATCTCTCCTCGCCCGGCAGAAGAGCCTCACTAAGCACGAGTACCTCGTTCGGCATAGAAGTGACGCTCGGCCTAAATGCCTCGCTCGGCATAGTCGCCTCGCTCAGCCCATGAGTGTTGCTCGGCATAAATACATCACTCGGCATTCTCTTGTTCGGCATCTACCATTCGGCAACATTCCTTGATAGCATCTTTTGGAAAAGTTACCCACCAAGGTTGCTCGACAACTACTGTTTGGCATCCCTGGCTCGGTGCATATTAAAGGAGTTAACAAGTTGTCAAGCCCACAAAAAACCAAGGGCGTTCGGCAGAACTTTACCTCGAGTCACTTAAAAATCACTGTAGACAGTTCTCGACCGGCATCCCTCGCTCAGCAATTGCTATTCGGCATCCCTCGCTTGGCAACTACCGTTCCGCATCCTTTGCTTGGCACATAGAAGCAACCTATTATAGGCCGAAGTGTCTTACCCTTGGGCCCGCAAAGGAAGTCTGGCCTATCTTTGCCTGTAAATAGAAGGGAAAAGGCACAGTGAAATGGACCTTTTTTTTAGAACACTTCGGAGACTCTATCGCTTTGAAGACTCATTCTTTTCAATTAGCATTTGTATTCAAGTAGTTAGTGTACGGATTATATCTGTAATCAATTCCTTGAGAAAGTAATAAAGATTAGACTCAAACTGGACGTAGACAGTTGCACCAAAACCACTATAAATCTGGTGTTCTTGTTTCTTATAGTTATTACTGCATTTTAATGCGTCATTCCTCTATTTTAATTTACCTTCTTCATTAATCTCTCTACAAAAATCCATCTTCGGGTGTTAGTGACCGATTCTGGTTCTAACATTTTTGTACTTTCACTGAGAATGCATTCTCGGGTTATTAGGATCTACTTTGTAGCTACTAGATTGAAGAAATCCCCCGAAGGAGATTCAAGTTATTCACAGGAAGATCATTGATTATACTCAGAGTTTCTACCAATAACTCCACAATAAGAAGACCTCGTACCAGATCAGCCTCG
The DNA here is from genome assembly GCA_030765085.1 of Allium cepa. Taxonomy (NCBI): domain Eukaryota; kingdom Viridiplantae; phylum Streptophyta; class Magnoliopsida; order Asparagales; family Amaryllidaceae; genus Allium; species Allium cepa. The sequence goes on from CM060931.1 coordinate 446,173,064, forward strand.
CACAATGCAGACGTTGACGAGACTGCTAGCGTTCAACAAGTAGGACCCAACAATCAACAAGTTAATCCGGATGTAGGGACTGTCGCTGCCCAAAACCAGATGGAAGTTGTCACCAGAGCGGAATTCAATGACCTAATGAGAGAACTCATGGAAAGCAAGAGGCAACTTGGCAAACAGATCCACGCTAACGCTAACCTTATGACTCAGATTATTCAACAACAGCATCAGAATGCTAGAGGTAGCCCCGCTCCTTACTCTTCATTTGATAGCTTGACTTCGTCCGATGAACCTTCCAGGCGTAGACGCCGCAAAACTGAAACAACACAAGTAGGTGCTGCTGATCGATCAACTAGAGATCACTTACACCTTGGAAAGCACACCCAAGCTAGAGCAAGAAACTTAGGATCTGGAGAGCAAGTGGAAGTTGGAAGGTCAGCCCATCAAGGTCCTAATGAAGCTGGTCCCCAAGATACACGTTTGTAGGTTCTCCATCAGAGGAGGCACCAACTAGAACGATCGCGTGGGATAGATTCCTACCTTCCACCTTCCATACAAACCCCAGACCTATCGGCCATGGTAAATAGATGATGAGAGAATATCAAGGCTTGACCAATGAAGATTGGGGGATATCCAGGAGTCATACTACATTCATAGATACCATTCTAGAAGCCGAGTACCCCAGGAAGTTTAGCATGCCAACTATCCTGGCCTACGCGGGGAAGATTGATTCCCGTCAGCATGTAATGAGATATGAATGGATGACGGATTCATCTAAAGCAAATGATGCAACTAAGTGTAGATGCGTCCTGATAATTTTATCCGGAATTACGACCATATGGTTCACTCGACTTCCTCCGCGGTCAATATCTAGCTTTGATGAAGGAGAAATTCAGGATTCATGCCACTCGTCCAGGACGTGATGTCCTTGTCCAGTGTGATTCAGGCTCTAGAGGAATCATTGAAGTAGTACTTACAAAGATTTCATGTTGTGACTACTGAAGTTACCAACCCAAATGACCATGCAATTCTAATGGCTGTGATGCGAGGAGTGGATCTGGATTCGAAGTTTGGAGATTGGTTGGCAAGAAAGTCTCCGACCACACTAGGGCGTTTTTATTCAAAGGCTCATCAATTCATAAGGAGAGAGGAAACCAGGTGGACGAGGCGAGATAATGCACCAGGGCCTAACAAGGAGGCTGTAAAAAGCAACATCGCTGTAAAACAATCCGGTGATAACTTGGGGAAGGTTTAGGTCAATGTCCAGAACAAGCCTGGGCAATCTAAAGGGTCCGGAGGAGGAAATCCCAGAAAGAAAATGGTAGCAGGGAAATGGAAACTAAGGATTCCAACTTACAACGAATACACTCCTATGAATGCATCTTTGGAAAATATTTATCTTCCAACTTGTAATACTTCTCAATACCGAAAGCCACGTCCAAATGAGTCTATGGAGGAACAAAAGCGAACCGGGAAGTATTGCCGCTTCCATTAGACTTACGAGCACAATACAGGGGATTATAGACACCTCCATGATGCTATAGAATAGCCGATTAGACAGAAAAAGCTGCAGGAATTCGTCAAGAACCTGTAGGAGGGTAGACAGGAACATTAGACCCCGGATGTGGGCAAGCTCCATGCCATCTAGAGGAACCTGCTCAAACCACGGGTAGATTAGTCATAAACACGACAGTCTGTGGACCTCACCCTGTAGATAAGAGTTGGCAGGAAATGGAGCGATATGCTAACTCCCTCAAGCATGTAGATTTTGAGTGTTGTTCAAATACGGAGGACGGGTCCCCAGCTAAGCAGCAGCGAACGATGATGGACGATATAGTTTACAAGAGCAGAGATGCTGATCAGGTGGAGGCTCCTACCGTTGACCCAATGGTCATTACCGCGACAATCGGGCCAGCGTTTGTGAAAAGAATTTTAATTGATTATGGAAATTCTATTAACATCATCTTCAAAAAAGTGTATGACCAAATGAAGATGGAGACCAAAGATTTAAAACCCTCTAAAGCCCGCATCCATGGCTTTAATGGTGCAGCAACCGATGCAGTGGGTTATGTTGAATTGCTAATTGAACTGGGACAGATGAACATAGGAGGGTGCGAAACCTGCCTTCCATTGTTTTGGATGTTGATTCTCCATACAATGTTATTCTTAGTCCACTGGTCCTGGCGAAGTTTAGGTCAGCTCTGGCCCCTTGGTGTTTAACTTTGAAATCCCCGACAGACAAAGGAGTTGGTGGTGCATGGCGATCAAGCAAGAGGTCATGCATGTTATATGGCTGAGCTGAGAGAGGCCTAGCGGAGAGAGAACGGAAAGGTTGCGGACAGCTCCATCCGAACCTGAGTCACTGGAAATTGACAAGTAGTGCCCGAGAACTGGCTCAGGCAATAAGATCGGATCTGTAGAGACATAGATTTAAGAGATGATGATGAGGAACCCAGGGAAGCGAAAGCAACACTGGCTTAATTGACGATTGACATTCCAGTCCGCCTAGATGAGCCATCGTGAGTACTTAAGATTGGATCACAACTCGACCCCTCGATGGCCGAGGACCTCATCGATTTCCTCCGAGCAAATCTGGATGTTTTCGCTTGGACATATTCTGATATGTGCGGGATTTCTCTTGCTATCGCGAGTCATATCTTGAACATAGACCCGAGGTACGTACGAGTAAAGCAGAAAAGGAGAAGTATGGACCCAGAGAGGTCCGCTGGTCTCAGAGAGGAGGTAGACAAACTTAAAGCCAATGAGTTTGTCTGCGACGCCCTCCACCCCAAATGGGTGTCTAACCCCGTGCTAGTGAGAAAAGAAAACGGGAAATGGAGAACCTACGTAAATTACTCTAATCTGAACAAAGCATGCCATAAGGATGGTTTTCCTTTACCCAGGATTACCAGCTAGTCGACTTAACAGCAGGACATGAGTTACTGTCATTTATGGATGCGTACTCAGGATATAATCTAATCTCGATGCACATTCCAGACCAAGAACACACCAGTTTTGTCACAGATGTCAGGCTATATTGCTATGTAGTGATGCTTTTCGGATCATAAAATGTGGGAGCAACTTATCAGCGTCTAGTGAATCAAATGTTTAAAGACCAGATAGGTAGAACAATGGAATTCTATGTGGATGGCATGCTTGTGAAGTCACGACAGTCAAACAACCACATTCGAGACTTAGTGGAAATGTTTGATATACTCAGATATTATGGAATGAAAATCAATCCTTTGAAGTGTTCCTTTGGCGTTGCATCAGGAAAGTTTTTAGGTTTCATTGTTAATACGCGGGTAATTGAAGCTAAGTCGTAAAAGATTCAAGCCATTTGAGACATACAAGTGCCCAAAACAATAAAGCAAGTACAAAGCCTGAACGGAAAAGTAGTCGTGCTGAGTCGATTCATATCCAGAGCCATAGATAAGTGTATTCCCTTCTTTGATGTAATAAAGAAAGGAAAGAGAAATTTTTAATGGACGCCCGACTGTGAGGACGCATTCTGAGCTTTGGTGAGACATTTGGAAAGTCCCACGGTGCTGTCGAAGCCTATAAACCATGAAGTATTGTATGTGTACTTCGTTGTATCCCGGCATGCTATCAGCACGACTTTGGTTCGCGAGGAGGACCGAGTTCAAAAGCCATTGTACTATGTCAGTAAACATTTAACGGGGCAGAAAGAAATTATTCTAAGATTGAGAAACTAGCCTACTGCTTGGTGATTGCATCACGCAAGCTTCGTCCGTACTTTCATGCACACTCAATCAGTATCTATACCGATCAACCCTTGCGATAGGCACTCCAACGAATAGAAACCTCTGTAAGGATGTTAAAATGGAATATCGAGTTGATTTAATTCGACATTACCTACCTGCCACGAAGGGCCATACAAGGGCGAGCGCTAGCAGACTTCATCGCTGAATTCACCGTGTCAGAGGAACCAAACAGTCACGATGTCAATCCCCTCATTTGATGGAAGCTGTACACCGATGGGGCATCTAATGACCGTTGCTCTAGGGCTGGTTTGTGACTCTCAAAAACCGATTAATTTTCTACTCTTTGAAGCTCAATTTCGCAGCAACAAATAACGAAGCCGAGTGTGAAGCATTGATGGCTGGCTTGAAACTTATCGCGGAACTTGAAGTAAAATCGGTTGAAATCTTTTATGACTCACAATTGGTGGTATACAGGTGTGAGGGGACTACCAAGCGAAGGGACAGAGAATTACCCCATACCTTGCACGGGTTCAAGAACTGCTATTAGATCTAGAATATTATGATATTTCGCATGTCCCGCATGAACAAAACCGAGAAGCCGATTCATTGGAAAATTTTGCAAGTACTGGCGATGCACAGCAAATGGGATTGGTTCCAATCGAAACCTTACATGCTCTGAGTATAAATGTGTTAGAGATATATTTCATGTTAGAAACAGAAATTGAGAAGGAACCATGGATGACCCCATTTACGTAATACTTGCTACACAAGGTCTTGCCGGAAAGAAAGAACGAAAGACGGTAAGTCATTCGTAAAGCTTCACGATATGTAATGTTGGACGGAATAATGTATCGAAAGGGATTCTCGAAGCCCTTACTCCAGTGCATTGCCCATAATGAGATAAAACGAGTGCTGAAGGAAGTACATAAAGGAGAATATGGTGACCATACTGGGGGTAGACGTTAGCAAAAAAGATCCGCCACGATGGATATTATTGGCCAATGGTAAATTGGGATGCTGCAGACTACGTAAAGAGATGTGACAAATGCCAAAAGTATGCAAAAATCCCGAGAGCTCCACCGACGGAACTCACACAAATGGTTAGTCCCTGACCGTTTGCAATGTGGGGGATCGATATAATCGGTTCTTTACTAATATCCAAAGGTGGTGCGAAATACGCAATAGTTGCAGTCGACTACTTTACCAAATGGGAAAAAGCAGAGCCCTTAGCCAGATCACCACCAAGAAGGTCATTAATTTCATCGTACGGAACATTATATGCCATTTTGGCCTACCACGGACTATCACTACAGACAACGGAACTCAATTCGAAAGTAGGGAGTTCAAAGAATTTTGTCAAAAATATGGCATTGAAAAAAGGTTTGCAGCAGTTGCTCATCCAAAAGCCAATGGACATAGAAGCCGTGAACAAAATAATGAAGTCCATATTGAAAAAGCGTTTGGAAAAGGCTAGAGGCAAGTGGGTGGGTGAAGTTCCAACACCGCTTTGGGCTTACAGAACTACCCACAAGTCTACGACTGGCCACACTCCATTCGCATTGGCATATGGCATGGAATCTATTATACCTGTGGAACTTGAAGTTCCTTCGCATCGAGTAACTCATTATGACCCTAAGACGAATCAGGATCTTTTACTAGAATCGTTGGACTTCGTTGATGAAAAACGTGAAGAGGCTTATTTAAGGGTGGCTGCATAAGACACCGAGTCACTCGATATTATAATGAAAAAGTCTGACCAAGAACCTTTGATGCGGGGTGATCTCGTTTTGATCCCAGTCCCGTCGCGTATGAATTCCACATGGGAAGGTCCATACTTCATTAAACGAACGCTTGGAGAAGGAACTTTGAAGCTAGCGACCATTGATGGCACGACACTCCCTCAAGCATGGAATAGCGAGCATCTACGACATTATTACACTTAGTCTATTTCTTACGTATCTTTGTTGCAATTATTTCCAGTATATTTTTATTTCATTGATTCTTAGTTTTCGGTAGGTAATACTACGATTTAGTTTGTTTTCATTAACAAAGGCTTGAAGCCATCTTTTCCATGATTATTGATGTTTCCGTGTATGATAATTCTATGGGAAAAAACTAGAGTTACATTATTCTATCTGACGTACGAACGCACACAAACAATTAAAATATCCAAGTCATTGGAGTGCGGACTGGAGTACTCTAGGTCTCCGGAGTGAGGACTAGAGTATAAACGAGTTAAAATCCCTAAGTCCTCGGAGTGCGGAATGGAGTACTCTAAGTCCCAGAGTGCGGACTAGAATATAAACGACTTAAAATCTCCAAGTCCCCGGAGTGCGGACTGGAGTACTCTAATCCCTAGAGTGTGGACTAAAGTATAAACGATAAAGAATCTTCGAGTCCTCGGAGTATGGACCGGAGTACTCTAAGTCCCCAGAGTGCGGACAAGAGTATAAACGACTTGAAATCTCTAAGTCCCAAGAGTGCGGACTGGAGTACACCGAGTCCCCAGAGTGCGAATTAAAGTATAAATGACTTAAAATCTCCAAGTCTCCAGAATGTGGACTGGAGTACTCTAAGTCCCCAGAGTGCGGACTAGAGTATAAACGACTTAAAATCTCCAACTCCCCGGAGTGCGGACTGAAGTACTCTGAGTCCCCAGAGTGCAGACTAGAATATAAACGACTTAAAATCACCAAGTCCCCCGAGTGTGGACTGGAGTGCTTTAAGTCCCCAGAGTGCGGACTAGAGTATAAACGACTTGAAATCACCAAGTCCTCGGAGTGTGGACCGGAGTACTTTAAGTCTACTACACTATAAACGACTTGAAATCTCCAAGTCCCTGGAGTGTGGACTGGAGTACTCTGAGTCCCCAGAGTGCTGACTAGAGTATAAACGACTTGAAATCTTCAAGTCCTTGGGGTGCGAACTAAAAAGATTCTAAGTATCCAAAGCATGAAAATGAGGATTTACGATTGTCAAAAAAATTTCCGAGTCACATGGAGGTGAACCGGAGCTCGGGTAACTCACCAAATGTCGAGTTATAGTAACAAGTTAGATAGTAAGCCGAACAATAAAAGTCGTTTGAACGACAAGGAAACTAAATTTTATTTATCAATTCAAAATGAGGTTCCATAACAATCCCTCCAAAACTCGGAGTCAAAAGTCTATTTACATTGACCATGAAAATAAATAAAAATAATTACATAAAAATAGGCCAACTCTCATTGAACGAGTGTAACAACTACTTCTTTGGTTTCTTCTCCTTCCTCGTTTTATCAGATGACTTCTCCCCCATGCGTTTTCGTTTAAACGGTTCGCTTTCTGGGGAAGTAACATCTGAGAAAGGAAGAGGAACTTCCATTGGCCCGGACCCACCAGGGAGAATGACCTTCAAACGCCTGTTCACAGGATCGCCTAGTTCTACTACCTGGGGCTCGACCTTGATCTCGACTTTCTTCTATTTTCTTCCTCAAGTTGCTCCTTCATGCTTACGTTTGAAGTATGTCCGGTGGCGCCTGTAATCTCAACTTCGTAATTTTCTTCGACGGATGACGAAGTTTCAAACTTGTCCTCATCAAGCGCCTCAATCACTTAAGCATCGGGACTGAAAGTCTCGCCTTCTTGAATGGCCTTACTCATCTTCTCCTTCTTCTCTGTGGCGTCATCGCTCCTTGGAGTTGGCACAAGATCAGAACGACCTACATGAAATCATAAGAAACAAATATTAGAATACATTAACTACTCGCCGAAAACAACGGTTTTCTAAGCTTTGAAAAGGGAAGTTATGCACCAGTTTCAAGCTGATACTCAATCGTATGGGGGGTTCTCACCCACTAGAATGGGAGATAGAACATGAATGTCAAGGCCAGGGTCTTGTGGGTCGTAACCGACGTGCTGTTCGAAGGGAACAAGTACTGGCCAACCAGTCGATTGAGTAAGGGGAGGAGCTGGAGACTCGGTTCCAAACGGACCAACAATGTCATTCTTTCCTTTTGACGAGGAGGAATCTTTGCTATAGAGAACCTTCGTCGCAGACAAGTCCAATGGCTCATTCCCCCTGAGAAATTCCTTTACTAAAGCCTACTCATTAACCTCCTCGGTGCCTGACTCAACCTTTCTGATCTTTATCAAAGCTTCCCATGCTTTGGCCAGAGATTTGAGTTAATCCTCGCCAAGAAATGTTAGGTCCTGATGCATGAGGACACGGGCATTATAATCTGCTATAAGCGGGTCGAACAAGCACTTGGTCTCCTCCCGACCGGCTTCGGCAGCCGTTTCAAGGCGAACATCGATGTCAAAAAGCGCCATCTTTTTTCTTCCTTGTGTGCTGTTTCCTTCAGTGCTTCGGCCTTGGAGAATTCCTCATCTATTTTTGTTTTGAAAAGTCAAGTAGCAACAATCTTGTTGCAATATTGTTGTGACTCCTCTTGAGCAGCTATTTTTTCTTCTTTTTCCTTTGAGAGTAGCTCTTCCAACTCTTTGATGTGCTGAGCAAATGCATCTCTCTCCTTTTGAACAGAATCTTTCTCTAAAGCTAAGGCCCCGCAATGTTGAACCGCTTCGTTAATTTCTTTCTTATGTGTCGCCTCCAGATGATTAACGGGCTCCGCTGTGTCTTTAGCATATTTTTAGGCAGAGCCGAGCTGAGACTTGTATGAAGAGAGCTCTTCATCCTGAGCTTCACTGATGTCTTTGTCATGAATAGCTTCGAGCTTCAAGTGGTCGATTTCGTGTTGGCGCTCAATAGAGACTTCCAAGACTTTTTTAGCTAAATGGACAAACGCATCATGTTAAATGTAAACGTCATTGTTACAAGAAATGGCGCTTTGTTTGACGTATACCAGAATGTGATGAATTGTTGAGAGAAATTTCAGACCATCAAAGCATATTTTAGGGAACTTAGCCTTAAGCTCGGCTAGCCTCCCTAATATTGATGGATCTTTTGCGGGAGTAGAAGGAGATGGTCTTGAGACTTCAAATTTCTTATGGGGTTCCCAAGATTGCCCTGTGCTGGATGAACCTGAGTGTTGATCATGGGGATTTTCGGATTGGGACCCCTATGTCCAGATTTCTCCCTGCCTTGCTCCAGGTGAAAGGGAGGATTGTAATGATATGAAGGTTGATGGTAGGTTTTCCTTCGAGATGATGAATCTCGAGAATGATAATCCCAATCGCCATCATCATCTCTATCCCGACTTTTTCCAAAACCCGAATCCCATCCAGAGTGGTGAAAAATAGAGGACCCACGCAGGCCATCGAATCCATGAGAACGTCTTGTATCACCTGCCCAGAACTAAGTGAACACGAGTTAGTCAAAGTCACATAATAGCTAAAGTTTGAATGCGGAGTGCAATGTGAGTGTTATTGTGTGTGTCATAGTGTTTCCCCCGATGGACCAATTTTTTTGGCTTTACTTATCGGAGTTTTCTCTCCTTGGTTTTAGGATTGAACGCCTTGATTGCCTATCATAGACGAGTGGAGTCTTAGGGCTTCCGGGTCGTCAAAACCATAATTAAGCAAATCTTCGAGGACAGTGAGGTCCGACAAGCCTTTTAAAGAACTCTTTAAGTGTTGAGGAGAAGGCTATCTCTCCACTGGAGTGATTATAACCTTTGAGTTTCCATCGACTGTCTTCTTTCTCAATTTGTAAGCCAATTTCTTCTTTCCCTTCGAAGGGGGAGGCGTTACTTCGATATCATGAACCTCAACTACCGGCTCCCGAGCGGGACTAACATTCTCACCCAGCACTTCGGGCACTTTAGCTTCTCTAATCTCCCCTCCTCAGGTGTGTCAGGGGCACTGCGTGATGAAGGCCTGGCTTGACTTTTTCCTTTGTCTAAGGCAGGTCCAAAAGAAGTGAAACCGTGAGGGAGACTTATTCAATGACCTTCCGCCAATAGCCCAAATTTCAAGAGCGATTCATTTGAAATAATAGATCTAATGTCCCGGTCTCCCACGGGGATAGCTCGGATAGCTTCAATGGCCTCAGAGTACCTGAAGCCTTCGGGACGTGGGCTAACACCTATAGAAAATCAAGAAAAGGTTTAGGAAGAATGCATTTACTAGTGCGTATGACTATTAATCTAGACAAGGAACTTACTCCCTTCCAACCATTTCCTCACGAAACCAGGGGGCAGCCCACGTAAAACCATTCTTGCTTGTAGTTGGCGAATTTTCTCCACGCCCCTGTAAAGATTTGGAACTAATTGTATGGCTCGAGGAATATGAAAGATGGGTTGTCAAACCGCCTCTTGACACGATAAATATAGCAGATGTCGCCGAGAGTGGGGAGCCTAAGTACAATGCTCAAGAAGAGAATACATGTGCCGTATAAAAACGCGTGGCTGTTGGGATGTAGCTGTGATGGGGCGATCTCTATATATTGCAGCACATCAAGCAGGAAGGAGTTGAATGGTAGCATGCTACCAACCCAGCACATGAATTTGTTATAAGCAGTGTATCCGGCCGAGGGTAGGTGAGGACGATCTTGCCGTGATGGGACCAGTACATCGTCGAAAGGAATTTCGTGCATTGAACATAGTCGATGAAGGTCACTTTCATTGAATCTCGAAGCTTGAGAATCGACTGGATTATCTAGGAAGATCGCTGCATCTAGGGCGTCAAGAGCCAGGTTAGTAGATGCAACTGTGGGACTCGAAATATCTTGTACAGGAGTAATCGATGGATTCGAAGTTCCAACTATTTCTTGTTGAGAAGTTTGCCTGGGTCTATCCGAGAATGTAGAAGAACTGGATTTTCTAGACATCTTTGATAAGTGTTGAATTTGGTTAAACACCTGTTTGAACTATACTCGAAAAACAATCAATATTAGACATAACAACAAAAATACTCCCCCTGTGTGGTGCTTGAACTAGTGCAATCGTTCGAGTATAAGTGTCAAAGAATTAAAAGTCATGAAGCTGATAAAATAAAGTCAAGTATAAGCGTCCTATGATGGTTTTTAGTTTTGAACTTGGACGTTGGCACTATATATCGAAGGCTATTATCTGTTTTTATCAAGTTGAATTCAGGTTTATGGTTGTCAAGACAGGGGAATTACCAGTCCAGATTAGTTCGATATGCTAGTTTTCTCATGTCCTTGTCCCAGTTTGTTGTCTTATGGCTAAGCATGGAAAATAAGTGAATTTGACATAGGTTGTGTCCGAGTGGGAATGATTTTGACTATTGTTGCCTACTTCATGCCCCTCAATACCGAGCGACTTTCAACATGCTCGGCTATCTCAATGCCGAGAAAATCTCAACACGTTTGGCTATCTCGATACCGAACGACTCTCAACACGCTCAGCTATCTCAATGCCGAGCGACACTCAACACAATCGAATATCAATGCCGAGCGGCCCTCAACACTTGCTAGCCGACCCACTCACTCTCAACACTGAACGAAGCCGAGCCACTTATCTCCTAACTCCCAAACATCACTTCCACATTGAGACCACTGGGCCACCAGTTCCACACTTGGCCAGTTTTCCATTCGCTTACCTATACATCACCGACCTACTTAGACAACCCAATTTTCCCTCGCTCCTGGGTTACCCACCGACCTAGATCAACAATTTAGGTACACTTCAACAACCTAACTCCCACGCTTGATGACCCAGCGGAGGCCTACGACCTAAAAACCACTGGTATCCCTATCCCTTCTCCTCTCGACTTCACCAAACTCGAAATCGACAGAGGTTCCAGCCCTAAGGCATGTTCAAACCACGATTTTTCTTCCTCTTCTACACAATTCCTACCGTCCTTTGTCTGGAGAAAATTTACGAACTCGAGTCTAATGATAAACTTCCTAGTCTAAAAAAACATTTGAAAGAGAAGTTATTACCTAAGAGGATGACCGAGGCTTAGGGATCTGATTAGGTTCGAGATTGAATTTTGCTTAGATTCAACCTGGGAAGAACTGTAAGGAAGACTTACTAGATTCGGGGTATGGAATGAAGGTTAGAGAGGTAACCGGAGTTTGGGGGAAGAAAAGTTGCGAGTTCCTTAAACGAAGTGAAAGTAAAAGAGTAACGGAGAGAAGCGGCAGTTTTTACAGAGAAGGGAAATTGAACAGGCATCGACTGGTGGACCTGGTCAAGGTATTTTAGTGGTTCAGTGGGAGTTATGCCGAACGGCTGAGGACTTGCCGAATGAGTGGCTTGGCGCGTGAGTATGGACCGAGCCGTGTCAAAGAAGTATGATAAAGGAGCAATTTTCACCTGATGGAAGACGAAGAGAGTTAAGCATAGATGTCTTAAGATTCAAAGCACATCATGATTGACTTTCATAATACGCTTTGGGGTGCAAGTGTTACCGGGTTGAGTGACCCATTAACATTAGGTTCATCAAACAAGTGCAACGCAAGAGAAAAGCATCGCTCGGCCTACATACCTCATTTGGCACAAGAGCTCCGCTCGGCACGAGTACGTCGTTCGGCACAAAAGCCTTGCTCGGCATGAGTACCTGGTTTGGTCGATAGACCTCGTTCGGCACAAGGGCCTCGCTCGGCACGGGTACCTCGTTCAGCACAAGAGCACCACTCGGCAGGAGTACCTCGTTCGGCACAAGAGCCTCACTCGGCACGAGTACCTCGTTCGGCCTGCACTCTTTGCTTGGCATCTCTCCTTGCCCGGCACAAGAGCCCCGCTCGACATAAGTACCTTGTTCGGCATAGAATTGACGCTTGGTCTAAATGCCTCGCTCGGCATAGTCACCTCGCTCGGCCCACGAGTGCTGATCGGCATAAATACCTCGCTCGGCATTCTCTAGTTCGACATCTACCACTCGGTAACGTCCCTTGATAGCATCATTTGGAAAAGTTACTCACCAAGGTCGCTCGAAAACTGCTGTTCGGCATCCCTAGCTTGGTGCATACTAAAGGAGTTAACAAGTGGTCAAGCCCACAACAAATCAAGAGCGTTCGATAGAACTTTACCTCGAGCCACTTGATGATCGCTACAGATAGTTCTCGACTGGCATCCCTCGCTCGGCAACTACGGTTCGACATCCCTTTCTCGGCAACTGCCGTTCGGCACCCTTCGCTCGGCACACAGAAGAAACCTACTGTAGGCCGAAGTGCCTTACCCCTGGGCCCGCAAAGAAAGTCCGGCCTATCATCCCCTATAAATAGAAGGGCAGGGGCACAGTGAAATGGACCTTTTTTCGAGAACATTGGAGAGACTCTATCACTTTGAAGACTCGTTCTTTTTAGTTAGCATTTGTATTCAAGTAGTTGGTGTATGGATTGTATGTGTAATCAATTCTTTGAGAAAGTAATAAAGATTAGACTCAAAGTGGACGTAGGCAGTTACGCCGAACCACTATAAATCTAGTGATCTTGTTTCTTATAGTTATTACTGCATTCTACTGCGTCATTCCTCTGTTTTAATTTACCTTCTTCATTAATCTCTCCATACAAATCCTTCTTCGGGTGTTAGTGACCAATTTTGGTGCCAACAGAGATCAACATGAAAGTTGTGCATATCGGTCTTTAGTGTTTCTAAAATTTGATCGTGCTTGGTTTTGTCGAGCAATGATCTAGATAACTTCAATTTATAGAAGAAGCATATATTTTTCATAAATTTCAACTTTTTATTATTCTTGATCGGCTTAAAATTGATTGATGCCGTATACATCGTTGGAGTCGGGGCGGAGTGTAGTATTTTTGGTGGAAGTTCAGCAAGATTCTATGATGGTTACCAATAACCGTCGTGACCTAGGTTTGATGATAATCTGAGCTGGAGTCGACGATAGGTGATTTCAAGCATGGTTTAGGGTTCGTGGTGGAGAGGTTCTTCGGAAGGCATATTTTGGCGGGGATTAAAGTCAAAAAGTGTCGCATTTTTTGTATGGGGTGCATATGGGTTTGAAGGTCGATCGGAGGTAGGCATGTCCGAAGGCAAAGCCTTTGGTGGCAGTGTGATGAGATCAGAAAAATGGACGTGTTGATGGCCTTGGATAGGTGATCAGTGGAGCGCTAGGCTTAGGTACATGCACCATGTGCACGTTAATGGCAAAGGCATCGACCTAGAGAATTTAGGGAAGAAGAGAACTATTCACAGCGGGTCGGGTGGGTACATATGGGCTTTGGGCTCGTAGTTGATTGTGAGTAACTAAGTAAATTTGGTTTTAAATAAATTAGTTAAGTATTGTAAATTAGAAATTGCATATCTCATTTGTTTTTAAGTTCGATTGGCATGCTGGTTTTTTGCGTTGGACTCGTGTCGATGAGTATAACATTGCAGTAAAATTTACTGATCTTGGAATGTTTAAAAATTATGACATATGAAAATGTCCTCAAATTGGTGATCGGTGGAGTGATGGGCTTGTAAACCTACACCATGCACATGTTAATGGTGAGGACATCGGCCTGGAGCATTTGGAGAAGAAGATGACTGGTCATGGTAGGTCGGGTGGGTGCATATGGGCTTTGCGCCTTGGGCTTCTAGTTAATGGTGAGTAACTAATTAAATTTGGTTTTAAATAAATTATTTAATGTTGTAAATTATAAATTGCATATCTCATTTGTTTTAAGTTCGATTTGACATGTGGGTTTTTGCGTTAGACTCGTATCTACGAGTGTAGCATTGTTGTATAATTTGTTCTTAGGTTTGGAATGTTTAAAAATTAAGACAAATGAAAATGGACTGAATTTGAATTATGTTATTTTAATTAATAACATTGGTTAAATTAATACACCTAAACTAGTAATGTTTGTTTGGCAGAATAAAATACTATTGAGTTGAACTGAATTGAATAAAGTAATTTGGAAATCTGTTAGCGGGATAAAATACCATTCCACTGATTAACTTAATTGGTCATTTAATTAGCATAATAAATCATCTGTTCTGCTATAATTATTTGGACATTTATTTAGCAGAATAAATCTTTGTTCTTCTATTACATTAGGGTAGACACTTATGTTTATACTAATTTATTTATGTTGGATAATTGTTGTGTTAATAAATGATTATTAAATATGGATTTAATTTACACATATGTCCACCTGTGTAGATATCAAGTGTTCTAACTTGGAAGGTTAAATTAAATAAAATGTTAACTTGTTAAGTACCATGGTGATAGCGAAGCCCCTTTCTTAAATTGCAAGCTAATTATGAAATCAAAGTTAATTTAAACATAATTATTATTTAGTAATAAGGTTTAAAAATATAATTAATATATACATTAATAAGATTTAAAAGGTAAACATTACTTATTAATAATATTTTGCAAATAATTAATCATTGTTTAATAAAGATTCAAAGTTAATCATTTTATTAATATGATTTTTAAAAGTGATTTAAGAAAATTTAAATTTTGTTTAAAGTTATTAAATTATTTATTTAAAATGTTTTAAACTATTATTTAACTTTTAATCAAAGTTATTTAGTTATATTCAGATAAATTATTTAGATATATTTAAAGTTAATAACTATTATATTAACATTCCTTAAATATTAACGAATTTCTCCATTTCTATTGTTTAAAGGTTAATTGTTATTATAGTATTGAAAGTTTAAAAGTTTCATTACTATGCCACTAACAACGTTTTAAATTTAATTTTATATTACAAAAAAATATTAAAAGATATTTTTATGATATTTATTATAAGCACACAATAAATTGTTTATTTAAAAGGATTTTGTTAAAGGAGTTTATAAATTTGAAAGAAGTATGAAACTGAAAAGACTTCGAGTTTGAATGATTTTGTAAAAGTGGTTTATAAATGTGTTTTGAGATTTATAATAGAATATATTATAAACAAAATTATAGATAAAAAGAAATTTTATAAGTATTTTGGGTATTTATAAAGGAGGCTTTTATGAGATAAAAGAGATTCGTGGAAAGAATTAATGTTTTAAAATATTAATATTTTCATTAAATGACATATGGGGCTTGATCCTTTTAATATGATTTGAAATAGAAATACTCCTAAATGTTTTGTGAATATACTTATACCATTGTGATATGGTTATATGTTCTAAATATTGAAACATAGTGTTTCTTGAATATACATATTCCATTGAGATAAGTATACGAAAGTGATTTCAGAATATTTACAAAGTGATTTTATTAATGAATGATTAATTTTGAGGACTTAATAATTTCCATGAGAAATAAAATATGTGTCGAATGATTTTTATTTGATAGTTAAATAACTGACTATCAAATCTGGACTGATACGTAACTTTGGAAATTTCTGGTGGAAACACATGAATTATATGGTACAGTTACCATCGGTGGTGCTATATGTGAGAAATGCAGATTATGGATCTTAGGGCTAGAATTAACACTAGAGGGGGGTGAATAGTATTTAAAGGAATTACTAAATCTTTTTGAGTTTACGTTAATTTGAACACGAATGTATGCAATATTCAGACACAGATATGATCGTAGAATCAAACACAGATGCAGAAATAAAGTAAAAACAATAAAGGAAAGAATACACCAGATTTTGTACTGGTTCGGAGTTACCTAACATCCAGCCCCGCACATAAGTATGGATTTCCTTTCAAAAATAATTGTATAATTACACCCTCGATTTCAAGGTCACGAGGTACACCACTCCAGATTCGCAATCCTCTAGGTAGAGATACTTGATTTCATGGGCAACAAGTTCACCCAATTGATTTCACAGGCTACAATCACACCTTTTCTCGCTTGATTGATTTCACAGACTACAATCACACCTTTTCTCGTTTAGTTTATTACAAAGAAGCTTATAACTCTGAATAGCACTGAGATCTTGTGGAGATAGTGATAGAGAATCAAGCCAGAAATGATCTAGTTAGATTCAATGTGATTTCGGCAGAGTAATGTAAAAATATTTATAAAGAAATGTGGAAGAAGAAGAGAAGTGAAATCAGAGAAAATATGAATGAAAATTCGCTTAAAACTGCTGCTATTTATATCAGAACAACAGCCATGTCCATTCGTGAAAGGATATGACGAATAGACACTTCATATGAAATTTCAAAATTTTGAAATCAACTGCCACCTTGTTGGCAAGGGTACTTGAGGTTGTCGACATGCCTAAGGTTTTTTTGGTGATTAGTTTTTCTTTAAAAATAACTTCTATCTTGTATTAAAACTATTTTTAAACTTTATAAATATACTTAACTATACTTAAAATACATAAATAAATATAGAGAATAATATTTTGATATATATAAAATTTTACTATAATTTTATATTTAAATCTAAGTATAAATATTAAAAGTTAAATATATTATTATTAAAACATAGTTTGAAACAAAGGATAATTTGATTTTGAAAATAAAGATTATTTTGAGGCTAAAAATATTTAAAAACCAGGATAGATGTTTTTGATTCTTTTAAAAGGAAGATTTTGAAATCATTTTGAAAACAAGATATAATTTTGTAAAAACTATTTGAATAAAAGTTAGTGGATACAAAACAATGTTCCACTAGATTTTTCATAGGTTCCATCCAACTTAGGGTTCCATCCTTTTAACAGGCTTGAAGTGGATTCTATTCCATGAATAAATTAGATTTTAAGATGCCAGTGCTTTTCTAGGATTTTTGTAAAATTCCTAATTAAATTACTTATTATTGAAATCTTAAACTCTTGATAATCTTGATACTCGTGAGTCCTCAATCTTGATATCTTGAATCTTTATACTGTACAGTCTTCATTCTTGGTACATGCGTTGATAAATCCTACACATACATATATCTAAACTATAATGTTAGTATTCATATTTTATAATCTTATTCTATGGTTGTTATCATCAAAACCATCTTCTCAAGGACTAACAATCTTTCCGTTTTTGATGATGATAACCTTTGTTTATAAAATATTACTTCTATCCTTGTAACTCTCCCTAAAATTAATAACTCCTCCTTAATCTATGCCTAACTATCCTATTTTATACTTCTCCCCTTTGTCATCAACTAAAACTAACTTCAAACTATATAACTCCCCCTTATTCTTGTACTAAAATACCTGCATTAATATAATATTCAATGGAGTCTATAATAGATAGATTAAGAGATAATTACACTGATAGACATGATAACTAATCAAAGATCATTTAAATGTCAATGTGTTTTTATACATATTTTGCACACCAAATATCAATCCACACCATATCAAATCAAATCAATCTAAGCAATCAATTAAAATCAAACATAGCAATCAAGTAAAACCAAACATTACGAGGAAGTTCCACCCATCCTTCTTCTCCAAATATAGGGTCTGCTTTAATGGCATCCCAATTTTCATTATCATTGGTGAGAGAGACAAGAGGATGTGCTTCATTATCATCTTTGTGCAGGGGTAAATCATCCATCGTATCGCATCAAAATGCTTTTCTTACTCCTTGATCATCTGCATTTGACTCAACTCTAAGTGTCGTTGGTTACGAAGAATGAAAGAAAGAATATTCTTGAAAGAATTAAGGGTTTCTTTAAGATTCTCGGTCAAATTATTAACTGGATTGGCCATATTTGAGTTTTAAGTAGAATTAGAGATAAAATAGATAAAATAATTTTGAGTGATGAATTCTGGAAGAAATAGGTATTTATAGGTGTAGAAATTCGTTTGAAATGAATAGACATAAGGTAGTTATTCAAATTTCAAATTTAAAATGAAAAATCATTTCTGACCGGTACATGTCGACATGGCAGGGGGTTGTCGACAGGGGTCAGTCAATTTTGATGACTTATTTTGATTTTGTGAATAATTATGTGTGTGTGTGTGTATATTTATATAGTATACTAACATTTATTCTAGAGATAGGATAAGCTAGATAACAGAAAAGCAATTCAATTTCATTTCATAATAGAACGATACAATGATTAAACATTAAGAACTACACGAACATTCAAATCAAAACAAACTAAAACTAATACAACAAGATATGTAGTTAGAGGATAACGAAGATGAAGATAATTCAAGCTTCTCGCCGACTTTGGAGAAAAACTTGTTCATCTTGGATGACATTTTATCCAATTTCTTACTAACGGACCATTTAAGAATCCGTTGATTTTCGACAATTGTCTTTTGATTTTTGAGTAAGGTTTTGTTGGTTGGATTAGGACGATAGTCAATACTTTCCAAAGATGTTTCACCTTCTTCTTCTATTTCCATTTCATCCCCTTCTTCTCCTTCCTCTTCCTCGTCTTCCATCTCCTCATGAGCCAAACGCTCTTCCTTTTCGGCAAGAGTCTCATAAGGTTGAAAAATAAGTGGAATTTTCATAAGAGAGATGTTTGAGTGATTAAAAACTTTTCTTGAAACAAATTCTTCTCCTTTGAAATCTACTCCAAAATAGTTAAAAATCCGAGTGAGATAGATTCCATGATACAAAGTGTTTTCACCCATTTCAAGATTTTTGGGACGAAATTCATCGAAAATAACTTGAGTCCAATTAATATCATAATTTCCAAAAATAGCAAAAAGTGCTTTGCAAACTTTTGAAGTTGGATTGTTAAATCTCCGCGATCTTAGGGTCAAAGTATGTTGTAAAAGAAGATTAACAATTCTAGCTTTTGGTCGAAAGTTTTGATTTTTGAATTCAAAGTTTTCATTTCCTTCGAAAATGTGATGAAATGCCTCACGATCATTTTCTTCGATTTAAAAGTAGAAAGATACATTCTTGCGCTCTTGTAATTGAGAATGGTACCCAAAAGATCACAATTTAAAGCGATTCTAGTGCCTTCGACACTACTCCAAATTTCATTATCATTTCCATTATAAAATCCACGGTTGAGATTTGCATAGAAAGTTTTAACTAGATTTGGATAACAAACAAAATCATTTTGAGAAGCATCAGCAAGACTAAGAACTTGATTATTTGCAAAAAGAGAATCAATTTCATAAGTAGAGAAATCTTGAAATAAAGAAAACTTCCCGGGATGGACTTTTCCATAGTTAGCATATTTGATATATGCTTTTATAGCCTCCGGATCATTGTAGAGTTGCTCTTTTATCTTTCTGGAAATTCTCATTGTGGAAGGGTTGCTTGAAGAAGCCATTAGAGCAGAGAGCTTGAAATTTTGAGACAAGAGTTTGAATTTGAAAATGACAGTGAAAAGTTGTGATAAGAGATATTGAATAAATATATTCTCAAAGGACATGTTCTCTGGTCAAAAGGTGACTTTTCAGAGAATTGAATGAAGTGAAAAGAAGGAGGGAAATTCAATATTTGAATTCAAATTTTGAATTTCAAATTTCTGTACCCTTACCGACATCATGGTGGGGACCTTGTCGGCAGGTGTAAAGACCCGTAAATCCGTACTCCTTGAATAGACACTAATCTCCATGGATTTATTCAAGATGAACGAAAATACGAACCCTTAGGGGTTTAAGAAATATTTAAGAAAAGAAAAGGAAAACGATAGAAAATTTAGACAGGGAAAAGAAGATAGAGAATTTTAAAATAGAAAGAAAAGAGAAGAGAAAGGAAACATAGAACGGAACAGAAAACAACAGAACAACATCAGAATCTCACAATTCGCAGCGGAACAACATATAATAATAAATGAATAATCTTTAAACAAAGAACTATATCAGTTATTACATTACATCACATTACATTACATCATATCATCAGAGTGTACAACAACAACAACAAACAGTGCAGCGGAAAAAAGAAATACTATATAAACTAGTAATACGCCATGCCATCCAGCTTGCCTCCAGCAACTCCTGATATCCTGAATATCCTGATAAACCTTAACTCTTGACTGCCCGTGTGGAAATTGGTGGGCACCCAGAGTTTAGGAAGGAAAACAATAAACTCCGAGTCAGTCATGTGACTGGTGTGAGAACTCAAAACAGTTTATTTAACTTTAAAATCAAAATAGAGAGATATTTTTAAATTCAATTCGCAATGCTTTTAAAAATGAGACTACCATAAGGCCTCCCGCACACACACACATGCAAACGCAGAATCGGAGGAGATTTCTCCTTATGATAGTCAAAGATGCTTGATACGCATTTAAAATAACATTGATATTATTACTAGTGCATAGTGTAGAGAAAAATTCATTTCGAAAGTAGAATATAAATCTTAGCCAGCATAGACATTTCGAACTATGCCTACTATAGCTAACTATGTTCAATAGCAGGTTACCGCCACATTCCATAGCAGGTTATACAACTAAAACCGTACAAGTCACGTATTGTTTCTTTGGATTTCCAACAAATGGTCAGGCCAAGGAACTTCCTATTGCCACATGAGAATGCCTCTGGAAAGACATCCCCGAGAACCAAACCGGAACTCTGCCAACACAAGGCCGGGTTACCCCTAACTGGGTAACTACTGACACGAGCACGCCATTCCCCGATCGTAAACGACCTTTCTAACGGGATCCCGATAACCAACAACCACAAAGTAATAAATTCGTAGTAACCACATAGGTTAAATATCTGGGCTCCATACCATGATACCACCTCTATCCAGAAGGAAATGTACATACCCTAAAGGGAGTTACCCCTCATAACCTTGCCGCATCTTTCCTGTTTTGACCATTTCCGGGGTGTGAGGCTCGACGAAGTCACGTCCACAAAAACATACTTTATACAAAAGCCATGCTTTGGGTCAACAAATGATCAACACAATGATCACCAAGATAGACGATCAAATAAACGATCCTATCACAATAATCAACACAATGATCATTTACAGCAACACTCAGCATGTCACATTACCAAATTGGGAATATATCGCTGATAACTTCAACTATATAACCTCTGAGCTCGTACGTCTCAGAGAAGGGTGTTAAGCTAAAAGAATAAATTCTCCGCCACCAACAGAAATATATTTGAATGAAATCGGCTTTATATCTCAACTTGTAATGTCAGACACACAATCCATACAAGTCTGTTCCGGGCTCGAACAAAACCGAAGGCACTTACAAAGAAGTCCTTGCAATCTGGATATTCACAATCCTGATCGGATTTCCCATCACTTAGGGAGTCTCTATACCGCTGCAACTCAGTGCAGAGACAATCGACAGGTCATCCTATCGCTCTCGCAAATACCGGGTCTTCAACACCGATCTTCAATGCAATTATAACGACGTATCACATATTCGGAATGGGTTATACGACCCCATGGTCCTTTCCCGGTTAACCCGAATAGTGAGCGCTTATTCAAAAATAAGTGTGGCATTCAAATTCAAACAAATCACATCAATTACCCATTCAAAGGGAAATATTGATAGTCGGTTATTGAACTATCACTGGATATGCACACATCACCAGTTTCCAAATAATTTTCCAAATTATTTATTTTTCAAAAATATCTTTACAAGATATATTATTTCATACTTCAAAAATAAATCAATATTTATTTTTAAACCAATTCCACTTTCTTTTATAAATTCCTTAGTGAATTTATAATCCAAAATATCTATGAATATTCGATTTCAATTATTCATTTCAATTTATCTTCAAAAAGATAAATTATCAAAACGTTTCATTTCACATTGGAAAAACATTTCCATACTTATTTATTCATAAGTAATTCACAAATTTTATTTATTTTCACCCTTGGAAAATATTCAATATACTTAAATCGAGATTAAGTATATATTTCATTCTTTAAGGAAATCATTCTCTTAAACATATTTATTTGGACCAAAACGAATGTTGCGTAAAACATCGTTACGACAACCCAAATTCACTAGTATAGGGATTCGAAATTAAATAGATATATAAATCCCAATACTATACAAAACATTTCCTTTCCGAAATCATTTACTATAACAACAGTGTTATAGTCCATTATTTCCTTCTATTTCTCGAAAACGTCTATTTCAACAATAAATGTTGAAATCTATGGTTTCGAATCTCAACACATTTTAAAACATTGTTCGATCGTTTTAATTCTATTTAAAACATCCAAATCCAAAACAATTTCTTTAACGTGTTATTCACTATTCAAAAACGTGAATATACTTCATTAACAATTTCATCCTTTTATTCATTTTAATTCAAAGGATTATTCACTATTCAAAAACGTGAATATAACTCCACTTATAGGTTTCAACAAATTTTCTTGTCAAAATAAGTCATTTGCGAATTTATAAAACAACGTTTATAAATTCCATTTCTATTTATTTATAAAAACTTCCTTTTTATAAATTCTTTTATTAACCTATTCCAGTTTATAACTCAATTATAAACTAAAAGTTCATATTATAAGTTAAATACTTATAAAACGATTATTTTACAAAATCGTTCTTTTAAACTTCATAATTATAAATCTTATAACTTGTAAGATTGTTTATTTATCCAAAATTCATTCTTTCGATAACTTTATAAATCTTATAAACCTACTGTTTATAAAATTCCATTTATAACTTCACTGTTTAAAATTCTATAAATTCCATTCAATTATGAAATTCATTTTCACTTCACTCAAACACTTATAAAAACTCGTTTTATAATGTCCATATTTCAATTTATAAATATCCATTTATAAATCTCTTAATATAAATCAATTTATATTATTCTTTTAAAACATATTTAATCTCCTTTATAATTTCACCATTTTTGATTCATAAAATAATTAAATTTTATAAATCCTATATTTAAACTTTTCACAATGAATTCTAAAATCCCGATTAAACTATTTTATAAAACCGTTAGCATCATATTCTCAAAAATCAGTTTTTAACTATATTTCTCAAAAATCATAATTTCTATAATTTTAAAAATTATAACGTTTATTTATTTAAAATGGATCAATTCCAAAAATATTTTATATTTTCAAAAATCACTTTAAAAATCATTTTAAAATCCCAAAATTCTGTCCAATGATGCTACACACCAAATAGTCAATCACGACTACAACGACATCATATATCAATATGAAAATCCATCAAATATCAAAATATCTGATATCAAACAAAAACTATTGAGGAATCCAGTTGGATCCCTCCAACCTGTTTTCCTGCATCCACAAACATTAGCACAATACCAATTTCGCTCCAGTACGAAATTATCGCGGTATATGTTCTTATTAAATATTATCCGCTTAATAACGGCGTAATAGGGTCTCATCCGCTAAACAAATAAATGCGGGAAATCAACAACTGCAATATATACATATGCCAATATATATATATTGATATTATATATAATACCAATTTCACTGTTTATGAAATATTCGCGGTATATGTTTTTATTAAATAACATCCGCTTACTAACGGCGTATAATGTCTATTTTGACAATCAATAGATATCAATCAACATTCAAACATGCATTCAAATATTTTAAGTCTAGCTATTTAAAATAAAATCGAAACCGATTCGATTGAGTGAGAAGTTCTCACCTTGATTTTAAACTCCGTTTTAGCGATTTATTTCGAATAAAATTAAACGGACGTTTAATTTTACCCAAAATTCTCACTAACTCCAAACGACTCCAAACCAACTCCATCGCGTAGTGCTCGTCCATACGATTCCAACGCAACTGGTTTCGCACGTTTTCGACCTCGTATGAAAAAGTTATGAATTTACGAAGTTTACACGATTTTTATTATATAATTTACAACTAAATTATAAAATTTTATACCCTAGCTAAATCATGGCCGTTAGATTCAATCCCAAGCCCATCAGAACCGCACGTCCCCTACTCCTCTCTTCCTTCTTCGTGCGCACGGCTACAGCTCATAGCCGAACCCAACATCCTAGGTTAGGGTTTGAATTCAAGCCACCATCTCTCAATTAAAATTCGATCAGGAACATGAATACGTGTGCCTCACTCCCCTCCATGTTCGGCCTGAAGGCCATAGAACTCGGCCACCTCTCTAGCCTTGGAATGCGTGCGCAGGCCGGCCACTTCATGGTCATTTTCCCGTTGATTCGTGAAGCTATTCGCGATCTTGACCGTTGATATTAAAGATCGTGTTGTGCTCTACAATTCTCTAGTTGAAACCTAAGGCTAATTGTCGACGACATTTGGAGTAATCGAGGGAGGAAGGTGGGAAAATTCTGGCCGTGGGTTTGGTATGTGGCGGCTAGGGTTTATTAGGTTTTTATTTTATTTTTTCTAAATTATGAAGGTGTTGGTCTATTTATAAAGAAAAATCGAACACTATTCATCCGGAAATTCCGAACTCCGATTTACGCGCCGTAACCAGCGTTTCTAGGGTTTACCCCGCGTTTCGGACACAAAGGAACAGGTTTCGGAAGCTAATTCGAACATCTGTGCGAGTTATGGCTGTAAACGCTCAATTTAAATTAAACCGATTTAAGCGATTTTCTAGGCGTTTTAATTTGTATCGGACAAACGGTAAATCCAATCGACTTGAAATTTGAAACCTTACAATAATATCACATTACGGATCCGATGAAACTGGTTTTGTCGAAATCCGAGACTTTTTGAAAAATGGCTATTTTAACTCGTCAAATTAAAATTAAAAATAAATCGATGCGTTTCGAGCTGCCACGATCAAACGATAACTCCGATTGACACGAAAATTGAAATCCGATAATAACTAACTATTACGGATCCAATGGAACTGGTTTCGTTCAATTCTGAGACTGTTCAAAAATTGACTATTTTTACTAGTCGATTTTAATATTAAAATATTCAATTTTCACAAATTAACTTTAAATTCGATTTTAAAAGTTCTAAAATATCGTTCTAACTTCAACATGATAAAATAAAATTTTACAAATCATTTTCAATCATATTTAACCCAATTTTCAATTATTTCCATAATTTAACGTATTAAATTATCGATTTAATTATTCAATTAAATCCAATAATTCAAATAAAAATTTATTCGACTTATAAATTCACTTATTTATATTTAAAATAAATTAAATATTCAAATTTTAATTAACAAAAATTCTGGGTCGTTACAATCTTCCCCCCTTAAAAGAATTTCGTCCTCGAAATTAACTAGTAAGAAAAGTTATAGAATTTATTAATTTTCCAAAATCCATAATTAAACTTCTTATAATATCTTTACTAAGTTTTCAAATCATACTTAGTTATCTTTTCAAAAACAACTACTATTGTTTAACTTTCAGTTCCAAAATCGAAGTTAAAGTTTTCAAAATTTTCCAATTTTCTCAAAAAATTTCTAACGCCTTAAATTTTCGGAAAAATTCGCCATAGTCTTCTTTGCGCGGCTCGATCCGAAAAAAAAATGACAGTATATATATCACAAATATACATCTCATCAAGTAATGAGGCATCCCGAAGGGAAAAAAGTGTAAAAGTACGATATTTAATCCGAGATATGTACCTTATATTTTATTAGCAAGCATATACGGCTAATATAGCGCGAAAGCGAGCTCCAAATGCGAAGCAAACGCGATCCGCACCTACTAATTACTCAACAAACAACATGAGAATCATGCATATAGACAATAGTATCAATATATATCATATAGCAACTGAAACAAAAGCAACAAATGCAAACATCAACCAACTATCATCCATAACCAATAAATATTCTTTTATATTCTGATTAATATTTAATGAATTGGTTTTCAATTTAATCACAGTTGATTCATTTACATTGGGTTTACTAACATTCATTTTCAATTTGCTTATATTCACTAATTCATATTCAAGTTGGTCCACTTCCAAATCAAATTCAATTCTATTCAAATTTATTTACTTCTAATTTGAATTCAATTACATAGCTTTAAATTTCACTAATTCACTTTCATTAATACTTAATGAATTATATACAATCAACTAACAATCATATAACAATCAATGTATATTTATTATAACCAAATTCCTTTTCTTATATTCATCAATTTGGTTTAATTAAATTGATTTTCATCCAATTATTCAACTTTCTAATAACATTAGATTTTAATGAATTATACTTATATTCATTATTTCATACCAATTATTCACATTCAATTGATTAACATTTAATCCATTCATTCAATTCAATTACAAAAGTTGAATTTCATTTACATAACTTTAGTTCACATTCATTTTTATTTACAATTCATATTCATAAATATGTATTCATATAGTTTCACTTCTCATATAAATAAGTTTATTTCACAATTGTAAATTACTTTAATTATAATTCAATTCTTATAATTCTTTTGCTTATACAATTATTCTTTTATTTAGGTTATTCAAACAACTAAACAATCAACTTATATACCCTTTAATAATTCTGAAAAATTATTCCTTTATATATAAAATATAATTAAGGCAAAATTATTTCATTTACCCAATTTTAAAACAATACTGTGCCGAATTGTTCTATTCAAGTGTTTAGAAACCCCTTCGATTCAGTTTCGAAGCTGCGCCGACGAAGGTTCATATGCCACTCAACAAACCAATCATCACAATATAAAACAATTTTATATATTCACTATCAAATACGCTCTCATAGCTATTATTACACTCAAACTCATTCTAGAGTACTACTGACTCTATCTCTAATGAGTAATACCCAACAGAACCATGGTTGTCGCTTAACCATAAGCTCTGATACCAGATGTAAAGACCCGTAAATCCGTACTCCTTGAATAGACACTAATCTCCATTGATTTATTCAAGATGAACGAAAGTACGAACCCTTAGGGGTTTAAGAAATATTTAAGAAAAGAAAAAGAAAAAGATAGAAAATTTAGATAGGGAAAAGAAGATAGAGAATTTTAAAATAGAAAGAAAAGAGAAGAGAAAGGAAACATAGAACGGAACAGAAAACAACAGAACAACATCAGAATCTCACAATTCGCAGCGGAACAACATATAATAATAAATGAATAATCTTTAAACAAAGAACTATATCAGTTATTACATTACATTACATCATATCATCAGAGTGTACAACAACAACAACAAACAGTGCAGCGGAAAAAAGAAATACTATATAAACTAGTAATACGCCATGCCATCCAGCTTGCCTCCAGCAACTCCTGATATCCAGAATATCCTGATAAACCTTAACTCTTGACTGCCCGTGTGGAAATTGGTGGGCACCCAGAGTTTAGGAAGGAAAACAATAAACTCCGAGTCAGTCATGTGACTGGTGTGAGAACTCAAAACAGTTTATTTAACTTTAAAATCAAAATAGAGAGATATTTTTAAATTCAATTCGCAATGCTTTTAAAAATGAGACTACCATAAGGCCTCCCGCACACACACACATGCAAACGCAGAATCGGAGGAGATTTCTCCTTATGATAGTCAAAGATGCTTGATATGCATTTAAAATAACATTGATATTATTACTAGTGCATAGTGTAGAGAAAAATTCATTTCGAAAGTAGAATATAAATCTTAGCCAGCATAGACATTTCGAACTATGCCTACTATAGCTAACTATGTTCAATAGCAGGTTACCGCCACATTCCATAGCAGTTTATACAACTAAAACCGTACAAGTCACGTATTGTTTCTTTGGATTTCCAACAAATGGTCAGGCCAAGGAACTTCCCATTGCCACATGAGAATGCCTTTGGAAAGACATCCCCGAGAACCAAACCGGAACTCTGCCAACACAAGGCCGGGTTACCCCTAACTGGGTAACTACTGACACGAGCACGCCATTCCCCGATCGTAAACGACCTATCTCACGGGATCCCGATAACCAACAACCACAAAGTAATAAATTCGTAGTAACCACATAGGTTAAATATCTGGGCTCCATACCATGATACCACCTCTATCCAGAAGGAAATGTACATACCCTAAAGGGAGCTACCCCTCATAACCTTGCCGCATCTTTCCTGTTTTGACCATTTCCGGGGTGTGAGGCTCGACGAAGTCACGTCCACAAAAACATACTTTATACAAAAGCCATGCTTTGGGTCAACAAATGATCAACATAATGATCACCAAGATAGATGATCAAATAAACGATCCTATCACAATAATCAACACAATGATCATTTACAGCAACACTCAGCATGTCACATTACCAAATTGGGAATATATCGCTGATAACTTCAACTATATAACCTCTGAGCTCGTACGTCTCAGAGAAGGGTGTTAAGCTAAAAGAATAAATTCTCCGCCACCAACAGAAATATATTTGAATGAAATCGGCTTTATATCTCAACTTGTAATGTCAGACACACAATCCATACAAGTCTGTTCCGGGCTCGAA
This sequence comes from Allium cepa, assembly GCA_030765085.1. Taxonomy (NCBI): domain Eukaryota; kingdom Viridiplantae; phylum Streptophyta; class Magnoliopsida; order Asparagales; family Amaryllidaceae; genus Allium; species Allium cepa. The sequence continues at coordinate 446,201,863 of CM060931.1, forward strand.
CAAAACCGAAGGCACTTACAAAGAAGTCCTTGCAATCCGGATATTCACAATCCTGATCGGATTTCCCATCACTTAGGGAGTCTCTATACCGCTGCAACTCAGTGCAGAGACAATCGACAGGTCATCCTATCGCTCTCGCAAATACCGGGTCTTCAACACCGATCTTCAATGCAATTATAACGACGTATCACATATTCGGAATGGGTTATACGACCCCATGGTCCTTTCCCGGTTAACCCGAATAGTGAGCGCTTATTCAAAAATAAGTGTGGCATTCAAATTCAAACAAATCACATCAATTACCCATTCAAAGGGAAATATTGATAGTCGGTTATTGAACTATCACTGGATATGCACACATCACCAGTTTCCAAATAATTTTCCAAATTATTTATTTTTCAAAAATATCTTTACAAGATATATTATTTCATACTTCAAAAATAAATCAATATTTATTTTTAAACCAATTCCACTTTCTTTTATAAATTCCTTAGTGAATTTATAATCCAAAATATCTATGAATATTCGATTTCAATTATTCATTTCAATTTATCTTCAAAAAGATAAATTCTCAAAACGTTTCATTTCACATTGGAAAAACATTTCCATACTTATTTATTCATAAGTAATTCACAAATTTTATTTATTTTCACCCTTGGAAAATATTCAATATACTTAAATCGAGATTAAGTATATATTTCATTCTTTAAGGAAATCTTTCTCTTAAACATATTTATTTGGACCAAAACGAATGTTGCGTAAAACATCGTTACGACAACCCAAATTCACTAGTATAGGGATTCGAAATTAAATAGATATATAAATCCCAATACTATACAAAACATTTCCTTTCCGAAATCATTTACTATAACAACAGTGTTATAGTCCATTATTTCCTTCTATTTCTCGAAAACGTCTATTTCAACAATAAATGTTGAAATCTATGGTTTCGAATCTCAACACATTTTAAAACATTGTTCGATCGTTTTAATTCTATTTAAAACATCCAAATCCAAAACAATTTCTTTAACGTGTTATTCACTATTCAAAAACGTGAATATACTTCATTAACAATTTCATCCTTTTATTCATTTTAATTCAAAGGATTATTCACTATTCAAAAACGTGAATATAACTCCACTTATAGGTTTCAACAAATTTTCTTGTCAAAATAAGTCATTTGCGAATTTATAAAACAACGTTTATAAATTCCATTTCTATTTATTTATAAAAACTTCCTTTTTATAAATTCTTTTATTAACCTATTCCAGTTTATAACTCAATTATAAACTAAAAGTTCATATTATAAGTTAAATACTTATAAAACGATTATTTTACAAAATCGTTCTTTTAAACTTCATAATTATAAATCTTATAACTTATAAGATTGTTTATTTATCCAAAATTCATTCTTTCGATAACTTTATAAATCTTATAAACCTACTGTTTATAAAATTCCATTTATAACTTCACTGTTTAAAATTCTATAAATTCCATTCAATTATGAAATTCATTTTCACTTCACTCAAACACTTATAAAAACTCGTTTTATAATGTCCATATTTCAATTTATAAATATCCATTTATAAATCTCTTAATATAAATCAATTTATATTATTCTTTTAAAACATATTTAATCTCCTTTATAATTTCACCATTTTTGATTCATAAAATAATTAAATTTTATAAATCCTATATTTAAACTTTTCACAATGAATTCTAAAATCCCGATTAAACTATTTTATAAAACCGTTAGCATCATATTCTCAAAAATCAGTTTTTAACTATATTTCTCAAAAATCATAATTTCTATAATTTTAAAAATTATAACGTTTATTTATTTAAAATGGATCAATTCCAAAAATATTTTATATTTTCAAAAATCACTTTAAAAATCATTTTAAAATCCCAAAATTCGGTCCAATGATGCTACACACCAAATAGTCAATCACGACTACAACGACATCATATATCAATACGAAAATCCATCAAATATCAAAATATCTGAAATCAAATAAAAACTGTTGAGGAATCCAGTTGGATCACTCCAACCTGTTTTCCTGCATCCACAAACATTAGCACAATACCAATTTCGCTCCAGTACGAAATTATCGCGGTATATGTTCTTATTAAATATTATCCGCTTAATAACGGCGTAATAGGGTCTCATCCGCTAAACAAATAAATGCGGGAAATCAACAACTGCAATATATACATATGCCAATATATATATATTGATATTATATATAATACCAATTTCACTGTTTATGAAATATTCGCGGTATATGTTTTTATTAAATAACATCCGCTTACTAACGGCGTATAATGTCTATTTTAACAATCAATAGATATCAATCAACATTCAAACATGCATTCAAATATTTTAAATCTAGCTATTTAAAATAAAATCGAAACCGATTCGATTGAGTGAGAAGTTCTCACCTTGATTTTAAATTCCGTTTTAGCGATTTATTTCGAATAAAATTTTACCCAAAACTCTCACTAACTCCAAACGACTCCAAACCAACTCCATCGCGTAGTGCTCGTCCATACGATTCCAACGCAACTGGTTTCGCGCGTTTTTGACCTCGTATGAAAAAGTTATGAATTTACGAAGTTTACACGATTTTTATTATATAATTTACAACTAAATTATAAAATTTTATACCCTAGCTAAATCATGGCCGTTAGATTCAATCCCAAGCCCATCAGAACCGCACGTCCCCTACTCCTCTCTTCCTTCTTCTTGCGCACGGCTACAGCTCATAGCCGAACCCAACATCCTAGGTTAGGGTTTGAATTCAAGCCACCATCTCTCAATTAAAATTCGATCAGGAACATGAATACGTGTGCCTCACTCCCCTCCATGTTCGTTCTGAAGGCCATAGAACTCGGCCACCTCTCTAGCCTTGGAATGCGTGCGCAGGCCGGCCACTTCATGGTCATTTTCCCGTTGATTCGTGAAGCTATTCGCGATCTTGACCGTTGATATTAAAGATCGTGTTGTGCTCTACAATTCTCTAGTTGAAACCTAAGGCTAATTGTCGACGGATTTGGAGTAATCGAGGGAGGAAGGTGGGAAAATTCTGGCCGTGGGTTTGGTATGTGGCGGCTAGGGTTTATTAGGTTTTTATTTTATTTTTTTCTAAATTATGAAGGTGTTGGTCTATTTATAAAGAAAAATCGAACACTATTCATCCGGAAATTCCAAACTCCGATTTACGCGCCGTAACCAGCGTTTCTAGGGTTTACCCCGCGTTCCGGACACAATGGAACATGTTTCGGAAGCTAATTCGAACATCTGTGCGAGTTATGGCTGTAAACGCTCAATTTAAATTAAACCGATTTAAGCGATTTTCTAGTCGTTTTAATTTGTATCGGATAAATGGTAAATCCAATCGACTTGAAATTTGAAACCTTACAATAATATCACATTACGGATCCGATGAAACTAGTTTCGTCGAAATCCGAGACTTTTTGAAAAATGGCTATTTTAACTCGTCAAATTAAAATTAAAAATAAATCGATGCGTTTCGAGCTGCCACGATCAAACGATAACTCCGATTGACACGAAAATTGAAATCCGGTAATAATTAACTATTACGGATCCAATGGAACTGGTTTCGTTCAATTCTGAGACTGTTCAAAAATTGACTATTTTACTAGTCGATTTTAATATTAAAATATTCAATTTTCACAAATTAACTTTAAATTCAATTTTAAAAGTTCTAAAATATCGTTCTAACTTCAACATGATAAAATAAAATTTTACAAATCATTTTCAATCATATTTAACCCAATTTTCAATTATTTCCATAATTTAACGTATTAAATTATCGATTTAATTATTCAATTAAATCCAATAATTCAAATAAAAATTTATTCGACTTATAAATTCACTTATTTATATTTAAAATAAATTAAATATTCAAATTTTAATTAACAAAAATTCTGGGTCGTTACAGCAGGTGCCTTTGAATTTCCATGATCATTTTTCTTATGTATTCTAATATATATGTTTATTATTTTTAATGTCTATATATATCTGGAATATTACTAGAATTATAGTATATTCCATAAAATATTATGATACTATTAAAACTAAATATAAACATAAAAAATAATAATAATAATAAAATAATAGTAAAAAACTAATAAAAAATTTAAAATTCAAATAACACACCAATTCAAAATCAACCAATCAAGAATTCAATTCTAAGCATGTGTTTCAACCAATTGTATTGTAAATGTGTACCTTTTTCTGAGTCTGTTTCTCTGAATTTGTCGGAGTCGTGAACTGCAGTGAATCACATATTTGAATTTTCTGTCTTTTGATCATCATCGCTTGAGGACAAGTCTGAGTCATCTGGAGTAGTAGTAAATGCATGTTTCATTTCTTTATGGAATCATTGATTATAGGAAGATTTTGCCTATCTAGATGCGGACAGTCTGTTTTGATATGGCCCGGTTCGTCACAGTTGAAACATTTAATATTGTTTGGCACTACATTCTGATTTCCAGAGTTCTTATAGTTGTTTCTCTTAAGATTATTCATCTCTCTGTATTTCAGGAATTTCCGAAAATTCTTGGTCATAAGGGCTATCTCTTCATCATTATCGCTGTTTGAGTCTGATCCATCGGTCAATGCATTGAACGGCATTGATTTCTTTTCAGATGTTTTGCTTTCTCTTCTCTCAATCATTCGAACTTCAAATGACCTTAGATTTCCAATTAATTCTTCAATCTTTAAGGTACTGATGTCGTTTTCCTCTTCGATCGCAAATGTCTTTTGATCCCATTCTGGAGTAAGAGAATTTAAGATTTTTCTGACTTGATCTTCTTCCGAAAATTCCTTTCCCAAGGATATTAGAGATTGCATAATGTTCTAAAATCTACTATACATATCTGAAATAGACTCATTAGAATTCATTTTAAATTATTGAACTAATTTGTGAGCATGGAAATTTTGGTCTATTTAACTTTGATTGTTCCTTCGTGAGTAACTTGCAAAGTTTTCCAAATTTCATATGCAGATTTACAAACTAAAACTCTATTAAATTCATTTCTATCAAGTGAAAAAAACGGAATATTCATAGCTTTAGAGTTATTTTGTGCAACAGTCTTTTGCCCAGCAGTTCAATGTGAAAATCAGTTGTGGGTTAGAATATTTAGTCTGTATGACATTCCAAGTGTCTTGTCCTATAGATTGTAAATATATTTTCATCCTACATGCCCAATATGCATAGTTACTGCCATTAATAAGTGGTGGTCTGACAGTAGACTGACCTTCTATAAATGAACTAGTGACAGGGATAATAGAACCAGTGTTGGTAGCCATTTTGAAAAAATTTCAAAATTCAGATTATGAAACATTGAAAACCTTGCTCTGATACCAAATGTGAGAAATGCGTATTACAGATCTTAAGATTAGAATTAACACTGGAGGGGGTGAATAGTGTTTAAAGGAATTACTAAATCTTTTGACTTTACGTCAATTTGAACATGAATGCATGCAATATTCACATAGATATGATCACAAAATCAAACACGGATACAAAAATAAAGTAAAAGCAATAAAGGAAAGAACATACCGGATTTTATACTGGTTTGGAGTTACCCTACATCAAGCCCCGCACACAAGTATGGATTTCCTTTCAAAAATAATTGTATAATTACACCCTCGATTTCAAGACCATGAGGTACGCCACTCCAGATTCATAATCCTCTGGGTAGAGACACTAGATTTCACGGGCAAAAATTTCACCCAATTGATTTCACAAGCTACAATCACACCTTTTCTCGCTTGATTGATTTCACAGGCTACAATCACACCTTTTCTCGTTTAGTTTATTACAAAGAAGCCTATAAATCTGAATAGCACTGAGATCTTGTGGAGATAGTGATAAAGAATCAAACTAGAAATGATCTAGTTAGATCCAATGGTGATTTCGGCAGAGTAATGGTAAAAATATTTATAAAGAAATGTGGAAGAAGAAGAGAAGTGAAATCAGAGAAAATATGAATGAAAATTCGTTTAAAAACTACCCTTATTTATAGTAGAACAACAGCCATGTCCATTCATGAAAGGATACGACGAATAGACACTTCTTCTAAAATTCAAATTTTTGAAATAAACTGCCATATCGTCAACAAGGGGTACTTGAGGTTGTCGACATGCCTAAGGTTTTTTTGGAGATTTGTTTTTCTTTAAAAATAACTTCTATCTTGTATTAAAACTATTTTTAAACTTTATAAATATACTTAACTATACTTAAAATACATAAATAAATATAGAGAATAAAATTTTGATATATATAAAATTTTACTATAATTTTATATTTAAATTTAAGTATAAATATTAAAAGTTAAATATATTATTATTAAAAGATAGTTTAAAACAAAGGATAATTTGATTTTGAAAATAAAGATAATTTTAAGGATAAAAATATTTAAAAACCAGGATAGATGTTTTTGATTCTTTTAAAAGGAAGATTTTGAAATCATTTTGAAAACAAGATATAATTTTGTAAAAAATATTTGAATAAAAGTTAGTGGATACAAAACAATGTTCAACTAGATTTTTCGTAGGTTCCATCCTACTTAGGGTTCCATCCCTTTAACAAGCTCGAAGTGGATTCCATTCCACGAATAAATTAGATTTTAAGACGCCGGTGCTTTTCTAGGAGTTTTAACAAAATTCCTAATTAAATTACTTATTATTGAAATCTTGAACTCTTGATAATCTTGATACTCATGAGTCATCAATCTTGATATCTTGAATCTCTATACTATACAGTCTTCATTCTTGCTACCTGTATGGTTAAATCCTGCATATACATATATCTAAACTATAATGTTAGTATTTATATTTTATAATCTTATTCTAAGGTTGTTGTCATCAAAACCATCTTCTCAGGGACTAACACTATACTGTACATGTAAACTCATTTTGCTCTTCTAGGACAGATGATAAGGCAATCCGTTCATTCAATGATTAGGAGGTAGACTTTGCTCTTATTCTTTTGTCTACTTATTTCCTAAAGAACAGGGGTTGAGTTTACCAGAAATCATTGAATGCAAAAAATCTTCCAATCTAAACCTTATTTGAACTTGATATGTGAATGAAAATTGTGTGTTAATGTTTGATGAAAATTTTAAAAATAGTATCTGTAAGTTTAAATTTATAAATAGTATTTAAATGGAAAATATAGCGAAATCTTGATTCATGTCAGAAATCAATAATATTAATTCTTGCTTTGGATTATATAAATGGATTAGTTGTTAGAAATTATAATTTTTAACATGCAATTCATAATTTTTAAATTGATATTCAATTGGGAATTTAGTGTTGAAGGGTTTCAGCAATTGGGTGAATTGTCGTCGATCAACTCAATAATTTGATTTGAAATCTTGGTCGAGGTAGCTTTTGTGAAGTTGATGTGGGGAAAATACAATTGAATTTTTCCAATGGCTGAATTGTTCGAATTCGTTCGAAATAGGGTTTTAAGGTCTGTTGTTGGAACTGGCATTTATGTGGGTGTCTCATCGTCGTTACGTGACCGGAGTGAGTCGCGTTGGTGGAAGTATGAGATGGAGAGTTCGATGAAGCTTCGGTGAGGATGGTAGGCGATTTCGAGGTATGTGGCGTCGGCAAGGGTGAAAATTCTGGCCATGGTGGTTGCTGCAGTATGGAGATTTTGCTCAATTTTGGTTTGTGCTAGAATTCTTAAATCTGGGTTTGTTTTTGTACTCGCGTGTGATAGTGTGATCGTCGACGATGGTCGCGACGACCTAGGTTGGCCGGAGCTTCAGGTGCACGTGCACCGTGCACAGTTTGGGTCAGGTGGAGTTTTCGAATTGGGGAAGACATGTTCAGCTCGAAGTAGTTATCGCGTTATCATCAGTGACGACTCGAAGTAGAGGAAGCTTGGGGTGTCTTCGGGGCATACTTGTGTAGATTAGGGTTCGTACTCGGGTATTTAGGGTGATGCCTTTTAGTTAAGTTCTGTATAATGATTTGATGTTGCAAATTGAACTTATTGTTGATATAAAATCAAGCATTAAGCTATGAACAAGTTTTATAAAAAAACAAAATACAAAGTCAAAACATGTTGTTTTGGAATAAATGTAATTCAAACTTTTAAAAGTGATAGTTGAATTTGTATTTCAAATTTAAATTGTTTTAAGATGATTTCTTTTGTAAGTAATTATCTTAATTAAATTTTGAATTTCAATTTAAAATAATGTTTTGAATTTAAATATTAAATCAAAGTTTAAAGTAAATTTTAAAGTAATGTTTTAATAACTAAGTTTTCAAATTTATATTGAAAATGAATAAGTTTGAATTAGATAATTAAAGTGTTTTAAATTTTAAAATTGATTTCTGAATGCTTTATTTTCAAACAAAGTTTAAGTTACAATTTTGAAAACCAAATAGAATAATTTGTTTTTAAGTTATTAAAATTCGATTAATTTCTATATATGGAAGATAAATAAGGTTAAATTATTATTGATATGAACTAAAGAATACTTAATTTGATTTATTAATAAGTAAAGAGTTTTAATTAAGATAAATGATTTTCTTAATTAATTGAGGAGTTTCTTTAAATATAAGATATTAATTAATTATTTAATTAATTTCAAATGATTAGTTAATTATTTATTTAATTTTAAATAATCACTTGATTATGAATTAATTAAGTGTAATTACTTAATGAAGTAATTAATGGTTAATTATTGAATGTAATTAAGAAAGAGAAATTACTTATGAAAGTAATTAGTGTGTAATTACTTATGGAAGTAATTAGTGGAAAATTACTCATGGGAGTAATTAAATAGAAGTGATTAAAGGATAACCACTTGATGATGTTAATTAAGGAATTGATTAATATAATTGTTTTGAAGTTAATTAATTATAGAGTAATTAATTAAAGAATTAAGGATTATTTAATGATGGGATTAATTACTTGTTAAGGTAATTAATTAAGAGAGTAATAATCAAATGAAAGTGATTAGAAGATAATTACTTATGTAAGTAATTAGGGGTTAATTTAGTTATTTTAGTTAATTAATTAATGTGATTAATTAATTAATTAATGAGATTAATTTAAGATTAATTACTAATGTAATTAATTAAAAATAAAATTAATTAATTAAGTAATTAATTAAGGATTTATTAATTATTTTAAATTGAATAATAATTACTTAATGAAGTTATTAAAGATTAATTAATTAGATTAATTAATCAAAGGGTTAATATAATTAATTAAGAAGTTAATGAATTAAGATAAGTGATTACAAGTTGTTAATTACTATTTATGATTAATTAAGACTGATTAATGAGATGATTAATTACAAGTTAATTATTTAATTTATTAAAGAGATTATTAATTAATAATGATCATTAGTTAATATAATTAATGATTTAATCAAGGTTGATTAATAAAAGTGATTAATTTAAGTGTGATTAATTAATTTTAATTAATTCAGGTTTAATGCAATTAATCATAGTTAATTAATAAATAGAAGTAAATGAAGGATCGTTAATTATTGTAATTAATGATAGTAATTAAAGGTTAATTACTGTATATGGCTAAGGATAATTACTTGAATGTAATTAAAAGATGATTAATCAAAGAAGATTAATTAAAGAAGATCATTAAGAGATGATTTGTTTATTAATTTGTAACAAATTAATGAAGCAGGATTAAGATAATCCAAATGATTAAAGGATAGATTGATATTGGGTGATTGGTTGATACTGGATGATTATGATATCTCTGATATGTGATATGCTGCTTTGTGAGATGAATGGTTGACATGAATTATCTATTGTGATAATGTGATTCATCTATCTGTTTATATAATCTTGAATATATGTTTAACTGTTTAAACCTTTAAACAACTTGGACATTTAAAATGGCGTTTGGATTTTGGTGAGACCGTGATCGGGTTTCCATATTTGGATAATCCAAAAACTACATCGATCCAAATTAAACGTTAGGTCGTGAATCCAAGTGGAGCTTAGTGAAGACTCGAAGGGTAAGAACTATTCGTCAGTATGACTCTGGGGATGATTCCATGATGAGTTTGACGGAAATAGTACTTATAGGTTCGAGATGGTGATTCAGAGTGCAAGGGCTATGGTCGTTGACTCTGAGGGTGATTCCAAAATGAGTGCAACGAGATAGTGTCTTTGGTTTCGTTCGAACCCGGAAAGAACTTGTATGGATTGAATGCTTTCAGAACATCGTCAGGTGGACGATGAGCATTCTAAGATAGATGTGTTCCATAAAGGTAATCGCAGCCTCAAGCCTCATCAACGGGGAATGGCTAAAACAGAGGAGGTGCAGCAAGGCTAGGTGGGTAGCACCCATTTCAAGGTGAGGTCATTCCTGTCTAGATGTCCCTTTTTATTTCGTTTTTGTGGGTGGTTGGTCGCGCCAACCACGGGGTGATCTTACTCGGGACTGTTCAGTAAGGAATGGTCCCGGCTTTGTGTTGCAGGGGATTGGGAGTGATCCTCAGTACTGTGATCTAGGCCACGTACTGTGACGGGCGGTACCTCGGTAGCCCTGCCATTGATGGAAACCCGTTCTTCCTACGAGACCCTACGGGTTTGTTTGTATTACCCACTTTTGTGGCTAGTAGCTAGAATTTAATAAATGTAACAATTTCGGCTATTTCTTATTTACTTGGAAACCCTAGACACTATTATAATATCACTGGATTTCCTATCAAATGTTTTGGTTAGCGTAAGGTAAATTTTTTTCCATGTTTATGTGTGGGAAGTCTTACGTGATACCATTTATTTTCGAAGGTTTTTCTAAAGTTAAGCATTTTTAACCCGTTTACTCACACTAGACCCCTGTCTGACCCGAGTGTTTATTTTCTGTTTTATTAAACTCTTGGGTACTCATATTATGTATGAGTGGTCGAGGGATTCAGGTTAGCTTGACGAATTCTGGAGGAGATATGGAGCAGGAGGCTTCCACGTGTAGATATATTATGTTTCTGCTGTGTTTGTGTGATATCTGTATCTTGTGATATCTTGAGTTGTATAGTTAGACAGATGTTTATAACTGTCTAATATGTGTTTTATAAGTCGTGTACTCTGATGCAATATGATACTATGTACTATTTTATGTGATATATTATATTTCATTCGTTCCGCTGTGAGTATGTGATGTTGTTGAGTTTCTCTTTTCTTATCTTTTCTTCTTCTATCCATTTCTTTCTTAATTAGTGATGCGTCTTTCTGGAGATAGAAAGTCGGGTCGCTACAGGTGGTATCAGAGCATTTGGTTGAGTGAATACCTAGGCTCTGGAGTGGTGTCTTTCTTGAGAGAGCATACTTGTAAATTTTATATATAACTATATATATCTATATCTGCCTAATCTGTTGGGTTATCTGTTTGGATTTTCCAACATAAGTTTTAGAGGTAGATGGAGCAGTGGTGTGTGTGTAACATGACTACCACTAATGGAAGAGGTCCATATGTTGAGGTTGGATGTGTTTTTGTCGAGACTGTAGACCTAATACCGTCTCGAGTAAGATTTGTAGTTTGGACTAAGGATTTCTCTAATATCCGAAGAAATTTTTTTTTGAAGATTCGGAATTCATCTTTGAAGTGTAAGTTTGGATCTATCGGAAGTGCAAAAGCAAGTGATGATATCTTGATAACTGTGTGACGAGATGCAGTATCCATGGATATTTTCGAAGATGTTTTCTCTTGAAGCAGTTTTAGAAGTAGTTGAGGAGCAGTCTTTACCTATCGCAGGGAAGATTCGCCTGTGTGGAAGTTGTCTAGATCTTTAACATGGAGGTTGGCTAATTTGGAATATGAGACTAAGGTTTATGAGTTGCTTTGTGTCGGCATGGTCTCATTTGTCATTCCTTAAAGAGCGAGATGTTGATGCTTGGTTTGGAGCCTGAATTTCTTGAGAGGATGTCTGCCATCTCGAAGATCCGTTGTGTGGTTTGTTGATGGTTTTTGTTTTCGAGGAGCCTTTGGATTAGAAGTCTTTGGTTAGCTATGGTAGCAGTGTAGCTTGAAGTGTTCGGTGTGCTGACGAGAAGGTCCTTTAGCATTGCAATAACATCGAGGTAGGGTTTGGAAGCAGCAGTGTGGTCGTTTCTTCGATGGTTCAGGAATCTTGGTGGTTTTTCTTTAGCAGTCCGGGCAGATGGTGAAGTTTTCTTGAAGGGTTAACCTTTTTTGGAAAAGCTTAAAGCTGTTCTAATTAGTAAAAAGAGGACAGTTTCTTTGGAATCTGAATTAGGTAGGATCGCAAAAGTGACTTGCGATTAGTTTGGGAATTTTTCTTGGGCAATCTTTTGTTTGAGACTAAGGGTTCTCATGTGGAAGTAGGAGCTATTGAGGCAATCAGAGGTTTGTCTGCATTTGGAGTTGAGTTCCATATTGATTTGGTTCCAAAAGTGATTATGGTAGTAGGATGGTTCTTGGAGAAGGAAGAATTGGTATAGCAGCTCAGGAAATTTTTGGAGTTTGGATTGGTCAGATCTAGTTTTTGAGTTGGATTCTGCTGTAAGGTTTTGTGACCGAGTCAGAATGGTCACTTAGATTTTATGGATTTGATGAACAAAGTTTCCCGGATATATTGGATAAGTTTGTATTCGTGTTCATCAACAGTATTCTCATCTATTCCAGAATCAGAGTTGTGCAGCAGAAGCGAGGTAGCATCTTTGCAAGGAAGGAAGCAAGTTCAGTTTTATATTGCTTGAGTAGTAGAACTTGTGTTCTGGGCTTCGATGGATCTTGGAAGACTTTTCTGTTGGATAGGATCCAGAAAACTGGTTTGCGTTGGTCTAGTTGTTTCTAGAAGTGTCAACATTGGTTGAGCTGATCAGGGAGAAAATTGGCAGTCAGGATTGTCTGTTGAGTTATGCAGATATAAGATAAGGAGTTTGGAATTCGAAGTTGGAGACTTCATTGTTGTTAAGATTTCTCTGGTTAAGAGAGCAGTAATTGGATAAGTTTGGATGGCTAGTTCTGAGGCATTTGGGATTTCTTATCTGTATTTTTTATAGGATAAGATTGAATTGCCAGTTTGGATAGCTGGAATTCATTATATTTCACGTATCTCTGAGGGAGTACGTGTATGATTCACCGTTGGTTGTTGAATCTGCAGTCCAGTTGGATTTGGAAGTTGAGCTAGACTTGGGTATAGTCTGATGTTCTGTTCAGATTGATTGATCTAGAGATGAGAGGAGCTCTGGATTTTGGTGGTGTAGTTTGTTTAGTTTTTGTAGAGCGAGTCTCCCGATGATTTATACTTGGGAAAATCTAGATAGTATTTGAGATTTATTCTAATTTGTGTCAGGATAATTGGTTAGGTTTGTTTGTGTGATTGATTGCTATGGTTGTTAGTTACTGGATGATAGGTATGCTTTGCTGATTGAAATTGGAATCTTTGTTGGGTTATTAAATTATCTTTGCTTTTAAATTTTGGGAACGAAATTCTTTTAAGGTGGGAGGAAAGTGACGATCCAGAATTTTGGGCAATATCAATTTAATAATCTGTATTAATAGTTAAATAGATTTGATAATTTTTCTTTATAATTTTAATTTAAAATGGTAAATTTAATCTTTTAAGGTTAATAAACATATAATATGACAATATTGATCAATATCGTTTTAACAATTAAAAATGGATAAGATTTATTTTTCAAAGCTAATAAAAATTTTATTCTATTTATAATATATATAATTGATATACATTGTCAATAGGAAAATCTTTTGTTTTAAATAAAAGATAAATTTTCAAATTGTAATATATATATATATATGTATGTATATGTTATAATTTGGAATTGTTTGAAATTTAATACAATCTATTGATCATTTATATACGCATGAATATTGTAATTTGAAGCTTTGTTTTAAATTCAATATTTTTCAAAAGTTAATTTAAGATTAATTCAATTGTTTTCAAAATATAAGATTTATTTTTAAATATGATAGTTTACAAAGGATTTAGTCAAAGTTTTATTTTTTTCTCTTTTAAATGTGCTTAAATTTAAATGGTTATAAATATATATATAAATTTATTAATAAACTTTCTTTTAAAAATTATTTCTTAAACACTAAAAATAAATGTTTTAGATTTTAAATTACATGTATAAGAAATATATTTGTATTATAATTAGTTTTAGAATATTTTCTTTAGAAAGTAAATTTATATACATATGTATATATTTATTAATTAAGTAACTTAAATAAGTAAGCTTATATTAATATTTAAATTAATTGAAAATTTATTTAAAAATACTTAAGTAACATGTGTAACCATATTAGCTCATCTCAAAAACATGTGTTGAAAAATTAAGTACTAAAGTGACAAGTGTCTTCTTTTTAAAATTTACTTTCTTTAATTTTAATAAACATAACATAATTCAATTTAAAATAAACTTTGCATCTCTTCTTCCATTATTTCTCAGCTGAACAAAGAAACAAAAAAATGAGTAAACCTGAAATTAAAACTAAAGGCAAACGATAAAATCTGAGAATTAAAATCTACAAAGCAAATCTGAAAATAAATCTACAACTTCAACCTGCAACTTCAAATCTTCTGCAAATTCAAATGGATGATCAACTCAACAGTTTCAACATTTCAAAAACATCAATTGAAGGCATGCAAAGGTTTCATCAGCAAAATCAAAGCATCTTTTTTCGGATTTAAAGATTCAAGGCCTGGAAATTAAATCTATTATGTTCTCTACAATTAAAATGTGAGTAAACCCCTTAAAAATAGTTTTTATCATAATGTAGTTGAATTTATTGTTGCATGTGTCGAATTTTGCTATGATATTGAATACATGTTTACATTAGTACGGTTGTATATGCATGATTGAGGGTATGGGATGTCTGGGTATAGATGAACCTATAAAGTTCATCTCTGTATTTTAAAGGAGTTGTTCTTCTTAAAGAAAAATGCAAAAATTCTTCCAATCTAAACCTTATTTGAACATGATATGTGAATGAAAATTGCGTGTTAATGTTTGATGAAAATTTTAAAAATAGTTTCTGTTAGTTTAAATTTATAAATAGTATTTAAAATGGAAAATACAGTGAAATCTTGATTCATGTCAGAAATCAATAATCTTAATCCTTGCTTTGGATTATATAAATGGATTAGTTGTTAGAAATTATGATTTTTAACATGCAATTCATAATTTTTAAATTGATATTCAATTGGGAATTTAGTGTTGAAGGGTTTCGGCAATTGGGTGAATTGTCGTCGATCAACTCAATAATTTGATTTGAAATCTAGGTCGAAGCTAGCTTTTGTGAAGTTGATGTGGGGAAAAATACAATTGAATTTTTCCAATGGCTGAATTGTTCGAATTCGTTCAAAATAGGGTTTTAAGATCTGTTGTTGGAACTGGCATTTATGTGGGTGTTTCGTCGTCGTTACGTGACCGGAGTGAGTCGCGTTGGTGGAAGTATGAGCTGGAGAGTTCGATGAAGCTTCGGTGAGGATGGTAGGCGATTTCGAGGTGTGTGGCGTTGGCAAGGGTGAAGATTCTGGCCATGGTGGTTGCTGCAGTATGGAGATTTTGCTCGATTTTGGTTTGTGTTAGAATTCTTGAATCTGGGTTTGTTTTTGTACTCGCGTGTGATAATGTGATCGTCGACGATGATCGCAACGACGTAGGTTGGCCGGAGCTTTAGGTGCACGTGCACCGTGCACGGTTTGGGTCAGGTGGAGTTTTCGAATTGGGGAAGGCGTGTTTAGCTCGAAGTAGTTATCGCATTATCATCAATGACGACTCGAAGTAGAGGAAGCTTGGGGGTGTCTTCGGGGCATACTTGTGTAGATTAGGGTTCGTACTCGAGTATTTAGGCTGATGCCTTTTAGTTAAGTTCTATATAATGATTTGATGTTGCAAATTGAACTTATTGTTAAAATAAAATCAAGCATTAAGCTATAAACAAGTTTTATAAAAGAAACAAAATACAAAGTCAAAACTTGTTGTTTTGGAATAAATGTAATTCAAACTTTTAAAAATGGTAATTGAATTTGTATTTCAAATTTAAACTGTTTTAAGATGATTTCTTTTGTAAGTAATTATCTTAATTAAATTTTGAATTTCAATTTAAAAGAATGTTTTGAATTTAAATATTAAATCAAATTTTAAAGTAACGTTTTAATAACTAAGTTTTCAAATTTATATTGAAAATGAATAAGTTTGAATTAGATAATTAAAGTGTTTTAAATTTTAAAATTGATTTCTGAATGCTTTATTTTCAAATAAAGTTTAAGTTATAATTTTAAAAACCCAATAGAATAATTTGTTTTTAAGTTATTAAAATTTGATTAATTTCAAATAATTTATATATGGAAGACAAATAAGGTTAAATTATTATTGATATGAACTAAAGAATACTTAATGTGATTTATTAATAAGTAAAGTGTTTAATTAAGATAAATGATTTTCTTAATTAATTAAGGAGTTTCTTTAAATATAAGATGTTAATTAATTATTTAATTAATTTTAAATGATTAGTTAATTATTTATTTAATTTTAAATAATCACTTAATTATGAATTAATTAAGTGTAATTACTTAATGAAGTAATTAATGGTTAATTATCGAATGTAATTAAGAAAGAGAAATTACTTATGAAATTAATTAGTGTGTAATTACTTATGGAAGTAATTAGTAGAAAATTACTCATGGGAGTAATTAAATGGAAGTGATTAAAGGGTAATCACTTGATGATATTAATTAAGGAATTGATTAATATAATTATTTTGAAGTTAATTAATTATAGGGTAATTAATTAAAGAATTAAGGATTATTTAATGATGGAATTAATTACTTGTTAAGGTAATTAATTAAGAGAGTAATCATCTAATGAAAGTAATTAGAAGATAATTACTTATGTAAGTAATTAGGGGTTAATTACTTAGTTATTTTAGTTAATTAATAAATGTGATTAATTAATTAATCAATGAGATTAACTTAAGATTAATTACTAATGTAATTAATTAAAAATGAAATTAATTAATAAAGTAATTAATTAAGGATTTATTAATTATTTTAAATTGAATAATAATTAATTAATGAAGTTATTAAAGATTAATTAATTAGATTAATTAATCAAAGGTTTAATATAATTAATTAAGAAGTTAGTTAATTAAGATAAGTAATTACAAGTTGTTAATTACTATTTATGATTAATTAAGACTGATTAATGAGATGATTAATTACAAGTTAATTATTTAATTTATTAAAGAGATTATTAATTAATAAGGATCATTAGTTAATATAATTAATGAATTAATGAAGGTTGATTAATAAAAGTGATTAATTTAAGTGTGATTAACTAATTGTAATTAATTGAGTTTAATGCAATTAATCATAGTTAATTAATAAATAGAAGTAAATAACGGATCATTAATTATTGTAATTAATGATAGTAATTAAAGATTAATTACTGTATATGGCTAAGGATAATTACTTGAATGTAATTAAAAGATGATTAATCAAAGAAGATTAATTAAAGAAGATCATTAAGAGATGATTTATTTATTAATTTGTAATAAATTAATGAAGCAGGATTAAGATAATCCAAATGATTAAAGGATAGAAGGATTAAGGTAACCTAATTGATTTAGAGTTAATCAAACCTGCTTATAAAATGATTGATTGATATTGGATGATTGGTATTGGGTGATTGGTTGATACTGGATGATTATGATATCTCTGATATGTGATATGCTGCTTCGTGAAATGAATGGTTGATATGAATTATCTATTGTGATAATGTGATTCATCTATCTGTTTATATCATCATGAATATATGTTTAACTGTTTAAACCCTTAAATAACTTGGGCATTTAAAATGGCGTTAGGATTTCGGTGAGACTGGGATCGGGTTTCCATATTTGGATAATCCGAAAACCACATCGATCCAAATTAAATGTTAGGTCGTGAATCCAAGTGGAGCTTAGTGAAGACTCGAAGTGTAAGAACTATTCGTCAGTATGACTCTGGGGGTGATTCCATGATGAGTTTGACAGAAATATTACTTATAGGTTCGAGATGGTGATTCAGAGTGCAAGGGCTATGGTATTTAACTCTAAGGGTGATTCCAAAATGAGTGCAACGAGATAGTGCCTTTGGTTTCGTTCGAATCCGAAACGAACTAGTATGGATTGAATGCTTTCAGAACATCGTCAGGTGGACGATGAGCATTCTAAGATAGATGTGTTCTATAAAGGTAATCGCAGCCACAAGCCTCATCAACCGGGAATGGTTAAAACAGGGGAGGTGCAGCAAGGCTAGGTAGGTGGCACCCATTTCAGGGTGAGGTCATTCCTATCTAGATGTCCCTTTTTATTTCGGCTTTGTGGGTGGTTGGTCGCGCCAACCATGGGGTGATCTTACTCGGGG
The DNA here is from genome assembly GCA_030765085.1 of Allium cepa. Classification (NCBI taxonomy): domain Eukaryota; kingdom Viridiplantae; phylum Streptophyta; class Magnoliopsida; order Asparagales; family Amaryllidaceae; genus Allium; species Allium cepa. The sequence goes on from CM060931.1 coordinate 446,220,286, forward strand.
CTGTTTAGTAAGGAATGGTCCCGGCTTTGTGTTGCGGGGGATTAGGAGTGATCCTCGGTACTGTGATCTAGGGCACGTACTGTTACCCTGGTAGCCCTGCCATTGATGGAAACCTATTCTTCCTACGAGACCCTGCAGTTTTGTTTGTATTATCCACTTTTGTGGCTAGTAGCTGGAATTTAATAAATGTAACAATCTCGCTATTTCTTATTTACTGGAAAACCCTAGACACTATTATAATATCACTGGATTTCCTATCAAATGTTTTGGTTAGCGTAAGGTAAAAACTTTTCCATGTTTATGTGTGGGAAGTATTACGTGATACCTTTTCTTTTCAAAGGTTTTTCTAAAGTTAAGCATTTTTAACCCGTTTACTCACACCAGACCCCTATCTGACCCGAGTGTTTATTTTCTGTTTTACTAAACTCTTGGGTACTCATATTATGTATGTGTAGTCGAGGGATTCAGGTTAGCTTGACGAATTCTGGGGGAGATATGGAGCAGGAGGCTTCCACTTGTAGATATATTATGGTTCCGCTGTGTTTGTGTGATATCTGTATCTTATGATATCTTGAGTTGTATAGTTAGACAGATGTTTATAACTGTCTAATATGTGTTGTATAAGTTGTGTACTCTGATGTAATATGATACTATGTAATATTTTATGTGATATATTATATTTCATTCGTTCCGCTGTATCTGATGTTGTTGAGTTTCTCTTTTCTTATCTTTTCTTCTTCTATCCCTTTCTTTCTTAATTCGTGATGCGTCTTTCTGGAGATAGAAAGTCGGGTTGCTACAGTTTGTATGGATGATGGTTTGACTTGGTCCATGATTTCATATTAAGTATAGTGTATAGTTAATTTAAACTGATGATATAATATGAGATGTTTCATAATTGGGTAGAAAGTGCAGGGTACACTTGTAGATTGAATATGATGCACATGTTTGCTCTTAATGTAATGCATCTTTACATTATATGGTGTGATTTCAATGATAATAAAATGAGTGGAAAGCCCATTCCATGCTAAAAAGGCATGGTTTCACTAAGGTTGATTAGCGTAAAGATTTTACTCATATCAGACTTTATATCTAAACAGTGTTTTTTTATTTCCCATAAACTCATTGGTACTCATTCGAATAGGCAGAGTTTATGGTTTAGACATATACCTTTGAATACAAACTCCTAAGATCAAGTGAGAGGCTTATCTAGCAAATGAAAGTTAGTTTGAACTACAAGATTATAATGGGGTAAGTGTTGTGCCGGCATCTAATATGTCGGGCACGACACTGCATTTATTTTTTATCGTATTTACCACCTACATGGGAACGAAAAAGGTTAATGATGATGTAATGAATTATGTAAACCAATTTTATGTAATGAATTATGTAAATCAATTTGATGTAATGAAAGCTATTTAGCTGTTATGTTTAATTAACGTTCTACAAAATAAATACTAAACTCACTTTGTCGCTTGAAAATGATTCTGGTGATGACTGCAGCATCATTGTAATTTATTTTCAGATCTCAAAGTGGGGATGTTACGATGTGGTATCAGAGCTTAGGTTTGGGGAACACTTAAAAACAGAGCTAGGTAAAATTAAGTAGTAGAAAAACAATACATTAGGGAGGGTATATGCTATATATATAACATACTTCTATTTTAATATAGATATATAGTTGGATATATCTACCCCTCTACTATTGCTCTCACTCGTTTTATGTTTATTTTATGTTCCTTTGCTTATGTAAAAGGAAAAAATGGACTTACGTAGTAGATGTTTGACCTTAGGAGGTATAAGAATGAATCCAAGTAGAGGAACTGATAGTACGCAGACTAGCAGCCAAGGAGGGGAAGCAGCCCCAGATGTTTGTGATGAAGTCGATACTCCAATTCCTTCCCTTACTGAGAAGGAATGGATATGATTTCTTTGTTCCACCAATTTATGATGGAAATGATGACATATCAGCTGGTTATGGTTTTTGAGGCAAAATAAGTGGTAACTAGAGGAGGGGAATTTTCTAAGATGATACCGGATTGTAAGAACCATGGAGGAAAGATACTTACGAGAAAGGAGTTTGCTCTAGAAGTGCTAAACTGATTATAGGTATGTGAGCACATCTTTGGAGATCTAGGGTACAATAATGCTCAGAAGAGGAGGTTGGCTTCTCGTCAGCTACAAGATAATCCTTTAGACTGGTGGGAGGCTGTGATTGCTGAGATCCCAAAGGAGGGGATAACCTAGGAGCAGTTTTAGGAGCGATTTGAGGCTTAGTTGATTCCCAAATCGTAGAACTTTGCATTGTGTAGAGAATTTTTGGACCTAAACATGGGTTGATGATTCTACTAGAGTAAATTAAGCATTTTAATACTCTGTTAAAGTAAGGAAGGTAGCGTATCAAAACTTCATTAAAGAATAATGTGAAATTCATAGAAGGTCTAAATAAGGGACTGAATCATAAGGTGATGGAGCATTTATACTCTCCATTTGATATGGTGGTGGAAATGGCAAGATGATATGATCGGTTATTCAAGAAAAGAGGAGAGCTGATATTAGGTCCAAGGGAGGATAAAAGAAAAAATCCAACCAATATCAGAAGGGTAATAAGAATCGAAGGGAGGAAAGGCCTTGGGAGGAGGAGTTCAAAGGCAAAATGTGGCAGATGTTATTTGTTTTAATTGTGAATAGAAGGAACACTACTCCACTGAGTGTACCTAGCTAAAAAATAAGGACAGAACCAAGTACTTCAACAGTAATAGGCCTAGCCATAAGAAGAGGAACTTCTCAAAAGAAATATAGGCAAAGGTTTGTTCTTAGGAAGGACTTTCATTCAGGCCAACTATCGAGGAGAAATGACAGGGTGTGCTTGGAGATATGATTTTGATTTTCAGTCTATTAGTTAGAGTTCTGTTTCACACTGGTGCTACGCAATATTTCATTTTAAATGATTTGGTTGATATGTTAGAATTAAATACCACCTCTTTGATTATGCATGTCGGTAATCAGATTGTTTGATGTACCACCATTAAATTAAAGCGCATTGACTTCGAATTTGACTATAGGGACATTTTTTTGTCTACGACCCATATGTGTTTGACTTCATATCGTACAGGGTATTTTAAGCATGGATCGAATGATGCTTAATGGCACTATGGCTTATTATGTACATAGAATTATTGTGATGACTTGGAATTTTTAGATATTTGGAATTGGAATATTTAATCGATTTTGAATATTTGAAAGTTTGTTTAACTTGAATTCAAATATCACTATTTATTTGGCAATTTAATTATTGAATTTAATAATTGAACGTTGGGTAAAATATTGAATCTTCAGTTCTAAGCTTGTAAAAAATATTTCAAAGGCTTATAATAGTTATACTGACAATGCTGAAGATAATAAAAGTGACAAAAATGAATTTAATGGTGGTTTGTTCAGTTTTAAAAATATATCGTTTAAATTGACGTTTGAAATAGCCTTCTGGGGCACAGTCTCAGAATTCGATGAAACCAGTTCCATTGGGTCAGTAATTGTGTACTATTATTCGACTTCAATTTTCATAGCTTTCAGAGTTATTGTGTGATTGTACGGTGGATAAACACGCTGAAAATTTATATCGAAAGCTTAATAAAATAACTGGGTCCAAAAAACTATCTTCTCCATGCGATCGAATTAGGACTCGAAACATTTTCCATTGTGTTCGAAATAGGGGTATAACGTTATAAACGCCTAGTGGCACGCCTCGATAAAATGTAAAAATTTAAGCTTCGAATTGATGTCGATTTAAATTTGAATTTAAATATAAATATAAATAATATAATTGTATTGAAATACTGTAGCAAACTATGCAGACATGCAAGGCAATTTAGGACACATGATCTCCTGAAGATACGCATTAAAATTAAAACTAATAGCCTTATCTTCCTCCATTTGTCAAGCATGTAGAATATTTTCGTAAAAAAAAATCAAAAGAGAAAAAAAATGGCCGAATGAACTTTCTTTCATCAAAAATCAAAATTTCCCCCGGTTCAATGCTTAAAACAAAATCGAGTAGTTATATTCTTTCGACCGAAAAAAGTAACAAATCAAGATTTCGCTCGACTCAATTCATTCCCCTCTTCTCGTTTTTTTTTTAAAAATGTCGCGACATAGCCGTGTGAGAAACTCGAGCTCGACGTTGCCGCAAATCGCCAGGGGAGGCAAGGTGGGGTTCTCTAAGGGGATTCACGATTTCTAGTTTTGATGCACATTGATGGGTGGTGCGGCGGCCCCTCTAGGTCATGGCTGTGGCGGCATTAGGCGTGAAGCACCGAGTGTTTGGTTTGGGGGGATGGTGTATCTGGGATGCCATCCACGTCTGGCCCTGCAGGTTTTCAAGACTAAGGCATGGGGGTTGGTGTGCATGCGAGTGGGATCCGGGGGGATGATGGTGATGGTGGTTGGATGGAAGGTCGTGGATCTTCGTCGCTTTTCTGGTCGAGGTGTTTTAGGGAAGGTCTGTCTCTATATTTTTTAGTATAGGATTTGTGAATTTAATTAAAAATCTGAAATGAAGTTATATACTGTTTTTCTTTTCTATAACCATGTTTAGGTCGAAAAAAGTGTAGATAAGATTTATGAGATAGAAATTTTAAATGTTTGAAATTGGAAAGTTATATATATAAAAAAATTAGATGTTGAAAATTGTATAGGTTATTTTTAGAGGTAGGTGGTTTGAATAAAAAGGAAAGGAATTTAAGTGGTTATAATAATTAAAGTTTTAAGTCAACTAAATTCAAATAAAAAATTTAAATCATCTCAATGATTAATAAAATCCATAATTTGTTTGTACAAGGTCTAAAATCATGAAGAAATTAACCTGTTTGGGTCGGATTGCAAAGCAAAAATCAAAGGTGAGTTAATCTTACTCATTTGGATTACCGTTTAAATTTAAATAGTTAAATTTAAACTATTGGTTAATTGATTGAATTGACTGGATGTGATATTATATATAACAATAGTAGTGTGTGTGTGTGTGTATATATATATATATTAGAGTGATTGATATTCCCGCATTATATAGTAGATGAGACCCTATGCTCCCCGCATAATAGCGCGTGACCCTATATATCCCGAATCCCCCTCGAAGTGGGATTGGTATTTTTATATTGTGCTAACATCTATGGATGTAGAGAAACGGGTTGGAGGGATCCAACTGGATTCCTCAAAATATTGACATTTGTTTTCATAGTCTGTGATTGAACTATCTTTGATATTATTAGAATTTGGAATTATTGAATGCTATGGATTTTGCTAAACATATTTTGGATATTTAAAGATATGAAAAATATAAAAGATTTTATTTTTAAAAGAGATAAAGAGGGAAATATTATGTAAAATAATTTTAGATAAATAGAAATGACTTTTGGAAAGAATAAAAGTTTGATTTTAAATTCTGTCCAATAATTCTAGAATATGGGAAAATAGAGTTTAAGAATAAATATGGACTAAAGAATTTTTAAAATTACGGACTTAAGAAAAATTGATTTAAAGTACAAAGAATTATTTTAAAATTTAAAGATTTAAATGGTTTGGGAGAAATAAAGAAGAATTTTGAAGTAAAGTATGGAATTAATATTTCGGTTTTATATAAGATTTTAAATCATAAGTAAAGAAGTGAATCTGGAATTAATGGGTTTTGGAATAAATTTGGAGAAGTAAAGGAATTTATTTTCAAATGGGGTTAGTTTTAAAAATCGATTTGAAAATTAAATAAGTGTTGAAACTGTGATTTGAAGGGAAGTATAGGTATGGAAATTATAAACTGGGTTTATAGATAAAGTGAAATGTTTATCGGTGGATAAATTTGAAAGTATAAATTCATGGTGGGAACTTAAAAGGAGATGGGAAATGTGTTTTAAAAATAAAAGTGGTTTTATTTTTAAAGTGTTAAAAGAAATTTACGGGATAGGGACGTAAATTAAATTGGGATAAATCGAGCAGGATTTATAAGTGATTAGATGGCTATATTTAAATGGAAAGTGTATTTTCCTGAAAAGCCAAGTATATTTTCAAAGAAGATTTCCAAGTATAAGTAAGAGGTTTTAAAGTGGTTTTTAAAGGATGTTTTAGAAAGAAATTATTATTTAGTGGTTGTAGAATTTTTAAAAGTAAATATTTATTCTTACTTATATAAGTAAATTATTTTAAAGGTTTAACTAGTATTATGATATAAAAGATAATTATATAATATTTATACCTTATAGAATAACTTTTATATTAAATTTAGTTTTGGCTTATATTTTACATGAGAAATTATTATACAATTTCATAACTAGTATTTTAAATAAAGTGTATTAAGTAGTTTTTATTTTAAGTATTTTAAAGTATATATTTTTGGATAAGTGATTTAAATTATTTTAAAATCTAAAGTATTAAGACTAGGTGATTTTCAGTGGAAATAAAACAATTGGGGGGAATTTATTCTGCGGGATAAAAAGTGATTTGGAAACTATTTTCAAAGGATTAAAGTGTAGAAAATATCTTGCAAGGATATTTTGAAATAAATAATTTAGGAAATTACTAAGGCCTGATGGTTGTTGTGGATGTTATATGATAGTTAAATAACGACTATCAATATTGGACATGGCGCTAATCGTTTCGAAGAGACCGGGATTAGGATTAATTTCTCGAAAACCACTTCAATCCGGTTTGAATGTTTTCATAAGGAAGATAAGAGCTTGGAGTCGAAGAGGGAGCAGTGAAGTGCAAGGGCTAATCGCTACTAATCTAGAGGGTGATTTCAAAATGGTTGTAGTAGGAGTAGTACCTTCGGTTGTTTGGACCGAGAACATGCTTATATGGACGAATGCTATAAGAATATCGTCAGGGGGACGATGACTATTCTAAGTGAGATGTGTTCTAAAAAGGTAACGCATAGCCTCAAGCCTGATCAACGGTGAATGGCTAAAACATGGAAGGTTCAGCAAGGCTAAGTGCCTAGCAACCAATTAGGGTAAGGTCATCCCTGTCTAGATGTCCCTTTTTATTCGACTGTGTGGGCGGTTGCTGATCCCAACTGCGGGTGATCTTATTCAGACTATCCACTAAGGGGTAGCTCCGGTCTTGTGTTGTAGAGGATTAGGGGGATCCTCGGTACGCTGATCTAGACCAGGTACTATGACGGGCGGTACCCCATTAGCCATGCCATTGTAAGGAATCCAATCTCCTATAAGTGCCTGTACGGTTTTGATTGTGCCAGCTATGTTGGACGTGAGATGCAAGCATTTCAGCTAGATTCTATTTTACTTTCGATAGACACTATTATAATATCAGACGGATTTGATAAAAAGTGTTTTGGTTATCTTAAGGTAAAAACCCGGCATGTTTATTCGTCGCATGGTCTTACGAGATACCGTGATTTTCAAAGGATTTTGAAAACTTTAATAATCTAGTTGGATGTGTTTTCTCACGCTCGTTTTTCAGACTGACTCGGGTGTTATTTTCTATAATGCTTGTGCCAGACCAAGTATTGTAGAGTACAAATTCTAGACGAACTGTTAAGGAGCTCGGGGGATGTGCTGGATGGCGAGACGTATCACACCTATCTGTCTTATTTCTGCTCTGTTTGGTATGTTGTGCAGTCAGCTTTTGTGTAGACAAGTTATTATAACTGCCAGTATTTTGTTATTGATTTTGTTGTACTCAGATGATGTAATGTATAAAACAGATATAGTTCTTTCTGTATAAAGATCGGTCGTTTATCTATTATATATTGTTCCGCTGCATTTGTGAGATTCTGATATTGATTTCTATTTCTTCTTCTACCTCTTTCTTCTTTAACCCTAATGGTTCGTATTTCCATCCAATTTGAGTTGAATTGTTGGAGAATATTGTCGACTCTATGGGGTATGGATTTGCGAGCTGTTACACTTGGTATCAGAGCTGAAGGTTAAGCAAGAACCTTGGCTCTGGTAGGTATTACTCATTAGAAATAGAGTCCGTAAGTACTCTAGAATGAGTTTGAGTGTACAAATGGATATGAGCGCGTATTTATTAGTGAATATACAATTGTTTTATACTTTGTTGATTGGTTTATTGAGTGGTTTATGGATTCTGGTCAATATGAGTAATTATGTTATTGATAGGGATCTCTAAACGCTTGAATAAAACAATTTGACATAGTGTTGTTTCAAATAGGGTAAATGAAATAATTTTAGCCAAATTAATTTTATATATAAAAGGAATAATGTTTATAAATAATTATAGTTATATATGGTTTCTTGGTTTCTAGAAAATGATAATAATAAATTATTATCATTGTTGTGTGGAAATTGAATAAGAAAATGAAATCATAACTAAAAGCTAAGAAATAAATTCATATGCATATGGAATTCATAAATGTAAATTATAAATGTGATTTACAATTGAAATGAGTTAAATTCCAGAGTAATGTTTGAACATAGATTGGAAGGATTTGAAATTTGAAATTTTGGAAAAAGTTTATATTCCTTTTGGGTTTGAAAATAGTTTTCAAAGGTTTTGGAGGAATAATAGTGATAACATTTCAGAAATATTTTTGAATTCGATATGAAATCTGGTGAGATTTGGAATTTAAAAATATTTGGAAAATGTTTTTGAAGAGATAAAAGCACTAAACTCTTTTCGGTCGTTGGAAAATGACTCTGATGATGATCACAACATCATCGGTGTTCATTTTCGTGTTTCCAAGGGAGGATTTGCTCCCAGGATGTCTTGAATTGGGATTTGTTTGCAAAGTTGGGTATGGTTTTGAAATGCAAGAAATAATTTGGTATACCAAAGGATTTTGGATGTAATTGATTTCAAAAATGATATTGAATGTTTAAGCAATTGTTTAAAACTCTGGAAGTAAATTAGAAATGTTTATGGAATATAAATAAGTTTGATAACTTATAAGATTTGAAATTTGTTGGAATGGAAAATTTTAACTTAAAGAAGCGTTAAATTAAAATAAGTGTGAAAATGAGATAAGTTTGAAAAGCGAGCCAATTAAATGAAGTAAATTAAGTAGATTGTGAATGGAATGTAAATAAGTTAGAGGAATTATAGAGATTTAAAAATATGAATTGAAATGAAGTATAACTAAATTAAGTTAAATAAAAATGAATTTAAGGAAAGAGTCTAAGTTGGTTAAATGAAATGGCCATGGAAATAAAATTCATTAAATTGGAAAAAATTTGTGAATGAACAAATTTATTTAGTGAAACTAAATGGAAATTGAAACTGAACATTTGAATAATGTTTATATTTGAATTATGTAAGAATAAATGTGATAAAATAACCAATTAGTGAAATGGTAAGCAAGTGAATGGAAATTGAATATCAGGATGATATTTAATTTAAATTATGTAAAGTAAAGTGAAGTTGTAGAATTAATTGGAAGTGGACTAAAATAATTAAGTTTGGAAATAAAATCCATTGAAATTGAAATAAATTAATAAATGGAACTAATTCAAAGTAATGATATGGATCAGATATGAATGGAAGATAGTCGATAGAATTCAATATTTAAAAATGGAAGGTAGATTGAATTCAGAATGAAATTGAAAATTTAAGTTAAATGTAAACATATGTAAAGGCTTAAGAGGTGATGAAAACTAACATAAGGAAGTTTTATAAAATATTTCTATTGAACTTCAGAAATGGATGCTGGAATTCTTAAGAAAAAATTTGGTATTTGGAAAATATTCTAAGTAATATTTGTATGAAGATTAAGTAGAGTGGTAAAAAGGATATTTGTGAATAAATGAAAGGGAACAAAAATAATTATGAATAAAAAGAGAATTTATATAGCTAATAATAAAGTGAGATAAATATGTAGGATGTATGTATATTATTTTATTCGCATAGCAATTGATCCAGATTCGAGCATTGAATTACGAGATAGTTATGTCAATCCGAGTTGGGATTTTCACTCGATTTTTGACGGCGAACCCTGGATAAGGATTTTTGATTGGTTCTGGAAATTCTCTATCATAGTCATGGCTATGAAAGGAGAAAGACAGTTTCTGATCGAGAAACCAGATCCGAGTCTACACTAGAAAATCGGAGGGACGATACAAATTGGGAAGTGAAATTGTGTGATCGAGTGAGCAATCAGATTTGGTATTGCGTACGGATGGTATGTGTACATCATATGGACTTGAATGAAATAGATATAGAAATTTTTTGAAAGAGATTAAATAAAATGATTTTGGAGTCTGTGATTTGATATTATTGCCAAGTTGGATTTACAGGTATTTTAAAAGCAAAGGGAAAATTGGTATTATTGATTTCAAAAGATGAAAAATTGAATTGCCCGGCAAAAAGGTATGTGTTTAAAACATTATATGAAATTTGATGGTTTTCTGATCTAGCCACTTGGCATTTTGTTTTGTTTTGAAATCTGGGGGCCGTTGAGGCATTTTGTAGTCGTACCGAGCTAGCCACGCGAAAGAGATGTTGACAAAAAAATTCAAAAATTTAGGTAACTAGAAAAATTTTGAAAAAATTTGATAATCTAAAATTTGGATTTTTAGTTATAATTTGAACTGGTCGAGTTAATATTGTTTAGAAGTTATGTATGAGTTTTTAGTAAGAGTGTTAATATGTTCTTAATAAGAAGATTGTTTTGGAAAGTTGTCGAAAACTGTTGGGTTATGGAAATAGTAACGGGTTATGGATCATTCTTCTTAACTAGTAATTTCGGGGACGAAATTCTTTTAAGGGGGGAGGAATGCGACAACCTGGAATTTTTAGATATTTGAAATTGGATTATTTAATTGATTTTGGATATTTGAAAGTTAGTTTAACTTGTATTTCAAATATCAGTATTTATTTGGCAATTCAATTATTTAATTTAATAATTGGAAATTGGATAAAATGTTGAATCTTCAGTTCTAAGCTTGTTAAAAATATTTCAAAGGCATATAAAAGTTATATTGACAATGCTGAAGTTAATAAAAGTGACAAAATTGAATTTAAAAGTGGTTTGTTCAGTTTTAAAAATATATCGTTTAAATTGACGTTTGAAATAGCCTTCTGAGGCACAATCTCGGAATTCGACGAAACCGGTTCCATTGGGTCCGTAATGGTGTACTATTATCGGATTTCAATATTCGTTGCTTTTGGAGTTATCATGTGATTGTACGGTAGATTAATGCACTGAAAATTTATATCGAAAATGTAATATAATAACTGGGTCTAAAAATCTATCCTCTACATATGATAGAATCAGGACTCGAAACCTTTTCCATTGTGTTCGAAATAGGGGACAACATTATAAACGCCTGGCGACATGCCTCGATAGAATGTAAAAAGTTTAAGCTTCGAATTGAAGTCGATTTAAATTTGAATTTAAATTTAAATATAAATAATATAACTGCATTGAAATACTATAGCAGCCTATGCATACACGCAAGGCAATTTAGGACACGTGCTCTCCTTAAAGACACGCGTTAAAATTAAAATTAAAAGCCTTATCTTCCTCCATTTGTCAAGCACGTAGAGATTTTTATAAAAAAAATCAAAAGAGAAATAAATGGTCGAAAGAATTTTCCTTCTTCAAAAATCAAATTTTCCCCCAGTTCAATGCCTAAAACAAAATTGAGCAGTTCTATTCTTTCGACCAAAAAACAAACGGGAACAAATCAAGATTTCGCTCGACTCAATTCGTTCCCATATCTCATTTTTTTTAAAAATGTCGCGACATAGCCATGTGGGAAACTCGAGCTCGACATCGCGGCAAATCGCCAGGGACGGCAAGGTGGCGTTATCTAAGGAGAGGTCGCGATTTCTAGTCTTGCCGCACGTTGATGTGTGGTGCGACGTCCCTTCTAAGTCATGGTTGTGGCTGCATTAGGCGTGAAGCACCGAGTGCTTGGTTTGGGGAAGGTGGATGGTGTATCTAGGATGCCGTGCACGTCTGGCATTGCGAGGTTTGCCGAAGTCGAGGCTAAGGCATCGGGGTCGACGTGCATGCGAGTGGGTTCCGAGGGGATGATGGCGATGGTGGTTGGATGGTAGGTCATGGATCTTCGTCGCTTTGCTGGTCGAGGTGTTTAAGGAAAGGTCTGTCTCTGGTTTTTTTTAATATAGGATATGTGAATTTAATTAAAAATCTAAAACAAAGTTATATACTGTTTTTCTTTTCTGTAACCATATTTAGGTTTAAAAAAAGAGTAGATAAGATTTATGAGACAAAATTTTTAAATGTTTGAAATAGCAAAGTTATATGAATATAAAAATTAGATGTTGGAAATTGTATAGGTTATTTTTGGAGAATGTAGGTGGCTTGAATAAAAAGTAAAGGAATTTAAGTGGTTATGATAATTAAGGTTTTAAGTCGACTAAAGTCAAAAAAAATAAATTAAATCATCTCAATGATTAATAAAATCTGTAATTTATTTGTACAAGGTCCAAAATCATGAAGAAAATAGCTTGTTTGGGTCGGATCGCAAAGCAAAAGTCAAAGGTGAGTTAATCTCACTCGTTTTGGATTACTGTTTAAATTTAAATTGTTAAATTTAAATTATTGGTTGATTGATTGAATTGACTGGATGTGATATTATATATAATAGTAGTAGTATATATACTGGAGTGATTGATATTCCCGCTTTATATAGCGGATGAGATCCTATGCGCCTCGCATAATAGCGGATGACCCTATATATCACGATATCCGCCTCGAAGTGGGATTGTTATTTTATACTGTGCTAACATCTGTGGATGCAGGGAAATAGGTTGGAGGGATCCAACTGGAGTCCTTAAAATATTGAATTTTTTTCATAGTCTGTGATTGATTGATTGATTATCTTTGATAAATATTATTGGAAATTGGAATTATTGAATGTTATGGATTTTGTTGAACATATTTTGGGCATTTCAAGATATGAAAAATTAAAAAAATTGATTTTGAAAAGAGGTAAAGAGAGAAATATTAAGTAAAATAATTTTAGATAAATTAAAAGAATGAATTTGGAAAAGAACAAAAGTTTGATTTAAAATTCTGTCCAATAATTTTGGAATATGGAAAAAATAGAGTTTGTGAATAAATATGGATTAAAGGATTTTAAAGTATGGAATTAAGCAAAATTGATTTGAAGTACAAAGAATTATTTTAAAATTTAAAGATTTTAGTGGTTTGGGAGAAATAAAAGAAGAATTTTGAAATAAAGTGTGGAATTAATATTTTTGTTTTAAATAAGATTTTAAATCATAAGTAAAGGAGTGAATATAAAATTAATGGGTTTTGGAATAAATTTGGAGAAGTAAAGGAATTTATTTTCAAATCGGGGTTAGTTTTGAAAATTGATTTGAAAATTAACTAAGTGTTGAAACTGTGATTTGAAGGGAAATGAGAGTATGGAAATTATAAACTGAGTTTATAAATAAAGTGAAATATTTATCGGTGGATAAATTTGAAAGCATAAATTCACGTTGGGAATTTATAAGGAGATGGGAAATGTGTTTTAAAAATAAAAGTGGTTTTATTTTTAAAGTGTCAAAAGAAATTTACGGGATTGGGACGTAACATAAATTAGGATAAATCAAGCAGGATTTATAAGTAATTAGATGACTATATTTAAATGGAAAGTGTATTTCCCTAAAAGCCAAGTATATTTTCAAAGAAAATTTCCAAGTATAACTAGAGGTTTTAAAGTGGTTTTAAAAGGATGTTTTAAAAAGAAATTATTATTTAGTGTTTTTAGAATTTTCAAAAGTAAATATTTATTAAGTTAATTATATAAGTAAATTATTTTAAAGGTTTAACTAGTATTATGGTTTAAAAGATAATTATTTAATATTTATACCTTATAGAATAACTTTTATTTTAAATTTAGTTTTAGCTTATGTTTTACATGAGAAATTATTATAAAATTTCATAACTAGTATTTTAAATAAAGTGTTTTAAGTAGTTTTTAATTTAAGTGTTTTGAAGTATATATTTTTGGATAAAGTGATTTAAATTCTTTTAAAATCTAAAGTATTAAGACTTTATGATTTTCAGTGGAAATAAAACAATTGGGTGGAATTTATTCCGCGAGAGAAAACGTGATTTGGAAACTATTTTCAAAGGATTGAAGTGTAGAAAATATCTTGCGAGGATATTTTGAAATAAATAATTTGTGAAACTATTAAGGCCTAATGGTTGTTGTGGATGTTATATGATAGTTAAATAACCGGCTATCAATATTGGACAATGTGCTGATCATTTCAAAGAGACCGGGATCGGGATTCATTTCCCGAAAACCACTTGAATCAGGTTTGTGAAAGTGTGCTATGGATAGTGTAAAATGGATTTACAATAATATAGAGTATAGTGATGATGATGATAATACTGTAAATAGTGCGGAATATAAAAGCAGTATAGTAAAATGACACTAGAGATTTTTATACTGGTTCGGAGCACCGTCCTACGTCCAGTTCCAGACTCCTTATGGAATTTCACTAAAACAACAACCCTCACATAACCTGGAGGAATAGGTTTATACACCCTTGAGTAGCCGAATGGGGACATGAGAAGCCGAATAGGATTTCGCCTCAACAGCCGAAGAGGACTTCACTCGCTTGAGCGGCAGAACAGGACTTCAACTAATACAGAAAATAGTTTTGACTCATGTGTGTTCTGATAACACGGATTTGTCACTTGTAGTACACCCTTCCTATAGTCTTCTCCTTGAGTATAAATATATATATATATATATATATATATATATATATTAGGATTATGAAGAATAGAAATGTATAGTATTGCTTTAACGACGAATAATTGAAAGTATGATAGCAAATAGATTTCAGAAAGTTAGATCAGAGAATAAGAGAAATCGATTGTGATTCAGTGATTTGAAATCAAGTTGGAGTTTGTATTTATAATGGTTAGAAAGCAGCGACAATTGGTGAAGAGTTTAGATCGAAGTGTCGCTTCCGAATCTCTTCGTTAAAGGTTTGTATCTCTTCACAAAAAGTTGTGTCTTTTTGAAAAGTGGCTGTTATAGAAATTCAGTCAACTAAGCCTCTAGGTTAGTCGACTGAATATTCAAAGTAATTTTAAAATTTTAAAATTCGTATATCTGTGTATGTGCACCTATGCACATTGTATAGTATTTTATGGGTTAGTCGACTGACCCTTCTGGGTTAGTCGACTGACCATTCTGGGTTAGTCGACTGAACTGGAAAAATCTGTGCAATTTGCACAGTTTACATTATAATAATATATATAACTTTAAACAATTTTATAATATAATATATAACTTTAAACGATTATACATGCTGATATACATATAGATTATTTGGAAATGAGACGATTAAATATATAAGCTAATATATACGTACGTAAACGATGAGAGATTTTAAAAAGTTGACCTAAGACTCAAAAACAAAATAATATAATTGATGCACCGATTTTGAAGTCTTGTCCTCTTGTAGTATATATTCTCTTTTTGTCATAGTAATCGTCAAATATGTATGTCGTAGTGATAGCATTGTGTCATGAATCAAAACCAAGTCTCAACATTCTCCCTTTTTTTGATTGATGACAACCTGCAAATAGATGTAGATTTCGACTGTATATAATATAATATGAATACTTACTCCCCCAGAATCTTTGACGCTCTATATCCTGCATTCTTTATTGTTAGCAATAGTATTTCTCCCCCTTTGTCATCGACAAAAAGGAATAAGTAAAGTAAAGGTATGAAGCATTGATAGATATTATGAAAGAAACGATCATTCATACATTAAAATATAACAAACAAGAGTCTTGAAATATAAAGACTAATGTTTTTATAATATAAGAAAAGTAACATCTTACTCCATTATATGCTTACCCCTTAATCTGTATTTCATTGTTTATTCCTGCAAATAATGTCAAAGCAATATCTTTCTCCCCTTTGTCATTGACAAAAAGGTGAGTTTATATGACGACAAAATAACTACTACTTGTAATGTAAGGTATCTTGCGATACCCAAGGTTCTTATAATTTCCTATTTTTTAGGAAACCATACCCATTTGGTGTGTTTGAACCTTTATAAATATAATTTTCATTATTAACTACCACATCAAAATAATCATTAATGTAATTTTTCTCTATTTTCCAATTATTAGGAACCCAAATACTTAGATAGTTTTTATTCATATTTTCCATCAATGATTTTGTACTTCTAAAGAAATTACAAACATTATTGGTCATAGCAGAATTTGAATAAAAATTTGATTTAGACTTTACTTGTAATTAGTACTAGAACTATTATTTTTACTATACATGAAAGCATATCTAGTGCTATTTCTACGATCAGTTCAATTATATCCTAAACAACTTTTATCATTATGAGCTTTTGAATTTTTAACATAACCTAATCCCTTCTTATTTGAAGCAGGTAGAGAATTGTTAACAATCCTGGAAAAAATTTCTCTCCCTTTATTAAAATTGGAAATATTTTTAATAATGTCATCAAGCTCAGTTTTGAGACTGGTGTTATCTAACTCAACAATTTTAATTTTTGTTTTTAACTCATGTTTCCTAGAAGATAGAGTACTATTCTTTTTTTTGAGCTTCTATTTCTTGACTTAATAAAGCGAGTTGAGAATTGTCTGAATCTTGAATTTTCTCAAGTTCTTCTTCTAATATTCTCTTCTCGTCTTTAAGCATATATCTTTCGAATTCTGCTTTCTTCTGATTTTCTAGAGCTTCCTTATATTTTTTTTTGAGACTTTTAAAAGTGTCTAGAATTTTTGAATTTATTTCTATCATATCATCAAAAGTTAGATCACTAACCTCATTATCTTTTGCCATGAAGCATTTTTTTGTTTTCTCCTTTGATTTTTCTTTATTGCTCTTCCTCTTCTTATTGCCTTGACTAGATCTCTTTGTATCCATTTATTCTAGGATTTGTTAAGATCTCTAGAATACCAGGCTCTGATACCAAATGAAAGTGTACTATGGATCATGTAATATGGATTTACAATAATACAGAATATAGTGATGATAATAATACTGTAAATAGTGCAGAATATAAAAGCAGTATAGTAAAATGACACCAGATATTTTTATACTGATTCGGAGCACCGTCCTACGTCCAGTCTCAGACTCCTTTTGGAATTTCACTAAAACAACAACCCTCACTTAACCCGGAGGAACAGGTTTATACACCCCTAAGCAGCCGAACGGGGACCTGAGCAGTAGAATAGGATTTCGCCTCAACAGCCGAAGAAGATTTCACTCGCCTGAGCAGCAGAACATGACTTCAACTAATACAGAAAATAGTTTTGACTAACGTGTGTTCTGATAACACGGATTCGTCACTTGTCGTACGCCTTTCCTATATTCTTCTACTTGAGTATAAATATATATATATTTGAAGTTTGTGGAGAATAGAAAGGTAAAGTATTGCTTTAATGTAGAATAATTGAAAGTATGATAGCAAATAGATTTCAGAAAGTTAGATAAGAGAATAAGAGAAATCGATTGTGATTCAGTGATTTGAAATCAAGTTGGAGTTTTTATTTATAATGGTTAGAAAGCAGCGACTGTTGGTGAAGAGTTTCGATCGAAGTGTTGCGTCTGAATCTCTTCGTTAAAGGTTTGTATCTCTTCACAAAAAGTCGTGTCTTTTCGAAAAGTGGCTGTTATAGAAATTCAGTCAACTGAGTCTCTCGGTCAGTCGACTGAATATTCGAAGTAATTTTTAAATTTTTAAATTCGCATATCTATGCACTATGCATATTGTACGGCATTTTTTGGGTTTGTTGACTGACCCTTCTGGGTTAGTCGACTGAATTGGAAAAATCTGTGCAATTTGCACGGTTTACACAGGTATAATAATATAAATAACTTTAAACACTTTTATAATATAATATATATAAATTTCAACAATTATACATGCTTATATATGTATAAATTATTTGGAAATGAGACAATTAAATATAAAAGCTAATATATACGTAAACGATGAGAGATTTTAACAAAATTGACCTAAGACTCGAAAACAAAATAATATAATTGATGCACCAATTTAGAAGTCTTGTCCTCTTGTATTATATATTCTCTTTTTGTCATAGCATTCGTCAAATCTGTATGTCGTAGTGATAGTTTTGTGTAATGAATCAAAACCAAGTCTCAACAGTTTGAACGTTTTCGTGAGGAAAACAAGAGCTTGGAGTCGAAGAGGGAGCAGTGAAGTGCAAGGGCAAATCACTACTAATCCTGAGGGTTATTTCAAAATGGATGTAGTGGGAGTAGTGCCTTCGGTTCCGTTCGGACCAGGAACGGACTTGTATGGACGAATGCTATCAGAATATCGTCAGGGCGACGATGAGCATTCTAAGTGAGATGTGTTCTAAAAAGGTAACGCATAGCCTCAAGCCTCATCAACCGAGAATGGCTAAAATAGGAGAGGTGTAGCAAGACTAAGTAACTAGAAACCAATAAGGGTAAGGTCATCCCTATCTAGATATCTTTTTTCATTTGGCTATGTGGGCGGTTGCTGATCCCAACCGCGGGGTGATCTTATTCGGACTATCCAGTAAGG
The DNA here is from genome assembly GCA_030765085.1 of Allium cepa. NCBI lineage: Eukaryota > Viridiplantae > Streptophyta > Magnoliopsida > Asparagales > Amaryllidaceae > Allium > Allium cepa. Next base: position 446,238,817 of record CM060931.1, read on the forward strand.
GGTAGTTCCGGTCTTGTGTTACAAGGATCAGGGGGATCCTCGGTACGCTGATCTAGACCAGGTACTGTGACGGGTGGTACCCCAGTAGCTCTGCCATTTTATGGAATCCAATCACCAATAAGTGCCTATACGGTTTTGATTGTGCCCAACTATGCTTGAACGTGAGATGCAATCATTTCAGCTAGATTCTAGTTTACTTTCAATAGACACTATTATAATATCAAACGAATTTGATAAAAAGTATTTTGGTTATCGTAAGGTAAAAACCCGGCATGTTTATTTGTGCCGTGATCTTACGAGATACCTTGATTTTCAAAGGATTTGGAAAACTTTAATAATCCAATTGGTTGTTTTCTCATGCTGGTTTTTCAGACTGACTCGGGTATTATTTTCTCTAATGCTCGGATCAGATCGAGTATTATAAAGTACAGATTCTAGACGGACTACTATGGAGCTCAGGGGATGTGTTGGATGGCGAGACGTATCACACGTATCTATCTTATTTCTGCTGTGTTTGGTATGCAGTGTATTCAGCTTTTGCATGGACAGGTTATTATAACTATCCAGTATTTTGCTATTGATTGTGTTGTACTCTAATGATGTAATGTATAAAACGGATATAGTTCTTTCTGTATAAAGATTAGTCATTTATCTATTATATATTGTTCTGCTGCGTTTGTGAGATTCTGATGTTGTTTTCTATTTCTTCTTCTACCTCTTTCCTCTTTAACCCTAACGGTTCGTATTTTCGTCTACTTTGAGTTGAACTATTGGAGAATATTATCGACTCTAAGGGGTACGGATTTGTGGACTGTTACAATTATCACCTTATGGAATCTAAGGGATTGGACATAATAAAGAAATGTCGGACTTGATGTTAAGTGCCATGGAGGATGATAATGAGATTGGTTAAATACGGGTGGTTATGGAATTCAGAGATGTTTAGAATTCATAATGAGATGACCACCAAGGAGGGAAATCGAATTCTGAATAGATTTATTGCTAAAGGCACAGTTTGTTAGTGGGCTACCTAACAAATTTCTGCCTAAGGAGATAGAAGAATTAAAGAAGCACCTAGTGGAGCTTAGGGGAAAATATTTCATTAAGATGAGTTATTTAACATGGAAAGCATGTGCGATATGCATAAAGAAGTCGAATGGATCTTTATGAATATGCATTGATTACTAGAAGCTAAATTAGCTAACTATAAAGAATCGTTATTCATTTTCTAGGATAGATGGCTTATTTGATCAGTTGAGTGGAGCTCAAGTGTTCTCGTGGCAAGACTTGGCAATGAGGTTCCATCAACTAAGAGTAGCAGAAGACAGTGTTCCATTGACTGTGTTTAAAAAATGTACGGTTCATATGAGTGGCTAATGATGTCATTTAGACTGACCAACGTCCCTGCATTCCTCATTGATCTTATGGGATAAACCTTTCGCAATCAATTAGATAGAGTTTTATTGGTCTTTATTGATGACATTTTGGTTTATTCTAAAGATGAGAGAAAAAATGTAGTCCATCTTAGATTGGTGTTAGGAAAGGTGAAGTTTTCAAAATGCTACTATTGGAAATGGGAGGTTAAATTTCTTGGGCATGTTGTTTTAGAAAGTGGCTTGCCTATAGATCCATCGAAGATAGAAACCAGTAATGATTTGAAGAGGCCAGAGATGGGAAATTTTAATGGTTTGCAATCTTTTAGTGCAAATTCATTAAGGATTCCTCATGTATACCGACACCCTTGACTAAGTTGACCAGAAAAAATAGGAAGTTCATATGGACTAGCAAGTGTAAAGGGTCATTTCAGGAGTTGAAGAAGTTATTAACAAATGCTCCTATCTTGATCGTCTCTGAACGGAATCAGAAGATGGTAGTGTATACCGATGCTTATAGAACGGTTTGGAGAGTAGTGCTGAAGAAAAGAGGGTGGGTGATAGCTTACGCATCAAGGAAATTGAAGCTACATGAGGCTACATATCTAACTCAAGACTTAGAGTTGGCAGTATTAGATTTTCACGCTGAAGATTCGGAGACATTATCTTTAGGGAGAGTGGTTCGAGTTGTATACAGACCATGAGTCCATTAAGTATATATTTTCTCAAAGAGAGATGAATATGAGATAATAGAGATGGCTAGAATTCTTGGTGACATATGATTTCAAGATAGAATATATGCTATGAAAAGGAAACAAGGTTGTTGATGCTTTGATTAGAATGAAACAAAATGGATGTTAGCTAGGATCAAAGGATGGAAGAGCGTTAACCTGTTGTAAAGTGCGTTATAGCTATAATGCTGGATTGAGTACATATCCGGGTATGTAAATAGGTTTGGAGGTACGTCCACACTTGTGCATAGAATTGCTACTAGGCACAAGGAGGACCCATTTACATCCAAAAGGAAGACTTTTTATTCTGAATGTAGGAGACCTTTTGAATGAAGTCTTGGAGGAAAGTCATAGGTCTAAGTTTACTATTCATACCGAGGGCATGCAGACGTATCATGGTATAAAGAGAGACTTCTTTTAGGATATGAGAGGTATAAGAGAATGTGTGAAGAGGTGCTTCACTTGTCAACAAGTGAAGGCTGAGCATCAAAAATAAGAGAAGTTTACTTCGACTTTTGGAAGTACTAAATTGGAAGTGGGATTCAACATTTATTGATTTGGTGATTGGGTTGCCTAGATCGAGGATAGGAAATGATTGCATTTGGGTGATTCTTTATATATTGAGTGTGCATGCCCATTTTATCTTGATGAAGTCGACAAGAATGGTAGCTGGCTTAGCGAAGCTCGATGTGAAGAATGTGGTAAGACTCCCTGGGATTAATGGAGACCTATTTTTCACTAGTGAATTATGGGAATGTTTGTTGAATGCATTAGGAACATAGTTGAATTTAAGCACGGCTTACCACTCAAGAACTGATGATCAAACCAAGAGGGTAAATTTGAACTCGAGGATATGCTATGGGAAGTGTTTTGGATTCTGTAGAATCATGGAAAGATCATTTGCATCCAATAGAATTTACCTATAATAATAGTTGCCAGTCGAGTATCGAGACGACACCATCTAATGCGCTTTTGTGGAAGATTGTGTAAATCGCCTATTTATTGGTTAAACATGAGAGATAGACCTGTGTTGGGAACCATTTGGTAAGAGATGCTACTGATAAGGTAGGAATGATTCACGCCAAGATGAAGGTAGCACAATTGCGGCTAAAGAGTTATGCCGATAAGAGGAGAAAAGAACTTGAGTTTGTAGTAGGTGATTATGTTTTCGTGAAGGTTTCTCCAATGGAAGGAGTTATTCGCTTTGGGATGGTCAGGCAATTGGCATCAAAATATGTTGGATCATTTCTAATAATCGAGAAAATTGGCAAACTTGCTTATCGAGTCAAGTTATTTAGTAGTTTAGCAGGTTTGCATAATGTTTTTCATATATCACATTTGTGGAAATGTGTGATTGACCCTTGTACGGTAGTGGAAATAAGGGTGATATAGGACTATCTGTGGAGCTAGATTTGATGTATGTTAGACGATCGGAAGGGACAATAGGTCATGATAAAGGAGTTAAGGAACAAAATTATCAGACTTGCTAGTGTCCAATAGAGTGGTGAAAAAGATGATTATACTCGGGATGTAGAGGATAGGATTAGGAATATATATCTCGAGTTGTCTTAGGCATTCCCACATATATCATGGTGCTTTGTTTGCCCATCATATATACTAGTTGGGTACTATTGTATGTATGTTATGATATGAATATGTGCTAGTAGTTGCACCAATACATTTTGTTTAATGATTAATGATTTACATTAGCATGTTTCTAATGTAATCTTTTGTACTCATGTGTGATTATATGACGACGACTTTACATTTCAAGGTTTTAATTTAATTATTTATTTTTCTTTTTCCAAATTTTAAGGACAAAATTTTTGTAAGGTGGTAAGACTGTAACACCTCATATTTTGGAGTGTCATAATATAGGAAATTAAATTAAATTAATAAGAAGAAGAAATTATTAAAATATGAATAAAACAAATAAATTGCAAGAATACCTAAGAGTGAGATGATTAATAAAGTATGGGACACTTTGAAAGTTAATTGAATAGACTAAGGGTAATTAGAGCAGTTAAAGTGGGACTTGTTAATGAGAATAAATAATTAAGTTTTAAAATAAGAAGGATTTGTATTAGAGATGATGTATTGGTAAGATTAAGCAAAGAAGGGATACTAACCCAAGCAAAAATCACTAACCGATTTTTCGTAGCCACATTCCCCACATTCCACTTTATTTTCATTTATAAAACAAAATATCCAAAAGTTATACAAGGTCGCCCACCATTTTCTAAGTTAAAGGAGAGTAAATCAAAATCAAAGAGATTCAAGCTTTCATTTTAAGAAGAACAAAGATTAAACAAGGTTTTCCTAACCAAGATGAGTAAAATTTTCCCTAAAACTCTTCCTAACCTATTTGGATTCAAATTTGGACTTGTATGCATTATTTCGATGATGATAGATATGTTGGATGATTAAAATGATATTTGAATGTGTATGGAATTTTAGTGAAAAGAATTTAACAATATTTCAGAGTAAAAGATGATTAAATATATTTGAATACTATGAAACTTTTATATGATATTTATAATGATAAAATGAAGATGAGTTTTAAATTTTATAACTTTTATAATTTATTTAATTTTTTAATGGATTTTCTAGGTTGAGAAAATGCTAATTGTAAGAAATTAATTATTAAAAGTAATTATTTTGACCTGAAATTTTGATATGAGGTAAAGTTCGATAAATTGGATTTTGACTGAATTTTTGAGATTTTTTCCTTTTATTTCTGATTTTATACGAGTTATTTTAGAAAAGGAAAAGAATTAAATAGTTGTAGATAATTAACTGATTAATTGAAAATGTAATTAACAAATTTTTAAAAGCAAGCTGTAAAAGCTCATGCATACCAATGAGAATTCAACACTGAATGGTGTTTGGTGTAAAGTATTTACTTAGTAAGGTATAAAATAGTTTTCATAGTAACTACAGAAGTGTCATTTCACCAAGCGATAACCCTATAAATAATCTACTTGAAGTAGCACTGAATTTATCAACTTACAATAGCTAAATGATTGCTAACATGCGACAGCAAGGATGAATGTCAACTTGTGACAACTCTTTAGGAATTAACCTACGATAGCCAGTTGAGGCTCACCGAGCAATAGTTAGGGAAGTTATCAACTTATGACAGCTCACAAGAGCCCAAATTACGATAGCTAATAAAACTAACAACCAAGGACACCTAGTTGAGGTTCAACTTGCAATAGCCTAGTTTGGGTTAGGATATGGCCTGAATGTATAATTTTGATTATTATGGATGTGATTGGATTATTAAAACATTATTTTGAATATGTAAGGAATTTTAATAAAAAGAATTTAACGATGTTTTAGAGTAAAACATGACTTAAACATATTTGGATGCATCGAAATTTTAATATAATGTTCATAATGATAAAATAAAGATGTGTTTTCAATTTCATAATATTTTGGAATTTATTTATAATTGTTATGAATTTTTGGAGTTGAGTAAATGCTAAATTTTGGGAAAATTCAATGTTTAAAAAATAAAAATAATTATTTTGACCTAAAATTTTTGTATGAGGTAAAATCTGATAAATTGGATTTTTGGTGAATTTTTTGGAATTTTACAATTGATTTTCGATTTTATATGACAAGAGAAAAGAATGACGTCTTTTGTTTCAGTCTTGTTAACGACCAAAGCAAAAGAGTATCTTTTGCTTCGGTCTTATGGTAAGGGCCGAAGTAAAAGATTTCGTTTGCTTTGGTTAAACAACTGAAGCAAATAACGTTGACCTTTTGCATCGCTTTCATTTTCTTCAGTCGTTGAACCAAAGCAACAGGAGGACAGTGTAACGACCCCCTTTTCCGTACAATTCAAGCTAACAATAAACCACACATGTTCAACCCAAATCAAATGGAAAGACGAATAGTTAAGGAAAAGAAAGAAGAAAGAAGAAGAGAAGAAGAAGAAGAAGAGAAAAGAAACTAAAACAACACAGAATCTCACAATCGCAGCGGAAAAACACATAATATAATATCAATGATCTTTACAAAAGAGAAACTGTTATATATATATACATCCATCAGAGTGCAACAGTAATCACAGTCCTCAACTTGGACAGTTATAACATCCTGTCCTTACAATTGTTTATAATTTCCATTACAAAGCAGTGGAAAATAAATATATACTAGAATATGACTTGAAGACCACCAACTCACCTCCTGAGCTCCAATGCATCCAAGGAAATCTTCATATATGCTCTATCTGACCCGAGGATTATAATAAAATAATTCCCGAGTCAGTCTGGAAAACTAGTTTGAGAAAACGCACCCGACTGAACTTTTAAAGTTATAGAAACCTTTCAAAAATCTAAAGTATCTCATAGGACCACGCCGCACATAAACACGGACAAGTTTTTACCCTACGATAACCAAAACATTTCATACGAAATCCTCTGATATTATAATAATGCCTAACATACATATACTTATTAATCATGGTTGAAATTGTTACATAAATTAAATTCTAGCATAGTAGGTTCTAAAACCAAAACCGAAGGCTCGTATTGGAGAATGAATTCCAACTATGAATGGTAAGGGTCTACCTACCAAATCCATTAACCTCAAGATCAAGAGTACGGAAGGCTACAACACACTACACCTCTGCTACTCAGGACTGGCACTACCCCTTCTCGGGTAGCACCGAGTATGATCACCCCTCGTTTGCAATCAATAACCACACAATGGGGTACCGAAGCATACATGAATATTGCCCTAGATTTGGAATGATCATACCCTACTTGGGGGTGATCCACTTAGCCATGCCCCATGTCCCTACTTTATTCATTTCCAAGGTGGAAGGCTCGAAGAGGCCAAACTCTTACCATTTACTCCTAGCAAATCATCTTGGAATACTAATATTGCCCTCCAAGCAACCAATGCAACAATTGCATTCATCCATAGTAGTTCGTTCTGGGACTGAACGAAATGTTTGAGAACTCTATCTCCAGTTTCATTATCTTCAAAATGTCTTCACTTCGAACGCTTAAGTTGTATCTAAGTGATTTTCGGATAGCATATCTAATCACGATATCTCCGAAACAACATTCGGCAGTTTTCGGTAAACCCAACCCGACTTTAGAAAATAAACAGTCAAAGATAAGATCGAAAATAATCTCCTAAACCTTAGTGGACGGATTACCTTATCATTTTTCCTAGAAGAACGAAACGAGATTTACATCCACAATACAGCATCATTGGAGATGATTATGCCACATAACTCATGTGTTTCTCCTAGATATTTCCAAAGTTACAATTCAGTATTTGATAGTTGGTTAATTAACCATCGAATAAACAAACATTCAGGGATTTAATTCCATAGGGAAAACCGACATTGGCTAAGCACCAAGCAACACTAAGCCTTCTTAATTAATCTTTTCGTTAAGTCATCTCATTATTGCTTGTATCAAAATAATTTTACAAAGATATATTCATAAACCCTTATATTTTCAATATTTAAAAAATATCCATATACTTATCCTAGCGGTATAAGTACATTTACAAAACACTAAGGCAGATCTCCTTTTTACCGAATTCTAAAATTATTTATAAACTCCATTATAATTTTATAAACCCTTTATAAACTATTTACAAATTATTTCTCAAGTCATTTATAAACAGTTTATAAAACCATGCAACTATTTATAAATTCTTTTTATAAATTGGTAAACCCATTTCTAAAATTCATTTATAAATATACATCAATTTGTAAACCGTTTACCTTGTAAGTAATCTTCCTTTAAATCTTCAAACCATTTTATAAGTTCCTCTTATAAAAATCCAAGCCCGTTTACAAAACTCTATTTATGAATCTCGAAAACATCATAAATAAGTCCTAATCACTTTCTTTAAAACACTATTATATAATAGTGTTTATCCATAACAAACATCATAAATAAATAATAATTAATATTTAACCTATAAAATTATAGTAATTAATAATTCAAAACATTATGAAAAGGTAACCATTAATCTTTGCCATTAATATAAATAATAATAAATTTCCAAAATATTATTAACAATCGTTATTACTAATTTCAAACCATATTAATAATTTAAATAATTAACCTTTCAAAATTTTTAAATATTAACAAACAACTTAAACAAGATTAATATAAGTAACCAACTTCTAAAACATGATATGTTTCCTTGATGAAAATCCATACTCAGATCTTCAACCCAATCATTTCCATATTCATAAATATATTTAAGAATCTCTTTCCATTTCATAAAACATCCCTTCATAAAACGCATTTATTTATGAACTCCATTTATAACTCTATTTCATTTATGAACCTACTTATTCATAAATCTCATCAATCACCATCCGTTTTAACGTTACTTCCATGTGGATAAATTCATTTTATAAATCCCTTTCTATTTATAAAATATCATTTACTATTCCGAATTTACCCTCGCCATCAATTTGCAAAATAAAGTCAACTATTTCTAAAATATCATTCCATATCTTATAATAAATCCATTGTTTTATTTATTTCTCCAATTTATTAAACGATAATAGTTTTCTTTAATTTATAAACCCCATTCATAAATCCATACTTTATTAACAATATACGATTTTACAAATCTTTACTTCCTTTGTGAAAGTATCACACTTGTAAATTATCCCATCTATAAATTTTACATTTATGAATAAATCATAATATACGTACCTATATACATATATATCACTTTATACAAAGATGATTAATAAATATTATATCAAAATATTTCTATTTTCTTTTGAAACATATCCCTTTGTTGTAAAAGGCGGACTTATTATCCAAGGTTTTAAAAATCTTTATTCACGATTCAAAATCTCTTTTTAATATATTTCATAAAACTATCAAATCATATATATCCAAAAATCTTACCTTTGATTTTAAGATAAATTACTCCTTCAAATAGTTCATAACTAATTATTTAAAACATATATAATTTCCAAAATATCTTGGAAAACCCCTTTTTAAATTAATCACTATTTTATCGCATCCTAAAATACCAATACAAGGCCCAATGCTACTAAAGCGCTAATAAGCAAAATCATGTTCATGTCGTTCAATATAACATCCAACATATCATATATCACAATATATATGGAAAAAATCAACAGTGTGAGGAATTCCATTGGATCCCTCCAACCTGTCCCCCTGCATCACATACACTATATAATCATAAAAATATAAATCAACTACTTCGAAGTGGGATTCGTATACAAAGGGTCATCCGTTCTTACACGGGAACGTAATCTGGTCTCATCCGCTCCAAGGGCACGAATATGTCTAAACCAATAATATAATTTACTAAATCATCCAACAGTCAATAAAAACCAAAAAATATATCCAAACATCCAATAAACAATTTTATTGAATATAATATTTTTGATAAAAGTGAAATTAACTCACATTTGATTTTTAGTCGTCAAAACATCCCAATTTGGACTAAAATCGAAAGGTCATTCGATTTTAGCATAAATTCCAACAAGCACCAATCTCGTTTCATCCAACTCCATAGCGTTGTACTCATCGATACGAATGCAATGCAACTCGTCGTGCTCGATTTGGACCTCGTATGAAGAAGTTATGGATAAATAAATATTTGCGATAATCAAATTTAAAATCTACTAAATTAAAATAAATTAAAATTTTACTTTCCCTCCTTTCTTCCCCTCACTCACATTTCCAAGCCGAGCTCGACTTTCCCTATTATTCTCTATTTTTTTAAATGATCGCCGCCAAACCCTTGACCTCTGTCGCTACCTCGCAACCTGTCGTGCCACGCATGCCTAGCCACTTCATTCCACTACTGCCACCAACAACGCCACATGCACGTAATGCACGAACGTGCGAATCCAAAATCTACCGATGAATGCAGGCCTAAAGCCACCGCCCCACGTCATTGATGGACGATCCAACCGGTGAATTTCATCGTATCATCGTGTTCTACGTTTTTTAGTTCAAGTCGTTGTCCAAATTTGCCTCTAGATGCTCCGATTTGCTATGGTCGTTGGATGAAGGGTTTTAATTTTTAATGGTGGCTGAGTTAGAAGCTAGGTTTTGCAAATGAATATAGTTGATGGCTTTATATAGAAAATTTTCGTGGCACTATTCATACTTTAAAATTTCAGACTCCAAACGAAGTGTGCCACCTGGCGTTCTATATGTTATTCCCCTATTCCGGACACAATGGAATATGCATCCGATGCCAATTCCATCATGTAAAGAAGATAGCTTTTCAAAATCGAGTTATATTAATTTGAATTCCTTTAATAAATTTCTATGCTTTTTGAACTTGCACGACCAAACGATACGACCATTCGCCACAAAATTCGACAGCGTATAATAATATACTGTTATGGATATAATGGAATTGGTTTCGTTGAAATTCGAGATTGTGCCTCAAAAGGCTATTTTTACTCGTTAATTAAAATGAGTTATTCCCAAAATCGGTTTAATCACTTTTAAATACAATTTAAAGTTTGATATCATCCTTCTTATTCGAATCGATTTTAAATCAACTTTAGAAAACATTTTTATTCATATTAAATTCAAGATTCAGTTATTTAAAAATTTTGAAATATTCAATAGTTTAATTATCAAATAAATCAATATATTTGAAATCCAATTTATCTAACTTATTAAAATAACATTTCAATATTTAAAATCAACTAAATATGCTAAATTCAGATGACTAAAATTTTGGGTCGTAACAGGTAGCGACCAAAGCAAATTGCAGTCATAAGGAGTGTCATTTGCTTTGGTCGTTCGATAATGACCGAAGCAAATGACCATGAACCATCAACTGGTTTCAGTAGAGTTTAGTATTAATAGTTACAGATCATTACACTATAAACATTTGCTTTTATTATAATTTAGTATACCAAAATCAAGGCATAGATTTACAGAAATCAAACAAATAACTAAATCAAATCTATTATGATGAATGTACATGTACTCAAGTGTGATGAATATACATGTACTCAAGTATTTTAATTCCATCTGAACTAAAAGAAGCATAATTCGATATAAATATAATTCTATATAAATAACATAATTTAATGAAAAAGTAATGGATAAGTCTACCAAGATAATATCTGGATCAACTATTGGAAGTGGCACGTACATACAACATATATATACACCAGAGAATGCCCCCAAAGGAATGCAGCAACATCAACAAGCTAAACTATCATAAGAAATATTAGAGCTAAACAACCAATTTCAATATCAGAATATCAGCAAGCTATCCTCTTGAAACATAAGAAACAACCTGCCAATTTCAATATTCAAATAAGGAGTGATTAACAAGTAATTAACAAGTAATGAAGCTAAACTATCATAGCACATATGTTGCATAAATAATGAAGCTACGTATTACATACTTGCACATATGCAAATATACAAAATAACCAGGTTATAAGGAAAAATAATTGTAAACATAGAAGAAATAGTCAGTATTAATGAAAAATACTCATACAATATTTAGTTTGCTTACTGTGTGCCACTTATGATTTGTATATAGCTATACTTTACCCATTCACTTTACCCTTTCCAGGGTTTCGTTTTATAAATAACGACCAACTGGAAAAAATTAATGACATAGCCTCAGAAAGTTCAAGGCTGATTTTGCGTTGAACTCGTATGCTTCAAAAAGAGTATGAACTCTCGTAATAAACAATAATACACATATGCTATATATCCATTAATAGTCAAAAGGAAATAACTAGTAATTAAGAATGTTTTTTGTTCTTCAAAACTATTACTGAATTTCTATATATAAATAAAATCGAATATAATGTATGTTGTGTTGAAATTAGTGATGAAGTGGTAAGTTATATAGAAATCACGTGGTTGGTTGTGTAGAAATAGTAATTGGTACACGGTTTTAAAAAAAATCACTGAAGTAAACAAATTTAGTTTTTGGGCTAAAGCAAAAAATCTATTGGGTCTGGTCTTGTAGGCATTTCTTCACAAAAGTACACCTGTTTCTTTTGTGGATTGGGGAAACAAATATATCCAGGCTGGCCCTGTAGAAATTCCATCAGGTAAGCACACATGTTTAGTTTTAGGCTTGTAATATTAGGTCAACCTTATAGGCATTTAGTCAGTGTAAACAAGTGGTTCATGTAATAAACTCACAAGTGACAACTGACAACTTAAATCACATATATGTATATACACACACATGTAACAACCCGTAATTTAATCACTTTAAATTTCAATATTTAATATATTTTTAAATAATTAATTAATATATGTTATAACATAAATAAAAATATTTTAAATAATAACTAGTGATATGTAACAACCCGCATATTTTACGATTGTATATTTAAATATTTTATTTAAATATAGCATCGTTAGTCGGATTTTGTTTCGAAATGCTACTTTTTGCATACGGTCGAATTAGGACTTGGGACCACTTCCATTGAGTTCAAAACGCCGTATACGACCTTTTTGAGTATAAACTTCGATATGTTTGGAGCTAGCAAAAATTTAACCTTTGCACTTTGGACTTTGGGTTTGGGTTAGCATAAACTATTAACTCTAGCTCCACACCCCCACTTCTCTTCACTTTCATTTCCTAATACCTTCAAGCTTTAGATAAAAATGGGGGAAGAGAAAAAGAATTAGAATTCCTAAGCTCTAGTTCCATTGCAAATCCAATCTCTAACTCCAAATTCAAAGTGAAACTACTGGTAAGCATCCCCTTCTTCTTCTCCAACACATTCTACCTTCAATTTCAGAAATTCCTAAACCCTAACATAGGAAATGTTTTTCTTTTAAGCTTAGATTCAAGCTTCTTGGGTTGGAATTGAAGAGTGATTGTTCTTGCCTTGCTCTATAGCTTCTTCTTCCTTGTTTTTGTGCAAAAAGGTGAGATTTTTATCTCGCATCTATGTCTATAACTATCTTTGATTGTTGGGTATGAATTCCTAACACTTATTCATGTGCATTTGCTTTTGGTTTGGATTGATTTGGTGAATATTTCAATTTTTGGTGTTTTGAAGTCAAATCCTTGAAAATCCTAACTTTGATGTTTGAACATATTTTTGGTGATGCATTGAAGAGCCTATAGGGTCGGGTTGTCGATTGGCATAAACCCCTAGCGCCATTGCTCGTCCGGTTGCGAATTGGTTATGTTTGCTCTTCATTTGTATAGGCAGGAAATACTGGGAAACAGGCACCAGTCGACTGACCCTCTGAGCCCAGTCGACTGACCTGGAACCCGAGAGTTTTCCAGGCAATTGACCAGTCGACTGTTCTCAGAGAGCCAGTCGACCGACCTGCTTGTATTAAGCCTACTTTGCCTATTTAGCCTATTTTGCTTGAAATTCCTATTTTTATCGATTCATGGTTTTCCGATTTGTTGTTATCATTTATTATCAACTTTGATGACTTCTATTTTGGAATTTTTGGGTATATTCATTTTGATGGATTTGGAATCGATTTCTTTGATTTAATTCACATCTTTGAACGTGAAATTTTTGGTGATTGATTGTTTCTACAATCAATTTCGTGATTTGTCACTTTAAAATGTAAAGGTTTATATACTATTAGTAAATACCAAAACTCTTTCATTTAAAATGATCAACTCTATTTTCAATATAAAGCTCGTTTATAAAACCGTTTTCCAATCTATTAGTATACACAAACCTTTACCTCATTCGTTTGAGAAATCTAATTAAACGGCTTAGTAAAACAAGTGGTATGAAACGTTTGCATTCACCTCGTCGGTTAATTCTTTAACTTGTTCAATTGAAACTCTTGTGACAACTTTTCAAGTGGAAATATACAATTTGTTCATAAATACTTAAGTTAAGCCAATGGTTATGGGACATGAAGCTAAACTCATTTATTTACTAGCTTAGTGTAATTCACACTTTCCATTGATCAGTGAGGATCATTTTTGTGATTTAGACTAGCGATTTGCTATGTTTTCTTGTCCATGAAGGGGACGGTACCTCGTTTTATTGAGTTTCGTCTCATTTCTTTTATAGGCTAAGGACCTAATAGTTCCTTGGAGTTTCGACTCAATTTTTATAGGCTAGCGACCCATGTTTGTTTATGGAGTTCGGTTCAACGGACGTACCTTTGTACTACGTTGTTGTACCGACTTATCGGGATCATTGGGTGTACCTTTGTACTACGTCGTTGTTCCGAAATATTTGAGTTTCTGGTTCCTCAAGCGTACCGATATTGTACTATGTCGTTGCACCGGCTCTATAGTTAGCGACCATGGGATAGCGTCCCGTTTTTGATACACGTGTTGGTGAGTTACCATGCTCCCGTTTTGTGATAGGCCTCCCCCTTTTTGTGATTTCTGGATTTTTAATTGATGATTTCTAGAATTTGTGTTTCGCCAGTTTTATGATTGGCATCGATATAATGTCAATATATTTGGTTTGGTGAACAAAATAAAGAATATGATATTCTTTTTGAATCTATGAGAAGATTCTTGTGACATTGATTAATCTCTGGTTGATTTTCAATTGCATACTTAACACGGTATGGCATTATTGTTATCATACGTATTTTTCATATCTCTTATTCAATCTCATTTTCATCTGATAATTATAGCTAGACTGATCCGTTTATTATTTTCTTATTAAATAATACTCGGGTCAGACCGAGATGTTATAGGTGCTTCTGCTTGACTCCTCATCTGGGCGTTATTATTTGACTTTTGGCTAACTACTTTAGATTAGTAGTTTTTGTTTTATACATTCGAGATAGAGAATCCTTGATGTATACATATTCTTTTTTCTAGCACTTGTATCTATTCTTTTGTTATATTGTGCATCTTATTTGACCACTACTCTGATATACACTTCTATGTGATATATTCATATCTATTTCTGCCTTTGTAGTATGGATATCTGTGACTGATTTATGTTATGCTTATTTCTATATTTGTTTCCGAAGATTATATAGCCACTATGTAGTAACTTTGAGTTTATATCGATATGTCGGATTGTTATTCTATCTGACATATCGGTGCTTGCATAAAGTAATTACATGGATTGTTGCTCCTAAACAGCCTTATTCTTCGTGCTAGTTGACGGCATTACTCCATAGTGTCCTTGGCTACCGTGAGTATAGAGGTAGGGCATCGCAGCTTGGTATCAGAGCCAAACTTCGGAACAATGTAGAATAATTTAACAAGGATCATCGTCCTAATTCCATCTTAGGTGTCATGCCTTAGGATCTAATTCGAGTCTTCGTACCGTCTTATCCTATTTTCTTTTGTGATGCTTTTTTTATCAATCATTATTGTTTGATCTTCATTTTGTGAATAATCTTTTTTCTTCTTCTTTCTTTCTTTCTTAAAGAAGAGAAATGGTTGGACCTGGCCGTCCCTGCGCCGGTCAACCTAGAGCTACTCCCCAGGATGGAGTATTTATGTCTGCATAACAGCTTCTTGATCTTGTAAAGAACGCTCAAGCTGTCGGACCCATTCCAGAGCCTACTCACCCAAAATATGGATTTTCACGCCTGTGCAGTGATTACACAAATTTGGGTGAGAAGCCGATTATGGGTTCCGAGGGCGTTACCGAAGTCCAAGCTTGGCTTAGAACATGCGATCGCATCTTTTCTCGCATGAATCTTATCGATCTTCATCGAGTCCAAGTGGCTTCTAGTATGCTCCAAGAAAGAGCATTAGATTGGTACGAGCTTCTAATTTTTGAAATTATTGAAGCGGATCTTACTTGGGAGCAATTCCGGGAAAGATTTCAATCGAAATTTGTACCAGAAGCTGAAAAAGTGACTTTAGCCCATCGTTTTATTAACCTCGTTCAAGGTGAATCTTCTGTGACGAAATACGTCGCATCTTTCGAATCTCTTTCTAAATACGGAGTTGAATACATTAATACCGCATTGAAGAAGAATCAAAGGTTCGTGTATGGCTTGAATAAGAATCTCAAGAAGCCATTACTTCTGAAATTGGAAGTTGCTTTCGATCAACTTATTGATATCGCTCTTTGACTTGAAGAGGCAGATAAGGAAAGTGATGTTGAATTTGTGGGTGCCAGACCAAACTTCAACAACAACAAGAAAAGACCTATTAAATTCAAAGGCCCCAATCTCAACAAGAAAGGAAAACAAGCAGCTTCGGTAGCAAAGTCTTCTACCCTTAGTTGTGGGCAATGCTACAATTGTGGTTCTAAGGACCATTATGCCAATAAATGTCTGAAACCTCTCTTTTGTCGTTATTGCAAAAATTCGGGTCATCTTTTATCTTCATGTTCAAGGCAAGAAGGAGGGAAGGTTAAATGTTGTGCAAGCCCCTAGTAACACTTCTCGTTGTCAAGGTATTTCTCATTCTATCCTTGATGGCATTATTAGGTTTCGTGATCAACCTATACGAGTTCTTTTTGATACGGGTGCATCCCATTCTTTTATATCAAAAGAGCTTGTTGATACTTTTTCTTTGAGTGTTATGGCTTTAATGACTTCTTTGAGAATTGCGAATCTGGTTGGTGGATCCGCAACAATTAGCTTGCTTTGTAAAGATGTCGAGATTATTTTGTGTGATTTTTCTTTCCGAGCCGATTTGCATGTCATGCGTTACTTAGGCTTCGGAATGATTTTGGGAATGTATTGGCTTAACCATTATGAAGCCCATATCCTATGTCCTGAGCGGACTATTTATCTTCGACACCCTCTATCTGTTAAGCAGATTTCTATTGTTCTTATGGATTCAAATTCTAACCTGACAGCATCTTTATATTCTTTAAATCCTCATGATGACGATAATGATGATGAGGAGGATGTAATTTCTCTTATTCATGTTGTTCGTGAATTTTCCAACATATTTGAGCTATTTTAGGATTGCGACCTAAGTGAGCAATTGAGTTCAGAATTAATCTTATCCCTGAAGCTCTAACTATCACTCATCCTCCTTATCGTATGTCCAATAAGGAAAATAAGGAGACGCACAAACAATTATCCATATTGGAGACGAAGTAATGTATTCGTTCTGGTTCCTCTCCTTAGGGAGCTTCTGCTAAAGGAAATCCGATGGTACACTTAGGCTTTGCGTTGACTACTGCAAGCTTAATGATCTTACTATCAAGAATAAATATCCTTTACCTTGGATTGATGATTTATTTGATCAGCTTAGTGGTGCTAGAGTCTTTTCACAATTAGACTTAGCAACCGGTATCCATTAGCTTCATATTATAGAGGATAGCATTCCTTTGACATCGTTCCATACTCGTTATGGATCTTATGAATGGCTTGTTATGCTATTTGGGTTAACGAATGCTTCAGTTTATTTCGTTGACCTTATGAATCGAGTTTTCAAAGACTTCCTCGATCAATTCGTTCTCATCTTTATTGATGATATTCTTGTGTATTCTAAAACCGAGGAAGAGCATGAAAAGCATCTTCGAATTGTGTTGGAAACTCTTAGGAGAAATCAATTGAATGCAAAATTGTCTAAGTGCCATTTTTGGCAATCTCGTGTGAAATTTCTTGGTCACATCATTTCCGAATCGGGAATTTCCATGGATCCTTCAAAGATTGAAGCGATTCAAAATTGGAAGATACCGGAAAGTGTTACGGAAATCCGTAGCTTCCATGGATTGGCGGGCTATTACCATCGGTTCATAAAGGAATTCTCTAAAATTGTCGTGTCTCTTACTAGCTTGACTAAGAAAGGAGTTAAATACATTTGGTCGACAAATGTAAAGCTTCTTTTCAGAAATTAAAAGAACACCTTTTCGATGCTCCTATTCTTGTGATTCCTAAGGGGAACCAAGATTTTATTGTTTATACTGATGCTAGTCGTGTTGGTATGGGAGTCGTTCTTATGCAAAGAGAACGTGTTATTGCTTATGCTTCTAGGCAATTGAAGCCAGCCGAGACTAGATATGCCACCCATGATTTCGAGCTCGCGGCTATTGTTTTCGCCCTTCGAATTTGGCGTCGTTATCTTTTGGGAGAGAAATTTGTTCTCTATACCGATCATAAATCTTTGAAGTATTTATTTTCTTAACAGGAACTTAATTTGCATCAACAATGTTGGCTCGAGTTTCTTGCATCTTACGATCTTGATATTCTTTATACTCCCAGAAAGGGGAATCATGTTGCCGATGCATTTAGTCGTAAGCAACAAGCGGTTGTTTCTATGATGATATCCGAATGTAATGATCTTGAGACTTTGTCCACTTGTGAGATTCGAGATCGTGAATCCAATTTATGTGCATCTCTTGTTTTATGTAGCCTTGAGGCTCATCCTTCTCTTTTAGACCGCATCTTTGAAGCTCAAAAGCTAGATCCCGAATTGTCTCTTCTTAGCCAAAGTTGTAGGGATAAAATTGATATTGAAGGTTTCAAAGACTTTGATATTGATTCTCGTGACGGTATTCAAAAATTTGATAGACTTATCGTGCCAAATATTAGTAATCTTCGTAGAGATTTCTTAGAAGATTCTCATCATTCTAAGTTTACCATTCATCCCGGTAGTAATAAAATGTATGCGGATATGAAGCGACTTGATTATTGGGATGGAATGAAATTTGACATTGCTAACTTTATTAAGCGTTGCATGACTTGCCAACTTGTCAAGGCCGAGCATCAAAAGCCCGGTGGGTTATTGCAACCTTTGGACATTCCAATTTGGAAGTGGGATCAAATTTCCATCGATTTTATTGACGGACTTCCCCGTTCTCGTTCGGGTCATGATAGCCTATGGGTGATAGTTGATAGACTTACGAAATCCACCCATTTTATTCCCGTTCGGTCCAATCGGACCGTACCTCTTTTGGCTAAACTCTTTATTAAAGAGGTTGTTAAATTGCATGGAGTCCCTACTTCTATTGTTAGTGATCATGATCCAATGTTTACTAGTGGATTTTGGAAGAGTCTTCAAAATGCTTTGGGAACGAAGCTTAATTTTAGCACAGCTTATCATCCACAGTCCGATGGACAAACCGAGCGTGTGAATCAAACTCTTGTAGATCTTCTTCGTGCATGTGTTCTTGATTTTGGTGGAAGTTGGGAAGATCATATTTCTCTTGTCGAGTTTTCCTATAATAATAGCTTCCAATCAATTATTGGTATGACGCCTTTTGAGGTGCTCTATGGAAGGCCATGCCGATCTCCTTTTTGGCTTGAGGCCGGTGAGAAGCTGGTTTTAGGTCCAGATTTTATTCGTGATTCCACAGAAAAGATTGACCTTATTCGTCATAGGATGAAAGAAGCTCAAAGTAGACAAAAATCCTATGCCGATAACCGAAGAAGAAATTAAAATTTTCTATGGGAGATTTTATGTTTATTCGTGTTTCATCTATGAAGGGTGTTGTGCTCAGTCGATCGAGAAAATTAGCACCTCGATATATTGGTCCATTTTCCATCACCGAACGTATTGGTTCCTTGGCTTATCGCCTTTTATTACCGGCTCAGTTTTCTACTATTCATGACGTGTTTCACATTTCTCAATTACGGAAATGCCTTTGAGATTCCGATTCTATTCTTGAGCCCGGTGTTGTGGAAGAAGTTGAAGTTTCACCTAATTTGACTTATAAGCAACATCCTATTCGAATCATTGCAACGGAGGTCAAGCGCCTTCGAAATAAAGATGTTCCTCTTGTGAAGGTTCAATGGTCTTCAAATCCTAAGGATTGTTCTTGGAAATCTAGAGAATTCATCGAGCGAACACATCTGGACTTACTTTCTTGTGCTCTTTGAGGTGAACTTTTTATTTCAAATTTCTTTTGTGTGGATATGCTTTTACGGTTGTTACTTTTTATTTTCTTCTTAAATATTGCGAGGACGCAATTTTTTTAGGAGGGGAGTCTATAACAACCCGCATATTTTACGATTGTATATTTAAGTATTTTATTTTAATATAACATCGTTAGTCGGCTTTTAGTCCGAAATGCTACTTTTTGCATACGGTCGAATTAGGACTCGAGACCACTTCCATTGAGTTCAAAATGCCGTTTGCGACCTTTTGAGTATAAACTTCGATATGTTTGGAGCTAGCTAAAATTTGACCTTTGCACTTTGGACTTTGGGTTAGCCTAAACTATTAACTCTAGCTCCACACCCCCACTTCTCTTCACTTTCATTTCCTAATACCTTCAAGCTTTAGATAAAAATGGGGGAAGAGAAAAAGAATTAGAATTCCTAAGCGCTAGTTCCATTGCAAATCCAAGCTCCAACTCCAAATTCAAAGAGAAACTATTGGTAAGCATCCTCTTCTTCTTCTCCAACCCATTCTACCTTCAATTTCAGAAATTCCTAAACCCTAACATAGGAAATGTTTTTCTTTTAAGCTTATATTCAAGCTTCTTGGATTGGAATTAAAGAGTGATTGTTCTTGCCTTGCTCTATAGCTTCTTCTTCCTTGTTTTTGTGCAAAAAGGTGATATTTTTATCTCACATCTATGTCTATAACTATTTTTGATTGTTGGGTATGAATTCCTAACACTTATTCATGTGCATTTGCTTTTGGTTTGGATTGATTTGGTGAATATTTCAATTTTTGGTGTTTTGAAGTCAAATCCTTGAAAATCCTAACTTTGATGTTTGAACATGTTTTTGGTGATGCATTGAAGAGCCTATAGGGTCAGGTTGTCGATAGGCATAAACCCCTAGCGCCATTGCTCGTCCGGTTGCGAATCGGTTAAGTTTGCTCATCATTTGTATTGGCAGGAAATACTGGGAAACAGGCACCAGTCGATTGATCTGGAACCCGAGAGTTTTCTAGGCAATTGACCAGTCGATTGTTCTCAGAGAGCCAGTTGACTGACCTGCTTGTATTCAGCCTACTTTTCCTATTTAGCCTATTTTGCTTGAAATTCCTACTTTTATGGATGTATGGTTTTCCGATTTGTTGTTATCATTTATTATCGACTTTGATGACTTCTATTTTGGAATTTTTGGGTATATCCATTTTGATGGATTTGGAATCGATTTCTTGGATTTAATTCACGCCTTTGAATGTGAAATTTTTGGTGATTGATTGTTTCTACAATCAATTTTTTGATTTGTCACTTTAAAATATAAAGGTTTATATACTAGTAGTAAATACCAAAACTCTTTCATTTGAAACAAACAACTCTATTTTCAATACAAAGCTCGTTTATAAAACCGTTTCCCAATCTATTAGTATACACAAACTTTACCTCATTCGTTTGAGAAATCCAATTAAACAGCTTAGTAAAACAAGTGGTATGAAATGCTTGCATTCACCTCGTCAGTTAATTCTTTGACTTGTTCGATTGAAACTCTTGTGATAATTTTTCAAGCGGAAATCTACAATTTGTTCGTAAATACTTAAGTTAAGCCAATGGTTATGGGACATGAAGCTAAACTTATTTATTTACTAGCTTAGTGTAACTCACACTTTTCATTGATCAGTGAGGATCATTTTTGTGATTCAGACTAGCAATTTGCTATGTTTTCTTGTCCACGAAGGGGACGGTACCTCGTTTTATTGAATTTCGTCTCATTTCTTTTATAGGCTAACGACCTAATAGTTCCTTGGAGTTTCGACTCAATTCTTATGGGCTAGCGACCCAAGTTTGTTTATGGAGTCTGGTTCATCGGACGTACCTTTATACTACGTTGTTGTACCGACTTATCAAGATCATTGGGCATACCTTTGTACTACGTCGTTGTTCCGGAATATTTGAGTTTCTGGTTCCTCGGGCGTACCGATATTGTACTACGTCGTTGCACCAGCTCTATGGTTAGCGACCATGGGATAGCGTCCCGTTTATGACGACCCGTCTTTCGATACCCAGAAAAACGTATCATCAATAATAAAAGATAGAGATAGAAATAGAAAGATAGAAAGAAAAGAACAACAATCATCAGAATCTCATAGCGGAAATGAACAAAATATAATATTACACATATCCATTACATAGTTTACATATCAGAGTACAAAAAATAATATGTATTCATTACATTGGACATTCATAAGAGTCTCCCAAACCATACAACTCAAAACACAACTTCAAAAGTCACTACATCGGATAGAGATAGATAAGTACGCCTGGACTCCATCTCCAGCTTCCAAAACATTTGCTAATCCTAACCTAATCACTTGGCTACTTATAAAAATTTGAGTACCCAAGAGTTTATGAAAAACAAAATATACTCCGGGTCAGACATGGGTCTGGTGTGAGTAAATCAGTTAAAGCTGTTTAACTTTAAAATCATTTTGAAACATAAGGTATCACGTAAGACTCCCTACAAATAAATACGGGTAAGTTTTTACGTTACGCTAACCAAAACATTTGATAGGAAATCCAATGATATTATAATAGAGTCTAGGGTTTTCAAGTAAACTAGAAAACAGCCGAATTTATTAAATTCCAGCATACATAGGTATACAATCAAATCTGAGGGCGCTTATTGGATAATGAGTTTCCATCAATGGCAGGGCTACTGGGGTACCACCCGTCACAGTACGGGGCCTAGATCACCGTACCGAGGAGCCACCCTCACTCCCCTGCAACACAAGGCCGGAACCATCCCTTACTGGACAGCTCCGAACAAGACAACCCCGCAGTTGTGGCCAACAACTGCACACATAGCCGAAATAATAAGGGACTTCTAGACAGGGGTAAATCTCACTCTCAAGTGGGGGCTACCCACGAAGCCTTGCTTCACCTCCCCTGTTTTAGCCATTCCCGGTTGATGAGGCTTGAGGCTACGATTACCTTTAGAGAACACATCTCTTAGAATGCTCATCGTCCACCTGACGATGTTCTGAAAGCATTCAATCCATACAAGTTCATTCCGGGTTCGAACGAAACCGAAGGCATTATTTCGTTACACTCATTTTGAAATCACCCTCAGAGTTAACGACAATAACCCTTGCACTCTAAAACTCCATCTCGGTCCTCACTTGAGATGTCGCGACCCAACGTTTAACTTGGATCGATGTGGTTTTCGAAAAATCAAATTTGATTCCCGATCCCGGTCTCATCGAAATCCAAACGTGTCTTAAAGGCCAAGTTGTTTAAATATTTAAACAATTCAATTCAATTTTTAAGCATTGAATCCACACAGCATTATCCAGATAATAATAATCATCCATCTCAGATATATACAAATCTCATCACAGAAAATCTCAACTATCATTCAACAGATATCAACCATATTCAGATATTCAATTCAAACAATCATCCATAAGCAAGCACAACTTTAATTCATATTATAATTAATTTAATCAATTTAAATTAAATTAATTACTTAAGAATTAATCACTTAATCATGCTTAACCAAGCATTACTTAATTAATCACAATCATTTAGCTAATTAATCACTTCTTAATTAACCTCATTATTAATTAATTAACAATCCTTTAATTAACTGTTAATTAATTACTATAATTATTCATTAATTAAAACTTGATTTAAAATTTATCATTCCTTAGTTGGTTATAAATTAACCCTTAATTTATAATTAATAACCTTATTTAATTTCTTAATTAATTACAAATTTTAAATTAATTTATCTTAATTACTTAATTAATTATAAATTAATTAACCTTAATTATTGAAATTAATTAAGCCTTAACCACTAATTAATTAACTATTGATTATTAATTAATTAATGTTTAATTACTTTATTAATAAAATCTAATCAATTAATTAATTAATTCTTAATCACTAATTAATTAATTACTAATCACTTAATTAACTAATTACTCTTCTCTTATTAATTAATCTTTAGTTATTTAATTAATTATCTATTAATTATTATTTAATTTAATTCTTAATTATCCATTTAATAATCCATAATTAATTAATTAATTAAATCTTAACAAATTAATTAATCTAAATTGATTAATTAATTTTAACCTTAATTACTAATCAATTAAAGTAAATTTAATTCTAAAACTTAATTAATTTTCAAAACAAAACAATTTAACTAATTACTAAAAATTATTACATAATTAAAACATTCCAATTTGTTTAAACTAACTACCTTTTTAAAAGTTAACTTAAATGAATATAAAAATCATTTTTAAACTTGACTGTCAAAAAAATACTTCCAATTAAATTGTTAAATATTTAACAAAGTAGTTTAATTAAAATCTTAAAGTTTTAAAACTTAAACAATTTTAGAAACCTGATTAAGACATTACTGGTTCGGGTTCGAACGACCCAAACTCAAACACTCAAACTCATCCTCTTCTTTCCTCTTTCCATTCCTTAACCAAGCTGTAACCCAAAATATACCCACCTGGAAGAATCAACGGCACCAAAAATTCCCAGGCACGAAACAACTTAACCCCAAGCCCTTCACGAGCCAAAACCCCAAACGACTCGTATGTTGCTTCGAGTTACCCGGCCCACCACACTCACTGACACGATCATTACCCCATGCACGTGCATGTCGCTCCGACGCCGCAGCCACCATCCACGACACCACGCGCAGACCTCACTTTGGCCATTGGCACGACTCCGACCTTCAATTCCCAATTACACGAGCTAAATCAAAATATGATTGCTCGAACCCATCAGCCAGCATAACCCCTCATCGGAAAAATCCCCTTTACCCCCAACGCCGACCACCGATCGGCTCGAAATTCCGGCCATAACCTCGTAAGACCTAGACGCATCTTCACCTAAAACCACACGCGACTCGATTCATCCAACAATTCATATTCATGAATTTCTCGAGTTCGAACAATCACAGAAATAAAACCCTAAAATCCTAAATTCCAAATCCTCTGTTGATTGATTCCTACTTTAACTATTTTTCTCGAGTTTATTAATCATCATCACAACTTAAATCCGAAGCTCGAACCCTATAAATTTCCAAATCGCCCAATTTAGCCCAGAGATCAATTTCTGGTCATCATCAGCTTACTGCCTCAAATCCACTTTTAAAAATCTGATTTTTATCTTAAAAATATGATTTTTATCTTAAAAATCATGTTATACATAGTAGATTTAGGATGTGAATTCAATTCAACAAAATTCAAAACATGATTTTATCATGATATTAGTTTTTTTACTGTATTATCCTGATTCATCAGATTTTAAAACAGTTTCTTTTTGAATATCAAATTAATACTTGATTCATGTTTAAATGAAACTACTGCATTGAAGATTCTAACTTAACAATGATTTGTTAAGTAGGATTTGAAATCTCTAGTTTAAATTTACTCTGTATGTTGAAATTACAGAGAAATATCAGTAGGTATAAACATGCATACTTAAAAAAAAGTATCATAAAGATTTCATCTCTATATTTACATGCATGTCATACAACATCACAGACATACACATGCACAAAATTATTTACTAAAATTTTCTGTTTTAAAATTTTACTCATCTGTTTGTTTGTTAAGCAGAGACCAAAAATTTAAACTCTGGAAAATGACTGCAGTTTTCTTTTTTTACTTGAAATTGCTTGATCCAAATGTTTGCTTGATGATGCTTCAATCTTTAATCAATCAGTTACTTAGGATAGAAGAACTTAGAATTTGTCTTTCAGAAATTTTGAAGATTTAGGAACCTTGATTTTGCAGTTCCCTACTGTATTTTGTATGCAGATTTTCTTCATGATTTTGTTTTGTAGATTAAAGTTTTTGAAGTGAGGTTTGAATTTGATAAATTTTGGTTGAAGATATGAAGATTTTCACGAATTTCAGATTTGTTAATGAGGAGTGACAAATTTTTCTTTGCTTTAGAAAAATTAGAATGAGAAAATTTAGATGAAGAATAAGAAGTGGTTTTTATAAAAATAGTTTTGTTTTATATAAATTTAAAGAAAATAAATTAAACTATGACACTTGTCATTATCCCTTGCTAATTTCTTAACACATGTTATAAGTGTGTTTTAAATTTTAACAAGTGTACTTTTCATGCAAAAAGAAATTTAAAATGTTTTTACTGATTGATTTTCTTATTTTAAATCCATTTTTAATTCATATAAAGTCAATTCTTCTTAAAGAAATAAATATAAAACAAATTTTATATTCTAAATAAAATCAAAGAAAATACTCTTTTAAACTCAAAGTATAATTTAGAACATAATTAACCTATTTTGAATCTTTTAATTTAACAATTCAAATTCAAATTAAATTTTCAAATTCAATTCAAAATCAAATTTGATATGAATACAATTTTAACACATTCATTACCCTTATGTATATATTAATTTTAATTAGAATCAATGTACATTTACAATTCATTTATTGTTATTGTTTAAAATAACAAATCTATCAATTTAAATTAATTTATTAAAAAGATTATCACATTTAAATTGGGTTTGAAATTTCGGAATATCACACCGTTTGTGATACACGTGTTTGGTGAGTTACCATGCTCCCGTTTTGTGATAGGCCTCCCCCTTTTTGTGATTTCTGGATTTCTAATTGATGATTTCTAGAATTTGTGTTTCGCTAGTTTTATGATTGACATCGATATGATGTCAATATATTTGGTTTGGTGAATAAAATAAAGAATATGATATTCTTTTGAATCTATGAGAAGATTCTTGTGATATTGATTAATCTCTGGTTGATTTTCAATTGCATACTTATCACAGTATGGCTTTATTGTTATCATACGTATTTGTCATATCTCTTATTCAATCTCATTTTCATCTGATAATTATAGCTAGACTGATCCGTTTATTATTTTCTTGTTAAATAATACTCGGGTCAGACCGAGATGTTACAGGTGCTTCTGCTTGACTCCTCATTTGGGGGTTATTGTCTGACTTTTGGCTAACTACTTCAGATTAGTAGTTTTTGTTTTATACATTCGAGATAGAGACTCCTTGATGTATACATATTCTTTTGTCTAGCACTTGTATATATTCTTTTGTTATATTGTGGATCTTATTTGACCACTACTCTAATATACAATTCTATGTGATATATTCATATCTATTTCTGCCTTTGTGATACGGATATCTGTGACTGTTTTATGTTATGCTTATTTCTATATTTGTTTCCGAAGATTATATAGCCACTGTGTAGTAACTTTGAGTTTGTATCGGTGTGTTGGATTGTTATTCTATCTGACATATCGATGCTCGCACAAAGTAATTACACGGATGGTTGCTCCTAAACAGCCTTATTCTTCATGCTAGTTGACGGCATTACTCCGTAGTATCCTTGGCTAACGTGAGTATAAAGGTGGGGCGTCACATGATAGGGAAATGATTTTCGAAATTTATTTACAAAAATAATTAGTTCAAAGGAAAATAATAAATGTGACTAGAAATCGTTTTTCAAATTTCTAAATTTTTGATGTCTAAAAGTTATCGAAAACATTATGTACATTATAATTAATATATACACATGCTTACATTTGTAAGTATGGATAAGGTAAAATGATACGGTGAGAATGTATTTATTAAAATAAATATAAGAAGATGTGACATCTTTTCAAAAAAATTAAATGAAAATAAGGTAAGAATGATATGCCACATTATATGACACTATGGTACAAAGAAGTGTTTTGTTTGGTGGATAATATGGATGGCTTTCAGGGGTGACGTGTGCTATAGGGCATTGAGGAGGGAAGTGATGATGTGGAATAAAGGGAATGGAGGGTATTTAAGGAAGGTCATTTTGGTAATTTGTTTATTCCACTTTATATAAAAACAATTCTCTCATTTTTTTCCTCATTTTATCACTTTGTTTTATTGCTTTTCAAAAACTCCATCTCTTTCTTTAAGCTTTTGAAAAACTTGTAAATGAATTCCTTGTTTTTAAATTAAAAGTCCATTCTTTTTCACTTCTTTCTTAAGCAAAAATACTAAAGCTTGTTTCATTCTCCTCTACACATCCTCACTAACTAAAACAAGACCCATACTCCCTTAAAACCATTATGGCCAAGCCCATTTTCATTGTGGCCAAACCACCTAAGCCCCTATAAGGCCCCAAAATTCCATCTTGTGCAATAAAAGCTAAGAACTAGTGTTGATTTAGAGTTCGGTTGAAGTTCGTGCCAGCTATGTGAACAAAATCTCATTTTTATTAAAGTTATTAGCTTTGTTATGGATTATAATAGTGGTTGCTATTTGCTTGTTTACATGCATTGCATAGTGATGATGTTTGGCGTGATTTCTTTTCAAAAAAAGTTGACACTGTTTGAACCAAAATTGGTCACAAACCCCAATATCGTGAAAGCACCCGTTTATGAACACAAATCAGCAATAATCAATATAGAACTCAGATCTAAGCAATAACAATCAGAGTAATTCAGCATTCACAATCACAAACACAGGATTTATAGTGGTTCGGCGATCTTGCCTACGTCCACTCTGAAGTTTATATCTTTATTGATATTCTCTTGATGATTACAGTTAGTTACAGCAAGTTACAATGGATTATAGTTCTCAAACTTGAATGCAACAGCGATGATAAGGTGTAGAATTGAATCCGGTAGATTCTTGGCGCTTCAGAATTCCCATCCCCTTTTCTGAATGACCTGGGGCTCTATTTATAGTTGTAGGAGGCTGATATTTCCCCTAAAAATCCGGTAGACCACTTCTGGCACGTAAGAGGGGCCCACATGCCCGGCCTTAGGAAATTTGGGCCCACTTTGGATCGATTCGACCTCCATTCGAATCGATCCAGAAATCATTCAATCGAGATGAAATTTGGCGTGGACATTCTTCAACACGTACGTAAAGCTCCTATAAAAATTTCATTGCATTTGGACTTGTAGATCTCAAGATATGGTCGATTCGAATTGCTATTCTCGAGCAGGTTGCTTGCTTCGACTCGATGCTGTTCGAATCGATGGATTCGACTCGATGGTTCCACGTGCTTTCGTGATGACGTGGTGCACGTTCTTCGTGTCGATCCCCTTTTCACTCCGGTTTGACTGGGTCGACTCATGATCTTCGCCACTTTGACTTAGTGGATCCATGGGCTTTCAAGGATTCGAACAGAGGCTCGTTCGTATCGATCTTGGTATGCTCTGGCCGATCGATATGAAGCTGTTGTAGCAGGATCGATTCGAAGTGGAGTAACTTCATGGATTCGAAGGACTTCATCTTGATGGATTCGAACCAGGTAGACGCGAGGCTAATTCCTTTCTGACCGATGCGAATGCAATGGATACGAAGTCTAACGATACTTATGGATTCGAGTATATCTCCTGCTGATGGATACGAAGCACACTAACTGTTGATGGATGCGAAGTGAAGTCACCGATGGATTCGAAGGGCGGTTGTCTGATGGATTCGAACTATTGCTCGCTGATGGATGCGAACTAGATGGAATCGAGCTGAGACATGAGGATGGGTACGAACCTCATGGATTCAAAGTACTCCAAGCCGATGGATACAAAGAGGAATGACTCCATGGATTTGAAGCACTACAACTTGATGGATACGAAGTAGCTTAGCTGGATGGATACGAACAGAACCCCTGTCTATGGATTCGAACAAGGGTTATCTTCTCTATCTTGAATCGATCATAACTTGAGCGTACGAACTTGGATTGACTCGAGATTTGGAACGTTGGCTTTTATGGCTTCGCTTGTCATGTTCTATTGATCGTGGCCCGATCTGGACTCGGTCAAAATTCATCGATATTCATAGCGAAGTGAGGTACAACCAATCTCTGAGACGAACTGTCTTTTGTTTTCGACCAATCTTTTGGTATCATGGCTTTGCCAAAAAGCGGGATAACAGACACCTTTGGGAATTAGTTAACAACTTGAAGTTAGTCAGAAAAAGAATAAGTTGATATGCTTTAAGCCCGCTATTTTCTACTACACTTTCTAAATCAAGGCTTTTTAGCACTCACTTTAGCAACATTAATATACAAAGGTTGATTTGATTTGTTTTCTTTTAAATTAAATCAGAAAAGTTAGGTTAAAGATCTAATTATAAGGCATAAGTACTCAATATAAGTTAGAAATCTATTGTAGTCACCAAATCTAGTTTGCATAAATCATGATGTTCTTTAATTTTGTTACATATGATTAAAAATATTTATTTTTCCTACAGAAGTGATGTGAAAACGAGAATAAATAAACTTTTAATACTTAGTTTTATATATAATGAAGATTTTTGCACCTCCACTATTTTCTGCTATAACTTGTTGCATCTCTTCCGCTATAGAACCCCTGAGCACTTTAACTGCACAGGTTCTCAGTAAGGTTGGCGGGGTCCAATTTGGAGTTCCAAAGAGGAGTCATATGAGACAATGATCCTCTCAAGTATATTGACTAGAGGTATACTTTGGTAAGGGGTGGGCCCCCCGGTCATTTGTTGGAAAATTTCCCATTCCTTTCCTTTGATTCCAAATTTTTGAATTTACCTCTTTCTTGTTTGTGTCGGGAAGTGCCATGAGAAATTTATGATGTTTAATAACTTATATACATTGCTGTGATTGGATATTTTTATTATGAGGGAAAACTCGTTCCACGGTTGGCGACATGCTCTCACACACTTATTTATTTCCACTTTTTTGACTAGACTTATTATCTGACCCAAGTTGTTTATTTCTGTAAACTCTTGGATACTCAACTATGTTTGAGTAGTTCGAGAGTAGCTGGTTTCCTTTGGGCTCTATAAAGATGATGGACAAGCAGGAGGCTCCTTTACCTATTTGGTTATCTATTTCTGCTATATGATTATGTATGTGTATTCGGTATCAGAAAGTGTAAAGGCGGAATGTATAATTACCTAGTCTGATAGTTGTAGTACTTCTGTATAACTCTGATAACTCTATGTTAGGAGTAACCCGATGTACTATGTTATTTTTGTATTATATGTAACCAATCCGATGTGAGAATTTTTATATTTTGTTTTGATCTGTTCTTTTATTTTACCCCACAATAACTTACCTTTCGGGTGCTTGGGCAACGACACACGAACACTAAGGTTGTGTTAAGCGTCGTTCTCAGAAGTTAGAAAGATAGGTCACCACAGTTGATATTAGAGCTTTGGTTAGCCTGATTAAGCTACAACTCATTCAAGATAGGGTAAGTGATGCCCTAGAATGAGTTAATCTTGAGAGAGCGCTCTAGTAAATAGTAATATCTTCCTCTAAAGTCTCGTTCTACAACCATTGATGTTGTTTTCCCTAATATTATTTTAATCATATTCCCATGTTTTAAAGATACTATTATGCGAATCTATGTGATAGAAGATGAATACATGAAGAGGAGAAAGGCGGGGATCTAGAACTAGCACAAACTACAAATAACAGAGCAGCTAGAAATGTGCCAGTTGTAGGTCTCGTAAAGTAAGTGGTAGCGCAGGTTCATCCTCCTATGAACTTCGTAAATTGTGTAGGTCTCGTAGAGGAAGTGGGGGAAGTTGTAGGTCTCATGGAGGAAGTGTTAGGATTTCATGGGTGGCATGTTTTATAAGGCATGCAGGAGGGACCTGACGTTGTGAAGAAAAAAGAATGGAGGGCATTTAAAGAAGGTCATTTTGGTAATTTGTTTATTCTATCTTTTATAAAAACAATTCTCTCATTTTTTTCTCATTTTATCATTTCATTTTTTGATTTTTAGAAATTCCATCTCTTTCTTAAGCTTTTGGAAAACTTGTTAATGGCTTCTTAGATTTTCAAATTCAAAATTCCACTCTTTTTCACTTCGTTCTTAAGCAAAAATACTAAAGCTTGTTTTGTTCTCCTCTACACATTCTCACTAATCAAAAAAAGACCCATACTCCCTCAAAACCATCATGGCCTCCCATTTTCAATATGGCCGAACAACCTAGGCCCCTATAGGGCTCTAAAATTTCATCTTGTGCAAATAAAAGCTAAGATCTAGTGTTGGTTGAGAGTTTGGTTGAAGTTTGTGCCGTTTATGTGTGATGACCCGCCCTTTTGCCCTCGAAAATCGACATAAATACACTCATTGTATAACATGTCGAATGATCGAGTGCCAAAAAGACAGATTATTGAGGTAAAAGAAAGTAGGTAGAAGAAAGAAGAAACTAAAACAAAAAAGAATCTCACAATGGACAGAATAACATATAATGTAAATAGTTCTTTACACAAATCAAATTGTAATATACATATCTCACATTAGAGTACACAACAACCCACCTTCATAATTTGCTGGTAATTTCAACAAAACATTACAGCCGAATAAATAAGTACGAGAGTACGTATGGGTCTCCAGCTCGTCTCCTGAGCTCGATAGCATCCTAACCTAAACCTATAATACCCGGTCTGACCGAGCATTATAATAAAATAACACCCAAGTTAGTTTGAAAAACCAGAGTGAGAAAACACACTCAATTTGAATTATTATAGTTTTCAAAATTCTTTGAAAATCAAAGGTATCTCGTAAGACCATGCCACACATAAACATAATGGGTCTTTACCTTACGATAACCAAAACATTTCATATCAAAATCATCTGATATTATAATAGTGTCTAAGTACAAATACTTATTCAAATAGCTAAAATAGTTAAATTAATTAAATTCCAACATACTAGGCTCTACAATCAAACCGTAAAGGGACGTATT
Source organism: Allium cepa (assembly GCA_030765085.1). NCBI lineage: Eukaryota > Viridiplantae > Streptophyta > Magnoliopsida > Asparagales > Amaryllidaceae > Allium > Allium cepa. The sequence goes on from CM060931.1 coordinate 446,271,394, forward strand.
GGTGAATGAATTCCATACGAATGACTAGGTATTAGGGTATCATCTATCGCAGTACATGTCTAGAACAATGTACCGAGGACCACGTGGGGATCCCCTGCTACACAAGACCGGTCTACCCCTAACCTGGATAGACCGAATATTCTATCATCCCGGGTGTTCCCACCCTTTTTTGAGCTCCTTCCATAAATCATAGTAATAATATACGAGGGTATCTGAAAAGGTGATAAACATACCCTAATTGGGTGCTACCCACTTAGCCTTGCTACATCTTCCCTGCTTTTCAGCCATTCTCGGTTGATGTGGCTAGAGGCTACGGTTACCTTTTAAAGGAAATTTCACTTAGAATGTTCATTGTCCTCCAATGACAATGTATTGATAGCATTCATCCATACAAGTCTGTTCTGGGTCCGAACGGAACTGAAGGCACTATACCTACTATATTCATTTCGGAATACTCCTCATGATTAGTTACGATTAGCTCTTGCACTTCACTGCTCCATCTTCGACTCAATGCTCCTATTATCCTTACAAAAACATACTCATTGGATCGAAGTGGTTTTCGGATAACTTATCCGATCTCGGTCTCTTCGATACAACGTTTGATATTTTCGGTAAACTCAACCCCGGTTCTTTAGGAAATAAACGGACGAAAATAAAATCAGAGGTCACCTCCTAACCGTTAGTGGATGGTTTTCCTTACAAATGTCCTAGAAGAATGAAACGAGTTTATACGCATAGTATAGCACCTCGAACGGTAACTATACCATGTAATTCTCGTATTCCTCCTAGATATTCCCAAAGTAATATTTTTGGGTCTAGATTTGATCAGTTATTTAACTATAAATAAACAATCATTCAACCAGATATTACATTTTTCCATAGAAAATCCCAAATCTCTTTTTAATTTAATTTTTATAAATTAAATATATTTATCCAAAATATGTGTACTTATCTTATCAAATTCAATAAATTCACAACTATCATTCAAAAATATTTGAAATCCTTTTTGAAAATAATATGGAAAGTACCATTGCCGTATCAAACCAAGGATTCATAGCTCAATGGTTACGTCTTTATCCCAAAGAAATTCAAGACTTAACACCAGGCACTCACTTCCTCCGACCATTACTTCCTAAAAACTTTATTTAATAATTATCTCAAAATAACGTTTATAATTTCCTAAAATAAATTTCCAAGTTTAATCTAGGAAAATATACTTAAATAAAAGTTATTATAAAAAGCAATGTTAATATTTAATAATTTATCTTTGAAACAACAATGTTGATTAATTCTTAAATAATAATAATAAATCTTTAACAATCATTATAAGGTAACTAATTAATAATTTAAATATGTTTTAAACAATTTAACATAATTAAATAACTAGTTTCTGGAATACTTTTAACACTTTAAATTTACCTAGTTAATAATTAAAATCCTCTTTTTAAAACAAGCCCAATTTCTCGATTCCAACTTCACTTTGTAAATTTTGGAAATCTTACTTGAATCCAGTATAACCAATTTTATACTTGTTTCCAACTTCACTTCTATCTTTCCAATCTATTAAAAATCTCTATTTAATAAACTCCTTTATATTTAAACAAGTGCCACTTAAGAATTTATTATTTAAAATCCTTTTTATATACTTTATTCGAAAATCCCATTTTACAATATCCCCAAATAGTTGAGTACCCATTTCAAAACCATTATTTTACCAAATTAGTTAACTCAAAATCCTATATAAGTATTTTACTTCAAAAATCCCTTTAAAATTATTTTCCAATTCAAACCATATATTATTGGTATTTTAAAATACCAAAATTTAGGCCAAAACAACCATAACATCCTATCAATTCAAATCATACAATAACCTATCACAGATTATTCCAACCAAACATATATCACTACATATGAAATTAAATTCAACATTTTTGGGGAATCCAGTTGGATCCCTCCAACCTGTTTTTCTTGCATCCACGGATGTTAATACAACAATAAAAATACCAATTCTTTTTCGAGGCGGAATATCGTAGTATATAGGGTCATCCGCTATTATGCGGGGCACATAGGACTCATCCGCTATATATATAGGGGAATACCAATCGCTCTAGCATATATATACTACTATATTTAATACCACGTTTAACTGATAAAAATGTATCAATTCAACCAATCGATAATTAATTAATTTTAATTATTTAAAATTAATACCAACAGCCCAAAATTGAGTGTGGTTAACTCACCTTGAGTTTCAAATTCACCAAACGTTGCAATTTTAAATTAAATCGAACACGGTCGATTCAACCCAAAATTTTAACTCGCTCCAAATGCCTCTAGAGTTGTTCCAGACATAGTGCTTGTCACCATGATTCCATCATCGCTTGTTTCGTCCAATTCCGACCTCGTATGAAGTAGTTATGTTTTTTACAAATTTTGAATATAATTTATATAAATAAATTTCAATTTTTTTGTTATTATATACTAGAGGAAATCTTTCCATTCATTTCGAAATTACAGATCTAGGCCACACCTCATCTTCTTCCCTCTCGTACAATGCACGTTCCAGGTGATGCTCGAACAAACCTATCACCGCGAAGCAATTTTTATCACCGCTCCCCACCACGACAGTCGGAAGTTGATCACTTATAGACAAATCACCCGCCCACATCCCCTTGACCCCAGTGCCAAGTACGGCATCGCTAAGCACCACCATTTCCTTGAGATTCACATACGAACTCATGATGAACGCGGCCAGATATCTCCCTCCATGCAACGTGAAATGCGAACAACTTGTAGAGCTCTTCGACTTTTGTTTAGAAATTTTTGGAAAATATTACGTGGATGGAGAGATAATTGAGGGAGAATGAAGCGTTTTGGCCATTGAAATGAAAATTGGCGGCCGCGTGAAATAGGAGATAGGATTTATGGTTGAAATGTATATAAAGGCATGTGTGTGTGTGTATATTATTTTAATATTATTTTCAAAATTTACATGCTTTTCCGAACGAACTCCAATCGAAGCATGTCGCCTGGCGTTTATAATGTTTTACCCCTATTCTGAACATAATGAAATATCTTTCGGGACCTAATTCAACCATATGTGGAAGATAGCTTTTCGGATCGAATTAAAATATTAAATTTTCGATATTTATTTCAACGCGTTTCTATCCCGTACTATCAAATGGTAACTTCAAACTTTACGAAATTTAAAATCCGATAATAATAAACTATTACAGATCCAATGGAATTGGTTTTGTCAAATTCTAAAACTGTGCCCTGAAAGTCTATCGTCGATTATATTAAGCGATTTTCAAAATCGTCGAAATCGTTTAAAATTTCAAATTTTAAAACTTACAAACTCCATTATATTTGAAATAGAATTTATATCCATATTGGAAATCATTTTGATTCATTTTAAATCATAGTTCAATCATTTACACTATTACCATATATATATATATATATATATTAATTTCATTATTAAATTAATGTATAAATTTCAAACTTTAAATTTTTCGACTATTAATTCCATTCAAAAATCTATTACCATCACTCTAATTCAGATAGAGTTCAACATCAACCTAGAAATCATTCCTATTCACTTCTAACTTTAGATTCCCATATTTGCCCAATTTCAAATATTAATTTAGTATTTTACCAAATCAAATTAATTGCTATATTAACCATTCAAGTAATTCTTCCATATTCAAAATCAATTAATAATTCAAATTGAAAATTTAAAATAAATTAATGTTCAAAACTAAACGACCAAAATTCCGGGTCATTACATTCATCCCCCCTTATAAAAATTTCGTCTCGAAATTCCTAAGGCAGGAAAAATGCTCCAAACCCATTAACCTTCCTAAAACCCACTTAATTAAAATCCTACATTCAAACCCCTTTGGTTTTACCTAAAACAATTAGCTTCATTTCTATTTCAAAAGCCTTGATTTCTAATACAATTCAAAAATCAACTTTTCATGTTAACAAAAAATTTCTAAAAAAATTTTAAAATTTTCTAACACCTTAAATTTTCTAAATTTTTGACAGTGTCTCCTTCGTACGGAGAACTTTTTACAATATCACAAGGGAGATATAAATATATACATCAACCCACATGGTTGGAAAACAAAATATATATCAATATATTATCATTTCTTTATTTTATTGCATAGGCGTACCTCATATTAGCGTTATTAAGCGAGCGACTTATTTTATATGCATTTACGCAACCCAATCTCTATCCCAACAGCTCCATGTACATGTAATTACTCAAAATAAGCACATAAGTTTTCGTAAACATGAAAGTTTATAACATTTTATTACTATAACTAACTAAACATATCAATTGCATAACCTGAGCATGCCAATCATATATTACAAGCAATTATAAGGTTCCAACACTAGTTAATTTCTTTCCATGGGTCCATATATCATTTCATTCAATTTGAAATGATTTACAACCAAATTTATTGCATTCAATTCATATTTACAACAACAACTCATATCCATTCCAAATTGATTTATATGTGCCATAGTTGCATAAATTCACTTCTATTAAATTTCAAATTGATTCACAATCAATTTATTTGCATTCCATTCATTATTGACTTTCATTATATGCAAATCCATTTTATTAAGCTTTCATACACAAACATGTCATATCATGTGTTTTTCAATGCATATGCAATTTATAGGGTTCAAACACTCAATTATACACTTCCACATTGATACCATTTATTCAATTTTAACTTGATTTGCAATCCATTCAATTTCACTCTATTCACATCCGCACTTATTATTTTTAAATTAATTAATCATTTAAACAAGGATGAGTAGAGTTAATTAATCATTTTATATACTATTGTTTGAGGTAATTAATCAGGATTAAAGCTAATTATTTATTTTAAATGAAAACGTTGAATCAATTAATCGTTGATTAACTATTTTAAACAATGATACTGGAGAAATCAATTAGTCTTTAAAGTTAACTAATCACTTTGATAAAGCAGTTTAAAAGTTAATATTTGTAATGTGAAATCCTAACACAAGATTGGTTTAGAATGTAAAGTTTGATTCAGTTACGAAAAGAATAAGTACTCTAATTTTCCATAATATGATATCAATTATATGGAAAGAATTTAGTTATACTTTTGGCACTAAATGTTAAGGTACAGAAACTTGTCACTATCATGAAAATTAAAAATATTGTCAAGGCAATGCTTAGGGGTAATATACCTTCACTTATCTGACTTCATTTTAAATCGAGAAATAGTACCAGTTTGAAATCGTCGAGTAGTGGTAGGAATATGAGATTTACCGTCCATATATGATCATTTTAATTATCCTCGGTAGTTGATTTATTGTCTATCGGCTCAGCTTTCTTTTTGTAAAATTGCCAGTTTAAGATGATTTGTTACTTATTTGAGCGTTAATTATCTTTTGTCGAAAATGACTAAAACCATAAAGAAAGTGGGGGCCAAGTTATGTGGGGTTGCTCCAATTAGAAAATATTCACATCATCTCTAGGTTGGTTTAGATTTTAAATGCATTAAGATGTGAAATACTCGGATTCTCGATAAGGTTAGTGGGGTTCGGAGTTCCCGAGAAGAGTCACATGAGAGAATGACCCTCTCAAGTATATTGAGTAGTGGTATGCTTTTGGTAAGGGGACACACCCTCCTAGTCATTAGTTGGAAAGTTTTTCTTTCCTTTCTGATGTAGCGGAAGCTTATGTAACAAGATTCAAGAAACCGAAAATAACCTGCTAATGAACTGTTGATCGTGCATGATACCGGTAAATTGGGCTTTATATTTAGTTGATTCTTCAACACAAAAGAATGCCGAAAATTGGAAAAAGAGGAGAAACAACAGAGTTTTCAGTTTTTTTTATTCTAAAGAAAATTCAGTCCATAACTTTCTGTCCATTTTGGTTTATATAGTCAGAGTACATTTTCTTGTACAACACATATACAGCTGGCAACCAATTATTTTCCAATGGAATACAATAATTCTTTACATTTTACAACAGAAATTGTATAAAAGAAAATTTGTATCACGTCATAGCTCATTTCATCATAGCCATTTGATATGCATCATTCCCCTTTAGGTTGAAAGAATTCACCCTCGAATTTGCACCAGGTTCAACACCTAAAGAATCTCTATAATATGGCAACAAGTGTTTGACATTAAAAACATCACGGTACGAATATAATTTGGCAACTTTAGTCGATAAGCATTATGGTAGATCTTCTTAATAATCTCCAGGGGACCAATCTTCTTTGCAGCCAATTTATTATATTCACCGACGGAAAACCGATCCTTAGTTAGGATAGGCCACATGAAATCTCCCCCCTCAAACTCAACATGTCTACATTTCTTGTCCACTGCTTGCTTATACATCAAATTTCTTTAACCAAACGGTCTTGAACAGTGCAATGAATCTCTTGTAAACATGAAACAAATTCAGCTGCCTTCCCATGAATTTTTCCTCGGTTAGGAAAAGGAATTAAATCGAGGGGACCCTTAGGAACTATCTAATATATGACTTCAAAAGGAAAGAATCTGGTACTACGTTTGATAGAATGATTATGTGCAAATTCAGCTTGGCATAACTTCGAATCCCAGCTTTTTAAATTGTCACCTACCAACCTCCTTAGCAAATTACCCAATGACCTATTCACAACTTCAGTCTGCCCATCGATTTGCGGATGACATGCAACTCCATACCCACCATCTTCCATAAACTAAGACAGAATTGACTCAGGAATCGAGCATCTCAATCAGAAATAATAGAACTAGGTAAACCATGAAGACGGTATACTTCCAAAAGTACAGCTGAGACATATTCACTGCATCCGTGGTCTTCTTGCAAGTAATAAAATGAACAATTGTAGAAAAACGATCAACAATCACATAGATAGAATCATTATCTCATTGAGTTTGCATTAAACCCAAAACAAAATCCATGCTCACCTCCACTCAGGGACGCGAAGGAACTGGTAAAGGCATCTATAACTTAGCATTTGTCGCTGTTCCTTTAGAAGCTTAACAAATCTAACATCTCTGCACAAACTTTTCTATCTCCTTGCGAATAGTAGGCCAAAAATAACAACCTTGAACCAACTGCAATGTACTAACTCACCCTATATGTGTTTCACATGAAGCTCCCTAATAATTTTCAATCGAAGACTACAATCAGGAATACAGAACTGATTTTCTTTGAACAGAAAACCATCCATCGACAGAAAATCCGATTTCTCACCCGCTTGCACCTTGTCCAAAATCTTCGAAAAATATGGGTCCGAAGCTACAATGGAAAATGAATCAAATCCGAAGACTTCAACTCTCGTCGTGGTTAAGTGAATACTTCTTCGACTCAACGCATCGGCCACCTTATTAGTGACTCCAGCTTTATGCTTCACTACAAATGTGAACTGCTGCAAGTAAGCAATCCAAGAAGCGTGTCTAGAAGCAACTTTATCTTGGTCTTGAAGATGTTTCAAAGCCTCATGATCTGTATACAAGGAAACTCTTTATGAAAAATATAATTTCTCCAATGTTTAACAGCTTGCACCACCACATAAAACTCCACATTATAAGTGTTATATCTCAATTTCATCCCCAATAAATTCTCATTGAAATAAGCAATAGGCCGCCCATTCTGACTCAAAACCCCACCAACTCCAACCTTCGAAGCATTAATGTGCAGCTCGAAAGGTTGATGAAAATCCAAAAATACCAAAATAAGCATTGAAGTAAGATGATTTTTAGTAAGCTTGAAAGCTTGTTCGGCCTCTTCAGTCCACATAAATTTCACTCCTTTCATGCAATCAGTCAATGAAGCCATGATGCTACTAAATTTGGAATAAAATGCCTATAAAAAGAAGCCAACCCACGAAAACTTTGAACCTCCATAATGGTCTTCGGACGAGGCTAATTTTTAATTGTTTTAACCTTGTTTGATCAACTTGTAAACCATCTCTAGGAACCACATAACCCAAGAACAAAACCTTCGAAGACATGAATATACACTTTATTGTAGCTGCATAAAACTGCTCCCTATGAAGATCACTCAAAACTTCATGCAGGTGTTCAAGATGCTCATCTGAACTTGCACTATAAATCAGAATATCGTCAAAATAGACAACCATGAATTTCCCAATAAAAGGCCTAAAAATTCGATTCATCACCCTCATAAAAGTACTAGGAGCTTTAGATAACCCAAAAGGAAAAAAAGTCATTCATACAACCCCTTCTTAGTTTTAAAGGCAGTCTTCCATTCATCTACAGGCCTAATCTAAACCTGATGATACCCACTCTTCAAACCAATTTTTGTAAAAATAACAACACCACTAATTCGATCAAGTAGACCATCAAGACATGGAATAGGAAACTGATACCTCATAGTGATTTTATTAATGGCTCGGGTGTCATTGCACATCCGCCACGAACCATCTATTTTGGTGCCAATAATACTGGCACTGCATAAGGACTCAAACTCTCTCGAACACGTCCCTGAGTCGATTATACTTCCACTTGTTGCCGCAATTCTTCGTTCTCACAAGGGCTCATCTCAGAATGTGGTCTGTGTGGTAAAATAGCCCCAGTCTCCAAATCAATTTGATGTTGGATATCACTCAATGGAGGGAAACCATCAGGCAGATCATCCGAAAAAACATTATCAAATTTGTGTAATACATGCTTCATTGCTTTAGGAATCACTTCGATTTTCGAAACATCAAATCCAATCAACAAGTAGACCTGATCATCCTCCTTCACCTCCTCCACAAATTCACCCATTGACAACAAATTTATGGCCTTATTATCATTATTAGACACAGATCCGCTTTTCTAACGTTGATTACGAACCAAAATAATTTTAGTTCCCTCAAACATGAAATTATAGCTATTTGTTTGCCCATCATGATGAACAGCTCCATTATGTTGCCATGGTCTCCCAACAAAAGATGACACACATCCATATTTACAACATCACACTAAATTTTATCTTTATACTTAGAACCAACAGAAAAAGGAACAAGTACGCGTTGAGAAACTGTTACCTCCCCTCCTTTCCTCAACCAAGCAAGCTTATATGGTTTAGGATGTTTTCCTGTATTCAGCCCCAACCTTTGAACTGCTTTCTCTGATATGATGTTGTCACAGCTCCCCGCATCAAACACAAATGGAAATTTTTTTTTCCCATAATCATGCAAGTAGATTGGAATATGTTGCTCCATAAGCACTCTGATTCACCTACAACCTTCGAAGTTAGGTAAATTCGCATCACCATTAGATTTAATCCCTCATTACTCGAAGCAATTTCCTCGTCATCACTATCAAATTTTGGGGGTCTAGAATATACCAAATCCTCTTCTTCTCCTTTCCCTTCATTTATGGTAACACCATGTTCATCCATAACCATAGTTCTTTTTCTAGGCTTCTTCGATGTTCTACTTCTTGGCAGTTGAAACATTTCAAATTACAAATACCTCTAGGAATTGGCGGATTAGTAGAAATCCGTTTATTACTCAGGGTGCCACTATTACAACCCTTAAACGGATTGTTAATCGTCATAAAACTTCCCCATCGTCGACCTAGTTTTTCCCACACAAAGGCTTTCTGATGGCCTCGACCACCGAAATCGAATTAAACATGTTCACCATATATCAAATTTGAACACGAAGACCTCCAATATAGCTCGACATCAACTGATCCTCCGTCTTCGAAATTTCATTCTGGCGATTAATTGGTAAAATTCAGTCGTGTGGTCGTCAACTGAATGCGTCCCTTGCCTCAAATTCTGTAATTGCCGGTACATTAACGATTGATAGTTGAAAGGAAAAAACATAGCCCTCGTCAACTTCTTCATCTTCTCCCAGGTCACCACCTTGGATTTTCCCATTCTTTCATGTGTTAATTTCGTTTGTTGCCACTAGGCCGTGGATCTTCCTCGTTATCCGGTTACAACCAATTTGACCCGGTGGTCTTCTGGAAACCCTTTGCACTCCAAGATTTCCTCAACTGCCACTATCCAATCTAAGAATTCTTCAGCTTGCATACCTCTTTTAAATTCAGGAATTTCTGTTCTCATCCCTGCCTCCCATCGTCGTTCTTCCATCCGAGACTGAAACTGCTGCCTTGAATTTTCTCGATGCTGAAATCGCGAAACTTCATCCTCTTCCTTTGCACTGATTATTTTCTTCGGTGTAGGTGTTGTTCGACCTCATTGATTGCGAGCCAGATCTTGAATCATCCGCTCAAGGCATCCAACACCTTCATCAAGTTTGGCATTGATTCGCTGCTCCAATTGCATCGAGTCATCTTGTTCATACACATCTTCTGAATCCCGATATCGTCGCGCTCGTCTTGGTGGCATCTTTCGAACAACGAGCTTGGTTCTGATACTAAATGATGCAGCGGAAGCTGATGTAACGAGATTCAGGAAACTGGAAACGGCCTGCTAATGAACCGTTGATCGTGCACGATACCGGTAAATTAGGCTTCAAATTTTGTTGATTTTTCAACACAGAAGAATGCCGAAAATTGAAAAAAGAGGAGGAACAATAGAGTTCTTAGTTCTTTTTTATTCTAAAGAAAAATCAATCGACAACTTTTTGCCCATCTTGGTTTATATAGCTAGAGTATATTTTCTTGCACAATACATATAAAACTGGCAAACAATTATTAGCCAATGGAATACAGCCATTCGTTATGTAACAGCCCAAATTTTTAACAAGTATTTTTCACTTGTATTTTAAAAACTTTGGGGTTTATTATATAAAAATATAAATTTTAAAATGATTAAAAATAAAAACAATTGATCAAATTTTTAATTAAATAATAAGATCACTGAAATTTTGACATGGTTAAGAATTAACTTTAATTTGGGATTTGTCGAAGATGGTAAATAACTTAATTTCAAGCAAAATCAAGTTTTAATTAATAAAAAATTAATAGCTTAGGTGGTTAAGACATCTGGGCTATTCACGACAGGTCACGAGTTCGAGTCTCAACACGGTCAGAATTTCAATTTTTTTAGTGTATAAATGAACTGGGTAATTACGCCTTAAAAAGGGCGTGTAAATTTAGGGAATAAATACCGTATATATATATATATATATATATATATATATATATATATATATATTTGATGTAAATCTTTTTCCAAAGGTCTAAAAATAAAATTTAAAAGTTTTGAAGTTTTTAACTTTGTTAAAAGACGACTCAATTCGCAATGTTAATAAAATGAATTTTGTATATGTATAATATATGTAAATCAATAAAATTTTGGTAAGTAATAACTTTGTAAAAAAAATTTAGTGTATTAATGAACTGTTGGATTTCACGTTTAAAGGACGCGTAAAATTTATGGTATAAGTAACGTAATAAACGTATAAACTAAAAAAGTTATTTTATATAAATTTTAGGTGTTTTGCATTGCGTCGGTTTGGCGTATTTTAAAAATCATATTTATATCTATATGGATTAAAATATCAGTCGGTAGTTTTATAGTAAACGTTACCTTTTCCATAGCTTTCAATTGGGTTTTAATTTTTGTATCTGACTTTTTCATTCCAAAATCTTTGCCAATTCTTGCCATTTCATTTAATTCAATCAAAATAAAGATCAAAATTTCATATAGCTGATCACGCAACTATTACATGGTATAAAATGTTGAAATCAAATTTTCATAAATTGGCAGCATAAATCACGCATATAAAATAACGTTCAAACTAAAGAAACTGGAAAGTAATCAACGCATGCATTTAATCAAGATTTTCGTATAACTGGCAATAATAAATCATGCAACTTTCTGGTCTGCCTAAATGTTTATTAACACTTGCCATTCTTGCCTGCTTGTTTGGTCCCCTATATTTCGCATGACTTATCCATGAATACATAAGAAAGAATTTTTTAAAATTAAGAATCAATCTCTTGCCTAAATTCACGCATCATTCTAGGAATTCATTAAATCAAAATTTTGTATAGCTGGGAGAATTTCAAATTTCATTCGAATTCGCCTATTCAGTTCAAAGCAAATTATATTTGATTACTGTTTTCCTATAATCACGCAAGCCTCCCATATATATTATTGTGCAACTCGCATCTCAGAAGATCTCACGTGCCTTCATAACTCTCAACTTGTTTTCTTATATATATATATATATATATATATATATATATATATATAAAGCCTCACACAAAAACTTTATATTGCATCTAAAATTTGCCTTCATTCTTCTTGAGAAATTGCGCAGGTATGGCCACACCTTGCTTTTATTTATTTTGTTCTTCTTCTTCTTGTTTCATTTGGTCCAATGTCCACACTACTCGACTGCTCCACCACCTGTCCTTGCCACATCTCCTTTTTCCCTCTCTGATCTATTTTGACATACATGTCAGATTGTTGTAGGAAGACAAGCTTAGTATCCTTCTTTTGAATTCTATAGAAAATGCATGCATTCCTGTAGTTGTGGCCACTTGAACTTCTTGCGTGGGTCTTTTTTTTTATATGAATTGCTAAAGTGTGTCATCTTTGAAAAAAAATGTAACAAACAAAACTAATATCCTTCATTTGCATACACTTACACGTGCAAAATCACGTTTGTTTCAGCAGATAGGTAGAACTTTTTATTACCTAAATTATTTCCAAAATATGCAGTGACTTGTACATTTTAAGTGCATGCTTACGGGGTTTAAAATAGGCAAGCAGACCGTGACATTTATTTAGTTTGTATCACCTTGTTTTGTGAATTCATGCATGAGTCATTTTAATAAAATGTAAAAAAAAAAAAAAAAAAATATTTTCATTTGCATCTCCGAAAAAAAAAGAAAAAAAAAAAGAAAAAAAATGCATGTTTTAAAAGATGAGGTAGGAGTGGCTGTGCTATGTTGCATGTTCAAGTTTTGGGAACCAACATGCTTCACTTTTATTTAACGTGATTTTTTATACAGAGAAAGAAAAAAAGGAAAAAAAAAGAAAAAAAAATATATATATATATTAGTTGCAAATTTCACTGTTTTCAATTTCTGAAGAATTTTAGTGTACGCCACCTGTTTGTAGAAAGGGAATAACGTATTGTGTCCACCTTTTTCTTTCCAGCTTTTGCCTAAAACTTTCCACTATAATTTTCATGGGTACGTAAATAGTTAAGATTTCACTGCCTGGCCTTGAGAACGTGGGCAAGTCGAGTAGTGGGAGTGGTCGAGTCAGCTCAAATTCTATTCGTTCCAGTTGTTTCGAAAATTTTGCTTGACCGTAATTTTAAAAGTCGCGTATTTGGTATTTGGATCTTATTTTAGATTTGAATCAAGGCGTGGCATCCGCGGAAACCTAATCGTGCCATTTGTACGATCCTTTATCAAGTGGTAAAATCGTTTGAATCTGATTATCTGCAGTTTAAGGTGAGTATTTCTCACCAGACAAACATGTCTATATATCTGTGAATTATCGCAAGTGTATTTGTAGATTTTTATTTAAATGTTATCTGTCTGTAATATAACGTAGGATGTTAAACCCATTTAAAATTGACACCTCATCAGTTGTTATCTATTGTGATATTATTGCAGTTATATTATTTAATGCTTATTTACTGATTAAATCATCATTGCAAGTTCCCTGTAATTCGAGATCGTTATAGGCTGAAATGATAGGCCTGCACGATAATTATTTATTCATTTATTTATTTAATTGTTTAATTATTTATTTGTTAACTTGGGATTGCGGGTTTGAAATGATAGAACCCGGGATTTTGTAAATTGCGGATTGAAATGATATAAATCCGTATCACTTGACCTAGGCTAGAAAACTATATACAGACCCGTGGTTTATATAATATTTTTCTGAAATGTTTAAAAGTGTTTTAAATAATATTCTGGTTCAAATGTAAAGGATTTTTATAAAATTTATAATGATTTTTGAATAAGTCAAAATGTTAAATAAATAAATGTTTAAGTAAAATTTTGAAATATAACTTATTTTGGGTAATTCTGAAATTTTGTTAAAAGTGAGTTTTAGTTAAGGAAATAATTGATAATAAGTTATATTTGGGAATTTAAAATTTGATTGTTAAGTTAATAATTTATTACAGCACTTAAATGTTGTCTTTTATAAACGAACTGTTTTAACCTATAGACTTTAGGTAGCATTTCATAAGTGCTATAGAAACTGGGATTTTGATTATTTAAAATAAATTTATGGAAATAATCTTTGGGGAAATGGGTTTAAATTTTGGAAGTTAATATGTAATTAATAAAAAATAAGGAATTGACTTTGAATGGTTTTAAATGGAAGAATTTAATTTAAAAAAAAAAGGGTGAGAAAAAGGCAATCAATTCCTAAAATAAATTGAATAGATTTAAATGGACCATTTTATAAAATGACTAATGTTTAAAAACAATATTTTGATATTGAAGGTATTTGAAATTTATTTTGATTTCAAAATATAAATACCATTTTTAAAAAGTTGTAACCACGGGTTATAATAACGTTTGGTTGTTAAAGAGACCGAGATCAGATATCTGGCATACTCTCTGTCGATACCGAAAACCACTTTGACAACCGTGTATGCGGTGGAGATTCCAGAATGAAGTAGGATGGTGGTGACGTTTTCTTTAAGGTAAATACGTGGACCCGACTCCCGTGAGTTGGCATAAGGTGGCTAAAACAGGAGCGATTGACGGATTAATGAGGTAGCACTTCTGATCGGACGCACTTCTTCGTATGCCATTCTATTACTTTTGTGATTGTTTTGGTGTGCACCTTTGATTTGGGAGTGTTGTTCGAGGTGGGCGGTAGCTGCGCGCTACGCGTTACCATCGGTCCGGAAGCGTAATTGATATATCTACCCTGGCATTGCCTAGTTGTGTCGTGTCACCTACCATAGCGAGCCTTGTACGATTTTGTTTTTCTCCCGTAGCCCGTGTGGTATCCTCTGGTGGCTTCCCGATTAGGAGGGACCATGATATTGGATGGACTACTGGGACTATTACGTGTTAAGGGGAATATTGGGTCACTCCTTAACGCTATTTAAAAGTAAGTTTATTTTAACATAGACACTATTATAATAGCGAAAATATTACTACATAGTAAATAGTTTAACGGATCCTTAGAGGATGGGGGTCCCAAGCATCCTTTAAGTTACTTGCTCTATATTACAGTACACTTGAATTAGCTTACACTATATAAGTATGTATGTCCTGACTCGAGTGTTTATGTTTTATGTTACGCTCGGGTCAGCCTGAGTTGCAGTTCAGTCATCATCCCGGAGCTACGACTTCTGTAGATCCTTTCAAGCTGCTGGCAACTTCCTTTCCAGTTCTTTATCTAGAATTTTGAAATCAAGACTAGTGGACATTTGGATTGTTCTACTGATGATTTAAAACCATATTTGGATTAAAGACTATGTAATTTTTATTTGATTGAAACTATTTATAGTGGCTTCATGAACAACTAAGTATTTTAAATTCCGCTGCGAGTATTCTGATTCTGTGTATGTGATTCTGTGATTAATTATTTACTGTATATTTTGAGATTTGCCAAATTTTATTTACAATGCGTTATTTTGAACAATTCAAGTCCGACATATGCGGATGCGAATGGTTGAAAATATCGGGTCGTCACATTTGGTATCAGAGCTTTGGCTCTAGGCAAAACTTAGAATGTATGGTAAAATTGATTTACATAATCACTTTCATTTGAGCTTGAATCTCTTCCTTTTCGAATTTTGGAACGTTCCCTGCGGTTCCGAAGTTCATTCGTGTCCCTCACTATTCATTTTCTTTCGATTTCTGGAGTATCCCATAACTCCATTTCGGATGATTTTTATAGTGAATTGGCGGTCTCGCCAATATTCTAATTAAGGGGTGAAACTCCTTTACAATTAGCATTGATTCACCAGAGATTTATATTTATCATCGGTTTAGATAATAGTATCTTTGGTTATTCTGAACTTTATTTCTTCAGATCGAATGTAGATTTACCCTAGAAAATCCACATCGATCTTATTCTTTAAGTCACGGTTGAACCGGTTAAGGTTGCCCGCGATTTATATAAACTTATCTGGTTCCTTATTCTGTTATTTAACTATCGGATCTTCTGATTCCAACTTATCTTTAATCAAAATTCTCTTTAATTTGAGTCCTTCAAATTTGAATCTCTATACTTGTTTTGGAAAATTTATTCCTATATTTGGGAAAAATCTAATATTATATATATAAGTATAATTTTCAAAATTTAACTAGTTGTTTAGAGATAATAGTGTTTGATTTTATTTATGGTTATGTAAACCATTGGTTTTGTCTTATATAAATAATTGAACTATAAAACATGGTTATAAATTTATTTGGAAACAGAAATAGATTTAAAACAAGAATTTAAGAATTTAATTTCTAATAGTTTCAAACCTTGTGTTTAAAGTCTTAAAAGGATATATTATTATTTAAATTATTTTCGAATATAAATTTGTTTCCAAAGAATTTTTAAAGTTTTAAAAATTAGTTCTCTTCTCTTTGTCGCTGGAAAATAATTTCGGTGATGACTACAACATCATCGACATTCATTTTCGAGTATCGAAGTAAAGAGACCACGTTGTAGTTTTGCTTCAAAAATTTAATTGATTTGAATTTCTAAATGTGACTTAATTTATAATATATATAGATATATGATTTAAATTTGATTTGACATATGCTATATATATGTATTTATTTATCTCTAAAGTGTTTGAAGTTAATTGGAAATTTAATTCATAAATTTATGTTAAAAGGTGATTCTAATGATAAAATAAAGTCAAATTTTGAATGAATATTTAAACTTGAATAATAGAATTGGAAAATTTTTACTTGTATAATTGCATGCCAATATAACTTACCTAAATCATTCAGAAATTAACTATGTAATTGGATAATGTAAAATATAAAAGGATTTTATAAATAAAATTTGAGTGGTTATAATAAATGTTATACACTTAAAGTTTCAGCTACAACAAGACAAATAGAGGTAAATAGAAATAAAATAATAATTGAATAATATACAATATCAAATGGTGTTAAAGGAAATTTAGAAATATATTGGAATAGTTATATTAAATATAATCTACTTAATATGTGCGATAAGATATATTAAGTAGAATATATTTAATAATAATCTGGAATAAAGAAGAATTAAATTTTTTGAATAAAAGATGATTATTATAAATGACTATACAAATTTCTGATTTTAGAAAATAATTGGATAATAAGATAATTAATTTGGAAATAGTTAAGATTGATTTAACTTCTGTAAAAATCAAATGAATTAAATCTATTATTGAATATTAATTAATTTAAATTGAATTTATATGGTTTAGATATTGAGAAAAATATTTGACATAGATGAGAAAAATATTGAGAGAAATAAATTTAATTATAGTTTGGAATAAAGAAGAAACTAAATGGGGAATTTAGTTTATTTGGGAAATGGTAAATTTACTTTAAAAATTAAGTTAAATTACCATTTCAAATTTGGACTAAAATTAAACATTTTAAATTAGAATGTTATAATACCTTGTGTAAAATTTGGAAAAAAAAAGTGAATGTTTTTTTTTTAAGTGTAGGGATATTATACAAGTAAATATGTAAATAAATAAATGTTAAAATTTTAAGTATAAATAGATGAAATCAATGATTAATTTAAAATTGAATTTTTATTGTTTAGATTAATGTTTCTAATTTAAGTTTCAATTTAGTTTTCTTTCAGGTTGTTTCTATTCCCCTACATTCTTCCTTTTCGAGGACGAAAAGTTCTGAGTGGGGGAGAGTGTAACAGCCCAAATTTTTAACAAGTATTTTTCACTTGTATTTTAAAAACTTTGGGGTTTATTATATAAAAATCTAAATTTTAAAATGATTAAAAATAAAAACAATTGACCAAATTTTTAATTAAATAATAAGATCACTGAAATTTTGACATGGTTAAGAATTAACTTTAATTTGGGGTTTTTGTCGAAGATGGTAAATAATTTAATTTCTAGCAAAATCAAGTTTTAATTAAGAAAACATTAGTAGCTTAGGTGGTTAAGACATTTGGGTTATTCATGACACGTCACGAGTTCGAGTCTCAACATGGTCAGAATTTCAATTTTTTTAGTGTATAAATGAACTGGGTAATTACGCGTTAAAAAGGGCGCGTAAATTTAGGGAATAAATACCGTGTGTGTATATATATATATATATATATATATATATATATATATATATTTGATGTAAATCTTTTTCCAAAGGTCTAAAAATAAAATTTAAAAGTTTTGAAGTTTTTAACTTTGTTAAAAGACGACTCAATTCGCAATGTTAATAAAATGAATTTTGTATATGTATAATATATGTAAACCAATAAAATTTTGGTAAGTAATAACTTTGTAAAAAAAATTTAGTGTATTAATGAATTGTTGGATTTCGCGTTTAAAGGACGCGTAAAATTTATGGTATAAGTAACGTAATAAACGTATAAACTAAAAAAGTTATTTTATATAAATTTTAGGTGTTTTGCATTGCGTCGGTTTGGCGTATTTTAAAAATCATATTTATATCTATATGGATTAAAATATCAGTCGGTAGTTTTATAGTAAACGTTACCTTTTCCATAGCTTTCAATTGGGTTTTAATTTTTGTATATGACTTTTTCATTCCAAAATCTTTGCCAATTCTTGCCGTTTCATTTAATTCAATCAAAATAAAGATCAAAATTTCATATAGCTGATCACGCAACTATTAAATGGTATAAAATGTTGAAATCAAATTTTCATAAATTGGCAGCATAAATCACGCATATAAAATAACGTTCAAACTAAAGAAACTGGAAAATAATCAACGCATGCATTTAATCAAGATTTTCGTATAACTGGCAATAATAAATCACGCAACTTTCTGGTCTGCCTAAATGTTTATTATCACTTGTCATTCTTGCCTGTTTGTTTGGTGCCCTATATTTCGCAAGCCTTATCCATGAATACATAAGAAAGAATTTTTTTAAATTAAGAATCAATCTCTTGCCTAAATTCACGCATCATTCTAGGAATTCATTAAATCAAAATTTTGTATAGCTGGGAGAATTTCAAATTTCATTCGAATTCGCCTATGCAGTTCAAAGCAAATTATATTTGATTACTTTTTTTCTATAATCACGCAAGCCTCCCATATATATTATTGTGCAACTCGCATCTCAGAAGATCTCACGTGCCTTCATAACTCTCAACTTGTTTTCTTATATATATATATATATATATATATATATATATATATATATATATATATAAAGCCTCACACAAAAACTTTATATTGCATCTAAAATTTGTCTTCGTTCTTCTTGAGAAATTGCACAGGTATGGCCGCACCTTGCTTTTATTTATTTTGTTCTTCTTCTTGTTTCATTTGGTCCAATGTCCACACTACTCGACTGCTCCACCACCTGTCCTTGCCACATCTCCTTTTTCCCTCTCTGATCTATTTTGACATACATGTCAGATTGTTGTAGGAAGACAAGCTTAGTATCCTTCTTTTGAATTCCATAGAAAATGCATGCATTCCTGTAGTTGTGGCCACTTGAACTTCTTGCGTGGGTCTTTTTTTTTATATGAATTGCTAAAGTGTGTCATCTTTGAAAAAAAAAAAGGTAACAAACAAAACTAATATCCTTCATTTGCATACACTTACACGTGCAAAATCACGTTTGTTTCAGCAGATAGGTAGAACTTTTTATTACCTAAATTATTTTCAAAATATGCAGTGACTTGTATATTTTGAGTGCATGCTTACGGGGTTTAAAATAGGCAAGCAGACCGTGACATTTATTTAGTTTGTATCACCTTGTTTTGTGAATTCATGCATGAGTCATTTTAATAAAATGTAAAAAAAAAAAAAAAAAAGTATATTTTCATTTGCATCTCCGGAAAAAAAAATGCATGTTTTAAAAGATGAGGTAGGAGTGGCTGTGCTATGTTGCGTGTTCAAGTTTTGGGAACCAACATGCTTCACTTTTATTTAACGTGATTTTTTATACAGAGAAAGAAAAAAAGGAAAAAAAAAAGAAAAAGAAAAAATATATATATATATTAGTTGCAAATTTCACTGTTTTCAATTTCTGAAGAATTTTAGTGTACGCCACCTGTTTGTAGAAAGAGAATAACGTATTGTGTCCACCTTTTTCTTTCCAGCTTCTGCCTAAAACTTTCCACTATAATTTTCATGGGTTCGTAAATAGTTAAGATTTCACTGCCTGGCCTTGAGAACATGGGCAAGTCGAGTAGTGGGAGTGGTCGAGTCAAGTCAAATTCTATTCGTTCCAGTTGTTTCGAAAATTTTGCTTTGACCGTAATTTTAAAAGTCGCGTATTTGGTATTTGGATCTTATTTTAGATTTGAATCAAGGCGTGGCATCCGCGGAAACCTAATCGTGCCATTTGTACGATCCTTTATCAAGTGGTAAAATCGTTTGAATCTGATTATCTGCAGTTTAAGGTGAGTATTTCTCACCAGACAAACATGCCTATATATCTGTGGATTATCGCAAGTGTATTTGTAGATTTTTATTTAAATGTTATCTGTCTGTAATATAACGTAGGATGTTAAACCCATTTAAAATTGACACCTCATTAGTTGTTATCTATTGTGATATTATTGCAGTTATATTATTTAATGCTTATTTACTGATTAAATCATCACTGCAAGTTCCCTGTAATTTGAGATCGTTATAGGCTGAAATGATAGACCTGTACGATAATTATTCATTCATTTATTTATTTAATTGTTTAATTATTTATTTGTTAACTTGGGATTGCGGGTTTGAAATGATAGAACCCGGGATTTTGTAAATTGCGGATTGAAATGATCTAAATCCGTATCACTTGACCTAGGCTAGAAAACTATATACAGACCCGTGGTTTATATAATATTTTTCTGAAATGTTTAAAAGTATTTTAAATAATATTCTGGTTCAAATGTGAAGGATTTTTATAAAATTTATAATGATTTTTGAATAAGTCAAAATGTTAAATAAATAAATGATTAAGTAAAATTTTGAAATATAACTTATTTTGGGTAATTCTGAAATTTTGTTAAAAGTGAGTTTTAGTTATGGAAATAATTGATAATAAGTTATATTTGGGAATTTAAAATTTGATTGTTAAGTTAATAATTTATTACAGCACTTAAATGTTGTCTTTTATAAACGAACTGTTTTGACCTATAGACTTTAGATAGCATTTCATAAGTACTACAGAAACTGGGATTTTGATTATTTAAAAATAAATTTATGGAAATAATCTTTGGGGAAATGGGTTTAAATTTTGGAAGTTAATATGTAATTAATAAAAAATAAGGAATTGACTTTGAGTGGTTTTAAATGGAAGAATTTAATTTAAAAAAAAAAAGGGTGAGAAAAAGGCAATCAATTCCTAAAATAAATTGAATAGATTTAAATGGACCATTTTATAAAATGACTAATGTTTAAAAACAATATTTTGATATTGAAGGTATTTGAAATTTATTTTGATTTCAAAATATAAATACCATTTTTAAAAAGTTGTAACCATGGGTTATAATAACGTTTGGTTGTTAAAGAGACCGGGATCGGATATCTGGCATACTCTCTGTCGATACCGAAAACCACTTTGACAACCGTGTATGCGGTGGAGATTTCAGAATGAAGTAGGATGGTGGTGACGTTTTCTTTAAGGTAAATACGTGGACCCGACTCCCGTGAGTTGACATAAGGTGGCTAAAACAGGAGCGATTGACGGATTAATGAGGTAGCACCTCTGATTGGACGCACTTCTTCGTATGCCATTCTATTATTTTTGTGATTGTTTTGGTGCGCACCTTTGATTTGGGAGTGTTGTTCGAGGTGGGCGGTAGCTGCGCGCTACGCGTTACCATCGGTCCGGAAGCGTAATTGGTATATCTACCCTGGCATTGCCTAGTTGTGCCGTGTCACCTACCATAGCGAGCCTTGTACGATTTTGTTTTTCTCCCGTAGCCCGTGTGGTATCCTCTGGTGGCTTCCCGATCAGGAGGGACCATGATATTGGATGGACTACTGAGACTATTACGTGTTAAGGGGAATATTGGGTCACTCCTTAACGCTATTTAAAAGTAAGTTTATTTTAATATAGACACTATTATAATAGCGAAAATATTACTACATAGTAAATAGTTTAACGGATCCTTAGAGGATGGGCGGTCCCAAGCATCCTTTAAGTTACTTGCTCTATATTACAGTACACTTGAATTAGCTTACACTATATAAGTATGTATGTCCTGACTCGAGTGTTTATGTTTTATGTTACGCTCGGGTCAGCCTGAGTTGCAGTTCAGTCATCATCCCGAAGCTACGACTTCTGTAGATCCTTTCAAGCTGCTGGCAACTTTCTTTCCAGTTCTTTATCTAGAATTTTGAAATCAAGACTAGTGGACATTTGGATTGTTCTACTGATGATTTAAAACCATATTTGGATTAAAAGACTATGTAATTTTTATTTGATTGAGACTATTTATAGTGGCTTCATAAACCACTAAGTATTTTAAATTCCGCTGCGAGTATTCTGATTCTGTGTCTGTGATTCTGTGATTAATTATTTACTGTATATTTTGAGATTTGCCAAATTTTATTTACAACGCGGTATTTTGAACAATTCAAGTCCGACATGTGCGGATGCGAATGGTTGAAAATACTGGGTCGTCACACGTTATATTTTATAACATAAGTTGTATAAAAGAAAATTGGTGCCACGTCACAGCACATTTTATCATAATCACTTGATCTGCAACACTTTCCTTTGATTCTAAATTTTCAAATCTATCTCTTTCTTAGTTGCGTTGGGAAGTGTAGTGAGCACTTCGCGATGTTCAATTACTTGTATCCATTGTTGTGATTGGATGTTGTTATTATAAGAGAAATTCGTTTCACAGTTGGCGGCGTGGTCTCACATACTATATATATCTCTACCCTTTTGATTAGAGATATGCTCATACCAGACTTATTGTCTGATCCGAGTTTTTTTTTTTATAAACTCTCGAGTGCTCAATCATGTTTGAGTAATCCGAGAATAGTAGGTTTCCTTTGGACGCTTTGAAGACGATGGACGAGCAGGCGGCTCCTTTACCTATCTAGTTATCTATTTCCGTTGTATGATTATGTATGCATATCCTACATCAGAAAGTATAAAGGTAGAATGTATAATTGTCTAGTTTGATACTTGTAGTTTTGTGTAACTCAAATAACTCAATGTTAAGAGTAACCTAATGTACTATACTATTTTTGTATTATATGTAACCACTCCGATATGAGACTTTTTCTATTCTGTTCTGATCTGTTCTTTTATTTTACCCCATGACAACTCGTCTTTGGATGCTTGGGCAACGACACACAAACAACGAGATTGCGTTAAACGTCATTCTCAGAGGTTAGAAAGGTGGGTCGTCAAAACATAGAAATAGGCTCACGAGCAAAGTGAATCCTATATGTGTGTATGTATGTAAAAGTAAATATGGCCTAACCTCACAACACAACAAAATAAAGTTCAATTAGAGACTACAAATTTAAAGCTGAATATTTTCGGTCTTTAAAGAAAGGCTGATTTATAATTGAACAATTCAATCCTTAATTATTAATATTAAAGACCAAAAATTAGTTTTTACTCTGTCTTTATAATTTGCAACTATTTTAAAACTGACTTTCAGTCTCTGTTCAATAATTAAATGTGTAAATATGCAATGATTAAGAATTTTTATTTCACATCCAATGTCTTAAATTGGTAATCCATGGCATAGTTTGTGAGATTCCATAAAACTAAATAAATTTATTAACAGAATTTAAAGTTGCACGTTTCTAATATTAAGCTCTCATCACGCATGAAACTTCTCCACCTTCCCAATTAAAACTCACGAAGCCTTGTCATGCAATAAAACAAAAACATAATCTTATTATTCTTATTCATCTCTTAGATTCAGACAACCATTTTATACTCAGTTAAATCTTACTATAATTCTTCTTCACCTTTCTCTGTCTCATGAAATTAGCTCAATTTGTCCTCAAAAAATAAAACCTTTGTTTCAATTAAACCTTCGGTTTCCACAATCATTGCACTGTTGCCTACATATTGGCAGCCATGTTCTTGTGAATTTGCAGCTTCAGAAACTGCCGTAAATATCCATCTTCACCGAATGGTCAATTGGAAAATATAACAATGTACATCCTAAAATGATTGTTATTTTCAGTACTTCTTAAATACTATAGCACAATGCTATTTAGTAACAATGTGCTGCATAAGTTATAGCACTCAGTACATGCAATGTTTTGTGGAGAAATGGATCCATACAACTTTACAACTAGTAACTCAACTTCAGGACCGATGCAAACTTTACAACCACTAAGAGTTAGCGAATGAAATGGATGGTATTTGCAATGCAAGACTCAGTAAGTGCATGGCTTCACAAATCTACTAGGTACGGAAGAAACCAAGAGCAAAAAAGTTTGACTATAGTCCGAATTTGAGGATTCATATCTAAATTTCTTTATGAAAACCACCGTAGTTAGGCAGTTCATCCAATTGTTCACATCTAAATGTGAATCGATTTAGAATAGTTAATGTATGAAAATATCATGTATATTTCAATTCATTATTTTGTTTTTGTTTTTTAAGGTGAGAGAGGATATCTGCCATGATTTACAGTTTGTTGTTTCGACCTCCATGATTTGAAAAGAGCTCTCTGCTGTTTTGGTCAAAGATTATTTCTTTTTTTGGATATGGTGATAGAAAAGAATATATCGGACAGATGCCTCGGTAGGAGCAGTGAATGTGGGTTTGAGCTCTGTCTTTACCGTTAGTGATGGCGTATTTTGATTATGAGAGTGTATTTCACTTAGGTGATGTTATGTACTGGGTACGTGTTATTTTCCATAGCATTTGTTTTTTTTTTTTTTTTGAAATAAGATAAAAAAGGGCCCAGCCCATAATACATAGTATCGGGTTAAAAGATCAAACCCGAAGTAAAGAAACAAAACACAAACCCTAGCAACACACACAGTAGCGCCTCCATTAAACAAAAAAGAGAAAAAAACCCGATAATGGCAGAAAGCCAAATCGCCAACAAATTATGTAAAAAAAAAAAAAAATAAGAAGCTATAAGCAGAAATCATGCTGATCACCAAAAAACCAAAGCTTAAGGAGGCTTTAGATCTTTCTTATCCTCACAGCGCCTTTTCAAGGGTTTGCGCTCCATACTATTGATTCTCGAAAGATCTAATTTTGCATTGCTTCTCTGCAGCTCGGTGTTATCGTCTTCTGGGTTGTAGCGAACAGCGACTTGAACGTTCGTCTCTTTTCTCTGATTATTGTTATTCTCTAGATCCTCTGGAGAATAATGACGAGTAATTTGATTGTCGAAAGAGTGAGAAAAAGTAGCAGATGATTCACTGCTTTCTCCTTTACTCCAGCAAGATAAGTGATAGACCTTGTTATTCAGCATACTCTTGTAGAAAATGCCATCTTTTTTGCCAAAATTAACTTTCGTATGGTTGAAATCTTCGATAGATAGCAAATTAAGCTCACTGGAAACACTACTGGAAGAGCAGTAGTTCTTCAGACCTGCAACAGGTATTAGGCCACTATTACTGTTCGTAGAATGCATTTTAGAAGAACGATGATGATTAATAATTTGATTACTTCCCTTGCAGGTAATACTCGTTGCAGCTGGAGGATGGCTGCCTTCAGGAAGATAGTCCATGGGCAAGCTGCTATGCTTAAGCAAGAAATTGACTTTATCCGTTGCGTGAAAATTACAATGGCAATCTCTTCGGCTGCTACAAGGGATATACTTAGCGTATTTCCCATTAAGTAAAAAATCTTCAACTCTATATTCATAGTCAATGATGTTATATGTGGCAGATAGATCAGCATCGTTGTGTGCATTCTGTTTGCTAGCTTTTTTATTGAGAATTTGGAAGTCAGAAAATATACTGTTCCAAATATGAATGCTATCATTTTCTTTTTTGTTGTGAATTCTTTGGTTTCTTTCTTTCCAAATGTGATAAATGACAGTAGTGAGCATAATCGAAGCTCTTTTAAACTCTTTAGATTTGGGTTTAAAGCATTGTTGAATGTATTTAATGCTTTCACTTATACTTTGAATAGGCTGATGCTGATTAAAACCCAAAACATTTTTAGCAATAAACCAAATATGTTTTGAAAATGCACAATCAAAAAAGAGATGATCTGCATTCTCCACTTCATTTTTGCACAAAATACAGTTTTTATCAGCATTTTTATTCCATTTTGCAATTCTTTCTAGAGTAGGAAGTCTATTAAGGATGGCGAAATAGGAACAGTGAGCCATTTTTGGGCAGTTTGATTTGCACCAAATAACTTTTTTCCAGTAAACTTCGGTTTCTTCACCTTTCACAAAATTCCATACTTTTTTAAAAGAAAAAGTATCCTTTGAACAAAGCTTCCAAACCCAAGTGTCTCTTGAAATGTTATCATCAATAGAAATTTTTCCAATAGCATTTCTAAAAATATTAGCAGCTTGATGAGAATTTACATTCTATTTTTGATTGAAAATAATGCTTTGAACTTTATCATTGGCACCACCTATAATAAACAAATTATTCCACCCCAGCAAATCAATGAGAGAATTTCCAAATATCCAGGGATCAAACCATAAACTAGTGGCACTGCCATCCTTAATCTTCCTCTCTATAAGCTTTTTACCATTTTCTCTACAATCTAAAATGTTTTTCCAAGTATATGAATGATAGCTACCAGCTTTAGCAATCCAGAAATTTTTATTTTTGAGATATGTGTTAAGTTGTTTACTGCAATCTTATTCAGTTAAATCAAACTTTTCCAACTATTAAAGTTGTATTTTTGAATTGCTATATAAATTGTAAGGTTGATCGTAGGTCGGTTCATAAATTATATCCAGTCACTCAAACACACATATTGTATTAATTGGGATGTAAACATTTAAATAAATTTGTATTTAAGACCGATCAATGACCACAAGTCAATCTTTACGATTTAGTCTTTAAGCGCATTTAAAACTGATTTTCAATTTCTAATTGTAAAGACTCAAATTTTAGTCCCAGTTTTTTTTGTGACTGTAGAATTAGTGAAAAAAAATAACAGTCTTTGGATAATCTTTAAATACTATTTAAAAACCGAATTGTTCAATTAAAGACTGAAATTTTAAGTCTTTAGTTCAATGTTTTTCAGTAGTGTAAGTAGCAATAATCATTGATAGTATAATGTATTTCAGCATACATGCTCCATACGTAAAAGCAAGAATTGTAGCATTCAGAATACATGCTTACTCGCAACTGTTCATTAAATGCAATAGATATTGATTATTTGATACCACTCAGGCGTTATGAAAATGTGTACAAGCAATAACTTCTGTTTTGTTAGAAAATGGTGTAACCAAAGGCACAAAACATACTATACTCCCTCTTTAATTTGTAAGCACAACAATACATTCTCATTGGAGTAAGTAGAGCACGATAACTTTATATATTATAATAATAGAAGATTAAGGGTATAATACAGACAAGAGATTACAAGCATTAAGTGTTGGAATTACAAGCATTAAGTGTTGGAATTTCTAATACTAAATTGAATGAAAATAACATAGTCCTACATCGTCAAAAATTGCAAAACTATTCTAGTATAGTAATAGATTTGCAATGAAAGGATTGGGGTCTTGAGGCACCTAAATGTTTACTTCGTTGTGAGGAGGGAGATCATGCATCACCACCACACATGCGCGCGCACCGCCGCTGTCCGTCCATCCGGCCGAACTGGTCGGGCTCAGGTTTAGTTTGGGTCTAATATGATCCTATTTTTACTGCAAAACTGGGTCGGGTTTTCTAACCGTTGCAGGCTATACGAACATGTGCGGATCTGCTTAGAAGCGGACACAGATTGACTGAAGAGACGCGGATGAACAGAAGCAGGTGCGACGCGAGCGGATGTGAGTACCAGGTGGGTGCTACGCGGCTGAAGAAGCGCGTGCGAACGAAAGAAGGTGCAACGTGAACGGATGCGGGTGCGGGCCGTTAATGAACAGTAGCAGTTAAAAAGGCAACGGTGCAACCCGTCAAGCGGATGCGACTGTTTGAAGTGATGCAGACGAAATTATAAATAGGAGAGAATACTGGTCACATTCGCTTTCTATTCCAATTCTATTTTCTTATGCTTCTTCCTCTCTACTGCTCTACTTCTCTACTGCTCTATATAGTAAATCACAGACTTGACATACTCTTACAATCTCGTGCAGATTACTTCTGTTATATCTTGTGAGAATTTACATAAAATAAGGAAATTGTTTCGACAAGCCTTGGACGGAATTTCTCAGTTAACTGCTCAGATTCTAGTCTATTTGTATATTCTTATGCATCATTTTTTATCTTTTCGGTTTCTACGTTTTGCTATTTTTTACGATAGTATAACGTTGTTGTTGTAATTTAGTTACGACATACCTATTGCTTAAATTAGCTAATACAAACTTTCCGTGTAGTGGAAATCTGATTGATAAACTTATGAGATGAGTTTATAATTGATTATTCTCTGTTTTGGTATACTAGACGTATAACATCTTAAGAATTTTTCTGTTTTTACTGAAACAGAGATGGCAACAGTTGAACTATCAACAAAGGCTACTACACACAACAGGCCCGATCCTTTCAGAGGAGATGGTGACGATTTTCTAACATGGTAGAATCAGATGTTGTTCTATCTCACCACACTCGGTCTACAACGGTATCTCGAGGAGGAGGAACCAGTGTCTGCACTAGGCCAAACCAAAGAAACACACAAAGATGCATTTCTAGCTGCTGATACATGGAAGCATTCGTACTTCTTGTGCAGAAACTATATTCTAAACTGTTTGGACAAAATGCTATACAAAGTGTATAAGCCTCTAAAGGCAGCACATGCCCTCTAGAATGCACTTGCCATAAAGTACAAGACACAGAATGTCAGTCTGAACAAATTCATTGTAGACAAATTCATGGACTACAAAATGATAGACTCCAAATCTATGGCTACTCAACTGCATGAACTCCAAATTATTATTCATGAACTTGAATCAGAAGGCCATAAGGTTGGATAATCTTTCTTGGTTGAAGCCATAACAGGGAAGCTGACACCATCATGGAGAGACTACCGCAACTATCTAAAGTATAAAAAGAAAGAGATTTCTTTGCAGGACCTCATCATACGATTAAAGATTGAGATAGATAACTGTGGAATTACAAAACAAAGCGATGAGGCGTTGGTAAAAGAAGGGTCGAAGAACAAGAATAAAGGCCACTTCAACAAAAAGAAGAACTTCTCAAAGAAGAGGAAAGCTCCTGAAAACAAACCCAAAGATAATAAAACTAAGAAGTTTAATGGCGATTGTTGGGTTTGTGGCAAAATGGGACACGCCGTTAGAGATTGCAGAAACAAAAGGAACGTAACTCAGAGGCAAATATAGTTGACAACATGGAAGTGGACGAGCCCAATTTTTCAATGGTTATATCTGAATGCAATTTGGTTCAGAATCCTAACCAATGGTGGATGGACACAAGAGCTACTCGTCATGTCTGTTCTGATAAATCCATGTTTTCTACATATCAGAAATTCGATCAGAAAGAAAAACTCTACATGGGTAAATTTCCTTGATCGAAGGCAGTGGCACAGTAATCCTCAAGTCTACTTCTGGAAAAAATGTAAAATTGAATGATGTGCTCCACGTTCTAGACATACGCAAGAATCTGATCTCTGACTCAGTACTATCAAAGAAAGGATTCAAAATGATGTTCGGGTCAGACAAGGTAGTTCTGTCCAAAGCTGGAATATATATCGAAAGGGGATATTTATGTGATAGCCTATTTAAGGCAAATGTAGCCATTGTCGGCAATAAAACTATGTATTTTGATCATGCTATTAATAAAATTGAAGTTTCTTACTTGCTTGAACACGAAATTTTACCATGGCATGATAGATTGGGACACATAAATTTTCAAAAAATGAAAACATTATCAGACTTGAAATTAATTCTGAAATTCCAAGTAGATAAGAGCTACAAATGTGAGACAGGTGTAGAAGCAAAAATGGTTAAAAAACCATTTCAGTCTGTTGATAGAAGCACTGAACCACTAGGTTTGGTTTATACATATTTATGTGATTTTAAATAATTACCTATAAGAGGTGGGAAAAGTGCTTTATCACGTTTATTGACGATTATACACGATATTGTTATGTATATCTTTTTGAATAGTAAAGATGAAGTTATTACATCATTTATAAAGTACAAGGCTGAGGTTGAAAATTAGTTAAATAAAAAGATCAAAATATTGAGATCTGATCGAGGGGGAGAATATGAATCACCATTTGAACATTTCTGTGTAGAAAATGATATAATTCATCAAACAACAGCTTCATATTTACCAAAACAAAATGGTGTAGCCGAGAGGAAGAACAGAATGTTAAAAGACATGACTAATGCCATGCTTTTTAACCTCTGGTCTACCAATGAACTTGTCGAGGGAAGCGTTAAATATGTCTAATCACATATTAAACAAAGTCTCTCACAATAAAACAGGAACAATTCCATATGAAGTATGTAAGAACACATACCAAGTTTTAAATACCTCAAAGTGTGGGGGTGCTTGGCAAAAGTTTTAGTTCCGCCTCCAAAGAAAGTCAAACTTGGACCAAAAACAATAGATTGTTATTATCTAGGGCCAGCCCAAAATAGTAGTGCCTACAAATTTTTGGTATTCAAATTTAATATAGCTGATGTTCATGTAAATACAATCATGGAATCAAGAGATGCCTCGTTCTTTGAAGATGTGTTCCCACATAAAAGAAACGAAGGAAACCTTGTCCCAAAGAGGACAAGAGATAAAAGAGATGAGATATACGAAGATGAAACTCATCAGGACAAAGATGAAGTTAAACCAAGAAGAAGCGTAAGGGCAAGAACTTCCAAGAAATTTGGTTCGGATTTTTTAACTTATATGTTAGAACACGAACCTCAAACGTGCAATGAAGCAATGTTATCTTCTGAATCTTCATGTTGGAAAGAAGCAATCCAAAGTGAGACTGATTCAATTCTAAGTAATAAAATTTGGAAAATAGTTGATAGTCCATTTGGAATAAAACCAATTGACTGCAAATGGATTTTAAGAAGCAAATGAAACCAGATGGCTATATTGATAAATATAAAGCCAAATTAGTAGCCAAAGGATATCATCAAAAAGAAGGTGTAGATTTCTTTGGTACCTATTCACCGGTTACACGAATAACCTCTATAAGAATGTTAATAGCAATTGCATCCATATATAATCTAGAGATTCATCAGATGGATGTAAAAACAGCATTCTTAAATGGAGATCTCGATAAGGAGATTTACATGGAGCAACCTGAGGGTTTTATTTTCCAAAGGAAATGAGAACAAAGTATGTCGGTTAGTAAAATCACTATACGGACTCAAGCAAGCTCCAAAACAATGGCACGAAAAATTTGATAGTGTCATGATGAAAAATGGTTTTCATATAAATGAATGTGATAAATGTGTTTATTACAAACAAGTTGGACAATCATACGTTATGATTTGTTTATATGTTGACAATATGCTAATCTTTGATCCTAACTAAGGTAATAGAGACCATAAAGAAGATGTTAATCAACAATTTCGATATGAAAGACTTAGGAGTTGCAGTCGTTATTTTGGGAATCAAAATATTAAGAACACCTAATGGAAATGAATTGTCTCAGTCACACTATGTAGAAAAAGTGATTGAAAATTTTCAAGACTATGGAATTAAAGGAGTGAGAACACCTTTTAATCCATCAGAAGTACCGCATAAAGACACTAATAAGAGTGTAATGCAACTGGAATACTCTCGTGTAATATGATGCTTAATGTATCTCATGAATTACACTAGACCAGATACGCGGTAAGTCGACTAAGCAGATATACAAGTAACCCAGGGAAGGAACACATGAAAGCACTAATGAGAGTGTTGGGATATTTAAGGAATACCACTAATTTTCCCTTACATTATGAAAAATATCCTGCGGCCTTAGAAGGATATAGTGATGCAAACTGGATTGCAGATTCAAATGAATCAAAATCCACAAGTTTTTATGTCTTTACCCTTGCAGGAGCAGCAGTGTCATGGAAATCTAGTAAACAAACATGCATAGCTCGATCCACTATGGAATCTGAGTTTTCGCATTAGATAAAGCAGGCGAAGAAGCAGAATGGCTTCGTCAATTCTTAGAAGATATTCCATTTTGGTCCAAATCTGTAACGGCCATATGTATTCACTGCGATAATCAAGTAGCGCTAAGTAGAGTGAAAAACTTTGTGTATAATGGCAAATCACGACACATTCGCCGTCACCATAACACAGTTAGGCAGTTACTCTCTAATGAAACTATTTCCATTGATTATGTGAGAACAAATGATAACCTAACGAATCCATTTACTAAAGGTTTATCGAGAAATAAAATTGACAGTTTATCGAGGGGAATGGGGTTAAAAGCCTAAACTAACAAGAGTTACCTTATACGGAAAACTATCCTAGCAGTTGGAGATCACACGGATTAGGATCAATTGGCAAACCAGTTATGAGTAACTCAAAAAGCAATGCATTTGTTTGGACTTAGTCCTACTCCATTCCTATGTGCAAAATATAATGCATGCCTACAGAAGTAGTTAAAGGTTAAAACTATATTTTTTAATGATAACCATATCTTGAATATAACAAGTGGGGTATATGTAGGATACTCTTAATGGTTGCGATCACCTATGTTAGTGTGAGCTGGGTCGGCTCTGTGAGAATATTAAAGGCTTATATTTTCTATAAACACTCGCAGAACCAATAAACACTCGTAGAACCAAAAATTGTTTAGGACCAAAATGAACACAACCAAGAGATTGGATGAGAAGGGAATCAATGCTTCGGTAAAGCTTATTGTCTTGATATACAATAAAGGCCGACGGTTCAAGATGAAATAATTCACTGATTAGCCAAGTAGAGCCGATAAGTTTTAACTAGGGAAAGTTCAAAGTGAAATATCTACTTATCCACGATAAAGCATTATTCCATATGTACTATGTGATATTTCGTTTTTTGTGGGGGATATGTATATTATCATTCATGTGGGGGATTTTTGAAATTCTTAATACTAAATTGAATGAAAATAACATAGTCCCACATCGTCAAAAATTGCAAAGCTGTTCTAGTATATTAATAGCTTTGCAATGAAGGGGTAGGGGCCTTGGGGCACCCAAATGTTTGCTTCGTTGTGAGGAGGGAGATCATGCATCACCACCAAACACGTGCCCGCGCCGCCATTGTCCGTCTGACCGAACTGGGCCGGGCTCGGGTTTGGGTCTAATATGATCCTATTTTTACTGCAAAACTGAGCTGGATTTTCTGACAGTTGCAGGCTATATGAACATGTGCGGATCTGTTCAGAAGCGGACGCGGGCGAACAGAAGAAGGTGCGACGCGAGCGGATGTGAGTAGCAGGCGGGTGCGACCCGACTGAAGAAGCGCGGGAGAAAGGAAGTAGGTGCGACGCGAACGGATGCGAGGAGCAGGCGTCTGACCCGTTAACGAACAGTAGCAGTAAAAAGGCAACGGGTGCGACTCGTCAAGCGGACGTGACTGTTTGAAGGGATGCGAACGAAATTATAAATAGGAGAGAATACTGATCTCATTCTATTCCAATTCTATTTTCTTCTGCTTCTTCCTCTCTACTGCTATACTTCTCTGCCGCTCTATACAGTAAATCATAGAGTTGACATACTCATTGCAATCTTGTGTAGATTAGTCTGTTGCATCTTGGGAGAATTTAAATAAATTATTTTAAGGAAATTATTTCGACAAGCCTCAGACGGAATTTCCTAGTTAATTGGTCAGATTCTTGTCTATTTGTATATTATTATACATGATTCTTTTATCTTCCCGGTTTCTACGTTGTGCTATTTTTTTACAATAGTATAATGTTGTGGTTGTAATTTAATTACGACATACCAATTGCTTAAATTAGCTAATACAGACTTTCAGAGTAGTGGAAATATGATTGATAAACTTATGAGACGAGTTTATAATTGATTATTCTCTGTTTTGGTATACTATACGTATAACATTAAGAAGCTCTCTAAAGCATACTGGCCATCACCCTTTAGCATTGCTAATACCATACTTGAAGTAGGGTGCTCGCTTTAATTGAAAAATGGTCACCCAAAAACAAACAAATGCATTACTACTTACGGGCATGAATTGCCAATATCACTTGTGCTTCTTCACAAGCTTTCTTGGTCCATTGGAAGATGAATCAAGACTATTTTCTACTTAGGCAAACAGTAACTTAAATTAGTGCTGGAAGTGGCTTCACTGTTAAACACTTTCTGGTCTTATTTGATCTACTGGAATTCGTTAAAGTCAAGCCAATGCTAGTATTAAAGTCAAACTTGTTTAAGAAAATCAAACACCATATGTGCAAACTTGTCTAAGAAATTCAAACACAAAAACTACTTATAAAAAATACCAAAAGATGAAGACTTCTCGTTTAATGACATCATACAACATACCTGTTCATGTCCAGAAAATAAAAATGCAAAGTGTAAATAAAAAAAGACATGTCTTGGAAAAAATAAACTCACAAGCAAAATGAATCCATTATAGTAATATATATGTAAAAGTAAATATGGCCTAACCTCACAAGTGGCAATAATCATTGATAGTATGATGTATGTCAGCATATATACTCCATACTTAAAAGCAAGAATTACAGTATTCGGAATATATGCCTACTCGCAACTGTCTATTAAATGCAACAAGTACTGATTATTTGATACCACTCAGGCACCAATGTGACGCAGTCTACATTATAGCATGTGTACAAGCCTCAGGCATTATGAAAATGTCAAATAAGGCAAAATAGTAAGTCTGATATGCTAGCATTTTTCTCTAGTATGACATGCCAAGACAAAAGTCCGTACTACCCTTCATCAATAAATAATTTGTTTTCTCTTCTTCTTTAGAAACCGTTTTAGAAACGTACACCCATGTTTTGGTAATGTTACAGATAATTTATGATCTTCATTAAAAAAGATATGCGATGTACAATGACAGCTCTGCTCGTATTAAAAAAGATATGCGATGTATAATCACTAGAATCATGTCGATGGCAAGATCTGAAGTGAACACCAGCACTAAATCTTGAAGTGGCAAGCTTTGGAAAAGCTGAGGTGAATTAAACATCAGAATGAAACATGCTTGCTACCGAAGAGAACTGAAATCATATCAACCAAAACTGTCCTAAAAAAAAAAATTAATGCCACTTTTTCCTACTACCAAGATGAAATGACCTAAAAATGACGATGAATTTAATTAGTGAACTAAAGTGGAATGAACTGAAGTGGACTTCTAGTAGGGAAAGGGCCTTAACAACAACGAAATTGAAGCAACTACTTTATGGAGCATATGGCAGTTTTTTTTTTCAAGGGAGAAAGATAATATAAAATCAGAAAACGAAGCCGCCAACAGGCCTGGCAGGTGACCGATCGGAAACCAAAACAACCAGCAACAAGACTCTCAAAAAAAGACGACAAAACCCGCTAAAACAAAAGCGGCAAACTCTTCTACTTTCTCTGGGTGAGCTCCGGCAAAACCACCGCCCAACGTACCTTGATATCAAGCTCCGACAAGGCCACCGCCTATATCAATGTACAGAGAAACTAGGAAAACCCGAGAGCCAGACCTCCCACAAAAACCGATCAATCACCATGCCCAACCTCAGAAAGAAAAAGCTGACCATCCGGGCTACCAAAGCCTGCGCGACTAGGAACATAGTAAGTGAAAAAAGGAATCAAAAGGCCGGAATTTACCTGGTGAACCATGGCAACGCCTGAAAAGGGGGGAAAGTCCAACTGGCTGGTGTACCTGTACTATCGGGTACCTGAAACAAAAGAAACAAAGCCAAGACCAAAATAGCTAAAAGGAAAACCAACAAAGGGACGGGACGACACAACCAAGGATAAGGGAAGAATAACACTCAATCCGAGGGAACGAAGGACAGGAAGGAAGCGAACAGACTATGGAAGAGATGGCTGAGGCTGAGAGAGAAAACGATTCCCTACCCAACTCCAGCCCTAGAGCTGGAGGGGGTCGTGGAGATGGAGAAAGAGGCTCAACCCGAGATTCAGCGGGTCGACGGAAGGGCCTGGCACGGAAAGCACAATAAACATCGTGCCTTACTCGTCGAATGATGGAAAACGGATCCATAGGAACTTCGTCAAAGAAACACTTGTTCCTAGAACACCAGATATGCCAGCAAATGAGGCAAGGAAGCATGCGTCGAAGAGACGAGCGAAGAGACTTCCCCGAAGCAGAGCCCCACCAGGAGCCAAGAGTAGCAGCTGGAGAGGAGAAATCTCCTTGGAGACCCAAGAAGTTACGGAAGAAGTTCCAGACAGCATAAGCAATATAGCCCGCGAAAAAAAGATGACGAACTGACTCCACTGCCCCGTTACCGCAGCACAAGCAACGAGAAGCCAATGGAATACCAATTCGTTGGAGGTTCTCGTGAATTGGAAGACCGTTCTGCAAGGTCCGCCACATAAACAACGAGACTTTAGGAGGCAACCGAGGATCCCAGATAAGATCGAAAATGGGGCGAACGGGGTTATGCGGTCTTAAGGACTCCCACACCCTAGCGACAGAGAAAGGGGCACCATCCCATCCTCCTACCCCTATATGAAGATCGTACACAGGTTTAACCAGTTGCATATGTTTCCAGGTTTCACTGGCAAACGAAGGCGTGCCCCGAAAGTTGGATGACGCGAGATTGCGATATTTGGCTCGAAGGAAGATCGCCTAAAGGGAATCATTCTGGTCGAAACGAAACCAAAGCTTGTAGGCGAAAGCCAAACAGAAATCCTTCGGATTCCTCAGGCCAAGACCACCTTCAGCTTTTGGGCGACAGATAATGTCCCAGGAAACCCTATGGTGGCGAACGCCACCAGCTGTGGACCCCCAGAAGAATGCAGAAACGAGAGATCGGAAAGCTCGGAAGAAGGAATCGGTTGGTGCCATAGCGGAAAAAACATGCATCCCAATAGAGTCGAGGACAGATTGGATGAGGACCAATCTACCTGCCT
The DNA here is from genome assembly GCA_030765085.1 of Allium cepa. Lineage (NCBI taxonomy): Eukaryota > Viridiplantae > Streptophyta > Magnoliopsida > Asparagales > Amaryllidaceae > Allium > Allium cepa. Next base: position 446,308,593 of record CM060931.1, read on the forward strand.
GGGATATCGTAGTAGAATTCCAACACATAATCTTACTCCTGACCTTATCGATGAGGGTATCAAAAAGGGCCAAAAGCTTCCTTCCTCTATATAGTTGGATGCCTAAATAAGGGAGAGGAAGCGATGAAGATTTGAAGCCCGTGAAGGTCTCAATCCATTGAGACCTTGCTGGGGACAAATCCTTAGCTCCAACGAAGCAGCTCTTGTTCGCATTAACGACTTGACCAGAACATCTCTCATACTGACGAAGGAAAAGCAGTAACCGACGGACCGATCGAAGGTTACCGTTAGAGAAGATAACCAAGTCATCAGCGAAGGACAAGGATGAGATCAGAGGGCATTGGCGGGGGGTACCAAAGCGCTGGATTTGACCATACACGGATAGAGTGTGAAGGCCACGAATCAAAGCCTCAGCCGCAAGGACGAAAAGAGTGGGCGACAATGGGTCTCCTTGACGGATGCCCCTACCACTGCAGAAAAAACCGTTCGGAGAACCGTTTACAAGAACAGAGAACCAGCAGTTGGAAACCAACCTCCAGATCAAGTCGATGAGGTCTTCCGGGAACCCGAACGACCGCATGACCCTAATGATGAAGAACCAAGACATACGGTCATATGCCTTGGCCTTGTCCAACTTCAGAACTAGGTTGGACCCACTAACCTTGCGATCCAGCTGAGAGATCAACTCCTGAGCTAGAAGCACATTGTCAGTAATAAGACGGCCTTTGGCAGTTTGATTGTTCCGAAGGATATATAGAATGAAGTGTACGATGAGCATTCTAGGGTGCAATCATGAAGGAGTAGTAGTTCATAAGGGAGCAATATTGATCTTCATTATATTGATGATGCTAATGGCAGCCCGCTATGCATAATGCCTAATGGTACACCTAGATGACTACTGATGGTCGTGTACATTAAAGAAACTGTTCAAGTACATACCAAGGAAGCCCAGTAAAAAATTATTCTTATCATTTATCATTCTTGGTAATATACATCCGAATTAGCAAAGGATTTATGCCATCGAGGTTCAGATGTTCACTCACATCAAACAAGGTTATGACCGTAACATTGTAGGCAAAACACAAGTGAAATAACACCTTTTTCTAATGTTTTTTTCTTTTCACGTAAAGACAAATGACTACTATTTTTGTTCAGGTATAAAATTAAACCTTTGAACTGAAGCACATTCATTGATTTTTAGTATATTAAACTCGTGTTATATCAACTTTATTAATGAAACAGACGTCATCGCCATGATACGCAGAGTTACATTTCCAAGGGAAGAAAAATTAAAATTACTCTAGCTTAATAACAACTTGCATTATATTACCCAAGATCCGCCGCTCGTTTTTAAGTTCACAAGAATGATTCTTTATAACATATTAACCCAAGAGCCAACGCATTCCTTACCCAGTACGCAAATTACATTAACCTATTTTCGCTATATGATAAGGCGAGGATAAATTTTGAAGCGGCAAATGAAATTAGGAAAAAGTCCAAGAGGCATTATGATTGTTTATTAATTGAAAATTAATAGTAAATTGGAAATTTGATAAAAGTGAATTTTATTCAATGTTTGAATTTTTTCCAGATACAATTGATATTGATTCAAATTGATACATGTATGGTATGTATTTATAATATACAAAATATGATAATTGGCTAAGAGATGTAAACCCAACAGCTAAAGCCGTTGGATGAGATACTTTATCTATTAGCCGTTGATTGTAATACAGTGGGTTTAATAGTGCAGCTGCATTTCATTTCTCTTATTTTCCACTTCAAACCTAACGAAGTTAGGGTTTGCCATTTGTTCCCAAATCAAGGTCGATCAGATGGTTTTCAAAAAATAAGCGTTCGATCTTGCAAAGTTTAGAGCTTTCTGAGACTTTGTGATATTTGGGAGCGCTTTACAGAGATACTGAGTTATAACTTGGAAGTTGAGTGTTGTTATGATAGAATCTGAGATGATTACTTTTCCGGTGATGAGCTTCTGCAAAATCCTTGCATTGCACTGGTTATGCAGATGATTTTTCATCTCTGAATGATATTGGATCTGAATCCTTAGATCTGAGCTTTAAGTTTCTAGCATGTTGATTATTTGAGAGTTGTGCCTCTAAAAGGTTCTTGCTTTGCAACTTTTTCATATAGGGCTTTGCGTCTCTGCTTGATGTCAGCTCCGTAGCTTTGAGATTGAGCTTTGCATCTTCAACATGAAGCTCCTGGTTTAATCTGAGGAAGCTTTGCTTGAAAAGACACTACACCAAATAGCCCATTTTGTAACACTTTTCCGCTTTAAATTTGTAACTGTAATAACCGTGACAAATTGCTTATAGATATTTCCGTGACAAACGTTTGTCACGATTATTACCGTTACCTATTCCGGTAATTTCGTAAATAGATAAAAGTAATATGGGTAGGATTGTAATTTTATCTTCACTATTATTCATCCCATTTTTCACGATTAACAACGATTAACATTTCATCTTTTATTTTATTTCCTCTTTCATTTTAGGGTTATTTCCTCTTCGATTATTCTACTGCCAACTCCGCCGTTGTACCACTGCCTCCGTTGTTCTGCCACCGTCTTCTGCTACCACCTTCGTCTTTCTTCCACCTCCTTCTGCTATCGCCTCTGTCATTCTGCCACCGCCTCCGTTATTTATTTTCAACCGATTTGACAAAGACAAAAGAAGATTAGGGCTTGAGTTCTTTATCGGTAATTGATTGCAAACTAATTTTTAATTTCAAATTAGGTATTTACTTCAATTTTAGCTTTAACTTTTTTTTCCCTACTAATTTGTGCTTTGCTATATGGTTAAAATCTGAACAGTGATTCTACATAGTGAATGGAACCAGAATGTGTCAGTTGATGATGGCTTCCATTAATAAGAATTACATTGATATTGATATGGATGAATATCCTGTTACCACTGAGCTCCAAGTCTTTCTTTTCTTTTTGTATAGGTTACACTATAACATTCATATATTTCTTAATTATCAAACCAAAATTCATCCAGATACGTTGGGTTGAACTTTCAAATCCCCATGGATCAGAAAATAAATAAATAACGTTGATACTTCTTTGATTTTTTGTTGTCGTATTATATTGAATTAATTTTTTTGAAGGATATATAACTTGCATTTTTTGTACCTCGGTAATTTAAAAATGAATTTTAGACCAGGAAACCCATCAAGAACACATTTTTAGTCGATTCATCTTCGTTGATCATCAGATTTGTCAGTAAATGCTGTTCTAAGATATATTGAATTTTTCAATAGCATGTAAGTCAATAAAGGGCTGGAAAAAATAAAAGTCGTAGCTGGAAAAGTATGTTAATAATTTATGGTTAGGTGCGCACTGCAATGACTTTTCCTAATCGTTTTCACAAATGAATAGGATTGGCCGCATGAATTCTTTTTCTTCGTAAAGTTCTACCTTGAATTATATTTTTAGTTAAGTTCAGTTTTTCATATATTGATGTTTTGGAGCCAGTAACTACTATAATGTCCGCTCATTCATGTAAGGTTAATCACAGGCTGAAACGTGGGGAGAAAAGAATCTTAACTCATGGGCAAGTAATCGACCATAGGTATAATATCATATCTTCTTCAACTAAACTTTATATAACTTTTTTTTTCACTTCACTCGTCTTTATTTTGCATCTATGATCTTTTCCTATTTTCATCATATTCCCACCATGCAAAAATGTTAGGTAATTGCAACTAATTAATGGTTGATCTTTGGCTGTAGGAACTTCTTACCTCCATGGATACACTGAAATACTCAAGTGGTAATGCAAACATTGATGAAGTTTCCAAATGTTCTGGAGATGTAAGTTCATCTTCATTGTATGTTCTTTTATTTCATAAACATTTACATGCATGCTAACATTTATAAACCCAAATTCAGATATGTAAAACATCGAAATGTTTCAAAATGATTGTTTTACAAAATTTTGGAAATGTATGCGTGTACAAACCTGACTAATTTTTTAGAGAACTGTAAGTTGGCTGTGTTGTTTCATGAATTTTAAAGAAGGTAGCACATTGCCTGTGTTATGAATCTTAGTCTGATTTTATACTTTTTATTTGAATTCCATTACCATAATAGACATAAAATTGTTATTAGATCTGCTTTGAAAACATCAATACAGGCCTTTATCCCATGTTATAGGAAAAGGAAAAATGAGTTTATTGAGAAATGAACTCATTAGTTCTTTGCATTGAAAATATACAATAATATACAACATCTGTGGATAATCTGTAACATTGTATTTCCTTGTATTTCCAAAAATCAATTTTAGAAAGAACTACAGTGTGAACAAATTGTATAATAAGATTGGCAGAGAAAAACAATGCTGGTCAAATATTTGGGGACTTTGTTGTGTACCATGGTGCATCAAAACAAAATGAGAAACAGTGGTTTAGTAATAGGAGTATACATTAGTAGTCATGACGATGAATGTATTTCACTAATGATAATAAACATTGATCATATATTCATTTTCTATTTATCTAGAAAGCATATCTTTTAACTATAATATGTTTTCAACTCAAAACAGAGTAGGCAACAAAGAAAAATACCCCAGACCCAAGTTGAGGGTAGTGCATGTCCAAAAAGCAACGCTGAACTAATGGAAATTACCCAAAGGTAATACAATTATAGGAAAGTTTAAAATAGAAAGTAATATCCCAGACCAATAGTCCTAATACAATTGTAGGCATTTTGCTTAACAAGTTATTTATATATATTAGACTCCATAACATGTTGCTTAGTGTTTGGAATTTGTAAGTGAAGTCTTAAGTGCAGAGAACTTGTTATTTGCAAGATGAAGAAGTTGAGAGAAATGATGATCAATATTTCTGGCTTCTTAAATTATAAGTTTCATTCTGTATAAATTATTTACTTAAAGTTGAACTATTTCATTTCTTATTCATAAATGATTGTCTCTTCCTAAATAGTTAGTCCTGACATGAGTTATAGGATTTTACGATGCACAGTTCAAGCTGAAGATAAATTTGTATACTTTTGGTGTATGTGATAGAATATATTTTATGATAGAATATATTTACATATGTTCTAGGCGTTAAAATAGATTTCTTTCATGGTACCAGAGCTATTCTCCTTATCCTAGCCTCAACTATCTTCTTCTCCGTTCTTCTTCTTCTATCTTTAATTTTTTTTCCATGGCAGACTCATCCAAGTTTCATCCCGCACTCACCATCACTAATGTTAAAACTCTTATTCCCATAACATTAGACAATGAGCAAGCCATGTATCATTCTTGGGCTACTCTGTTTACCAATCTTGCTAGGGTTCATGATCTTTACGATCACTTGGTTCCACCAACGGAGGAGAAGGCTATGGCGCCTATGTCCAGGCTAAGTCCGTTGATCCAGCACTTTGGAGGCGTTTGGATGTCGTTGTCTTGCAATGAATTTACATCACCATTTCTTCCGATATTCTCCTCGCTGTTCTCAGACGTAATGACACAGCAGAGGGGGCATGGAACCGTCTTAAAGCTCTTTTTCAGGACAATAAAGCCTCTCGGGCTACCCATATCGAGGAGGACTTTACAAATGCTGCTTTTGAGGCTTTCAACTCGATCGACAATTATTGTAATTATCTACAATCTTTGGCGGATAGGTTGGCTGATGTTGATGCTCTAGTGACAAATGGTCGTCTAGTTTTACGTCTCACCGGGTCCTTAGCAGAAGCGTATAGTGGTACGGTGGACTATATACAAAATCAAGAGCCTTTACTATCCTTTGAGAGTTATCGTTCAAGGTTGAAAATGGCTGAGCGTACTATCAAGGCTCGTCAAGCTCGTGAAACTGGTGGTTCTGGGAGTCGGTCCAGTGGTGTTGCCATGGTTGCCACCGATTCATCTGCAAGCAACAAACGCAACAACAATAATAAAGGGAGGAGCAATTTCAAAAACAATGGGAAGAAAAAGGTCCACCAAAGTACTAATGGGTCCAGTCCTAGTCAGCCGCCATATCAACAGCACCAGTGGCAGCCACATCAGCAGGCACCACCACCACAGTGGCAGCAGCCTGGTTGGGGAGGGTGGACTATACCTCCTTGCCCATTTCCCGCATACTCTTGGCAGCCAAGGCCTAATCCAGCGGTCCAATGTCCCTCCTCTTCTCGATCAGGCTTACTTGGGTCCAGAACTCAAGCTTTCAATGCAGTTGCTCCTCCTGCTCCTAGCTACATGCCCACCGACATTGAGGCCGCTATGCATACTCTTTCGTTCTCTCTACCATATGGAAACTACTACATGGATACTGGTGCTACATCTCACATGACGGCGGATGCAGGTATTCTCTCTTCTTATTTCAATTCAAGCAATAAGCATCATAACATTGTTGTTGGTAGTGGTCATTTAATTCCAATTATTGGTCACGGTCACACTACATTGCCTCCACCTTATCCACCATTTACCCTAAACAATGTGTTACATGCTCCTAGGCTCATTAAAAATCTGGTCTCTGTTCGTAAATTCACCACAGATAATATGGTTTCTATCTCTTTTGACCCTTTTGGTTTCTTTGTTAATGACTTACAGACCGGGAACAGACTAATGAGATGTGATAGCACTGAGGGCTTATATCCGCTTTTCTCCGACTCTCAAGCCATTTCTTCCAAAAATCATTCTGCTTTGCCTTCGAATATTTGGCACAATCGTTTAGGTCATCCTGACGATGCTATTCTTAAGTCTCTTTGTAGTAAAAAGTTTATTGATTGTAATAAGGTTTGTAAAACTTTTTGTTCTTCTTGTCCTCTTGGAAAACATTCTAAGCTACCTTTTTATGATTCAGTGTCATATACTTTTCTTCCGTTTGATATTATTCATAGTGATCTTTGGACTTCTCCTATTGTTAGTACTTCCGGCCATTGTTATTATGTTCTTTTTCTTAATGACTATAGCTAATTTTTGTGGACCTTTCCTGTTGCAAAAAAATCTCAGGTCAAACAACTTTTCTTAGCGTTTCATGCTTTAGTCAAGACACAATTTGAACGTAATATTAAGACTTTTCAGTGTGACAATGGTACGGAATACATTAATGGCACTTTTAAGGATTTTTTTTGAAACATGGTATGTTTTTCCGTCTCTCATGTCCTCATACATCTCCTCAAAATGGAAAGGCCGGAAGACACATAAAATCCATAAATAATATCATCCGGACTATTCTTGCTCATGCATCTATGCCACTCTCCTTTTGGCATCATGCTCTCTCCATGGCTACATATCATCTCAATATCCTTCCTTCCAAGGTATTGAATTATCAATCTCCCGCTCAAATCCTCTATCAAAGTGATCCAGATTAAAACAGGCTCCTCGAGCTTGGTACCAAAGATTTGCCGATTTTGTTGCTACCATTGGGTTCTCTCATAGTACATCATATCACTCTTTATTCATCTATAAGAATGGTTCTGATATTGCTTATATTCTGTTATATGTGGATGACATTATACTTACAGCTTCTTCTGATCGTCTTCGTAAGTATATTATGACTCTCTTAGCTTCTGAATTTGCTATGAAGGATCTAGGTCCTTTGAGTTTCTTTTGGGGTATTGCTGTCACTCGTCATGCCCATGGTCTTTTCTTATCTCATACATAGTATGCTGCAAAAATTATTGAACGTGCCGGAATGTCTAACTGCAGTTCATGTCCTACTCCTATTGACACTAAGTCCAAACTAAGTGCCACCGCAGACACTCCTTATGATGATCTGACTAAGTATCGTAGTCTTAAAGGTGCTCTTCAGTATCTTACATTCACTCGACCAGACATTTCCTATGCCCTGCAGCAGATCTGCCTTCATATGCATTCCCCGACTAATAAGCATATGAAAGCTCTTAAGCGTATCATACTCTATCTCCAGGATACCCTTTCTTTTGGTCTCCACTTGTACAAATCCAATATTAATCGTATTATCTCATATACATATGCAGATTGGGGTGGTTGTCCTGACACCCGTCGTTCTACCTCTGGTTATTGTGTATTCCTTGGAGATAATTTGATTTCTTGGTCTTCGAAACGGCAACCTACTCTTTCCCGTAGTAGTGCTGAAGCGGAGTATAGGGGTGTTGCTAATTTTCTTTCTGATTCGTGCTGGATCAGAAATTTGCTTCTAGAGTTGCATTGTCCTATTCAAAAGGCTACTCTAGTTTATTGTGATAATGTGAGTGCTATATACTTATCCGGCAATCCTGTTCAGCATCAACGCACTAAACATATTGAGATGGATATTCATTTTGTCCGTGAGAAAGTAGCTCGTGGTGAAGTGCGTGTGCTTTATGTACCGTCCCGTTACCAAATTGCTGATATTTTTACAAAAGGCTCCCGCGCGTATTATTTAATGATTTCAGGGACAGTCTTAGCATACGAGAACCTCCCGCTTCGACTGAGGGGGTGTGATAGAATATATTTTACATATATTCTAGGCGTTAAAATAGATTTCTTTCGGTATGACTTGTCATTATATTTTGTGTTGTATTTGTTAATTATTCAATGTTCAATATCATGTAATTAAAATCATAGTTCGGTGCATGTTGCATGTGTGTTGATAAATTGCTTTATACCCAAAATTATTATTTGAAGATTTGCAGGATGTTTACTTAAAACTCATTGTTTTCCTTGAAAATAATTCAAGTCCACTGGATTTAATATTTCACTGTACATAAACTCTTATTTGAAGACCAATTTAAAGGTCCTTGCTGGGTTGAATAATTACATTGCATTATATTGATTTTTATACCTTTTCACATCGACATTCTTTGTAGTATACAATATATACTATACACTATAGAGTCATAGGACTAAATGTGCTTTTGGGATATGAAGTATATTCTTTCATGGGAAACTGGTTTGTATGATGTTAAGCAATGTGGTCAACTCTTAGTAACTTGTTGCTGTAGGAAAAAGTTGCTGCACCGTTTGAGTCTGACATTTATTGCCATAATATAAAATATTGATCTATATATAAAATAATATGACTTGGTGAGAGCTTGCATTAGCTTTAAAAACAAATTTGAGCATTCAAGTATCATTAGTCTTGATGAACTTGGTCTGGCTATTATATCTATAAACATCTACTAAGAAATTGCTAAGTTTTAACATTTCGGCAAATGAGCATTTTCGTAAATTGCATTAGCTTGGAATCACCTTTTTGTACAATTTAATGCTTGCTCTTTGTAGAGGTGTATTCGTTTTGACCTTTTGATGAATGCATGTTCAGAGTTTTGTTCTGTTATATGCAGTTTGCACACATGAAATGCATACAAAGATGGTGTGTTAAATAAGAGGACATACCCTGTGAAATATGCAAGCAGATTTGTTTGTTTGTTTTTTGTTTTTTTAGGTATTACATAATGAATTTCATCCGCTATATTTTTGTAGGTGATTTTTAATTTGAAACATTTTAAACATTACCATCACAAATATTTTTTGAAAACCCAGCTAAATAAAGCTATATGTCTGACTGGTTAATTAGACTGTAAGAGCATCACATTGTTTGGAATTTGAGTCGCCTCTAGTTCCTAATCTCATTACTTTCACAGTTAACTTTTTGCATGGTTGTCCATGTTTGGTCAAGTCTAAACATGTTCAGCTATGTTTATTCATGTCCTTGGTTCTCCATTAAAACGATTGTATTTTTATCTAAAACAAGATAAACATATTGAACTTTATTTTCTAATATGTATTACAATTATCATTGTACATATATACTATTCTCATCATTTTATTTTGTTAAAATGATATATAAAAATGAGCATTTACTTGTGCTTTTTTGGGTCGCTGCACTTGTTGCACTCCTGTTTTCTCACAAGTTTTCATTAATTATGAGTTGGTACTCGTATTTGAGGAAGTCAAATGTGCTTTATCCATACAAGTTGCTGCAACCAGTATAAAAAGTACCTGAAATTCAATAATTATATTTCTATTTTTGTTGAGGATTATTGTTTCTATTTAATAGAAGTCTCTTAGATCAAGTACTCTTCTCTTTCTTATGCAACTAATTTTTCAATATATAGTAGTAACATATTTTTCATTGCAGTGATTATTTTGGGGATCCATTTTAATTTAATTAAACAAATTACGAACCACACATTAAACCCAAAAAATAGTAAATTTTGATTGAAGAAGTGCTCTAATTTAAATGTGAAGCTGGGAATAAAGCACTTGTCCATTTTTTTGCTAAAACAAAGTCACTAGTATAAAAAGAAAACTGCCACCACTTGATAACCGCTGTCCTTATGTGATTGTCATTCATTAATTCACTAACTGAAGGCATGTCAGTATATACTAGATGGTACAACAGTTGAACATTTCCATTATCTTAAACTGGTTACTTAGTACAATGGAGGAGAAAGAGATGATGAAACTAATGGTTTACTCAATACAATGTTAGTCAACATCTAACTATTGATCATATGTTTTCTTAATGTTAATATTATATAATTTTTGTATAGATTGTTTGTAGCTGTAATAAAATATTGGTGCTATATAGTTTGTTTGATATTGTTTTAGTTATCACGGTTATAAGTGTTAGAAAATAACATTTTGTAATGGTTATAACTGTGATATAATTTGCATCTGTCACGGTTATAAGTGTTAGAGTTTCCTTTTTGGTAATGGTTATAAATGTCAGAAACTATTATTCTGTCACGGTTATAAGTGTAATACTATCTAAATTTCCCACGGTTATAAGCGTTAGTAATAACCATTTTATCATGATTATAACCGTGAGTAAATACTGTTATGTCATGGTTATAAGTTTGATAGTATCTAAATTTATAACGGTTATAAGCGTGAGAAATTACTATTTTTATCATGGTTATAACCGTGAGCAAAAGTGTGACTGAATTTGCCAACGGTACCTATTTTCACGGTTATAACCGTAACAAATTAGTTTTGTCACGCTTATAACCGTGAGGAAATTGCCTTTTTGGTGTTGTGAGAGGTTTCATTAAGATATATGCTTTCTGGTAAGCTGCGGCATATGGTTTATCATTAGCTTTCCTTTCATAACTTGTTCTCTTACGAAATATAAATCCAGTTCCATATGTTTTGTTTTCGAATGCAGAACTGGATCTGTTGCAAGTAATGTTGCACTTAGATTAGCACACTAGATTGTTGCTTTACTGTTAGTCTTGACTTTTAATTCACTTAGTAGAGACTCAATCCACATTATCTCCGCTGTAGCACTAGCAACACTCCTATACTCAGCTTCATTGCTTGATCTTGATACTGTGGGCAGTTTTTTTGAGCACCAGGAAATATGATTTTTTTCCTAAAAATTATCCACTGGTTGATTTTCTGTCATCATAGTTAGTAGCCTGATCTGCATCTGCATAACCATTGATACTAAGCATTTTGCATGATTGTGAAATTAGTCCCTGATATAATTCCTTTGAAATATCTGAGAATTCTTTTAAGTGGTTTCCAATGCTCATCAAGTGGTTTGTGTATGAACTGGCTAACTTTGTTTATACTAAATATGATCTCTGGTCTTGTTATTGTGACATACTTTAGTGCTCCAATAATACTTCTGTACTGCTTATCATTAGTTATTGGATCACCTTTGTTTTTTGATAAATACAAGTTGCTTGTCATAGGTGTGCATAGAGAATCTGCCTGAAGCATCTTAGATTTGGTCAATGTGTCAGTGATGTATTTTCTTTGATTTAAATGCAATGTAGTAGATGAAACTTTCTTCACTTCAATGCCAAGAAAATAGTGTGAGTTTCCTAGATCCTTGAAACAAAATTCCTTGTCCAGATGTAGTGTGATATTGTTTATTTCTATGGCGTTGTTTCATGTAATAAAATCATCGACATATAGCAGAATGTAAATAATCGTATCATTGCTAAACTTGGTAAATAGTGAATTATCATACTTTGTAGGATTGTAATCAAGTTTAGCTAAAGTTGATTTTAACTTGTCAAACCACACCCTTGGGGATTGTTTAAGCCAATATATTGCCTTGTTTAGCTTACAAACAAAGTTTTCACATCCATTTTATCTGAATTCTTGAGCCTGATCCATGTAAACTTCCTCCTAAAATATACCATTTAAGAATGCATTATTTATATCTAGTTGCTTGATGATCCAATCTCTTTGCAAGGTAATTGTTAGAATAATTCTAATAGATGTGGGTTTCACAACTGGTGAAAAAGTTTCATTAAAATTAAACCTATGTTGTTGTGAATACCCCTTAGCTACTAATCTTGCCTTGTATTTAGAGATTGAACCATTAGCATTTTTCTTTAGTCTATATGTCCACTTACATCCTACAATATTTTTGTTGTGTGGTAAAGAAACAAGTGTCCATGTCTTATTTCTGATAAGTGCATCATGTTCTTCTTTCATAGCAGTCGCCCATTTCTCATTTTGAATGGCTTGCTGATATGTGCTTGGCTCTTCAGTTTCTTAGTCTGCATTATATTTTTTTGTTTGAATATGCCACTTTTTGCCCTTGTTATTATGTGGTGACCAGCTCTTGCAAGTTCTTGACTTTTGTCATTTGATGTAGATTCATGTTGAGTATTAGGTGATAGTGCATCATCCAATACTTAATGGGATTCTGATAGAAATTTGTTGTCATGTTTTGATGAGTGAGTAGAGCTCTCTAATGATTTGTTAGACTCATGATTTGATTCTGGGTTGAAGTCGCCTTGAATTGACATTGGTGTATATTGTTCATTATGATTTGCATATCCTGTCTTTGTTTGTCCTGATGTAATTTCATCCAGTTGAGTAGGTATTGGTGGTAATGAGTACTTTGGATTGTATATTTTCTATGTGGTTTTGATATTTGACTTGTTGAAAGGAAAAACTCGCTCATTGAAAACCACATGCCTAGATATGTAGATTCTGTCATTAGTGTCTAAGCACTTGTACCCTTTGTAATTAGTTGCACAACCCAAAAAGGTGCAAGGAGATGATCTGAAACTCAACTTGTTAGTATTATAACATCTTAAATAAGAAAAGCATAGTCACCCAAATACTTTTAGTGCTTGATAATCAGGTTTAATTTTGCAAAGTAATTCTAATGGAATTTTTGAATTTGAGCACTTTTGTGGGTAACCTGTTTATCAAGTACACTGAAGTTGCAAATGCATCTGGTCAAAAATTTTAGTGGCATTGATGCATGAGCTAGTAGAGTGAGGTCTGTCTCAACAATGTGTCTGTGCTTTCTCTCTACAAGCCCATCTTGTTCTGATGTATATGGGCATGTCATTTTTTGCGTTATTCCTCTCTTTTGGAAGTACTCCTTTAATGGCATAAATTCTGAACCACCATCAATTTGAATAACTTTTAACTGACAATTTGTTTATTTTTCTGCATTGACTATAAACTGTAAAACTACATTATGAGTTTCAGATTTGGTCTTTGGGAAATATATCCATACATATCTACTGTAAGCATCAACAAAAGATATATAGTATTTGTATCCATAATCGGAAATAATTGAGGCTAGACCCTATAGATCAACAATAACTAATTCAAGAGATTTACTGTATATAGTGTCAGAACTTGAAAAAGAAAGCTTGTGACTTTTACCCATTTGGCAATAAGTATAGTCATAAGGTATAGAGATATTATCAACAGAAATATTGTTACCATTTAAAACTTTTCTTACAATCTTTACACTTGGATGTCCCAATTCACAATATCAAACATCAAATTTATTATAGTTTTCTCTCTGTTTGATTTCAGAGACATTACACTCCTTATTTGCAGAATTTCTTGAATTAGCAACATTGAATTGATAAATTCCCCTAACTTCTCTACCCAGCAAAAGAGTTTCCCTAGTTAGAATATCTATGACTAAACAGTATTTTAGGTAAAACTCAAAATAAACATTGTTGTCTTCAGCAAATTGTGATACATTTATTAAATTTTTTCTGTTGAGGGGAACTCTTAACAGGTTATTAAGATAAATATGTCTCTTTCCATTTATATAAGCACATCCAGTATGAGTAATAGTAATGGGTTAACCATTCCCCATATGTAAAGAATGCATACCTTTGTACTCCTTGTTGCCAAGAATTAAGTTGTTGAGGTCGTTAATCACATGATTTGTTGCCCTTGTGTCTACATACCAGTTTTCATCTTGGGTGTCCTTCATTTTTGAGCACTCTTGATTATCAGAATGAGTTTTTTCCCTCTTGATGAGTTTGATCATATTGACATTTGGAATGAAGTTTCTTGAATTATTGTTGGCTTACTATGATGGTGTATAATTCGTATTAAATCTGAAGTAGCACTTGTTAGCACTGTGCCCATACTTTGCACAGATTTGTGTTACTATTGTTGTTACTCCATCTTCCTCTCCCTCTACCTCTAAATTGAATACTTCCTCTTTGATGATTATTTACTTGATTTCTTGTATTGGAGTTTCTTTCTTGTGTTCTGCCTTTGCTGTTGCTCACAAAATTAGCCGAGTATTCTAAGATTATGGTTTTCTTTTGTTCAATTCTTCCCTCATAGGAAAGAAGAGTGGAGTGAACATACTGGATAGATGGAGTAACTTCTTTTGATAAGGTAACAGCAGCAACAGATTCATATTCATCATCTAGCCCCCCAAAGTATGCACAGAACTTATTCTGTGTCTGAGATTTTGTGACCCACAGAAGCAAGTTGATCACATAGAGTTTTGACCTTTGTCAGATAGTCACTCATAGATAAGTTTTCTGTTCTGCAACCTTGCAATTTCCTTTTATAATACATTATTATAGCCACAGATTGTGTATAGAATACATGTTCAATAGTTGTCCAAATTTCATGTGCACTTTTGCACCCAATCAGTTGTGGTAATATATTTGCACTAACTGATGACGAGAGCCAAGAACTGATTAAACTGTCTTGCCTCTGATGAATTATGTAATCTTGTTTACTAACCAACCTTCCTTCTTGATTTGTAATGTATTTAGGTGGCGTGACAAGTGTCCTAAGAATAAGTTCCTCTAGACCATATCCTTTGAAACTTTCAAAGGAGATAATTTGAGTCATCTAATTGAATGTTGATCAACTGGCATTGTGGCTTGATGATAGACTTGATTAGATCTTGAGATGTTATGGGTTGTTGCAGTATTGCTTGGGGTTCAATTTATTGAAGTATTCCTAGAGTTATCTTGATTTTCTTCTGCCATAGTGCAGAGATTGAATCTTGACTTGAACTGAGGGTTTAAGAGATGACATCTTGAAAGGAAAATGACAAACTATGCAGCCAGACTCTCTGGATGATGAAAAAGAACCTTACAGGGAGATTCCTAGCAAGGCAATTGTCAAAATGCGGCTAATCTCGTTCTTGAAATAGACGAGAATGAGCAATTGCACTCGGTCTTGAAATAGGTATGAGAAAATTGCTTAAAGTAGTAATAAGATGATGAGAATTCTGATTCTTGAATTCTCAAATGATTCAAAAAAGCAGTCTAATCTCCAAATGATGACTATGGATCTGATGGGATTAGAGGCAAGGCGTTTCTTGCTGTTAGGCAAGTTTTTTATAGCTCTGATACCAAATTGAAAATTTGATAAAAATGAAATTTATTAAATGTTTGAACTATTTCAGATACAATTGATATTGATTCAAATTTATGCATGAACAGATTGTATTTATAATATACAATATATGATAATGGGTTGAGAAATGTGAGCCCAATAGTTGAAGCCGTTGGATGAGATACACTACCTGTCGTTGATTGTAATGCAGAGGGTTTAATAGTGTAGCAAGCACTTCATTTCTCTTATTTAGTAGAGACCTAATGCAAATAAATCCAGATTTAAAACTCCGCTTTTCAGTTCCGTTCTGGTCACTTGATATTCTTGGAATTTCGGTCCCGTTTCAGAAATTTCAAAATTTTCATTTTATTTTTGATTTTGGATTTTCGTACATTTCTATGCACATGTTAAATACATTATAATGACTTTGGCTGGTTTAGCAAAAAACCTTAAATTTTGCTAAAGAAATAAGACAACCAAGCCCAAGAAGAAATATACCTTATAGTAAAAGAAGTCACACTACCACTCGTTCAAGATAACTCTGCCTTCAACCTTTCTCAATTCTACAGCACCATCTGTCGCATGAAAAACCCTAAATCAAAAGGGAAAAATGAATCATCTATCGCACCTACCCAATTATGCTCATCTCTAGTCTCCCTTCAGTGGATCTTACTGTTTTAAGCATCCTGAAAACTGAAACCCTAATTTCCAAATCAGTTCTCTGTCTACTTTGATTCAACCGATTTTCCTTTTATTTTCTTTACTTGAATCAACTTCTTTTAGTTTGCTTATTTGTTTTTCCCCTCCAATTTTTTTGTCTGCGGCCATCTTTTTTTAAATCAACCAGAAGGGATTTTATGGCGACTTCCAGCCAGGGTGACACTGGAAGCGGGACCGAGTGTACGAAGTTCCAGTGTGCCGACTAGAATGTTGAACCATGAAATAAACATCTACTTGAACAAATAGTTCTGAGTGTATCTATGTTGTTGTCATCCCAAATAAATTTGATCATCTAATTTGAGAGATGGTGAAATTTACCCGTAGGACCAAAGTGACAACTACATCCAGTCATGCATGATATAATCAGCTAAATTATCCTAAACCTCGTCCATCTCTTGTTGGTTATATGAACCATCTTGTACAAAGTCCTTCAACTAAACATTGTTTCGAAACATTATTCATGTAATTATTTAACATGAAAATGAAGGAAAATAAACTAAAGTCGTACCTTATGTAAATTGATGCTTCGATGGTGATGTTTTACTATTTCATACATATATCTCATCACATGATATATAGAACTCATTGATCCAGATTGTTCAGGACATAATACAATATTATAAATTAATTTAATAGTCATATTAAAATTAATTTATATCATAAATGACTTACAAGTTTTTATTTCTTTTTGTTAGAAAACCAATCACCTTTACATTCTTTCATTTCAAGTTAGTTCCTCGAGACTAGCCACCATATGCCATATCAGTTTTAAAGGCCATACATATCCAAGTAAATGTTAATAATAATGTGATGAGATTAGCAAATTTTCTTCAAAATAGTTAACCATGCAATTTTAGTATGTGTAGTGAAGTATAGTATATTATTGGATAAAATATGCAACCGTGCAATTCTTGATGTAAATATTGCATTAAATTATGTTGCTGCCACCTTAAAACTATGTTAACCAGATAATATATTTTGGCATCCTTTTTCTTGATAACCAGATAAGTTATTATTAAGACTGCATAGGATATTTCTTTTAAAACTGCACGGTAAGATGCAGCACCAATATACACTCAAATAATTTTTGAACTTTCTTTTACAAAATTAAAATGGTGCTGGGGAATTTTTTTATAAAATTTAGATATAGTTTTAAGGAAAAGAGAAGAGAAGAACAAAGAGAAAAAGGATACCAAAATATAACATCACCTGAACTATTATATGCACTCTGTTATGTGCACTCTGCATATTAACAAGATAATGTAGTCAATGTACTGATTGTAAACACATATAACTTACTGTACCATGCAGAATAATCCTCTAAGTGCACATGAACAAATTTACATAAATTAAAAGCAAATATAAACTTATAATTTTCTTGATGATAAGTTTCAGCGTAAAATATAAATGACCGTATGTATTTTATGCAAGAATTAGGCATTGATATATGCAGCATAAACTCATCGATTATTCTATAACTAAAAATTTATAACTAAAAGACTATACTAACAGCTATTAGAGGAAACCTGTAACTGAAATTTTGGAAAAACTTCAGTGCTTGTAGCAGTTCAGTTCAACAAAAAATCTACTTACATGTTCACTCGCGGCCTAATTACCAATTTACATTTGCGTTCAGTCTGCGGATCAAAAACATAAACCTCATTCTTTTCTATATGGAAATGTAAAGATTCACATTTTCGACCACCATATGTCGACACTAATACATCCATGGTATTCACGTGTCGAGCACCCATGTAACGTTCCGTAATTTTAACACTTTGAAAATGGGATATTTAATTATTTTAAATATTCAAATGTAGAATTTTCAAACTTAAACAATCAAAATTTATATTATAAATATGAATGACAAACTTATTTTTGATATTGAATAAAGATTTTGGATTTCCATTGTAAAATTGACAAAAGTTGGATTTCAATAAAGTAGGATAAATATTCAAGAAATTTATTTAAATGATGAATAATTCCTTTTAAATATAAATATAATAGATATCAAACTCATTTAATAATAATAGTTGTTTGCGCCAAAAATGGTCACAAACCCCAAATACCGTGAAAGCACCAATGTATGGACACAAATCAACAATATTCAAGCACAAATATCAGATCTCAACAAATAAAAACAGCAATTCAGAAATTATAATCAGAAACACAAGATTTATAGTGGTTCGGCTATCTCCGGCCTACGTCCACTTTAAAGTTTTATCCTTTTATTGATTATCCTTGCTGGTTACATATGATTACAGCAGTAGCAATGAAGAATTTCGAGTACAATAGTTATATTGAAGTGTAGAAATGAATCCGGTAGAGTATGGAAGTCCAATAGCCAAGAGGTCCTTTTTCTGTAGGCTTTAGGAGGTTATTTATAGACGTAGGAGGCTGAGATCGCGCTCAAACTTCGAGAGACTTCTTCTAACACGTGAGTGGGCCCACGCGACCGACGCCACCAAGTTTCGACTCGATCTGTGATCGATACGAAATGATTTCTTATCCATCAAAAAATGATCCAATCGAGCTGAAACTTGGCAGGATTGTTCTTTATCATGTATGCAAGCTGTTGTGAAAATTTCATTGCATTTGGATCAGGGGATTAGGAGATACGATCGATACGAGCTGATGTTCTTCGTGGACTGCAGATTTCGAATCCATGCTTTCGCATCCATCTTCTTCGACTCGATTAGAAGCACGTGCGCATCGATGACGTGGCGCTACTCCCAAGGCTCGATCCAAACTCCCCGCCGCTTTGACCGCTTCTTTCCTAGAGATGTGGACTTGCATCCATGTTTTATGCTTCGTCCATATCCATAACTTCGCAACGGCATGCTCGTACCCTTCGATTCGTGTTTCTCTTTGCATCGATTCTAGGAGTACACTTCGCATCGATCATTCATGAACTTGTCGATACGAAACGACCATGGGGGTTATCGATACGAAGTGGTTGTGATGGAGCGGAGGATGGATACGAAGCTCATCCCCAGGATGGATACGAGCGAGACCTTACTTGATGGATACGAAGAAAGCTTTACCTGATGGATACGAAAGTGCCAAATCCTTTTGCTATCGATACGAGAGTATCGATTCGAAACATGCCGCTTCTTTCCATCCTGACCGGTACGAAACCATCGAGTCGAACCAAAACCTGATCGATGCAAACCCCATCGAGTTGAACTTCCACCGATCGATACGAAGTCGATCGATACGAAACACCAACTACCTTATCGATACGAAATGTATCGATACGAACCATCCCTATGCGCCGATGGATACGAACAGCATGCTCTTCCTACCTTGCATCGATCATATCTCCTTCATACGAACCCCGATTAACCTGAAATTTGAAACATAGCCTCTCCTATTCCTCATCATCATCTCCAATCGATTCCGTCCCGATCGGAGCTCAAACAAATTTTGACGACATCGATTGCAGCCTTGATTCCAATCGATCTCCAATCCCAATATCCATCATCCCTTGCCAATTTGTTGATATTCCAACCTTAACCAAAAGGTGGGATAACATTTGCCCCCCCCCAAAACATGCCTTGTGATAAGAAGGGTGTTTTGAATAGTTTCGAATCCGATATCCGAAGTCCATAGCCATATCGTTTGAGTATATCATCCTTGACCGTTCAAAGTCGATGCCCAATTCCAAATCCAATAACCAAAGCCTTAGTCAATTCCATATCCATCCGAACTCGACAACCGAGCCCTAATCCATCCTTATCCAATAGCCAATAACCGAATCCAGGACCTCTCCGGGTCGATATACAAATCCCAAAACCTCTTCGGGCTCTTGCCAAGAGCAATCCACACCTGACGACCGTGGTCCAGTGTCCCTGGACGTTGAGCTAACCTCTCCGGGTTCTTGCCAAGCGTAATCCACACTTGACGACCGTGGTCCAGTGTCCCTGGACGTTGAGCTAACCTCTTCGGGTTCTTGCCAAGCGTAATCCACACTTGACGACCGTGGTCCAGTGTCCCTGGACGTTCTACAATGTCATGGCTTAAGTCCTAAGCTGAATCCTAGTCTTTCTGGACCCTTGTTGAGCATAGTCTATACTCAACGACCTGAAACAATAATCGATAATATGGGGCCTAAGTCCTAGGCCGAATCATGTTCACTCCGGACCCTTGCTGAACATAGTCCATACTCAGCGACCTAAAAATAACAATTGATAATACAGGGCCTAAGTCCTAGACCGAATCCTGGTCTCTCCGGACCCTTGTCGAGCATAGTCCATACTCGACGGCCTGAATGAGTCAATTTACCACGTTCGAGCAAAGCGACTCACCCCTTGCCAAGCATAATCCATACCCGACGACCTTTTATCAAAAACCAAATAAAAATCCAATCAAAATCCAATCCAAAATCCAAATCAAAACCAGAAAATCAGAAATCCAGACCAGCATCCAAAACAGAAACCAACCATCCAGACGAAAATCCAAAACAGAAAGCAAACAAAACCAGGAGTTCAAACCAAACTCCAAAACCAAACCAGAAAAAGCAGTGTCCAATCCGAAAGCAAAAGACAAATTTCACAAACCATAGCATCGCAGTTTATCATCATTCAGAGCATGCCTAGGGGCTATCTCTGTCCCCATACATGTGTAAATGACTTGATTGTTTGCCAATAGTTTGTTACTTATTTCATATTATCCCGGTCAATTGATAACCAATCGACCATCATTCCTTGGCCTTACACCATCATGGTGTGAGGTAGGCGGTGGTTGTTCCTGCTCCGCCGCTGCATTCCGAGTTCCGACATATTGTCGCAACTGTCCATTCCTTACATGCTCCTCAATTATGTCCTTTAAGTGCCTGCAGCTGTTGGTGTCGTGCCTATCCAAATCTTGGAAGAGGCAGTGCCTTCCTGATGCCCTCTCTCGATCGGAAGGCTCTCTCCTAGTTGGCATTCGGTAGGGAAGGCGATTCCGAGTATCCAGGTATATCCGCTCCAGCGTCTCATTCAACCCTGTGCACGTGGAAAACTTAGGATCCTTCCATCGCTTCCTAACTTTTCTAGAATCATCGTCCAACTTCCTTTTTCCTTTGTCTTTATCCGAACCTTTGCTGGATGGTCCACCACCCACAGTTGCATTCACCTCCTTTAACTTTAAATCCATACTTGCATCTTCTTGTCGAAGGAATCTTTGGGCTTCGTGAAAGAATTCCTCGAGATCCAGTGGTGGGTCTCGTATTAAAGATACCTTAAAATCCGAGTCCTCTCTGACTCTCGATAATGCTGCCATCAAAACCATTGATGGATTCGGCCGATCCACCGAAGCAACTGCCGCATTGAATCGAGTTAGAAAAGCTCTAAGTGATTCATCCAATCCTTTTCTTTATTGACGTTAATGTCATTACGTTCTTTGGTCTCTTAATATGAACCCGAAACTATCCCAAAAACCTATCCACCAATTCCCTCCAAGTCCTGATAGACCTTCCTCCAACTGCCTAAACCACATTGCAGCTAAGTCCGTCAAGTACAAAGGGAAGCATCGGGCCATCACTTCCTCCAATGCCCCTAGCACTTCCATGTGTCTGGTGTATCTCATCAAGTGATCAGTTGGGTCTGCCTTGCCATCATATACTTCCACGCTAAGTAACTTAAAATTAGGTGGATTCTGAGCTATCCTTATTTTCTGAGCGAACGGACTCCTGTTCACTCCTTCCAAGTCTCTATTGGTCAAGCCTCCACGCATGGTTTTTCTAATGATCTCCACTAATCCAGTATTGTCTGTCTGGGGTTTCCCCCCATGCCCCCGAGGGAACTCCAGCACATATTCTTCATGTGGCTCAGCAACGTTGGCTCTAGCCTGTTGAACTCCTTCCAAAGGTCCTCCTGCATTGGATCCTGCGGGCCTGCCCCAAGCCCTCGTTGATTGCCTTCCAGTTTTGTATCCTGTCCTCCATTGAGTTCCGCGACCCTAGTTCCTTGTCCTGCACTTGTAGCCACCGTAGTTGGTCCAAGGTTTTGCGTTCCTACAGCTCTCATTTGTTCAAAGAAGGTTTGCATCATGTCCTGCTGACTTTTCAACAATCTCTCTTACAATGAATTTGCCATAGCTTCCATTTCGTCCCTGGTGATGTAGACGGAAGCTTGTCCTTCTCCTGCTCCAGAGGATGCCTTCTGGCTTCCTCCTTGTTGACTTCTTTCAGCCCTCTGCCTTCTACTGTTTTGTCTAGTCATTTACTCTAAGTCTGTAATCTTCAAGCTTTTCAAATTAG
Source organism: Allium cepa (assembly GCA_030765085.1). Lineage (NCBI taxonomy): Eukaryota > Viridiplantae > Streptophyta > Magnoliopsida > Asparagales > Amaryllidaceae > Allium > Allium cepa. Next base: position 446,331,081 of record CM060931.1, read on the forward strand.
AACTTCAATCCGATGTAGCGGGTGCTAGTTCTTCTCAGTGAAAGCAATAGTAATATAATTTATAATGGTTCGATAAATAAATAAAACTTGTTTTATAAAAGTTGACAAATTTTATTGCATACCAATAAATCGATGTCGTATTTTACAAATAGATTTAGATATTATTTTATATAATTCAAATATAATTGTTTTAATTATTTAAATATAATAACAAATCAGTTTTTAAGTTTGGATTATATGAATAAATAGTTTAACAAAAACATCATAATGTGACCGTAAAACATTTTGTCGAAAATCAACATTTTGTTCAAAATAAGTTGCTGCAACGTCGTTGCATCTTTGATAACATGATTTAACATATATTACACATTTTAATAAATAAACATGTTTACTTTTACTAAATAAGATTAGAAAACATTTAAATCATTAGTCAAAGTAAGTAAGAATTAACAAAAGTAACAAAGTAAACTTCAAATCACATCAAATCAAAATCCAACAAAATAATTACTTTTATTTACTTAATCTTTAAGTGACTAAGACATAAGTAAGGATGTAAAATATAATGTTAAGTACTGAAAAAGTGAAGATTGCTTTAGGTTGAAGTAAGGATAGTTTGGTAATTTGCTAAGAGGTTATTTTGGTAAATTTACCACTTTTTTCTTTTTCTATAAATACCCACCTCCTTCTTCACATTCATACACAATTCTTCTTCTCCTTTTCTCAAGCTTCTTCACCTTCTTCCTCTCCTCTTTAATGGCTTCCAAGCCATAGGAAAAAATAAGGAAGAAATAATGTGAAAGTATATACAAAATATTCAAAAGAAATCGATGATCATTCTCTTCAAATCAAACTCATCTTTTCTCCATATTTTACCTCTTTTTCTCTCGGACATAACTTCTTCAAAAAGGAATCAAAATGCAAAATAATTTTTTTCAAAGTCATGTACTTTTCCAATGGCAATAACTTTCATGTTGACAACTTTGTCTCATTCTAATCTTAATTAGGTCAAAAATCCACTTCTTTCCAGTGCATTCTCTGCCCTAGTTTTTGAGACAGAGAATAGTCTATTTAGTTTTGATCATAACTTGATCATGAGTGATCCAAATTAAGAAACTATTTTTTCAAACCATATGAAATTCTAGTAGCTACAACTTTTATGCTTATCGCTTATTCTAGTTTGGAGGTTTTCTATACCCAAGACTCAATTCTTTGAAGTAAATTTTCGGGCATCATTTTTGTGAACCCGAGAATACATCTTTTTCTTTTGACCATATCTTCCTAAAACTAAAAAAAATCAATTTTTTTTTTAAATTCAAGAGAACAGAATTTTCAACAACTTTTTAGTTTACAACTTTTCTATGTTTTGAGATTTAGATGGCCTAAATCTAGATACAAGTAACCTATTTTTTTGGATCTAAATCTGAGAATTCAAGTTCAAAGCGCTACCACTTCTCTATACTTTTGGCCAATCTTCATTTCAAGCCTTGGCCAAGCATTAGGAAGGAGGAATTCAGGCTTATTTTCATTTGGCTCCAAAGCATGGTAGGAAGTATGCGTAGGATCTTAAGTTCCTTGCCTTAAAGTTTGATGGAGTGGAATACAAAGTAAGTTATTTCATGTTTTACGTTCATTAAAACCATTGCTAAGTTGAAAGAACTTTAAGTGTTAAGTGGTTTGAAAACCCTTGTTGAATGCTTGTTTGCTTTGTTTTCTAAAACAATGGTTTGATTTTCTTGCTCAATATTATATGTTATTCCATTCGTGTGAGACTCTTGTTCTGTCTATTTTTCTTTATTACCCCTGATGTTCCGTCTTTTCGTGCAATTTTAGTCATACATGTGTGATTTATTATCGATTCAGATGGTAAGGGAAAATGGGACACGACATTTGGTATCAGAGCTGGAGGTAAAGCGAGAATCTTGGCTTTGGTTGGGTAAAGACTCGTTAGAGATAGGGTTAGTAATACCCTAGGATGAGTAACTCATTATAGATAGGCTTAGTAACACCTGAGATTGAGTGAGAGTATTATATATGAGCGCGTATTTGATAATGTTATATATATTTTGAAAAATTGGTAAATGAAACAATTTTACCTAGGATTATATTTTGATTACAAAGTATACATTTTGAAAAGTTATACAATTAGAATTCAAGATTAGTTAAATTTAAATATGAACATCTTGTGATTAAAATTTCACAGTTTCACTATAAGATGTTTCATAAAGATAATCGATAAGTTGGAAATCCGATAAGAGAATTAAGATCTTTAATACTTATTCCAAAATAATAAATTAAGAAATGATAATGTTAGGTTACTATCATAAATTGATTATTTGTTTAATTTAAAAGTTAAATTACAAATATATTGTGAATTAAGTTTCACGATTTGACTATAAAGTGCTTGATAATAAGATTGGTTTAAGAAATGAAAATATAAGATAAAAATGTATTTAAAAAATAGAATGTAAAAGGAATGAGAATTTAAATTTTGAATAATTTAAAAGAATTATGGTAATTTAAATGAAGTTAATTAATATAAAATGAATTTATAAAATAGGTTTTATAAACAAAAGTAATCTATAAAGGATTTTGAAAAGGGTATTATTTCAAATAAAAAGAGATATTTTAGATAACTAGTTCGAATGGCTCGAAAATAAACTAAAAATGGGCAGGAGATGTGTTCGGATGGTAAACACTTCTCTTAAGTATTACTCTTCTTGTTAAGAGAATATATAATACTATTGGTAGTACCATGTTCCTTGGTATTATTTTGGAGTTACTCGATCTATATAATTTCTGAAGTTAAAGAGATAATGTGAATCATTAATTGATAAATTGATTAGTAATATTCATAAAAGTGTTTAAATCAAAGATAAATTGGAATCGCTAATTGATAAGATAAAGCGGGATTCGCAACGATTTTGGACAGTCGAAATTTTTTGAATCAGCCAAACTCAAGCCGAGGAATTTTTGGAATATTCTGGGAAAAGATAAACCATTGAAAAATGTTTTAAGTAAATGAAATTAGATAAGTATAATTTATAAATGTGATTATAAATTATAAGGATTTAAAAGTGGAGAAATTTATAATAGCATTAAATCGGAAATAAATTTTGTAATTACGAATTTGAAATGATAGCAACCTACAACAAACTGTAATTCACCCGAATATAAAACCGATCGGGAATTTGGGATGTATATATATATATACTGTTAGGATGCAAAAGGTATTATACAAAAATAGATTTAAGTCATTAACTGTTTATACTCTTAAGTAAAATCATGACTCTTTAAAATGTAATTATAAATTGGAAAAAGTTTTATTAATGAATTCTACCATTAATTAAGGATTTAGACTTAAGTTTTTGAAAGTGATGGATTTACATAGTTGTGTTCATAAGACATAATAAACTTGAGTAATAGTTTTATGAAGTGATTCATAAACAATATTAGTGTAAAGAAAAAATGCTAAAAATAAAAAGAATGTGAAAAAAAATAAAGGATGTGAATAAAGGGAATTTGTAACTAAGAAAAAAACCAATAGGAATAAATACATAATTTATATGTAAGTCATTTCTTCACACAAATTTTGATCTAATATCCGAGTATGGAACTTTGAGGATTTACACTGATCCGAAAAAGAATTTATCATCGATTTCTTGATCAAAAGAAATCAATGTTCATTCTCTTCAAATCAAACTCATCTTTTCTCCATATTTTACCTCTTTTTCTCTCGGCCATAACTTCTTAAAAAAGGAATCAAAATACAAAATAATTTTTTAAAATCATGTATTTTTCCAGTTGCTACAACTTTCATGTTGACAACTTTATCTCATTCTAATCTTAACCATGTCAAAAATCCACTTCTTTCTAGTGCATTCTCTACACACGAAAGAACGGAATCTCACACGAAAGGTAGGAATTTATCATCTATTTTTCGAATCTAAATCTTGTGAATTCAATTCAATGCTCTATCACTTCTCCATACTTTCGACCAATTGCCATTTCAAGCCTTGGCCAAGCATTAGAAAGGAGGATTTCGGGCTTATTTTCATTTGGTTCCAAAGCATGGTAGGAAGTATGCGTTCGATATTAAGTTCCTTGCCTTAAAGTTTGACGGAGTGGAATCCATAGTAAGTTATTTCTTATTTTAAGTTCATTAAAACCATTTCTAAATTGAAAGAACTTTAAGTGTTGTTTGAAAACTCTTATTGAATGATTGTTTCTTTGTTTTCTAAAACAACGTTTTGATTTCCTTGCTCAATATTACATGTTATTCTATTCGTGTGAGATTTCGTTCTATCTATTTTTCTTTATTACCTCTGGTGTTTCGTCTTTTTGTGCAATTTGAGTCAGACATGTGTAGTTTATTATTGGTTCAGAGGGTATGGGAAAACATGCCACAACAACCTAAGTGTCGAAAAGGCGAAATGTTAAGGTAAAATAAAAGGAAAAGGCAATATAACAAGAAAGATGAGAGAATAACTTTAGAATCTCATAGCGGAACAATAATATGTAATACGAAAGGAATGGTACAAATTGGTTACTCCGATATAGAAAATTTGGAGTTACAAACCAGGTATTATCATCAATTTGGATAGTTATAACAACATTTCCTCACAAATGCTGATATGTACAATATAGTAATGCAGCGGAAATAAGAATGCCAAAATAGGTGAAACATCCAACTCATCTTCTCGAGCTCCAATGAACATCAATAAAAGCATGCCTTTCTCAAACTACTCGAAAGAATATAGGAGGAATTTAGAGAAAACAAAAACTAAGCATCAGATATAAGTCTAGTATGAGAAACTCAAAAAATATACGATCAACGTATAACATTATTTTCGAGTTTCTCAAAAAATATGCGATCAACATATAACAGTATTTTCGAGACTACATGGAATGCCATATTGGCTATCCCCGCAAAAGAACCACCATCTAACAAGTACATAAAGCGATATAATAGATAATGTCTAGGGTGTAAAATATAAATATTATAACATAGCAGGAATGGTAACATTTGTTACATTCAACAGCATATTGGAGGGTACAATCAAATCCGATAAGGAACATTTTCATAGTGGATTTTACATGGAGATCCCTTCAACTAAGCTGAATCCAATCTTCATGGACAAGGGTTAGAAACTACCTTCGAGCGTCATATGACTCTAGATAAAATATACCATAAGTTAAACATAATCGGTCCACGTTTAAATACGTGATCCCAAATACCATCACTCCTGCCGACCAACAATCGTTAAGCGTACTCTAGATCTGAAGTGATAATATCTTATTGCAGGTTACCAAAACCCAAGCTATGCTCCTACTCTATTTTTAGCCATTTTTGATGTCGAGATCATGTTCACATCTTTCACACGAGTCTTCATCACTTGAACAAAACACGAACCCCAAATTAGATGCTCACATCTCGAAACCATGCATGGATTTCAATATCTCAACAGATCTTGGAATCACATGTGGATTCCAACATCCTGAATAGACCAGAACAACTGCATGTGTTTGAGCATCTTAAATAGACCTTGAATTTCCACATAGATACCTATAACTCGAACAGATCCACTTCCAGGAGATAGAATGCGTATCTTAGCCTTGAAATGGTTTTCGGTAAGTAAAATACTTACTGATCCCGGTCCCTCCAAGACTGAATCGACGAATTGATCATGCAATGATAATGAAGACAATCATATATGGATACCAATTTTTGTATACTTATCATATTTCTGATATGTTCATCTCACACTATCCCTCGATCAAGAGTGAAACCAATAGGTTAGAGCTCTATTGTTCATATCCCTACATAAGCATCAGCTTTAATTCCCATATATAGACAAGCCTACTTCTTCGACTTTTATTACTATGTACATGACTAAATGTTTTCCATAAATGAGTAAACATACAAAGCACAATCAAGTCATATAAAGTACGATTGAGTCACATAAGCGACTTTTAATCCACTTTATATTTAATTAGTATTTTATTAATTAAAACATATTTTACTAGTAAAACTTGTTTTATTTAATAAAACATCATTTACGAATTTCTACTATTCATTTGTACTCTTTCAATACTTCAAAAAGTATTCATATACTTATCTCAAATGATGTAATTATATTAACAAATCATTAACAAGATTTCTTACTTTAAACCTTTTCTTTTTCTATCTTTTTAAAATAGATTCCTTATTATAATTTCTTTCAAATTTCCATTTTAAGGATCCAAGTACTTTCACAAATCCATGCAAAAGATTTAAGACTAATGTTACTTAAACATTTTCACTACAAACCCAAAATCATTTCTTCAATGCTTATCTTTAAAATAATCTTTTAAAAGATCTATTTACATTCTTAAGTATATCAAAAAGAGATAAAATGACTGTTATTAACACATTGTCACAATAAACCCAAAATTATTTCATACTTATATCATCTTTATAACATTCTTTTTAAAGATCTACTTTAAAAAATAACTTAAGTTCGATAGTCAACTAATCAATTATCTCTTTAAAATAGTTGCTTATACAAATCAATATTCATAAACTTAACACGTTTTCGACGTTCCCAACTTAACTGTTCATTGTTCAAGAGGGAAACCAGTATGTTAGAGATCTATTGCTCCATCCCTACTTGACATCAATCTTTAACTCTCAGAAAAAGATAAGCCTACTTCGTCGGCTTTTAGCGTTAAGCAAATTTAATTACCTTTATAAATAAGTAAGTAAACAACAAGATTAACATGTTTTCGACATTTCAACTTATATTGTTCCATGTTCATGGAGTAAAGCCAGGTAAGTTAGAGCGATGATTACATCAAAGCCTTGCCTAGATACTTCATTCTTGAATCCCACAAATGGATAAGTTTACTTGTCGGCTTTTATTGATAAGCCTAGTCAATCACCTTTGTCAAAACTTATATATATATATATATATATATATAATAACACTTTAGAAATACTTGTAAATAGGTTTTTAAATATCTATATAAAATATTACTTGCAAATAACTAATTTAGAAGTTTGATTTAAAACATGTTGTACATTTTGCACCGCTTTACTTTCAAAATTCATAATAATCATTAAAACCACTTTAAACTTATAATCTTTTTTTCATACACAAAAATGTTTTATAAGATCTTCCATTAAAATATTTATAAATGAAAAAATTTATAAACTACATAAATAATGAAAAACTAGCGAAAACGTCGCATTTTAAACACTTAAAATAAGCAACTTACTACAACATTTATAAACGTTATTAAAAGTCCTTGTCAAAACAATATTGAAAAGCACAATCTTTGTGACTAATTTTAACCACTTAAATATAATTTAAGACTTGAAATTTCTATACTAAGTACTATCCTTAGGATAATTAAAAACCATGTAAAGAAATCCTTAAGAATATCTTTCTATTTATTTATCAGAATTCCCGAAAACAAGGGATTCCGTAGTGCACTTATAATGACTATTCTTGTTTCAAACACTTTCAAACTTTCTTCAATTTAACACACAAGTTAAACAACAAATTAAACATCAAGTCAAGGCCACACATGTTTAAGATGGTAATAGAAGTTATGTTACACAATATAAAGTTATCATTTTCTTTGAAAAGCAAGAGGGGTCCAAAGTCTATAACTTTACTTAGTTAATGTCACTTTAACTATTATAATTCAACCACAACATATGTATACACAATATAGACTTGTGAGATAGTGAGATAACTCACCTAGATCCATGAAAAACCCAAGTACAAAACTATAAGAACCAAAGAACCATCTCCTTCCATCAACACAATCCAAAAGGTCCAATCTTTAGCACTTCTGAACCAAAGCCACAACTCCTCCCCTTCTCCCCTACTCACGGCCCTCCATGGATCCCCCTATTCCTCTCATCTTCTCCCACTTCTCACTTACTATTCATGGTTCTCATGATGTTTTAATCCTAAATCCTAAGCTTAAAAGTGATAGGATAAGATTTGATTAACTTTTGAAAAGATAGAGAGTAATAATTGGATTAGTACTTAAGCACTTCCACCATTTTCAACCCTCCTACTTCATTCCAAGTTTCATCTCGTGTTTAACTTTCCATTTAAGCCCATTTCCTAAATATCTTCCCTCACCTTATGCATGACATCATCCATAAAGTTTATTTTCATAAATGGCAAAAATATTTATATTTCATTTTCTTTAATTCCTAAGCAAATAAGCATGTAAAAAAATTGAACAACTTTTAATGGTTAAAAGGCTGTTTATCAATAGAATGATTTTCGATCACATTATCGATATTTTTTCAAAGTATTTATTTTATTAAAAAATTTCCAAAATAGGTTTACCATCTTTACTATGGTTTAAATGGGGTTATATAGATCATAAAACCATTTTAATAAAATTTAATCCAAGGTTCAAATATTTAAATAATTTAAATATTTAAGTACAAAGTATCCAAAATTTTGGGTCGTTACATTTTCCCATACTTAAAATATTTCATTCTCGAAATTTCAACACAAGCAACAAAAGAAAAATCACATAGCAATACTTAATAGTATTCAAAATCACATAGCAAACAAAACTCACAGTTTTGCTCAAGTTCAAAATCTTCTCATCGCATAAGGATGATAAACAGCCTACTAAGCGTACATTATGCTTAACATCCTCAGGTTATTAATTAATCGACAATTCATAATACCTCATAACAGTTCGAAGAGTTATCACCTAAACTCTCCATAAGCCAACAAAACATAGTATGCAAATACTAAAACCCATACGATGTATATGGATCATCTGTATGCAATATCAATTCCGATCACTTGCTTGATCACATAAATTTCACTTCTAAACTAGTATAGGTCACTTAACCTCTCTAGTGCGGACTCCGATCAGGTTTCTAGATTAGAAACCTCCATTCTTCTTACATAGCCATATACGATGGTAGAAAACTTCGGGATCATATAAATAATCTGAATCAAGTGTTTGCATCAAGAATCCAATGAAAAATCCTTATTCGGACTGGTGTAAATCACCTCAAAATCTTGTTCTCAAATACCAGATCAAGAACAGTCATGCCAATAAAATGATTTACGTGCAACTTATGCATTTATCCTATTGGTTTCTTAACTATACCGATATATATTATCACACTCTTTTATCCAAATAGTATATCATTCAATTCTAAAATCATTTATGAAACATTTCACAAAACATAACTTCAAGTTTAGAAATCTTTATAACTTAAATTCATACTCACATAATGCTCTACTACATCCTAAGAGTATATACAAAAACATCAAATTTTGTTTTACTTAACAAGGATGTTCAACAACTTAAAAACTTGATTTAACCTACTAACTTCTCAGTCCAAGTGTTATATAAAATCAACTTTATATTTTCACAAAACACTTAGTTTCAAATTCTATAACGATTCGAAATTTTCCAATTGTTCAAAATCATCGACAATTCTGTTGCATTTTATCAAATTAAATCTACCAACAACATATCATAACATAATGCACATACCATACAATCTTAATGCATAGGTACATGTGTCCATAAAATATCTTCACAAATTTCAATAATTTATTAAACAGACTTTACCTAAAAGGGAAAACATGAAAGGTTCCAAAATTTATTGCAGGCTATACTACTACCACTAGGGCACCCTACACATAAAAATTCTATAAAAAGTTCATATCGAATTTCTTTTCCAAGAAAAACTTTAGAACTATAAAACTCGGTTTTATTTCAAATTAGTTTGAAATAATATATATATATATATATATCTCTTTTGTATATCAAATCATACATTCAAAATTAAATCAAAATTCGTTTTACTAAAACAAATATGTAGCATCCCCTACTTAGAAAATTGAAAATGAACGCTGATGATGTTGAAGTCATCACCATAATTACTTTCAAGCGACATGAGTGAATTCAATACATCCAATACATGCCTTTCGTATTTAACCAGAAATCATTTCAAAACGATATCAAATACTTCGTAAATATTATTAAGTACCATGATTTTAATTTCATAAACCAAATTCCCAAATACTTACTTTCAAATAATACAGCTATTATTTTCTCAAAATCTTGAAAAACGTTTTCAAGATGGTTGGAATTTAAGTTCTCAAAATATCATTTAAATCAGTCTTGTTTATAAATCATCTTTTACGAACCATACTTATACAAAATTACTTTCTTATATATTTTTTTCGCACATGTTTATTTTCAAAATAACTTATCTTTGCTAGATTAAAATAAACATCTTTCACTAAGTCCAACTTTTATAAAAGTTAACTATTGACCCAACATTTCCAACCGAATGCTTTATAGCAAAACCATGAAAGTAAATTCATAAAGTGTTCGTTTCAATATTCCCATAACTTACTGTCGACCCTACCCATGCAGTAGAAGGTAAAACTGCTTATAAACTGGTTGAGAACAAATTAAACTAGATAATAAGGGATAATAGATAAATTGTAACGATCCCGATTTTTGAGTTAAATTTAAATTAATAATTAATATAAAATTTTGAATTTAATTGTGAATTAAGGATGAGTTAATTTGAATTTTTTCAAATTTTATAAAGATATGTGTTTGTTTTGTGTTTATATAAGTAAATTATAATTTGAAATTTGAATATGAAAATCAGATGTTAATTTAATTGGACATTAAATAAAACTTTATATTTGAAACAAAAATATAATAAGCATGATTACTTAAGTTTAAAATGAAAATTTTAAAATAAGTATTTATTAATAAGTTTAATATCTTAAGTTTAAAATATAAATGTATTGAAAATAAAAAAATTGGATTTTAAAACTCTATATTTTAATTTAATGAAAGTTTTTTGCTAAATGAATATGTATTATATATGTGTGTGTGTGTGTGTGTGTGTGTGTGGATCGTGATAACAATTTTCAAAAGACTATTTAAAGGTTAAATTCTAATATACATGTAATATATACGTTATTGGTGTATAATTTAGTTTCAAAATCATTTCCTTTAAAAAATTATATACGATGGTTTGTATATAAATGGAGATAATACAAATGAAGATAGAAAATTTTATAAGAATATATAACTAAGATAAAGTAATATGAAAATATATATGTAGATTTGTAAGCTTTAAAGTAGCATGTATTATACATGTATAAGTATTATAGAAAAAGATTTTTACAAGTGTAAACATCTTATGATGAAATCTAACATTTGTAAGCCATGTAATATGCAAGATTAACAAGTGGCAAGATTATTTTTCCTTTTGAAAATGAATTACATAAACATGTATTGAAAAGAAAAGAAAAATTAAATTAGGCTATTTTCAGTTTTCACAAGCCTAAGAAAACCAAGATTCAAAACAATTCAACATCAAGCTTTCAGTTTCCAAAATGAAATCAGAGCAAAGCCAGGAAAATCAAAACAACTTCAAAACCTGGAATGGAATAAATCAAAAAGAAGAATAGCTCAAGTTCAAACTGGAAAATAAAAACAAAGAATCAAATATCATCTTCACTTGATTCAATACCTGAGCAACAAATATCGGGTTCATCCAAATTAAAAGATCAAAGCAAAACAAAAATCTGGGATCAGATTTCAAACCTGAGATCAAGCAACAAATGCAACTCTACTTCAACCTGGAAGCCAGAAAGCTAGATAAATATATGGCTTCACTTCAAAATTCAGATCAAATTTAGATGAAAAAGTAAATCAAAAATGCAGATAAAAATCTTTGTTTCAGATTTCATTTCCAGGCTCAGTTCTTCATTAAGGTGAGCAAACTCACTTGTATCTACTTATATGCTTTTATATTATGGTTGACACCTAAAGTATTATTGTTTTAAAATGCCTGCATGTTGGATATATATATATATATACATATATTGGTGTGCATGTCCGAATATATATATATATATATATATATATATATATATATATATGATGTGTGCATGTTTGTTTACAGAGACATATCTCTCTGTTTAAAACAATTTACACACTTAATCCATTTTGATAATCCAAATTCTCATCATACAATCAGTAATAGGTTAGGATCCTTGAAGATGAAAGGTGAAGAAGGATGTAATATTATTTTTAAAAATCATTTCAGGTGTTTGTACTCAGTATTTTTTCTAAAAACAATATTTACAGTAAGGCTTTGAAATAAAACAGGAAAATTTAATGTTTTAATTTCATAATTCGATTACATAACCAATTTCAATTTGCAAAATGATGATTTTAGAGAATTGTTTCAAGATTTTTAGTTTTGCAAATCATGAGAAATTGTTTGTTGAACAGAAATTGCATTTTCGTAAAACTCTGATGATTAACATCGAACTTTGGATCGTGCTCAACATCGATGGTGGCCTGGTGAATGTTGATCAATGGAAAAATAGTAAGGGAAATTTTAATGCATCGTGGCGATCGATCGACGTGGGTTTAGGGTTTAATAACCCAGTTTGATCGATGAAGATTTTGGGGAAAATGCATCATCGTAGGGGCACGTGGGGTGATCGGTCAGGGGGGACAGGAAGTGGAGGCTCTGATGAAATCCTAGATGCGGCGGCAAGTTCACCAGTGATCGGAGGCGTTGATTTGCGATGGGTTTTTGAATAAGTTTTGGTTCATGTAGTCGTTCGTATTCTTCGATTGCGATCCTCTGTTGGATTTGACGATTTGGATGGTTGCGAGGTAGGTGGAGGTCGTGGGTGATGAGTTGGCAACGGTGAAGTCGATCGGAATGGCTCTGATCGTCTGTGCACGGAAATGCGTGTCAGTGTGTATATGTTTTGCTAATAGATTTGGGGAAGATGAAGGCGTCTCGGGGTTTTGTTCGAGATTAAGAGGGTTTGACTCGAAGTAAGTAGGGTCGTGAGTGACCCGAAGTTTTGCTTGGGAAAAATGGCATTTGGCTCAGGTAATTACTTGAGCTATCTTGGGTCTGGGTGATTATGTTATGACAGTTTTAAATTTTCAAATAAGTCCATTTTTAGTATTGAAACAAATCCAGTTTTGACTTGTTTTCTTAAATAAAAATTTTGTAAATAATTGATACTCAATCAAGTGTTTGAACAAATGAGAATTGTAAAAAAAATTAACTTGAGTAATTAATTAATTGATTAAGAAAGAAAAAATGTTTAATTGATAATTTAGTTAAAATCTTTAGTCAATGTATGGGATAATAAATAACTCTATTTCAAAGGTTCATTAAAGTAAGATTTAAATATTGTAATTAAGTGGTTAATTAAAGATAAAAAGGGTTTATCTTTAAAATTAATTAAGTTTTTGGTAAACTAAATAATGTGATTAGGTAATTAAGTAAGAAAAATTACTTTGTGCAATTAAATTTAAAGATAATTACTAATAAACATAATTGGATAATTAATAAATTAGAAGATTAATTTATATAACTAATTAGAGGTAATTAATTACTTAAAGATAATTACTTAGTTAAAAGTAATTAACTAATGGTTAAGGTTAATTAAATAATTAGGGATAATTACTATAATTAATTAAGGATAATTAATTTGGGTAATTTATAAATTAATTTGAGGATAATTAATTAAAGAATTAATTAATGAAAGTGATTAGGGATAATCACTTATTATAATTAATTAAGAAGAATTAATTAAATGATAATTAATTAAGGGTTAATTAATTAATTAAGGATAATTAGTTAATAATTTAAGGTAAATTAAAAATGATTAATAATGAGTTAAAATGGTTTGTAATTAATTAATGTAAATTAACCAGGATTAGTAATTTATCAATTTGGTTAAGTTATAATCAGGATGGGGTAATTAATTCATAAGTAATTAATTTAATTGGGTAATTTAATTTGTATTAATTAAGGATTAAACAATAAAACAATCCTGCTTATAAAGGATTTTCGAATGTTTGCATTGCTTTTGAATGTTTGTATTGTATGTGATGCCTTGAATTGATTGTTCTCTTTGATCTGTGATATCCTGTTCTGTGAATTGAGTTGAGTATAATTTATTTATTTACTTGTGATACATTTACATATTATCTGTGAATCTGTGAATGAACGATAAGTGTTATAGATTATACCGCTTATCGATACTACTATACTTGGATCTATGATGGTTCTTGATATTGCACTATTGTGTAAAACCCCTGGACTACACCTTACACACACAAATATGAATTGCACGAGGCAATTGGTTAAGTCACAGATTTTGGAAAATAATTTTTTAAATTGAATTTTGAATCCAAATGGTTTTTGAAATGGATTTAGGTTAAACATGAAAAGCTTTTGAAAAGGAGTTTTGAAGATAAAAGTTATTTTGAATAACTTAATAAAGTTTTGAAATTTAAATAATTTGATTTAAATTTGAATTCAAAATTTGAAATTGAATTCTATGTTTGGAAACTATGGTTTAAAGATGTTATACAAGTTATAAATGTGTTTATATGGGTTAAACCATTTTTAAAAAAAATATTTTTGAGAATTTGAGTTTAACCCAAGGGTTTTATCTTGTACAAATAAAATCGGATTTTTTCGAAACAGACACTATCTGTTTTCAAATAATAATAGCTTTCATATAAAGAAAGGATTTCCAATTTATGTTGAAAAATTTCAAGTTGAAATGAAATTGTGAATTGTTTTGAAATCTATGAATGAACCTTTGTGAAAGATCGTTAAACTTTGTTTTGAAATCGAATAGGATTTTAAATGGTGTCTCTTTTATATATAAAAGATTTGAAATGGGAATTGTTTTGAAACATATGAATGAATCTTTGGAAATGGTTTTGAAGCTATGGTTTGAATCTTTGATTTAATGATTGGATAAGTTAGTCCAATTTGAAAAGGAAATTATTTTGAAAGCCGTAAATGAATCTTTGTGAAAGATGGGTGAACTTTGTGAAGTAAATATTTTTGTTTAAAAGATTTGAAAATGGTAATTTGTTTAAACCATTTGAATGAAAAGTTTTGGGTTTTAAAGTTGTGACTTGACTGAAATCCCATTATCCATGTGTTTTAAAATATTGCATTCACTATTCGGTTTAGCCGGTAGAAGATCTTGTGTCATATAACCCATTCTGAATAATGATACGACGAATGGATAGCAATTGAAGACGGCGATGAAGATCGGGTGTCTTCGAGAACGATAGGATAACCCGTCGAATGACTCTGCACTGAGTTGCTCTGATATAGAGATCTCCATAGGTGATGGGGAGTCCGATCGGGATTGTAGTTATCCGAATTGCAAAGGCTTCTTCCTTTATTGGATCGAAGTGCCTTCAGTTCCGTTCGAACCCGTAATGGACTTGTATGGTTGTATATCTGACATTACACTTTGAGATATAAAAATGATCTTTATCAAATACATTTCTGTTTGGTGGCGGAGAATTTATTCTCTTAGCTTAACACCCTTCTCTGAGACGTACAAGCTCAGAGGTTATGTAGTTGACAGTTATCAGTGATATACTCCCAATTTGGTAGTGTGGCATGCTGAGTGCTGCTGTGTGATCATTTGTTGATCAAAGCATGGATTTTTTGTAAAGCGTAGCTTTGTGGACGAGGCTGCATCAGGACCCACACCCCGAAAATGGTCAAAACAGGAAAGATGCGGTAAGGTTATGAAGGTCGCGCCCTTTAGAGTGTGTCATTCCCTTCTGGAAAAGGGCGGTATCATGGTATGGAGCTCATATATTTAACTCATGTGGTCACTGCAAATCTATTACTTTGTGGTTGAGAACTCTCGGATAATGGTCGCAAACGACCGGGGGATGGCATGCTTGAGTAGTAGTTACCTAGTTGCAGAGGTAACCCGACCTTATATTGGTAGAGAGCCGGGTAGGTTCTCGGGACGTCCATCCAGAGGCGTACTCATGTGGCAGTAGGAAGTTTCTTAGCCTGACCATTTATTGGAAATCAAATTCCCAATACGAAACAAGTACGGTTTTAGTTGTATAACCTGTCATTTACTTATGTGGTCACCACTGTTTAGATGGTAGCTATAGTAGGCATACAATAATGGTTGTATGCTGGCTAAGATTAATATTATACTTTCGAAAGGTTTTCTGCACTATGCACTAATAATAATATCAAATGGCTTTCGCGTATCAAGCATTTTTGACTATCATAAGTAGAAATCTCCTTCAATTCTGCGTTTGCATGGTGTGTGCAGCGGGAGGCTTTATGGTAGTTTCATTTTTCAAAAAGCATTGCGGATTTCATTTTAAATTTCTTTTGTTCAAACCAAATGCTTTTGTTTGCTCATACCAGTCCCATGACTGACCCGGAGTTTATTGTTCTCTTCCTAAACTCTGGGTGCCCACAATTTTCCACATGGGCAGTCTAGAGTTGGGTTTTTCAGATAGTCGAATAGTAGGTGTAGATTCGGTATCTTTCAGCTTTTGGATCTTGGCAATCGCATTGCTGACTGCGTGACCGACCTTGTTTAAGTCAACTTGATGGTGGTTCGAGCTTTCGACTTGGAAGTTTGGAGCATTGAAGATGGAGTTGGATTCTTTTGGACTCTTCTGTCTTTTGGTGTTATTGTTTCGCTGTGCTATTATCATTCTGCTGTTGTATCTCTGATATTGATATCATTTGTATCAAATTATTGTATCGAATATTGTATATTAATGATATTCATTGTTTCTTCCGCTGTGTTGTTGTACTTAATGTGTTATAAGCTCCGGCGAACCAGATTCGGCGTTTGAATCTACGGCATTCGAATACGAGTGATATATTCGGTGCTGATTTTCGAAGGTCGAGTCAGGGTCGTTTCATAAACATCATTCACCCTTACATTAATTAAACAATACTTTGACAGTTCACTTATATAAGTTACCTTAAATAAGATCTTTAATTTTCGTTGTTGTAATTACCAATAAGGTATACGTTTATAACAACTACAAATACGTTCTTATGTGTATAATACACTCAACTCATGCTAGGACATTCCATTACCCTATCTCTTAATGAGTCATACCGACCAAAGCCAAGGTCCATGCTTAATCTTCAGCTCTGATACTAAGTTTAACGATTCACGTTTTCGACCCTCGAATGTCGACACTAATACATCTGTGGTATTCACATGCCAACCACCCAAGTGTCAAAAAGTTGAAAAGTTAAAATAAAAAGAAAAAGAAAGAGAATGAGAAAGAAGAGAACAAACATCATAATCTCACAGTGGAATGATAATATATAATATCAAAGAAACGGTACAAAAGGGTTACTCCAATACAGAAATATCAAAGTTACAAAACCTAAGTACTATCATTAGCCTAGATAGTTATAACAACATGTCCTCATAAATACTGATATGTACAATATAGTAATGCAATGAAAACAAAAACGTTATGATAGGTGAAACATCTGCTCATCTTCTCGAGCTCCAATAAACATCAACAAAAACCTACCTTTTTCAAACTACACGAAAAAGTACGAGAAGAATTTAAAAAAAACAAAAACCAAGCGTCAAACATAAGACTAGTATGAGAAACATAAGACTGAATAATTGACATTAAACTATTCAAAAAATTACACACAAAGGTAAGTTTATTCTGTTTAGCTACTTTATTACTAAAAAGCAAGCAATTAAAGTGAATTATTGCAGCCATATGTGATATTGTCAGTAATGTTTACTTAATTTCGTTTATATATAATTGTTGCAGAGATATTCCAAAAATTTCAACACAGTTGCATATTTGTCTGTAATAATTGTGACTAATTGACATTAGTATAATACTTACTATTAGATTTGTAATTATTATGAAAAAATGCAGGCAAACACTGACGTTGACGAATATATTGCTTAAAATATGCAAAAAAAACACATTAATAATATCTGCTTTGAAATTTCAAGAGAGCAAACAGCTTTTGAACAATTTTTAACAAAAAATGCAGTAATTAGAGGATGTTTTGTAGTTTATCGTCTGGATTATCAATTTTCTCTGTATTACCATAAAAAAGATCGATTACATGCACGGCTAACTCGAAAATCTCTAAATCACTTGCAAAAACCCTAAGATACATCGATTGAAAAAGGTGTAATGTAAATTGACTACACTTGAAATGGAGATATATCACCTTCGATCTTCCCATTTTGCCTTGTTTAATTTTGAAAACGTCGAATTTCGACTTGATTTTGGTTGTTATGCCGTTGGATTTTGTAGATTTCTTGGATTTTGTTGAAGAAAATGTGATTTCAGTTGGAATAAAGGTTGAACGATAAAAAAGCGTGGGTTCAGAGTTTTGGAATGATATTTAAGGGTAGTTTGGGAAAAAACAGGTCGCGTTTAAAAATAAAGATGAAATTTATATGCTTTGTATCTAAAAGATTTTTGATGAATTATGAAAGTTATTAAAAATGCATATCAAAATGTTCCTTTGGTTAATAACAGATGGTTGTAAAATCACGTGGATGTGCTTTTATGCGTGACTATAAAAGTTCCATCCCCGTTGTGTCATGTTACATTTGCAATATATACGTCATCATTTATCCAATATCCATGGTACAACTGTTAATGTCGATAAGAATGGCCTTTAAACTTCCTCTTTGTTTTACATCCACTATATATGAACAACATATGGGTATTATACAGATAATGAATACACTGTATTTTAGGATTAATGTATAGCCTAAGACAATTGCTTGTATCAGAAATGTACATGTCCAAATGAACCGCATCTTCAAGATGGAGTTAAAAACAAGTTTGGTAAGTTATTCACCGCATCCTACATCTATTTTTCCCAAGTAGTTCCTTAATTGTGTCACTAACGAAGAATAGTGAGTCTGACATGTATACTAATTTACTATGCATAAGTTTCGTCAATTTATTTGTTCTTCTATTCTGCAATAATCAGTCGCTTCATATTCTCAGGATAATAGCCAGGTGCTGATGATTGTTTTCCCACATACAGTTATCTTATGATGGGTTCAAATTAGCATTCTATGAAAAGCTACTCACAAAACTGATTTCTCGAGTTAAAGAAAAAAACAGGTCAATAAATCCGAAATTGATTTCTATGAAAATAAATACTCATATGATGTAAATTTACAACCATGATACATTCGACCATGACATACTTAGAAATTGAATAACATATATGGATTCAAAGTTCTCGATGTACATAAATAAATCCTTATTCACTTGAATTGCATTGATGATATTATCATCCAACGACACTTGAACCATCAGGTCATGGAAGTATCTACATTCATTCATTAAAATTCTAATGATTTCTTCATCCATGATTGTTTTAGCGCTTTTAGAGACTCATTTATCATCCTACTGATGATCTTTTCATTATTACTTCCAATCAAAGCCTTGCCTATGTGGATTCCTAGTTCAAAATTGTTTAAGGCTTTTGATGTTAGCAATAATATACACGATAAGCCAATTTGTTTAATAATTAGAGATAACAAGATTAGTCTTATTTGGAGGTCCCACTAGTGACATAATTTTGATGTGCAATAGTAATGTTTAAATAAAATTGTGACGGATTTGGAACCATATCATTGCTATTAAAAAAAAGTTTTAGGTTGTAGAACTTGCCTTGTTAAAATAAGCAAGCATGACAAAGTGTGTGACTAAAAAATAGTTAAAACCCTACAAATGGGCAGGGATGCTTTGTTTGATAACTATTCTGGTATACTGGGTTGTTTCTAACTTAAATAAGCATATGATACCCATTTGAATATGTATTAAATTAAATAAAGAAGAAGAATGAAAACGAAAAAAATAGAAGCTCAAATTTACAAGAAAATGGTACTTCTAAAGTACAAATTAATTCACATAAGCAGCTATACATCAGGTTGCAAATTCTAGGAATCATTTTTTAATATATGCATTTCAAACAAAAATAATACAAATCAGAAATCATTAACAGAGACTTGTATTAACAGGCTACTTTACATAGACTCAAATATATTTTAAAAAGAAAAGCCACTGTTCATGGAAATTTCATAGAATATTTAAAATATTTAAACAAAAAGTCTGTGTTGATTACTGTTTTTAATTCAAGCTATTTTTAATTCATGTTTTAAACAGAAAATAAATGATCTGTTATTTTAAACAAAAAGCCGTTTTTAAATCTATTATTTTAAACAAAAAGCTATTTTCAATTCAAGCTGTTTTTGAGACAAATGAACTGTTATTTAAGTCCAGATATCTTCTGATGGGTCTGTCAGACCCACTATAAAATAATAGCTCAGCTATTATTTTAAACAAAAAGCTGGTTTTAATTCTATTATTTAAACAAAAACCCAAACCATAAAAGATTCAATAAATCCAATCAAAGCCTGCACACAACAAAACTTGCACATTAAGTTACCTTAGCAACACACTCTTCCACTTTGTCTTTGCTTACATCAGGTGTAGCCTACACACAACAAACTTGCAAATTGATACGTAGTTTTGTGATAGCATTGTACACAACAAACCAGAAATATCAAAGCTCGTCAAGAAAATATCAAAGCACGAGACTTTTAGGCCATGGAACAAGATTCTCCTATTGTACTGTGATGTTTAGTTGAAACCGAAAATGGAGTTCCTACATGACTAGATTCCGCTGCGTCAATCACAACCTTTACATTATCGACTAAAATTTGTTGATTATGACATTGATCTCCGAGCCTTGAAGTAGGATGTACTATGCCATGACCCACAATGACAGTTTTGGAGTTCAAAATCATAGTTAAACGATATTTAGTTGGTTTCCAGAATAGCGAGTACAAAAGCAACATTTTTCACTTACACTTGTCTAATGCATAAAATCATATACGTTTACAAAATCAACTTTTGAATTGCTTACCTACAACTCTACGTAGGGATCGTCTCTTGAGTTTCGTTTGCAGACTGAAATTTGTTCAAGTGTATTGATTTACAACTGCTCCGATGATCAACTGATGGTGTGTTGTCGATCTCCATATCAATGGGCATCTGCATATCCATCCTATTCAAAATGTTTGCAGCCTTCCGCTCAACCATTGTACTCTTCTTAGACGCAACCTCAGCTAAGGTCTCTTGCCTCACTCTTTGACCCACTTTAGTCTCTATTTCTTGGCTCACTTTAGTCTCTATATATTTCGCGGCTAACATGATGTAGCCCATCTGCTGATATTACACCACTTGGACCTTTCCTTTTCTCTACCCCTCAAATTTGTTTTTGATACCGACTGTCCTACCAATTCCACTAACACTACCCAAATGCCCTTTTCTCCAAGAGCATGATTTAAGACATCATCATGCCTATTTGAAGCCCATGTCCCTTTGATGATTTTTTCTCTCCACAATCATTCTGTAACAAAAAATAGCTTTCTCAATAACTTATTGCTATGTTTCGCAAGAGATTAACCAAAAGATATAAAATGCATGGAAATTAGTCATACCACTTTATCTGCAACTATCTTAGGTTTCTCAATGGGGATTGTATCATCTCCTTTTTTTATCTCGCCAAAATCCAATCGATACATCGATCCAAAATAGATCCACTTGGCAATTTGATCAAGGCATTACGGCCCTCGGCTATTCATTTAGCCTTCTTCCTAGCATATCTAGCTTGCCCCAAATAGTGAGGATGATCATTGTATGATTGACCCTTCCTAGCGTTCTCACTTATTTTTTGTTTTATGACATTAATAAAATACGAGATCATTCTTTAACAATGTAAGATGTACAATGCATGAGAGATCGCAAAAATGAATAAGCTCCAATAATTTCAGTTTGTTATGCACTTTAACTGTTTGTTTATACTTATATGATTAATGCCTATAAACAAGATTGACGCCAATAAATAGATTTGTGCGTGATTGATGCCTATAAACAGACTCTGCATAATCCCTTAGAGTTTATTCCAATACTGAAGAAAAAGTTCGGAGTGAAGGTCTTTTCTTCTCTGACTCAACAGTTAAAAATACAAAAAGTATGACACATACTAATTTTCACGGTTTCTAAAATTATCTTCTCACATTGAAAGAAGACCGTCTAAAGTATCTGCAAAGGCATACATATATGTGTATATATACACGCACGCACGCACATGTATGTATGTTGCGTCGTCTTCATTTGCATCGTTTTCATTTGCTTTGGTTGTACAAGCAAAGTAACATGGGATAAAGACCAAACCAAATGGACTGTTTTGTAATAGCTTTGTCTGATCTTAAATGTTGCATTATTATATTGTACATACATATACTTGCGCCCCCTTGGAATGTAAGAATATTCTAAAATGTTTTTAATCCTACTCTTATCTATTCATTTTTCGTTGTAAAAATTACTTTAAGTGATAGAACACACCCTTGCTCATACCATGTAGTAAAAAAAAATATCATCTCGTAATAATGTGTATTTATACATTTACCCCCAATCTACCATCCTCAAAGCAATTCATGCAATCCTAACACTATAGCAACACTGTAGCCAATTCAACCTCCCACTTAAAGCAAAATAAATATATGAATCATGGACTTAGAGCTATTACAAACGCAACATTTAGCCAGGAACCAATTCAGCTAAATTCCTATTAATTATTACTATACAGAAGATTCAAACAACACGACCAAAATCTTATCTTGCCTTGTAACTTAAATGGCAAAATGTCTAATGTATTTCATAACTAATTATTAACAGTTGCATTATTAGGTGTGCTTCCATACAAATTAAAACACTATGAAACAATGCCTAAGAAAAAACATCATATCCCACCAGTAAGCGATATATGTCATATTTCAAATGGGAATTAGATATGAATCCTATATTTATAATGGGCCAAATCAAAATTAGGCTAAATTCTTCATTTCAAAAGGAATTGACTTGAATTTGTTGAAGAAAAAAATTTGAAATTAAACTAAGATTTCAATAAAAAAAAGCAAGTCCTATCTACAACTTTGATCAGAATGAAGGGTCCTCTCAGTCCTCTCCATCACACTCTCCACCTCTTTCGCTGAATCCAGTGCCGCTCTCACCATCTTTGACAGTAAAAAAAGTTCATGATATTGATGAAGAAGGTTTTCAAGTTGTTCCGAATAGAAGATCAAAAATGTTGAATAAAGAAACTGCTTCTCAATGCAACGTGCAGGAATCTATTCTTATCGGTTGAACCTAAAACAAGGCATTATGAATCAACCCAAACAAACTTTCAGAAATGCAAATCAGGGAACATTCAATTCAAGAAATACCGTGAATGATAGAATCTCAACAAGATATGTTGCAAGAATCAACCAGCAAGTTATAGACTCAGATATCCATTTCAAAAATTCAAGAAGCAATTAAAGAATCACTCAAAATAAAGAGAATTCAGTATCTCAAACCAACAATAACATGAACAAGCCTTCTTCATGGGCCGAAATGATCAAGAAAGGAGGTTTAAATACTAAATTTGACCTTAAGTATGTCGCTTCTCTCTTCATTAATAAGAAGAAAATAGTGGTGGTGAGCACGGAGGCCAACAACAGGGCAGAAAGTAAATGGAATTTCTCATTGTTTGCCTATGTTTTTGGCAACAAACCCGCTTATCATCACTTTAAGGCTGTAATTGCTAAATCCTGTAAACCCATGGGTAATTTCGACATTTTTGCTGGTAATAATGGATTCTTTCTAATCAGATTTTCAATGCTTCAGATTGCGATAATGCTATTAATGGGGGCCATATTTTATAAATGGAAAACTGATAATTGTGAAAATATGGAGCAATAAAATAAGTCTTGACAGGGATTTGCTTTCTTCTATGCCTATTTGGATCAAACTGCCCGAATTAAACCTTAGACTGTGGGACAGTGAAATATTAAGTGTAATTGCTAGTGTAGTTAGCACCCCCTTAAATTGAATGATCATACTGCTAAAGAAACTAGGCTTTCTTCTGCAAGAATACTTGCAGAAATTAATGCAGATTCTGACCTACCAAATGAAGCTACTATCTCATTGCATGATGGTGAAAACTTAGTTCAAAATATTGAATATGAATGGGTCCCTCCTAGATGTAAAACATGTTCATGTTTTCGTCATTCTCTGGAAAATGGTGACTCTAAATTGGTTAGGAAAGAAAAGCAAAGCATGCAAGGAAAAGCTGCCATCAATACCAACATCTTGTCAGAAGAAAGAAGCGAAATTGCAAAAACAACATTACTTATTAATAATAAGGAAAATACTCCTCAACCTCTTGAAGAAAATATTGAAATGATTGTCAACTTAGAAGATTCATTTACTGTGCAAGAATCTGCATCTGAAAAAGTTTCTCAAGAAGACAAAAAAGACCAGACAAAGATTGGAAATGAGGCTGTAATTTCTTGTTAATCATCAGAAATAAAAGGGAAAATTGATGAAAGCATTCCTGTGCCTCAAATATTAAATACAGAAGACTCGATTATCCAAGCAAAGGCACAAAATTTCAAACAATAGAAGCTTCTTCTGTTGTAGAAGCTATGAATTTAGATGATAGTTCTTACATTAATAATATTTTAAGTAAGGAGCCATCAAAAAATCACATCAGTACTTAGCTACACATCTCTCCACAATTACCAAAAACCCAGCTTCTGATTTCAATATTCAAAAAGCTATCAGTCTAGCTTCAAATTCTACTTCAGCCTCAAGGAAAAATAGAAAAAAAAAGAAAAAAAAAAGAAAAGGCAAAATGGAAAGCATAAAAGAAATTGTAGATAATAAGAGCTTTGAAGAAATAGAAGACAATGATGTTAAAAGGAAGTATATCACCAAAAATTCCAAATGGGAAGATCAGCTGAAAGCATTAAACAAAACATCATACAAAAAGAAAGGAAGGAGGACAAAGACTTTTGAAGAAGAGGGCAGTCACAGTGCATAAGTTGTTACTGTTAATAGTGTCCTTTTGAGTATCCTTTTATTTTTATTTTTATTTTTATTATATGATGATTATTTCTTGAAATGTTAGAGGTCTCAGTTCTCCCGTAAGAAGATTAGACTTATCTAATCTTCTATTGTCAACAAATCCCAGCATTATTGGTTTATTAGAACATAAATTTGATAATTCTAAAATTATATATTATAAATTAAGAAATTTAAATAACTGGAATATTATAAATAATAATCAAATGGGGAGGGGGGTATGGTAGAATCATGGTCATTTAGGACCCTAAAATTTGGGATATTTATCAACGTTTTGTAAATTTTCAATTTATTCACTGTAAATGCACTAATAAAGGTGGTTTTCAGCTTGAAATTACTTTTGTTTACGCTTCCAATAGTAAAACTAAAAGAGACTCTCTGTGGAATAATGTTGAAATAATTAACTCTAAAATGAGTCATCCATGGAATGTTATGGGTGATTTTAACATTGTAATGCATGGTTTTGAAAAAATGGGGGAATTCCTATCCCCTTCAAAAAATTAGAAAGATTCAATAATTTTTTCATCAAAACTGGTTTATATGAACCAACAATTTTTGAAAATAGATATACTTGAAAATCTGGTATATTTAGAAATATTCATTGCAAATTAGACAGAATTCTAATTAACCAAAAATTTACAAATTATTTTAAGGATTTCAAATGTCATACTCTTCCTCAAGCTACTAGTGACCATACTTATATTCAAATTTATCTTAATCACAATAATAATATTAAAAAGAATATTTCTTTTAGATTTGTGAATGGTTGGGTTTATGTGGACAGTTATAGAGATATTATCAATAATTGCCTTTCTACAAAGGTTTTGGGCACTGCCTAATACAAATTTAGTAAACTGCTTCATATTACAAAAGGCAAGTTGAAAATATGGAATAAAAGCAGAAAAAATAAGGATATCAAAACCCTTAGGGATGAATGTTGTAACGACCCGTATTTTACGTGTCGATAAAACGTAGAATTTGCAGGTCGATAGTGTTGTTTGTGTGGCCTCTAGCTTGAGTTGTTTAGGAGTTGACCCGAGTACAAGTGATGAGTCGTGACCGACTCATAGATAAGTCGTAGACGACTTAAGGGGATGGACCGAGTTAAGGGATAGAACGGCATAGTAGTTGCCGACTTAAGAAGAGAGGCGAAATAGGGGTCAAGTGATGAGTCGTGGCCGACTCATAGAGGGCCGACTCATAGGATAGGTCGTAGGTAGGGGTGAGCGACCTAAGGAGCTAACGGGTTAGGATGTTAATGTGTTGAGAGTTAGGTCGGTTGAGCGACCTAGGATAGAGGAACGACCTAAGAAAGTGACCGACCTAGTGGAGAGCGACCTAAGAGGGGGTAGCGACCTAAAGGTTAGGCGACTTAGAGATGGACCGACCCAGGAAAGTAGCCGACTTAGGGTTTAGAGAGGCATGCTTGAGTCGTTGGTAGATGAGTCGTTAGGTCGCTAGCGCGACCTAAAGGAAATAGGTTGAGTCGTGAGTCGGCTATGTTGTTAGGTCGTAGCATGATAGGTCGGCAACGACCTAAGTTAGGTCGGAGGCTTTTGTATTGTGTGTTTGTTAGGTCGTTGGGGACATAGGTCGGCAGGGGTTTGAGTCGGCACTGGTATTAAGTCGTAAGTCGGCATGGTGGTTAAGTCGTCATACGACTTAGGACTTAGGAAATGCGGCAGTGTGTTGAGTCGTGTGACAGTTGGGTCGGCAGTACGTTGAGTCGTTAGGTCGGCCTGTGTTTTAGGTCGCGTCTGGGTTAAGTCGTAAGTCGGCCTTGGTTGTATGTTGTGTTGGTTAGGTCGTAGGTCGTAGGGGCTGATGAGTCGGCAACGACTCATAGTTAGGTCGGGGACGACCTAAGGGGCGACGACCTAAGGGGTTTCCAGCCTATAAATAGAGGGGTTTGGCTCACTTTTTGGCACCGGTTTTTGAAGCGACGAAGTGCTGCCATTTTGAAGACTCGACTACAACATTTCTTCATCTTCTTTTCTCCATTCCAATCTAATTCTAACATCCATCCAAGATCGAAGATCAAGATCAAAGATCAAGAGCCAAAGTTGAAGATTTTCATCCGAAGAGGCTAGATTTCACCGTTTCAAGTGAAATTTCTCCGGATCAAGTCCAAGTCCTTGCTGTCCAGATCTGTAGTTGATTCATTTTAGGTTGTTTTGGTGATTTGGTGAGTGGTAGTTATCTCTCACACGGACCCAAAGGAGTGTAGTGGATTGGTGATATGTTTATGTGTTAAAGTTAGCGTTTTCTCGCATTTTCCTTAAGTCTGCATGTAGATCCATCATATTTGAAGATGTTTATCTATGAAAGTTATTTATCAAGTATTAGACCCATGTTTTAGATTTGATAGATCTATGCTAAAAACCATGATTTCACGTATGTTGGACTTTTGCTCACTTAATTACGAAATTGCCATTATAATTGATATTGCTTAATAGATCTTGTTTGAATGGTTGAATGTTTGAATGTATGTTAGATTTGATTGCTCCAAGTTAGCTTGTAGTTGATTTGGAACAAGATGGTTGAAGATGATTCAAAAGCTAAGTGGAAAGGCTCTTGAATGGTGAAAGCTGCCAATGGCATATGAAGCGGATGTGGAAGCTCATATGGATGGATTCGAGGATGTGGGATCTTGCCATGATGCGAGAAGGCAAAGCATGGTTGAGTTGGGACTTTGCGATGATATGATGAGGCAAGGCTTGTGTTGAGATGGGACGGGTCATGATGACGTTCCAAGTTGAGAGACTTTGCTATGATGTGATGAGGCAAGACATATGTTGTGATGGGACGGGTCACGAAGACGTTCCAAGCACGGGTCATGACGACGTGCAAAGTTATAACTCGGTGATGCGGTCCGGGTTGGGGTGGATAATGGTTAGCTTGAGAGGCGCTTGAGCTAGTATGGAAGTAGTCGTCGAGGAGGATGACTAGGAGGCTAAGATCTCATCGTTGTTGAAGGTTCTAGCATACTCAAAGCAAGGGTACGTTGGAACGGGTCACGATGACGTTCCAGGCACGGGTCATGATGACGTGCTAGTACTCTGGGCTGATGCGTTCGGCTTAGGCACGGGTCACGATGACGTGCGGAGTTATGGCTAAACCGGGGTTACCATTAGCCCTTGACAGGCGGTCATTCAACTAACGGTGAAATCAAGGCAATGATAACAGTGATAGCCAGAGTCATGGATGTTTGGATGTTTGGTTGTATCATCATTCGGCTTCAAGAGCGGTGTTTTCTGGGTGCTTATCTGATCTTGGTTTAGGCCTTGGGGGTTTGTATTTGGAAAACATCGTCCTTGACTCGAGTGATTATTGCTTTACCTTACTTATCTGCTATGTTATGCTTACTTCTCCTTAGTGTGTGTCTGGGGGCTATCACTGTAGAAAGAGGTGGAGTGGGATGGTTTGGTTCCTATTCCTTTTATCCCTTATGCTCTTTGGTATGTTTGATTGTTAATTTACTGCTCACTAAGACTTTGTCTGACTCAAGGTTTTATGTCTCCTCTTATTACCTTGGGCTGTTCATCCATGTTGGGATGGGCAGACTAGGTAGCAGGTGACAGGTGCTGTGCTAGGAGTTCTACGATGAAGATGACGAAGACGAGCAGGAGGCTTTGCATATTAGTTTTCTTACTATATGTACTGGGTATCCGCTGCTGTATTTGGTTGAGTGATTTGTAGTGAGGCTTTCATGTATGGATTTGAGTAGATGATTGTATGAAACTACTGTGATGCTTATATGATGATGTTCTGTTCTATGGAGCTTCACTATATTATATTTCTCTATTGTATTTTATCCATGCGCTGTGAGTTATGCGATAGAGATTCTTCTGTTTTGTTTTACCCTGACTATCGTCCATGGCTGCCTGGCACACCTTTTAGCGCATTATTTCCTTGATTTGGTGCGGGAGTCATGGGCGGTCGTCACATTTGGTATCAGAGCTTTGGTTAATCGATTTCAGCCAACGCTCGCTGACGTAACGACGTATGAGAGGCGTAATTGTATTTTGATGAATGATTACTATATATAATATAGTAGCCTGGAAGGATTTGAACTCCTTATGCAGTTGTTTTTTAAGGTGTTCTAATCATTCTTATTACAGATATTAAGGATGAGTCGAAGAGGGAGACCAGCTGCAAGGGAAAGCCGTGCTGATGAAGGAGCTGTTGATTATGGAACTATGTTCGAAGCGATGATGACTTCGATCATGAGAAGGATACCAGCTTCAGGATCATCAGTGGATGTGGGAGTTCAAGTTCAAGCTCCAAGACCGGTGGATTTTGCTAAGCTTTGCAAGGATTATACTTCTCTTGGAGGAAAAGCTTTCTTGGGGACGGAGTCGACTATTGAGGTGCAGAGATGGATTGATGCTTGCAAAAGGATCTTTGGTGACTTAGGGATTGAGGATGCAACTAAGAGAAAGCTTGCATCGAGACAGCTTCAGGGAAGAGCTGCTGATTGGTGGAATTCTATCACCATAGATACACCAGAAGAGGATATTACTTGGGAGCAGTTCCAAGTTAGATTTGAAGCCAAGTTCATCTCTACTGCTCAGAGGTCTGTTTTGTTCAAGAGATTTGTGGAGCTCAAACAAGGCGGAAGGCCTGTTCTGGAGTATATTTCTGAGTTCGAAGCTTTGTCTAAGTATGCCAGATCATATATTGATTCTCCCTACCAGAAGAATGAAAAGTTTGTGACTGGTCTGGATGCTTATCTAGGAAGGCAGTTAGTGGATCATCTGGACGATCCATTTGAGAAGCTGGTGGAGAAAGCTCTGAGGCATGAGAGTTTGTTTCCTAGGGAAAGTTCTGTTGTTGCAGTAACCAGGGAAGGATCTAAACCACAGCAGAGTGGGAATAAGAAGAGGAAGCAGCAGCAACAGAAGGGAAAGGATGGTCAGAAGAAGCCAAAGGGCGAGGTGACTTGTTATAACTGCCGTCAGAAGGGTCATCTTTCTCGGGATTGCAAGAATCCGAAGGTGCAGTTGAAGTGTTACAACTGTGATAAGCTGGGACACATTAAGAAGGATTGTCCAGAACCGAGGAAAGATAGGCAGGTTGTGCAAGCCTATGCTTTGGGGGCTGTTCCATCGTCTTCGAAAGCTCCTACTGCTGAGGAGAAGGGGAAGAGTGTGGTGGTTCAAGGTACTCTTTCTATTTGTGGTGTTCCAGTTAGAGTGTTGTTTGATACTGGAGCGTCGCATTCTTTTGTTTGTGATGAGTTGGTATGCCGGTTAGGTATGAAACCGGATATTGTTGATAGGCCATTGGTTGTGACTAATCCGGTTGGGGGTTCGTCATGTTTGTGTATGATATGCCGTGGTCTAGTTGTGTCGAGTCATGATTGCTCGTTTGTTTGTGATTGCTTTGTTCTGAACTTTGCGGGGTTCGGAATTATTTTGGGTATGGACTGGCTTAGGAAGTATGCGGCTAGGATTGATTGTGAGAGGCTTGAGGTGACAGTCGGGAATGTGGAAGGGCGAAAGGTTGTGATACGATGTAAGCATGAAGAAGGCGTCTTCATGAGCTTCATGTATTCGCTAGTTGTTCCACGGGATGGACTGTCATCGGTGCCTATTGTGAATGAGTTTGAGAATGTCTTTGAGGAAGTCAAAGGGTTGCCGCCGCATAGGGAGATCGAGTTTCGTATCGATCTAGTTGAGGGAGCCAGACCTGTTGTGATGCCTCTTAGGCGGATGGCACCGAGGGAGCAGCAAGAGCTGAAGGTGCAAGTTGATGACCTTTTGCAGAAAGGATTCATTCGGAGAAGTGTGTCCGAATGGGGTGCGCCAGTTGTGTTCGCAACCAAAACGGATGGATCGTTGAGGTTGTGTGTTGATTATCGTGAGCTGAATAAGGTGACTAAGAAGAACAAGTATCCATTGCCGAGAATAGATGACTTGTTTGACCAGCTTCACGAGGCTAAGGTGTTTTCTCAGATGGATTTGGCAACGGGATTTCACCAGTTGAGAGTGGCGAAGGATAGTGTGCCGAAGACTGCTTTCAGGACACCATCCGGGTTTTATGAGTGGCTGGTAATGCCGTTTGGATTGACTAACGCACCAGCATATTTTGTGGATCTTATGAATAGAGTGTTCAGAGATCAGTTGAATAGGTTCGTGCTTGTGTTCGTGGATGATATTCTGATTTATTCCAGAACTGAGGGAGAGCACAAGACACACTTGAGGATTGTTTTGGGGATCTTACGGAAACATCAGCTGAAGGCTAAGTTTTCGAAGTGTCACTTCTGGAAGAATGAAGTGAGGTTCTTAGGTCATGTTATTTCTGGAAATGGAATAGCGGTTGATCCCGCTAAGGTGGCAGCGATCCAGGATTGGGTTAGGCCTAAGAATGCATCTGATGTGAGAAGTTTTCTTGGATTAGCAGGATATTATCGTCGGTTTATCAAAGACTTTTCCAAGATAGCTGCACCGTTGACAGGATTGACGAAGAAGAATCAAGTGTTCAGATGGAATGATAAGTGTGAACAAGCTTTCATAATCCTGAAAGAGCGACTGACAAGTGCTCCTGTTTTGACTATTCCGAGTGGGAATGATGAGATGGTGGTTTACACCGATGCATGTGGCACTGGACTAGGAGCGGTGCTAATGCAGAAGGATAAAGTTGTTGCGTATGCTAGTCGACAACTGAAGCCGCATGAAAGGAACTATCCGACTCATGATTTGGAGTTAGCGGCGATTGTGTTTGCTTTGAAGATGTGGAGACATTATCTATTGGGAGTTAGATTCGAGTTGTTTACAGATCATAAGTCGTTGAAGTATCTGTTCTCCCAAAAGGATTTAAATCTTCGACAGCAACGGTGGCTAGAGTTCCTAGCATCTTATGATTTTGGTATAGCCTATACTCCGGGGAAAGGTAACGCAGTGGCTGATGCGTTAAGTCGAAGACATGCAGGATTGGGAGCCATGTTTTCAGAATGGAAGAGTCTTGAGTATTTGGCTGGATTTGATTTCAGGCCTAGATGTGAATTGGAACCTGAGATGTTGGCAAACTTATCAATAAGGCCTACTCTTGTGGAAAGAATTGGTGAGAGGCAAAGGGGAGATGATAAGCTTGTCAAGATTATCTGTGATTTGGAATCTGGATTGGACCCGGAGAAGGATAAGGGATTCGAGGTCGATCGAGAGGGTTGGCTTCGAAAGCAAGGGCGACTAGTTGTTCCCGATGTAGATGGATTGAGAGATGAAGTTCTGAGGGAGAGTCATCACTCGAAGTTGACAATTCATCCAGGTGGAAATAAGATGTATCGGGATATGAAGAGAACCTACTACTGGGAAGGTATGAAGAAGGATGTTGGAAACTTTATTTCCAAGTGTATGAATTGCCAGTTGGTGAAAGCTGAGCAGAAGAAGCCCAGTGGATTGCTTCAGCCATTAGAGGTTCCTACATGGAAATGGGAGCAAGTGTCGATGGACTTTATCGATGGTCTACCTAGGACAAGAGCAGGGAATGAAGGGATTTGGGTCATCGTAGATCGTTTGACCAAGAGTGCAAGATTCATTCCTGTTCGATCGACTAGGACTGCATCGAAGTTGGCTGAGTTGTATGTTAAGTGGATAGTTCGTTTCCATGGTGTTCCGAAGAGTATAGTGAGCGATCGAGACCCATTGTTCACTAGTAGATTTTGGAAGAGCTTCCAGGAAGTTTTGGGAACCGAGTTGTGTTTGAGTACAGCTTATCACCCTCAAACAGATGGTCAGACTGAGAGAGTCAACCGAGTTTTGGAAGATCTTCTTAGAGCATGTGTTTTGGACTTCGGAGGATCATGGGAAGATCACCTTCATTTGGTGGAGTTTGCTTATAATAACAGTTATCAGTCGAGTATTGGTATGGCACCATATGAGGCATTATATGGAAGACCGTGTAACTCTCCGACATGTTGGTTGGAAACTGGAGAAAAGCTGATACTTGGGCCAGAGATGATTCGACAGACTTCGGATTGTATAGAGATCATTCGACAAAGAATGAAGGCAGCCCAGGATCGTCAGAAAAGTTATGCAGATAATCGTCGGAAGGATTTGGAATTCGACGTGGGTGATATGGTTTTTGTGAAGATTTCTCCATTGAAGAATGTTATAAGATTCGGGAACAAAGGAAAGTTAACTCCAAGATTCGTTGGACCATTCCCGATTATCGAGCGAATTGGAAAGCTCGCTTATAGATTGGAGTTACCGGAAAAGATGGCGGGTGTGCACAATGTTTTTCATGTATCTTGTCTACGGAAGTATATGCACGACCCAACTACGGTGGTTTCTGCTGATAGCTGTGAAGACTTAGAGGTTGATCCTGTTGTTTCGAGACCTCGTAAGCCGCTTCGTATTGTTGAAACCGATACGAAACAGCTTAGGAGGAAGACGATTACGTTGCTCAAGGTACAATGGAGTGATGATGTTAACGACTGTACGTGGGAGGAGGAAGAGAGGATGAAGGCAGCTCATCCCGAACTCTTCGAGGTATGGCCCTAAAGTGTCGTGACATCTCATGAATTTGTAGCTTGTTCTAAGTCTTAGAATTCTGCATGCTAGGTTAGAATTGGTTGCATGGATTGTTGATTGCCATGGATGATAGGCATGCGGAATAATTTTGATTGCTGTTGTTTGCTTGGAATTTCGGGGGCGAAATTCCTAAGGGGGAGAGAATGTAACGACCCGTATTTTACGTGTCGATAAAACGTAGAATTTGCAGGTCGATAGTGTTGTTTGTGTGGCCTCTAGCTTGAGTTGTTTAGGAGTTGACCCGAGTACAAGTGATGAGTCGTGACCGACTCATAGATAAGTCGTAGACGACTTAAGGGGATGGACCGAGTTAAGGGATAGAACGGCATAGTAGTTGCCGACTTAAGAAGAGAGGCGAAATAGGGGTCAAGTGATGAGTCGTGGCCGACTCATAGAGGGCCGACTCATAGGATAGGTCGTAGGTAGGGGTGAGCGACCTAAGGAGCTAACGGGTTAGGATGTTAATGTGTTGAGAGTTAGGTCGGTTGAGCGACCTAGGATAGAGGAACGACCTAAGAAAGTGACCGACCTAGTGGAGAGCGACCTAAGAGGGGGTAGCGACCTAAAGGTTAGGCGACTTAGAGATGGACCGACCCAGGAAAGTAGCCGACTTAGGGTTTAGAGAGGCATGCTTGAGTCGTTGGTAGATGAGTCGTTAGGTCGCTAGCGCGACCTAAAGGAAATAGGTTGAGTCGTGAGTCGGCTATGTTGTTAGGTCGTAGCATGATAGGTCGGCAACGACCTAAGTTAGGTCGGAGGCTTTTGTATTGTGTGTTTGTTAGGTCGTTGGGGACATAGGTCGGCAGGGGTTTGAGTCGGCACTGGTATTAAGTCGTAAGTCGGCATGGTGGTTAAGTCGTCATACGACTTAGGACTTAGGAAATGCGGCAGTGTGTTGAGTCGTGTGACAGTTGGGTCGGCAGTACGTTGAGTCGTTAGGTCGGCCTGTGTTTTAGGTCGCGTCTGGGTTAAGTCGTAAGTCGGCCTTGGTTGTATGTTGTGTTGGTTAGGTCGTAGGTCGTAGGGGCTGATGAGTCGGCAACGACTCATAGTTAGGTCGGGGACGACCTAAGGGGCGACGACCTAAGGGGTTTCCAGCCTATAAATAGAGGGGTTTGGCTCACTTTTTGGCACCGGTTTTTGAAGCGACGAAGTGCTGCCATTTTGAAGACTCGACTACAACATTTCTTCATCTTCTTTTCTCCATTCCAATCTAATTCTAACATCCATCCAAGATCGAAGATCAAGATCAAAGATCAAGAGCCAAAGTTGAAGATTTTCATCCGAAGAGGCTAGATTTCACCGTTTCAAGTGAAATTTCTCCGGATCAAGTCCAAGTCCTTGCTGTCCAGATCTGTAGTTGATTCATTTTAGGTTGTTTTGGTGATTTGGTGAGTGGTAGTTATCTCTCACACGGACCCAAAGGAGTGTAGTGGATTGGTGATATGTTTATGTGTTAAAGTTAGCGTTTTCTCGCATTTTCCTTAAGTCTGCATGTAGATCCATCATATTTGAAGATGTTTATCTATGAAAGTTATTTATCAAGTATTAGACCCATGTTTTAGATTTGATAGATCTATGCTAAAAACCATGATTTCACGTATGTTGGACTTTTGCTCACTTAATTACGAAATTGCCATTATAATTGATATTGCTTAATAGATCTTGTTTGAATGGTTGAATGTTTGAATGTATGTTAGATTTGATTGCTCCAAGTTAGCTTGTAGTTGATTTGGAACAAGATGGTTGAAGATGATTCAAAAGCTAAGTGGAAAGGCTCTTGAATGGTGAAAGCTGCCAATGGCATATGAAGCGGATGTGGAAGCTCATATGGATGGATTCGAGGATGTGGGATCTTGCCATGATGCGAGAAGGCAAAGCATGGTTGAGTTGGGACTTTGCGATGATATGATGAGGCAAGGCTTGTGTTGAGATGGGACGGGTCATGATGACGTTCCAAGTTGAGAGACTTTGCTATGATGTGATGAGGCAAGACATATGTTGTGATGGGACGGGTCACGAAGACGTTCCAAGCACGGGTCATGACGACGTGCAAAGTTATAACTCGGTGATGCGGTCCGGGTTGGGGTGGATAATGGTTAGCTTGAGAGGCGCTTGAGCTAGTATGGAAGTAGTCGTCGAGGAGGATGACTAGGAGGCTAAGATCTCATCGTTGTTGAAGGTTCTAGCATACTCAAAGCAAGGGTACGTTGGAACGGGTCACGATGACGTTCCAGGCACGGGTCATGATGACGTGCTAGTACTCTGGGCTGATGCGTTCGGCTTAGGCACGGGTCACGATGACGTGCGGAGTTATGGCTAAACCGGGGTTACCATTAGCCCTTGACAGGCGGTCATTCAACTAACGGTGAAATCAAGGCAATGATAACAGTGATAGCCAGAGTCATGGATGTTTGGATGTTTGGTTGTATCATCATTCGGCTTCAAGAGCGGTGTTTTCTGGGTGCTTATCTGATCTTGGTTTAGGCCTTGGGGGTTTGTATTTGGAAAACATCGTCCTTGACTCGAGTGATTATTGCTTTACCTTACTTATCTGCTATGTTATGCTTACTTCTCCTTAGTGTGTGTCTGGGGGCTATCACTGTAGAAAGAGGTGGAGTGGGATGGTTTGGTTCCTATTCCTTTTATCCCTTATGCTCTTTGGTATGTTTGATTGTTAATTTACTGCTCACTAAGACTTTGTCTGACTCAAGGTTTTATGTCTCCTCTTATTACCTTGGGCTGTTCATCCATGTTGGGATGGGCAGACTAGGTAGCAGGTGACAGGTGCTGTGCTAGGAGTTCTACGATGAAGATGACGAAGACGAGCAGGAGGCTTTGCATATTAGTTTTCTTACTATATGTACTGGGTATCCGCTGCTGTATTTGGTTGAGTGATTTGTAGTGAGGCTTTCATGTATGGATTTGAGTAGATGATTGTATGAAACTACTGTGATGCTTATATGATGATGTTCTGTTCTATGGAGCTTCACTATATTATATTTCTCTATTGTATTTTATCCATGCGCTGTGAGTTATGCGATAGAGATTCTTCTGTTTTGTTTTACCCTGACTATCGTCCATGGCTGCCTGGCACACCTTTTAGCGCATTATTTCCTTGATTTGGTGCGGGAGTCATGGGCGGTCGTCACAAATGTGAACAAAGGTAGAATGATTTAGATAATGATTGCTCAGGCGGTGATAAAATCAATAATTTTTTTCGTAGCCCAAAATAATCTGGCCAAATCTTTCCATGCGCAGTCTGTTAATTTAAGGCAGAAAGATAAAATAGACTGGTTAAATCATGGGGATGATGCTAGTAAAAAAAATTACGCTAAAATGTCTTGTAGGAAATATAGAAATGATATTGGTAAAATCATTAATGTTAAAGGTAATATTATCAATAATGTCTTATATAGAGAAAGAAGTTATTAACTATTTTACTAGTCTTTATAATACCGATCTTTCTTCTAATGATTTTTCAAATATTGAGCCTAAATTCAAATTAAATGACAGTAGTCAAGATATTCTTTTGGCTCCAATAAGAATTGAGGAAATTAAAAACATCATTTTTAACTCAAACAATGATAAAAGCCCTGGCCCTGACGGCTTTGGGGCCAAATTTTATAAAAACGCATTGGGATGAGATCAAAATTATTTTTTTTGATTCTATTTTTGAATTTTTTAGGGCTGGGAAACTTTTAAAAATTTAAATCATACTTTCATTACTTTGGTTCCAAAAATTCCTATTCCTAATAGTTTAGAAGATTATAGGCCAATTGCTTGTTGTAACTTCATATACAAAATTATTTCTAGTATTCTAAGTAACATGATAAAAATATTTTTAAAATATTTAATTTCTGAGAACCAGAGTGCATTCATACCTGGCAGACTTATTGTTCAAAACAAATTATTAGCACATGAATTAATTAGTAATTATAATAATAAAAATAAAAATCTCATGTGTGTAAAAATAGATTTACATAAAGCTTTTGATAAAATCAATAGACATTTTATAGTATATATGATGAAACAAAGGGGCTTTTGTAATGAATTTTTTGCCCTTATTCATGAATAAGAAAGTATCCTACTCAATTTTGGTTAATGGTTCTCCTAATGGGTTCATACATAGCAATAGAGGAATTACGCAAGGAGACCCACTGTCTCCCTACCTGTTTACTATTGCTATGGAATATCTCTTAATTCTTATGGAATTGGACTAATAAAAGGAAACATAAAACCCATTAATAGAACCAAACCATACATTACACATCTGCTATATGCTGATGATCTGCTTATTTCTTTAAATGCAGACACACAAAGTGCAAAATCTATAGCAAATATTTATGTCAAATTAGAAGAACATGTTGGTCTGAAGGTTAATGACTTCAATAGCAAAAGCTACTTCAGTAAACGCTGTACTAGAAAATTGTACATTTCAAGCATTTTAAAATTTAAAGAGGGTAATCTTCTAGTAAAATATCTGGGATTGCCTTTGAGTGCTAATCAAGTAAATAATAGAGACCGCACAAGTTTATTGGACATAATTCAGACTAGATTTGAAGGATGGGCTAGCAAACTTCTGTCAACAGCTGTTAGAATCGAACATACTCACACTGTCATCATTGCAATTATCATGTATTGGATTCAAGCCCACAATATCCCAGTAAAAGCAATTCAAAAAATTGAAAGAATTTGTGCAGATTTCATTTGGAATGGAAAGCGTCACAAAATCGCTTGGGAAAAAGTTTGTAAATCAAAGAAATTTGGAGGCTTAGGCATAAGGGACATCAATGAATGACTTGAGGGAAGTGTGTAAACTCAAACTATTCTAGAAATTTGTTAATGGTAATTCACTTTGGGCAAAATTGATGAAAGCAAAGTATCTCGAAAACAAGAATTTTTGAACCATTGGTATTGTAAATCACCACTCTTTTGTTTGGAAAAATGTTCTTAACAGCAGAGATACTAGTATTAAACTTTGGAAAGAAAATTTAAAAATGGGAATCAGACTAATCTATGGTTTGACCCCTGGATTCATGGAAAAACTTTAGTTAGTCTTGTGGGATGTAATAGTTTATATGTATTTGGAGAAGCCACTGGAAAAGTTAGTCCGATCATCTAAAATAATAGGTGGAATGCATTGGCACATCCAGCTACATCTATTTTTAATTCTGCCATTCAATGTATCATTATTGATCCAAACCTTCAAAATGATAAATGGGAATGGAAATTATCCACGAAAGGTATTTTCTCCTTTAAAAAACTTTTGGAGTATATAAAAGGCAAAGAAACAGAAGTAGATTGGAACAATGTTATATAGAGTAAATCAAACTGCCCAAAAATATCCCATTGTGCCTACTTTGGAATTATTAATAAACTTCCCACTAGAGATAGGTGCCTGAAGTGGAATAAAAAAAGGGAAACTGTATGTCTTCTTTGTAGAAATGCGACATAGAGCATTAATCATTTATTTTTTGATTTTATTTATTCAAAACACATTTGGTACATTGCCAAAATAAATCTCAAAATCAATCAAAATCAGGCTGTACAAAGCAACAGAGAAAACATCAAATATATTGAGCAAAGCATCAAGGAAAAATCCAAGGAATTCAAAAAGCAAGTAAAATGCTCGCTGCATCCATCTTTCATATTTGCAAAGAAAGAAATCAAAGGCTGCACTCTAATATAGAAACAGAAAGTATTCAACTTTGGAAGAAAATTGAACTAGACAGCCAAATCCTTCTTAATAAGCATAAAAATCAAAGCACGCATTCAGATAATCCAAACTAGCACTACTGGTGCATGGATAAATTTGAAGAGAGTTTAGAACCTTTCTTATAGAGTGGGAAAATCATTAGTGATTCTGCCTACACAGGACATCTTCTTCACAAAGGAAGTTGTTGGATGAAAAAGCCTACGAACGGTAATGGATCCATCTGTAAATCTCTCAAGACTGGAAAGGCCTCTTTTACCATCATAATAGTAATTATTCCTATATCATAAAGGGAAGTTATCTTAAAATTAATACATCTTCTCCTAAAGATAATAAGTATATAGGCTCTAACGAATTATTTTGTTTACCTGATAGGGGTAAAAGCTACTGCACTCATAATATTGAGGATTCGGTGGATAATCATCTGTTCATGGACAAATACTGGCAATTGGTCATCAATAATCAGATCATTGATGAGAATTATTACAGAAGTAACATCAATAATCAGATCTATCACTCATCTGTTTGGGAGAAAGGGGAAAGCAGCTATAGCTATTGCAACTTGCAAAAGGAGACGTCTTCACTTAACTCCGAAAGCAGCTACAACAAATGTAACTTATAAAACGGATTGTCTTTATTCAGCTCCGAAGCTCTAAAAATGCATCAATACATGAATCGGGGTCATATAGAGGATACTGACCAAGATTTGATGTTGTCAACAGAACAGAATGCTACGGTGAAAAGCTATTGCTTTTGTCGTTTCTGTTATGGATTCCTCTACTTCTCAGTTTGATGAAGCTTCGATACACAAAGTGTCTAACTTCATGGAAATTGAAGCAAAAACAGCTACAAAGAGCCATCTTTGCTCAGATCCAAGGGAAATAGATCAGAGTAACATCGGCATAAAGAGTGGAAGCCTCCCCGAAATCCATCTGTTTACTTTATTTTTTATTTTGAGGGGTTTATTTCCGCCATTACATTTTCCTATGAGACAAGAGAGTGTTGGAGGCGAATACAACTCTAAAAGAGTTAGCGTTAGAAGTTGCCATGTTTGTAAGGGTCGGTTAGTTTGCTCTCGGGTATATACCTGATGTATTGTTCTTATGGGCTTGGGCCTGTTTACAAAGTTTCAAAAAAAACAATGAGGTTTATCGACCTCATCAGTGTGACACAATAGTAATTAATATTAATACTGAAATTTTACTAATAAAAGCAAGTTATTTTCAACCACTCTGTATATTTGTCAAATTCTTGTTGGTTAACAAAACTTTATCACATTTCTTATCCAAAAAATTAACGCAAAGAAGATTTATCATTTTCAAAACTTTTGCAAACCTTTAATCTTAAATTAATATCTTAATACAATAATTAAGCCCTTTTAACTGAAAATTTTTATAAGTCTTCATAAACACTCGGGAAAGATCCCCAAAAATCATAATAAATCCAATTTACCGTATCTTTCAACATATAAAAATTTCAAGACAAAAAACAATATTTAATTATTTTTAATAATTAAAACCTGAAATAATTCATTTTCTCTACTTAGAAAATACATAATAAATCCCCACTTGCTTAGAAAATTATGTAATTAAAACCTACTTCAAAATTAATGTTTCCAACATCATATTAAACTTTCAAGTCGTTTGGGTATCATATGATAGGTTTTCACACTTAAACATATCAATAAATTCCATAATAAATCATATAAATTCATCAAATAGCGTATATTCATCCAACCATTTAAAACACAACATAATAACATTAAAATATTTGTATTTAGACATAAATCTGAAAATAGTAATAAAAACATGAGATATACTACTATTATTCACCTTAAATGGTTAAAGAAGGTTAAGATTTGAATTTGATTTGATTACCCTAAGCTTTCTACTTGTTTTCCTGTCTATTCTTCCTAGCAATGGTCAGCCTAAGCTTTAATTTCATTTGTACAAGTGTAAAATGAATGAGGGAGAAAAGAGGTGGGGGTTTGTATTATAAAATGTAACCTTTTTCCTATTTTACCCTTCTCATGAAATTTTCTCTCCTATTAGTGTTCTAATAATTTCATTAAGGCTCAACCCATACTAATTATCAAATATCAATCCCCTTATCATTTTATATCATTTTATTTTATTTATCTAATTAAATATCCTAAATAATGTTAATCAAATTTAGGGTTGTTACAGACTCCTATCCTTAAAGAATTTCTTCCTCGAAATTGTGATAAAGTACATGAATTAAACCTATACTCATAGATGTATAACATACCCTCAAAAAAATCAAGATATGTGTCCCTAATCTTTCCCTCTGTCTCTCAAGAATAGTCTCTCTCATTGCCACTCCACTGGACTTTTCCTAATCCGACTATCTTGTTTCTTAGCTTCTTCTCATTCCTCACTACAACTCGTACTGGTTATCTCACAAAAGTCAGATCTGGTTCTACTACTAAGTCTTCCAATGCAGTCGAAGTGACGATAGGTTCTTGATTTCAACACACTTCCTAAGATGAGAAATATGGAAAACATTATGGATTCCTGCCAAATTGCTCTGTAACTCTATCAAGTAAGCGGGTTTCCCAATCCTTTTTATAATAGCAAAACGGTCTAGCGAATCTAGTTGTCAATTTTCCTGACTTCCCAAATCTCATTACCCCCTTCATCGACGATACTTTATATAAAACATGGACTCTAACTGAGACCTGTAAGTCTTTCCGTCTCTTATCTGCATAACTCTTTTGCCTACACTGAGCTTCCTTCATTCTAGTTTCAATTAACTCAATCTTTTTTGTGGATTCTCTTATCATATCTAGATAAAGAACTAATCTATCTATGATCTCTAACCAACATATGTGTGATTTACATGGAATTCCGTATAAAGCTTCAAAAGGCGTCATTCCTATGCTAGTCTGATAACTATTATTATATGAAAACTCAATAAAGTGCAAATGGTCTTTCCATGACCCACCAAAATCTAGTAAACAAGCCCC
Organism: Allium cepa; assembly: GCA_030765085.1. Taxonomy (NCBI): domain Eukaryota; kingdom Viridiplantae; phylum Streptophyta; class Magnoliopsida; order Asparagales; family Amaryllidaceae; genus Allium; species Allium cepa. Next base: position 446,373,163 of record CM060931.1, read on the forward strand.
CAATAAATCTTCAAGTGCCTTATTGACTCTCTTTGTATGCCCATCTGTCTATAGGTGATAAGTGGTACTCGTCTTAAGCTTGATACCTAGCACTTCCTGTAGACTCTTTCAGAATTCACTAGTGAACAAAGCATCTCTATCACTAACTATACTATTAGAAAATCCATGCAGTATTCATCACGAATAACTTAGCTAAAATAGATGTCGTCCTTCTCAACTTAACGAGAATAAAGTGTGCACTCTTAGTTAGTCTATCTGCTATAATCCAGATACTTTCATTTTCTCTATTCGACACTCGAAACCCGTCTATGAAATCCATAGATATAGAATCCCATTTCCACACTAGTATGTTTAAAGGATGAAGCAATCCATTGAACTTCTGATGTTCTGCTTCCACTTGCTGGCAATTCATACACTATTTTACCCATAAGCCTACATCCATTTTCATACCCACCCCAAAGAAACTTCTCTTCATATCTTGATACATCTTAATCCCTCCCAGATGAATAGTAAACTTCGATCGATGACTCTTTCTAGGTATTTCTTTCACTAGGTCTCCTACATCTGGAACACATAGTCGTCCCTTCTTTCTAAACCATCCATTTTTATCAAGGTGAAAGTCTTTTAAATCATCAATCTCTATTCCACCTTCCAGTCTTCTAATTCCTTCAACTAGTAATGGATTATCTCTTTGGTTAGAAGGAATTCTATCGATCAATACTGATCAAACTTCCAAACAAGATAACATTACAGTTTTTGACTAGAACTAGCAGTCGATCTTAACTGCACACTATAAGTAGTCAATGCTTCCAAATCTTTCCACTCCAACATCATTTACAACGATCCAGATTTTCCAACATTTAAATTTGAATAATTAAATGGTTTTAAATATAGAATTGGAATATAATTTAATTTTTGAATATGAAGATTTTTGTTGAAATATATATATATATAATGAATTTAAATTCCAAATTTAGCAATTTATGTAATACGGAAATGATGAATGATTGAAATTGAATTGAATATGAACTGAAATGATTTCTAATATAGGTATATATTCTAATTGAATTAGAATTGAGTTAATAAGTTTTTAAAACTGGAATTTCAAGTGATTTCGCCAATCTTTGAACTCGTCGATTTAATCGATGCATTAAAATAGCGATCTGAGGCATAGTCTTGGAATTCGACGAGACTAGTTCCATTTGATCCGTAATAGTGCATTATTGTTGGATTTCAAATTTTGTAATGTTTGGATTTACCGTTTAGTGGTGCGATCTGAAAATTCCTAGAAATAATTTAATCGAATTTAATTTAAATAGTCGATTTAAAAAGCCGTCTTCTCCATACGATTGAATTGGAGCTCGAGACTTGTTCCTTTGCATTCGGAATAGCAATATAATATTAGGAACGCTAGGCGGCATGCCTTGACAGGAGTCCAGGATTTCTAGGTGTGTAAATGATATATTTTTGAATATAAAAATATAAAATTTCAAATCGCAGTCGACTTAGCCTATCTCAGCCCCCCTATTCTTTACATACGAGCCGATATAGACCTGGTCAAGCCGCCTTCTCCATCAATTTAAAAATCATGTTATCTTCTCCCTGTTTCTTCAATTCTAATTCAATTCAAAGAAAATAAAAAAAGGAAGGGAGAATTCGAAATCCATTTCAACATAATTGAATAAATGAAGTCACTCTTCTTCTATTTTATAACCGTAATGCCTTATCTTCTTCAATCGAACCACCTATTCGTTTAAATAATAAAAAAAGATAATCTCGATCGAAATCGCGAGTGTAGGCAGAGGGAGAGGTCGTGTGCGAGTGGAGGCTGGAGCGGCAACGGCAAGGTTGTGGTTGATCGAAGATGTAGCATACATGGTTGGTGTTCGAATGGAGGTTGCGAGTCTAGATTTCGACTTAGGCTTGAGTCGCACGAGCTTGGAGGGATGAAGGCAGGTATTTGCGAGGAGATGGCTGAAGTTGATGAAGTTTGGGTTCCGACGTTGATGAAGTTTGGGTTCGCATTGGGTTACGCGCGCGACTGTATCGAAAAAAAGAATGGTAGAGGTCGTGATCGATGGGAGATCTGTGTGCAGCGTGGAAATAGGAAGAACGCGATTTGGCATGGAAATTTAGGTATTTAACACAAGTGATTAATTTAATTACTGTTATTTAGGAATTGATTATAATATTTAATTCGCGATGGCTGTGGTAGATCAAGCATAGGTGTGTGACAGCGAGAGAGCGTGCAGGCGAATGAAATTGGGAAGCATAATGATTTGATTATTAAAGGTAATTATTTCTCTAATGAAGGATTAGCAAAATTAACATATAAATAAATTCGTGAATCTTATAAATGCTATTACTAATTCATATGAGGTCGAAAATGAATGAGACAAGTTGAGTTGGTTCGTAGCTGCAGAATCTATGCAATAAATAAGTTTGGAACAGATTGCAAAATAAAAATCAAAGTCAGTAAATCTCACTCTTTTTTGATGGCTGGATTTAATTGATAATAATTAAAATTAATTACTGGACGCTGGTTGAATTTACAAATTATTATCAGTTTGGCTGTTATATATATAGTAGTATATATAATAGTAGTTGGATTTATTTCCCACCGCTGGAACGGATGAAACCCTATGCACCCTGCAAAATAGCGGATGATCCCATATTACCGCGATATCCCGCCTCGAAACGAGATTGGTATTTTACATTATCTAACATCCGTGGATGTAGAGAAATAGGTTGGAGGAATCCAACTGGATTCCTCAAAAATATTGATTTTAATTTCATATATAGTGATATATGATTTGTGTGAATAATCTGATATAGATTTTGTTGTGATAGAATTTTTGGATGCTATAATAGCACAGGCCATTATTTTGGTAATTTAAATACCATACAATTGTATTTTTGAATTTGAAAGAATTTAAAAAGAAGGTTTTGAGTATAAAATTATTTATATCGAAATGTGGATTACTTTAAAGAAATTGATTTGGACAAAACAATAATTGATTTTGGGTTCTACTTAACTATTCGAAAAATATATTTCAAATAGATATTTTAAAACAATTTACATATTGAATTTTTAATAATGAATTTTAAAATGATATTGCTGGGAAAAATATGGAAAAGAAGTTGAAATCGATACTTAAGATAGATTTGAAAAATAAGTGGGATTTATAAAGAAATAGCTTTATAAAATGGAATTTTATAAATGAGATTATATTTGTAAACAAGTAAAACCCAAATGGGTTTATAAATTTATAAACAACGTTTATAAATAAGGGTAGATGGTATCGACTGATAAATTGGGGATATAAATATAGAGTGTGAATTTAATCGAGATAGGGAAATCGTGTTTATGGAAAAATAGAGGATTCTATTTTTGAAATATAAGAAGGGTTAGGAAATTGAAATGAAATCGAGGTTATATGAATCGAGAGGGATTTATAAACTGAAATTGGGATATTAGATTTTAAAATGAATTTTTGTCGAGAAGTTAAAATTGTTTTAAATTGAACTTTTAATTTATTAAACTATGTAGTATAAAAATATTATCTAGATTAAAATATTTCAAAAAAGTTAATTATTTCAATATTTAATATTTATTCAAATAAATTCTAATTTTTATAATATGCTTTGTAAATCAATTAGTTTATTTCAAAATGATTTGCGAATGAATTATCGATGTCTATTTAAAGTGTTTTCATATTTTAAATAATTACTTAAATATGTTTTAAAATGAATTGTCATTTAAAAATACTTATTATATATATATATATTGTTTTGAAATGATTGAAATTTATTTATAAATCCTCTTGAGATTTGTAAACAGAGTTTATTTAACGGAGATGATTTTATAAGAGAAATCTTATAGTGAAATTCTGGGGACTTATGGAAATTTCCAATGTGTTTAAATATAGAAATTTCGAAAATGAATTAAAATTCATAAAAAAGAAGTTGGAAATGGATAGTTGAGATTACAGACGAGTATAATCGATTTTGGAAATTTTAAAGGGGATTAATTGATGAATTCTGGAAACTTATCAAATATGTTATAAATGGGTTAAGAAAATTTCAAGTGGATTATAAGAATTTTGAGAATTATGAAATAAATGGGGAAAATTCCAGTGTATCGAAAATAAAGTGATTTTAGGAAAATATATTATAAATGTTTTCTAAGTTTTAAACTAAGAGGATTTGAAATATTTAACTACGAGATTGTTATTTTAGAAATACTTCTCAAAAGGGTTGAACTATAAATGAGATTAAAAGAAATATTCTGAGTGTTGATATGGATTTAAATATCCTGCTATGGATATAGGAATTTGAATCGTTTTCAATTATTGAATATATTAGAAGAGATTTAAATATGTATCTTTTAAAGATATTTTGAAATGAATGTTTGAAAAATTTATAAAATGGGCCTAGTGATTGCTTATGGATGTTATTTGATAGTTAAATAACCGGATATCAAATTTAGCCAAATTCGTTGATCGTTTCGAAGAGACCGAGATCGGATTTAATTATTCAAAAACCACTTCGATCCGCTTTGTGCGTTATAAATGGTGATATCTTGAAGATAATGAAGATGGTGATCTTAAAGGAGATTCGGTTTGTTCAAAAACAGAACAACTGTATGGATAAATGTTATCATTGCACTACTTGCTTGGAAGGCAGTGTCAACATTCCAAGTATGAATGCTATTATAAAGGTAAACGTAGCCTCAAGCCTCATCCACCTGGAATGACTAAAACAGGGGAGATTCAGCAGGAATAAGTGGTTCGTACCAAGTTAGGGTATGTCATCACTTTTCAAGATACCCTCGAATATACATTATAAAATTATGGATATAATTTTGCATGAAAAAGAGAGCTCCGGGGTAGGAACGCCCGGGGTGATAATATATTCGGTAAAATTCAGGTTAGGGGCAGGTCGGTCTTGTGTTGGCAGGGGATCTAGGCGAGGTCCTCGGTACATTTTTCTAGAGGTGTACTATGGCGGACGGTACCCCAGTAGCCCAGTCATTGCATGGAATCCAATATTCACTGCAAGCCTGTACGGTTTTGATTGTGCCCAACAATGCTGAAACGTGAGATATAAGCATTTCTGATATTTTCTAATTTACTTTCTATAGACACTATTATAATATCAGATGATTTTAGTATAAAATTTTTATGGTTATCGTAAGGTAAAAACCCACCATGTTTATGTGTGACGTGGTCTTACGAGATACCTTTGTTTTTAAAGGATTTCGGAAAGGTAAAAATTCAAATTGAGTGTGTTTTCTCAGGTTGGTTTCCCAGACTGACTCAGATAGGTCAGACTGAGTATTATAGATTCAGTTTAAGATGCTATGGAGCTCAGAAGACAAGTTGGAGGATTTCAGACGTATATCACATACTTGATTTATATCCCGCTGTGTGTGTTAAACGAATGTTCAGTATTTGTAAGGACAAGTTATTATAACTTTCCAGATTGATTGTTGATTGTTGTACTCTAATGATTGTATATATATTAACAGCTACAAATTCTTTTGTATAAAACTCTGTTATTATATGTTATATTTTGTTCTGCTACGATGCTGAGATTCTGTGTTGTTGTTTTGTTTCTTCTTCTATCTTCTTCTTCACCCCTAGCAATCAGTATTTCCAGCACTTGAATATTCGGCATGTTACACCGTGAATGTATTGATGTCGATTTTAAAGGGTAGAAAATCTCAATTCACTACATCATTGCCAACACTACATTCTGATGTTTCTTACTAGGCGCATCTTCAACTTTGTTTCCATTCACCGATGTGTACTGAATACCAATACCATAAACAACTATAAACTCTAACCATCTCTCTTGTCTCATGTTCAACTCCTTTGAAGAGAATAAGTATCTTAGTGGCCCTGATCCGTATACAACTCGAATCATTCTCCCAAAAGATAGTGTCTCCACACCTTCAAAGCAAATATTGTGGCAGCTAACTTTAAGTCATAAGTTGGATATCTAACTTCATGCGGTCTCAACTGTCTGAAGCATAGCCAATCCCTTTATCCATCTTCATTAACACGGCTCCTAATTTTGTTCCACATGCATTAGTATACACCATCAAAACTTGATTTTCATTATGAACAACTAATACGAACGTATTGGTCGATAACTATTTTAGCTTCTACAAAGTCACTTCGCATTTATCGGTCCAAAGATACTTCACGTCTTTCCTTGTTAGCTTAGTCATCGGTGCTGCTATATAAGAGAAATACTTGATGAATCTCCGAAAGTAGCCAGCTAATCTGAGAAAACTCTTTATCTCAGTCAACGTCTCAGGTTTCTTTCAATTATTTACAACTTCTATCTTAGCCGGATCTACTGACAACCCTTTTTCTGAGACTACATGACCAGAAAACTTCACCTCCTTCTTCTAAAGTTGACACTTTGAAAGCTTTGCTTTAAACTGTTGTTGCATCATCATCTCAAGCACTATTCTAAGATGAATCTCATGATATCTTTCATCTTTATATCTAAAATGTCATCTATGAATACCAATACAAACCCATCCAAGCGCTCTCGGAAAATCTAGTTCATTAAGTTTATGAAGAAAGCAGGCGCATTAGTCAATCCAAATGGCATTACTAACCACTCGTACGAACCATATCTTAATCTAAACATCGATAAAGGAATATTTATTCTGCTACTCTTAATATATGGAGCCTTGTCGTCAAATCTAATTGAGAAAATACTTCAGCTATACTTAACTGATTAAATAAATCATCGATTCTCGACAGGGGATATAGGTACTTTATTGTCTTTTCATTCAACTTACGACAATCGATGCACAATCTTAATGACCCATCTGGTTTCTTCACAAACACTTAGTCTAATAAAACTTTCCCATTCTAAAACCACTAGCAGTACCTTTAACTCCCTCAATAGACATCATCCTGCTAGGCTGTCTACTTACGGGTTCAGCTTCAGGTACAAGATCTATTTAAAACTCAATAGCTCAGTTCGACGGTAGTTCTGTAACAAGCTCAAAAACATCTATAAATTCTCTAATTACGAAAACCCGATTCAACTCATCTTCATCGTCCATTGCACCCAACAAATCGCACATATCAAAACTTGGATTCTCTACTGAGCATATAATTCGGTCGCTACTCTTTGGGTGTCTTAGTGATGTATTTCTATCTTGCCAAAATATCCTAGCATTATATTTACTTAACCAGTCCATGCCTAAAATAATCCCAAATCTTACAAAATCAAATACATGCAAGCTGCAAGAAAATATATTACCTAATAATTCAAAACTCAAAGTAGTCACATCTCATCCCTAGAGTTGCATACCCTCCAACGGATTCACAACCCCTAAGGAAGTATGAGGGTTCTAGGTTAAGCTTATCTATCAAACAACAAGACATAAAGATTGTGATGCATAGTATCAAATAATACTCTAACAGATATACCATGAATCAAAAGCGTACCTTTCATCACAGCTTTCCCTTTCTCCTTAGCTGTTAGTCTCGAGGTAGCTAGTTCCAAGGAAAACAATTCCCTTTTCCCAACCTTAGATGGTCCTTGCACTTGATATTCTTTCTCCTAATCAGCTTCTTTCCATCACTAGAACGCCATTCATTTACAAAATGCCCTTCCTTATCACACTTGTAACACACAACATTAGACTTCCCTTTCTTGGCAGCTCCACCCTTCTAAACTCTTTTTTTAAAAGTACTTCATCTTTTGATACTTCCCACTCTGACTCTCTATTGGCTTGTTATTACTGAAGAAAAACAAGCCCCTCTTCATTCCTCAAAGCCATTCCAACCACTACATCACATGGATCCCTAAAGGGAGCAAAATCGCCCTAGCAAGCTCAAGTCTTAATTCACGGATGAACTTCTCATTTCTCTTAATCATTATGTCTACTATAGAATATCCGTATCGGGATAGCTTCTCCAATCTGGTTGCATACTCAAGCACGGTCATATCCCTTGCACCAACTCATCAAACTTCCTTAGTAAACTTGGTAATTTCCGACATAAACCTCCCTTTAAACCTTCTCCTAAACTCTTCCTAAGTCAATGTCTCTCAACAGTCACACTTTTTCACCAGTACAATGCAGCTCTTTGCAATTACCTAGATGCCAGTCTTCTCTTTTGTTCATCATTCAAAAAAAAATCAGTGAAAATCATTTTACAATGAAGCAGCCAATTTTCCACTTCAATTGTATCCTCCATTTCAATAAATGGTTTCCGTCTAAGCCTTGCATAGTCTCTACTTAAAACAGCAAAATTGTTAACAACCGAAACTTCGTGATTAGCTCCTCTAGGATTTCCACTAACTAATCTAGTAGCATCTCCTACTTGCATCATGTCGACAAAGAATTGATACATTGCTCCTATATCAACTAGTGGTGTTCCAGCACCTACACTAGCAACTGTTTGTCGACCCGGGTTCCTTCTAGTATTGGCCCTGACATTTCCATTGGTAATGGGGCTTCCTCCATTGAGATTCATTCTTCCATTTCCGGCCTCCATATCTTACTTACTTAAATCTGCATTCGAACCTTAGTAAGATACGAAAGAACGGCCTAAGAGAGAAGGAGAATAGAGATAAAGCATATACTTATATATAGCAAATACAAGTACATTACCATAGCATTAATACCCTCATCTTATTCTCTAATTCATTTGGATTATGTTTTCAAGAATCTTTTTAAAGTTCAAAATTATTTTAGTATTAAATAAACCTATATATTGATACCAAGCTGTAACATCCCTTATTTTGAGGCCCGAAACTAAGCGCTACAGATGCTACTTCAACTATAATATTATTTTCCAATGACAAAATGCAGTCATGTTAATCGTATCCATAATATCAGACGCAAGACTATGAAATAAAAGCAAAATTTCATATTTCATTTCAAAGTCATAATATCGTATTCAGTACATAATCCCAAACGTTGTCCATGATCAGATAAAATATGATTATTATAAAATACTCCAAGAGCAACATATAAAGATGCTTCCTTGGTTGATCAAAGTTACTAAATAGATAGATACATCTACTGTCAATAAATTAATATAACAACTGACATAACACAGTGGATAACAGTAATATATAGACTCCTACATAGCTAGCTTTGCCTTTTGCACATCTCTGGAAGCTATATTCATTAAAACCTACTTAACATGTAAAATCCTCACCCCCGAACTACTCAAATCAAATTATAACCACCCAAGGTTTAAAGGGGAAAGCATAAACTTCATGTTAGAAAAAGATCATGTTATGAATACTAATATGCTACCTCGGTTCATAAATATTATGGGAGACCACGCTGTTGGGTGGAACGGGTTTCCCTGTCACAAATTGACTCGATGAGCTTCAGCCTTGCATAAATGGACTTGACCATTGAACTGCACACGTGACTTCTTTTCGAAGCTTGTTGATGGGACTGTTATTTGACAAACTCAATGAACTTTAGCATGGATTGTTCTTTGGAGTCAGGTTGGCACGGTTGCGACAGTCACTCCAGTTGAATCTCAAAGCCTTGTCGTCTTAACATCTTTTTGACTTGAAGAAATTCAAAGTATTATATAGCACGACACTACATGACACGATCACTTCGCAATGATGGAAGGGGAGAACACGGGTTTATTACTATCTAATAATGATTTTTACTGAGCTCAATAGCTATGGATCCCGGAAGCTCTGAGCCGTAGGATATCCAAAGTCCTCCACTTCCAGTTATAGAGATGCCAGAGATTGCAGCTGAAGAATTAAGTCCCACCTCGGATGAACTACCGGGTGCAACTTCAGTTTTAAACCCGGAGGATTCAGTACGCTCCAATATTTTCGAAAACATGCTGGGCAGGATCTACCTTAGACACGAGCTATCTCTAGAAGATGTTTTGGTACCGGGCATGGAACACAGAGCTTATAATCCCCTAGAAGGGTATACTACTTGTAATAGATTCATGTGTGTTGTTGGAACGCTACCTCCTTTCAATCAATTTATCTGGTAAGTGCAACTTTTGTTGAGGATTGCTCCATCTCAATTACATCCGAATGGATACGCTCTGCTCAACAGCCTATTCATTATCTTCATGGAGCATCTCTTTCAACCTTCGACTATCGAAGAAATCAAATATCTATTAAACATTAAGAGCCGAAGGACAACCGTCTTTCACTTTTTTGGAGGCAGATAGAAATTGTCAAGTGGTGGCAGGAGCAGATAGCAAACTAAGCTACTTCAAAACCAAATGGTTTTTCGTTCGGTGTCCTCCGAGGTTTGCCAGACGGTAGCTAGTTAGACGTAAGTGTTCTGACTTCTTCGTCGATTAACTTAATAATACAAGTTGATGCTGAATCTAATACTTTGTTACTTTTCTAGCTTCGGTTCTACGGCCCGAAGGAGTCCAATTTAAAGATATACTAAGGGTTCTCCAAGCGGTGCCAGCCGAGGGAAATTAATGGAGTCCTCACTGATGAAAACTTGATTACTGTTGGGCTTATAGAAAGATACCAAAGCATTGGATCGGCTGGAGTTCTCAAAATGGCTCCTGTGAGGCATGGAGGGAGAAGAACTCTCGGAGAATAGGGCAATAATAAGAGTGCGCATGCTGGAGATGAGCCTGCAATTGTGCTTTTGCAGAGTCTTCGATCTTCAGAGTTGAAAAGAAAAGGCAAGACTATCACCCACAAAGCTACGAGATGCAAAACTGTTGCGATATCTCCACCCATTACAACTGGCATTAGTGCACAGACTTCTCCTCCACAAATGTAGAGTTCACTAAAAGGATTGGCGGATACCCCCATCCCTAATAACTTAACTTCATTCCAACATCTTGGACTAGATGGGCTTCAAAGTGCCTTAGATATAGGGGATACAACTCCTACAAGCACGGCTGCCGCAACCGATTGGTTGGGGGGTTTGCACATGCAAGCACACACTTCACGGCACCACACAATTTCTAATCGCATGTTTCTCGATTTTCGAAGATAACTAACTCTGTTTATCATTTCATTTTACCAATACGATGGCGAGAAAGGGATCTATGCTCGGCAATCTACATTCCAAACGCCAGTCTTCTAGTTCTTATTTTGAGTCTCACAGACATGAGACTGAAAAAGATTATGATCGCGGCCGCTCTAGCCAAGAGCATGACCGTTACGAAAGAGAGAGGAAGAGGCAACACCAAAGTAGGCAACACTCCCAGTCGCGATCGCCACCACCCAAAGGTTACTCAAAACCCCCGGCTCCGGAAGGCAGTCTTCAGAACTTCACACCAAATAGTGCATCCTCAAAATTCGAGATCTGGCGAGCAACGTCGAAGGACTGAGGCTAAAACTTTCATTATCATAAAACAGGCAGCTTTAGAACCCACTGAGTAGGGAGTGACCAAAATTGCTAAGTTGAAAAAATATTTTCCAAATGTTTGCTTTGATGGCTTTGTATTCCCTCCGAACTTGGTGGATCCCCAACGATGCGGAAAGAATGGTGCATAATTACGTACACGATGTCTATAATCAATATCGAGAATGGGTGAAGACTGCAGAGAAAGTTTCAGCGGTGGCCTTTGAATGGGAAAAAACAATCGAGAAACTGGAGACCGATCTTTCTTAGAAGAATCGTATAATTGAAATACTTAACAACGAGGCCAAATATTCGAGGAAGCTGGAAATGGAGGCCCAAAAGAAAGCCGATGAGGCAAGCTAGTCTATGGAAAAAATGTGACAGTCTCGTATGGACTTGGTTCAGGAGATAGGCCATCGAAACACCCTTATCACGGAGGAGAGAGATGCCGCGCTAAAGAATCTTGAGGAGTTAAAGGCGAAGTACTCTGAGGTCATCAGATAGAAAGATGATGCTAGTAAAGCTGCCCAAGAGGAATTCGAGTAGACGATGGCTTTTGAAGACGAAAGGGATGCGATAAACTTGAAGGCTTTGGAAGCCGAAGCCAGAATTAAGAGCGAAGTTAAAGCGATGGAGGCGAGGATGGAGGATGAATTTGAGATCTTATTGTCCTATATAATGCCAACATTTTAAGGAATCACAATCTCAACTAGCTCAGAGTTTACCCCTTCCATCTATATAAGGCTTGGAGTCGCTTGGTCGAAGACGAGAAAATGGCCTGCAACACTTTAACTATTGATGAACTCGAACTAGAAAATCAGACACTAGTGGGAGATGAGGCTAAGGTTCTTTATGATACCATTGTATCCCTTGAAAAGGAAAGGCATGCTTCTAAATATCTGGATGTTGGAGAAGGATTCGAAGTCGAGCGTCATGAAGTAAGTTCTGAAGTGCCTGCGGTGACCCAACCAGAGCTTACTTCTACAATGATCCTCCAGTTGTTTCGACATACGACCCTGAACAACCATGCTTATCTCCAATACATGAACATGGTCCTGAAGGTTTGTCAGAAGATGTCACTAATATCTTCTCACATCTTTATTTGGCTATAGATTCTGCACCAGCCGATCCTCCTGCAACCCAAGAATTGCATCATGAGCAGGAGGCTATTATGAAGGAAGCGACGACTACGTCGGTGGCTGCATCAATCGGGGAGATGCATGAAAATAGTTGCGTGCTCGATCATCAAATGTTAGAAGCACTACTCAGTCACCAAAGCGACCCGCTCACCGAAATACCTTTCATCATGGATGAAGATGCAAACATTACCAGCTCCTCGGGTCCGACCACTAGCATTCCTATGGGCATAAATGTAGAGTGGGCTTAAGAGATAATGGCAGAGATTAGAGCTGAGATGGAGCAAGCCAAGCAGGCTAGTAGTGTTGGCGGTGGCATGGAGGGTCCAGGTCTAGTCCTTATGCTTATGATTTCTCCAGGTAGCACCATCATCGATACCAGCGCGCCTCATTCTTCCAACATAGAGGGTGCCACCGTTCCTCCAGTTCCGCTCGTAGAGAATCTTCCGATCTCCGTGAGTTCCTAAGGCAAATGTCATTCCCTCGGCCGAAGACAAATCAGTTAAGGGAGGCCGGGGAGAAGAAGGCTCGAAGAAACAACCGAGCGGTAGTTCAAGTGGGTCCACGCCGAAGAAGAGCAGAAAAGGATAAAAAAAGGCACAGACTTGCACTTTTTCTTCTTTATGCAGATAGCATAGAATAAGATTTTCTTTTGCTTTTGTAGGCTATGATAGATGCAGGTTGGCCCCTGCTTATAGGAATTCATTGGATAAATTTTTGTACTTGTCTTTTCTCCAAAGAATAGTAGAATAAAATCTCTTTTGTCTTTCGGCATAACTTTGTGTTTATTTGCTTAAGTATTTTAGCGCTCGTGTTTCCATTTAATGTACTTATGAGGCTTTAGTCTTTGAATCGGACATGAGTTTGGTCTTTAAGTCTTGAAGTCATGGCTTTGGGTCATAACCAAATGTCAAATTGAGTCCCAACGTTGCGTTGTTTCATTTAGTGGCTTGTACTTGAGTTATGTCCCCATTTATGTGGAGAATTGAATTAGTTTGGTCGACAATCGCTTTCCATCCTCAATAATTTTAACTTACTTAGTGTGAACATAGTTAAAGTGAAATGAGTTCGAATGGTCAGATCATACTCGCCCATTTGTTGGTATTCGCATCTATACTCTGGGGATTAAACTTGTATGCCGGCGGTCGGTCACGCCTGCTTAATGTCTGAAGTCACAACCATGCTCTAGGGACTTAAGTTAATTTGCGAGTGGTCATTCACACCCGTTTTATGTTTATACGCCAGTGCGCGCTCTGGGGTCTTAAAGTTATCTAACGGGTGGGCAGTTCACCCGATCTATGTTTTTATTCTAGTCCATGCTTTGGGGACTTATAGTTATTAATGGGTGGTCAATCACACCCATTTGGTGTTTATACTCCGGCACACGAGGACCAGCGTTAGTTGATGGGTAGTCGATCACATCCGTTTTAATGTTTATACTCCAGTTTGCGCTCCGAGAACCTGGAGTTGGTGAACAAATGGTCTGTTAGATCTTATTCACACTCCGGGAGTGAGGAGTTGATCAAGGTTGTGGATGGTCGGATCATATCCACCCTGAGTAGGTAAGCGAAGTCATAGATGGATGGGTCCATCCTCCTTGACCTTGTAAAAATGGAGGCGAGGTTGTGGATGGATGAATCCATCCTCCTCGAGTTTAAGTTGAATATGGGAGAAGTCGTGGGTTGACAGATCCACCCTCCTCAAGCATATGTTTTGCAGTTCGTACTCCGGCTCATACTTTGGGAGCCGGAGTCCATTAGAGGATTATTGTATTTCAATTCTATTGGCTTTAGCGTGGTTGCTTGCCCTCGAACTCAGGGTTTCACTTAGCAAGTGGCCGGTCGGATCAACGTCACTTCCTATTTGAATAAGTCCCATCGTAAGATGGAACTTAGTTCGTTTTGTATCGTGATGGTCACATGACGCATTTCAAGAATTGCCACTCTGGCTTTACGAGTCTGCATTTTATTGCTGAAATAAGAAAGTACTGCAAAGTCAATTGCCATATTATAAGTTCAAATTTTGAAATGCATAAACATATTTCAAAGGAAAAGAACAATAAATGGGTAAATAAAGCCTATTATGTCTAATAGTAGTGGAGACTCTCACTGTTCCATGCTCTTAGTAAAATGAGACCATCAACAGTTGATAATTGAATGTGCCGTCTCCAAGTCTCCGCTCGATAACATACGGTCCTTCATATGTCGGTTTCATATGTTAAGGGACCAGATAGATTCTTTTGAGTACGAGATCGCCAAGTTCAAAGGTTCTGGGTCGGACCTTAGCATTGTATAATTAGACGACTCAACTTCGGTGTGCAGCTGCCCTCAATTTAGCCTCTTCATGCATCTTAACCAATAAATCCAGTGATTCAGCAAGTAAGATGACGTTCTTCTTTGGATCATAATAGGTCACGTGATGAAAAGGTACTTATGGTTCGACTAGAATGACGGATTCAGAGACGTAGGAAAGTGAAAATGGAGTGTGGTCGGTCGCGGACTTGTGGGTAGTTCGATATTCCCATAGGGCCAGGGGAAGTTGATCGACCCATCTGCCTCCAACCTACTGTAGTCGTTTCTTCAGAATGGACTCAATAACTTTATTAATTGCTTCGACCTGTCCATTTGCTTGAGGGTGCAACCGCCAAGAATTTTTTTCTAGATGTAATAACGTTGACATAAATTCTTGAACTCGACTATATCAAATTGGGCTCCACTTTCCGTGATAATTGTTTGCAGGAGGCCAAAACGACAAATAATGTTGCATACAACAAAGTTGATTGCATTTTCTATCATGATAGTAGCAAGGGGCTCGGCTTCCGTCCATTTGGTAAAGTAGTCAACTGCAACGATGGTGTACTTCGCACCGCCTTTATCCAGAGGTAAAGATCCTATTATATCGATACCCCACGTGGCGAATGGCCATGGACTGACCATCTAAGTGATTTTGGTAAGCGGGGCTCCTGGAATTAGGGCATGCTTCTGGCATTTATCACATTTTTGGCAAAGTCCGATGCATCTCGATTCACTATCGGCGAGTAATATTCGTATCAGGGTATTTTCTTAGCATGAGCTTGCCCGCCAGTGTAATCGTTGCATTCTCCTTCGTGCACATCATGTAACACTCATTTGATCTCGTCTTGTGCGATACCCCAAATTAAAGGAACAGAGTATCCCCTCTTATACATGACTCCATTCTAGATAACGAATCTCGAAGCCTTTCGGAAAACCTATCTTTTCTCACTTCTGCGCTCAGGTAAAGCTCTATGTTCAAGATAATTTCAAAACGGGGTCATCCATGACTCCTTCTTAGGCATTGCTTGTGTACCCAGTCTATCTCCATTTGATCAATACTCGGAGTGGTAAGTGCATCAACGGGGATGAGTCCTATTTGCTACGCTTCACCGGTGCTAGCCAGCTTTGCCAAAGAATTGGCTTTCTGATTGTGCTCCCGAGGTATACAGTGGATGGCATAGTAGTCGAACTAATACAACACTTCCTGAACCCGAGCAAGATAAGCACCAAACCTTTGGTCTTTAGCGTGATATTCTCCCCAAACTTTACACACGAACAATTGCGAGTAACAACGAATTTTCATAGCGATAATTCCTAAGTCTCTGGCTAATCTAAATTCGATGACCAAAGCTTCGTACTCGACCTCATTGTTAGTTGCATGGAAACTTCAAAGCATATCATATGGATCGACCTTCTAGGGTTTCAAGTACCACTCCAGCTCTTGAGCAGTGGTCGTTTGATGCGCCATTAGTGTATAGCTTTCATATGTACTTGGGAGATTCACCGGTTTCAGGTAAGTCCTCCGGTATAGTGAATTCAGCTATGAAGTCCACCAAAACTTACCCCTGAATGGTTCGCATTGGTGTATAAGCAATATCAAATTGACTCAATTCGATGGTTCACTTGAGCAATCTATCAGATGTCTCAGGTCGTGTAAGGGCCTGTCGTAACGGTTGGTCGGTGTAGACTGTGATCGGATGGCCTGGAAATATGGATGGAGCTTTCTCGAGGCAGTAAGCCAGCTTTTCCAACTTCAGGTAGTTTCTCTCCGCCCCTATTAGTCGCTTGCTGATATAATTGACAAGTTATTGGATCCCCGAATCAGCGCAACACTAATCGCACTTGCTGAAACCACTAGATAGATATACAATCTTTCATGATCAACCGGCTTGAAACATAGGTAGCACCGTCAGATGTTGAATCAGTGCTTGGAATGCACCTTCACACACCTCCATCCATTTGAAATTCCGCTTCCTTTTCCTGATCAGGTTGAAAAAGGGAATGCACTTGTCTGTGGATTTTGAGATGAATCTACTCTAGGCTGGCACCTTCCCGTTGAGGCTCTACACTTGTTTTATGGTTCTTGAATTCTTGAGATTTCGAATCACCCAGACTTTCTCAGGATTGGCCTCAATTCCTCGAGCATTGACAATGAATCCAAGGAACTTTTCAGATGCGACTCCAAAGTGACACTTCAGCGGGTTGAGCTTCATTCAGTACAATCGGAGGATGTTGAACACTGTTTCCAAGTCTTTGACATGGTTGATGGACAGTCGCTACTTTACAAGCATATCATCCACATACACCTCTATGGTTTTCTTGATTTGGTTAGTGGATATTAGGTTCACAAGCTTTGATAAGTTTCCCCAACATTCTTGATTCCAAACGGCATCACTTTATAGCAATAGAGTCCCAGATCGGCGACGAAGCTAGTATGTTCCTGATCAGGTAGTGCATCAGTATTTGATTATAGCCGGAATATGCTTCAATGAAAGATAAGAGATCATGTCTAGTCGTAAAATCCATGAGTTAATCAATTCTAGGAAGTGGGAAACTGTCCTTAGGGCATGCTTTTATTCAAATCTGAGTAGTCCACACACGTTTGCCGCTTCCCATTTGATTTTCTGATAAGCACTAGGTTTGATACCTATTCCAAGTATAATGCAACGTGGATAAAACCATTCGACCCGAGCTTATTTACTTCTTCCTTAAGGGCGGCAGATCTCTTTGGATCCATACCACATCTTTTTTGTTTGACTGGGACATGCCGTGGATCAATATTTAAAGCGTGGCTCGCAATGTCTGGCATGATCCCACTCATGTGCGAGTGAGTCCAGGCAAACATGTCAAAGTTTACCCAAAGAAAATCAACTAATTCCTCTCTCATCTGGTGGCAAAGTTGAGATCTAATCTTTATCATTCTGGAGTCATCATTATCATCGATCGGAACATTGATCGTTAACTCTGCCGAGGAAGGCTGATTGTCTTTGACTTCCTCTTCATTATTATTATCTCGTGGATCAAGATCTTTTAGGAACTAGTTGTGGCGCCTGGGCCTAGGCTCAGGCATTAGCTGTCAATTCTCAGAAAAACGGACGCAGAGAAATTCCTCTACCTCCTTGCCCTTCTCTCTACGATGCGCATATCATAGCTCAGTAACATAACAGACGCGTCCAGCGGTCTAATCTCCAAGAACTGCTCCAATCCCATTATCAGTGGGGAACTTTAGAGTAAAACACCATGGGGCAATCACTGCCCTGAATTCAGAAAAGGCCGGTCGGCCAAAGAAAGCGTTAAATGGGGAATTAATGTCTAACATAATCAAACTGTAGCATCCGGACTCTTCGACACTCTCCAACACCTAACTCAACTGGCAAATCCACCATCCCAGAGGGTATAGTTGCACTTCCATTAAATCCATATACATGAGACTGATACGGCTTTAGGTGTTCCGCTTCCATTTTCATCTTGTCATAAGTTCACTTAAAAAGAATGTTTATGGCACTTCCACTATCTATCATGGTCCTCTTCATCCAAGCAGGACTTATCCGAGCAGTTATAACCAACGGATCAATAGTGAGGGCCTTAACTCAATCAGCTTCTCTGTTCCTCAAAATGATGTCATCTGTCATCATTTCCCGTTGTTTCGTCGAGGCTCCGTCATCAACATTACTAATACACTCAAAGTCTGCATGCCTAATCGAACTGGTGTATGACTCCATTTCCTTCCAGCTCCCGCCAGTATGAGGACCACCACTAACTGCATTTATAACCAGTCTCCCGCCAGTATGTGCAGGTTCCTCGGGCCTGGCTTGGCCTTGAACTTGATTTCGATTAGATGGGCCCGCACCTGTATTCTGTGATGAGCGAACAAAATGTTCCAACTTCCTCTCTCTGATCAACTTATCAATGATGTCTTGCAAGTGACGATACTCATCGGTGTTGTGGCCGTAGCAGTTATGGAATCTACAGAACATTCTAGTTTGATTTTTCTTCTCAGATGACTATTTCGGAGCTGGTTTCTTATATTGTCCAGTATTACAGGTCTACAAATAAACATTCTCTAGAGATGTATCCAAAGGGGTACATCGGTTGAACATAGGAGCTCTAGATCTTAGTCCAAGATTTTGATCTCTCTTCTTCCCTTGACCTCCTTTACTTTTCTATTGACCTTGCTTGTTCTATATATTCAATGCACTTCACTGAAGCTCTCGTTGGTCTGTTTCACAACAACGTTTCTCTGAATCCCTACGACATCGGGCCTCGCATTTTCCTGCTTCCTACACCATCTAGCATCTTCTCTCCTTAAAAACTAAGCCCCTTAGCATATAAACGATCCAACGACGCAGGGGGTATCCCGGCCAACCAATTGCTAAACTCAGAATCGGGATCGATTTTTTTAGTCAATGTCATTAAGATAGAATTGTCATTTGGGTTGCTGACCTCAGCATAAGCAACATGAAACCTTTTCAGATAACGTCTGAGTGTCTCTCCTGGAGCTTGGGTAATGCTTGACAAGGTGTTGACATCCTTTGGCCTTGTAACATGCATCCAAAATTGTTCGACGAACTTCATAGCCAACTGATCGAAACTGGAAATGGATCTGGGTGGTAAACGAGTAAACCACATTGTTGCAATACCTCTCAAGGAAATAAGGAAACTCCTGCACTTAACCGCATCGTCAGCTCAAGCGGCGTTCATGTGCCATTCATACTTTAGGATGCGTTGATTAAGTTCCGAACTTCCTTCATACACGGGCAAGATAGGCATCCTGAATCGATGAGGTGGCTCTGCATAAAGAATGTCATTGGTGAACGGAGTATGATTTCGGGAGATTCACCAATCGTCATTAGTAAGACCTTGACTTTCTTGGATCATTTGGCAAATCATGGTTGGAATGTTGGGCCTCTGGACATTCAGGGACAAGGCATGGTCGGGTTCCATGTAGTGGGGATGGTTTAGGCATTGTCGATGGTCTGTTCCATGCCTCGCGATCTTCAGGAATGGAAGGTTCATGAGCATGGAAGTGTCGACGAAGGGTCAGATCTGCTCATTTCTGAATCTTAGCTTCCAAATCTATAGTATATGCAGCTTCATGGACATTGATAGTGTGATAAGGAAGTGCCCCTCCTCGGAAGGAGGGTCCAGCTTGGTGTCCTATGGAAGGACCAGCCCCGGCCTGTCCGAGATTCACAACATGCTGATGTCTGGAGGCTTGTGCAAAGTTTCCATCCATCCATTGGCATGTAGATCGATGATTGAAATCAGAAGAAGTTGAGCTTTCAGTTAATGAATAGGAAGCATGATCCCTTCTGGATCACCTTCGCCTTTCCTCGTTAAGCTGGTTTGCGAGCTCCGTGTTGGCACGGATCTGCTGGGTGAGCTACTAACGGCTCTGAGTTAGCCTTTTCATTAAGATCTGAAACTACTCCCTAGTCACAGGGCCTTGTGGATCTGGGGCTCTGGGAGATGCTTGACCTGCTATATTTAGCTGCATGGGATTTTGTCTATCCCTTCCTTCTAGATCTGCAAAAGTTGAAGCAATTTTAGTAGTAACCATGTTGTGTGATATAGCTCTTTCCTAGATCCAATGAAGCTTGAATAGAATGGAAGGAACTACTTGATGACAGATCTTGATCTCCTCCTTAGATTTAAGCAATCCAACTACAGTAGTAGATCCATAGAGCAGGAGAAAATTTGATTTTTCTCATCGAAAGCACCAAAATATTTGTACCAAAATTGGACACAACACTCTTCGGACATATTTGAAGAGATTAAAATGAAGAATTTAAATATAAAAAGAGGCTAATCTAACAAACACGCCAATTAAAGCTGACAGAAATAGAAATAGACATGCATTTATAGTGGTTCGACGCTGTAGCCTATGTCCACTTTGATTGATTTGATATTTATTGCTAATTTCTAACTGATTACAACAGAGAATAACTCAATAAATCAAGTTAAAATGGATCTCCGCAGAGTAACGGTGTCCTAGCATCCAAAAGTCCCTTTGCTGTTGGCACTGGAGTGCTATTTATAGGTGCAGTATGGAAATATCTGGCTTAGATCTCGGAATACCCCTTCTCACACGTGGGTGGGCCCACTAGATCGATCCAAGGTCATTTAGGATCGATCTATGATCGTTCCAAGTGCTCTTCGTATCGATTAAGATCTACTCCTTTTAGGCCACGATCAATCTGAGGGATTCCTCAAGTGGTAAGTAAGCTCCTATGAAAATTTGGTAGCATTTGGACTTATAGATTTTGTGTTATGATCGATCCAAGATTCACTTTGTAGGTTGGGTGGACTGTGCATATCGATACCTTCGTATCGATCAACTTCGGATCGATCTTGTGTGTATCGATCAAGTGTGTGGTGATGACGTTGAGCGATGACTTAGGGCAGATCCACTTTTTATGCCATATAACAGTTTCCATTATTTGACTATGCCTTCTTCGTATCGTTGTTTGGAAGTTCCTTTCGTATCGATGTTGCCACGTGTCTCGTCGATCATTTGGTGGTTGGTTTCATATCGATCGTTGGCCGATCGATATGAAATGTGAAAGTAGGAGGATCGATACAGAGAGTGTGGAGTGCCAATAAAATGAACACTGATCCATGCCAGCGCTTGATGGATATGAAGGAAAGGGATGGATATGAAGAGAGGGTGGCTCTTGATGGATACGAAGAGAGGATGGCTCTTGATGTAAATGAACTAACACCATCTTCATTGATTTTGATCGATCTACAACTTGAGCATACGAACTTTGACTGACCCAAATCTTAGAATTCTGTCTTCCATAGCTTTATTTATCGTACCATGCTAATTGTAGATCGATCCGGACACGGACCAAATTTGCCAGTATCCATACTGAACCTATGTATAACCGATCATCGGTGTATGATCGATTGCATCCTAGAGGGGGGTGAATAGGTGATGCTATCAGTTATAAAAATTATCGCGGAAGTTTACATAGAATAATTTCAACACAGATCACAGCAAAATGATAGCAGCATAGGTAATAGCAGAACATAAAAAACAGAAAACAGAACACACAGATTTACCTAGCTTTGGCAAAACTCTGCCTACGTGCTGCTCCCAAGGATTTTACTAGAAATTAAGCAGTCAGATGCTTACACATGTAAATTCGCAACACCCGCTATCGACTAACCTAACTTTATGCTCAAAACCCTGCCACAACTCAGTCGCTGTGTTGCGAATTCTCGAACTACACCACCGTAGTTCGTCTCCTAGTCACACGACTAGAAATTACATAATTTTAAAAGAGAAAATACAAATTTAAAAAAAGTAATATAAGCCTAATTTAAAAATAATGCCCAAATATAATATTATAGAAGTCGACCCAACACTCAAAAAAAATCCCCTGTTTCTCTTTTATTTGTTCTGCCGGAATCCTTTTCTTTGAAAATGTTGCCTCTCATCGTTCGTTCCTTTTCAAGATTTAGGGTTTTACTTTGTTGAAGCCACCGACCTTAGTTGATTGATCGAATAGGTGATTTCACATTGCTTGCTCTGTTGATCGACCGTCTCTTTGAGTTGCACATGGCTGCTATTAGATCGAGTTCGATTTTGACTTCGGTATGTAATTTATGCCTTTTTCTTTACTCATAAGTATGCTTGAACTTGATCGATGATTCGAGTTGTTGATTCTGCTCTGTGTTATTGCTTGAACTCGAATGGTTTTTACATGCCGATGATGATTGGGTTTTATAGGATTCTAATTTCTATATTTTCATTCAAATATTCTCATTTGAATTCGTCGGTTAATTTATCTCTAGTCGTTCGATGTGCTTGGATGTTGATGATTTCTCAAACTTTGTCACTTCGTATATTTTTATTAGCTTGCATAACACGGATTTGATTTTGACATGTTCGATTTCCTTGATTTCAATGGCTCTGACTTTACTGATAATTTGGAAGTTTTGATTTTTATTATTGTTTGTTTTTGGCTCTTGCTTGATCGACCTCTACCTTGATTGACTTGCGGGTTAACGTTGACTCTGTTCAATTTTGTGTTACATGCTACATATTTTGACCCATGATTTCTTGTTATGTTGATTGATTTTAGTCACTTGCCGGTTCTGCTGCATTGATTTGAAGCTGCTACCAGATATTGCATTGCATCATATGTATACATACATACATGTATGTATATATGTGTATGTTAGCTTGCATTTTGAACTACTCATATTATCCGCACTATTACATAGATGTTGTGAGGTTTTGTACACTTGTGGTGTTTGGTATTAGTGTAGTTTTGATCTAGTTGATGATACTACATGTAAATGTGTATGTGATGTTTTGGAGCTGCAGTCTTCAGGTTTTGCAGTTTTGGGTTTCCAGTTGCACTTGGTTCATGTCAGACTTGAAGTCTAATGTGTATATATAGTCTTTGTGCACTTGAGTCTATCTGCACTATGATTCTCTAATTACTTATGTATATATGCACATGTTCTATTTCTTGGCATCACCATTGTATAATTGAGCTTGTCGGACTGTTCTTTGCATATATACCTTGCTGAACTGTTGAGTTTTGTAGAAACTGGAACTGCTTCATTTTTTATCATTGTCTTGCTTGATATATATTCATGTGCTTTGTTTGCATTGAGCTATTGTTTCACTGGTGCACTGACTTGAGTTTTATTCATTTGTACATTTGGATTGCACCAGTGTTGAATCCAGCTTATAGCTCAAGTTTGACCTTATGCTCGTGTCGTGACTTTATTTGTATTGTACTTGAGTTGAACCCGACTTTTAATCGGGTTTGACCTTGTGCTCACCTGTCCCTGTAATTTTATCAAGTGTATATTGGTGTGCACGGCCTTGTGGCATGCACAGTGATACATAGTGCATGTCACAAGCTGTTCGTGTACGATGAATTCAAATTTAAACGATGACGAACAACCCAAATAACTAACCCAAATAATATTTTCAAAAATAACATTTTATTTTACGCTATAAAAAATATTTTTTTCTTCAATTTTACTACATCAGTGTCTATTTTGCAGATTGCTCAGATGCTGAATTCAATCTGGAATGGAGTTGAAAATAATTACGAGTGAATGAGTGATATGTAGTGAGGGGCAAATGTAAATGATAAATTGTGATGTAATCAAGGATTGTACACACGCACACACACACACACACACATATATATATATATATATATAGTGAGAGCTCAAATTTGTACTATTCAAAAATTGTAATAAAATATTTGTTTGAATAAAATATCCGTTTGAATTTAAATTCTATGTTATTTATTTTATTCAGTATTTAATTATGTGAAAATAAAATAGTACATTAACAAATACATTTAAATGAATATATATATATATGTGTGTGTGTGTGTGTGTTTATTATCCTCAAACAAAAATCATATACTTGCATATTCATCAATCTCCCCCTTTTGATGATAACAAACATATGTTTAAGATTTTGAGTTTGTTAAATTATTTGATCTTTCAATTTTCTCCCCCTATTTAAATGCTCCTTCTCAACACAAAGCTCCCCTTTCATATATGCATGAAAATAAATAAAAATATACAAATGAGATTAGATGCAAATGAAAATAATACTTGACCTTTATTTGTCAAAATCTTAGACCCTGTTTGTTTTCATTTTCATCTTTTAGTTTTGAGTTTTTGAAGCTCATTTTCAGTTTTCCCTTTTGAATGTTTTTAGCATTTAGGGAATTGCATTTGGTTTGACTATTTTGAAAATTTGTTTTTGGACAAAAATTTAAAAATGAGAAGCTCAAAACGAAAATGGCTATTCTGAAATCTACATTAAAGTACAACATTGAATGGAAATTCATGATGTTTAATTTGATTGCAAATAATATAACATGAACATATAACCATGCAAAACTCATACATATGACATTGTTGTTCTATGGTAAAATGATGATTGAAGTAATCAATAAAATGCAGCATTCATCAACAGTAGTATTCTAATCACACTCTCATAATTAGATTCATAACACATTGCTCTGCATAAAAGTAACTATTTATAAAGGTATTAAAAAAAATCAGATTGATTGTATACACAAAAAACTCTGCAACTTATAACAGTTAATTGCCAACTTATATGAAAAGGAAACAAGAAGATGACTACAAGCAACGATGTTCCGACTGAAACCAAGTATCAAAACAAAATGACCTACACAATTGATATAGTCCTGACAAGATAACGCAAAGTTCCATATAGTAACATAAGATTATGAGAGGGGTTGCCATTAACAGGCAGCTATAGAGTCGACGATCCATGAACTGGATACCACTTTAGCTCTACAAGCATTACCAATACCTTTTGCTTCCAGTTTATTCACCTTTTCATTCTTTGGAGATTTGGTGCTATATATAATCATAGTTTCTGAAACCAAATTGTTGTCAAACAACTTCTCTTAATCTTTCTTAAGTGGCTTTCTTTACAGAATTTTTCCTTCAGCGGCATTATTAAGATATTGAATGTAACCTTTATAAGAAGGATTGAATTCTCCAGCAAAGTAGAATTCAATGAGTTTAAAGAACTCTGGTTCCTGAAACAAGGATAAGACCAATCAGATTTTGGAATGGCATTTACTGCAATATACTTGTATTTAATCTGCTATAAAAACAGCTAAAAAAGTCCAAGGAAAACCATGGTATTTGGTTGAAAACATGCAGATTTATTGAATTTTTGCATTCTGCAAATAAAATATATTGTAGGACAGCTCTAGTACATTCTTAGCATGTATAGCTTACTTGAGAGAATATACCTAGACTAGCTAGCACAAGCTAAAAAGATGGAATCTCTATACCATTTCACACTATTAGCAACATTAAATACAATATGATTACCAAATAGCTCTCCAAGTTATAATACAAAATATAAATGAGAACATGATATTTTTCCCACTTCCAAATTACATTACTTATCACCAATCTAATACTTGTCAAACATTATAGTTAATGATGATATAGCTAAGAATGAGTACCTTATTTAAAGCTCTCAGTCTTCCTAATTTAGGGCCTTCGCTGATGCCATGCACATCCTTTTGAATCTCATACTATTCTTCCCGGACAGATTGCATAGCCTTTAAGCAAGATTTAACCCATGTTACATATCAGATCCTTACTGTATTAGCATATTCGTAAAGAGCTCTTAGGGTTATCCATTAAGGAACTGGTAACATTTTATGATGCTAATACGAAAGGCGGACTTACATTCAATGCCCAATATCCATTTTCCTTCTAGGACTGCCATCAAAAACTTGAAGGTTCTTTTGCATGCTCCATTCTCATCAGTAGATGCAATCACATGTGTAACCAATGGGCTCCACGTTGTTAGTAGAGATCATGACTAAACGTTTAAATGTTTTCCAACCTATAAAGTGGGTCAAATTCGAAGTCTGATTTAGATACTGCCAAACAAAATCAGCTATGACTTCCCTACAAAAACTTAACATATGTACAAACAATTTTTATCCAAACACACATATATAATGACATATAAAAATTATACAAACTCACGCATTAAAAGTCATAGCATCCAACACGCAAATATGTACACTCCTTTGCACTACTGACACAAGCACGCGTGTGTTCACCACACTAAATGCATAAACTTACTCGTATATATACACCAAGTCCAACACAGCAAGTTCCCACGTATATATATATATATATATATATATATATATATATATGCAGACATATACTCACTAATAGGGGGAATACACGAATAAATATAAAAGCGTAGGCTTACACGCAAGCACAGGGGAAGCGCACGAAAAATACATTCACGCATAGGCCTAATTGAAAGCACGGAGAAATGCGAGCTTTGCCCACTTAAGTTAATCCTTTCATCCTTCTCTTATAGCTGCTTACTTCTCTCCTTACCTGATACACACTTCATCTTGCCATAATATAAGCACCCAAACATCATACACAAATACAATCAGTACTATATATTTACAGATGATATATGAGTTCATTATTGGTCTGTCACACTATGCCTACAACCTACAACCAATGATTAAGAAGACATTGGCTGTTATTAGTCTTATTAGGGTACATGCATATATTCATACTTATACACCTGTATATGTATGTATGTATGTATATATGTATGTATGTATGTATGTATGTATGTATGTATGTATGTATTAAGTTGTAGGTGGATGTTGTTTCTTAATTTGGTCTTAATTTGCAGATTAAATTACTAAACTGGAAGGATCGGCCATTGTTGAATGTGTTTGAACTGAAATGTTATTGAATAAACTACAAGAGTTATCAATGACAAAGCTTTGCTCCAATTTTTATGGCACAGACTTGCCATCTCAAGCTCTAAGCCTGTTAAGCTCTGTTTTTTGGTTTTTTATTAGTCAATTCAACTTTTTAATATATATTTTTAATTTCTTTTTTATTTTGAGAATAAAGGTTTAAGTTTAGTTCATGACATCAGTATGTTTTATACCTATATATCATAGAATTTGACTCAATCGATGTAAATTAAGGTCACTAAGCTCCATTAACCAAAAAAATGTATGGTATTTATTCCTTAAGTCCATTTGTATTCAAACTAAAATTCATAAAGATAATGAAATAAACACTTCATAGTTCTAAAAAATTCGTTTTATTTGGTTCATTAAACTATGAAATATCAAATTGCATCATTTGTATTACTGTTGAATTTATTGTTGAATTTATTGTTGAATTTCCCTAGTAGTCTTAACAATAAACAAATTAATTTAAGTACAGATGGCTTCACAAACAAATGAATATACAGTAAAATATAAAAGTAAAAGGGAACCAATATATGAGTTTAAAACTGGCAATGAAATAAAAAATGGTAGTGAGTAAGAATCATACCATGCATACACATAAAATGGAATATGCATTTAAACATAACCATTCAGTAGTCAAGAAGTTATACAAGTTCATGCATACATATATACTGATATTATCCATCTTTCAAACATAAACCTTTTCCATTTTGATCAGACCAGTACACACGTATGAAAACAAGAAATCAAAAAACAGGAAGGAGTCGGTCCAACTACAAATATTTGATTTATAATACTACAATTTTTAGGCGTACTATATTAAATGATTAGTGAAACTTTAAGGTTAACATAGTTATATATCCACCTGAGAATTCACATGACAGAATAATATCCATCATACTGGGTCATGTTTCAGCGTGATGTGGGCAACTTATGTACAGTGAGAATTATGCCGTAAAAATAAATGTTACTACTTGTATGCCTGACAAAAGTATCGAAGATCTATATCAATTTAAACATACTGATAGAAATTGGTTGCAGTTCGGAAACATAAATATTATTGAGTTTATGGACACTGAAACATGATTTAATTGTTGTGTTCATGGACTATGTCTATGGAATTGGATTGCTGCTTTGTAACTTACGTTAAATAGTGTATATGGAATTAACAATCTGTACACAATTCATAAAAGAATAGATATACAATACGTAAAAAACTAGTAATCAACTTTGTTACCATTACCCAGTCCTTTTTACTTGTTCAATAACAAAATTTTGTACGCAACTTTGCATACTTCTTTAAGAGTGCATAAATCCAGAAAACAGAATAAAAACAAAGTCACAAGTAATAAACAAGGATCGAATTTACCCTAATTGACAAAAAATAAATCAAACCGGATCATCAAATCATTCGAATATCTAACCCTAGCTATTATTAGACGGTAGCGAATGAGATAAGCAATAAGCAAGAATCGAATTTACCTAAGTTAGATGATTTTGGGAGAAAATCTAAAGAAGAAGACGATTCGACTCCCGATATAATTTCACGTTTTTGCGGCCGTAGAAAAGAAATAGGATTACTGTGGCGTTTGTTTTATATTTGAATTTTGAGATTTCAGGCTTTTTTAATTGGGCTTAAAATTTGGAAAACAAAAAAAAACTGTTTTCAATTTTCTATGTTAAATCTGTTTTGAAAAATGGTTGATTTCAAAAATAAATTTTACAAAAGGGCAAAGAAAACAAGTTTTCGTTATTTTTCAAAATTCAAAACTAAAAATTAGCGACCCTAAGCTTTTCCTATACTATTCCCTTCCGTACGTAACCCTTTAGGTTCTATAATTTCAGGTCTAGATTTCATAGTTTACTTATGCTATCTTAGGCTTCTAGGTAGGCCGCTCCTTCCAGTTATATTTCATTTTCTTTTGAGAGTGAGCTACCCATATAACATTTGACCTCAGATATATAGCCAAAAGTGCTTCAGCAAAATATGATATAACATGTGCCACTAAAATTCACTATGGTTATGTGCAAAGTGGACTTTCAAAGTATCATTTTGGTTTTTTGCTGAAGCTGTGTTTATGAAATGAATAAATTGGTCTCCTTTATGTAATTAATGTTGCTAACACGCGACATCTTCTGAGTGGCTTCCTAAAAAGGCAGCTCACATTTTTCTACGTAAAAAATTTTCAAATTCTTTTGCTGTGCCTTTTCAAAAATAAAATACTTTTATACTGTAATGACTATTGAAATGTGAGGTAAAGATTTTTCTTTATTATTTTATTTATTTATACAATATATAATTGTCGGTTGGTTTTTCTTCTTCCTTTACTTACTGTCTATAGCAAATCGCCATTAAGTATTTCCTGATAAATTTCCTACCTTTTCATTCCATGTATCAGAATCGATGAGTTTTTAATTGTTTAATGTTATATTTACTAATTTATTTGCGCCTTTAATATTTTTTTATTTTCATAAGCATCGAATTAGGTTACATAACTTCTAGCCGCTTCACTCAAATTAATCTTTTTGATTCCATGTAGATTTCTCTTAGTTTTATACGAATTTGTTGTTTTATTTTGATTTTTTATCAAATTAAGTCTTGATATGGATGTGTAATTAAGGAAAAATAATTTTAATTGGTTTTGGTTAGTTCTCTTGCTAAATTTAAATGGTTTCCCCTTAAATTTGTGATCTTTAGTTGTCAATTTGATGGATTAGTAGGGATTTGTAGTTATATTCGGTTAATATTGATTACGGTCGTTAGTTTACACTTAATTTTATGATATTTTCATTATTTTTCTAAGGCATTTTAAAAAAAATTATACATGCTGTACTCATTAGGTAATAGGGTCAACCTTGACTAGACCATCTGAATTAGATCAAATCCTATTGAATTATCGCATAATTGGAGTCGAAGCCATAACTTCGAAACCAAATGATTCGTGGTTTTTCCTACTGAAGGGATGTTTTGGTTAGGCTGTGGGATATTTATCAAATGGAGTTTCCTTTCCTTTATCACCTTTCTTTTTGACCTCTTACAATACTATAACGAAAACCCCTTCCAATTACCTCCGGTTTCATATAACACCCTTTCAGCCGTAAAAGTAACGTACCATTTCTGAGGGTATGAGGTACTGTCTTACGATGAGATAAACTACTTTTTGACTTGCTTGATTCAAAAATGCAAATCCTCGCCCTACATACTACTTACAAATCCATGAGAAGTAACCCTTTGAAAGACCTATCAGTAAAATTACCATAGAGAAGTGATTCTGGTACGGTCCATTGATCCTTGAAAGCTAGTAAGTTTCTTCTTCTTCCTTTAGTATTTTATATTCTATAGATTTAAGTTATGATTCTAACTAATCTTTTATTTTTATAGACAAATATGAAAATCCAAATCCTTCGAAAACGTTCAAATTTCGTTTTAACATTGTTTTGTCCCTTGTACTAAACCGGGGCTGAAGGAATTTTTTCTTAATTGCTGGAAATATTAGAGTATACCATCTTATTTCCTCAACTACTTCTTTTATGGTTATTCCCTAGGGACTCCACAACAAAGGAATCCACGGGTCACACGAACTCTGATGGTCAAAAAAAGAAGAGGGATAGGCTTGGCACACCTGAAGTTTCAACTCCTGGCACTTTTTCCACTTTCAACCCTGTGCCCGAGGGTAGTCCTCAGATCCTGGACTTTTGATCTTTAGGACTTAGCTATTTGTACTTGAACTAATTTTATTACTATGTGTTCCTCCTAGAAATGAAAACCGAGACTGAGAAGTCCACGAGATAATCATCCGATCAAAAATGCTGTACTCCGATAAAGTCTGCTTCAGGTATGTCTAAAAAACACAAGGCTGCTCCTACCGAAAAAAATGGTGGAAGCATCTCTAAATCTATTCAATATGAAATTTCCAAACAACCTAAATATGCCAGTCTTTTGCCTTCAGGACTAGGGGCTTTAAATGTAACCAAAGAATCCATTAAGTCAAGGCTTATTAAGGTTATGTCCAAAAATAAAATCAACATTTCTTCTTCTACACATGAGCTTCAAAAGTACTTGGAGCTTAGCCTCCAAGATGGCTTTCGGATAAGTATAACTATAGTAATTATACTTTACACGTTTTAACTGATACATTTTCTTATCTCATGCTTTTATATGTATACTAAACATATAACTATATAGCTTGATCCTTTAATCCAGATTCAAGAATTTGAGAGAGACCTTCAAGGAGGCTAAAGCAACTAAAGAAGTGGTTTCCCAAATTCGATGGTAGATCAAAGGCCTAAATAAAGAGACATTTGAAGCCAAGGCCACCATTGAAGCAGTGGTCCTTTAGTTAACTAAGGACCTTAAGGTTAAAGACTAATATCTTCAATCTCAATGAGGACCATGGGGATCGGGACAAAAATATAAAAAGGTTGATGAAGAAGTGAGGACTTAGAAGGAAGAGGTGAAGGGTCTCCTTATCTCGGCCCAAATTGATAATGTCACCAATGTAACACCTTGTAAAAATTAATAAGAATTAATTAATAATAGGGCTAAAAATGAAAATTTTGTAAACATCAAAATTTTGCCACAAAAACACCACTATGTTCGTGGAAATTTTCTGATCAACTTTCATATATAAAGTTTGGTGATCGGAGCTCAAACGAAAAAGTTATTGACGTTTAAAGTTTTCGAATTTAATATAATTCAAATGAATTTAAATTTAAAATTTTAATTAATGTAAATGTTTAAAATTAAAAACATTAATAAATATTTTAACATTGATGAGAATCTTAGGAATTAAAGAAATGCTAAATAAACGTTAAAGTTAGTAATAAAAAAGTAGGAAACAAATAGAATAAAATGGCAACAGTAAATACTGTTAGTCAGTGAAATGATGGTTTTGATGACAACAACCTTAGAATTGTTTATAAAATATAAATACTAACATTATAAGTTTAGATATATATGTATATGCAGGATTTAACCATGCAGGTACTAAGAAAGAAGACTGTACAGTATAGAGATTCAAGATATCAAGATAGAAGACTCATGAGTATCAATATTATCAAGAGTTCAAGATTTCAAAGTTAAGTATTTTTTATTATTAGGAATTTTGTTAAAACTCATAGAAAAGCACTGGCATCTTAAAATCCAATTTATTCGTGGAATGGAATCCACTTCGAGCCTGTTAAAGGGATGGAACCCTAAGTAGGATGGAACCTACGAAAAATCTAGTGGAACATTGTTTTGTATCCGCTAACTTTTTATTCAAAATGCTTTTTCAAAATTATATCATGTTTTCAAATGTTTTAAAAACTTTCCTTTTAAAAGATTCAAAACCCTCTATCCTGATTTTAAATAATTTTAGCCTCAAAATTATCTTTAAAAGTCAAATTACTCCTGATTTTAAACTATCTTTTAATACAATATATTTAACTTTTAAATATTTATACTTAGATTTAAAATATAAAATTAGAGTTAAATTCTATATATATTATTCTCTATATTTACTTACGAATTTTAACTATATTCAGGTATATTTATAAATTTTAAATTAGTTTTAAATATAAGATAACGGTTATTTTCAAAGAAAGTCAAAACATCAAAAAATGCTTTGGGATATCGACATGCCTATATACCTCATGTCGACATGGTGTCAGTTGACTTCAAAATTTAAATTTCAAAAGAAGTGTCTATTCACCATAACTCTTCACGAATGGACATGGCTGTTATTCTTCTATAAATAGGGGTTAGTTTCAACGAATTTAACAACGATTTTCTGGTTTTTCACTCCTCTTCTTCCACTTTTCTTAATACATATTCTTATCATTACTCTGCCAAAATCAACATTGAATCAAACTCGATTACTTCTAGTTTGATTCTCTATCGCTCTCTCTACAAGATTCTCAGTGCTATTCAGAGTTATAGACTTCTTTGTAATCTATTAAGCGAGAAAAGGTGTGATTGTAGCCTTGAAAATCAATCAAGAAAGAAAAGGTGTGATTGTAGCCTTGGTAAATCAATTGGGTAAACTTGTGGTCCGAAAATCAAGTATCTCTACCCAGAGGATCGAAATTCTGGAGGGTGTACCTCGTTGCCTTGAAATCGAGGGTGTAATTGTACAATTGCTTTTGAAAGGAAATCCGTACTTGTGTTGCGGGACTGGATGTAGGGTAACTCCGAACCAGTATAAATCCGATGTTTTCTTTCCTTTACTGCCTTTATTTTATTTCTGTATCTGTGTTTGTTTCTGTGATCATATCTGTGTCTGTTTATTGCATACATCGGTGTCTAAATTAACATAAATCGAAAAAGATTTAGTAATTCCTTATTAACACTATTCACCCCCCTCTAGTGTTAATCCTAACCTTAAGATCCGTAATCCGCATTTCTCACAATTAGTATCAGAGCAAGGTTTTCAAAGTTTCATAATCTGATTTTTGAAAAATTTTCAAAATGGCTACCCACACTGGTACTGTTACTAACACTAGTATCCCTGTCACTAGTTCATTTTTAGAGGGCCAGTCTACTGTCAGACCACCACTTTTTAATGGCAGTAACTATGCATATTGGGCATGTAGGATGAAAATTTATTTACAGTCTATAGGATTAGACACTTGGAATATCACACAAACTGAATATTCTGAACCCACAACTAATTTTGCACAATGGACTACTGAGCAAAAGACTATTGCATAAAATAATTCTAAGGCAATGAATATTCTGTTTTGTTCACTAGATAGAAATGAATTCAATAGAGTGTCAGTTTGTAAGTCCGCATATGAAATCTGGAAAACTTTGCAAGTTACTCACGAAGGAACAAACAAAGTTAAACAGACCAAAATTTCCATGCTCACAAATCAGTTTCAATTATTTAAAATGAATTCTAATGAGTCTATTTGAGATATGTATAGTAGATTTCAGGATATTGTGCATTCTCTAATATCTTTGGGAAAAGAATTTTCCGAAGAAGATCAAGTCAATTTTTTTTTAAATTCTCTAACTCCGGAATGAGATCAAAAGACACTTGCGATCGAAGAGGCAAATGACATCAGTACTTTAAAGATAGAAGAATTAATTGAAAATCTAATGTCATATGAAGTTCAAATGATCGGGAGAAGATGAAGTAAAGCATCTGAAAAGAAATCAATGGCATTCAATGCATTAACCGATGGATCAGACTCAAAAAGCGATAATGATGAAGAGATAGCCTTTATGACCAGAAATTTTAGGAAATTCCTGAAATATAGAAAGATTAATAATCTCAACAGAAACAACTATAAGAATTTTGAAAATCAGAATATAGTGCCAAATAATGACAAATGTTACAACTGTGATAAACCAGGCCATTTCAAAACAGACCGTCTGTATCCAGATAGGCAAAATTCTCCTATGATCAATGATCCAGCAAAGAAACGGAAGCGTGCATTTACTGCTACTCTAGATGACTCATACTCGTCCTCAAGTGATGATGATCAGAAAATAGATAATTCGAATTTGTGTTTCACAGCTGTTCATGACTCAGACGAATTCATAGAAATGGACTCGGAAAAAGGTACATGTTTACAATATAATTGGTTGAAATTGCTTGCTTAGAATTAGTTGCTTGATTGTTTGATTAAATGGTTTTGAATTGGTGCGTTGTTTGAATTTTAAAATTTATTTTCTATTTTTTATTATTATTTAATTATTTTATTATTATTTTTATTATTTTTTAATAGTATAATAATATTTTATGAATTACACTTGAAGTTTAATAATATTTCAGATATATATATAGGCATTAATAATAATAATAATATTTATATATATTAGAGAACTTAGGAAAAATCAATTCATGAAAATTCAAAGGCACATGTCGACATGGTCCCTACCATGATGTCGACATGGGTACCTGAATTTGAATTTCAAAATTTGAATTCAAATGTTTGAATTCCCCTCCACCTTTTCACTTCATCAATTCTCTGAAAAGCTACTTTTTGACCAGAGAATATGTCCTTTGAGAATCTATTTATTCACTATCTTTTATCATATCTTTTCACTCTCATTTTCAAATTCAAACTCTCTCTTCATAACTTCAAACTCTCAACTCTCAACTTTAATGGCTTCCTCAAGCAACCCCTCCACCATGAGAATTTCCAAAAAAATCAAAGAGCAATTATTCAATGATCTGGAGGCAATAAAAGCATACATCAATTATGCTAACTATGCCAAAGTCCATCCCGGAAAATTTTCTATTTTTCAAGATTTTTCTTCTTATGAACTTGATTCTCTTTTTGCAAACAATGGAGTTCTTAGTCTTATTGATGCTTCTCAAAATGATTTTGTTTGCTATCCAAATCTTGTCAAAATTTTCTATGCTAATTTAAACAGTGGATTTTGTCATGGAAATGAGGATGAAATTTGGAGTAGTGTCAAAAGCACTAGAATTGTTTTGAATTGTGATCTTTTGGGTACCATTCTCAATTGCAAGTGTACGGGAATGGATCTTTCTAATTTTAAAATCGATGAAAATGATCGTGAGACATTTCATCACATTTTCGAAGGGATTGATAATTTTGAATTCAAAAATCAAAATTTTCGACCAAAGGCAAGAATTGTCAATCTTCTTTTGCAACATACTTTGACCCCAAGATCAGAGAATTTTAACAATCCTACTTCAAAAGTTTGCAAAGCACTTTTTGCTATTTTCGAAAATTATGACATAAATTGGGCGCAAGTTATTTTGGATGAACTTCGTCCTAAAAATCTTGAAATGGGTGAGAATACCTTATACATGGAATTTAACTCACTCGGATTTTTAACTATTTTGGAGTGGATTTCAAAGGAGAAGAATTTGTTTCTAGAAAAGTTTTCAACCATTCCAACATTTCACTTATTAAAATTCCTTTTGTTTTTCAACCTTATGAGACCCTTGCCGAAAAAGAAGAGCGTTTGGCTCATGAGGAAATGGAAGAAGAGGAAGAGGAAGAAGAAGAAGAAGGGGAAGAAATGGAAATCGAAGAAGAAGAAGGTGAAACCTCTTTGGAAAGCATTAGCTATCCTCCTAATCCATCCACTAAAACCTTTCTCAAAAACCAAAAGATGATTGTTGAGAATCAACGGATTCTTAAAAGATCCGTTAGTAAGAAGTTGGACAAAATTTCATCCAAAATGAACAAGTTCATTTCCAAAGTTAGCAAGAAACTTGGACTATCTTCATCTTCATCATCCTCTAACTAGTCTTATCTTTTTATATCTTGTTGTATTTGTTTTAGTTTATTTTATTTCGAATATTCATATAGTTTGTTGTATGCTTAATCGTTGTATTATTGTAGTATGCAATGAAATGAAACTTCCTTTCTTTTATCTATCTTATCATATCTCCAGAATAAATGTTAGTATAGTATATAAATGTATATATATACACACACAATTATTCACAAAATCAAATTAGTCATAATTTTTCACTGACCCATGTCGACATCCCCTATATGATCATGTCAACATCTACTGGTCAGAAATGACAATTGATTTTGAATTTGAAATTTGAATAACTAACAAATGTCTATTCATTTCAAACGAATTTCTACACCTATAAATACCTGTTTCTTCCAGAATTCTTCGCTGAAATTCATTTCTTATCATCTATATTCTTCATTTCTTTCATAAACTCAACTATGGCTAATCCTATTCACAATCTATCCGAAAATCTTGAAGAAACTCTTAATTCGTTCAAGAATATTCTCTCGTTTATTCTACGAAACCAGCGTCACTTAGAATTGAGTCAAATGTAGATGATCAAGGAACAAGAAAGGCACTTCGATGCGATACGATGGATGATCTCCTCTCTGCACAAGGATGATAACGAAGCACATCCTCCTGTCTCTCTCACCAATGACAATGATAATTGGGATGCTATTAAGGTAGACCCAATCTTTGGAGAAGAAGGATGGGTGGAAGTTCCACGTAACGTTTGATTTTTTATTTGTTTGCTTTGTTTGATTTGCTTGGATTGATTTGGTTTGGATTGATACTCTATGTGGATTGATTTCTTGATATTGGTTTGAAATTTGTTGTATAAAACATATATATATACATTGAAACGTATATAGACTATGATTAGTTATCATGTTCATAAGTATAATTACTTCTTAATCTATATATTCCGTTGTATAGTTTATCAATGCAGGCACCGAAGAACGAGGGGGAGTGAAAATTTTTTTTTGTTGATGACAAAGGGGGAGAAATATAAAATAGGGTAGTTAGGCATAGATTAAGGGGGAGTTATTAGTTATAGGGGGAGTTATTAGGATAGAAGTAAAATTTTATAAAAAAAGGTTGTCATCATCAAAAAGGGGGAGATTTTTGGTCCATGAAATGATGGTTTTGATGACAACAACCTTAGAATAGTTTATAAAATATAAATACTAACATTATAAGTTTAGATATATATGTATATGCAGGATTTAACCATGTAGGTACTAAGAAAGAAGACTGTACAGTATAGAGATTCAAGATATCAAGATAGAAGACTCATGAGTATCAAGATTATCAAAGTTCAAGATTTCAAAGTTAAGTATTTTTTATTATTAGGAATTTTGTTAAAACTCATAGAAAAGCACTGGCATCTTAAAATCCAATTTATTCGTGGAATGGAATCCACTTCGAGCCTGTTAAAGGGATGGAACCCTAAGTATGATGGAACCTACGAAAAATCTAGTGGAACATTGTTTTGTATCCGCTAACTTTTTATTCAAAATGATTTTTCAAAATTATATCATGTTTTCAAAATGTTTTCAAAACTTTCCTTTTAAAAGATTCAAAACCCTCTATCCTGATTTTAAATAATTTTAGCCTCAAAATTATCTTTAATTTCAAAGTCAAATTACTCCTGATTTTAAACTATCTTTTAATATAATATATTTAACTTTTAAATTTTTATACTTAGATTTAAAATATAAAATTAGATTTAAATTCTATATATATTATTCTTTATATTTACTTATGAATTTTAACTATATTCAAGTATATTTATAAAGTTTAAATTAGTTTTAAATATAAGATAAATGTTATTTTCAAAGAAAATCAAAACATCAAAAAATGCTTTGGGATGTCGACATGCCTATATATCCCATGTCGACATGGTGTCAGTTGAGTTCAAAAATTAAATTTCAAAAGAAGTGTTTATTCGCCATAACTCTTCACGAATGGACATGGCTGTTGTTCTTCTATAAATAGGGTTAGTTTCAACGAATTTAACATCAGATTTTCTGGTTTTTCACTCCTCTTCTTCTTCCACTTTTCTTAATACATATTCTTATCATTACTCTATCGAAATCAACATTGAATCGAACTCGATTACTTCTAGTTTGATTCTCTATCACTCTCTCTGCATGATTCTCAGTGCTATTCAGAGTTATAGACTTCTTTGTAATCTATTAAGCGAGAAAAGGTGTGATTGCAGCCTTGAAAATCAATCAAGAAAGAAAAGGTGTGATTGTAGCCTTGGTAAATCAATTGGGTAAACTTGTGGCCCAGAAATCTAGTATCTCTACCCAGAGGATCGAAATTCTGGAGCGTGTATGTGACGCCCCACCTCTATACCCACGCTAGCCAAGAGCACTACGAAGTAATGCTGTCAACTAGCACGGAGAATAAGGCTGTTGAGGAGCGACCATCCGTGTAATTGCTTTGTGCGAGCATCGATATGTCAGATAGTATAACATGCAATTCTTTTTAAGTGGAAATGCGACATGCCGACACAAACTCAAAGATATCACACGGTGGCTATAATATCTTCGGAAACAAATATAGAAATAAACATAACATAAATCAGTCACAGACAATTCATATCACAAAGGCGGAAATAGATATGAATATTACACTAGGAAGTGTACATCAGAGTAGTGGTCTAAAAAGATCCACAATATCACAAAAGAATAGTTACATGAACTACACAAAAGAATAAGTATACATTATGTAGTCTATATCTCGAATGTATACACCAAAATAAACTACTAATCTAAGTAGTAAGCCAAAAGTCAGAGAAATCAATCCCAAGAGAGAAGTCAAGCAGAAGCACCTGTAACATCTCGGTCTGACCCGAGTATTATTTAATAAGAAAATAATAAACGGATCATTCTAACTATAGATATCAGATGAAACGATATAGAATAAGAGATATGACTAAACACATAATAATCACAATTCCAAGCTGTGATATATATAAGTAATTGAAAATCAACGAGAGATTAATCAATATCACCAAATCTACACAAGAATCAAAGAAATGTCATACTCCTTATTTCGTTCATCAAACCACAAATATTGACGATTATATCAATGTCAATCACAAAAGTCAATGACACACAAATTCCAGAATTCAATACGCGAAATCCAGAAATCACAAAAGTCAATGACGCACAAATTCACCAATGCACAAATATTGATAAAACTTATCAATTGAAATCACGAAAATTGGTGAAACACAAATTCTAGAAATCATCTCAAGAAATCCAGAAATCACAAAGAGGGGAGGCCTATCACAAACGGGAGCATAAAGCCCACCAACACATGTATCACAAACGGAATGCTAATTCCATGGTTGCTAACCATCACAAATTGAGCCGAAGCTCCACAAACGTCCCGAAGACCATGGGTTGCTACCCCACCAAATTGAGTCGAAACTCCACAAAACGGGGTTTAGTCTCCCTCGCAGACAAAGAGACATCGCACATTGCTAGTCTAAATCACAAAGATGATCGTCATGATCAACGAGAAGTGTCGATTACAGTAAGCTAGTAAATATATGAGCTTAGCGTAAATATATGAGCTTAGCATCATGTCCCATAACCACTAGCTTAACTTAAATATTTATGAACAAATTGTAGATCTCCACTAGAAAATTGTCACAAGAGTTTCAATCGAACAAGTCCAAGAATTAACCAACAAAGTGAACGCAAGCGTTTCATACCACTTGTTTTACTAAGTCGTTTAATTAGATTTCTCATACGAGTGAGGTAAAGGTTTGTATATACTAATAGATTGGAAAACGGTTTTATAAACGAATTTGGTATTAAAATAGTATTGAAATCGTTTGAGGAAAGAGTTTTGATATTTACTACTAGTATAGAAAACCTTTATATTTTTAAAGTGACAAATCACGAAGAAGATTGTAAGAACAATCAATCACTAAAATTCACACACGAAGACGTGAATAAAATCCAAAGAAATCGATAAAGGATCCATCGAAATGGATATTCAAAAATCCCTAAAAAGGAGTCATCAAAGTCATAACAAATGATAACAACACATAGGAAACTACACGAATCGATTAAAGTTGGAAATTCAAACAACTAGGCGAAATAGGCAAAATGCATCAGGTCGGTCGGCCGCCTACAGAGCTCGGTCGACCGAACCCTGTTTTGAAAACTTCTCGGGCATCAGGTTGGTCGACCGAACCAGGGGGGTCGGTCGGCCAAACCAGAAACAGAGAAGTGCAACTGCACTTTTACTAGCAGGTCGGTCGACCGGACCAGGGGGGTCGGTCGGCCGAACCTGATGCTCTGTAAATTGATGCCCATAAATTGATATGCAACCTCCACCAATTCGCAACCAAACGAGCACGGACGCTAGGGAATTATGCCTAACGGCTACCCGGCCCTATTGGCTCCTCGATGCATCACCAAAAACACATTTGAACCTCAAAGCTATGATTTTTAAGGATTTGGCTTTCAAACACTAAAATTGGAATATTCTCAAAAGCAATCCAAATCAAAAGCAATTGCAGAAGAATAAGTGTTAGGAATTTATACCTAACAATCGAAGATAATTCATAGACTTAGATGTGAGATTAAAAATCTCACCTTTTTACAAAATCAAACAAGAAGAAGCTTGAAAGCAAATGGAGAATCAACCTCTCTTCAACACAACCCAAATGAGCTTGAATCTATGCTCAAAACAAGATCATTCCCAAAATTAGGTTTAGGAATTTCTGAAATTGGTAAGAGAATAAGTTGGAGAAGAAGAAGAGAAGCTTACCAATGGGTTCTTCTATTAGTTTGGAGCTAGGAATTTGAGGTTGCAAGAGGAACTAGGGTTTTGGAGTTTTAATTTCCAATCTCTCCCACCATTATTGCCTTAGAACTGAAAAGAGGAAGAAAATGAGGGTGAATGGAGAAGAGTGGCTCAGTTTTGAGTAAAGTTAAACATAGGGTTGAACCCAAACCCAAACCCAAAGTGAAAAGTAGCAAAAATCAACTTTCTCCAAACATATCGAAGCTTATACTCAAAAAGGTCGCAAACGGCATTTTAAACTCAATGGGAGTGGTCCCGAGTCCTAATTCGACCGTATGCAAAAAGTAGCTTTTCGGACTAAAATCCGACTAACGATAAAATATTTAAATAAAATATTTAAATATAAAATCGATAAATATGTGGGTTGTTACAGTGTACCTCGTAGCCTTGAAACCGAGAGTGTAAATGTACAATTTCTTTTGAAAGGAAATCCGTACTTGTGTTGCGGGAGTTGATGTAGGGTAACTCCGAACCAGTATAAAATCAGGTGTGTTCTTTTCTTTACTGCCTTTATTTTATTTTTGTATCTGTGTTTGTTTCTGTGATCATATCTGTGTCTGTATATTGCATACATCGGTGTCTAAATTAACATAAATCAAAAAAGATTTAGTAATTCTTTATTAACACTATTCATTCCCCACCCTCTAGTGTTAATCCTAGCCTTAAGATCCACAATCCGCATTTCTCACAAATACATGCCATTTATAAGGGATTAGTCGTTCGTCGCCACTAAGACCGGTTAACCGCTAGCAGTCGACTACCTAGGAGGAGCGGTCGACCGGTGGGTGTATTGAGGCTAAAATTTTGTTTGACACGAATGAACTGGGTTTTGTTATTTTAAACCAACTTTAATTGTAATTCCCGATGCATTCCAACCACTAAAATAAGAGACTAGCACCCTCACTTTTATTCATAAAAATATTTGGAACGCTAGGGGAACTCCATCAGTCCCCCACGATTAGTTTAAAGATTTAATCCATGGGAAAGAGGTAATATGTTTATATATATATTTATATATATATATATATATACACACACACAAATTTTTTCCTATTTTTGTCCTTTCCTAAAATCTAAATTCTAAGTCTATTGTATATACAATTCGTTGATTGTGTATTCTATAAAGAAGAAACCTGAAGGAGGTATTAGACAAGGGCGTGGATCAAATCCAAAGGAACCTGGAAACTGTCAATGAATGAAAATCATAGTTTTTCACATTTTAGTATTTGTATAGTAGAAGTTTGGATTTTTTAAGCCTTGGGGATTTGTACACAAATACCCTAAAACTAAAACTCCAAAATTACCCCAAACGAAATATCAATTCTTAGGTTTTTGGAATCTCAAATGTTTTATATTAAATAGTAGAATTTGTTTTATTGTTGAAATTTGAATATTTATATTATATTCCACTTTCAACTTTTCTCTATTGTTGTGCTAAAGGGTTCTAAAAAGAAAATAAGTTAGGAAATGGTGTGTAAAGTATGAATTCTTCTATTCGTAGTTTCCACTATCTAGTTTTGTAATTTAAGCACAAATCCCTTTTTCATTGTATATGTAAGAGTTGAACAAAATATAAAGGGTTTAAATTGTAATTTATTTCTTGAAATAGAGGCATTGATTCTACGATATTCATATAAAATAAGTTTGGTATTTAATTCTATTTTTTAATGCAAGTCTATTGTTTGCTAAAGATATTGGCTATTTTGTAAGTTACTTTATGGAGTTAGACTTGTATAAATTTGGAAGTTTTGACATTTTAAACTATTAGTATAGGAAGTGAAAATATTAGCATGCTAAGGAATATTTAGTTAGCCTA
Source organism: Allium cepa (assembly GCA_030765085.1). NCBI lineage: Eukaryota > Viridiplantae > Streptophyta > Magnoliopsida > Asparagales > Amaryllidaceae > Allium > Allium cepa. The sequence continues at coordinate 446,416,096 of CM060931.1, forward strand.
AATTACGAATGTATAATAATATATTAATCACGCAGCATAGAATAAACAGGTTAGTAAATAATGTCAAACCCTTAGGAAGGAAGTTATGGATAATTATGGAAATTAGTAAATAATTAGAGGCGAAATAAGGAGTTTTCCTTATATGGCCTTGGCATGTAAATGCAGATGAGGTATACTATAAGAAAGTACATATATTTATGGTAGTATGTTAGGAGAGCAAGAAAATGACTAGTTATAAGGCTGTGAGGTCGGTCGAAAGCACACAAAAGTCTGCTAGCTAATATAGCTACCAACAGTGTGACTTTAGGACTGATGTGAGACATTGTCTATAATAAGTACTCAAGGTGGATGCAAGGTTAGTCCCAATTCTGTAGGGTAAATCTGTCAAATTAATCTAGCTACCAGTATCTATGAATAGTAGGACTAGTGTGAGATGTCACGGTTTAGGTATGGGCCATAATACGAATTACCTGTTAGGTGCGGTAGAGGGAAATCTCAAAAAGGGTCTTCTTCGGCGTTGAGGTATAAAGTGGCTATTATAGGTTCGTCTCTTCCAACAATTAAAGTATTAAGTAGTTGTATGGGATTTCTTATGATGTCAGTTAGGAAGTACCAAAGAGGGGTCCGCCTTGGGTTAGGTATTAAACGACAAGGATCTATCTAGGGTATAGGTATTAAATGATCAATGTCTTCCTAATTTCCATTATAGAGGTTTTAAGTGGATCAGTACTTTCTTCCACATTGATATGAAATGATTGACAGTAGTTGCATCAGAATGGAAAGGACCTTTGGCCTATAGTTGAAGGTTATGGAGTTGGACTGGAAGAACCTTTGGGCTTATAGTAAGAGGCATTCTTGGTAGGGTATGGTATAGGATGCTTAAGATAGATCACTAATCCAAATGATACTCTCAAATACTATTATGGTGAGACTTGTAATTTTCATTCACTACATATTGTTGTTCTACCCCCCCCCCCTCCTCCTCCTCATTACAACACAAAAGTTAGGGGAAACAATGCTAATAGAGAAGATAGAAGCGGAGGCCAATACTTGTGGTAGTTTATCTATTTATTTATGTTTTTGATCTATTTTTATGTATCCAGTTTCAGACATGTTGATGTTGTTTTTGCGATATTGTATTTTGAATACTTGAGATGATAGCTTGTATTTCTGCATTTTGAATTTTTATGAAATGGATACATATTTCTATTATTATATTTTACCATTTCCACTATGAGATTCTGATAGCATAATAGATAGCTATGTATATTGTTCGTTGGATCAATTTTACCAACCAACATCTAGCTTTGGAATGGGCCTAAGGTTCGATGGACTTTTATTGGGTCAAAAATTAGACTCATTTTGGAGAGGATTGTTACATTTGGTATCAAAGCTTAGGTTACCCAGTCAATGAGGATAAGCATACGTAAGAGTGTATATTTGTTATTTTTGAAAATATTTTCCAAAAAGTTACTATATATATACGCACACTTTTATTAACATACGCAAACACACTAGACAAATTTTTATTTCAAGAAATAATATTATCTTAGGAAATTGTAACTAAAAATTTCTAACTTATAGATAGTTAATTATGGCTGAAAACCATTCCTCTGAGGCTGGAAAACTCTCCACCCAAGAAATTCTTACCATTAGAGGGATGCCAGAATAGTTCAAGAAATCCTAAGGCATGTAAGAAAAGTTCCCATTTCTTAACAAGTTGCATCACCGGCACCCATTGCTCTGTCAGCTGAAGTAGCATCTCGCCTAATAGACTTCCTCAAATTGTGTAAAGACTGCCAGAATATGGGAGGACGGGTGTATACGGGAGATGAGGCTTTGTGGAAATGAAGGCATGGATTAACAAGTGTGAATGTATATTTTGGGAGATAGGGTGGAAAGACAAAATCAAGGGGAGGTTGGTTTCATGGCATCTAAAAGGGGAGGCGCTAGATTGGTGGATTATAGTGGTCGAGGAGAATGCTAAGGAGGGAATCACTTGAACTGAATTCAAAACTCACTTTGAGTCGTGATTCATGTCTAAGAGCTGAAGCAAGTTTGCAATTAGAAAATTTTATACAACTTGGGCAAGGATACTCCACGATGAAGGGGTATATCAATTAGTTCACGCAGGTAGCTAAGTTCGGATTGAGTTTGATTGATATCCCTATGAAGAAGACTATGAAATTTGTTAAAAGCATGAATTCCCCGATTTAGGGAGCACCTTTTGAGCCAAGTACTTGCGAGCGCCACTTATGACATGATAGTTGAAATGGGCCTACTGTAGACTGCTGGTATTAAGGAGAAGGAGAAGGTAAGACTGGAGAAAAATCAAGATGGAACTAAGAAAGGATGATTTTAGGCAGACAAGAAGTCCAAGTGGAAAATCAAGAAGGGAAGTGTAACATGCCATAAATGTCAAAAGAAGGGGCATATAGCTAAGAACTGCAAGGTGAGTTTGATGAACGAGGATTTCAAGGGCAGATGCTATCATTTCCATAAGGAGGGACACTACAAGAATCAATATACAAAGCTAGCAAAGGAAGGACAAGGTGGACAAGCTTATTCCATCAAAGCTATGCCTATCTCAGATGGACTTCCTCCTAGAGATAAAGGAAAAGATACGATGGAAGGTACAATTAATATTTCCAAGAATACGATTCATACCTTATTTTACTCGGAAGCATCACATTCGTTCATAGCTAGAAATGTAGTTAACTTCTTGAGTCTAAAACGCTATGTTGTCGCCAACCCCATGGTCATGCCAAATCCTATTGGGGGTCGACACACCTTTCTTTGATATATAAAGGCCTAGTTATGGATATATATATAATGTCGACTTTATATATATGTTTTTTTATTTTGAGGGGTATGGACTTATCTTAGGGATGTATTTGTTGTCATACTACGGGGCTGTCTTAGATCGTGATAAGAGGGTTGCATGGTTAAAGAATTGTAGGGTGAGATACATATTTTCGTTGTACACCCCAAAACTCAATTGAGTTAAGTTATTTATATTCATGAGCCTATCATAAGATGAGCTCTGATTTGTGCCTGTAGTTTAAGAATTTTCTGATGTTTATGAAGAAGTCTCGGTCTCCCACCCCTAAGGGATATAGAGTTTAGGACTGATTTGGAGAAGGACGCTTGACCTATGGCACTGCCATTAAGATATATGGCCCCCAAAGAAAGAAGAGAGTTGGATAAGTATATCTCGGCGCTACTTTAGAAAGGATTTATTTGCTAAAGTACTTGTGAATGGGGAGCACCTGTTGTCTTCTCCTCTAAGGGAGATTGCTCTCTAAGGCTATGCACTAACTACCGAGAGCTTAAAAGTTGACCAAGACGAATATTTATCCCTTACCTAAAATAGATGATTTGTTTGATCAGCTTGTTAGAGAAAAAATCTTTTCCCAATTGAACTTGGCCACTAGATTCCATCAATTGAGGATAATTGAGGATAACAAGCAGAAGATCGCTTTTTGCACTCTAGATAACTATATGAATGGAAAGTGATGCCTTTCGAGTTGATAGATGCCTTTGCACACTTTGTAGATTTGATGAGTGGAGTCTTTAGAGGGCAGCTAAATAAGTTCGTCGTAGTGTTCGTAGACTATATATTCTAGTATTCTCTAAAGGTGAAGATGAGCATGAAAATCACTTGAGGGAGGTACTAAAGGCCTTGGAAAGGCACCAACTAAAGGCCAAATTATCAAAACGTCACTTTTAGAAGAAGGAGGAGAGATTTCTCGGTCATATTATTTCCGAGAAGGGATTGTCTGTGGATTCGGCAAAATGGAAGGTATTCAAGACTGGAAGATTCTAAAGAACGCTACAGACGTTAGGAGTTTTCTTAGGCTGATGGGTTACTATAGGATGTTCATCAAGGACTTTGCCAAGATAGAAGTCCTACTAACTTGCTTAACCAAGAAAAATATGGTTATTGCATGGAATGAGAACTATATGGAAGCATTCGATAAGTTGAAGGAGCTATTGACTAGTGCGCCAGTATTTACTATTCCAAATGGGATAAAGCCTTTTACTGTTCATATTGATGCATGCGGTATGGGATTAGGAGCCGTCCTTATGCAAGAGGACAAGTTAAATAGCCTATGAAAGTAGGCGGTTGAAGGACCATGAGAAAAGGTACCCAACTCACGACTTAGAGTTAGCGGATATCGTTTCCGCTTTGAAAATGTGGGGACACTATCTTTTGGGAGAAAGGTTTAAGCTATCCACCGGCCACAAATCCCTTAAATACTTATTTTCCTAAAAAGATTTGAATTTTAGGCAACCAAGGTAGATGGAATTTATAGCATCATATAACTTGGAGATATAGTACACCGTAAAAATGGGAATGTTGTCGTCGACGCCCTTAGCTCTAGGCATGCTACTCTAGGTACTATATATGAGTGCAGGTAGTTGGAGTTCCCCTTGAACTTCAATTTCCAACCACCATCGAAAACCACTCTAGGCTATATAGCAGAGTGGAAGTTAGACCAGCATCGATGGACCGCAATGGGCAAGTGCAAAAGAAAGATCGACAATAGTAGGAATTTTGGACAAGCTATTAGAGGATAGCATTTCCCTCATGGTGGTATATATGCAATTGATGAAAGAGGATGTTTGAGAAGAGATGAGCGCCTTTGTGTTCCTATAGTGGATGACGTTTTGAAGGAAGTTCTAGTTGAATGTCACCATTCTCGGATGACCATTCACCTCGGTAGAAATAAAATGTATAGGGATATGCAACGGATTTTCTATTGACTAGGGATGAAGAAGAGGATAACAAAATTGTTAAGGCCCAGAGGATTGTTATTGCCATTAGAGGTGCCGACTTGGAAGTGGGAACATGTATCGATGGACTTTATAGATGGGTTGCCATGGAGTCAAAGTGGCAATGAAGTTATTTGGGTTATAGTGGATCGCACCCATTTCTTAGTGTTTTTCCACCATGTGGGACCATTATTTTCATTTTTAAGGGGTGTTACAATCTCCCCCCTAGAGCCCAACGCCCTCGTTGGCTCATGAACACAACACCACACAGGCGTCGTGGCTGTAACACGTACAGACCACAATTCCGCCTGGGTATGGCTTTGATATCAAGTTGTGACACCCCACCTCTAGACCCACATTAACAAAGAGTATTACTAGATAATATCGTCTGCTAATGCGGAGAATAGGGCAGGTTAGGAGCGATCATCTATAGCCTTGTCTTAAATATCTTTTGAATACGTTAATAAATGCTCTATATTTTTTTCTTATTCATATGGATCGACATATTCAATAAATACTTAATACGAAGCCATAGGTGGCTACAGGATCTATCAGAACAAAGTACGACAACTCAAATGCAAAACACATCACAAATCAGCAGGTAATCAAATATATGTACACATATACAGATACATCATAGATTATACAAAATGATACATCACTATGTGGTATGACGACCATAATACAAACACGAGTCAAAAGAATATACATATTAGAGTAGCAACAAAAAGGAATACACAAAAGCTACAACAAAAAAAGCTAGCGGAAAAGTCCATACGGAAGCAGAATAGGCTAAGTCCAAAGGGTACCTAACCTGAAACACCTCGGTCTGACCCGAGTATAAAATACACGGGTCAGTCTAGCTACACAAATCAGTTTACAAGGATAAGCGATAATATGAGCATAATAATGTGATAATATTCCCGAATAGGAAGGAACAATCTAAGTGTATGATTACATCAAATGATAATATGGTATCACTACACAAAAAGGTATAATCTTAAAGGAGATAAAATAACCCATAAAACGCTAAAAGTAGCGATCCTCATATCATCGGCATTCATAAAATATCAAATATGGTTTAGGGGAAAAACTAAACCTGCCATCTTGACAAACCCAAAACATGCATAAAGAGATCCCATGTCAAACACGCCATAAGGCAAATATATCTCCAAAGAGGAGAATAAAATCTCAAGTAAACGCCAAAAGGAAAATCTCATATAACACCAGTATAGGAAATTCAAATCTCAAAAATAGAACTTCCAAGAGTTCAAATTCCTAAAAGATAATCGCCATAAATATATATCGAATGGTTCAAAGTACCAATTCCGGAAAGGGGCGATGCACTAGGGAAAATAATCAAAGAAACCATCTCATAAGTGTTTGCATATGCATGTAGCCGAAGCCTTGCCAACTACTTTTATCTCGAATAGGTACCTCGCCCAAAGGTAAAATGTCACAATGACAAATACGCTGCAATGGAAAATAAACCGCAATGGCAAACATCTCGAAGACAAATACGCCGTAATGGAAATGACCCGAAGGTCCAGTACTGGCATGCCGCAATGGCAAATGTGTCACAAACTCTCGAATAGGAACACGAATAGTGTTAATGTGCGCATACCACATGTTTTCACTAAACGGTTTACTAATTACTAGTAAATTTCACACTCAAAGCGGTAAAAAGTTTACCTCATCTCATCGGTAAACTCGGCCCAAAGGTAAAAACGATCAAACGGACAAGTTGGGAATTAACCGATAAGATAAACGCACATATCCCATAACACATTTAATTCTCCTTCTTATTCGCTCGAATATTGCAAAAATGTATATTTTATATACAAAATAATTTACTTGAGAAAGCAAGCTTTTAAACCAATTTTCAAAATCAATTTTGAAAACATATTTGAAAATTCCGTTATTATAGAGAATAAGTAGATTTTATATTTGAAATACTTTAAATATCGTATAATAATTATTTAAAATTTTTATTTATTTTAAAAATTATTTGAAAAAGGTTTGAAAAAATATGTGCTCGAAAACGAATAAAAACCCAAGAAATCACTCAAATCGATATTCGATTTCAATTCAAATTAAATTCAAATTTAATACAAAATTTGAATTTCAAAATCTCCAAAATTTGTCTGGTCTAACCATAGACATCATGGCCTCAATACAGTTTAGAAATATTACAAAAACATGAAGTAAAAATCAAAGTCGGATAGAAAAAGAACATAAAAATGCATCGGCAACACAATACCCAGGTCTGAAATCTTCTCTAGGTTCAACTTTCGAACATGAAACAGATGGCCAAACGAACTTTGATTGAAATTAAAATTAGTGTGCATAAAATAGAAAACTTTTGCTTTCAAATAAAAGTAATAATCGATAAATTCCGACTAGAAATGAAAAGGTTATGTTGTCTCAAACATGTACTCGGGCCATGTTTGCAACAGTTCAAAAAAATCGAAATGTACAGGCCTGAAAACCATCTCGGGTTCAATTTCCGGGCATGAAATAGAGGAACAAATCACATCGGATTGAGATGAAAATAAGTATGCACATAGTAGAAAACTTCAGCTTTCAAACAAAAAAAGAATCATTGAATTCCGACAGAAAATGAAAAAGTTAAATTGATTTCAAAGATTAAATTTGGTTTAAAAATGTGATTATATACCATGCCTTCACCTCATAACAACGTCGATGCCATTTGAGGAACAAAACATCATACCTTTGTTTGGCCTATGAGGCGGAGGTGACTAAGTTGGGGACAATATCTACGTTAAGTGAGGTGCGGGCAGACTCACTAAAGTGCCTGTTTATTCCTGTTAGGAGTAATAGGACTGCAACATATTTAGCATAAATTTATAATAAGTAGTATAACTACATGAAGTTCCGTTTAGCATTATTAGTGATAGGGACCCCTTATTCACTAGTGAACTTCGGAGGAGTTTGCAGTCAGCTTTAGGAAAGATGTTGAATTTTAGCATCACTTACCACCCATAAACCGAAGGTCGAACTGAACGGGTGAACATGATTTTGGAAAATTTACTGAGAGCTGCATCATGGATTTTGAAGGACATTAGGAGCAACACTTACCCTTAGTAGAGTTCGTGTACAATAATACTTACCAGGCAGCAATTGGCAGGCACCCTTTGAAGTGTTAGACGGGAGGCCATGCGAATCGCCAAATTGTTGGTAGGAAACCATCGACTAAATTTTGCTTTGACCAGGTTTGATTCATGAGACTTCAAAAAAGATAAAGATAATTATATGGTGAATGAAGGCCGCACGATACTGTCAAAAGTCATATGCTGATAAGCGAAGAAAGGAAATGGAGTTAAAGGTAGAAGACATGGTGTTCATTAAGGTTTTCCCTCTTAGGAAGGTTATGAGGTTTGGTATATTGGGAAAGTTGACACCAAGGGTTATTAGGCCTTTCCCGATCTTGGAAAGGATAGGGAAACTTGCACATCAAGTTGAGCTTCCGAATAAGTTAGCGGGAGTCCATGATGTCTTTCATGTTTCGTACTTGAAGAAATGCCTTCAGGACACTGCCACTATAGTAGAGCCTGATCAGTTAGCAGATATGAAGACGGATGCAATAGCACAGTGCAGCACAGAACGAAGAATCTTTAGAGCAAAGAAATTAAGCCGGTCTGAGTAAAATAGGGAGATAATCCAACGGAAAACACGTGGGAAACCAAAGAGAAAATGAAGGCTTATCATCCTAAGATATTCTCTGATAAACTTTATCTCTTCAAAATTTATTCTTTTAGTTGCATCGTGGTTTCTAGATTCGATGGTAGAGGATGGTTCCAAAATTAAAAGTATGAATTGATCCTTTCCATATAAGCAATATCGTTCATGGAATTTCTTTTCTATAACCGAATCGAACTTTACTTTTTTAAACTGAACTTGTGCTTGATTTCCATATTATAAATATTGGTAAAAACACTTTATAAATACTCTTTATAAATATTCTTTTAAAAGAAAATTTATAATACTAAGTATATTAAAACAATAGTCAAAAACAAATGTCATTAAAACATTGTTTGCTATAACCCAAACAATTTACACTTAGCTTTATTTATAAATAATTCCTTTTAAAGGATTTTCTCATTTAAAACAATCATTTTTAAATTTAAAACCATATTTATTATACCAAAAGAAAATAGAACAATTTTAATACCTTTATAAATTTTAAAACAATATTAATTATCCAAAAAATAATCAATCACATTCATAATGTCTTTTAAATAAACAAATCTAAGATCTTTAATAAAATAGTTAACTATTTCCAAACATTTTTATAACATCGGTAAATCAACTTTAGAACCTTTGTTAAATCAGTTTATTAACTTTAAAACACTTTCATTAAAATAGTCAATTTACTTTAGTCACTTTTATTAAATTAATTTACTTAAACATCACTAATTTAAAAAAAAATTATTAAATTCAAATAATCATAAATTAAAATGAATAACTAATCTCATACATCATTAATTGAAATAAATAATAAATTTTAAATGCCATTAATTAAAAAATTAATTAAGTTCAAATAATCATTAATTAATTGGATTAATTAAATTCAAACATCATTAGTTAAAACGATAAATTAAATGCAAAACTTCATTTGTTAAAAACGATTAATTAACTATAAAACATCATTGATTAAAATGATTAACTGAATTTCAAATCTCACTAGTTAAAACAATTTATTAAATTTAAAACAATCATTAATTGAAATGATTAAATTAAGTTTAAAATCATTAATTGAAATGACTTAATTACTCATCAGTCAAATAGATTAATAGATTTCAAAACATCGTCAATTAAAGTAATTAATTAATTTTGAAATCATTAGTTAACATGATTAGTTAACTTACATCATTAGATAAAACAGTTAATTAAATTTAAACAATCATTAATTAAAATGATCTATTTTAAATTCAAATCTCATTAATTAAAAAGATCAATTAATTTCGAAATATCATTAATAAAAATGATTAATTAAATTCAAATATCATTATTTAAAATGATAATTTATTTTAAACATCATTAAGTAAACCGGTTAATTAATTTCAAAATCATTAATTAAAATGATTAAATAATTTAAATAACCATTAATTAAAATAATTAATAAATTTAAAATATCATTACTTAATATGATTAATGAATTTTAAAATTATGTTTAGTGAAAAGACAGGCTCAAGTATAAAACACATACGATAGGGTTTTGGAGATGAAAGTCAATAAATGACGGTATAACGAGAATCGCTATAACGACATTTAAACAATTTAAATGGAATATCAAGATTTATTTCAATTAACATCGCTATAACAACATAAGGATGTAAAGAAATAATTATTGGTGAGAAACCCCTTAGGGCCTCTTTATAAATTCTCCCTACAAAACAATGGTTAAGGACACACACACATATAATCATAGGTTCCATACAATGAAGTTAATATGTCATCCATTTTCCAAATGAAAATTCAACCAAATAATCAATCAAATAATTTAACTAACATCCAAGCATCAATGATAGTTTATAGCATCATATATATGATATAGTAAAAATTAAATGTGAATTAAACTCACTTTGATTCCTGTTTTCACCGAAGCTTGGGGTTTTGAACTAAAACCGAACGAGCATTCGATTTAAGCCAAAAAATTCCACTAGCTCAAAATCTAACCAAACCAACTCCATTGCATAGCCATCGTAGCTATGAGTCCAATGCAAAAAAGGGCGCTCGAATCCGACCTCGTATGAAAAAGTTATTGCATTTATAAGTTATCGAATTAAATTAAATAATTAAATAACTTAACTAATTCCTTAATTACCCTTACAAATCCCCTCCTTAAACTTTTTTCCCCATTTCCTAATAAATATGTGCACATCTAATGCCATGAACCCACTCCAATGTGCATATTTTTCCACTGACACGAAGCATCAGACCTCCGCTTGACGAACCGTTTTCACCGTTGGCTCTCTCTCCTAGAACCACACTTGCATATCATCTTGATGCCACCTCCGCACCCCCAAGAAAATCTGACCTGCTACAAGCCTAAGAAGCCCCCCAAAATGTTGGACCTACCAAACAGCCAACGCACCACGCCAAACTTCGGCCAGTGCTACTTTTCGACATTACGAACTCAAATCTAAGCTCCTTTTGGCCTCTAGTTCACCATAGCTCGAGCAATAACTAACCGTAGCTTACTAACAATACACGGCCATCTCCTAAAGCAATGGTGCACCCAAAAAACCCATATAGAATTGAAGCACTCAAGTGTACTAGCTCAATGGAACAAACGACATAGATTTTTTGCTGCGTAGGTTCCAAGATTTTGATTTTTGAAGTTTTCAAACTTCTCATTCTATGATTATGGGGAATATTATAAGGGAGGAGAGGCATGGGCTTGAACATGATGAAGTGAGGGGGAAGGGCAAGGTAAGGTGGGTATGGGTTGAAGTAAGGAATTAAAATATGGGGTACGTATATATTATTTTATTTTAAAATATGTAGCATTACATACCCAAAATTCTCGAACTCCAATCGAAGCGTACCGACTGACGTTTTATATTAAATACTCCTATTCCAAACCTAATGGAACTAGTTTCAGGACCTAATTCCAAAGTATACAGAAGTTAACTTTTTAAATCAAATTATATTTAAAATTAATCGCTATGCGTTTCGAGTTCTCACGACTACACAGTACGTCTGAACGTTACGAAACTCGACAGCGTGCAACCATTTATTATTTCGGATCTAATGGCACTAGTTTCATCAAAATCCAAGATAGTGCCCCATAATGTTAATTTTTACAAATTTAAATATCGTTTTATATTTTCGATCTAATTATCAATATTTACCCGATCTAATTATATTTGTAAATGAATTTACAAATTGAATTCATTAATGTTATTTGTTAATTAAAAGGAGTTAAATAATATTATTAAATCCGTTTAATTAATATTTAATTTGCAATTCAAATATTTAAACGCTTAACCATATTGAATTCAAATTATTAAATTCCAAAATCCAATTATTTAAATATTTCAAATTAATTAAACATTTAAAATTAAATGGCCAAAATTTTGGGTTGTTAAAATTTATATATTAATAGATTACTTGCATACTCTCTAGTTGTTGATCAAACTCAAGGTAGAGATACTATGTGTAGTATTATTAACATATTTATTAAATGAGGTAATATAACTTTATGTATTTGTTAAGCAAATTCAAGGTAAATATACTATACTTAGGCCATTCCGAAATGGTACGTACTAGTCGATAATTTCTTTTGATTTGTTAAATAAACTCTAGGTTGAAATGAGATTAGGATAAGGAACCATGGGTTAGAAGTTGTATATGATACAACCGATAAGGAGTTATTCATCATTTGTGGGGCTATGACTAGTTGAGCAGACTCAAGGTCAGAATCCCAAGGCAAACAAGTTCTAACACTCATTAGTGAATTCGAAAGACATGCATGTTTCGTCTTAGGGTTTGAAGAAACATAAAAGACTAGGGGGATCCTTACTAGAAAATGAAATGCAAACATTTAACCTTTCGAATATTGTAAAAAATATGCTATGAAAACTTGTAATAATATAAAATGATAAATTTAAGCAATTAATATAATTGATAAATGTTTATCAATCAAAATATACGACTGAACTAAATTAATATTGATAAATATAAATATAAAATATACTTGCCAATAAATTTTTGTAGGTTGACCCATGAAAGAGCATAATTATACGACCACTAAATACTTTTGTAACTTGGTCAATTATGAGTTTACATGCTTGAGATTGTGTATTGTCTTCAAAGATTTTTAAACTCTTAAAGAAATACAAGAGTATGGATATTTGATCCATATACGATCGTATATAAATGTTATATAGTGAATGGTAATAATTCATAATGTATGAAAGCTCGATAAAATTGATTCATTGAAATAAGCAAGAAAATTGTAGATTGAGATTGTGTATTCAATGTGATTGATTACCATAATGATCTTATTCTCTCAAACGTAACAATGGCCCAAAGGCTACAGGGTAGATATCAGTTTACGTAAATTGCAATTTAGTTGATATCTTTAAAAAGTTAAGGATGACCAAATGCAATTTTGTAAAGAGTTCATTATGATATTGTAGTATGAATTTCCTTTTAATGGTTTGACTTTTTAAAAAGGAAATCAAATGTATGAGAGTGAATATAATCTAAGACATATTTGGGATAAAGAGAGTGAATGGTCACTTCTAGTTCATAAAGAAATATTGAAAACGAGAATTGTAAATTAATATTTAAAATTTGAATGAGAAATATGATTTCTATTTCAAAATGTATTTTCACAAAGAATTTTTTCCTATGAGGTTTATTTTTTTAGATTTAAGATATTTGATATGAAAATTCTCGACTGTAAACAAGTTACAGTAAATGAAATAAATAGCATGTATTAAGTGGTTAAATGGATCTTCAAACTTCATATGGTATTATATTAATGGCGAAAATAATGGTAGCATGCTACATAACACTTATTAGTCACATCAACTTTTGAAAATTGTTTTCATAAAAATACTAAATGTTATTTATGAAATAATAAATGCTTTTCAATGTAGAATGATAAACATACATAGTTTTATTTTAATATGAATATTCGTTATAAATAAACTATAATAGTGGTATTTGTGATGCATTGAAAAATACAAAAGTATCCAAATTTATTTACAATAATTTTGGAATTATGGAGTAAGCCATAGTTTTAAGAAATAATTTTTGATTATACAATTATGAATCATATGGTACTAGCAAATTATATCTAAGAAAATTAAGAATAAAACACTCATTTAGTGGGCTCATCATAAGAGTTGATGAACTCTATAGGTTGATACATATAGATGTATGCAACCAAAATTCTATTAATACCAAAATGGTTCCACATACTTCATTATATTCACCGACGAGTTATCACCAACATGGACACGTGTATTTGATATACATGTAATATGTCTATGGTAAGATCATAGAGTATAAAACAGAAGTAAACAAAATAACATGCAATAAAAATAAGATTGATTCGATTTGATCGAATATGTGAGTATACTGGAAAGAGTTCCGAACGAATATAAAATGTATAAAGATTCATTCTCAAAAGTCACTTCTTTGTATGATACATAATGATGTATTGATAAGATATAATTGAACTTTGTTAAACAAAATAGATGAATGGTGAGTGAAGTTGAGTTAACTTTTTTCTGTAAGGTCGTATACTTAAGATAGTACACGATGTTAAAATTAATTTCATCTAAAGAAAAGTTTATAAAATCATACAAGATAAGGGTTTATTAGAAACCCCAACTTACCCTAGACCAAAATGTTAGCAGGTTGTGCGAGTTAAAAGACTACATGTAATAAATGTACATCAGGAATCTTGTATGAATTGCCCCAAAAGAATTTTGGAAATGATTGTCATTGGATGACCAATTTATGTTTGAACATAAGTATTGTAAATTAAAATCAAATCAGTTTTGTATATAAGGCAACTCATAAAGTGTTTATGAATACCTATTATGTTACTGAGAAATAATGGTTGCTTCAAGAAATATCAACTTCATAGTGAATGAATTTCTTATAGGACTTATTGGTAGAAAAATGGATTTGGATATGATCCGAGGATAATACTAATTACGAACGATGAAATAAAATAAGCCTAACCTAAACAAACACATCGCATTAGAGTGTTTAATAAGTATTCTCACGCATTGATGTAAAACTATGGGTTACTTATCAATGCTGAAAATAGATAGTCCTTTATTGTTAATTAAGCCACTAAGAGTATTGAATCAGTGATATGGCATGATGCACAACTCAAAAAAGGATTCCAACTATGTTATCAGAATATGATTTTGGTAATTGTACCCAAAGGGATAAGATCCATCGGTATGAATAATTCTTCAAGAGAGAAAAAATATAGTTGGAATATAATGAGCAACGTTAATAAGAATAACATTAATTACAAATTTTGAAACTAGCATAATAGATTCATTATCCAACTGGCTCAAGTTAATTCAGATTTAACCTCAAAATTATCGCTTAGTTTGACATCATGTTTGGTGCATATATGTTGAAATGGAAAATAATAAAATATGATTTAGAATGGATTGTTTGCACATAACAACCAAAGTATCTCGAAGTCACTGGAAGTGATAATGAGTGTAACACCTCGTAGAATAAACAAAATTTAATCAAAGAGGTCTAATAAATGATTAAATATGGATCAGACATGGAAATTTGAGCAAACGTCGGAATCTGGCTATGAAACTTGCACCATTTGTTCATGCTAATTTTCTGAGCAACTTTCATATATAAAGTTTTATGATCGGATTTCAAACGAAGAAGTTATAAGCGTTTGAAGTTTTCGGATTGGAAATGACTGAAAAAATCTAAGGAAATAATTAATAATTAATGCCTCGATCTCATTGGTTGACCCCCTCCTTGGATCGATCAACCGTTAACGGTCGACCGCCTATAGGGAGTGGTTGACCAGTTCCAATTGTGGCAGCTAGGGTTGAACTTCGGCCTAATGGTCCGGATTAAATAAAATAAACCTAGCGGATAAAATTGATTCAAGCACCTAAAAATACAGGCCTAGCCCCTCGCTTTTCTTCTCATATTTTCAATGGAGCTCTGCTATTTCCTTCTCCAATATTTCTAGAAATTAATAAAATTCTATGTAATTGAAGAAGGGTAGAAAATAAAAGGAAGAAAAGAATAAGTGAATTAATTCAGCGAAAAAGGTAAATTCTATAATTACAAATCTATATTCCACTTAACTCAAATCCCTTATTAAATCTATAATTCTAATGGGTATATATTTATATTATTATACATATTTTTAGGATGGAAAGGAAAAAGGATTCAATCAAAGGAGTGAATTCAGATTTGGGAGATTTGGAAAGCTAAAAAGGTAAGTGGGAAATTATATGATTTATATATGACGGTGAAATTTATATCGTTGAATTTTATTAGATTATTATATCTATGCAAGATCTGTTGAATTGTAGGATTAAAATGAATGTATTTAATTGAAATCTCGCCTAAATATTCTACAAGTTATGCAATTGTGATGAAATGGCATAAACTCCCTAATCTGGAAATTTTGAAAATTAGTACCTTAAAATTTTAAAGTATGATGTTGATAAGATTGTGAAGTTTACCCCATATTTATGCTAATTAGGTTGTAAATTGTTTACTGATCATTTGCAATGCCCTAATTTTACTTGGAATGTAAATTTCTATATTTTAATTGATTAGGAGCATTGAAGGTACAATTTAGTTGTATCTATTTCTATATAAATTTCCATAAACTGTCTAACTTTACATTATGTGTAAAAGTGCACAGTTTGGAATAACAAGGAATTTACCTAAATGAAAGAGATATGTAAAGTGCGAATGTCCTTCTCTGTAGTTTGCATCATCTATTTCAATAGAATGAAAAGAGATATATCCTTGTAATTTCAAATGGGGAAAAAGTCCTATATTTAAGTAGTTTATGGAAAGTTATAATGGTAATAATTTCTTTCTTTGAGAAAGGATAGCTCTAAAATATTAAAATGTGGAAATAAACATTCTTTGCAGAATTTATACATGGGTGTATATTCTGAGATTTCTTAATGTAGGAAGTAACGAGTTAAGAGAAATATACACACACACATTACCACTACTACTAATTAAAAATATAAATATACATAGGGTAAAGAAAAAAGTGTAATAAATAAACATGTGTCATTACTCGTATTAGTTATAATCAGGACGATTAAATACTAATAACATAGTAAATCATAGGATTAGGAGGTTGTAATGGAAAAGAGATGGTGACTCCAACATTTATGAATAATAATTGCAATATTAGTGGGCAACAAAAGTACAGTGAATAGGAAGTTGCAGAAATTAAATGGGGCATAGATGCTTTTAATGTGATTGATTATAGAATTTAACATCACATTTATGGAGAGAAAAATATGCATAAGTTTGATTTGAAATGAATGAATAAATGTCATTTGTACTTATGTAATTTGAATAACAATGACCATTACTAAGGACAATTAATTGGAGGTAAACAAATACGTGACATAAAAAGGAAATGAATAATATAGGTAATAAATGTATAAAATAAGAATAGATTCACAGTAAATAAATAAATACTAATAAATAAATACTAATAAATAAACTTAGGAGGAAATATAATTTCCATAATGGAAATTATATTGACGTTTATAACGAGCATTAATTAGTGAACCTAGACCAATATTTATGTTTAGGATTAATGGCCTGGTTTAATATAAGTTGGGATACAAGGTCTGTAGAGTTACTGTAACGACCCGATATTTTCGATCCCGAAAATTTTAAATAGTTACGAAAAGAAAGAGAGAGATAGAAGAAATAGAAGAACAGAAACACCAACCTCACATTCGCAGCGGATAAATTATAATAACAAATAATAACAGTTTACAAAAGAATTCTGCATCTGTCGATTACATTTTAATACATCAGAGTTACACACATACTCAAACACTGGACATATACAAATCAACATGTCTCGGATAATTAGAAATATATTATAGCGGAAACACTCCATACGTCCCTACCATCCAGCTCGCCTCCTGAGCTCTAGAACGTCCTTACCTGAAAATCTATAATACTCGGTCTGAAATTCGAATACACTAAGATAATTTAACTCTAAGTGTTAATTTTTGTCACTTCGGTAATCACAAGAATTTAACTAACTGTCTCATACCAGATAGTAAATTCAAGTAAATTCAAGTACTTACTAAAAGCTAGTAATTTCCACTTTAGACTCTGTCTAACAAATTATAATAATAGCCGAAAGAATTGTACTAAGTGTCTCATAGCACCGACAATTCAATTGTTTATTAAAATTCTTTATTTCATAGAAAAGCATGAAATTCAATATAAACATAAGTGAAAGCATTATTAATTGTTCGAAATCAATGTTTCCAAAGTCATCCAAGAAATATCAAACTGGTATATAATTATCCAAAGGCTAAACACAATTAAAGTCAATAATAGGTTATAGTTTGAAAGAAAGTAATACAAATTTTATTATATAGGAATGATTTCTAAATTGCTTTATATATAGTTTACATTCACATTTATCACTTTTAAAATCCAATAATTCAAACGTTCACATAGTTTTAAGTGTTAAAATAAAATTCCTTTATTAGGTCTTTGAATCAAAACAATATTTAAGTAATTAATAAATTACTTTATTTCAAATCCATATAGATATATATAATATTACTTCATAAACACTTTAAAACCATAAACTATTTGTAAACTTAAAAATCTTAGTTACATTTATTTTTAAACAATGCTTTACTTTTCATATTTGATAACCTACTTTATTTTTAAAATCAATTTAAATATATATACACACATAAATAAAGATATAATCTTCCAAAGGCTTTCAAACTCTTTCTAAAATCATTTAAACGGCTTTTACAGCTAAAATTATTTGCAATTGAATTTATTACTTTCATAATCATTTTTCTAAAATAATACCATATCTTATCTTTTGCCTCTAAAGCATTCCAAAATTATATAGTGATAAATAACAATTTTAAAAATATTTTATAAAATAAGTATTACTTGTCTTTAAAAGTTCTAATTGAAAATTTTGTAATAAGCAATAAGTTAAGAAATAATATAGTTGGACTATGTATTTATAAATTAATTTCCAGTAAGGATCAAAATGGATCAACTCTTATTTTTGAAATTCATTTAAAAACATTTAAATAATTCAAACATTGCTTTGTAAATTATAACTTCATAATATGGAACCGTTTATCAATCCGAGTTGCTTTCTGGCAGACTTCGATTATACAACAATGTATGCAATTTCAGCCATGACCCAAACTTGCATTGAACAGTATAGTCTTAACATGAAACTTCATTTCAATCATTCAATTCATTTTCAATTATCGATTCAATCCAAAACTTTAAACTCATATTTCAACTGATTCATCCATCGAACAATTTAAACCCATAACATGCAACTTCTTTTAATTATTTCGTCTAATCGCTACTAAATTTTTTACGTAATTCATAAGAAATTTCTATTCTATGTTAAACATGCAAAGTAGAACATCTTTATTTAAATGTAACAGTTACACAATAGAAGTCTACCCTTTACTTAGTGGCTACTAGCAGTTGTGTGTACATACTACTGATATGGGACATCTACAACTATAGGACGTATGGGAAAGGATATACGTTCACATATAAATATGGGAAAATATACCAAGGTTCATCTCAGATTATAAGTATTAAATGGCTCGTTACTTTAGGAATGTCAAGGGGTTTACTTCGGGATGGAAGTTATTAAATGGTCATTGGATCTACCTCCTTCCTATTTAAAAAGTCTTAAATGACCTATAATAATGCTTTAGGAAATATGGTCTACTTCACTTCTAATTAGATGTATTAAGCGCTGGAGTGGGCATTTTCCTTGACTTGTATTAGGCAAGTCTAAACAAGATTTCGACTTTGAGAGGTTAGCAGGCTATATCAGTGTTGTTGATAGACCGGTATTTAGAAGTAGAGCTGGCATATAGGCTTTGACTCCATGGTCCCGAGTGGTAGTTAGCAAAGATTTGGGTCACACCCTGATAGATTTCGCTTCCTGCAAGTATAGAATCCGTATAGGATATGCAACGATATTAAATTTTAATTAGTTATTTGTTTGTCGAAGATGGGCTAGCTAACTCATGGATAAGTCTTTGAGATGCATTAGTAATACTGTAACGACCCGTAATTTTGACACCTTGAAAATGGGATATTTAATTGTTTTAAATACTCAAATGTAGAATTTTCAAACTTAAAAAATCATGTTTTATATGATAAATAAGAATGGTAAGCTTATTTTTTACATTGAATAAAGATTTTGGTTTCCCATTGTAAAATTGACAAAAGTCGGATTCCGATAAAGTAGGATAAATATTCGAGAAATTTGTTTAAAGGATAAATAATTCCTTTAAATATGTATAATCGATAACAAACTCATTTGATAATAATGGTAATTTAATTTATAATGGTTCGATAAATATATAAAACTTGTTTCATAAAATTGACAAATTTCGTCGCATATTGATAAATCAATGTCGTATTTTTATAAGAAGATTTGGATATTGTTTTATATTATTTTATAGGTCAAATATGCTTGTTTTAATTATTTAAAGACAATAAGAAGTTTATTTATAAGTTTGGTTTACATGAATAAATAGTTTAACAAAAACGTCAAAATGTGACCAAAAACCGTTTTGTCGAAAATCGACGTTTTATTCAAAATGAGTTGCCGCAACGTTATCGCACCTTTGTTAATATGTTTTAACATATATATTACACATTCAAATAACAAAACATGTTTACTTTTACTAAATATTATTAGAAAACTTCTAGAACATCATTGAGAAAAGTAAGTAAGTTTAAGAAAATTCAAAAGTAAACATCAAATCCAAATCATATCAAAATCTAACAAAATAGTTACTTTTCTTTACTTAATCTTTAAGTGACTAAGACATAAAGTAAGGATGTGAAAGATGATGTTAATTATTAAAAAAATGGAGATTTCTTTAAGTTGAAATAAGGTTAATTTGGTAATTTGGTAAGAGGTTCTTTTGGTAAATTTACCACTTCTTTCTTTTTCTATAAATATCCACCTCCTTCTTCAATTTCATTCATATTTATTCTTCTTCTTTTCACAAGCTTCTTCATCTTCTTCCTCTTCTCTTTAACGACTTTCAAGCCATAGGAAAAAATTAGAAGGAAATAATGTCAAAATATTTAAAAAATATTCAAAAGAAATCAATGTTCATTCTCTTCAAATCAAACTTCTTTTTCTCCACATTTTACCTCTTCTTATCTCGACCATAACTTCTGCAAAATAGAACCAAAATATAAAATTATTTTCTTAAAATCATGTATTTTTCCAGTAGCTACAACTTTCATGTTGACTACTTTGTCCAATTCTTTGCATAAATATGTCAAAAATCTACTTCTTTCAAGTGCATTCTATGGCCTAGTTTTTAAGCTAGAGAATAAGCTAATTTGTTTTGATCATAACTTAATCAAAACCGATCCAAATTAAGAAAATATTTTTTAAACCATACGAAATTCCAGTGAATACAACCTTTACGTTGATCACTTTTCCAAATTTTGAGGTTTGATATACCTGAAACTCAATTCTTTGAAGTGCAATTTTGGGCTTCATTTTTGTCAATCCGACAATATCTCTTCTTCATTCTTTCATATCTCCCCCAAAACAACTTGAAATCAAGTGATTCTTTTTCTTAGATTCAAGAGAAAAGAATTTGCAACAACTTTTTAGTTAACAAGTTTTTCAGATTTGAGAGTAACATAGTCAAAAACAAGAGAGAAGATGACCTATTTTCCAGGTCTAATTTTGAGAATTCAAGTTCAAAGCTCTACCACTTCTCCTCTATACTTTCGGTCAATCTTCATTTCAATCCTTGGCCAAGCATTAGGAAGAAGGAATTCGGGCTTATTTTCATTTGGTTTCCAAAGCGGTAGGAAGTATGTGTTAGATCTCAAGTTCCTTGCCTTACAGTTTGACGAAGTGGAATCCAATGTGAGTAAAACTCACTCTTTCTAACTCATTGATATTTTTATTTAAGTGAGAATAAATTTTATTTATGACGATTAATGATTGTTTAGATGATATATTATATATATATATATTGATTTATATTTGGATATATTCCTGCCTATTGGAGCAGATGAGACCCTATACATTTCCGTGTATGAGCGGACAACCTTTTGGATATATTCCTGCCTATTGGAGAAGATGAGACCCTATACGTTCCCATGTATGAGCGGATGACCTTTTGTACGCGCGTCTACCTCGAAGCGGACATTGTACACATACTAATATGTATATTTGTTGCAGGTGATAGGTTAGAGGTATCCAATTGAATTCCTCACCACTGTTGATTTATTTACAGATATTGATATATATGCTGTTAATATATGATGATTTTGGATGCCGTGATTGATGTATTTAGTGTCGTTGCAGCATTGGGCCTATATTTGATAATTTAAAAATATTAAAGTGATGATTTCAAATTGAAAAGGATTTTTATTGATTTCGAATTTGTTAAGAAATTGATTTATTTTAAATAAATAAATGTTATAATTTTTATGTTATAAAAATTATGATTTTTGTGAAATATACTTAAGTATGATTTTTTTGAGTTATATAAGTTTTAATAACGAATTGTAAATTATTAAAAGAATAAGTTTATTTAAATCGAGATTTATTGAATTATTATACATGCTTTATATCCAAGATTTATAAAATATATATTTTATAAATAAAAAATAATGCGACTATAAAGGAGTTTTGGAAGAGTTAAAATGAGGTTATAAAAGGATTTTATAAGTAAATAAGATTTGTGAATTTGTAAAGTTATAAAAATAATGATTTTGTAAATAAATGAATTTTTAAGTAATTAACTTATAAATTGGAATTTGGCATGTAATTGAGTTATTAATGGAATTTGTTAATGAAGGAATTTTGTATATTGAAGTTTTTATAAAATAGAAATGTGAAATTACAACATGGTTTTATAAATCCAGAAATCAACTTATTTTGATAAGTTTATTGTGTAAGCTTACTAAAGGAATTTCATCCACGATTTTGGACGATGGATAATCCTTTAATAAAATGTATTTGATAAAAGAGATATATTAATGATTTTGGATAGTGGATAATCCTTTAATTAAATGGGTAGAAGTTTGAAATTTGGATACGAGAATTATATTCACGATTTTGGACAGTGAATAATATGTTAAATGAAATGAAATGATTTAGGAAGTGATATTGTAAATGGATTTAAATGATTTGAAGATATGTTAAGTATCGAATACATAGATTTCAACATTCATTGGTGGAATAGACATTTTCGAGAAGTAAGGAAATGATGGACTATAACTGTGACATCCCGGAATTTTGACCCAATTATTACAATAAGTTTTTAATCAAATTTAAATAAAATACAAGATTTTCATTATAAATAAATAAGATTTTGGACATTATTAGTTATATATGTGTTATAAAGGAAATTTTAATTTCAAAGTTTAAAATAGACTCTTTTAACAATATTAATTATAAAATCTGTTTTATTCAATTAAATTAAAAGTTATATATTAATGACATTTATATCAAAAATATAAATGTAGTTGATAATATTAATATTTACAATAACACAATTATATTCATATTAAATATAAAATACATTAATGCAAATATAGGTTACAAATCAAATATTGGAAAGATTAAACTTTAAATAAAAATAAGATCAAGAAGTGTTTCTAACAACAATTTTTATAATTAAAATAAAATAAAGCTTATAAATATTTAGCATAAGTATAACACAAAATATGGTTATAAACATAAGTCTACAGACATAAGAAAACCATAATATATAAACATAAGTATAAAACTTTGATATGAATATAAAATTTAAATAGAAATGTTAACTATGTAAATACAAACATATAGAATCAGACAAGTAAGAGTAACATGTAACATTTATTTGTACAATGTCAATTCTTTAATAAAGACTATAATGGTTGCTGTAAAGTTTTGTATGCATAAGGATACATGACATATAGGGTTATTCATGCAATAAAGACAATATGAAAACCTGCAAGCAAATTTTATATGCATAGTAAGCTAAGTGTTCACATCAAAAATAAGACAAAACATCTTAGTTCAAACACAAAATATGCAAATATCTTTATACATATTCATGTGTCAGCAAACATTAATGATATGTTAACATAAATGTAAACATAAGCATTTAATTAGCACTACAAATTGTCATTTCAGGTTTTATAAAAATCTTTCAGCCGAAATAGTTTCCTCTAGCTCAGATTACAGTACCTTATTAGAAATAAAATATGTTTAAAGCCAAGTTAAAGCTTGTACCAGAAGACATCTTTGTTCAAAGCTATATATATGTATATTCATCATTCTATTTGTTCATATCATTTAGTTCGTTTATAACTTCAAAAGCAAAACCTGAGATAAACAAAAGACATATAAATAACAGCATATTTTCAAGCTCAAACAAAATTCAGGAAGCAAGGGAAGTTACAGGAATTCACACTTCAAACAGCAGTCTTCTTTTTCCATCAATAAACATCCTCTATTTCAAGTTTTCAACTGTAATCTATTTGGGTGAGTAAACTTATTTAAAATCTTACTCTTAATAAATAGTTCATGAAGAATTGATATGTTGACGTTTAATGTTCTGGAATATTTTGCTATTATTGTAAGTTCTGCATATTAGGTTCTTCTAGGTTTCAAATTTTTTGCTGAGGCAAAGAAAAACAGAGAATATATCATACTTTTTATATAAAATCCTTTTCTTTAATTAGTAACTTAACTAAATAAATTTGTTTAAGCTTAAGATTAAGGTTTGGAATATTTTTCAGGTAAGCTATGAGATATAAGTACTGTAAACTCAAATTTACAGTAAAAATAAAATAAAGGTCAAAATTCGAATAACTTGAATTGTAAATTTGAATTGAAATATTGAAACTACATATGAAAGTATGATTTTTAAGACAAAATTTATAATTTTTAGTTAACTTTTCTTAGAGCAGTTTGATAGTAAACCGAAAATGCTTTTATACGATTATCTGATGATTCAATAAATTATTGTTGTTGTAATTTAACATGAAGCTTGAGTATTGATGTGAGAGCAACATAAGAATGTTAGAAAAAATTTTAAACGCAAGATTTGTGGGGAATGATCAAAAGTAGGGTTTATGGGTTCGACAGTTTGGGTTCTGTTTGTTTGGCGATCGCGTCGCCGTGGCTCAACCGAGTGCCGTGAGGTTTTGGGAAGTGGTTGAGGGGGTTGAGGGGGAGATATGGCCGAAGCCATGTCGTCTCTGGCGGTCGAGATCGTGAGGATGAGGGGATTTCGCCTATCGTGTGTGAGTAGCTGCTCGAATTTTCTAGCATATTTCGATTGAGTTCTTATTGCATAGATTTGAGTTTAGTTTTCGAACGAGAGGTGAGATTATGATTTGCTAGGGGCATGGGGGATCATCAGAGTGATGACGAACCACCGTGCACGTGCATGGTGGCGTCGTGTCGGTCGATAAGAATTCTGGGCCGTCGCGTGTTTTACTCGGAAAATTTTGAAGTTTTCTTCGGGTTTGTTCCTGGGTCAGTGGTTGAGTGCGAGTGGGTGTCTGTAGTTTTAGCAGTTATCAATTAAACTTGAATAAAAAAACAGAAGAAAGAACAAAGGAAGAAGAAAAGGAAGGCGGGGATTGACGCGAGGAAGGTACTGGGTAATCTCGAGTTCGACCCGAGTTAGTTGCGATGTTTACTTCGGGTTTTAAAATTCCAGGAATTTGCTAACTGTAATATTAGGTTGAAGAGTAAACAAGCTAAATATTAATTAAGTTAATAATGTTTACAAATTGTTTTAAGCCGAGATGAACTTTAAAGCTTTACTGAAACAAAAAAAATGAGTAATTAATTTAAATCGAAGTTAATTATGAATGTAATAAATTTTATAATTGTAATTTAATAAGTAGTATAAAATTTAATTAAATTAGTAATTAAAGATTTTAATGATAATCTTGTGTAAACCCATTTGTAATTAAGAATTTAATTAATCAAGTTAATAATGTAATGAATCATAGTTAATTGACTAAATAAGTAATTAAGGATTACGATTAAGTTAATTAATAATTAATGATAAATTAAGCAATTAGTAATAAATAAATGTATAACTGAGTTTTATAAATCAATAATTAAGGTTATTGATTAATAATTAAGAATTAATTAATTAATCAAGTGAATAATTAATAAGTAAATTAATAAATTGAAATAAGTTAATTAATTAGTAATTAACCAAGCAAAAAATAAAATAAAGTTTATTCTTAAGCATGTAATTAAGTTTAAAATAAATCAAACTAAATGTTGGTATGAATCGATGATTCTATTTGATTGACTCTGATATTTATTTATATCCTGTGATGTTCTATGATATTCTAAGTATATCTGTGATGACTGTGTATGATTTATCTGAGATAAATTGATATGTGAATTCAATTGTGGAATTTAAACTATTAAGTTAATTAGACAACTTGGTCTTTAAAATGGCGTTTGGATTTCGATGAGACCGGGATTGGGTATCGATTTGATAGTCCGAAAACCACATCGATTCAAATTAAACGTTAGGTCGTAAAATCTCAAGTGAAGATCGAGATGGCGTTTTCAGAATGCAAGGGTTATCGTCGTTGACTCTGAGGGTGATTCCAAAATGAGTGTAACGAGATAATGCCTTCGGTTTCGTTCGAAGCCGGAACGAACTTGTATGGATTGAATGATTTCAGCACATCGTCAAGCGGACGATGAGCATTCTAAGAGATATGTTCTATAAAGGTAAACGCAGCCTCAAGCCTCATCAACCGGGAATGGCTAAAACAGGGGATGTACAGCAAGGTTAGGTGGGTCATGCCCAAGCAGGACGAGGTATACCCCTGTCTAGATGTCCCTTTTATTCGGCTGTGTGGGCGGTTGGTCTGCAGCCAACTGCGGGGTTATCTTGTTCGGGGCTGTTCAGTAAGGAATGGTTCCAGCCTTGTGTTGCAGGGGAGTTAGGGTGGCTCCTCGGTATGGTGATTTAGGCCACGTACTGTGACGGGCGGTACCCCAATAGCCCTGCCATTGTATGGGATCCAATTTCCAATAAGCGCCATACGTTTTGATTGTGCCCAACTATGTTGGAATGTGAGATGTAAGCATTTCAGCTATTTCTGTATTTTACTTGAAAACCCTAGACGCTATTATAATATCATTGAATTTCCTATAAAATGTTTTGGTTAGCGTAAGGTAAAAACTTACCCGTATTTATGTGTGGGAAGTCTTACGTGATACCTTTATTTCAAATTATTTCCAAAGTTAAACAACTTTAACCGTTTACTCATACCAGACCCATGTCTGACCCGGAGTTCATATTTTGTTTTTCATAAACTCTTGGGTACTCAAATTTTTATGAGTAGCCAAGTGACAGGTAATCGGAGTATAGAGATTTCTGGAGGAGTTGGAGCAGAAGACCAGACGTATGTATCTATCCATATAGTTCCGTTGTGTTAGTTAGTATATGATGTATTTTGGGATGTATGTTTTGACATATATGCATATGACAGTCATGTTGTATGATATTGTATAACTCTGATGTATATAACTATGTAATAGTTATGTTGATGTATTATATTTTGTTCCATTCCGCTGTGAGATTCTGATGTTGTTATTCTTTCTATTCTTTTCTATTTCTATCCCTTTCTTTCTTATTGATGACACGTCTTTCTGGAGTTAGAAAGCCGGGTCGTCACAGCTGGTATCAGCGCTAGGTTGAGCGAGTACCTAGGCTCTGGAGTAATAATTATCTTGAGAGTGCGTATTTGTATTTTCATATAATTATATACCTATCTAAATTTGTTGAGTTACCTTTTCAGGTGGCCAACATGAGTTCTGGAAGAAGAGGCAGAGTTAGGGCCAGTACTTCAATTGATAATGGTCGAAGTCAAATTGCTAGAGAGGCTGTAAATCTAGTATCGCCTCAAGTTAGTTTTACAGCCTTATGTAAAGATTTCATCGATCTCGGAGGCCAACCATTCAAAGGTTCAGAATCGATAATTGAAGTTCAAGCATGGTTACGCTCTTGTGAACGCATTTTTAAGAGTATGAGATTGTCGGATGATCAGAAGAGGGAAATGGCATCGTGGCAATTGCAGGGAGGCACAGCAGCATGGTGGAATGCAACAATTGCAAATATTCCTGAGAAAGATATTTCATGGGAAATATTTAAGGAGTTATTTGAGGATAAGTTTATACCAACGACAGGGAAAACTCTATTGTACCAGGATTTTCTGAATTTGAAGCAGGAAAGCATGACTGTTTCTGATTGTGAGACCAAATTCAACGAACTTTCGTGTTATGGATCAGCACTCATTGATACTCCCCTCAAGAAGAGTGAAAAGTTTGTGCAAGGATTGAGGTCCGTATTTCTCGATAAGATGACGATGCTCTTGAAAGGATCTTTTGTTGATTTAGTTGATATGGCTTTGAGTTATGAAAATTTGATAAGCAAGAAATTGGAGGCAACAACCGCAGTTTCGAGAGGAAATTTCGTTAACCCAAATAAAAGGAAGTTTAACCCACTTTGGAAAAGGCAAGGCAAGGGAAAGAAATCGGGAGGAAGCAATAACGGACCCCGCAAGTACTATAATTGTCGGCAAATTGGACATTTGGCAGATAAGTGTTCTCAGGGAGAATCTCAGCAACAGCAACGTCAGAGTGGTCCAGGATTGGTAGTAGTTCAGAGATCGTTGTGTTTTAATTGTCGTCAGCCCGGTCACATGATTAAAAATTGTCCACTTTTGCAGAGGACACTGTAGAATATATTTTTTGCTCTAGAAGCCGGTCCATCTTCTTCTTCTCAAAGAAAAGGGGTTTTGGAAGGTACCTTACTCTTGGATGGAAAATATATTAAAGTTTTGTTTGATTCGGGTGCATCTTTGAGTTTCATTTCTTTGGAATCAGTAGAAAAGTTTCTCTCAACCCCAGTACGGTGGATCGTCCCATTATTGTATCTAATCCTATAGGTGGAGCAACCAAATTGGATACACTCTGTAAGGACTTGAAGATTTCTTATTTGTCCCACAGCTTCTCTTGTGACCCGTATGTGTTAAATTCTAAAGGGTTCGATCTTATTTTGGGAATGGATTGGTTGAATAAGTATAAAGCAGTCCTGAATTGTGATGAGAGGACAGTTTCTTTGGAAACTGATTTGGGTAGAATTGCCAAAGTGTCGTGCGATAGTTCTGGATTTCACTTGAGTGGTCTTTTGCTAGGAGTTGAGACTTCTCAAGAGAAAGTTGAAGAAATAGATGTGGTTTAAGATTTTCCTGATGTATTTGAAGAAGTTAAGTGTCTTCCGCCACATCAAGAGATTGAGTTTCGTATTGATTTGATTCTAGGAGTAGTGCCGGTGATTCAACCCAGTAGGAGAGTGCCTCCTAGAGAGAGATAAGAGTTGATTAAGCAGACACAAGATCTTTTGGAGAAGGGTTTGATTAGACCCATTTTTTCTTGTTGGGGCTCTGCTGCGGTGTTTGTCACCAAATCGGATGGTTCGCTAAGGTTCTGTGTTGATTATAGAGAATTGAACAAAGTGACCATTCGAAATAAATATCCTTTTCCTCGCATCGATGATCTTTTTGACCGGTTGCATGGAGCTTCTATCTTTTCTCAACTGGATCTAGCTTCAGGTTTCCATCAATTGAGAGTAGATGAAGACAGTATTCCCTTGACAGCATTTAGGGGACCGAATTGTTTTTATGAGTGGTTGGTTATGCCTTTCGGGTTAACCAACGCTCCTGCCTATTTTGTTGACCTCATGAACCGTGTCTTTAGAGATGTGTTGAATAAGTTCGTGCTAGTATTCATTAATGATATCTTGGTATACTCCAAATCGGAAGAAGAGCACAGGCATCATTTAAGAATTGTATTAGAGACTCTAAGGAAGCATGTGTCGAAGGAAAAAATTTCAAAGTGCCATTTCTGGAAATCAGAAGTTAAATTTTTAGGACACATTGTTTCTGGTGAAGGTATTTCTGTAGATCCAGCAAAGGTTGAAACTATTTTGAAATGGAAACAGCCGGAGACACCGACTGAAGTTCGCAATTTTCTAGGTTTGGCTGGTTACTACAGAAAATTTATCAAGGATTATTCCAAAATTTCTTCGCATCTGACCAAGCTGACTAGGAAAGGAGCTAAATTCAAGTGGACACCTCAGTGTGAAGAAGCTTTTCAGGAATTGAAGACAAGGCTAACCAGTGCACCAGTACTTGCTATTCCGGATGGAAGAACAAATTTGAAGTATATACGGATGCATGTTTAGTTGGACTGGGAGCAGTTCTGATGCAGAATGGTAGAGTAATTGCGTATGCTAGTCGGCAATTGAAGCCACATGAGAAGAACTATGCTACGCATGATTTAGAACTGTTAGCCATTGTTTTTGCTTTGAAGATCTGGAGACATTATCTTTTAGGAGAAAAGTTTGAGTTATTCACGGATCACAAACCGTTGAAATATATTTTCTCTCAAAAAGATCTTAATTTGAGACAGCAGAGATGGGTCGAATTTTTGCATCTTATGATCTGGATATTTTGTATACTCCGGGGAAAGCGAATGTCGTTGCTGATGCTCTTAGTAGAAATTCGGTTTTATCTTTTTTGGAAGTCGTTCCATCTCTCCAAGAAAGAATCGTTAGTAAGCAAATGGAGGATAAATCTTTTGAGGAAATAATTCTTGGAACTAAAGACGGGCGATATTCGGATTTCAAGGTGGACGATCAAGGTGCTTTAAGGATTAATGGTCGACTGCGTGTGTCTAATATTGATGGACTGAGGCAAGAAGCCTTAGCTGAGTGTCATCGCTCCAAATTGAATATTCACTCGGGAATTTCGAAGATGTATAAAGATATGAGGAGAGTTTTCTGGTGGCCGAGCATGAAGAAGGATGTTGCTGCTTTCGTAAATAGTTGTGCCATCTGCCAACAAGTGAAGGGAGATCAACAGAAGTCTGCCGGACTATTGTAACCTTGGGAAATTCCAGATTGGAAGTGGGAGATGATCTCGATGGACTTCATCGACGGTTTGCCTAGGACCAAGAAAGGAAATGAAGGAATATGGGTTATTGTGGATCGTTTAACGAAGAGTGCCCATTTTATTCCGGTTAAGGCAACTCGTACTGCAGTTTCCCTGGCAGAATTTTTTTTGAAGGAGATAGTCAGATTGCATGGTATTCCTGTCAGCAAAATAAGTGACCGTGATCCTATTTTCACTAGTAAATTTTGGGAAGCTCTGCAATCAGCAATGGGAACAAATTTGAGATTAAGTACGGCCTATCATCCTCAGACGGACGGACAAACGGAAAGGCTTAATCGAATTCTGGAAGATATGCTGCGAGCTTGTGTATTGGATTTTGGTGGATCATGGGAAAACCATCTTCATTTAGTGGAATTTTCTTATAATAACAGTTACCAAGCGAGTATTAACATGGCTCCTTATGAAGCTCTGTATGGAAGACCGTGTAGATCCCCATTTTGTTGGATTGAATCGATCGATCGACTTGTACTCGGACCCGATCTAATTCGTGAAGCTTCTGCGAAGGTTGAGCTTATCAAGAAAAGGATGAAAGCTGCTCAAGATCGTCAGAAGAAATATGCAGATAAGAGACGAAGACTATTGGAATTTGAGATCGGAGATTTAGTTTTTATCAAAGTTTCCCCAATCAAAGGTGCTATAAGATTTGGAAAAACGGGAAAACTTGCTCCGAGATATATTGGTCCATTCCGTGTGCTGGAAAGAATTGGAACTGTAGCCTACAGGATTGAATTGCCAGAACGAATGCCTGGGATTCATAATGTATTCCATGTGTCTCATTTAAGGAAATTTGTTCATGACCCATCATTGGTGGTAGAACCAGTTGTTCAGGAAGATTTAGAAGTTGAACCCAACCTGACTGTGGTTAGAAATCCTGTTCGGGTTGTAGATTAAGACGAGAAGCAACTCAGGAACAAAGTGGTGAAACTCGTCAAGGTGCAATGGAGTGAGGATCCCAGAGATTGTACCTGGGAAACTCTTGATAGTTTTAGAAAAGCTTATCCAAATTTATGTCCGGATAGCTAGTGATGGTTGTTAGAATAGACTGTTTGATTGTTTGTTTTTGTATGGATAATATGTATGTTTGGAATGTTAATATTAAGCTTTTGAATTAAATGTTGTTTAAATTTCGGGGACAAAATTCATTTAAGGGGGAGGAATGTGCATCCCGGAATTTTGACCCTATTATTACAATAAGATTTTAATCAAATTTAAATAAAATACAAGATTTTCATTATAAATAAATAAGATTTTGGACATTATTAGTTGTATATGCGTTATAAAGGAAATTTTAATTTCAAAGTTTAAAATAGACTCTTTTAACAATATTAAGAATAAAATCTATTTTATTCAATTAAGTTAAAAGTTATATATTAATGACATTTATATCAAAAATATAAATGTAGTTGATAATAATAATATTTACAATAACACAATTATATTCATACTAATTATAAAATACATTAATGCAAATATAGGTTACAAATCAAATATTGGAAAGATTTAACTTTAAATAAAAATAAGATCAAGAAGTGTTTCTAACAACAATTTTTATAATTAAAATAAAATAAAGCTTATAAATATTTAGCATAAGTATAACACAAAATATGGTTATAAACATAAGTCTACAGACATAAGAAAACCATAATGTATAAACATAAGTATAAAACTTTGATATGAATATAAAATATAATTAGAAATGTTAGCTATGTAAATACAAACATATAGAATCAGACAAGTAAGAGTAACCTGTAACATTTATTTGTACAATGTCAATTCTTTAATAAAGACTATAATGGTTGCTGTAAAGTTTTGTATGCATAAGGATACATGACATATAGGGTTATTCATGCAATAAAGGCAATATGAAAATCTGCAAGCAAATTTTATATGCATAGTAAGCTAAGTGTTCACATCAAAAATAAGACAAAACGTCTTAGTTCAAACACCAAATCTGCAAATATCTTTATACATATTCATGTGTCAGCAAACATTAATGATATGTCAACATAAATGTAAACATAAGCATTTAATTAGCACTACAAATTGTCATTTCAGGTTTTATAAAAATCTTTTAGCCGAAATAGTTTGCTCTAGCTCAGATTACAGTACCTTATTAGAAATAAAATATGTTTAAAGCCAAGTTAAAGCTTGTACCAGAAGACATCTTTGTTCAAAGCTATATATATGTATATTCATCATTTTATTTGTTCATATCCTTTAGTTCATTTATAACTTTAAAAGCAAAACCTGAGATAAACAAAAGGCATATAAATAACAGCATATTTTCAAGCTCAAACAAAATTCAGGAAGCAAGGGAAGTTACAGGAATTCACACTTCAAACAGCAGTCTTCTTTTTCCATCAACAAACATCCTCTATTTCAAGTTTTCAACTGTAATCTATTTGGCTGAGTAAACTTATTTAAAATCTTACTCTTAATAAGTAGTTCATGAAGAATTGATATGTTGATGTTTAATGTTCTGGAATATTTTGCTATTACTGTAAGTTCTGCATATTAGGTTCTTCCAGGTTTCAATTTTTTTGCTGAGGCAAAGAAAAACAGAGAATATATCATACTTTTTATATAAAATCCTTTTCTTTAATTAGTTACTTAACTAAATAAATTTGTTTAAGCTTAAGATTAAGGTTTGGAATATTTTTTACGTAAGCTGTGAGATATAAGTACTGTAAACTCAAATTTACAGTAAAAATAAAATAAAGGTCAAAATTCGAATAACTTGAATTGTAAATTTGAATTGATATATTGAAACTACATACGAAAGTATGATTTTTAAGACAAAAATTATAATTTTTAGTTAACTTTTCTTAGAGCAGTTTGATAGTAAACCGAAAATCCTTTTATACGATTATCTGATGATTCAATAAATTATTGTTGTTGTAATTTAACAGGAAGCTTGAGTATTGATGTGAGAATAACAGAAGAATGTTAGAAAAAAATTTAAATGCGAGATTTGTGGGGAATGATCAAAAGTAGGGTTTATGGGTTTGACAGTTTGGGTTCTGTTTGTTTGGCGATCGCATCGTCGCGGCTCAACCGAGTGCCGTGAGGTTTTGGGAAGTGGTTGAGTGGGTTGATGGCGAGATATGGCCGAAGCCATGTCGTCTCTGGCGGTCGAGATCGTGAGGACGAGGGGATTTCGCCCATCGTGCGTGAGTAGCTGCTCGAATTTTCTTGCATATTTCGATTGAGTTCTTATTGCATAGATTTGAGTTTAGTTTTCGAACGAGAGGTGAGATTATGATTTGCTGGGGACATGGGGGATCATCGGAGTGATGACGAACCACCGTGCACGTGCACGGTGGCGTCGTGTCGGCCGATAAGAATTCTGGGCCGTCGTGTGTTTTACTTGGAAAATTTTGAAGTTTTCTTTGGGTTTGTTCCTGGGTCAGTGGTTGAGTGCGAGTGGGCGTCTATAGTTTCAGCAGTTATCAATTAAACTTGAATAAAAAAACAGAAGAAAGAACAGAGGAAGAAGAAAAGGAAGGCAGGGATTGACGCAAGGAAGGTACTGGGTAATCTCGAGTTCGACCCGAGTTAGTTGCGATGTTTACTTCGGGTTTTAAAATTCCAGGAATTTGCTAACTGTAATATTAGGTTGAAGAGTAAACAAGCTAAATATTAATTAAGTTAATAATGTTTACAAATTGTTTTAAGCCGAGATGAACTTTAAAGCTTTACTGAAACAAAAAAAAAATGAGTAATTAATTTAAATCAAAGTTAATTATGAATGTAATAAATTTTATAATTGTAATTTAATAAGTAGTATAAAATTTAATTAAATTAGTAATTAAAGATTTTAATGATAATCTTGTGTAAACCCATTTGTAATTAAGAATTTAATTAATCAAGTTAACAATTTAACGAATCATAATTAATTGATTAAATAAGTAATTAAGGATTAAACGATTAAGTTAATTAATAATTAATGATTAATTAAGCAATTGGTAATAATTAAATGTATAATTGAGTTTTATAAATCAATAATTAAGGTTATTGATTAATAATTAAGAATTAATTAATTAATCAACTGAATAATTAATAAGTAAATTAATAAATTGAAATTTTAATTAATTAGTAATTAACCAAGAAAAAATAAAATAAAGTTTATTCTTAAGCATGTAATTAAGTTTAAAATAAATCAAACTAAATGTTGGTATGAATCGATGATTCTATTTGATTGACTCTGATATTTATTTATATCCTGTGATGTTCTATGATATTCTAGGTATATCTGTGATGACTGTGTATGATTTATCTGAGATAAATTGATATGTGAATTCAATTGTTGAATTTAAAATTGTTGAATTTAAAATGGCGTTTGGATTTCGATGAGACCGGGATTGGGTATCGATTTGATAGTCCGAAAACCACATCGATCCAAATTAAACGTTAGGTCGTAAAATCTCAAGTGAAGATCGAGATGGCGTTTTCAGAATGCAAGGGTTATCGTCGTTGACTCTGAGTGTGATTCCAAAATGAGTGTAACGAGATAATGCCTTCGGTTTCGTTCGAACCCGGAACGAACTTGTATGGATTGAATGCTTTCAGCACATCGTCAGGCGGACGATGAGCATTCTAAGAGATATGTTCTATAAAGGTAAACGCAGCCTCAAGCCTCATCAACCGGGAATGGCTAAAACAGGGGATGTGCAGCAAGGTTAGGTGGGTCATGCCCAAGCAGGACGAGGTATACCCCTGTCTAGATGTCCCTTTTATTCGGCAGTGTGGGCGGTTGGTCTGTAGCCAACTGCGGGGTTATCTTGTTTGGGACTGTTCAGTAAGGAATGGTTCCAGCCTTGTGCTGCAGGGGAGTTAGGGTGGCTCCTCGGTACGGTGATCTAGGCCACGTACTGTGACGGACGGTACCCCAGTAGCCCTGCCATTGTATGGGATCCAATTTCCAATAAGCGCCGTACGTTTTGATTATGCCCAACTATGTTGGAATGTGAGATGTAAGCATTTCAGCTATTTCTGTATTTTACTTGAAAACCATAGACGCTATTATAATATCATTGAATTTCCTATAAAATGTTTTGGTTAGCGTAAGGTAAAAACTTACCCGTATTTATGTGTGGGAAGTCTTACGTGATACCTTTATTTCAAATGATTTCCAAAGTTAAACAACTTTAACTGTTTACTCATACCAGACCCATGTCTGACCCGGAGTTTATATTTTGTTTTTCATAAACTCTTGGGTACTCAAATTTTTATGAGTAGCCAAGTGATAGGTAATCGGAGTATAGAGTTTTCTGGAGGAGTTGGAGCAGAAGACCAGACGTATGTATCTATCCATATAGTTCCGCTGTGCTAGTTAGTATATGATGTATTTTGGGATGTATGTTTTGACATATATGTATATGACAGTCATGTTGTATGATATTGTATAACTCTGATGTATATAACTATGTAATAGTTATGTTGATGTATTATATTTTGTTCCATTCCGCTGTGAGATTCTGATGTTGTTATTCTTTCTTTCTATTCTTTTCTATTTCTATCCCTTTCTTTATTATTGATGACACGTCTTTCTGGAGTTAGAAAGTCGGGTCGTCACAGCTGGTATCAGCGTAAGGTTGAGCGAGTACCTAGGCTCCGGAGTAATAATTATCTTGAGAGTGCGTATTTGTATTTTCATATAATTATATACCTATCTAAATTTGTTGAGTTACCTGTTCAGGTGGCTAACATGAGTTCTGGAAGAAGAGGCAGAGTTAGGGCCAGTACTTCAATTGATAATGGTCGAAGTCAAATTGCTAGAGAGGCTGTAAATCTAGTACTGCCTCAAGTTAGTTTTGCAGCCTTATGTAAAGACTTCATCGATCTCGGATGTCAACCATTCAAAGGTTCAGAATCGATAATTGAAGTTCAAGCATGGTTACGCTCTTATGAATGCATTTTTAAGAGTATGAGATTGTCGGATTATCAGAAGAGGGAAATGGCATCGTGGCAATTGCAGGAAGGCGCAACAGCAAGGTGGGATGCAACAATTGCAAATATTCCTGAGAAAGATATTTCATGGGAAAGATTTAAGGAGTTATTTGAGGATAAGTTTATACCAACGGCAGGGAAAACTCTATTGTATCAGGATTTTCTGAATTTGAAGCAGGAAAGCATGACTTTTTCTGAGTATGAGACCAAATTCAACGAACTTTCGTGCTATGGATCAGGACTCATTGATACTCCCCTCAAGAAGAATGAAAAGTTTGTGCAAGGATTGAGGTCCGTATTTCTCGATAAGATGACGATGCTCTTGAAAGGATCTTTTGTTGATTTAGTTGATATGGCTTTGAGGTATGAAAATTTGATGAGCAAGAAATTGGAGGCAACGGCAGTAGTTTCGAGAGGGAATTTCGTTAACCCAAATAAAAGGAAGTTTAACCCACTTTGGCAAAGGCAAGGCAAGGGAAAGAAATCGGGAGGAAGCAATAACGGACCCCGCAAGTGTTATGATTGTCGGCAAATTGGACATTTGGCAGATCAGTGTTCTTAGGGAGGATCTCAGCAACAGCAACGTCAGAGTGGTCCGGGATTGGCAGTAGTTCAGAGATCGTTGTGTTTTAATTGTCATCAGCCCGGCCACATGATTAAGAATTGTCCACTTTAGCAAAGGAAACTGAAGAATAAATTTTTTGCTCTAGAAGCCGGTCCCTCTTCTTCTTCTCAAGGAAAAGGGGTTTTGGAAGGTACCTTACTCTTGGATGGCAAATATATTAAAGTTTTGTTTGATTCGGGTGCATCTTTGAGTTTCATTTCTTTGGAATCAGTAGAAAAGTTTCTCTCAACCCCGGTACGGTGGATCGTCCCATTATTGTATCTAATCCTATAGGTGGAGCAACCAAATTGGATACAATCTGTAAGGACTTGAAGATTTCTTATTTATTCCACAGCTTCTCTTGTGACCCGTATGTGTTAAATTTTAAAGGGTTCGATCTTATTTTGGGAATGGATTGGTTGAATAAGTATAAAGCAGTCCTGAATTGTGATGAGAGGACAGTTTCTTTTGAAACTGATTTGGGTAGAATTGCCAAAGTGTCGTGCGATAGTTCTGGATTTCACTTGTGTAGTCTTTTGCTAGGAGTTGAGAGTTCTCAAGAGAAAGTTGAAGAAATAGATGTGGTTTAAGAATTTCCTGATGTATTTGAAGAAGTTAAGTGTCTTCTGCCACATCGAGAGATTGAGTTTCGTATTGATTTGATTCCAGGAGCAGTGCCGGTGATTCATCCCAGTAGGAGAATGCCTCCTAGAGAGAGAGAAGAGTTGATTAAGCAGACACAAGATCTTTTGGAGAAGGGTTTGATTAGACCCAGTTTTTCTTGTTGGGGCTCTGCTGCTGTGTTTGTCACCAAATCAGATGGTTCGCTAAGGTTCTGTGTTGATTATAGAGAATTGAACAAAGTGACCATTCGAAATAAATATCCTTTTCCTCGCATCGATGATCTTTTTGATCAGTTGCTTGGAGCTTCTATCTTTTCTCAACTGGATCAAGCTTCAGGTTTCCATCAATTGAGAGTAGCTGAAGATAGTATTCCCTTGACAGCATTTAGGGGACCGAATTGTTTTTATGAGTGGTTGGTTATGCCTTTCGGGTTAACCAACGCTCCTACCTATTTTGATGACCTCATGAACCGTGTCTTTAGAGATGTGTTGAATAAGTTCGTGCTGGTATTCATTGATGATATCTTGGTCTACTCCAAATCGGAAGAAGAGCACAGGCATCATTTAAGAATTGTATTAGAGACTCTGAGGAAGCATGTGTTGAAGGCAAAATTTTCAAAGTGCCATTTCTGGAAATCAGAAGTTAAATTTTTAGGGCATATCGTTTCCGGTGAAGGAATTTCTGTAGATCCAGCAAAGGTTGAAACTATTTTGAAATTGAAACAGCCGGAGACACCGATTGAAGTTCGCGGTTTTCTGGGTTTGGCTGGTTACTACAGAAAATTTATCAAGGATTATTCCAAAATTTCTTCGCATCTGACCAAGCTGGCTAGGAAAGGAGCTAAATTCAAGTGGACACCTTAGTGTGAAGAAGCTTTTCAGGAATTGAAGACAAGGCTAACCAGTGCACTAGTACTTGCTATTCCGGATGGGAAGAGAAAATTTAAAGTATATACGGATGCATGTTTAGTTGGACTGGGAGCGGTTCTGATGCAGAATGGTAGAGTAATTGCGTATGCTAGTCGGCAATTGAAGCCACATGAGAAGAACTATGCTACGCATGATTTAGAACTGTTAGTCATTGTTTTTGCTTTGAAGATCTGGATACATTATCTTTTGGGAGAAAAGTTTGAGTTATTGACGGATCACAAACCGTTGAAATATATTTTCTCTCAAAAAGATCTTAATTTGAGACAGCAGAGATGGGTCGAATTTTTGGCATCTTATATCTGGATATTTTGTATACTCCGGAGAAAGCAAATGTCATGGCTGATGCTCTTAGTAGAAATGCGGTTTTATCTCTTTTGGAAGTCGTTCCATCTCTCCAAGAAAGAATCGTTAGTAAGCAAATGGAGGATAAATCTTTTGAGAAAATAATTCTTGGAACTAAAGACGGGCGATATTCGGATTTCAAGGTGGACGATCAAGGTGCTTTAAGGATTAATGGTCGATTGCGTGTGTCTTATATTGATGGGCTGAGGCAAGAAGTCTTAGCTGAGTGTCATCGCTCCAAATTGAATATTCACCCGGGAATTTCGAAGATGTATAAAGATATGAGGAGAGTTTTCTGGTGGCCGAGCATGAAGAAGGATGTAGCTGCTTTCATAAATAGTTGTGCCATCTGCCAATAAGTGAAAGGAGATCAACAGAAGTCTGCCGGACTATTGTAACCTTTGGAAATTCCAGATTGGAAGTGGGAGATGATCTCGATGGACTTCATCGACGGTTTGCCTAGGACCAAGAAAGGAAATGAAGGAATATGGGTTATTGTGGATCGTTTAACGAAGAGTGCCCATTTTATTCCGGTTAAGGCAACTCGTACTGCAGTTTCCCTGGCAGAAATTTTCTTGAAGGAGATAGTCAGATTGCATGGTATTCCTGTCAGCATAGTAAGTGACCGTGATCCTATTTTCACTAGTAAATTTTGAGAAGCTCTGCAATCAGCAATGGGATCAAATTTGAGATTAAGTGCGGCCTATCATCCTCAGACGGACGGACAAACGGAAAGGCTTAATCGAATTCTAGAAGATATGCCGCGAGATTGTGTATTAGATTTTGGTGGATCATGGGAAGACCATCTTCATTTAGTGGAATTTTCTTATAATAACAGTTACCAAGCGAGTATTAAGATGGCTCTTTATGAAGCTCTGTATGGAAGACCGTGTAAATCCCCATCTTGTTGGATTGAATCGAATGATCGACTTGTACTCGGACCCGATCTAATTCGTGAAGCTTCTGCGAAGTTTGAGCTTATCAAGAAAAAGATGAAAGCTGCTCAAGATCGTCAGAAGAAATATGCAGATAAGAGACGAAGACTATTGGAATTTGAGATCGGAGATTTAGTTTTTATCAAAGTTTCCCCAATCAAAGGTGCTAAAGATTTAGAAAAATGGGAAAACTTTCTCCGAGATATATTGGTCCATTCCGTGTGCTGGAAAGAATTGGAACTGTAGCCTACAGGATTGAATTGCCAGAACGAATGTCTGGGATTCACAATGTATTCCATGTGTCTCATTTAAGGAAATTTGTTCATGACCCATCATTGGTGGTAGAACCAGTTGTTCAGGAAGATTTAGAAGTTGAACCCAACCTGACTGTGGTTAGAAATCCTGTTCGGATTGTAGATCAAGACGAGAAGCAACTCAGGAACAAAGTGGTGAAACTCGTCAAGGTGCAATGGAGTGAGGATCCCAGAGATTGTACCTGGGAAACTCTTGATAGTTTTAGAAAAGCTTATCCAAATTTATGTCCGGATAGCTAGTGATGGTTGTTAGAATAGACTGTTTGATTGTTTGTTTTTATATGGATAATATGTATGTTTGGAATGTTAATATTAAGCTTTTGAATTAAATGTTGTTTAAATTTCAGGGACGGAATTCCTTTAAGGGGGGAGGAATGTGACATCCCGGAATTTTGGCCCTATTATTACAATAAGTTTTTAATCAAATTTAAATAAAATACAAGATTTTCATTATAAATAATTAAGATTTTGGACATTATTAGTTGTATATGCGTTATAAAGGAAATTTTAATTTCAAAGTTTAAAATAGACTCTTTTAACAATATTAAGAATAAAATCTGTTTTATTCAATTAAATTAAAAGTTATATATTAATGACATTTATATCAAAAATATAAATGTAGTTGATAATAATAATATTTACAATAACACAATTATATTCATATTAAATATAAAATACATTAATGAAAATATAGGTTACAAATCAAATATTGGAAAGATTTAACTTCAAATAAAAATAAGATCAAGAAGTGTTTCTAACAACAATTTTTATAATTAAAATAAAATAAAGCTTATAAATATTTAGCATAAGTATAACACAAAATATGGTTATAAACATAAGTCTACAGACATAAGAAAACCATAATGTATAAACATAAGTATAAAACTTTGATATGAATATAAAATATAAATAGAAATGTTAACTATGTAAATACAAACATATAGAATCAGACAAGTAAGAGTAACCTGTAACATTTATTTGTACAATGTCAATTCTTTAATAAAGACTATAATGGTTGCTGTAAAGTTTTGTATGCATAAGGATACATGACATATAGGGTTATTCATGCAATAAAGACAATATGAAAACCTGCAAGCAAATTTTATATGCATAGTAAGCTAAGTGTTCACATCAAAAATAAGACAAAACGTCTTAGTTCAAACACCAAATCTGCAAATATCTTTATACATATTCGTGTGTCAGCAAACATTAATGATATGTTAACATAAATGTAAACATAAGCATTTAATTAGCACTACAAATTGTCATTTCAGGTTTTATAAAAATCTTTTAGCCGAAATAGTTTGCTCTAGCTCAGATTACAGTACCTTATTAGAAATAAAATATGTTTAAAGCCAAGTTAAAGCTTGTACCAGAAGACATCTTTGTTCAAAGCTATATATATGTATATTCATCATTCTATTTGTTCATATCCGTTAGTTCGTTTATAACTTCAAAAGCAAAACCTGAGATAAACAAAAGACATATAAATAACAACATATTTTCAAGCTCAAACAAAATTCAGGAAGCAAGGGAAGTTACAGGAATTCACACTTCAAATAGCAGTCTTCTTTTTCCATCAACAAACATCCTCTATTTAAAGTTTTCAACTGTAATCTATTTGGGTGAGTAAACTTATTAAAATCTTACTCTTAATAAGTAGTTCATGAAGAATTGATATGTTGATGTTTAATGTTCTGGAATATTTTGCTATTACTGTAAGTTCTGCATATTAGGTTCTTCCAGGTTTCAATTTTTTTGCTGAGGCAAAGAAAAACAGAGAATATATCATACTTTTTATATAAAATCCTTTTCTT
The DNA here is from genome assembly GCA_030765085.1 of Allium cepa. Taxonomy (NCBI): domain Eukaryota; kingdom Viridiplantae; phylum Streptophyta; class Magnoliopsida; order Asparagales; family Amaryllidaceae; genus Allium; species Allium cepa. Next base: position 446,458,201 of record CM060931.1, read on the forward strand.
TAATTAGTTACTTAACTAAATAAATTTGTTTAAGCTTAAGATTAAGATTTGGAATATTTTTTAGGTAAGCTGTGAGATATAAGTACTGTAAACTCAAATTTACAGTAAAAATAAAATAAAGGTCAAAATTCGAATAACTTGAATTGTAAATTTGAATTGATATATTGAAACTACATACGAAAGTATGATTTTTAAGACAAAATTTATAATTTTTAGTTAACTTTTCTTAGAGCAGTTTGATAGTAAACCGAAAATCCTTTTATATAATTATCTGATGATTCAATAAATTATTGTTGTTGTAATTTAACATGAAGCTTGAGTATTGATGTGAGAATAACAGAAGAATGTTAGAAAAAAATTTAAATGCGAGATTTGTGGGGAATGATCAAAAGTAGGGTTTATGGGTTCGACAGTTTGGGTTCTGTTTGTTTGGCGATCGCGTCGCCGCGGCTCAACCGAGTGCCGTGAGGTTTTGGGAAGTGGTTGAGGGGGTTGATGGCGAGATATGGCCGAAGCCATGTCGTCTCTGGCGGTCGAGATCGTGAGGACGAGGGGATTTCGCCCATCGTGCGTGAGTAGCTGCTCGAATTTTCTAGCATATTTCAATTGAGTTCTTATTGCATAGATTTGAGTTTAGTTTTCGAATGAGAGGTGAGATTATGATTTGCTAGGGGCATGGGGGATCATCGGAGTGATGACGAACCACCGTGCATGTGCACGGTGGCGTCTTGTCGGCCGATAAGAATTCTGGGCCGTCGCGTGTTTTACTCGAAAAATTTTGAAGTTTTCTTCGGGTTTGTTCCTGGGTCAGTGGTTGAGTGCGAGTGGGTGTCTGTAGTTTCAGCAGTTATCAATTAAACTTGAATAAAAAAACAGAAGAAAGAACAGAGGAAGAAGAAAAGGAAGGCAGGGATTGACGCGAGGAAGGTACTGGGTAATCTCGAGTTCAACCCGAGTTAGTTGCGATGTTTACTTCGGGTTTTAGAATTCCTGGAATTTGCTAACTGTAATATTAGGTTGAAGAGTAAACAAGCTAAATATTAATTAAGTTAATAATGTTTACAAATTGTTTTAAGCCGAGATGAACTTTAAAGCTTTACTGAAACAAAAAAATGAGTAATTAATTTAAATCAAAGTTAATTATGAATGTAACAAATTTTATAATTGTAATTTAATAAGTAGTATAAAATTTAATTAAATTAGTAATTAAAGATTTTAATGATAATCTTGTGCAAACCCATTTGTAATTAAGAATTTAATTAATCAAGTTAATAATTTAACGAATCATAGTTAATTGATTAAATAAGTAATTAAGGATTAAACGATTAAGTTAATTAATAATTAATGATTAATTAAGCAATTAGTAATAATTAAATGTATAATTGAGTTTTATAAATCAATAATTAAGGTTATTGATTAATAATTAAGAATTAATTAATTAATCAACTGAATAATTAATAAGTAAATTAATAAATTGAAAATTTAATTAATTAGTAATTAACCAAGCAAAAATAAAATAAAGTTTATTCTTAAGCATGTAATTAAGTTTAAAATAAATCAAACTAAATGTTGGTATGAACCGATGATTCTATTTGATTGACTCTGATATTTATTTATATCCTGTGATGTTCTATGATATTTTAGGTATATCTGTGATGACTGTGTATGATTTATCTGAGATAAATTGATATGTGAATTCAATTGTTGAATTTAAACTGTTAAGTTAATTAGACAACTTGGCCTTTAAAATGGCGTTTGGATTTCGATGAGACCGGGATCGGGTATCGATTTGATAGTCCGAAAACCACATCGATCCACGTTAGGTCATAAAATCTCAAGTGAAGATCGAGATGGCGTTTTCAGAATGCAAGGGTTATCGTCGTTGACTCTGAGTGTGATTCCAAAATGAGTGTAACGAGATAATGCCTTCGGTTTCGTTCGAACCCGGAACGAACTTGTATGGATTGAATGCTTTCAGCACATCGTCAGGAGGACGATGAGCATTCTAAGAGATATGTTCTATAAAGGTAAACGCAGCCTCAAGCCTTATCAACCGGGAATGGCTAAAACAGGGGATGTGCAGCAAGGTTAGGTGGGTCATGCCCAAGTAGGACGAGGTATACCCCTGTCTAGATGTCCCTTTTATTCGGCTGTGTGGGCGGTTGGTCTGTAGCCAACTGCGGGGTTATCTTGTTTGGGACTGTTCAGTAAGGAATGGTTCCAGCCTTGTGTTGCAGGGGAGTTAGGGTGGCTCCTCGGTACGGTGATCTAGGCCACGTACTGTGACGGACGGTACCCCAGTAGCCCTGCCATTGTATGAGATCCAATTTCCAATAAGTGTCGTACGTTTTGATTGTGCCCAACTATGTTGGAATGTGAGATGTAAGCATTTCAGCTATTTCTGTATTTTACTTGAAAACCCTAGACACTATTATAATATCATTGAATTTCCTATAAAATGTTTTGGTTAGCGTAAGGTAAAAATTTACCCGTATTTATGTGTGGGAAGTCTTACGTGATACCTTTATTTCAAATGATTTCCAAATTTAAACAACTTTAACCATTTACTCATACCAGACCCATGTCTTACCCGGAGTTTTTGTTTTGTTTTTCATAAACTCTTGGGTACTCAAATTTTTATGAGTAGCCAAGTGATAGGTAATCGGAGTATAGAGTTTTCTGGAGGAGTTGGAGCAGAAGACCCGACGTATGTATCTATCCATATAGTTCGCTGTGTTAGTTAGTATATGATGTATTTTGGGATGTATGTTTTGACATATATGTATATGACAGTCATGTTGTATGATATTGTATAACTCTGATGTATATAACTATGTAATAGTTATGTTGATGTATTATATTTTGTTCCATTCCGCTGTGAGATTCTGATGTTGTTATTCTTTCTTTCTATTCTTTTCTATTTCTATCCGTTTCTTTCTTATTGATGACACGTCTTTCTGGAGTTAGAAAGCCAGGTCGTCATAATAACACTGTTGCTAAAGTAAATGACTTTCGAAAGGAAATATCATGTATAGTATATGGGATTTGTATATTTATCTTATTTTCGAATCCCTATACCAGTGATTTTGGGTTTTCATAACGATGTTTTACGCAACATTCATTTTGACCCAAATAAATGTGTTTAAAGAGAATGTTTTCCTTAAAGAATGAAATGTATACTTAATCCTGATTTAAGTATATGTAATATTTTCTAATTGTTAAAAATAAATTGATTTGTGAATTACTTATTATTAAATAAGTATATGGAAATGTTTTCCAATATAGAAAGTTGAAATGGGTTTTGAGATTATATATTTTTAAAGATAATTTGAAGTGAATATTTAGCAAGTGGTTTAATTAATAAAAGATTAATTAAAAATGCCAAGTGATTGCATATGTTGCTAAACATTTGTTGTTTTCATTGATAGTTAAATAACCGACTATCAAAATTGATCATTTTAGTTCCTCGACTTGATGTGGAAACTATTTAGTCATACACTTAGTACGTAGCCTTCTGTGTAGGCTTGATTTTCATTTATGTTGAGGATGTTGATTCGTGTAGTGCGGAGTATTCCTCCATTCTGTCGAGCTTCCTTCTTGGACCGAAGGATAGCAAGTTGAAAATTGAAAACATGATAAGTCTATGAGACTTAGTTTCTATGTGAGGTTGAGAAACGCTTTTGCGTTGTTGGTGCGAAGAGACTGGGATCAGATTTTTTCGAAAACCACTACGGACCAACGTATATTCGACGATTGTGTAGGTTGCTTGCAATGATATTGATATTCAGGATTTTCATAGTGGGGGACTTCTTGTTGATCGTTTGGGGTTAAAATCCCAATATTCATATAGTAGATGTGGTCTCTTCATTATGAAATATCCAATGCAAGGACTATCCCGATAGGATGTGGTAGGAAAGTACCTTCGGTTTGTCCTGTTCCAGGACAACTTGTATGGACGTTTGTCTGACATTACATTTGTACAGATTACGTACATTGGTTTTTACAAATGTACATCATTTATGGTAGAGAAGGCAACTTTTCTTTGCTTAACACCATCCTTGAGACGTATGAGCTTAAGGGTTGTATTTTTGTGGAAGGCGATTAATAGTAAATGGAAATGGTCGTGTGGCATTCAAAGTGATGTGATATGTGATTGTGAAAGGTAATCGTTACCTCTGGCCTCATCAACCGAAAATGACCAAAACAGGGTTAGATGCAGCAGGGCTAAGTGGATCATTCCCAAGTAGGATAAGATCATCCTCTTCTAGATATATCTTTACATGCTATGACGTCGTGTATCTGATTATTGTGGTTTGTATGCTTTGAGGGCCCTCGGTAAAGGTCGGTAACGATCGAAGGTCGGTACCATCTAGTTATAGAGGTGGGTCGGTCTTCTGTTGGTAGAGGGCAGATGTTCTGTGCCTCGGGACATCCATCTATAGGTGTACCCATCGGAAGGTAGTCCCTTCACCTGGTCATTTGTACGGAAATCCAAACTCCGCTACATACCTGCCATTTTGATTGTATTACCCATTTTGGGCTATATGCTGGAATTTAATAAATGTAATAATTTTGGCTATGTTTAATATTATTTGTGCAATAGACACTAGTATAATATCAGATGATTCGATATGAAATGTTTTAGTTATCGTAAGATAAAAACATGTCCGGTTTTATGTGTGGACTTGTCTTGCGAGATACTTTTTTTTTGATAAAGGAAAAGTTTGGTAATTTAATAAGTTTAGTTGAGTGTGTTTCTCATGTTGATTTACCAGACTGATCCGGGTGTTCTTCCCTTTCAATGCTCGGGTCAGACCGATTATATTTACAGGTTCAGATTTGGTGCTTTTGGAGCTTCAACAGGCGAGCCAGGAGATCTTCATTTCGTGTATGTGTATCGGTTTTGATTATTGATTATCTATTGTGCTTAGTTGTTGTATACTATCAGCAACTGAAAGAACATGTTATTATAACTATTCAGGCTGATAGCAACTGTTTGATTGTTGTACTCTGATTGATGTGTGTGTGTGTGTATAGTTTCTGTTTTGTAAAGATCATTGATATGATATTATATTCCGCTGCGATGTGAGATTCTGTATTATTCTGTTTGGTTCTATCTTCTCTCTTTCTTCTCTTCTCTTCTTCTCTCTTCTATTCTTTCTCTTGACTTTCTGTTAGTCGGTGCTTTTTGGGTCGGACATGTGGGGATTATTGTCGATTCAAAGGGTATGGATTTGTGAGACGTCATAGTTGGTATCAGAGCTTAGATTTTGTATATTCCTAAGCTTTGATGTGTACTCAGTATAGATAGGGACAATAGCACCCTAGATTGAGTTTGGGTGTATTATATATATGAGATCATATTTTTTAGTGATATGAAATGTTTTATATTGTGTTTGCTTATCCGTTGAGCTGTTTGTGAATTCTGGTCGGTATGTGGGACGCTATATTATCGATAGGAATTTTTAAATACATAAATGAGGTAAGTCGACATAGTATCATTTTAAATTAGGTAAATGAAATAATTTTACCTCGATTATACTTTATGTATAAAGGAAGTAATTTTTCAAGAAATTATTAAAGTGTATATAAATTGATTGTTTGTTTTTTTGAAAATATGAATATATATATAAGTTAATAAAAGTTGTTTGAATAATCTAAATAAAAACAACAATTGTAAAAGGATAAATTATGAATTATAAGTATGGAATTATAATTAAAATGATTTTCAATTGTCAAATAATCTTATATATAAGAAATGAAACTACATGAATATATTTATAACTATGAGTTATAAATAAAAATGAATTTAAACTAAGAATTTGAATCCTGTTTATTTTGGAAGTTATTTTTCAAAAGTTAAAGATATTATTTTATTATAAATCTAAATAAGATAAATAAATTAGAAATGATCTTGTATAAGTAAAGTGAATAGTGAAATCATATAAGTGAAAGATTTATAAATGTGATTTATAAATAAAAGAATTTTTTTAAAAGAATATAAAGTACTGAATTCACTACTGTTGCTGGGAAATAATAAGGGTGATGACTGCAGCATCATCAATATCATTTTTGAGTTTCTATTTGATTGATTTGCTACCAGTAGTAAATTGAAAAATGAAATTTTGTGGTGATAAAAGAATTTGAATTTGAAATCCTAGTTGAAACAGATAAATATAAGTAGAACGAGTTTTGAACTTATAGTATGAGGTAAAAAATATAGCTTTGGTAAAGCTGATATAAATTTGAGTCAGCATAATAAAATATATGATTTGAAATTTAACTAAAGGAAAGTTAAATAAATTGAATTGAATTTGAATTGGATTAGATAAACTATTGGAATGAAAATTAAACGTAAGGGGTAAGCGATTATATAAGATGAATTTGGAAGTTTAGATAATTAAGTTGCATAACTTAGAAAATGGGAAAATTTAAGTAAAACCAATTTTTAAAATGGTTAAACAATTTTGTTAAGCAAAACAAAATCTGAATTTTAACAAGTGATATGAAATTTGACTTAAGTAAAGTTAAATAAAATAGAATTTGAATTAAATTAGTAGTGAACTTAAGTTGTATAGTGGAAGTAAATGCAAGTGAGAATGAAATGAAATTTAACTTAACTAATGTTGAATCAAGTTGATTTTGATAAATAAAATGAATATGCAAACTAGAGTTGAATAATAAGAAGTTAATAAAGTGAAGTGATGAATATGAAAGTTATATAATGAAATTCAACTTTAGTTGTAAAATGAATTAGAAATCGAATTAATGAATGGATTTTAAAACTTAGAGAAGTTGTTATAAGAAATTTAACTAAATGATTTTGGGAAAGTTAAACATTTAAGTGATTTTGGTAATCCGATCTGAATGAGTTGTTTTGAATGGATTCTGTGACTTTTTCTTACTTGGTAATTTCGATGATGAAAATCCGCTAAGTAGGGTAGAATGTAACGACCCATAAATTTAATACCTTGAAAATGAGATATTTAATTATTTTAAATATTCAAATGTAGAATTTTCGAACTTAAACAATCATGTTTTATATGATAAATAAGAATTGTAAACTTATTTTTTGATATTGAATAAAGATTGTGAGTTCCCATTGTAAAATTGACAAAAGTCGGATTTCAATAAAGTAGGATAAATATTCGAGAAATTTGTTTAAAAGATAAATAATTTCTTTTAAATATATATAATCGATATCAAACTCATTTGATAATAATGGTAATTTAATTTCTAATGGTTCGATAAATATATAAAACTTGTCTTATAAAATTGACAAATTTCGTCGCATATCGATAAATCGATGTCTTTTTTTTTATAAAAAGATTTGGATATTGTTTTATATTATTTTATAAGTCAAATATGCTTGTTTTAATTATTTAAAGACAATAAGAAATTTATTTTGGAGTTTGGTTTACATGAATAAATAGCTTAAAAAAAGGTCAAAATGTGATCGAAAAATATTTTGTCGAAAATCAACGTTTTATTCAAAATAAGTTGTCGCAACATTATCGCACCTTTGTTAATATGTTTTAACATATATATTATATATTAAAATAACTAAACATGTTTACTTTTACTAAATATAATTAGAAAACTTCTAGGACATCAATAAGAAAAGTAAGTAAGTTTAAGAAAAGTCAAAGGTAAACATCAAATCTGAATCACGTCAATATCCAATAAAATAATTACTTTTCTTTACTTAATATTTAAGTGACTAAGACATAAAGGAAGGATGTGAAAGAAGATGTTAAGTATTGACAAAGTGGAGATTGCTTTAAGTTGAAGTAAGATTAGTTTGGTAATTTGGTAAGACGTTATTTTGGTAAAGTTACCACTTCTTTCTTTTTCTATAAATACCCATCTCCTTCTTCACTTTCATTCACATTTCTTCTTCTTTTTTTTCCAAGCATATTCATATTCTTCCTCTTCTCTTTAATGGCTTCCAAGCCATAGGCAAAAATTATACAGAAATAATGTAAAAATGTTTACAAAATATTCAAAAGAAATCAATGTTCATTCTCTTCAAATCAAACTTCTCTTTTCTCCACATTTTACATCTTCTTCTCTAGGCCATAACTTCTCCAAAATAGAACCAAATGTGAAATTCTTTTATTAAAATCATATATTTTTCCAATGGCTACAACTTTCATGTTGACCACTTTGTCCAATACTTTGCATAAACATGTCAAAAATCCACTTCTTTCCAGTGCATTCTCCGGCCCAGTTTTTAAGCCAGAGAACATGCCATTTTGTTTTGGTCATAACTCGATCAAACCAGATCCAAATTAAGAAAAAATTTTTAAATTATATGAAACTCCAGTGGCTACAACTTTTTTGTTAATCAATTTTTCCTGTTTTGAGGTTTGATATACTTGAAACTCAATTCTTTGAAGTTCATTTTTGGGCTTCATTTTCGTCAATTTGACAATACCTCTTCTTCATTCTTTCATATCTCCCTCAAATCAACTTGGAATCAAATGATTATTATTTTTAAATTCAAGAGAAAATAATTTGCAACAACTTTTTAGTTAACAAGTTTTTTAAATTTTGAGAGTAACATAGTCAAAAATAAGAGAGAAGATGGTCTATTTTTCGGGTTTAATTTTGAGAACTCAAGTTCAAAGCTCTACCACTTCTTCTCTATACTTTCGGCCAATCTCCATTTCAAGCCTTAGCCGAGCATTAGAAAGAAGGAATTCGGGCTTATTTTTGTTTGGTTTCCAAAGCATGGTAAGAAGTATGCACTAGATCTCAAGTTTCTTGCCTTAAAGTTTGACGGAGTGGAATCCAATGTGAGTACAACTCACTCTTCTGACTCACTGGTATATTTATATAAGGGAGAATAAATTTTATTTATGATGGTTGATGATTGTTTGGATGATATATGATATTGTATGTATATATATTGATTGATATTTGGATATATTCCTGCTTGTTGGAGCAGATGAGACCCTATACGTTTCCATGTATGAGAGGATGGCTCTTTTTACGCACGTCTACCTCGAAGTGGACATTGTACACATATTCTAATATGTATATTTGTTGCAGGTGACAGGTTGGAGGAATCCAACTGGATTCCTCACCACTTTTGATTTATTTACATATATTGATATATATATGCTGTTATCATGTGATATATGATGATTTTGGATGTCGTGATTGATGTATTTAGTGTTGTTGCAGCATTGGGCCTATTTTTGATAATTTAAAAATATTAGAGTGATGATTTCAAATTGAAAAGGATTTTCACGTGATTTTGAAAATAGATGTTTTATTGATTTTCGAATTTTTTAAAGAAATGGATTTATTTCAAAAAAAATGTTATAATTTTATGTTATAAAAATTATGATTTTTGTGAAATATACTTAAGTATGATTTTTTGAGTTATATAAGTTTTAATAACGATTTGTAAATTATTAAAAGAATAAGTTTATTTAAATCGAGATTTTTTGAATTATTATAAATGGTTTATATACAAGATTTATAAAATCGATATTTTATAAATAAAAAATAATAGGATTATAAAGGAGTTTTGGAAGTGTTAAAATGAGGTTATAAATGGATTTTATAAGTAAATTAGATTTGTGAATTTGTGAAGTTATAAAAAGAATGATTTTGTAAATAAATGAATTTGTAAGTAATTAACTTATAAATTAGATTTTGGCATGTAATTGAGTTATTAATGGAATTTGTTAATAAAGGAATTTTGTATATTGAAGTTTCTATAAAATAGAAATGTGAATTTATAACATGGTTTTATAAAACCGAAATCAACTTATTTTGATAAGTTTATTATGGAAGCTTATTAAAGAAACTTCATCCACGATTTTGGACAGTGGATAATCCTTTAATAAAATATGTATAAGTAATGAATTTGGTAAAGGAGATATATTCACGATTTTGGAAAGTGGATAATCCTTTAATTAAATGGGTCGAAGTTTTGAATTTGGATAAGAGAATTATATTCACGATTTTGGACAGTGAATAATATATTAAATAAAATGGAATGATTTGGGAAGTGATATTGTAATTGGTTTTAAATGATTTGAAGATATGTTAAGTATTGAATAATAGATTTCAACATTCATTGTTGGAATAGACATTTTCGATAAGTAAGGAAATGATGGACTATAACATTGTTGTTATAGTAAATGACTTTCGAAAGGTAATATTTTGTATAGTATATGGGATTTATATATCTATCTTGTTTTTGAATCCCTATACTAGTGATTTTGGGTTGTCGTAACGATGTTTTACGCAACATTCATTTTGACCCTGATAAATGTGTTTAAAGAGAGTGCTTTCCTTAAAGAATAAAATATATACTTAATCCTGATTTAAGTATATGTAATATTTTCTAAATGTTGAAAATAAATTGATTTGTGTATTATTAAATAAGTATATGGAAATGTTTTCCAATATAGAAAGTTGAAATGGATTTTGAGATTATATCTTTTTAAAGATAATTTGAAGTGAATATCTAGCAAGTGATTTAACTAATAAAAGATTAATTAAAATGGCCTAGTGATTACATATGGTGCTAAATATTTGTTGTTTTCTTTGATACTTAAATAACCAGCTATCAAAATTGGCCATTTTAGTTCCTCGATCGTACATTTAGTATGTAGCCTTCTGTGTAGGCTTGATTTTCGTTTGTGTTGAGGATGTTGATTCGTGTAGTGCTGAGTATTCCTCCAATCTATCGAGCTTCCTTCTAAGCCCAAAGGATAGCAAGTTGAAAGTTAAAAACGTGATAAGTCTATGAGACTTATTTTTTGCGTGAGGTTGAGAAACGCTTTGGCGTTATTGGTGCAAAGAGACCGGAATCAGATTTATCCGAAAACCACTTCGGACCAACGTATATGTGACGATTCTGCAGGTTGCTTGCGATGATATTGATATTCAAGATTTTCATAGTGGGGGACTGCTTATTGATCATTTGGGGTTAAAATCCCAATATGCATACAGTAGCAATGGTATCTTCATCATGAAATATCCAATGCAAGGACTATTCGCTATTAATCCTAAGGATTTCCCGACAGGATATGGCAGGAAAGTACCTTCGATTTGTCATGCTCCTGGACAACTTGTATGGATGTTTATCTGACATTGCATTTGTATAGATTACGTACATTGGTTTTTACAAACGCACATTAGTTATGGCAGAGAAGGCAACTTTTCTTGGCTTAACACCCTCCTTGAGACGTATGAGCTTAAGGGTTATATTTTTGTGGAAGGCGATTAGTAGCCAATGGAAATGGCCGTATGGCATTCAAAGTGATGTGATATGTGATTGTGAAAGGTAATCGTTACCTTTGGCCTCATCAACCAGAAATGACCAAAACATGGTTAGATACAGCAAGACTAAGTGAGTCATTCCCAAATAGGATATGATCATCCTCTTCTAGGTATATCTTTACATGCTATAAAGTCATGTGTCTGATTATTGTGGTTTGTATGCTTTGAGGTCCCTCGGTAAAGGTCAGTAACGAACGGAGGATGGCATATTTGGTACCATCAAGTTATAGAGGTGGGATGGTCTTGTGTTGGTAGAGGGCATATGTTCTATGCCTCGGGACATCCATATAAAGGTGTACCCATCAGAAGGTAGTCCCTTCACCTGGTCATTTGTATGGAAATCCAAACTCCACTACGTAGCTGCCATTTTGATTATATTACCCATTTTGGGCTATTTGCTGGAATTGAATCAATGTAACAATTTCGGCTATGATTAATATTATTTGTGCAATAGACACTAGTATAATATCAGATGATTCGATATAAAATGTTTTAGTTATTGTAAGATAAAAAATGTCTGTGTTTATGTGTGCACTTGTCTTACGAGATACTTTTGTTTCGATAAAGGAAAAGTCTGGTAATTTAATAAATTTAGTTGAGTGTGTTTCTCACGCTGATTTACCAGACTAATCCGAACGTTCTTCCCTTTCAATGCTCGGTTCAGACCGAGTATATTTACAGGTTTGGATTTGGTGCTTTTGGAGCTTCAGCAGGCGAGCTGGAGATCTTCATTTCGTATACACATATCGGTTTTGATTATTAATTATCCGTTATGCTTAGTTGTTGTATATCATCAGCAATTGTAAGAAAATGTTATTATAACTATTCAGGCTGATAGCTATTGTTTGATTGTTGTACTCTGGTTGATGTATATATACAGTTTCTTTTTTATAAAGATCATTGATATGATATTATATGTTTTCCGTTGCGATGTGAGATTCTGCACTGTTCTGTTTGGTTCTATCTTCTCTCTTTCTTCTCTTCTCTTCTTCTCTTTTCTTTTCTTTCTCTTGATTTTCCATAAGTCGGTGATTTTTGGGTTGGACATGTGCGGATTATTATCGATTCAAAGGGTACGGATTTGTGGGATGTCACAAATACCGCTAATCAAATTATAAAGCCATATCTAGAGATGCGTTACATTATGGAGGGCTCGCTTCAAGGTTGAGGTATTAAATGGCCGTTGGGTCTGCCTCCTCCCAACTTAAGAAGTAATAAGTGGTATGGTTTCCTCTTTGGATAGTACAATGTTTGTATGTATGGTTATACCTCGGCGATGGTTGGATATATCATATGCGCATATGGAACTAAACGGATAAGTCGTGGATAATAGACATAACACTTAAATAAAAATCAATCGGCAAAAATAAGTATTATGGATAAAGCATATAATTTCCCAGTCACCAGAACGTTATTCTGACACCGTCCTCGTTATAACACACATAATCGATTTAGAGGAACATGCTACTAGTGCAAGACGGGAATGGTAGATGCAGAAGTCTTCTCATTCATGCTCGACACTAACAAGAAGACTTGATATCCAAGGAATAATATTGATTCCAAGGTAGTAGCCTTAGTCGATATATATGTTCGATTATATTTTTATATTCCACCACGAATTTATAGGTAAATCTATGATATATTACATTTATTTCAGGTTAACAACACCCATGATCCATGCCCAAGTGGACTTCGGTTTCGATTTAGTCAGAATTTATGCCCATTAAGGTGTGGGTTGTAACATTGAGTTTGTGATTTTTAGGATATGATACAAGAAATGATACGAAAATATCATTTTATAAGCATTGAAATTGAATAAGTATTTTGATAGAAGTATCGAATAGTCTGATTTTCAATCAAAATGCAAAGGAAGCATGTCCATAACAAAGAAACACTAAAAGATACATATATATTTCTAGACTATATGCAAACAACATACTACTGATTATGTGATGACCCACAATTCCGTACCCATTGAGCCGACAATAAACCACACATGTCCGACCCAAGTTGCATGGAAGTATGGATGATCAAGGTTAAAAAAAGAAAATAAGACAAAACATAATCTCACATGAATGGAATAATATATAATATTGAATAATATCTTTACAGCGGAAAACTTTTAAATGCATATATCAGAGTCTAACCTAAATTCATCTTGGACGGTTATAATCATCTTTCCTTATAATTGCTAACAACATCAAACTAAAACTAACAAACCACAACGGATAATAAAATATGTCTGTACGTAGATGAATATCTCTAGCTCTCCTCTGGAAACTTTAACTGTCTTCAACTAAACCTGAAACTACTCGGATCTGACCCGAGTATTGAAAATACCCGGATCAGGCTTGATAAACCAACGTGAGAAACTAAAATATAAATGATAGTGTCATATCTTAGCCTATGAATAAAATCCGTTGAAAAGAAAGTGTGTCTCATAAGACTATGCCCACACATAAACATGAACGGGTTTTTACCTTATGATAACTAAAACATTTTTATATCAAAACATTTGCAAATAAACATATTAATCTTAGCCGAAATTTTTACCATTATTAAATTCTAGCTTACTGGGCTCTACAAACAAAACCGTAGGTTCTTATTGGAGAATGATCTCCATATCTGGTGATGGGACTACCTTCCGATGGGTACACCTCTAGATGGATGTTCCGAGGAACCATCATAAAGCTCCTGTACCAACACAAGATCGACTTACCTCTATAACTAGACAGTACTGAATATGTCATCCCTCGGTCGTCACCGCCTTTAAATCGGGCGTCCGAGCATACAAACCACATTAATTTACATCTAGATCATCATAACGGGAAGAAATATATCAAGAAGGGGATGACCATACCCTAACTGGGAATGACCACTTAGCCTTACCGCATCTAATCCTGTTTCGGTCATTTCCGGTTGATGAGGCTTAAGGCAATGATTACCTTTTCACATAGCACATATCACATCACTGAATGCCATATTGTCGTTTCCATTGACTACTGATTGCCTTTCACAAAAATACAACCCTTGAGCTCGTACATCTCAAGGAGGGTGTTAAGCTAAGAGAAGTTGCATTCTCTGTCACTACTGATATACGTTTGTAAAAACCAATGTACGTAATCTTTAGAAATGCAATGTCAGACAAATGTCCATACAAGTTGTCCAGGAAAATGACAAACCAAAGGCACTCTCCTTCTACCACTAGTAGCGAGTAGTCCTTGCAATTCGAAAAATCTCCACAACGAGGAGACCACTACTATAAATAACTCAATAATGGAAGCTACCCAGAGCATATCAACAAGCAGTCCTCACGCTATGAAGATCAACGGTCTTCAATAATCATCATCTTCAACATGTCTTCACATTCGAACGTATTCATTGGTTCGAAGTGGTTTTCGGATAGGAATCATCCAAATCCGACCCAAATTCCTTAGAAGCCAATTATCGATAAAAAAATGTTGAGTTCATATGTGGATATCAATCATCAATCAATTACTTCATCTTTTATAAATATCTTTCTTAGATATATTCTTTTCAATTTATTCCATTTTATTTTCAAGAGTATATGGAATCATTAAGCCTCATTTATCAAGTCATTTGGTTTATTTAAATATTTCTTAAATCCTGAAATAATTCCAAATCATTTTCTCTTTTACTTAGGAAAACTTTTTCAAATCATTCATTAAATCTTAATCAAAGATTTCTTATATTCAAGCAATAACTTTTAACTTAGGGAATATATTTCCAAATCATTTATTAAATCATAATAAAAGATTTATTTTTTAACTTCAAATCAAATTCTTACAAATCGAAGATTTTCATAACAGAGTACTACTGCCACTTTAAATATGGTAAATTTCACCTCCACGGACTAATAGCAAGTAATCCTACCTCATGAATATCTTTGTCTTCAACGATCTATGTCCTCAATATGTTTTATTTCGAAAATTAGTTGAAGGGGTTTTTGGATGATTTCGAAATTCCTAGAGTACTACTAATAAAGTTCATTCTTTTTCTTTGGATAATATATTAATTTCCCTCACTTAACTCTCGATCCAAATTCCTTAACTTTTAGGCGAGTCAAAAATAATGTTGTTTAAGACATCGTTTACGATAAACCATATATCAATCTTAGAAAACATTATTGAGTAAATAGGGTCACAGAAATCATTCTAATATTACTCAACATCAGTTTCCATATTCAGCAAGTGCTCTGGACGGAATAGCTGTGAAATTATCTTTTAAATTCCACGAACAGGACGAGTTCCCTCTTCAAATTTTAATACTAAGTATAAGAAGTTTATCTCTATGCAATCCAAATCGTAATTAATTAATTTTGAGATTGTTTAAATTTTTGGATAATATTAATCTTCTACTATTTAAGAAACTTAATACAATCTTTCTATTTCAGAGCATCCAGGCTTTCCTTTCGATCTGTTCCACCCCTCGTTTAAGAAAAGAAAACATAGGCCAGGTAAGTTCACGGCACTAGTTGCTCCATCTTTAACCTTAGTTAAACATCTTGTTTTATCTTCTTAGATCTCACAAGCGGGACAAATACACTAGTCGTTTCCGCATACTCAGTTTGTTATTATATTCAATCGTCTTCACTTTTTGTTTAAGTGGTATAAACAATTCCTCTTAACCATTTATTCAAACTCTTATTAAAACTCCCAAATAATCTTTAACTGACTTAATTATTCTTTCAAAATCATTCACAAAATATATAGTAAAGAATTCTTAAGTCTAAAACTACGTTTCAAAAGTTATTAAAAACTGTTGCGAAAAGCGTTGCGAAAAGTGTTGCAAATAGTGCTTTAAAAGCTATATTCTTCCAAACCACTTTTATATCATTTAGATATCCATATTTTCAAGTTAAATCACTTTTTAAACATTTTAAAAAAATTAGAATTTATTTCTTATTTTTTAAAATATTTAAAATATCAATTTTAAACTTAGGTCACTTTGCTACAAAAAGCGCAATTTAAAAAAAAAAATTTGGACATATTTAAAATGTACAAGATAAAACCTTGATTTTCTTTTTTTACCTTTTTAAATATATTTAAATGTTTATAAAATATTTCTAACTCACTTTAAAACTATTATCAAAAGGTTTACGCGTTCCATATACATTATTATATTTTCAAAAGGAAAGTGGTTTCCTTTGTGCTTATCGACGTGTATTAACGTAACTTGGCAAAAAAAATTAAAAGTCATATCAAACAATCAATACTTGATGATCAAAGCATATATAAGCATATATAGCAAGCATAACACATCATCAAACATGTATATAGGTAAATAGAGATGTTAAATAGAGTTTCTCATCATAAACCAAAGCAATTAACTTCCTACCAACATTCTAATCAACCAACACTTCACTAATTAATCCATACTCCATTTAAACAGTAGAAAATAAATTTCCCTTCCTTCGAAGTTCTAGGCCAAGCCATGAGATGGAGATAGGCGAAAGTATAGAGAAGAAGTGGTAGAGCTTTGACCTTGAATTCTCAAAATTAGACCCGAAAAATAGATCATCTTCTCTCTTATTTTTGACTCTCTTACTCTTAAAATTTGAAAAACTTGTTAATTGAAAAGTTGTTGCAAATTCTTTTCTCTTGAATTTTTAAAAAAAAGAATCACTTGATTTTGAATAGTTTTGAAGAAGATGTGATAGAATGAATAAGAGGTATTGTCGGGTTGACAAAAATAAAGCCTGAAAAAGCACTTTAAAAAATTGAGTTTCAGGTATACAAACCTCAAAACTGGAAAAAGTGACCAACATAAAAGTTGTAGCCACTAGAATTTTATATGTTTAAAAAAAATAATTTCTCAATTTGGATCCGTTATGATCAAGTTATGATCAAAACAAAATGGCATATTCTTTGGCATAAAAACTGGGCCGAAAATGCACTGGAAAGAAGTGAATTTTTGACATGGTTAACTTTAGAATGAGACAAATGGTCAACAAGAAAATTGTAGCCACTGTAAATATGCATGATTTAAAAAAAAAATTTCATTTTGGCTCTGTTTTGAAGAAGTTATGGCCGAGAGAAGAAGGGTTAAAATAGAGGAGTTTGATTTGAAGAGGATGAACATTGACTTCTTTTGAATATTTTGTAAATATTTTAACATTATTTCTTCCTAATTTTAACCTATGGCTTGGAAGCCATTAAAAAGAATAGGAAGAAGATGAAGAAGCTTAAGAAAATAAGAAAAAGAAGAAATGTGAATAAAAGTGAAGAAGGAGGTGAGTATTTATAGAAAAAGAAAGAAGTGGTAAATTTACCAAAATAACCTCTTACTAAATTACCAAAATAACCTTACTTCACCCTAAAGCAATATCCACTTTTTCAATACTTAACATCAACTTTTATATCCTTACTTTATGTCTTAGTCACTAAAAGATTAAGTAAAGAATATCACAATTATATTGGCTTTGATTTGATGTTTACTTTTTCTTACTTTTGTTAATTCTTACTTACTTTTACTAATGACTTCTAGAAGTTTTCTAATCCAATTTACTAAAAGTAAAAAATGTTTAGTTATTAAAATGCGTAATATATATGTTAAAACATGTTAACAAAGGTGCGATAACGTTGCGTAACTTATTTTGAAAAAAATGTTGATTTTCGACAAAACATTTTGATGTTTTTGTTAAACCATTTATCTATGTAAACCAAATTTCACAAATGATTTGTTATTATATTCAAATAATTCAAACAAGTATATTTGACTTATAACATAATATAAAATAATATCTAAATCTATTTGAAAAAATATGGCATCGATTTATCGGTATGCGACAAAATTTGTCAACTTTATAAAACAAGTTTTATATATTTATCAAACCATTATAAATTAAATTACTATTATTATCAAATAAGTTTGATATCGATTATATATATATATATATATATATATTTAAAAGGAATTATTTATCCTTTAAACAAGTTTCATGAATA
Organism: Allium cepa; assembly: GCA_030765085.1. NCBI lineage: Eukaryota > Viridiplantae > Streptophyta > Magnoliopsida > Asparagales > Amaryllidaceae > Allium > Allium cepa. Next base: position 446,476,473 of record CM060931.1, read on the forward strand.
TTTATCCTACTTTATTGGAATCCCACTTTTGTCAATTTTACAATGGAAATCCAAAATCTTTATTCAATATCAAAAATAAGTTTACCTTTCTTATTTATCATATAAAAATTGATTGTTTAAATTTGAAAATTATACATTTGAATATTTGAAATAAATTAAATATTCCTTTTCAAAGTGATAAATTACGGGTCGTTACATTCTCCCCTACTTAAAAGAATTTCGTCCTCGAAATTACCCTGAACCAAACCCATAATATTTTACCTAAATCATTATTTCACAAACTTAAATTTATAAGATGTACCCAAATAATCCGTATATGATCTTCTATTCGAATCCACAACTTTATTTCCAGACTAGTATCAATCTCCTGATCCTCTAGTGTGGACTCTGATCAAGCTTCTAGATCAGATACACTTGCTTTCCTTGCATAGCTCTCAACTACTATCGAAAACTCGAGTAACTAATCCCAAAACATCATCAATGCTCGCGTTCAAGAAATCGAGTGTTAAATTCTTTTCTGGGGTAGTGTAAACACCTCAAAGTTCCGTACTTGGACATTAGATCAAAATTTGCGTGACAAAATTACTATTTATTTTTCTCAGTTATACCAAATTCTCCTTATTCACTTCCTTTTTTTCATTCATTTTTTAGTATATTTTCTTTAATACTAATATTGTTACGAATCATTTCGTAAAATTAGTACTTAAGTTTATTATATCTTATAAATACAACTATGTAAATCCCTCACTTTTAAAAGCTTAAGTCCAAATTCTTAAACTGTAGAATTCATTAATAAAACATTTTCCAGGTTACAATTACATTTTAAAGAGTCATGATTTTACTTAAGTATATAAATAGTTCATGACGTAGATCCGGTTTTGTATAATACCCTTTTATATTCTAACAGTATATATATTCCAAATTCCCGACCGATTTTATATCCAGGTGAATTACGGTTTGTGGTAAGTTGCTATCATTTCAAATTCATAATTACAAAATTTATTTATGATTTAACGCAATTATAAATTTCTCCACTTTAAAATCCTTTTTATTTATAATCACATTTATAAATTATACTTATCCAATTTCATTTACTTAAAACATTTCGCAATGGTTACCAAAAGTTTTCATAAATACCTTAAATCTGAGTTTGGCGTGATTTTCAAATTTTCGACTATTCAAAATCGTCGAGAATCCCCCTTTATCTTCTCAATTAGTGATTCCAAATTTATATTTGGTTTAAACACTTTTATGAATATACTAATCAATTTATCAATTAATTATTCACATTATCTCTTTAACTTTAGAAAATTATATAGATGGAGTAACTCCTAAATAATATCAAGGAACTGGGTACTACCAATAATATTATATGTATCCTCTTAACAAGAAGAGTAATACTTAAGAGAAGTGTTTACCATTCGAACATATTTCTGCCCATTTTTACTTTATTTTCGAGCCATTCGAACTAGTTATCATAAAATATCTCTTTTTATTTAAAATAATACCCTTTTCAAAATGATTTAGAGATTACTTTTGTTTATAAAACCTATTTTATAAATTCTTTTTTTAAATTCATCTTATATTAATTAACTTCATTTAAATAACCATAATTCTTTTAAATTACTCGAATTTAAAACCTTCATTCCTTTTATATTTTTCTTTTACATAATCATTTTATATTATATCATTTTTATCTTATATGTTCATTCCTTAAACCAATCTTATTATCAAACACCTTACAGTCAAGATATTTATACTTTAACTTTTAAATTAAACAATTGATCAATTTATGATAGTAACTTAACATTATCATTTATTAATTTATTATTTTGGAATTAGTATTAAAGATTTTAATTAGCTTATCACATTTCTTACTTATTGACTATCTTTATAAAACAACTTATGGTCAAACTGTAAAATTCTAATCACAAGATGTTCATACTTAAATTTCACTAATCTTGATTTCTAACCATATAATTTTTCAAAATATATACTTTGTAATCAAAATATAATCCTACCTAAAATTATTTCATTTACTATTTTTTCAAAACAAAACCTTTATATATAACATTATCAAATACGCCATCATATATAATACTCTCAACTCATTCTAGGGTGTTACTAACCTTATATATAATGAGTTACTCGTCCTAGGATATTACCCTATCTCTGATGAGCCTTTACCCCACCAAAGCCAAGGTTATTGCCTAACCTCAAGTTTAGATACCAAATGTGACGACCCATAATTTCGTACCCTTTGAGCCGACAATAAACCACACATATTCGACCCAAGTTGCACGGAAGTATGGATGATCAAGGGTAATAAAGAAAATAAGACAGAATATAATCTCATACGAATGGAAAAATATATAATATTGAACAATATCTTCACAGCGAAAAACTTTTAAATACATATATCAGAGTCTAACCTAAATTCAGCTTGGATAGTTATAAACATATGTCCATCCAATTGCTGACAACATCAAACTAAAACTAACAAACCCTAGAGGATAATAGAATATGTTCATACGTAGATGAATATCTCAACCTCTCCTTCGAAAACTTTAATCGTTTTCAACTAAACCTGAAACTACTTGGATCTGACCCGAGTATTGAAAATACTTGAATCAAGCTTGATAAACCAGCATGAGAAACTCAAATATAAATAACAGTGTCATATCTCAACCTTTGAATAAAATCCTTTTAAAAGAAAGAGTATCTCATAAGACCATGCCCATACATAAACACGGATGGGTTTTTACCTTATGATAACTAAAACATTTTTATATCAAAACATTTGATATTGTTTCTAATGACATTCTTTGAAAAGATTTGCAAATAAACTTATTAATCTTAGCCGAAATTGTTAACATTATTAAATTCCAGCATACTAGGCTCAACAAACAAAACCTTAGGTTCTTATTTGAGGATGGACTTCCATACAAATGATCAGGTGAAGGGACTACCTTCCGATGGGTACACCTCTAAATGAATGTCCCGAGGAACCATCACAAAGCTCCTCTACCAACACAAGACCAGCCTACCTCTATAACTAGATAGTATCGAATATGTCATCTCCCGGTCCTTCTCGACCTTTAAACCGGGAATCAAGCATACAGACTACATTAATTTACATCTCGAGCGTCATAGCAGGAAGAAATATATTTAGAAGGGGATGATCATACCCTAATTGGGAATTACCCACTTAGCTTTGCCGAATTTAACCCTGTTTCGGTCATTTCCCGGTTGATGAGGCTTGAGGCAACGATTACCTTTTCACTAGCACATATCACATCTCTGAATGTCACATTGCCATTTCCGTTGACTACTAATTGCCTTTCACAAAAATACAACCCTTGAGCTCGTACGTCTCAAGGAGGGCGTTAAGCTAAGAGAAGTTGCCTTCTCCACCACCACTAATGTATGTTTGTAAAAACCAATGTACGTCATCTTTAAAAAATGTAATATCATACAAATGTCCATACAAGTTTCCTAGGATTAGGACAAACCAAAGGCACTCTCCTACTACCACTAGCAGCGAGTAGTCCTTGCAATCCGAAAATTCTCCACAACAAGGAGACCACTGCTATAAATAACTCTATAATGGAAGCTACCCAGAGCATGTTTGCAAGCAGTCCTCACGCTATGAAGATCCACAGTCTTCAATAATTATCATCTTCAACATGTCTTCACATTCGAACATATTCAATGGTTCGAAGTGGTTTTTGGATAAGAATCACCCAAATCCGACCCCGGTTCTTTCGAAGCCAATTATCGACAGAAAAGATGTTAAGTTCATATATGGATATCAATCATCAATCAATTACTTCATCTTTTATAAAATATCTTTCTTAGATATATTCTTTTCAATATATTCCATTTTCTTTTTAAGAGTATATGGAATCATTAAGCCACGTTTATCAAATCATTTGGTTTATTTAAACCTTTCTTAAATCCTGGAATAAATTCCAAATCATTTTCTCTTTTACTTAGGAAAGCTTTTCCGAATCATTCATTAAATCTTAATCAAAGATTTCTTATATTCAAGCTATAATTTTGAGCTTAAGTAAAATATTCCCAAATCAATTATTAAATCATAATAAAGATTTCTTTCTTAACTTCAAATCATATTTTCGCAAATCGAAGATTTTCACAACAAAGTACTACTGCCACTTTAAATATGGTAAATTTCACCTCCATGGACTAATGGCAAGTAATCCTACCTCATGAATATCTTTGTCATTAATGATCTTTGTCTTTAATATGTTTTAGTTCAGAAATTAGTATGAAGGGGTTCCGGATGATTTCAAAATCTTTTTGTTTTGTCTTAGAGTAATTAAGCAATTCATTCTTTTTCTTTGGATAATATTTCAATTTCCGTCACTTAACTCTCAATTCAAATTCCTTAACTTTTAGGCGGGTCAAAAACAATGTTATTTAAACATCGTTTATGATAAACCCTAAAATCAGTCTTAGCAAATATTATTGAGTAAATAGGATCATAGAAATCATTCTAATTTTACTCAACATCAATTTCCGTACTCAACAAGTGCTATGGGCGGAATAACGGTGAAATCACCTTTAAATTCCACAAATAGGACGAGTTCCCTCTTCGGATTTTAATACTAAGTATAAGAAGATTATCTCTATGCAATCCAAGTCGTAATTAATTTTGGAGATTGCTTAATTTTTTGGATAATACTAATCTTCTACTATTTTAGAAACTTAATACAATCTTTTTATTTCAGAGCATCCAGGGTTTCCTTTCGATCTGTTCCACCCCTCATCTAAGAAAAGAAAACATAGGTCAGGTAAGTTCAGGGAACTGTGTAACGACCCACCATTCATCCCATAGAATGACGCATTATTAATAAGAAAGAAAGAGATAGAGAAGAGAAAAGATAGAAAAGAGAAAAGATAGAGAAGATAGAAAGAAACAACATCAGAATCTCAACAGCGGAACGAATAAACTATATTAATCACATAAATTTTACATAGTATACAACAGCTATCAGAGTGACACAACTTACATATCACATACTAGACAGTTATAATCACCTGTCTAGTTATTACAACACAATATACAACCCAAAGAAAATACTCAGAGAACACACCACGGAACACTATATATCTACAATCGCTGAAGCCTCCAGCTCCATATCTCTTCCAGAATTCGTTAAATCAAACCTGAATCCCTTGGCTACTCGTAAAAATTTGAGTACCCAAGAGTTTAAGAAAACAGAAGATAAACTTCGGGTTAGACATGGGTCTGGTGTGAGTAACAGGTTAAAGTTTCTTAACTTTAGAAAAACCTTTGAAAACAAAGGTATCACGTAAGACTTCCCACACATAAACATGGGTAAGTTTTTACCTTACGCTAACCAAAACATTTGCTAGGAAATTCAGTGATATTATAATAGGGTCTAGGGTTTTCAAGTATAATACAGAAATAGCTGGAATGCTTACATCTCATGTTCCAACATAGTTGGGAACAACTAAAACGTACGGCACTTATTGGAGAATGGATTTCATACAATGGCATGGCTACTGGGGTACCGCCCATCACAGTACGGGGCCTAGATCACCGTACAGAGGATCCACCCTAAATCCCCTACAACACAAGGCCAGAACCATCCCTTACTGGATAGTCCCCAACAAGACAACCCCGCAATTGGTGTGCATATCCAATTGCCCACTAAGTCGAATAAAAAGAGACCTCTAGACAGGGGAAAATCTTGTCCTACTTGGGTGATACCCACGTAACCTTGCTGCTCCTCCCCTGTTTTAGCCATTTCCGATTGATGAGGCTTGAGACTACGATTACCTTTATAGAACACATCTATCTTAGAATGCTCATCGTCCAACTGACGATGTTCTGAAAGCATTCAATCCATACAAGTTCGTTCCGGGTTCGAATGAAACCGAAGGCATTATCTCGTTACACTCATTTTGGAATCACCCTCAAAGTTAATAACGATAACCCTTGCACTCTGAATCTTCATCTTCACTTGAGATTCACAACCTATCGTTAATTTGGATCGATGTGGTTTTCGGATATCCTGAAAACCTGATCCCGGTCTTATCAAAATCCAAAACGCCATCTTTTAGATCTAAGCTGTTTTAAAGTTTAAAACAATTCAATTCTATTATCTATATACACACAGATAGATAATTCACATCATCATCACAAACAGATAATCTACATTATCATCACAAATAGATAATTCACATTATCATCATACTTCAACCAAAGCATCCATATCATACAACATCACTCATCTCATATCTGAGATCTCGAACCAATCAAGGCAATTAATATCATCCATCCCTACATAAGCAAGGATTATTTAATCACACTATAATTAATTTAAAACGAATTAAGTTAATTACTTCATCTCTAATTAATTTAAAGTGAATTAAATTAATTACTTTCCTTATTAAAAATCTTGCTTACATAACCATTAATTAATTACAAAACAATTAATTAATTATCCTCTAATTATCCACCTTAATTAATCAACCTTGATTAATTATACTTTAATTACATTCAAGTAATTATCCTTTGATTAATTTCACAAATTAATTATCCTTAACCAAATACAGTAATTAACCTTTAATTACTTTATTAATTATTTAGCTATAATTAATTACATTAATTAATTACTCTTCAATCACTTATCATTGATTAATTAATCTTAATTAATCAACCCCTAATTACATCATTAATTATATTTATTAATGATTCCTAATTACATTTTTAACTAATTATTATTTTAAAATTAATTACATTAAGTAATTAATCTTTAATTAAACTACAATTATTAATCACTCTTGATTAATCCCATACAGTAATTAATTACCCTTAATTACTTCATTAAATAAATTAATTACTCCTTAATTAGTTATCTTAATTAATCCCTTGATTAATTACACAAAGTAATTGAATTCAAATTACTTCCATTATTAAATCATCTTCAATTAATTACATCCTGCAATTACCCATTAATTACTTCACTAAGTAATTACACTTATTTTTTAGGCAAAGCCAGCGGGGTTAAAAATGGGCCCCTACCATTTAATTAATATACCAAGAAATAATTACAGAGATGAGGGAAACAAAGCAACCTAAAACAAATAGGCAAACAAGAAACATAGGAACAAGCAAACAAAGAGGGACATGCACATCAAAAAACAAAAAATAAAAAAGACAACAACACACCAATTCCAGCCAAAGATGAATCATAGAAGAGCATTCAAAAATGCATGATAAAAACATGTCTGGAAGCAGATAAACCAAATCTCAATCCCTCCACAATACTCCCTTTCATTTGCACGAAGGATTTCCTTTTCCCCGTAAAAATAATTGCATTCCTCTCATCCCAGATCATCGCGATGAAGATTTTAAGGGTAAAAAGAAGAAAATAAGAAGATTCACTTTTCCATCGCGTAGCCTTGTATAAGCGATCCCATTCAATTTCACTGATAATGGCGACCGACCTACCAGTGGTGATAGAATTAATTGTGCACCATAACTTATTGACATACGGGCAGTTAAAGAATAAGTGTAGTGTATCCTCATGTGCAGCAAACAAAAACTGCACATAGTATCCATATCGAGACCTCTCTGTCTCAACTTAATTTCGTTTTCAAGCAATCAATGAAAATCTTCCAGAGCAAAAGGTTATGCCTCTCAGTGTTATGATTTAGCCAGATACGTTTGTGCCAGCTGAGAGTCACTCTATTATTATGGAAACCAGAAGCTTGTACATGCCACCGATCGAATACCTGTCTTGACAGAAAGACCAAGAGATGCCATCATGTTGAGATAAAGGGACATGACAGCCAAGGAGGAGATTCCATTGCTAACGAACATACTGATTACTCGAGTACGGAAAGTCTGCACTACCATCAAAAAGAAAATCGATAGCCAGAGCATTATTACCAATACCAGATTGAGCTTGCTGATTGAATGTGAGGAGGTGACTCAGGATAGTACCATACTTCACCCATAGGTCATGCCAAAAAGACACACGACCATTAATACCTATTCTACATTTAGCATATGGCAGTATAACAGATCTAAGATTCAGAATACAATGCCACGTCCAACTACAAGATTGAGGTGTAGCCATGGTCCAGAAATTCTTATTTCCAATTATATACCTGTGCGACCATTTCACCCGTATATTATCTTTATGATTCAGGAGGTTGTCAATGTGATTCACCATGGCAGCACGATTCCACAGAAGCAAATTTTTGATACCAAGGCCACCTCTGGACTTCGGCATATCAAGCTTGGAGAATGCACATGGTGTTAGCTTATTAGAGTTCACAGAACCATGCCATAAAAAATTAGACATAGCACTCTTTATCATATTAATCAGTTTGCTAGGTAGAATGAAAGATCTGGCCCAATACACTGACATGGAGAAAATTATCGAGTTGATGAGCGTCAGCCTTCCTGCCTGACTAAGCAACCTATTAGTCCACAAAGTAAGTCCGGCAGTGATCCTCTCATACATAGGAATACATTGAGCGTAAAATAGCCATAGAAATACCAAGGTACATGGAAGTATCAGCTCTTTGCGTGATAGAAGTAATGTTTGAAATTTGGTTTATTAGGTCATTGGACACACCAGCAATCAAGAGATCAGACTTGGATAAGTTAATCGATAAGCCAGTGGTTTTGTAAAACTTGTTAACACCATCCATAATAGATGACACGGTCGTGAAAGTAGGCTTGAAAAAAATAACAAATCATTGGCAAACATTAAAGATGTAATGAGAGGATTCTTGCATTTAGGGTGAACCGAGTAACTACCAACATACACAAGTTGAATAAGAATTTGAATTAATACTTCCATAACCAGTATGAATAAGTAGGCGGACATAGGATCACCCTGCCGAATACCTTGTTTACTCCGAAAATAACCCTCATTACATTTATTGACCATAATGGAGAACCTAGCAGTAGAGATGCAAGCTTCAATCCATGCTACAAAGTGTTTGGGAAAGTTCATTAAGCCCATTATCCTAAATACAGAGTCCCATTGCAGTGAGTCAGATGCTTTGGAAATGTCAAGCTTGAACATGGCTTTGGGAGAAACATAAGAGGTGTTATAACCTTTCAGAAGTTCGTGAGACATCAATACATTATCAAGAATACTCCTGCCACTAAGAAAGGCAGCTTGATTGGAGGAAATGATCTTAGGCAAGACTAACTTGAGTCTAGTAGCTATAATATTAGATATACACTTGTATATGGTGTTGCAGCAAGAGATAGGCCTATAGTCAGAGACGTGACATGCATTTTTAACTTTAGGAATGAGAGCTATGTTCGTTGCATTGACAGATCCAATCATCTTGCATTTGTTAAAGAAATTATGAACAGCCTTCAAGAAAGTTGGGCCAACTATTTCCCAGCATGAGGTAAAAAAGGTGGCATTAAAACCATTAGGACCTCCAGTAGAGTTAGAATTGAGAGAGAATAGAGAAGATTTAATCTCGCTGTCAGTAATTGCAGATGATAACAAGACATTGTCTTCAGTAGAAATTATGGGAATGCTAACAGAGTCAAGTAGCTCAAGCGAAGGAGCAAAGTTATTACTGTTACCAAGTAACTTGCTGAAATAATCAAGAAACATATTAGCAATACGAAGAGGGTCAGAGATATACTCACCACTATCATCAATTAGAGTGTTAATTAACTCTCTAGACTGTTTTGCCTTAAGTGTAGAATGGTAGAAAGAAGTGTTACGATCACCATCCTTGAACCACTCTATTCTAGTCTTTTGTTTAACCATTTGCCCTTCCTATCTTAATGCGTCAAAAAGTAATTACACTTATTAATTACAATAAGTAATTACTTATCAAATCGTTCAGAGATTAAATTAAATTAAATTAAACTAAATTAATTAACTTGAACTAATCACATTAAACTCAATTAATTACCTTGAGTAATTAATTCCTTAGTTAGTTCCATTAAGTAATTATACTTAAACAATTTCACAAATGATTATCTTTAATTAATTAATCAAATTAATAGTTAAAATTAATCGCATTAATTAATTATTTAATAATCTCAAGTTAATGACCTTCATTAACTATTAACAATTCTTAATTACTTCTCTAAAGTAATTAAACTTACATAAATCTTTATTAATTACAAATTAATTAATATTAATGACCAATTAATTAATCTATAACTATTTAATTAATTAATTTTTAACCGTAACTTAATTAATCCTTAATTACTTAATTAATTAATTCCTAATCATTAATTAAAAATCTAATCTTATCTAATTAATGATTCTTAATGACAAATTAATTATTTCTTAAATAACTAATCTAAAACTTTAATTAATTAATTTAAAACCCTTAATTACTTAATTAATTATCCAAATCATTAACTTATTAAATTAATAAATTATTCTTTAATTACCTTAATAATTTAATGAATCACAAATCATTAAATCCTCATTTACTTTAAGATAAAACTTTATATTAATGATCAAATTATCATTAACAAATCATTTAAAAACAATTTACTTCTAAATTTATTTATTTTTAAATTTCATTTTAAATTTAAGATTTAAAATGAATACCAATTTAACTTTAACAAAGTTTAAAACAATTTAAAAACCTTTTAAAATCTCATGTTAAAGAAATACTTGTCTTATAAATAAAACTTAAAAGAACTTAAACCAAATCCATTTAAATTCAAATCATTTTAAAATACATTTTAAACATCCAAAGTTGTTTAAAACATTTTAAGTCTTAAAAACTTATTTATCTCCAAACAAAGATTCAAACTAAATTTGATTACAGATTAAAACTTGACTTAAAACTTTACTTTACATTTAAAAATTCATTTTTAAATTTTAAAAACAAAACAGGTTTGAAACCTGTAGCCAAACATATACCCGAGCCGCCCCTCAATTTGCTTCAAGCAAAACCTAGCTAAACTTCGAGCCAAACATCAAATTACTCGAGAAAAACTCGAGTAAACCTCACTGATCAAACCAAACATCACCAAGGTCAAAGAGGTGCACCGTGCACATGCACGGTGGCGCCGTCTCACTTTGATCATCAATGATGATCTACACATATCGAAAATCACCCTCACACCTAAACACGATCATCAGATCGTCCTTCCAAACTAGAAATCGAATTCAAGTGCTCAAACCAAACCTGGAACAAAACCAGGAACCACCACCTCAAACCTGAAAATGCCTCGTTCTCGAATCTTCGACCATCAAAAATTCTGCAACTTCGGCCAAGCCTTCGTCAACCCACCTACTTCCATTTCCCAAAATCCTGTTGAACTCGATCAACCAGAGATGTCGCGATGATCAAAATACCAAACCTAGTTAAAACTAGGGTTACAAACTAAGAACAATCACCGCCGTCACCACAGCGTCTTGATCAACATCCAGCCATTTTTCCCCCAACCCTCGATCACTCTACTACCTTCAGAAAGAAACCCGACCTCTACGATCAAGTAGATCATCAAAAAAACCCCAATTTCCTATTTTCTGATCAACTAGAACTGCACCCTCAAACTAATACTAAAAATTATGATTTTAGTTTTAAAAATCATGTTTTAGTTTAGGTATTCAATTTATAATCCTGAATCAATGAATTTCAAAGTTTGGATTTTGACTTATATTAAATTTTCTTAGTCATTTTGATTTCCAAAGACATTTAAATATTACCTTAACTTAAGTTTAATTTTAAACTAGAATTTGTAATGAAATAAACAAGTTTTATTCGATACTTAAGTTTAAATAGAGACTAAATCAAGAGGTTTTGAATTTAAATAAAAACATGAAAACTGGAAGCTATAAACAGAGAGGATTCTAATGAAAACAACATGCATACCCAAACATTAGTATATACAGAGCAGATTTCACTTATATATACACACAATACATATCCATTTCAGAAAACTAGCATGCAACCAAATTATTCAAATGTTTAAGCTTTTTAAAATAATGTTACTCATTTGTTAAATTTGATGAACAGAGCACATTTAATTTGAAAAGCTTTTAACTGAGAAAACTTGAATTGCTGGAAAATGGGCTTGTTTTTAAAACTGCATGCTTCTATAGAAATATGCTGAGACGACTGAAGACCTGATTAACTTGCTTTTGATTCCAGGTTGAAGAATGCAGGCTTTTGAACAGATTGAAGAAAAATGCAGGCTCTTATTTGAAAAATGGTTTGCAATCTTGATTCTGAAATTTAGTTACTGGTTTTAAGAAATGCAGGCATTTGTTCTTGCTTTGAAAATGAGTTACAGGGTTGAAACAAAAACAGGCTTTGGTTTTAACTTGCTTTAGTTAGAAATTCAGGTTTGAGGAAGATGATTACAGATTGCTTTTTGATCTTTGAAAATGAATTATAGATCTAGTTACTGGTTGTTAGAAAGGGTTTGAGGAGTGTTATTTCAGATTTGCTTGAGTCATTGTGAAGGCTGAAGATTTTCTTAGTTTTAGAAAGAAAGAAAAAATAGAAAAAGAATGGAAGGGAAGAAAGCAAATGTTTATATAAGTTAATATGTGGTTTAATAAAAATAAGAAGGAAAATCAAAATTGAGGTTGACACTTGTTAAAACAATTTACACTTGTCATTAGAGTTGATTAACAATTTACACATGTTAAAACAAAGTCTTACAAACTTACATGTGTTACTTAATTAATTAATATTTATTTTCAAATGTTAATAAAAGTTTTTAACTTAATTTATTAATTTACAATACTTATATATGAATATAAATTACTTTAAAAAAAATCAATTATATTTATAAATAAAAGCTTATACATATATTTAAAAATCCAAAACATTTTAAAATATCTATCTTTTGAATTTCAAAACTTTAAATTCAATTCAAATTAAATTCTTAAATCCAATTTTTAAAATCAAGTTATATACATACATATATAACTACACAAATTCAATTTTTGAAAATAACAAATTCTATTCTCTTTAAAATCTATATATCCATAAAACAATTCATTATAATTACTATCTAAAAATAACACATTTATCAATTTAAATAATTTATAAAAGAGATTACCTTATTATTAATAAATTACTTATCTTACAAAATGTACTAATAAATCATATATATCAAGCTATATTTAAATAGAAAATAAAATAAACTTTTTGTTGATTAATTCAAACTTATCTTAAGCTAAAATAAATTTTAAACAATTAACATATATCTTAAGTATTTAAAACCATATAGTTATTTATTTAAATAACCTTTGAAAAGATTTATATTGAATTTGAAAACATGCTCTATTTGTTAAATTAAAACAAAGCTTATCTAAATATATACGAATATATATACACACACACACACACACACATTATAAATAGACAATAATTTATTAGCTTTTAAAAGATAAATCTACCAATTAAATATTTATTAAAAGAAGATTATTAAATCAATTCAAATTTTATTAACAAAAATTATCAAATCAATTTAATTTTTAACACAGATTATTAAATTGATATTGCCCAAAATTCCGGGTCATCACATTCCTCCCTCTTAAAAGAATTTCGTCCCCGAAGTTTAAAAGCAAAGGTAATTTAATAATTTATCAAAGAATTAATTTTAAAACACAAGCATATATTATCAATCATATGCTAACAACCATAGCAACCAATTCACTCAATCAAAAAATCTAACTATCCAGAAAAATACTGGATAGAACTTCCTAGAGTTTCCCAGGTTCAAATACCGGGATACTCGCTCTACAGAAACCAAACAATCTATACTACTAAGCTATAGAGCTTCTACTCATCTAGATCTACAAAACTAAATAGGATATCAGACCACAGACAAGTCTGACTCAACTACCAAATCCTCTAGAACCGCCGGTTCCACAACCAGAGATAGATCACACGTACTCCCTTAGAGATAAAGTGAAACACAATGTGAATTCCAGCCATCCAAACTGGCAATTCAATCCTGAAGACCAAATACTTTTCCTCACAAGAATATAATAAGATCCAAAACCTCGGAGCTAGCTTTCCAGTCATACCAAACCTTATAGCTACTTTAACCAGAGAAACTTTTCCAAAATCAAATCTCCGACTCTTATCCACAAAACTCTTCTGACAATCCTGGGTTGCCTATATCCTTCCTGATCAGCCCAACCTTCGCTGATGCCTCTAGAAACAAACTGGACCAAAAACAACCCTTCAAAATGATCCCCTTAATATCAACCAATATCAAGAACAAACTCCACTTCACAAACATGAGAAGACTGAACTAACTTCTCCTATCTGGAAAAGATAAAACAGATGCACTCCAAAACTGCTTCCGTTGCACAACTCTGATTTGGAGTAGATGAAAATACTGATGACGAACACAAGCACATCCTAGAAATATGATTTAACAGATCCATAAAAGAAAACTCAGAAGTTCTACCAAAAATCTAAGCTGCTTCACCAAACCATACACTAGGAACCATCCTTCTACTAAGCTGAACCATCGATATAACTCCCGGAATCCTAGTCGATAAGAAAACTCAATCTCCAGATGCTAAGGCAAACCTCTAACTTTCCAGAAGACATCTAGAAAATCTTTGATAACCTAAGAGAACACTCAAACTATCGCAAGTCACTTTTGCGATCAACCCAGCCTAATTCCAAAGATAACCGTTCTCTCTTAACCAATCAGAACAGCTTATGGTTATCTAGCCAATCCATCGAAGAAATGGATCCACTCAGCTGCTTTTGAACTCCTCCTCTAGAAAACTACTAAGTCAGATAACCTCCTTGCCGGCACACAGAACACCTCCGAGCTGCACTGCTGACACAGATGCCAAAGACTTCCCACCCAAAGCTCTTCGAGAAACTCGGACCCTAAACCAAACAGAAACACCTTGCTGAACTCAGCCACATTCCCGAAGTAGACACACTTCCTTAAACTTGTTCCAAAGAAACATCTTTGGAAATAATCCATAGTCACTGCGTCTCATCACACAACTAATACTTCTCGAGGTTGCCAAGATACCATCATCGCTTCTGCTCAGCTGATAGATCCAAACTCTACCCATCCAAACTTGCACCTCAAAGATAGACTCCGAACCTTAAAAAGGTTTCCTTCATAGATCGATGAAATCCTTACAGCACTGCAAAGCTTACTCGAGACGGTATTAGGTCTACAGTCTCGACAGATCCACTTCCAAACTCAACACTCGAACTTCCTACTATTGGTAGTCGTGTTACACACACCACTACCCCATCTACCTGTATAACTTATATTGGAAAACCCGAAAAGGTAACCCAACCAATAGGTAGAAATATATATATATATATATATATATATATATATATATATATATATATACACATATATATATATATATCAAAATTACAAGTACGCTCTCTCAAGAAAGAAATCACTCCAAAGCCTAGGTATTCACTCAACCTAGCACTCTGATACCACTAGAACGACCCGCCATTCATCTCACAGAATGACGCATCATTAATAAGGAAGAAAGGGATAGAGAAGAGAAAAGATAGAGAAGATAGAAAGAAACAACATCAAAATCTCAACAGCGGAACGAATAAATTATATTAACCACATAAATATTACATAGTATATAATAGCTATCAGAGTTACACAACTTACATATCACATACTAGACAGTTATAAACACCGGTATAGTTATTACAACACAATAAACAACCCAAAGAAAATACTCAGAGAACACACAGCGGAACACTATATATCTACAATCGCTGAAGCCTCCTCCTCCATATCTCTTCCAGAATTCGTCAAAGCTAACCTGAATCCCTTGACTACTCGTAAAAATTTGAGTACCCAAGAGTTTAAGAAAACAGAAGATAAACTCCGGGTCAGACATGGATCTGGTGTGAGTAATAGGTTAAAGTTGCTTAACTTTAGAAAACTCTTTGAAAACAAAGGTATCACGTAAGACTTTCCACACATAAACATGGGTAAGTTTTTACCTTACGCTAACCAAAGCATTTGCTAGGAAATCCAGTGATATTATAATAGAGTCTAGGGTTTTCAAGTAAAATACATAAATAGCTGGAATGCTTACATCTCACGTTCCAACATAGTTGGGCACAACTAAAACGTACGGCACTTATTGGAGAATGGATTCCATATAATGGCAGGGCTACTGGGGTACCGCCCGTCACAGTACAGGGCCTAGATCACCGTACCGAGGATCCATCCTAAATACCCTGCAACATAAGGCCGGAACCATCCCTTAATGGATAGTCCCGAACAAGACAACCCCGCAGTTGGTGCGCATATCCAACTGCCCACTAAGCCGAATAAAAAGGGACCTCTAGACAGGGGAAAATCTTATCCTACTTGGGTGCTACCCACTTAACCTTGCTGCACTTCCACTGTTTTAGCCATTCCCGGTTGATGAGGCTTGAGGCTACAATTACCTTTATAGAACACATCTATCTTAGAATGCTCATCGTCCTCTTGACGATGTTCTGAAAGCATTTAATCCATAAAAGTTCGTTCCGGGTTCAAACGAAACCGAAGGCATTATCTCGTTACACTCATTTTGGAATCACCCGTAGAGTTAACGGCGATAACCCTTGCACTCTGAATCTTCATCTTCACTTGAGTTTCACGACCTATCGTTAATTTGGATCGATGTGGTTTTCGGATATCCAAATCTGGAAACCCGATCCCGGTATCATCGAAATCCAAAATGCCATCTTTTAGGTCCAAGTTGTTTTAAAGTTTTAAAAAATCAATTCTATTATCTATATACACACAGATAGATAATTCACATCATTATCACAAACATATAATCTACATTATCATCACAAATAGATAATTCACGTTATCATCATACTACAACCAAAGCATCCATATCACACAGCATCACTCATCTCATATCTGAGATCTCGAACCAATCAAGGCAATTAATATCATCCATCCATACATAAGCTAGGATTATTTAATCACATTATAATTAATTTAAAATGAATTAAATTAATTACTTCATCTCTAATTAATTTAAATTGAATTAAATTAATTACTTTCCTTATTAAAAATCTTGCTTACATGACCATTAATTAATTACAAATCAATTAATTAATTATCCTCTAACTATCCACCTTAATTAATCATCCTTGATTACATTCAAGTAATTATCCTTTAATTAATTTCACAAATTAATTATCCTTAACCAAATACAGTAATTAACCTTTAATTACTTTATTAATTAATTAACTATAATTAATTAAATTAATCCTTAATTAATTACATTAATTAATTACTCTTCAATCACTTATCATTGATTAATCTTAATTAATCAATCCCTAATAACATCATTACTTATATTAATTAATGATTCTTAATTACATTTTTAATTAATTACTCTTTTAAAATTAATTACATTAAGTAATTAATCTTTAATAAACCACAATTATTAATCACTCTTGATTAATCTCATACAGTAATTAATTACCCTTAACTACTTCATTAAATAAATTAATTACTCCTTAATTAATTATCTTAATTAATCCCTTGATTAATTACATAAAGTAATTGAATCCAAATTACTTCCATTATTAAATCATCTTCAATTAATTACATCCTGTAATTACCCATTAATTACTTCACTAAGTAATTACACTTATTAATTACATTGAGTAATTACTTATCAATTCATTCAGTGATTAAATTCAATTAAACTAAATTAATTAACTTTAACTAATCACATTAAACTCAATTAATTACCTTGAGTAATTAATTCCTTAATTACTTCCATTAAGTAATCATACTTAAACAATTTCACAAATGATTATCTTTAATTAATTAATCTAATTAATTATTAAAATTAATCACATTAATTAATTATTTAATAATCTCAAGTTAATGACCTTCATTAACTATTAACAATTCTTTAATTACTTCTTCAAAGTAATTAAACTTACATAAATCTTTATTAATTACAAATTAATTAATCTTAATTGCCAATTAATTAATCTCTAACTATTTAATTAATTAAGTTTTAACCGTAACTTAACTAATCCTTAATTACTTAATTAATTAATTCCTAATCATTAATTAAAAAATCTAATCTTATCTAATTAATGATTCCTAATTACAAATTAATTATTCCTTAAATAATTAATCTTAAACTTTAATTAATTTATTTAATACCCTTAATTACTTAATTAATTATCCAAATCATTAACTTATTAAATTAATAAATTATTCTTTAATTACCTTAATAATTTAATGAATCACGGATCATTAAATCTTAATTTACTTTAAGATAAAACTTTATATTAATGATCAAATTATCATTAACAAATCATTTAAAAACAATTTACTTTTAAATTTATTTATTTTTAAATTTCATTTTAAATTTAAAATTTAAAATGAATACCAGTTTAACTTTAACAAAGTTTAAAACAATTTAAAAACCTTTTTAAATCTCATGTTAAAGAAATACTTATCTTATAAAGAAAACTTAAAAGAACTTAAACCAAATCCATTTAAATTCAAATCATTTTAAAATACATTTTAAACATCCAAAGTTGTTTAAAACATTTTAAATTTTAAAAACTTATGTATCTCCAAACTAAGATTCAAACTAAATTTGATTCTAGATTAAAACTTGGCTTAAAACTTTACTTTATATTTAAAAATTCATTTTTAAATTTTAAAAACAGAATAGGTTTGAAACCTCTAACCAAACATATACCCGAGCCACCCCCTCAATTTGTTTCGAGCAAAATCTAGCTAAACTTCGAGCCAAACATCAAATTACTCGAGACAAACTCGAGTAACCCTCACTGATCAAACCAAACATCACAAGATCAAAGAGGTGCACCGTGCACATGCACGGTGGCGCCGTCTCACTCTGATCATCAACGATGATCTACACATATCGGAAATCACCCTCACACCTAAACATGATTATCAGATCGTCCTCCCAAACTCGAAATCGAATTCGAGTGCTCAAACCAAACCTGGAACAAAGCCTGGAACCACCACCTCAAACCTAAAAACGCCTCGTTGTCGAATCTCTGACCATCAGAAATTCTGCAACTTTAGCCAAGCCTTCGTCAACCCACCTACTTCCATTTCCTAAAATCTTGTTGAACTCGATCAACCAGAGATGTCGCGATGATCAAAATACCAAACCTAGTCAAAACTAGGGTTACAAACTAAGAACAATCACCGCTGTCACCACAGCCTCTTGATCACCATCCAGCCATTTTTCCCCGAACCCTCGATCACTCTACTAACTTCAAAAAGAAACCCAATCTCTACAATCAAGTAGATCATCAGAAAACCCCCAATTTCTTATTTTCTAATCAACTAGAACTGCACCCTCAAACTAATACTAAAAATTATGATTTTAGTTTTAAAAATCATAGTTTAGGTATTCGATTTATAATCCTGAATCAATGAATTACAAAGTTTGGATTTTGACTTATATTAAATTTGCTCAGTCATTTTGATTTCCAGAGACATTTAAATATTACCTTAACTTAAGTTAATTTTTAAACTAGAATTTGTAATGAAACAAACAAGTTTTATTTGAAACTTAAGTTTAAACAGAGACTAAATCAAGAGGTTTTGAATTTAAATCAAAACATGAAAATTGGAAGCTATAAACAGAGAGGATTCTGATGAAAACAACATGCATACCCAAACATTAGTATATACAGAGCAGATTTCACTTATATACACACACAATACATATCCATTTCAGAAAACTAGCATGCAACCAAATTATTCAAATGTTTAAGCTTTTAAAAGAATGTTACCCACCTGCTAAAATTGATGAACATAGCACATTTAATTTGAAAAGCTTTTAACTGAGAAAATTTGAAATGCTGGAAAATGGGCTTGTTTTTAAAACTGCATGCTTATTATTGAAATACGCTGAGATGACTGAAGACTTGATTAACTTGCTTTTGATTCCAGGTTGAAGAATGCAGGCTTTTGAACAGATTGAAGAAAAATGCAGGCTCTTATTTGAAAAATGGTTTGCAATCTTGATTTTGAAATTTAGTTACTGGTTTTAAGAAATGCAGGCCTTTGTTCTTGCTTTGAAAATGAGTTACAGGGTTGAAATAAAAACAGGCTTTGGTTTGAACTTGCTTTAATTAGAAATTCAGGTTTGAGGAAGATGATTACAGATTGCTTTTTGATCTTTGAAAATGAATTACAGATCCAATCACTAGTTTTTAAAAAGTGTTTGAGGAGTGTTATTTCAGATTTTCTTGGGTTATTGTGAAGGCTGAAGATTTTCTTAGTTTTAGAAAAATAAATAGAAAAAGAATGGAAGGGAAGAAAGCAAATGTTTATATAAGTTAATATGTGGTTTAATAAAAATAAAAAGGAAAATCAAAATTGAGGTTGACACTTGTTAAAACAATTTAACACTTGTCATTAGAGTTGATTAACAATTTACACATGTTAAAACAAAGTGTTATAAACTTACATGTGTTACTTAATTAATTAATATTTATTTTCAAATGTTAATAAAAGTTTTTAACTTCATTTATTAATTTACAATACTTATATATATATATATATATATATTACTTTAAAAAAATAAAATCAATTATATTTATAAATAAAAGCTTATACATATATTTAAAAATCCAAAATATTTTAAAACATCTATCTTTTGAATTTCAAAACTTTAAATTCAATTCAAATTAAATTCTAAAATCCAATTTTTAAAATCAAGTTATATACATACATATATAACTACACAAATTCAATTTTTGAAAATAAAAAATTCTATTCTCTTTAAAATCTATATATATCTATAAAACAATTCATTATAATTTCTATCTGAAAATAATACATTTATCAATTTAAATAATTTATAGATGAGATTACCTTATTATTAATAAATTACTTATCTTACTAAATGTATGAATAAATCATATTTATTAAGCTATATTTAAAAAGAAAATAAAATAAATTTTTGTTGATTAATTTAAACTTATCTTAAGCTAAAATAAATTTTAAACAAATTACCGTTTATCTTAAGTATTTAAAACCATATAGTTATTTATTTAAATAACCTTTGAAAAGATATACATTGAATTTGAAAACATGCTCTATTTGTTATTTTAAAACAGAGCTTATCTAAATACAAACAAATATATATATATATATATATATATATATATATACATTATAAATAGACAACAATTTATTAGCTTTTAAAAGATAAAATCTACCAATTAAATATTTATTAAAAGAAGATGATTAAATCAATTCAAATTTTATTAACAAAAATTATCAAATCAATTTAATTTTTGACACAGATTATTAAATTGATATTGCCCAAAATTCCGGGTCATCACACACTGGTTGTTCCATCTTTAACCTTAGTTAAAAATCTTGTTTTATATACTCAGATCTCACAAGCGGGACAAATGCACTAGTCGTTTCCCCGTACTCAATTTGTTATTATATTCAATCTTCTTCACTTTTTGTTTAAGTGTTATAAACAATTCCTCTTAACCATTTATTCAAACTCTTATTAAAACTCCCAAATCATCTCTAAATGACTTAATTATGCTTTTAAAATCATTCATAAAATATATAGGAAAGAATTATTAAGTTTAAAACTACGTTTCAAAAGTTATTAAAAACTGATGCGAAAAGCGTTGCGAAAAGTGTTGTAAATAGTGTTTTAAAAGCTGCATTCTTCAAAACCACTTTTATATCATTTGGATATCCATATTTTCAACTTAAATCACTTTTAAAACATTTTTAAAAATTTATAATTTATTTCATATTTTTAAAACATTTAAAATATCAATTTTAAACTTTGGTCACTTTACTATAAAAAGCACGATTTTTCTGGATTGTTTTGGACATATTTAAAATGTACAAGATGAAATCTTGATTTTCTTCCTTTATTTCTTTAAACATATTTAAATGTTTATAAAACATTTATTACTCATTTTAAAACTATTTCCAAAAGGTTTAAGCATTCCATATACACCATTTCATTTTCAAAAGGAAAGTGATTTCCTTTGTGCTTATCGACGTGTATTAACGTGATTTGGTAAATAATTTAACAATCATATCAAACAATCAATACTTGATGATCAAATCATATATATAAGCATCCATAGAAATCATAACACATCATCAAACATGTATATATGTAAATAGAGATGTTAAATAGAGTTTCTCACCATAAACCAAAGCGATTAACTTCCTACGAATATTCTAATCAACCAACACTTCACTAATTAATCCATACTCCATTTAAACACTAGCAAACAACTTTCCTTCCTTCGAGTGCTCGGCCAACACTTGAGATGGAGATGGGTCGAAATTATAGAGAAGAAGTGGTAGAGCTTTGACCTTGAATTCTCAAAATTAGATCCAAAAAATAGATCATCTTCTTTCTTGTTTTTGACGCTCTTACTCTTAAAATTTGAAAACTTGTTAACTGAAAAGTTGTTAAAAATTCTTTTCTATTAAATTTTAAAAAATAGAATTACTCGATTTTGATTAGCTTTGAGGAAGATATGATAGAATGAAGAAGAAGTATTGTCGGATTGACAAAAATGAAGCCCGAAAATGCACTTCAAAGAATTGAGTTTCAGGTATAGAAAATCTCAAAACTGGAAAAAATGATCAACATAAAAGGTGTAGTCATTGGAATTTTATATGGTTTAAAAAAGAAATTATTAATTTGGATATGTTATGATCAAAACAATATGGCTTATTTTCTGGCTTAAAAACTGGGCCAGA
Source organism: Allium cepa (assembly GCA_030765085.1). Lineage (NCBI taxonomy): Eukaryota > Viridiplantae > Streptophyta > Magnoliopsida > Asparagales > Amaryllidaceae > Allium > Allium cepa. The sequence goes on from CM060931.1 coordinate 446,499,244, forward strand.
AAATGCACTGGAAAGATGTGGAACTTTGATATGGTTAACTTTAGAATTAGACAAAGTCATCAACATGAAAGTTGTAGCCACAGGAAAGATACATGATTTGGAAAAAAAATTCATTTTGGTTCAGTTTTGAAGAAGTTATGGCCGAGAGAAGAAGGGGTAAAATATGGAGAAAAGAGGAGTTTGAATTGAAGAGGATGAACATTAATTTCTTTTGAATATTTTGTAAATATTTTGACATTATTTTTTTATAATTTTTTCCTATGGCTTAGAAGCCATTAAAAAGAAGAGGAAGAAGATGAAGAATCTTGAGAAAAGAAGAAGAAGAAATGTGAATGAAAGTGATGAAGGTGGTGGGTATTTATAGAAAAAGAAAGAAGTGGTAAATTTAGCAGAATAACCTCTTACCAAATTACCAAACTAACCTTACTTCAGCCTAAAGCAATCTTCACTTTTTTAATACTTAACATCGTCTTTCACATCCTTACTTTTGTCTTAGTCACTAAAATGTTAAGTAAAGAATATCATAATTATGTTGGCTTTGATTTGATTTGATGTTTACTTTTTCTTACTTTTGTTGATTCTTACTTACTTTTACTAATGACTTCTAGAAGTTTTATAATTCTATTTAGTAAAATTAAACATGTTTAGTTATTAAAATGTGTAATATATATGTTAAAATATGTTAACAAAGGTGCGATAACGTTGCGGCAACTTATTTCGAACAAAACGTTGATTTTTGACAAAACGTTTTACGTTCACATTTTGACGTTTGTGTTAAAATATTTATCTATGTAAACCAAACTTCAAAACTGATTTGTTATTATATTTAAATAATTAAAACAAGTATATTTAACGTATAAAATAATATCCAAATCTATTTGTAAAAATACGACATCGATTTATTGGTATGCGACAAAATTTATCAACTTTATAAAACAAGTTTTATATATTTATCAAACCATTATAAATTAAATTACTATTATTATCAAATGAGTTTGATATCTATTATATATATATATATATATATATATATATTTAAAAGGAATTATTTATCCTTTAAACAAATTTCATGAATATTTATCCTACTTTATTAGAATCCGACTTTTGTCAATTTTTCAACGGAAATCCAAAATCTTTACTCAATATCAAAAATAAGTTTACCATTCTTATTTATCATATAAAACTTGATTGTTTAAATTTGAAAATCCCACATTTGAATATCTAAAATAAAATAAATATTCCATTTCAAAGTGGTAAATTTACAGGTCGTTACAGATTTTTAACGATGTACTTTTGTAAATATTTGTAATACTTTGGTTGTTTAATACTCGATATTGGATTTGTAAATTATATCTTTTATATAAGTATAAAATATGTTGGAAATGTCCCAACCGACATGCAAAGACACGTATTAAAATGTTTAAGTAGGAACATGTAAGATGGATTACTTGTGCTTTAACAATGTGAATTATCATACATGTTATGTTGTCTATAATATCATAATTTGCTTATGTATATGATAAATGAAGCAAATATTAAATCCAAACTAAGATCATTAAATAGCAGTTTAGAGTATCCTCATGTATTTATGAAATACCAGAGAATTTTTATAAAAACAACGAATTCCTTATGAAGGAGTGTATGAACTCAAACTTCATGAGTGATACTAAGTATAGTATGCCAACACTATATTCATGTTCAAATCTTAATAAAGAAGCTTTAAGTCAGAAATGTTCCAAATAAAAGGTTGTGGAAGATTTAATGGAAGGCTAAGTGCATCACCTTAAATAACACCGTAATGAAAGCAATGTATAAGCGAAAATTTGTACCGTATCGGGCCATCCTATTAGTAAGCCAATCTGGGTCGATTTATCAGATTCTTATATTCTCGATTGATTTGGTATAAATGCACAAATTTATAACCGAGCTAAGAGTGATTCCAAAGTATTAAGAATACTACATGATTGTTATATGATAACAATGTAACGATAAGAGCTCACAATACGTCGAGTCCGAAGAGCATACTTCACTGGTGAGTTGATTGACGAAGTAGATAATTAAAACAATATAGAAAATCAATTCATGAAGGGTCTAACTCAATTAGTTCTCATCAAACTAGTCGAAAGGATGGAATAGAGATTCCATAATTGGCCCCAAGTGAAAGTCGGAGATTGATAGAGTTAAGGGTATGCCCTATGGGCAATTATGTAATTTGTTACATATATCTAGCCCAATAACCAATCTTTTTCGAAACAAAAGTTGTTTTCTTTCTATAGTATACTTGTTATATTATGTTATAAATAATTAAGTAATTAATTAAAAGTATATTTAATAAAAAATTCATAAATGGTATGTTTTGTGACAGTGGTTACAATGTGTTGTAATCAAGAGTGATTTATCAAATAAAATAAAGATACCATTTTAAATGTTCCTAGTCAAGATGTGTCAATGCTGGATATCGATACATCCGTTAAGAATAGAATACGTAATGCTCTCAAAATGTTGGACAGTATATTGCTCATGACTGATGGGGGCACCAAGGGGTTAAATACTGATGGATATTGAATAAATATGAAATGACTCACTCGATAATTTTCTGTTGCTTAATATAACTAAGATCAAATAAAAAATATCGACGTGAAATTACACAGTTCTCTCGACTTGAGAATATCATTGATCTGTAACGTAGAAGCTCCGCTTTGACTACAGTTAAATCATGACACGACATCCGTCAAATGACTATAGTTGGGTCGAGCGGAAGCATTGGAAGTGAAATACTATTCAAGAGAGGGTTCGTCTCCTTAGTTATATGAGGTTGGTATCATGGTCAATTAAAGTCAACTCAAAGTCAAAGTCTAAGACTAGAACATTTCAGTTAATAATAGTTGTTATTATTGAACCAAGGACTTTGCATTTGGACAATAGAGTTGAATATGGACAATTTTAGAATTTTGACTATTACCAAATTCCATAAGTCCAAAGTGTTATAGTTTTGATGAAGAGAATTATTGTGAATAATTATCACTGCCGGGTAACGCTTAGTAAATTAACGTTAGATTTTTACTGAAACTAAGTAAGCGATAAATTTGGCCATAATGTCACACCACCTGCTAACTAATGCATGACTGTTAATATTTGAATTGTTCAATATTAATCGCTAATCAAATTTACATCTAAGAGTCACACAATCGAAACGTTCAATAATCCTTTTACCACCTAATTTAATTAATTTATAATTGTTATAAATTAACTAAATTACCCAATATTTATAAAATTTTAATTATAAAATTTTATTTGATGTATATTGGACAATATTAAACTATGTGCTTATAATAGTTATAAATATACTGATCGATGTACGACATCAGTATGCATATAAATAAGATTTAAAATTGCATTAAATATTATTCAGACTTGGATTGGATTTGACCCCCATACAGGCATGATATTTTCGACTACAGAAGGCTTGATTTGGATAGCCGTATGATGGCAATAAAAGAGGATTTTGAATGATTAAAATAGTGGAAATAGTAAGAAGGGATATGAGGATAAGATCCACTTTTCACTCTCTTGATCTCCTATTTATATGTCATCATTTCTTTAAGATTTTTGTTCTCCTTCCTCTACCGTTTTCAGTCAGCAACCAAACCCTAAAGTCCAAGTGCAAAATTACATCTAGGTCTTTGATTCGATCATCGGTGGTAAAGCAATTCTGAAGCTAGCAACTTTTGATTTATGGATGAATTCAAGGAGACCGATTCAATGTTTCAACGTGTATACAAGGGCTTTAATAAAAGATAATTTGTTATCTTATTTTGTTATATCATATTTATTGAAATGTTGTCACAGATTGGTTGGTTATGTATATTATTATATCTATACATAATAATAAAATATTTTGTATTCTTGCTTACTAGATGCTCATGACCTACAAAATATTCTATATATAGATATATAAAATATTACTAAATAAATTAATTAATCAAAATCCATATATGTCATATATCATATATTTTAAATTTAAAAAATTTATTCATGTATAAAATGCATTTGGCAGTAACATTTTTTTTTTTTCATTTGAATAAATATATTTAATTATTTATTTAACCTAAGATTGTTTATGTAATATAAAATACTTATGTGTATATATAAATAAATATTACGAATAATAAAATTCTGCATAAAAATATTACATAACATATGTTATACAAAAAACTTTCAAAGATAATACTTTTATAATTTTTATATTTAATTTTACCTAGTTTTTAATTTTCAAATATATTAAATTGAAAAATAAAAAGAAATAAATAATAATAATTTTTTTTATATATGACCTAGAATAATAATTTGTAGAAGCATAATTTGAAAATATAATTTGATTTTCTTATTTATTTATTTATATTTATATATATATATATAATTATATAATTATACATATCTACATGTATTGTATAAGTTAAAATAAAATATTATTTAGTTATTTTCGGCTTTCATATTATATATTATATACATATATAGGTGATAACAATTATTTTATAAGCTAATGTTTAATTAATTTAATTATTTAATTATTATATATATACACACACACACACACGCACACACACATGTGTGTGTGTGTAATTTTAGAAATGTTTTATGTAAAATTGTTTATAAGTGACATTCAATATATTTTCTGAAAATAGGTTATTTGTTAAATGACATATAAAGAACATCGCATGTTTCGCTCCTTAAAAAGCTTTACCGCAGTAATATATACTATATTATATATATATATATATATACTATATATTATATATATATTATATAATATATAGTATACATACTATATATTATATATATATATACACTATATTATATATATACACACACACACACGCACGCACACATGTGTGTGTGTAATTTTAGAAATGTTTTATGTAAAATTGTTTATAAGTGACATTCAATATATTTTCTGAAAATAGGTTATTTGTTAAATGACATATAAAGAACATCGCATGTTTCGCTCCTTAAAAAGCTTTACCGCAGTAACGTATACATACTATATGTAAATCATAAGCAATTGTTATATAGAAATCTGGTTGCCGCTGCCATAAAGCTTGTATACGTTGATATAGATATAAGTTGAAGTTTTATATATGTGTGTAAGGTAGTATATATATTTTGTGAAAAAGGGTTTGAATTTATAAGAGTCTGCATTGATATAATAGAAATTAAGTTTATCTTTGGTTCATTGGTCTGTGTTATAAATAAATTCATATACAGTGATATTTTGTAAAGCATATTAAGTTATTTAAGATTATATGGTTGATATAAGTATAAAATTCGTTGCGTATATTTATGTACTGGCTTTCAGTAAAATCTATAAACAGTTTATTCTGGGTTCTCTGTTGCAGTCCAAAAACTTGCAGTTTATATGTATTAGTGTATAATGTTTTGAATATAACATGAATATAATAATGCTTTAGTATACAATGGCTTGCATATAATAATGTATAAAAGGTCTTTATATATGTGAGCTATACTTTTCGACTATGTAGTAATATTCCTTTCCTTTTTAACTCATGCTACTAGTTGATCTATATTATATACATATATATTTCACATTTTATACATTAACTGTATATGGTGCGGTTTTGTCATTTGGGTCGCATGCCTTTATATATAAAGACTATGCATATGTCTACCCTGTGTGTGTGTATATATATATTTGCATATAGCATATATTATATACAGGATAACAGTGTGGCATACGGTATTATGAAGTCGGTTAGTTTAGAAGTTACAAAAGTGTTTAAATTTATATTGACTTGAAATTTAATATATATTCTTGTTCTATCTAATTTATTCCGATTTATTTCACCGATTTTATCAGCTTGATCGACAAATTCGTGCCAATCTAGCTTTGTTTGGAATTCGTGCTTGGTTATTCCAGCGTCCGTATCTGTGTTTGTATCCGTGTCCTTTTCCGTTCATTCTCTAGCTTTGAAAGGTGAGCAATCACTCACGATTAATATTCTTTTATTTATTAGATCTGATTTCAATTGAAATGACAATTGAAATATGCTGTTGTTAGTTATTTACACTGTTATATATGCTATTACCTGCATCTGTGCACCTATGACATCTGACACCATTATCTGTAAATTATTTATGCAATGATAATCCAGTTTGGTTGATAATTGATTGATTGTTTGTTGTTTATATTGGATGTTAAATTGTAATGTATAAAGTGATAAATATTATGCAATTGAATTCGACGTAGGATAGTTTAAAATGTGAATCGACATATGTGTTGAAATTGATTAGTTAACTTGAATAATATGACCCCTGTAATTGTTAAGTTAATTGACACGTAAAATTTGATAAATTACACTTTGAACCTTTGAACGTATATTGGATTAATTTGTTGTAGTATTAGATTTGAAATTGAAATTGAACGACAAGTGAAAAAACCGAAATGTAATAATATTTAATCTACATGAAATGATAGTGTAGATTCTAAAGATAATTATATTAATTCGCACAAATAACCATGCGAATTAATACGATTATTTCGGGATTATTTGAATTGATTATTGGATTGTGTTTGATTATTGTTATTGCTTGTTTATTTACTTTGACACCATCCCAGTTATCACACTACAAGTTCTCTTTGTCATGCTTTGATTTTTGAATTGGAATTGGAATCGGGTTGAAATGATAAATACCCAAAATGAACTTGACTTAGGATAGAGAATTAAATGAAAACCCGATTGGTCAATAATTTGATTTAGAAATAAAATAATAATTTTATTCGAATAAAGAATAAGTTTGAAATGAAGTTGGAATTTGAATTTTTGAAAGCAAAATGTAAAGATTGAAATCTGAAACAAATATTAACGTAGTAATTGATGAAAGAACGTTGTTTGAAATTTAATAATTTAATAATTTAATTTGGAATTATTAATAAATAATTCGGAATAAGTAATAATTGAGTTTTGAAATTATTAAGTTTGAATCATTTAATAATTAAATTTGAAATTATAATTAAGTTTGGAATTATAATTAAGTTTGAAATTATTAAGTTGAATTTATAATTAAGTTGAAATGATTTGATAATTAAGTTTGAAATGATTTAATAATTAAGTTTGAATTTATAATCAAGTTTGAAATTATTAAGTTTTGAAATTATTAATAATTAAGATTGAAATTAATTAATAATTGAAAAAGATTGAATTATTTGATAATTGAATAAAAATTGAATTCTTTAATAAGAGAAATTAAACTTTTGAATAAGTGGATTCGAACTTCGTTAATAAATGAAATTGGGTTTTATTTAATTTAGTTTTGGAAATTATTTAAGTAAGTAAATAAGTGAAATTGAATTTCTTTAACAAGAAATAAAATACGTCTTATTGAAATTAATATACGACCTGAATTTAAGAATTTGATTTGACGAATTTAATCAAATTAAATTTGAAGTTTGATATAGTGAAGTTGAACTTAAATGGTTGGTGTAATGAATTGGAAATCTAATAGAAATTTTTTTGAAGGATAAATTTAACGTAACGAATATTGAATGAAATCGATAAGTGAATTTAAATTGATTTGAGTGTTAAATTAATTTATTTAAATGATTTCGAAATAAAATTTATGTATGAACTTGAACCAATATTTGAATTGTTTAAATAAAAGTTGAAATCGAATTATAAGATTTTGAAATGGTAATTTGGAAGTTTTGAAACATAAACTTTGGAAATTAATTTAGAAAGACAAATGAAATGTTGATTTTAAATTCTAATTGAATATGAATTTGATTTGGTTTGAAATTTACTAAATGACCAATCGGTGCAATAATTACGGAAGTTATTAAAGAAACCGGAATCGGTTATGGATATACTCTCTGTCTAAACCGAAAACCACTTTAATAACTATACGCGGAGTGATGATCCAGAATGAAGTGGTTGGAATGATGTACGTGATGACTGAAGAAAGAGAACGATAATGGATAGCCTTGACACTTGTGTCAAATTGAAAATGACTAAAATCAGGAGCCGTGCTGGGCCAAATGGGGTTAGCCACCTCGAGCGAATACACTTCTTCGTAAACTACTCATTACTTGTTATTGATTGGTGCACCCTCGGAATTTCAGGAGTGTTGTTTCGCGGTGTTGCGATCGTTGCGGCGATGCGTTCTCACCAGTCTGGATCAGGCGAACGGTAGTTTCACTACCTTGGGTATTGCCTCATGTGCCTTGTCATACTTGTATCCCTATATACGCGACCACTACGAATTTGTTTTGTGTTATACCTATGGAGTACTCCCTGATATTCCACTAGTTTACGGTGGAGTTTACAGTGCTATATAGACTATGACGCTTATATAAATGTGTTAAGGGGGATAATGGTAACGCCTTAACACTATTTTGATATTTTATATTACTGATAGACATTATCTATTTAGCGTATACTACTACATAGTAAATAGTTTAACGGATCCTTAAAGGATGGTGATTCCAACATCCTTTGAGTTACTTGTATTTCGATTGCTATTTCACTTGAGTTGGATTTATTGATATGAGAATAATAATCCTGACTCGGGTGTTTTGTGTTTTGCTTTACGCTCGGGTCAGACTGAATGTTTCAGCTTTTGAGACTCATCTTTGGAGTTGGAGCTTTGCTTGAACATCCAGCCATCTATTCTGCTTTCAGTATTCGATGATTCCAGTGATGTATTCTGATTTGCACTTGATGTATCGTATTTCTCTTCTGTTGTAAACTCTGATGTATCTTATATATTTATATAGCAGCTTCATGAACTACTATCTCTTTTACTTCCGCTGCATATTATTACTCTGTGTCTGTGATTCTGTGACTATTTATTTACTGTATATCTGAGTCTTGCCAAATTTAAATTAACAATTCGATATTTTGAATTATTCAAGTCCGACGTGTGCGGATGCGAATAGTCCAAAATAGCGGGTCGTTACACACATGTGTGTGTAGTTTTAGAAATGTTTTATGTAAAATTGTTTATAAGTGACATTCAATATATTTTCTGAAAATAAGTTATTTGTTAAATGACATATAAAGAACATCGCATGTTTGGCGCCTTAAAAAGCTTTACCGCAGTAATATGGAAAAAGAGTGCGACTACTTGATGAGACAAGAATAATACAACTAGATCAACAATACAGGAATAATATGGAAAAAGAGCTTTCAAATCCCACGAAAACAAGCCCAAATAAAACAAATTAGTACAAGTCAAAATAGGGTCAAACCCAAACATCATCATCCATAATCAACTAGATCTACTCCCCATCGTCTTGGGAAATCATTCTCGTCTTCACTATAATGGTGGTTGTCTATTGATCGAAACTTAGCAAATCACCTCCTTCTCCAATATTCCTGCGCATTGAAGTTTAGTAGACTCCTTTCTCTCAAAGATTCTTCTCTGCTTTAACTAGATATGGTAGATAGTGGAAACAAGAGCAATGAAAGCGATACGATACTCGATGTTGCTGTGCTTGAAAAGTTGCTGAAATAGCCACGGTTCCTCGATTAGGTCTCCATTTGTTGAAAAAGAGATCTCAAGTTTCAATTTGATAAAGGATAATAGATATGTGGTATAAGAACAGCGGAAGAAGAGGTGGTCATGTGACTCATGCTCACTGCAACACAGTTGGCGTCGACTATCGAGCTGCATACCCCAATTCGATAGTCGATCCACTGTAGGTAACCTTTTATTTATTGCCTTATAAACACATATCGACATCTTTTTTTGCATTTGATTTGTTCTAGAGAATTTAATGCTAATCTACAATAGTGTTTTTAATACGAATTTCTTCCAAAACAAAAGAGAAAACAAACTTGTCCGCACTAATTACCTCCCTATAGCCTGCATGTTTATTAGATGCAATACTAATTGATTATATATGCTGCTTAACTTCTCTTGTTTCTGGTAGTAAATTAGGTACAAACTGGTTACTCTGTATGATTTGAGACACCTTATTATCAATAGAATTAAAAGTAGCCACTCTATGCCATCCTAGTAGATCAACTAATGATTTATGGTTGATCCAAGGATCAAACCATAATGAAGTTGTGGAACCATCTGCGATAAGCCTATTAAATATTTTGCTTGTAGTATCTCTGTTTCGTAATATATGCTTCATGGTAATTGAAAATTTATTATTGATAGGCATAGTCCAAAAATTTATGTGCACCAAGTATTTGTTCTTAATCCATTCTGCCCACAAAGTTTGTTTGGTTAGAAGATTCCTGCTAAGTTTTAGAATTGATGTAGTTCTCAAACTGATAATTGTCTCAGCCCTATGCCACCCTTTCTTTTGATCTATACAAAATATGCCAAGCTATTTTATGTGTCCTTCCACTCTAGAAAAAATTAGCAAATAAGGATTCGATTTTATTAGGATAGATGAAGGTAAATGATATATAGGCAACCGGTATAAAACAAGTGGGATAATTACACTTTCTATGAGCTATACTTTGCCTGTAGTAGAAAGTTTTTTCCTCACTCTTTGTAGCATTGTAATGCATTGAGCCGCATTAACATAATCCAAAGAGAGAAGCACTTCCAAATATTTAATAGACAAAGTATGTTCAGACTTGCCTAACACGTGTAATATTTTTGTCTTTCGGGAGGCACGTCTACTAAGATAGACTTTAGACTTCATTTGGTTGACACGCAGTCCAGTAGTGTGCTTTAAGTCTTCTAAAACGTATTTGATTTCCTTAGCATTATCAACAGTTGCTTCTAAGAAGAACATTACACCATCTGCATATAACAAATGAGAAACTATAGGAAAAATATTTGAAATAGGTTGAAGACATCTTTGTGTAATACCATCTTCCATTCTTAGTGATAAGAATTCCACTGCAATACAAAACAAATAAGGTGAGAGGGGATCACCCTATCTCAAACCCCTATTAGACTCTATATCCATTTGGGCTGTTATCCTCTAATATTGAGAAAGTAGGGTGCTAATACATTCATAGATTAAGTTGATGAGAGAAGTAGGAAACGCAATAGTTGTCAGCATATGACTTGTAAACTCTCTGTTTATCATGTCATATGCCATTTGTAGATCAACCTTAGTGCACATCCTTGATTTACCTGGTTTCTTGCAATCTCTAATTAATTCATGTGTTAATAGAACGTTTTCACCTATGTTCCTAGTTGGTACGAATGTTGATTAATTCTCCGCAATCAAATAAGAATGGAAAATTTTGATTCTATTACGTATTATCTTTGCTACTAATTTGTAAATAATATTTGCACAAGCAATAGGTATGTAGTCAGAGATAAACTATGGCTTATCTTTTTTGGGGAAGAGAGCGATGAAGGTGTGATTAAGTCACTTGGCTAGTTTACCATGTTGGAAAATTTTCGTTATGACTAAGAAAATTTCTTCCTTCAGCAAGTTATAATGCAACTTGAAAATCTTGGCTGAAAAACCATTTGCGACTGGGCTTTTTGCATCATGAATGGACCACAAAAACTGCCTTTATTTCTTTAACAAGTATTGGTGAAGATAAGTACTACTTTCCTTCAATATTTATGATAATTTCTGGTTCAATATGAGGGAAAGATACTACATTTATTCCATTATAAAGATTGGAGTAATAATTCAGGAATTCTTGAGTTACTACTTCATGATTGTAGATATGGTCACCTGTGGGTGAAAGCAAAGCTTGAACTCTGTTTCTATGCTGTCTCATAGACATACGAGAAAAGAAGAACTTTGAGTTTGTGTCTCCCTCTACTAACCATAAAGTTTTACCCTTTTCCAAAATTTCATCATTCTGAAGTTTAACTTGTTTTTTTAATTCCAAGTTGATATGCACCATATTTTCATATAACTTGAGATTCTCTGGGTCACCGTCAGTCTGCAGAAATGCATCTCTATAATCTTCATGTAGCTTTTGCACTACATCTATTTGTTTAATATGTTTATTCCAGATCTTGAGATTTTATTTGACTTTCAAGAATTTAGCTTTTTAAATTACGAGTATATATGCACGCCCAAGTGGACCTGCATTTAATCACAACATGCATGCATTTATAGTTACACATGTGGGAGTATATATGCACATCCAGATAGATCTGCATTTAACTGTTGAATCATATTTTTACAATGTAGCTGTTACTAAACAAAGATAATACGTCGGTGTGGTGATCATTTTTACTATTTCAAATTTCTTTTAAGTTCATAGCACTAAAATACCAACTACGATAACACAACAACAGTTTTTTGAGCTTTGATAACGACTATCATTGTCACAATAGTTGTAATAAACTATTGAGAACTTGACATTCCTAATTACATATGTTCACGCCGGTTAGAGCCTCAATTGTCTTTTAGAATGTATCAATTTTGAAGTCCAAACATATCTTTTATAAAATTCACAAATCAACGGGCCTAACATGGGCCAATCAAATCTATGCCCACCGATAAGAACAAATTATGCACAAAACAAAACAAAAAGAAATAAATAGGCAGTACTTGCACTCAAATTAAACGTAAGTGCGAATATGGCACGTCAATACACAAAAACATAAATCCAAAGCTATATGTTAGCATGGAGTGCAAACCCATTCATAGATTTAAAGACATTAGTTCCTCAAATTTTAACATTATTTATAGAATTGTTTCATATTAGTCACACGTATCACATCAATACAAACTATGATGCATAGCTTAGACAAAAGAAGTTCAGGCATCATTCATATACTTGTAAATGAAAATCTTGCTAACATAAGTGAATAGTAATGACCCAAGTCATATTGAATGCACATATATTTGGTAATTTGTTAACAGAAATCATACGTAATATATAAGTCAAATTTAATCACATTAAATGCACTGATTATTTAAGATTTACCCTTTCCTTGTCATTATGTTGACCGCTTCTAAGCTTGCTCAAATCAGGAAGAAACAGAAATCATAGTTAAATTCAGGAAGAAACAGAAATTATAGCTCAAATCAATACAGAGTGCTTCACATCTTCCTGATTTAGTATAACATTTAATCACTAAAGCTTGAATTCAGTACAATAACTGAATTAAATCAGTACGCAATACTTAGAAGCTTATAACAATTGATCACTGAAGCTTGCTAAAATATGTATATTAACTGAATTCAACTTCATGGTACTTTTATGTCTTCCTGATTTTTCATATACTTTTTGGAGAGTACCATGCTCCTTAAAATTGCAAGTAGGGGATCCAATTTAAACAGGCGGAAACAACTCGATATAAACCTGCACATGATACCTTAAACTATAGCACAAACTCTACTTTTCGATGTATAAATTCATATGTAGTAAAACATTTATTAACTATAAGCTAATCCCAATTAAGCAGCGTATAAACCAAATCCACACATGCTTTGTTAATTAAATTGATTCATTATGTTTTATTGAAAAAACATAAAAAAATAATGTTGATCTCTTCAAATTAATTATACTTACATCAGTTATGAGCAATTCAAGTTCAAGGAATTTTATTATAGAACATACAGATATAAGTTGGTTTCCACCATTCATTTATTTAGTTCAAAGAAATCATGAATACATGCATAAACGCATGCTTTACAGATCATAATCACATTGAATGCAATGATCAATTTGCAACATTATCTTTATATAATATTCTTGGTGTTCTTGCTGTGATATTAAAATATACAATATTCACTAAATAATTGTAGATGTAGACATTCTTTTTTTTAGTTATCGATTATTTGAATGTTCAGAATTAGTCCCCTCTTCCTTGAGGAAAAAAACAAAGGATCTAGGGCATTAGATTATAAAATCCCATCATGCATTCAGAATAAATTTTGGTTTATATAAAATAGAATACACTGTTCTTATGTGTTATGCTTTTTTTAATAGTAAATGTTAAATTGTTGATAAAATAATAGTATATGTACTGATAATTGTAAAATGATTACCTATTCGAAGGTATCAAGATCCATTGGTGACATAAACTTAAAAGATCCAAAGTTTAGTAAGGTTGCTTCTTTCACATTAAAGCAAGCCATGTTAACCGCTGAGCCTGTCAACACATACATATATTTTGTCAGTAACTGGCACTAACATTTCATTACAATTCGACGGCTATACGCATAACCATAAAAGCAGCACATTTCTGTGTACTACTATTTCAACACACCCATAATATAAGATGCTAAATACACAGAGGATGACCACTGCATTTTGCAAGCATGCAATTTGCTGAACTTATCCTGAAACCCAAAAGAAAAAGATGACCACACAAAATTATATGCAATAAATGAAACACAACAAAGAGCAGTAATGACAGTGTGTAGATTATAAACGCATGCCAATGTATAGCCTGCTTGCAGATAATACTGTGCGTATTTATCATATGACTTTTTGGTCTGTTGTATCAATTTGTCCATTCAAATTTGAGGAAGCATATGAGTTTTCTCATAAATTGTCTTACTAATAATAAAATACAATACTAACATTGATCGAACTAACAAACTAACATACAAATAATGAGAGCAAAAAGTAATTTTTTAAGTATCCTAACATACTTACATATTCAATTTTTTAGACTGATTCGGTATAGTTATGAGATAGTATAAAAATACATGCTGGAATAACAAAGGAAAGATTGCACGATCTTATAAACTAACGTAGGTTTATACCCAACAGCTGAAGAATGCGTAATTCATTAATTATGCTTGAAAGAATCAAATATTGTCCAACTCATATGTTTTAAAATGTTTTTCCAAAATAAAGAATAGAGTCTTGGTAGGCCAAGATGCATAGATGTTTAACCACTAACTGACATAACAGAAACAGTAGAAGCCAATATAAATTCCAATGAATAATACAACAAAAAGTCCAAAGCAGCAACAACTAAAAATCCACAGATAAAGCGCCAGAAAACAGTAGGCAGATTATATAAAAAGATTTCTAAAACAGACAATCAACAGCCGCAATTTGTCGCAATAACAATTTCAAACCATAGATAAAACAGAAAATACTGGCACATTAAATACCAAAATTCATGAAACAAACATTCACAGCAAAATGCATGTGAGCGCTTTTTTATGTTCCTCATGAATCAAGAAATATGAATAGGAGCATAACCCCATGACTTAGCATGGTTAGTTGGTTTATGTAGTAGTGTATTTTTCATGGGATTTGTAGTTGTAAGGGCGCGGCAAAGCAACACAGTACTGGGTATGTGGCTATGGATGATGCCTACTGTCGGTTAAGGTAAGGAAACAAACAGGTGTGACTGATGTATGATATTCTAAAAAGTAAATTAGAAAATAAAACAAATAGCTAATTAGAACATACCATTTTTTTGTTTGCTCAAATGAATATTGTTTTACAGTCTGGAGTATTCCTGTACAATATATCATACAAACTTTGTTTAATCAGCTCTTCATGTATTCAAATTTATGTTATCTATGGATATATGAGTTTAGCAAATCTGGTTAAAGTTGATTTTCTTATGTACACTAAATGTAACTGTATTGTGTAACCAATCAATTCTTTTTCCAGCTGATAACACTCCACTTTCTGTCAGATAATCAAAGCAGAGTTTTGTATTATAAAATGATTGACACCACTCATTTCTCTGCAGAAAATGAAAAGGAGACAGCTGATCATGGTAATATGCATGCTATGAAAGTAAAACATAAATAAATGGTTAATTCAATACAAAATCCAAGTAATGAAATTCAGATCCGTAAAATGCAAGGATGTTAAGGTCATGTTGATTACTTCCATAGTCGATAATCAGTGTTAGAAGATAAAATCAATAAAGGCTATAGTAAAATCACATTTCACTGATAGTCCCTAGGTAAGCATGTAAAGAATACACATGGAAAAAATGGAATGAATATAATTTATGTTGTAAGATTCGGTTATTTTTTTCATTTTCCATATTAATTTTGTTACATTACAATGCAGAAATTAATGTTTCTTGCTGGAAAACTAATACCCTATTCATCATGAGTTCATTGTTAGCAATACTTCATTTCTTTCAAGAATAATATCTTTTGAGAACTTGCTAGCAAATTTATCGGCTTCACTACAGCAAAGAAGTACTTTCCATTAAGATCATCATTCATTTACAACAACCATCATTCATCTACAACAACCATTCTGCTAAATAAACGTCATTGCCATCAAAATTTATTCGTTTAGATCCATGCAGTAATGTCAGCAAATATTTCATGGTTTATGATTTTCAGTCTGCATGTGTAGTCAAATTTAGTAATAACATGGTTAACAATATTGAAATGCTTCAAAAATAATGTTTTCTTAGTACTTGTATTAACTTGGAGACATATTGAAGATTGTAGTTGGGTTATAAGATCCAACTAATGACCAAATGTAAATAACAAAAGAATATAAATTAAAATAAAATTATTTTTCTACTTTGAAATAAAATTTGAGCAAAATTTGAAAACAGTAAACATGTCTCAAAGTTTTGACAAACAAATAAAAACAATACCATATATATTCGTTTTCTTCTCATATTTGGTAGTCACATATAGATCAAATTCCACAACTTTCCTTATATAAGTGATAACATATAATTGTGTACCTTACATTAATTGCACAATAGAAACGATGAAGCAACAATAATGTAATAAAAGGAATACATATAAATATCAAATATTTTTTTTAGATAACCTAAAAGTAAGTTCAATCAGGATAGAAACAATTAAGTTTTAGAATTAACTCGTTTGGTATTAATTTTATTTTGAAACAAAACCACTATATGTTTGAACGTTTGATGAGAAACCGACACAATTAGCCAAGTCCACTAAAAACTGGCAATAAGTACATAATTAAGCATACCTTTTGCTCATGCTCCCATGCTTCATGCACTTAAGTGCAAAAATTCAGGGTTGATTATCGATAACTGTTCTTAACTGTAAACATCATTCAAATGTTAAATTAAATGTATGTTTGGGTTATATTGTGGTGACATGCAAGACATGTTCTATTTATTTTCAGTGAGAGCTCCATAGTTTGAACAACCAATGCACTATGCTAAAAGAATTAAAGTATGGGTAGGTAATATTTATATTCAATTCATTTATGAAGCAATTTCCAAATTAGCTAATGAGAACATAGGAAAATATTAAATAAATTTAACTCTAGTTATGCCAGTTAAGACAATCAAGTAGGGGATATAATCTTCATCTAATATAACAAATATTATAAACTCAAATTATGCAAAGTTTTAAGATTTTTTTAATTAATAGAGAAATTTAGTATAGAAAATAAACTAATAGCTAAAAATTTAAATTGCACAGAACAGATTGAATTTACAACTTCTTTGTAAAGGCTAATTAAACTTTAATAGGACAAACTTTTGGTTTTCATCTATCCTAAGAATACATCATAATATTAAATCTATTCTATTTTTTTAATCAAAAGCTTACATCATAATAATATGTATAATAAAAGTATCAAATCATATACTTACATCATTGCATATTTTAGATATTATTAGACTAATTTTTGACATATTCTCATCATTATAGATGTAATCTATCAAATTGAATGTAAGAAAATTTAGTTGGTGAAATTTAGGATCAAATTTTAGTCCAATTATAGTAACTTATCATATATCTTACATCATATATATAATAATTTAATCCAATTTAGAGTATATCATAATATTACATAATATAATTTCTATGATATAGAATATATATGCAGTTTTTTTCTTATCAAGTATAGTGTGTGTGTGTACATACATACATACATACATACATATATATTATAGATTGAGTATACAATGCAGCTTAAAAAGACAAAATCAAGAACATAGTTAGGGTTAAACATCTTACACTCTTCAAACGTACTTTCCTCATTAAAATTGAGGCACTGCAAACATATACAATAATCCATAGACTCAAATCTCAAAGTTTACAAAAGTTTATACATCAGACTCAGTGGAGCACAGGCTTGTTCATAATTCATAACAGATATTAACTTGAACAAATTCGGTAGAATGCAAAATTGTATTGTAATATTAATAGATTCAAATCAACATATAAAGTTAGAAGTATGATACTTAAAATTACAGAGACATAAAATTGCGATTAACTCACCACTGTATCAGGTAGATTTCCAGCGGTTGATTACCCCTTCGAGGCAAAACTCTTTGATCTTAGAACCCATTGAATGTAGATCGGGACTTATGGTGTAAGTAGAGCTTCTATGGATGATCGAGCGAATGTAATATTGTCGATTGAAGAGGCCGAGAATGCGATTATTAAGTGATGGTCTGGATTTAGGCAGCGTCAATTTGGGTGGAAGTAATGGACTAAGGTTAGTTATGAGTTAGGGTTGATAATGGATTGGCAATAATAATGTGACGGTGATGAATCGGCATGGCGATTAGGGTTAGGAAAGAAAGTGGAATAAAATGAGACGAAGAAGAAGCGAACGGGATGAAAATGTAAAAAGCGAACAATGAGAATGGTATTTCTGGCATTTCCAAAAGACACGGATGAATTCCTATTCAAGGAACTCTCATAATTAGTAGTAGAGATAGAGATGTGTAAGTCTCCACCAAGTAGTTGCTTTGAGCCCTTCTTGTACACATTGTAGATAGCCATCAATATTGCACCAAGCATTGACATGTCTAAAGGCACATTCTTTGGTTTAGGCTTGTTCTTTTTAAAAGTAACTAAATTAGGAATATGATCACTCAGAATGATAGGCAATGCTATAGCAGAGATAGTGGGAAAACTTTGCATGAACTCTTGGTTCACCAAAACTGTGCCTATGTTGCTGGCCATGCCACATTTCCTCCAAGTGAATTTACAGCCCTGTAAAGAACATTCAACAAGACCACACCGTAAAATACAATTTCTAATCCATTAAGATAAGAAAAGGTGTAAGAAATCCCTAATTTTATATTTAGGGTTCAAAGCATTATTAAAGTCCACAGAAGCAATCCAAGGCATGTGAATTGAAGAAGCATTGAGAATAAGGCTGCTCCATAATTTTCTTTGTCTAAATAGGTATTACTAGCATAAACAAAAGAAATGGTGCATTGAAATCCCCCAGTGTTGCTCATAACAGTTGTAATGTGCTAAAAACTTTTGTCTAAGATGTAAACACTCCTAATGTAAATTCATCTATGATGACACAAATTCTACCTTTAGTCCCCATGTCGTTATTATTGAAAGAAGACCAATGGGATGGAAATTTGGACTTAAATTTAGTAATGCCTGAATCGTGTAATTTCGTCGCATATAAGGCTATCAATGATAGTCTATGAGGCATAAGGAATTTGAATACAGCTAGCATTTTGCTATATGTATTCAAACCTCTGATGTTCCATGCATATGCATTCATTTTATCGCCGTTGAGCCCCTAATGTGCCTTTTAGGAGGAGCTATAGGGGTTAATATTTCTCATGCTGCTTCTTGTATTTCACATTTGTCTCTAGCATTTGGGCTATATTTTTTAAAGGAGTTTCTGCTTTCCTATATCTTCAACGTGTTGAACAACTTCCACAATAAACTATTGCTATTCTTCAAATATCACCGGTGAAACTGTAAACTCTTCTGACTGATCTGAGTTTATTTGTACATTAGAATTGGCCTCTACTTGTTCCTTGGTTTATGCAGTTGAATGTGAAGAGGTGTAGCAAGGTTCTGGTTGTGATGTCTGATTAGGTTGATGATGAGAAGCGGGATTTGGTGATTGTTCGGCTTGCAAGTTAACGCCTCGTTTGGATTGACTTAAATAAGTCACTTTTTAGCTTTTTGAAAGCCAAAATGCATAGGTTTTGGCTTGCAAAAAGCAAAAAAAACGACTTATAATAAGTTGATCCAAACGAGCCCTAAGCAAAGAAGGTCCAACTTCTTCTTAAGCAAGACATGAGAATCTGTTTGAAGCATGAACTTCAAATATTCCTTTTCCGCACTTTTCCAATGCTTTGCGTACTAGCATTTGAGGAAGATTGTTCATGATGTGTACTCGTATTTATTTCCTCCACATGTTTATGGGGAGAGGTGGACTCCCATGGGACATTTCAGCATGTGTACTTTTTGTTGCCTGTACTCTATCTGTAGTGTAATTCTTTGGTTGTCATGCTTCAATAAAAGATAATCCACAGTTTTTACTACTATGTCCAAACACATTACAATTTTCACAAGGACATGGCATATATTCAGATGAAACTTGAATATCAATAACATCACCATCATAATTTAATCCTTGCACTGTTGTGGGATATGTAAAATTAGGGTCAATTTCTACGAGAATTCTAGCATAATGTAAGCGTGCCTCCTTTGTTGTATAATTGTCCATTCCAATAGGTTTACCCAATTACTAGCAATCATACTGATCGCATCTTATTCCATAATTCAAATTTTAAATCTTTTAATTTTATCCAAACCGGTATTGTAGAAAAATATCCTCTAGTAAGTTTCATAACAGGTTTCCAAATCTTCATGATGATAATTCTAGAATTGAAAGTGTAAGGACCTGATTTAATAATTCTTGTGTAATCTTCCTCCTTTTTAAATCAAATTATTATGAAACCTTTATGTTTGTAGTAAATTTCAACTGTTTCTATTGGTTTCCATACATTTTCTATGAATTTGCTAAACTGACCGTACAGTGGTCTACTGACATTACATACGCAACAATTGAATTTTTCCATTTTGATTCCGTGATATCCTTGCTAGATTCAAGAACTTACATACTTTGACCATTTACCAGTCGTGGTCGAATAAACTGAAGATCAATATCCTGTGCAATAGATTCTTGGCATTGTAGCACCCTTAACCACCTCTAGCCACGATCTGCTCTAGGTTTCTGATGAAGTTTTAGATGCGATTACTAGCCGTATGGAAGGATTAGGGGGTTTGGGAGGTGGTTCTTCCCGAGTAACCGTTCCCTCCTTATTTGCCGTGTTTGCCATTAATGTCAAAGATAACTAAGATTTTATATATATATATATATATATATATATATATATATATATATATATATATATTAAATTTACTTATATATTTTATTATGGTATAAACATGTACACATATAAAAAGTGAATCGAATACAAAAAAGGGCTAACATGTCCATTACGGTGTAAATCCCAACATCTATTCTTGGACATGTTAAATCATTTACACATTGTTCTATTGCACATGCACGTACATACATATGTGCATATGGTACACACGCACGTGTGTATATATATATTATAATACAAAATTATTTAAAAAAAACTTCGTTTACAATCAAATAAAATGTTGATTCTATTTAACAGAAAATTTAGAAACATTCTAAATAAATTAGACTGCATTGGCCACAATAATAATTTTTTTTTTGAAATTTATCCATATGCTCTACTGTGTGCTAGTCTAGTTTCAACAGTAAATTGATAACATGAGTTGTATATCTGAGTTGAGACATTAGATTGCCGACATTTGACACTTATCTTGCTTGCTTTGAGTATTGTCTATGGATTAATGACGTGTACTTTATGACTGTCTTTTCTTTAGCTATCTGAAACTTACACATGGTCAATGGGAATATCATAGTATTGTTGCACATTCTTTTATCTTACCTCCTAAAGCTTTCATCCTTCGAAATATTATATCCTTCGATCTTTAGTTCCTACCTAATAGCTTGACCTCATAGATAGCCAAGTACAACATTATGTTTATTGACCTTTCGGCTTAGTTTTCGGGTTCAGTCCTCTGAATAATAATGAGCATACACTAAATATGGAAAAGTAAGTTAAGCTTTACTTATACTAGTATAACCGCACAACGATGGAGAAACCGACCGTTCGATTGTATAACTTTAATAAGAAATATACATTTAAATTTTTTGTTAATATTACTTAAATATTAAGTGATAATATGTTGGAAAAGAATAAATTGAAATTTGAATCTGAAAATATGAATATCAAATTTAAATATTAATCAAAACATTCAAAATTGTCGATTTGAAATTGAAATTTTAGAATTTGAAAATAGATTTGAATTTGGAATCTTTGATGCGCGAAATAAAAGGAGGAAGTTTAAGGAACAAGATCCACGTTTTTAGGAAAACCGCGATGAGACAAGATCCATGTTTTTTTTGCTTCAGAAAAATTGATTTTGGTCAGTGACAGTAAGCAAACCTCCCTAATGGTCGGTTTGATTAATCTCTTTGGCGCATAATCCTTTAAGCTCCATACTTTCAGGTCTAATTTTAATAGTTTACTTATGACTATCTTAGGGTTCGGGGTTATTAGGTAGGCCGCTCCTTTTGGTCGTATTCCATTTTCTTTTAGGAATAAGCTACCCATAGACACTTATGCCACATATATATAGCTGAAGGTTCTTGGGGAAAAAGTATGGTATAACAATATTGTTATTAGATCTAAACATGCCAAAAAAAAGCATGTAAAATTCATAGATCATATGAAGCAACAACTTTTAGAACTAATGTTGGTTTTGGACATCATATATGCTCTTTGAAGTGCTTATGGACAGTTGTTCCGCTCAACCTGCATGTGGTCAATGCTTCGTAGCATTCCAGATCATCCTCTATTGCCATGCATTTTTAGTGAATTTTCGAGCACTACTTTATTTGACTGTAGATATTGCTCATCGTAGTTGTCCACGGTAGATATGAAGAATTTGTCCAAAGTTTCTAACATGTGCTTTCCCTCAAACATAATGAATATTCAAAGATATCTGGAGGTTGTCTTATACTAACATTTCGGGGGTAACATTTACTTTTTATGTTTGGTCAAACCCTGAGTTTTGCAAGCATTTGGTTTGAAAATAAATATTTATCCCGGGCTTCGACATTTTGCAATTTTAAGGTGAATAATGGCCCTCTTAGTGTAAACCTCCTTCAGAACTTATTGGCCGTGTAGATTTGATTTTACATAAAGTAATCTTTTATCAATTGACTATATAAATGTTGTCTAAGATTAATATGTTGTTGACCCACAACAGATTACCACACTTAAAAAACGATTGCCCAATCTTTTCTTCGTGTCCAGAAATGTCATTTCCAGTTCATCGTGATTTGAATTGCTATCGTAAGCAATTTTGATGTAATTTTTTGTTTTAAAGTGCATAGCGATGAAATAAATAGATTTGTTGTGAATTTGATGAGAAATTTACATACTCAAAAAATAATCATCCCAACATAACTATTTCACGAATCGTGGATGATGACCACCAGTTCAATAGATACCTGAAGTGTGTTCTTGTGCTATACAAAAAGGTAATTATTTTGTCAGTATTAGTTATGCTTGAGCTTATCAATTATCTGCCTTGGAAAAGAGATCAAAGTGTTAATATTTACTTGGACGGAGGACCAAAGTAATTAAATGTTATCAATCCAGTTTGACATATTCATACCAATGAATTAAAGAGTTGAGTTCCAACTTTAGCGTGTGTGACGCGACGTAAGTTAATATTTTATTTTATTTTATTTTTCTTTGTGGGATGATTAAAGAGTTGAGTTCCAACCTTGACGTGTGAAACGCGACGTCAACTTAATATTTTATTTTATTTTTCTTTTCTTTGTGGGACGAATAAACAATTGACCATTTGAATCGGTGACGGGCTTCAATTACAAAATTTTGTAATGTAAAAACTGGCAATTGACTGCTGGCAGGGAACATGGGTTCAAATTACGAATATGTAATTTGTGGAATAGTGTTCGAGATGCTGCAAAACCCTCCGTCCATCCTGCTCATGAGCGGGGCTCTGTAAACAATAACAAAAACCCTTTGTTCCATGCTCGTAAAAGAAGGGTTTATCAATCACTCATATTTCAGATAATCTTTTGTTAATGTCAAGCGCTCCAATGAAGAACCTCCTTCCGCCTCAAGAACTCCTCGACGATCTTTGCACGTTGGTCCTTTCTACTTTCCGTTTTTGTAATTTATCTCCAAATTTAATTTTTTTTTTTTTTTTTTAAACGTTTGTAGTCGGTTCGTTTTGAATGTGCCAAAAGAAGATCTGGAATCATTTGAGAGGATGTTGTTTTTGCTCGAACAAGCTCATTGGTTTTATGAGGATAATTCTGTTGAGCAAAATCCTGCGTTGAAATCCCTTTCCTTTAAGGAATTTACTTCGCTCAGTATCCTTTCTGTTATAATTTTCAATGATCAAAGTATCACATATGTTTTGAAGAAATGCCTGCAGTAAAAGATATAAGTAGTTCTTTCCTTTAGAAAAAAATGCTTTTGGACTAACAACAATAGTTGATGCATTTACTCCACTTTGTTTTCGCCCATAACAAGAAAATTTAACTCACATTGTCATGTGGACATCTCCTTAGCAATTGTTAGTGTTCAATTGTTGTGCTGCATTGAAACCGTATAGAGCTCATGTTGATGACATATACAAGGACTTCACCTTGTATAAATTTAGAGTACCTGTGACTGGTGCAATCATCTTGGATGAGAGCTATGAAAGGGTATGCTCACATTTACAAGTTAATATCCATTTAATTATGCCACTGCTTCAGCAGTAAAGCAAGCTTCTCTTTGTCGATCATTTAGTTAATAAATATTATAGTATTTCACGTTGGAGTATAATATAGCAATGAATATTAGAATCGGTACTAATCGTTAGAATATGATGCTCTCTGTCCATGTTCATATTTGATGAAGATCAACATACACATGAGATTCAATTCAAAATACTTGGTACGAATCATTGTTTGTTTTTTTTCCTTCGGTGTGTGTGAATCATTGTTATGTTCTTTTGTGGGCATGCTTGCGTGCATGTTGTTATTTTTGTTGCTGCTGCTACTGCTGGTGTTTCACAATATCTAATATCCCTATGTTACAGCCCCCAAAAGTTAGCCAAGCAGTGAACATCATGATATTGTCAAAAAATCTCTTTGCTTTACCTGAACTGTCTTGGGCATTTTACATATATTCATCATATTTTATGAGTGAAACACAATTCCTTGAGGGTTTCCATTTTTTAACATCTAATTGCTCGTAGTTATGGCACACTAGCATGTGTGGTTTCATGTTAATATTCATTGCCTGGATTAATAATGTTTTTACACTTAGAAATGGTTATGTTAGCTTTTAGTAGGAGTAGCCGAGGTTGTGTTTGTTTAATGTTTGCAAAAAGATTTTTCAATCTTTTTTGTCTGATCATCCTTTTGTTTATGAGGTGCTGTCATAATAGTAAACACAAAAAAGCGTTCACCACTTATTGAGTATGAATCATCATAAATCATCTGGCTCAGCATTAAGTAATTTTTTAAGTGCTAAGTAAAATATCTAGTAGTAGCTTCAGTGTGTTCAACTAACACTGTTAAAATGAAGTTCTACTGTTTCTAGTTAATTGATTCTTCACCTTTCTTAAAATTAAAGATCCTTGTTAATTTTTAGTTGACTTCAATAGGATATTTGTATGTTTGATTTTGGTAACTTATTTGTGCTGAAAAAAGCCAATTTTTATTCAATATCTGACAGTCTTGTGTGTATATGTTTGTATTTTTGATTCAATTGCTTAAATCTTTGGATTTTGTCATCGTGTCTAAATGATTAACAATACGTATTTACATCATCTTTATTCTTGCTTCGGACTTCCTTTAAGTGATTAATGAATATTGTGTTTATAAGCATCTATTAGAGAATCACTTCTTCTCACAAACTTAATTGGTGATGTGAATGGTGATCTTTTAATATTTTTAGCGAGCCAATTGCATTAAAGAATATGAGGTTATTCTAAACATGCCCCTCACGTGTGACGTATCTTAAGCAAGATCACATATTGATTTAGGTGACATGGAGCATGTGCGGTGATTAAAAAAAGGTTTGAGATATCTGATGGTACCCCAAAATTTTGATGGTACCGTACCGGTATTGACGGTAACCGAACCAAAACTGAAGGAAAAAATCGGTTACGGTTAGGGTTTAAAAGAAATCAAAGTAAAAAATCAGCTAAATCAACATACCTGACCTCGATTTTCTTCCTTACCCAGCGTCATCGACTCGAATTTGAGAGCGACAGTCTTCTTCTTCAGCTACCTCAGTCGGTCATCTTCATTGACCTCGATTTTGAAAAGCTTAAGTTACATTGGTTTTTATGTCGTTCTCTTCCTCGCTGTCGACTTGATTTTGAGAGCGAGGAAATATGTTTTGTGGCGTGAACGTGATTTAGGTTATTAATAAGTTGACTGGGCTTATTTTCATGGGTTAATTTGTGCTGGGTTGGGCTTTTTTATTATTAAGTGCCTGGGTTATTTTCGGGGTTATTTTGTGTTAGGATGGACTTTTTAATTATTAAATTGAAATTATTGTTCAATCAATTTTAATTTTTTATTAAGTTGAATTTATTGTTAATTTTAATTTGGATGGTGGTCAGTAAAATTTAATTTGTTGTTTTATTTACAAAGGTCTTCAACCACTGAAAATCGAATTCGGGACCGAAACCGAAACCGAAACTTTCAAAATCGTTTGAAACTATGAAAATTTCAAATAACCATAACCGAGTTCTCGAACTTTGTGTTAAACATTCACACAGAATGAACCCTGCGCTGATACCATATTGGAGAACCAGTTATCATAGCTAGGCTTGTTCTATGTGTGCTTGATCATCACACATCTCAGCATTGTCCAAAACAACCATTTTACGTGATCTTGCCTAAGATACACTACACGTAAGTGGTGTGTTGAGAATGATCCAACATCGTTTGATTACTACAAATTGGACCTTTATAAATTATTAATAGATCATTCTTCACATCATCAATTGGTTCTGTGATAATCCGTGATTCTTTGATAGCATATGCACTACCTTTCAAAATGTTATATCTAAGATTTATAGGAACTTTTTTCATTTTGCAATTTTGTATTTTCTCATCATACATATTCGTACTTCTTTCTGAGGTATCATAGGTTAAGTGGCCAACGGTACTTTTGTAAATCAGTTCGTTGACTGTTTTATTATGGAATTTCCGTCATTTGCATGAGGAGGTTGTATGAAATGTTTACCTAGCATTACCTTTTTATTTAATCGAGTCACTATTTATTTTAATTTTACTTTATATCATTTTCTTTTTAGTGTCTACTTGTAAAGGGGTGGAAAGCTAATTCATGTTGGAGTTTTCCACGTGGAAAAAAGAGTAAAGATGAGGAAGACCATACCTGTGCCGTTAGAGAAGTACTCTCTCTCTCTGTCTCACCCCCCCCCCCCCCCCCCCAAAAAAAAAAAAAACCCCCTCTCCCCCTCCCTCTCTCTCACACACACGCACGAGCGGCATATATGTGTATGTTTATCTTTTTTTTCTTTTACTGTTAATACAATTTTTTATGAACATCATACAATTACGGTTGTATTCTGTAATATATCAAGTTCATTAGTAGCCTGTAGCAAAAATTCTTTTGTATGCTCATGCCCTTGTTATGTTTTAGGCTCCGCTTGGAAGCTGTTTTATTCCCTACAGTTATTATTGTTTATTAGCGGCATCATTTTTCAGCGTTGGAAAAACACTTGCTTGTGGATTATTTTAAGCGTTGGTTCTGACCATATATAAAATCGGTCAGAACAGTGTAGTGCAATTAATCATATTTCTCAACCCTCAAATTGATGGTTTAGGAGTTTTTGTTTTCTGTGAGTATACCCTTTTGTAAAATTATTTTATATTATTTGTTTATAAAGAATAATGAAAACATTATTTGTTTAAAGAATAATGAACACTACGCAACAACAATCAAATGAAGTGCTGAGTTTGTTATTAAGAAAAGTTAACCCAAAAATATATAAAGTGAAACACATCTAAAATTACATTAAAATCCTCAAATTACACTACTTGTTGCAGCATGACTAGACTGGTAAATTCTTGGTTGGACTACATAAAAATTATTCACTAAGGTAATAAAATCAGATTATAAATGTTTATGAATCTAAAGTAGTGATTGACTGTATGATCATAGTTTTTAGTTGTAATAGACATTAACTTAAGGGTCATACACGAGCATAGTTTTTAGGTGTAATAGACATCAACTTAAGAAGTGAGGTCTTGCATTTCAATTGTTTTATTATGGTACCTTAATAGAATATATCAATGGACCATCCAAGTTTTTCCTATCAATTCTAAGCTTAGTCCTCGTGCATATTGTATCTCAATTTTGTCCTTCAGCCTGTATGCAGTTGCGAATGAAAGTATTGCTCTTAACCATCATATCTGATTTTTTTTCGTTGGGGTTAAATATACCATGCTTAATTGGATTTATGATATTACACACGATAAAATATACTAGTTGTTTGAACATGGATACATATATATACATACATGCATACACACACATGTACATGTATGTATGCATGTGTGTGTGTGTGAGCTGATAAAAAGTAAAAACCTAAAGAGATGCAGAATAGGAAAATAGAGAGGCAGATTACGTATATAATTATCCGGTTGATACAAAAAATAACAAATTCTAGAATTTTCAATTTCCACCACTAGACATCAATCTTCCGTTCAAGTACGGAATTCAAAATAGTTCATGTGTTTAGGAAAAAAGTTGTTTTTCTTAGTCATCGTACTTTCATATTAAAGTGTTATTTGAGAATGTGTTGCTTTTATCCCTGTAAGTATGAAATATAATTTTCCAATGCAGTCTAATGATTAATATATTGTGAATTTATGAATGTTATCATGGCACAGAATGTGTTTATAGAATGTTCAATAAGCTTTTAGAACATTAGTTAACAAGTAGTAAACAATCCATGTGGATGTCTTCAGTCAATTAAGGGTGAGAAATTCATTTAGACGTGTTCAGTCAGTTAGTGCAAAAATTACTCGGCCAATTTCCTATCAAAAATAAGCTAATAATCATATAGGCAAATTTTGATCTTTAATAACTTAAATGCTGGTTATTTTTATGTAAATACATAGTTAGAGGAATTCATATACTATGTATTTTGTGAGCGTACTATAGTGTTGTGATGTTTAAGCAGTTAACAAAATTGATTTATCATGTCATATTTTTTTTTTTAATAATAAAGAGTGGTATTTTATCCAAGCATAGCATTCAATTTGATATCTTGGGGGTTCGAACACATGACATATAGAACTTAAACCTAAAACATCATACAACTTGCCGCTTAGAGCTAATGGTCCTTGATGATTTATTATATCATATTATATTAGGAGCTGGATTTTATTGATTTTTGTGATAGGACTCAAACTAAAATATTGATATATATTTCAGGCATGTGCTTTTAGGAACTCCAAAGTTGATGGTACACATCTGATGCATAATCTGAATGCTAATTCTTTTTATTAAGAAAACCTTTAGAATATACATTTGTTTTTGTTCTATTTAACAAAACTATTTTATTATATTGTAATATTTTTAAGTGAACAATCATTCCAAAGTTCATATAAAATACGGAGGATAGATACATCATTAAAGGAGTATGCATATACATTAAAAATGAATGTATAGTTGAAAATCAATGCATTAATTTTAAAAATGCTCTGGGCTAGGGGTGAGTGTTCGGTCGGTTTGGTTGATTTTGAGGTAGAACATTTCAAACCGAATTGAAACCGAAAAAATTCAGAAACGAACCAGATTAATTTCGGTTAATTCGGTCGGTAGTCGATTTAACTGAACTAGAAATGTATGTTATTATGCAAATTCTACTCATATATCAAAAATCACCTAACATACACCATTAATTTTGCTAAAAAATCTATTACTAACTTACCCCTTTTAATTGCATTTTTAATTCTTTTCATATAACCTATCAAACGAGAACGTTAGAATCAATGCTATTTAATCAAATTTATACATTTTTTGTCAAGAAATTAATGATTTTTTTACCATGGAACCTAAAATATCAATTACGATAACTTTTATAACTATCTATTTTAATTTAAAAGTACATACTGTTTTTTTCTAAAATTAAAGTTGGATTTGTTGAAATAAAGAGTTTTTTTAAAGAACTAAAGAAATCGCAAAATTAGTACCAAAAATGTAAAGTTTATTTCATTGAATTTTAATTTAATTTAGTGTTAAAAATTTCTATTGTTGTGTAAATGAGTTTTAAGTTTTAAGGAGAGAAGACGATGAAGATGAAAACAAGGGTAATTTTGTAAAAAAGATGATGTATGTAAAACAATTTTTGGTGTATAGTAGTTTATTATATTTTATGGTGTATATTAAGAGATTATTGATATATGAATAGAATTAGCCATGTTATTATTTAAATGATTGATTTACTTAAAGTAAAATATAAATCGATGTTTGGATATGTTTTATCGAGTATTTTTATATTGATAACAAAATTTAACCCAGTTTCAAGCAGTACACTTTGTATTCTATCTCTAAACCGATTAATAAAAGTGTTACGATACCATAAATTTGGATAATATAATATAAATTCGGTTAAACCGATAACCAATTTTTTTATTTTACAAACTGGTTCTATCCGATTTAGTTTCATAACCTAACCGAAATCGACCGAATTAAAACGGTTTGATCGGTTAATTCGGTTCTAACCGAATATTGCTCACCTCTACCCTGGGCATCAAAAATGTCAAAACCGGCTCTGGGCAAGAATCGGCCACACCTTCCTCATACTACACATCTATTTCCTCATAATTTCAACCACACATTCAAATTTAAATCGGAATGTGTGGTTGAAATCATGAGGGAATAGAGGTGTAGTGCACATACAAACACACACAGAGACAGCCTCAAGAAGAACTCCCTTTAGTTGAGGCTGGGCGGGGGAAGGGGGGAGGGGTGTTCCTTAAATGATTAGGGGATGGTTGGGTCATAGGGAAGGGAGAGGGACTCGAGCCGACCAGCTCCCCGAAAAGGAGCCCAGCACGCGCGCGTGCACATATATGTATGTATATAAAGAGGAAAAAAATAAAAAAATGAATCCCCTTTATTTTAAATTTGAGATATGTCAATCTCCATAGACAAATAAAAAGGGAAACCAGTCTTCAACTTCTCAAGCAATCGGAATACATCCATATGTAATGTTACACCAAACTAATTCAGAGATTTGGAGACTAAGAAGCATGCATTCAATAATCTGAATGATCAAAATTTATTTGTTATGACTGTAGTTGGGAGGGGAAAAGTGATAGTTATTTGTTAAAGAAACTAAACGGAAGGCAGTAAGAAATATGAGAATTACAAAGGTAAGGCTCAGTATTCTTTAAACAAAAAGTGTTTAGAAAAAAGAGTGTAAATGGAACCAAAAACCACTAATTTGATGGACTGAGAAATATGATTAAAGTTACACTATTGATTTTTGACTGGTTTTATAACCTGTCAGAATCGGTATTTAAAGTAACCCACAAGGAAGGGTTTTTCCAGCACCTGAAAAACGGGGCATCCGAAAACGGTAGAAGATAACCTTCCAAGCAGAGCCAAAAGGTTTTATATTTTGCATGATTCAATTATGCCAATACCGATTAGTCGTATTTTCTGAGGGAAATAAGTTTGAGTCAAATAACTTGATTTTCTGTTTGGTAAAATTTGTTTAAATCGATGAGAATAAGATTACTGACTGCTTTCTCTCTGTGATCACTTCAAACACACTCACAATGCATCTATGTTTCATTACTTGTATTATAATCTCAGGTGTTAGAGGAGACAGGGTGTGATGTTTCAAAACTTTTGAAAATGAATGACTATCTCGAAGTTGTAATCGGACCTCAGCGGATTCGTCTCTACATTATTACTGGTGTCGAGGAGAATACTACCTTTGCACCACTAACCAAGAAGGAAATCAGTGTAAGCAATTAATCATTTTTGGAAAAGAAGACTGATCCTGATAAAACCAGTTTCGTCTGATTTATATTTAATTATTTATTTTATTTTATTTTGGGTGTAAATTATGATGTCTAATAAGGTTATCTAGCCTTTCTCTTAGTTTCCTTCTCTTTATTATGAATTTTTCTATCTTGGCATTGTATGTTATTTACTGCCTAGCTGATATATACAGCAGATGAATTTTGAGAAATCGTGAATCTAGTCTGGTGTTGTAATTGCAACTTCTCGTATGTATCTATTACATCTATTTTTTCCTAGGTGATATTTCTAAATCAAGGACCTCTCTTATATACGGATCACTAAAATTTTAGGCTTTACCATTCTTACATTTCATTATACAAAGTAAATAACAAATTTGAAAATATGTATACATTCTCGCCCAAAAAATGGTTGAATGCAATCCAAGCAGAACTCGTCACTAAATGACTGAGTATTTTGAAGGGCTCGGACTTTTGATTTATATTGATCATTTCAACACCCGAGAAGCTAAGCATCTAAATTCTTACCAGATTATGGGTGACAAATTTCAACAAATCAAATAATTATTAATGTTTCGTCCACCTATGCAGATGTAGAGAAAGAAATGTTTTCCACCATAACTAATAAATTCAGAAACTCAATACTGACCTTAAGTGGTTTTCTTCTTATGCTTGCAATATGCCACTTTCTCATATCTTGCTTTGCCATTTATTACACCATTCAATTTTATGCCGATTTCTTGCTTTATATTATGCGAAATTATACATTGCCACATAATTCTTTCATGCTTACTTGATTTATTAATGATCCAACCTAGGAAATTTCGTGGCACAGACTTGATGAACTCCAGCCAGCAGGTGAAGATGCGGTTTCACGTGCAATAAACGGATTGAAACTGTACATGGTTGCTCCCTTCTTAAAGTTAGTAACTCTCTACGTTAAAATTTTGAAATATGATATTATCTTTTAGTTCTTTTTTAGCAGCATGCTAAAGTTCTTTTATTTCATTTTATGAATGAAACAGATCTCTTAAAACGTGGATTTCAAGCCATGCTCCTCCAGTAGCTCAGAAATATGTTGGTTCTAGCGGAGGTTTGTTTGCACGGCTTCTTTGTTTTTCACGATTTCAGGTTAATAATTAATGGATAATGGTAGCACGTGTCCTTTGGGTCATTAACAACAGTTATAGTTTAATGGTGAAATAAATAAATAAATATTGTTTATTTTTTTTAGAGATCACTGAAGTTACTGCTTGCTTTTTACAATATCAATCTAGCATTTCAAACACTGATGTTGTCCATAAATTAATTTGTGAATACCTTACAATAGATAAATCTAGCATATCAAACTACTTGGATATATATTCAAATAGAGGTAATAAAGGAAAAAACTTTATTACATATAAATCACTTTCGATTGACATTCAATTATCTAGTGCCATTTATATTTGAACTATTTGTCGTTGTTTTGAAGTAAAGAAGTAAAAACGATACTGAAAAGAGCCATTTGACTGAAGTTCGTAACTGAGATTCATCATAATCTTTTGTTCTCTTGATATGATTTAATGTTTTTGCATGGACGTGCTATAGGTCATATAGTCAGTAATGCTACAGTCCACTGTTGCGAACAGAACAACACATACCGCATTGACTGAAGCAGAAAACTACAGTTTATAAGAAAAACACATGCCGCTTTCAACCGGAAAATACAATATTCTCAATAGAGGAACTATAGAGTAGATAGTCATGATAATTGCTATTATATTTGGCTTATCCAAAATTTAAAGTTGAGGCAATGATTTAGAATATCTGCACTATTATATCAATGCAAATGGTTTTGTAGTGAAAAAACTGATAATAATGTGTATAAATGTGATATTAAGAGCATTTAATTTACAGGAAAAAATGACATCTGTCTTGCATTTTGTAGAAATTGTGCCGTAGTATCTGATTATAGGAAAATGTTAACATGTGGTATTGGAGACAAGTTGAGATTGATCGATTACACAGCTATCATTGAATTTCATCTATCCTTAATAATTTAAATGGTCAAATATGATTTTTATGTTTAATTTTTTTGTCTTCTTCTTCAAAGCAATCATTGTTAACATGTGTTCACCAAGCACGTACTAACGCTACGGCTTCGTTTGTTTTTTTGGCTGAATGCTGAAATGTTGTTTGTTTTTGTTTTTGTTACATTATTAAGACTGCATGGACTAAAAAAAATTCTTCTCAACTCAAATTCAATACTTATTACACTATTGATGGAAAGAAAATAGAAATACATCCATCGTAGACGAAAAAAAATAAAATCATACATGACTATTACTTGTTTATTTATTTCATTATCTACTAATTACAAGCAATTGGCAATTTGATCACGCATTTTATTCATGAACTTTAAAACTGTTTTGCAAGTATTGCATGCGTTAAACTGTCTCCTGAACGAGATGCATTGCATGCCAATCGATACAACTAACCAAATAAAAACAAGACAACAAAGTTTCTCTTTTATCCGAAATCGGCACAGTTGTATAGTGTAAAATTAATCTGATGAACGATGACAAGGGAAGCTTGACTGCAGGAACATGTGTCTGGAAAGCAAAACATGTTCTTGGAAGTGGAACAACATCAGCTACAGAGAGCTCGACGCAGAGAGTGGGGACTGAACCTAAAACTGCTGACTCGGCTCCGGGCAGAAGCTTCAGAACATTCAGGTTCAATACTGCTATCATACTGAAGCCTTTGGAAACTGCATTTGCTACCAGTTGATTGTGTGTAGAGATCAAGGTTAACTACTGACGAAAGCGTACATAATATAAATGTTCTTTCATAACTTTTAGGAGAGAACTGTTTTGAGTATATGGAATTCTGGTCTTGGTATAGTTGACAATTTTCTTTTCTTTTTTCCTGTTGCAACGTTGTTATGCTGGTCTGAGTAAGTTTTTGTTTTTCCAGATTTATGGACACAAATTAGATATGTATATGTTAGTCTTCTGATTGATCTGAGTTTCAGAAGTACTACAAACTATAGATGCACCATAACACAAGCTGCGGCTATGTTCAGTCCCAATTTTAAACCATTTGACATCGTTATGTTAGATTTGATACCTTGATTTCCATTGTTGAATCTCTAGATTAGAGGAAGATGCAAAATCGAAGCATGAAGAAGAAGGATCTTCAAACCCTAAGTCACGTTGTCGAAGGAGCTGGAAGTGAGCATGACCGAATTAGAATTCTTGTTTGGTGGAGGAGGCGATCTTATTCGATGGAGTAGCAATTGCCGGACCAGATTTGTGATCCGGTCATGATCTCGTTCAGGAAGGAAGCGATGGTGCTTCGATTCGGCAGTGGAGGAGCGGTGATAATGATTCGGTGGAAGAAGTAAAGAAAAATGGAGTGGCAGAGTTTTGGATCGGTGCTGATTTGAGAAGGGATATGTTTCGTTCGGTGATTTGGAGCATACTAGTCCAAATTTTTCGTTCGGGTGTTGTAATGCCACTCCAAATGAGTGTCGATCCAGGTTTATTATTCAACTGTCGAACCAAGCTTTGAATAAAATGCCGGTCCAAGTGATGCCAAACCAAGTTAAGTTCGAACCAAATATTTGATTTGTTACCGGGCCATGCCGGTACAGATCTTGAGCGTTGTTTGTTGAACTAAATTGTACCGGACCAGAAAGTGAAGTGTACTACCGAACCAGATGGGATGTGCCGAACCAAACCTCAGGATTGCTATATAGCAGCTATCCCTTTTCATGTCTTCACTCTTTAAATAGTGGAACTTCTGGACAACAATGACAACCATCCTAGGGAGTTGAAACTTTACAGAAATTTGTATGTATTGTTAATTCTTCTTATGCATAGCCTCCAAAGTGAATCAATATTGTAACTCTAATCTTTCAGTGATTAATAAAATCTCCTCTCCCCAAGTGGACGTACACCGTCTCGTGGTAATGGAACACTATAAATACCGATGTTATTTATTTTTCTGCATTGCATTGATCTGTGACTGATTTTTTGGTGTTTATCACTGTTTGTTTCGTTTTACTACAATCACGATCCAGTTATTTTTCGCCGCGTTGAGTTTTTTATTCCCTTAGACTGATCATTTGAAGGGATTTTCTCCAACAGTCTGGTATCAGTGTTGCAAGGTTGATTGAGGAGTGTTTGACGCTATGGTAGGAGATGAAGAGACTCCAGCTATTACAAGACTCTACACTAGAGAGATGTATATCGCATCAGGATCACAGTTGGCAATTGAGAAATAGAATGAGGATAAAGACTTTGAGAAGTGACAATGGAGGATAAATGCTGTTCTAATGAAGAATGAAGTCCATTCGGTATTGTTTGCCCCTGAGGAGTTGACAACCGACATTCACTTGCGGAAAGGAAGGAGATGGAGAAATGGACGTTTACTACTTTACAACTAACTATGGAAGAGAATGTCATCTCAGAGATTAGCGGTAAGACCACTGCTAGGGGCATTTTGAACCAAGCTAGAAAATCTCTACTTGAAGAAATCTCTGATTAACCGTCTGATATTGCTGAAGATATTTTCACCATGCGGATGAGAGAGTACTTAGTAAAGGAATATCTTAATTTCTTTGATGATCTCGTGATGAAAATGAAGACTGTTGTAACGACCCAGAATTTCTGTTAATTGAAATTTTTATACTTAATTGAATTTGAATATTAATAAGCGAAACTTATAAGTCGAATAAATTTTATTTCGAATAATTGGATTTAGTTTGATAATTAAATCGATTATTTAATAGTTGAAGTTACGTAAATAATTGAAAATTGGGTTTAATATGATTGAAAATGATTTGTAAAATTTTATTTAATCATATTGGAGTTAGAACGATATTTTAGAACTTTCAAAATTGAATTAAAAGTTAATTTGTGAAAATTGAATATTTTAATATTTAATTGACGATTTAAAATAGCCATTTTTCAAACAGTCTCGGATTTCGACGAAACCAGTTTCATCGGATCCGTAATGTGATATTATTGTATGGTTTCAAATTTCGTGTCAATCGGATTTACGGTTTGTCCGGGGCAAGCTAAAACGCATAGAAATTAGTTTACTCGTTTATTTACGAAACTCGTACAGATGATCGAATTAGCCTCCGAAACACGTTCCATTGTGTTCGGAACGCGGGGTAAACCTTAGAAACGCCAACCGGCACGCTTCGTTTGGAGTTCGAAATTTTTTGGATGAATAGTAATTCGAGAAATTTTCTATAAAAGCACCTACATACTTTCATTTTGCAAAATAAAAAGAAACCCTAGGGTTTTGAAGTCTCAGCCGCCAGTAAATATACCAATGGCCGAAATTCAACTTCCTTCTTTCTCATTTTCTTGCAATCCACTAACCAATTCGCGAAACTTTCTAAACGAAAGTTGTAGAGCACTTTGAGTTCTAGATATTCAACGGTGGAGATTGGAAATGAAGCTACAGATCGACGTAAATAGGCATTTGAACGGCCGGCGTTCGTTCGCGTTTTTCTTGCGTGATACTTCAAGGGGTTGCGGCCAAGGGTGGAGCTCGTGATGGGCTACAAGATGGGGGTCTCTGATCGATGTGGTGATGCTCGTTTTGGGTTGCGTGATTAGGGTTAGGGCATTCATGTTGCATTCATGTTGCTTGCAGTGTTTTTGTACATTATTTGAATTTGCATTGGTGCATTGTCTTTGCATTCCATGTTGCATGCATGTTTGCCATGTGTTGCACCCAGTTTCAAAACTCGGGTTTGACCTTGTGCTCGTGTCGTGATTTTGAATATATTGCACGTGAGTTGAACCCGGTTTTTCATTTGGGTTTGGCCTGTGCTCGCCTGTCCCTGTAAATCAATCAAGTGTATATATCGGCGTGCACGGCCTTGTGGCATATACAGTAATACACTGTGTATGTCACAAGTTGTTCGTGTATGATGAATTCAAATTTAAATGATGACGAACAACCCAAATAACTGAGGAAAATCATATTTTCAAAAACCATATTTCATTTTATTTTGCAAAAATATTTCTTTTTCAATTTTACTGCGTTAGTGAATATTTTTACAGATTGCTCAGATACTGGATTCAAACTGGAATGCAGTTGAAGATAAATACGAGTGTGAGTGATATGTAGTGAGGTGCTGATGTAAAATAGTGATGTAATTGAATTTGTATCAAAGTTGTATAGTGAATAGTGAGAGCTTGAAATTGTACTATTCAAAGATGTAATATATATTTGTTTGAATAAAATATTCGTTTGAATTCAAATTCCGTGTTATTTATTTTATTCAGCAAATATTTATTTAATCTGTGAAAAATAAAATAGTATATTATCAAATACATTTAAACGAATGTATATATGTTTATTATCATCAAACAAAAATCATATAAGCGCATATTTAACAGTTACAAACTTCCCCCCTTAAAAGAATTTCGTCCTCGAAATTACCAAGTAAGAAAAAGTTACAGAATCCATTAACTTTCCAAAACAAACCATTCAATTTAGATTTTTCAAATCTCTTAAGTGTTTAACTTTTCCAAAATTCATAATTAAACTTCTTACAATAACTTTACTAAGGTTTCAAATCATACTTAGTTATCTTTTCAAACTTTTCCAATTTTCTCAAAAATATTCTAAATGTTTTCATAAATGCTTCCCTTGTCAAAAATATTCTAAATGCTTCCCTTGTCAAAAATTTTCTCAAAAATAAATAGATTTGTGAAGTATTTATTATTAAATAAGTACGAAATGTTTTTCCAATATGAAACGAAACGTTTTGAGAATTTATCTTTTTGAAGATAAATTGAAATTGAACATTAGAAATCGATTTGGAAATCGTATATTCATAGATATTTTGGAATTGTAAATTCACTATGGAATTTATAAAAGGAAGGGAAATTTGTTTAAAAATAAATATTGATTTATTTTTGAAGTGTGGGAATTTATATCTTGTAAAGATATTTTTGAAAGATAAATAATTTGGAAAATTATTTGGAATATGGTGATGTTGAACATACCTATTGATAGTTAAATAACCGACTATCAATATTTACCTTCAAATTGGTATTTGTTATGATTGCTTGAATTTTGAATGTCACACTTATTTTTGAATAAGCGCTCACTATTCGGGTTAGCCGGGAAAGGACCTTGGGGGTC
Source organism: Allium cepa (assembly GCA_030765085.1). Lineage (NCBI taxonomy): Eukaryota > Viridiplantae > Streptophyta > Magnoliopsida > Asparagales > Amaryllidaceae > Allium > Allium cepa. The sequence continues at coordinate 446,538,186 of CM060931.1, forward strand.
CTATAACCCATTCTGAATATGTGATACGTCGTTATGGATTGCATTTGATGACAGGTGTTGAAGACCGGATATTTATGAAAACAGAAGGATTACCGTCGAATGTTTCTGCATCGGCTGATCCCCGATATAGAAATTTATTACCCTTTGTGATGGGAAGTCCGGTCGTGATTAGTGAATATCCGGATTGCAAGGACTTCTTTGTAAGTGCCTTCGGTTCCGTTCGATCCCAGAACGGACTTGTATGGATGTGTGTCTGACATTACCATTTGATATGTAAAGCTGGTTTCTATCAAATATATTTCCGTTGGTGGCGGAGAATTTATTCTCTTAGCTTAACACCCTTAGAGGTTATGTAGTTGATAGTTACTAGTGATACATTCCCAAATTAGTAATGTGGCATACGAAATGCTGTTGAGCATTTGATGATCAAAGCACAACTTTTGTATAAAGCGTGGATTTGTGGACGAGACTTCGTCGGACCTCACACCCCGGAAATGGTCAAAACAGGAAGGATGCGGCAATGTTATCGGGGGTAGCGCCCTTTAGTGTATGTCATTTCTTCTGGATAGAGGTGGTATCATGGTATGGAGCCCAGATACTTAACTTATGTTGTTACTGCAAATTTATTACTTTGAGGTTGTTGGAAATTGAGGATCCTCGGATATAGATCGGTTACGATAGGGGAATGACATATTCGTGTCAGTAGTTATCTAGTTTGAAAGATAACCCGGCCTTGTGTTGGCAGAGATCCGGTTAGGTTCTCGGGTCGTCTTTCCAGAGGCGTACCCATGTGGCAATGGGAAGTTCCTTGGCCTGACCATTTGTTGGAAATCCAAAGAAACAATATGATCTTGTACGGTTTTAGTTGTAGAACCTATCATTCACTTATGGTGGCGCCCCACTGTTTGGATGGTAGCTATAGTAGGCATAAGTGCGGAATGACTATGCTGGCTAAGATTTATATCTTTACTTTTGAAATGTTTTCCTACACTATGCACTAGTAATAATATCAAATGTTCTTTTTAATGCGTATCAAGCATCTTTGACTATCATAAGGAGAAATCTCCTCCAATTCTGCGTTTGCATTGTGTGTGTGTGCGGGAGGCCTTATGGTAGTCTCATTTTCTAAAAAGTATTGCGAATCTATTTTAAAATTATCTTGTACTTTGTTTTAAAAAATAATAATAATAAACTGTTTTAAGTTCTCACGCCAGTCTCATGACTGACTCGGAGTTTATTGTTTTCCTTCCTAAACTTTGGGTGCCCACCAATTTCCACACGGACAATCTAGAGTCAGGTTATCAGGATATTCTGGAATTCAGGAGTTGCTGGAGGCAAGCTGGATGGCATGGCGTATTCACTAGTATATAATATTTCTTTTCCGCTGTTTGTTGTTGTACACTCTGATGATGTAATGTAATGTAATGTGATGTAATGTAATGTAATGTGATGTAATGTAATGTAATGTAATAACTGATATAGTTCTTTATTTAAAGATTATTCATTTATCTATTATATGTTGTTCCGCTGTGATTGTGAGATTCTGATATTGTTCTGTTGTTTCTTTCTATTCTGTTCTATCTTTTTCTCTCTTCTTCTATCTTTTTCCTCTTCTTTAACCCTAACGATACAGTTTTTCGGCACTCGATTACTCGACAGTTGATACAGTGGACGTATTGATGTCGATTTTCGAGCGTCGAAAAGTCGAACCCATTACAACTGTTGACTTGAAGATGGATGTGGAGAAAATGACAATGCTTCTTTTGTGTTCTCTTCCGGAGCGTTATACAGGTTTCGCTTACAGCCTTATCTTTGCTAGAGATACATTGACAGTGGAAGATGTGAAGTCAGGCCTTCTATCTTAGGGCTTGAGAGATCAAATGAAGGAGATAAGTGAAGGAAGTAGAGGTGGAAGTAGTAGTCACGGCGTATTTGTTGAAAGAGATAGAGAAGATCAGAAGCATTGGCACTCTAGAGGGCGTTTCAAGTTCATGAAGCCCAGTAATGACAACAGAGGGAAGTCTAAGGACGGAAAATGCTTTATCTGCAAGAAACCTAGTCAGTGGAAAAAAGATTGTCCAGATTTGAAGGAAGAAGATGGATCTTCATCATTTGCGGTGGAGAAGTATGTATCTAACGATGTGTTGCCTGCAGCAGTGTCGGATATCTCAGACCATTGAGTGCTGGACTCGGGGGCGTCTTTCCATATGACTCCTAATAAGTATTACTTCAGTTGTTTTGTTGGATGGGAGGGAAGCTATATTTTTATGTGTAATGATGCTAGCTATAGAGCAATGGGTGAAGGTACAATGAGGATCAGGATGTTTGGTGGAGTGGTACGCACTTTGACATGTGTCCGATGTGTTCCAAGTCTTCGGAAGTCCTTAATTTCTTTGAGACAATTGGCATCTTTGGGATGCAAGGTAGCTAGCAAGAAAGATAGTCTAAAGGTTTCGAGTGGTGCACTAGTTCTTATGAAAGAAGATGTGTTTCAAAATCTGTAGTTGCTGAAAGGAACCACAGTTCTTGGAGAGACGTGTGTTGGAGTAGATTGTTCTCATGCGTTGGATGCCACAAAGCTTTGACATCTCAGGTTGTGTCATATTTCAGAGAAGGGCTTAGAGTTGCTTCAAAGACGGAAGATGATCAAAGGAGGAAGCTTCGATAAGATGGACTTTTTACAGGGGTGTGTGTTAGGCAAGCGAACTAAAGTATCATTTGAAGTTTGATTCCATAGATCGGGACGAGTACTTGAGTACGTGCATACAGATGTCTGGGGACCGGTTGCTACTCCTTCTCTTGGAGGAGCAAAGTACTTTATCTCTTTCATTAATAACTTTTCTCGAAAAGTATGGGTGTATGTGATGAAGGTCAAATCAAAGAGTTTTAAGAAGTTCAAAGACTGGAAAGCGCTTGTTGAAAACCAATCTGGCTTTAGGTTGAAGATGCTGAGATCTGATAATGGCGGTGAATTTGTCTCTAGGGAGTTCCTCAATTTCTGTAGACAACATTACATTCAGAGACATTTCACTACACCCAGAGATTCGCAATCCAATGGGGTTGCAGAAAGGATGAACACGACTCTACTGGAAAAGGCTCGTTGCTTGAGATTGACGGTGAGCTTGTCTGGAGGCTTTTGGGCTGAGGCATTATCAACTACAGTGCATATCATAAATCGAATTTCAAGCTCAACCATAGATGGGAAGATTCCAGAGGAAAAGTGGAGAGGTAAAGTAGTATATTTTGGCTACTTATGAATTATTAATTGTCCCGTGTACGTTCACCATACATGTGATGACAAGTTGGAAGCTGGAGCATAAAAAGCATACTAATGGGATACACCCATGGTATCAAAGAGTATTGAATTTGGAACCTTATTGATCGAAAGATTGTTCATTCCAGACATGTTACTTTTGATGAGTCTTCTATGTTCAATCGGAAGGAGAAGCTCCCTACCACATTAGAAGATTCTGATGGGCCTAAGGAGATGGAAGAAGTTTTCGTGTTCCAGCCAAATAGTAGAGTTGTTGTTGATGCTGTCGAGGAAAACGCAGTTGATGAAACATCAAAGGATAGTCCATAGGTACCTTCTACTAGTGCTGGTGATGTGCATAAATCTAGAGGAAGTTCAGTTCAAGCTGGAGCTAAAAGGAATTTAGACGAAGCAGTACCTAGCCGGGTCATTCGTAGGACTATTAGGCCGTCCGAAAGGTACGATGATTGGCAGTTTGCGAACCTTGGCCTTAGTGATCGGTTTAAATATGACCTACATGTGGTTCTTGAGGAGCCTCTTGACCTTGATGATGCTTTGAAGTCATGTGACAGTTCGAAGTGGATGTGCGCTATGAAAGAGGAGTTAGAGTCGTTGAAGAAGAACAAGACTTAGAATTTAATACTGAAAGTCTATATTAGTGGATCGTATATGATATATATATGCAAGTATGAACAACTAACTATATAATATAACTTGATAGATAACAATAGCAAAGTAAACTAAAATAATCACACCAAGATTTTATATTGGTTCGGACCTCCCGTCCTACGTCCAGTCTCGAAGCTCCTCTTCGGAATTTCCTTTCAACTAACCCTCACTTGACCCGGAGGAACAGGTTTACAATAGCAGAGTTTCTTTGTCAAGAATGTGTTCTATAACACGGATGTTGACTATTGAGTACAAGTGCTTCCAATATATATATATATATATATATATATAGAGAGAGAGAGAGAGAATATTGAATGAGGAGTTCTGAATATATGGAAGAGTTAAATACAAGTAGTTGATTGCTAGAGAACAAGTATAAATCAGAGTATAGGAATTAAGAGCATAAGTAAGTCAAGGTCAAGATTCTCTTTGCATTCCTGATGCTATTTATAATAATGAAGAGTTTTCTTGTATAGTTGCATCTGTTGTAATCTCTCTAAAGTCGCTTCTGATGGTGATGAAGAGTTGCAGCAAAGAGAAGCGGATGTGTCCTTTCAAATGTGACAGTTGGTCTTTGAAATTACTCAGTCGAGTTCAAAATCAGACGTCTGGAGGAATGTTTCAGACGTCTGGTCTTCATATTTTTTTGTGTCTGGTTGCTATTCAGACGTCTGAGTTTATTATCAGACGTCTGTTTCCTTCTGAGTTGTGAACCAGAGAGTTTAACCATACGTCTGAGCATATTAACCAGACGTCTAATTCTGTCTGATTTGCAAACCAGAGGAAACATTTAGATGTTTGGCTAGTGCACTCAGACGTCTGAAAATGTGCATGTTGCTTTATTTGTGTCTGTGACACTCCTTTTCAACTTCTACCGATTTGAAGTCTTTTGATACTTCTCTTGAGTCTTGTTTTTGTCTCTTTGGTGATGTTACTCTATCATCTACCTGTAAATATAGATATATATATGTACATTCGATTTTCATTGTATAGTTGTTATCATCGAAACTATAGAATTGATTTCCTAACAGATACCACCTCCTCAAGGAAGCCGAGCCATAGGTTGCAAGTGGGTGTTCAAGGTGAAGGATGATGGGAGATACAAGACTAGACTAATTTCTAATGAGTTTTCACAAAGAAAGAGATTGGAGTATAATGAGACATTCTCTCCAATAGTGAGGCATACATCCATCCGCATTTTGCTCGCTATAATCGCAACTCATGACTTGGAGCTAGAGCAACTGGATGTGAAAACCACTTTCTTGTATGAAGACTTGGATGAGACTATCTACATGAAGCAGCCAGAAGGATTTGTTGTAGATGGAAAAGAAAATTGGGTTTGAAAATTGAAGAAGTCATTGTATGGACTTAAGCAGTCACCTAGACAATGGTACAAGAGGTTTGACTCTTTTATGCTTTCGCTTGGTTTTGATCGTTGCATCAAAGACTCTTGTGTGTACTTTCAAGCATTTAAAGAATGGTGGATGGGTGTATCTACTCTTGTACGTAGATGATATGTTGACTGCTTCCAAGGATAAAGCTGAAATCAGTGAGTTGAAGCTAAAGCTAAAAGCAGAATTCGAAATGGATGACCTTGGAGAAGGAAAGAAAAATTTGGGTATGGAAAGCCAAAGGGACAGAAAGTTAGGACTTGTGAGTCTCACTCAAAAGCAGTACATTCGAAAGGTTCTTCCTTGGTTTAGCATAAAAGAGGCAAAGACAATTAACATACCCATGCCTTTGCATATACAGCTTTCTAGTAAAGGCTCTTCGATCTCGGAAAAGAACAAGGTTATATGATGAAGGTTTCATATATAAGTGCAGTTGGCAGCTTGATGTTCGCCATGGTCTGCACTAGGACTGACATTGCACGTGCGGTTGGATTGGTGAGTAGGTTCATGGCAAACCCAAGAAAGACGCACGGGGAAGCAGCGAAGTGTATCTGAAGATGCTTTAGAGGAACTCCAAAGCATAAACTTGTCTTTGGCGGTAGAGGAAGAGATTTTAGCTTGGTTGGATTTTGCGATTCTGACTTTGCCGGTGATAGAGATCGAAGGAAGTCAACCTCCAGATTTGTGTTCACCATTGGTGGGACAACGATCAGTTGGAGAGCGAGATTGCAAACGATTATGACTTTGTCTACTATAGAGGCAGAGCTTATAACTGCGGTTAAAGCAGCCAAGGAGGCGCTTTATTTGAGGTGAATGTTGTGTGATTTGGGCTTCGTATACGAAGGAGTGAATGTACATTTTGACAGTCAAAGTGCAATTCACTTAGCTGAAAATATGACATTCAGCTCGAGGATGAAGCATATTGAGGTGAGAGAGTCATTTCTTGTTTCGATGAGTGAAAAGCTAGTTCGTCTTCAGAAAGTTCACAAAAAGAAGAATGCATCAGACATGTCTACCAAGTCGTTGCTTGTTGCTAAGTTTGAGCATTGCTCGGACTTAATTCGCTTAATGAAGTGTTAGAGCCACAGGGTGGCACGGGAAGAGAGTTGAGATGGTTCATGAAGACATTTGTTTTCATTGAAGATTGATAGGTTCTACACGGATTGGGTACTTCGAACACTTTGTTGACGGATGGTGGCTTTGTTGGAGTTCGTTGACAGAGTGTAATGGGGAAAGACATTGCCAAAGCTCATTAGGTATATCCATTGCTTGGAGCATGAAGGTGTAGATTGTCTTTGGATGGCTTGTATGTAATTCGGTATCAAGGTGGAGATTATTAGATTTAATACCTTGATTTCCATTGCTGAAACCCTAGATTATAGGAAGATGAAAAATCGAAGCATGAAGAAGGGTCTTCAAACCCTAAGTCACGTTGTTGAAGGAGCGAGAAGTGAGCTTGGCCGAACCAGAATTCTTGTTTGGTGGAGGAGGCGATCTTATTCGATGGTGGAGTAGCAATTGCCGAACCAGATTTGTGGTCTGGTCATGATCTCATTCGGGAAGGAAGCGACGTTGCTTCAATACGGCAGTGTAGGAGCGATGTTAATGATTCGGTGGAAGAAGTAAAAAAAAAAGGAGTAGCAGGGTTTTGGATCGCTGCTAATTTGAGAAGGGATATGTTTCGTTCAGTGATTTGGAGCATACTGGTCCAAATTTTTCGTTCGGGTGTTGTAATGCCACTTCAGATGAGTGTTGGCCTAGATTTATTATTTAACTGCCGAACCAAGCTTTGAACAGAATGCCGGTCCAAGTGATGCCGAACCAAATTAAGGCCGTACAAAATTTTTGGTTCGGTGTTGGACCATGCCGGTCCAGATCTTGAGCGTTGTTTGCCGAACCAAATTATACCAGACTAGATAGTGAAGTGTGCTACCGAACCAGATGGGATGTGCCGAACCAAATCGCAGTACTGCTATATAGCAACTACCACTCCTCATATCTTTACTCTATAAATAGTGGAGCTTTTGGATAACAATGTCAGTCATCCTAGAGAGCTGAAACTCTACAGAATTTTGTCTGTATTGTTAATTCTTCTTATGTATAGCCTCCAAAAGTGAATCAATCTTATAACTCTAATCTTTCAGTGATTAATAAAATCTCCTCTTCCCAAGTGGACGTACACTGCCTCGCAGTAGTGGAACCACTATAAATACTGGTGTTATTTATTTTTCTGTATTGCATTGATCCGTGTGACTGTCTGTTCTGGTGTTTACCTCTATTTGTTTCATCTCACTACAATCACGATCCAGTTGTTTTCCGCTGCGTTGAGTTTTTTATTCCCTTAGACTGATCATTTGAAGGGATTTTTCCCAATACGTTATACTCCCTGCGGTTGCTCGTAAAGCTTTGCAATTGAGAATGTGATGGCAATGAGTTTTAGGTAGAAACATCGCACGTATATGATTTTACCTTTCCCAAATTCAAATTGTTCCATGCTTGCATCTCCGGCACTTGCTAGAGATTCGAAAATGGGAGGGAATCCCACTTTTTTCAATTCTTTAAGCTTCAGCGGTTGGAATTTGATAGTGAAAAAGAAGGAACGTGGAAATCCTTCCTAAAATGTTGTTGGTTTAGGAATAAACAATTTCTTTGAATGTAAAATACACTAAATGGTTTTCAAAATCCCTTTTTCGGTCTAAGTGAGATTTTAAAAAATATTTTGTTTCAAGTGGTGTTTTCGAAAACCATTTAGTGAATTAATTTCTGCTTAGAAATAAATTCACACTTATTTGCTGGATAGATTGGAATTTTCACGGTTCTTGGTGTTTTGCCCCTTTCTCTCAAGCTCAAAATCTGTACTTCCTAGGAGATGTTGTCCATCTGAAAACTATTGGAGAAATTCTGCGATTTACAATCATATTTAAGTGGGACCTGTTGTTTATGGTTTTCATTGTAGTGGTCCTATGAATATTGAAGCGAACGAAATAACTTGCAAAAATGTAGCAACAGAGATATACAAATGGGGCTTTGCACGAAATGTTCATATTTCTGATGTTATAAGAAAAGTTCTGTAGGAATAAGTATGTAAATTAGGTCTCTTTTTTTTCTAAATCATAAAGTGCAAATTAGCTTGTGCTTTTTAAATTTTTTTTAAATTTTAGACAAATTTCAAAATTAGAAAGTGCAAACTAGTTTGCGCTTTCTTGATAGAAAGCGCAAATTACCTTGCGATCTTCAAAATTTTCAAAAAAATAATAATAATAAAATATACAATCAGAATGATAGAAAGTGCAAGATAGCTTGCGCTTTTCAAAATTTTAAAAATTTCGAAAAAGATTACAAAAACAGAAAAGTGCAAGTTACTTTGCATTTTTTGTCAGGTAAGTGCAAGGCACCTTGCGTTTTTTATTTTTCAGAAAAATAGGGATCAAATTTATATCTTCATTTCTGCAGGTACTTTTTCTATAACAAACGACCCGACTTTCTTACCACAGAATGACACATCATTAGTAAGAAAGAAAGGGATAGAAAAGAGGAAAGAAAGAAGAGAAGAAAGAAACAACATCAGAATCTAACAGCGGAACGAATAAACTATATTAATAACATAAATATTACATAGTTTGCAACAAATATCAGAGTTACACAGACATACATCATATACTAGACAGTTATAAACACCTGTCTAGTTATACAACTCAATACAGCACAAGAAACGACTCAGAGAAAATTACACAGCAGAATCTATATATATCTACACGCAGAAGCCTTCTGCTCCATTGCTCCTCCACAATTCGTCAAAGCTAACCTGACCTAACCTGAATCCCTTGGCTACTCATAAAAATTTGAGTACCCAAGAGTTTATGAAAACCTGTGACTCTTTTCTTGTATGCAAGTAGCACATGTTGAAATATATTTTTACTCACACCATCCCTTTTCAATGTTCAAATTTTATATGTGCATGATTCTTGTTATGTCAAATTTTTTATTTTGTTCTCGTTTTTATTCTAGTCATCTTCAAAAAAATATGATCACTTAAAAGAAAAGGAAAAAAAGAAAAAAAAAAATTATATGTAAGCGTGTCTACACAGATACACACCATAGCATTTCATTTTTAATATGAATTCACCTCATGATTTCAAAATATAAGTTTGAATTATAGAAAACACTAAAAAGATTTAATTTTCTAAAGACGATTCAAAAACAAAAGCAACTTGTCCATTTAAATTACATGTTTGAGAGGATTATAAATTTGTAAATGTTGGATTTTACATGATCAAAACGAAAAACATAAGATATTCTTTAAAATTCAATAATTTTTTAAATGTTTGTTTCCTAGAATCACCGCCTTCAAATACTAATACTGTAGCATAATGGTGTTATTATTCAGTATATTTTAGCAAAAGTTAAAGTTTCTTAAATAAAAATCATTTGAAAATATTTTTATTTTTGAGAATTATTAAACTTATGCAAAAGTTTCCTGGCCGTATTTTAGATTTTTTTTAATATTTGTATTTTTCCAATGTAGTTTTATATAGTTTTTCCAGAAAACAATTTTCAAGTTATAAATATTTATAATCTATGTTTATTTATTTATCAAAATAAGATAGAGAAATTGATGTGAGATATTTGAGGTGAGAATAAGGAAGACATTTAAGAAACGTTTCATAATATAAGATTATGGAATCGCAAAACTTCCAATGATTGGTTTGATAAATGATAGCCAAAACCGTTTGATAACTCGTTATACCGATAAAAGAAACACAACAGCAACCATTGCTTGAAATTTATTTTTTCTTTCCAAATCAAGACATTTGGAATATTCATCTAAAACACCTTTCCAGACAATCTGTATCAACATTGAAACCTGAATGTCAAAGTATATTCTGATAATCAACTTGACAGCAACTTTAAACTTGAGAAGAATGAGTTGTCATGGGTACATTCTCTGAATACCGTCTGTCATTTCTCACCCTTCCTCTCCATCTCAGTAACTCTAGAACTACGGAACTTCCGCTCATCGTAACTCCAAATCCAGCAAATGTTGCAATGACTATCGACATCATGACCTTCATATGAATCTGAATGATTCAAAACCTTCTATTAATAACTTGACAATTCAAACAGAAGATGCAGGAACACCTCATAACTAACCTCTCTGTAGAAAAGATGAGCAAAGAAAACAACCAGCGCAAACTGAATTGAAGCATATACCCAAATGTATTTCCCCATCACTACAAAATCCATATGTAACTGATATTTACCATAAGTAGGAAACGGATAAATGTTCAATCTGAAGAACTATATAGACCCGAAAATACAAATTATTCATACCCATCGTACTTGCTGCAAGGGATGCAAGAAGTCCTAAAAAACACGATAGAGGTAAAGATACAGGAAGAGCAGCATAGCCACTGTCGTATACCTATATATACATGCACATAAGAATAACTCCAACATTTATTTTTCTTGAAACAAATACCCAACTGAGTCAGACATTGTCCATAAACTATGCTAAAAAAGTAGAATACATACCTATATATACACATGCACATAAGAACAGCTACAACATTTTTTTTTTCTTGGAACAAATACCCAACTAAATAAGACATTGTCTAGAAATTTTGCTAAAATGTAGAATAATCCAGGGTTTGTCTTATATATACACACCCAAGAATCAAGTTTCACTCGTAAATTCAGTGTTTTGGATATCCCTTATATGGGGACTTAACAATAACAATTAAATGCATATATTGGAACTGAATCTTACCAGAAGTTGTTCAAGAAAGCAGAAGTACAATAGCATGCTGGTGATCACAAGAACAGGCATGTCCAACAATAACCTGTTACTGCTTCATATTTTTCACTGACAAACTAATTAACCTTAGAATGGAATGTTAAAAAAATTGTGTTCTTACCTTAGCGGTTGTAAATTTGCTTGATGTGATGCTTGTCCAGCATTCGAAGCAGGAACCAACTCTACACGTAATAGAGTAACCGATAGGTTGCGAACCTCTTGCTTGCAAACTTCACAGTTTTTGTTACCCTTTAAGCTAAACCATTTCACTGCACATTCTTGATGAGCCAAGGAGAGTTCACCCTTACAATCACATTCCAGCTTCATCGTGTCGCCTCCTTCATTAAGTTCGATCATGCAAATTCTGCATACTGCTTCTTCTTCAGGAATATCTTCACCTTCTCCTTTGATCACTAATGAATGTGTTATTATAAAACTATTATGGTACTTAAATGACTGTTACTTTGATTGCTTTGTACTTACCATTATCACTGCTACTTGTTGAATATGGAGAAGAAGCACTAGTGTCAGCTGCTTTAGGAGCGGAAGGGACGACTCTAAATCCATTGCCTGAAGATGCCATTCTCTTGATACTTTTCGACTTCTTATTTAAGGGTACAGACAGCGAGCGTGATATGTTCTTCTGAATCCCTTTTATCTGAACAAGTTGTTCAGAAAATAAATTATGTAAACCGGACAATTTTAAGTTGAAGTTCAGTAATATTAACTTACATTACTTGCTGTTGATGTTTCGCTGTCTTCGATGGCAGTTTCTTGTAAGGAATTCTCGCTCAAAAGTGCATCGTTTCTGACTGGTAAAGAAAAAGTTCTTCTTACTGCAGGTTTGAATAAATTTTTGAAAGACAGTGTTCTTGAAGCTATGAACTTTTCTCTTTGCTCACTTTCCATATATTTCTCAGTCTCCATAGGAGGAGTGCGCGACTTAAAGCTAAGCTTTGAAATAAAATTCTTAACTGATGTATTATCTTTAGATGATGATGTATGCATTTTCTTTGACCTGGAATCTGGAGCCGGTGGTGTATCGATTGGTATAGAAACTTCTTCTATTATTTCGACCAATTCCTTTTGATCCTGCAAACAATAAAATTGTTGATTACAGATGAATTTTATGCATATATATACTACATGCATCATGCCTTTTGAAATACCAGTATGCCAAAAGAATTGTGATATAAAGTAAATATGTAGCCATGGTTAGATATATGACATTGTTTTACAGCCAGTTGATTGTCATATTAAAAAAATATTCTTCATAATATTACTGGTTTTTTTATATGCATTTGGAAACTGTATGAGAATAACAATTCTAACCTTCTGTATGCTTGATCTATTGTCTTCATCATCTTCACGCTTCAGAGGAACTGAACTTTCCATTGGTATATGAAGATAAATTACATCAACTGCAAATAAATACCAACTGAAAGATAAGATTTGAATCAATATAAATTGCTCATATTTTAAGCCTAAGGTTAAAATAAACTAACTCGTATATCTATGTATATAATCTGTGAACTTTAAAAATTAGAACTTACCTTAGAACTTGGCATCAAAAGAAGGAAGAAGGGAGAAAAAAACAGCAATGGGAAAGAAAAGAAACATGAAGAAAAGAACCAAGTTATTACGTCATTTGCACGAAATACAATATACAAAAGAAACATTAATTGAGGTGCTTGATTTTTGAAGGGCTAAAGCTAAAAGCAAACTACAAGACAACAGCAAAAACAGAGTATTAAAGAGGATATTTGAACAAACCAAACCAAATTTAATAATGAAGCACACTTGGCGCCTGATTGGCAGAAAGACAAAAACTATACTTGTTTTAAAGATTGTGCCGTTTTTCATTTTAAGTGCTGTGTTTCCGTATACAAACTGTGCGCACAAACCGATTTGAAAAATGAAATAACACAAAATAGAATGCAAATTTATTTTGTTTTCTTGGTTTTCAGAAATAACAAAAAATGAAAAATAATCCATTTTCTCCGCTGTCCCTCCATCCTCTTCACGTCATCCTAACAGCCTAAAATTTTAAGTCTTTTTGGTTATCCTCATATTTTGACATGTATATTGGAAATGAAAAAAAAAAAATACAAAATAAAACCAACCGATCTTAAATTTATGAGGAAAATATTTGATTTTTAAGTGAAATATGTTTTGGGTTGGGAAATAAAAATAAAACCGAATATTGATTATCACTATTGAAAAAATGAACTATGGGGAGGATCAGTTTTGCCTGATTATGTTGGAAATGAGGGGGAAAAAATTCAGCCTGTTAGTATAATACCTTAACAATTGCTGAATAGATGCAAAAACAAAACTACATATAACATGGTAAAATTTCAAATTTTATTGATAAAGTTGGCCGTCCTAAAAAGTTAGAGATCAAATAGATTGCTAGTTTCTTCAGTAGACAAATGATAGAACTTTCTCTATAAATCTGGCATAAATTCAGAAAATACCTTATGATGTATCTGAATTATGCATTGGTGTACAGTGGTCACACTGTTGAATATAGTTATGGATTGTCTTAAATGGAGTTGTTGGGTCCAATGTTCTACCAACAGGCATGAAAACGATAGAAAATAATTCCTCTAATTCCAATGGTTGAGAGTTTGCACAAGAATTAAATGTAACTATACAGGGAGTTACCTAGGTCTGTCTGCTAGCAAGTTCCAAGGAGAAAGACCTTTGTATGTTCCATGCTCGGTCGTCTGTCTCTGTAACTATAGACAATTTGTATTAAACTGACTTTGCTACTCTTATTTACAAGTTGAGAAATGCCAATGGAGAGTGTGCTTCTACTTGCCACCTGATTGGTGTAAAGTGAAACGGTAGACAATCATTGACAATATGTAACTAATGATTGATGCACTCGTACTGTGCATCAATCAGATGATAAGTACATACACACTCTTTCAAAAGAAGAGTGGACATAACATTTCTCTTCATAGGTATATAAGTAAATTTTACATACAAAAAAAAGGAAGTGGAATCCAGATAGATCTTACATACATATTTATGTCTAGCAAGTAGATCTTACTTACAATTTTATAGGTTAGAGTAACTTTTTTTAATTGGGTAATTTAGTTTAATGAACAAACTTGCAAAGTTTTTTTTACTTCTAGGATAAGCATAGAAACAAGCCGCAAAGACACATTCTTCATGCACATGCTAAAATCAATGCACCCCACGCTGCCGCATCCCATGCCATCGCACCACCATACCGTCCTACAAACGTGCCACTGCTAATAGCCACTGCCTCATCAAAACCTAACTCTAAAAAACAAAATCACGCCTCTACTCCCCGCCCTCCGTACCGCTTACATCTTTTAGCACATCACAACATCATTGCTCACCTCTTCTTTCTTACCAATAATCAATTATTGCAAAAACATCAATAGGTTGTGACGACCCGGAATTTTTAAGCATTTGAAATTGAGATATTTAATTGATTTTAAATATTTAAAGTTAACTTTTAACTTGAATTTCAAATATCACCATTATTTGGGATTTTATTTATTGGATTTAATTACTGGAAACTAGGTAAAATGTTGAATCTAGAATTTTAAGTCAGTTAAAAATAATTTGAAGGCTTATAAAATTCATATTAATAATACTGAAGGTGATAGAACTTTTAAAATTGAATTTAAAGGTGTTTTGTTCAGTTTTTAAAATATACAGTTTAAATTGAATTTAAAAATATCCTTCCGGGGCACAGTTTTGGAATTCAACGAAACCAGTTCTATTGGATCCGTAATAGTGTATTATTATCAGAGTTCAATTTTCGTAGTGTTCGGAGTTGTTGTGTGAGCGTACGGTATATAAACGCGTTGAATTTCATGTCGAAAATTTAATAATAACTGTATTCAAAAGGCTATCTTCTTCATACGATCGAATTTGGACTCGAAACCTTTTCTATTGTGTTCGACATAGGGGTTTAACATTATAAACGCCTAGCGGCACGTCTTCGTAGGATGTCAAAATTTTAAGTTGCGTTTCCAAGACGATTTAAATTTGAAATTTAAATATAATATGTAAGTTGTTGACCAATCTAAACCATCAGCCTACTTTCTGTCACCGTCAACTCTTTTTCCTTTACGTCAGAGTTTTGTCCCCTCTTCAGAATGCTGCAGCCTTCTACTTTACGCCAATGTCTTCTCTTGTCTTCCCGTATACTCCTTTTTCTTCAAAACAGGAAGCAAACGCGCCTCTCTTTTCAACGAAGCCCTTTTTTTTTATTTATCAAGACAGCTCAAAATAAAGAAAAAATGATGAACTCCTCAAAATCAAATCAATGGCCGCGCGTTTCAAAACGCGTGCTCCTCTTCATCAATCGATTCAAGGGGAATCGAGTTTGCTCGATTCAATTCTCGAGGGTGTGGGACGACACAACAAATCTTGGGGGAAAAACACGATAGGTGCGGTCCTAGATCTGGGTGTCGAGATCGAAGAAAGGCGGCGGCGTGAGGGTGCCATGGTCGTAGTAGGTAGCTTCGATAGCAGGCGACGATGTCCCGTAAAAGGGTCGCAAGCTCAGGGTTTGAGGCGGCTGCTAGCATGGTGGATGGGTCGCGATTTTCGGTGACGGGGTTGATTAAGGTTTTGGGTGAAGCTTAGTTCTGGTCGCGAGCTTAAGGGAGGTTCGTTCATTGGCAGAAGCTTGAATTGTAGGCAGTAAGGTATTCTTTTGCTTTTGCAATTTAATTTTGGAATTTAATAAATTACTGTTGAAATTTAAATTATATATATATACACATTTCACAGTGAAAAGATATACATAACAGCAGAGTAAGTTCTCTAATAAATTTTAGTTCAAAGTATTTGGGGTAAGTAAGTTTTATTTTAAAGACTTAGATATATATAAAAGTTTCAAAACTGAATATGCAATAATGAAGGTAAAGTGTCCGATTTCCCAATTAGTTAAAATTTAAAACTATTAGTTTAAAAGAAAAATTTAATAAATAAATTCAATGGTTAATTTAAAATTTATCAATTGGAAATTAATTATTCAAATTGTTCGAATATTAATAAATCACGTAATGTTATACAAGGTCTTAAATAGAGAAACAAGCTGGATTAAAAGTGGATTGGGATGGTCTGCAAATTTTAAGTGAAAGGTGAGCTAATCTCACTCATCTAGTTTAATTTAAATTTAAATGGTTAAATTTAAATAATTGGTTGAATGGTTGATTGATGTGCTATATTATAGTATATACTACATCTTGGAATGTTTGATTTCCCGCATTATATAGCGGATGAGACCCTATGCGCCGCATAATAGAGAATAATATTATGTAAATCCCATATACCGCGATATTCCACCTCGAAGTGGAATTGGTATTATATATTGTGCTAACGTCTGTGGATGCAGGGAAAACAGGTTGGAGGGATCCAACATGATTCCTCAAAATTATTTAGAATTGTTTGATATTCTGTGTTATGGATATTTGATATTTTGTGATGAATATTATTGTTAATTGGAAATATTGATTGCTATGATTTGCTTGAATATATTTTGGTGCACTGAGTTGTCAAAATATATAGAATTGGATTTTGGAAAAGAAAATAAAAGAGTAAATTTTAAGTAAAATAATTATAGTGAATTTAAATAAATTAAGAATGAATTGAAAAGGAATGGAAATGAGATTAAAATACTAATAAATAATTTCGAGTATGGAGGATAAAGGATTTGAATAAGCAGATATTAATAAATAGTAAACTTAAGTGATATCAATTAACCCTTGGTGTTTTGTTGTTTTTTGTTTCTTTTTTCCTGTTTTTGGGTTTTCTTTTTTGGGTGTTTGTCTCTCGTTGTGTTTGTGGCACTTTGTTCCCCTCTGTTTTTCTTTCGTGTTTGTAGTTGCTCTATGGTGTCGCAATAAAATGGTCGGGGACCATCTAACCCCGTCGGCCTTGCCAAAAAAATTAAAAGAATAAAGAATTATTTTAAATTTCAAAGTTTAATTTTATTTAAAAGGATTATGAAGTAATTTGAGGAACCTAAAATTGGAATTTTCAGTTAAAAGTATTTTAAATCATAAGTAAGGAATGAAATCTGAAATTTAAGGATTTTGGAATAAATGAAGTAAGTTGGAAATGAATTTGGAAATTGATTTAAGTGTTTGAAATTTGATATTTGGAAGAATAAATTCAAGGTGGGAATTTATTTAGAGGAAATGAGAAAATTTGTTTAAAGATAAATAGTGATTTATTTTTAAAGGATGTGAAGAGAAGTATATTTCCCTGGATAGTCAAGTACGTTTTCAAAGTAAATTTTAAAATATAAGATAAAAGTTTAGTGTTGTTTTAAAAAAAAGCATGTTTTAGAAAATTTATTATTTCTGAATGTTTAAAATTCTAAAGTAAATATTTTTCAAATCTATTACTGTAATAATTATTTAAAAGTGACTTAGTATTTTGTTTTTAAAAGTGAAAATCTAGTTTTATATTTTATTAAGTAACCTTATTTTCAAATATTCATATAGTATGTATTTTTAACAAATTATTGAAGTAGTTCTAACATAAATGTTTTAAAGTATATTTTAAAAGTAAAGTGTTTTAAATTATTTTAGAAAAATCTAGTTTGTGCTTGGTGATTTCAGTGGAGATAGAAAATATTTGGGAAAGCTTATTCTAGGAAAGAAAGATGTTTTGAAACTGTTTTCAAAAGGTTGAAAAGAGAAAGTATATCTTGTGAAGATATTTTTGAGGTTAATAAATAATTTGGGAAATTATTTATTGGTTGATGGATCTTGTGAATATTAATTGATAGTTAAATAACCGACTATCAATTTTGGCCAAATACGTTGATCGTTTCGAAGAGACCGGGATCGAGATTTATTTCTCGAAAATCACTTCGATCCGGTTTGTACGTTTTCATGGAAAACGAGTTTGGATTCGAAGATGGAGCAGTGAAGTGCAAGGGCTAGTCGCTACTAATCCTGATGGTATTTCCAAAATGGATGTAGTAGGAATAATGCCTTCGGTTCCGTTCGAACCCGGGACAGACTTGTATGGATGAATGCTTGCGAAACATCGTCAGGTGGACGATGGGCATTCTAAGGGATATGTTCTAAAAAGGTAACGCTTAGCCTCAAGCCTCATCAAATGGAAATGACTGAAAATCAGCGGTTATGCAGCAAGGCTAGGTGGGTAGCACCCAAGCAGGGTGAGGTCATCCCTGTCTAGATGTCCCTTTTTATTTTGGCGTAGTGGGTGGTTGCTGATCCCAACCGCGGGGTGATCTCACTCGGGATTATCCGGTAAGGGATAGTCCCGGCCTTGTTTTGCAAGGGAGCGGGCGTACTCCTTGGTACTGTGATCTAGGCCACGTACTGTGATAGGTGATACCCCAGTGCCTTGACATTAGTTGGAAATCCATTCTCCCTACGAGCCTTGTACGCGTTTTGTTTGTATTACCCACTTTGTGGCTAGTAGCTGGAATTTAATAATGTAACAATTTCGGCTATTTTATAAGTATTTGACATAGACCCTATTATAATATCAAAGGATTTCTATAAAAATTATTTTAGCTATCGTAAGGTAAAAACCCGACATGTTTATTTGTGGCGTGGTCGTACGAGATGCTTTTGTTTTTCAAAGGATTTTTGAAACTTTAACAATCAATTGAATGTGATTTTTTCACGCCGGTATTCCAGACTGACTCGGGTGTTATTTAACTGTAATGCTCGAGTCAGACCGAGTATTATAGGATACATGATTTTGATGCTGTGGAGCTCAGGAGACGAGCTGGATGACAATACGTACTCTCGTACTTGCTTTATATCTATATTCCGCTGTGTAGAGTAGTTGTGTATCCAGTTATATGATATTGTTGAGCTGTGATTGATGTACTCTGATGATGTAATATATAAACAGAGATATTTGATTTTTGTGTAAAGATCATTTATTATCTATTATATTTTATTCCGCTGCGATGGTTAGATTCTGTTGTTGATTTCTATTTTCTTCTTCTATCTCTTCTTTTTGACCCAAATGGTTCGTATTTCTGTACAACTTCAGTTGATTTAGGTAGAATAGTGTTGACTCAAGGGGTACGGATTTGCGGGTCGTTACACTTGGTATCAGAGCCAGGTTAGCGATAACCTTGGCTCTGGTGGGAATTACTCATTGAAATAGAGTCTATAATACTCTAGACTGAGTTTGAGCATATTAATAGATATGAGCGCGTATTTGTTAGTGAATATAAAATAATTTTATATTGTGTTGATTGGTTTATTGAGTAGTTTATGGATTCTGGTCAATACGAGTAATTAACGTTATTGATAGGGATCTCTAAACACTTGAATAGATCAATTCGACACGGTATTGTTTTAAAGTAAGGTAAATGAAATAATTTTACCCAAATTATTTTTGTATATGAAAAGCTATAATTTTTGTGAAGTATTATAGAAATTGGATGCGTGATTGTTAAGGAATGATAATATTAAATTATTAACACTATTGTGTAGAAATTGAATAAGAAATTGAAAACTTATAACCAAAGTTGAAGAATAAATTTATATAACAAAATGGAATTTGAAAATAGATTATAAATGTAATTTATAAATTGAAATAAACTTCATATACAAATGAGATTTGTAAATGTAAACTGTAAAGGTGATTATAATTTTGAAATAGAATTCCAGGGAACCATTTGAAATTGAAATGAGATAAAATTCCAGAGAATGTTTGAATATAGATTTAAAGAATTGCAATTTGGAATTTTTGGAAAAAATTTAAATTCCTTTGGATTTGAAAATGGTTTTCAAAGGGTTGGAGGAATAATAGTAATATTTTGGAAAAAAATTGTGTTGAATTTGAAATCTTATGAGATTTGGAAATTAAAAACAATTGAAATGTTGTTAAAGAGATAAAAGCACTAAACTCTTTCGGTCGTTGGAAAATAATTCCGATGATGATCGCGTCATCATCGGTGTTCATTTTCAAGTTTCCAAGAGAGGAATTGCTACATGAATATTTTAAATTGGAATTGTTTGCGAACTGGGTTTGGTTTTGAAATTCAAAGGGATAATTGAACTTGCCAAAGGATTTTGGATGTAGTTGATTTCAAAAGTGACTTTGAAATTTTGGGAAATTGTTTGAAATCTGGAATTTTATTTTAATTGTTTATGGAATAATAAAAATATATTGGCTAAATAAAATGTATAATTCCGAGTTAAAAGTAAAACGTGAATGGGATTGGTTGTCCGTTGATGAAAGTATGAAAATAAATAAGTTTGTGACTTATAAAATTTAGAAGTGAAATAAATAAGCCAAAATAAAATTGATTTGAATATTGGGAAGTGAATGAAAAATTCAAAACTTAAATTATAAAATAAATTGACCTCCAGTAAAATAGTTAAAGTGGTTTTGAGATATAAATAAAATATTAGGAATAAACCTTGAATAAAAAAATTAATAATTAATTGGTAATGAAATATGGAGATGGAACTTGAATTGGTTAAATGAAAGTCGAATACCAATTTAATGTGGCAAATGTTTAGTTTGCAAATAAATTATGAAATGAGTATTTGATGTAACCAATATGAAATGTACCAAGATTAATAAATGGATTTAAGTAAATTGAATGTGGATATGGAATGTGAAATAAATTGAACGGAATCAATTAAAATGAAATCAAATTAAGTATAGATTGAATTGGTATTAATTTAAAATAGTTATAAACAGGAATGGATATTCTTTTAAGTAAATATCACTGAATTTGCATAAAAATAATTGTCGTTAAACGTGAACGAGATTATATAAATTCTATGGATTAACATAAGCCAATAAAATTGGTTTTTGAATCAATTGTAATAAATATGGGCTTGTTTGGATGAAAAATAAAATTGAATGTAAGCAATGAAGTGTAAATGAATTCAGCTTCGATTGTCGGTGAATTGAATATAATTGGAAGTATGAAATTCAAAATGGTTGACTGAATAAACTAATTTAAATTAGTTAGTAGATGAAATTGGTTGGTAATTGAAATCAAATTAAGGATTTAAATTGGAAAGTGCTTATAATATATATATATATATATATATATATATATATATATATATATATATAACTTGAGTTTTAAAGTTGAAATAACTTGACGAAAAATAAAATAACTTAAGTAATATTTGAATAGAAGCTTGATTTAAGTAAAATTATGAAATGGTCGTGTCAGGTTTTATGAAATGATTTTAAATAAAACTTTTTTGGTAAATGAAATGAAATTAGTAATTGAGTTAATTAACGTAAGTTATATTAATGAGGATTTGACTTCGGAAAATGGGGGTTGGATTGCTTTTGGGATTAATTCATTTTAAATGAGTTTGTTTGGACTAAGAATGAAATTGAGTTAAGTAGAGAGTGGTGTAATCATTTGAATTGAATAGGATGGTTTGAATATGGATTGAAAGCATTTAAATTGTGTGGAGCCTAATAAATTTGCTTATGGTAAGTGTTTAGTGGATATTGCTTATGTACGTATGTGTTTAGCTATTGGAATTAAGTGGAATGTTAAGCTTTGTATATTTGTCGCTTACATGTTTAAATTGAGTAAGTATAGGTTTTTGAAAGCCGTTGACTGGTTTTACCCGCGCTAACAGCTAAAATAAATAAGCTGTTTGCTTAAAATGCTAAATAAGGTACGCCTATGCAAGACAAATAGGAAATATGAACTGTTTTTCGACCGTGTGGGTCGATGTATATATATATATATATATTTATATCTCTTGTCAAATTGCAAAAGCTCCTCCGTACAAAGGAGACTCTGCCAAAAAATTTCGAAAATTTTGGGAGCTAGAAATTTTTTTCAAAAAAAAAAATCACTAATGACAAATAATTTAAATTTGTTAAGCAAATAGAATTATAATTGAATGTTAAAATTTAATTGAAATTGTATATGTAAAGTAAGATGAATTGAAGATATTGTTCAAAGAAATTAAAGATAGAAAAAGTTTGCAAACAAACTTTTATTTGAGATATAAAAACGAAATAGTAAGTGAAATTAATTTAAGGAATGATTAATCGAATATTATTTGAAATGAGATGAATTGAACTCAATATTTTGAATTGGAAGGTGAATTGAACTCAAGTAAAATTGAAAATGAAATTTGGATAAAAGTATTGAGGTTTGAAATTAATTCGCAAATTGAAGCAAATTGAATTTATTTGGAATTGGAATCCAAATTGATTAAATAAAGACTGGAAGTTGTGACAAGGGAAAGTGAGAATAAGTGAATAACAATCAAAATAAATGAGAAAAAAAGAAATTTATATAGTTTATAATCAATTGGGGCAAATACGTAGGATGTACGCATATTATTTTATTCGCGTAGCTATTTGATCCGGATTTGAGCACATAATTTCGAGATAATTTTATCGATTCGAGTTAGGATTTTTCACTCGATTTTCGACGACGAACCCTGGATATTGATTTTGATTGATTCTGAAAATTCTCTATCATAGTTTACAGCTATGCAAGGGGAATTAAGGTTTCTGATCAAGAAACCAGATTGGAGTCCGCACTAGGAAGTCGGGTGGACGATACCAGTTCGGAAGTAAAATTGTGTGATCGAGTAGGCGATCAGATTCGGTATTGCATACGAATGATATAGGTACATCATACGGGCTTAAATGAAACAAATATTTAAAATGTGTAAAAGAAGTCAATAAAATGTTTTTGAATGTTGTAATTGGACATTATTGCTAAACAGGATATGCAGGTATGAAAAGGAAAAGGAAAATTGGTTTTGATTTCAGATAATAAATTAGAATTGCCCGACTAAAAATGTACGTGTTTAAACTTTTGTAAGAAATTTGATTAGGTTTTTGGATCTAGCCACTTGGCGTTTTGTTTTCTTTTGAGATTTGGGAGCCCGTAGAGGCCTTTTGTAGTTGTACCGAGCTAGCCGCGCAAAGGAGACGCTGGCGAAATTTTTCGGAAATTTAGAGAGTTAGAAAATTTTTGAGAAAATTTTGATAATTCAAAATTGGTTTTAAAGTTTAAACTTGAAAGATTGGGCAAATAGGATTATTTGCAAATTATGGGAGAGTTTGGGAAGTTAGTAAGAAAGGTAATGCGTCTTCTATTAAAAAGATAGTTGGTTAGATGTTGGATTGTTTGGTTTTGGGGATAAGTAAATGGGTATTGGACCATTATTCCTAACTAGTAATTTTGGGGACGAAATTCTTTTAAGGGGAGAGGAATGTTACGACCCGGAATTTTTAAGCATTTGAAATTGGGATATTAATTGATTTTAAATATTTCAAAGTTAACTTTTAACTTGAATTTCAAATATCACCATTATTTGGGATTTTATTTATTGGATTTAATTACTGAAAACTGGGTAAAATGTTGAATCTAGAATTTTAAGCTAGTTAAAAATAATTTGAAGGCTTATAAAATTCATATTAATAATACTGAAGGTGATAGAACATTTAAAATTGAATTTAAAGGTGTTTTGTTCAGTTTTTAAAATATACTGTTTAAATTGAATTTAAAAATATCCTTCCGGGGCACAGTCTCGGAATTCGATGAAACTAGTTCCATTGGGTCCGTAATAGTGTATTATTATCGGATTTCAATTTTCGCAGTGTTCAGAGTTGTTGTGTGAGCGTACGGTATATAAACGCGCTGAATTTCATGTCGAAAATTTAATAATAACTGGATCCAAAAAGCTATCTTCTTCATACGATTGAATTTGGACTCGGAACCTTTTCCATTGTGTTCGACATAGGAGTTTAACATTATAAACGCCTAGCGGCACGTTTTCGTAGGATGTCAAAATTTTAAGTTGCGTTTCCAAGACGATTTAAATTTGAAATTTAAATATAATATGTAAGTTGTTGACCAATCTAAACCATTAGCCTACTTTCTGTCACCGTCAACTCTTTTTCCTTTACGTCAGAGTTTTGTCCCCTCTTCAGAATGCTGCAGCCTTTTACTTTACGCCAATGTCTTCTCTTGTCTTCCCGTATACTCCTTTTTCTTCAAAACAGGAAGTAAACGCGCCTCTCTTTTCAACGAAGCCCTTTTTTTATTTATCAAGACAACTCGAAATAAAGAAAAAATGATGAACTCCTCAAAATCAAATCAATGGTCGCGCGTTTCAAAACGCGTGTTCCTCTTCATCAATCGATTCAAGGGGAATCAAGTTTGCTCGATTCGATTCTCGAGGGAGTGGGACGACACAACAAATCTTAGGGGAAAAATACGATAGGTGCGGGCCTAGATCTGAGCGTCGAGATCGAAGAAAGGCGACGGCGTGAGGGTGCCATGGCCGCAGTAGGTAGCGTCGATGGCAGGCGACGATGTCGCGTAAAAGGGTCGCGAAGCTCAGGGTTTGAGGCGGCTGCTAGCATGGTGGATGGGCGATTTCGATGACGGGGTGGATTAAGGTTTGGGGTGAAGCTTAGTTCTGGTCGCGAGCTTAAGGGAGGTTCGTTCGTTGGCAGAAGCTCGAATTGTAGGTAGTAAGGTATTCTTTTGTCTTTGCAATTTAATTTTGGAATTTAATAAATTACTGTTGAAATTTAAATTATATATATATATATACACATTTCACAGTGAAAAGATATACATAACAGCAGAGTAAGTTCTCTAATAAATTTTAGTTCAAAGTATTTGGGGTAAGTAAATTTTATTTTAAAGACTTAGATATATATAAAAGTTTCAAAACTGAATATGCAATAATGAGGGTAAAGTGTCTGATTTCCCAATTAGTTAAAATTTAAAACTATTAGTTTAAAAGAAAAATTTAATAAATAAATTCACCGGTTAATTTAAAATTTATCAATTGGAAATTAATTACTCAAATTGTTCGAATATTAATAAATCACGTAATGTTATACAAGGTCTTAAATAGAGAAACAAGCTGGATTGAAAGTGGATTGGAATGGTCTGCAAATTTTAAGTCAAAGGTGAGTTAATCTCACTCATCTGGTTTAATTTAAATTTAAATGGTTAAATTTAAATAATTGGTTGAATGGTTGATTGATGTGCTATATTATAGTATATACTGCATCTTGGAATGTTTGATTTCCCGCATTATATAACGGATGAGACCCTATGCGCCGCATCATAGCGGATAATATTATGTAAATCCCATATACCGCGATATTCCACCTCGAAGTGGAATTGGTATTATATATTGACGTCTGTGGATGCAGGGAAAATAGGTTGGAGGGATCCAACATGATTCCTCAAAATTATTTAGAATTGTTTGATATTCTGTGTTATGGATATTTGATATTTTGTGATGAATATTATTGTTAATTGGAAATATTGATTGCTATGATTTGCTTGAATATATTTTGGTGCACTGAGTTGTCAAAATATATAGAATTGGATTTTGGAAAAGAAAATAAAAGAGTAAATTTTAAGTAAAATAATTATAGTGAATTTAAATAAATTAAGAATGAATTGAAAAGGAATGGAAATGAGATTAAAATACTAATAAATAATTTCGAGTATGGAGGACAAAGGATTTGAATAAGCAGATATTAATAAATAGTAAACTTAAGTGATATCAATTAAAAGAATAAAGAATTATTTTAAATTTCAAAGTTTAATTTTATTTAAAAGGATTATGAAGTAATTTGAGGAACCTAAAATTGGAATTTTCAGTTAAAAGTATTTTAAATCATAAGTAAGGAATGAAATCTGAAATTTAAGGATTTTGGAATAAATGAAGTAAGTTGGAAATGAATTTGGAAATTGATTTAAGTGTTTGAAATTTGATATTTGGAAGAATGAATTCAAGGTGGGAATTTATTTAGAGGAAATGAGAAAATTTGTTTAAAGATAAATAGTGATTTATTCTTAAAGGATGTGAAGAGAAGTATATTTCCCTGGATAGTCAAGTACGTTTTCAAAGTAAATTTTAAAATATAAGATAAAAGTTTAGTGTTGTTTTAAAAAAAAGCATGTTTTAGAAAATTTATTATTTCTGAATGTTTAAAATTCTAAAGTAAATATTTTTCAAATCTATTACTGTAATAATTATTTAAAAGTGACTTAGTATTTTGTTTTTAAAAGTGAAAATCTAGTTTTATATTTTATTAAGTAACCTTATTTTCAAATATTCATATAGTATGTATTTTTAACAAATTATTGAAGTAGTTCTAACATAAATGTTTTAAAGTATATTTTAAAAGTAAAGTGTTTTAAATTATTTTAGAAAAATCTAGTTTGTGCTTGGTGATTTCAGTGGAGATAGAAAATATTTGGGAAAGCTTATTCTAGGAAAGAAAGATGTTTTGAAACTGTTTTCAAAAGGTTGAAAAGAGAAAATATATCTTGTGAAGATATTTTTGAGGTTAATAAATAATTTGAGAAATTATTTATTGGTTGATGGATCTTGTGAATATTAATTGATAGTTAAATAACCGACTATCAATTTTGGCCAAATACGTTGATTGTTTCGAAGAGACCGGGATCGAGATTTATTTCTCGAAAATCACTTCGATCCGGTTTGTACGTTTTCATGGAAAACGAGTTTGGATTCGAAGATGGAGCAGTGAAGTGCAAGGGCTAGTCGCTACTAATCCTGATGGTATTTCCAAAATGGATGTAGTAGGAATAATGCCTTCGGTTCCGTTCGAACCCGGGACAGACTTGTATGGATGAATGCTTGCGAAACATCGTCAGGTGGACGATGGTCATTCTAAGGGATATGTTCTAAAAAGGTAATGCTTAGCCTCAAGCCTCATCAAATGGAAATGACTGAAAATCAACGGTTATGCAGCAAGGCTAGGTGGGTAGCACCCAAGCAGGGTGAGGTCATCCCTGTCTAGATGTCCCTTTTTATTTTGGTGTAGTGGGTGGTTGCTGATCCCAACCGCGGGGTGATCTCACTCGGGATTATCCAGTAAGGGGTAGTCCCGGCCTTGTTTTGCAAGGGAGCGGGCGTACTCCTTGGTACTGTGATCTAGGCCACGTACTGTGATAGGTGATACCCCAGTGCCTTGACATTAGTTGGAAATCCATTCTCCCTACGAGCCTTGTACGCGTTTTGTTTGTATTACCCACTTTGTGGCTAGTAGCTGGAATTTAATAATGTAACAATTTCGGCTATTTTATAAGTATTTGACATAGACCCTATTATAATATCAAAGGATTTCTATAAAAATTATTTTAGCTATCGTAAGGTAAAAACCCGACATGTTTATTTGTGGCGTGGTCTTACGAGATGCTTTTGTTTTTCAAAGGATTTTTGAAATTTTAATAATCAATTGAGTGTGATTTTCTCACGCCGGTATTCCAGACTGACTCGGGTGTTATTTAACTGTAATGCTCGGGTCAGACCGAGTATTATAGGATATAAGATTTTGATGCTGTGGAGCTCAGGAGACGAGCTGGATGACGATACGTACTCTCGTACTTGCTTTATATCTATATTCCGCTGTGTAGAGTAGTTGTGTATCCAGTTATATGATATTGTTGAGCTGTGATTGATGTACTCTGATGATGTAATATATAAACAGAGATATTTGATTTTTGTGTAAAGATCATTTATTATCTATTATATTTTATTTCGCTGCGATGGTTAGATTCTGTTGTTGATTTCTATTTTCTTCTTCTATCTCTTCTTCTTTAACCCAAATGGTTCGTATTTCTGTACAACTTGAGTTGATTTAGGTAGAATTGTGTTGACTCAAGGGGTACGGATTTGTGGGTCGTTACATAGTTAAAAAAATGATACAGTACAGTATCGTTATATAAGAAAATGATGAAAAGAGAAATATACCAAATATAAAATGCTAGCAAGTCATATCATTTAACCAATAACATAATGTAAGGTCAACTATTACACGATAAAATTAAAATATAATTGTTGTACTTGTTTTGATTCAACAGATACAAAACCGATACTGTACAGTATGATTATAAAATAATGTATGAAAACTGGCATGATAAATATTCAAAATATTAAATAAAAATGATACCACTTTTACAAAGCTATGCAGTAGCATTATAAATTATTTTATAAAAATAGTATTACAAACTTTCAAAAACTAAAATAATAATGATATTATCTTTACAAAAATCATAGGATGATACGAAAAAATGGAATTTGAAAATATTAATTCAAAGATAATACTAAAATTCATATGATGCAACCATAAAATAACATTATGAGCAGAAATATATATAACTATATTTATTCAAAAAAATGATACTGCACGGTATCATTAATACATACGTATAAAAAGAAGCTATGATTGTTTATAAACTGCTACTATAATTTTAAAAAAGGTACTATAATTCAGAAACTACTACTATAATTCAAAAAATACTATTATAAAATAGCATTATGACCATAAATATACATAGTTATATTTATTAAAAAAAAAGATATTATACAACATCATTTCTACATTCTATCTTCTTCTTCCTCAAATTGTCACTTCTACCTCCTCAATTTACTATTGCTTCTCTAACATCACCGCTTCACTATTTGCTGCCACTAGAGCCACCCCTTCTCCATCCTTACTTTAGCTGCCACATCGTCAAAACACTTCAACACCGTGCTCTCTCCAAAACCCCAGTTGACCACCATCGCATCCACCTATCTTACCTCCATTTCCGCTGAGGTCCGACGCACCATCGTGAGATCTTTCGCACATCTTCTCCACCATCTAGACTTCACTGTGTAAAAAAAGACAACCCTAATTTAGTGTGTCCTACCGCATATGATATTTGGCCTTCGGCTATATTTCAACTCAAATTTTTTCCTTCACGCACAAAAATCAAGCACATGTCCATAGTGCCTAAAAAATGTTAAAATATTATCCTCCTTACTATTTTTCAATTTCTAATTTATATGATAAGTGTAACGAATGCAATTCTATTCTATGGTCTAAAATAAGATAGTGCTCTGGATTATTATTAGAGGTTACAATCCTTAATCGACATACAAAATTATTATCAATAATGTGGAACATCAATAATCTTGTACAAATCCATATAAAATAATCTATAGATCTCACAATGAGATAACTGAACCATCATGGATATTGATTTAATTCTAAAACTTCAATGACGATAATGATAGTAGATTGTGATATTCATAATCCTTTTACATTAGGATTTGTTTGATTAGAAGAAAACCCAATTATCACCCTCAATGATTCGATTTAGGGTCGAAATCTACCATACAATCATCAATGATAGTTGACAAGGGTGCGATCGTCTATTTGTGAATCCCAAGAACAAGTTTGAGTTCTAAGCAGTTGACACCCTTTTGGATGAAGTTAACTGCTCTCTTAGTAGAATTAACACCCAAAAGCATTGGGCAGTCAACCGTTAAGGTGTTGTCTAACTTCGGTCCATTTTCTCCCTCTTCCTCTTGCTCTTTTATTAGCTCCCTCATTTGTTTCTTAGCCTTTACATTTACGTATTCCTATCGTGTAATTCTAACACTCCACCATGTCATCAATACCTTTCAAAGTTGATCTCGATTTTAACTATGAAATAAGCCTTGAGATGTTGGATCAACATCCCATGGTGTTCTAGCATGTCAATAAGTTTATAGAGTTTGAGAATGTCCTTTTAAACCAACTTAGTCAACATATTTATACGATTATTTTTTGTATGAAATTGGTCTTATGTCAGTTTCAAAACATGTTATGAGATTAACTTTGTTCTATATTTATCCGCAACATAATAAATGTTCCAATGTTCTATAGGAAAAATACAATTATTATCGACTTCACCGTATATCTTGTTTCCATATGAAGTATCTTCCAATTATATAAGAATCCACTCAGTCGCTTTTTAATGTTTTTCTGCATGATTACACATGTAATGACTCACAACTCCAGCTAATGGGCATCGTCTACCTAGTACATACTATATATCAAACCTTTAATAACAATAGTAAGTGGAATATCTTTGGACATTCAGTAATATTCCTTCGATTATCCTTTGGACTTGTTATATGGAAATAATCATATGGTTGTCGAGTGTATTTTATGAGCATTTAGTAAACGATCGAGTAACATTGAGTGGTATGGGACGCTCAAGTGATATTTGTTCAATTACTTTGGTAAGTGAATGAAGCTCTCATTCGTAACGTGGGGGTTAGGAATTTATGATATCATCTAAAGGTGACTCTTTTGTGGAGATTAGTGGTCGAGAGTCTATTACTCACCAAGGAGTATGAGATGCAGTAATGTTGGGAATTTATTGATTCATTTTCTAAGGACTAATTAGTTGAAAAATATTATTTACTCTTAATGCTAGTTGTAACGATTCATCTTTTCGATCCCTGAATGTCGACACTAATACATCCATGGTATTCAATTGCTAAGCACTCAAGTGCCGAAAAGACTAATTATTTGGGTAAAATAAAAAGAAAAGGAAATAGAATAAGGGAAAAGAGAACACAACACTAGATTCTAACCAACGAATTGAGAACATATAATATCAAAAGACAGTACCAACTGTCACTCTATGATACATAGCGTTTTAGAGTTATAATTTTAAGTACTATCATCAGCTTGTATAGTTATAACAATATGTCCTTATAAATTTTGATATATACATAATAGTAATGTAGCGGAAATAAGAATACTACGGTAGGTGAATGAAAGCATTCAGCTCGTCTCCAGAAGCTCTAAAGAACATCAACGAAAACCTACCTTTCTTGTACCACTTGAAAGAGCACCCACAAAAATAAAAAAAAATAAAAAACCACGAGTCAGACATAAGTCTGGTGTGAGAAACTCAAGAAGTATGTGTACTACATATAATTGTACTTTTGAGATCTCATGGATCAATGTAACAGTTATCTCTTCAAAAGAACCACCTATCTAATAAGTACATAAGGTGATATAGTAGATAATGTCTAGGGTGTAGAATATAAATTAAAAATTAGTTGGCCCGCTTGCATCCCACCTTATAATAATATTGAAGTACAACTAAAATGACTAAGGTACATTCACATATGGATTTTCCATGGAGACAGTAAACTAAAGTGGATCTCCATGCACAAGGATCAGAAACCACCTTCCGAGCGTCGTATATCTCTAGATCAAATATACCATAAGGTAAACACAATTAGCCCATGCTTGAACATTGGTATTAACCACGTGGAACCAAGTATTATCTACTTCTGTCGGCCAACATATCGAAAGCATATCTAGATATGGAGTTGATATACCCCCATCATGGGTTAGCTAAATCTCAAGTTGTGCATCATACTCTGTCTTTAGTCATTTTCGATGTCGAAATCACGTTCGATATCTCTTACATGAGTCTTAATCACTTGAACAGAACATGAATCACTCTATGGATCCTTAGCATAAGTCGATTGAAAAACTTAACGTAGACCTCTCCCTTTGACTTAGACTTAGGATAGATAGTTGAACTCTGTAACATTAGTTTGGAATGTTAACGCTGACCTCTCCCTTGGACTTAACCTTAAGATAAATAGTTCAACTCTATAACACTCCACTTTAAAACCGCTTCCAAAACAAAGAACCCGTATATCAGTTTTGAAGTGGTATTCAGTAAGTAAAACACTTACCGATTTCGAATTCTTCAAAACAAAATAAGTGAATTTTCGATTAAATCATTTTCGGTTCTTAAGAAGTAGACGAACGATATAAAGGAGTCCACCCTGGGGGATCTCATATATATACATTCTTAAAGTAAAATACGCTTCATTCAAATGAGTCCTCAATGGAGGGATCTCAAACCACATCAATACTTGATGCTCACATACACTTCCAAAGTTAATTTGGTCAATTCTGATAGCCGACTACTTGACTATCAAGTACTAGTAGATGATCGTATATGGAAATCAAGTCTCGTATACTTTTTACGTTTTCAACTTTCTCAATTTTTACCATCCTTCAGTTAAGAGTGAAGCCAGTAGATTAGAGCATTGTTGCTTCTAAACGCTACTCGAACATCAGTCTTAACTCTCATGGATTTGACAAATCTACTTTATCGGCTTTTAGTGCTAAGTATAGGATTAAATACTTTCCATAAACAAGCAGACACATAAAGTATGATAAATTCACGCAAAGCACGATTAAGTTACACAAAGCATGATTAAGCTAAACAAAGCACGATTAAGCTACTTAAGAAACTCCTAATCCCTTTTCATTTAATTAATCCTTTTATTATCTAAAACTTCTTTGTAAAAATATAGGTATGTATATTCTTATTCCAAATTCTTATTCCAAATGATATTAAACTATTCACAAATCTTAAACAAGATTTCACATTTTCAAAAATATAATTAAACAGGGTAAAACGAATATTATTAAAATATTGTTACTACAAACCCAAAATCATTCCATCTATAATTGTCTTTAAAACATTCTTTTTAAAATCTAATTATATTCATGAGTATAATCAAAAGGGTCAGAAACAAATATTGCTTAAACATTGGTTACTACAAATCCAAAACCATTTTATACTTTTCATTATCTTTAAAAATTTCATTTAAAGGTCTAAGTATATCTACTTTTATTAAACAAGGTAATACACTTTTAATTAACTTTATAAAACCATTTATATAACATAAGTGTTATAATCCATACTACCTTTATTCTTTTAAAAAATGCTTAACTTAACTTTCCAAACTTATCTATTTACTATAAAAAACTTTAAAAATGATACACACACAAATATTTATTATAAAGCTAATATATTTAATAAAATTCTAGAAACAATTTAAAAGATATGACTCTCTCGTTCCTCATTGAGACGGGTCTCCATGCAAAGAAGGCGCTTCTATATTATATAAGCTTTCAAATACTTAAATAAAACTATTAACTAATTTCCTAAAACTATATATATACTTAAAGACGCTTTAAAATACTTATAATACGATTTAAAACATTTATTTAAAGTATTCCTTAAAAATACCTATGCTATAATTTATTTAATACCCATAAAAACATGTTTCTTATTTATAAAAATAGACCTTCTACTTTAATAATTCATAAATAATTATTAAAAATACATAAAAATTCCAACCCACTTTTAAAATACTCTAAGATATGTTAGAAAAGACTACTAAAAATATTGGAGTAAAATACTCAAATTTAAAGTAATGTCAAAGAAATTTAAACTATCAAATAGAAAAGAAACCTTTTCTAGAATGTTTAAAAAGAGATTTAGCGCAGAGATTGCATTTTAAAAGTGCCGCGGATGACTGTATAAAAGAGGGCGATAGATTTTCAAGACGCCAACAAACTTTTTAGTATCTAATATTTTTACAGTAACTAATATGCACATAATACATCACAAATACAGTGAGAAACACCTAAGCATCTCTCTATAAATTTCTAAAGAAAATGCCAAACACCAGGCATTTCCAAAGTGGGTTTATAGCAACTATGCTATAAAACCACTTTCAAATCATGTCCTATTCAAATCAAAGTCCAACCAAACCCTATGTGATTTGTTTCAAAGTTATACAACAAGTCATAAATCATACAAGTCCAAACACATCGTTTGCATATGCTATTTGCTTTCCAAAGTAAGAATCACACAGGAGAAAAGCAATAATATATAGTTAAACAAATACTATAATATATACAAGCATTATACACTTCATATACATTTTAAATGGTGAGTTAGATCACCCATCAACATGTTAACACAAAGTATAGTCCACCACCACAAGCCCACTTCCTACCTCAACTAAAACAACCACCAAAACACTCCCACCTTAACCTTTGCTCTCTATCTAGGCTCAACTGGCCTTCCCATGCTCACAGCCCAAGCTAGTTTAGGGCATATGCTCCATTCCTTCAATGTATAAGTTGATAAAAGGTTTTCTATGATGTTGTAAGGCTTCTACAAGAGTTTGGACTGATTTGAAGTCGTTTTGAATTTATTTGTTCTTTGGAAATTATGAAGAGAGAAGAGGATAATGAACTTTGGTTTAACTTTGTAAAAGTGAAAAATTGAATCTATGAACTGTGCATGGCCTTATATAGGCTTCAAGTGGTGTGCTCTAAGCTCCTACTAACCCTCTATTTCTTGCTAAGAAGGCTCAACCCTCTCATGCCTCCATGTAATCACCTTTCCACCTCACATGCCTCAGAAAACCCCCCTTCAAATATCTCCTTCCATTCAAACCTTCTAGAAGCATTCCTAAGGGTTTTGTGCAAATTATTTTTATCACTGATTAATGATCTCCTAAGTTATTTAGTGTATGTAAAAAAATTTGAACCACTTTTATCGAGAAAAAAAGTTATTTATCGACAAATCGATTTCTGCTCACATTATTGATATTTCTTCTAAGTATTTATTCTTATAAACAGTTTTCTAAAAAAGTTTACTGTCACTATTTATTTATTAAAAAGAGGATTGATAAGGTTATTAAATAAATTTAACCACGTTCAATCTAAGGTTCAAATATTTAAATAATTCAGATAATTAAATACGAAGTGTTCGTAATTTCGGGTCCTTACACTAGTAATCGAGGATTTATTATATTGAGATACCCTGTGACGCCCCACCTCTATACCCACGCTTGCCAAGAACACTACGGAGTAATGCTGTCAACTAGCACGGAGAATAAGGCTGTTGAGGAGCGACCATCCGTGTAATTGCTTTGCGCGAGCACCGATATGTCAGATAGTATAACATGCATTTTATTTCAAGAGGAAATCCGACATACCGATACAAACACAAAGCTACTACACAGTGGCTATAATAATCTTCGAAAACAAATATAGAAATAAATATAACACAAATCAGTCACAGACAATTCATATCACAAAGGCGGAAATAGATATGAATATAACCCTAACACATGAAAGTGTATATCAGAGTAGCGGTCAAAAAGATCCACAATAATACAAAAGAATAGCAACACGTGCTATACAAAAGAATACAACTATGAGTCCATATCTCAAGTGTATACAACAAAATAAACTACTAATCTAAGTAGTTAGGCAAAAGATCATATGATAACCCCAGAAGAGAAGTCAAGCAGAAGCACCTGTAACATCTCGGTCTGACCCGAGTATTATTTAAGAAGAAAATAATAAACAGATCAGTCTAGCTATAAATATCAGATGAAATGATATAGGATAAGAGATATGACTAAACGTATAATAATCACAATGCCAAGCTGTGATAAATATAAGTAATTGAAAATCAACAAGAGATTAATCAATATCGCAAAGATCTTCTCAAAGATAAAAAGGAATGCCATACTCCTAATTTCATTCACCAAGCCACAATAAATGACATATATATCAATGCCAATCGTAAAAGTTGGTGAAACATAAATTCCAGAATTCAACACACGAAATCTAGAAATCACAATCAAAGGGGACAACGACGTCGTACAGCGTGACATCCGATGAACCAAAACACAATCAGAGGGAACAACGACGTCGTACAACGTGACATTCGATGAACCAAAACACAATCAAAGGGAACAACAACGTCGTACAGCGTGACATCCGATGAACCAAAACACAATCAAAGGGAACAACGACGTCGTACAGCGTGACATCCGATGAACCAAAACATAATCAAAGGGAACAACGACGTCGTACAGCGTGACATCCGATGAACCAAAACACAATCAAAGGGAACAACGATGTCGTACAGCGTGACATCGGATGAACCAAAACATAATCAAAGGGAACAACGACGTCGTACAGCGTGACATCCGATGAACCAAAACACAATCAAAGGGAACAACGACGTCGTACAAGTCCGATGAACCAAAATCAATAAGACATCGCACAATGCTAGTCTAAAACATAAAATGATCGTCATGATCAAAGAGAAGTGTCGATTACAGC
Organism: Allium cepa; assembly: GCA_030765085.1. NCBI lineage: Eukaryota > Viridiplantae > Streptophyta > Magnoliopsida > Asparagales > Amaryllidaceae > Allium > Allium cepa. The sequence continues at coordinate 446,574,097 of CM060931.1, forward strand.
AAGCTAGTAAATATATGAGCTTAGCTTCATGTCCCATAACCACTAGCTTAACTTAAATATTTACGAACAAATTGTAGATCTCCACTAGAAAATTGTCACAAGAGATTCAATCGAACAAGTCCAAGAATTAACCGACGAAGTAAACGCAAGCGTTTCATACCACTTGTTTTACTAAGTCGTTTAATTAGATTTCTCATACGAGTGAGGTAAAGGCTTGTATATACTAATAGATTGGAAAACGGTTTAGGAAAACGAGCTTTGTAAGAAAATAGTGTTGAAATCTTTTGAAGAAAGAGTTTTGATATTTACTACTAGTATAGAAAACCTTTATATTTTTAAAGTGACAAATCACAAAGAAGACTGTAGGAACAATCAATCACTATAATTCACATTTGAAGACGTGAATAGAATCCAAAGAAATCGATACCGAATCCATCGAAATGGATATTCCAAGAATTCCCGAAGAAAATAAGTCATCAAAGTCAATAACAAATGATAACAACAAATAGGGAAATAACACAAATCGATTAAAGTTGGAAGTTCTGACAACTAGGCAAAATAGGCATAGTTGGCAAATAGCAGCAAGTCGGTCGACCGGACTCCCTGAGTCGGTTGACCGAACCAGGGGTTGGAAGTGCCCGGGCACCAGGTCGGTCGACCGGCCCAGGGGCTCGGTCGGCCGAAGCCTGTAACTGGAACTTCCAAACAGAGGCAGGAAGTGCCTGGGTAGCAGGTCGGTCGACCGGCCCAGGGGCTCGGTCGGCCGAACCTGTTGCCAGCACTCCCCTTCCCTATTTTGGATGAGGTGCAAAATCTCGATCAAATTGCATTCGCACGAGCAGCGGCGCTAAGGGTTTATGCCAATCGACTACCCGGCCCTATATGCTCCTCGATGCATCACCAAAAACATGTTCAAACATAGAAGTTAGGATTTTTAACGAATTGAACTCAAAACACCAAAAATTGGAATATTCACCAAAGCAATCCAAATCAAAATCAAATGCATACGAATAAGTATTAGGAATTCATACCTAACAATCGAAGATAAATATAAGCATAGATGTGAGATAAAAATCTCACCTTTGAACCCAAAAACAATGAATAAGAAGCTTGAAGACAAGGGGAGATCAACCACACTTCAATCTCAACACTAGAAGCTTGAATGTAAGCTTAAAAGAAGAACATTCCCTAAGTTAGGTTTAGGAAATTTCTGAAATCAAAGAGAAAATGAGTTGGAGAAGAAGAAGGAGATGCTTACTAATGGGTTCTCTTTGATTTTGGAGCAAGAACTTGAGCTAGCAAGAGGAACTAGGGCTTGGAGTTTCTAATTCCCATTCTCTTCCACCATTTTTGCTTGAGCTTGAGTGTTAGGAATATGAAATGAAGTAATGAAGAGTTGGAGTGGGTTGGGGCTGAGTTAGTAAGTGGCTAATGGGTTCAGCCCAAACCAAAGCCCTAAGTGAAAAAGGTCAAAATTCTACTATCCCCAAACATATCGAAGTTTATACTCAAAAAGGTCGCAAACGTCATTTTGAACTCAATGGGAGGGGTCTCGAGTCCTAATTCGACCGTATGCAAAAAGTAGCTTTTCGGACTAAATTCCGAGTATCGATAAAATATTTAAATAAAATATTTAAGTATACAATTGATAAATATGCGGGTTGTTACAGACTCCCCTCCTTAAAGAAATTGCATCCTTGCAATACTTAAGAAGAAAATAAGAAGTAACAACCATAGAAGCATATCAACACAAAAGAAAATTTGAAATAGGAAGTTCACCATAAAGAGCACGAAAGAGTTAGCACGAACGGGATCACTCGATGAATTCTCTGGATTCCCAAGAGCAATCCATAGGATTTGAGAACCATTGAACTCTCTTAAGAAGAACATCTTTATTCCGAAGGCGCTCAACCTCCGAAGCAATGATGCGAATGGAATGTTGCTCATAAATAAAATCTGGTGAAACTTCAATTTCTACAATATCACCGGGCTCAAGAATAAAAATTCGGAATCCCTAAGGCATTTCCGTAGATAAAAGACATGGAGAACGTCAAGAATAGCAGAAAATTGAGCTGGTGCAACGACGTAGTATAATAACAGTACGCCCGAGAAACTAGAAACTCAAATAATCTGGAACATCAGCGTAGTACAAAAACGGTACGCCAAATGAACCAAAACCCAAATAATTTCGGAACACCGACGTAGTACCAAAAAACGGTACGTCCAATGAACCGATAAACCGAAACAACGATGCAGTAAAATAATGGTACATCCATTGATCCAGATAAGATGGAACATTGATGTATTATAATAACAATACCTCCGATGAACCGAACACCATAAAAGAACATCGGACACTAGTCCATAAAAGGAATGAGATAAGGCTCAATAAAACGAAGTATATCAAAACGTTCGATGAACTTGATAAAAAGATAATTCCATTCAGACATCATCAAAGAATCAACACTTGTTGCCTACGGCAAAGCGCATTGGCAACACGATTTCCCCTCCGGGAATAAAAAGAATATCAAGATCATATGATGCCAGGAACTCGAGTCATCATGAAGTTCCTTATGAGAAAATAAATATTCCAAAGATTTATGATCGAGGTAGAGAACAAATTTCTCATCCAAATATGATGATGCCAAATTCCAAAAGTAAAAACAATAGCCGCGAGCACTAGATCATGAGTGGCATATCTAGTCTCGGTAAGCTATAATGATTTAGAAGCACAAGTGATAGCACGTTCTCCTTTGCAAGAGAATGGCATTCCAAACCAATACGACTAGTATCGGTACAAATAGCAAAGTCTTGGTTCCCCTTCAGGAATCACAAGAATAAGAGTATCGAAAGGAAGAGTTCTTTTAAATAATCCTCTTTCCCGAAAAGTTAAAACTTTCAAAATTACATTTTTATTTTTATGTAATAGTCTTTCTACAAAAATTTACATTTTTACAAGTCAATACATCGTGTCTGACTGTCTCATCAAAGCGTTTAGGAGATTCCTATCGATAACGTTGATCAAGCGCATCGACCAGAATTCTTAAAACACTCAACGGGCAATACAATCACAAAATCATCTTCTATATGATAAACATGTTTCTAAAAACTTTTAAGAATATTCTTTGTTCATTTTAAGAACAAAATCAAATTGTACTTATAAATAAATCTTATGAAAAAGATTTTCAAAATTTTAAATTACTATTTTCATCCAAAATCAATAAATACAAGAATGGTCTCATCGAAATATTCATAGAATATTCGATTTATAAAATGGATGAAATAAGATGGACAAACTGAATGACATAATAATTCATTCATAGGAATCATAACAAGTGCGGAATGCGGTAAGTGGACTTCCGCAACTCGTAGCAAATGAAAATCGGTGGTAAGGTCAAACTGAAAAGACCTTAGCACCACACAAAAGATTACTTAGGTGATAATCCTAAGACAAGCTCAAAAATACCGGAAATTTTTTCAAACTACATGAATGAGAGAAATAACACTTTCCTTGTAAGTGGGCTTAAGGAATAAAATGATGCCATCAAGATGGAATCATAATCATAAAGGAAAAATAGAAATCTGCTTAACAGGTTGAAAATGTCAAAGATGAAGAGTCCACTCAGAAAATAGGATATGGGCTTCATAAGGATTAAGCCAATCCTATCGCACAAATCAATTCCGGAGCCTAAGCAAAAATATTGGCTCGGAAAGAAAAATCACATAAAATAATTTCGACATCAATAGAAAGCAAATTGAGTGTTGCGGATCCACTAATCCGGATTCACTATCCTCAAAGAAGTCATCAAGCCCAAAATATTCAAAGAAAAAGAATCGACAAGTTCTTTTGATATAAAAATAATGAGATGAAACCCATATAAAAAAGAACTCGAATAAGAAGGTCACGAAATAAATAATGCCATCAAGGATTGAATGTAAAATACCTTGACCGAGAGAAGAGTTGCTAGGGGCTTGCACAATATTTAGCTTTCTCATGTCCTTGTTCAAAAGTTTGGGACATGCAGATAAAAGATGACCCGATTTCTTGCAATAGCGACAAGAATGGGGTTTTGGACACATATTCGCATAGTGTTCCTTAGAATTATAATTGTAGCATCCTCCACGATTAGGGATTGGAGTCTTTGCTACAAAAGTAGTTTGCTTCACTCTCTTATTGGGATTAAGGCTCTTGAACTTAATATGCCTCTTCTTGGAAGTCCCAATATCACAAACACTTCCTTTACCAACCTCTCCATGAAGAAGAGTAACATCCACAAGCTGATTGAAAGAAACTTCAAGTTTCAAAGGTAGAACCATTTCGGGAGATAAACTCTTGATTCTTTACAAGATCCAAAAGTTGTTGAGCAGACATGAATACTCCATCCAGGGGAGTAGCACTAGATTGACCGGCGCTGGGACGGCCTGGTTTAACCATTTCTCTTCCTTAAGAAAGAAAGAAGGAAGAGGAAAAAGTTATTCACAAATGAATATCAAGCAATCTTGATAGATAAAACAAGGAATCATAAAGAAAATAGGATGAATCGGTACGAAGACTCGAATTAAATCCTAAAGCACGACTCCTAAAATGGACTTAGGACAATGATCCTTGTTAAATTATTCTACATTGTTCCGAAGTTTGGCTCTGATACCAAGCTGTGACGCCCCACCTCTATACCCACGCTAGCCAAGAACACTACGGAGTAATGCTGTCAACTAGCATGGAGAATAAGGCTGTTGAGGAGCGACCATCCGTGTAATTGCTTTGCGCGAGCACCGATATGTCAGATAGTATAACATGCATTTTATTTCAAGAGGAAATCCGACATACCGATACAAACACAAAGCTACTACACAGTGGCTATAATAATCTTTGGAAACAAATATAGAAATAAACATAACACAAATCAGTCACAGACAATTCATATCACAAAGGCGGAAATAGATATGAATATAACCCTAACACATGAAAGTGTATATCAGAGTAGTGGTCAAAAAGATCCACAATAATAAAAAAGAATAGCAACACGTGCTATACAAAAGAATACAACTATAAGTCCATATCTCAAGTGTATACAACAAAATAAACTACTAATCTAAGTAGTTAGGCAAAAGATCATATGATAACCCCAGAAGAGAAGTCAAGCAGAAGCACCTGTAACATCTCGGTCTGACCCGAGTATTATTTAAGAAGAAAATAATAAACGGATCAGTCTAGCTATAAATATCAGATGAAATGATATAGGATAAGAGATATGACTAAACGTATAATAATCACAATGCCAAGCTGTGATAAATATAAGTAATTGAAAATCAACAAGAGATTAATCAATATCGCAAAGATCTTCTCAAAGATAAAAAGGAATGCCATACTCCTAATTTCATTCACCAAGCCACAATAAATGACATATATATAAATGCCAATCGTAAAAGTTGGTGAAACATAAATTCCAGAATTCAACACATGAAATCCAGAAATCACAATCAAAGGGGACAACGACGTCTTACAGCGTGACATTCGATGAACCAAAACACAATCAAAGGGAACAATGACGTCGTACAGCGTGACATCCGATGAACCAAAACACAATCAAAGGGAACAACGACGTCGTACAGCGTGGCATCCGATGAACCAAAACACAATCAAAGGGAACAACAACGTCGTACAGCGTGACATCCGATGAACCAAAACACAATCAAAGGGAACAACGACGTCGTACAGCGTGACATCCGACGAACCAAAACACAATCAAAGGGAACAACGACGTCGTACAGCGTGACATCCGACGAACCAAAACACAATCAAAGGGAACAACGACGTCGTACAGCGTGACATCCGACGAACCAAAACACAATCAAAGGGAACAACGACGTTGTACAGCGTGACATCCGACGAACCAAAACACAATCAAAGGGAACAACGACGTCGTACAGCGTGACATCTGATGAACCAAAACACAATCAAAGGGAACAACGACGTCGTACAGCATGACATCCGATGAACCAAAATCAATAAGACATCGCACAATGCTAGTCTAAAACATAAAATGATCGTCATGATCAAAGAGAAGTGTCGATTACAGTAAGCTAGTAAATATATGAGCTTAGCTTCATGTCCCATAACCACTAGCTTAACTTAAATATTTACGAACAAATTGTAGATCTCCACTAGAAAATTGTCACAAGAGATTCAATCGAACAAGTCCAAGAATTAACCGACGAAGTAAACGCAAGCGTTTCATACCACTTGTTTTACTAAGTCGTTTAATTAGATTTCTCATACGAGTGAGGTAAAGGCTTGTATATACTAATAGATTGGAAAACGGTTTAGGAAAACGAGCTTTGTAAGAAAATACTGTTGAAATCTTTTGAAGAAAGAGTTTTGATATTTACTACTAGTATAGAAAACCTTTATATTTTTAAAGTGACAAATCACAAAGAAGACTGTAGGAACAATCAATCACTATAATTCACATTTGAAGACGTGAATAGAATCCAAAGAAATCAATACCGAATCCATCGAAATGGATATTCCAAGAATTCCCGAAGAAAATAAGTCATCAAAGTCAATAACAAATGATAACAACAAATAGGGAAATAACACAAATCGATTAAAGTTGGAAGTTCTGACAACTAGGCAAAATAGGCATAGTTGGCAAATAGCAGCAGGTCGGTCGACCGGACTCCCTGAGTCGGTTGACCGAACCAGGGGTTGGAAGTGCCCGGGCACCAGGTCGGTCGACCGGACCAGGGGCTCGGTCGGCCGAAGCCTGTAACTGGCACTTCCAAACAGAGGCAGGAAGTGCCTGGGTAGCAGGTCGGTCGACCGGCCCAGGGGCTCGGTCGGCCGAACCTGTTGCCAGCACTCCCCTTCCCTATTTTGGATGAGGTGCAAAATCTCGATCAAATTGCATTCGCACGAGCAACGACGCTAAGGGTTTATGCCAATCGACTACCCGGCCCTATATGCTCCTCGATGCATCACCAAAAACATGTTCAAACATAGAAGTTAGTATTTTTAACGAATTGAACTCAAAACACCAAAAGTTGGAATATTCACCAAAGCAATCCAAATCAAAATCAAATGCACACGAATAAGTATTAGGAATTCATACCTAACAATCGAAGATAAATATAAGCATAGATGTGAGATAAAAATCTCACCTTTGAACCCAAAAACAATGAATAAGAAGCTTGAAGACAAGGGGAGATCAACCACACTTCAATCTCAACACTAGAAGCTTGAATGTAAGCTTAAAAGAAGAACATTCCCTAAGTTAGGTTTAGGAAATTTCTGAAATCAAAGAGAGAATGAGTTGGAGAAGAAGAAGGAGATGCTTAATAATGGGTTCTCTTTGATTTTGGAGCAAGAACTTGAGCTAGCAAGAGGAACTAGGGCTTGGAGTTTCTAATTCCCGTTCTCTTCCACTATTTTTGCTTGAGCTTGAGTGTTAGGAATATGAAATGAAGTAATGAAGAGTTGGAGTGGGTTGGGGCTGAGTTAGTAAGTGACTAATGGGTTCAGCCCAAACCAAAGCCCTAAGTGAAAAAGGTCAAAATTCTACTATCTCCAAACATATCGAAGTTTATACTCAAAAGGGTCGCAAACTTTATTTTGAACTCAATGGGAGGGGTCTTGAGTCCTAATTCGACCGTATGCAAAAAGTAGCTTTTCGGACTAAATTCTGAGTATCGATAAAATATTTAAATAAAATATTTAAGTATACAATTGATAAATATGCGGGTTGTTACATACCCTCAATGGGATTTTTGGAGTCGAGAATACTTATTGTTTCTCTCACTATGACTCATCCAATAATAGTATTTATTGGGAATCTACTTCATAGGGTTTATGCCACTATGTTGAGAGTGTGATTAGGACCCACAAGATAGGCTAGTATCCATCCTAATGATCTTTATTAGAAGGTCACAGTGATGTCAACTTGATGAGTCGATGAGGTTGAGGCTAAGAGATACTACTCTCATTAGAGCCAATTCCCAAACATAATTTAAGGACCAATAGTCCATTACTAAAAGCAAGTAGGAGTCATGATTAATGCATAGCGTAGACTTGCGGCACGATGATGACATGCATATGGATATGGGTTTCATGGTTCTGGGAGTAACTAAGGGACGGTAGGAAATGGGCTGAGTTCATTAGCATTTCCTGGAATAGTGCTAAGGTACATCGATCTGCCATCTGAATGACCGAGATATATCCATTTCTTATGAGACTTTTGCTGTTATCACCTCATTAGAGACGATGATTATATAACATTAGAGACTTTCTATGTGCTTGACTGTCACATGTGGTAGCCTAACCCAAGGCAACTGTGTGCTAGTCTTCGTATATGACATTGGAGACTTTCTACACGTTTTTCTATTATTCTCTCTTAGGGTCTTTCGATTGAGAGAGTAATGATGTACTCTATGTGTGTATCTCTTATGGCTATTCATTTGAGAGTATTTTCTCTTATTAGAACTGGTGGTTGAGATAGATCATTATGTTTTATTTATGTATTATGACATTTTTTACGTTATATTTTGAGTGTGCATGTTATTTTGTATATATATCTTAGGGCCATGCAGTCAGATGATCTCGGCTCGTATTAGGACTGATGGTCAAGATATACATTATTGATTGTTGTATTGGTTTAGTTGATGGATGTTTGATGATTTTCACCCATTTCATTCTTGTGCTATTTGATGTGATGATCAGTTGTTCAACACTATGGGTGATATTATGTATGCACAGTTCTAGATGATGTAAACACACTTGAGATATATATACCCTATTGAGTGCACTATCATGCCATTTATTATTATATATTGATGTCTCCATTCTAGACATAGTTTGACCCATATGTTATTATATAATACTCGGGTTAGTGCAAGAATTTTAGGATTCAAGGATGGCAAGGTTAGCTTTGCTTGATGGGTTAATTTTGGAAGCTAGTAATTAGTAGGTATGTATATCATTATTCATGTAGTCTCTTTTATGTATATATGTTGATGTTGAGATGAGCTGTATGTACTAGGCTTATGTTGTAAAAATATTTTTAGCATAGCAGGACTTTTGACTCTTTGATGACCCACATAGTTTTGTATATTTCATACATACATATATATATATTATCACTGCATTTTGACAACTCTACGATCTTTGATATTTATTTAACTATGTATTATTCTATCTTAAAATGCACATGTTTACTGCTTTATGCCGATACCGAGTACAAAAGTGAGTATAAGATTTTGAAATGCGTACCGATGTTATCCCAAGGGTATACTCACGTGTGACAACCAAATATCTTCTCATTCTTCGTATTATCATACAGTATTATGTATCAATACTCTTTGATGAAATGGGTATAGAAGTGGGGTGTTACACACTCCCTTTCCAAGCCCGAAGTTCCCTAAAACTTCAAGCCCTGTTTAGTTATACCCATGATTGGACCGAAGTTGTCCATCTACTAGATCGAAGCATCACCAGACCCAAAGTCTTATTTGGCACCCCACCCCTTCAAAACATTCCCTTTATTTCGCTAACAACCCTTTAGACTGAAGCCTCATCCCTAATTCTCCATGGTCGAATCATAGCACTACTGGACAAAATTTGTTGCCCAGTCATCTATCACCAAACCAAGTCCATCCTGAAGTTGTCACTATCCCTACCCAAAGCCGATCCCCGAACAAGCCTTAGCCAGACCAAAAGCCACTAAACCAAAAACTTGCAGCACTTTTGACACTTCAATTTCATGTCGATTCAATCGCTATACTCAATACTTGACTCGTGTGCATCCTTGCATCGATACAAACCTAAACATCCTAAACTCGATCCCTTGATGTTCGATTCTAGGATTTTAACCCTCCTATTGTCTTTGCATCAAATAGAGAGCACATTGTTACTCCTGCATCGAGATCATCGACCACAAAATCCTCTATCACCTCCACTTTGCTCCAATGAGCATTTATAACCATCTAAACAACATCCAAACAAGCATCAACAACATTCAAACATCATCCAACCATGCAAACATACATCAAATTATGGAAAATTGTCTTACAACATATTAATAAAATAGCCTAACACATATAGAGGCAACTATATTTCACAAGTAATGTGATTAAAATATTTTGAACCATTTAAATCTCATTTTTACTTCATGTTAGGTTTTAAACCAATTCCGAAATATAGTTTTGACTTTAAAAATGGTTCAAAACATGTCGAAACGTATGGATATATACATAACATGATGCGAAATGATAAATTACTCACCACACCCAAAAAGGGAATATTTGCATGCAAAACGAGGCAAATCCAAGAATAGACAACAAAACCCTAAATTTTCCTCTTTGAATTTTTTTAATTATAAAGTCTCTAGCTAATCACCTTGCTAATCAACCCTAGATATATGGATTTGGCATGATTTTGTAGAGACTAGAGAAGGTTTTGGCTAAAAAGGAGGTTAATGGAGGTATAGATCTTTTTTGTGACGATGGGAAATAATTTTAGGAAGGCTATAACAGCAATATAAGCTCCAAACACAAAATGTGCTATTGAGTCCAAAACTTCATTAATTACCTATTAAGTCGTCCCAAAAACTGCTTAGCTTCAAACATCCATATCTTCCAAATGGCAGATCAAATTGCTATTATGACCAATCTACGGAAAGGGAAACCATCATATTTTTCCAATGGAAGTGGTCTCGACCCTAATTCGGCTCCTATTGTAAGTTATATTCATTACAAGTTCTCAAGGGTAAAATAGTCTAATAAAATTTCTAAGGGTAAAAAATGTCACCACTCAACATAACCCAAAGTTATAGCATGATACGACCCAATATGAATTTTAAAAGAATATTTTATGATCCTCTAATTTGTAAAATGCGGGTCATTATATACAAATTTTCAAATCCTTCAACCTTAAGTGCACAGGTCTGTAGGGTCATTGTTTTAACCTTGGGGGTTAGATGATAGTTATTGATTGCACTATAGTTGTTTCTAATTTTGGTTTCAAGGCAGTGGCCTCATACACGATACAAATCCCATTACTTTTGCTTTATTGTCTTTTTTGAAATGGTACTTTATATACAACAAATCATTGGGACAACATATCCCATGTCAATAAACGTTCGAAAGCAAGTTTCGAACTTGCGACCTCTTGCACCAAAGCTGAATCAATTAACCACTTGGACAATGGTGCTTGGCTTTATTGTTCCCAACCATCAATTCCAATAATTTGAAAGAAAAACTAAATCTCTCTTTCATTAAGACTAAGCTATTTAGGTTTTGATCAAGATTAGAATGTTATGATGATCGGTGAAAGAGAAGAAAATGATGGATTTTTTGAAAATTTGAACTGAACCCGAGATACTCAAATTACCAGAATGATAAGAAGCGTATTAAAACGTGCATTTCATTTTTATCTTCTTCCTTCTCGTTTGAATTATATTTGGGTTTTGGCAATAACTCCATATTATTAATAATGTTGATAATGTGTTTTAAGAAAATTCTTTGGTTAATGATGTATGTTAATCATAGCGGCATAAATTTTGGTAGGCTATGGTGCAAAAATATATTTACTAATATATATAAGTTTGTGATAAAAGAAATTATTAAGGTTATGTGATGTTTCTAATATTGTATGAGAATAAGAATATGTGCTTGATATTATTTATATGCAATTTAGGCACTCTTATGTACCTTTGATTTAAATTACTGCATTCTATATATGAAACACAACAATTTATTAGAGATGGTATAGAATAAAATTCAAATTAGTATATTTTATTATTAAACATGGCACTACTTATAGTTCATGGTCACGGGTGGGGATTGGTATGAGTTTATCATACAATATGACTTAAGATAAATACAATTTGACTTAAGATAAATACAATTTGACTTAAGATGAATGTAAAATTATATGTTTTGTGAATTAAGTTTATCTAAATTAAAGACTTTTCATTTATAAAAATGTTGCAGATTCCAATGTAGACCAATTTGAAATGTAAGCATTTAATGAAAAATTAATAGTACGAGACCTTTATAATTATAAGATAATGAAACTCCTGATAGGAAATATAAATTTTGTCCATTCATTTCTAGAAAGAGTTAAAACACAAGAAAAGAGTTACAGGTCCCTATTTTTGATATTATTACAAGAAAAGTCCATGTAGATATGAATATGTAAATTTAGTCCCTATTTTTTGAAAAATAGAAAACGCAAGGCGCTTTGTACTTTTCTGACAGAAAATGCAAGTAAACTTGCAACTTTTAGACTTTGAATTTTTTTTTTTTTAATTCTGAAAATTTTAAAACTTTCGAAATTTTTGAAAAGCGCTAGTTAACTTGCGCTTTTTATCAGGAAAGCGGAAGCTAGTTTGCGTTTTTATCATGAATTTTTTTAAATTTATGAAAAATTTTGTAATTTTTGAAAAATGCAAGTTCAAGCTAGTTTGTGCTTTCTGATTTTGAAATTTTTAAAATTTTCGAAAAATTTGAAATTTTTGAAAAGCGCAAACTAGTTTGCGCTTTTTCATTTTGAAATTTCAAAAAAAATTAAATTTTTGAAAAACGCAAATTAATTTGCACTTTCTATAAGAAAAGCACAAGATAGTTTGAGCTTACTAATTTAGAAAAACAGGAACTTTATTTACATACTTATTATCATAGGGACTTTTCTTACAACAACAGCAAAAAATAGAGACCTTCCATGCAAAGTCCCGTTTAAACAACATCTATGTATCATAAATGCATGTAAATATAATATTATAAATTTAATAATTGACTTCATTTGCTTGAGCATTCATTATTATTTTTTATAATAATAAAAGTTAGGTATCCAAATTGATAGACCCACAAATGAATTTATATGAATTATTTTAAATATATTTAAGAGCTAAAGATAAAATGACAACCATCTATTTATTATATGGAGTTAACCTATAAGTTGGGCTTTACTTGAAAATGCGCAAATGAGTAAATAACTTATAAGCAAATGACAAAAAATTGATTTGCTTTAGTTTGTTATTATCAACAACTTTATGAGCATTAAAAGCGTATGATTTGAATGGTTAAATCATATAGTTGATTTACAACTTATTTATGAAAGTAAATAGAGCATTTAATGTTTTAATTAATTTTTGAATGAAAAGTGAATTTGATTGAAAAATCATTTATTTTATAACAAGACTGATACTTTAAACAAGCAGAGAATTCATTGTGGTTTATTATGAAAAGAATGTAAATCTAATAATTTTAATATAAAGATTATCAGTTTTTATAATGTATCACAAGTCTATTTTGAAAAATGATTATTATGGATTTTAATGTTAAAATTAAGAGGATTTTGTGTACAAAGTTTTGTAGTGGAAAAGATATGTTGAATAATTATGAGAATGGAGAAACTATGAATATCCAAACCATATATGGGTTACGAAAATTTTCATTCAAAAGAAGAAAGAATGTTATCTTCTCAAAGGCATGAGTTTCTAGAATTTGATTACTAATTTAATATTAAAGTCATTCATGTTTCTTATTCATATGTACTTGACAATATAATTGAAATATATTCTAAAAGGATTTGAAATATTCACTTTGGGACATGAATGAATTTACTGAAAGATAAAAAAATAATGAAATAAGCTATGCATTATAATAATGATGGTGCAGTGCACAAAAAACTTATACAGTAGCAAGCTATGATATTTGTATGTCTTTGAAATGAAATTAAACGATGAATACTAAAAGTAAGAAGAGGTGAATTTATGAAGAATAATTATGGTTTAAATTTCATTTTAGTATACCATTAAGTATTTCAAATAAGATATTTATACTTGTAAACAGTCATGTTCATTTGATTTCTGAATATATGGAAAATAGTCATCTTGGTCCACATATGAGCCTAACAAAATTTTTTACTATGGAAGTGTGTATTTGAATTACCAAAATAAGGATTATAGATATGAGAAAATTATTTATTTTAAATACACATATGAGACTGGAGTTTTAATTGTAAGTGTTGGAAATATTTTTATTGAATATATTTATAGTCATGATGATTTATGTGTTGTAGATGTATATGTTTTTCTCCTCTGTACGAACACGATAATAAGACCTAATGTTTGACATGTCACATTGAATAAATGCATGCATTATGAGTTTATGCATGAAGATAGAAGAATTTCTTGAGTTGAATCGTGTATTGTGTTATTTCATGATTAATTTTATTTGACCATTATTTCCACGTGTGTTGTGTTGATTTTTGTTTGTATGTATGACAATATAAAATATGTTAAAATAACACTAATTGTAATAGAATAGAAGATATAGAATTAAATCTACTGATCTTTGTTAAATGTGATACAATATGTTGAAAAATATACAGTTTCTTATTTGGTGCGATTTGATTGCACAAATTAATGCAAACTAATTGCGTGAAATGAGAAGAAGAAAGAATAATATCACATTTCATATTAATTATTGAATTGATTTATTGGTATAAATCAATTGCTTCAATGTTAAGTTATAGCCTATATATAAGTGGAAGATATCTAGTGATGATTCATCCATCTCATTTTGTATTTTGCATCTTATTTTTCTCAATAAGTCTTAGCCTCCAAATAAAAGCTTAGAGGTTTTATCAAATTACTATAATTTCTCTACTTTTTCTAAAGCAATAAAGAATCTCTTTTTCGAAGTGGATGTACACTATTAAATTGATTGATAGTGAGACCACCATAAATCCATATGTGAGCGCTCCATTTGATTTTGTATGGTTTTCCATTGGGATTCTTTTGATGCTATTTGTTTTATCGCATTACAACATGATCTAATTGCTTCTGCATGCATTTGAGTGATTTGCAATCATTTTTTTTAATTTACCCCAATAATCTGGTATTAGAGCATTGAAGGTGGTTGATAAAATGGCAGAATCTACATAATCAAATGAGAAGGTTAGATCTACCCAGGAGAATGTACCTTACACTAGGGATTCGTATGCAGCATCTAGTTTATAGTTAGCTATAGAGAAGTGGAATATAGATAGTGATTTTGAGAAGTGGTAGTGTTAGATGAAGGTAGTGTTGAGAAGAAACCATGTTCATCAGGTTGCGTTTGACATAGAATGGATGCCAACGAATATCTCTGAACTAAAAAGGAAAGTGATGGAAGAATGGGCCTTTACCATCCTCTAATCAACCATGGGTGAAAATGTCTTCCCATAGATTGGTAGTGGAACTACTTCTAGAGGCTTATGAAAGAAATTGGAGGATCTCTACATGAAGAAGTCACTAATGAATATGTTAATTCAATCGAAGACTTTCTTCACTTATAAGATGCATGAAGGTATGCCATTGAAAGCACTTCTTAACTTCTTCGATGAATTAATGACGAAGATGAAATCTGTTGATTTAAATGTGGATGAAGATCAAAAGGCTATGGTGG
Source organism: Allium cepa (assembly GCA_030765085.1). Classification (NCBI taxonomy): domain Eukaryota; kingdom Viridiplantae; phylum Streptophyta; class Magnoliopsida; order Asparagales; family Amaryllidaceae; genus Allium; species Allium cepa. The sequence goes on from CM060931.1 coordinate 446,589,544, forward strand.
TATTGTACTCTCTTCCAGAGTGATACATGAAATTTGCTAACAGCTTAATCTATGGGAGAATCACTCTAACATTAGAAGATATAAAGGCAAGACTCCTGAGTGGAAAGATGAGGGATCAAATGAAACATATGAGCAAAGGTGGAGAGGCTAGTAGTAGTTAGGCGCTACCCGTAGAGAGAGGAAGAAAGGAGAAGAAGGATAATGGAGCAGAAGGTTCTTCATCTATTGGGGTGGAGAAGGTTATTTTTGATGATGTGTTAATTGCATCCTTTTCTGATGTATCAAACCATTGGGTGCTGGATTCAAGGTCGTCTTTCCACATGATGCTTAGAAATGTGTATTTCTATTCTTATGAAGGTAGGGAGAAAAGTGCCATATTGGTTGGGAATGATGTCAGTTGCAAGTCATTAGGAGAAGGATCGGTGTGTATTTGCATGCATAATGGTATGATGCGCACTATCCTTGGAGTCCGCTATGTTCCAAGTTTAAGGAAATCTCTTTTGTCTTTATGTCAACTAGCGTCTTTGGGTTGCAGGATTATGATAGAGTTGGATAGCTTACGTTGGATTGGGCCAATCGAAAGAGGGTAAACTAAGTAGATATTAAAAAATTCTTATTTGGATCTACTGGGCCTATAATGTCTAAAGAGATTTTAGATCCAATCTAAAAAGTGTTTTAAATAAAATCCTTCATTTTAATTTGTTTGTAAGAGTTCGAATTTGAAATAAATTTAAATATATAAGTGTATCAAAAATACCCATATATTTAACAGTTACTTATTAAAGTTAATTTGAGAATGAAACCTTTCATTTCCTTCCTTAAAACTTATGAAATCAATTAAGGGAAGAAATGACTTTAATTGGAGAGAGAAATTTTTTATTTCTATCTCTGATTAGATTAATGATTTAGTAAATGTCATTGATGATCAATTTAAACATAACATGAACAGTGAGCATATCCAAATGTACTCAAGGTATAGATTGTGCAAGAGCAACATATGAGAAGTGAGCATAGTTAATGACTCCCTTTATGTATGCCTTTGTTGTCCATAAATATGTTTTTACAATTAAAACAAAATTTACTATATATATAAACACACATAACACACACACACACATTATTATTCACATTAAAGTTAATTTTGAGTGTTTGACATGTTTTAAAGTAAAGCAATCAATTTAAAACTAGTTTTAATTAACGGATAGTTTAAAATAAAAATTGTAATTTTCACAAAAATCCATTTTGTAAAACGTGAATTAAGAACATATACATACATGCATATGTATGTACACACACACACATATATATGTATGTATATTTGTACACACACATATATTTTTCAGATTGGTTCCTTTGATTGACATATAAGAACCCTAGATGATCCATCTCCTTAAAAAACCCTACTAGAGTAGTATGGTAAAAGATTATAGCATGACTTCGTCATGAAGTACACATCAACATTTATATAGTACATTATGCAATAATTAAATAGAAAATACACATAAAGAAGAAAATGATGACTCCCAGCCCAATACCAACCTTATCACTCCAAAATCCTAGTTTCTAAAAGAATAATGCCACATTTTCCTCTCCAGCCGGTTTGGTATATTCATGGCAATTCGGCCATTATCATTCAAATCAATCCCCCATTTTGCATGATAACATCATTTTCTAACACTATATCTTGTCCATGTAGTAGATTTTTGCATGAGATAAGTAACTTCAGAATGTATAAGTTTAGCTCTCTCAGTTTTACTTGTTTTCGAATGCTCAAATGTTCTTTTGTCTCTTTCTTCCCATAGGTGGTAAGTTATCGTGATTGGGTAGCATGAAGCAAGTTGGTCGATCTAATCTTTAACTTGAAAATTGCAGTTGATCATGTTCACCTCTTCTTCAATATTCATGGAAATATCGTTTTCTATAACCTAATCAAGCGTTAATTTCATGAATGTCTAGATATATCTGTTATAACTGCAGTTAAATAAATTATTAATAGTTTATAGTTGATCTTCACATAACACACACATCACACACACACATTCACATACATGTGTACACTAACTGAATCAATGTTTTAAATAAAAAAAAGGTGTAACACATGTATTCAATTAATTTCTAGTTCAAATATATATACATTCAATCAAAATAACAGCCATAGACCTAATCATTAACTTAAAATAAAAGCACTGAGATTTAACAGAAAAGTCCATAGGTAAATCTTATAATGAATTAACTTTTATTCTTATGTAAATAATGACCAAAGTTATTTCAAAATAACTTGTTACTTATGTATTCAATTTCAAAAGTTGTAACATAAAATTTAAATTAATTAATCCAAACAATTTTTGTAATGACCCACAAATTCAACATTGCAAAAATATTAAATTAATTAAAAGTAAAATTTTAATAAAAGGGTGAATTGTGTATCATATTTATAACCGTAAATAACTGTTGCGAAGATCTTTCCAAGACAATCAGTTTGACATATAGTTTTGATATATTCGGATTATGGGTTGTGAAATAAAAGCGTTACAGTGTTTAAACAGCGTACATAGCTATTTTGGACCAAACTGGATATACAGCCCATAACCTAACCTAACGAGAATATATTTGAGAGTACAAAACCCTAACTGTCTCTTTCTTCATTTTCCCTAATTTTTGAAATTCCTTAATCACCTCAAAATGGCAGATGATTATCTCTAATTATAAATAGATTTAAAAATAAAAGCATCCAAAATATATCGAATTGTATATCATTGTAAAACTCTCCATGAATGGAGCAGACATGAAACATTCATTTTCGAGTACGATGTTCGATGCAGTTGAAAATTGCAATTTCTTTTCAACCATCGAATCTAGGGTTTCATGTTTAATGGTGAAACCCCGACCATAGGACGATCGGAGGCAACTACCATGGAGAGGAGGCTTAGTGGAGCAGATCAATACGGATGAATCAACAAGATGGGTGCTAGATTGGACGAAAATCAAGGAAAAATGTGTAAACCTTGACTTGGTAGTGGAGCTTGACGCTGCTACCAAAGGCTTTGGGGTCGTGGTCATTGGTGGAGTAGGAAGGCGGCGATGCGGTGGTGAAGACCAATCTAGGTTGGCAATCTGTAGTAGCGGCGGTTGGTGGTTAATTTTGGTGGCTGTAGCAACATTTTTAGGTTTGGTTATGTGACTTTTGGGGAGACAAGGATATCTACATGTATGGAATACGTATACGGTACGCATTCTCTTTAATTTGATTTTTTATAAATAAAACTCTATCTTTTAATCGTGATATCTTGTGCATACAAACTCCGATTCACATACGGTTTCTTCTGTTGGACTCATAGTGATATTTTAGACAATAGGGTACTGGTTCTACTGAGTTTGGATACAGTTGGAAAAAGCACGATGGTATGATTTATTTATATAATTGAAATTTGCAATATCAAAAGCATATATGCTGATGGAAAATTATAATTATTAATATATGCTGTGATATATTGATAATTATTTGGATACTGTGAATATCTGCATATGATATGCCATGTTGACTACTTATTGTTGATTTTGGTATTATTGGGTGTTAACTTTAATCTGTTGTTTATTTAAATTTTAGATGTAATTAATTGATATAAAATGTATGAAATTAGTTAGATTGGATAATTACATGATAAATAATATGATTTATGGATTTTTTTGTGATTGTTAATTATAGTGTTTGAATGAAATAAAAAAATTAACTAGAAAAACTTAATAAGGTTATTATTTATGAATTTCTTGGGAAATCTGTAAATAATAATGGAAAATGTTTTTTAAACTTAATTTAAAATGTTTGTTATTATTATTCAATGAAGTGAGATCTTATAAATAATAATACGGTTTTAGTGAAAATTACATTGTTTTGGAATAAATAAAAATGATTGATTTTGTAGTATGTTAAAGAGATTTAATATAAATAATTATCACTCTAATGTAAAATAATAATATTGTTGATTTGAAAGGTAATTTGATGAAATTACTAGTTTTGACACAAAATACAATGTTTGGAGAGATTTGAAGTAATAAGATTACCATAAAGTATTTGAAATATATTATGATTTTTAGAAGAATTATTACTGTCTTGTGATATAAAAGGTATCTTTATAATAAATAATAATAAAATGACTTTATATTTAAGAGAAAAACGATGATTATAAATACGTTGTTTTGAATAGACGTAGTATGTGATTAGCGATTGATTTTATTGATCATATATGTTATTTTATTACGATGGGATCATATTTGGATGCCTTACCATTATTACTATGTTATGTGTAGTTGACCATGGTTTTATTATATTGGTGTTTATGTTACTAACGTTGGTTGGATTAGTACATATTTGATGATTGATGTTTTATCACTATTATGGGGTGATTAATATACATTTAATGATTTATATTTACATTATGAAGTGTTGCTATAATGGATGATTAATATGAATGAAAGTATATTTGTGTTATTTTTTTCTTGTTTTATGATTGAATACTGTCAAATATATGTGATGTTTAATGGTTAAGTATGATATTGTTGTTGTTGCCTTATATGATGATCTGTTGTGATGGATGAGTAGAGATACCATTTTATGCTTCTATTGGTTGCATTGATGGTATTTAGTTACAATGGTTGCGATGATTGCAATGGCTGAACGGATATAATGATTATTATGAACTAACAAATATTTGGACGTAGGAGAAAGGTAGGGAACAGAAATACGTAGGCTTCCCACAAAAAGGGTATGCAGGAAGCCTTTTTCTATAGAAGCCAATGGATCCCTTAGGTTTAGTTGGGGTGGATAGAAATTGGCATAATCCATAACATAGTTGAAACCATTGTTTTATTTTTATTTTATATATCTATACAGGTGTAAAGTTGCAAATAAGAGCATAAGAGGGAATGGAAAATAGGGATTGCTGGGCTATATCAAAGATAGCAGATTTGCTATATTCTTCTATACCATGGTTATAATGTTTATATATTAATGATAACTATTGTAATAAAATATAAATTAATGTGATGATGTAAAATAACCGTATAATTGAGTCAGTGGTTACTTATATTAATGTGTGATTCCGCTATGAAGTTTTTGTAACACCCTAGAAATTTGTGTAAAATTTAACAAGAATTTACTAGAGATCTAATCGAAAATTTTATAAGGAAATTAAATTAAAACAAAATAAGGACATAAATGAAAATTTTCATAAATGTCTGAATTTAGCTACGAACTTGCACCATTATGCTTGTAATGATTTTTTAAACCATTTTCATATATAACACTCTGCAATCCGGGTTAATATGGACGAGTTACGGGCATTAGAATGAATTAAGAATTTAAGATCAAAAATTTTAAATTTCACCAAGCCACCGATCGACCCTTAAAGGTTCAAGATCGACCGATAGTGATTGACCGTTGTAGGGGTGGTTGACCCGCATGTGTGAAAAATGGAACATTCTTCATTTCCTAATAAAGTGTTTGTGCGGATCTAATTGGTTGGTTGGGAACGAAAAGAATGATGAGAGAACCAGATTTTATAAAATATTCCCCTAAGCTAATCCAATGGCATAAAATATAACCCTACCCTTATAAATTTGTAATTAATGAAATCGTAATTCCTTAATGAAAGCTTACAGGAACTAAACTCTACCCAATTATTTCCTAAAATTCTAATTTCTAAGATTCTATAATCAAATCAATTCAACCTAAGAGGCTAGAGCAAGCAAATAAAGGTGGATCAAGGCGATCCAAGGAGAAGCTATCAATTTAGGGGCCTAATTCTCAGGTGCAAACATTAGTAAGAGCTTAGGCTTGAGGTGAGTAGATACATATTTAATAAATTGATTATTATAATTAGTTGTAAACTATTGTAATTGATCTAGGATGTTAGAACCCTAATTAAATATGTTAGAACCATAAATTCAAATCTATAACCCTAGAAAATAGATTGTTCAGTAAACTATAAAAATGGAATTTATTTATAACCTCTTGCAAACCCTAAATTTACAAATCCCAATCGTATGGCTAACTGAATATGAACTGGTCACTAATTAGGGTTATTTAAAATTTGCCAACAACTGGAATTAATTATAGAACAATCAAAAATCAAAATCGTGCAAAAACCCTAATTTAGTTTCATGACCGACGACCGGTAGTAGTCAACCATGGAGTAATAGTGGTCGACCGTTCAGTATGAAAACGTAGAATTTGAACCTTGGCTTAAGGCCCAAATTAAGTAGTAAAAATTGTATAATTTTGCAAAAAAAATTGTATAAATGGAAATTTAATCGGTTGAGTCTATATTGGGCTAAGCCCATATGCTAGAGACAATAGGGAAGTCAGTTCCCTGTCAAAGGACAACAGGTCATCACGATTTGGGCAACAATTAAATACCTAAATGAGAGATAAGAGTTGACTAAGGTGGTGTATTTCGTAGACACTCAGGGATGTTTCGTAGTGGACGTGCAACATTGATGGAGACACTAGGTGAGTGAGTCCGGTGCTAACGCGGGATTCTAATGGAAAATCAGGCCCGATGGAGCAAGATATGAGGCTATAAGATAGAAGGGAGTTTGGTACTAACAGGACTTCTTATATGCACGGTTCTGATGTGATGTGGTACAATGGACACCGATGTAGTACGATAAGAGGCATTTTGCTCTACGATGGAGAGGTAAACACTCGGTGCATATAATGAGTCATATAGCAAGTTTGCATTTTGGGGTTCTCCTTCTCCAAGCATAGTGATGATAGGTAGTTATATGAGGGCGGTTCCCATAGTCATATACGGATGGTATTTTCTTATTGGATAACCCCGAAGACGTTAGTTGATCGTTAGTGTGAGGTTCAATTTATAGTCCAACCCATTGTGTTAGATAAGAATCCTTAGGTATTTGATCTTAGGAGTTCACGGACACTTGTTAATCACCCTATATCACTTATAGTAGTTTTAAAGTTAGTTCCACATGGTCACCATATTAAACTTGTACTCGTTCACCAGATTTTACGTCTGACCCATATTTTCATCTTTTTCCCTACCATAGGTGGACAGGGCAATGTGTGATCATCCCATTCTTGATACTTGGAGAGTCAAGCTTATATTTGGAGTCTACTTTTAACTTATTTTTTTATCCTTTATGTATTATTCTAGCTTATGAGTACATTTTGCTTCATGTATCGTACATTAATGGATATTTTATTACATAATTTGTATTGGATCACGTACTGATATTTTTCCAAGACTATGATTTGGATATTTTTTAGGATTTATATTTTTCTACGATGTATACATGTTTTTCTTCTTTCCGCTGTGAGTTCTAGAAGTATAGCGTATCTTAGATTATTTCTGACTATATTAGTCTTTGAAAGGTTAAAGGTTAAAACCTTGATGATTCGTATTTTTTGGCATGATGCAAGGTTGAAAGCCACTTTGAGCTTTGGATTAGTGTGTTAGAGGTATGGATTGTCACAATTGGTATCGGGGCATATGTTCAAAGTTCCCTAGGGATTAGGGCCATATTAGGAGAACGTAATTGAAATTGTTTTTGAAAAGAAATGGTTGTCCAAATGATTTTCCAGAAATGTTTTCCAAAGTTTGTCAAAATGGACCTTTTGAAATATATATGTATAAAAGTAAATATTTTTCAATGAGCTTTTCCACAGATTTCATACATACTGTAATCTCTCGTGCCTATGCTATCTTTGATTCATGTCTATGTTATCTTTCTTATTTGTGCTTAAACTATTTGTAAAAGGTTGCTAATCATATTCTTAAAATTTACAAATAGAAGATTAATGATCCTGTAGGTTCACGCTCTAGCGATGCGGCCAAAATCCTAGGCTTAAACATTCCTATATGGTTCTGCCGATACCTTTAGATTAGGGGACATGCCGAGCTCAATCCCACTAGAGAGCCCACGAAAGGAATCACAGGCAGGGTTCCTGCCCGCCTACCTACTCCTTAGGAATTTGCTAGGCTATGCAAAGATTTTTATATCTTGAGGCAGGCTATATATAAGGATGGAGTCTTACATAGATTCGAGAGCATGGGTCCATGGTTGTGAAAGGCTATTTGGTTTGATAGGCTTGACTGATGCTGTGAGGAGGCATATAGCTTTTGGCAATTGTAGGGGGAGGCATTTAGTTGGTGGGAGGTTATTAGGTCTAAGACCGATGGAGATGATATTTCTTGGGATGAGTTCTATAGGAGATTTGAGATGAAATTCCTTTCTAGGGCGAGGGAAGGTGTTCAGCTAGAGAAATTTATCCATCTTAAGCAAGGGGACACGACGGTTAAGGAGTATGTAAATCAGCTTAACGAGCTAGCCAGATTCAATATGGAGTTGATTAATATGCCATACAAGAAGGCTCTTAAATTTTCTAAAGGACCGAATCAACCTCTCTAAGATTTGGCTCTGAGCCACATTTCGATGGGTGCTACCTATGAGGAGCTAGTGGAGATGGCTTTAGTCACTACTGTCTCCGTGAAGGAAGAGGAAAAGATGGCTCCAAAGGCTGGTGAGAAAGGGCACATAAGAATAAGAAGAAGGGAGGATTTGGACCAAAAGGGAAGATTCAAAAGAAGGATATGAAGTGTAATACGCGTGGAAAATCTAGGCACTTTGCTGAGGAGTGCAAGTTGGATGGCTCAAAGATAAAGTGTCATAACTTCTATCAGAGCTTGCAAAGCACCACCAATAGTTCCTACTTAGACTTCTACTTAGATGCTTCCGACTTATGGACTAGAGGCGGTCCTTAGCTCAAGTGCATAGCCGGTGGTAGACAAGGTTAAGCAAGTGGTGATCAAAGGTGTGTCGACCCTTTTCAGTTTATCTATTTGCACCTTATTTGATACTGGGGCTTCACATTCTTTCATTTCTAGCAGACTTGTTGATGACTTGCACTTACACACTAGTATAGTTGCGTACCCCGTAGTTGTATCAAACCCCATAGGAGGATCCGCCTTTTTGTTAGTGTTATGTAGGGGTTTGAAGTTGTTTACCTTAGGGGTTGAGTTTGATTGTGATGCCTTTGTACCGAGATCTTCTGGATTTGGATTGGTATTAGGAATAGGTTGGATGGTCATGTACGGGGCTATTATAGATTTGTGATGTGAAGGTTGTCAAATTGAGCACGTGTAGTAGGAGTAGCTTAGAGGTTTCTTGCAATCCTTAAGGATCTGTTATGTTGAGCTACCTATATTTTTTTGACCTATCACATGAAGAGTTTGGTGTAGTGCCTATAGTTAGAGATTTCCAAGATGTTTTTGCTGAGGTTACTAATCTCCTGCCCCAGAGAGAGATCAAGTTTAGGATCTACCTTGTTGAGAATGATGGATCCATCGTCTTACCACTAATGCATATGACTCCAAAGGAAAGATGCAAGTTGAACAAATAGGTTTATGAGTTGTTGGAGAAGGGTTTTATTAGGAGGAGTATTTCTGAGTGAGGAGTAGAAGTCTTCTATGCCATCAGGGAAAATAGTTCTCTGAGAATCTCTGTTAACTACAGGGAGATAAATAAACTGAGAAAGAAGAATCGTTACCCGTTGCCTCGTATAGACGATCTCTTTGATCAGTTGGCTAGAGCTAGAGTGTGCTAAGAGCTTGAGTTAGGTATAGGATTCCATCAATTGCGGTAGCTGAGGGCAGTATCCAGAAGATGGCGTTTCGTACGCCCGACGTATTGTACAAGTGGTTAGTCATGCCCTTCTGACTGAACAATGCACTTCCTATTTTATTGATTTGATAAGCCAAATTTTTAGGGGGTTGCTAAAAAAATTTGTCATAGTATTTATGGATGATATTCTTCTATACTCGAGGAGTGAGGAGGGGCACACATTGCATTTGGAGGAAGTGCTTAAGACACTCTATGTGCATAAGTTGAAGGCGAAGTTTTCAAAGTGTCGCTTTTGGAGAGAGGATGTATGATTTTTAGGACACGTCGTCTTGAATGTATTATTGGTAGACCCTAATAAAGGGGCAACAATTCAGGATTGGCATGTTTCGAAAAATCCAAGGAGATGATAAATTTCCTAGGTTTGGAAGGCTACCATCGTAAGTTCATTAAGGACTTTGTGAAGATCTCTGTCCGCTAACTCATATTACCAAAGAAGAATATGATTTTCTCATGGGATGCAAAGCGTGAAGATGTATTTATCAAGTTGAAGGAGGCATTGACTAGTGCACCAGTTTTGGTGTTATCGAATGGGACTAAGCCATTTACAATTTATATCAATGCCTATGGCACAGTATTGATGCAAGAAGGAAGGGTAGTATGTTATGCTAGTAGGCAGCTGAAGACCCCTGAAAGGAAATACCCTACACATGATCTTGAGTTGGCAGCCATTGTCTTTGCGCTCAAGTTGTGGAGGCATTATCTTTTAGGGACCATTTTGAGCTATTTATGGATCACAAGGCCTTAAAGTACTTGTTCTCCCAAAAGGACTTGAATTTGAGGCAACAGAATTAGATGGAGTTTTTGGCATCATATCACTTTGATATTTTTTGTACCCCTGGTAAGGGTAATGTAGTGGAAAACACTTTAAGAAGATACCGTGTAGTGTTGAGTCCTTTGTTTTTGGAATGGAGACATTTAGAGTATATTTCTACCTTTGATTTTCGACCATCGTCAGATGTTACCCAAGGACTACTAGTAGCTTTAGGCGTTCAGCCTACATTGATGGAGCATATCGGATCTAGGCAGAAGGAGGATAAGGAGCTATTTGACATTATCGAGAAGATGGGTAGAGGGAGCCATCAAGTCATTTGAGGCATTATTCCATTGACTCGAGAAGATGGTTATGAGGGATGCGTACTAGGCTTTATGTTCCTCATAGTACAGATTTGATAGATGTGGTACTAGTAGAGTCTCACCATTCTAGGATAACCATTCATCCCAGTGGTGAAAAATGTATTGCGACATGAAGCAAATTTTCTATTGGCTCAATATGAAGAAGTAAGTAATGGAGTATGTAGCTAGATGTATGACTTGCCAAATGGCAGGCAGATCAAAAGAAGTAGAGAGGATTATTGCAGCCGTTGGATGTTCCTCAATGGACGTGGGAAGTATTTCCATGGATTTTGTAGTTGGTCTACCTAGGAGTAGGAGAGTGAATGAGATCATTTGGGTCATAGTTTATCGGTTGACCAACTGTGCTCATTTCATACCAGTGAGGAGTGCTAGGACGATGGTGTTGTTGGTAGCTCTGTACGTGAGAGAGGTCGTTAGGTTACATGGAATTCCTATTAGCATAGTTAGCAATCGAAATCTGCTTTTCACTAATGAATTCTGGAGGATTCTACAATAGGCTTTGGGGATTGAGTTGAACTTGAGTACTACATACTACTCGTAGACTGATAGACGGATGGAGAGAGTGAATTTGGTTTCAGAGGACTTGCTATGGACGTGTGTTATAGACTTTGAAGGTTCTTGGGAGGATAATTTTCCATCAGTGGAGTTTACCTGCAACAAAAGCTATCAACCTAGCATTGGGATGGAACCTTTTGAGGCACTGTATGGTAGACCCTGTAGATCACCATCGTGTTGGTGGGATAAGATGGATAGGAAAAATTGGGCCAGATATGGTGAGGGAGACATCGGAGAAGGTGGATCTGATCCGTAGAAGGATGAAGATTGCTCAAGATAGGTAGAAATCTTATGTTGACAGCAAATTTATGGAGTTGAAGTATGCAGTGGAAGACATAGTATTCGTAATAGTTTCAACCATTAGGCATGTGATGAGATTTGGCAGTTTTGGGAAGCTAGCACCGAGATTTGTAGGACCCTTCCCGATAATGGCTAAAGTAGAGTAATTGGCATATAAAGTAATCTTTCAGAGAAGTTGGAGGGGGTACGTACGTTTTCCATTTGTCACACTTGCGAAAGTGTTTACACGATACAGCTACCGTGGTCGAGTTGAGTCAGTAAGAGGAGATTGAGATTGAGCGAGAGTTACTTGTTCGTAGTGCACACACTCGTATTCTAGAGCATGGTACAAAGTGACTCCACAATAAAGTGAATCGTAAATCTGGAAATATACTCAAGCATTATGCAACCTGATTAGTCCAGTAGACCAGCGTGAAAAACTCAAATCATATGGATTGCTATATTTTTAAAACCCTTCAAAATAAGAGTATCTTATAAGCCTACACTGCAAATAAACATGGATGATTTTTTACCTTATGATAACCAAACCATTTCCATTATAAATCTAGTGATAATATAATAATGTCTATGGTATGAAATATAGATAATCAAGTAGTTGTGATACACGTGAGTATACATCACAACAATAATAGATATATAATCACAACTGCTAAGGTGCGCTCGCTAATTATGTAGGATTCTATAGAGGTGCCCTCGGTATTTTGAGAATTACCTCTTACACAAGGATCAGAGATATCCTTTTGAGCATCGTATATTTCTAGATAAAATATACCATAGGAAAAACAAAGATGGTCGACACCCAAGCGCGTGGCACCAGGTCACATCACTTCCGCATGCATATCCGTAAGTATCGCTAGAATGGAGTGCTTGCACCATTAAGTTAGTGAAACCCCATAGGCTATGTCTCCTATCTCTGGTTTCTATCATCACAGAAGGTGAAGTCATGTTCATCATCCCATCAAATGAGTCATGACTCATACAGAACTCAACACACAAGACATCATCGCTCGAACAAATTTCAAAACCACGCATGGATTCCCATATTTCGACAGATCTCGGAATCACATATGGATTCCCATATCCTAAATTTATCACGAACAAATACATGTGTTTGAGCATCTCAAATAGATCTCGAATCTCCATATAGATTCCAGCATCTAGAACCAATCATGAACCTCTTCCAAATGATAGAGCATATATATGGTTTTGGAGTGATTACGGTTTCAAGCCATCTCATATAAGTACATTCCCCTGCTTACGGAGCGCTCCAAAATCAATCGATTGATTTTTTTGGTAATCTCAACTCTGGTTCTGTGGGAAATAAATAGACAATACATAAGAGCGAAGACCACCTCCTAACCATTTAAGAGGATGTGTTTCCTTATCATTTGTCCTAGAAGAGCAAAATGAGTTTATACGTGCAGTATAGCATCATCGAAGATAACTCCAACATATAATTACCGTTTTTTTCTAGATATTTCTAGAGTATATATTGGTCAATTTCAATAACAATGAGAACAATCGCATATGGAAAACTAAGTCTGTAACGACCCGCCATCCGTCTCCACAGAATGACGTATCATTAATAAGAAAGAAAGGGATAGAGAAAAGAAAGAAAGAGAAGAAAGAAGAAACAACACATCAGAATCTAAACAACGGAACGAATAAATTATATTAATAACATAAAATATTACATAGTTTACAACCACTATCATAGTACATAGATAATACAACACATACTAGACAGTTATAAACACCTGTCTAGTTATTACATCTAAATACAACTCAATAGATAACATAGAGATACCAAATACAGCGAAAAACTATATATCTAACGCAGAAGCCTCCTACTCCATTGCTCCTCCACAATACTCGTCAAAGCTAACCTGAATCCCTTGGCTACTCGTAAAAATTTGAGTACCCAAGAGTTTATGAAAAACAAAAATAAACTCTGGGTCAGACATGGGTCTGGTGTAAGTAACAGGTTAAAGTTGCTTAACTTTTGAAAAACCTTTGGAAAAGAAAGGTATCACGTAAGACTTTCCACACATAAACATGGAAAAGTTTTTACCTTACGCTAACCAAAAGATTTGATAGGAAATCCAGTGATATTATAATAGGTCTAGGGTTTTCAAGTAAATATGAAATAGCCGAAATTGTTACATTCATTAAATTCCAGCTACTAGCCACTAAAGTGGGTAATACAATCAAAACCGTTGGCACTTAATGGGTTTTGGATTCCATACAATGGCAGGGCTACTGGGGTATCGCCCGTCACAGTACGTGGCCTAAATCACCATACCGAGGAGCCACCCTAACTCCCCTGCAACACAAGGCCGGAACCATTCCTTACTGAACAGTTCCAAACAAGACAACCCGCAGTTGGCGCGCGATTCCAACTGCCCACACAGCCGAAATAGAAAGGGACCTCTAGACAGGGGAAAATCTTGCTCTCAAGTGGGGGCTACCCACGAAGCCTTGCTGCACCTCCCCTATTTTAGCCATTCCCGGTTGATGAGGCATGAGGCTACGATTACCTTTATAGGACACATCACTTAGAATGCTCATCGTCCACCCGACGATGTTCTTAAAGCATTCAATCCATACAAGTTCGTTCCAGGTTCGAACGAAACCGAAGGCATTATCTCGTTACACTCGTTTTGGAATCACCCTCAGAGTTAACGACGATAACCCTTGCACTCTAAATCACCATCTCGAACCTATAAGTACTATTCCGTCAAACTCATTACGGAATCACCCACAGAGTTATACTGACGTATAGCTCTTACACCTCGAGTCTTCACTTGCTCCACTTAGATTCACGACCTAACGTTTAATTGGAATCGATGTGGTTTTCAGATCCCAAATATGGAAACCTGATCCCGGTCTCATCGAAATTCAAAGCGTGTCTTTTAGGTCCAAGTAGTTTTAAGTTTTAAAATAATTCAATCTAATTATCTATATACACACAGATAGATAATTCACATCATCATAATAGATAATCATCATTATTATCATAAACAGGTAATCATCACAAAAATTGATAACCTATATTATCATCACCAATAGATAACTTATATCATCATCACAATGCAACCAATGCATCCATTTCACACAACACTATTTATCTCATGTCTGAGATGCAAACCATTCAGGGTAAACCATATCATCCATTCATAAGCAAAGATCTATAATCACATCATCTGTAATTAATTTAAAATGAATTAAATTTAGTTACTTCTATCTCTAATTAATTTAAAATGAATTAAATTAATTACTTCCTTATTTTAAATCATGCTTACTTAACTCTTAATTGATTACAAATCAATCAATCAATTATCCTCAAATTAATTACCTTAATTAATCACCCTTGATTAATTATCCCATAATTACATTCAAGTAATTATCCTTAATTAATGTTACAAATTAATTATCCTTAACCAAATACAGTAATATACCTTTAACTACTTCGTTAATTAATTAATTATAATTAATTACATTAATCAATTACTTCCTTAATCACTTATCATTGATCAATTAATCATAATTAATTAATCCTTAATTTCATCATTAATTATATTAATTAACGATCCTTAATTAAATTTAAATTAATTACTTATTTAAATTAATTATATTAAGTAATTAACCTTAGTTAAACCAAAATTATTAATCACTTCTGATTAATCACATTCAGTAATTAACTACCCTTAATTACTTCCTTAATTACTCCTAAATTAATTACATTTAATAATTAATTATATTTATTAATCACCCCGGGTTAATCTCATTAGCAGTTAATTCCCTTAATTAATTACATCACTTAATTATTTTCCATTGACTTAATCAATCAATGCTTAAATTAATTACACTAAGTAATTAATTATTAATTACTTTCTCTACGTAATTACCTTCCATATTTACTACACAAAGTAATTAATCCCAAAATTCTACCATACTTCAATTAATTACCTCCAGTAATTTACTTATCTTAATTACTTCTTTAAGTAATTATTCCTCACTGATTACTTATCATCTCATCCAATGATTATTCTAAACTAATTAAACTTAATTAATTAATTTAAACTAATCAAATAAATTAATTAATTTCAATGAGTAATTAATAACTTTAATTATTTCCATAAAGTAATCATACTTAACCAAATTCCATAATTGATTATCTAAATTAATTAATTCAATTAATTACTAAAATTAATTACATTAATTAATTAATAAATAATCCCAAGTTAATGACTTTCATTAACTTATTAACAAATTCTTAATTACCTTTCCTAAGTAATTAACTTAAATTAATTAATATTAATTTTCAAATTTAATTTATTTTAATTACTTAATTTATCCCTAATTAATTTATTTAAATCCTTCATTAATTAAATAAATTAATTAACTATCCATTTAATTACCTTATTAATTTAATAACTCAATAATCATTAAATTCTTTGATTTACTTAAAAATAAAACATCTCTTGTTAATGATTACATTATCATTAACAAAGTATTTTTAAAACAACTTATCTTAAAATTTGTTTTCAAATTACATTTTAAATTTTAAATTTAAAATGAAATCACACTTAACTTATCAAAGTTTTAAAAACATTTTAAAACCCTTTAAAAGCTTATGCTAAATAATTTCTTATTTTATAAAAGAAGTTAAAAGGAATTTAAACCCCAAATTCATTTCAAAATACAAATCATATTTAAATATGGTTCAACATCCAAATTTGTTTAAACATTTAATTTTTTTTTAAACTTCCTTTATTTTCAAAACATTGTTTCAAATTGGAATTTGATTCTAGATTTAAACTTAGGTTTAAATCTTCTACTTAAATTTAAAGCTTTATCTTAAATTCAAATATTTAAACTCTTTTGAAGTTGTTTAAACATTTTAATTAATAAAATTTAAATTAGATTTTAAAACATGGATTCATACTTAGTTTGAAAACCATAATTTAAATTTAATTTTTATTTCTGTTTTAATAACTGGCTTCAGATTTAAACAAATTGAATTTGAAAATTTATATAGGTTTCAAATAAACTTGTAACTTCAGAAAATGCCCGAGCTTCCCTTGATTTACTTCGAGTAAAACCTAAACAATCTTCGAGCAAAAGCTCGAATTACTTGAGTATTACCCGAGTATAAAATTACTGCAATACCAAACTTTCCCCCGACACTTCACTGCACCGTGCATATGCACGGTGGTCCTGGCCACCTCCGGCCACTACCCTGACCACAAGCACGACGACGTTCATCACTGAAGCACTTCGCAACCATCAAAACCCTTCAATCCACTCGAAATCAAATTCGAGTTTTCCCCTAATTCAAACCTGGCAACAACAGGCACACCTTCACCCAAAGCCTGTAAAACACCTCATCCTCTCTCCTCCGACCATCGGAGACGTTGGAACTCCGTCCACCTCTTCTTCTACACCCGAGCTACCCTCTCTCCAAATATAGTTGCACTCGATCGTCCATTGACTGCGTGATGATCGAAATTCCCAGATCAGTTAAAAATTAGGTTTACAGACTTCGTCAACCTCCCATCCCTCCACCGAGCCCTATTCACTCTCCTGGTATTTTTGCCACACCCACTGATCACCCCACTACCACCACCAAGAATCCCAAACACTCCAATCAACTAGATCATCATAGATTGACTAAAACCTAATTTCTGTTCAAATGAGTACTGCAGTCACAACTTCTAACTAAACACTATGATTTTAGTTCTAAAAATCATCTTTTTGTTTACGTTTTCAGATTATAATACTGAATTGATAATTTATTATGTTTGAGTTTTCTCTTATATATCATATTCTGATGTTTTTTTTTTCAATTTACAGAGACATCACCCAATTTGTCTTTACTTAATAAGTTTTAAACTAAACCATGGTATAATTAACATAGTTATTTCAAGGCCTAAGCCTTAACAAAAATATTTAAACAAGAGCAAGAGGATTTCATTTTTTTTTTAAGAAACTGATAACAGAGAAGGTTTCAGTCATTCACATATATGCATATCCAAATGGCACTGAAATTTCATCAAACAACAATCACACAAACATATTTTTCTCAAGGGGAAAAACATGCAACAGATAATGCCTAATAATTTAAATTAGTGAAGTTACTCACCTGTCTTGAGCATGAAGAACAGAGTTCTTAAATTTTGAAAAGCTTTTGAACTTTAAAACTGAAAGGCCCTTTGCTTCTTGAAAACTTTAAACTTGTGATGCTTATTGTTAAAAACTTGCATGCAGGCCTCTGGTTTAAAGAATGCAGGCAAGCTTGCTTTTGATTTCCAGAATGTTGAAATGCAGAGGCTTATACTTGATTCCTATATTCAAAGAAATGTAGAGGCTACTTATTTGATGATAAAATTTGCATACAGGCAAATCTTTTGTATTTGAAAATGGTTTACAGAGGATTTGCTTGCATTACAGATTCAGGTTGATGGAATTTACAGGTTGAAAATGCTTTTGCATTTTGAACTTAAGGATTTGCTTGCTATGATTAAGGAGGGGTTTCAGATTTGATTTATTGAAAATGAATTAAGGTATATTGATTTGGGTTTTGAGAATTTGGAATACAAATTTGTTTCAGATTTGATTTTAGCTGAAACTTTCCTTCTAAACTTTGAATAAAGGAACATTAGAAAAGAATAGAACTTGAAGAAACATGCTTATATAGGTATAAATGATTTGTTTAAAAATTTAAAATAAAAAAATAAAAATAAAAGACACTTGTCTCAAACTTATGCTAACACATGTATTTAAATAACTTAATATGTTTACACTTGTCTCATTAGTTGCTTAAAATGTTAACATTTGTTTTATACACATTTTACTTATTATTCTTATTTATTTTAAAAGTAAATAAAAACCCTTTTTCTTTATTTGTATTTATTTATATATAAGTTATTTTCATAAGTAAATGTATATACATTCCCTTTAAAAGAAAATGAAATGAAACAATTTATATAAAAGATGAAAGTTTACTTAAAAGATTTAGATATGTTTATTCATTTGAATTAAAAATAAATTCAAATTCAAATTCTATTCATACATTTAAAAATCCCATTTAAAACTAATTTATATTAACATATTTAATTTTAAAGTGATAATAATATTGTCTTTTTAAAACATATCTATATTTATACATTTATTATTATTTGAAAATAGCATATTTATCCAATTTAAATCATTTATAAAAGAAATTATAAATTACTTATCTTATCTAACTTATTTAAATGCATCAATGATTTAATATAGAAATGGTATTTTAAATTTTCTTATAAAATTTTCAAATTATCAAAATGATTCTTAGAATTTAAAACAAGATTTTTTTTTGTTAATTAAACTACAAATCAAAACTTATCCATTTACAATATATATGTATAAATATATATATATATATATACATTATAAATAGGAAAACATTTCGTTAGTTTTTTTTAAAAGATAAAATTCACCAATTAAACATCTATTTAATTGGATTATTAAATCAAGTTTAAATTTTATTAACAAAATTTTATCAAATCAATTTAATTTTAAATATAGATTATTAAATTGATATTGCTAAAATTTCCGGGATATCACAAAGTCCCGTATACTACCCATAAACAAGTAACACACAAAGCACAATCGAAACACACAAGCACGATCAAGTCGTATAAATGAATTCTAATCCTTTTTCTAATTATTCTTCCTTTTAATTAAAAACCTCTTCTATAGTAAAACTCTTTTTTACTCAATAAACTTCTTTATCAATGAAACTTTACTTATTAATTAAACCTCACCATTTAATTAAAACTTCCATATTCATTTCAACACATTCTAATAGTGCTCAAAAGTATTTATATACTTATCCCAATCGTATAAGTATATTCACAAATCAATTTCAAAGGGCTTAAGACAAATGTTACTCAAACATTGTCACTACAAAACAAAACCATTTCACTTATGATTATTTTTAAATATTCTTTTCGAAGATCTATTTAAATTCATAAGTATAATTAAAATGGGTTCAAGACGAATGTTAATTAACACATTATTACAACAAACCTAAAACCCATTTCATACTTGTTATTCTCTTCAATATTCCATTATTAAAGATTTGGGTATTTTCCCAAAATCACTTAAAAAATATTTTACTACTTTAAAATATTATTGAAGGGTTTAAAAATAAATGTTACTAAAACATTGTTTATAACAAACCCAAAACACTTCACTTAATCGTTATCTTTAAAACTCCCTTCTAAAGATCTAATTACTTTTCAAAGTATAGTTAAATAGGTTAAAACAAATGTTGCCCAAACAAATTTACTATAAACCCAAAATCACTTTTATACTTGCCAATTAACTTTGAAACATTCACTTAAAGCTCTAAGTACTTCTTCACTTATTAAACTGGGCAATATACCTTTTTAATCAATTTACAAAACTATCCATTATAACATAAGTGTTATAATCCAAAAAATAATTTATATTCTTTACAAATACTAAACTTCCTTTTAAAACTTCTAAATATACTAAAATACCTTTAAAAGACACACACACATATACACTAATTTGTTTATAAAACTAAGATATTTAATAAAATACTATAAACAGTTCGATAGATATGATAATATAAAATCCTTTTATTTCTTTAATAAAATCTTTAACAAATTTGCTAAAATTATGTATAGTAAATATACTCTTTTAAAATACTTGTACTATATTTAAAACATTTATTTAAAATACCACTTAAAGATCCTTATTTTATAATTTATTTAAAACCCCTAAATTGTTTTATAATTTAAAACCATTACTTTAAAAATCCACAAATGGTTATCAGTAATATATTTAAACCTGAAATTTTCCAACAATAAGTACACTTATAATACTTATTAAAAATACGAAGAAGCCCTAAGATGTCTTCCAAAGTTAACTTTAAATCACTGATCACAGCGATTTTAAAGTGCATCCATAACGACCCTTTTCGCTTCTGATATTTACAATTTCCATTTCCAATTCCCACAAATGTCTAAACCAATTCCTCTATGTCAAACACACCAAAATATGTGTAAAACGACCGAATATATATTTCTACAATATATTTACATTTAACCAATTTATCAATTGTTAACTATCGAGGATTTCAAGAGCGACTATAGCAATAATTTTGCTTCAACAATTCACAATACACTATTACTTTTCACATAGCATTATCAAACAAGTAAATAGTAAGTCTTGGCCACGATACATGTTTTACAAAACAAAAAGAAAATTATACTACGTAATAGCATTGTTATTTGTTTTATAAAATAAGACGGGGTACAAAAGTAATAACTTGTATTGTTTGTTATACTATCTATATTTTAATACGAAAACAATTTTATACGCAAGAATATGCAATCAACTGGCGAGTAAACTCACCCAAGGCTAAAACAATCCCAGATGTAGATAGTCCTAACACGAGTGCAATGGTGAAAGCAACGTCAAGATAGGACCTTGTATGCAAAAGGTACGAGTTTTATAAGTTTTCAAGTTAAATAACTTAAATAATCAAATCATTCACTTAATCACATTTCCACATTTAATCCACTTCCTTATCTGCCCCTTCTTCCACCTGCACACAAAACTCACAGCCCCCACCAAATTCGTGTACATGCACACACGATGCAGAGTGTCGCTCGATGAAACTTAACGCCGCCTATGCCAATGTGTCTCTCTTCTCACGCTTATCATGTTTAACCCCTAAATGGAACACTCGACCGCCTCTTTCCTTTGTGACCTGAAGCCTAAATTGACCATCACCCAAGATTGCGAATCACGTCTACCTACCATAGCTTCTCTAACCATCGCAATTGACATCCCCTTCATGCCACAAACTCAACCATACACTTGATATCATCTACGACCACCCAAATCAATTCACAACCTTCTACTATTCACCACCCATCACCAATGCCGCACTCCTCTAGGTAGGGTCGCAAATCACCACCTCCAGCTGGCCTTTGCACGTGCAACCCAACAGTAGTATCAACTCGACCAAACGCCACCTCAATCGATAATTAATTTCAAACCTAGTTAGGCCTACAGCTGTTCATCTCTATTGAACACCGTCGATCCAACCTTTGAACATACCAACAAGAAGTCCTGGATTATACAAGTTCAACAAATCTACTGATGTTGAATTCCATTGAACAAAACTCTGGGAAGAATTAAATTTGAAAGGCGACTATGTTTCTTGTTTACAAAACAAAGAAAAAGGAAGAAATGAAATAAAGTGAGAGTGGGAAGAGGAGTTAAAGGATTATTTATAGTAAAATAAATATTATATTATAGTGTTTTAAATTAAGCGATACGTGTTTTGAGCATTCATGACCGCATGGCATGTCCGATCATCACGAAATTCGTCGGCATAGAACAATTCATTATTTCGGATCTAATAACACTGGTTTTGTCAAAATTTGAGACAGTGCCCCGGAATGATAATTTCACTCGTTAATTAAAAATAGTAATTATTAAAACAATATTAATCACTTTAAATATTAAATTAAAAGCTTTTCCTTA
Organism: Allium cepa; assembly: GCA_030765085.1. Lineage (NCBI taxonomy): Eukaryota > Viridiplantae > Streptophyta > Magnoliopsida > Asparagales > Amaryllidaceae > Allium > Allium cepa. Next base: position 446,611,801 of record CM060931.1, read on the forward strand.
TCATTATTATTTAAAAAGATATTAAATAAGCTTTCAAATTTATTTTATTCACATCAAGTCCAAGATTCACCTTTTTAAATGATTTCGATATTTAAATATAAAACATTCAAATTTCCAGGTCATTATAATTATTTTAGCAAGTTTATTTTGAGGATGAGACCATGAGAAGTTTTATTGATAGCATTAGAGATATACATATTTTAATAGTTATGTCGTCAACTAGGGATTAACACACACGTGTTATTTATTGATATGTTGATGTGGTGATTTCTCTTCTTGATGTGTGTGCGCTTTATTTTTATGAGCTATGCTAATTATTGATTTAGTTCATTCATTTATTTGCACATGCATGTTTGGACAACCTCTGTATGTTGTGGACTTTAATTACTGTCAATTAAGGTTGAATAATTATAGTGTATGGTGTGAATTAATCTATGATTGATATCGTTTTACTCTTTATTGATGGAGTGTTATTTCTATATATTGTTGTTTGGATTGAATGATGAGGATGTGCATGTGTTACTATAGTATGTTTAAGTAGAAAATTAAATTCATTGTTGTGAATGAATTGTTTTGTATCACAATTAATGATGTAATAAGGTCGTTATATATTACTTTATAACTAGCTAACTTGTGATTGACGTATTTGGGTAATTGTAAAGGCGTAATTCATTTAAATGTAGGAAGAATGTAATGACTTACAAATTCAATAGTTCAAAACATTAAATGTTAAATTATCATTTTTGGAAGAATTGTTATTGTGTTTTGATGAATAAAAGGTGCTTTATAATCAACAATAATAAAATGATTTTATACTTAAGAGAAAAATGATGGTTGTAAATATGATGTTTTGAATGGATGTAATCTATGATTAACGGTTGAATTTATTTATCATAGATGCCATTTTATTACGATGAGATCCGTTTATGCAAAAATGGATCGACCCCCAAAGATAAGTAGTAGGGAACCTTTGAGACCTAGATCTAGGAGATAGTAGCAAAATAATAGAAAAAGAACAGCGAGACATAAGATTTATATAGTGGTTCGGAAATCTCTGGCCTACTTCACTTTATAGTTTTATTGATCATTGATTATATGGAAATAAAGTCACTAGTAAATGGGTTTTATAGGTTCTATTGCTCAAAACTGCCAATAGTAGCTTCCTAGGTGACCGTTGAATGAGGAAGATTGGAGATGATGAAGATGCAGAGTGAAGATCAACCAAGATCATTCTTTGGTTTCTATAAGGTGATATTTATAGAGAAACAAGTGAACAGGTGTAGAAACCCACTTGCATTAAAGTCCAAATGGAAGCCCAATGTTGTAAAAGTGATCACATGAGGCTTAAAGGCCGTAAAGACCTCTCGGTACCGAGAGAAAGCTCTCGGTACCAATAAGATTGACTTATGCAAACTCAACTTTTGCACTTCCCTCACTCTTCTATTTCCTATTCAATATGTTTCAAGCTTTCTTCCATAGAATTTGAGTTTATTTTAGCGATTCATTTAATAATATTTTGATGATCCTGCTTTCTTTGCTTTCTTCGCATCAGGCTTGAGAACTACTAGCCTATTCTCTTAGAAAAGCACTTAACCACGAGGGGTTGGAGTAGATATAAAGTGTATAGAGTTTGTAGTGCCAAAGTAGGAGGAAAAGGCTCCTGGTACTAAGAGGAAACCTCTAGTTATAATAGCTTTCCTTAGCTCCAAAATTAATGATTTTTCTTGAGTATGATTTTCTACTTCTTCTAAGTGTGTTTTCAAGTTATTGAGTCATTTCATCTTCTTATTAGCCTTCTACTTCTAGTTGAATTTTGCTTGGTTAAAAACCCTGTTAACACTTTCCCTCGAATTATGCTTTCATAGAAAACAAAGTGTGTTGTGTATCAAGGTAAGTTTGGATTGTTATCCATTGAATTCTAATTGATTTTTTAAGTACTACTTTCAAACATTGCTTAACGTTGCTTTTGTTTGGTGGATCTTTCCTCAACTGCTTTGCACAGTCAGAATTTCATTCTTTATGGTAAGGATTAGATCCACTCTATGGAGATCAGGTCTACGCCTTGGACAGGTACGTCTTCTCTTTATTGTGAATTCTGCAAGTTTTTGGTATAAAAAGACCTCTTGGTACTAAGAGCTTTGTCTCGGTACCGAGACATTTCGTCTCCTTTGAACTCTTGCTTAATTCCTTTTGGACCTAAAAATTTTTCATGCTTCCATTCCACTTGTGCCCAATTTTCTACCAAGACGCTTAACTTGCCCCGATTACTTCTCACCTTCCATCATCGAGACCTTCAACTTTCACATGCTCAAGCCACCACCTTTCATCCCTCCTTCTTTGTTAAACTTTCCCAACCATATCCAATCATCGGATCCATGCCGTCTTCCAGATCGCCGCCATCGCCTTGCTCTAATTCATGCCATAGAGTTTTTGGGTCCGAGATCCAAGCCTTGACCATCGATCTGAATTTTTAATCGCCTAAAGTTGGTGGTCGATAGACTAGCACGGTGATGGAGATGGTGGGGGTGTGGCCGATTGTATTTTAGCGGTGATGGTTAAATTTTGTCATGCTCAACCTATGGTGAACTAGGGTTTTCCCTAGTCGTGTGCATTCCATTCCATAGACAAGTTTGACTCCATGACTTTGGTTATCTCTTATCAAGACTCAGCTAAATTTCCATCGTTGTTTGAATTACAGTTCGATGGTTCTTGTTCAAGAACGGTCACATTGGATTATTACATCACACCGCTTTTCCTTTTGCTGCACTTCCAGTGTTCCTGAAAAGATAAGCTTCTGTATCACTTCAGATAGTGGCTCCATTATTGTTTATTCATCGATGACGGGTATGTTCCAGTGTATAATTTCAACCTACAACATGGTTCATTTTTCTAGTGCGAGTGAGCTATCTACATAGGATGGTCTATTTGTCATGTATGAGACATAAGACTCACATTTATAGTCTAACACTTTGCACTTGACTCGGTCAGTGCTCAGAATCCAATTGGTCAACACATGTTGACATCCTTTGGATTTCGGGTGTTGGTCAGACGGGCTTATAATTCAAAATAAAACATACCTGATTGTGATAAATATCTAGTTTCTATTTCAGTATGACTCATCGATCATATGATTCAAGTTCGAGGACATTTCTACTCCTTCTGAAGCTGGATCCTCTACACCTTAGGCCTCGCCTACAATTCCTATTAGACTGGGTCGTCCTGTTGTATCAAAATCAGAAGGCTCGATGGCCTTAGTTGTGCTAGCAGTGAATCAGCCTCCTCCTCTAAATGAGCTATTGGGTCTAAGAATAATGAACGAGTCACCGGAACAAGTGCCTACGATTTTGATGGGTAGAATGATACAAACATCTATCAATAGCATGAAATTCTCGAAGATGACGTTCTTCTCCCCACGAGGGCTGAGTCTGTACACAGCAGCCCTAAAGGATACATAGCATGAAACTGTTACATATGCTTAAGTGGCGCAATACCGCCTTTTAACCCTTTCCTTCTAATGGTTCTCCAAGAACTTGGGCTGGCACCAACACAAATTCATCCAAATGGATACACCCTTCTGAGTTCTCTTTACATCCTTATTGCGAATCAGTTCTACCAGGCTTCAAATTTTCATGAGTTAACTTACCTACTCCATTTAAGAAGAGGCAAGAATATCCTTTATATACCATAACTGAAGCTTGGTGTCGATGTAAGATCATTGAAAAGCTTTGTAATAAACACTTGTACTTCAAAAACGAGTATTTTTCGTATGGTACCCGTACGACGTTAACAGAATCTAGCTTTCAGAAAGTAGGCTTCCTTTCCTTATTTCCTTCCATACTTGGATTTCTTTAACTCAAGTTATTAATTTGATGTTCACTTCCTTATAGGCAATCCGGCTCGAAATGATGGTGAGGAGCATGAGACTACATCAAGGGTCATCGAGAAGTTAGATTCCAACAACGCTTTATTGCATTCCTTCTGATGTATGAAAACTTACGGCGGTGCGGTTTGTTGAGCCTAGTAGGTTTTCTATTTTTGACTTACCTTCCCCCAATGTTTCTAAAGCGCATACACGTTCTTCCATCCCCACATAGCTCTGGCGAGAATCCTCCTAGGGATGTCGTTGGCCAATCAAGTGCATTGCACTCAGATGAGCTCGTTGAAAGAGAGTTTGAGGAGCACGTCAGTGGTAGTATCCTGAGCAACAGGGGTGAAGATGTTAGGATGTCCTCGATTCTTGACAAATACAAGGGAGTCAGCAGAAGAGGAAGGAAAAATCCAATGGTTGAAGGAGAAACAGCGGGCGCTGGTGATAGCGAAAGTGACTATCACGCCAGTGAAGGAGGGGAGAGTGAATTGTTCGGTGAAACACCCTATATAAGTCCTGATCTACCCAGCTCGTCCTGTCAGGAACACATTGCTATGGAAACCTCACTGGAGATCAAGTTGTGTTGTTTGCTAGAGTGATTATGCCTCAAGCCCACTCTTTTGCGATGCCTTCATCGGTCTGAGCGATATCGGCTTTTCTATTCGTGACATTTTGGACGAGATAGGATTTGGCTTTCACTTTTCTCCTAGAATAATAGAAATAAAGGTGGAGAACATCCATTTTTATGCCCATCCGGACACGGTCCCTATAGTGCTTAAGGAGGCATCGATGTCATACACTTCACTAGGAGCACGAACATGCATCCCTGCATACACTTGTGCTTTCTGAAGTCATGATTCTTACACTAGATTTTCCTTTTTTTTCAGGTTCCATGGGTCGTGGCCATTACGAGAAGTCTCCCTAACACCAGTGCATACAAAGGCAAAACTGTTGATCCCAATCTGCCCCATCATTACCATACTAAAGAGAAGAGGCAAAAAGCAAGGATCGCATGGCTGATGAAGCTTGCAAGCTGATAGAGAAAAGGATAGAGAGAGAGAGAGAGAGAAGGGGAGAAAGAAGAGAGAGGCCGAGACTGAGTAGTCTCACGGTGCTACCATACGCCCAAGGGAATCCTTCAAGCATCATGCGCCTTCTTTGACTGCAGTTCCACCATACACGCATGCTCAAATTTATTGCTACAATAGGTTCCAGCCTTCCAATCCCTCGTTGATGTTGTTCCTCCTCACTTCAAGTAAATTTCTACTGCTAAGTTTACCCTTCCGACAGGTCGTTCGCACCTACAAGCTGCATTTCCTAACCTCTTATTACATGGCATCAATTTCGATCAAGACATCTCAGTTATGCCGAAAGAGGTGGTAGAGTGATACTTACAAAGTGTCTTGAAGCACGCCAATGAGGTGTTTTAATGGAAGAAGCTGTGTACTGCCTTCTCTAAAGTGAATAAGATCAACTACACCAACATTTGCTCCTTCGAGTTCGAGAGGGATGACTTCGAGCAAATGATTAAGAGGATGACCTGTTCAAGGTCACAAGACAGGGACTTGGCCCTTGACACAAAAATCTGCATCGACAAATTGATTGAAGAGACGAAGCGCGCCCAAACCAATGGTGAGCTCATCTTTAGAGACCAACTAAGAGTTGCCATTACCTCAAGCATAGAGTTCAAGAAGTAGACTGATGAGAAGGCTTAGGCTCTTACACAAAAAGACAAGACCATTCAGGCCTAGGATCTGACTACCTCATAACAAGTTGCTGAACATGCTAGACTTCGCAAGGAGAATCAAAAGCTCGGTGAAGAAAGAAAAATCCCGTTAATGAAATGGAGAAGTTGTCTTCGGTAAAACTTGCCAATGATTGTGAACTTGTAATTTGACAACAAGAGCTTAAAGAGCTTCATGAAGAGAGGCCCCAGACTAACGAAGCACTTGATGCTAACATGTTTCACTTTTATGCTAGTGTGGTTGTGAATAAAAATCTGATATAGATGGACGATGACTATCCTGAGATCCTTGCTGGCCTTTTGTAAGAAGTGTTGTGCAAGGCTGTGCTAACCAGAGACAGTCAACCTGAGGAAGAGATGATGGCTGTGTACCTCAATGCCGAGGATATAGAATTTCTCTCAATTGGAAGGGCACTCCTAGTCAAAGAGGCGATGCTGCCATTGCTACCGCTAAAGCTCTCGCTAGCCCAAGCTCTTTCGATCAACATGAAGTGTCCATTTCAGAATGCAAAGAGCTGGCGGTAATATTTCCTGCATCCACAAGGGTTAGCTCTAATATCGCTTGTATGATTCCAATTTTTGCAGTGAATTCTATTCGTGAGCCCTACATTCCCCTTTCTATGGGCCAAACCAAGGAGCACGTGAAGGAGAAAGGGGAATTTGTAGTTGATATTTGGCAAAGAAGCTCATGATTAGGCATTTCTCTTGTCTCTCTGGTGTTTGAGATGCTTTAGTTCTCTCCAGAGTCTATTTCTAAACTTTACTATTTTATCCATTAACTTGTAGCTCAACTGCATCTACCTCCTCCACCTTTGGCTACACATGGCTCGGGAACTGTAACTATCTTTACTACATCCATCACTATCTCCGCAGGGATTACCATAACTACTCCTGCCTTCGGCTCTTGTCCAGGATCCGATTCTAAGTTGACTGCAGCTATAGAGAATTTGGAGGATGTTTCTGTCCCGTAGAAGGAGGATCTAACAATTCTATGTGCTTCTATTATGTGCTTCTGACTTGACTACATACAAAACTGTGGCAGAGAGGCCGAGGAAGGATTAGGATAAGATCGGAGTGAAGAAGAAACATGGAGTTACCCAGTCTGCTTCCACAAACTGATTAGTACCCAGTGCAAGCTTCCTGCATTAAAGATCGGGCCATCGAAGCATACTGATGACCCTGCTAGCAAATTTGGTGAGCCCGATTCTACTGCTAGCAAGAGTCCACTTATTCTGAAAGTGAAACTCCCTTAAGCAAGGTGCTTAAAGATGAAAAGAAAAGGCATAATAGCCATCCCTCTGATGGTAAAGGTGGAAGAAAGGGAAAGAAATGAAAATTTCCCAAGGGCGGCAAGTGCGGCAGTCTGTCTTTTGTGTTGGTCATGCCTAAGTGTGTATTTTTTGTCCTTTTGTTTTGGACAGGCCGAGCTTGCATGGTACATCCCCCATCATTTTATTATGCATGAGACGATTGGCAATGAAAGATTAACACAGTTTTGCAATCTCCCTTCAGTTTACTTGTCTTCATTTTATATACTGTGCCTGTTGGTGCTCAACTGCCTATCTATATAATATAACTGCCTACTATTTTTTCTTATATTATATACTTTATGTTTCTATGCAATGTGCTCATTTACTGCAATTTTGTTCATGTAAATAATATCCTTGTTATTGCTTCAGTTATATCTTGTTACTTAGCCTTGCTTGAAGCTGCCAAAATACTTCGTTTGGCAAAACAGAACCATTGTTAGCCGACTCCGCAGCTAGTCCCGTTGAGGCTCGGTCGAGTTCTTTTTAACGAAGTATTTATGTATATGCCCATATTAATAGGGTTGATTATTCGAAGTGCTAGAGTTTGGGCACTTATAAAGTATTAAACATCATGGGCAAGCCGTTTGCTTACCCCCAGTCCAATTCTCAATCTTACTCTGGGATTAGGTAAGTTTGATAATTCCGATAATTGATCCTCTACGACTATCTTTTCTTATCTTCGCCCAAGCACATCCTACTCGGTCGCTAGTGTTGTCGCAGAAATCCTATTTAAATGATAGTTCCTATCTCCGAGAACTAGTAACTTCACTGCTTGATTCCATGCGTTATGTCCTCAGTGCGACCAATCTTTGGGATGCAACTGGATTCTTTCGAGTAGACAATGTCATTCTAGATGTACGTGACATGAAGATGCATCATTGTCATCTTCCGTCATAATAAATTCTCCCAAACTCAGTGTTGAGAATCCGGACATGCTTTAGTTTCTGTCTCTTTAAACTAGAATACCAATGGTTATATTCTAGGGACTTTTCCCTAGCATTGTCTATTTCTAGGAAATGTTTGACATTTGCAAGTTAGAGTCGAATGATCTAATCAACTCGAGAATAATTTTACCTTCCTATCATCGTTTGTCTCAAGGTAACAGTAGATTCCTTAAGGTTGGATAGTTTGACCATGAATTGGCTTCTAACTTTGGAATTTGGCGCATGAATAGCGTGATTCCGAAGATTCTTTCTTGGCATTGCCTATCTCCATGCGATGGTGCATCCTTGTACATTTGGATTGAATTATCCAATTGATACCTGAGCTGCCCAACATTCTCATCATCGCCTAACTTTAGGCCATGTTGAATTTCCAAAAGGTTGGGGTCGATTTTCACTATTGACCCGATGGTTTGGTACCTTCTCGACATCGCCTATCTCTAGGAAATGCTTGTTCTCATAAGGTTAGGGTCAATTTTCACCATCAACCTGGTGGTTTAGACCTTCCCGGCATCGCATATCTCCAGGCAGTGTCGGTTCTCAAAAGGTTAGGGTTTTCACAGTTGACCTAGCAGTTTGGACCTTCCTGGCATTCACTATCTCCACACAACGTCGGTTCTCAGAAGATTAGGGTCGATTTTCACCATTGACCAAGTGGTTTAGACCTTCTCGACGTTTCCTATCTTTGGGCCGCACTAGGGTCGATTTTCACCATCGACCCGGCAGTTTGGACCTTCCCAGCATTGCCTATCTCCAAGCAATGTTGGTTCTCACAAGGTTAGGGCCAATTTTCACCGTTGACCCGACGTTTGGACCTTCTCGACGTCGTCTATCTCTGTGCAATGTTGATTTTCAAAAGGTTTGGATGTTAATCATGCAGTATAGGAGTTCTACTTACTAGAACATTGTTCCATTGGTTCAATAAGCTAACTTTATTTACGAATCAAAGAAGTGGTAAGTCCTCCCTATTTACGGTGCCCCTAGTACCCTTATGTGGCTTATTTGAAAAAAATAAATGAAGGAAAACTAAATGTAGTAGTGCAAAGTAGATCGTTCTTTCGTGCACTGGGGATATGGATTCCACCGACGATTGCCGGCTTGAATGTTCCATCTCTAAGCTTCTGGTCGGTTGTGTAGGGTCCTTCCCAGTTCGGACTAAGCACTGCCGCACTTGAGAGAACTCATTTCAGAACAAGATCCCCTACTACACAAGTACGGTTACGAACCTTGGCGTTGAAGTGCCGTGCTGCTTTTTTCTGGTGAACAGCAACCCTCAATTCAGCTTTGTCTCCCTTCTCATCGATGAAGTCGAGGCACTCAAGTAGTATTTCCTCGTTTTCTCTCTAGCTAAAGAGTCTCCTCAATGAGATGGGACTTACAATTCCATTGGGATCATGGCTTTTGAACCGTAAGCCAAGGAAAACGATGAGTGTCCAATCGTCGGTATGTATGTTGTCTTGTAAGCCCATAGTGCTAGCAGAAGCTCATCAACCCAATTTCCTTTAGCTTTAGTCAGCCGATTTTTCAATGTGGATTTGATGATTTAGTTCACTGCTTCCAATTGTCCTTTTGCCTGTGAGTGTGCCACTACGGAGAAGCTTTTCTCAATTCTATAATGTTTGCAGAAGTCCTTGAACTCTGCACTATTGAACCAAGTCCCATTTTTTGTGATGATCCTCTTAAGTACTCTGAACCTGCAAATAATATCCTTCGTTACAAAGTTGATTACTTTTTCATTGTAATCGTGGAAAGCGGTTCCGCTTCAACCCATTTTGTGAAGTAATCCACTACAACGATAGCATATTTGGCTCCTCCCTTCACTATCAATAGCACACTGATGATGTCGATTCCCTAGATCACAAACGTCCATGGATTGACCATTCATATATGTTCCATTAGTGGGGCTCTTGGAATCTTTGTGAATCTCTAGCATCGGTCACATCGTCTTGAGTAGTCAATAACATCTCGGTTTATCATTGGCCAGAAATATCCATAGCAAAGTATCTTTTTCACTAGGGTTCGCCCCCTGGTGTGGTCGCCATAGCTGCCCTCATGGATTTCCATGAGAATCTTCCTTGCCTCATCCTTGACTACATACCGAAGTAGGGGAGTTGAGAATCCTCTCCTTTATAGTACTCCATCTTGCATCATGAACCCGATGCTTTTCGAAGAATTTCTTCTGTTCATTCCCGTCTCTCGGGGGATTTCTATTTATTACATAACCTTTGGTTGGACTTATCCATGACTCCTCCTCTTCTTTAGTCTCTAGAATCCAGCTGACATCCATTTGATCAATACTAGGTGCCATCAAAATTTCTACCAAAACCAATCCCATTAATTGCGCTTCCCCGGAGCTAGCCAGCTTAGCTAGTGAATCAACCTTCATGTCTTCCTCTATGGGCATGTACGTTATTATATAATGTTCAATGTCCTCAAGCAGTTCCAGTGCTTTTAACAAGTAAGGGACTAGTCTCGCACCCTTGGCCTAGTATTCCTTCCTAATTTGGATAACCACTAATCGGGAATTGCTAAATATATAAAGTGTCTTTATCCCAGTTCCTTTGCTATTTCCAATCCTAGTATCAATACCTTATACTTAGCTTCTTTATTAGTGGTAGTAAATTCCAGTTTTAGTGCGTAGAAAATTGATCATCCTTATGTCATTTCAAACACTACTCTTGCCACCGAGCTAAATTCACTTAAAGCACCATTAACAGATAACTTCCAATGAGAAGCTACAACCACGTCATCCTCCTCCTCTCACCATTCCTTATGGTAAATTCAGAGATGAAGTCTGCCAACACCTGTCTGCTCATCGTTCTTCTTGGATGGTAAGTGATGTCATACCGACTTAGCTCAATATTCCATTTTAGCAACCTCCTTGAGGTCTCAGTTCGGTATGATACCTGTTTCAATGGCTGTTCCGTCAGCACTTTGATCAAATGAGCCTGAAAATACGGTCGTAACTTGCTTAACATAATCAACAAGCAGTAGGTGAGTTTCTACAGTTTTGTGTAGTTCACTTCAAATTTAGCGAACCGTTTGCTGATGTAGTACACCGATCTCTAAATCCTTTCGTACTCGTGCACTAATGCTACACTTAGTGTATGAGCAGACACTGCCAAATAGACGAATAAATCATCCCCATCTAGTGCTTGGATAAGCTCATTGGCTTTTTCATGCACCTCAATAACTTCTCGAAGGCATTCTGACAATCCTGATTCCATTCAAAGTTCTTCTTACCATTCTTGAACGCATCGAAGAAAGGTACGCACTTATCTGTTTCCCTAGAAATCTGCAGACTCAATGCAGTGGTCTTTCCATTCAAGCTCTGAAGCTGTTTCTTCGTTGTTGGTCTAGTTAAGTTCCTCAAGGCATTTATTTACTCTGGATTTGCCTCAAAGCCCATGCATTAATAATGAATCCCAAAAACTTTCCTTATGCTTCATCAAAAGAGCATTGTAACAAATTTAACTTCATTTCGTATTTTCATAGAACTTCAAATAACTCTGAAAGGTCATCTAGATGGTTTCCTGACACTCGTGATTTCACAAGCACATCGTTCCATGTATACTTCCATTGTCCATCCGATTTGAATCTTTAACATAGAATTCACTAGTCTCTGGTATGTGGCTAACCCTAAATCCGTGATAAATATAGTATTTTTGGGATCCGATATATGCATTGGAGTCTAGTTATAGCCCAAATAGGCGTCTATAAATGAGATTAATTCCCCCTACAGTCCTGTCCATATGACACCCCGCACCTCTTAGTATACCCAAAAGAGTATACTAAAAGGCATGTTGCATTGTAGGTATTACTAAAACTAGCAGAGACTAAAATTTACAAGAAAAAATTATATAAACAGCGAAAAAAATTATAATAATAATAATTTATTTAGAACAATACCTCAAAATTACTTTATAAATCAAATAAGTCGCCAAATACCAAATACATCAAATGTAAAAATAACCTTATGTGTCCTGCGAAATAAAATCCATAGTATCAATAATATCAAAGTACAACACATCCCTCACAAAATGCCAGCTTAACAAAAAGAACTAAAAACTAAAACTGAAGAAAAGAAATACATGATAGAATCTCCTCCGAAGAAATCTCCAAATTCCTGCAGTCTACCGTCCTTGCCCCTGATTGCCAATGGAAAAATATGGGGAAATGTAGGAGTGGGTCAGACTAAAAGTCTGGTGAATGATAGTAATTACTAGAATCTTTAAGCAAAGTAAAAGTAACAGACTTTACAATAGTTCTAGTATATAAAAGGAAACAAAGGAAATAGAGAGAAGGAATAAGCCGGAAATAAATACGAATTAGCTAGATCAACACAATTGATTAACTTTGTTTGTTTGCACTTGTTTTTGATAGCTGCATAGATTAGGTTGAATTCGTAATACTACCCTTTACTCGTCCAGCTTCTTCATAGAATCTACTATGGATTGGACGCTAAAGCTCCATATGGAGTAGACATTGGTGCCTACAAAAGGCACACACTAAGCGCTTACTACTCATAATGGTTTCTAAGCACCCGAATGGAAGTCGCATGCGTAACCACCACCATGCTCATGTTACTTGTTGTTCTACCTATTGGGTCTTCTTATTACCTCAAGCTCCATCATAAGCATGCACCTCATCTCACTTAAGGATTATGTGAGACATCGCATCTCACTTCAGGGTTATGTGAGACACCTCGTTTCACTTCAGGGATATGTGAAACACTGTGTCTATAGAAATAATAGGGGAAATGCTGTTGGTACTGGTCCGTCATCCAAAAAATATCTAGTTGGTCCCTTGCATAAATCCTCATAATTTGGATTTCTACTTATTGACCATGTACTATCGTTATTAACCTAAGCGTGCCCCTCGCCACGCTTCAGGATTATGTGAGACACCTCTTCTCACTTCAGGGTTATGTGAGACACCCCGTTTCACTTCAGGGTTATGCGAAACACCGTGTCCAAAGAAATAGAGGAATGTTATTTGGTATAGGTCCTACTTTAATTCCTTTCTTATTAACTTGGATAAATTATTTAAATTAACCTTTACTTTTGTTCTTACTATCTATGCTTATTAATTTATCATAAGTCTTAAAATAAGCCTCACTATAACGACCCGTAAATTGTGATAGCCCTAAATTTTTAGACATCTGTTAATTGGTAATTAACAAGATTAAATTATTAAAAAGAAAAAAACACTGATTTGTATGTTAAACAAATTAAATTTTGATAAATATCTAGATATAAATATAGGAGACTATAATAAATGATTTGATCTCTAGATAAATGAATAATATATAAATATATACATAATTAATTATCATATAATAGTTTATTAACAAATGAAATTTATAAATGGAAGTTATATATGTACAAAATTACAATTTTAAACAAATCTCTATGTATTATAACAAATGCAAGTTTAACAAATAAAATTTAAACAAGATTTAATAAGGAGTTGATGTTTCCCTTTTCCTAAATTTCCTAATTTATATGGAATATATGTGATGATATATATAAAGATAAAAACATAAATATAATTTGTAACATTTCAACATGGGAAATAAATAAGTGAGACAAGGTTTTAAGTACAAAATGCATAAAGGATTACAAGTGTTAGCTTCATTTTGTTATACAATTACAAGTGTCATACTTAAAAAAAAAAAATATAAATAAAAGATAAGTGAGATATGTACCTCTCCACTCTTTCTCATCTCTCTTTTATCTTTATTACTGAAAGAAAACAAAGTATAACAAAAGCACCTTAAACCTGTAGCCCAGCAAGATCATCTCAGGTTTAAGGCAAGATCAGTTTTAGTTCAAGCTGCAAAGTAAATAAAATATCAACAATCTTAGCCTACTGTTTCAATTTGATTTAAAAAAATCATTGAGCAAATAATCTCATATCTAAGCATGGATCATTTTGATGGCTGAACCAAAAGTTTCAGTAAAGATCAAAATCAAAAATAAAAGCAAAGAAGGATCAAAGAGCAAGCAAAATAACTCAACAGAAATGCATTTCAAAAGTTTTGCCTCTGTTTCCGAAATAGGTGAGTAAACATCACCTTCTCCTAGTTTATCTCTGTTTTATCTTAATGCCTATGATAAGGTTTTGAGTATTACTACAAATATGATGCTAAGAATAAATTTAAACTTTTGCATGTATGTATAGATAGTTAAGATTTGCCTGGTTAAATGTTGTACTACTGTGTGCATACCTGAATAAAGGAGTTAGTTTCAGTTTCAAATTCAAAGAGGTTAAAATAAGTTCAAAAATCAAAACTTATTACACTTAATCCTTTTAAGTTATGAACTGTCCTCTGTTTCCTGCAAATGGTGAGTAAATTTCCTGTTCTTAGTTACAGGGTTATAAACCAGTTTCAAAATTTAATTTCTCTTTAAAAAGCTAATATAAGGTGAGTAAACTGATATGAGTAAACTGATACAAATCAAATGTTAAAACTTGTTTAAAATTTATGCTCGTGGGTAAACTTCACCTCAAAGTAAAATCTTTTACAATATACGGTTGCATGTGTAAGTTGTGGAAGAAATGACTGTGCAAATGATTTATAGAAGTATATAGGTATGTTATATATGGTGTGTGTATATATATATATACACATTACCTCTGTTCTTTGTTTTACAGCCCACAAACTCAGAAAATTCAAATTCTCTTTATATAATTCACTACAGGTTGTGATGTTCAAGGGATATATATTTGATATAACATGATTTTGTTTAGAAAAAAAATGATTTTTAAGCAAGAATGGTGAGTGGTTTTACTGGGAAGTGGAAATTCCAGTAAAAGAAAATAATTAAAATAAAATAAAATAAGTTAAATCCAGAAAACAAATTATTTAAATTTCCATTTTTCAAATTCACACCTTGATTTGCATTTGAAATCTTGATTTTTGATATTGATTTCATAATTTTTAATTTTGGCAATGTCGAGAATTTTGAGATAGCCAGAAAATGGAATTTCGTCAAATTCTAGACAATTGGAGAAAGATCAGGAGCCCTGATTTACGATGGAGGAGCGTTAGGGGTTAGAGATGATGGGAAAAATAGTGTGAGATTTTTCTCTGTTCTGTGGTGGCCGGGCAAGGCGAGGTTAGGGTTTAAGGATGTGCATGGGTGGTTTTCGGTTGAGTGATTGAGGGCGTGATGATTTTGTTAAAGGAAGCGTGCGCACCTGGAAAATATGAAGGAGGAGGATTCACCGAAGCTTTGGGTGAAATTTGGGCGCGAATGGGGGTTATTGGAATCGGAGCGATGAAGTTTTTGGCCGTGACCTTCGTTCCAGGTAATTGGGAAATTTTGAATTTCATAATTAGGGATTCATCGGCGATTCAAGAGTTAAGGTAGGAAGTGGCAAACGAAAGTGACTTAGTGGGATGATCGGAGGCGTGACCGTCGTCCAGGAGGTGGTGTGCATGTACACCGTGATACGGTGTGCAAGTGGATGAAGAACAGGGAGAAGAAGAGGAAGAAAAGAGAGGGAGCAGGGAGTTTGTTCTCGTACGTTATCTCAGGAAATTTGGGGTTTGTCTTGGGTATTTGCTGTGTTGTTTGCGTGTGATTACTTAGTACAGCAGTTAGAATTTGACAAGAAGGAAGAGTAGAGGGAAGAAAGGTTGGAATTCAAGTTAGCTCAAGTAATCTTGGGTTTTGTCTCGGGAAAAATGGATAGTAACAAATGTTTTAAGTTAACATAATGAAGTTTTATATTATACTAAATTATTCTTGGGGTGTTAAAGAATTGAATAAGTATTTTAACTATTGTAAGTGGTAAATTGATTATTAAATGCTTTGTTAATTTAAGTTGAGGAAGTATTCAAGTTGTTAAATTAATCAGATAAGTAAATGATTTAAATCAAAAGGTTAATGCTATAAATTTTGCTTAAACTCAAATCTTTTAAAATTATTTTCAATTTCAAAGATTTGTTAGGTAAGGTTTGGAATAATAATTAGAAGAGTTATTATTATTATAAAAGGAATAATTAATTGTTATGACTAATTATTGATTTAGGGTGAATTAATCTACGTAATTAACCAATGTAATTAATTAACCAATGGTATACTTACTTGATAAAAGTAGTTAAAGGTTAATTACTTAAGAGAAGTAATTAAGAATTAATTACTTAGTGTAATTAATTAAGGAATTTGATTAATTGAAGAAATTTGTGCGGTGTAATTATTTGATGTTGGGTTAAGCATAATTACCTAAGGTAATTAATGAGGTGTAATTAGTGAAGTAATTAATGGATGATTACTGATGTAATTAATATAAGGAAATTTTACTTAATGGAAGATAATTAAGGGTTAATTACTTAGGAGAAGTAATTAAGGATTATTTACTTGGTGTAATAATTACTTTATGTAATTAAAGATAATTAATCAAAGATGACTAATTAAAATGGATAATTAAAAGTTGATTAATTAATTTATTTGTAATTAATTAATGTCAAATAAGCGGGATTAAGGGTAATTGAAGTAATTAATTTAATTTGTTCAAATTAATTAGAATGGTATGACTAATTTATCTTTCTTATGAATAATTGAATAATATTGAATGCCGTAGATTGATTGATATCTCGGATATGTGATTTGTGATGCTATGTGATATGATGTGTTGGGTTAAACCGAGACGATGTAGTTATCATTGATGATGGGTTAATCTGTATAGATGACACCCTGTATTTGAAGTTGGAACTGTGATCCATTTCAATAAGTTGGGTTAAAATGACACTGGATTCGAAGAGACCGGAGTCGGGTATTAGTAAATACCCGAAACCACTTCGTTTCTTTATAGATTGATATGTGGAATCAATATGATGGTATGGAATGAATTAAGTAAATTGGACCATTTAAACTAAGTTTGGCACTTTGTAATTGATGTGTGGAATAATTGATGTCTATAACAACTTGTGAAGTTGTAAATTGATATAAGTTACCCCGGATTTATATAAGTTGTATGCTATTGTATTCCATGTTAGATGGGTTTACTCATGCTGGTTTCCAGCCTGACCCGGGTGTTACTTTGATGTAATGCTCGGGTCAGACCGAGTATTACAGATTTTCAGGTAAGGACGTTCTGGAGCTCAGGAGGCGAGCTAGATAGCAGGAACGTATGGAGCGTACCCGCTGTATATATTATAGTTGTATATCCGGACATGATTGTTTTAAACTATCCAATGTTGTAACTCTGATGTATAAAAATGCAAATATACTGATAAGTTTTTCTCTGTAAAACTATTATTTATGTGATATTATATTTTATCCGCTGCGAATGTGAGACTCTGAGTTTGAGTTTTTCTGTTTCTTCTTCTTTCTTTTTCTTCTTTTCACTAACTGTCTAGAAATTTCCGGGTCGAAATTTCCGGGTCGTTACATAAATTTACCACTTTGAATTAGTAATTTATTTCAAATATTCAAAAGTAGAATTTTCAAACTTAAACAATCAAGTTTTATATGATAAATAAGAATGGTAGACTTATTTTTGATATTGTATAAAGGTTTTGGATTTCCATTGTAAAATTGACAAAAGTCGGATTCCAATAAAGTAGGATAAATATTCATGAAATTTGTTTAAAGGATAGATAATTCCTTTTATATATATATATATAATCGATATCAAACTCGTTTGATAACAATAGTAATTTAATTTATAATGGTTTGATAAATATATATAACTTGTTTTACAAAGTTGACAAATTTCGTCACATACCGATAAATCGATGTCGTATTTTTTTAAATAGATTTGGATACTGTTTTATATTATTCTACAATTCAAATATTCTTTTTTTTTAATTATTTAAATATAATAATTAATCAATTTTGGAGTTTGGTTTACATAGATAAATAGTTTAACAAAAAACGTCAAAATGCGACCGTAAAACGTTTTGTCGAAAAGCAACGTTTTGTACAAAATAAGTTGTCACAACGTTATCGCACCTTTGATAACATGTTTTAACATATATATTACACATTTTAATAACTAAAAATGTTTACTTTTGCTAAATAGGATTATAAAACTTCTAGAAGTCATTAGTAAAAGTAAGTAAGAATTAACAAAAGTAAGAAAAAGTAAACATCAAATCACATCAAATTAAAGCCAACATAATTGTGATATTTTTTTAATTAATCTTTAAGTGACTAAGACATAAAGTAAGGATGTGAAAGATGATGTTAATTATTGAAAAGGTAAAGTTTTTATAGGTTGAAGTGAGGTTAGTTTGGTAATTTGGTAAGAGGTTATTTGGGTAAATTTACCACTTTTTTCTTTTTCTATAAATACCCACCTCCTTCTTCACTTTCATTCGCATTTTCTTCTTCTTCTTTTCTCAAGCTTCTTCATATTCTTCATCTTTTCTTTAATGGCTTCCAAGTTATAGAAAAAAATTAGAAAGAAATAATATCAAAATATTTACAAAATATTCAAAAAAAATCAATGTTCATTCTCTTCAAATCAAACTCCTTTTTTCTTCATATGTTACCTCTTATTCTCTCGGCCATAATTTCTTCAAAACAGAACCAAAATACAAAATTGTTTTTTTCAAACCACGTAATATTTCCAGTGGCTACAACTTTCATATTTACCACTTTGTCTTATTTTAAAATTAACAATGTCAACAATACACTTATTTCTAGTGCATTTTCTGGTCTAGTTTTTAAGCTAGAGAATAAGCCATTTTGTTTTGATCATAACCGATCCAAATTAAGAAGTTATTTTTTTCAAACCATATGAATTTCCAGTGACTACAACTTTTATGTTGAACACGTTTTTCAGTTTTTAGGTTTACTATACTTGAAACTCAATTCTTTGAAGTGTATTTTCGGGCTTTATATTTGTGAATCCGAGAATAGCTCCTTTTTTTGACCATATCTTCCTCAAAAATAATCAAAATCAAGTGATTCTTTTTTCTAAATTTAAGAGAAAAGAATTTGAAACAACTTTTCAATTAACAAGTTTTTCAAATTTTGAGAGTAAGACGGTCAAAACCAAGATAGAAGATGACCTATTTTTGGGTCTAATTTTGAGAATTCAAGGTCAAAGCTCTACCATTTCTTCTCTATACTTTTGGTCCAACTCCATCTCAAGCCTTGGCCGAGCACTTCGAAGGAAGGGAAAGTTGTCTGCTAATGTTTAAATGGAGTATGGATTAATTAGTGAAGTGTTGGCTAATTAGAATGTTGGTAGGAAGTTAATCGCTTTGGTTTATGGTGAGAAACTCTATTTAACATCTCTGTTTATATACATACATGTTCGATGATGTGTTATGATTGCTATGGATGCCTATATATGCTTTGATCATCAAGTGTTGATTGTTTTGTATGATTTTTACATTGTTTTATCAAGTCACGTTAATACACGTCGATATGCACAAAGGAAATCACTTTCCTTTTGAAAATGAAATGCTGTATATGGAATGCTTAAAACTTTTGAAAATAGTTTAAAAATGAGTTAGAAATGTTTTATAAACATTTAATATGTTTAAAGGAATAAAGAAAGAAAATCAAGATTTCATCTTGTATATTTTAAAATATGTCCAAATAAAATTTCCAAAAATAATCGTGCTTTTCGTAGTAAAGTAGCAAAGGTTTAAAATTGATATTTTAAATGTTTTAAAAATATGAAATAAATTCTCAAAATCTTTTAAAATGTTCTAAAAGTAACTTAAGTTTAAAATATGGATATCTAAATGATATAAAAGTCGTTTTGAAGAATATAACATTCAAAACACTATTTGCAACACTTTTCGCATCAGTTTTTAATAACTTTTGAAACGTAGTTTTAAACTTAACAATTCTTTCCTAAATCTTCTGTGAATTATTTTAAAATAATATTTAAGTAATTTAAATATGATTTGGAAGTTTCAATGAGAGTATGGATATATGGGTAAGAAGAATTGTTTATACCACGTAGACAAAAAGTGAAGAAGATTGAATATAATAACAAACTGAGTAATGTGGAAACGACTAGTACATTTGTCCCGCTTATGATATCTGAAAAGATAAAGCAAGGTGTTTAACTAAGATTAGCAATGGAGCAACCAATGCCTGGAACTTACCCGACCTATGTTTTCTTTTCTTAGGCGAGGGGTGGAACAGATCGAAAAGAAAGCCCGATGCTCTAAAAAAGATTGTATTAAGCATTTTCAAAATAAAAGAAGATTGGTATTATCAAAAAATTTAAGAAATCTCTAAAACGAACAAACTGCAACTTGGATTGCATAGAGATAATCTTCTTATACTTGGCATTAAAATCCAAAGAGGGAATTAGTCCTATTCATGGAATTTAAAAGGTGATTTCACCGTTATTCCGCATATAGCACTTTTTGAATACCGAAATTGATGTTGAGTAAAAATAGAATGATTTCTATGATCCTATTTACTCCAAAATGTTTAAAAAAAAGTTGATTTAGGTTTTATCATAAACGATGTCTTAAATAACATTGTTTTTAACCCGCCTAAAAGTTTTGGAATTTGGATCGAGATTAAGTGAGGGAAATTATAATATTATCCAAAGAAAAAAGAATGAACTGCTTAGAATTACTCTAAGACAAAATAAGAGATTTTGAAATCATTCGAAAACCCGTTCAAACTAATTTTCAAAATAAAACATGTTGAAGACAAAGATATTAATGATGTAGGATTACTTGCCATTAGTCCCTGGAGGTGAAATTTACCATATTTTACGTGGCAGTAGTACTTTGTTATGAAAATCTTCGATTTGCAAGAATATGATTTGAAGTTAAGGAAGAAATATTTTATTAAGATTTAATAAATGATTGGGGATATTTTCCCTAAGTTAAAAGTAATAGCTTGAATATAAGAAATCTTTGATTAAGATTTAATGAATGATTTGAAAAAGTTTTCCTAAGTAAAAAAGAAAATGATTTGGAATTATTACAAGATTAAGAAAGGTTTAAATAAACCAAATGATTTGATAAATGAGGCTTAATGATTCTATATACTCTTGAAAAGAAAATGGAATAAATCGAAAAGAAGTATTTTATAAAATATGAAGTAATTGATTGATGATTGATATCCACATATGAACTTAATATCTTCTAAATCGATAATTGGCTTTGAAGGAACTGGGGTCGGATTTGGGTGATCCCTACCGAAAACCACTTTGAACCAATGTATACGTTCAAATGTGAAGACATGTTGAAGATGATGATTATTGAATGCCGTAGATCTTCATAGCGTGAGGACTGCTTGTTGACATGCTCTGGGTAGCTCCCATTATAGAGTTATTTATAGTAGTGGTCTCCTCATTGTGGAGATATTTCGGATTGCAAGGACTACTCGCTACTAGTGGTAGTAGGAGAGTGCCTTCGGTTTGTCCTATTCCTGGACAGCTTGTATGGACGCTTGTTTGACATTGCATTTATAAAGATTACGTACATTAGTTTTTACAAACGTACATCAGTGGTGGTGGAGAAGGAAACTTCTCTTAGCTTAACACCCTCCTTGAGACGTACGAGCTTAAGAGTTGTATTTTTGTGAAAAGAAATTAGTAGTCAATGGAATTGGCCGTGTGGCATTCAAATAATGTGATATGTGAAATTGTAATCGTTTCCTCAAGCCTCATCAACAGGAAATGACCGAAACAGGGTTAGATGCGGCAAGGATAAGTGGGTCATTCCCAATTAGGGTATGATCATCCCCTTCTAGATATATTTCTTCCCTCTATGACGTTCAGGATGTAAATTAATGTGGTTTTTATGCTCCAGCGCCCGGTTTAAAGGTCGATAATGACCGGGGGATGACATATTCGGTACTATCTAGTTATAGAGATAGGCCGGTCTTGTGTTGATAGAGGAGATTTGTGATAGTTCCTCGGGACATCCATCTAGAGGTGTACCAATCGGATGGTAGTCCCTTCACCTGGTCATTTGTATGGAAATCCATTCTCCAATAAGAACCTACGGTTTTGTTTGTAGAGCCTAGTATGCTGAAATTTAATAATGGTAACAATTTCGGCTAAGATTAATAAGTTTATTTGCAAATGTTTCCAAAGAGATGTCATTAAAAATAATATCAAATGTTCTGATATAAAAGTGCAAGGTAAAAACCCGTTCGTGTTTATGTATGGACGTGGTCTTATGAGATACACTTTCTTTTCAAAGGATTTTATTCAAAGGCTGTTATATGGCACTGTCATTTATATTTGAGTTTCTCATGCTAGTTTATCAAGCCTGATCCGGGTGTTTTCAATACTCGGGTCAGATCCAAGTAGTTTCAGGTTTAGTTGAAGACGGTTGGAGTTTCCAGAGAAGAGCTGGAGATATTCATCTATGTATGGACATATTCTATTATCCGCTGTGCTTGGTTAGTTTTAGTTTGATATTTGTCAACAATTGTAAGGATAAATGTTTGTAATCCAAGCTGAATTTAGGTTAGACTCTGATATATGTATTTAAAAGTTTTCTGCTGCAAAGATATTTGTTCAATATTATATATTATTCCATTTGAGTGAGATTCTATTCTGTCTATTTTTCTTTTTTACCCTTGATCATCCACACTTCCGTGCAACTTGGGACGGACATGAGTGGTTTATTATTGGCTCAAAGGGTACAGAATTATGGGTCGTCACACTTCCTCTGTTCTATTTCTTATTATAACCTATGTTATAATCATCTTATTACTTAACCCAAGGTCTAAGTGTAAAAATAAGCTCCTTTCATCTTATACTCTTTTTTAGTTATAATTCTAAGTTATAACCAGGCCAATTATCTTCAATTAGTCCAATTCTAACATCAATATCATAATTAGGCTCAATTTTAGTCTTAATTCAATTTTTATTACAGTCTTTACAATTTACATCTTATCTTCCGTTATTTTAGTATTCTTATAATTTTAATTCATGTTCATGTTTAATCTATTCTAATCCATACGCAAAGAAGAAGGAGAAACAAAAGAAAAATGAAAATAGAAGAAAATCCAAAGCGTAGGAAAAAGATGTAAATAACACATAAATAACTGTAAATAAGTTAAAATACTGTAAATAAACTGTAAATAAATGGAAAACCTATAATTAACAGGAATAAACTAAAATTAACTGAAAAGAATAGCTAAAAGAAATAGACTGATAATAATTCTAAAAACTGTAAATAAACCACTAAAAATGTTATTCCAAAAATCGTAGTAAAACTACAACTATTGGAAACCCTATTATTTTAAATTACTTAAAAAAATCTAAAATAATTACAATCACTCACCTGTGGTCCTAAGCTCTTCCCTTTTGGTCTTCCCAGATCCACTTGAGGGTATTAAATATTTTTATTAAAAAGATTCTCTCCTTGGAAAACTATTCCTTTTAGGGTCCTTCCTGTAAAGTTGAACCCAAGCGGAGAAAATATAGAATGAAAAAAGTGTTAGGCCTAGGGTATTATTTATAGGGGTAGAAGTGGATCTCAGACCATTGGATTTGGGGATTGAATAGGATGCAACCACGTATAGGACGAATAGGAGTCGTCGGATGAAAGCACGAATGGACCAGATGAGCTGAAAGAATGAAAACGACGTATAAAATTGGCCACGAACGTTACATGAATGATGGAAAAATTCCTTCGTTCATTACGCATGGTAGGTAGGTCGACCGCCCTTCCTCCTAGGTCGACCGACCAGTCAACCTAGGGCGTGGTTAGGTCGACCTAGCCCAATATACATATACATACATACATACATACATACATACATACATACATATATATATATATTTCGTTGATTCTTGTTTGCTTTGTATCTCGCTCATATTAACTCGGATTATGATGTTCTATATATGGAAGTTGACCTGAAAATTACCATGGATACAATGGTGAAACTCCCAAGGCTCAATTTTGACAATTTCACAAAATTAATTTATCACTTCATTCATTAACGAACTAATTATTATGGGTCAAATTTTGGGTTGTTACAGTCCACCAATTGGTCAATTCTGGACAATGGAAAACTGTCCTGCGTACTTGTCTTATTCAAATCTGAATATTCAACGTACATCCACCATTTCCTATTTGAATTCTTGATCAACATAGGGTTAGATACCTAATCGGGATATAAAGCATCGTAGGTGAAGCCATTGGCCAATAGCTTATCCACTTCTTTCCTCGGTGCAGTGGATCACTCCGGATCCAGGCTGCGCCTTTTCTATTTCACTTGTGTAAACTGGAAATTGATATATAATGCATAACACGCTACTTGCAGTGATATCCCACATATATTGGAATGCATTCAAGCAAACATGTCAATGTTTCACCAAAGGAAATTAATCGGTTCCTTCCATAATCCAATTCCAAGTTAAGAACCGATCTTCAATATTCGAGTCGGGTCATCCATATCAATAGAATCTCTACCAATGCTTCCCGTGCTTCCCTTGACTTCTTTCTAGGATCTATAAACTTGTTGAATTGGCTATGGTTCCCAAGCCAGGGGCTGTCTGTAATTGCTATGCTTGCGGTTCCTGAATGTGGAGAGTTCTTTCCACTTTCTTTGCCCTCTATTGACGCTTAGCTTCTCGCAGTTCAATGACATATCACTTTCTTGTCATGCTCTGGTATCCTCACACCATTCCAGTCCCATTATCTCTAGGGAATTTCACTGTCAAATACCATGGAGCCAAAGCAATCCTAAAGTCAGCTAGGGCCTGTCGACCCAAGAAAGCATTGTATGCTACGTAATCATCAAAAATAAAAAATGTCTAAATGTGAAATACTTTATGTTCTCCTTAACCACTCTATGGGAAAGTCAGTCGTCCCAATTGTTTATTTAGTTTCACCCATAAATCCCTAAATCTTTGTCTTGCAGGCAGTCACATCCTTCATGCCGATTTTCATCTGGTCGAAAGTCTTTTTAAATAGAATGTTGACTGAGTTTCCATTATCTACCAAGACTTAGCGCACAACTGATGGTCCAATTCTTACTATTATCACCAGGGGATCGAGGGTTGGTGTCTCAACTCGATTGGAATCTCGATTTCTAAACATGATATCATCCGTTATCATCTTTTATTACTTAGTCAATGCTTCATCTTCGATTGTGTAGCAACTTTTCTATGATGCATGTTCAGTGAACTCGCACACCTCTCCATCTCACCCCAGCATTTTTCCATTGGGTGAGGTCCTCTGATTATGTTATTAATTAACAATCTTCCATTGGTATGTCTTGGCCCTTCACTGCTGGGTCCAAAGTGTTTCTTAACATACTACTGGTGTCTGTTTTCCATATCAACTCATTAATTAAGTCCTTCAAATAATGGCATTCGTTCGTGTTATGCCCATTAGTTTTGTGAAAGTGGCAAAACTTTCCAGAATGTTTCTCCTTCTCCTTTACTTCTCTCCTGGGTGGCTTTTTGTATTGCTCAGCTCCTTGAGTAGCAAGATAGATATTTTCCAGTGTGTCAATCAAAGGCATATAATCTTTTAGCTACATATTCCTAGGGTGTATCCTTTTCCCATTACGCCTACAACTAGTGTTTTGGTTCCTCTTCTTCTTATTCCTAGAATTTCTAGTATTTCCTGCAACTCCACCAAAGTTTTCTCTATCTTGTTTAACTACCTCATTGCTCTTAATTATCTCCTTTGACTGTCCATCACTAACCTTTCCTTCAACCAGACCTGTTTCTTTTAACCGCAGAAATTGGTTCGCCTTTTGATGGAATTCTTCAATTGAGTTGGTTTTTCATCTTCAGTCACCTACTAAAATCAGTATTTGGGTGAATTACTCAAACAAGTGACATGAAAAAAAAAGATCTTCCTTTGGATTTCTAACCTCCACAACAACGGTGTTGAATCAATTCAAGAAAGCCTTTAGTGATTTCTTAGGTCCCGTGACAAGCCAGATAGGGACATCATGTTGTTTGGACGGGCAATATGGAGCTTAAACTGCTTTAGAAACTTCTTAGCTAATTCATCAAAAGTAGATATGGACTTTAGTACGAGCCTAGCGAACAATATAGAAGTGACTCTTTCCAAGAAGATAGGGAAACACCTAAAATGAACAACATTCGTAGCTCTAGCTCCATCCATATCTCATTCGTATTTGCGTAAATGTTTGCTAGGATCGTTAGTTCCATTGTATGATGGCATCGTTAGTAGTGTAATTTTTCTAGGGTACTCTTCTCTTAGAATATTTTCGATAAATGGAGTCTTACTTGGTGTGGATCCGCAATCTTCATTCTTTCTGCCTCTGCCTTTTTCCACCAACCGTTTAACCATATGAGCAATGAATTCTTCACTAGCACAGTAATCTGAAGGCCGATTATTAGGGGCTGCACCGAGCATTTGGCTTCGAAAATGGTCTTGGTTTACCGACTAACTCTTGGGTCCTTCTGTCTCTATGAGAACCACTCATTTGTTATTTTATGGATGTGTGATTAGTCGAGCTGTAGCCATTTGAATCTATCTTCATTAGCATCAATATTCAACTCAAAACCATCGTCGTCAGCTGCAAATTCTATTCCTCAAAAGAGACCACCATTGCATTGACTTGTTATGCAACACCCACTCATAATTCCTCTTGGTACCGAGAGAAATACTCTCGATACCGGTTGGTTTTCTTATGGGTGGAGAACTTCAACTTCTTCACATAAGTCCTTTAACAACTCTAGCGATTCCTACGTTCTGATTTATGCTTTCCATCCCGTTTGTTTAGGCCAAAAACAGATGAATTCTCTTATTCTATCGTTGGTGAAGTTTTCTTTCTAGTTCTGGTTCTTGGCAGTTACAAGGTTAGCAAAGGGTCTGTCTTATTCATTAAAGCTTTTTGGCTATCAACCATTTTCTGGTTCAACTGCTGCAACATTTTTTCAAGCTCTCATCTGGTAACCACTTCATGTTGAGTAGAGGACCTTGAATTTCCTATTAATCATTTACTTTAACTTAGTGGGCATTCCCTTCATCACCACCTGTCAAAGCTCCTGATGACCTTCCAGATCTCCTTGGTGCTATTACTTTCTGTTAGCAAACCTTTAAGTTCTTCAAGCAAACTTTTTGGATCTATCTTCTATGTTTTCCAGCCCAAAGTAGAATGCTAGATATAAGCCTAGGTTCAGTTTACTTAATGAAAGCACCAAAATGTTGATGCCAAAAATGGATCGGCACCAAAAGATAAGTTGTAGGGAACCTATGAGACGTAGGTTTAGCCGATAACAACAAAGTAATATAAAAAATAGCAAGATACAAGATTTTTATAGTGGTTCGATAATCTCTAACCTACTTCACTTTATTGTTTATTGATTATTGATTATAGAGAATTAAATTCACTAATACATGTTTTTGATAGGTTCTATTGCTCAGAATTGCCAACAGTAACTTCCTAGGTGACTATTGAATAAGGAAGATAGGAGATGATGAAGAAGCAAAGTAAAGATCATCCTAGGTCCTTCTTCGATTGCAGTAGAGTTGATATTTATAGAGAAATAGGTGCACATGTGCGGGAGCCCGGTTACATTGAGGTCCAGATGCAAGCCCAATGCTGTACAGGTGATTATGTGAGGCCCAGAGACTAAAAAGGCCTCTCGGTGCCTAGAGAAAGCTCTTGGTACCGACATGAATTGAGTTATGAAAATTCAACTTTTTGCGCTTCCCTTACTCTTCTATCTCCTATTCGATGTGTTTCAAGCTTTCTTCCATAAATTTTGAGTTGATTCTGGAGATTCATTTGATAACAGTTGGATTATCCTGCTTTCTTCTCATCAATCTTGAATATATTCTCTAAGAAAAGAACTTGACCATGAGAGGATGGAGTAGAGTACGATGTATATGTAGTTTGTAGTACCAAAGTAGGAGGAAAAAGCTCTTGGTACCGAGTGGAAACCTCTCATTGTCGATAGCTTTCCTTAACTCCAAAATTAATGATTTTCTTGAATTTAATTCTCCACTTCTTCTAAGTATGTTTTTAAGTTCTTGACTCGTTTCATCTTCATCGTGGCCTTCTATTTCTAGTTGAATTCTTCTTTGTTAAGAACCTATATAACAATATCTTATTTGGATATGTTGCATTATTACTACCTTATGTGCAGTTAAAAAAGGTTTTATTATGTTGGTGTTTGTGTTACTAATGTTGTTTGAATTAATACACATTTGATGGTTGATGTTTTGTCACTATTATGGGGTGATTAGTATACGTTTGATGATTTATAGGTACATCGTAGGGTGTTACTATAATGGATTATTAGGATGAATGTAAGTATACTTATGTTGCTATTTTCTAATTTAATGATTGAACACTATCAAATATATGCGATGTTTAATGGTTAAGTGTGATATTGTTGTCGCTGCCCCATATGATTATCAATTATGATGGATGAGTAGGGATATTGTTTTCTACTTCAATTAACTGCATTGATTGTTTTAAATTACATTGATTACATTGGTGGCGATGGTTCCAATGGTTGAATGGATGCAATGGTTGCTATGAACTAACAAATATTTGGATGCAGGAGAAGGGCAGGGAGCAGAACTACGTGGGTTTGATCCCTCAAATGGGGTATGTAGGCAGTTATTTTCTATGCAAAAGCCAACGAATTCTTTAGGTTGGGCTAGAGTGCATACAAATTGGCACTGTGCAAAACATAGTTGAAATCATTTTTTATCTTATATATATATATATATATATATATATATATATATATATATATATGTATATGTATATGTACAAGTGTAAAGTTGTAGATAAGAGCAGAAGAGGGAATGGAAAGTGGGGATTGCTGGGTTATATCAGAGATAACTGATTTGGTATATTCTTTTATACCATGGTTATAATATTTATGCATTGATGATAATTATTATATTAAAATATAAATCGATATGATGATGTAAAATAACTCTGTAATTAAGTTAGTAATTATTTGTATTTATGTTTAATTCCACTATGAGGTTTTCCCTTTTTATTTACTATTTTTAGAATTTTTAATTTTTATCTACCAATGGTCCGCTGCTTTTAATATCTGAAATTACTTATAAGCATATTTCACATCGTTTATAATTGATTTTAGATCTTTAAAATAGAGGGTCGTCGCAATTTTTAGTACAAAACATTTTTCAAATAATAATTTCTGAAATAGAAAAGAGTTAGACAACCAAGGCACATATTAATTCATGATAATAGGATTCAAATCTAAGCTGAACATACAATATGAACAAAAGAACAAAAGAGGTAATGAATCTAATAATATTAACATAAATGAACATATACTATCAGGGTATGAAGAACATTTTCAGTTCTGAGTTGAATCAATACAACATATATGCTTTTAATGGAGATAAATGGGTTTTTGTTCACATGTATAAAAATAATTAATTAAACACTTAATGAATCATTCGAATCTAAATATATGAATGATAAAACATATAAATAAATAAATTAGAGAATCACGTTAAGATGTTGCCGATAAATCACACCTTGAACGATGATTCAAGAGCTCCTAGATCTTGAAATCAGCCTCCAGATTTTGCAAAGATTAGAAGAAAATACCGCCTTTTTTATTTTAAATTCGTGTGATTTTCATTTTGGAATTTTTTACTCTAGAGGTAATCAAAATTTTGACCATTCTTTGATGAATGAGAGGGAGAAAGAGTTGCGTTCTTACTAAATGAATGAAATGTTTGTTTTAAGAAAGTATTGAAGGAGAGAATCAATGCTAGAGATTTTTTCTCTTCCTTCTATTAATTTCTTGCCTTTTAAATTCTAATTTGAAAGTTGGAACCTCCACTACTCTTTCTTTGGCTGGCCAATGCATGATGCAAATGCTCCTAAAATATTTCCAAACTCATTAAGTATTCCTTCCATTTAAATCTAATTTAAATGTTCCGTAGATATCGTATACTGATGTACGCATGCATAACTTTTTTATATATATGCATTTCATCAAATATTAATGGTATTCAAAACTTGAATAAAATATAATATTAATATTTTATAAATATTAATTAATTTCATTAATTTACAATGATTACAAATTAATTAAACCGCGTGGTTTATTTGGAGTATTCATTATTATGGTTGTGCGACTCAATGGTGTAAATTGCGTTAGCGATGTTATCGAAAAATTCGATATTAATATTCATATGCCATCTTAGCAAGTGGTGTGACATTTTTGTTGAATTTATCGCTTGCACATATTTTTGGTAAAGTACAATTTTACTTAACATGGGCGGTACCTGGTAATGATGATTATTGACACTAATTATCTTCATCAAAATTACATCACATTAGGACTTATAGAATTCGATTTTGGTCAAAGTTCCAACATTGTCCACATTTAGTTTTGTAAGTGTAAGCAACAAAATTCTTGGTTCAATAGTAACTATTATTATTAACCGTACTACTCTGGCTAGGGACATTGACTTTAAGTTGACCCTACGACACTAACCCCATATAACTGAGAAAACAAATTATATCTTGAACGGTGTATCACTTTCAGTGCCTCCACTCGACCCAACTGTAGTCATTCGAAGGGTGTCATGCCATAATTTAACTATAACCAAAGTAGAGTTTATACATTAAAGCTCGATAATATTCTCAAGTCAATAGAATTGTGTAAAATTGTCGCATCAATATTTTATATTTGGCCATGGTCATATTAACCAATAGAAAACTATCAAGTAAGCAGTTCCATAGTCATCTAATAACTATCAGTAAGTAATCCTTTGGTGCCCTAGCAGCCATCAGTAATACTTTCCATTCTCGGTACATATTGAATATGAATATTTAAAACGATATGTTTATTTTATTGTGATAATTCACACATGATTACAACACAGTGTAACTACTATCATAAAACATATCATTTATGGATTTTCTATATTAAATATAATTTTTAATTAGATAAATAATTAACACAACACATTATATATAATAGATATAAAACACCTTTTATTTTGAACAAGTTTGGTTATCGAGCTAGAAATATGAACAAATTACATAGGGTATACACCTAACTCAATTATTCTCCCACATGCACATGGTTCAGTTATGAATCTTATTCCAACTTCATCGATCAGTTTTGTAAAATAATAATTGGGTTAATCCTTTAGTGAATGGGTACGCTGTGTTGTTTTCGTTATCTACTCTCTCAATCAACTCTCTCTGATGCTGATAAACCACCTTTATCATGTGGAACTATTCGGAGTATGTCGCTTAACATCTTGTGAGCTTTAGATTCTTTTATGAACTGTATTGCAACATAGTTATCATATACCAATGCCATGGGATTCTCAGCATTTGGAATCACCCTTAGCTCACTTATAAATTTATGCATTTATTTATGCTCTTATATTGTAGCATCCTTTGGTTGAATTAGCTGCTACTAATTGTTTAGAACAATTCTAACTTAAAGCTTCTTAATTAAAGTTTGAATATGAATTTAATATTGACATGTTATACTCGATAACACATTTGAAGTTCGAGTTCGAACACTAATTCATAAGGAGTTTGTTATTTTTGTAAACAATTCTCTAGTATTTTGTAAATATTCGGGAACACTCTAAACTACCATTTACTGGTCTTAGTTTAGAAATGATGTTTTCTTCATGCATCAAATACATAAGCTGGATACGATATGATAAACAATACAACATGTATGATAATTTCAATTGTCAATACATAAGGAATCCATCATACATGTTCCATTTTAAACATTTTAATATGTTGTCTTCGAAAATTGTATGAGGCATTCAATGGTGTTATAAAAGATATAATTTACAAATCTAGTATAAGAGTATTAAACTACCGACTACTACTGATTTTAATATAAGTACATCATTAATTTTCAGCATTATGTTATTTGCTTATAATTTTAGAAATTTTTATGTATCCATTACTGTTCTTTTTTATGGAGCACGCTTCCTCTACATTTTGATTGAAAATCAAACTATTTGATATTTCTATCAAAACACTTATTCAGTTTTGATGCTTATAGGATGATACTTTCATATCATTTCTTAAATCATATCTTAAAAACCTACAAATTCAATATTGTTCGTACGAACTTTGAGACACTTTGATTGTTATGTGCAAACAATCTATTCTAAATCATTATTTAGAATTTTTTTATTTCAACACATATGTATGGAAACACAAAGTCATACCTTCGATAATTTTATGAGAAAAATATGGATCATCCTGAGCACATTGAATGACTAATCTATTATGTTAAGTTCAACAATTGAAAATTACAATTTTATTCACATCAATATTTCTCACTATATTCCAACTGCATGAGTCTTCCTTTTGAAGATACATTTGTGGCTAATGAACCATATTCCTTTGGGTACAACTATGAAATCACATTTTGATAATGTACTTGGAATCCTTTTAGATTTATGCATCATACGATAAGACAAAGTCAATACTCTTAATATTTTAATTGACCATTGAGGATTATTTATGCTCATTGATAAGAAACTCATAGTTTCTCTTCAATGTGCAAGAATATTTCTTAGACATTCTAATACATAGTATTCAATTAGGTTTGGATAATTTCAATTCATTCATAGTAATTAGTTTTATTCTTGGATCGTATCCAAAGTCATTTTACTACCAATAATTTCTAAAAGAAATTCCTTAACTACGAAGTTGGTATTTCTTGAAACAACAATTGTTTCTTAGTGCAATAGAATAAGTATTCATAACCATTTTATCAATTGCCTTATATTAAACTTATTTAATTTTAGTTTAAAAAAATTGTTTTCAAAATATAATTTGACCATCCAATGACGATCGTTCCCATACTCCTTTTGGGGTTATCCATACAAGATCCCTCGCGTTAATTATTACATGCAGTCATTCGACTTGCAAAACCTGCCAACTCCTTGGCCTATAATATATTTAGGTTACTTATCAACCCTTATCTAGTATGATTTTGTAAATTATTCTCTAGATGAAATTAATTTTAATCTTGCACTACTCCTAAGTACACGACCTTATAGAAAGAAGTTAACTCAACTTCACTCAAAATTAATTGTACTTCTTTCAACAAAATTTGACAACTCCTTATTGATACATCATTATATAAATGATACATCTATATATCCCAAGTCATGTTGAGGGAAATATAATGTAAGAACTAAGATCAAAATGGAAGCCCGCGAAATAAAAGACCGACCATAAAGTATGACAGCCATCTTGCAGTCATGACACTTAACCTAACTGAAAGATCTACAGTCAAAAGCAAGATGTCATATTGGATAAGAATACATGCTCATAAGATAGGCCATAGGGATATCATATCTATGCCTAACCCATAGTTTCAATATTAAATTATGTTAATAAACCCAAAATCTGACATGGTTACGGGGAGCAGGAAACAGTCCAAAATTATAATACACAGGACCAAAGCAAGGCGTAGACACTATGCAACGACGTTAGAAGCTTCTTGGGAGATTTCGAAGTACAACATAGCCCGATCAAAAAGCTATACACAAACCAAAATATATGGACAATCGAACTGCGCTATCAAAATCCCTAAAACTTATACTTTGTTAACATCTTCAAGAGAGAATATGCGTCGCACATACTAAGGGCAACCTAATTAGTACCGCACAAAGTAAAAAATTATTTCAAAGGGCTGCACACAGAGCCACTCAAATAACGCGTAGATAGACAGCAAAGACATAAATCTCCTATGTCAACAACTTATGCATATCAGCATAAAGGGAACTCAAATCAGAGTCAGCTCAGATCATATTCATATGTGCATCGAGTTAACCCCCTAAATTAAGGCAAGGTAGCATAACTTTATTTATCCTGGACATAATATCAATTAAGGAAGCAAAAATTAAATAAACAACAAAGCTATAAGCATTCTGCTATAACAGATCACACATCCTGAAGCCCAAAGTAGTTCAGGACGACTTCACCTAAGTATTAAGCAAGCACCACAGTATCATGTGAATAACGCACATCAACTAGTACAACTTAGCTCCAAATATGTCGACAACACTCCTAAACAAAAAACTAACCCTCAATATCCTCCTAAGGCAATATACAAACACTTCGCTTCTTTAGATCAGAAGTAAACGACCCACTCCAATTTTATATATTCCCACTTCAATTTCGAGAGTTCCTGCCTTAATCTCGAATCTCCTGCCAAACTTGGAAATTTAACTGCTCAAATCAGAGTTTTCCACCTAAGACACGCAAGCGATCCACATGCATCAAATAAACAATGCACATGGATGACACATAACATGATCCAAAGGTGGAGATAGGACGAAGGAAGAAAGATGATAGCGATCCACGTACGCTTTTATAATATAAATGGAAAAAGCACTATAGCAAGAAATGGATCTTTTCCTGATTTGTAATTTTTAAGGTTAAAAAGGAAAAAGCATTGTACTCTCTACCATTAAAATATATACCAGGAAGTATAAAGAAAAAAGGCATTTTCATGTGGACGTAGGATTCCTTAATATCTGAACCATGTAAATTCTCTACTCGTTTACCTTTCTACATTCTTATTAGTTTCGCCTAGATTTCAGTGTTAGATTTTGTACTATCTTTATATGAATTTTTTTCACTAGTTTAATTTGTCATTTTAGCAAATGCTAAAGTGCCACTACCTAATTGTGTTAGCATCCAATGATATAATTACTACGTAATGGCAAATTTAATACCACTTACTTTTGCTAACTCAAAATCCATTAAGGTAATTAGTATGATGATAACTTCATCATCAGTTGGAGTGTTATAATATGAAAAATCTTATCAACATTTTTAGGCAAGAAGGTGGGCATGAACCTTCACCTATTTCCTGCATCCAGTAAAATTTAACCCACATTGAGACCTTATACCATGAGTCCCACTGATTCAACTATCCCTCCTGATTAAGAACATTTACCCTTGGATTTGAAAACTGTAAACATGTCACTCATATCTTCAAAAGCCTAAAGTGAACAAGGAGTTTCAACTGAAGCCACTGTAGACCCCCTCTGATCGCATTCCAATCCTTCACCAATCAAATAAACCAACATATGGAGGGGTTGGAGAAAACAATGGCCCAATATGTTACTCCCAGATTATCTCTACCTCGATCCATAGCTTAACGCCTTCGTTCACTTACTACGCTGACTATTTAGTAGAGGAATAATAACGACACTCCTAATGATGGGACATGATGCTACCTCATTATACAAAGACAGTTCATCCCAGTTAGACCCCAAGGAAGATGAAGTTTACTAGCTAAAATCACCAGTAGAGCGGTTAGGTGAACTTTTCCAACAAAGCACTAGAGAGAAAGTTAGGGAAGAAGGATCCTCCCTATTAAGCAAAATTGTAATCAAGGCAGTTTTCCTTGATAACTTCAAGGCCCCTTCAATTGATAAGTTCGACAGAACTACCAACCCCGTTGATTACCTCTGTACTTTTGAATTTTATATGGACATCCTGATGGTAGGAAGGATAGCCCGATGTAAGCTATTCCCTGTTCACTTAGCCGATGTAACCTCTCGATGGTTTAGGAGGTACGGACCAGGGGAAGTCCGGTCTTGGAGACAACTACCTGCCAATTTTCTGAGGCAGTTCAATTCAGGGAGGGAAGCTTCCCTAGATGTCAATATCATGCAATGTGTATAGCAGGGTGAAAATAAAAGCCTATGCAACTTCATCGAACGTTTCAAAACTAAGGCACTCCGACTTGGGGTGACCGGTGAAGAAGCATTTCTAATGGCGATACATTTGGGATTAGAAGAGGAACTGCTATGTGGGATAAAAATTGCAGAAAGTTATGCCACAGTTTGAAGGCCTTTTATGAAAAAGCAGTTGGCTATATCAAAATAGAGGAAGCCAGATCCACAATGCAGCCTCAGTGAACTTTCGCCCTCGTCTATGATAAGAAAAGAGGGGCAGAAGGATACCACCCACCTGCAAAGCGACAAAAGGAATTGAACCTCACCACTAAAAATACCTTCACCCAGACTCCCAAAGAGATATATAAGTTGATTAAGGCTGAGCTCGCATACAACGTACCAAATAGCGGAAAGAATGCAGAGCATAACCGAGGTGGAGAATACTACCGCTTCCATAGAGCTAAGAGTCATCAGACTGACAGGTGCAAGCACTTGAAGAATGAAATCTAGAAAGGTTATCTGGGTAGCTTTTAGAAGGCCGAAAATAAAAATAGAAGCGGAAACCTCACTCTCGACCCAAACGAAAACCAATTTGGAAATCCCTCCAACCTTGTAGCCTCTATCCGTGAAGGACCATGCCTTGCCGAAGCAAGTAAAAAAGCGCAAGAGAGATATGTGCAGGAAGCTAAGGTACAACAAAGGATGATTTTCCATGTCAAACAGAGGCCACCTCAGGAGATAATTTTCACAGCAATAGATGCAGTAGGAGTGGTATTCGCGCATTAGAACCCACCTTTTGTTACGGTGCAGATCTCAAACTGCACTATGAAGAAAGTCTTTGTTGATTCTGGAAGCTTAGTTAACTTCATTTTCAAGTCTGCATATGATCAAATGAAACTACCATCAAAGATCCTAAAACCCAGCCCTGAACTGATCTATAGTTTCAATAATACTACCATTGTCCCAGTGGGATTTGCATGTTTTCTTGTTACAGTTGGTACCACCCCTCTACATAAGTTGTTCTATGTAAGCTTCCTAATCATTGATCAAGCATTGCCATACAATGCTTCCCACTCTGATTGACTTGGAGGCAATCATCTCTTAGAACGACTTGCTTATAAAATTCAATACTCCTACTAGGATAGGGTCGGTGAGAGGGGAGCAATTTTTAGCTAGGGAACTATACAATATAAATTTTAGCTCTAGCAATAAATTTGTTCCAAACTAATCTACTATCTCTTCTTTTTCAAAGTAATAAGCAAGAAACTAAACCGATTCAAAGAACTATATCAGTGTAAAGTACAAAAACCAATGCTGAGGCAGACCATTCTACAGAAATAAACTCAGAAAGAAAGAGAAAATAACATATATGAATATGATCTGTACTGATGAGTATAATTCAATTTACGTGTGGTACTTTTTTGAAGAAGCCTAGAAACATGCATCCTTAATGAACTCACCACCACAAGAGGAAACGAAAAGTGAGATAGACCTAAGATTAGGGGCATAAAAAAGAGCTAGAGCTAGTAGACGATCTTGAAGATGTATAAATATATCCAAAGGGCCCCATAAAGGTACTCAAGATAAGAAGGAACCTAAGTGCCGAAGCTCGAGATAAGCTGATAGACTTCCTGAAGAGATTATTGGATGTATTTGTCTGGGCTCATTCAGACATGGTAGGGATAGACCCAGCCATTATTAGTCATGCACTAAACATTGATCCAGATGCCCATCTAGTTGGACAAAAGTGTAGAACTGTATACCAAGAAAGATATAATGCCATACACAAAGAACTCGAAAGGTTGAAGGAAAATGGATTCATCAGAGAGGTATATTACCCAACATGGATCGCTAACCCAGTGCTAGTAAAGAAACCTAATGGAAAATGGAGAACCTGTATTAATTAGACCAACCTTAACAAGGCCTACCCAAAGGATAGCTTCCCCTTACCCAGAATTAATCAATTAGTAGATGCAACCAGAGGACATGAACAACTCTCATTCATGGCTGCATACATAGCATATAATTAGATAGCTATGTTTAAACCAGACCAAGAGCATACCAGCTTTATAATGGACAAAGGATTATATTACTGCAAGGTCATGCTGTTCGGACTCAAGAAAGCCAGAGCAACCTATCAAAGGTTGGTTAATATGATGTTCTGAGAGCAAATCAGTAAGAATGTCAAAGTATATGTAGATGATATGTTGGTCAAGTCAATGTAGCATCGATTCACGTTCAAATCATAGAGGAGACATTCGAAGTCTGAGGGCAATATAATATGAAGTTGAACCCTCTGAAATGCACCTTCGCCATCCAATCAGGCAAGTCCTTAGGGTATATAGTAAGCGCAAATGGAATTGAAGTAAATCCTGAGGCGATTAAGCCATAAGAGGAATGGGAATCCCGCATGAGCCAAAGGATCTAATGAGCCTAAGTGGCAGGATAGTAGCACTAAGAAGATTTATATCCAATGCAAAGCCACATTCTAAGACCTAAAGAATCATCTAGTCAATGCTCCCATACAATCTAAACCGGTAACAGGTGAGGACTTGTATGTTTATTTTGTTGTAACTGATAAAGTTGTTAGTTCTACAGCAATATGAGATGACAAAGGGGCCTAGAGGACCATCTACTTCACAGGAAAGCAGTTGTCGGGAGTGGAGCTAAACCACTCAGTCATTAAAAAGATAGCTTACAATCTACTCCATACAATAAGGAAGTTGCGACCCTATTTCCAAGCATATCCTATCGAAGTCCTCATAGACAAACCCCTTAGGCAGATATTGCAGAAGCCAGAGACATCAGGCCACTTATTAAAAAGGTACGATGGAGCTTTGTCAGTATGACATCACTTATTGTCCAGAAAGGTAATCAAAGGCCAGGCAATGGCAGATTTCATCATAGAGCGCACCCTACTAGCCGAACCACAATCAAAGGAAGAAGCAAACACCCCGTAGTTCTGGCGATTATTCGTGGACTGGCGTCTAATGAACAAGGAGCATGTATTGGGTATATACCAGTCACTTCAAATGAGAAAACTGTATAAAGCAGTGTGGATCGTTTTGAAAGCAACCATGCAACGACCCGCTATTTTGAACCATTCAAATAGATAATAAACCACACATGTCAGACATGAATTGTTCAAAACAACAGATTGTTATTTATATTTGACAAAACTTAGCATATATAGTAAATAGATCAATCACGAAATCACAGATACAGAGTAATACAAGAATACGCAGTGGAATGTATAAATAGGAGCTCATGATGCTACTACAGAAACAACAGAGTCCAAGACAAAAGACAACAGAAGTCCAAATACACAAAAGTCTCTAATACAATGCAAATAACGAGTATGAATAGAAATAAGTAAATGATTGAAACAAAAGAATAACTGAAAGTTGAATAGATAAGATAGATCTCCAAGCCAAGCTCCAAGCTTCAAAAGGTGAGTCTCAAATGCTGTAATACTCAAGATGACTCGAGCATAAAACAAAACACAAAACACTCGAGTTAGGATTAACAATCTTATGTAAGTAAATCAACTCAAGTGAAATGTCCAATTGAAATGGAATAACTTAAAGAATGTTTGGGATTTCCATCCTTTAAAGATCCATGGAACTACCTATATACATAATACAATACGCTACATAAATAATGTCTATAGTAAAGTAAAATATTAAAGTAGCGTTAAGGCATTACCCATAACCCTCCTAACACATTTTATATATTCCCATAGTCTATACAATACAATAAGCTCCACCAAACTGGTAGTTTACCCAGAGGGCACTCCATAGGTACGGTACAAAACAAACTCGTAGAGGGCGTGATAAGGCAAGTGACAAGGCACACGAGGCAATGTCAGGATAGGATTCTACTGTTTGCACTCTCGGACTGGTGGTAACGCATAGCAGCTACTACCGCCTACCTCGAGACACACTCCCAAATCAAAGGTGCACCCAATCAAATCACAAGTAATAGAATGGTATCGAAGAAGCACGCTCGATTGGAGGTGCGATCTCACTTGGCCCGGTATAGCTCCTGCTTTAGCCATATCAAGCGGACTCGCGGGAGTCTGGGCTGCGTTAATACCTCATATTGAATCGTCGCCAAACCATCCTACTTCGTCCTGAAATCTCCACCACATACACAGTTATTAAAGTGGTTTTGGTATTGGCAGAGAGTATGACAATATCTAATCCCGATCTCTTTAGCAACCAAACGCTTATTTCACACCCTGGTCAATTCATTTCAAATAGTTCATATTCATATCAAAATATCAAATTCACTTCAAAATTATATTACTTTCGAAATCATATCACTTTCAAAACCATATCCACTACAAAAAAAAATCTTATTCACTTCCGAAATCATATTCATTTTCAAAATCATAACCACAAAATAGGTTAAACCATCATATCAAAATATTCGCATTTTCAATCAATTAGATCTAAATCGTAACAGTTCCAACTTTAAACATTTTGAATATTGAAAGTAGTTTATATATTGGAATAGTTATACATTGAAATTAGTTTATATTTAAAAATAGGTTATAGATTGAAATAGTTTATATTTAGCAATAGTTTATATATTAAAATAGATTATAGATTGAAATAGTTTATATATTAAAATAGGTTATATGTTAAAATAAGTTATAGATTGAAATAGTATATATATTAGAAATAATTTATATATTAAAATAGGTTATATATTGAAATAATATATTAATTTAAGTATTCTAAACATACTATATTTTATTGTTATTAAATTAAGTCTTATATTATAAAAGAGAAAAAAACGTAAATAAAATTATAAGTAAAACCTTAAAATTTACATTTTAAAAACTTAATTTATAAATTAGAATTCTTAAAACATAAAATTTTATAATCTAAATTTTACATATATGTTTTTAAAATAAAATCTTTATATTAAATTTAAAAATTATTTTCCTCTTTTTTTTCTTCCAAACACATCTTTCCAAAATTTCAGAAATCACTTTAAAAAACATACCAACGGTGTCCGTATATAGTTTCTATCCTAGGGTCAAGTGATACTTATTATCATTTCAATCCGCAATAATTTAAAATTTACGGGTATATATCATTTCAACCCGCAATTCCAAATTTTCAAAATCAATAAAAATCGCTTGGGTTTATCATTTCAACCAATAACAATTTTTCCCTATTCTAAAAGCTCATCGGGTATGTATCATTTCATCCCACAGGGAATTCCTAAAACTAAGGGAACTTGCAGCATGATTTACATAAAATAAATAACATAACACAAAATCATACATAACAATTTACAGAAGATGGCACATAAATTACATAATGAATCAAATAACATAACATATTACTTACATAACCAATTACATACAATAACAAATAACTACGTACAAACTACATAATGTAGCATATATGCATATTTAACATGGAAGGTGACATAAGATTCCTACCATAACATAACCCAACATGCAACATTTTTAACATACCAATTCTGGTGATTTCCAACATAACACACATATACATATAATTTTTTTTTCTTTTTTTTCCATACATAAATTTCACTTAACATACTAATGACAATTTCCATCACAAAAGTGCCAACCTTTGAATCGATATAACATTTTCCTTTTTTTCTTTTCAACATAGCAATTTAATATTTACATCATGAAGCATATTAATAACCATATCATCACATCTATTTTTTTATAAATAAATAAAATAATATTAATAATAATTTTATGCGAAAAATAACAAGAACATAAATGAACATATGTCATATTAAATCATAACCAAACTACGCAAAAAATATAAATTGTTGCAACAATCCATTAACATATCAATTGATATTCATCCACTTAGCACAAGATTATAAATCATGAGTGAATAACTCACCTTTCGAGGCTAGGAAATATTTGACAAACAAAGCTATGAATTTGAATCTTAATTCCAAAGCAAAGCAAGCTAGAATCAATGGATCTTCAAATTAAAATATGTAACTTTGTTTTTTTTTTTTTTGAAATAGAAGAGAAAAGAGACAAAGAGTGCTCGGCTATGGCTATGGCTAGTAGAAAAGGGTTAGGGTTGGCTTTGGATGGCGATTGGTGGCTGAAATAAGGTGGAGGAGATGAGGGCTTGGATGGTGGAAGAGAGGGCGGCACCAAGAGGAAAAAGAAAGGATTGAATGAGAGGAGGAAGGAGTTTTGATTTGTGAGGTTTTGGAGATTTGAGATCTAGAACTCTCTGTAGATTTGGAGAGGAAGAAGGAAGTGGGATGAGTTCTCAGGAGAAAATTATGTACGTACAAGTTAGTAAGAAGAAATAAATTGTCGTAGGCATAGAATTTGACACAAGTCTCCTGGTATGGTTAGAGTCTCTTGGTTAACCAAGGCCCATTAGACCAAACAAACCCATTTGGACTTAGCAAAATTTCACAACTAAACACCACAAACTTTTGTTAGTTTTTCACAAAAATTCAAATATTTAGAGCAATAGAAATTTGATTTTAACAAAATGAAAAGTGAAGAAAAGATCAAAATTCAGTTTAGTATCATATAAAAGAATAAAATTTTAAAATTCATATTTAAAATTTCAACCAAAGGTCAAATTTTGACTAAGTTTGACCAAAATTTAAAATTTTAGAAAATTTTCTATTTCATTGAATTTGGAAAAATATATTACTTAATATTCCAAATTTGTTCCTTAATTTTAACCTTTAAATTTTATCAAATTCAAATAATAATATATTTTAAAATTGACTAAATTGAACCTTCGTTTTATTAACATTGGTTTGTCTTCATTCAAATGTTCATTTATTCAATTTGACATGTGTTATTCTTGACCGAATCAATTACCATCTATTTCTCTTTACCTTAATTAAAAGATTTAATTCCAATTAATTCAATATTAAATTTCCAATTGAATGTTGGTTACACAGTAAGCGTTTTATTTTCGTTAAATAATTCGAATAAATTTTTATCCTTTTATTTCGATTTATATGTTCTTTATATTACATCAAATTTCTCTTTCTATTAAGACATATGTTTCCTTTTTATTTCCTCAAATTTCTTTTTTATTTTAATTCAAACATATGTTTCTATTATTACGTCCATTAATTACAATTAATGTTCTCTTTCCATTTATTTGAAAGATTTCAATTACATTTAATTCCATTGGTTACAAAATAAATTCCAAAGTGGATTAATTAATGGGATGAGGAATAAACCAATTATTATAACTTAGTAATTTATATCTATTAATTCACAAGGAGTATAAATCTAGCTACCGAATAATTGATTTCTTATTGTATGCTAACATACTTAGAATATTGTTCATTTCATTCTTTAGTAACATTTATTGTTACAGTTGATTGAAATTACATTAATACTGTTGTCAATTACATTCAATTAAATTATATTCTAATAAGCGTTACCACCTTCCATTTCATTAAAGATTAGTTGTTTTAAAATTTTACCTAAGGTCATGTTTTATATTCTAACAAATTTATTATTTGTTTACAGTAATAATTGAAAATTCTTTATTTCTAACCATATTCTAGTCACAAATTATAATTAATATTTTTAAAATTTGTTCGAATTTATAAGTCGTTACACTCTCCACCACTCAAAACTTTTCGTCCCCAAAAAGGAACAAGATGGTAGAATATAAGCAAACAGAAAGATAAGATAGATTCGAAATGAATAGTACCGGATACAAACAATTAATTCAAAACCATATAAATTCCATTTCGAATATTAACTTTATACATTTTTATTACTTATTAACATCCATTTATTATTATCATTCTAATTAACTCACTTTCAATAAATTTACATTCATATCCAATTTATTTGCATTTACCTTATTTACTTCTTAATTAATTAACATTCACTTATTATTATTCATCTCATTAATCATTCTATGGATTTATATTCAATTCATTCGATTTTAATTGATTTACACTTAATAAATTTGATTTCAATCCATTTTTATTTAATCAACAATATTCATTGCATTCGCATTTGATTGATTCCAATTTAATGTATTTACATTCGATTGGTTTTTCAGTTCTTTACATTTGTTTCATCCACATTTAATTAGTTTACATTCAATTCATTTACTTTCAATTTATGAACATTCGTTACAAAAAAATTTCCATGCTTACTTATTCATATTCAATGAATTCTCATTCCTTTAATTTCTGTTCTATTATGTCCAATTAACTTACATCGAATTATTAACGTTCATTATGTTCACCCTATATATTTATATTTGTTTACAATCATATGTGTTATTCTCTGTCAGATTAAAATTTATTAATGATCGTTTATTTTATTTCATTCACATAATATATTCCATTTAATGTCAATATCACTTAATTAACCATTCTACAAATTTACTTAAGTTTAATATCAACATTCCATATTTTCTTTAGCCTATCCAAAATGTTTAAACACATTCTTATTTTGGTTTTTACTTCCTATTTTCTCAAGTTTCAAGTTATATAGCTTATATATTTTCCAAATTTCTTACATCTCTACTTAATTAACTTTCATTCATAATTTATTTACATTTACCTTTTCTTTATAACTTAAGTTCATTTTTTTCTTCAAAATAAATCCTATTTTATTTAACTCATTTCATTTATTTAATCCATTTGATTTCACTTCAAAAATTCTATTTCAACCATTCTTTGTAATTTACCTTTATATCACAAACAGTTTACAAAATATAAATTTATTCATTACTTGTTTAGTTTCTTAAGTTCATCTTCATTTACTTAAATAGCGTTCTATTTTTATTATTCAGTTTATTTCACTTAACATTTCTTATAACATAGGTTAAGTGTATAAACATTCAGTATAACACCTCAATTTTTATTTATAACTTTCCTTAACAAAATTCATTTTGGACATCTTGTTACTTTCATTTTACATTGTATACTATTCAATTACATGTTCTCATTAACATTCAAAAAATTTTCCTCGTAAGTTTTTTTATTAATGTTTCAAAATGTAATTAAGCACTATACAATTTACCTTTTATTTACAATATTTTTATTAATCAAAAATTTAGTTTGGACTTTTTAATTACTTAAGCTTCCTCTTATATACCCTTCAATTACAAATTCATGTTAACATTTTAACTTTTTATTACTTAAGTTTCCTCTTGTATACCCTTCAATTACATATTCATGTTAACATTTTACTTTTTAAATATTTTCAGCTATGTTATATATGTTCTAGAATGAAATTGAGTATTATACAAATTAATTTTATCCTAGTTCAACTATTTCAAGTTGTTTAAAATTTATTTCTCATTATAGACGCTCCAATTATTCAGAAATTTTACTTTGTCTCAATGATTGAAACCATTACTTAACATAAACTTTAGAGTTTAATTTCCAGTTTCACTTCAAACCATTTTGAAATAAATATATGCGTATATAATTTTTGTATATCAAAT
The DNA here is from genome assembly GCA_030765085.1 of Allium cepa. NCBI lineage: Eukaryota > Viridiplantae > Streptophyta > Magnoliopsida > Asparagales > Amaryllidaceae > Allium > Allium cepa. Next base: position 446,656,720 of record CM060931.1, read on the forward strand.
CATACTTAAGAAATTAAAATAAAAATCCAATTTCCAAAACCAAAGTGTAGCAAAGTTACTAAGTCGCCCACTCCACTCTGAGACTAGAAAATGAATGTCGATGATGCTGTAGTCATCACCGAAATTATTTTCCAACGACATAAGAGGAGAGTACTAACTTGCTTCTTTTAAAATTCTTTTGGAAATAATTTCTACATGAAAATACCTTTAAATAATATTAATATTAATATTATTTTATTTTTTCAAGTTTTGAAAACCAAATTTTGAAAAGCACCAAAAATTATATTCTCAAATCCATAATTTTATTTTATTTTATTTGTAAATTATATTTATAAACCGTGTTTATAAAATTTCATCTCCTTATAACATATAACAATAGTAACAGGTTTAGCAATGTTAACAAAACAATAAATAATAATATAGTATTATCATTTCTAACAACCAATTCATTTAATTATCTAATTTCATAAAAACTTTTATATATAAAATATAATCATACTTAACAAAAAAAACAATATGATATAAAACAATTTTTATAACACTAACAAATACGCTCTCTCATTGGATGATTCAAGAATGTATTTTAGAACAAAGATAAAGATTCAAATTTAGAGGAACCCTAATCAAAAAGAATCCAAACTATGGAAGATGGGCTCAAAAGGAAGGATGATTTCACAATTGATTCTACTCAATCTAGGGTATTGTTACCCTATTTCTAACGAGTTTTTACTCCATAAGCTAAATTTTGCCTGAACCATAGCACTGATACCAACTGTAACGACCCTCTATTTTAAACCATTCAAATCGACAATAAACCACACATGTCATACTTGAATTGTTCAAAATAGTAGATTGTTATTTATATTTTAAAAAACTTAGCATATACAGTAAATAAATCAATCATAGAATCATAGACACAAACTAAAACAACAATACAAAGCGGAATGAATAAATAGTTGTTCATGAAGCTACTACAAAAACAACAGTCCAAGATAAAAGATAACAAAAGTCCAAATACACAGAAGTCTTTGATACATATGAAAATAACAAGTCTGAACAGAAATAAGTAAATGACTGAAATAAAAGAATAACTAGAAAGCTGAATAGATAAGATAGATCTCCAAGCCAAGCTCCAAGCTTCAAAAGGTGAGTCTCAAATGCTATAATACTCAGGATGACCCGAGCATAAAGCAAAACACAAAACACTCAAGCCAAGATTAAAAATCTATGCAAGTAAATCAACTCAAGTGAAATGTCCAAATGAAATGCAATAACTTAAAGAATGTTTGGGATTTCCATCCTTTAAGGATCCGTGTAACTACCTACATACATAATGCAATACGCGACATAAATAATGTCCACAGTAAAGTAAAATATTGAAGTAGTGTTAAAGCGTTATCCATATACCCCTTGACACATTTTATATATTTCCGTAGTCTATACAATACCGTAAGATTCGCCAAACCGGTGGTTTACCCAGAGGGCACTCCATAGGTACGGTACAAAACAAACTCGTAGAGGGCACGATAAGGCATGTGATAAGGCACGCGAGGCAATGTCAGGGTTGGATTCTATTGTTCTCACCCTCGGACTGGTGGTAACGCATAGCAGCTACTACCGCCTACCTTGAGACACACTCCTAAATCAAAGGTGCACCCAATCAAATCACAAGTAATAGAATGGTATCGAAGAAGCATGCTCGATCGGAGGTGCGACCTCACTTGGCCCGGTATAGCTCCTGTTTTAGCCACATCAGGCTGACTCGCGGTAGTCAGGGCTGCGTTATTATCTCATACAGAATCGTCGTCAAACCATCCTGCTTCATTCTGGAATCTCCATCATGTATACAGTTGTTAAAGTGGTTTTCGGTATTGGAAAAGAGTATGAAAATATCCGGTCTCTTTAACAACCAAACGCTTAATTCACATCGTGGTCAATTCATTTTAAGTAGTTCATATTCATATCAAAATATCAAATTCACTTCAAAATCTTATCACTTTCGAAATCATATCACTTTCGAAATCATATCCACTTCAAAAAATCATATTCACTTTCTAAATCATATTCATTTTCAAAATCATAACGACAAAATTGGTTAAACCATCATATCAAAATATTCGCATTTTAAATCAATTAACTCTAAATCATAACAGTTCTAACTTTAAACATTTTGAATATTGAAAGTAGTTTATATATTGGAATAGTTATATATTAAAAATAGTTTATATTTAAAAATAGGTTATAGATTGAAATAGTTTATATATTATGAATAGTTTATATACTAAAATAGTTTATAGATTGAAATAGTTTATATATTAAAATAGGTTATATATTAAAATAAGTTATAGATTGAAATAGTGTGTGTGTGTGTGTGTGTGTGTATTAGAAATAATTTATATATTAAAATAGGTTATATACTGAAATAAATATATTAATTTAAATATTCTAAACATAATATATTTTATTTTTATTAAATTAAATCTTATATTATAAAGAAAAAAAGTAAATAAAGTTATAAGAAAACCTTAAAATTTACATTTTAAAAACTTAACTTATAAATTTAAAATTCTTAAAACGTAAAATTTTAAAATCTAAATTTTACATATATATTTTAAAATAAAATCTTTATATTAAATTTCAAAATTATTTTCCTCTTTTTTTTTCCAAACACGTCTTTCCAAAATTTTATAAATCACTTTAAAAAGCCTAGACCAACGTTGTCCGTATATAGTTTTCTATCCTAGGGTCAAGTGATACTTATTATCATTTCAATCCACAATAATTTAAAATTTACGGGTATAAATCATTTCAACCCGCAATTCCAAATTTCCAAAATTAGTAAAAATAGCTTAGGTGTATCATTTCAACCAATAACGATTTTTCCTTATTCTAAAAGATCATTCGGGTATGTATCATTCAACCCACAAGGAATTCCTAAAACTAAGGGAACTTGCAGCATGATTAACATAAAATAAATAACATAACACAAAATCATACATAACAATTTACATAAGATGGCACATAAATTACATAATGAATCACATAACATAACATATTACTTACATAACCAATTACATACAATAATAAATAATTACATACAAACTACATAATATAGCATATATGAATATTTAACATGGAAGGTGACATAAGTTTCCTACCATAACATAACCCAATATGCAACCATTTTTAAAATAGCAATTTAGGTGATTTCCACCATAACACATATATACATATAATTTATTTTCTTTTTTTCTTTTCTTTTTCATACATAAATTTCACATAACATATAATGACAATTTCCATCACAAAAGTGCCAACCTTTGAATCAATATAACATTTTCCTTTTTTTTCCTTTCAACACAGCAATTTAATATTAACATCATGAAGCATATTAATAACCATATCATCACATCTATTTTTTAATAAATAAACAACATAATATTAATAACAATTTCATGTCAAAAATAACGAGTGAACATAGATGAACATATATCATATCAAATCATAATGAAACTATGCAAAAGTTCTAAACTATTGCAACATTCCATTAACATATCAATTGATATTCATCCATTTAGCATAAGATTATAAATCATGAGTGAATAGCTCACCTTTCAAAGGTAGGAAATATTTTACAAACAAAGCTATGAATTTGAATCTTAATTCCAAAGAAAAGCTAGTTAGAATCAATGGATCTCCAAATGAAATATGTAACTTTTCTTTTTTTTGAAATAGAAGAGAAAAGAGACAAAGGAAGCTCGGCTATGGCTATGGCTAGGAGAAAAGGGGTAGGGTTTTGGCTTTAGGTGGCGATTGGTGTCTATGATTAGGAAACACCGGAAAATTAGGAGCAGGCCCATATTGAACCCATACTTCAGCGAAACGAGGAAGAGACTAGATGAGTCCTATCAAACAATTCCTTCTAAAAGGGACCCTATCCAAAAATAGAAATAAATCCCAAAAAATAATATACCAGGCTATGTACTACTCCTTCTTAGATGACACATTATACAAGAGAAGGTACTCAACCCCTTATCTTAGGTGCATTTCCAAAGAAGAGGGCGCACTAGTCATGAGGGAAGTACATGAGGGCCAATGCAGGGATCACTCAGGAGGGTCCAAGTAGTGAAGAAAATATTAAGGCACGTTTATTATTGGCCCACGATGCTTCAGGATGCAAGGGAATTCGTAAGAAGATGTGATAGATGTCGGTGATACACGAGTATCCCCAAACAGCCATCCCACGAACTCATCCTGCAAACCAGTCTATGGCCATTCGAGATACGAGTCATAGATTTGATAGGTCACTACCTATGTCAAAGGAAGGGGCAAAGTATGCCATAGTAGTAATAAACTACTTTACCAAATGGAAGAAGCGAAACCCTTAACCACGATCACTGTAAAGATGATAGTCACTTTTGTGGTAAGAAACATAATCACCAATTCAGAATCCTCCATAAGATAATTTCTGATAGCGGCACCCAGTATGAAAGTAAGGAGTTTATAGAGCTTTGTGAGAAGAATGGAATAATTAAGTGTTTTTCCTCCATTGCACATCCATAAGCAAATGTATAGGTGGAAGCCTTATAAAACCATAAAAAAAGTTACTTAAGAAAAGACTGCAGAAAGCCAAGGGAAATTGGGCGGAAGAGCAATCTCTGGTATTATGGGCATACCAAACCTGATTAGATCCCTAATGGGCCATACTCCTATTTTATTAACTTACGGATATGAAGCCATGCTCTCTATCAAAATAGATTTCCCATCACATTGAAGAATATCATACACGGTAGAGAAAAACAAAAGGCTAACGGATGTTGCCATAGATCTCACTCGGGAAAGAAGGAATGAGGCAGTAGTAGTATCTACCACATATCAGGAAAGGATGGAAAAGAACTACAACATCGGGCTCGAAGAGAGAAACTTATATAAGGGGGATCTTGTACTGTAAAAGGTAATGGCTAACATAAAAGACCCAACAGATGGACCACTAGGTCCAAATTGGGAAAGCCCGTTAGTTATAGCAGAAGTTTTGGCAAACGGATCGTACCGACTATCAAAACCCGATGACAAACTAGTTCCTGGAACATGGAACTCAGAGCATCGCATGTCTTATCTTGTATGATGTACGCTGTTGATGTAATAAACATTACAATTATTATAAAAAGTAATAATACAATGAACTAGACATAGAAATATTAGATGGTCGGTACTAGTATAAAAATCTCTTTGTGTTAATCTCTTTGACATAGTAACTGGTCGTAAGGATATTAAACAGCCCGAACCAATATAAAAGTCCCACTGTGTTAATCTCTTTGACATAGCAACCGGACGTAAGGATATTAGATGATCCAAACCAGTATAAAAAACCATTCTATGCTAATTCAGTTACCACATTGGCACTGGATGTAGGCATATTGGACTGTCCAAATCAGCTATCAAAACAAAGATGCATAAATCGTAGCTCAGTTTTACCAGCCAAACCGATCGTATAGATATTAGACAGCCTGAACTAGTATTAAAACTCCTTTAGGTTGACATTGTTAAAATAACCGTACTGGATGTAAGGATATTAGATAGCATGAACCAGTTATAAAAACCATGAGCTTGATTTGAAAAGGTTGTAAACACGCGATTTGACTTCACAGTCGAATATCAGTATGCCTCCAAATAGCGAGGTAGACCATGCCAATTGCACGAACGCGAACTGCTTCTGAATAGGGGGCAGGTCACGCCCCTTACGTGGTAGAAAATGCATGTCAAAATCTCAGTTCGGCATTCATAAACTGCATAAAACATTGATCCAAAAAAATGCCAAGGAAAAACCGCACATGGAATGTACTGCAACTTACAGATCAGGCATGACTCTAGAAGGTGCTTAAAGCTCTCTAAGTAAACATCAGAAACTACGATTTACCCAAGTATCCATCCATACTTACTAAAGATCTATGAATGATTGCATGTTCTACACATCTGCATGCATTTCACAAAAAAAGGAAGGGAGTAGGCGGAAACGATGGGGTGCAAAGACCAATAAAGACAAGTCTATGCTAATATGTGATTGCCACAGACTCAGGTGGTAAGAATTACACCCATATTTTCCAAGTCCTGTTGAGGGCAATATGACGTAAGCACCACGATCAAAATGGGTGCCCTCGCAGTAAAAGACTAACTATAAAGTATGACAACCAGCCTGTAGTCGTAACACTTGACCTAACTAAAAGAACTGCAGTCAAAAACCATGAAGCCATAATGGATAAGAATACTGCGCTCATAAGGTAGGCTATAGAGATATCACATCTACGCCCATCCCTTAATTGCAATATTACATTATTTTACTAAACCCAAAATTTGACGTAGCTATAGGGAGTAGGAAACAGTCCACGGTTTTATACACATGACCAAAGCAAGGCATAGATACTATGCAGCGACGTTAGAAGCTGCTTTGAAGATGTCAAAGTACAACACATCCGTATCAAAAAGCTATGTATAACTAAAATACATGAGTGATTGAACTGCGCTATCAAAAATTTTTAAAATTATACTTTGTTAACACCTTCAATAGTGGATCTGCACTGCACATGCTGAGGGCTACCTAAGAAGTACCCTATGGAGTCAAAAAGAATTTAAAGGGCTGCACATAGGGCCACTCAAAGAACGCTCCAACACGGATTGACACGTATTGGTTAATAGCAAAGACGTATAGCTCCCATGTCAATAATTCATTCATATCGGCATTAGGGGCAATGTACTCAAATCATAGTTAGCTCAGATCACAATCGTCTCGGAGCATATTCATGTGTGCATCGAGCTAACTCCTCAAGTTTAGGCAAGGTAGCGCAACTCTATTTATCCTTGACATAATATCAATCAAGAAAGCAAAAATTAAATAAACAGGAAAGATATAGGTATCCTGCGATAGTAGATTACACATCCTAAAGCCTAAAGCAGTTTAGGATGACTTCACCTATGTATTAAGCAAGCATTGCGGTATCATGTGAATAGCGCACATCAACTAATATAACTTAGCTCCAAATATGTCGGCAACACCCAAAACCAAAGAGTAACTCTGGATATCCTTCTAAGGCAATATACAAACCCTTCGCTTCTTCAAATCAAAAGTACACGACCCGCTTCAATTTCAAATATTCCTACTTCAGTTTCGAGAGTTCCCGCTTTAATCTCAAATCTCCCGCCAAAGCCGAAATTTTTACCACTCAAATCAAAGTTTTCAACTAAAGACATGCCAACGATCCACATGCATCAAGTAGACAATGCAGATGGATGACACATGGAATGATCCAAAGGTGGAGAGAAGACGATGGAAGAAAGATGATGGTGATCCATGTGCACCTCTATACTATAAATAGAAAAGCACTATAGCAAAACAAAGATCATTTCCTGATTTGCAATTTTTAAGATTAAAAAGGAAAATGCTATGTATTCTCTGCCATCAAAATATTTACCGTGAAACATAAAGAGGAAATGGACATTTTCTAGTGGACGTATGATTCTTTAATATCCGAACGGCGTAAATTCCCTATATCCTTACCTTTCTACATTCTTATTAGTTTTGCCTAGATTATAGTGTTAGATTTTCTCATGTCTTTATTCGCTAGTTCTATTTAACATTTTCACAAATAGTTAAAGTGCAACTATCTAATTGTGTAAGCATTCAGCAACATTATTACTACTTAACGACAAATTTAATACCACTTAATTTTGCTAATTCAAAATCCATTAAGGTAATTAATACATAATTACTTCATCATTAGTTGGAGTGTCGTAAGATGAAAAATCTTACCAACAATATATCATATGAAGGAGTGGCTTTTGAGATTGAATCTTTATTCATTTTTAGGTACGTTTGGAACTCTTTCCAATATACTCACATATTCGATCTAATCGAATCATTTTGTTTTGTGTCATATATTATTTTATATACTTCTATTTTATATTCAATAAACTCATCATTAACATATCACATGTGTATCATATGAATATGTCCGTGTTTGTTGATAATTTATAGGTGAATACAACAAAGTACATGTTACCATTTTGGAACTTTCGATTGCATACGTACTAATCTGTAGAGTGCATCATCTCTTATAATGCTCCTATTGAATGAGTGCTTTACCCTTAATTCTTTGAGATATAATTTATTAGTACCATATGATTCATAATCATATAATCGTAAATTATTTCTTAAAGCTATAGCTTAGTCCATAATTTCAAAATAATTACAAATAAATTTAGATACTTCTGTATTTTCCAATACATCGCAAATACCACTATCATGGTTTTATTTTATAATAAATATTCATTATATTCATATTGAAATCAAAGTATGTTTATTTTTCAGTCAATACTGAAAAATAATTATTATTCCATAAACTATGTATGGTACATTTTACAAAAAAAATCGTAAAATGATACGACTAATAAGTGTTACATGATATGCTTTCACTATTTCCGCTATTACTATGATTGCGCATGAAATACAAAGCTCTACACAACCAATTAATATATTCTACTTATTTCATTTATGGTAAATGGTATACAATCGATAATTTTCAAACTATGTATCTTAAATTCAAAGAAATAAATTTCATAGAAAATAATTTTCTATGTGAAAATATATCTGGAATAGATATCATATTTCTTATTTCTTATTAATTATCTATTACTATTTTACAATTCTCATTTTAGATGTTCTCTTATGAAGCCCTCGTACATCCACCCACGTACATTCGTCTTCCTTTCTAAATGGTCAAACAATTCAAAAGAAAGCCCTTGCTACACAATCATAACGAATTCTTTAAAAAAATGCATTCAGTCATCCTTAACATTATTGAATAAGTTGTGTTTTACGTAAATTGATCAAACCAGCATTTTAGTGATCGAAGTCTTAGGTCAATTTTGTAGCTCTTAGCCTAGTTTTACATTTAACACGACAAGATCATTATTGTAATCGATTATATTAAATACATGATCTCACATTATGGTTTACTAGCTTATTTCAACTAAACTGTTTTTATCAAAGTCTCGTACACTACAAATTGTGACCGCTCACCATATAACATTTATATATGAACGAATACAGATCAAAAATCTATATGCAAGTATTACTTGTAGAGTTCAAAACTCAAAAGTGACAGTACACAGTCTTTGGTAAATAAATGTGTAAATGACTAATTATGAATGTATTTAGTAGTAGTAAAATTGGCGCTTACATGGGTATTGAAACAATAACATGCAATAATATTTACTAGTGAGTATATTTTACATTTTTATTTGCCAATCATCATTCTGTTCATTTATATACCTTAATTGATAAACATTTTATCAATTATATTAATTGCATAAATTTATCAATGTAGATTATTATAACTTTATGCGGTAGATGTTCTTACAATATTAGAATGCTAAATGTTACCATTTGATTTTTCTAATAAGGCTCCCACTAGTCTTTTATGTTCCACCAAACCCTAAGACGAAACATTAAAGTCTTTCGACTTCACTAATGGATATTAGGATTTATTTGTCTTGGTATTTTGACCTTGAGTTTGCTCAACAAATCATAGTCCCACAGACGATGGATAACTTCTTATCGGTTGTATCATATACAACTCCCAACCTATATTCCTTGTCTGAATCTCATTCTTAACTTGAGTTTTCTCAATAATCAAAAGAGATTATTCACTTGTACCTACAATTTCGTATGGGCTAACTATAGCATTCGTACATTGAGTTTTCTCAACAAATGCATATAACTGTCTTACCTCGTCTATTCAACATATTAATGATACTACACATAAAGTCCCTAGCTTAAGTTTGCTCAACAACAAGGCAGTATGCATGTAATTTATTAATTTATAAATGTTAGAGGATGACACTTATATTTTTGAGCAAAATGAATAATCCTCTATTATAAGAGGAAAGCAATGACATAATTCATGCAACACTAAAAATAAAACTATCAACTTTCCTGATAGGTAGTGATACCCACGCCGTGCAATATAAAGATTAAAAACACCCAGTCCAAGAAACCTAAGGTCCAAATAAAACAATAAAAACACTATAAACCACTAGAAACAATGAGTGTCTAGCTTCTCGAACCAACTGAATCCATCCTAATCATGAGCATATCTAAAGTAGCAAAAAAGACTCAATGAAAAAGGTTAGACCAATGTATATACATTTATGTATGTATGTATTTTAGTAAGCGAGATTAAAAGCATTAAAAAATATAATAATATCACATAAGATAAAGTGGAAATTAGGTTGGAGGGCTACTCATTTTTGGGCAATAAATTTTAAGGACAACACTTGTGAATAACTAGTTTTAAGGACAATTTACAGGAAAATGATAAACTAATTTATATTTTTAAGTTATAAAGAAAATGATAAATTCATTTATCATTATTTCTGTATAATTGAAAACGATAACTTTATTTATCCTTTTCCTGTAAGTTGTACTTAAAACTAATTTTTCAAAAGTGTTGTCCTTAAAACTTATTACCCTGCACAAAGAAGCCCTTTGAGCGAAAATCTCATAATATAAAACCATACAAGTTGAAAACAATGTAAAGAGGCTTAATAAGGATTCTAATTCAAAACTAATTTCCTAGTAATAGTATAACATCAAAAGTGTCGTTAGGAAAAATGTCTAAGGAAGTAGTATTTAATTCATTATTATTTTTATTGTTAAGGGTGATTTTTTCTTTTAAAAAATCAATACGCGATTTTACTTTTTTAAGAAACTCTTTAAACTAACATTTTTTTTAATTTATAACAGAGCTTGAAATCCAGCTAAAACTAAATGAAGTAATTGCATTTATCAAGTTTTCGAGCCAATACTAATATTATTAAACACTCGTTGGTTTCTTTCAAATCAAATGTACCAAAATGTAATTATGAAAATAGTATCTAGTAAAAACCTATGGTATCATTTATAATAAAACTATAACCATCCCAATATAACCCACAATTAATATCACTATTTTTTAAATTAAAATCAAATGTTCTAAATGTATTTAAAAGAATAAATATAGTTATATGGCACTCAAAAAATATAAATGCATAATATTTTCTATAAGTTTATTACAAAAAATAGTTTTTATCACTAAACATATTTTTATTTTTTGAAAGTTTTATAGTATTCAATTTTTTATGTAAAATTAACCACAAATGTACCTTTTTTTTGGTGGAGCATCAACTTTCCAAACGTACTTAAATTTATTACTTCCAAGAAATTTATAAAATTTTAAAATGAATGAAATCTATAATTTTTACTCTTATCCCAGCACCATATTTTAATGTCTATTTCATTATCAACGTTGTATAATTCTAGTTTAGCACACAATAAGGTAAATTGTGATAAAGTAGTTCCCAGTAACCTACGACTAAAACTAAAATCCCATGAAAAATTCATATTTGGCCTATATATTTATGAAACCAATGCATTTTTAAAATTACAAATTTCATATTGGTTTGGATATTCCACTTTAATGGGAATAATTATTATCTAGCAATCATGCCAGAATGAAGTATTATTCCCCGAATGCATTACATTGTTAATTCCTAATTTATAAAAATGAAAATGAATTATTATCGATTTTCAAAAGTAAACATTATTTGTATTACTAGTTAAATAATGATAAAAGTTAAAAGTACGAACATACATTGATTCGACACTATTTCTTTCCATAATAAATTTTTATTATTATCATTAAATTTCCATAACCGTTTGCACCAAATTTGGTCACAAACTCCCTGTTTTAAGTGAAAGCACTAATGTCCAATATTTGGATCTAAACAGAGAGCTATAGATCCACAGATTATGGAATAGATTGCAAAAAAGTAAATGAACATGTAAGTTTTATAGTGATTCGGTAAATTCTGGCCTACGTCTACTCCACTGATCTTTTATTTATACTGTAAGATTACAAGTACAATTGTTTTTGCCTTGGAAAATTAGTAAAGGAATAGATAAGAAGTGATGAAGGAGAGCTAGCTGAAAAAAGTCCCTTGCAATGAGCCAAGTCCGTTGTATTTATACGTGAAGACGTGCATGGATCAGGCTGAAATTTCGCTAGAAGAACCTCCAGATCCGTATGACCCAGTCCACCAATTTTCAGATCGATCTCACACCATTGGACCAATCAGGGCCAATCATTCATATGCGCTCCTGTGGAGTTACGATTGATCATGGGAGTGATCCATAATGTAAGCTACTTGTCTTCAAATTTCATGCAATTCCAATGTACGGTTTGTGAGATATTGCATTTTCCGTAGAGTGGAGTCGGGTTGCAGAAAATCAAGTGCGATCGTTCCATGCTTAATCCAAATTAGACGCGATCAATCATCAAGGTTCTCCATGATGTAAGGTTCTTGCTCTCTAAATTTTGTGCAATTATGACATACCATTTGTGAGATATTGCATTTTCCGTGAAATTTGCATCGTTCTGGTTAAAAATGATATGATAGTTCAAGAACCATCGGTATGTTTTTTCGATATTTGTAAATTTTGACATGCGATCGATTTTAGGGACTCCTTTCTTCAATATTAATGTCCCCAAAGTTTCATGGGCAATAGAGTTGTAAATCTTGAGATATTGTTCGATCATCCTTGATTTATGTTGTTTTATGGATCATTCTGCTGACTTATACGATCGTTATGGAATGATCGACATGTTTTTCCAGCTTTTTTTTGACCTGTGATTATTTATATGGACTCCATTCTTCATTGTATTGACGCTTTGAAACTTTCAAGTGCATTGGCCTTGTAGATTTTGAGATATCGACCGATCTTTGTTGATTTATGCTATTTTATGGATCGTTCCCGATCGATCCATATAAATTCTTCCTTTTCCCATAACACGAGCATACAAACTCAATTGACTTGAAATTTTAAATTTAGCCTCAAGGGGCCTTCCTTGTCACTTTATATTGACTGCACCTTGATCAGGACTCGGTCTGAATCTGCTCGACTATCGTCCATAGTCTTGTATACAGCTGATTCTCAAGGCTGGTAACCAACTGTTCTTAACTAAATCTACGGTATCACGGCCTTGCCAAAAGATGAGATAATATTTGACCTACAAAATAGGCCTTACAATAAGAGGGTGTGTTTTGAATTGCTATAAATCCCAAATTCGAAATGTATAATCCATTGATGGCCGAATATTCAAATCCAAAATCCAATCCGTTGCCAATCAATTCCTTGATCTCTCCAGATCGTTAGTGAAATCCATGATTGTTCTGAGTTGATATCCAATTCTGAATCCATTCCAAATTCACTAGCCAAATCTACGATCTCTTTATATCATTTTATCCAAATCTGTATCCATCCAAAGCCAAATTTATTATTGTTCGAAGCTGATATCCTAATCCATTACCTCTCTAGGTAGCCAAATCCGGGACCGCTCTGGGTACATATCCAAATCCACAGCCTGTCTGGGTCAATCATAGCTTCTCTGAGCTCTTTCTATACTCCAGTCGCTCTCTGGCAAGAAGGGCATAGTGATATGTAGGCCAATCCTATCGCTCTCTGGTGAAGCGGCGTACTTCTTGCTTTTTCCGGTCCCGTCTCTCTGGTCGGGACATAGCACGATATTTGGGATATCCTTCTCCGACCTCGATCTCTGGTTGAGGACTTAATCCATGGGGTATCCTTGTTCGGCCTTGATCCTTAGTTGAGGACTTAATCCATAATGTATCCTTTTCCTGCCTCGGTCCTCGGTCGAGGACTTAACATGTAAGGTATCCTTCTTCGGCCTCAATCCCCGGTCGAGGACTTAACCCATGTACAAATCTATCCTGTCGCTCTTCGAGAAGGGACTCGCAGCTTGTGGTTATTTCCCCGTCTCTCTAGTCGTGACTACAACCGCGACCTGTGTCATTTATGACATTAATCCGGATTTAAGCATTCCAAAATCCATTTGCCAAAATATAAAATAAGAGTCCATACAACCAAAAATCTAATAAACCAAAATATCATAAAAACCAGAGTTCAAAGTAAAAAAAAAAATTCATAAACCTGAGCACTACGGTTAATCATCATCTTAGAGCATACCTAGGGACCGTACTCGATCCCATACATGCGTAAGTGACTTAGGCATATTAATGCAGAGTTTATTACTTATTCCATGCTATCCTAATCAACTGGTGACAAGTTGATGATAATGCCTTGATCCAGTGACATTTTCATTCGAGGTGGATGGTGGCTATTTCTGCACCATTGTCGCAGCCAATGTCCTCACGTATTATTGCAATTGTCCACTCCTCACATGTTCCTCAACTATATCCTTTAAATTCCTGTAGTCATTTTTATGGTGCCCATCCACCTCATGGAATTGGCAATGCTTTCATGATGCCCACTCTTATTCAGAGGGTTCTCTCCATGTTGGCTTTCGGTACCGAAGGCGTTCTCGAGTATCCAAATAAATCCTTTACAGAGATTCAGTCAAATCCACATAAGAAGAGAATTTTGGTTCTCTCTATGTCTCTTCGACACATTAGTGCCATTATCCATTTTTCGTTTGCATTTATCATTCTTGTGTACATCTCTTGATGATCTTCCAGTTTGCACAGCATTCACCTTTGGTTTGTTAGCTTGTGCATCTTCCTACCTTAGGAGCCTTCTGCTTTGTGATAAAACTCCCAAGATCCATAGGTGGATCCCGCACCAGTGAATCCTTGAACCTCGTGCCATCAGCAGTTCTAGATACAACTGCCATCAAAACTAAGGATGGATCTGGATGATCCACCGATGCCGCCACGGAACTAATCCATGTTAGAAAACTCCTCGGGGACTCTACGGTCCTCTGTTTTAGTGTTTTCGAATTCATCACATTTTTAGGTCTCGAGATGTGAACCCTAAACTGCCTCATAAACCTTTTGGTCAATTTCGTCCATATGCTAATAGACTCGCTTTCCAACTATCTGAAACATAGTGCAGCTATATCCGTTAAGTACGAGGGGAAGCACCATGTCATGACTTCCTCCGATGCGCCTAGTACTTCCATGTCTCATGTATCTTGTCGGATGAACAACGGGATCCAATTTTCCATCATATGTCTCAAGCGTTGGTAGTTTGAACTTTGGTGGATTCCTTGCTTCTTTAATATTAGGAGCGAAGGGACTCCTATTTACATCTTCCAGATCCTTATTTACCAATCCTCCTCTCATATCCCGTCTAATCATTTCCACCAACATTTCATTGTCATCCAGTAGTAGTCTTCGATCATTGTCTCCAATCTGCCCCCCCGAGGCCACGGAGGAATTCTGAAATCTACTCTTCTAGATAACCATCTGCATTCTGATCAACGCCAAACTACACGGCACCACTTGGTATCCTGCTTGGGATCAATCTAGCATGACCCAAGGGCATGCCCCCAAGTATGGATCGATCGGCACCGATCGTTCTAGAACGGTTGGCCCTGTTCATTCTTGGTTGGTCAAGGGCCGCTCTCAGCTGTTCCACTCCATCCTGCATCTTGTTAGCTTCGCTTCCTTGTTCTAATATTGGTTCTCCTCAGCTCCTACTGCTTCGACTCCATGATCAATATTTCTAGTATTTCCTGCTACTCCATTTCCTTCGTTTTGCACTCCAACTTGCCTAATCTATTAGAGTAGATTTTGCATCATTTCCTTCTGTCTCTTTAGCATTTGCTCCTGCGTAGCATTCATCATTGTTCCTATTTCATCTTTGGTAATGTAGATAGATGCCTGATTTTTTCCAGCTCTAGAAGAAGCGTCTTAACTCCCTCTATGATGGCTCCTTCCACTAGTGGTCTCCTTATTGATTACCTAGCCATTGCTTTCTAGATCCAAGTACCTAAGCTTTCAAATACAAGATCCTAGCTTCCAAATCCACGGGTGCAAGTCCCTTCCCGTGAAAGCACCAAAATGTTTGGGTCAAATTTGGTCACAAACACCCTGTTATATGTGAAAGCACCAATGTCCAATATTTAGATCCAAACAGAAAAATATAGATTCACATATCATAGAATAGGTTGTAGAAAGGTAAATGATTACGAAAGTTTTATAGTGGTTCGGCATACACCTGCCTACGTCCACTCCAATAATCTTTTATTTATACCGTAAGCTTACAAGTACAATTGTTTTTTGATATGCACATAAATATGCATATTTTTACTTTCATGTTTAATCTAATTTAATTAAATAAATGAGCATATAAGGTGTTTAACATGTTTAAACCAAAATTCAAATTATTTTCAAATCATAATTTATTCATCTTCATATACTTTTTGTGAATATATTAATTTTAAAAAATTTACTTGGACATTTTCATGTTGTTTTTTTAGGAATTTGAACACAAAAGGAAGAGGTCTACATGAAAATATGCATGCACAAGAGTTAGAAAACAAATGAAAATGTAAATAAATCATTTCATGCAATATGGAAGACCCTACCTACCCCCATGATGTGCAATTAGGAGCTAATGCACATGCTAATGAAGATTAAAGTTACATGCACATGTAATGGTGGATGATGCTCATGCTAATGACAACTTAGAAGCCACATTTCTACAAGGGTATTTTGGGTAGTCCCTAAAAATATGATTATGATTTTAGGCTTGTATAAATACCTCATATGTTTCATGTAATGAAGCTCTTAGCCTCCTCTTTAGTTAGTTTAGTTTTAGGCTCAAAAATAAATATAAACTCTCTTCTTCTATTTCATGGCTACTTAGCATTTTCTTCTTTTATGTAATTTATTTTTATGCAATGTTAATTCAATTTCCTTTTATTTACATGCTCTTTTTTCTTTCATGTTAGTAGTTAGTTTTAATTTATGCAAGTAGATTAATTCTCTTGTTATTTGAATTAGCTCTTTTTTTTACTTAGCTTGCATTTTCCTCTTGTTTTGGTTTCATGTTGCAATCCACATTTGTTGAAATGATAACAAATATGAGAAGTTAAACCCCTTCAATTTAGGAGTAATGAAGCTCTCTTAATCATGTAAATTCAACAATTTGATAACTTGTGATCTCATTTTGTGCTTAATTAAAATGTTTGATGTGGTTAAACTTTGTTGTTTTAGCTTTGAATTTGATAGCCTATGTTGTTGACACTAAATAGGCTATGCTTAAACAAATATAAACACAAATTACTTCTTCATCTACATACGATGTCGGTAATAAAGTGATTTTAAAATCAAAATTTGATGGTCTATATTACTAATCAAAAGTAAATAGATCATGCTTAGAATAGATTTTATTTTCAGGCTCATTGTCAATTTTTATGAGAGTTGACAAGTGCTTTAATGGGTATGTTAAATTTTGATGGTTTATATTGGGCTAATTAATAGCAAAAATAGGCCATACTTATTGATAAACATATCAAATAAATTCACTAATGACCAAAAGAGATATCATAATTTTATTTTGTTGATTTATGTAATCATGAGAGTGGATTTATCTCTAAGTTGTCTTTTAATCTAATAATTTTCGTTCTTTTTTGTAGTAGTTAATTTTGCAATTTTTTGTAGTTAACAACACTCTCAAATTCTTGGTTTAGTTTGATTGAGTAGAAATTTTAAACAATGCAATTCCCTGTGGATCGATCCGTATTTGCCACGTACTAGAATTGTATGCCGTGCGTTTGCGGTTATTTTAAATTAAAATTTGATCGGATGTTTTCTAATCCGATGGAAAGTTAGACATTAAACAAATTTTTGGTGGCTTTGTCGGAGAATTAATTTGATTTTATTTCAATTCTTCGAATTATTTTTATTTGATTTTTGTGTGTTTTCATTTTGTGTGTTACTTTGCATTGAAAAAAAAAAATTGTGTTGTGTGTGATTTTTGTTATCATTTTATTTGTGTGCATCTCTTGTTTTATATTTGCATTTGCATATTTTAAAAAAAAAATATACACAATTTCATTTGAAAAAGAAAAAAAAATTGTATTCCATTTCATTTCCAATTTCATTTACAATTTTCAATTTACATTTTCAAAATTGCCTTATTACAACACACTAAACAATACCACTTCACCCAAACTCATCCACTGCCTCTATCACTTCCATTGCAATAGCAAAGCCACTTCTGTTTCACCAATATACACTTCATTTCACTTCGTCAACATACTTTACTCACTTCTGTTAAATTGCCAATCAACAAGTTTACTCACTTCATCAACTTGCTACTAATCACCTTCTACAAACATCAATTCATCACATCAAATACCCTGTGCCATAACAGCACAGACCTCCCCCTTGCAAGCTCCTGCATAACAATTATCCCTTCTCTAAACTGCTGTACATCATCTCCATTTCATTCATTTCACCACTACATCACCATTTAAAACATTCACTGCCTTGTTCCTCCATTCACTGTGCATACAAACCATATCTACACAATCTATCAACAACCTTCATTGCTACCATTCACCTAGTCATCAAAACTGTTTGCTCAAAATTGCTCAAAACTATCTCCACTTCATCAATTTCCCTCCTGCATATCATCATTTCTAACATCCCCTTGCTATAAACATCTGTACATACTTCTGCATATCATCAACATTTCTGTTCAACCAACTTCATCCACCTTAACATATCACTCACATCCACCTTAACACTCAAACCACTGCCAAACACTCAAATCACTGCCATAATTCACATCCACCATAACATATCACTACTGCAAACACACCACCATTCACTGTCAACAGTCTCCTTGATAACCTACCACTTTCCACTGTCGTCATCAACAACATATTGCTGCCTATTACCATCATCTTATCTCACCGATCCACTTCCCCGTATCCATTACAGCAACACAACATCATACATAAAACAACTTCCTCCAAACCACTTACCTTTGACAACAAAGACTCAACCGACAACATCATCCACAACATCCACAAGCACAATCCTCTCTGTCCTCAATTCCCCACTGACCATTCCATATCACCAAGCCACATTCACCTCAGACCTGAACAACAAATGCCATCCTCTAAAAGCTACCACAAACATTTCTACCTCACAGCAATACTTCAAAAAAAATAATATCACTGTGCACCTGTTCACTTTCCTCACCCATACTTGCACAAACCAACACACTGTCTTACTTGCCTGCCCACCTTAACATACAACCTTCAACTCCATACTTGTCTCCTTATCACTTACAACATTGTCCTTACAGCTATTGACCTCTGCATACAACATTTCATTGACCTTTACATCACATTTCACCATCCACCTCAAACACTTACCTGAACGAACCACTGGCCACAACATTAGTGCATACAAATTCTGCCATCCCCATAAACTCACTGCTAAATACTTCAAACTACCATTATTCTCCATCCTCAACAAACCCAGTCACCACAAACCATACGACCATCTCCTCCTACCAAATTCCTTCCACCAACATTAATGCACACGACATATATCTCCCTTCCACACTTCGAAATCCACGACCACAACTCCAATCGCCCCTCGTAAAAACACGAACCCCACTTCAAACCCTTAACCAAGAAATCCAATCGCCCCTTCATACCCAGATCATCCACAATTATTCATCGAAAAACCCAAACACCCAAATCAAACTTCAGCAACAATCGAACCAGCAATTCGCGATAATCCGACCACAACTCGAGCACAAATTGCATTTATCTTTAGTTGGTTTTGAAAAGAAAAAAGAAGAAGAGGAAGTTGAATTTACGTTTACAGAGAGAAGAAGCAGGGATTTGTGTTTGCGATTTTTATTTTTATTGCGTTGAGAACTTCGTTGAAAATTTTGTTACAGTAATTTTTGTGGGCTTGGGGGTTTGCTTGTGGGACCGTGGCAATGTTTTTAAAGTATTTGTAAAAGGAAAAAAAAAAAAAAAAGCTTGATCAATTAAAGTAAATAATTAGTCACACGGATACGTATACAAAATTTTTACCGTAAGCACTAAGACCAAGTCCGGATACAATTTCAAACAAAACAAAGTATTTCGTTCGTCTTCCTCCTCCTTCCTTTCACTCAGAATTTGACGAAAGTTTTGCTCGAAAGAAAAAATGGCACCGTAAACCAAAAACAAATCTTCATCTCCAACAGAACCTCAAAAATCGACAGTCGCTGAACAACAAGCACAACAATCGACAGTCGATGAAAATCTAATTACGTCGGAAGTGAAGAAACAAAGTGAAAATCGAAATGTCGAATCACTTCCAATGGGAGATATTCAAAAAGAAAAAGCAATGATAGAAGAAGAAAACCTACCTCTAGTGTAAACGATACCGATGACATAAAGGAAAAAACAACAAGTTAAAACTTAAAAACCTACATCAGTAGAAGAGGAAAAGCAAAATAGAGAAAAAAAAACAAAGAGAAGACATGAAAAAAGCCAGCAATTGAAAGCAGACCAGAAATAAGTGAAAGTATACCAGAGAAGGTAACTGATACTATAAAATAAAATATAACAAAGTTAGTATAGTTTTGTTATAGTAACATTGATTTTTTTTTTTGCATAGAACAAAAAAGAGAACATGCAGCAACAAATACCTATAGGGAAAGCAGTTGAAGATAATATGCAAAAAAGAGAACAAAGAACAAAAAGAAGAAATGAAAAAATGATTCAGAACAAAATACAAACAGAAACTGAGGTAACTGAAGTTGCAAAATTATAAAACTAATACTAACAATTTAATACTGTTAAATGTATTCTAATATTATCAAAAATGTTAAACAGGAAAAATCTCAGAAAAAAGAAGGGAAAAAAGCTGCAGATGAAGAATCAGAAGAAGAACAACCCAATTCATTAAACTAAGAAACATAATAACTTTATAGCATGATAAATATTGCAAAAATAATACCTGCAAATCATTTGATAAAAGAGAAGGCTGATAATTACGACAAACTGGTACCTAATTACAAGAAATAACAGTCATTATCATTTAGCGTAAATTGTTGATAAAATAATAATCAGTATCATTTAGTTGAAATCTGATATGTACAAAAAAACTGATATCTATTTACAAAAAAAATGATACCAACTTATAGAAAACTGATACCTACTTCAAAAAAATGATACCTGTTACAGAAAACTAATACCTACTTAGTATAAACTGCTATCTACTTAGTATAAACTGATACCTATTTACTTAGTATAAACTGATACCTACTTAATATAAATTTATAGATATTATGTAGCAGTTTTAGAAGTATTTCAACCATAATTTTTAAAAATTTGATACCAACATTTAGCAAAAATGATACCAAATTTTGGCTAGATAAAAATACCATATTTTATCTCGTGTTTATGGAAACTGATACCACTATATCATGTTATATATTGTTTTGTTTCAATGTTGTTTTTTTCACTAACAACTTAATGCCACATTTTCATGAAATAGGACGATGATGATTTTGTCAATCCATGTAATGAAACCATGCATACAACATCAAAACAAACAGACAGACAGATAGCAAAATCTGAAAATGTTAAGCCAGAAACTGCTTATAGATGTGGCTTACAAGCTGTCTTTAAGATATTAAAACTGGTCAAAGAAAAAAATGGACTGACCAAAAAGCAATTTGACATCTTAAAGAACACACATTTTTACAACTTCTCCAAAGTCATCTATGAAGAAAAAATAACAATGAAAGAATGCAAAAAGCATCAACAAAATTTGGATGCTTTATACATCTGCTACTATATGGAAACTGATACCTTCGTCTTAGGAGAAGACAAAATGAAGGTCACTGCCAAAGATATAAGCTTGCTGTTTGGGCTGCCATTAAAAGGAATAAACATAGAACCAACAAAAAAATTGACGGGCAAAACCATTCCACCAGACTGCAAGGATATTGCAACTAGAAACTTTGATGCATATACTTACATAACAAGAAATGCTATGGAAAGAAGAATAAAACAAGAAATATCAAAAAGGAAAAAAGAAAATGAAGAAGATCTGCCTTTATTGATACTAATGCAAATACTATTGACATTTTTCTTTTCCAACAACCAACAAAAACTAAGATGAGGAATTCTACCCTATTTGATTGACAATGAAACAATGCAAACTGTCTCATGGCCAGAAACAATAGAGAAAATTTTTAGTAAATTTGTCAAAAAGTTTATCTCCAAGCCAATAAACACGTCTGGATGTTCCATGCTTCCATTGGTAAGATGTGCAGAATATTATTAGTTGAAAAAAATGTTATACTCAACATTCTTATCTAATTATATCTTTAAATGTTTATAGTATTGGATCTGTGAGAAAATGAACCTCCAACCTAAAAGGCAACTTGCTGAAGATTTACTCAATTTTGCACGATGGGATGTAAGAAAAACTTAAAGACATTGTTGTGAAACAATTTTTGAATGATACAAAAGTTGGCAATGTAAGTTAACATTAATTCTTACTTACTCTAGTGAGTATCAGTTTACATTTTATGTTCTTTCTGTCTATAGTATCGGTTTCAGCACATAAAATAATTTTTTTGTGTCTACATATATCAAATATGCCTCTTTGCAGTATCACTTTAGCTTCTGATTAGTATCATTTTCAATGCGTACCTTTAAATTTTTATTTCCATAGTATTAATTTGTCCTCGGCATAGTACATCTTGTCCTCAACATAGTACATCTTGTCATTTTGCAAAGTATCAGCTATAATATACAATAATACTTGGTATCATTTTTAACACTGTACACAATCAATTAATAAGTGTGCATATTATCAATTTCATTACTATTCTATTTTCTTCTATTAAACTAATCACTTATTAATGCCAGTTATAACTTTTAAGTTACAAAATACTATAATAAAACTTTTTCATTTAAATTTTAAAACAAAATTACTGTTTCACTTACACAGGTAAAAGAAATAAGCACTATTCTTCCACATGAACACAAACTACTCCAAACAGCATCAACAAAAGAAGAATCAAGCAACAAAAGAAAAGAGAACCAACGGAAAAAAAAAACGAAGATGCTGAACAGAGTACACAATGTTTTGAAGATTTTGTAAGCCTTAATATTTTGCAAATGCACGTTAAAGATATGGAAGAAGAAGGTAAGAAAACAAAGAAGCAATTAGAGAAAGAAAAGAAGTTGAGGATAGAGGTAGAAAAAGAAAATTTAAAATTGAAAGAACAACTGAAAGAACTCAAATCAAGACTTGAAGAAAATGAAAAGAAAAATTCAGAAGTTGAACTAGAGAATAAGCACATTGAAGTTGAACATGACAACATTCTAAATGAACATGCACATGAAGAAACAGAAACAGAAAACAAGAAAAAGAAATCCACAACTGAAAATAATGAAGGTGAGAATGAAGACAGAAATGCTGAGTCTAATGCAGAAAAAGTTAACATAGCAACTAAAATAAATGAAGATGTATGTTTAAATATAGAAGTCCAAAACGAAGAAAAAAATTGCACAGCTAAAAAGATTGAACAAGAAAATCCAGAGTGTCAACAATAACCTACAAAGTGTCAAGCAAAAATAACAGAAATGAACAGGTACACGATTTTTTATTATTGAAAACGACACTGTTTGATTCGAATTCATGCTAGCTTATATTATAAATAATTATAAGTATAAGTTTAAATAAACTGATACCTAAATGTATTAAAAAATGATACCTACGTTCCATTTCTTATAACTTGATGGTATGTAAATCGAACTATTCATGTTGACTATCATTTAGTAGAAAACTGATACCAAAGTAATGCAGAATTTATATGTATCAACTCTTTGATTAGAACTGATGGTTGGTTATTTTACAAATAGTTTTCAGCATTAAATAAATCAAAACTGATACCTATATGTATGAAAAACTGATACTTACTTTCCCTATGAAACATTGATATGAATACAAAAATGGTACCCATAAACTGCAACTATTAACATTATTGATACTAATAATATTATATTCATTCATCAATAACAAAAATTGATAGCGTCTTATTGTTAATATAGATTCTCAACAGAAAAAAATGTAGAAGAAGTTGAAGACACAACTGCTGAAACTAATACAAAACAAGTACACCAAACAAGTGAAAAAGAAAGTACATGCATGAAGACTGAAACAGAAACTCAAATGGATGAAAATGTGCTCTAACCAAATGAAGATAAAGATTTGGACAGAAAAGAAAAAAGTGAAGACATGTTGAACAAAACAAATGAAACAGTGTTGCAAACATATGAAGATAAAACGGCGCAAAAAGAAATATAAGAGGCTCAAAAATTGAAAGAAGATACCAGTAAAGAGGGCAAAGTTGCACAATACAGTGATGTAGTACTAGACCTAACACCTCTATCTTTCAATCTCAATATCGCACAACAGTTGCAAGAGGGAATAACAGAAAAGGACAAAGAAAAAAAAGCAGTAAAACCTCCTAGTTGGAAAATGAAACAAACAGTTCATAAGCCATCTTCTTATGTGAAAAGAATAAAAACAAGTGAAAGGAAAAAAAAAAGCCCCATCTTTGACTATGGTCAGAGAATGAAAAAAACAACGAAAAAAGAAAAACCTAAAGAAAATGAAAATGAAGAAAAACTGGAAGAAAATGAAAATGATGAAAAAGAAAGTGCAAAAGAGTCAATCCCAATGCCAATTCAAGTAATAGAGCCAACACTATCAAATTTAGGACTAGAACACTGCAGCAAAACTTTGGCATACTTGAATATAGAACAAAAAAATACAATCAAAACTTTCTTTGCTATGACATCATCAAATGAGTAAGTTTACAAACATATATACTTATTTTTCTGGTTAAAATAACATTGTATAATTGATATATGCCTTATTTTCTTAAAACAGAGATATAGCACCGACAGATTAAGACACAATTAGAGGAGGATGTAAAAAAAAAGTACTACAAAAACTTCTTGAAGAAAATGTCACACATGGGATCGGTACACACTTTTTTTTGCTTAATAATACTACTACCAATAAAATTAATTACAAAAAATAATGTTTAATAGCTATTTCCAGTGCTATTTATACCAAAACTAATACCTACTTATAACCAAAAATTATACCTAATTACTATACATTATAAAGTGGTGGTCTATTAGTTGAATTATGTATTGACTGTCATGTATGACAAAATAAATACCAAAATGGTGCAAAACTAATTCATTGTAGCAGTTGATATCAATCCATACTTTTGTTTTCTATTAGCAATCGATTTAATAGCATGTTCAAAAATGATACTAAGTCAGTGCAAAAATCATACCCAGAAGCTGTTTAATCATATTACATGCTTATTTTTCTTGTAATCGGTAATATATATTACCATTGTTAACATAAAAGATACTAATTATTATTGAATATTGTTTCATCGATAACAAAAACTTACATTTTTTTGTTGTTAATATAGATAATTGGCCGGTATTTATCTAAATGTGGGCTGAAAGAGCACAACTATGCATTCACAACAATAATGACGGTAAATAAAACTTTAATATGCAAGAATATCACATATGCCACATTTATATTGAATTCTAACTTTTTTTTTTGAAATGGTACTTTATATACAACAATTCATTGGGACAACATATCACATGTCAATAAACGTTCGAAAGCAAGTTTCGAACTTGTGACCTTTTGCACCAAAGCCGAATTGATTAACCACTTGGACAATGGTGCTTGTCTCTAACTTATTTTTTTGTTTAACAGCAATCTATAGTTTTTAATATACATGGAATTATAAAATCTTTAGTGCTGCATTTCTTTGAACAAATTGTGGATGATGAATACACAGATGCTATATATTTCCCATTGCATTGTGAATATCATTGGACACTAGTTACTT
Source organism: Allium cepa (assembly GCA_030765085.1). NCBI lineage: Eukaryota > Viridiplantae > Streptophyta > Magnoliopsida > Asparagales > Amaryllidaceae > Allium > Allium cepa. The sequence goes on from CM060931.1 coordinate 446,682,506, forward strand.
TGACATACCCAACAATGCAATGGAGTCATCTAGATTCTAGACATCTTAGAAATTCTAATGAAAGAAACAACCCTAGTCTAAAGCAGGCAATGATATTGATATGCTATATTTTCGTCATGAAGCAAAATAATTTAATTAAACAAATCGAACATTAGCTAACTTTGTATTGTTTTATTTTGTTTTCAATAGAGAAATAAAATTGAAGAAACGCTGAAAGAAATTTGGAAAAGGAAAAATATACAGGATAAGGAAGTGAAAGCAAATGAAATGCATCAGATACCATGTGCACAACAAGGATCAGACACGTAAGTTGTTTATGCTGTCCAAAATGATACCTACTGACAGTTAAACTGATACTGTAAATTTTCTTTTAAACTAATACCTAGATACACAAAACTGATACTGCAAATATTCTTTTAAACAGTCTTGACTGTGGTATATACGTGATGATATTCATCATATCATTGAACAAAAGTCAAATACCACTCAAAATAGCCCCTGAACAAATGCTGAAGTCTAGAGCAAGAATTGCACATGAGATATTGACAGACAAAGAGAACTGCTGGAGCTTAGCCAAGTTCATGTCTAGTTTGGAAGAAGAAAGATAAATGAACAAATCAAACGGTTTGCAAAAATGTAACCGATATCCTGTCAAGCAAAGAAGAAGGTGTAGAAATTGAGAATTTTGTGTGTTAAAGTAAATCATTGTATTGTTTCACAATTAAATTCGATACTTATGAAGTAATGATGCTCTATTGCAATTTGGTACTTGTGAAGTAATGATGTTCTATTCTTAAAACAATGCTGATTTGTAAAAGAAATGATAATCTGCTGGAATGATTTGTTGTAATTGATGTTCTTTTCTTTACCTGTTTTTTTATATTATAACAAGATTATATATTGAATGTTCTATCATGCAACTATTGATCTTACATAATATTATCAGTTTTACGATCCAGCTACTAGTTGTACAATAATGTTATAAGATTTTATATCATATATCAATACAAAACAATAACCGGGTATCAGTTCTAATAACTAATAGTATCAGTTTTTCTAAAACTAACGGTCAACATACTTTATGAAATAATAATTAGTGCCACTATCAGTTTTTGCTAACGCAACATATCATTATGATTTTTTATTAGTACTAGTGTCAGTTATAGCATGTATAATAATACAGAAATTGATATTAAAAACAAACCAAAACTAATTCTAAAGTCCTTTATATCCAATCAAACAAATATTATCTCCAACCAATAGAAAGCATGTATCAATTCAATCATTTTCTTCAATCAAGTACACAACGATTATCGCATCCCATATACTATGCTATCAACTTTGTTATAAATAAGTGAAATATACAAAATTGAACAAAAGTGATATTACACAATGGAAAAATGATACCGTATTTTATACCAACAGAATGTGTAAAATGATACTAGACAGCTGATACGAACAGTATGCAATAAATATCAAAACAAATGTTTGAAATAAATAAATAAATAAACACCAAAACTGATACTGTAAAAACACATAACTAATAATAAAACTAATACTATCATTTATACTAAATAGCTGAAATTAAAATCAATTTGATAATATGCTATACTGAATACAAATTAATAACAAGGTTCAATTACAGTAAACCCCCAAAACAAGTCACACATCCACTTATTAATCAGTACAAATTCAAAATGTAAAATCAAATCATATCCTCTTCAAAGCTTGACAATTCCGTTTATTATGACCAAACTGCTTGCACTCGCCACATCTATTTTGTTTGTTCTAAAAATATGAAAATCCTCCTTTGTGCTTAATTGATGGTCTACCAGCACCACGTTTCTCCTTTGGTGGCTTGATAACATCTTGAATGCTACCATCAACAATAGGCCTATCATGATTTGGAATAGGATTTATAGCATTGGTATAAGAACAGCGATAAGCATCAACAGTGAAATAATACTCAACAAAATCATATACATACAACTTAGACTTGTTCATACACTTTATAGCATGTGCATAAGGAAATCCTGTAATTTTCCATTGGTTGCAACTACAGACCCGTTCCTTCAAATCAACACAATAAGAATATGGAGATTTCACTTCAAAACAGAAATTAGAAGATTTATATACATCCCATCCAAATCCTTCTTTAATCAATTCACCTAAACGCTATTCCATAGAAGGACAAAGAGTTGTTTTCCACAAACGACACTCTTCTCTCCTTTTAGCCTTTTGTTTCATAACCTTAACATGAATACCATCTAAACACAAAGTAATAAGCAATGCTCATTCATCTAAAATCCAATTATTAAAACTTTCTACAACATTAGAACTATATTCACCATAACGTTTCGTTGGAAAAAATAAATCCACCCACTTATCAAATGGCTTATCCTTTAAAAAATTTACTCCACCAACACCACCAATTTGATAGAACTTAGAATGTGCGCCTTCAATGTCATATAGATTAGAAGCTCTAGAATACATTTTGAAAAGATCAACAATAGACATATTTGCATTTTTGGCTTTTACCGCTGAAAGAAGATTTTGTTCCATATGCAAACAGCAATAACTGTGATAAGTTGCAGGAAAAACATCACGAACGCTTGAAAGCAAACCTTGGTAGCGATCTGACATAAAAACCAAAGTATGATTTTCTTGAAGCATTTATTTTAAATAGTTCAAAAACCATGTCCAATTATCCACATTTTCTATAGAAACAACACTCATAGCTGAAGGGAAGAAACCTGCAAATGCAAAAATAATTTATAAAAAAAACTAAGACTAATCATGACCATAAATCTAAAACAGTTCATGAAACTGATACTAACAGTAAAAAAACTGATACCGAAAACCTGATACAATCATTATTAAAATATTGATAGCCATGACATTATGCATATTAATCTTCATTCTAATACAACAAAGTAACGAACATTGACATATATTATGATACAAAGGAAATTTCAATACTACACAACTATATTTGATACCATATATTAACATACTTGAAACTGAACTAACATTATACACAAGCTGATACTAATCTCATGCTAACCAGTATAAAATTATGATATCAAATACGAACTTACAATTCAATACAATGCAAATTCTGATACTACAAACTTGTTAACTGTAAACTACATATCTTAAAACTGATACCAACATAATACAAATTATGATAACAAATTAATATAAATGCTAATGCAAACTATTTGACCTCAATACAAATAAATCAAAAATGAAAACAAAGACATACCTTTATCGCCATTTTTTGCAGTAGCACCCATCAACACACCAAGACGTCCCTTCAAGTGAGTGACATCTAAGAATATCATAGGACGACAATGCTTGAATCCTAGTAAGCAAGTACCAAAAGCAATAACCACCCTCTCAAATTCATTACGACAAGGATCAACATCCATTTCAACAAAACTATTTGGATTAGACTTCTTCATTGCTTCCAAATACCAACTCAAATCATTATAAGGCAAAGCATCATTACCATGCAACCCATTAATGCAAGTTGTTTCCCATGATAAGCATAACAGTAAGACAACTGAACATTGTATTCTCTTTTAAAATCAACTATAATATCATTAGGCTTTTTACTAGGACAATCACAGATCTCATCAATAATCAATGATTTAAAAAACGAACTAGATATATGTTGATTATTCACATTTCTAACACAAGCTCCACAAGAATGATCAGCAGCCATATTTCTCATAAAAAACTTCTTCAAATCTCCAGAATCATAAGAAGCATGGACTTTGAAAAGACAACCATCCTTATATGAAGAGAAAATTACAGTAACTCTTGTAGCACAATTCTTTAAAAATACTAATTCATATCCATTTTGAATTTGATATGTCATCAAAAATTCTCTAAAATGCTCGGTTCCTCCAAAACAAAAACCAACAAAATTGGAGATGCATAATGTCGACCCTCTCCTCAACATATCTTTTAAATAACTTTTACCGTTAACAACAACATTTGAACAGACAAATACAGTAGAAGATGAAGAAGCACGAACATAGGATGAACTTGAAATAGAAGCAGCATCAACATATTCAAATTAAGAACCCTTAACCTTAACAGTAAAACCAAATAAAGAACTTTTCTTATATAACTGAAAACAAATTATGCTCTGAATATCAGAATCAGTGTCAACCATAATAACTTTGTCCTCAAGCACATAAGAAATATGAATAGAAGAAGGAGTTAATTGAGACCAAATCGACATATCTCATTCTTCAAATCATACAAAGAGCAATCGATAGAAAATCGAGTGCTAAAAGTGTTATTATTCAACACAAACAGACAAAGAAGATTATTATGCCCACTGTCAAAAAAATAGAAAATAAACATTAGTAAAAATATATTCAATGTAGAACATTAATTATTCAATTTCACAAAACTGATACCTATCGTATATAAAACCGGTACCTAGTTACTGATGATAAAAAAATTGATACCAAGAAAAAATAAAAATGATACCCAAAAACTGAACCTAAAATATGATACTTTTCCACTCTATCACAACTTTATATACAACCCAAGCAATAATACTTTTCCAATCATCCCAACATTAATGCAATAAATTGCAAGATAAATTAAATGAAAGGTAAATTAAAATACAACACTACATAAAAAAACGAATAATAATAAAAAACCTGCCGCTACTTCCACAATTTGCCATAGACGAACGAACAAACAATGAGAACAACAACGCTGCATATCATTTGTAAAAATGAACACAATTAGAAAGCATGGCCAATTTTTTTAACTCGAATAGAAAAAAAACAAAAAATAGAGTACTATAAGCATACCTAATTAATACAATTTAAAGAAAAACGAGATCACGGTACAAATATGAAAAGAACGAGGTCATTAAAACGCGCGTAAGAAAAAAATGATCGACGAACTACAATTTTCAAAAGGACGAAATTGAAATAACCGAATGAAGTAGATCGATATTTTATTGCGAGAGGGACATTTGATAGTGACTGAAAAATTTGATCGACAGGAAGAAGAAGAAGCGCGCGAAAGTGGCCTGGAAAGAAAAGACGATAATTTGTTCTTTAGAGAAAATTATTAGCGAGCTGTCCTACATCCAAAAAAGCCATAAAAACTGTCCTTGAGGAAAATTTCCTGTTTGTAAAATACTCTTTTAGTTTAATTTGTTGTAAAATTTTATTTTGTTTAAGTCTTGATTAAAAAATTCCTTTTACTTTCATTTGTCTTTGCTTTGGTTCTATCTTATAAAAAAAGAAAAAAACAATTTTATATATATATATATATATATATATATATATATATATCTTTTCTAAATTTTCAGGTTGCAAGTGGTAGAAGTAATTGTTCAAGAATAAATTGCTTGTTTTCTAATCTTTAATAATAGTTGTAATACCTTTGGTGTCACACTTTTTTGGTATAAAGGTGAATTATCAAAAATGCCCATCTACAAGTATTATTAATATTAATATTACTTAAAAATAGGATCTAACGGATAAGTTTCTTTTACCAATTCATAACATCCCTCTATGGATATTATTGAAATCTTAATATCATTTAAAAATAGGATCTAACAAATAATATTTTTTTCAAAGTCGTCTTTTACTAATTAATAATAGAAGTAAAATTTAAACTAATAAAAAAATAAGTTCATTCTTTGTTAATTAATAATAGAAATAAAAATTCAAACTAACATCTTTAACAATAGTTGTAATACCTTTGGTGTCACACTTTTTTGGTATAAACGTGAACTACCAAAAGTGCCTCTCTACAAGTATTATTAAATATTAATATTACTTAAAAATAGGATCCAATGGATAAGTTTCCTTCACCAATTCAAAACATCCCTCTGTGTATTTTATTGAAATCTTAATATCACTTAAAATAGGATCTAACAAATAACTTTTGTTTCAAAGTCATTTTTTATTAATTAATAATAGAAACTTTAATAATAGTTGTAATACCTTTGGTGTCACACTTTTTTGGTATAAACGTGAACTACCTAAAATGTCTCTCTACAAGTATTATTAAATATTAATATTACTTAAAAATAGGATCTAACGGATAAGTTTCCTTTACCAATTCAAAACATCCCTCTGTGTATTTTATTAAAATCATAATATCACTTAAATTAGGATCTAACGAATAATTTTTTTTTCAAAGTCATTTTTTATTAATTAATAATAGAAATAAAAATTCAAACCAATAAAAAAAATAAGTTCGTTCTTTATTAGTTAATAATAGAAATAAAATTTCAAACTAATAGTTGTAATAGCTTTGGTGTCACACTTTTTTGGTATCAATGTGAACTATCAAAAACGCCCCTCTATATACTATCCAATCTTAATCATTTAAATAAAGGATCTTATATTAAACTTCCTTTACAAATTCAAACGCCCCTAAAAGTAGGTTCTAACCATTAAATATGATTTACAAATTCAAAACGCTTCTAGAAGTAGGATCTAAAATTCTTCCATTATAAATTCAAAATACTTCTTTACAAATATACAAAATTAATATAATTTGAAAAAAAAAAAAAAATTTGACTGATTTAAACATATACAATTTATAAGGAAAATAATTCATGTGTGACACTCGTTTAATAATAGTTGTAATACCTTTGGTGTCATACTTTTTTGGTATAAACGTGAACTACCAAAAATGCCCCTCTACAAGTATTATTAAATATTAATATTACTTAAAAAGATCTAACAGATAAGTTTCCTTTACCAATTCAAAACATCCCTCTTTGATATTATTGAAATCTTAATATCACTTAAAAATAGGATCTAACAAATAACATTTTTTTCAAAGTCGTCTTTTATTAATTAATAATAGAAATAAAAATTCAAACTAATAAAAAAATAAGTTCGTTCTTTATTAATTAATAATAGAAATAAAAATTTCAAACTAACATAAAACTAGATGTTGCAATAAATAAGTAAAATTAAAACTAATTGCATATCATTTAACGTAAAATATAGTTAAATATTTGCGTGAATCGTATTTTTTTGATGAAATTAAACGTATACAATTTGTAAAAAACATGCACATGCGAAATGTATATCATCATCAAGCGCGAAGCGCGTGCCGTACCACTCGTATAAAAAAAATAAAATTGCTGCTTTTAAAGTACATTGCTAGTAATTCTGCAAGCTCTGGTATCATGTCCTTATTTCTTGTTTTTATTTGCTTTGCATTTTTGGTTGCTTGCCTTTTGAAAAAAAATCCATTTGTAGTTGCATTATTAAATCACATTTGTTTTCAGTTTGCATTCGCATCATTTTATTTTCTTTTCTAAGGGCAACACCAATCCACATAAGGTGGGAGGTTTTGTCACCCCTTCCTTGGCCCATAAATTACATTTTATCTTAGAATTTTGATTAATAATAATGTTTAGACATCGGACTTAAAGGTCTCACGAGTTCGCCTTGGGCTTAATTGTACACTGACAAGTTGTCCTCTTTCGTCAATTTAATTTCTTAGCGTCTTGGCTACGGTAGAGCAATAACCATTTATAAATATTACGGTGATTCATAAATATTAAAGTGGTTGTTTCTCTGAAGGTACTTAAACCTTCAGTTGCATTGCTACGGTGATTGGTGGTACACCGATAAATCATGTCCGCTACCTTGTTGAGAACTATCTTGTTGGATTAAGAGAAAATGTGAATACAATTTTGGGTTAGAAGCTACTTATGATAGAAAATTTGTAATTAAGCCCTTAGCATTCATGTAGTTGCATTAGTTCATCCATATTTTAAAAAAAATCAAAATACAAAACCATAAAAAATTGTAAATATTCCTTAACTTAGTTTTTAAAACCTTTCCTTTGAAAATTTTCAATCAGAATCAAAAATTCAAAAAAAAAATTAAGGTTGTTTTTTTTTAGAAAAAAGAAAAAAAAATCAAATTTCCCTTTTGAAAAATAAATTCCTATTAGTAAATAGTTTTCCTTTATAAAAAACCCAAAAAAGAAAAAAAATTCTTGAAAATGTCCGAGTTTCCATACTCACATGAATTTCACAATAGTTATGAAAATCAATATAATCCATATAGTTTCACACCAAATTCTTATGGATATTTGAATAACAACTATTGCGTAAACAATTCGAATTTTGAACCACAAATTTTTTAAAATAATGACAAACCCTCAAATCTTGAAAAGAGCATTGAAACGATTTTTTCTTTGCTTGAACTCTCTACATAAAAAGTTCAAATTATAAATGATTTGTGTAACTCATATTTGTGCGATAACTTAAGTCATGGATTTCAAAATAATCAAAATTTGAATTTATTCAAAATTCAAATGATTTCGATTATAACTCATACCAATACAACTTTTAACTCCAAAATGAATTTCAAAGTCAAAATGGAAATGTGAACCACTTTTCAAATAATTTTGGCAATGAGAATAATCTCGACTATGGTCCAATGGACAATTTTTGTTCCCAACAATTTCAAGTTGAAAATCCTCAAATTAATAATTATAAATTTGATTTTGGTTGAGCAAATGGACAAAATTCACAAAGACCACATGGATTTATTATTTGAAACATACATGAAACAACGTGAGAAACAAAATCAAATCTCAATGTGTGACGAGTCAAATAATAATCCACCTTTTACCAAAATTGACGATTTTCAAATAACAACTTTTGAAATTGAAAATGACAACCTTAATGAAGTTATTGGAAATTTGGTAATTGAGTTGGATTTAAATTTTTTTGAGAGTGTAGAACCAAATTTAAATTCTGATATTCCTTTTCCCTATTTTGAAAAATTGAATACAACAACGTTGGATTTTAAACTTGATGTATGCAATGAAGTTGTGAATAATTCAACAAAGGAAGATGAATATTGTGAACGCAAAATTTTAGACGTGTCTATGATGAGTTGTTGAATTCTACAAGGGAAGATTTGAAAGATTTAAATCACCATTTTGATTTTGAATTCAATAATTCTGCAGAAGTTTTCAATGATAAGCTTGAATTTCAATTTGGTGAAAATAAACTTGAACTTCAACCAATTGTTTTATCTACTCTAAAAATGATCGAAAACAAAACAACTCATATGATTTTTTTATGATGCTTAAAATATTTTATGGTTTGGTTTTCCGTGCTTAAGCTGTGTCTCTCATACTTGAAGAGACAAATGAATTGGTCTTTAGAAGAACGTTTCATTTGCTCTTTGATGATATACTTTTTGATGTCGTGTAAATAACAATCGTTTCATTTTCATGTAAATATAAGTCATATTTTTATTTTATTTTTCTCCTTTCACTTCGGTTGACTATGTGGACATAGTCAAAATCAAGTGTGGGGGCAGTCTCATCTTGATTTTTCATAATATTTTTTATTTTCTTTCCAAAACTATAAAAACCACAATAAAAAACAAAAAAATGGCAAAAATAAATTTTATTTTTAAAATTTTGATTTATTTTCGAAGAAACACTATAAGATAAGTATAGGATTTTTGTTATTAAATTGAAATTTATCAAAATTTATTTGTCTGAACAAAAATAAAAATAAATTTGATTACAAATAATGATGGTTTAACTAATATATAGGAAGGTTCATGGTGATAATTATGAAGTATATCCTAACTGAAAATATTTGTTTAAAAAAGTGGTGGATTTGAAGAAAAGGATGTAGCATTTTTTATCTTCTAATTTTAATGGTGCTAAGATGATTTTGCAAAACTCTCTCTTCAATATATATATATATATATATATATATATATATATATATAACCAAAAAAAATTGTTTTATATATACGCATATATTTTATTAACACCTAGAGTCATGCGTTCACATGCAAGTGCGTGCGTACACTCGCCATTCTCAGTACCATGCTCACGTAAGCTCGAAAGGCAGCGCACGATCGGTATACTTGGCCTCAATTATCTGAGTTAGATGTATGTATATAAAAGTTCTTTCATTGTTAACACCTACAGTCAATATGTGTCTACACTTGTGTATACACTCGCCATGCTCCGTATTCCTCTTACATAAGCTCGAAAGGCAGTGCATGGGTAATATATCTGGCCTTAGTTTTCTGAGTTGGGCATGTGTAAATATTGTTAACATCAGTAAAATTTTCAAAAATAGAGAGAGTAAGCAATTAAAATTCGAGCACTATTTTCACTTATTTGATTCGATTTGTTGTTCAAAAGAAATAGAAATACCACTTTGCAAACTTTGATAATCAATGAAGGATCCATTTCACATTTACACTATGTTATCAACTGAAACAACTAGCCGAGCTAGAGTCTATTTGTGATGATAACTTAATTTTTGTTAGAAATTTGACAAGTGAAAGGACTTAAATCTCTGACCCGAACTTATATTTAACTTATTCGTGTTAATTTAAAAGTAAATTCTTCATTTTTATATATTTTCAAAAACTTGCATTCATCTCTTTGTAAATAATTCTTGCATTTAGAAATTTTCATTTCGCATTTGGATTTTGTGGGCAGTATCCGCTGAAAATCCTCACGAGACAGCATTCGTGCTACTATGGACACCTGGAAGTTTAACGGCTTGTTGCATATGCTTAATGCAATCGTGCTCCCTATAAAAACTATACAAAAACATATTTATCTTGGTTTTTAGTTTATTCGAGAACGAATAAAAAGATAAGTGTGGGGTAATTTGATGTACACGTAATTGTGCATATTTTTACTTCCATATTTAATCCAATTTAAGTAAATAAATGAGCATATAAGGTGTTTTAATATGTTTGAACCAAAATTCAAATTACTTTCAAATCATCATTTATTCATCTTCATATAGGGGAAAATGGTCATTTTTGTGTATATTTTAGTTTTATAAAATTTACTTGGACATTTTCATGTTGTGTTGTAGCAATTTGAACTCAAATGGAAGAGGTCTACATGAAAATATGCATGCACAAGAATTAGAATACAAATGAAGATGGAAATAAATCATTTCATGCAACATGGAGGACCCCATCTACCAACTTACCATGATGTATAATTAGGAGCTAATGCAAATGCTAATGAAGATTAAAGTTACAAGCACATGTAATGATAGATTATGTTCATGCTAATGACAACTTGGAGGCCACACTTCCTTGGGGCTACTTTGGGTTGTCTCCAAAAATATGATTAGGTTTTTAGGCTTGTATAGATACCCCATATGTTTCATGTAATGAAGCTCTTAGCCTCCTCTTTAGCTAGTTTAGTTTTAGGCTCAAAAATAAATATAAACTCTCTTCTTCTATTTCATGGCTACTCAGTCATTTTCTTCTTTTATGTAATTTATTTTTATGCAATGTTAATTCATGCTTTTTTTATTACATGCTTTTTTTCCTTTCATGTTAGTGGTTGGTTTTAATTTATGCAAGTAAATTAATTCTTTTGTTATTTTAATTAACTCCCTTCTTACTTAGCTAGAATTTTCTTTTTGTTTTTTGTATCATGCTGCAATCTACATTTGTTGAAATGATAACAAATATAAGAAGCTAAACCCCTTCAATTTAGGGGTAATGAAGCTCTCTTAATCGTGTAGATTCAATATTTTGATAACTTCTGATTTTTTTTTATGCTTACTGAAAATGTTTTATGTGGTTAAACTTTGTTGTTTTAGCTTTAAATTTGATAGCCTATGTTGTTGACACCAAATAGGCTATGCTTAAACAAACGTAAACACAAATTACCTCTTCATCTACAGATGATGTTGGTAATGAAATGATTTTAAAATCAAAATTTGATGGTCTATATTACTAATCAATAGTAAATAGATCATGCTTAGAATATATTTTATTATCAAGCTCATTGTCGTATTTTCATGAGAGTTAACAAGTGGTTTAGTGGGTATGTTAAAGTATGATGTTTTATGTTGAGCTAATTAATAGCATAAATATGCCATACTTTTTGATAAACACATCAACTAAATTCACTAATGACCAAAAGGGAGATAATTATTTTATTTTGTTTATTTATGTGATCATAAGAGTGGATTTATCTCTAAATTGTCTTTTAGTCTCATAGTTTTCATTCACTTTTGTAGTAGCTAGCTTTTGCAATTTTATGTAGTTAATAGCACTTTCAAATTCTTGGTTTAATTTGATTGAATAGAAATCTTAAAATCAATACAATTGCCTGGGGATCGACCCGTACTTGTGATGTATCAGAATTGTACGTCGTACTCCTGCGGTTATTTTTAATTAAAATTTGATTGTCGGTTTTCTAATATGATGGAAAGTTAGTCGTTAAACATTTTTTGCCTTAGCAAATTAATGGAGGAAGAGATAAAAAGTGATGAAGAAGAGCCAGTGAAAGAAAGTCCTTTGTAATGAGCCAAGTCCGCTGTATTTATAGGTAAAGATGTGCATTGATCGGTCTGTAATTTCATCAGAAGAACCTCTAGATCCATATGAACCAGTCCACCAATTTTCGAATCGATCGCACACCATTGGAACGATCAGGGTCGATCATTCATATGAACTCCAATAGAGCTATGATTGATCATAGGCATGATCCATGATGTAAGCTACTTGATCTCTAAATTTTGTGCAATCCGACGTACCGTTGGTGAGATGTCGCATTTTCCATGGAGTTGAGTTAAGTCATAGTAAATCAAGTGCGATCATTCCATGCTTCATCCAATTGAGCTGCAATCATTGAAGTAGATTCTGCATGATGTAAGCTACCTACTCTCTAAATTTTGTATAATTCATATATAACGTTTGTGAGATATCACATTTTTGTGAAATTATGGATCGTTCTGGCTAAAAATGATACTATCGTTCAAGAACAATCGGTATGTTTTTCCAATATTTGTGAAATTTGACATGCGATCAATTTTAGGGACTCCTTTCCTCAATATATCAATATTCTCAAAGTTTTATGGGTAACGGAGTTGTAGATCTTTAGTTATTGATTGATCATTGCTGATTTATGATGTTTTATGGATCATTCTGCTGATTTATGGATCATTCTGCTGATTTATACGATCATTATGAAACGATCGACATGTTTTTCCAATTTTTGTGTGTTTTGACCTATGATCGTTTCTATGGACTCCATTCTTCATTATATTGATGCTTTGAAAGTTTCAAGTGCATTGGTCTTGTAGATTTTGAGATATCGGTCGATCTTCGTTGATTTATGATGTTTTATGGATCGTTCTCGATCGATCTATATAAATTCTTCCTTTGCCCATAACTCAAGCATACGAACTCCGATTGACTTGAAATTTGAATTGTAGCCTCATGATCCCTTCCTTGTCACTTCATGATGATTGCACCTTAATTGGGACCTGGTCTAAATCTGCTCGACCATCGTCCATAGTCTTGTATATAGCTGATTTTCAAGGCTGGTAACCATTCGTTTTTAACCAAATCTATGATATAACGACTTGCCAAAAGGCGGGATAACAATAACCATTTGGTAATAATGACATATTCAAGTTCTGTAAATTTATAATTCCCAACCCCCCTCCCCCCTCAATTTTAGATTTACAAACCATTTTTCCTTTAATAAGACATTTAGAACTACTACTTGGGTTGTCCCCGCTCTTAAAAAAATCTCTTCTAATTTTATCAATTTTGCCAGTTACCTACTTCAGAAAGAAATAGAAGGACATCCAGTATAAGGCAATGTAGATAAAACTGAACAGATGAGAACTATTCTACCTACCTTCGATAAACATTTACCGTTCCACTTGGATAATATTTTATTAATTTTAGCTATTGCAGTTAACTAATCATCATGTTTGAGTTTTTGTAACCTTACAAAATCCTAAATTTTCTATGGGACATTTCATCATTTTATAATTCAACGTACGAGCAACATGGTTTTTTGTCTTATCTATGTCATTTATTATTATTGAACCTTTATCAAACTTAATCTTCAGTCCAAAAACTAATTCAAAACTGTATAAAATGAACTTTAGTGCAATAATATGCTTACACAAATGAGAAGTAAAAAACATAGCATCATCTACAAATTGGAGAATAAAAAGGCCATTACTTGTGATTTCATTTCCTACACTATCTAAAATCCTATTACTAGTGGCCAACTTGATAATTCTAATAAAAACATCAACTGCTAAATTGAACAAAAGAGATGATACTAGATTTCCAGTTTTAAGTAAAGACATAATCTGAACCACCCATCTAATGGGTGAAACCTCTATTTAATAATAAGTCTTTAAGAAAATCACAATCAACTGAATCAAAATCTTTAGCAAAATCAAGTTTTAAAAGCGCACAAGTGGTATTATTTTTACAATAAAAATTAATAAATTCTTGAACTACGACTACCTCATCCATAATATTTCCACCCTTAACAAAAGCAGTTGAATATTATCTATTAATTCATTCATTTTAGTACTTAACCTGTTAGCAAAAAACTTAGGAATGATTTTAAAAGGGAAATATTGTAATGAAATAGGTTTGAAGTCTTTTAACTGATTAGCTCCCACTTTCTTATGTAATAAAATTACATTGGCACAGTTAAACCTACCTAAATATAATAAATCGTCATAAAATTCCTTAAACATTGTAATTATATCATATTTTAAAACATTTCATAAATTTTCATAAAATAAATCAGAAAGCCAACCAGGACTGGAGATTTATCATTGGACATATCCATTATAGCCCTCAAAATCTCTTCTTCCGTAAATGGGATATCCAATCCAGCAAAATCAATCTTATTGTTATTAGTGTATAAGTTATCCCATTTAGCCTTGATTCTATGTCCTTTTTTAGTTCCAAAATTTCTATATAATAACGGGTAAACTCAGTGTTTAATTATTTTTGACAAAAATTCTCAATATCATTAATTAAAATAGAATTAATTGTATTACAACGTCTACCGTTAGCTACTTTGTAAAAAAAATTGGTCTTAACAGCCCCCTTATATCCACTATACCCTAGATCTTTATTTCCACATCACTTCTTCTTGTGTAATATTTTATTTAATTCTTCTTTTAAATTTAAAGTATATTTTTTCTAAAGTACTTAAATTTTGCATTTCTTCCATTTTATTCAATTTTAAAATCTCATTTATTGATTTATCCTTTTATTTTATAACGTTAGCAAAAACATCCGTACTCCATTTTTTAAGAAATATTATTAAATCTTTAAGTTTACTTACAGATACTTTAGCTATGTTTCCTGAAAATTTATAATAATAATTAATCATATAAAGTCATTTATTTGTTACTAAATCTTTAAAATTATTTTCTAATAGTCGCGTCTTTTCAAATACAAATTTTTTGCAATATTTTGATTAGTATAAGATAGAATAATTGGGTTACGATCCGAGTCAATATTCGAAAATCCAATAACCTTTACAAGTATGAAATTTATCCTCTACTTTTGTGACGTCCTCAACTCTCTGAAATTGACACTAATACATCATTGGTATTCATGTGCCATAAATCCAAGTGCCGGAGGGGCAGATTATCATGGGGTAAAGAAATAAAGATAGGAGATGGACAATAATAGAATCTCACATCATATTCAACACATAATTATATATATGAGTAGTACATGCAATTGCTCCAAACCGTTCCATCAAAGTTATGATAGGTACTAACCCAACTAGGATAGTTATAACGACCTATCCTAACAGTGCTAGGAAATACTAATACATAATACAGACAAAGCGGAAGGTGACAGATGACTTCAACAAAAGACCCAAAATGCTCCATGCTCCATGCTTTATGCTCTATACCAAATTTCTCCAAGCATACCTAACTAGTTGGCTGCCGAGGAAAATAGGGAACCTAGAATTTAAGAGGAAAAGAAAATAAACTCTGGGTCAGTCATGGGACTAGTGTGAGAAACTCAAAATACGATGTGAAAACAGAAGGTATCTTATAAGACCACGCTGCACATAAACACGGAACGGGTTTTTACCTTATGATGACCAAAACATTTGCTACATAGAATATGTGGATATTATTTTTAATGAAATTCTTTTAAAAACAGTTTTCAAGTAAGTACACATAATCTTGGCCGAAATTATTACATTATTAAATTCCAGCATAAGGCTCTATAATCAAATCCGAAGGCACTTATTAGAGAATGGATTTCCATACAATGACAAGGTAAGGGACTACCTTCCGACAGTACATCTCTAGAAAAATGCACCTGAAGCTCCAACCACTACTAATATAGAACCAACTTACCTTTACCACAAATAGTGCCGAATATATCATCACCCC
Source organism: Allium cepa (assembly GCA_030765085.1). Lineage (NCBI taxonomy): Eukaryota > Viridiplantae > Streptophyta > Magnoliopsida > Asparagales > Amaryllidaceae > Allium > Allium cepa. The sequence goes on from CM060931.1 coordinate 446,698,731, forward strand.
GCTCATTCTCGACCTACTCGAGAGCTCTCTTTGCATATACCGCATTAATTCAAAACCCGACGTCATAGCGGGAATAAATATACTAGAAAGGTGATGATTATACCCTAATGGGAGCAACCCACTTAGCTCTGCCACATCTACCCTGTTTTTGTCATTTTCGGGTGACGACGTTCGAGGTAACGATTACCTTACTCATAGCACATTCCACTTTGAATGCCACATTGTCAATCCATAATCACACAACTAATTTCTACAAACATATCACTCCTCTAACGACCCTGACTCGACCTTCGAAAATCGACACCGAGTACGTCACCTATATTCAAATGCCGCAGATTCAAACGTCGAATCTGGTTCGTCGAAGCTTATAACACATTAAGTATAACAACACAGCAGAAGAAAAATGAATATCAATATATACAACATTGATACAATAATGAATAAAATATCTAATACAATATGATAAAACAATATCAGAGACAATAATAATAGCGGAAAGATAACAACGGAAGGTAGACTCCAAAAGAGAACTCCAACACCATCAAGAAACTCCATCTCCAAAACTTTAAACCAAAGATAGCTCGAACCAAAAGCTCGAACCACCATCAACACAGAAGTGAAGCAACTCGATGCAAATGCGATGGCCAATATCTAGAGATTGAATGCTATCAAATCTACACCTACTATTCGGTTATCTGAAAAAGCCCAACTCTACACTACCCGTGTGGAAAATTGTGGGAACCTAGAGTTTAGGAAGGGAACAATAAACTCCACGTCAGTTATGGGACTGGTATGAGAAAAAAAAAACAGTTTTATCTTTTAAAACAATCAGCAAAAGAATTTAAAAATTGAAATCCGCAATGCTTTTTGGAAAATGAAACTACCATAAGACCACCCACCGCACACACAATGCAAATGCAGAATTGGAGGAGATTTCTCCTTATGATAGTCAAAATGCTTGATACACGAAAACCATTTGATATTATTTTTAGTGCAAATTGCAGAAAACCTTTCGAAAGTATAATATTAATCTTAGCCAGCATACAAACATTATTGTATGCCTACTATAGCTACCATGTTCAATAGCAGGTTACCGCCACATTCCATGGAAGGTTATACAACTAAAACCGTACAAGACGCGTATTTTTTTGTTTGGATTTCTAACAAATGGTCAGGCTAAGGAACTTCCTACCGCCACATGGGAATGCCTCTAGAAGGACGTCCCGAGAACCTACCCGGCTCTCTGCCAACACAAGGCCGGGTTACCTCTGTAACTAGGTAACTACTACTCGAGCATGCCATTCCCCGGTCGTTTGCGACCTTTATCCGAGATACCTCTACACCAACAACCACAAAGCAATCACAAAGTAACAGATTTGCAGTGACCACATGAGTTAAGTATCTGGGCTCCATACCATGATACCACTGTTTTCCTAAAGCGAATGACACACCCTAAAGGGTGCGACCCTCATAACTTTGCCGCATCTTTCCTATTTCGACGATTTCCGGGGTGTGAGGTCCTGATGCAGTCTCGTCCACAAAGCTATGATTTACACAAAAGCCATACTTTAATCAACAAATGATAAACAACATACAGCAGCACTCAGCATGTCACACTGCCAAATTGAGAGCATATCACTGATAACCTTCAACTACATAAGCTCTGAGCTCGCACGTCTCAGAGAAGGGTCTTAAGCTAAGAGATTAAATTCTCCGCCACCAACTGAAATGTATTTGAAAGAAATTTGTTTTATATCTCAAAGTGTAATGTCTAACATACAACCATACAAGTCTGTTCTGGATACGAACAGAACCGAAGGCAGTTCAAAAGAAGGCTTGCAATCCGGGTATCCACAATCCCGATCGGACTCCCCATCACATATGGAGATCTCTATACCGGAGCAACTCAGTGCAGAGTCATTCGACAGGTTATCCTATCGTTCTTGAAGACACACGGTCTTCATCACCGTCTTCAATTGCTATCCATTTGGTCGTATCACTATTCAGAATGGGTTATATGACATAAAGTCCTCTCCCGGCTAAACCGAATAGTGAGCGCAATATTTAAAAACATATGGATATTGGGATCTCAGTTAAGTCACAACTTATTATCCAAAACATTTCTTTCAAATGGTTTAAAAAAATTACCATTTTCGAATCTTTAAACAAAAAGATTCATTTCACAAGGTTCACCAGTCTTTCACAAAGATTCATTTATAGATTTAAAAACAATTTCCATTTCAAATTAGATTAACTCATCCAATCGTTAAATCAAAGCTTTAATTCATAGCTTTCAAACCATTTCCAATGATAACTTTAAAATAATGCCTATTTCAAATCTTTTACACAAAAGATACACCATTCATAATCCACTTCAATTTCAAACAAAGTTCAACCATTTTTCACAAAGATTTATTCATAGCTTTTAAAACAATGTCAATTCTATTTCAAACTTGAAATCTTTCAATACAAATTGGAAATCCTTTCTTTATATGAAAGCTATTATTATTTAGAAACAAATAGTTTTCATTTTGGAAAAATCCGATTACATTTGCACGAGTTAAAGCCCTTAAATCTTGGGTTAGATATAAATTTCTAAAAAAACAATACTTTTAAAATGGTTTAAAACTCATGTAAACATATTTATAACTCATATAACCTTTTTAAACCAAATTTCTAATTATAGAATTCAATTTCAAATATTGAATTCGAATTAAAATCAAATTATTTAAATTCCAATTTTTATCAAGTTATTCAAAATAACTTTTATCTTTAAAACTCCTTTTTAAAAGCTTTTCATATTTAACCCAATTCCATTTCCAAAACCATTTGGATTCAAAATTCAACTTTTAAAACCATTTCAAAAATATGTGACTTAACCAATTTCCTTATGCAATCCATATTTGTGTGTGTATGATTGTGGTTCAGGGGTTTTACACAATAGTGCAAAAATCATCAATCATTACAGATTCAAACACATCAATATAGATAAGCGGTATGATCTATAACGCTAATCTTCATTCACAGATTCACGGATAATGTAAATTTATTATAGATAAATAAATTACATTCAACGCAGATAAATAAATTACATTCATCGCATCTTGAATTAAAATCAAAAAGCATCACACAGAAGAGATATCAAACAATTCACAGCATTCAATAAAATACAGTCATCCATAAGGAAGATTAATTGATCATTTGTTTGATTGAAACCAGATTAATCGCTAATCCAGGTTAATTAATCAATTATAAATTAATTAACTTTAAATTATTAATCAATCAACTTATATTAATAAATGAGTAAATCTTTAAACATTATATAATTAATCCTTAATTGTTTAATTATTCTTTAATTGATTACCCTTAATTGATTACAATATTTAATTAATCCTTAATTAATAAATCATCCCTTAATCACTTTCATTAATTAATTTGCCTTTAATTGATTATATTATCCCAATCAATTACATTAATTATCTCTTAATTAATTACCATTTAATTAATTATCTTTAATCAGTTACAATAAATGATTATCCTAATCACTTATATTTTATAATTACTAACTAATTTCATTGAGTAATTATACTTTAATCACTAGATTTATCAATCATAAATCATTGATTAATTATCTTAAATACTTTTATTAAGTAATTATGTTTGAGGAATTAATTATTATTTTTAAACATCAATTAAGGAATTAATTAATTTTTCTTTAGTTTAACCTCAAATTTATTTAACCTTAATTAAATTACTCAAAGTGATTATCTTTTAAATCAATTTCACAAAGTAATTAGCTTTAATTTAATTACATAAAGTGATTACAATTAACTTTAAAACATTTAATCCTTAAACCTTTAATCTTTGAAACAAAGTTATTTTTAATTCATAAATTAACTTGAAACTTTAAAGTCAAATAACAATTTTAAAACATCATTTTTTTTCTTTCTAAATTAATTAATTTCTTAATTAAACTTAAACTCAATTTTAAAATAATTTACTTAAATCCTAATCCCAAAACTAGATCAAAACATTTATTATTCTTCAAGAATGAATCGGAAAAGGTTTTCAACTTAATTTAATTAAAATTTGAATAAAAACTTGTTTTATTTTAAATTTTGAACTGTAAAAATCTTTAAACTTGAGATGACTCGAGTTCTTACCCGAGCCAAATACCATTTTTCCCGAGATTAGCTTTGAGCCTCCTTATTTCTTTATTTCAAAACCTGTTTTTGTTTTAAATTTTTTAGACCTGTTATACTGTTAAAATCACGCAAATGTCCCGATACCAAACTTGAGCCCACCCTTACTTTTCTCAAGCTATTCTTCGAGCAAATTTCCTCCCTCAAAAGAACGGCGTTTCCAAATATAAATTTTGCTCGTGCAAGTGCACAGTAATTCCGACAAACTTTGATCGATGCCGTGAACTTAGACGAGTCGACGATCGTCTCTACTAGCTAACAGAGCACCCTATTTGACTAAAACAATATCAAATCGAATTTGAGCCGTTCAAGCAAGAACTGTAACCCATCTTGGACAAAGCTCCGATCAAACAATCACCTCGCCCCGCAACGTTGAGCCACCGGTGACCATGGATTCTCGACCTCGGCTTCAACAAATCACCTCGCTCATGTCCCCCTTTGTGCGATCGACCAGAATACTACGTCGACGACGAAAATTTCTCGTAAACAACAGCAACCCCAAACATACCCAAAATCCTAAATCAACATCAATCTGTCACCTCAGCATATTATAAAATTTATGAGTATTTTTCCATGATTCTACAATACCCGAGCCATCTCCACCATAAATCACGATTGATAATTCATTGTTGATTTCAAGGAATTGACAAAAATTCAAATTCCATTCAACTAGAGAGTCCTCCATGAATACTCTCGTAAATTTTTTGAAATGGTTATCAAAAATCATAAATTTGAAGTACGAATTCATTTCTATAATTAAAAATCAAAACCCAAATATTCGGCTTTTTTGTTTAAAATCTGACCATCTCTGTTATTTTTATTTTTAAAAATAACTACAAAACAGATATTCATGAAATTATTTTTAAAATTAGCATTTCATAATTATAATTACCTTTTATTTAGAAATCGAATCCTGAAATCATCTAGATAGGATGATTTCGAATTTTCTAATAGGTTTTTGAAAACCTGTAACAAGAACGGAGCCTAAATATAGGCATGCACAATCGTTCGCATACACAAACATGCAAGCATAATCACATCATCAAATCAAGCACTTTTGAGATTACAATTCACAGATCATTTTGATATATATCAGGTTGAGTTTGCTCACCTTTTCTGAAAGGACAGAGAACAGCCTGGAACATTGGAAATAGGTTTTGATTCATGTTGAATTGCGTGAACTGGCATGCTTAATTCAACTGAGATGATGTTGATTTGAATCTTCTACTTGCTTTGCTTAAGATTGAAGTTGAAGCCTTGCTTGCTTTCAGATTTTTGGTTTCTCAGGTTGAAGCTTTTTGAAAATAGTTTGAATTGCATTTAGCTTTGAAAGCTTTTGATTTTCAGGTTTTTACTTTGATTTCGGTTTCCAGATTTTTTTTTATACTTTTGATAAAATTTTGAAAAAAAGAATGAAGCCTGGTTATTCCTTTCTCTTATACATTACTTTCTAAAATTTAAATTAAAAGAAAAACTGAAATGCTACTCCTTTATTTTGCATACTAATTCATGTACACTTGTTCATTATTTGCATTAAAATTTTACAAATGTCAAAGCCATGTATTTTTATATTAAAACCCTTTAGTTTAATTTATTTTGAAATTTAGTTTTAAACCCTCTTGTTATCATATGTTACAAGAAAGGAGATTTACCCTTTTTATTGATCTTATTTAAATCTCAAACTTAAGTTAAAATATATATATATATATATACACACACACACACACTTTATATTTTCATTCATACATTTTTTCTATATTTATATTTGTATAACTTTTAAAGAAAAATGTTTTGAAATCTAATTATACACTAATGAATATATATATATATATATATATACATACATAGATAATATATATATATATATATATAGAATTTAACTTAGAATATATTTTGAAAATTGCATTAAGGTTCAAATATACTTCCAAATCAAAATGCCTCTTTACAAAAATTAGAAAACAAGATTTTGTTAGTTTCAAATATATAGGCATTTTAAATCCAATTTATAAATAAAATATTTATTATTGAATTTCAATTTCAAAAATCCAATTTACAACAATTTATATACATATATATGAATTTTTAATTTCAACCTTACAAATGTTCAAGACGTTCATTTTCGAATTCCACATCAAATATATTTATTAATTTTCAAAATCAAAAATTAAATTAATCAGTAAATAAATCTTGGCTAAAATCCGGGAATGTTACAGATTCCCCCGTTAAGAAAATTTCGTCCCCGAAATTTGCTAGGGAACGACAAAGAATAGATAGACACATCAAAGATAGAGAATCAACTCATCAGATAAAGCTAAATATTCATTCTGCATTTGACTTACCAAATCAGAATATCAAAAATATGAGAACAAACTCATTCAACATTAGACAAGATATTCGGGTCACCAGATCTACAAAATATGCAGGGGCATTGATTAGTTTGAAGGATAACTAACCACTCGTAGAATATATCTGGTCCCAGAGAATAGATAGATAGATTCAGTCTTCCATAATTCTCAAGAATTAGGTATGGATTCCAAATTCAGGTTGGAAGACCTCAAAGTATACACCAGCTTATCCCTCTTCGGACTTCGATTCTCACAAGAAAGTATAATAGAATTTTAAATTTGCTTTTAACCGATATCGTTTTATTGATACGATTCAAATTTAGCCTTATATTTGTTAACCAATTTATTCCAAATAAATTTTCAAATTCAATAGAGTTTAAAATGAAAAGCTGATAACAAAAATATGAGATAGGAACTTATCTACATGATTCGCAGTGCCACACCACACCGAAGCTTCTCCCTTGAGCTATCACGAAGTCATCAAAGAATTTGAAATCGGATCAAAGGAGATTGATAGAGAAAGTTATTTCTGTTGTTGCAGGGTATTGACCATTTGTAGTGGTACTCCCATGTCCCCTACCTCGTCCTCTTCTTGCACTCATACTCACTATCAGTGGATAGTAAGAGATTTTACTGAAGCACACGGACCGATATCTTAGGGATATACTCATTCTATGGTATACTTCACCCTATCTCTAATGAGTTACCTAATGTGTTATACTCCTGAGCTAAAGTTCAACCTTCAGCTCTAATACCAATTCTAACGACCCTGACTCGACCTTTGAAAATCGGTACCGTATACATCACCTATATTCAAATGCCGCAGATTCAAACGTCGAATCTGGTTCGTTGGAGCTTATAACACATTAAGTATAACAACACAGCGAAAGAAAAATGAATATCAATATATACAACATTGATACGATAATAAATAAAATATATGATACAATATGATACAACAATATCAGAGACAATAACAATAGCGGAAAGATAACAATGGAAGATAGACTCTAAAAGAGAACTCCAACACCATCAAGAAACTCCATCTCCAAAACTTTAAACCAAAGATAGCTTGAACCAAAAGCTCGAATCACCATCAACACAAAAGTGAAGCAACTCAATCCAAATGCGATGGCCAATATCCAGAGATTGAATGCTATCAAATCTATACCTACTATTCCATTATCTGAAAAAACCAACTTTAGACTGCCCGTGTGGAAAATTGTAGGCACCCAGAGTTTAGGAAGGGAACAATAAACTCCAGGTGAGTCATGGGACTGGTATGAGCAAACAAAAACAGTTTTATCTTTTAAAACAATCAGCAAAAGAATTTAAAAATTGGAATCCGCAATGCTTTTTGGAAAATGAAACTACCATAAGGCATCCCACCGCACACATAATGCAAACGCAGAATTGGAGGAGATTTCCCCTTATGATAGTCAAAAATGCTTAATACGCGAAAACCATTTGATATTGTTTTTAGTGCATAGTGCAGAAAACCTTTCGAAAGTATAATATTAATCTTAGCCAGCACACAACCATTATTGTATGCCTACTATAACTACCATGTTCAATAGAAGGTTACCGCCACATTCCATGGCATGTTATACAACTAAAATCGTACAAGGCGCGTATTGTTTTATTTGGATTTCCAACAAATGGTGCTAAGGCACTTCCTACTGCCACATGGTTACGCCTCTGGAGGGACGTCTCGAGAACCTACCCGGCTCTCTGCCAACACAAGGCCAGGTTACCTCTGTAACTAGGTAACTACTACTCGAGCATGTCATCCCCCGGTCGTTTGCGACCTTTATCTGAGGTAACTCGACACCAACAACCACAAAGTAAAAGATTTGTAGTGACCACATGAGTTAAATATCTACGCTCCATACCATGATACCACCCGTTTCCAAAAGGGAATGACACACCCTAAAGGGTGCGACCCTCATAACCTTGCCGCATCTTTCCTATTTCGACCATTTCTAGGGTGTAAGGTCCTGATGCATCTCGTCCACAAAGCTACGCTTTACACAAAAGCCATGTTTTGATCAACAATTGATCAACAAATGATCAACAACAAATAGCTGCACTTAGCATGTCATACTACCAAATTGGGAGCATATCACCGATAACCTTCAACTACATAACCTCTGAGCTCGTACGTCTCAGAGAAGCGTGTTAAGATAAGAGAATAAATTCTCCGCCACCAACAGAAATGTATTTGAAAGAAATCTGCTTTATATCTCAAAGTGTAATGTCGGACATACAACCATACAGGTCTATTCTGGGTTCGAACAGAACTGAAGGCACTTCAAAAGAAGCCCTTGTAATCGGGTATCCATAATCCCGATCAGACTCCCCATCACATATTGGAGATCTCTATATCGAAGCAACTTAGTGCAGAGTCACTCGACAGGTTATCCTATCGTTCTCGAAGACACCTGGTCTTCACCACTGTCTTCAATCGCTATCCATTTCGTTGTATCACTATTCGGAATGGGTTATATGACATAAAGTCCTCTCCCGGCTAAACCGAATAGTGAGTGCAATATTCATAAACATATATATATTGGGATCTCATTTAAGTTATAACTTATTATCCAAAACATTTCTTTCAAATGGTTTAACCATTTTCGAATCTTTAAACAAAAAGATTCATTTCACAAGGTTCACCAATCTTTCACAAAGATTCATTCACAAATTTAAAACCAATTTCCATTTCAAATTGGATTAACTCATCCAATCTTTAAATCAAAGCTTTAATCCATAGCTTTCAAAACCATTTCCAAAGATAACTTTCAAACAATTCCTATTTCAAATCTTTTACATAAAAGATACACCATTCAAATCCACTTCAATTTCAAACAAAGTTCAACCATTTTTCACAAGGATTTACTCATAGATTTCAAAACAATTTCAATTCTATTTCAAACTTGAAATCTTTCAATACAAATTGCAAATCCTTTCTTTATACGAAAGCTATTATTATTTGGAAACATATAGTTTTCGTTTTGAAAAAATCCGATTACATTTGCCTGAGTTAAAGCCCTTAAATCCTGGGTTAAATATAAATTTCCAAAAAATAATACTTTTAAAATGGTTTAAAACTCATATAAACATATTTATAACTCATATAACATTTTTAAACCAAAATTCTAACTATAGAATTTAATTTCAAATATCAAATTCGAATTCAAATCAAATTATTTAAATTCCAAATTTTATCAAGTTATTCAAAGTAACTTTTATCTTTTAAACTCCTTTCTAAAAGCTTCTCATATTTAACCCAATTCCATTTCCAAAAACATTTGGATTCAAAATTCAATTTTTAAAACCATTTCAAAAATCTGTGACTTAACCAATTTCCTCGTGCAATCCATATTTGTGTGTATGAGTGTGGTCCAAGGGTTTTACACAATAGTGCAACAATCATCGATCATTACAGATTCAAACACATCAATATCGATAAGCGGTATAATCTATAATGCTTATCTTCATTCATAGATTCTCAAATAATGTAAATTTATTATAGATAAATAAATTACATTCATCACAGATAAATAAATTAGATTCACCACAACATGAATTAAAATAATTCAAATCACAAAGCATCACACAGAAGAGATATCAAACAATTCACAGCATTCAATAAAATACAGTCATCCATAAGGAAGATTAATTGATCATCTGTTTGATTGAACTAGATTAATCGCTAATCTAGGTTAATTAATCAATTATAAATTAATTAACTTTAAATTATTAATTAATCAACTTCTATTAATAAATGAGTAAATCTTTAATCATTAAATGATTAATCCTTAATAATTTAATTATTCTTTGATTTACCCTTAATTGATTACAATATTTAATTAATCCTTAATTAATAAATCATCCTTTAATCACTTTCATTAATTAATTACCATTTAATTAATTATCTTTAATCAATTACAATAAGTGGTTATCCTAATCACTTATATTTTATAATTACTAATTAATTTCATTGAGTAATTATACTTTAATCACTTGATTTATCAATCATAAATCATTAATTAATTATCCTTAATTAATTTTATTAAGTAATTATCTTTCAGTAATTAATTATTATTTTTCAACATCAACTAAGGAATTAATTAATTTTTCTTTAGTTTAATCTCAAATTTATTTAATCTTAATTGAATTACACAAAGTGAATATCTTTTAAATCAATTTAACAAAGTAATTGGCTTTAATTTAATTACATTAAGTGATTATCAATTAACTTTAAAACATTTAATCCTTAAACCTTTAATTACACAAAGTGATTTCCAAACTCAAGCCTAGATACTATCTCTCTGAAACCCATAAGGTGGTCAAGTAATTTGATCGACTCTAAATCATTTAATATTTTACCATTCCAAAAGTTATTCAAATCATATTTAAAATACTTTATTAATCATTTGAATATATTTACAAAATATTTGGAGAAGAATGGTTGCGTTTAAAACTACATTTCAAAAGTGTTGTAGAAAAGTGCCGCGGAAAGTGCTTTTTAAGCTATATTGATCAAAACAACTTTTTTATCATTTGGAAACTCATTTTTTATCCCCTTTAAAACATTTTAAAAATATTTGTAGAATTTATTTCATATTTTTATATAATTTTAAAGAGGTTTAACATTCTATATACACTAATTCAGTAAATAAGGGAAAGTGATTTCCTTTGTGCTTATCGATGTGTATATTCATGACTTGCATATATATATATATATATATATATATATATATATATATATTCAACATTCGTATTAAACAACCATCATTGATAATCATAATAAAACATATATAACATCCTATAGCATATAATAAGATAGTTTAGGAGTTTACTCACCTTGGGATTTAAACAACGAACTAAAAATTGGCTATAGCTTTGCTAACTTGAATTTTTAGCTCACGATCACTTGGATTATTATTTCTAGATGGCTCGGCCTATGGATGAGAGGCTGTTGATGATGGAAGCCATTAAAATAGATATGAAGAAGAAGATGGAATGAGATGTGTGAATTTGTGAAGCCTTAGGGTCTTATTTACAGCCTTAGGAAAACAGGAAAATTACTAAATTGCCCTTAGAGATTATCAAAATATCTCTTGCACAACATCACTCCAGAATCAAATCCTTATCACCATACTCAAGTGCATGCATTATTGAGATGTAATGTGATAAGACATATTGCAAAATACCTTAAGATGGAATGAATACATTAATGGTGGATTTGATATTTGCTTTCCTTGTTTTAATGGTGATTAGATGTTACCTTTTTCACTTACTTTTTGTAGAAATGTCTTAGATATTTTATTTAGCTTTGATTTTACTAATTGTGATACACATATGTGTTATATGTGTATGTGTATGCATGTACAAACAATGTTGGAACAATTTAAGACAATTTTCGTTTGTCAAACCGTTGAGATTTCGGGATCCAATTTCTGGTCACATTTTCAATTTTTAATTCAAACTATTTATTTATGCAAACAAAACTTGAAAGTAAATTTCTTGTCATCTTTAACTAATTAAAAAAAGTTCATTTAACTTAAAAATAATTAAATATTCCATTTTCAAAGTGGTAAAATTACGGGTCGTTACAATCTCATCACCAATAAAAAATCTATTTAAAAGTGTCATTGGTTTTTTTCTCCCACTGGACCAAGTACACCATGTGTTGCTTTGTTTTATCTCTACTACGTTATAATCAACAACAAACCGATCAAACTCCTCCATATCAACATAATCACTTTATCTGGGGAATCTTTCTCCTTAAAATCTTGTGATATTGAAATCTCCATCCATGGCCCATGGACTTGGAGTAAGTGATCTAAACTCGAAACGCTTACTCCATAGAACCCTACGATCTATCTTAGTGTTCGTTCCATAAACATTAGTAACATTTAGGAATGAACCATCACTAAGATCAGTAAATATAAGGCGTGTCGAATGAACATTAATAATGTTAAAATCAATCTTAAAATGGTTGGAACCGAGCCAGTCCGCGATGGAAGATACAGATGAATTTAGAAAGAAAATTCTTATTGGATCAATATTGGGCCTATGAAATCTAGTTTATTTAGAATTCTAAATATAATTTAAATAAAATATTTTATTTCATTTAAATTCAGAAATGATAAATAAAATTTTATTTAATTTATATTCAGTTAGATATAATAGTACACATATGTATCATATTTATGTGTGTGTGCACGCATGCGTGGACGGGCGTGCATGTGTAACATAATAATCTACGTAAGGTATAACATGCCTATGTATAAATGTTGGGATCTACATTGCAATGGATATGTTAGCTCATCCTATATATATTGAATATTATCCAAATATATATATATATATGTGTGTGTGTGTGTGTGTGCGCGTATGTGCATGTAAACTTGTTATTTATATAAATAATAAAAACTATGTAAAATTATTACTTATGTGTGTGTACCTTTTATGTAAAAATATTAATGATTTATATACACTATTGCATTAAATATTAACTATATATATACCTATCTATATACATAATATATAAAGACTTCTTTAAAATCATTTTACACATATGCATATATATCTGTGTGTGTGTGTATGAATTATAGTAACAAAATCATTATTATTATAAATATATATAAGTATGTTTATAATATCTAAATATGTATATGTATGTGTGTGTATACTAATTATGTATTTAAAAGATATACATATTTTTAAATCTTTCTAGATTGAATGCACAACAAAAATCATTTATTTACATATTTTAATTAGTTAGTTGAAATACAATAAAATAATAATAAAAAATAATTCATGTTTTATTATTCGAATTTTAAATTTTGATAAAATCAAGCATGATATCATAAAGTTACAAAATGTTTTTATATCAAAATAATATTTTAATTAATTAATTAATTTCGGCTGTTTTTAAATTCATTTTAAAAAAAATATAGAAAATGTTATTTAAATTATGATTTTATGGTCCAGAGTTAATAAGATGATAAAAAAATTTAAAATTTAATTTTTGAAACATATTTTATTTTCTATGATTTATTTAAAAGGAAAATAAACACAAGGAAGAAGTTGCAAAAAATTTAGTTTCAGGAACAACAAGTTTACTTTTTAGTCTGAAGGGCATTTTTTAGTGTAAATTGAAAATGATAGTTACAACTAGCATTCTTTGATTTGCACTAAAAAGCGTCCTTCAGTCTAGAAAGCAAACTTCTTGTCCCTAAAACTAAATGTTTCTCCAACTTTTTTCTTGAGCCTAAAAACCCATTTATTTAATTAGTATATTGATTTAAATAATATTAAACAATTGTAATAAGTATTAAAAATTAATTTGCAGCCATTGAAAAATATAATCTACATAGATATGCATTTATAAAAAATAGATTCAACTATTAACATGGTATAATGAGATAATTAAATACAAGTTATATAATTAAAATTAGGTATTATATTAATACATATATGTATTATATATTAGTTCATAAAATGATAATAATTAAAATAAAATTTGTTTGGCTGTGCACTTCAGATCTATATATATAATGTGTTTTTCTAAACAAATTAAAACATACATATAACCAACCTAATATGTGATAACATTGATGATACATATAAGAATCTCAAATAGTTAGAGATGTAACAATGATGTGTGTGTATGAATAATATAATGTTACCCAAAAATTATAAACCATATAGTATAGTAAATACATAAACTAATATTGGTGCTTAAAGCATACCTTGTAATAAAGAATTCTCCCCCTTTTGAAATCTTCTCGATTTTCCAGATTGCTAATCTTTGAACCATAGTCCTTTAGTTATCTATCGTCTTTTGCATTAATTTGAGATGAATTTGTTGGAGCTCCTTTTGATGAGATTGGCTAGCAATGATGGGAAACGGCAGCCCAAAAGTCTTTTTTGCATTAGGATTAGAGGTCCTTTTATAATGGAAGAAATAGAGAAAAATATGGATCACATCTCATATCATTTCTCATCAAATCTCAACCATCCATCTCCAAACCCCTCTAGTCGTTTTAGCTCCTCTTGCAAGCCCTATTGCCGCTGAAACAAAATATTAACATGATGGGCTAATAGCCCATTTAAGCCCAAATAAATATTATTAATTAAATCTAATTTAATTGCTTGTCGGTATCGCATATCGATCGACATATTTATAACTATTATAAATATATGCAATAGCATTTATTCCTTAAATAATATTCAAAATTTTATAATTAATATTTATAAGTATTAATTAATTTAATTATTTCATAAATGTTAATTAATTTGTAACAATTATTAACTAATTAAATCGCTTGGTTTAAAGAGAATTCATCATTCTGGATGTGTGACTTGTCAGGTGTACATTCGATCAGCGATTAGCACCAAACTATTAGAATGTTAATGTTCAAACATCACTTAGCAGGTGGTCTAACATCTTCACTAAATTTATCATTTACTTAGTTTTGGTAAAATCTAATTTTATATTTTAAGCATTACCCAGCTGTGATATTTATTTACACCAATTCTCTTCGTCAAAACTATATCACTTTGGATTCATGGAATTTGCTAATGGTTGAAATTCCAATATCATCCATATTTAACTCTATAGTCCAAATACAATGTCCTTGGTTCAATAATAACAATTATTATTAACTAAACTACTCTGGCCAAAGACTTTGACTTTATGTTGACTTGAGTTGGTTGCGATACTAACCCCATATAACTGAGGAGATGAATCCTCTCTTGAATAGTGCTTAACTTGCAATATTTTCACTCAACCCAACTATAGTCACTTAATGGATGCCATGCTATGAACTGACTATAATCAAAGTGAAGCTTTCATATAAAAGATCCTTAGTATTCTTCAGTCGAGAGAGTTGTGTAAATTAGTTGCATTGGTATTTTTTGACCCTAGTTATATTAACCAACCGAAAACTATCGAATGAGTCGTTCTATAGTTATCCAATAACTATTAGCACGTTACCCCTAGGTTCCCCTAGTAGTCATGAGTAATACACTACCCATTGGAAAGCGTTACGTATTCTAGTCTCAAAGGATACATCGATATACAGTCTTGATGCATCTTGACTAAGAACATTTAAAATGGTATTTTTGTTTTCATTGTGATAAATTACTCATAATTACAACACTTTGTAACTACAATCGAAAAACATACCATTTTTTATATTTTCTATCAAAATATATAAATTGATTAATTAATATAACACAATATATCAAGTATGTTATATAAATAAATACCCCTTTTAAACAAGATTGGTCAACAATTATGTATGATCTGTCTTTCTTGCACCTAAAGACGATAGTTAACACATGCTCGGTATTTGTGTGCGATCTTTTAAGTGGCCGAAAGATAGGTCATTTGGAGTGAAGGAAAGAAAAAGGAAGAATAGAATCTCACAAAATGTAACAAGTAATATATAATATAAACAAGCCTTTACAAAACATATTCATCTTTATGATACAAAACATCAACCTAGACAGTTATAACAGCCTCTCCTAAAATTAACAATTATAACTAGAAAAAACAGCAGAAGAATATAAGATAGTGAATATGTCTTGGAGAATCCATCTCGTCTCCTGAATGCTCTCCAGCTAAATCCAAAAAATATATTCGGGCTAACCCAAGCATTATAAGAAAAATAATGCCCGGATCAGTCTGGTAAAACAAGCGTGGGAAAATCAAATCATAAGGAATTTATTTAAAATCAAAGGTATCTTGTAATACCATGCCACACATAAACATGGATGTGTTTTTACCTTACGATAACAAAAAAATTCTTTATAAAATCAAGTGATATTATAATAATTTCTATGATACAAATATATATTAATAATAGTCAAAATTGTTATAGTAATTAAATACTAGCATAATATGTATACAACTAAGTGCATAAAGGCACGTATTGGATAATGGATTCCATCAGTGACAAGGCACTGGGGTACCACCTATCACAGTGCATCTCTAGATAAAACACACCGAGAGCCTGACATGGACTCCCTACGAGTCAAGACCGGCCTTAGCCCGTACTAGATAGCACCGAATATGTAATCACCTTGGTTGGGATCAACAACCTAAATGGGCCCCAAGGATACACGATCTAAAATATTGATTAAGATTGGTGATGACCATACCTCAATGATAGCGAACAAAATAGTCTTGAAGCATATCCTATGATTTTAATCATTCTCGGGTGTGAGGCCTGAGATTACGATTAACCTTTTTTGTAGCAATCCATCTTTGAATGCTAACACTACCCTCCAAGAAGAAATGCAATGCCAGCATTCATCTATATAAGTTCGCTTTGGGTCTGAACGAAACCGAAGGCACTACCTCTATTACATCCATTTTGGAATTAGCCTTGGGATTCATAACAAATAGCCCTTGCACTTCAAAAGCTTCATCTACAATCATCTTCAAGATGTCTTCAGTTCGAAATGCTTGAGTTAGATCGAAGTGGTTTTTGCATAATATATACTTATCCGGTCTCGGTCTCATCGAATAAACATTCGATAGTTTTGGTCAGCTAAACCCCGGTTCTTTTAGAATTAATCTGACAATACATAGGAATAGGGATCACCACCTAATTGTTTAAGTGGACGGATCTCTCAATCATTTGTCCTAGGAGAACAAAATGAGATTTATACGCATTCTACAGCATCATTGAAGATGACTATGCTATATAACTCACGTGTTTCTCCTAGATATTTTCAGAGTTATATTTTGGTCCTGAATTGATAGTCGGTTATTTAACTATCAAATGAAAAACAACAATAAATTCAAAAATTTAATTACCCATAGAAACCACTAAGCCTCAAACTAAATCATTCGTTTATTTATAATCTTTACAAAAGTGTTTATCAAACACATTCATATACTTATCTTGCTGACATAAGTATATCCACAAAATATTTATGAAAGATTTCTCATTTCCAAATCATATCAAACGATTATAACAAAATGTTAATTAAATTATATGTAAAGATAACCTCAAAAAATATTCTATTGGTGCTAAGTATGGAATGTGTGTACATACCAACAAAACGAAGAAAGTCGGTTAAAGGAAATTAAATCCCAAATCCTTTTATAAATTTTCTTCTATAAACCCTCTTAATAAATCTCTTTTATTTATGAATCCTCTTTACTTAAATTCCAAACCATTTATAAATCACCAAGTCAAATTTATATATTTCTTTTTATAAAAATTAAAACCTTTTATATATGTCTTTATAAATTTTCAAAATTATTTATAGAACTTTCTTTATAAATATCCAAAATTATTTATAAGAATTTCTTATAAGAATTTCTTATTTAGAACAAAACTCCTTTAATAAACTCATTCAATAAAGTCCTTTTGATAAACAAAATCATTATTTAAAAAACCTTTACTAAAATCATTACTTTACTTAAAACCATTATTAAAAGTGTGCTTAACCTTAAAAATTAGAAAGAAGCATAGTGACTACAATCGTTCTCATTTAACCGAATTTACTTTTCAAGTTATAACATGGGTATTTACATAACAAGCAGATATGTATAAGGGAATCAATCAATAACAATCAATCATATAAATAAATATCCATGTTACCAAGATAGCAGACGTGGATTTATTCTGCCAAATACATGTCTATGTTAATATAGTGACAAAATGGGTTTTTATTTTGCCTAATAGATGTCAACTGATCTACTTGGGGAACTATGGTAGAACAGTGATTTATTCTGGCTATGGTAGAACAGTTATTTATTCTGCCAAACAGATGTCAAATACAAGTTAATTAGCATAAGATGATTTATTTTGCTAAACAGATGTCATTGGGTTTCATATTCAATCGAGGTTACTTAAGATTAGTCGACAAAGAAATCCCTTAGATTTAAAATCTTCCTTTAAAAGGAAGTTGCTTCTTGAAATCAAAACTGATTTTAAACCAATAATTAAACCCTAATTATCCTTTGTTATTAAATGGTAATTTAAACCTTTTATTAATAATTAAATATTAATTAACCTTAATTAATTAATTAATTAAGGATACCTTAATTAAAATTTAAATAATAAGTTAACCCTTCATTTAAATAATTAAATCACAATAAAGTTTTAATCAAATCTTGACTTAAATTACACTTAATTAGTAAGTAATTCAAAATTAAACCGTTTTATAAATAAATAATTAGTTAATAATTAATCTTTGAAGAAATTAATTAAAATAAGAATTAGTCCTTAAACAATTAATTAAATAATAATTAACTTTTAAATGTTTAATAATTATAATTAACTTATTTAATTAATACTTAATTACTAATTACTTAACTCAATTACTTATAACTTCTAACTATTCTTAATTAATAAATTAATTAAATTCTAAACTCATACTTAATTAAAACATAATTAACCTTTATACTTGTTGTATTTTTTGAAAATAATTTCAAAAATATTTATGTGAAAAACCCTTTATTTAAAATTTTGATTTTTTTCGAATTGCATTCATAATGACTATCGCTACAGATGTAGTAATTTAAGGTTAATTTCTAAGTTACTATCTTTCAAACTCCTTTACTTGTTCCATTATAAAACTTAAGAAAAAGATTTGGAAAAAAATTAAACTTTGAAGTTCAGTTTTAAAAAAAATATAAATCACAATTTTTCCAAGGAATTTCAAGTCTTATTTAACATAACAATGTGAACAAGTTCACTACAACATCATATTAAAAGTTCAATTACAACATCAAACTCAAAGTTCGCATAAAACATCATACTTAAAGTTCACAATTTCCAAATAATACTAAAGTTAGACTTTAATTCAAGTCTAATTTCCATGTCATATCAACAAGTTCTGTAAACATCCAGATATATAGTAATATATAATAATCTAACATAATTAAAAATATCATACAAATAATTTATTCAACACATATCAAAGGTTAAAACTTTAATATAAAGCAAAGTTTACTCACCAAAACCATCTAAACTTCCACTAGAACTAGAATAGAACCTAGATTGATGCTATATGCTACGGAAAAAGTTGATTTTGGGCTTTAAAACTTTAAAATGGGATCGACCAAGGTATGGTACACATGGCAGGAGGGTGATGAAGCTCAGCGTTGAAAGGTGGAGGGACTTCGGATCATCATTGCAGTCATAAAATCGAACCCGAAAATGGTCATCTTCCAATTGATTTTTATACAAGTTACTCAATAAATTTGGAAAAGTTTCCAAAAGGGAAGTTCTTGTAAATTCTTTTCTATACAATTTAGATAAAAGAATCACTCAATTTGGATCATATTTGAGGAAGATACGGTCAATTGAAGAAGAGATATTTACGGAATTGAAAATGTGGGTCCGAAAATGAATCTGAAGGAATTGAGATTTAGACATGGTTATGCTCAAAATTTAAAGAAGTGGTACGCATGAAATTTATAGCCACTAGAATTCACTATGGTTTAGAAAAAAAGAAAACCTCCATATGGGTAAGATGTAAGGAAGATACAATAAAAGGAAGAGGAGGAAAATTGAAGAAATGAAAGGGGTATTTATAAGCAAGAAACAAAGTAAATTACCTTATTTTCCTGGTCCTTTACCCTCCACCTTCTCTTACCACATCACTGTGCCACCTCACCAAAATGTACCTCAGCCCACAAGCTTGTGCCCTTTCCCTTTCCTTAGCTATCATGAAGTTAATGATCGTACTTAATGTTTCTATATATTTCGTAAGACATCTTTTAAATTCTTTAATTTTAACTTAACTAAATGCATTAGTATACATATATGTACACATATGATTTTACTTATTTGCAAATGAATGTGAATACTAACTTATTTCAAAATGTATATATCTATACAACAGTGTTTACAATGTTTCCTATAATGTTTGGCCAATGAAAAGTCGAAAAACGAATTCCAGTCACATTTTTGATTTTTTTTTCGAACTAATTATTTTTGTAAAAAAATTTGAAAATTATTTCGCCATCGTTATTCATTATTTAAAACGGTTTTATTTCAATTATAAAATCTATTATTTGAATACTTAAGATTAATTAAATATACGCCAAAGCGGTGAAATTTCAGGTCGTTACATTCTCCACCCTTAGAATAATTTCGACCTTGAAATTTTACCATAGAAATTTGAAAATTATTTCGCCATCGTTATTCATTATTTAAAACGGTTTTATTTCAATTATAAAATCTATTATTTGAATACTTAAGATTAATTAAATATATGCCAAAGCGGTGAAATTTCAGGTCGTTACATTCTCCACCCTTAGAAAAATTTCGACCTTGAAATTTTACCATAGCCCTAAATCCAGAAACATTTAGCACTACTCATCAATTTGTAAGATGTACATAGACCATTCCTACGTAAAATTCGATTTGATTAGTCACTTGGATACATTATCTTTACTTCCGAACTAGTATCGCTCACTCGACTTCCTATTGCGGACTCTGATCAGACTTCTTAATTAGAAACCTCTATTCTCCTTACATATCCATATACTAGGGTAGAAAACTTTGGTTCTAAATTATGAACCCTCACTAAGTGTTCTCCATCAATAATCGAGTGATAAATCCTTATCCGGAATGGTGTGAAACACCTCAAGTCATGTGCTCGATTCTTGGATTTAGAATTATGTGAGAAAGTGAAAATGATCTATGTACCGCTTATGCACTCATCTACAGGTTCATACTTACCAAATTACCTTCTTACCCTCCTATACCATATTTACGAAAACATTTCAAAAAAAATTCAACTTAGATTCAAACATTTTAAATATTATAACTTATTTATGAAACCTTTCATAAAATCATCTTAACTTATTGCTTGCATAATACTCTCCTACTTCCTAAGAGTATATACAAAACATCTAATTTTAATTACAACCAATTTTAACTATTCAGATGTAGACCTAAAATAATTTAGGTCACAAAAATGAGTCGACAAATTCGACCCCTTTACCCAATCATTTTGGTAAGTAGCTAAGAAGTGTAGGATGCTAGTATTCAAATTTCATCCTAGAGTCTACATTTTCTTAGACACCTCTAATGTAAAATTGTTTATTAGCCGGCCCAATAACATTAAATAATTTTTAACCTCGTAGGTGTTAAAATCCAAAAGATGCGTTTTTAATAAAACAGAGTTTTTAAACCTCATTATTAAATTTAACCCAATTAAAACTTCATTTATTAATCCATTCTTTAGTCAAAATAATTGAAAACTCATGGGCCAAATACCCGGGTTTTATTTAAAAAATCTTTTTGAATGATACTTTATTTTTTTACCCTTAGAAAATTATCATATAGTTCGAGTAACTCCAAAATGATATTAAGGAACTGGGTACTATCAAGTAGTGTCATATATCCCCTTACCAAGAAGGGTAATACTCAAGACAAGTGTTTACCATTTGAACACATCTCCTACCCAATTTTAGTCACTTTCAAGGCACTCGAACTAGTTAATTATAAAAATGCTTCCTATTTTCAAATTCACATTTTGAAACAATACTAAATATATTTCCAGCTAAATTATTTTTAATAAAATATCTATTATCCATTTGCTTTGGATTCATTCAGATTCGAACTTGTTTCAAATGTACAATAACAAAGAGAATAATTTACTAATTGCACTGCCACATTCGCATAAGATAACATCCGACTGTCACTTAGAAAATTATTCCGATTATCACAAAACAAAATCGAGACTCATTCCTCAAACTATCCAAAGAAAAGTCTTCTTTAAAATTCCATTCCAAAGTATTTATACTTTAAAGCATTTTCTAGAAATCTTTATACCACTCTCCAGGAATTATTTGAAAATTTTATCAAACCAACCGAGATTTAAATTCTCCGAAAATCCATCTTATTTTCAAAATATAATTTAGAATTCTGATTTATAAATCGCTGTATATAGAATATTTCCTCAAGTACTCATTTTTAAAATATGTTTCCTTTTTTTCAATAAAGAACCTTTTATTAGAATCCAATACTTATGTCCCAACATTATCATCGAACGCCTTATAGTCAAACTATGAAACTTAATTCATAAGGTGTTTGTTTCAATGTTCCTAAAAATTCTACCTACCTAGCCTACGATGGAAAATGGAAAACTACCAATAAATTAGATAATAATCAATGCTCAAAATTGGAAGGCATGACGAATCAAACCCTATCCGATAATAATAAAATATTCTCATCTCCAAACAACAATCACATCATATATAGCTATAATTTATGTTTGAAAATTATTTCTTCATGTATAAAGTATATTCCTGGGTAAAATTATTTCATTTACCAATTTAAAACAATAATATATCAATTTGCATAGTTTAAATGTTTAAAACCGCTATCAAGATAGTGGTGCCCCACGTCTCGATCAGAATTCATAAACCACCCAATCGATACATAAAAACACAATATAAAACATATTTGTTGCACAATAAAATATGCATTTAATATATATACCCAAACTCATTCTAGAGTCTCACTAACCTTATCTCAAATGAGACAACCCCACTAAAGCCTAGGTGTTTGCTCAACCTAAACTCTGATACCACGTTGCAACAATCTTCCTTTCTTACACTTAAAGACGACACTTAATACATCATCAGTATTTGTATGTCGGTCATTTAGGTGTCCAAAAGAAAATTTATTTGGAGCGAAAGAAAGAAAAAGGAAGAATAGAATCTCACAAAATGTGATGAATAATATATAATATGAACAAGTCTTTACAAAAATATTTCATTTTTATTATACACAACATCAGAGTACATTAACCTATCATCAACCTGGATAGTTATAACAACATGTCCTTGCAATTTAATAACTACAACAAGAACAAACAGCAAAAGAATATAAGATACATGAATACGTCTTGGAAAATCTAGCTCATCTCCTAAAAGCTCCAAAGGATCTAACTAAATCTGGAAAATATACTCGGGATGACCTAAGCAATATAAGAAAAATAATGTTTGGATCAGTTTGGTAAATCCATCGTGAGAACTCAAATCATAAGGATTTATTTATTTAACTTATAAAACCTTTTTAAATCAAAGTATCTCGCAAGGCCACGCCGCATATAAACACAGACAGATTTTTACCTTGTGATAACCGAAAAATTTCTATAGAAAATCCTGTGATGTCATAATAATGTCTAAGATACAATTACATATTAATCATTGCCAAAATTGTTACATTAATCAAACTCTAGCATAACACGTATACAACTAAGTCTATTAACGTATAGGAAAATGGATTCCATCAATGACAAGGCACTGGGGTACCACCTATCACAGTGCATCTTTAGATAAAACACACCAAGAGCCTCACATAGACTCCTTACGAGTCAAGACTGGCCCTACCCCTTACTGGATAAGGTCGAATATGTCATTCTCTTGGTTAGGATCAACAACCTAAATGGTCTACAAGCATACATGATCTAAAATATCGATCTAGATTGGATGATGACCATAACCTAATATTAGCGAACCACATAGCCTTGAAACATATCCCCTTATTTTTGTCATTCCTAGGTGTAAGGCTTGAGGTTACAATTACCCTTTTTTATAGCAATCTATCTAGGAATGCTAACACTGCCCTCCAAGTAGAAGTGCAGTGCTACCATATATCCATATAAGTTCGCTCTAGGTCTGAATAAAACTGAAGGCGCTACCTCTATTACATCCATTTTGGAACCACCCTTGGGATTGATAACAAGTAGCCCTTGCACTTCAAAAGCTCCGTCTTTAATCATCTTTAAAATGTTTTTGGGTCGAAATGCATGAGTTGGATCAAAGTGGTTTTTTCATAATTGATAATTATTCAATCTCATTCTCTTCGAAACAACATTCAATAGTTTTGGTAAACTCAACCTCGGTTCTTTTGGAATTAATCGGACAATCATAGGAGTAAGGATCACCCCCTATCTGTTTTGGGGGAAAGATCTCCCTATCATTTGTCAAAGGAGAACAAAATGAGATTTATACGTACAGTACAACATCATCAAGGATGACTGTGCCAGATAACGCACATGTTTCTCCTAGATATTCCTAGAGTTATATTTTAGTCCAGAATTGATAGTCGGTTATTTAACTATCAAATAAACAACCAACAAAAAATTCAAAATTTTAATTACCCATAGGCAACCACTAAGCCACAAACTAAATCTTTCATTTATTAAAACTTTTTACAAAAGTGTTTATAAAAAACATTCTTATATTTATCTCACCGACATAAGTATATTCACAGACATTTGTGAATGATTTCTCATTTCCAAATCATATCAAAGGATTAAAACAAAATGCTATTTAAATTATAGATAAAGATAACCTCAAACAATATTCCTTTGGTACTAAGTATGGAACAAATGTCCATACCACCAAAATTAAGAAGGTCAATTAATGGAAATCAAGTCTCAAATCCTTTTATAAATTTCCTTCAATAAATCGTCTTAATAAATCCCTTTTATTTATGAATCTTTTTTACTTAAATTCCAAATCCATTTATAAATCACCAAGTTAAATTTACAAAACTCTTTTTATAAAAATTAAAACCATTTATATATCTCTTTATAAATCTCAAAACTTACTTATAAAACTTCCTTCATAAATATCCAAAATCACTTATAAATTTTCTTATAAAAATTTCTTATTTAAAACAAAAATCATTTAATAAAGTCCTTTTGATAAAAAAATGACTATTTAAAACACCTTTACTAAAATCATTGCTTAACTTGAAATCGCTATTAAAAGTATGATTGACCTTAAAAATCAGAAAAAAGGTTAGTGGCTATAATGGTTCTCATTTAACCGAGTTTGCTTTTTAAGTGGCTATAGTGGCTATAAGATGGTCTAACTGATAATAATTTATTTAATATTAAATAACATTTAAACTTTAAAATAATAATTAAACCACAATTAACTTTTAAATCAATAATTAAACCATATTACTTTTGATTAATTACTAAATAATAATTTAAACCTTTAATTAATAATTAAATATGAATTAACCATAATTAACTAATCATTCCTTAATCAAAACTTAAATAATATTAATTTTAATTAAATCATTACTTAAATTAAACTATATTAGTATTTAATTCAAAATTAAACCCTTTTATAAATAAATAATTAGGTAATAACTAATCTTTAAAAAATTAATTAAAATAATAATTAATCCATAATTAATCTAATTATAATTTACTTTTAAATTTTTAACAAATTGTAATTAACTTACTTAATTACTAATTATTTAACTTAATTACTATTAACTTATAATTATTTTTAATTAAATTTTAAACTCATACTTATTTAAAACATAATTAACATTTGTATTTAGTTAATTTTTTGAAAATGATTTCAAAAACAATTATATGAGAAACACCTTTGTTTAGAATGTTAATTTTTTCCTAACTGCATTCACAGTGACTATCGCCATGGATGTAGTAACTTAAGGTTAATTTCTAAGTTACTATCTTCCATACTCCTTTATTTTAACTTTGTCCCATTATAAAACTAAAAAAAAGGTTTTGGAAGAACAACTAAACTTTGTACTTTAGTTTTTAAAACAATCTTAATCACCATTTTTTCAAGGAATTTTAAGTCTTATTTAACATAATAATGTTAACAAGTTCACATACAACATCATACTCAAAGTTCGCTTAAAACATCGAACTCAAAGTTCGCATGCAACATCATACTCAAAGTTCACAATTTCCAAACAATACTAAAGTTAGACTTTAATTCAAGTTTAATTTCCATCTCATATAAACAATATCTATAAATACCCAAATATATAATAATCTAACATAATTCAACATATACAAACAATTTATTTAACACATATCAAAGGTTAAAACTTTTTGATTTAAAAACAAAGTTTACTCACCAAAATCGTCCAAACTTCCACTTGAACTAGAATAAAACCTAGATCCATGCTATATTCTATGAGAAAACTTGATTTTGTGCTTTAAAACTTGGAAATGGGCTTGGCCAAGTTATGGTGCACATGGCCCGAGGGTGGTGGAGGTCGGCCTTGAAAGGTGGAGGGACTTCGGATCATCATCAAATTCACAAAAATTGAACCCAAAAATGGTCATCTTCCAGCTGATTTTTAGATAACCAACTCAAGGAATTTGGCAAGGTTTCTAAAGGGAATGTTCTTGGAAATTATTTTCTCTATAATATAGTAAAAAGAATCACTTAATTTGGATCAGTTTTGAGGAAGATATGGTCAAAAGAAGAAAAGGTATTTTCGGACTTGAAAATCTAGGTTCGAAAATGAGGCTAAACGAAATGAGATTTGGATATAGCTAAGCTCAAAATTTGAAGAAGTGGTACCCATGAAAGTTATAGCCACTGGAATTCTCAATAGTTTAGAAAAAAGAAAATCCAAATTTGGATAAAATATAAGAAAGATACGGTAGAATAAAGAGGATGAAAAATTGAAGAAATGAAAGGGGTATTAATAAGTAAGAAGCAAAGTAAATTACCTTAATGTCCTTGGTTCTTTACCCTCCACCTCCTCTTGTCCCATCACTATGCCACCTCACTTCCATATATCTCAGCCCACAAGCTTTCTCCCCTTCTCTTTGCATAGCCAACACGAAATTGGTTCATGTACTTAATGTTTCCATATGTTTCATAAGGCATATTTAAAAAATATTAATTTTAACTTAATAAAATGCATTATTATACATATATGTATACATGTATATAATTTTACTTATTTGCAAATGAATAAAATATTTACAAATGTGTATATCTATACAAAATTGATGCTTCTTATAAAGTTTAGTCGGCGAAAAGTTGAAAATTCGAAAAACGAATTCTGGTCACATGTTCGATTTTTCTTCGAACTAATTATTATTGTATACAAATTTGAAAAACTATTTCATCACCATTATTCATCATTTAAAAGGGTTTTATTCTAATTATAAAATCTATTGTTTTAATATTTAAAATTAATTAAATATTCGCAAATCAAAGCGCTTAAATTCTGAGTCGTTACAAGTTAGATGTATGTTACAAATTACATAATTGCCCCTAGGGCATACACCTAACTCTATCAATCTCCAAATTTCATATGAGGTCAATTATTTAATAGCATTCCAACTTAATCAGTTTCCTCAAAACCAATTTGTTCAGCCCCTCGGTGAACGGGTATGTTATTATGTTTCAATTATTTACCATGTCAATCAATTTTCTTCGATGTTGATAAACTACCTTTATCATATAGAACAATTTAGAGTATATCTCTCGGCTTCCATTAAGCTCTAAGTTCTGTTATGAGCTATATAGTGGCATTGTTATCACATAATTATATTGTGATTATGAGATGCTCAACATTTAGAATCACCCTCGGTCCAATTATAAATATGTACATTCATATTTATATACATTTCTTTATTACTGCGCTATTCAAGGCGATGTACTCAGCCTTTTTCATTAAATTATCTACAGTCTTTCATTTGAAACATTTTCAACTTAAAGATATTTAACTTGAAATTATTATTGACATATTATATACTCAATATCACTTATAAAGTTTGTGTCTGAACGCTGCTTCATAAGGAGTTTGCTATTTCTGTAAACAATTCTGTAGCATTCATAAATACATGAGACTACTTCAAATAACCATTTAGTGATATCAATTTGAATTTTATTTTGCTTCATGTATCAAATACATGAACAAATAAAAATATCATAGACAACATAACATGCATGATAATTCTTATTCCCAATGTATAATGAATTCATCTTACAGGTTCCGTATTAAACAATTTAGTAAGGTGTCTTTACATATTGATTTGGGACATTCCCAATATACTTTATACTCACTATAGAAGATATTATTTTCAATCCAACGTTGAGTATTAAAACAATTAAAGTTGATTCTAAATCAACTTTATCATCAAAATCAACATGTTATTTACTTATAGTTTAGAAATATTTATGTATCTTTTAACATGTTTCTTACGAACACACGCTTCCTCTGCATTTTGATTGACAATCAAACTATTTGACACTTCTATCAAAATATTTATTCAATTTTTGATGCTTATGAAATGATACTCTCTATCATTCCTTTGATCTATTCATAAACTCACAAAACTCAATATCACTCCACTGACTTCGAGATACTTTGATTATCACGTGTAAACAGTTTATTCTAAATTATTATTTAGAATTTTCCATTTCCACACATATGTACCAAACAAAAAGTTATACCAAGCGATAATTTTGGGAATGAATCCGAATTAACCTGAGCACGTTGACTATCGAATCTATTGTATATTTTCAACAATTAAAATTCATGGTATTATTCTTATTAATGTGACCCACTATATGCTAACCTATTTGTCTTTATCTTAAAGACATATTTGCGGTGAATGGATCGTATCCTTTTAGTATAACTATCGAAATCATATTTTGATAATGTATTTGGAATCTATTTCGGATCTATGTATTGCACCATATTATAGAGTAAACACTCTTATTGGTTTGATTAAACAACCGAGGTTATACATATTTTCGACATTGATAAGAAACTCATAGTTTCTCTTTAATGTGTGAGAATACTTATTAGACATTCTAATACAATGTGTTCGCTTAGGTTTGTTAATTCATTTCATCTCATGTAATCAATTTTACCTTTAGATCATATCCATTTTCATTTTACTACCAATAATTTCTCAAGAAATTCTTTTACTGTGAAGTTGGTATTTCTTAAAACAACAATTGTTCCTCGGTGTAATGTAATAGGTATTCATAAACATTTTATGAATTTCCTTATATGTAAAAATGATTTATTTTAGTTTACAAAACTTATGTTCAAAACATAAATACATCATCCAATGATAGTCCTTCCCAAACTCCTTTTGGAGAGATTCATATAAAATCCCTCACGAAAAATTATTACGTGCAGACTCTGACTTGCACAACCTGCCAACTCCTTAGCCTAGGATATGTTGGGGTTTCCTATAAATCTTTATCTTATATGGTTTTGTAAATTATTATTTATATGAAATAATATTAACCTTGTGTATTACTCTAATGTACATGATCTTAAAGAAGGAAATTAACTAAATTTCACTCATTA
The DNA here is from genome assembly GCA_030765085.1 of Allium cepa. Lineage (NCBI taxonomy): Eukaryota > Viridiplantae > Streptophyta > Magnoliopsida > Asparagales > Amaryllidaceae > Allium > Allium cepa. Next base: position 446,728,404 of record CM060931.1, read on the forward strand.
TTAATCGTACTTCGTCCAACAATGTTTGGTTACTCATTATCGATACACCATTATTTATCACATGGAGGAGTGACTTTTAACATTGAATCTTTATTCATTTTTAGATATGTTCGAAATTTTTTCCAATATACTCACCCATACGATCAAATGGAATCATTTCTATTGCATGTTTCAATATTTAAACCTGTTGTATATTCTATGGGCTTATCTAAACTTACACATGCTATCAAACACACATGTCCATGTCTGTGATAAATCATTTGTGAATATAACGAAGTACATGGAACCATTTTGGTGCCAATAGACTTGCAATTTATGACGACCCATATTTCGGAAGGTTTATTGACATAATCCACACATATCCGACTTAAACAATCCGGAACATAGATAATCAATAGGGTTAATTAAGAAATAACAAAAGAAGAAGAAAACAAACATATGATCTCGCAGCGGAACGATAAAATATAATAATCAAATAAACAGTTCATGAAGTTGTTTATACCATACATTTGATTATAATCTATACAACATTTATCAGAGTTATATATACAAATAAATAATGCAGTAGACAACATGATGCAGGAATACCAGTAATAATAATATACCAAATCTTCGCCTTCGTCCTATAGAATAAACCTTCGGTAAGCTAAAAAATCAAGACTGACCCGAGCGTAATGAAAAGACAAAATACTCGAGTCAGGACTAAAATATTCTTATGTAAGTCAAATCAGTATCGCATACAACATGAGTGTAATAGCGTCAGAGACGTTTACGGGATTTCACATCTCCTATTCAGTGTATAACATGCATGCAATAACTCAAGAGATGTTATGGGATTTTCCGTCTCTTAAGGTCCATCAAAATATTTATATATAGTAGAATTCTTAATAATAGATAGTGTTTATGAGTAAAATAAATATTTTTCTTAGCGTTAAGGCTTTACATTGATCCCCTTAACCTGTTTTCAAGCATTGTCGAAGAGTTTGCATATTAAGCACCAGTAAACAATCGGTGGATATGGATCGTCGTGATACGACAACACTAAACCAATATTGTAGTGCTCATGTATATGTATAAAAGTATGACAAGGCACGTGAGGCAATGCCCAAGGTAGGATACTACCATTTTACCCTTCTCGGCTGGTAGTAACGCATCATAGCCATGATCATGCACCACGTCCAACACTTCCAAAATTCGAGAGTGCTCCCAATCAATAACAATGTAAATGATGGTAACATGAAGAAGTGTGTCCACTCGGGGTAAATAGCCCACTTGACCAGCACAGCTCCTGTTTTAGTCATTTCCAATTGGTACAAATGCCAGGCTAATCCATCATCATTCTCTTTCTTCAAATCCAGCAAACGTATGCGAAATCCAACCACTTCGTTCTGGATAACTACTCCATGTACATAGTTGTTAAAGTGGTTACCGTATCGACAGAGAGTATGCCCATATCCGGCCCTGGTCTCTTTAACAACCAAACGTCGTTTTACCCACCGGTTGGTGCTTTTACATTTCTAAAATAGTTCACGCTTGATTTCAAAATATCATATTTGCTTCAAAATCAAATCCATTTCGAAATCATCACAATGTAAATGATGGTAATACGAAGAAGTGTGTAGATAGCCCAACTTACCATTACGGCTCCTGTTTTAATCCAATTTCACTTTCAGTTTTGAATTAATTCAATTTCAAATGATTTCAATTTCAATTACAACTTGAATAAATTTCAATTCAATTCTCAAATTTAAATCATTTTAATTTACATAAATTCGAGTTCGATTTTCAAAATATCGATTTAAATCGCTTAAATTAAATTTAACTTTAATACTCAATTTAGGATTCAAACCTTTAAAATAGTTCAATTCTGATCTTATTGAAATATCAATTTAAATTACTTTTACCTAGTAATATTTTGAAGTTCGAATAAAAGTCCAAACCTTTAAACCACCCAATTTCTTAAGTTCAAATCATATTTCAAATATAAATTCAAAATCTCAACTTCGATTATTTAAACCATTTCTTTTAGCAAATTTAAATTTCACCATTTCGAGTTCATGTTTGAAAATAATTCAATTTTCTATAAATTTGACTTTTATTTCTTTGAATCAAAATCATTTAAATAAATCTCAAATCAAAAAATTTAAAAATCCTTTAATTTAACCAATCTGGTGTCCGTACATAGTTATCTATCCCATGGCCACGTGATCAGTTATTTCGATCTAATTTTAAGGATGAATATATATCATATTAATCCAAAATAAATGTCATAGGTATGTATCATTTCAACCTATTTCTTAATTTATTCGAAATAATTCAATATATAGTTTATAAACAGTAAATAATTTAGCGATGATAACTGGATATCTCAGAATAAATAAACATCCAATGATCCAAATATCAATCAATAGCCATCCATCAGAATCAACCATCCTAAAAGTCAGTAAATCATAACAATTACCCAATTATCAATAATCGTGGATTTTGCTAAATAATTTAATTCAAATTCTATTTAACCTTAAATTTAAATTTCTGTCAGTTAAATTAGATGTCAATTTAAATGTCAATTAAATTATCAAACAACAATCAATCAATTTATATCACTTCGTAATTTCAATTTAACTAGGATAACAATATTTTAGTACGTTGTGAGCGTTTTAAACACCCACCTTTTATTTTGTTGTCGCTTTCGCGTTTTGATTCCGATTAAATTCGAATGTATTCAAATTTAACTGAAAATCCGAATGATTCAAATAGCAACGAATTCAACTTCATAGCGTAGATGCCATCAATATGAATCCAATGCAAGAAACATCACTCGAATCTGACCTCATATGAACATAATATGAATTAATAAATATTTGAAATAAATTATAAACTTAATTAACACTCAAATATTAAAATAATTACCCATAGTAGTTTAATCATGTGTTTAGCTCTCCCACTCATCTTGACGCTCATGCTCCAGGTCACGAAAACCATGCTCGACCTTCTGCATCTATGAACCACCGCACGCATCTCTGGCCTGCCGTGCCACTTGCGCCCACCTCCGTGAGATGCCTTGCCTTCTCGCTGTGCTACGCCGCCAGTCTCTTGCCCAAACACCCCACGGTTCGCCGTAATGAACCGAAAAACTGTTGGAATTTCAACTGGGAACTGTCGCCTCCTCGAAGCTTTGATCAACCCCAAACTCGGTCAGCAATTAGCCCTCAAGATGCTCTTTGACTTTCCTTTAAGCGTCGTCGTCAATCGCTGATCGTAGCTCGAGAACAATCACATTAAAGTCGGACCCATCATTTTGCCTTGCCTCCATTCAACTGCCAACTGTTGCAACCCTCGCCACTTCCAAGTCACCACACCACCACTGTGATATCCTGAAAATTTCTGGCAATATCAATTTAATAATCTGTGTTAAAAATTAAATTGATTTGATAATATTTGTTAATAAGATTTGAATTGATTTAATAATCTTCTTTTAAATAAATATTTAACTGATAATTTATCTTTTAAAAGCTAATAAATTGTTTTCTATTTGTAGTATGTATATATTTGTATATATTATAAATAGACAAGCTCTGTTTTAAATTAATAAATAAAGACATGTTTTCTAATTTTAATATTTCTGATAACTTGGGAATTTGATTTAATTTAGTATTAAGCTATTAAATAAATAATAATTTGGCTTTAAAATATACTAAAAAAATAAAGTTAAAATTTATTTAAATGATTTTAACTTAAAATTTAAATTTAACAAAGGTTGTTTTGATTTTGTTTTAAATGTGGTTAATAAAATAAGTAATATATTTAGGTGGTGATAATTTCATTTATAAATTATTTTAATTTAATAATGAGTTATTTTTAAAACAATAACAACAATGTAATATCTTTACAATGGATTTTAAATGAATCGAATTTTTTTATTTTAAACTTATGTTTATATATATACATATATTTTGGAAAGCTATAATTTGAAAATTTAAAATAAAGCCTGTTAAAAATGTTTAAAATTAAAATAAACCTTATTCATATTAACAAGTACAAAAATAAAAGAAAAATAAAAAGAAGCACATATGTTAAGTAACAAACCAATACCAGTAACTAAAACAACTTCATATATGTACATGAGCATAACTAAGCATAGAAATTAATGCATAAGTTAAAATTTATAACTAATAACTAGAATAAACAAAGACAAAAGACAAAATAATAAAAGTAAACCAGGCAAAGTAATGATTATGTTGCCTGTAAGTAAAAGATGCAAGAGCAAGAAAAAGAAATGTGTATGTTGCCTGAAAATTTAGAAGTGCAAAGCTAAGAAGCAAAGTATAAACAATGAAATGTAAAAAAAATATCTATACATAAGAATTAGTAATAGGAGACATAAAGTACAAAACATATGCAGGCATAAGAAAGTGTAGTCATCCTGTAGGAAATTTAGAAAAAAATAAAAAAAAAATATAAAGAAAAAATGTACCAGGCTTTGTATATTGACTGTAAAACTTAGAAATGAAGGCAAGATTTAAAGTAAAAATAAAATAAGGCAGGTAAGAGAAATGCAAAGCAAAAAAATATCTGAACATAAGATAGGATTAGTAGAAAACACATAGTACATTAGCATTAAAATGCTTTCATCTCAGCATAAACTTAAGTCAATTCGAAATCTTATTAAGCATCTCAGCCCCCATTTGATAAAATCATGCCTGATAAAACAAAACAAAATAAAATCATGCCTGATAAAACAAAACACAAATAATTGTACCTGCAAATTTGCTAACCCAGATATCACCTGCCCCTTGTAAACTTCTTTATATACATGCCTTCTTATTTAGTTCGTTCAAGTCATAGTAAACCTAAAATATACAAGTAGCAAACATTTCTATTTTTATAACTGAAGCATCATACATCAACAAAGGCAACAAGATTAAGGAAAATTAAGCAAACAATTTCTCAGTTTTAAAGTTCTAGCTGTTTCAAAACAAGAATGCTCTGTCCATTTTCAAAAGCAATAGTGAGTAACACTTTTAACCTAAGTTTTTAAACCTGTTGCATGTTAATATTTGAATGCTTAAATATTTGTGTGAATATTTATAAGTTCATTTCTCTGTGTGATTGTGAAGTGGAATATCAGCACATTGGAACCCTGTAAAACATCTATGTATTAAAATTCAAACGCAGATTTGATTCAAAATCATTTCTGCTTGATCCAATGACTGCTAGGACTTGGTATCTAAACAAGGCAAGAAGATTAGGATCAAAGCAAATCATTCTAAATTTTTAAGTTTAAAGCTGAACAAACAAGTGTGCTCTGTTCTGTCTTCTCAAAACTGTGAGTAACTTCACTTTTAAATGGTTAAGTATATATATCTGTTGCATATTCATCTTTGAATAAGTATGTAATCTGTATATATAAATTCAATTTGTTGTATGATATGTAATGCATGTGTATTATCAGAGTACTCTCTGTATTTAACTTCCAGGCCTTGTTTTGTTAAAAAAATTCAAAATCTTTTTATTTAATCTCTGTTTAAACTCAAGATTTAAATGAAAATGGTTTGTTTAACTGCAAAATTTAGTTTGGAATTTTATTCAAGTCAAAATAATATTAATAAGACTCTGGAATCAAAATTTAACTGATCAAGTCTAAAACAAGAGGAAATTTAAATATCCTAATTTATTATTCCAGAGTTAGGATTTGAAACACCATGCAAAAATCTGAATTTTGAAACAAAAATCAAGGTTTTTGGTGAAAGGGTTAAAGTGCAGTTCTAGTTTCATCAGAGAAAGGAAATTTAGGTAACTCTGATAATCTATGAGACCGGAAGGGTCAGGGCTCTGCTGGGAGATGGAGTAGTGAACGAAGTATCTAGGAAAAATGGTAGAAGAGGTGGATGATCATTGTGTTAATGATGGTGGAAGTTTTCGGTTCTTAACCCTAGTTTAACCGGGTTTGGTTGTTTGATCCACCGCGGGTGCTATGATTGATCGAGCGTTTCGTGTTTTTGGGAGATGGTGGTTGGGTTGTAGAGGAAGGCAAGGCCGAAGTTTCAGGACCCCTGATGGTCAGAGTAGCAGCGGCGAGCCGTTGACAGGTTGTGAGGTGGAAATGCCCTGGTGTTTCCAAGTTGTAAGGGTGGTTCCAGGTTGAGTTTGATGCTCGAATTCATCTTTAGGGATGCGTGGAAGTCTTGGTGATCGGAACTGGACGAGGTGGTGATAGATGACTCGTGGAGATCGTCAAAGATGGTCGGAGTAAGGTGGGGGATCGGTGCATGTGCACTATGCACATTTGTGTTGAAGTCTGTTGTTTTTTCTTCTTCTGGGTTTGAGCAGATAGGAACTCGAGTTTACTCGAGTAGTTCGAGCATCTTACTCAAAGTGTTTAGGATTTTGACTCAAAGCGCTAGTAGTGGGTCTCGAGTCTGTGTTGTTCAGGTATTAGCAAACCTGATTTGTTTCAGGTTTATTTTAGTTCAAATTTTAAAAGAAGTTAAAATCAAAGAATTTAAATCAAAGTTAAATTAATAGATTCAAATTCTTCTTTGAACTCAAATTTGAAATTTAAATCAAATTTTTTGAATCTGAATGTTTTAAAACAAGTTTAAATTAAATAGTTTTTAATAAAAAGATAATTAGTTCCCAAACAAATGTTTAAATTTGATTGTGATAAAATCCTTCTATTTAAGGATTTTAAATGAAGGTTAAATAAATTGTTTTGATTTGAAATTTGCAAGTTAAAATGCAGTGTAATTTAGAAAGCTAAATTTTTTATCAGAAAAATTAAGTAGTTTAAATTAAAGGCTTTCCTTATATAAGTAATAAATGTTTTTCTTACATTTCTTTTAAGAGTTATAAATTAATATTTAAATTTGGCTAAATGTTAAATGATAAATCATTTTGAATCTTAAATTCAAAATGGAATTTGAATTTAAATTTAAAATTTAATGTTCTAATACACCTAATATTAATTAAGTCATTAATAAAGAAATAAATTATCTTAGAGATAATTAAGGTATTAAATGATTTAATTAATAAGATAATAAAGGAATGGTTTATTTATTAAATTTATAAATTAATAATTTAGATTAATTTATACTAGAAATTAATTAAGAAAGTAATTTAAGAAATGTTATTAGTTAATGAAGATAATTAACTAAGGATTATTACTTAATTAATTAATTTTGATAATTAATTAGATTAATTAGAAAATCTATTGTAAATTGTTAAATATAGTTACTTGATAAAAGTAATTAAGAGATTAATTACTTATTGTAATTAATTTTGATAAAATGATTAATTTAAGTTAATTAATTTAGTTTAATTAATTTAAGAAAATCATTTGATAAATTGATAAGTGTAATTACCTAGTGTAATTAATGGAGCATAATTACTTAGGAAAGTAATTAGATGATAATTACTTGCTGTAATTAATAAAAGATGATTTGTAAATAAAGTAATTTGGATAATTACTTTTGTAATTAATCAAAGGATTAACTAATGGAGATAATTAATTATGGAATAATTAATTTGTTAATATAAGTAATTAATGATAGTTAATTACTAGAATGTTATTAATCAGGGGTGATTAATAATTGAGTTTAATTAAAGATGAATCATTTAATGTAATTAATTTAACCAAAGTAATTTAATTTAAATCTAAATTAGAGATCATTAATTAATATAATTAATGATGTAATTAAGAATTGGTTAATTAAGAAATAATTAATAATGTGGTGATTAATTTATGTAATTAATTAAGGATAAATGTAATTATTCATATTTAATTAATGGATGAAGTAATTATATGTTAATTACTATAAATGATTTAAAATAATTAATTTGTGAAATTAATTAAATACTAATTACTTATTGTAATTAGAAGATGATTAATCAAAGGTGTTTAATCAAGATGAATATCTATAGAATAATAGTTAATTTGATTTATAATTAATTAATGGTTGTATAAGCAGGATTTATAGATGAAGTAATTAATTTATTTCACTTTAAGTTAATTAGAGATAGAAGTAGTTAATTTAATTCATTTTAAATTAATTATAAATGGTATGATTATAAATCATTGCTTATGGATGAATGATATTGATATTTCATTTGATAATTGTGAACTCAGATATGAGATGAGTAATATTATGTGATATGGATGCTTGGTTTAAGTATGATAATATTTATTATCTGTTTGGATGATAATATTGATTATCTGTTTAAGATGATAATGTGATTATCTATTGTGATATTGTAAATTATCTATCTGTGTGTATATTGATAATATTGAATTGAACTGTTAAGACTAAGTAGACAACTTGGCCTTAAAAGATACGTTTTGGATTTCGATAAGACCGAGATCGGGCTTCCATATTTGGACATCCGAAAACCACATCGATCCCAACCAATGATAGGTCGTGAATCTGAAATGAAGATGAAGATTCAGAGTGCAAAGGTTATTGTCGTTAACTCTGAGGGTGATTCCAAAATGAGTGTAACGAGATAATGCCTTCGGTTTCGTTCGAACCCGAAAGGAACTTGTATGGATTGAATGCTTTCAGAACATCGTCAGGTGGGCGATGAGCATTCTAAGAAATGTATTCTCTAAAGGTAATCGCAGCCTCGAGCCTTATCAACCGGGAATGGCTAAAACAGGGGAGGTGCAGCAAGGTTAGGTGGGTCATGCCCAAGCAGGACAAGATATTCCCCTGTCTAGATGTCCCTTTACTTTTCGGCTGTGCGGGCGGTTGATTGCAACAACTGCCGGGGTTATCTTGTTCAGTCGTTCAGTAAGAATGGTTCCGGCCTTGCGTTGCAGGGGAGCGTGCGTACTCCTCGATATGTTGATCTAGGCCATGTACTGTGACGGGCGGTACCCCAGTAGCCCTGCCATTGTATGGAATCCAAAATCCAATAAGTGCCAATGGTTTTGATTGTATTACCCACTTTTGTGGCTAGTAGCTGGAATTTAATAGATGTAACAATTTCGGCTATTTTCTATGTACTTGAAAACCCTAGACCTATTATAATATCACTGAATTTCCTATCAAATGTTTTGGTTAGCGTAAGGTAAAAACTTACCCATGTTTATGTGTGGGGAGTCTTAGGTGATACCTTTTATTTTGAAAAAGATTTTCAAATTTAAGCAACTTAACCTGTTACTCACACCAGACCCATGTCTGACCCGGAGTTTATTTCTGTTTTTCCTAAACTCTCGGGTACTCAAATTTTTACGACTAGACAAGGGATTCAGGTTGGCTTTGACGAGTTCTGGAGGAGCAATGGAGCAGGAGGCTTCAGCGTTGTAGATATATATAGTTCCGCTGTGTTGGTATCTCTGTGTTGTTTTGTGTATCGAGTTGTAGTAACTAGACGGGTTTTTATAACTGTCTAGTATGTGTTGTATTATCTGTATAACTCTGATTGATGTTGTATATTATGTAAATACTTATGTGATTATTATAATTTATTCGTCCCGCTGTGAGATTCTGATGTTGTTGTTCTTTCTACTCTATCTTTTCTATTTTCTCACCCCTTTCTTTCTTCAAGACGATACGGTTTTTTGGGGTTAGGAAGTCGGGTCATCACAACCACCCTTCGATAGCGACGCCTTTTAGCTTTCCAAAGACACCAACTTTATCTCCCAACGCTGATTGTTGCTCGCACACGAGCCAAAGAACATCAACCACCATTTTCCTTCCTTTCCCTTGTTTTATATATATATATATATATATATATATATATATATATATATATATATATATATTTATTGCTTGAACCAAAGAAGAGAGAGGTGTGGGTTTTCAAAAATTGAGATGGGCACGAACTAGTTAAGGTGGCTGAACGTAGGGTAGGGTAGGGCTGATGAGATGGAATGGAGGCTGCTAGTCAAATTGATGCAAATAAATTATTTAAAACTCAAAAATATCTAGCTAAAATTTCGAATCCCAAACGAAGCACGCCGCCAGGCGATCATAATGTTATATCTCTATTTTGAATGCAATGGAACAAGTTTCATATGCTAATTCGATCGTATGAGGAAGATAGTTTTTTGAACCTAATTATTATATTAAATTTTCGAATAGAATTCAATGCGTTTATATCCCATACAACCAAACAATAACTCCAAACACTACAAAATTTGAAATCCGATAATAATACACTATTTCGGATTCAATTGAACTTGTTTCGTCTAAATCCAAGACCGTGTCTCGGAATATTATTTTTACTCGTCAAATAAAATATAAATTTTTAAATTTTAAATTATTTCTCTTAAGTTCAATATTTAACTGTTTACAATCTTCATCCATATTTAAATAACGTATAAACCAACTTTTGAATTCATTCATATTTGATTTAGGATTTAGTCATTTATATAATTTTCAGGATCCAATATTAAATAATTTAATTGTCCAATATTCAATAAATTTCAATATTAGCATCACATGAATTTTAATTATCAACCAATTACTTTATTTACATCTAATGAATTTGACATTTTTATTCGATTCAACTATTGGTTGTAAACATATTTAATACATAGTTTCCTTACAATACACGTTATTACTTAAATCTTCGAAATTGGTTTATTTTAAAATCTTGTTCAAGTTCATATTCAATAACCATATTAATAAATCATTAAAAAAAATTATTTTTAACCATTTTTATTCATTAATTACACTAAATTTAATAATTTAAAATAGTTAAAAATACGGGTGATTACATTCTTCCCCACTCAAAGCTTTTTACCCTCAAAAAGGAACTAAGTAGAGAATTTTACATTTGATATTTTTAAAAAAAATCAAAACATATAAAATATAAAATCCATTAGAAAACTTTTACAATGTTTCTGCTACGCTACTCCGATCGGCTTACGAAATTAACAATATATTTAAGAAAACAAGTTATAAAAATTTTAAAACCTTAAAATTTTCTTAACACCCAGATTTACAGAAAATTTCAATCGGAATTTTTTTACAATACAATATACAAACCCAAATAAACATACATCTCATCTCAATGATGAGGCATCCCATAAGGAAAAATGTAAAAGCGCGTTATGTGATCTAAGTTGTGTACGTTATTATTATTAATACAAGTGAGTTCGCTCGTATTAAGCAAGCAAAAGCAAAATATAATCCGCGTATACGTCCATACGGCCTTCGTATGTACCTATCTCAACTTAATTTAGAATATTAGTTGCATTTAATGATATAAAAAGCATGTATGAGTTTTATAGAATCATATAACATGAATTTTAAATCCAAACCATAACATAAGCATTAATATACGACAAACAACGATCATACACAATAAAACAGTTATAACAACGATTTACAACAAAAGAAACTATTCAATTATTAGTATTCATCCTATCAGTTCGTAACGATATGAATTTACATTATCCAATGCCAATATTTAATTTATACACTTCATTTCTTATTAACGTTCAAATTTCATCAACATTTAATTGATTTACTTCCAATTTATTCAAATCTATTCCATTTGCATTCAATTTATTCAATTCAATTTGTGAAATTTCAATTGTTTCATTTTACGTTTAGCAGCATCTCATAGTAATTCATTTATTTACATTCATCCTACACTTAAGTTGATTTTCAATGTTATTTCATTTACTCATTTTACTAACACAATTCACTAACTTCTTACATTTATTCATTTCGGTTAGCTTTTCATAAATTAAATTTCATTTCATAATTCAATATTAGCTTCCTTCCTTTAACATCCATAGTCACTTAGTTTAGCATCTTGTTTAACTGACATTTATCAAAGTTATAAACTGTAAACTTAACATTGCATTTTTGCAAACCTTTGAATTATAATGTTCATATCTCCATGTTTAGCATGCACAACACTAATGAATTGTTTCTTATATCCTTACTTAAGCTTCTTTTCAACTTAATTCATGTTTATTTTCACAATTTCATTTAATAAAAAATTTATTTGTGAAACATTATAAAAAAGTCCAACTTCTTATATATGAATTTATCTAAGTCAATAATTATCTCAAAAGTTACAAATTTCAGTTTCAAAATTTCTTTGCACATATATATTAAATTCTATAACAAGTTTACGAGATATTATTTAATTCATTTGTCTACTTTCTTAAGTCCCACTTACTTATTTCGTTTAGTCATTAACCATTTCATAATATAATAATTAATTATATAACATTTATTATCACAACTAAATTTCCACTTATATACATTTGAATTACTTTTAAGTTTTGTTTACTTGTATAATATCCCATTACATATCCAAATCATCATTTTAACTTTTAACATTTGGTAAGTCTTATTACATGTCATTCGAATGCAATTTGGTATTATAAAAATTAGTCTAATTCATTTTACTTATTTGAATGTTTACTATTTTAGCTTGTTTGAATTTTTCTTTACCTTCAATTTAAGAGTTGCAAACTTCAACTCTAAAGTTTCTTAAAACATTTAGCAAAGCTTCCTTAATTCTCTTGTTTTATAAGTTTTGTTTATTCAAAGATTTCATTTCATTCAAATAATTTGAAGATTATTGATTAACAGAACTTAAAAAATTTAAATATAGGGTTCATTTCAAATCATTTGAAATAAGTATGTATACTTATCTCTTTTGTATATCAAGTCATACTTTTGGACTTTAAACCAAAATCCATTTATAAAAACAATTTCGTAGCAAAGCTACTCAATGGCTTCCCTCACTTTGAGATTCGAAAATCGAAGTCGATGATGCTGTGCAGTCATCACTGGAATTATTTTCCAACGATAAAAGAGGGGAGTACTGAATTCATTCCTTATGAAATTTATTTGAAAACAATTTGTATTCGTATACACTTTTAAACAATACTGATATTATTTTTCAGACCTTGAAAACCTTTTTCAAAAACACTAGAATTTTAAATTTCTCAAATTCTCAATTTTATAAACAATTTTACTTGCAAATTATATTTTACAAATAACATTTATACATTTTCATTTTCTTATAATCATATAATAGCTAATAGTTTGGGAATATTGACTAATCAAACAGTAAACGATAATGATCAATATTATTGTTTCTAGCCACCAAACACACTACCTATAAAAACTCGCATATTTTACGATTGTATATTTAAATATATTTTTTAAATATAGCATCGTTAGTCGTATTAAAGTCTGAAATGCTACTTTTTGTAAACATTCGAATTAGGACTCGAGACTACTTCCATTGAGTTTAAAACGACGTTTGTGACCTTTTTGAATATAAACATCGATATGTTTGGAGTTGAGTAGAATTTTGCTATTTTCTGTTGGGCTTTGAGTTTGGGTTACAGCCCACTAACCAACTTCTCTATCTAATACCCTAACTCTACTCATTTCATTCATTTCATTCCTCATTTCCTAATACTCTCAAGCCCTATAAAAATGGGGGAAAAGAAAAGAGATTAGAAATTCCTAAGCTCTAATTCTCTTAGGAAATTCAACTTCAAGTTATTAATCAAGGAGAAGCTTAGGTAAGCATCCTCTTCTTCTTCTCCACTTCAATTTCTCTCCAATTTTCAGAAATGCCTAAACCCTAACTTAGGGAATATTTGCATTTGATCCTAGACTGGAGCTTCTAGAGTTGAATTTGAAAGGTGGTTGATCTTTCCTTTGTGTTTGAGTGTCTCATTCATTGTTTTTGGGTTTAAAGATGAGTTCTTGAACAACACATCTATGTCTATAGTCTTCATTGTTGTTATATATGAATTCCTAACATCTATTGCATGACCAATTGCTTTAGATTTGAATTGGTTTGATGAATTTTACAACTTTGGGTATTTTGAAGTCAAAATTTATGAAAAATCCTACATTGGATGTTTTGACATGTTGTTTGGAGCGTATTGAAGAGCCTATAGGGCTGGGTTGTCGTTTGGCATATATCCCTAGCCATCGTTGCTCGCTCGATCGCATTTGAGATGAATTGGCCATCTTTGGCCTAGCAGATTTCTGCTATGAGCTTCAGCTCAGATGTCTGGTAGTATACCCAGACGTCGAGAGCTACGGGAATACAATTCCAGACTATCAGCTCGGACATCTGAGCTTACTTCCCAAACGTCTGGGCGATCTGGAATAAAATTTCCACTCTTTCAGCTCAAACGTTTGGGAGAACCACCAAACGTCAGAAGCTGCTAATTTCGTCCATCTTGCTTGTTATTGATGGGTTTCCATTTATATCAATTTTTGGTTGATCCAATTGGTCATCGTTATTTATTATCGACTTTGATGACTTCTTTCTGGATTTTTGGGAATATCCATTTGATGGATTTGTTATCGATTTTTATGGATTTGATTCACGTCATCGAATGTGAATTTTTGGCGATCGATTGTTTTTACAATTATTTTCTGTGATTTGTCACTTTTAAAATACAAAGGTTTTTATACTAGTAGTAAATATTCGAACTCTTTCACAAAAATAATTTTAATGTTATTTTTAATACAAAGTTCGTTTTGAAAACCGTTTTCCAATCTATTAATATATACAAACCTTCACCTCATTCGTATGAAAAATCTAATTAAACGACTTAGCAAAACAAGTGGTATGAAACGCTTGCTTTTACTTTGTCGGTTAATTCTTGGACTTGTTCGATTGAACCCTTGTGACAATTTTCAAGTGGAAATTTACAATTTGTTCGCAAATTCTTAAGTTAAGCCAGTGATTATGGGATATGAAGCTAAACTCATTTATTTACTAGCTTATTGTAACTTTTTATCGATCAATGGTGATCATTTTATGGTTTAGACTAGCGATATGCGATGTCTCTTTTCCGCGTGGAGGACTATACTCGATTTTATGGAGCTTCGTCTCATTTTTATGGGCTAACGACCCATGGTCTTTCGACCGTTCTTTGGAGTTTCGACTCGTTTTTATGGGCTAGCGACCTATGTTCTTTTATGGAGTTCGAATCATTGGATGTACCGTTATTGTACTACATCGTTATTCCGTCTTATCAGGTTCATTGGGCGTACCGTTATTGTACTATGTCGTTATTCTAAATTATTGTAGTTTCAGGTTCATCGAGCGTACCGTTATTGTACTACGTCGTTGTTTCCTATTATTCGAGTTTTAGGTTCCTCGGGCATACCGTTATTGTACTACGTCGTTGCACCGGCTCTATGGTTAGTGACCATGGGGTAGCGACCCGTTTGTGATACACGTGTTGGAGAGTTTTCATGCTCCCATTAGGCCTCCCCCTTTGTGTTTTATGGATTCCTAATTGATGATTTCTAGAATTTGCATTTCACCATTTTTTGTGATTTACATTGATAAGTTTTATCATTATTTGTGGTTGGGTGAATATGTTAAAGAATATGACATTCTTTTTGGTGTTTGAGAATATTCAAGATATTATATGATTTTTGTCGTTGTCTAATGTATACTTGTAATAGTATGGCATTATTGTTATCATATGTTTTTTCATATCTCTTATCCTATCTCATTTTATATGATATTTATAGCTAGACTGATCCCTTTATTTTTTTCTTCTTAAATAATACTCGGGTCAGACCGAGGTGTTACAGGTGCTTCAACTTGACTCCTTATCAGGGACCATCATCTGATTTTTGGCTAACTTCTTAGCTTTGTAGTTTTTGCTTTTATACATTCGAGATAGAGACTCCTTGATGCATACAAATTCTTTTGTCTAGCACTTGTACATATTCTTTTGTGATGTAGTGGATCTTACATAACCACTACTTTGATGTACACTTTTATGTGTTATATTCATATCTGTTTCCGCCTTAGTGATATGAATATCTGTGACTGATTTTGTGTTATGCTTATTTTATATTTGTTTTCGAAGGCCACATAGCCACTGTGTAGTAGCTTTAAGTTTGTATCGGTATGTCAGATTTCCTCTTGAAAAGAAAGTGATATTTTATCTGGCATATCGATACTTACACAAAGCAATTACATAGATGGTCGCTCCTCAACAGCCTTATTCTTCGTGCTAGTTCATGGCATTACTCCGTAGTGTCCTTGGCTAGTGTGAGTATATAGGTGGGGCGTCACCACTTGGTATCAGAGCCAAACTTCGGAACAATATAGAATATTATAGCAAGGATTATTTTCCTAAGTCTCTCTTAGGAATCGTGCTTTAGGATTTAATCCGAGTCTTTGTACACATTCCATCATATATTCTTTATGATGCCTTGTTTTATCAATCACGATTGTTTAATATTAATTTTGAGAATAACTTTTCTCCTCCTCTTTCTTTCTTTTTTTCTTAAAGAAGAGAAATGGTTAGACCAGGCCATCCCACCGCCGTTCAATCCAGTGCTACTCCTCAGTGGAGTATTTATATCTGCCCAGCAGCTTTTAGATCTTGTAAAGAATGCTCAAGCAGTCAGACCTATTCCTGAGCCTACTCATCCTAGATCTAGGTATGCATGCTTGTGCAGAGATTATACCGATTTGGGTGCAAGGCCGTTCAGGGGATCCGAAAGTGTTATAGAAATCCAAACTTGGCTTAGATCATGTGAAACCATCTTTTCTCGCAAGAATCTTGTTGATCTCCATCGTGTCCATGTGGCATCTAATATGCTCCAAGAGAGAGCATTAGATTGGTATGAGCTTTTGGTTTATAGATTATTGAAGCGGATCTTACTTGAGAGCAATTTCGAGAAAGATTCGAATTAAAGTTTGTGCTAGAAGCTGAAAAAGTAACTTTAGCCCGACGCTTTATTGACCTTGTTCAAGGTGAATCTTCTGTGACAGATTATGTTGCATCTTTTGAATCTCTCTCTAAATATGGGGTCGAGTATATTAATACCCCATTGAAGAAAAATCATAGGTTTATTTATGGGTTGAATAAGAACCTCCAAAATCCATTACTTCTTAAATTAGAAGTTTCTTTTGATCAGCTTGTTGATATCGCTCTTCGACTTGAAGAGGCCGATAAAGAAAGTGATATTGAAGTTTCGGGTGCCAAACCGAACTTTAACAACAACAAGAAGAGGCCTATTAAGTTCAAAGGCCCTAATCCCAATAAAAAAGGGAAGCAAGCAACTTCGGTAGCAAAGACTCTTATCCCTAACCGTGAGGAATGCTACAATTGTGGTGCTAAGGACCATTATGCAAATAGGTTCCCGAAACCTCTTTATTGTCGTTATTGCAAAAGTTTGGGTCATCTTTTATTGTCATGTCCCAAACTTCAAGGCAAGGAGGAGGGAAAACTAAATGTTGTGAAAGCGCCTAATAACACATCTCTTGGTCAAGGTATTTCTCATTCTATCCTTGATGGCATTATTATGTTTCGTGATCAACCTATTCGAGTTCTTTTTGATATGGGTACATCTCACTTTTTTATATCAAAAGAACTTGTTAATATTTTGTCTTTAAACGTTATGTGCTTGATGACTTCTTTGAGAATTACGAATCCGGTTGGTGGATCAGCAACACTCAGTTTACTTTGTAAAGATGTCGATATTATTTTATGTGATTTTTCTTTCCGAGCCGATTTGCATGTTATGTGTTATTTAGGCTTCCAAATGATTTAGGGAATGGATTGGCTTAACCGTTATAAAGCCCATATCCTATGTCCTGATAGGACTATTCATCTTCGGCGTCCTCAATCAGTTAAGCAGATTTCTATTATTCTTAATGATTCATATTCCAATTTGGTAGCATCCTTATATTCTCTAAACCCTCATGATGACGATAATGATGATGAGGAAGATGTCATTTCCCTCATTCACGTTGTTCGTGAATTTTTCGACATATTTGAGCCCGTTTTAGGATTACCCCCTAAACGAGTAATTGAGTTTAGAATTAATTTAATTCTTGAGGCTCTACCTATCACTCGTCCTCTTTATCGTATGTCCAATAAGGAAAATGAGGTGATGCGTAAACAATTATCCGAATTGGAAACGAAGTGGTCTATTCATTCTAGTTCCTCTTGGAGAGCTTCAACTATTTTTGTGAAGAAATCCAACGGTACACTTAAGCTTTGCGTTGACTACCACAAGCTTAATGATCTGACTATCAAGAATAAATATCCTTTACCTCGGATTGATGATCTATTCGATAAACTTTGTGGTGCTAGAGTCGTTTCATAGTTAGACTTAGCAACCAGTTTTCATCAACTCTATATTGCCGAGGATAGCATTCCTTTGACATCGTTCATAACTCATTATGGATCTTATGAATGGCTTGTTATGCCCTTTGGTTTAACGAATGCTCCAACTTATTTCGTTGACCTTATGAACCGAGTTTTCAAATACTTCCTCGACCGATTTGTTCTCATCTTTACAGATGATATTCTTATTTATTTTAAAACTGAGGAAGAGCATGAAAAACATCTTCGGAATGTGTTGGAAACTTTTAGAAACGGTTAATTAAAAGCAAAATTTTCTAAGTGCCACTTTTGGCAATCTCATGTAAAATTTCTCGGACATATTATTTCTGAATTCGGAATTTTCGTTGATCCTTCAAAGATTGAAGCGATTCAAAATTGGAAGAGGCCGAAGAGTGTGACGAAAATTCATAGTTTTCTTGGATTGGTGGGCTATTACCGTCGTTTCATAAAAGACTTTTCTAAAATTTCCATACCTCTTACTAGTTTGACAAAGAAGGGAGTTAAGTACATTTGGTCAAACAAATGTGAAGCTTCTTTTCAAAAATTAAAAGAACTCCTTTCTGATGCTCCTATTCTTGTGATTCCCAAAGGAAACCAAGACTTGATTGTTTATACTGATGCTAGTCGTGTTAGTTTGGGAGCCATTCTCATGTAAAGGGAACGTGTTATTGCGCATGCTTCTAGGCAATTAAAGCCTGTCGAGAATAGATATGCCACTCATGATTTAGAGCTTGCGGCTATTGTTTTCGCCCTTAGAATTTGGCGTCATTATTTTTGGGAGAGAAATTTGTTCTCTACACCGATCATAAATCTTTGAAATATTTGTTCTCTTAAAAGGAACTTAATTTGCATCAACAATGTTGGCCAAAGTTCCTTGCATCTTATGATCTTGATATTCTTTATAGTCCCGAAAAGGGAAATCGTATTACCGATGCCCTTAGCCGAAAGCAACAAGCGGTTGTTTCTATGATGATATCTGAATGGAATGATCTTGAGACTTTGTCCACTTGTGAGATTCGAGATCATGTATCTTATTCATGTTCACCTCTTGTTTTAGGTAGCCTTGAGGCTCGTCCATCTCTTTTAGACCGCATCCTTGATGCTCACAAGCTAGATCCTGAATTGGCTCTTCTTAGCCAAAGTAGTAGGGATAAAATTATTATTGATGGTCTGAAAGACTTTGAAATCGATGCTTATGGCAGCATTCGAGAATTTGGTAGACTTATCGTGCTAAATATTAGTGATCTTCGTAAAGACATTTTAAAAGATTCTCATCGTTCTAAATTTACCATTCATCCCGGTAGTAGTAAAATGTATGTGGATATGAAGCGAATTTATTATTGGGATGGAATGAAATTTGATATTGGTAACTTTATTACGCATTGCGTGACTTATCAACTCATAGATGCCGAGCATCAAAGGCCCGTTGGGTTGTTGCAACCTTTGGATATTCATGTTTGGAAGTAGGATCAAGTCTCCATGGACTTTGTTGACGGTCTTCCCCGTTATCGTTCGGGTCATGACAGTTTATGGGTGATTGTTGATAGACTTACAAAATCCATCCATTTTATTCCCGTTCGGTCTAATCGGACCGTAGCTCTGTTTGCCAAACTCTATGTTAGAGAAATTGTTAAATTGCATGGAGTACCTACTTCTATTGTTAGCGATCATGATCCATTATTTACTAGTAGATTTTGGAAGAGTCTTCAAAAAGCTTTAGGAATGATGCTTAATTTTAACACCGCTTATCACCCTCAGTCTGAAGGACAAACAAAGTGTGTGAATCAAATTCTTGAAGACATCCTTCGTGCATGTGTTCTTGATTTTGGTGGAAGTTGGGAAGAACATATTTCTCTTGTTGAGTTTTCCTATAATAATAGCTTCCAATCTAGTATTGGGATGGCACCTTTCGAGGCACTTTACGGAAGGCCATACCGATCTCCTTCTTGTTGGCTTGAGGCCGGTGAGAAGCTGGTTTTAGGTCCAAATTTTATTTGGGATTCCACAGAAAAGATTGATTTTGTGCGTCATAGGAAAGGGGCTCAAAGTAGACAAAAATCTTATGTCGATAATCGAAGAAGAAATTTGTAATTTTCTGTGGGAGATTTGGCGTTTATTCGTGCTTCACATATGAAGTGTGTTGTGCATTTCAGTCGATCGAGAAAATTAGCGCCTCGATATATTGGCCCATTTCCCATCACCGAGCGTATTGGTTCCGTGGCTTAACATCTTTTATTACCGGCTCAATTTGGTTCTATTCATGATGTATTCCACGTTTCTCAACTACGGAAATGCCTTAGCGATTCCGATTCTATTCTTGAGCCCGGTTTTATTGAAGAAATTGAAGTTCCACCTAATTTGACCTATGAGATACATCCTATTCATATCACTGCTACGGAGGTTAAACGTCTTCATAATAAAGATGTCCCACTTATGAAAGTTCAATGGTCCTCAAATTCTAAGGAATGCTCTTGGGAATCCAGAGAATTCATCGAGTGCACACATCCGGACTTACTCTCTCGCGCTCTTTAGAGGTGAACATCTTATTTCAAATTTTCTTTTATGTTGACATGCTTTTATGGTTGTTACTCTTTATTTTATTCATAAGTATTGCGAGGACGCAATTTCTTTAAGGAGGGGAGTCTGTACCAACCCGCATATTCTATGATTGTATATTTAAATATTTTATTTAAATATAGCATCGTTAGTCGGATTAAAATCTGAAATGCTACTTTTGTAAACAGTCGAATTAGGACTCGAGACTACTTCCATTGATTTCAAAATGACGGTTGCGGCCTTTTTGAGTATAAACATCGATATGTTTGGGGCTGAGTAGAATTTTTCTATTTTCTGTTGGGCTTTGGGTTTGGGTTTCTGCCCACTAACCCAACTTCTCTATCTAAGACCCTAACTCCACTCATTTCATTCATCTCATTCCTCATTTCCTAATACTCTCAAGCCCTAGAAAATGGGGGAAAAGAAAAGAGATTAGACATTCCTAAGCTCTAATTCTCTTAGGAAATTCAACTTTAAGTTATTAATCAAGAGGAAGCTTAGGTAAGCATCATCTTCTTCTTCTCCACTTCAATCTCTCTTCAATTTTAAGAAATTCCTAAACCCTAACTTAGGGAATATTTGCATTTGATCATAGATTGAGCTTCTAGAGTTGAAGTTGAAGAGTGGTTGATCTTTCCTTTGTATTTGCATTTCTCATTCGTTGTGGTTTAAAGGTGAGTTCTTGAACTCGCATCTACGTCTATAGTCTTCATTATTGTTAGGTATGAATTCCTAACATCTATTGCACGACCAATTGCTTTTGATTGAATTGGTTTGATGAATTTTCCAACTTTTGGTGTTTTGAAGTCAAAATTTTTGAAAAATCCTACATTGGATGTTTTGATATGTTGTTTGGAGTGTATTGAAGAGCCAATAAGGCTGAGTTGTCATTTGACATAAATTCCTAACCATCGTTGCTCACTCGATCGCTTTTTAGATGAAATGGCCATCTTTGGCCTAGTAGATTTTCGCTCTGAGCTTTAGCTCAAACGTCTGGTAGTATGCCCAGACGTCTGCAGCTATGGGAATACAATTCCAGACCATCAACTCAGACGTCTGAGCTTACTTCTCATATGTCTAGGCGATATGGAACAAAATTCCTAGTCTTTCAGCTCAGACGTCTGGGAAGACCACCAGACATCTGGAGCTGCTAATTTCAGCCATCTCGCTTGTTTTTGTTGGGTTTCCATTTATATCGATTTTTTTTTGATCTGATTGGTCGTCGTCATTTATTATCGACTTTGATGACTTCTTTTTGGACTTTTGGGAATACCCATTTGATGGATTTGATATCGACTTTATGGATTTGATTCACATCATCGAATGAGAATTTTTGGCGATCGATTGTTTTTTCAGTTGTTTTCTATGATTTGTCACTTCTAAAATACAAAGGTTTTTACACAAGTAGTAAATATTCAAAATCTTTCACAAAAATGATTTTAACGTTATTTTTAATACAAAGCTCGTTTTGAAAACCGTTTTGAAAATCGTTTTGAAAAGAAAGTGATATTTTATCTGGCATATCCGTACTCACACAAAGAAATTACACGGATGGTCATTCCTCAACAGCCATATTCTTCGTGCTAGTTGACGACATTACTCTGTAGTGTCCTTGGCAAGTGTGAGTATAGTGGTGGGGCGTCACACTATGTATACCATAACAATTTCTGAAAATTATTTCTTTATATACAAAATATAATCATGGTAAAATTATTTCATTTACCCAATTTCAAAACAATACTATATCGAACTGTTCTGTTCAAGTGTTTAGAGATCCCTATTAGTAACGTTAGTTACTCATATTGACCATAATCCATAAGCCACACAACAAATCAATCATCCCAATATAAAACCATTTTTATATTCACTAACAAATGCACGCTCATATATATTAATACACTCAAACTCATTCTAGGGTGCTACTGACCCAATCCCTATTTAGTTACCCCTCAAAGCCAAGGTTATTGCTAAACCAAAGCTCTGATACCAGTTGTAATGACCCACATTTCAGAAGGTATAAATTGACAATAATCCACATATGTCTGACTTAAACAATCCGGAACATAGATAATCAATGAGGTTAATAAATAAGAATTAGAAAAGAATAAGAAAACAAACACAGAATCCCATAGCGGAATAATAAAATAGATAATTAGCGGTCCGAACGGATCCAAAGACAACTATTCCTACTACATCCATTTTGGAATCACCCTTAGGATTAGTAGCGATTAGCCCTTACACTTCACTGCTCCATCTTCGACCCCAAGCTCATGTCTTCATCATGAAATGCACTCGCTGGATCGAAGTGGTTTTCAGACCATAATCCAATCCCGGTCTCTTCGAAAACAACATTCGATATTTCCCTATAAAATCAACCCCGGTTCTTTAGGAAATAAAAAAACAAAAATAAGGTCGGAGATCACCTCCTAACCATTAGTGGACAACTACTTATAAACGTCGTAGAAGAACGGACGAGTTTATACGTATGGTATATCACATCGGACATTAACTGTACCATATAATCCACGTACTTCTCCTAGGTATTTCCAAGGTTATATTTGGGTCCAAATTTGATGGTCGGTTATTTAACTATCAAATAAAACAATCATTTCAACCAAATACTTATATTTCACTAAACAACAAATCTTTATATAAATTAAATTCTAAATAAATTAAATATCCAAAATTATATACTTATCTTATCAAAATCAGTATATTCACAAAGTATCCTTTCAAAAATATTTGAAAACCCTTTTTAAAATATAATGTGAAAATTACCATTGTGGTATCAAACTGTGGTCACAGCTTAATGGTTACGTCTCTATCCCAGAGAAATTCAAGTCTTAGCTGCAGGCATACACTGCCTCCGATTACGCCAAGCTAGTATACCATTACTTCCCAAAAACTTTGTTTTAAAAATTATCTCAAAATAGTGCTCACACGTTCTAAATTAAATTCCAAGTTAAACCTAGGAAATTTTACTTAAATAAAAGTTATTATACAAAACCATATTGAAAACCAATAATTAACCTTTTTAAAAAACAAAATACTGACCATTTCTTAAATAATAATAATAAATCTTTTAAATCATTATATGGTTACTGGTAAATAATTAAATATGTTTAAATAATTTTAAAATAATTAAACACTAATTTTCTAAGATATTTTAACGCTTTTACAAATTATTCGATTAATAAATTAAAAATCCTCTTATAAAGCAAGCCCACATTCCTGGTTTTAAAAACCTTTATATTTTAAATAAATATGTTTATAGATTTATTTTCTAAAAATCCTTCATTTAATACTTTTATTCCAAAATCCTATTCACCATATTCCGGATTGGTTAAGTACCCATTTCAAAACCATTTATTTATCCAATTGGTTAACCAAAATTCTTTATAAAACATTTTGCTTCACAACCCTTTTAAATTTTCTTTTCTAATTTAAACACCTATTACTGGTATTTAAAATACTAGAATCTAGGTCAACAACCTGTCATAGTATCCAACCAATCCAAATCTCATAATAACCTGCCATAGATTATTACAACAAAAACATATATCACTATATATGTATTTAAATTCAACATTTTGAGGAATCCCGTTGGATCCCTCCAACATGTTTCCCTGCATCTACAGATATTAGCACAACATAAAAAATACCAATTCCACTTCGAGGTGGAATATCGCAATATATAGGATCACCGCTATTATGCGGGGCGTATAGGGTCTCATCCGCTATATAATTGATATTCATATATACTACTATGTATTTATAATCACATCCAACTGGTAGGAATGCATCAAATAAATCAACCAATCATTTACTAATTTTAACCATTTAAAATTTAATGCTTGCACTCCAAAATTGAGTGAGAATAACTCACCTTGAGTTTTAAATCGTCTAGCGTTCCAATTTAAAATTAAATCGAACGGCGTTCGATTTAACCTAAAATTTTAGTGGCCTCTAAACATCTTTAGATCGACACTGCAGCGTAGATCTCGTCACTACGATTCTGACGCCGCCAGTTTCACCCGATTCCTTCCTCGTATGGATAGGATGTTAGTTTTTAAACATTTGGAATTAAATTATATAAATCAATTCCTTTTTCTTTTTTATACCAATAGAAACAAATCATGGCCACTCATTCTGAATTTACAGATCTAAGCCACCCGTTGCCTTTCTTCCCTCTCGTATGCATAGAACCGAAGAAACCCATCGTCGATTTGGAAAATCGACGGCCACTTCCTCCACGCTTCAGTAGGCCATGATCGGAGGCCACCAAAACGTGCGCCCAAGCGAGCTCCACTCACGCCTGGCACCTGGCCAAGCTCGGCCACCTTAGTGCTTCCCAAAACCCAGTCAAGCGCGATATGCTTGAATCCAAACTGCCACCCCGTCGACCCACTTCACTCGATCATGACCGTCCACTTCATAGAGCTCGACGAGCTCTACAACTTTCCTTTAGGAAGTTCTCGACGGTATTGAATAGATCGTGAGGAATCGAGAAGAAAAGTGTGACAATTTTCGACCATTAATTGCATAGAACGGTGGCTCGTGAAAAATGGTTAGTGTTTTAGTTATCATTCATAGTATATATACGATTATATATATATATATATATATATAATTTTATTATTTTTCCCAATTTACTTGCTTTTTAAAATTAACTCCAAATGAAACGTGTCGCCTGCCATTTATAACATTTTACCCCAATACCAAACACAATGGAATGTGTTTCAGAGACAAATTCGAACGTATGTGGAAGATACCTTTTTGAATCAAATTAAAATATTTAATTTTCGATATTTATTTTCAACATGTTTTTCCCCATACGACCCAACGGTAACTCCAAACACTACGAAATTTGAAATTTGATAATAATAAACTATTACGGTTCCTATGGAACTAGTTTTGTCAAATTTCGAGACTACCCTGGAAGGCTATTTTAAATCGTCCATGAAATCGAGCGATTTCAAAAATCGTCGAAATCATTTAAATTTTCGATTTAAAACTTACTTACTATGTTATAAATCCAAATAGAATTTATATCATCTTAGAAATCATTCTGATTCACATTAAGTTAAAATTTGATTGTTCACATTACTTCTACATACTAAATTTCACTATTAAATTAATATATAAATTTCCAATTCATAACCTATTGACTTTAATTCCATTCACAAGTCCAATATTATAGTCCAAACCTAAATAGAATTTAAATAAATCTTAGAAATCATTTTCACATACATATAGTTCCAGATTCCCCTATTATTCCAATTTAAATTATTAAATTCGTATTTACCAAATAAAATAAATCGCTATATTTGAAATTTTACCCCATTTAACTAATTCCGCCAAAATCTTCATATTCAAAATCAATTAATAATCCAAATTCAACATTTAAAACAAATTAAATGTTCAAAAACGAACGACCAAAATTTCGGGTCGTTACATTCCTTCCCCCTTATGAAAATTTCATCCTCGAAATTGCAAAGGTAGGAAAAATGCTCCCAAACCTTGTAACTTACCCAAAACCTACTTAGTTAAATCTTATATTCACCTCGCCAAACCCTTTGGTTTAATTCAAAACAATTAGTTTCTATCTCTAACTGAAAAACTTTGATTTCTAAGACCGTTCAAAGATCAACTTTTCTAGTTAACCAAAAAATTTCAAAATTTTCAAAAAATTTCTAACACCTTAAATTCCCGAAATTTTTTAATAGCTTCTCCTTTGTACGGAGAGCCTTTTACATTATCATAAAGATTTAAATATATATACATCGACCCACATGGTCAGAAAACAAAATATATATAACAATATATTATCATTTCTTTATTTTATTGCGTAGGGTACCTTTATTTAAGGGTTTTTAAGCGGGCAGTTTATTTTATATATATTTACGCACCCCAAACTCTGTCCAATAGCCTCATGTACTTGTACTTACTCAAACAAGCACATAATTAATAAAAAAAATGAAGTTTTAATAACATTTCGTTCAATTCGAAACGAATTACAACCAATTAATTGCATTTATTTCAATTTACAACAAAAACTCATATATATTCCAATTTTGATTCATACGGGCCCTATTTACATAAATTCACCTCTATTATATTTCAAATTGATTCACAATCAATATATTGCATTCCATTCACTATTCACTTTTATTCAATTCAAATCCATTTTATTAAACTACAATTTATTCCCTTTTTAAATTGACTCAAAACTATTTTATCTAATTTCCATTTGATTTTGATTCAAGTTATTCACCCAACCTTGTTTCCTTTATGTTGCATTAAACAACAATATAATTCCTATTAATTTTATTTATGAATCCATTTCATAAATAAATGTTAAATTTTCATTACAACCTAGTTCTAATTCACTTTAAATTGAATCTCATTCCATTTACTTGCTTTCACTTACTTAGTATATCCAATTTATGCTATAACACTTTGGAAACCTTTTCATTTTATATAATTTGTTTCCGAACAATTTATTATATCACACATGGTTCATGCACTTACATATCTATTACTTTTGATTTTCTAACTTATATTACACTTTCCCATTCACTTTCATTTAATTCGCATAGTGCTATTCACTTAATTTCATCGTGAACGGCAATTCATTATAAGTTAATTCATTTGTAAACCATTTTACAAATTTTTTTTCTAGGGTTTATTTTAAACATTCCACATCATTACTTAGGTTATATCCAGCTTTTAAAACTTAATTTCATACACCATCATACTCTAAAGTCAATTTTCAATTCATATTGAATTTATTTATTCTTAAATTGAATTCAGTTCTTGTTACCAATTACTTAACCATTTAACTTGGTTATACTTTTTCACCTTCCCAGTTTAATAAGTTATACAACTTATTTATTCACAGTTCCTGAATTTTCCACTTAAGTTTACTTTCATTCAATATTTATAACATATAGTTATATAAACACCTCACCATTTACATTTATATTTTACTTTACTCAATCTTTAATTTACCTTTCATTTAAAATTCAATTTTGAATTTTCCATTTCTTTTACCTTAATGCCAAACATCTTCATTTTGGTTTATTATTTTATCTTTCAATTTATAAGTTCAAAAAATTATTTACTTACTCAAGTCCATTTACATCTTATAATTATAACTCTGGATTATCTACATCACTTAATAGCTTAAGTACATTCATCCCATTTGATATTATAACTTATAGCTATATAATCATCTTACATTTCAACTTTATATTCCATTTCAATTCAAATCCAACTTCTATTTTATTTAACTTATCTTAAGTTAAATTCCAATATGTCTTATCTACTTTAATTTACTCAAGTTAAATTTTAATTCTAAGATTAAGATTTACATTCTCTTCTCTTATTTATATCAACTTCCAATTATAGGTTCGGTACTATTTTCTTGACTTTACAGTCTTTTAAATGGAAACCCCAAAATTTAATTATCTGGTTTTATTTCAAACCATTTTGAAATCATAAATATACATATATCACTTGGGTGTATCAAACCATACCTTTGGATTTTCAAAAAACCTTGGTTTTGGGATTTCTAAAACAAACTTGTTTATCAAAAAAATCCAAACAGATATCATAACCACCCACCACGGTAGCAATCCATCACTTAAAAACTCGAAAATGAATATTGATGATGTGGCCATCATCACCAGGATTATTTTCCAGCGACTGAAGTGAGTTCAGTGCTTCCTTACTTTTCAAAATTCCATTTTGAAACAATTTTCCTTTCCCAAAAACATTTCCAAGTAATACATCATTATTCCTCACAAACCACTTTGGAAAACATTTCCAAAATTCTCAAGATTTAAAAATTTCCAAACTTTTTGTTCAAACTCATTTAAACTTTTTCCAAAATCTCCAGGATTTGAATTCTGGTTTAAATCAAATTTTAGTTATGTTCCACTGTATATTTCATACTTATGCAATTCTATTGGTAATATATATAACCGTTTCAAATTTTATAATCTTATTTTGGTTATATTATTAACAATCAAAATCCAAGTATATATAATAATTCAAAAAAAATTATTTCTTTTATAACAAAATATATTTAGGCAAAATTATTCCATTCACCCACTTTTAAAACAATACTATGTCGGTTTACCTTGTTCAAGAGTTTAGAAATCCCTATCGATACGGTTGTACATCCCATACTGCCCAGAATTCATTAACACTCAACCAATAAGTCAACACAATACAAAAACATTTTATATTCACCAACAATTACGTGCTCATATCTATCAATGTAATCAAACTCATTTTGGAGTACCACTGACTCCATCTCAAATGAGTAATTCCCACCAAAGCCTAGGTATACTGCCAACCTAATCTCTGATACCACATGTGATGAGGCCCTTCACAACCCTCGAAAATCGACATAGATACGCCCACTGTATAACAATGCCGAATGATCGAGTGCCGGAAAGACAGATTGTTGAGGAAATAAAAGAAGGTAGAAGAAAGAAGGAACTAAAGTAATAACAGAATCTCAAAGCGGAACAGAATAATATATAATACTAATGGTTCTTTACACAAATCAGAAAGTGTGATATACATAATTCACATCAGAGCACACAAATCAATAATTACCAGCCTGAGCAGTTATAACAATCTGCCCTCACTATTTGCTGGCAATTTCAAATAAACACTGCAGCAGAAATAGACAAGTATATGTAATATGTCTTCGCCATCCAGTTTACTTCCTGCACCAAAGCATCCTAACCTGAACCTGAAATACTCGATATGACCCGAGCATTATAATAAAATAATACCTTAGTCAGTCTGGAAAACTAGCGTGAGAGATCACACTTTGATTTAAATATTAAAGTTCCAAAATCCTTTAAAAATTAAAGGTATCTCGTAAGACCACGCCACAAATAAACATGCCGGGTTTTTACCTTATGATAACCAAAACATTTCCTATCAAATCCTATGATATTATAATGTTGTCTAAGTACAATTACTTATTCAAATAGCTGAAATTGTTACATTAATTAAATTCCAGCAATACAAGGCTCTACAATCAAAACCGTAAAGGCACGTATTGGAGAATGGATTCCAACTAATGACTAGGTACTGGGATACCACCTGTCACGGTACCTGTCTAGAAACACCGTACCGAGGACCACTTCGGGATCCCTTACTACATAAGACCGGACTATTCCTAACTTGAATAGATCGAATATGCTATCACTCTGGTGTTCCCACCCTTCTCTAAGATCCTTTCACAAGTAGTTACAATATCTGAGGTTATCTAGAAAGGTGATAGACGTACCCTACTCGGGTGCGAACCACTTAGCCTTGCTGCATCTCTCTTGATTTTCAATCATTTCCGGTTGATGAGGCTCGAGGTTAAGCGTTACCCTTTTAGGAAATTCACTTATAATGCTCATTATCCTCCCTGACAATGTTCTGAAAGTATTCATCCATACAAGTCCATTCCCGGTCCGAACGGAACCGAAGGCACTATTCCTACTACATCCATTTTGGAATCATCCTCTGGACTAGTAGCGATTAGCCCTTGCACTTCACTGCTCCATCTTTGACTCCAAGCTCTTGTCTTCATCACGAAACGTACTCGTTGGATTGAATTGGTTTTCGTATCACAATCCGATCCCGGTCTCTTCGAAAACAACGTTTGATATTTCTCGGTAAACTCAACCTTGGTTCTGTAGGAAATAAAATGACGAAAATAAGATCGAAGACCACCTCCTATCCGTTAGTGGACGGATTTCCTTGTAAACGTCCTAGAAGTACGAACGAGTTTATACGTATAGCATAGCACCTCGGATGGTAACTGTACCATATAATCCCCGTACTTCTCCCAAATATTTCCAAAGTTATATTTGGGTCCAGATTTGATAGTCGGTGATTTAACTATCAAATAAAACAATCATTTCAACCAAATACTTTTATTTCACCGAAACAACAAATCTTTATATCAATTAAATTCTAAATTAATCAAATCTCTTTATCCAAAATTATATACTGATCTTATCGAAATCAGTATATTCACAAAGTATACTTTCAAAACTGTTTGAAAACCCTTTTTAAAATATAATGTGGAAAGTACTACTGCGGTATCAAACCATGGTCATGGCTCAATGGTTACATCTCTATCCCAGAGAAATTCAAGTCTTAGCTGTAGGCACTCACTGCCTCTGATTACGCCACACGAGTATACAATTGCTTCTCGAAAACTTTATTTTAAAAATTATCTCAAAATAGTGCTTACAAGTTCTAAATAAATTCCAAGTTAAATCTAGGAAATTGTACTTAAATAAAAGTTATTATACAAAACCATATTGAAAATTGATAATTATCCTTTTTTTTAAAAATGCTTACCATTTCTGAAATAATAATAATAAATCTTTCAAATCATTAAAAGGTTATTGGTAAATAATTAAATATTTTTAAAATAATTAAGCACAAATTTTCCAAAATATTTTAACACTTTTACAAATTATCCAATTAATAAATTAAAATCCTCTTTTTAAAGCAAGCCCACATTCCCGGTTTTAAAAACCTTTATAAACAAATACATTTACAGATTTATTATTTAAAAATACCTTTTTAATACTTTTATTCCAAAATCCTATTCACCATATTCTGGGTTGGCTAAGTACTCATTTCAAAATCATTTATTTTATCCAATTGGTTAGCCAAAATTCTTTATAAAACATTTTGCCTCAAAACCCTTTTAAATTTTCTTTTCCTATTTAAACACCTATTGCTGGTATTTAAAATACCAGAATCTAGGTCAAAAACCTTTCATAGTATCCAATCAATCCAAATCTCACAGTAACCTACCACAGATTATTACAACAAAAACATATATCACAATATATGTGATTAAATTCAACATTTTGAGGAATCCCGTTGGATGCTCTAACCTATTTCCCTGCATCCACAAATGTTAGCACAACATAAAAATACCAATTCCACTTCGAGGTGGAATATCGCGGTATATAGGGTCATCCCCTATTATGCATGTGCATAGGGTCTCATCCGTTATATAAATTTCAGGAATATCAATCACTCCAATATTTATATATACCACTATATATTCATAATCACATCCAACGGATAGGAGTGCATTAAATTAATCAACCAATCATTTACTAATTTTAACCATTTAATATTAAACACTAGAAATCAAAAATTGAGTGAGATTAACTCACCTAGAGTTATAAACGCCGAGCGTTCCAATTTCAAATTAAATCGAATGATGTTCGATTTAAACCTAAAATTTTAATAAGCTCCAAACATCCGCATCTACACTATAGCATAGACCTCATCGTCACGATTCCGACGCCATCAGTTTCACCTGATTCCGACCTCGTATGGACAGATATTAGTTTTTAAACATTTGGAATTAAATTATATAAATTAATTTCCTTTTTTTAATACCAACAGAAACAAATCATTGCCGCTCATTTTGAACCAATAGATCCATGCCGCCTATTGCCTTTCTTCCCTCTCGTACGCATAGAACCGAAGAAACCCATCGTCGATTATGAAAATCAACAGCTGCTTCCTCCATGCTTCACTAGGCCATAATCGGAGGCCACCAAAACATGCGCCGAAGCGAGCTCCATTGATGCCTGGCGCCTGAGCAAGCCCGGGCACACGAGTGCTTCCCAAAACCTGGTTGAATGCGATATTCTTGAACCCAAACTACCACCGCGTCGACAAACTTCACTCGATCATGACTGTCCACTTCGTAGAGCTCGACGAGCTCTACGACTTTCCTTTAGGAAGTTATCGACGATATTGAATATATCGTAAGGAATTGAGAAGAAAAGTGTGATGAATTTCGTCCATTAATTGCATAAATACCGGCTCGTGAAAAATGGTTAGGTTTAGTTACTGGTCAAAATATTTATACGATTATATATATATATATATATTATTTTGTTATTATTTCCAATTTACAAGATTTTTTAAACTAACTCCAAAGTAAATGTGTTGTCTGGCATTTATAATATTTTACCCCTATTTCAAACACCATGGAACGTGTTTCTGAGACAAATTCGATCATATGTGGAAAATAGTTTTTTGAATCGAATTAAAATATTTAATATTCAATATTAATTTTCAACGTGTTTCTCCCACGTACAACCCAACGGTAACTCCAAATGCTACAAAATTTGAAATTCGATAATAATAAACTGTTATGGATCCAATGGAACTAGTTTCGTCAAATTTCAACGATGCGCCCCGGAAGACTATTTTAACTCGTCGATTAAGTCGAGCTATTTCAAAAATCGATGAAATCATTTAAATTTTCGATTTAAAATCTACTAACTCCGTTATAAATTTAAATAGAATTTATATCATCTTAGAAATCATTTCGATTCACATTAAATTAAAATTTGATTATTCACATTATTTCTGCATATTAAATTTCACTATTAAATTAATATATAAATTTCTAATTCATAATCTATCGATTTTATTTCCATCACAAGTACAATATTATAATCCAAACCCAAATAGAATTTAAATAAATCTTAGAAATCATTTCCATGTACATTTATTT
The DNA here is from genome assembly GCA_030765085.1 of Allium cepa. Taxonomy (NCBI): domain Eukaryota; kingdom Viridiplantae; phylum Streptophyta; class Magnoliopsida; order Asparagales; family Amaryllidaceae; genus Allium; species Allium cepa. Next base: position 446,761,646 of record CM060931.1, read on the forward strand.
CCACATTCCCCTATTATTCCAATTTAAATTATTAAATTCATATTTACCAAATAAAATAAATCGCTATATCTGAAAATTTTCCCCATTTAACTAATTCCACCAAAATCTTCATATTCAATATCAATTAATAACCCAAATTCAACATTTCAAACAAATTAAATGTTCAAAATGAACGACTAAAATTCTGAGTCGTTATAGAAAGAATCCCTAATTCACTTTTAAGTTTAACAAAAGTATTTTCATTTAAAGGTTTGGTAAATATATAAGCCACTTGATTTTCAGAGGACATAAATTCCAATTTGACTAAATCCTTTTCAATATTATCACGAAGAAAATGATGGCGATGTCAATATGTTTAGTTCATGAATGATTGACAGAATTTTTTGGTAATTTTATAGCACTTGGATTATCATAGTAAATAGTAGACTTAGATAAGTTCATACCAAAATCTTTATGTGTTTGTTGCATGTAAATGACTTGAGCACATGCTAAAGCAGTAGAAATGTATCTTGCTTCACAAGTCGAAAGTGAAACACAATTTTGTTTCTTGCTAAACCAAGAGACTAAGGATTGTCCAATGAAGTGACAAGTGCCGCTTGCACTTTTACGATCCGTCTGACATCCTCCAAAGTTGGCATCGCTATATGAAACAAACTCGAAAGGACATTCTTTCGGATATAATCTTTGGTTTTGCTTAGGTAATGTAATATTTGTTTCACTGCTCACATATGTGATTCTTTAGGAGTTGCTTGAAATTGAGCACATAAACAATCATTATGTGGGTCTTCTAGCAGTAAGATAAAGCAACGATCCAATTATGCTTTGACATAATTTTTGATTGATTCTTTTACCATCTTCATCTCTATCGAGATGTATTGCTGTACTCATTGGAGTTGGTTTGGCAGAAGTATTATCCATACCGAAGCGTTTAATTAGATTATGACAACATTTTTATTAATTAATAAAAATACCATTTTCTAATTATTTAATTTATAACAAAGAAAATATGATAATTCTCCTATTTGTGACATATAAAATTCTTTGGTCATTATTGTAGAAAATTCCTGACATAATTTTTTATATGTTGAACCAAAAGTAATATCATCTACATAAATTTGAATAATTAAAATATCATTTATAGTTCTTTTAACATAAAAGGTTTGATTAACCTTCCCAATTTCAAAACCAGAGTCTATTAGTTAGCTCTTAAGACGTTTATACCAAGCACGAGGTGCTTGTTTTAGACCGTATAAGGCTTTCTTATGTTTATAGATGTGGTTAGGAAAATTTTCATGTGTGAATAAAGGAGGTTGTTCAACATAAACATTCTCTTCTAACCATTTAAAAAATCACTTTTAACATCCATTTGATAAAGTTTGAAAATATGAAAACATGCAAAGACCAATAAGATACGTATTGCTTCAAGTCATGCGACTGGAGCAAACGTTTCTTCGTAGTCAATTCTTTCTTCTTGATTATATCCTTAAGCAACTAATCTAGATTTATTCCTAGTCATATTACCTTTTTCATGTGCTTTATTTTTAAAGACCCATTTATTACCAATGACTGATTGATTACTTGGTCTAGGAACTAGATCCCAAACTTTGTTCGTTTGAATTGGTTTGGCTCTTCTTGCATAGCTATAATCCAATAGTCATTAGTAGAAGCTTCTTCCACATTTTTAGGTTCAATATTCGAAAGAAATGCTACATGGTCCATTTGATTGAGTTGATTTCTAGTTCTAACATGTGAATCAATTTCTCCTATGACAGTTTCTACTGGGTGATCTCGTAAAATCCTAAGAGGAGATCTTAATTCATTTTCATCATGAACAATGTTTTCATTTTCTTCAAAACTATTTCGAGAAACCGTTTTTGTGATTATGTTAGGTATTATTTCATCATCCTCAAAGTTTTTATTAAATTTGAAATTTTCATCGAATGAAACATGAAGAGTCTCTTCGGTCGATTTTGTTATTTTATTAAAGATTTGATAAGCTTTGCTTCAGTCTGAATATCCTATGAAGATTCCTTCATCAGATTTTGGATCGAATTTTCTAAGCTGATCTTTTGTGTTTAAAAGAAAATATTTTGAACCAAAAGTTTAAAAATAACAAATATTTGGTTTTCTTTGATGAAAAATTCATATGTAGTATGTTTTGTTAGAGGTCGAATGAAAGTACGATTTAAAATATAGCAAGCGGTTTACAGCTTCTGCCCAGAAATGTTTTGATAACGTGCTTCCATTTAATAAAGTTCTTACACATTCTTGTAATGTTCTATTTTTCCTTTCAACCATTCCATTTTGTTGTGGTGTTCTAGGAAAAGAAAATTTATGGTAAATTCCCTTTTTATTATAGAAATGTTCAAAAGCTTCATTTTCAAATTCACCTCCATGGTCACTTCAATATTTTTATTTTTTAAAATTTTGAGCTTTTGAATACTTTTTGCAAAGATCTTGAAATTTTCAAAGGTATCGCTTTTATTTTTTAGAAAAATAGTCCAAGTGTATCTTGAGAAATCATCTACTATAACAAACACATATTTACTATGGTTTATAGATTGAACTTGAGTTGGACTAAAGAGATCCAAAGCAATAGTTCTAGTGGTTGTATAGTAGAAATATTTTTCTTTTATTTAAAGGATGATTTTGATAATTTTCCTAATTGACAAGCATCACAAATATTGTTCACTTTAAAATTCTTTTTTGGTAAACCTTTAAATAATCATTTTTAGATAATTTATTTATAGCTTCGAAATTAATATGACAAAATCTTTTGTGCCATAACCAAGGATCATTTTATTTGGCTATTAAACACATATTTATATTGTAATTTATATAACATAGATATTTTTACCTCTAAAACCTTTAAAAATAAGATTTTTATTTTGAACAAAAACGATACACTTTTTTTTCAGAAAATGAAATATCAAATGCTTTGTCACATATTGGCTGATACTAAGTAAATTGTTTTTTAAATTTTTAACTAATAAAATATCTGTAATTAGAGGTAAATTAGATATACCATTATTGCTCATATTGTCTTTTCTGATGACATATCCTTTGGAATTATCTCCACAAGTGACAGAACCTCGAGTAGATAATATTAGTTAGCATCCCTTTTTTTCTATCATGTGTTTTGAGCAACTATTGTCTAGTATCCATTTTCCTCTTCTTTTTTAGTGGTACCTGCAAAATATAGAATTAACATTGGTACCCACCATTTTATTTGGGACCTAAGAGTTAGGCCTTAAGAAGCCAAACCCAAGAGGATTTAGAATTCATTTTGAAAATAAAATCTTTGTTTTTATGAACACTCTTTTAAAAGATTTTATATACTTATCTCTAATCAAAGAATTATTTGTTTTAGGAACCCAGATTTTAATTAATTTTGAAATTTTAAAACTTTTGAACTAGGTTTTTCAACTTTATTATTATTCCTTTTATATGAAAAAATATTTTTTTTGGGAATAACTTTATAACATTGCTTATATCCTAGTCCTCTTTTATATGAAGCATTTTGAGAATTTTCTGTATTTGAAAGATTTTCCCTGCCTTTATTAAAATTAGAGACATTTTTAGTCATATCATCTAACTTTGTTTTAAGGCTAGAGTTATCTAATTCTAAAATTTTGACATTAGCTTTAAGATCATGATTTTCAATTAGTATAGTGTAACAACCCGCATATTTATCGATTTTATATTTAAATATTTTATTTAAATATTTTGTCGTTAATCAGATATTGGTCTGAAAAGCTACTTTTATCAAACGGTCAAATTAGGACTCGAGACCACTTCCATTGAGTTCGAAATGTCGTTTACAACTTTTTAAGTATAAACATTGATAGGTTTGGAGTTAGTGAAATTTCACTTACTTTTCCCACTTTGGACCTTGGGTTAGATTAGCCATTATAACTCAAATCCACTTCTCTCCTTCTCCTCACTCTTCATAAATTCCTACCAAACACAAACTTTAACATTAATGGTGAGTGGAAAGGGAAATTAGAAACTCCAGGCCTAGGTTTCAACTCCAACTCCATCATTCAACTCCAAATTCAAGGAAAAAGCATTGGATTCAAGCTTGTAGTGTCTCACTATCGGTTGAGCATCTCTCTATTCTTTCTCCCAATCTGGATCCCCAAAGCCTAGTATACCAAGTCCAAACCATAAATTTGAATTTCGAAAATATTCTGAAAAGGTGAGATTTTTATCTCACAATTCTAGTCTATAACTATATGGGACTGTTGGGAATGATTCCCCATCACTTTAGCATGTACATTTGCATTTGGTTTGGATTGGATTGGCGAAAAACTCCAATTTTTAGTGTTTTTGGTAAAATTCTACACTTAGGTCGTTCTGCCAATGCTAGGTCGTTCGTGTGGAAAAGTCTCGGCCTTCAAATTGCTCGTTTCTGGCCTTAAAACGTTCTACAGCCCTGGGTCGCTCGGCTCTGGCTCGATAGGTCGTAGGTCGTTGCCGTAAGGTCTTAGGTCGTAGGTCGCTTGGCTTTGGGTCGTCCGGTCTTGGCTAGCTCGGTTATAGGTCGTTACCTCTAGGTCGTTAGACCTTTATACTTTAGGTCATTGCTCGGCATTTCCAAATAGGTCGCTCGGCCTTTGTTTCATTTGATCGCGAACCTCGATAGGTCGCGTAGCCCCTTAAGTCGCTCAACCACTAGGTCGCGAAAACCTCTAGGTCGCTCAACCCCTTTAACTCGTAGGTCGCTCGCCTCTTCTAACCCGCGAGTTCCTTAAGTCGCTCGCCTCCCTTAGGTCGTTAGACCTTAATACCGTTAGGTCGCATGACCTTTATACCTTTAGGACGTGTACCCTGTTAGGTCGTGAGTTTAATTAGGTCGTTCGGCCTTAAGATGTTAGGTCGCTTGGCCTGTGCTTTTGTTAGGTCGCGAGTCCCTTAAGTCGCTCACCACTGTTAGGTAGCTCGTTTCTGCTAACCCGTAAACACCCCTAGGCCGCAACCAATAGGTTGCTCAATCCTATTGTCCCTTAGGTCTTCACTAGGTCGTACCGTTTTGGACGGGGCGCTGCCCCCTGGACCCCTGCGACCTGACCGGGCAGGTCGAACCCCGTAACGGGGGTGTTGCCCCCGCACCCCCACCTTGGGGGGTTGCCACCCCCTGGGCCCCCCTCCGTAGGGGATCTTATCTGAAAAACATTCAACAGAACTTGCTTTGTTGAGATGCTGAGTTGACCATTCTTCGAGACGAACTATCTTTGGCTTCTCGGTCGATTTTATGGTATCACGGCCATGCTAAAAAAGCGGGATAACAACTTTAGAAATATGAAGGTTTCAATACTAGTAATAAATATCAAAACTCTTTCAAAAAAATGATTTCAACTCTATTTTCAATAACAAAGCTCTTCACTTAAACCGTTTTCCAATCTACTAGTATATACAAACCTTTACCTCACTCAGATGAGAAATCTAATTAAACGGCATAGTAAAACAAGTGGTATGAAACGCATGCGTTCACTTCGTCGGTTAATTCTTGGACTTGTTCGATTGAACCTCTTGTGACAATTTTCTAGTGAAGATTTACAGTTTGTTCGTAAATATTTAAGTTAAGCAAGTGGTTATGGGACACGAAAATAAACTTTTATATTTACTAGCTTAGTGCAATTGACACTTCTCGTTCATCATGACGATCATTTTATGATTTAGACTAGCAATTGTGCGATGTCTCTTTGTTTGCAAGGTTAGACTAGACCTCATGGGTGTGATTCCGACTCACACATATCTCTTTGTTCGCAAGGTTAGTCTAGACACCATTTGTGTGATTCCACTCACACATACCTTTTTGTTGCGAGGTTAGGCTAGAAACCATTTGTGTGATTCCACTCACACATACCTTTTTGCTTTTTGGTTAGCCTAGACCTCATCTGGGTGATTCCGACTCACCCCTATGGGGTAGCTCCCCATGGTCTTCGGACCGTCATGTGATAGGACTCTTTCCCTTTTTCTGTGATTTCTGGATTTCTTGTGTTGATTTCTAGAATTTATGTCATTGACTTGTTATGAGTACAAGTTTAGGGTATGATGCCCTCTTTGGATCTTTGAGAAGATTCTTGTGATATTGATTTATCTCTTATCGATTGATCTTTTGTTGATCATCATTTGCATACTTATAGTAGTATGTCAGTATGGATATTTTATGTTTATGCCACATCTTTTATTTTATACCATGTCATCTGATATTTATAGCTAGACTGATCCGTTTATTATTTTCTTAAATAATACTCGGGTCAGGCCGAGATGTTACAGGTGCTTCTGCTTGACTTCTTCCCGGGATTTGCTACTCTGACTTTTGGCTAACTATTTAGATTAGCAGTTTTTGTTGTATACACTTGAGATATAGACTCATAGTAGTATTCTTTTGTATAGCACGTGTTGCTATTCTTTTGTATTATTGTGAATCTTTTTGACCACTACTCTGATGTACACTTTCATGTGTTAGTTATATATTCATATCTTCTTCCGCCTTTGTGATATGGATATCTGTGACTGATTTGTGTTATGCTTATTTCTATGTTTGTTTCCGAAGATTATTTATAGCCACCGTGTGATAAGCAATCACATGGATGGTCGCTACTCAACAGCCTTATTCTCCGTGCTAGTTGACAGCACTACACCGTAGTGTTCTTGGCTAGCATGGGTATAGAAGTGGGGCGTCACAGCTTGGTATCAGAGCCAAACTTCGGAACAATGTAGAATAACTTAACAAGGATCATCGTCCTAAGTACACCTTAGGAGTTATGTCTTAGGATTACTTCGAGTCATCGTACCGATTCATCCTATATCCTTTATGATTCCTTGTTTTATCTAGCAAGATTGCTTGATATTCATTAGTGAATAATCTTCTTCTTTCTCTTCTTTCTTTTTTAAGGAAGAGAAATGGTTAGACCTGGTCGTCCCAGAGCTGGACCATCTAGTGCTCCACCCCAAGATGGAGTTTTTATGACTACCCAGCAACTTCTTGACCTTGTCACGAATGCTCAAGCAGCTGGTTCTAATCCAAAACCTACTCACCCTAAATTTGGATTTTCACGTTTGTGCAATGATTACACCAACCTGGGTGGGAAGCAATTTAAAGGTTCTGAAACTATCATCGTGGTCCAGGCTTGGTTGAGGACCTGCGATCGAATCTTCGTTCGCATGAATCTCGTCGATCTTCACCGTGTTCAGGTGGCTTCCAGTATGCTCCAAGAGAGAGCATTGGACTGGTATGAACTTCTTATTTCTAAAGTCAATGAAGCAAACCTTACCTGGGAGAAATTCCGGACACGCTTCGAGTTAAAATTTGTACCAGAAGCAGAGAAGGTAACTCTGGATCGACGCTTTATAGACCTTGTTTAAGGTGAGTCCTCTGTGACTGATTACGTCGCAGCCTTTGAGTCGCTTTCCAAATATGGGGTTGAATACATTAGCACCCCATTGAAGAAGAACCAGAGGTTCGTTTATGCCTTAAACAAAAGCCTCAAGAAGCCATTACTTCTAAAGTTAGAAGTTCCTTTCAACCAACTTATAGATATCGCTCTTCGTTTGGAAGAGGCTGATAAAGAAAGTGATGTTGAAGTAGTAGCTTCCAAACCCAACTTCAACAACAAAAAGAGGCCCAGTAAATTCAAAGGCCCTTATCCCAACAAAAAGGGTAAGCAAGCAACCCCTGCGGCAAAGTCTCCTTCTCCTAGTGGTGCGAGATGTTTCAACTGTGGATCTAGGGATCATTTTGCGAATAAGTGCTCTAAGCCCAAATCTTGTCGCTATTGTAAGAGACCGGATCATTACATACATCAATGCCTCAAACGTGAAGGCAAGAAGGAAGGAAAGTTGAATGTGGCTCAAGCCCCTGGCAACACATCTCGTGGCCAAGGTATTTCTCACTCCATTCTTGATGGTATTATTTTATTTCATGATCAACCTATTAGAGTTCTCTTTGATACGGGTGCAACCATTCTTTTATATCAAAGGAACTTGTCGACACTTTCTCTTTAAATGTTGATGCGTTAATAACTTCCTTGAGAATTGCGAATCCTGTTGGTGGATCCGCAACTCTTAGTTTGCTTTGTGAAAATGTGGAGATTATTTTATGTGATTTTCCATTCCTAGCCGATTTGCTGTTATGCGCTACCTAGGCTTTGGAATGATTTTGGGAATGGATTGGCTTAATCGTTATGAAGCTCATATCCTATGTCCTGAGCGGACTATTTATCTCCGACATTCGCAATCTATAAATCAGATTTCTATTATTCTTAAAGATTCGGATTCTGCATTGACTGCATCTTTATATTCTTTAAATCCTCATGATGATGATGATGATGATGATGATGATGATGATGGGGAAGATGTCATTTCTCGAATTCACGTCGTTCGTGAATTTTCCGACATATTTGAGCCCGTTTTAGGTTTACCACCTAAACGAGCAATTGAGTTCAGAATTAATCTTACCCCTAAAGCTCAACCTATTACTCGTCCTCCTTATCGAATATCTAATAAGGAAAATGAGGAGATGCGTAAACAATTATCTGAATTGGAGACGAAGCAATTTATTCACTCTAGCTCCTCGCCTTGGGGAGCTTCGGCTATTTTCGTGAAGAAATCTGACGGTACGCTTAGGCTTTGCGTTGACTATCGCAAGCTTAACGATCTGACTATTAAAAATAAATATCCTTTACCTCGGATTGACGATCTGTTTGATCAGCTTAGCGGAGCTAGGGTCTTTTCACAGTTGGACTTGGCTACCGGTTTCCATCAGCTTCGTATCGTAGAGGATAGCATTCCTTTGGCATCATTCCGAACTCGATATGGATCTTATGAATGGCTTGTTATGCCATTTGGGTTAAAGAATGCTCCAGCTTATTTCGTTGACCTCATGAATCGAGTTTTCAAGGCTTTCCTCGATCGGTTTGTTCTCATCTTCATTGATGATATCCTTATGTATTCTAAAACCGAGGAGGAGCATGAAAAGCATCTTCGGATTGTATTGGAAACTCTTAGGAGTAATCAATTAAAGGCGAAATTTTCTAAATGCCACTTTTGGCAATCTCATGTGAAATTTCTCGGTCGTATTATTTCCGAATCCAGAATTTCCGTGGATCCTTCAAAGTTTGAAGCGATTCAAGATTGAAAGAGACCAGAGAGTGTGACAGAGATTCGTAGTTTTCTCGGATTGGCGGGTTATTACCGTCGTTTCATTAAAGACTTTTCTAAGATTGTCGTGCCTCTTACTGACTTGACTAAGAAGGGAGTTAAATACATTTGGTCGGACAAATGTGAAGCCTCTTTTCAGAAATTGAAAGAACTCCTTTTCGATGCTCCTATTCTTGTTATTCCCGAAGGGAATCAAGATTTTGTTGTTTATACTGATGCTAGTCACGTTGGTTTGGGTGCCATTCTTATGCAAAAAGAACGTGTTATTGCTTATGCTTCTAGGAAATTATAGTCGGCCAAGACTAGATATGCCACACATGATTTAGAACTCGCGGCTATTGTTTTCACCCTTCGAATTTAGCGTCATTATCTATTGGGAGAGAAATTTATTCTTTACACGGATCATAAGTCTTTGAAATATTTATTTTCTCAAAAGGAACTTAATTTGTGTCAACAGCGTTGGCTCGAGTTCCTTACACCTTATGATCTTGATATTCTTTATACCCCCGGTAAGGGTAATCGTGTCGCCGATGCTGTTAGCCTTAAACAACAAGCAGTTGTTTCTATAATGATATCCGAATGGAATGATCTCGAGATTTTAACCACTTGTGAGATTCGAGAGCGCGTATCTGATTTATGCTCATCACTTGTTTTATGTAGCCTTGAGGCTCATCCTTCTCTTTTAGACTGCATTCTTGAAGCTCAAGGACTAGATCCTGAATTGGCTCTTCTTGGTCAAAATGTTAAGGATAAAATTGATATTGAAGGTTTGAAAGACTTTGATATTGATTCTCGTGGCGGCATTCGAAAATTTGGTAGACTTATCGTACCAAATATTGGTGATCTTTGTAAAGATATTTTAAAAGATTCCCATCGTTCTAAATTCACCATTCATCCCGGTAGTAGTAAAATGTACGCTGATATGAAGCGACTTTATTATTGGGAGGGAATGAAATCTGATATTGCTAACTTTGTTAAGTGTTGCATGACTTGCCAACTTGTCAAGGCCGAACATCAAAGGCCTGGTGGGTTATTGCAACCTTTAGAAATTCCAATTTGGAAGTGGGACCAAATTTCCATGGATTTTATAGATGGCCTTCCCCGTTCTCGTTCGGGTCATGATAGCTTATGGGTGATCGTTGATAGACTTACTAAATCTGCCCATTTTATTCCCGTTCGGTCTAACCGAACCGTTCCTCTTTTGGCCAAACTCTTTATCAAAGAAATTGTTAAATTGCATGGAGTTCCTACTTCTATTGTTAGCGATCGAGATCCATTGTTTACTAGTGGATTTTGAAAGAGTCTTCAAAAAGCTTTAGGAACGAAGCTTAATTTTAGCACTGCTCATCACCCCAAGTCCGATGGACAAACCGAGCGTGTGAATCAAACTCTTGAAGATCTTCTTCGTGCTTGTGTGCTCGATTTTGGTGGAAGTTGGGAAGATCATATTTCACTTGTTGAATTTTCCAATAATAATAGCTTCCAATCTAGTATTGGTATGGCACCTTTCGAGGCACTCTATGGAAGGCCATGCCGATCTCCTTCTTGTTGACTTGAGGCCGGTGAGAAGCTGGTTTTAGGTCCAGACTTTATTCGTGATTCCACAGAGAAGATTGAACTTATTCGACATAGGATGAAAGAAGCCCAGAGTAGACAAAAATCCTATGCCGATAATCGAAGAAGGAAGTTAGAATTTTCTGTGGGAGATTCCGTTTTTATTCGTTTTTCACCTATGAAAGGTGTTGTACGTTTCAGTCGATCGGGAAAGTTAGCACCCCGATATATTGGGCCATTTCCTATCGCTGAACGTATTGGTTCTATGGCTTATTGCCTTACATTGTCGGCTCAGTTTTCTACTATGCATGACGTGTTTCATGTTTCTCAATTACGGAAATGCTTACGAGATTCTGATTCTATTCTTGAGCCTGGTGTTGTGGAAGAAATTGAAGTTTCTCCGAATTTAACTTACAAGCAGCATCCTATTCGAATTATTGTTTCGGAGGTCAAACGACTTCGAAATAAAGATGTTCCGCTTGTGAAGGTTCAATGGTCCTCAAATCCTAAGGATTGCTCTTAGGAATCCAGAGAATTCACGGAGCGAACACATCCGGACTTGCTTACTCCTGCTCTTTGAGGTGAACTTCCTATTTCAAATTTCTTTTGTATTAATATGCTTTTATGGTTGTTACTTTTTATTTCCATCTTATATATTGCGAGGACGCAATTTCTTTAAGGAGGGGAGTCTGTAACAACCCGCATATTTATTGATTTTATATTTAAATATTTTATTTAAATATTTTGTCGTTAATCGGATATTGGTCTGAAAAGCTACATTTTTCAAACGGTCAAACTAGGACTCGAGACCACTTCCATTGAGTTCGAAATGTCGTTTACAACTTTTTTAAGTATAAACATTGATAGGTTTGGAGTTAGTGAAATTTTACTTACTTTTCCCGCTTTGGACCTTGAATTAGATTAGCCATTATAACTCAAATCCACTTCTCTCCTTCTCCTCACTCTTCATAAATTCCTACCAAACACAAACTTTAACATTAATGGTGAGTGGAAAGGGAAATTAGAAACTCCAGGCCTAGGTTTTAACTCCAACTCCATCATTTAACTCCAAATTCAAGGAAAAAGCATTGGATTCAAGCTTGTAGTTTCTTCTCCATTCACCTTCAAGCTTTACCTTCATAATTTGGTGAAAAGGTGATATTTTTATCTCACAATTCTAGTCTATAACTATACGGGACTGTTGGGAATGATTCCCCGTCAATTTAGCATGTACATTTGCATTTGGTTGGAATTGGATTGGCGAAAAACTCCAATTTTTAGTGTTTTTGGTAAAATTCTGCAATTAGGTCGTTCTGCCAATGCTAGGTCTTTCGCGTGGAAAAGTCTCGGCCTTCAAATTGCTCGTTTCTGGCCTTAAAACGTTCTACAGCCCTAGGTCGCTCGGCTCTGGCTCGATAGGTCGTAGGTCGTTGCCGCAAGGTCTTAGGTCGTAGGTCGCTTGGCTTTGGGTCGTCCAGTCTTGGCTAGCTCGGTTATAGGTCGGTACCTCTAGGTTGTTAGACCTTTATATTTTAGGTCGTTGCTTGGCCTTTCCACATAGGTCGCTCGGCCTTTGTTTCATTTGATCGCGAACCTCGATAGGTCGCGTACCCCCTTAAGTCGCTCGACCACTAGGTCGCGAACACCTCTAGGTCACTCGACCCCTTTAACTCGTAGGTCGCTTGCCTCTTCTAACCTACGAGTTCCTTAAGTCGCTCGCCTCCCTTAGTTCGTTAGACCTTAATACCGTTAGGTCGCATGACCTTTATACCTTTAGGTCGTGTACCCTGTTAGGTCGCGAGTTTAATTAGGTCGTTCGACCTTAAGATGTTAGGTTGCTTGGCCTGTGCTTTTGTTAGGTCGCAAGTCCCTTAAGTCGCTCGCCTCTGTTAGGTCGCCCATTTCTGCTAACTCGCGAACACCCCTAGGTCGCAACCAATAAGTCGCTCAATCCTATCGTCCCTTAGTTCTTCACTAGGTCATACCGTTTTGGACGGGGGGCTGCCCCCTGGACCCCCGCGACCTGACCGGGCAGGTCGAACCCCGTAGCGGGGGTGTTGCCGCTGCACCCCCACCTTGGGGGGTTGCCACCCCCTGGACCCCCCTCCGTAGGGGATCTTATCTGAAAAACATTCAACAGAACTTGCTTTGTTGAGATGCTGAGTTGACCATTCTTCGAGACAAACTATCTTTGGCTTCTCGGTCGATTTTATGGTATCACGGCCTTGCTAAAAAAGCGGGATAACAACTTTAGAAATATGAAGGTTTCAATACTAGTAATAAATATCAAAACTCTTTCAAAAAAATGATTTCAACTCTATTTTCAATAACAAAGCTCTTCACTTAAACCGTTTTCCAATCTACTAGTATATACAAACCTTTACCTCACTCAGATGAGAAATCTAATTAAACGGCTTAGTAAAACAAGTGGTATGAAACGCTTACGTTCACTTCGCCGGTTAATTCTTGGACTTGTTCGATTGAACCTCTTGTGACAATTTTCTAGTGAAGATTTACAGTTTGTTCGTAAATATTTAAGTTAAGCAAGTGGTTATGGGACACGAAAATAAACTTTTATATTTACTAGCTTAGTGTAATTGACACTTCTCGTTGATCATGACGATCATTTTATGATTTAGACTAGCAATTGTGTGATGTCTCTTTGTTTGCAAGGTTAGACTAGACCTCATGGGTGTGATTCCGACTCACACATATCTCTTTGTCCATAAGGTTAGTCTAGACACCATTTGTGTGATTCCACTCACACATACCTTTTTGTTGCGAGGTTAGGCTAGACACCATTTGTGTGATTCCACTCACACATACCTTTTTGCTTTTTGGTTAGCCTAGATCTCATCTGGATGATTCCGACTCACCCCTATGGGGTAGCTCCCCATGGTCTTCGGACCGTCATGTGATAGGCCTCTTTCCCTTTTTCTGTGATTTCTGGATTTCTTGTGTTGATTTCTGGAATTTATGTCATTGACTTGTTATGAGTACAAGTTTAGGGTATGATGCCCTCTTTGGATCTTTGAGAAGATTCTTGTGATATTGATTTATCTCTTATTGATTGATCTTCTGTTGATCATCATTTGCATACTTATAGTAGTATGTCAGTATGGATATTTTATGTTTATGCCATATCTTTTATTTTATACCATGTCATCTGATATTTATAGCTAGACTGATCCGTTTATTATTTTCTTAAATAATACTCGGGTCAGACCGAGATGCTACAGGTGCTTCTGCTTGACTTCTTCCCGGGATTTGCTACTCTGACTTTTAGCTAACTCTTTAGATTAGCAGTTTTTGTTGTATACACATGAGATATAGACTCATAGTAGTATTCTTTTGTATAGCACGTGTTGCTATTCTTTTGTATTATTGTGGATCTTTTTGACCACTGCTCTGATGTACACTTTCATGTGTTAGTTATATATTCATATCTTCTTCCGCCTTTGTGATATGGATGTCTGTGACTGATTTATGTTATGCTTATTTCTATGTTTGTTTCCGAAGATTATTTATAGCCACCGTGTGATAAGCAATCATATGGATGGTCGCTCCTCAACAGCCTTATTCTCCGTGCTAGTTGACAGCACTGCACCGTAGTGTTCTTAGCTAGCGTGGGTATAGAGGTGGGGCGTCACATATAGCATCATTCTTTTCTTTCTGAGTTTCCATTTTTCAACTTAACATAGAGAGTTGAGATGTCATATTAGAACAAGATTCTTAAGTAAATTCAAGTCCTCCTTCCAAGTTTTGTTATATTTCTTAGCATATCTACATCGATTTCAGTTCAATTCAATTTTTTAAGAGATTCTTTGTATTTTCTTTTGATGTCTTTTAGCTTACCAAGTAATTTTGAGTTTATTTCCAATAGATCATCAAAAGTTAGATCACTCGCCTTATCTTTTGTGGCCATAAAACATACATTGGCTTATTCTGTATCACTGTCCAAGTCACTATCTGATGATGAAGATGATTCCGAATCATCCCACGTGACAGTGAAAGCTTTCTTCTTGAATTTATCTTTCTTGTGCTTTTGTTTGTCTTTCTTTTCTCAAGACAGTCTTTCTTGATGTGGCCTTTCTTGTGACATTCATAACATTCTAGAGTAGATGACGATGGTTTGTTGTTGTTTGTTATTGTTGCAAAAATCATTCTTCTTATTTCTAAATTTGGTGCCTTTTCTAAATTTCAAATTTTTTTTAAATTTTTTGCAATGAACGCCATATATTCTTCATCTGAATCTGATTCATTCTTTTCTGCCTGGAATGCTACATTCTTCTTATCTTGATCCTGTACTCATTTGGTTGAAGATTAACTTCGTAATACATTAGATTTCCAATCAACTCCTCTGAATTTATGGTTGATATATCGTTAGCTTCTTCAATTGCTAAGACTTTTCGTTCCCACTCATCCGTTAGTGAGTTGAGAATTTTTGAAACAAAATCAAATCTGGAAAAGTTTCTCCTAATGCTATCAAGGAATGATATATATCTTAAAATCTAGAATACATTTCATTTATAGTCTCATCTTGCTTCATTTTAAAATTTTGAAACTAATTTTTGAGCGTAGAAATTTTACTCTGTTTTACTTTGTTAGTGCCTTCATGTGTAATCTTAAGTGTACGCCAAATTTCTTGAGCAGTTTTACATATGCTTATTCTATTAAATTCATTTTTCTTCTAATACATAATATAACATATTCATAGCTTTAGCATTTGCAGCAGCGTCTATTTTTTGTGTGTTAGACCATATTGAATATTCAGTAGTAGGAATAGTATATTCAGATTGCATAACGTTCCAAGTTTCATAACTACTTGCTTGTATATAGATTCTCATTCTAGTAGCCCATCATTCTATTAAATAGAGTGGCCATGCAGTAGATTGGCCATATATAAGGTTGTGTTGGCAACAGTGATGGTGTTGTTTACCATATTAAAACAGTATCAGATAACTATGTTATAGTTATATAATAGAATTGCTCTAATACCAATGAAATTGTTTGTGCTATAGGATCGTGTAATATGGAGTATAATAAATAGCTAGTGAGAAAATAACTTTAAAATGATAATAGCAGTAAAAAGACACCAGAGATTTTTATACTGGTTCGAACTCCCGTTCTACGTCCAGTCCCAGACTCTTTCTGGAATTGTAGCTAGCAACCCTCACTTAACCCGAAGGAACAGGTATTACACCGCCTAAGCAATTGAACAAAACTTTGAGCATCTGAGCAACTGAACAGGACTTGACCGCCTGAGCAATCGAATATGACTTTCTTATAAACTGGATTTAACTTGACTTTGTGTGTTCTGAATAACACGGATTTTTCACTCGTAGTACACCCTTCCTATTATATTTTCCTCAAGATAGATGTGTATATTTATGTGTATGAAGAATAGGAAGTCTAATATTGCTTTGAAGAATATGGAAGTGGATATGAAAGCAATAATTGTATGAAAGCTTATAGATAATGAAATCAAGAATGCTAAGTGCTATAGATCAAAGAAATTAGAGAATTAAGGTATTTTGATTTATAAATCTTGAGTGTATATATAGTGTGTGATGAAATATGTCTTTTGAAAATAAATATCTATTAGAATCCAAGATTTGTAATCATTCAGGAGGAACATATCTATTGATGAAGAGAAGTGTCTATTGGAAAATATGACGGTTGCAGTTTTCATTCGACTAAACTTGCTTAGGTAATCGACTGAATTCAAATGTGCACCAAAAAATTGAATAGAATCAGTCGACTAACCTAGGGTTCAGCTGACTGGCTGCATTATTTTAAAAATTATATATGCAGCATCAGTCAATTGACTTAGGGTATTTAGTCAGCTGAATATTTATTATTCAGTGCATTTAAATTTTTGTGCGTGAAGGAGAATTTATAAAACAAATTCTAATTTGTAAACAAATTTGTGAGTGATGAACCTTGGGAATAGATTTTAACAAATCACTATACTAGACTATATATACTTAACTCTAGTTAACATCAATACTAATACGAACCATATTTGAGTCGATGAGTCTAGTTTTGTCGTAGTTGTAGATTCATGAACTTTCATATCTTATCAGCATTCAAAATCTTATGATCCAACACATGGTAACTGGATATATTTACTCTTAAATGATATACTAATTTTTTTACAAGGACAAAGCTGAAATTGGCAAGTTAAAATTGAAGCTAAAGGTGGTATTCGAGATGTAAGACCTTAGAGAAATAAAGAAGATTTTAAGGACGGAAATCCAAAGAGAGAAAGCCGAAGGTGTTGAGATTGGCACGAAAAGAATATATCCAGAAAGCACTTGCTCGGTTCAACATAGAGAAGGCAAAGGCAGTTAGTACTCCCGTGCCTTTGCACGTTAAGCTTCGAAAGAAGGTCTCTCTGATCTTAGACGAAGATAGAGCTTATATGGAGAAGGTAATGTATGCTAGTGCAGTTAAAAGCTTAATGTATGCTATGGTCTACACAAGAAAGAATATTTCAACAGTGATTGGTTTGTTAGATGCTATATGGCTAATTTGAGGAAATCATACTTGGAAGCAGTGAAGTACATTTTGAGGTATCTTAGAGAAACATCAAATTATGAGCTTGTTTTTTACGGTAGGGAGAAAGATTTCAACTTGGTCAAATTTTGTGATTCTAATTATGTCAGAGACAGAGATCAAAGGAAGTCAACCTCGGATTATGTCTTTACACTTGGAAAGACAGTTATTAGATGGAGAGAAAAGTTGCATACTTTATTCGCCTTGTTTACTATAGAGGCAAAATTGATAGCTACTATTGAAACGGCTAAAGATGCATTTTACTTGAAGTGGTTGTTGTGTGATTTAGGCTTACTCACAGGAGTATAATAGCGAGTTGCGATAGTCAAAGCATAATACATTAGGTTGAGAATCTTGCATTTAGTTCGAGGACAAAGAACATAGAGGAAAGAAAGTCTTTCCTTGTCTCTATGAATGAAGAAAAATAGGCACATCTTTAAAAATTTAACATCAAGGAGAATGCAACAGACATGTTCACTAAATCCTTACCTGTTGGAAAGTTCGAGCATTTCTCGAACTTAATTCGCTTACTAAAGTGCTAGGTGCTACTTGGTGGCATAGCGAGAGAGAGAGGTGATTGCTAGCTTGGAGACTGAGTAGTTATACCTTCTTGTATTGAGTACTTCCAACACTTCGTTGATGGGCGGTAGTTTTGCCAGATTTCTCTCACAGTAGGTGATGACATTCCCGAAGCTCTCTGTGAAAGTGTTCTTCTAGTTGTTTGAGTCAACTTGGAGGTTGTTTGGTTGAATGTGGCGTTGGTAGGCTATGTTTGGAAGCATATATTGTATTAAGGTGGAGATCATTGGATGTGATACAATATGTTGGAAAATATACTGTTTCTTATTTGGTACGATTTGATTACACAAATTAATGCAAATTAATTGCATTAAATGAGACGAAGAAGGAGAATATCTTCTCAAAAGAAACAAATTGGAGAATTTAATCAATAGTGGAAAATCATACATTTCCATATTAAATCAGATTCCAGATAACGGAGAAAGAACGAAACTGAAGCATTTAATTATAATTGAAAATGATTCTTTTCCATATTAATTCATGAATTGATTTATTAACGTAAATCAATTACTTCAGTGTTAAGTTATAGCATGTATATAAGTGGAAGAGATCTTGTGATAATTCATCCATCTCATTTTGTGTCCGTTTATTTTCTTCTTCTCAATAAGTCTTAGCTTCCAAACAAAAGCTTAGAGCTTTTATCAAATTGTTGTTCTCTCTCTCATTTTTTGAAGTAATAAATAACCCCCCTCCAAAAATGGACAAACACTATTAAATTAATAGTGGAACCAATATAAATCCATGAGTGAATTGTCTATTTGATTTTCTATGATCTGTTATTTAGACTCTGTTGATGTTGTTTGTTTTATCGCATTGCAACACGATCTAATTGCCTCCGTGTGTATTTGCGTTGATTTGCAATTATTTATGTGAATTACCCCCAACAATATTCACAAGTTAGATTATATGTGGAGGAAACTAATTTTCTAGGTTGTTTTCAGTTTAGAAAAATCAACAAATAACGTAGACTATGAGTTATTCCACGTCCTTCTATTATTCAATAGGTGATTTACAAAAGGCTAATGTGAGAAAAATTGAAAATAATTTTTTAAAAGTTGATATCGCAATATTGAGAAAAACATAGAAAGATTTGATTATTTTGATGTGGCACCTATGTTATCTCTTCATGGTTCTTACATATATACAAATAAATGACATCATTAGCAAAAGGATGAATGTGGTAAAATCAGAGGAAGCATCATGTTTTCTTGAATTATTAAACATATTATTACTTATGATGTGAGAAGATACACTTATACCCTTATTGATGAACACTAGAATTTCTACAAGAGTGTGTATTGAGAAGAGAAGACAAATTTATTTCCGACCAAAAGCAATTGAGAAATTGGTGAAAGAAACGATCTCATAAAAATGAATATGATCAAAAGAAACTCTTTCAAAATGATTTTCAATGGAAATTAGTTCTTGAATCTTCCAAAGGAATGTGCTCGAGTCTAATGCAGAGAAAACTTTGATATGAGTTGAGCTTCTTTGGTTTTGTATAATCCATAACCACTTTTTCATTATGCTAGATGCACTTAATGAATTTTACTATTTGATATGATACTAGTTTTGGTGGTATTTTTGAGATGCATTTGATGGGTTCTTCTATTTATTATGAGTTTGAGCTTCTTCGCTTATCCATGACCCATTTTTGTTGGTGCTAATGAGATGCACATGGTGGATCTTATATTTGATATGAGCTTGAACTTTTTCATTTTTTATAATCCACAACTAGTTTTAGTTGGTGCTTTTGAGACTCGCTTGATGAATATACTGATTTATCTTAATTTGAGTCTATTTGCTCTTTTTAAATCCATATCCAGCATTGGTGGTGCATGCTTTTGAGATGCACTTGATGAATTTAATGATTTTATTTAATACAACTCTTTGTTACTCATATATAATTCATAGTCATTATCGGTGGTGCTTTTGAGACGCACTTAATGAATTATGTTTATTTATTTTTTAACTTTGGGCCTTTTTCTCTTAGTGAGTTCATAACCATTAGTGGTAGTGCTAAAGTAGAGCACTTGATGGATTCACCTTTTTCGAGGTTAAGATGAACCAACTTGCATAAGAGTCTTGAGCTCTCTAGAGCACTCATGAGTTTTCATAGTAGGCACATGGCCACTATAAGCGCATAGTTATCGCGAAGTTTGTAGGAACTAAAAGTGTAGTACGTGTTGTGATATCTCAATAAAAATATTTATAGTTCAAGTGAAATTCACTGCTTAGACTAAATTAATCAATCCAATCTTTGTAGCTTAAGAAGAAATTCGCTACTTAGATAAAATTTTATACTCATTTTTTATATATCATTTCAATTGAAAGGCATTATGAAACTTTGTTCTTACCCATGTTATCTTTATTCATCTTATTTGATTTTTGTTTTAATTAGTGAGGGATTGTTGGATAGTTGCAACAAAAATAAAAGTCTTTTCATCACTGGAGCTTTTGCATTCTTTACTAATGAGAAAATATTTTTATCCATGGAATGCTTATTTATTATGATTGACTAGTGTGAACCCGTGCTTCACACACAGGTATTGCCAATGGTTGTAACAGAAACAGAAGTATTATGTATATATAAGTATCGACTGTAATAGAAATTGTTCAAAACCGATGGTACATGTTATATATATGAAAATTGATAGTTACATAACCACCTAAATAAGATGGCATGGTTCAAAATTGGAACTAACCAATTAAAGCATTAAAATTATAATTTTTATCTAGTTAATAATTAAGCATTGTAATATATTAGTCAACCTTGAAAATGGACTATTACCTAGATAATAACCATGTGAGTAACTTTTATGAAATAAAGTAAATAGCATTGAACGATGAAATTAAGAAAACAGCAAAGAAGTTTAAAAAAACGAACTTCAGATAAATATGAAATATAGCATCGCATTGAAACGCAATGAGTATACAATGGATCAATACAGTAACCAAAAATGCAGCGTACGCATTGATAAAATGGCTCATGGAAAAATCATTTCTACTGCAGGCCATTAATTTGTGCACTAATCTTCATCGGTTGATATTATATGACATTAATTTTGGATGGTATTATAGCCTTTGGTTGATATCACAACCCATTAACCTCTGCTATAAAAATAATTTTTGATTGATATTACAGCCCAATAATTTGTGCATTTATAATATTTTGTCATAAATGATGAAAAGTACATAATAAGGTATACATAAAAACAAAAAATATGAAAGTAGTGGAAGATGTGACTTTTCCATGAGCCAATGGTTGCATAAATGTTGCCACTTTGAATCTGTATCATATATCTGTAAGATGTCCACTGAGGGTATAGTATAGACGGGGCCACACCGTTTCTTAAAAATATGGAAAAATATGGCATTTTGTTAAATTGTTAGAAATTTCATGCAATTTAGAGCTTCTGTGCACCATACTCACATATTACCTCTCCGTGATATTTTAATAAAACATAGAAGGATGAAATTCTATGTATCAGTAGAATTGGACGACAGCAAGATAAAAAGTTGATTGTTTGTTTATTGCTAGAAAACAAAATGGAATCATTGCAGCTACTGAATTACTTTGCAACATAATAGTATCGGTAGTATATTGTATAGGTATGTCCCAAGCACTGAAAAAACCATTGGACTGTAAACAGAGCCGTTGATAGGAAACCAATTGGAAGTCATAGCATTTGACAACCAAAGCTAAGTTAACTTATTTTAAAATTTGAATATCACATAGCATTTGACAAGCAGAGCGAATGAAGCAAAAAACCTCAACAATAGTAGCATAATATGTCTAGAGAAAGCTGTTACATAGGTTTGTCTGATAATTGAAATACCTTAAGTTCATAAATGATGTTATAAATCATTATGATTCAGCTATGTAAAATCATATGAAGCATAGCTATTAGCTTTACTCTATACAGTTGGGTAACTTTTTCCAAAAATAGCAACATACGTTTGGAAAAATAACATAATTGTCCATGTATAATTGGATTGACACGATTATATACTTCGGTTAATATAGGCGGGATGAACAAATTTTTACATACAGCTCCAAAAATAAGTGGTGAAAGAATTAGTGCATACCTTTGTGGTAATAATGGCTGGACTGAAAGCATGAGCAAAAACCAAAGTTAAATACCATCTCAAATATCATGTTTGAGGAAACAGCAGAGAGAAAAGGATACAGAGAGTAACGTCAAGGAAGACAGTGGAAAAAAAGAATAGATCTTTTAAAGAAAGCTTATGTGAACAACTTCACTAAAAATATGTTTCACATTTTTTATTATATGAGAAAAATTAACAAGGAAGGAAAAGAAGAAAAAATCAGATCAATGCAAAATAATAGTTACAGAATTCATAATTGTCACAACTTAGTCAAAGCTTAAATTTACTTCTACCTCAGAAAAATATTTCATCTTAGATTCCTTTCAATTTGTATGAACGAATCAAGAAAAAAAGCGGAAGAAAACGTAGACAAATGATGGGGATAAAATGTAAACCATATAGATTGAAATGTAAATATTGGACAAACAGATACCTTGCTGACCAAGAATTGCAAGTTGAATCCAAATACGTCATTGCATCGGAGGTTGACGGAATCCCATAGCCTGCCAGTGCACCCTCATATTGTTGCCCCTATAGTGTCAATGGCAAGTGATCCTAGTGGTGCAAGTGCAATATCCATTGTTGAAAGCGTTGCTTGTAAGAGGAAGGTAGTAAGTTAGTACGTTAGATAGCAGTGTGAAATAAGAAAACCGTGGTTATATAATAAAGAGGTAGTGGTAAAGTACAACCTTTAGTAATTCATTTAGGTAACTAAAATTCTGTTTAAAGATAGTGGAAACAGTTTAGCTTCTAATGGAGTTAATCGTTCCTTTTTTACATTTGCTGCCAATAAATAAAATGAGTAACTGCTACATTATTAAACGCTACATTATTGGATACCAGTGGTTACTGAAACTATATTATCAGTAGGATATTAAACGAAGGTAAAAAAGCGGTAAGGAGATGGACAGTCCTTACAAACCGAATGTCATTAAAAAGGAAGAACATATAACCAATTTTGTACACAATGTTTGGTACAATATTATTATGTAATTACTTAGTTTGTACTCACAATAAACCGGCTATAAAATTTAGAGTGAACTTTATCTATACAAATTTGGATCTAGCATTTAGTAGAGGTATAAATGCTTCAATGGAACATTCAAAAGAAGGGCCGATAAAATCAATAATATTATGTATGTTGGACTATGCATTGGTCAAACATAAAAGTTTATTTAGGTGATTCAAGAAGTCTTCTTGGACAAAGCTAAAATAAAAATTAATGTTCACATTAAAAAACATAATGAGTAGAAACTACAAATGACTCTTGTTAGTTATAGCATTAACAAAAGACTGTAGAAACAGGTAATTTGTTACTGATTTGGTAGATCCTTCTTTATGTTAATCAGTAATCAAATTGTTGAATATGCGATTCTGTTATGATTATTGCTTGATGATAATAAACATATATATATTCGTGTAAATGTATTTGTTAATGTACTATTTTATTTTTTCATAAATTAAATAAATATTTGCTGAATAAAAATAAATAATACAGAATTTGAATTCAAATAGAATTTTATTCAAACAAATATTTATTACAATTTATGAATAATACAAATTCAAGCTCTCACTATATATATATATATACAATTTCTGTTTACATCACAATTCAATTTACATAAAGTCCTCACTACATATCAGTCACACTCGTAGTTTATCTTCAACTTCATTCCAGTTAGAATCCAACATCTGAGCAATCTGCAAAAATAATCACTAACGCAGTAAAATTGAAAAAGAAATATTTTTGCAATATAAAATAAAAAATGGACTTTGAAAATATTATTTGCCTCAGTTATTTAGGTTGTTCGTCATGATTTATATTTGAATTCATCACATACGAACAATGTGACATGCACAATGTATCACTATACATGCCACAAGGCCGTGCACATCGAAATACACTTAATAATGTCACAGGGACAGGTGTGCACAAGGTCAAACCCAAAATAAAAGGACAGGTTCAACTCAGGTGCAATATAAATAAAATCACGACACGCGCACAAGGTCAAACCCGAGCTATTAGCTGGATTGAACACAAGGCAGTGGTACAAGCTACGACTTCAAGCATGTGAACAGAAAACAAATCAAATACGAAGGCTCAATGTGCACAACTATACCAAACAGTGACAATGTGAATGTAGCAGATGTGTGGGGCAATGCACAAGCAAGGCTACGGCATAGTGCACCAAAGGAATGCAACAGTATAAAGAAACAAACTCGGCAATGCTCAAGACCAATACACATGAATGCATAGGGAAAACAAATGCACCAATTAAATGACACAACAACAATGGAACCAACACCAAAATTCACAATTCAACATGATAGCAAATTCTCGGGTTCGAGACAGTACAACCCAAGAAAAAAATGCTAATACATGAAGGCAGCAAAGCCAACAGACCAACAGAGGTTCAAAAATGTAGGCCAACATCAAATACACAGTGCAAAGATGGACTCAAATATAATAACAATGCAAGTAGATCAAATGAGGTGTTAAAAGCAACATGTATGCAACAGGTCCAGTTACAACAAAGAATAAGGCATAGTGTAGAAGCTAATAAGCAGTGCAAACAAATATATCGAGTGTCAACAGTCAGCGGTGATGCAATAAAAATTGTATGCAACATGAACGGCTAGTGTCACATGGCAGTAAAGATATAATGGCCGTGAACAGCAAGTAAAATCGAGCAAGTGTACAGTTCGATCAATATCTAGAAGTTTAGTTTAATAAATCAAATGGATGAAGTAAACACGATCAGTGAAGATGGAGTTGAATTCACAAATCAACATCAAGGTTGATCAAGTAAAAAATCAAGTTAGTCAATGTCGAAGTCAAAATGAAATCAGAGAGTAAAGTCAAAGAATCAGAGAATTCAAAGTCGTGGTAAATACGAAATCACGAGTTCGAAATCAATGCCGTGCAAATCAAGTATCACAAAAATACGCATATGGAAAAAGTAAAAAATAAAATCCAAATAAAATAGGAAAGTAGCTGCCGTAACGATCAAGGAAGGATCGAACGATCTCAAGCTAAAACCGTAACAGTGAAGTAAGGGAAATATTCGAATTGAACAAGTCAGTGAAATCAAAAACATTCAAGCATTATGAAGTGGCAGAGCGAATGGTTTGACTAATTCAAATAAGTAATATACGACGTAAATTTAGAAGTTCGACTCCTATAAATTGCAATCGACATCATTGGCAAATTATATCGAGTTCAAGCATTAAACAACCAGAAATCAAATGCAAAAATCACGTACCCAATACAAAGCAGAAACGAAGTCAATCAAGCAGCCGATCTCAAGAGACGATCAATTACAAAGCAAGGAATCAAGTTGAATCTCTCAATTGTAATTGCCATCAACGAAATAACAAAACCCTAGTTTCTGAAGAGAAGGACGAAGCCCTAATTTAGCTGCAAAGAGGAACGACCACCATATTCATAGAAACGAACGAGGCATATAAAAGAGGATCGGGCCGAATTATCAAAAGGGGGTCGGCCTTTATTTTAAGAGCTTTTTATTTTTTTTTAATTTGGGTTTTTGTTTTTATTTTTAAATTTCTTTTTAAATTTCTTTTTAAATTTTAAACCGTTGTATTTACTAGTCGTGTGATTAGGGGACAAACTACGTGGCGTAGTTTGAGAATTCGCAACTCAGTGGCTGCGTTGTGGCAGGGTTTTGAGCGTAGAGTTAGGTTAGTCAGTAGCGGGTGTCGCGAGCTTACGTGTGTAAGCGCGTGACTACTTAATTTATAGTAGAAACCTTGGGGACAGTACGTAGGCAGGGTTTTGCCGAAGCTGTTTAAATTCTGTGTCGTTCTATTTCTGCATTTTACTTTGCTATTATCTCTACTGCTATTATTCTGTGATCTGTGTTGAAATTATTCTTAAATCTTTCCGCAATTAAATTTTTAAATTAATACTGTCACCCTATTCACCCCCTCCCCTCTAGGGTGAAATCGATCCTACAAGTGGTATCAGAGCTAGGAATTGAAGTCGATTTTTAGTTTTAAAAATTTAATTTTCTCAAAAATCAATTCTTGTTTTAAAAAGTTGATTTTAAAATGGCTTCTTTTAATAATGCTTTTGCTGAGGGTCGGTCCATAGTTAGACCACCAATGTTCAATGGTGAATATGCCTACTGGAAAAATAGAATGAAAATTTTTCTGAAAACCATTGATGCTTGGAGAGACAGGTTAGAGAGCACCAACCGTAATGGTAGATAATCAGGAAATAGATAAACCGATGGATCAATGGACAGAGCTAGAAAATAAATTACAAAATTCTAATGCTAAAGCTGTGAATTCTATTATCTATTTATTGGATCAATTTGAATTTAATCGTGTCTCACATTGTCTAACTGCGCAGGAAATATGGCACACGCTCGAAGTAACTCACGAAGGAACATCTCAAGTCAAAGAATCTCGCCTTGCCATGTTAAGCAGCGAATACGAGAATTTCACAATGGCAAAGAAGAAAATGTCAAAGAGATGTACGCACGACTATCCAATATAGTATACAAATCAAAGGCTCTTGGAAAATCGTACACAGAGTTGGAGATAGTCCGAAAAATCCTCAGAGTTCTTCCTCGAAGCTTTGAAGCTAAAGTCATAGCTATTCAAGAATCAAAGGATTTAAAACAAATCAAGGTGGAAGAGCTCATTGGAAATCTCACCGCTTATGAGCTAGAACTAAAGTTCAAGGAAGAGCGAGAAGGAGGCGATACTCGAAAGAAATCAATTTCTCTCAAAGGAACAACTGAGAATGACGATGATGATGATGAGGATGGTGAAGCTGAATTAGCGCTTTTAATAAAGAGATTCAAAAAGTGGAATCGCAAATATGAAAATCCGACCAGAAATCATCAAGTTAAGAGCAGAATAAAAAAAGCACTAGACATATCAGAGAAACAAGAGATCATCTGCCACAAATGTAATAAACCAGGCCATATCAAGCCAAATTGTCCTCAAAATCGACCAAATCAAGGAAAGAAACTGAAAAAGAAAAGTTTTGCGGCTACTTGGGATGAAATTGATGAAGATGAAAGTGGTAGCACCGAAAGTGAGAGTGAAAGAGAAAATCTATGTCTTCATGGTGAATTAACTGACAGTGATGATGACGAGCCAAGTGAGGTATCAAAACTTTCTCATTCAGAATTACTTATATATTTTCACGAAGTAAATGGCTGTTTTGAACGACTTAGGGAAAAGTATGCCAAACTTGAATCACAAAAGGATTCTTTGATTGATTTAAATAAACAGCTTGACCAATTAGTTAAAACCTATCAAAGCAGAATCCCTAAGTGTGATAAGCATCCAACATTCGAAGAAGAGATTAAAAAATCAGAAAACAAAATTAAATCGCTTGAAAACGAAATCCTGTTTTTGAAAGAAAGTGAAAACACAAGAAGAGAAAATTCTTTTAAAAAGTGCACATAACTGATAAACGAAAATGAATCTCTCAAAACCCAAGTCCTACAACTATCAACGACTTTAGATAAATTTTCAAAAGGAGAAAAATCATTGAATATGCTATTAGGGAAACAAACTATTAATACATCTAGGCAAGGACTTGGATATAACAAATTTCAAAATGATAGAAATCAAATTAATCAAGTCTATTCATTTGGACACAATCAAAATAGTTGTTGGTATAAACCCAAACATGTGAAGACTATATCGATTTGGGTTCCAAAAGACACAAATATAAAATCTCTCAAAGAAAACAAATTTGGGTGCCAAAAGGAACATGTATAAATAGTTTTGAGTCTTCTCTAAATTACCTTTCAAAATATTCTGCCACTAACAATTTTGGACCTATAAAAACAAATTGGTCACTAAAATCTTTTCTCGTATAGGTATCCTGGCAGGCTAAGGAACAACAGCAATGGTATCTGGATTCTGGCTGTTCCTGACACATGAGCGATAAATCAAAGTTCCTTAGCCTAGAAAAGTACAAAGGTTGCACGGTCACAATGGGTAACAATGACAAGTGTAAAATTGTTGGTAAAGGTAAAGTAGGTAATAATACATTTACCTTGAATGATGTACTGTATGTTGAAAATCTGCACCACAACTTGATATCAATCAGCCAACTATGTGATAAAGGTATGAATGTTATTTTTGACTCTGATTCGTGCAAAATTGTTTACAAATCATCAAATAGAAATCTTATTCTCAGGTAAGAGAAAAGGTAATATATATTCTCTATCGTTTGATGATCTCACCCTCTATAAATGTTTGGTAGCTAAGGACATAGAAGTAAATTTATGGCATCGACGTTTAGGGCATGCTAGTATGAAATTGCTAAACAAATTAAAAAGAAAAAATTTGGTAAGAGGGTTGCCTTCACATGAGTTTGAAACCGAAAGCATTTGTAAAGCATGCACTTTAGGAAAACTTAAAAAATCACCATTTCATGCCAAAAACAGTGACCTAACGACATTGCTAGCTTAGGAGGCAAGAAATATTGTTTTGTAATAGTTGATGATTATTCAAGGTATACATGGGTATATTTCTTAGCTAAGAAATCAGAAACAGTTTCATACTTTAAGAACTTCACAAAATTAGTCCAAAATGAAAAGGAAGTCTCTATTATTTCACTAAGAAGTGATCACGGTGGAGAATTTGAAAATTATGAATTTGAAATTTACTATGATGAAAACGGAATCAAACATGAATTCTCTGCACCACGTACTCCACAACTAAATAGGGGTAGTTGAGAGAAAGAATCAAACTTTGCAAGAATTAGCTAGGTCTATGATAAATGAGTATGAACTACCTCTGCATTTTTGGGCAGAAGCAGTAAATACAACATGTTATGTAATGAATAAAGTTATGATTAGACCGGTTCTTTACAAAAACCCCTATGAGCTATGGTTCAACAATAAACCAAACATTGCTTACTTCAAAGTGTTTGGATGTCCTTGCTACATTCTCAATACAGTTGATCGGTTAGGAAAATTTGAAGCAAAAGCTGATGAGGGCATCTTCATGGGATACTCTTCGAGAAGCAAAGCTTATAGAATCTACAACAAAAGGACTAAGACAATCGTGGAGTCAATCAATGTAAAATTTGATGAAGGCGTTGATGATCAGGAAACATCCAAAAGCAATGTTGAAGAGGAGAAAGAAAAAGATGAGCTTGAAAAACCAAGAGAAACTGCCGCAACTCAAGAAGTCCGAAGAAATCTGGATCTAGAAAAACTGAAATACAAAACAGACCACCCTCCAGAATTGGTAATTGGAAACCCTACAGTAGGTATACAGACTCGTTCCTCCTTTAAAAATCTATGCGATATGTGCTTATATAGTGGATTTATTTCAGAAATAGAACCAAATAACATAGATTCAGCTCTTAATGATGAAAATTGGTTTA
This sequence comes from Allium cepa, assembly GCA_030765085.1. Lineage (NCBI taxonomy): Eukaryota > Viridiplantae > Streptophyta > Magnoliopsida > Asparagales > Amaryllidaceae > Allium > Allium cepa. Next base: position 446,790,996 of record CM060931.1, read on the forward strand.
TGGCCATGCAAGAAGAGCTAAATCAATTTGAACGAAATAATGTTTGGAGTCTAGCACCTAGACCTAAGGATTATCCAATTATAGGAACAAAATGGATTTTTAAAAATATATATTATGAATCTGGAAATGTAATTAGAAATAAAGCTAGACTAGTCGCTAAAGAATACAATCAAATTGAAGGAGTTGACTTTGATGAAACTTTTGCACCTGTAGCTAGACTAGAATCAATTAGAATATTATTAGCTTTAGCTTGCTACAAAGGATTTACACTAAGACAAATGGACATTAAGAGTGCTTTTCTTAACGGAATTTTAAAAGAAGATGTGTTTGTTGAACAACCAAAAGGTTTTGAATGTCATGAATATCAAACCATGTATATAAACTGAAAAAGGCATTATATGGATTAAAACAAGCTCCTAGAGCTTGGTATGAATGTCTTAGTTTTTATCTCCTTGAAAATGGGTTCAAAAAGAGAAGTGTAGACACCACACTATTTCTGTTAGATGAAAACGATGATCTTTTGATTGTTCAGATATATGTTGATGACATCATTTATGGTGCTACTAACAAGTTATTGTATGAGAAATTTGAAAAGGTCATACGGGAAAAGTTTGAAATGAGCTTGGTTGGAGAGTTAAAATTCTTTTTAGGATTTCAAATCAAACAAAGTGATAAAGGCACATTCGTTTCTCAAACAAAATATAGTAGGGAACTTGTCAAAAAAATTGGACTGAAAGATGCTAAGCCAGCAAGAACTCCCATGAGTACAACACTTGACAAGGATGAAAAAGGTAAGACAGTTGATCAAAAGCAGTATAGAGGTATGATTGGATCACTCCTTTATCTTACTGCTTCTAGACCTGACATTATGTTTTCTGTCCGCTTGTGTGCACGTTTTCAATCTAACGTAAAAGAATCTCATTTAAAAGCTGTTAAAAGAATTATAAGATATTTGTTGCACACCCCACGGTTTGGTCTTTGGTATCCATCGAATGATAACTTTGAATTAAAAGGTTTTTCAGATGCTGATTATGCTAGAAATTTAGTTGATAGAAAAAGTACTAGTGGAGCATTTTTATGTTAGGACATTCATTAGTTGCATGGTTAAGCATAAAAAAAAATTGTATTGCATTATCCACCACAGAGGCAGGGTATATTGCTCTAAGCGGTTGCTCTGCTCAAATCTTATGGATGATACAGACTTTGCAAGACTATGGTCTAAATTTTAAACGTGTACCACTAATGTGTGATAGTAAAAGCGCAATTGACCTCACAAATAACCCTGTACATCACTCACGGACAAAACATATAGATGTTAGGCATCATTTTATTCGAGATCATATTTCTAAAGAAAATATCAGCATAAATTTTATTTCAACCGATTCTCAATTGGCAAACATTTTTACAAAACCCCTACCAGAAAATAGTTTCTGGAAACTATGTCTCAGTTTAGGTGTTTTAGAAATTTGATTGCCTATTTAACAAATCTTTTCCCCTACTGATTATCAAAAAGGTAAATAGTGACTGAAAAATGATAAGGGGTGATAGCAATCGTACATTTTTCTCAAGACAGTATACTTAGTAAATTTCTTTAGAAATTCAAACAAGTGTTATAAAAAATTTTGTTTGGCAAAGATTCCATGACCATTTCTAATTCTATCATAATTCTATCGACCATTGCTTATCAAAAAAATTTCAATATAGTTTGTCGATATGTGGTATCATAATCAGGAATCGTTCGTTTTTCAATTTTATAAAATAAAGTAAAATTCATAGTATTCACTCTCGTTTAAAAGTCCTTACGGTTATGCATGGGTGAATTACTTGGAATTTGATATGTGCTTCCATGCTCATTCAAAAGTCCTCACGGTTATGCATGTATGGAATGCATATCAAAATTAATTTATTAAAAAACAAGTTGATTCTAATCCCATTTAAAAGTCCTCACGATTATGCGTGGTTAGAAGATACTTGAATTCATTTTTTTTTAAATAAAATTGAAATACTACTAACCTCATTTAAAAGTCCTAATGGTTATGCATGGTCAGTAGAAATTCAAATTCCTGATAGATATATATCACAACTCGACATAACTATATGATTTTATGATAACATCATTCCCATCATCTCTAAAAATGGAATATGCGCCTAACAAGAATAGCTATGATTTTTTGTTTGATTTTCTATTTAAATTACTTAGTTATAGTCGATTGAGTTTTAATGTTATATTACTAACTATCACCTTGTCTCTATTTCATGACACTTTTACTCTTTTGCTGATAATAAAAGGGGGAGTGAAATGTTGGATTTTGGCAAATAAATCTTATACTACTATGCATATAAGAAGGGGGAGCTTTAGGAAAGATGAAGCATTTAGATAGGGAGAGCAAGCATTTAAATGGTGGAATCATCAAATACATTTAATATGTTTCAAAATCTTAAATATATGTTTGTTATCATCGAGAGGGGGAGATTGTTGAATATGCGATTCTGTCATGATTATTGTTTGATGATAATAAACATATATATATTCGTGTAAATGTATTTGTTAATGTACTATTTTATTTTTTTCATAAATTAAATAAATATTTGCTGAATAAAAATAAATAGTACAGAATTTGAATTCAAACAGAATTTTATTCAAACAAATATTTATTACAATTTTTGAATAGTACAAATTCAAGCTCTCACTATATGTATATATGTGTGTGTGTGTGAGTGTGTGTGTATGTATATACAATTTCTGTTTACATCACAATTCAATTTACATAAAGTCCTCACTACATATCACTCAAATCTTCAACTTCATTCCAGTTAGAATCCAGCATCTGAGCAATCTGCAAAAATAATCACTAACGCAGTAAAATTGAAAAAGAAATATTTTTGCAATATAAAATAAAAAATGGACTTTGAAAATATTATTTGCCTCAGTTATTTGGGTTGTTCGTCATGATTTATATTTGAATTCATCACACACGAACAATGTGACATGCACAGTGTATCACTATACATGCCACAAGGCCATGCACATCGAAATACACTTGATAATGCCACAGGGACAGGTGAACACAAGGTAAAACCCAAAATAAAAGGACGGGTTCATCTCAGGTGCAATATAAATAAAATCACGACACGCGCACAAGGTCAAACCCGAGCTATTAGCTGGATTCAACACAAGGCAGTGGTACAGGCTATGACTTCAAGCATGCGAACAGAAAAACAAATCAAAGACCAAGGCTCAATGTGCACAACTATACCAAACAGTGACAATGTGAATGTAGCAGATGTGTGGGGCAATGCATAAGCAAGGCTATGGCATAGTGCACCAGAAGAATGCAACAGTATAAAGAAACAAACTCGGCAATGCTCAAGACCAATACACATGAATGCACAGGGCAAACAAATGCACCAAGTAAATGACACAGCAACAATGGAACCTGTAGGATCGATTTCACCCTAGAGGGGGGGGTGAATAGGGTGATAGTGTTAATTATAAAAATTAATCGTGGAAGCTTATAAATTAATTTCAATTCAGATCACAGAATAGCAGCACAGATATCGCAGAATATAAATAACAGAATAAAACAGAACAACACAGAATTTACCCAGCTTCGGCAAAACCCTGCCTACGTGCTGCCCCCCAAGGTTTCTACTAAAAATTAGATAATCCCTCGCTTACACACGTAAACTCGCTATACCCGCTATTGACTAATCTAACTCTACGCTCAAAACCCTGCCACAACTCGGCCACTGAGTTGCGAATTCTCAAGCTACGCCACGTAGCTTGTCCCCTAGTCACACGACTAGAAATTAAACGGTTTAAAAAATAAAATTACAAATTAAAAACAATTTAAAAATAAAATAGCCCTAAAAAACTAAAGCCTTTTAAAATAAAAAAGGCCGGCCCAAACTAAAACAGTTCATCCCTTTTTTTTATTTCACTATGCCGGCCCTTTTTCTTTTATCTCGTATGTGATAATGGCTGTTCCTCTTCGTCCAAAACTAGGGCTTTCGAAGCTGCGCTATTTGCTCGATCTATAGGAATTTGCGTGTTGCCTTGCTTGATCAAATCTTCGTTGCTCACTGCTGCTTCGACGGCTTCGAATTTGATCGAGTTCGAGATGGCTTCGGTAAGTAATTTTTTGCTTTTTTTACTTTCTGATTGATGCTTGAACTCGATGGATTTTAAATTGCCGATGATGATTGTGTTTAAATAGTAATCGAATTCCTATATTCTCGTTCATTCTGATGATTTGAATTTGTCGATTATTTTATCTCTGGCCGTTCGATGTTGCTTGAATGTTTATGATCTCTCTGACTTGTTTATATTACTTGAATAACACGGTTTTGATTATTAACTTGGTCAATTATGATTGCTGCCACGGTAAACTCTTGATTGACTTGTTCAACTCTGGTTTATACGGCAGAGATCTTTCTTCTTTTATTTGTGACTTTTTCAAAGATACGAACGCTTGATTTCTGACTTTGTGATTTGCGTCTTGAACATCACAGCACTATTTTGATTTCGCGAATCATATCCACTCCACGACTCTGCATTACGTCGACCATCACTATTTTCATCCTTGCGAACTTTGTCTCCGGCATTGACATTGACATTGTATCACTATTCCTTTATTATGTTGTATTATTCATTGATGCACTCGTATCACTGGTATTTGCAGCTTGTAACTGGTCATGTTTGTGCATTTCTTTGTTGGTTTAACCTGTACTTGTGGTTGCCTCTGGTTAATTGCCTTTGATGTTGTAGATGTAGTCACTGGGTTGCTTTGTAGTTTTCTTTGACATGTTGTATCTGCATTCACCATAGTTTGTACATGCATTTTCCATACTATATATTCTTGGCTCTGGTTCATTGTTGTTGTTTAAGTTAGTATGTTGCATGACTGTCTTGAACTCCATGTGTTGCCGTAGTGTGTATGTAGTTGAAGTGGTCTGTTGGCACTGCTCATTTGAGTTGCTGCATGGTTCGATGCTCCAAGTACATGTTGTTTACTTCATATGGCTTCTCTTGTATACTTCACTTGTTCTGTCCATTCATGATGCTTTGTGTTTGTTGTATAATTTGGTTTTGGTATCACTGTGCATTGCCCACATTTCTGTTGTTGCTTGGATATTGAACTGCTTCATGTTGGCTTCGGCCTTTGCAGTTTGTAGCTGCCGTGTGCATGCAGTTTTGTAGGCTTGGAGTCTTTGTTTATTGATGATTTTGGTCGTTGCATTTGCTGGGTACACAGTCTTGACCTGTTGCAGTATGGTCCATTGAGTTTAATCATCTGTTGTAGCCTGACTTGGTCTTGTTTCATGTTGGCTTGAGTCTGGGCATGTGTACTCCTGATTTGCACCTGAGTTGAATCCAGTTTTAAAACTCGGGTTTGACCTTGTGCTGAGAGTTGTGACTTTTATGTTATTGCACGTGAGTTGAACCCAGTTTTTCATTTGGGTTTGACCTGTGCTCACCTGTCCCTGTAAATCAATCAAGTGTATATATTGGCGTGTATGGCCTTGTGGCATATACAGTAATATACTGTGTATGTCTCAAGTTGTTCGTGTATGATGAATTCAAATTTAAATTATGACGAACAACCCAAATAACTGAGGCAAATCATATTTTCAAAAATTATCTTTTATTTTTGAATTTGCAAAAATATTTCTTTTTCAATTTTACTGCGTTAGTTTATATTTTTGCAGATTGCTCAGATGCTGGATTCAAACTGGAATGCAGTTGAAGATAAATACGAGTGTGAGTGATATGTAGTGAGGTGAACTGTAGATATGAAATGTGATGTAATTGTAATCAAAGTTGTATAATTATAGTGAGAGCTTGAAACTGTACTATTCAAAATTGTAATAAATATTTATTTGAATAAAATATCTGTTTGAATTCAAATTCTGTGTAATTTATTTTATTCAACAAGTATCTATTTAAACTGTGAAAAATAGAATAGTATATTAACAAATACATTTAAACGAATGTATATATGTTTGTTATCATCAAACAAAAATCATATAAGCGCATATTCAACAATCTCCCCCTTTTGATGATAACAAACATATATTTTAGATTTTTAATATGTTAAATGTATTTGATCATGGATATATCCTAATTACTCCCCCTATTTAAATGTTTCCTCTCTACACAAAACTCCCCCTACAAATATGCATACCATTAAATAATATGCAAATGAGCCTAGATGCAAATGGAAAATATTTGACCTTTGCTTGATTTTATTTGACAAAATCTTAACTTTTCTCTCCTCCTTTTGTTATCAGCAAAAGAATAATAGTGTTAGAGAAAATAGAGATAAAGTTGTCGATATTAATTCAACAATAAAACTCAATTGAATATAAATATTAAATTTCAATAAAAAATCAAGCAAAAATCATAAATATTTTGTTAGACGCATATTCCACTTTTAGAATGATGGAAATGATGTCATCATATAAAACCATACGGTTGTGTCTATTTGTGGCATATTTATATCAGGAATTTGAATATCTACTAACCATGCATAGCCGTTAGGACTTTTAAATGAGATTAGTAGTATTCCAATTTATTTTAAAAAAAATGAATTCAAGTATCTTCTAACCACGCATAATCGTGAGGACTTTTAAATGGGATTAGAATCAACTTGTTTATTTTAAAAAAAATCAACTTTTGATATGGCGTTCCATACATGCATAACCGTGAGGACTTTTAAATGAGCATGGGAGCACATAACAAATTCCAAGTAATTCACCCATGCATAACCGTGAGGACTTTTAAATGAGAGTGAATACTTTGGTATTTATTTATTATTATTACTAATTATTATTTTTTATTAAAAAAAATGTGAAAATGAAAAACGAACGATTCCTGTTTAAAATACCACACATCGACAAACTATATAGAATTTTGATGAGTGATGGTCGTTAGAAATATGATAGATATAGACATGGTCATGGAATTTTTACCAACAAAAAGTGTTATAACTCTTGTTTAAATTTCTAAAGAAATTTTCTAATTATACTTTCTCGAGTTATAATATATGATCAATATCAACACTCGTCACTTTTTCAATCACTATTTTTCTTTTCGATAATCATTTGGGAATCAGATTAGTCAAAATAGTCATTTAAAATCAAATTCAAAAATAATTATGAAATTAATTTTTCGAAATGACTAATCTGAAAATATGGTCAAAAATGATTTTCTCGAGGGGGATTTAAAAGAAAAAATTTCTGCTATTTGAAAATTATTTGAAATGAAGAATATGCAGATATTTTCTTTGAAAAAAACGATGCAGTTACTAAATGTCTTAAAAATCATGTTCAACTAGTAATTTTTCTATCAACTAGATTACCAGTGTAATCTGCATCTGAATTTCTCTTTCACTCAAAATCATCATTAATTGAATTTGATTGACCAAAACATGAAGTGTGTACCAAAAATTTCAAATTCAATTTTAACAACAATTTAAATGACATTCTTTTGAATTTGAAATGAAGCCGTGTTAATAATCGAAAACATATCATAGTTTCAATCTTTGAAGCCATAGGATGAACAACTATCAACAGTCATTAAAACTTCATTATTATTTCAAAACAATTTCTTGAAGTTTCAACAATTTCATAAAGTTTCAACAATTTCAAAAATTTCTTAAAATCCTTTTTATAGCATGAGTAAACAGTAATCAATCAACATCATAATTTGACCAAACAGATTAAGTTCAATGATGAAAGGATGGTTGCTCTACTTTTAAGCACAAATCAAAGTAAGAACAAGTCAAAAGAAATCATATCAATTAAGAATAAGTCAGAATTAAAAAAATCATCTCTTTTCAACATCACAATCTTTGGCTGATTTCATTCAGAATACGGTGCAGATTATCACATTTAATATATTGTTCAAAACAATTTTACCTGTTTTACCTTTACGATAATTTTTCGTGATTGCCCATTGTGATTCTGTCACCTTTATACTAGGCTAAGGAACTTTGTTTTGTCGCCCGTTGTGTTTCTGGAACAGCCAAAATCCAGAGAACACTGTTGTTGTTCCTTAGCTTGCCACCACACCTACACGGGAAAAGATTTATGTGACCTATTTGTTTTTATAAGTCCATGGTTGTTAGTGGCAGAAAATTTTGAAAAATAATTTTGTGTAGACCGAAAACTATTTATAATTGTTCCCTTCGGCACTCAAATTTGTTTAACTTTGAGAGATTTTATATTTGTGCCTTTTGGAACCCAAATCGGTATAGTTTTCACATGTTTGGGTCTATACCAACAATTTTTGTGATTGTGTCCATATTTTCTACAAATTGTGCACATGGATTTAGCTTGACTAATATTGCTTTCAACAATTTTCAATTTATTATATCCAAGTCCTTGTCTAACCGTATTAACAGTTTGCTTTCCTAGTAGCATATACAACGATTTTTCACTTTTGGAAAATTTTTCTAAAGTAGTAGACAGTTGTTGGACTTGTGATTTGAGAGATTCATTTTCGTTTAACAACTGTGTGCACTTTTTAATAGAATTCTCTCTCCTAGTATTTTCATTCTCTTTTAAAATCAGAATTTCATTTTCAAGTGATTTTATATTGATTTTCGATTTTTTAATTTCTTCTTCGAATGTTGGACACTTATCACACTTAGGGATCCTACGTTGATAGTTCTTAACTAATTGATCAAGTTATTCATTGCATTCTATCAAAGTATCCTTTTGAGATTCAAGTTTAGCATATTTTTCCTTAAGTCGTTCATAACAGCCATTTATTTCGTGGAAATAAATAAGTAATTCAGAGTGAGTGAGTTTTGATACCTCGCTTGGCTCGTCATCGTCGCTATCAGTTATATTCCCTTGAAGGCACATATCTGCTTTCTCACTCTCACTGCTAGAATTTTGATTATCTTCATCACTTGTATTCCACGTGGCTGCAAAACTTTTCTTTTTCTGTTTCTTTTCAAAGTCGCGTCGATTTTGAGGACAATTGGGCTTGATGTGTCCGGGTTGGTTGCACTTGTGACAGATGATCTTCTGTTCTTCAGAGTAGTCTAGTGCTTTGGCTATTCTGCTTTTCACTTTATGAATTCGAGCTGAATTTCCATATTTGTAATTCCACTTTTTGAATTTCTTTATTAATAGCTCCAATTCTGCTGCTGCATCATCATCGTCATCGTCATCGTCATCACTTTCAGTTGTTCCTTTGAGAGCTATTGATTTCTTTCGAGTATCACCTCCTTCACGCTCTTCTTTGAATTTCATTTCTAGCTCATAAGTGGTAAGATTTCCGATGAGTTCTTCAACTTTGAGTTGTTTTAAATCTTTCGATTCTTGAATGGCAGTTACTTTCGCTTCAAAGCTTCGTGGAAGAACTCTGAGGATTTTCCGGACTATTTCCAATTCGGTGTATGTTTTTTCGAGAGCTTTTGATTTGTATACGATATTAGAAAGTCGTCCGTACATCTCTTTGACATTTTCTTCCTTCGCCATTGTAAAGTTTTCATATTCGTTGCTTAGCATGGCAAGGCGAGATTCTTTAACTTGAGAAGTTCCTTCGTGAGTCACTTCTAGTATGTGCCATATTTCCTGCGCAGTTAGACAATGTGAGACACGATTAAATTCAAATTGATCGAATGAACAGATAATAGAATTCATAGCTTTGGCATTAGTATTTTATAATTTATTTTCTAGTTCTGTCCATTGTTCCTTTGGTTTCTCTATTTCCGGATTATCTACAGTTATAATTGGAGTTTTATAACCTGTCTCAATAATATCCCATGCGTCAATGGTTTTAAAAAAAAATTCATCCTATTTTTCCAAAAAGCATATTCACCATTGAACATTGGTGGTCTAACTATCGACTGACCCTCTGCAAAAGCATTATTAAAAGAAGCCATTTTAAAAATTCAAATTTTTAAAACAAAAACTGAATTTTTCAAAAAAAATCGAATTTTTCAAACAGATGTTGACTTCTATTCCTAGCTCTGATACCACTTGTAGGATCGATTTAACCCTAGAGGGGGGGTGAATAGGGTGATAGTGTTAATTATAAAAATTAATCGTGGAAGCTTATAAATTAATTTCAATTCAGATCACAAAAAGCAGCACAGATATCGCAGAATATAAATAACAGAATAAAACAGAACAACACAAAATTTACCCAGCTTCGGCAAAACCCTGCCTACGTGCTGCCCCCAAGGTTTCTACTAGAAATTAGATAGTCCCTCGCTTACACACGTAAACTCGCTATACCCGCTATTGACTAATCTAACTCTACGCTCAAAACCCTGCCACAACTCAGCCACTGAGTTGCGAATTCTCAAGCTACGCCACGTAGCTTGTCCCCTAGTCACACGACTAGAAATTAAACGGTTTAAAAAAGAAAATTACAAATTAAAAACAATTTAAAAATAAAATAGCCCTAAAAAACTAAAGCCTTTTAACATAAAAAAAAGGCCGGCCCAAACTAAAACAGTTCATCCCTTTTTTTTTCACTATGCCGACCCTTTTTCTTTTATCTCGTATGTGATAATGGCTGTTCCTCTTTGTCCAAAACTAGGGCTTTTGAAGCTGCGCTATTTGCTCGATCTATAGGAATTTGCGTGTTGCCTTGCTTGATCAAATCTTCGTTGCTCACTGCTGCTTCGACGGCTTCGAATTAGATCGAGTTCGAGATGGCTTCGGTAATTAATTTTTTGCTCTTTTTACTTTCTGATTGATGCTTGAACTCGATGGATTTTAAATTGCCGATGATGATTGTGTTTAAATAGGAATCGAATTCCTATATTCTCGTTCGTTCTAATGATTTGAATTTGTCAATTATTTTATCTCTGGCCGTTTGATGTTGCTTGAATGTTTATGATCTCTCTGACTTGTTCATATTACTTGAATAACACGGTTTTGATTATTAACTTGGTCAATTATGATTGCTGCCATGGTGAACTCTTGATTGACTAGTTCAACTCTGGTTTATACGGCAGAGATCTTTCTTCTTTTATTTGTGACTTTTTCAAAGATACGAACGCTTGATTTCTGACTTTGTGATTTGCGTCTTGAACATCACAGCACTGTTTTGATTTCGTGAATCATATCCACTCCACGACTCTGCATTACGTCGACCATCACTATTTTCATCCTTGCGAACTTTGTCCCTGGCATTGACATTGACATTGTATCACTGTTCCTTTATTATGTTGTATTATTCACTGATGCACTCGTATCACTGGTATTTGCAGCTTGTAACTGGTCATGTTTGTGCATTTTGTTTTTTGGTTTAACCTGTACTTGTGGTTGCCTCTGGTTAATTGTCTTTGATGTTGTAGATGTAGTCACTGGGTTGCTTTGTAGTTTTCTTTGACATGTTGTATCTGCATTTGCCATACTATATATTCTTGGCTCTGGTTCATTGTTGTTGTTTAAGTTAGTATGTTGCCTGACTGTCTTGAACTCCATGTGTTGTCGTAGTGTGTATGTAGTTGAAGTAGTCTGTTGGCACTGCTCATTTGAGTTGCCGCATGGTTCGATGCTCCAAGTACATGTTGTTTACTGCATATGGCTTCTCTTGTATACTTCACTTGTTCTGTCCATTCATGATGCTATGTGTTTGTTGTATAATTTGGTTTTGGTATCACTGTGCATTGCCCACATTTCTGTTGTTGCTTGGATACTGAACTGCTTCATGTTGGCTTCGGCCTTTGCAGTTTGTAGCTGCCGTGTGCATGCAGTTTTGTAGGCTTGGAGTCTTTGTTTATTGATGATTTTGGTCGTTGCATTTGCTGGGTACACAGTCTTGACCTGTTGCAGTATGGTCCATTAAGTTTAATCATCTGTTGTAGCCTGACTTGGTCTTGTTTCATGTTGGCTTGAGTCTGGGCATGTGCACTCCTGATTTGCACCTGAGTTGAATCCAGTTTTAAAACTCGGGTTTGACCTTGTGCTGAGAGTTGTGACTTTTATGTTATTGCACGTGAGTTGAACCCGGTTTTTCATTTGGGTTTGACCTGTGCTCACCTGTCCCTGTAAATCAATCAAGTGTATATATTGGCGTGCACGGCCTTGTGGCATATACAGTAATATACTGTGTATGTCACAAGTTGTTCGTGTATGATGAATTCAAATTTAAATTATGACGAACAACCCAAATAACTGAGGCAAATCATATTTTCAAAAATTATCTTTTATTTTTGAATTTGCAAAAATATTTCTTTTTCAATTTTACTGCGTTAGTTTATATTTTTGCAAATTGCTCAGATGCTGGATTCAAGCTGGAATGCAGTTGAAGATAAATACGAGTGTGAGTGATATGTAGTGAGGTGAACTGTAAATATGAAATGTGATGTAATTGTAATCAAAGTTGTATAGTTATAGTGAGAGCTTGAAATTGTACTATTCAAAATTGTAATAAATATTTATTTGAATAAAATATCTGTTTGAATTCAAATTCTGTGTAATTTATTTTATTCAACAAATATCTATTTAAACTGTGAAAAATAGAATAGTACATTAACAAATACATTTAAAAGAATGTATATATGTTTATCATCATCAAACAAAAATCATATAAGCGCATATTCAACAGAACCAACACCAAAATTCACAATTCAACATGACAGCAAATGCTCGAGTTCAAGACAGTACAACCCAAGAAAAAAAATGCTAATACATGAAGGCAGCAAAGCCAACAGACCAACAGAGTTTCAAAAATGCAGGCCAACATCAAACACAAAGTGCAAAGATGCACTCAAATACAATAACAATGAAAGTTGATCATATGAGGTGTTAAAAGCAACATGTATGCAACAGGTCCAATTACAACAAAGAACAAGGCACAGTGTAGAAGCTAATAAGCAGTGCAAACAAATATATCGAGTGTCAACAGTCAACGGTGACGCAATAAAAATTGTATGCAACATGAACGGCTAGTGTCACATGGCAGTAAAGATATAGTGGTCGTGAAAAGCAAGTAAAATCGAGCAATTGTACAGTTCGATCAATATTTAGAAGTTTAGTTTAAGAAATCAAATGGCTGAAGTAAACACGATCAGTGAAGACAGAGTTGAATTCACAAATCAACGTCAAGGTTGATCAAGTAAAAAATCAAGTTAGTCAATGCCGAAGTCAAAATGAAATCAGAGAGTAAAGTCAAAGAATCGGAGAATTCAAAGTCGTGGTAAACTCGAAATCACGAGTTCGAAATCAATGTCGTGCAAATCAAGTATCACAAAAATACGCATATGGAAAAAGTCAAAAATAAAATCCAAATAAAATAGAAAAGTAGCTGCCGTAACGATCGAGGAAGGATCAAACGATCTCAAGCTAAAACCGTAACAGTGAAGTAAGGGAAATATTTGAATTGAACAGGTCAGTGAAATCAAAAACGTTCAAGCATTATCAAGCTGCAGAGCAAATGGTTTGACGAATTCAAATAAGTAATATATGACGTAAATTTAGAAGTTCGACTCTTATAAATTGCAATCGACATCATTGGCAAATTGTATCGAGTTCAAGTATTAACAACCAGAAATCAAATGCAAAAATCACGTACCCGATACAAAGCAGAAACGAAGTCAATCAATCAATCGATCTCAGGAGACGATCAATTACAAAGCAAGGAAGTCAAGTTGAATCTCGCAGTTGTAATCGCCATCAACGAAATAACAAAACCCTAGTTTCTGAAGAGAAGGACGAAGCCCTAATTTAGCTGCAAAGAGGAATGACCGCCATAGTCATAGAAATGAACGAAGCATATAAAAGAGGATCAGGCCGAATTATCAAAATAGGGCCGGCCTTTATTTTAAGGGCTTTTTAATTTTTTTTAATTAGGGTTTTTGTTTTTATTTTTAAATTGCTTTTTAAATTTATTTTTAAATTTTAAACCGTTGTATTTACTAGTCGTGTGACTAGGGGACAAACTACGTGGCGTAGTTTGAGAATTCGCAACTCAGTGGCTGAGTTGTGGCAGGGTTTTGAGCATAGAATTAGGTTAGTCAGTAGCGGGTGTCGCGAGTTTACGTGTGTAAGCGTGTGACTACTTAATTTCTAGTAGAATCCTTGGGGACAACATGTAGGCAGGGTTTTGCTGAAGTTGGGTAAATTATGTGTCGTTCTATTTCTGCATTTTACTTTGCTATTATCTCTGCTGCTATTATTCTGTGATCTGTGTTGAAATTATTCTGGAATCTTTCCGCAATTAATTTTTTAAATTAATATTGTCACTCTATTCTCCCCCCCCCCCTCTAGGGTGAAATCGATCCTACACAAATCAGCTAAAATATGGTACAACCTTAGTATCAGCTAAACTATATTGGATTTTTATCAAATATAAAGAATTTAGTTTAATAAACTTTAACTGATAGATAAAAGTTATCTTAAACAAAACTTTGATTACAGTCTATTATCCTTGAGCATACAATGTATTAGTATATGAAAGACAGGCTTTAAATTAGTATACGAAGTTGTTTCATACACAATTAATGTTTGTGTTAGTTGCTAATACCAGAGGAAAAAAATTAAGCCATCACTTACGTAATGAAAGTAAGAATTTACCTGAATCAAGAATTTTATTTAAAAAATATATGTACCTTTAACTTCATTTTAGTAGGAGGAATAATTATATGATGACAAACCCATTCTTAGGGATTTTATGATTTTTCAGATGTGAGTATAACTTCAGCACCGTGCAAAATAGAGAATTTTTTTGGTAGACATTATAACCAATAGTGTAAATGTGAATAGCAAACTCTAAAATTTACTAATTTTTGTTGGAAAATTACAAATAATTAATATGTCTTGTATATGATGGTCGCATATGATTCCACTGGCATAAATTATGATAATAAAGCGAACAAAATGTAGTTTGAATGTCTGCGTATTTCACCTTCCAGCTACGCATCATTGTGCATGCACATCCAAATCTTATAATGTAATTTTGGGTGAATTAAATAGTTTATTATTTTTCATCCATTTAAACATATAGGTATTGAAATAAAATGATTTTCCTTTGATGCAAATAAATTAATGATATGCAATCAGAAAAGCTAGGAAGAAAAGTACAGTAAGGCAATGCAAACTTATTTATAATGTACCAAGGCTAAAAAGAGTAATTTGATTGTATCAAGATGAAAGTAAAAATGGCATCACCATATTATGAAGCTGAAAATGAGTTGATATTCCGATAGTGTAAGGATGCATACATACACCAAGAGGTCGGATAATTAACTATAATTTATATATTTCTGACAGTAATGGTGTAAATGAAAAACTTTAAAGCATGAAGTTAAACAAATTATAAGAAGAAGAAAGTTTCAACTCTTTTGGTCTATATTGTCTTGCCTTTGTATTCATCTTCAATGAAATGAATCTTCCTGAACTGGCAATAACTGCTTCCTGACCAAAACCTTGAACTAATTCTTGTATGAGTAATAAATTTCAGAACCATCAAAAAGATTTGAGCTAGATTGCATTTAATGTAAAGATAAAAACAAATAAGCATGCCAACTCCATTTTTATAACATTTATAAGACTGAGAAATCAAAAATTGTGTATTTAGTCACCATATGAAGTTATTAGTGATTGCTACATCTAAATAATGTATATGCTTTATATGACTTGTAATTATACACATTCTTGAATATTAGTTCATTTTTAATTGCACAAACAACATGCCTAAACATATTAAAAATATTCAGGTTGATAATTCGATAAAGGTTTATCGAAATATGCTGCTTAGAAATTGTTTTTTCTAATATGATGATTTGCTTTTCGTCCACAACCATATAAAACATAATAATCTATACATTTTTTTATTCCATAAATAATCACATGTCAAAGATCGATTCTAGGAATTTTGGGATATTAAAATATTCATTCAAATATCTTGGTAGAATTTAAGATAATGTATTATCCATTACATGCTTTTGGTAGTGTTAGAAATTAAAATTTAGCTAGTGCGTGCGTATATGAATTTGTCAAATTTTGTATACTGTCTCCTCCATTGTAAGTGAAATAAAAATTACGTGCTTCTAATTAAAATGCTTATTTTTCACTTTGTTTGTGTATGTACCAACAACTTCATTTAGTGTAAATCCATGCTCAATTAGAAGACAACATCTCTAATAGATTGATGCAAATGCGTAAATGTTCCTACAGCAGATCAAAAGTAATGACACATTTGCTAAAAAATTCTAATACTATTCAAAAGTGCCAGGAAAAATGTAAATTTTTTTGGTCTTCACCATTTAGTTTGATGTATTCAAAATATTTGTTATTTGTTTATGTTTAAACAATCTTGAATAAACTCATATCACGATCTAAAAATCAACGAACATGTTTTATAACTTTAATTGCCTATTAAATGGATAAAAGTACAGTGAGCTATAAGGATCCATATTATGAAATATGGTATATTGCATTTGTCTGCCAAGAGAAAATAAATGTCTTAGAAGTTCATCTCATACACGGTTTATCAACATAAACATGTTCGATGATATTTGCATGGGGAAAATGTAATGCAACCTTATAATCCATGAGATTTAGTATTGGCTAAAACATATGTTGAGAAAATGTCGAATGCTACTAAGATATAGCCATTTCATGTTAGAGTATGGTGAGAGAATTCAAGAGAGTTCAATTTCTAAAATCATAATTTTGATTAATAATGAGCAATATGATTCATGCTAGGTCTTGCATTAACTACTTTACCATATATTTCTCAGTTGACAAAATTTAGTAACTCGCCATATTTTCTAAGAAATCATGTAATTTGGATCTTGGTCTATTTGCTTAATCAAAATATAGCTCTTTTAAATGGATGAGTGGATAAAGAGCCTTTAGGTTTGAAGAGTCTGAAGCATATGAATGAATTTTATTTTTGATGCTTTAGCTCTTGTGAAAAATACTTCTATAAAGTCGTTTAAGAAGCCATGGCAATATTCATTTGACCAATTATCAACTTCATGCCTTTATTTCTCGTACATTATATACAACAACATGATAAATTTTAATTCAGTCAACCAATTATCAGCTTCATGCCTTCATTTCTCGTACATTATCTACAATAACATGAATTCAATGTGGTTTCAATAAGTTTTATTCTTAAATTTCATGAAACCTAACTGCCAAATCATAAAGACATCGTGTTACATTCTACATTGCGTATTTAATCAACTAAGAATGACCTGTAAATAATTTTAGTAAATTTATTCCATGATGACTTTATTTGCACCATTTTCAAAACATTGAGAAAAATAATTAATTCTCAATTCAGCAAACTTCTAAAAACAATATATATACCTCATAGTTTGCTCTTCTCCAGGTATATTATTACAAATAGCATCCCTCAAGGAACCAACAACTCCTTCAGTCTTAATCGAAACCTTCATTAAATAAAATGTTAAGTAATATACATGTTGACAGATCATTGAAGAAAAATGATGAAATGATAAAGTTGTCAGTAGAACAATCAAAATTGTGCTTTATGCGTAAGTTTGAATCATCACTAATAAGTGGCCTATTACTATTTCTATGGCTTGCACACCTAAGTCTTGAATGCAACAGGTAAAATTTTAAATTCTCTATGATGTGTAATTAAGCCAATATGAAATTAATTACTTTAAAAAGGCCAAACTTCAAACTTCGGTTTATCCAAGCTAACAGCACATAAAACCAAACGATAAAAGAGTAGGAAAAGTACAACATGGAAAGACAGTTTTCAAACTGAAAGGGAATGATGGATCTTGCAAGTCAATCCGTCTATTAGCCGTGGACAACCACAATTAGATAGCTACTCCTGATAATGAAGAAATAATTTAAATATCTTCAATTATTTTTAACTTACAACTGCAGAGGAGTCGGCACGGTGAAGGTCAGTTTGTAGATGCTGAGTTGTCAATGATAGTCCCTGATGGTCGAAGAAGACGAATGCCCTTAGGCGATGAGAGAAGACAAACGATAGAGAGGGGGTCGTGAAGACAGGCGTCAGCAAATTGGCCAAAGATTTGAAGCCGAACGGTAGGCAACACAATTAGGAGAAGAAATAAACATTGATGGTGGGTAACAACCTTAAAGTGGGGAACGCAAATAGCTAGGGTTTGGATACGAAGGAGAAAGGGATGGAAATGACTGAGAGAAATGACGATAGAGGCAGGGAAAACCTGTTTATCTTTACGGCAAAGGAGGATGAAGTGGAGAGGAAGGTCGGGAAAGGAAGAATATAAACCGTGATGCTTTATTTCTCAAAATACGGAGGGGGCTTCTTTGCCCTCGAAATCAAACTCACTAGTATTATAATAGTATAGATGAGCTTAAGAGAGAGAACAATTTTACGCTTATTTCTGTTGTATCTCATTCCCCTCTTCTTTGGAAAAGGAATACGAAGTTCACAGTAAATAAAAGCATCTTCTTCATCTCCTCTTTTACAATTTCCTTTGAAATAAAATCTATATTTAAAATGTACTTAAAAATTTTGGACAGCGACTTCTATAAATCTATAAATCTTTCAACCTTGAGTGCATAAGTTTGTAGAGTCGTTATGTTAACCTTGGAAGCGGATGATAATTATCAATTGCACCCATGCTGAATTTTGTTTTCAAGTCAATGGCCTTATCCACGACATAAATCCCATCGCTTTCTCTTTATTGTTCCTAATCATCAATTCTAACACTATTTAAGTGTTAATTTTAACTTTATTTTGTACTTAAGATGGTGATTTCTTTAGTTATATTAGATGTCAAATTTATAATACATGTTATAAGAGACACAATTAGCTTTGAATATGTAAGCATACTATAAACTTTATTCACGCATTGTTGGATTTAGCTTTAGTGGACGCTTGGTTTATTGATAAAGCTTTGGAAACAGTCTATTTAATAATGACGGAAGATTGCATAAATTATAATGATTTCCTTTTCTATTCTTAAGCTTTCTTCTTAAATAGAGATTTATTTGGCATATGATGCAACTTTCAGTTTCTCTTCAATCCTATATCCAATAATAAAGTTTACTATCATTTGAATTTAATTTTCGGTTTGACCTGAATCTGGTGGTTTATTTGTACATAAGTAAAAAATCTCAAAGGAAATCTCAGCTTATATTGGCACACTTATTTATAATAACAACTGTCAACAACCAAAATTCGAAGAAACATCATACTATTTTTTTATGCTTTTGAATTGATAAAAGCATAGATATTTCTCCAAATTGAATTGATAATATCTCTATGCACCATTTTTAGTATGTAAATAATATCCACTTAGAATAAGTTCATTTCGCATGTTCCA
This sequence comes from Allium cepa, assembly GCA_030765085.1. NCBI lineage: Eukaryota > Viridiplantae > Streptophyta > Magnoliopsida > Asparagales > Amaryllidaceae > Allium > Allium cepa. The sequence continues at coordinate 446,810,273 of CM060931.1, forward strand.
TCATATTGAAGTAATTGGATCCTTCAATGAATATCATGAGATCGAACCAAATGGTGTGTGAGCAGGTTGATCCTTGAAAGTATGTTTGATGCTGTAAGCTTATATATGTGCATCAATCTCAAATAATTTGTATTTTAGGTTGTTGAAGGCAATAGAGAAAAAGTTCTTAGTGTGCTCAATTTAGGTTCGATAATATTGGACAACAAATGATTTGGTTAAAATGTTCAAACAAGTTACCGCATTTTAAGCTCAAACATTAATGCATGGAAATGGTTTATAATGTAAGAACCGCACATTAAGCGTACTCTGTAGATACTATTTGCTTAACCTGTGTGTCTAAAACTACCGATAACTTATCTCATATTTAATGAAACAAAAAACCAGTAAAGATGTTGTTACATGAAGGTTTGACCAGGAAACTAAGTACTCGGCATTTGCATATTGTTCAGCATTTATGAATCATTCGGCATCCAGAGTGCTTCGCATTCAGGAACGCTCGACATTTAGGAGCGTTCGGCGTTAGAGAGCGCTCGGCTTACAGAGTTGTCCGGTACAACCGATTCGTTCGGCACTCAAGTTTGTTCGGCATTTATGGGACGGTCGGCATGCAAGAGCGTACGGCATTAAGTGTCGTTCGGTATTGTATATCGTTCGGCATGGCAGAGCCATTCGACATTCCATACCGCTTGGCATCAAAACCTTGTTCGGCACATTACTTGTTCGGCACAAATCTCGTTTGGCATCCGAGATCGCTCAGCATCCAAAGTTCGTTCAGCACAACGCACTGGGTCGGCTTCCAGTGTCGTTCAGCATAAATCTCGTTCGGCATTCGGGAACGATTGGCTTCCAGTGTCGTTCGGCACAAATACTTCGTTCAGCGTTCAAAGTGTTCGGCATCACTTCGTTCGGCATTCAGAGTGTTCGGCATCACTTTGTTCGGCATGAAGATATTGTTTGGCATTCATGCCTTGTTCGATATTTTGCCGCTCGGCATCTATGGATCGGCACACAGAGATCACTTTTTTGGGCCAAGCTACTTAGCTACCTGGCCCACTAGGGAAGTCCAGCCCATCTTCGCCCATAAATAGAGAGGCATGGGCACAGTGAAAATGACATTTTTTCGAGAACATAGGGAAACTCTACCGCATTCAAGACTTAGTCAAGACTTATCTTTTTTGCTTAGCAATTGTATTCAATATAATTAGGATACGGATTGTATTTGTAATCGATTATCGAGAAAAGCAATAAAGATTAACCTCAAAGTGAACGTAGGTAATTACGTCGAACCACTATAAATCTGGCGTTCGTGTTTTCTGTATTTAAATCTGCATATTATCCTCTGTTTAACTTTACTTTCTTCATTAATCTCTCTACACAATCTCTCTTAAGGGTGTTAGTGACCAATTTTGGTGCTAACATTTTGGTGCTTTCACTGAGAAACGAATTCTCAGGACGATAGGATCTACTTTATAGCTATTGGATTGAAAAATCTCCCGAAGGAGATCCAAATCATTCAAAAGGCATCTGTTGATTCCACTCAGAGTTACAACCAACAACTCTATCATGGGGAGATCACAAACTAGATCGGCTTCTCACAACGCAGATGTCCACGAAACTGCTAGTGGGCAACAAGTTGGGCCTAGCAACTAGCAAGCAATTCAAGGCACAGGGCCCTCCACTCAAAACCAAGCGGAGGTCGTTTCCCAAACAGAGTTCAATGACTTGATAAGAGAACTCAGGGAAAGTAGAAGGCAACTTGCTGAGCAGATCCAATCCAACACTAATCTTATGACTCAGCTTGCCTAGCAGCAGCATCAGAATGCTGGAGTAGTCCTGCTCCTTATTCCGAATTTGATAGCTCGACCTCAGCTGATGAACCTCCTAGGCGTAGACGCCGTAGGGATGAAGCTGCACAAGCAAGTGCTACCGATTGATCCGTTAGGGATCAGGCACGTGATGAGACCAGACCCCCGGATCACCAAGACCCAAATCAAGCGGGACATCAACCCACATGGCCCTATGGAACGGAACCCAAGCTTCCACCCTCCATAAAAACTCCGAATTTATCATCCATGGTCAGGAAGTTGATGAGAGAGAACCAAGGCCTAACCAACGAAAATTGGGGAGTGTCCAGGAGTCATACTTCCTTCACAGATATTATCCTACAGGCTGAGTACCCCAAAAAATTCAATATGCTGACCATCCCAGCCTAGGAAGGGAAGACTGACCCTAGGCAACACGTGATGAGGTACGAATGGATGATGGATTCGGCATGGGCAAATGACGCAACTAAGTGCAGGTGTTTTCCAATCACTCTATCCGAAATCGCCACTATATGGCTTACTCGGCTTCCTCCGTGATCTATATCCAGCTTCGACGAGTTAGCGATGAAATTTGTTGAACAATTCAGGATACATGCTACTCGTCCAAAGGACGTTATGTCATTATCAAGCATAACCCAAGCTCCGAGAGAGTCTTTGAGAGAATACTTATAGAGGTGTCATGTTGCCACCACTGAAGTTAGCAATCCTAACGACCACGCAATTTTGACGGCGGTAATGCGAGGTGTAGATTCAGATTCGGAGTTTGGAGATTAGTTGGCGGGATAGCCCCCGGCTATGTTGGAACGATTCTATGCCAAAGCTCATCAGTTCATACAAAAGGAGGAGGCTCTATAGACGAGACAAGATAAGGCACCAGGGCCTGTTCAGGAGACTGTGAAAAGTAACATCGCCGTGAAGCAGTCCGGCGATAGTTCGGGAAAAGTTCAAGTCAACATCCAGAACAAGCCTAGGCAGTCCAAAGGATCCGGAGGGGGGAATCCCGGAAAGAAAAGAGAAGAAGGGAAATGGAAGCTAAGGATTCCGACTTATAATGAATACACCCCGTTGAATACTTCTCTTGAAAACATTTATCTATCTACCTGTAACACCTTTGAATACAGAAAGCCGCGCCCAAAGGAGTCCACTGAAGAACAGAAACAGACAGGGAAGTACTGTCGCTTCCATGAGACCTATGGGCACAATACTGAGGAGTCTAGACACCTCTATGACGCCATAGAAAAGTTGATCAGACAGAAAAAATTGCAGGAATTTGTCAAAAACCCGCAAGATGGAAGGCAAGGAACGTCAGACCCCGGACGCGGGCCGGCTCCATGCCAACCAGAACAACCTGCTCGGACTGTGGATAGATTGATCATAAACTCTATTGTCGGAGGACCTCATCCTGCAGACAAGAATTGGCAGGAGATGGAATGATATGCTACCTCCTTGAGGCATGCGGATTATGAATGTTGTTCGAATATGGAAGATGGAACCCCTGCAAAACAACAACACATGATGACTGACGATATAGTGTTTAGGAGTCCAGACGCGGGCAAGGTGGAGGCTCATACTATCGACCCGATGGTTATATATCTGCAATAATCAGGCCAGCTTACGTGAAAAGAATCTTGATTGATTGTGGAAGCTCTGTCAACATCATCTTCAAGAAGGCTAATGAGCAAATGAAGATGGAAATGAAAGATTTGAAACCATGCAAAGCCCGTATCCATGGCTTTAACGGTGCTGCAACCGACGCGATGGGGTATATAGAACTGCCAATTGGACTGGGGGAAGGTGAGCGTAGTATAGATGACTCCTCCTCGGTACGTTTACCCTTGATAGATTTCTTTGACGGGGGAGTGACAGCTGAAGAAGTACGAGGAACATCCATAGGTATGGACCTGCTTGGGAGGATGACTTTCAGTGGCATGTTCAAAGGATCGTCCAGGTCCATAGCTTGAGGTTCAACCTTGATCTTGATCGTCTTTTCCTTTTCTTTCTCACGCTGCTCCTTCATGCTCAGTTCGGATGTATGCCCAGAGATGCCTGTAATTTCAATTTCATAACTCCCATCGATGGGAGAGGAAGTCTCAGATTTTTCCTCATCAAGCACTTTGATCACCTGAGCATCTGGACCGGGAGCCTCTCCTGCGTGAGTGGCTTCACTCGGTTTTTCCCTCACCTCCTTGGCGACATCGCTCCTCGAAGTGGGCTCAAGGTCAGAATGACTTGCGCAAAATCATGAAAAGCAAGTATCAGAATGCGATAGCTTCTGATGAAAAATAAAAACTCTTGGAATGTTAATGCAAAAGAATTGCTTACCAGGTTCCGGCTGGCTCTCAGCCGTCAGGGGTGTCACACCCTCTGAAATAGGGGACAAAACATGAACACCAAGGCCGGGGTCCTCCGGGTCATAGCCAATGTGCTGTTCAAAAGGATCGAGTATCGGCCGACCGGTCGGCTGGGTAGGCACACGAGCTGGAGACTCGATCCCGGATGGGCCTGTGATAACTTCTTTCCCTTTCGTTGAGGGGGAGCCTTTGCAATAAAAAGCTTTAGCCGTTGACAGGTCCGAAGGCTCGTTTCCCTTAAGGAATTATTTTATCAAAGCCCCCTCATCAACCTCCTCAATACCGTATTCGGCCTTCTTGATTTCAATTAAGGTCTCCCATGCCTCGGCCAAAGATTCGAGATAGCCCTTGCCTAGAAAAGTTAAGTCTCGGTGCATGAGAACGCGGGCATTGAATTAGACAATAAGCGGATCGAACATGGTTTTGACTTCTTCTCTACCTTCTTCCTTGGCCGCCTCAAGACGAGAGTCGATTTCCACAGATGCTGTCTTTTTGCCCTCTTCGCGGGCTTCATTCTTCAGCGCCTCAACTTTAGAAAGCTCGCCCTCAAGTTTCGCATTTAGGAGTCGCGTTGCAACGATCTTGTCGCAATACTGTTATGACTCTTCTTAGACAGCAATCTTCTCCTCTTGTTCTTTGCGAAGTCGCTACTCAAGTTCTTTAACTCAGAGACGGAATGCATCCCTCTCTTTTTGCACCGAGTCTTTCTCCAAAGCCGAAGCCCCACAGTGTTTTACCACCTCGTCGATTTCTTTTTTGTGAGTCGATTCCAGACGAGTTACGACTTCGGTGGTATCCTTGGCGCTCTGCTGGGCAGCCTCAAGTTGAGATTTATAAGACACAATCTCTTTGTCTTGAGCTTTGATAATGTCTTTGTCATGAATAGCCTCAAGCTTCAGGCGATCAATCTCATGTTGGCGTTCTACGGAGACTTCTGACACTTTCTCAGCAAGATGAATGAACGCGTCATGTTGAACATAGACATCATTGGTACAGGCGTTAGCGCTCTGCTTAACATCTCCAGGTATATGGTGGATTGCCGGGAGGAACTTCAGACCATCAAAGCAGATCTTTGGGAATTTAACTTTAAGCTCGGCCAGTCTCTCCGATACTGATGGATCTGTTGCAAGAGCAGGAGGAGACAGCTTCAAAAGTTCAGCTCTCCTGTGAGGATCCCGGGACTGTCTGGTGGAGGAGGAATTAGAGTGTTGATTACGGGGAACATCGGATTGCGACCCCTTATGGCTGTTCTTATCTTTTCTTTGCCCCGAATGAGAAGAGGGATGTTGGTGGTATTTGGGCCGATAATATGTTTTCTTCTGAGATGATGAATCCCGGGAATGATAGTCCCAATCGCCATCACCGTCTCTATCCCGACATTTTTTGAAACCTGAGTCCCGTCCAGAATGATGGAAGATAGACGACCCGCAGAGACGATCAATTCCGTGTGTACGCCCCATGTCACTTACATAGAATTTAAATAACAACGAATTAGCAAAGAGTAGTGTGACGACTGAAATTTAAGTGCAAGGTGAAGTGCATGTGTTTGTGTTCTAGTGTTTCCCGCCGACGGATCAGTTTCTTTACTAATGGGAGTTTTTTCTCCCTGAGTTTGGGCTTGAACGCCTGCATCGCCTATGATGGACGAGTGAAGTTTAAGTGCCTCCGGATCTTCAAAATCATAATTAAGTAGGTCGTCCGGTATGGAGAGGTTCGAGAGTCCCTTCAATGAACTTTCTAAACGTTATGGGAAAGCCTCTTTCTCTGTCGGAATAAGGGTAACTTTAGAGGTTGCGCCAACTTTTTCCCTCCTTATCTTGTATGTCAGTCTCTTTTTCCTCTTCGAAGGGGAAGACGATGTTTCGATGTCGTGAACTTCGACTATCGGGTCCTGAGTAGGACCAACGTTCTCATCTTGAGCTTCAGGTGTTTCGGTTTCCTTGATCTCTCCTTCTTCTAGTGTGCCAGAAGCATTACGTGCTGAAGACTCAGCTTGTTTTTTCCCTTTTCCAGAGGCGGGCTTGGGGATGGTAATGCCCCGAGGGAGGCTTATCCGACGGCCTTCTGCCACAGTCCAAACATTGTAAGTGACTCATTCGAAATAAGAGTTCGGATGTCCCGTTCTTCGGCATGAAGGGCTCTAATAGCTTCGACGGCTTTAGAATATCCACGGCCGTCAAGATGTGGGTTGATATCTGAAAAGATGGAAAAAAGAGTTAGAAAAGGCACGGCTTTGACCAAGAATGAATATCGATCCAGAGAAAAGACTTACTTCCTTCCACCCATCTCCTCGTGAAACCAGGAGGGCAGCGCACATAAAATCATTCCTGTTTGTACAAGGCAAACTTGCTACATGCCCCAGTCAAGATCTGGCATTTGTGGTGTGGCCCAGGAAACATGAAAGAGGGACTATCTCTCCGTTTCTTGATCATATATATATATATATATATATATATATCTGATGTCACCCTGGGTTGGAGGCCTAGAGAGGACATTCATGAAGAGGATGTAGGTACCGTAGATGAAGGCGTGACCGTTCGGGTGCAGTTGTGATGGGGCAATGTCGATGTATTGCAGCACGTCCCAAAAAAATGAGTTGAATGGTGGCACGCAGCCGGACCAGCACATAAACTTATTATAAGCTGTGTGTCCAACTGGGGGCAAGTGTGGACGATCGTGCCCCGATGGAACTAATACATCGTCGAAGGGGATTCCATGGACATAGCATACCCGATGGAGTGCACTTTCATTAATCTTCGACGCTTGTGAATCGACCGAGTAGTCCAAGAAAATTGATGCCTCTAGGGCATCGGGAGCTAAGTTATGAGCAGGGGAAGTCGACGGATTTGAAGTATCTGCGACTCCTTGTTTAGAAGACGGCCCAGGTCTATCTGAGATCATGGCGGAGCTAGATTTCCTAGACATCTTTGATAGAAATTGAATCTAGTAGAGCACCTGTTTTAACTATACTTGAAAAAACAATTGACGTTAGACTTAACAACACAAGTATTCCCCCCGTGTGGTGTGTGAACTAGTGTGATAATTCAAATATAAGTGCTGAGAAATTAAAAATCACAGAGTTGATGGTATAAAGTTGAGCTCTGAATTGTCGCCTTCAACGACCGTCATCGCTGGCTGTCTCCAAAAGCCTGCCCTACGATGCTTTCAATTTTGGGCTCAGACATTGGCGCTATATGTGAAAGAAATTATTCGTTTTTGTCGATTTAAGTTCAGGCTTGTGATTACTAAAATTAGGAAGTTATCAGTCCAGATTAGTTCGATATGCTAGTCTGCTTGGGTCCTTTTCCTTGTTTTTATCATAAGATTAGGCAAAGTGAATGCTGGTCGGCCTAAATATCGTTCGGCTAAAATACCGTTCGGACAAAATGTCATTCGGCCTAAGTATCGTTCAGGCAAGATGCTGTTCGGCCAGAATATTGTTCGGCCTAACTATCGATCGGCATTCATGACCGTTCGGCCTGCGCGCTGTTCGGCCGAAATATCGATCGGCATCCTATCCAATTCGTACTTCATTCCTATTTTTCCACTTCACTTCTTAGCATGTGGCGAATCATGCCGAGCCGAAGTTATGCCGAGCCCCAATGCTTGGCACTCCGTCCAACACTCCATCCTTAACAATGGTTTTATCTTTCTCTCCTATCCATGCCGAACGACGTGGCCAAGTCGTTCGGCAAGTCATACCGGACCGTGTTGTTCGGCACTCTAGCCGATTCTTGCTCCTCTTCTACTCTTCCCTTCAATCTCGTTCGACATGAGAAAACTATGTCGAACCACAGTACATCTTCCAACGACTCCCTCATGTGCTTGCCTCTGACCACTTCCCCTTTTCTCTACATCATCTAGCCCTAGAACATACCATAATCGCAGTTCAATCCTTTCATCCATGAAGTACCTAGGGGTTACGGTTCTAATTTACGAACTTAAGCCTCGTATTAAAACTCTTTAGTCAGGAAAAGAATTTAAATAGAAAGGGTCGATACCTAGCAAATTGATTGAAGCTCGAGAGAATTCTGGAGATAAGGGCACAGTTTAATTAATTCCGAATGACTCAGGAAAGGAGTGATGCTGGGTATGATGCTAGAGAAAGTAAGAGCAGTTAAATCCTTGGAGTTTGTTAAAAGGCGAGGTTCGTAAGTACAAGATAGCCGAGGAGAAAGTGAAAAGAGAAGAAGAAGGAAAATGCCGAACTTTATAGGAGAAGAGGAGAAGTCGAAGGGACAATGATCGGTAGAACTGGTCAAGACAACTTCATTCGGCTTCGGCCGTACCGTCCGGCATTTACATGGAACGTTCGGCCTCGGCTGTACCGTTCGGCATTTGCATGACGTTTGGCACACATCGCCTCAACTAGTGATCAAGGGAAGTCACCATCGAAAGAACAGTGGACTCATGGTTCAAAGCACATCATACCTGAAGGTTTGACCAGGCAACTAAGTACTCGGCATTTGCATACTGGTCGGTATTTATGAGTCGTTCGGCATCCAGAATGCTCAGCATTGAAGAACGCTTGGCTTTTGGGAGCGTTCGGTATTAGGGAGTGCTCGGCTTCCAAAGTCATCCGGCACAACCAATTCGTTCGACACTCAAGTTCGTTCGGCATCTATGGGACGGTCGGCATGCAAGAGCGTTCGGCATTGAGTGTTGTTGGGTATTGTATTTCGTTCGGCATCTATGGATGTTTGGTATGGAAGAGCCATTTGGCATTCCATACTGCTCGGCATCAAAACCTTGTTCGGCACAAATCTCGTTCGGTATCCGGGATCGCTTGGCATCCAAAGTTCGTTCGGCACAACGCACTAGGTCGGCTTCTAGTGTCATTTGGCATAAATCTCGTTCGGCATTCGGGAACGATTGAATTCCAGTGTCGTTCGGCACAAATACTTCGTTCGACGTTCAGAGTGTTCGGCATCACTTCGTTCCACATTCAGAGTATTCGGCATCACTTTGTACGGCATGAAGATATCGTGGCATTCATGCCTTGTTCAGCATTTTGCCGTTCGGCATCTATGGATCGGCACACAGAGATCACTCTTTTTGGGCCAAGCTACTTAACTACCTGGCCCACCAGGGAAGTCCAACCCATCTTTGCCTATAAATAGCGAGGTAGGGGCACAGTGAAAAGGACCTTTTTTCGAGAACACCGGGAAAACTCTACCGCATTCAAGACTCGGTCAAGACTTATCTTTTTGCTTAGCAATTGCACTCAATATAATTGGGATACGGATTGTATCTGTAATCAATTATCGAGAAAAGCAATAAAGATTAACCTCAAAATAGACATAGGTAATTACACCGAACCACTATAAATCTGGTGTTCGTATTTTCTGTATTTAAATTTGCATATTATCCTCTGTTTAATTTTACTTTCTTCATTAATCTCTCTACACAATCTCTCTTAAGGGTGTTAGTGACCAATTCCGGTGCTAACAGATGTATACCTTTGATGTTCAAATGGTAAAGTTTTGTTGTACTAATTAATTGGATAGTGTTTGCATTTAAATTGGGGCATTCCTGTTTAATTGTTATATAGTATCTATTTTTATAAATTTTTATATCAATGATCATAGCATGTAAGGCACAACCTTTGCATTAGGTTATAATACACACATTTTAACTCTGTATGCATTTGTCACTTCCTCAAGTACAGTTTCTTGAAATGTTTAGCATATTAAAGTCATGTGTGAAACATGAATATCGAATACGTTTAAAATTAATTTTATTTTCTTACTAATGCTTGGTTACGGCTATTCTAGGTTTTTAAATATAATTAATCAACGTTCCTGATTTTAGATAATATATAATTCTAATATGCATTATGTGTTAGAATGAAATTATGAAAATTTCCATCGTTGGATATTGACTGAATTTATTATTTTTTGAACAAGAAATATTGTGTGATGTTTAATTTTCACGGTTAAATTAAATCTGATGTTCGGTGTTAATATTCGTTTCTCTTAAGATATATTGATCAGATCATGAGCTTTCATAACAGCCATTATTAAGGCTATTTCCATTGTGCATTGGTTCCGTTTGATGCAATTTAATTTTTATTATGTAATATATAATGGACTTCTGTTATAATATATGTAAATATAAATAGTGAATATGCTATATACTGTTTTATATTTAGTCCCACGTCATGAGATTAGTTTTATCCCATGCTCATTGGCCTTTATATAAAGGTGCTAATGTAATGAAAATGGACGAATAATCCCTGAATGAATAAAATTGAACTAATGGCTTCTGCTTTCTTTATTTTATAACACGTTATCAGCACGATCTCTAAATAAAAGGAAAATTTCAGATTTGATTATAAATCTTTAAAGCGGTAAGCTATTTCTGATCTGATTAATCAAATCTTTCTAATATCATTGTATTAATTTTATTTCTTTTAGATCTCATTGTATCATTGATCTAATTATTTAGATTTGATTCTGTTTGTACATCTTATTTTTTGTTCATGTGTTTTAGATCTCGTTTTGCTGCAGATCTTATATTTTTATCTAATTTTTCAGATCTTTTGTAGATTTTAATATCATGTTTAAATTATATATTTTTAGATCTGTAGATTTTAATCATCAGATATTTTATTAATTTTTATTAATGTATATCCATTTTTTTGTGATAATTTTGAATTTGATCTGAAACTAAAATTGTGTCATAGACTAAAATGTAATTTCGGACCTTATTCTGTTACTATTCTTTTCAGACCTTAGCTATCATATATAATTTTCTAGATTTCATTATATATATATATCTATCTTGCTCTATTAGTATTATCATTTTAGATCTCATTTTACCGTAGATCTAAACTTTTAGATCTCATTCCGTTGTTTGGAAAAATAAAAAGGGGGGGTTTTCATTTTGAATTTTTTTTTGTTTGGATTTCGGTTTGAACAAGGACTATAGAAATGATTTTGCTACATGATTTATATTTTCAGAAGAAATATTTTATTGTTTCTTAGAGAAAAAAATATAAGGATAATACGTGTCTAGAAGATCGTATTATGTCTATATGAAAGAATAAGAACCTGAAGTTCATATGTGCAAAGGTGAAAGATTAAAGTTTTCATAAGCTGAAATAAGGCCATACAAAAAATAAGCGAGCAATTCCAGAAGAAGATGTTGATATGTCCAGAAGACATAACATAAAAATAATATGTTTGAAATAACATTACAAATGCGGTAAATACTATTTCCTCGAAGAGAAATAGTACTATGATTCTCATTTTCTAATACAATTATAAAGAGTCCTCTTGTTTCATTCTATTTATTTAATATTAGAGACCTGAAGTTCTCAAATAAAAATTATGCATATAAGTTTGCATTCCTTAAAGAAAAGGTTTATGTATCAAAACTCAAATATATAAATTTGGGATGTGAAGCTTTGAATTATTAGAAAAGATAATTCAGATTATGATAAATTCCAATTGCAATCAAACCTGAAGTTTGATAATGAAAATCAAGTTGTACCATTTAGGATCTTAAGTACTAAACAAAGCCTTTATTTTAAAGTAAAATTGGAACCTGAAGTTCTAAAATTATTTGCCAACGGTATTAACTACTAAACCAAATAAATGTATAGAAATTTGTTCACTCCATAAGTGGTGATAATAATAATAATAATAAATATCCAGAAGAGATTTGTTGATATATTTGGTGCTTTTACTAAACCAAATAAATACATAGAAATATATCTACTCTCCCACTCTCTTTCTTTTTAATAGAAAACAAGGTATTCTAATAGAAAGTTTATTTCCTATTTTTTTTTCCTTCTTACATGCATCCAATCATGTCTTTCAAAAGGTAAAATATAATAAATCAAGTTTCTTTCCTTTGGCTCATCAAGTAAGTATTTTGAATTCTTCATAAAATAAATGTTAATATTTATACACACATTAATTATGTTATATTATATATAAAACTCATTCATCTTTCCTCTTTCAGCAAAGAGGTCTTCCAATGTTTTACTATTTTGTATGCTTAATCTTTTACCTTTAATTGTCATGTCACAAAAATATACTTATTAATTGTTATCAATAGCTGTAACTCATACAACATACTTTTTAGTTGCCAAGTCAAACTATTTTGTTTTTCATGATATTATTCGTACACTATGTGATGTACAAATTTCCGCATATATAAAATCATATATTAATTCATATATTAATCAGTAGCAATTAATAAATCAATAAATAAAATTTATTGATTAATGAGAATGGTCCAACAAAAATGTGTTTGAATGCTTCATACATTTATTCTTCTTTTATATCTCTTATTGTAGATAAGGATCATAACATATATACATGGTATATATTTCTGTTTCTCACTATTGCAGTTATTATGAATTAATAAATGGTATTTAATACTACCTATTCATATTCTTAAATCCGCCTGTACTATAAAAATGAACATGATAAAGTCAGCATAATTTTTTGATCATAATTCATCATTTCTCCACCAATCAACCCATATAAAGGTCTTTCCATATTTTCAAGGGTAATTTTGCATTTTCAAGGAAATTAATGAATGAATAAATAAGATTGGATTTAGAGCTATCAAAACGATGTAAATAAGAAACTATGGTCGCTTTTATAGATTATGTTTGGTTGTCTTTTACTATTTTTATTCCACTTATAGTTGGTAATATGATAAACATAGCCAAGCTTGAATTAAAGCTTTGGACTTATTAGAAGATAACTTTTTGTCATAGTTATTGGATGTTGACATCCAATTACATTCTCGTTGCTTAGAAAATGCCATAAAATGATGATCCAATAGGATAAAACAATGTCTCTTATATTTTTAAGGTGTCATATCCATGACAAACTTAAAATAAAACATTTAACTAAAAAAGATCATCTTTAACTATGGAACTCCCTGAAGGAGCGTTATGACCACCAAAATATGGTCACACTTCTAAACACTTGACACGAGTGGTTGAACTTGAAGTTTCAAGTCTTTAAATCTGTTAGGAAATACAATTCCTTTATATTTAGAATTACTTCTAAATTAAAATTAAGTAAAGGATTGTCTAATAATACTAACCTGAAGTTAGATCATATCTTCGAAGTTGATGACGGAAACTTCATTAATGATGAAAATCTAAGTGCAATAATAAATTATATGTTCGAATTGATCAATAGTAGCAAGTTGAAGTCTACTATGTGGATTTTACTTTATTTTAGTTCAATAAATCAGTTGGAAGTTAGTGCTTGTATGTTTTTCCTTTCATAATTAATTGAAATAATGTACCGATTAATGTTGTGTTTTAACCAGTAGTCCATTTTATTTTTTTGGAAAGTATTAGCATTTATTTAATGTTTACAAATCTTAATAGTTGACTAACTATATTGTCTTTAATTCTTAATATATGGATCATAAATATTTGAGTGATAATATATGCCTACTAGTTAGTGCAACTACTCGTATGATTTTGAAAAACCGAAAGTTTTTCTTTGAACTATCTGAAAATATTTTAGCTAAAAATTTCAACCATAACAAATCTGCTAATATAATTAAAGGGTCCAAAAGAGCCCAAATGGTATTACCAAATGGTACATATATCTGAATTCAAAATACATTATACTCAAGCAGATTTAAAAGAAACTTGTTGAGTTTTGAGGATATATAAATGAATAGCTACCATATTGGAACTATAATGAAAACGTCAAAGAATATCTTTGCGTTATTTCTAAAATTGAAAGCCAGAAGCTTATTTTAGAAAAATTTAGTATAATTTCAACTAGATCATATTTCACGAAATTTGGCATAATTGAATCTCATATTTAAACAGAAGCCAGAAGCTCATAATATCACTTGAATGCATCTTATCAATTGATAAAAGAATTATCTTCCTATTATTAATATGTTTGGTGTATTTGCTAGTAGCAATATGATATTGCATCAAAATGAGAATCCAAAGATGATTATTATTTAATGTGACAATATTTGTCAACATTGAGGGGGAGGATAAAGGGTTACAAGTACATTTTGATCATTAGTGTTAAATATTTGTTAACATGTATAATGATGCAAAATTTGATTAACTTGAATAAATTATCAATAATATCCCTATTAGACTTTCTCTAATATAGCTTTGAATCCTTGAAGGATCAAAATGTGTAAACCATATTTGAAATATGGTACAAAAGTCAGTTTGAAGTACTTTTGGAGCAAGTAATAAAGATGTAAAATAAAAGAGATGAGTGTTCTTGAAGAAACACTTAAGGGTGCTCTTGAAGAGACTAATGACATAAATGATAAATAACCCTAGAAGTGGTTTATGTACCTAAAACATGATAATTAAAGAGATCTCAATAATCATGTGTAGAAAAGACAATAAATAATCATTGATTATAAATTTATGAATAATAAAGCGCTTATGTTTATTAATGGATTAAAGATCCTGTATTAGAGAAAAACATGATTGACCATCATGAAATTCTCCTAAATAAGAAATGTGGACCTGTAGTCCACAAAAATAAAATTAGAAACATGTATATAAAGTGACAAAAGCACACTAAAATTATTAAAACACATATAGTGTCAACAACATGTTAAGTGGCATGGGCATGCTATTTTTAGAGATAATTGAATTGATTGAAGCAGTGAAAGTGTTTGAAACACTTAAAATACCCTGAAGGTATAAATATTGTTTAAATCGTAATAAACAATGAAAGTACACAAATTCCTTAAGAATATAAATAACTTCTGTGGTTATAAAGAATGCAAAGAACAAGAAGCGTAGATTATAACCTACTTTTGAGTATTGTTGTAATAAAAATCTTGATATAATTCATGATGAGTAGATTACTTCCTGTTTTTAAGAATCGTTGTAATGAAACTTTCAATATACATTGAAATATTAGTTGCGATATGCAAAAATTATTCCTGAAGAATATAAATAACTTTGATGATTATAAAAAATGCAAAGAACATGGAATGTAGACTACAAACTTCTTCTAAGTATTGTTGTAATGAAAATCTTGATGCAATTTAAGATGAGTAGATTACTTCCTGCTTTTAAGTATTCTTGTAATAGAACTTTTAATATTCATCAAAGACTGCAATATGCAAAATTGATTTGAAGCATAAAAATGAAAACACATGATGTGTTTTTCATAAAGGTAGCAAACAAAATACATAAAATGCAAATCATATTTGGAAGAAACAATCTTGGAAAATTTGATTGCGTCGAAGGAAATTATTAATAAATTGTATTATTAATGAGATAAATATTTATGGATTCAGAAGTATCTATAACCAATTTGAGTTATCGAAAGATGAATATGAATTCAAAGAAAACTTTTAAATCAGAGGGAGCATCCATAAATATAGTATAATGCACTCTTTTTCCTTAACTAAGATTTTTTTCCACTGGGTTTTTCTTAGTAAGGTATTAATGAGGTATTATCTTGATCCAGAAGTATCAACTCCCCAGTAACATTTGAAAATAAGTTATAATGTACTCTTTTTCCTTATTTAAGATTTTTCCGTTTTTGCTTACTAAGATTTTAACGACGCATTATTTTGATCTATAAGAATCAAACGTCTTTTCAAGAAGTAACATCTCAAATATGTTATTTAAGTTAAATTGTATTTTTATCCTTAACTAAGATTTTTCTCATAGAGTTTTTTCTTAGTAAGGTTTTAACGATGTATTAGTTTGATCTAAAAGTATCAAACTTCATTTAAAGAAATAAGAAAATAAAATATGTCATTGTACTCTTTTTCCTTTATTAAGATTTTTCTCATTGGGTTTTTCTTACTAAGGTTTTAATGAGGCATTGTTTTGATCCCGAAGTATCAAACCCTTTAGAAAGAATATCATTTTTAATACGATTTTACAAGTTGCACTTTTTTTCTCGTTCAAGATTTTTTTCCCACTGGGTTTTCCTAACAGAGGTTTTTAATGAGGCAATGGACAATATTTAGGTCGACTGAATGAATAAATGCAAACAAGATAACAATGAAAGGGAGCAATCATCATACACGTTACAAAAGAGACAATTTCAAGTTATCAGGGTATTCAAAATTTTGAAGATGCATATTCAAGGAGGAGTGTTATAATATATGTAAATATAAATAGTGAATATGATATATAGAATGTTTTGTATTTAGTTGCACATCGTAGGATTAGTTCTATCTCAAGCTACTAGGCCTTTATATAAAGGTACTAATTTAATGAAATGAATGACTAATTCTGAATGAATAAAATTGTTCTCTCTAATGCCTTCTGTTTTCTTTATTTTATAACAACTTCGATACTGTTTCATATTATATTAGATTATTCTGCATTTAAAAAAGTAAACGTACTTAAAAAAAGAAGAGAAAGTTATTAATAACACCGTGTGGTTAGCAATTATTTTAACAAATATAAAATATATTCACTGGCCAGAGAAGACTTAAATGTGTAAATGAATGTTGAATGGCCATACAGAAAGTGGAAGTACCGTATAAATAGATAAAATTCAACCCTTCACGTGATCCGTTACTCTAGAGATAGCGTAAATTATTGCTGACAACCTGAAATATAATAAATTCTTCGAGATATGGCTATTGATAGACTCATAGACGTAACAAAAGAATGTTGCCAACAATCACGGGCAGATTAAGTCTGCATTTAAAAAGGGGGAAAAAAAAAAGCAGCAGCAAAACATTAATAATCGCAGCCATTTCATAGTGGAACTTAATGGAGATCACATAGTTAGTAAGTGGAAATAGCATATTGCATGCATGATGGATTAAAGAAATCAAACCATTATCCCATGTTGATATGCACAGTTTAAAGTAGGGCGGCTGACTATTCAAAAAATCCCAAGTCTATCTACTTCCGTATCGGAAACAAGCAAAATGATGTGATACCTAAGAAAAATGATAGGGTTTTCATTATGAACATAGTTATTCTTCTTTTATATTTTAATACACAAATTGACCATCATTAACTATTTTATATAGATAAAAAATTTAATGTGTATAAAGATAAATGTTCATCGTTTAAAATTATTTTTCTTAGTATATTTATTATTTTTTATATTTTTAGTATTGAAATGGATTCACGGTGAATTAATTTTTTTTTATTTAGATTTATTAGTTGTGAACCAATCGAAAAATGTCTGATTAATATTTGATATTAGTCTGCATCTGCAGATGTGGATATTTGACATCCAAAAATAATTTCAGATACGAATGCAGACATTACACCATCTGAAATCCGTGTTCGACCGTTTACAATTTTAGTTTAAAGCGAAGATGATGATGGTAAACTTCAGTTCCAATTACAGCCAATAGCGATGTTAGCCAAATACACCATAAGGTTTTGGTCAAATCATACACATTAGGAAGAAGATACATGACATTGCTATGAACGTTCAACTTAGATCGCATATGTACTATCAAAATTTAGCAGTCATCATAGTAATTATCTGTTACTTTCCCAAATTACAAAATAAGTGACATGAAAAAACAATGATAACAAATACTTATATTAAGTTGCATATGTTTGGAACATGCTCTAAGACCATGTATGGTTGGTAGTATCCAACCCGTATCTTCCAAAAACAACTACTTTCTTATCGGTGGATACTTTATACCTGTAAATTTTCCACTATGCCAACCATAAATATAAAATACATGACCTGAGTTTGAGTTCTGTAAGTGGCACTATTTTTTGATTTTAAAATTTCTTTTAAAAGCAAACCACTGTGTTGTTTTTAGGTTGTCAATGACTCTTTGATACGTGGATCAATGTATTCATGACACAAGAATTCATAATCAGTAGCTGATAATGGTTAGCTGTAAGAACAATTATGTACAAATACAAGCATGACTAATTTTGTAGTTTAGCATCAACCATATCATGCAAAAAGGAATCAAAAGTTTGCATTAATTATACTTTGCGATGCAAGGTCGATTATTTCGGACTTGCTGAAGGATTTCGAAGCAGTGCCACACTGTACAAATCTACCATACAAACCTGCACTACTACAAGTACAGCTAGTGTCATCAACGAAAATATTGTGAAAACCTCGGTGATGCATGGATGTGCATATGCAGTTATATTTTAACCTGATCCTAAGAGCATCTACAACGGTTGTTACATGCTATATTTTGGAAGGTTACAAAATGTAGCCCTTTAATTTCTAAAATAGAAAATTGCTTTGGACACAACTGTCCCCTCTCGCCTAGGCGATGTACTAAACAACTTATAAGCATTACTACCGTACTACGTAGACATCAATTAAGTTGGATATTTTCAAAATATTGGGTTTTGATCGTTGTTTTGGAAGAAGGAAGAAGAGAAGATGGAATAATACTCCAAATAAAGTATCATATATTGTTTATATTTGGGGTTTTTGAAGACCCTATTATTTTCTCTTGCATCGAAAAAAGAAATCTTGCATTTTGTTATATATACGTGCGCTGCCGCAGTCTGACAGATCGAGCCAATACACCCGTTTAAACTAAAATGGCTCGAAGTCAGAAGCACGGTACGGATCATTATCATACATGAACTGCCTAGTATTTTTAGGCAATAATCTCAATTATGAGAAGGCGAGTAATATCAATGTCCCACAAGTCATGAACCAACAACTTACTCGCTTGGAGCGGTTTGATGGAGATAATTTCACTCGATTCCAAGAGACTATGATATTCATTTTGATCACTGTTATATTGTTCTACATACTAAAAAATATCTTGAAGGAAATATCCGAAGAAACTCCTACATATATTGATACACTTAAGATGAAACGTGCAAAAAGTAAAGAACGCAACTTTCTGTGTAGATGACACATTCTAAACGCACCGTCCGCTTTTGTCTATGATGCGCATAGAAGCCTGAAAACAACAAAAACACTCTCAACGACATTACAAAACAAATATCGTATATCGAAGGCAAGTAACAAGAAATTTCAAATATGCAATTTTTTTTTATTTCAAAATTATTGAAAATAAGCCCATTATTCGACAAGTTGGCAAAATATTATATAAATGTATATGTATGTATATGTATGTGTGTGTGTATATCGACTCAAAGATACCAAGATTGATCCCCCTTGAGTCATTCATAGTTGGAGTCATGATTTCTAGGCTGCCACATTCTTGGAATAACTATAAGAAAAAATTGAAGCATGTAGAAACAAACTATGTTTAGGAGATTTATTATAGCATCTTCGCATAACAGATGACTCTCATAAACGAGAACTACATGATAATCCATAAATTGGGTTTCATTCTACGGCTAATAATGTTGAAATAAAAAATATATTAAAATCTAAGAATAAGACATCGTTTAAAAAGAAAGGTCATCCCAAGGAAGACAAAAGAAAGACATTTACTATTTTACAACAAGTCTGATCACTATGTTCATGACTGTCGTCTATGAAGGAAACGATGAATATAATCGAGGGCTCCCTTATGGTTGTAGTACAAGAAGCGTACTCCATTGGTAGCACTGAAAATGATTGGTGGCTTGATATTAGGGCAATCGTTCATATATGTAATGACTGTAGTCTCTACAAGGCATACAAATAAGTTAGCAGAAAAGGCGATCGAGGAAAATAATATTCACAACAAAGTAATTGAAAAAGGCACTATAATATGTCCATTCCGCTACTAGAAAATACTTCAATTTCCTACGCAAAATTTCCTATGTCTTTCCTACGCCAAAATGCGAGGCGTAGGGAAGGCGTAGGAAATAGGTAGAAAGAGGTAAAGGTGTAAGAAAGACGTAAGAAAATTTCTTACTCTTTTCCTATGTCAACTTCAATATGTAGAAAAATAATCGAGGCGTAGGAAAGATGTAGAAAATCCTCTACACCAAAATTATAACGTAGAAAAGACGTAGATAATCTCCTACGCCATTTTCACGTCTCTGTTAATTTTCTATAAATCCTGACTGGCGTAAGAAAGATGTAGGAATTCTCCTACGTCTAAATTATTGAATGTTCTTTCAAAAATTTTTTGTCAAATAAGATCCCCTAGGGGGGGTCCGGGGGGGATGGCAATCCCCCTAGGTGAGGTGCGGGGGCAACGCCTCCGCTACGGGGTTCGACCTGCCCGGTCAGGTCCCAGGGGTAGCGCCCCCGGCGTGGTGCGGGGCAGCTCCCCGTCCAAAACGGTATGTTTTATTGACTGTTAAATTCAAATTCAACAGCCAACGGTAACAACCGTTTGAAAACGTTCTGTACGTATTCTTCTAACCCCCAATTATTCGAAAAAAACCCTAATCTAAAATCGTCGATCTCTTCTTCACACACACGACAGCTGCAGCACCACTTGCCTGCGCCACCAACCGCCTCGCTACCCTTCTTCTTCCTTCCGCCTGCCTGCAGCCCTAGCCTCTGCTGTGCCGAGCTTGTCTATCCAATTTTCCAGCCAAACCCTAGGACCTAATTGCCTAAATAGAATTTGACGATGTGAGTATATGTATAATAGTTTAATTAATTTTTTTTATAATTTTATTTAGAGCAACCCCAATTGCTGGAAACAGAAATGGTAAAATGTACTATATTTTGCAATTTCTAGAAAATTATAGGAATTTTAGTTTTTCTTTTCTTTTCTAAATTTCAATAGACTAACTTGATGTTTTTTGTTTTGAAATATTTCAATCTTTCTGAACATATTTTTTTTTTTTTTTCAAACCCTTTTTACGAATGGATTTTAAAACAAATTTGATATTTCTAGCAGAGGTGTTTGGAAGCGTTTCTAAAAGCTAGTAAGACCAAGTAGCATGTTTTCTATAATCCTAATAGTGTTATATTAGTATCCAAATTGAGCAAGCAATAACCGATTGTTGTTTTCAATTCATCGACCCTCTTCATAACACCTTTTATTGTTGCTCAATTTAATTTCTCATGTGTAGGATTTGCTGTTAACTGCGTTGATGAACATATATGTTATCACTGTCCAAAACTTTTACCTGATGTTCAATCGTTAAATTCTTCAGTATTTTGTTTGTTTTCATCAATGAATCTGACATTACTAAAGACCAAAGTTCTGGTCACTATGATTGGATTCAAATCAATGAATATTACAGTTTGCACCTTTATGGCTTCTGCTACTCTTTGACATAATTAAGATGGCAGACTATGCGTGTAAAATAAAGGTTATGTTATTTAAGAGAGTTAAACTCAATGTCTTAAAATTTTAAACAATGATTTTAATTTTCTAGAAATAGTAAACAATATTTTAGTTGCTTTTCAATATTCTCTGTTCACGTTTGGTAAATGCATTAAATTGGGTAGAATTTATGTCAAAACTGTTTCAATTTAAATATGGGAATACATTATTCAACTTTAACTCTTTTTTGGCAATATAGTCAAATGTTATTTCTTTCAACAATCTATGATCACGACCGTTTGTTTTTTCAACTAATTAGTCCTTAACCTGTAATGAAATTTAAATAGATGCATGTAAAAGATATAATATTTGATTTTAGATCTAGCTAGATGGATCCAACTGCAGAACAAAATAGTCCATTACTTTAACATCGTTAACTGCAGAACAAAATACTCTTTACATATGTTCTAAACAAGATATAATGTTTGTTTTGATTTATTTTTCCTGTTCTAAACATATTTTCCATAGATCCACACCCAAATCATTCCAATGATATCTAGAAAACTTAGAAATAAAGCCATCGGACCAAGACTATTATTATCTTTGATTTTAAAAAGTGCTTAACGCATAGTATGAGATTAGATTTTAATACATTTAATCTTCACGATTAACTAAAATGATGGGTTACTCTGAATGGTTGAATTTAATGCAGCAACAACCACCTCTTCGTATCCTACATGCTTTACCCAAGCATTGTTATAAATCTAGAATGGTTGATAAAAGATGTTGTGTTGAATGATGAACTGTCAGATAAAAGATGGTGTGTTGAATGACATGAAGTTAGTTATCAGAGTTGCTATATCGTTAACCAACTTGAGATTTATTACTATGGTGTATAAGTGAAATGCACCTTTTGTGCTTATTTTCTTTCTTAAAAGGGTGAGTATTATGCTTATGACCATGTAAAGGGAAAATGTTTGCTCTTCACCGAGCAAACTTCAAAATTTGGTTTTTCACATCCATGTCATTAATTCGAAATGTACTATTTTAATTTTAGATATCTATATTATTATTGCAGATCACCTAAAATAGAGTTTAAAAGTTTCATACCCCCTCGAAAATGTAAAATTTTGAAGTTACATTAATAGAAATATTATTTGTATGAAGATTGAAAGTTCAATATTATGAATGCATATTCTAATTATTGCAATAAAATTAAATATAATTTAATTTATTTCTAATTATACAGTGAAAGATGGATTATATGAAAGTTCGAACTTAGATGTATGAGCCTGGATGGAAAAGAGGATCAATATCATTGCATTTTAGAAACGGCGTGGAAGCATTTCTAAAAGTGGCGTCTTGTAATAATACAAAGATAAAAGAAATTCGATGTCCGTGTAAGAAATGTCATTGCATGAAACTTCAAGATTATGGAACTATAACTTTTCATTTGCATAATTATGGTTTTATGCCAAATTATTAGATGTGGAGATATAACGGTGAATCGGGGACAAAACATGATTCAATAATCGTAGTTGAAGATGCAACAGAAACCATCGATGCTAATTTTGATGACTATAGTATGGGAGATAGAACGTTAGAAATGGTCCATAATGCTGCTGGTCCAAGTATGTGGACTGATGAACCTGATGCAGAAGAACTTGACTCGGAAGCTAAAAAGTTTTTTGATTTGATAGAAGCATCGAAACGACCGCTTTATAAAGGTTGTACAATGACACACTTTTCGGCTACATCTAGATTAATCACTATAAAATCTGAATACAATACGTCGGAAAACATGATGAATGCGATTTTAAGTCTGTGTAAAGAAATGCTTCCACCTTACAACGTGTTGGCATGTAATTGGTGTTCATTAAAAAAGGAAGTATCTGCATTTGGTTTGCCGTATGAAAAAATTGACACATGCCCAGGTGGATGCATGATATATTGGAAGGAAGATAAAAACCTTACGAATTGTAAATCCTGCAATAAAAAAAGATATAAGTCTACAAAAACCAATGGAAAGGGTGTACCTTTCACTCGTATGCATTATTTTTCGCTTACACCCAAATTACAAAGGTTATATGCATCTTGTGCTATCGTAAAACACATGCGATGACACAATGAACGACAAAGAGAGGAGGGGATTTTATGTCATCCTTCTGATGGAGAGGCGTGGAAACATTTTGATAAAGTTTATCCGGATTTTGCTAAAGAATCATGAAATGTCCGACTTGGTTTGTGTACGGATGGTTTCGCACCTTTTACTTCATTTGGAAAACCTTATTCGACATGGCCAGTTATTGTAACACCTTATAATTTACCTCCGTGGATGTGTACGAAGAATTCATACATGTTTTTAACTGTGATTGTTCCTGGACCAAAGAATACCAAAAATAGAATAAATGTATATTTGCAACCTTTAGTTAATGAGCTGTAAAAACTATGGATATATGGCATTGTTACTTACGACGTGTCAAGGAAAAACAAATTCAGAATGTTTGCTTCTTCATTATGGACAATAAGTGATTTTCCAGCATATGGGATGCTTTCTGGCTGGAGTACTAGCGGCAAGTTCGCTTGTCCTATCTGTATGGATTCGACAGAATACTTTCGATTAAAATATGGCGGCAAATAGTGTTGGTGGGATCGTCATCATCATTTTTTTGCATCCAAACGATCGTTTTAGATTTGATAAGAAAAACTTCAGGGCAAATACAACTATTGCTTTAGAGCCACCTAACATTCTGAGTAGTGAACAAGTGTATGAGATCATGCAAGATTATCCTAAAATGCATGAGATGGGAAGAGAGGCAAAAATCCCCGGTAAAGAACAAATTCATAATTGGTGCAAACAAAGTATATTTTGGGAGTTACCATATTGGAAGAATCTGAAACTTCGACACAATCTGGATTCAATGTATAATGAGAAAAATGTGTTTGAGAACTACTTTAACACAATTATGAATGTTAAGGGAAAAACAAAAGATGATTTGAAGTCAAGGAAGGATATTGCATTCTACTGTAATCATCCTAAACTAAAAATTGGTAGTGAATGTCCAAATTTCAAATGTTTAGCTTGTTATGAGTTGGAAAATATTCGTCGTAAAAAAGTATTAGAGTGGGTAGAAAATTTGAATTTACCGGATGGAATTGCTTCTAATATGAAACGGTGTGTTGACATGAAGGACCTTTAACTATCGGGAATGAAGAGTCACGATTGTCATGTATTTTTTGAAACTCTATTTCCGATAGTTTTCAAGGAGCTATTACCACAAAAGGTTTGGATGCCCATAACTGAGATTAGCTTAATGTGCAAAGATTTATGTTCGACTACTCTTATTAAAGCTCATTTGAAGAAATTAGAGAAGGATGTACCGAAGTTATTGTGTAAATTGAAAAAAATATTTCCTCATGGAGGTTTTAATAGCATGGAACATCTACATGTACATCTACCAACCGAAGCTTTAATGCGAGGACCGGTACAATATGGATGGATGTACCCTTTAGAGAGGTATATATATATATATATAACTAAGGTGGACCTTTTTTTCAAATTTTCATCATATCATTATGAGAATGCTATATTTAATATTTAATGTATTCATATTAAGGTATCTTGGTCACTTAAAAAAAAGGTGAAAACAAAAAGCACGCATTGAAGGTTCAAAGCATACATTACTGAAGAAGCATCCACATTTTTCAATCGCCATTTTGAAGACCAATCAAGATTTCTAACAGTGGCCACTGTAATGAGGATGATATGGATGATTCATTTGATATATCTCTATCAAGCTTTCAGAAATGGGGACATCCATATGGTAAATGGAAAGATGGAGGTTTTCAGACAATTAAAGATTTTACTTTAGCTAAATCAACCGTGCTTCTCAATTGTGAAGGGCTTTCAAATCTTATTTGGTATGTAACACAACTTCAATCAATTAAAATGATTTATGTTTTATATTATAAATTTTCCTTGGTAATTTTAATCATCCAACAGTCAATTCGAAGAAGCAAATCCTGATGTTGAGCGCAGTAAAGGATTTGAAAAATGGTTTAAGAAATATGTGAGCATGATTTATTATATATTAATCGCGTTTTATATCGTAAATCTATATAATATTATAATGTATGTGAATTTATTTTAATAGGTTGATGATAATGGAATCACTGATGTTTGTTATGCAAAACTTGCATTTGGTCCTATGATGAAGTATAGAAAATGCCCAATTGTCTACGTTAACGGCTATAAATTTCACACAACTGAATTTGAAGCAAATAAAACAACTTACAACAGTGGGGTGTGTGTTAAAGGAGGCAACGGGGATGATGATCTAGAAGATTATTATGGCATGTTACAGGAAATAATTGAACTTACTTACTCTATGGCACCAGATGTTAAAACCTTTTTGTTCAAATGTGAATGGTTCGGCAATAGAAAAGATGTAGGAATGCGTCGTGCACATAAAGATTATCCACTTATTGAAATAAATCACAAAAGACGATACCAAGATTATGATCCATTTGTGTTAGCGATGCAAGCGACTCAAGTTTATTATGTACCCTATCCTACCATGAACAACAATAAAGCGGATTGGTGGGATGTCGTTAAAACAAAGCCAAGATGGTCATTCAATTTGAACATGAACGTAAGCGAAGATCAACCATATCAGAATGATTTGGACCATAACGGACTACTGCAAATCACCGAAGACATTGACGACATCAGACCACTTCATAATGAAGTATTTGATGGAGTAGAGGTTGACGATGATGTCAAAGTTGATTATGATATCGAAGCTGATGAAAATGATATTGAAGTTGATGAAAATGTCGAAGTTGATGAATGTGAAGATGAATATGATAGTGTAAATAATGGAAGTTATGATGACAATGTTGATTGGTAGCATGCTTTCATTAATATACTTGTTTGATTTTCTACTAGTATGAATTTTTACTTCAAATCGCTCTTGTATGCTTAGTTATCTTTGGGTATTTAGTCTTCAGCTCATGTTGTTTTAATTGGTTTGTTGTATATTTAATTCTTCAAATCATATGTATTTCTCTATGTTATAGCAATTGCATTTAACGAACATGTCTACTCGAGGTGATCATCATTGTCGTTCCCTGAAACGACCTGCTCTACGTCATTCTGGCAACAACACATCTGCCACAATACAACCTAGTGCATCTCCTAGTGGTCAAGATGGATCGGGATCACAGTCAACAGAGCAGCATATCATGTCTCCCGTTGTTCATCCTACTTCCCTTGAAGTTGATGTTACCAATCCATCGACTAATGCATCCGTGTCGGACTCCTCCTCCGTAACAAAGGTCGGAGTTTTCTGGCAAGCCAATGTTGGGTAAGAATTCTTGCAAAATAAGTAATTGATGTTGTCTTTTATGAGCTATATGAAAAACCACTATCGAATTTTATCCATTGTCAAAAACCACTATCGTGCTTGAATGATATATCTCATACAAACAGTTTGAGTAATGTATATTCATGCTTTACATTTATATGTTTCAGATATGAGTTCACTTTCAGGGATACATCTTATGCTACTCGAGTCGGTTTGTTAGCACGGGTTAATGATTTTTGGCCCAATTTTAAAAGTATACCCGATGATGTTAAGAAAGTGATGTTTCAAGAGTTTCTGGTAAAATAATATTAGTGAATTTGTGTTACATCTATTTTTTTGGTCATTACATTTTCCACTACATGTACAGGAGTCATTTCAATGGACAGATGATGCTTCACCGGCAATTGTGAAGCAGATATGGAATAGAAAAGCAAGTTTGAAGTATTGGGACTGGATTCACAGTATGAAAGAGTCAGGGAAGATGCATCCGAACCTACCCCAGGAGATATATGAGCAGTTTTTGGCATATTGGGAGCTTCCTGAAGTAAAAGATCAGGCAGAAAAAGCCACAAACTCTAGGGCTCAAAACCAAAAGCGACATTGTGGTGGTTCGAGATCATTTGCGGATTATCGAAACGATTTGGTTTGATCTCTAAAATCTTGTTTTAACGTTAATTTACATTAGCTTATCACATTTTTACTCTATTTTTATCTTTATTTTCTAGACCGATGAACTTAATATGGAGCCAACTACTTGGGAAGTGTATTATAGGACTCACAAGGCACTTCAGACAACGGATCTACCACTAGTGGATGGATTGATGAAGCATCGATGGAATTTGCAGTAAGTGATTCTTATAGCTTGGCTTTAATAACTGGTTAATAGTTTAATATGTGTGTATAACATATACCTAATGTAAATGTACTTAGTTAATTATAGCTCAATTTGTTGTTAAATCGTGATTCAAATGATAATATGTATTGCACTTTATTTGTCCATTTACATGAATGAGATACATTGGCAATATATCTCAATACAGCCCATCACTTATTCAATACGGTTGGGCTGTTTGCAAGAATTTTGCAATTGAATTTACTTATTCATGTTTACAAAATCTACACTGTTTCATTTGTAGTTTTCAAGAAACTTTATTTAGGAAATCACAATCATTCTACCTAATAAAAGTTCACAAAAGACTAGAGCATCATAATCATTTTGAGTTTTTTAATTGCAGTTATATAGCATCAACACCATTGTTTCAATACCATCAACCAAATCATAAAACATGCTAAGTTTCTCTAGTGAGTCAGGTTTAGGCAACACCCATTCTAGATGGTTTCTTCATCTTAGTTGCTTGTGTAGGACTTCCGTTTACATTTTTGTGTTCTGATTCTGACTACATCATTAATCTTTTTACATGATTGTCCTTCAATACACATTGTGGATCCAGAGAACCTATTATTATATTCACGCCATAAGGACCTCACACATATGGACATAACTACCCTAGCCATATCTCTTCTTTTGTTATCCGAATGAAAACTAGCAGATATCCTATTTATCGGCTCTGTAATGAAAACTGGAGATTGGTTGCAGTGTGTACTTGGGTTGAAGTTTGTTGTGCACACGTTTGTAGTTGTAGTTGAATGTGATTGTAGTTTGTATAGAGGTGATGGAATGGAAGGGTGTACAAAACCAATGTAAGAATGTAATGAAACTGTGAAATGAAATGAAAGATAAAAACAAAATGTAAACAGAGGATAGATAAGTGTAGAAAATAACAGAGACTAAAAATTCTCAAATGCATAGTTAAATTTTAGCTATGTTCACTGGTAAACAGAGGATAGATAAGTGTAGTTATGTTCACTGTAATTACCAAATTTTAGCTCTTATATCACTCAATTAGTAAGGTTATGCCATTTGAATCGTATTGAACATCAGGTAGAACTGCAGTATTGGAATTATGTTTGTGTGTGCCTTCGTTAAATGCTTTCGTACTGTAGTTGGTCTGTATATCTTCATGTGTTGTATCTTTGCTAGACTTTGTTTGTACATTCACTTGTTTGACTATGACCTCGGGTTTGAATATATTATACCCTATGTCTCCCCTGAAGTGAGAGGGTTGAAGTTTGCATGTAAAGGTACTGTGCGTTCACATTGGGAAGAGATGTACGTGTTTCTGTTGCCATATTCTCTTCAATGCTGCCTTGATTGTGGATCCCTTACGTACTTTGTTTTGCTTCAAGTTGTGTGCTTGTTGCGGTGTGTCTGTGTCCATGTGGGCAGTTGTAATGTCTTGGTTTGTATTCGTTTAAATATTTTTTCCAACACACAAGATTTCATTATATGTCCAAAACAACATGTATCGAAATGTTTGCTGTGTACTGAAATGTTTGCTGTCCAAACAACGTGTATTGAAATGTTTGCCGTGTATTGAGAATATGCTGTCTAGTTTGTGTATGTATCAGCTGTACTTTTTAACCTTGTAATTTGGTTGAATAAAGTGAGAGTTGCCTGAAAACACAGGCACAATATCAAGTTAGAATCGAAGAATTGAAAAGTCAGGGCACAGTAATCTCATATGAAGTCGAGGAAGAAGTATTCGACAAGTTTACCGGTGCTATAGCTAAAAAAAGGACCGTAGGCCACATTATGGAAATACCCTGGAGTAAGTATTTAAACTTTCAACAAAACATTATTTTAATTAGTTTAAAATGTAGAAATTGATGCAATATTTGATAAAACGCAGAAATACAAAGACGCCACTTATAGCATCAATAAGGGAGAAACACAGACTAGAGCCAAACTAGAGGAAAAGGTGGAGCGTCAAGAAGGGGAGAATCAAATGTTGAAGATGCAGTATGAACAACTCACCGAGATGCTTCGACAATGATTTGATGGGAGCCGAATGATCGTCGTAAGGGATGAGGGTATTGAAAACTTTCTTAATGGTATCTGTATGATGTCATGTATCATGAACATATTATCGTATTATTTTAACATATATGAACTTGATTAATATTGTTTGACTTTGTAATATGAATGAGATATTTGTTTTTTGAATTAAAGATGAATGGTTTGACGTTAATCTTTTTGTCGGAATGTGTATATATATAAAATAAGTTGATTTTAGTTTCTATTTAATGTGGTGAAATGAAATACAATAGTAATGTATCAAAATTGCTTCAGAAAAGACGTAGGGAAGGCGAAGGTAAATGGAATATTGATGCAGCAAAAAGTCGTGTGCATGGCGTAGGAAAGACATAAAGAACACAGGCGTAGGTAAATCATGGATAAATGAATGACGTAGAAAAGGCATAGGAAAAGTAGACGTAGGTAAACGAATGACGTAGGAAAGACATGAGTACCTAAAGATGTAAAAATGTCGTAACAAAACCGTAGGAACACCATGGCGTGGGGAAGGCGTAGAAAAATCATGGCGTACGAAAGGCGTAGGAAACAACTTCACGGATGGCATAGGTAAGATGTAGGTATTTTATTACCTATGCAGGTTTTACCCACGCCAAAATTAGTGTAGGGGCTACGTAGTTGCTGTATTTACCTACGCCCCGCTTATGCCATATTAGCGTAGGTAAACTGCAGTTTTCTTGTAGTGTTCGCCTTTGGAAAGGTTCTTACACCAATGCATTTTGATATACCTGATATTTGTAAGAATTTGGTTTTTAGATACCTTCTTTCTAAGGAAGAAGGAGGAAGGAGGCCTGAAAGCGGTGTATTAATCTGACAAGTTAGTATCATCCCTGTAGGTTCGTTGAAAACGGGTATTCTTCTGGTGACATGATTAACTTAAATGTAATAAAGAATACTTTCTATTTATATTATTGATTCTATTGATTTATGGCATGCTATATTAGGACATATTTATTATGGTTCCTTTAGAAATATAAATAAGTTAGGATTAATTTTCGATTACAATTTTGAATCTATCTCTAAATGTGAAATACGTGTTTAAGCAAAAATACATAGTAAATTTTTTTAATCTATGAAAAGGAAACCTAGTTTACTTGAATTAGTATATAGTAATATTGATGACATAAAATGTAACAACATGCACTTTAATGGACTTGAATTTTGATTAAATCAAAAACTTAAGTCCATTACGGTATAGATTTTGGTGTTGGTAATCTATAATAAACATAAGTATATCTGAGAGCTATCTATACAAACTCACGGCAAAATAGAAACATATAATAAAACTAACCAAGGCTACCACCTTGGAACCAATATTATTCCTTGGATATCTAGTTACATTGTCAGTGCAGAGGATGAATGAGAAACTTATCCACCTATCATTCCCGTCTTGTACCGGTATCATGTCCCTCTATATCTATCATGTGGGATGTAATGAGAAAGGGTCAGAACAACGTTCTAAAGGCTGGTAAATTACATATTTTATCCATAAAACTAGTTTATTTCGATGCCGACTGATTTCCATTTAAGTGTTGTTCTACTATTCACGGATTAGTCATTCAATTCCATACGCGCGTATGATATATCCAACCTACTCCGAGGTATATATATATATATATATATATGTATGTATGTATGTATGTATACATATAAGTGTCGCTGTACTCCCAAAATAGGAAATTCTTTCTCAACGTAATCGATGGTCAACTGACCCTAACTATGAAGGCCGATACTCTTAAATGCAGCTTTATAATTTAATTAGCCGTATTACTAATGCATCTCAAAGACCATCTAAGGGTTAACTAGCCAACCTTCAATCAAGCAAACAAACAACCAAACTTTGAGGTCAGTGCATAACTCATACAAACTCAATACCAGTAGAAATATAATCCGTGCAGGCTTAACCCAAGTCTTTATTAACGACCGCTTGGGGCTGCTGGTGGTCTGACCTTTGCTCAGATCAACTCCGTAAATGCTGATTTATCAACAATGCTGACATAGCATTGATCTCTGAACCCAACTCAATGAAAATGCCTATTACCGGTTATTTAATACCTATGATTTGGAATCGACGAAGGCCATAATTTTTCAATTAGGCACTGTCGTAGGTTTTTAAGACTTCTTAAATAGGAAAGAGGCAGACTCAACGACCATTTAATACCTCAATCCTGAATTAAACCCCTTGACCACCCTAAAGGTACTTAGCCATTTAATACTTCAAATCCAAGCGAACCCCTTGCTATATTTTTCCAAACATATACGTAAAAATATATCCTTCATGGGTCCTATGATTGGAAATGTCACACATCAGTAATACATTTACGCAACTAATAGTATCCCCATGCGGAGGATAGACTTTCATTGTGTAAATCTACTTACCCGGCATCCCAACACATTCCAAACCAAATCATTTATAATTAATCTAAATGTTGGGCTATGCTTACTAATCTATACCCATCATAAGAAAATTATTAAGGCCATATAATTTCAACTATGGAAATCATTACGCCTCCTAAATTCATTTATTAGCATTCATTTATTTACTTTCTATGAACTTCTCATTTTATTTTAAACATTACTATCTGTAACTTCTTATTTCATTAATGTTATTAAATGTCATGGACTGCTTCTTTTACCTTAAATTAGTGGCCTTTGTATATGGTCTTTTATATTCAACTTGGACAAGTGTTAATGACATTTATTTGTATGTAGAATTGGTTATCATGTCTATTTACTTTCTTTTATTAATGTCATATTTGGTCTCTATAATTAAATTCATTTAATGAGTTTATATCGGTATTGGCTTAATTAATGTAACTTCCCATTAACACCTTAATTTATTACATTATTTGTATTTTAGCATTTATTTGTAATTAATATGATAATATACAATTAACTACACGTTACCATATACATATATATATATATATATATATATATATATGTTATAACTGTCACTTATTTATTTACTTCTTAAATTAAGCTTTACTTTATATACATATACATATATATTTAATTAGTAGATGGGACTATTTGTATTTATATTTGTAACTTTCTAGTTTTTATATTTAGGGATTTCTAGACACACACTTATGTGTAAATTCCCCAGAAATATTTATTTCTACGTTTTAATGCATTGGAACCATAACATTTCCAAGAAGGAAATGTTATTGTTGCAACTTTCCATAAACTACCAAAAAGTGGAATTGTGCCGCGTTTGAAATTCCAAGGAATCATCTTATTTTATTTTATTGAAATAGACAGTGCATACTATGAAAAAACACTACCTACTTTGCACATCTCTTTCATTTGGACATATTGTTTTTTATTTTAAGCAGCATGCCTTTCATATATAATTGTGAGGTTGGACCGTTTATGAAAATTCACACAACAATCAATACAACTAAATTGTATGTTATACAAATCCAATGAATTAAAATATAGATAATTTACGTCCCAAATTAAATCATAGCATTCCAAATGAATGATTAATAGTTTACAACCCAAATAAACAGAATCTAAAAATAATTACACAATTCTATCAATATTATATTTCATAAATTTTGGGGACTTCCTTAACTTTCAGATCTATCGTGTATATATCATTTCATCAAAGTTCAACAATTTGCTGGATATGTAGGCCATGATTCCAAGTTAGATTCTTTAGTTTAAGCCTATAATTCAGTGGTTTTCAAGTAGGCATAATAATAGAATTAGAATTTCAATGGTATAAATTTAGTGTTATGCAAATTACATAATTTTTCCACTTACATTTTGGCTTTCAAATCTCCCGATCCAAATCCATTTCACTTACTTGATTCCTTTTGTTTTAAGCTAAAAATATGTACATATATTATTGTTTGCGCCAAAATTGGTCACAAACCCCAAGTATTGTGAAAGCACCAGTGTTGGAATATAAATCGGCAATATCCAAACACAAATCACAGATCTAAGTAGCAAAATAGTAAATGCAAACAAGAACACACGATTTATAGTGGTTCGGCTATCCCCGGCCTACGTCCACTTCAAAGGTTTTTCCTTTTATTGATGTTCTTCGCTGATTACAATCGATTACAGCGGATTACAATGAATTATAGTTCTGGAATTCGAGTACAACGGTGGTTGTTGAGTGCCAAGTAGAGCCTTGGTGGAGACTTGGAGCTTCAGAGTCTTGATCTTGCCAAAGAGAATCCGGTCCCCTTTCTGAATGACCTGGGAGTCTATTTATAGGCGTAGGCTGCTGGTATCTCGCTGAAAACTCGGGAGACCACTTCTGGCATGTGAGGGGGCCCACACGTACGATCTCAGGAAGTTTGGGCCCACTTTGGCATCGGTTCGAACTCCATTCGAACCGATCAAGAATTCATCCAATCGAGGTGAAATTTGGCGTGGACATTCTTCAATATGTATGCAAGCATCTGTGAAAGTTTCATTGCATTTGGATCAGTGGGTTAGGAGATATGTTGGGTTCGAAATAGACTTCACGGCAAGGCTGCTTGGTTCGAACCCCTGTTACTCGAAACGATGGCTTCGAACCCAGTGTGGCACGCGACTTTGTGGTGACGTGGAGCGCAAGTTTCGAATCGATCCGGACTTCTCTCCGTGTTGACCGCTTCGACTCCGTGTATCTTGGCGCATTCGAACCGATGGAAGACACGTCATCGTGATTGGTTGACTCAGTGGGTTCGAATGGAGCTACACAGGATGGATTCGAAGATGGATGGGTTCGAGGCATGGCTCACGGAAGGGTTCGAAGCAGGGCTCTGTGATGGGTTTGAAGTAGTTGGGTTCGAAGTGGAGTCGAGGCCGAGGGTTTCGGGTGTGGCGTGGCAGTGCTTATTGGTTCGAAAGCAGGTGGTTTCGAACTAGATGGGTTCGAAATGATGGGTTCGAACACCATCGATTCGAACTGGGGCATAGGCTTATGGATTCGAGGCGCGGCCTCATTTCTTGGTTTCGAGCATGGTCAAGGGGGATGGGTTCGAATATAGGAAAGGTAATGGGTTCGAACCTGACAATGCCCATTCCTCTTAACTTGAATCCACCATAACTTTAGCATACCACCTCGGATTGACTTGAAATTTGGAATGCAGACTTCTACGGTCTTTCTTGTCATGCCCTATCAATTGTGGCCCGTTCCGGACTCGGACAAAATTCATTGATATCCATGGTTATCCTGCAATGCATGGTTGATATTCATGAATAGTAATCATTGATTTCCAGTAAATTTTGGATATCTCAACTTTGCCAAAAGTTGGGATAACACTTTGCCCCCCAAAACATGCCTTTTTGTAAAAGGTATGTTTTGAACGGTCTTAGATCAAGTGTAATAAATTCATGTTTCGTATCAAGTTTGTGGCTGTTCGAAGCCAAATCAATATTTGTCATTTCCGTAGAAGTTGAGAATGAAGTTTCATAGTCTCTTCGGACTATCATTGGCTGCTCTAAACCCCTACTAAGTCCATTCTAGACTTAGTGATTGAATAGAAAGATCCTATTGCTCTCCGGCGTTGCCTTCTATTCCCTGCACTCTGGTCCCAGTTAGGACGTATAGCGATATCATGGTCGTTCAGGACCGATTATAGCCTCTCCGGGCTCTTGCTGGATCCCATCCTATCACTTTCCGGTGAAGGGGAAACGACGATAAGTGAGTCGATCCTGTCGCTCTCCGGCGAAGCAACTCACTTCTTGCCTTTTGGATTCACCTCTCCGGGCGAAGGCGATCTTTCTTGTATAAGTGAGTCGATCCTGTCGCTCTCCGGCGAAGCAACTCACTTCTTGCCTTCGGACCCCGTCTCTCCGGATAGGGTCATAAAGCGATCATGTTTATATGTAATGTTCATCCTTTGACTCTCCGGTCAAAAGGTTTATTGCAAGAAGTTCTAATTTATTTATAAAAATTCAAGTTCTAGATGTTCAATCTCAAACATCAGAAAAAACAAAGGATTGCCTCTCCGGGCGTGGCGGTTTATCTCCATCTCAGAGCATGCCTAGGGATCTCTCCGGTTCCCGTACATGTGTAAGTGGAGTAACCGTTTATTCTGAAAATAAATCTAAATAAAGTTATTCGACCGAAGTCCAAATCCTGGACTTGGCCCTTGCCATCTTTGATCAGTTGATGACGAGTCGTGATCCCGATCCATGATCGTTCCTGCAAGGTGGAGGCGGTAGTTGTTCATGCCTTGTCGCTGTTGTCCGTTCTCTGACATACTGCGGTAATCTACCACCCCTAGCGTGTTCTTCCACCTCATCCTTCAGGTGACGGCATTCATCTGTAGTGTGCCCATCCAGCTCATGGAATAGGCAATATTTTCCAGTCCTGCGCTCCCGCTCGGTGGGATCCCTTACAGGTGGCTTTCGATAGTGAAGTTGCCCCCTGGTTTCAGTGAAGACTCTTTCTAGGCTTGCATTCAGATCTGTGTACTGCCTGAATCTTGGTTCCCGGAATTTCTTCCGTTTATCAGGACCGTCATGTCTGTCATCCTGTCTCCTTTTTCCCTTGTCCGCTCTGGACTGTTCTCCAGAGGTTCCTACGCTTTTCGTGGCGTTTATTTCACGACTCTCGACTCGTGATTCTTCTAATCGAATGAATTTTTCGGCTTTATGGAAGAATTCTCCAAGATCTTGCGGTGGATCTTTTGTTAGAGAATCTTTAAACTTGGTACCTTCCGCGACTCCTGCCACTGCCGCCATTAAAATCATTGATGGATCCGGGCGATCTACAGAAGTCACTGTCACGTTGAACCTGAGTAGAAAATCTTTTATGGACTCTCCGGTCCTCTGCTTGATTGTTGCTAAAGTCATCACACTTTTGGGTCGCGTCACGTGGACCCTGAACTGTCTCATGAAGCAATCAACGAGCTCGCTCCATGTTCCGATTGATCCAGTCTCTAGCTGTCTGAACCATAGTGAAGCTAAATCTGTCAAATATAGAGGGAAGCATCGCGCCATCACTTCCTCGGATGCCCCCAGCACTTCCATGTGCCTGATATATCTTGTGATGTGCGTGGTCGGGTCTGACCTTCCGTCATAGGGATCTAGCGTTGGTAGCTTGAATTTTGGAGGGTTCCTTGCATTTCTGATGTTTGGAGTGAATGGACTCCGACTAACTTCTTCTAGGCCTCCGCTAGGCAATCCTCCTCTCACGATTCTTCGCATGAGGCCTATCATTCTCTCATCTCCGTCTAGGGGTTGCCCCCTTGTCAAGTTTCTATCTTGCCCCCCGAGCCTTGAAGGGAATTCTGGTACGTATTCTTCTGGTGGCTCGTTAGCATATGCATTGGCTCCGGCCTGCTGAGCTCCGTCTGTTGGTCTTCCAGTATCGGACCCTGAGGGTCTGCCCCCAAGTCCTTGCTGACCGCCCTCAGTCCCTGTATTCTGGCCTTGAGCCTGTCTTTCGTTAACTTCTGCAATCCTGATTCCTTGTCCCGTACTCGTAGCTGTTGTAGTTGGTCCAGGGTTTTGCATGTTTGCTGTCCTCATTTGCTCGAGGAAATTTTACAGCATCTCCTGTTGACTTTTCATTATGCTCTCGCATAGTGAATTAGCCATTGCTTCCATCTCGTCTCTGGTAATGTAGACGGAGGCCTGCCTTTCTCCTGATCCTGAGGATGCCTCTTGGCTTCCTCCTTGTTGGCTCCTATCAACTCTTTGTCTTGTTTGTCGAGTCATTGTTTCTGAATAGAATTTCTTCAAACTTTTGAATCTGAATGTCGAATTTGGTGTAGCAGGTGCTGGTTCTTCTCAGTGAAAGCACCAAAGTGTTTGCGCCAAAATTGGTCACAAACCCCAAGTATTGTGAAAGCACCAGTGTTGGAATATAAATCGGCAATATCCAAACACAAATCACAGATCTAAGTAGCAAAATAGTAAATGCAAACAAGAACACACGATTTATAGTGGTTCGGCTATCCCCGGCCTACGTCCACTTCAAAGGTTTTTCCTTTTATTGATGTTCTTCGCTGATTACAATCGATTACAGCGGATTACAATGAATTATAGTTCTGGAATTCGAGTACAACGGTGGTTGTTGAGTGCCAAGTAGAGCCTTGGTGGAGACTTGGAGCTTCAGAGTCTTGATCTTGCCAAAGAGAATCCGGTCCCCTTTCTGAATGACCTGGGAGTCTATTTATAGGCGTAGGCTGCTGGTATCTCGCTGAAAACTCGGGAGACCACTTCTGGCATGTGAGGGGGCCCACACGTACGATCTCAGGAAGTTTGGGCCCACTTTGGCATCGGTTCGAACTCCATTCGAACCGATCAAGAATTCATCCAATCGAGGTGAAATTTGGCGTGGACATTCTTCAATATGTATGCAAGCATCTGTGAAAGTTTCATTGCATTTGGATCAGTGGGTTAGGAGATATGTTGGGTTCGAAATAGACTTCACGGCAAGGCTGCTTGGTTCGAACCCCTGTTACTCGAAACGATGGCTTCGAACCCAGTGTGGCACGCGACTTTGTGGTGACGTGGAGCGCAAGTTTCGAATCGATCCGGACTTCTCTCCGTGTTGACCGCTTCGACTCCGTGTATCTTGGCGCATTCGAACCGATGGAAGACACGTCATCGTGATTGGTTGACTCAGTGGGTTCGAATGGAGCTACACAGGATGGATTCGAAGATGGATGGGTTCGAGGCATGGCTCACGGAAGGGTTCGAAGCAGGGCTCTGTGATGGGTTCGAAGTAGTTGGGTTCGAAGTGGAGTCGAGGCCGAGGGTTTCGGGTGTGGCGTGGCAGTGCTTATTGGTTCGAAAGCAGGTGGTTTCGAACTAGATGGGTTCGAAATGATGGGTTCGAACACCATCGATTCGAACTGGGGCATAGGCTTATGGATTCGAGGCGCGGCCTCATTTCTTGGTTTCGAGCATGGTCAAGGGGGATGGGTTCGAATATAGGAAAGGTAATGGGTTCGAACCTGACAATGCCCATTCCTCTTAACTTGAATCC
Organism: Allium cepa; assembly: GCA_030765085.1. Taxonomy (NCBI): domain Eukaryota; kingdom Viridiplantae; phylum Streptophyta; class Magnoliopsida; order Asparagales; family Amaryllidaceae; genus Allium; species Allium cepa. The sequence goes on from CM060931.1 coordinate 446,848,777, forward strand.
ACCATAACTTTAGCATACCACCTCGGATTGACTTGAAATTTGGAATGCAGACTTCTACGGTCTTTCTTGTCGTGCCCTATCAATTGTGGCCCGTTCCGGACTCGGACAAAATTCATTGATATCCATGGTTATCCTGCAATGCATGGTTGATATTCATGAATAGTAATCATTGATTTCCAGTAAATTTTGGATATCTCAACTTTGCCAAAAGTTGGGATAACAATTATAATTATATATCAGATAGAGGATTTAAGTTAAGCAGAGCCAAAGTTTATAACTCTAGAATTTATTTTTTCCACATAATTGATTCACTCCTTCCTTTCTTATTTTTTGTCCTCCTCCTCCAATGTGCGCGCGCGTGTGTGTGTGTGTCTATATATATATATGATATTTAACTTTTATAAATAGTGGAGAGGGGAAATGGCAGAACCTCACTGCTTAGTTCAGAAAATATGAGAAAAAAAGTGAGGGCTAGGTCTGTATTCATAGGTATTTAAATTAATTTTGTCTATTCGATTATTATTTATTAGATTTGATACGTTTAGACAGAGGTTCAACCTGCATAGGCCCTAACTGACAAATGGACCAGTTATTGAAGCGGTCAACTGCTAGTGGTCGTGTGGTCGACTGGCTCTATGCTATTGTTGACGGGAGTTGGGTCCCCATAATTTTATTACTTTGTTAACATTATATTATTATTTAAATCGATTTGAATTCTTTTTTAATTATTTTCAATTTGAAATTTTCAAACATTGATAAATTTTTCGTTTGAACTCCAATCATGAAGTTTATATACGAAAATTGATCGGAAGAGCGCCACAAATATAGTGGTGTAAGTTTCGTGGTTAAATTCTGATATTTGCTTATGTTCTATTTTTTAGTCTAATGAATTATTTATCGATTCTTTTTAATTAAATATTTATTTTGCGGGGTGTTACATGAAAGGTCATCGGTGATAATAGATATTATATCGCATTTATTTATGATTATTCTAGATATGCTTATGTATTGTTATCCCACATTTGAACCGCGTGATATCTCGTTGAATCTAAACTACCGACTGATAATGAAATAGGTTAAGACGAACAAAATGTATCAAGAATGAAAAATGCATGAAAAACGACTAAGTATGGATAAGGTAATTAGGAACAGCGCCGACCCTTATGAAAAGCCAAGGCAGTTGGTTGCCTTAAGGAGTTAAAGGATGAAAAACTATGGAAAAGGTGGAAGATCTAAGACAAAAAATAAGCAAGTACCGATCTATAAGGATCGAGATCGAACCTTATTGTTTTTGATGTGGGTCATCATTACTTTGCTGAAGATAAAGAACAAGTTAAGGAAGGATTATAAGAAGATGTGCTCAAATCTATCCCAATGATTTTAGTGGTCCATTTTGCATATAAATATGAAGCCTAATGCAAGTAGGAAAAGATCTTGTTCTTTTTGTTTATTGATTTTTGCATAGAAACTCTTCCAGATTCTTATCCGAATGGTTTAACCTTGAAATCATTGTAACTTATTTGTAATTCCAACAGTAATCAGTAACAAAGCTAACAGTGCACATAGGCTATTGAATTTTCTAGAACCAATATTTAATTGTATATTCTTCTCACACTTTTAATTCGTAGTCTCCTTTAAGTTTTTTTTATTATTTTCGATTGGATGTATCCTATTTTTGGGGCAAACAATTAGATACTTTCATTGAGAAAGATTCATCATGGGCTAAGGTCATTGCCTACACTCTAAGGTAGAAGAGACCTAGAAGCTAAATCTAGAATTTTTCTTAATTGCAGATCCATGGTTACTTGGATTTGGAATGAATATACTATTGGATCTGAAAAGGGAAGGCCCCTAGAAAAAAAAGAAAAACCTGCTATGTTTAGAGCCTTTGTGGAAGGGGAAAATGAAGGTTCCCACCAGGGAGACGAAACAAATCAACCAACTTCCAAAGACTCCAAATGCACTAGAGACGGTTATGAGGGCAGAGTTACATTGTATGATGGCCAAAAAGGTATCTCGTAAGACCACGCCGCACATAAACATGGACGAGATTTTCCGTTATGATAACCAAACCATTTTTATAGAAAATTTAGTGATATTATAATAATGTTTAGGGTATAAAATAAATTATGAATATAAATGGAATGCTTGCATCTCATGTTCAACCATAGTTAGGCACATCATAGTCCGTACGATGCTTATTGGATTCCATCGATAACAAGGTTACTAGGGTACTGTCTGTCATAGTACATCTCTAGATGAAATATACTAAGGGTCTCACATGGACCCCTTGCACCTACCCCTTACTAGGTAATACATATATTTCATCACCCCGGTTGCTTCTCGAGAGATCTCATGCACAACCAAATCCATAAATAATAATCTAGAAAGGGTGATGACGATATCCTAATGGGTGCGACCCATATAGCCTTACAGCATATCCCCTATTTTAGTATTCCCGGTTGATGAGAAACGAGACTACGTTTTACCTTTTTAGAAAATTCCTCTTGGAATGTTAACATTACCCTCCAAGCAACAATGCAATGCCAGTATTCATCCATATAAGTTGTTCGGGGTATAAACAAACCAAATGCACTACTTCTACTATATCCATTTTGGAATCACCCTTGGGATTAATAGTAATTAGTTTTGCACTTCAAAGAGCTCCGTCTTTAATTCTGTTATCTTTAAGATGCTTCGAAATTGAATATTTGAGTTAGTTCGAAATGGCTTTCGAATAATTCATACTTATCTGATCCCGGTTTCTTAGAACCAACATTCGATAGCTTCTGGTAAACTCAACTCCAGTTCTTTTGTTGGAAACAAAACAGATAATACATAAAAGCAAGGATCACCCCCTAATTGTTTAAGTGATGGATCTCCCTATCATTTGTCATAGAAGAACACAACGAGTTTATACGTACAGTATAACATCATCGAAGATAACTGTACCATATAATTCTCGTGTTTTCCTTAGATATTTCTGGAGTTAGAAATAGATTCAAATTTGATAGTCGGTTATTTAACTATCAAATAAACAAACAAATTAGACATAAATTTAATTCTAAATGGGATCTATTAAGCCTCTTTTAAATTAATCTTCATTAATTATGTACTTCAATTATTTATTAATATATATATATATATATATATATATATATCTCACCAGTATAAGTATACTCTCAAAACCATTTACTTTCTATATTTAGGAAAAAACTTATTTACAAAACATTTAAGAGAATATTTCTTATTCCACAATCATATTAAATGGATCAAAACAATGCCTTTTGAAACACTGTTTGTTATGAACCTGAAACCACTAATCGGTCGGTGTTAAGTAGGGAAAATGCTTTCATACCACTAAAAGTAAGAAAAGATATTTATTTGTTAGATTCATAACTTAATTAATATAATTGATCCAATTCTTATGAAATCAAAAGTTTATAAGCCTAAAACTTCTTTTTCTAAAATCCAAGATCTCTTTTCAATTTATAATTTTAACAATCTTTATTTAAAAATAATTGTCTTCGTAGTACAATTGTTCCTTTAAACACTTTTTATTTAATAAATATAGTACCTTTAAAATCTCCTTGATAAATATTTTATTAAGTTTAAAACGTCATTAGTAAATAATTAATTAACTTTACAACACTGTAATGAATAATTAATAAACTTAATCACTATTAATTAAATGATTAGTTAACTTAAACCGCTATTAAATAATTAACAAATTTCAAAACTATCATTATTAATTAATTAACTATCTTAAAATATCACTAATAAAATATTAATTAACTTTTGAAAATAACAAAAATAAATAAGTAATTAGTCTATTTTTAAAAACTTTGATAAAATAATTAAATAACTTTCAACTTTAAAAAGCATCATTTGTAAATAATTAGTTTACTTAAAAAATATTGTAATTAAATAAATTAATTTAACCATTTATAATAGAAAATATTTTACTTCAAAATAATATATAGTCCAAGTAAACCTAAATCTATTTTTTATTCCAATTTTTTTGAAAAAAGCTCACTGACCACGCTGACACTTAGACAAGTTACCATTATTTTCAGTTCAGCAATTCAGATCATATCACAGATATTTACATAAGCAAAAATATGTAAATAAAACTCACAATTAACAGATGATATATAACTCCTTAAATGTTCAAGTCGGTTTCCATATCGCTAAATGTCCAAATTAATATAAAAAAGTAGAATGATGATTGATTATGCTAAATAGATGTCTAATAATATCTATTCAAATTAAATATAACAGAACAATGTTTTATTCTGCTAATAAAATGTTAGCGATAAAATACAATTACCCAATGACGGGATTATTTTCCATGACTTTAAGTTTAATAATATTTTAAACTTCTACAAAACTATCAAACACTTGCACATATGTGCTCTATTAGATGATACGAACCTAGTGTCGAAATCTGCATGTTCAATGGACTTCAGTTTGATACGTAAAAGATTGTTAAAGTTTAAAATGAAAAAACTTGAAAATTAATTTCTAATTCACTTAAACCAATATGAGTCAAGCCCATTCTTATCAAACATAAACCCAAACTCACAAACTCAAATTCATTTACCTCCAAAATTTCAAAACCAGGAACCACAATTCATGCACCACATGGGCATACACTAACGCCGCCGTTGATCATCACGTCGACCCCACGCTCAAGTCTACCTCTCCCCGTTCATCATATCGACCAACCTCCTTCGTCCCTGGTCATCGAAATCAAAATCCGACCCAAAATCTCAAAATGAAATTTGCGGTTCCAGGTTACCCCGAAACCCATCTCGACCAAACACCAACCACGATCGCCTTACCCACTTCTAGCCCCTACCGCTACCACTAAAGGATTGCAGCCTTTATGCCCCACCATCGTGTTGTGCAATACCAAGTCTGACACCTCCACATACCACCTCTACCTTGTTAAATGTATGCCTAAAACTAAAAGCCTTAAATCCTAAGTCGACCTCTAAAGCCTACCTTCAAACATCACAATCCCTACGACCGACACCATGGCACCGCCACCACCTAAGGCTGCCCCCATCTTCAACCACATAGCCCCAAACTACCTACATCGCCAGAATTTGATTTTTGAATTAAATCTGATAACTCTCCACCACAACACCATTCGATACCTTAAAATCCTACGAACAACTCCAAAAATCATGATTCACAGGTACGAACATGATTTTATAGGTTATTTGTCGATTCATGGTCGACGAAAACCTGACAATATTAAACACTTACTGTTATCGGCACATAACTCTCTCTTCGCTTCACGAAACAACCACATACAAATATAAAAATCTAGACTCTAAGATAAACGTCTTCCTAGTTGACGGTTTTGGCTAAATTGGTACGGATTGAGGGATATTGAATTTTGAAATCTTGAAATGGGAAAGTTACATTACATTTTAAAAAAGAACAGCAAGTATAAACTAAGCAGTTTGATTCCCTGCATACTTTCAGTAAGCTATTTCCTTTATTTTCACATCAAAATTTTGATTTTTAATTATTACTTTAACGTAAAGTATATTTTAAAGCAATCCAAAAAAATATAAATATAATTTCTTACAACATTTATCACATATAAAATAAAGCAAATAACCAAGAAATAGAGAATGTCACCTTTTTCATTTTTTGCCAAATCCAAGCTAATCTTGCTTTTAAATAAAAAATGTGAGTTTTTTCTTTTCTAATAAAACTCTTGAGTGAAATATTAGTTTAAAAAGATGGGCTTTAAAATAAGTATAAGAAGTATGAAGTTTGAAGATGGAATAGTGTGTGTGTGTATATATATAAAGAGGTTTAAAAAGAAATAAAAACAAGGAATGAAAATATCCTTTTCAACTCTAACATCAATTCACCACCATTAAAGTACCATTCATGGGAAAACATATTGGATAATAAAGTAATCCTTGTACCTATTATTCACTTGTTTACTTTAGGCGTCTTAGCACTTTAAATCCATCACTTCATATTTTTTAAACATAAATATATTAAATTTTAGTTACTTTTAAATCATTTAATCCTTATTAATAAGAGGTGCTTTTATAACTTTGAAATGATTTAAAATGTTGTTTTAGCCAATATTCAAGGGTATTATGACTTCTAATAACTTGTCATTCGATAAAAAGCTGAAAATATTAAAAGTGTGTTTCGGTCACATTTTCAATTCTGTCGAACTATCCATTTATGTGAATTCAAAAATGAATTTTCTATCATCGGTTATAAATTAAAAGAGAGTTATTTAACTAATAAAACCATTAATTGAATATTAAAAAATATATTCACAAATCAAAGTGATAAAAATTTCAGACCATTACAACTCAGTACCGAGTGGTCTAACATGGTGGCTTTGAATGACTTCGATAGTGATTTACAAGATGATGTTAAAGCTAGTGGAGATGGACAAGCTATCACTGCTCAGGGTAAAGGTGCTTGACTTAATGCTATGGAGCTAGCTCCAACTATATGCAAGAGAGGGTCGGAACGAATGGCTTACCCAGAGATAGGGTAGCTTATACATCCTGCAACAAACTGAGGCATTTGGGGAGTAAAAGAATTGGGACTGTTGTTGAGGATCGTCATCCAGTCATCCAAAGCAACAAAGAGTATATCATTGTTATGGTTAAGAGGTTGTTGAACGAAAATCAACACAGTAATAATGACAAACGTGGTTGATTATCGGGTCGGACCCCATTCACTGAAAATATCTTAGAGCAAAGTATTCTAAGAAATTTGTGATGTTGACTAACATCCTATAATGGACCGACTAACCCAAGGCAGCATCTGTTGAAGTATGTGTGGCACATGGATAGTGTTCGTGCAATGGAAACTATTAGATGTAGATGTTTTCTGATATTCCTGGATGGAGTTACGACGATGTAATTCACTCGGGTTTCCTCAATGTCCACATCATCCTTTGGTCAGCTGGCTAAGTAGTTTATGGAACAATTCTAGGTTCACGATATGCAACAAAAGGATGTGATGTCATGATCGAGCATTCTTCAGAGTTCTAGAGAAAATTTGAAGAACTTTTTAAAGAGACGCAACAGTGTAGTTATTGAAGTGAGCAACCCTAAAGAGGAGATTGTATTGGTAGCACTGATCAATAGGGTCTACCCAAGAATGGATTTTGGTAGGTAGCTCAGGAGAAAGCATCCATCTACCATGGAAGAGTTTTATCGAAAGGAATCCCAATTTCTGCGCTTTGGAAGAGGCAGATTTGGCCGGTAACGGCCAAGAGGTATCAAGTGGTATGATACAAAGCAACGTTGCTATCAAACAAACTGCTGATAGTGTTGGAAATGTTGTGGTAAATGTTTTAAATAATAATAATATGCTAAGAGAAAGGTACTAGGTGCTAGTGGAAAGAAGAAAGATACTAAGAAGCGCATGAGGTACACTAGACCAGAAGATTGCATTCCCTTGAATAGGACAATTGAAAATATTCAACTTACCACGCAAGGTACGAGTGCTATAAGAAGCCTCCTTCGAGGAATTCAACCGAGGAAGAAAGACGTTTAGGGAAATATTGTCATTTCCATTATATCTATATTGTAACAACCCGGATGTTTAATAATAATTAATTAGAGCTAATATAGTAATTTGGTGATTTAAATAAAATTTGGATATTTATTGATAAACTGGTTTTTGAAATTATTAAATAAAAGGATTTAAATCATGAAATTATAATATTTAAAATTTAAAATAAGTTAAAAATATGGAAAATAAATTTTATAGTAGTGATGTCATTAGAATATAATATTACTTTGATAAAGAAGAGATTTAAAATGTAAACTGTATTTATTTAAATTAAAAAGAATTTAGTACATAAATAAAAGAAAAATGGAAATATACTTATTTATCTTGTTTTGGGCCTAAGCCCATGTTTTACTCAAGCCCAAGTATCCAAATCCAATTCTTATTTCTAGAATTATCCTCCCTTCACCATATTATTCACATATGCATACTTCACCTTACCATCTTCCATCTTCTTCCTGAAGCCATCAAAACCAACTATCTTCGTTTCTGAAATTCAAGAAAAAAGCATAGAAACTGGGATAAATTAAAAAACTCATATATGAAGTTCTATACATCATTTTGCATCTATCTTATGAATTTTGTTAGGTGCGGTGGTGAAATTGTTGGGTATGTGCAAACATAAAGAGGAACAGGGGGATAAAGCATGAACAGGTGAGCTAATCTCATAAACCTATGTCTAAACACTTGAATTCCCATGTATATATTGATCTATGGATTGTTTCTATGTTTATGAATGAAAATTAAATTAAATTGCAAATGATTAGGCATCATAATCAACAGAGGAACATATAGCATGGAGCATTCTGCTCCAAGCCACCTCCGATCGATGGATCGATCAAGAATGATCGGTGCATCAGTGGAGCTTTCTTCTTTGGCAACCGTGTGTGGGGGATAGCTTTTATGTGTGTCTAGTGTACAAGTGTGGTTTTGTGTTTCTGTGCATGAGTGTATATGAATTTGTGCATGTGTATGTGCAACCATGTGTGAATGTGTGTGTTTATCTGTATGTTCGGCTACCATGTTCGTGTGAGTTGTGTACTGTTTTATGTGTTGTTGTTGGGTTGTGTGTGAGGGTTTGCAGCGCGTATTCATTTCTGCGTTTGTGTATTGTTGTGTGTGCAGTCTAGTGTGTCATGCATGAGTACGTGTGGCTGTGTGTATAAGTGTATGTTGTGTAATTGTGTGATGTGTGTGTATATTACTATAAATGTGCCTGTAGGAATGTGTGTGTGTTTTGTATGTGAATGCAGCAGGCCATGTTGTGTTTGTGTGCCTATATGTATTGTGTGTTGAGTTTGTACGTATATTTTGTTGGAACTAGGTCAGCCTGCAATGGAAGTTATAGGTGAATTTCAAAAAATTTACCTATAAGATCTTTATTAGGCCAATGAAGTCTAATTTATTTAGATAAATTAAATTTGAATAAAATCATATAATTCAATTAAATTTATAAATTATTGATGGAAATTTATTCAATTTACTTTCAAATAATATATAAATATACATATGCATCAAATACATCTGTATATATGTGTGCAAGTGTAACATGATATTCCATGAAGGGTATAACATGCCCCTTTACATCGCAGTAAATACGTTAGCTCATCCTATATGTATTGTATGATGTCCAAATATGTGTATATATAGTTTATATATATATATATATATATCCAAGTGAAAATTACATATATTTATATTATGAAAATATCATACACACACACGCAAACACGTAAAATATAATAGTATTAAATAATAAATAGACATGTATACATATAATTTATGTATATATAAGATATGATTTTACTATTTTTTTAATGATTTATATATATATATATATATATATATATATATATATCTGTGTGTGTGTTAAAGTAACATAATTATATATATATGTGTGTGTTTATATATTTATATATAAATATGTATATATAAATATAATAATTAAGATGTATATAGGAGTTAGAATAGTTTATAAATTATAAAATTAGAATAAATATTATTTTTCTTATTATTATTTTTATAAAACATTCTATGTCATATATACAGCAATTTCGAATATAAATATAATTTCATTATATAGATATACTATTTCAAATTTAAACTTTCAGAAACTCAGGAATAGTATTATATAGGTTGTGAAATTTTTTTCATAATTTTCCAAGTCAGAATAATATTTTTTTATTAATTAAATGCTTTTCGGCTGAATTTTAATTGATTTTATAAACATAAAAAAGGGTTTAAAATTTTTGATTTTTTGACCAATAGAATACATAATAACAAATTAATTGTAGAAAATTTAACATTGAATTTTCGAAAAAAAATATTCTATATGAATTTATCAATTCATGCAAGGATTAAATAATTTTAAAATATGTCAAATAATTTCCATATATTTTCTGTTATTAAAAATTATAGTTAATATAAATGTACACTTGAAAAATATTTGATTGATTATTTATACGATATAGTTATATGGTTTAATACATGTCATATATATAAATTAGTTAATATATAAATCTATGTATATTTTAATTAGTAAAATATAAATAATTAAAATATACAGTGTGTGTATTTGAATAATATAGAGTTATACATAGAACTATATAGCCTCATCTTTTCCCATCCTCAGATTCCATGCATCAAGGGTTTTAGAGAGGCTTTGTGCCCCCAATTTATATTGGTGCTATCTTTACTAAGGACATTTCTATCTATTCACTACGTATAGATTGCACGGAAAGAGAAGTCAATTTTTATGAAAGACTAGGGATTACTAATCTACCTATGCGTCAAGCCTGAGAGGGAGAAGGCTTTCTGCAGTTTGATAATCTTAACCTTGACCTCGAATAAGCTCTTTGATGCAAGTGATGAAGAATGCTTCAGATTCCAAGAAAGGACACTCTCTCCTAAGCTAGGCATCAGACTTCTTTCGGGGTTTCCTTAGGGACCGATTCACAACTTTAATGGTAGTTTGCACTGAAAAAAAGCCTTATAAAATCTGTGTCTTTGACTTCTCTACATATATATGAAGAATGCCCAAATTAAAAATTAATAAGCAAGAGGATTCCAAATGGTTGATTTGTTGATTTTCATATATAAAACTAAATACTTACTTAAACTAATGCCGTTAAGTACACCCTGTAATGCTGAGTTCCCTTCCTCTTGAAAACTTCTCTATACGTCAAATTGCTAATCATTGAATCGTAGACCTTTTGCTATCGAATAGCAATTGATTTAAACTGATTTGAATTTATATTTGATGGGGTATAAAGATATATGGTTCGGCCATTATATAGATGGAGGAGCCAGTCAAAAAGTAACTAGAAATTTTAGGTTATGATTCGTTTTATAGTGGTTGAATCGAAGAGAAAAGTGGATCACATCACTTACCTTTTCTCACCATTTCTCACCAGATCTTAGCCATCCATCGGATACCCTAATACTCTACATTGGCGCACCTTATATCACATAGTTGTCGCTAAATTTTGTCTCTAACATTATAGGCTAATAGCTCATTTAAGCCCAAATAAATATATTTAATTAGATCCAATTTAATTTCTTTATCGATATCTCATATCGACCGATATATTTATAACTACTATAAATATATGCAACAATATTTATTCCTCAATTCATATTCAAATTTTATAATTGATATTTCATTAATATTAATTGATTTGATTAATTTATAACAATTATACATTAAATAAATCATTTGGCTTAAAGAGAATTCATCATTTCGGTTGTGTGGCTCATGGGTGTAAATTCAATTAGCGATTAACGTCCAACTATTCAAACGTTAATGTTCACATGCCACTTAGCAAGTGGTGTGACATATATTTACACCAATTCTCTTCGTTAAAATTATACACTTTGAACTTATGGAATTTGATAATGGTCAAAATTCCAATATCGTCCATATTTAACTCTATAATCCAAACACAAAGTCCTAGGTTCAATAGTAATAATTGTTATTAACCGAAATGCTCTGGCCAGAGTTTTTGACTTTGAGTTGACTTAAATTGTAACAACCCGTAATTTTCGATAACTAAAAATAGTTAATTTAATAAAGTTTATAATTTAATATTGGGAGAAATAAAAATTTATGACTTAACAAAAAGAATATAATTGGAATGAAATGTAATATTATTAAATTAAGGTAATTGATAACTACTTTAAATGTAATTCTAATTAATTGAAAGGATTAAAAAGTTATAATTGGTTATAGATTGTAAATTGATTTTATTTATGTGTATGTTAATTCATAATTGGATTTAAAGAGTAATTGACAATTTAAATGTGGATTAATTAACGAAATAATGTGTAATTAATTGAAATTGGATAGAATTAGTATAGTGTAAGTTGTTATTACATTCGTTTGTAAATAACAATCTTACAAATGTTATTAATTATAGAAATGGTGACAATTAATTTTTGTTACCAATTTATTTAATCAATTTAATTAAATGAAATTAAAAGGTTATGTAAAATGAGTTAAGACGATAACTGTAAAAGGGTGAATGCTATAAATTGTATAGAAATGTTAATTATATTTACAAGACAATAATTGATGTAATAAAAAGAAGTGAAATAAGGATAAGCTGATTTATTGGGATTTTAAAGTTTAATAAAATTTACAAATTCAATGAATGGAAATACGGCACTATTATGGTAAAAGATGAAATTGGAAGATATTAATGTATTAAGATATAAACCAATGTTGAATATATACTAGGGTAATGATTGATTGGACAAAAAGATTGAAATCAAAATTAAATCAATTTATTGGAATTAAAAATATAATTAATTGGATTTAATTGTAGCTGGAATTGAACGTTGTAATTAGTGTAATATTTTAACACTGAATTGATATGTAAATTTGCTTTAAGTTATTATAAATGTATAAGTAATCAAAAATGATGAAATTTGTTAGTTTATAAATATTGAATTAAAAAGTGATTGATTTATTTAATATTAATTTATTTAATTAATGTGAAAATTGCCATTTTGGCTGCTGTCTTGAATTTCAACGAAACCACTTTCATAGGATCCATAATGGTGAATTATTATAGGATTTCAAGTTTCGTACCGATCAGATTTGTCGTTTGATCGTATGGGCTAGAAACGCATATAAATCAATTTAACTAATTCAATTGAAGTCAATTTGAAATAAGCTGATTTTAAGCTAACTTCTTCATATGATGGAATCAGAACTTCAAACCTGCTCCATTGAGTTTAATTTTAACAAAAACATCTATTTTGATATATGGGATGATCCATTTTTATTCCGGAGATAAAACGGACTTTTTGGGTCGCATTTGTCATTTCAAATCAATTGGGTTACTGTTTATTTCTTATCAGGCTTCATTAGTATATATTGTCTTGTTCTCACCCTAGCAGTCTTTCTATTTCTTAATTCTATACGTACATCAATTTCTGTCTGCTCCTTTCTCCAGTGGCAGAAACCCAATTTGAATGCCTTAAATTCAATCTTCAAATCAATTTCAAATTCAACACCTCCAAACCATATCGAATTATATACCATTTCAAAGTCCTCCATGAGTTTAATTCAGTGGTGCAATTCATTTCTCAATTCGATGCATCGTTTGTCCAAAAATCGAGAATGAACATCGGCCGTCCATTCTAGGTTTTGGACGATCCATCAGTGGATTTTCACCCAATCAACGATCGGGAAGTGGTGATGGAAAGCTGACGTCGAGCAGCATCCATCGGTGCCATTCGGTCACCCCTAGGTGGTCAAAAATCGCCAGGAAATTCAAGGAAAGGCGGCAGCGGCGACTTCCATTAAAAGAGGGCGTGAGTGATCAGGAGGCTTGGCCTTGGATGGCGAGCACGACCATGGTGCTTTATCTAGCCGGAGCTCTTTGTATCGACGGCGTTAATTAGTGGTTGCTGGTGGCATTCGTTCATGCATGCTCTGGATCCTGGTAGGGTTTTGGTCGCGTGATATAAAAGGGGGTTGATGTGACTGTGATGTGGTACGTTCTGGTTAAATTTTTGTTAAATTTAAATTTAATTTTATAATGTTCTAACCTTAATAACTTTCACATACGAGGTCCGATTTACGCACGGTTTTCTCCGCTGCGATCGTATCGAAATTTTGGATATTTTTACGCCGGTTTAGACAAATTCTAAGACTGTTGAATTTTGGGCCATTATTTGGACTTTAAATCGATTTAAAATCCAAGGTGAGTGTTTTAACCCATTCACAATTACTAAACCATCTATGTTGGTTAAATTAAATGTATGATGTGATTAGAAATTAACTGATTGATGTTTGGTATGTTTAAATTGTCATCCTAGTTAAATTTGACTTTAATTGCATTTAGTCATCGTTTAATTTAATATTGAATTTAATTGTCAATTTAGTGCGTTTTAATGATAACAGTTATTTATTGATGTTTATTGGTTGATTTGGATAATGATTGTGATGCATGTTTGATTGTTGATATTGGATGACTGGATGTTGTGTTTTTATATGTTATAACACTGCCAGTTCCTTATAGGTTGAAAAGATACATACCTAAACGATCTACAGATTAGGGAAAAATCTTTATGGGTTGAAATGATAGACTCGAGCGATTTTATGGATTTTTATTTAATTCGGTATTATGGTTTGAAATGAGATATAACCGTAAAATTTTAAATTCCGAATTGAAATGATAAATATCCATATCACTTAACCGTAGGGTAGAAAATTATATACGGACAATGGATTGGTTAAGTTAAATAATTTTTTGAATCTTTAAATTTTGAATTTAGTTAACTGGTATTTTGAAATAGAAACCGATTTGTATAAACTGAATTATTTTTGATAATCCGAGTGTAAATGCTGAAATTAGAATTAATTTAATGAATTATTCAAAGTATTTAAAATTAAAATTTCAAGGTTGAAGTGTCAAATATAAATGAATTTGTCAGAATTGAGGTTTTGAAATTGTTTGGTTATAACTTTGAAATCTATTCTAAACTAATTTAAACTATTTTAATCAATCTAGACTTTCTTAATTTATTTTATTATATTATAACCTATTTAATCCAATTTAATTTATTTTACCTATTTTAAACTAATTAAATTTATTTAATCTATTTTAAATATATTTAATATCATTCAAACCTATTTAGTCTATTTTAAATTTATTTAATCTATTAAAATTCTACTTAACATAATTTAAATCTATTTAATCTATATTTAATATGTTCAAATCGTTTTTAACTCTAATAAAATCTATTTAATCTATATTTAACCTATTTAAATTATTTTAAAACTAATTAAATCAAAATTAAATCTATTTAAACTATTTTTTTTACTTTTAAACTATGTTAAATATGTAAACTATTTTTTTAAAACTGCATAAACTATTTATAATTACCTAAACTATTCTCTAAAATTTATGACTGTGTAAAGTTGAAGTACTTATATCTAAATCCTTGATGTTGATACAACCTAAGTTGAAATTAGGAATTGATACCTTTTTGTGAAGTGACATAATTGGGTGAATAAGTTGATTTTGAAATGAAGAATTAATTAACATAACTTATCGAAAATCTCAAAGTGAATTTCAAAGTGAATATGATTTCGAAAGAGATATGATTTGAAATCAAATATGATATTTTGATATAAATTGTGAATTGACTTTTTGAAATGTAAAAGAACCATCCGACGTAAAATAAGTGTTTGGTTGTTAAAGTGACCGGGTTTTTCATACTCTCTGCCAATACCAAAAACCACTTTAATAACTGTGTACATAGAGGAGATTCCAGAAATGAAGTAGGATGGTTTGGCGAACGGCTCTGTATAAGGTATTTACATGACCTTGACTCCCGTGAGTAGGCTTGATGTGGCTAAAACAGAAGCTATACCGGGCCAAGTGAGGTCATTCCTTTTATCTGGCACATTCCTTCGATTCTATATTCTGACTTTATGAGTGATTTGGTGGCCACCCTTGATTTTGATTATGGAAGTGTGTTTCGATGTAGGCGGTAGTAGTTGTTATGCGTTACCACCAGTCCGAAAGTGCAATTGGAATATCTACCCTGGCATTGCCTCGAGTGCCGTGTTCACATGCCCTATCGCGCCTTCTACGAGTTTGGTTTGTACCATACCTATGGAGTGCCCTTTGATAGCCCTTCAATTTATGGAGGAATTACGGTAATGTATAGACTATGAGAATATATAAAATGTGTTAAGTGGCATATGAGTAAATCCTTAACGCTATTTTAATACTTTACTTTACTATAGACATATTATAATAGCGCATTGTACTGCATAGTAGATTGTTTAACGAATCCTTAGGAGATGTGAATCTCGAACATCTTTTAAGTTATTACACTCACGTTAGACACTAGATAAGGGATGTCAAACCCCGTAAACATCTCTGATGCCGTCACACCCATATTTACCATTGATTTAACTCACATAAGATCTTTTAGTTCTGACTCTAGTGTTTTGTCTTTTCAATCGCTCAGGTTAGTCTGAGCTTTTCAATTTTTCGAAGACTACTTTCTGGTGGATGAAGACGAAGATTTTGTACTATTATTATCTATCATATTTATTCCACTGCATCATGTTGTTCCGCTGCATTTATTTATTTATTCGTGTTTTATGTAACTCTGATTTTGTGTTGTAAAAGAATAATCAAATGTATTTAAGCTTCATGGACTGTTATCTTATTATTATATTTTGTCATTCCGCTGCGAGATTTTGTATTTGTTTTATTTCTTTCCTATTTCTTATTTACCTCGTAACAATCTGCCCTTTTGAATGGTTTGAGTTTGACATGTGTGCATCGATTTAAACCGTCCAAAAAGGCCGGTCGTTACAACTGGTATCAGAGCTTTGGTTTAGCTAATCCCTTAGCTTTGTGGGGTCTGACTCACTAAAAATAGGGTATAATACTCTAGAATGAGTCGCGCAGTGCATATATATAAAAGAGCGTATTTGTTAGTGTTATAAAAGTTTTTGTATTGTGTTAATTTGTTTCGTTTTATATTCATGAATTCTGTTTGGTGTATAGGACGCTATGACATCGATAGGGATTTTTAAACAGTTAATGGGGATGACCGACACAATATTGTTTTGAAACATAGGCAAATGAAATAATTTTACCTAGTATCGTATTGTATATAAAAGAATAATTTTATAAATGATATAGTTGGATATAATATGTTTGTGGTTAAGTTGTGAAATTTTATAAATATTAATTAAAAATAGGATTTACATATAAAGTAAATATGCATTGGAAATTTTAGAACTTAAGTTAAGAGATTTTGAAATTTCTTTCAAAAGATTTGGAATATAATATTAACATTATTTAGAAGTATTTTCTGATATAAATATTTCAAGATTATTTGAAATAAATGTTTTAAAAAGAATTTTTTGTAGAAAATAAGTTCTGTACTCCCCTTTCTGTCGGTGGAAAATAATTTCGGTGATGAGTGCACGCATCATCGACGTGCATTTTCGTGTTTCAAAGTGGGTAGACATTTGTGGTCGTTTTAATACACCTTGTTTGATAAACGAATCTTAATTTTTAATTTCTGAATATGATTTGATCTATAACGGATAGATAAATAAATATATATATATATTATTTTCTAAGAGACTAAAATGAACCCAGGGTTTAGTTCTTAGATTTTTCTGATAATTAGTAGTTTCAATTATTATAATGAATGAAATCTTGACTATATTAATAATTGAAAACTTCTAAAATAAAAATAAGAAATTTGATGTTAAAATGATTAATGAAATAGATAAGAAATTGAAATCTTGAAAACTATAAATAAAAAGTAAATAGAAACAAGAAATGGTAACTATTGAACATTTTGTCAACTATATAAGAGAAACTTGGGTAATATTCAATTGCATTCTTAAAAACATATATATAACTTACCAAATTATTCAAAATTTGTAATTTTAATAAGGGTATGTAATTGAATATTATACAAGTAAAACTTAGGAAAAATGAAATTGTTCAATGGACTTACTTTTGTAAATAAAAATTCTAATGTTATAAATTGTGATGAACATAAGATGATAATTTGAAATGCTACTAATTAAAGGTAATAAAAGTGATTAACGTAACAAAAATGATTATAAACTTAGGTTAACATTTTAAGCTATTTTTATCCAGATTTAATGGTGAAGGTGAATACTGTAAGTAAATAATTATAAACTGGATAAATATTGAAGCCATTTATAATTAAAAAAGTACTATATTAATTGAATGATTATAACTTCAGAGAACATTGGAAATGATTTAGAAATGGAGTTGATATTCAATAATACTTTATATGGAAGAATGAATGTGAAAAATAAATAATCTATAAATGGTAAATTGAATTGTAAAGAAACTTACCTAATATTGTATTATCCAGTAACTGAAATAAAAATAACTTGTGTAAACAATGAATGTGAAGTAATAAAATGAAAGGAAATGGTATTATATGAATAAAGAAGAAATGAATATTTGTAAGCAATAACGAATGCAAATTAATGAAAATAAACACTATATGAATGAGAAAAGAGAAGTAAATGATAAAAAAGGGGAAAATCAAACTAAATTGGAATTGTGAAGTAACTAAAATAAAATGTAAATAGTACTTCAACAATGAAATCATTTATGATCCAAATAATTGAAATGGGTATAAGTTATGTAAGTAAAGAATGTAAATTAAGGATATAAGCCTTAATGAATGAATGAAATTTAAAATTTTGTAAGTAATGAGTGTGAATTAAAGAAAATCATTGTATGGAAAAATGAACAATAATGATGTGAAAAGATAAATAAAGTAAACTTTAAAATGTGTTGAATTCTATGTTTGTTGGGCTTATGGATTGGTTGGGAAAGGATACTTCTATTTTGTATAGAGATGTATAAATAATATGTAAGGCTGTCTACGACTGTTGAGTGTATGGTTTACTTCATAGTTATTTATCATTTTATATGATTATGAGCCCGGAACCCAAATAAACCATTTGTTTTGGTAGCTATGGATGGATGATTGATTTCTAAGTTGATAGGATGTTCGTACTGTATTTTTTTTGCAAATGATTATTGCTATGTTGTGATGTTTTGTTTGTTATTTGGGACAACTTAAATATTTCTCTTTTATAAAAATTATTAACTTCTTTCGATTATAAGTGTAATACAGGTTTGTGAAAGCAATTGCTACTTTTTTAGCTTCATAATTAAGCGTTGTTTGTCCGACAAACAGATACGTTTTTGGTTTATGGTCTTATAGCAATATTATAATGTTTTCGCGTGGTTTGGGATATATTATTTTAAAAAATATGATATAAATTGGTATTATTGATCTTATTATTTCCCGCAGACCTCTGCATACAAAGGAGACTCTACCAAAAATTTCCGTGAATTTTGGACTTAGAAAATTTTGTGAAATGTTTTCAAACATTTATAAACTTGAATATTAAAGGATTTAATTGTTATAAATTGATATACTTTATTTAAATTATTTAATTATGTAAATTAATTGTTTATAAATTTAATATTTTGAATAAGATATACCGAATACTTAATTCCTTTTTTTTCCCTTCTTTTTCTTTTTCTAGGACGAAAAGTTTTGAGTGGAGCAGAGTGTAACGACCCGTAATTTTCGATAATTAAAAATAGTTAATTTAATAAAGTTTTGTGATTTAATGTTGGGAGAAATAAAAATTTATGACTTAACAAAAAGAATACAATCGGAATGAAATGTAATATTATTAAATTAAGGTAACTGATAACTGCTTTAAATGTAATTCTAATTAATTGAAATGATTAAAAAGTTATAATTGGTTATAGATTATACGTAGATTTTATTAATGTGTGTTAATTTGCAATTGAATTTAAAGAGTATTTGACAATTTAAATGTTGATTTGTGACGACCCAGAATTTTAAGCTTTTGAAATGGGAATATTTAATTAATTTTAAATATTTAAAAGTTAATTTTTAACTTGAATTCCAAATATCACTATTTATTTGATAATTAAATCATTAAATTAAACAATTTGAAGTTGGGTAAAATGTTGAATCTGGAGTTTTAAGCTTTTGAAATAGTTTGAAGGCTTATAAAATTTATATTGATAACTTTTAAAATAGTAGAAGTGTTAAAATTGAATCTAACAGTGATTTGTTTAGTTTTAAAATTTTATAGTTTAAATTGAATTTAAAAATAGCCTTCCAAGACACAGTCTCAGAATTCAACGAAACCAGTTCCATTGGATCCGTAATATTATATTATTATCGGATTTCAAATTTCGTATTGATCGGAGTTGTTATGTGAGCGTACGATATATAAACACGCTAAGATTTACATCGAAAATTTAATATTTTAATTCGATTCAAAAAGTTATCTTCTCCATACGATCATATTAGGACTTGAAACCTTTTCCATTGCATTCGAAATAGGGATATAACACTAGGAACGCCTAGCGACACGCCTCGATAGAAAGTCAAATTTTCATGTTGCGTTTATCGAGACGATTTGAATTTAACGTATATATATATATATATATCTGGTCACTATCAGTCGCGATTCTATCATCTCTCAAGCACTGTAGCAAGTATAGCATAGCACGCAAACATCCCCTCCATCAACTTTATATCAACCGAAAAAAGTAAATATAATGGAATTAGAAATCTCGAAACATTGCTGAGTTTTTTCCATTCTTCACTTTATAATTTCTTTCTAAAGAAATCCATGGCCGAATAAAATATGATAGGATGCCGATATTTCACTTTGCTCTCCTCCTCACCCTTCAATCTCCAGTCATCTACATAATTCCCAAATTGCGGCCTTCCTTCCCTGAAAAAAAATCATTTCATTCGAATTCAAATTGCTGCTCTTCATTTTGTTCGATTTTCGAGCTCGAGGCAGTTATGCTCTCGAGATTGGAGGAAGGCGAGGCGTTCGTTTGGCAGCTGGCGCTACGTCGTATGGTGTGCGAGCACGAGAAGGGGAGGGTTGTGCTCCGTCGCGCACGCTTGTAGGCAAGATAAGAGAAGGTTCTTAGTCGCGAGCGCAGGTGGATGGGGTCGGTGAGTTTGACTGGGGACTGGGTTGGCCGTGAGGCTTCGTTGAGGCAGATTAGGGTTTAGCAGTGGGGTATCTATTCATGCTTGTAATTCTGTATTGAATAAAAGTTTATATATATGCTGAAAAAAAAAGAACTGAAAATAAGAATTTACAGTAAGGTATTTTGATTTTATTTTAGTTTAAATAATTTATATTGAGATAGTATATCTTAATCGAAAATTTATTACAGTAAGGTTTAGTTATATTTTAGTTTGACGTTTATAAATATATGTATAGGTTAGAAAATATAATATCAGCAAGATAGATTACTGTTGATATTTATATAAATATTTATACACAGAAAATTTTATTTACAGGAAGATTTATGCACAAATAGTAACCGTTCGATTATTTCAAAGTGTAGGTGTATATTTGAACTTACCAGTTTATATTTAAAATAAAGAATTATGTGATTAAACCGTCAACTAACTTGTTCAATTATTTTAGGTATTAAAAATAATCTATTTAAGGAAAATTAATTCAAACTAAAATTATTAGTTAAATAGAATCATTGGTTAATTAAATTTATAAAATGGAAATAAATTGTTCAAGTTATTTCAAAGTGTTAATAAATTGTATGATTGTTATACAACGTCAAAATCTGATAGAAGCAAGCCGGATTGGGTCGGATTGCAAAACAAGAATCAAAGGTGAGTTAACCTCACTCAGCTGAATTTTAATTTTAATTTAAATGGTTAAATTTAAATAATTGGTTGAATAGTTGAATTGATTAATGTGCTATATTATAGCATATATTACATCTTGGAATGATTGATTTCCCGCATTTTATAGCGGATGAGACCCTATGCGCCGCATAATAGCGGATAATATTATATTTAATCGCATATACCGCGATGTTCCACCTCGAAGTGGAATTGGTATTTATGTTGTGCTAACGTCTTTGGATGCAGGGAAACAGGTTGGAGGGATCCAATTGGATTCCTCAACATTTATTTAAATTATTTAATATTCTCTGTTATGATTATTTGACATTATACGATGAATTATATTGGAATATTGAATGCTATGGTTTGATTGGATATATTTGGGTGTAATGAATTACCAAAAATATATAAATTGGATTTTGGGAAGAAAATAAAAGAAGTGAATTTGTACGCGAAATAATTATAGAAATGTGAATAAATTAAGAATGAATTGAAAAGAAATGGAAGTGATATTAAAATACCAATAAATAACTTCGAGTATGAACAGAAACAAAGATTTTGAATAAACACAAATTAATGAATTGAAAAATTTAGTGATATTATTTTAAAGTAATAAAGAATTATTTTAAAACTTAAAGTTTAAATTTATTTAAAAAGGATTAAGAACTAAGTTGAGAAATCTAAAATTGGTATTTTCAGTTAAAAGAACTTTAAATCATAATAAAGGAATAAAATCTGAAATTAATGGATTTTGGAATAAAAGGGAGTGAATTGGAAATCAATTTGGTAATTAATTCAAGTGTTTGAAATTTGAAATTAAAGAAGAATGTGAAGAGAAGTATATTTCTCTGGATAGCCAAGTACGTTCAAAGTAAATTTTTAAATATAAGATAAAAGGTTTAATGTTGTTTTAAAAAGCATGTTTTAGGAATTTATTATTTCTTAATATCTAAATTCTAAAGTAAATATTTTCAAATCTATTATCGTAGTAATTATTTAAAAGGTGACTTAGTAATTTGTTTTAAAAAGTGAAAACCTAGTATTATATTTTAACCTTATTTTCAAATATTCATATAATATGAATTTTTAACAAATTATTGAAGTAGTTTTTAACATAAATGTTTTAAAGTATAACTCAAAGAAAAGGGTATTAAATTATTTTAAAATCTAAAGTTTTATGCTTGGTAATTTTAGTGGAAACAGAAAATACTTGGAAATTTTATCCTGAGAAAGGAAGACAGTTGGAAACTGTGTTCAAAGGAATTTGAAAATGAAAATATATCCTGTGAAGATATTTTTAGGATAAATAAATAATTTGGTGAAATTATTTAATGTTTGATGGTTGTTGTGAATGTTAATTGATAGCTAAATAACCAACTATCAATATTGGCCAAATGCGCCGATCGTTTCGAAGAGACCAGGATCGAGATTTATTTCTCAAAAACCACTTCGATCCGGTTTGTACATTTTCATGGGAAATGAGTTTGGAGTCTAAGATGGAGCAGTGAAGTGCAAGGGCTAGTTGCTACTAATCCTGAGGATGTTTCCAAAATGGATGTAGTAGGAGTAGTGCCTTCGGTTCCGTCCGAACCCGGGATGGACTTGTGTGGACGAATGCTTTCGGAACATCGTCAGGTGGACGATGGGCATTCTAAGGGATATGTTCTAAAAAGGTAACGCTTAGCCTCAAGCCTCATCAACCGGGAATGACTGAAAATCAGGGGTTATGCGACAAGGCTTGGTGGGAAGCACCCATTTTCGGGTATGGTCATCCCTATTTAGATGTCCCTTTTTATTTCGGCTTAGTGGTGCGGTCGCTGATCCCAACCGCGGGGTGATCTTAGTCGGGACTATCCAGTAAGGGGTAGTCCGGGTCTTTTGTTGCAGGGGGTCGGGAGTGATCCTCAGTACGCTGATCTAGACCAAGTACTGTGACAGGTGGTACCCCAGTGCCTAGTCATTAGTTGAAAATCCATTCTCCCTACGCGCATTGTACGGGTTTTGTTTGTATTACCCACTCTATGGCTAGTAGCTGGAATTTAATGAATGTAGCAATTTCGGCTATTTTAATAAGTATTTGTAAATAGACCCTATCATAATACCAGAGGATTTTAATGAAAAGTGTTTTAGCTATCGTAAGGTAAAATCCCGAGATGTTTATTTGTGGCTTGGTCTTACGAGATGCTTTTGTTTTCAAAAGATTTTTGAAACTTTAATAATCAATTTGAGTGTGATTTCTCACGCTGGTGTTCCAGAATGACTCGGGTGTTATTTAACTGTAATGCTCGGGTCAGACCGAGTATTATAGGATATAGGATATGATGCTGTGGGGCTCAGGAGACGAGCTGGATGACGATACGTACTTCTGTACTTGTTTTGTATTTTCCGCTGTATGATTTGCTGTGTACTAAGTTGTATGAGGGCAGGTTATGATTACTGTCCAATCGTGTGTTATGTGATTGATGTACTCTGATAATGTAATGTATAAACAGATATATATTTGTTTTTATGTAAAGATCATTTATTATCTATTATATTTTATTCCGCTGCGATGGTTAGATTCTGATATTGTTTTCTATTTTCTTCTTCTACCTCTTCTTCTTTAACCCAAATGGTTCGTATTTCTGTACATCTTGAGTTGATTGATGTAGAATAGTGTCGACTCAAGGGGTACGGATTTGCGGATCGTTACACTTAGTATCAGAGCTTCGGTTGGTGATAACCTTGGCTCTGGTGGGAATTACACATTAAATAGAGTCCGTAAGTACTCTATAATGAGCTTGAGCGTATTAATAGATATGGTCGCGTATTTGTTAGTGAATATAAAATTGTTTTTATATTGTGTTGATTTATCGGTCGAGTGTTTATGGATTCTAGTCAATGTGTAGGACGCTATATTATCGATAGGGATTTCTAAACACTTGAATGAGATAAACCAACACAATATAGTTTTTTAAATAGGGTAAATGAAATAATTTTACCCAAAATTATTTTTGTATATAAAGGATATGATTTTTCGTAAATTATTATAGTTATATATGGATGCTTGGTTGTTAGAAAGTGATAATATTAAATTATTATCATTGTATGAGAATTGGATAAGAAATTGAGATAATAACCAAAGATTAAGGAATAAATGAATAAATAAATGAGATTTGTAAATATGATTCGTGATTGAATAAGATATTGAAAACGTAATTAAAAACTAAGAAACAAATTCATATATAAATGAAATTTGTAAATGTAAACGATAAATGAAAATTATAGTGTGATTAATAATTAAAATAAAATAAAATTCCAAAGTAATGTTTGAATATAAATTTAAAAGATTTGGAATTTGAGAAGTTGAACTCCTTTGAATTTGAAAATGATTCTCAAAGGGTTGGGAAAAATAATATATGTTTGAGAAATATTTTGAATCGGATTTGAAATCTAGAGAGATTTGGAATTTAAAAATATTTGAAGGATTTTAAAAGAGATAAAAGCATTGAACTCTTACGGTCGCTGGAAAATAACTTCGGCGATGACTGCAGCATCATTGGTGTTCATTTTCGAGTTTCCAAAAGAGAAATTGCTACCAAATTGTTTTGAATTGAAACTGTTTGCAAAACTGGGTGGGTATTGAAATTCAAAGAGATAAATTGAATTTATCAAAGGATTTTGGATATAAATAATTTCAAAAGGGATTTTGAAATACATATGTGATTATTGAAAACTCTGGTGTCGATTTAAAGAATTTTGGGATGTTTAAGCAATAGTTTAAAACACTGGAAATAAACTGGAATGCTTAAAGAATAAATTTGGGAACTTATATAAGTTTGAAATTTGTTTAGAATAGAAATTTATCTTAGGAAGAATTAGATATTAATAAGTGAGTAGCTTATAAAAATTTAAAAGGAAATTGAAATTGAATGTTGAAATTAAGTTTAATTTTGAAAAAAAAAATATTAGTCAAATAGACTAAAAATAATTAGTGTTGGAAATAAAAATTTATTCTTGGTTGAAAATGAATTTGTGAATGAATAAATGAATTTATAATTGTAAGTAAATGAACTGAAATTGGGTATTGGGATGATATTAAATGGGATTAAGTCATTGCTTAACATAATTCAATGGAATGGTATGTAACAAGATTTAACCGGGGTTAAGTTAAATAGAATTGAATTGAAGTAAAATTCAATTGAATTATGGGTGTTATTGAATGGAAATAGATTCTTACCCGAATAAATGGAAATAAGTTGGATAAAAATTAAAATAAATAGTTGGAATAAATAAATTAGAATAATTTATAAAAGAATTAAAAATCCATAGAATAAAATATACTTGGGCTATAAATAAGCGTAAATCTTGAGTTAAAAATAAAAGATGAATATAGTCAAGCATAGAATGAATAGAAATGTGTAAAATAATAAGTTGTGACTTATAAAATTGAAAAGTGGGATAGAAAACCATGAATTGGAAAATAAAATGAAAAATCCAAACTTGATTTATAAAATAAATTGCGCTTAAGAAATTTAATGAAGAGATTCTGAGATTAAAAATCAAGTATTGAATTTAAACTAGGAGAGAACTAATTAGCTAATAAATTAGTTGATGAAATATGGAAATGGAACTCGAAACTATTAACTTAGAATAGAATCGCGAATAGATAATCGAGTTTGGAAATGAAGCTTAAGTTATAAATAGAAATTAACTTAGAATTGTAAGTGAATTAAATATGAATTGAAGTTGTATGGAATTGGATCAAAATAAAAATGATTTGAGATGAAAACAAATCCAATTCAAGCATAAATTGAATGACCTTATTATTAATAAATTCAATAATGAATTGTTAATGTGAATTAAAGTTTAAAAATGTATAAAAGAATAAACTAATCGAATAAAGTAATAAAATGGTTGGGATTTGACCCAAGGAAAAATCAAATCAAAGATTTGAATGGATGTTGGTTGAATAAAATTAACTTAAGTTATTGGGTGGAATAGTTTGAAGAAAATAAATAAGCTAAGTAAATTGTGAGATGATTATTTAATATATTGGTTGTCGAGTTTAATAAAATGATTTGGAATGCAACTATATGGTTTGTAAATAAGTCAGATTGGAATGGAATTTATATATATTTCGTTGGAATCAATTTAAATTGGTTATAAAGCTTATGTTATTATTTATTCACATTAATATTGTCGAATTGCATTAGAAAATTGGTCGTTCGACATAAACGGAAGTAAACAAAATTATATGAATCAATAGCAGTTTAATAAATTGATTTTGGCGTCAATTGAAATGAATATGAGTTTGTTTCGTTTAAAAATCAATTGAATGGAATGGTATGTAATTTGGATGCAAACAATTTAAAACTAGTGTCGAAACCTTGCATACGTACTTATGAATGTATATCACATGCATTACTTATGAAATATATGTGTTCGCTATTTGAATATAAGTGAAATGTTAATAAGTTGCATATATTTAGTACTTATATGTTTGAATTGAGTAAGTACAGGTACTGGGAAGGCCGTTTGGCAGGATTTTGGTCACGCTAAATGCTAAATAATAAGCCGCTTGATTAAATGCTAAATAAAGGTACGCCTACGCAAAAAAAAGGAAATATGAACTGTTTTTGGTTTTTCTGACCGTGTGGATCGATGTATATATATTTATATCTTTTGTCAAATTGCAAAAGCTCCTCCGTACAAATGAGACTCTGTCAAAAATTTTCGAAAATTTTGGGAGTTATAATTATTTTAAAAAATTTCACTAACGGCAAAGGATTTAAAATTAGTAAGCAAATAGATTTAAAACTGAATATTGAAATCTAATTTAAAAGGTGTGAATGTAAGGTATGGTGAAATTGAAGAAATTGTTTGAAGAAAATAATGGAAGAAAAGTTTGCAAGTAAACTTTTATTTGAGATTTTAAATAAATTAATAAGCGAAACTAATAAAAGGAAATGGTTAATTACATATGGGTTGAGATAAGGCGAGTACAATTCAATATTCAAAATTTGAAGTCAAAATTTAATTCAAGTAGAATTGGAAGATGGAAATCTGAATGGAAATTTGGAAAAACTATTTAGATTGGAAAGCAATTAGTAAAGTGAAGCTAATTGAATTCAAATGGGATTGTAAAGGCATAGTGAATAGAAATGGATATAAACTCCAATAGTGAAGTGAAATAAATAAAGAAGCATATTAAATCCTTATACTAAACATAAGAAAGGAATGGTGAATTCTTAATTGGAAATTGATATTACAAATATATTCTAAGTTAATATTTGGATGAATAGATATTGACAATTGGTAAGGAAGTCAAAAAATGTTTTGAATGTCGTGATTGGATATTTTTTCTATGTAGGATATACATGTATTATAAAGGAAAAGGAAAACTGGTTTTGGTTTCAGAAGATAAATTTGAATTGCTCGACAAAAAGGTATGTGTTTAAATTTCTGTATGAAACTTGATTGGGTTTTTGATCGAGCCACTTGGCGTTTTGTTTTCTTTTGGAATTTGGGAGCCTGTAGAGGCCTTTTGTAGTTGTACCGAGATAGCCACGCAAAGGAGACGCTGGCAAAAAATTTCGAAAATTTAAGGAGTTAGAAAAATTTTGAGAAAATATTGATAATTCAAAATTTGGTTTTAAATTGAAATACGAATGGTTGGGTATATGATATTGGTGGGATCTATGGGAGAGTTTGAGAAGTTAGTAAGAATGGTAATGGGTCTTTATAAAAGATAGTTGGGTAGGATATTGGATTGTTGGTTTGGGAAAGGTAAATGGGTATTGGACCATTCTTCCTAATTAGTAATTTCAATGACGAAATTCTTTTAAGGGGAAAGGAATGTGATGACCCGTAATTTTTGAGCTTTTGAAATGGGAACATTTAATTAATTTTAAATATTTAAAAGTTAATTTTTAACTTGAATTCCAAATATCACTATTTATTTGATAATTAAATTATTAAATTAAATAATTTGAAGTTGGGTAAAATGTTGAATCTGGAGTTTTAAGCCTGTTGAAATAATTTGAACGCTTATAAAATTTATATTGATAACATTTAAAATAATAGAAGTGTTAAAATTGAATCTAACAGTGATTTGTTTAGTTTCAAAATTTTATAGTTTAAATTGAATTTAAAAATAGCCTTCCGAGGCACAGTCTCGAAATTCAACGAAACCAGTTCCATTGGATCCGTAATATTATATTATTATCGGATTTCAAATTTCCTATTGATCGGAGCTGTTATGTGAGCGTATGATATATAAACGCGCTGAGATTTATATCGAAAATTTAATATTTTAATTCGATTCAAAAACTTATCTTCTCCATACGATCGGATTTGGATTCGAAACATTTTCTATTGCATTCGGAATAGGGATATAACACTAGGAACGCCTAGCGGCACGCCTCGATAGGAAGTCAGATTTTCGTTTTGCGTTTATCGAGACGATTTGAATTTAACGTGTGTGTGTGTGTGTATATATATATATATAAATATGGTCACTATCAGCCGTGATTCTATCATCTCTCAAGCACTGTAGAAAGTATAGCACAGCACGCAAACATCCCCTCCATCAACTTTATATCAACCGAAAAAGTAAATATAATGGAATTAGAAATCTCGAAACATTGCTAAGTTTTTTCCATTCTTCACTTTATAATTTCGTTCTAGAGAAATCCATGGCCGAGCAAAATATGATAGGAAGCCGATATTTCACTTCGCTCTTCTCCTCACCCTTCAATCTCCAGTCCACTACATAATTCCCAAATCGCGGCCTTCCTTCCCTGAATAAAATCATTTCGTTCGAATTCAAATTGCTACTCTTCGTTTTGTTCGATTATCGAGCTCGAGGTAGTTATGCTCGCGAGATTAGAGGAAGGCAAGGCGTTCGTTTGGCAGCTGGCGCTACGTCGTATGGTGTGCGAGCGCGAGGAGGGGAGGGTTGAGCTCCGTCGCACGCGCGTGGAGGCAAGATAAGAGACGGTTCGTAGTCGCAAGCGTAGGTGGAGGGGGTCGCCGAGTTTGATTGATGACTGGGTTGGCCATGAGGCTTCGTTGAGGCAGATTAGGGTTTAGCAGTGAGGTATCTATTCCTGCTTATAATTCTGTATTGAATAAATGTTTATATATAAGCTGGAAAGAAAGAACTGAAAATAAGAATTTACAGTAAGGTATTTTGATTTTATTTTAGTTTAAATAATTTATATTGAGATAGTATAGCTTAATCAAAAATTTATTACAGTAAGGTTTAGTTATATTTTAGTTTGAGGTCTATAAATGTATGTATAGGTTAGAAAATATAATATCAGCAAGATAAATTACTGTTGATATTTATATAAATATTTATACATAGAAAATTTTATTTACAGGAAGATCCATACACAAATAGTAACCGTTCGATTATTTCAAAGTGTAGGTATATATTTGAACTTACCGGTTTATATTTAAAATAAAGAATTATGTGATTAAACCGTCAACTAACTTGTTCAATTATTTTAGGTATTAAAAATAATATATTTAAGGAAAATTAATTCAAACTAAAATTATTAGTTAAATAGAATCATTGGTTAATTAAATTTATAAAATGGAAATAAATTGTTCAAATTATTTCAAAGTGTTAATAAATCGTATGATTGTTATACAAGGTCAAAATCTGATAGAAGCAAGCCGGATTGGGTCGGATTACAAAACAAGAATCAAAGGTGAGTTAATCTCACTCGGCTGTATTTTAATTTTAATTTAAATGATTAAATTTAAATAATTGGTTGAATGATTGAATTGATTGATGTGCTATAATTATAGTATATATTACATCTTGGAATGATTGATTTCCCTCATTATATAGCAGATGAGACCCTATGCGCCGCATAATAGCGGATAATATTATATTTAATCCCATATACCACGATATTCCACCTCGGAGTGGAATTGGTATTTATGTTGTGCTAACGTCTTTGGATGCAGGGAAACAGGTTAGAGGGATCCAACTGGATTCCTGAACATTTATTTAAATTATTTAATATTCTTTGTTGTGATTATTTGACATTCTATGATGAATTATATTGGAATATTGAATGCTTTGGTTTGATTGGATATATTTGGGTATAACGAATTACCAAAAATATATAAATTGGATTTTGGGAAGAAAATAAAAGAAGTGAATTTGTACGCGAAATAATTATAGAAATGTGAATAAATTAAGAATGAATTGAAAAGAAATGGAAGTGATATTAAAATACTAATAAATAACTTCCAGTACGAACAG
Source organism: Allium cepa (assembly GCA_030765085.1). NCBI lineage: Eukaryota > Viridiplantae > Streptophyta > Magnoliopsida > Asparagales > Amaryllidaceae > Allium > Allium cepa. The sequence continues at coordinate 446,879,375 of CM060931.1, forward strand.
AAACAAAGATTTTGAATAAACAGAAGTTAATGAATAGTAAAATTTAGTGATATTATTTTAAAGTAATAAAGAATTATTTTAAAACTTAAAGTTTAAATTTATTTAAAAAGGATTAAGAAGTAAGTTGAGAAATATAAAATTGGTATTTTCAGTTAAAAGTACTTTAAATCGTAATAAAGGAATAAAATCTGAAACTAATGGATTTTGGAATAAAAGGGAGCGAATTGGAGATCAATTTGGAAATTGATTCAAGTGTCTGAAATTTGAAATTAAAGAAGAATGTGAAGAGAAGTATATTTCTCTGGATAGCCAATTACGTTCAAAGTAAATTTTTAAATATAAGATAAAAGGTTTAATGTTGTTTTAAAAAGCATGTTTTAGGAATTTATTATTTCTTAATATCTAAATTCTAAAGTAAATATTTTCAACTCTATTATCGTAGCAATTATTTAAAAGGTGACTTAGTAATTTGTTTTAAAAAGTGAAAATCTAGTATTATATTTTAGCCTTATTTTCAAATATTCATATAATATGAATTTTTAACAAATTATTGAAGTAGTTTTTAACTTAAATGTTTTAGAATATAATTCAAAGAAAAGCATTTTAAATTATTTTAAAATCTTAAGTTTTGTGCTTGGTAATTTCAGTGGAAATAGAAAATATTTGGAAATTTTATCCTGAGAAAGGAAGATAGTTGGAAACTGTTTTCAAAGGGGTTTGAAAATGAAAATATATCTTGTGAATATATTTTTGGGATAAATAAATAATTTGGTGAAATTATTTAATGTTTGATGGTTGTTGTGAATGTTAATTGATAGTTAAATAACCGACTATCAATATTGCCCAAATGCGCTGATTGTTTCGAAGAGACCGGGATCGAGATTTATTTCTCGAAAACCACTTTGATCCAGTTGGTAAGTTTTCGTGGCAAACGAGTTTGGAGTCGAAGATGGAGCAGTTAAGTGCAAGGGCTAGTCGCTACTAATCCTGAGGACATTTCCAAAATGGATGTAGTAGGATTAGTGCCTTTGGTTCCGTCCGAACCCGGGACGGACTTATATGGATGAATGCTTTCGGAACATCGTCAGGTGGACGATGGGCATTCTAAGGGATATGTTCTAAAAAGATAACGCTTAGCCTCAAGCCTCATCAACCGGGAATGACTGAAAATCAGGGATTATGCAGCAAGGCTTGGTGGGCAGCACCTATTTCCGGATAAGGTCATCCCTGTCTAGATGTCCCTTTTTATTTTGGCTTAGTGGTGCGCTTGCTGATCCCAACCGTGGGGTGATCTTACTCGGGACTATCCAGTAAGGGGTAGTCCGGGTCTTTTGTTGCAGGGGGTCGGGAGTGATCCTCGGTACGCTGATCTAGACCAGGTACTGTGACAGGTGGTACCCCAGTGCCTAGTCATTAGTTGGACATCTGTTCTCCCTACGCGCCTTGTACGAGTTTTGTTTGTATTACCCACTCTGTGGCTAGTAGCTGGAATTTAATGAATGTAACAATTTCGGCCATTTTAATAAGTATTTGTATATAGACCCTATCATAATATCAGAGGATTTTAATAAAAATTGTTTTAGCTATCGTAAGGTAAAAACCCGACATGTTTATTTGTGGCGTGGTCTTACGAGATACTTTTGTTTTCAAAAGATTTTTGAAACTTTAATAATCAATTTGAGTGTGATTTCTCACGTTGGTATTCCAGACTGACTCGGGTGTTATTTAACTATAATGCTCGGGTCAGGCCGAGTATTATAGGATGCAGGATATGATGCTGTGGAGCTCAGGAGACGAGCTGGATGACGATACGTACTTTCGTACTTGTTTTATGTTTTCCGCTGTGTGATTTGCTGTGTAATCAGTTGTATGAGGGCAGGTTATGATTAATGTCCAATTGTGTGTTATGTGATTGATGTACTCTGATAATGTAATGTATAAACAGATATATATTTGTTTTTGTGTAAAGATCATTTATTATCTTTTATATTTTATTCCGTTGCGATGGTTAGATTCTGATATTGTTTTCTATTTTCTTCTTCTACCTCTTCTTCTTTAGCTCAAATGGTTCGTATTTCTATACATCTTGAGTTGATTGATGTAGAATAGTGTCGACTCAAGGGGTACGGATTTGCGGGTCGTTACATAATTAATTAACGAAATAATGTGTAATAAATTGAAATTGGAAAAACTTAGTATACTGTAAGTTGTTATAACATTTGTTTGTAAATAATAAACTTACAATTGTTATTAAATGTAGAAATGGTGACAAATGTTATTGGTTACCAATTTAGTTAATCAATTGTAATTAAATGAAATTAAAATGTTACGTAAAATGAGTTAAGACGATAGCTGTAAAAGGGTGAATGCAATAAATTGTATAGAAATGTTAATTTTATTTACAAGACAATATATAATTAATGTAATAAAAAGAAGTGAAATAAGGATAAAATGATTTATTGGGATTTTAAATTTTAATAAAATTTACAAATTCAATGTAATTGAAATATAGGAATTATTATGGTAAAAGAAGAAATTGGAAATTAATGTATTAAGTTATAAAGGAATGTTGATTATATACCAGGGTAATGATTGATTGGACAAAAAGATTGAAATCAAAATTAAATCAATTCATTGGAATTAAAAATGTAATTAATTGGATTTAATTGCAGTTGTAACTAAACACTCTAATTAATGTAATATTTAATACTGAATTGATATGTAAATTTGCTTTAAGTTGTTATAATTGTCTAAGTAATCAAAATGATGAAATTTGTTAGTTTATAAATATTGAATTAAAAGGTGATTAATTTATTTAATTAACGTGAAAATAGTCATTTTGACTATTGTCTCGAATTTCGATGAAACCAGTTTCATCGGATCCATAATGGTGAATTATTGTAGGATTTCAAGTTTCGTAGCGATCGGACTTATCATTGATCATACAAGCTCGAATCACGTAGAAATCAATTTAATTAAATTCAATTGAAGTCAATTTGAAATAAGCTGATTTTAAGCTAACTTCTTCGTACGATGGAATTAGGACTTGAAATATGCTTGATTGAGTTTAAAATTATCATAAACATCTATTTTGATATATGGGATGAACCATTTTCGTTCCAGAGATAGAACGGGCTTTTCGGGTCGTATTTGTCGTTTCAAATCAATTCGGGTATTGCTCATTTATTATTGGGATTCGTTAGTATATATTGTCTTGTTTTAATCCTAGCAATCTTTCTATTTCTTAATTCTATACGTACATCAACTTCTGTCTGCTCCTTTCTCCTATGGCAGAAACCCAATTTGCGTTCAACCCTAAATTTCATTCTCCAAATCAATTTCAAATTCAAACTCCTCCAAACCAAACCAAGTTATATATGGTTTCAAAGCTCTCAACAAGCATAATTCACCAACGCAATTCGTTTCTTAAATTCGATGCACCGCTTATCCAGAAATCGAGAATGAACCTCAACTGTCCATTCTAGGTTTTGGATGATCCATCAGTGGATTTTCATCCTATCGACGGTCGGGAAGTGGCGATGTGAAGCTGACGTCGGGCTGCACCCACTGGTGTCATTCGCTCATCCCCAGGTGGTCATAAATCACCAGGAAATTCAAGGAAAGGCATCGGTTGCGGCTTCCACCGGATTGCACTGAAACAAGGCGTGAGTTATCAAGAGGCTCGACCTTGGATGTCGAGCACGACATGGTGCTTGATCTGGTTGGAGCCCCTTGTATCAGCAGCGTTAATTGGTGGTTATTGGCAGTATTTATGCGTGCTCTGGGGACTGGTAGGGTTTTAGCCATGTGAGATAAAAGGGGGGTGACGTGGCTGTGATGTGGAACGTTCTGGTTTACTGTTTAGTAAATTTAAATTTATTTTTGAAATGTTCTAACCTTAATAACTTTCACATATGAGTTTTGATTTACGTAGAGCAAAGAATGTTTCTAGCAAAGTTTCAGCAACAGTCCGAAGAAGATCCTCTTTATGTTGCAGGTAGGTTGGTATTTATAGAGAATAGAGGACTTCTGGGCCAAGCCACTTCATCCATTGTTCGCAGGTAGGTAGTGAACGACCCAAGGAGGTTTGGCTCGCAAACCATGGCAAAACCATGAGTCATTGGAAACCCATGCTATATGGGTCACTAGCGGCCATTAGACTTGGCTCATTTGCGAGCCAATGCCTTAGCCTTTTTTCATTGCATCCTTAGTTCGTTCATTTGAAGATTTGAGGAGAGGCATGAGTCGCCGATGATCCAAGCACATGATTTTTCTGGAGTTTGGAATTTAGGACATTTCCATGACCTCATATCATTGTTGTTTGCGTAGTATCATTGCACATTACTCCGTCTTCATGACGAACTGCTGGCTGATTGTGCTTTGATTGCTGACTGGATTGAACTAATGCTAACTTCTTGGTTTAGTTGAACTTGGTTGTTGCTTTAGTAATATGATTTGGCTCTCGTCAACTCCTTCCCTTAGCGTTTATGGTTAAGTTCTAAGCCATTCTAATGTGATGTGATTGTTATGCATTCTGCTGAATCTAGTTGGGTTAAAAACCCGGATAACAAGTATTCTTGTACATTGAAGAAAAACTATGAGTATCTTAACAACATCAAAAATATACCACTATCTGTTGTTTAATTAAACCAATAAGAGCGTTGACTCTATAATATGGTGTGATGCAAAGATCCAAAAATGAATTCCAAGTACATTATCAAATATGATTTGGTATTCATAACCGAAGGGATGTGATCCATCAGCCGCGATTGTGTCTTTATGAGCAAGACTAATGCAGTTGGAATTAAATGAGAAATGTTGGTAAGAATAATCTTATAAATTTCAAATATTGAGGTTAGCGTAATAGATTCATCATTCAACATGATCAAGTTATTTCAAATTTACTCATGAGATTATCGCTTAATAGACTTATTGTTTTGGTACATATGTGTTGAAATAGAAAATTATAAATAGTGATTTAGAGTAGACTATTTGCATGTAACAACCAATGAGTCTCGAAGTCAGTAGAAGCACTATAGCGGTTGTGAGTTTTCGAATATAATCCAAGAAACAATAGAAAGTATCATTTTATAGTATCGGAATTGAACAAATATTTTGATAGAAATATCAAATTGTTTGATTATCAATCAAAATGCATAGGAAGCGCGTGTTCATGAGAAAGAATGTTAAAAGGTACATAGATATTCTAAACCACAAGTAGACAACTCGATGCTGATTTTTAACAATGCATATGTGTTAAAATTAGTTTAGTTATTTTAATACTCAATGTTAGATTTGTAAATAATGTCTTTTATAACAAATATAAAAGATATTCCGAATGTCCCAAAACAATATGCAATGACACCTTATTAAATGTTTGATTAGGAACATATCTTATGCATTGTAAATAGAAATTATCATACATGTTATGTTGTCTATGATATCATGTTTTGTTTATGTATTTGATACATTAAGCAGATGCAAATGAATTTCACTAAACAGTTATTTAAGATGTTCTCATATACTTATGAAATACTGGAGAAAGGTTTATAGAAACTATGAACTCCTTATGAAGAACTCTTCGGACTCAAATTTCATAAGTGATATTGAATATAACATGCTAATAATACATTAAGAATCATTACGTCGGAAATTTTATTCAAATAAAAGAGATTGTGCCTGATTTATTGACTTGAATAGTACCACAATAAAAGCAATATATATAAATATAAATTTACAAATTTATAACTAAGCAGAGGGTGTTCCAAATGTAGAGAATCCTATAACATTGTTATATGGTAACTGTGACACAATATAGTTCGTAACTGAACTTAAAAATCACTAGAAGTTGAGAGATATAATCCGTATTATTCCAAAAGATAAAGTAATTTATCTACGTTGGAGAGAGTTAACCGAGAGAGTAGATTATTAAAAGATAATACCATACCCATTCATTAAAGGTCCACCTAATTGGTTTTAAAAATAACCGATTGGAGAAGTTGGAATAAGATTCCATAATTGATCCCAAGTGCAAGTAGAAAATTGATAGAGTTAAGGGTATGTCCTAGGGGCAATCATGTAATGTGCTACATATATCTAACTCAATAAACAATCTTGTTCGAAACCAAATGTATTTTCTTTTTATTATATATTTGATATAATATGGTTATATTAATTAATTAATTTAATTAAAAGCATACTTAATAGAAAATCCATAATGATTGTTTTGTAATAGTAGTTACAAAGTGTTGTAACCTTGGTTAATTATCACAATAAAAATAGATATACTATTTTAAATGTTTCTAGTCAAGATGCATCGAGACTGGATATCGATGTATCCGTTGAGACTAGAGTACGTGATGCTTTTCAAATGCTAGGCAGTGTATTACTCATGTCTATTAAGGGAACCTAGAGTTACGTATTGATAGTTATTGGATAAATGTGGAACGACTCACTTGATAGTTTTCTGTTGGTGAATATAACTAAGGTCAAACAGAAAATATCGATGTGAATGATTTACATAATTCTCTTGATTTGAGAATACCATGGATCTTAATAGAAAGCTCTGCTTTAATTATTGTCAAATTATAGCATGACGTTCCATCAAGTGACCATAGTTGGATCGATGGAAGTATTAGAAGTGAAGAACTATTCAAGAGAGGATTCATCACCTTACTTATATGGGGTTAGTATCACATTCAAATTATGTAACGACCGGCCTTTTTGGACGGTTAAAATCGACACACACGTGTCAGACTCAAACCATTCAAAAGGGCACATCGTTATGCGGTAAATAAGAAAAAAAGAAAGAAATAAAACAAATACAGAATCTTATAGCAAAATGACAAAATATAATAATAAACTAACAGTTCATGAAGTTGTTTTATAAATACATTTTATTGTTCTTTTATAACACAAAATCAGAGTTTCATAATACATAAATAAATAAATAAATGCAGCGGAACAACATGATGCAATGGAATAAATATGATAGATAATAATAGTACAAAATTTTCGACTTCATCCTCCAGAAAGCAGTCTTTGAAAAACTGAAAAGCTCGGACTGGCCCGAGCGAATTGAAAAGGCAAACACTCGAGTCAGAACTAAAAGACCTTATGTAAGTTAAATCAACGATAAATATGAGTGTGACGGCGTCACAGATATTTACGGGGTTTAACATCTCATATTCAGTGTCTAATGTGAGTGCAATAACTTAAGAGATGTTCGAGATTCACATCTCCTAAGCATCCGTTAAACTATCTACTATATAGTACAACACGCTATTATAGTATGTCTATAGTAAAGTAAATACTAAAATAGAATTAAGATGATACCCATATCCCCTTAACACATTTTACATATTCCCATAGTCTATACAGTACCGTAATTCCACCGTAAACTGGAGGACTATCAGAGGGCACTCCATAGCTATTGTACAAACCAAACTCGTAGAAGACGCGATAGAGCATGTGAACACGACACTCGAGGCAATGCTAGGGTAGATATACCAATTGCACTCCTAGACTGGTGATAACGCATAGCAGCTACTACAGCCTACCTCGGAACACACTCCTATAATCAAAATCAAGGGTGGCCACCAAATCACTCACAAAATCAGAATATAGTATCAAAGGAATGTGCCCGATAAAAGGAATGACCTCACTTGGCCCAGTACAGCTCCTGCTTTAGCCACATCAACCTAACTCATGGGAGCCAGAGCCATGTGAGTATGTCATATAGAATCGTTCGCCAAACCATCCTAGTTCGTTTCTGCAATCTCCACCACGTATACATTTGTTAAAGTGGTCTTGCTATTGACAGAGAGTATGACAATATCCGTTCCTAGTCTCTTTAACAACCAAATGCTTATTTCAAACCGGATAGTTCTTTTACATTTCAAAAGTCAATTCACAATTTATATCAAAATATCATATTCGATTTCAAATTATATCTCTTTCGAAATCATATTCACTTTCAAAATATATTCACTTTCAAAATCATATTCACATTTGAAATTCCCATTCACTTTGAGATTTTCGAAAAGTTAAGTTAATTAGTTCTTCATTTCAAAATCATTTTATTCACTCAATTATATCATTTCATAAAAAGGTATCAATTCCAATTTTCAACTTAGGTAGTATCATCATCAAGGATTTAGATATAAATACTTCAACTTTACACAGTCTGAAATTTTAGAAAATAGTTTAGGTAATTATAAATATTTTATATAGTTTTTAAAAAAAGTTTAAATGGATTCAAAATAGTTTAAATATTAAAAAATAGTTTAAATTTATTTAAATTTGATTTAATTAGTTTTGAAATGATTTAAATAGGTTAAATATAGATTAAATAGATTTTATTAGAGTTAAAAATGATTTGAATAGATTAAATATGGATTAAACAGATTTAAATTATATTAAATAGATTGTTAAATAGATTAAATAAATTTAAAATAGATTAATAGATTTAAATGATATTTAATAGATTTAAAATAGATTAAACAAATTTAATTAGTTTAAAGTAGGTAAAATAGATTAAATGGGATTAAATATGTTATAATAGATTAAAATAAATTGAGAAGGTTTAAATTGATTAAAATAGTTTAAAATAGTTTTCAAAGTTATAACCAAACAATTTCAATAACCCAATTCCGATAAATTCATTTATATTTGGCACTTCAGCTTTGATATTTCTATTTTAAATCCTTTGAACAATAAATCTATTCCAATTTCAGCATTTACACATGGATTATCAAAAATAATTCATTTTATATAAATCGGTTTCTATTTCAAAATACTAGTTAACTAAATTCAAAATTTAAAGATTCAAATAATCATTTAATTTAACCAATCCGGTGTCCGTATATAGTGTTCTACCCTAGGGTAAAGTGATACAGATATTTATCATTTCAATCCACAATTTAAAATTTTACGGTTACATATCATTTCAAACCGCAATCCCGAATCAAATAAAAATCCATAAAATCGCTCGAGTCTATCATTTCAACCCATAACGATTTTTTCCTAATCTATAGATTGTTCGGGCATGTATCATTTCAACCTATAAGGAACTGGTAGTGTTATAACATATAAAAATACAACATCTAGTCATCCAATATCAACAATCAAACATACATTACAATCATCATCCAAATCAACCAATAAACATCAATAAATAACTAATTATCATTAAGAGGCATTAAATTGATACTTAAATTCAATATTAAATTAAACGATGATTAAATGCAATAAAAGTCAAATTTAACTGGAATGACAATTTAAACATACCAAACTTCAATCAGTTAATTTCTAATCACATCATACATTTAATTTAACTAACATAAGATAGTTTAGTAATTATGAGTGGGTTAAAAAACTCACCTTTGATTTCAAATCGATTTGAAATCCAAATAAAGGCACAAAATTCAACAGTCTTAGAATTTGTCCAAACCTACGTCAAAATGTCCGGAATTTCGATACGATTGCAATGGAGCAAACCGTCGACCTCCCTCACAATAATCACCTAAGGGATTCACGATGATTCTCCAATGGATTCCAACTCAGGGGGATTCAATCTACCTAAGGATAATCATAACCTTGTAATCAAACGCCTCTTGTAATAGCAATCTGTTCATAATAAAACTATAAAGTGGACGTAGGCTTCATTAACAGCCGAACCACTATAAAAATTCTCTATCTTCTTTCTTTTACTGTTCTTTTTCTATATCTATGATTTGGGATATTGCTCTGCCATAATAGGGCTGGTGCTTTCAAACTCAAACCTAGGTGTTGATCCTTTTTTTGGGTTAGCATTTTGGTGCTTTCGCTGAGAACCTTGAACAAGATCTAAAGAATTGAAGCTTTAGTCAGAAATTCAAAAAAAATGAAGAGGCCTAACACCAAATCTAAAACTGAAGCAAGTCAACTGGAGCCTAGGGGCAGCCAGGAAGTGTCCTCAACTTCTCATCAACCTAGCTATGTGACTAGAGAAGAGATGGAAAGGATGATGAAAGAGATGTAGAAAGGATGATGAAAGGGACTGCCGAATTTGGGTTGGAGCAAGGTGGAGTCTTAGCCCTACGCCCAAAGAAACCGACGCATGGGGGAAACACTGGAATCAATAATAAGACCCAATGTAGGAGCATTTGGAGTTAAAGCAATACAAAATGAAATAATGCCCACATGACTTGGGAGCACGATATATTTGGATCTAGGATTAGCTTTGACGCCTAGAACGGGTGATGTTGGAGTTAGAATAGCAAATCAGGGTACGAATACATGACCGCATGAGCCGAAACCAGAAGCCAACGGTTGGAACAGGGGGCAGGTTCGTCCCTTACTCTCTATCTTCTGATTTCTCTGCCCTCAATAATCTCAGGCCGCTCACACATGTACGAGATCTTGAACGATCCCCAAGCACGCTCTGAGTCGGATACCTGAGATAACTATTTATTATTTAAGACAATAATAATCAAAGGTCGCTTAGTCCTATACGGAATCCCGAACGGTCCGTAGGCACGCTTTGAGTCGGATGCTTGAGGTAAACATTCATGCTTTATTTTATCATTTCTTTTTTCTCACTTTTCTTATGGTATGTAATGATAATAATAGAAGGCCACTTACACGTGTATGGGATCCCAAATGGTCCCCAGACATGCTCCAGGTCGGATGCCTGAGAGAACTTAGGACAAAGACAATCGAAGGCTGCTTACACGTGTATGGGATCCCGAACGGTCCCTAGGCACACTCTGAGCCGGATGCCTGAGATGAACATTTAGGACTCTTGCTTGTTTAATTTTTGTTTATTTATTTTGTTTTGAATATTTGAGTTTTGATAACTGATATTGATTGCCTTAGAGTCCCACCATGGGACCAGAGTGTAAGGTGCAAGTCCCTTTCAAGAGAGCGAGTGGATGGACTTGTACGATATTGATCTCCTTAGAGTCCACCATGGGATCGGAGTGCAACAAGTAAGTCCCCTCACTAGAGAGTGCGCGGAAGGGCTTACTTAATCCCCCTTGACTTAACAAACAAACGATCTAGAAAGATCGTCCCCTTAACTTAAAACATTAAACGATCCAGACAGATCGCGCATTAAACAGAACATTATACAATCCAGAGAGATCGTACATTAAACTAAACATTCAACAATCCGAGGAGATCACGCATTAAACTAAACATTAAATGATCTGGAGGGATCACACATTAAATTTAAGCGGTCCGGAAAGATCGGATCTTAAAACAGATTTGGTTTTGCAAAAAAAGGATCTGAATGCTTTATAAATTGAACAAAACGGATAAATCCTCTTTGATATGTAATGCGATACAATGTGATTTTGATATATGTTGTGACATGATGTGATTTTGAGATATAATGTGATTTTTTTTGTGTGATGTGATATGATGTGATTATGATATATGATTTGATTTTGATATATGATGTAAAAACTTTGAACGAAAAGCAAAAATTGATAGTGATGTAAATCCTGAATGAACGTGGGAAGATTAGAGATGTGTAATGTAATTAGAGACATGTGATGTAATAACCCCGAATGAATCAAAATGATTACGATGTATAGATTACACTTAGGTAGAGTTAGAGTCTTAGGCGGTAACAGGTTTGGAACGACTTGTGATTCGCAAGAGAATACGAAGGAACTATACGATTCACCAAGAATAAAGCTGCAGGAAAGCTCAAAAACTGAAGACTCGGTACCATGACTTATTCTAGAGCAAAGCATACCTTTCATTCAAAAGGCGTACTTTGGAGGGTAAATGTTATCCGGGATTTTAACCCAAAGGGATCCAGTAGAACACAGAACAATCTCATCACATAAGAATGGATTAGAACTTAACCAGAAAGGCTAAGGCAAGGAGTTAACGAGAGCAAAATCATATTACTAAAGCAACGACCAAGTTTAACCGAACCAAGAAGCTAGCGTCAGTTCAGTCCAGTCGGCAATCAAAGCACAATCAGCCAGTAGGTCGTCATGAAGACAGAGTAACATGCAACTATACTACGCAAACAACAACAATATGAGGCCATGGAAGTGTCCCAAGTTCCAAAGTCCAGAAAAATCCTAAGTGCTTGGATCATCGGCGACCCATGCCTCTCCTCGAATCTTCAACCGAACTAACTAAGGATGCAATGAAAAGAGGCCAAGGCATTGGCTCGCAAACGAGCCAAGTCCATGGGTCGCTAGCGACCCGTAGATCATGGTTTGCCAGCGACCTATGGTTTTGCCTCGTTTTTCGAGCCAAACCCCTCTTGGGTCGTTCCCTACCTACCTACAAGAAATGGATGAAGTGGCTTGGCCTAGAAGTCCGCTATTCTCTATAAATACCAACCTACCTACAACATAAAGAGGATCTGTTTCGGACTAGTTGCTGAAGCTCTACTAGAAACATTCTTCACTCTCTACCTCCCTCACAATAATCTCCAGAGGGATTCATAGTGATTCTCCAGTGGATTCCAACTACGGGTATTTAACTACCTAAAGATAATCAAATCCTCGTAATCAAACACCTCTTATAACAACAATAAGTTCATAATAAAACTATAAAGTGGATGTAGGCTTCATTAACAGCCAAACCACTATAAAATTCTCTGTTTTCTTTCTTTTACTATTCTTTTTTATATCTGTGATCTGTGACATTGCTCCGCCAAAACAGGATGGTGATCCATTTTTTTGGGTTAACAATACTTATTAGACACTCTAATGCAATGTGTTTGTTTAGGTTAAATAATATCATTTCATCTCATTAAATCAATTTTATCTATGGATCGTATCCAATTCCATTTTACTACCAATATTTCCTCAAAGAAATTCCTTTACATTGAAGTTGGTATTTCTTGAAACAAAATTGTTTCTCAGTGCAACATATACTTTCTTATAAAACCGATTTGGTTTTAGTTTACAAAACGTATGTTCAAAACAGAAATATGTCATCTAATGACAGTCCTTCACAAACTCCTTTTGTAGAGATTCATACAAGATCCCTCATGAACAATCATTATGTTCAATCTTTCGACTCGCACAACCTGCCAACTCCTTTGGCCTAGGAAATGTTGGGGTTTCTTATAAATCTTTATCTTTTATAATTTTATAAATTTTTATTTAGATGAAATAATATTAACGTTGTGTACTACTCTTAAGGACGGTACGTTATAGAAAGAAACTAACTCAACTTCACTCACTAATAATCGTAAATTGTCCAACAAAGTTCGATTATTCCTTATCGATACATCATTACGTACCACATGGAAGAATGACTTTAAGATTGAATGTTTATTCATTTTTAGGTACGTTCGAAACTCTTTCTAATATACTCACTTATTCAGTCAAATCAAATCATTTCTATTGCATGTTATTTATTTGCTTTCGTTTTATACTCAAATGAATCTTCTTAGACATACTACATATGTATCAAATATGTATGTACATGTGGTGATAACTCATCGGTGAATATGAAAAAATACATGGAATAACTCATGACAAAATACGTGGAACTGTTTTGGTATTAATAGACTTACGATTGCATACATCTATGTGAATCAATTTGAAGAATTCATCAACTCTTATAATGCTCCCACTAAATGGGTACATAGCCCTAAATTGTTTGAGGCATAATTAACTAGTATCATATGATTCATAATCATGTAATAAAATTATTTCTCAAAACTATAGCTTGGTCTATAATCCAAAAATAACGATAAATAATATTATATACATTTGTATTTTCTAGTGCATCACTTTTGTTATGAAAACAAGTACCACATTATAGTTTTATTTTATAACCAACATTCGTAATATCATATCGAAATATAACTACGTCTGTTTTCAGTCAACACGAAAAATAGTCATTATTTCATAAATAATGTTTGGTATGTTTTATGAAAACAATTTTCATAATTCGATGCAATCAATCAATAAGTGCTATATGACATGCTCTCACTATTTTCGCCTTTACTATAATAGCATAATAAATTCGAAGGTCCATCATTCACCTAATATAGGTTATTTATTTCATATACTACAACTAATTTACAGCAGATAGTTCTTTGATCAAATATCTTGAACTCAAAGAAATAAATCTCATAGAAAACAATTTTCTATATGAAAATACATTTCAAAATAGAAATTTTATTTCTCATTTCAATGCTAAGTATCAATTATTTTTACTATTACAATTCTCATTTTTGATGTTCCTTTATAAAGAAAAAGTGATTAATCACTCTCTTCATCCCAATTATACCTTAAAGTACATCTACTCTTGTACATTTGTTTTCCTCTAAAATGATCAAACCATTCAAAAAATAATCCTTAACACAACATCATAATGAACTCTTTACAAAGATGCATTTGATCATCCTTAATATTTAAGGACATCAAATATGGTGAACTCATGTAAAATAGTCAAACCAACATTTCAGTAATAGAATTATAGGATCTTTCTTGTAGTTTGGTTTAGTGTTACATTTAACACAATATAATCCCTTTGTAATCAATTAAAGTGAATACTCGATCTGATAGCACAATTTATTGTCTTATTTCGAATGAACTAATTTCATCATAGTATCATGCATTACGAACTGTGACCATTCCCCATATATCACTTATATGCGATAGTATTTGGATCGAATATCCATAGTTTTGAATTGCTTTAGAGTTAGAAACTCATAGAATGCAATACATGGTCTCTACCAAATAAACACGTAAACGACCAAATTATGAATGTAATTAGTAGTTGTAGAATTAGGTGCTTGCATGGCTATTAAAACAACGACATGTTGGAAGCATTTATTAGTAAGTATATATTATGTTTCTATTTATCAATCTCCGATTCATATCATTTGTATATCGTAATAGATAAGCGTTTTATCAGTTGTATTGAATGAACAAATTTAACATTGTAGATTATTATAACATTATGTAGCAAATGTTCTTTTAATATTAGAAAGGTTAAATATTTTCATTTCATTTTTCTAATAAGGCTCCCACTAGTCTTTTATGTTTCATCAAATCCTAAGCACAACATAAAAGTCTTTCGGCTTCACTAGTGGGTGCTAGGACTCTTCCGTCTTAGAATTCCGACCTTGAGTCTGCTCAATAAGTCATAACTCCATGAACGATGGGTAAATCCTTGTCAGTTGTATCACAGACAACTCCTAACCCTTTGACGCCATGTCCTAACTCCTCTTCGACCTTGAGTCTACTCAACAAGTCGAAACCAAATTATGCACTTGTACCTACCATATCATGATGGCCTAATTACAGTTTATGTACCTTGAGTCAGCTTGACAAATACATATATTTACCTTATCATGTCTATTCAATACATTAATCATACTACATATAACATTCCCAGCTTGATTTCGCTCAACAATTAAGGAGTATGTAAGTAATTTATTAATATATATGTATGTACGTACGTAGGTATATGTGGAGGACCATATTATATTGAAGATTCATTAATATATATGTATGTATGTACGTATATAGTAGAGGACCATATTATATTGAAGACTCATAATCTTCAATATATT
This sequence comes from Allium cepa, assembly GCA_030765085.1. Taxonomy (NCBI): domain Eukaryota; kingdom Viridiplantae; phylum Streptophyta; class Magnoliopsida; order Asparagales; family Amaryllidaceae; genus Allium; species Allium cepa. The sequence continues at coordinate 446,894,922 of CM060931.1, forward strand.
ATATTGAGAAGTATTGGCTCATGGATTAATGTATTTCTTTTGAACTACCCTCGTGATTCAAGTGTCGAATACTTAAGAAATCACAATATATGTACATATACGCATGTGTTTGTTCCATAAGACTATCTAGGAACTTTAATATTCCACATTTAGTTTATACATTTGTATTATATATTTTTTATTATTATTTAACTTTTGTATTTTATATTACCTATATAATAGTCTTATGTATAATATTATATTAATTAAATCTTTATTTAATTGTTTTAATTAATTAACATTTTAATTAATTTTATATTCATTTAATATAATATTTATATTAAATATTTATTACCTACTTTAACCTTTATAGTATTACACACACATATATATATATATATATTCATTTAATTAGTTAAACTTTAATTTATTTGTTTATTTATTTAACCTTTAACCAATTTATGTAATTAAACAAATTTTAATTAAATTATAATAATTTCAAAATTCAATTCATATACATACATGTATACTTATGTTAATTTAAATATCTTAAAACAACATAACATATATCATAATATATAATACATGTACACATTTATTAATTAATTAACTTATTTAATTAATTTACTTTATCAATCTAATTAATAATTTTTGAAATTTTTGAAATTAATAAACATGTATTTTTCAAACGTTTTGAAAATTATTATTATATAATAACTTTTATAATATATATATATATATATATATATATATATCTTATTTTAAACTTAATTTTCAAATTTAAAATCTTTTTGTAACGACCCACAAATCGGTACCCCTTGAGTCAACACTATTCTACAACAATCAACTCAAGTTGCACAGAAATACGAACCATTTGGTTAAAGAAGAGGAAGTAGAAGGAGATAAAACAGAAAAACAACAACAGAATCTTACCATCGCAGCGGAATAAAATATAATATATAATAACAGATCTTTACACAAAAGAAAACTATATCTATTTTATACATACATCATTAGAGTACATCAATCACAAAACACACAATTGGCAGTAATCACAACCTGCTCTCATACAACTGAGTACACAACTAAACAACACAGCGGAATATATATATAAACAAGTACGGGAGTACGTATTGTCATCCAGCTCGTCTCCTGAGCTCCACAGCATCATATCATGTATCCTATAATACTCGGTCTGACCCGAGCATTACAGTTAAATAACACCCGAGTCGGTCTGGAATACCAGCGTGAGAAAATCACACTCAATTTATTATTAAATTTTCAAAATCCTTTTGAAAACAAAAGCATCTCGTAAGATCACACCACAAATAAACATGTCGTGTTTTTACCTTACGATAGCTAAAACAGTTTTATATAAAAATCCTCTGATATTATAATAGGGTCTATATACAAATACTTATTAAAATAGACGAACTTGTTACATGATTGAATTCTAGCTACTAGCCATAGAGTGGGTAATACAAACAAAACTCCTACAAGGCACGTAGCGAGATTGGATTTCCAACTAATGACTAGGCATTGGGGTACCACCTGTCACAGTACGTGGCCTAGATCATAGTACCGAGGAGTACGCCCGCTCCCTTCCAACACAATACCGGGACTACCCCTTACTGGATAATCCCGAGTGAGATCACCCTACGGTTGGGATCAGCAACCGCACCACTAATCCGAAATAAAAAGGGACATCTAGACAGGGATGACTTCGCCCTGAATGGGTGCTACCCACTTAACCTTGCTGCATAGCCCCTGATTTTCAGTCATTCCCAGTTGATGAGGCTTGAGGCTAAGCGTTACCTTTTTAGAACATATCTCTTAGAATGCCCATCGTCCACCTGACGATGTTCCGAAAGCATTCATCCATACAAGTCCGTCCCGGGTTCGAACGGAACCGAAGGTGCTATTCCTACTACATCCATTTTGGAAATATCCTCAGGATTAGTAGCGACTAGCCCTCGCACTTCACTGCTCCAACTTCGAATCCAAACTCGTTTCCCACGAAACGTACAAACCGGATCGAAGTTGTTTTCGAGAAATAGATCTCGATCCCGGTCTCTTTGAAATGATCAACTCATTTGTCCAATATTGATAGTCGGTGATTTAACTATCAATTAATATTCACAACATCCATCACACAATAAATAATTTCCCAAATTATTTATTATCTCAAAAATATCTTCACAAGATATATTTTCACTTTTCAAACCCTTTTGAAAAACAGTTTCAAACTATCTTCCTTTCTCGGAATAAATTCCAAGTATTTTCTATTTCTACTAGAATCACCAAGCATAAAATTTTAGATTTTTAAAATAATTTAAAACGCTTACTTTGAAATATACTTTAAAACATTTAAGTTAAAAACTACTTCAGTGATTGGGTTAAAATACATACTATCTGAATGTTTGAAAATAAGGTTACTTTATAAAATATAAAACTAGGTTTTCACTTTTTAAAACAAAATAATAAGTCGCTTTTTAAATAATTACTACGATAATAGATTTGAAAAATATTTACTTAAGAATTTAAACGATTAGAAGTAATAAATTTTCTAAAACATGCTTTTAAAACAACATTAAAACCTTTACCTTATTTTTAAAAAATTATTTTGGAAACGTACTTGGCTATCCAGAGAAATATACTTCTCAGCACATTCTTCCTCAAATTTCCTATTTCAAACACTTAAATCAATTTCCAAATTGATTTCCAATTTACTCACTTTTATTCCAAAATCCATTAATTTTAGATTTTATTCCTTAATTATGATTTAAAGTACTTTTAACTAAAAATACCAATTTTTGATTTCTCAAATCACTTCTTAATCCTTTTAAATAAATTTAAACTTTGAATTTTAAAATAATCCTTTATTCCTTTAAAATAATATCACTTGATTTTACAATTCATTGATTTCTGTTTATTCAAAATCCTTTTCATACTCGAAGTTATTTATTAGTATTTTAATATCACTTCCAATTCTTTTCAATTCATTCTCAATTTATTCATATTTTCTATAATTATTTCATTTACAAATTCACTTCTTTTATTTTCTTACCAAAATCCAGTTTATATATTTTTGGTAGCTCATTATACCCAAATATATTCAATCAAACCAAAGCATTTAATATTCCAACATATTCATCATAGAATATCAACAATCACAACAGAGAATATTAAATAATTTAAATAAATGTTGAGGGACCCAGTTGGATCCCTCCAACCTGTTTTCCCTGCATCCACAGACTTTAGCACAACATAAATACCAATTCCACTTCGAAGTGGAATATCGCGGTATATGGGTTTGTATATAATATTTGCTATATAATGCGGGTAATCAAACATTCCACGATATAGAATGTACTATAATATAGCACATCAATCAATTCAAACATTCAACCAATTATTTAAATTTAATCATTTAAATTTAAATTAATATTCAACTGAGTGAGATTAACTCACCTTTTCATTTGAATGATACTTCGGTAAACTTTAATTTAACCTATTGATTTATTGCATGTATTAGTATAATGGGATTTAAAAGTTAAATTAAGTTTAGATTTAGCTTAGCCTGATTTCTTGCAATTCTAGTTCATTTAAGTGAACTAGGAGTTATTTAAAACCAGATTTATTTTACAGATATATATATATATATATATATATATATATATATATTGGAAAATAACGTATGGGTGATTAATGTGTTTAACTAATTAAATTTTTAGTTTTAGTTACCGGAAAATTAATTATCTTATGGGAATTAGTTAAAATAAATTTACTTGTTTAAAAATGAAATCACTAGTTAATTAAATTATAAATGGAAATTTAATTGTTCAAATTGACTCGAATTTTGATAAAAAAAATATGTAATGTTTATACAAGGTTTATTTTTAATTTTCAACAATTTTGAAAATTAGCCTAAGTTCCAATTCAAATTAAGACATTTCTATTTGGGATAACCTTTTGAGCTCACGATATCATTTTGGGCTAGGCTAGTAGCTAAGTAGGGTAGAATACTTGATTACCCAAATCTAACCTTAACCACTACTTTTCTGGACAATCTACTATATGGCTAAGCTTTAACTAGTTAACCCTACCATGACTAACTAGACCGCATAGGCTATTAAGCTTTGATACAATTGTTGGAACTGGGCCAGCCCGCAACGGAAGTTATGAGTGAATTTCAAAAAATTTACCTTATTGGATCTTTATTGGGCATATGGCATCTAATTTATTTTGAACATTTCTAAATTTAACTTAAACAAAATCATATATTTCATTTAAATTTATAAATTATTGATAAAAATATATTTAATTCATTTTCAACTAATATATAAATATACAGATGTATCATATATATATATATATATATATCATAAACATATATCTATGTGTGTGCATGTGTAACATGATATTCCTTGAAGGGTACAACATACTTGTGTATAGTCACCGTGATTTACATCACAATGGACACGTTAGCTCATCCTATATGTATTGTAATTTTGTCTAAATATGTGTATATATATTATAGTACATACATACATACATACATATCCAAGTGAAAGTTATATATATTTATATTATGAAAATATCATATATATATACACACACATAAAATAATATAATATTAAATATTAAATAAACACACACATACATATATATTTATAATATATATATATATATAAGATAAGGTAAGATTTTACTTAAAAAATTTCTTAATTATTTACATATATATGTAACATATATGTTAATATATACATATACGTATATATATATATGTATGTGTATTAAAGTAACATAATTACACACACACACACACACACACACACATATATATATATATGTATACATATAATAATTAAAATGTAAATATGAGCCAAATATTTTAAAAATTATAAAAATAAAATAATAAAAATGATAATAATTATTTTATTAACAATCCAGATAATATGTACAACAAATCCGAATATAAATTTAATTTAATTATATTAATATATATGTGTGTGTATGTTATGAATTAATTACTTAATTAACAGTAACTAAATAACAGAAAATATTTATATAATAGATGTTTTGAATTTTAAACTTTCAGAAAATTAGAAATAGTATTATATAGGTTGCAAAATTTATTCAGAATTTTCCAAGTCAAAATAATATTTTTATTAATTAATGCTTTTTTGTCGAATTTTAAATGATTTTTAAAAAATATATAAAATGGTTTAAAAATTCTGATTTTTTACTTAGATCATATATGATAACAAATTAATTTCTTAAAATTTAAAACTGAATTTTTGAAATATAATTTATTTTATATGAATTTATTAATTTATGCAAAGATTAAATAATATTAAAATATATCAAATAATTTTCAAAAACATATTTCGGTTATTAAAACCATAATTAATATAAATATACATTTGAAAATTATTAGATCAATTATTTATGTAATATAGTTACATGGTTTAATACATGACATATAAGCAAATTAGTTAGTATATTAATCTATATGTATATTAATTAATAAAAATAAATAATTAAAATATAATGATATCAACCGGGTGTATCAGATCGTTTAAAAAAATATTTTTTATATTTGGTAAACTATACATATAACCAATCATTATATGTGACGACAACAATGCCTATAGAAATCTCACCTAACTAACTATTAAATAATAATAATGTGAGTGTATTTGAATGATATAGAGTTATACATAGAATAAGCATCATATATAAAACTAAATACTTACCTAAAACAGTTCCCTTAAGTACACCTTGTAATGATGTGTTCCCTTGCTCTTGAAAACCTCTCGATTAGTCATATTGCTAGTCTTTGAATTGCGGACCTTTTTCTATTGAATGGTTATTGATTTGAACTGATTTGATTCGAGATTTGATTTGGTGTAGAGAGGTATGGTTTTTCCATGATATGGATAGAGGAGGTAGCCAAAAGTATGTAGAAATTTGGGTTATGATTCGATTTATAGTGGTTGAATCAAAGAGAAAAGTGGATCATATCACTTACCTTTTCTCACCAGATCTTAACAATCCATCACATACCCTAATACTCTATTTTAGCTGCCCACTATATCACATAGTGGCTGCTGAATTTTGCTTCTAATATTATGGGCTAAAAGCCTATCTAAGCCTAAATAAATATATTTAATTAAATCCAATTTAATTTCTTTATCGATATCTCATATCGATCGATATATTTATAATTATTGTAAATATATACAATAACATTTATTCCTCAATTCATATTCAAATTTTATGATTGATATTTCATAAATATTAATTAATTTATAAAAATTACTAATTAAATCGTTTTGTCTGAAGAGAATCCATCATTTCGGTTGTGGGACTCGTGGGTGCAGATTTGGTCAGTGATTACATCGAACTATTCGAATGTTAACGTTCACATGTCGCTTAGCAGTTGGTGTGATATTCTGGCCAAATTTATCACTTACATGGTTTTGGTAAAATCCAATTTCACTTTATTAAGCGTTACTCGGTTGTGGCATATATTTACACCAAATCTTTTCATCAAGATTATACACTTTGGGCTTACAGTATTTGATAATGGTCAAAATTCCAATATCATCCATATTCAACTCTATAGTTCAAACACGAAGTCCTTGGTTCAATAATAACAATTATTATTAACCAAAATGCTTTGGTCAAAGACTGTGACTTTGAATTGATTTGAGTTGATTGTGATCCTAACCCCATATAATGGAGGTGATGAATCCTCTATTGAATAGTGTTTCACTTCCAATACCTCCACTCTACCCAATTATATTCACTCAATGGAATGTCATGCCATGATTCGACTATAATCCGAGCGAAGCTTTCATATTTAAGATCCACAGTATTCTCAAGTTGAGATAATTGTGTAAATCAGTCACATCGATGTTTTCTGTTCGACCTTAGTCATATTAACTAAAAGAAAACTATCGATTGAGCCATTCCACAGATAACTATCAATACTAATCTCTTGGTGTCTCCAACAACCATAAGTAATAAACTGTCCAACATTCAAAGAGCGTTACGTGCTCTAATCTCAATGGATACATCGATATCCAATCTCGATGCATCTTGACTATGAACATTTAAAATGGTATATTTATTTTTATTGTGATAAATTACTCACCATTACAACACTTCGTAACTACTATCAAAAAACATAGCATTTATGGATTTTCTATTAAGTATACTTTTAATTAAATTTATTAATTAATATAACCATATTATATCAAGTATATCATAGAAAGAAAATACCTTTGATTTCTAACAAGATTGGTTATTGAGTTAGATATATATAATAAATTACATAATTGCCCTTAAAGCATACCCCTGACTCTATCATACTTGTAAGTTCGTCTGCATTTCATCATGCTTCATGTCTTATTGCTATTCATGTTTTGGGGACTTGCATATTTTCTCATGTTTTAACCTTATTATATAAACCATTTTATGGTTATAAAATTACTATTACTTTATTTTTTTGTTCATCCTTGAAGTATTGCGATTTACTGTAATTTCACTCTAGCGTATGCATACATCCCTATATATGTGTATTTTTAGTAATTTATAACTAATACATATATATTTACCATTAAATTTACCAAATCAAATATATCTAAACTTTAATATATATACTTGTTAAATTATATATATATATATATATATATATATATATGCATATGAATGTAAATCGAAGTTCGATAAATCAATAATGTGAATTTAATTCGACTATTTAAATGGTCTTTAATATTCGTTTTATATAAATGTGAAATTAAATATACAGATTTCAAGTTTAGAACATGTATTTTTTTGAATATGGGTACATTAGTTTAATTTAAATATATTTTTTAAATTGTCTTAAAATGTTATTTAATTATAGAAAATTATGAATTGATTCTTATGCCTAATATTTAGTTTCCAAATCATTTTAGATTGTCAAATGGAAGAAAAAAAGATCCCTAATGCTATGTGTGAATAATAAATTATTATTTAATTTTATAAAAGATTGGGAAATTAGTAATTTATTGTACAGAATATCTTATATTTTAGTTTAGTTAGTTATAGAATTAATTCTAAATGATTTATTTATTATGTATAATCCAATTCTAAGTATTAATTTTGTTATATAAAATTATATGTTATGAATGTTTCATCATTATGTATTGATTTGTTTATTTATATTTATTTGAATAATCTATTTTTATATTAGTTCTGAGTTACTAATTCCTCGTCTTCTTTATCTTGATATTTATGACATGAATTATTCAGCTTTGATATAGATTTAATTGAAGATTTGTGATGATACGGTGATGGAGTCCATTGATATGATTTTCTGTCATATAATTTTGTGTGACGAGAAATCTGAATAAATGGAGTTATAATACCGTCTGCTATGGGACTTTCAGTAATATGTCTTTGGTTATTCTTTACACTCATTAAATAGAACATTGCATATATTGTGTATAATTTATGAGCAGTGAATAAATGTTTGAGTACCACACAGTGATATGGGATGCTGATGTGATATTTATCCGGTTATTCATTGTAAGTATATGACACTCACAATGATGGGAATAGAGAGGATAGTATAAGGTGATACATAGTGATATGTGGCTTCGTGCCTAACGATGACCATGACCTCTTATTTATATGTATTGGTTCTATATGCAACATTTAAGATATACTCCTACTATGTTTATTGGAGAGGACTAAATGACTAGTATCCATACTGGTGGCTTGATCATGGGGCCGAACCATAAATCTATGACACCATATATATAGCTTTGTGCTTTTAGCTTAGTGCTTCCTCTTTGTGCAATCTCTTCTATGTCACCTAGGCTAACATTCTGTTACTTATAAGGGCAATTGTAGTCTCGTGACTTGAGTGTCCTCGCGTTCACGAGCACAACGCTGGATACATGTCACGATGACTGTGAGGTAACTAAAGACCGTAGAGATTTAGTGTCTCCAAAGCTTATTTAGTGCTATCAGTCTCCCTTTTGGCGCTAATGAAGTAGTAGATTGACATATATGATAGATACACCTCACTGTAGTATTGATATGGGCCGGATGCTACATATTATTATATAGATGGCTCTACTTATGATTTTAGGTCTATCGTACAACCATTCCCATCACGATATTTATAGAAAGATATTATATGAGGAGATGATATTTTTCCTGTGATATATATCCAGTGTATAGTGGATTCTCGATATATTAACAGGTAGCCTATCATATTCTATATATATATATATACACACACACGTATTGATGATGACGTTTTTATAGAGATTGAGAGATATATTTGGGCAATGCTTCGTGCAAGCCTGATCATACATGATGATATCTCATGTATTAATATTTCAGGATTTAGTGAGGATTTTGAATATGTGGGATTCACCCATTTGTGTTTAGTCAATAATTTTGGATTTGATGTGTTTCTATATAAGAGATGACATCTTTCGATAGTAATGTTGATCGTTTTGAGTTAGTTGGGTGATGTGATGCCTTGATAATTGTTCATGGCATTATATATATATATATATATATATATATATTTCAAGCATACATTATTATATTTATACGCTTCAGTTGACATATGGTTTAATGATTTGATTATCTATGTTAAAGTTATCATATTATTATTCCAAGATTATATTGTGTTACTTTTATTTTGTTTCCTAGATTAGACATAGTTTAACCCATGTGTTATTTACTTAATACTTGGGTTAGTCCGATATATTTCAGGTACAGGAACGACATGACCAACTTGTGTTTTATTGAGTTTAGAGGAGTTATAGTAGGACTATTATATGATACTTATCTGACATTAATTCACTGTATATGTATGACATTGAGCTGTATATTGATGGTTTATCGTATTATATTGAGATATTTGACAGTTGAGATGTGTTGTACTCTTATGACATTATTGTATTATATATATATATATCTGCGTTGTATTATTGGTTATCGCTACGATTGACTCTGTGTTCTACATTATTTACTGTATACTGTGTATTGTTCTTGCCTGGAAGCACGCGCGTTTATTATTTTGTACCGATATTGGGTATGTATAGACGAGTTATTTAATTGATGTTTTAATACGTACCATTGTTAGTCCAAGAGAATATTCACATGTGTAACCCTTATAGCCTCATTCTCTGTATTATCTAACGGTATTACTCTATAACGCTCTTAAATAGTATGGATATAGAGGTAGGGTGTGCACATATAGGCACAATACAAAATGTAGGCATTTAAAGGATGTCATTAAAAGTTTAATTCACCAAAAGAAACTGCAACAGTATGTTAGGAAACTGTAGGATGGTGAATAGCAGATCCTAAGGGTAGCGTGCCCTAGGGAATCAAGCTGGGTCCAGTGTGATAGAGTTGGGGGTATGCTCTAGGGGCAACTATGCAATTTGTTACATATATCTAACTAGATAACCAATTTTTTTGAAAGAAAAGGCGTTTTCTTTCTATTATATACTTGATATAATATGTTATATTAATTAATCAAGTATATTAATGGAAATCCATAAATGGTATGTTTTGTGATAGTAGTTACAAAATATTGTAACCATGAGTTATTTATCACAATGAAAATAAATATACCGTTTTAAATATTCTTGGTCAACGGGTATTGAGACCGGATATCGATACATCTATTTGGACTAGAGTACGTAACGCTTTCTAAACATTGGGTAGTTTATTACTCATGGCTATTGGGGGCACCATGGGGTTATGTACTAATGTAATAATTATGGAGTGACTCACTCGATAGTTTTCTGTTGGTTAATACGACTAAGGTCGAATATAAAATATTTATGTGACAAAATTATATAGTTTCTTGACTTGAGAATACTGTTGATCTTTAATGTGGAAGCTCTGCTTTAATTGTAAACCATGCCATGATGTCCATCGAACGATTATAATTAGGTCGAGTGGAAGCATTAGAAGTGAAACACTATTCAAAAGAGGATTTTTTTCCTCAATTATACGAGGTTAGTATCACGGTCAACTCAAAGTCAAAGTCTATGACCAAAGCATTTCGATTATAATTAATTGTTATTATTGAACCATGGACTTTGTGTTTGGACTATAAAGTCGAATATGGACGATATTGGAATTTTGATTATTACCAAATTCCATAAGTCCAAAGTGATATAGTTTTGACGAAGAGAATTAGTGTAAATAAAAGTCAACCGTGTAATGCTTAACAGAGTAAAACTGGATTTTACCTAAACCAAGTAAGCGATAAATTTGGCCAAAATATCACACTACCTGCTAAGTGATGTGTAAATGTTAATATTCGAATTGTTGGATATTAATCACAGACCAAATTTACACCTGACGAGTCACACAACCGAAATGCTGAGTTATCCTTTGATCAAACGATTTAATTAATTATAACTATTATAGATTAATTAAATTAATTAATATTTATGAAATATTAATTATAAAATTTGATTTTGATTTGATGAATAAATATTATTAAATATATTTATAACAATTATAAATATATTAATCGATGTACGATATCGATAAGCATCAAATTAGACTTAATTGCATAATATTTTATTTGGGCCGTAATTGGGTTTAAAGCACATTAAAGGGGCAAATAGGATCGGCTCATATGGGGGTTATAGGCAGGTATAACATAAGAGAGGCTTGATTTTGGATGGCTGAGATGGAAGAAGATTGAGTAAAAGATGAGATCTCAAATTCTCTTATTTTCTTCTTATATTTAAGCATTTCTACCTTCGTTCGGTATTGATATTTTAGAGCCTCCATCCCTACACTTTGTTGGCTGAACTCCCCATCTTATCTCTCTATTTTTTCAAGCTCAAATCGAATCAAATCAATTCAACTCCTATTCGATAGCTAGTTATCAATGATTCCAAGACCTGCACTCTTTTGGATCGAAAATTGTTTCAAGGAGCATACTTCATCATTTCAAGGTGTACTTTAGGGCATTGGAAGTAATGTATATTTCTGACCAAAACTGAAACAGCCCGCAAATCCATACCCCTTGAGTCAACACTACCCTACATCAATTAACTCAAGCGGAACAGAAATATGAACCATTAGGGATTAAAGAAGAAGAGACTAAACAATATCAGAATCTCACGGTCGCAGCGGGATAAAATATAATAGCAAATATATATTTTTACACAAAATGAAATCTATAACTGTTTTATACATCATATCATCAGAGTATCTCATACATCAAATTACCAATCAGACATACCATACAATCACATCGGCAGAATATATATATAGGTACAGGTAATACGTCTCGGACTCCAGCTCCTTTCCTGCTCTAAAGCATTCTGTCCTGTACATTTAATACTCGGTCTGACCCGAGCATTATAATGAAATAACACCCGAGTCAGTCTGGAATACCAGCTGATAACAATGCATCCAAATTGATTATTAAAGTTTCAAAAATCCTTTGAAAACAAAAGCATCTCGTAAGACCACGCCACAAATAAACATGTCGGGTTTTTACCTTACGATAGCTAAAACACTTTTTATAGAAATCCTCTGATATTATTATAGGGTCTATTTACAAATACTTATAAAATAACCAAAATCGTTACATTTATTAACTTCCAGCTACTATCCACAAAAGTGGGTAATATAAACAAAACTCGTACAAGGCTCGTAGGGAAAATGGATTTCCAACAATGACTAGGCACTGGGGTACCACCTGTCACAGTACGGGGCCTAGATCACCGTACCGGGGACCACTCCCGATCCCCTGCAACACAAGGCCGGATCCATCCCCTACTGGACAGTTCCGAATAACATCACCCCGCGGTTGGGATCAGCAACCGCCCACTAAGCCGAAATAAAAAGGGACATCTAGACAGGGATGACCATACTCTCCAGTGGAGGCTACCCACGAAGCCCTACTGCATATCCCCTGATTTTCAGTCATTCCCTGTTGATGAGGCTTGAGGCTTAGCGTTACCTTTAGAACGTTTCACTTAGAATGCCCATCGCCCACCTGACGATGTTCCGAAAGCATTCGTCCATACAAGTCCGTCCCGGGTTCGAACGGAACCAAATGCACTACTCCTACTACATCCATTTTGGAAATATCATCAGGATTAGTAGCGACTAGCCCTTGCACTTCACTGCTCCATCTTCGAATCCAAAATCATTTTTTCACGAAAACGTACAAACCGGATCAAAGTGGTTTTCGAGAAATAAATATCGATCCCGGTCTCTTCGAAACGATCGACGCATTTGTCCAATATTGATAGTCGGTGATTTAACTATCAATTAACATTCACAAACACCCATCACACAATAAATAATTCCCACATTATTTATTTGCCTTAAATATCTTTAAAAGATATATTTCCAAATTTTCAAAACTCATTTGAAAAAAATTTCCCAAAGTTCTTCCTTTACAAGGTAAATCCTTTCCCATATATTCCCATTGGAGATAACCAAGTTCAAAAACATTTAAATTTAAAACAGTTAAAACATTTAATACTGAAATATACTTTAAAATACCTAAATTTACTTCTAGTTACTTACTAAAAAATATAAATTTAAAATAAGTGAAGTAAAACTATTTATTAAGATCTAAACTTGATTTTTACATAAAAGTATAGTTAAACTAAATTTAAAGGTAGAGTTTTAAAAAGGATTCATAATAATTCAAATAACTTTATTCAAAACTAGCTTTAAATAAATCCATTTGTAAAAATAATTACTAAGATATTCATACAAATTTACTATCGGTAATTTGTTAATAGTTACTTTAAAATAATAATTTTCAAAACACTCTTTAAAACAAGTTTGAACTTTAGACTTCCTTTTAATAAAATCTGTTTAAAACTCGAACTAGGTTTTCCCAGGGAAACTCATTTCCACTTAAACATCCCAGAAATCCTTCTTATAATTTCTGTCGATTTATTCAATTCAGATTTATGATTTAATAATCATAAATTTACTTTCCACGTTTAAATAACTTCTTATGAAGCTTAACCACATTTCCATTCCCGGAAATTTACTTTCAAAGTGTAGGTTTTAAAAATCTCTTTTTAAATAAACTATTATAAATTTATTTAATGAAATCATATTTAATTTCCAGGAAACATTATTATCAAAATACCCCTTCGTTATTTTTAACAATTTATAACTTCTTATTCATGTTTATCACCAGAATTCCATACCTTCACATTTACCAACTAATACATATTCCACTTTATTTATATTTCCCAAATTTCCAAATTTTCATTCTCACCCAACCCAGATTACAAATTTATTCCCTAAAATTCTTTATTTATCAAATTCTTTATTTCTTTATAAACCCAGTTTATTAAATTTTATTTTTAAAATTCTGTGTGAATACTTATCCAGCGATATCATAGAACAATTTAATTCAGAGTTATCAATCTCAATATATAAACAGGTTACATCATCAATTATAAAATGATTACTATAGGGTGAGGAATCCAGTTGGATCTCTCTAACCTGTTTTTTCCTGCATCCACAATTATTAGCACATCACATATATAAATATCAATCCAGACTGATAACAACAATTATATTTTCGTCCAATCACACAGATATTTAAATATTAACTATTTAAATCAGCCAATATCCAGATGTGAGTGAGAATAACTCACCTTGAGTTTCAGCGAGCGTTCGAAATTTAAATTAAACCGAACGACGTTCGATTTAACTCAAATTTCTACTTGTCCGGAATGAATCCGAAACTGCTCCACTGCATAGTACGCGCTTCTGCGATCACGGTGCCACAAATTTCGTCAAATTCTGATTACATATGAAATAGATATGAATTTTATAAGTTTTGCACCTTAATTTTGAAACAATTCCTTTTTATTAATAATAATATTATACCACTCAATCATCAGCCGCCCATTCCAGAGGGAAATCACGTTCGTACCCTCTCTTCTCCCATCACGCACCCAGGAACAAGCACGAATGAAAACAAACCCATCATCATCGATTAGGGTTTTGAAATCGCGCCTCCATCGTCGCATCCAACTCGATCGGGAACCACTGCACAAACGGCCATCGAAAGCTCCACCAACGCCTTCGACTATGACGAGCTCGAACTCCCGATGATTGCGCAAATCGCATACGAACACCAGCGAACGGAAGCCATAAACTCCATCAAACGACAAACTTAAGCAAGATCTACCGTTGGATCTGTAGATCCAGACGCTCTCTACGATTTTCCAGTTGGAGATTTTCGAAATCGTAGCTTAGATTGAGAGATTTCGAGGAAGAAACGAAAATGATTACCGGCCATTGAAACAAAACTGCGGCGGCTCCAATGTTTGGCTAGGGTTTAGAGAATATAGTGAATATATAATATAATTTAATATTATATTAATAATATTCTTGTAAATTTAACATCGTATGCAAACGAACTCCAAACTACGCGCACCAATAAGCGTTTCTAAGGTTTTTCCGCGTTCCGGACACAATGGAACAGGTGTCATAAGTTAATTCGGTCATACGTGCGAGTTACGGAATTAAACGATTAATTCTAATTTAAACCGATTAAAACGATTTCGTTGCGTTTCGAGCTGCCACGGTCAAACGGCAACTCCGATAGCTACGAAAATTGAAATTCGATAATAACTAACTATTACGGATCCAATGGAACTTGTTTCGTTGAATTCCGAGACTGTGCCCCGGAAGGCTATTTTAACTCGTCGATTAAATCAGACGATTTTCCGAAATTGTCGAAATCACTCAAAATTTCACTTTTAAAATTTTGCTAACTTAATAATATATCATATGAAATTTATAAGCACACTAAAAATCATTTTGACTCATTCCGGACCCAAATCTGATTAATTGCATTTTAATAATATTAAATTCATCTTTAAATTAATATAAAATTCCAAATAGTAACTTATTGACTTCTAATTTTATATCCATTTATACTCAAAATTACCAATTATCCCAAATTCTAATATTAAGCTATTATTATTCAAATTCCAATTTAATTTCCGTATTTGAAATTTTACCAATTCTATCAGCTTAACCAAAAATCTTTTATTCCAAAATTGAAATTATATCCATATTTAATCATTTAAAATGAATTAAATGTTCAAATTTGGCGACCCAAAATTTTGGGTCATTACTTTTCTCCCCCCTTATAAAAATTTCGTCCCCGAAATTTGCTAAGGTAGAAGAATGCTTCCAGACCTAAAAACAAACTTACTTAGTGAAATCTAAATTTCACTTCGCTCAAATTCACTTTGCCCAGATCCTTTAGTTTCAAATCGAAACTACTAATTCAATCCTATTCCAAAATTCTTTATTTTCAATCGTAATTTGAAATCGACTTGTTGCCAATGAACAAATTCTCCTACACTCATTAATTTAACCCAAACTTCTTTAGTTAAAAGCTTATATACACTTCCCAAAATCCTTTAGCCCAAATCCAAACTCATTTGCTTTATTTATACTCAAAAGCTTTTGTGGCAACATTATTTCAAAACAACTTTACTAGTTAATAAATTTTTCAAAATTCCCAAAAATTTTCTAACTGCCAAAATTTTCGAAATATTTTGGCAGAGTCTCCTTTGTACGGAGGAGCTTTCGCGATATCGCGATATAGATAAATATATATACATCGATCCACACGGTCGAAAACCAAAATATATCACAATATATATCATTTCCCAAATTTTATTTGCGTAGGCGTACCTTTTTAGCAAATTTTAATAGCAAGCGGCTAATATTTTAGCATATATGCGCTCCAACTCTCTCGAATGCCTCCCGTACCTAAACTTTACTCAACAAACTCATCAGTTTTCAAAGATATGCACATTTCATTCATTTATTAAGACAATACATCAATTACCAAGCCTATGCGACACATTTCTCAAGTTTACATATAAACCATATGTTATAAGCAATCACAAGCACCAAAACTACCTTAGTTTCCTTTTGCCAACTTATATTCATATTAATTTTATTCAATTTTGCATGGTTTACAATCCAAGCATTCTCAATCCATTGCAATTTTTAACTCAATTTCTTATTTTCACTTCAAGATCATCATTTAAATTTAAATTAATGACATCCCATTCTACTTTCATCCAAACCAACTTCATTTCATTTCACTTGAATGATTTACATTCAAGTTTACTATATACCATTCATATTTACTACAACCAATTCATTTCTATTTCAATATGATTAACATATGCCTTACTTACATTTCCTAATTTTAACTTACATTCCCCATTTGATTTACCATCAAATTTTATTTTAAACTTGAAACATTTGCATTTCTTTTATGATTCATTTTCATTCATATGCAAAATCACTTAATAACATTTCAATCCATTCCAATTAATTCAAAACCAATTCAGTTGCTGTTTAAACAACTCAATTCTGAATACATGCAAATTCTCATGTCATTCAAGCAAAAATAACCACCACTTCAGCTCATAACCATTTAAAATTACTTCTAGTTTAGATTCATATTTATTAACAATCCAAACAAATTTATCATTTCATTATAATTATTAAGTTCAAACCGAACATTTACTTCAGATGCATTTCCTACCTGAAGTTTACATTATTATTATCATTCTATTCTAAATTATTTACAATTCAAACCATCGCTATTATAATTCAATTCCATTTTTCATTCACACTTCATTATTTGTTACCACAAATTTAAATTCCATGCCACAATTGGAATTCTATTTACTTTCCAAATTTTGACCAATTATCAAAATTCTATTCATTTCAATACAAATTCCATTAAATTGTAATTTCAATTTAGTCAATAACCTAATCCATATTAGCTTTTAATTTGCTTCCTCAATTCACCTTGAATTTATTTATAATATGACCATTTTCCAATTATTTCATTTAGCAAATTTAAATTTTCTACCTTTCCTTTTCACTCCTTTGAATAGAATCTAAATTTCTTCCAATATTATTTATTACACAACTGAAATTAAATATCAATTTCACCATTGAAACAAATTTCATCTTCACAATACATAAGTTCAAGACTTATTTGCTAACTTAAATAAGTTAACTTAAGAACATCCACCTTTATATTCTCACTTTGCTTCATTACACTTTACATTTCATTCAGTCAAGTTTTGAATTTGCCACACTATTCAACTCTTTCCATTAATAAATTACAATTTCACTTCCATTCAGAGTTTAGATTGCTTACTTAAGCCCATTTCCATTTTATAAATACAAATTCAAATTATAACACTTAATAACTTAAGAATATGAATTTCTTTATGCAATTCTAAGCAATTTACATTCCACCTTTATATCCAATACAAATTCTCAATTTTAATCTCCATATACAAGTTCAAAACATATTTACTAACTTAAGTTCATTCACTTCTTTTATATCTCACTTTACCTTATTTCAATTTACATTTTATTTGAGACTAGGTTTGAATTCACCATGCCATGTAACTATTCCCCAATTGTGATTATAATATCATTTCTATTTAAATAAGTTCAATAACTTATTTATTTTAAAGCCATACTGCTCATTTTAATCCATCTACATCTTATAATCACAATTTCAATTCTCTCTATATATACATCACTGAATTTTTAAGGATACAAATCTACTTTCACCTAAGTCCTTTGCAAACTTCAAATCCTCAATTCCAGATTATAAGTATAACACTTAATAGCTTGTGGTTACAACCCATTACACAATGACCCACAATTTCACAGTCAACTTACATTTTGATTTAATCCAAATCAATTTAATTCTAAGCCCAATTGATTTAACTTATCCAAGTTAAATTCCAATTTTCTACTCACTTCAATATAGTTCATTTACTTTCATTTACTCAAGTTAAAATTTTAATTCCAAGATTAAAATTTTCATTTCTTCCTTATTAATATCATCTTTACTTAATAAGTCCAACAATTGATTTATTTTACTTTACACATTATTTAAATAGAAGTTTCCAGAATTCAATTTCCCAGTTTTATTTCAAAACCAATTTGAAATAATAACTAACTCATACACTCCTGGTATCAAATCAAATCTCCCAATTCCAAAACACTTGGTTTTATTAAAACAAACTTCCCTTTGAAATTAATAAAACCACTTGTATACCCAACAAGTCAAACAAATATCATAACCAACCACTTTGGTAGCAATCCATCACTTTAGAAACTCGAAAATGAATTCTAATGATGTGGCCAGCATCATCAGGATTATTTTCCAGCAACTAAAGTGAGTTCAATGCTCCTTTCTTCCAAAATTTATCTCAAGCCAATTTCCATTCAAAATTATTTCCTCAAATGAATACCCCATTCTTCAAATGCTTTTGCAAACATTTCTAACATTTTCACAATGTTAAATTCCCAAACCTTTGTTTAAAATTCATTTGAAATCCCTTTCAAATTTTCCAGGGTAAAAATTCTGGTTTAAATTAAATTTTAATTTCACTTCTTCTTCCTATTTGAATCATATTTAATCAATTCCGTTTGGTTATAAATCAATTTAATATCTTACATTCCCAATGGTTTATATATCATCTCATTTCAAATTTAAATCAAATTTTAGATTCATATTTGATTACAGTATTAACAACCAACCAAACAATATATATATAATTGAGAAAACCATTTCTTTTATATAAAATATAATGTTGGGTAAAATTATTTCATTTACCCACTTTAAAAACAATACTATGTCGGTTTATCTTGTTCTAGAGTTTAGAAACCCCTATCGATACGGTTGTACTTCCCGCACCGACCAGAATTCATAAACACTCCACCGATAAGTCAACACAGTATAAAAACAATTTTATGTCCACTAACAAGTACGCTCTCATATCTATTTATACACTCAACTCATTATAGAGTACTATTAACTCTGTTTAATGAGTAATTTCCCCACCAAAGCCTAGGTTGTCGCCAACCTAAGCTCTGATACTAAGTGAAACAGCCCGCAAATCCATACCCCTTGAGTCAACACTACCCTACATCAATTAACTCAAGCGGAACAGAAATACGAACCATTAGGGATTAAAGAAGAAGAGATTGAAGAAGAAGAGACTAAACAATATCAGAATCTCACGGTCGCAGCGTGATAAAATATAATAGTAAATATAGATCTTTACACAAAATGAAATCTATAACTGTTTTATACATCATATCATCCGAGTATCTCATACATCAAATTACCAATCAGACATATCATACAATCACAGCAGCAGAATATATATATAGGTACAGATAATACGTCTCGGACTCCAGCTCCTTTCCTGCTCCAAAGCATTATGTCATGTACATTTAATACTCGGTCTGACCCGAGCATTATAATGAAATAACAACCGAGTCAGTCTGGAATACCAGCTGATAACAATGCATCCAAATTGATTATTAAAGTTTCAAAAATCCTTTGAAAACAAAAGCATCTCGTAAGACCACGCCATAAATAAACATGTCGGATTTTTACCTTACGATAGCTAAAACACTTTTTATAGAAATCCTCTGATATTATAGTAGGGTCTATTTACAAATACTTATAAAATAGCCGAAATTGTTACATTCATTAAATTCCAGCTACTAGCCACAAAAGTGGGTAATACAAACAAAACTCGTACAAGGCTCGTAGGGAAAATGGATTTCCAACAATGACTAGGCACTGGGGTACCACCTGTCACAGTACGGGGCCTAGATCACCGTACCGAGGACCACTCCCGATCCCCTGCAACATAAGGCCGGACCCATCCCTTACTGGAAAGTTCCGAATAAGATCACCCCGCGGTTGGGATCAGCAACCGCCTACTAAGCCGAAATAGAAAGGGACATCTAGATAGGGATGACCTTACTCTCCAGTAGGGGCTACCCATGAAGCATTGCTGCATATCCCCTGATTTTCAGTCATTCCCGGTTGATAAGACTTGAGGCTTAGCGTTACCTTTAGAACGTTTCACTTAAAATGCCCATCGCCCACCTGACGATGTTCCGAAAGCATTCGTCCATACAAGTCCGTCCCGAGTTCGAACGGAACCGAAGGCACTACTCCTACTACATCCATTTTGAAAATATCCTCAGGATTAGTAGCGATTAGCCCTTGCACTTCACTGCTCCATCTTCGAATCCAAAATCGTTTTTCACGAAAACGTACAAACCGGATCAAAGTGGTTTTCGAGAAATAAATCTCGATCCCGGTCTCTTCGAAACGATCAACGCATTTGTCCAATATTGATAATCGGTGATTTAACTATCAATTAACATTCACAAACATCCATCACACAATACATAATTCCCAATAATTTATTGGCCTCAAATATCTTTAAAAGATATATTTCCAAATTTTCAAAACTCATCTGAAAACAATTTCCCAAAGTTCTTCCTTTACAAGGTAAATCCTTTACCATATATTCCCATTGGAGATAACCAAGTTCAAAAACATTTAAATTTAAAACAGTTAAAACATTTAATAATGAAATATACTTTAAAATACCTAAATTTACTTCTAGTTACTTACTCAAAAATATAAATTTAAAATAAGTGAAGTAAAACTATTTATTAAGATCTAAACTTGATTTTTACATAAAAGTTTAGTTAAACTAAATTTAAAGGTAGAGTTTTAAAAAGGATTCATAATAATTCAAATAACTTTATTCAAAACTAGCCTTTAAATAAATCCATTTGTAAAAATAATTACTAAGATATTCATACAAATTTACTATTGCTAATTTATTAATTGTTACTTTAAAATAATAATTTTCAAAACACTCTTTAAAGCAAGTTTGAACTTTAGACTTCCTTTTAATAAAATCTGTTTAAAACTCGAACTAGATTTTTCCAGGGAAACTCATTTCCACTTAAACATCCCAGAAATCCTTCTTATAATTTCTGTCAATTTATTCAATTCAGATTTATGATTTAATAATCATAAATTTACTTTCCACGTTTAAATAACTTCTTATGAAGCTTAACCACATTTCCGTTCCCGGAAATTTACTTTCAAAGTGTAGGTTTTAAAAATCTCTTTTTAAATAAACTATTATAAGTTTATTTAATGAAATCATATTTAATTTCCAGGAAACATTATTATCAAAATACCCCTTCGTTATTTTTAACAATTTATAACTTCTTATTCACGTTTATCACCAGAATTCCATACCTTCACATTTACCAACTAATACATATTCCACTTTATTTATATTTCCCAAATTTTCATTCTTCACCCAACCCAGATTCCAAATTTATTCCCTTAAATTCTTTATTTATCAAATTCTTTATTTCTTTATAAACCCAATTTATTAAATTTTATTTTTAAAATTCTATGTGAATACTTATCCAGCGATATCATAGAACAATTTAATTCAGAGTTATCAATCTCAATATATAAACAGGTTACATCATCAATTATAAAATGATTACTATAGGGTGAGGAATCCAGTTGGATCCCTCCAACCTGTTTTTTTTCCTGCATCCACAATTATTAGCACATCACATATATAAATATCAATTCAGACTGATAACAACAATTATATTCAACCAATCACACAGATATTTAAATATTAACTATTTAAATCAGCCAATATCCAGATGTGAGTGAGAATAACTCACCTTGAGTTTCAGCGAGCGTTCGAAATTAAAATTAAACCGAACGACGTTCGATTTAACTCAAATTTCTACTTGTCCGGAATGAATCCGGAACTGCTCCACTGCGTAGTACGCGCTTCTACGATTCCGGCGCCACAAATTTCGTCAAATTCTGATTACATATGAAATAGATATGAATTTTATAAGTTTTGCACCTTAATTTAAAACAATTCCTTTTTATTAATAATAATATTATACCACTCAATCATCAGCCGCCCATTCCGGAGGGAAATCACGTTCGTACCGTCTCTTCTCTCATCATGCACCCAGGAACAAGCACGAATGAAAACAAACCCATCATCATCGATTAGGGTTTTGAAATCGCGCCTCCAACGTCGCATCCAACTCGACCGGGAACCACTGCACGAACGGCCGTCGAAAGCTCCACCAACGCCTTCGACTATGACGAACTCGAACTCCCCATGGCTGCGCAAATCGCGTACGAACACAGCGAACGGAAGCCATAAACTCCATCAAACGACAAACTGAAGCAAGATCTACCGTTGGATCTGTAGATCCAGACGCTCTCTACGATTTTCCAGTTGGAGATTTTCGAAATCGTAGCTTAGCTTGAGAGATTTCGAGGAAGAAACGAAAATGATTACCGGCCATTGAAACAAAACTGCGCGGCTCCAATGTTTGGCTAGGGTTTAGAGAATATAGTGAATATATAATATAATTTAATATTATTTTAATAATATTCTTCTAAATTTAACATCGTATGCAAACGAACTCCAAACTACGCGCACCAATAAGCGTTTTTAAGGTTTTTCCGCATTCCGGACACAATGGAACAGGTGTCGTAAGTTAATTCGGTCATACGTGCGAGTTACGGAATTAAACGATTAATTCTAATTTAAACCGATTAAAACGATTTCGTTGCGTTTCGAGCTGCCACGGTCAAACGGCAACTCCGATAGCTACGAAAATTGAAATTCGATAATAACTAACTATTACGGATCCAATGGAACTTGTTTCGTTGAATTCCGAGACTGTGCCCCGGAAGGCTATTTTAACTCGTCGATTAAATCAGACGATTTTCCGAAATTGTCGAAATCACTCAAAATTTCACTTTTAAAATTTTGCTAACTTAATAATAAATCATATGAAATTTATAAGCACATTAAAAATCATTTTGACTCGTTCCGGACCCAAATCTGATTAATTGCATTTTAATAATATTAAATTCATCTTTAAATTAATATAAAATTCCAAATAATAACTTATTGACTTCTAATTTTATATCCATTTATACTCAAAATTACCAATTATCCCAAATTCTAATATTAAGCTATTATTATTCAAATTCCAATTTAATTTCCGTATTTGAAATTTTACCAATTCTATCAGCTTAACCAAAAATCTTTTATTCCAAAATTCAAATTATATCCATATTCAATCATTTAAAATGAATTAAATGTTCAAATTTAGCTGTTATCCCGCTTTTTTGGCAAAGCCGCGATACCAAAAGATTGATCGAAAAACGAAGGACAGTTCGCCTCAGAGGTTGATCGTACTTCCTTTAGCCATGGATATCACTGAATTTTATCCGAGTCCAGAATGAGCCACAATTGATAGGACACGGCAAGAAAGGCTACAAGAGCCAGCATTTCAAATTTCAGGTCAATCCGAGGTCGTATGCTCAAGTTATGATGGATTCAAGTTGAGAAAGATGGACGTTGCTCTGTTCGAAACCATGACCTTACCTATGTTCGAACCCATCTGGTTCGAACCCAAGAAGTGAGGCAGCGCCTCGAATCCATGCACATATACCAGAGTTCGAATCGATGAGTTCGTATCCATCGGATCGACTCCACTTCGAACCCAACTAGTTGGAACCCACCATGTTCGAATCGACAAGAAAGGGGGACGTTCGAATCCATCAGCTAGAACCTCGCTTCGACTCCATCAAGTAAATCCCCAGATAGCCTTGCTTCGAATCCACCAGACAAGCATGCTTCGAACCCATCGATATGCTTCGTTCGAACCCATCCCTGGAATCATGTTCGAACCCATCACAGTGCCATCTTCGAACCCATCACAGAGTCGTGTTCGAACCCATCCCTGATGCCATGTTCGAACCCATCCTGTGCTGCCTTATTCGAACCCACTGGGTCAACCCACGTGTCCTCCATCGGTTCGAAATCACCGAGATACACGGAGTCGAAGCGGTCAACACGGGGAGAAGTCCGGATCGATTCGAAACTTGCGCTCCACGTCACCACGAGGTCGCGTGCCATACTGGTTTCGAAACCATCGTTTCGAGTAACAGGGGTTCGAACCAAACAGCCTTGCCATGAAGTCTATTTCGAACCCAACATATCTCCTAACCTACTGATCCAAATGCAATGAAACTTTCACAGATGCTTGCATACATGCTGAAGAATGTCCACGCCAAATTTCACCTCGATTGGATGAATTCTTGATCGGTTCGAATGGAGTTCGAACCGATGCCAAAGTGGGCCCAAACTTCCCGAGACCGTACGTGTGGGCCCCCTCACGTGCCAGAAGTGGTCTCCCGAGTTTTCAGCGAGTTACCAGCAGCCTACACCTATAAATAGAGCCCCAGGGCCAACAGAAAAGGGATCTTCTGACTCTGAGACGCCGAGACTCTGCCGGATCAAGATCTTCATCATCCTACATCATAATTCTATTGTTGATTTCGAATTTCCAGTTGTAACTTGCTGTGGATCGCTGTACCAACTTGTAATCGTTGATAGAGAATCAATAAAACATCGAAAAACTTCACAGTGGACGTAGGCAACACGCCGAACCACTATAAATTGCTTGTCTACGTATTTTCTTTACTGTTGACTGGAGTTTTTGTTAGATAATATTCATATTCAGTTCGTACTCTTGACTATTATCTCTTCAACGACTCCCGAAGAGTGTTGTGACCAATTTTGGTGCAAACACTTTGGTGCTTTCACTGAGAAAACCCAGCTTTTCTCCTGCTCGTTGGATCTGTCATCGATACCGGATTGAACAAATCTAAGAGAGAGATCCAGATCTTTGAATTCAAATTCTTTCCATTCTATTCAGATTTGCAAAAGTCTAGGGAAAGGAATCTTACTGTTCATAATGGTGAGCATCAGAACCACTTCTAACCTTGGTAACTAGGAAGACCGGGATAGACCGGATCCCGAGCAGCTACCATCTACCCAGGACGTCGCCGGGCCCTCGGAATCATCTGGACCGGTGACGAGGCAAGAGCTTCAAACGTTGCTCCAGGAGCTGACCCAGAGTCGGCAGCAGTTGACGGAACAATTACGCGCTAACGCTGAATTAACCCGCCAGCTACACAGTCATAAGCGCAGGCGGTCGAGGAGGGATTACGCATCCCAGTCCTCCACGGAGAGTTCGGCTTCCACTGATTATCATCGTAGACCTTCGCGACCCCGAATGGACGGGAATTATGCACAGGCTACTAGAGACATTCCTGCATTGACGGTTGGACAAATACGAGTCGGCCCATCTGCTAGCTTCCACACAGGGCCTTCCTCCCGGGGAGGCGCTGCTCCTCAACACACTATCGACAACCGTCCTACAACCATCGCTACGGAGCCTGGGGCGGACATCCATACTTTGTCAGATCAGAACCATCACCGACGACGGCAAACTCCTGAGCCGTATGTACCAGAGAATGTCGAACCAAGGAGGCGAGATCCGGACCGTCGACAGCATCCGGTCCAATCCCGCATTGTGGAACCCGACCACACCTTGGTTCAACACGCCCAGAACGCAGCTGTAACAGATATTCCAGAAATGATCAGGCAGATGATCCGTGAAAGTCAGGGATTTACTAACGACGACTGGGGAATCTCCCGGAGTCACACCCCATTCACAGACGAGATCCTGTATGCCGAACCCCCTCGGCGATTTAGAATGCCCGCATTACCGATGTACGAAGGGAACTCAGACCCCAATCAACACATATTGAAGTATGAATGGTCCATGAGCGCCGCTAGAGCAGACAATGCGGTCAAGTGTAGGAGTTTTCCTATCTCTTTGGGAGGTATTGCTACGATGTGGTTCACGCGATTGCCACCCCGTTCTATCTCTTCGTTCAATCAGTTGGCCAGGAAATTCGTAGAACAGTTTCGCATGCACGTTGCAAGGCCTAAGGACGTCAACACTTTATCTAGCGTTACCCAAGCTCCAGGAGAGACTCTTAGACACTATTTGGAAAGATTCCATAAGGCTTGTGTGGAAATCACTAACCCCAATGATAACTCGATTCTGATGGCGTTGATGAAAGGGATTGACCCTGACTCGGATTTTGGAAATTGGTTAGCAGGAAAACCCCCTGCGTCGTTGGACCGCTTCTACTCCAAAGCCGCTCAGTTCTTGAGGCGCGAGGACGCGAAGCAGTCTAGGAAACAGGACGATGCAGGACCTAGTGGAGAGGGGATTCAAAGTAATGTGGCTGTTAAACAATCAGGAGAGAGTTCTGGGAAAGTGCAGCTAAATATCCAGAACAAACAATCACAACCCAAGAATAACGGGAATCAGAACAGAAAGCGGGATCAGAACCGTGGGCCGAGGCGCAGGGCCCCTATGTTCGACAATTATACTCCGTTGAATACATCGCTGGAGAATGTGTATCTACAAACTTGCAACGCCATGCAATACAAGAAGCCTACTCCGAAGCCGTCGTCGGAGAGACAGATTCAAACAGGCAAGTTTTGTAGATTTCATGACAGTTACGGCCACAACACCAACGAGTGCAGACACTTGCAGGATTTAATTGAGAAGTTGATCAGGGAAAGAAAATTGGATCAGTTTGTACGGGCGCCGCAGTCTGGAGGTGCGGGTCCGTCGAACCAGAACAATCGGCAAAACCAGCCAAGGCAAGAAGAACCCGCCCGAACAGGCGGAAGGCTAGTGATAAACACCGTTAGTGGTGGTCCTCATCCGGCAGGTACGAGTTGGAAAGAGATGGAGTCATATGCTAGCTCGGTTAGGCATATGAATTTCGAATGTTGCAGTAGTTACGACGAAGGGGCTCCGGCAAAACAACAAAAGACGATGGCAGATGACATCGTGTTCCGGAACCGCGATGCAGACAAGGTCGAAGCCCCGACCATCGACCCACTTGTTATATCCGCCCAGGTCGGTCCTGCTTGGATGAAGAGGATACTGGTGGATAGTGGGAGTTCAGTCAATATTTTGTTCAAGAGAGCTTACGATCAGATGAAAATGGAAGCCAAAGACCTGAAGCCCTGTCAGTCCAGGATTCACGGCTTCGATGGAAGTGCTAATATACCCACAGGGGTTGTGGAGTTACCCGTGGAGTTGGGGATCGGTGAGTGCAGAAGAGTACGCATCGTGCCATTTGTTGTTTTGGACATACATTCACCGTATAACGCATTCCTGGGCCGACCAGCCCTTGCTGAATTTCGGGCAGCGATCGCCCCGTGGTGTTTGACTTTGAAATTTCCAACTGATTGTGGTATCGGTGTGATTCATGGGGATCAGGCTGCTGGAAGAGCCTGTTATGTTGCGGAGCTGCGAGAGGCGCAGCGAAGGGAGAAAGGTAAGGGCGCAGAGGAATCTCTTTGCGTCCGTTCTGCCGATGATTGACAATTGGTGCTCGGACCTCGGCCCGGGCACCCCAACCAATTCCATAAAGACCTTGACCCAAGGGACGACGACAGCACTGAAAAATCTACAGAAAGTCAGGCTTCTCCGGCTGAGCTAACTATCAATGTCCCGATCGAAGATGATGGCGATGATTCGAGAATGTTAAAAGTTGGGTCTCAATTGAGCCAGGGGGCACAACAGGAATTGGTTGAATTCCTCCGGGCGAATCTTGATGTGTTCGCCTGGACGCATTCCGACATGTGTGGGATCTCGTCGGAGATCGCGAGCCACACTTTGAACATTGACCCGCGGTATATCCCTGTCAAACAGAAAAGGCGTGGTATGGATCCAGAGAGATCTGCCTCCCTTAAGGAGGAGGTGGATAAGTTGAAAACGAACGGGTTCATTAGAGATGCTTTGTATCCGGAATGGGTGTCAAACCCGGTACTTGTCCGGAAACCAAATGGGAAATGGAGAACGTGTATCGATTATTCCGATTTGAACAAGGCCTGTCCGAAGGACAGTTTTCCACTTCCTCGAATCGATCAGCTTGTTGATTCAACTGCCGGACACGAACTGTTATCCTTTATGGATGCTTACTCGGGCTACAATCAAATACCCATGCATGTGCCCGACCAAGAACATACGAGCTTTGTGACTGATCTGGGACTATATTGCTACAAAGTCATGCCTTTTGGGTTAAAAAATGCCGGCGCAACCTACCAGCGTTTGGTTAACCGGATGTTTTCTGATCAGATTGGGAAGACCATGGAAGTTTACGTAGATGACATGTTAGTAAAGTCACGACATTCTATTGATCACGTAAAGGACTTAGGATCAATGTTTGATATCCTCCGGAGATATGGGATGAAGCTCAATCCGCTGAAATGCCATTTTGGAGTTGCGTCCGGAAAATTCCTTGGGTTCATCGTCAACGCCCGAGGGATAGAGGCTAACCCCGAGAAGATTTGGGCCATCAGAAATCTTCAAACTCCAAGGACAATAAAGCAAGTTCAGAGCCTTAATGGGAAAGTTGTTGCATTGAGTAGGTTCATCTCGAAGTCGACTGACAAATGCATCCCCTTCTTCGATCTGATCCGAAAAGGGAAACGAAACTTCGAATGGACCGCAGAATGCGAAGGTGCGTTTCAGTCATTGGTTCAACATCTTTCTACACCGCCGATTCTTTCGAAGCCTATTGATCATGAGCAATTATATCTCTACTTGGCGGTATCTGAAAGCGCAATCAGTGCGACATTAATCCGGGAGGAAGATCGAGTGCAAAAACCGGTGTATTA
This sequence comes from Allium cepa, assembly GCA_030765085.1. Lineage (NCBI taxonomy): Eukaryota > Viridiplantae > Streptophyta > Magnoliopsida > Asparagales > Amaryllidaceae > Allium > Allium cepa. Next base: position 446,924,462 of record CM060931.1, read on the forward strand.
CGTGAGTAAGCGGCTGACCGGAGCCGAGAGGAATTATCCAAAGCTGCAAAAGCTGGCATATTGTCTAGTTGTTGCCTCGAGAAAGCTCCGTCCATATTTCCAAGCTCATCCTATCACCGTGTACACCGACCAGCCGTTACGACAGGTCCTCACGCGGCCTGAGACGTCTGGTAGGTTATTGAAATGGAATATTGAATTGAGCCAGTTTGACATTGCTTATACTCCAAGAAGGGCCATACATGGTCAAGTTCTGGCAGACTTCGTTGCTGAATTCACTTTATCCGAGGAATTACCTGAGAGTAGCGAACCCTCTACGCACATATGGAAGTTATATACTGACGGCGCCTCCAATGAACGGTGTTCGGGAGCAGGGGTAGTGCTTCAAACTCCTGAAGGCCGATCTATATGCTACGCCCTGAAGTTCGAGTTCCGTGCAACTAATAACGAGGCTGAATACGAAGCTTTACTCACTGGGCTGAAGTTGGCCCACGACCTGAGAATTGCCGCTGTGGAGGTGTATTGTGACTCCCAATTGATCGTATGCCAAGTCCGAGGTGAATATCAAGCTAAGGATCGGAGACTAGCGGCTTATTTATCCAAAGCCAGGAAAATTCTTGATCATTTCGATTACTATGCCATTTTCTATATTCCTCGGGAGCACAATCAGAAGGCCGATTCATTGGCGAAGTTGGCAAGTACGGGCGAAGCCCAACAGTTGGGGCTTGTTCCTGTGGAAACCCTATCTTCCCCGAGCATCGATCAGAATGAGGTCAATCATGCATTCGAAGCTACCACCGATAGGGAGTCGTGGATGACCCCCTATCGAGACTATATTGAACATGGGACGCTGCCTGAGTGTAGAAGTGAGAAGAGGCAGGTCCTTCGAAAGGCCTCACGGTTTATCATCCAAAATGGGGTTATGTACAGAAGGGGATACTCTGTCCCTCTACTCCGATGTATCACGCACGACGAAATCAAACGAGTGTTACATGATGTCCACGAGGGAGAATGTGGCGATCACATCGGGGGGCAGACACTCGCCAAGAAGATACTCCGATACGGATATTACTGGCCTACCGTTAATCGAGACGCATCAGACTACGCCAAAAAGTGCGACAAATACCAGAAATATGCTCGGATTCCTAGAGCCCCACCTACTGAGATAACCCAAATGGTTAGCCCCTGGCCATTCGCAGTATGGGGGATCGACATAGTTGGAGCGTTGCCTCTAGCCAAAGGTGGCGCGAAATACGCCATCGTCGCGGTTGATTACTTCACTAAATGGGCCGAAGCGGAGCCTCTTGCAACGATCACAACGAAGAAAGTGATCAACTTCGTGGTGCGCAACATCATCTGCCGATTCGGTCTACCTCATACTATCATCACAGATAATGGAGCTCAATTCGACAGTACCGAGTTCAAAAGTTTCTGCCAACGATTTCGCATAAATAAGAAGTTTTCCGCAGTGGCACACCCTCAAGCAAACGGTCAGGTCGAAGCTGTTAATAAAATTATAAAGTCAATACTGAAGAAACGACTGGAAAAGGCCGGAGGCAAGTGGGTCGACGAACTCCCTATGGCGTTATGGGCCTATAGAACAACTCACAAAACTGCAACTGGTCACACTCCGTTTTCTCTGTCATATGGCTCAGAGGCCGTTATCCCAGTCGAATTGGAAGTGCGCTCTCATCGTGCGACATATTATGATCCGAAGACCAATGCCATATTGCTCGCTCAATCTCTGGATTTACTGGATGAGAGGCGTGAAGAGGCGGATTTGAGGGCAGCCGCATATCGGAGTCGAGTCGCCCGGCTGTATAATGCTAAGGTCCGTCCGCGAACCTTTGAACCTGGCGACCTTGTACTCAAAAGGGTTTATCCGGTCCCTTCGCATATGAAGCCAAATTGGGAAGGGCCGTATGTTATCTCACAAAAGCTCGGAGGTGGCACGTTCAAATTATCAACGGTCGACGGCTTTGACTTGCCGAGAGCTTGGAATAGCGAAAGTCTTCGTCGCTACTACACATGAAAACTTTACTCGTTTATTCTCTATCAACTTATTTCTTTGCATTTTATCCTAGCATTTCGAGATTTAGATTTGTGATAAGGCAACTGATTTTGCCATATTTTCTCGTTTCAGCAATAAAATGCCGTCTCTTCAAGCAAAAGCTGTGATTTACTGAATATGACATACAACATCACAACGCACGGAGAGCTAAGTTCCATCGCACGGTGGGATTTATTCAAATAGGGAGTGACTATGATAAGACCGGTCACTCGCTAAGTGAAACCCGAGCTCGGGGATAGAACAATACATTAACATTCACAGGGATTGATACACGACAATCCCTCCTCCAACTCCGACTTCCCAGAGTGAGAATTGGAGTATAAACTTCAACTCTCGGTTCCCGGAGCGCGAACCGAAGTACAAATTCACTGCTCCCAAAGTGAGAGCGGACTCCAACTTCCCGCAGCGTGAATTGGAGTATAAACATTTAATAATTCGTTCCCGGAGTGCGAACGGACTCCAACTTCCCACAGCGTGAATTGGAGTATAAACATTTAACAATTCGTTCCCGGAGTGCGAGCGGACTCTAAATTCCCAGAGCGCGAATTGGAGTATAAACACTTAATAATTCGTTCCCGGAGTGCGAACGGACTCCAACTCCCCACAGCGTGAATTGGAGTATAAACATTTAATAATTCGTTCCCACTGCGCGAACCAACCCATCAATGCGGACTCCAAATTCCCAGAGTGTGAATTGGAGTATAAACATAAGTTGCGGGTTCCCGGAGCGCGAACCGAAGCATCCGTGCAAACTCCATATTCCCGAAATGCGAGTTGGAGTATAAATGTCAATTCCGGGTTCCTGAAATACGAACCCAAACTTACATGTCTTATCCAAGCTCCCGGCGTGTGAAGCGGAGCACCAACGCCAAGTCAAAGTTCCCGTAGTGCGAACTAAAGCGTTAATACTAACTCCGAGTTAATAGAGTGCAAGTTGGAATGTGAACACCATTCCCAAGTTCCCGGAGCGCGAACCATGTTACAAGCATCAATAACACTTGAACTCCTGGAATGCAAACCAGGTTATTGATCTCAAATTACTCTAAGTCCCCGGAAGGCGGACGTGTACGTAAGATTTGCAACAAGTGCAACCGACTGCCAAAAATATAAGTGTTGTTCCCCAAGACTGGGGGGCACGAAAGCTAAGTGTCAATCACTCACCGAAGTGATACGACGTCCGAAGTTCAAATCATTCATCAATCGCAACTTGTGACCAAGATTCTCAGGTGTGGCAAATGAAACGAGCTCTGCTTAAACGATAAAAACACCACAAGAACTCCGGACCGAGAGCAAGACACTGCAAGTACTTAAGCACAAATAAAACAAGAGTTGAAACAAAGAAACTAAAGTTTATTTCAACTAACTAAAAATGAGGGCTTACATATGAAAAAGTTTTCCCAAAAAACAATTCCTGCTAGCAGGAGCCGAACCTGCATCTATACACGGCCTACTAACAAAAAACAAAAACAAGTACTTATCCACCAAAACATCTACTTGTAAAGCCGGTCTACTTCTTCTTCTTTTTCGTCTTCCTTATTAGTGGTTCTTCGTCAGAATCACTAGCGACCGAAATTCTTTTTGAGTGGTGCCTCCTCTTCGGCGGTGACTCTTCGGCTGGGGGCATGATATCGATGTCCTCCTCAGAGCTCGAATCTACAAGGAGGCTTCCCGCCGGAGGAGTAGGGGGGACTGGATCTGTGACGGAAATTGAGATAGTGCCACCCGCTGGTACTATCCTAGCAGGTGTTGAGCTATGCGCCGTCGCGCTGCCACCGGCGCTACCACTGTGCCTCGCAGCTTCTATTTCAGCGCTGATTTCAGCCAAAATTTCCTCTTCTCGAGTCGCTTGGGCTTGGCTGGGGGCATCCGCAGCTTGCATCGAAGAACTTGAGGTCGGCAGGGGATCACTAACGATGATAAACTGTAAGTCCGTAGAGAAACCGCCCTGTTCACCGAGCAGCTCGCTCACCATCTGTTCCTCGAGAGATAACCCACTCCCCTGTGCCGCCTCGATCGACACCGCAGTTACAGCAGTAGCCTCGGTAGCGATGGCCTTATCCCTTTGGCTTGATTCTTGAGCCGCGACTGTCGGCACAACCTCCGTCACTAAGCAAAAACAATAAGTTATTAGTAACTTCTTCAAAACAAACTCTTTATTTAGAGAACACTGGAGATAATTTCGAAATACCTTCTCCAGTTTGACTCGCAGACGGCTGAACGACCTCGGGAGTGTGCTCATGGATGGGAGATAAGTGCGGCCGCTCCGGGTCGTAAGCAGGAACAGGTGGCAAGCTGACCGCGGACACAGGCACTGACAAAGGCGATGTGGTGACTTCAATGACATCCGCATGGTGCTCAACGCCCGATCCCTCTCCAACTTCCAGGGAATGACCACCCATCATCTCCTTCTCATGAGCAATGATAGCATCGTGAAGGACCTTCTTTTCATCCTCAGTTAATAACCGGTTCTCAAGCTCGAATCGGTCAACCGATTCGCCCGGATGCGCTTCCCCCTCTTCCTCGACCAATCGCTCCCAAGCGCTGCGAAGGTGAACGGGATAATCTTGAAGCCAGGATAAATTTCGGTGTTTTAACACGTTGGCGTTATAAGTTATAAGCAAATCTTCGATATCGGCCTCTAGCCTGGCCTCTGCTTGTTGAACTTTCTCTTCCACCTCTATCTCGACCGCTTGAACTTTCGCCACCGCAGCATCCCTTTCGGTGCGAAGAATCACAGCTTGTTCACACGCCTCCTGAGCTGCGCTATTCGCATCATCCCTTTCCTTGGCGATTTCAGCAAATTTTGACTTAAGCTCGTTCAACTCCTTCAGGGCTGCGTCCCTCTCTGCAGTAACCAGGGTGTTTCGATGACCCATGTCCTCAACCGTGGCGTAGTGTTCGCGTTTCATCCTATCCATGATTGCCTGGGCTTCATCGGTTTTTTTAGTGGCCTCTATTTCAGATTTACGGGATGATTCAGCCTCAGTATTCAGCACTTGAATGATGCGATCTTTTTGTGCTAACTCGGTTTGCAATTTTTCAATGGTGGCCGCCCGTTCGAAGGCCAGCGCCGATGCTTTCTTAGCTGCCTTATACCACACCTTATACTGTGCGTAGAAGTCGTGCACATAATCAAGCGCCCACCGCTCGGCCTCCGGTGGAATTCTTTTCAAGTTCGGGGGAAAGACATAATTGTCGAAGCAGATATTCGGGAATTCTCTCTTCAGCTGTGCAAGCCTAATCGCTCCTTCTCCCGTAATTTCAGTAGGAGGTTCCTCCGCAACTGACGGCGCCGACACCTCAGATCTAGAAGCTTGAGAAACCGACACATGTCGAGAAGAATCACGAGGTACGCGAACGGGAGGTTGTACGGGATCTCTGGAAGAAGGAGGGGTGCGCGATCGCGATCGACGCCTATGGCCCTTGTCCGAATCATATCTCTCATGACTAGAGTATCCGGAACGTCCCTGGTCATGATACCCGGGGCGTCCTTGGTCATAGTCTCTATCCCCCTCTCGCCTGCGCGAATCATAATAAGAAGACTTGCGGGCATGTCGAAGACTCCCAAGCATTGAACCTCGTTTAGACATAGTATCTGCAAGGCAAAATAAAATCGAATTAGTCACTCTTCGAATCAGGTAGTTTACAATCAAAGGTTATGCAGTGTCGTGAAGTGTGTGTGAATATGCATTCCCCCCGACCAACCAGAAATGTCGACCTCGCTAGTAATAAGAGGCTCGCTTAATTCTAGACTACGATGGAACTCCTCCAACCCGGCATCATGTTGAAAAGACACATCTTCTGGGATTGGAAGGTCGGCAAGCCCTTCGTAGAGACTCTCAGTACGCGGAGGAGACATCTCAGAGATCCTAACTCCGGAAGAGGGCCGGGCAATGACAACCGATTTCCGTCTCCCCCGCTTAGTTGGCTTAACCATGGCAGCCTTGCCTTTTTTTTGCTCCGCGACATCCGAAGCCACATCCGTAGGCTCAGTCAGCGGCTCATCGTCAGTGTGAGTTCTTTCAGAATCAGCCTCCTCGGCTATGACAACTTCGGGCTCCTTATGTTTGACTCGTTTCTTAGGAACGATCCTTTGTGCCACCTCAAATCTTATACTCTGCCTTCGTTCAATCAGCCCATAAGTCCGGAGATTCCTATCGGTCAAAAGCAACTCGATGTCCCTATCTTCGCTCGGGACTTCTCGAAGTACTCGCACCATCTCCTTAAACTCTTCACCTTCGGGTCGCGAGATCGTTGCTGTAAAAAGAAAAAATTAATATAAGTTCCACTTCGGCAGCAATTGTCGTAGTAACTATTTAAGAACTTGGTTATACTCACGTCTGAATAACCATCGTCGAGCAAAGCCTGGAGGGCACCTGACATAAAACCATTCTGTCCTATAGTAACTCAGCCTTGTCCAGGATCCCGTGACCACTTGACAATTTCTCACCGCCTCCAGAAATGTGAAAGAAGGATAATCACCACGAGTTTTGAAGTTGAACAAGTATCTGATTTCGATTGGAAGTGGCGGTCGATGGAGACATTCCATAAATGCAATGAACAAGCTATTGATCGACGCATATCCGTTCGGATGCAGCTGAGATGGGGCGATCCTCAAAAACGACAATACTTCTCTTATATACTCGTTGAACGGGGGAAGTGTCCCGGCCGCACACGCGTGGCGATTAAATGCTGTATACCCTTCAGGCGGATTATGTGGTCTATCATTCGGCCCCGGCAGTAATACATCGTCCAGTGACAAGCCGTGCCTCAAACATATCCTCCCCAACATGTCTTCAGAGATATTCGATGGAACGGAATCCGATGGATTGGCAATGAATGACGCATCAGGAAGTTCGTCCGGAGCCGGACCGATGATCTCAGGATCTATATCCGGAACTTCTAGCCTCGGAGAGGCTGCGCCTTGAATCTCCTGCTGCTGTGAACTTGAAGATTCCATAACTAACTAACTCATGAGAAACCATCGTTAGACGACAAAGAACCCGTGTGTTCCCCAGTGTAAAGTGTATGAATGTGTGTGGTACCGTGCCATGCATTGCTTGAACAAATGTTGTAGAGTTAAAGTGAACATTCAAACGACAAAGCTACGAAGTTCAGCTATAATGACCGTCATCGCTGACCGTCATCATTAAATCGTTTATATGATGGAAGTCGGTTCGGATAGAAGTTGTTATAGTTCCATCGACGAGCTTCAAAAGGCAATCAAATATGCAGTTCAATATTCAAGTCCAAGTATGCAGGAATGAAGCTCGCCGGAGTTATGCTTGAAAAATTTCAAATTTTGGAATCCATCATATAGGGTTCGAAACCATCACAGAGGCTTCGTTCGAACCCAACCGAACACCTCTTCCTTCGAACCCATCCAAACTCCGTTCGAACCCATGCGTTCGAAACCATCATGACAGTGCTTCGAACCCATGCGTTCGAACCCATCCTGACATCGTTTCGAAACCATGCATTCAGGCGCGCTTCGAAACGATGGCCAAGTGATAAATTCGAACCGTTACAGAAACCCTTAACTTGATATCGGTCGCGTTCGAAACCATCCACTTCGAATCGATACGAGGCTGTAGACTTCGAAGCGATAGCCTATGGGTTCGAATCCATCGATTCGAAAGGATCCCTCGAATCCCCCAATCGGTGCGAACAACGCATCCCAACAAGGACATTCCAAGGATCGATTCAAAATCCAATGGAAACACACCACCGTCGTCGCTTCGAACTCGAGCCCACACATCGATTCGAATCCCTCCCAAACCAGATCTGGTTTTGTCAATCTCGAAGCTATGCAATCGATGAAGGGAAATGAGTTCAAAATAACTTCGTCGCTTGAATCCGAAGCTAATTACCTAGTTTAAGCAATGGATTCGAGAGATTTAAGTCTTAAATCTTGATGGATTCGAAAACACGACGCAGTATTTTCTCCTTAGAAGCTTCGAAGCGATGAAGAGCGCAGTGAAAAAGTAAAAAGTGAAAATGGGGCAGGTCCACTGCTATTTATATGGGGGGTTGAAGATGACCGGGTCGATTCGAATTCCGGTAAAAATTGACCGAGTACAACAAGTCAGAGGGCAGGATGGTTTCGAAACCTATCTTCGAACCCAAATGCTTGAGGCTCCATTGTGTGAAGCACACAGACCACTGCCGCGAACGATAGTTTCGTACCTATCCAAGTCATCGGTTCGAAGATCAGTTTCGAACCCACCGAAACGAACTACTTGTTCGAAACCATCCTCTCACATCGGTTCGAATGCTAGTTTCGAACCCATCACAGCACAAAGAATACTCCATCTTCTAACATCGGTTCGAAAGTCAACTTCGAATCCATCTTGACACGAGTATACTCCATTGGGTCGAATGTCAATTTCGAATCCATCCATGCTCCAACGCATCGAGTCGAAGTCTCATATTCACACGACCCATCATTGCACAGGCATATTGCGTCCATACAAAATTGAACTTCGAACCCATCAATGCTCAAGTGCATCGGTTCGAAACATTACACTTGCGCAATTCAAATTCGATCTCTTCCACCTTCAATGTCGGTTCAGGAGAGGATCGATACGAAGGAACTTTTCAAAACAATCGTCAAGCGTTGTTTCAAATTCAAATTTCAAAAATCGATTCAGGAGAGAATCGATACGCAATTCTATAGCAAACAAAACTGACAACAACTCGCGGACGCACGACGTTAACAAGGTCATATTAACATACGTGCATACATGTCGGACTAACGTTCGATTTTGAATATTCACAGGGATCGAACACTCATCCTATTACAAATGCGACAGCCAACGGCTAAGCACTATTATACAGCAGCCAATCCTATCAACGCAGGGTTACAGCAGTACAGCATACGAGTTTCAACAAAAAAGAGAACAATGATTGTTCAGAGAGAAATGGCAGCTATTCAAAGCACGTCATGTTCCTACAATACGTACTTTGGGGGGCAAAATGTTATCCCGCTTTTTTGGCAAAGCCGCGATACCAAAAGATTGATCGAAAAACGAAGGACAGTTCGCCTCAGAGGTTGATCGTACTTCCTTTAGCCATGGATATCACTGAATTTTATCCGAGTCCAGAATGAGCCACAATTGATAGGACACGGCAAGAAAGGCTACAAGAGCCAGCATTTCAAATTTCAGGTCAATCCGAGGTCGTATGCTCAAGTTATGATGGATTCAAGTTGAGAAAGATGGACGTTGCTCTGTTCGAAACCATGACCTTACCTATGTTCGAACCCATCTGGTTCGAACTCAAGAAGTGAGGCAGCGCCTCGAATCCATGCACATATACCAGAGTTCGAATCGATGAGTTCGTATCCATCGGATCGACTCCACTTCGAACCCAACTAGTTGGAACCCACCATGTTCGAATCGACAAGAAAGGGGGACGTTCGAATCCATCAGCTAGAACCTCGCTTCGACTCCATCAAGTAAATCCCCAGATAGCCTTGCTTCGAATCCACCAGACAAGCATGCTTCGAACCCATCGATATGCTTCGTTCGAACCCATCCCTGGAATCATGTTCGAACCCATCACAGTGCCATCTTCGAACCCATCACAGAGTCGTGTTCGAACCCATCCCTGATGCCATGTTCGAACCCATCCTGTGCTGCCTTATTCGAACCCACTGGGTCAACCCACGTGTCCTCCATCGGTTCGAAATCACCGAGATACACGGAGTCGAAGCGGTCAACACGGAGAGAAGTCCGGATCGATTCGAAACTTGCGCTCCACGTCACCACGAGGTCGCGTGCCATACTGGTTTCGAAACCATCGTTTCGAGTAACAGGGGTTCGAACCAAACAGCCTTGCCATGAAGTCTATTTCGAACCCAACATATCTCCTAACCTACTGATCCAAATGCAATGAAACTTTCACAGATGCTTGCATACATGCTGAAGAATGTCCACGCCAAATTTCACCTCGATTGGATGAATTCTTGATCGGTTCGAATGGAGTTCGAACCGATGCCAAAGTGGGCCCAAACTTCCCGAGACCGTACGTGTGGGCCCCCTCACGTGCTAGAAGTGGTCTCCCGAGTTTTCAGCGAGTTACCAGCAGCCTACACCTATAAATAGAGCCCTAGGGCCAACAGAAAAGGGATCTTCTGACTCTGAGACGCCGAGACTCTGCCGGATCAAGATCTTCATCATCCTACATCATAATTCTATTGTTGATTTCGAATTTCCAGTTGTAACTTGCTGTGGATCGCTGTACCAACTTGTAATCGTTGATAGAGAATCAATAAAACATCAAAAAACTTCACAGTGGACGTAGGCAACACGCCGAACCACTATAAATTGCTTGTCTACGTATTTTCTTTACTGTTGACTGGAGTTTTTTTAGATAATATTCATATTCAGTTCGTACTCTTGACTATTATCTCTTCAACGACTCCCGAAGAGTGTTGTGACCAATTTTGGTGCAAACATTGGCGACCCAAAATTTCGGGTCGTTACAAAAACATAATTATTTACGCTTAAATGTAATGTTTTATTATATACGTATATTTTATGTTGTTAGTTATGTAACGGTTCTGAATGCAGATTATATGCTTACAATTGTTTTAGTTGCATATATGCATACACTTATGAAAAATAATTTGTTTTTTTCATACCTATAATAGTACGATTCGAAAATTAAAAAAGCACATTTTTTCTTTATTTTAATAATATATATTATAAATAAATGAATATAAATATAGTTTATAATTAGTAACTTTATTATACTTTATATATAAATGTTATATATAGTGTATTATGCATATATTATATTCGGAAGCAATAAAATATTATACATATATATTTATTATTATTTAAATATTATTTAAATCATTTAAATACATAAATTAAATGTATTATATAAAAATTATGTTTCACATTTTATAAAATTATATTATCACAAAAAACATGCACGGTGGAAAAATGAAAACAAAAACATTTTTTTATCATTTAAAAATATTTTAAATATAAGCAAAAAATCATAAGTTAATTATAAAATTATTTTTAAACCAAACATTTACGAAGTAAATTTTATAAGTGCTAAATATCATTTAGAATTTTAATGGAAATTTAAACTTCAATATTATATCTTGGAATTATTTCATATTAATATTTTAAATTAAAAATATACGAAAATTAATTAAAATAATATTAAAAGGATTAATTCTAAGTCATGTGCAAGATGAGGTAAATGTTTATTTTATTATAAATATTTTTATGTATTTATAAGCATTAGTCTATATTTTAATATGTTAATATTCATTTATAAATAAGTAATTTATACAATACACATACATAATTATTTAAATATTTTTATTTACATATCTACACATTGTTTACGGTTAAAAAAAGAAGAAGAATTTTTTTTACTTTATTTTATTTAATATATTTACAATTAATTTAAACATTTTCACATAATTATATATATATATATAATACTATAAAGCAAAACACTTGGCCAAAAAGTCAAAATGAAGCCTTTTTTGGAATGCCCAAGATACCCACATTTACAATTAAATCAGAAACGTTCATTCAGGGTTAATTTTGCCATTTTCATCACATACTACATTTACTTGGAAATGTGCGGCCGTATTTCTCGGCCTCACATACACGTATCGCATAAGTTCATCAATACGGCTACTTGCCTTCAAACCCTTTTCTCTTCTCCTAAAACTTATCCATTGCTATTGAAATCAGAACAAAAAATTATATCCCAAACCAAATTCAAAATTTTAACGATCAATTTACTTAATCTACCATTTTTATAACATTTGTTTGACTATATGGAAGGTGTAGATCGTTGAAGAAGTGGCACGGTGTGGGAAATAGGTGATGGATGTGGATCTAGGGTATCAATCGCCATAGATCGAGTTTGGAGTCTGTGGTATTCTTCCAATTTAGCTTTTAAATTTCTTATTCAAAAGTTTGTTTGCCAATTGAATTTTTATATACCGCATCCATTTTAGTACTTTCTCCGTTTAGCACTTTGTCGTTTGGCACCAAACCAATTTTGTGAAACGCGAATCATTGAAGAAAGAGGTGCCAGCTATAAGGGAGGAATCGATCGAGGATTCAACTGAAGCTGTAGAGTTTGCGTTAATCTTCATGATAGTCGTGGTTGATGAGGTGGCCACCATGACTATGGTTCCAAACAAAAGTAGGCTCTGGTAAGTGTAGTACAATGCTTGGACATAAAGCTAGAATGATCGGCTAAGTGAATTGGTAAGATTGCATTTGTCTTCATGTCTTTAGGATATTGAACTGCCTTACTTTTATATTTTGTTTATAGATGTTTGCTTTTGTTATGGCTACGTATGCAAGGAATGCTAGGTAGAATAATTTGTTCAAAAGATGTACAGTTAGTTGAATGTCAACAGATTGAAAACATATTGAGCTGATTCAATTGATAAACCTTAATTTTGTTTCCACCACCTCATATCAAATCTAAAATTTGTGTCATTGTCGAATATGTTTATATTCTTTTATTGCTGGATTTACAGAAATTAGCACTAATTTTCTTATCTTCATTTGGCATAAAAGGAAAAAAAATTTGTTTTTTTTTTTGTGTTGGGATTAAACTATAAATGAATAGGATTTGTAATAAAAGACATTTAATTTATAATTCAAGTTGTAATGTACAGTTACATTTAGCATAAATATAACAGTAATAGGCTTATCTATTTGCATAAATTAAATATACAGTCCTATCATTTCTATATTAGTGGTTGTCTTTTCAGCATAAACATATTAATTTTTCAAACACTAAATTCTTTATGGCTTTTCCCAAATGGTAAATATGTTTGGTAATAAGTAAAAGCGACTAACATGTTGAATCAACTACTACTATATTAGTAAAGGTACATCTATTGTTTCGTTATATATTATGACTATGCTAAGTAAAGATAATCATTATGGTTTGTATTAATATAGATTTAGTTTAATTTGTTTGTATGAATGCTCGTATTTATTTTAATTTCCAACTTACTGATGTGAGTGGTTTTCTTTAGAGGAGGAGCCCAATCTTGCTTAATTGCTTGGTGTTTTAGGTCTTCGCCTATATATGCATCTGCGCTTAAAGAAAAAGGTAAAAGGTATGGATAAATGAAGATCTAAAATTAATCGTGAGTTGGAATATTTGTCGATTATCTATGTTATAAAATGAATTATACACACATTATCTTATTTTCAAAGGATTAGATTTGAATATTCAATTCAATCATATATTTACCTTTGCTCAAATTGATAATGTATATCATTTACATAATCAAATTAACATATAAAATGAAGATAAGGTTTCAAATAGTACTTATAGTGTTATCCGGGTTTTTAACCCAGCAAGATCCAATAGGAGACGGAATAAGTTGATGAAGTCAGAATGGATCGGAACTTAGCCAAAAGGGTTAAAGCAACAAGTTAAAGAGAGCCAAATCATATTACTAAAGCATCGGTTGAATTTGATCAAATCAAGGGACCAACATCCGTTCAGTCCAATTAGCAGTTAAGCACAACCAGCTAGTAGATCGTCATCCAAATGGAGCATTATGCAACGAGACTACACAAACAACATCAATACAAGATCATGACAGCATGCCAAACTTCAAACTCCAAGAATAATTCAAGTGCTTAGATCGCTAGCGATCCATACTGTACGGATCGCCAGCGGTCCATACAAAATCATGGTTTACTATAGCACGAAGGAAGCAAAGAAGGCCTCAAAGACAAAGCAAAAATATGCTAAGTGTATAGATCGCTAGCTATTTATACACCATGGATCGCTAGTGATCTATATTTGATCACAGCACCCATGCGAGCTAGCATAGTAAAGAAATGGAAAAGAAGCTAAGTAAGTAGCTTGACGATCCATAGTTCCAGTTCTTGTAGCGAGCTAAGGTTCGTGGCATCTTCCTATGGTCATCTATGAGCAGTTATGAACAGGCATGTCCTAGAAGTCCTTCGATCTCTATAGATACCATCCTACCTGCAACACAAACGAGATCTTCTCTAGACTGGTTGCTGAAGCTCTGCTAAAAACTTTCTTTACTCTCGACCTCCCACACAACAATCTCCAAAGGGATTCACTGTGATTCTCCAGTGGTTCCAACTCTGGAGATTCCATCTAGTTAAGGATAATCAAAAGCCTTGTAATTAAACACTACTTGTAATACCAATCAGTCAATAATAAAACTATAAAGTGTACGTAGGCTTTACTAATAGCCAAGCCACTATAAAATTTCTTTGTCTTCCTTCTTTTACGGTCTTTTTTCTATACCTATTTTTGAGAAAAATATATGATCCTCTTCAGGAAGGAGAGCACACAAGTACATATATATAATAACTATAGAAAAGGAACCGCCAACAAGCCTAGTATGTGGCAAAAGACCCTTCATACAAAAGAAGAAATCAAATCCTCCCAAATGCCTATGAAACTAAAGACTAACCCTAAAATGACAACTCTATCCAGAATCCAAGGCTTGAAGTGACATCAAAAGATAAGTAGCCATCTGAAACAATTTCCGCAACCGCAACCTCAACAACCAAGTAGAAATACCACAATATACTACATTTGGACAAACCACGAACAAACTCCAAAACAACAATTATCACAATAAATCCCCAAAAAATCAACAACCCATAAGCAGAACACTTAAAAGGTTTACGATTTAAATGAGGACTTCTCCTAATATTACAAGTTGAATAGCTCCTACTATTCCTTCTAGCGGATTTGGATGCATGAATCAATTCTCTAGCAAGGATAGGAAAACGAGGAAATTTACCTATGGACGCAAGACAGCAATACATAACAATCTGAAACCCCTGGTCCAATAACAGACAGCTTGATCAGAACCAACATCTCCAGTCAAAGTAGAACACACATCATTCAAAACAGAATCCAAAGACTCCTCATCCAAATCATTGTGAACCAATTCATCATCCAAACAATCAGACTCTTCAAATCCAGCTCTATGTCTACCATCAACCATCACTTTAGAAGATATGTTATTCAAAGGAACTCTTGTCTAAAATCTTATCAACCATCTCTGAACGATTAATGGTACCATCATTAAACACTACCTTAACATCTTTAAACTCTGCCCAGTCACTCATAGAATAATTTATAACTCTAGCATCTAAACACTTAACATCAACATATAATTTGCTGTTTTTAAGAGTAGCCATTTTATAATCACCACTCAAGACAATTTCATGTGCACACTGTGTATGCTCATAATGCTCCTCTACTGTAATACCAAAGTCATCATGAACATTTTTAACAGCTCCATAATCAACTTCATTTATTTCAAGTGCATTTTGCTTAACCACTAAACCAACAATATTCATTTCCTCTGACATTGAACAAAAATTCGCAGACCCCTACTCAAATGAATATATAATGTCTACAACCCTTTCAACAGTTTTGTTCATCTTCACAGTGTTGTGCACAAGCACAATCGAACACAAACTACACAATATTCTGTCACAGAGATCAACAGGAACGCATGTTTCATCCCCAAATTTATTAAATGCTGTATAAATGCCATCATGAGATTCAAAAATTTCATTAAGCCCTTTATCTAATATCTGTCTACCATTTACATCCTTCTAGATATCAAATACAAGTGAATCAACAACTTGATTAAAACCCTTCCCCTTAACCGAAACATTACCTCCAACTTCCTCTAAAGATTGTCAAAAGAAACGTAACAAGTATGCAAACCAATCTCAAAACTTTAACCATAATTTAAAGACGACAAGGCAAAATATCTCACACCATATCATCAAAAAGATCGGAATTTGTATCTATGTTTAATTCAGATACCTCCAAATCATAAGAAACTGCATCATGAACTAAAAAGACTGAATCATCATTAAAAAAGGCATTAAACCCAAGAACACTTACTGAATTACTGGAGAACAGTGAAGGAGATATTGAATTACAATAGCAACTGTAGGATCCAATGACAAAGGATCGAAAGGCTTAATCTCTTCATTAAGGGACATAACAGTGCTAACTGAAGATTCAACATCGCTCGAAACTCCAAAACTATCTCTGCAATCAGACATCTTATCCACCCCCGATACATCACCCCTAAGAGAAGAAGCATACTTTCCAAAATATTCCATTGGATCTCCAAATTTTGAATAATAGTTCTTGCCAATGTTTACTGCGTTAATATCATCAAAATGAGAAAATAGATCTTCCAAGAACTGTAAACCCTCCTTTCTCTGCGACCAAAGATGATCTAGGAGAATTTTCTTAAGTTTTATAATTTTAAGAACGAATAGGAAGCCATGCTCAGAAATAGAGTGATTTTTACAGAAATTTAAATCCATCGAACAATCTTTTTTTGTGACCAATGCAATCGCATCTAAAACATTTAATACCAACGCAACAATCTCTAACCAAATTAGAAGGATCGCCACATCGATAGCAAGATTTTCTCCTACCTCTAGAATCAAACCCCCTCTTCGATCTCCATTTTCGAGTTGAAGCTTTCAAAGGATAAAAATGAGAATCCGACACCACGTGAACAAATGATTGACCTTTCGGATGAAAACGATCGACAATTGAATTGAAATTGGGAAAAAAGAATTGAAGGAGTGCGTAAAAGAGGCACAAGATTGTGGATAAAAGAATGGAGCAGATGCCATTATTTTCTTACTTAGAACTTTGATTTTTGTAAAATAAAGTTTCTTTTTCTATACCTATTACATGTGTTATTGCTATGTCAAAACAGGGCTCACGCTTTCATACTAGTGTTATTGCTATGTCAAAACAGAGCTGACGCTTTCATACCAAAACTAGGGTGTTGATGCATTTTTTGGGTTAATATTTTGGTGCTTTCATTGAGAACCCAACTTGGACAAAGGTCTAGCCATCTACTTTGGATCAAATAGGTTTAGATGTTAGATCATCAATCTCTGCTTAGAAGGTTTGCTGTTGAGAATAGAAGAACCAACTAAGAAGGATCAAAGAAAAGCAAGCAAACATATGCTAAGGTGATGGGTCGCTAGCGATCCATCTCCTATGGTTTCTAGCAATCCAAATGGTTAGCTCATGGGTCCACCAAACCATTGCATCATGATCCAATAGCAGTCCAATGCAACTAGCGTATGGATCATCATCAAAACAGGGTAACAAGCTATGAAATTAGATAGAGAACATCAAGATGAGACAGTAAAGGCAATCCAAAAAACAAAGCTCAGAAATCAACCATGTACATGCATCGCTAGCGATCCATACCTTTTCACCAGACCGCCATAAACTCCAGAAAGAAAAGTCCAATAACATTCAAAGTATATGGATCGCTAGCGATACATACTATTTCATTGATTTTCAGTGACCTACATGGAATACGATGGGAGAAGGATGCTAAGGTGTTGACCCGCTTTCCAGCATACTTTTTGGATCACCAGCGATCCGTAAGCTATGTATCACTAGCGATCCATTGAATTGGCTCGGGTCGCAATGCTTTCTCCAGCAAGACCGTTGTTTGGATCATTCGAAAGGGATTTAATCGATTACAAGGCCAAGTTCCCATAGGATATGGTGACCACTCTCGATTGATCAGCTTCGAATCCCATCATGGAGCTCCTATCAAGAATGGTCATCATAAAAAATCGTCAAAATGGTCACTAAAAAACTCACTTCAGGATTGACCCAAAGTCGAACTCGGGTAATCATCCATTTGTCTCGAAGTAAACCTTGGAAATTCTAGCCCGAAATCAGACTTGGGTAAAATCAAGATTTACTCCAAGCAAACATGCAAATGACTCCAAGCAATGTTTGTCACCAACCCAGCACTTTAAATCCTATGACTCCAAGCGAATCATGTGCTAACTCCAAGCAAACGGAAAATTTGCTCGGGTCGGAGTCCAAGTAAAATACCACCAATCCATCAATGCTGATCCATCTTCTTTTGCCTATAATTCGAACGTGCAAACTCCGAATACCTTGAAATTTGGAATGCAACCTTGTAGGGCCTTCTTTATCACCCTAGACCGATCTCACTTAGTTTGAAATTTTTTGGGATCGTCACTGATCCATAACCCCATCATAAGTGATTTGTCACTCAATCGGCATTTACAATCATTTAAGCATAGACAACCACACATCTATCCTTCTCAAGCATTATGAATAGTTGTAACGTGAAAACGCACTGACCTGACAACGATTAAAGCATCTTTCCCAATCGAAAGCCATTCACCGAAGCCATTCAACATGCAGAATATCCCAAGAAGTTTATCATGCCAACTATACCTTTTGTATAAACTTACAAGTGATTCAAAACTGCTTCTTTACATATATGACTAGCATATGGACGAAGCGAGGGCAATGAATGTTGTCTACTATAAGGCCTTTAGGATTCATTAAAGGATGAAACAACTACTACCCTGGAAAAATTCTATAGGAAGGCAAACCGGTTCTAAAGACTAGAAGTAGTACAATTAGAAGAAAACAAACCCAACAGTGTGCCAAAGAACATACCGAACGGTAAAGGAGCTACAGGATCTCAACGACCTTCTACCCATGCAAGGCTATTAAGACCCAATAGAAAAACGCCCCAGCTAAATGACGAAATCAAATGGAAACATGATTATCAAGCAACACTCTAGCTAGCTAGTGACTAAGGAATTGGATAGGAACCTAAAAGCGGTGCCTTCTCATTCATCCTTGTCTACTCTCCTTTTTCAAATGAGCAATATCGGGACACCAAGGGCATTGCAGACAGTAGGGCAAAAAAATGATTTTACGCACTCGATGAGTCATGTCAACATCCTTCTAAGAGCATGCGTTGTTGGTGGTGTTGAGAAGTCTTGTCCAAAGGATCATCGAACAAATAGATCCAACACCATAGCCTAAAGGAACCAACAAAACTGTGTTCATAATAACTACCCACCGGGTTAACTGAAGTAAATCAACTCAAACCGTTGGAATGGCAAAACCCGATCGTTTTCTTCTAAAAACTGGTGTTGCTCCAACAACATCGGAAAGGCCCAAAACTTATTCTCCTCGCATTGCACGAAGACAGGCAATACCAAGGAGCACCAAAAGCCTCGCCAAAACATAAGCTCCCCTCGTTGCCCGAAGATAGGCAAAACCGAGAAGTATGAAAAGCCGCGCTTTACATAAGCTGCACACTAAATTTCAAAATATCAACTCCTCACGTTGCCCAAAGATAGGCAACATTGAGGAGTACGAATAGTCGCGCATTCTATAAGCCATAAACTAACTCTTAAAAGTAACACTCCTCACATTGCTCGAAGATAGGCAACACCGAGGAGTAGGAAAACCCGCACATTATATAATCTGCGCACTAAATTTAAAAATACCACTCCTAACGTTGTTTGAAAATACGAAACACCGAGGAGCATGAAAAGCAGCGCACTTCATAAGTCGCGCATTAACTCTTAAAAATTACACTCCTAACATGGATTAGAGTTTATTGCCGCTTATGGTTTTGAGATTGAGTACACATCTAGAAAAGGAAACAATGTTGCAAATGCACTTAACAGGAAATAACAGAATGAAGTGCTAGCAATGATTGCTTAGTGGAAAGATTTGGAAGCATTAGCGGATTGCAGAGTGCAGTGGAGATCCAAGGCTGCGTCTAGTGGGGATACAGTTGTATTATCTTGTTTGAAAGATCGACCAGTGTTGATCGAAAGGATTGCTCCTAAACAGATGGAGGATCTAGTATTATCTGAACGGATTAGGAAGTTAAGAGATGGAACCAAGAACGGTGACAAGAAAAATTTCAGTCTTGACCAGAATGGAAGACTAAGAAAGGAAGGAAGACTATGTATTCCAAGTGTGGGAAACATAGGAAAGAAGTTTTGGAGGAATGCCATCATTCGAAGTTCTCAATTCATCCAGGAGGTACTAAGATGTACCACGACAAGAAGAGGAGTTTATTTTGGGAAGGTATGAAGTGAGATATTGGTTTGTGTGCGAAGCAGTGTTTGATTTGCAAATAGGCAAAGGTCGAACACCAGAAGCCAAGTGGGTTGCTTCAGCCATTAGATATTCCAGTATGGAAGTGATATTTTATTTCTGTGGATTTCATTGATGGTTTGCCAAGGTCGAATAGAGGAAATGATAACATGTGGGTCATAATGGATAGATTGACCAAGAGTGCCCATTTCATTCCAGTTAGATCAACAAGAATGACACATGTTTTGGCAAGAATGTTTTTGAAGAATGTAATTAGACTGCATGGAATTCCTAGCAGCATAGTTAGTTATAGAGGTCCTTTGTTCATTAGCGAATTCTGGAAGAGTTTGTAGGAAATTTTGGGAATCAAGCTCAAGATGAGTACCGCTTACCATCCGTAGACAGATGTGCAAATGGAAAGAGTTAACAAGATCCTAGAAGATTTGTTAAGAGCTTGTGTTCTAGATTTCGGGGGATCATGGGAAGACCATCTACATCCAGTCAAGTTTTTGTATAACAATAGTTATCAGATTGGTATTGGAATGACACTACTTGAAGATTTGTATGGAAGGCCATGAAAATCTCCCGTGTGTTGGTTAAAGATAGGGGATAGATTAGTTCTTGGTCCAGATTTGGTTAGAGAGGCGGCAGAAAAGATTGAGGTCATTCGGGCTAGAATGAAGGAGGTTAAGTCTAGGCAGAAAAGTTATGCAGATTGTAGAAGGAAAGACTTAGAGTTCTCAGTTGGAGATCAGATATTTATTAAGGTGTCACCGATGAAGGGTGTGATCAGATTTGGAAGAGTCAAGGAAATTAGCACTATGATTCATTGGACCTTTTCATATTCTTGAGAGGATCGGGAAACTCGCATTTAGAGTTGAGTTACCGAACCGTTTAGCAGGAGTCCATAATGTTTTCAATGTTTCTCATCTCAGAAAGTGTGTTAGAGACCTGGAGACTGCTATTGCATCGATTGTGCTAGATGATTTAGTGGTAGAACTGGATTTAACTATAGCGAGAAAGCCAGTTCGCATTATTGCGAGAGATGAGAAGAGGCTTAGAACCAAGGCGGTCAGATTAATCAAAGTCCAGTGGAGCGATGATGACAGGGATTGTACTTGGGAGATTGAGAGCAGGATTAGAGATACATATATGACTTTTTTGATGCTATGTTATACCTTCTTGTTTGATTTATTATGTACCCTATTGTAATTTTGAGGATGAATTTTTTTAAGGAGGGGAGTCTGTAACACCCAAGATTTTTGGTAACGTTATTTAGGATATTTAATTAGTCAAATAATATAAAATAATGTGTTGATTAGGGGATTGAAATTTAATTTTAATTAAAGTGTAGCCGTGCCATGTAACAATGAATAAAAATAAAAATATAATGAATTAGAGGAGGGGTAAAATAGAAAGAGGCCATTCCTATATCGTCCATCCTTTGACCCTGTATTGGAATACATGTTCATTTCATTTGAAAATTTTATAAAACAAGGTCGACTGCCATTAATAAGGAAAAGGGAAGAAGAATTAAGAAAAGCTAAAGAAAAAGCTAATGCAAATCAAATTCATCCAAATCTCAAGCTCCTTTAATTTCTAAAGTAGAGGTAAAAAATATTTTCGGTTTTAAGATAAAATTTGAATATTTTGCCATAGTTTTCCATGTTTTTGAATGATGGAATGTTTATATATACTTATCGATGATTTATACATGTTCGTATTGATTTTATGATATGTCTTAAGGTAAAAACTCTATAAAATGACATCCAATTGCCTTTCAAATTTTAAGATAGATCAAAAATAATATTTTGAAGATGGGTCTCAATTTCATAATTTTTGAAATTAAATGGATTTTATATGAATTTTCTAGTAAATAAAATGATATTTTGGGTTATAAATTATTTACAGATAAATAATAAAATATTTGGGTCTGAAAATTTTATATGTTAGAAAACATATTAAAAGAGATATTCTTAAATTTTTCCATATTTTTCTTAATCTTTTTGAGAGGTATATAAAATTATTTAAGGTATGAGACTTAAATGTTTTATATTTTTTAGATGGAGAAGGGGCCTTTTACAAATAAATTTGAATTTGTTATTTCTGGAAAAATGGCAGCACTTTCGAAAATGCATTATAGTAACCAATCAGATAGAAAAGACAGGTTAGATACAAAGAAATAGATTAAAGTACAAATAAATAGGTTTTTCACTATTTCGTCTCTGTCACCTCCATACTATCACCTTCGACACAATCGAAACCAATGCATATGGTATCAGGCAACTGGTAAGTTATGAATTGGATGTGGGAGAAAGGTATAGGGTTGAAACCATGGGGTTTCGAAAGGGTTGAAGCTTTGGTTTGATTTTAAAGAGAAATGCACCTGCTTGCTTTCGACTAAGATGCTTTCGACTTGGTTGGGTTTCGACCAAGTCAAATGGTTTAAAAGGAAAGGGTTTCGATTGGGTTGCATCTTTGATTTTAAATGAATGCTTTCTACTAAGTCGAAACACCTTGCTGCCGCCTTTTTACCTTTCGACCCAAGGAGTTTCGAAGGAGTTACTTGTTTTCTAAAAATTACCCACGTCTCCTATGCTTTCAAAGGAATGGTTTCGATGCCATCACTTCATTACTTGGGAAATGGTTTTGAAACAAATGCTTTCAATTTAAATGATTTAAAGATCTTTTTCTTAGTTTGAAGAATAACCCAAATTGGTTTTGAAAGAGTCAGATTTGAATGGTTTCGAAAGGTGTCTTCCCACATGTTTTAAATTGAACCCAAGTGCTTTTGAAAGGTTTAAGTTCAAGGTTTGATACTTTCGAATGTTTATTAACCAATGGTTTCAAAAGGCGTGGTTCCCCATGGTTTCGAAGGAGTCAAAGTGTATGGTTTTTATGATCATTTCGAAAAGGTTAAAGGAAAAGGTTTTTCTAAGGATTTCGAAAGGCAATGTTTAAAGGTTTTAAAAGAAATATGTCTAAGGTTTTTAAAGCTTTCAAAAGGAAGGATTTCCAAAGGCTTCGAAAGGTTTTTGAGAATGGCTTTGAAAGGAAGGTTTTGGCATTTCGGCCTAGATAAGTAAAGAGTTTTACTTGGTTTGGAAGGGATTACCTTCAATGGTTTCAAATGGGTTATTTAAAGGTTTTAAACAAAGGTTTTAAAAGTATTAATAGGCAGAATAGCCTATGTATTGAATTTAAAAAGGACTTTAACTTATTTTGAGAGGGTATTTAATCCTTATTAAATATTATCAATATTATTTTGAGTAAAGTATATGTATAACATGGCAAAATAGCTTAGAGTAAAGCTAAAAATATATTTTCCTTGTATATGTATGATTTAATGGACTAAATCATTTTAAAAAGAGTTTTAAGGAAAAATTCAAAGGGTAGTTAATCCTAAGAAAATTTCGGACAGTTAGTTCATTTTAAGTGCAATGAGTCCAGAGTTTCCGGATAGTTAGTCCAGTTAAGGGCAGTCAGCCCAATTTATGAACAGATAGTTCATTTGCTAGCATAACGGACCTTGCTACTTTTTAGGACATGTAGTCCATTATCTATCTGTTTTATGGATATATAGTCGATTTATTAGCATAAAGGATATTGCTATCTTGGTATAATAAGTCAAAGGATAGCTAATCCAGATTGCGGACAATTAGTCCAGTTGGTGGGCGGCCCAAATTTTTGAATAGATAGTCCATTTATTGCTTATTTTTATCATAACAGATATTGCTATTATTATTATAATAATAATAATCACTTGATTGACCAGTTTGGTTGCAGCAAAGAACTTGCAAAATATATGTTTTGAAAAGGATATTAGTGAGGGAAACCTGTTTTGCTAAGCGGCATGGTCTCACTTAATATCTAAAGTAGAGATGTAATACAATTATTCACACTAGGCTTTTTGTCTGACTTGAAGTTTTTATGTCCTCTTAAACTCTTGGATACTCAAAATTGATTTGAGTAGACTGGGGGTTGAGGTTTTTAGGTCCTTTTGTTTTGGCAATTAAAGCATCCAAAGACGAGCATGTGGCTGACGGATAACTAAATAGGATTTACAGATTGTTCGGTTTATTTTCCGTTGGGTATATAAGTCAGATATGACTATATTACTTTGATCAACCGAAGGGGGCATCATCATATGTCGCTCTTGGTGTATGTAGTTGATGTATTTCATCATTCCCTAGGAAATGGTTGAGGGATTATGTAACATGGATATGAATTATTATTTTGAAATGTAATCAGTTGAAAGTTGTTTTGAAATCTATGATTTGTTCATATTCATGTGCTTCTGATAATATGGATATTGTTAGCATTACCATATTTTGTCACTAAAAGTTAATACCATGGATGACTACAGCATCTGCAGCGCTTAGCTTTTGGTCTCCAGATATAGGATGTTATAGGAAACACCGAGGAGCATGAAAATCCGTGCATCTCGTAAGCCATGTCAAAATATACGCTCCTCACGTTGCCCGATGATAGGCAATGCTGAGGAGTGCCAAAAGTGGCACATTTCATAAGCTGTGCGCTAAAGTTCAAAATGCCAACTCCTCACATTGCCCGAAGATAGGCAACACGGAGGAGTAGCAAAAGTCGCGCATTTAATAAGCCATGCACTAAATTTCAAAACACCAACTCCTAAGGTTTCCCGAAGATGGGCAACACCGAAGAGTACGAAAAGCATGAATCTCATAAACCACACACTAAATTTTAAAATAGCAACTCCTCACATTTCGGAAGGTAGGCAACATCGAGGAGTATGAAAAGCCGTGCATTTCATAAGTTGCGCACTAAATTTCAAAATACCAACTCCTCATGTTGCCCGAAGATGGACAACATCGAGGAGTGCAATAAGCCACGCACTTCATAAGCTGCTTACTAAATTTCAAAATACCAACTCCTTGCATTTCTCGAAGATAGGCAACACCGAGGAGCACAAAAAGCCGTACATTCCATAAGTCTCACACTGACTCTTAAAACTCAAACTCCTCACGTTGCCTGAAGATAGGCAACACCGAGGAGCAATATATCCATTCTGGACTGATGGGTTATATCAGTCCCAAAAGCCACGCTTTTCATAAGCCACGCGTTAACTCATGAAGCCATGAAATCATGCTCTTAAAACTCAAACTCCCTACATTGCTCGAAGATAGGAAACACCAAGGAGCGCCAGAACCGTTCCAGATCGATGGGACATATTGATCCAAAAATCTACGCATCCCGTATGCCGCATGCACAAGTCTCAAAATTTCCCCAGCAACACCAGCGAGCTTTTCCATACAAAAATAACAAGATTTAATCCACTCCCATTGTTGGAAGCAATGGTCACGATTCCAACAATTGGAGTGCTACAAACTATAACATTCAAACATTGGCAATGTTGCATACTTACCAAACTATAACATTCAAATGCCTGTAGCAAACTCATACAGTGTGCACATCTCAAACATGCATATGTTGTATACTTACCAAAATATCGCAAAACTCTTATATTACGCACTCAAATCATAAAATTTCCAAGAAAAGAGAAACTGAGTTGTGATTTAGTCAAATTCCAAATGTTAATCTGTAGACTATTTAAACCCTAAATCACCAGTCATCTGATCCAAAATACCCTTACAAATGCGAAGGTCTCTCACAAAACAAAGCTTTATAAAGGTAAAGTCGTAGATCAGCTATCATCCGATCTAAAAATCCCTTAGCGAATGGAAAGGTCTTTCACGAACTAAAGCGTTAGAAGGCGAACTGGAAGATCAGCAGCCATCTGATCCAGAGCTCCCCGAAGTCAATGAAGTCACGCTCGGGGGCTACAAATTGACAATTATACTAGCCACTCCGCAAAATTAAAGGAATCACTTCCAATGACCAATAAGACAAATGGTGCTAAATTTCAAAGCTTCAAAGTCCCTCAAAGAGACCAAGCTAAAACTGAACTGACCTTGTAATCAATCAGAGGCCAACTCGAATCAAGCCAAGATTCGACACCTAAGAGAACCGCACCTACTGGACCGGGGGAAACCAAACAAGTTATGGAGAGACCTTGGAATAGTTCAAGCACGCCAACGGCCCTGTGGCATGGGAGGCACCACACACACTTGAACAGCCATAAGAAAGGCCAAGACTAACCATACCACAGTTCTGTTATGCCCGATCAATTCTGGCATTCTAACAACCGTGGACTTAATGACCTAAGTGCAACAAACAAAATACTAGCATAATACTTGTCCACTTCTTTCCAACTAATATCTTACCACTCTTGGTGACCAATTCCTCTTCCTCTTAGACCGTATGCAAGTTAAAGACCCATTCCCCAAAGGCAATTTGGACCAAGAGCTAAGAGTCATGCCCTGAACTCTCATAGGCTCTTTCTTCAATCCATCTTCTTGTAGTTAGCTATAGATTTCTCCGCCATGGCAAATTGATCTATTTGATGTGTACATCTTCCAGAAATATAAAAGGATCATCCAAGCTATGGTTATCGAAACCAAAAAATATTTAGCTTCTTGAACCAGTAAAACCATTTTCATGTAAGCAACATGCTGGGTCGACGGGGTCAAATCTACTCGAAAATCATTGTTTAGCTGCTTGGACCGGTCAAACTACGCCTGAGTATGCTCCATCAACTCACCAAATCGAAGAAAGCGAATCAAACAAACCGCCAACTCCTCACATTTCCCGAAGATTGGAAACGTTGAAAAGTTCCAAACCGTTTCGAATTAATGTATCATATTTGTTATCTTGCCTTTTAGCAAGGCCGGGATACTAAGGACTTGACTGGAAACCAAAGAAAGTTTGTCCCAAAGATTGGATAAACATAGGTTGACTATGGATACTGATGAATTTCGCTTGAGTTTGAATCGAGCTACAAGACACGACTAGCAAAGCTAAGGAAGCCAACGTTCCGAATTCCAAGTTAATCAGAGTTCATATGCTCAAGTTATGGATCGATAAAGTTTCATAGAAGGAAAATGTAATTTTACCCATATAGTTCATATCCATCAAAATCCAAAGGGAAAACACCACATTCATGTCCATGGAAAAAGGCCCATTCATATCCACCTCGCTCCTCCATCTCGTATCCATCGCATACACATCCCTTCGTGTCCATCAAGTGCCAATGGAAAGATCTCTGTGGTTCGTATCCATAGAGGAGATGCCCCATTCGTATCCATCCCTTAAAAAACAGAGCTGTAGTTCATACCCATCGAACATCGCTTCCCTTCGTATCCATCAATCTAAGACCATCTCGTATCCAACATATTAGCATGCCTTGTCTCAATCTATTACTTACACCGTTATATCGCTTGCTAGTAGTCGATACAAAGGAGGCCTATTGACACGAGGTTTACCATTCAATAATTGATAAGAAGAGCATGAATTCCATGGATACGAGCAAGGCAAAGTCAACCAAGAGAATCGACCAATGAGCACGAAAAGTGAATCTCCTCTGATTTCTTGAGCCACGTCTTCAACACTCAATCAACCAGTACGAAGAAGTGGTGGATACGAAGGGGGTATTAAAACGAACCAGGGCGACAACCATGGTTATGAACACGACAGCCAACTACCAATCCAAACTTGCATCGATCATAATTCGAGACCTAAAAGTCCATATGCTACCAAATTTTCACAGAAGTTTGCCTACAACCTCAAGAATGTACCCAATAAATCTCAGCCAAATAGGATCAATTCTTAATCAATACGAATTCCATTTATATAGCTCCAATATCGAGTCGAAATCACCTGAACTCAATCGCATGGGCCCACCCATATAAGAGAAGAAGTCCTCCGAGATCTGGGCGAGATATTTGCTACCTACGCCTATAAATAGTGACCCTAGACCTACAGAAAAGGAACTTTTGGCTTCTCTACATCGACACTCGGCTGAAATTGCTATCATACTTTGATTGTACTATTGTAATCCACTTATAACCAGCGAGTTATAATCAATAAACATCAATCACTTCATAGTAGACGTAGGCCATACACCGAACCACTCTAAAATTTGTGTTTCTGTGCTTTTCCTTATCTATTGTTGGTGTGTTTATTAGATCTACCTCATTTTACATTTACTTTCTTCGTTTTATTTCTTCAAACACATCCGAAGAGCATTGTGTCCAATTTTGGTACAAACACTTTGGATCTTTCACTGAGAAAACCCAGCTTTTCTCCTGCTCGTTGGATCTACTACCGATATCGGATTGCAAGAATCTAAGGAGAAGATCCAGATCTCAAGCCTAGAAGTTCATCCATCCTATTCAGATTTGCATCAAGTCTAGGAGAGGACTTCACTATTCGCCATGGTCGCTACTAAGACTACCTCAACCGCTGCAGATCCAGAAGGACGGGATAGGAAGAACCCCGCACAACTTCCCTCTACAGATCCGAACACTGCTGGACCTTCGAATCCACAAGGCCCTGTCACCAGGGAGGAGTTCCAGGTACTTATGCAAGAGCTAACTCAAAACCGCCAGCAGCTTACCCAGCAGCTCCATGCCAACACAGAGTTTACTAATCGGCTAAACTGAAAAAGACGAAGGAGATCTAGATGAGAGCAGCTTCCTACTCGTTATTGAAAGTTCAGCTTCCTTTGATTACAACCATAGATCCACCTGCCCATGGCTAGATGGAAGCTATGCATAGGCTACCAGGCATCGACGCACTTTGAATCTTGGATAAGCGAGAGTTGTTCCATCAACAGCCATCAGATCGTACCCTCCTCTAGAGAAGGGATGGTTCCCTATCATGCTACTGATAACCACGCTGCTGCCATCGACTTGGATGCTGACACTCGGAACTGAACAGATTCAACCCTTCATCAATATGACCACACTTCGGAATCCTATATACCCGAAGACCTAGAACCAAGGAGGCGAGGTATGGACCATCGACCGCTCCCGGACCATCCTCGCATTGTGGAACTCAACCACACCTTGGCTTAGCATGCCTAGAATGTACAAATGCTAGATATCCCGATTATGTCCGCCAGATGATCCGCGAGAGCTAGAGCCACACCAACGACAACTAGGGAATCTCCCAGAGTCATGCCCCTTTCACTGATGACATCCTCTATGTTGAGTCACAAGTTTTATGAAGGTTTTGATTTCTGACAAATAACTAAAGGCGATCGACAAAACAAGGTCATTATGGCTATAAAAAGCTACATATGGTACTCTAGATTGTAGGTTGATTATTTGATATTATAATAGTGATAAACTTGTTAAAATCTATCCTCAAATAATCATGCATTTTCAAGGAAATCAATATATATACGACTAAAATGTAGTTGCACATTCAGTGTGCAACTTTACAGGGACCGGTCAACCGGTCATAATATATGCGGTCGACCGTTCCTGCATAATTTGCACACTGAACGTGCACACATGCACATAATGTATATATATTTGAATTCCTGTCTACTGGTCACTTTTTAACCTGTCGACCGTTTTTAAACAGAAAGCAAGTTTTCCAAAAGACACTTCTTTTCTCCAAAGGTTGCATCTCTTACCTTTCATCAAAGATCATATCTCTTAATGGCAACTGCTCACAAAGAGTTACAACCATTCTTATGTATATAAACTCATCTAAATCGTTGATTAAAATAACATGATTTTATATGCTTTTTACTCTAATCTCTGATCTTACTTTATATATACTCCTGCATTCTAAAAGCTCTCGATTATTTATTGAATCATTGAAACTATTTCATATCTTTTGATTCAATAAGTAATATACTTTCCTTAATCTTTTCAAAACATCATTCGCATACTTTGAGGATAAGATTATAGGAAGGGTGTACTACTAGTGACAAATCCGTGTTTTCAAGAGCACAAGTTGTCAACAACAATTCTATTTGTTCTTTTGTTGAAGTCCTCTGTGTTGTAAGAGGCAAGTGTTGAAGTCCTCAGTGTATTAGAGGCGTGAAATCCCATTCGGTTGCTCGGGTGTTGTAAACCTGTTCCTCCGGGTGAAGCGAGGTAGTTAATAGTGAAAATCCAGATAGAAGTCTGGGACTGGACGTAGGACGGTGCTCCGAACCAGTATAAAAATCTCTGGTGTGATTTTTCTATTTTTATTTACTATGCTATTATCATCTATTTCCGCATTTATATTATAGTCCATATTACACGATCCGTGTGTACTATATTAGCACATATAATCGTATACACACCGCACTTTCATTTGGTATCAGAGCACGGTCATCATATACCGTAACACAGTTATTTGATATATTATAGTAATATGGCAAATAACGTAAGTACTAGCACTCAAAACACCACTTACACGGAGGGTCAATCGACACAAAGACCTCCATTTTTCAATGGTCTTAACTATAGTTATTGGGCAACACGTATGTCATTCTTTATGCAATCAAATAGCTATGATGCTTGGAATGCCACTCAAAGAGAAATAGTGAATCCAACAACTGATTATTCAGAATGGACTGCAGCTGAGAAAACGGCAGCAGCGGTAAATGCAAGAGCAATAAATATGTTGTTCTGTGCATTAGACCAAAATGAATATAACCGTGTTAGTATCTGCACTACTGCATATCAAATTTGGCAAACACTAAAAATCACTCATGAAGGTACTAACAAGGTTAAACAAGCCAAAATAGCCATGCTGAAAAGTCAATTTCAAAATTTCAAAATGAAACCAAACGAGACAATCAATGACATGTACTCACGGTTTCAAACTATTCACCATGCACTTATTGGCTTAGGACAAAAGTATTCTGATTTCGATGTTGTTTCAACAGTCCTACATTCTCTGACTAGTGAATGGGAAGGAAAAGTATTAGCAATTGAAGAAGCTAATGACCTTTCCGTCATGAAGCCAGATGAATTGATAGGAAATTTAATGTCCTATGAAGCAAATTTGCAGGCTAGAAAAGAACAGAAAGAAGAAAAGAAAAATGTAGCATTTCATGTTGAGAAAGATGAAAATGAATCAGATTCTGAAGACGAAGATTTGGCATTCATTGCGAAAGGATTCAAAAAATTCCTAAAATATCGAAAAGCCAGTCGTTACAATAAAAGGAAACCTGGATCAAATAAACCATCTTCATCTGCTATAGAATGTTTCAACTGCCACAAAAAGGGACACATGCAGAAGGATTGTCCAGAACAAAAGAAGAAGTCAGAAAATGACAAATTCAAATATAAGAAGGACAAATCTAAGAAACGAGCCTTCTCAGTAACATGGGATGATTCAGAGTCATCTTCATCAGAAAGTGAAAGTGATTCAGAGAATGAACAAGCTAATGTTTGTTTTATGGCAACAGAAGATGAGGTACAAATTCCTACATTTGATGAATTACTTGATATTAATGCTGAATTGATAGTCAAATATAAAGACATAAAACGTCAATTAAAAATAGTCAAAGCAGATTTAAGTAGAGCAGAGTTTGAACGAGATATGTTAAAAGATGAGAAGAAAATATTAGAAGAGGAACTTGAAAATATTCAAGAATCATCATCTAATGTTGACTCTCAAATATCTCTTTTGAGTCAAGAAATAGAAGCTCAAAAAGAGAAAAATAATGCTCTCACTACTGAAAATCATGAGCTTAAAGCAAAAGTCAAAATTCTAGACCTAGAAAAAACTAGCTTATAAACAAAGTTTGATGACATTACTCAAAATGTTTCTAACTTTAACAAAGGTCGAGAAAATTTGACAAAAATCATTGAAAGTTCACAATCTATTTCAGACAAACAAGGATTGGGATATAACAAACAAGAAACCAAGAAACATCTTGGAAATAAAAGGAAGAAGAAAGTACAAAAAACTGAAGCTAAGAAAAATCTTAGTTTATTATATTCCAAACCAAAACCAGTTGTGAAATTTCAAAAGAAAAATGTCAAGACTATCAAAATATGGGTTCCTAAAACAAATAACAATTTGATTAGGAACAAATACATTCAGCAATTCATGAATACTGTGCATTTTAATAATAATTATATATATAAAGGGGATACCGGACCCATATGGGTTTGTACTCCTAAGACCTAACTCTTAGGACCCTATAAAAAGTGGGTACCATGGACTTAATTCTATTTTTTGCAGGTCCCACTTAAAAAAAGAGGAAAGTGGATATTGGACAGTGGTTGCTCAAAGCACATGACGGGAGACAAGAGCTTATTAACAAATATTACATACTCAGATGGTGGCTTCGTCACTTTTGGAGACAATTCAAAAGGCTATATCATCGGCAAAGGCGATGCGAGCAATTGCGTATCTGTTACTCCTTTTTTGTCGATGACAAAGGGGGAGAAAGGGCTAACAATTGTTTGCAGGAACGTACATATATAAGAATTCAAAGAGAGAGATCACATACTCAGGGGGAGATTCAGATTTGCAGATATATATTGTCATCAATCAAAAAGGGGGAGAATGTTGAGTCACAAGTTTTATGAAGGTTTTGATTTCTGACAAATAACTAAAGGCGATCGACAAAACAAGGTCATTATGGCTATAAAGAGCTACATATGGTACTCTAGATTGTAGGTTGATTATTTGATATTATAATAGTGATAAACTTGTTAAAATCTATCCTCAAATAATCATGCATTTTCAAGGAAATCAATATATATACGACTAAAATGTAGTTGCACATTCAGTGTGCAACTTTACAGGGACCGGTCAACCGGTCATAATATATGCGGTCGACCGTTCCTGCATAATTTGCACACTGAACGTGCACACATGCACATAACGTATATATATTTGAATTCCTGTCTACTGGTCACTTTTTAACCTGTCGACCGTTTTTAAACAGAAAGCAAGTTTTCCAAAAGACACTTCTTTTCTCCAAAGGTTGCATCTCTTACCTTTCATCAAAGATCATATCTCTTAATGGCAACTGCTCACAAAGAGTTACAACCATTCTTATGTATATAAACTCATCTAAATCGTTGATTAAAATAACATGATTTTATATGCTTTTTACTCTAATCTCTGATCTTACTTTATATATACTCCTGCATTCTAAAAGCTCTCGATTATTTATTGAATCATTGAAACTATTTCATATCTTTTGATTCAATAAGTAATATACTTTCCTTAATCTTTTCAAAACATCATTCGCATACTTT
This sequence comes from Allium cepa, assembly GCA_030765085.1. Taxonomy (NCBI): domain Eukaryota; kingdom Viridiplantae; phylum Streptophyta; class Magnoliopsida; order Asparagales; family Amaryllidaceae; genus Allium; species Allium cepa. Next base: position 446,957,594 of record CM060931.1, read on the forward strand.
GAAGATAAGATTATAGGAAGGGTGTACTACTAGTGACAAATCCGTGTTTTCAAGAGCACAAGTTGTCAACAACAATTCTATTTGTTCTTTTGTTGAAGTCCTCTGTGTTGTAAGAGGCAAGTGTTGAAGTCCTCAGTGTATTAGAGGCATGAAATCCCGTTCGGTTGCTCGGGTGTTGTAAACCTGTTCCTCCGGGTGAAGCGAGGTAGTTAATAGTGAAAATCCAGATAGAAGTCTGAGACTGGACGTAGGACGGTGCTCCGAACCAGTATAAAAATCTCTGGTGTGAATTTTCTATTTTTATTTACTATGCTATTATCATCTATTTCCGCATTTATATTATAGTCCATATTACACGATCCGTGTGTACTATATTAGCCTATATAATCGTATACACACCGCACTTTCACTCTATGCTGAACTGTCTTAGCGATTTATAATGCCAATTCTGCCTGTCTATGAAGGGAGCTCTGATACTAACCAGTACATTTTGAGTTATGAATGGTTGATGAACGCCACATGGGCTGATGATGTAGTCAATTGCCGAAGTTTCCTAATTTCCCTATGGGGCATCACGACTATGTGGTTTACTCGCCTACCATCCTGATCTATTTCATGTTTTGACCAGTTGGCTACGAAGTTTGTCGAGCAATGTCACATGCATGTCATAAGGCCCAAAGATGTTAATACCTTGTCCAGTGTCACTCAAGCTTCTGGAGAGACACTCAGACGTTACCTGAAAAGGTTCCATGCCGCTTGCGTAGAGATTAGTAACCCTAACGACAATTCCATATTGATGGCACTGACTAAGAGAATCGATCCTGATTCTGAATTTGGCAACTGGCATATTGGAAAACCCCCAGTATCATTAGACTATTTCTATTACAAGACAGCTCAGTTCTTGAGGAGAGAGGATGCGAAACAGTCTAGGAAAAAAGATGATGCAGGACCCAGTGTGGAAGGAATCCAAAGCATTGTCGCTGTGAAATAAACCAGGGAGAGTTCCTGAAAGGTGCAGTTAAATATATAGAATAAGCAGAATCAGTAGAAAGGCGCAGGAAATCAGGGTAAGAAGCGGGATCTAAATCACGGGCCGCGATGTATAGATCCCATGTTTGACACCTATATTCCTTTAAATACATCCCTGGTGAATGTGTACTTGCTAACTTGTAATGCTATCCAGTATAAGAAACCAGCTCCGAAGCAATCGTCAGACAGACAGGTTCAAACTGGGAAGTTTTGTAGATCTCACGATAGTTATGTCCACAACACAAATGAATGTCATCATCTACAGGATATTATCGAAAAGTTGATCCGAGAAAGAAAGTTGGAGCAGTTCGTTCGGGTGCCGTGGGCTGGAGGTGCAGGCCCAACGAATCAAGATCAAATACCGAATCAGGTTAGACCAAAGGAACCCATGCGTACTAGCAGGAGGTTAGCGATTAACACTATTAGTGGTGGTGGTCCTCATCCAAAGGATCGAAGCTGGAGGGAAATGAAGTCGTATGCCAACTCTATTAGGCATGCGATCTTCGAATGTTGCAGTAACTTGGAAGACAGGGCTCCGACCATACAACAGATGACGGTGACAGGCGACATCATTTTCTGAGACAGGAATGCCGAAAGAATTGAAGCCCCACCATTGATCCACTAGTCATTTCAGCTCAGATAGGTCCTGCTAGGATGAAGAGGATCTTAGTAGACAGTGGAAGTTCAGTGAACATATTCTTTAAGAGAGCCTATGATCAAATGAAGATGGAAGCAAAGGATTTGAAGCCTTTCTAGTCTCATGTTCATGGCTTAAGTGGAAATGCGACTATACCCACTAGGATGATGGAGTTACCAGCGGAGTTAGGAGTTGGAGAGCACCGGAGAGTCCGAATGCTACAATTTATTGTATTGGATATTGATTCGCCGTATAACACTTTCTTGGGCCGACAGGCCCTAGCTGAGTTTAGGGCTGCTATCGCCCATCAGTGTCTGACTTTGAAATTCCCGACCAACAATGGAATCAGAGTTGTTTAGCGAGACCTGGCTGCTAGACGGGCCTTTTAAGTTGCTGAGCTGCGGAAGCGCAACGAAAAGAGAAGGGAAAGGGCGTAGAGGAATCTTTCTGCGTCGATTTGCAGATAATTGACAGTTAACGCCTGGACCTAGGCCCGGGAACCACAACCAATTCGCAAGAGATCTTGACCCAAGAGGTAATGAAAGCGAGGATAAAGTCAAAAGGTAGTCAGGCTTCTCCAGCAGAGCTGAAAATCGATGTTTCGATCGATAATGATGAGAATTCTAGTATGATAAAGATTAGATCTCAGCTATGCCAACAAATGAAGGAAGAATTGGTTCAATTTCTCCAAACAAACCATGACATGTGTAGGATCTCGTCGGACATCGCAAGTCACACATTGAATATTAACCCACGGCATGTCTCGGTCAAGTCGAACGGGTTTATCCGAGATGCACTATATCCAGAATGATCGTCCAACCCTGTACTAGTCAGGAAACCTAACAAGAAATGGAGAACCTGCATTGACTACTCAAACTTGAATAAATCTTGCCCTAAAGATAGTTTTCCACTTCCCCGGATTGATCAACTTGTAGATTGAACAACCATACATGAGTTCTTATCTTTCATGGATGCATATTCCGGTTACAATCAGATTCCCATGCACCTACCTAATCAGGAGCACACCAGCTTCGTCACTGATCTGGGACTTTACTACTACAAAGTCATGCCGTTTGGACTCAAAAATGCTGGAACAACTTACCAATGGCTAGTCAATCAAATGATAGCTAACCAAATCGAAAAAACTATGGAGGTATATGTGGACGACATGCTTGTAAAGTCAAGATTCTCTACCAATCATATCAAAGACCTAGAAACGATGTTCAACATCCTCCGAGAGTATAGAATGAAGCTCAACCCGTTGAAGTGTCACTTTGGGGTCGGGTTTGGAAAGTTCCTTAGATTCATTGTCAATGCTTGGGAATCGAAGCCAATCCTAAGAAGATTTGGGCGACTCGAAATCTCGAGACACCAAGAACCATATAACAAGCGTAGAGCCTCAACATGAAGGTAGCAGCATTAAGCAGGTTCATCTCAATATATACTGACAAATGTATTCCCTTCTTCGATCTTATCAGGAAAGGAAAGAGAAACTTTGAATGTACCCAAGAATGTGAAGGTGCATTTTGAGAAGTGGTTCAACACCTATCCACGCCACCCATTCTATTGAAACCTATTGAACATGAGAGATTGTACATCTACTTAGCGGTGTCAGAAAATAAAATCAGTGCTATTTTGATTCGAGAGGAGGATCGGATGCAACGGTCAGTTTATTACACCAGCAAACAACTAACCGAAGTAGAGAGGAATTATCCGAAGTTGGAGAAGTTAGCTTACTGTCTTGTTATTGCCTCGAGGAAGCTTCATCCGTATTTCTAGGATCATCCTATCACTATCTACACCGACCAGCCATTACGAAAGGTCCTTACGCGGCCTGGTTGGTTATTCAAGAGGAATATCGAGTTGAGTCAGTTCGACATCACTTACACACCAAGGCAAGCTGTTCAAGGACAAGTCCTTGCGGATTTTATTACTGAATTTACCATCCCAGAGGACTTGCCCAAAACCAGTGAATCTTCCAAATATGTCTAGAAGTTATACACTGACGATGCGTCAAATGACCGCTGCTCAGGTGCTGGAGTTGTGCCCGAGACTCCTAAAGGCCGATCTATATGCTATGCTTTGAAGTTTGATTTTCGTGCGACCAACAAAGAGGATGAATACGAAGCAATGCTCGTCGAACTAAGGCTTGGCATAGATTTAAGAATTATTGCTATGAATATTTACTACGATTCACAATTGGTCATAAGCCAAGTTCGAGGGGAATACTAGGCCAGAGACTGGCTACTTGTCTTGACCAGGTCCAGAAAATATTGAATCAGTTCGATTATTATGTGATCTATTGCATATCCCGAGAACATAATTAGAAGACCGATTCTTTGGCAAAATTAGCTAGCATCGATGAGGCATAGCAAATGGAACTCGTTCCTATTGAGACACTATCTTCCCCGATTATTGATCAAATGGAGATCGATTGGGTACACGAAATCATACCTAATAAGGAATAATGGATGACTCCATTTAGGAACTATCTCGAGCATGGGACCTTGCCAAAGCACAGGAGTGAGAAAAGATAAGTTCTCCAAAAGGCTTGCGATTCACATTCAGAATGGAGTCATGTATAGAAGATGATACTCTGTTCCTTTACTTTAGTGTATCACCCACCATGAAACCAAACAAGTATTACATGATGTGCACGAAGGAGGATGTGTCGACCATACCAGGGGCAAGCACTTACTAAGAAAATACTCCGATATGGATATTATTGGCCAAGTGTGAATTGAGATGCATCAGATTATGTTAGGAAACGTGACAGATATCAAAAGCATTCTCGGGTTCCAAGAGCCCCGCCTACTGAAATAACCCAAATGGTCATTCTATAGCCGTTCGCAATATGAGGTATCGATATTATTGGGTCTTTACATTTGGCTAAAGGTGGTGCGAATTACGCCATCATTGCAGTTGATTACTTTACCAAATGGGCGAAAGCCGAGCCCCTTGCTACTATCCCAATGAAGAAAGTGATCAACTTTGTGGTATGTAATATTATCTGTCGATTTGGTCTCCCACATACCATCATCACTGGCAACGGAGCCCGATTCGATAGTGTTGAGTTCAAAATTTTCTATCAATGATTCCATACCCAAAAGAAGTTCTCTACAGTTGCACACCCTCAAGCGAATGGATAGGTCGGAGCTATTAACAAAGTTATAAAGTACATTCTGAAGAAAAATTGGAAAAAGTCAAGGGCAAATAGGTCGATGAATTTCCTATGGCCCTATGGGAATATCGAACAACCCATAAGTCCACGACCGACCACACTCCATTTTCACTTTCCTATGGCTCAAAAACCGTTATTCCAGTCGAGTTGGACGCGCCTTCTCATCGTGTGACATACTATGATCCGAAGACGAATGTTATATTGTTTGCCGAATTTGTGACTTATTAGATGAGAAGCGTGAAGAGGATGATTTGAGGATAACCGCGCACCGAAGTCGAGTCGCCCGTTTATACAATGCTTTGGTTCGACCATGAACCTTTGAGCTTGGTGATCTCGTGTTCAAGAGAATTTACCCAGTCCCTTTGCATATGAAGCCAACATGGGAAGGACCGTATGCTATTGAACGAAGACTCAGAGATGGGACATTCAAACTATCAACCGTCGATGGTCTCACTTTGTTGAGAACTTGGAACAGCGAAAGTCTTCGTCGCTATTACACATAATAGGCTTTGTTTATTCATTTAGTCTGCTTTTCATTTGCAATTTGTTTATGCATTTTGAAATTTGAACTTATAAAAAAGGCAACTGACTTTGCCATACTTTCTTATTTTAGCAATAAAATGCAATTTCTTCGAACCAGAGAAGTGATTCTTAAAATGCGTCATGCGACCATTACAATGCACGGGGAGCTAAGTTCCACCCTATGGTGGGACTTATTCAATTAGGGAGTGATTGTGATGCGATCGATCACTCACTAAGTGAAACCCGAGCTCGGGGGCAAGCTATCACACTGAAGCCAAAAAGGTTTGATACACGACAATCCTCTAACTAACTTTGGCTTCCAAAGTGTGAGATGGAGTATAAACTTACAAATGTGGCCTCGAAAAGGGTGGATTCGTCCACCTAATGACTTCGGCCGTGTTCAATCCAAGCCGGAGAAGGATGGATCTGTCCGTCTAACCACCACCTGACCACTTTAATTCATCCCCAAGACTGGTGGCATGGCTCTAACCCCGACTACTAATCAAGACAGTACAATATTGAGGATTGAATTGAGTTTGATTACGACCTGAAGCCATGACTCTAAGACTTAACAACCGAATGCAAGTCTGATCCAGAGACTGATGCTTTGCAAGTGTGTTGAAAGAAAACCCGAGTGATGCAACACTTAAACAAATAAACTTAGAGTTGTGCAAGGAACAAAAGGAAATTATATTCATTTATCCTCTAAAAGGAAAATAGATAGCAAGGAGTCCATGCCAAAAAATCCTACTAGCAGGGGCCGAACCTGCATCTACACTCGGCCTACAAGAACGAAAAGAAAGCTCCTAACTATCTGCCAAAAAAAGATGCCAAGATTCATGCCTACTCCTTGGGCTTCTTCTTCTTATGCCTCTTCTCCTTTGGTGTCGACCCACTGATGCTGCCACTATGATGCTGCTTCGAGCTTTTGCCTTTACTAGGCTTGTCCTCGGCCGGGGGAAGTATCGTGGTCTCCTTCTCCAAACTCACCAGAATCGAGATGCTTTCAAAGTGCATGTTTGAAGGGGCGGGGGCACTTTCCATGTGAGAAGATACAGAGGGAACCCCAGTGGCGATAATCTGGAGAGATCACGAGTAAAGGGGCCGGGCCAGGTCCTACTATTCCATCTCCTATGATGCTACCCATTTTTGCGCTCACCATCTCAGCACTAATTTCCGCCTTTATTACATCATCGTGACCTGCTTGAGCATCAGGTGGGACGTTGGCGGTTGGAGCCGAAGAGGTGGCTATGAACGCACTTCCACCAATAACAAATGACAAGTTAGAAAGTGGATCGCTGTGGGTGACTAAGAGTTCATCCACCATTTGCTCTTAAAGGTGAAATCGCTCGCATCAACTTCCTCGGCCATAGCAGTAGTAGTGGTCATCACCACCTCCGTTAAGATAGCCTCCTGCTCTTGGTTTTGTTCTTAGGTTGGGGGGCATGGTCGGTGCTGCTTCTATAACTGAATGGAGATAAGAGAAAATATTATAAATTTCCTTTGATAGTACTCTAGACTTTGAATGAGTTTGAGAAGAGTTCAGAATACCTTCCTCAGATTGGCTCGCAGCGTGAGCCGGGGTTCCTCTGGACATGTGCTCGCGGGTCAGAGATAGCTGCGTTTGATCTGTATCATAGACCGATACAGGTAGAGGATGAACTGTAAGATTGGATTCAGGTTGGGTTGGCAAGTAATCTCAGAACTTATACCGTGATACTCAACACCAGATCCATCTCCAACCTCCAAGTGCTGAGTAGCGAGCTTCTCTTTCTCAAATGCGATAGTGGCATCATGAAGAATTCTCCTCTCTTCCTCATTCAACACTCGGTTTTCCAGTTCGAATTCATCGAGAGATTCAATATGATGCTTTGCCTTTTAATCATCCAAAAAACGACGCCAGGCACTATGTAGGTGAGTTGGATAATCACCGAGCCAGCTTAAGTCACGATATTTCAGAACGTTGACATTATAGGCGATTAAAAGATCTTCAATATCACTCTCATGTCTGGCCTCCACTGCCCTGGCCTCAACCCTAGCCTCGGCCTCTTGAGATTTCAACTTAGCTGCATCCCGCTTGTTTCAAGCCTCCGCAGTTTGATTGCAAGCATCCTGGATAATTTTGTTAGCCTCATCTTTCTCCTTAACGACTTCCTCGTATTTGGCATTAAGCTCCGCCAGCTTTTGCACCACCTTATCTTTTTCTGCTGGCGTTCCAATGCCCCATATCATCCACCAGTTCTAAGTGCTCTTGTCGCATCAGCTCCATTTTCTTATTGGCCTCATCGACTTATTCCAAGGCCTACGTCTCAAAATAACTCAGAGTATCATTCTCTCCAGTAAGCACTGTGATGGTCTAATCCTTCTAGGCGATGGTTTCTTGAAGCTCTTCAATTTTCATGGTTTGCTAGAATGCCACAGCCGAGGCCTTCTCAGTGGTTTTCTTCCACTCTCGGTATTTTCCAAAAGCGTGGCAGACATGATCATGAATTATTATTTTTTGCTCCGTTTGGCAGTACCATCAAATTTGAAGGGAAATGAAAGTCGTCGAAGCATATATTCGAAAACTCTCTTTTTAGTTGGGCCATCCGAGCGGCTCCCTCACCTATTAATTCTGTAATCGCCAAAGTAACTACAACAGAGGTTTCCACCCCGATCGTACGACGATGTTCGCTGGGTCTTAGAACCACCGAAGGTGCCAGTTGGCGCGAAGTCACAACATTTTGTGTCCCCGAATTGGGAGGTCGCAACGAAACTCTGGGTGGAGGAGAGCGCGATCGGTAGCGGGGTCTATCTCACCTCTCCTTTTCTCTTTCTCGTTCCCTCTCCCTTTCCCTGGCTCTCTCTCTATCGTAATAATCCGTCGCTTGACTAGAGTGGGGGCATTCATAGTCAGAATCATGCCTAGAGATTCCCTATAAGAATTGGAAGATTCACGTGCATGGAGACTGCCAAGCGTGGACGGTTACTTCCATATCGGATCTACAAAATTAAAAGAAAGGAAAAGTTAGTTACCTTCGAAGATTGGACAACTCATGAATATTGAGTGTATGGTGTCGTGAAGTGTATGCATGTATGTGTAAACTCCCTGAACTAATCAGTTCTATCGACCGTACTCGAAGGAGTTGGCTTGTCTAAATCTAAAGCGCTTTGAAGTCCTTCCAATTCGGTATCTTATTAGAGCGACACATAGTTTGGGATTGGAATATATGCAAGTCGTTCGAAGGGGTTCTCCATGTGTGAGGAAGAAGCCTCCGAAATTATAACACCAGCAGCTGGTAGGGACACAACCATGGGTTTTTGTCTCGTAGATTTGCGAAGGTTATGAGCAATCGCCTTGCCTTACCTTATCCTTTCTGAATATCGAGGGCTATCTGAAGGCCTGGCAATGGGTGCATCTTTGGTGGGTGTATCCTCTTCGCCAGCCTACTCAGTGATTACAATTTTGGGCGCTATTCGTCTGGCTTGTCTTGTTGGAGCTGCCCTGAGAGATCCTTCAAGCCCTATGCTCTGATCTCTATCAATTAGCCCGACGACCATTAGATTTTCATTTATAAGCACTGCTTCGATCTCTCTAAATTCGCTTGGCAGCTCGTGAAGGATCCTGACGATTTCCCTAAATTATTCGCCTTCGGGTTGAGGAATTGAAGCTGTAAAGAGGAAATAACATTAAGCTCGGTATCAATGGAGATAAACCAATTAGTCGCCAGAGGAATTGAAACACTTAAGTCTAACTAGCCACCGTCAAGTGAATCCTGGCAGACATAGAACATAGAACCACTCGGTTTTGAAGTAGTTGAGTTTGGTCCAAGTCACAATCACAATTCTATAATTTCTGGCTCCCTTTAAGAATGTGAAAGAGGGGTTATCTCCTCGACTCTTTATATTGAACAAGAATCTGACTTCTTCTGGAGTCGGGGGCCAGAAAAGTTGCTCCTTGAAGACGATGAATAGGCTGTTCAGCAGAGCGTACCGGTTCGAATGCAATTATGACAGGGAAATCCCTAAATAAGATACCACTTCCTGAATGTACGATTGAATGATGGCAGTGTCCCGGCTATGCAGGAAAATCTATTGAAAGCAGTATACCCATTTGGAGGAGTATGCGACATATTGTTTGGCCCTGATAGCCAGACATCATTTAACGATAGCGTTTGCCTTCAGAAAATCCATCCTAACATTTCTTCAGAAATTTTAGAAAGAATCGAGTTTTGTGGACTCCCAACGAAAACTACTTCTGGTAGATTGTCCGGAGCTGGACTTAAAACTTCGGCTACGATGGCCGACATCTCTATTATCGGAATAGGTAGACATTGAGCCTCCTATAGCCGTGAACTCCTGGATTCCATAGCTAATCAACTCATCAAAAATCACCGTTAGATGACAATAATCCCGTGCTTCCCCCAATGTGGAGTGCATGAGTGTAACGTGCAGTGCAATGCTATTTAATACATAAGAAAATTCTATAGAGATTAGCAAAGTGTTTGCAAGACGAGACTTCAGAATTCAACCGGAATGACCGTCATTGCCGACCGTCACAATTGTGCCATCCAAGCTTTGGAGATCGATCCAAGTTGAGATTCGTTAGGTGTTGTCAAGTTATGGTTCCATCGACAAGCTTCGAAAGGCAGTCAAATATGCAATAGAATGGTTAAGTCAAATTGTACAAGATAGAAGCTCATTAGAATCATGTGTTCAAATGTACAAGAGGCTTCGAGTCATTTAAGGTTCAACTTGGGTTGATCACGAAAAGACTCTAATTCATATCAGCCAAGGAAAGGAAACTCGTATCCATCAAATGTGCGAGTTCGTATCGATCGAAAAGAGTGCATGCATATCGATCCTCTAACAAGCAATTTGTATCGATCAGGTATGCTCAATTTCGTATCGACCACATGCAATACCTTTGTATTGATCAGCAAGTCCAAAGTCTTCATGTCGGTCACCTCGAATCAATGCAGAACATTACATTGATCGATACGAATATATCCACCTAGTCGATACGAAAACTAACAATCCAGATCGATACGAGTGCTCCTAATCCAGATCGATACGGCTCGTTCTCCCTCCATCACCGATATGAATTCGAAGCAGAGGCTAAGCCAACCCTTTCATGAATCACTTCTTATCCCTCTGCCTTCTTCCCTGCATGGCCTAGACTCCATTTCCTTCCTCCCTCATCCTTGCTTCAACGCATTCTAGCACCGCCATCACCGGAATTGGCAGCGGTTATGGAAGGCTTGGTACTAGAATTCAAATCCCTTTGTCTTAAGTTGATTTTAATGGATTAATTACCTAATTAGAGTGAATAATTCAAGGGATTAGTGGATTGAATTAAGTTAAGGGACGAGGACAATTCTCTCTCTCGAGTTGTTAAGCGATACGAAGGCAGGAATGGATGAGAAAGTAAGGAGAAAAAATATTCTACGTACTGGATATTTATACCTAGGAGTGCAGACTATTCATCTCCCATCTAAGTGACCGGCTATGACCAGTTCTTCCCATTTGATATGAAGAGAGGCCATTTCGTAGCCATGCTTGGATCAAATAACTCAGCCATTTGTGTCCATACATTGTCTATCTGAAGCAACCATGTTTCGTATCCATTAGAAACCCGCTGCCACACTTTTCCATCGATGTGAAGTAAGTGACCCAACGATGTGTCAACATACATCGATGATCATCGATATGAAAGCTACTAGATGACCGAGTTTGAGCCGCATATCTCTATCGGTACGAATTGCTCATTTCGTATCCATACGGAACCAACCAAGAACAAAGCTCTACGAATCCGTCTAGTCATCGATACGAAGAACCACATGCTGGTTTGAGTCATCGATAGAAATGCTTATTTCGTATCCATTTGTTTGAAGACCCTACGACTCGTATCCATTGATATGAACTAGCTTGGAACATCAACCAATTTTGTATCGATCGTCATCGATACGAAAAAAAAATTTCAACCTTTCACATCAGTCCAAGAGAGGATCGATATGAAGGAAAACTCTGAAAACCCATCGAGCATGGTCACTATTCGAATTTCACATCGATTCAGGAGAGGATCGATACAGAATTCGATACAAGAAAAATGACAACAATTCATGAATGTATGAAAATTAACGAGAGTTTGGTTAACATGCATTTATGTGTATGGTGAATTAACATTCAACTTTCAAAATTCACAGGAATTGAATGCTTACCTGATGGCAACCGCAACAATGAACAACAAATTTCTGGCATTCAACACTCAGTTACAACAATGCATAGTACAATCATTGGCGATTATCAATCTAGAATTTATATATGCTACCAAGAAACAACCAATGGTTGCATTTTTAACGAGACGACAACAACTATTGATCGGATCGGATAGAAATTTTTAGACAGAAGGTTACAGCTTTTTAAAGCACGTCATGTCCACAAAAGACATACTTTAAGGGGCAAATGTTATCCCGCTTATTCGCAAGGCCGGGACACCTAGGACTTGACTAGAAATCAAAGACGGTTTTTCCCGATGATTGGGTACACATAGGTTAACTATGGATATTGATGAATTTCGCCCGAGTCCAAATCAAGCTACAATCGATGTGGCAAGACAAGCAAAGCTGAGGAAGCCAACATTCCAAATTTTAGATCAATCGGAGTTCATATGCTCAAGTTGTGGATCGATGAAGTTTCATGGAAGGAAAATGTAATTCGTACCCATATAGTTCGTATACATCAAAATCCAAAGGGAAAACACCACATTCGTATCCATGGAAAAAGGCTCATTCATATCCACCTCGCTCCGCCATCTCGTATCCATCACATACACATCCTTCGTATCCATCAAGTGCCAAGGAAAAGATCTCTGCGATTCGTATTTATGGAGGATATGCCCTATTCTTATCCATCCCCTAAAAAAAGAGCTGTAGTTCGTACCCATCAAACATCGCTTCCCTTCGTATCCATCAATCTAAGACCATCTTGTATTCAACATATTAGCATGCCTCGTCTCAATCTATTACTTACACCTTTCGTATCGCTCGTTAGTAGTCGACACGAAGGGAGGCCATGCACTATCGATACGAGGTTCAGTATTCAATAATCAATACGAAGAGCATGGCACTCCATGGATATGAGCGAGGCGGAGTCAACCAAGAGAATCGGCCAACGAGCGTGAAAAGTGGATCTCCCCTGATTTTTCATCAACATTCTGTCAACTGGTACGAAGAAGTGGTGGATACGAAGGAGGTATAGAAACGAACCAGGGCGACAAACGTGCATACGAACATGACAACCAACCACTAATCCAAACTTGTATCGATCATAACTCTAGATCTACAATCCAAATGCCACTAAATTTTCATAGAAGCTTACCTAACCTCAAGAATGTACCTGATCAATCTTTGCCAAAAAGGATCAATTCTTGATCGATATGAATTCCATTTGTATTGCTCTGATATCGAGTCAAAATCACCTGAACTCGATCCCATGGGCTCACCTACGTGAGAGAAGAAGTCCCCCGAGATATGGGCGAGATATTTGCTGCCCACGCTTATAAATAGTGACCCTAGACCCATAGAAAATGGACTTTTGGCTTCTCTACGTCGATACTCTGCCAAAATTTCTATCATATTTTAATTGTACTATTGTAATCCACTTGTAACCAATGAGTTATAATAAAAAAAGTCAATCATTTCATAGTAGACATTGGCCATATGTCGAACCACTCTAAAATTGTGTGTTTCTATACTTTTCCTTATCTATTGATTGATGCGTTTGTTAGATCGACCACATTTAACATTTACTTTCTTCGCTTTATCTCTTCCAACACATCTGAAGAGTGTGGTGCCCAATTTTGGTACAAACAGTATCGATCCTCTAAGCCATGCATTTCATAAGCCGCGCACCTCCAAAGGCCATGCATCCCATAAGTCGCGCACTCTCATAAACCGCACCACCCATAAGCTACGCACTACCAAAAGCTGTGCATCTCGTAAGCCATACACTCTCATAAACCACACATCTCATAAGCTTCTCAAACACTGCTCAATGCCACTCCTTGCATCATTACCGGACCATCAAAATTCTCTAAGTATCGGTGTTGTCTTGACAACATCAGGAACTTGTTTATTTCAGGATTAGCAGGAACCATGCCCTACCGCCTAAAAGGATCGACATTGCTCCGGTAATACCACAAAGTTCCCAAACCAAGATTTCAAAAAAGAATTCTGATCTTTGACCTAAACGTCTAAAAAGTTAAGACATTCAAATCACGAGCTCCCAAAGACTGCGACATAACTTTGATGGGGGGCATCCAGAGAGCCGCTCGGAACATCAAGTCTCGCATCAAGTCTTCAGCCCCGTGGACCGATGATACATAACAACTTGGTCAGGATAAAAAATCATTCTTCAGTTCTCTTACACAGAACAAAGAATTTCGATAATTGCAATAAAACTAAGCAATATAGTAGGCTGGACGAATGTGGAATTAAAAAGGAAACTGCTCTAACCTGCTAGACATCGAGATTGCCTCAACGATATTAAGATTGCCTCAGCAACATCAAGGACTCCATACTATCATATTGACAAGAAAATCGAACTCCTTAAAATTCACCATCGCTCGAAAATAAGCAATGAAAGGAAGGACTTACCATCGACCAGAGTAAGATAATGATGAAAGCTGGTAGTTAATGCCCCGCTATTACCCCGCTACAACCCCGCTATATCTCATAGCGGATTTCTACCGCTACAATTTTTCCATATAGCCCCAGAATATAGCCTTTCCGCTTTAATCCCTGCTATTTCTGCTATATCCGGTTATTTCCGCTATATTCCGCTATTCCCGCTATATCTTTTTTAATAAAATGAATTGAAAAATTACATTTATACATTATAAAATTATGAAACTAATTTATTTGATTTAATTTTTAATATATTTTTGGAAATGAAAATTTTCTAATATTCTACCAAATTCAATTATGTTATAAAACAGTTTTTCGTTTATTTAAAGTATATTCGCACATGTTTTTATTTAAAATTATTTATGTATTATTTATAATTCAATTGAATGATAATTTTTCATTTAATTACCATTTATATATTTTTAAAAATATTAAGTACGAGTTTTATATGCTATTTTAGAGTCATCCGCTATATCCTCGTTGTATCCCCGCTATGACTTTTTGCACCTCCACCGCTCTGAATCTGCCGAGCGCATTAACTGCACAGGATGGAAGACGCTTCCAAACCAAGTCATCGACCCAACGGCTTCCAAAGACAGAAGAAGGTGCTCGAAAATGAGGTCTCAAACCCTAACTTGCAAAAAACCAACTGTTATCCGAAGGTAGACAACAACAAGGTGAGAACGCTCAAAATCGAGAAGTAAACCATCGATTCCCGAAGATTGAAACCAACGAATAGGGTTGATATCAACAACAATGCTATTAGTCTAGCATAATGCATATAGCCTGAAACAAGCAAGGTTAAGTGTCATGGATTTAGGACAAACACTGCCGAACCCTACCGGTCCATGATCAGTATAGGAATGAACGCGGTCGTACCAAGGGCAATGTGATGACTTGCTCCACAATTTTAGATTTTCTACAAGAACCTGGAGTTTGACACCTAGAATTGAAGGGTCCCGCCAAGAAATGAAGGGTTCCATAGATAGTCGTCGGATCATAACAAAAACCAGTGGAAGGAAGTTCAATTTTTCATGAATAAGAATAACTATGGAATCATTTAAGCAACAACCTTGTATCTTCAAGGGTAATACTTGACGGTTATAAACAAAGCTAGGCAGTGGAAATGCCTGGGACTCTCACCCTTCCATAACCTAGCATCTCCCAGATTTAAGCAAAATTGAGAAAATAGCCACATTGAGTTAAAAGGAATCTACTCAACTCTACAGGATCGGATGAATGATTCAACCCTCACCAACATGACTTTAACACTACCTGAAGATAGGCAGCACTAAGAAAATACTTCTAAAATCCAACAATAGAAGTGCTAGTTTTCAAAGAGCGAAATTATTAACTAATTGGATTAAAAGTTCCACCGAATCGATCGGGAAAATCGATCCCAAACTCACTAAGTACCGATGTTGCCCCGACAACGCAGGGAAACTTTCTATTTCATAAGTATCGGTGTTGCCTATGCAACTTTGGGTAATTTTCTACTTATTAAGTATCAGAATTGCCTCGGCAAAGCCAAGAAAACTTTATATAGAGGGGTGATGAGAAACACTCATCGCAGTGAACCATCGATGCACTAGCTTCCAGAGATAGAAGTTGGTCCTCGACTGAGTTTCTACCTTCTCTTTAGAAAACTATTGTTGCCTAATGACGGCAATGATCGAAAGACATATCCTTTCGTAGGTCTGCCAGATGGTTCTACCTAACAACCAGGAATCAACCACTGCATGGGTGTAGAGCTGCGCATAAAGGAAATCTGGATTGAATTTCTCCTATGCTAATTTCTAAGTATGAAAGGTGGTGGACAATTGAATTTCCAAAATTCAACTTAGAAAGAATTTAGACACAACCAAAAGATAGGAAGCCTAAAGGAATTGTTGCTTGGAACTAAGCAGCTAGGTTATCAATTCTCAAAGACAGGAGTTGACATATAACAAAACTTTCGTGACAACTTTAGCAACCAAGAAGAGCATGCATGTCCAAGGACAAGCGGGAGCAATCACGGAAGGTCGAAAATAAAATCCCCAAACTTCCTCAATTCCATAATGGGATTGAGAGCCAGACGGGGGCAATTGAGCAATTCGCCCCATAGATTTCCACCTGTCACAATCACCCAAATACATACATTCGAAATAGCTAGTCCCTAAGGAAGGGACAGAAGCATGGATACTTGATTGAAAGAAATATTTCAAAAGTCCAAACATGAATAACTACGAGGTTGGTTAGATAACGATTCTATATCACAAAACAGAGCATTCTGGAAATAAAATCGCCAACAAAGAAAATGAACGATTTATCATTTAGAAATCAATCGTCGCTCATAATCCGGTGATAAGGAGAAGGATCGAAGACCTACTTAAGGTCTGACTAGATCATTTGTTTCCAACTTATATGAATATGCCATTACCCGAAGTTTGGTGATGCAAAGAAGAAACTTCTAGAATGAAACTATCAGTACATCGGCTTTTCAAAATAGAAGCAAAAGCTTGATCGGCTCTTTAATCCTACTTTTTGGAATCTTACGTTATTCAAAGGTCCATAACATTAAGGAAAAATCCATAGGTTTGAGTCATCCATACGTGAGTTTACGAAGATCAAAATCAACACATAATAGGATCTCAATGCTGGACTTAGAAGAATTTACTTTAGCAAAAGATACCAAAAACGCAACTTTCTAATGCCTACTAACATCATTACGAAAATTCAGGTCTTGGGATCACGTAACAAAGTCCTTAGCCCCCTGAGACAGAAGCTAGTATTTAGATCGAATTCCAAAAACAAAAAGGAAGGATATTCACGATCGAGTAGCTCAGGCATTAGTTTCCGAAGACTAAAGTTGTGCATGATCGAACTTCAGCTACAACTCTACAAGAGCAAATGTGCCTTGTAATTCAACTAAAATAAATTATCCTAATATGACAGGAATAATAAGTAAAGCTTAAGTTGCGAAGGGCCCAGCTTCTAGAGGAGTGGAAGTACCTTTGCCGGACTAAAGATTGGATGACCGAAAAATCAATTTCAACAACAAAACTTTACATTCAACCATATCAGGTGTTTTTTCCTTTAAATAATATCCTCGTATAACCAATGCCCAAAATCCAATGGAAGTCGGCGTATGTCGACCTCGGGTTCCGAGCGTTGATCAGGGAAAATGCAGTGTGTTATCTACATGAGAAGAGTCTAGTATCCTGAATACCGTAAACAAACAATCTAGCATAGATAGCTTGCTTAAATTTAAAAAAAAAATCCATATTGTCCTTTAAAACTATCTCTTCCACACTTACCCATTATCGATCAACGATCGATAGTGGAGCCGCTATCCGAAGCGATGTGGGAAGCTTTTCTTTTCGGGATCACCGGAGTACAAATACGGGAAGAATGAAACGATTGAATCATCCACTATATCCGAATAAATCATCGCATTGAAATTCAAAAACATTGACGGGAGCTTTACCAGATTCTCGAAAAAGAAACAATTAAAGACAGAGCAAGACTTCGCTTTAGAACGGCATACAATCGTTCGAGATAGAACTTAGCTTCACCGCTGGTCGAATTAAAACTATATAGGACAACTCCAAACCTACATCATACACTCACTTACCGACCTAAACCCTGACGTAAAACGTGGAGCAAAGATTGAATCGTCAATACCAGAAGTTGAAATTCAGATCGAAATAAAAAAAATGAATGGTTATCAAAAGTCAGTCAATTGAGAACAACATCTTGAGGTGGACTTTGACGATTCACATCGAAAATTCAACGGTCAAAGCAAAATTTGCGTGGTAACCTTGGCACGGTCAACTAGATTTCACAAAATGAAAACTCAAAAGAATTTACTTCCAGAGCACACCTTGTTTTCAATGAAGGCATACTCTGGGAGGAAATGTTATTCGAGTTTTTAATCCAGCAGGATCCAATAGGAGACCGAATAAGTTGATGAAGTCAAAACGGATTGGAACTCGGCTAAAAGTGTTAAAGCAACAAGTTAAAGAGAACAAAATCATATTACTAAAGCATTGGTTGAATTTGATCAAACCAAGGGACTAGCATCTGTTCAGTCCAATCAGCAGCTAAGCATTACCAGCTAGTAGATCGTCATTGAAACATAGCAACGTGCAACGAGACTACACAAACAACATCAATATAAGATAATGACATCATTCCAAACTTCAAACTACAAGAATATTTCAAGTGCTTGGATTGCTAGCGATCCACACAAAACCATGGTTCGTTATGGCATGAAGGAAGCAAAGAAGGCCTAAAAAGCAAAGCAAAAGTATGCTAAGTGTATGGATCGCTAGCGATCCATACACCATGGATCACTAGAAATCCACACTTGATCACAGTACCTATGCGAGCTAGCATAGTAAAGTAATAAGAAAGAAGCTAAGTAAGTAGCTCGCGCACGAGCCAAATCTGTGGATTGCTAGCGATCCATGGTTTCGGCTCGGGTCGCGAGCTAAGGTTCATGGCATCTTCCTATGGTCATCTATAAGCAGTTATTGAATAGGCCTGGCCCAAAAGCCGTCCGATCTCTATGAATACCATCCTAACTGCAACATAAACGAGATCTTCTCCGGACTGGTTGCTAAAGCTCTATTGGAAACTTTCTTCACTCTCTACCACCTTCACAATATTCTCCAAAGGGATTCACTGTGATTCTACAGTGGATTCCAACTCTAGGGATTCAATCTAGCTAAGGATAATCAAATGCCTTGTAATCAAACACTACTTATAATAGCAATTAGTTGATAATAAAACTATAAAGTAGACGTAGGCTTCATTAACGTCTGAACCACTATAAAAATTCCTTGTCTTCTTTCTTTTACGGCCTTTTTCTATACCTATTATTTATGTTATTGCTCTGTCAGAACAGAGATGATGCTTTCATACTTAAACCAGGGTGTTTATTCATTTTTTGGGTTAACATATAGCATTTCTTTTTTCCAAGCTCTAATATTTTCCATATACCTGATAGTGATTTTACACTTGGGTTTTGGAAAAGGCCCATCTTTTTTATGTCTTTTGGGTTTCTCCATGCTTAAGTGCAGTATGCATTCTTGATAGAATTCGCTATTTTCTTTTATGGGAATTAAGACTATGTTTTCAAGGGACATGAGTTGTTACTTAAGATTTTTTTACATAATTTTACTTCGAATTCAACAAATAGGACTTGATAAGGAAATAGGAATATCATAATAAATGTTTGGTGGAGGTAAAAATCAGGTGATGTCTGATTAGTGTAAAAGCAGAAACTAAGAAAAAGTTTATTAACATAGTATAGGTGAAAATTAGTTGCTTATATTTATTTAGAGTGACTAAAGAGATACATGCACCCGATTCAAATTATAAGTAAGCGAAATGCATGTTACGCATCTTGATATTCATAAAAGCTCATGTTCATTGTGGATTGGGCTGACCAAGGAGACCCCACCTTGGACCTTTCATATGATTTACTCAAAATATATGACTCTAGATGTAAATGCACTTACATAAGGTACTAACCCTTAAAGAAGCACAACAACAAGAAGAACGTTGTCAAATGTAGTTTGCCTTTTTATATTCTATTTTTTGCAACTCCAATGAAAAAAATAAGATCACAATATCTTCAATCCTTTTTATTGAAATATTCATAGCAATGCATGATTTATTATATTGTTACTCATATTTGCAGCTAGATTGGGTTCAGTAGAAATGAAGGCACCACATTGAAATCAGTGGCGGAGTCTGTATCACATATAGAGAATGGTCTGCTACCACTATAATATGTACTTGAAGATCCAGATTCTCGCTTCATACAAATTTGTAGAACAACGTATGAACCAGTGGTCTCCAAGTCAGCCAATACCATATAGTGATAATATACTGAATTTGAATTGAAATAAGCAAAAATCCACAATATAGTTTCATTGCAATGTACTGCATTGCTCATTTGTCGTAATTTATCGATTCAATATATATTATTGATGCTCGTCAAACTTACAAAATTAATGCAGATATAATTTTCTATTATATTAGTTTAGTTGAGACAGTTCAACCGTAATGTATACTGTATTGTTTTATAGTCTTATTGATTGAAATGTGAAATGGAATACACGTTCTAAGGTGGTATGTAGAAGATTTGTTGCGTTTGCTTTGGTACTTTGCTAAAAGCATGAAAACTTTGAGATGTCTCTTTAAGATGCTGAAGAACGAATTCCGATTACTGTGAAAAGTCTATATATAAGTGGACTCTTGCTCACTTGGTCAAAATCAAACTAATTAGAGCAAAGTTGGTAGGTCCAGCAAATTAAATGAGCATCATTTTTTCTTTAACATTTTCGGCATTATTTTTGGTTTCACACATACTTCAATTCTGTGAAAGTCTACATGAGAATTACTAAAAATAACGATCTCTATGTTTTTCCTAAGTAGAGCTTGAATTTTACTATGTTCTTTAGTTGAACATACTTTCATACAATTTTTCCCATTTACCCACAAAATTTGTTACCCCATAAAGATCTAATAGAAAATATCTTCGGTGAACTTCATGATAAAAAGTACGATGACCATATCATGTAGAGAAAATAATGTTTTTCTTCAATGGCTTATAGAAGATATTAACATCAGACACTTGAAATTTATTTATTTATAATTCAACCATCTCATTTCAACTTATCTTCTTTAGACATTAATTATATATTTAACACTAAGAAATCACATAAATAATATCCCATGTGATCTCTTTTTAAAAATTCAATTCTCATTTTTATTCTCAAATTATATGAGAAAGTTTTGCAATTATCGTGGAAATTTCATTTTCCTTGCGATCAGTTTCTTATTTAGAAAAAACCAAAAATATCATAATTTACAATGGATTCATTCAATTTTTCCTTATTTAGTGGACAAATTATAAGAACTAGAATTATTATCGATACTGGAATATTTTAGTTTCGTGTATATTTTCACTTATACATATTAATATTCAGCCGCAAAATATGTACCTATATATAATTAGAAGTGTAGACTGATACATGCAAATTGCTAAATTATACACTATTGAATTTCAAACAATAATTTCTGTTTATACTGAAACATCATAAGAATTCGACGGTGATTATGAACTCTGACTACAAGTCAATGTGAAATGATATTAGTATAATTTTGATTGCATTCTTTCTTTCTTCTATTGAGTATGTGCATAGAGTGCCACTTGCTTTTGTACTTTAATATAGTTACTTAAACATTGCTTTCAATGGAGTTGTGTTACGATGAGCAGAGGGATGACAATTCTATTTTTTATTCTCATTTATTAAACTACTTCAAAAATTCTTAGTTGCTTGCTTCCCTCTTTAATTATTTACTAAAATAACTAATTCTCGTTACGTTTTGAGAAACGATTGATTTGTGCATGTATAGACATAAAAAGTATAACATTACCTACACATTAAAATTATTTTGTAAGATTCAAATTTTTTAATAAATAGTGTTTTTAGTATCAATTCCACTTGCGCACGTGCATCGCACGTGCCAAAGTACTCGTATATCTCTACTAATCTCTACTCATAATACAAATTCTTTTTTTTGGTGAAGCTTTTTTAAACATCCCAACATCCACTTCTTTCTACTACAGCCACACCTATGTACAACTTAAGGGAGCAGGGAAAATGCATCCTTTTCTACGCTCTCGTCTTAATCCCACAACATCAGTCGTTTTCATTCATTCCTCCAAATTTTCTCCTCTCTCCACATTCCCCTCCTTATGTTTTCCCCAACATTTCAACCGCCTTTTTCCCAAATTCTCCTCCCAAATATTATCTCCATTCCCTCTACCTACATCGACCATCGACTCTTCTTCCTTCCCTAGCGTAGCATTCGGTTTCCGCTCTCGCATGCTAACATTCGGATCTGATGCCTGGCGAAGTATGTTGCAGGCTAAGGGTGAACAACGGTCAACCGTAATCAGAAAATACTACAAATACTGTCCGAATTCCCAGAGCCCTTCACCATCATAAAGAGCCCACCTACAAAGGTGAACGATGTCGCCTCGCCACCTCAATCTACCTGCTAATCACCAACGCCCAAGTTCCGACTGCTGTTGTTAATTACAGTTTACTTTCCACCTTTGCAATTTACAGAACTAAAAAAGCAATTTATATATCTAAAAACCAACAAAGTTCCACCTACTTCTCTGCATATAGAAGCCAAACTACAATTTTGGGGGACATTGACCTATGTTGTGGTGGCTCTATTTGATGGCTGATTCATAAATAAGTCGGCTCAGATGGGCGATGCCGATCCATATTGCTGAAGGAGACAGTGTGGTGGCTGATGCGGATTCGACGCTAGTAGGTACACTACGCATCTCCACTTTCTTTGTCTGTTAAACAAAAGATGTATGCTTTTGCTCTGTTAATCCTTTCACATGTATTCTGATTCACATCCATTGGACATGTAGATCTAATTTTCCTTTGCTGTAAAAACAGATACAAATACAGTCTAGGGTTACAGAAATATTAAACTTCTGACAAATATTCAATTTATGA
Source organism: Allium cepa (assembly GCA_030765085.1). Taxonomy (NCBI): domain Eukaryota; kingdom Viridiplantae; phylum Streptophyta; class Magnoliopsida; order Asparagales; family Amaryllidaceae; genus Allium; species Allium cepa. Next base: position 446,980,166 of record CM060931.1, read on the forward strand.
ATTTTGTACGTAAAATTTATTAGACAAAACCCAAAACTTTTCATCTGTCTTTAGACTATGTGCATCAAAGTTGTCCTGTTTTCAATACCATTTATTTTTTGAAAATGGATTGATCCTTGAGGAGGCAAAACATCACATTTCCTTCAGATGCTGATACATATTTTATGAAATAAACCAAAATAAGTTTGTACATAGAATTAAAAGCAAAAATATACATCCCAAAAATCTATCATGCATTAATCATATAAATTAAATTGAAGTGAAGGTGAGCAGTTAGATTCAGAAAAAGAAGAACAACAATAGTGGCACTTTTATTTCAGATTCATCCAGCTGCATCCTTCATCACATGCATGTACAATTTTGAAGTGTAGAATCAGCCACAATCGAATAGACAGAACTATTTTAGTTGATCGTTGATCCATTTCTCTCATTAAGTTCTTTAATACGTTGGTCTACATACTCCAATACTGTGTCTGCATCTATATAACCATCACATGTATCTTTAAGATTTCCCTTATAATTGCCTTTGTTGGTTTGCAATATAAGATTGACAATTTAGCCGTTGATCGGTCAGTTTTCTTCATTAATTAGATAGTTAAATGGACATGATCAAATGGTAATATTACTTATCAGATCAATATTTAAATATTACCAAACTTTTTTGTAGCAAACTAAAAATTACTCGATGTTCACTGAGCAATGGAAACTGCCGTGTATAGAAGCCAAACTACAATTTTGGGTGACATCGAACTCTGCTGTGGTTGCTCTGTCTGATGGTTGATTCATAAAAAAGCCGGCTCAGATGGACGATGCTGAACCATGTTGCTGATGGAGACAGTGTGGTGGCTGACGCGAACTTCGAGCTAGTAGGTACACCACCAATCTCTAGTTTCTTTTTCCGTTAAATAAAAGATGTATGCTTCTGCTCTATTAATCCTTTCGCATATATTCTGATTCATGTCCATTGGACGTGTAGATCTAATTTTTCTTTGCTTTAAAAATAGATACAAATACGATTTAAAGTTACAAAATATTTAACTTCTGAAAAATATTCAATTTATGAATTTCGTAGTCATAATTTATTAGACAAAACCCAAAACAGTTCATCTATATTTAGACTAGTTGTAGTGTATTCAGTACCATTTATATTTTGAAAGTGTACTGGTCCTTGAGGAGGCAAAACATCACATTTCCTTCAGATGTTGATACATATTTTATGAAATAAACCAAAATAAGTTTGTCCATAGAATTAAAAGAAAAACATACATCCAAAAAATCTATCATCCATTGAAGATATAAATTAAATTGAAGTGAAGGCGAACAGTCAGATTCAGAAAAAGAAGAACAACAACGGTGGCACTTTTATTTCAGATTCATCCACCTGCATCCATGGTCACATGCATGTACAATTTTGAAGTGTAGAATCGGCCACATTCGAGTCGACAGAATAATTTTCGCTATTAATTGATCCATTGACTCATTAAGTACTTTAATATGTTAGTCTAGATACTCCAATACCGTGTCTACATCTTTATAATCATCACATGTACTATCATCATTGACAGTCGGGGTCCATATAATGAAACTGATCATAGCTGTTGGAATTTGTATTGCTATGATGCTTGATCACTCTTGTCTATCTATTGTTGATTGCTTAGCTGCATTCTAACTTCCTGCAAATGACTGCTGACTTGCTCATATTTTAAGCCATGATCCTTCATTAATGTTAATATGTTAGTGGGCATACATGTTCCCTCTCCATAACATCAACTTTATGCATCAGCATATATTTCATGCATTATCCTGTAAAATAAATCAGACGACGTATATTTACTACTTTGACCGATTAAATAACAAAATCATACTTTCAAGGCCACCCAATTCCTTTACTGCTTCATTGACACTAGCTTCTCTGTCTGTCAACCATAATCGTCTCATCCTTTTCAAAGGACGAGGAGGATGAAATTCAGTAATATTAGATCCATTCGATTCTGTTGTAGTATTTGAAGGTGAACTAATGCTGCCTTGAGATGGATTTGATGTAGAGAAACGATTTTGGTCATATGCTTTTTGTTTGCCCCTTTCTTTCTGCATTTTTACATATGAAATATTCTGTTAGTGCATGAAAAACCATTTGAAAATGTTAGCTTGGTAGACATCTAATATTCAGGCATATATATTATATCTTTCGAAATTATTTTGACCTACATAATATATATATATATATATAAATAAATTTTTGATTTCTTCCTGAAATTTATACAGGAAATCAAATTCATCAAATTGCTCATTTTCTGTTTCTTCAAATTTTAATTCAAAATCAATTTCATCTATACCTTTACAGGTCTCATCCACTTATAGAGAGAATCAAAGTCAATTATGTGGCTATCTTCTCTTAAATGGCGCCTTTAAGCTTCCATCCAGTCATAGCACCTGCGCTGATGGTATCCAACTATAGTTACAGTTTGGGCCCCCTCACGCTGTAAACCGTGTGATAAATGTGAGTTTTTCAAATAATTGTTATGTTAGAATTTATTTATAAACTGTTACTGTTATGCTTTCCATATTAGTTTTATGATTTTGTTCTCCAGATCTGACAATTTCTTATCGCTTGACTTTCAGATAACCCCTGTTTCTTTCAACCATTTTCCATGCCCAAATTTCATCAATGTATGTTTGCATTAGTGTGCATGTTCTGTTTGCATCCATTGTTTTCGATCTTCAGGCCTGCTGCTGATTTATTATCATATGTCTTTGATGTCCAATTGAACCGTTTAATCTTCTGATTTAACTTGTTGCTTGGTTAAATTTATCTATTTCCATTTTAGATACGGTTTCAGATAAGTTAATTGAGCTATCTAATTTTATCAGTGTATGTTTGCATTATATTTTTGCTTATTATGTTATCCATTCTTTAGGGTGATGTTATTAGTAATTCGAATTATTACTTAGGCTTGATTTGATGATGATTTGGGTTGGTTTGAGATTCATAGTTGATTTAACCACTTTGCTATGTCAATTTGACTTGATTTTGACACTGCTTACGGTAAAATCTCAAACGTTTACGATTTTGTTTCTACAAACATGCATGTCTCTAGGTTTCTCACTTTTCAAACAAACTTATGGAGTTTACAATTAATTTTTATGATTAAGAATATATGATTTCTTTCATGTTATATGTTATCATAGGCTTTTTCATCGCCTTGAAAAACTCCATTTTTTTGGGTGGTTTACAAATTGATTACTCATACATATCACACCATACAACAGATTTTTATATGTTTAATCATACTTCACCGTCTTCCAACTTACTTCCAAAATCCTAGCAGTTTACAACTATATCCTAACTGTTTTATATGGATTGACTTTAGTTTCTTTTCAGATTTTCATACTAAATTTGTTACTGCTAACTTTAGTAATGCGTCGACTTAACCCCTTAGCTATGTCAATTTGAGTTTATTTTGACACTGCTTATAGTATAATCTCCAATGTTATGATTTTGTTTCTACAAACATGCATGTCTCTAGGTTTTACACTTTTCCACCAAACTTATGGATTTTGCAATAAATTTTTGTGATTATCGTCACAAAGAAAGCATGATTTCTTTAATGTTATATGTTGTTATAGGCTTTTTCGCTGCTTGCCCTTCATCCAAATCTAGTCTAACAAGATTTCATGTATTTTCTGAATGCAAACAAAAAGAAAGCATCTTAACACTGTGTGCAAATTGGTAGGTGATAACAAAAATGCATTAAAATAAATAAGAATGGTAGAAAAGGATTTTTCTTACTATGCTCATTTTTATCTGTGTTATACACATTAATGAAATAAGAGGATGTGTATTATTTTAAGAGTTTTGTTCTATTTTGAAGACAGTTTTGGTAAACATTGCATTTGCAACTCGATTCTAAAATAATTACATATGTTTGTATTGATTGTTTACTCTTGGTTGTATCTTCATGGTTTACCTTATTGTTGCCTTTATTGGTTTGCAATATATGATTGACAATTTAATTGTTAATAGGTTAATTTTATTTCTTAATTACATAGTTAAACATACATGATCAAATGGTAATATTGCTTATTACATTAATATTTAAATATTAATTATCTTCTTTTGCAGCAAACTGAAAATTTCTCAATGTTCGTTGAACAATGGAAACTGCCACTGATGTAGATTGCAAATCGACCTTATCATATGTAAGGTACATATTTAAAAAAAATATTAAATCCAGTTTAACAATGGAATAATGTTATGGCAAGAAATTCATGCAAACTTTTGATGCAACACAAGTATTGTTATGTTTTCTTTTTGTGTCAAGTTTGATATATGTTGAGTGATTTGCTTCATTTTATTTATTTATTTGCGTAGTAAGTTGTTAAATCTGGGTACTTTTAGTTTAGTTGTTTTACATAGTTAATATATTTGGTGGTTTGAATTTTATTGAAATTATCTTTGGATTCACACTAGAATTATCTTCTGTATTTTTTGTGACTTTGCTGGATTTAACAAGTTGGCTATATCAATTTGAATTGATTTGAACACTACTTACATTAAAATCTCAATTGTTTAAGATTTTTTTCTTGGTATACAACTGATTAACAATTGAAAAATAAAAATATTGATTGTTAGTTTGGACACAAAATTATATATATACATATACATATACATATACATACATATATATATATATATATTAGTTAAATTTCGTTTATACTACAAAAAAACATAAGATTTCGGTGCCAACATGAGTTTATTTTGATGTCGAACCATTTGGGTTCTAATTAGAAGCTATTGGAATTTGTAATGCTGATTGATGATCCTTGATCATTCTCGTCTATCCATTGTTAAAGCTTAAATTCTTCCTAACTGCCTGCAAATGACTGCTGACTTGCTCATATTTTAAGCCACGGTCCTTCGTTAATGTTAATATGTTTATGGGTGTACATGTTCCCTCTGCATAACATCAAGTTTTTGCATCAGCATATATTTCATGCATTATCCTGTAAAATAAATGAAAGGATGTATATTTACTACTTTGATCGATTAAATAACAAAATCATAATTTCAAGGCCACCCCAATTCCTCCACTGCTTCATTGACTCTAGCTTCTTTTTTTGTCAACCATAATCGTCTCATCCTTTTTAGAGGACGAGGAGGAATGAAACTCGGTAATATTAGATGCACTCGATTCTATTGTAGTATTTGAAGGTGACCTAATGCTGCCTTGAGATGGATTTGCTGTAGAGAAACGATTTTGGTCATATGCTTTACAGGTCACATCAAATTGCTCATTTTCTGTTTCTTCAAATTTTAATTCAAAATCAGTTTCATCTATACCTTTATAGGTCACATCCACTTATAGAGAGAACCAAACTCAACTCAGTGGCTATCTTCTTTCAAATGGCTCCTTTAAGCTTCCACCTAGTCATAGTGCCTGCGCGGATGGTATCCAACTGTAGTTACAGTTTGGGTCCCCTCACGCTGTACATCATGTGATAAAATGTGAGTTTTTACAAATAATTGTTATGTTAGAATTTATTTATAAACTATTACTGTTATGCTTTCCTTATTAGTTTTATGATTTCGTTGTTTAGTTCTGACAATTTCTTATCGCTTGAGTTTCAGATAACCCCTATTTCATTCAACCATTTTCCATGCCCAAATTTCATCAATGTATGTATGCATTAGTGTGCCTATTCTGTTTGCATCCATTGTTTTCAATCTTCAGTCCTGCTACTGATTTATTATCATATGTCTTTGATGTCCAATTGAACCGTTTAACCTCTTCACCTAACCAATTTCTTGGTTAAAATATCTGTTTCCATTTTGGATACGGTTTCAGATATGTTAATTGAGCTATCTAATTTCATCAATGTATGTTTGCATTATATTTTTTCTTATTATGTTATCCATGCTTTAGGATGATGTTATTAGTAATTAAGATTATTACTTAGGCTCGATTTGATGATGATTTGGGTTGGTTTGAGATTCATAGTTGATTTAACCACTTTGCTATGTCAGTTTGACTTGATTTTGACATTGCTTACAGTAAAATATCAAACGTTTAAGATTTTGTTCCCACAAACATGCATGTCTCTAGGTTTCTCACTTTTAAACAAAATTATGGAGTTTACAACCAATTTTTATGATTATGAACCTATGATTTCTTTAATTTTATATGTTATTATAGGCTTTTTCACTGCCTTGAAGAACTCCGTTATTTTGGGTGGTTTAAAAATTGATTACTCATACATATCACACCAAACAACAGATTTTGATATTTAATCATACTTCACTGTCTTCCAACTTGCTTCCTAAGTCCTAGTAGTTTACAACTATATCCTAATTGTTTTATATGGATTAACTTTAGTTTCTTTTAATTGTTTTATATCCTATTTTTTTTAGCTGCCGCTCCTCACGATAATTGCCTCCCCTCTGATCTTCCGTACCATCCTCTCCTCTTCACCAGTGATGTCTTCATCCATGCCACCGGTTCCCCAGTCCAACCGCCCCCCTGATCCCATACCTTCAGACATGGAGCCTCCTCCGGGCTTCCCGCCGCTAGCATCCACGGATCGAGTCCCTACTGACAACGACGGTTTTACCATGGTGACTCATCGTAAATGGAAACATGCTTCTTCTAACTCGTTTAATTCACAAACTGGTATTAATGCAAATAGAAATTTCCATCAGAAATCCGTAAACCCGCCTCGTCTAACCACTGTCCCCAATTCTAATAAATTTAACCAAAGTTCATCTTATAATAATGATACCCAATCTCCCGAGGCCGTAAACAAACCCGCTCCGAGTAGGTGGAATTTTTCTACCACATCCAGTCAGGCTTGGAATGAAGTGGTTAAAGGCAACAACATTCCTGTCACTATCCCACTGAAATTCTAACAACCACGTGAATTAAATTCATTTCAATGTGCCAAAATGTCAGAAGAAGTGGTGTTAAAGGCTAAAAAGCAGTGGGACAACGCCATAATGGTATATGTAGCTGGTCCGAAACCACATTATCCATATTTCAAAGAGTCTATCCTTAGAGTATGGAAACCAGAAGATGATTTCTCAATTTACTCCAACGAAAATGGATTCTATGTGATAAAATTCAACAAAAAACAAGATTGTGATAAAATCCTGGAAGGAGGTCCTTATTTCTATCATAAAAAGTTTACGATGATGAAAAGATGGTCTCTGGGAATGCAACTCAATAAAGAACTTCTTCCCTCAATCCCGATTTGGATACGACTCCCTAACCTTCCCCTTGATTATTGGATGGAAGAAGGAATTAGTCGTATTGCTTCGGTGCTTGGTTCCCCAATTAGACTGGATAAGTTTACCGAAGGCATCATCAAAATAGCCTATGCGAGAGTGCTAGTTGAAATAAAAAAACTCGTTCAAATTCCCTAATAAAATTCCCATACTAACCGAAGACGATAAAATGATATGGCAAGAAGTGTGCTACGAATGGAAACCATCAATATGCACGAACTATTCAAGTTTTGGACATGCTGAGATTAGCTGTCAATTTAACAAAGTGTGGCAGCCCAAAACAGGTAATGTAGCCTCAAATGAGGATAACTCAGACATGGTGATATATAGCAATGGAAATACTACGGAGAACGAAATTACCAATAGTCATAATATCACTAAAACACTGCCTCTCTCTCAGAAACTTTCTGATCTTTCAGAACAAGAAAAATCAAAAGATACTAATCCTCTAAGCACTGATATTATAGACACATCACAAAATCAATCAGACCAAGTTCAGTTAGTCCATCCAAATTTTGCAGATTTGAATAATATTACATGTTCAAGCTCAAAAATTATTAATACAGAACTACACTCAAGTGTACAACCTACGAATGTAGACACAGATGTTCTCTTTAGCGACTTCAGTGAAGAGTGCATAGACTAATCTGATAAGGATAGAATTCCTGATTCCACAAAGCAAAACACCACTTCCTTTTGAGCTTCCAAATCCAGTAACACACGAAAAGTTAGGATAGATGAAACCCCTTTTGAATTCAAAGCCTCAGCAAATTCAGATGTGGTCGACAATCCTGCATGGCATACCATAGTGAATCAGTTAATAGGTAAGAACAAAAACTCGAAAAAAGCAAAGTTACTGGGGAATGCTACTCCCCTAGAAAACAATAGCAATTCTGAAGACAAGTTATAGATGGAGTTCCTCTTTTGGAACATCAGGGGTATGAATGCCCCATCGAAACAATTGGAAATTATGAGATTATTGAACAGCAACAGGTTTTCTTTTATTAGCATTCTTGAAAATCAACTCTCATTAAATAATATTGATAGTTTCATGAATAAAGTCCAAAATAAATGGAAATTCTCACATAATATTTTAGACGGTCAGAAATGTCGTATTCTTATAATTTGGGGTTCCACTCAGTGGTCTAATATTATACTTCACACGAATGATCAATACATTACTGGTACCAGCATAATTCTAGTGGTCTAAGCGTGATATGTACCTCTATTTATGGCCACAACAATGAAATAAGGAGAAAGGACCTATGGAACTATATCATTGAACAATCTTTGAGTGTTAATCTGCCTTGATTAGTGGCAGGAGATTTTAATTTAATTTTATCACCTACAGAAAGACTAAATAATGGTATTTGTACTGATATGGGTGATCAAGAATTTATGGACTGTATAAACAAATCAAATCTAATTGAACCAGATTTCTCAGCTAATTTCTATACATGGAGAGGTGGCCTTCATTTCTCTATACATAGCAAAATTGATAGAGTGTTTGTAAACTATTTATGGTCTGAAAAGTTCAAACAATACGGTATAAATTTTGGAAATCATTTCATTAGCGACCACACTCCTATCACGGTTAAACTATCTAATCAGAATATGAAAAGAAGGTGCATACCATTCAAGTATAATAACTCGTGGCATCGACAAAGAGAATAACAGAACATCATACAAGCCAGTTTTGGAGCAGGAACTCCTAAGTAATGCTCTCTACAATCTCCTCTGTAAATTGAAAACTATGAAGCCTAAACTGAAAATCTGGATATCAAATAAAAGCAATATATACTCAGTATTAGAAAAGTTAAGGGAGGAAACAAATGATATCTATAAGCAGTTAGTTCGAGAACCTCTAAACAATTATCTAGTTGAAGAATACAGCACGAAAAATGACCAGATACATGATATAATGAGGAATATTGCGATAGATAATGAACAAAGAATGAAAATAAACTGGTTGACTAAAGGAGATAAACCCATAGAGTTTTTCTTCTCGAAAATCAATAATATTAAACAACCAAGAGGGAATAATCTCATTCTACAAGAATTGGATCTTGGTATTCAACATCAGAAAAAATTATTTCAGCAGCCATAACAAAATTTTCAAATCTCTTTTCATCGCCTATAGGCAAATTACAATTTCCAGACATAATTTGCAAGAAAATCCTATCGGAAAATGCAAAAGTAAATCTCTGTAAACCTTTTCTTCTTGAAGAAGTTAAAAATACAGTTTTCCAGATTAATGACAGTAGTTCCCCTGGTCCGGATGGAATAAATTCTAAATTCTACAAAATTCACTAAGAGAAAATCAAATATGACATATGGAATGCTATGAACAGTGTTCTACAGTCAGGGAAAATTATTAAAGAAATCAATCATACGTTTATTTGTCTCATCCCAAAAAAACCAAATGCAGTGGATATGATTGATTTCAGACCAATCTCTTTGTGTAACGTGTCTTATAAAATTCTTGCAAACCTTCTATGCAACAGAATGAAGTTACTCATGAATGATCTTATCTCCTATAACCAGAATGCATTCATCCCTGGACGATTTATTACAGATAATTCCCTTCTGGCCTACGAAATGATTAGAGGTTTCAACAGGAAAAAATATAACAATTTATGTCTAAAAAATGATCTACATAAGGCGTATGACAAAATTAATAGAGATTTTATTCATCATATGCTGATCTTAATGAATTTCCCCCTCAGATTTGTGGTCTCATATATGAATGTATTACTACCCCCACTTTTTCGGTGTTAGTAGAAGGATCGCCACATGGTTTCATAAATAGTTCAAGAGGCTTAAGACAAGGTGACCCCCTCTCACCATATCTGTTTTCCATAGCTATGGAATATTTGACTATTAACTTGGACATGGAACTTCACAAAGGTAATTTAAACCCCATTTACCAAACAGAACCATTGATCACACACTTGATTTATGCAGATGACATTCTGATCTTAACCAAAGCTACAGTTCAAAATGCCATCTGTATCAAGCATGCTTTTCAAAATCTGAATAACATAACAGGGCTGGAGTTAAACCCCAAAAAATCTACTCTATTTCTTAGCAAAGGGGCCACAAATAAAAATCAGATAGCCAGCATCTTTAATGTTCACATTGGTAATCTGCCAATAATTTATCTTGGCATACCTTTATCGAATAACAAATTAAGAGAAAGGGATTTTGGAGGGTTGATAGACCAAATAAACAAAAAGTTTAATCATTGGCATAGCAAGATGTTAAACATCAGTGGCAGAGGTGAATTAATAAAAATTGTAGTTCACCCTATATTGCTGCTCTGGCTTCAATTCACACAATTCCCACTGACAGTTACACAACGAATTAATACTTTGTGTGCAAATTTTTTATGGAAATCTAAACCTCACGAAATGAAATGGGAAGAGGTGTGTAGAACTAAAACTGAAGGTGGCTTTGGTATAAGGAAAATTGAAGATATCTCTAAAGCAGTGGCTACCAATCTTTTGCGGAAATTTATCAATTGTGATACTCTATGGGCTAAATGGATTCAAAATAAATACTGTAAAAATGCAAACTTCTGGAATGCTACCATAGACCCTACTGCATCATATACTTGGAAAACCTTACTTCGAGCAAGACCGTGGTGCAAAGGTCTCATTACTAAAAACATTGTCAATGGGGATACCACAAGCTTATGGTTTGACCCTTGGATCAATGGATCCTCATTAATAGATAAAATAGGCTGGAATGCCATGTCAATGGTTAGAGGATATGACAAGAAAGTATCTGTTTTGATCTCTAACAATAAATGGAAACAAAACATTAATTATGTTCCAACTCAGTACCATCAAACTATACACAATATTAACGTTCAACCTCAGTTGGAAAAAGACTAATGGAACCGAATCCCCAGTAACAATGGACAATTTACATTGAAGTTAGCATGGAATCACCTAAGAAACAAGCACTCAGAACATTCTTGGACAAAGATCATATGGGGTAAGGGATGCGCTCCTAAAATGTCAACATGTGCTCTACTGGCCATTCAAAACAAATTGAAAACTAAGGTTCGTATTAGTAGATGGAACACAAATATTGACCAACGGTGCAATTTATGCTCAAGTCAATTAGAAGACAAAGACCGTCTTTTTTTCAATTGCCCATACTCAAGTAGATTATTGGAAAATACCATGCAAAAACTGAACTTAGATTTCAATCTCAACATCAATATTAACCAGATTCTGGAATGCATAAGTAAAGGAAACAAGAATCAAACTTTAATTAGCCAAATCACCAACATCGCTTTCACTTCCCAGATTTGGAACATCTGGTGCGAGAGAAACAACAGAAACTTCAGAGGAATTGAAATGCCAACATCTATCTGAAGCATCCTGATAAATCAAGATGTTAAAATTCCTATGCAATATATAATCAAGAATCAAGAAGTAAGCAGAGATACGAGACTTATCTTCGATAACTGGAACATCGTCATGAGGCCTTCAAAACCCCAGCATCCCCCCTGAGTTTATCCATCCTCCCTCTGGATGCTGCCGGCGTCCCTTTTTCGAAGCTTTTATTGTCTCCTTGTTGATTCAGCTCATTTAGATCTACCTTCTCGAGATCTGTGCCACCGCTTTTTCTCCCTATGATTTTGTTTTCCACTCGAGAAAGAAGTTTCATCATGTTTTTTTATGAAGGTTCTGTCCTTTCCCTCGTGAAGGCTGACCTTTTGTATTTTTTATTTTGCTTGTAGTATTGTTATCTTTGTCAACTGACCAAGTTGTTACTACGGATGGTTTTGAGTGCATTTTATACTTTCTTTCAACTCCTCCATCTGTTCAACAACTTGGATCCGTCTTTATAGTGTTGTAACGTTGATATATGGAAGTGATATGTACTCTTTTTCCTTGTAAGGCACCCGTTTAGGTTAGGGGGATTGCAAGGTTTTAATGAGGCATATCATGGAAATATATGCTCTTTCTTGTTAATAAAGTACCTGTTTCTAAAATAAACTTTAGTAATGCGTTGACTTAACCCCTTCGCTATGTCAATTCGAGTTTATTTTGACACTGCTTACAGTATAATCTCCAATGTTATGATTTGTTTCTACAAACATGCATGTCTCTAGGTTTCACACCTTTCCACCAAACTTATGGATTTTGCAACAATATTTATGATTATGGTCACAAAGAATCCATGATTTCTTCAATGTTATATGCTTTCATTGGTTTTTTTGCTGCCGTTCAACTAGATCCAGTCTAACAAGATTTCATGTATTTTCTAAATGCAACCAGAAAGAAAGCATCCTAAAATTATGTGCAAATTGGTAGGTGATAATAAAAAGGGCATTAAAATAAATAAGAATGGTAGAAAAGGATTTTTCTTACTGTACTCATTTTTTATCTGTGTTATTCACATTAATGAAATAAGAGGATGTGTATTATTTTACGAGACAGTTTTGGTAAATATTGCATTTGCAACTCGATTCTAAATTAATTACATATATGTATATTGATTGTTTACTCTTAGTTGTACCTTTACGGTTTCCCTTATTGTTGCCCTTATTGGTATGCAATATATGATTGACAGTTTAGCCGTAAATAGGTTAATTTTATGTAACGACCCGTTAAATTAATAATATTAAATGAGTTAAATTAATATAATTTCTAACCTGATTTAGAAAAAAAAGGCTTTAAGATTTATTTGAGAAAATGTAATAATTTGTTATAGTAATTGGAATTTAACGTAACAATAAAATTTTATGACAATAGTTTTGGATAATGTAATTGTCACACTTTGTTAAAAGTTAATGTTAAGAAACCAATAAATGTTGAATTAGTGAATATTAATAAAATATTTACTAGAATGGGATTCATTTAATACTAAAATAAATAGTAGGATTGTTTCATTTGGTGACCGTTGAATAAACCAATGCAATAAGTGTAGATAAATTTTTTTATGAATATTGTTCGATAATGAATGTACTTAAAAACGGTAATAAACTTAATATAAGAAAACAAAGGCAAATTGTGTATTAATTAATGAATTCATGAAACAGTGTATGGACTTAGTGTAACTATACGTAAATGTACGCAATAAGGTTGTGAAATACCAATGATGTGGATTTTCAATTTATATTAAACATAATGTTGGTAGAAATTGGAATTCACTGTTGTGTGAAATATATGAGAAATCAGGTCAAATGTAAATTATACCGTAGATGATATACTCTTTTAAACAGTAGGATTTTTAAATAAATAAACGTTTCACTTAGGTTTCAATTGGATAACTTATGTAGTTTAATGGAGAATCAATTGCAATTAATTGCCATAAATTAGTGATGATAGGGTAGTTTGATTTGGCCTTTAAGAAGCAAAGAAAAAGAAAGCCAAGATTTATGAATTCATTTGCAATGTGAAATGCAAATCTTGTGGATTGTTTTTTTTTTTCAAATGGAATTAATATTTAACCATTACGTTAGTGGAGTCTGATAAGTTAAGGTAGATAATCAATGGTAATTTACCTAATTCAAAGGATATATTAATATAAATATGGGTAAAATGAGGTTAGACCAAGGATATAATATTAATTGATTTTTAAGGCTTAATTAATACGTGAAATAGACAAGATTCTACATTCAAACATTTATACAAAGCTAAGTTGTAAATAGAAGTACCAATGTAATATAATGTAAATAGATGGGAATCAACATTTATTTATTTATTTAATGGAATTTAATTTCTATAGTATGATAATCGCAATTAAATGAAATTGAAATAGCTAATTTATACGTTAGTTGAAATTTAGCTGGAATATGAGGATTTTTAATGAAATAGTGAAATCAAATGGAAATAAGGTTTCAATTATACATTGGAATTTATATTCACCATAAAAGGTTAATTGAAAACCAAAGGAGTTAATAAAGGAATCAAGCTTTATCTATTAATTTGGATTTAAGATATGGTAAATTGGATTTATTGCAATAATTAATTCTATAAGATGAGGTTAATACTTATTCTATTTATAATTAGACCAAATTGTTGATATAGATTTTTTGAAAGCAGAATCTATAAATCAATTTGAGTATCAAATTCAATAATTGCGCTTATTGCATAAATAAAGGGAATTTAACGTTAAATATTACATTACTGAAATTTAAAATGAACTTTAAGAATAATATTGTGAACCATGAACCAAAGTATGTGGCATCCCTATTTGGATAAAGAATGAGTATATAAAAGTTAAAATCTAATATACGGGGTTTTGAGCATTTAATTTTATAATTCTTAAATATAGGAAAGTGCAGAAATTAACACTGCAAATTGATATACTTATAATTTTAATTCACATCCAAGCTTGTTAAATCATTTGAAATTGATTAAATTATATAAGTAATAAAATTTGGACAATTTTAGAATATAATATAAAATTTGGATTTTTGTAATTTATTTTGATTTATTTAATGAATATAAAAATAGCCTTTTTTTTGTCACGGACTCAGATTTCGATGAAACCAGTTTCATCGGATCCGTATCGGTGAATTATTATAGGGTTTCAAGTTTCGTATCGATCGGACTTGTCGTTTGATCGTACGGGCGTGAAACGCCTTGAAATCAAATTTAATTAAAATCAATTTGAATCAATTTGGAAATTTTGTTTTCAGCATAACTTCTTCATACGATCAAATTTGGACGTGAAACTTTTTCCATCGCGTTCAGAATATTTTAAATTACCTATTTGGATATATAGATTTAATAAATTCGGTTCCGGAGGCATAGCGGGCTTTTTGGGCCATAGTTTGTTCCGCACGTTCATTCTACGGTCTATCTACTCTATCTCTAACCCCTCTATATAAACCTAGCTACAAGCCCTAGCCTCCACCTAATTTCTTTTCATCTGAGCGTATACTTTCTTCAAGCTCCTCTTCTTCTTCAACGGGTGCTAACCCTAGATCCAGTCAGTTCAAAAAAAAAAATTCAAATTTAAAAATAAAAAAAAATAAAAAATTTCGGATCTGCAGCAGCTTCTGGTCGCGCTTCGGGTTTCAGGGGAGAAAACCCTAGAGCAACTTCGGGTCAGGAAGAAAATGACTTGGGTCGCTCTGGGTCGTTTTGGCGAAAACTCCAAGCAAGCACCGGGGAATTGAGGCGGCGCACCGAAGTCGAACCCGAAGTCGACCCAGGACCAGAATTTTTCCATTTTTCAAATTTCCATAACTTTTGCATACGAGCTCGGATTCACGCGCGGTTTGTTTTGCTGGGATCGTATTAGAATTTCTGACGTTTTGACGCTTGTTTGGATGGATTTGGAGACCGTCAAAATTTTGAGTTTAAATTGAATTTAAATTCGATTTAAATTCCAAAGGTGAGTGTTTAAAACCCACTCACAACTACTAGAAGCTTTTATGTTTGTTAAATTAATTTTAGAAATGAATAGCAATTTATTTATGAGTATTTGGCATGTTTATTTCACTCATATTTGTTGAATTGCATTTATTAAGTTTAACTGTTAATTTAATTTATTTATTGCGTATTAATTGATAGTTAGAATTTATTTGTTTGCCTATAAACTGCTAGTTAACATTTATATAGATTATTACTGAATATAAACTATTAGATTAATAGTTGTTAAATTTAGTCTGAATAAAATTGCTAGTTATTACCTGTTATCTATTATCAAATATAAATTGTTATTGATTGATATTGCTTGATGATTTTGATTAGATGATGGATGATGTTGATGGATGTTTATTGAATATCATAAAATTGCGAATTATCATGCATATTTCATTTCATTCGGGATTGTGGTTTGAAATGATATACAACCGCAAAATTTTATATCTTTTAAATTGCGGATTGAAATGATAAATATCCGTATCACTTGACCATAGGATAGAAAATTTTATACAGGCACCGCGGTCTATATATAACTATTTTAATGTGATTTCTATGGTTTGGATGGAATACGGTTTCTAAAAATCTTAAATTTTATATTGTATAAATATTATTCTTTCATATATATACATATGAAGTTGAAAATTTTGAAATTAAAAGGTGTATAAAAATCTTTATTTAAAAATGGAAAAAAATTAAGAAAATGGAGTTTAATAATTTATATCATATGTTTAAATGTTAAGTTTGGAAATTTTAAGATATGATATTTATAATTGGATTTTTCCCAAAATAAATTGAAATGAATATTCTAGTATAATTTGAATTGGGAAAATATATATATTTTATTACTAGAAATTGAAGTCTTATTATTTATGGATTTTATGTGAATATTCAAGACTAATTAATAGAACAATTGATCTGTTGAAAGAAAAAAAATCCAATTTTAGTTTGAAATATTGTTACTCAAAATGGATATACGTATATATAAATAAATTGAAGTGGTTTTGGAACTTGAGAGAGATAATATAAATTTTGGTTTAGACTTTAATAAAGAAATGTATTTGTAAAGCCATGAGAACTATTTTCTTTACAAAGTAACATTTAAGTTAAACCATTTAATTCATATACCGTTGAATGTCCAAACCATTCAAGTTTTTTTATAGAAGTTATGGTTTTAAATTATGATTTTCAAAATATTATGATTTGAAAATATTTGATTTTCAGACGTTATGAAGTTAAAGCATTATGATTTTGGAAAAGAATTATATTTGGGATAAGTGATAAATATGGTTTTGGGTTTTGAAATGATATCGTATTCATGGTTATGAAATGGAATGTTTATTTTGATTTTTAAAGTATAACCTATTTTTAAATGACCGCGGTGTTATAATAACGATAGGTTGGCAAAGAGACCGGGATCGGATATGGACATACTCTCTGTCGATACCGAAAACCACTTTGACTAACCGTGTACGCGGTGGAGATTCCAGAATGAAGTAGGTGGTGGCGACGTTTCCTGTAAGGTAAATACGTGGACCCGACTCCCGTGAGTTGGCATAAGGTGGCTAAAACAGGAGCGATTCTCAGGCCAATGAGGTCCTTCCTCTGATCGGACCCTCCTCTTCGATATTATACTTTGATTTTGGATTGATTCAGTGGCCACTTCTATATTTTGATTTTGGGGAGTTAGTCCGAGGTGGGCGGTAACTGCGGCTACGCGTTTCCACCAGCCTGGATAGCAATTGGTATATCTACCCTGGCATTGCCTAGTTGTGCCGTGTCACCTACCATACCGAGCCTTTACTACGAGTTTCTATTTGTGTCGTACCTATGGAGTATCCTCTGGTAGCTTCCCGATCAGGAGGTATTACGGTACTGTATAGACTATTGGCATTATTTGTGTTAAGGGCTACATGGGTAACCCCTTAACGCTATTTAAAAGTAAGTTTATTTTATAAATAGACACTATTATAATAGCGCAATATACTACATAGTAAATAGTTTAACGGATCCTTAGGAGATGTAAATTCCGAACATCTCTTGAGTTACTGTACTCATATTTATTTCTGTTAATTTAACTCACATAAGATCTTTTAGTCTGACTCGAGTGTTTTTGTCTTTTCAAATTCGCTCGGGTCAGTCCGAGCGTTTCAGGATCGAAGACTTTAGCTTTGAAGGACGAAGACGAAGGAGTCGTATTATTATTATCTATAGTATTGCACCACACTCTAAATTTCCGCTGCATTGATTGTATTGGTATGTGTAACTCTGATATTCATTGTATAAGTAAAATAAATATTTTGTAAACAGTTATCATGAACTGTATATTGATTATTATATTTTATCCTTCCGCTGTGAGATTCTATTTTGTTTTATTTCTTCTCTGTTTTTCTTATTTACCCCATAACAATCCGCCCTTGCGTATGCTTTGAATTGGCACGTGTGTCGGTTTAAAGTGTGCGAAAAGGCGGGATGTTACAGTTGGTATCAGAGCTTTGGTTTAGCGATAAACCTTGGTTTTGTGGGGTTTGACTCTTTGTTAATAGGGTAGTAATACCCTATGGGAGTCGCTGAGTGTATATATATGAGAGAGCGTATTTGTTAGTGTTAATAAAGATTTTGATATTGTGTTAATCTGTTCCGCTTTGTATTTATAAATTCTGGTTGATGCATGGGACGCTATGACATCAATAGGGATTTCTAAACACTTAATAGGACAGACCGACATAATATTTGTTTTTAATATAGGTGAATGAAATAATTTTGCCTATTATATTTTCTATATATAAAAATATTTTTATAAATATATATATATATATATTTGGTTGCTATAGATTGGGTGTTAGGAAATAAAAATATTTATAACAATTGAAGCTAAGTTGAAATTATAATAAATCAAATTGGAGATTTTAGAACTTAAGTCCGGGATTTTTGAAAATCTTCTTTCAAAGGATTTGTGAAATATAATGATTTGGTTTATAGGTAATTTCTTATATAAATGTTTAGTATAATTCGGAAGAATTGTTTTAAAAGAGGATTTTGGAGAAAATAAATTTTGTACTTTCCTCTCTGTCGCTAGAAAATAATTTCGGTGATGGCGGCCGCATCATCGACTTTCATTTTCGAGTTTCGTAGGGGAAAGGCCACTGTAGTAAATTCTACTGCAGATTTATTTTGAAATTATCTAAAATTTTAAATTGTTTTAAATATAAATTGAGATATAAGTTGTAAGAACTCATTTATCTATTATTTTTAAAATAAAATTGAAATTTGACCCGGTATTTAATTCTAAAATTTTCCACTAATTAATGGTTTAAATTATTTTTAGGGAAATATAAAGTAAGTAATAAATGGATTGAAACCTCTAATTTAAGTAAGAAAATTAATGCTAGGTATAAAGGAAGTTAAAATTTTAACTGATAAATAATGGTAAAGATTTATTGAAAATCAACGAATTAAAAGGGTTGAGATTAAACTTGTATAAGTTCTTTTGCTTTTTCTTTAACATAAATAACTTACCAAGTATAAAAAGTTGAAATGTGAATTAAGAGTGGAATAGAATATTATGCAAGTAGAATTTTTGGAAATAATGAAGTATTCAATAAATTACTGTTATAAATAAGAATTTAATGGTATTAACTTAAGTGATGATTGGAATTTTACTAAAATTAAAGGTTGTATTATTAATAGGTGATTTTAACCTTAAGAAAGTAAAAATGAAATTCCTTAATTTATAAAGTTTGATTGTAGGGTTATTAACTTAAGTACGCCTTAATTTCCCCCTATTCTAATATAATAGAAAGTAAGTAATATATAAATGACTGTAAACCCTAAGTAATTAATTAATAAAATTCCTTATTTTTAAGAATGAAGGTTAAAGGGTTAATAATTTAAGTGTAATTAAAAAGGGTTACTGTAATTAAATATAATAGAAAGTGGGTAATTAAATTGTTACTACTATTAAATATAATAGAAACTTCAACATTAAATAAATGAATGAAATTAAAGGTAAGTTGAAATTGTAATTTATAAAACAAATATATATTAATTTAAGGAATTGAGAAGAAACTTGTAAATTTTCACTTACATTCTTAAAACATACATAACTTACCATATAATAAAAGTTGCAATGTTAGTAAGAAAACGTAAGGGGAAATCTTACAAGTGAAGCTTGAGGTAATAAAGGTATTCAATAAATTTGCTGTTATTAATGAGAATTAATTGTATAAACTTAAGTTAAATTGGAAATTTTACTATATAAGTAAAGGTAAGTAGTATAAATAGATGATATAAACTTTAGTCAATAAATTGGAATGCAAATATAATGAATTTTGTAATAAATGGAAAACGAAAATTGTAAGAAATAAAGAAATCCCTCCATAAATGAAAGAAAGAAAATCAAACCGCTGAAGCATGAAATAAATGTATAATAAGTTAATTTGGTTGTTGGTTTGAATTGTATTGTTTGATTTATGATTGTGGGGTAAGGAACTTGAAGTTGTTGGATGAATAAATAATCTATCTTTGTTCCATTTAAGACTGTTGAGTAAAGGATGCACTTGATAGTTAATTTCATTTCATACAAATTTCAAGTTTGAACCCAAACAACTATTTGTTTGATGGATTAAATGATTGCTTTGTGTGTGTATGTATGTTGTTTGTAAGGTTGATGGTTGTTGAATTGTTTGGTTGATTAATGATTGAATCCACTTGAATAGTTCACTTTAAAATAAATATTTAACCTTTTAGATTTTATAAGTGAAATGCAGGCTATGGAAGCCACTGCTACTGCTCTGGTTCCCTAATAATAAGCGTATTGCCCGACAAATAGGTACGTTTTCGGATTACGTTTAAAGCGCTATTTTATAATTTTGCCCGTGTTGGGATAATATTTTGATAATATATGTAATATATTTGTATATTTTGATATTATATTTTCTCCAGAGTCTCTCCGTACAAAGGAGACTCTGCCAAAAATTTTCGTAAATTTTGGACTTAGAATTTTGTTGAATATTTTCCAAACTTTAATGATTTAAGTATAAAAGGTTATAATGACTATAAAACGGGCATATCTCATTTAAGGAAATTAATTTAGTAAATTATTGTTTATAAGTTAATATTTGAAATAAAATGTAATGTTTTATTCTTCCTTCTCCCTTCTTTTTCCTTTTCGGGGACGAAAAGTTTTGAGTGGGGGAGATTGTAACGACCCGTTAAATTAATAATATTAAATGAGTTAAATTAATATAATTTCTAACCTGATTTAGAAAAAAAAGGCTTTAAGATTTATTTGAGAAAATGTAATAATTTGTTATAGTAATTGGAATTTAACGTAACAATAAAATTTTATGACAATAGTTTTGGATAATGTAATTGTCACACTTTGTTAAAAGTTAATGTTAAGAAACCAATAAATGTTGAATTAGTGAATATTAATAAAATATTTACTAGAATGGGATTCATTTAATACTAAAATAAATAGTAGGATTGTTTCATTTGGTGACCGTTGAATAAACCAATGCAATAAGTGTAGATAAATTTTTTTATGAATATTGTTCGATAATGAATGTACTTAAAAACGGTAATAAACTTAATATAAGAAAACAAAGGCAAATTGTGTATTAATTAATGAATTCATGAAACAGTGTATGGACTTAGTGTAACTATACGTAAATGTACGCAATAAGGTTGTGAAATACCAATGATTTGGATTTTCAATTTATATTAAACATAATGTTGGTAGAAATTGGAATTCACTGTTGTGTGAAATATATGAGAAATCAGGTCAAATGTAAATTATACCGTAGATGATATACTCTTTTAAACAGTAGGATTTTTAAATAAATAAACGTTTCACTTAGGTTTCAATTGGATAACTTATGTAGTTTAATGGAGAATCAATTGCAATTAATTGCCATAAATTAGTGATGATAGGGTAGTTTGATTTGGCCTTTAAGAAGCAAAGAAAAAGAAAGCCAAGATTTATGAATTCATTTGCAATGTGAAATGCAAATCTTGTGGATTGTTTTTTTTTTTCAAATGGAATTAATATTTAACCATTACGTTAGTGGAGTCTGATAAGTTAAGGTAGATAATCAATGGTAATTTACCTAATTCAAAGGATATATTAATATAAACATGGGTAAAATGAGGTTAGACCAAGGATATAATATTAATTGATTTTTAAGGCTTAATTAATACGTGAAATAGACAAGATTCTACATTCAAACATTTATACAAAGCTAAGTTGTAAATAGAAGTACCAATGTAATATAATGTAAATAGATGGGAATCAACATTTATTTATTTATTTAATGGAATTTAATTTCTATAGTATGATAATCGCAATTAAATGAAATTGAAATAGCTAATTTATACGTTAGTTGAAATTTAGCTGGAATATGAGGATTTTTAATGAAATAGTGAAATCAAATGGAAATAAGGTTTCAATTATACATTGGAATTTATATTCACCATAAAAGGTTAATTGAAAACCAAAGGAGTTAATAAAGGAATCAAGCTTTATCTATTAATTTGGATTTAAGATATGGTAAATTGGATTTATTGCAATAATTAATTCTATAAGATGAGGTTAATACTTATTCTATTTATAATTAGACCAAATTGTTGATATAGATTTTTTGAAAGCAGAATCTATAAATCAATTTGAGTATCAAATTCAATAATTGCGCTTATTGCATAAATAAAGGGAATTTAACGTTAAATATTACGTTACTGAAATTTAAAATGAACTTTAAGAATAATATTGTGAACCATGAACCAAAGTATGTGGCATCCCTATTTGGATAAAGAATGAGTATATAAAAGTTAAAATCTAATATACGGGGTTTTGAGCATTTAATTTTATAATTCTTAAATATAGGAAAGTGCAGAAATTAACACTGCAAATTGATATACTTATAATTTTAATTCACATCCAAGCTTGTTAAATCATTTGAAATTGATTAAATGATATAAGTAATAAAATTTGGACAATTTTAGAATATAATATAAAATTTGGATTTTTGTAATTTATTTTGATTTATTTAATGAATATAAAAATAGCCTTTTTTTGTCACGGACTCAGATTTCGATGAAACCATTTTCATCGGATCCGTATCGGTGAATTATTATAGGGTTTCAAGTTTCGTATCGATCGGACTTGTCGTTTGATCGTACGGGCGTGAAACGCCTTGAAATCAAATTTAATTAAAATCAATTTGAATCAATTTGGAAATTTTGTTTTCAGCATAACTTCTTCATACGATCAAATTTGGACGTGAAACTTTTTCCATCGCGTTCAGAATATTTTAAATTACCTATTTGGATATATAGATTTAATAAATTCGGTTCCGGAGGCATAGCGGGCTTTTTGGGCCATAGTTTGTTCCGCACGTTCATTCTACGGTCTATCTACTCTATCTCTAACCCCTCTATATAAACCTAGCTACAAGCCCTAGCCTCCACCTAATTTCTTTTCATCTGAGCGTATACTTTCTTCAAGCTCTTCTTCTTCTTCAATGGGTGCTAACCCTAGATCCAGTCAGTTCAAAAAAAAAAAATTCAAATTTAAAAATAAAAAAAAAAATTTCGGATCTGCAGCAGCTTCTGGTCGCGCTTCGGGTTTCAGGGGAGAAAACCCTAGAGCAACTTCGGGTCAGGAAGAAAATGACTCGGGTCGCTCCGGGTCGTTTTGGCGAAAACTCCAAGCAAGCACCGGGGAATTGAGGCGGCGCACCGAAGTCGAACCCGAAGTCGACCCAGGACCAGAATTTTTCCATTTTTCAAATTTCCATAACTTTTGCATACGAGCTCGGATTCACGCGCGGTTTATTTTGCTAGGATCGTATCAGAATTTCTGACGTTTTGACGCTTGTTTGGATGGATTTGGAGACCGTCAAAATTTTGAGTTTAAATTGAATTTAAATTCGATTTAAATTCCAAAGGTGAGTGTTTAAAACCCACTCACAACTACTAGAAGCTTTTATGTTTGTTAAATTAATTTTAGAAATGAATAGCAATTTATTTATGAGTATTTGGCATGTTTATTTCACTCATATTTGTTGAATTGCATTTATTAAGTTTAACTGTTAATTTAATTTATTTATTGCGTATTAATTGATAGTTAGAATTTATTTGTTTGCCTATAAACTGCTAGTTAACAGTTATATAGATTATTACTGAATATAAACTATTAGATTAATAGTTGTTAAATTTAGTCTGAATAAAATTGCTAGTTATTACCTGTTATCTATTATCAAATATAAATTGTTATTGATTGATATTGCTTGATGATTTTGATTAGATGATGGATGATGTTGATGGATGTTTATTGAATATCATAAAACTGCGAATTATCATGCATATTTCATTTCATTCGGGATTGTGGTTTGAAATGATATACAACCGCAAAATTTTATATCTTTTAAATTGCGGATTGAAATGATAAATATCTGTATCACTTGACCATAGGATAGAAAATTTTATACAGGCACCGCGGTCTATATATAACTATTTTAATGTGATTTCTATGGTTTGGATGGAATACGGTTTCTAAAAATCTTAAATTTTATATTGTATAAATATTATTCTTTCATATATATACATATGAAGTTGAAAATTTTGAAATTAAAAGGTGTATAAAAATCTTTATTTAAAAATGGAAAAAAATTAAGAAAATGGAGTTTAATAATTTATATCATATGTTTAAATGTTAAGTTTGGAAATTTTAAGATATGATATTTATAATTGGATTTTTCCCAAAATAAATTGAAATGAATATTCTAGTATAATTTGAATTGGGAAAATATATATATTTTATTACTAGAAATTGAAGTCTTATTATTTATGGATTTTATGTGAATATTCAAGACTAATTAATAGAACAATTGATCTGTTGAAAGAAAAAAAATCCAATTTTAGTTTGAAATATTGTTACTCAAAATGGATATACGTATATATAAATAAATTGAAGTGGTTTTGGAACTTGAGAGAGATAATATAAATTTTGGTTTAGACTTTAATAAAGAAATGTATTTGTAAAGCCATGAGAACTATTTTCTTTACAAAGTAACATTTAAGTTAAACCATTTAATTCATATACCGTTGAATGTCCAAACCATTCAAGTTTTTTTATAGAAGTTATGGTTTTAAATTATGATTTTCAAAATATTATGATTTGAAAATATTTGATTTTCAGACGTTATGAAGTTAAAGCATTATGATTTTGGAAAAGAATTATATTTGGGATAAGTGATAAATATGGTTTTGGGTTTTGAAATGATATCGTATTCATGGTTATGAAATGGAATGTTTATTTTGATTTTTAAAGTATAACCTATTTTTAAATGACCGCGGTGTTATAATAACGATAGGTTGGCAAAGAGACCGGGATCGGATATGGACATACTCTCTGTCGATACCGAAAACCACTTTGACTAACCGTGTACGCGGTGGAGATTCCAGAATGAAGTAGGTGGTGGCGACGTTTCCTGTAAGGTAAATACGTGGACCCGACTCCCGTGAGTTGGCATAAGGTGGCTAAAACAGGAGCGATTCTCAGGCCAATGAGGTCCTTCCTCTGATCGGACCCTCCTCTTCGATATTATACTTTGATTTTGGATTGATTCAGTGGCCACTTCTATATTTTGATTTTGGGGAGTTAGTCCGAGGTGGGCGGTAACTGCGGCTACGCGTTTCCACCAGCCTGGATAGCAATTGGTATATCTACCCTGGCATTGCCTAGTTGTGCCGTGTCACCTACCATACCGAGCCTTTACTACGAGTTTCTATTTGTGTCGTACCTATGGAGTATCCTCTGGTAGCTTCCCGATCAGGAGGTATTACGGTACTGTATAGACTATTGGCATTATTTGTGTTAAGGGCTACATGGGTAACCCCTTAACGCTATTTAAAAGTAAGTTTATTTTATAAATAGACACTATTATAATAGCGCAATATACTACATAGTAAATAGTTTAACGGATCCTTAGGAGATGTAAATCCCGAACATCTCTTGAGTTACTGTACTCATATTTATTTCTGTTAATTTAACTCACATAAGATCTTTTAGTCTGACTCGAGTGTTTTTGTCTTTTCAAATTCGCTCGGGTCAGTCCGAGCGTTTCAGGATCGAAGACTTTAGCTTTGAAGGACGAAGACGAAGGAGTCGTATTATTATTATCTATAGTATTGCACCACACTCTAAATTTCCGCTGCATTGATTGTATTGGTATGTGTAACTCTGATATTCATTGTATAAGTAAAATAAATATTTTGTAAACAGTTATCATGAACTGTATATTGATTATTATATTTTATCCTTCCGCTGTGAGATTCTATTTTGTTTTATTTCTTCTCTGTTTTTCTTATTTACCCCATAACAATCCGCCCTTGCGTATGCTTTGAATTGGCACGTGTGTCGGTTTAAAGTGTGCGAAAAGGCGGGATGTTACAGTTGGTATCAGAGCTTTGGTTTAGCGATAAACCTTGGTTTTGTGGGGTTTGACTCTTTGTTAATAGGGTAGTAATACCCTATGGGAGTCGCTGAGTGTATATATATGAGAGAGCGTATTTGTTAGTGTTAATAAAGATTTTGATATTGTGTTAATCTGTTCCGCTTTGTATTTATAAATTCTGGTTGATGCATGGGACGCTATGACATCAATAGGGATTTCTAAACACTTAATAGGACAGACCGACATAATATTTGTTTTTAATATAGGTGAATGAAATAATTTTGCCTATTATATTTTCTATATATAAAAATATTTTTATAAATATATATATATATATATATTTGGTTGCTATAGATTGGGTGTTAGGAAATAAAAATATTTATAACAATTGAAGCTAAGTTGAAATTATAATAAATCAAATTGGAGATTTTAGAACTTAAGTCCGGGATTTTTGAAAATCTTCTTTCAAAGGATTTGTGAAATATAATGATTTGGTTTATAGGTAATTTCTTATATAAATGTTTAGTATAATTCGGAAGAATTGTTTTAAAAGAGGATTTTGGAGAAAATAAATTTTGTACTTTCCTCTCTGTCGCTAGAAAATAATTTCGGTGATGGCGGCCGCATCATCGACTTTCATTTTCGAGTTTCGTAGGGAAAAGGCCACTGTAGTAAATTCTACTGCAGATTTATTTTGAAATTATCTAAAATTTTAAATTGTTTTAAATATAAATTGAGATATAAGTTGTAAGAACTCATTTATCTATTATTTTTAAAATAAAATTGAAATTTGACCCGGTATTTAATTCTAAAATTTTCCACTAATTAATGGTTTAAATTATTTTTAGGGAAATATAAAGTAAGTAATAAATGGATTGAAACCTCTAATTTAAGTAAGAAAATTAATGCTAGGTATAAAGGAAGTTAAAATTTTAACTGATAAATAATGGTAAAGATTTATTGAAAATCAACGAATTAAAAGGGTTGAGATTAAACTTGTATAAGTTCTTTTGCTTTTTTTTTAACATAAATAACTTACCAAGTATAAAAAGTTGAAATGTGAATTAAGAGTGGAATAGAATATTATGCAAGTAGAATTTTTGGAAATAATGAAGTATTCAATAAATTACTGTTATAAATAAGAATTTAATGGTATTAACTTAAGTGATGATTGGAATTTTACTAAAATTAAAGGTTGTATTATTAATAGGTGATTTTAACCTTAAGAAAGTAAAAATGAAATTCCTTAATTTATAAAGTTTGATTGTAGGGTTATTAACTTAAGTACGCCTTAATTTCCCCCTATTCTAATATAATAGAAAGTAAGTAATATATAAATGACTGTAAACCCTAAGTAATTAATTAATAAAATTCCTTATTTTTAAGAATGAAGGTTAAAGGGTTAATAATTTAAGTGTAATTAAAAAGGGTTACTGTAATTAAATATAATAGAAAGTGGGTAATTAAATTGTTACTACTATTAAATATAATAGAAACTTCAACATTAAATAAATGAATGAAATTAAAGGTAAGTTGAAATTGTAATTTATAAAACAAATATATATTAATTTAAGGAATTGAGAAGAAACTTGTAAATTTTCACTTACATTCTTAAAACATACATAACTTACCATATAATAAAAGTTGCAATGTTAGTAAGAAAATGTAAGGGGAAATCTTACAAGTGAAGCTTGAGGTAATAAAGGTATTCAATAAATTTGCTGTTATTAATGAGAATTAATTGTATAAACTTAAGTTAAATTGGAAATTTACTATATAAGTAAAGGTAAGTAGTATAAATAGATGATATAAACTTTAGTCAATAAATTGGAATGCAAATATAATGAATTTTGTAATAAATGGAAAACGAAAATTGTAAGAAATAAAGAAATCCCTCCATAAATGAAAGAAAGAAAATCAAACCGCTGAAGCATGAAATAAATGTATAATAAGTTAATTTGGTTGTTGGTTTGAATTGTATTGTTTGATTTATGATTGTGGGGTAAGGAACTTGAAGTTGTTGGATGAATAAATAATCTATCTTTGTTCCATTTAAGACTGTTGAGTAAAGGATGCACTTGATAGTTAATTTCATTTCATACAAATTTCAAGTTTGAACCCAAACAACTATTTGTTTGATGGATTAAATGATTGCTTTGTGTGTGTATGTATGTTGTTTGTAAGGTTGATGGTTGTTGAATTGTTTGGTTGATTAATGATTGAATCCACTTGAATAGTTCACTTTAAAATAAATATTTAACCTTTTAGATTTTATAAGTGAAATGCAGGCTATGGAAGCCACTGCTACTGCTCTGGTTCCCTAATAATAAGCGTATTGCCCGACAAATAGGTACGTTTTCGGATTACGTTTAAAGCGCTATTTTATAATTTTGCCCGTGTTGGGATAATATTTTGATAATATATGTAATATATTTGTATATTTTGATATTATATTTTCTCCAGAGTCTCTCCGTACAAAGGAGACTCTGCCAAAAATTTTCGTAAATTTTGGACTTAGAATTTTGTTGAATATTTTCCAAACTTTAATGATTTAAGTATAAAAGGTTATAATGACTATAAAACGGGCATATCTCATTTAAGGAAATTAATTTAGTAAATTATTGTTTATAAGTTAATATTTGAAATAAAATGTAATGTTTTATTCTTCCTTCTCCCTTCTTTTTCCTTTTCGGGGACGAAAAGTTTTGAGTGGGGGAGATTGTAACGACCCGTTAAATTAATAATATTAAATGAGTTAAATTAATATAATTTCTAACCTGATTTAGAAAAAAAAGGCTTTAAGATTTATTTGAGAAAATGTAATAATTTGTTATAGTAATTGGAATTTAACGTAACAATAAAATTTTATGACAATAGTTTTGGATAATGTAATTGTCACACTTTGTTAAAAGTTAATGTTAAGAAACCAATAAATGTTGAATTAGTGAATATTAATAAAATATTTACTAGAATGGGATTCATTTAATACTAAAATAAATAGTAGGATTGTTTCATTTGGTGACCGTTGAATAAACCAATGCAATAAGTGTAGATAAATTTTTTTATGAATATTGTTCGATAATGAATGTACTTAAAAACGGTAATAAACTTAATATAAGAAAACAAAGGCAAATTGTGTATTAATTAATGAATTCATGAAACAGTGTATGGACTTAGTGTAACTATACGTAAATGTACGCAATAAGGTTGTGAAATACCAATGATTTGGATTTTCAATTTATATTAAACATAATGTTGGTAGAAATTGGAATTCACTGTTGTGTGAAATATATGAGAAATCAGGTCAAATGTAAATTATACCGTAGATGATATACTCTTTTAAACAGTAGGATTTTTAAATAAATAAACGTTTCACTTAGGTTTCAATTGGATAACTTATGTAGTTTAATGGAGAATCAATTGCAATTAATTGCCATAAATTAGTGATGATAGGGTAGTTTGATTTGGCCTTTAAGAAGCAAAGAAAAAGAAAGCCAAGATTTATGAATTCATTTGCAATGTGAAATGCAAATCTTGTGGATTGTTTTTTTTCTTCAAATGGAATTAATATTTAACCATTACGTTAGTGGAGTCTGATAAGTTAAGGTAGATAATCAATGGTAATTTACCTAATTCAAAGGATATATTAATATAAATATGGGTAAAATGAGGTTAGACCAAGGATATAATATTAATTGATTTTTAAGGCTTAATTAATACGTGAAATAGACAAGATTCTACATTCAAACATTTATACAAAGCTAAGTTGTAAATAGAAGTACCAATGTAATATAATGTAAATAGATGGGAATCAACATTTATTTATTTATTTAATGGAATTTAATTTCTATAGTATGATAATCGCAATTAAATGAAATTGAAATAGCTAATTTATACGTTAGTTGAAATTTAGCTGGAATATGAGGATTTTTAATGAAATAGTGAAATCAAATGGAAATAAAGTTTCAATTATACATTGGAATTTATATTCACCATAAAAGGTTAATTGAAAACCAAAGGAGTTAATAAAGGAATCAAGCTTTATCTATTAATTTGGATTTAAGATATGGTAAATTGGATTTATTGCAATAATTAATTCTATAAGATGAGGTTAATACTTATTCTATTTATAATTAGACCAAATTGTTGATATAGATTTTTTGAAAGCAGAATCTATAAATCAATTTGAGTATCAAATTCAATAATTGCGCTTATTGCATAAATAAAGGGAATTTAACGTTAAATATTACGTTACTGAAATTTAAAATGAACTTTAAGAATAATATTGTGAACCATGAACCAAAGTATGTGGCATCCCTATTTGGATAAAGAATGAGTATATAAAAGTTAAAATCTAATATACGGGGTTTTGAGCATTTAATTTTATAATTCTTAAATATAGGAAAGTGCAGAAATTAACACTGCAAATTGATATACTTATAATTTTAATTCACATCCAAGCTTGTTAAATCATTTGAAATTGATTAAATGATATAAGTAATAAAATTTGGACAATTTTAGAATATAATATAAAATTTGGATTTTTGTAATTTATTTTGATTTATTTAATGAATATAAAAATAGCCTTTTTTTGTCACGGACTCAGATTTCGATGAAACCATTTTCATCGGATCCGTATCGGTGAATTATTATAGGGTTTCAAGTTTCGTATCGATCGGACTTGTCGTTTGATCGTACGGGCGTGAAACGCCTTGAAATCAAATTTAATTAAAATCAATTTGAATCAATTTGGAAATTTTGTTTTCAGCATAACTTCTTCATACGATCAAATTTGGACGTGAAACTTTTTCCATCGCGTTCAGAATATTTTAAATTAGCTATTTGGATATATAGATTTAATAAATTCGGTTCCGGAGGCATAGCGGGCTTTTTGGGCCATAGTTTGTTCCGCACGTTCATTCTACGGTCTATCTACTCTATCTCTAACCCCTCTATATAAACCTAGCTACAAGCCCTAGCCTCCACCTAATTTCTTTTCATCTGAGCGTATACTTTCTTCAAGCTCCTCTTCTTCTTCAATGGGTGCTAACCCTAGATCCAGTCAGTTCAAAAAAAAAAAAATCAAATTTTAAAAAAAAAAAAAAAATTTCGGATCAGCAGCAGCTTCTGGTCGCGCTTCGGGTTTCAGGGGAGAAAACCCTAGAGCAACTTCGGGTCAGGAAGAAAATGACTCGGGTCGCTCCGGGTCGTTTTGGCGAAAACTCCAAGCAAGCACCGGGGAATTGAGGCGGCGCACCGAAGTCGAACCCGAAGTCGACCCAAGACCAGAATTTTTCCATTTTTCAAATTTCCATAACTTTTGCATACGAGCTCGGATTCACGCGCGGTTTGTTTTGCTGGGATCGTATCGGAATTTCTGACGTTTTGACGCTTGTTTGGATGGATTTGGAGACCGTCAAAATTTTGAGTTTAAATTGAATTTAAATTCGATTTAAATTCCAAAGGTGAGTGTTTAAAACCCACTCACAACTACTAGAAGCTTTTATGTTTGTTAAATTAATTTTAGAAATGAATAGCAATTTATTTATGAGTATTTGGCATGTTTATTTCACTCATATTTGTTGAATTGCATTTATTAAGTTTAACTGTTAATTTAATTTATTTATTGCGTATTAATTGATAGTTAGAATTTATTTGTTTGCCTATAAACTGCTAGTTAACAGTTATATAGATTATTACTGAATATAAACTATTAGATTAATAGTTGTTAAATTTAGTCTGAATAAAATTGCTAGTTATTACCTGTTATCTATTATCAAATATAAATTGTTATTGATTGATATTGCTTGATGATTTTGATTAGATGATGGATGATGTTGATGGATGTTTATTGAATATCGTAAAACTGCGAATTATCATGCATATTTCATTTCATTCGGGATTGTGGTTTGAAATGATATACAACCGCAAAATTTTATATCTTTTAAATTGCGGATTGAAATGATAAATATCCGTATCACTTGACCATAGGATAGAAAATTTTATACAGGCACCGCGGTCTATATATAACTATTTTAATGTGATTTCTATGGTTTGGATGGAATACGGTTTCTAAAAATCTTAAATTTTATATTGTATAAATATTATTCTTTCATATATATACATATGAAGTTGAAAATTTTGAAATTAAAAGGTGTATAAAAATCTTTATTTAAAAATGGAAAAAAATTAAGAAAATGGAGTTTAATAATTTATATCATATGTTTAAATGTTAAGTTTGGAAATTTTAAGATATGATATTTATAATTGGATTTTTCCCAAAATAAATTGAAATGAATATTCTAGTATAATTTGAATTGGGAAAATATATATATTTTATTACTAGAAATTGAAGTCTTATTATTTATGGATTTTATGTGAATATTCAAGACTAATTAATAGAACAATTGATCTGTTGAAAGAAAAAAAATCCAATTTTAGTTTGAAATATTGTTACTCAAAATGGATATACGTATATATAAATAAATTGAAGTGGTTTTGGAACTTGAGAGAGATAATATAAATTTTGGTTTAGACTTTAATAAAGAAATGTATTTGTAAAGCCATGAGAACTATTTTCTTTACAAAGTAACATTTAAGTTAAACCATTTAATTCATATACCGTTGAATGTCCAAACCATTCAAGTTTTTTTATAGAAGTTATGGTTTTAAATTATGATTTTCAAAATATTATGATTTGAAAATATTTGATTTTCAGACGTTATGAAGTTAAAGCATTATGATTTTGGAAAAGAATTATATTTGGGATAAGTGATAAATATGGTTTTGGGTTTTGAAATGATATCGTATTCATGGTTATGAAATGGAATGTTTATTTTGATTTTTAAAGTATAACCTATTTTTAAATGACCGCGGTGTTATAATAACGATAGGTTGGCAAAGAGACCGGGATCGGATATGGACATACTCTCTGTCGATACCGAAAACCACTTTGACTAACCGTGTACGCGGTGGAGATTCCAGAATGAAGTAGGTGGTGGCGACGTTTCCTGTAAGGTAAATACGTGGACCCGACTCCCGTGAGTTGGCATAAGGTGGCTAAAACAAGAGCGATTCTCAGGCCAATGAGGTCCTTCCTCTGATCGGACCCTCCTCTTCGATATTATACTTTGATTTTGGATTGATTCAGTGGCCACTTCTATATTTTGATTTTGGGGAGTTAGTCCGAGGTGGGCGGTAACTGCGGCTACGCGTTTCCACCAGCCTGGATAGCAATTGGTATATCTACCCTGGCATTGCCTAGTTGTGCCGTGTCACCTACCATACCGAGCCTTTACTACGAGTTTCTATTTGTGTCGTACCTATGGAGTATCCTCTGGTAGCTTCCCGATCAGGAGGTATTACGGTACTGTATAGACTATTGGCATTATTTGTGTTAAGGGCTATATGGGTAACCCCTTAACGCTATTTAAAAGTAAGTTTATTTTATAAATAGACACTATTATAATAGCGCAATATACTACATAGTAAATAGTTTAACGGATCCTTAGGAGATGTAAATCCCGAACATCTCTTGAGTTACTGTACTCATATTTATTTCTGTTAATTTAACTCACATAAGATCTTTTAGTCTGACTCGAGTGTTTTTGTCTTTTCAAATTCGCTCGGGTCAGTCCGAGCGTTTCAGGATCGAAGACTTTAGCTTTGAAGGACGAAGACGAAGGAGTCGTATTATTATTATCTATAGTATTGCACCACACTCTAAATTTCCGCTGCATTGATTGTATTGGTATGTGTAACTTTGATATTCATTGTATAAGTAAAATAAATATTTTGTAAACAGTTATCATGAACTGTATATTGATTATTATATTTTATCCTTCCGCTGTGAGATTCTATTTTGTTTTATTTCTTCTCTGTTTTTCTTATTTACCCCATAACAATCCGCCCTTGCGTATGCTTTGAATTGGCATGTGTGTCGGTTTAAAGTGTGCGAAAAGGCGGGATGTTACATTTTATTTCTTAATTACATGATCAAATGGTAATATTGCTTATTACATCAATATTTAAATATTACTTACATTCTTTTGCAGCAAACTGAAAGTTGCTCGATGTTCGCTGAACAATGGAAATTGCCGCTGATATAGAATGCAAATCGACTCATCATATTTAAAAAATATTAAATCCAGTTTAACAATTGAATAATGTTATGGCAAGAGATTTGTGCAAACCTTTGATGCAACACAAGTATGATATGTTTTCTTTTTGTGTCAAGTTTGGTATATGTTGATTGATTTGCTTCATTTTATTTATTTATTTGCGTAGTCAGTTTTTAAATTTGGGTACTTTTAATTTAGTTGTTTTAGATAGTTAATCTACTTGGTGGTTTGAATTTTATTGAAATCTTCTTCGGATTCATGCTAGAATTATGTTCTATATTTTTTGTGACATTTCTATATTTAACAAGTTGGCTATGTCAATTTGAATTGATTTGGATAATGCTTAAATTAAAATCTCAACTGTTTAAGATTTTTTTCTTGCTATACAACTGATTAACCATTGAAAAATAAAAATATTGTCTGTTACTTTGGACATAAAATAATATACATACATACATACACACACACATACACACACACACACATACATATATATACATATTAGTTAAATTTCGTTTATACTACAAAAATACATAAGATTTAAGTGCAGCATGAGTTTATTTTGATGTTGAACCATTTGGGTTCTAATTAGAAGCTGTTGGAATTTGTATTGCTGATTGATGATCCTTGATCACTCTCGTCTATCCATTCTTCATAGATTAAATTCTTTCTAACTGCCTGCAAATAGCTTAAATTCTAAATTCTTTCTATCTGCCTGCAAATTACTGTTGACTAGCTCATATTTTAAGCCACGGTCCTTCATTAATGTTAATATGTTTATGGGCGTACATGTACCCTCTGCATAACATCAAGTTTATGCATCAGCATATATTTCATGCATTATCCTGTAAAATAAATCAGAGGATGTATATTTACTACTTTGATAGATTAAATAACAAAATCTTACTTTCAAGGCCACCCAATTCCTCCACTGCTTCATTGACTCTAGCTTCTCTTTCTGTTAACCATAGTCGTCTCATCCTTTTCAGAGGACGAGGAGGATGAAACTCAGTAATATCAGATCCACTCGATTCTGTTCTAGTATTTGAAGGTGAACTAATGCTGTCCTGAGATGGATTTGCTGCAGGAAACGATTTTGGTCATATGCTTTTTGTTTGCCCCTTTCTTTCTACATTTTTACATATGAAATAATCTTTTAGTGCATGAAAAACCATTTGAAAATGTTAGCTTGGTAGATATCTAATATTCAGGCATGTATATTATATCTTCTGAAATTATTTTGACCTAGATAAAATATATATACATACATATTTTTGATTTCTTCTTGAAAATTTATATGGGAAATCAAATCCATCAAATTTTTCATTTTCTATTTCTTCAAATTTTAATTCAAAATCAGTTTTATCTATACCTTTATAGGTCTCATCTACTTATAGAGAGAATCAAAGTCAACTCAGTGGCTGTCTTCTTTCAAATGGCTCCTTTAAGCTTCCATCCAGTCATAGCGCCTGCGCTGATGGTATCCAACTGTAGTTACAGTTTGGGTCCCCTCATGCTATACATCGTGATATAGAATGTGCGTTTTTTTCAAATAATTGTTATGTTAGAATTTATTTATAAACTATTACTGTTATGCCTTTCTTAGTAGTTTTGTGATTTAGTTCTCCAGATCTGACAATTTCTTATAGCTTGCGTTTCAGATAACCCCTGTTTCCTTCAACCATTTTCCATGCCTAAATTTCATCAATGTATGTTTGCATTAGTGTGCCTGTTCTGTTTGCATCCACTGTTTTCAATCTTCAGGCCTGCTGCTGATTTATTGTCATATGCATTTGATGTCCAATTGAACCGTTTAATCTTCTGACTTAACCTGTTGCTTGGTTGAATTTATCTGTTTCCATTTTAGATACGGTTTAAGATATGTTAATTGAGCTATCTAATTTCATCAATGTATGTTTGCATTATGTTTTTGCTTATTATGTTATCCATGCTTTAGGGTGATGCTATTAGTAATTCAGATTATTACTTAGGCTCGATTTGATGATGATTTGGGTTGGTTTGAGATTCACAGTTGATTTAACCACTTTGCTATGTCAATTTGACTTGATTTTGACACTGCTTACAGTAAAATCTCAAACGTTTACGATTTTGTTTCTACGAACATGCATGCCTCTAGGTTTCTCACTTTCCAAACAAACTTATGGAGTTTACAACCAATTTTTATGATTAAGAATCCATGATTTCTTTAATATTATATGTTATCATAGGCTTTTTCACTTCCTTGAAAAATTCCATTATTTTGGGTGGTTTTTGATTACTCATACATATCACACTGTACAACAGATTTTGATATGTTTTTATCGTACTTCACTGTCTTCCAACTTACTTCCAAAATCCTAGCAGTTTACAACTATATCCTAACTATTTTTATATGGATTAACTTTAGTTTCTTTTCAGATTTGCATACTAAATTTGTTACTGCTAACTTTAGTAATGCATTGACTTAACCCCTTCGCTATGTCAATTTGAGTTTATTTTGTCACTACTACAGTATAATCTCCAATGTTATGATTTTGTTCCTATAAACATGCATGTCTCTAGGTTTCACACTTTTCCACCAAACTTATGGATTTTGCAGCAAATATTTATGATTATGGTCACAAAGAATCCATGATTTCATTAATGTTATATGTTATCATAGGCCTTTTCACTGCCAGCCCTTCACTTAAATCCAATCTAACAAGATTTCATGTATTTTCTAAATGCAAACAGAAAGAAAGCATCCTAAAACTGTGTGCAAATTGGTAAGTGATAACAAAAAGGGCATTAAAATAAATAAGAATGGTAGAAAAGGATTTTTCTTACTGTACTCATTTTTTATATGTGTCTTTCATATTAATGAAATAAGAGGATGTGTATTATTGTACGAGTTTTTGTTCTATTTTGAAGACAGTTTTGGAAAATGTTGCATTCGCAACTGATTATGAAATAATTACATATGTTTGTATTGATTATTTACTCTTAGTTGTATCTTTACGGTTTCCCTTATTGTTGCCTTTATTGGTTTGCAATATATGATTGACAATTTAGCCGTTAATAGGTTAATTTTATTTCTTAATTACGTAGTTAAACAGACATGATCAAATGGTAATATTGCTTATTACATCAATATTTAAATATTACTTATCTTCTTTTGCAGCAAACCGAAAATTGCTCGATGTTTGCTGAACAATGGAAATTGCCACTGAAATAGATTGCAAATCGACTCATAATATGTAAGGTACATATTTGAAAATATATTAAATCCAGTTCAACAATTGGATAATGTTATGGCATGAAATTCATGCAAACTTTTGATGTAACACAAGAATTGATATGTTTTCTTTTTGTGTCAAATTTGATATATGTTGACTGATTTTCTTTATTTTATTCATTTATTTGCGTAGTAAGTTGTTAAATTTGGATACTTTTAATTTAGTTGTTTTATTATCTTTTTGGTGGTTTTAATTTTATTGAAATTATCTTCGGATTCATGCTAGAATTATGTTCTGCATTTGTTGTGACTTTGCTAGATTTAACAAATTGGCTATGTCAATTTCAATTGATTTGGACACTGCTTACATTAAAATCTTAACTATTTAAGATTTTTTTCTTGGTATGCAACTGATTAACCATTGAAAATAAAAATATTGACTGTTACTTTGGACATAATATATATATATATATATATATATATATATTAGTTAAATTTCGTTTATACTACAAAAAAATAAGATTTCAGTGCAACATGAGTTTATTTGATGTTGAACCATTTGTGTTCAAATCAAAAGACTGTGCAATATTTATGAATGTCAATTTACTAATTTTCAGCTGTACATCAGCTTCCAACTGACCTTTGAGAAATATTTCAATATTTCAGTTACGACACTCTGACTTATTCCACTTTGACATTTTATCTATTTTACCTATTCAAAATCCAAAATATCTCATACTTTTTTTCCTTTTCTTGCTTACCATCACATTTACCCACCCTAATTAGCATCATGCATGCATATTTCTGTTATATTTGCTAACCATTTTAAACGGTCAATGCAAAAACCCTTGCTTTGTGCTGATAAGCATGACAAAATGCTTCGACCAAGTATTTAACTGCGGTAGTTTCCTTTCTTCATTCCCCCAATCAATTTTCGATAAGAAAAATGACAAAATATGCATACTGGACAACGAAATAAACTCGCACGGTAATGTTTTTCCTCCACATCACACATTTCACATAGGTCTCTTCACACCCTACCAATTTTACAACAACTTGTCTTACTCATGTCCATCGTACGTGCCTTCGTACTTGTATATATAAAGCAAATACTTCTACGCAAAGTCTTTTTTGAGTTGCCAAATCCACCCTTCTTTTTTTGAAAGAAAATAACTTAGGAACAAAGGTGGATCTGGCTTTTCCATCTACTCCATGTTTTGTACCCCACTCTTCACCATGTTTCCTATTCTTTTCGAAATAGCATCTTTCCCAAACCGTTTCTTCAGCAGTCAGCACCTCAAATTATCAATCCTATTTCTTTCTCATCTTACTTTCCAACCTCATAGAGTAAAAAATTTGTAAAAAATTAGATCCATGTTTAAAGGCTTTTTTACGTATGGGGTCCTACAAAGGTTCGAGCTCAAGTATGGTGACAGAGATTTTGGGTAAGGTTTCTTCTCTCCTTTTCCACTGACTTCATATCAGTGTTTTTTTCTTCAAAGGGTACCTATGTTATATATGGGTTCCTGAGAAAATTATTGCCAATCAAAAAGTTCACGATTTTATGTCTTATATCATTATATATATATATATGTCATAAAACGATGGTAAAACTTAAATTTATGTTTGTGTACAGCGATTTAGTTGAACTATGCAAGTAGAGGGTTCGGTATGTTATGTTCTCCCTTAATTTATGCCTATTTTGTTCAAATGCCATTGTATGGGTTCGTAACAAAATTATGGTTTAATATTAGAGTTCATGATTTCACCCCTTATATTCTCTTACGTTTCTGTGTGAAATTCTGTAAAGATATGCTTATTGCCTTAAGTATGGTGTTAGAGTTATCCCTTATACTAGGATAAGCCCTTATTTGAATGGTAACTACAACATAAAGTTATTGCTTGAAATATGGTAGTAGAGGTATTCACTTATTTGCTTATTATCGAAGTATGGTAGTAGATGTTTTCTCTTATATGAAAATTACATGAAATATTGCAATGGAGGTGTTCTTTATACTAGGATATAGTTATTTTACATTTAAGTTCTTAAGGATGATGTTGATAAGTGAGCTGATTGTTAGAGAATTTTAATCAGGCTAAGGTATTGATTGCTTTAATTTTAATTGGATTATGGTACTAAATGCAATCAAAAAATAAATCAATGGACTATAAAAGATTCATATAATACATAATATATTAATACATACACTACTAGAAAGGCTTCAAAAAGCGACATAGCCTAGCGACGGCTAGCAACGGCTAAAAAAAGCGGCCGTTGCTAACCGTCACTTATCACGTTATACAAACCTGCTACCCGAAAGAAAACATTTTCATTTTCCCTCTCCCTAAATCCACTCATATCCACCGCCCCCATGCAACCAGCCGCGACCCTCTGCCACCAGGAGCTGTCGCAACCTTCCGTCGCTAATTTCAACCTCTCCAAACTTGTCGGTGTCTCCTATTTTCCATTATCTTTGTTTAATTTAGGTTCAAATTAAATTAGTTGATGATTTAGGGATTTGGAATTGGATGATTTAGGGGTTTGGAATTGATGAATATATGTTATTAGTTTATGATATATCGTTTATTATTTGAATTGGGTATATAATGGTAAATCTAATTTAGAAAATTAGTTGATTATGTGTTTGAAAATGGTGATTATTGCGTACTAGGTGATGATAATTAGTGTTGATTTGGTGGTATTAATTAGTGAATTTATTGTTTACGATGTTTCAAAAAATTGTAGCTAATTTAAAATCCAAAAAATAGTCCATGATTATTGAATAATATGTTTATTGATAAGTTTACGAGAATGTTTGTTATACTGTTGTAAGTGCTAACTACTTATTTAGTTCACAAAATCATTAATTAAAATTTGTGTAGTTAAACAAAAGTTAAAATATGTTTTAAAATTTTAGATTTAATTAATAAAAATTTAAATAGTAAATGAATTAAATAGCTTTTGTAGTTGTTAAAATAGTAACACATAGTTTCCATTTGTGAGATAAGGCATATTTTCCAAGTTATGGATAGTTCCCATGGATTTTGATTCATAATTAAACGAATTCTACTTGGCTACATTACTAAAAAAATTTAAGACCATTATTTCACTACAGACCACTAATACTTCAACATTCATATTTTTTAATTTGTGCTTTATTTATATGAACCCCTTAGAGAACTTTTGGCCCCGTGTGACAAGTGTTGTATATGATCATTATATGGATATTCGTTTTTCCACAGAACGGACATCTATATTCATCTGATACAACATTTGTTGGATTTGTCCTAGTATTTAGACAAGTTATAAACACAATAAAGTAATCATATTTTATAAATCATTTCAGTTTAAATGGTACAAAAAAATTTGATGGCGCTTACTTTTTTTTCCTATGTACACGCATTTTTGTATGATACAGGGAATAAAGGGAAGTGCTGCCGAAATTTTTAGAATCGTTTAACCTGAAATGATTTATAAAATATGAATACGTTATTGTGTTTGTAATGGAAAGTAGGATAACCGACCGTCAAAGTAAAAAACAATAAACTTAAGAATTGAAAATTTGAATGTAGTATTTATTTGAATTTGTTAAAATAGTAAAGGGTTATATATGAATTTTTATAAGACTTTAATATGAAGTATGTTAATCAATCTTCTAACCTACATTTTACAAATCAGGAAATATGTACGATTATTTTCTCGATAGTAGTTGGATGTATGAACCTCGAAAAGGTATGAAATGACCAATAAAAGAACGTTTCTGTAACGATGTACACGTATTTATTAGATTTGCTCATTCTAATAATTGAAATAAAGTAGACATTCGTTGTCCGTTTAGTAAGTGCAAACATCTGAAGCATTGGAAACCAGATGTAGTAGAAGTACATTTGTACAAATTTGGTTTTTTGCTGAATTATTACTTATGGGATCATCATGGAGAACTTGTTCAACCTACACCTAATCCCGTGGTGTTAGAGGATGAGTACTATGACCAATCCTATGGAAAACATGGCCAAAGATGCTGCACGATCAATATTTCCTACCTTTGACCAAGATGATGATGGAAACGAAAATTTTGACGAAGAGCCGACCGCGGAAGGTAAAAAAATTGAAGATTTATTGGATTCTGCTAAGAGGCCATTGTGGGGTGGATGTACAAGTGGAACCGAATTATCTGTAATCACCGAATACATCACTATGAAATCGAAATTTAGTCTTACAGAAGCCACATTTACAACAGTTGTACAGACTGCAAAATGACACATGCCACCTAATAATTTGATGTGCGATGTCATTATAAAGTAAAAAAAAACTTTTGTCTACTTTTGGATTACCGTACCAGAAGATGGATGCGTGTTTAAATGGTTGCCTACTGTATTAGAAAGAAGACACTCATCTTACTAAATGCAGAATAAATAACGAGGAAAGATATGAACCAAAAAAAAGAAAGGAAAAGAAGTTCCATATAAGAGGATGCATTATTTACCCATCACTCCCAGACTTCAACGGTTATATGCATCTTCTGCTACAACATGTCGTAAGCGATGGCACAGTGTGAGAACACCAGAAGAAGGAACTTTGATACATCCATCTGATGGAGAAGCATGAAAACATTTCGATAAGACTTATCCTGAATTTGCGGCAGAGAGCCGTAATATTAGGTTTGGCTTATGTACGGATGGATTTTCGCCATTTTCTCAGTTTAGTGGTAAATATTCATCGTGGCCTATTATTATTAATTTACCTCCATGGATGTGTATGAAAACTCCATATATGTTTCTAATAATTGTCATCCCCAGTCCCGATGATCCGACACAAGGAATTGATGTTTATCTACAACCACAAATCGAGAGTTGAAAATACTGTGGCATGAAGGAGTTGAAACGTACGACATTACGAAAAAAGGAATTTTCGTACGTTTTCTTCGTTATTATAGACTATTAGTGATTTTCCAGCGTATGGCATGCTTTCAGGTTGGAGCACATTTGGACGTCTAGCTTGTCCTTATTGTATGGATGAAATACGAGCATTTTCATTAAAGTATGGAAAGAAAATTTCTTGGTTTGACTGTCATCGGTGTTTTCTACATATCAATCATAAATTTAAAACGGATAAAAAGAACTTTAAAGCTAACAGAGTAGAGAGTATGCCACCACCTAAGGTTTGGACAAGTGAAGAGGCATATGACATTATAAAAGACTATCCAAAGATACATGAAAGTGGGGTACATGTTGAAATTCCAGGTAAATCGGACATTCATAACTGGTGCAAGCAAAGAATATTCTGGGAGTTACCGTACTGGAAAAATCTCCTACTTCGACATAACATTGACGTCATGCACAATGAAAAAATACGTGTTTGACAACGTGTTTAATACGATTTTGAATGTGAAGGGGAAAACCAAGGACGATGTGAATTCAAGACGTGATATATTACACATTTGTAAGCGGCCCGAATTTCAATTATACAATGATAATAAAAAACCCCAAGCATGCTATGAGCTAGACAATAAGCAAGTAAAACTTGTTCTAAAGTGGGTGGAAGGACTTAGATGTCCTGACGGGATTTCTTCTAACCTCCATAGGTGTGTTGACTTTAAAAACAGCAAATTGAGTGGGATGAAAAGTCACGATTGCCACATTATGATGGAGTATTTTTTTCCCATGATTATCAAAGAACTGCTGCCTGCAAAAATATAGAGTGTTATAACAGAATTAAGTATAAACAGCTTTGTTCTACAATGTTAAAGGTAAATCGTATACGTAAACTTGAAGCAGAAATCCCTGTACTTCTATGCAAACTGGAGAAAATATTTCCGCCAGGTTTTTTTAATGTAATGGAGCATTTACCTGTTCATCTTCCATCTGAAGCACTCCTTCGTGGTCCTGTGCAATATGGATGGATGTATCCTTTTGAGAGGTGATTTAATTAATTTCGGTATTTTACCACCTTTCGGTTTTTTTACCACCATATAAATTTAATTAAGTTTGTTATAGGTACCTGAATCATTTGAAGAAAAAAATTAGACGAAAAGCACGAGTAGAAGGTTCGATTTGCAAATCGTACCTTGAAGAAGAAGCTTCATTTTTTTTCTCACATTACTTTAGTAATGATGTGAACTTATCGTTCGTAAGTGTTCCTCGTAATGAAGAAACAATATAGCAGGATTCTTCTCAAACAAAGTTATCTATTTTTAGACAACATGGAAGACCTGCTAGAAAATGTGTAGAAATATGGTTAAATGATAGAGATTACCATGTGACACACACATATGTTCTTCTAAATTGTGCTGAAGTTGCACCATTTGTCCGATAATTATGAATTCATATATAATTCAATTATACATGTATATATTAATTATAAAGGAATATAATACATATTTGCAGCATATACGAATCACAACATCCATCTGGCAATCTCAGTAAACAATTTGCTGGATGGTTTTCAAACTATGTTCATGATACAGAAAACTGTGTTGTTGGCGAAGGATTACGACATCTTACTATCGGACCAAAACGAAATGTCAAGACTTATCCAATATTCTTCGTCAATGGATTTAAATTCAACATCAAAGATTACGGGGATGAAAAATTAACATATAACAGTGGTGTATTTGTTAAAGGAAGTGATGATCCTGAGGAGCATATAAAAGACTTTTACGGCATCTTAACACAAGTTTTAGAGTTGACATATTATATACAACCTGTAGAGAAAGTTGTTTTATTCAAATGCAACTGGTTTAGCAATGTTCCTGGCTCTGGAATTAACGTGCACAAAGATTATAAGCTAATTGAAATAAGGCACATGTCGCATTACTATAAGTATGAACCTTTGGTATTAGCTAAGCAAGCTTTACAAGTTTATTTTGCTCCATATCCGTCCTTAAAAAAGATAAAGCGGACTGGTGGGCTATTTTTAAAATGAAGGCAAGATATACATTTGATGGAAATAATATTCCAGATGAAGCAGCGTATCAAGCGGATCTCGAGCCAAATACTGAAATAGTGATAACCGATGACATTGATGTAGGGTCGTTGACTGATGAATCGAATGTTTTAATAGATGCGTTTGTAAGTACCGAAGAAAATGATATAGGGTACGAGACCGAGTCTGAATCAGAATATGACGAAGACTGATCATATATGACATCTCTTGTTGTATAATTCTGACCTATGTATTAACAATAATTACTATGTTCTGTAATATTCTAAGACATGTCATAATAATGATGACTATATATGATCTGTATCATTCTGAGTTATGCATTATTCTTTTCATGTACGCTTTTTTCGATGATTATGTGCAGAGTATGCTTATGTGATGATTATCACTTGATTAATAATTATGTGATGATTATGCGATGAT
The DNA here is from genome assembly GCA_030765085.1 of Allium cepa. NCBI lineage: Eukaryota > Viridiplantae > Streptophyta > Magnoliopsida > Asparagales > Amaryllidaceae > Allium > Allium cepa. Next base: position 447,024,995 of record CM060931.1, read on the forward strand.
TAATGATTATGTGATATTAATCGATGATTATGTGATGCTTATGTTATCAGTACTCTTTTCTAAGCAGTGTATGGTATTATATTTATGTTTGTGCAGATATGTCTGATAGGCAACATAATCGACGTAGTACATCTCAGTCACCTTCACTTGGAGCAGGTCCGAGTAGCTCTGAGCCAGATCTCCATCGAGTTGCGGAGATAGTTTCGAAAAGTGCTGGGTATGTATCAAACTTATTTGAATTATTTTATATGAAATATATTGAATATATACATCAACATTTCTACAGAGGGTTCGAGGTGGAGCCGTCCGAGTTCATTTTACAAGTATCGAAGGAAGCATACAATAGTAGGATGCTCAAGTGTTGACCTCAGTGGGATAACATCCCAACACATATAAAAAACACAATATGGGCCGACCTTATGCTATGTACAACTTTGTAATATATAATTATGCCTTATATGAAACCAAAAACAATATGCCATCATGCCTTATGATATCAGTTTTACATATTCTGTTATGCTGATTGTTTTTTAATTATATAATCTCTTTTACATAACACGTATGATAATTCAATATGCAGGCAGCTGTATGTGTGGATCCGCAGGATATGGATGTTTTTATAAATCGTTGGAATAAAATGATGCGGAAAAATTACAGAGAGACTCTGTCAAGGGCTAAGAGTTCAAGGAAAAAGTCAAGTTGGACGGGGATGATATTTGGGCTGGATTCCTACAATATTGGGAATCTGAAGCATTCAAAGTTCTAAAATATGGAAAAAGCCAAGTTGGCCTGGGTCGGAAAGAGTATTACAGATTTTCAGGTAAGGACGTTTTGGAGCTCAGGAGACAAGCTGAATGGCAGGAACGTATGGAGCGTATATCGATGTATATATTATAGTTGTCTAGGACAAGTTGTTTTAAACTGTCCAGTGTTGTGCAATGGTTGTAACTCTGATGTATAAAAATATAATTGTACCGATACAATTCTTCTTTGTAAAACTGTTATCTATGTGATATTATATTTTGATCCGCTGCAAATGTGAGGTTTCTGTGACTTGTTTCTGTTTCTTCTTCTTTCTTTTTTCTTCTTTTCCTAACTATTTGGAATTTTCGAGATCGAAATTTCAGGATCGTTACATTCCAAGGCTTGGCTTTTTCCATATATTTTAACTTTGAATGCTTTAGATTCCTAATATTGTAGGAATCCAGCCCAAATATCGTCCTCCATCCAACTTGGATTTTTCCCTGAACTCTTAGCCCTTGACAGAGTCTCTCTGTAATTTTTCTGCATCTTTTTGTTCCAATGATTTATAAAAACATCCATATCCTGCGGATCCACACGTACAGCTGCCTGCATATTGAATTATCATATGTATTATGTAAAAGAGACTATATAATTAAAAAACAATCAGCATAACAGAATATGTAAAACTGATATCATAAGGCATGATGGTATATTGTTTTTGGTTTCATATAAGGCATAATTATATATTACAAAGTTGTACTCAGCATAAAATCAGCCCATGTTGCGTTTTTTATATGTGTTGTGATGTTATCCCACCGAGGCCAACACCCAACATCCTACTCTTGTATGCTTCCTTCGATACTTCTCAAATGAACGGGGCCGGCTACACCTCGAACCCTCTGTAGAAATTTTGATGCATATATTCAATATATTTCATATAATATAATTCAAATAAGTTTGATACATACCCAACACTTTTTGGAACTATCTCCGCAACTCGACGGAGATCTGGCTCAGAGCTACTCGGACCTGCTCCAAGTGAAGGTGACCGAGATGTACTACGTCGATTACGTTGCCTATCAGACATATCTGGCACAAACATAAATATAATATCATACACTGCTTAGAAAAGAGTACTGATAACATAAGCATCACTTAATCATCAATCAACATCACATAATTATTAATCATCGCATAATCATCACATAATTATTAATCAAGTGATAATCATCACATAAGCATACTCTGCACGTAATCATCGAAAAAAGCGTACATGAAAAGAATAATGCATAACTCAGAAAGATAAAGATCATATATAGTCATCATTATTATTACATATCTCAGAATATTAGAAAAAATAGTCATTATTATTAACACATAGCTCAAAATATACAACAAGCGATGCCATCTATGATCATTCTTCGTCATATTATGATTCAGACTCGGTCTCGTACTCTATATCATTTCCTTTGGTACTTACAAATGCATCTATTAAAACATTCGATTCATCAGTCAACGACCCTACATCAATGTCATCGGTTATCACTATTTCAGTATTTGGCTCGAGATCCGCTTGATACGCTGCTTCATCTGGAATATTATTTCCATCAAATGTATATCTTGTCTTTGTTTTAAAAACAGCCCACCAGTCTGCTTTATCTTTTTTTTAAGGACGGATATGGAGCAAAATAAACTTGTAAAGCTTGCTTAGCTAATACAAAAGGATCATACTTATAGTAATGCGACGTATGCCTTATTTCAATTAGCTTATAATCTTTGTGCACGTTAATTCCAGAGCCAGGAACATTTCTAAACCAGTTCCATTTGAATAAAACAACTTTCTCTGTAGGTTGTATATAATATGTCAACTCTAAAACTTGTGTTAAGACGCCATAAAAATCTTTTATATGCTCCTCTGGATCATCACTTCCTTAGACAAATACACAACTGTTATATGTTAATTATTCAGCCCCTTAATCTTGGATGTTGAATTTAAATCCATTGACGAAGAATATTGGATAAGCCTTGACATTTCGTTTTGGTCCGATAGAAAGATGTCGTAATCCTTCGTCAACAACATAGTTTTATGTATCATGAATGTAGTTTGAAAACCATCCAGCAAATTGTTTACTGAGATCGCCAGATGGATGTTGTGATTCGTATATGCTACAAATATGTATTATATTCCTTTATAATTAATATATACGTGTATAATTGAATTATGAATTCATAATTACCTGACAAATGGTGCAATTTCAGCACAATTTAGAAGAACATATGTGTGTGCCACATGATAATCTCTATCATCGAACCATATTTCCATGCATTTTTCAGCAGTTCTTCCATGTTGCCTCAAAATAGATAACATTGTTTGAGAAGAATCCTGCTCAATAGTTTCTTCATTACGGGGAACACTTACGAACAATAAGTTCACATCATTACTATAGTAATGTGGGAAAAAAATGAAGCTTCTTCTTCAAGTTACGAGTCGCAAATCGAACCTTCTACTCATGCTTTTTGTCTAATTTTTTTCTTCAAATGATTCGGGTACCTATAACAAAATTAATTAAATTTATATGGTGGTACAAAAACCGAAATTAATTAAATTACCTCTCAAATGGATACATCCATCCATATTGCACAGGACCACGAAGGAGTGCTTCAGATGGAAGATGAATAGGTAAATGCTCCATTACAATAAAATAACCAGGCGGAAATATTTTCTCCAGTTTGCGTAGTATAGGGATTTCTGCTTCAAGTTTATGTAAATGATCTACCTTTAACGTCGTAGAACAAAGCTGTTTATAAAACATACTAAATTCTGTTATAGCACTCCATATTTTTGCAGGCAGAAGTTCTTTGAAAATCACCAGAGAAAAAATACTCCATCATAATGTGGCAATCGTGACTTTTCATCCCACTCAATTTGCTGTTTTTAAAGTCAACACATCTACGGAGGTTAGAAGAAATCCCATCAGGAAATCTAAGTCCTTCCACCCATTTTAGTACGAGTTTTACTTGCTTATTGTCTAGCTCATAGCATGCTTTGGGTTTCTTATTATCGTCGTATAATTGAAATCGGGCCGCTTACAGAAGTGTAATATATCACGTCTTGAATTTGCATCGTCCTTGGTTTTCCCCTTCACATTCAAAATTGTATTAAACATGTTGTCAAACACGTTTTTTCGTTGTGTATGACGTCAATGTTATGTCGGAGTAGGAGATTTTTCCAGTACGGTAACTCCCAGAATATACTTTGCTTGCCCCAGTTATGAATGTCCGATTTACCTGGAATTTCAACCTGTACCGCGGTTTCATATATCTTTGGGTAGTCTTTTACAATTTCATATACCTCTTCACTTGTCCAAACCTTAGGTTGTAGCATTCTCTCTACTCTATTCACTTTAAAGTTCTTTTTATCCGTTCTAAATTTATGATTGATATGTAGAAAACACCGATGACAGTCAAACCAAGAAATTTTCTTTCCATACTTTAATGAAAATGCTCGTGTTTTATCCATACAATAAGGACAAGCTAGACGTCCAGATATGCTCCAAACTGAAAGCATGCCATAGGCGGAAAAATCACTAATAGTCTATAATAAAGAAGCAAATATACGAAAATTCCTTTTTCTCGAGATATCGTACGCTTCAACTCCTTCATGCCACAGTGTTTTCAATTCGTCGATTAGTGGTTGTAGATAAACATCAATTCCTTGTGTCGGATCATTGGGACCGGAGACGACAATCGTTAGAAACATATGTGGAGTTTTCATACACATCCATGAAGGTAAATTATAAGGAGTAATAATAATAGGCCATGATGAATATTTACTACCAAACTGATAAAATGGCTAAAATTCGTCCGTACATAAGCCAAGCCTAACATTACGGCTCTCTGCCGCAAATTCAGGATAAGTCTTATCGAAATGTTTCAATGCTTCTCTATCAGATGGATGTATCAAAGTTTCTTCTTCTGATGTTCTCACACCGTGCCATCGCATATGACATGTTGTAGCAGAAGATGCATATAACCGTTGAAGTCTGGGAGTGATGGGTAAATAATACATCCTCTTATATGGAACTTCTTTTCCTTTCTTTTTTCTTGGTTTGTATCTTTCCTCGTTATATATTCTGTATTTAGTAAGATGAGCGTCTTCTTTCCAATACAGCATGCAACCTTTTACACATATATCTATCTTCTGGTACGGCAATCCAAAGCAGACATAAGTTTTTTTTGATTTATAATGACTATCACACATCAAATTATTAGGTGGCATGTGTCTTTTTGTAGTTTGTACAACTGCTGTAGATGCAGCTTCTATAAGATTAAATTTCAATTTCATAGTGATGTGTTCGGCGGTTACATATAATTTGGTTCCGCTTGTACATCCATCCCACAATGCCCTCTTAGCAGAATCCAATAAATCATAAAAAAATTAGCTTCCGCGGTTGGCTCTTCGTCAACATTTTCGTTCCCGTCATCACCTTGGTCAAAGGTAGGAAACATTGATCGTGCAACATCTTGCACCAAGTTTTCTATAGGATTGGTCATAGTATTATCGTCTTCTAACATTACAGGATTAGGTGTAGGTTGAACAAGTTCTTCATGACGATCCCATAAGTAATAATTCGGCACAAAACCAAATTTGTACAAATGTACTTCTACTACATCTGGTTTTCAATGCTTCAGATGTTTGCACTTACTACACGGACAACGAATGTGTACGTTATTTCGATTATTAGATTGAGAAAATCTAATAAATACGTGTACATCGTTACAGAAACGTTCTTTTATTGATCCTTTCATACCTTTTCGAGGTTCATAGATGCAACTACGATCGAGAAAATAATCAAACATATTTCATGATTTGTAAAATGTAGGTTAGAAGATTGAATAACACACTTCATATTAAAGTCTTGTAAAAATTCATATATAACCCTTTACTATTTTGACAAATTCAAATAAATACTGCAATCAAATTTTCAATTCTTAAGTTTACTGTTTTTTTTTACTTTAACGGCCGGTTATCCTACTTCCCATTACAAACACAATAACATAATCATATTTTATAAATCATTTCAGGTTAAACGATTTTAAAAAATTTCGACAGCACTTCCCTTTATTCCCTGTATTGTACACAAATTCGTGTACACAGGGAAAAAAGGAAGTGCCATCGCCGTTTAAACTGAAATGATTTATAAAATATGATTATTTTATTGTGTTTGTAACTTGTCCAAATACTAGGACAAATCCAACAAAGGTTGTATCAGATGAATATAAATGTCCGTTTTGTGGAAAAACGAATATCCATATAACCATCATATACAACACTTGTTAGACGGGGTCAAAAATTCTCTATAAATAAAGCACAAATTAAAAAATATGAATATTGAAGTATTAGTGGTCTGTAGTGAAATAATGATCTTAAATTTTTTTAGTAATGTAGCCAAATAGAATTCATTTAATTATGCATCAAAATCCATGGGAACTATCAGTAACTCAGAAAATATGCCTTATCTCACAAATGGGAACTATGAGTTACTATTTTAACAACTACAAAAACTATTTTATAATTCATTTAACTATTTAAATATTTATTAATTAAATCTAAAATTTTAAAACGTATTTTAACTTTCGTTTAACTACATAAATTTTAATTAACGATTTTGTGAACTAAATAAGTAGTTAGCACTTACAACAGTATAACAAACATTCTCGTAAACTTATCACTAAATATATTATTCAATAACCATGGACTATTTTTTGGATTTTAAATTAGCCATAATTTTTAACAACATAGTAAACAATAAATTCACTAATTAATACCACCAAATCAACACTAATTATCATCACCCAATACGCAATAATCACCATTTTCAAACACATAATCAGCTAATTTTCTAAACTAGGTTTATCATTATGTATCCAGCTCAAATAATAAACTATATATCATAAACTAATAACATATATTCATCAATTCCAAATCTCTAAATCATCCAATTCCAAAGCCCTAAATCATCAACTAGTTTAATTTAAACCTAAATTAAACAAAGATAATGGAAAATATGAGATATCGGCAAGTTTGGAGAGGTTGAAATTAGCGACGGAAGGTTGCGACGGCTCCTGGTGACGGAGGGCGGCGGCTGGTTGCGGGGGCCGGCGGATCTGAGTGGATTTGGAGAGAGGGAAAATGAAAATGTTTTCTCTCGGATAGCAGGTTTGTATCAATAAAGTGTCCTTCAGACTAAAAAAAAAAAAAACTTGCCGTCCTTGAGGCTAATTTTTTTTATAACTTTTTCCTTGTGTCTGTTTTCCTGTTTTAGAATTTGTTTTGTTCCTTTAAATAATAATGTAGATTGCATCTGCGAACAAACTGTCGAGTTAGAGAACAAGCTAAGGAATATATAGCTTTGAGCAGGGAAAAACTGGATCCTGAAAATTTTGGATATATAGAGGTGGATATATCGATTGTTTGTTCATCAAAATTGCGAAGTCTTTTGTTTAGTTTAACTATTTGATTATTTAATTAAAGTTTTTTCTAACGATTCCTACTAATGTATTATAATTAGGGGATTTTAGTCTCAAGAAAAACGTTAGAAAAAAATTTAGTTTCAGGGACAAGAAGTTTGTTTTTAGGCTGAAGGACACTTTTTAGTGTAAATCACAGAATGATAGTTGTAACTATCATTTTCAGTTTACACTAAAAAGTGTCCTTCAGACTAAAAAGCAAACTTGTTGTCCTTAAGACTAAATTTCTTTTCAACTTCTTCCTTGTGCCTATTTACCTGTTATAATTATGTTAAAATAATTGTATGATTTTTCACTCTATATTGATCTGGGACAGGCTTTTGAATAGAATTAGTATTTGATTGAACCAATTTTTTTTTTTGGTTTGATGCCTACAATTCTCCATTATCATCTTAAAAATATTTGGTGATTCTAACCTGTCACGAGATTCGACTCATATAAAGATATGAAAATAATTTGTATTTCAATTCTGTCAAATGCATGCAATATTTTATGAACATGCTTTGTTTATATATTTGATAACGTCCAAGCAGAAGATTTTTCTAGATGATAATGATCTACCAACTTTAATGTATATTTTATCAATTGCTTAAATATAGAAAAGCAAATGTTTACAGTAAGATAATCCCCTATTTTCTTTTATAATATAATTTTTAGTTTTAAATAATTTGGATAATTTGCTATTCCCTTATATAGCGTAATACCAGTTGTCTATTACCTGCATATGTCTACATATACATGCATACGTTCGTATGGTTATACCAAATATAAGCAATTAATCACTGTAGCGACTTAATAGACATATGCGGTAAAAAGCTATACATAAAAGTTACCAACATTTCATAACTACTGAAAATATTGATTTGGAGCTTTAGGCATTTCGAGCCAAGGGAAAGCGAATTGCATCATCAACATAAATCGATCAACTTTTACGTTTGATGGTGGGAAAAGAAGAGTGATTGTTGAGTAATGACATGCAAGCTAAAACAAGGAAAATTCTGTATTATATCCATGCTTCCTTTTGTACTAACAGTTTACATTTCATCGATTATATGAGTCCCTTATAGTTATTTGAACAAGAAATTAAAACTTTAGTGTGCTTCCTTTGTATCCGTCTTTATTTTGATTGTGCTGGCATGATATGTTAGATTTTCTGTGTATGAATGCTTGATATTAGGCATATCAATGTAAACAACTAGTCATCTATACTTCATAACTGCCATCTTTCACAATATAGCTATCGAGCTATGAAGATGAGTCTATTGCAGTGTAATTTATGTTATCTGTATTCTTTTAGTTAATCGCATTTAGTTTAGTTGCAGTTTGTGAAATTTTAGTTTTAAGACTACCATCTTCCTTAATATGCTATTTATTTTTACTATCCTATTTAAAATCTTGATACAGAATATAAACACAAGGATACGAATAAATAAACTTTAAATTGTAGATGCTATGAATTGATATTGAACTCCATCGCACATATTACAAATCGAACCATGATTCCAGATGCCAAAACAAAATAGATTGCAGGAAATCATTAGGCACTCGAAATTGGAAGTTGTTGTGCCTACCAGAGTTATACACGCTTGAAATATATAACCTTGAATCTTTGTGGGTTGTAAAAAAAAATTGCAAAATCTTAAAATCGATAATCAATTGAGGAACCTTGCCCAATTCATGTATTAAACCGAAGAACTCTTTGAATCGGCATATGATTTCATAAAAGTAAATTCGGATCAAAAGTCGATTGCAGGATTCGTTGGACCGACGTTTGATTTTTGCAGTAAAAACACGGTTTCGCCGTGTGCATATAATACGAAGGGATACTTTATAGAATCGAACGTTGATTTTCAGATCCTCAAACTCAAAATTTGATTGCAAGAATACTGTAAATTCTTGCATCCCCAATTAATAGTTTCTCTCCCTATTTAAATTATATATTGATACACGTGTATATATATATATAATATATCATAACATAAATTAAATAAAACTATATCAATCGTAAATTTAAATAAAATAAAAGATTTTATTTAAATACAATTTAGAAATGCTTTAAATGAACTAGACTTCATATGTCCAATAGAGTTAATTATTTTTTGGGATTCACCCTTAATTTCCATTGCGGGCTGGATCAGATCCAACAATAGTATCAAAGCCTAATAGCTTATACGGTCTAAATTAGTCATGTTAAGGTTAACTAATTAAGCTCTTAGTCCAGATAGTGGATGTCTAGAAGCATTGTCAAAGGATTGAGTTTGGGTAATTAAGTATATTGTCCTATCTAGCCACCGGCCTAGGCCGAACATATATATGAGCCTAAAGGTTGTTCCTAATAGAAAAACCCAATTTGAACTGGGCCTTGGGCCAATTTTCAAAACTGTTTGAAAATTAAAAATATATAATTTCAAATTTAAGATTAAATGTAAAATAAGATATACATATATTATAAATGTTATAATATAATAAAATTTTCAAAATATCATAAGTATACATGAATGTATATAATATATTTTTCAAAATTTATATAATTTAATTAAATTTATTTAACTAGATAAATTAATTAAAGGTTAAATAAATAAATAAAATATTTATTAATTAAATTAATTAATTAGAAAGCCAACTAATTAAACAGTGTACACATATATGAGATATATATTTTATACTATTAAGGTTATAGTATATAATAAATATTCTATGTAAATGTATTAAATTAAAATAAAATTAATTAAATAATATCTAATTAATATAATATTATACATAAGACTATTATATAGGTAATATGAAATATAAAACTTGTATAATGTGAACGTATAAATTAAAGGTGGAACATTAAGAAACCCTGAATCGACAAGAGGAATAAATATATACGTAAATGTATGTGTACCGTGATTTTCGATGTGTCCGACACTTGAACCACGAGGGTATTTCACACGAAATACATTATTCCATAAGTCGATATCACTTGATATAATATACCGAAGATTATGAATCTTCAATATATATTACTTGCACGCTCCTCAGTTTTAAGCAAAATCAAGCTAGGGATGTTATATGCAGTATTATTAATATGTTGAATAGACGATGTAAGATAACTATATGTATTGGTTGAGGTAAGCTTAAGGTATATATACTATATTTAGGCCTTCCCGATATGGTAGGTATGAGTGAATAATTTCATTTCGATTAGTTGATCAAACTCATGGTCAAAATGAGATTTGGACAAGGAAACATGTGTTAGGAGTTGTAGATGGTATAACTGATAAGGAGTTATCCATCGTTTATGGAGCTATGATTTGTTAAGCAAACTCAAGGTCAGAATTCTAAGATGGACAAGTTCTAATACCCATTGACAGTTGAAAGACATCTATGTTCCATCTTAGGGTTTGGAGAAACATAAATGACTAGTTGTAGCCTTATTAGAAAATTGAAATGATAACATTTAATCTTTCTAATATTGCAAGAGTATATGCTATATAATGTAACAATAATCTACGTTGATAAATTTGTGCATTTAATGCGATCGATAAATTATTTATAATTAAGATATACAAATGAACCGAATTAAAGATTTACAAATAGAAATATAATATACGCACAAACACTCATATATATATACATACACACACTTACCATTAAATTCTTCTTGCATGTTAATATTTTCTATACCCATGCAAGTGCCCAAATCTACAATACTTAATTATGAACTAATTTGGTCGCTTATGTGTTTATTTTGTTGAGACCGTGTATTACATTTTATGAGTTCTAGACTATCGATGTTTAATCCATAAACTATCACATATAAGTGTTATATAGAAAACGGTCATAGTTCATAATGTACGATACTTGATGAAATTAGTTCATTCAAAGCAAACAAATAAATCGTACCATGAGATTGAGTATTCAATTTGATCATTATAATAAAAATCGTATTGGGTTAAATGTAATACTAGACCAAAACTACAAGAATGATCTAAAAATTCGATCACTAAAATTTTAGTTTGATCAGTTTATACAAGGTGCATCGAATTCGATTTCCTTAAATGTTTAGAATGATCAAATACATCTTTGCAAAGAGTTTGTTATGATTATATACTAATGGTTTTCTTTTGAATGGTTTGATCATTTAGAAAGAAAAATGAATGTATAAGAGTAGATGTGATTTACGGTATAGTTATGATGAAGAGAGTGAATAATCATTTATAATTCATAAAGAAACATCGAAAATGAGAAATGTAATAACAAAAATAATTAATACTTATATTGGAAGAAGAAATATGATTTCTATTCTGAAATGTGTTTCCATATAGAAAATTGTTTTCTATGAGAATTATTTATTTGAGTTCAAGACATTTGATCAAAGAATCTCCACTGTAAACTAGTTGTAGTATATGAAATAAATAATTTATATTAAGTGAATGATGGACCTTCGAATTCAATACGTTGTTATAGTAATGATGGAAATAGTGGAAGCATGCCATATAACACTAATTGATTGCATCAAGTTACAAAAAAGAATTTCGTAACACATACCATACATTATTTATGAAATAATGACAGTTTTTCAGTATCAACTAAAAAATAGACATGGTTGTATTTCAGTGTGAATATTATGAATATTCGTTATGAAATAAAACTATAACGTGGTATTTTTTTCGCTACAAAAGTGAGGCAACTGAAAATACCCAAGTATCTAAAATTATTTACAATTATTTTGGTATATAGACTAAGCAGTAGTTTTGAGAAATAATTTTTATTACGTTGTTATCTATAAAGCTTCAATGCTGAAAGAAATCCTATAAGTGACAGCTTCACAAAGAAAGCTATACCACTGGTGTAACGACCTAGAATTTCAGTCGTTTAAAATTCGTATATTTAAATTGATTTTAAATATTCAAAAGTTATTTTATAAGCTGAATAAATTATATTTCGAATATAGTAATTTAATTGAATAATTAAGTTGTTAATTTAATATTTGAAATTGCAGAAATACTTGGAATTTGAATTAAATATGAATGAAAATGATTTGTAACGTTGAATTAAATTCTATTTGAACTAGAATGATGTTAGAGAACTTTTAAAATTGAATTACAAGTTAATTTGTAAAAATTGAATATTTTAATATTTAATTGACGTGTAAAAATAGCCATTTTTCAAACAGTCCAGGATTTTGACGAAACTAGTTTCATTAGATCCATAATGTTATTTTATTGTAAGTTTTCAAATTTCGTGTCAATCAGATTTACAGTTTGTCCGGGGCAAGCTAAAATGCGTAGAAATTCGTTTAAGTGAATTGTAAATTTAAATAATTCAATTTGAAAACCTATCTTCCAGATATGATCAAATTGGGTCCCGATATATATTCCACTGCATTTGGAATAGGGGTAAAACATTATAAATGCCGCAAAGCACGCTTCATTTTGAGTTCACAAATATTCCAGGTGAATAGTGTTTTGTAAATTGCCTATATAAAGACGATCACTTGCACAAACCCTAAGAAATTAAACCCTAGTCGCCGCCTCCTCTTCCATGATCCAACGACCACGAACAATCCGACTAATCCATCCACTTTCAGGCGAAGTCTTCCACATGAAAGTTGAAGAGCGTGGCGAATGGAGTTCATCCATGCCCACGATTCATTGATCGAAGATCCAAAGCGGTGGCAGTTCATGCTCGAAGTCGCGACATTCTAGGGGTCTTCTCCGGCGATCTAGGTGATAGAAGAGGACAAGACGAGTGTCATTGGAGAGCACGGAGTCGGGGCTATCCACTGGTATCGGTAACCAGGCGATGTACGGAGTAGGCGCGATGGATCGGTGAAGAAGCGGCGGTGTGATAGGGTTTTGAAAATTTTCGAATGTGGAAGAAGATGGAAATCAAGGCCCATATCTCATCAAGTTGAAACGAACGGCCTTGATTGAAGTTAGGTTAAAAAATATAAAATATAAATTGAAATTGATTTTATATAAATTCGTATAAAATTTGTAATGCTATAACTTTGTCATACGATGTCGTTTTTGATGAAACAAGTTACGTTGGGTCCGTATTGACGAGCACTACATTTTATAGCTAGTTTGGAGTTGGTTAGGGCTAGGAAATTTTGGGTAAAATTAAACGATTGTTTAATTTTATTCGGAATAAAACACTACAACTGCTATTAGAAGCAATGTGAGTACAACTCACTCTTTCTGACTCACTAATATTTTTATATAAGTAAGAATAAATTTTATTTATGATGATTGAGGATTGTTTGGATGATATAGTATATTATCTGTATATTGATTGGTATTTGGATATATTGCTGCCTATTGAAGCAGATGAGACCCTAAACATTCCCTATGAGCGGATGACCTTTTGTACGCGCATCTGCCTCGAAACGGACATTGTACACATATTCTAATATGTGTATTCATTGTAGGTGATAGGTTGGAGGGATCCAACTGGATTCCTCATCAGTGTTGATTTATTTACAGATATTGATATATATGCTGTTATCATGTGATATATGAAGTTTTGGATGTTGTGATTAATGTATTTATTGCTGTTGTAGTATTGGGCTTATATTTTGGAATTTAAAAATATTAAAGTGATGATTTTCAAATTTAAAAAGGATTTTCAAGAAAATAGATGTTTTGTTAATTTTGAATGGTTAAAGGAATGGATTTATTTTAAATAAATAAATGTTATAATTTTTATGTTACAAAAATTATGATTTTTGGGTAATATAAGTGAAATATAATTTTTGAAACATGGAGTTAACTATTTTGTAAATAGTTTAAATTGAGATTTTTGAATTATTATGAACGATTTATATATAAGATTTATAAAATTAAATTTTTATAAATTAAAATAATGGAATTATAAAGGAGTTTTGTAAATATTCAAAATGAAGTTATAAATGGATTTTATAAGTGAATAAGACTTATAACTTATGAAATTACAAAAAAGAATGAATTTGTAATAACAGATTTATGAGCAAGTAAGTATAATTTGGATTTTGGCATATAAATGAGATAAGTGGAATTTGTTAATAAAGGAATTTTTTATATGGAATTTTTTATAAAATATATATGGAATGTATAAATATTGTTTTATAAATGTGAAAGTTTTTATAAAATATATATGGAATGTATAAATATTGTTTTATAAATGTGAAATTAATTTAAATTGATAAACCAGATAAGAAGGTTTATTAAAGGAGATATATCTACGATTTTGGACGGTGGATAATCCTTTAATAAACATGTAGAAGAAATGAATTTGTTTAAGCGAATATATTCACGATTTTGGACTGTTGATTATCCTTTGATAAATGTGTAAAAGTATTGGATTTGGTAAATGGACTATATTCACGATTTTGGATAGTGAATAATATTTTAAATGAAATAAATGTTTCGGGAAGTGATATTCTAAATGGAGTTAAGTGGTCTGAAGATGTTTTAACATGTGTTAAGTATCGAATACATAGATTTCAATATTTATTGTTGTAATAGACGCTTTTGAGAAGTAAGTAAATGCTGGACTATAACACTATTGTTATAGTAAATGATTTTCGAAAGGAAATGTTGTGTATAGTATATGGGATTTATATATCTATCTAATTTACGAATCCCTATGCTAGTGATTTTGGGTTGTTGTTACGATGTTTTACGCAACATTCGTTTTGACTCAAATAAATGTGTTTAAAGAGAATGCTTTCCTTAAAGAATAAAATATATACTTAATCGTGATTTAAGTTTATGTAATATTTTCTAAATGTTGAAAATAAAGTGAATTTTGAATTACTTATTATTAAATAAGTATATATAAATGTTTTCCAATGTTGAAAGAGTTTTGAGATTATAGCTTTTTAAAAATAATTTGAAGTGTATTTAGTAAGTAATTTAATTAATAAAAGATTAATTAAAAAGGCCTAGTGATTATGATGGTGCTAAATATTTATTTGTTTGCTTTGATAGTTAAATAACCAACTATCAAATTTGGCCATTTTAGTTCCTCGACTTGATGTGGGAACTATTTAGTCGTACACTTAGTACGTAGCCTTCTATGTAGGTTTGATTATCGTTTGTGTTGAGGATGTTGATTCGTATAGTGCAGAGTATTACTCCAATCTATCGAGCTTCCTTCTTGGACCAAAAGATAGCAAATTGAAAGTTGGAGACGTGATAAGTCTATAAGATTTAATTTCTATGTGAGGTTGAGAAACGCTTTTGCGTTGTTGGTGCGAAGAGACTGTGATCGTTTTATTCGAAAACCACTTCGGAGCAACGTATATGCGACGTTTATGTAGGTTTCTTAGTGATGATATTGATATTCTGGATTTTCATAGTGGGGGGACAGCTTGTTGATCGTTTGGGGTTAAAATCCCAATATACATATAGAAGCAGTGATCTCTTTATTATGAAATATCCAATGCAAGGACTATTCGCTACTAATCGTAGGGATTTCCAGACAGGATGTGGTAGAAAAGTATCTTCGGTATGTCTTGTTCCTGGACAACTTGTATAGATGTTTGTCTGACATTACATTTCTAAAGATTACGTACACTGGTTTTTACAAACGTACATCAGTGGTGGCGGAGAAGGCAACTTTTCCACCCTCCTTGAGACGTATGAGCTTAAGTGTTGTATTTTTGTGGAAGGGAATTAGTATTCAACGGAAATGGCCGTGTGGAATCAAAGTGATGTGATATATGATTTGTGAAAGGTAATCATTACCCAGGCCTCATCAACAGGAAATGACTGAAACAGGGTTAGATGCGACAAGGCTAAGTGGTTCATTCCCATGTAGGATATGATTATCCTCTTCTACATATATCTTTACATGCCATGACATCGTGTATCTGATTATTGTGGTTTGTATGCTTTGAGGGCCTTCGGCAAAAGTTCGGTAATGACTGGAGGATGACATATTCGGTACCATCTAGCTATTGAGGTGGTTCGGTCTTGTGTTGGGAGAGGGCAGATGTTCTGTGCCTTGGGACTTCCATCTAGAGGTGTACCCATCGGAAGGTAGTCCTTTCACCTGGTCATGAAAATCCAAACCCCACTACGTACCTGCCATTTTATTTGTAGAGCCTAGTATGCTGGAAGATAATAATGGTAATAATTTCGTCTACTTTGAATATTATTTGTATACTAGACACTAGTATAATATCAGATGATTTGATATGAAATGTTTTAGTTACCGTAAGGTAAAAACATGTCCGTGTTTATGTGTGGACTTGTCTTACAAGATATTTTGTTTTGATAAAGGGAAAGTTTGGTAATTTAATAAATTCATTTTAGTGTGTTTCTCACGCTGGTTTACCAGACTGATCCAGGCATTCTTCCCTTTCAATGCTTGGGTCAGACCGAGTATATTTACAGGTTTAGATTTGGTGCTTTCGGAGCTTCAACAGGAGAGCTGAAGATCTTCATTTTCGTATACACGTATCTGTTTTGATTATTGATTATCCGCTATGCTTTTTTGTTGTTTGTTATCAGCATTTATGAGGACAGATTATTATAACTGTCCAGGTTGATGATTAATGATTGATTGTTGAACTCTGATTGATGTATGTATATACAATTTTTGTTTTGTAAAGATCATTGATGTGATATTATATGCTTTCCACTGCGATATGAGATTCTGCATTCTTTTGTTTGGTTCTATCTTCTCTCTTTCTTCTCTTCTCTTCTCTTCTTCTCTCTTCTTTTCTTTCTCTTAACTTTCCATCAGTCTGTGCTTTTCGGGTCAGACATGTATGTTTTATTCTCGATTCAAAAGGCACAGATTTGGGGTCATCACATTTGGTATCAGAACTTAGATTTTGTATATTCCTAAGCTTTGATGTGTACTCGGTATAGATAGGGACGGTAGCACCCTAGATTGAGTTTGAGTGTATTATATATATGAGCACGTATTTGTTAGTGAATATAAAATTGTTTTTGTTGTGTTTACTTATCCGTTGAGTTATTTGTGAATTCTGATCAGTTATGATGCTATGTTATCGATAGGGATTTTCAAACGCTTAAACGAGGCAAGTCGACATAGTATCATTTTAAATTGGGTAAATGAAATAATTTTACCTCGATTATATTTTATATATAAAGAAACAATTTTTCAGGAAATAATAAAGTGCATATAAATTGATTTTTTCGTTGTTTGAAAAAAGTAAATATATAAAAATTAATAAAAGATGGTTGAATAATCTAAATAAAAGCAACAATTGTAAAAAGAATAAATTGTATAAGCAAATGAATTATAATGTATGGAATTATAATTAATATGATTTACAATTGTGAAATAATCTTATATATAAGAAATGATACTATATGAATATATTTATAAATATGAGTTATAAATAAAAATGAATTTAAACTAAGAATCTGAAAATTTGAATCCCGTTTATTTTGGATGTTGTTTTTCAAAGTTAAAGAGATTATATGGTTATAAATCTAAATAAAATAAATAAATTTGGAATGATCTTATATAAGTGAAGTGAAATAGTGAAATTATATAATTAAGATTTATTAATGAGATTTATAAATAAAATAAATTTTTGAAAGAATAAAAAGCACTGAATTCACTACTATTGCTGGAAAATAATAAGGGTGATGACTGCCACATCATCACTCATTTTCGAGTTTCTATATGATGGATTTGCTACCAACAGTAAATTTATATTTAAATTTTATTGTGATAAAAAAATTTGAATTTAAAATCCAAATTGAAATTGATTAATATAAGTAAAACGAGTTTTGGACTTATAATATGAAATAAAATTTAACTTTAGTAAATTTAAATAAATTTGAGTAGCATAATAAATTTATGATTTGAAATTTAACTAGAGGAAGGTTAAATAATTTGAACTAGATTTGATAAGTTATTGAAATTAAAATTAAACATAAGGGGTAAGTGATTATGCAATATGAATTTGAAAGTTTGAATAAATAAGTTATATAACTTATAAAATGGGAAAATGTAAGTGAAACCAAATATTAAAATGGTTAAACAATTTTGTTAAGAAAAACAAAAATGAATTTGAATAAGTGATATGAAACTTGACTTAAGTAAAAGATAAATAAGATAGAATTTGAATTGACTTAGAAGTGAATTTAAGTCGTATAGTGAATGTACATGCAAGTGAAGATGAAATGATGTTTAGCTTAAGTAATGTTGAATCAACTTGATTTTGATAAATAAAATGAATATGCAAAGTAGAGTTGAATAATAAGCAGTTAATAAAGTGAAATGATGAATATGAATTTGAATTATATAATGAAATTCAACTTTAGTTGTAAAATGAATTAGCAATTGCATTAACAAATGAATTGAATTGAACTAATGGATTGGAAATGTTGATGTTAAGAATTTGAATAAAACTTAGGTTAAGAAGTTGTGAATATAGTGAATACTAGAATCCAATGTAAATGAATCAAATGTGATTAAATTGAAAAAACCAATTCATTGAATATTTATGAGAAGTGAATTTATATTGATTTGGTTATGGATTGATTGGATAGATATTGGTTTATCGGATGTTTGTTGGATGATAGTTGTAAGGTGGTTGGATCTGTTGCTCTTGATTGCATTTGCTATAATGGCAGATATAGTTGTTGTATTGGTATGTGTTGTATATTGATATTATTTTTATATATACATGTTTCTCATTTGTTTGTTGAGTGTTTAGTAGGCGTGTATGACGCTTGCTTCGCATTTGGAGCTCGCTTTCACGCTATATTAGCCGTATATGCTCACTAATAATATATAAGGTACATATCTCGGATTACATATCGTACTTTTATACCTTTTTTTCCTACGGGATGCCTCATCTTCGAAGATGAGATGTATATTTGTGATATACATATGTTGTGATCCTACTACGATCGAACCGCGTAAAGGAGACGCTGACGATTTTTTTCGAAAATTAAGGCGTTAGAAAAGGGAATTTTGGAAAAAAAATTGATAGCTAAAATTTTGATTCTAAGTTATAATTTGAAATTATATTAGTTGATTTGTGGGATGATATTAGTAGATAACTATAAATGGATTTGAAAATTCAAAAAAGGTTTTTGTAAAAAGTTTAACGAATGGATTTTCGAAATGTTAAAAGGTTTAAATAATGTTGGTAATCTTATTTGAATGGATTGTTTTTGAAAAGTTAATGGATTTTGTGACTTTTTCTTACTCGGTAATTTCGAGGACGAAATTCTTTTAAGTGGGGGAGAATGTAACGACCCATAATTTCAATCATTTGAAATTCGTATATTTAATTGATTATAAATATTTAACAGTTAATTTTATAAGCTGAATAAATTACATTTCGAATATAGTAATTTATTTGAATAATTAAATTGTTAATTTAATATTAAAATTGCAGAAATAATTGGAACTTGAATTTAATGTGAATGAAAATGATTTATAAAGTTGAATTGAATTCTATTTGAATTAGAATGATGTTAGATAACTTTCAAAATTGAATTAAAAGTTAATTGTAAAAATTGAATATTTTAGTATTTAATTGACATGTAAAAATAGCTATTTTTCAAACAGTCTCAGATTTTGACGAAACTAGTTTCATTAGATCCGTAATATTATATTATTGTAAAATTTCAAATTTTGTATCAATCGGATATACGGTTTGTCCGGGGCAAGCTAAAACGCGTAGAAATTCGTTTAAGTGAATTTTAAATTTAAATAATTAAATTTGGAAACCTATATTCCAAATACGATCGAATTGGCTTCCGATATATATTCCATTGCATTCGGCATAGGGGTAAAACATTCTAAATGTCAGGCGACATACTTTATTTGGAGTTTGGAAATATTTCGGGTGAATAGAGTTTGTAAATTGTCTATATAAAGACGATCATATGCACAAACCCTAAGCAATTAAACCCTAGCGGCCACCTCCTCTTCCACGATCCAATGGCCATCAATACTCCGACTAATCCATCCATTTTCAGGTGAAGTCTTCCACATGAAAGTTAAAGAGCATGGCGAATGGAGTTCATCCATGCCCACGATTCCTTGATCGGAGATCTAAGGTGGTGGCAGTTCAAGCTCGAAGTCGCGACATTCTAGGGGTCTTCTCCGGTGATCTAGGCGATAGCAGAGGACGAGACGACTGTCGTTGGAGAGCTTGGAGTCGGGGCTATCCATTGGTGAACAAATGTAACCAGGCGATGTATGGAGAGGCACGATGGATCGGTGAAGAAGCGGCGACGCGGTAGGGTTTTGAAAATTTTCGAACGTGGAAGAGATGGAAATCACAGCCCATATCTCATCAAGTCGAAATGAAGGGCTTTGATTGAAGTTAGGTTAAAAAAAATATAAAATATAAATTGAAACCGATTTTATATAAATTTGTATAAACTTTGTAATGCTATAACTTTGTCATATGAGGTCCGTTTTCGACGAAACAAGTTGCTTTGGGTCCGTATTGTACGAGGACAACATTTTAAAGCTATTTTGGAATTGATTGGAGCTAGTGTATATTTTGGGTAAAATTAAATGCTTGTTTAATTTTATTTAAAATAAAACACTGCAACCGCTATTAGAAGCAATGTGAGTACAACTCACTCTTTCTGACTCACTGATATTTCTACATAAGTGAGAATAAATTTTATTTATAATGATTGATGATTGTTTGGATGATATATAATCTATTTTCTGTATATTGATTTGTATTTGGATATATTCCTGCCTATTGGAGCAGATGAGACCCTATATGTTCTCGTGTATGAGCGGATGACCCTTTGTACACGCGTTTGCCTCGAAGTGAAAATTGTACACAAATTCTAATATGTATATTTATTGTAGATGACAGGTAGAAGGGTTCCAACTGGATTCCTCACCAGTGTTGATTTATTTACAGATATTGACATATATGCTGTTATCATGTGATATATGATGTTTTGGATGTTGTGATTGATGTATTTAGTGCTGTTGTAGCATTGGGCATATATTTCGGAATTTAAAAATGTTAAAGTGATGATTTCCAAATTTAAACAGGATTTTCAAGTGACTTTGAAAATAGATGTTTTGTTAATTTTTAATGGTTAAAGGAATGGATTTATTTTAGATAAAAAATGTTATAATTTTTATGTTATAAAAATTATGATGTTTGGGTAATATAATTGAAATATGATTTTTGAAATATGGAGTTAACTATTTTGTAAATAGTTTAAATTGAGATTTTTGAATTATTGTAAATGGTTAATATATAAGATTTATAAAATTGAATTTTTATAAATCAAAATAATGGAATTATAAATGAGTTTTTTAAATATTTAAAACGAAGTTATAAATGGATTTTATAAGTGAATAATATTTATAATTTATGAAATTATAAAAACGAATGAATTTGTAATAAGAGATTTATAAGTAAATGACTTATAATTTGGATTTTGGCATATAAATGAGATAAATGGAATTTGTTAATAAAGGAATTTTTTATATGGAGGTTTCTATAAAATATATATGGAATTTATAAACATTATTTTATAATTGTGAAATCAATTTAAATAGGTAAAATAGATATGAAAGTTTGTTAAAGGGGATATATCCACGATTTTGGACAGTGGATAATCCTTTAATAAATATGTAGAAGAAATGAATTTGTTTAAGGAGATATATTCATGATTTGGACAGTGCATTATCCTTTAACAAATATGTAGAAATATTAGATTTGGTAAATGGACTATATTCACGGTTTTGGATAGTGAATAATATTTTAAATTAAATAAAGGTTTTAGGAGGTGATATTTTAAATGGAGTTAACTGGTCCAAAGATGCTTTAAAATGTGTTAAGCGTCGAATACATAGATTTCAACATTCATTGTTGAAATAGACGTTTTCGAGAAGTAAGGAAATGAAGGACTATAATACTGTTGTTATAGTAAATGATTTTCTGAAGAAAATGTTTTGTATAGTATATGGGATTTATATATCTATCTAATTTTCGAATCCCTATACTAGTGATTTTGGGTTGCCATAATGATGTTTTACACAACATTCGTTTTGACCCAAATAAATGAGTTTAAAGAGAATGTTTTGCTTAAAGAATAAAATATATACTTAATCGTGATTTAAGTATATGTAATATTTTCTAAGTGTTGAAAATAAAGTGAACTGTGAATTACTTATTATTAAATAAGTATATGGAAATGTTTTTCGATGTTGAAATGGTTTTGAGATTATATCTTTTTAAAGACAATATAAAGTTTATTTGGCAAATGATTTAATTAATAAAAGATTAATTAAAAGGGCCTAGTTATTGTTATGGTGCAAAATATTTGTTTGTTTGCTTTGATAGTTAAATAACCATCTATCAAAGTTGGCCATTTTAGTTTCTCGACTTGATGTGGGAACTATTTAGTCGTACACTTAGTACGTAGCCTTCTGTGTAGGCTTGATTATCGTTTGTTCTTAAGGATGTTGATTTGTATAGCACGGAGTATTACTCCAATCTATCGAGCTTCCTTCTTGGCCCTAAGGATAGCAAGTTGAAATTTGGAGGCGTGACAGGTCTATGAGACTTTGTTTCTACGTGAGGTTGAGAAACGCTTTTGCGTTGTTAGTGCGAAGAGATCGGGATCGACTTATCCAAAAACCACTTCGGACCAATGTATATGCGATGATTGTGCAGGTTTCTTAGTGATGATATTGATATTCCGGATTTTCATTGTGGGGGGACTGCTTGTTGATCGTTTGGGGTTAAAATCCTAATATATATACAGTAGCAGTGTTCTCTTCATTATGAAATATCCAATGCAAGGACTATTCACAACTAATCCTAGGGATTTTCCAACAGGATGTGGTAGGAAAGTACATTTGGTTTGTCTTGTTCCTAGACAACTTGTATGATTGTTTGTCTGACATTGCATTTCTAAAGATTACATACATTGGTTTATACAAACGTACATCAGGGGTGGCGGAGAAGGAAACTTCTCTTTGCTTAACACCCTCCTTGAGACGTATGAGCTTAAGGGTTGCATTTTTGTGGAAAGCAATTAGTATTCAATGGAAATGGCCATGTGGCATTCAAAGTGATGTGAGATGTGATTTATGAAAGGTAATCGTTACCTCAGGGCTCATCAACCAGAAATGACTGAAACAGGGTTAGATGCGGCAAGGCTAAGTGGGTCATTCCGAAGTAGAATATGATCATCCTCTTCTAGATATATCTTTACATGCTATGACGTCGTGTATCTGATTATTGTGGTTTGTATGCTTTGAGGGCCCTCCGTAAAGGTCGGTAACGACCAGAGGATGACATATTTGGTACCAACTAGTATAGAGGTGGACGGTCTAGTGTTGGTAGAAGGCAGATGTTCTGTGCCTCGGGACATCCATCTAGAGGTGTACCCATCGGAAGGTAGTCCCTTCACTTGGTCATCTGTATGGAAATCCAAACTCCACTACGTATCTGCCATTTTATTTGTAGAGCCTAGTATGTTGGAATTTAAATGTTAACAACTTCGGCTATTTTGAATATTATTTGTATACTAGACACTAGTATAATATCCGATGATTTGATATGAAATGTTTCAGTAATCTTAAGGTAAAAACATGCCCGTGTTTATGTGTGGGATTGTCTTATGAGATACTTTTGTTTTGATAAAGGAAAAGTTTGGTAATTTAATAAATTCAGTTGAGTGTGTTTCTCATGCTGGTTTGCCAGAATGATCTGGGCATTCTTCCCTTTCAATGCTTGGGTCAAACCGAGTATATTTACAGGTTTAGATTTGGTGCTTTGGGAGCTTCAACAAGAGAGCTGAAGATATCATTTTCGTATACGCGTATTTGTTTTGATTATTGATTATACGCTGTGCTTTGTTGTTGTTTATTACCAGCATTTGTGAGGACATGTTATTATAACTGTCTAGGCTGATGATTAGTGATTGATTGTTGAACTTTGATTGATGTATGTATATACAATTTCTGTTTTGTAAAGATTATTGATGTGATATTATATGTTTTCCGCTGCGATGTGAGATTAGTATTGTTTTGTTTGGTTCTATCTTCTCTCTTTCTTCTCTTCTCTTTTATTCTTCTCTCTTTTTTTCTTTCTCTTGACTTTCTATCAGTCTGTGCTTTTTGGGTCAGACATGCGTGGTTTATTCTCGATTCAAAGGGTACGGATTTGCAGGTCATCACATCTTGATCGATGTCGAAAGCCTATAGTGCCTCATCTCGTCAATAAAAGGCCATATACAATGCCGCCGACCATTTGTAGAGTTAGATAATGAATGAAGAATCACTTATATCGTTATGTAACATCATGATTTGTTAGTATAATCCAGACCACATCTCATGTAATGTCACTACTCAGCCATGCCACATATCATATAATGTTGTCTCCCATCCATACCACCACTCCTTCATGATGCCTTCTTTCAATGTCGTGTCTCATGTGATGATGCTTCCTCTCAATATCAAGCCTTAGGTGATACCCCACCTCTTTCGTGCTATATACTATTTATGCTGCATTTCATCAATTAGGAGGAGCACGCTGCAGTTAATCGATACTGCATAGATTTCACATGGCCGACCATCGAAGCCGTATGATATATGAATGCCATACTTTTTGAATGTCGCTTCTATTCACCGTCGTTACTCATCAGTGCTACCACTCAAGCAAAGCCATGTATCAACAAGGCCAGGATTGATGTTTGCACTTAAACAATATTGAGTCCAATTAGTGTCACCTCTTATCAATATCAAGAATCATCATTGCTGCTTAGTAATATCACTTAACATCAATATTGTCTCACTTTAACATTGCTTTATATTGATACTGCACTTTAGAGATATCACCGTTGTAATGACCCACTTTTCCATACAGTTTAAGCAGACAATCAACCACACATGACCCACTTGAATTGAATGGAAAGGCGGATAGTTAGCGAAAAGAATGAAGTAAGAAGATAAGAAGAAAACTAACAATGCAGAATGTAATAATGGAACAACTAATCTATAATTGACAACAAATTTTTACCCAAAACAAAATGTAATATACATACACTAATCAGAGTATACTAACCCATTTCATCCTGGACAGTTACAAAAGTCCGTCCTTACAATTGCTGATAATTACAACCTGCAGACAACATAGCGGGACATAAAGAAATACGTATATACATCTTGGACCTTCAGCTTATCTCTTGAGCGCCAATGCATCCAAAGCAATCTATAAATATACTTGATTTGACCGGAGCATTATAATGAAATAACACCTGAGTCGGTCTGGTAAACCAGTATGAAAAAACACACCCAGTTGAATTTTAATGTTTCAAAAGTAAAGGTATCTTGTAAGACCATGCTGCACATAGACGCGAATGGGTTTTTACCTTATGATAACCCAAACATTTTCTATAGAAAATCTAGTGATATTATAATATTGTCTTAGAATCAAAGTAAAATATGAATATAGCTGAAATGCTTGCTCTCACATTTTAGCATAGTTAGACCCAACCAAGTCCGTACGGCGCTTATTGGAAAATGGATTCTATACAATGACTGGGCTACTGGGGTACCCCCTGTCACAGTGCATCTCTAGATAAAATAAAATCTAGAACCTCGCCGAGATCCCTTGCTAATACAGAACCCGCCTAACACTTGAGTTGTAGTACCGAATATTTTCATCCTTTTTTTAATGGGTCTCGTAGCATACAAATGAGAGATAAGATCGACTTTAGATAGAAATGATCATACCCTAATCGGGAGCAAACCACATTTCCCTATTACATCTTCCATATTTTTAGTCATTCCCAGTTGACAAGGCTTGAGGCTACGTTTTATCTTTTATATAGCATTTACCACTTAGAATGCTAACACTGCCCTCCAAGCAACATTGCAGTGCCATCTTTCATCCACACAAGTTCGTTTTAGAACTGTACACATCCGAAGGTACCACTTCTACTACATTCATTTCGGAATCATCCTCAGGATTAACAGAAAATAGCCCTTGCACTTCAAAGAGCTCCGTCTTCAATTCCATCACCTTTCACATATCTTCACTTCAAAACGCTTGAATTGGATCGAAGTGGTTTTCGTACAACATATTCGATCCCGATCTCTCCAAAACAACATTCGATAGTTTTTGGTAAACTCAACCCTGGTTCTTTGGGAAATAAAAAACCAAAGCTAAGAGCGGTAATCACCTCCTGACAGTTAGTGGATGGATTTCCTTATCGTTCTTACTAGGAAAAGGAAACGAGATTTATATGCATAGTACAACATCATCAGAGATGACTGTGCCATATAACTCACATGTTTCTCCTAGATATTTTCAAAGTTAGGTTTTGGACCCATATTTGATAGTTGGTTATTTAGCTATCCACAAAAACACATCCAAATCAAGGTTTTAGCTTCAAAGGGAGGGCCAACATTGGTTAAGCACATAAGCAATCACTAGCCTCTTAAATAAATCCTTTCATTAATTGAAATCACTATGTAATTTACTTGTACAAAAATACCTTTATAAAGATATAACCACAAATTCCTATATTTTCAACACTTGAAAAAATATCCGTATATTTATCCCAACGGTATAAGTACATTCATAGAAGAGAGGAAGATTTCCTTTTCTACACCATTCTAAAACCATTTACAAATTCCTTTATAAATCTATAAAAATCATTTATAATCTCCTTTATAAATCTCAAAACAATTATAAACTCTTTTTATAAATTTCTAAAAATCATTTATAAACCCTTTATAAGTATCTAAAATCATTTATAAACTATTTATATATCTCTAAAACCATTTATAAACTCTTCGTAAATTATTTCTTAAGTCTTTTATAAACTTTTTATAAATCCATAAAACTCATTATAAAACTATTCTTATAATTCTATAAACCTATTTCTTGAATTCGTTTATAAATATCTAACCGTTTATAAAGTTCCTTTTGTAAATAATCTTCATTTGAGTCTTCAAACCATTTTATATAACTTCATTTTTAAAAACCTAAGTTCGTTTTTAAAATTCTATTTATAAGTCTCGAACACATTTATAAATAATTCACTTCAAAACACTATTATATAATAATATTTATTAACAAAAAAATATTATAAATAAATAATTATTATTAGCTTCAAAAGAGCTTAAAAATAGTAATTAATATTTTCAAAACATTATTAATAAACAGTCATTATTAATTTATACTATTATTATAAATAGTAATAATTTATTTCCAAAACATTATTAAAAAGTCATTATTACTAATTTCAAAACCATATTAATTATCAAAATAAGTAACTTTTCATATTATTAAAATATTGATAAGTAACATTAAAACAACGTTAAATAAAAATGAATAATTTTTAAAACCATATTAAATATAAATAATCTTAAAAAAATATATTAAATACAAATAAATAACTTAGAAAAGAATGATAAAATAGTTGAAGCAAAATAGAAGTTAAATTCTTTAAAAAATATATTTTCGAAACCAAATTCGGATTTTAAAATTATTTCCTGTCTCAAATCAACTCAAATGGCTATTTATAGTATTTTTTTAAATACTGATTTGAGGCCAATAGCAACCCAATGTTTAACCAATATCGATATTGATTTTATATTACTACAGGGTTTAAGTTAAACACATAACAATGTCATAATCCATAGGGTTAACAAACGGGTTTGATATTTCATAATCATACAATAAGAATATTATTGAAAACATTTCAATAATGGAGAGGAATCCTATTGGATCCGTCCAACATGTCCACTTTTATCACAACTCATATATATATATATATATATATATATATATATATATATATATATATATATATATATCAACACACATATATATAAATAAAATTCAATAGTGGTGAGGAATCACGTTGGATCCCTTCAACTTATTCCTCTACATCACAAACATTATATAATCATATAATATGGGTCATCCGTTACTAGACGGGCATATATAAAAGGTCATCCGCTCCAGGGGCGGGAATAAAACCAAACCAATTGATAAAACAGTAAATCATTCAAACATCCAATCAACAAGTTTTATCAACTATATAACATATTGGTTAACCAAAAAGGTGAGTTTAACTTACCGAAACTCCAGTTGTCACCAAGGCATTTTGGTTTGTGAGTAAAATCGAACGACGTCGATTTTAGCCCTATTTTCAACATGCTTAGAATTTGACCAACCCAGTTTCATCATGAAGCTTCCGTCACTATGAGCGTAACGCAAAAATCTATGTCTTGATTGGACCTCTTATGAGAGAATTATACAGATTTCAATTTATCAATTTCAAATTTAAAATTAATAAAATAATTACTAACCTAATCACCTCCTAAATCATCCTCCTCCTCAACTAATGACTCATTGTACATGATACACCAATGTCAATACATGCATAACTTCTACCATCGATTCCTCAAACTCCAATCCATGAAACTACCAATCGGTCGTTGCATTGAACTCTGTATCCAAATCTATGTCGCCTTGTCATCATCTCATCATGCCCACAAGCACCCACCAAAACGCGACCTCCCTTGCTCCTACAGTCCATACGAAAGTCCTACAGCCCATCAAGAGGTCGGACTTCCCAACAATTCAACCCAAGGTGTCGTTTGCAATGCAGAACCTAAATACAAGTTCCAATTCGCTCAATAACTAGAAATTCCTAAAACACTAACCCTAGTTAACATACAAACCGTGGAATTACCAATTCAAAGTCGTAGGCTATAACATCGGTATAGAAATGAAGATAATGACCAATCAAGTGCAAAGGAGTTTGTTTTACAAATTTACATTTAGAAACAAATTTGATTTTAATTTTTGAAGTTTTAAAAGCTTGCAATGTTCCTTTACAGGAAACGTTTAGTAAGGGAGGAGAGGTACGGGAAAGACGTGGAGGGGGTATGGGTATGTACAGTGAAGATATTGGGGGATATGGTCTAAAAGTCAAATTCTTTAATTCAATAAAATCCAATATCATACATTCAGAAAAATGTCGAACTCCTATCGACGTGTGCGCACCGGCATCCAATACAAAATAATCCTATTTCGAACTCAATGGAACTAGTCTCGAGACCTAATTCGATCATATATAGAAGATAAATTTTGAAATCAAATTATATTATATTAATTCTCTAAATTAGTTTCTATGCTTTTCGAACTCACATGGCCAAATGATACGTTCGATCGCCAAGAAATTTGGCAGCATACAATAATTCACTATTACGAATCCAATGAAACTAATTTCATCGAAACCCAAGACAGTGCCCTTGAAGGCTATTTTCATACATTAATTTAAATGATTATTATATAACAAGTTTAATGGATTTTAAATTCAAATTCAAAAGTTTTCTATCTTCATTCTTATTCAAATAGAATTTAAATCAACTTTCGAAATCATTTTCATTTACATAAAATTCAAGATTACTTAAACAATTTCAAATATTCAAATAACCATTATATTTGAAATTCAAGTTATTTAACTTATTAACTTTAAATATTTAAAATCAATTAAATATTCCAAATTCAAATAGCTAAAATTCTAGATCATTACATTCTTCCTCCTTTAAAAGAATTTCATTCCCGAAATTAGTAAGTAAGAAAAATGCCCCAAACCCATAAATTTTCAAAATCAATTAGTTGAAATAGATTAACTTTTCAAAACCAAACCTGTTGACTTTTCAAACCGTAGATATTCGATACGGCATTGATAATGACTATTGTCAATGTCCATACAAAATATATCAAAATATATATGATACTGAACGATGCCGCCACATATCAACATTGCTTCGTATTATCTCCTATTCTTGAAGCATTCTGAAGATCATTGAAAGTAAAACATGGAACCTGGCGACATTGATGACGTTAAAGACTATGTATACCAAAGATTGGACGTCGAAAGCGGCATTGGGTAGCCATGTCAAACACTTATATCCCTATAAATACGACCTTAGGGGTAACGAGGAGGAGGGTTCATTTATTTTCTCAGCTCTCAAAAGCTCTCAAAAGTAAACTCTTGTGACCTTAATTGAATTGGGGACAATTCTAATCTGATCGTAATCATGCTCGATCTATATGACCATGGACTTGGACATACATATTACCTTGATTGTGCACTTTAAATATTATTTGACATTAATATGAATAGTAAAGCTATTTAGACCTAAAGCAATTGCTATTCTATTTTGCATGGTTTCACACGAGCTTAGGCCTAAACTAGTGTAAATATGCATATCTCTTAATTTGCCTATTACGAATGGACATTGGACTACGATCATAAGTGCTATTAGATTAGTTCACTAACACGCTTAATGGGCTATTTCACATACTTACCACTTATATTCTTTCTCCTTTATATATATGAGATGGGACTTGGAGTACCCGATTCCTAAAAACCTTATGGATTCTCAAATATATTATTCCAAGTGATCCTAAGAGCACTTGAACATTTTTTTCCAAGTGACCTTAAGGGATCTCGAATATCATATTCCAAGATGACACATGAGTCGTTAAAAAGGGAAATATCTAAAAGCCATGGGCATTATAGCTCATCTTCTACTGCTATCATTTTGTAATTAGCTTCAAATGATTTATTTGATCTTGATTCAATCAATGCCGACGGAGCCAGCCTTAATTGTGTTATTCTATATATTCGAATCAAGAATACATTTATCGTTCATGGCATCATAGGTGTTATACCAATTTTTCGTTTAACATATATGATTATGAATCATATGATATCAATTAATTATATCTCAAACAATTAAGGCATATGAACCCATTTAGTGGGAGCGACATCAGAGTTGATGAACTCTTTGGATTGATACAATTTGTGAAAACCCCGATCGAGATTACTTATAATCTAAATTTAAAATATGAGTTAATTAATTTTAATTAATTGAACGAATTTAGGGAATTTATAAATTTTTGAATTTCTAAATAGAATGAAAATGGAGCTTAATAGATTGGAAATTTAATGAATTTTCTTTTTTTTATGCTATTTAACTCTTATATTTAGTTATATAGGAAGAATTTTGGAGAAATGAATTAAAAAATTATATGGAAATAATTTCATTGTTTGAAATAAGATTTCTTAAATAATGTTTCATTTTAAAAGTTTTAACTAATTTTGGTAAATTATTTTTGACATGCTATATATATCGTGGAAATTTTAGAAATAAATTTTAGTTAAACTAGAATGCTGTTTTGATTAAATAAGTATTTATAAAGTGTTAAAATGAAACATAACAAATTAGCAACACTTTGGTTTTGAACAAATTAGCATCACTTGGCTAATGGATCCACATTCTTTACCTACTTAGCCTAAAACAAAGGAAACAGAAATGAGAAAACATATGTATATCGTTTCTCACTTCTCATTTTTATCTCAACACCAGAAACTAAAATTTCTCTAAGTACAAAACCCTAAATCCCGAAAATTTTCAAATCAAAGAGTGAAAGAAAAGGGCTTTCAATCTATTTTAAAGTGCTTTGATAAAAGGTAATCTCCTCTATCTATCTGTGCATCAATTTAATGATTTATTAGTTTTTGATTTTTGATTTTGATAAATTCCCACCTGATCTTTATTCATAGCCCAGGTCAAGGTTGAATTAGAAAGGCATAGAAGATTCTTAAGCTCTAATCCTCTAGTCTGGGTTTGTTTAGGTGAGTTTATCTCATGATTTCTAGCCTTAAATAAATGATTACTACTGCTACATGATTATAGTTGAATTCAAAATGTATATGATCTAAGATGTTAAAGGATTCATTGCCTAATTGAATTGAATTTGCTGTGTGCAGAAACCCACCATATGAAATCATGAATTTCATCCAACTATGCATGTTTATATGCAAGCATGATTGCCTATTTTGTACCTTAGTTCATTAGAGAAGCAACATAGGAAGAACGACCAAAAATGGATCGGTTGAAGGTCACTGGAATTGCCTGGATGTCAGCCCAGGCGAACCACCCGGGGTATTGGTTATAGCCTAAAATTGATATCGAGGGTATGTTTCGGTATTTCCCGATTGATCCATTTGACATTTGTTTAACCAGTTGATTTACAAAAGTTGATTGCTTAATTTTAAATCTGCATTTCATGTCAATTTTACTGATATTTTCTGGATATGTGACTTATGAATTGTTGAATTCATTTCGTTGTTTTATACCATGAAAATTGTTCTATGGAGCTTGTGAGGATTACACATCTTTGATGCACATTTTAAACTTGGATTTACAAATTATTGATTTCTAAATCCAATCGTTTTATACAAAATTGTTTATTTACCAATCTAATATATATATATATATATATATATATTCATAAATAGAATTTTAGTGATATATATACACTCTATCTATTTTCTTATACAATGGCTTTAAAAATGTTTTGGAATAATTGTTGAAAAACTTACTTATATATATATATGTATATATATATATCTGTTATAAACAATATTTTAAAAGTGGTTTTAAAAAGATAAATATTTTTCATAAATAACATGTTATTGATCGAATGAGAAATTTATTTTAATGGTTAAATAAAATGAGTGGTATGGAATTCTCGTGTTTGTTTTGTCGATTAACTCATGGACTTGTTCGACCGAATTATTGTTACACACCAGTGTAGTTTACTATCGTACAATAAATGTATGGGTAAGCCCTCATGATATGGGACACATGGTTGTTATCTATTCGATTGCTATACAAAAGTATTTAAAACTTTTCAATGAGTTTATGACCCACCTTTGATGTTTATAGGACTTGTTCCTATTTGATGTTATAGGCTTTGTACCAATCTTGATTTTCATAGGACTTGTTTCTATTCGATGTTTATTGGTTTCGTAGCTATCTTGGAGTTCGTAGGTTTTATACGTATTTCGATGTTTATAGGTTTTTTAACCTATCTTGATGTTTATAGACTTATATGTCTATCTTGGAGTTATGTAGGTAAATTTATTTCACCAATCTTGGAGTTTGGAACCCCTTTTTGTGAGATTTTTGGATTTCTTTTTATGAGATTTCTAGAGTTAATGTTGTTGGAGTATCACCAAATCATTTCAGAAGTTTTTTCTTTTTAGAAGCTATTACGAGTTCTCTTGTATTTGGTGATTTAAAGTCATTGATGCATGTTTGATATTAGTCGATATATGCTTATAACTGAGATCTAGATTACTTTATGTATCGTTTAGTTTTGCTAACACATTTATCTTAGACCAGACTGACCCATTTATTATTTTTATAATAGTTGGGTTAGACCGAGATGTTTCAGATCCTTTTGCTTGAGGCTTTAGAGTGGATATCTTACCTGTTAGCTACTAGTTCTCTTTTGTCATCCTATGTATATATTTGACATTATGTAGTATATTGTATTGAGGTCGACTCCTTTTGTATGTGTATACGTTTTGAGATGTAACACTTTGTATATGTGCATTCTACATTATGTAACTATTATGTGTCGGTTCAGACTGTATCTATTATATTCTGCTGTCACTGATATGATATTCTATGATCCATATATTATTATATATTATTTTGAAATTTTATTATAGCCACCATAGTTTTGTTTTAAGCTTGAATTGTATATGTCGATTCCTCCCAATTCGTGAAATGTATAGCATATTAGTCGACATGCCAATGCTCATTCAGAGTAAAATTCAAGGATGGTCACCCCTAACTAGCTATATTCTCTGCATTAGCCGACAATATTAGTTTGTAATATTCTCTGTTAGTATGGGTCTCGGGGTGAGGCGTCACACAAATAGACATATGCAATCATAAGTTTATTAATACCAAAACTGTTCCACATACTTCGTCATATTCACCTATGAGTTACCATAGACATGAACATGTTTATTTGATATGCATGTATAAGTATATGATAACCTGACAGAACATAAAATGATAGTAAATAATATAACTTGCAACATAAATGATTCGAGATGGTCGAATGGTTGAGTATATTGGAAAGAGTTCTGTATGTACCTAATATAAATAACAATTCAATCTTAATGGTCACTTCTCCTTATCATACATAATTATGTATTGATAAAGAGTAGTTGAACTTTGTTGGACAAAGCTGATTAAAGATGTGTGAAGTTAAGTTAAACTCTCTCTATATGGTGTGTACTTAAGAGTAGTACATAAGGTTAAAAATAATATCATCTAAAGGATAGTTTACAAAACCATATGAGATAAGGGTTATAAGAAACCTCTATATATCTTAGGCCAAGGAATTGGCAGGTTGTGCTAGTTAAAAGACCGCACATAATAATTGTACATAAAGGATTTTGTATGAATCATCTCAAGGCAATTTTGGGAACGATAATCATTAGATGATTAATTTATGTTGTGAACAAAATATATTGTTAACTAATGCAAAATCAGTTTTATATAAGGCAATTCATAAAATGCTTTTGAATGCCCATTCCATTACACCAAGAAATAACTACTATTTCAAGAAATACCAACTTCGTAGTAAAGGAATATATTTAAGAAATGATTGGTACAAAATGAAATTGGATACAATCCAATTATAGAAATGAGTACAAGGGATGAAAAGAAATTGACCGTATCTAAATGAACACATATACATTAGAACGTCTAATGAGTATTTATGTAAACTAAAGATAAATTATGAGTTTCTTGTCAATGTCAAGAATAAATAATCCTCAGTTGCTTAATTAAACCATCAATTGACTCTATGATATGGTACGACGCGCAAATTTGAAATAAATTCCAAGTATATTTTAAAATTATAATTTTGATAGTTGTACCCAAAGGATATGATACATTGACCACAAATGTGTCTTTACGAAAAAGACTAATGCGGTTGGAATATACCGAGCCACATTGATAAGAATAATACCGTGAATTTCAGTTATTGAAATTAATGTAACAAAATCACTATTCGAATGTGCTCAAGTTGGTTTGGATCTTACTCACAATGTTATCGCCTAGTATTACTTTATGTTTAGGTATATATGTGTTGAAGCAGAAAGTTATAATATAGATTAAGATTAGGCTGTTAGCACATAACAAACAAAATTGAACATGTGTTTTGATAGAAATTTCAAATAGTTTGATTATCAATCAAAATGCAGAGGAAATGTGTATTCATAAGAAAGAACATTAAATGGTACACTGATATTTCTTAACCATAAGTAAATGATACACTATTGATTATTAATGATGCATTCATGTTAAAATCAGCTTTTATTTGTTTTGATACTCAACGTTGGATTTGTAAATGATGTCTTTTATAGTAAGTATAAGATATTAGGAATGTCTCAAATGGTATTCACAAACACCTTATTAAAATGTTTAACAGAACATGTAAGATGAATTCCTTATGCATTAGCAATAGAAATTATCATACATGTTATATGGTCTACGATATTGTGATTTGTTTATGTATTTGATGCACGAAGAAAATATCAAATCCAAATTGATATCACTATGTTTGAGGTATTCTCGTGTATTTATGAAATTCTAGAGAATTGTTTATAGAAATAACAGACCCCTTATGAAGGAATGTTCGGATTCAAACTTCATAACTGGTATTGAGTATAATATGTCAATAATAAATTCAAGTATCTTTAAGTTGGAAATATTCCAAATGAAAGATTATGGATGTTTCAATGAAAAAAAATCCTAATTACGTAGGCTTGAACAGCGCCACAATAAAAGCACTATATATGAATATAAATGCACAAATTTATAATTGAACCAACTGTGATTCTAAATGTTGAGAATTCCATAACATTTTTATATGATAACACCGTCACAATATAGTTCATAACAGAACTTAGAGGTCACTAGATATCGAGAGACATACTTCGAGTTATTCCATATGATATAGGTAGTTTATCAGCATTGGAGAGAGTTGATTATTATAATAGATAATTGAAACATAATAGCATAACCGTTCATTGAGGGACTGATCCAATTAGTTTTGAGGAAACCGATTGGAGAAGTTGGAATACAATTCCATAATTGGCCCCAAATGCAAGTTAGAGATAGATAGAGTCAAGGGTATGCGCTAAGGGCAATTATGTAATTTTTTGCATATATCTAACTCGATAATCCATCTTGTTTGAAATAAAAGGAATTTTCTTTCATTTATATACTTGATATAAAATGTTATGTTAATTAACTTAGTTAAAAGTATATTTAATAGAAAATCTATGAGTAGTATGTTTGTGGTAATAGTCATAAAGTGTTGTAACTATGAATAATTTATCTCAATGAAAATAAATATATCATTTTAAATATTTCTAGTTACGATGTATTGAGACCGGACATCGATATATCTGTTAAGACTTGTTAACCCATAAAATGGATCAACATCCTGGATCAAGTGTGAAAGCACCAGCCCTATTCTAACAGAGCAATGTCACATATCATAGATATAAGAAAAGAACAGTAAAAGAAAGAAGACAGAGAATTTTTATTGTTATTCGGCTGTTAATGAAGCCGACGTCCACTTTATATTTTTCTTATAGACTGACTGTTATTACAAGATGTGTTTGATTACAAGACTTTAATTATCTCTCAATAAATTGAATCCCCAAAGCTAGAATCCAGTGGAGAATCACAGTGAATTCCTTTGGAGATTGTTGTGAGGGAGGTGAAGAGTGAAGAATGTTTCTAATAGAGTTTCGACAATCAGTCTGGAGAAGATCCCCTTTATGTTGCAGGTAGGATGCTATTTATAGAGATTAGAGAGCTTCTGGGCCACGCCTGTCTTCATCAGCTCGCAGGCAGGCTATAGACGACCTAAGTGGGGGCTTTGGCTCACAATACAAGCAAAAACCATGGGTCAATAGCGACCCAAGGTCCATGGGTCGCGGGCGGCTAGATGGATCGATTCTTTTTGCAGACTAAATCTTGCCTCTTTTGACAACGTTCCATATAGGGTCTGTTCGATGCTTTGAGCAGAGGCATGTGTCGCCGATGAGCTAAGCACTTAGGATTTTTCTGGGATTTGTAATTGGAGATGCTTCCATAGCCTTTTATCATTACTGTTCGCCTCGATGGCAATTCTCTAGCAGTTTTCGTTTAGCTGCCAATTGAACTAAAAGGAATGTTCACCTCTCGACTTCGCTGATCCTAGTTGTCATCGTAGTCCTATAGCTTGGCCCTTATTAATTCCTTGCCTTTGCTTTTATGATTAAGTTCTATGCCATTTTTATGTGATGGGATTGTTTCATATTCTGCTGGATCCTGTTAGGTTAAAAACCCAGATAACATTTACGTCCTAAAGTACACCGTTTGAATGAAAGATGGTTTTGCTTTAGAACAAGCCATGGCAATGAGTCTTCGATTGTTAAGCTTTAGTCCTGGTGAACCATTCAGTTCCTTGGAGTTCCCTTACCAGTCAAAATTCAATCCAAATTTGTTACAGCCTAAGACTCTAGAATTTGCCTAAGTGTAATCTATACATCACATTCATTTTGATTTCATTCGGGGTTATTACATCACATGTCTCTAATTACATTTCACATCTCTAATCATCATGCATTCATTCGGGATTTACATCACTATAAATTTTTGCATTTCATTTAGAGTTTTTACATCATATATCAAAATCAAATCATATATCAGAACCACATCATATCACATCATATATCAAATTCGCATTATATCTCAAAATCGCATCATGCCATAAAATATATCAAAATCACATTGTATCACATCTTATATCGAAGTCATCCCATGTTCATCTAGGACTTATCCATTTTGTTCTATTTATATGGCATTCAAGTCCTCCTTTTTTGCAAAACCAAATCCGTTTTAAGGTCCGAACTTTCTGGGCTGCTTAAGTAAGTTTAATGCATGATTTTTGTGGATCGTTTAATGTTTAGTTTAATGTGTGATCTTTCTAGATCGTATAGTGTTTAGTTTAATGCACGATCCCTCTAGATCATTTAATGTTTTAAGTTAAGGGGATGATCTTTTCAGATCGTTTATTTGTTAAGTCAATGGGGATTAAGTAAGCCCATCTGCTCACCCTCCGGTTGGGGGACTTAATCCTTGCAATCTGGTCCCGTGGTGGGACTATAAGGCGATCACTATCATACAAGTCCATCCACTCACTTTGTGGCAAAGGGACTTGCACCTTGCACTCCGGTCTTGTGGTGCTAAATCTAAGGTAATCAATATAAGTTATCAAAATTCAAATATTCAAATTAGAAATTGAACAAGAAGAATCAAAAAAAGAAGAAATTCTAAATGCTCATTCAGGCATCGATGCAGAGCGTGCCTAAGGACCATTCGGGATCTCGTACACGCGAGCGGCCTTTCATGATTATTGTCTTAAGTTCTCTCAGGTATCCGACTTAGACTGTGCCAAGGGAACGTTCAGGTTCCATATACGTGTAAGCGACCTTTGATTATTATTGTTTATATACCAATAGGAAAATTGCGGGAAAAGAAATGATAAAACAAAACAATGGAATCGAATCCGACTCTCGTTTACCCCGGTTATGTGATAATTTTCCTCGACATCTGTCCCTAGGCGTTTCTTGATGCATTTTCCATGGATGGTGGTTGTCCCTACAACTCCGCCGCAGTTCTGTTCCTCACATATTGCAGTAGTTGGTTGTTCCAGACCAGTACTTCTATCAGATTATAAAGGTTTCGACACTCGTTATGCCCATTCAACTCATGGAAGATGCAAAACTTTTCATATTTTTTTCTCCTGATCAGTGGTATCCCTCCTAGGCGACCTTCGATAGAGGTTCTACCCCATTGTATCTAGGTATATCCTCTACGTGATTTCAGTCAGGTCGGTGTAAGAGGAGAATCTTGGCCCATTTCTTTGTCATTTTGGGTCTTTGATGTTGTCATTGGATTTCCTCTTCCCTTTCTCCTTTTCAATTCCAATTCCAAATGGTCCCCTGCCTTCGATGACATTTATTTCAGTATTCACATCCTCATCCTCGGCTTTGATGTCTTCTTGACGCAGGTACCTCTCAACTTCGTAATAGAATTCTACTAAATCCATCGGTGGGTCCCTTTTCAACGCGACTTTGAAATCAGTCTTATTCACGACTCCAGATACTGCTGCCATTAGGATAAATGATGGGTCTGGTTTGTCCATCGCGGCTTCCGCCTCATCGAATCTTGTTAAATAGCTTCTCAAGGACACTCCAAGCCTTTGGTTCACATTTGAGAGCGCTAGTACATTCCTTGGTTATGAGAAATGAACCCTGAATTATCTTAAGAATCTTCTCACTAAGTCGGTCCACGTACTTATGGATCTATTTTCCAATTGTTTGAACCATAATGCAGCCAAATATGTTGAGTATAAAGGGAAGCATCTCCTCATTACTTCCTTTGAAGCACCTAGCACCCCCATTTGTTAGATGTATCACATCATATGAATCATCGGGTCTCTCTTCCCGTTGTACATTTCCAGCGTCAGAAGATTGAAATCTGGAGGGTTTCTCATGTTTCGAATATTAGCGCTAAATTGATTTCTGTTCACATCTTCCAGACCCTAGTCTAGGGGACCTTCTCTGATGAATCTCCATATCAATTTAGCAACTCTGTTCTTACCATCCAATGAAGATCTCTGTCCTAAAGCAATACTTTGCCCCCACCGCTTTAGGGGTATCATGGGATGGACTCTTCCGGCAACATACCTATGTTTTGATTTTCAACTCTAGCTTCATTCACTCCACCATTCCTTCAAGGAAATTCTGGTACATATCTTTCTGTCGGTCACATCTTAATATTCAAATCAGCTTCCTTTCCACTAGTGCTGGCGTTTCAACAGATGCTCTGGCATTGACATTGATTCCTATGTTGATTCTAGTGCTTCCCCATGTGTCGATCGCTCTGGGCAAGGGGGCAAGGCTCCACCTTGCTCCAATCCAAATCCAACAATCTCTATATTGTTTTCTGTAGTCTGATTCTACTCCCTGCAGATCTAGCCATCCCTTGCTGCTCCATCCTCTAGAAGAATCCGTCCATCATCTCCTATTGTCTAGCTAAAAGACCATCCTACATCTCTTTCATCATCCTTTCCATCTCCTCTCTGATCACATAGCTTGGTTAATGAGAATTTGAGGACACTTTCTGGCTGCCCCCAAGCTCTGGTTGACTTACTTCAGTTTTAGATCTGGTGTTAGGCCTCTTCATTTTCCTCTAAATCTCAGATTAAAAATTCAAATTTTCAGATCTCGTTTAAGGTTCTCAGTGAAAGCACCAAAATGTTAACCCAAAAAATAGATCAGCACCTTAGATCAAGTGTGAAATCACCGGCCCTATTCTGGCAGAGCAATATCACAGATCACAGATATAGGAAAAGAACAGTAAAAGAAAGAAGACAAATTTTTTTATAGTGTTTCGGCTATTAAGGAAGCCTACATCCACTTTATATTTTTCTTATAGACTGATTGTTGTTACAAGATGTATTTGATTATAAGACTTTAATTATCTCTCAATAGATTGAATCCTTGAAGTTAGAATCCATAGGAGAACCATAGTGAATTCCTTTGGAGATTGTTGTAAGGGAGGTGAAGAGTGAAGAATATTTGTAGCAGAGTTTCCACAATCAGTCCGAAGAAGATCCCCTTTGTGTTGTAGGTAGGATGCTATTATAGAGATCAAAGAGCTTCTGGGCCAGGCCTATCTTCATCATCTCGCAGGCAGGCTACAGGTGACCTAAGGGGGGCTTTGACTTACAAAACAAGCAAAAACCATGGGTCAATGGCGACCCGATGGGTCAATTCGTTTTGTGGACCAAATCTTGCCTCTTTTGACATTGTTCCATATCAGGTTTATCTTATGGTTTGAGTAGAGGCATAAGTCACCGATGAGCTAAGCATGCAAAATTTTTCTAGAGTTTGTAGTTGGAGATGTTTTCGTAGTCTATTATCGTTGATGTTTCGCTTCGAAGGCAATTTCTAGCTGTTTGCATTTAGTTGCTGATTGAACTAAAAGGAATGCTGATCTCTCGGCTTTGTTGATCCCAATTGTCGTCTTAGACGTATAGCTTGGCCCTTGTTAATTCCCTGCCTTAGCATTTCTGATTAAGTTCTATGCCATTTTGATGTGATGGGATTTCTCCATATTCTGTTGGATCCTGTTGGGTTAAAAACCAGAACAACAAGACTAGAGTACGTAGCCCTCCCCAAACATTGGGCAATGTATTACTAATAGCCATTAGGGGCATCAAAGCGGTTAAATACTGATAGTTATTGGATAACTATGGAATGACGCACTCGATAGTTTTCTGTTGGTTAATATAACCAAGGTCGAGCATAAATTATCAATGTGACAAAATCACATAGTTCTCTTGAATTGAGAATAATGTTGATCTTCAACATGGAATCCCCACTTTAGTTATAGTTAAATCGTGGTCACGGCATTCATCAAATGACTATAGGAAGGTTGAGTGAAAGCATCAAATGTGAAACACTATTCAAGAGAGGATTCACCCCCTTAGTTATATGAATTAACATCATGGTCAATTGAAGTCAACTCAAAGTCAAAGTATCTGTTTAGAGCATTTCAGTTAATAATAATTGTTATTATTGAACCAAGGAGTTTGTTTTGGACAATAAAGTTTAATATGGATTATTGGAATTTTGACTATTACCAAATTCCATATGTCCAAAATGATATTGTTTCAATGAAGAGAATTGGTGTAAATAAATGTCATAACCGGGAATGCTTTACAAAGTGAAATTAGATTACATTAAAATAAAGTAAGCGATAAATTTTGGCAAAATTCCACAGCACCTACGAAGTGACACATAAACGTCAATATTCAAATAGGTCGACATTAATCACTGACTAAATTTACACTTGACGAATCACATAACCGAAATGAAGAATTCTCCTTTGACCAAACAATTTAATTAATTTGTAATCGTTATAGATTAATTAATATTTTCAAAAATTTTGATTTTGATTTGATGAATAAATATTATTATTTATAACAGTTATAAATATATTAATCGATATACTATATCGATAAGTGTTAAATTAGACTTAATTTCATAATATTTTTATGTGGGCTCTAAATAGGTTTAAAGCCTATAAAAAGAGAAGATAAGATCGGATTATATGAGGGTTATAGGTGGCTATAACATAGGCTAGAGAGGCTTGATTTTGGATAGCTGAGATGGAAGGGGATTGAGTAAAATATGAGATTACAAATTCTCTCATTTTCTTTCTCAATTTAAGCATCTCTAACTTCGTTTGATATTGAACTTCTAGAGTCTATCCCTACATTATGCTGGTCAAACCCCCATCTTATCTCTCCATTTTCTCCAGCTCAAATCAAATCAATTCAAATGATATTCGATAATTGGTGGTCAATGGTTCAAAGACTATAAATCTCTAGGATCAAAAATTGTATGAAGGATAATACTTCATAATTTCAAGGTGTACTTCAAAGCATTGGAAGTAAGTTATATTTCTAATCTAACTACAATTATCCATGCTTAGATGTAATGTTTTATTGTATATATATATATATATATATATTATATTATTAGTTATGTGACGCTTCTAATATGTAAATTATATTGTCATGATTATTTCGGTTGTATGCATCTATGTAGTTATGAAATAAAAAAATTATTATGTTCATACTTATTATATCATTGCTCAGAAATTAAAAAAACACATTATTTATTTATTTTAATAATATATATATATATATATATTGTAGATATATGAATATAAATATAATTTATAATTAACGACTTCATCATACTTTATATGTAAATATTATATATATATTTTTTATATACAATATTATATATATATATATATTATCGTTGACAGTAATATTATGTTTCACATTCATAAAATTATATTATCTCAATATACATGCTTGAAAGAAAAAAAATAAAATAAAATTTTCATTTATTATTAAAAATATTTTAAATATAAGCCAAAAATCAATAATTAATTATAAAATTATTTTTAAATCATAAAATTACAAAATAAATTTTTACAA
Source organism: Allium cepa (assembly GCA_030765085.1). Taxonomy (NCBI): domain Eukaryota; kingdom Viridiplantae; phylum Streptophyta; class Magnoliopsida; order Asparagales; family Amaryllidaceae; genus Allium; species Allium cepa. The sequence goes on from CM060931.1 coordinate 447,068,223, forward strand.
GTACTAAATATCATTCACAATTTTACTAGAAATTTAAATTTCAAAATTATGATTTGAAAATACTTTATATTAATATTTTGAATTAAAACCGTATGGAAATTAATTAAAATAGTATTTTTTTAAAAATTCTGAATCATGCGCAAGATTAGGCAAATATTTATTTTATTAAAAATATTTTGATGTATTTGTAAGTATTAAACTATATGTTAATGTATTATTATTCATTTATAAATAAGAAATTAATATAATACATATATATATAATTCAAAAATATTTTTTTATTTACATATGTATATCATTTTTATGGTTAAAATAAAGTAAAAGAAAATTTATTTACATATATATATTATTAAAATTTCATAATTATGTTTATAAGCATATATATGTTTATTTATTTATATACATTTATATTTAAAAAAATTAAGTAAATTATATATATATATTTATAATACTTTATATATGTAAATAAAAGTATATATACATTCAAAAATATATTTGCCCATTGGATGAGCCAACATGTCCGTTGCGATGTAAATCCTAACATCTATATATGAGCATGTTATACTTTGCACGGATTAATATATTACATATGTGCACATACATGTATATGTATATGATACACACACCTATACCATCAAAACCTAAATTAAATAAAACTATATCGATTTATAAATTTAAATAAAATAAAAGATTTTATCTAAATTAAATTTATAATGTTCTAAATAAATTGGACTTTATAGGCCCAATAACGATCTAATTAGGTAAAAAAAAAATTCACCCATAACTTCCGCTGTGGGCTGGACAAGGTCTAACATAGTGGGGAGGGACCAAGACATAAAATAAGTAGAATTGTGATTAATACTATTTCTGTGGGACCACATCCAATGGAGAAAAGATGGAATGAAATGGAGCGCTATAGCAACACAATGTGGCTTGTGCCTTAAGAACCATGTTTCACCAAAGAGGATAAGAAACTAACAAAGCGACAGAGGACAACGTCTGATGATATTATGTTTAGAAATAGACATTCTGATAGGGTCGAAATGCAGAAGTCTGGCTCGATGGTGATAACAGCTGTGATTGGGCCAGCTATAGTGCATTGAGTTCTTATTAATTGTGGGAGCTTGGTGAACATCTTATTCAAACAAACCATTGACACGGTCTGCCTCGATGAGGATTATTTGAAGCCTTGTAAATCCTGCACTATAGGATTTTCCAAAGAAGATAAGGAACCGGTAAGGTGCATAGATTTTCCAATTAAGTTTGGACATGTTTACCACAAGGTTATGTACGTGTAGATCATTTGTTATAGTGGTTTGTTTTCAGCTTACAAAAATTTCCTAGGCCGGTTAGACCTTAACAGTTTTTAGATCGTAATTGATTCATGGTATATAATGTTGAAATTTCCAATTGAAAATTGAGTAGTGGCGATCCATAAAAACACACACATATGTTGAGAGTGCTATGTTGTTGAGCACAGGGAGGCGAAACGACATGAGAATGGGAAATATGTAGAGAAGCTTCTCTTCATTATGTCTTTCGACGCATGGCAACTACCACCTAAGCCCTGGCTTGGGTCCAACCGTAAGTTTCATAAACCCATGGACCCATGTAAAGAGTCAGAGAATGTGAGGGTAGTACCAGTCAAGTCAACAATTGACATTTTGATCGATGACGATGATCCGATGAAGGTTCTCAAGATTGTGTCTCAACTCAACCTAAAAATAAGCAAGGAGTTGGTATGGTTTCTTTGAGTAAAAAGGGATGTGTTTGCTTGGGTGCGTTCTGGGATGTATGGAATTTCATCAAAGATAACATAACATGCCTTAAATGTGTATCCAAGATACCCTCTTGTGAAGTGAAAGAAGCACAGCATGGAACCAGAGCTACCCACTTCATTGAAAGAAGAAGTGTATAGGCTAAAGGAAAATGGCCCATCTACAATATGTTATAATTAGAGTGGATATTGAAACCTGTGATGGTCAAAAAAGAAAATAGGAAATGACATACATGCGTTGATTATCCGACTTAAATAATGCATGCCTAAAGGATTTCCTTTGCCATGAATTCATCGTCTTGTAGATGAAATGACAAGACATAAACCACTATCCTTTATGGATGCGTACTTCGGATATAACCAGATAGAAATGCATGTACTAAATCAATATATATGAGTGTCTCCACCGATTTGGACCTATACTATTGTCAAGTCATGTCGTTCTATTTGAAAAACAGTGGAGCTACTTACCAGTGATTGGTGAACAAGATATATAAAAACAGATTAGACGAACTATGGAGGTCTATGGGGACAATATTCTTATGAAATCATAGTTATCGATGATTCACATGGGCGATCTCTTAGAAATGTTTGATGTGCTTTAGAAGTATGGAATGAAGCTCAACCCACTGAAGTTTTCTTTCAGAGTTGCATTGGGTAACTTTTTGAATTTTATTGCAAACTCAAGAGGCATTGAAGCTAACCCAAAGTAGATTAAAGAGATAAGAAAGTTACCATCCTAGAGGAAGGAGATGCAAATCTTGAAGTAGAAAATCATAGTACCAAGTAGATTCATCTCAAAAGCGACCGATGAGTGATATCGTTCTTTGATGCACTCAACAAAGAGAAGGAGAAAATTTCTTCATTTATTTACCACTCCCTGCTCATGCATCGAGTGAGACCTTTGCAGATAAGGAGAGTAGAATCCGAAGGCCCATATACTATATTAGTAAATGATTTACTAGAGCATAAAAGAATTATATAAAGCTTAAGGAACTAACGTATTGTCTGTTGATAGTTGGAAGGAAGTTAAGGCCATACTTCTAGGCTCATCCAATTAAGGTGCTAACTGATCAGCCATTAAGGCAGGTGCTACATTGACCCGAGACTTTGGGAAGATTGATAAAGTGGAATATTAAGTTGATTTAGTACCATATAATGTGTTATCCTAGGATGGCAATTTAAGGACATGCATTAGCATTCTTTCCAAATTCATTGCCCAGGATGATGAAACGTAAGACGAGTGGGTTCAACTATCTTAATGGAAGTTATATGTAGACGGAGCCACCGATAAGCATAATTCTAGGGAAAGAGTAGTGCTCATGGCCTTAGAGGGTCGAAATATCTGTTATGCCTTAAAGGTAGAGTTCATGGTAGAAAAAGAAGAAGTTGAGTAGAAACGTTGATCACATGACTCAAAATAGCAAAGAACTAAGGTTCAAGACACTACATATATTCAGTGACTTTCAGTTGGTGGTATGCCTGGTAAAAACAGAATTTTATGCTAAGGCAGTGAGACTTGCTCCTTACCTGATGAAGATGTTGGAACTACCGGGCGATACTAGACGTTACGTGATAACACATATCCCTCGTGAAGAGAATGCAGATGCTGATTCGCTGGCCAAATTGGCTATTGGGATGCTCAACTTTCGTGTATTGTTCCAGTTAAGACTTTGACGACACTAAGAATGGTCAAGATAGACATTGATCGAATCTTGGATGATAGGAAGAGAAGAAGTCATGGATAACTTTAATTAAATATTATTTTCTACAATGGACTCTTTCGCATGAAAGAACTAAATGAAAAAAAATCATACGTAAAGTACCTTGATTTGTTATGCAAGAAGAAAATGTTGTATAGTAAAGGATTCTCGATGTTCCTAATGAGGTGTTTCACCAAAGACGTAGCTAATAAAATTCTTATAGATGTGCATGATGGCAGTTTTGGTGATCACAATAGGGGTGGACATTAGCAAAGAAGGTTCATCGCTATGGATACTTTTGGCCGATAATCAACTGAGATGCAGCAGACTACTTAAGGATATGTCATAGGTGCCGAAGATTTGCAAAAATACCAGGAGCCTCATCCAATGAACTTACACAAATGGTAATACTAAGGCTACCTGTAGTATAGGGAATATATATAATCGGTATGTTACTCATGTCGAGAGATGGAGTGAAGTATGTGATAGTGGCTATGGACTACTTCACAAAGTGGGCTAAAGCATAACTGCTTACAATGATTACTTTGAAGAAAGTGATCAACTTTGCAGTGAAGAACATTTTGTGCAGATTCTAGGTTCCACAGATGATAATCTTTAACAATGGGACTCAACTTGAAAGTGCCAGGTTTGAAAAATTATGTTCTCGGTACTAAATTGAGACAAGCTTCTTAATCATGGCACACCCATAGGTAAATGGATAGAAGAAGGCAGTGAATATATCATCAAATCCATTATTAAGAACTCACTGAAAATATCCAAGGGAAACTAGGTTGATGAGCTACCAATAGCATTATAGGCTTATACGATGACCCATAAGCTTGCGACTAGTCATACTCCATTCGCGTTGGCCTATAGATCTGATCCCATGACATTGATCGGATCTGAAGTCCCTTCCCATAGAATATTGTACATTAATCCTAAGATGAATGAGAAACACTTACTTAAATCCCTCGATTTTGTTGAAGATAAACAAGAAAAGGATGATCTATAGGTAGCTGCTTATAAGACAAGCATAGCGAAGCAATTTAACGCCAAGTTTGGAAAACATACCTTTGAGATAGGAGATCTCATTTTGAAACAGGCCTTTTCTAGTATAGGGGCACTTGGTCAGACTTGGGAAGGTCCCTATGTGATTGCTCAGAAGCTTCAAGATGGAACTTTCAAGCTATAAACTACTAATGAGACCCTAGTTTCGTGGGCGTGGAATAGTGAGCACCTGCGATATTATTTCACTTGAATTCTTTTTGCAGATAAAATATTCTATCAATTAGGATTTGATGTAATAAAATAGAGATTTCCATTATTTCGTTTATAAACAAAGTTAGCATTTTGAATCAATGGAACTGTATTATTAAAATGAGACTCTACACTTAATGATCAATGAAAAAGTTAGATCTTCTGTGTTTTAATAAACTGGGATGTCTACGTACTGGAGATAGGTACCACTGGACTCCTTCAATCCATGATTAGGTTGTTGAAGTATAATCGTACTAAGGTCGATCAGATGGTTCACTCCTATCCATCTAATCTTTGACAGATGGCCGGAGATAGTGAGGTCGGGATGGGTGGCCAGAGATAGGCATCTAAGACACTGATTTCTATACATAGGAGTCAGTGTATTATTGAATTTTTTTGTAGGCACAGCTTTGATTATGGCAGAACGAGATGTGTTCATTTGAAAATAAACAAAGTTGGTCAATGATGTATATTTTTTTTAGCCAAGGAAGAAATACTTGACAAATGATAAGCATAACAAAGTAATAAAACAATATTGAGAAACTGTAGAAGTTTATTTATATGTACGGAGTTGGGGAATATAACAATGTTGCACAGGTCATAAACGTAAGCGAGTTAGTATACAAGATATTACATTACAAATGATTTTATATCAGACATCTAGGCAAGTATATAGGCAATAGAAATGAAAAATGTAGAGAAGTGAATAAGAAAAGGTTGAAATAACATCGATTTGATTACTTTTAGTTTTTAAACTACAAAAACAGGAGTCATACACGTACATCAACGGTTTATGTACATAGTCATAAAAGTCATAGAACCATCCTTAACAGTGCTTCCCCTTTTTTTTCCCTTCTGATTCCCATTCTTCCTGGACGAAGGAGACTTTCTCTTCGGACTGTCGACTTCTTTTGATGCTGCAAGACAAACCTTTAAGGCCTTCATCCTTGTGATAATCACTCTCAGAGTTAGTGTGAGACTAGGAGTATCAATAAATATGACGGTTGCAAGAAGAGTAGAGGTTTGGACTACGAAAGTGGGGACTAGTTTGGCTATAGAGAGGGGAGGTGGAATGTTCTCCAAGCCATTTTTTCTTAATATCGTTCAATATGAATAGATCAATAGCCCTTCTCTCTACCAATGAGGGTCCAGCATTAAGGCCCTTGACATTAGTAACGATACACCTCATCGCCCATTGAAAATTTAGGATTGTTCGTTCCTTCTTCATTTAACGTAGCAATCTTTTTAATGTCGAGCCCTATAGTGGATCCGATAGAAGAGATCAGAAAAAATGGTGGTGCAAAGATGATGATGGATCTGTGGTGGGAACTAAAGGGCCCTAAACAAAGATCACATCCGGTAAGGAGCTATAGAAGACCGACCTAAAAGGTGATAGTAGAAATGAAAAGATTAGAAACATCCATAGGTGTGATTCGAAGTCTCTCAATGTTAGGATGGACTAATGATATATTGCCAGGGAAGACATCGAAGTTTGGAATGAAGTCTCAGTCTGCCATTTCCCAAAAATAGAAGAAAGAGCAGGGGGCTTAGGGACAGTTTCATGGAGCACATAGTTGGGATCCTTGGGGGTAGTATAACTCATGAGCTAAGGCTGGCGCTGATGTTGATGTTGTTGTCTCTATCATTGCAGTTGTCATATTTAAGGTGGGAAGACAGGATCAGACACAAGAAGCCCAGGTTTAGTAGGTACGATGGCTTTGGAACTAGCTGTTGTTAGATTGATGTTATCTACTTGCGCTATCTACCAAATACTTAGAGCTAGATTCAGGAAGGTCCCTAGTATGTACCTAGAAAAGTTGAAGCTTTGAGGGCCGATTCTGCCTGACCTGTAGCAAGGGCATCCTAGTCCTCATCATCATGGTGGTCGGACTTAATCTCTTCTTTATCGACTTCACCAATGTGCTCTTTCTCCTACCTAAATATCCTTCTAAGCCAGAGTCAGTGCTTTAGGGTTTTTGTGACCGAGCCACTTGAGGCCCTTGATTTGATTACATTTGTGTAAAAGCATACTAAAGTGGCTTCGATTTTATCATGAAGCTCATCTTCCTTTTTCTTGACCTTGATGGCTCAAGTCTTTGGGTTCTTCTTTTCCTCATTGATGTCAAGGACTTTGTGCACATTTCGGCCTGTAGGAGAGTATCGTCTTTTTTCTCTCCTTCGCCACATCGGCTTAATGGATCTTAATCATAAAGGGTTGAGTGTCTACAGTCGTCTAAAGCACTACTTTTTCCTTACCTAGGTTACCACTCCTATGATAGACTTTCGAACGCTACTCTTCCAAAGCCTGTACTTGGCCTCGATGACTTTCAGGTCATCCTGTTGCGTTTTCTCAGCTTCCTCCGCTGTCTTCAGTTGATCCACTTCTTTGGAATAGAAGTTAAAGATTCATTGAGATCCTTTTTCTCTATCTCATGCTAGTGGAGAGTCAGCTGGTTAGCTTGTTCGTATTTGACAGGGCAAGGAATAAGCCTTTTCCAAGTATCATTATGCTCAATATATCATGAATGCAGGCTTTAGTATGAATAGCCACCCTAAGTAAAATGTTCTTCAAATTGTAGCCAAACTTGACCGCTATAAAGCACAGTTCCAAGAAAATGTTTTGCATCTCGATGAGATTAGGGCTTATAACTATGTCCAAGATAATTGTTAATGCATGTTTGAGGGGGCCCATAGAGGTGAACCCATTTCCAAACCTCCGTTGGATGGGTATGAAAACCGAAGAGCCAATAGATTTGGAGTTATGCTTGGATTTATGTGAAGGTGCTAAAGCTTGATGAGGAGGAGGCGTTAATATAATGAAATGTAAGCTCAAGTGGTTGGAAGAGGACTACCGAGCCTAGTGGAATGATGGTTAATGGATTTAAGAAGCGGAGAACGTTTGTAGTGTGAGAAGTGATATCTCTTAGTTGACCAAGAGTGATCATGGGGGTTTGGATTGCAGTCCATGTAATATTGTCCCACTTCCTCATCCTGTCTCCCCCTCACTTTCCTATGGAGCCATGCAACATTAGATTCTCATGATTACATGAAGAACTAGAAGGTTTGTGGTCATGATATTCAATTAGTTTTCTATAGAGGTTCCCAAACATCATAATGTCCCATTGTACTAAAAAGAAATGGAATTATGTTAGGGTTTGGAAGTAAATGAATGACATATGCTGTGTGAACGTGTTGTGGCCTTAGGTGACATGTGAAGTTTCAGTGTGTCTTGCTGATTCTATGGACCATCCTCATGTAGTCGACTAAGTGGAGTTACTTCTCCCATAGATGTTAGGGAAACATCGAGTGCAGTTCAGATCAGAGAAGCAATGTCCGGAAGACTAAGGTTAGCAATATCATAAGACATGACGTTGTCTAAAATGCATGTGTTCACCAAGTGAACTGATGATATCTTTAGTATGCGTGATCAAGCTCGACTCTCCCGCTAGAGTCTACTATGGCTTAAGGACTAGTTAAGGAGATAGAACTCTTATTCTTGGAAAAGAATAGGAGCTGAAGTCCAATATTCTCTTTCGGTTTCCCTAGTTCACTCGTATACATGATTGGAATCATCAGAATTATCACCGCCTTCGTCCTCATCATCGACATTGTCATAATCTTCACTTTTATCCTTCCCTTGATCAGCAAGAGTGTTTTGCATTACATGTGGAACCTCTTGATGTATAAGGGTAGGGGATCTGTTCCAACTTCTAGTGCGGCATGTGCATCTTTGCATGTAGAAGGCATAATACCAAGACTCCGATTATTATGCAGAACCAAAAGTATCATATTTGGGAGTAGGCGAGGAGGAGTTTCATTCTTTTTTCGTTGTCTAAGATGTTCATCATGACTTAAAGTGTCTATGCCAGAAAGTGTTAGTGGATCTTTGAGGAATATCTGCCAATTTAGAGAATGATAGAGTTAACGAATTGAATAAGGCAGGATTCGGTGAACTAGTGAGTGGAAATGGAAGTTACATCCCATCAATCATTTTTGCACGAAGCCCACCATGGAACAAATGAAAAAATATTCATCATTGAAATGGTTGATCTTGCCATATAGGCCAATGATGATTCGACCAAACTTGGAAGATTCTAGGAACAAAGGGATGTATGATCATTTCGCTTCTTGAAGTTGTAAAGATATCTAACTTCTTCAAGAATAAGCACCCTACGTGTGATGACTACCCTATAACTCGGTACCCAGTATACGTAAAGAATGCACTACTGCTATACCCGACCAATGTAGGACGATTTCCAAGGGTGAAATAACTAAAATTCTTAACGTAACCTATCGTATATCTCAAAGTGCAATGAATAAAACATAATATCAACATAGATATAAAACATGCAAGACAGATAAGTATAACTAAATGAATCAAAAAATATATCAGAGTGCAAGGTCCATAATAGCCATACAAACAAGTGAAATTGAGTTTATACATCATCAAAATAAATTCAAGGGAAATCTATCTCTAAATAAGATCAAGCACCGTTAAATCTCCATAGTGAAGCATAGTGGAATAAGCAACAAACTCTAATAATAAATATCATAGCACCGACCTCCTTCTCATCCTCTGAACATATATGACCCTACTATTATACCTATATTATTAAAGAACATTTTAAATAATATCGTTGAATAATACAGGAATATGGCTTGTTAAGGGCGATCAAATGTGAATATAATTTTAAACTAATGCTGACACATCACACTTACTGTTTTAATTAATATCTGGAACAAAATTTCGAAGTATGCAGTCTTAGTTTAAAGAAATAAACATATTAGTTTCTTAAAAATCAAAATAGTAAATCGTATGAAACAATAATCACAGTTCTCAACGAAATAATATACTTTATATATAATACATACCATGAGTCTAAAAAACATGATGCTAGAGTTACATAATATACAACCCAAAATAAATTACTCTCTCAATAATGTAACCATAATACAACATGTGAATATATTACAAAACATAATCTAAGATGTAAAAATGTCTATCATCTCACACCTACCCAAAGGCCCAAGTGCCCTGAAAACTTAAATAGTCTCGGCCTGACCCCAGTATTTAAATAAACGGGTTAGACAATCTGTAAATATCCAGAATGTGAGAACAAGATATAACATAAGAGCATATGACATTAAAATAAATATGAATGCTATAAGTATAAACAAAGCACTGAAATAGTTTAACTTAGAATCCATTTCAAGACACATATGTTCTAATCACAAAAAATGGAATAACTCATGAGAATCCATAAATTCCAGCACAGAATAAATAATGTCCAAAACTCCAAGAAAACAAAGTCATATCGAACTCAATGATTATATGCATACCATAGAAAACAAAAGGTGGTATCACTCACACCGATCCGATACCAATGATCGTCCATACTATGAAAACAAATCTCAAATCCAAAATAATATATTAATCAGTCACAAGAATCGTGTAAAAATCCATGAGTTTACTTCTTAAGGATCTAGCAGCCCCATACTGCACACTAAAAGACAGTAAACTATAAAGTGCCAAATACTATCACCTTTATTAATCACTAGAACTTAACCAAAACGTCCCATACTACCTGGTGAAACTCAAGCATTTACTAGAAGTTAGTAATGTCCCTCATTATGGATACAACAGGAAAACCTAAACTATATTCCTTAAATGATTTATCAGTCCCACCGAACACCAAAAGGGAACACAACATTAAAGTGTTAATTACTCCTCTATAGCAATCATAAGAACTTAACCAAGACATCCCATACAACCCAGTGAAATTCAAATATTTGCTAATGGGCTAGTAAGTACCACTCCAACATTGCATTCATTGAGTTGCACTATATTTAACGAAGTGTTACTGGAAAACATTTAAACCAATCAATAACACTAAGTCAATTATTGTTATTACCAAAGTACAGAATTAAAGTTCTCAACACATTTTATTTGAAAATCTTCTCCAAATCCAAAAGTCACATGAAAATGCTAAAATAGCATGTGAATAACCAAGTGTTAAACCCAACAAAATCCAATAAGAATTTATAGTTTGAAAATGGATTATATCATTTTATTATATAAGAAATGATTTCTAAAATACTTTGTATATGAACCTATTTTCAAACTTCTTCTTTAAAATCTATAAATGCAATTATTTCTCAACTATATATAAATACATGCATACGCACACACGTATTTATCCTTTGATAAAATAAATCATAATTCCACTTTTAATGTTAAAATGCTAATATATATATATATATATATATATATAATTATTCCAAATTCTTATTTGAAAGTTACATAGTTCACGAATTATATTCCAAAGTCTATATTTATAATAGCCATTATTTTATAAAACCATAAGTACTCATTTCTCAAAACCATATAGGTATTAAACATTTACATAAAAGAGATTTATATTTTCATTTTCAAAACCATTTCAATATATTACTATATATATAATCACTAATAAAATCACGTATGCAAAGGAAATTGGATTGTTATAAAAATTTGGTTTGCAGTCTATATGTATTATAATAAACCAAAGTCCATAAAACACAAGGAATTTAGTTGTTTCAAAAATTCCAAATTCATCACAAAACGATATCGGTAAATTTGATCCATAGAGATATACTCTACATCATCTTAAAGCAAACTATCATGAAAACAAAGTCCATATATTCATAACTCAAAATCCTGAAATTGCATTGAAATCAATCATGGAATAAGTCATATAATAATGCAGACAATCCAAAAAACAATTGGCAAACAATTGGTTGAACGGGGTGATTGGTGCATCAATCTAGAGCTAAAGTAGCTCCAGAAAAACATGCCATCGGTGCCCCAGTGATTACCACCAGTCCACCAGTTGCAACATTTTTTGGAGCTGTTTCAGCTGCATCAAACTTCCCGACCAAGCTCTAGTGATGAAAGTTTGATCCTACGACTTGAGTTATTATTCTAAGGAAATTTTAGTACTTGTACTTCCATAAAAATAACTCAAATTGTCAACTAAATGAGATCATATGACTAGGGTTTCAACGGTTTTAGAAACTAAACAAATAACTATGAACAATATATCCAATATTCATTCAATTCAACCAAATAGCAACTAACAATCGCATACATGGCAATTTAGAGATATTTGGTAAGGTAAAGTCATCTTTATAACTTGAATTTAATGAATTAAACTTGGATTCACCTAGGCCAATTACTTTTATCTACAACCTAAAGCAAGTTAAAGAACTTGAAAGAGAAAGATCATAACGCTAGACCAAAAACGAAATTAATCAATAAATTTAAACCATTAGAAGATGGAGAAAATTAGCTGGGATTGATTTCTATATTTATTGACTTGCCCTATGTTTTGCGGTTGAATTTGGTGATTATTGGAACTAGGGTTTTGTTTTAGAGGATGTTTTTGTGTTTTCAACTTACAGGAAGAAGAAAATGAGAATGAGAACTGTATGTACTAGTTTCTTAACTCTTATTTCTCCTATTTGGGCCAAGAGGGTTTAATTTGGATCCAAAAGCAAGGTATTGCTACTTCATAAAAGAAGTGCTGCAAGTATTCATTTTTCTTTATCACTTACAAAACAACAATTTACACTAACTAATGTTTTATTAATCATACTTAATTTCTTTAAATTTACCAAAACTAGTCACAATTTAGAAATCCTCATTTCTATTAATACTATGATATTTTATAAAATTTAATTTAACTTTTGAAATGAAAGTTATTCTCATATTATATATATAAATAAACTATTAATTATGAATTTCTCATTTTAAAAAATAAATCTCAATATTAACATTTTATCCAAATTGCCAAATTTAAATAATTGATTAATAATATGCCAAATTTAAATTGAAATCTCCTTTAAGAAGTAAAACTCATTTCTTAGATAAACTAAATCAAAAAAATCTCGAAAATAGATTTATTTTCACAATTTAATTTTACAAACTACAGATTAAAATTAATTATCCCCAATTAAATTTAATTAATTAGGTAATTAACAACAGGGTTGTTACAAACTTACTCCCTTATAAAAATCTCATCCTTGTAATTTCCTTAACATAAGAAATCTGTAAATTAATTTTCAATTTCTCGTAAGAATAATTAAGACATTTTATCCTTTTACTTCATAAGGAACTCTCAAAAGTATTCCAACCAATTCATAAGTCATGAATTAAATTATCGCATTATATAAAATAATACCAAGCCATGGAATTATTATGATCTACTTCGTTACTTATAAAGTTGATCGCATACGCTATCAACAATGCCTTATCAAGTCCTTTCGCTTCACATAATTATTTTATAGTGTGAATATTATTTTAATTTATTTTTAACTCAAAGATTTTAAAAAAAGTTATCTTAGATTCTCATATCAAAATGTCTCGATCGATGTTTGGGAATTTCTATCGAGAATATAACATCCCATATATCGATCAATGTCCTTAAACATTTACCAGATAAGTCAACACAATAATTAATTACAAATTTTCCTTTAGATATGACTATTTTACTATTAGTAGCATCCATGGATCCAAGTTGAATGAATATAACTAAACAATCAATTTCTTATAACCAATCAACCAAAAGCAAATAACTTTTATTCTAAACCCTATCCATAAAATATAAAGGCTCACAAAAAGGTATTTAAATTACTTCTAAAACTAACTTTAATGCAACCTAGCAAAAGAAAGAACAATTCTTAAAAATAAAAATAAAAACTATACCTAGCTTAGCCGATCTACCAGAAGTTCCAACGGCCTTCCTCTGTCCTTCCTTCTTTTCCTTATATGGGCAAGCCGCTATTAAGTGCCCCTCTTTCTAGTAATAAAAGAAAACACTCGCGGTTTAAGGCTTACGACATTCATTCAAATAAGGGTCTTTGGTTCCATAATTGAAACATGCTACTTGACTCTTAGGTGGGATTGTAGAACTAGACTCGTTTTGCTTCCACTTCTTATCTATAGACTCGAAATTACCCTGCTCAATAGGTTGCTTTCTTTTCTAGTTTAACTCTTGCGTTTTCTTCTTAGAAGTTATATCATTGTCAAAATCCTTCTTCGCCTCCTTGAGACAAAGTGCTGAATGAACTAAAGCCTCAAAAGATACATCCAATTGAAGTAATAAAGCCTTTTCTAATGGTTTACACAATCCATACACAATTTTTTATCTTCCTCAAGATATTAAAAAATCCAAGCCATACTTAGATAATGGCTCAAATTCCGCTACATACTTCATAATAGATGACTAATCTTGCTAAAGGTCAATGAATTTTTAAGTCATCGCTTCCTTCTCTACCTTAGGCATAAACTTCTGCTCAAATCTCTACTTAAACTCTACCTAGGTAAGTTGTTCCTCCTTAACTTCCGCCACTAAAAGAACATAAGAATCGAGAGCCCTTTCTTGCAATTGGCTAGATTCCACTTAAACTCTTTGGCATCCGTGAGATCCATGTGAGTATAGTGCCCTCCCACGTCTTTAACCAAGTTCAATCTCTATGAGCTTTTCCGTTCCTTTAAATGGTATACCTCCCAATTGCCTGAAGTCACTACATAAAAGGGAAAAATCTACTCAAACCAAATGTGAAAATAACTTTAAACTAACACTGACACGTCATACTTACTGTTTTATTTAATATCTGGAGCAAAATTTGTAATTAAATTATTTAGGATATTTGTTAGTTAAATTAAGTAAAATAGTGTAAGATGATTAATGGATTGAGATTTGTAATTAAATAAGGGGTATCCATGCCATGTTAAACAAGTTGAAAGTGATTGTAGGATCGTCTAATATGAATATTATCTAGACAACTTGTGTGAAATATAAAATAAGTAAACAGAGTAGTAAAATAAAACGACATTAGAGATTTTTATGCTGGGTCGAACTTCCCGTTCTACGTTCAGTCCCAGACTCATTTTAAAATTAAACCAGTAACCCTCACTTAACCCGAAGGAAGAGGTTGATACCACCTGAGCAATAGAACAAGACTTTGACCACCTGAGTAACTGAACAGGATTTTTCCCACCTGAGCGACCGAACAAGACTTTGACCACCTTAGCAACTGAACAGGATTTTTCCTGCCTGAGCAACCAAACAGGACTTTGACCACCCAAGCAACTGAATAGGATTTTTCTCGACTGAGCAACCGAATAAGACTTAAATAAATTGTTTTCTTGACTTATGTGTTCTGGTTACAACACAGAATTGTCGAATGAAGTACACCCATCCTATAATCTTATCCTCAAGTATGATATGTACAGTTATATGTCTGTGGAGATAAGGAAAGTATAGATTGTTTTAGAAATGAAGAATTATAAGCGTGATTTCATAAATTCTAAACAATAAGAAGTTCTGAATATTCCAGAGAGTAGAAATAGAAGAGTTAGTTGTTTGATCTTGAATGGGATGTATATTTATAATGAATGAAGAGTTACAATACTTGGTAAAGAGTTTCGACGAACAAAGATGGTTGCAATTCTTCCTGGAAGAGATTACTCTTCAAGAATAGGTGTGTCTCTTCAGAAAATTTAAAAAAATATGGCATTTATATCATATTTAGTCGACTAAATATGATTAATCCGTCGACTAAATTAAAACAAAAGGTTTTACTTTGAATATGGCACATTTCAGTCGACTGATCATGAATATTTAGCCGATTGAATTATGCAATATATAAAATTGCATGTGCATAGGTCAGTCGACAAACTGTATGGTTCCAGTCGACTGACCTGTATATTTTTAGAAATGAAGGTTTACTTGAGGATAGATTTTAACAACAAATACTAACTTAAATTCTCATAAACCATAATTGTTGAATAATTGATAATCCTTTTCCTGTCTTGGACTCCTTGTCACGAATGAAAAGCATGAAGTCCAACACAAATGAACCAAAAAATAATAAAAAAATAAAAAGGGAATAAAAGGTTAGGAAATGTGCAATGGAAAAATAGGAACAAGGCATATCCTTATACCCTAAACCCTTAACCCCTCAACTTCACTTCATTTTTCACAAATAAAAAATACAAGCTATGGTCGGCCACCATTAGCAAGCTCAAGAGAAGATAAAAGCCAGGATTTCAAGATGAGCAATCAAATCATTTAATCAAGAACAAATCTCACATCCTTAATCAAAAAGCTAAGGAGAATATTGGTTACATCTCAATTTTAATGGTTTTCAATTTTTGGGATGAAATCCGATTTTTTTGCAAATATTTTCCATGTTTTGGATGATAAAATATATATCTATATATTGTTGATGATTTATGCTAATTCACATAGATTTTGTATATGTTTTGATACGAAAACCCTATTATATGACATCCAATTGCCTTACAAATTTATATTTAGATTAGAAATGATATTTTAGAGATGGATTTCAATTTTCAGAATTTTCTGAATTAATATGGGTTTATATGAATTTTCTAGTGAAGTAAATGCTAATTTGGGTTTAAAATTAATTATGGAAAAAACATAATGGCTTAGGGTCTGAAATTTATATATGTTATAAAACATATTAAAAATGATTTTCTAGATTTTTTATTGAATTTTCCTAAGTGTTTTAATGGATATATAAAATTATTTAAGGTATGTGACTTAAATACTTTAGATATTTATAAAAAGGAGAAGGGGTATTTTGTAAACAATCAAAATTATTATTTCTAAAAATTGGTTGTACTTCTAAGAATGAAAAATTTGCAGCCAATCATAATTTGACAAACAGGGCAAGCTGGGTATAAAGAAATGGTTTAAAAAGTCAAGTCTACATGCTTTTTCCTGTTCCAATGCTTTCAGCACCAAGCTTCCAACTTCTTACCTCTACCTCTGACTCTAACGAAACAAATGCATATGGTACCAGATACTAGGTACGTAGTGAATTTTATAGGCGGATGGTATTGGGTCGAAATTAGGGGTTCCGAAGAGGTTGAAGCGTTACTTTGCTTAAATGAAAATGCGTCTGCTTTGCTTTCGACTAAAGAGCTTTGACTTGGTCTACATTTGATTGGGTCAATTACTTTGAAAAGAATGGTTTTAAGAGGTTGTGCCATTGTTTTTAAGTAACTGATTTCGACTAGGTCGAAGCCCTTAACTGTCGCTTTTTACCTTTCGACCCAGATTGGTTTCAAAGGGATTACCTTGTTTTAAAAAATATTCGCTTCTCTAATGCTTTCGAAAGAATGGTTTTGATACCATCACTTCGTTACTTAAAAAACGCTTTCAAAAGAGATGCTTTCGACTTAAATGTTTTAATGACCGTTTTTCTCTACAAAAGGTAGAACCCAAATGGTTCCCAAAAAGAGATAGTTTTAATGGTTTCAAAAGGTGTTTTCACATGTTATAAATTGTACCCAAATGCTTTTGAAAGGCTTGATGTTTTGATGCTTTTGATGCTTTTGAAAAGTTTTAAAGAACGGTTTCTAAGGGGAGGTTCTCCAATGGTTTTGAAAGATCTAAAAGGAAAGTTTTTCCAATGGTTTTGAAAGGTCTAAAAGGAAAGGTTTTCCAATTGTTTCAAAAGGAAATTTTTAAGAGTTTTAAAGAGGATGTCTAAGGTTTTAAAGCTTTCGAAGGAGATGTTTTATATACTTTTAAAAAGATAAATACGAATCAAAAGGTATGATTTCGAAAGGTATGTTTTGGCCTTCGGCCTAAGGTTTTACTCATATTGGAAGGGATACTTTCAAAGTATTCGAAAGGGGTACTTTTAAAAGTTTAAATGTTTTCTTCAACAAGGTTTTTTGTAAAGAATATGTAACACGGCAAGGTGATTTGAGTAAAGCAAAGAGTATATATAAATAATTTACTTGTATATGTATGATTTAAAGGTCTTTAAGGAAAAATTTAAAGGGTAGTTAACCCTAAGAAAATGACTCAGATTAGAAGACCAGATGAGAATGGTGTAGGGTCATTCCCTATACTCATTAGCTATTAGCCCCCACATAATTTAGTCCAAAATTCCAGTGTGTAGGACTTTGTCAGAAGTGAGACTAAAATTTTATTACACATAGAAAGGAATTAAAAAAAAGGCAGGTTATTGGTGAGCCCGCAAAACCATTAGGATTGGTTAGACCTAGAGAAGTGAGCAAAGACAGACCGTCCAGAAGAGAAGTATTTAATAGATGTTAGACTTTTATGTTTTTTTGGTTGGCCCGAGTCAGCCAAGGGTTAGTAGTTAGCCAAACAAAACTATATTGCATGGATAGGTAGTCCATATAATAACTGATATGTACATATAAAAGATATCGCTTTATACATATAACCAGTTTTGGTTGCAGGATTATAATTTGCAAAAGATATATTTTAAAAGAGTATTATTGAGAGGAAACCCATTCCGCTAAGCGACGTTGTCTCACTTAATATCAAATAACCGATATGCACAATATTATTAACACCAGGCTTTACGTCTAACTCAAAGTTTGTTTTTTCTTAAACTCTCGGTTGCACAAAATTGAATTAAGTCGATTGATGGTCGCGGTTTATAAGTTGTAGTACATTGGCGAATAAAGCTTCCGATGACAAGCTAGTGGTTGAAGGATAGCTAATTAGTAGTGGTTGTTATATTTTGAATCGATTCTTCTGTATTGTATATATAGTACTCTAGTCAACCAAGGGGGAATCGTCATATGTCTCTCATTTACTATATTCTATTTAAACCTGGAAAAGCAATGGGATTAGGTAATTTGAATGTGAAACATGTATCTTGAAATGTAATCAGTAAAAGGATTTTTTTTGAAATCAGTGATTTTGTTTCATATTCAAGTGCTTCTGATATTATGGATACCATTAACACAGCCGTATTTAGTCATCAAAAGTTAATACTATGGATGACTAAAGCATATGTAGCGCTTAGCTTTGGGCCTCTAGATAGGGGATTTACAACTTAGATCAGAGCAAAGTTTTATGAAAAACTTTTACTAAAAAGATGATTTTGAAAGACATAATCTAATGGAATTAGCGGTAAGATCAGGATGGGATAACGCTATATTAACGTACTTGTATTTTGCATGTACAAATATGCGCTTTATCTCCAATCTCTATTAGGTTTTTTTTTCTATATCTCATGAAGGTTCAAATACAGGTATGGATTGTCGAAGAGATAATGTTGGAGGAGGCACCACTGCAGATTGAAATGCCAGACCTAATACTAGAAGGAATCTAGGTTAGGCACGAGCTGGAAATACTGGTGCTAAAGTCCTACAAGTTGACATAGGAGCCATGTATCAGTTTTTCATGAATATGATGGAAGTGAGGATTGCTATTGGATTAGTTGGAGGAGGAGTCTAAGAAGCTCCATTAGTCAACAATTATGCTGCTTTGATTAGGGACTATGATTGGTTTGGAGGAAAACCATTCATTAAGACTGAAGATGCCATAGAAGCAGGGAACTATTTGCTGCATTGTGGGAGGACTTAACAGATTTAGGGCTTAGTGATAAGCAAAAAAGAAGGTTTGCTTCATGGAAACTTCAAGGAGCAGCTTTATTGTGGTGGAAGAGTGTGACCGTTGGAGTGGATGAAGGAACGATGACATGGGCTGAGTTTAAGAGGAGGTTGAGGAGAGATTCATGTTTGTGATGGAAAAGTTTACCTTGCTCGGAAAGTTTGCTGAGTTAGAGCATGGAGAGATGACTGTGTTAAAGTATGCTACAAGGTTTGAGGAGTTGGCAAGATATGGTCATGCTACTGTGGATACCATGATTAAGAAAAATGAGAAGTTTGTTATGGGGTTATAACCTCAATTGTGAAGGACTACATTACCTCATATCAGAGATCCTTATGATGTTGTAATAGAGATGTCTTTAGGACATGAGGAAATTGTTGTTTCTAAGGAGAAGAATAAGAGGAAGGTGGTCCAGGTGGGGCAGAGTCAGAAATGGAAGTTCTTTTCTAAGAAGGGAGCGTATAAGGGTGGAGCCGGTAAGAATGGAAAGTTAGAAGTTGTCTGTTTTCAGTGCGATAAGAAAGGGCATCTTGCAAATGAATGTCATTCTAGAGAGGCAAATAAGGTGACTGGAAAAAGAATATCAAATGCTTCAACTGCGATCATATGGGTCATTACAAGAGCCCATGTAAGGAGCCTGCTAAGGATGGAAATGGCAAAATATATGCATTGGAGCCAGCTACCTCAAAACCCATGGTAGGGGAAAGATGGAAAGGAGTATTGGGATGTACTCTTATGATTCTGCGTATGGTAGATAGTGTTCTGTTTGATATTGGTGCATTGCATTTTTTATTGTTTATTGTTTGGTAGATAAGCATAATCTAAAACCCTCATACCAAGTTACATCCTTAAGGTTTACAAATCGATAGGAGGGTATGCAACACTTAGGATGAGATGTGACTACCTAAAGTTTGACTTGTTAGGTCATACTTTTTGTTGTAGTTTGTATGTGTTTGATTCGTAGAGTTCGAAATTATTTTGGGTATGGATTGGTTAAGTAAGTACGATGCTAGGATATTTTATCACGATGGGAAAATATTACTTAGGCACCTGGATTGTAGGGAGCAAATTGTATATACCGTAGAAAACCATAGCTGTGAAGTGAATACTTTGTTGGGTGTTGTGGAGATAGAAGATGAGCTGAATCGAGTTTTTATGGTTAGAGAATTTACGGACATTTTTGAACTCGTAGTAGGATTGCCACCGAAACGAGCCATTGAGTTTCGAATAGATTTAGTGCCTAGGGCAGAGCCAGTGAGTAGACCGCCAAGTAAGATGACGCCTACCAAATGAGGGAGCTCAATGTGCATTTGGTGGATTTGGAAGGCAAGAATTTTATCAGACATAGTAGTTCGCGTTAGGGAGCAGCCGCAATGTTTGCTAAGAAGCCAGATGTATCATTAAGGTTATGTATCGATTATTGTAAGTTGAATGAGAAAACGATAAAGAAACGATATAAGTTGCTTAGGATAGACGATTTGTTTGACCAGTTGAGTGGATCCAAGATATTTTCGCAGTTGGATTCAGCGATAGGTTTTCATCATCTTAGAGCGGAAGAGGATAGTATTGGTTTGACGGTGTTTAGAACCAGATATGGATCGTACGAATGGTTAATGATTCCATTCGGACTAGCTAATGCGCCAACTTTCTTTGTAGATTTGATGAATCAGATTTTTCGAGAGCACCTGGATAGGTTCATATTGGTTTTCATAGATTATATTTTAGCGTACTCTAAGGATGAAAGAGAGCATGAAGTTCATCTTAGAGTAGTGCTTGAAACACTAAGGCAACATCAGCTAAAAGTGAATTTCTCAAAATGTCATTTTTGAAAAAAGGAAGTGAAGTTTCTTGGCCATGTAGTTTCAGATATGGGTTATCAGTGGATCCAACTAAGATCGAGGGAATGAATAGCTGGAAGAGAGCAAAAACAGTGACTGAAATAAGAAGTTTTCTGGGATTGACCGGATACTATTAAAGGTTTGTTAATGATTTTTTGTGGATAGCGAAACCAATGAGCAATCTAACCCGAAAGGATGTGAAGTTCGTTTGGACCGATAAGTGTAAGGAGGCATTCTAGAACCTGAAATACTATTGACTAATGCACCTGTATTAGTTGTCACAGAGGGCAATCAAGATTTGGTGGTGTACACGGATGCATGTGGGACAGGATTAGGAGCTATGTTAATGTAGAAGAGTAAAGTAATTGCCTACGCTTCTCGATAGCTTAGACCGCATGAAGTCAGAAACCCAACCCATGACTTGGAGTTAGCTACAGTAATTTTTGCACTAAAGGTGTGGAGACATTGTCTTTTGCAAAAAAGATTTGAGTTGTATACGGATCATAAGTCGTTGAAGTATTTGTTCTCTCAACAGGAGCTGAACATGAGACAATAGAGGTGGTTAGAGTTCATAGCTGCTTATGATTTAGTGGTTGAGTACACACCATGGAAAGACAATAAGGTTGCCAATGCATTTAGCATAAAACATTAGAATATGGTGCTGGTGACGATAGCAGAATGGAAAGATTTGGAGGCATTAGAGACTTGCTGGGAACAGTAGAGAAATAGAGTAGTTTAAGTACTGAAACTGATTTGTCATCATGCTCTGAAGTTTGACCAGTTATGATCGAAGAGGTTGCTTCTAAACAGCTAGAGGATCCAGTGTTGGCTGAACGGATCAAAAAGCTTAGAGATGGAACGGAGAGCGATGACTTGAAAGATTTTAGTCTTGATTAGAATGGGTGGTTGAGAAAGAAAGGAAGATTGCGTGTTTCAAATGTTGGAGATATTAGGAAGGAAGTTCTAGAGGAATGCCATAGTTAGAAGTTCACTATTCATTTGGGAGGAACTAAGATGTATCAGGACATGAAGAGAAGTTTCTTCTAGGAGGTATGAAGAGGGATGTAGGCTTATGGGTGAAGCAGTGTTTGAACTACCAATAGGTAAAAGCAGAACATCAGAAGCCAAGTAGGTTTCTTCAGCCTATGGACATTCCAATGTAGAAGTGAGATTCTATTTCTATGGATTTCATTGACTGGTTGCCGAGGTGTAATAAAGGAAATTAAAGCATATGGGTCATTATGGACATGTTGACCAAGAGTTCCCATTTCATTCCAATTAATTTAACCAGAACGACACCTGTATTAGTGAAGTTGTTTATGAATAATGTGGTTAGATTGCATTGAATTCCAGGTAGTATAGTGAGTGATAGAGATTCTTTATTCAATAGCGAGTTCTGGAAGAGTCTATAGGATATCTTAGGTACCAAGCTCAAGATGAGTACTACTTACCATCCATAGATTGATGGGAAAATGGAGAGAGTTAACAAAGCATTGGAGGATTTGTTACATGCTTGTGTGCTAGATTTTGGAGGATCATGGGAAGACCATCTACGTCTAGTCGAGTTTTTGTATAACAACAGTTATCAGAATAATATAGGGATGGCACCATTTAAAGCTTTGTATGGAAGGCCATGCAAATCTCCAGTCTTTCTGTTAAAGGCCTGGGATGGGTTGGTTCTTGGTCTGGATTTGGTTGGATAAACTACAAAAAAGGTTGAGTTAATTCGAGCTGGGATGAAGGAAGATCAGTCTAGATAGAAGAGTTATGTAGACAAAAGACGGAAAGGCTTAGATTTTTCTGTTGAAGAGAATGTTTTCATTAAGGTGTCGCCGAAGAAGGGTGAGATTCGATTTAGGAAATCAGGGAAGTTGACATCAAGGTTCTTCGGACCATTTCTTATTATTGAAAGGATCGGAAACCTCGCATGTAGAGCAGAGTTACCGAGCAGTTTGGCAGGAGCCCATGATGTTTTCCATTTTTTTTCATCTAAGGAATTCTATCTGAGATCCGATATTACTATATCACCGACTGTGTTAGATGACTTAGTCATAGAAACAAGGCATACCCATATACTCTAAACCCTTAACCCTTCAAAACTCACGTTCACTTCATTTTTCACAAATAAAAAATATAAGCTAAGGTCGGCCACCATTAGCAAGCTCAAGAGAAGAAAAAAGCTAGGATTTCAAAAGGAAGAATCAAATCACTTAATCAAGAACAAATCTCACATCCTTAATCAAAAAGCTAAGGTAAATATTAACTACATCTCAATTTTAATGTTTTTCGATTTTTGGAATGAAATCCGAATTATTTGCAAATGTTTTCCATGTTTTGGATGATAAAATGCATATCCTTAGAAAATATTTAAGCTAAAAATAGAAACAAGGCATATCCTTATACTCTAAAACCTTAACCCCTCAAAACTCACATTCACTTCATTTTTCACAAATAAAAAATATAAGCTAAGGTCGGCCACCAATAGCAAGCTCAAGAGAAGATAAAAGCTAGGATTTCAAAAGGAAGAATCAGATCACTTAATCAAGAACAAATCTCACATCCTTAATCAAAAAGCTAAGGTAAATATTAAATACATCTTAATTTTAATGGTTTTCGGTTTTTGGAATGAAATCCGAATTATTTGCAAATGTTTTCCATGTTTTGGATGATCAAATGCATATCCTTAGAAAATATTTAAGCTAAAAATAGAAACAAGGCATATCCTTATACTCTAAGCCCTTAACCCCTCAAAACTCACGTTCACAATAAAAAATATAAGCTAACGTCGACCACCATTAGCAAGCTCAAGAGAAGATAAAAGCTAGGATTTCAAAAGGAAGAATCAAATCACTTAATCAAGAACAAATCTCACATCCTTAATCAAAAAGCTAAGGTAAATATTAACTACATCTCAATTTTAATGGTTTTTGGTTTTTGGAATGAATTCCGAATTATTTGCAAATGTTTTCCATGTTTTGGATGATAAAATGTATATCTATATGGTGTTGATGATTTATGCTAATTCACATAGATTTTGTGATATGTTTTAATATGAAAACCATATTATATGACATCCAGTTGCCTTGCAAATTTATATTTAGGTCAGAAATGATATTTTAGAGATGAGTTTCAATTTTCAGAATTTATAGAATTAATGTGGATTTATATGAAATTTCTAGTGAAGAAAATGCCAATTTGGGTTTAAAATTAATTATGGCCAAATTATATTGTCTTGGGATCTAAAATTTATGTATGTTAGAAAACATATTAAAAATGATTTTCTGGAATTTTTGTAGAATTTTCCTAAGTGTTTTAGTGGATATATAAAATTATTTAAGGTATGAGACTTAAATGTTTTATATATTTATAAAAAGGAGAGGGGGTATTTTGTAAATAATCCAAATTCTTATTTCTAAAAATCGAAAATACGTTTTGAAAAGAAAATTTTGCAACCAACCATAATTTGATAAACAAGGTGGGTTAGGCACATAAAATAGTTTAAAAAGTCAAATCTACGTGCTTTCTCCTGTTCCAATGCTTTCGGCACCAGGCTGTCGAATCCTTACCTCCGCCTCCGACTCCAACGACACCAATGCACATGGCATCAGATACCTAGTATGTAGTGAATTGGATATAGGCGGAAGGTACTGGGTTGAAACTAGGGGTTTTGAAGGGGTTAAAGTGCTACTTTGCTTCCGACTGAAGAGCTTTCGACTTATTTTGCTTTCGACTGGGTCAATGAATTTATAAAGAATGGTCTTAGGAGGTTTCCTTTGTTTTTTAAATAACTGCTTTCGATTAGATCGAAGCCCCTGACTACTGCTTTTTACCTTCGACCAGATTGGTTTCGGAGGGGTTACCTTGTTTTTAAAACCAAGCAGCATCTATAATACTTTCGAAGGGATGGTTTTGACACCATCACTTTGTTACTTATGAAATGCTTTCATAAGAGATGCTTTCGACTTAAATGTTTTAACGACCCTTTTTCTCTATAAAAGGTAGAACCCAAATGGTTTCGAAAGAGATAGTTTTAATGGTTTCAAAAGGTATTCCACGTGTTATATATTGAATCCAAATGCTTTCGAAGGGCTTGATGTTTTGATGCTTTTGAAAGGTTCTAAAGAAATGTTTCTAAAGGGAGGTTCCCCAATCGTTTTGAAAGGTCTAAAAGGAAAGGTTTTCCAATGGTTTCGAACGGTCTAAAAGGAACGTTTTCCAATGGTTTTTCAAGGCAACGTTTTAGTATTTTAAAGAGGATGTCTAAGGTTTTAAAGCTTTTGAAGGAGATGTTTTAAATGCTTTTGAAAGGTTAAATATAAATGGTTTCAAAAGGTATGATTTCGAAAGGTGTGTTTTGGCCTTCAGCCTAAGGTTTTACTCACATTGAAAGGGATATTTCAAAGGACTCAAATGGGTACTTTTGGAAGTTTAAAAGTTTTCATCAACAAGGTTTTTTGTAAAGAATATGTAACATGGAAAGGTTATTTGAGTAAAGCTAAGGGATACATAAATAATTTCCTTGTATACATATGATTTAAAGGTTTTCAAGTAAAAATTTAAAGGGTAGTTAACCTTGAGAAAATGAGTCAAATTAGAAGACCAGATGGGACTAGTGTAGGGTCATGCCCTAGACTAATAAGCTATTAGCCCCTAGCTAATTTAGTCCAAAATTCCAGTGTGTAGGGCTTTGTCAGAAGTGAGACTAAAATTTTGTTACACACACAAAGGAATCTAAAAAGGAAAGATAGGTTATTGGTGAACCCGCAAAACCATTAGGATCAGTTATACCTAGAGAAGTAAGGACAGACCATCCAGAAGAGGACTATCTAATAGATGTTATATTTATATGTTTTTCTGGTAGGCCCGAGTCAGCCAAGGGTTAGTAGTTAGCCAAACAAAACTACAGTATATGGACAGATAGTCCAGATGATAAGTGATATTTACATATAAAAGATATTGCTTCACAAATTTAACCAGTTTTGGCTGCAGGATTATAATTTGCAAAAGATATGTTTTAAAAGGATATTAATGAGAGTAAACACATTCCGCTAAACGGCGTGGTCTCACTTAATATCAAATAACTGAGATGTATAATATTATTCACACTAGGCTTTATATCCGACTCTAATTTTTTTTCATTAAACTCTCGGTGCTCAAAATTTATTTGAGTAGGCTGAGGTTTGAGTTTTATAGGTTTTAGTAGGTTGGCGAATAAAGCTTTCGGTGACGAGTAGGTGGCTGACGGATAGAAAATTAGGAGCTACTGTTATATTTTGGATTGATTTCGTTGTATTGTATATTTAGTACTCTGGTCAACCAAGTGGGCATCGTCATATGTCGCTCTTGGCATATTTATGTATTAACTATATTCTATTTGAACCAAGGAAAGCAATGGGATAATGTTATTTGAATGTGAAACATGTGGCTTGAAATGTAATCAGTAAAATAATGTTCTTGAAATATATGATTTTGTTTCATATCCAAGCGCTTCTGATATTATAGATACCATGGAAATAACCGTATTTAGTCATCAAAAGTTAATACTATGAATGGCAACATCACCTGTAGCACTTAGCATTGGGCCTCTAGGTAGAGGATGTTACACTGGCGCGAGTATTTAAATAAATGAGTTAGATTATCTGTAAATATCCACAATGTGAGAACAAGTTATAACATAAGAGTATATGACATTAAAATAAATACAAAAGCCATAAATATTAACAAAGCAATGAAATAGTTTAACTTAGAATCCATTTTAAGATATATAAATACTTCAATCACAAAAGACATGATAACTCATGAGAATCCATAAATTCCAGTATACAAACAATAATCTCCAAAACTCCAAGAAAACAAAGTCATATCAATCTCAATGATTATATACATATTATAGAAAATATAAGGTGGTATCACTCATAACGGTTTGACACCAATGATCGTCCATACCATGAACAAATCTCAAATCCAAGAAAACAAAATCTCTACCGACCACAAGGATCGTGTAAAAATCTAAAATTTTACTTCTTAAGGATCCAACCGTCCCATGCCGCACACCAAATGTGAGTGAATTCTAAAGTTCCAAAAACTATCACCTTTAATAATCATGATAATTTAACCAAAATATCCCATATCTCCAGGTGAAATTCAAGCATTTACTTGTAGCTGGTAAATCTAACTCATTATGTATACCGTAGGAATACCTGAACTATATTCCCCAAAGGATTTATCAGTCCCATCGAACAATAAAAGAGAATTCAACTCTAAAGTATTAATTACTCCCTTATAGAAATAACAAGAACTTAACTAAGGTATCCTATACTACCTAGTGAAATTCAAGTATTTGCTAATTGGCTAGTAAGGATCACTCAAACATTCTATTCAATGAGTTGTGCAGTAGTCGACGAAGCATTACCGAAAAGCATTTAAACCAATCAATAACACTAAGTCAATCATTAGTATTCCCCAAATTATAGTATTAAATTTCTCAAAACATTTTAATTTTAAAATCTTCTCCAAATCCAAAAGTCCCATGAAAATGCTAAAATAGCATGTGAATAACCAAGTGTTAAATCTAACAAAATCCAATAAGAATTATAGTTTGAAAATAGATAATATCATTTTATTATATAAGAAATGATTTCTAAATACTTTTTATATGAACCTATTTTCAAACTTCTTCTTTAAAATCCACAAACACATTTATTTCTCAACTATGTACATATACATATATATATCCTTTGATAAAATAAACCATCTTTCCACTTTTAATGTTAAAATGCTTTTATATATATAATCTTTCCAAATTCTTATTTGAAAGTTCCACAATTCACAAATTATATTCCAAAGATTACAATATATATATAAGTAGCTATTATTTTATAAAACCATAAGTACTCATTTTTCAATACCCATATTAAAAATTTGCTTAAAAGAGATTTAGATTTTCATTTTCAAAACCATTTAAAAATATTACTATATATACAATCACTTATAACATCACTTATAAAAAATAAATTAGATTGTTATAAAAAAAAATCGGTTTGTAATTTATATATATTACCATAAAAAAAAGTCAATTATACACGAGGAATTTAGTTATTTCAAAAATCCCAAATTCGACACAAAACCATATCCGTAAATTTTATCAATAGAGTTATAATCTACATCATCTCAAAGCAAACTATCATGTTAAACCAAGTCCATATCTTCATAACTCAATCCCGAAATTGCATTGAAATCAATCATATAATAAACCCACATAAATATGCAATAACAATTCAAAACACAACCGGCAAACAATTAGTTGAATGGGGCAATTTGGGCTTCAACCTGGAGCTAAAATAGCTCTAGGAAAACATGCCACTGTTGCACCAGTTGCTCCCACCGGTCCACTGGTCATGACATTTTATGGAGTTGTTATAGCTGCAGAAAAGTTCCTAATTGAGCTCTGGTGATGGTAGTTTGACCTATGACTTAAATTATTGTTCTAAGGAAATTTTAGTTTACATGCATCCCTAAAAATAACTCAAATTGTCAACCAAATGAGATCATATGACTAGGGTTTCAACAATTTTAGAAATTGAAAAAATAACCATGAAAAATACATCCAATATTCATCCAATTCAACCAAACTACAACTAAAATGACATACATAGGAATTTAGAGATAGTTTATGAGGTAAACTCACCTTTATAACTTGAATTCAATGAACTAAAACTTGGATTCACCTAGGCCAATTACTTCAGCTATAGCCTAAAGCAAATTCCAGAAATTGAAAGAGAAATGATCATAACCCTAGACCAAAACTGAAATTAATCAATGATTTAAACCCATTATAAGATAGAGAAAATTACTTGAGATTGATTTCTATATTTAATGACCAAAGCCATATGTTTTGCACTTGAATTTGGTGATTATTGGAACTGGGTTTTGTTTTAGAGGATGTTTTGTGTTTTCAGCTTACAGGAAGAAGAAGATGAGAATGAGAATGGCACATTCTAATTTCTCAACTCTTGTTTCTTCTATTTAGGCCAAAAGGGTTGGATTTGGATCCAAAAGGAAGGTGAGGGTACTCATAAAAGAAGTGTTGCAAATTTTTATTTCGCTTGATCACTTATAAAACACCAATTTACACTAACTAATGTTTTATTAACTCTAAATTTACCAAAACTAACCGCAAATTAAAAACCCGCATTTCTATTAATATTAGTATACTTTATAAAATTAAATTTAACTTTTGAGATAAAAGTTATTCTTATATATATTACAAAAATAAAATATTAGTTGCAAATTTCTCATTTTAAACAATAAATCTCAATCTTAACATTTATCCAAAATTCCAAATTTGAATAATTGATTTAATAATATTCCAAATTTAAATTGAAATCTTCTTTAAGAAATGAAACTCATTTCTTAAATAAATTAAATCAATAAATCTCAAAAATTGATTTAATTTCATAATTTAATTTTACAAATTATAAATTAAAATTAATTATTAATTATCCCTAACTAAATTTAATTAACTAGGTAATAAACATCAGGGTTGTTATAAAAGAACGCCATGCACTAAACTCAAACCTGCTATCTAGTCTACTCTTTTAAGAGTACCTGAGACAGTAAGAAGCAAAGCATAATATCTCAAGTTAGATAATAATCCAATGTGATCGATAAACAATCTCAAAAAACTATGAAAACCAATAAAGTAAAGAACATTGGCGTATGGAAAATCATACCTGATATGTCCCTGTATCCAAAGAGTCAGTATATAACTCAATATATGCTATACTACTATAAACGTTAAATGGGTATACTATAATAAGTATTAAGGGTGTCTGGGTGCCTACCTCAAGAACACCAATGTCATAAGATGACCAACAATCACGCTAACCATGACAATCATAACAAGAATAAGGTAAATGTGCAATAACAACCACCCTCGAAGTTTCGTATTGCTATGTCTATCGCCAAGGTCCCACATCATCACATATCATCACAACACTTCCCAAGGCATTACGTCATCACGATCATCGTCGAAGTCTTACTTCATTATAACTATCCTAGAAGTTCCACTTCTTTAAAGTCTTCACCAAAGTCTCACTTTAGCATGATCCTTTCGAAGTCTCACTCTATTATAACTTTCCCAAAGTTCTCCCCTTATTATGACCTTCTCAACTTATTCCCATAATCTAACTTCGCTACAATCACTTTTAAAGTCTTACCCCATCATGATCCTCTCCCGAGTCCTACTCCATTATGAATTTGTCAAAGTCCACCATAATCACGACCTTTGCGATTTTCTTATTTCTTATTCCCCATTTTCAATTTGCACTCAAACTACATACGATCTCTGATTGTTAATCATTCCATCTTCCACATTTCTCAAGCGCACTACGCTATATACCATAAAGGAGAAGATTATAGGAAGATTGTACTTAATTGACTTATCAGTGCTATCTAAAAGAGCACATTATAGTCAGATGCTTTTGCCGAGTTGTAAGTAAGTCCTATTCAGTTGCTCAGGCAGTAGAAGTCCTATTCGGTTGCTTAGGCGGTAGAAGTTCTGTTCGGTTGCTCAGGCGGTGTAAACCTATTCCTCCGGGTTAAGTGAGAGTTTCTATTTAATTCTAGAAGGATTCTGGTCCTAGATGTAGAACGGGGGTTCGAACTAGTATAAAAATCTCTGATGTCATTTACTTTACTGCTTTATTTATTTTCTTACTTAGTTATTATTCCGCACAAGTAGTTTATCCATATTATGTGATCCTATAGCACAGTAACTTTCATTTGGTATCAGAGCCTGGAATTATATAGATCGTCATTGTTAGTCCGTGAGAAGGATGGTTTTTATGACAACAACCTTAGGACTTATTGTAAAATATAAATACTAACATTATAGTTTAGATATATATGTATATGCAGGGTATAAACATGTAGGTACCAAGAATGAAGACTGTATAGTATAGAGATACAAGACTGATGAATTTAAAGATTGAAGATATCAAGATTGAAGACTCATGAGTATCAAGATATCAAGAGTTCAAGATTTCAAAATATAACATAAGTATTGAGTCTAGAATTATGTTAAAACTTCTTGAAAGCATTTACATCTTTATTTGAAATTTATTCGTGGAATGGAATCCACTTCGAGCCTGTTAAAGGGATGGAACCATAGTGGGATGGAACCCACGACAATATCTAGTGGAACATATAGTGGTCCTATTTTGATATCCACTAATTTTATGAAAATACTTTTAAAAAAATATATCTCTTATTTTAAAATGTTTTTCAAAACCTTCTTTTCAAAAAGACATCTCTCCTGTTTGAAATACTTTAGCCTCAAAATTATCTTTATCATTTTAATATTTTAATTTCAAAATTGTTCTTGATTTTAAACTATCTCTTGTTTTAATATTTAGCTTTTAAATATTT
Organism: Allium cepa; assembly: GCA_030765085.1. Lineage (NCBI taxonomy): Eukaryota > Viridiplantae > Streptophyta > Magnoliopsida > Asparagales > Amaryllidaceae > Allium > Allium cepa. The sequence goes on from CM060931.1 coordinate 447,099,679, forward strand.
ATATACTTAGATATTTAAATCACTTTATAGATTAAGATTATATATTAAAAATTAATTTCTAAACTCTTTTATATGTTTAAACTATATTCAAGTATATTTATAGAACTTTAGAAATAGTTTTGAAAAATTATAGAAACCAATTTTAATAAGAAAATCAAAATCACCATTTTTTCCTAGAGCATGTCGACATACTCCTACCCCCATGTCGACATGGTGCCTGTTAATATTCAAAATTCAAATTTTCAAAAGAAGTGTCTATTCATCGTATCCTTTCACGAATAGATATGGTTATTGATCTTCTATAAATACCAGTAGTTCTGAACGAGTTTTCAATCAGATTTCACTTATTTTCTCTCCTCTTCATCTTCCACATTTATTCTAAAGAAGCCCAAAACTATATTTTGCCGAAATACCAAGTGAATCAAACTTGAATAACTCTTATTTGATTCTCTACCACTCTGTAACATTTCCGAATTTTAACGAAGTTTAATTTGTCGATTAATTTAATTTTGGAATTTAATTGTGAAATTTTTTGTGAATTAATTAGAAAATTTCCAGAATAAATAAATAATTTAGATTTAAAACAAAACTTTGGTTTGAAATTTATAAGTATTTTTATAAATAAATATATTGAAATTAAATTGGATTTAAAATCTTATTTTTAACTAATAGGAATTTGTTTCTAATTATTTAAAAATGCATTATAATTTTAAAATGATGTTTGAATTCGATTATAAATTTCTGAAAGGCCAATTAAGGATAAAATTATTTATTCATTTGTAATTAAAATTTGTAAAACCATCTTTTACTTTAAAAGATTATATAAATGATTAATAAAGAGATGTATTTATTTAAATAAGAAATATAATATAAAGTTATATTTAAAATATTATTTGTAGTATTTAACATATAGTAAAAGTTTGATGTTGTTTAAAAGCTAAAATTTTATAATATACATATATGTGATTATTTATAAAAAGTATAATTTGTTTTAAGATTCAATTTTTCCTATGATTTTATAAAGGAGAATGCATTTATAGAAATTATATAGATAAAACATAAACATTTAAAATAAATACACATGTTAAGGTATGAGAATATAAATGCATAAAGGGTTAAAATAAATTTTTTAAATTAATTTAAATAAAGGACTTAAACACAAATTTTATTACATGTAACAAGTGTCAAGAGATAAGAACATACATTTACAAGTGTTAAGTAAAAATGTTTATGTGAAAAACAAGTGGCATTAGTTTTTTTAAAAATGAATTAAATTTTATATTGAAAGATAAAAAAACAAAACCACATTCTTATTTTCTCAAATCTGAAATCAGTAAGAAAAAGAAAAGAAAACAAAATCAAAATCAATAACAAAACCAAAACCTGGATTCAGTTTAAAAAACAAAGAGCAAGATGCAAATCAAAGTTTAAGAATATGAAAGTCAAACTTCAAATAAATGCAAAGTTTGGATCAAACTGGATCAAAAGCATGCAAATGCATCTCAATCAATCAAAGCCTAACTTCAACAAAACAAGCTTCAGGAATCAAGTAAACCTGGACAGCAAGCAAAACAGAATGCAAATCGAAAACTGCAGAATCGAAAACAAGATAAAGTTCCAACCTTAAGATCATTTAAAGCAGTTTAAATATTTGGAATCTAAAGCCTGAGGCAAAGTTTAAAAGCATTCAGAACAAAGCAAATCAAAATACCAAAATTGAAATTTCAAGATTCATATCAAAAGTCTGGTTTCAAAATGAAAGCACAGGTCCTCTGTCTCTGCTTTTTCAAAACCAAGGTGAGCAAACTCTTCAACCTTCATATATAAAAAAAATATAGTTTGCATGTTTGATTTTATCTGGATGATGCTTGAAATTCCTCTGTTTAAATTTGTTTATATTTGGGTGTGTGTATATATATATATGTATGTATAGATTGTTCTGTTATACTCACAGGCTCAAGCACACTCAAAATAAAATCAATTTCTCTATATAAAATCAATTCTAGATCTTGGTTTCTAAATAAAAGATGATGGTAGGAGTGTAACTTAATTTAAAAACATACATTCAAGTATAAATAGCACGTACAATTGCTGGATAATATGAATATCAATAAAAATAAATTTAAGTGGAAGATTTGATTTTGAGATTTTCAAGCTTTGATCATATGAACTTATTCGTATTTCAAAAATATAATTTTAGGAATTCATTCATAATTGTTAAGCGTATAATCATCAAGAAATTGGGAGTCGAACGTGGTCTATAATTTGGGCATTTGCGGGTAAACGAAGAAGTCTGGAATGTCGAGATCACGGCTGGAGTTCGCTTGAGGGTCAAGGACCTTGGTAAAAATGATCAATGAATTTACTGATAATCGGGGTTGATGTACGTCGTCATTTTAGGGTTTAAAGGTTCATTTTAGTCGAGGGCAAAGATAAGATCGCCGCGATGTCATCGTGGCATCGAGTGGGATCGGACCAAAGGTAATGGTTTCATGGGACATTGGAGTAGCTTGGGTCGCGATCTCAAATAGTACGGTGGTCGGAGTCGGTGGGGGTGAAGTGTTTTGTTGTCAGCATCAGGTTTCAGTTGGGTGCTAGATATACTTAATTCTGATTTCAGGCGAGTTCAACGTTTCTGGGTGTTCGAGTTGACCATCGAGGTCATCGATGATACGTGGAGAGTCTCGGCAATGGTCGGAAGAGGTGGGAACGTCTGTGGACATGTACAGGTGATCAATGGTGTCAGTTGGTAAAGGTTTTGGAAGGAAGAGAAAGGTTTCGAGTCGATCTCATGATGTTTTGTGGATAGCTCGGGTGCGTGCTCGAGTATGCTTTTGAGTGATATTATGATTAACAAGTTTTCAAATTTTAAACTGAAATGGCTCGGGTAAAAACAAGTTTGGCTCGGGTTGTATGATTTCCAGTTTTAAAAACCTTTTATAATCTAAGTTAAATAAATTTCCAAACTTATTTTTTTTAAAAGATGATTGTTTGTTAAGTTAGAATGTGTAGTTCAAAGGTTTTTGAAATAAAAATATTTTAAATAAAAATATTTTAAATAAATTAAGTTTAAAATGTGTTACACGTATATTTTTAAAAAGTATATTTTAATAAAACCTAACAATGAAATTAAGAAGTCAATCTAATGTTTTTAAAATGTTAACTTAAAAGTGAAGTTAATTTATATTGTTAATGATGATTAATTAAAGGTTAATTGATTTATTAATTAAGGTTAATTAATAAATGATTAAGGATAATTAATTAAATGATTAATTGATTAAAGGCTAATTAATTAATGAAGGTTATTAAGAAATAATTAATTAATTAAAAGCTAATTAATTAATGAAGGTGATTAGGAAATGATTAATTAATTAATGGCTAATTAATTAATGAAGGTGATTAAGGAATGATAATTAATAATGGGCTAATTAATTAATGTGATTGATCAAGGATAATTAATTAAAGGTTAATTAATTAATTATCAATGGTTAGTTAATAAATGTTTAAAGGTTAAATAATTTAAATAATAATTAATTAATGAGGTTAATTAATTAAGGTAATTAATTTGAGAATAATTAATTAATTAAAGGCTAATTAATTAATGAAAGTAATTAAGAGATGTTTATTAATTAAGTATTAATTAATTAAATTTTTGTAATTAATTAAGGATAATTAATCGAAGTATTAATTATAAATTAAAGGTTAATTAATGATTAATTAAAGGATAATTAATAATGATGATTTGTAATTAATTAATTATTAATTAACCATGATTAGAAATTTGTTCATAGGTAATGATCTGGTTTAAAATTAATCAGATGACTTGATGATTATGCTTATGAATGTATGGATGGTATGAAATGCTGTGAATTATGTGATATCCCTTATGTGTAATGTTCTGTGATATGTTTGAGCTGTGGAATGTAATTTATTTATCTGTAATGCATTTATGTTATCTATCCGTGATTTTATAAATATAGATAAGCGTTATAGGATTATACAGCTTATCGATATTGCTGTGATTGTATCTATAATGATTGATGATGTGATGATTAATGATGTTGCACTATTGTGTTAAACCCATGGGCAACACCATACACACACAAATATGGATTGCACGAGGATTGGCTAAGTCACAGATTTTTAATGATTTTAAAGATTGAATTTTTGAATCCAAAATAGTTTTGGAATTGGAATTGAAAGCTTTTGAAAAGGAGTTTTAAAGATAATAGTTATTTTGAACAACTGGGTAAAATTTTGAAATTTAAATAATTTGATTTCAATTTGAATTTAAGATTTGAAATTGAATTCTATGTTTGGAAATTATGGTTTAAAAAGGTTGTACAAGTTATAAATGTGTTTATATATGGATTTTAAAACATTTTAAAAGAATTGTTTTGAGAATTTTAATTTAACCTAAGTTTTATACTTAAGGGGCTTTAACTTGTACACATGTAATTGGATTATTCCGAAATGAAAACTAATTGTTTTCAAATAACAATAGCTTTCATATAAGGAAAGGATTTCAAATTTGTGTTGAAAAGTTAAGTTTGAAATGAAATTGTGAATGGTTTTGAAAGCTATGAATGAACCTTTGTGAAAGATTATTAAACCTTGTTTTGAAATCGAAGAGGAGTTTAAAAGGTGTATCTTTTATATAAAAGATTTGAATTGGAAACGAGTTTGAAAGTTATTAAATCTTTGATTTAAAGATTGATTGAGTTAATCCAAATTGAAATGGAAATTGTTTTAGAAAGTTGTGAATGAATCTTTGTGAAATCTGGATGAACTTCGTGAAGTATATCTTTTGTTTAAAGATTTGAAAATGGTAATTTGTTTAGAACCATATGAGAAGAAAGTTTGGGTTTTAAAGTTGTGACTTAACTGAAATCCTATTATCCATATGTTTTTAAATATTGCGCTTATTATTCGGTTTAGCCGAGAGAGGACCTTGTATCATGTAACCCATTCTGAATAATGATACGACATTATGGATAGCATTTGAAGACCGGTGGTGAAGACCGGATATTTTCAAAAGCGAAAGGATAACTCGTCGAATGTCTCTGCACCGACTGGTCCCCGGTATAGAGACTTCATATGTGATGGGAAGTCCGGACATGATTAAGGATTATTCGGATTTGCAAGGGCTTCTTTGGAAGTGCCTTCGGTTCTGTTCGAAGCCGGAACAGACTTGTATGGATGTGTGCCTGACATTACACTTTGAGATGTAAAGCTGGTTTCTATCAAATACATTTTTGTTTGGTGGCGGAGATTTATTCTCTTAGCTTAACACCCTTCTCTGAGGCGTATGAGCTCAGAGGTTATATAGTTGATGGTTGCTAGTGATACATTCCCAATTTGGTAATGTGGCATACGAAGTGCTGCTGATCATTTGTTGATCAAAGCATGACTTTGTGAACAAGTGTAGTTTTATGGACGAGACCTCATCGAGCCTCACAACCCGGTAATGGTCGAAACAGGAAAGATGTGGTAAGGTTTCAGGGGTCGCACCCTAGGGTATGTCCATTTTTTCTGGAAAAGGGTGGTATCATGGTATGGAGCCTAGATACTTACTCATGTGGACACTGTATATTTATTACTGTGTGATGTTGCTTTGTGGTTGAGGTCCTCGGATAAGGGTCGCAAACGACCGGGGGTGGCATATCTTAGGTTTTACTCCCGCGAAGGGAGGAAACCGACCTTGTGTTGGCAGAGAGCTGGTTAAGTTCTCGAGGCGTCCCTCCATAGGCGTACCCATGTGGAAATGGGAAGTTCCTTGGCCTGACCATTTGTTGGAAAATCTAATCTCCAATACGCGCCCTGTACGGTTTTAGTTGTATAACCTGCCATTTACTTATGGTGGTCACCACTGTTTAGATGGTAGCTATAGTAGGCATAGTTCGAAGTGTCTATGCTGGCTAAGATTAATATTATACTTTCGAAATGTTTTCTGCACTATGTACTAATAATAATATCAAATGGTTTTCGCGTATCAAGCATTTTTGACTATCATAAGAAGAAATCTCCTCCAATTCTGCGTTTGCATGGTGTGTGTGGCGGGAGGCCTTATGGTAGTTCCATTTTCCAAAAAGCATTGCGGATTTCAAATTTCAAATTTTTGTTTGTTTTAAAGATAAACCATTTTTGTTTGCTCATACCTGTCCCATGACTGACCCGGATTTTATTGTTCCTGTCCTAAACTTTGGGTTCCCACAATTTTCACACGGGCAGTCTAGAGTTTAGTTTTTTTTAGATAGTCAAATAGTAGATGTAGATTCGATATTTTTGAAGCCTTTGGGATCTTAGCGATCACATTTGCTTCATTCTGGAGTTATCTAGTTTGCTTATTATAGATGGTGGTTCGAGCTATCTTCAGTTTGGAGATGGAGTTGCATTATGGAGTTGAATTCTTTTGGAGATTCTAGTGGAGTTATCTTTCCACTGTCGATGGTTGCAAAGCACAGACCATCCAACTATGTTTTATTTCCGCTGTTATTTTTGTATCTCTGATGTTAATATCATTTGTATCAAATTGTTATATATCATTGGTTATTGTATTCGTTGGAGTTATATGATATTCATTGTTTTCTTCCGCTGTGTTGTTGTACTTAATGTGTTATAAGCTCCGGCACGAGTCAGATTTCAACGGTTGAATCTGCGGCATTCGAGTACAAGTGAAGTATGGGTGTCGATTTTCAAACGCTGAAATTTGGGTCGTGACATTTTGGTATTAAAGCTTCGACACTCACCCACAAACCTCCTCCCCTTGGTCCGATCTCCTGAAACATCTCGACGATGTCACGGCAATCGCGTCTTCATCCAAAACGAACCCTTAAACCCTACAAATTCATCGTGCCGCCACCACGCTCTATTATAAATGCTTCGAACATTTTTTCGATGATTCCTTAGCCTCCAGCCCACTCCAGCTCCAACCCCGATGATCAATACTTCGTCAATCACCGTGAATCGATGATTTAAGCGTTTTTGATCAACTTGAATTTTCTCTTCAAATACAAAATTAAAAATTCTGAAATGATTTTCAAAAATCATGATTTTGAAATACAAATTCATCCTGGATTTTAGCTAAGAATAATTTAATAATTAATTTAATCTTTGGGATTAAATTTTGAAATATTTGGTAATTAATATAAAATAGATTGAAATAGAATTTGAAATTAAGATTCAAATTTAAACATCTTAGAAACTAAAATTGTATTTGGATTTATGATATGATTAAATAAGATGTATCTTTATTTAAATAAATGGATTTTTATTTGGAATTTGATTACAAATATATATTGGATTTATCAAACTTTATATTTCAAAGAACTAATACATATATATAGTTAATTGTAATAATGAATAATTCGATTTCAAATCAGTTGTTATGAAATTGTCTAAGTATAAAAATAAAATGTGATTTTGAAATTAAATAAATATATTGAGGATAAAAGTGATTATTTGTTAATATGTGATCAAGTTTTTTAAACCATTCTTTTCTTTTAAAAGTTGTACAAAAATAAATGATAAGAAAAGTATGAATGTAAAATGTATAAAAATATATGTATATTAAAATCTTGAACTATATTAAAATTGTAATGTGAAGAATAATTGAGATAAAGATTTTTTTTGTGTAAATATAAATATAAAAGAAGATATAAACATTTTAAAAATAAAAACATATGTTGTATATGAAATTTTATTTACATAAAGGGTCAAAACAATTTTATAAAAATAAATTTTAAACCAAGGGATTTAAACATAAATATACAAACATTTACAAGTGTAAACCTTTTAACACACATTTGGACATTTGTAAGCAATTCAATAAATGGAATTGACAAGTGTTAATTTAATGTCCAAGTGGCATTTATCTTTCAATTTGAATTAGAAAAAAAATTAAAAGAGTAAAAATCAGGTTATCCTCTTTCATTCATTTGCAAGCTGAAAATAACCAAAACAAAACTAGGAAGATCAAATCAAAATCTCAAACCAAGCTACAACTTGGAAATCAAAAAGCAAACAAATTCAAAACCGTGAGCAAATTAACTCATTAAATGGCAAACCTGGAAATAAAGGCATGCAGTGAAATTCAAAGCAAAACAAAGAAATCAAAATAGAAAACAGAAAAGAAGCAATATCATCTCATATGCAACCTGATTCGTTTAGCAACTCAAATCAAAAGCCTGCTTTCAGAGTATCAATCTGGAAACCAAAGTCTTCAAACCTGGAGACCAAACTAGTAAGGAGTAAAAGGAAAGAAAGCAAATCAAATATGAAATAAAAGCAAATAAATCCTGGAAATGAAGCCATCAGATTAACTTTAACAAGCATCAAATTCCAGGGCAAGCAAGAATTCCATATCAAAAATAAATAAAAGAAGAATCATTTTCCACTTTTTCCTAAACCCTTGTTCTCTGACTGTCATCTGTCTTTCAAATCTCAGGTGAGCACTGTAACATTCCTGGATTTTAGCTAAAAATAATTTGATAATTAATTTAACCTTTGTAATTAAACTTTGGAATATTTGGTAATTGATATAAAATTTTGGGATAAATTTTGGAATTAATTTGAATTTTTCAAAATAAATAAAATAAGTATTGATTTGTATATATATTGTAAATTTCATTTGAGTTTAAGAATTCAAAACAATTCATGTTTTAGAATTATTTGAATTTGAAATATATATATGTATATGGATATGTGAGTAAATTTGAATTTGAATTTTAAATTTAAATAGAGGACTTAGTAAAATGATTTGGATTTGAGAATAAATATATTGGAAATAAATTAGATTTGGAATTTCATTTTTAATTTGATAAGAATTTGTTTCTAATTTTATTTAAATATGCATTTTGATTTGAAAATGATATTTGAATTTGATTATAAATTTTTCAAAGTCCAATTAAGAATAAAATTATTTATTCATGTGTAGTTAGATTGTAAAACCATGTTTTGTTTTAAAGGATTTTATAAATGAATTATAAAGGAAATGCATTTTATTTAAATAAGAAATAGGATATAAAGTTATCTTTAAAATATTATTTGTAGTATTTAAAATAATAGAAATTATATATATGAAAACATTTGTTATAACAAGTGTAAACAAAATATAAACATATGTTAGGATATGAAAATACAAATGCTTAAAGGGTTCATTTCTTTTGCTTTCTTTCAAAATAAACATAGTTGTACATATAAAAGCATATTTTTATAAAATCAAAATGTATACATGTATAAAACATAAATACTTAAATTAAAAGGGTTGAACATAACTTTTTAAATTAAAATAAAGATGAGGATTTAAACATAATTTGATCTAAAGTGACACTTGTAAATTGATAATGTCATGCTTTTACAAGTGTTAACATAAAAAACAAGTGGCATTTTTTACCTTTTTCTTTTAAAGTTTTATTTTAAGACATAATGTTAGCAAAAGAAAGAAACGAGGCTAAGTTTCTCCTCACCTCTCAAATCTGAAAGTAAATTAAACTCCATTCTTTTCTAGTGCAAAAGCTTTCTTTCTCAAAATTCTTTCTTCTTTCTAAACTAAAAATAAAACTTGGAAAATAAAATGAAAACCATGAAAGAAATAAAAGCTACAGATCAAAACATGAAAATATGATTTTCTCAGACCAAACAAGCAAAAACCTGAAGTATATAAGAATAGATTTAAGTTCAAATTCAACTCAGCATGATTTAAATTCAAGGCCTGGAGGGGAAATTTAAATCCAGAAATAAAAAAATCATAAGCAAATCAGAGCTTCAACCTGAAACCAGAGAAAGCAAGTTCAACCAAGGATCAAAATTCAAAACCGTTCAAGTTCAAAATCCTGAAAAAAAAATGATTCAATTCAAGCTTAATCAAAGTATAATTCAAACCTGATTCAACCTGTAACAGATCCAAAAGAATCCAGTTGCAAGTTTCCAGATTTCATTCCAGTTCAATAAAAATTCAGGTCTTCTATTCCTCTCTGTTTTCTTCCTACTATGGTGGGCAAACTCCCTTATTTTTGCTTATATTCTTTGATATGGTAATGAATGCTTGAAGTATGATCTGGGCTATTGCTTCAAGTGGAATTATGTTTGTATATAGATATATGTGTGTATATATGCTTGTGCATGTCTGGGTTACAGACAAACATTCTTGTTCCAGGTTTATAGAGTAAACCTATTTCAAAAATCCAAATTTCTCTCTTTGATTTTCCTTAAGGATTAGAATCTAAACAAAGATTATTTGTTTAAAAATGTTTTAAGTTTTAAAAATAAATTGGAGCAAAAATAATTGATGCTTTGATGGAAAATCTGAAATTACAGGCAAACCTAAAACCTGTTGGAAAATTGATTATCATAATCTTTGATTTCAGCAATATCAATTGAAATGTTTTAGAAAATAATGATTTTAAAGTGAAAATCAAAATTTTTAAACTCGAAATCACTGAGAATTTGTGAATTGAATGATTTTGGGTTTTGGGGCAATTTCAAGTGATCGGGGTTATGATAACTCTCGTGATTGTGTTTGGAGCTTGGTAAATTGTCAGGGAATGAACTTTTAAATCACCATGGATGGCGAACGATATCAGATTAGGGTTTAAACTCATATTTCTATAATGATCAGAAATCGACCCATAACATCGATATTGATGCATCGGACTGGACAGGAACGTTTGATGGCGGTGCGTTGTCGATAGGGGAAGCTCGTGACGGAAGCGTGTGACCTCTGGTGGCTTATGGAGTCGGAGCGAGGTGATTTAAGTTGAGCGGAGTTGTTCCAGTTTTGGGTAGAACAACTCAAATTCGTGCTCACCATAATCGCATTGATCTGGAGGGTCAAGTGGGTTAAGTGGATGGTCAGTAACCTGGGAAGGTCGGCGAAGCTGACCGGAGCTCGTTAGAGCTCTGGTGCGTCAGTGAAAAAAATTGAGGAAGATGGATACGACTCAAAGAAACTCTTAGGAGAATCGTGTGGCAACTCGAAGTTAGGCTCGAGTAAATGTTTTGTTACGTAGGGTTAACACTTAGAAAGATTTTAAGTTGAAAATTAAGCATGCGCATGGGTCAATTTTTGAAAACTCGAAGCAGATGGTGGAATGGCTCGGGGAACCCTCGGATTTGACTCGGGGAGGTTTAAAAACAGTTTTCAAGTTTTAAACATGTTTTAAATTATTCTTTTAAAGATAATTGTTTTATTTAAATGGATTAGTAAAGGTTTAAGTTAATTATTTTGAAAGTAATTACATTTTAATTAGTTTAATTTGTGACATTATTTATTAATTAAGTATTTTAAATGAATAATGAAATTAATTAAGATAAAATGATTTTTAAATATGTTAATGATGGTTAAGTATAATTACTTGATTTAATTAATAAAAGGGTATTAAAGATAATTACTTTATGTAAATACATTTAAGGATGATTAATTAAGTAAAGTTTAATTAATGACAAGTAATTAAAGGAAGTTAATTACTTAAAGATAATTACTTAATTAAAAGTAATTAATTAATGATTAAAGGTGGATTAATCAAGTGATTAACATTGATTTAAGATTAGGGATAATCACTTGTCGTAAGTAATTAAGGATAATTAATTTAATGATAATTAATTAATTATGGGTTAATTAATTAATTAAAGATAATTAATTAAATGGTGAATTAAATAATTAAAGGTTAATTATTTAATAATTAAAGGTTGATGAATTATAATTAAAGGTTAATTAATTTATTATTAATGGTTAATTAATAAATGATTAAAGAATAATTAATCAAAATGATTTGAAATTAATTAATGTTAATTAACCAGGATTAGTAATTCATAAGTAATTAACCTGATTTGAACAGACAATTAGCCGATCTTACTTATGAATGTTTGGATTGAATTGGATACTTTTAATTGTGTGATATCCCAGATATATGATGTTCTGTGATATGATTAAGCTATGAAATGTAACTTATTATCTGTGATGAATGTAATTTATTTATCTACGATGTACCTATGTTATTTATCTGTGACCTGTGAATAAAGATAAGCGTCATAGTTTATACCGCTTATCAAATATATTGTTGTATTCGAATCTGTGATGATTGATGATGTTGCACTTTTATTGTGAAAAAACCCCTGGACTACACCTTACACACAAAATATGGATTGCATGAGGAAATTGGTTAAGTCACGGATTTTTAAAATAGTTTTTAAAATTGAATTTTTGAATCCAAATGGTTTTGGAAATGGATTGGGTTTAAAGTGGAAAGCTTTTGAAAAGTTGTTTTAAAGATGAAAGTTATTTTGAATAACTTAATAAAGTTTTGAAATTTAATAATTTGATTTAAATTTGAATTCGAAAATTTGAAATTGAATTCTATGTTTTGGAAACTACGGTTTAAAAATGTTATACAATTCATAAATGTGTTTATATGGGTTTTAAACTATTTTAAATTATTGTTCTGGGAATTTGAATTTAACCCAAAGATTTTAACTTGTATAAATGAAATCGGATTTTTCCGAAATGAAAACTATCTGTTTTCAAATAACAAAAGCTTTCATATAAGAAATGAATTTCCAATTTTTGTTAAAGGGATTTCAAGTTTGAAATGAAAATGATTTTCTAAGTTATGAATAAATCTTTGGAAACGAGTTTGAAAGCTATAAGTTAAATCTCTGATTTAAAGATTGGATGAGTTAATCCTAATTGAAATGGAAATTGTTTTGAAATCTGTGAATGGATCTTTGTGAAACTGGGTGAACTTTGTGAAATGAATCTTTTTGTTTAAAGATTTGAAAGGGTAATTTGTTTAAACCATTTGAAGAAAGGTTTTGGGTTTCTAAAAGTTGTGACTTAACTGAAATCCCATTATCCATATGGTTTTTAAATATTGCTCTCACTATTCTGTTTAGCCGGGAGTGGACTTTGTGTCATATAACCCATTCCGAATTGTGATACGACGCAAATGGATAACATTTGAAGATCGAGTGTCTTCAAGAATGATAGGATAACCTGTCGAATGACTCTGCACTAAGTTACTTCGGTGTAGAGATCTCCATATGTGATGGGGAGTCCCATCGGGATTGTGGTTACCCGGATTGCAAGGGCTTCTTCCTTTATTAGACGAAGTGCCTTCGATTCTGTTCGAACCCGGAACAGACATGTATGGTTGTATGTCTGACATTACACTTTGAGATATAAAACTGATCTCTATCAAATACATTTCTATTTGGTAGCGGAGATTTATTCTCCTAGCTTAACACCCTTCTCTGAGACGTACGAGCTCAGAGGTTATGTAGTTGATAGTTATCAGTGATACTCCCAATTTGGTAGTGTGACATGCTAAGTGCTGCTGTGTGTTGTTGATCATTTGTTGATCAATTATTGATCAAAGCATGACTTTGTAAAAAAGTGTAGCTTTATGGACGAGGCTGCATCAGGACCTCACACCTCGGAAATGGTCGAAACAGGAAAGATGCGGCAAGGTTATAAGGGTCGCGGCTTTTTAGGGTGTGTCATTCCCTTCTGGAAAAGGGTGGTATCATGGTATGGAGCCCAGATACTTAACTCATGTAGTCACTGCAAATCTATTACTTTGTGATTTCTTTGTGGTTGTTGGTATAGAGGTACCTCGGATAACCGTCGCAAACGACCAGGGGATGGCATGCTCGTGTAGTAGTTACCAAGTTACAGAGGTAACCCGGCCTTGTGTTAGCAGAGAGCTGGTTAAGTTCTCAGGATGTCCCTCCAGAGGCGTACCCATGTAGCAGTAGGAAGTTTTATAGCCTAACCATTTGTTGGAAATCCAATCACCAATACGCGCCTTGTACGGTTTTAGTTGTAGAACCTGCCATTTACTTATGGTGGTCACCACTATTTAGATGGTAGCTATAGTAGGCATAGTTCAAAATGTCTATGCTAGCTAAGATTAATATTATACTTGCAAATGTTTTCCACTATGCACTAATAATAATATCAAGAAAGTTTTTGCATATCAAGCATGTTTGACTATCATAAAGTGAAATCTCCTCCGATTCTGCGTTTGCATTGTGTGTGCGGCGGGAGGCCTTATGGTAGTTTCATTTTCCAAAAAGCATTGCGGATTTAAATTTTAAAATCCTTTGTTGTTTGTTTTAAAGATAAAACTATTTTGTTTGCTCATACAAGTCCCATGACTGACCTGGAGTTTATTGTTTCCTTCCTAAACTTTAGGTGCCCATAATTTTCCACACGGGCAGTCTAGAGTTGGGTTTTTCAGATAGTCAAATAGTAGGAGTAGATTCGATATCTTTGACGCCTTTGGATCTTGGCGATCACATTTGCCTCATTCTGGAGTTATCTAGTTTGTTATTGCATCGTGATGATGGTTAGAGCTATCTTTAGTTTGGAGATGGAGTATGCAGTTGCATTATGGAGTTGGATTCTTTTAGAGATGTATTCTATTGAAGATATTCTCCCCGTCGTGTCTTGTATCTCTGATAGTATTGATATCTATTGTATCATTCTATTGTATTCATTGTTGTATCAGATATTGTATATCAATGATATTATTTATTTTCTTCCGCTATGTTGTTATACTTAATGTGTTATAAGCTCCGGCGAACCAGATTCGACGTTTGAATCTACGACATTTTAATCTAGGTGATATATTCGGTGCCGATTTTTGACGGTTGAGTCAAGGTCGTTTCATTTAATTATAACTTATATAACCTTTTTAAACCAAAATTCTCAAATTAAATGTAATAAACATGAAAAGGAGTAATTGTACAAATGTAATAAAAGGGACAAGTGGCAAAGGAATTATTTTCCTTGAACTAAATTTGAAAAGAAAATAAAATGCAAAAGAAAAAAAAAGTTAGGTTGTTTCATTTCTCTCAAAATTTTTCTTAGACCTAAGAAAAAAACAAAAGAATTCAATATCCTCTTCAAATCTAAATGCGAAAACTGAATCAAAAATTTAAAACAAATAGCTTCAGTTCATTTCTGAAACAAAGTTAAAACCAGAGAAAAGAAGCAAAAATGCAAATCATTTAAAACCTGAGAAACAGATGTGGCAAACAAAAGAAAAAATTGGAAAGCTGGAAACACAAATTCAAAACCTGGAAGTTTCAAATCTTAAGCAAAGTTTCAGCTAGATTAAAACAAAAGCAAGTTTCAGACAAAATCAAAGAAAAGTTAAAGCAATTCATCAAGTAGGAAACAACTCAGGATTTTTCAAAATACTCAAGAAAAAAATTTCGAGCTTCTCTGTTCAAACTTCATTCAGGTGAGTAACTCTTAAAACCCTGATTTAATTCGAAATTAGTAGGTAGTAATCTTCTAAATTTTGATATGGAATGTGATTTATATGTTATTTTAAAATGATTGCATGCATAACATCTGTGTATCTATTGTGAACAAACAAAATATGCCTTTGGTATATATGACAGGCTCTTAAAACCTGTTTCAAAAATTCATATCAACCAAACGAATAAATATTTGGCTTTGATCTATAAATAAAAATGATGGTAATAGTGTAAACTCATTTTTAAAAATGGTTTGGAGATCTTTTATCATGTAATCATTTCAGAAATTAAAATTTACCATGACCATCCAAATTTAAGTTCAAAATCATATATCAGGATTTTGAATCCTGATCATATGAATGGATTCGTGTTGCGAATCCATGAATTTTGATGCAAGTTTTAAGAATTTTAGGTTAATAAACTGTGAGAAAATTCTAGTTGAACGGAATTATCATTTTCGTGAAATTCTGGTGATCTTCAACGTTTCGTAGATCAGGCTTTGGGTTGAAGGTGGCCTGAAGGATGCGGATTGGTGGAAAATTGGTAATGGATTTTTTTGACGATCAACGCGGTTGATCGAAGGCGATTTAGGGTATTAGTCTAGGTTTTAGTCATAGCGTTTCTCGGGATATTTCCAACATCGATATGTGATCGGAGTCGATCACGAGCTGATGGACGATGCGTCACGATGTGGCGAAGGTTTGGGCTTGATGGCTCATGTCCAGGTGGTCGGAATCGTGGTGCCGATTGGTTTTGGTTAAACAGATCAGGTCCTAGTTTTGAATCGAGAAGCCCGATTTTGATATATGGCGAATTTGGAGGTTCTGGTTGGTGGGAGCATACGTAGAGAGGATCGCCGACTTGCTGATGGCATTGGCGATGATCGAAAACGGCTCTTATGATCGTGCACGTATACGCGTGGAATTTGGTGCATCTGGGAATGATGTGGATTGGGAAGAAGAGGAGGACTCGAGTTCAACCTCGAGAAAATGTGAGTTCTAATTAAAGCAACAAAAAAATATGGGTAACTCGAGTGATTGCTCGGGGAAAACTGTTTGGGGCTTGGGTAAGGACTCGAGTCCTCTCAGGTCGGCACAATGATGCATATACAGGGTTTTAAAATTTTAAAACAAATCAAAATTGAATTTAAATTATTTTTGAAATAATGATAAGGTAAATTATCTTATTAATTCTCTATTTTGTTTTCTAAAACAAAATAATGTAATTTAGAAAGTGATTATTGTAAGTGTAATAAACTGTAATAAATCAATATTTTGGTATAAAATGATTTCAAGCATTTAATTTAAATGATGTAATGAAGTAATGAATTTAGATAAAAAGGTTTATCTTTAATTAAAATTAAGGTGGGTAATTAAAGGAATAAATAATTAACTAATATAATTAAGTTAATTAATTTAAGAAGTGATTAATTTATCAAAATTTAGTTAAATAATAAAAGTAATTAATTAATGGTAAAAGTTAATTAAGTAATTAAGGATAATTACTTATTTTGAATTAATTAAGATTAATTAATTAAATGGTAAGTAAATTAAGGGTTAATTAAATGATTAATTAATTAAGGATAATTAATTGAGGGTAACTAATTAAATGGTTTATAATTAATTAATGTTAATCAACCAGAATTAGTGATTAATCTGGTTTCAATTAATCAGATGATCAATTAACCTTATTTATGGATGAGTATATTCTATTGAATGCTGTGAATTGTTTTTTCATCTCTGTTGTGTGATGCTTTGTGATTTGAATTGTTTTAATTCAAGCTGTGATGAATGTAATTTATTTATCTATAATGCATTTATATTATCTATCTATGACTCTGTGTATATAGATAAGCGTTATAGGATTATACCGCTCATCGATATTGCTGTAGTGTATCTGTGATGACTAATGATGTTGCACTACTGTGTTAAACCCTTGGACCACACTATACACACACAAAAATGGATCGCACAAGGAAATTGGTTAAGTCACAGATTTTTGAAATGGTTTTAAAATTGAATTTTGAAGTCAAATAGTTTTGGAAATGGGATTGGATTAAATATGAAAAGCTTTTGAAAAGGAATTTAAAAGATAAAAATTATTTTTAAATAACTTGATAAATTTTGAAATTTAAATAATTTGATTTAAATTTAAATTTAAGTTTTGAAATTTAATTCTATGTTTGGAAATTATGGTTTACAATGGTACACAATTTAGAAATGTGTTTTTAAACCATTTTAAAAGCAGTGTTTTGGGAATTTAAATTTAACCCAAGATTTAAGGGCTTTAACCCGTGTAAATGTAATTGGATTTTTCCAAAATGAAAACTATTTGTTTTCAAATGATAAAAGCTTTCATATAGGGAATGAACTTCCAAATTTGTGTTGAAAGGAAAATGCTTTTCCAAGTTATGAATGAATCTTTGGAAACGGTTTTGAAAGCTATGAAATAATTTTTGTGAAAAATGGGTGAACTTTGTGAAGTGAATCTTTTTGTTAAAATTTGGAAATGGTGATTTGTTTAAACCATTTGGAAGGAAAGTTTTGGGTTTTAAAGTTGTGACTTAATTGAAATCCCAATATCCATATGTTTTTAAATATTGTGCTCATTATTCGGTTTAGCCGGAAGAGGACTTTGTGTTATATAACCCATTCCGAATAATGATACGACATTATGGATAGCATTTGAAGACCGGTGGTCAAGACCGGATATTTTCGAAAATGAAAGGATAACTCGTCGAATGTCTTTGCACCGACTGGTCCCCGGTATAGAGACTCCATATGTAATGGGAAGTCCGGACTGATTAGGGATTATCCAGATTTGCAAGGGCTTCTTCGAAAGTGCCTTCGGTTCTGTTCGAACCGGAACAGACTTGTATGGATGTGTGTCTGACATTACACTTTGAGATGTAAAGCTGGTTTCTATCAAATACATTAATGTAACGACCCAGAAATTTCGATCCAGAAATTTCCAGATAGTTAGGAACAGAAAAAGAGATAGAAGAAGAAGAAATGGAAGCAAGACACAGATACCTCACATTCACAGCGGATAAAATATAATATCACATAAATAATAGTTATACAAAGGAGACTGTACTTGTCATATTACACTTTATTATATCAGAGTTACAACAGATTTACAATCACAGAACAGATAAATCTATCTGTATCAGATACTATAATATATATTAACACCAGAAGCTCTCCATACGTTCCTGTTCTCCAGCTTGCCTCTTGAGCTCCAGAACGTCCTTACCTGAAAATCTGTAATACTCGGTCTGACCCGAGCGTTACATTCTGTTTGGTGGAGGAGATTTATTCTCTTAGCTTAACACCCTTCTCTAAGACGTACGAGCTCAGAGGTTATGTAATTGATCGTTACTAGTGATACATTCCCAATTTGGTAATGTGGCATACGAAGTGCTGCTGATCATTTGTTGATCAAAGCATGACTTCGTGAAAAAAGTGTAGCTTTGTGGATGAGACCTCATCAAGCCTCACAACCTGGTAATGGTCGAAACAGGAAAGATACGGCAAGGTTTCAGGAGTCGCACCCCTAGGGTATGTCCATTCCTTCTGGAAAAGGGTGGTATCATGGTATGGAGCCCAGATACTTAACTCTTGTGAACGCTGTATATTTATTGCCGTGTGATGTTTCTTTGTGATTGAAAGCACTCGGATAAAGGTTGCAAACGACCGGGTGTGGCATATCTTAGGTGTTACTCCCGGGAAGGGAGTACACCAGCCTTGTGTTGGCAGAGAGCTGGGTAAGTTCTCGGGGCGTCCCTCCAGAGGCGTACCCCTGTGGCAATAGGAAGTTCCTTGGCCTGACCATTTGTTGGAAAATCCAATCTCCAATACGCGCCTTATATGGTTTTAGTTGTATAACCTTCCATTTACTTATGGTGGTCACCACTGTTTAGATGGTAGCTATAGTAGGCATAGTTCGAAATGCCTATGCTAGCTAAGATTAATATTATACTTTCAAAATGTTTTCCACTATACGCTAATAATAATATTAAATGGTTTTGGCATGTCAAGCATTTTTGACTATCATAAGGAGAAATCTCCTCCAATTCTGTGTTTGCATGGTGTGTGTGGTAGGAGGCCTTATGGTAGTTTCATTTTCTAAAAAGCATTGTGAATTTCAATGTTTTAAAATCTTTTAATTGTTTTTAAAGACAAAATGTTTTTATTTGCTCATACCAGTCCCATGACTGACCCGGAGTTTATTGTTCCCTTCCTAAACTCTGGATGCCCACAATTTTTCACACGAGCAGTCTAGAGTTTGGTTTTTCATATAATTAATAATAGGTATAGATTCAGTAGCATTTGGAGATCTTCTTCAGTCTTTTGGATCATAGAAGTCTTGGTATGGCAATCACGTTTGGGATCACATTTGCAACAAGTTCAGTTGATGGTGATTCGAGCTTGAAGTTTTGGAGCTCTAGCTTTGGAGTTTTCGTTTGAAGTTGCAGTTTTGGATTCTATTAAAGACTTTGCTCATATCGAGATATTTCTGCTGTGGTGTTGTCTTGTATATATTCTCTGATGATGTCGGATATGTTGTATCATGATGTATATCACATTGTATCTTTATTGTATATCAATGTATTATCTTTTGTTTCCGATGTGTTATTTATCATCTAATGTTGATGCAAGCTTCGGCGATACGGATTCGATGTCGTTTGTCAGGTATCGAGTTCGGGTCGTATAAATTAATGTGATTAATTAAGGATAATTAATTAAAGGTTAATTAATTAATTATCAATGGTTAGTTAATAAATGTTTAAAGGTTAATTGATTTAAAGAATAAGTAATTAATGAGGTTAATTAATTAAGGTAATTAATTTAAGAATAATTAATTAATTGAAGGTTAATTAATTAATGAAAGTAATTAAGGGATGATTATTAATTAAGGATTAATTAATTAAATTTTTAAAATTAATTAAGGATAATTAATCGAAGGATTAATTATTAATTAAAGGTTAATTAATGATTAATTAAAGGATAATTAATAATGATGGTTTGTAATTAATTAATTATTAATTAACCTGAGTAGAAATTTATTCATAGGTAACGATCTGGTTTAAAATTAATCAGATGACTTGATTATTATGCTTATGAATGTATGGATGGTATGAAATGCTATGAATTATGTGATATCCCTTATGTGTAATGTTGTGTGATATGTTTGAGCTGTGGAATGTAATTTATTTATCTGTAATGCATTTATGTTATCTATCTGTGATTTTGTGTATAAAGATAAGCGTTATAGGATTATACTGCTTATCGATATTGTTGTGATTGTATCTGTAATGATTGATGATGTGATGATTAATGATGTTGCGCTATTGTGTTAAACCCTAGACTATACCATACACACAAATATGGATTGCACGAGGATATTGGTTAAGTCATAGATTTTTAATGATTTTAAAGATCGAATTTTTGAATCCAAAATAGTTTTGAAATTGGAATTGAAAGCTTTTGAAAAGGAGTTTTAAAGATAAAAGTTATTTTGAATAACTGGATAAAGTTTTGAAATTTAAATAATTTGATTTGAATTTGAATTCAAGATTTGAAATTGAATTCAATGTTTGGAAGTTATGGTTTAAAAAGGTTGTACAAGTTATAAATGTGTTTATATATGGGTTTTAAAACATTTTAAAAGCATTATTTTGAGAATTTGAATTTAACCTAAGTTTTATACTTAAGGGGCTTTAACTTGTACAAATATAACTGGATTTTTCCGAAACGAAAACTATTTGTTTTCAAATAATAATAGCTTTCATACAAGGAAATGATTTCCAATTTGTTTTGAAAAGTTTTAAGTTTGAAATGAAATTGTGAATGGTTTTGAAAGCTATGAATGAACCTTTATGAAAGATTATTAAACCCTGTTTTGAAATCGAAGAGGAGTTTAAAAGGTGTATCTTTTATATAAAAGATTTGAATTGGAAACGAGTTTGAAAGTTATTAAATCTTTGATTTAAAGATTGAATGAGTTAATCCAAATTGAAATGGAAATTGTTTTGGAAAGCTGTGAATGAATTTTTGTGAAATCTAGGTGAACTTTGTGAAGTGAATCTTTTGTTTAAAGATTTGAAATTGGTAATTTGTTTTAAACCATTTGAGAAGAAAGTTTGGGTTTTAAAGTTGTGACTTAACTGAAATCCCATTATCCATATGTTTTTAAATATTGCGCTCATTATTCGGTTTAGCCGGGAGAGGACCTTGTGTTATATAACGCATTCCAATAATGATACGATGTTACAGATGGAATTTGAAGACCGATGGTGAAGATCGGATATTTTCGAAAGCGAAAGGATAACTCGTCGAATGTCTCTGCACCGACTAGTCCCCGGTATGGAGACTCCTTATATGATGGGAAGTCCGGACGTGATTAGGGATTATCCAGATTTGCAAGGGCTTCTTCAGGAGTGCCTTTGGTTCTGTTCGAACCCGAAACAGACTTGTATGGATGTGTGTCTGACATTACACTTTGTGATGTAAAGCTGGTTTCTATCAATGGTGGCGGAGATTTATTATCTTAGCTTAACACCCTTCTTGAGACATACCAGCTCAGAGGTTATGTAGTTGATGGTTATTAGTGATACATTCCCAATTTGGTAATGTGGCTTACGAAGTGCTGCTGATCATTTGTTGATCAAAGCATGACTTTGTGAAAAAGTGTAGCTTTGTAGATGAGACCTCATCGAGCCTCGCAACCTGGTAATGGTTGAAACAGGAAAGATGCGGCAAGGTTTCAGGGGTCGCACCCCTAGGGTATGTCCATTCCTTCTGGAAAAGGGTGGTACCATGGCATGGAGCCCAGATACTTACTCATGTGGACACTGTATATTTATTACTGTATGATGTTGCTTTGTGGTTGACGATCCTTGGATAAAGGTCGCAAACGACCGGGGGTGGCATATCTTAGGTTTTACTCCCGAAAAGGGAGGAAACCGGCCTTGTGTTGGCAGAGGGCTGGGTAAGTTCTCGGGGAGTCCCTCCAGAGGCGTACCCCGTGGTAATGGGAAGTCCCTTGGCCTGACCATTTGTTGAAAAATCCAATCTCCAATACGCGCCCTATACGATTTTAGTTGTATAACCTGTCATTTACTCATGGTGGTTACCACTGTTTAGATAGTATCTATAGTAGACATAGTTCGAAATGTCTATGCTGGCTAAGATTAATATTATACTTTTGAAATGTTTTCTGCACTATGCACTGATAATAATATCAAATAGTTTTCGCATATCAAGCATTTTTGACTATCATAAGGAGAAATCTCCTCCAATTTTGCGTTTGCGTGGTGTGTGTGGCGGGAGGCCTTATGGTAGTTTCATTTTCCAAGAAGCATTGCGGATTTCAAATTTTAAAATCTTTTGTTTGTTTTAAAGATAAAATGCTTTTTTTTCTCATACCAGTCCCATGAATGACCAGGAGTTTATTGTTCCCTTCCTAAACTCTAGGTGCCCACAATTTTCCACACGGGCAGTCTAGAGTTTCGTTTTTTTACCAGATAGTCAGATAGTAGATGTAGATTCGATATCTTTGAAGCCTTTGGGATCTTAAAGATAACATTTGCTTTATTCTGGAGTTATCTAGTTTTCTTATTGTATCGTGATGATGGTTCGAGCTATCTTTAGTTTGGAGATGGAGTTGCAGTTGCATTATGGAGTTGGATTCTTTTGGAGATTCTTTTGGAGTTATCTTTCCGCTGTCGATGGTTGCAAAGCCTAGACCATCCAACTGTGTTTTATTTCCGCTGTTATTTTTGTATCTCTGATGTTAATATCATTTGTATCAAATTGTTATATATCATTGGATATGGTATTCATTGGAGTTATATGATATTCATTGTTGTCTTCCGCTGTGTTGTTGTACTTAATATGTTATATGCTCCGACGCATGTCAGATTTCAACAGTTGAAATTTGGGTCATGACACCCTCCCTCTATAAGATCTCAGTGTTATTCAAAGTTATAGGATTATTTGTAATTCAAACTGTTGAATAAAAGGTGCGGTTGAGCCTTGAAATTTGTTGGGTGTGATTGTTTCCCCGGAAATCAGTCAGGTGATCTTGTGGCCTGGAAAATCAAGAGAGTTTGCCTCGAACTCAAATATAGAAGGGTGTACCTCATGGCCTTGAAATCGAGGGTGTAATCTAGGAGATTATTTGAAAAGAAATCCGTACAATTGTGCAGGAATGTACGTAGGATAACTTCGAACCAGTATAAAATCCTGGTGTGTTCTTTCCTTTACTGCTTTTACTTATTATTTGCATCTGTGTCTGATTCCATGATTATATCTATGTCTATGTATTGCATTTGTTGGTGATTAAATTACATAAGTTTGAAAAAGATTTATTAAATCCACAAAACACTATTCACCCTCCTCTAGTCTTATTCTAGCCTTAAGATTCGTAATCCGCATTTCTAACATTCGGTATCAGAGCAAGGTTTTCAAAGTTTCATAACTTGAATTTTGAAAAATTAAAAAAATGGCTATTTTTGGAAATTTCGTTAACCCTAGTTTAAAACTTTCCAAATCATCATTGTCTCATAAGCTTGCATATAGTTATTATATAAAATCAAATTTTCTACCAAATTTGTATTCTGTGCATGAAGAAAAATGTTATATGGCCCTTGAAGAATCAACTCTCAATGGACAAATTGTACAAATCAAAAAGAAAAAGTGGATACTTGATAGTGGATGTTCAAGACACATGCCTAGTAATCCAGATATGCTTAATGATATTTCTACAAAGATGGAGGAATGGTTAATTTCGGAGACAACCCAAAAGGATATATGATTGATCGACAATGTCTGTGACTCTAAACTCTTACTATTTCTAATGTTTTATTAGTTAAAAATCTGAAAAACAATCTAGTTAGTATTAGTCAACTTTGCGATAAAGGATAAAAAATTAAATTTGAAAAAGACAAGTGTCATATCGAAGATAATAATTCAAATATTATATTTGAAGGAATTAGGAAGAAAAATATTTATATTCTTAGTATGAAAATCTCAAATGATAATCTATGTCTTTTGGCTAATGCAAGTGACCCTTGGATTTGGCATAAAAGGTTTGGACATTTGAATTTTAGACTCTTATCTAAAATTTCTAAACTTGATCCAGTAAGAGGTCTCCCTAGAATGAATTTTAAAATAGATAGTATATTTGATGCTTGTCAATTAGGAAAATTTAGGAAGAGTTCTTTCAAATTAAAAGATAAGATCTCGACTTCGAAACCTTTTAAGTTACTTCATTTAGATTTATTTGGTCCATCTCAAATTAAATCAATAAATCACAATAAATATATCTTTGTAATTGTAGATGATTATTCTAGGTTTACATGGACAATTTTTATGAAACATAAAAGTGATACTTTTGATTCATTTAATTTTTTTACAAAAAGAATTCAAAACCAACTCTCTTTAACAATCATAACTATTCGTAGTGATCATGGTCGGGAATCTGAAAATGAAAGTTTTGAGAAATTCTGCAATAAAAAGGGAATAACTCATAATTTCTCTTTTCCAAGAACTTCACAACAAAACGAAGTGGTAGAATGAAAAAATAGGACATTTCAAGAGTGTGCTAGAACAATGCTTTCAGATTGTAATTTCCTAAAACATTTTTTGGTTGAAGCAGTTGCTACATCTTGCTACATTTTGAATAGAATATTAGTCAGACCATTAACTAATAAAACACCCTTTGAACTTCTTTACATGAAGAAACCAAAGGTATCTTATTTTAGAATCTTTGGAAGTAAATGTTTTATTCTAAATACAAAAGATAATTTAGATAAATTTGATCCTAAATCCGACAAAGGAATCTTTATCAAATATTCTAATATAAGTAAAGCATACGGAATTTTCAATTTAAAAACTAATACCATTGAAGAAACAATGCATGTTTCGTTTGATGAAAATTTCAAAGATGCTGAACAAATTAGTTATGAAGAAGATTTTGCTACACTAAATAATGAATCAATTGAAATAGATAATGAACTCATTCATCCAAATAAAAAGGTTAAACTTTTAAAAGATCATCCTGTAGAAAGTATACTAGGAAATATTGAGTCTGTAGTTAGAACTAGAAATCAACTAAATAACAAGAGTAATGTAGCTTTCACATCATCTGTTGAACCTAAAATCCAAAGGAAGCATCATCTGAGGTTTCATGAATTTTGGCTATGCAAGAAGAACTGAATCAATTTATCAAAAGTAATGTTTGGAAACTTGTTCCTAGACCAGAGGATAAAACTATCATAGGAACTAAATGGGTTTATAAAAATAAAATGAATGAACTAGGTGAGGTCGTTAGAAATAAAGCTCGATTAGTCGCACAAGCTTATTTTCAAGAAGAAGGAATAGATTTTGATGAAACCTTTGCACCCGTAGCAAGATTAGAAGCAATTAGTATTCTACTTGCATTTGCAAATTATAATAATTTCAAATTGTTTCAAATGGATGTTAAAAGTGCATTTTTAAATGGATTTTTTAAAGAGGAAGTTTATGTTGAACAACCCCCACTCTTTGAAGATGAAAATTTTCCAAACCATGTTTTCAAACTTAAGAAAGCTCTATATGGTCTGAAATAAGCTCCTAGAGCATGGTATGACAGACTAAGATCTTTTTTATTACAATCAAATTTTGAAATTGATAAAGTAGGTAATACTCTTTTCATTAAAGAAATAAAAATGATATCCAACTAGTATAAATTTATATAGATGATATTATTTTAGATCAACTAATCATGAAATGAATAAAGAATTTTCTGAAATAATGACAAAAGAGTTTGAGATGGGTCATTGGTCAACTTACTTTCTTCTTAGGTTTACAAATAAAACAATTAGATAACAGTATTTATATTAGTCAAGAAAAATATGCTAGGGATCTAGTTAGTATATTTGGTATGACTACTGCGAGTGGAAAACCTACTCCTATGGCAACCAATGAAGATTTAAATAAAGAAGATCTTTCAAAAGATGTAAATCAAAAACTATATAGGGGAATGATTGGCACTACTATATATCACTACAAGTAGACCTGATATCATGCATAGTGTTTGTCTCTATGCAAGATATTAATCTCAACCCAAAGAGACTCACTTAAAAGCTATGAAATGTATCATAAGATATGTTAAATATTCTTTTGACTATGGTTTATTTTACCCTAAAAATGATTCATTAGATTTAATCTCTTATTGTGATGCTGACTATGCTGGTTGCAAATCTACCCGAAAATGTACAAGTGGAACATGTCACTTTTTAGGGCATTCTCTGGTTTCGTGGTTGGTAAAAAGCAAAATACTGTTTCTTTATCAACAACTGAAGCATAATATATATCTACTACTTTGGCTTGCTCTCAAGTCATTCATATGCAACAAACCTTAAAAGATTTTGGATTAACAATTTTAAAATCTCCAATTTATTGTGATAATACTGGTGCAACAAATTTATTTAAAAATCCTATTCATCATGCTAAGACTAAACATATTGATATCAGTTATCATTTTCTCAGAGATAATATAAGTAAAGAGATTATTTCTCTTATATTTATCAACTCCGAGAATCAAATTGGTGATATTTTAACCAAACCCTTAAATCAATCTATATTTACTAAATTAAGAAGAGAACTAGGCATTTGTTCAGTTACTGAATTATAAAATATAGACATACTAACACTTAAACATAGGCATAAAAGAAAAATCAAAATTTTCTCATAGGTATGTCGACATATCTCTATCACCCATGTCGATATACAACGATAAATTTTGAAAATTTGATTTTCCCTCTAAAAATAATTTGGTAGTTATATAAACCTATGTATTTCGAATTTTTCTGTCTTCACTTTCTCTGTATTGAATCTGAAAATTAAAATTAATGGCCTCCTCCACAAAATCAAACCAAAATGACATAATTTCTTTTCCTTCTCCTCATTCTGGTCCATTTCAACGCACTACACTGGCACGTGTAAAAAAGATTGAGGAATATTTAAAGGATGCCATACAAATGTTGATTTAACTTCAAGTTGTGCAAATAAAGATGGCAAAAGAACAAGAAAAGCAAGGCAAAATTCTTCGAAATTTGCAAAAATTCCTAATGGATAATCATGAAAATCCTATTGTGATTAAAGAAGATTCTCCCAACATTCAAGTGCATAAACCTTTAGAGCACGACGAAGAAGAGGAAGAGGAAGAGGAAGAAGATGAAGATGAAGAAGCACCTATGGAAGAAGACGACAAGGTGGTCTACGTAGGCGAAGTATGTTTTGACAAAGATGGAAATTTGGTTGAACAACGTGGAAACTTTTGTTTTCACTATCCAAATTATTCAATTCACAAATCTCCAATTATCAAAAACTCTCATTAGAAGTATAATTCTATAATTTATGTACTTAAATATATTTGTGTGTTTATGATCCATATAAATATGTAAATATATCATGGGTATAATAATTTCTGTTTCTCTTATTATACTTCCTTATTACTATTTAGTTTAGATAGTATTAGAATAAGGGATAGTTATATATATAAGCATAGGACTAGTTTTTTTGTTGATGACAAATGGGGAAAATTATAAAATAGAGTAGTTAGAGTAGTTAGGCTTAGATTAAGAGAGAGTGATTAGTTTTAGGGGGAGTTATTTGTTTTAGGGGGAGTTATAGTAAAGGTGAAGTATTTTTATAAACATAGGTTGTCATCATAAAAAAGAGGGAGATTGTTAGTCCTTGAGAAGGATGGTTTTGATAATAAAAATATTAGGACTTATTATAAAATATAAATACTAACGTTATAGTTTAGATATATATGTTTATGCAGGATATAAACATGTAGGTACCAAGAATGTAGACTATACAGTATAGAGATACAAGACTGATGAATTTAAAGATCAAAGATATCAAGATTGAAGACTCATGCGTATCAAGATATCAAGAGTTCAAGATTTCAAAGTACAAGATAAGTATCGAGTCTAGAATTATGTTAAAACTTTTTGAAAGCACTTACAACATTATTCAAAATTTATTCGTGGAATGGAATCCACTTCGAGCCTGTTAAAGCGATGGAACCCTAGTGGGATGGAACCCACCACAATGTCTAGTGGAACATATAGTGGTCCTATTTTGATGTCCACTAATTTTATGAAAATTCGTTTCAAAAATATATCTCTTATTTTAAAATGTTTTTCAAAACCTTCTTTTCAAAAAGATATCTCTCCTTTTTGAAATACTTTAGCCTCAAATTATCTTTATCATTTTTAATATTTTGATTTCAAAATTGTCCTTGATTTTAAACTATCTCTTGTTTTAATATTTAGCTTTTAAATATTTATATACTTAGATTTTAAAACACTTTATAGATTTAGATTATATATTAAAAATTACTTTCCGAACTCTTTTTTATGTTTAAACTATATTCAAGTATATTTATAAAAGTTCAGAAATTGTTTTGAAAAATTATAGAAACCAATTTTAATAAGAAAATAAAAATCACCATTTTTGCCTATTGCATGTCGACATACCCCAACCCCCTCCCCTATGTCGCCATGGTGTTCGTTAATATTCAAAATTCAAATTTTCAAAAGAAGTGTCTATTCATCGTATCTTTTCATGAAGATATGGCTGTTGATCTTCTATACGTATCAGTAGTTCTAAATGAATTTTTAATCAGATTTCACTTATTTTCTCTCCTCTTTATTTTCCACATTTATTCTAAAGAATTCTAGAACTATACTCTGCCGAAATACAAAGTGAATCAAACTTGAATATCTCTTATTTGATTCTCTACCACTCCCTCCATAAGATCTCAGTGTTATTCAAAGTCAAAGGATTATTTGTAAATCAAGCTATTGAGTAAAAGGTGCGGTTGAGCCTTGAAATCAATTGGGTGTGATTATTGCCCAGGAAATCAATTAGGTGATCTTGTGGCCTGGTAAATCAATAGAGTTTGCCTCAGACTCGAATACAGGAGGGTGTACCTCGTGGCCTCAAAATCGAGGGTGTAATATGGGAGACTATTTTGAAAAGAAATCTGTACAATTGTGCGGGACTGGATGTAGGGTAACTCTGAACCAGTATAAAATCCTGGTATGTTCTTTTCTTTACTACTTTTACTTATCATTTGCATCTATGTCAGATTCTATGATTATATCTCTGTCTGTGTATTGCATTTGTTGGTAAATTACATAAGTTTGAAAAAGTTTTATTAAATACACAAAATACTATTCACCTCCTCTAGTGTTATTCTAGCCTTAAGATCCGTAATTTGCATTTCTAATAGTCACAACGTCATAGAACAATGGCCAGAAAAAGATCCAATTGAAGCACAACAAACAAAATCCCTGTCAAAGCCACCAATGAGGACTACAAAAAGGTAATTTCTAACTTACAAATTTTAATAAATGGTAATAATGAATTAGTTAATATATGCAATAAAATCTCAAAGCATAATTTGCTAATTTTAGAAAAGATGAAATCAATAAAAATTCAAAATGAGAAATTGAAAATTGAGAAATTAGATTTAGTAAATCTACATGGTGTTTTGGAAAATAATTTTGAGACTCTTAAAAATTTTGTAGATGAAACAAAATACTATGTGTGAAAAAAAAAGAAATTTTTTCAAAATAAATTATGGATTTGAAAAGGCAAAATGATTTATTACAATCTTCATTAGATAATTCAGAATCTCGAATTTTTTTCCTCAAAAATGAGAATAATACATTTAAAAAAGAATTCTAAATTAAACTAGCAAATTGATATTTTGAAAAACAATAATATTTCTTTTGAAAATAATAATTGTGACTTTAAAGCTAAATTTGATAAACTTAACACTGAAGTCACAAAATTTAATAAAGGTCAAAACGATTTAAAAATGATTTTATCTAGTTCTAGACCTTCACATGATAAAAGTGGCTTAGGATATAGTAAAACTGATCATAGAAATAGCAATAGATACGCTTTCATGTATAGTTAAAATGTTTGTGCTAGTACTAGATCTCGAGTAAAGTGAAAATCAAATTTTCATAGAAATTCAAATACTACTACGACCAATAATATTCTTAATTTCTCTAGAAGTAAAAAATCATTAACAGGAATTAAAATAAAAATTATCTAAGTATTTGGGTTCTTGTTAATTGGAAAAATAGAGAAAAATACATTAACGTTCATTTTGATATGGTAGTTAATAATGAAAATTATATTTATAAAGGTTTAACCACACCCAAATGGGTATGGTTTCCCAAAACCTAACTCCCTCAGACACTAACATAGTAAAAGGGTACCAAAAATGATTATTACTTATTGTAGGTACTTAGAGAAACAAAAAGAAAAGGATAGATTTTGTAATTTTAAAGGATGTTCCATATATTTAATAGAATTACATGCTTATAATGAAATATGGACTGCAGCAAACATGGTAAAATCTATTTTAGTTTTTTTCATAATTAATACTGAGTTTATCTCGCTACTTACAAGATATTTTATAAAAAATATTATATTCCCTTATTCTTTTTTATAATGACAAAGGAGGAGAAATTCATATGCATATTTATAGAGAGAGATATTATAATTAAGGAGAGATGTTGCAATTAAGGGGAGCTTTAAAAATATTAATATTGTTTTATATAGAATGAATATTTTAAAAAAATTGTATAGTTGTTATCATCAAAAAAGGGGAGAATGTTAGAAGATCAATTGTCAGATTTTAATGGCAACAACTATATAATTATGCCAAAGAATATCTAAGCTAATTTGCAGGTACATAAGCATCAAAAAGTGACAAACAAATACGTTCAAAACGAAGCTACACGGTACAAAAAAGGATGAAAGTATGTATATGGAGATAGAATAAGAGATATACACGATAGAGGCAAGACGAAGGTGACAAACAAAGTATTATTAGTCATAGAGTGTCATGCCTAGAGTTTACAAATGTTAAAATCTTCTCAAAATGGTACACACACATATACATTCATATTTTAAATGAATAATAAAGTTTTCAGAAAATTGCATGGAGCAGGACTCAAACCCGGGTCACTAGTTTAATAGGCAAGTGCTCTAACCAAATAAGCTATGGTAACTTTTGTTTATCAACAAAATTCAACCGGCTGAATAATACCATTCAGACGGTTGAATGCTGAAACATTTCATAAATTGATATGATGTTTTAGCCAGCTGAATGGTTTCATTCAGTCGGCTGAAAGGCCTGAAAATGCCTATTTCTTTGTTGTTTTCAAAATTAACAAATTCAGAAGGCTGAATTATATTTTCAACCGGTTGAATACTTTCAATAGTTATTTTTATGAAAAGACACTTCTCTTCGTCGATGAGAAACTTCTTCAAGTCAACAGTTGCACCTGTTCCTTTTCAGTATTATCTTTCATGAATAATTGCAACTGTTTAATCTCTATAAATAGATTTCAGAATTCAACAAACAAAAAAACTTAACCGATTTTAATATTCTTGAATTCTTATCTCTTATTCTCTATTTTCAATTTGCACTCAAACTTCATACAATCTCTGATTGTTAATCATTCCATCTTCCACATTTCTCAAGCGCACTATGCTATATATCAGAAAGGAGAAGATTATTAGAAGATTGTACTTAATTGACTTATCAGTGCTATATAAAAGAGCACACTACAGTTAGATACTTTTGCCAAGTTGTAAAGAAGTCTTGTTCAGTTGCTCAGGCAGTAAAAGTCCTATTTGGTTGCTTAGGCGGTATATGTTCTGTTTGGTTGCTCAGGCGGTGTAAACCCATTCCTCTGGGTTAAATGAGAGTTTCTAGCTTAATTCTAGAAGGAGTCTGGGACTGGACGTAGAACGGGAGTTCGAACCAGTATAAAAATCTCTGGTGTCCTTTACTTCACTACTTTATTTATTTACTTGCTTAGTTATTATTCCACACAAGTTGTTTATCCATATTATGCGACCCTATAGCACAGTAACTTTCATTTGGTATCAGAGCCTGGAGTTCTATAGATCGTCACAACATCATAAAACAGTGGCTAGAAAAAGATCCAATCGAAACACAACAAGCAAAATCCCTGTCAAAGCCATCAATGAGGACTGCAAAAAGGTACCTTCTGATTTACAAATTACAGTAAATGGTAATATTGAATTAGTTAGTATATGCGATGAAATCTCAAAGCATAATTATCTAATTTTAGAAAATATGAAATCAATCAAAATTAAAAATGAGAAATTGAAAATTGAGAGATTAGACTTAGTAAATCAACATATTTCAAGCCAGAAAATACCACTCCTTCTATTGACCCTATCTCTCTCAAAGCACATCTAAATTGAGTGATTTTTTTTTGAAATGACAGAGAAAAGAATTTTCTAAACTTTTCTTTTTACTGCTTGTCAAAATTCCAAGAGTAACATGACCAAACATCAAAGAAAAGATGATTTTTGTTTGGTTTTCCAAGATTTACAAGTTCGAAAGCATTTCAAGTTTTCAAAGATTTCTTATGAATAAAATTTTTGTTTTAAAAATAAAAGTTTAAACTTTGGTATATTACATAAATTTTCGGTATTACATGTGCTTGCTAATGATGTTGAAGGTGGGGTTTAAATCATATTATGATGTTGCTTATGTACGTGAATTCTTATATGTAGTAATATCATTTTATGAATGATGATAAAATGTAATGCTTGCTTGTGGTTATAATTTTGATTTGGTTATGGATGTTTTAAACATGGTGTTGTGTAGTTTTGCTAAATAAGTTTGCACTTTGGTTTTCTTTTATCGACGTAGAATTTCATACGACCTTTGGTTTAGAAATTAAAACCAATTTGAAAGTTAGTAACTTATTTTTAGTTTTTAAATACTTACTTGGGTTTCCAAAAAGATAGTGACTTTCCAAGTGGTTGATTTCAAAGAAGAAAGTAAGAGAAGAATTCTAAGAAAATGCATCCATAACGATAGCCGCTATGGATGTAGTTTCGATGAAAATTCGATACTTGAAAGGTTTTAATTTTTCTACTTTAAAATTTTAGTAAATGTTTTACAAACTTAAAAAAATGTGTTTTAGAAAGTTAATTAAGTTTTTAATCATTAATTATTAATTAATTAAATTTATTAGTTAATAATTAATTAATATTAAATCAGGATTATTAAGTTTATTTAAATAAGGATTAGTTACTAATTAATTATATTTTAAAGTTAAGACTAAATTTATTTAATTAATAATTTATTTAATTAAATTTTAATTAATTATGTGTTAAGTATATAATTTATTTTAATTAATTATTGATTTAATAAAGGGTCTAGTTATTAATTAATTACTAATCAAGTTAAATTTAACTTAGGAATTTAATTAAAACTTAATTATATTTTAATTAGTTGCAATGAAGGTTTATTTTATTATTTAAGTTTTAGTTAAAGATTATTTAATTTATTGATTATGATTAATGAATATTTAATTATTAATTAAGGTTTAAGTTATTATTTAATAATTAATAAAGCATTAATTAGGGTTGTTTTATTGGTACTTTTTCAAAGATGGTTTTGAACTCAAGGAATTCAAACGTTGATACTATTAAGTAGACAAATGACTATGAATGAGTTATGATATGGTTGTTTGTGTTTATGTGGACAACTATTAGCAAAATAAAATTTCGTTCTGCTATAAATTGAATATTTGATTTTGTGGACATTTGATAGCAAAATAAATCTATGTACTACTATAAATTGACTGTTTGGACATGTATTAAGTAGAATAAATCCCCGCTCTGCTATAAATTGATTGAATTGTTTAGACTCCTATTTAGCAAGACAAATCACCATCCTTAAATTTTTGTTATTTGGACATGTTTATGCTGGTTAGTTTATATTGACATGGCATTTGCTGATTTGGATATGAAGTATATTTACATATATGTTGACTTATGTAAATAAATTGTTCAATAACTTGAAAGTGAAATTGAAATTAAATGGTAACTTTACTGTTACCATTTGGATTGCTGAGCCTCCTTTTGAATTTATAAAGTATGGTTTTGAAAGAACTTCAATTCTTTAATCAATTTAAAGTTAAGGTTTATATATGATTTTTCTAAGTTATATTATTATTTTATAAAGGTATTTATAAAAAATAACTTGTTTATAAATAAGTTTTAATAAGTAAAAAGGTTTGTTTAAAGTGACTTAAAAGGATGAGTTGCAAAAGATATTTTATAAAGGATTTTTGATGTGTGTAAAGAGATTATGTAAATTGACTTGTAGACTTACAAAAGCATTTTACAGATTGACTTTGAAAATTTGTAAGTTATTTGAATTATAAAGAGAGCTTTTAAAAGGGGACTTTTATAAAGGATAAGTGAATCGATTTATCGTAAGTAATGTTTTCAAAAAGAAATTTAAAAGGAAGAATTTTCCAAATGTTTTGATAATATGCTTATACCCCTAACGAAGTATAGATGTTTTCCATGTAAAAAGAGGAAGTAAGGGCTTTGAAAATGGTGTTGTGTAAAGATCTTTTGATCAAATTTTATAAAGTGATTTTATTAATTAAAGATTAATTAAACAAAGGCTTAGTGAATCCCATATTGAATTGAATAAATGTTTGAATGTTTATTTATTTGATAGTTAAATAACCCACTATCAAATATGGAGTAAATTATAACTTTGGAAATATCTAGGAGAAACACATGAGTTATATGGCACAGTCATCCCCAATGATGTTGCACTGTATATATAAATCTCGATTTGTTCTTCTAGAATAAATGATAAGGAAATCTGTCCATAAATGGTTAGAAGGTGACTCCGCTCTTATATTTTGTCTGCTTATTTCTTGAATAATCGAGGTTGAGTTGACCGAAAATTATCGAAAGTTATTTCGAAGAGACCGGGATCTAATATGTTATCCGTACACCACTCAATCCAACTCAAGTGTGCGAATGGAAGTCATCTGGAAGAATATGGAGTCAAAGACAAAGCTTTGAAGTGCAAGGGCTATTTGTTATTAATCTTGGACGGGATTCCCCAAAATGGATGTAATAGAAATAGTGCCTTCGGTTTCGTTCAGTCCCAGAACAAACTTGTATGGATGAATGCTGGCACTGCACTACTGCTTGGAGGTCAGTGTTAGCATTCCAAATAGGTTTTCTATACAAAAAGGTAAAACATAGCCTCAAGCCCCATCAGCTGAAAATGATTAAAATGAGGGAGATGCAGTGGGGCTAAGTAGGTCGCTCCCATTTAGGCTTTGATTATCCCTATCTAAAGTCGATAGTATCTCTCATTTGTATGCTACAGGGTCTATTAACCAAGGGGTGATCATATTCAAAACTACCAGTTAAGTATTAGACAGGTCGTGTGTTGGCAGGAGACCCTGGCGAGGTCCTCGGTGTTACTTTATCTAAAGATGCACTAGGTGGTACCCCAGTGACCCATTCATTGTATTGAATCCATTCTCCAGCACGAGCCCTTACAGTCTAAGTTGTATACCTATTTTGCTGGAATTTAATTAATGTAACAATTTTGGCTATGATTAGCAAGTATTTGTATCTTAGACATTATTATATTATCAGATAATTTCATATGAAATGGTTTGGCTAACGTAAGGTGAAAACCCGTCCGTGTTTATGTGCGGCACAGTCTTAGGAGATACCTTTGATTTTAAAAGGGTTTTAAACATAATAATTTTGTTGTTGAGTTTACTCACGCCAGATCCATGTCCGACGTTGTTTTCTTTTTCTAAAATTCCTAGGTGCTCAAATTTTTGTAGGCAGCCAAGTAGTTCAGGTTTTCCCATAGATGCATTTTAGAGGAGCTTGGAGAGGGAGGCTTCCTCGATAGCTAGTTATTATCTTGTTTCCTCTGTATTGTATGTACCTTGTATTAGTTAGGTAGAGACATGTTGTTGTAACTTTCCAAGGGTAGATTGTATTAATATGACTCTGGTATATCATTTTTGAAATGATTTTGCAAAGTATTATGTTAATTAATATATGTTATTTTGTTGCGTTGTCAGATTCTATGATTGATTAGTTTCTTCTTATCTTCTATCTCCTTTCTTTCCCCTAACAATCTATCTTTCTAACACTAGTTGTTCGACACATGAATACCTTGGATATAGTAGTATCGACTTATTGGGTTCAAAAAGGCAAGTCGTTACAGCGTGGTGTCATCGCGCAAAGTTAAGCGAGAACCTTAGCTTTGGTGAGGTAACTTATTAAGAGATAAGATAATGGAATATCTTATGGTGATTTCAGCATATATATATAAGAGCACGTATTTATTAGTGATATAAAATATTTTACATTGTGTTGTTTGATCTGTTAAGCGACATATGAATTTTGGTCGACGCGCCTGATCAACGTTTGCTGATAGAGATTCCTAAACACTTAAGCAAGACCAATGGACATGATATTGATTTAAAATAGGGTGAATGAAATAATTTTACCTAGAAATATATTTTTTTATATAAATAATGATTTTCAAAATAGTATAATATAGTTTGGTATAGTTAGTTGAGGTGTTGTTTGTTAGGAGATAATAATATTCTATTATTATCAATTACGATTTTGTTAGTTATGCTTGTCTAGTTGAGCATTGCCTATTGTTAGTAGGTAGCTTCCCTTTATAAGATTTGGGGTGGGTGAATAGAAATAGGTAAAACATTAAAATGAACTAAAACATTAAAAGGAACATCTTGTGAATTAAGTTTCACAATTTTCGTTCATTGTTAATGTTAGGGTATAATTTGAATTAATAAAAGATGTTTATCAAAGGTTAGAATATTTTGCAATAAATATTTGGAAAATGATTTTATAAAAGTTGGGCTTATAAAAGGGATTAATCAGAATGTGTCTTTTGGTTAAAAATAATTTAGGTTAAAACTTGAGGACCTAACTCCTAGGGATTTTGGAAATTTTTTTTAAGGTTTTGAAAGATAATAATAGTATTATTTGAAATCAATCTTGGTTCAAGAATAAAATTTTGGGCATGAAAATGTTAAGAAAGAATTATTTTCTTTGTATTGGTTAGGGAAAATGAGTCTTGATTGCTTTTGATGGTTTGAATAATCTTCTAAGTGACTATCAGATGTTTGCCTAGGCAAACATTGTGGTGCACTTATTTAATTATTCTCTTTATCATTGTACAATTGAAACAAGTTCAAACACGAACGAAACTAAAGTAACTCAGTGATAAATGTTTTTGTGGAATTATGAGAAGTGCTATTTCAAAATGGGATTTTGAAGTAAAATTAATATTCTTAAGTTAACTAGTTCGAGTGGCTCAAAAATAACTTAAAATTTGGAAAAGACATGTGTTCGGATGGTAAACACTTCTCTTTAGTATTACCTTTCTTGGTAAAGGAATGTATGATACTGTTTGGTAGTACCCAATTCCTTAGCATCATTTTGAAGTTAATCGGGCTGTATATATATATATATTCTATGATTAAAATATATTTTTTCAATTCAAAAAAGTATTTGAAATAAGATCGGGTATTTGGATCCTGAGTTTTCGTAGGGAAATAAGTGCGAAATGGAATAGTGAATCTATTAAGGGTATATACTCTCAAGATGTAGTGGAGTATTATACAAGTAGAATCCAAGTTTAGTTTTATGAAACATTTCATAAGTAATTTAGTGGGAATAGAATTGGTACTAAGGAGAACCAATTAAATAAGTGCGTAAATTGGATGTAGATCATTTTTCATTTTATATAGTTTGATCTAAGATTCAAGTACATGACTTTGAGGTGTGAAACGTTCCAAATAAAGATATATTACTCAATTTTTGATGACGAGCACTTGATGAGGATTTTTGGTGTTGGACAAAAAAATTCTATCATAGTTATGCTATGTAAGGAGAATAGAGGTTCCTGATCAAAGAGCCTAATCAGAGTCCACACTAGAAATTGGGCGAGCGATACTAGTTCAGAAGTGAAGTTATGTATTCGAGTTGAGGTCGAATTAGATTTTCCATAAGAATGGTCTAGATATATCATGCAAATTGGTATATTGTGTTAGGTGTTTCCTAGGATAGGTTGAGGTGTAATTTTGGGGACGAAATTCTTTTAATGGAGGAAGAATGTAATGACCTAGAATTTCACTGGTTCAATTTGCGAATAATGAAATAATTTTAAATACTCAATACATAGATATTATAGTGAAAATAAAACCCTTTTAAATAATAAATAATGATGGTGAAATAATTTTTAAATTCAATTTACAAAATTAATTAGTTTGAAGAAAGATTTAAAATGTGATCGAAATTTGTTTTTCGAATTTTAGACTTTTCGTCTGCTAAAATTTGTTGAAAATGTTGTGAATCCTTTAGTGTAAATATATAAAATCAATTTTAGAATAAGTCAGGATATGTATGTATTCATGTATGTATGCATTAGATAAGTATGTATATGTGTGTGTGTGTGTGTACACTTAACATAATATAATATAAAAAATTTAGTAAAAGTTAATGTCACATATAGGCAAACGTGTTTAAACATGTTTTCTTTGACATGATTAAGGGGACAAGGGGATGGGATGAAATGGCATGTGTGGTGGAGGGTATTGAGGTGGAAAAACAATATGGAGCATAGAAGTACAAGGGCAGAAGGTAATTCTCTTTTTTCTCTTGTTTATAAATAGTCTTCCATTTCCTCATTTTTCCTTCTCTTGCTCCCGTCATATCTTCCTTTATCCGACCCAAAAGGGGTAATTCTTTTCTTCAAACTGTGTAAAATTCCAACATTTACAACTTTTATTTGTATCACTTCTTAAAAATTTGAGCTTATCTATGTCAAAAATATATTTTTAAGAGTAACATAACCAAACGTCGAGGGGAAGATGACCCTTTTTTGAGTGATTTTTGTATGGTTTTCCAAGCTTTACAAGTTCTAAAGCATTTCAAGTTTTCAAAAATTTTTGGTGAGTAAACATTTGGTTATAAAATAAAAGTAGAAAACTTTGGTATATTGTATAAATTTGTGGTATTACATGTGCTTGTTAACGATGTTGAATGTTAGGTTTAAATCATTTTGTGATGTATATGTATTTGAAATCCTGTATGTAGTTAGATTAGACTTGGATTTGGAACTAAGTTTATAAATGATGGTAAAGTTAAATTCTTGCTTGTTGTTATGATTGTGATTTGATTATGGATGTTGTAGACATGGTTTTGTGTAGGTTCGCTAAGTAAGCTAGCACTTTGGTTTGGTTTATCGACAAAGAACTCTTACATGAATTCCGAGCATTGTTTTAGAAATCGAAATCAATTTAAAAGTTGGTAATTTATTTTTCATTTTCAAATAATTACTTAGGTTTTAAAAACATTAGTAACATTTTGTTATCCTTCCTTTTGTAAGGCTGTGACACCAAAGAATTGACTGGGAAACGAAGAAAATCAGTCCTGAAGATCGGTTATACACAGGTTCGCAATTGATACTGAATTTTTTTGCCTGGGTTTGGATCGAGCTACTGATGATATGGTATGACAAGCAACGATATAAAAGTTGACGTTCCAAATTTTAAGTCAATCAGAGTTCATGTTCGTGGGTTGTGGATCGATCAAGTCTCAAATGAAATACCTTTGGTTCGTATCCAACAAAAGTAGGTTACTTCGTATCCATAAAGTGAGCACCACTTCGTATCCATCAAGTGAGCATCACTTCATATCCATCAAGTGAGCACTGCTTTCTATCAACCAAGT
The DNA here is from genome assembly GCA_030765085.1 of Allium cepa. Taxonomy (NCBI): domain Eukaryota; kingdom Viridiplantae; phylum Streptophyta; class Magnoliopsida; order Asparagales; family Amaryllidaceae; genus Allium; species Allium cepa. The sequence goes on from CM060931.1 coordinate 447,139,623, forward strand.
GAGCCCTGGTTCGTATCCATCGAAAAAGCACTACCTCGTATCCATCACATCTATCCCATTTCGTATCCATCACTTGAGATTATATCGTATAGCTTCCATTTATACCCAATTCGTATCAATCATCACCTATACAATTCGTATCGATCAGTAACGACTGATACAAGATGTGCCACCAACACTACAAAACACCACTTAAAAGGCATCGATACAAGTTCGGTTTTCAATCAGTACGAAGGAGGTTCAGGTGAACGATATGAATGGAATAATTCGAAATGATATGAAACACGTCATCTCAGATCGATACGAATAGAGTACAAAAATTGTATACAGATGAGTTTACATAGGTGGATGAAAACAGGGCCTATAGGGGAGGAAGCCTTAGTCACTTGACATAAAAAGTGGGTTGGTCCTAGAAACGCCACATCATTGGCCATCATGCCGACATGAACGAGATCGACACGAAGTGGAGTGATATGAGCTCAGTTGCACATGAAAAATCCAAACTTATATCGATCATAACTCAAGATCTATATATCCAAATGCTACTAAATTTTCACAGGAGCTTGCCTACAACCTCAGGAATGTACCTGATCAATTTCATCCAAAAAGGATCAATTCTTGATCGATATGAATTCCATTCGTATCGCTCTGATATCGAGTCGAAATCCCCTGAACCCGATCCTGTGGGCCCACCTACGTGAGAGAAGAAGTCCTCTGAGATCTGGACGTGATATTTATAGCCTACACCTATAAGTAGCAGTCCAAGGGCTTTAGAAAAGAGATCTTTTTGGTTCATCTATGTCATTACTCTGCTAAACTCCGTTGTAACTCTAACTCTGATACTATCATTTGTACTCTCCAAATAAGTAGAAAATCATCTATAAAACAACTACTCTTCAAAGTGTTCTTTATATTTAATTGTACTACCTATAATCTATCTACGATGTGTGACTGTGAATGGGTGCTTTCTTCGGCAAATGGGCATTTGTGACCAATTTTGGTGCAAACGTTTTGGTACTTTCACTGAGAAGGGCTAGCGTTCAGGGATTCTATATCTTGGATTTTGGATTTGAAGGCTTAAAAATTTAGATCTGGAAAGATATGACGAAGCAATCAACACGAAGACAGAGAGTGGAAAGGAGTCAGCATGAAGGGAGTCAGGAGGCTTCCTTAGGAGAAAATCAAGGCTTAATTTTCATCACCAGAGATGAGATGGAGATGATGTTAGGAGCTACGTATGAAGAACTTCTGAAGAGGCAGGAGGAAATAATGCAAAACATTCTTAGACAATTCGGACAAGTTGGAACAGCAGGAGCTGCTGGAGTCTAGATCCTCGGAGCTGGACTAGAAAGACTCAATAGGCGATCAGATAGAGCAAGACCATTAGGAGCAGCCCCTGAGCTAGGGGCACTCTCTAGGAGCATGTTGATCCAATCTTAGGTAAGATATCAGGCAAAGCTGTTCAACACGGCGTTGATAGTGGAATGGATGCTCGTCCAAGAGAGCATTTCCCAGGATTCCCTTGTGAACTCGGGGGGGGGGGGGGGGGGCAGATTGGAGACAACGGACATGGACAGCGGCTTGGAGACAATGATAGATTGGCGAAGATGGTCAGACGAGCCATGAGAGGTTGACTAGTAAATAGAGATCTGGAAGATGTGAACATGAACCCCTTCGCTCTCACAATTAAGCAGGTTAGGAATCCACCAAAATTCAAGCTACCAACATCGAAGACGTACGATGGGAGGACAGATCCTGTTGTTCATCTAATGAGGTATATGAGGCACATGGAGGTACTGGGGTTATCGGAGGGGGTCATGGCCCGGTGCTTCCCATTGTACTTGATAGACATAGAAGCATTGTGGTTCAGGCAATTGGAGAGTGGCTCCATTGGAATATGGACTGAGTTGCTTGAGAAGTTTATGAGGCAATTCAAAGTTCACTTTTCGAGGCCCAAGAATGTAATGAGTTTGACAACACTAAAGCACAGAACTGGGGAATCTTTAAGAAACTTTCTGACACGATTCGGTGCAGCGGCAGCATCAGTGGATCGACTAGATCCATCCATGGTTTTGATGGCAGCTATATATGGCATTGCTGATGGCACAGAGTTCAAGAACTCACTGATAAGGGATCCACCCATGGATTTGGGAGAGTTCTACCACAAAGCGGAAAGGTTTCTGCGGCCGGAGGACGCAAATGCTAAAAGAGAGGAAGGGAAGGAGGTTGAAGTTTATGTAGCCAAAAGTGAAGATCTTCTCGGAAAGGATTCAGGCAAGGATAGAGGGAAATGGAAAGCAGAGGGTAGCTATGATGAGCCAAAGCGGCCGTGGAAGGAACCGAGATTCACCCCTTATATGGAGTGGAATTAGACTTTAGAACGAATCTACCAAGGCATTAGGGGGCGGGTTCCTTATCGGAGGCCAATGAGGAGAGATCTAAACAACAATGAGAGGAAGTTAGACAAGTACTGCTTATTCTATGAGCCAAGCAGCCACAGTAAGAATTACTTCAGGCACTTGAGGGGTAAGATTGAAGGACAAATCTAGAATGGAATGCTTTTGCAATACGTGAGGAGGCGAGCAGCAACGGTGGAGCAAGAACGATCACCATCTGCATCAATTGAGGATGGCTCAGAACCGAGGCATTAGCTTGTCATCAAATTGATTGAAACAATGATGAAGAAGTCACAAACTCTACACTAGTACGGTTAAGTTAATCACACATGTACAGGATCACGAATGGCCCTCACGTGTGCTCTGAGACGACTATCAACTGCATCAATGTAGGTATCTACAGTTTGACGTCTCTGTTTTGCTTTTGTTTTCTATTTTTTGCTTCCATACTTGATTTGGTTGGACAATTTGGTTGTAAGACTCATTTCGACTGTAAATCTGGTTTTATAATTCTATAACGGCCAAGCCACTTACACATGCACGAGATCGCGAACGGTCTTAAGGCATGCTCTGAGATGGCGATAAAATGCCATAACAAATAATTCAGAAACTCACTCGAACATGAAATCCAACATTAATGATACTAAGCCCCTTCCCTCCCTCAGGGCACACACAACTCGCCTCAAATGGCACCCGACCATGGACGGTCACATTCGCCTCGAAGTGCAACTGAACATGAACTATCGCAATTCGCTTTGAACGGCACCCGGTCGCAAATGGCCGCAACTCGCCTCGAAAGGTACACGACCGTGAACGGTCGCAACTCGCCTTGAATGGCACACGACCATGAACGGTCACCATTTGCGTCGAACGGCACCCGACCTCGAACGGTTACAATTCGCCTCGAACGGCATCCAATCGTGAACGGTCACAATCAGTCGCGAACGGGGCATGACCTCGAACGGTCACCATTCGCCTCGAATGGCAATATGATCTCGAACGGTCACATACTGCCTCGAACAGCATATGGTCTCAAACAATCACTATTCATAGTTAGGTAAGATTATCAATCTCTTTATAGGTAATTAATAGGATATGAACATTTAGCTCATCGAACTTCAAAACACACGTTCCTATCACAAGGCTTTTTTGGAAGGCAAGTGTTATCCCGCCTTTTGTGAGGCTGTGACACCAATGAATTGACTAGAAATAGAAGAAAATTAGTCCCAAAGATTGGTTATACGTAGGTTAGCTATAGATACTGACAAAATTTTCCCGAGTCCAGATCAAGCTACTATTGATATGGTACAACAAGCAAAGTTATAAAAGTCGACGTTCCAAATTTCAAGTCAATCTAAGTTCATGTTCATGGGCTCTGGATCGATTAAGTCTTAAGTGAAATACCTTTGGTTCGTATCCACCAAATGTAGGTTACTTTATATCCATCAAGTGAGCACCACTTCGTGTCCATCAAGTGAGCACCACTTCGTATCCATCAAGTGAGCACTGGTTCGTATCCATAGGAAAAGCACTGCCTCGTATCCATCACATCTACCCCATTTTGTATCCATCACATGAGAACATATCATATCGCTTACATCTATACCCAATGTGTATCGGTTGTCATCTATACAATTCGTATCGATCAGCAAATTATCGATAAGAGATGTGCCACCAACGCTACAAAACACCACTCAAAAGGCATCGATACGAGTTCGGTTTTCAATCGGTACTAGGGAGGTTCAGGTGAATGATACGAATGGAATAATTCAAAACGATATGAAAAACATCATCTCAGATCGATACGAAATAGAGTACAACAAATGGATATGGATGAGTTTGCGTCGGTGGATGCGAATAGGGCCACTAAGGGAGGAAGACTCTGTCATTTGACATAAAAAGTGGATCGATCCTGGAAGATAGCGCCACGTCATTGGCCATCACGTGCCTAGAAGTGATATGTACGGGATCGACACGAAGAGAAGTGATATGAGCTCAGTTGCACATGAAAAATCCAAACTTACATCGGTTATCACTCAAGATCTACAAATCCAAATGCTACCAAATTTTCACAAGAGCTTACCTATAACCTCAAGAATATACTTGATCAATTTCAACCTAAAAGGATCAATTCTTGATCGATATGAATTCCATTTGTATTGCTCTGATATCGAGTCGAAATCCCTTAAACTCGATCCCATGGGCCAACCCACGTGAGGGAAGAAGTCCTTCTAGATCTGGGCGAGATATCTGCAGCCTATACCCATAAATAACAGTCCAAGGGCATCAGAAAAGGGATCTTTTTAGCTATTCTACATCGTAACTCTACTGAACTCCATTGTAACTCTGATACTATCATTTGTACTTTCCAAATCAGTAGAGAATCATCAATAAAACAACTACTCTTCAAAGTGGACGTAGGCTACAACGCCCAACCACTATAAATCTTATCTTTCGATTGCTTTCCTTTTAATTTTTTGAGTGTTCTTCATATTTAATTCTACTACCTATAATCTATCTATGATCTGTGATTGTGAACGAGTGCTTTCATCGGTAATTGGGTGTTTGTGATCAATTTTGTCGCAAACACATTCCAAGTGGATGGGTTCAAATAAGAAAGCAAGAGAAGAATTCTAATATGATGGTATCTATAGCGATTGTCGATATGGATGTAGTTTCGATGAAAATTCAATTTCTGAAAAAGTTTGAGTTTTTCCACTTTAAAACTTTTGTGTATATTTTATAAACTTAAAAAAAATTGTTTTATAAAGTTGATTAAGTTTTTAATCATTAATTATTAATTAATAAAGTTTAGTAGTTAATAATTAATTAAATATTAAACAAGGATTATTAAGTTTAATTAAATAAAGATTATTGACTGATTAATTATCTTTTAAAATTAAAATTAGTTTTAATTAATTATTAATTAAGTTAATTAAATTTTAGTTAATTATGAGTTATGTGTATACTTTGTTTTAATTAATTATTAATTTAATAAAGGGTTTAATTATTAGTTGATTACTATCAAGTTAAATTTAAGTTAAGGATTTAGTTAAAACTTAATTATGATTTAATTATTTGTAATAAAGGTTTAATTTATTATTTAAGTTTTAGTTAGAGATTATTTAATTTATTAATTGAGATTAGTGAATATTTAATTATTAATTAAGGTTTAAATTATTATTTAATAATTAATAAACGATTAATTAGGGTTCAATTATTTATTAATTATATTTAGTTATTTATTAAAGGTTTAATTATTTCTTGATTTTTAATTAAATTAAGTTAAGAATTAATAAAGATTGATTATGATTTAAATAACGGTTTAACTTGTAAATAATTATTTAAAAAGAAGTTTTAAGTTTTAAACTCTTAGTTTTCAAAGAATTAAATTGTTTTAAAGTCACTTTTTTATCAAAGATGGTTTAAAGTCAAGGAATTAAAATGTTGGTACTGTTAAGTAGATAAATGAATATGAATGAGTTATGATGTGATTGTTTGTGCTTATGTGGATAACTATTAGCAATATAAACTCAGTTCTGCTATAAATTAATTGCTTGATTATGTGGACATTTGATAGCAAAATAAATCCCTGTTCTACTGTAAATTGATTGTTTGCTTGTTTAGACATGTGTTAAGCAGAATAAATCCCCGTTCTGCTATAAACTAATTGAATTGTTTGGAGACCTATTTAGCAATTCAAATCATCATCCTTCTTTTTTTGTTATCCGGACATGTTTATGCTAGTTAGTTTATATTGATATGTTATTTCTTGATTTGGATATGAAGTATATTTATATATATGTTGACTTATGTAAATGAAATGTCAAATGACTTGAAAGTGAAATTCAAATTAAATGGTAACTTTAACTAATACCATTAGGACTGCAAAGCCACCTTTTGAATTTATAAAGTATGATTTTGAATTAACTTTAATTCTTTAATATTTCTGGGGTTAAGGCCTATAAATGATTTTTCCAAGTTATATTATTATTTTATAAAGGTATCTATAAATAATAACTTGTTTATAAAATGGGCTTTACTAATAAAACGGTTTATTTAAAGTGACTTAAAAGGATGAGTTGCAAAAGGTATTTTGTAAAGGATTTTTTTCCTTAAAGAAGATTTATCAAAGGAGTTTTAAAGGGGAAATGTTTTATAAATGATTTTAGAGATTTGTAAAGAGGTTTTTTAAATTGACTTTTAGAATTATAAAAGCGTTTTATAAATTGACTTTGGAAATTTACAAGTTATTTGAATTATGAAGGGAGGCTTTGAAAATGAACTTTTATAAAGGATAATGGATCGATTTATAGTAGGTAATGTTTTCGAAAAGAAATTTGAAAGGAGGAATTTTCCAAATGTTTTGATAATATACATATACCCCTAAAATAAGTATAAATATTTTCCAAGTAAAAATGAAAAGTAAGAGTTTTGGAAATAGTGTTGTGTAAAGATCTTTTGATCAAGTTTTATAAGTTGATTTTATCAATTAAATATTAATAAATAAAGGCTTAGTGAATCCCATATGGAGTTGAATAAATGTTTGAATGTTTTTTATTTGATAGTTAAATAACCGACAATTAAACCAAGACCAAAATTATAACTTTGGAATTATCTAGGAGAAATACATGAGTTATATGGCAAAGTCGTCCCTAATAATGCGGTGTTGTATGTATAAATCTCGTTTCATTCCTATAGGATAAATGATAAGGAAGTCCATCCCCAAACGGCTAGGAGATGAACTGCACTCTTATCTTTTATTTGTATGTTTCCAAAAGAACTAGGTTTGAGTTTACTGGAAATTATAAAAAGTTGTTTCGAAGTGACCGGGATCAGATATGTTATCCGAAAATGACTTCGATCCAACTTAAACATTCGAATAGAAGACATAGTATGGAATCAAAGATAGAGCTTTGAAATGCAAAGGCTATTTTTGACTAATCCTTGAAGGGACTCCTCGAAATGGATGTAACAGGAATAGTGCCTTCGATTTCATTCAGTCCTAGAATGAACTTGTACAGTTGAATGCTGGCACGTCATTATTGCTTGGAGGGCTAGTTAGCATCCAAGTGGATTCACTATTGAAAAAGGTAAAATATAGTCTCAAGCTCATCAACTGGGAATGACTAAAAAGAGGAGATGAAGCAGGGTTAAATGGGTCGCTCCCAATTAGTTTATGATCATTCCTATCTAGAGTCGATATTATCTCTTATTGGTATGCTTTAGGGCCCTTTAGCTAAGGGGTGATCATATTCTGTGCTACTAGTCAAGTAGTAGGCCAGTCCTGTGTTGGCAGGGGATCTTGGTGAGGTCCTCGATGTTAATTTATCTAGAGATGCACAGTGACGGGTAGTACCCCAGCAGCCAGTCATTGTATGAAATCCATTCTCCAATACGAGCCTTTACGATCGTAGTTTTATATCTATTTGTTGGAATTTAATTAGTGTAACAATTTCGGCTATGATTAATAAGTATTTATATCTTAGGCACCATTATAATATCAAAGAATTTCAAATGAAATAGTTTGGATATTGTAAGGTAAAAATCCGTACGTGTTTATGCACAGCGTGGTCTTATGAGATACCTTTAATTTTAAAAGGGTTTTAAACATAATAATTCAGTTGTTTGAGTTTACTCACACTAGATCCATGTCTGATCCAGAGTTTTATTTTCTTTTCCTAAAACTCTTGGTGCTCAAACTTTTACGAGTAGCTAAGTAGATCAAGTTTTCCCATAGATGCATTTTAGAGGAGTTTGGAGCAGGATGCTTTATTGATCGCTAGTTATTACCATGTTTTCGCTATATTATATGTACCTTGTACCAGTTAGGTGGGATAGGCTGTTATAACTGTGCAATGGTAGAATTGCATTAGTATGACTCTGATGTATTCTGTTTGAAATACCTTTATTAAGTATTATGTTGATTAATATATGTTATTCCGTTACGTTGTGAGATTATTTGATTGATTAGTTTCTTCTTATCTTCAATGTTCTTTCTGTCCCCTAACAATCTGTCTTTCTGACACTTAGTTGTTCGGCAAGTGAATACCATGGATGTATTAGTGTTAACTTCTGGGGTTCGAAAAGGCGGGTCATTATATATGGTATAACATGCCCGCGTATAAATGTTGGAATTTACATCACGATGGACATGTTAGCTCATCCTATATATATATATATATATATATATATATATATATTAAATGTTATCCAAATATATTTATGTATGTAAACATGTTGTTTATATAAATATTAAAAACTATGTGCATGTATATATATGTATATGTATATGTATATATGTACACATAACTTATATGTAAAAAATTTAATGATTTATATTTATATGCTATTGCATTAAATATTAAATAAATAAATATATATTTGGATATATATATATATATATATATATTTGTATGTATGTATGTATGTATGAATAAGTATATACATAATATAATTTTTTTAAATCATTTTACACACACATACATACACATACATATGTATACGAATAACAAAATTATTACTATTATATATATGTTTATTGTAATATTTATATTGTATATGTATGTGTATATATAGTATATTAATTATGTATTCAATATATATAAGCCTTTCCAGATCGAATACAAATGACAAAAAAATTATTTATACTTTATTGCATTAATATATATATATATATATTAATTATTTGAAATAAAATAAAATAATAATAAAAATATTTTCATGTTTTAATATCCGAATTTTAAAATTTTAGAAAATCAACCATGGTATTATAAAGTTATGAGTTTTTCCAAAATACTAATTTTAGTTAATTAATTGGTTTTGGTCGTTTATTAAATTGAATTTTTTAATATAGTAAAAATAATTTTTAAATTTTGATTATTTTGATTGAGAGTTTACATAATGATAACAAAATTTTATAAAATTTAAATCTTATGTTCATAAGATATTGATTGTTTAATTAGTATATTGATTTAAATAATATCAAATAATAGTAAATAAATATTATAAATTATTTGTAGCCATCGAAAAATATAATCTATGTGGATATGCATTTATAAAATATAAGTTCAACTATTAACATTGTTGGGTGAAAATTCGTCCGGCTCCCTCCTAACACCGGACCAGCCCCACAGCCGAACCAACCTCCACCAAACTACCGGACCAACTCCACTACCGGACCACCCACACCGGACCGAGTCCTACCGGGCCAACTCCCCATGCCGAACCAAACCTACCACACCTACCTGCCGAATCAACCTCTATTAGCCCATCACCGGACCAACATGAAGCAGTTGCTACCGAATCAACCCATCCAACCTCTGCCGAACCATGATCCACCGGACCACGTACAACCGAACCAAATCCACACCGGACCAAACCAACCTCACCTACATCTCACCACCGGACCAACCCATGCCGAACCAACCCCCTCCACGCATCACCGAACCAATGCCACTTCACTCACAACCGAATCAAACTCCACTCCAACCACGGCCGAACCAAGCTTCGCCGAACCAGATATGCCAGACCAGATCGCTTCAGCCCAGGCCCATCAGCAGCTATATACATCCAAGACCCATGCCCCCAGCCTCATTCTATAAATAGAGGGGCAGGGGTACAACAATGGCAGACAAGTTTGAGAGCTCAAGCAAGGAAGGAACTTTCAAACAACTTTCTTATACTTGTACTTAAAGCTTTGTACTTGTAATCTGAAAAAGAAAGGAGAATAACATATAAAGTGGACGTAGGCACATTCTGGCCGAACCATTATAAATCTGTGTGTCTTTTACAGTTTAGCCCCTGCTTTTTTCATATTTGCATAAGTAACCTAAAACCTTGAAAATAACATATAATCAACTAAATTATACGGATTGGAGGTGTTTGCCCATTTTTTGCGCAAACATTTTTGGTGCTTTCACTGAGAACTTGGAACTCGAAGCTTCAGCTTCTCTCATTCAACCTTCTTTCCCAATAGCACCCTTCATTGCCTAGGAAACATGACTTCCAGGCCGAGAAAAGACGCCAACAAGGGAAAGAATGTGGCAACCAGCAGCGCTCCAGATCCAGCGGCTCCAGCCAAGAGAAGATAGTGGTCCATACAATATCAGGGGGGCCACACATCGCCGACAAGAGCTGGGCAGAAATGGAAAGATACGGAAGCTCACTCAGAAGCGAGGGTGACTGCGTCAATTCTATTATGGAAGAACGTCACCCTAAGCGGAAGGAAAATAATGACATCACATTTAGTGGGCGCGACCTAGAAGGAAGGCAGTACCCACACATGGACCCTATGGTCATCTCTGCCTGGTTCGGTCCAGCCAAAGTTTTCCGAATTTTAATAGACACTGGAAGTTCAGTAAATATCCTATTCAAGCATGCTTTCGACAAAATGAAGCTGTCAATGAAGGATGTATCCCCCTGCAACAAACCACTACACGGTTTCACAGGAGAAGCAAGGATGCCCCTCGGACAATTGGATCACTTTGTTGAATTGGGAAGTCATCCCCGCTCCGCCATTCGGAAACAAACATTCGTGCTAATAGACAACCACTCGGCCTACAATGCCTTTTTAGGAAGACCAGCCTTGTCTGACTTCCAAATTGTCCTTGCCCCATGGTGCCTAAAGATGAAGTTCCCAACGGATAATGGAGTGGGAGAAGTAGAAGGGGATCAAGACGCCGCTCGGGACTGCTATGTAACCGAACTTCGCAATAATCGCAGGAGAGATAAAGGGGAAAATGGAGAGACTATTCTCTATATGAAAAGCTTAGAAGCGTAGCAACTAAAGAAAGCCCCTCCTCTTCGGTATACCAGTGATCCTTTCAATGAATTAGACCCCAGGGAGAAAGAGGAGGAGGCCACCGCTGAGCCTGCAGAGGCTATGGAATTCGTATCTGTAAACAAACGCGACCCAAGTAAACTGCTGAGAGTCGGATCTCAGTTAAAAAGAGAATTAAAGAATCAACTCATTGATTTTCTTCGCCACAACATGGATGTATTTGCATGGACGCACGCTGATATGACTGAAATCTCCCCGGACATAGCATGCCACGCACTAAACATCGATCCTACCAAGGTACCGGTAAAGCAAAAGAAGAGAAGTATGGGGGCAGAACGATCAGCAGCCCTCGAGGAAGAAGGAAAGAACATACTTGCCAATGACTTCATATGTGAAGCCATCTACCCGGAATGGATCGCCAACCCGGTACTGGTAAAGAAAGCTAATGGGAAGTGGCGAACATGCATCGATTTCTCCAACTTAAATGACGCTTGCCCGAAAGACTGCTTCCCACTCCCCCGAATCGACCAACTCGTGGACAGCACTGCCGGACACGAACTCTTATCCTTTATGGACGCATACTCAGGATATAACCAGATCCCTATGCACGCCCCCGATCAAGACCACACTAGCTTCATCACTGACCAAGGATTGTACCGCTACAAGGTAATGCCATTTGGACTTAAAAACGCCGGAGCTACTTATCAGCGCCTCGTCAACAAGATGTTTGCAGAACTGATAGGACGAACTATGGAGGTCTATGTGGATGACATGCTGGTTAAATCAAGAAAAGCCAACGATCATGTAAGCCACCTGGACGAGATGTTCCAAGTACTCCGCCAATATGGAATGAAGCTGAATCCTCTAAAGTGCTCCTTCGGAGTGTCATCAGGAAAGTTCTTGGGATTCATCGTCCATGCCAGAGGGATCGAAGCGAACCCCGAACAAGTCCGAGCCTTGCAAGATATCAAAATACCATCCACTCGGAAAGAAATGCAAAGCCTAAACGGGAAGGTGGCCGCCCTGAGCAGATTCATCTCCAAAGCAACTGACAATTGTGTCCCTTTCTTCGAAGCCCTAAAGAGAGACAAAGGAAAATTCGAGTGGACCGACAAATGTTCAACGGCTTTCCTTAAACTAATCGAGCACCTCCAGCGGCCACCAGTACTCTCGACTCCGAATGAAGGCGAAGAACTATACCTATATCTTGCTGTGTCATCCCATGCTCTAAGCGCCGCTCTGGTAAGAGAAGAAAATCGCACACAATGGCCAGTGTACTTCATAAGCAAAAGGTTCACGAGAGCAGAAGCCAGATATCCTAAACTTGAGAAGCTAGCGTACTGCTTACTAATCACATCAAGGTAGCTACGACACTATTTCCAATCTCATCCCATCAGAGTCCTAACCGACCAACCATTGAGGCAAGTGCTCCATCGTCCCGACACCTCTGGGCGACTGCTCAAGTGGTGCATCGAGCTAAGCCAATATGATATCACCTACCATCCTCGCACTGCCATCAAGGGACAAGCCATAGCCGATTTCATCGCCGAATTCACTATCAACGAAGGCAGGGAGCAGTCTAAAATAACAGAGGACATCAAGTGGAGTCTCTTTGTGGATGGAGCATCGAACGAACAAGGCTCGGGGGCAGGCGTTGTGATCATCACTCCCAGGGGAAGAAAGCTGCGTTATGCACTAAGGCTGGAATTCGCTGCCACCAACAATGATGCCGAATATGAAGCAGTAATAGCTGGATTAGAGCTTGCCCTGGAGATCGGTGTCAGTTCCTTATGTCTTCACAGTGATTCGCAACTCATCGTAAATCAAATACTAGGGGAATTCCAGACTCGAGGAGAGCGGCTCACGGCATATCTGAGAAAGACCAAGCGGCTGCTCAATCAGTTGGATCACTACTCGATCAAACACATTCCTCGAGAAGAAAATCAAGAGGCCGACGAGCTGGCAAAGCAAGCTAGCATGGGAGATGATACGACTTCTGGAACGATAACTGTCTCAAGGCTACTAACCCCGAGTTTCGAGCAAGTAACTCTAATAGCTGCAACCGGAGAGGAAACATGGATGACCCCTATCCGAGAATACTTACAAAACGGCACCCTACCCGACGGACGAAATGAAATTAAGAAAATTCTAAGGAAGGCTTCCCGCTACACAATACAAGAAGGCATCCTCTATCGGCGCGGCTTCTCTAACCCCTTATTGAGGTGCGTTGCTGGAAGAGAAGCCAAGGAAATTCTATCCAATATCCACCAGGGAAGTTGTGGAGACCACACCGGAGGGCAGACCCTAGCAAAAAAGATACTCCGATATGGGAATTTCTGGCCCACCTTGAACAAAGACGCCTTAGACTTCGTCAGAAGATGTGACAGATGTCAGAAATTTGCCAAAATTCCTCGACTACCGACAAATGAGATCACTCAAATGACTAGCCCTTGGCCCTTTGCAGTATGGGGAATTGACTTGATTGGTGAACTGCCAATGGGCCGAGGCGGAGCCAAATATGCTATAGTGGCAGTTGACTATTTCACCAAATGGGTGGAGGCGGAACCTCTAAATAAAATATCCTCGGCAAAAGTTATCAACTTCTTGATCAAAAATATTCTGTACAGGTACGGAGTCCCACTCAAGATCATATCAGATAACGGACTCCAATTTGACAGCGAAGAATTCGCCGATTGGTGCCAAGAGCACGGAATTCACAAAAGCTTCTCATCTGTAGCTTATCCTCAAGCAAAAGGACAAGTCGAAGCTGTCAACAAGATCCTCAAAACCTTAATCAAGAAGAAACTTGAAAAGTCGAAAGGCGCTTGGGTGGACGAACTTCCTACGGCACTTTGGGCCTATCGCACATCTTACAGAACTTCAACAGGGCATACTCCTTTCTCTTTGGCATACGGATCGGAGGCCATGCTCCCAGTTGAAACTATAGTGCCCTCTCACCGTAGGATCCACTACAGCCCGGAAGAGAACGAAGAACTCCTCCTCATGTCTTTGGATCTGATTGAGGAGAGAAGAAATGATGCAGCACTCAAAGCAGCAGCTCACAGACAAAAAGTGGCAGCACTATACAACTCCAAAGTCAAACATCGCAGCTTACAAGAAGGAGATCTTGTCCTCAAGAGAATCTTTCCGCGCCCCGGAGCACTGGACCCCATATGGGACGGACCATATGTAATTCATAGAGATCTCCACAACAGAGCTTATATTTTGTCAACAGTGGACGGAGAGGTGTTCCAGAGGGCATGGAACATCCAACACCTCCGTCGATACTTTTCTTAACTTGTACTGCCCATATGAAGTGAATTAACAAAGAGAATCAGTGGACGTAGGCATTTTCGTGCCGAACCACTTTAAAAAACTTGGCTCTTGTTAACATTTCAATCCAGAGCTTCACAACACAACTCCACCTGGACAAAATCTAACAGGTATGCTACGCTCCTATGCCCTCGCCAATGAGACACTTTGCTCCGGTATCCCTCTATCGCGAGTTAACTCATTGTTTGCCTCGGCCCTTAAAGCCGACTGTAATAAGCCGAGTATAAGTCATCAAAAAAAAGGCCGACTATAGCCGATGGCAGCTCATTACAGCGATTCGGCTCGCCGGCAACTGTGAACCGATCATAAGCCCCAACATAAGGTGTGGCCAGCCAGGGGCAGTTCACAGTTGATGATCGGCCCCCACGCTAGCCGGCCACAGTAAATCGAATAATACCCACGATTACGGGCCATAATGGCACGGGTAGTTACTGTGCGCGATCGGCTCCGATGTATCTTAAGTGCGGCTGTGGTAAAAAAGAAAACTCCCCGCAGAGGCGTAAGATGGGTGACAAATGTCTCCAAGACCCACAGCTAGGGAAAGTGACTACAAAACCCGTTTGCCACGAACTTAAGCACATCGACGGCCTTCCGTGACTGGAAGTTTTACTTTTCCTATATTTCAATTTCATTTAAAACTTTTCTCCTATTCTCCGTAACGGTGCTTGAAACTACAGGACATGAAATAGGGAACGTTCGCTAATGGGAACAGAAACTTACAATCGGATAACGAGACACTCAACAGCATTCCGTGCTTAGTCTTACAGGGCGCACGAAGTTGCCGTCCACAGCCGAAACATGAAGGGCGGTACCTTCTACTTTTATACATTAATGCATAGCTGCAGTTCATATTCACACATCGCATTTACGTTGCAAAATGAGAAAATTATACTTTAAGAAAAAAACTTGGCATCAGGCACAGTCAAGTCACTAGTAACATGCATAGTTACATCACTTACACAGCACAACAAAATAGCGATAAAATTCCAACATAAAGGAATCAGCTTAGGTTATGAAATTACATAAAGTCATTCATCACAAACAATATTATTACAGTTACATCAATGTTTTGGACTAACACGAACAGCAATAAAAAGAAATCAAAAGGTAACCAGCTGTATTAGTGCTAACCACTACACCTCAGAACCAGCTCTCCGAATCTACTTGGTTGCTGGATCGGAACTCCCAGCGTGTTGACCAGAGGTCCCACCTGTCCAATTCAGAAGAAGAATCCATCAGATAAACAGCGAACGATCAAGTTATGAAAAGCTAAAAAGGGAAAACTCACCGACGCCCGCTTCTTGGTCCTCATCCCCCAACTGCACACCGGCTTCCTCCGCAGCAAGCAGCCGCATCCCCTCCTTCACCGCTACCTTCTCCTCCTTTGAGAACTGGGCGGTTACCACGTCCATCCTGAATGCCGCTCCACCTTCCTTATCCGCATCGGCCTTGGCCTCCTCCAAAGCCCAGAGATATATCCTAGCCATGATCCGGGGATAGTCATCCATCCAGGATAGATTACCCTGCTTCCAGGTAGGAAGTACATATCCTGCAACATCTCATCCATCATCCCCTCATTCTCCTCAAACTCCCTCACCCGGGCCTCGGAGGACAACAACTTAGCGATGGCAACATCCCTCTCCGATCGATATCTCAAGCGGTCAGCCTGGAGAGACCTCCTCATTTCCTCCATCTCTTCCTTTAGCTTGGCCTGAGCGAGCTCTGTGGCTTCAAGCCTCCCAGACAACTCTTCAATCCGCTCGAGATCCGCATTCCGAACCTCATCCACCGTCGCAATGGCCATATCAATCCGCCCCTTGCAAGCAGCCTCCATTTTTCGCAATTCTGCCCTGCTGGCCTTTTCCAGATTCTCCTTTAACTGCCTGGAGGCTGCCTCGTGCTGAGAAATCTGGATAGCCTGATCGGCAAGCTGCTTGTCCTTATCAGAAACCTGTAGCCGCAGCCGGATGTTAGCACTCCCGATTTCCTCCCCAGCCCTAGCCGGTCGAGCATGATGCTCCATCAACTTCTTGACCTCCTCTGCGACCCGGTCAATGTTGGCCTTGGCTTCGTCCCCCATAGCAGCTATCCGAGTAGTGAGCAGATCCAAATCTAGGGACTTAGCCTCATCAAGAATCCGAACCATGGGATTGCGGGGGAGAAGAAGCTCGCCCGTGGCCTCGTCAAATAATATATCCTGAGAGCTTGGGTCCAAATCCGGGTGGCCGGCAAAGGGATTGCGAGGCACGTCGGGACGTTTTATGCGGATAAGGGTAGGATTCTCGGAAGGAGGCGGAGAGGGGGCAAACTCCGTGGTCTCCTCCGCGGTATCTCGGGAAGGCTGAGTAGAAGGCTGAGGACCAGGTGGTGAATCAAACAAGGATCGCCTCCTCTTCCTCTGTTGGATACCTTCCTCAATGACTCCAAGAAGAGAGCGATATCTAACTACATCCCCGGAACGGCCGGTTGGCGGCTTCGGCTTAGTAGAAGCTCTCATCAACTTGAATTGTTCGAGGTGGTGTCGAACGTCTGAAGTTTTGGCCACCTCGCCTGCCTCTGTAATAAAGAACAAGTGTTACGAACATACAAGGGTCCATAATTCAAGAAATATGTTAACTTAAAAAGAATGAGAAGGCACGTCTGTTATACAAACCCTGCGGAGAAGGAAAATACTGCAATAAGTCCTGAATCTCAGTCCAGGACGGAAGCGAACCATAAAATATTCCTAAGTCCCTATCATAAATGGAATCTGCAGAAGTCAAGAGTTCACCTTGAATCGCTGGAGCCACCTCAGCTGAAGAACTCTTAGGGAATGGATCGGCGCCATCTCCAGCCTTGTCAACCTCCTTTCCCTTCTTCACCGAGGCTGATCCTTCCTCCAACCCTTCAAAAGCCTGGCGGAAGGCATCATCCGTCCACTCCTGAATCTCCCCTGCCTTCTCAGAAGACAAGGCCCCGACACCACTACCACCCTGTCCTTCACCTTCTCCATCTCCTCCGCTCTCCTCTTCGTCTCTTTCCTCCTCTCCACCTTCCTCCTCCGGAATATCAGGACATGTACTGGGAGAGGGTCCATCAGACTTCTTAAGCTTCTTTCCCCCAACGGCTGGAGGCACCGAGAAAGGTCTCTTCTTGCTACTCTTCGCAGTAGCCCCATCCTTAGCTTTAGCAGCCCTCTCCTCGGCTGTATCTCTCTGTTTAACCACAGATTGATGTGGCAGAATCAAGTTATACTCCAGGAGAGTGGCGTTCCTGATCAGGTAAGAGGCCGACCTATCCCTTCCCGAAATGACCTTTATTTCAGCAGCCATCCGCACCAAGGAATCATTCTCCACAACCGCAAAGCCACCTGTTGCTAGCAAGAAATAAAAGCATATAAGAAGAAGCATTGTGATCGGGACAAGGAAAATACAAATGTAGTTCAACTTACAGCCGGAAGTGAAAAGGCGGAAAGAAACAGGGTCATCCCTAATGAAAAACCATTCCTTCTTGAACATACTAAACTTCGAGTACAAATCCAGAACAGGCTTAAAGGGCACGGCCGCTTCCAAACTAATATATGGAGACCCCTTCTTGTAGCCTCTCAAGCTGTACAGATATCGGATCTCCCGGTTGGAAGGGGGACGCCCATATTTCCTTTGAAAGATGACGAAAAGACTCACCAGAATGGCGTAGGAGTTAGGCTGAAGCTGGAATGGAGCCACCTTCAGATATGTGATAAAGCTAACTATCCAGGCATTGAGAGGCGGGATAGCACCACACATGCAATGATATCTGCTGTAAGCAAAGTAGCCTTCGGGGGGGTCATACGGCATCACTCCCTCCCCCGGCAATAGCATGCGCGCTCTATCTATTCCGAAGGAACGAGATATGACATCAAGTTGCTCCTCCTTCAGGGAGCTCGGAAAGCAATCGGGAGGAGAGTTCAGAAGCTCTTGGGGACCATACCCATCCACTAACGACCTCGGGGCAAGTCCATGTCGCGCCGGTTCTGGTTGGGCTGGGGGCACCGAAGAAGATTCTCCTCTATCCTTGGACTTCTTACTATCTGATCGAGTTTCCGCTTTGCGAGACATTTATCTACAACACAAGAAAAGCACGTTATTAAAACAAGAAGCACAGAAATGTAAGCGAGCAAGTGTACACAAGTTTGGGATTTCACTCGTAAATCCAAGTTTTCAAGTTCATTCGGCATTTGAAGATATATTTCATTCGGTAGTACAATACGAAAGCTCATTCGGCATAAGGTCCATTCGGTAATCAAAAGCAAGAGTTCATTCGGCAGAGGAGGTCCTCACCTGGTTCGGCAAAGAAAAGGATTTGATTCGGCTAAACACGTTCGATTCGGCAGAGACAAGGGATGATTCGGCAAAGATAATTTGTGGTTCGGCTGATAAGGGGAAAAGGAAAGCGCTAGGCACCTATTTATAAGCAGCCATCGATGGCCGGACCAGTTGATTCGGCATTGGGGACCGGACGAAAACTCCCAAACTCAAAACAAAGCACGGCGTGCACATACACACGCCCTACTTTGGGGGGCATGTGTGTTGGGTGAAAATTCGTCCGGCTCCCTCCTAACACCGGACCAGCCCCACAGCCGAACCAACCTCCACCAAACTACCGGACCAACTCCACTACCGGACCGAGTCCTACCGGGCCAACTCCCCATGCCGAACCAAACCTACCACACCTACCTGCCGAATCAACCTCTATTAGCCCATCACCGGACCAACATGAAGCAGTTGCTACCGAATCAACCCATCCAACCTCTGCCGAACCATGATCCACCGGACCACGTACAACCGAACCAAATCCACACCGGACCAAACCAACCTCACCTACATCTCACCACCGGACCAACCCATGCCGAACCAACCCCCTCCACGCATCACTGAACCAATGCCACTTCACTCACAACCGAATCAAACTCCACTCCAACCACGGCCGAACCAAGCTTCGCCGAACCAGATATGCCAGACCAGATCGCTTCAGCCCAGGCCCATCAGCAGCTATATACATCCAAGACCCCTGCCCCCAGCCTCATTCTATAAATAGAGGGGCAGGGGTACAACAATGGCAGACAAGTTTGAGAGCTCAAGCAAGGAAGGAACTTTCAAACAACTTTCTTATACTTGTACTTAAAGCTTTGTACTTATAATCTGAAAAAGAAAGGAGAATAACATATAAAGTGGACGTAGGCACATTCTGGCCGAACCATTATAAATCTGTGTGTCTTTTACAGTTTAGCCCCTGCTTTTTTCATATTTGCATAAGTAACCTAAAACCTTGAAAATAACATATAATCAACTAAATTATACGGATTGGAGGTGTTTGCCCATTTTTTGCACAAACAAACATGATATGATGATATAATTAAATACAAGTCATATATTTAAAATTAGATAGTATATTGATATACACACATATACACACATATATTAATTAATAAAACAATAATAATTAAAATAAATTTTATTTGATTATGCATTTTAGATCTATATAAAAAATGTATTTTCTAAATAAATTGAAAAATACATATAATCAATCAAATATGTGACAACATTGATGATACATATAAGAATCTCACCTAACTAGCAATATAATAATGATATATATGAATAAAATATTATTATCCAGAAATTATAATCACATAGTATAGTAAATACATACCTAATACTAATGATTTAGAGCACACTCTGTAACGATGAAATTTCCCTTCTTGAAAATCTTCTCGATTCAACAGATTGCAAATCCTTGAATAGAAGACCATTGGCTATCTAATAGCAGTCGCCTTTTGAATTGATTTGAGATGAATTTGTTAGTGCTCCTTGATGAGATCGGCTAGTAAATGAAGTAATAGTGGTGGCCAAAGATTGACTGAACAATTAGGGCTAGGAGTCTTTATATAGTGGATGAAATAGAGAAATATATGTTTCTTATCTCATTCCCTTTCTCACTAGATCTAGGCCATCCGATTCAAAATCCCTCTCTTTTTAGCCGCCCCATATAAGCCATTTTGCTGCCAAAATTAACATCTTAACATCATGGGCAAATAGCCCGTTTAAGCCTCAATAAGTATTATTAATTAAATCTAATTTAATTGCTTGTCGATATTACATATCGATCGATATATTTATAATTATTATAAATATATACAATAATATTTATTTCTCACATCATATTCAAAATTTTATAATTAAGATATCACAAATATTAACTAATCTAATTTATATTAATTATAAAGTAATTAAATTGTTTGACCTGAAGAGAATTCACCATTTCAGTTGTGCGACTCGTAAGGTGCAAATTTGGCCAACGATTAACATCGAACTATTCGAATGTTAATGTCCATGCGTCACTTAATAAATTGCGTGACATTTTAGCCAAATTTATCACTTACTTAAATTTGATGAAATCTAATTTTATTTTATTAAGCGATACCCAGTTGTGACACTTATTTACACCAATTCTCTTTGTAAAAAATTAATCACTTTGGACTTATGGAATTTGATAATGGTCAAAATTCCAATAACATCCATGTTCAGCTCTATAGTCCAAACACCAAATCCTTGGTTCAATAATAATAATTATGGTTAACCAAAATGCTCTAGCCAAAGACTTTGACTTTGGTTTGACTTAAATTGACCGTGACACAAACCCTATATAACCAAGGAGACAAATCCTCTCTTAAATAGTGCTTCTCTTCTAATACTTTCACTTGACCAACTATAGTCACTCGATGGACGTCGTGCCATGGTTTGATTATAATCAAAGCGGAGCTTTTATACTGAAGAACCAAAGTATTATAGAGTCGAGAGAACTATGTAAATTAGTCACATTGATATTTTCTATTTGACTTTAGTTATATTAATCAACAGAAAACTAATGAGTGAGTCATTCCATAGTTATTCAATAACTATCAGCACGTAACCCTTAATGCCCCCCAATAGCTAGGAGTAATACACTACCCAACATGTGGAGAGCGTTACGTACTCTAATATAAATGAATACATTGATATCTGATCTCAATGCATCTTGACTGGGAACATTTAATATGGTATATTTATTTTCATTCAGATAAATTACTCACCGTTACAACACTTTGTAATTAATGGCAGAATATGTACCATTTATGAATTTAATATTAAATATACTTTTAATTAAATTAATTGATTAATTAATTTAACACATTATATCAAATATATAATAGTAAGAAAAAACCTTTTTCGAACAAGATTGGTCAACGAGTTAGTTATAGGTAACAAATTACATAATTGCCCCTAAGGAATATCCCTAATTCTATCATTCTTCCACTTGCACTAGGGATTAATTATGGAATCTTATTCGAACTTCTCAAATCAGTTTTCTCAAAATCAATAGGGTCGGTCCCTTATAGTGAACGGGTATGCTATTATGTTTCAATTATCTACTCTGTTAATCGACTCTCTCCAACGCTGATAAACTACATTTATTATATGGAACAACGCGAAGCATGTCTCTCTAATTCCAGTGAGCTCTAAGTTTTGTTATGAATTGTATCGTGACATTGTTATCATGTAACAATGTTATGAGATTCTCAATAATTGGGATTATCTTCAGCTCAGTTATAAAATTTGTGCATTTATTATATATATACATTGTTTTTATGCACTATTTAAGTCAATGAATCATCTACAATCTCTTCTATTTGGAACATTTCCAATTTAAAGATTCTTAAATTGAATTTATTATTGACATTTTATACTCAGTATCATTTATGAAGTTTGATTCCGAACACTCCTTCATAAGGAGTTCGTTGTTCTTTAAATAATTCTTTTGTATTTCATAAATACACAAGAATACTTCAAATAAACATTTAGTGATATCCATTTGGAACTGATATTTGCTTCATGTATATAATACATGAACAAATCACAGTACCATAGACAACACAATATGTATGATAATTCTATTGCTAATGCATAACTAATTCATCTTACATGTTCCTTATTAAACAATTTAATAAAGTGTCTTTGCATATTAATTTGGGACACATTCCTAACAACTTTTATACTTACTATAAAAGACATCACTTATAAAATCAATGTCGAGTATTAAAATAACTAATACTGATTTTAACATAAGTACATCATTAACAATCAGTAGTAGGTTGTTCACTTATGGTTTAGAAATATCATCGTACCTTTTTAACTTTCTTTCTTATGAGCACACACTTCCTCTGCATTTTGATTGACAATCACACTATTTGGTATTTCTATCAAAAACACTTTTCAATTTTGATGCTTGTTGAATAACACTTTCATATATGCTCTTGGATCCAAAAAGTTCACAAACCTAAATATCGCTTCCACTAACTTCGAGACACTTTGGTTTTTATATGCAAATAGTTTATATTAAATCATTATTTATAATTTTCTATTTCATCATATATATAAAATACTAAGTCTTATCAAGTGATAAGTTTGTGAGTAAATGCAAAATAACTTGAGCACGTTAAATGATAGATCTAATAAGCTAATTTCAATAATTGAAATTCATGAGACTATTCTTATCAACATTGCTCATTAAATTCAAACTGTATTAATCTAGCTCTTAAGGACACAGTCACGGCCGATCGATAACCTCCCTTCGGTGACGATTACTAAAATCATATTTTGATCATGTACTTGGTTTTACTTCAGATTAGTGCATCGTACCATATCATAGAGTCAATACTCTTAATAGTTTAATTAAACAACTGAGATTATGTATTCTTAACCTTAATAAGAACTGAGATTATGTTTCTTTTTAATGTAAAAGAATACTCATAAGACATTCTAATGTATTTGTGTACATTCAGGTTCGGTGTATTTCATTTCATCCCTTATAACCAATTTTATCATTGGATTATATCCAAAAACTATTTAACTACCAACAACCTCTCAAAGAAAGTCCTTCCTTACAAAGTTGATATTTCTTGAAATAGCAGCTATTTCTCAATGCAATGGAATGGGCATTCATAAACATTTTATGAATTGCCTTATATAAAACCGATTTTGCATTAGTCCATAATATATTTTCATTTCCAACATAAATTAGTGATCCAATGACTATTGTACCCAAACTTCCTTTGGGCGATTCATAAAAGATCCTCCATGAAAAATTATTTACGTGCAGACTTTCATGTAACATGCTAACTCCTTGGCTTAGGATATGTTAGGGTTTTTGGTAAGCCCTTATCTTGTATGATTTTGTAACTATTACTTAGATGAAATAATATTAATCTTGTGTACTACTCTTAAATACATGACCTTATAGAAAGAAATTAACTCAACTTCACTCACAATTAATCGCACTTTGTTCAAAAGAGTTCGGTTACTTCTTATTGATGCACCATTATGTATCACAATACTCACACATTCGATCAAATTGAATCATTTCTATCGCATGTTATTTTATTTACTTCCATTTTATATTACGTGAACTTGTCATAAACTTATACATGCATATCAAATACACATGACCACGTATGTGATAACTCATCGGTGAATATGACAAAGTGTATGGAATTGTTTTGGTGTTAATAGACTTGTGATTGCATATATCTATACACATTAGTATGAAGAGTTCATTAACTATTATGATGCTCCCACTAAATGGGTGCATTGCCCTTAATTGTTTAAGATATAATTTTCATTTTTGTTGTGAAAGCAAATACCACATTATAGTTTTATCCCATAATGAATATTCTTAATATTCACACTAAAATATAACTACGTCTATTTTTTCAATCGACATTGAAAAATAGTCATTATTTCATAAATAATATTCGGTACATTTTGCAAAAACAATTTTCATAAAATTTGATGCAATTGATATATGCTATATGGCATGATCCAACTATTTCAGAGATTGCTATAATAGCATACTAAATTTGGAGGTTCATCATTCACTTAATGTATATTATTTATTTCATACACTGCAACTAGTTTACAGCGGAGAGTTCTTTGATCAAATATCTTAAACTCGAAGAAATAAATCTCACAGACACCCATAGAAACCAATTTTCTATATGAAAATACATTTCGAATAGAAATTGTATTTCACATTCCAATGTTAAGTATCAATTATTATTATTATTACAATTCTCGTTTTTGATGTTTCTTTATGCAGCAGAAGCAACTATTCACTCTCTTCATCCCAACTGTACGTTAAATTACATCTACTATTGTATATTCATTTTTCTTTCTAAATGGTCGAAGCATTCAAAAGAAAACTCTAACTATAATATCATAAGGAACTCTTTACAAAAGTGCATTCGATCATCCTTAATATTTGAGGACATTAATTATGTTGAACTTGCGTAAACGAATCAAACTAACATTGTAGAATGGAGTTTATAGATTTACATTGTAGTTTTGATCTTGTGTTACATTTAGCACAACTTGATCTTTATTGCAATCAATCAAATTGAATGCTCGATCTCACTGCATGATATATTTGTTTATTGCGAATGAACTGATTTCACCAAAGTATCGTACATTACGAACCAGGACCGTTTACCATGTAACGCTTGTCTGTGGTAGTATATGGATCACATATCCACAGTCATATATTGCTTTTGAGTACGGAACTCATATAATGCGATACATAGTCTTGAACAAATAAATAAGTAAGCGATCAAATTACGAATCTATTTAGTAGTTGTAAATTTAAGCACTTGCACGGGTATAGAGAACATTAACGTGCAAGAAGTATTAATAGTAAGTGTATAATTATATTTCTATTTGTCAATCTTCAATTCAGTTCATCTGTATCTTAATTAATAAACATTTTATCAATCGTATTAAATGCACGATTATTATAACATTATATAGCATATGTTCTTACAATATTAGAAATGTTAAATGTTATCATTTCATTTTTCTGATAAGGCTCCCACTAGTCTTTTATGTTTCACCAAACCCTAAGTGAAACAAAATGTCTTTCAACTTCACCAGTAGGTGTTAAGACTCATCTATCTTGAAATTATGACCTTGAATCCGCTCAACAAGTCATAGCTCCATAGATGGTGGATAACATTATCGGTTGTATCATATACAACTCTTAACCCTTCGGTACTTTGCTTTGACATTGAGTCTACTCAACAAATAGAAACGAAATTATTCGCTCGTACATACCATATCGCAACGACCTAAGTATAGTATATATACCTTGAGTTTACTCAATGAATACATATAGTTATCTTACCTCATCTATTCAATATGTTAATAATACTACACATAACATCTTCAGCTTAGTCTGCTAAATAACTAAGGAGTATGCAAGTAATTTATTAATTATGTGCTAGAGGACAACATATGTAACGACCCATAAATTTCGATAATTTAATTGTTAATTAAATTAAATGTTTGTTATCTAATATTGGAAAAAATAGAAATCTGTGATTCATTAATGAAATAATAACTTAAATGAGATGTAATAATGCTAACCTAAATTATTTATTAACTATTTGAATGAAATTACAATTGATGGAATTAGTGTAAATGTTATACTAGGCTATAAATGAAATATAAGAAAACAAACGTAAATATTGAATTAATTAATGAATTAATATATAATGTTGAATAAAATCAATGTTCTGTAAGTAATTATAATATTGGTTTGGAAATGATAAACTTATAAAAGTGTGATTGAGAGTTAAAGGCAACAATTATTATAAGTTACATATATATTTAAGTGGAAATTAGGGAAGCATCCCTATCGTACTTTCATATTGTAAAGCGGGTCCCTGTCAAAGTTTCAATGTAAGCGGGTCCCTGTTTTCTAGAAATGAAGAAAAATTATTGCTGAAATTTCAGCAACTTTTATAAATAATTGCTGATATTTCAGTAACTTTCCCTGTCAAAGTTTCATTGTAAAACAAAGAAAAATTATTGCTGAAATGTTAGCAACTTTTATAAATAAGTGTTGATATTTCAGCAACTTTCCCTGTCAAAGTTTCATTGTAAAAAAATAAAGAAAAATTATTGCTGAAATGTCAGCAACTTTTATAAATAAGTGCTGATATTTCAGCAACTTTCATAAACTGTGTTCACAATGTATATAAATTTTGCTGAAATGTCAGCAACTTTTATAAATAAGCGCTGATATTTAAGCAACTTTCTTACACTATGTTCACAGTGTACAGAAAAGTTGCGGAAATGTCAGCAACTTTTATGAAATGTTGCATCATGCTCTGCAATAATCGTGAATAAAAAACAGGGACCTAATTTACACTGAAATTTAGTGAAGGACTTTTTGTGAATTTTGAAACGTAATAAGGACCTGTGCCAAAAGTACCCTATATTTAATCCCTTAAATTGAATTTGAATTAATCACAATAAATCTAAATTATATATTATGTTAATGTAGGTCTAGATAATAAATGGGAAATAATGTTAACTTTATCAATAGTATGACAATGGATTGAATAAAAAGAATGGAAATCGAGATTTATTAATTTATTGAAATTTAAATTATAATAATTGGATTAAATGCAATAAAATAAAACTAAACACTGTATTTCATAAATTGATTAACTTTGAAATTTATATCTAAACTTGTTTAAATTATTGTGAATCTTTAAGAAATCAAAAATGGTAAAATTTGTTAATCATAAAATTAGATTGAAAATTTTGATTTAATTAATTTAATATTAATTTATTTAATTAATTAAAAAATAGCCTTTTTGGTCACTGAATTGGATTTCGACGAAACCAGTTTCATCGGATCCATAATGGTGAATTATTATAGGATTTCAAGTTTCGTAGGACTTGTCGTTTGATCGTACGAGCTCGAAATGCCTAGAAATCAATTAAATTGAAATCGATTGAAATCAATTTGAAATAAGCTGAATTTACCATAACTTCTTCGTACGATGGAATTAGGACTTGAAACCTATTTCGTTGATTTTAAAATATTTGAAAACATCCATTTTGATATATGGGTTGACCAATTTTCGTTCCGTAGTTGAAACAGGCATTTTTGGCCATGTAGCGTTCAACTTTCAAACCGATTCGATCCAATTGTTCCTATTTCAAATCTGCCTATATATATCCGGTTATAAACCCGAGTAGCCTTTCTATTTCTCATTTCTGTATGCATATAAATTTCAGTTGCACCTCTTCCTCAATGGCTGAAATCCCTAAATTTTCCAATTCAAAATCCAAAGACAAAAATTCAGACTCCTCAAATAACATCGAACTTTATATCAATTGGGAGCTCTCATCGAATGCAAGTCAAATCTACTTGTAGTTTTTCGATTTGGCTTTCGATGTGGCCTGAAATCGAGGAAATATTCTCGGTCGTTCGTTCGTGCTTTTGCGAACTGACGGTAGATCTTCGATTTTGTCGCGATCGGAGGGTACCGTGATGGAAAGCATGTCGAGCGGAGTTGATCCATGTGGCTAATTTGGCCTGGAACTGCTGCGAGTTAGCCAGAATTTGATTCGAACGCTGGCAGCAGCGGCCGAGCTCGGGATGGCTGCTGGAGGGGCCGCGCGACCATCGGTTGGGGCAGTTCAAGGCGTAGGTGAAGGTGGTGATGCTTGATCGGGTTGCAGAGTTTGGTGATGCGGCAGTTGGCTGTTGATCGGTGGCAGCTCAGTTTCAAGCTAGGGTTTCAAAACCCTATAGAGGCCATGTGCGAGAATTTCATAGGTGATGTGGCTTCATCTGATTTGTTAGGGGTTTTTCTTTTATTTTTGTTTAATTTTAAAATTCAAACATTCTAACATGAATAACTTTAGCATACGATGTCTGATTTATGCGTAGTTTCTTTTGTTTGGATCATTTTCAAATTCTGGACATTTCGATGCTGGTATGGATGAATTCTGAGATCGTTTCAATTTTGGGTTTAAATTGGATTTAAATTCAATTTAAATTCAAAAGGTGAGTGTTTTAACCTACTCACGACTTCTAAAATTTTTTATGGTTGTTAAATTGATTTATGATGTGATTATAAATTTATTTATGACTGTTTGGCATATTTTAAATCATCATCTCAGTTTGTTTGAATTTATTTGGATAAAATAGTTATTTAATTTATTACTGAATATAAACTACCAGTAATCCCTGTTATTTATTGTCTATTATATATTGATGTTATTGATTGAATTGGATAATAATTGTGATAAATGTTTGATGAGTGATATTGGATGAATGGATGTTGTATTTTGTATTGTTATAAACTGCAAGTTGTTATGGATTTTTATTTCATTCGGAGTTGCAGTTTGAAATGATATATAACCGTATTTGTATTTTAAATTACATATTGAAATGATAAATATCCGTATCACTTGACCATAGGATAAAAAATTATATACAGACACCGTGGTCTATATATAAAATATTTTGAAATGATTTCAATGGTTTTATAAAGAAATATATGGTTTTATAGAAATATTGATTTCAGATATTATATAAATGTTACTTTATATATATAGTTAAATTCTTGATTTTAAGCTATGTATAAATTTGTTTGGTAAAAAAAGTTTAAAAATAAAGATTGATTTTATTAAAAATATAATATGGTTAAGTATTTATATAAAGTATATTTTATATAGAGTTTATAATGATTTTTAATAAAATTAGACTGAGAAGATAGATTTGAAATTGTATTAAATGTAGATATTTAGTAAATGAGACCGATTTGGAACTTAGGGAATTTGAGATTTGTAAAGGATATGATTTATAACTTAATCTTGTTTAAGGTGAATTAAATAAATATTTCAAGTATAAATAAATTCAAGGAAACCTTTAGTTATTTGTATTCTGGTTTTTTATGATAATGGATGTATTAAGTCAATATTTCGAAACTAAATAATAGAAAATTGAATTTGATATATATATATGAAATTATGAAACTCAGTTTTGAAATTGTTGAATACTTAAAGTTTGAAATATATTGAATTTGAAATGGTTTATGTTGTGGATCAAATCAGTTTTGAAATCTATATAATTTGGAATAGTTTATTTGGAAAGTAAATTGAATTGAAGTTTATGATTTGGGATTTGGTTAAATATAAAATTTAGAAATTCGAGTTGTTTTGGAATTGATTTGTGAAATTGAAGAAGCTATTTTATTATATAAAGTATTTAATATTTCAACCATTTAAGTGGTGGAAGTCATGTTTCAAAGTTATGAGTTTCAAGGTATTATGATTTGAAAGTGTATATTTCAAAGTGTCTTGATTTCGAAATGTATAACTTTGAAAGTGTTATGATTTTAGAAAAGGATATATTTGAAATGAAAATGATATCGTATTGATTTGGTTTTGAAAGGCAATGATATTTGGTTTTAAAGTATAAACTATTTTGAAAATGACCGCGGTGTTATAATAACGTTTGGTTGTTAAAGAGGCTGGGATCGAAAGTTGTCATACTCTCTGCCAACTCCTAAAACCACTTTAACAACCGTGTATGCGGTGGAGATTCCATAATGAAGTAAGATGGTGGCGACGTTCGTTGGAGGTATATATGTGGACCCGACTCCCATGAGTTGGCATAAGTGGCTAAAATAGGAGCGATTGACGGGCTAATAAGGTAGCTCTTTTGATCGGACACATCCCTTCAATATTATAATTTGACTTTTGGATTGATTCGGTGGCCACTTTTGATTTCTTTTGATTTGGGGTGTGGCTCGAGGTGGGCGGTAGCTGCGCGCTACGCGTTATCACCGGCCCGGAAGCGTAATTGGTATGTCTACCCTGGCATTGCCTAGTTGTGCCGTGTCACCTACCCTAGCGCGTCTTGTACGAGTTTGATTTGTGTCGTACCTATGGAGTATCCACTGGTAGCCTCCCAATCAAGAGTTATTACGGTACAGTATAGACTATTAGCACTATTACATGCTAAAGGCTATATGGGTAATCCCTTAACGCTATTTTAAAGTAAGTTTATTTTACTTTTAGATATTATTATAATAGCGTATATAACTACATAGTAGATAGTTTAACGGACCTTTAGGAGATGTGAATCCCAAGCATCTCTTAAGTTACTGCACTCACGTTTGACACTGCATAGGAGATGTCAAATCCTGTAAACATCTCTGACGCCGTTCTACTCATATGATTTACCATTGATTTAACTTACATAAGATCTTTTAGTTCTGACTCGAGTGTTTTGTCTTTTCAATTCGCTCGGGTCAGCCTGAGCATTTCAAGATTTGAAGGCTGTACTTTTGGAGGACGAAGACGAAGATTGCATTACTATTATTTGTATTATTCCACTACCTTCATACTGTTCCACTGCATTATTTATTATTCTCTGGTATGTGTAACTTTGATATGTGTTGTATAAGTATAATCAAATGTTTTGTAAAACAGCTTCATGAACTGTTATTTGATCATTATATTTTGTTATTCCGCTGTGAGATTCTGTTTGATTTATTTCTTCCTATGCTTTTCTTATTTACCCCAATAACAATCCACTCTTTTGTATGGTTTGAGCCTGACGTGTTGGTTTATCGTCGATTTAAACGTACAAAAAGGCGGGTTGTTACATTTGGTTAATACACTCACCTTTTGAATTTAAATTGAATTTAAATCCAATTTAAACCCAAAATTTGAACGATCTCAGAATTCATCCAAATCAACGTTAAAATGTCCAAAATTTGAAAACGATCCTAACAAAAGAAACTGCACGTAAATCGCACGTCGTATGCTAAAGTATTCATGTTAGAATATTTAAATTTTGAAATTAAATAAAAATAAAAGAAAAACCCCCTGACAAATCAGATGAAGCCACATCATTTATGAAACTCTCATGCACGGCCTCTACAGAGTTTCAAAACCCTAGTTCGAAACTGAGCTGCCACCAATCAACAGCCAACTACCGCGTCTCCATGCCACTGCAACCCGATCAAGCATCGCCACCTTCACCTACGCCTTGAACCGCCCCAGCCGAAGGTCGTGCGGCCCCTCCGACAGCCATCCCGAGCTCCACCGCCGCCAGCATTTGAATCAAATTCTGGCCAACTCGCAGCAGTTCCAGGCCAAACTAGCCACATGGATCAACTCCGCTCGACACGCTTTCCATCATGGTACCCTCCGATCGCGACAAAATCGAAGATCTACCGTCAATTCGCAAAAGCATGAACGAACGACCAAGAATATTTCCTCGATTTCAGGCCACATCGAAAGCTAAATCAAAAAACTACCAGTAGATTTGACTTGCATTCGATGAGAGCTTCCAGTTGATATAAAGTTCGATGTTATTTGAGGAGTTTGAATTTTTTTCGTTGGATTTTGAATTGGAATTGAATTGGAAAATTTAGGGTTTTCAGCCATTGAGGAAGAGGGGAAAAAGAAATTTTTGTACGTATAGAAACGAGAAATAGAAAGGCTGCTAGGGTTTATAATCGGATATATATAGGCAGATTTGAAATAGGAACAATTGGATCGAATCGGTTTGAAAGTTGAACGCTACACGGCCCAGAAAGCCCGTTTCGACTCCGGAACGAAATGGGTCAACCCATATATCAAAATGGATGTTTTCAAATATTTTAAAATCAATGGAACAAGTTTCAAGTCCTAATTCCATCATATGAAGAAGTTATGGTGAATTCAGCTTATTTCAAATTGATTTCAATCGATTTCAATTTAATTGATTTCTAGGCGTTTCGAGCCCGTACGATCAAACAACAAGTCTGATCGCTACGAAACCTGAAATCCTACAATAATTCACCGTTACAGACTCGATGAAACTGGTTTCGTTGAATTCCGATTCAGTGATCAAAATGGCTATTTTTTAGTTATTAAATAAATTTATATTAAATTAATTAAATCAAAATTTTCAATTCAAATTCTATGATTAACAAATTTTACCATTTTAGATTTCTTAAACATTCACAATAATTTAAACAAGTTCAGATATTAATTTCAAAGTTAATCAATTTACCAAATATAGTGCTTAATTTTATTTTATTGCAATTAGTCAACTTATTATAATTTAAATTTCAATAATTTAATAAATCTCGATTTTCATTCTTTTTATTCAACCCATTGTCATACTATGGATAAAATTAACATTATTTCCCATTTATTATCTCGATTTACATTAACATAATATATAATTTAGATTTATTGTGATTAATTCAAATTCAATTTAACGGATTAAATATATGTGCAACTTATAATAATTGTGGCCATTAACTCTCAATCACACTTTTATAAGTTTATCTTTACCAAACTAATACTATAATTACTTATAAAACATTGATTTTATTCAACATTATATATTAATTCATTAATTAATTCAATATTAACGTTTGTTTTCTTATATTTAATTTATAGCCTAGTATAACATTTACACTAATTCCATTAATTGTAATTTCATTCAAATAGTTAATAAATAATTTAGGTTAGCATTATTACATCTCATTAAGTTATTATTTGATTAATGAATCATAGATTTCTGTTTTTTCCAATATTAGCTAACAAACATTTAATAAAATTAACAATTAAATTATCAAAAATTTACGGGTCGTTACAACTTTATATTGAAGATTCATAATTTTTTATAATTAATACTCAATGATATCGACTTATGGAATAATGTATTTCTTATGAAATACCATCGTGATTCAAGTGTTTGACACATCTGAAATCATGGTTTACGTACATTTACGTATGTATTTAATCCTTACGTCTCTTTAGGGTTGCTTAATGTTCCATTATTAGTTTATACATTCATATTATATAAATTTTAATATTGAATAACTTTATATTTCATATCACTTATATAACAGTCTAATGTATAATGATATATTAATTAAACCTTATTTACTTGATTAACATTTTTATTAATTTTATATTATTTTAATATAACATTTATATTAAATATTTATTATACACTATAACCTTTATAGTATAGCACATAAATCTCATATATGTGTATTTTTATTTAACTAATTAACTTTTAATTAATTAATTTAAATAATTTTAATTAAATTATATTAATTTCAAAAATCATGTTATATACATACTTGTATACCTATGACATCTTAAACATTTTAAAATATCATAATATGTATCAAACATATATAATACATGTATATAATTTTTCATTAACTAACTTATGTAATTAATTAATGTATATAATTAATTAATTTAATTAATCTTATTAATAAATTCAAAATTTTGAAATTAATATCTAATATTTTTACCATTTTGAAATTTTTTTATATTATAGTTTATATAATATATGTATTTCTTACTTTAAATGTAACTTTTAAATTTAAAATATTATATTTTAATTTTCAAATAATATTGAAAATTAGCCTAAGGCCAAGTTCATATTTGGGCATTTTCCATTAGGGACAACCTTTGAGTTGTGAGCTTAATACTTAACCATAATACGGGTAATTTTGATCGCATAGGCTATTGAGCACCGATATCATTGTTGGAAGTAGCCAATCCCACAATGGAAGTTATATATGAATTTCAAAAAATTTACCCAATTGAATCTAAATTGGGCCTATGAAGTCTAGTTTATTTAGAACATTTTTAAACTTTGTTTGCATAAAATCTCTTATTTTATTTAAATTTATAAATTATGTACGATTTTATTTAATTTATATTCAATTAAATGTAGAAAAGTGTGTGTGTGTGTATCATAAATATAAATGTGTATGTGTATGTGTAACATAATAATCCTTGCAAGGTATTACATGCTCGTATATAAATGTTAGGATTTACATCGAAACTACATGTTAGCTCATCTTATATGTATATACACACACATACACACACATATACATACATAGATATATTAAATGTTGTCCAAATATATGTATGCAGTATATAAATATTAAAAACTATGTATATATATATGTATATATATATGTGTGTGTGTGTGTATTTATATATATAACTTATATGTAAAAATATTAATGATTTACATCTATAAACTATTGCAATAAATATTAAATACATATACATATACATATACACACACACACATACATAATATAAATTTTTTTCTTAAACCTTTTTACACATATACATATGCATATATATATGTATGGATCACAATAACAAAATTATTATTATTTATTTAAATATATATAAGTGTATTTATAATATCTATGTATATATATAGTACATTAATTATGTATAAAAAATATATATTTTTAAACCTTTCTAGGTCGAACGTAAAGCACAAAAAAAATCATTTATATTTTACTGCATTAATATATATATATGCGTATATTAGTTAATTATTCGAAAAATAATGAATAATAATAAAATATTTTCGTGTTGTAATATTCAAATTTTAAATTTTTATAAAATCAAGCAAGATATTTTAAATTTATGAATTTTTTCTTGAATTTTCTCAATTAAAATAATATTTTTAATTAATTAATTAATTTGATCGATTATTAAATTGGTTTTTAAAAATATAAAACTGATTTTTAAATTTTGTTTTTTTCGGTCGAGGGTTTATATAATGATAAAAAATTATAAAATTTAACTTTTGAAACATATTTTATTTTATATGACTTATTTAATTAGTTTACTAATTTAAATAATATTAAATAATAGTAAGTAATATTAAAAATTATTTATCGCCATCGAAAAATGTAATCTATGTAGATATGCATTTATAAAATATAAGTTCAACTATTAACATGAAATGATGATATAATTAACTACAAGGTTTGTGATTAAAGTTAGGTAGTATGTTAATAAACACACAGATATATATATATACACACACACACACACACACATACATACATATATATATTATGTATGTATGTATATATGTATATATATATTAATAAAATGATAATAATTAAAATAAAATTTATTTGATAGTGAACTTCAAATCCATATATAAAATGTGCTTTTTAATAAATTAAAACATAGATTTAACCAATCTAATATATGACAGCATTGATGATACGTATAAAAATCTCACCTAATAATAATGGTATATATATGAATGATTTGGAAATTATAAATCATACAGTATGGTAAATAAATACCTAATACGTATGCCTTAGAGAACACCTTATAACGACGAATTCTCCCTTCTTGGAAATCTTCTCGATTCGGCAGATTAGCAGATAATCTTTGAACCATAGACCTTTAGTTATTCAATAGCTATAGCCTTTTGAATTGATTTGAGATGAATTTATTGGAGATCCTGATGAAATCGGCCAGCAAATTGAGTAACAGCGGCAGCTAAAAAGTCATCAAACAATTACAGTTAGAGGTCTTTATATAGTGGGCGAAATAGAGAAATATATGGATCATATCTCATACCATTTCTTACTAGATCTAGGCCATCCATCTCAAAACCCCTCTTGCGTCCCCCTATAAACCATGTTGCTGCCGAATTAACATCTTAACATCATGGGCTAATAGCTTATTTAAGCCTAAATAAATATTATTAATTAGATCTAATTTAATTGCTTGTCGATATCGCATATCGATCGATATATTTATAACCATTAAAAATATATACAATAATATTTATTTCTCAAATCATATTCAAAAATTTATAATTAATATTTTATAAATATTAATTAATTTATAACGATTATAAACTAAATAAATTGTTTGGTCTAAAGAGAATTCACCGTTTCGGTTGTGTGACTCGTCAGGTGTAAATTTGATCAGCGATTAATATCAAACTATTCAAATTTTAATGTTCACACGTCACTTAGCAGGAGATGTGAGATTTGGCCAAATTTATCACTTACTTAGTTTCGATAAAATCTAATTTTACTTTATTAAGTATTACTCGGTTGTGATAATTATCTACACCAATTCTCTTCGTTAAAACTATATCACTTTGGACACATGGAATTTGGTAATGGTCAAAACTTAAATATCATCCATATTCAACTCTATAGTCTTAACTCAAAGTCCATGGTCCATTAATAATTATTATTAATCAAAATGGCCAAAGACTTTGATTTTGAACTGACTTGAGTTGACCGTGATACTAACTCCATATAACCAAGGAGACGAATCCTCTCTTCAATAGTGCTTTACTTCCAATACTTCCACCTGACCCAACTATAGTCACTCGATGAACCCTGTGTCATGGTTTGATTATAATCAAAGCAAAGCTTTTATATTGAAGATCCACGGCATTCTTAAGTCAAGAGCACTATCGAGTGAGTCGTTCCATATCTAATAACTATCAGTACGTAACCCTTAGTGCCTCCAATAGCCATGAGGCAAACATTATCTCATATTTGGAGAGCATTATGCACTCTAGTCTCAACAATACATCGATATCCAGCCTAATTCATCTTGACTAGGAACATTTAAAATTGTACATTTGTTTTTATTATGATAAATTGCTCACGGTTATAATACTTTGTAACTACAATCACAAAATGTACCATTTTTGGATTTTTCTATTAAACATATTTTTAATTAGATTGAGTAATTAATATAACATATTATATAAAAATAAATCGAAAGAAAATGCTTTATTTCGAATAAGATTGGTCAACGACTTAGATATATGTAACAAATTACACGATTGCCCCTAGAGCGTACCACTAATTCTATCACTTGTGGCTCAAAAAGAGGTTGGTACCTGTCAAAACGAGTCTAGTGTCGACTGTAGATCTTCCCTAAACTTTGGGATTAAGTCCAAACTTCCATTTTCTAGCTTTCCTTAAAGTATTTCCCAAAGTTTCATATCCTACGTCTCTAAACTATCACTTTTATTGACCAGATCTACAAACTCTACTGACTTGAATTCGAGTAGCCAAATCACATCCAATCTTCATGCAACTAGATATGCAGACTCCCCGAATTCCCTTGAAAAACATATCCAAGTTTCTTCATTTTTTGATAACTTTGGTGCAATTTGCTCCAAATGGCGTACCACTTTTCTAACTGCGCAAAATAACTATCAAACACATCAAAGCAGTTCATACAACTACCAAACATCATTTTACAACATTCAAACAATACTTACAATTCATCCAAACATAATTACTAGCCTAAATCGGTGTAGATCTTGTTTTCATTAAAATAGCAATTCTGATTGGTAAACAATATAAATATGAATACAAATATTTCTTTTTAGTTATGTTCTAGGGTGTTGTTTATATCAGATATAAGTTTTCAGACATTTTACTTTAATGTTCATACTAAAAGTCATATTTTTAGAAGACAAGTAAGAAAAGTATTGTAAGAGAGGTAAAATCACTCATTTAGTTAAAAACACAAGGACTCCTACGCAAATTTGACATGAGACTGCAACTACACCAATTCTAAAGCTCCCAAATAGTAGATCTATTATCTTCTTATCTTAATCACCTTTAGATTCACAAAATGCACTAATTAAAGAGGAGAAAATGTGATTTGTAGCTCTTGTTTGGACTAATGGAGGTTAGGGGGTGATTAGAGACGAAGAGAAATGACTAATGACTACTGTGAAGAAGGGTTTTAATCATAATTTTCAAATTGGGCTAATGGGCTGCACTAATCAGTCGTTAATTACCCACTAATCTTCTCAAACTAGTAAAAACTTTAAATTGTCA
Organism: Allium cepa; assembly: GCA_030765085.1. Classification (NCBI taxonomy): domain Eukaryota; kingdom Viridiplantae; phylum Streptophyta; class Magnoliopsida; order Asparagales; family Amaryllidaceae; genus Allium; species Allium cepa. The sequence goes on from CM060931.1 coordinate 447,177,670, forward strand.
TATCATTTAATGGGTAAGTCCAAATCCTTAGTGTGACCACTCTACGGAAAGTGGAACCATCATTCCAATCTAATGAAAGTGGTTTTAGACCTTAATTCGACCCCTATCAAAATTTATAGGCTCTATAAGGTTTTTCAAGTTAAAATCATCCAATAGAAATTCAGAAGATCGAAAATGTCACTAGTTAACTTTTTCTAAAATTACAGAGTCATATGGCCTCATATAAATTTTAAAATAATATTTTACGATTCGTCGATATGAAAAATATAAGTTAATACTTTATCCTCCGTCCTTTAGGAATTTCACCCTCGAAATCCCGGTCAAATAAGAAAAGTCAACCATAGTTACATGCATGCCCAACAATAATAATAAGCCATTTCAAACATCAACCAATCAACCATGCAATCATAAGCAACCTAACAATATCTATTGCTATTCAAGCATGCGAGATACTATGCTATCCTGTATGACACCATAAGTGAAAGTAAATTCAATAAACAAAAAAATCTACCATACAAAGCATTCCACGTCATTAGTCTCCATGATCTCTTTGGTTTTCTCCATGCTACCACCTCCGATTTCACTCCCGTTGAACTTTTACGACTACAACAGCTTCCTATTAAGCCACTCTCTGTTCAACATTGATATCTCCCAATTGATCCGATGTCATTCTCCCTTAATAGTCAATACTACTCGTAAGCTTTTTACATATTAGATCCTAACATCCTATGTTATTCCCTTCCTAATAAGATGCTTATCAATTATGTTTTATTTCCACCGTAATGTTTCATTAAACTTAGATGATGGCAGTCCCGTAGTACCTTATCCCTAAGTCCATAAATGTCAAGTACAAATGGTCTATCTTCTATATGGAACCAACTAACTCAGTTAAGTTCGCACTACCTCATCTCCATGGATACCACTCCTCAACTAGCATGTTCCCTTCATTCCTTAGGAGCTACCTCCCGCGCATTTTGTTCATTTCCTCTATTAGAAATAAGAATATCACATGTGGATTCCAGTATAAGCTTGACAAACTCTTGACACTCCACACCATTGTGAAGCATCATTCGCCGGCTATGCGTATACTACAAGCACTCCTCACCTATATATACCACCACAAATGAACACTCTCCACGATCCACTCTCATCCACTTTCAGTTCTTTTTCCTTATTTAGTATCATCTTCCTCGAAGATACAACACTGGTCACTACATTGTTATAGAATTTCATCTCCTTACATGGCGAGAATCCAGCAACCTTCAGATGTTCCCTTACTATGGAAAATGATGATTCCTCCTCGTGCGGAGTCCCAAGAAAACACACTAATCTAATCATAATTGTACCCTCTTAGGCATACGGTCTTACTCTAGCATCCGCTCTCCTCCGACTCTGTCCTTTACCTATTGCACCTCATTATTTTGGCCACAACTCTATATATCTTTGGTCGTCTCATGCCAAATGATACAAAACCACATAACATCCTAATGAAGCAAACAAACATCCATGACTCTACACACCGAGCCTTGAAAAACTGTCGCTAAGTCGATCAACCTACTACTAAGTTCGAACAACTAATGGTTCGTCTACAAGGTCAGCGTAACGATTCTAACCTTCTCAATAAGTCACTAGAGATATGAAGGGTCTATTGTATCTATATCAAAAATAAGAACACATATAGGAGCAACAAAAATAAATGCATACCTTTATTAAGAATGCTCTTCGCCTTCTCCTTCGTTGATAGAGCAGTCGATGAAGCAAGAATGGCATCCAATGCATAAGCAGTAGCAATCTGCTAATTCTTTTACAAATCCAAGCAGTCATTCTTCAAGTGTTTATCCCTATCACAAATGATTCACTTCCTTTCTCCACCCCTAGGGGCCTTGCAATCCTTGCTAAGATGTCATGTCTTATTGCAATCAAAGCACTTCATCTTCCCTTCAACTTTTGTTTGGCCATCATCTTCCTACGACTGCTTCTTCTCTTTGTTGTTCCATTTCCTTTTACTTCCACGACCCCCTTATGGTTTTGATTCTACATTTGAAAAAATAATTTCATCTTTTGTCTTTAGGTATATACTCTCTTGTCATGAAGCTTTCTCAACCAACTTCTTAAAGGACTCATCGATATGTCCTGCAGTTTCCCCCCTAGATAATTATCCAAACGCGTGATGAACTTATCACTCTTAAGGGTTATCAATAAAAGATAATCCATCTTTTGATGACATGTCAAACTTAGCCATATACTCCAAAATAGTTTTCCCAATTTGCTTCAAATTAGCAAACTTCATTAAAGTACCGACCTTTGGGTATTCGGTGTGAACTTCTCTTCAAATCTGGCCTTAAATTGCTCGCAAGTGAACTGTTTTCTAGAGTAGCAATCTCGGCAGTATTCCACCATCTCATAGCATGAGCTTGAAGTTTCCTAGAGGCCAACTTCCTCTTCATTGCATCCTCTAATTCCACGTCTATAAAGATAGGCTCAAGGATTCTAACCAATCCTGAACCTCTACAGTCGATTTCGTTCTAAGGAACAGTTTGTCTCTAAGGCTAGAATAGTCCTTGTTCAACTCATCAAAATCGACTATGGACGCTAGCACATGAGCTTCACCACCAACACTAACCGAAGCTACACTTTGGGTCTTCTACAACTTCACCATCTCTACTAACATGGCCTGCATATCGAGGTTAGCTATTCCCAAACTTACTCTACTCCTTCTCCTTCTACTCCAAGTGTAGAATTCCTAGCGGTGCTACTTGCATGCCAGCTCATTCTTAAGCTCTGTAATAAGAATGGTCAGTCTCTCATAAGCCTATAATGCTTAAGTATGCAATGTGATTTAGATACTATACATACTACTAATATAGTTTTGAAAACTAAAATATACAACAAGCATGCTCTCTCATAGATTGCTTAATCCGTTCGAAGGCCTTTAACTTGCCTTATCTCTAATGGATTTAAGTACCAACTTAGGTTCCAACGATTAACCTAAATGAGGAATCACTTAACATAAGCTCTGATACGATGTATGACAGCTGCCCTACACCCTAGTGGCCAATATACTTGAAGAATACGCTGCAACAGTACCTGACCGATGTAGGATCGTTATCAAGGGTGAAATAACTAAAATCCTAAACATAACATTTCGTATACCTCATAGGGCATCGAAGAAAATATAATATCAATATAGATATAAAACAGGCGAGATAGATAACTAAATGAATAAAAAATCAGTATAGATATAAAACAAGCAAGATAGATAACCAAATGAATAAAAACAAATATCAGAGTGCCAGGTCCACACTAGCCATATAAATAAGTGTAATAAAGTTTATACATCATCAAAATAAACTCAAGAGAAATCTGTGTCTAAATAAAATAAAGCATCGCTAAAGCTCATAGCGGAATAAGCAATAAACTCAAATAATAAATATAATAGCACCACCTACTTATCCTTTGAACAAATCCATGCACTAAACTCAAACCTGCTATCTAGCCTATTTATTAAGAGTACCCGAGGTAATAAGAAGTAGAGCATAAAACCTCGAGTCGGAAAATAGTTTGTTGTGAGCGATATAAATATCAAAATACTATGAATATCGATAAAGTAGAGAACATAGGGTATGGAGAAACGCATAACTGACCTATCACTACATTCAAAGAGTTAACACATAGCACAATATACAAATATTATCATCAACATATATGGGTATACTACACCAAGTATTATGGGTGTCAGGATACTTATCTCAAGGATACCAACATCGCAATACAACCAACAATCACACTAAGCATAGGAGTCATAACAAGAATAAGGTAATATGCAATGTTAACCGTCCTTAGAGTTTCGTATCGCCATGTCTATCGTCAAGGTCTCACCTCATCACATATCGACATAACCCTTCCCTAGGACATACATCATCATGATTATTTCCAAAATCTCACTTCACTATAACTATCCTCAAGTTCCACTTCTTTAAAATCTTTACCAAAGTCTCACTTCACCATGATCCTTTTTGGAGTTGCACTAGTTTATAACTTTCTTAAAGTTCTCCCTCCGCTGTAACCTTCTCAAGGTTTTCCCGAAGTCTAGCTTTGCTACATTAACTTCTAGAGTCTCATGCTATTATGATCCTCTTTGGAGTCTCATTCTGTTACAACTTTCACAAAGGCCACCTTAATCAAGACCATCTCAAGATCTATTGGATGTATGATAACTCACTATATGATCTCTCGGGCTAGTGACGTCTCATGCGACAATTGGATTCAGCATTCTTTTGGATACCTATATCATATATATTGTCCTCTCAGGACAAGCTGGATCGTTTAATGGTCCAGGCTACACAGTTGAGCATCCTTACATACCCATGCACTAAGGAATAACCATCCTATCTAGTGTTATCAATAATCATTTCAGAATTCAAATCGATCCGAAACATCTCATGATCCTCTACATCGCTTCTCCTTGTCGAATTTTCTTTCCTAAACTAATTTAGTCCCGTCCTTCACTTCCCACTGAAGAACTCGATCAAATGCCTCACTTTGTTGAAGCTTAAAACATCTCTACTCGTTCATCTCATGTCGTCGATCAATCCATTATAGCTCTGAAGTAATTACATCGAAGCATTATATGCCTTTCCCTCATCGTTTATCATTGATATTCTTCATGTTGTAACCATCTAAAATGAACGTCGAACTATGAATGAACACCTTCAGCATGACCTCTAGGTCCTCTTTATCGTCCTTCGGAAGTTTGGCCAGAATTGGGCACCCCAATTATATCTGTACCAGTCTAAATTGCTTCGATAAAAATTTGGCTAAGTCCTTCACTCCCCAACCTCTTTCATCTTGACTCATTTTGAGTTCCTTTTATTAGTGCCACCTTCTCTATGTTTTTAACACCTTCCCCAAGAACCAAAAAGACGTCGGTGCCGATATAAAAGTGGTTCGTACTGATCTACAAATCTTCCCTAAAATTTAAGGTTAAGTCCACATTTCTATTTGCTAACCTTCCTCGAAGTATTTTTCGAAGTTTCACAGGCTATGCCCCTAAACTACCACTAATACCGACCAAATCTGAAATCTCCACCAACCTGAATTCGAGCAACCAAACTGCTTCCAATCTTCAAGCAACTAGATATGTAGACTCCCTAACTCCCCTCAATAACATGTCCAAATCTCATCGCGTTTCGACAAATTTGGTGTCATTTACTCCAAATGTCATGCCACTTTCTAAATATACAAAACATCTTGCAAATATAACAAAGAAATCATAAAACTACCAAATATCATCTTACGATATTCACATAATACATACAACTCATTCAATCATGATTTACTAGCCTAAATTGTTCTACATCTGGTTTTGTATAAAATAGTAATTCTAGTTAGTAAACAGTATAAATCATATTAGAATACAAATCTATCTTTTTAAACTATTATCTAGGGTGTTGCTTATATCTAATCTATGTTTTCAAATATTTTTTACTTTAATATTCATAGTAAAATTCATATTTTTTTCCAACATAAGTATAGTATAGTCGGCCTTTTGATGTTTATTGTACTCCGCGCTGCTTGAATATGTCCTTCTTGAGATTACAACGTAGGCTTCTATTGAACGAATTATAGGTCTATGCTGGTATGGTTTATAGATTGCGTCCTATGAGTGCGATTGTGTATGTATCATGTCATAGTGATTTTACGAGTGCGTTGCTAATTTCCAAGTTGTATCAGTGTATGTTGTAAATTTTAAGCTATTGAGGTATGCCCACCTCTCACATGTTTTAATTATTTATAAAAAGTGGATGGTCCAATATAAAACTGGCTTCCCATTCCAAAAAAAGTAAAGCATAGTATAGTGAGAGAGATAAAATCACTCACCTTGAGATCAAAACATAAGGACTCCTAAGCAAATTTGATATGGAACGGTAGCCATATCAATTCAAAGCTCTTAAATAGTAGATATATTTTCTTAGTGCATTAATCTTTCTTAGATTTACTAATTACACTAATTAGATTGGAGAAAAAGTGGTTTTAAGTCCTAGTTTGGATAAATGGAGGTTAGGTAGTAATTAGAAAAGAAGGGAAATGTCTAACGACAGTTGTTAAGAAGGGTATTAACCCTAATTTTTGGATTGGGCTAATGGTCTACACTATTATTCCTAACTACCCACTGTTCTGCTCAAAACTAGTCAGAACTTCAAATAGTCATAACACCCTACCGGTAAGTCCAAATCCTTAATATGATCACTCCATGGGATGAGAAACCATTATCCTAATCTAATGAAAGTGGCTTTAGACCCAAATTCGACCCCTATCAAAAATTATATGCTCTACAAGATTTTCAAGGTAAAAAACCGTCCAACAAAAATTCTATAAATGAAAAATGTCACTTGTTAACATTTCCAAATTATATCGCAACACATCTTTATATGAATTTTAAAAGTAATATTTTATGATCCTTTGATATGTAAAATGCAGGTTGTTATACTGTCCAAGTGCCTAACGAAGGTCAGGTACGTGTAACTCAATGCGTCATACCCATTTGGATGGAGCTGTGTGGGGGAAAGCTTCATAAACTAGAGGAATGGACTGATAAAATTACTGAATGTAGGAACACCCTCAGAGAGACACTTGTATTTGTTGCATGTTATATTGCCCTTAAAGGGGTTGTGTGCCCATTAGTTGGGCTCTGATGTTTGGGTTCCACTAATAGGAAATCTATGGCAGTCGTCGACTCTTTTGACATCCACTACAGTAGGAGTTGAAGCCGGATAATCTAGAGAGTATAGAATCTAATGTATTTCGACATGTGTTTTCCAATTTGATTCTGAACATTGGCCGGGGCAGTGCACTGTGTCATTCTATGTCATATGTGTCATGTGTCTGTAACACGGTGTACGCGAACATTGTGTGTAGATAACTTGCTCATGCTGGTAAACGAGCTCTTCTACACTATAGAACTATATGTCGGATTTTATCCATTATTATGGAATATACGACATTGCAATATTTGTTTGAAGCGACACAAAGTATGCTTTGTAGGATCACTGGAACTTGTTATTCGAATCGATGTGTCGACACTTGATTTTGTTGGATGGCGAAGTGTGTTCAGTGTGACCATTTGTTGAAATTGCCCCATCAAAACCGTGTTGCTAATCCATATTCAACCAAAGCCCATTGAAAATTGATCGCTCCTTTTCTCATTTCCATTTCCACTCTATGATGTATTAACCCAAAGTTGAATCCACTATAACTTGAATTGGTTCCCAAAACTTGAAGCCAACCTCAAGAAGAACTCGAAGCTAAGGTCTTGAAAACTCAAACTGGACACTAAGCAGTAGCAAAGGAGAAAGCATGGAGTCAGACCCAAGGAAACTCGGAGTCTGCCACAAGATTCATAAAGTATTTCTTGGGGTGGTTTAACTCGATAGTAGAAACAGATGGGGTATGGGTTCAAAGTCAAATGTGATTTGGAGACAATGCCTGAAGTTGACAATGATCGTGAGGTGATGGCAACTTGGACAAACATGGTGGCAACAACCCACATGTGGCCTAGATCCGAAATCTATAGTGCAATGATGTGAAGTTTGAGTGGAGATCGGGTTTGAACTTGAATGGTTCGGCGACATGAGATCTAACTGAAAAGGGTTGAAGGATGATCGATATTCAATGAACTTCAAGGCTAAGAAGAGACAACAGTACTGGTGGAACCACTCTGAAAGGAAAGTCACAAGAGTTAAAAGGGAACGAAGGTCAGAGTTCGTATATGAAAAGGCGAAAGTTAGAAAATTATAATTGTTACTTAAGTAGTAAGACTATGAAAATGATTGACATCGATCTAAGGATCTAACCAATCCATTTGAGCAATTTTATTAAAAAAACAATGCATAATGATGAAGTTTATGACACTTAAAGTTTTATTGGAAGGGGGTAGAAATCTACCTAACTAAAGAAGAGAAAAACTTTCAAGGGTCTCAGAACCGAGTTAAGAATTTGAATGGCACTATACTAGAAAAGTCATTTTGTCACCTTTGGACCGTGGCTAAACGATTTTGCCACGGCTTTGGACCATGGCAAAATAGGCAGTGACAAAAATTAGCCACGGCCTAGAGCCGTGGCTAAATGAAATTTTGCTACGGTTCAAAGCCATGGCTAAATGAAGAACAAATAACATAGAAACAAAATAGGTATTGTTGACATCAGTTCATAATACAACTACAAGTGCTTGATTACAAACTTACGACTTTCAATTGATAATACAACTTCAACATGAAAGAAATATAGTAGCATACAAGTAAACAAATCAAAGAAAGAAATAGAGTAGCATATATACACAACTTCTATTGATATTACAAATTAATTCGTAGTAAAACAAGTAAAAAACATCTACTATACATTGCAAACACTAAAAAATAATAGAGAAAGACATGATCCCTGAATTCACCAATCGTACAATAGTTCATGAATAATGCATAGCTAAATACAAAAAGTATCTTCGATCAACATGACTGATCGGTGGCCATGAAATTGTTGCCAACCTGAACATCAGTAACTTAACAATGATGATTTGCTTATGTTGCTTTTTGCTCCTCTTGTACACTAATTATGTTACACTAAGTTGATAACTGAGAAACAGGGGTAAAACTGAAATGAGCATACATACTGATTGTAGAAAGAAAAAGAAACGGTTTTAGTTAAATGGTACCTCTTGTTGTCCACCGTCTATATCACTGTATTTATAATCATAGCTGTATAGTATCCACTGTATCAACGTGTTTAAGTCTAACTTTTTGGTCTTGCTTCAAGTTTTCCCACTCTCTTCAATTTCAAGCCTGCATGATTTGAAGTCACAACAAAAAATAAGCATGTATTGCATGTCAAAACAAACAAGAAAATGAACACACATATCTAAACAAACACGCGCTCAGCATCCCATATGATTGCATATGACTATGGTTTATATAATTCAAGGGTGCCACTATGCTCAGCTCCACAAAAATATGTCTCTGTTGCTAAAATAACTTTCTTTTCCATTGTTTTATTTGATCTGCACTCACCAAAACACAAATACTTACACATACAGGTTTAACACACACATATACTCAAATTTACACAACACATACACAGATTCACACAACATCCGCACACACATATTACACTCACACACTGAATTACCCACACACACATAGAATCTCACTCAAACACATAAAGACCTGCTGCACACACATAAAAAAACACACACACAGAACTGCATTCACACACACCAAGACACATGCGTAACCACATACACACTCATGCACAACACACAAACTCACACTCATGCAAAATACAAAAACTCACACTCTTGCATAGAAACAAAGAAATTGTAGAAATACATACACATAAACACAACACACATACAAGCTTGACTGCACACGCACAAACATAGAAATGCAAATATATGCACAGATTGCACTGGTCATCCAACTTAGCCAAACATTTTAGCTTTATATTTTGTATAGCAATAAGGATGCAAACATGATATAGAGATGAACTACGCTGAACTAATTTACTAAGTACACCTTAGACATCTTGAACAACAACCCCTAAGCAGTATACTCAATTAATACATGTTTATGGAGGCCAACACCGGATTCAACCCTTATAGTCTTGTATCATATATTAACTTTTGGCAATTATGAACTGACCATTGGTATTTTAAAGTTCTCTAGATATGTGACAAGTGATTTATTTCATAAGATCCGAGTTACAAAAATTAAATCATGTTTGACAGGTACTTGACATACTTCTAAGCCATTTAGTTCAATTTTAATTCTATGAACGGAAGCTGTTCTATGAATACTTATATTGCAGTAATTAATTGATTTGAAATAATCATCACCCAGAATGAGCTAGGCATAAATGAATATACACCGTGGGACCAAATAGTTACCATGCACATTTTTATAGATGTTATGTTGGTATTGAACTTCAACTTGTCACTATCATTTCGTTAAATTGCTTATGCTGCAAGTATGCTACTATTTGTAATGCAATCTTGTTTATCTTTTTTATTACCCTTGAATTTTTTTTTAACAAAAACAACCTTCAATCTTGACCTGTTTTGAAGAATCTCCTTATATCAAGGGAATTTGAAATATCAACTTCTGGGTGAATAGATTCATGTTACTGTTAATTACATAAGTTTGGGATTACATAGATGTCATACTTCAAAATGTTATGCCTTCAATAAACTATGTCACGTTTTACATCCTATGTCAAAAGTGTACCGGTTTCATTTTATTGCCACCTTAATTATTTTTGAGTTTTTAAAATGCAAATTTTATACACACTTTACATAGACTTAGCTGTTGTTAACTACAGCAGTAAATCAGACTAGATAAGAGTTCAACAAGCACTGAATTTTGACATCATTTATTAACTTGCGTAGTAACATGTGACCAGTTTTACTTATTTTGTGGTAACCATTCTATGGTTGTTAATCATACCTATTGTTGCTATTTTGTAACATTGCTATATTGTCCTTCTAGATCCCATTTTAATCATTAACAGATGTATTTGCATGTTATTGTACTAATCTCGTTTTCTTTCTACAGCATTCTCCATTGGATCAATTTAAAAAAAAACCATTTTGCCAAAGGAGCCTATACGTCAGATCTAAATAGAGCTATAAATTGAGAAAAGATCAATAATACTGAAAAAGAAATTTCTTTTATGGAAATTATTCATATTCTAAATTTTTTCAGCATGATTGATGTTTAATTAAAACTAAACACTATTACTTATTTCCAAGTATGATTAATGATGAAAATAAAATCAATCAACATGTACAAAGGAACATTAATGAAGATCTGAGATAAATCCGGTGCACTTGGTAAGGCAAGACTAGGCATAGGATCATACATAACCGGTACAACTAGAAATCATATAGTAAGAAGTCTATAAATAGACCACATTGAACTACACATAAATCTCCCCAAAACTAGAAAACCTTTTGTCCGTTAGGTAATCTGAGTCATATGGTAACTAGTATCCAAAACTAGTAAATTTATGCACTTCAATAAATTTAGATCAAATAGAAAATGATTTAAAAATATATTATATTGAACTAGCAATACAGTTAATCGAAATAATATGGAAAGTGATCTATGAATATATCATATTGAACTACAAATAAAACTACCCATAAATAGTAAATCAAGAGTTCTATAGCAAATCTAAAACAAATAGCAAGTTGTGTAAAATAAGCCGCTCGTTGATTTAAGCTCATCTCTGTGGTAAGAATTTTTAAGCAACTGAAGATAACAGTGCAACTGTGTCTTGAATAGGCATATAGAAACAATAACAAACTCTAAGTTTGAGAAGCCATATTTAAAGGTAAAGAACTATAGGTCGGGGAAATACTTTAGCATTTGGTTGCAAAATTCAGGAGAACTCAATGTTAGGCACAAAACACATAACTCAATGGACACTCAAAGCAATCTTAATGCAAACATAACTGGTGAAGATATGCAGACATTTAAACATATGTTTCAAATTCAAACTCAATGCAAGATTCACAAAAAGATATGCGACCAATTTAGGACAGTAACCAACCACAGTCAAATACAATAAACAAAAACAAACCATCTATTAGAACCCTCCTCAATGATATAATTGGTCAAGAAGAAGAAAAACCACATCAACTAAAAAAGGACTAGTCATAGGCTAAAATCAGAGATTTAAGAATGATCAAAGGATATTCAAATATATACCAAAGGATGACACGTATATCAGTGGATACAATATATATAACAGAGCAGATGCAAAAAATGATAAAAATCATAGACAAATACATGTTAAAATAACCCATTTCAGTTTCTTCTATTGTGTAAAACGTGAACAAGCTATAACATATTATATAGATTATTAAAATAAATGAAAAACACGAAGGTAGGAGCAAACTAAACTGGAAGTAGGCAACTGAAATCCAAAAAGGGAAATCAGCAAGAATAATCACCAAGGAACAAATTATATTACGGTATACTAGAAAACTAAAGACTCAACATTATATAATCTAATTCAGTTTTGAAAAATGAATTCAAATTATGACTTTCCTATTGCAAACAAAAAAAGTTTGCATATATATTTGAAAATACAACCCCATAATATAAAATAGCAAGAGCAGCTACAAAATATAAAACTGAGTATATAATAACTAAGCAATATATGTAAGATTTAAACATCAATCAAATAATAGACAATGCAGTCTAGTACTATGATAAAAATTACTACCTTTACCCCTAATATAAATTTCTAAACTGCTAAAATTACACATTTCTATTGAATGAAAGATAATGAAATACTAAGCTCAAAGACAATAAAAGGAAAAAAGGGATGGATCTAAACACAAAAATTCATACAATCAACCCAAAAAGAATCTTTTATGATTGAAAGTGTTAGCTCTAGTTTTCACATGTATTGATCCATCAAAATACAGTGCCAATTCAACAATAACACAAGATATAAAGTCAAAATTAATGATAGACAAGTATTTAATTTGAGGTTAGTTAAAGTTTAATCCAATTAAAACATGTTTGACAACTAACACATATAAGAACGACAGCTATTCTATGAAGTAAGAATACATAGTACAACAATTTGATACTTGTATGTTGCATTAATTTACATCGGAAAAGAAAACCGAGTTGCAAAATACGACCAAAAAACCAGTTAGTCAATTGCTTCATAAAAATAGTAATAAATAAATTCGATACCATATGCTATAGTTAGTGGCACAGACGGCCATCCAAGGCGATGTTGAAGGTTTTCTAATAGGCGGAGCTGAACGATGATGAAGATGGCCGATTAGAGTGAACCTGGATTCACACAATCTGAGTGAGAGTGATTTGTTTTTAGAAACTAATCACAAAACAATCGGACTTATTTAGGAGCAGTGGAATTGATGTGGATTCAAGGAGCGATGGAAATTAATGAATTATGGCGCGGGATCGAAAATGTTACGGTGGGGATCGAAAATATTGAGTTAGGGAATGGGGCGCTGTTTTTTGAGAAAGGCGTTAGGTTGTATACCGTAAGGTGGGAGAGTTAAAAAATTAAAAGCCTTTCAAAATTACAATGACCCGTAACCTTGACAATTCATTTTAGTACGGTCCAAAACCGGATTAAAATTTCCACTGGCTCAAGACCATGGTAAATTTTTCACGTTGGGGCGTGACAAAATGGACTGCAGGGTGTAGTGTGGAAAACCTCAAATCTTATGTCTACCAAAAAAGATACGATTCTCCGACTGTTTGAAATACTGTGACGATATATTTAGAAAAGATGCAACATTTCACAATGATGGTACAAGAAATAAAGACATCTTTGTAGGATAGAGTTTGAATTTTGTCCCAATCCAAAAGCATGCTTCGTTTACATGAAGCATACTTCAGGTGGCAAGTGTTACCCCGAATTTGAATCACCTGACATCTCAATGAATCCAAACTGTTGAGTGGTTATCAAATAGGTCGAGAAGAACAAGTGGTATCAAGAATGCAAGGAAAACGACCAAGTATGGATAAGGTCATAAGCAACGACACCGATCCTTGTAAAAATCCAAGTCACTTAGTTGCATTGAGGAGCTAAAGGATGAAGAGCTACGGAAAAGGTGGAAGACCCAAGATAAAATAGGCCGGCACCGATCTACATGGACTAGTGTCGAATCTTATTGTTCTAATGTTGGACTTTATTAGTTTGCTGAAGACAAAGATCAAGTCAAGGAAGGGATACAAAAAAGTACAAGTAAATTGATTAGTATTGATACATAATGATCCATACCAATCCATTTTTGTTCATGGTATCTTGATTAGACTAATTCTTCTTGTCGAAACTTTGAATCTAGAGGTGAGGACTTGCTCAAATCAATCCTAACGATTTTGGTGGTCGATTTTGTTTATAAATATGAAACCTAATGAAAATAGAAAAGGATCTTCTTCTTTTTGTTACTGATTTTTGCATATAAACTCCACTAGATTCTTACCAGAATGGTTTAAATATTGAAATCTTTCCAATTCATTTGTAATTACAGAACTAAAGTAACAAAGCTAATAGTGGACCGTTAACCATAGGCTATTGAATTTGGCTGAACAACTCTAAATTTGTGTGTTCTTCACTCTCTTTTGATATTTAATCACCTTTAACTTTCATTTGATATTTGATTGGGTATTTGTCCCACTTTTGGAGAAAATGGGTTTATCCAATGAAAAAAATGATGAAGTTTTTGATAGGTTTACAATTTATAAAGCAGAAGTGGAAATGTAGTGAGAACTAAAAATAAAAGCGTTGCATTCTGATCATGGTGCTATATATTTTGTAAATGATTTCACATTATTCTGTAAATAAAATAGTTTAATCCATCAATGTACTACTCCCTATTTCTCAACTAAATGGAACCGCCGAATAGAAAAACATATTGGCAGAAATGATTAACGGTATGCATATAAGTTCTAATTTAATTAATACTTAAATGAGCGATGTTATATTATCTATTTGTTATATTTCAAATAGATAGATGTTTTTCCGTATGAATTTTGGTTTTAAAGAAAATCAAATTTATCAAAGCTTAAACATTAGGGTTGGTTGTCCTATGTTAGAAAACGAGATCGTAAAAGACCAAAATTAGGAAATAGAACTGTGACGACTTTCCTTTCATTCCACAGAAAGACGTATCATCGTTAAGAAAGAAATAGATAGAAACAGAAGAGATAGAAGAAAGAACCAACAAATATCAGAATCTCACAGCGGAAACGGAACAAAATATAATACATCAACTAACTATTACATAGTTATCCATACATCAGAGTTACACAACATCATTCAAACAAGACAGTCATATATATCTGCCATTACATACATCCCAAAATACAACATACATCAACTAACAAAACGGAACTAGATAGATAGATACGTCTGGACTCCTACTCCAAGCTTCTCCAGACTTCAACAATCCAAGACCTGATCACTTGGCTACTCAATAAAAATTTGAGTACCCAAGAGTTTAAGAAAAACAGAAATAAACTCCGGGTCAGACATGGGTCTAGTGTGAGTAAACGGGTTAAAGTTGCTTAACTTTGAAAACCATTTGAAAACAAAGGTATCACGTAAGACTTCCCACCCATAAACACGGGTAAGTTTTTACCTTACGCTAACCGAAACATTTTATAGGAAATCAGGTGATATTATCATAGTGTCTAGGTTTTTCAAGTAAAATAGAAAATAGTCGAAATTGTTACATTAATTAAATTCCAGCATATTAGCCATAAAGCGGGTAATATAATCAAAACCTTAGGGTCTCGTAGGATAAATGGGTTTCCATCAATGGCAGGGATACTAGGCTACCGCCCGTCACAGTACGTGGCCTACATCAACGTACCGAGGATCCACCCTAAATTCTCTGCAACACAAGGCCAGAACCATCCCTTACTGGACAGTCCCGAACAAGATAACCCCGCAGTTGTGGCCAATACCTGCCCATACAGTCGAAATAAAAGGGACATCTAGACAGTGGTATATCTCGTCCTACTTGGGTGCTACCTACTTAACCTTGCTGCACCTCCCCTGTTTTAGTCATTCCCGGGTGATGAGGCTTGAGGCTACGATTACTTTTAGAGAACATGTCTATCTTAGAATGCTCATCGTCCACCTGACGGTGTTCTGAAAGCATTCAATCCATATAAGTTCGTTCCGGGTTCGAATGAAACCGAAGGCATTATCTCGTTACACTCATTTTGGAATCACCCTCAGAGTTAACGATGATAACCCTTACACTCTAAAACACCATCTCGATCTTCACTTGAGATGCCATGACCTATCGTTTAACTTGGATCGATGTGGGTTTTTGGGATAATCATAACTGATACCCGATCGCAGTCTCATCGAAATCCAAATGTGTTTTAAAGGCCAAGTTGTTTAATAGTTTAAATAATTTAATTCAACACTTTGAATTCACAAATCATTTATCATAGATAATTCATACAAAATCATCACAGATATATCCAAAGCATATCATAGAGTATCACAGAATATCACCCAATAGATATCACAAATCCAGATATTATATTCATACAACATCCAAACATGAATTATTTATCCATGGTATAATTAATTTAATTATCTTAAATTAAATTAGTTACTTAAGAATTGATCACTTAATTGTGCTTAATTAATCGTTAATTAATTACAAACCATTTAATTAATTAATCACTTCTTAATTCCCTTTTTAAATTAATTAAACCTTAATTGCTTAATTAATTACTCCTTAATTATTAATTAATAACCTTAATTATTAATTTATAAAACTTAATTACAATCTAATTAATTCTTAATTATTAATTAATTAATCGTTAATTACCAATTAATTAATCTCAAATTACTTAATTTATTACAACCATAAATTAATTAAACATTTCTTAATTACCTTACAAATAAATTAATTAAATAAAAATCATTAATCTTATTTACCTTCTTACTTAACATTTTACAACCTTCCTTAATAACTTTGAAATCAGATTATTACTGACTTAAAAAGTTTTAATGTTAATTAAATTTCAAACACTTATCTTAAATTAACTACTTAATTAGAATATTAATTAAGATTTAAAACATTCTTAAGTATTTACTTAATTAATTAAAACTTATAATAATTTCTTAACTTAAAATTGTCAAGCATTAACTTCTTCATCAATACTTAAATTGTCTAAGATGAATTAACTTAAATTTTATTAGGCTTAGCATTTTGAAAACCAAACCCGAGAAATCCCCAGGTTTACTCGAGTCCCACCATTTCCCTCGAGTTTCCCCTCTTCTTCTTCATATTTAATCTGTTAAAAATTTTGAGTAACAAGGTACAAAACACTCACGCGAAAACCAGAAGAACTCGAGTAAAACCCCATCTTTCCCCGAGCGTACTCTTAAGAACCCAAAGCTTCAGGACATCAACCCATGCACGCGACCAACTGTGCACGTGCATCCACCACCAACGAACTTCCGTCACTTGAAACGGTCACCAACAAGTCGCATATCGACCATTCATTCGATCGCAGCATCCTAAACCCTGATGAAACATGAGAACGAAAAAAAACAGTTCAAACTTCCAGACAAACAATACTCCGACCATCGATTCTCCTCGTTCAAGCAACGCCGACCATCGAAAGACTCGAAACTCCGGCTACGCCACCTCTAGCCTCAATGCTATCATTTCCCCCGGCCATATGCAGCTCGATGCACTAACGTAGCCACGGTGATCTAATTTCCGACCATCGACAAAATTAAGGTTAAAACCCAAATTCGCCTATCGTCGACGCTGCGATGAACTAGAACACCTGCCACCATTTTTCCCGATTTCGACGTGCCTTCCTCCACCTCCAGTTGAAAACCCGACTTTCAAAACTTCACCCATCGCCAGCAATTGGTTAAAACTCATTTTCAGTTCAACTATAAACTGCTCTTAGCATACTCAGCTAAAAATTATCGATTAGGTCTTAAAAATCCGATTTTCTGATGATGATTCAAGTTATATAATTGAATTAACAATTTATAACATTCGAATTTAACATATATTTACACTATGCCCTATAAAACTAAGTTTCTAGCTGTAATATTTCACCAATATGCTTTAAACAAATTTTTAAATCTTGATTTATGTTTAAACAACCTGTTTTGTTTTAAACTCTAAGCTTAATAATGGCTGGATGAAAATATTTTGAATTTTGATTGACTATTCAACTCTGTAACTAAAAACAGAGAAGAACAGGTATATTCAGTTCACACAGAACAACTCATATATATATAGAGCTACATTCAAAAAATACACATGCAAACACAATATTATCCATGAATCACATGCACAGGTTTAATTACACTTAAGTCTTTAGAAAATGTGTTTACTCACCTGTAAAATGTTTGAACAGAGAGCAACTACTTGTTTTGAAACTACTAGCCTGATCTCCTTTTTAAATCTTTCTTCCTTTGTTTAGTTGAATTGTATTTGAGTTTCTAAAATGGCGATGCTTCCTTTTTTTTCTTTTTTTTGGGTTTGCTGTGTTTTGGTGAACAAAAATGGAACAAGAAAGATACACATATAGAGAAAGTATACAGGTGATAAGAATTTGCTGGTATAAAATTTGTTTTGTTTGGTCAGAGATTTTTTCTTTGACCATACAAGATTTTTTTTGAAACTCAGATGATTTATAAACATTTCGAAATGACCTTGTTTTGTGCTTGAATTAATAGCATTAAATGCAAGTGTCTCCTTTCATGTTTACATACTTATCCATACTTATGCATATCTAACTTCAAGGAAAACATATATTCCTTTGCCTGGTTTTGTTTTATACCCTACGTGAAAAATATAACGTTGTTATAACTTTAACTTATGTTGCATTCACACAATAACCACTTATATACCTTTATTTCTATTCTTTTACACATATATTTTGCGTTTAAGTTATCAATACTTAACCTGTATTCTTGCATATATATATATATATATATATTTATACTTATATTTAATATGAATAAGATAGATTTTATTTTAAATATTTTTGAGAGACTTTATTTTGAATTTTCAAATCATAGTTTCTTCACAAATGCACATATGTATATATAAATAAATGGTAAATGGCAAAAAGTCTTACTTTTTTTAAAATGATAAGTTGTATTTTAATCAATCAGATTAGATGCTTATTAAAATAATATTGCCAAAATCTCGGGTCGTCACATTCCTCCCCCCTTAAAAGAATTTCGTCCCCGAAATTTAAAGCAAAAGATAATCCAAAAGCTTTTATATCAACAACCCAAGCATACATATCATCCATACATTAACAATCAACCAAACAGTTTATCCTAACAAACATTACTAGCAATCCGGACACAAATCCGGATAGGCTTTCCTAAAGCTATCCAGAGCTTCCCAGGTACAATCTCTGGGATCCTCGCTTCACTGTACCTTAACCAACTTCACAACTTTGCTCCTGAGTTGCCTCTCGTCTTGATCAACAATCTGAACAGGGTTCCTGACCATAGTCAAGTTTGGTTCAACCTCCAAATCTTCCTGGACTACTGGTTCTACAACCAGTGATGGATTATGGACAAACTTCCTTAGATGGGATACATGAAATACATTATGAATTCCAGATATCCGTTCTTGCAATTCAATTCTGTGAGCCACAGCACCAATCCTTTCCAGCACCCGAAATGGACCAATATATCTCGAGGCAAGTTTTCCCGTCTTCCCAAGTCTAATAGCTCCTTTGATCGGGGAAACTTTGACATAGACTAAATCTCCAATCTCAAATTCCAAGTACCTTCATCTTTTATCTGCATATTTCTTTGGACGGTCTTGAGTAGCTCTTATTCTCTTCTTAATAAGCTCAACTTTCGCAGAAGCTTCATGGATCAAATCTGGTCTAAGCACAAGACAATCTCTCGACTTTATCCAACAGGATGGAGATCTACATGGTCTTCCATATAAAGCTTCATAGGGTGTCATCTTAAGACTTGCTTGGTAACTGTTATTATAGGAGAACTCCACTAGATGTAGATGGTCTTCCCAAGATCCACCAAAATCCAAAACACAAGCTCTCAACATATCCTCAAGAATACGATTCAGCCTTTCTGTCTGTCCTCGGTCTGGGGATGATTGGCTGTACCTAATTTCCAACTCGTTCTCGTAGCTGATTGTAAAGCCTGCCAGAATTTGCTGGTGAAGATAAGATCTCGATCACTTACTATA
Organism: Allium cepa; assembly: GCA_030765085.1. Lineage (NCBI taxonomy): Eukaryota > Viridiplantae > Streptophyta > Magnoliopsida > Asparagales > Amaryllidaceae > Allium > Allium cepa. Next base: position 447,197,444 of record CM060931.1, read on the forward strand.
CTAACAGGAACTCCATGTAATCTGACTATCTCTTTCAAGAAAATCTCAGCCAATCATGTTGTAGTACGGGTGGGCCTTAACTGGAATGAAATGGACGCTCTTGGTTAACCGATCCACTATAACTCATATTCCTTCGTTTCCCTTCTTGGTTCTTGGAAAACCATCGATGAAATCCATAGAAATCATTTCCCACTTTCATTCTGGAACTTCCAAAGACTGCAACAAACCTGCTGACTTCTGTTGATCACCTTTCACTTGCTGGAAGATTGCACATCCATTGACATAAGAGGTAATATCCCTCTTCATTCCTTTCCACCAGAAAACTTTCTTCATATCTTTATACATCTTTGGTATTCTTGGGTGGATACTCAATCTGGAACGATGAGTCTCTGACAAAACCTCTTATCTCAGATCCCTATCATTCAGAACACAAATCCTCCCATTAATCTTCAATGTTCCTTGGTTATTAATCTCAAAACTTGAACACTGACCTTTCTTAACTCTCTTGATGATTCCTCTTAATTTCCTATCTGATCCTTGCTTACTTGCGATCCTTTCCAGAAGAGATGGAACAACTTCCAATAAAGACAAAACTGCATTCCTGCTAAGAGCATCGGCCGCAACATTTGCATTCCCTGGGGTATACAGGATATCTAAATCATATGATGCCAGAAACTCGACACATCGCTGCTGCCTCATATTATGATCCTTCTGAGAAAAGATACTTCAATGGTTTGTGATCTGCGAATAACTTGAGCTTCTCTCCCAGAAGATAGTGCCTCCCGATCTTTAAAGCAAAAACAATGGCAATAACTCAAGATCTTACGTAGCGTAGTTCCTTTCATGAGGCTTTAGCTGCCTACTCGCATATGCAATTACTCTTCCATTTTGCATCAGAACTGCTCCCAGTCCAAATATATAGGCATCTGTATAAACCTCAAACTTACTCTTCCCATTCAGAATAGCCAGCAGAGGAGCACTTGTCAACTTTGTCTTCAACTTCTGGAAAGCTTCCCCACATTCAGGTGTCCATTTGAATTTAGCTCTCTTCCTTGTCAGCTTAGTTAGGTGCGAAGAGATCTTGGAATAATCCTTGATAAACTTCCTAAGTAGCCGGCTAATCCTGGAATACTACGGACTTCAGTCGGAGTCTTCGGTTGCTTCCACTCTATAATAGTCTCAACCTTTGCTGGATCTACATAGATACCTTCTCCAGAAACACCAAAAATTTGACTTCCGATTTCCAAAAATGGCATTTGGAGAATTTCGCCTTCAGAACATGCCTCCTCAGTGTCTCCAACACTATTCCCAAATGCTGCTTGTGCTCCTCTTCAGACTTAAAGTAGACAAGGATATCATCGATAAACACCAGAACAAACTTATTCAACACATCTCGAAAGACTCGGTTCATTAGATCAACAAAGTAAGCAAGAGCGTTAGTTAACCCAAAAGGCATAACCAACCACTCATAGAAACAATTTGCTCCCCTAAATGTAGTCAAGGGAATACTATCCTCAGCTAGCCTTAACTGATGGAATCCCGATGCTAAATCCAACTGAGAGAAAACTGAAGCTCCATGTAACTGATCAAAGAGATCATCAGTATAAAGAAGAGGATATTTATTTCGGATGGTCACTTTATTCAACTCTCGATAGTCAACACAGAACTTTAGCGACCCATCCGACTTGGTGACAAACGCCGCAGCAGAACCCTAATAAGAAAAACTGGGCCTAATCAATCCCTTCTCCAAAAGATCCTGAGTTTGCTTCACCAGCTCCTCCCTCTCTGTAGGAGCCATCCTCCTGCTAGGATGAATCACTGGTACTGCTCCTGGAACCAAATCAATGTGAAACTCCATCTCTCGATGCGGAGGTAAACACTTGACTTCCTCGAATACATTAGGAAAATCTTGGACCACATCGATATCTTTAACCTCCTCTTAAGAAGTCGCAACCCCATGTAAAAGACTACTCAAGTGAATCCCAGAATTATCACATATCACTCTAGCAATCCTACCCAGATCAGTTTTCAACGAAACTGTTCTCTCATCACAATTCAGGACAGCCTTCTTATCAAGCCAATCCATCCCCAATATAAGGTCAAATCCCTTAAAATCCAACACAAAGGGTCACAAGAAAAACTATAGGACAGATAGGAAATCCTCAAATCCTTACAGATCATATCTAATTTGGTTACCCCTCCTATAGGAGTAGATACAAGATGGGACAGTCTACAGTACTATGGGTAAGAAAAAACTTCTCCACAGATTCCAGAGAAATAAAACTCAAAGAAGCACCTGAATCAAATAAAACTTTAATATACTTGCCATCTAAAAGTAATGTACCTTCCAATACTCTCTTGCCTTTAGATGAAGTTGATAGTGCACCCTCCAAAGCAAATTCCTTATTCTGCTGAGCTTTATGAAGTAGCGGGCAATCCTTGATCATATGACATGGTTGGTGGTAATTGAAGCATAGAGATTTCTGAACCAAAGCCGAAACCGGTCCACTTTGATGCGACTACTGCTGTTGAGATCTGCCCTGAGGACACTGATTAGCCCAATGCCCAACTTGCTGACAATTATAACACTTCTAGATCCGTTGCTTCCTCCTTACTTTCCTTTGCCTTGCTTCTTCCAATTTGGATTGAACTTTCTTTTGTTAGGATTAGCAGAATTCCCTCCTGATGTTGCTACAGGTGCCACTGGTTTCTTGTTCATCAAATCCTCATACCTCAGAGCCATATCAATTAACTCGATAGAAGATCCTTTCAAATGCGTCGTCATCTTTTCATGAAATTCTGGCCTCAATCCTTGCACAAACATTTCGTTCTTTTTGAGAGGAGTATAAATGAGCCATGGTCCATAGCAAGAAAGTTCATTGAATTTGGTCTCATACTCCTCTATAGTCATGCTCCCTTGCTTCAAATTCAGAAAATCCTGGTATAGACGAATTTTCCCCGCCGTTGGCATGAATTTCTCCTCAAATAACTCTTTAAATCTTTCCCAAGGAATGCCGTCCTCAGAGACATTTGCTGTCACTGCATCCCACCAGGCGGTAGCACCTTCTTTTAATTGCCATGAAGCCATTACCCTCTTCTTCTCATCCGACAATTTCATACTCTTAAAGATGCGCTCACATGAGCGTAGCCAAGCTTGAACCTCAATTATAGTCTCTGACCCTTTAAATGGCCTTCCTCCAAGGTTGGTGAGGTCTTTGCATAAAGCAGCAAAACTAACTCGAGGTGGTGCTGGATCCACAGCTTCACTAACAGCTTGACTTCTTCCATTATCGGTTGAGGTACTGCCCCTACCTCTGCCTCTCCTTCCAGAACTCATGTTGGCAACCTGGACAGGTAACCTAACAAATTTAGATAGGTATATAGTTATATAAAATTACAACTATGCACTCTCAAGATAGATACTACTCTAGAGCCTAGGTGTTATCTCAACCTATGCTCTGATACCAACTGTGACAGGACGTGCCAGTGACGACTGGTAGGCTTTGCAACCATCCCAGACCCACCGTGGCTTACATTGGTACCTCGAATTTGCTTTTACGGCCAACCTCTCGACTGTAAGCACCTAGCAAACCAACCCACTCAAAGGGACATGTAGGGGTAAGAGTCTCTCGTTCGCCACCAAATGCAAAGCGAGAACCCCCTATCATGCTATAATGTAGCAAAACCAATCCCGGTCTAATCGGAATCCAAACGTGTTTTAAAGGCCAAGTTGTTTAATAGTTTAAACAATTTAATTCAACACTTTGAATTCACAAATCATTTATCACAGATAATTCATACAAAATCATCACAGATATATCCAAAGCATATCACAGAGTATCAGAATATCACCCAATAGATATCACAAATCCAGATGTTCTACTCATACAACATCCAGACATGAATTATTAATCCATAGTATAATTAATTTAATTATCTTAAATTAAATTAATTACTTAAGAATTAATCACTTAATTCTACTTAATTAATCATTAATTAATTACAAACCATTTAATTAATTAATCACTTCTTAATTACCCTTTTTAAATTAATTAAACCTTAATTACTTAATTAATTACTCCTTAATTATTAATTAATAACCTTAATTATTAATTTATAAAACTTAATTACAATCTAATTAATTCTTAATTATTAATTAATTAATCCTTAATTACCAATTAATTAATCTCTAATTACTTAATTTATTGCAACCATAATTAATTAAACATCTCTGAATTACCTTACAAATAAATTAATTAAATAAAAATCATTTACCTTAATTACCTTCTTACTTAACATTTTACAATCTTCCTTAATAACTTTGAATCAAATTATTACTAATTTAAAAAGTTTTAATGTTAATTAAATTTACTTATCTTAAATTAACTACTTAATTAGAATATTAATTAAGATTTAAAACATTCTTAAGTATTCACTTAATTAATTAAAACTTATAATAATTTCTTAACTTAAAATTGTCAAACATTAACTTCTTCATCAATACTTAAATTGTCTAAGATGAATTAACTTAAATTTTATTAGGCTTAGCATTTTGAAAACCAAACCCGAGAAATCCCCAGGTTTACTCGAGTCCCACCCGAGTTTTCCCACCATTTCCCTCGAGTTTCCCCTCTTCTTCTTCATATTTACATCTGCTAAAAATTTTGAGTAACAAGGTACAAAACATTCACGCGAAAACCATAAGAACTCGAGTAAAACCCCATCTTTCCCCAAGCGTACTCTCGAGAACCCAAAGCTTCAAGATATCAACCCGTGCACGCGACCAACTATGCATGTGCATCCACCACCAACGAACTTCCGTCACCTGAGACGATCACCAACAAGTCGCCTATCGACCATTCATTCGATTGTAGCATCCTACACCCTGATGAAACACGAGAACGAAAAGCAACAGTTCGAACTTCCAGACAAACAATACTCCGACCATCGATTCTCCTAGTCCAGGCAATGCCGACCATTGGAAGCCTCGAAACTCTAGCTACGCCACCTCTAGCCTCCACGCTATCATTTCCCACAGCCACATGCAGCTCGATGCACTAACATAGCCACGGTGATTGAATTTCCGACCATCGACAAAACTAGGGTTAAAACCCAAATTCGCCTATCGCCGACGCTACGATGAACTAGAACACCTGCCACCATTTTTCCCAATTTCGACGTGCCTTCCTCCACCTCCAGTTGAAAACCAGACTTCCAAAACTTCACCCATCGCCGACAATTGGTTAAAACTCATTTTCAGTTCAACTACAAACTGTTCTTAGCATACTCAACTAAAAATTATCGATTAGGTCTTAAAAATCCGATTTTCTGATGATGATTCAAGTTATATAATTGAATTAACAATTTATAACATTCAAATTTAACATATATTTACACTATGCCATATAAAACTAAGTTTCCAGCTGTAATATTTCACCAACATGCTTTAAACAAATTTTTAAATCATGATTTATGTTTAAACAACTTGTTCTGTTTTAAACTCTAAGCCTAATAATGGCTAGATGAAAATATTTTGAATTTTGATTAACGGTTCAAATCTATAACCAAAAACAGAGAAGAACAGGTATATTCAATTTACACAGAACAACTCATATATATATATATATATATATATATATATATGCACACACACGCACACACATAGCTACATTCAAAAAATACACATGCAAACACAATATTATCCATGAATCACATGCACAGATTTAATTATACTTAAGTCTTTAGAAAATGTGTTTACTCACCTGTAAATGTTTGAACAGAGAGCGACTACTTGTTTTGAAATTGCTAGCCTAATCTCCTTTTTTAAATCTTTCTTGCTTTGTTTAGTTGAATTGTATTTGAGTTTGTAAAATGATGATGCTTACTTTTTTTTCTGGTTTGCCGTGTTTTGGTGAACGAAAATGGAACAAGAAAGATATACATATAGAGAAAGTATACAGGTGATAAGAATTTGCTGGTACAAAATTTGTTTTCTTTGGTCAGAGATTGTTTCTTTGACCAGACAAGATTTTTTTTGAAACTGAAATGATTTATAAACATTTCGAAATGACCTTGTTTTGTGCTTGAATTGATAGCATTAAATGCAAGTGTCTCCTTCCATGTTTACATACTTATCCATACTTATGCATATCTAACTTCACAGGCAAACATACATTCCTTTGCCTGGATTTGTTTTATACCCTATGTGCAAAATATAAAGTTGTTATAGTTATTGTTATAGTTTTAACTTATGTTGCATACACACAATAACCACTTATATACCTTTATTTCTATTCTTTTACACATATTTTGAGTTTAAATTATCAATACTTAATCTGTTTTCTTGTGTGTGTGTGTGTGTGTGTATCTTTGTATACTTATATTTAATATGAATAAGATAGAATTTATTTTAAATATATTTGAGAGACTTTATTTTGAATTTTCAAATCATAGTTTCTTCACAAATACACATATGTATATATAAATAAATGGTAAATGGTAAAAAGTCTTATTTGTTTTTTTAAAATGATAAGTTGTATTTTAATTAATCAGATTAGATGCTTATTAAAATAATATTGCCAAAATCCTGGGCCGTCACATGAACAATTAAGTGTGCCTTTATTGGCTATTCCCCTCATAGTATAACTTATCGATTTATAATACATGGTAAGTAATTGAATTTGTAGAAATGGAATTTTATAAAACTAAATATATATCTCAAAATCAGATTGGTGACAATCCATTGGTACCATGTCCGTAAATACTGAAACTAATGATAATAACGATGAAGATTATACGTCTTCTCAAAACAATAAGAATTTCCTAGTACTTGAAGAGTATACTAAATGTAGAGAAGCAAAAGCATGAGAACTAAAAAGGACTATGGTCTTGATTTCACTACATATCTGATAGAAGGAAGCAAGGATGAAATTCTTAATATAACAAATACATAATGAATGTTAATGATGATCCCAAAACTTACTCTAATGCAATGAGTTTCAAAGATTCTATTTTCTGGAAAGAAGCTATCAATGATGAATGAATTCAATTTGGCAAAGCAAACTTGGATTTTGATTGATTTACCTCCTGGCACTAAATTAATAGGTTGTAAAAGAATATTCAATAAAAAGATGAATACAGACCAACCCATTGATAAGTTTAAAGTCAAATTAATTGCTAACGTTTATAAACAAAGACATGAAGTAGATTACTTTAATACATATGCTTCTATTGTATGCATTTCTTCTAGTCATTATTTCATAGCACTTGCATCTTTTCATAATTTAGTTACACCAAAAGGATATGAAAACTTCTTTTCTACATGGTAATTTAGAAGAAGAGATATATATGGAACAACCAAAAGCTTTCATAAATCCTGGTCAAGAAAAAAGTTTGAAATTTGATAAAATCTCTTTATGGCCTAAAATAAGCATCCATGCAATAGAATGAGAAGTTTGATGATGTAGCAATGTCAAATGGCTTCATTATTAATGATGCTAATAAATGAATTATAGCAAATCATATAAAGGCGACTATGTAATAACATGCTTGTATGTTGATGATATGCTAATATTTGGTTCTGATATATTTTCCATGAAAAATATAAAGAAATTTCTACTGTCTAAATTTGGTATGATAAATCTAAGAGAGGTTAATGTGATCTTAGGGATCAATCATAAGAAAAGAGGAAGAGTTGGTGCTAACTCAATGTTAATACATCCAAAAGTTCCCTAGGAAGTACATATATTACAATGACAACCCTACATTAACTCCTTTGCATCCTCGTATTTAACAAGTGAAGAATACTAAATGTGTTGTTTCTCAACCTGAATATTCTGGTATTTTTGGAAGTCTTATTTATGTTATGCATTGCACTAGGCCCAACATAGCATATGCTACAAGCATGTTGTTTTAATTTACTAGTAATCCGGGTGATGAACATTAGATAACTATTTCTAGAGTTCTAGCTTATTTGAAAGGAACCATAGACTATGGTTTATTGTATAAAGGATATCCTGATATTTTAGGAGGATATAATGATACAAACTGGAACAATGTATAATTCAAATTTAAGTCTACAACTGGATGGATCTTTATAATAGGTAGTGCAAATGTGTCTTGGGATTCCAAGAACCAGACATGTATTTCCATTCAACAATATTGTTGGAATTAATTACATTAGCAAATGTATGTAAAGAGGCTAAATGACTTAGCAATATTTTAATAAAAATTCCTCTATGGAGAAAGCCACCTCCTACAGTCATGATTAATTGTGATAATCATGCTATGATTTATGATGTTTCTTACAAAATATAGTGGAAGGTCTAGATATGTGATCCATAAACATTAGATGGTAAGGTAATTACTCAAAAGAAGAGTAATTATAGTCGATTATATAGAAACAAAGAAAATCTTGGCTGACCCGCTGACTAAGAGTCTTCTAAAAGCATATTTTTTTATAAAATCATAAGAGATAGGAATAAGGTCTATGAATGAAGGTTGATCATCCTGAACAGAAACCCAACCTTTTATTTCAAAAGGATAGACAAGGTTCAATGGATACATATACAAGTAGAGAATGATTATGGAATACTAAAAAATTACCTATTTATGAATTAATGTTTGATTCTACATAAACAAGGATGGAAGAGAATCCTTAACAAATCTTTATAACTAACAGGATATATCACAGAAACATCTCAAGAGACTTACCTATATGATTATGAAAATCGGTTCTTTTCCTTACCACTTTCTAAAGTAGCCTTATGAACTCAAGACTAGCACATGTCCATTGATGTGCTGAGCATACAGAACACTATACCTATGAAAATAAGTATATGTGACTGTTATAGTTTTATGATAGATACTTGGTTCAAGAACAGTTCACCAAAGACCTCAGGAGGATTTTGAAGGGTTTACGCTAATTGAAGGTTCAACCCAAAGATACCTTTTCTTTATGTATTAGAATCTATAGTGATGCAAATTCTTCATCTTTGAATTATGTCTATTTGATCCCACTTAGGTACATTGACAATCATCTAAGTGATGCAGTCATTCCTTTTTATTTATTTTGAAAATGGAGGGAAAACATTGGATATTTTCAAATATTGGGCTTTGATAATAATTTTGGAAGGAGGAAGAAGAGTGGATGAGATATTAGTCCCACATCGTAAAATAAACTATCCTATATTTGTTTAAATATAGGATTCTCATGATAAGGTTAGGCCCTTTTGTCATCCAATTGTTTTCTCTTAGTTTGGAAAGAAATGCCATGCATTTTGTTACACATGCGTGAGTGCCCCTATCACCGTCCTTTAGACCGACCGAGGCGAGACAGGTCATTTTGGAATTGGGTATTGGTCCTAATTATATTTTTGGATCATTTTTTGATGGGTTTTTTCATCCGTTTATATGCCCAAAAGTTCAAAATACGAATACGTTCGAATGGTTAGAGAATAATAAGTGCGATTTTTTGAAAACTGGAGGCAGATGCGACAGTTATAAGTGATTACCAACTAAATGACATTGTTTTAATACACGAGGGAAATATGGTAGTTGCAGCCAATTGATGGGTTTGTTGATGATCCAACATGACTTTTCAGTACCTACATAAAGGTTAGTATGAATTCATTTTATGAATTATTTTTTATTATTCTTCTTCTTCTTCAATTCTTTACTTCTCTATTTCATCACCAACCTCTGATTAAAAAGTGTTCTTGGACAGATCAAAATAGTACAAACTTTGAATCCAATTATACTATAGATGGGCATTATTTAATCCTAAAGTCTACAATTCAATAACCCATTTCTGTTGAGATTATGAAATTATTTCCTAAAGGAATCTTTTACAAAGATCTTTGAAGTTAGAAGTACAATATGCATCATTATCATAATTGAACCACTAAGTATTTCCAGCAAATTAGCTGATATTTGTTAGGAAACTAACATAACACCATCTGCTTCAACAATGCAACCTCCAACCACTTGCGATGCAACCTGCCATCCCATAACCCAACCAAATCTAGGTATCCACTTATGATTTTTGTTTAATTTCAGATTCAACTCACTTTTGATTTTGATACCCAGCATCGTATTTATGGTATGATTTTCTGATATGAGTCATGGCCAATTATTTGGAGATTAGGAATTAAAAACAAAATTTTGATGTAGTGATGGTCTTTCATGCAAAATTAGTTGTGGAAAGATTAAAATTTATATTATAAATTATGACATAAGATTTGGAGATTATAACAATGCAGTAATATGAGATTTCAAGTTTGCATTCACGTTCTTGTTGATTTCAACAAGTATTTAGTGTAGGATAAGAACGTATATTATGAATGTCACCATGTTATACTAATAGATTACAAATGTAAGATATTTAGGGTAGGATAAGGGAATCTCTAATAGATTCAGACCTAAATATTCAGGGCATTGGATATTTATGGTTGAATTTGAGAACAACAAGTAGGCATCTATTCAATGGGTGGCTAAGGTTTAGGAACCCATTAAATGGGCACCAGAATGTTAAATCCATCAAATGGCATGTGTTTAACATCCATTTAATGGTTGCCTATTCTCTGGTATTCATTAAATGGCACCTAAGACTGGGTGCCCATTAAATAGCCGCACAGTTCCAATTTAGTTTTATGAATTGGATACTGAAGTTTCAAATAAATCTTCCACTTAGACGCATTTGTTAGAGAGCTCGATCCCCCTAAGGATTCCGCCCTAAGTTGTTGTTGTTTGGTTGTTCTAACGACATATGTTTTAAATTTGAACCTTGACACCAACAACACTATAATAAGTACCCAAAGTATGTGTTTGGCTAGTACATAACTTCCTTTAAGTTTACAAGCAAAGCTAGGTTCTCTTGGTTAAAAAAATCTTTTTGTTAATTTTAAAATTACGTAAATGTAAATCATTCGAAAAAATACAAAGTATAGCGAAAAAACATAAATAATTAATTGGTTATAAAAAAATTCAATGCTTATTTTATTAGTCAAATTTTGTCCAATGTTCATTTTAATGGTTTTTGGTGAAGTAATCATAGGTTGACATCAAACCCAAAATATGAAGAAGTATCCAATCATAGTATTGAAAGCATCCCTTGTCCATCAAATAGGCCAAATACTGATCTAACGTGAAAATATTGCACTAAAACAACAACTAATAGACATACAGAAATAATTTGTACATTCTATAACAAAGTATTTAGAGTTGGTGGAACTGATCACTTTAAATATCACATTTCTAGTTTATTTGGAGGAGGATGTGCACTTTGTCCTCATTCAATTGACGAAGTCAAACATGTTTTGAAGTTGAATATTGAAAGCGTTGAAGCTTTAGAAAAGAATGCAACGAAAAAGTCTTGAGATTTTGCTTCTTAAAACGAAGAAAATGATTTGTCTTCTGGTTCTAGAAAAAGATCTGATCTAGCAGCACCAAATACTTTTTTGAGTAAAATGCTTGATAAATCAACTTCATTGAAAAAGCGACTGCTTTTATTTTTAACATGATTTAATTAGCTATATATTTTTGCTGCTAATTTATTTTTAACAAGTAGATATTTCAGCTGAATGACTTTTATGTTAGTCTTTTTTTTGAACTAATACCCATAATCAGTAGAAAAAGTTGAATTAAAGTGGAAAATGTAAGAAATATAAGAGACGAGTAAGAAAAAAAATGCAAAATCTTTTATAGTGGCCCGATTAACTGTTAGCCTATGTTCACTTTTGGCCCAGTTAACTGTTAGCTTATGTTCACTTTGTTGTTTTTATTGATTCATGTTTGTGAGGACAACCAATTTTACAATGAATTTGTGAAATACAATGATTAGATGTGGAAGCCTTTCCCTTAGCAAAGTTGATCAATGATCCAAGAGTCAATAGAATTTTTCAATAATACCTTTTTAATTGAAGTAGATGGTTAATTATAGCTATTTCAACCTTCAGATTCCATAGATCCAATTTGAAATCTTTGGGTCGGCATGATTCAAAATAATATATGGAAGAGCGACTGATTTTGGACCAAATACAGAGGCATCTATACATTTTTTCATACTCGGTAGGCCATAAAAATATTATTTTCATAATCAAATGATCTTAGGTTGGCCTAATACTTTTGGTAACTATGTTTTGACATTTTTGATCCTTAAAATAAATAGTGGATAGTTTTGACCTTGAAATATTATGATGAGTATAAATTTTGATAGAAACCGAAATGTGTTCTGAAACCTGTTCCAAATGAAAAATACGATGATTTCTATCTCTATAAAGGGTCAAAATAGATTATTGGCAGGGAAGTATCGGAATTACCATAACTTTAAATTAGATAGTTTTTACGTAGAGTGAGTGGCAATAAGTGTTGGTAAATTTGCGATTCGAGACGATGGAGATAGCGATGAAACTGTACTACGGACTTGAAGGATCTAGGAGTAGATTCTTTTAGACGATAGTTCAACCCACCACGTACAATCGGGTATCGAACTATAGCCTTCAGGATTCAATCAAGCCCTCAAACAGTGTAATCGGATTCAAGAATTGTACGGTTCTTGATCCGACCAAGAACACCTTGTATATAATCTCTGAATTGATGCAAGTAGCAAGAAACCGAATGAAGGAAGAAGAAGTATAGGTTAGCAACGTTTCTGGTCTGCAACGCCTGAGGGACGTTGCAAAAAACTGTTCTGCAACAGTTTCTGGACGTTGCAAAAAACTGTTCTGCAACAGTTTCTGGACGTTGCTAATCTGTGGAAGAAGATGCTTTCGTAACAGAGAAAAGTGTTACGAAAATCCGCAAGGAAAAAGAAAAGTGATTTGCAACAGCCCTGGGTGTTGCTATTTATAGGCAACGAATGGATGCTTCCATTCGTTAACAGTCGCGTCCGTAACCGTTTGAACGTTGCGCCCGTATCCGTTCGTTCGAACGGATCTGACCATTTGATTTCGTCCCCCGCCAAAACTATTCGAAATTCGAACAGTTCTGGGTCCTTAACGGGCCGAACTTGGCTTATTTACTGTTTGCAGATCCGGTCCAAAAATATATCGTATGGACCCGAACCCGAAACCCGAAACCCGAGACCCGGCCCGGCACGGCACGGTCGGTCGGACGGACGGCGGCGGCGGCGCGCGTGTGTGGAGACGGTGCATGGTCTCCCTCCTCACAACGGAGCAAGCTTTGGGTGCCCAAAGGGCCCAACCCTTCATTTGAGAAACATCTATATAAATATAGACTTGGTTCCTCTTTCCTATGGTGTGGGACAATTGTTTTCCTCCTTCTTCTTCTTTCCTTCAAAACAAAACTAGAGGCCAAATGTTGAAAATATCCAACATTCTCCCCCTATTTTCAAGATTGGATAATTAAAACAATTTAATTTAAAAACGGAATGACTGTATCACTTGAGTGATTGCCTACGTACCCAAGTGGGATCAAGCCTAACGTAGTTCAGGGACAAGAATTTGCATCATCGTGAAAACCAACACATACATGATAGGTATCTTTTGGATTTGAACCTTCACTTAGTGTAAACCATTCAAAACCTTATCGAGATTCTATGGTGAACGAATCTTGAACCAAGTATCCCTAACGATAAAACCGGAACAATCACACATGTTGATTTTCTTAGGTAAAGTGTTCTGTATTGCTAGCACGTTAATGGCCATGTGCTTTAATCCTGGATTCATGAGTCTACTTTAGAAAGCGGTCTTACTTTCTTAGGAAACAGCCTGATTTCCGTACTCATATAGGTATGTCTCTTAAGGTGTTTCTGCGATACACCTTTTAATTTTCTAGACTTATTAAGGATCTATTATCCATCCTTTGTTCTTGCAGAATCCAACACTAAATACTATGGGATTTTTATTTTTTTTTCGATTTAGTGTTCCATAATCGTTCTCTTAATTTGTTGGTACCCATTGAACTTTGTCTATCCATTTCAAGACATAAGTTGGGTTTCTGTTAAGGACGATCAAACTTCATTCACAGACCTTAGTCCCATCTCCTTTGATTTTATAGAAACCATTGCCTTTGGAAGACTCTTAGTAAGAGGATCGGCCAAGTTTTTCTTTGTTTCTATATAGTCAACAGTTATTACTCCTCGTTTGAGTAATTGTCTTATCATCTGATGTCTTAGACTCACGTGTCTAGACTTTCCATTATATGTCTTATTAGAGACATTATATATCGTAGCCTGATTATCACAGTTAATCAAGACTGCTGGAGATGGCTTCTTCCATAGTGGAATTTCTATTAATAAATTCCTAAGCCATTCTGCCTCCTTACATGCATCTGCTAATGCAATTAATTCTGATAACATAGTTGAGTCAGATATGCAAGTTTGTTTCTTGGAACCCCAAGATACCGCTGCACCCCCTAATGTAAAGATCCATCCAGTTGTTGACTTGGATTTGGATTCTACATTGTTCCAGGTTGCGTCACTATACCCTTCTATAACAGCAGGATATCCTTTATAAGATAAACCATAGTCAATGGTTCCTTTTAGATACGCTAGAACTCTGGAAATAGCTTTCCAATGTTCGTAACCTGGATTACTCGTAAATCGACATAGCACACTAATGGCATGTGCAATGTCAGGTCTGGTGCAATGCATAGCATACATAAGACTCCCAATAACACTAGAGTACTCAAGTTGAGAAATGGTACGTCCAGTGTTCTTTAGTAATTTAATACTAGGATCTAGAGGAGTTGGGGCTGGTTTGTCATTATAATGACCATACTTCTTAAGGAACATCTCAATATAGTGAGATTGGGTTAGTAATAACTCCCCCTCTTTCCTTATGATTTTAATTCCTAGAATTACGTCAGCCTCACCTAGATCTTTCATATCAAACTTAGAGGATAGAAACCTTTTAGTTTCATTTACACATGATATATTAGAACCAAATATTAGCATGTCATCAACGTATAAACATATTATAACATCACCGGTATTATCCGATTTGCTATAAATACATTTATCAGCATCATTAACAATAAAGCCATATGACAATGCTATCTTATCAAACTTCTCATGCCATTGCATAGGAGCTTGTTTCAGGCCATAAAGAGATTTTACCAATTTGCAAACTTTCTTTTCTTGGCCAGGGGTTTTAAAACCTTCTGGTTGTTCCATATATATCTCTTCCTCTAAATCTCCATTTAGAAAAGCGGTCTTTACATCCATTTGATGTACGACCAACTTATGAGTGGATGCAAGTGCTATTAAACAACGAATAGAAGAAATGCGAGCAACAGGAGCATAAGTATCGAAGTAATCTACTCCATGTCTTTGCTTATATCCCTTAGCAACTAATCTGGCTTTAAACTTATCAATGGATCCATTTGTATTCAATTTTTTCTTGAATATCCATTTACATCCTATTGGTTTAGCACCAGGAGGTAAATCAGTCAAAACCCAGGTTTGGTTAGACAATATGGAGTTCATTTCATCATTGATAGCATCTTTCCAAAAAATGGAATCTCTGGAATTCATAGCTTCAGAATAAGTCTTAGGATCATCATTGACGTTCATTACATATCTAGTTACATTAAGGACTTCGTCCTTACTACCTTCTATAAGATATGTTATGAAGTCAGGACCGTAGTCCTTCTCAATTCTCGCTCTATTACTTCTCCTTTGTTCAGTACTATGATCTGGTACTGATACATTCTTGTTGTTTTGAGCAGGAGCATACTCATCGTCATTGACATCATTAGTCGTATCAGGACTAGATGATCTCAATGGAATCTCAACAGTTTGATTTTCAAAAAATTCTACATCTACTGATTCTATAATATCTAAGGTGTCAAGTATTAAGAATCTATAAGTTATACTGGCAAGGGAATAACCTATAAAAACACATTTAAAAGCTCTATTTCCTAACTTTGGTCGTTTGGGGTCTGGTATTCTAACATATGCTAAACAACCCCAAACTTTTAATCTATTCAAATTAGGTTTTCTATTAAACCATAATTCATAAGGGGAAATATTATTCTTTTTAAGTGGTACTCTATTTAAAATATAACAAGCAGATAACATAGCATCTCCCCACAAATTATTAGGTAAATTAGAACTAATAAGCATGGCATTAACCATCTCTACTAAAGTTCTATTTTTTCTTTCAGCGACACCATTTTGTTGTGGTGTATAAGGGGCAGTGCATTGGTGAATTAAACCATGTTGTTTACAAAACAATGTGAACTCATTTGAGAAATATTCACCACCACGATCTGAATGTAATACTTTAATTTTAACTCCTAATTGTGTTTCAACTTCAGCTTTGTAAATCTTAAATTTATCAAAAGCTTCATCTTTTGTTTTCATTAGATAAACATAAGCATATCTAGTATAATCATCAATAAATGTGATATAGTATTGGTTACCACCATAGGTGATATGACCTTTTAGGTCACCCACATCACTATATACCAAATCAAGCAAACCGGTTTTCCTTTCTACGGATTTAAAAGATTTTCGGTGTATTTTTGCTTGAACACAAATTTCACATTTAGAGATAGAATTGAAATCACAATCAGAAATTAATCCTAACTTATGCATATTTTTAAGGGAATTATAATTAACATGTCCTAACCTACTATGCCATAAGCTAACTGAATCAACAATATAAACTAAGGAATTCTTTATTAGATTCAACTTAATCATGCCGTTACAAGAGTATCCCTGTCCAATGAATTTGCCGTTCTTGGACAACACTAACTTATCAGACTCATACACCATCTTGAATCCTCCTTTGTTAAGAAGGTATCCAGATATTAAATTCTTACAAATGTCTGGTACATAAAATACATTGACTAAAGTAAGAACTTTCCCAGAGGTGAGTGGTAGTTTTATAGTGCCCTTTCCCATGACTTTACTCGGAACCTTGTTCGCTCCAGTAACTTCGTTCGCTTCTCCATTTTCTTCGTAGGTCTTGAATAGACTACGGTCTTTGCAAATATGAATGGTTGCTCCAGTATCAAGCCACCAATCATTATCTATGCCACTAACGGAGTTCGCCTCTTGTACTACAGCCACAAGCGAGTCTTCGACCATATTCACTTTTTGTTGTTTCTTCCGCAGACGGCAGTCTCGGGCATAATGGCCGGGCTTGTTGCAGAAATAACAAGCGCCTTTCTTTTTGTTGTTCTTGGGATGAATTTTCTTCTTAAACTGTGTCTCATTCTTAGGCTTTAACTTGTCAGTTATTTCGATATTATTAACCTTCGTATGAGACTCAGTTTGCGGATTATCATTTAGTTCACGTTTACGAGAGTCTTCTTCTATACGGAGATGACGCTGTAAACCATCTAAATCATAATCCGTTTCCGCATGTTTCAATTTTTTCTTATAATCATTCCAAGAGTGAGGAAGTCGAGAAATTATGACCCCAACAACAAAAGATTCAGGGAGATCGATACTAGCATCTTTAAGTTGATTTACCAAAAGTAAGATTTCACTTACTTGTCCCACTATGGACTTATTGGCGATCATTTTGAAATCCATAAAATTACAAATAAGAAATTTCTTATTACTTGCCTCGGATATACGGTATTTGCTTTCTAGTGCAGTCCAAAGTGCTTTAGCAGTTTCCAGGCTTCGATGTGCGTTGTACACAGAAGTTGACAATGCATTTAGGATGTGCCCTCTACATAGGAAGTCGTCTTCTTTGCGTTTGGCACGTTTTAGTTTCAGCGCAGCATCGTCCTTGTCAGTTTCTTCTGGAATCTCCTCCAATCCGTCTTCCAATATATAGAACAACTTGACGGTGATCAAGAAGAACTTCATTGTCTCTTGCCAACGAGTGAAGTTATCCCCGTCAAACCGCTCCAATCGAGTCAAATGCTGATTCATCACTTGCAACGCGCTCGAACCTTCCATGGTTGAAATATCGTCTAAAAAATTGTTGGTAAATTTGCGATTCGAGACGATGGAGATAGCGATGAAACTGTACTACGGACTTGAAGGATCTAGGAGTAGATTCTTTTAGACGATAGTTCAACCCACCACGTACAATCGGGTATCGAACTATAGCCTTCAGGATTCAATCAAGCCCTCAAACAGTGTAATCGGATTCAAGAATTGTACGGTTCTTGATCCGACCAAGAACACCTTGTATATAATCTCTGAATTGATGCAAGTAGCAAGAAACCGAATGAAGGAAGAAGAAGTATAGGTTAGCAACGTTTCTGGTCTGCAACGCCTGAGGGACGTTGCAAAAAACTGTTCTGCAACAGTTTCTGGACGTTGCAAAAAACTGTTCTGCAACAGTTTCTGGACGTTGCTAATCTGTGGAAGAAGATGCTTTCGTAACAGAGAAAAGTGTTACGAAAATCCGCAAGGAAAAAGAAAAGTGATTTGCAACAGCCCTGGGTGTTGCTATTTATAGGCAACGAATGGATGCTTCCATTCGTTAACAGTCGCGTCCGTAACCGTTTGAACGTTGCGCTCGTATCCGTTCGTTCGAACGGATCTGACCATTTGATTTCGTCCCCCGCCAAAACTATTCGAAATTCGAACAGTTCTGGGTCCTTAACGGGCCGAACTTGGCTTATTTACTGTTTGCAGATCCGGTCCAAAAATATATCGTATGGACCCGAACCCGAAACCCGAGACCCGGCCCGGCCCGGCACGGCACGGCACGGTCGGTCGGACGGACGGCGGCGGCGGCGCGCGTGGAGACGGTGCATGGTCTCCCTCCTCACAACGGAGCAAGCTTTGGGTGCCCAAAGGGCCCAACCCTTCATTTGAGAAACATCTATATAAATATAGACTTGGTTCCTCTTTCCTATGGTGTGGGACAATTGTTTTCCTCCTTCTTCTTCTTTCCTTCAAAACAAAACTAGAGGCCAAATGTTGAAAATATCCAACAATAAGCTTAAGTCCATAATTAGACCAACTAACCCATTCCAAGATTTTTGTTAACTACAACAGCATGTCACTTTTCTTTTTCCTAAACACATATCTAGCCCTCCATTAATTTAATCTCCTATCAAACCAACATTTTTCCATACCAGTTTAAGATAAGTCTAGCAATTAAAGGAGATTAGAAAAGAATCGATCATAGATTAGCAAGATATCATTTTGGGGCTTGGGAATTCGTGTCAATTCTTGGTTGGACCGGATTTGGCTTTTTTGGTTGATTTCCATAGATATTACATCGATAGGTGAGCTCATAACCTCTTACATATGTTTATATGTGTTTTAAAAATTTTGAATCCAATTTTGAACCTAAAAATAAGATTTTGGATCGATTAAGAAAATGATCCATAAATAAATTTAATTGATTTTATCATGTATATCCATACTTTGATTGTTCATATAAATGCTAGAGTAGTATATGGATGTTATTTTGATTGTTTGCTATGATTTTATGCCTTAACTGTAAATGTTTGAAATGCTTATCGAAGTGAATTAGTGTTTGGATTGTTCTATAGTGAGGATCTTCCTATAGATGGAGTAGTGACACGGGTGGCTCTTCGATTGGGTTGCACATAGGAAGGATGTCCTTAGACATAGAACAAACTTGATGGTTTATGCAAACGAGATATCAAGCAGATCAAAGAGGTGAATAAGAGTGGAATCGATGCCAAATTTTGACTAAGTGTTATGGATTGGTACCGAGCTGTATGGAACGACATGTAACCACATTTTTGTCGAGTTTGCGCAATGGAGCTCGTAGAAAGATGCTGTGATGACAACATGGGGAAAATACGAGAGAAACTACGAGATTGAGGGCCAAATATGTGAGAACTGATTGATCTAGGTAAAGAAATTATGGCCATGGGTCGAAGTGTTTAAGGGCATAGATGAATATAAGCTTGAAGGAGAAATATATATGGGGAATTTCATTCCAGATCGACCATCTAGAAAAAGTTAGGAGCACGTCCTAAGAGCAATTATCTAACTTGTCACATATATCTAACTCTGTAGTCAATCTTATTCGTATAAAGTTATTTAATCATTGTTATATACTTTGTTATATTATGATATAATTAATTCAAAGGATTTTAGTAAGAAAATTCGTAATTGAAATGTTATTTGGTTGTACTTGCAAATAGATACAATCTTGGACAAATTTTTTCAAAAAATATATTAGTACTACTACCCCATTAAAAACCTAGACTATACTACTGTTGTATTGTATGGGGAAAGAGAGTCGGTTTCTTTATTGCTGTACAAAAATGTTTACATTAATATAAAGTAATAAAATATACAAGAGCAGACCAAAAACATGATAGCATACAATAAAATGGAAATAAAAATCCTATGCTACTTTTCGAAAAAGGAGTCCTTACTTCCTCATCTTCCAACCCTTACCACTCACACATCCACTGCTAAAGTCTCCATTCACGTTTTTTATCAACTATAGATCAGAAATTTATCCCTTAATCAATTATTCACTATAGATTAGAAATTTATCTCCTCCATCGTTAATAAATGCATTCGACACACCAAACTAGTTGTATTTTTGAATTGAAGAATTCTTGTCAAACTCAAACGGATTGGAATTTAGCATGTGAAAGACATTAAGATTCATCTTTGTCTTTCAAGTCAACACCCTAATTGCTTTAGATCTCACTGAAAGTATTGCTCTTTGTTCTTCCATTTGAAGCCACTACTTAGTAATTAAAATCAACAGTAATTCTTCTAGTAAGTTCCAACTTGTTATGTTTAAGATTGTTAAAGATACCAGAGTTTCTTTCTTGTCAGATATAATATATAGAAATCACAAAGCTATATCTAGTTAAACCTTGGATCTGTATGTTTGAAGTTAATAAATTTCATTCAATTCATCCAATATATTTAAAGAACTACGAGGAGGAAGATTGAGTTTAAGACGAACTAAAAGCCAAATGAATGTGCTAAAATTACATATAAAAAAGAATGATCTTTGCTTTCATTATCTATCTCACAAAGAACACGTTTAGGGTTAACAGAATTATTCCTTATCGATAATTTTTCTTTGGTGTTGAGTCTTCTCATAAAAGCCTGATAAGCACAAAAGGCCATTTTACGAGTAATAATATTGTGCTACACAACTTCTGCCCAAGGTTGAATATCATAATGAGTACTTAATTTTTCCTAAGAATCTTTAAATGAGAATTTGCACTTACACCATTCCTAATAATAAACCTTGCTATTTGTACTGATAGCGACTTGTTTAGTTGGAGCTTCAAGTTCTCTTATTTTCGAAAAATTGATGGGTCCAATTGTTCATTTCATATACTATTTGTCACTTTATTCTCTGCTATCTAACTAGTTTCAACCCTATCTGAATCCAGCAAATCTACCGTCAGTTCATCGTTAATCCAAAGGCAAACCATAATGATGTAGTTTCTCCATTTGAAGTAATTCTTCTAATGTAAAGTCTCTCTAGTGTTAAGAATAGCTTTAAACTGGAAGAGCAGTTATTGTCAATATTCATAGCCTAATTTTTTTAATTCAAACAGTATTAATTATAGGGCCATTTTGACTACATGCTGTTTTATTGAAGAAATGTCATACAAGTTTTATACCTGTTGCTTTTCCAAGTTTAGTAAAGTTTTCCAGGTCCATGCCTCCTTCCTTCTTATGTTACAGATTACTTCCCATGCTATTTTATGATGCTTCCCTCCCAAAAAAAACCTGTACATGTTTTTTTCTAATAGAAGCCATGGGAATTTTATATATCATGAACCAATACCGGGTTATAGGGGTAATGATTGAATGGAGAAGTCAGCTCTCCCAACAATTGATAGTAATTTATTGTCTTAAATTTTCTTTTTTTCTATCATTGTGAATAGGCGATTCCTATAGTCTGAATAATGTAAGTAACTAGAAGACAAAGGAACTCCTAAGTATTTAACAGGTAAAGAATCTTCTTATACTTTCAAAATGCTTTTAATCAAAACTCGATTTCTACAAGCATTGTTGAAATAAATTTTACAATTGTTCTGATTAGTACTCGACCCTACTTTTGAGCCAAGGCGGTTAAAACAATCTAGTCAGTTGTTTGCACATTTCTCATTTTCTTTACAAAAAATCATCGAATCATTCGAATAACGTAAATGATAAATAGCAAGGAGACTTTTTTTTTATAGGAGTTAACTTATCTTCATTACTATATTTTCCCATAAGAATAGAAAAGTACACCTTAGCTAGGCAAAAAAGATAAAAGGGAAAGGGTGCCCTTGTCTAATTCTGCAATTATTAGTAAAATAATCTCCAGGGACCCTTTGAATTAGAATAGAAAAAGATGGGGAAGTGATACCATGACCCCCCACTCTGAGACCCACATTAGCAAAGAATATTAACAGATAATACCGTCTGCTAATACGGAGGATAGAGCTGGTTAGGAGCGACCATCTATCGCCTTGACTTAACTATCTATTGAATACATCGACAATTGTCACACAAAGCAGATCGACGTTACCAATGAATACTTAAAACAAAACCGTAGGTGGCAGGAGGATCTATCAGAACAGAATATGAAAGCTCAAATTGTAACGACCCAGAATTTTTAGAAATTAAAATTTGAATATTTAATTAATTTTAAATATTAAGAAGTGAATTTATAAGTCAAATAAATTTTTATTTGAATTATTGGATTTAATTGAATAATTAAATCGATAATTTAATACGTTAAATTATGGAAATAATTGAAAATCGAGTTAAATATGATTGAAAATGATTTGTAAAATTTTATTTTATCATATTGAAGTTAAAACGATATTTTAGAACTTTTAAAATTGAATTAAAAGTTAATTTGTGAAAATTGAATATTTTAATATTAAATCGACTAGTGAAAATAGTCAATTTTTGAACAGTCTCAGAATTGAACGAAACCAGTTCCATTAGATCCATAATAGTTAGTTATTACCGGATTTCAATTTTCGTGTCAATCGGAGCTATCGTTTGATCGTGGCATCTCGAAACGCATCGATTTGTTTTTAATTTTAATTTGGCGTGTTAAAATAGCCATTTTTCAAAATGTCTCGGATTTCGACGAAACCAGTTTCATCGGATCCGTAATGTGATATTATTATAAGATTTCAAATTTCGTGTCAATTGGATTTACCGTTTGTCCGGTACAAATTAAAACGCCTAGAAATCGATTTAAATCGGTTTAATTTAAATTGAACGTTTATAGCCATAACTCGCACAGATGTCTGAATTAGCTTTCGAAACCTATTCCATTGTGTCCGGAACGCGGGATAAACCCTAGGAACGTCAGTTTCGGCGCGTAAATCGAAGTTCGGAATTTCCGGATTGAATAGTGTTTGAGAATTTCCTTATAAATAGCCCTTAACCCTTTAGAGAAAAAAAAAAAACCCTAATTATAATACGCAGCCGCCATTTCTAAATTCGATGGCCAGAAAGCTCCTACGCTTTTCCCCTCCGATCTTCCAATCCACTTAATATTTTCGAAAACTTCCTGAAGCAAAATCGAAGAGCATAGTGAGATCTTGGAGATCAACGGTCAAGATCGTGTAAGGAGCTATATATTTGTCGATAGGGGGCCGCGTTCGCCGTGCGTTGCGCACGAAATTCGAGGCAGGAGGCTCGACCGAACTTCAAGTGGTGCATGGTGGAGGTAGCTCTTGCAATGGGCTTCGACATGGCGGTGGTGTGATGAAGTTTAGTCGAGAAATGAGGTTGCAAATCAAAACCCTAGTTCAACGTGATGGGTTCTTTTGTTCGGCCTGTACATGATGCGTGCGCGTGAAGAAGAGAGGGAGGGGGGTTGCGTCCTACGGTTCTGATGCAAGGGGTTTGAGATCAAGGGCCATGATTTAAAGTTAGGTTTATAATATAAAAATTTGGTTGTAATTGTTTATATAAAAATCGTGTAACTTCATAAATGCATAACTTTTTCATACGAGGTCGAAAACGCACGAAACCAGTTGCGTTGGAATCGTATGGACAAGCACTACGCGATGAAATTGGATTGAAGTCGTTTGGAGTTAGTGAGAATTTCGGGTAAAATTAAACGTCCGTTTAATTTTATTCGAAATAAATCGCTAAAACGGAATTTAAATCAAGGTGAGAACTTCTCACTCAATCGAATCAGTTTCGATTTTATTTTAAATAGTTAGATTTAAAATATTTGAATGCATGTTTGAATGATGATTGATATCTATTGATTGTTAAAATAGACATTATGCGCCGTTAGTAAGCGGATGTTATTTAATAAAAACATATACCGCGAATATTTCATAAACAGTGAAATTGGTATTATATATAATAGCAATATATATATATATTGGCATATGTATATATTGGAGTTATTGATTTCCCGCATTTTTTGTTTAGCGGATGAGACCCTATTGCGCCGTTTATTAAGCGGATAATATTTTAAATCCCATATACCGCGATAATTCCGTACTGGAGCGGAATTGGTATTGTGCTAATGTTTGTGAATGCAGGAAAACAGGTTGGAGGGATCCAACTGGATTCCTCAACAGTATTTATTTGATTTCAGATATTTTGATATTTGATGGACTATCATATCGATATATGATGTCCTTGTTGTCGTGATTGACTATTTGGTGTGTAGCATCATTGGACCAAATTTTGAAACTTTAAAATGATTTTTAAAGTGATTTTTGAGAAGTATACGTTTTATAAAATAATTTTGGAATTGATCCATTTTAAATAAATAAACGTTATAATTTTTAAAGTTATAAAAATTATGATTTTTGAGAAATATAGTTAAAAACTGATTTTTGAGAATATGATGCTAATGATTTTATAAAATAGTTTAATTGGGATTTTAGAATTTATTGTAAAAAGTTTAAATATAGGATTTATGAAATTTAATTATTTTATGAATCAAAATGGTGAAATAATAAAGGAGTTTAAAAACATTTTAAAGATTAATATGAATTGATTTATATAAGAGATTTATAAATGGATATTTATAAATTGAAATATTGACATTATAAAACGAGTTTTTATAAGTGTTGGAATGAAGTGAAAATGAATTTCATAAATAAATGAAATTTATAAAATTATAAACGGTGAAGTTATAAATGAAACTTTATAAACAGTAGGTTTATAAAATTTATAAAGTTATAGAAAGAATGAATTTTGGATAAATAAACAATCTTATAAGTTATAAGATTTATAATTTGGGAAGTTAAAAGAACGATTTTGTAAAATAACCGTTTTATAAGTGTTTAACTTATAATGTGAACCTTTGGTATATAATTGAGTTATAAATCGAATAGGTTAATAAAGGAAATTTATAAAAGGAAGTAGTTATAAAATAAATAGAAATGGAATTTATAAACGTTGTTTTATAAATTCGCAAACGACTTATTTTGATAAGTAAATTGTTGAAACTTAGTAATGGAGTTATATTCATGTTTTTGACTGTGAATAATCCTTTGAAATAAAATGAATAAAAGGATGAAATTGTTAACGTAGTATATTCACGTTTTTGAATAGTGAATAATACATTAAAGAAATTGTTTTGAATGTGATGTTTTAAATAAAATTAAAACGATCTAACGATGTTTTAAAATGTGTTGAGATTCGAAACCATAGATTTCAACATTTATTGTTGAAATAGACGTTTTCGAGAAATAAAAAGGAAATGGTGGACTATAACACTGTTGTTATAGTAAATGATTTCCGAAAGGAAATGTTTTGTATAGTATTGGGATTTATATATCTATCTTAAAAATCGAATCCCTATACTAGTGATTTTGGGTTGTCGTAACGATGTTTTACGCAACATTCGTTTTGGCCCAAATAAATATGTTTAAGAGAATGATTTCCTTAAAGAATGAAATATATACTTAATCTCGATTTAAGTATATTGAATATTTTATAAGTGTTGAAAATAAATAAAATTTGTGAATTACTTATGAATAAGTAAGTATGGAAATGTTTTTCCAATGCAAAGTGAATAAGTTGAGAATTTATCTTTTTGAAGATAAATTGAAAATGAATAATTAAAATCATATATTCATAGATATTGTGAAATATAAATTCACTATGGAATTTATAAAAGAAAGTGGGATTGGTTTAGAAAAATAAATATTGATCTATTTTTGAAGTATTGAAATTATATATCTAGTGAAGATATTTTGGAAAATAAATAATTTGAAAAATTATTTGGAATCTGGTGATGTGTGCATATCCATTGATAGTTCAATAACCGACTATCAATATTTCCCTTTGAATGGGTATTTGATGTGATTTGTTTGAATTTGAATGCCACACTTATTTTTAAATAAGCGCTCACTATTCGGGTTAACCGGGAAAGGACCATGGGGTCGTATAACCCATTCCGAATATGTGATACGTCGTTATGAATCGCATTGAAGATCGGTGTTGAAGACCCGGTATTTGCGAAAGTGATAGGATGACCTGTCGATTGTCTCTGCACTAAGTTGCAACGGTATAGAGACTCCCTAAGTGATGGGAAATCCGATCAGGATTGTGGATATCCGGATTGCAAGGACTTCTTTGTAAGTGCCTTCGGTTTTGTTCGAGCCCGGAACAGACTTGTATGGATAGTATGCCTGACATTACAAGTTGAGATATAAAGCCGATTTCATTCAAATATATTTCTGTTGGTGGCGGAGAATTTATTCTTTTAGCTTAACACCCTTCTCTGAGACGTACGAGCTCAGAGGTTAAGTAGTTGAATGTTATCAGCGATATATTCCCAATTTGGTAATGTGACATGCCGAGTGTTGCTGTGAAATGATCATTGTGTTGATTATTTGTGATAGGATCATTTATTTGATCGTCTATCTTTGTGATCATTTCTATGATCATTTGTTGACCCAAAGCATGGCTTTTGTATAAAGTATGTTTTTGTGGACGTGACTTCGTCGAGCCTCACACCCCGTGAATGGCCAAAACAGGAAAGATGCGGCAAGGTTATGAGGGGTAGCGCCCTTTAGGATGTGTGCATTTCCTTCTGGAAAAGGGTGGTATCATGGTATGGAGCCCAGATACTTACTCATGTTGAAAACACTTTGTTATGATTGTGTGAATTGATTACGAGCGCTCGGTTAAAAGGTCCCAAAGGACCGGGGGATGGCATATTAGGTCAGTTGTTACTCAATTAGGGGTAACCCGGCCTTGTGTTGGTAGAGATCCGGTTTGGTTCTCGGGGATGTCCATCCAGAGGCATTCTCATGTGGCAATGGGAAGTTCCTTGGCCTGATCATTCGTTGGAAATCCAAAGAAACAATACGAGACTTGTACGGTTTTAGTTGTAGAACCTGCCATTTAATATGGTAGCTATAGTAAGCATACTATAATGGTACCTATGCTGGCTAAGATTTATATTCTACTTTCGAAATTGTTTCCTACACTATGCACTAATAATAATATGAAATGTTCTTTTTAAATGCGTATCAAGCATCTTTGACTATCATAAGGAGAAATCTCCTCCAAGTCTGCGTTTGCATTGTGTGTGTGGCGGGAGGTCTTATGGTAGTCTCATTTTTAAAAGCATTGCGAATTGACTTTAAAAATATTCCTCTATTTTAATTTTTAAAGATAAATAAACTGTTTTGAGTTCTCACACCAGTCACATGACTGACTCGGAGTTTATTGTTTTCCTTCCTAAACTCTGGGTGCCCACCAATTTTCACACGGGCAGTTAAGAGTTAGGTTTATCAGGATATTCTGGATATTCTGGAGTTGCTGGAGGCAAGATGGATGGCATGGCGTATTATTAGTATATAGTATTTCTTTTTCCGCTGCACTGTTTGTTGTTGTTGTTGTACACTCTGATGATATGATGTAATGAAATGTGATGTAATGTAATAACTGATATAATTCTTTGTTTAAAGATTATTCATTTATCTATTATATGTTGTTCCGCTGCGAATTGTGAGATTCTGTTATTGTTCTGTTGTGTTCTGTTCCGTTCTATTTTCTCTATTTTCTATGTTCTTTCCTCTATTTCTTTTCCCTCTATTTTCTTTCCTCTCTGTTTTCTACCTTCTTCTCTCTTCTTCTCCCTTTTTCTTCTTCTTAAAACCCTCAGTGTTCGGTTTTCCGTCGTTCGATGGCTCGGCAGTCGATAAAGTGAGTATCGATGTTGAATTTTCGGAAGACGAAGAATCGGGTCCTGACACAAATGTAATCTAAATCACAGAACAGTAGATCATCATATACACATATACGGATTCATAATAGAGTATACAAACTGATACATATCAAGTGGTATAGCAAACCACAATATACAGACGAATGCAAAAGAATACATATCAGAGTTATACAAAAAGGACTGCACAAAAGCTATAACAAAAAGGAGCTACCTGGGTAGTCCATGCGGAAGCAAAATAGGCTAAGTCCAAAAGTACCAAACCTGAAACATCTCGGTCTGATCCGAGTATAAAACACACGGGTTAGTATAGATAAACAAATTAGTTAGATAAACTGAACAACGATAAACCAGCAAGGTCATAAAGTATAACAAATATCTCTAAAAGAGATAACACAATCATCTAACAAAAGATGAATCATAACAAACCTCATATTATCGGCAAATCAATAAACAAAGGATATAAATATCCAAACAAGCCAAAAAGGCAAATAACAAATACCAATGAAGGTAACACAAGTTCCACAAGGTAACTGCTATATATATCGTGCGGCTCAAAAAGACCAACATCGAAGGGCGATACCTAGGGAATATAAATATCAATGAAACAAAAGATGCTCGAGCTCAGTACTATATAACAAGGATCCATAAGAGACAACACCCAGAGGAGACAGTCCAAAGACACTATCCTGAAGGTGATGAGCCAGAAGGAGACAGCCCGAAGACACTATTCCAAAGGAAACAAACCCGAAGGTACAAACCCAAAGGCAACATACCCGAAGGCAACAAACCCCGAAGGCTCAAGCCCAAAGGCAACAAACCTCAAAGGCAACAAATTGTAGTGGCGAAGGTCCGGAGGCCCAGTACTGGACACCACTAACTGACAGAATGTGTCACAACTCTCAAAAAGGAACCCGAAAAGTGTTAACGTGAGTCCCATAACCACCCGTTTGCACTAAACGGTTTACTATCCGTTAGTCAATTTCACACTCAAAGCAGTATAAAGTTACCTTATCTCATCGGTAAACCAGACCCAAAGGTCAAAACGTTCGAACGAATAGATTGTGAATTAACTCAAAAGATGAACGCACGTGTTCATAGCACACGCTTTATCTAATCATTTAATTCTCCTCTAACTTCGCTCGGAGTGTGAAATTGTGTGTGTTTTAAATAGAATTTATGAATTGGAGAAACGCGCTTTTAATAAAATTTTAAAAGATTATTTTATGAAAACCCGTGGATGAAGTCAAAAAAAGAACCATCAAGGTCAAATATGCATAACAACTAATCGGAATCAACACGCATCAATTAAATTTGGAAAACCAAGCAAAATAGGCAAATTGGCAAAAGACAGCAGATTCAGACATCTGGAGTATATGGTTCAGACGTCTGAATCTGAAAAATTAAAAGTTTTACAGAATCCTATTCAGACGTCTGAACCATACCTTCCAGACGTCTGAAATTGGCATTTTAAGCCTATTTCCTTTCTGGTTGCACTCGAACCAATTCAGATGTCTGGAACTTTGATTCAGACATCTGAATACTGGGGGATAAAATTTTCTAGTATAATATTCAGACGTTTGGAAATGATATTTCAGACGTCTGAAACCTGTTTCTCAGGTATTTCCTGAACCTAGGCTATTGATGGCCAAAGCAAATCGAAAGCGATCGGATGAGCGATGATTACGGGGGCTTATGTCAAACGACTACCCAACCTTAACAACTCACCCATACACTCCGAACCATAAAAACATCAACCATATAAGGAATTCATAGATTTGGCGTCAAAAATCATAAATTGGCACTTACACCGAATCAATCCAAATCGAAGCAAATGAACATATAAACATGTTAGGAATTCATTCCTAACAACCCAAGATAGTTGTAAACATAGATGTGGTATAAAAATCTCACCTTTTAACTCAAAAACAAGGATGAGAAGCTCAAATGCAAAGAAAAGACCAACCACTCTCCACTTCAACCTTACAAGCTTCAATCTAAGATCAAAATAAGTATTTCCTAAGTTAGGTTTAGGAAACCTCTGAAATTGAAGAAAGAAAGAGTTGGAGAAGATGAAGAGGAGGCTTACTAATAGCTTCTCTTGGATTATGGGGCAAGAATTTGAGTTTGGAAGTGTATACTAGGGCTTGGAGTTTCTAATTCTTCTTCCTTTCCCCCATTTTCAGTTGAGCTAGAGTTTAAGAAATAAAAATGAGTGAATGGATAAGAGAGGGGCTGAGTTAGGGTATTAAGTTAAGATAATGGGCTGAACCCAAACCCAAAACCTAAATAGAAAACGTAGCAAAGATTCGACTTACTCCAAACATATCAAAGCTTATACTCAAAAAGATCGCAAATGCCATTTGAACTCAATGGAAGTGGTTTCGAGTCTCAAATTGATAGTTTGCAAAAAGTAATATTTCGGACCTAAATCTGACCAACGACGCTGTATTTAAATAAAATATTTAAATATATAATCGTTAAATATGCGGGTTGTTACAGATCTCCCCTCCTTACAAAATTGCGTCCACGCAATTCCTGGAGACGATATTTGTAACAACTACATACATACATCATCCAAAAAGAAAAGGAATTAAGCTTGAGATGAAAAGATATTCTCACCGTTGCCAAGCAAAGATAGAAAACTCGGATAGGATCATTCGATAAACTCTCTGGTTTCCCAAGTACAGTCATTGGGATTAGCGGATCATTGAACTTTAATGAGCGGCACGTCCTTATTTCGAAGGTGTCGCACCTCTATGGCAAGCACACGAATAGGTTGATGTACAATAGATAAGTCTGGTGAGATCTCAAGCTCTTGCAAATCAGGAGAATCGATAACAGAATCCGACTCTCGAAGACACTTTCGAAGTTGAGAGACGTGAAACATGTCGTGAATGCAGATAAATGAGCAGGAAGTGAAACTCTGTAAGCCACAGGGCCAATACGTTCAGTAATAGAAAATGGTCCTATAAAGCGAGAAGCCAATTTTCCAGTCATACTGAAGCGCATAACCCCTTTCAAAGGAGAAACACGAATAAAAACAAGATCACCAATCGAGAATTCGAGAGGCTTCCTACGGTTGTCCGCGTAGGATTTCTGGAGGCTCTGTGCCTCTTTCATTCTCAAACGAATAAGATCAATCTTCTTAGAAGAATCATGAACAGAATCTAGGCCAAGAATAAGCTTCTCCTCAGATTCCAACTAACAAGAAGGTGATCGACATGGCTTTCCGTATAAGGCTTCGAAAGGAGCCATACCAATACTGGACTGAAAATTATTATTGTACGAGAACTCTACAAGAGGTAGGTGATCCTCCCAACTACCATCGAAATCAAGAATACAAATACAAAGGAGATCTTCCAAGATATGATTCACCCATTCAGTCTGTCTGTCAGACTGCGGTTGATAAGTTGTGCTAAAATTAAGCTTTGTTCCCAAAGCTTGCTGAAGACTCTTCCAAAAATGACTCGTGAATAAAGGATCACAGTCACTCACAATAGAACTAGGAACACCGTGAAGTCTCACGATTTCCTTGACATATAACTTAGCCAAATGAGAAACAGTCCTATTAGACTTAATAGGAATAAAATGAGCAAACTTGGTGAGGCGATCAATAATAACCCATATGCTAGAATGGCTCGATCTCGAACGAGTTAGGCCGTCAATGAAATCCATCGAAATTTGATCCCATTTCCACAATGGAATCTCTAGAGGCTGAAGAAGACCCGAAGGACGCTGATGTTCGGCCTTAATACGCTGACAGGCTATGCAATTACTCACATAACTCGCCACATCGTGTTTCGTGCCTTCCCAATAATAAAGACAACGCATATCGGCAGACATCTTACTACTACCAAGATGAATGGTATACTTAGAACGGTGACAGTCATCTTGAATGTCATGCCTAAGTGCAAAATCAGAAGGCACAAAAAGACGGTTCTTCTTGCGAAGACACCCATGAAAATCAATGCTGAAATCCCACAATGCCTCATCACAGGATCCAGACTCACAAAACTGAATAAGATGCAACAAATCAGGATCACGCCGCTGAGCATCGGCAATATGATCCAATAAAATGGGTCGAACTCCCAAACTAAATAACAGAATAGGAGAATCAGAAGATGAACCTCAATCACGAATTTCACAAAAAGATAGAATCTCGAGAATATTCCATTCGGCAAGCATCATAGAAACAACAGCCGAATGTTTGCGACTAAGCGCATCAGCAACACGATTACCCTTACCAGGGGTAAACTGGATATCAAAGTTATAGGAAGTAAGAAACTCGAGCCAATGCTGTTGTCTCATATTGAGTTCCTTCTGAGTGGAAAAATACTTCAAGGATTTATGATCGGTATCGAGAATGAAGCACTCGCCCAATAAATAGTGTCGCCAAATCTTCAAGGCGAAGACAATGGCGGCTAACTCAAGATCATGAGTGGCATAGCGAACTTCATTTGGACGCAGTTGCCTAGAAGCATAAGCAACTACCCGATCCTTCTGCATAAGAACGGCACCGAGACCACTACCACAAGCATCGGTGTAGACAACAAGATCATGATTCCCTTCGGGAACCACAAGAATATGAGCATTTGTGAGAAGTTCCTTCAATGTCAGAAAGGAAGCTTCACACTTGTCGGACCAAATGTAACGAATGCCTTTCCGAGTAGGGCTGGTGAGAGGAAGCGCAACACGCTAAAAGTCCTTAATGAACCGATGGTAATAGCCCGCCAATCCAAGGAAACTACGAATTCCATGAACATTCTCAAGCCTCTTCCAACTCTGGATGGCTTCGATCTTTGAGGGACCGATTGAAATGCCCTCGAAAGATACAACGTGGCCTATGAACTTAACCTTATCCTCCCAAAAATGGCACTTGGAGAATTTAGCTCTAAGCTGATAGTGATAGAGAGTACTCAAGACAATTCTCAAGTGATTAGCATGCTCGGCTTCAGACTTAGAATAAATAAGAATGTCGTCGATGAACACAAGGACGAACTTATCGAGATATTCTCGGAATACTCGATTCATTAGATCAACAAAGAAAGCAGGAGCGTTCGTCAAACCGAACGGCACAACGAGCTCAAAAGAACCATAACGAGTGCAAAAAGCTGTAAGAGGTATGCTATCCTCCGCGACTCGTAACTGATGAAAACCCGTGCCAAGGTCAAGCTGAGAAAAGACCTTAGCACCACTCAATAAATCGAACATATCATCGATCCTAGGAAATGGATACCTATTCTTGATGGTTAACTCGTCAAGCTTGCGATAGTCAATGAAAAGCCTAAGAGTTCCATCGGACTTCTTCACGAAGACGACCGCGGCTCCCCACGATGAAAAACTGGACTGAATCAACTGCTTGGACTCAAGCTCTAAAAGCTGTTTCTTGAGTTCCTTATTTTCCTTTATAGACATCCTCATGGGAGGACGACTAACTGGCTGCGTGCCTGGAATGAGATCGATGTGGAACTCAACTGCCTACCTGGGTGACAAACCCGAAACAGGCTCAAAAACATCAGAAAAGTCACAAGCAATAGGAATACGAGATATATCATCATCATCTCTCGAGTCAAGAGAATATAAAGCCATTTCGGAATTATCCACATCCCAAGAAAAAGTGATAGCTGAGTAGACGAATCCGGATGTCGAAGATATATAATCCTCTCAGAACATATAATCCTGGCATCGTATCTCACTAGCCAGTCCATACCCATAATCATATCAAATCCCAGATAAGAAATAACGTGAAGATTCGCACGAAAAGAAAAGCCACATAAAACAATCTCAACAACATCACAAAACAAGATAAGGGTCGCGGATCCTCCAATAGGATTCGTAATCCTCAATGAAGTAACCATACAAGAAACATCCAAAGACAAATCATCAACGAGCTTTTTCGATACGAAAGAATGTGAAGCACCCGTATCGAAAAGAACTCGAATACTATGGTCATGAAATAAAATAGAACCTTCCAAAATAGATGGAGATAAACCATTGGGCTGAGAAGAACCTTCAGAAGCCTTAGCAGCATAAAGTTTGCTAGACTTAGCACCAGCAGGAATAGTAAGGCAGGTGGAAACATGATGACCTTCCTTCTTGCAATAGTGGCAGAAGAGAGGCTTAGGACAAGCTCAAATCATATGATCAGGAGAACCACAATTGAAACACTTTCGAATGGAAGGTGTTCCAGCAGACTTAGATTGAGAATTAGAACCACCGGTCTTCTTCTTCTTGGAAGGAAAAGACCTGGACTTCTGAAATGGAAACTGCTTCTTGTTGGGATTCTTGGGAACCTCAACATCATCACCACTATCACACTCTTTCTCGATAGCTTCGAGATGAAGTGCAGAATCTACCAACTCCTCAAAAGAAAGCTTAAGCTGGAGCAATAAAGACTTCTTAAGATATTTCTTAAGACCAGAGACAAACTTCAGATTCTTCTTATAAGATGTGCTAACGAATTCAAGACCATACTTAGATAAAGCTTCGAATGATGCAACATACTCCGAAACAGAAGATTTCCCTTGCTTCAACTCAAGGAAGCGACGGGTCAATAAAACTTTTTCAGATTCAGGAATGAACTTGAGTTCGAATCGCTCCCAAAACCAAGTCCAAAAAAGAGTAGACTCATCAATTTCGGCAATAAGAAGCTCGTACCAATCAAGGGAACGCTCTTGCGATAAGCTAGAATTTACAAGAACTCTATCATGATCAGAAAGATCCATGCGAGAGAAGATACGCTTGCACGTGCGAATCCAAGCTTGGACTTCAAGAACAGACTTGGAGCTTTTGAACGGCTTTCCCCCAAGATGAGAAAAATCACTGCACAGGCGTGCAAAGGAAGACTTGCGAGGTGGAGATATTCGAGTAGGAGCTGGAGGCTGAGTGCTCCTAAACAACTCCAAAAACTGATCGACATACATATAAACGCCATCCGGATGTGAGCCACTGAATTGCCCAACACCCGAACGTCGTCCCCTGCCTCTTCCAGCCATAAGATGAAAGTTAAGACAAGATAAAGATTATTCACACGGTAGATATCATTAGTCCAAATGTGGAATACTACGGAACAAAATACATTCCTAGGCGTATTCCCAAATTCTATCTACCCTCAAAGGCACAGAAGGAATATAGAGCCACGATTGTTCAAAGATTTGTATCACTTAATACACATTGACGTATCGGAATATGTGCTTCTATTCTATGTTTATCATAATTTGTTCTGAACTCAACTCTGATACCAAGCTGTGATGCCCCACTCCGAGACCCACATTAGCAAATAATATTAATAGAATATACCGTCTCCTAATACGGAGAATAGAGCTGGTTAGGAGCGACCATCTATCGTCTTGCCTTAACTATCTATTGAATACATCAATAATTGTCACACCAAGCAGATTGACATATCCAATGAATACTTAAAACAAAACCATAGGTGGCAGGAGGATCTATCAGAATAGAATATAACAACTCAAATGTAATCTACGTCACAGAACAGTAGATCATCATATACACATATACGGATTCATAACAGAGTATACAAACTGATGCATGTCAAATGGTATAGCAAACCACAATATACAGGCGAATCTAAAAGAATACATATCAGAGTTATACAAAAAGGACTACACAAAAGTTATAACAAAAAGGAGCTAGCTGAAGAGTCCATGCGGAAGCAAAATAGGCTAAGTCCAAAAGTACCTAACCTGAAACATCTTGGTCTGACACGAGTATAAAACATACGGGTCAGTCTAGATAAACAAATCAGTTAGATAAACTGAACAACGATAAACCAGCAAGGTCATAAAGTATAACAAATATCTCTAAAAGAGATAACACAATTATCTGACAAAAGATGAATCATAACAAACCTCATATCATCGAAAACTCAATAAACAAAGGATATGAATATCCCAACAAGCCAAAAAGGCAAATAACAAATACCAATGAAGGTAACACAAGTTCCACAAGGTAGCCGCTATATATATATCGTGCGGCTCAAAAAGACCTACCGAAGGGCGATACCTAGGGAATATAAATATCAATGAAACAAAAGATGCTTGAGCTCAGTACTGTATAACAAGGATCCATAAGAGACAACACCCAGAGGAGACAGTCCGAAGACACTATCCTGAAGGTGATGAGCCAGAAGGAGACAGTCCGAAGACACTATCCCAAAGGCAACAAACCCGAAGGTACAAACCCGAAGGCAACATACCCGGAGGCAACAAACCCGGAAGGCTCAAGCCCGAAGGCAACAAACCGTAGTGGCGAAGGTCCGAAGGCCCAGTACTGGACACCACTAACTGACAGAATGTGTTACAACTCTAAAATAGGAACCCAAAAAGTGTTAACGTGAGTCCCATAACCACCCGTTCGCACTAAACGGTTTACTATCCGTTAGTCAATTTCCCACTTAAAGCAGTACAAAGTTTACCTCATCTCATCGGTAAACCAGACCCAAAGGTCAAAACGTTCGAACAAATAGACTGGGAATTAACTAAAAAGATGAACGCACATGTTCATAGCACATGCTTTATCTAATCATTTAATTCTCCTCCCACTTCGCTCGGAGTGCGAAATTGTGTGTGTTTCAAATAGAATTTATAAATTGGAGAAACAAGCTTTTAATAAAATTTTAAAAGATTATTTTATAAAAACCCGTGGATGAAGTCAAAAAAAGAATCATCACGGTCAAATATGCATAACAACTAATCGGAATCAGCACGCATCAATTAAATTTGAAAAACCAAGCAAAATAGGCAAATTTGGCAAAAGACAGCAGATTCCGACGTCTGGAGTATACGGTTCAGACGTCTGAATCTGGAAAGTTAAAAGTTTTCCAGAATCCTATTCAGACTTCTGAACCATACCTTCCAGACGTCTGAAATTGGCATTTTAAGCCTATTTCCTTTCTGGTTGCACTCGAACCAATTCAAACGTCTGGAACTTTGATTCAGACTTCTGAATACTGGGGGATAAAATTTTCCAGTATAATATTTAGGCGTTTGGAAGTGAGATTTCAGACGTCTGAAACCTGTTTCTCAGGTATTTCCTGAACCTAGGCCATTAATGGCCAGAGCAAATCGAAAGCGATCGGATGAGCGATGATTACAGGGGCTTACGTCAAACGACTACCTAACCTTAACGACTCACCCAAACACTCCAAACCACAAAAACATCAACCATATAAGGAATTCATAGATTTGGCTTCAAAAATCGTAAATTGGCACTTTCACCGAATTAATCCAAATCGAAGCAAATGAACATATAAACATGTTACCAATTCATTCCTAAGAACCCAAGATAGTTGTAAACATAGATGTGAGATAAAAATCTCACCTTTTAACTCAAAAACAAGGATGAGAAGCTCAAATGCAAAGAAAAGACCAACCACTCTCCACTTCAACCTTACAAGCTTCAATCTAAGATCAAAACAAGTATTTCCTAAGTTAGGTTTAGGAAACCTCTGAAATTGAAGGAAGACAGAGTTGGAGAAGATGAAGAGGAGGCTCACCAATAGCTTCTCTTGGATTATGGGGCAAGAATTTGAGTTTGCAAGAGTAAACTAGGGCTTGGAGTTTCTATTTCTTCTTTGTTTCCCCTATTTTCAGTTGAGCTAGAGTTTAAGAAATGAAAATGAGTGAACGGAGAAGAGAGGGGCTGAGTTAGGGTATTAAGTTAAGCTAATGGGCTGAACCCAAACCCAAAACCCAAATAGAAAAAGTAGCAAAGGTTCGACTTACTCCAAACATATCAAAGCTTATACTCAAAAAGATCGCAAACACCATTTTGAACTCAATGGAAGTGGTTTCGAGTCTCAAATCGATAGTTCACAAAAAGTAACATTTCAGACCTAAATTCGACTAACGACGCTATATTTAAATAAAACATTTAAGTATATAATCGTTAAATATGCGGGTTGTTACAGATATATTCTTTGGTAAGATTAATCAACTCCAAGGGGAATCTCATTAATTAAGAATATGAAAAATGAAAAACTGGTTATCCGATTGTAGGATTTTTGTAGATCATTTTCAATGCAAAACTTACACGAACCCTTTCTCTTGAAGCTCTTAAGAAGTTCATGCACAAACGAAATAATTTCGATAATAAATCTCCATTTATGAATGTCGACTCATTTTCCGAGGTTAAAAAACGAAATGTATGTACTTCAATTACTAACTATTTTGAATATAATTTTGTAATACATATTACGATAAGCTATAAGATGATAATCAGAGATAGAAATAGACTTATCTTTTTTTGAAGCAAGAGTTATTAAAGTGTGATTAATCCCCATTGCCAATTTACATGTCTCAAAAACATCTTTAATGCCTCATATAGAAATATCTTGGATTTCTTCCCAATGAATTTTGAAGAATTTAGTTATAAAACCATTGGGACATGAGCTTTTATCATCTATTATAGAACAACAGCTTCTTTTATTTCTTCTAGGTGTGGTTTCAAAAAGTAAATTTTTACCTTTTCATTAATCTATTATCCACAATGTATTCTTGGAAAATAATGTTTTGCTTTTTCCATCATTGAAAAGATTAGAATAATCATTTTAGCATTGTAGGTTAGTTCCCCTTGTTTATTGATAAGGGTGAGTAAGTTATTTGTATATCTTCTCATGAACATTTTAACATAAAAGAATCTTGATTTGGTGTCATCTTGTTATTATCATTAAATTTTGACTTTTGTTTAACATTATCATGAAAAGTTTCATTTGAAATTTAGATTACTGTTAGCTTGAACAAGATTATCATATAATTTTAAGTTAGAAGGGTCATCATCTACCTCTTTTAGAGCATGTTGAAACTTCAATTCACTATTAATTAGATTTTGATTTTCCTTCTCTCTAGTTCTACTCCACCTTTTAAGTTCCTTCGTAACTTATCACAATTTGTGAATCAAAATATGTTGAATAAAACCACAAGCTTGAGATTCAAATCAAGCATTGGAACATGCGAAATAATTATC
This sequence comes from Allium cepa, assembly GCA_030765085.1. NCBI lineage: Eukaryota > Viridiplantae > Streptophyta > Magnoliopsida > Asparagales > Amaryllidaceae > Allium > Allium cepa. Next base: position 447,236,488 of record CM060931.1, read on the forward strand.
CAGTGAATACAAGGTGTTATAGTATCCAAAAGGAGAACCCTTAACTTTTTCTATCAAGAGGTTGAAATTTAACCAAAATAGTTTGATCACTGGAACAATTTGTAGAGCAATCGAAATTAGTTGAAGAAAAATGTTAAGGAATAAATCATTAGCGAAAACACTAATGGTCTTAGTAGCCATCCCACTTTTCCTCCAAGTAAATTTAAAGCCTTGTAATTTCGTATCTACTAGACTAGATGTGATTAATAAATTGTTAAAACCTCTTAGATGACTAGAAGGAATTGCTAGTTATTTCTTTTTATCATTAGCATGTAAGGCTTTATTAAAATCCCCCAAAAGCAATGGAGGCTTATTAAAAAAATTGAAATCTTTTCTTAAGCACTTCTATTTCCTTTTTCTATCTTTAAGAAAAATACTAGCATAAATAAATGAAATATGAAATTCACACCCTCCTTTATTGGACATATTACAGCTAATGTGTTGTTTTCTCCTCCAATAAATTTGAAAACCCCAAGCTAGAGAGTCCCAACAGATCAAAATTCTACCATTAGCACCAGTATCATTATTATGAATTAATTTCCAATTAGCGAGTAAAAGAAGCTTTTCCATACCTTTTATAGTTAGTTTAATATCCAATATACTAACTATACTATGTTTATGATACTTTAGGAGTTCCATAATATCATTATATCTTTTATCTGAATTCGTACCCTTAAAGTTCCAACTCAAAATTATCATTTTTTAGTATTGCTCCATAAGTTATCTCTTTTAGAAGGAGCAATAACTACAGTTTTTTCTTTCTACCCTTTTTTAATTTTCCAGTTTATAGTCTAGGTTGTTGCTAGCACATCCTAAAATATCCTTGATTGAATCATTTATTATAGGGTTATTCTCAATTACATCAGCAATATTTTCAAAATATTTTACCTTCGTCCAAAGCATTAATGCCATCCTCGGATTCATCTAGACACTTTGAAATATTTGAATTTAAAAAAATTATATCTTCATTATTCCTGTTTTCCTCTCATAAGATGAAAGAGGTATCTTAGCTCTAACTTCTACAGGGACCTTATGCTTATCTAGAATGTTTTCGAGGTTGCTACAATTAGGTGCTCAATCGTTAGAAAATGAAAGCGTCACCTTAGAAACTTCCTGATCTAAAATAATGACTGTAGTTTGTGCATTTAGATCATTAGTAGTAGCATGATTAAGAGTTGATACATTGATATTAGGATCAACCCGAGCTCCGTGCATATTCTAATTAGCCTGAATGGCTCCATCCTTTCACGATATGTCATCTGCATGCATGTGTAGCCTGCCATGCAAATTCGCATCATCTTAAATGGCCACATCATTCCCTAACACGTGCAGCCTACCAAGTAAGTTCGAGTCAGCTTGGAATGCTCCACCCTTCCCTACCACTTCTTCTGCATGATGTGCTTCCTGCCATGCATTGCGGCTTCAACCTCGGACATATTTTCAGATCCATTTTGTTGTGCATCCCTTTCACCATTCATATTAATATTAATAGGAGCCGAGATTTTTTTTAGATTATGCACTTCAATTTGTTGTACTATGACATCAACTGCAATACTATGCTCTTTATTTCTAAAACCATGCATTGTAGTATCCTTTCGAACATCTAGGATCTTAATTTCATTCCATTTTTGTGCATGTCCTTGAACACTTAAACCATTCTTATTAGAATCCTTTTGTTGTATTGGTTGTTGTCATTATGTAGTAGTTCTTTTTGAATCATACCTGGTCTTCAAAAAATATTACCTTAGTTGAATCTATCTCTGCAGACACCGCTAAAATAAATTGAATTTTGTTTTTTATCGTATTCCTAATGTTAGCAATTGCCTCAATAGATGTATCAAGAAAGTATATCGATACATACATCGAGACTAGAGTATGTAACTTTCTTCAAGTACTGGGTTGTGATTACTCATGGCTACTAGAGGCACCAAGAGGTTATGTTCTCGTACTTTGGATAACTGTACAGTGGCTCATTTAATAATTCCCTATTGGTTAATAACAACTAGGTCAACTTAAAAATCTAATGTGATGATATTATATAGTTCTTCCAACTTGAGAATACTATGGAACTTCAATGAAAATATTTCACTTCGATTATAGTTAAATCATGGAATGACATCCATCGAATGACTAAGTTAGGTCCGAGTTGAAGCATTGGGAGTGAGGCACTATAGAGAATTCATCTCCTCAATATTGTAAGGTTAGTGTCATGGTCAACCATAGTAAACTCAATGCCAAAATCTCTGGATAGAGTGGAACGATTGATAATAAATGTTATTATTGAACAAAGGAGTTATTTACGGACTAATTAAGTTGAACGTGATAATACTAGAGTTTTGACATGTACCAAACTCCATATGTCCTGAGGTGATACAACATTGATGAAGAGAACTTGTGTGTATAAATTATTAGCACCATTGGTACCGTTGAATATAATATAAAATATAATTTTTTTACTGAATAAGCCTTTAAGCAATGAATTCAGAAAAAGTATCACCCACTAGCTAATGCAACATGTGAACGTTAGTACTTGAACTATTCAAAATTAATTGATGACTGAGTTCACACATTTGAGTCACATAACCACATTTGTGAGTTCTCTTAAAAACCACACGATTTAATTAGTTTATAAAGTTTTATAAATTAATTAAATTAACTAACATTTATGAAATATTAACTAATAATTTATTTGATGTTTTTGGTATTTACTAAATATTTGATGTGTGTATAAAAGTTATATGTACATGTATCGATATAATGATGTCTGTTAATGGGTTTTAAATACGTATAATTACTTAATGGTAAACAAATGCATGCAAAACTTATGTCGTTGAGGGCCATAGATTGGCTTGATTAAGAATTGATTGGAAAACATAAAGGGAAGTTTTAAAGAGAGAATGAGAAATGTTTCTATTATCTCCAAAAACATATTCTCTCATTCATTTCGGACTTAACTTTTGTTTCTCATTCTTTCCTCCATCCATGGCCACCACCTTCTAGTCTTATTTCTAGTTGAAATCAATTCCAAAAAAAAAATTAAAACATCAAACAAAATGAAAAGGTACATGGTTCATCCAATTCCAACAAAATTAGGTGTGGATTTAAAGCATCTAATGAGGAATTCGTGGATCAAGGCGTTATAATGGGCTTGATCTTACAAAGGTAAATTCTCTTCTTCAAATTTCAATAAGTCATGACCTAAATCTGTATATATGTATTTCCAAAATGTATATTTATGAGAATTTTAATTTATTATGATTGTTTATAAAATTTAATGCCTTCTAATTTGTAAAATATGAATGAATAGTGTTTATAAACTTGTATCAATGTTTTTGTTTTGGTATGCATTTATAAATTGGACACAAGTTTGTTTAGATCTAATTTAAAAGGAAAATATTAATTTTTCCTAAATTATATATATGTGTGTGTGTACGTATTTTTTTAATACACAACAGAGATTTGCATACCCTTATTATAATAGGTTATTCTGAGTTATTTCATAACTAATATTATTTCACATGATCATATCTGAAACATTTTATGTTTATCGAATCCTCTATAAATATGAGTTGAATATGAATATCGGGATTGTATTTCAAATGTTTGAATGTTTTTAGTTGAATTATTGTTCGAACGGTGAATTGATCTCAAAATTTTTATACAATATTCTAAAATAATAATAAATGATTTTTTGCAAATATTTGAAAGAATGCTCCTATTTGACCTAAAAATTAAATCTTGTTTAATTAATAAACTTTATGTGAGGAAAGTGACTTTTACTTTCTGTTTTATTCGTTTGCCAAATCTTTGACTATACCTAAGTTGTCTAATTTAATAGTTCACTTTCCCTTTTTGTTCAATCACCAAATTTTCACTTATGCCTAAGATTTCTAAGTTAATACATATGGTTTTAATTTCAAACCATGTTCACATAGAAATAATTTGAAATCCATGATATATATATATATATATGTATGTATAAATTCCTAAACTACATATACAAATACAAATATATATATATAGTACAACTAATATGTGTATACAAACCATATACACTTATAATGGTGTATTTAAAATATGTTTATACTTATATTTCCTGTTAGGCATTTGAACTTTTCATATGCATATGTAAGTATAATATATATGTATATACAATAGATATAAATCCCAATATGTCTATACATATAGTTATACACATGTTTATACGTCTCTTTATATTGTTAATCGTTGAATGTATTCATAATATATTTAATTAAACATTTAGTTAAACTAAATAATGCGAAGTGAATTAATAAATATAAAATAATTTTAAACAAAATATGATTTTATTCAATAATTAAATTGAATCTAGTGCTACTTAATAAACTTCATAGGCCCATTAAGATCCAAGCATGGATTGTTTTTTTAATTCACCAATTTCACTTGTTAAAAAGAAGAACGGGTCATGACACTGGTATCGGAGACCTATAGTTTATGTAGTCAAATTAGCCAACATTTAGAGCCATATAATAAACTTTTTTATCCAATGGGTTTGTAGAGTAATAGTGTTGAGCCTTGGGGTTTGATAAAGAGTAGTCTTTCCTCCCTAACTATAGGTCTGGCCCAATGGGCGGGGTAAGTCCAAAAGGTTATCCAAGACATAAGGACAGAGTTATTTGGGACTTCGGCTAATTTAAGATTTAAGAATCTAAAATATATTTAAATTTAAATGTTATGTTTAATATATAAAAGTAAATTTTATAAATACTATAAAATAAAATTTAAAAAATTTCAAATTGTTTTGAGAATTTAATATAATATTTTTCAATATGTTTAAATATTTGTCAATTTTTATTAATTATATAAGTAATTAATTAAAATTTAATTAATATATACGTATATATATTGGTTTATGTATATGTATATGTAAATATAAATGTTATAGTTAAAATTTTAACTTAAACTGTTTAAGATAAATTAAATAAAATTTTAAAATATTAAATTATTTATTTAAAATGTTTAATTAAATAAATAATTTATCTGATAAATAAATAATTAAATGTTAGTTAATTAAAGTATATGTATTATTAATGTATAATAAAACAAAAATGGTTAAAGTTTAATAACTTAAAATGTTTTGATTTTCTCAATATTATTTAGAGAAACTAAACAAAATATTTTTTAAATTTATTATATATTTAGTTAAAATATTTAATTTAATAATTAATTAATTAAATAGTTAATTAATTAACATAGACACACACATACACATACATATATGATATGTATATATAAAACTATAAAGGTTATAGTTAATTATTCTTCTTAAATAGTTTAAGTTGAATAAAATAAATTTGATAAAATTGGTTAACTAAATTAAGAATTAAAATTGATTAAATATGATTTAATTAATGTCTCCAAAAAATTTGCCACAGTCTTTGATTGACTTAAATTAGAGAAAGTAAACTATAAAATGATGAAGGAACAGGTCAAAAAGCTTCGAAGATGTCAAGACTGAAGATACCAAAATTTTGGCAAAATTTCAGAAATGCAAATTATGTTGGTGCCGACACGATTGGCACACACATGATTGATAATGACATGGTTAGTACTCACATGTTTGTTACTGTAACGACCTAGAATTTTGGTCATTAGATTTGAACATTTAATTCATTTTAAATGTTAAATGTGGATTTTGAATTGATTTTGAAGTAATAAGATTTTGGTTAAATTAATATAATTAGTTAAAATATCGAGTATGGCAAATCAATTAGATTTGAATAATAATAATTAAGTATTTGGAATTGGGATAATTTGTCAATCTAGATGGAAATGGTTTCTAAATTTACTTTAAGTCTAGTTTGATTTGAATTAAAATATTGGGCTTTTGGACGGAATCAGAAGTCGATAAATTAAATTTGAAATTTTATATTAATTTAATAATGGAATTTAATAATATAATAATGCAAATAATCAGATTTTGATTCGAAATGAATCATAATGATTTCTAATGTGATTATAAATTCTATATGATTTATTATTGAGTTAGTAAAGTTTTAAAAGTGAAATTTTAAGTGATTTCGACGATTTTGTAAATTGCTCGAATTAATTGACGAGTTAAAATAGCCTTCCGGGGCACAGTCTCGGAATTCAACGAAACCAGTTTCATTGGATCCGTAATAGTGTATTATTATCGGATTTCAATTTTCGTAGTGTTTGGAGTTACCGTTTGCTCGAACGGGTGCGAAATGTGTTGAAATAGAAATCGATAATTTAATATTTAAACTCAAATCAAAAAGCTATCTTCCACATATGATCAAATTTGCCTCTGGAACACGTTCCATTATGTTTGGAATGCGGGTAAAACATTATAAACGCCAGGCGGCATGTTTAATTTGGAGTTCGTTTGACATCTCGTTAATTGGAGGAAAATATTAATACAATAATATTAAATAATTGCATATATATACACCTAAGTCTCGAAAACCCTAGAGATTATTAGTGGCCGCCACTCCGTTATTTAATGGCCGAAAGACAACCTTAATCTCCCTCGTTTTTCTCTTGATCCATGAAGTTTTAGCCGATTCTTCCAACTAGAAGATTGTAGATGGCAGAGAGATGCTCAGATCTAACGGTGGTGATGGGTTGTAGCGTTGCGTAGGGGAAGCAGGGAGGCTGCGTTTGTCGCCATTTCGAACGAATTTCGCACGACCTTGGGTTGACCGAGCCGCAAGATTCTCCGGCCGTGGGTAGAGGTGACGTTGGCCTTCGCCACGGTGCTCCCTGATTGAGCCCTACGGCTGCACGGTGGTCACAATTTTTGGTCAAATGGGGGCGGCATGGGTTTGAGACTTTCTGGATGATCACGTGAGGAAGAAGATGTAGTGACCGATGTTAACAAAATTAAAAAAAAAGAGAATTTAGTTTAAATTTTATTTAAAATCTTTTAAACTGAATATCTTTTACATCCATTATCAGATTCCGACGAAACAAGAAGCACCGGAATCGCTGCGACGCGGTCTACGCGCTGTAGAAGATCTGGAAGCGTTTGGAGCTAGTGAGAATTTTTAGGTTAAATGGAATGCTGTTCGATTTAATTTAAAAATTTAAACGCTCGTCGAAACTCAAGGTGAGTTAATCTCACTCATATCTGGATCTGTGCAGTTAATGCGCTTGGCAGATTCAAAGCGGTGGAGGTGCAAAAAGTCAAAGCGGGGATACAACTAGGATATAGCGGGATATAGCGGATGGCTCTAAAATAGCATGTAAAACCCATACTTAATGTTTTTACAAATATATAAATAGTACTTTAAATAAAAGTAAAACTGTTATATATAACATAATTGAATTTAGTAGAATATTAGAGTATATTCATTTCTGAAAATATAATAAAAATTAAATCAAATAAATTAGCTTCATAATTTTTATAATGTATAAATACAATTTTTCAATTCATTCTATTAAAGAAGATATAGCGGAAATAGCGGAATATAGCGGAAATAGCGGGGCTTAAGGCGGAAAGGCTATATTTTGGGGCTACATGAAAAAATCGTAGCGGTAAAAATCTGCTATGAGATATAGCAGGGTTATAGCGGGGTAATAGCGGGGTATTAACTACACAGATATGGATGCCATTTAATTTAAATAGCTAATATTTAATTGGTTGATTAGCTGAATGTGATAATTATTATCAGATTGGATCGATATTTATTGGTTGTGCTAACATCTATGGATGCAGGGAAACAGGTTGGAGGGATCCAACTGGATTCCTCACAATGTAGAAATTATCATCATTATCTGTGATGTACTTTATTTATTATCCCGTGGTAGTTTAATTTGAAAATTCAGTTATGTTGTGATATGGTTGGATGGATATAATCTGGGATTTTAAATATAAATAAAATAAATTGGCATTAAAAAGGGCATTGAAAAGGAATTTTGAGTAATGAATTTGAGGAAATTAAATTCAGAAAAGTGGTTTGGAAAATTTAAAGTGTTTTTGAAATTGTGATTTAAAAGGAAACGAAGAATGGAAATTTATAAACTGGGTTATAAATGGAATGGGATATTTATCGGGGGATAAATTTGTAAGCATAGATTTCCAGTGGGAGTTTCTATAAGGTGAAAATTGTTTTAAAAATAACAGTGAGAATTTTTTTAAAGAGATGGGAGGTGTATTTTCCAGGAAAACTAAGTATGTTTTCAAAGAAAGATTTCGAAATATAAACTAGAAGCTTAAAATGTGTTATTAGAATGTTTTAGAAGAAAATACTATTTTTAATTACTTTTAAGTGAAAGTAAATATGCAATTAAGTAATTATGGTATTTAATTATTTAAAGGTAAATTAGTATTATGTTTTCTAAAGGAAATTTTATTATAAGTATTTGAGATAATAACTTTATATTAAAAGGAAATTTTGATTTAAGTTATTTAAGAAAATTTTATAGATTTTCAAAAAGTACAATCTGAATAAAGAATTTAATAATTATATTTTAAGTATATTTTGGAAGTGATTTCCAGAAAATGGGAAATGTGTTTAAAAATAAAAAGGGTTTATTTTTTCAAGTGTTTGGAGAAATCTATGGGATTTACACGTAAATTTGAATTGTGATAAATCCAGCGGGGTTTATGAAAAGAATTCTTTGGTTTATTCTAAAATGGAAGTGTATTTCCCTAAAAAGCCAAGTATGTTTTAAAGCAGATTTTTTTGAGTAGAAGTTTGAAGTTGTTTTAAAAAAATGGTTTCAAGAAATTATTATTTAAGTTCTAAAATTTTTAAAAGTGAATATTTATCAAATTAGTTATAGTAGTAATTAATTTAAAAGGTTAATTAGTATTATGTTGTGAAAGAATACTTTTAATATTTATACTTTATAAAATGGATTTAATTTGAAAGGATAGTTTGGTTAAAGTTATTCGAAACTATATAGAATTTTGTAACTCCTCTTTTAAAATTTAGTGTAACTTAACCTTTATTATAAAATTAGTTTATATCTTATAAAATAGTTTTGCTTTAAATACTTTTAAAATATATTTTTGAATGACATGTTTAAGTAGTCTAATTTATATATTTAAGATATTTGTACTTGGTGTTTTCAGTGAAAATAAATATATGGGAAATTATTCCATGAGAAGAGTGCGGTTTTGAAAACTGTTTTCAAAAAGGGCTGAAAGGGGAAATATTTATCGTGAAGATATTTTGAGATTAATAAATAATTTGGTGAAATTATTTATTGTTTGATGGATGTTTGTGAATGTTAATTGATAGTTAAATCACCGACTATCAATATTGGCCAATACGCTGATGGTTTCGAAGAGACCGGGATCGGGATTTATTTCTCGGAAAACACTTCGATCCGGTTTGTACGTTTTCGTGAGGAATACGAGTTTGGATTCAAAGGTGGACTAGTGAAGTGCAAGGGCTAGTCGCTACTAATCCTGAGGATAATTCCAAAATGGATGTAGTAGGAGTAGTTCCTTCGGTTCCGTTCGAACCTGGGACGGACTTGTATGGATAAATGCTTTCGGAACATCGTCAGGTGGACGGTGGGCATTCTAAGTGAAACGTTCTAAAAGGTAACGCTTAGCCTCAAGCCTCTTCAACCGAGAATGACTGAATATCATGGGTTATGCAACAAGGCTAAGTGGGTAGCACCCATTAGGGTGAGGTCATCCCTGTCTAGATGTCCCTTTTTATTCGGCTTAGTGGTGCCGTTGCTGATCCCAACCGTGGGGTGATCTTACTCGAGATTATCCAGTAAGGGGTAGTCCCGGTCTTGTGTTGCAGAGGATTGGGAGTAATCCTTGGTACGGTGATCTAGGCCACGTGTTGTGATAGGTGGTACCCCAGAGCCTAGTCATTAGTTGGAAATCCATTCCCCCTACGTGCCTTTACGGTTTTGTTTGTATACCTATTAGCTGGAATTTAATAAATGTAATAATTTCGGCTATTTTAATAAGTATTTGTAAATAGACCCTATTATAATATCAGAGGATTTTAATAAAAAGCACTTTGGCTATCGTAAGTTAAAAACCCAACATGTTTATTTGTGGCGTGGTCTTATGAGATGCTTTTGATTTTAAAAAGGATTTTGAAACTTTAATAATCAATTTGGGTGTATTTCTCTCACGTTGTATTCCAGACTGACTCGGGTGTTATTTTATTATAATGCTCGGGTCAGACCGAGTATTATTGATTACAGAAAAGGATGCTATGGAGCTCAGGAGAGGAGCCGGAGTCCGAGACGTATTACCGTATTTGTTTATATCTGCTGCTATGATTGTTTGAAATTGTCAGGCTGGTAATTGTTGTTTGTTTGTGATACTCTGATGATGTAATATATAAAATAGATATAATTTTAATTTTGTGTAAAGATCTGTTATTGACTATTATATTTTGTTCTGTTGCGATTGTGAGATTCTGTTATTGTTTAGTTCTTTCTTTCTTCTATCTTCTTTCTTTTTCCTCAACAATCTGTCTTTTCCGGCACCCGATCGTCGGCATATTATACTGTTGCGTATTTTGTGTCGATTTTCGAGGGTCGAGAAGGGCGGGTCGTGACAGTGGTATCAGAGCTTAGGTTAGCGATAACCTAGGCTTTGGTGGGGAAATTACTCATTAAATAGAGTCAATAGTACTCTATAATGAGTTGAGTGTATTAATAGATATGAGAGCGTACTTGTTAGTGAATATAAAAATTGTTTTTTATACTGTGTCGACTTATCGGTTGAGTGTTTATGAATTCTGGTCGGAAAGGGAAGTACAACCGTATCGATAGGGGTTTCTAAACTCTTAAACAAGATAAACCGACATAGTATTGTTTTTAAAGTGGGTAAATGAAATAATTTTACCCAAAACTATATTTTGATATAAAAGGAATAATTTTCTAAAATTATATATATTTGGATGTTTGGTTGTTAATATTATAATCAAATATAAGAATCTAAAATTTGAAATGGTTATAACCAAAGAGAATTCTATAAGTATGGCTTATCCGAAAGAAGTATACCTAAATTTGATTTAAACCAGAATTTAAATCCCGAAAATTTTGAAAAGCGTTTAAAGTGTATTTAAACAAAGGTTTGGCAATCTTGGAAATGATGGACATGTTTTCCAAAAATTTGACGGAAATAATGGAGTATTATTTTAGGAAATATTTTTGAATGGAAATTGTTTTGAAAGGAATTTGTGGAAGTAAGGAAGCACTGAGCTCACTTCAATTGCTGGAAAATAATCCTGATGATGATCGCCACATCATCAGAATTTATTTTCGAGTTTCTAAAGTGATGGATTGCTACCGTGGTGATCGGTTATGATATTTGTTTGGACTTGTTGGGTATACAAGTGGTTTTAGAAATTTCAAAAGGGAAATTTGTTTTGGTAAAACCAAATGTTTTGGAATTCGGAGATTTGATTTGATATACCAGGTGGGTATGTGTTGATTATTATTTCAAAATGGTTTTGAAATAAAACCAGGTATTTGAATTCTGCGAATTCTATTTAAAAATGTGAAAGTTAAAATGCATCAACTATTGAACTTATAAAGTGAAGTTGATTTAAATAAGAAAGGAAAATGAAATTGTAATCCTGAAATTTAAATTTAACATAAATGTATGGAAGTGAATAAAATATATTTGAATTTAACTTTAGAGAAGTTAAAATAAAATTGAAATTGGAATTGAATTAAATTGGATATAAATTTGAAAATATACAATGATTATAATTGTGTAATTTATACCCTTAAGCTATTAAGTGATATATATATATATAATTTGGAATTGTGATTATAAGGTGAAAATGACTCAAATGAGCAATATAAGCTTTTAAATAAATAAGTTGGTGAACTTAAGAATAGGAAATGAAAGTTGTAAAACCAAAATAAAATGATTGGTATTTTATGGGAAATTAAAAACTTGATCCAAATGACATATAAATGGGAATAAGGTGAAGAAAAATAAAATGTGAATGGACTTAGGTTAGTAAATAAGTTTGAACTTATATATAGAGAAATAGAATTAGGTTGAATTTGAATTGAATTAAAATCAAAACTCAGTTGTGTTATAAATAATCTTGAATTGAATTAAATTCTTATTTAAAATAGTAAAGGAATTGGTTTGAATTTAAGTTGGCTAAAAAAAAATTTGGTTGAACTCGAATTAGAATCGGAAAAGGATTATATTGAAAGGAAATTTAATTTAGTTGAAATGATATAAAATGAAGTAAATTCTCACTCAACTAAATCCAAAGAATTGTTGAGGATGAATTTAGTGTAAGTTAAATTAAATAAATTTGTATTGGAATGAATAAAATTTTGGTAGCTTGTAAAATTTTGAAAAGTAAAATAAAACCCAGTTCTAGTCTAGAACAATTGGGATGATCATGTTATTAATAAATGCAGAATTAAATTGAGGAGGTGCATTAAAATTAGAATGGATTGAGTAAATAAACAAATTGAATTAAGATCTGTAAATGGATTGGAATTTATTGAATAAGAATCAAATTAAAATGGAAATAAGATTAAGATGAGAATAAATGGAATTATTTTGTTATTGAAATAATTTAAGCAAATTGGAAAATGATTGTGGTCGAGCTTTATAAGGGGTCTTGAATGAAATTTTTTAGATAATAAAATTTTAATGCAAGTGAAAGAATTTTAATTTCTTATCGTGATGAAATAAGAATGTATGCGTTGTAAATAATCCAGAATGGAATGATATTAATATAAACTTAAGTTGGATGATGAACTTGAAGTAAGAATAGGGATTTGATTTAATAATTGTGATGAAGTAAAAATTGTTTGGGTTATGAATAATTCCGAATAAAATAAAATTGATATAGATTGAGATGGAATTAATTTTAAATGGTCATAAGCTTAAGTGATTGTTACTTGCATGGATAACTTTAAAATTTGCATGGAAATTGGCTGTTTGTTGTAAACGGAAATGAATTGATTTAAGGAAAGCAAATAAAGTTGGTTTTTGAATAAATTGGATTAAGTGAAATCTAATTAAGTGGTTTTGTATATAAATGCAAGTGAATCATAAAAGAAATGCAAGTATATCAAATTTAAAAATAAAAATTTGATTGTGAATCGATTTGGAATTGAATTGAAGTAAGTTAATGTAAGTAAAGCATAGGTTAATCATATTGAAGAGAAAATGAATTGGTTGTAGTAAATATGAATTGAGAATAGTAAACTTGAATATAAATCATTCTAGTGAAATAAAAATGAAGTTTGGATTTGTTAGGGTAACTAAAATAGTGTTGAAACTTGTGAATTGTTTATAAAGATGGTTAACATGTGGAATTATGAAAATTTGTTGGTTGGGCTATGTAATTGTTGTGTTTATCTAAGATAAATGTATGGAAGGTTGTTAAAAATCTTATATTGTTGAAAAATGATATGTATGTTTGAGTAAGTACAGGTATGGAAGGCAATCGATAAAGTTGGAGCGCGTAAATGCATAATATATTAGCCGCTTGCTTTTAAAATGCTAATCAAAAGGTACGCCTATGCAATAAAATTGGGAAATGATACATATATATATATATATATATATATATATATATATATATATATCGTGGTATATTTTTTTTCCGACCGTGTGGGTCAATGTATATATATTTATATCTATTGTGATATTGTGAAACGCTCTCCGTACAAAGGAGACGTTGTCAAAAAATTTCAAAAATTTTGGGAGTTAGATTTTTTTTTTGGGAATTTTGAAAATTTTGGGTTAGCTAGGAAAGTGATTTTTGAAGTGATATTGAAAACAAAATTTTGAGTTAAAAATGAAGTAATTGGTTTTGGATTAAGCTAAAGGGTTTTGAGAAGTGAATGTGAATTTTAACTAAGTAAGTTCTGGGATAAGTAAATGAGTTTGGAAGCATTTTCCTACCTTAGCTAATTTCGGGGACGAAATTTTTATAAGGGGGGAGGAATGTAACGACCCAGAATTTTGGTCGTTAGATTTGAACATTTAATTTATTTTAAATGTTAAATGTGGATTTTGAATTGATTTTGAAGTAAGAAGATTTTGGTTAAATCAATATAATTAGTTAAAATATCGAGTATGGCAAATCAATTGGATTTGAATAATAATTAAGTACTTGGAATTGGGATAATTTGTCAATCTGGATGGAAGTGGTTTCTAAAATTTATTTTAAGTCTAGTTTGATTTAAATTCTAATATTGGGCATTTGGATGGAATCAAAAGGCGATAAATTAAATTTGGAATTTTAAATTAACTTAATAATGGAATTTAATAATATAATAATGCAAATAATCGGATTTTGGTTCGAAATGAATCAGAACGATTTCTAATGTGATTATAAATTCTTTATGATTTATTATTGAGTTAGTAAAGTTTTAAAAGTGAAATTTTAATTGATTTCGACGGTTTTGGAAATCGCTCGAATTAATCGACGAGTTAAAATGGCCTTCCGGGCACAGTCTTGGATTTCGATGAAACAAGTTCAATTGGATCTGTAATAGTGTATTATTATCGGATTTCAATTTTCGTAGGGTTTGGAGTTACCTTTTTCTCGAACAGGTGCGAAACGCGTTGAAATTAAAATCGATAATTTAACATTTAAACTCAATTCAAAAAGCTATCTTCCCCATATGATCAAATTTTCCTCTGGAACACGTTCCATTGTGTTCGGAATGCGGGTAAAACGTTATAAACGCTAGGCGGCATGTTTAATTTGGAGTTCGTTTGAAATCTCGTTAATTGGAGGAAAATATTAATAAAATAATGTTAAATAATTGCATATATATACACCTAAGTCTCGGAAACCCTAGAGATTATTAGCAGCCGCCACTCCATTATTTAATGGCCGAAAGACAACCTTAATTTCCCTCGTTTTTCTCTTGATCCATGAAGTTTTAGCCGATTCTTTCAACTAGAAGATTGTAGAGGGCGGAGAGATGCTCAGATCTGACGGTGGTGATGGGTTGTAGCGTTGTGTAGGAGAAGCAGGGAGGCTACGTTCGTCGCCATTTCGATCGAATTTCACACGACCTTGGGTTGACCAAGCTACAAGATTCTCCGGCCATGGGTAGAGGCGACGTTGGCCTTCGTCATGGTGCTCCCTGATCGAGCCCTAAGGCTGCACGGTGGTCACAATTTTTAGTCAAATGGGGCGGCGTGGCTTCGAGACTTTCTGGACGATCGCATGAGGAAGAAGAGGTAGCGGCCGATGTAAATAAAATTAAAAAAAAGAAGAGAAATTAATTTAAATTTTATTTTAAATCTTTAAAACTGAATATCTTTTACACGCATTATCAAATTCCGACGAAACAAGAAGCGCCGGAATCGTAGCGACGCGTTCTACGCGCTGCAGCAGATCTGGAAGCGTTTGGAGCTAGTGAGAATTTTTATGTTAAATCGAACGCTGTTCGATTTAATTTAAAAATTTAAACACTCGTCTAAACTCAAGGTGAGTTAATCTCACTCACATCTGGATCTGTGCAGTTAATGTGCTCGGCAGATTCAAAGCGGTGGAGGTGCAAAAAATCAAAGCGGGGATATAATGAGGATATAGCGGGATATAGCTGATGGTTCTAAAATAGCATGTATAACCCGTACTTAATGTTTTTACAAATATATAAATGGTAATTAAATGAAAAATTATCATTCAATTGAATTATAATTAATACATAAATAGTTTTACATAAAAACTTGTGCAAATATACTTTTAAATAAAAGTAAAACCGTTATATATAACATAATTAAATTTAGTAGAATAGTAGAGTATTTTCATTTCTGAAAATATATTAAAAATTAAATCAAATAAATTAGTTTCATAATTTTTATAATGTATAAATACAAATTTTCAATTCATTTTATTAAAGAAGATATAGCGGAAATAGCGGAATATAGATAAAATAATGGGATATAGCGCAAATAGCGGGATTAAAGCGGAAATGCTATATTTTGGGGCTACATGAAAAAATCGTAGCGGTAGAAATCTGCTATGATAATAGCAGGGTTATAGCGGGGTAATAGCGGGGTATTAACTACACAGATCTGGATGTCATTTAATTTAAATAGCTAATATTTAATTGGTTGATTAGCTGAATGTGATAATTATTATCAGATTGGATCAATATTTATTGGTTGTGCTAACATCTATGGATGTAGAGAAACAGGTTGGAGGGATCCAACTGGATTCCTCGCAATGTAGAAATTATCATCATTATCTGTGATGTACTTTATTTATTATCCCGTGGTAGTATAATTTGAAAATACAGTTATGTTGTGATATGGTTGGATGAATATAATCTGGGATTTTAAATATAAATAAAATAAATTGGGATTAAAAAGGGAATTGAAAAGGAATTTTGAGTAATGAATTTGAGGAAATTAAATTCAGAAAAATGGTTTGGAAAATTTGAAGTGGTTTTGAAATTGTGATTTAAAAGGAAACGAGGAATGGAAATTTATAAACTGGGTTTATAAATGGAATGGGATATTTATCGGGGGATAAATTTGTAAGTATAGATTTCCGGTGGGAGTTTCTATAAGGTGCAAATTGTTTTAAAAGTAATAGTGAAACTATTTTTAAAGAGATGGGAGGTGTATTTTCCTGGATAACTAAGTATGTTTTCAAAGAAAGCTTTCGAAATATAAACTAGAAGCTTAAAATGTGTTTTTAGAATGTTTTAGAAGAAAATACTATTTTTAATTACTTTTAAGTGAAAGTAAATGTTTGCGTCAAAATTGGGCACAACATTCTTCGAGAGTCGTTGAAGAGATAATAGTCAAGAATGTAAATTCAAAACAGATATTATCTAACAAAAACTCCAATCAACAGTAAAGAGAATGCATAGACAATCGATTTATAGTGGTTCGGCGTGTTGCCTACGTCCACTGTGAGGTGTTTTGATGTTTTATTGCTTTTCTTTCAATGATTACAAGTTGTTGCAGCAATCAACAGCAAATTACAACTGTAAATTCGGAATCAACAGTAAAATTATGATGTAGGATGATGGAGATCTCGATCCGGCAGAGTCTGGGCGCCTCAGAGTCAGAAGATCCGTTTTTCGTTGGCCCTGGGGCTCTATTTATAGGCGTAGGCTGCTGATATTTCGCTGAAAACTCGGGAGACCACTTCTGGCACGTGAGGGGGCCTACACGCACGGTCTCAGGAAGTTTGGGCCCACTTTGGCATAGGTTCGAACTCCATTCGAACCGATCAAGAATTCATCCAATCGAGGTGAAATTTGGCGTGGACACTCTTCGACATGATTGCAAGCTTCTATGAAAATTTCGTTGCATTTGGATCAGTGGATTGGAAGATATGATGGGTTCGAAATGGGGTTCATTGCATGGCTGTTTGGTTCGAAACCATGCTTTCGAACCGATGGTTTCGAATCCATCATGGCACACGTCTTCATGGTGACGTGGAGCGCAAACTTCGAATCAATCTGGTCTTCACTCCGAGTTGACTGCTTCGACTCCATATATCTCGGCGAATTCGAACCGATGGAAGACACGTCATCATGGTTGGTTGACCCAGTGGATTCGAATGAGGCTACACAGGATGGGTTTGAACTTGGCATCATGGATGGGTCCGAACATGACTTCATGGACGGGTTCGAACGAGGTTCCATGTTTGGGTTCGAGCAATGTCCAATGATGGACTCGAACAAGAATTTGTGGTGGGTTCGAAGCATGGCTTCTGTGATGGATACGAGCTGTGTCACTTCTCCATGGACACGAGGCCCATCGGTTCGAACACGATGGATTCGAATACGATGGATTCGAATAAGATGGATTCGAAGGTGATGGAGTCGAACCCGAGGTGGTTCGATGGATTCGAAACTTATGGATTTGAAACGATCGTTTCGAACCGTTGGTCAACGATGGGTTCGAAACCTAAGCCTTCCCCTTCAAATTGAATCGATCAAAACTCGAGCGTATGAACTCGGATTGACTTGAAACTTGAGATGTTGACTCCTATGGTCTTTCTTGCCGTGTCCTATCAATTGTAGCTCAATCTGGACTTGGACAAAATTCAGTGATATCCATAGCGAGACGAAGTATGACCGGTCTCTGAGACGAACTGTTTTCCGTTTCTGATCGATCTTTTGTTATCGCGGCTTTGCCAAAAAGCGGGATAACATTTTGCCCCCCAAAGTACGTCTTGTGGGAACATGACGTGCTTTGAACAGCTGCAATTTCTCTGAACAATCATTGCTCTCTTTTTTGTTGAAACTCGTATGTTGTATTGTTGTAACCTTGTGTTGACATGATTGATTGCTGTATAATAGTGCTTAGCCGTTGGCTGTTGCATTCGTAACAGGATGAGTGTTTGATCCCTGTAAATGTTTAAAATCGATTGTTAGTTCGACATATATGCATATATGTTAGTTTGACCCTTGCAAACGTCGTGCGTCCATGAGTCGTGTTAGTTTTGTTTGCTATTGAACTTCGTATCGATTCTCTCCTGAACCGATTTTGAAATTTGAATTGAGACAACGCTTGATGGTTGTTTTGGAAGGTTCCTTCGTATCGATCCTCTCCTGAACCGATGCAGAAGGTTGAAGGAAACGACTCTGTGTTGCGTGAACGTGACATTTCGAACCGATGTGTTGGAGCATCAATGGGTTCGAAATCTACATTCGTATGGATGGAGTATACTTGTGTTGTGATGGGTTCGAAACTAACATTCGAACCGGTATGAAAGGATGGATACGAACTAGTTGATTTGTACAAGAGCTTTTCGAACCGATGGTTTCGAAAGGAGGTTTCGAATCGAACTACGCTTCGACTGGTTGCGACCGGTCAAGATTACCGGAAGAGCAATCGTCTCGGTTGCTCTCAACGCGCCATATAAATAGCAGAGGGTTCGCCATTTTTCACTTTTTACTTTTTTACTCTTGCCTTGTTTTACTGTGCACTGCATCGTTTTGAAACTCCAGAGAAGAAGGCACTGTTCTTTCGTGTTCGAACCAATCCAGATCCAAGACCTTAACTCCGCAAATCCATCACATAAACTAGGTAATTAGTCTTGAATCCAAACGGCAAAGCTATTTCGAATCCATCTCTTCATCGACTGCTCGCTTCAGCGATTGGCAAAACCAGATCTGGTTTGGGTAGGCTTCGAAATGATGCATGAACTCGAGTTCGAATCGATGATAACAGCGTCATCTTTCTTGGATAACCTTATGGGGACGACTCAATTCGCACCGATTGATGGATTCGATGGGTTCATTCGAACCAAGGGATTCGAACCCATCGACTATCGGTTCGAAATTGACATTCGAAACTCAACTTTGCATCGATACGTAGGTATCGATTCGAACGTGGCTGAAGTTAAATTGGGGGTTTCCTTATCGATTCGAACCAGGTAACCAAGGATTGGTTCGAAGTCGTCCTTCATCAATCGATTCGAACTTGACACCTGATCATCGATTCGAAGCGTGCCTTTCTGCCTCGATTCGAAGTGTGCCTTTTTTCCTCGATTCGAAGTGAAGTTCGGATGGGTTCGAATGGATTCCTTGTGATCGGTTCGAACCCTCTATGTTGGGTACCAAAGTTTGACATTTTCTGAGCATAACTCCGACGAGCTTCATTCCTGCATATTTGGACATATTAAACTGCATACTTGACCACCTTTCGAAACTCGTCGATGGAACCATAACAAATTCTATCCAAATCAAATTTCCATCATACAAACGGTTCAACGATGACGGTCAGCGATGACGGTCATTGTAACTGGACTCCGCAGCTTTGTTGTTTGCATATTTTCTTTAACTATGCGACATTTATTCAAGTAATGCATGGCACTGCACCACACACATTCATACACTTTATACTGGGGAACGCATGGATCCTTTGTCGTCTAACGATGGTTTCTCATGAGTTAGCTAGTTATGAAACCGTCAAGTTCACAGCAGCATGAGATTCAAGGTACAGCCTCTCCGAGACTAGAGGTTCCGGACATTGATCCTGAGATCGTCGGTCCAGCCCCGGACGAATTGCCTAATGGGTCGTTCATTGCAAATCCATCGGATTCCGTTCCATCCAATATCTCTGAAGATATGTTGGAAAGAATATGCTTGAGGCACGGCTTGTCACTGGATGATGTGTTACTGCCGGGGCCGAATGATAGACTGCACAATCCACCGGAAGGGTATACTGCATTCAACCGCCACGCGTATGCGGCCAGGACACTTCCTCCGTTCAACGAGTATATAAGGGAAGTATTGTCGTTTTTGAGGATCGCCCCATCTCAGCTGCACCCGAACGGATATGCGTCGATCAATAGCTTGTTCATTGCATTTATGGAATATCTCCATCGACCACCACTCCCGATTGAGATCAGATACTTGTTCAATTTCAAAACTCGGGGTGATTATCCTTCCTTCACATTTCTGGAAGCGGTGAGGAACTGCCAAGTGGTTACTGGGTCCTGGACCAGGTTGAGCTACTATAGAACGGAATGGTTCTATGTCAGGTGTCCTCCGGGGTTTGCCCGGCGATGGTTATTCAGACGTGAGTGTAGCTGAGTTATCAAGTAATTACTAAGGCAATTGCTGTCAAAGTGAAACTTATGTTTTTTTTCTTTTTTACAGCGACGATTCAGCGACCTAAGGGCGAGCACTTTAGGGAGATGGTGCGAGTGCTTCGAGAAGTCCCGAGTGGAGATAGGGATATTGAGCTGCTCTTGACGGATAGGAATCTCCGAACTTACGGATTGATTGAACGAGGGCAGAGCATACTGTTTGAGGGGGCATTAAAGGCCATTTTGAAAAAACGAGTCAAGCACAAGAAGCCTAAAGTCATTATAGCCGAGGAGGCAGACTCTGAGAGAACTCCTACTGACGACGAGCCGTTGTTGGAGCCTACAGACGTGGCTCAGGATGTTGAAGAGCAAAGAAAAGGCAAGGCAGCCGTCGTCACGTCAACTAAGAAGGGGAGATGGAAGTCGGTTGTCACGGCCCGATCCTCTCCGGGAGTTAGAATTTTCGAGATGTCTCCTCCGCGAACCAAAAGTCTTTAATAAGGGCTTACCGACCTTCCAATCCCGAAAGATGTGTCTTTTCAGCATGATGCCAGGTTGG
Source organism: Allium cepa (assembly GCA_030765085.1). Taxonomy (NCBI): domain Eukaryota; kingdom Viridiplantae; phylum Streptophyta; class Magnoliopsida; order Asparagales; family Amaryllidaceae; genus Allium; species Allium cepa. Next base: position 447,257,581 of record CM060931.1, read on the forward strand.
AGGAGTTTCATCATACTCTAGAATTGAGCGAGCCTTTTATTACTAGCTCAGTCGACACTTCTGGTTGGTCGGGGGGAATACATGTTCATACACATTTCACGACACCACATAGTCCCGAGTCTTAGGTTATCGGTCTCGAGAAGCCACTAACTTTATTTTCATTTCGCTTTGCAGATATCATGACTGGACATGGTTCAATGCTAGGGAGCCTATGACACGCTCGCAAATCTTCCTCATACTACGAGTCACAACAGAGAGAAGGAGACAGGGGTTACGATCGCAGGTATTCCGGGTATTCTAGCCAAGAACGGAGAGATAGGGATTACAGACATCGGTCTCGATCACGCACTCCTCCTCCAAGAGTTTCTGTACAACCTCATGTCCATGTTTCTCGTTCTTCTGATTCCTCGCACTACCAGTCGGTCTCTCAATCTTCTAAGTATGAATCTCGCTATCCCAGATCTGAGGCAATGCCTCCAGTAGTTGCGAAACAACCTCCCACTGAAATTTCGAGAGAAGGAGCAATCAGGCTTGCTCAGCTGAAGAAGGACTTTCCGAATATCTGCTTCGACAACTATATCTTTCCTCTTCACTTGAAAAGAATTCCGCCGGAGGCCGAGCAGACGGCGCACGATTATGTGCACGATTTTTATGCCCAATACAGGGCATGGTCAAGGCGGCCGAGAAGGCGTCGTCACTGGCCTTTGAGCGTGGGGCCACCATTGAGAAAATGCAGGTTGAGTTGGCCCAAAAGAGCCGTATTATCGATGTTGTTATCCCATTTTTGGTCAAAACTGGAATATCAATGTTGTGTGCATTTCCACCATGACCAAGAAGAAGCAGCCAGCAAGCGTATATAAGTCTGGGGCTTCACTCATGACTCAAGTATAAAAGTCCATTCGGTATCAAAGATTTAAGGTTTCATTCAGCAATGTAGAGCGAAGTCTCATTCGGCATTCAAGATGCCTTGGTTCATCCGGCGTTCCCAATACAAGAGCTCATTCGGCACTCCCAAATATAGAAGCATTCGGCACTGCACCTACTACACACCACCGATCCAGGAGGAAGGCACCACCGGTCCAAAAGCTTCTCCATCTTCCACCGAACCAGACCTTAGCCATTGCCGAACCAAAGTACACGAGCCCTTGCCGAACCACCATACTCCTACCACCGGACCAAAGCCCTACCGGTCCAACACCACTCCCTGCATAGCCGAACCAAGCTCCATCCACTCACCACCGGATACACCTTCACCGAACCAACGTCCCACCGGACCAACTCCACTTCCATGAACTACCGAACCAAGCCCTTGCCGAACCAAAGTTGACAGTCCAGATTGCATCAGCCCAGGCCCACCAGCAGCTATATACATCCAAGACCCCTGCCATCAGCCTCACTTTATAAATAGAGGGGCAGGGGTACAACAATGGGGGACAAGTTTGAGAGCTCAAGCACGGAAGGAACTTTCAAACAACCTTAATACTCTTGTAATCAAAGCTTTATACTTGTAATCTGGAGTAAAAGAGGAGAATAGCATATAAAGTGGACGTAGGCACGTTCTAGCCGAACCACTATAAATCTGTGTGCCTTTTACAGTTTAGTCCCTACTTTTTACATATTTGCATAAATCACCCAAATCGTTAAGAACAACACATAATCAACTAAATCGTACGACTTGGAGATGTTTGCCCATTTTTTGCGCAAACAGATGTGCTGAACACTTAGGCTGAGTCTTCTCGGAAATCCGAAATGGAGGCTATCAAAAAAGCCGATGAAGCCCAAGCAACAATGGATAGGATGAAACGTGAGCACTATGCCACGGTAGAGGACATGGGCCATCGAAACACCATGGTTACTGCCGAGAGGGACGCAGCCCTAAAGGAGTTAAACGAGCTTAAGTCAAAGTTCGCCGAAATCGCCAAGGATAGGGATGATGCGAACAATGCAGCCCAGGAGGCGTGTGAACAAGCCGTGATTCTCCAGACTGAACGGGATGTGGCAGTAGCCAAGGTCCAGGCGGTTGAAAAGGAGGTTGAAGAGAAAGTTCATCAAGCGGAGGCCAGGCTGGAGGCCGATATCGAAGACTTGCTTATCACTTACAACGCCAACGTGTTGAGACATCGAAATTTGGCCTGGCTCCAAGATTACCCGGTGCACCTCCGCAATGCTTGGGATCAATTGGTTGAGGAAGAAGAGGAAGCACACCCGGACGAATCGGTCGACCGATTTGAACTTGAAAACCGGTTGCTGACTGATGATGAGAAGAAGGTTCTCCATGATGCTATTATTGCTCAAGAAAAAGAGATGATCGGTGGTCGATCTATGGAGGTTGGAGAAGGGTCAGGTGCTGAGCATTAATCTACCGTTTCTGAAGTCACCGCTCCACCTTCGTCAGTGTCTGTATCTATGGTCGGTTCTCAATCTGTTCCTGCTTATGACCCGGAACAGCCGCGGTTATCTCCCATTCGGAAGCATGCTTCTGAGGCCGCTCAGTCGTTCGCAAGTCAAACCGGGGAAGGTATTTCGAACTTACCTCAAGTGATTTCCGAATAAAGAGTTTGTTCTGAAGCAGTTACTGATAACTTCTTCTTATCCTTGTTTAGTGACTGGAGCTACTTCGATTGCCGCGACCCAGGAATCAAGCAAAGGGGATAAGGCCATCACCACCGAGACTATTGTTGTGACTACAGTATCAACCGAGGCGGCGCAGGGGAGGTCCCTATCTCTTGACGAAAAATGGTGAGTGAGCTGCTTGGCCAACAGGGTGGCTCTTTCACTGACTTGCCATTTATCATTAGTGACCTTCTGCCGACCTCCAGCTCTTCAATGCAGACTGCGGATGCCCTCGGCCAGGCCCAGACGATTCGTGATGAAGAGATCCTGGCCGAGATTCAAGCTGAATTAGAAGCTGCGGGTCAAAGTGGTAGTGTTGGCGGTGGCACGGCGGCGCAGAACCCAGCACCTGTGGGGATAGTAAATGTTTGCATCAAAATTGGGCACAACACTCTTCGGGAGTCGTTGAAGAGATAATAGTCAAGAATGTAAATTCAAAACAGATATTATCTAACAAAAACTCCAATCAACAGTAAAGAGAATGCATAGACAATCGATTTATAGTGGTTCGGCGTGTTGCCTACGTCCACTGTGAGGTGTTTTGATGTTTTATTGCTTTTCTTTCAATGATTACAAGTTGTTGCAGCAATCAACAGCAAATTACAACTGTAAATTCGGAATCAACAGTAAAATTATGATGTAGGATGATGGAGATCTCGATCCGGCAGAGTCTGGGCGCCTCAGAGTCAGAAGATCCGTTTTTCGTTGGCCCTGGGGCTCTATTTATAGGCGTAGGCTGCTGATATTTCGCTGAAAACTCGGGAGACCACTTCTGGCACGTGAGGGGCCCACACGCACGGTCTCAGGAAGTTTGGGCCCACTTTGGCATAGGTTCGAACTCCATTCGAACCGATCAAGAATTCATCCAATCGAGGTGAAATTTGGCGTGGACACTCTTCGACATGATTGCAAGCTTCTGTGAAAATTTCGTTGCATTTGGATCAGTAGATTGGAAGATATGATGGGTTCGAAATGGGGTTCATTGCATGGCTGTTTGGTTCGAAACCATGCTTTCGAACCGATGGTTTCGAATCCATCATGGCACACATCTTCATGGTGACGTGGAGCGCAAACTTCGAATCAATCCGGTCTTCACTCCGAGTTGACCGCTTCGACTCCATATATCTCGGCGAATTCGAACCGATGGAAGACACGCCATCATGGTTGGTTGACCCAGTGGATTCGAATGAGGCTACACAGGATGGGTTCGAACTTGGCATCATGGATGGGTCCGAACATGACTTCATGGACGGGTTCGAACGAGGTTCCATGTTTGGGTTCGAGCAATGTCCAATGATGGACTCGAACAAGAATTTGTGGTGGGTTCGAAGCATGGCTTCTATGATGGATACGAGCTGTGTCACTTCTCCATGGACACGAGGCCCATCGGTTCGAACACGATGGATTCGAAGGTGATGGAGTCGAACCCGAGGTGGTTCGATGGATTCGAAACTTATGGATTCGAAAGCGATCGTTTCGAACCGTTGGTCAACGATGGGTTCGAAACCTAAGCCTTCCCCTTCAAATTGAATCGATCAAAACTCGAGCGTATGAACTCGGATTAACTTGAAACTTGAGATGTTGACTCCTATGGTCTTTCTTGCCGTGTCCTATCAATTGTAGCTCAATCTGGACTTGGACAAAATTCAGTGATATCCATAGCGAGACGAAATATGACCGGTCTCTGAGACGAACTGTTTTCCGTTTCTGATCGATCTTTTGGTATCGCGCTTTGCCAAAAAGCGGGATAAAGGTAAATATGCAATTAAGTAATTATGGTATTTAGTTATTTTAAAGGTAAATTAGTATTATGTTTTCTAAAGGAAATTTTATTATAAGTATTTGAGATAATAACTTTATATTAAAAGGAAATTTTGATTTAAGTCATTTAAGAAAATTTCATTGATTTTCAAAAAGTACAATTTGAATAAAGAATTTAGTAATGATATTTTAAGTATATTTTGGAAGTGATTTCCAGAAAATGGGAAATGTGTTTAAAAATAAAAAGGGTTTATTTTTTAAAGTGTTGAGAGAAATCTACGGGATTTACACGTAAATTTGAATTGAGATAAATCCAGCGGGATTTATGAAACGAATTCTTTTGTTTATTCGAAAATGGAAGTGTATTTCCCTGAAAAGCCAAGTACGTTTTAAAGCAGATTTTTTTGAGTAGAAGTTAGAAGTTTGAAGTTGTTTTAAAAGAACGATTTCAAGAAATTATTATTTAAGTTGTAAAAATTTTAAAAGTGAATATTTATCAAATTAGTTATAGTAGTAATTAATTTAAAGGGTTAATTAGTATTATGTTGTGAAAGAATATTTTTAATATTTATTTTTTATAAAATGGATTTATTTGAAAGGATAGTTTGGTTAAAGTTATTCGAAACTAGTATAGAATTTTGTAACTCCACTTTTAAAATTTAGTGTAACTTAACCCTTATTATAAAATTAGTTTATGTCTTATAAAATAGTTTTGCTTTAAATACTTTTATAATATATTTTTGAATGACATGTTTAAGTAGTCTAATTTAAATATTTAAGACATTTGTACTTGGTGTTTTCAGTGAAAATAAATATATGGGAATTTATTCCATGAGAAGAGTGCGGTTTTGAAAACTGTTTTCATAAAGGGCTGAAAGGGGAAATATATCTTGTGAAGATATTTGAGATTAATAAATAATTTGGTGAAATTATTTATTGTTTGATGGATGTTTGTGAATGTTAATTGATAGTTAAATCACCGACTATCAATATTGGCAATGCGCTGATCGTTTCGAAGAGACCGGGATCGAGATTTATTTCTCGGAAATCACTTCTTTCCGGTTTGTACGTTTTCGTGAGGAAGACAAGTTTGGATTCGAAGGTGGAGCAGTGAAGTGCAAGGGCTGGTCGCTACTAATCCTGAGGATGATTCCAAAATGGATGTAGTAGGAGTAGTGCCTTCGGTTCCGTTCGAACCCGGGACGGACTTGTATGGATGAATGATTTCGGAACAACGTCAGGTGGACGGTCGGCATTCGAAGTGAAACATTCTAAAAGGTAAAGCTTAGACTCAAGCCTCATCAACGAGGAATGACTGAAAATCAGGGGTTATGCAGCAAGGCTAAGTGGGTAGCACCCATTAGGGTGAGGTCATCCCTGTCTAGAAGTCCCTTTTTATTCAGCTTAGTGGTGCGGTTGCTGATCCCAACCGTGGGGTGATCATACTCGGGATTATCCAGTAAGGGGTAGTCCCGGTTTTGTGTTGTAGGGGATTAGGAGTAATCCAATTAGATGGAATTTAATAAATGTAAAAATTTCGGCTATTTGAATAAGTATTTGTAAATGGACCCTATTATAATATCAGAGGATTTTAATAAAGACTGCTTTGGCTTTCGTAAGGTAAACACTCGACATATTTATTTGTGGCGTGGTCTTACGAGATGTTTTTGATTTTAAAAAGGATTTTGAAACTTTAATAATCAATTTGGGTGTATTTCTCTCACGTCGGTATTCCAGACTGACTCGGGTGTTATTTTATTATAATGGTTGGGTTAGACCAAGTATTATAGATTACAGGAAAGGATGCTGTGGAGCTCAGAAGAGGAGCTGGAGTCCGAGACGTATTACCGTATTTGTTTATATCCGCTGCTGTGATTGTTTGAAATTGTTAGGCTGGTAATTCTTGTTTGTTTGTGATACTCTGATGATGTAATATATAAAACAGATATAATTTTCATTTTGTGTAAAGATCTATTATTGACTATTGTATTTTGTTCCGCTGCGATTGTGAGATTCTGTTATTGTTTATCCTTCTTTCTTCTATCTTCTTTCTTTTTCCTCAACAATCTGTCTTTTCTGGCACCCGATCATCGGCATATTATACTGTAGCGTATTTTGTGTCGATTTTCGAGGGTCGTGAAGGGCGGGTCGTGACAGTTACTAACATGACTTCGAAACCATCAAGAATGACAAGATGAAGGACTATAACAAAATTAATTAAGTTTTGGATATCAAAATTATTTTGGTACCGACATGATTTGATCAGCACTGACTTGATTTTAAATCTTGATTTGGCAACTTTAAAGGCTTTAGACTCAATTTATGAAGATAAAATGAAGTTTTGGCAACAAAATCATGTCAGTACGAACACGATCTTGCCGGTACTGACATGTTTGGCTGCCTTGGGAAATGTGCAGGATGACTCATTCTTTATGCTGGAACTTTAGATCTTGGAATATCAACTTGTTCAAACTGGAATGGAAAAATTCGTGCTAGATCTCATATATAAATTACACATTCTAAAGAGAAATTATAATTAAAATCGATTAAGTGGATATAGGCAAGAGATTTCCCCAAACCACTATAAAGATCCTATGACTTTCCATCGTTCCCTTTTTATTTTTTTTCATTTTGTATTTGTTTGATTTGTTTTGAGTGATATTAGCGTGTTGTACCAGTTTTTTGGACAATATGTTTGGTGCTTTCACTGACAAAGATTCATATTTGAAATTTTTGAAGATGAGTAGCTATATAAAAGGAAATCTTTTGTTGGGGGATGTTAATAGGAGCATGGGGGTAGCTAGGAGTTGTTCTTAAATTCTAATCTACCTTTTATATATGTGACTAGAGGAGAGACGGAAGGGATGATGATGGAGATACAGACAAGATTGTTAGCTCAATAAGAGGAAATGTTGAATAGATTTGTTCACAGGTTATAAAAGTAAAGAGCAATTAGAGTTGCTGGAAATCATAACAGGAGACCAGATGGTGAAGCTGATGCTGAAGGAAATGGAGCGAAACAAGCTAAAATCAACCCGTCAACACATCAATGTGTCATATTAAGTGATTAGGACAAGCGATACCAACATGTTTGGACATGGTGCATGGTCGATCTGAATGTTAAGCATGGAAGAGCGCTTCAGATGGAAGATGTTGAGCCTCGGAATGGAGATTAAAATGCCAAATTGCAACTGCAAGGATTAGAACCAAAGGCTTCCCATAAGATAAGGGTATGACAAAGCTATGGATTAAAGGCATGTTGAGATTCGAAGATTTCAACTTGATCTAGATGATCGCATAGTGGAGATGATAAGACAAAAGCTCCTAGGTGGAGCTTCATACTAGAGTTTGGAGAATGTAAACAGAAACCCTTTTACCCTAAATATTCGATATGCCAGAAACCCACCTGATTTCAAGTTACCTATTTTGGAGCGGTATGATGGATGGACCGATCCGTGAATTTAATTGATTAGCTATATTCAACATATGGGAATGATCAAAGCTTCAAAGGAGGTGATGAGACGATGCTTCCCATTCTTCTTGAATTATTTGGCAGCCATGTGGTTTCACCAATTGGATAATGAATGCAATGGCATGTGGATTGAATTAGTAGAAAGATTTATGAACCAGTTCAAAGTTCATATTATTATTGTTCGATCACTACGATGATGCTTTTGAGTGTGAAGAAGAGGGAAGGTGATTATTTGTAGAGTTATCTGGCCAAATTAAATGCAGCATCTATTGCAGTTCAGAAACCAAACCATCGATAGATCTTATGCCAGCAATTTCAGAAGTTGCTAATGTGACCGAAGGAATTAGAAAGGGATCTGCCAATAGATCTCGTTAGTTTCTACTGTTAGTCCAGAAGCTATTTACGCTGGGAGGATGCAAAAGCAGAAAATGGTGAAGTTAACACTGTGGAGAATGGAGGACCATCCAAGGCAAGGCTTGAAATGGATAAAGGGTAAATAAAAGCTGATGATGGCTTTAGAGAATCAAAGCAGAAAAAGTGGGAGCCGAAATTTTCCTATTACACTAATTTGACAAAGACGCTAGAGAGGATCTACCTTAATACTGGTGGGCAGATTCTTGATAGGTAATCCACCAAAAAGAACCCATAGATTATGTAAGAAAATATGGAAAGTATTGCCTTTTCATGAGCTGGACTGGCACGTGACTAATAAATGTAGCCATTTGAGGGATTTGCTTGAAGAATATGTTTAAAGTGACTAGCTACAACAATGTTTGAGAAATAAGATAATAGTGTCACAAACTATAGTGGTATAGCTAGAACGACCATAATCTATGGAGGATATACTCGGTCATGGTCGAGGATATAAGCGTGGTATGGTTATCCTATGATTAGGATAGATCAAAGTTAGATTTATTTTCTGCACTTCACCTTTTATTTTAATAAACGATGAAGCATTACTACCGAGGAATTTCACATGTACAGGTTCTCAATCGATCCTATAGGCATGCTCTGAGTTAAAGTCAGAGAGTGATCCTTTATTGTATTAGATGTTTTGATTCTTCCCTGATGCATTTTGATTTGAATAAGGAAATATGAACAATCCGATAATGGATATTAAGTGATATTTAATTTTGATATTATTGTTAAATGCTATCAGAATATAGTTATCCCATATGTTCGATATATAAATAGATAGATAATAGTCTCTCTGACAAAAGAGACATGGCGAAAACTCATGAAAAGCAGGCACCCTTGCAAAAAAGTGAGTGGATGGGCTTGTATAGAATAACAAGTACCCTCACTAGAGAACGAGCAGATGGATGTGCCTTAGACATTGAATTCCCTCCCTAAAGAGCATGCCATTATGCTAAATATAGATTTGTGATCTAAAGAGATTGGAAACACAACTTCAAGGTATGAACGCTTTTTGATTTAAACTAATTTGATATTGATTACCGAATGATTGATGAATGCCCTTGCCAAAGTTTGGTCAGTCCTACTTATGATGGAATGGTAGCAATACTAGATGATCTGTAAGTAATGATTCAATTGGGGGAAGGCACCACTATAATTAACGATGCACAACACCATGATACATGATTTATCATACGCTAAATCCCAAGAGGACACATGACGATAATGATTTATGATTAACATGTAGGCAAGGACTTATGTCCTTAGCCACGATGGCTAGAAGACCTTTGATTTGTAGGTGGATCTAAAGGAACCAGATGATTCACCATAGTTGGTCCAATAGATAGCCAGAGAGTGCAACTGATGGCAATGTGCTAGTTTTGATACATCTTCCCAAGAAAAGAACACTTTGAATTCATAAAGGCATGCTTTAGGGGGAAAAATTTCTAGCAAATTTACCACAGTCTTGGGATTAAATTATATTAGAGAAATTGAACTGCAAATGATGAAGGAACGAGTCAATAAGCTTGGAAGATGTCAAGATTAAATATATCAAGGATTTGTCAAGGTTTTAGAAATGCAAAACAGGTTGGCACCAACATGATTAGTACCAACATAATTGATACAGGCATGATTTGTACCATTATAGCTGGTACCGACATGACTTGAAAACCGTCAAGAATGACAGGTTGAAGGAGTACAACAAAGTTGACTAGGTTTTGGACATCAAAATCATATCGATATTGACATAATTTTATCAGTATCGACATGATTTTGAATCTTGATTTTGCTACTTTGAAGGCTTAGGACTCAAGCTACAAAAAAGAAAAAAATGAAGTTTTGACACACGAAATCATGTCGGTGCCAACATGTTTGGCTATCCTGGGAAATGTGTGCACATACCCAATCTTCATGCTGGAACTTCGGTCCTTGGAATCCAACTCGTTCAAACCTCGAATGACGAAATTCTTGCTAGATCTCACTATAACTAGCAGCTTATCTTCAAATGAAATGGGGACCAATCTTCTTCTTCTTTTGTCTTATAAGACTTTGAGAAAAAATGAGATCTTCTGGATTGTAACTCGGATTTGATTATAAATTGTGTATTCAAGAGAAAATTCATAAATAAATCTATTAAGTGGACGTAGGATAGAGATTTTGCTGAAGCACAATAACAATCTTGTGTCTTTCCTTTGTTCCTTTTTGAATTCATGTAACGACCCACATTTTTTTATAATTAAAACTATTAAATTAAATAGGATTTTGGAATTTAATACTGTGAGAATTAAAATTTTATGATTTATTAATGACAGAAATAATTAGAATATGATTTAATAGCATTGTTTGAATGTTGTTGACAACTATTTTAATGTAATGTCAATCAATTGAAATAATTGTAATGTTAATTTGGCTATAATTGTAAATAAGGAATAAATTAAATGTTGGATTCATGTTGAAAATATATGTCATAAATTGGAATATGTTTATTGCGTAATATGAAATCAATTAATTAGTACATAAAATTATTAGTTCTATTTGTAAACAATAAACTTATAAATGTATTTGGATTGCTAATAGATGACAGTTGTTTTATTCATCACCTTATTATTTAATCGGTTGAAATTAATTTGGAAATCAATGAAATTTAATGGAATTAAATATTGCAGTTAATATGAGTTAAGATAATAAATATAGAATATGTATGTAATAAAATGTAAACTAATGTTATTTATATTCATAAGGTAATAGTCGATTCAATAATAAGAGTGCAAATCGAAATAAAAGAATTTGATTGAAATTAAAATATAATTAACTTGCGTTTTATTACAGTTGTAATTGAACACTAAAATTAGTACAATATTTGAATTTTGGATTTAATATGGAAAATTGTATTTTAAAAGATTATTAATTTCTATGTAATCAAGGATGATAAAATGGCCAATTTTTAAATTTGAGTTTAAAGATGATTAAATCAATTTAATAATAATTTACTTAATTTACATGAAAATTAGCCTTTTTGGCTACTATCATGGATTTCAACGAAAGTAGTTTCATCGCATCCGTAATAGTGAATTATTATAGGATTTCATGTTTCTTAGGGATCAGACTTATCGTTTGATCATTCGAGCTCGAAACGCATAGAAATCGATTAATGGAATTTAAACGAATATAATTTGATTTTGAAAGCTAACTTCTGTATACAATCGAACTAGGGTTTGAAAATAGTTCCATTGAGATTAAAAATATCAAAAACCTATATTTTGTTATATGGGATGACCTACTTTCGTTTCGGAGATAAAGGCTTTTTGGGTTGTTGTTGTCGTTTCGACCCAATTCGATCTGTCCATTGTTCTTATCCATCTCTGTATATATAAATAGATATTTACTGAAACCGTAGCAGTCTTTTTCATTTTTCTATATGTACTTCATATTCCCATCTTCTCCTTCCCTTCTTCCCAACGTCAGACATCAAAGCCCTGAATTCCCTAATTCTCAATCAAAAAAAATTCAAACTACTCAAAACCTATTGAATAATATATCATTGCAAAGCTCTTGACGAATGCAATCTACACTTGTAGTTCATTTTTGCAATTGAGTATCGATTTGGCAAGAAGTTGGAGATCTTTCTCAACCGTCTGTTGATACAGTTTCTTGATCAATGGTGGATCGTTGACCAATCGAGGATCAGAGGGAACAATATTGTAGAGGGCATCGAGTAGCGCTCATCTATATGCATACTTTTGTCTAGAGGCGATTGATTTTTTCCAAAAATCGATGATCCATGGCCTTTTGTTCGTGCGGCGGTGGAGCATCGATGGACGACCGGAGATTGTCGCGACTTGGGTGATGAGGAGGCATGGTGTGGGCGTCACGATGGTGGTGGTCTATCTTGGTGCGGTGGCGTAGATGGGTGGCGTTGGTCGATGGGAGATGGGCAGCGTTGGTCGATGGGAGATGGTGGTTATAGGCTAGGGTTTGGTTACTGTTCGCATGTGTGAGTGGGACGGTAACAGAAATTATTATTTTGACCCATATTTCACTTTTAAATAAAATTCAAATTTCAAACGTTCTAATCTCCATAAATTTTGCATACGAACTCTGTTTGACGCGCGGTTTCTTCGTTTGAGATTGTATCAAATTTCAGGACAATATGAAACTTATTTGGATGAATTTGAAGATTGTTGGAATTTTGGGCTTTTGTTGGATTTTAAATCGACTGTAAGTTAAAGGTGAGTGATTTAACCAACTCACACAGTAATAAAACTTCTTATGTTAGTGGAATTAAATTTATGATGTGATAAGAGTTTTATTGATTGTTGCTTGATTATTTAAATTGTCATTTAAATTTAATTTGAATTTATATTGAATTAAATTGACATTTAAATTAATATTGAATTTCATTGCTAGTTAATACTTGATATTGGTAACTAGTAAAAAAATTTGAATTATTGGCTGATTTGGATGTTGACTATGATGGATGTCTATTTGTTGAAAAATTTAGATGATTGGATGTTTATTTATTTTTATATATCCCTATTATCACTTTGTATGTTAATTAAAAGCATATAAACTGTTATTTAAATTATTTTGAATAAATTAAGAAATAGGTTGAAATGATATATACTTATGACATTTTGATTTGGATTGAAATGATATACATCCATCCATATAATTGAAATTGAAATAACTGATTACTTGGACATAGGGTAGAAAATTATATATGGACAGTGGATTGGTTAAATAAAATGGTTTTAAAAATCTTGAATTTAGATTTTTGGTTAAATGATATTGTTTTAAAGGAAATAAAATTTTAGATTTATATAAATTGAATTATTTTCTAATTCAAGCTTTTAAGTGCTAAAATTGAAATTGGTTAAAAGAAATTGTTTTAAGAATTATAATGGAAATGTGAAGTTATATTTGTTATTTGACTTAAATTTGAAAATTTTAATTATTTTAAACATTTGGATCTTTAAATTGAACAGTGACGTTTGATTAATTTAAGTGCTTAAATTAGTAAATTGAAATTGGACTTGGATTTGATACAAGTTGAAATGGTTTATAATAAGAACTAAATTGGAATTTAAATCACTAAATTGGATTGTTGAATCGAATTTAAAGTTAAAAATGAACGTTACGAAAATGAAGTTAATTCGAATTGAAAATTGAGAGCAAGTGATTTGACATTAAATCCAAATTGAGTCAATTAAATTGAAAGATTGGAAATTGAGTTATGTTGATTTGAAATTAGGCCATGGGTCCAGAATGTTGAAATGGAAGGAAACAGTTTGATTTGATATTGTTTTCATGATAAATTATTTTAATATAAACTGTTTAAAAATCTATCTTTTCACTATTCAAATTATTTATATTTTCCAAATGATTTTACTATATAAACTATTTTCAATACTTAAACCATTTTTATTAAACTATTTTAAATCTCTAAACTATTTAAACTATTTAAAACTATTTATAGTTATTCAAACTTTTTCCAAAATTTCAAAATGTGCAAAGTTGGAGTGTTTATATTTAAATTGTTGATTTAAATGCGAATGTGGATAAATGAGGTTACAACCTAATTTAGAATTTAAAACGGTACTTTCAAGTGAAAATGACATATTTTGAGCAAATATGGTAATTTGAAATGGAGCAATATTTTGAAGTGAATATGATATTTTGATATCAAATGTGAACCATTTTAGAAATATAAAAAAACCAACTGGTGTGAAAAATGACATTTGGTTGTTGAAGAGACAAGGGCCTTTTTTTGGCATACCTCTATCCATATTATAACCACTTTAACAACCGTGTACGTGGTGGATGATCCAGAATGAAGTAGTTGAATTAGAGGCATTTTCTAGATTTGAAGAAAGAGAACGATGGTGGATGACCCCGACACTTGTGTTAATTTGAAATGACAAAAACAGGAGCCATACCAGACCAATGATGCTAGCTACCTCTAGCTGACACACCTCTTTATATTACTATATTGATGTTGGCTTGATTGGTGCACCTTGATCTGATTTTTATAAGGGTGTTGGATGCGGTGGGGCGTTAGGGGTTACCACAAGTCAGGAAACGCAAAACAGGTTACCCCAAGTCAGGAAATGCAAAACGGTAGTATCCTAGCTTGGGCATCGCCTTACGTGCATTGTCATACTGTTATCCTTATATGGGACCACTACGATTTTGTTTTAGTTTTGTCTTATATTGGCGCCTCCTTGACTACTGATGTTACAGGTGATGTTAAAGGAAAACTGTAGGACAATGCTTAAAAATGTGTTAAGGGGGATTAATGTAAAGCCTCAACGCTAAAATATATATTTATTTTACTGATTAGACACTACATATATAGCGTATCTTACTACATATAGATAGCTTAACGTATCCTTAAGAGATTGAAAATCGCATAACATCTCTTAAGTTATTGCAAGCACGTTATACACTGGATAGGAGATGTAAAACCCGAAAACATCTCTGAAGCTATCACACTCAAATTTATTTTTTATTTAACTTACATAAGAACTTTTAGTTCTGACTCAAGTGTTTTGTCTTTTCATTACGCTGGGGTCAGCCTGAGCATTTCAGTGTTTGAAGACATTATTTCTGGAGGACGAAGAGGGAGTTTGGTATATTATATTACTAGTATCATTTCGCTACATCATTATTGGTATGTTGTTGTTTGTACTCTGATTATATTGAAAAATTTGTGTAATCAAATGTATTTTGTAAAATAGCTTCATGAACTGTTTATTTGATTATTATATTTTATCAATTTCGTTGCGAGATTCTGTGTTTTGTTTTCTTTCTTTTCCCTTATTTTCATATTTACCTCGTTGACAATCCTCTCTTGTGACTGGTTTGAGTTAGACATGTGTGGTTTATTTTCGATTTAAATCGTCCAAAAAATGGTGGGTCGCCACAGTTAGTATTAAAGCTTTGGTTTAGATGTACCTTAGCCTGTTGGGGTTTAAACTCATTAGTGATAGGGTTATTAATACCTTAGAATGAATTTGAGAGTATATGTATGAGAGAGCATATTTGTTAGTGATATAAACACATTTTGTATTGTGTTAATTTGTTCTGTTGAGTTTCATGAATTTCGATCAGTACGTAGGATGCTATGGCATCGATAGGGATTTCTAAATACTAAATAGGGCAGACCGACACAATATTGTTTTGAAATATAGGTAAATGAAATAATTTTACCGATTATTATATTTTGTATATGAAAGATTAATTTTTATAAATGGATATAGTTGTTTGTGATATATTTGGTGGTTAGGAAGTGAAATTTTATAAATGTTGGTTGCAAAATAGAATTTACAAATAAACTGAATATAAATTGTAAGTTTGAGAACTTAAGTTCCAAGGTTTTGAAATTGGTTTTCAAAGATTTTGAAATAAAATAGTTTTATTATTTGGAAGTATTTTCGGACATAAATATTTCCAATGTGATTTGAAAGAAATTTTTTAAATGAATTTAAGAAAAAGAAGTAAGTTCTGAACGAACTCCTCTCTTTTGTCACTGAAAAATAATTTCTATGACGATCGTGACATCGTCGACGTTCATTTTCGAGTTTCAAAGTGGGAAGACCGCTATAATAGCTTTGTTACACATTTGTCTTAACAAAAAAAATTTAATTTTATTCTCTTTAGTATGAATGATAAATATAAAAGATATGAATATATATATATATATATATATATTATTTTGAAATGATTTAAATTTAGTTCTTAAGTTCTTGTTAAATTAATGATTAGTTGTAGAAATAAAGTAAAATTATAATAGTTGGAAACTTCTAAAATGAAAAATAAGAAATTAGAAGATAAGTGATATTGTAAAGAAATTGGAGATTTGTCACTTGTAAATTAGATGGTAATGAAATTTAGAAGATGTAAACTATTGAATATTTTTGCTAACTAAAATGGATAAGGTAAATTTGTATAACACTCATAAAAACTAACATATATAAAACTTACCAGAAATGTTTAAAAGTTAAAAAGTTAATATGAACATGTAATAGAATTTTTATACAAGTAAAACTTAAGTAATGGAGTTATGTCTACAAATGAGAATTGTGATGTACAAGAAATATTTTAAACATAAGTAATATTTTGAAATGCTAGTAATTAAATTAAATAAAAAAGTGAAAACTGTTTAAGTAAATGATTATAAACTCAAGAAAATGACCAAGATGATTCATTGATGAATATTAATATTAAAATGGATATCAAGGTTATAACTAAATAATAAGTGTGAAATAAACTACAATGAAATGTACGTAATACTTTAATAATGGATCCACTGATGATTTCAAATATTGAATGGAAATAAATTGTGTAAGTAATGAAATAAAAATTAGTAAAAGATAATTATTGTATGAATGAATTAAAATAAATGGAAAGTAAATGTGAAAAAAAACCAATTGAATAAACTTAAATAATATTTAAAATCCTATGTTGTTCGGCTTATGGGATGTTGGGAAATGATACTTCAAATTGTCTAAGGATGTATGAATAATCTATTAAGTCAGTATCTAAGGCTATTGAGCATAAGGTACACTTGATAGTTTATTTATCACTCTTGGACGATGAAAAGTTTCTGAACTTGGACAAACCACTGGTTTTGGTTACTACTGATGTATGATTGATTTCTTTGATTGCATGCCTTTTGTTGCATATGATTATTTCATATTGTATGCTTCTTGTGCTATTGATTTGGAAACAACTAAAATATTACCCTATTACACAATTTTAACTCTTTTTGGATTATGTAAGCGAGATATAGGTTTATGGGAGCAATAACAACTAGTTTTGGTTTCATAAATAAAGTTAGTTGCCCGACAAATATGTACGTTTTCGGATTACGGTTTTTGAAACGATATTTTATTGTTTTTCTCATGGTTTGGGATGTTTATTATTGAAATATGATATATTTATATAGTAACTATTTATATTATTATTTTCTGGACCTATCCGTACAAAGGAGACTCTGCTAAAAAACTTCATAAATTTAATACCTAGAAATTTTTTGTAAAAGTTGAGCTATTTTCAAAATTTTGTTAAACTTAACTATGTAAGTTAAATTGTTATAAACTGAATAATTTGAACAAAATTATAGCAAGTTTCTTAATTCCTTTTTGTTCCTTTTCATGGACGGAAAATTTTGAGTAGGGGAGAGTGTAATGACCCGTATATTTTTGATAATTAAAACTATTAAATTAAATTTTAGAATTTAATATTGTCAGAAATTAAAATTTTATGATTTATTAATGAGAGAAATAATTAAAATATGATTTAATAGTGTTGTTTGAATGTTATTGACAACTATTTTATTGTAATTTCAATCAATTGAAATAATTATAAAGTTAATTTGATTATAATTTTAAATAAGGAATAAATTAAATGTTGGATTCAATGTTAAAATTATATGTTATAATTTGGATTAGGTTTATTATGGAACATGAAATCAATTGATTAGTATGTAAATTTATTTGCTTTTGTTTGTAAACAATAAATTTAGAAATGCGTTTGGATTACTAATATATGACAATTGTTTTGTTCACCACCTTATTATTTAATCCATTGAAATTAATTTGGAAATCAATGAAATTTAATGTAATTAAATATTGCAGTTAATATAAGTTAAGATAATAATTGTAGAATATGTATGTAACAAAATGTACCCTAATGTTAATTATATTTATAAGGTAATAGTCGATTCAATAATAAGAGTGTAAATCGAAATAAAAGAATTTGATTGAAATTAAAATATAATTAACTGGTGTTTTATTACAATTGTAATTGAATGCTAAAATTAGTGCAATATTTAAATATTGGATTTAATATGGAAAATTGTATTTTAAAAGGTTATCAATTTCTATGTAATCAATGATGGTAAAATGGTTAACTTTTAAATTTGAATGTGAAGATGATTAAATCAATTTAATAATAATTTATTTAATTAACATGAAAATTAGCCATTTTGGCCACTGTCTCGGATTTCGACGAAACCAGTTTCATCGTATCGATAGTAGTGAATTATTAAAGAATTTCAAGTTTCGAAGTGATCAGACTTATTGTTTGATCGTGCGAGCTTGAAACGTGCACAAATCAATTAATGGAATTTAAATGAATATAATTTGATTTTGAAAGCTAACTTCTGTATACAACGGAACTAGGGATTGAAAAAATTCCATTGAGTTTAAAAATATCGAAAACCTATATTTTAATATGTGGGATGACCTACTTTCATTTCAGGAAGGAAACGGGCTTTTCGGGTTGTTGTTATCATTTTAACCCAATTCGATCCATCCATTCGTTATTATCCATCTCTATATGTATAAACAAATATTTACTGAAACCCTAACAGTCTTTTTCATTTTTCTGTACGCACTTCTTATTTCCATTTGCTCCTTCCCTATTTCCCAACGTCAGACGTCAAAACCCTAAATTCCAAATCAAATCGAAAATTCAAACTCCTTAAAACCCGTTGAGTAATATATCGTTGTGAATCTATCGACGAACGCAATCCACATATGTAATTTTTTTTTTGCATTTAAGCCTCGATTTGGCCAAAATTTTATGATCTTTCTCAGCCGTCCGTTGCTAGGGTTTCACGATCAACGGTGGATCGTCGATCAATCGACGATCGAAGGGTATAGTATTGTAGAGGGCATCGAGCAGTGTTTGTCCATATGGTTACTTTGGTCTAGAGGTGATCGATTTTTCCAGAAATCGATGATTTGTGGTCGTTTGTTCGTGCTTGGAAGAGCTTCAATGGACGACCGAAGATTACCGCGACTTGGGTGATGGGGCGGCCTGACATGGGCATCACGATGGTGGTGGTCGATCTTCGTGTAATGGTGTGGATGGGCGTTGTTGTTGTTAAGAGATGGCAGCTGTAGGCTAAGGTTTGCTTACAGTTCGCGTGCGTGAGTGCGAAGGTAATAGAAATTACCGTTTTCACCTTATTTCATTGTTAATTAAAATTCAAAATTCAAACATCATAATCTCCATAACTCCGTTATAATTCCGGACAATATGGAACTAGTTTGGTTGAATTTGAAGACTATTGAAATTTTAGGCTTTTATTGGATTTTAAATCGACTGTAAATCAAAGGTGAGTGGATTATTGGCCGATTTGAATGTTGATTATGATGAATGTCTATTTGTTGACAAATTTGGATGATTGGATGTTTATTTATTTGTATATATCCTTTTTATCACTTTGTACATTAATTGAAAGCATATAAAATGTTACATAATTATTTCGAATAAATTAAGAAATATGTTGAAATGATATATACCTGTGACATTTTGATTTGGATTGAAATGATATATATCCATCCCTTAATTAAGATTGAAATAACTGATCATTTGGCCATAAGGTAGAAAATTATATACGGACACCTGATTGTTAAATTAAATGGTTTTAAAAATAATGAATTTGGATTTTTAGTTAAATGATATTGTTTTATAGGAAATAAATTTTTCGATTTATATAAATTGAATTATTTTCTAATTCAAGCTTTGAAATGCTAAAATTGAAATTGGTTAAAAGAAATTGTTTTAAGAATTGTAATGGAAATGCGAAGTTATAATTGTTATTTGACTTAAATTTGGAAAACTTAATTATTTTAAAGAATTGGATCTTAAAATTGAACAATGTGGCTTGATTTGATTTAAGTGTTTAAATAAGTAAATTGAGATTGAACTTGAATTTGATATAAATTGAAATGGTTTAAAATAAGAGTTAATTTGGAATTTAAATCTTTGAAATGATTTGTTAAACCAAATTTGAAATTAAAAAAGAACGTTTTGAAAATGCAGTTAATTCGAATTGAAAATTGAAATCAAGTGATTTGACATTAAATCCAAATTGAGTCAATTAAATTGAAAGATGGAAATTGAGTTTTGTTGATTTGAAATTTGTATATGGGTCTAGAATGTTGAAATGGAAGGAAATAGTTTAATTTGATATTATTTTCAAAATAAATTATTTTAATATAAACTGTTTAAAAATCTATCTTTTTAATATTCAAATTATTTAGATTTCCAAACGATTTTACTATATAAACTTTTTTCAATACTCAAACCATTTTTTATTAAACTATTTAATTCTCTAAATTATTTAAAATATTTAAAACTATTTATAAATATCAAACTATTTTCCAATTTCAAACTGTGCAAAGTTGGAGTGTTTATATTTAAATCGTTGATTTAAATGCGAATGTGGTTAAATGAGGTTACAGCCTAAGTTGGAATTTGAAATGGTACTTTCAAGTGAAAATGACATATTTTGAGTAAATATGGTAATTTAAAATGGAGCAATATTTTGAAGTGAATATGATATTTTGCTATCAGATGTGACCCTTTTCCGATATGTAAAAAAACCAATCAGTGTGAAAAATAACGGTTGGTTGTTAAAGAGACGGGGCCTCTTATTGACATACTCTCTGTCAATATTAGAACCACTTTAACAACTGTGTATGTGGTGGACAATCCAGAATGAAGTGGTTGAATTGGAGGTGTTTGTTGGATTTGAAGAAAGAGAACGATGATGGATGACCCCGACACGTGTCAATTTAAATGACTAAAATAGGATCCATACCTGACCAATGAGGCTAGCTACTTCTAGCGGACACACCTCTTCATATTACTATATTGATGTTGGCTTGATCAGTGCACCTTGATTTGATTTTTGTGGAGGTGTTGGATGCGGTGGGCCTTTAGGGGTTACACCAGTTAGGAAAAGCAAAACGGTTGTATCTTACCTTGGGCAATGCCTTACGTGCCTTGTCATATTTTTATCCTTATATGCAACCACTACGATTTTGTTTTAGTGTTGTCTTATCACAGCGCATCCTTGAATACCGATGTTACTGTGGTGTCAAAGGCAAACCATACGACAATGCTTAAACATGTGTTAAGGGAGATTAATGTAAAGCCATAACACTAAGAAAAATATTTATTTTACCGATTAGATACTACATATATAGCGTATCTTACTACCTATAGAGAGTTTAACGGATCCTTAAGAGATGGAAAATCTCGTAACATCTCTTAAGTTATTGTACGCATGTTATACACTGATAGGAGATGTAAAACCCCATAAACATCTTTGAGGCTATCACACTAATATTTATTTGCTGTTGATTCAACTGACATAAGAACTTTTAGTTCTGACTCGAGTGTTTTGTCTTTTCATTACGCTCGGGTCAGCCTGTATGAAGATATTATTTCTGGAGAATGAAGACGGAGTTTGTTATATTGTATTATTAGTATTATTCTGTTGCATCATTATTGGTATGTTGTTGTTTGTACTCTAATTATGTTGAAAAATTTGTGTAATCAAATGTATTTTGTAAAATAGCTTAATGAATTATTTATTTGATTATTTTATTTTGTCAATTCCGCTGCAAGATTCTGGGTTTTTTCCTTCTTTTCTCTTATTTTCTTATTTATCCCATTGACAATCCTCCCTTGTGAATGGTTTGAGTTAGACATGAGTGGTTTATTGTCGATTTAAACCATCCAAAAAAAGGTGGGTCATCATAATTCATTTTTATATTTGTTTGATTGTTTTTGTTTGATACTAGGGTATTTTACCAATTTTTTATGCATTAATTACTAGGATTAAAGTTAGTTAAATATGGTTTAATTACTAATGTACATATAAATATTATATTAATTAATTAAATTCTAAACATTTAAAAATATATTAAGCTTAAATAATTATATATATAAATATAAGTGGAACAAAAATAAACCAAATAGATTTTTGGAATAAATATGTACGTATGGTATGTAAACTATTATTTCAGATGTTTCAATACTTGAGTCACTATGTTATTTTATAAGAAGTGCATTATTCCTTAAATCAATATCACTCAAACTATATTAGAAAATCATGAATCTTTAATGCAAGATGTTCTATCATTTATATATTAATAAATACTTACATATGCACTAGTTCTTGACCAAGCCCAAGATGGAGCTGATATGAGTAGTACTACTACTATATCACGAAGACGATGTAAGATACAAGTATGTATTTGTCAAGAAAACTCAAGGAAGGTGCATTATATTTAGGCCTTCATGAAAAGGATAGGTAAGAGTGAATAACCTCCCTTGATTTGTTGATAAAACTCAAGATGGAGGTTAAGATTAGGGCAAAGATTATTGTTGGGCAATTGTATACAGTACAACTGATAAAGGGTTACTTATCGCTTATGGGCCTATGATTTGAGCAAACTCATTGTCAGAATCCTAAGGAAAGCGAAATCTAATACTCACTAGAGAAATAGAAAGGTATTTATATTTCTCTTTAGCTTTTGAGGAATATAAAAATCTAGTGGGAGCTTTACTGGAAAATGAAATGGCATCATTAACCATTCTAATATTGTAAGTACACATGCTATACAAAATTAAATCGATCTACTTTAATAAATTTGTGTAACCGATCTAGGTGATAAAATTGTTCATACATTGAAATATACTAATAAATTGAATTAAGATTGACAAAGAAATATAAAATGTACTTACTAGTAAATCATTTGGCATGGTTTTTACTTCAAGGCCCATGCAAGAGTCAAATTGTACAACTGTTAAATACATTCATACCTCAGTCGCTTTAATGTTTATTTTCTTGAGAATGTATATTGTCTTTTGAATTCTGAATTCTAAAGAAATACAAAAATATGGAAACTTGATCCATATTCTATCAAATAAAAAAGTTGTATGGTGAGCAGTAGTGTTCGTAATATACATAATCTGGATGAAATTGGTGATAGAGTTAGGGGTATGCCTTAGGGGCTATTATGTAATTTGTTACATATATCTAACTTGTTGACCAATCTTGTTCGAAATAAAGGTGTTTTCTTTCTATTATATACTTGATGTAATGTGATTATATTAATTAATCACTTCAACTAATAGTATATTTAATAGAAAATCCATAAATGGTATGTTTTGTGATATTAGTTACAAAGTGTTGTAATCATGAGTAATTTATCACAATTAAAACAAATATACCATTTTAAATATTCTTAGTCAAGATGTATCGAAATTGTATATCGATACATCAGTTGAGACTAGAGTACGTAATGCTCTCCGAGTGTTGGGGCTGTGTATTACTCATGGCTACCGGAGGCACCAAGGGGTTGCATATTGATAGTTATTGGATAACTATGGAAGGAATCACTCGATAGTTTTCTTTTGTTTAATATAACTATGGTCAAGTAGAGAATATCAATGCGACTAATTTACGCAGTTCGCTCGACTTGAGAATACTGTTGATCTTCAGTGTGAAAGCTTCGCTCTGATGATAGCTAAATAGTGGCATGACATCCATCAAACGAATATAGTTGGGTCGAGTGGTAGCAGTGGAAGTGAAACACTATTTAAGAGTGGATTGTCTCCTCGCTTATATGAGGTTAGTATCATAGTCAACTGATGACAAGTCAAAGCCAAAATCTCTAGCCAAAGCAGTTTGGTTAATAATAATTGTTATTATTGAACCAAGGACTTTGTGTTTGAACTGTAAACTTGAATATGGACGACATAAGAATTTTGACTATTATAAAATTCAATAAGTACTAGCTGATATAGTTTTGACAAAGAGAATTGGTGTAAATAATTGTCACTATATGATGTCGCTTTAAAGTAAAATTGGATTTTACCTAAAAGATGAGTAAGCAATCAATTCAGCCAAAATGTCACACCACCTGCTAAGTGACACGTGCATGTTAATATTTGAATAGTTCGATATTAATCGCTGATTTAATTTACACCTTTAAGTCGCACAACCGTATGTGAATGCTTCGAAAACCACATGTTTTGTTTAATTTATAAATGTTACAAATTAATTAATATTTATGAAATATTAATTATCATATTTTTATTTGTTTATTTTTTTGAATGCATTAGTATTTAATAAAGTGCGTACATAAAAGTTATGTATATCGTATCGATTTATGATATTGATAAAATATTTAAATTGGATTTGAATAGATTAATTAATAAATGGGTTTGGGAATATTTTGAGGCTCATATAGCCTCATTCATATAAGACCATAAGAAAAGGAGGTTCAAAATCTAGTGGTGGTTCTTGAAAATGAAGGGAGGAGGTTAAGGAAGAGTCCTTTCATAAATATGTTGTCTTTCATTCATTTGCCTCTCTTAATTACTCTCTTTCAAAACCCTAGCCTCCATCTTCATTTTTCTACCTTCTAGGCCGAAATTTCACGGCTTTCGAGCCATAAAAGGTTCCTAAAAAAAAAAAATCAAAACAAATCAAATAAAATAAATACAAAGGATATGTTTTACATTGTTGAAATTTTTGGAGGTGATTCAATCAGATCTAACAGGAATTTATCACTAAAGGCACGAATCATAAGCAGCATCAGCAGGAAAAATTCCTTTATTTATTTATTTATTTATTTATTATACCTTGATATTGTAGATCTAGTAGTTAATTCATTTTGAATAGTATATATATGCATTTGTTATCTCTTATAAGTATACAATTATAGATCTTAAAGTAGTATAACTTGTTACCATTAGAATTGGTTTTCATTTGAAATTGATAACTTCTACTCATGATCTTTTATGTTAATTTCCATTGACTTTGAGCCAAATATAGATCTGGTAATTAACTTGTTATTCTAGTTAACTTTATTTTGTTTAATTGTTAATAATAGTTTACATTGATTCCAATTTTGTTTCCTACTTTAAGATTCATATACATACATACGTGCATATGTATTCATATGTATGTTCATGTTAAAATAATTTTAAAATATTTTAAAAGAGTTTCAAAAATAAAAATTTATTAACATATACATATAAATTATATTTATATTTCTTGGTTAAGATCTGTTATCAGACCGTTTTACTAAATTTGATTGCTGCATGTTTAGCAAGAAAATCTTAAATTGATTACAAATGACTTGGTTGTGTTGATTTATTAATTTTAAAGGATTCACTAACAATGCACTTATAAATATATTTAAATACAGACACACACACATACATACATATGTGTACAATGTATATATGTATAAATAAACAAGAAGCAACATTATATTATTAAAATAATATTTTGGACATTTTTTTAAATATCTATTTTTGCTTCTACTTTAAATTATTAACATATACATATAGGTTACATTTGGAGTTATTGATTAAGATCTATTTGCAAATTGATTTACTAAATTAGATCACTGCATGTTTGGTAATAAATCTTAAATTGATAATAGTTGACTTGGCCGAATTAATTTAGTATATTTCAAGGATTCATTAAACAATACAAATATAAACATATTTAAACATACGTACACACATATTTGGTTAATAATACTGTTATTTCGCATTTTGGCCCAGCTATACCCAAATTGACTGGACAAGTTAGACTCGACTGTCAACAAGGCAAATAGTCCAGAGCAATGATTGTAGGGTCCAGAAATCAAGTATATGTTATAATATGAAGCCATGATCGAATGGAATCAAGAGATGTGCTATATCGAATGTTCTAAAGTATGGAATATAAACTAGTCAAGAAAAGGGATCGGGTATGATCCCTCTCTACCAAAAGGATCAGATTACTTCAGCTAAACAAGTTCAACTCAATGGAAGACGATCGATTTCTCAAAATCTAGAAGTCAGATACACATGAAACTTTGGCAATAAGATGAGGGGACCCTAGAGAGTCCACCCAAGGAATCACACTGAAAAAAGAACAGACAAGAGAGGTCGGCCCTCTTCCCTCTAGAGGGATCGACCAGAATCAACCAACATCACACATTGTAACAATGATTGATCAATAACTCGACATCTATAGGCCTAACAGGAATATTGGAGGACAAATGCATCACAGCATGAAGAACCCCTCATAGGGATCGCGGCCCCTAAATAAACCAAGATAGGGGTTGGCCCTGTTCATTCTTCCTTGGGATTTGGTCCCTGCGATCCCTCTTGTGGGCCGCTATAGTTCTGGAGATTCTTCTACCTAATTTTGAGGGAGATATTTTACTATCTTCCTCTATAAACACATACTTGATTGTTCATTTTCGAGATCTTAAGGCCGCTTGTTGCTTTGTATTCTTTTGTAACTAAGGATTTTCATCTGATTCCTCTTGCACTAAATTTACAAAGTGATTAATAAAGCCATCTCTTCAAAATGAACGTAGGCAGACAATGCCGAACCACTACAAACTACCGTGTCTCTGTTATTTGCTTAGTTCTTATTGCTTTATTGCTACATTCTCTCTATTTACATTTAATATTCTTCATTTATCCCTCTACTACAAATCTCTTAAGTGTTTGTGCCAATTTTTTGTGCTTTCACTGAGAACCAAGATTCTCAGCTTTATTTGGATCCCGTTGCTGCTATTGGATTGCACAAATATAAGGAAGAGATCTAGAATTATCTTTAAATAGTTTGTCCGTTCTATTAAAATTTGCAAAAGTCCAAGGAAAACTATAAATAATGGTTAAGAACAATAGATCTATCTTTTAAAACGCAGAAGGAAACAAGAATGCCAACACCCAGCAAGGAGGCCAGAATAATCTAGCTGTGGATGCCAATACTGCAAATCCAGTTGATGTCGAGAATCTTGCTGATTCCATCACTAGAGTTTATTTCCAAAACCTGATGAAAGAGCTCGTGGATAGCCACCAATAGTTGAACCATTAGTTTCAAGCTAATATCAATCTAATAAATGAACTTAAGGATCAACAACGTGAGAAAACTAGAAGGGAGCAAACTCCTTATTTCGCAATGGAAAGCTTAACATCATCATATGACCATCAAAGGCACGTACGCCCTAGAACCGATGGATATCGCACGGAAGCATTTGGATATCAACACACAACAATTCTCGGGCTATCAGGACCGGTCGGACCCAAATCCTTCTACAGGGATCGAGGTCGATCCCTTCTCCATTGAGGAACCTTACCATTTTTTGATGAAAATCAAACCGGAGCTGCAGCGGTTAATCTGGATGTTAGATTTCAAGTAAAAGCGGACCAGTTACCTCTCTGAAATGATGATGATGTGAATGCACATCAAGAGGATGTTGAGCAAAGAAGGCATAGAACAACACGTAGACATCAATCAGACCATTCATGTAAGGTGGAACATGACTGCCACTTGGCCCTAACTATCCAAATGCCGAACTTGACGGCTGTGATTAATCAACAAGTAAGGGAGAGCTAAGGCTTGACCAATGATGATTAAGGGATCTTTAGAAGCTATACCCATTCACCAACAATATCCTACACGCAGAATATTCAAGGAGATTCAGCATGTCGTCGCTGCCTGCCTACAAGGGAAAAACTGACCCCAGGCAGCACATCATGAGATATGAATGGCTGATGGATTCCGTACGAGCCGTTGATGCCATAAAATGTAAATGTTTTCCTATTACTCTCTCTAGCATAACGAGGATGTGGTTTAGGAGATTATCCCCATGGTTTATGAAGGGCTGATGGTTTAGGATGTGGTTCTAGATTTTATGATTTGGGAAAAAAATTCATAGAGTAGTTCCGTTTGCATGCAACTCACAATGTCCCTATCACGCGTGATCAAGGCTCTGGGAGAATAACTGAAAGACTGCTTGGAGAGATTTCATATAGCCATCATAGAAGTCAGTAATCCAAACGACCATTCAATATTAATGGCATTAGCAAGAGAGATTGACTTAGAACCAGATTTTGGAAATTGGTTAGCTAGTAAACTACCTGCAATGTTGAAGCATTTATATGAAAAAGCAGCTCAATGTTTGAGGAAAGAGGAAGATAGATGCTCTAGGAAGAAGAATGTTATGGGCCCGAGTGAAAAGGGAGTGCAAAGTAACATTGCAGTGAAACAGTCCGGGGAGATTTTTCGAAAAATTCAAGTAAGCGTTCAAAATAAACCGAAATAGAAAAAGAAAGACGGTGATAGGAACCGTGAAAGAAAGAGGGATTCCGAAAGAGGAAATTCTAGAATTCCAATGTATGATGCCTACATACCATTGACTAGAGAACAAGTACTTATCTACAAGCAATATCATGTATTATAGGAAGCCACCTCCAAAAGAATCAACGAAGAAACAAAAGTAGACTAGAAAATATTATTGGTTCCACGAATGCGATGGTTACAACACAAATGGACATGGGCATCTCTAGGATGTTATCGAGAAATTGATTCAAGAAAGAAAACTACAGTAGCTTGTTAAAGCCACATAGGATTGCAGGAAGGGTACATCTGACCTTAACCAAGGATAAGCGCCACACAAGGTTGAGGAGCCTGCACGGACCGTTGGAAGATCAGTGATCAATACATTAGTTGAGTGATCACCTCCAGTTGATAAGAGATGGCATGAGATGAAGCGCTATGCTAGCACAATCAAGCATATGAATTTTGAGTGCTGTTCAAATACAGAAGATGGGGCTCCGGCAAAACAACAGCATTAATGGAAGATGGCATTATATTTATAAAAAGAGATGCAGATAAGGTGGAGGCATCAACGATTGACCCAATGGTCATTTCAGTCATGATTAAACCTACCTTAGTGTGGAAAATTTTGATTGACTATGGTAGTTCCGTGAATATAATTTTCTAAAGGCTTATGATCAGATGAAGATGGAAGCCAAGGACTTGAAACCGCATAAAGCTCGCATTTATGGCTTTAACGATGCTACGACCGAAGCTGCCGGTTATGTTGAATTTCCCATGAAGTAGGGAGAAGGCGGCCGCATGAGAATGGAATGTTGCTATCTGTTGTCTAGGATTTTGACTCTCCATACAATGCCTTTTTGGGCCGACCGACCGTTGCTCAATCTAGGTAGCCATTGCCCATGGTTTTTAACTTTGAAGTTCCCAACTGATAACAGTGTTGGAGCTGTACATGATGATCAGGCAACCGAACGTGCCTACTATGTGGCTGAGTTGAGTAACACTCACTGGAAGAAGAAAAGTAAGGGTGTGGACAAGGCTTTATGACTCCAAGCCACCGAAGGTTGATAATAAGCACATGGACTTTGGTCGGGCACCATAGTCGATTCTATAAGGACATAGATTCGAGGAATGGTAAGAAGGACAACAAAGAAACCACAGCTGTACCACTTGAGCTAACGATTGACGTCACAGTCAACCACGACGACCGTTCATAGGTCCTAAAGATCAGATCACAACTCAACCCACCGATAATAAAGGAACCTACTGGATTTATCCGAGCAGATCTTGATGTGTTCGCTTGGACCCATTTTGACATGTGTAGGATTTTGCCTTCCATTGTGAGCTACGCATTAAATATTGACTCAAGGCATGTCCCGGTGAAACCGAAAAGGCATGGCATGGATCCGGGGAGATCTGCCACCATTAAGGGTAGGTAGATAGACTCAAAACAATGGGTTTATTTGTGACGCGGTCTACCTAAAATGGGTATCTAATCCTATACTTGTGAGAAAGAAAAATGGAAAATGGCAGACATGCGTTGAGTATTCAGACCTAAATAAGTCATGTCGTAACTGCAGCTTTCCCTTTCCAAGGATTGATCAATTGGTGGACTCGACAGTAGGACACAAGTTGCTAAATTTCATGGATGCGCACTATGGATATAATCAAATCCCGATGCATATACCCGACCAAAAGCACACCATTTTTATTACCAATGTTAGATTTTACTGCTATGTGCTAGTGCCATTCAGATTAAATAATGCTGGAGTTACCTATCAATGCCTAGTTAACCAAACGTTTAAAGATTAGATGGTAAAGACGATGGAGGTATATGTGGATGATATGCTCATGAAGTCACGACGATAAAGCGACCACATTAGAGACTTAGCAAAAATGTTCGATATCCTCTATATGACAGAATGAAGATCAAACCTCTAAAATATTCCTTTGATATTGCATTAGTAAAATTCTTAGGTGTCATTGTCAATTCTCATGGAATCGAAGCTGATCTTGGGAAGATTCGAGTAATTCACAACATCCAAGTGCCAAAATCTATCAAACAAATATAGAGCCTAAATACGAAGGTTGCTGCCCTAGGTCGGTTTATTTCCGAAGCCACTGATAAATGTATTCCTTTCTTCGACCTGATAAGAAGAGGGAAGGGAAACTTTGAATGGACACAAGATTGTGAAGATGCATTCCAAGCTCTAATGAATCACTTAGAGAGACCTCCCATCTTGTCAAAGCCGATAGATCATGAAGACTTGTATATCTACTTGGTCATGTCGGTAAATGCTATAAGTGCAGCACTACTTGGTGAGGAGAATCGAATCTAGAGACCACTCTATTATGTTAGGAAGCGATTAATAGGAGATGAAATGAACTATTCGACAATAGAGATATGCCATTGATTGCATCGTGAAGGCTCCGCCTCTATTTTTAGGCTCATCCCATCAACGTCTACACCGACCAACCATTATGAAAGGTCATATGATACCTAAGACGTCAAGGAGGTTACTTAAGTAGAACATCGAGCCGAGCCAATTTGTCAGTACCTATCTCTGTTGGAGGGCCATCTAGGGATAAGCACTAGCGGACTTTATAGTCGAGTTCACTGCACAAGATGATCTCCCAAAAAGCACTGAAGCCCTTACCATCCGCTGCAAAATGTATACGAATAAAGCTTCCAACAACAGTTGTTATGGAGTCAAATTCATACTAGTAACTCTGAAAGGTCGATCAATTTTCAACGCTATGAAGCTTGATTTTCCTGCAATGAATAATGAAGCCGTATATGAAACTCTTATTGCTGGACTCAAACTTGCTAGATTTCATGTTGCCTTTCAACAAACACCTTAGAAATTTTCTCAGCTAAGTGTTATATTGTTTCATGTGCACCAAAATATCATTGATGCATGCAAGCAAACTCACTTTAATATTTCCAAGGATTGTATGGACAGTAGGAAGAAACATTAGTGCATCAAAGCAAATTTTTGAAAATTTGACCTTAAGTTCGGCCAGCTGTTCAGCTTTAGTAGCCTTAACAACTGTAGTAGCTAATGCAGATTCAGATGTAATAATAGGACATCTGTTCAACCAGCCGTCGTGGGGCTTTCAAGATCTAGATGAACCCGAATGATGCTCGAGTGTCACATTAGTTGGGGGAACATGAGAAATGTTCTGATCGCCGCTGTATATAGAAGGATTGGGCTAAACTTCTTGGTGATCATATGAGTGAGATTTTGACTTGTGCTAAAAGGATAAAGAATCCCTTGAGTGATTGCTTCTATCTCAGCAACCACTCCTGTGACGACCCGTCTTTCAATACCCAGAAAGACGTATCATCAATAAGAAAAGAAAGAGATAGAAATAGAAAGATAGAAAGAAAAGGACAACAATCATCAGAATCTCACAGCAGAAACGAACAAAATATAATATTACACATATCCATTACATGGTTTTACATATCAGAGTACACAAAATAATACGACTTCATTACATTAGACATTTAAAAGTGTTTGCTAATACACACAACCCAAAATACAACATCAAAATGTCACTACAACGGAAAGAGATAGATAGTACGTCCGAACTCCAGCTCCAGCTTCCAAAACATTTGCTAATCCCAACCTAATCACTTGGCTACTCATAAAAATTTGAGTATCCAAGAGTTTATGAAAAACAGAATAAACTACGGGTCAGACATGGGTCTGGTGTGAGTAAATCAGTTAAAGTTATTTAACTTTAAAATCATTTGAAACAAAAGGCATCACGTAAGACTTCCCACAAATAAACACGGGTAAGTTTTTACCTTACGCTAACCAAAACATTTGATAAGAAATACAGTGATATTATAATAGGGTCTAGGGTTTTCAAAATAAAATATAGAAATAGCTGGAATGCTTACATCTCACGTTCCAACATAGTTGGGCACAATCAAAATCGTACAGGCACTTACTGGAGATTGGATTCCATACAATGGCAGGGCTACTGGGGTACCGCCCGTCACAGTACGGGGCCTAGATCACCGTACCGAGGACCACTCCCGATCTCCTGCAACACAAGGCCTGAACCATCCCTTACTGGACAGCTCCGAACAAGACAACCCCGCAGTTGTGGCCAACAACTGCCCACACAGTCGAAATAATAAGGGACTTCTAGACAGGGGTAAATCTTGTTTGCGTCAAAATTGACCACAAACACCCAATATCGTGAAAGCACCCGTTTGTGAACACAAACTAGCAACAATCAATTATAGAACTCAGATCTAAGCAATAACAATCACAATAATTTACAAATAACAATCACAAACACAGGATTTATAGTGGTTCGGCGATCTTGCCTACGTCCACTTTGAAGTTTATGTCTTCATTAAGGTTCACTTGATGATTTCAATTGATTACAGCAGATTACAACTGATGGTAGCTTTCAAATTTGATTACAACAGTGATGTTGAAGTATGGAATTGAATCCGGCAAAGTCTCGACGTTCAATGGCGAAAGATCCCCTTTTCTGAAGGCTTCAGGGTGCTATTTATAGGCGTAGGAGGCCCAGATCTCGCTCAAACTTCGGGAGACTTTTTATGGCACGTGAGTGGGCCCATGCGACCGACCCTACCAAGTATTGACTCAATCTGAGATCGATACGAATTGATTTCGAATCCATCAAAAAATGATCCAATCGAGTTGAAACTTGGCAGGAACAATATTTACCTTGTATGGAAGCTACTGTGAAAATTTCGTTGCATTTGGATCAGTGGTTTAGGAGATATGATCGATTCGAATTGGAGTGTTTCGGTTGGCTGTTTAGTTCGAATCCATTGCTTCGAATCCACTCCCTTCGACTCCATCAGCTCATGTGGTCTTGTGATGAGGTGGCGTGCGTCCTTCGAGTCGATCCGGTCTTCTCTCCGGGTTGAACGCTTCGTCTCCTTGGATCTTGCCGACTTCGCATCGTGGAGTGACACATCATCTAAGTAAGTTGACTTGGTGGATACGAGCAAGTGATTGTTCGTGGATTCGAACGTGACCGATTCGAACTGAGGTACCCCAATGGGTTCGAACTCGATCGATACGAACAAGATCGGTTCGAAGTGGCCAACTCTTGATGGGTTCGAACCTGGTTGGTTTGAATGGAGTGAGGTGTTGATGAATGCAAACTATATGGAGTCGAGTTGAGACATGTGGATGGGTACGAAGCTTGGCCACCTGATGGATTCGAAGGTAGGCCATCGGGATGGATACGAAGGTGTCGTTGCGAAGTCCATGGATTCGAAGTAGGAGGAACTCGATGGATTCGAAGGACTTCCAAGCTTGATGGGTTCGAAGTGGATGGAGTTGAACCGATGGATGCGAACATGACTTCTGGCCATCGATTCGAACTATGGGGTATCCTATGGATTCAAACCGAACAAGGGCTATCTCTCTCAAACTGAATTCATCATATCTTGAGCATACGAACTCAGATCGACTTGAAACTTAGAACGTTGGCTCTCGTGGATTTGCTATCCATGTCCTATAAATTATAGCCTGATCCGGGCTCGGACAAAATTCATCGATATCCATAGCGAAGTGAAGTACAACCGATCTCTGAGACGAACTGTCTCTTGTTTTTGACCGATCTTTGGGTATCATGGCTTTGCCAAAAAGCAGGATAACATTTGCCCCCCAAAATATGCCTTGCGGTAGGAAGGCGTATTTTGTAATGCCATGATCTAGATGTTCATATCCTATTGAAGTCCTGCAAAGGAATTTACAGTTTTATGCGACCTCAAATAGCGACCGTTCGGAATCGGGATATTTGAGATGAAGTACGACCGTTCATGGTCAAGCGCCTGACTTCAAATGACGATCGTTCGGGATTGAGCCATGTGAGGTGAAGTGAGACCGTGCGCGGTCAAGTGGCCGACCTCAAATGACGACCGTTCGCGATCGAGCCATTTGAGGTGAGATGAGTTGTGTCGTTCGAGGCGAGTTGTGCCGTTCGAGGCGAATTGCGACCGTTCACGATCGTGTGCCGTTCGAGGCGAGATGTGACTGTTCGAAGTCGGGTGCCATTCGAGGCGAATTGTGACCGTTCGAGGTCGGAGATTATAAGTGAATCGTGACCGTTCACGGTCGGGTGCCGTTCGAGGCGAGAAAGTGTACCCGGGAGGGCTTAGTATTGCTGATACCAGGTTCACGTTCGAGTGGGTCCCTGGATCATTTGTCAGGGCGGTTTATCGCCATCTAAGAGCATGCCTAAGGACCATTCGCGACCCGTACGTGTGTAAGTAGCTTAGCCATTTCAGAATTATCAGAATCAAACATCTATTCAACCGACGAGTTTTAAAATAGAAATGTCCAAACAAACAAAGTCCAAATCAAAATAAAACAAAAGCAAAGCAAGGATGTCAAAGTGTAAGTTCCCACTACTAAATGGTCAATGATCATTCAGAGCATGCCTGGGGATCGTTCGCGATCTCGTACATGTGTAAATGAGTTAATTGTGTTAGTGGGAAGTTTACGACTTGATCATCGTTATTTCAATCAATTGATAATCAACGGTGTCTTGATTCAGGGTCGCCTCTAGCTGATGTAGACGGTGGTCGCTCTGGTTCCACCACTGGAGTTCGCCTCCTCACGTATTGAAGGAGCATACCGTTCCTGATATGTCCTTCTACCTCGTCCTTCAGATTCCTACAATCATTAGTGTTATGACCGTTTAATTCATGGAATACACAAAACTTATCTGATTTTCTTTCGTCAGAGGTTGGATCCCTTCGCACTAGCCTGCGATACAGAACCTGCTCCTTAGTATCCTGATAAATTCGTTCCAGACTCTCATTCAGGTCAGTGTAAGTGGTGAAT
Source organism: Allium cepa (assembly GCA_030765085.1). Lineage (NCBI taxonomy): Eukaryota > Viridiplantae > Streptophyta > Magnoliopsida > Asparagales > Amaryllidaceae > Allium > Allium cepa. Next base: position 447,292,640 of record CM060931.1, read on the forward strand.
GCGGCTCCCTCCGTTGCCGCTTTGACCTGTCGTTATAATCCTCAGCCTTTCGTTTTCCTTTATCCTTGCCTGAGTCCTTTTCGAGAGGCTTTTTGTCATTAAGTGCATAAATTCTATTCCCTCTCCTTCTTCTCTTTCGGCATTCGCATCCTCCAATCGTAAAAACTTTTCCGCCTCATGATAGAATTCTCCTAAATCCACGGGTGGATCCTTAGTTAACGAATTTTTGAATTCTGTTCCGTCAGCTATTCCGGGCACAGCCGCCATCATAACCATGATGGATCTGGTCGATCCACCGAAGTTGCTGCTGCATTGAATCGCGTTAGATAACTCCTCAAAGTTTCTCCGGTTTTCTGTTTTAAAGTTGCCAAAGTCATCACATTCTTGGGTCTTTTAATGTGAACCCTGAATTGCCTCATAAATTTCTCAATTAAATCATTCCATGTTCTGATGGATTCATTCTCCAATTGTCTAAACCACAATGCTGCAATATCCGCCAAGTACAATGGAAAGCACCAGGCCATAACCTCCTCTGATGCCCCCAACACTTCCATATGCCTCATATACTTCGTTAGATGAACTGTGGGGTCCGTTCTCCCGTCATACATGTCCAACGATGGTAACTTGAAATCCGGTGGGTTCCTAGCTTGCCTGATTGCTGGAGTAAAAGGACTCCTATTAACATTCTCCAAATCATTATTTACCAAACCGCCTCTCATAGTTTTTCTAACCATCTCCGCCAATCTGTCATTGTCCCCGAGATGCAACCTTCGCTCATCACTTTCGACCTGCCCCCCAAGTCCACGAGGGAATTCTGGGATCTGCCCCCTTGACTGAGAGTTCACTCCTCTACTACTCCCGGGTTGTGCAGATGTTCCTATTTCTCTCTCTGAAATTGGGTCAACGTTCTCCATGGGTGTGCCTCCTAATCCAGGTGCTACGCCGGATGGTCCTGCTTCGTTCTGAACTCCATCCACTTCTCTATTCTGTGCTCCAAGTTGTCCTATTTGTTGAAACAAACTCTGGATCAGCTCCTCTTGTTTCTTCATCATTGTCTCCATCTCATCCCTAGTGATGAAGACCGATGCTTGGTTCGCTCCTGAGGAAGCCTCTTGACTCCCTTGATGTTCACTTCTCTCTGGCCTTGGCCTTCTGCTCAATTGTCTCATCATAATTTCTCAAATCTGAACTTTCAAACTTTCTGAATCAATTTCTAATTGGTAGAACTCCTGAGTTCAATTCTCAGTGAAAGCGCCAGAATGTTTGCGTCAAAATTGACCACAAACACCCAATATCGTGAAAGCACCCGTTTGTGGACACAAACTAGCAACAATCAATTATAGAACTTAGATCTAAGCAATAACAATCACAATAATTCACAAATAACAATCACAAACACATGATTTATAGTGGTTCGACGATCTTGCCTACGTCCACTTTGAAATTTATGTCTTTATTGATGTTCACTTGATGATTTCAATTGATTACAGTAGATTACAACTGATGGTAGCTTTCAAATCTGATTACAATAGTGATGATGAAGTATGGAATTGAATCCGGCAGAGTCTCGACGTTCAATGGCGGAAGATCCCCTTTTCTGAAGGCTTTAGGGTGCTATTTATAGGCGTAGGAGGCCCAGATCTCGCTCAAACTTCGGGGGACTTTTTATGGCACGTGAGTGGGCCCACGCGACCGACCCTACCAAGTTTCGACTCGATCTGAGATCGATACGAAGTGATTTCGAATCCATCAAAAAATGATCCAATCGAGTTGAAACTTGGCAGGGACAATCTTTACCTTGTATGAAAGCTACTGTGAAAATTTCGTTGCATTTGGATCAGTGGTTTAGGAGATATGATCGATTCGAATTGGAGTGTTTCGGTTGGCTGTTTAGTTCGAATCCATTGCTTCGAATCCACTCCCTTCGGCTCCATCAGCTCACGTGGTCTTGTGATGAGGTGGCGCGCTTCCTTCGAGTCGATCCGGTCTTCTCTCCGGGTTGAACGCTTCGTCTCCTTGGATCTTGCCGACTTCGCATCATGGAGTGACACGTCTTCCAAGTTAATTGACTTGGTGGATACGAGAAAGTGATTGTTCGTGGATTCGAACGTGACCGATTCGAACTGAGGTACCCCAATGGGTTCGAACTCGATCGATACGAACAAGATTGGTTCGAAGTGACCAACTCTTGATGGGTTCGAACCTGGTGGGTTTGAATGGAGCGAGGTGTTGATGGATGCGAACTATATGGAGTCGAGTTGAGACATGTGGATGGGTACGAAGCTTGGCAACTGATGGATTCGAAGGTAGGCACTCGGGATGGATACGAAGGTGTCGTTGCGAAGTCCATGGATTCGAAGTAGGAGGAACTCGATGGATTCGAAGGACTTCCAAGCTTGATGGGTTAGAAGTGGATGGAGTCGAACCGATGGATGCGAACATGACTTCTGGCCATCGATTCGAACTATGGGGTATCCTATGGATTCGAACCGAACAAGGGCTATCTCTCTCAAACTGAATTCATCATATCTTGAGCATACGAACTCGATTCGACTTGAAACTTGGAATGTTGGCTCTCGTGGATTTTCCAGCCATGTCCTATCAATTGTAGCCTGATCCGCGCTCGAATAAAATTCATCAATATCCATAGCGAAGTGAAGTACAACCGATCTCTGAGACGAACTGTCTCTTGTTTTTGGCCGATCTTTTGGTATCACGGCTTTGCCAAAAAGCGGGATAACAAATCTCACTCTCAAGTGGGGGCTACCCACGAAGCCCTTCTGCACCTCCCCTGTTTTAGCCATTCCCGGTTGATGAGGCTTGAGGCTATGATTACCTTTAGAGAACACATCTCTTAGAATGCTCATCGTCCACTTGACGATGTTCTAGAAGCATTCAATTCATACAAGTTCGTTCCGGGTTCGAACGAAACCGAAGGCATTATTTCGTTACACTCGTGTCGGAATCACCCTCAGAGTTAACGAGAATAACCCTTGCATTCTAAAACTTCATCTTGATCCTCACTTGAGATGTCATGACCAAACGTTTAACTTGGATCGATGTGGTTTTCGGAAAATCAAATTTGATTTCTGATCCCGGTCTCATCGAAATCCAAACGTGTCTTAAATGCCAAGTTGTTTAAAGATTTAAACAATTCAATTCAGTTTAAACATAGCATCTACACAGTATTATCTATAGATAATAACCAATATCCATCACAGACATACTATATCTCATCACAGAATATCTTAACTATCATTCAACGGATATCAACCATATTTAGATATTCAATTCAAACAATCATCAATAAGCAAGCACTTCTTTAATTCATATTATAATTAATTTAATTAATTTAAATTAAATAATTACTTAAGAATTAATCACATTACCTTGCTCAACCAATCATTAATTAATTAATCACAATCATTTAATTAATTGATCACATCTTAATTATCCTCATTATAAATTAATCAATATTTAATTAATTAACAATCCTTTAATTAACTATTAATTAATTACTATAATTATTCATTAACTAAAACTTGATCTAAAATTTATCATCCCTTAATTGGTTATTGATTAACCCTTAATTTATAATTAATTATACTTAATTAATTCTTAATTAATCACAAATTTAAATTAATTTATCTTAATTACTTAATTAATTATAAATTAATTAACCTTAATTATTTAATTAATTTAATATTAACCATTAACTAATTAACTATTAACTATAAATTAATTAATGTTTAATTACTTTATTAATTAACTCTTAATCAATTAAGTAATTAATTAATTGATAATCAATTATTCATTAATCACTTAATTAATTAGTTATTAATCACTTATTAATTAATCTTTAATTAATTAATTAATTATTTAATGATCTATTAATTATTATTTAATTTAATCCTTAATTATCCATTCAATAATCCATAAGTAATTAATTAAATCTTAACAAATTAATTAATCTAAATCGATTAATTAATCCCAACCTTAATTACTAATTAATTAAAGTAAACTTTAATTTCAAAAATTAATTAATTTACATAAAAAACAAAAAAATTCATTAATTATTAAAAACTATTACATATTTAAAACATTTTTAATTTGTTAAAAACTAATTACCTTTTAAAAGAGTTAAATTTAAAAGATGTAAAATCATTTTAAAACTTCAACTAATAAAATAAGAATTACTTTGAAATAAAATATTTAACATTTTATAAAGTAGTTAAAATAAATTTTTAAAGTTTTAAACTCAAAACAAATTTGAAATTTAAAACAAGTTTTAAAGCTTCGACTTTATTTCCTTTGTGTTTATCTCGACAAAACTCAAGTTAACACAAACCCACACCCCTTTCTTCCATTTCCTTACACTTCTTAGTTTAAAATTCATCTAACCCAAAAACAAGAGAAAGTGGAAAGCACACCCTTCATCCCAAACCCCTGCACGAGCTACAGCCATCACACCCCGAGTACTCACGCGAGCCACAAACCCAAGCTCACGAACACTGCTTTGAGTCATACCCATACGCACTTGAACCAAACTCCACTGACACGGCAACCGTCTCATGCACGTGCACGTTGCTCCGACGCCACCGCCACCGTCCACGACACCACATGCAGACCCCACTTCAACCAGCGACTCAACTCCAGCCCCCGAATCTCACTTACACAAGCTCGATCGAAAAATGGTTGCTCGAACCCATTAGACCCAAACTGCATCCACCAGAAAATCCACCATTCCTCGACATGCCGACCACCGAACGCCTCCAGATTCTGGCCACAACTCCTCATTACCCTGACGCATCATCACCCCAAGCCGATCGTAACTCGATCCCTCCCTTCGTCCCTGGTTAGCCTCATTCGAATGCGTATGAAATACACAGCAAGAACCCTAGTTTCACAAAATCCAAATCTTCTACTCAATGATAAACACTTCCTTTATTTTTCTAGTGTTAATCCATCAACATTATAGCTTCAATCGAAAACCCATTGTCTAAAATTGGCCCGATCACAAGAATTTGCCTAAAATCCCAAATTTAGTTATCACAGAATTACTAACTCAATTTCAAATTAAAAATCTCGAAATTTGTCTTAAAAATCATGTTATACGAAGAAGTTTTAAGATGTGAATTCGATTCAACAAATTCCAGTGTATGATTTATCATGATATAATTTTTTTTTCTGTGTATTATCCTGATTCAGGAAAATTTTAAAAATTTCTTTTTAAATACCAACATAATCTTTAATTCATGTTTGAATGGTACTACTGCATTGAAGATACTAACATAACAATTATTTGTTGCATGCAAATTTGAAGTTTTTGTTTTAAATTTTTACTTCGAACTTGAAGATACAGAGAGCATCAGTAATATTTAAACATACACATTTTAAATTATAACAGGTAAATAAAGATTTTACAAAATAGGAACATGCAAGCATTATCAGGACTAACATTCGCATGCAACATTTTAACTTAAATTTTCTGTTTTAAAATTTTACTCACCTGATTAGTTGCTAAGAACTTAAGCTCTGAAAAAATGAAAGAACTGCAGATTTTCCCTTTTACTTAAAATTTGCTTAATTAGATTGTTCTGCTTGATGATGATGCTTCAATCCTTAAATCAGTCAATACTAAGATTGAAAAACTTGAAACTTTGCATTCAGAAATTTTGAAGATTGCAGGAACCTTGATTGCAGTTTTCAAAAGTGTACTTGTATGCAGATTTTTTTCTCTGTAATATGTTTTGCAGATTTTAGATTTTTAGGTGAGGTTTGAATTGGATAAATTTTGGTTGAAGTTGAAGATTTGAAGAATCTCAGATTTGTTAGTGAGGTGTAAATTTTTTCTTGCTTAAGAAAAATGAGAAATGAGCAAATTTATATAAAGCATAAGAGATGGCTTTTTATATAAAAATTTTGTTTTATAAAAATTTCAAGAAAATAAATTTAAATTATGACACTTGTCACTATATCTAGCTATTTCATTAACACATGTTTATTAATATGTTTTAAATTTAAACAAGTGTACTTCTCATGCATAAAGAAATTTAAAATGTTTTTATTAATTGATTTTCTTATTTTAAATCCATTTTTAATTCATAAAAAAAAATCAATTCTTCTTAAAGAAATAAATATGAATCAAATTTTATACCCTAAATAAAATCATGAAAATATTCCTTTAAACTCAAAGTATAATTTAGAATATAATTAACCTATTTTAAATCTTTTAATTCAACAATTCAAACTCAAATTAAAATTTTAAATTCAATTCAAAATCAAATTTGATAAGAATACAATTTTAACACATTCATTACCCTTATGTATATATTAATTTTAATTAGAATCAATGTACATTTACAATTCATTTATTGTTATTGAATAAAATAACAAATTTATCAATTTAAATTAATTTACTACAAAGATTATCATATTTAAATTGGGTTTGAAATTCCGGAATATCACATTCCTCCCCCCTTAAAAGAATTTCGTCCCCAAAATTTAAACAAAAGATAATCAAAAATTTCATTTTATTCCACACTTCAAACATACATATCATCCGTACATAGAAATCAACAAACAAAACATCCAAACAACGATACTTTCAATATAAACACCATTAGCTATCCGAACACATATCCGGATAAGCCTTCCTAAAGCTATCCAGAGTCTCCCAGGTACAATCTCTGTGATCCTCACTCCACTGGACTTTAACGAGCTTCACTAACTTGCTTCTGAGTTGCCTCTCGTCTTGATCAACAATCTGAACAGGATGTGTGACAACTGATAAGTCCGGCTCAACCTCCAAGTCTTCGTGCACAGATGGCTTCATAATAAGAGATGGATCGTGCACATATTTCCGTAGATGAGATATGTGGAAAACATTGTGAATTCCAGCCATCCGGACTGGCAATTCTATCCTGTATGCTACGGCACCAATCCTCTAGAGTACTCGGAACGGACCAATGTATCTCGAAGCGAGCTTCCCTGCCTTCCCAAATCTTACTGCTCCTTTAATAGGGGAAACTTTGACAAAGACTAAATCACCAATCTCGAACTCCAATTGTCTTCGTCTTTTATCAGCATATTTCTTTTGACGATCCTGAGCAGCTCTCGTCCTTTTCTTGATAAGCTCGACTTTAGCAGATGCTTCACGAATCAAATCTGGTCCAAGCACAATGTGGTCTTTTGACTCTATCCAACAAGCTGGGGATCTACACGGTCTTCCATACAGTGCTTCATAAGGAGCCATCTTGATACTTGCTTGGTAACTATTATTATAAGAGAATTCCACTAGATGTAGATGGTCCTCCCACGATCCTCCAAAATCTAATACACAGCTCTCAGCATATCTTCTAGAATTCGATTAAACTTTTCTGTCTTCCCATCTGTTTGGGGATGATATGCTGTACTCAATCTCAAATTTTTCCCCAAAGCTGATTGCAATGCCTCCCAGAATTTGCTTGTGAAGATAGGATCTCGATCACTTACAATACTGACTGGAACACCATGCAATCTCACTATCTCTTTCAAGAACATTTCAGCCAGAGAAGCTGCAGTACGGTTTGCCTTGACTGGTATAAAATGGGCGCTCTTGGTTAGACGATCCACAATCACCCATATTCCTTCATTTCCCTTCTTTTTTCTAGGCAAACCGTCGATGAAGTCCATCGAAATCATCTCCCATTTCCACATCGGGACCTCCAAAGGTTGTAACAAACCGGCTTGCCTCTGCTGATCTCCTTTAACTTGCTGGCAGATAGCACAACTATTAACAAATCTGGCTACATCTCTCTTCATACTCGGCCACCAAAAAATCCTTCTCATATCCTTATACATCTTTGATATTCCTGGATGGATATTCAATCTGGAGCGATGACTTTCTGACAGTACTTCGTGTCTCAATCCATCTATATCAGGTACACACAATCGACCATTAATCCTCAATTCCCCTTGATTGTCTATCTTGAAATCCGAATATCGACCATCCTTAGTTCCAAGAATCAATTCTTCGAAAGACATATCCTCCATTTGCTTGCTTATTATTCTTTCCTAGAGAGACGGAACAGCTTCCAAAAGAGAAAGAACCGCATTTCTGCTAAGAGCATCTACCGCAACGTTCGCCTTCCCCGGAGTATACAGAATATCCAAATCATACGATGCCAAGAACTCAACTCATCGCCGCTGTCTCAGATTAAGATCTTTTTGAGAGAAAATATATTTCAACGATTTGTGATCCGTGAATAGCTCAAACTTTTCTCCTAAAAGATAGTGCCTCCAGATCTTTAAAGCAAAAACAATAGCCAACAACTCTATATCATGCGTAGCGTAGTTTGTCTCATGTGGCTTCAATTGCCGACTCGCATACGCAATTATCCTACCATTTTGCATAAGCATAGCTCCCTATCCAACAATACAGGCATCAGTATATACTTCAAACTTACTCTTCCTATCTGGAATAGCCAATACAGGAGCACTTGTCAATTTTGCCTTCAGACTCTAAAAAGCTTCCTCACATTCCGGTGTTCACTTGAATTTAGGTCCTTTCCTTGTTAGCTTTGTTAGGTGAGAAGAGATCTTAGAATAATCCTTAATAAACTTTCTATAGTAACCGGCCAATCCCAGAAAACTACGAACTTCTGTTGGAGTCCGAGGCTGCTTCCATTCCAGAATAGTCTCAATTTTAGCTGGATCTACAGAGACTCCCTCACCAGAAACAATGTGGCCCAAAATTTTTACTTCAGATTTCCAAAAATGACACTTAGAGAACTTTGCCTTCAGAACGTGCCCTCTCAGAGTTTCCAAAACTATTCTCAAATGTTGCTTGTGCTCTTCTTCCGACTTAGAATAAACCAAGATATCATCGATGAACACTAAAACAAACTTATTCAAACATCTCTAAAGACTCAATTCATCAGATCTACAAAGTAAGCAGGAGTGTTGGTTAACCCGAAAGGCATATCCAACCACTCATAGAAACAATTAGGTCCCCTAAATGCAGTTAAGGGAATACTGCCTTCAGCTACCCTTAACTGATGGAAACCTGATGCTAGATCCAACTGAGAAAAGACTGATGCACCATGAAGCTGGTCGAAGAGATCATCAATTCGGGTAAGATGATACTTATTCCAAATGGTCACTTTGTTCAATTCACGGTAGTCTACACAGAACCTTAGCGTCCTATCCGACTTGGTGACAAAAACAGCAGCAGAGCCCCAGCAAGAAAAACTTGGTCTAACCAAACCCTTCTCTAACAAATCTTGAGTTCGCTTCACTAATTCTTCCCTCTCCCTTGGAGCCATCCTCCTACTAGGTTGAATTACAGGTACTGCTCCAGGAACCAAATCTATACGAAACTCTATTTCCCGGTGCGGAGGCAAACACTTAACTTCCTCAAATACGTCGGGGAAATCCCAGACTACTTCAATATCTACAACCTCCCCTTGAGAAGTCTCAACTCCATGTAAATGACTACTCAAGTGAATTCCAGAGTTATCACACATTACTCTGGCAATCCGACTCAGATCAGTTTCCAACGAAACTATTCTCTCATCACAATTTAAGATAGCCTTATATTTGTCAAGCCAATCCACTCCCAATATAAGGTCAAAACCTTTAAAATCCAATACATAAGGATCACAAGAAAAACTATGGGATAGATAGTAAATTCTCAAATCCTTACATATCCTATCTAACTTGGTTAACCCTCCTATAGGATTTGATACATATATGTGATTTCTACGATACTAGGGGTAAGAAAGAAATTCTCTACAGATTCCAGATAAATAAAACTTAAAGAAGCACCAGAATCAAACAAGACTTTAATATATTTTCCATTTAAAAGCAATGTACCTTCTAAAACTCCCTTGCCCTTAGACGAGTTTGATGGTGCGCCATCTAAAGCAAATACTTTGTTCTGTTGAACCTTATGAAGGAGCGGGCAATCTTTAATCATGTGTCCCGGTTGGTGACAGTTAAAGCAAAGAGACTTCTGAACTAAGGCTGACCCTGGTCCACTATAATGCTGTCGCTGTTGCTGTTGCTGAGGCTCTCTTCTAGGACACTTATTTGCCAGGTGACCTTCTTCTTGACAAATATAACACTTTCGGGGTCCATTATTGTTCCCGGACTTCTTCTTGTTTTGTTTCTTCCAATTAGGATTGAATTTTCTTTTATTAGTATTGGAAGAATTTCCTCCAGATGCAGCAACTCGTGCCTCAGATCTTTTGTTCATCAAGTCTTCATATCTTAATGCCATGTCAATAAGCTCCACAAAAGACCCTTTCAGATGTGCAGTCATTCTTTCATGATACTCAGGCCTCAACCCTTGGACAAACATCTCATTCTTCTTAAGAGAGGTGTCTATAAGTCCCGGACCATAACAAGATAACTCGTTGAATTTAGTCTCGTATTCAGCTATAGACATATTTCCTTGTTTCAGATTCAGAAAATCTTGATAAAGCCGAGTTCTTCCTGCAGCAGGCATAAAATTCTCCTCAAACATCTCCTTAAACTATTCCCAAGACATATCATCTTCCGAGATATTAGCAGTCACTGAATTCCACCAGACTGCGGCACCACCTTGTAATTGCCACGCAACCATTATTCTCTTTTGCTCGTCCGATAACCTCATGCTCTTAAAAATCTTCTCACACGAGTGAATCCATGCTTGTACCTCTATTATAGTTTCTGATCCTTGAAATCGTTTTCCTCTAAGATGAACTAAGTCCTTGCATAATGCAGCAAAATTGAATGGAGACGTAACTGGATTAACAATCACATTATCAGTCTGCTCTCTCCTATTACCGGTTGATGTACTTCCAACAACTCTTCCCCTTCGGCCTCTTGAACTCATACTGGCTACCTGAACAGGTAACCCAACCAATTTAGATAGGGATATAGTTATATACGAAAATTACAAATATGCACTCTCAAGATAGATACTATTCCAGAGCCTTGGTGTTTCTCGACCTATTCTCCGACACCAACTGTGACGACCCGTCTTTCAATACCCAAAAAGACGTATCATCAATAAGAAAAGAAAGAGATAGAAATAGAAAGACAGAAAGAAAAGGACAACAATCATCAGAATCTCACAGCGGAAACGAAAAAACTATAATATTACACATATCCATTATATGGTTTTACATATCAGAGTACACAAAATAATACGTCTTCATTACATTGGACATTTAAAAGTGTTTGCCAATACACACAACCCAAAATACAACATCAAAATGTCACTACAGCGGAAAGAGATAGATAGTACGTCTGGACTCCAGCTCCAACTTCCAAACATTTGCTAATCCCAACCTAATCACTTGGCTACTCATAAAAATTTGAGTACCCAAGAGTTTAAGAAAAACAAAATAAACTCTGGGTCAGACATGGGTCTGGTGTGAGTAAATCAGTTAAAGTTGTTTAACTTTAAAATCATTTGAAACAAAAGGCATCACGTAAGACTTCCCACAAATAAACACGGGTAAGTTTTTACCTTACGCTAACCAAAACATTTGATAGGAAATCCAGTGATATTATAATAAGGTCTAGGGTTTTTAAAATAAAATACAGAAATAGCTGGAATGCTTACATCTCACGTTTCAACATAGTTGGGCACAATCAAAATCGTACGGGCACTTATTAGAGATTGGATTCCATACAATGGCAGGGTTACAGGGGTACCGCCCGTCACAGTATGGGGCCTAGTTCACCGTACCGAGGACCACACCCGATTCCCTGCAACACAAGGCCGGAACCATCCCTTACTGGACAGCTCCGAACAAGACAACCCCGCAGTTGTGGCCAACAACTACCCACACAGTCGAAATAATAAGGGACTTCTAGACAGGGTAAATCTCACTCTCAAGTGGGGGCTACCCACGAAGCCTTGCTGCACCTCCCATGTTTTATCCATTCCCGGTTGACGAGGCTTGAGGCTACGATTACCTTTAGAGAACACATCTCTTAGAATGCTCATCGTCCACCTAACGATGTTCTGAAAGCATTCAATCCATACAAGTTCGTTCCGGGTTCGAACGAAACCGAAGGCATTATTTCGTTACACTCATTTTGGAATCACCCTCAGAGTTAACGACAATAACCCTTGCATTCTAAAACTTCATCTCGATCCTCACTTGAGATGTCACAACCTAACATTTAACTTGGATCGATGTGGTTTTCAAAAAATCAAATTTGATTTCCAATCCCGGTCTCATCGAAATCCAAACGTGTCTTAAAGGCCAAGTTGTTCAAAGATTTAAACAATTCAATTCAGTTTAAACATAGCATCCACACAGTATTATCTACAGATAATAACCAATATCTATCACAAACATACTATATCTCATCATAGAATATCTTAACTATCATTCAACGGATATCAACCATATTTATATATTCAATTCAAACAATCATCCATAAGCAAGCACTTCTTTAATTCATATTATAATTAATTTAATTAATTTAAATTAAATTAATTACTTAAGAATTAATCACATTACCTTTCTCAACCAATCATTAATTAATTAATCACAATATTTAATTAATTGATCACTTCTTAATTATCCTCACTATAAATTAATCAATCTTCAATTAATTAACAATCCTTTAATTAACTATTAATTAATTACTATAATTATTCATTAATTACAACTTGATTTAAAATTTGTCATTCCTTAATTGGTTATTGATTAACCCTTAATTTATAATTAATTAACCTTAATTAATTCTTAATTAATCACAAATTTTAAATTAATTTATCTTAATTACTTAATTAATTATAAGTTAATTAACCTTAATTATTTAATTAATTAAATCTTAACCATTAACTAATTAACTATTAATTATAAATTAATTAATGTTTAATTACTTTATTAATTAACTCTTAATCAATCAATTATTCATTAATTACTTAATTAATTAGTTATTAATCAATTATTAATTAATTAATTAATTAATGATCTATTAATTATTATTTAATTTAATCCTTAATTATCCATTCAATAATCCATAAGTAATTAATTAAATCTTAACAAATTAATTAATCTAAATTGATTAATTAATCCCAACCTTAATTACTAATTAATTAAAGTAAACTTTAATTTCAAAACTTAATTAATTTTCAAAAAAACTAAACAATTTCATTAATTATTAAAAACTATTACATATTTAAAATACTTTTAATTTGTTAAAAACTAATTACCTTTTAAAAGAGTTAAATTTAAAAGATGTAAAATCATTTTAAAACTTCAACTAATAAAATAAGAATTACTTTGAAATAAAATATTTAACATTTTATAAAGTAGTTAAAATAATTTTTTAAAGTTTTAAACTCAAAACAAATTTGAAATTTAAAACAAGTTTTAAAGCTTCGACTTCATTTCCTTTGTGTTTGTCTCGACAAAACTCAAGTTAACACAAACCCACACCCCTTTCTTCCATTTCCTCACACTTAGTTTAAAATTCATCTAACCCAAAAACTAGAGAAACTGGAAAGCACAACCTTTATCCCAAACCCCTGCACGAGCTACAGCCATCACACCCCGAGTACTCTCGCGAGCTACAAACCCAAGCTCACGAACACTGCTTCGAGTCATACCCATACGCACTCGAACCATACTCCACTGACACGGCAACCGTCTCGTGCACGTGCACGTTGCTCCGACGCCGCCGCCACCGTCCACGACACCACGTGCAGACCCCACTTCAACCAGCGACTCAACTCCAGCCCCCAAATCTCACTTACACGAGCTCGATCAAAAAATGGTTACTCGAACCCATCAGAACCAAACCGCATCCGCCAGAAAATCCACCTTTCCTCGACATGCCGACCACCGAACGCCTCCAGATTCCGGCCACAACTCTGCATGACCCTGATGCATCATCACCCCAAGCCGATCGCAACTCGATCCCTCCCTTCGTCCCTGGTTAGCCTCATTCGAATGCGTACGAAATACACAGCAAGAACCCTAGTTTCACAAAATCCAAATCTTCTACTCAATGATAAACACTTCCATTGTTTTTCTAGTGGTAATCCATCAACATTATAGCTTCAATCCAAAACCCATTGTCTAAAATTGGCCCGATCATAAGAATTTGCCTAAGATCCCAAATTCAGTTATCATAGAATTACTAACTCAATTTTAAATTAAAAATCCCGAAATTTGTCTTAAAAATCATGTTATAGGAAGAATTTTTAAGATGTGAATTCGATTCAACAAATTGCAATGTATGATTTATCATGATATATTTTTTTCTGTGTATTATCCTGATTCAGGAAAATTTAAACAATTTCTTTTTAAATACCAACATAATCTTTAATTCATGTTTGTATGTACTACTGCATTGAAGATACTAACATAACAATGATTTGTTGCATGCAAATTTGAAGTTTTTGTTTAAATTTTTACTTCGAACTTGAAGATACAGAGAGCATCAGTAATATTTAAACATACACAGTTTAAATTATAACTTGTAAATAAATATTTTACAAAATAGGAACATGCAAGCATTATCAGGACTAACATTCACATGCAACATTTTAACTTAAATTTTCTGTTTTAAAATTTTACTCACCCGATTAGTTGCTAAGAACTTAAGCTCTGGAAAAATGAAAGAACTGCAGATTTCCCTTTTACTTGAAATTTGCTTGATTAGATTGTTGTGCTTGATGATGATGCTTCAATCCTTAAATCAGTCAATACTAGGATTGAAAAACATGAAACTTTGCTTTTAGAAATTTTGAAGATTGCAGGAACCTTGATTGCAGTTTTCAAAAGTGTACTTGTTTGCAGATTTTTTTCTCTGTAATATGTTTTGCAGATTTTATATTTTTAGGTGAGGTTTGAATTGGATAAATTTTGGTTGAAGTTGAAGATTTGAAGAATCTCACATTTGTTAATGAGGTGTAAATTTTTTCTTGCTTAAGAAAAATGAGAAATGAGCAAATTTAGATAAAGCATAAGAGATGGCTTTTTATATAAAAATTTTGTTTTACAAAAATTTAAAGAAAACAATTTTAAATTATGACACTTGTCACTATACCTAGCTATTTCTTTAATACATGTTTATTAGTATGTTTTAAATTTAAACAAGTGTACTTCTCATGCAAATTTTTTTTTAAATGTTTTTATTAATTGATTTTCTTATTTTAAATCCATTTTTAATTCATAAAAAAAATCAATTCTTCTTAAAGAAATAAATATGAATCAAATTTTATACCCTAAATAAAATCATGAAAATATTCCTTTAAAATCAAAGTATAATTTAGAATATAATTAACGTATTTTAAATTTTTTAATTCAACAATTCAAACTCAAATTAAAATTTTAAATTCAATTCAAAATCAAATTTGATAAGAATACAATTTTAACACATTCATTACCCTTATGTATATATTAATTTTAATTAGAATCAATGTACATTTACAATTCATTTATTGTTATTGAATAAAATAACAAATTTATCGATTTAAATTAATTTATTACAAAGATTATCATATTTAAATTGGGTTTGAAATTCCGGAATATCACAACTCCTTTCTCGATGCATGCCAAAATCCGCACCATGACTGAATCCATAGTGTGTTGACAAACCCCTCAAGCGATCAATGGCACGAGAATAAGACATTGCACCCGCAAACCAAACAAAAGCATATGAGTGGCAATTAAATAAAAGATAGGCAAAAATCATGTAGCAAAATGCACGTGAGTGTGAGTGTCCTAGTATCTCCCCAACGAACTAGTTACTGTAGCTTTGTTCATAGGAGTTGTTTCTCCTTTGCTAGTAGGAGGAATGTCATTACCAGATCTGTTAGGAGAATTTAGCTCCCTGACACTAATATTAGGAAATTCAAAAGTCTCGATGTTGTCTAGAATCGATAGACTTGAGAATCCTTTCATCAAACTTTCTAAAGACTGAGAGGAAGATTCTCCTTCAACAGATGATAGTGAACATGGGGTTCCTAGCACTTTTATCCTATGGAGTTTGTAAGTGAGCTCTTTCCATTCCTTGTCGGTGCATGGGATTCATGCCTTACAATGATTCAACCATAGGCACGTTGCCCAAACCTACATCATCATTGCCGGGCTCATTAGCATCATCGCCTCTAATTCCGCATTCTTCGGCATCATCTTGAGCCTCCTCGATTAAGGGAACAATAGAGCTATCAATGTTGCCTTCTTGTTTCATAACATTCCTTCATGGTGCAATGCTTACTAGAAATCTAATGCTGCAACCCTCTTCTAGCAACCCAAAAAGAGATAACCACTTATCAATTACAAGAGATATAATGTCCCTATCTTCAACTGGTACAGCGTGAATTGTAGAAACCGCCCTTGAATAATTATCTCCTTTGAGTCTTGGATGGACACCTATAAATTTTCAAAATGTTTGTTAGTTCAAGATACGACTTGGACCTAATAATTTAAAAATAAAGTGAGGGTGACACTTACTCCTTTTCACCATCACCCTGCAAAGCCGAGAACCATTCATGCTTAAAGACACTGAGCTTGTTCCAAGTACCAGTTAGAACTTGACATTTGAGCATGGGCTCAAGGAAGAATGAGAAAGTCTTCCCATCCGTTGCTTAAAATTGTAGATGAACCGGATGTCTTTAAGAGATGGAGGACAGAATAAAACATCCATAAATAATAAGAAGGTAATGTGAAGGAAAGCGTAGCTATTTGGATGCAGCTGAGCAGGAGCGATAACCAGATACTGTAGCATTCCTCGTATAAATGAGTTGAAGGAAGGCACGCATCCGGCCCAGTGCATAAATTTATAATAAGCAGTATACCCCTCCGGGGAAAGTGAACCCTGTTATTCCCTAAAGGGACTAGAGCATCTCCAAACGGGATCCTATATTTAGAGCGCAGCTTACGAAGAGCGGTCTCAATAATTTTGGAGGCTTGGGAGTCCACTGGATCATCTAGAAACCCAACACCCTCTAGAGTATTCAAGGAAAGACTTGTCTCTTTCTCCGAAAATATGGGAACGTCAAAGAAAAGGTCAACTAACAGACCAGAACTCTTTGATTGCCCAGTTTGGTGTTTAGGAGAAAGTCTATCGGATATAGTCACGAAGCTCGATCGGCCCTTAGATTGTTATGCTACAAAGGCTGTCCAAAAGACATTATGGTTAAACGCTCTGAGCTTCTGGAGCCCATAGTAACTTAACTCAATAGATAATCAAGATTAGAAAGATTAACCTATCCCCTATGCTAAGTGTAAACCAGTGTGGTGCAGTGTCATATAGTGCAGAAATAAACAATTCAAAAGTAAAAGCATAATTAATAATGAGACTTTGGATTTTGACCAGAGTGACCATCATTGTCGACCGTCTCAATTGGTTTTTATATTGATTAGTTGTGTATGCTTCGGATTGACCATCGACTTGTTGAAGTACATAGTTCAATATTGAAGTACTTACGTTAAGTTGTAGTCCATATATATGTCCTAGAAGTTTTGTAGTTTATTTTAAGTTTGATATTGGTTATGCAAGTCTTGTTGTCCATTATAGTTCATATGTTCAGGTTCATTAGGATGTGATTGGCTCTGGTTGTTCATACAAGTTTATATGGATTAGTCTTCTCAAGTGTTCAAGCTCGATTCAAAGGCCTAAAATTGGATAAGTCCCTACAACCAATTCCTTTATCTTAACATAGCCGATCCCTCTTATAAATCCAACACAACATATCCCTCCTTACTCTAAAACATCAACAATCATCCCTTAGCCAAATACTCCATTACCGATCCCTTCATCCCTTTTATGAACCGATCCCTTCACATCGGTACACGGCCGATCCCTCCCTACACCTATCCATGATCGATATCTCTCATAGCCATCACAACGATCCCTATAATTAAATCCCTTCTTCTCTCCATTCACTCCTTTCTCCCTTCATTATTTGAAGAAAAAAACCATTGATCCCTTCCTTCCCCCTTTAAACCATCAATAAGATCCCTCACTCTTGTCCTTCTCCTCTTCTACCACTGTGACGACCTAGAATTTTCAACGTTTGAAATTAAATTATTTAATTGATTTTTGATATTGGAAGTTGTTTTAAGCTTGAGTTTCAATTTTAAATATGAAATTAGCAATCTAATTATGAAATTTAATTATAGAAATTTGGATAAAATTGTAAATCTTCAATTTTAAGCTTGTTAAAAGTAATTTGATGGCTTAGAAATTTATATTGATGATACTGAAGATGATATAAGCTTCAGAATTGAATTTGAAACTTTTTTGTTCAGTATTGAATTTATATCGTTTAAATCGATATTTAAAAATAGCCTTCCGAGGCACAGTCTCAGAATTCAACGAAACCAGTTCCATTGGATCCGTAATATTGTATTATTATCGGATTTCAATTTTCTTAGTATTGGGAGTTTTCATGTGATCGTACGATAAGCAAACGCGTTAAAATTTAAATCGAAAATTCAATATTTTAACTAGTTCAAAAAGCTATCTTCTCCACACGATCAAATTTGGACTCGAAACCTTTTCCATTGAGTTCAGAATAGAGGTTAAACATTATAAACGCCTGTCATCACGTCTCCATTGGAGATCGAAATTTTGAGTTGCGTTTATCGAAGCGATTTGAATTTATTAAATTTAAAATTAATAGTATGTCATAAAGACAGAAGTTACATGTTTTATCCCTTCTAGTACGTGTCCCACTCTCTCTGATTTATTTTTACACACGTTCGTCTTCAATAAAAAAGAAGAAGAAAAAAATCAAAACCGTGCATATCAAAATCAAAAAAAAAAAACTTTTCTTCCATTCAAAATATAAATGGCCAAACTTATCCAGGAAAATCGGTCCCCCTCTTGTTCGAAGAATACTCGAGCCTCCCTCATAATCGAAACGGCCTTCAAATAAGCAACGAAATCGCGAAAGGTGATTCACGAACAATTTTAAATCGCGGCGTTGTCGCGATTATCATGGCCGTAGGGAGGCGCGATCGTAGAGGCCGGTCTTTCGATTTAGGCTTGGGAGTTGCTGCTGGAGTCGATGTGAGCTCGAGATGGAAGGAGAATCGTCAGCGGTGGAGTATTGGGTAGCTCGTACGCGACGCCGCAGGCGTATGGAGGTTGTCGTCTTACGATGGTCTCGAATTGATTCGAGGCAAGCAATGCGGCATTAGAGGAGCTAGGGTTTCATGTTTTTGGAAGCGGTGGCTCAAGAGCATGGTCATTGTCGGCAAAGTCAAGAGCGGAAGCTTGGCGTCAGCAATCCGAGCTAGGGCTTGAAGGCGAGTTCGTAAGTTTGCAGTAAGGTAATTTTAAGATTTTTGTTTTTTCAAAATTATATATATATACAGTGAAGATAAAAAAAAAATATAAGGTATTTCGAAAAATAAAAAAAATAATTACTCTTGGTTACTAAATGTAATCTATTAAAGAATTTTTTTTTTAGTTTAAAAATCAAATTTTATCATTGGTTAATTTAATTTATTAAATGGGAATTTATTTCTAAATCGAATAGTTACTATTAAATGGAAATTAATTTTTCGACTAGCGGAATTAATTTGTATATATGGTTCATCTAATTATTGTCATAAAAAAATAATTGATTAAAGGAAACTTAATTTCAAATTTAGTTAAATAAAATTATTAAAGGAGAAATTTGTTAATTAAAACTATCAAAACGAAAAATTGATTATTTGATTTATTTCGAATATTAATCAATTGTATAAAATTATCTATACAAGGTCTAATACTATGAAGAAAACAATCCGGAGTGAAAATGGATTGCATGCAAAGCTAAGGTCAGATCTTCTCACTCAATCAAATGTTTTTCTAATTTAAATTTTAAATAGTTAGATTTAAAATTGATTGTGCTTGGATGATTGATTTATTATTAGCTATATTAGTTTGATAACTATGCGCCGCATAATAGCGGAGGTTAGTATATTAAAACCATATACCACGATATTCCACCTCGAAGTGGAATTGGTATTATTTATGTATTTGGAGTTGTTGATTTCCCGCACTATATTGCGGATGAGAGCCTATTGCGTCGCATAATAGCGGATAATATTTTATAAATCCCATATAACGCGATATTCCACCTCAAAGTGGAATGGGTATTTAATTGTTGTGCTAACGTCTGTGGATGCAGGGAAACTGGTTGGAGGGATCCAACTGGATTCCTCAAATATTTAATTTGTTTTGTATGTTGTGTGTTGATTATTTTAATTCATGTGACTATTTGTGATTGAAACCGTCGAAGGCTGTAATTTAGCCGAATATATTTTTGGTATCGTAGGATACCAGAAATAAATGAAAATTTGATTTTGAAATTTGGGTAGAAAATTTATAATAAATTCACTCAAAGGAATCGGGTAAATTTTAAAAGAAGGAAATTTAAATAGATAAAGTTTTATCTTTGAAAACTTATCGAATAAATTCCAAAAATATGGGAAAATATTTTAATAAAGGAATTTCAGGTAATACTGTTTAATGGTTGAAGAAAATTTTCAAGATACATATTTTAAAAAAAAAATTGAAAGAGATAAAGAAATTTATTTCAAAAGGAAATAGATATAGAAATTAAATTTGGAATTTAATTTAGAGTCGAAATTAATTTTAGAAATCGATTCGGTAATTAATTTGGAGCTAGAATAAATCTTAGGAATCGATTTGGAAATTTGGTTAGGTGTTTTGGAAATAACTTGGGAAATCAATTTGAATTTATTTGATATTGGAAAATTAATTTGGGAAATCAAATTGGAATTTGATTTTGTGTTTGAAATAAACTTGAAATCAATTTGGGATTTGATTTGGTTTGAAGATGATATTTAGGAATCGATTTAAAATTCGTATATCTGTTGATATTTGGAAATGTAAATTCACAACGGGATTTTGTAAAGAAAAGGGAAATTGTTTAAAAAATATATATTGGTTTATTTTAAAGTGTGGAAAGAAATTTACAAATTGGAATGTAAATTAAAATAAATCAAGAAGATTTATTAATTTATTGGAATGGACCATTTTGTAATTTAAAAAATAATTCTTCCATGGAAAGCCGAGTATATATTTAAAATAGCTTTTGGAAAAAATTTAAAAGTTTTAAATTTGGTTTTAAAATAATATTGTTGAAGAAATTAGTTTGGAAATTTGTTTTAAAGTAAAAATTTATTTAATTAATTGTATAAGGGATTACTTTAAAGATTTAAATTGATATTTGATTTAGAACATAGTTATTTAAATATTTATACTCTATTTACAAAATTTTATTTTTAAAATTAGTTTTGGAACTGAATTTTTATATGAGATATTAGTATAATATTTTTCATAACTAATATTTAAGCAAAATTCTAAAATAGTTTATTTTAAATGTTTCCAAGTATATTTTGAATAAGTATTTTATATTATTTTAAATATTTGAACTCGGCAGAATTTTCAGTGGAAATGAATAAATATTGAAAATGTTTTCCGCGTAAGGAAAAATTGATTTGGAATTTATTTCAAAGGATCGAAGAGTGAAAAATTGATTTGAATTTGTTTTTCAAAGGGTTGAAAACAAAATTTTATCTTGCGAAGATATTAATAATTGGAAAAAAATTATTTGAAATCCAGTGACTGTTGTGAATGATGATTGATAGTTAAATAATTGACTATCAATATTGGCCTTAATCGGCAATTGAATTTCGATGCGACCGGGAGTCGAATTCCAAATGGATATTCGAAACCCACATCGAACCTTTGTGATTGTGATGGATCTTTTATTAAAAGATCAAAGTGAAATTGTTGTGATTTGTTTGAATTTGAATGAACACTTATTTTTTAAAATAAGCGCTCGTTATTCGGATTAGCCGGGAGAGGACCTTGTGTCATAAAACCCATTCCGAATAACGTTACGACGAAATGGGATTGCAATTGAAGATGGTGTCTAAGACCGGGTATTTTCAACAGTGAAAGGATTACGTGTCGAATGTCTCTGCACCGGTTTGCTCCGGTGTAGAGATTTTATCACCCTTTGTGATGGGGATTCCGGACGTGATTAGTAAATATCCGGATTGCAAGGGCTTCTTTTGTAGCGCCTTCGGTTTCGTTCAATCCCGGAACGGACTTGTACGGATGTGTGTCTGACGATACACTTTGAGATGTAAAGCTGGTTTCTATACAATACATTTCTGTTGGTGGTGGAGAATTTATTCTCTTAGCTTAACACCCTTCTCTGAGACGTACAAGCTCAGAGGTTATGTAGTTGATGGTTACTAGTGATACATTCCGAAATTGGTAATGTGGCATACGAAGTGCTGCTGATCATTTGTTGATCGAAGCATGGCTTTTTTGAAAAGCTTAGCTTTGTGGACAAGACTTTGTCGAGCCTCACACCACGGAATGGTCGAAACAGGAAGAATGCAGCAAGGTTATTGGGGGTAGCGCCCCTTAAGGTATGTGCATTTCCTTCTGGATAGAAGTGGTATCGTGGTTTGGAGCCCAGATACTTAACTTATGTGAATATCGCAAATATATATTACTTTGTGATTGTTGTTGTTGAGGATCCTCAGATAAAGGTTGTTTACAACCGGGAGATGGCATACTCGTGTCAGTAGTTACCTATTTTTGCAGAGGTAACCCGGCCTTGTGTTGGCAGAGATCTGGTTAGGTTCTCGGGCGTCCATCCAGAGGCGTCCCATGTGGCAATGGGAAGTTCCTTAGCCTAACATTTGTTGGAAATCCAATCACCAATACACACCTTGTACGGTTTTAGTTGTAGAACCTGCCATTTAATATGGTAGTTATAGTAGGCATACTATAATGGTACGTATGCTGGCTAAGATTAATATTATACTTGCAAATGTTTTCTGCACTATGCACTAATGATAATATTAAAAAGATTTTGCGTATTAAGCATGTTTGACTATCATAAGGAGAAATCTCCCCCAAGTGTGTGATTGCATTGTGTGTGTCGGGAGGCCTTATGGTAGTTTCATTTTCCAAAAAGCATTGCGGATTTCTTTTTAATTCCTTTGTTTTCTTTTGTAAAAGAATAACTGTTTTTAAGATCTCACACCAGTCCCATGATTGACCTAGAGTTTATTGTTCCCTTTCTAAACTCTGGGTGCCCATAATTTTCCTCACGGGCAGCCTAGAGTCAGGTTATCAGTTATTCGGGAGCAAAGTCAGAAAAGAGTTGCTGTGGAGATCAGGAGTTGAAGCTGGATGGCGAGACATATCTCTTTACTATGTAGTGTACGTTGTGTATTGTTAGTGCAAATCAGTTTTCATATAGTCAAGTTATAATAACTGTCAGTGATGTATGATGTTGTTATAAACTCTGATGTTGTATTGTATTAACTGAGATGATTCTTTGTTTTAAAGATTATTCATTTATCTATTATATTTTCTCTGCTGCGAAATGTGAGATTCTGTTGTTGTCTCTATTCTTCTTCTACCGCTTCATTCTTTAACCCTAACGGTTCGGTTTTCCGGCATTCGACTGCTCGACATTTGATATAGTGGACGTATAAATATCGGCTTTCGGTAGTCGTAAAACCGGGTCGTTACAAATTTGGTATCAGAGCACTTGGTTAAGCGACAACCTTGGCTCTATTGGGTGTTACTCATTAGAGATAGAGTCAGTAGTACTCTAGAATGAGTTTGAGAGTAATAATAGATATGAGCGTGTATTTGTTTGTGAATATAAAAAAATTGTTTTATATTGTGATGATTGGTTAGTTGAGAGGTATATGGATTCTGGTCTGTATAGTCCGTACAACTTTATCGATAGGGATCTCTAAACACTTGTATAGAACAATTCGACACGATATTGTTTTAAAAGTAGGATAAATGAAATAATTTTACCCAAAACTATTTTGTATATAAAAGAAATATTTTTTTTTAAAATTATTATAGTATATGGCTGCTTGTTTGTTAGGAAGTGATAATATTAAATTATTATCATTGAAGTTGAATAAAGAATTGAAATCATAATCAGAAGTCGACAAATAAAATCCATATACAATTGAAATTTGAAAATGTAAATTATAAATGAGGTTTATAATTAGAAACAGAATTCTGGAGAAGTTTTTGGAAATGTTTTTGAAAGGATTTGGAATTTTGGAAATTAACTCCATTGAGTTTGAAAATGAATTTTCAAAGGTTTTGAAAAAAGTGTTTCGAAGGGATAAAAGCTCTAAACTCTTTCCGGTCGCTGGAAAATAACTTCGATAATGACTGCAGCATCATCGATGTTCATTTTCGAGTTTCCAAGAAAGGGATTGCTACCAAATGATTTTAAATGAAAGTTGTTTGCAAACTGGGTTTGGTTTTGAGAATTCAAAAATGATAATTTGAATTGATTTCAAAAATGAATTTTGAAAGGTTGAAAAGACTCTGGAATGTTATATAAAATAGTTATGGAATATCATTAAGTTGATAACTCGTAAAGTTTGAAATTGTTAACATAAAAATCTAACTTAAAGAGAAGTTAGAAAAAGGTAAATGTGGAAGCAAAATAAGTTGGAAGGAAAAATTAAGATCAAGTGGAATTAAAAATGAGAATTTAATGAAAGAATTGAGATTGAAAAATTAAGTCAAATAAAATGATGATATGGATTCAAAATGAAATTGAAATTGAAGTTTTGAGTTAATTTGAATAAATGTGAATTTGAGAAGTCTTATAGACTAAATGGTTGGAATAAAATTTATTAAGATGGAAAATAAAATTGTGAATGAATGAATAAATTTACAATTACAATTAAATGAAAGTGAAATTGAATGTTGAAATTCACTTCGAATTTGTAAGCAAATAGAATTGAATTGGAATTAAATTTGATTTGTACTAAACAAAGTGAAATACTGAAATAAAATTAGCAAATGAAACTAATTGAAGGAATGACAAACATATATAGTTTGAAATGAATTGAATTCAATAATTATAAATAAAAGGTAAATTGAATTCATTTAGAATTGGAAATCCAGTTAAATATAAGTGGTTGTAAACCAGAATGGTGAATTGAAATTGAATTGTGTTTAGGAATGAACAAAAGAATAAAAATTGGGACTGGAACTGAATATTGAGAACCAATTTGAATTGTGAAAAAAAATGAAGTTGTAAAATTAGTTAGAAGTAAACTAAAGATAATAAAGGTGAAAAAATGGGTTGTGATGAAATAAATTAGAACCTGTAAAGAATTAGTAAAAGAAACTAATTTAAAATAGGAAGATGAATTTGTTGTGAATGAAAGATAATTGATAAAATTTTATATTCAGAAGGTAAGTTGAATCCAAGTAAATTGTAATTGTAATTTGAATTCAGATGAAAGTGAAAATGCAAAATTGAACAAGAATGGATATATAACTTCAATGGTATAGTAAAGATGGTATAAGAAGTATATATTGAAGATTTTGTAAAGGAATGTGTAAAATGATATTTGAATGTTGAAATTGGATATTATGGCTAGTAGGATATACAGGTATATTAAAGGAAATGGAATTGGGATTTGATTTTCGAAGATAAAATTGAATTGCTCGACAAAAAGGTATGTATTTGAATTTCAGTATGAAATTTGATGTTCTTCTTGTCTAGCCGCTTGGCATTTTCGTTTTCTTTTTGAAATCTGGGGGCCGTGGTGCCATTTTTGTAGTCGTACCGAGCTAGCCACGCAAAGGAGACGCTGGCGAAATTTTTCGAAAATTTAGGGAGCTAGAAAAATTTTGAAAATTTAAAATTTGAATTTTAATTCGAATGGTTAAGAAAATAATATTGTTTGGAGTTTACGGTTGAGGTTGGAAAGTTAGTTGAATCAATAATGGATTGTTAATAAAAGATTGGTTTTGACAAGTTATTAAAACTGTTTATTTTGGGTACTTAGATAACGGGTTAAGGTCCATTCTTCTTAACTAGTAATTTCAGGACGAAATTCTTTTAAAAGGGGAAGGATGGATGACCCAGAATTTTCAACATTTAAAATTAAATTATTTAATTTATTTTTGATATTGGAAGTTGTTTTAAGCTTGAGCTTCAATTTTAACTATGAAATTAGCAATCTAATTATCAAATTTAATAACAGAAATTTGGATAAAATTGTAAATCTTCAATTTTAAGCTTGTTAAAAATAATTTGATGGCTTAGAAAATTTATATTGATGATACTGAAGATGATAGAAGCTTCAGAATTGAATTTGAAACTGTTTTGTTCAGTATTGAATTTATATCATTTAAATCGATATTTAAAAATAGCCTTCCAAGGCATAGTCTCGGAATTCGACGAAACCAATTCCATTGGATCCGTAATATTGTATTATTATCGGATTTCAATTTTCGTAGTATTCGGAGTTGTCGTGTGATCGTACGATAAGCAAACGCATTAAAATTTAAATCAAAAATTCGATATTTTAACTGGTTCAAAAAGCTATCTTCTCCATACGATTAAGTTTGGACTCAAAACCTTTTCCATTGAGTTCAGAATAGGGGTTAAACATTATAAACGCCTGTCGGCACGTCCCGATTGGAGATCGAAATTTTGAGTTGCGTTTATCGAAGCGATTTGAATTAAAATTTAAATTTAAAATTAATAATATGTCACAAACACAGAAGTTACACGTTTTATCCCTTCTAGCACGTGTCCCACTCTCTCTGATTTGTTTTTACACGTGTTCGTCTTCAATAAAAAAAGAAGATAAAAAATCAAAACCGTGCATATCAAAATCGAAAAAAAAAACTTTTCTTTCATTCAAAATATAAATGGCCGAACTTCTCCAGGAAAATCGGTCCCCCTCTTGTTCAAAGAATACTCGAGCCTCCCTCATAATCAAACCGGCCTTCAAATAAACAATGAAATCGCGAAAGGCGAATCACGAACCATGTTAAATCGCTGTGTTGTCGCGATTATCGTGGCCGAAGGGAGGCGCGATCGTGGAGGCTGGTCTTTCGATTTAGGCTTGGGAGTTGCTGCTGGAGTCGTCGCGAGCTCGAGATGGAAGGAGAATCGTCGGCGGTGGAGTATTGAGTTGCTCGTACGCGACGCTGCAGGCGTATGGAGGTTGTCGTCTCGCAATGGTCTCGAGTTGATTCGAGGCAAGCAATGCGGCATCGGAGGAGCTAGGGTTCGTTTTTTTGGAAACGGTGGCTCCGGAGCATGGTCATTGTTGGCGAAGTCGAGAGAGGAAGCTTGGCATTAGCAAGCCGAGCTAGGGCTTGAAGGCGAGTTCGTCAGTTTGCAGTAAGGTAATTTTAAGATTTTTGTTTTTGCAAAATATTATATATATACAGTGAAGATAAAAATAAATATATAAGGTATTTCGAAAAATAAAAAAAATGTAATTATTCTTAGTTACTAAATATAATCTATTAAAGAAAAAAAATTTAGTTTAAAAATCAAATTTTATCATTGGTTAATGTAATTTATTAAATGGGAATTTATTTCTAAATCGAATAGTTACTATGAAATGGAAATTAATTTTTCGACTAGCGGAATTAATTTGTATAAATGGTTCATCTAATTATTGTCATAAAAAAATAATTTATTAAAGGAAACTTAATTTTAAATTTTAGTTAAATAAAATTATTAAAGGAGAAATTTGTTAACTAAAACTATCAAAACGAAAAATTGATTATCTGATTTATTTCGAATATTAATCAATTGTATAAAATTATATATACAAGGTCTAATACTATGAAGAAAACAATCCGGTGTGAAAATGGATTGCATGCAAAGCTAAGGTAAGATCTTCTCACTCAATCAAATGTTTTTTGATTTAAATTTTGAATAGTTAGATTTAAAATTTAGCAAAGGCTAGCGGGGTTAACAGGGCCCCTACCTGATTTTATTGCAACAATACAATAAAAAACATTAGCTTGTCCAACAAATTGGAACAAGCAATAAGAAAAAACACACAGGGACTAACAAGGAAAGTAAAGAAGTTAAAAACAAGCACACCAAGCAAACAAGAGTTAGATTTAAAATTTATTGTGCTTGGATGATTGATTTATTATTAGTTATATTAGTTTAGACCCTATGCGCCGCATAATAGCAGAGGTTATTATTATATGAAACCCATATACCGCGATATTCCACCTTGAAGTGGAATTGGTATTATATATGTATTTGGAGTTGTTTATTTCCCGCGTCATATAGCGGATGAGACCCTATTGCGTCGCATAATAGCGGATAGTATAATATAAATCCCATATACCGCGATATTCTACCTCGAAGTGGAATGAGTATTTAATTGTTGTACTAACGTCTGTGGATGCAAGAAACAGGTTGGAGGGATCCAACTGAATTCCATAAATATTTAATTTGTTTTGTATGTTGTGTGTGTAGATTATTTTAATTCATGTGACTATTTGTGATTGAAACCGTCGAAGGCTGTAATTTATCCGAATATGTTTTTGGTATCGTAGGATACCAGAAATAAATAAAAATTTGATTTTGAAACTTGGGTAGAAAATTTATAATAAATTCACTCAAAGGAATCGGGTAAATATTAAAAGAAGGAAATTTAAATAGATAATGTTTTATCTTTGAAAACTTATTGAATAAATTCCAAAAATATGAGAAAATATTTTAATAAAGGAATTTCAGGTAATACTGTTTAATGGTTGAAGAAAATTTTCAAGATACATATTTTAAAAAAAATTGAAAGAGATAAAGAAATTTATTTCAAAAGGAAATAAATATAGAAATTAAATTTGGAATTTAATTTAGAGTCGAAATTAATTTTAGAAATCGATTCGGTAATTAATTTGGAGCTCGAATAAACCTTAGGAATCGATTTGGAAATTTGGTTAGGTGTTTTGGAAATAACTTGGGAAATCAATTTGAAATTGATTTGATATTGGAAAATTAATTTGGGAAATCAAATTGGAATTTGATTTTGTGTTTGAAATAATCTGGAAATCAATTTGGGATTTGATTTGGTTTGAAGATGATATTTAGGAATCGATTTAAAATTCGTATATCAGTTGATATTTGGAAATGTAAATTCACAACGGGAATTTGTAAAGAAAAGGGAAATTGTTTTAAAATAAATATTGGTTTATTTTAAAGTGTGGAAAGAAATTTACAAATTGGAATGTAAATTAAAATAAATCAAGAAGATTTATTAATTTATTGGAATGGACCATTTTGTAATGGAAAAATAATTCTTCCCTGGAAAGCCGAGTATATTTTTAAAATAGCTTTTGAAAAAAATTTAAAAGTTTTAGATTTGTTTTTAAAATAATATTGTTGAAGAAATTAGTTTGGAAATTTGTTTTAAAGTAAAAATTTATTTAATTAATTATATAAGGGATTACTTTAAAGATTTAAATTGATATTTGATTTAGAAAATAGTTATTTAAATATTTATACTCTATTTACAAATTTTTATTTTAAAATTAGTTTTGGACCTGAATTTTTATACGAGATATTAGTATAATATTTTTCATAACTAATATTTAAGCAAAATATTCTAAAATTGTTTATTTAAATGTTTCCAAATATATTTTGAATAAGTATTTTATATTATTTTAAATATTTGAACTCGGCAGAATTTTCAGTGGAAATGAATAAATATTGAAAATGTTTTCCGCGTAAGGAAAAATTGATTTGGAATTTATTTTAAAGGATCGAAGTGTGAAAAATTGATTTGAATTTGTTTTTCAAAGGGTTGAAAACAAAATTTTATCTTGCGAAGATATTAATAATTGGAAAAAAATTATTTGAAATCCAGTGACTGTTGTGAATGATGATTGATAGTTAAATAATCGACTGTCAATATTGGCCTTAATCGACAATTGAATTTCGATGCGATCGAAAGTCGAATTCCAAATGGATATTCGAAACCCACATCGAACCTTTGTGATTGTGATGGATCTTTTGTTAAAAGATCAAAGTGAAATTGTTGTGATTTGTTTGAATTTGAATGAACACTTATTTTTTAAAATAAGCGCTCGTTATTCGGATTAGCCGGGAGAGGACCTTGTGTCATAAAACCCATTCCGAATAACGATACGATGAAATGGGATTGCAATTGAAGATGTGTTGAAGACCGGGTATTTTCGACAGCGAAAGGATTACCTGTCGAATTTCTCTGCACCGGGTTGCTCCGGTACAGAGATTTTATCACTCTTTGTAATGGGGATTCCGGACGTGATTAGTAAATATCCGAATTGCAAGGGCTTGTTTTGAAGTGCCTTCGGTTTCATTCGATCCTGGAACGGACTTGTATGGATGTGTGTCTGACGTTAAACTTTGAGATGTAAAGCTGGTTTCTATCAAATACATTTCTGTTAGTGGCGGAGAATTTATTCTCTTAGCTTAACACCCTTCTCTGAGACGTACGAGCTCAGAGGTTATGTAGTTGATGGTTACTAGTGATACATTCTCAAATTGGTAATGTGGCATATGAAGTGCTGCTGATCATTTGTTGATCGAAGCATGGCTTTTGTGAAAAGCGTAGCTTTGTGGACGAGACTCCGTCGAGCCTCACACCCCGGAATAGTCGAAACAGGAAGAATGCAGCAAGGTTATAGGGGGTAGCGCCACTTAGGGTATGTGCATTTCCTTTTGGATAGAGTGGTATCATGGTATGGAGCCCAAATACTTAACTTATGTGAATGTCACAATTATATATTACTTTGTGATTGTTGTTGTTGAGGATCCTCGGATAAAGGTTGTTTACAACCGGGGGATGGCATACTCGTGTCAGCGGTTACCTATTTTTGCAGAGGTAACCCGGTCTTGTGTTGGCAGAGATCCGGTTAGGTTCTCGGGGCGTCCATCCAGAGGCGTACCCATGTGGCAATAGGAATTCCTTAGCCTGACCATTTGTTGGAAATCCAATCACGAATACGCACCTTGTATGGTTTTCGTTGTAGAACCTTCCATTTAATATGGTAGCTATAGTAGGCGTACTATAATGGTACGTATGCTGGCTAAGATTAATATTATACTTGCAAATGTTTTCTGCACTATGCACTAATGATAATATTAAAAAGATTTTGCGTATTAAGCATGTTTGACTATCATAAGGAGAAATCTCCCCCAAGTGTGCGATTGCATTGTGTGTGTGCTGGGAGGCCTTATGGTAGTTTCATTTTCCAAAAAGCATTACGGATTTATTTTAAATTCCTTTGTTTTCTTTTGTAAAAGAGAAACTGTTTTTAAGGTCTCACACCAGTCCCATGACTGACCTGGAGTTTATTGTTTCCTTTCTAAACTCTGGGTGCCCATAATTTTCCTCACGGGCAGCCTAGAGTCAGGTTATCAGTTATTCGGGAGCAAAGTCAGAAAAGAGTTGTTGTGGAGGTCAGGAGTTGAAGCTGGATGGCGAGACGTATCTCTTTACTATGTAGCCTCCGTTGCGTATGGTAAGTGCAAATTAGTTTTCATATAGTTAAGTTATAATAATTGTCAGTGATGTATGATGTCGTTGTAAACTTTGATGTTGTATTGTATTAACTGAAATGATTCTTTGTTTTAAAGATTATTCATTTATCTATTATCTTTGCTCTGCTGCGAAATGTGAGGTTCTGTTATTTTCTCTGTTCTTCTTCTACCTCTTTATTCTTTAACCCTAACGGTTCGGTTTTTCGGCATTCGACTGTTCGACATTTGATACAGTGGACGTATAAATGTCGACTTTCGGAAGTCGTAAAACCGAGTCGTTACAACCACCTCACCAAACCTAATATCACCATTGTTCTCCTCCTTTTCACCTAATTTAACACCTCATCCATGTAATTAAATGTGAAAAGACCCATCACTCGTCACCAAATCAAACACAGTCAAAACTAAAAACCTACCTATGTATGTAATTGGCGGTGAGATATGGAGAAGTGGACGACGATGGCAAATGTTTTGAAGATGATCAAAATTAAAGTAGAAGAGGGATCAGATTGATAAAGGTATGAAGGGTCGCAATGGGTTTTGATCCGAAGTTAAAGAAGGAAAAGAAGGGAATACAATTCGGTTATGGACAGGCAAATAGAATAAAGCTAATAAAGTAAAGTGAACAATCGAGGGATGGAGAAGAGAAATATTGGCTTATAGATGGGGCTTATGGGATTGGCCCATCTTGCTCTTCTCCACGAAGCCAAAAAAATTAAGTCCCCAGCATAAAAAGGGATCGGGTACGATCCCTCAACTTGGGGATCCGATCCGATCCTTATGTACATATAAAAAAATGGATAAGAGGGAAAGGGATCGGCCAACGGAATTCTGATCCCTATTGAAATATATATATAATAAATAAATAAATATAAATTCAATGAAATTGCATCTAACTCACGAAAATTGGCGATGAATCGTGAGCGTGCAAATGCATCCAGGAGCCAACGATAAGAACATGTATATGTATACTCTAAAAATTCAAATTTTGAAATCGACATAAACTAAATTTTCACCTGAGGTTTCCAAAGTGAAAATGGATCGGATAACCGAGGCCTACTAGCTTCATGGAATATGGCACAGATACAAACTAATGGAATACGATCTAGGATTTATACTATTGGAAATCAACCAATCGCCACGATGATCTGGCAAAGATACAACACTTTGAATTTTAATTCAACACTTTGAACATCATACATTGCAACAATGATCGATCAATAACTCAACATCTACAGATCCAATCAACATGAAACTTGGAGGACAAGTATACCACAACATGAAGAACCCCTCATAGGGATCGTAGCTCCTAAATCCACCAAGAGAGGAATCGGCCTTGTTCTTTCCTCCTTGGTATTTGGACCATGCGATCCCTTTTGTGGGCCCATGTGGTTTTGGAGATCCTTCTGCTAAATTTTCAGGGAAATATTTCATTGTCCTCTATAAATACAAATTTGATTGTTCATTATTGTGATCTTGAGGCCCCTTGTTGCTTTGTATTCTTTTGTAATTAAGGATTTTCATCTGATTTCTCTTGTTCTTCGCAACTAATGCCGAACCAGTATAAACTGCTATGTCTGTGTTATTTGTTTATTTCTTATTGTTTTACTGCTATATTCTCTCTGTTTACATTTAATATTCTTCATTTATCCCTCTACTACAAATCGCTTAGTTGTTTGTGCTAATTTGGTGCAAAAAAATACATACATGTATTTGTTGTTGATTGTTTATATCCTTATATAATGATGCTCATTGATTGTCATTTATATGGTGCATTAATTAAGTTTACCAAATGGGAAATTAAATCAATCATCTTTGTTGCCCTTCAAATATTTCCCATATTTCCTTTGTGTTTACCTATCCATTTATTTCTAGTTATATGTCTACACCTTGTCATCAATTGATAACACCTATCATATATTGCCCTTACAGAATTTACACTATAATATATATATATATATATATATATATATATATATTTTTTATACTTACATTCATGCCATATATATACATGTTGCTAATTAATGACATTCATATAATTAATCAATTTAATTAAAGAGAGAGAAGTGAAATGTTTCTCTCTCTATATATAAATAATATGCACCTTATTAGTTAAATAAGTTAAGAGAAGGAAATGAAAATTTTCCTTCTTTAAATAAATTTGTACCCCCTCATTAATCCAATAATTTAAGAGATAGAAATATGTATATAAGAGTATATTTGATAAATTATAATTTAAATACACATTAAATTAAAGTAAAACTTTATTTATAAAATTAAATAAAATATTGATTTTATTTAAAAGAAACTGGAAAAGTTCTAAATGAATTTAGACTTCGTATGCCAATTAAAGATCCAGAATGACTAATTTTTTTGAAATTCACCGATTTGTTCTGCTGCAAGCTGGCCTAGTTCCTTCAACGGTATTAGAGCCCAAAAGCCTATGCGGTCTAAATTAGTCATACTATGACTAACTAATTAAGCTTGCCTACATTGTACAATGTCTAGAAAGGTAATGCTAGGATTGGAATTGGGTAATCAAGTACCCTGTCCTACCCAGTTACCAAATTGGGTTGAAAGGGAAAGTGAGCCCAAAGGTTGGCCCTAATAGAAAATGCCCTATTTGAATCGAGCCTTAAGCTAATTTTCAAAATAGTTTTGAAAATTAAGATAAGATTTAAAATTTAAATTTAAAATAAAAACATATTTATTACTGAAGGTTATAACATAACATAAAATTTCATGTTTGAAACTATTTGAATATTAATTTCGAAATTTAAAGCTTATTAATATGATTAATAAATTAAATAAATTAATTGAGTTAATTAATTAATACTTATATGCATGTTTTATATATATATATATATATTGATATACGTTATGTTATTTTAAAGTGTTTAAGATAACATAAGTATACATATACATACATACATACATACATACATACATACATATATATATATATATATATATATATATATATGCAAGATAAATTTTGAAATTAATATAATTCAGTTAAAGTTGTTTAATTAAATAAATTAATTAAAGGTTAATTAATTAAATAAAAATAAGCATATATAAGATATAGGTGTTATATTATAAAGCTTATAGTAGATATGTCCAATATAAATGTTGTATCAAATACTAATATAAGGTTAATTAAAGAGTTAATTAATTTAAATTAATTAAAAAAGATTTAATTAAATAAAATATTATGCATATGACTATCATATGAATAATATGAAATATAAAAGTTATATAACAATAAAATTTATATGACATGAATGTATAAACTAAAGGTGGAACATTAAAGCAACCCAAATAGACTTAACAAATAAATACAGATTTAAATGTACAAATACTGTTATTTCTAATGTGTTTGACACTTAAACCATAAGGGTATTTCATAAGAAATATATTATTCCATTAGTCGATATTACTCAATATAATATATTAAAGATTATGAACCTTCAATATAATGTGTCCTCTATCACATATATATTATTCAATCACTTGCATACTCCTTATTTGCTAAGAAAACTCAACCTAGAGATGTATGTATAGTACTATTAAAATATTAAATAGATGAGGTAAGATAACTATATGTATTTATTGAGAAAACTTGAGGTACACATACTGTATACTTAGGTCGTTTGTAACAACCCACATTTCCGTACCCATTGAGCCAACAATAAACCACACATGTCCAACCCAAATTGAACAAAAAATGGATCGTTAAAGGTAAGAGAAAAATGAATATAGAACATAATCTCACTCAAATGAAATAACATATATTATTGAACAATAATATTTACACCGAAATTTTGTAAAAATACATATATCAGAGTCTAACCTACATTCTGCTTGGAATGTTATAATACATGTCCTTATAATTTGCTGAAAAAACAACAAACAAATGCAACGGAAATAGAATACGTTCACACCTGATGGAATCTCCAGCTCTCTTATGGAAACTCCCAATATCTTCAACTAATCCTCAAACTAAACGGATCTTACCCGAGTATAAAAATACCCAGATCAGTTTGGCAAACCAGCGTGAGAAACTCAATTCATAAATGACAAAGTCATAAATCAACGATTTGTGACAAAAATCTTTTGAAAAGAAAGGGTATCCTGTAAGACTATGTCGGATATAAACATAGACGGGTTTTTACCTTATGATAACCTAGACATTTTTATCAAAACATTTTGTAGCACCAGAATTGGTCCTTAACACCCTTGAGAAAGATTATGTAGAGAGATTAATGAAGAAAGTAAATTAAAACAGAAAATTATATACTAAATTAAATGCAAAGACAAGAACATCGGATTTATAGTGGTTCGGCGTAGCTGCTTACGTCCACTTTGAAGTTAATCTTTATTGCTTTACTCAACAATTGGTTACAGATACAATCTGTACACCAACTACTTGAATACAAATGCTAAGTAATGAGAATGAGTCTTGAATGCGACAGAGTCTCCCTAGTGTTCTCGAAAAAAGGTCCCTTTCACCGTGCCCCTGCCCTTCTATTTATAGACGAAGATAGGATGGACTTCTCTCGTAGGCCTAGGAACAAAGCACCTCAGCCCGTGTTAATTTCTGCATGCCGAGCCGTAAATGCCGAACGGCAATTGCCGAACCACATATTCAGGCTGAACGACATTCATATGCCGATCGAGGAAGGCATGCCAAATGGTACCTGTATGCCGAACGAGGCAGTGCGCTAAGTGAGAAGTGTAGGTCGAACGAGACCTATGCTAAACGAGACTTGATGCCGATCGAAGGAGATGCCGAACGACTTATTTATGCCAAGCGAGGTCTCGTGCCGAACGAGGCTTCATGCCGAATGAGGCCAGATGCCGAACGGCCTCTCAATGCCAAGCGAGGCGAGATGCCAAGCGACCCTTCTATGCCGAACGATGTTCTATGCCGAGCGAGGGGAGGTGTGCTGAACGAGGCTCTATGCTGAGCGATCTCTTAATATCGAACGATGCTTTATGCCACGCGACCCCTCAATGCCGAACGGTGCTCTATGTCGTGCGACATCTTAATGCCGAATGGTGCTCTATGCTGAGCCTCTTGTTACTTGGTCAAACCACCGGGTAACACTTGCCCCCAAAAGTGTATCATGTAGACAAACATGATGCGCTTTGAAACATGTGTACTCCGCGTTTTCCTTTAAGCCCCTATTTTGTCCTCTCTATTGTGATCTCCCGAATGCCGGACGAGGCATTGAATGCCGAACGACATATGGATGCCGAACGACATATGGATGCCGAACGACATTAGATGCCGAACGACATACAGATGCCGAAAGACATTGATGTCAAACGAGAGAAGTGCCTTGACCGGTTCTACGGTCACTGTCCATTCATCTTCCCTCGTTCCTATATAACTCAACACTTCTCTTCTTTTCCCTTTTTACTTTTTACCTCTGCTTTAACATCCTTACGAACCTACCTCCCTCCAGACTTTTGCCAACACCCACCTTTTTGACCCCGAGTCCCACACGTTACTTCTCGACTGCACTCAACAACAAATCTGAGAGGATTCCACTTCTAAATTGAGCACCTCATTAGACTTCGACCCTTCCTACTAGGTATGAATTTTTCACTTGCTCGAATTTCTACAGTTAGGGATTTTGGACAAGACCTGGATTTACGACCTCCCCCTAACCTATGGATAATGGAAACCACATAAATAATGAAAGTGGATATGAGGTTTGGACGAGCCTTAGGGTTAAATGGAGAGGAGGATGGAAGAGGAAGTCGGCTCGATATGAATCGGTGAGGGTTGAGATGGCCGTTCGAATGTGGCGTGCGAATTGGAGTGGTGGTCGACTGGCCACTTAGGAGGGTATTTAGTTTGCTCGAAAAAATAAGTTGGAGTTCGACGTATGAATGTGGCTCGACATGAATTCTGCATGCCGAACAATGTGAGGGATTGTAGGAGTAAAGTTGAGGTTGGGTTTAGTGTGCCAAGCGATGTGGTTAGGTATAGCTAGAGCTCGGCATGACCTCCTATGCCGAACGGCGTTAGATGGAGCGCGGGAGAAAAGTGGGAGATGGGTAGAGTGTCGAACGAGGCGGCTCGGCATGACTTGCTGGATGACTCATTTGTGCCGAGCGGTAGAGAGGAATTGTAGGAAGGAAGTTGGCATTGAGGAAAAAGTGTCGAGCGATGCGGCTCGGCATGTCTGCAGTCTAGCACGATTGTGGTTCGGCATGACTCGTCGCATGCCGAACGGTAGTGATGGATGGTAGGAGAGTGGTGTACAACAACCACACTAGTCGAACATAATGCATAGTTGACTTAACCTATTTTTTAATGCCCGAACAAATGATATTAAACAGGACAAGGACTTAAGCAATTGAGTATATCAGACAATCCAGACTGATAACTCTTCTACTGTGACAACTATAAAACTGAATTTAACTTGATTAAAATGGGGAATAACCTTTAACGTATAGTGTCGATGTCTAGTTCAAAACATAAACTATCTTACGACAAGCTCTCGTTGACGGTCATCGAAGATGATAGTTCGAAGCTTAACTTTATTTCACCAACCCTATGACTTTTAATTTCTTGGCACTTATACTTACATGAATGCACTAGTTCGCACACCACACGGGGGGAGTATTTTTATCGTTAAGTCTAATGTCGATTGTTTTTCAAGTATAGTTCAAATAGGTGTTTCGTCAGATTCAACATTCACTAGAGATGTCTAGGAAATCTAGTTGTGCCACGATCTCAAACAGACCCAAGCCATCTTCTCAATAAGAAGTAGTTGGAACTTCAAATCTGTCGACCACTCCCATACAAGACATGTCGAGCCCCGCGATCACATCCGTCGACTTGGCTCCCGATGCCTTGGATGGAGCGATCTTTTTAGATGATCTGATCGATTCCCAAGCCTCGAGAATTAACGAAAAAATGCTCCATCGTATATGCTCTGTACACGGGATTCCTTTCGACGACGTGTTGGTTCCATCGGAACATGATCATCCTTACTTGCCCTCAGTCGGCTATACGGCCTGCAACAGATTCATGTGTTGGGTCAATAGCGTGCCACCGCTCAACTCCTTCCTCCGTGACCTATTACAGTACATCGAGATCGCCCCACCGCAACTACATCCAAACAGCCACGCGACGGCACTTGCATTCTCTTCATGAGTGTCCTTTTCAAGCTCTCGACTCTTGGCGATATCCGCTATATCTATCGTTTCAAGAGATGGTCAAACAACCCATCTTTTGTATTTCTCGAGCTGCATAGCAAGTGTCAAATTCTGACTGGGGCATGAAGCAAGTTCTTCCAGTATAAGCAGGATGGTTCTACGTGCGCTGTCCCTCTGGCTTCACAAGGAGATGAGTGGAAGGGAGTAAGTTTCTTTTTTGAATCGATACTTGCATTTGCACCTTTTCTAACTCTTTATCTACTTTTTCAGGTATCAGCCCACGTCCCGAAGGCTTCGGGTATTCTGAAGCCGTCGAGGCTATTTGAGCTATCCCCGTAAGAGACCGAGACATTAGGTCTCTTATTTCGAACGAGTCGCTCTTGAAGTTTGGGCTGCTGGCGGCAGGTCATCGGAAAAGCCTTCCTCAAGATGTCACCATAACAGCATCTGCCTCGGGTAAAGGTAAAAAGAAGGCTGGGCCCTCAGCACGTGACACCCCTGACACATCTGAGGAGGGGGAGATTAAAGAAGCTGAAACCTTCGAAGTACATGGCGAGAATGTTGGCCCTGCTCGGGAGCCGGTAGACGAGGTGCACGATATCGAAATTACGCCTCACCCTGCGAAGGGAGAGAAAAAACTGACGTACAAACTGAGGAAGAAGACAACGGGTGGTACCTCTAAAGTCATAATCACGTCGGTGGATAGAGAGCCTTCTCCTCAACGCTTAGAGAGTTCATTGAAAGGCCTGTCGGACCTCACTTTTCCCGATGACTTGCTTAACTACGGCTTCAATTATCCAGAAGCGCTTAAACTTCATTCCCCTGCAAGAGGCGATGTAGGCGCTAAGCCTATGTTCAGGGAGAAAAAACTCCCATAAGTAGAGATAAAGAAACTGGTCCGTTGAGGGGAAACACTAGGACACACACGGACACGTGCACTTCACTTTGCACTTAAATTTCTGCCATCGCTCTACTCTTTGCTAACTTGTCATTATTTAAATTTTGCGCGGGTGATATGGGATGTACACACGGGATCGATCGTCTTCGCGGGTCATCCATCTTTCACCACTCTGGACGTGATTCGGGCTCCGGAAGACGTCGGGATAGAGATGACGACGGTGACAGGGATTATCACTCCTGGGATTTATCATCTCGAAAGAAAACTTACCATCAGCCTTCATACCATTATAATCCTCCTTCTCCCTCGGAGCAAGGCAGGGAGAAATACGTCCACAAGGGGTCCCAATCCGATGCTCCCATGATCAACACTCTGGTTCATCCAACACACGACAATCTCAGGAACCCCATAAGAAAACTGAGCTCTCAAGACCATCTTCCCCTGTTCCCGCAAAAGATCCGACGATATCGGAAAGGCTAGCCGAACTTAAGGCTAAGTTCCCCAAAATATGCATCGATGGTTTGAATTTTATTCCGACGATCCCTCACATTCCGGGACACGTCAAACATAGCACTATTGCTTGTAACAATGACGTCAATGTTCAACATGATGTGCTTGTTCATTTAGCGGAAAAAGTCTTGGAAGTCTAAGTTGAGCGTCAACACGAAATTGATCACCTAAAGCTCGAGGCCATTCACGATAAGGACATTATCAAAGCTCAATATGAAGAGCTCTCTTCTTACAAATCTCAGCTTGAAGCCGTCCAACAAAGTGCTAAAGATACTGCAGTGGCCGTCAATCGTTTGGAAACGACACATAAAAAAGAAATTGACGAAGTGTTCCAATGCTGCAGGGCCCTAGCGTTAGAGAAGGATTCAGTTCAGAAGGAAAGGGATGCATTTTCCCTTCGAGTCAAAGAGTTCAACTCCACAAAGAGAGAGAGGAAAAAACTGCTGCCCAGGAAGAGTCGCAGCGATATTGCGATGAGATTGTTGCTACGCAACTCCTGAATGAAAAACTCGACAATGAGCTCTCTAAAGTTGGGATGCTGAAAGATGAGGCCCGTGAAGAGGGCAAAAGAATAGCATCCATGGAGATTGACTCTCGCATTGAGGCGGCTACGGAGGCTGGCAGGGAGGAGATCAAATGCTTGTTCGACCCACTCATAGCGTAATACAACGC
Source organism: Allium cepa (assembly GCA_030765085.1). Classification (NCBI taxonomy): domain Eukaryota; kingdom Viridiplantae; phylum Streptophyta; class Magnoliopsida; order Asparagales; family Amaryllidaceae; genus Allium; species Allium cepa. Next base: position 447,333,229 of record CM060931.1, read on the forward strand.
TCGTGTCCTCATGCATCGAGACTTAACTTTTATTGGCGAGGGCTACCACGAATCTCTAGCCGAAGCATGGAAGACTATAATAGAAATTAGAAAAGTAGAGCTGGGCACCGAGGAGGTTGATGAGGAGGCTTTGATAAAAGAATTTCTCAGGGGGAATGAGCATTCGGACTTGTCTACAGCGAAGGCCCTCTACTGAAAAAGTTCCTCCTCATCAAAAGGAAAGGATGTCATACCCGGTCCATCAGGAATTGAGTCTCCAGCTCCTCCTCCTACTCAATCAGTTGATCGACCAGTACTCGATCCATTCAAGCAACACGCTGGTTATGACCCGTAAGACCCTGGCCTTGACATTCATATTCTATCTCCCATTCCAGAGGGAGTGACTCCTCGGACGGTTGAGAGCCAGCAAGAAGCCGATATATAGCTTTTCTTCTTAAAGTTAAAAGAGCCGTCGTTTTTGATGAGAGCTATTGTATTCTAACGTTTGTCTCTTGTGATTTTGCGCAGGCCGTTCTGATCCTGAATCAACTCCAAGGAGCGATAACGCCAAGGTGGAGAAGGGGAAAACGAGCGAGGCTACTCACGTGGGAGAGACTCCCGGCCTAGATGCTCAAGTGATTGAGGCGCTTGATGAGGATAAGTCTGAGACTTCGTCTACCGTCGAAGAAATTTATGAAATTGAGATCACAAGCGCCTCTGGACACACTTCTAAAATGTGTATGAAGGAGCAGCTCATGGAGGAAAAGAAAACGACAGCTGAAATCAAAGTCGAGCCCCAAGTCGTCAATCTAGATGATCCTTTGAACAAGCCTTTGAAAGTCATCCTCCCTGGTGGGTCCCGACCACTAGAGGTCCCTCGTTCTTCCTCGGTTGTTACCTCTCCATCAAGAAAAATGTCCAAACGAAAACACGTGGGGGAAGAGTCACCTGAGAAAAAAAAAGAGGAAAAGAAGCCCAAGAAGTAGCTGTTACACTCGTTCAATTAGAGCTATCTTAGATTATGTAATTATTTTTATTTAGTTTCGTAGTCAATGTAAATAGACTTTTGACTCCGAGTTTTGGAGGAGTTGTGGCAGAACCTCATTTTGGATGAATTAATATAATTTAGTTCTTTTGTCTTTCAAATGAATTTTACTGTTCAGCCTTTTGTATTATTTTGGTCGAAACTCGAGCTATTGGGAGTTACATAAACCCCCAATTCATCCTTATATAACTCGAAAATTCTTTGAAATTGTACATCCATTATTCCATGCTTTGGGTACTTAGAATATTTTTCAGTCCGTATGCCGGGGACTTGATGACTTCCAGTCAGTTGTGCTCTGGTCTGCACTCCAGTGACTTTGATATTTTTAAGCCATTCATATTCTAGTATGTACTCAAGGGACTCAGAGTACACCAGTCCACACTCAGGGGACTTGGAGATTTTAAGTCGTTTATACTCTATTCCGCACTTTGGGGACTCGGAGTACTCCAATCCGCTCTTAGGGGACTTGGAGATTTTAAGTCATTTATACTATAGTCCGCACATAGGGGACTCGGAGTACTCCAGTTCGCACTCAGGGGACTTGGAGATATTAAGTCATTCATACTTTAGTCCACACTTAGGGGACTTGGAGTACTCCAGTCCGCACTCAGGGGGCCTGGTGATTTAAATCATTTAGAATCTAGTCCGCACTTAGGGGACTCGGATTAGTCCAGTCCGCACTAAGGGGGCCTGGAGATTTTAAGTCATTTATAGTCAAGTCCGCACTTAGGGGACTCGGAGTACCCTAGTCCGCACTCAGGGGACTCGGAGTACCCTAGTCCGCACTCAGGGGACTTGGAGATTTTAAGTCATTTATACTCTAGTCCGCACTCTGGGGACTTGGAGTACTCCGGTCCGCACTAAGGGGACTTGAAGATTTTAAGTCGTTTATACTCTAGTCCGTACTCAGCGGACTCGGAGTACTCCAGTCCGCACTCAGGGACTTGGAGATTTTAAGTCGTTTATACTCTAGTCCATGCTCAGGGGACTCAGATTACTCCAGTCCGCACTCAGGGGACTTAGAGATTTTAATTCGTTTATAATTTAGTCTGCAATCAAGGGACTCATAGTACTCCAATCCACACTCAGGGGACTTAGAGATTTTAAGTCATTTATACTCTAGTCTGCACTCTGGGGACTTAGAGTACTCATGTCTGCACTCAGGAGACTTGGAGATTTTAAGTTGTTTATACTTTAGTCCGCACTCAGGGGACTCAGAGTACTCAAATCTACACTAAAGGGACTTGGAGATTTTAAATTCTTTATACTCTAGTCCACACTCAGGGGACTCAAAGCACTCCAATCCACACTCAGGGGACTTGGAGATCTTAAGTCGTTTATACTCTAGTCCGCACGCAAGGGACTTAGAGTACTCCAATCCACACTAAGGGGACTTGGAGATTTTAAGTCGTTTATACTTTAGTCCACATTCAGGGGACTCGGAGTACCCCAGTCCGCACTCAGGGGGCCTGGAGATTTTAAGTCATTTATACTCTAGTTTGCACTTAGGGGACTCGGAGTACTGCAGTCCGCACTCAGGAGACTTGGAGATTTTAAGTCATTTATACTCTAGTCCGCACTCAGGGGACTCGGAGTACTCCAGTGCGCACTCAGGGGACTTGGAGATTTTAAGTCGTTTATACTCGAGTCCGCACTCAAGGGACTCAGAATACTCTAGTCCGCACTCAGGGGACTTGGAGATTTTAAGTCGTTCATACTTTAGTCCGCACTCAGGGGACTCAGAGTACTCCAATACAAACTCAGAGGACTTGGAGATTTTAAGTCTTTTATACTCTAGTCCGCACTATGGGGACTTAGAGTACTTCAGTCCGCTCTAAGGGGACTTGGAGATTTTAAGTTGTTTATACACTATTCCATACTCTGGGGACTCAGAGTACTCCAGTCCACTCTCAGGGGACTTAGAGATTTTAAGTCCTTTATACTCTAGCCCGCACTCAGGGACTCGGAGTACTCCAGTCCGCACTCAGGGGACTTGGAGATTTTAAGTCACTTATACTCTAGTCCGAACTCAGAGGACTCGGAGTACTCCAGTCCGCACTCAGGGGACTTGGAGATTTTAAGTCATTTATACTCTAGTCCGCACTCAGTGGACTCAGAGTACTCCAGTCCGCACTCAGGGGACTTGGAGTACTCCAATCCTCACTCAGGGGACTTAGAGATTTTAAGTTGTTTATGCGCGTTCGTACGTCAGACAAAATAATGTAACTCTAGTTGTTTGCCATAGTATTATCATACATAGAAACATCAATAATTCGTGGAAAAGATGGCTTCAAGCCTTTATTAATGAAAACAAGCTAAATTGTCTTATTGCATGCCGAAAACTAACAATCAACGAAATAAAAATATGCTGGAAATAATTGCAATTAAAATATGAAAGAAATAGACTAAGTGTAATGATGCCACAGATGCTCGTTATTCCACACTCGGGGGAGTGTCACACCATCACCGGTCGCTAATTTGAAAGTTCTCTCTCCAAGCTTCCCCTTCAATGACGTAGGGACCTTCCTATGTGGGATTCATATGCGAGGGGACCTGGAAAACTCGTTTCAAAACGAGGTCACCCATATCAAAGACTGTTGGCCGTACTTTCTTTATAATATCAAGCGACTTGGTGTCTATATGCGGCAGCTCTTAAATCAGCTTCTTCACGTTTTTCATCAATGAAGTCCAGTGATTCCAGCAAAAGATCCTGATTCATCTTAGGGTCGTAGTGAGTTACCCGATGTGATGGAACTTCAAATTCTACGGGTATAACAACTTCCATGCCATATGCCAATGCAAATTGGGTGTGGCCAGTCATGGACTTGTGGGTGGTTCTATAAGCCCAAAGCGCCGTTGGAAGTTCATCCACCCACATGCCTCTAGCCTTTTCCAAACACTTTTTCAATATGGACTCGATGATTTTGTTCACGGCTTCCACTTGTACATTGGCTTTTGGATAAGCAATTGCTACAAACCTTTTTCTAATGCCATAATTTTGACAAAATTCTTTAAACTCCTTTCTTTCAAATTGAGTCCCATTGCCTGCAATGATAGTCCATAGAAGGTCAAAACGGCATATAATGTTTCGTACAACGAAATTAATAACCTTTTTGGTGGTGATCGTGGCCAAAGGCTCTGCTTCTGTCCACTTAATAAAGTAATCGACCGCAACTATCACGTATTTCGCACCACCTTTGGATATAGGAAAAGAACCGATTATGTTGATTCCCCACATTGCAAACAGCCAGGGACTAATCATTTGCGTGAGTTTCGTCGGCGGAACTCTAGGGATTTTTGCATACTTTTCGCATTTTTCGCATCTCCTTACGTAGTCTGCAGCATCCCGATTTACAGTTGGCCAATAGTATCCATAGCGGAGGATTTTCTTTGCTAATGTCTATCCATAGTATCGTCACCGCATTCTCCTTCATGGACTTCCTTCAGTACTCATTTTATCTCACCGTAGGAAATGCACCGGAGTAAGGGGATCGAGAATCCCTTCCGATACATTATTCCTTCCTGCATTACATATCGCGAAGCCTTACGAATGACTTGTCGTTTTTTGTTCCTTCTTTAGGGCAGACCCCATGTAGCAAGTATTGCTTGAATGGGGTCATCCATGATTCCTTCTCGATTTCAATTTCTAACACGAAACTACCTCCATCATATTTATATTCGTAGTATGCAAGATTTCAACGGGAGCCAATCCCATTTGCTATGCATCGCTAGTGCTCGCAAAATTTTCCAATGAATCGGCTTCTCTATTTTTTTCACGCGGGACATGTGAAATATCATAATATTCTAAATTTGCTAGCAGCTCTTGAGCTCGTGCAATGTATAGGGCAAGTCTCCGCCCCTTCACTTGATAGTCCCCCCACACCTGGTATACCACCAGTTGTGAGTCACAAAAGATTTCAACCGATTTTATCCCCAGTTCTTTTATAAGTCTTAAGCCAGCAATCAATGCTTCATACTGGGCTTCGTTATTTGTCGTTGGGAATTCGAGCTTCAAAGCATAAAAAATTGATCGGTTTTTAGGAGTCACAAGAACTATGCCAGCTCCTGAGCAACGGTCATTAGATGCCTCATCGGTGTACATCTTCCATCGAACGGGAGGTATGACATTATGACCACTCGATTCGTCTAACATGGTGAATTCAGCAATGAAGTATGCTAGTGCTTGCCCTTGTATAATCTTCATGGCAGGTAGGTAATATCGAACTTACTCAACTCAATATTCCATTTTAACATCCTTCTAAAGGTTTTCGGTCGTTGAAGTACCTGTCGCAAGGGTTGGTCGGTATAAACACTAATTGAGTGCGCCTGAAAGTATGGCCGGAGCTTGCGTGATGCAATCACCAAGCAATAGGCTAGTTTCTCAATCTTTGGATAATTTCTTTCTGCCCCCGTTAAACATTTACTGACATAGTACATTGACTTTTGAACTCGGTCCTCCTCGCGAACCAAAGCCGTACTGATAGCATGATGTGATACAGCCAAGTACACGTACAACATCTCATGGTCTATCGGTTTCGATAGTATCGAGGGACTTTCTAAATGGCTTACCAGAGCTCGAAATGCTTCCTTGTAGTCGGATTTTCACTCGAAATTCCTCTTTCCTTTCTTATTACGTCAAAGAAAGGAATACATTTATCTGTGGCTCTGGATATGAATGACTCAACGCGACCAATTTTCCATTCAAGCTTTGTACATGTTTTGTGGTTCTGGGCACCTGTATGCCTCGAATAGCCTGAATCTTCTCCGGGTTAGCTTCGATTCTCCACGCATTCACAATGAAACCCAAAAACTTTCCTAACGCAACGCCAAAGGAACACTTCAAAGGATTGATGTTCATTCCATAATGTCTGTGTATACCAAACATCTCCGCTAAGTCCCGAATTTGGTCGTTTGACTGTCGTGACTTCACGAGCATGTCACCCACATAGACTTCCAACGTTTTACCAATCTGGTTTTTAAACATTCGGTTTAATAGATGCTGATAAGTCGCTCCCGCGTTTTTCAATCCGAAAGGCATCACTATATAGCAATAGAACCCAATGTTTGTGACAAAAGTGGTGTGTACTTGATCTCGAATGTGCATCGAGATCTAATTGTATACCGAGTATGCATCCATGAATGATAGTAACTCGTGTCCGACCGTTGAGTCGACCAGCTGGTCGATTCTGGGTAAAGGGAAACTATTCTTCAGGCGTGCTTTGTTCAAATCAAAGTAATCAACGCAAGTTCTCCACTTCCCATTTTCTTTCCTTACTAGCATAGGGTTAGACACGCATTTATGGTAGAAGGCGTCGCGGACGACCCATTGGCTTTGAGTTTGTCCACCTCCTCTTTGAGAGCAGTGGACCTCTCTGGGTCCATGCCTCTCCTTTTTTGTTTCATAGGAACGTACTTCGGGTCTATGTTCAACATATGACTTGCAATAGCAGGAGAAATCCTGCACATATCAGAATGTATCTAAGCGAAAACATCCAGATTCGCTTGGAGGAAAGCAGTGAGATCCTCGGCCACTGACAGGTCGAGTTGTGAGCCAATCTTGAGTACCCAAGATGGGTCATCTAGGCTGACTGGAATGTCAATCGTCAGTTCAGCCGGTGTTGTTTTTGCTTCTCTGGGTTCCCCATCATCATCTCTTGGATCTATGTCTCTATAGATCTGAGAATGTGGCCCGAGCCAGGGCTTGGGCACTACTTGTCAATCGTCAGTATTTTGGATGCGAACAGAGCTGTCCGCAACCTTTCCTTTCTGTCTCCGTCGAGCCTCTCTCAACTCAGCCACATAACATGCGCGACCGGTTGCCTGATCGCCATGCACCACACCAACTCCTTTGTCTGTTGGGAACTTCAAAGTCAAAAACCACGGGGCCAAAGCTGCGCTAAACTGTGCCAAGGCCGGTCTACCCAGAAACACATTATATGGAGAATCAACATCCAACATTATAAACGGTAGGATTCGCACCCTCCTACGCTCATATTCTCCCAGTTCAACTGGCAACTCAACATACCCCACTACATCAGTCGCTGCACTATTAAAGCCATGGATACGAGCTTTAGATGGCTTTAAATCTTTTGTCTCCATCTTCATTTTGTCGTATGCTTTTTTAAAGATGATGTTAACGGAAATTTCACAATCAATTAAAATTATCTTCACATATGCTGGCCCGATCATCGCAGATATGACCATTGGGCCGACGATAGGAGCCTCCACCTTGTCCACATCGTGGGTTCTAAATACTATATCATCTGTCATCATGTGTTGCGGCTTAGCAGGGGTCCCATCCTCCATATTCGAATAACACTCATAATCCACATGCCTTAAGGAGTTAGCATACCAATCCATTTCCTGCAAATTCTTGTCTACGGGATGAGGTCCGCCGACGATAGTGTTTATGACCAGTCTCCCTACAATACGGGCTGGTTCCTCTAGATGGCGTGGGACCGGCCCGCGTCCGAGGTCTGATGTTCATTGCCTTCCTTCCTGCGGGTTCTTGACAAACTCCTGCAACTTTTTTTGTCTAATCATCTTTTCAATGGCATCGTGGAGGTGTTTACACTCCTCTGTATTGTGCCTGCAAGTCTCGTGGAAGCGACAGTACTTTTCGGTCCGCTTCTGTTCCTCTGTTGACTCCTTTGGGCAAGGCTTTCTGTATTGAAAGGTTTTACAGGTTGATAGGTAAATATTCTCAAGAGATGCATTCAGTGGGGTGTATTTATTGTAGGTTGGAATCCTTGGCTTCCATTTCCCCACTTCTCTTTTCTTCCTGGGATTTCCTCCTCCGGACCCTTTAGATTGTCCAGGCTTGTTCTGGACATTGACTTGAACCTTTCTCGAGTTGTGACCAAATTGTTTTACGGCGATATTTCATTTTACGGCCTCCTGAACAGGCCCTGGTGCCTTATCTCGCCTTGTCCATCTGGATTCCTTTCTTTTTATGAATTGATGAGCCTTTGAATAGAAACGCTCCAACGTAATTGGAGGCTTTCCGGCCAACCAATCTTCAAACTCTAAATCCGGATCCACTCCTCGCATTACTGCCATCAGAATTGCATAGTCATTAGGGTTGCTAACTTCAGCAGCTGCAACCTGAAATCTCTACAAGTACTCTTTCAATGACTCCCCAGAGCCTGGATTACACTGGATAGGCACATCACATCCTTAGGACGAGTGGCATGTATCCTGAATTGTTCTACAAATTTCATTGCCAGTTCATCAAAGCTAGATATGGACCGTGGGGGAAGTCGAGTTTACCACATGGTGACAATTCCGAATAAAGTGATTGGGAAGCATCTACACTTGGTTGCATCATTCACTTTAGCCGAATCCACCATCCATTCATACCTTATCACGTGCTGTCTGGGGTCGGTCTTCCCTTCATAGGCCAGGATAGTTGGTATGCTAAACTTCCTGGGGTACTCGGCCTATAGAATAGCATCTGTGAAGGGAGTATGACTCTTGGATATTCCCCAATCTTCATTTGTCATGCCTTGGTTCTCTCTCATCAACTGTCTGGCCATAGCTGATAAGTCCGAAGTTTGTATGAAGGATGGAAGGTTAGACTCTGTTCTACGAGACCGCTTAGGTTGATGTCTCCTCTATTGGCGATCTGCCAAACGTGTATCCTGGGAACCAGCTTCTAGGTTCTTACTGAGATGGGCATCCAATTTCCACACGTACTCCAGCTCCCAAATTTCCTGCTCCAGCTTGAGTGTGGTCCCCAAGATGTAAGTGATCCCTAGTTGATCGATCAGCAGCACCTGCTTGTGTAGTTTAAGTTTTACGGCGTCTACGCCTGGGAGGTTCATCAAATGAAGTCGAGCTATCAGATGAAGAGTAAGGAACAGGGCTACCTCCAGCATTCTAATGCTGTTGCAGAGTAAGCTGAGTTATGAGGTTAGCGTTAGCTTGAATCTGCTCAATAAGTTGTCTTCTACTTTCCATGAGTTCTCTCATCAAGTCGTTGAACTCTGTCCTGGTGATAACTTCCGTTTGGTTTTGGGTGGTAGTCCCTGAACCTAGATTTCTTGTTGATTGCGAGGTCCTGTTTGTTGTACGCAAGTAGTTTCATTGACGTCCACGTTATGAGAGGTCGATCTAGTACGTGGTCTTCCCATAGTAGAGCTATTGCTAGGAACTCTGAGTAGAATCAACAGACGTACTGTGAATGACTTGGATCTCCTTTGGGGGATTTATTCAATCCGGTGGCTACAAAGCAGATCCTAGCGGCCTGAGAATTCGACTCTCGGTGAAAGCACCAAAATGTTAGCACCAGAATTGGTCACTAACACCCTTGAGAAAGATTATGTAGAGAGATTAACGAAGAAAGTAAATTAAAACAGAAAACTGTATGCTAAATTAAATGCAAAGACAAGAACAGCGGATTTATAGTGGTTCGACGTAACTGCCTACATCCACTTTGAAGTTAATCTTTATTGCTTTACTCAACAATTGATTACAGATACAATCCATACACCAACTACTTGAATACAAATGCTAAGTAAAGAGAATAAGTCTTGAACGTGGCAGAGTCTCCCCAGTGTTCTCTAAAAAAGTCCCTTCACTGCGCCCCTGCCCTTTCATTTATAGACGAAGATAGGTTGGAATTCTCTTGTGGGCCTAGGAACAAAGCACCTCGGTCCATGTTAATTTCTGCACGCCGAGCCGTAAATGCCAAATGGCAATTGTCGAACCACATATTCAGGCCGAACGGCATTCGTATGCCGATCGAGGAAGGCATGCCGAACGGTACCTGTATGCCGAATGAGGCAATGTGCTGAGTAAGGAGTGTAGGTCGAACGAGACCTATGCCGAACGAGACTTGATGCCCGTCGAAGGGAGATGCCGAACGACTTACTTATGCCAAGCAAGGCCTCGTGCCGAACGTGGCTTCATGCCGAACGAGGCCAGACGCCGAACGGCCTCTCAATGCCGAGCGAGGTGAGATGCCTAGCGACCATTCTATGCCGAATGATGCTCTATGCTGAGCGAGGGGAGGTGTGCCGAACGAGGCTCTATGCCGAGCGATCTCTTAATGCCAAATGATGCTCTATGCCACACGACCCCTCAAATTCCGAACTGTGCTATATGCCGAGCAACCTCTTAATGCCCAACGGTGCTCTATGCCGAGCCTCTTGTTACTTGGTCAAGCCACCGAGTAACACATTTAATATTACTTTTAATGGTATTCTTGAAAATATTTGCATATAACTTACTAATCTTAGCAGAAATTGTTACATTGATTAAATTCCAGCATACTAGCCACAAGTGGGTTCTACAAACAAAATGGCAGGAACTTATTGGAGAATGGATTTTCATACAATTGACCAGGTGAAGGGACTACCTTCCGGCAGTACATCTTTAGAGGAATGTACCGAGGCCGAACTGATGGTCCTCTACCAACACAAGACCGACCTACCTCTTCCTAGATAGCACCGATTATGTCATTACCCGGTCTTTAACGACCTATCCGTGCGTGCTCTAGCATATGCCATGTTAATTTAAACTCGAACGTCATAGTGGGTAGAAATATATTTTGAAGGGGATGATCACACCCTAATGGTTGCGAACCACATAGCCTTGTCGCATATACCCTGTTTCGAGCATTTTTTGTGTGCGTGGCTTAAGATCACGATTACCTTTCACGTAGCACATCATCTTTCTTCTTTTGAATGCCACATTTCCATTCCATAGTCACACAATTGATTTCTAGAAACGTATAATTCCTGAGCTCGTACGTCTCAGGAAAGGGTGCTAAGCTACGAGAAGTTACGTTCTTTGTCACCATGCAGATGATATATTCATAAAGATCAATTAATGTGATTTTAAAATGCAACGTCAGACATTTGTCCATACAAGTTCATTCTGGGTTTGAACGAAAATTAAGGCACCCTTCCTATTGCATCCTGTTTGGGAATCACCCCTAGGATTAGCAGCGATTAGACCTTGCCAATCAAAGATTTTCATATCGGAACACTACTTCCACCATAAATATATGACATGGTAAATTTCACTTCAAGGGACAAGTGGCAAGTAGCCCTACATCACAAATATCTTCGTCTTCAATAAATCTTATCTTCAACATGTTTTACTTTGAAACGTAAATTGGTTCAAAGTGGTTTCGAATAAAAATTTCCCAAATCCGACCCTGATTTCTTAGAAATCCAATTATCGATAAAAATGTGAATATGTGTATACATGATTTGTTTAAGCCTCTTTACATCTTTTACTTTTTACCGGTAAATCAAAATTCTTTTTAACTTTGGAAATCTTCTTTTAATTTACTTTCTAATGAAATAAAATTCCGCCTTCGAAAACACGTCTTATCTAGGTCAAAACAATGTTATTTAAGACATTATTTATTGTAAATCCACAACAGGATATATTGAGTAAAAGATTAGACTAATTTTACCCAGATTAAATCTCATATTCAATTCGTATTATTTGTGAAATAACGGAGGAAAATCACCTCTTAAATTTACGCAGATAGTATACATTTCTCTTCTCATAACTTAAACATAGAGTTTGACTAGAACATCTCTGTATATTACTGAAAAAACTTGTTTAATTGTTTTTATTTCAGGAAAAACATGAATAAAATCTTTTATTTGGAGCATCCGGGCTTTCCTTTTCATTTGTTCCACCCCTCACATAGAAAGAAAAAGCAGAAGTCATGTAAGTTCAGGGCACTGGTTGCTCCATTACTATCCTTAGTTACGCACTTTGTTTTATCTTTTTAGATCGCACAATCGGGACAAATATACTAGTTGTTTTCGCATACTCATTTTGTTATTACATTCAAATAATTGTTTAAGTGTTATAAACAATTTCTCTTAACCATTCCTTTGAACTCTTATAAAAACTTCCAAACCATCATTTATAACTTATTTATTTATTTAAAAGCATTTATAAATGATTTAGCAAAGAATTACTAAGTTGAAAACTTCATTTCTAAAGTTATTGAAACGGTAGCAGAAAAGTGCTGTGGAAAGTGCTTAAAAGCTGATTCAATTTAAAACGACTTCTCTAATATTTGAAAATCTATACTTTCAATTCAAATCTCTTTAAAAAAGTTACAAAGTATTTATCAAATTTATTTATATTTTTAAACATTTAAAAATATTCATTTTAAAGGATTTTATACTTTGGTCGCTTTATTGCAAAAGCACGATTTCTCTAAAAACTTGATTTGATCATAATTTAAAATTTACAAGATAAAATCTTAATTTTATTTCTTCATTTACAAATTATGGATAAAATAATCTAGAAAATTCTTATCTCAAAGAATCCAAGCTATAACACATTCTCTACACTCATTTGAAATTTTCGACGCGAAATCTCTAACTACCGTTACGCGACGCATCTAATTTTACATGTTTTTCAATATTTGTCGTAACACTTCCAAATCATCTTTATTTGTTTATAAACCCTTTACAAACTATTTAAAATCAGTAATTTATTATTTTGATTATTTAATATCTAATTTTCGCTTATTTCAAAATGTCACATACTATACTATTATAGTATTAAAATTCTCTATCTTTTAAACTTTTTAAACTATATAGTATTTAATTTGAAACTTTAAACTTTTAATTTATTATCTTTTAAAGTCTTAAAGATAAACTTCCATTTCTAAAATAATTTAACCTTTTTTCTTTGATTTTCCAAATCAACCTCTATCTTTTGCAAATTGAATTTCTTTTGATTTTCCAAATCAATTTCTATATTTTCAAAATTGATTTATTTTGATTTTCAAAATCAATTTCTATCTTTTTCAAATTTAATTTCTTTTGATTTTCGTAACAACTCCGTTTTCTACGTCTTAGTATTAAATAAATTTAACACTATTGAAGTGTTCTAATTTGGCTTTTGATAATTATTATTTTCGAAAATAAATTTTTATTTAATAAAATGATTTGTTTTAACAAGTAGAGAATGTTTTTGAAGCATAAATAATTTTCATATAATCGAAATAATTAGAAATTTATTTATTTCGTATTGATACTATAGATAATTAAACAAAGATGGGAGAGTATCGAATTGAAGAAAATTATACATTTGGAAATATGTTTTTTTCGAATGAAGTGTACACCAATTTAAACCAGATCGAAATATATTTCTAAAATTACAACAAGGATTAATATTAAAAATTTAAATGGGAAGGAAATTTTATTGAAAATCAAAATTTGCACTAAAATATAGCCCAATCCATTTATCAATGTCAAACCCAAATCTGAGTTCCCTTATTCCCAAAAACCCATATACCAAGTACCGTTAACCCCCAAAATCAAAATCAATTTCAAAAAGGGAAAAAACACATGCTCGCACATAGAGCTGGCGACGCCAGCGATAGAGGCATAGCAATGATCGAAGGAGGAGGCAACGTGCAATGGCTACGTGGTCGAGGCGGAGACTGACAACACCGCAGTGGAAGCGTGCAAGGGTGGGGCTACGGTGTGATGAGATGTGGTGTTTTGAGGCGTCGTCGGAACTTGGCTGAGGCAGTTTCGGGTGGAGTCACAACGAATGATGACGTGTTCGATGACTACAATAAAGATTGGAGGCAGCAAGGGTTTAGGAATTTTAGGGCATTGCAATTAGAAATATGGGCAAATGAAAGGTTAAGGTGAGATATTAATCTCACATAACTATATCTATACTTTATGACATCTATGAATTGATTGTTGTTTTGGATGATTGAATGGTTGCTATGTTTGAATCTCTGTCTATTAGAAACTTTGAAACCAATATATATATATATATATATATATATATATATGGTAATATTTTTGCAAGAAATCATTTAATGTATTATCGTTTGATGGTCTATACCTGCATTCTTATATATTTCTATTGTGTGCTAATACATTTGTTCATCATCCTTTTGTTTGTTCATTGAGTTTTAGAGGACAAAAAGGCATTATATTATTGTATATTTTCAATTGTTGAGAAATTCTTATAAAGATATATGGATATATAGCTTCTGCATTTTATTTTATAAACAAATTTATTCATGTGTTTAGAGCATAGATTTATATATTGTATACCCTATATTGAAACCAGGTTTTCAACGAGATATATTAGCAGATTAACCTATATTTTAACATCTATGTTCATATGATAAAAAGTAACTTATGGGTTGAAAAGAGGAATTGCAAATATCTGTATAAATCTATAGACCATTTTGTTTTAACAAACATACTTTCAACCTCATATAGTTAAAGAAAATGCCTATATTTATATACATTAGTCTTATCAATAATAAGTGTTAAGGTTTAGTTTAAGAGATATTAAAAGTGTGTGTGTATATATTTTGGAAAGTAGTTCCATTTATAATGAAATTAAAACTATCACTTTATAAAAAATTAATCTGTTTTTGGTTTTATCAAAATAGACCTTTAGCTAATAGTTTTCATTCAAGATTTCTATACGACCTTTGAGATTTTACATTTTGAATTTTAGTAAAGAAATTCTATTCTAAAAATAAAATGTTTAAATCTTTTTTTAATTACAATTGAACTAAATTTTTGTTTTTCATTTCTACTGGATTTCGTGTTTTTGTATGAAATGAAGAAGCTTAATTAACAAGTAAATTATCGGATTAGAACGGGACATTTCATACAATTCTTTCGTTTATTATTACAATTGGTTAAATAGAGTTTGAGTGAAAATTACTAACTTTTAGTAAATACTTGAATTTACTATCTGGTATGGGATATTTAGTTAAATTTTTAGGGTTATTGGAGTGACAGCAATTAACACTTTAGAGTTGTAGTATCTTGAGGTGTTCAGATTTTAACAGAGACCAATAGATGCCCGAAAGAATATGACTCATTTTTCATCGACGTAAGAGTCGATTCATTTTTGATTAGGGTAGGCAGACCTATTTTTTGGCGTTAGGTCTGTTTTGGTATAACATAGCTATTCTTTTTGTTGTTCAAACAGATGTTATATTATAGCCCTATCGGTTTATTTCACAGTTGGACAATGTTTACCTATTTATTTTCATTAGGTAAATTCACATAGTTTTGCCATAAATACAGCTACCTATTTATTTTCATTAGGAGTCGGGGTTTTTACCTGGTAGTTCATTTCTTTTCGTTAGACAACTATGCTATGTGGTGGGGTTCATTTATCTTAGTTATTCCTCGTGTCGCACTTTATCACACTGATAGTTGACTACCATTATTATTTCCTTAGCGACGATCATTTCTATAGAGATTTTGAGATAGATATTTAGTATCTTTTGGGTTCTAAAGAATTTTGAGTTTGTTATCACTGTATTTTTAATAATCATTTTTGGACTTGATATAGAATTTTAAAATGGTGATTTTATTTAATATGCCCTATTATAATTATTTGTTCTGGCATATTTTTATTATGGATTATTTATTTTAAGTCATATATTTATGATATCAGTATCATCTCACCTTCTATTAGACATAATCTGACCCGTTTATTTTATAATACTTGGGTCAGGCCGAGACTCTATAGGTACAAAGACTAGTCGACTTTTGGATTTTGGGCAAGCATTGAAGTAGACTATTTTGACCGGTTTAATTTACTTCATACTTACATATATTAATAGTTAGGAGTTTGTCATATATATTATTTAGTAGTGACTTTGTACCTGATACGACATTTTGGATATGATGTATATTTTTATATGGGTCTACTACTGATATTTTATAAACTAACATTCGTCATGTATCTGATGTATATTATTCCCTTATGATATGTGACTCTGGTTTTTATTTATCTATATTATATATTATTATGAATATTTCTAATCGATGTATTTAATGCTTCATATTAATACTACACACATTAAATTTTTAGTTCAGATCCTCAAAAAGGTAAATAAGACGTGTCAGTATAAAGATATATTCACATTCACTTGCCCTTAACCAGCCGTATTCTCCGGATTAGCAGACGACATTACTCGTAATATTCTTTGCTAAACTAGGCAGAGCGGTGGGGCTGTTACAATTTTTCAAATCAATTTCTATCTTTCCAAATTTAATTTCTTTTTCAAAATTGATTTTTCTGAAAAGAGGCTCACTTTTCCAAATATACCATATAAATGGTTTTTACTTAACAAAGAGAATAGTAAATCATTTCACATAAGTAAATATAACCAAATTAACTAAGATGTCAAATTATTATCAACAATCATCCATTCAATCAAAGTCATCCAAATAAAAAATTCATCCAAACATTCATCATAACACTAAATTGTGATGACCCACCTTTTGGTACGAATCAAGTCTACAATAAACCATATATGTCTAACTCAAACCATTCAAAAGGGAGGATCGTTAATGAGACTTAATAAGTAAATAAGAGAAAAGAAGGAAAATAGAACACAGAATCTCGTAGCGGAATGACAAAATATAATAATTAAATAAACAGTTCATGAAGCTGTTTTACAAAACGTATTTGATTATACAATTTTTTCAACATAATCAGAGTACAATCAAAAACATACCTAATAATGATGCAGCGGAAAATTTCTACTAATATAATATACCAAATTCCGTCTTTTTACTTTAGAATTAAAGTCTTCAAACATTGAAAAGTTCAGGCTGACCCAAGCGTAATGAAAAGACAAAACACTCGAGTTAGAACTAAAAGTTCTTCAATAAGTTAAATCAACAATAAATAAATACGAGTGCAATAGATTCAGAGATGTTTATGAGATTTTAGATCTCATATCCAGCGTATAACGTGCATGCATTAACTTAAGTGATGTTACGAGATTTTCCATCTTCTAAGGATCCGTTAAACTAGCTATATGTCGTAAAATACACTATATATGCGTGTCTATCTTTAACGTAAAGTATTAGAATAGCTTTAAGGCTTTACATTGATCCCCCTTAACACATTTTTAAGCATGTAGTCTATGCAGGTCCTGTAACACAACCAGTAACGGCGGTAGCTTGTGAGTCCCCTATCGGTACCATACTAAAACAAAGTCGTAGTGGCACAAATAAGGATAAAATATATGACAAGACACATGAGGTGATGCCCAAGGTAGTATACTACCGTTTTGCATTTCCTGATTGGTGGTAACCCCTAACGGCCCACCGCGTTCAACATCCTCAAAAATTAAATCAAGATGCACTGATCAAGCCAACATCAATTTAGTAATACGAAGAAGTGTGTTGGCTAGAGGTAGCTAGCCTCAGTGGTCAGGTATGGCTTCTGTTTTAGTCATTTCAAATTGGCATAAGTGCCAGGGTCATCCATCATCGTTCTGTTTCTTCAAATCCAGCAAACGCCTCCAATTCAACCACTTCATTCTCGACAACATCCACCGTTTACAGAGTTGTTATATTGACAAAGAGTATGCCAATAAGAGGCCTCCGGTCTGTTTAACAACTAAACGTCATTTTTCACATCAGTTGGTTCTTTTACATTTCGAAAATGATTCATATTTGATATCAAAAAATCACGTTCACTTCAAAAATCACTTCATTTCAAAATACCATATTTACTTAACTATGTCATTTTGACTTAAAAATGTCATTTCAAATTCCAACTTAGTTTATAACCTCATTTAACCACATTTGATTTGAATCAACGATTTAAATATAAACGTTGCAACTTTGCACAGGTTGAAATTTTAGAAAATAGTTTGAATAGTTATAAATAGTTTGAATTGTTTAGAGATTTAAAATTGTTTAATATAAAATGGTTTGAGTATTGAAAATTGTTTATATAGTAAAATAGTTTGAAAAATGAAAATAATTTAAGTACTAAAAATAAATTTTGAACAGTTATATTAAAATAATTTATTTCGAAAATAATATCAGATCAAACTATTTATCTCCATTCGAACAAAACTAGGACCATATTCAAATTTCAATTCGGAATAACTTCAATTTTCAAAACATTGATTTTTAAATTCAAATTCAATTCAATAATTCAATTGAATGATTTAGATTTCAATCCAATTCTTATTTTAAACCATTTCGATTCATATCGATTTCAAGCCTAATTTCCTTTTACCAATTTAAAATACTTAAATCAAATTAAACCTCATTGTTCAATTTAAGCTTCAAAATTTTCAATTTTTAATTCTTTAAAACGAGTTCTTTTAACTTATTTTAATTTCATCATTTCAAAGCTTGAGTTAGAAATAATTCCATTCATACAAATCCATAATTTATTTTCTTTTAAAAAAATATCATTTAATCAAAAATCCAAATTTAAGATTTCAAAACCATTTAATTTAACCAATCCGGTGTCCGTATATAATTTTCTACCCTTTGGGCCAGTGAATACTTATTTTAATTTTAATTTCAGGGATGAATATATATATATATATATATATATATATATATATCATTTCAATTCAAATCAAAGTATCATTGATCTGTATCATTTCAACCTATTTCTTAATTTATTTGAAATAATTCAAATAACAGTTTATATGCTGTCACTTATTATACAGAGTGATAATAGGGATATATAAAATAAATAAACATCCAATCATCTAAAATGTCAACAAATAGACATCGATCACAATCAGCATCCAAATCGACAAATAAATCACAATAATTTAACTAGTTGTGAATATCAGGTATTTAGCTAGAAATTCAATTTAATATTAGTCTAAAATGTTAATTTAATTTAATATAAATTCAAATTAAATTCAAATGAAAAATTAAATTACCAAACATTAATTAGTAAAATTCTTATTACTTCATAGACTTAATTCAACTAACATAAGAAGGTTCAGTATTGCGTGAGTGAGTTAAATCACTCACCTTTGATTTATGTTGATTAAAAATCCAATAAAAGCCCAACATTTGAACAATATCCAAATTCAACCAAACTAGATCCATGTTGTCCAAAATGTCGATACAAACCCAATGGAAGAAACCACGTCCAAATCCGAGTTCGTATGCAAAATTTATGCTAGTTAGAACATTTGAAATTTAAAATTTAAATTAAAATAAAATGAAGGGGCAAAATCATAAATAACTTAACCTCCTCACCTTCTACAGATCAAATTCAGCCCTAGATCAAGCACCACCACCCACCTTCAAGCAAATGATGCCGCCACTATGCAAGCCTTCGACCATATCGAGCATTACCATTATGACACCCATCTCCGGTCGACCTCACCTTGACCTCGCGACTGCCCCACACGCCTCTAGACGTCCTCCGCTGTCGTCGACCTAACAGCTAAGTTTTGGGGATTTCAGGAACCTCCAGCATAAACAAAGCCTATAAATCGACTCTATTCACCGCCTTCTACACTCCATCAACCTCCGATTGTCGATTGGTCGACGATCCACCATTGATCGTGAAACCCTAATATGGATGGTCGAGGAAAGATTGCTCATTTCTAAAAAAATCGAAACTCGATTGCAAAAACAAACTATAAATGCAGATTACATTCATCGAAAGCTAAACAATGATATATAATTTGATAGGTTTTGAGGAGTTTAAAATTTTCGATTTGATTTGTGATTGTAATTAGGGTTTGAGATGTCTACCATTGAGAAGGAACAAATAATTTAACGAATAGTTAGAAATTGTACGTGCAGACAACATAATAAAAGACTATGTGACACCCCCCTGAGACCCACTGTTGGGCGAATTTTCACCCAGAAGATCTCGAGACCGAGAAGCGTCAGTTTCACCCGGGTTCGCAACCTCCATTCCATCCAGTTCCTAAGTCCATTCGGCATTCCAAGCATAGGTTCATTCGGCAATACAGGCAACGGTCCATTCGGCATAACACACATCCGGTCCAAGCTCTGCCGAATCAACCCCCAACTCCACCGGTCCAACACAGTTTCCATACACCACCGGTCCAACCCATTTCCCACCATGACCGGACCACATACAACCGAACCAACCTCCAAGCTCACTACAGGTCCATATCCACACTCCTACCACCGAACCACCACAACCGAACCAAGCTACGCCTGCAACCGGTCCACTCACCACTGCCACACCAAGCTTCGCCGAACCAGAACGCTACCAGGCCAGATTGCTTCAGCCCGGGCCCACCAGCAGCTATATACATCCAAGACCCCTGCCCCCTACCTCACTCTATAAATAGAGGGGCAGGGGTACAACAATGGCAGACAAGTTTGAGAGCTCAAGCACGGAAGGAACTTTCAAACTACTTTCATATACTTGTACACAAAGCATTGTACTTGTAATATGAAAGAAAGAAGATAATAACATATAAAGTGGACGTAGGCACGTTCTGGCCGAACCACTATAAATCTGTGTGTCTTTTACATTTCAGCCCCTGCTTTTTTCATATTTACATAACTCATCTAAATCATTAAGAATCACATAAACTCAACTAAATCACACGACTTGGAGGTGTTTTCCCATTTTTTGCGCAAACATTTTTGGTGCTTTCACTGAGAGGATCGAACTCGAAGCTAAAGCTTCCCTCATTCAACCTTCTTTCCCAATAGCACCCTTCATCGCCTAGGAAACATGACTTCCAAGCCAAGAAAAGACGCCAACAAGGGAAAGAACATTGCAACCAGCAGCGCTCCAAATCCAGTGGATCTAGATCAAGAGAACCATCCCACTACAGCAGCAGTGCCGCATGTAGATCAGGCAATTCCAATAGCCCCTGCCGCGGAACAACCAGCAGTAATCACTAGAGCAGACCTAGACAGAGTTGTGGTGGAAGCGACTAACCGCTTCGCATCCCAACAAGAAGCTTTGGTGAACCAACTCATGTCACGCTTGAGGGATGTCGAAGAATCCAACCGCAACACTGAATCATGGGGTGAATCTCAATCTGGAGGATCTCGGAGACAGCAAAGGTCTTCCCTCTTCGAGGAAGCCATCAACAGGAACAACAATGATAGGGGCCGCGCCCGGACTCAGCCCGAACTCCGACTCGAGGAAGCGCTTGGAACCAAACCTAGTGGGGGAGGCGCCAGGCGAGGGTCGGATGTAGCTGAGACAGTCATGCCACCTAATCATAGAAACCCCGCTGAACGGAGCCGAGCTAGAACCCAGCCCGAAGTTGACCCCGTGGAAATGCTCGAAACAGAACCTACAGGGGAAGATCAAGGCAGGGGGCAACTGTAGCTGGTCCTAGCATGCATCCGAGCAGCCAGAGGCAACCATTGGATAACGTCAGAAGTGATAGACTATACCATCCCTATAGGTCATTTGGACGAGATCGATCCCGCAGGGAAGAACCAAGTTCATTTCTATCCGCTCCAAATTCTGATGAAAGAATGGCACGATTATTCAGAGAATGCGTCCAACGGGAGCAAAGGGACCGAGGAATAGGCGCTAGGGTCACCACTCCCTTCACCCGCAATATCGAAACTGCCATCACCCCCCGGGAATGGAAAATGCCAACCATGGAACCTTACAAGGGAACTTCCGACCCCATCGTACACTTACAGAGATACACCCAGCATATGCTCATGAGCAGAGCAACAGAAGGGGTGTTGTGTAAATGCTTTCCGCTATTCCTAGCAGATCTAGCTACCTCCTGGTTCTGTCATCTACCCCAAGGATCTATCAGCTCATAGGAGATGTTGAAAGAAAGGTTCATTAGCCAGTTCCGCATCCATGTAGAACAACCCAAGGATGCTTATTCTCTATCCAATGTCAAACAGAAATCCGGAGAGACACTGCAACAATATCTAACCCGGTTCAACGCCGCAGCGGCCGCAGTCCAAGATGCCGATGAGAAGCTCACCCTAATGGCCCTCTGTAGTGGTGTACACCCAGATACCAAGTTCGCTAGAAGACTAACTAAGGATAAACCAGCTACTTTACCTGATTTTTTCCATGAAGCTGGAAAGTATATGAGACTTGAAGACGCCGCCACTGAGAGGCAGTCAGGGCAACAAGGTAAGACAACTTCGGACAAGGTTCCCGCTGCAGCTAAGGACACTCGAAGAAATGAATCTAGAGACAATGCTGGGGGCAGGAAGGTTGAAAAACGCCAATATCGACCAGGACCAAGATTTGACTCCTACACTCCTTTGAATGAAACAATCGAAAACATCTTTCTAGCCACTCAGGGCGAACTCGGATACAAGCGCCCCCCACATAAGAAAGAATCTGATAACGTACTCAAGTCTGGAAAGTTCTGCCGCTTCCACGAATCCCATGGACATGACACCAATGAATGCCACCATCTCTGGGACTTGATCGAAGAACACATCAGAAGAAGAAGGCTGGAACGCTATGTGAAAGGCCAGAACAGGACTCCAACTCCTGCCAATGAGAACTCAAAGCGACCCCTCCCAGAAGTAGGCGGAGGGAATCGCAACACCAGTGGTTCTAGTCAAGAGAAGATAGTGGTCCATACCATCTCGGGAGGACCACACATCGCCGACAGAAGCTGGGCAGAGATGGAAAGATACGGCAAGTCACTTAGAAATGCTGAAGGCTATGTTAACTCCATTATGGAAGAACGCCACCCGAAACGGAAAGAGAGTGACGACATCGTATTCAATAGGCGTGATTTAGAAGGAAGACAGTATCCACATATGGATCCCATGGTCATCTCTGCCTGGTTCGGTCCAGCTAAAGTTTTCCGAATTCTAATAGACACAAGAAGCTCCGTAAATATCCTATTCAAGCATGCTTTCGACAAAATGAAGCTGTCAATGAAGGATGTGTCTCCCTGCAACAAACCCCTGCACGGTTTCACTGGAGATGCGAAAATGCCCCTCGGGAAACTTGACCTCTTCGTCGAAATAGGAAGTCATCTCCGCTCCGTTGTGCGAAAACAAACGTTCGTACTAATAGAAAACCACTCGGCCTACAACGCCTTCTTGGGAAGACCAGCCTTATCTGACTTCCAAATTGTCCTAGCCCCGTGGTGCCTAAAGATGAAATTCCCAACAGATAACGGAATAGGAGAAGTTGAAGGAGATCAAGACGCCGCTCGAGATTGCTATGTAACTGAACTTCGCAATAACCGTATAAAGAATAAAGGGAAAGATGCAGAGACTACCCTCTGCATGAAAAGCTTGGAAGCATAGCAACTAAAGAAAGCCCCTCCTCTTCTATACACCAGCGATCCTTTCAATGAACTAGACCCCAGGGATAAGGAGGAGGAGGCTACCGCTGAGCCTGCAGAGGCCATGGAATTCGTATCTGTAGACAAACATGATTCAAGTAGACTATTAAAAATAGGATCTCAGCTAAAAACAGAATTGAAGGATCAACTCATTGACTTTCTCCGCCACAACTTAGATGTATTTGCGTGGACACATGCCGATATGACAGGAATCTCCCCAGACATAGCATGCCACATGCTGAACATCGATCCCACCAAGGTACCGATAAAGCAGAAAAAGAGAAGCATGGGAGCAGAACGATCAGCAGCCCTCGATGAGGAAGTAAAGAACCTACTTGCTAATGACTTCGTACGAGAAGCCATCTACCCAGAATGGATTGCTAACCCGGTACTAGTAAAGAAAGCTAATGGGAAGTGACGAACATGCATTGATTTCTCCAACTTAAATGACGCTTGCCCGAAAGACTGCTTCCCGCTCCCCCGAATCGATCAACTTGTGGACAGCACTGCCGGGCACGAACTTTTATCTTTTATGGATGCATACTCCGGATACAACCAGATTCCCATGCATGCTACTGATCAAGACCACACTAGCTTCATCACTGACCGGGGATTATATTATTACAAAGTCATGCCTTTTGGACTCAAAAATGCCGGAGCTACCTATCAGCGTCTCGTCAACAAGATGTTCGCGGAATTAATAGGACGAACTATGGAAGTATATGTGGATGACATGTTGGTAAAGTCCAGGAGAGCCGACGATCATGTAAGCCACCTGGGCGAGATGTTTCAGGTACTTCGCCGATATGGAATGAAGCTGAATCCTCTAAAGTGCTCCTTCGGAGTGTCATCGGGAAAATTCTTAGGATTCATCGTCCATGCCAGAGGAATTGAAGCAAACCCTGAACAAATCCGGGCTCTAAAATAAATAAGGATACCTTCCACTCGAAAAGAAATGCAGAGCCTAAGCGGAAAGGTGGCCGCCCTAAGCAGATTCATTTCCAAAGCAACTGACAAGTGTGTCCCTTTCTTCGAAGCTCTCAAGAAAGACAAAGGAAAGTTCGAGTGGACCGATGAATGCTTAAAATCCTTCCTTAACCTGATCGAACACCTTCAGAGACCACCAGTACTCTCAACTCCAAACGAAGGCGAAGAGCTATACCTATACCTCGCTGTATCATCTCATGCTCTAAGCGCTGCCTTGGTAAGAGAAGAGGACCGCACACAACGCCCGGTATACTTTATAAGTAAGAGATTTACAGGGGCAGAAGCCAGATATCCTAAACTTGAGAAATTGGCATATTGTTTATTGATCGCGTCACGAAAACTGTGACACTACTTCCAATCTCACTCCATCAGAGTTCTAACCGATCAACCACTAGGACAGGTGCTCCATCGTCCCGACACTTCTGGACGACTCCTCAAATGGTGCATTGAACTAAGTCAGTATGACGTCACCTACCATCCTCGCACCGCTATCAAGGGGCAAGCCATGGCCGATTTCATTGCCGAATTCACTACCAACGAAGGCAAGGATCAATTTGAAATAGCAAAAAACATCAAGTGGAACCTCTTTGTAGATGGAGCATCTAACGAACAAGGCTCGGGGGCAGGTATTGTGATAATCACCCCCAGGGGAAGAAAGCTGTACTATGCATTAAGGTTGGAATTCGTGGCCACTAACAACGATGCGGAGTATGAGGCAGTAATAGCGGGATTGGAGCTTGCCTTAGAAATTGGAGTCAATTCTTTATGTCTTCATAGTGATTCTCAACTTATCGTAAACCAAGTACTAAGAGAGTTCCAGACACGAGGAGAACGACTCACAGCATATCTAAAGAAAACCAAACTGCTGCTCGATCAATTGGACCATTATCTAATCAAACACATTCCTCGCGAAGATAACCAAGAGGCCGATGAACTAGCAAAGCAAGCTAGTATGAAGAATAGCACCATTTCCGGAGCACTAGCCATCTCAAGGCCGCTAGCCCTAAGTTTCGAACAAGTGAATCTGATAACTGCAATCGAAGAAGGAACTTGGATGACTCCTATCCGGAAATATTTGCAGGACGGCACACTACCAGACAAACGTGATGAAGTCAGGAGAATTTTGAGGAAAGCTCCCCACTACACAATACAAGAAGGCATCCTCTATCGGCGTGGCTTCTCTAGCCCCCTATTCAGATGCGTCGCTGGAAGGGAAGCTAAGGAAATCTTATTCAACATCCATCAAGGAAGTTGCGGAGATCACACTGGAGGGCAGACTCTGGCGAAAAAGATACTCCGATATGGATATTACTGGCCCACACTAAACAAAGACGCCTTAGACTTCGTCAAGAGATGCGACAGATGTCAGAAATTTGCCAAGATTCCTCGACTACCCACAAATGAGATTACTCAAATGACCAGCCCTTGGCCCTTTGCTGTATGGGGAATTGATTTAATTGGCGAACTGCCAACGGGCTGAGGCGGAGCCAAATATGCTATAGTGGCAGTCGATTATTTCACCAAATGGGTGGAAGCGGAACCCCTAAATAAAATATCTTCAGCCAAAGTTATCAACTTCTTGATCAAAAATATTCTGTGCAGGTACGGAGTACCACTCAAGATCATATCGGACAACGGACTCCAATTTGACAGCAAAGAATTCGCCGACTGGTGCCAAGAGCATGGAATTCATAAAAGCTTCTCATCAGTAGCTTATCCTCAGGCAAATGGACAAGTCGAAGCTGTCAACAAAATTCTTAAAACCCTAATCAAGAAGAAACTTGAAAAGTCAAAAGGCGCTTGGGTGGACGAACTTCCTACGGCACTTTGGGCCTACCGCACATCTTTCAGAACATCAACGGGACATACTCCTTTCTCTTTGGCATACGGATCGGAGGCAATGCTCCCTGTTGAGACTATTGTTCCTTCCCACCGTAGGATCCACTACAATCCAGAAGAAAACGAAGAACTCCCCCTCATGTCTTTGGATCTGATTGAGGAAAGGAGAAACGATGCAACACTCAAAGCAGCAGCTCACAAACAAAAAGTGGCAGCACTATACAACTCCAAAGTCAAGCATCGCATCTTACAAGAAGGAGATCTTGTCCTCAGGCAAATCTTTCCGCGCCCCGGGGCACTGGACCCCATCTGGGACGGCCATATGTAATTCATAAAGATCTCCACAACGGAGCTTATATTTTGTCAACAGTGGACGGAGAGGTGTTCTAGAGGGCATGGAACATCCGACACCTCCGTCGATACTTTTCTTAACTTGTACTGCCCATATGAAGTGAATTAACAAAGAGAATCAGTGGACGTAGGCATTTTCACGCTGAACCACTTTAAAAAATCTTGTCTCTTTTTAACTTGTTCCTTTATATCTTGGCTGCTTGTTAAGCTTTATCCTTTTCTGTTGAACGAAATCCTATGGCATCTCCACTCAAGACGCACCACGGCCTCATCTGGACAAGGCCTAACAGGTATGCTACGATTCTATGCACTCGCCAATGAGACTCTTTTGCTCCAGCATCCCTCTGCTGCGGGTTAACTCATTGCTCGCGACTGCCCTCAAAGCCAACTGTAATGAGCCGATTATAAGTCATCATAAAGGCCGACTATAGCCGATGGCAGCTCATTACGGCGTTCGGCTCGCCGGCAACTGTGAACCTACTTTAAGCCCCAACATAAGGTGTGGCCAGCCAGGGGTAGTTCACGGCCAACGGCACCCATGCTAGCCGGCCACGGTAAATCGAATAATACCCAAGATTACGGACCATAATGGTTCGGGTAGTTACCGTGCGCGATCTCGGCTCCGATGTGTCTTAAGTGCGGCTGTGGTAAAAAAGAAAACTCCCCGCGGAGGCGTAAGATGGGTGACAAATGTCTCCAAGACCCACAGCTAGGGAAAGTGACTACAAAACCCATTTGCCACGAACTTAAGCACATCGACGGCCTTCCGTGACTAGAAGTTTTACTTTTCCCATATTTCCATTTCATTTAAATACTTTTCTCCTATCCTGTATAACAAACTCTAAAGTACAGGAAACCAAATAGGGAGCATTCACTCATGAGAATCTAAGCCTGCGTACCGGGTGGCAAGGTACTCAGCTATATCCATGATCAGTTACACAAGACGCTCAAAGCTACCACCTGCAACTAAAACATGAAGGGCGGGAAATAAAAAGGTGGCCAAATCCGGACAAGTAACCAACTGCGTCCACACTTCGCTCTCATCCTACCAACTCCCCCAAGCCTACTTGGCCGCAGGGTCGGAGCTCGCAGCGTGTTGATCGGAAGTTCCACCTGTCCAATTCAGAAGAGGAATTCATTAAACAAACGATAAACGATCAAGTTATGAAAACCCAGAAAGAAAAGGAAAAGAGAAGAATAACTCACCAGGGTCCGCCGCTTGATCCTCATCCTTCAGTTGCACACCCGCTTCCTCCACAGCAAGCAACCGCATCCCCTCCTTCACCGCCGCTTGCTCCTCTTTCGAGAACTGAGCAGTGACCACATCTAGACTAAAAGCCACTCCACCTTCCTTACCCGCATTGACCCTGGCCTCCTCTAAAGCCCGAAGATATATCTTAGCCATGACCCGGGGATAGTCATCCATCCAAGACAAGCTGCCCTCCTTCCAAGTGCGGAAGTACATGTCCTGCAGCATCTCATCCATCATCCCCTCATTCTCCTCAAACTCCCTCACCCGGGCCTCGGAAACCTGCAACTTGGCGACAGCGACATCCCTCTCTGATCGGTATCTCAAGCAGTCAGCCTGGAGAGACCTCCTCATCTCCTCCATCTCCTCCTTTAACTTGACTTGAGCCATCTCCGCGGCCTCAAGCCTCCCAGACAACTCCTCTACCTGCTCGAGATCCGCATTCCGAACCTCATCCACTGTCGCAATGGCCATGTCGATCCGCTCCTTACAGGCGGCCTCCATCTTCCGTAGTTCTGCCCTACTAGCCTTTTCCATAGTCTCTTTCAGCCGCCTGGAGGCTTCCTCGTGCTGAGAAATCTGAACGGCTTGACCGACAAGCTGTTCGGCCTGATCGGCAACCTTTAGCCGCAACCGAATATTAGCACTCCCAATCTCCTCCCCGGCCTTGACCAATTGAGCATGATGCTCCATTAACTTCTTGGTCTCTTCAGCCACCCGATCGATATTAGCTTTGGCTTCGTCTCCCATGGTAACTACCCGAGTAGTAAGCAGATCAAGATCTAGGGACTTGGCCTCATCTAGCACTCGTACCATGGGGTTGCGGGGAAGAAGGTGCTCACCCGTGGCCTCATCAAATGAAATATCCCGAGAGCTTGGATCTAAATCAGGATGACCGGCAAAGGGGTCGGGAGGCACGTTAGGACGCCTTATACGGATAACAGTGGGATTCTTAGAAGGAGGTGGAGGGGGGATAGACTCCGTGCTCTCCTCCGTGGTATCATGAGGAGGCTGAACAGGAAGCTGCGGACCAGGGGAAGGCTCAAATAAGGAACGACTCCTCTTCTTTTTCTGAATGCTCTCTTCAATGACCCCAAGAAGAGGACGATATCTGACCACGTCTCCAGGATGACCAGTAAGAGGCTTTGGCTTATCAGAAGCTCTCATCAACTTGAATTGTTTAAGGCGGTGTCGAACGTCTGACGTTTTGGCCGCCTGGCCTGCCCCTGGAGTAAAAAACAAATGTTATGAACATACGACGATCCATAATTCAAGAAACATGTTAAGTTAAAAAGAAAGAAAAAGTGAGAATGCACATCTATTATACAAACCCTGCGGAGGAGTGGGATACTGCAGTAAGTCCTGAATCTCATTCCAGGACGGAAGTGAACCATATAATATTTCTAAGTCCCTATCGTAAATGGAATCGACAGAGGACAAAAGTTCACCTTGCACCGCCGAAGTCACCCTGGCTGAGTAGCCCTTAGGGGATAGATCGGCACTAGCCCCGACCTTGACAGTCTCCTTCGCCTTCTCCGCTTCCGATTCTCCCTCCGATTCCCCGAAGGCCTGGCGGAGGGCCTCATCCAGTTCAGAGTCTTGCCCGGAAGTTAAGGCACCAGCACCACTACCACCCTGACCATCTCCATCTCCTCCGCCCTCCGACTCTCCTTCCATATCGCCTCCTTCGCCCTCTTCCACACCTTCCTCCTCCGGGATGATCGGGCAAGTACTAGAAGAGGGGCCCTCAGACTCCTTAAGCTTCTTGCCTCCCGCGACGGGATGTTGTGCAAAGGGCTTTCTCTTGCCACTCTTCACCGTGGCCCCCTCCTTAGCTTTAGCGGCCTTCTCCTCAGCCGTGTCCCTCTGCTTAACCACGGACTGGTGCGGCTGGATCAAGTTGTACTCCAGGAGGGTAGCGTTCCTGATCAGGAACGAAGCCGACCTGTCCCGTGCGGGAATGACCTTTATTTCAGCAGCCATCCGCGCCAAAGAATCATCTTCCACGACTGCAATGCCACCTATCGCTAGCAAGAAATAGAAGCGTGTCAGAAGAAGCACTACAGTCAGAACATGGAAAATATAAATGAAATTCATCTTATAGCCGGAAGTGAAAAGGCGGAAAGAAACAGAATCGTCCTTGATAAAAAACCATTCTTTCTTGAACATGGTAAACTTTGAATATAAGTCCAAGACCGGTTTGAAGGGCACGGCCGCTTCTAGACTAATATACGGAGACCCCTTCTTGTAGCCTCTCAGGTTATACAAGTATCGAATTTCCCGGTTAGAAGGAGGGCGCCCGTACCTCCTCTGGAAGATAATGAAAAGGCTCACCAGAATGGCATAAGAGTTCGGCTGGAGCTGGAATGGAGCTACCTTCAAATATGTGGTAAAGCTAACTATCCAGGCATTGATAGGAGGGATAGCACCACACATGCAATGATATCTACTGTAAGCAAAGTAGCCTTCGGGGGGATTATATGGCATCACTCCATCTCCCGGCAACAGCATGCGAGCCCTGTCTATCCCGAAGGGACGGGATATAACATCAAGTTGCTCCTCCTTTAGGGAGCTAGGAAAGCAATCGGGAGGGGAGACCAGAAGTTCCTGGGGACCGTACCCATCCACTAACGACCTCGGGGCAGGCCCATGTGGCACCGGTCTTGGTTGGGCTGGGGGCACGGAGGAGGATGACTCTCCTCTACCTTTAGATTTCTTTTTATCCGATCGGGTTTCCGCTTTGCGAAACATTTATCTGCAGCACAAGAAAAACATGATATTAGAACAAGAAGTACAGAAACATAAACAAGCAAGTATCTAGAGCAAGCGTATAAAAGCCTAAGATTTCGCTCAAGATTCATGTTTCCGAAGCACATTCGGTATATGCTTCATTTGGTAGTTCCATTCGGCATTGGAAGTTCATCCGGTATTGAAGGTCCATTCGGCATTGGAGGTTCATCCGGTATACGAGTTCATTCGGCTATGCAAACACACATTTTCATTCGGTAAAAAAGATCATTCGGCAAAAGTACATATACCTGATTCGGTAAAAGCTTGATTCGGTAAAAGGTTGATTCGGTTGGAGATTGGTTCGGCGCTCGTTGGTTCGGTAAGGAATAACTAAGGGGGGATGACCCCTATATATAGACGAGCGAGAAAGCACCGGACCAACCGGTTTGGCATACCGGACCAAACGAAAACCGAATGAAGCTATCCGAATCAGTGAAGACCAGTAGCAGGGGGCATGCAAAGCGTCTCACTCAGATAAGTACCGGACTCTAGGATCTACTGATAAAATAGAGATTATGATAACGATGAATAAGTAGTAAATCTCCCACTAACATGGGTTAATCATTTACACATGTACGCGACCACGAACGGTCCACAGACATGCTCTGAATGGCTATTGACCCTACCGTAGTGAGAATTTACACTTTGACATCCTTTTAAAACTCATCGGTTGAATGGATATTTGGTTCTGATAATTCTGAAATGGCTAAGCTACTTACACATGTACGGGGTTGCAAACGATCCTTAGGCATGCTCTGAGCTGGCGATAAACCATCTTCGCAAACGATCCAGGGACCCACTCGAACGTAAACCTGGCATCAATAATGCTAAGTCCCCTCGGGGCACACCTACTCGCCTCGAACGGCACCCGACCTCGAACGGTCGTCATTTGAAATCACATTAAAATTGTAAATTCCTTCGCAGGAAACCAACATGATATGAACATCCAGCCCATGGCGTTACAGAACAAGCCTCCCTACCACAGGGAAACAAAGCGCGACACATGCAAGCACGTGCCCCACTTTGGGGGGCAAATGTTGGGCGAATTTTCACCCAGAAGATCTCGAGACCGAGAAGCGTCAGTTTCACCCGGGTTCGCAACCTCCATTCCATCCGGTTCCTAAGTCCATTCGGCATTCCAAGCATAGGTTCATTCGGCAATACAGGCAACGGTCCATTCGGCATAACACACATCCGGTCCAAGCTCTGCCGAATCAACCCCCAACTCCACCGGTCCAACACAGTTTCCATACACCACCGGTCCAACCCATTTCCCACCATGACCGGACCACATACAACGAACCAACCTCCAAGCTCAGTACCGGTCCGTATCCACACTCCTACCACCGAAACACCACAACCGAACCAAGCTACGCCTGCAACCGGTCCACTCACCACTGCCACACCAAGCTTCGCCGAACCAGAACGCTACCAGGCCAGATTGCTTCAGCCCGGGCCCACCAGCAGCTATATACATCCAAGACCCCTGCCCCCTACCTCACTCTATAAATAGAGGGGCAGGGGTACAATAATGGCAGACAAGTTTGAGAGCTCAAGCACGGAAGGAACTTTCAAACTACTTTCATATACTTGTACACAAAGCATTGTACTTGTAATCTGAAAGAAAGAAGATAATAACATATAAAGTGGACGTAGGCACGTTCTGGCCGAACCACTATAAATCTGTGTGTCTTTTACATTTCAGCCCCTGCTTTTTTTATATTTACATAACTCATCTAAATCATTAAGAATCACATAAACTCAACTAAATCACACGACTTGGAGGTGTTTGCCCATTTTTTGCGCAAACACCGACATTAACAAAGAGTATTACTGGGTAATACTGTCTGCTAATGCAGAGAATATGGATGGTTAGGAGCAACCATCTACAGCCTTGTCTTAAATATCTACTGAATACGTCAACAATGCTATATATATTTTTTTCCTATCTCAAGTGGCTCAACATATCCAATAAATATTAATACGAAGACATAGGTGGTTACAGGCTACCAGAACAAAATGTAACAACTCAAATGCAAAACATATCACAGAACAGTGGATCATCACATACATATATATACACATATACAGATACATCACAAAGTATATAAAACGATACACGTCAAATGGTATAGCTACCACAATATACAAGCGAGTCAAAAGAATATACATATCAAAGTAGCAAACAAAAAGGACTACATAAAAAGCTATAATAAAAAGAGCTAGCAGAATAGTCCATGCAGAAGCAGAATAGGCTAAGTCCAAATGTACCTAACCTGAAACAACTCGGTCTGACCCGAGTATAAAATACACGGGTCAGTGTAGCTAAACAAATTAGTTTGAGAGAATAAGCGATAATATGATCATAAGGATAAAGTGATAATATTCCAAAATGAGAAGGGGCAATTTAAAGTGTAAGGTTTCTTCATGTAATGAATGGTATCACTACATATTAACCCACCTTTTGGCAAGGCCATGAGCATGCGAATTTAACTAAATCGACTATTTGTTTGTCGAGATTGGAATATGAAGGGTTTGAGCTGGTTGGATGAATAGACGATCTGTCGTGGGTGGTTCGGTGTGTGTAGTTCGGCCAAGGTGGCTCAGTGGTGGCTCGGTCGTATGTGGTTCGGCCAGGGAGAGAAGGTCTTGTTTGGATTGACATGTTGGAGTGGATCGGTTAGTTAAAATGGTTTGGCATTTGGATGGGTCGGCATTGGATATGGCTCGACATTTGGATGGGTCGGCATTGGAGGTGGCTCGGCATTTGGATGGGTCGGCACTGGAGGTAGCTCGACATTTGGATGCGTCCGCATTGGAGATGGCTCGGCCTGAGAAGATCGGTAGATATGGCTCTGTGATAACCTGGGTCGTCGTTTCTGGGTCGTTCGTGAGCATTTGGTCATTAGATTTCGGCTGTATGGTTCGGTCGGTCGGGGTCAGCGCATATGGATCGGCGATACGTGCTTCGACTATTGTGGGTCGGTCGGCGAGCGAGGCTTAGGATTGACATATGGAGGTTAGGAACGGGATTCAACTTTGCTCTAAGTTAACTTTGAGATGGACTTCGGGTCATTATCCTTGCTACTTTGGGTTGGCATACAGAGCTTGGGATTGGTCGAAATATATGGAACGGTTAATTGTGATAATATCTCGAAACTCGAAATGCAGCGGTGGAACAAGAGAAGCCAACGCCTACCATGAATGATGATGGCACGAGGCCAAGGAATGTTGGTCGGTTGGTTATCAACTAATCGTGATGGTTTGGAATAAGTAACAAACTCCGGGAAAGCGACTAAATCATTTACTCATGTACGAGGTCAGAGATAACCCTTAGGCATGCTCTGAGATGACGGTTTACCGATATGCTTCAATTTGTGAAATCTATTTTTGCTTTTTGGCTTGGACATTTGTTTTTTCTACTTTGGTTTTGGAGTTCGGTTTGAACTCTCAATTTTGTTTGTTTCTTGGTTTGAATTTTGGTTTGGATGCTTGCTTTTGATTTGGATTTGGACTTCTGATATGAATTTCTGGTTTTCTGGTTTGAATCTGGATTTTGGATTTCAAATTTTGGTTGACTTTTTGTCTGGTTTTTGGTTAAAAGGTCATTGAGCATGGACTATGCTCGGAAAGGGTCCGAAGAGACCAGGATTCGACGTAGGACTTAGGCCCCATTATATCTATCGGTCACTATTACAGTTCGTTGTGTATGGACTATACTCGGCAAGGGTCCGAAGAGACCAAGATTCGGCCTAGAACTTAGGTCCCATATTACCTATCGGTTACTATTACAAATCGTCGAGTATGGACTATACTCAGCAAGAGTCCGTTGCGACCATGATTCGACTTAGGACTTAAGCCACGGCATTACTAAACGTTCAGGGACACTGAACCAGGAATATCATGGCATTACTTGACATAGGTTGTCAAGTGCAGGTTGCGCTTGGCAAGAACCCGGAGAGGTTACGGATTTGAATATTGGCTATGAACAGCGAAGGATTTGGGCATGAACCCAAAGCGGTCCCGGATTTGGATATCGATCCGAAGAGGTCATGGATTTGATTATGGGTTATTGGTTATTGGATATGGATGGATTAGAACTCGGATACCAGATTCGGATTTCGGTTTAGGATTTAGACCCGCCAACGTCCTCATTTTAGACTACAGGACCCGAAAAGGTCTCGGACTCGGGATTGGATAACGACCTGGAATGGTCATGGAGTAGACTATCGGATTTGGATAGAATTACTTGGTAATGAGTGTGACGTGGACTTCAGATATCGGATTTGAGACTATTCAAAACACATCTTGCAGTAGCAAGGCATATTTCAAGGGTTTAACCCGCCTTTTGGCAAGGCCATGAGCAGGCGGATTTAACTAAATCGACTATTCATTTGTCGAGATTGGAATACGATGGGTTTGAGTTGGTTGGATGGATAGACGGTCGGTCATGGGTGGTTCAGTGTGTGTCGTTCGACCAAGGTGGCTTGAAGGTGGCTCGGTCGTATGTGGTTCGGCAAGGGAGAGAAGGTCATGTTTGGATCGACATGTTGGGGTGGCTCGACCTGAGTGGATCGGTAGATATGGCTCGGAGGTAACCTGGGTCGTCATTTCTGGGTCGGTCGTGAGCATTTGGTCATTGGAGTTCGGTTATGTGGTTCGGTCGTTCGGGGTCGGTGCATATGGATCGGCGGTACGTGCTTCGACCATAGTGGGTCGGTCGGCAAGCGAGGCATGAGATCGGCATATGGAGCTTGGGATCGGCATTTGACTTTGCTCTAAGTTAACTTCGAGATGGACTCAGGGTCAGCATCCTTGCTACTTCGGGTCGGCATATGAAGAGCTTGGGATCGGTCGGAAAGAAGAGTCTGGGTCGACTATGGTCTTGGTGGGGCCAGACCACTCAGGACTCCCAGTAGCTTGAGATTTGCCTATAAATACGGCATGTGGGTTTCCAGATAAGGGGGATCTTCTTTCTGCTCTCTTACTTTCTCTTTTCTAAGGCCAAGTCTGCTCTACCATTTTGTAAATGTAATCGATTATTAAAGCAATAAAAAGGAAATTTCAAAAGTGGACGTTGGCTGTAATTAGCTGAACCACTATAAAATTTGTTCTTTACTGCTTTAATTTTAACTTTTGTTGTTCTTCATATCAATATCCTCCACATATATTCTATCTATGGGCTGTGACTGGTATTTGGTGCTTTTGCTTGGATTTGGGTGTTAGTGACCAATTTGGCGCTAACACTACAAAACATTTAATCTCAAAATAGATAAAACAACCCATAAAACGCTAAAAGTAGCGAGCCTTGTATAATCAGCGTTTCACAAAACATAGGGGAAATCCTAACCGGCCAAACCGACAAACCCTAAATATGCACAAAGAGATCCCATCTCAAACACGCCTTAAGGCAAATATATCTCAAAAGAGGAGAATACAATCTCAAGTAAACGTCAAAAGGCAAATATCAAATAATGCCAGTGTAGGCAATTCAAACCTCAAAAATAGAACTTCTAAGAGTTCAAATTCCCGAAAGATAATCGCCACAAATATATATATCGAATGGTTCAAAGGACCAATTCTGGAAATGGGTGATACAATAGGGAAAATAGTCAAAGAAATCATTTCAAAAGTTTAGCACGTGCATGTGGCCGAAGCCTTGCTATGTACCGTTGTCTCAAATAAGCACTTCGCCCGAAGGCAAGATGCCATAATGACAAATACGTCGCAATGGAAAATGCTGCAATGGCAAACGTCTCGAAGAAAAATATGCCACAATGGCAATGACCCAGAGGTCCAATGCTGGCGCGCCGCAATGGAAAATGTGTCACAAACTCTCGGACAGAAACCTGAATGGTGTTAACGTGTGTCCCATACCACACGTTCGCACAAAATGGTTTACTAACCGCTAGTAATTTTCACACTCAAAGTAGTAAAAAGTTTACCTCATCTCATCGGTAAAATCGACTCGAAGGTCAAAACGATCAAATGGACAAGTTGAGAATTGAACGACAAGATAAATGCATGTGTCCCATACCATGCGTTTTACCAAATCATTTAATTCTTCTTCTCATTCGCTCGAATAGTGCGAAAACGTGTAATATATATGTATATATATGTATAATAATTTACTTTGGAAAAAAAGCTTTGAAAACCAATTTTCGAAATTAATTTGAAAACCCTATTTGAAAATTTCTCTTATTACAGAGGATAAATAAATTTTATACCTTAAAATACTTGAAAATATTATATAATAATTATTTTGAAATGTCCATTAATTTTAAAAATCATTTCAAAAAGATTCGGAGAAAACCATACTCGAAAACAAATCAAAACGAGGAAAATTGCTCAAACTGGTATTCAAATTTAATTTCATACTAAATTCAAAATAATTCAAAAATTGAATTTTGAAATCTTCAAAATTTGGCTAGTCTATTGATAGACATCATAGCTTATAATCATCATCAAAAACATCATGAATATAGCTGGAAAATGAAGCAAAAGAAAGTCGGAAACATCGAAACCAAATAGGAGAACAAGGCAATTTTTTGCCTTTTGCTAGGTCCACCTTAAGGTCAACATGGAGGTCGACCTCCCTCGTCACATAGGAGGCACTGGGCCGACCTGCATGTCGACCTAAGGATGATGGCAGTCAACCTAGCATATGAACTTTGTTTCATCCGATTTCTTGCTTGCGAACTGATTTTCTAAGAACCTTTTAACTTACCAAACAACCAAAATTTTCAATGAAATTTTAAAGGGGTGAAGTTCAGCCTGCAAGCTACCAAATGCAAGAAATCCAGCAGCATTTCATTGCGAGAATCACAAATTATAAGATTCCAAAGTAGCAATAGAAATCAGGTTATCAACACAAAAAGAAGCACAAAAAACTTTTTACAAAGAGCAATTTTGCACAGTTTTAAGCGATTTGAGCTTTCCTCAGCCAGCATTTATGAGTTTTAGGAACTCACTTTGCTGATAGATGATAAAAGCTTGGATTTTTTATGAAGAGAGGAGCTTTGCTTTAGATTACAAGCCTTAAGAACCTGTAAAGAGAAAATACAGAACATGCAAACAACATACAATAAAAATTTTAAAAAGCTATCTATAAAAGGATTTTGTGATGAAATTGTATGTTTTGGACTTGTACACGTTTGATTTATCTTTATCTTGCAAAAAGACTTGAATTTTGTTGAGTTTAATAAAAGATTAAGCTTGATTTTGAATTTGAGAAATTTTATTTATTGGCTTTGCTTTTAGGCTGAAGGAGGAAGAAGGCAATATGAATTGAACGTACAACCATTTCCTTTTTCCTCTTTTCTTAACTAGGCTAAGACTAAGTAACCTATTTGGGTTCAAAATTTAAAACAGATAGATGGTTTAAGGTTTAAATTAACACTTAACAAATAAATGTGTACATATCACATATACACATAAATAAAGTGCATTTCTCTCAATTTACACACAAGAAAAATATGAAAACTTGTATACAAACAAAATAAAACATTCACTATCATATAAAAAGATTATCTTATATTTTAAAAACATTATTATTATTAATGTACTTAATTTAACAAAAATACACCGTTTACTCAAATAAATGAATAAAACATTGTTTTTAACTTCTAAAATTCCATAATATTTATTTTCTCACCTAGAAAAATATTTCAAACCATTTCAAAACATTATTTATAGCCAAAACTTATTTTTTAACCCAATTTCCACTTTTTATTTCAATAAACCACCTATAAAAAGTACATACTTCATTTAAAAATTGTTAAAAGAAGCAAATGGACATTAATTAATATAATTGTTGTATTTTCTCTTAAATGAAATCATTTTCATTATTTAAAGCCCATATTCCATTTATTATCACTCCAATAAAAATAGAATAAAGATTGGAATTTCATTTTCTCATTTTAAATTCTAAAATTCATCGTTTATTCCAAATAAACAATTTAGTTTCTCTAATTTTAATACAATATTAAATTACAATTATCATTATAATTCAGTATTGAAAGGTAATCCAAATCTGGGTTATTACAGACTATTAGGGTTTATAATAGCCTATATATAGATAGAGATTGATAAGAATCGATGGAACAGATCGAATTGTGTTGATACAATAACAAAGACCCAAAAAACCCGTTTCGTTCCCGAAACGAAAATAGGTCATCCAGTATATCGAAATATAGGTTTTTGATATTTTTAAACTAAATAGAACCAGTTTCAAACCCTAGTTCTAATATATATGGAAGTTAGCTTTTAAAATCGAATTGTATTCATTTAAATTCCTTTAATTGATTTTTATGAGTTTCCAGCTCGCACGATCAAACGATAAGTCCGATCTGTGATGACCCCGGATTTTGGTAATATTAATTTGATAATCTTCTAATATAATTATTTAAATTTGCCAAACTTATCATTTCAAAGCAAATAAAATATGCTAGCTATTTTACTATATTAATATATATATATATATATATATGGTTTGTGAATAAAACTATGATTTGAAATTCAAAATAAATATCTTAAAAATAATTCAGATTTAAAACTTTATATTTTAAACATTAGTATATATATTTAGTTATTGATTAAAGTGGTAATAACTTAAGTTCAAAATGAAATAAGAATAAATAAAAGGGGTTTTATAATAATTCTTTAAGTAAAAAATGGTAAATAAAAATATAAAAAAATAAAAAAATAAAACATAGAAAATATAAAATATAAAATATGTATAAATAGACATTTGTAAGCTAGATGAAGACACATGTATACAAGCGTCAAATTTGCTCTTTAATTGGATTTCTTCGTTTAATAAAAAAATGATTTAAAGAAGGAAAAAACGAGGTTTTAAACAAATATCTCAATTCCCTTCTTTATTCTTTCTTTTTCTTTCAAAACCAAAACCAGAAATAATAGAGAAAACAATCAACTTCATAAAGTTCAACTAAAAGCAAGTAGAATTCAAATCCAACCTAATCAAAAGCAGTTTAGCAACCCAAGCATGAAGCAAGCAGAACAGTTCAGGAAGGAAAAGGAAAGGATCAGAGAGTTCATCTTGGGTCTGCATGTGAGTAACCTAGATTTTTCTATTACTGTATCATCTATGTCTCGAAATAGAAGTAATAGGTTGTTGATAAGTATGTTTGAATTGGGATATAGGTAAATAAACATGTATGTATGTGTGTATATATATATATATATATATATATATATATATATATATGAATGTATATTGAATATATAACCAGAGCTTGTGAGTAAACACTTGCTTGCTTAAAAAACACTAATTTTATTTTCATATGTGACCATGATCTTGTTGAACTTGGATATGTGTCAAGTATGGATGTGTGGGGGTGAATGCTTGTATGTATGAACATCTGACATGGTCAGTAAACCCAGTACTCTGGAATTCTTCCTTCTCCTCCCTATATATGTTCCTATTGAAGTTCAAATTGAAGACTATTAACTTCACAAATCTGCATCTAAGCACACAATTAGTTTCAAAACTTGAACCCAAAACAGAAAAAGTGATTGTTTTTGAAAGGAGATTATTTTAAAAATAGTTCCATTCAATTTTGTCAAGCTTAGCCCGAGAGATTTCATTTTACAGTGTATATGGCACCCTTGATCAAAATTAAATTTCCATAACTTAATCAGTGGGTTATATAGATGGGTTCGCTTATGGAAATCATGATTTTTAAGAATTGTTTGAGGGTTTGTAGTGTTGTATGGAGTGAGGGATTTAGATATGATTAGATTTGGGTTGAGGGTTGATTTATTGCGAAGCGATCAATGGGGAAGATCGGCGATTGACCAGAAGGTGGGGACGGAGGTAGGGGGGTTGGAGAAAAATGGTGTGGTATTTTATTCTTTGGCATGGTGGTCGGTCAGAGGGGATATAGGGTTAGAAGGGAGGTTTTGGGCGTGGCTGGTCTT
The DNA here is from genome assembly GCA_030765085.1 of Allium cepa. Classification (NCBI taxonomy): domain Eukaryota; kingdom Viridiplantae; phylum Streptophyta; class Magnoliopsida; order Asparagales; family Amaryllidaceae; genus Allium; species Allium cepa. Next base: position 447,373,465 of record CM060931.1, read on the forward strand.
GAGGTATTGGCGGCGTCTTGGAGGCGAATGAGGCATGCAGTCCGAGGGGAGATGGAAGAGGGTGAGTTAGCGGTGCTTTGAGCATGTTTTGACATTGATCAGTGGATTGTGGAGGTTCATCGTGGCGGTTGCACGGAGGGACTGTCGTTCCGGTCTCAGCATGATGGCCGAATCCTAGAATTGGTGGTTTCTTCGTAGCTTTTAGGGCTTGAGTGGATGTGGTGGTCACTCGCGATGTGAAGGGATAGTCTATGGTCGTGAAGTGAAGTTCCTGGGCATGTGCACGCGCATGGTGGTATTGTGCACACGTTGTTCAAAGGAGAAAGAGAAGAGGAAGGAAATGGGGGAACTGGGAAAGGGGAGATCAAGAGTAAATTTATTTGGTATAAATGAATATGGTAAACCAAGGCGCATTAAAAATAAAGAGTAAATCATTGGATATGGATTATAGATCGCTAATTTGGTTAACGATCTATATCTTTGTCTAAATTCTATGGGATATTGGTTTTCAAATTAAAATAATGAGATTAAACAATGATACGTCTATTTGAACTAAAATCTGTAATGAATCTCCATAATCGAGTGTTGTTTCCATAGACGATAAATTATCATTTTAAACAACCGACTTCCTTAAATTTGTTACTTAGATTCAAAGAGGCGGGGATCAGATATCAGCGATATCTGAAACCACTTCGACTTAATAATCACTGTAAACCTTTACTGATTTGATTATAGAATCTAATAGGCTGGATTTAAATAAAATGAGTGAACTAGGTTATTATAAATAAGTAGCTGTATACAGACAATATCAAAGTATCGATGATTTTTGTGAAAAGGTGTTGGTTTTAATCTGATAAAAACTCGTCGGATATACAAGTTACCTTGGTTTCAATGAAGTTTTATAACTTTGGAGTTTCAAATTAAACGGGTTTACTCACGCTGGTTTCCAGCCTGACTCGGGTGTTACTTTATTGTAATGCTCGGGTCAGACTGAGTATTACTGATTTTCAGGTTAGAACGTTCTAGAGCTCAAGAGGCGAGCTGGATGGCAGAGACATATTGATTATTCCGCTGTGTATTAGAGACTATGAAGTCTGTATTTAGGGACAAGTTAATTATAACCGTCCAGTTTATTTGTGAACGATTGGACTCTGATATATTGTATAAATTGACATTTACAGCTTTCTTTGTGTAAATGCTGCTATTTGTGTATTATATTTTGTTCCGCTGCAATTGTGAGATTCTGTGCTGTTGTTTCGGTTTCTTCTTCTACCTCGTTTTCTTCTTTACCCTAACAATCGGGAATTTCTGGCATTCGATTGCTCGGCACTTCTACAGTGGACGTATTAGTGTCGAATTTTTGGAATCGAAAATTTCAGGTCGTTACACGATCACTACGAAACTTGGAATCCTATAATAACTCACTATTCTGGATCCGATGAAACTGGTTTCTTCGAAATCCAAGATCGTGCCCAAAAAGTCAAATTCTACATGCTAATTAAATGACTTGTTATTTCAAAACGAATTATTCCCTTTTAAATTCAAATTTAAAAGTTTAACCATTTTCATCATTCTTGATTACACGGAAATTAATAATATTTTCAAAATTAAATTTATCATGTGAAGTCCAATATGTAAATTTTACATTAATTTTAACGTCAAATTACAATAGTAATAAATCCTAGTTTATTATAATTTAAATTCCAATAAATTCTTTTATTTTGATTTAAAGTCTTACATTAAATCAATTATTACCTTATGAATTACTTTACATAAGTTTCCGTCTTACTCCACTCAAACCCTATAGTTAACTCCTTTTTTTATTTTAACTGCAATGTTTAATTACGTTTAATTCCATTAACTACCAATTCAATATTCAAATGGATTGATTAATGAGATGAGGTATGAATCAATTATTATAATTTAGTAATCCATATTTATTAACTTATTATTTACAAACAAAGATTATAAATTTATTTACAAATAGCTGATTTCATATTCAATATTAAAACCACTTTCAGTTAAATTACATACAATTTCACCATTAAATACAACATTTAATTTATTTCTTTATTTATAATTATAACCAATTAATTTTACAATTATTTCAATTGATTGAGATTACATTAAAATAGTTGTTAATAACGTTCAAACAATTATATTAAATTATATTCTAATTAATTTTCTCATTAATAAATTATAAATTTTAATTTTAATTTACAATATTAAATTTCAAAATCTTATTAAATTTAATATTTTAATTATCAAAAATACGGGTCGTTACATAAATGGTATTAATTATCATAATCATCGTAAATGTGTAAATATAACCATCATAGCATAACAATAATTATGATTTTAAAAGAGATAAGAGTTCACTCACTTTTATTTTCCTTTGCAATTCTTTTTGTACAGCTAGCATACTTCTTTTCCTTTGCCAAACCCAACATGTCTTATCTTGAGCTACTTTTTAAAAAGGTGAAGTGGATGGACTAATAGTTGACAAAAGGTGGGTATGGCTTGTATAAGGAGTGTATGGGGATGCGAGGGATGTGGGCTTAGTCGTTGGTAGGTGTGGGTGTTCGTGGCTTTTGGAGGCCGGCGGGGGGCAAGTGTGTGGGATTAGGAGATCAGTGAAGGTGGGTAGGTGGGTTTGGAGGGTAGTGCATGTGTTTGGGTGGTGGGTAGAGGCGGTTAGGTGTGTTTTGGAGGTAGGTAGGCTTGGATACATATGGAATATGGGTAGATGGTGGGGTATCAGCTCGAGTTTGGCTTGGGTAGGTGATGGCCATGGATGTGTGCATGCATTTGAGGGTGGCTATGCTAGGGTGGAGGTGTGTGGGGCTCAGCCGCTGGATAGGGTGGTAGGTGCATGTGTTTTGAGGCGGTGTAGGATGTAGGTATGGGTGCTTAGGTGAGTGATTTAGGAAGTAGGATGTTGGATGACATGGAAGAGATGAAGAAAGTTAAGAAGCGGTGAAGGAAATGTTGTGAAAATGAAGAAGATGGGTGTGCTATTTATAATAGAAGCTAAACTATCAAATTACAAAACTAACCTTCACTACGTTTTGACTTTTCAACCATTATTTAATTCTTCTTATATGCATGAAGAGGCGGTCATTAATGAGACAGGATATTTAGATTTGAAAGGTTACTTAAGTGTAATGATTATGTTATTTTCCATTAAATTAATAAAATATGTAAAATAGAAATGCTATTTTTCCATGCAAGGATTTGACATGGTGTATTTATGTGGATGGATGCTTAAGTACTTTTGGGTAATGATTATGTTTAGTAATGATCTTATGTATAAAATTATGTCAAATCAAAATCTTTTGTAAATTTATGTTATAAACATTCCAAAAATAAACTTTTGTCTCATATGCTAAATGTTTACATGTTTATAAGTCTGTAAAGTGTTAATGTGAAGTTATATAGGCTTTAAAAGAAATCATATTGCAAAACATTTAAATAACTTGTATCGGACAAAAACTTAATTTTCGATAACATGTTTCACGGTCACATTTTGAAGTTTTTGTTAAACTGTTTAATTATGTAAATAAAATTTGAAAATAAATTTCTTATTATCTTAAATTAATTTAAACAAGTGTATTTGAGTTATAGAACTTATTAATAATATTAAAGGAATTATTGGTAGTAAAATGGAATTGGATATGATCCATAGGTAGAACTAATTTGATGAGATGAGATGAAATTAACCAATCTATATGAACACATCATGCTAGAGTTTCTAATATGTATTCTTGCATATTAAAGAAATTTTTTGAGTTTCTTATCAATGTTGAAAATATATAATCCTTGGTTGTTTAATTGAACCATTAAGAGTGTTGACTCTACGATATGGTATGATGCAAAAAGTCAAAAGAATTTATGGTATGCTATCAAATATGATTTTGGTAGTCATAACCAAAAGGATGTGATCCACCGGTTGTAATTGCATCCTTACAAGCAAGACTAATGTAGTTGGAACCAAATGTGCAATATTGATAAGAATAATATCACAAATTTCAATCGTTCAAGTTAACGTAACAGATTTGATATTCAACATGCTCAAATTAATTCGAATTTATTCACAAAATTACCACTTATTATGACTTTATGTTTGGTAGTATGTATTGAAGCAGAAAACTCAAAATAATGATTTAGAGTAAACTATTTACACATAATAACCAAAAATGACTTGAAGTCAGTGGGAACGATATTGAGTCCGTAAGCCTTTGGATATGATCCAAGAAACGATAGAAAGTATCATTTTACATGCATCAAAATTGAACAAATATTTTGATAAAAATATCAAGTAGTTTAATTCAAAATATAGGGGAAGCGTGTGTTCATTAGAAACAACATTAAAATCTACATTGATATTTCTAAAATAAGTGAACAACATATTGTTGATTTTAATGAAGTACTTGTGTTATAATCAACCTTAGTTGTTTTGAAAATCAACTTTGGATTGTAAATGATGTCTTTTATAGTGAGTATAAAAGATATTGGAACTGTCCCAAATCGATATGCAAAGACACCTTACTAAATTGTTTAATATAGAACATGTGAGATGAGTTCCTTATGCATCAGCAATAAGAATTATTATACATGATATGTTGTTTATGATATCGTGTTTTGTTTATGTATTTGATACATAAAGCAAATATCCAATCCAAAATTATATCACCAAATGATTGTTTGAAGTGTTCTCATGTATTTATGAAATACTAGAGAATTATTTATAGAAATAAAAACTCCTTATGAACGAGTGTTTGGACTCAAACTTCATAAGTGATATTGAGTATAGTATGTCAGTAATAAGTTCAAGTTAAGAATCTTTAATTTGGAAATATTCCAAACGAACGAACATTGGTGATTCAATGAAAAAGGCAAAGTACACCGCCTTAAATAGGACCACAATAAAAGCAATGTATGTAAAAATATAAATGCACAAATTTAAAACTAAGCCAATTAAAAATGTCGAGAATCTCATGACATTGTTATATGATAACAATGTCGTGATATAGTTCGTAACAGAATTTAATGCTCACTAGAAGTCGAGAGACATACTTCCAATTATTCCACATAAAAAAATTATCATTACCGAAGAGAATTGATTGATAGAGTAGATAATTAAAACGTAATAGCATACCCATTCGTAGAATGATTGACCCAATTTGTTTTGAGAAAATCCATTGGAGAAGTTGGAATAAGATTCCATAATTGACCCCAAGTTCAAGTGGTAGATTGATACGGTTAGGGGTATGCCTTAAGGGCAATTATGTAATTTATTACATATATCTAACTCGTTGACCAATCTTGTCCGAAATAAAGATGTTTTCTTTCTATTATATACCTAATATAATGCGGATATATTAATTAATTGATTTAATTAAAAGTATATTTAATAGAAAATCCATAAATGGTTTTTTTTATAGTAGTTACAAAGTGTTGTAACAGTGAGTAACTTATCAAAATAAAAACAAATATACTATTCGAAATATTACTACTCAAGATGTATCGAGACTGGATATCGATACATCCATTGAGACTGGAATATGTAACGCTCTCCAAATGTTGGGCAGTGTATTACTCATAATTGCTGGAGGTACTTAGGGGTTGCGTATTGATAGTTACTGGATAACTATGGAATGACTCACTCGACCGTTTTATGTTACTTAATATAACTAAGGTCAAGCAAAGAATATCGACGTAACTAATTTACATAGTTATCTCAATTTGAGCAGACTACTAATCTTCAATATGGAAGCTCCACTTTGATTATAGTTAAATCGTAGAATGGCGTCCATCGAACGACTATCGTTCAGTTGAGCGGAAGCATTGGAAGTTAAACACTATTCAAGTGAGGATTCGTCTCCTTTATTATATGAGGTTAGTATCACGGTCAACAGATGTCAACTCAAAGTCAAAGTCTCTCTCCAATTTAGTTTAGTTAGTACTAATTATTTAAACCAAGGATTTGTGATTGGACTATAAAATTGAATGTTGATGATGTTGGAATTTTGACCTTTACTAAGTTCTATAAGTCCTAATGTGATATAGTCTTGACAAAGAGAATTGGTATAAATAATTGTCACTATTAGGTACTGCTTACAATAAGTAATATTGGATTTTACCTAAAAGATGTGAAAGCGATAAATTTGGCCAAAATATCACACCATCTGCTAAGTGATGTGTGAACACTGATATTTGAATTGTTCAATATTAGTCGCTAACTTAATTTACACCTTTGAGTCGCACAACCATAATAATGAATGCTTCAAAAACCACATGCTTTAATTAATTTATAACCATTATACCTTAATTAAATTAATTAATATTTATGAAATATTAACTATTAAATTTATTTATTTATACGGTTTGTTTGAATGCCATTAGTATTTAATAAAGTACGTACATAAAAGATATATATGTATGTATCGATATATGATATTGATAAAATATTTAAACTGGATTTAACTAGATTAATTACTAAATGGGTTTGGGAGTATTTTGAGGCCCATATAGCCTCATTCATAGAAGTCCTTGAGAAAAAGAGGTCTAAAATCCAATGATTTAATCTAGAATAAGGGAGGAGGTTGAGGAAGGATCACTCTATAAATATGTTACCTTCAATTCACTTGCCTCTCTTAATCACTCTCCTTCTAAACCCTAGCTTCCATCTTCATTTTTCTTCCTTCTTGGTCAAATCTTCATGGCTTCCAAGTCGCAAAAAATTCTAAAACAAAATCAAAACAAAACAAATAAAATAAATACAATATGGTGCTTTAGATTGTTGCACTTTCTAAAAGTGATTCGATCAGATCTAGAAGCATTTATCATTCAAGGTACAAATCATAGGCAACATCAATAAGGTAGATTCCATTAGTTATTTATTTATTTATTTATTCTATAATATTATAGATCTTGTAGTTAATTCATTTAAAAAAAATTATATATGCATTTGTTGTCCCTTATAAGTATGAAGTTATAGATCTTGAAGTAGTATAACTTATTATCATTAGAATTGGTTCTCATTTGAAGTTGATAGTTTCTATTCATGATCTTCTACGTTAATTTCTATCGATTTTGATTTAAATGTAGATTCGGTAATTAACTTGTTATTATAATTAACTTTATTATATTTAATTTTTAACAATTGTTTACAGTGATTCCAATTTTGTTTTCTACTATAAGATTCATATATATACATAAACGCGTATGTGTGTGTGTGTGTGTATGTATGTATATATGTATATATATGTGTGTGTGTATGTTAAAATAATTTTGAAATTTTTTAAAAGGTTTCATAGAATTTTTTTATTAACATATACATATAAATTATATTTAGATTTGTTGATTAAGATCTGTTATCGAACTGTTTTACTAAATTAGATTACTGCATGTTTGGTAATAAATCTTAAATTGATTACAATTGACTTGGTTGAGTTGATTTATTGATTTTAAAGGATTAAATAACAATACATATACATATATATGTGTGTGTATATATATATATATATGTATGTATGTATGTATGTGCGTGTGTATATGCACACACACACACATACATGCATGCACACACACACACACACACTATATTTATGTATAAACAAACATGAATCAACATAATATTATTATTATAAAAAAAACACTTTGGATAATTATTATTTTTAAATATCTATATCTAATTCTATTTTGATTATTTATACATTTGGATTTAGTGATTAAGATCTATTTTCAAATTGATTTACTAAACCAGATTATTACATGTTTGGTAATAAATCTTGAGTTGATAATAGTCGACGTGGTTGAATTAATTTAGTATATTTTGAGGATTCATTAGATAATACATATATAAAATATTTATACACACACACACACAACTGGTTAATAATATATTCATATATTTGTTGTTGACTTTTTACCTCCTTATATCATGATGCTCATGGATTGTCATTTATATGTTGCATTAATTAAGTTTACCAAATGGGAAATTAAATTAATCATCTTTGCTACCCTTTATCTATTTCCCATATTTCCTTTATGTGTTTAGCTATCCATTTATTTCTAGTTATATGTCTACATCTTATCATTAATTGATAACACTTATAATATGTTACTCTTACAAAATTTACACAATACTATATATATATATATATTTGTCTACACTCGCATTCTTAGCATATGTACATGTTTCTAATTAAAGACGTTCATACAATTAATCAATTTAATTAAAGTGAGAGATGAAAGGTTTCTCTCTCCATATAAATAATATACCTCTCATTAATTAAATAAGTTAAGGGAAAGAAATGAAAATTTTCCTTCTCTAAATAAATTTATGCCCCTCATTAATTCAATAACTTTACAGAAAATGAAAAGTTTACTCCTTAAATTTAATAATTTACCATTACCTAAAAATATGTACATAAGAGTATATTTGATATACTCCAATTCACATGCACATTAAATTAAAGCAAAACTTTGTTCATAAAATTAAACAAAATATTGATTTTATTTTAAAGAAACTTAGAAAAGTTCTAAAAGAATTCATAGGTCCATTAAAGATAAAAATGGCTAAAAAAATTGAAACTCTCCCATTTGTTTCGCTGCGAGCTGTCCCAATTCCTTCAATTGGTTCTCTGAAGTGAGCAAGAAAATGATATTGCAAGATCGTGTGTTTAAATTGATTGGATTCAATGAGAATCTTGTTGTGTTGAAAACAACACTAGACTAAGAATTATAGACGGACCTAGAAATTTGATCAACTTACTTTAATTTAAATTACACAATACCTTATATTATAAAGAATGTCCTAATGCACTTTTGTAAAGAATTCCATGAGGTCTTGTGGGAAGAGTTTCTTTTTGAGTTGTTCGACCACTTAAAAAGGAAATCCAACGTCTGAATGTGGATGTAACATTGGGATGAATAGAAATGGTCACCTCTGCTTCATAAAGAAATATCAGAATTGGGAATTGTATAAAGTACTAGCGCATACATAATATAAAGCGATAAATATGATTTAAATTCTACGTTTTTTTATAAAAATAAATTTTGTACAAGAGCTATTTCTAAAGTTCAAAATATTTGATCTAAAACTCTCGAGTGTAAGCTAGCTACATTAGATGAAAGAAATAGCTCATAATAAGTGGTTGAATGGAACTTCGCATTATACTTACTGTTATAGTAATAGTGGAAGGAGTAGGAGCGTAACATATGACACATATTAGTGGATGCATCAACTTACAACATATTTCCTTTGTATATATACCAAGTATTTTTTGTGACGCCCCACCTCTATACCCACGCTAGCCAAGAACACTACGGTGTAATGCTGTCAACTAGCACGGAGAATAAGGCTGTTGAGGAGCGACCATCCGTGTAATTGCTTTGCGCGAGCATCGATATGTCAGATAGTATAACATGCATTTTATTTCAAGAGGAAGTCCGACATACCGATACAAACTCAAAGCTACTACACAGTGGCTATAATAATCTTTGGAAACAAATATAGAAATAACCATAACACAAATAAGTCACAGATATTCATATCACAAAGGCGGAAATAGATATGAATAATACACATAAAAGTGTATATCAGAGTAGTGGTCAAATAAGATCCTCAACATCACAAAACAATAGATACAAGTGCTAGGCAAAATAATATGTATACATCAAGGAGTCAATTTCTCAAATGCATACAACAAAAACTACTAAACTAGAGTAGTTAGCCAAAAGATCAGATGATGGTCCGATAAGGAGTCAAGAAGAAGCACCTGTAAAATCTCAGTCTGACCCGAGTATTATTTAATAAGAAAATAATAAACGGATCAGTCTAGCTATAAATATCAGATAACATGATATAGAATAAGAGATATGGCATAAACATATAATATCCATACGGCATACTACTATAAGTATGTAATTGAAAATCAACAAGAGATTAATCAATATCACAAGAATCTTTTCAAAGATAAAAAGGAATGTCATACTCCTAATTTCATTCACCAAGCCATAATAAATGACATATATATCAATGTCAATCGTAAAAGTTGGTGAAACAAAAATTTCAGAATTCAACACACGAAATCCAGAAATCACAAGAAAAGAATGGCCAAGACATTGATGTAGTGCAAACGGTACATCCAATGAATCATAAAGCAAAGACATTGATGTAGTGCAAACGGTACATCCAATGTATCAAAAGCAGAGACATTGATGTAGTGCAAACGGTACATCCAATGTATCAATAGCAAAGACATTGATGTAGTGCAAACGATACATCCAATGTATCAAAAGCAAAGACATTGATGTAGTGCAAACGGTACATCCAATGTATCAAAAGCAAAGACATTGATGTAGTGCAAACGGTACATCCAATGTATCAAAAGCAAAGACATTGATGTAGTGCAAACGGTACATCCAATGTATCAAAAGCAAAGACATTGATGTAGTGCAAACGGTACATCCAATGTATCAAATAATTCGGAGCATCGACGTCGTACAGCGTGACGCCCGATGAACCGAATCAAAAGGACATCGCACAATGCTAGTCTAAAACATAAAATGATCGTCATGATCACCGAGAAGTGTCAATTACAATAAGCTAGTAAATATATGAGCTTAGCTTCATGTCCCATAACCACTAGCTTAACTTAAATATTTACGAACAAATTGTAGATCTCCACTAGAAAATTGTCACAAGAGATTCAATCGAACAAGTCCAAGAATTAACCGACGAAGTAAACGCAAGCGTTTCATACCACTCGTTTTACTAGGTCGTTTAATTAGATTTCTCATACGAGTGAGGTAAAGGCTTGTATATACTAATAGATTGGAAAACGGTTTAAGAAATGAACTTTGTTATAAAATAGTGTTGAAATCATTTTAGGAAAGAGTTTCGATATTTACTACTAGTATAGAAAACCTTTATATTTTTAAAGTGACAAATCGCAAAGAAGATTGTAAGAACAATCATTCACTAAAATTCACATTCAAAGACGTGAATAAAATCCAAAGAAACCGATAGAGAATCCATCGAAATGGATATTCAAAAATCCCTAAAAAGGAGTCATTAAAGTCATAATAAATGATAACAACAAATAGGATCATCACGAATCGATTTAAATTGAAATTCTCAAGCAAATAGGCAAATAGGCAAAAAGAGTGCAGATTCAGACGTCTGAAATCAAGGATTCGGACGTCTGAATCTGGAAAATAAATATTTTCCAAAGACAGAATTCAGACGTATGAATCCTTGAAATCAGACGTCTGAAATAGGCACTTTTTAGCCTATTTCCTTTCTGGTTCCAAATGAACCAATTCAGACGTCTGAAATCATATATCCAGACGTCTGAATCTGGGAATAGAAATCTTCCCAGAACAATATTCAGACGTCTGAATATTACGTTTCAGACGTCTGAATGAAGGGTTCAGAGCATTCCCTGAACCTAGGCCAAAATGGCCAAACGGATACCGGAAGCGATCGATCGAGCGACGACGACTAAGGAATTACGTCGAGCGGCAACCCAGCCTAAACGGCTCTTCGATACGCCTCAAATATCAATGTCCAGATATCCATAAAAGGATTTTCATAAATTAGACCAAAACACCAAAAATTGGAATATACACAAAATCTATCCAAACCAAAATCAATTGCACAAGAATAAGTGTTAGGAATTCATACCTAACAATCGAAGATAATTATAGACTAAGATGTGAGATAAAAATCTCACCTTTGAATCCAAATCAATGAAGGAGAAGCTTTTAAAACAAGCTAAGATCAATTCCACTTCAATAACAACTCAAGAAGCTTCAATCTAAGCTTATAAGTAAAATATTTCCTAAATTAGGTTTAGGAAATTCTGAAATTGGAAGGAGAATGAGTTGGAGAAGAAGAAGGAGATGCTTACCAATGGGTTCACTTGAATTTGGAGCTAGAAGTTGGATTTGCTAATGAAGACTAGAGTTTTGGAGTTTTAATTTCCCATTCTCTTACACCATTGTTGCTAAAGCTTGAGTGTTTAAGCAAAGAGGAGAAGTTATGAAGAGAAGGGGTGTTGGGCTGGGCTAATAAGGGTGCAATCCAAACCAAAGTCATAAGCGGGAAAAAGTAGCAAAAATCAACTATCTCCAAACATATCGAAGCTTATACTCAAAAAGGTCGCAAACAACATTTTGAACTCAATGGAAGTGGTCTTGAGTCCTAATTCGACTGTTTGCAAAAAGTAGCTTTTCGGACCAAAATCCGACGAACGATAAAATATTTAAATAAAATATTTAAATGTACAATCGATAAATATGCGGGTTGTTACATTTTTTATGAAACAATAACTATTTTCAGTACTGACTGAAAATAGATGTTTTATTTTAGTATGAATATTATGAAGCTTCATTATAAAATAAACATATTATAATGACAATATTTTTTTTTCACAACTTATGATACATTTGCTATAGAAAAAATAGAAGCATCTAAAAATTTCTATAATTATTTTGAAATAATGGACTGCGCCGATTTTTGAGAAATAATTCTGTAATCGTATGATTATGAATCATGCTATACTCATGAATCTTATCTCAAACGATTAAGGGGAAAGGACCCATTCAATGGGAGTGACAATAGATTTAATGAACTGTTCAAATTGATACATATAGATGTATTCAGTCCAAGGTCCAATGATATCAAAATAGATTCACTTACTTCGTTAAATTTTTCGATGAATTATCATATAAATGAAAATGTGTATTTGATATTTGTATATCTACGACGAATTTTTGGAATATAAAATTTAAGTAGAAAACATAATATGCAAAGGAAACAAAAAAATTCGATTTGATCGAATATGCAAATATGTTGAAATGGTCTTCCAAAAGTACCTATAAACGAATAAGATTCAATCTTAAAACCAATCCTCCCTATTATACATAATGATTTATTGATAAGAAGTAAGTAATAAATGATGGGTGAGGTTGGATCAACATATTTCTCTAAGGATATGTAGTTAGGAGTAAGTACATATGTTGAATTTAATTTCGTCTAAATCTTTCTTTGTGACATCATATATGGTATGAGTTGATAAGAAATCCCAATCTTAAATAGTTTAATATGTGTGGTTGTCTAATTTGTGTTATGAATATAAGTTTTGTTAACTCAAAACCAGACAAGTTTTATGTCAATGTAAAGATAGTTCTTCAAAAGTATTTGAATTCCTATTCTGTTACACTGAGAAGTAATAATTATTTCCAGAGTAAAACATTGTGTGAGTCAAAAGGCTGCATGCAAGATTTACTCATGGTAATCTTGTGTTGACTATCCTAATGGAGTTTGGGACTTACCAATAGTAGGAATCAGTGGCAATACAATGGACTTGAATGTGACCAAAACAGTAACATAGAAACTGATTACATAATATGAAATGAAATTAACCAAGCCTAAAACGAACGTAACTCATTAGAATGTCTAGTTAGAATTCTTATATATTAAAAGAGAAACTATGAGTTTCTTATCAATGTTGAGAAAAAGAATTGTTAGTAACAACAATTTCCTTAATTGTCAATAAGCCATGAGGAGTATAGATTCTTCCATATGGCATGATGCTTTAAATACAAATGTATTCCAAGTACATTATAATAACTCGCCTTGAAATAGACCTAATTTTGACCCAACAATAGCCTGTCGAACCTTAAGCCCATCTCAAGGAAAGTAGTTAGGTTGATAAAATTAAAACAATATAATTCCACAAAGCTATCTATTTATACTTTCAGAATCTCAAAGCAGAATAGAAAAAATATAATATCAGAAACAAGTATTCATTTCATAAAAGAAAACCATTTTAGAAATATACATGTTATTACCAAATCTCACAACATGTCTACATAAATCCTCTATAACACAATATTTCAAAAATAACATAATTTTCTGAACTGGGTACATTAAAAATAGCATAAATAAATAGGTAGCTACCATAAATCATCATCTCCACCTTCATCTCCTAAATCAGCAATACTCGCTCTAACCTGTATTATAATGAGGAATGGGTCAGAACAACAAATGTCCAGTGAAATGAAAATCATAAGCTTTACTATAATTTTACTTGGGTAGTATTATTTAAATAAGAAATATGTCTTATGTATTAAAATCATAACATATGTATAAAGTCAAGTGTAAGCCCGAAGGCCTTCCAATCCAACTTCATAACACATATATAAAGTCAACCGTAAGCCTGAAGGTTCATCGAGTCCAAGTAAAAAAAAGTCAACTGTAAGCCCGAAGTCTCCTCCGGCCTAATTATACAATTCTAACATAACTAGCGTTAACGATATAAGAGGAAACACCTAAACCAATAAATGCCCTTTATTGAGGATTAGGCAGACTCTAACCATTTAATACATATAAACCAGGCAGGTCCCTATCATTTAATAGCTAACCCATTTCCAAATACTAGTGCAACTATCGTCGATAATGCAAGAGGGAACCTCCAATCCACATAATATTTTTTATTAGGGATTAGGCATACTCTGACCATTTAAGACCTACAATTTAGGCAGGTCCCCTTCATTTAATACTTAACCCAATACGGGTTCCTACAAGGTTCTCACTAGCTGACATCATAAGAAATCCCATTATGTTACTTAATACATCTTCTAAGAAAGAGGAGGACCCTACCATGGCCACTTAATACCTCAAACCCAAAGCAGACCTCTCCAAAGGATTTCACCTACCACATCCGAAATGCAATTTATGACCCATAACCCACTCATGACGTTGCATATTAGTACGATTATTCATAGGTTCCGGTAGCCAGATTAAGTGAACAGGTTTACCTTAAAGAATTGGGACTAACCTTGCATCCATTGTGATTATTTATTTTAGGCGACGTCCCACATTAGTTTGCAAAGACACATCGTTGGTAGCTAGATTTAACTGGGTAGATTTCTATGTAGCTTTGGAATAACCTTGCATCCCTATAACTTAGTTATAACTTATATCTATATCTAATATGTACATGCACCATCCTACCTGAATAATAATTGAGGTCATATAAGGTATCCCTTTATTGCACCTCTAATTAGGGATTAACCCCCTAATTTGTACTAACTTCCTTCCTACAAAATAATATTACATAACTATTCTTGTAATACTAATTATCATGCTCAATACGCTATTAGTTTTAATTGTGAACGTGTTAATATTATATATGTATATATTTATGTGTGGAATATAAGATCTAATCATTACGTTACAATAATTCGATAATAATTCACTTATAAGCTATTTTGAAATATCAATCCCATACAAATCTGCAATTCCAACAAGAACTACTACTACCATAGCCAAATAAATAGATTCGCACAAACATGTAATATCTACAACTTGTTCCATAATAATAAATTAGAATCCCTTCCCTGTTTTAAAGAACAAATCTTCATAAATTAGATCATCTATATTCAATTCAACCTTTATATGCATCACTTTGGAGTGAGAAAGGAATTCATTATTTAGTTAAGTGATAGAAATAGGCAGTGCAAACTGCAAATAATTGAATTCATACTTTGAACACCATTTCAAATTTATTTATTTTTGAACCCTTTAACACTCCAATTTAAAATGGAAAAATAGGTTGAATGGACCATAGATTATCTAGTTCTAAACAAATAATTAGATTTTAATATATTAATACCAAAAACAATTATAATTCTAACATATACAAAAATTGATGTTTACTTATGGAAATTCTAGGGGTTTTAGGTATTATATTTTTGTTTACCAAAATTTCCCAAGGTATATATCAAATGCAAACAAATATTATCCAATTACAAAAAATGTGAAAAACTTGATATTTTCAGTTATAGAGAACTGTTTGCTTCCTAACTAGATTTGATTCCACATGCCTAATTATCTTTCAGATCTCCTTCTGAAAATCCTAACCAATTCTAGAACCTAAAAAAGAAAAAGAGGAGATCTGATTTATACCACTCCTAATTCTTTGTTATATCTTTCCACTTTTTGAATATAAAACAAATATATTATGTGTGTATATAGATTAGATTTCAAAAATTAGAAGATAGCAAGAAGAAGGATTAATTTAAATTAGAGATTAGAAATTATTATTACTTACTAGAAAATTTACTATTTTTAAAAACACTAAGGGGAAAGATTTTGATAGAACTTCTTCGACGGTTACAAAACTTTACGAAGGAAAAGTGGGGTTCTATGGGTCTATTTATAGTGGTGAAAAGGAACCAGAACCCTCGAATATAAAACAATTATACCAAAACCATTCATTTTCAACAAACCCTAGCCGCCAACCATAATAACTGGTCGACCGCAACCCTCTAGCAGTCGATCGGTCTTTTTTTTATAACCGTGATTTATTTTCTGTTTTAATTTTAATTGATTATATACTTTAACAACTTACGTTACCATCTTAACCCAAACGTATTCTTAAACATTAATTCTCTGCCGAATTTTCAAATTCAAACTTCATATTTTAAATTCAAATTTGAACTCCATTTGAACTTCAATTTCAATATATTATATATGGAAATTGATCAGAAAATCACCACGGATGCAGTGGTGCAACTTCAATGACCAAATTCTGACATATACCAAATTTCCGTTTATAGCCTTAATTTTAGTTGCTTATTTCCTTACTAAATATTATGGAGCATTACATTCTCCCCCCTTAAATGGATTTCACCCCCAAAATCACTAAAGGAAGATAGCATAGTGTGCACTCAACAACCATGTTATACAATCAATTTATTTATAATTTTCTACACAGCCATCTACTCAACCAAAAGTGCAATGTGATTATGTATGCTACATACTATATGTGAGCTTGATCCTAGCGTGAATGCTAGGTCGTGACATATAGACATGTATGCAAGCATCCTAAATATACATAAAATTCTATATCAGAACAAAATTAAAAGTGTGGCAACCATCTTCTACCATCTAATCTAGCAACCATGATGTAACCAAATACCTATATTTTTGGAAAAAAATTACCTGAGGAAAGCTTGGGATGAGAAACCTTCATCTTTTCTTCAGTTTCCTATGTGCTTTCCGTTGGAATATCAGCCCATCTACCCGGACTAACCAATTTTCTTCATTATGAAGCCTCTTAATACCATGCTCCACAATGCATGTGGTAGCACCAGGGGACGATGAGCTCCATTTCAACATCAATTGATTGATCAGGCTCTACTACAGAGGCAATATCATGCTAACATTTCCTTAAGTATGGAACACAAAAGACATCGTGGACTCCCACTAACTAGTCCAGAAGCTCCGCATAGTAAGCAAGTTTCCCCACCCTGTCCACAATCGAGAAAGGCCCAACGAACCTGGGCGCCAACTCCCAAATGTACCAAACCTCATAACCTTCTAAGAGGGGACACGTTGACGAATAACATGCCCTTAACAAAAAACTAATTCATATCTTTTCTATCAGCATAGGAACACCAACGGTCTTATGCGACCTTCATCTACTGCCTAAACACTTCCACCTTTTCCAAGGTATTACAAAATCCATGATGCAAACTCTTAATAAATCTTCTAAAATTCATGTACATCTTTTCCATCTAATTATCGGTCTACAGGTGTTAAGCAATGCTAAGGTCTAAAGTCATTTCCATAGCATATTGCAAACTCCTTAAATATTACTTAGTGAACAAAGGGTCTCCATCACTAACAATGTTGGAACTCCATGGATTCGCACCACTTCCTTGACATAAATCTATGCTAGGGATGTGCAATCCTATCACTTCCAACGAAAATAAAACGAGCCAATCTACTATAACCTAAATAGCTTCATTGCTTCTATGCAACCCATCCATAAAGTCCATCAGTATATGCTCTTAATTACAAGTCGGGACCTCCAATGATATTGTCAACCCTCCAAGCTTGTCTTGCTTAGCTTTAATCCTTTGGCACATCAAAGATCTGATAAAAATTTTAGTGACTCTCTCTTCTTCATTGACCAATTAGAAAATTCTCTTTATACCCTTATACAACTTATAACATTCGGGGTGAATAATGACACCCCACAAGCTTTGAGTTTAAAGCATTCTAATTAATTTCCTAATAACTTCCAATCTTATCTTCGGTTTATCACTAGCTAAGAATCCTTATGAAATTTCCTTATTTACGATGTTCCTTAATATATATTTATTTATTAGTCTAATCTCATCTCTAAAATCAAAATAGTGATAAAACAGGAACATGCCTATACCATATAAAATACTTTTCCCTAAAGAAGACAACTAGAGATTTAAACCCAAATACTATAAAAGAAATTGTACTGGAAGCTATTCTTAATCATTAAATGGTGTTAATGATGTTTGGGTCCTGATGGTCCTTACCAATTTAAAGATGGACATTCCTAGAATGTCATTCCACCATTTCCCACTTTTCTACATTCTCCTTCTTAGCCCTAATAAATATTCATTGCCTATGATAACTAGTTATTAATGTCAAGATTAAAAGTCTCTATTCAATTCTTACTAAATCCATTTCAATTTATTCCTATTTCAAAACTTACTTGTTATGAGCATTCAATTATTCATAAATGCCATATTAGATTTCACAATAAGTCCCTTATTCAATTTCCCTTTATCCACTATTAATTACAAATTTGTTGCCCATTAAATCTATAATTAATGTCAATAAATCCAAGTCCTATAATTACTAGGATGTATACAATTAATACGAATTACGTTGTAAATTATGCTACTTATATGCTTCTTATTTCTAATTATTAATTACTAAACTCGAACATTCTTTTTCATATTTTATTTCATTAAAGTCATCCTTCCAAATAGGATTAATGTTATAAAATTTCATAAATTAACCATAATTGATATTTTTGCCTTAGTTAAAATTATAAGGGATTATTCCCTTTTCTTTTACTGAAATAGTCAGTGTAAACTTCGTCCATATTTTACACCTCTCTTTCCCCTTTAATATATCCCTTGTCAATTGAAATACTGCACTCCTATACATTTAAGGAATTATATAATTTATGAAAATTACACAGAGTCTGCACATAATAAATGAAAATATGGATATCCATATTACAAGGGCAACCTAACTCACAACTCTATTATAGAGTTGGAATATCTTAACAATTTTACAAACATTCTACAAATAAGTGCTTGAGACTGATTTCAAATTTTCAGATGTTATAAATACTATTCTGAGGTTATTCATATCCCGAAACCTTTGGTCCTTTCTTATTTAGATAGTGATCCCTATCTACTCCATGAAATGTAAACTTAGAAACCTACATAACACTAGTATGTATTATTTGAAATTCAATCTTGCAAAAGAATTTCTATATCTCAAAAGAAAATTTTTAAGCATACTTTCCAAAAGATTTTCCAACTTTCAAAAAACCATTTGGGAAAATTGAATTCTCAAAAAATCTAAACACCATGTTTTATTTTATTCCATGTATCTATTCCATTTTTGTTAAACATTTGGACAAAATCGTCCAAAAATATTTGAACCCAATTTTTCACAATTTACAAAACATTTACCATTTTATTCTTAAATCTAAATTTAAAGATTCTAAAATTGCTTGGTAAAATAATTTCCCTTCTCAAATAATTTTACTTCAAAGGCTTACTTCTTAGGAAGTAGGGTTTTAACCCAAAACATTCAAAAACTCAATTCTTAAATCAAACCATTAAAAATTTCAAAAAGAATTGCTTAATCCCAAAAGGAAACAAATTAATTTTCCTTTTCCAAAAACTTTCAACATCAAAAATTTATTTCTTTAAAAGTTAGTCTTTTAGTTCAAAAAATTCAAAAACATTTTCTACAACTTTAAGTAATAAAAAGTAAAGTAGACAAGGTAAATTCTTATCCCAACATTTTTCTCTCCCATTCTCATTATTTCACTCCTACTTTATCTTTATATAGATTACTAGTCCTATTTTATATATATTGTGATGACTCACAAATTTGTACCCTTTGAATCGACAATAAACCACACATGTCCAACTCAAAAAGAATAGACTGACGGAAAGTCATGAGAAAGAAAAGAAGAGAGAAGAAGAGAAGAGAAGAAAGAGAAAAAAGAAAAGAAAACAATACAGAATCTCACATCGCAGCGGAAAACATATAATATCATATCAATGATCTTTACAAAACAGAAATTGTATATAATACATCAATCAAAGTTCAACAATAAATCACTAGTTATCAGCCTGAATAGTTATAATAACATGTCCTTACAATTGCTGTTAATATAAAAAACAATAATGTGCAAAACGGATAATTAAAATAGATACATGTATACGAAAATGAAGATCTCCAGCACTCCTGCTGAAGCTCCAAAAGCACCAAATCTGAATCTGTAAATATACTCGGTCTGATTTGAGCATTGAAAGAACATCCGGATCAGTCTGGTAAACCAGAGGGAGAAATACACTCAACTACATTTATTAAATTACCAAACTTTTCCTTTATCAAAACAAAAGTATCTCGTAAGACACACCAACACATCAACATAGACATGTTTTTACCTTATGATAATTAAAACATTTCATATCAAATCATATTATATTATATTAGTGTCTATTATACAAATAATATTAATCATAGCCGAAATGGTTATCCATATGGCATTTCGAGGCTATTCGCTATGCCGTTATAAACAAAACTGCCAGCTGGTAGTGGGGTTTGGATTTCCATACAAATGACCAGGTAAAGAGAGTACCTTCCGGCAGTACATTTCCAGAGGAATGCACCGAGGAACATCACAAAGGAACCTCTACCAACACAAGACTGGCCTATCTTTGTAACTAGATAGTACTTACCCCTAGTCATTACCGACCTTTCCGAGGCCCCTCATAGCATACAAACCATAATAATTTACACCCCGAACGTTATAGTAGGAAGAAATAAATCTAGAAGAGAATGATCATATCCTAATGGGAGCGACCCACTTAGCCTTGCCGCATCTAACCCTGTTGCGCTCATTTTCGGTAGATGAGACCTAAGGTAACGATTAACTTTCACATATCACATATCACATCACTTTGAATGCCACAAGGACATTTCCATTGGCTACTAATTGACTTCCAAAAAAATACAACCCCTTGAGCTTGTATATCTCAAGGAGGGGTTAAGCTAAGAGAAGTTGTCTTCTCCGCCACCACTGATGTACGTATGTAAAAACCAATGTACGTAATCTTAGAAATGCAATGTCAAACAAATGTCCATATGAGTTGTCCAGGAACAGGACAAACAGAAGGTACTTTCCTACCACATCCTGTCGAAAAATCCATAGGATTAGTAGCGAATTGTGCTTGCATTGGATATTTCATAACGAAAAGAGAACTGCTACTAGATGTATATTGGGATTTTAACCCCAAACAATCAACAAGCAGTCCTCCATTATGAAGATCCTGAATATCAATATCAATTTGCATAAATCGAACGCATATACGTTGGTCCGAAGTGGTTTTCAGATAAATCGATCCCAGCCTCTTCGTACAACAATGCAAAAGCGTTTCTCAACCTCATACAAAAACTAAGTCTCATAGACTTATCACATCTCCAGCTTTCAACTTGCTATCCTTCGGCCAAGAAGGAAGCTCGATAGATTGGAGTAATACTTCGCACTATACGAATCAACATCCTCAACACAAACGATAATCAAGCCTACAAAAGCCTACTTAGTAATTGTACGACTAAACATTTCCCACATCAAGTCGAGGAACTAAAATGGCCAAATTTGATAGTCGGTTATTTAACTATCAAAGCAATAATGGCATCATAAGCAATCACTAGGCCCTTTTAAGTAATCTTTTATTAATTAAATCACTTGCCAAATATTCACTTTAATTATCTTTAAAAAGATATATTCTCAATACTGTTTCAATATTGGAAAACATTTCCATATACTTATTTAATAATAAGTAATTCACAAATCTCTTTATTTTCAACACTTAGAAATATTACATATACTTAAATCAGGATTAAGTATATATTTTATTCTCTAAGGAAAACATTCTCTTAAGTATATTTATTTGGGTCAACACGAATGTTGCGTAAAACATTGTTACGACAATCCAAAACATTAGTATAGGGATTCGAAAATTAGATAGTTATATAAATCTCTTATACAATACAAGATATCTTCTTTCGAAAATCATTTACTATAATAGTAGTGTTACAATCCATCATTTCCTTGCTTCTTGAAAATGTCTATTTCAACAATGAATGTTGAAATCTATGTAATCGATACTTAACACGTTTTAAAAACATCTTCAAACCATTAACTCCATTTAAAAGATCACTTTTCAAAACATTCATTTAGTTTTAAAAGATTATCCTTTGTCCAAAATTGTGAATATAATTTCTTAACAAATCAATACTGCAACACATTTAATTTAAAGGATAATTCACTGTCCAAAATATGAATATATATTCTCTTATCCAAATTTATTACTATTGCACATTTATTAAAGGATTATCCACTGTCCAAAATCATGAATATATATTCTTTTATCCAAATTCATTACTAATGCACATTTATTAAAGGATTATCCGCTATTCAAAATCGTGAATATATCTTCTTTAATAAACTTCCATATTTTACTTATCAAAGTAAGTTGATTTCGGATTTATAAAACAATGTTTATAAATTCCATTTATATTTTATAAAAACTTCAATTTATAAATTCTCTTTATTAACCAATTCCATTTATATCTCATTTATATGCCAAAATTCAATTATAAGTTAATTTACTTATAAATCTCTTATTTACACATTTATTTTTTTATAACTTCATCAATTCATAAATCTTATTTAATTATAAGATTCATTTATAACTTCATTTTAGCACTTATAAAACTCCTTTATAATTCCATTATTTTGATTTATAAAATATGAATTTCATAGATTTTATATATAAACCATTGATAATAATTCAAAAATCTCAATTTGACTTGTTTTAAAAAACAGTTAACTCCATATTTCAAAAACCACATTTTGATTATATTTCAAAAAAATCATAATTTTTATAACATAAAAATTATAACATTTATTTATTTAAATTAAGTCCATTTCCTTTAACAGTTCAAAATTAATAAAACATCTAGTTTCAAAATCACTTTGAAATCCTTTTTAAATTGAAATCATCACTTCAACATTTTTAAATTACCAAAAGTATGGCCCAATGCTACAACAAAACTGAATACATCAATCATGGCATCTAAACATCATATATCACATCATAACAGCAAATATCACAATATCTGTATATAAACCAATACTGGTGAGAAATCTAGTTGGATCCCTTCAGCTCGTTACCTGCAAAAAATATACATATGAGAATATGTGTATAATGTCTGTTTCGAGGGAGATGTGCATAAAAAAGGTCATTCGCTCATACACGGGAACGTATAGGGTCTCATATGCTCCAATTGGCAGGAATATATCCAAATACCAATCAATACATATAATATATCGTCCAAACAATCATCAATCATCATAAATAAATTTATTTCTCACTTATATAAAGATATCAAAGAGCCAGAAAGAGTGAGTTGTACTCACTTTGGTTCCAATAGCAGTTGCAGTGTTTTATTCTGAATAAAATTAAACGATCGCTTAATTTTACTCAAAATTTTCACTAGCCTCAATTAACTCCAAACTAGCTCTAAAATATAGTGCTCCTTAATACGGACCTAACGCAAATTGTTTCGTCAAAAACGGACCTCGTGTGAAGAAGTTATGATGTTTTAAAGTTTATACGAATTCAAATATTTAATCAATTTCAATTTCTTTTTTTATTTTGAAACCTCGGATTAATCGTGTCCGCACAATTTCATCATAGCATATCACAACCGCATGATTATCATCTTCTCCTTCTTCGTTTTGAGCCGATCAAAGAAACCCATATATCGTTCGCTTCCATCGATATCGCAGCCACCACCTGACGCTTGAAGATGATCAGACACCCTCAGACGAACGGCACCATCACATTGAACACGATTTAACTCGATAGCCCCCCCCCCGCCTCGATATTCGAGCTCAAACATGCGACGTTCACCGTTATTTTTCCGTCGATCCATAGCTCTAAAACTCATCATCACCTTTGGATTTCAAGATCTCGTTGCCCTCTACAATATTGTAGTTGAACGTTTTTGCTAATTGTTTACGGATTGAGTGATAATGGAGGAGGAAGAATAGAATAATTTCGGCTATCGAAAATTAGAAAAGGCGGCTGTAATCTTAGGCTAGGGTTTGGTCGTATTTGAGATACTATTCATCCGAAAATATTCCGAACTCCAAACGAAGCGTGTCGCCTGACGTTTATAATGTTTTACCCATATTTCGAACGCACTGGGATATATATCGAGAGCCAATTCGATCGTATTTGGAAGATATGTTTTCGAATCGACGTATTTAAATTAAAATTTACTTAAACAAATTTCTACACGTTTTAGCTTGCCACGACTAAACCGTAGTTCCGATTGACATGAAATTTGAAATCCTGCAATAATGTAACATTACGGATCCAATGAAACTGATTTCATCAAAATCCTAGACTATATGAAAAATGGCTACTTTTACACGTTAATTAAATGTTAAAATATTCAATTTCTACAAATTAACTTTTAATTCAATTTTAAAAGTTTACTAACATCATTCTAATTCAAATAGAATTTAATTCAACTTTATAAATCATTTTCATTCACGTTAAATTCAAATTTCAATTATTTACACAATTTCAAATGTTAAATTAACCATTTAATTATCTAATTAAATCACTATATTTGAAATATTAGTTATTCAACTTATAACAATATTTTTTGAATATTTAAAATCAATTAAGTATCCAAATTTAAAATGACTAAAATTCTGGGTCGTTACATATGTCCCTAATGCTAATCTGATACAAATCTCACAATATTGCCTCAGTTTATATTTTTCCTACATAAATTATTTCTGCATCATTTTTAATCAAGTTCCATTTTTCCATTTGAAAGAAGGATTTATAAAGAATATCTAAATTCATGAAATATGAAAAATCATCAAGTCCGATATACGCTTTATTTTATATTTGTTTCAAAAAAAGAAAAATCCATTTATCGTAAAATCTTTAAACTGGAAAGTTTTAACTCGACTAATTTTTAAACTAAGAGTTTCGAAAATAAAAAACTCCTTTTATCAAAAACCTTTGACTAAAACTTCTAAACCTTACAACTTCTTTCTAAATTTTAATTTTCCAATATTTCTTACTTTTTCTAAGCAACAAATTCTTAATAAGCCTTTTGAAAAACTCATCCAAAACATTTAAAAGAAGTTCGCAAAGAAAATCTCTTTACCAGATTCTTACACAAAGGGTCAGATTTTAGAAAATCTTTTTCAAAGCAATAACTTCTTTTTAATTGTCTTCTCTATTGCATTTTTTCTTCTTTCATCCCTTACTTTTGAATGTTTACAACAATACTACCTTATAATATTTAATTATTACCTAACATGCTTATTTACTATTCCTATAAATGTGATTGTTTGTAATAGATGATTATTATTCTAATCGGACAATTTCTAAAGACATATATTTATTCATTCCAATCTTTCATATTATCCTTCCATAATTACCCTAATAATCTTTTTAGTAAGTCCACTCATATCTTTATTAAATTCTGGTAACTTCCTATTTATTGTACACTTGTTACCTTATTAATTTTAGGGCCACATTCTCCTCCAAAAAAAAATATTCTTACGATGCGACCTCCGTTATACATTCCTTTCTCTATTTTTTTCAACCCATAGTCGCCTCATCCATCCTTTTGGAATATGGTCGCAACTACCTCTATGATCGGGAATTACAGTGTAAATTCAAATTAAGTAATGTGCATATATATATATATATATATTAATATGTAGTAGTTTTGAAAAATATTTTTGAAAATAACAGATACGTCACTCATATCTAACCCCATTGATCGGGTAACTTAAGCTCTGATACCAGCTGTAATAACCCGCCTTGAACCTGACCTAATTTCGATCAAATAAAAGCCTTCGAACCTTAGACCCATCTCAAGGAAAGTTGTTAGGTTGACAAAATTAAAATAATACACAATACACAGAGCTATCTATTTATACTTTTAGAATCTCACAGCGGAATGGATAAAATATAATATCAAAAACAAGTACCCATTTCATAAAAGAAAACAATTTTAGAAATATACATGTTTGTACCACATCTCACAAAATATCTACATAAAATCTCTAAAATACAATATTTCAAAAACAACATAATTTTCTGAACTAGGTATATTAAAAACAACATAAATAGATAGATACTGTCCACAAGTCTTCATCTCCTAAATTAGCATTACTCTATCTAATATGTGTTGTAACGAGGAGTGGGTCAAAACAACAAATATCTGGTGAAACAAAAATATCGAGCTTTACCATAATTGTACTTGGACATTATTATTTAAATAAGAAATATGTTTTATGCTTTAAAATATTAAATACGTATAAAGTACAACTATTCTAGGTAATTATAGTCGACATCGTAAGAAATCCCATTCTTATTATTTCTTCTAAGAAAGAGACGGACCCTACCATGGCCACTTAATACCTTCAACTCTAAATGGACCTCTCCAAAGGATTTCAGCTACCGCATCCAAAATGCCATTTATGACACATAATCCACTCGTGACGTGTCAAATTAGTCCGACTATTCGTAGGTACTAGTTGCTATATTAAATGGGCAGGTTTACCATAAAGAATTGGGATAACCTTGCGTCTATTATGGTTATTTATTAGAGATGATGTCCCATATTAGTCCGTAAAACCACAATGTTAGTAGCCAGATTTAACTATATAGACTTAAATGTAGCTTCAGACTAACTTCGCATCCATATCATTTAGTTATAACTTATATGTATATCCACTATATACATACATTATTCTAACGGAATAATAATCAAGGCCGCATATGGTGTTCCTTTATTACGCCTCTAATTAGGGAGCTAATTAAGGATTAACTCACTAATTTACACTAACTGTAATTCAACCATTATATACATCATTTTGGAGTGAGAAAAGAGTTTCTTATTTATTCAGGTAATAGAAATAGATGGTGCAAAGTACAAACAATTCAATTCATACTTTATACATCATTTCTAATTTATTTCTTTTTGAACCTTTTAACACTCCAATTTAAAATGAGGAAATATATTGAATGGATCATAGATTGTCTGATTCTAAATAAAATTAGATTCTAATATATTAATACCAAATTTGTTTTATAGTTCCAACATATATAAAGATTGATATTTACTTAGGGATTTAGGGGATTTTAGATTTTAGATTTTCATTTAACAAAATTTTCCAAGGCATACATTAAATCCAAATAAATACTATTCAATCACAATATTACGAAATGCTCGATATTTTCACTCATACAAAACTGTTTACTTCCTAGCTGGATTTGATTCTACCATGCTTAATTCTCTTTCAGATTTCCTTCTGAAAATCTTAACAGATTTTGAAAACTAAAGTAGAAGATGAGGAGATTTGATTTATACCACTCTTAATTCTTTATTAGATCTTTCCCCTTTCTGAATAAACAATATATATATATATATATATATGATTTTAGAAATCAGAAGATAAAAAGAAGAAGGATTAATTTAAATTAGAGTTAGAAAATATTAGTACTTGCTATATTGTTTGCTATTTTTGAAACCCTAAGGGAAATTTTTTTGATAGAGTTTCACAGATGCTTACAAAATTTTATGAAGGAAAAGTGGAGGCCTAAGGGTCTATTTATATAGGTGAGAAGGAACAGAAACCTTCAGATTTAGAGCAATTAAATCTGGACCATTCATTTTCACCAAATGCTAGCCAACAACCATAATAACCGATCGACCGCTATCCTCAAGTGATCGACTGCTACCTGTCCACTGCTTGCCAGCGGGCAATCGATCGGTCTTTGTTTTATGACCATGATTTATATCCCGCTTTAATTCTAATTGATTATACACTTTAATTACTTACATTACCATCTTAACCCAAATGTTTTATTAATTAATTATCTACCAAATATTAAAATTAAAACCTTATATTTTAAATTCAAATTCAAATTTAAACCCTTCGAATTAATTTAAATTCAAAAACTTCAAACATCTATAACTTCTCCGTTTGAACTCCAATCTCAACACATTATATATGGAAATTGATCGGAAAATCGCCAAGGATGCAATGGTGTAACTTCTGTTACCAAATTCTAACATTTAGAAAATTTCCATAATAATCTTAATTTTAATTACTTAATTTCTTATTAAATTTTATAAGGTGTTACATCATCAAAATATTATTTCGATAGTTGTGTTTGAAGGTGTATGATCAATTAGCTACAAGTTAGACCTCAAAAGGAAAATTTGTAATTAGAATACAACAAGCAACATTGTTTAGAATTATCTCATAAATTTCAATTGTTGGAATCAGCGCAACAAGATCGCTATTCAACGTTCTTGAGTTAATTCAAATTCTACTTGTAACATTAATGCCCGATACGACATTGATTTTTTGTTATATCTACATTGAAACAAAATTATAAATACCAATTTAGAAGAGACAGTTTACACATAACCACCAAAATGTCTCGAAGTGAGCGGGTTCAACAACATGATTCATATGTTTTAGATATGATCCCATAGTTGACACAAAAGCGATGTTCGAAAAGCATCAAAGTTGAAAAAGTATTTTGGTAAAAATATCAATTAGTTTGATTTTTAGTCAAAATGCAGAGGAAGCGTGTTTTTTGGAGAAAAAATATTAGGAGTTGTTAGAACAATCCTAAAACTATAAGTAAGGATCTTGGGGTTGTCCCAAATGATATACATGAACACCATATTAAATTGTCTAATTTGGGGCATATGAGATGAATTCCTTATGCATCAACAATAAGAATTATGATGTATGCCATATTGTCTACTACATTGCTATTTGCTTATGTAATTGATGTGTTGAGCGTGTACCAAACCTGAATTAATTTCACCAAAATGGCAATTATGGTTTTTCTTAATTATTTGTGAAATGCTAGAGAATTGTTTATGGAAACAAAGACCCTTTGTGAAGGGGTATTCATACTCAAACTTCATAAGTGATATAGAATATGGGACATCAATCCTAAATTCATATTCAATTTCAGTTAAGCAGTTTTGAGTTGGAAATTTTCTAAAGAAGATGTGGTGATTGATTCAACCAGTAGCTAAGTACATCGCCTTGAATAACACCGTAATAAAAGTAGTATACATAAATGCACAAATTTATAACTGAGCTAGGGGTGACTTTAAATGTTAAGAATCAAATGATATTGTTTTTTGAAAATGATGCTACGATATAAGATCACAAAAGAACCTAAGGGCTCACAAGATGTCTAAACACATTGCTCGAAAGTTCTACATGATGAAAGAAGTTTATTAATAATAAGAGATGGTGGCTGGTAGAGTAAATAATAGAAAAATATTGTAGATCTGTTCACTAAGAGATTAGCAAAATCGATTATGAATTTATAGGAGGAATATGATTAAGATTCAATAATTGACCCTAAATATAAGTGAGAGATTGAAAGAGTAAGTAGTATGCCCTAAGAGAAATTATGTGATTTGTTACATATATCAAACTCTATAGTCAATCTTTTTTATAATAAAGGTGTTTGATTTTTGTTTTACACTAGTTATATTATGATGTGATTAATTGAATATTTCATTTAAAGTATACTAGTAAGAACCCTTGAATAAAATTTTATGTAAATTGTAGTTGAAAATAGTTACAGTCTCGAGTAATTAATCACATATCAAAATATATTTTTAATATTCTTGGACAAGATATTTCAAGAAAGGACATCGATGGATCCATTAAGATCAGGGCATGTAACTGTAACACACTACCTCTATATGCATACTGTCAAAGAGTATTACTAGGTAATACTACCTGATAATATAAAGAATGAGGCGATATTGGGTTGTCATACGTAAATATTCCATTGGGTTAACGCTAGTACGTATTTCAAAAATCATAAACAACTTACTTATACGTACACGATATCAGTACAAAACATTAAACATGTGCATTCTCAGAATATAACAATATAGTATAAAACATACTCAGGGAATATAGAGTCATCTATGTAGCGATAACGTATAATAGCAAATATACACGAGTCCAAGTAGGATATAAAACAGATCAAAACACTATCTCAAAATAGACAATGTATAAATCCAATACATACATCTCAACATTACTAATATATACGATGCTAAAGAAATTGATAATGGTACACTAATTAACTAATAAACTAGCCTCCCTCTATGCCCAATAATCACACTCTGGTTTTTTCATCCCTAAATTTGTAATGTTTGTCTCGGATTGACCTAAGTATTACATGAATAACACATGGGTCACACTATGTCTAGAATATCGATAACAATAAAAAAAGTCAACGACGTGGTATAAACTAGTATAATATAAGAAGCATATTCATACCTAAAGTGTCGACAAATCTCAAACCATGCATATTAAAGATTAGCTATCTCTAAGTAAAGTCGATTAACACATCAAACGGGCATATAATCTAGTGGGTGAAACAATCAAATATCCAACCATCATTTAACACACCTATAATACAAAAGGTGAACCAACCATCAACAAGCAAACAATCAAGTGGTGTGCTATAAGTATGGTATCATATGTCTATATATCTTAAGTCACATAATCCAATTGGCATCCTCACAGCACACAACACGCTTCAGTGGGTTAAGAGGTCCTTATCTCTGAATAGAATTCTAGGATAGGTCTTTAAGTAATATGATATAACTACATAATCTCACAAATTTCAGTTGGGAGCTACATAGTACATAGCACGCTCCAACGGACAACACACCCCAAAGTCTAGGTTAATCTAGGTCATCGTGACTCTATGTCGATCTATACACTATGGTCATGAGCCTATTGCCCAATGGCAATGGACCATTTGACTAGTGTGGCATTGGGGCATATCATCACAAAATCTAGATATCAACACACAACACGTATAATAAGGTGATGCCATTGATCCGGTGATGATCCTACAACCAGCCAACTAGGATGGACTCTAGTCTATATAGATAAACAACACACAATAAAAATTGGCACACAACGGACCTTTCTTTGTAAGAACTATTTGATCCAAAATTGGTCACAAACACCCAATTGTTGACAATTCACAACCAGGGATCTCAGATGAATAACACGTATGAAAATCACTCAGAAAATTCAAAAGAAAGCAGTAAACAACATAGAATTTATAGTGGTTCGGCGATCTGGCCTACGTCCACTTTGAAGCTTATGACTTTATTGATTCACTTGATGATTTTCAATCTATTATAGTGGGTTACGTTAGATTATAGCTTTGAAGTTTGAATACAATGAAGATGGTAAGATGTAGAATTGAATCCGGCAGAGTCTGGACGTCGAATAGCCAAAGGATCCCTTTTTCTGTAGGCTTCAGGGGGCTATTTGTAGGCATAGGAGGCTGATATCACGCTCAAACTTCGGGTGACTCCTTCTGACATGCGAGTGGGCCCATGCGACCGGTCCCACCAAGTTTCGACTCGATATGTGATCGATGCGAATTGATTTCGTATCGATCAAGAAATTGTCCAATCGAGCTGAAACTTGGCAGAGGCATTCTTTACCTTGTGCGTAAGCTCTTGTGAAAATTTCATAGTATTTGGACTAGTGAATTGTGAGTTATGATCGATACGAGTTGAAGTTTCTCGGTTGGCGGTTTGCTTTGAGTCGATCACTTCGAATCCATGTCTTCGAATCGATGGATGCACGTGTCTTCGAGACGACGTGGCACGCACTACTCGGATCGATCCACTTCTTATGCCGAATCGACTGGGTCGCTCCTTGTACTTCACCTCCTTTGTATCGAGGGCCGTTACATAGCTCGAACCAATCAACAACGTGCACTTCATATCGATTTGCAGTATACCCGGTTCGAATCGAAGGAGATGGCTAAGCTCGTATCGATGAAGGTGGCGCGGTTCGTATTGATGGAAGGTGATATTTGTAATGGATACGAACTAAGGTCACCTGATGGATAAGAACCAAGGCTATCTGATGGATTCGAACAAACGCATCCTCTATGGATACTAACTAGATATTGATCGATCGATACGAAGCGAGTTACTTGTTGACGGAGTTGATCGATACGAACTAGTGCTTGAGGATGGAAACGAAGTAGATCGATGCGAACTATGACGCGATGATGGATACGAAAATGATCGATTCGAAACATGGCTCACTAATGGATACGAAGACAAGCTATTCTGATCGAGGCGAACGCAGTCGATTCGAACTGTGGGTTAGTGATGGACGCAAAAACAAGGTTATCTCCTCCAACTTGCACCGATCATAACTTGAACATACGGACTTGGATTGACTTGACATTTGAAACGTTGGCTTTCATGACTTTTCTTGCCGTGTCCTATCAATTGTAGCATGATCCGGGCTCGGACAAAATTCATTGATATCCATGATGAAATGATATATAACCAATCTTTGAGACGAACTGTCTTTGGCTTTCGATTAATCTTTTGGTATCACGGCCTTGCCAAAAGGCAGGATAACACTTGCCCCCCAAAACATGCCTTGCGATTGGAAGGTGTGTTTTGTAATGCTATAAACTAGATGTTCATATCCTGTCGACGACCTGTAAAGAACTTGATAGTTTTATACGACCTCGAATGATGATCGTTCGGGATCGTATGCCATTTGAGGTGAAACGTGACCGTTCGCAGTCGAATGCCGCTTCAAACGAAGGGTGGTTGTTTGAGGTTGGATGTCGTTCTAGACGATTTGCGATCGTTCACGATAGGGCGTCGTTCTTGACGAATTATAACTGTTCGCAGTCGGGTGCCGCACAAGGTAGAGTGTGATCGTTCACGATCGGATGCCACACGAGGTAGAATGTGATCGTTCGTGATCGAATGCCGCACGAGGTGAATTGTGACCGTTCGAGGTCGGATGCCGTTCGAGGTCAGGTGTCGTTCGTGATCAGGTGTCGTTCGTGGCGAATCGTGATCGTTCGTGATCAGGTGCCATTCGTGGTGAAATATGATCTGTAATAACCCGGATTTCTGGATATATGTAATTGCTAATATAATTGGATTAATTAATAGAAATACGGAATTGTAAATTGAATAAGTTAATCTGATAGTAAATATTTCTTTGAAATCACCTAATATAATTATATAGTGGGAAAACTTATAATGTTCAAACAAATTAGATATGTGTTTGTTTAAAAATAAATATATAAGATTTTAAAATAAATTTGAATTTGAGATTGGAATCCAAAGATAAATATCTTAAAGTAAATTGGATTTTAGGATTTAATTTGAATTTGAGTTTGAATTTAAAGTTTTGAAATTCAAAGGATGGATATTTTAAGATATTTTAATTCAAAGGTATATGAATAAGCTTTTATTACATTTTCTTTACATAAGAAATTCACATATATTATATAAGGATAAACAAATTAAGTAAAAACTTTATTAACATTTAAAATAAAAAGAAAATAATACAAAGACAAGTGTTATTATATTAAAACATTAATACAACATATGTTAATATGTGTTAAGTGATGGAGTGTGGTAGATACAAGTGTCACTCCTTGTATTTTTCTTTTTCTAAATTTTTATAAAATCTTAAATTAGAATATGTGAATGTTTCTTATTCTCTTTCAATTCTTTTATCACATACAAAACAAAAGAAGAAAGATCTGTAAAACACAAAACCTGAAGCATAATCAACTTAGTTCTAGTACAAATTCTAGTTCAAAGACCTATAAACATTTCATAACAGAAGATAAATCAAGCAAACTTGAGTAATCAAAGGCAAAGAAACTCAACAACAATCAAAACCTGGAAATCAATCTAGGATCAAACAAGCTTTAGAGCAGAGACAGGAGCAACTCAACTAGTTACAGTTCATCATCTTAGATCCATGGAAACCAAAGTAATCTAAGCTCCGGTTTTAAAATGCAAGATCAGATGCCAAATTTCAACTGTATGTTCCCTGTCTTCAAACGAAGGTGAGTAAACTGAACTTAAAACATCTTTGAATATGATGCATGCAATGATAAATCATGAATTTAGACATGTAATTTGTAATTTTTAGTTTGATGAATCGTGAGAATTTTGGGTTTGAATGTTTTGGGAATTTTTGTGAACTGCCGATGATATACATAATAACTTGACTTGATATTGGGGTCGAAGCTTGCTTATATGTAGGGGATGATGGCAAAAATGTTTTAGAATTTTTCCAATGTGTAAATTTTTCAAATTGGATCAAGCTAGGGTTTTAGCTCATTATTGTTTGGATTTGACAATCGTGACTGTCGCGATTTGGATTTGGGACCGAAATGGTTAGCGTTTGGGGAGGATGTAGTTCGTGGTCATGGCACTTCGGTGGAGTGGTCGGCGAAGGTTGTATGGCATCGTGGCGTTGGTCGTGTAGGGGTTTTGGGTCATGTAGTTACTGCAGTTTCGCGCTAAGGGTTTAAATTTCGATTTGAATGTCAATTGTGGAATTTGGGTTCGGATTTAGATTCGCGAGTGACGTTGTGATCGATGGTGATGGTCGCGACGACCTGGTTTGGTCGGAGGTGATGGGACACGTACACGAGCGTACGTGTGTGTATGCACAGGGTATTTGGTTTGGGAATGACGAGATCGACCCAAAGAAGCTCGCGTGTCATTTATGGTCATGACTCGAAGGAAGGAGATGGGGATTTTATCTCGGGGTAGCTCTCGTGCATCTGCCGTGTCTGTCTCGGGTTGGGTTGTGTGTTATAGTTTGTACAGGGAAATGGAAGTTTCAAAGTTAGCTCGAGACTTTTAGTGGTGTTTGTGTTAGTACTGTGTAATTAATAAGGGACTTGCTTGAAAGGAACTGGGAAGGAGTGGATTGCCCGAGTACGGTTTGGCATTATACAAGTTTTAGCAAGGTTTATATTTGAGTAAACTAGCAATGACGCGGGTGGAAAAAACGAAGAATATCGGGTTCAAACCTATTCCAATTTGAATATAAAATTTAACAAGTTTGTTAAATCAAGTTCAAATAAATTCTGGTTTAACTCTTTAAAATATGGTTTATTTTGGTTCTGAAATTGATTAAAGATTTAGAATAAATATTTTATTTATTAAGTATAAGGTATTTAAATTTTGAACCTATTATTTAAAATTCAAGTCCATTTAAATAAGTTTAAGGATGTAATGTAACAGCTTTAAGTAAGTTAAAGGATTTAAGTTGAATTGTCTAATATGAAGAATTGTTACAAAGGTTTCCAAACAACCTTGAATGTAATTAATTGTTGAGTAAAGATAAATAGTTTATCTTTTAAAGTTATTAAGATCTTGATAATTTCTTAATGAATTTTAAAAGCGATAAGATATTGATTAATGATTGAATAATTTATGTGACCGATTAAAGGTTAATTTACCAATAAATTTTAAGTTAATTCCTTAATTAAAGAATGAGTAATTAAGGATGAGTAATTAAAAGTTAGTTGCCTGATGGATGTTATTGATTAAAGGAAAATTACTTAAAGGAAATAATTAAGGAATAATTACTTAATGTAATTAAAAGATTAATTAATGTAATAAATTAAGGAGTTGATTTAATGGGTATAAGTATAATTAAAGGAAATTATTTACTATTGTGATTAATCAGGATTGATTAATGAATTAAATTGTTGAGGATAATTAATTTGTGTAATTAATTAAAGGATAATTACTTTATGTAATTAAAGATAATTAATCAAGGATGATTAATTAAATTGATAATATAAGGATGATTAAATTGATTTATTTGTAAATAATTAATATTAAATAAGCAGGACTAAGGGAGATTGAGTAATTAATTTAATTTGTTTAAATTAATTAAATATGGTATGACTAACTTATCTTGCTTATGAACGATTGAATAGAATGGCATGCCTTAGATTGGTTGATCTCTTGGATATGTGATTTGTGACACCGTGTGATATGATACGTTGGGTTTTAACTGAGATAACGTGGTTACCTATCAATGATGAATTAATATGTATAGGTGACACTCTGTATTTGAGATTCGAATTATGTTTCATTTGAATAATTTTGGGATAAGATGGAATTGAATTCGAGGAGAGCGGAGCCGGGTATTAGTTAATACCCGAAACCACTTCGATTTCTTATAAATTGATATGTGAAACCTTTAGGCTGGTTTGGAATGATTTAAGTGAATTAGACCTGTTAATCTAGGTTCTGACACTTAGAAATTGATGTGTGAAATTTGTGATATCTATAACAACTTGTGAAGTTGTAAAATTGATATAAGTTCCCCGGGTTTATATAAGTTGTATGCTTCTGTCATTCATGTTAGATGGGTTTACTCACACTGGTTTCCAGCCTGACCCGGGTGTTACTTTGATTTAATGCTCGGGTCAGATCGAGTATTACAGATTTTCAGGTAAGGACGTTCTGGGGCTCAGGAGGCGAGCTGGAGAGCAGGAACGTATGGAGAGCTTCTGATGTTAATATATTATAGTATCTGTAACAGATAGATTTATCTGTTCTGTGAATGTAAATCTGTTGTAACTCTGATATAATAAAGTGTAATTTGACAAGTACAGTTTCCTTTGTATAACTATTATTTATGTGATATTATATTTTATCCGCTGCGTATGTGAGACTTTGGGTTTGGTTTTCTGTTCTTCTTCTTCTATCTCTTTCTTCTTTTCTCTAACTATCTGGAATTTTCGAGATCGAAATTTTCGGGCTGTTACATTTGGTATCAGAGCGAGGTTAAGCGAGAACCTTGGCTCTTGTGGGATTACTCATTAAGGATAGGGTAAGTGGTACCCTAGGATGAGTTGAGTATATATATATGAGAGAGCGTACTTGTTATTTTCTTATATAAAGGTTTTTAAATGATTTCAAAAGTAAATGAATCTTATATAAGAAATAAATTATCTATTATATTAAGGAAATTGGTTGTAGTATTAATTAAGTCAAAAGTAAAAGTAAGAATTAAGTGGTAATAGAATTACAACCAAATTGAAATTAAATTAAAGACAAGTTTGAAAATGGATTCAACTGAAATTAAATCTTGAAATTGGGAAAGGTTTCAGGATAAGGATAATCAATTAATTTATGTAACTAATTGAACTTTATTTAATGAGATTAATTAATGGATAATGATTGGAATTAATAAATAAGAGGGAGTTAGTTAATGAAGTAACTATAGGTAAGTAATTTAAGGGACAATTATTTAATGAAGGTAATTAAGAAATAAGTTAATTACCAAATGTGATTAATTGGAATCAATTAATGACGTAATTAATTTAAAGAAACAATAAATAACACTATTTAATGCAATTGAATGGAATTGGTTCCTATTTCAAGCAAGAGTTGTTTGATAATGTAAAAGAAATTAATATGTATATATATGGATATACATAATATCAAAGGTGGTTTGAAATAAACTCTAAATATTGAGTTTTGAATGTGGAATAAGATATGATACCCAAAGTGATAAGTTTTTGAACTTATAAGTGGGAAAAGTATTTGAAAATTTGAAATGGAGAATTCAAATTTGAGTAAGGTTAAACGGGATTGATTGAATTTAACTCGGAGGAAGTTAAATAAGTTTGAATGAACAATCTGATTTGGAAATTTCAAGATGAAATTGGAATTTAACTTGGAAAGTTAAATGGTTAATTTTGAATTGGGAGTTTGTGTGATCTCAAAGTGGGTTTGAGATCTGGAATTGGAAATGGACGGATGTTTTATGAATAATACCATCCCATTGTTATTGCAAATATTTAAATTGTGAAATTGGATTTGTTCAAATGAATGAGAAGTGAAGTGGAGTGATATATCCATTATTGAGATAAAAGAAAATCTAACTTTAATTTGAAAATTAAATTTTTTAAAGGTTTTTAATAAAGGTTAACTTGGTTTAAAGGGTTAAACCAACCTTAGTGAATTTAACTCGAATTTATATAATTCGAGATGGTTTAAATCTGGAATTTGAATTGAAATTAGTTCAAATTGAATCTGATTTGAATTAATTGAAATTGTGATTGAAGATGTATAAGTATAAGTTCAAATGGAAAATTTGAATTGGATTAATTTTAAATGATTTGAAATTGGAGAGGGTTCAATTTGAAATTAGTCCGAATTGATTTGAATAATTTGGAATTGTAATTAAAATTGAATAATTTTAAATTCAAATGGAATCTGAATTAAATTTGGGAGGAAATCAAGAAACTTGATTTGGGAAAGGAATTTGAAATTGGGATTAATTCAAATTGGAGTTGAAATGGATTGAAATTGAAGTAGGTTCAATTGAATGGATATTAGTCCAAAGTGATTGGAATAACTTGGGATTGTAATTAAAGTTGAATATGTTTAAAATCAAATGGAATTTGATTTAAATTTGAAAAGGAATTGAGAATTAATTCGGCTTGAATTGGGAATAAATCAAGTCCAATGGAAATTGGAGTTATTTAAAATTGGAATTGGGTCAATTTAAATGAAAGTGAAAATTTAAATTGAATTGATGAGAATAGAGATTGGGAAGTGAGCAGTTTTGACTCTGGACTATTTTTAATATAAATTATTTTAATATAAACCTGTTTTTCCAAGCTATTCATTATATATATAACCTTTCTTTTAAAAGTCAAATTATCTTATACTTGTTTTACAATTATTTTTGAAACTGTTCAACGAATTTCCAACTGTTTTATAAACTAATTACTATATTTCAACTATTTTACAAAACTAATTACTATCTTACTATTATTTTGCAATTATCTAAAATTTCTATAATTATTTTAACTACTTTCTAACTATTTTATACCTATTTTACAAACTAGTAATTGTTTTCAAACTACTTATCTATTTTTAAATTTTTTTTCAAGCTATTTTCTAAATAAACTGGTCGGAGTTCAAACTGTTATTAGTTAAATACCTAATCGAGATAAGAATGGAGGTGATAATCAAATGGATTAAAGCAATTATGTGTAAGTGAATGAAAATCAAAGTGAATGTGAATAAAAATGGAATTAATTTGGCTGATAACCAATAGAGATAAATACGTAGGGTGTACGTATGTTATTCTATTCGTATATTGATTTGTTCCAGATTCGAGCACAGAATTTCGAGATAGTTAGATCAATCCGACTGGGACTTTTCACTCGATTTTCGACGGCGAACCTGGGTATGGGTTGTTGATTGGTTCTGGATATTCTCTATCATAGTTATGACTATGAAAGGAGAATGACGATTTCTGATCAAGAAACCAGATCTGTGTCCGCACTAAGAGGTCGGGTGGATGATACTATTTCGGAAGTGAAATTGTGTGATCGAGTGAGCGATCAGATTGGTATGGCGTACGAATGATATATGTACATCGTACGAATTTGAATGAAAATGATATTGAAAGGGTAATCAAATTTGAATATTTGATTTAGAGTAAACAAAGTTAAATATCTTTGTTTTATAAAATGAAACTCCCCTTGTTGAATCTTTGGCCAGAAGAAAAGGATTTTTGAAGGTGTTTTGAAGTATAAAAGGAGTTTTATACAAGTTTGAAATGACCCAAAGTTTTGAAATTTTTTAGTTCTGTATATATATAACTAAAGGATCTTATGAGGATTTTAGAAAAGGTTTTGGAAACCTTTGGATTTGGAAAGGCTTATAATTTTTGGGTAAAATCAATATGAGAATTTGGAAAGCCTAGTTTGAGAATTATTGATTTTGGAATAATCGATTTTGTGTAAAGGAGCTTTGTATGAGATCATACTAGGTGTATGATTTAAAAGATACTATATATATAGTATAAAATGTTTTGATGATGGCTCTAGGGAAAAAGGCGATCCCTTGGAATGGACTTCTCAGGAGTACCACCGGGTGGTGCTGCCTTGAGCCCCAAGGGGAGGTTCTAAAGTTGATCCTGTGAGGAGTCCGGACAAAACTAGTTCCTGAGGATTATTGGGTAGCGGAAGTCGATGGCGCTGATGCCTACAAGGGCATTTGGGTTATGCTGTGACGACAGTGTAACTCGATGTCGCTACGATCTACTATGGGGACCATAGCGAAAATCGTGTGGAGGATGAGTGTCAATGGTCTACACTTGATTTTGCTGGGAAGGCAACGCAACATCGGTAGACTGCGATCTATGGTCAAGTGGAGTGGAGAAGTTTCATTCTTTTGGCAGCGAAATTCGAGGGCGCTGATGCCTACAGTTATATGGGTTTTTTCTGTGATAGCTACGTAACCTCAGTTGTAGCTGCGATCTGTAGCGGGTTCCATGGTGTAATCGAGAGGCGCGGAGGCCTACAGTTATCTATGGATTTTGTCAGGATGGCAACGTAACCATCGGGTTAACTGTGACCATGGATGGGGTGATGATTTCCAGAGAATTCTCAGCAAAAATATATCCTCTATTTTCAAAAACCGTTTTCTATATTTTCATTAAACAAATTTTTTTCCAAGTATTTTCACTGGATGTTGAAAACGGGTCTGCTAAGTACTTATAGTTTTTCAGTCGTACGCCTGATCAACGTATGACCGAATTTCTGTGAGAACAAGGATGGACTGGTTGAAACATCGAGTTATAAAAAGTATTTTCATAAAAACTATTTTATAAAATTATGTAAAATTTAAAAGTGTTTAAAAAAAATGAAAATGATGATCAAAGAATAATTTTTCTGATAAATGGTATTTTTATAAAAAATTATGATTTCATTTCTTTTCGAGGACGAAAAGATTCTAAGGGGGTAGGAATGTAATAACCCGGATTTCTGGATATATGTAATTGATAATATAATTGGATTAATTAATAGAAATACGGAATTGTAATTTGAATAAGTTAATCTGATAATAAATATTTATTTGAAATCTCCTAATATAATTATAAAGTGGGAAAACTTATAATGTTCAAACAAATTAGATATGTGTTTGTTTAAAAATAAATATATAAGATTTTAAAATAAATTTGAATTTGAGATTGGAATCCAAAGATAAATATCTTAAAGTAAATTGGATTTTAGGATTTAATTTGAATTTGAATTTGAATTTAAAGTTTTGAAATTCAAAGGATGGATATTTTGAGATATTTTAATTCAAAGGTATATGAATAAGCTTTTATTACATTTTCTTTACATAAGAAATTCACATATATTATATAAGGATAAACAAATTAAGTGAAAACTTTATTAACATTTAAAATAAAAAGAAAATAATACAAAGACAAGTGTTATTATATTAAAACATTAATACAACATATGTTAATATGTGTTAAGTGATGGAGTGTGGTAGATACAAGTGTCACTCCTTGTATTTTTCTTTTTCTAAATTTTTATAAAATCTAAAATTAGAATATATGAATGTTTCTTATTCTCTTTCAATTCTTTTATCACATACAAAACAAAAGAAGAAAGATCTATAAAACACAAAACCTGAATCATAATCAACCTAGTTCTAGTACAAAATCTAGTTCAAAGACCTATAAACATTTCATAACAGAAGATAAATCAAGCAAACTTGAGTAATCAAAGGCAAAGAAACTCAACAACAATCCAAAACCTAGAAATCAATCTAGGATCAAACAAGCTTTAGATCAGAGACAGGAGCAACTCAACTAGTTACAGTTCATCATCTTAGATCCATGCAAACCAAAGTAATCTAAGCTCCGGTTTTAAAATGCAAGATCAGATGCCAAATTTCAACTGTATGTTCCTTGTCTTCAAACGAAGGTGAGTAAACTGAACTTAAAACATCTTTGAATATGATGCATGCAATGAATTTGCTTGATGATGAATATTTGTTACATGAACGCATGATTGATTTAAATACCTGTAATGGAAATGTAAGTCCTGTTATTCTAACAGATTTTGAGTTTTCCTCTTAAATTTTAATATCTCATTCCTTGATCATTATTAGCCTTGAATATTTGAATAGAAGTTGTTTGTAAATGTTTGATGAAGATTGTAAAATAGTTTCTGTGATTTTTAAATTTTCAAATAATTTTAAAAATAGAAAACACAGTGAAACTTAAATTTTGGTTAAAAATTAACTGTTTTAAATTCTAAATTGAATTACATGCATGTAATCGTGATGATAAATCATGAATTTAGACATGCAATTTGTAATTTTTAGTTTGATGAATCGTGAGAATTATGGGTTTGAATGTTTTGGGAATTTTTGTGAACTGCCAATGATATACATAATAATTTGATTTGATATTGGGGTCGAAGCTTGCTTATATGTAGGGGATGATGGGAAAAATGTTTTAGAATTTTTCCAATGTGTAAATTTTTCAAATTGGATCAAGCTAGGGTTTTAGCTCATTATTGTTTGGGTTTGACAATCGTGACTGTCGCGATTTGGATTTGGGACCGGAATGGTTAGCATTTGGGGAGGATGTAGTTCGTGGTCGTGGCACTTCGGTGGAGTGGTCGGCGAAGGTTGTATGGCGTCGTGGCGTTGGACGTGTAGTGGTTTTGGGTCATGTAGTTACTGTAGTTTCGCGCTGTAACGACCCAGGATTTTATTATTTAAAATTTGAATATTTAATTAATTTTAAATATTAATAAGTGAATTTATAAGTCGAATAAATTTTATTTCGAATAATTGGATTTAATTGGATAATTAAATCGATAATTTAATATGTGAAATTATGAAAAATAATTGAAAATTGAGTTAAATATGATTGAAAATGATTTGTAAAATTTTATTTTATCATATTGGAGTTAGAATGATCTTTTAGAACTTTTAAAATCGAATTAAAAGTTTATTTGTGAAAATTGAATTTTTTAATATTTAATCGACTAGTGAAAATAGTCAATTTTTGAACAGTCTCAGAATTAGACGAAACCAGTTCCATTGGATCCGTAATAGTTAGTTATTACCGGATTTCAATTTTCGTATCAATCGGAGTTATCGTTTGATCGTGGCAGCTCGAAACGCATCGAATTGTTTTTAATATTAATTTGGCGAGTTAAAATAGCCATTTTTCAAAAAGTCTCGGATTTCGACGAAACAAGTTTCATCGGATCCGTAATGTGATATTATTGTAAGATTTCAAATTTCGTGTCGATTGGATTTACCGTTTGTCCGATACAAATTAAAACGCCTAGAAAATCGCTTAAATCGGTTTAAGTTAAATTGAACGTTTATTGCCATAACTCGCACAGATGTCCGAATTAGCTTCCGAAACCCATTCCATTGTGTCCGGAACGCGGGGTAAACCCTAGAAACGCTGGTTACGGCGCGTAAATCGGAGTTCGGAATTTCCGGAATGAATAGTGTCGTTCGTTCTTCTATAAATAGCCCCTTCACTCAAGAAAAAAAATATAAAACCCTAATTCTAAATGGCCGGCCGCCACCAAAAAACCAAAGGCCAGAATTTTCCCTCCTTCCTCCCTCAATTACTCCCAATCCATTCATCGATTCAACGAAGCTTCAACACGAGAATTGTAGATGGTCTCGAGCACTATAGATCCATACGGTGATGATGGAGTTTGGCGTCGCGTGGAGAGAGGGAGAGGGCCACGTCCTCTACGGCTTGCGCACGCATTTCGATGAAAAGGGGGTAGCCGAGCTTGCTATGGTGGCAGGCGTGGGTAGAGGGGATGGAGGCGCTTCCATTGGCGTTCCCTGATCGATTTGTAGTTGAGTATTGGTGGAGCAAAATCAAAACCTAATTTTGATAGGTGGGTTCGGCTGTTACAGGTGATTTGCGTGAGAAGGAAGTGGGGGGGGGGGGGGGGTTTGCGTCCTACGGCTATGATGGAGAGGAGATGATCCAACGGCCTGTAGTGATGTAGGTTTTAAAAAAATAAGATTTATGTTGAAATTATTATATAAAAATTCGTCAAACTTGTAAAATGTATATTTTTTTCATACGAGGTCGAAAACGCGCGAAACCAGTTGCGTTGGAATCGTATGGACGAGCACTACGCGATGGAATTGGATTGGATTCGTTTGGAGTTAGTGATAATTTTGGGTAAAATTAAACGTCCGTTTAATTTTA
The DNA here is from genome assembly GCA_030765085.1 of Allium cepa. NCBI lineage: Eukaryota > Viridiplantae > Streptophyta > Magnoliopsida > Asparagales > Amaryllidaceae > Allium > Allium cepa. The sequence continues at coordinate 447,417,591 of CM060931.1, forward strand.
TTCGAAATAAATCGCTAAAACGAAATTGAAATCAAGGTGAGAACTTCTCACTCAATCTAATCAGTTTCGATTTTATTTTAAATAGTTAGATTTAAAATATTTGAATGCATGTTTGAATGATGATTGTTATCTATTGATTGTTAAAATAGACATTATACGCCGTTAGTAAGCGGATGTTATTTATTAAAAACATATACCGCGAATATTTCATAAACAGTGAAATTGGTATTATATATAATAGCAATATATATATATATATATATATATATATATATATTGGCATATGTATATATTGGAGTTATTGATTTCCCGCATTTGTATAGCGGATGAGACCCTATTGCGCCGTCTATTAAGCGGATAATATTTTAAATCCCATATACCGCGATAATTTCGTACTGGAGCGAAATTGGTATTGTGCTAATGTTTGTGGATGCAGGAAAACAGGTTGGAGGGATCCAACTGGATTCCTCAACAGTATTTATTTGATTTCAGATATTTTGATATTTGATGGATTATCATATTGATATATGATGTCGTTGTTTGTCGTGATTGACTATTTGGTATGTAGCATCATTGGACCAAATTTGGAATTTTAAAATGATTTTTAAAGTGATTTTGAAAATATATTATATGTTTGGAAATTGATTCATTTTAAATAAATAAACAATATAATTTTTAATGTTATAAAAATTATATTTTTGAGAAATATAGTTAAAAACTGATTTTTGAAAATATGAGGCTAATGATTTTATAAAATAGTTAAATCGGGATTTTTGAAATTATTGTGAAAAGTTTAAGTTATAGGATTTATAAGATTAGATTATTTTATAAGTCAAAAGGATGAAATTATAAAGGAGTTTAAAGACGTTTTGAAATATTAATATGAATTGATTTATATAAAAGATTTATAAATGGATATTTATAAATTGAAATATTGAAATTATAAAACAAGTTTTTATAAGTGTTTGAATGAAGTGAAAATGGATTGCATAAGTGGATGGAAATTATAAAATTAGAAATGGTGAAGTTATAAATGAAATTTATAAATAGTAAGATTTATAAATTTTGTGAAGTTATTAAAGAATATGTTTGGGTAAATAAATGAATCTTATAAGTTATAGGATTTATAATTATGAAGTTTAAAGGAACGATTTTGTAAAATAATTGTTTTATAAGCATTTAACTTATAATATGAAATTCTAGTGTATCATTGGGATATAAAATTGAATAGGTTAATAAAGGAATTTATAAAAGGAAGTTGTTATAAAATAAATAGAAATAGAGTTTATAAATATTGTTTTATAAATCCGCAAACGACTTATTTTGATAAGTAAATTGTTATAACTTATTTATGGAGTTATATTCACGTTTTTGAGAGTGAATAATCCTTTAAAATAAAATGAATAAAAGGATGAAATTTGTTAACGTAGTATATTCACGTTTTTGAATAGTGAATAATATGTTAAAGAAAATGTTTTGAATGTGATGTTTTAAATAGAATTAAAACGATCTAACGATGTTTTAAAATGTGTTGAGATTCGAAACCATAGATTTCAACATTCATTGTTGAAATAGACGTTTTCGAGAAATAGAAGGAAATGGTGGACTATAACACTGTTGTTATAGTCAATGATTTCCGAAAGGAAATGTTTTGTATAGTATTGGGATTTATATATCTATTTTAATTTCGAATCCCTATACTAGTGATTTTGGGTTATCGTAACGATGTTTTACGCAACATTCGTTTTGGCCCAAATAAATATGTTTGAGAGCATGTTTACCTTAAAGAATGAAATATATACTTAATTTCGATTTATGTATATTGAATATTTTCCAAGAGTTGAAAATAAAAGGATTTGTGAATTTCTTATTAAATAAGTATGGAAATGTTTTTCCAATATAAAGTGAATATTTTGAGAATTTATCTTTTTGAAGATAAATTGAAATGAATAATTGAAATCGTTATTCATAAATATTGTGAAATATAAATTCACTATGGAATTTATAAAAGAAAGTGGAATTTGTTTAAAAATAAATATTGATTTATTTTTGAAGTGTGAAAACTATATATCTAGTAAAGATATTCTTGTGAAATAAATTATTTGGAATCTGGTGATGTTGTGCATACCCATTGATAGTTCAATAACCGACTATCAATATTTCCCTTTGAATGGGTAATTGATGTGATTTGTTTGAATTTGAATGCCACACTTATTTTTGAACAAGCGCTCACTATTCGGGTTAACCGGGAAAGGACCATGGGGTCGTATAACCCATTCCGAATATGTGATACGTCTTTATGAATTGCATTTGAAGATCGGTGTTGAAGACCCGGTATTTGCGAGAGCGATAGGATGACCTGTCGATTGACTCTGCACCGAGTTGCTCCGGTATAGAGTTCTCCATATGTGATGGAAAATCCGATCAGGATTGTGGATATCCGAATTGCAAGGACTTCTTTGTAAGTGCCTTCGGTTTTGTTCGATCCCGGAACAGACTTGTATGGATTGTATGTCTGACGTTACAAATTGATATATAAAGCAGATTTCTTTCAAATATATTTCTGTTGGTGGCGGAGAATTTATTCTTTTAGCTTAACACCCTTCTCTGAGACGTACGAGCTCAGAGGTTATGTAGTTGAAGGTTATCAGCGATATATTCCCAATTTGGTAATGTGACATGCTGAGTGTTGCTGTGAAATGATCATTGTGTTGATTATTTGTGATAGGATCATTTGTTTAATCGTCTATCTTGGTGATCATTTCTATGATCATTTGTTGACCCAAAGCATGGCTTTTGTATAAAGTATGTTTTTGTGGACGTGACTTCGTCGAGCCTCACACCCCGTGAATGGTCAAAACAGGAAAGATGCAGCAAGGTTATGAGGGGTAGCGCCCTTTAGGATATGTGCATTTCCTTCTGGAAAAGGGTGGTATCATGGTATGGAGCCCAGATACTTACTCATGTTGAAAACACTTTATGATTGTGTGAATTGATTACGAGCGCTCGGTTGAAAAGGTCCCAAAGGACCGGGGGATGGCATATTCGGTCAGTTGTTACTCAGTTAGGGGTAACCCGGCCTTGTGTTGGTAGAGATCCGGTTTGGTTCTCGGGGATGTCTATCCAGAGGCATTCTCATGTGGCAATGGGAAGTTCCTTGGCCTGATCATTCGTTGGAAATCCAAAGAAACAATACGAGCCTTGTACGGTATTAGTTGTAGAACCTATCATTCATTTATGGTGGCGCCCCACTGTTTGGATGGTAGCTATAGTAGGCATACGATAATGGTCGTATGTTGGCTAAGATTTATATTCTACTTTCGAAATGAATTTTTTTCTCTACACTATGCACTAGTAATAATATCAAATGTTCTTTTAAATGCGTATCAAGCATCTTTGACTATCATAAGGAGAAATCTCCTCCGATTCTGCGTTTGCATTGTGTGTGTGTGCGGGAGGCCTTATGGTAGTCTCATTTTTAAAAGCATTGCGGATTGACTTTAAAAATATTCCTCTATTTTTGATTTTAAAGATAAATATACTGTTTTGAGTTCTCACACCAGTCACATGACTGACTCGGAGTTTATTGTTTTCCTTCCTAAACTCTGGGTGCCCACCAATTTCCACACGGGCAGTCAAGAGTTAAGGTTTATCAGGATATTCTGGATATTCTACAGTTGCAGGAGGCAAGCTGGATGGCATGGCGTATTACTAGTATATAGTATTTCTTTTTCCGCTGCACTGTTTGTTGTTGTTGTTGTACACTCTGATGATGTAATGAAATGAAATGTATGAAATGTAATAACTGATATAGTTCTTTGTTTAAAGATTATTCATTTATTATTATATGTTGTTCCGCTGCGAATTGTTTTGTATTCCGTTCTATGTTCTATTTTCTTTCCGTTCTATTTTCTATTTTCTTTTCTCTCCTCTCTCTATTTTTCTATCTTTTTCTCTCTTCTTCTGTCTTTTTCTTTTTCTTAAACATTGAGAATTCGTATTTCTGTTCATCTTGAATTAATCAATGGAGATTAGTGTATATTCAAGGGGTACGGATTTGTGGGTCGTCACAGGTGGTATCAGAGCTTATGGTTAAGCGACAACCATGGTTCTGTTGGGTATTACTCATTAGAGATAGAGTCAGTAGTGCTCTAGAATGAGTTTGACTGTAATAATAGCTATGAGAGCGTATTTGTTAGTGAATATGAAATTGTTTTATATTGTGATGATTGGTTTATTGAGTGGTATATGAACCTTCGTCGGCGCAGCCTCGAAACTGAATCGAAGGGGTTTCTAAACACTTGAATAGAACAATTCGACACAATATTGTTTTAAATTGGGTAAATGAAATAATTTTACCTTGAGTATATTTTGTATATGAAGGAATAATTTTTAAGAATTATTAAAGTGTATATAAGTTGATTGTTTGGTTATTGAATAAGTTGTTTGAATAATTGTATAAGTAAAAAGAATTATAAGAGTTAAATTATAATTAAAGTAATTTACAATGGTGAAATAAACTTATATATATGTTATGAATATGAGTTGTAAATAAAAATGAATTTAAAGTTAAATGGAAATATAACTTAAGAGATGTTGAATGAAGTTGATTTGGGTATCGAAGTAAATTAATAAGGTAAGTGATAAATATAAACTTGAGTTATGTAATGAAATTCAACTTTAATAATTGAATTGAATTAATAGATTGAATGTTAATCAATTAAATGTAAATAATTGATATAGAATAATGAATATAAGTGTTAATTCATTAAAATCTAATGTTATTGGAAAGTTGAATAGTTGAATGAAAATCAATTTAATTAAACCAATTGAAAGCAAAGGAATTTGGTTGTAAAGAATATACTTTGATTGTTATATGGTTGTTAGTTGATTGTATATAATTCATTAAGTATTAATGAAATTGGAAGCTAAAGTAATTGGAATCCAATTGGAAGTTAAGTGAATCTTAAATAGAATTGAATATGATTTGGAAGTGAACCAACTTGAATATGAATTAGTGAATATAAACTAATTGAAAATGAATGTTAGTAAGAACATCCACTGTTAATGAATCAAATGTGATTTAAATTGAAAACCATTTCATTGAATATTAATGAGAATATGAATGAATATTGATTATGAATGCTAGTTGGTTGATGGTTGAATATATTGCTTTTACTACATTTGCTATGTTGGCATATATAGTTATTATGTTGCTATATGATGTATATCGATACTATTGTCTATATACATGTTCTCATGTTGTTTGTTGAGTGTTTAGTAGGTGCGGATCGCGTTTGCTTCGCATTTGGAGCTCGCTTTCGCGCTATATTAGCCGTATATGCTCGCTAATAAAATATAAGGTACATATCTCGGATTACATACCGTACTTTTATACTTTTTTCCCTTCGGGATGCCTCATTACTTGATGAGATGTATATTTGTGATATATATACTGTCATTTTTTTTTCGGATCGAGCCGCGCAAAGGAGACTATGGCGAATTTTTCCGAAAATTTAAGGCGTTAGAAAAAATTTGAGAAAATTGGAAAATTTTGAAAACTTTAACTTTGATTTAGAATTGAAAGTTAAACAATAGTAATTGTTTTTGAAAAGATAACTAAGTATGATTTGAAAACTTAGTAAAGTATGGTGAGAAGTTTAAAATTTGTTTTGGAAAAATTAATAGATTCTGTAACTTTTCTTACTTGTTAATTTCGAGGACGAAATTCTTTTAAGGGGGGAAGATTGTAACGACCCAGGATTTTATTATTTAAAATTTGAATATTTAATTAATTTTAAATATTAATAAGAGAATTTATAAGTCGAATAAATTTTATTTCGAATAATTGGATTTAATTGGATAATTAAATCGATAATTTAATATGTGAAATTAAGAAAAATAATTGAAAATTGAGTTAAATATGATTGAAAATGATTTGTAAAATTTTATTTTATCATATTGGAGTTAGAATGATCTTTTAGAACTTTTAAAATCGAATTAAAAGTTTATTTGTGAAAATTGAATATTTTAATATTTAATCGACTAATGAAAATAGTCAATTTTTGAACTGTCTCAGAATTGGACGAAACCTGTTCCATTGGATCCGTAATAGTTAGTTATTACCGGATTTCAATTTTCGTATCAATCGGAGTTACCGTTTGATCGTGGCAGCTCGAAACGCATCGAATTGTTTTTAATATTAATTTGGCGAGTTAAAATAGCCATTTTTCAAAAAGTCTCGGATTTCGACGAAACCAGCTTCATCGGATCCGTAATGTGATATTATTGTAAGGTTTCAAATTTCGTGTCGATTGGATTTACCGTTTGTCCGATACAAATTAAAACGCCTAGAAAATCGCTTAAATCGGTTTAAGTTAAATTGAACGTTTATTGCCATAACTCGCACAGATGTCCGAATTAGCTTCCGAAACCTGTTCCATTGTGTCCGGAACGCGGGGTAAACCCTAGAAACGCTGGTTACGGCGCGTAAATCGGAGTTCAGAATTTTCGGAATGAATAGTGTCGTTCGTTCTTCTATAAATAGCCCCTTCACTCAAGAAAAAAATAATATAAAACCCTAATTCTAAATGGCCGGCCGCCACCAACAAACCAAAGGCCAGAATTTTCCCTCCTTCCTCCCTCAATTACTCCCAATCCATTCATCGATTCAACGAAGCTTCAACATGAGAATTGTAGATGGTCTCGAGCACTATAGATCCATACGGTGATGATGGAGTTTGGCGTCGCGTGGAGAGAGGGAGAGGGCCGCGTCCTCTACGGCTGGCGCACGCATTTCGATGAAAAGGGGGTGGCCGAGCTTGCTATGGTGGCAGGCGTGGGTAGAGGGGATGGAGGCGCTTCCATTGGCGTTCCCTGATCGATTTGTAGTTGAGTATTGGTGGAGCAAAATCAAAACCTAATTTTGATGGGTGGGTTCGACTGTTACAGGTGATTTGCGTGAGAAGGAAGTGGGGGGGGGGGGGTTTGCGTCCTATGGCTATGATGGAGAGGAGATGATCCAACGGCCTGTAGTGATGTAGGTTTAAAAAAAATAAGATTTATGTTGAAATTATTATATAAAAATTCGTCAAACTTGTAAAATGTGTATCTTTTTCATACGAGGTCGAAAACGCGCGAAACCAGTTGCGTTGGAATCGTATGGACAAGCACTACGCGATGGAATTGGATTGGAGTCGTTTGGAGTTAGTGATAATTTTGGGTAAAATTAAACGTCCGTTTAATTTTATTCGAAATAAATCGCTAAAACTCACTCAATCGAATCAGTTTCGATTTTATTTCAAATAGTTAGATTTAAAATATTTGAATGCATGTTTGAATGATGATTGTTATCTATTGATTGTTAAAATAGACATTATACGCCGTTAGTAAGCGGATGTTATTTATTAAAAACATATACCGCGAATATTTCATAAACAGTGAAATTGGTATTATATATAATAGCAATATATATATATTGGCATATGTATATATTGGAGTTATTGATTTCCCGCATTTGTATAGCCGATGAGACCCTATTGCGCCGTCTATTAAGCAGATAATATTTTAAATCCCATATACCGCGATAATTTCATACTGGAGCGAAATTGGTATTGTGCTAATGTTTGTGGATGCAGGAAAACAGGTTGGAGGGATCCAACTGGATTCCTCAACAGTATTTATTTGATTTCAGATATTTGATGGATTATCATATTGATATATGATGTCGTTGTTTGTCGTGATTGACTATTTGGTATGTAGCATCATTGGACCAAATTTGGAATTTTAAAATGATTTTTAAAGTGATTTTGAAAATATATTATATGTTTGGAAATTGATTCATTTTAAATAAATAAACAATATAATTTTTAATGTTATAAAAATTATATTTTTGAGAAATATAGTTAAAAACTGATTTTTGAAAATATGAGGCTAATGATTTTATAAAATAGTTAAATCGGGATTTTTGAAATTATTGTGAAAAGTTTAAGTTATAGGATTTACAAGATTTGATTATTTTATAAGTCAAAAGGATGAAACTATAAAGGAGTTTAAAGACGTTTTGAAATATTAATATGAATTGATTTATATAAAAGATTTATAAATGGATATTTATAAATTGAAATATTGAAATTATAAAACAAGTTTTTATAAGTGTTTGAATGAAGTGAAAATGGATTGCATAAGTGGATGGAAATTATAAAATTAGAAATGGTGAAGTTATAAATGAAATTTATAAATAGTAAGATTTATAAATTTTGTGAAGTTATTAAAGAATATGTTTGGGTAAATAAATGAATCTTATAAGTTATAGGATTTATAATTATGAAGTTTAAAGGAACGATTTTGTAAAATAATTGTTTTATAAGCATTTAACTTATAATATGAAATTCTAGTGTATCATTGGGATATAAAATTGAATAGGTTAATAAAGGAATTTATAAAAGGAATTTGTTATAAAATAAATAGAAATAGAATTTATAAATATTGTTTTATAAATCCGCAAACGACTTATTTTGATAAGTAAATTGTTATAACTTATTTATGGAGTTATATTCACATTTTTGACAGTGAATAATCCTTTAAAATAAAATGAATAAAAGGATGAAATTTGTTAACGTAGTATATTCACGTTTTTGAATAGTGAATAATATGTTAAAGAAAATGTTTTGAATGTGATGTTTTAAATAGAATTAAAATGATCTAACGATGTTTTAAAATGTGTTGAGATTCGAAACCATAGATTTCAACATTCATTGTTGAAATAGACGTTTTCGAGAAATAGAAGGAAATGGCGGACTATAACACTGTTGTTATAGTCAATGATTTCCGAAAGGAAATGTTTTGTATAGTATTAGGATTTATATATCTATTTTAATTTCGAATCCCTATACTAGTGATTTTGGGTTATCGTAGCGATGTTTTACGCAACATTCGTTTTGGCCCAAATAAATATGTTTAAGAGCATGTTTACCTTAAAGAATGAAATATATACTTAATTTCGATTTAAGTATATTGAATATTTTCCAAGAGTTGAAAATAAAAGGATTTGTGAATTTCTTATTAAATAAGTATGGAAATGTTTTTCCAATATAAAGTGAATATTTTGAGAATTTATCTTTTTGAAGATAAATTGAAATGAATAATTGAAATCGTTATTCATAAATATTGTGAAATATAAATTCACTATTGAATTTATAAAAGAAAGTGGAATTTGTTTAAAAATAAATATTGATTTATTTTTGAAGTGTGAAAACTATATATTTAGTAAAGATATTTTTGTGAAATAAATTATTTGGAATCTGGTGATGTTGTACATACGCATTGATAGTTCAATAACCGACTATCAATATTTCCCTTTGAATGGGTAATTGATGTGATTTGTTTGAATTTGAATGCCACACTTATTTTTGAATAAGCGCTCACTATTCGGGTTAACCGGGAAAGGACCATGGGGTCGCATAACCCATTCCGAATATGTGATACGTCGTTATGAATTGCATTTGAAGATCGGTGTTGAAGACCCGGTATTTGCGAGAGCGATAGGATGACCTGTCGATTGACTCTGCACCGAGTTGCTCCGGTATAGAGTTCTCCATATGTGATGGGAAATCCGATCAGGATTGTGGATATCCGGATTGCAAGGACTTCTTTGTAAGTGCCTTCGGTTTTGTTCGATCCCGGAACAGACTTGTATGGATTGTATGTCTGACGTTACAAATTGAGATATAAAGCAGATTTCTTTCAAATATATTTCTGTTGGTGGCGGAGAATTTATTCTTTTAGCTTAACACCCTTCTCTGAGACGTACGAGCTCAAAGGTTATGTAGTTAAAGGTTATCAGCGATATATTCCCAATTTGGTAATGTGACATGCTGAGTGTTGCTGTGAAATGATCATTGTGTTGATTATTTGTGATAGGATCATTTGTTTGATCATCTATCTTGGTGATCATTTCTATGATCATTTGTTGACCCAAAGCATGGCTTTTGTATAAAGTATGTTTTTATGGACGTGACTTCGTCGAGCCTCACACCCCGTGAATGGTCAAAACAGGAAAGATGCAGCAAGGTTATGAGGGGTAGCGCCCTTTAGGATATGTGAATTTCCTTCTGGAAAAGGGTGGTATCATGGTATGGAGCCCAGATACTTACTCATGTTGAAAACACTTTATGATTGTGTGAATTGATTACGAGCGCTCGGTTGAAAAGGTCCCAAAGGACCGGGGGATGGCATATTCGGTCAGTTGTTACTCAGTTAGGGGTAACCCGGCCTTGTCTTGGTAGAGATCTGGTTTGGTTCTCGGGGATGTCCATCCAGAGGCATTCTCATGTGGCAATGGGAAGTTCCTTGGCCTGATCATTCGTTGGAAATCCAAAGAAACAATACGAGCCTTGTACGGTATTAGTTGTAGAACCTATCATTCACTTATGGTGGCGCCCCACTGTTTGGATGGTAGCTATAGTAGGCATACGATAATGGTCGTATGTTGGCTAAGATTTATATTCTACTTTCGAAATGAATTTTTTTCTCTACACTATGCACTAGTAATAATATCAAATGTTCTTTTAAATGCGTATCAAGCATCTTTGACTATCATAAGGAGAAATCTCCTCCGATTCTGCGTTTGCATTGTGTGTGTGTGCGGGAGGCCTTATGGTAGTCTCATTTTTAAAAGCATTGCGAATTGACTTTAAAAATATTCCTCTATTTTTGATTTTAAAGATAAATAAACTGTTTTGAGTTCTCACACCAGTCACATGACTGACTCGGAGTTTATTGTTTTCCTTCCTAAACTCTGGGTGCCCACCAATTTCCACACGGGCAGTCAAGAGTTAAGGTTTATCAGGATATTCTGGATATTCTACAGTTGCTGGAGGCAAGCTGGATGGCATGGCGTATTACTAGTATATAGTATTTCTTTTTCCGCTGCACTGTTTGTTGTTGTTGTTGTACACTCTGATGATGTAATGAAATGAAATGTATGAAATGTAATAACTGATATAGTTCTTTGTTTAAAGATTATTCATTTATTATTATATGTTGTTCCGCTGCGAATTGTGAGATTCTGTTGTTGTTCTGTTATTTCTTTCAGTATTTTCTATTTTCTTTTCTCTCTCTATCTTTTATCTCTTCTTCTACCTCTTTTCTTTTCTTAAACCATAACATTTCGGGTTTCCGGCCTTCGATTTCCCGACAGTCGATAAAGTGAGTATCGATGTTGAATTTTCGAAAGTCGAAAAATTTCCGGGACATTACACGCGCTAAGGGTTCAAATTTCGATTTGAATGTCAATTGTGGAATCTGGGTTCGGATTTAGATTCGCGAGTGACGTTGTGATCGATGGTGATGGTCGCAACGACCTGGTTTGGTCGGAGGTGATGGGACACGTACACGAGCGTACGTGTGTGTGTGTGCATAGGGTATTTGATTTGGGAAGGACGAGATCGACCCGAAGAAGCTCGCGTGTCATTTATGGTCATGACTCGAAGGAAGGAGATGGGGATTTTATCTCGGGGTAGCTCTCGTGCATCTGTCGTGTCTGTCTCGGGTTGGGTTGTGTGTTATAGTTTGTACAGGGAAATGGAAGTTGCAAAGTTAGCTCGAGACTTTTAGTGGTGTTTCTGTTAGTACTGTGTAATTAATAAGGGACTTGCTTGAAAGGAACTGGGAAGGAGTGGATTGCCCGAGTACAGTTTGGCATTATACGAGTTTGTTAGCAAGGTTTATATTTGAGTAAACTAGCAATGACGCGGGTGGAAAAAACGAAGAATATCGGGTTCAAACCTATTCCAATTTGAATAAAAATTTAACAAGTTTGTTAAATCAAGTTCAAATAAATTCTGGTTTAACTCTTTAAAATATGGTTTATTTTGGTTTTGAAATTGATTAAAGATTTAGAATAAATATTTTATTTATTAAGTATAAGGTATTTAAATTTTGAACCTATTATTTAAAATTCAAGTCCATTTAAATAAGTTTAAGGATGTAATGTAACAGCTTTAAGCAAGTTAAAGGATTTAAGTTGAATTGTCTAATATGAAGAATTGTTACAAAGGTTTCCAAACAACCTTGAATGTAATTAATTGTTGAGTAAAGATAAATGGTTTATCTTTTAAAGTTATTAAGATCTTGATAATTTCTTAATGAAATTTAAAAGCGATAAGTTATTGATCAATGATTGAATAATTTATGTGACCGATTAAAGGTTAATTTACCAATAAATTTTAAGTTAATTCCTTAATTAAAGAATGAGTAATTAAAAGTTAGTTGCCTGATGGATGTTATTGATTAAAGGAAAATTACTTAAAGGAAATAATTAAGGAATAATTACTTAATGTAATTAAAAGATTAATTAATGTAATAAATTAAGTAGTTGATTTAATGGATATAAGTAATTAAAGGAAATTAATTACTGTTGTGATTAATCAGGATTGATTAATGAATTAAATTGTTGAGGATAATTAATTTGTGTAATTAATTAAAGGATAATTACTTTATGTAATTAAAGATAATTAATCAAGGATGATTAATTAAATTGATAATTTAAGGATGATTAAATTGATTTATTTGTAAATAATTAATGCTAAATAAGCAGGACTAAGGGAGATTGAGTAATTAATTTAATTTGTTTAAATTAATTAAATATGGTATGACTAACTTATCTTGCTTATGAACGATTGAATAGAATGGCATCCTTAGATTGGTTGATCTCTCGGATATGTGATTTATGACAACGTGTGATATGATACGTTGGGTTTTAACTGAGATAATGTGGTTACCTATCAATGATGAATTAATATGTATAGGTGACACTCTGTATTTGAGATTCGAATTATGTTTCATTTGAATAATTTTGGGATAAGATGGAATTGAATTCGAGGAGAGCGGAGTCGGGTATTAGTTAATACCCGAAACCACTTCGATTTCTTATAAATTGATATGTGAAACCTTTAGGCTGGTTTGGAATGATTTAAGTGAATTAGACCTGTTAATCTAGGTTCTGACACTTAGAAATTGATGTGTGAAATTTGTGATATCTATAACAACTTGTGAAGTTGTAAAATTGATATAAGTTACCCGGGTTTATATAAGTTGTATGCTTCTGTCATTCATGTTAGATGGGTTTACTCACGCTGGTTTCCAGCCTGACCCGGGTGTTACTTTGATGTAATGCTCGGGTCAGACCGTGTATTACAGATTTTCAGGTAAGGACGTTCTGGGGCTCAGGAGGCGAGCTGGAGAGCAGGAACGTATGGAGAGCTTCTGATGTTAATATATTATAGTATCTATAACAGATAGATTTATTTGTTCTGTGAATGTAAATCTGTTGTAACTCTGATATAATAAAGTGTAATTTGACAAGTACAGTTTCCTTTGTATAACTATTATTTATGTGATATTATATTTTATCCGCTGCATATGTGAGACTTTGGGTTTGGTTTTCTGTTCTTCTTCTTCTATCTCTTTCTTCTTTTCTCTAACTATCTGGAATTTTCGGGATCGAAATTTCTGGGCTGTTACATGATCGTTCGCGATCAGGTGCCGTTCATGGTGAAATCTGATCGTTCGCGGTCGGGTGCCGTTCGTGGCAAAATGTGACCGTTCGAGGTCGGATGCCGTTCGTGGCAAATGAGTGTCCCCGAGGGGGACTTAGTATTATCGATACCAGATTTCACGTTCGAGCGAGTTTCTGTATCGTTTGTTAAGGCGGTTTGTCGCTATATTAGAGCATGCTTAAGGACCGTTCGCGACCCCGTACATGTGTAAGCAGCTTAGCCGTTTCAGGACTATCAAAACTAAATGTCCATTCTACCGAGATTTTCAACAGAAATGTCCAACAAAATCAAATCCAAACATAAGAAGTAAAAAACAAAAGCCAAAACAGCGGCGTTAGAGCGCAAACACCCACATCGATATGATTTATAGTTGTATCAAAGCATGCCTAAGGATCGTTCACGGTCCTGTACATGTGTAAACAACTTAATCGCAGCGGTGTGGAGTTTGCCACTCGTCCTTTATTATTTCAATCAATTGATAATCAGCTGACGTCTCGATCCTGAGCCATTTTCCGTTGGTGCAGGCGGTGGTCGCTCTTGTTCCACCGTTGTGGCTCTCCTTCTCACATACTGAAGTAGCCTACCGTTCCTGATATGCCCTTCCACCTCATCCTTCAGATGTCTACAGTCGTTTGTGTTATGACCTTTCAGTTCGTGGAATAAGCAATATTTGTCTGATTTCCTCTTGTCAACAGTTGGATCCCTTCGCATTGGTCTACGATAGGGAACTTGCTCTTTGGTATCCTGATAGATTCGCTCCAAACTCTCATTCAGCTCTGAATAAGTGGTGAATCGCGGCTCCCTCCACGGCCGCTTTTACCTGTCATCGTTATTCTCAGCCTTTCGTTTCCCTTTACCAATCTCTGCACCTTTTCCGGATGGGTTTCCACCCTTGACAGCATAAACATCGATTCCCTCTTCTCTTTCTACACTAGCATCCTCCAATCGTAAAAACTTGTCGGCCTCATGATAGAATTCTTCCAGATCCATAGGTGGACTCTAGTTAACGAATTTTTGAACTCTGTGCCATCAGCTATTCCAGATACGGCCGCCATCATTACCATGGATGGACCTGGTCGATCCACCGATGTTGCTGCCGCATTGAATCGTGTCAGAAAACTCCCCAGAGACTCCTCAGCTTTTTGCTTTAAAGTTGCCAAACTCATCACATTCTTGGGACGTGCATTGTGAACCCTAAATTGCCTCATGAATTTCTCGGTTAAATCAGCCCATGTTCCTATGGAGCCGCTCTCCAGCTGGCTGAACCATAGTGCCGCGATATCTGTCAGATATAATGGAAAGCACCAGGCCATGACTTCCTGTGATGCCCCCAGCACTTCCATGTGCCTCATATACTTTGTCAGATGGACCGTGGGGTCCGTCCTCCCATCATACATCTCCATTGATGGTAATTTGAATTCTGGTGGATTCCTAGCCATCCTAATCGCAGGAGAAAAGGGACTCCTGTTCACATCTTCAAGATCTCTATTTACTAATTCGCCCCTCATGGCTCGCCTGACCATCTCTGCCAATCTATCATTGTCTTTAAGATGTAGTCCTCGTTCATTGCCTTCGATCTGCCCCCCGAGTCCATAAGAGCTTTCTGGAATCTTCCCCTCTAGCTGAGTGTTCATCTCTCTACCACCATCAGGTTGCTCGGATGCCTCTGTCTCTCTCCCCGGGATTGGATCAACATGCTCTAAGTGTGTGCCCCTAGTCCTGGTGCTACGCCGGATGGTCCTGCTCTATACTGAACTCCGTCTGCTCCTCGATTCTATGCTTCAAGTTGCCCAATCTGTTGAAACAAATTCTGGATCATCTCTTCTTGACTTCTCATCATTGTCTCTATCTCATCCCTGGTGATGAAGACTGAAGCTTGGTTCGCTCCTGAGGAAGCCTCTTGACTCCCTTTGTGTTGACTTCTCTCTGGCCTCTACCTTCTGCTAGATTGCCTTGTCATGACTCTTCTGATCTGAATCTCTAAACTTTCAAATTCAACCGACAGAACTCCTGAGTTCAATTCTCAATGAAAGCACCAAAATGTTTGAGCCAAAATTGGTCACAAACACCCAATTGTTGACAATTCACAACCACGGATCTCAGATGCATAACACGTATGGAAATCACTCAGAAAATTAAAAAAAGAAAGCAGTAAACAACACTTTGAAGCTTATGACTTTATTGATTCACTTGATGATTTTCAATCTATTACAGCTGGTTACAGTAGATTATAGCTTTGAAGTTTGAATACAATGATGATGGTAAGATGTAGAATTAAATCTGGCAGAGTCTGGACGTCGAATAGCCAAAAGATCCCTTTTTCTATAGGCTTCAGGGGGCTATTTATAGGCGTAGGAGGCTGATATCGCGCTCAAATTTCGGGAGACTCCTTCTGACATGTGAGTGGGCCCACGTGACCGGTCCCACCAAGTTTCGACTCGATCTGTGATCGATGCGAATTGATTTCGTTTCGATCAAGAAATTGTCCAATCGACCTGAAACTTGGCAGAGACATTTTTTACCTTGTACGTAAGCTCCCGTGAAAATTTCATAGCAATTGGACTAGTGGATTGTGAGTTATGGTCGATATGGATTGAAGTTTCTCGGTTGGTTGTTTGCTTCGAGTCGATCACTTCGAATCCATGTCTTCGAATCGATGGATGCACGTATCTTCGAGACGACGTGGCACGCACTCCTCGGATCGATCCACTTCTTATGCCGAATCGACTGGGTCGCTCCTTGTACTTCACCTCCTTTGTATCGAGGGCTGTTAGATAGCTCGAACCGATCAACAACGTGCACTTCATATCGATTTGCAGTATATCCGGTTCGAATCGAAGGAGATGGCTTAGCTCGTATCGACGAAGGTGGCGTAGTTCGTATCGATGGACGGTGATATTTGTGATGGATACGAACTAAGGTCACCTGATGGATACAAACCAGGGCTATCTAATGGATTCGAACAAACGCATCCTCTATGGATACTAACTAGATATTGATCGATCGATATGAAGCGAGTTACTTGTTGATGGAGTCGATCGATACGAAGTAGATCGATGCTAACTGTGACGCGACGATGGATATGGAAATGATCGATTCGAAACATAGCTCACTGATGGATACGAAGACGAGGCTATTCTGATCGAGGCGAATGCGATCGATTCGAACTATGGGTTAGTGGTGGATGTGAAAATAGGGTTATCTCCTCCAACTTGCATCGATCATAACTTGAACATACGGACTCGGATTGATTTGAAATTCGAAATGTTGGCTTTCATGAATTTGCTTACCGTGTCCTATCAATTGTACCCTGATCCGGGCTTGGACAAAATTCATCGATATCCATGGTGAAACGATATATAACCAATCTTTAAGACGAACTGTCTTTGGTTTTCGATTAATCTTTTGGTATCACGGCCTTGCCAAAAGGCGGGACAACAACAACCCGCACCCCAGTAGGACTGAATTTTTGCTAAATCAAAAACCTAAGTCCCTCAAAATACAAGTTGTTGGTTTGGTATCCAACAAACAAAACAAAACAATGCATATCAAAGCTCTAATGAAATTACTTACAACATAATGATTAAAATATGAAAGGCCAAATAGGTATTGATCAAGATTTGACACTTCCCAAAATCAAGTGTCCTTGTCAACACCAAACATGCCAAGCACCAGTACCTATCCTTCTATCTATCATATGGGTTGTAGTGAGGAGGAGGTCAGAACAATGTTCTAGTGACTAGCAAATTATACATCTTATTCATAACACTATTTGACAATGATTATTCACTATTTCATGTTATGTCAGTTTACATTTTATTAGTCGTCTCGACTCCACATCCATGTACAAACCATTCCCATCTACCTTCCATTGATTTATATCTAAGTGTGTATGTGTGTGTGTGTGTGTGTGTGTGTATTTCTTGGTCTTCTAAAGGACCTAGATATTATCCCTGCTAGTATCTTTCGTTCAGCACCCCGTCTTGATCCATCGTCCTTGCCATGTCATGATCTAAATATCGTATAACAGAAGGAAGGCTTTTATACATTTTGTCATACTTTTTCCTATGGCATTTCATACATTTTGCTATGTTCTCTTTAGGGATTTTCTACTTTTTATGCTTCCTAACGTGGACTCGGCTTCACTAATCACCTCATCCATTCTTTGAAGGAATCTCATTATGGATTAACTTGCCTTGCCCTATCAAATAAACTAGAAGAAAACTATGATGGTGCATGACCAGCGTGTTCCACCCTGGAAGCCTATGGACGAAGACCTATAAGGAGTATCCCTGTCCTTTCCTTTGGTAGCACGGGACTGATGTCGTTCTCTCCCGAGAATAGACCAAACTCTAAATTTGGTACCAATACTTGCTGCATAGTGCACGATCTTACTCATCATCCGTTTAGATCGCCTAGAGCAATAAAGGCAATACCCTCCTCTAAATAAATTTAAAGCAGACTGCTCTACCCTTAGGGTACCCTTTCATCTATACACAAGTCTATACTCTCTACGGATCCTACGGTTGGATACGTCTCACATAAGTATGATGTTACACAACAATTGGTAGCTCCTTAAGGCGGGCAGACTTCTTTTGTGCAACTCTATTAAAATCGCATTCCAACCCACTATTGACCTTTTGTCATTTTCTTTATATACTTCATACATTAAGTAATAATTCACACCCATCATAAAAGCATATTCGAGGCCACTTATATACATATATATATTTATTATACATATATATTCTCATTTTTACATTCTTTAACCTTCATTCTCTCTACAGTTCTTATAGTTGGCCCTAGGTCTTTATTTTATTATGCGTTTTACTTTTCTTCTTCAAATTCATTTGACTACTCAAAATATTAATATCGTTGCCAATATGCTCATTAGTATCATCTTTTATATCTATTCCCATTTTACTCTCTATTTCCTCTTCTTGCCTATTTCCTATACTTTTTTTTCATTACTTTGCATCTTATTGGCATTTTATTTCATTCATATCTTAATGTTCAACTTTTGGGATTTACTACATTTTAATACATTAAAAGTAAACTTCTACTCAATAAATGTTAGCAAAATAAATTTTCATATCTCATCAAAAAGAGGAGATATTCTGCTGAGTTTGTAATTGGAATGAATTATCTTCTATTTTCTTGAAATAGACAGTACAAAATATGGTGATTATCCTTGTTTTGTACATCTTTTGTTTCATACACACACGCACAGACACACATATATATGTATATATATTCCTTGTTACAAACGTCACACTTTTATTTATTTTAAAATTATTAATATGCGAAAATCTACTTGCAATAATCTAAGTTCCAATGCGTTAAAATATTACAAAAACCCCCAAAGATCTAAATAAATTTTCATTTCAACTTAATTCATTCCATCAAATAAAAATAAATTCCTGATCGTTACGCATTTCGTTGACATTTCATTCAATTTATATTTGTCGTATAAATATAAATTCCTAGTCATTTTGCATCACTTTTGATTCATTAAATTCATTTTTGATGTAAAAATTTCAGTTCTAATCATTACACAATTCATTATCACGTCATATACAATTCCCATCAGTTTTTCATAATAAGAAAGTATCGATTCATCCATATAAGTTACGTTGGCAAGTTTAACCTCTTTAACATTTCTTATTCATGAATTTAATTGCAATATAAATTCAAATTTTCAGGCATGTAGGAATTGATCTGTTGCGATATAATTTACTATTATATAAAAACATATAATATTCCCACCCACCTTTTTAAGCTCTTCTAAATCTCTAGATCTAATCCAGATCTAATCTCTGTTATCTGTATTCTCCATTTTGACTCCCTATTCGGATCCACAAATAATATTTACATATAGATCTATTAGCATTTGGATTAAGGAGAAGAGATATAGACTAATTTACTAATTAGTTATAGATCTATAATTTACCTCTAATGTAGCGATTCCATTTGAACCTATTTCTATTCTCTATCATCTTCTAGTCTTCTTCAAAGTGCATACATGAAAATTAAATCTATTTTTATGAATCTAGAATTTTAGAGGAGAATAGAAATTGTAGAGCTTCCATGCTCATTAGAAAATTTTGAGTTGGAAGTGAGCCGTAGGTCTTAATTTATAGAGGTTAAACTTAGGGCTAACCATCGGACCAAACTAATTTAAATCTTGGTCATACGACCAAAATTTACTGCCGCATAATTTAGATCACGGGCCGACCATGACCTAGCCTAGATCAACCACTTATGGTCGACCCGAGCCTACCTATGGTCAACCCATGTAGTGTAAATCTGGTGGATTTTAATCATTTTTTGTGATTAATTACTTCTTTTAACAAATGACATTCATTTGTTTCCCTAATTAACCGATGTAACACCCATTTTTTGGTAACATTATTTATAATATTTAATTGGGTAAATTAAATAAAATAAATGTGTTGATTAAGAGAATGAGATTTGAATTATAATTAAGGGGTAGCCGTGCCATTTAAACAATGATTTAAAAGAAGTGTTTAAAATGAAATATAAAAGGGGTAAAATAGGAAAGAGGCTATTCATATATCCCTTAAACTTGGCCGTGTATTCTCCTATACTCATTCACTTTTCACTTTCAAAATTTTTACCAAGTGGCCGACCACAATAAGAAAAGGGGGAAGAAGATTAAGGAATAGCTAAAGGAAAACGTAATACAAATCAAATCTATTCACATCTAAATCTCTATAATCTCTAAGCTAAGGTGAATAATGTTTACATATGAAATCTTTTATTGTTTCAGTTTTAAGATGAATTCCGATATTTTGTAATGATTTGCCATATATTTGAACGATGGAATGATTTTATATATACTTGTTGATGAATTATGGTTATTCATATTGAATTTATGATATATTTTATAGTGAAAACCCTATTAAATAACATCTAAATGCCTTGAAATTTTTTAGGAAAATTAGAAATGATATTTTAGAGATGGGTTTTAATTTTTAGTATTTTCCAAATTTTGGCGGAATTAATATGAATTTTCTAGTAAAGAAAACGTTATTTTGGGTTATAAATTATTTACGGTCAAATAATCAATGGTTTGGGTCTGAGAATTATATATGTTAGAAAACATATAAAATGTGATTTTTTGGAATTTTTGTAGATTTTTCCTAAGTGTTTTAATAGTTATATAAACTATTTAAGACATAGGACTTAAGTGTTTTATATAATTAAGGAAGGAGAATGGGCTTTTTGTAAATAAATAAATTTGTTAATTCTGGAAAGTCGGCATCACTTTTGAAAAGAGAAAATGTCAACCAATTAGATTCAGACAAACAAGGCAGGTTAGTTACAAAGAAATAGTTTTAAAGTACAAATATACAAGTTTTTCACATATTCGATGCTTTCGGCACCAGGTTCCACCTCCTTACCTTCGCCT
Organism: Allium cepa; assembly: GCA_030765085.1. Taxonomy (NCBI): domain Eukaryota; kingdom Viridiplantae; phylum Streptophyta; class Magnoliopsida; order Asparagales; family Amaryllidaceae; genus Allium; species Allium cepa. Next base: position 447,438,582 of record CM060931.1, read on the forward strand.
CCAACGCTATCGAAACTAATCCACATGGTATCAGGGAACTGGTACATAGTGAATCAGATATATGAGGATGGTATAGAGTCGAAACTAGGGGTTCCGAAGGGGTTGAGGCAATAATTTGCTTTTAAAATAAAATACACCACCTTGCTTTTGACTAGCAGCTTTCGACTTGGTTAGCATTCGACTAGATCAAATGGATTTAAAGAAGTGGTCCCGATTAGGTTGTTCCTTTGTTTTAAATGACTGCTTTCTACTATGTCGAAGCCTTTTGCTCCGCTTTCTACCTTTCGACCCAGATAGTTTCGATGGGGTTGTTTGGTTTTCTAAAATACGGTCACTTCTCCAATGCTTTCGAAGGGTTGGTTTTGATAGCATCACTTCTTTATTTAGGAAATGGTTTCAAAAGAGATAAGTTTTCATGGTTTCGAAAAAGGTGCTTTCAACTTAAATAATTTAATGACTCTTTTTCTTAGAACTGAAGTATAACCCAAATAGTTTCGAAAGAGATGGTTTAAATGATTTCGAAAGATGTTTTCCACTTGTTTTAAATCGAACCCAAGTGCTTCTGAAAGGTTTATGTTCATCAAGGTTTCAAAGGAAGGTCTCAAAGGGGTGGTTCCCTAATGGTTTTGAAGAAGTTAAAAGGTATGGTTTTTCTGGTTATTTCGAAAGCGTTAAAGGAAACGATTTTTCCAAGGGTTTTGAAAGGCAATGTTTAAAGTTTTAAAAGAAGAATGTTTAAGGTTTTTAAAGCTTTCGAAAGGATGGATTTCCAAAGGTTTTGAGAATGGTTTTGAGAATGGTTTCGAAAGGAAGGTTTTAGCCTTGCGTCCTAGGTAAACGATAGGGTTTTACTTGGTTTAAAAAGAGGTATTTTCAATGGTTTTGAAAGGTTTACTTTCAAGGGCTTTGAAGGGGTTATTTAAAGATTTTCAACGAAGATTTCAAATGTATTAATAGACAGAATGGCCTATGGGTTTTAAGTTAAGAAGGACTTTAACTTATTTTGAGAGGGTAGTTAATCCTTTTTAAATATCATCAATATTAGTTTGAGTAAAGCATATATAGCATGGCAAAATAGCTTAGAGTAAAGCTAAATATGTATCTTCCATTTGTATGTATGATTTAAAGGGTTAAATCATTTTGAAAAGGTTTTTCAAGGAAAATTTAAAGGGTAGTTAATCTTAAGAGAACGACTCAGATTAGAAGACCAGATAGGACTTGTGTAAGGTTGCCCCCTATGTTCATTAGCTATTAGGCCCTAGCTAATTTAGTCCAGATGAAAGGACCCGAAATTTTCGAAGCCGAAAATTCCAGATAGTTATGAAAAAGAAGAAAGAGATAGAAGAAGAAGGAGATCGGAAGCATCAACATCTCACATTCGCAGCGAATAAAATATAATAATAAACAGTAACAGTTTACAAAAGAATAAAATTCTGTCGATTACATATTTATACATCAGAGTTACACATATATACAGACACTGAATATACACAATCACCATATCTCAGATATACAATAATATAATACAGCGGAAAATACTCTACACGTTCTTGCCATCCAGCTCGCCTCCTGAGCTCCAAAACATCCTAACCTGAAAATCTGTAATACTCGGTCTGACCCGAGCATTACACCAAGTAACACCCGGGTCAGGCTGGAAACCAACATGAGTAAACCCATCTAACATGGAATACAAAGCATACAACTTATATAAAACCCGGAGTAACTCGTTTCAATTCACAAAACCACAATTTGTTATAGACATAACTTATTTTACACGTAAGTTTTCTAGATACCCAAAATTTAGATTTAATTAGCCCAATTCCTTAAACCACTTCACCCCGGCCTATAGATTTCACACATCAATCTATAAAAATTCGAAGTGGTTTCGGGTATTTCCCAATAACCGACCCCGGTCTCTTCGAATCCCATGGCGTCCTAACCCAAGATATCCAAGTGAAATACACAACATTTCATATCAGAGATAACAACTCATTCAAAGCATCCCACACCATTCAATCATCCATAAGCAAATTTGATGACTTCAAAATTATTTCAATTGATTCTAATTGAATTTCTAACTTCGATCACTTAGATTTCTTTACTTGTCAATTGATTAATTTCAATCAATTAATTTAATCATCCCTTCAATATTCATCCTAATTAATCAACCTGGATTAATTATCCTTCAATTTCATTCAAGCAACTATATTTAATTAATTTCACAATATTAATTATACTTAACCAAAATCAATAAGTAATCTTAATTACTTCATGAATTAATTAACTATGTTAATTACATTAATCCTTAATTACTTATATTAATTAACTTCTCATAAGTCACTTATTATTGATTTAGTTAATCTTAATTAATCAATCTTTAGTTACATCGTAAATTACATAAATTAATGATTTCCAATTTATAATTTAATTTGTTCTAATCCAAATTAATTACTTTAAAGAACCATAATATTAATCATTCTCGATTTATCTCAACCTGTAATTAACTATCTTTTATTTACTTCATCAAATAAATAAATTACTCCGTTATTTAACTATCTTAATTAATCCCTTGATTAATTTCACAAAGTAATTATATTTTATTAATTACATTAAGTAATTACCTATCAACCAACCATTGATTATTCTACATTAATTAAACTTAATAAATTAACTTAAACCTTAATTAATTGGTTCAAACCCTTAATTACTAAATCAACCCACATCATTAATTAATTTGATTAATTAGTTATCCACTTAAATTACCCTACTAATTTAATGAATCACAAATCATTAAGCCCTTATTAACATTAAAATGAAAACATTTTCTTATTTATGATTTAAGTTTAAATCAAAATTAGAACACAAATACTTCGAGTCAAACAACAATTAGCTCGAGAACCAACCAAAACTAAAATCACCAGATCATAGTGCACATCCAAACAATTCAATCATTCATCCAATTATTTAAATTTAACCATTTAAATCTAAATAGGAATCAAACAGAGTGAGATTTACTCACCTTTAATTTCGATTTGCAAATCCGAACTAATCTCGACTTGGCTTCACGGTTTCCGACCTCGTATAAACATTACACAATTTATAAATATTTGAATTATTTAATAATCAATTTTCATGTAATAAATTCTGGTTGATTATTAATTTCCCTTTCCGAAATTACTAATAAATAAATTATAGATTTCAAAAAAAAAATCTACTTTTATAAATTCCTTAAACCTTTAAAACTCCCAATATATTTTAAGTTAAAACATAATGGTTTTATATATAACTAACTGGAAATTTTAACACTTAATCATATATATATGGGTATTTATTCTCCTGGACGTCATATATCTATATAATAGATAAAATTAACTAAATACCTTACTGTAAAATTCCAAAAATCAGATTCTTTTTATTTAACAAAAACAGCATTACTTTTATATCTACAAAATAAAATTTTACAGAAGAAAGGAAAAACGAATCTAACCTACCCGATGCCATACCGCCAAAACCCTAGAGGCGACCCTTTTTTCGATCATCGCGTCGACCTCTCACCAACGCCTCGCGCGCTCACTAGGCTACGCAAGCTCGTAGTCGCTCCCAAAGTCGACCGAACCTTCCCAAAGCCTTGAGCCAAACCCTCGCGCGCATCAATCATTGCCTCGCCACCTCGCATTGCGAACGCTAACCCCACAGCCACACGAGATTCCATCGAGTCTCGCTCCTCACGTGACCCACGCCAAAACCCTAGCCATAAGAAATTCGATTCAATCCGAGACTTCCCCCTCGACTTCGATCTGGATTCGAGCTCGAACGAATAAATTTGTTTGTTTTTTTTAAATCGAAAACTGGAATTCGCGATTTAAGGCCAAGGAATGGAGCATGAGTTACAAATGGAAGGAAAGATTATTTTGGGGTTTTCATCGGAGAATGGATTTCGAAAATATTGATGTACAGGAAGAAGGAAGTTCAGCCTCCTTTTTCTTTATTTTTTTTCTTTCTCGTTAGTTTGATTACGGTCTGAAACTTGAGGGAGACAAAGATAAGTATAGATTTGGGGAAGCTTTGTGAGTACGATTGTTGAAAAAATATATCTCTGGCTAATGTACTTCAAAACTTATATATTATAAAACTTTCAAAACGTCCCGTTTATTGCCACTCAAAATTTTAAACTCCTCTTAAGAATGCCGCTAGGTGATTATAGGGTTTTACCCGTATTTCGAACACAATGAAACGTGTTTCGGAAGATAATTTGATCGTATGTGGAAGTTAGCTTATTAAATCGATTTAAAATATTAAATTATCGGTTTTAATTTCGACGTGTTTCCCACCCGTACGAGAAAACGGTAAATCCAAACGCTACGAAAATTGAAATCCGATAATAACTAACCATTATGGATTCAATGGAACTAGTTTCGTCGAATTCCGAGACTGTGCCTCGGAAGGCTATTTTTAAATGTTGATTTAAACGATATATTATTAAAATTGAACAAATTACCTTTAAATTAAATTCCAACTATTCTATTATCTTTAGTATCATCATTATAAATTTTATAAGCCTTCAAATTATTTTTAACAGGCTTAACATGAAGATTCAATAATTTACCCAATTTCGAATTATATAATTCAATAATTTAATTATCACGTAAATATTGATATTTGCAATTCAAGTTAAAATTAACCTCTCAAATATTTAAAATCAATTAAATATTCCAATTTAAATTTGTTAGAAATTCCGGGTGGTCACATTCCTCCCCCTTAAATGAATTTCATCGCCGAAATTACAAGTTAGGAAGAATGGACCAATACCCGTTTACCTTTTCCCCCAAAAGCAATAGTTTTATCAACATCCTACCAACTATCTTTTATTAAAGACCCACTATCACCTTAACCAACTTCCCAAACCTTTATAGTTTCCAACAACATTATTTACTCCACTTATTCAAATTTAAATTATCACAACTTTCTCAAAAAGATTCCAACTCTCTAAATTTTCGAATTTTTTTGCCAGTGTCTCCTTTGCGCGGCTAACTCGGTACTACTACAAAATGCCTCTACGGGCTCCCAAATTCCAAAAGAAAACAAAAGCCAAGTGGCTATCAAAACCCAATCCAATTTAATACAGAAATTTAGACACATACCTTTTTGTCGGGCAATTCAAATTTATCTTTTGGAAATCAAATCCAAATTTCTTTTTCTCCTTATAATACCTGCATAAGTTACCAAGCAATAATATCCAATCATAGCCTTTTAAAATCATTTTATACATTTCCTTACATAAATTTTCGTATCTATTTCTATTTAAATTAGTTTTCCCCGTTTTCATATGAATTCAATTTATTTTCAATTTTGAATATTGAATTTTATCTTTCATTTATAACTGGTTCATATTAGGCTTCATCTACTAATTTACTTTAATTTCCAATTTGAAATCATTCTGTCATTAACAAAAAAAATTCCCAAAAATTTTCCAAAAATTTTCTAACTCCCAAAATTTTCAAAATTTTTTGGCAGAGTCTCCTTTGTACGGAGGATTTTTTGCAATTTGACAAGAGATATAAATATGTATACATCGACCCACACGGTCGGAAAAAGCAAAAACAGTTCATATTTCCTATTTTTATTGCGTAGGCGTATCTTTATTTAGCATTTTAAGCTAGTGGCTTATTTATGTTAACATTTATCGCGTCCAAATCCAGCCAAACAGCCTACAGGTGCGTGTACTTACTCAATTTAAACATATAAGCACTATATATATGAAGTTTATAACATTTCTCTTACTAAAACAACTATAACACTTCAATTCTAAAAGAAATGCATTCAAAATTACTTCCACGAGCAATTTATATGTTTTCAAACCTCATTCAATTTCTTTCAACCAACTTATATACCATTTCCTTTGATTTTAATGTTTTGCAACCCAAGTTCTTACATTCAATTGATTTTTAATCCAAACAAGCTCATATTCACTTCAAATGATTCAAAATTAATTTTATTCAACTTCTCTCAACCCATATAATTTTTAATTTATTTTTGTTTACGTCAAACAACGACCATTTTTATGTAAATTCGGCAATATTTGCTTAATAGAGTATCTATTTTAGTTTATAGCTATTTTAGATTAATTTCAACTCATTCTCTATTTGATTCCATTTCATTTCTAATTTATTTACCAACCATTCATTTTAAAACTATTTCATTGAGCTTGACAACATTCAATGCTTATATTAATATCCATTTCCCAAATAAATTTAACCCAAATCTTATTTAATGGTCTACTATTCTCACTCAATCCAAGCTTTCATTGACTTAAGAAATTTTTACTTCAAATCAATACGCCTCTGAACTTAAGTTCATTCTGGTAACCCAATTCCAATTAAAACTTTGATTAAATTTTATTCAATCAGACTTCATCCATTTATTATTTAATTCAATTACCCCATTTTAAAATTTTAATTCATTTACTTAATTCAATTTCAAATTTATTTTATTTATACAATATCATTATCAATTTATTTCTACTTACCTGGGTTTTATTTGCAATTCAGACCAGGTCTATTATCATTCAATTTCATTTCATTCAACAACATTTTCATTATATCTTATTTACTTGCAAATTACGTTAAATATTACTCATATCACACTTGAATTTTATTTGTAATTCAAGCCATCACTATTTCGATCTAACTCTATTTTTATTTTATTTTTATTTTTACAACATCTCTTCTAATTTAATTCATTATCAAATCCAAGTCGAATTCTATTTGCAATTTGAATTCATTTCCAAATTCCATTATTAACTTACAATCCATTTTATTTATCCGAGTTAAACTTTATTAATATACTCTATCGAATAATTATTTAACCAATTAGCTTTCTTTCAATTTCTAAATCAATATTCGATTTTAATTACAAAATCACTTCATTAAAATTCCGGTTTTGGATTTCCTTTTATTTCCCCAAAATTCCAACACTTTTATTTTAAAATTTTAGAAATGCTTTCAAATTCACATCATACTAATAAAATAGCTCTTTATAAAAATACTTTTTATAACTCGATGTCTCAACCAGTACATCCTTGTTCTCATAGAAATTCAGTCATACGTTGATCAGGCGTAGGACTAAAATCTATAAGTACTTGGTAAACCCGTTTTCAACACTTAGTGAAAATACTTGGAACATAATTTTATTGAAAATATAGAAAATAGTTTTTGAAAATAGAGGAAATATCTTTGGTGAGAATGCTCTGGAAATCATCACCCCCATCCATGGTCGTAGTTACATTCCAGGGTTACGTTGCCATCGCAGCAAAAGTCCATGTAACTGTAAGCTCTCCACGGCCTCTCGATTACGCCATGGAACCCACGACAGATCGCAGTTACATTCCACGGTTACATTGCCATCATAGCAAAAGTCCATGTAATTGTAGGCTCTCCGCGGCCTCCGGTTTTCGCTGTCGAAATGAAACTTCTCCACTCCTACATAGGTCGCAGTCTACCGATATAAAATCAAACGCAGGCTGTTGGCTCTCAGCGGCACACATGACTTTCGCTATGTTACCATAGGTCGCAGTCTATCGACATAAAATCAAATACAGACTGTTGGCTCTCAGCGGCACACACGACTTTCGCTATGGTATACTCTACTCATAATCCTCAGGAACTAGTTTTGTCTGGACTCCTTACAGGATCAACTTTAGAACCCCCCTTGGGGCTCAAGGCAGCACCACCCGGTGGTACTCCTGAGAAGTTTATTTCAAGGGAGCGCCTTTTTCCCCAGAGCCATCATCAAAACACCTTATACTATACATATATAGTATCTTTCAAATCATATACCTAGTATGATATCATACAAAGCTCCTTTACACAAAATCGATTATCCCAAAATCGATAATTCTCAAACCAGGCTTTCCAAATTTTAATATTGATTTTAACCGAAAATCAAAAGCCTTTCCAAATCCAAAGGTTTCCAAAACCCTTTTCCAAAATCCTCATAAGATCCTTTATATGTATATTCTGATATATATAATTTTTGAAAACTTTGGATCCTTTCAAACTTGTATAAAACTCCTTTTATGCTTCAAACACCTTCAAAAATCCTTTTCTTCTGGCAATAAATTTAACAAGGGGAGATTTATCTTATATAACAAAGATATATAACTTTGTTTATTCAAAATAAAACATTCAAATTTGATTACTCCTTCCAATATCAATTTCATTCAAATCTGTACGATGTACACTTATCATCCGTACGCTATACCAATCTGATCGCTCACTCGATCACACAATTTCACTTCCTAACTAGTATCGTCCATCCGACTTCCTAGTGCAGACACAGATCTAATTTCTTGATTAGAAACCGTCATTCTCCTTGCATAGCTATAACTATGATAGAGATTATCCAGAACCAATCAACAATTCCATATCCAGGTTCACCGTCGAAAATCGAGTGAAAAATCCCAACTCGGATCAATATAATCATTTCGAAATTCTGTGCTCGAATCTGAATCAAATCACTATGCGAATAGAATAATATACTTACATCCTACGTATTTAATTTTACTGATTTTTAGCCAAATCAATTTCTCTTCCTATTCACATTTCCTTTAATTTCCATTCACTTATTTACAATTGCTTCAATTTCATTGAATTATCACTTCAATTCTTATCTCGGTTGGGTATTTAATTAATAACAGTTTGAACTCCGACCAGTTTATATTTAGAAAATAGCTTGACAATTTTAAAAATAGATGAGTAGTTGAAAAATAATTATTAGTTTGCAAAATAACTGTAAAATAGTTACGTAATTGTAAAATAGTTGAGAAATAGCTAAATAGTTTCAGAAATTTTAGATAATTGCAAAATATTTGTAAAATAGTAATTAGTTTGTGAAGTAGTTGAAAAATAGTAATTAGTTTATAAAATAGTTGAAAATTTGTTAAATAGTTCCAAAAATAATGGTAAAACAAATATAAAATAATTTAGCTTTAAAAAGAAAGGTTGTATATATTTAATAGCTTGGAAGAATAAATTTATATTGAAAATAGTCCAGAGTCAAATTGTTCACTTCCTCAACAATTCAATTTAAATTTCCACTTCCATTTAAATTGACTCAATTCCAATTTGAAAAACTTCAATTCCCATCGAATTTATTTAACCCCAATTCAAGTAAATCAATCCTGATTTCTTTCCCAATTTAAATCAAATTCCAATTGATTTTTAGTCCTGTTCACTTTAGTTATAATTTCAAATTATTCCAATCAATTTTGGACTATTATCAATTGAACTCGCTTCAATTTCAATATCTTTTCAATTCCTGCTTGAATTTAATCCCAATTCCCATTCAAATTTTAAACCTTCATATTAATAACCCTTCCACTTAAGTTTAAGACTTGCTTCACTTTGGGTTTCACATCATATTCCAAGGAAAATTCAAAACTCAACCTTAGAGTTTATTTCATATTTATTTCCTTTACACTCCAGGTTACCCTTAAAATTTTAAACCATCCTTGGTTTTAATTTCAAACAAATCCCTTAAAAATCTTCCAAAAATTTCTTGTTTTAAAGTAAGACTATATTCAAAATAGTCTAAATTATATTATTTGTTATTTTTTAACTCTTTGAAACAATAGATTGTTTCTAGACTTAGGTTTTAAAACTTCACAATTTTAAAACCCACTTTAATTTAGAAGTTATATTCATCTTACAAATGTACTTCATTTGGCTTACTTAATGACAAATATATCATTATTGATCGCAAAAACTATTTATGGTAATACCCAAGGTAATCATATCTAGATACCCATTTCCTTTTTGTATAATTCTTACTTCTATAAATTCAGGATTAAATTTCAGTTCGAATCCATTTCAAACTTAACTTTATTTAAAGCTTTTAAACAGTTTAATTTTTGAATTCTAATTTTAGAATTTCATTTTCAATTAATTAAATTTTAATTTGGTTGTATTTCTGTTTTTACTTAATTTAATTTCAATCCAAGACTTCAATTTGGTTGAATTATATTACTTCTTAATTTTAATTTCAATAATTTAACAACCAATCGCCTTAATATTTATTAGAAGAAAACATTACTTTATATATCAAAATATATTTTATATAAAATCATTTAAAATCTTTATATAAGAAAATAACAAGTACGCTCTCATATATATATACACTCAACTCATTCTAGAGTACTTTGGACTCTATTTAACGAATAATCCCCACCAGAGCCAAGGTTCTCGCTTAACCTTTCAGCTCTGATACCAAATGTAACGACCCGAAATTTTCGAAGCCGAAAATTCTAGATAATTATGAAAAAGAAGAAAGAGATAGAAGAAGAAGGAGATCAGAAGCACCAACATCTCACATTCGTAGCGGATAAAATGTAATAATAAACAATAACAGTTTACAAAAGAACAATATTCTATCGATTACATATTTATACATCAGAGTTACACATATATACAGACACTGAATATACACAATCACCATATCTCAGATATACAATAATATAATACAGCGGAAAATACTCTACACGTTCTTGCCATCCAGCTCGCCTCCTGAGCTACAGAACGTCCTAACCTGAAAATCTGTAATACTCGGTCTAACCCAAGCATTACACCAAGTAACACCCGGGTCAGGCTGGAAACCAGCGTGAGTAAACCCATCTAACATGGAATACAAAGCATACAACTTATATAAAACCCGGGGTAACTCGTTTCAATTCACAAAGCCACAATTTGTTATAGACATAACTTATTTTACACATAAGTTTTCTAGGTACCCAAAATTTAGATTTAATTAGCCCAATTCCTTTAATCACTTCACCCCAGCCTATAGATTTCACATACCAATCTATAAAAATTCGAAGTGGTTCCGGGTATTTCCCAATACCCGACCCCGGTCTCTTCGAACTCGTGGCATCCTAACCAAAGATATCCAAATGAAATACACAACATTTCATATCAGAGATAACAACTCATTCAAAACATCCCACACCATTCAATCATCCATAAGAAAATTTGATCATTTCCAAATTATTTCAATTGATTCTAATTGAATTTCTAACCTCAATCACTTAGATTTCTTTACTTGTCAATTGATTAATTTCAAACAATTAACTTAATCATCCCTTCAACATTCATCTTAATTAATCAACCTGGATTAATTATCCTTCAATTTCATTCAAGCAACTATCTTTAATTAATTTAACAATATTAATTATACTTAACCAAAATCAATAAGTAATCTTAATTACTTCATGAATTAATTAACTATGTTAATTACATTAATCCTTAATTATTTATATTAATTAACTTCTCATAAGTAACTTATTATTGATTTAGTTAATCTTAATTAATCAATCTTTAGTTACATCGTAAATTACATAAATTAATGATTTCCAATTTATAATTTAATTTGTTCTAATCTAAATTAATTACTTTAATGAACCATAATATTGATCATTCTCGATTTATCTCAACCTGTAATTAACTATCTTTTATTTACTTCATTAAATAAATAAATTACTCCTTTATTTAACTATCTTAATTAATCCCTTGATTAATTTCACAAAGTAATTATATTTTATTAATTACATTAAGTAATTACCTATCAACCATCCATTGATTATTCTAAATTAATTAAACTTAATAAACTAACTTAAACCTTAATTAATTGGTTCAAACCCTTAATTACTAAATCAACCCAAATCATTAATTAATTTGATTAATCAGTTATCCACTTAAATTACCCTACTAATTTAATGAATCACATATCATTAAGCCCTTATTAACATTAAAATGAAAACATTTTCTTATTTATGATTTAAGTTTAAATCAAATTTAGAACCCAAATACTTCAAGTCAAACAACAATTAACTCGAGAACCAACCAAAACTAAAATCACCAGATCATCAGTGCACATCCAAACAATTCATTCGTTCATCCAGTTATTTAAATTTAACCATTTAAATCTAAATAGGAATCAAACAGAGTGAGATTTACTCACCATTAATTTCGATTTGCAAATCTGAACCAATCTCGGCTTGGCTTCACGGTTTCCGACCTTGTATAAACATTACACAATTTATTAATATTTGAATTATTTAATAATCAATTTTCATGTAATAAATTCTGGTTGATTATTAATTTCCCTTTTCGAAATTACTAATAAAATAAATTATAGATTTCAAAAAAAATCTACTTTTATAAATTCCTTAAACCTTTAAAACTCCCAATATATTTTAAGTTAAAACATAATGGTTTTATATATAACTAACTGGAAATTTTAACACTTAATCATATATATATATGGGTATTTATTCTCCTAGATGTCATACATCTATATAATAGATAAAATTAACTAAATACCTTACTGTAAAATTCCAAAAATTAGATTCTTTTTATTTAACAAAAACAACATTACTTTTATATCTACAAGATAAAAATTTACAGAAGAAGGGAAAAACGAATCTAACCTACCTGATGTAAGCCTAGGTTATTCATAAGACAAAAAACCATTAGGATCGGTTGACCCTTGAAGATGTAAGTTAAGGACAAACCGTCTAGAAGTTTTGTCTAACTGTAGTTTAGACCATTTAATATTGTATCTGACAGGCCCGAGTTAGCCAAAGGTGCGGTCAGCCTAGATTTTGGATAGATAGTCCATCTATTACATATTTTTAACACAATGGATATGTAACATTGTGACGACGCAGAATTTTAGATATTTGAAATTGGATATTTAATTGATTTTAAATATTTAAAATTTTGTTTGTAACTTAAATTTCAAATATTGTTATTTATTGGATAATTTAAATATATTGAATTAATAACTGGAAATTTGGAAAATTGTTGAATATGGAGTTTCAGGCTTGTTAAAAATAATCTGATGGCTTAGAAATTTTTTATTAACAATAGTGAAGATAAATAGAACTTTTAAAATTGAATTTGGAAGTGTTTTGTTCAGTTTAAAATTTTATCATTTAAATCGATATTTAAAAATAGCCTTCCGAGGCACAGTCTCGGAATTCAACGAAACAAGTTCCATTGGATCCGTAATATTGTATTATTATTAGATTTCAATTTTCGTGGCATTCGGAGTTGGCGTGTGGCCGTACGGTAGATAAACCTATTAAAATTTAATATAATAACTGGATTCAAAAATCTATCTTCTCCATACGAACGAATTAGGACTCGAAACCTTTTCCATTATGTTCGAAATAATGGTTTAACGTTATAAGCGCCTAGCGGCATGCCTCTATAGGAGATCGAGATTTTAGGCTTCGTTTTCAAGACGATTTGAATTTAAATTTAAATAAATAATATAATTTCATTTGAACTATTGCAAATCTATGCTAAGACGTTGAGGAATTTATTACACGTGTTCGTTTTATTCTATGAGATTTTACACACATTCTTTTTTGAAATAAAAAATAAACGCAGATTAGTAAAATCAAAAGAAAATTGAACAGAGAAATGGAATCAGATTCAAATTCAAGTAATGTCAACTTCTTCTTTTTTCTTTCGTTCCAACTGCAAACCCTTTTCCTTCGAATTCCACTCCCTAAAATTAAAACCAAAAAAATCAAATTCGAGGCACCTTCTTCTTCTTTGAGTCGTTAGGGCAACGTAAGGCACGACAAGAGCGGCGATGGGGGAATCGCCGTGGCAACACAGTACGATGAAAGATGGAACCCAAGCGAGGTGACCGCATTCATGAGGGCGACGTGCGATGGAATCGCAAGGTCGGAGTGGGGTCGTTGACCGAGGCAGTGAAGGCGTTTGGATTTCATGGCGCATGTTCGATTTGAGGAAGTCGACTAGATAGAGATGTTGTTAGGTAGAATTCGTGCCCGATGGTGGCCAAAGCAGGAGGGCGGCTAGGGTTGGGAAGCAGGGAAGCTGCGTTAAGTCATGGTGGCAACGTCGGCATACTACTGACGCTGGGTTTTAGGATTCTTTGATAGCAGTAAGTATCCTCTATTTTGATTAAATCTTATGTGTGTGCGTGTGTGTATATATTTTAGGATACTGGTATATATTTATATTAAAACTGAGATTTTAAAATACAGTTGAATATTAACACATTTGATTTATTTTTATTTAAAAATTTATATATATGTATGCATACAATTAAATAGAAAATTTACTATCAATAAAATATAATACATGTTTAAAATATAAGTAAAAACATAAATTTGTTTTATACAAAGATAGAGTTTGGAAAAATATAGGAATTTTAACATATTTGAAAGCTTATATAAGAACTAGATTTTTTTCTATATAGATCATTTTTTTTTGGTAGTTTCAGAGAAAGAAGAATATAAATATACATATCTTCATTTTTAATGTTACTAGGTTATTTTAAGATAATTTATTAAGGTGATTTATTTGTTTAGTTAACTTAATTAACTATGTTAGTTACTAGAGATCTTTAAAAGGAAAAGTTAGTTCAAAATTTAATTATTTTAAATCATTAGTTAAAATTAAATATATTAAACGGTAATTATTTGTTCGATTAAAATCATCTAATGTTTATACAAGGTCGAAAAACCGTTAAACCAAGGCAAAGTTGAAGTGGACTACAAATGGAAATAAAGGTGAGTTAACCTCACTCATCTGGATAATATTTATATTTAAATGGTTAAATTTAAATATTTGGTTGAATGATTGAATTGATTGGATGTGGTATATTATATAGTAATATATATATATATATTGGAGTGATTGATTTCCCGCATTATATAGCGGATGAGACCCTATGCGCCGCATAATAGCGGATGAGATAATATAACCCCATATATCGGGATATTCCACCTCGAAGTGGAATTGATATTTTATACTGTGCTAACATTTGTGGATGTAGGGAAACAGGTTGGAGGGATTCAACTGGATTCCTCAAAATTTTAGATTGTTTAATATTGTGTGACATGGTTTATTTGATAATCTATGATAAATTATATTAGTAATTGAAATATTGAATGCTACGGTTTAATTGAATATATTTGGGAATACTGAGTTATCAAAATATATAAATAGGATTTTTGAAGGGAAATAAAAGAAAGAATTTTTAAGAAAAAATTTATAAAGAATTTGAATAAATTAGAGAATGAACTGGAAAAGAATAAAAGTTGATTTCTTTTAAATTTCAATAAAAAATTCCGAGTATGGGAAGGAGATTTTGAATAAAAAGGGGAAATAATGAATTTTAAACTTAAGTGATATTATTTAAAGGAATAAAGAATTTATTTTAAAATTCAAGGTTCAAAATTATTGGAAAGGATAAAGAAGGAATTTGGAAAAATATGAAATTGGTATTTTTCAGTTAAAAGGATTTTAAATCATAATTAAGAATTAAAATCTAAAGTTAATGGGTTTTGAAATAAATTGAGTAAGTAAAAGAATTTATTTTAAAATGTAGTAAATTTGGAAATCGATCTGGAAACTGATTTAGAGTTTGAAATTGTTTTTAAACGAAGATGAGACTATGGAATTTATAAACTGGGTTTATAAAGTAAAATAAGATATCACTGGATATTTGAAAGGATAGATTCACGGTGGGAATTTATAAAGGAATGGGTAAATTTGTTTTAAAAATAAATAGTGGTTTACTTTTTAAAAGCTGTGAAAGAGAAATGTATTTCACTAGAAAGCCAAGTACGTTTTCAAGGCAAATTTTTAAGTATAAGTTAAAAGTTTTAAAGTTGTTTAAAGGGATATTTTTAAGAAATAATTATTTAGTAGTTAAATTTTTAAAGCTAAAGATTTATTAAATTAGTTATAGTGGTAATTATTTTAAAGGTTAATTGGTATTATGCTTTAGAAGATAATTATTAATATTTATATTTTATAAAGTAATTTTATTTTAAAGATAGTTTGGTTAAGTTTTATTTTAAAACTTGTATTGAATTTTGTAATTCTTATTTCAAAATTTAGTTTGGCTTAACTTTTATTTTAAAAATTATTAGTTTTATATTTTATGAAGTAGTTTTATTTTAATTATTTTTAAAGTATATATTCTGAATAAAGTGTTTAAGTAGTTTAATTTAAATGTTAATGTATATTTTAGAAAGTGATTTAAATTATTTTAAAATCTAAAGTATATGGACTTGGTAATTTTCCGTAGGAAATAAATAATTTTGGGAATTTATTCCGCGAGCGAAAAGTGATTTAAAACTGATTTCAAAAGATTGAAATGAAGGAGATAACTTGCAAAGATATTTTTAATTATAAATAATTTGGTAAAAATTATTTAAAATCTGATGATTGTTTGTGAATGTTATTTGATAGTTAAATAACCGATTATCAATATTGGATAATGCGTTGATCGTTTCAAAGAGACCGGGATCGAAATTTATTCTTCGAAAACCACTTTGATCCGGTTTGAACGTTTTCGTGAGAGAGACAAGAGATTGGAGTCAAAGATGGAGTAGTGAAGTGCAAGGGCTAATCTCTACTAATCCTGAGGGTGATTTCGAAATGGATGTAGTAGGAGTAGTGCCTTCGGTTCCGTTTGAACCCGGAACGGACCTGTATGGACGAATGCTTTCAGAACATCGTCATGAGGACGATGAGCATTCTAAGTGAATGTGTGCTAAAAAGGTAATGCATAGGCTCGAGCCTCATCAACCGGGAATGGCTAAAACAGAGGAGATGCACAAAAGGCTAAGTGGCTAGCAACCAATTAGGGTAAGATCACCCCTGTCTAGATGTCCGTTTATATTCGGCTGTGTGGGCGGTTGCTGATGCCAACCGCGGGTGAAATTATTCGGACTATCCAGTAAGGGGTAGCTCCGGTCTTGTGAAGCAGGGGATCAAGGTGGATCCTCGGTACGGTGATCTAGACCACATACTATGACGGGCTGTACCCCAGTAGCCCTGCCATTGATGGAAATCCATTCTTACTACGTGCCTTTATGGTTTTTGTTGTAGAACCCACTTTGTGGCTAGTAATTGGAATTTAATAATGTAACAATTTTGGCTATTTGAATAAGTATTTGTATATAGACACTATTATAATATCAGAGGATTTTATAATAAATGTTTTGGTTATCGTAAAGTAAAAACCCGGCCTATTTATTTATGGAGTGGTCTTACGAGGTACCTTTGATTTCAAATGATTTTAGAAACTTTAATAATCCAATTAAGTGTGTTTTCTCACGCTGGTTTCCTAGAATGACTCAGGTGTTGTTTAACTATAATGCTCGGGTTAGACAGAGTATTATAGAGTACAGGAAAGGATGCTGTGAAGCTCAGGAGACGAGCTAAATGGCGAGACGTAACATACGTACTTGATGTATAATTCCGCTGTGTTGTAAGTTGTATTGTCAGTTTGGTAAGGACAAGTTAATATAACTGTCCAGTTCTGTATTATCGATATTGTTGAACTCTGATGTTGTATTCTGATGATGTATGTATAAACAGATATAGTTTCTTCTGTGTAAATATCAGTTATTATCTATTATATTTTATTCCTCCGCGATGGTAAGATTCTGTTGTGTTGTTTTCTCTTCTTCTACCTACTTCTTCTTTTAACCCTAATGGTTCAATTTTTCGAGCATCGAAAAATCGGGTCGTTACACTTGGTTCAGAGCTGAAGGTTAAGTGAGAACGTTGGCTCTATGGGGATTACTCATTTAAAAATAGAGTTCGCAGTACTCTAGATTGAGTTAGACTGTATTAATAAATATGAGCGTGTATTTGTTAGTGAATACAAAAATTATTTTTTATATTGTGTTGACTTATCGGTTGAATGTTTATGAATTCTAGTCGATATGTGAGACGCTATTTTATCGATAGGAGTTTCTAGACTCTTAAACAAGATAAACCGACACAGTATTGTATTAAAATAGGGTAAATGAAATAATTTTACCCAAATTATTTTTGTATATAAAAGATATAATTTTTCAAAAATTATTATAATTATTTTGTTGCTTGGTTGTTAGAAAGCGATAATATCAAATTATTATCATCTAAGTGTAAAATTAAAAATAAGAAAATAATGCTATAGCAAAAGTTAAGTAATAATTTATATAACAGAATGAGATTTGTAAATGTAAATTGTAAATTTGATTTATAATTTGAAACAGAATTCCAAAGAAACATTTGAAAATGTTTTTGAAAGGATTTGGGATTTGAAATTTTGAGAAATTTAATTCCTTGGAAATGATTTTCAAAGATTTTGGAGGAATAATATGGATATTATTCATAAATATTTTTAAATTGGATTTCAAATCTGGAGAGATTTGGAATTTAAAAATATTTGAAGGGGTTTTAAAGAGATAAAAGCATTTAACTCTCTTCGGTCGTTGGAAAATAACTTTGGTGATGACTGCAACATCATCGATGTTTATTTTCGAGTTTCCAGTGGAGGAATTGCTGCCTGAAGATTTTGAATTGGAGTGTTTGCAAAAAAACTGGGTTTGGTTTTGAAATTTAAAGAGATGATTGAATTTAACGGAGGATTTTGGATATAATTGATTTTAAATATGATTTTGAAATATTGAGTAATTGTTTAAAAAAAAGACTCTGGAATCTTATTAAAAATGTAATTGGAATATAAATAAGATGGAAAACTTATAGAAGTTAAAAATTTGAATTTAAATGGAATGTAATTGAATCTAGTAAATAAAAGTAAAAATTTATTTTATTGGAAGTAAATTTGTGGGAGAACAAATTTATTTAAATTTGTAAGTAATAGAACTAGAAGTAAAGTTGAATAATGGAAATCAATTTAAAATTGACTCAAGAAAAGTGATTTGTAAATTTGTTCGAAGGAACTAAAAGAAGTAAAAGTTTAGAAATAAACTTTTAATTGAAATTTGAAATTTGTGGAATAAGGTTCAACTTGAAAGGGTCAAATAAAGGTAAGCGTGACTAGGAATAAGGTTAGGAAGATAAGGCAATTAAAGCAGGTTGGTAAATGGAATGGAAATAAAATTGTGGATAGACAAATGAGTTTGCATTTGTAAGTAAATAGGATTTAAACTAAATATTGGGAATTAATTTGAAATATGTGTAATGGAAGTTAGTCAAGATTTGGCTAAATAAAATAAAGGACTGAAATAAAATTAGTGAGTAAACTAATTGATTTAAATAAGTAAGAGAATGATTTGGAATGAGATTTGATTTGAATCTTGTTATATAAAATGAAGTATTAAATTTGTTTAGGAATAAATGGGTGGAAGGCAAATTTAATTCAAGTGGAATTAAAAATGGAAATTTGAATAAAAGAATTGAGATTTGGAAATTTATTTGGTTGTAATTAAATGAAATTGAGAACTGAATATTAAAATTTAAAATTTAATTGTGTAGAGTGAAGTTTTAGAACTAGTTCTAAGTGAACTAAAATAATAAAAGATTGGAAGTAAAAATGGTTTGAGATAGGAATAAATTAGTAAGTGGAACTAATTAAAGAAATGGTTAATTAAGTAAGGGTTGAGATAATGTAAATAGAATTCAATATTTAAACTGAAAGGGAAATTGAATTCAAACGAATTCGATAATGAAATTTGAGTAAAAGTATAGATTAAAAAAAAGTGGTGAAGTAAAAATAGTTATAAGAGGTATATAAAACATTTAAGAAGGAATGGTGAAATTCTTAAGTAAATTTGGTATTGGGAAAATTATTCTAAGTGAATAATTGAATGAAGATTAAAACTGAAAGTTGTGAAATGGAAAAATTGTGAATAAGTAGATAGAAATCAAATGAATGTGAATAAAAGAGAATTGATATAGTTAATAATCAATGGAATAAATACGTAAGATGTACGTATATTATTTCATTCGCATAGCGATTTGATCCAGATTCGAGCACAGAATTTCGAGGTAGTTATATCGATTCAATTGGGATTTTACACTCGATTTTCGATGGCAAACCCTGGATATGGATTTTTGATTGATTTTGGAAATTCTCTATCATAGTTTGTGGCTATGCAAGGAGAATGACGGTTACTGATCAAGAAACCAGATCTGAGTCCGCACTAGGAAGTCCGATGGATGATACTAGTTCGGAAGCGAAATTATGTGATCAAGTGAGTGATCGAATTGGGTATTGCATACATATGATATATGTGCATCGTACGGATGTGAATGAAATGGATATGAATTTTTTTATAAAGAAATGCATATAATGATTTTGAAGGCTATGATTGGATGTTATTGCTAAGTAAGATATTCAGGTGTTAAAAAGCAAAAGGGAATTGGGATTTTTGATTTCTGAAGATAAATTGAAATTTGCTGGGCAAAGATATGTATTTGAATTTCTGTATGAAATTTGATGATTTTCTGGTCTAACCGCTTGGCTTTTTGTTTTCTTTCTGAAATCTTGGGGCCCGTAGAGACATTTTGTAGTTGCACCGAGCTAGCCGTGCAAAGGAGATGCTGGCGAAATTTTTAAAAAAATTAGGGAGTGAGAAAAATTTTGAGAAATTTTTGATAATTTAGATTTGGTTTTAAATTTAAATTTGAATGATTGAGTATTTAATATTGGTGGGAACTTATGGAAGAAGTTTGGAAAGTTAGTAAGGATGTTAGTATGTCCTTAATAAAAAGATTGTCTTGGAGAGTGTCAAAATTATTTGGTTTTGGGAAAATGATGAAAATGTTATGGACCATTCTTCTTAACTAGTAATTTCGGGGCAAAATTTATTTTAGGGGGGAGGAATGTGACGACTCAGAATTTTAGATATTTGAAATTGGATATTATTGATTTTAAAAATTTAAAAGTTAGTTTCTAACTTAAATTTCAAATATCGTTATTTATTAGATAATTTAAATATATTGAATTAATAACTGGAAATTGGAAAATTGTTGAATATGGAGTTTCAGGCTTGTTAAAAATAATTTGAATGCTTAGAAAATTTGTATTGGTAACAATAAAGATAATAGAACTTTTAAAATTGAATTTGAAAGTGTTTTGTTCAGTTTAAAATTTTATCATTTAAATAAATATTTAAAAATAGCCTTCCGAGGCACATTCTCGAAATTCGATGAAATAGTTCCATTGGATCCGTAATATTGTATTATTATCGTATTTCAATTTTCGTAGCATTCGAAGTTGGCGTGTGGTCGTACGGTAGATAAACGCGTTAAAATTTAATATAATAACTGGATTCAAAAAACTATCTTATCCATACGATCGAATTAGGACTCGAAACTTTTTCCATTGTGTTCAAAATAGGGGTTTAACATCATAAAAGCCTAGCAACACGCCTCTATAGGAGATCGAGATTTTAGGCTTTGTTTTCAAGATTATTTAAATAATATAATTTCATTTGAACTTTTGCAAATCCATGGTGACACGTTTAGGAATTTATTACACGTATTCATTTAATTCTGTGAGATTTTACACGCGTTCTTTTCTAAAATAAAAATTAAACGCGGATTAGTAAAATCAAAAGAAAATCGAACAGAGAAAATGGAATCATATTCAAATTTAAGTAATGTTGACTTCTTTTTTTCTTTCGTTCCAACTGCAAACCCTTTTCCTTCGAATTCCACTCCCTAAAATTAAAACCCAAAAATCGAATTCGAGGCACCTTCTTCTCCTCTGAGTCGCGAGGGAAACGTAAGGCATGGCAAGGGCTGCAATGGTGGAATAGCCGCGGCAATGCAATACGATGAGATGGAACCTATGTGAGGTGACCGCATTCGTAAGGGCGACGCATGATGGAATCACAAGGTTGGAGTGGGGTCGTTGACCGTAACAGTGAAGCGCTTCTGGATTTCATGGCGCCTGTTCGATTTGGGAAAGTCGAATGGATAGAGATGTTGTCAGGTTGAATTCGTGCGCAATGGTGGCCAAAGTAGGAGGGCGGCTAGGGTTGGGAAGCAAGGACGCTGCGTTAAGTCATGGTGGTAGTGTCGGCATACTAGTAATGCTGGGTTTTAGGATTCTTCGATAGCAGTAAGTATTCTCTATTTCGATTAAATCTTATGTGTGTATATACATACAAATTTCAGGATACAGGTATATATGTGTAACGACCCAAAATTTTCTAACCCCAAAATTCCAGATAGTTATGAAAAAGAAGAAAAAGATAGAAGAAGAAGAAGAACAGAACACCAAACATCTCACACTCGCAGCGGATAAAATATAATCATAAATAATAACAGTTTACAAAGAATACTATATCTGTCGATTACATTTAATATACATCAGAGTTTCACATATATACACAGACCTGAATATTTACAATTATCATAACCGAGATTTACAATAATATAAATACAACGGAATACTCTATACGATATCGCCATCCAGCTCGCCTCCTGAGCTCCAGAACGTACCTACCCGAAAATATGTAATACTCGGTCTGACCCGAGCATTACACCAAAGTAACACCCGGGTCAGGCTGGAAACCAGCGTGAGTAAACCCATCTAGCATGGAATACCAAAGAAATCAACTTATTTAAACCCGGGGTAACTTATATCAATTTAATCAATTCACAATTTTACTATAAGCAATGCTTATCTCCCATATAAATTTCTAAGTATCAAACTTAGATAAACAATCCAATTTATTCCAACCTATTGATTTCTCAAATCAATTTATAAATATTCGAGTGGTTTCGGGTATTTTCCAATACCCGACCTCGGTCTCTTTGAATCTTATATCATCATATTTCAAGTCATCTAAATGAAATATACAACATTTCATATCAGAGATATCAATTCGTTCAAACATCCAATATCATTCCATCATCCATAAGCAAAGCTTAATTACATACAAATCATTTCAATTGATTCTAATTAAATTTCTAACCACATTCAATAATAATTAATTCCAAATCGATTTATTAGTCAACCCTTCATTATTCATCTTAATTAATCACCCTGGACTAATTATATTTCAATTTCATTCAAGTAATTATCTTAAATTAACTACGCAATATTAATTAGGCTCAACCAAGATCATTAAGTAACTTTAATTACTTCATGGATTAATTAATTATTTAATTACATTTATCCTTAATTACTTATACTAATTAACTTCTCATAAATCACTTATTCTGATTAATTCATCTTAATTAATCAATCTTTAAATTTCATCATTTATTATATTATTTAATTATTTGCCATTCATATTTTAAATTAAATTCCGAATCTAAATTAATTACGTGAATTAAACCACAGTATTAATCACTCTCGATTAATCTCAACTTGTAATTAATTACCCATTTATTTACTTCATTAATCAAATTTCTCCTTAATTAAATTTAAAACGAAGACATCTTCTCATTTATAATTTAAGTTTAATACAACTTAAAACCCCAATACTTCGAGTTAAGCAACAATTAACTCGAGAACCATCCATACCAAAATCATCAAATCATCAATTCACAGTGCAAATCAATCAATTCAACCATTCAACCAAATATTTAAATTTAACCATTTAAATTTAAATAGAATCCAACAGAGTGAGATTTTACTCACCTCTTATTTTTGTTTGGTAATCCATTCTCATATTGCCGGGGTTTTCTCAATGTTCTTGACCTTGTATAGATATTGATAATTTATCAACATCCAAGATAATCTACAATGATTTACTATTTAATAAATTAAATTGGCCATCAATTTAATTTAAATTAAACATTTGGTTTTAAACTACTAAATTAATTTTAACTACATTCCATTAATTTAAATTATCTTAGTAACCAAATAATTTAACCAAATAATTTAATTAATCACTTATCCACCAACTCCATAAATTTTAAAACTATCTGCCAATTAAAGTTTTATTTGAAATCTTATATAAGCTTTACATACTTGCAATCCTATTCCCTACATCTTCAATAATAACCCCTGACTAAAGAAAACTTATGTATTTAACTTTTTTTTATATATACATATTTTCTGATGAACAGTTTATGGCCAACATTTATTTCCAAAGTTGAACCCTTTAAATTCCAAACCCAATAAGAAGGAAACAAGGGAATGCTCACCTCGCAACAATGTCACCGCCGCAGGCCTCCAACTGCACCCGCCACAACTGCCTTCACGAGTTCGTCTGCCGCACTAACCCTCGCTCGAATCGAGCATCAGCCGCCCAGACTTCATCAAGCATCACGATGCTCTTCGATCATCGCCTCCAGATCGCACACGCTTCCATGTTCGCGGCCCTCCCCGAGACTGTAGCTGCCGCATCAAAAACCCTAGCTCTCACGACTTCGACTACCTCTCGAGCTTGAGCTCGAGTTCATACCCCCCCTTCAGATTCATGCGGTCGCCACCCACAAGCTCTGACGCGACCCCAAAATCCCGCCTTCACACCTCACGCAAGCTCGCGAGACCTCCATCGCCGTGCGCGCCTCGTCGCCATCACGAAACCCTAACCAAGCTCCAATTCATCTAAGCAAATGAAGACTCGCGATTCCTCCAATTCTGATCCTCCTCTGATGCTCGCTCGCTATGCCGAGACTTTTCCCCGCTTTAAGTTTGAATGAATGTTTTCGTTTGGATTTCAATCGGAAGAGGAAGAAAACAAGAGGTACGGGGTTTTAAATTGAGGAAGGAGGAGGGTTCGCGATTTGATAAATGAATTTGATTTTATTTTTAGATTTATACACGAATTTGATTCAAGCTGCCTGCCATTATATTTGTTTTTCCCTTACACAAATTCGATCTGCTTCCAGACTAAAGAGGGGAACGGGAATGAAATAGAGGGTTGGGGATGGCTTCCTGAATACGCGTTGAAAATGAAAATATCACTGACTCTTGTACTTTTAATGTTATTATATTGTAAAACTTACAAAACGTCTCGTTATTTTCTACTTAAAATTTGAACTCCTCTTAAGGAAGGTCGCTAGGCGACTATAAAGTTTTACCCGCGTTCCGAACACGATGGAACATGTTTCGAAGGCTAATTTGATCGTATGTGCGAGTTACACAAGAAAACGATCAAATTCAATTAAAACGATTAAAATAATTTCTAAGCGTTCCGAGCTGCCAAGGTCAAATGACAACTCCAATTGCTACGAAAATTGAAATCCGATAATAACTAACTATTATGGATCCAATGGAACTGGTTTCGTCGAATTTCGAGACTGTGTCTCGGGAGGCTATTTTTAAATTCAAATTAAACGATATATTTTCAAAATTGAACAAATCACCTTTAATTTAAATTCCAACCATTCTATTATCTTCGGAATTATCATTACAGATTTTATAAGCCTTCAAATTATTTGAAACAGGCCTAGAATCTCAGATTCAACAATTTTACCCAATTTCAATTAAAAATTCAATATGTAAGCTATACAATTCAATGATTTCATTATCAAGTAAATATTGATATCTTAAATTCAAATTAAAATTAACTTTTAAATATTTAAAACCAATTAACTATTCAAATTTAAACTGCTAGAAATTCCGGGTCATCACATTCCTCCCCCCTTTAAAGAATTTCGTCCCCGAAATTACTAATTAGGAAGAATTGACCAATACCCCTTTATCTTTTCCAAAATTCACAATTCAACATCCTACCCATTATCTTTTACTAAAGGCCCACTATCACCTTATCCAACTTTCCCAAAATCTTCTATAGTTCCAATCAATACTCTTCTGTTCAATCAATTAAGTTTCAATTTAAAACCAAATTTTGTATTATCAAAATTTCTCAAAAATTTTCTAACTCTCTAACTTTCCGAAAATTTTTGCCAGCGTCTCCTTTGCGCGGCTAGCTCGGTACTACTACAAAAGGCCTCTACATGCCCCCAAATTCCAAAAAGAAACGAAAGCCAAGTGGCTACATCAAAAACCCAATCCAATTCCATACAGAATTTTAAATACATACCTTTTTGTTGGGCCATTCAAATTTATCTTTTGGAATCAAATCCACTTGCTTTTTCCTTTAATACCTGCATATTCTATTTAACAACAATATCCAATTGTAACCTTCAAATCACTGTATACATTTCCTTACAGAAATTTCATACCCACTTCTATTCAAATTAGCTTCCACCATTTCATATGAATTCAATTTATTTTCAAATTTTAATACTGAGTTGTATCTTTCATTTCAACTGATTCATATTAATTTCATTTACTAGTTTGCTTTGATTTTCAATTTGAAATTGTTTCGTCGTTAACCAAAAATTTCCAAAAATTTTCTAACTCCCAAAATTTTCAGAAAATTTTGGCAGAGTCTCCTTTGTATGGAGGAGCTTTTGCAATTTGACAAGGGATATAAATATGTATACATCGACCCACACGGTCGAAAAAAGCAAAAACAGTTCATATTTCCTATTTTTATTGCATAGGCGTACCTTTATTTAGTATTTTAAGCAAGCAGCTTATTTATATTAGCAATTAGCGCAATCTAAATCAACCAAACAGCCTTCAGGTACCTGTACTTACTTAATTTAAATATGTAAGTGCCATATATAGAGAATTTATTAGCATTTCATTTACTTTCAATAGCTAAACAATGAATTACATACACAACAAATGACAAATGCTTCCCATAAGCGATTCATATGATTTTAAAGCTTATTCAATTGCTTTCGATTAATTTATAAACCAATTCATTCAATTTCAATGGTTTAGAACTCAATCTCACACATTCCATTGATTTATAATTCAAGTAAGCTCATTTTCACTTCATATGATTCCGAATCAAATTTATTTAATCCCTAGTAACCCATAGAATTTAATTACTTTGGTTTACGCCAAACAACAATTATTGCTATTCAATTTCGACGATATTCGCTTCATAGGGTATTCTATTTCATTTTATATTTAATTCCATTTCATTTCTAATTTATCTACCAATCAAACATTGCATTTCATTTTATTTCTGCATTAGATTCATGCAAACAACTTATTAAGCTTGGCGCATTCAAATTTATAAATTAATGACCATTTCCAAATTAATTTAATCCAAGCTTTAATTAATGGGCTTTCATCCTTATTCGAAGTCAAGTTTCCAAAATTTTAAACTTACATTATTTACTTTAATTTATTCCAACATCAAACTTAAGTTTGCTTCTATATGATTCTTATTTAAGCAATTTCCATCAAATACAATTAGCCCATCCATTTTAAATTTTAATTTCAAATTCACCTCTCAATATATCAAAATAATCCCCAAGCACCTACTTAACTCATTTATACTTCAAATTAATATGCCACCGACTTAAGTTCAGTCTAATAATCCAATTCCAATCACATCTTTGATTTAGTCTTTATTCAATCAGACTTCATCCATTTATTATTCAACATTGGATTTTTAATTACAAAGAATCACTTCATTAAAATTTCCCTAGTTTCAATTTTATTTTACAATTTCAGTTTGAACTTCCCTTGATTTTCCAAAATTTCATCTCCTTTATTTTAAAATTTTAGAAATGCCTATAAAATCTCATAATAATATTAAAATAGCTTTTATAAAATATTTCTTATAACTCGATGTCTCAACCAGTCCATCCTTGTTCTCACAGAAATTCAGTCATATGTTGATCAGGCGTAGGACCGAAAATCTATAAGTACTTGGTAGACCCGTTTTCAACATCCAGTGAAAATATTTGGAAAATAGTTTTATTGAAAATATTGAAAGCATTTTGAAATAAAGGAAATATCTTTGGTGACAATGCTCTGAAAATCATCACCCCCATTCCATGGTCACAGTTACATACCAGGGTTACGTTGCAGTCGCAACAAAAGTCCATGTAACTGCAGGCTCTCCGCGGCACTCTCGATTACGCCATGGAACCCACACAACAGATCACAGTTACATCCAGGGTTAGTTGCCATCGCAGCAAAAGTCCATGTAACTGCAGGCTCTCCGCGGCCTCTGATTTCGCTGTCGAAATGAAACTTCTCCACTCCTACATAGGTCGCAGTCTACCGAGATAAACTCAAACGCAGACTGTTGGCTCTCAGCGGCACACACGACTTTCGCAATGTTACCATAGGTCGCAGTTACATCCTGGGTTACGTTGCAGTCACAACAAAAGTCCATGTAACTGTTGGCTCTCCGCGGCACACACGACTTACGCTATGGTAACTCAACTCATAATCCTCAGGAACTAGTTTTGTCCGGACTCCTCACAGGATCAACTTTAGAACCCCCTTGGGGCTCAAGGCAGCACCACCCGGTGGCACTCCTAAGAAGTTCATTTCAAGGGAGCGCCTTTTTCCCCAGAGTCATCATCAAAACATTTTATACTATACATATATAGTATATTCAAATTATACACCTAGTATGATATTATACAAATTTCCTTTACACAAAATCGATTATCCCAAAATCGATAATTCTCAAAATATGCTTTCCAAAACTCAATATTGTTTTTTTTTTTCGAAAATCAAAAGCCTTTCTCAAAATCCCCATAAGATCCTTT
Organism: Allium cepa; assembly: GCA_030765085.1. NCBI lineage: Eukaryota > Viridiplantae > Streptophyta > Magnoliopsida > Asparagales > Amaryllidaceae > Allium > Allium cepa. The sequence continues at coordinate 447,466,925 of CM060931.1, forward strand.
ATATATATTCAGATATATATATATATATAAATTTTTAAAACTTTGGATCCATACCTTCTTGTATAAAACACTTTTTATACTCCAAACACTCTCAAAAACCATAGAAATATCCAATTTCCATCTTTATTCATTTCATAATTCTCAAAATATTCATTCAGTTCAAAAGAACCATTTCATATTCCTTATTCACATTTACATTAATCCCCATTTAGATTATTACTTCAATCCTTATCTCAGTTGGGTATTTAAATTAATAATAGTTTGAACTCCGACCAGTTTATTTTTAGGAAATAGCTTAAAAATTTTGAAAATAGATAAGTAGTTGAAAAATAATCAATAGTTTGCAAAATAGTTATAGAATAATTGACTAATTGTAAAATAGTTGGAAATTAGTTAAATAGTTTCAAAAACTTTAGATAATTGCAAAATAGTTGAAAAATAGAAATTAACTCGTAACTTAGTTGAAAATTAGTAATTAGTTTATAATACAGTTGTAAAATAGTTAAATAGTTCCAAAAGTAGTGGCAAAACCAGTATAAAATAGTTTAGGTTTTAAAAAGAAAGTTGTATAGTAAATATATAAGAAAATAGATTTAAAACTATTTATATTAAAACAATTTACATTGAAAATGGTCTAGAGTCAAAACTATTCACTTCCCCAACAATCCAATTTAAATTTCCACTCCATATAAATTAACCCAATCCCAATTTAATTAACTCCAATTTCCATTGGACTTGACTCATTCCCAATTCAAATTAAATTGATTCTCAATTTCCTTCCAACTTCAAATCAAATTCTATTTGATCTTTAAACTCGTACAACTTTAATTATAATTTAAATTTTACAATTTCTATTTATAATCAATTACATTCACATTTTGCTTTTAACTTAGAATTATACATTTTATTTAGCCAATATATTTTTATTATCCCATAAACATTTAATCAAGATTCCAGAGTTTAAACAAATTTCCAAAATTTCAATATCACCTTAGAATGCAACTATATCCAAAATTCTTCGGCGAATTCAATTATCCCTTTGAATTTTAAAACAAACCCAATTCACAAACAATCCCAATTTAAAACAATTTGGCAGCAATTTCTCTTCTAGAAACTCGAAAATGAACATCGATGATGCTGCAGTCATCACCGACTTTATTTTCCAGCGACCAAAAGAGTTTAATGCTTTTATCACTCTAAAAACACTTTCAACATTTTTGAAATAATGCTATATATTTTTTTCAAAACCTTTAGAAACCACTTCCAAATCCAAAGGAATTTTTAGATTCTCCCAAAAATTCCAAATTCCCCATCCATCCAATTCATAATTAAACATTACTCTGGAATTTTCATCCTAGTTTATTTTCAAATATTCTCTGGAATTCTATTCCAAATTATAATCTCATTTATTTATGAAGTTTATTTCAATTTATAAATTTCATTTACAATCTATATTTCAAATTCCTTTTTGATTTTAAACCAATTCCACTTCAATTTCAATCATTACAATTCTATCCAAATCTTCCATTTAAATTTTTTTGAACTTATACATCTTCAATTCCAAATTCAATTAATCTAAATCGGGTTAAATTTGAATGAATTTAATTCCAACTTCAAATTTAAATCATCTCAAATTATATAAATTCGAGTTAAATTCTCAAGGATCGGTTTAACCTTTTTAAACCAGATTAACTTTGTTTATTTTAAAGTTTCAAACAATTCTGATTTCTGAGTTCTAATTCTAGAATTTCACTTTTAATTAATTTAATTTAATTTAATTTGGTTGTATCTTATATTACTTCGTAACTTAATTCCAATAATTTAACAACCAATCACCTAAATATTTCGTTAGAAGAGAATATTGCTTTATATATCAAAATATACTTCTATATAAAATCATTTAAAACTTTTATATAAGAAAATAACAAGTACGCGCTCATATATATGTACACTCAACTCATTCTAGAGTTCTACGAACTCTATTTAATGAGTAATCCCCACCAGAGCCAAGGTTCTCGCTTAATCCTGGCTCTGATACCAAATGTAACGACCCGAAATTTTCTAACCCGAAAATTCCAGATAGTTATGAAAAAGAAGAAAAAGATAGAAGAAGAAGAAGAACAGAACACCAAACATCTCACACTCGCAGCGGATAAAATATAATCATAAATAATAACAGTTTACAAAGAATACTATATCTGTCGATTACATTTAATATACATCAGAGTTTCACATATATACACAGACCTGAATATTTACAATTATCATGACCGAGATTTACAATAATATAAATACAACGGAATACTCTATACGATATCGCCATCCAGCTCGCCTCCTGAGCTCCAGAACGTACCTACCTGAAAATATGTAATACTCGGTCTGACCCGAGCATTACACCAAAGTAACACCCGGGTCAGGCTGGAAACCAGCGTGAGTAAACCCATCTAGCATGGAATACCAAAGAAATCAACTTATTTAAACCCGGGGTAACTTATATCAATTTAATCAATTCACAATTTTACTATAAGCAATGCTTATCTCCCATATAAATTTCTAAGTATCAAACTTAGATAAACAATCCAATTTATTCCAACCTATTGATTTCTCAAATCAATTTATAAATATTCGAGTGGTTTCGGGTATTTTCCAATACCCGACCTCGGTCTCTTTGAATCTTATATCATCATATTTCAAGTCATCTAAATGAAATATACAACATTTCATATCAGAGATATCAATTCGTTCAAACATCCAATATCATTCCATAATCCATAAGCAAAGCTTAATTACATACAAATCATTTCAATTGATTCTAATTAAATTTCTAACCACATTCAATATTAATTAATTCCAAATCAATTTATTAGTCAACCCTTCATTATTCATCTTAATTAATCACCCTGGACTAATTATATTTCAATTTCATTCAAGTAATTATCTTAAATTAACTACGCAATATTAATTAGGCTCAACCAAGATCATTAAGTAACTTTAATTACTTCATGGATTAATTAATTATTTAATTACATTTATCCTTAATTACTTATACTAATTAACTTCTCATAAATCACTTATTCTGATTAATTCATCTTAATTAATCAATCTTTAAATTTCATCATTTATTATATTATTTAATTATTTGCCATTCATATTTTAAATTAAATTCCGAATCTAAATTAATTACGTGAATTAAACCACAGTATTAATCACTCTCGATTAATCTCAACTTGTAATTAATTACCCATTTATTTACTTCATTAATCAAATTTCTCCTTAATTAAATTTAAAACGAAGACATCTTCTCATTTATAATTTAAGTTTAATACAACTTAAAACCCCAATACTTCGAGTTAAGCAACAACTAACTCGAGAACCATCCATACCAAAATCATCAAATCATCAATTCACAGTGCAAATCAATCAATTCAACCATTCAACCAAATATTTAAATTTAACCATTTAAATTTAAATAGAATCCAACAGAGTGAGATTTTACTCACCTCTTATTTTTGTTTGGTAATCCATTCTCATATTGCCGGGGTTTTCTCAATGTTCTTGACCTTGTATAGATATTGATAATTTATCAACATCCAAGATAATCTACAATGATTTACTATTTAATAAATTAAATTGGCCATCAATTTAATTTAAATTAAACATTTGGTTTTAAACTACTAAATTAATTTTAACTACATTCCATTAATTTAAATTATCTTAGTAACCAAATAATTTAACCAAATAATTTAATTAATCACTTATCCACCAACTCCATAAATTTTAAAACTATCTGCCAATTAAAGTTTTATTTGAAATCTTATATAAGCTTTACATACTTGCAATCCTATTCCCTACATCTTCAATAATAACCCCTGACTAAAGAAAACTTATGTATTTAACTTTTTTTTATATATATATATATATATATACATATTTTCTGATGAACAGTTTATGGCCAACATTTATTTCCAAAGTTGAACCCTTTAAATTCCAAACCCAATAAGAAGGAAACAAGGGAATGCTCACCTCGCAATGATGTCACCGCCGCAGGCCTCCAACTGCACCCGCCACAACTGCCTTCACGAGTTCGTCTGCCGCACTAACCCTCGCTCGAATCGAGCATCAGCCGCCCCAGACTTCATCAAGCATCACGATGCTCTTCGATCATCGCCTCCAAATCGCACACGCTTCCATGTTCGCGGCCCTCCCCGAGACTGTAGCTGCCGCATCAAAAGCCCTAGCTCTCACGACTTCGACTACCTCTCGAGCTTGAGCTCGAGTTCATACCCCCCCTCCAGATTCATGCGGTCGCCACCCACAAGCTCTGACGCGACCCCAAAATCCCGCCTTCACACCTCACGCAAGCTCGCGAGACCTCCATCGCCGCGCGCGCCTCGTCGCCATCACGAAACCCTAACCAAGCTCTAATTCATCTAAGCAAATGAAGACTCGCGATTCCTCCAATTCTGATCCTCCTCTGATGCTCGCTCGCTATGCCGAGACTTTCCCCCACTTTAAGTTTGAATGAATGTTTTCGTTTGGATTTCAATCGGAAGAGGAAGAAAACAAAAGAGGTACGGGGTTTTAAATTGAGGAAGGAGGTGGGTTCGCGATTTGATAAATGAATTTGATTTTATTTTTAGATTTATACACGAACTCGATTCAAGCTGCCTGCCATTATATTTGTTTTTCCCTTACACAAATTCGATCTGCTTCCAGACTAAAGAGGGGAACGGGAATGAAATAGAGGGTTGGGGATGGCTTCCTGAATACGCGTTGAAAATGAAAATATCACTGACTCTTGTACTTTTAATGTTATTATATTGTAAAACTTACAAAACGTCTCGTTATTTTCTACTTAAAATTTGAACTCCTCTTAAGGAAGGTCGCTAGGCGACTATAAAGTTTTACCCGCGTTCCGAACACGATGGAACATGTTTCGAAGGCTAATTTGATCGTATGTGCGAGTTACACAAGAAAACGATCAAATTCAATTAAAACGATTAAAATAATTTCTAAGCGTTCCGAGCTGCCAAGGTCAAATGACAACTCCAATTGCTACGAAAATTGAAATCCGATAATAACTAACTATTACGGATCCAATGGAACTGGTTTCGTCGAATTTCGAGACTGTGTCTCGGGAGGCTATTTTTAAATTCAAATTAAACGATATATTTTCAAAAATGAACAAATCACCTTTAATTTAAATTCCAACCATTCTATTATCTTCGGAATTATCATTACAGATTTTATAAGCCTTCAAATTATTTGAAACAGGCCTAGAATCTCAGATTCAACAATTTTACCCAATTTCAATTAAAAATTCAATATGTAAGCTATACAATTCAATGATTTCATTATCAACTAAATATTGATATCTTAAATTCAAATTAAAATTAACTTTTAAATATTTAAAACCAATTAACTATTCAAATTTAAACTGCTAGAAATTCCGGGTCATCACAATATGTATATTATAACTGAGGTTTTAAACTACAGTAGAATATTAACACATTTGATTTATTTTTATTTAATGATTTAAAACAGAAAATTTATTATTATGAAAATATACATACATGTTCAAAATATAGATAAAAACAGAAATTTATTTTATATAAAGATAGAGTTGGAAAAATATAGGAATTTTAGCATATTTGAAAGCTTATATAAGAATTAGATTTTTTTTCTATATGCGTTATTTTTTTTACGTAGTTACGAAGAAAAAAGAACATAAATATACATATCTACATTTTTAATATTACTAGGTTATTTTAAGATAATTTATTAAGGTGATTTATTTGTTTAATTAACTTAATTAATTATGTTAGTTACTAGAGATCTTTAAAAGGAAAGTTAGTTATAAATTTAATTATTTTAAATCATTAGTAAAATCTATTAAATGGTAATGGTTTGTTCGATTTGTTCAAATATTAATAAAATCATCTAATGTTCATATAAGGTCGAAAAACTGTAAAACCATGGCAAAGTTGAAGTGGACTGCAAACGGAAATAAAGGTGAGTTAATCTCACTCATCTGGATAACATTTGTAACGACCCAGAATTTTTATAAATTAAAATTTGAATATTTAATTAATTTTAAATATAAATAAGTGAATTTATAAGTCAAATAAATTTTTATTTGAATTATTGGATTTAATTGGATAATTAAATCGATAATTTAATACGTTAAATTATGGAAATAATTGAAAATTGGGTTAAATATGATTGAAAATAATTTGGAAAATTTTATTTAATCATACTGGAGTTATAGAAATATTTTAGAACTTTTAAAATCGAATTAAAAGTTAATTTGTGAAAATTGAATATTTTAATATTTAATAATCGACTGTAAAATAGCCAATTTTTGAACAGTCTCAGAATTGAACGAAACTAGTTCCATTGGATCCGTAATAGTTAGTTATTACCGGATTTCAATTTTCGTGTCAATCGGAGCTATCGTTTGATCGTGGCAGCTCGAAACGCATCGAATTATTTTTAATTTAAATTTGGCGAGTCAAAATAGCCATTTTTCAAAAAGTCTCGGATTTCGACGAAACTAGTTTCATCGGATCCGTAATGTGATATTATTGTAAGGTTTCAAATTTCAAGTCAATTGGATTTACCGTTTGTCCGGTACAAATTAAAACGCCTAGAAATCGACTTAAATCGGTTTAATTCAAATTGAGCGTTTGCAGCCATAACTCGCACATACTTCCGAATTAGCTTTCGAAACCTGTTCCATTGTGTCCGGAACGTGGGGTAAACCCTAGAAACGCTGGTTACGGCGCGTAAATCGGAGTTCGGAATTTCCGGGATGAATAGTGTCGCTCGTTCCTTATAAATAGACCCACCTCTTCATAATTTTATAAAAGAAACCCTAACCCTAATCAAAATGTTGTAGCCGCCAGTTTCATAATGAAGGGCCAGAAATCCATGAACTTCCACCTCCAATTACTCGAAATCCATCAAGAATTAGCAAGAAAGTTCAACTACAAAGTTGAAGATCTCCTCGAGTACTTCCTATCCAACGGTGGAGATCGCAAATGGCTTCACGGATTGATGGGAAATGGAGTGCAAAGGTGGCCGTTCCTCTTGCGTGCGCGAGCATCTAGGTGAGGCCGAACTTCATGGTGTTTGGGGCGAGCATAGAGGTGGTCAGGAGCTTCAAGATGCAGGTAGTTTGATCGAGTTTCGTCTAGAAATGAGGAAGAATTAATTAACCCTAAATCTATATGCATGGGTTCAAATGTCGGCCTTGTTCCTGAAGATGGAACGCAAGTGGAAGAAGGTAGAGGACGGTGGAGATGTGGGGTGAGTGGATCTAATGGCTGTAGATGGTTGAGGGTTTAAGTTATTAAAGTTTAGTTGTAAATTTGTTGATTTAAAATACGTGTAACTCGTAAAAATCATAACTTTTTCATACGAGGTCGAAAAAATGCAAACTCAGTTGCGTTGGAATCGTATGGACGAGCACTACACGATGGAGTTGGTTTGGAGTCGTTTGGAGTTAGTGAGAATTTTGGGTAAAATTAAACGCGCGTTTAATTTTATCCGAAATAAATCGCTAAAACGGAAATTAAAACCAAGGTGAGAACTTCTCACTCAATCGAATCAGTTTCGATTTTATTTTAAATAGTTAGATTTAAAATATTTGAATGCATGTTTGAATGTTGATTGATATCTATTGATTGTTAAAATAGACATTATACGCCGTTAGTAAGCGGATGTTATTTATTAAAAACATATACCGCGAATATTTCATAAACAGTGAAATTGGTATTATATATAATAGCAATATATATATATTGGCATATGTATATATTGGAGTTATTGATTTCCCGCATTTATTTGTTTAGCGGATGAGACCCTATTACGCCGTTATTAAGCGGATAATATTTAATAAGAACATATACCGCGATAATTTCGTACTGGAGCGAAATTGGTATTGTGCTAATGTTTTTGGATGCAGGAAAACAGGTTGGAGGGATCCAACTGGATTCCTCAACAGTATTTATTTGATTATGGATATTTTGATATTCGTTGATTATCATATACGATATGTGATATTGTTGTTGTCGTGATTGACTATTTGGTGTGTAGCATCATTGGACCAAATTTGGAATTTTAAAATGATTTTTAAAGTGATTTTTGAAAATATACTATATTTTTGGAATTGATTCATTTTAAATAAATAAACATTATAATTTTTAAAGTTATAAAAATTATGATTTTTGAGAAATATAGTTAAAAACTGATTTTTGAGAATATGATGCTAATGATTTTATAAAATAGTTAAATCGGAATTTTTGAATTTATTATGAAAAGTTGAAATATAGGATTTATAAAATTTAATTAATTTATGAATCAAAAGGAAGAAGTTTTTAAAGGAAATTAAAGACGTTTTAAAGAATAATATAAATTGATTTATATTAAGAGATTTATAAATGGATATTTATAAATTGAAATATGGACATTATAAAACGAGTTTTTATAAGTGTTTGAATGAAGTGAAAATGAATTTTGTAAATGAATGAAATTTATGGAATTATAAACTGTGAAGTTATAAATAAAATTTATAAATAGTAAGATTTATAAATTTGTGAAGTTATTGAAAGAATAGATTTGGTTAAATAAATGAATCTTATAAGTTATAAGATTTATAATTTGGGAAGTTAAAAAGAACGATTTTGTAAAATAATCGTTTTATAAGTATTTAACTTATAATATGAACTTTTAGTTTATAATTAAGTTATAAACTGGAATAGGTTAATAAAAGAATTTATAAAAAGGAAGTTTTTATAAATAAATAGAAATGGAATTTATAAACGATGTTTTATAAATTCGCAAACAACTTATTTGATAAGTTAATTGTTGAAACTTATTAATGGAGTTATATTCACCTTTTTGACTGTGAATAATCCTTTGAAATAAAAGGCATAGAATTGATGAAATTTATTAACGTAGAATATTCACGTTTTTGAATAGTGAATAAATCCTTTGAATTAAAATGAATAAAAGGATGAAATTGTTAATGAAGTTTATTCACATTTTTGAATAGTGAATAACACGTTAAAGAAAATAGTTTGAATGTGAATGTTTTAAATAGAATTAAAACGATCTAACGATGTTTTAAAATGTGTTGAGATTCGAAACCATAGATTTCAACATTTATTGTTGAAATAGATGTTTCGAGAAATAGAAGGAAATGGTGGACTATAACACTGTTGTTATAGTAAATGATTTCCGAAAGGAAATGTTTTGTATAATATTGGGATTTATATATCTATTTTAATTTCGAATCCCTATATTAGTGGTTTTGGGTTGTCGTAACGATGTTTTACGCAACATTCGTTTTGGCCCAAATAAATATGTTTAAGAGAATGATTTCCTTAAAGAATGAAATATATACTTAATTTGATTTAAGTATATTGAATATTTTCCAAGTGTTGAAAATGAATAAAATTTGTGAATTACTTATGAATAAATAAGTATGGAAATGTTTTCCAATATAAAGTGAATATTTTGAGAATTTATCTTTTTGAAGATAAATTGAAATGAATTATTGAAATCATATGCATGGATATTTTGAAATGTAAATTCATATATCTTGTAAAGATATTTTTGGAAAATAAATAATTTGGAAAATTATTTGGAATCTGGTGATGTGTGCATGTCCAGTGATAGTTCAATAACCGACTATCAATATTTTCCCTTTGAATGGGTAATTGATGTGATTTGTTTGAATGTGAATGCTACACTTATTTTTGAATAAGCGCTCACTATTCGGGTTAACCGGGAAAGGACCATGGGGTCGTATAACCCATTCCGAATATGTGATACGTCGTTGTGAATAGCATTGAAGATCGGTGTTGAAGACCCGGTATTTGCGAGAGCGATAGGATGACCTGTCGATTTACTCTGCACCGAGTTGCTCCGGTATAGAGTTCTCCATATGTGATGGTGAATCCGATCAGGATTGTGAATATCCGGATTGCAAGGACTTCTTTGTAAGTGCCTTCGGTTTTGTTCGAGCCCGGAACAGACTTGTATGGATTGTATGTCTGACATTACAAGTTGAGATATAAAGCCGATTTCTTTCAAATATATTTCTGTTGGTGGCGGAGAATTTATTCTTTGCTTAACACCCTTCTTTGAGACGTACGAGCTCAAAGGTTATATAGTTGAAGTTATCAGCGATATATTCCCAATTTGGTAATGTGACATGCTGAGTGATGCTGAAATGATCATTGTGTTGATTATTTATGATAGGATCGCTTATTTGATCGTCTATCTTAGTGATCATTGTGTTGATCATTTGTTGACCCAAAGCATGGCTTTTGTATAAAGTATGTTTTTGTGGACGTGACTTCGTCGAGCCTCACACCCCGGAAATGGTCAAAACAGGAAAGATGCAGCAAGGTTATGAGGGGTAGCACCCTTTAGGGTATGTACATTTCCTTCTGGATAGAGGTGGTATCATGGTATGGAGCCCAGATATTTAACCTATGTGGTTACTACGAATTTATTACTTTGTGGTTGTTGGTTTTCGGGATCCCGTGAGAAAGGTCGTTTACGATCGGGGAATGGCGTGCTCGTGTCAGTAGTTACCCAGTTAGGGGTAACCCGGCCTTGTGTTGGCAGAGTTCCGGTTTGGTTCTCGGGGATGTCTTTCCAGAGGCATTATCATGTGGCAATGGGAAGTTCCTTGGCCTGACCATTTGTTGGAAATCCAAAGAAACAATACGATCTTGTACGGTTTTAGTTGTAGAACCTGCTTCCTCAGGAGGTAGCTATAGTAGGCATAATATAATGGTACCTATGCTGGCTAAGATTTATATTCTACTTTCGAAATGAATTTTTCCTACACTATGCACTAATAATAATATCAAATGTTTTTTTTAATGCGTATCAAGCATCTTTGACTATCATAAGGAGAAATCTTCTCCAAGTCTGCGTTTGCATTGTGTGTGTGGCAGGAGGTCTTATGGTAGTCTCATTTTTAAAAGCATTGCGAATTGAATTTAAAAATATTCCTCTATTTTGATTTTAAAGTTAAATAAACTGTTTTGAGTTCTCACACCAGTCACATGACTGACTTGGAGTTTATTGTTTTCCTTCCTAAACTCTGGGTGCCCACCAATTTCCACACGGGCAGTCAAGAGTTAAGGTTTATCAGGATATTCTGGATATTCTAGAGTTGCTGGAGGCAAGCTGGATGGCATGGCGTATTACTAGTTTATATAGTATTTCTTTTTCCGCTGCACTGTTGTTGTTGTATGTTGTTGTACACTCTGATGAGATGATATGATGTAATGTAATGTGATAAAATGTAATAACTGATATAGTTCTTGGTTTAAAGATTATTCATTTATTATTATATGTTGTTCCGCTGCGAATTGTGAGATTCTGATGTTGTTGTGTTGTGTTCTGTTTCTGTTCCGTCCTATTTTCTTCTGTTTTTCTTTTTCCTCTATTCTCCTTTTCTTTCTATTTTAAAATTCTGTTCTATTCTCTATTCCTTCAATTTTTAAAATTTTCTATCTTCTTTTCCTTATCTAAATTTTCTATCTTATGTTTTCTCTTCCCTCTATTATCTATCTCCATCTTCTACCTTTCTTCCCTCTCTTCTTTCCTACCTTCTTTCTTTTCTTCTTTTCTTTTTCTTAAACCCATAACTATTCGGTTTTTCGGCAACGAAAAATCGAAACGTTACATTTGGTATCAGAGCTTATGGTTAAGCGACAACCATGGTTCTGTTGGGTATTATTCATTAGAGATAGAGTCAGTAGTACTCTAGAATGAATTTGAGTGTAATAATAGATACGAGTGCGTATTTGTTAGTGAATATAAAAATTGTTTTATATTGTGATGATTGGTTTATTGAATGGCATATGAACTTTCGTCAGCGTGGTTCGCAAGACTATGCCGAAGGAGTTTCTAAACACTTGAATAGAACAATTCGACACAGTATTGATTTTAAAATTGGGTAAATGAAATAATTTTACCTTGATTATATTTTATATATAAAAGAAATAATTTTCAGAATTATTAAAGGGTATATAAGTTGATTGTTTAGTTGTTTGAATAATCTAAATAAAAGAATAATTGTATAAGTATAATGAATTATAAGAATTGAATTATAATTAAAGTGATTTACAATTGTGAAATAAACTTATATATATAAGAAGTGAAACTATATGAATATGAGTTGTAAATAAGGGTGAATTTAAAGTTAAATGGAATATGACTTAAGAGTTATATAAATGAAATTCAACTTTGGTAATTGAATTGAATGAATGGATTGAATAATAATCAATTGAATGTAAATTAAGTTGATATGAAATAATGATTATAAGTGTAATTCATTAAAATCTAATGTTATTAGAAAGTTGAATAGTTGAATGAAAATCAATTAATTAAACCAATTGTAAGCAAAGGAATTTGGTTGTATTTAATATACGTTGGTTGTTATATAATTGTTAGTTGATTGTATATGAATTCATTAAGTGTTAATGAAATTGATTAATGAAATTTAAAGCTATGTGATTGAATTCAAATTAGAAGTAAATAAATTTGAATGGAATTGAATTTGATTTGGAAGTGAACCAACTTGAATATGAATTAGTGAATATAAGCAAATTAAGAATGAATGTTGATAAAATCCAATGTTAATGAATCACATATGATTTAAATTGAAAACCAATTCATTAATATTAATGAGAATATGAATGAATATATATTGGTTATGAATTAGTTGAATGATAGTTGGTTGATGTTTGAATATGTTGCATTTGCTATGTTGACATATATAGTTATTATGTTGCTATATGATGTATATCAATATTATTTTCATATATGCATGTTCTCATGTTGTTTGTTGAGTGATTAGTAGGTGCGGATTGCGTTTGCTTCGCATTTGGAGCTCGCTTTTGCGCTTATTAGCCGTATATGCTTGCTAATAAAATATAAGGTACATATCTCGGATTACATATCGTACTTTTACACTTTTTTCCCTGCGGGATGCCTCATTACTTGATGAGATGTATATTTGTGATATATATACTGTCATTTTTTTTTCGGATCGAGCCGCGCAAAGGAGACTATGGCGAATTTTTCCGAAAATTTAAGGCGTTAGAAAAAATTTGAGAAAAATTGGAAAATTTTGAAAACTTTAACTTTGATTTTGAATTGAAAGTTAAATGATATAGTTTGTTTTTGAAAAGATAACTAAGTATGATTTAAAAACTTAGTAAAGATTTGTAAGAAGTTTAATTATGAATTTTGGGAAAATTAATAGATTCTGTAACTTTTCTTACTTGTTAATTTCGAGGACGAAATTCTTTTAAGGGGGGAAGATTGTAACGACCCAGAATTTTTATAAATTAAAATTTGAATATTTAATTAATTTTAAATATAAATAAGTGAATTTATAAGTCAAATAAATTTTTATTTGAATTATTGGATTTAATTGGATAATTAAATCGATAATTTAATACGTTAAATTATGGAAATAATTGAAAATTGGGTTAAATATGATTGAAAATAATTTGGAAAATTTTATTTAATCATACTGGAGTTATAGAAATATTTTAGAACTTTTAAAATCGAATTAAAAGTTAATTTGTGAAAATTGAATATTTTAATATTTAATAATCGACTGTAAAATAGCCAATTTTTGAACAGTCTCAGAATTGAACAAAACTAGTTCCATTGGATCCGTAATAGTTAGTTATTACCGGATTTCAATTTTCGTGTCAATCGGAGCTATCGTTTGATCGTGGCAGCTCGAAACGCATCGAATTATTTTTAATTTAAATTTGGCGAGTCAAAATAGCCATTTTTCAAAAAGTCTCGAATTTCGACGAAACCAGTTTCATCGGATCCGTAATGTGATATTATTGTAAGGTTTCAAATTTCAAGTCAATTGGATTTACCGTTTGTCCGGTACAAATTAAAACGCCTAGAAATCGACTTAAATCGGTTTAATTCAAATTGAGCGTTTGCAGCCATAACTCGCACATACTTCCGAATTAGCTTTCGAAACCTGTTCCATTGTGTCCGGAACGTGGGGTAAACCCTAGAAACGCTGGTTACGGCGCGTAAATCGGAGTTCGGAATTTCCGGGATGAATAGTGTCGCTCGTTCCTTATAAATAGACCCACCTCTTCATAATTTTATAAAAGAAACCCTAACCCTAATCAAAATGTTGTAGCCGCCAGTTTCATAATGAAGGGCCAGAAATCCATGAACTTCCACCTCCAATTACTCGAAATCCATCAAGAATTAGCAAGAAAGTTCAACTACAAAGTTGAAGATCTCCTCGAGTACTTCCTATCCAACGGTGGAGATCGCAAATGGCTTCACGGATTGATGGGAAATGGAGTGCAAAGGTGGCCGTTCCTCTTGCGTGCGCGAGCATCTAGGTGAGGCCGAACTTCATGGTGTTTGGGGCGAGCATAGAGGTGGTCAGGAGCTTCAAGATGCAGGTAGTTTGATCGAGTTTCGTCTAGAAATGAGGAAGAATTAATTAACCCTAAATCTATATGCATGGGTTCAAATGTCGGCCTTGTTCCTGAAGATGGAACGCAAGTGGAAGAAGGTAGAGGACGGTGGAGATGTGGGGTGAGTGGATCTAATGGCTGTAGATGGTTGAGGGTTTAAGTTATTAAAGTTTAGTTGTAAATTTGTTGATTTAAAATACGTGTAACTCGTAAAAATCATAACTTTTTCATACGAGGTCCAAAAAATGCAAACTCAGTTGCGTTGGAATCGTATGGACGAGCACTACACGATGGAGTTGGTTTGGAGTCGTTTGGAGTTAGTGAGAATTTTGGGTAAAATTAAACGCGCGTTTAATTTTATCCGAAATAAATCGCTAAAACGGAAATTAAAACCAAGGTGAGAACTTCTCACTCAATCGAATCAGTTTCGATTTTATTTTAAATAGTTAGATTTAAAATATTTGAATGCATGTTTGAATGTTGATTGATATCTATTGATTGTTAAAATAGACATTATACGCCGTTAGTAAGCGGATGTTATTTATTAAAAACATATACCGCGAATATTTCATAAACAGTGAAATTGGTATTATATATAATAGCAATATATATATATTGGCATATGTATATATTGGAGTTATTGATTTCCCGCATTTATTTGTTTAGCGGATGAGACCCTATTACGCCGTTATTAAGCGGATAATATTTAATAAGAACATATACCGCGATAATTTCGTACTGGAGCGAAATTGGTATTGTGCTAATGTTTTTGGATGCAGGAAAACAGGTTGGAGGGATCCAACTGGATTCCTCAACAGTATTTATTTGATTATGGATATTTTGATATTCGTTGATTATCATATACGATATGTGATATTGTTGTTGTCGTGATTGACTATTTGGTGTGTAGCATCATTGGACCAAATTTGGAATTTTAAAATGATTTTTAAAGTGATTTTTGAAAATATACTATATTTTTGGAATTGATTCATTTTAAATAAATAAACATTATAATTTTTAAAGTTATAAAAATTATGATTTTTGAGAAATATAGTTAAAAACTGATTTTTGAGAATATGATGCTAATGATTTTATAAAATAGTTAAATCGGAATTTTTGAATTTATTATGAAAAGTTGAAATATAGGATTTATAAAATTTAATTAATTTATGAATCAAAAGGAAGAAGTTTTTAAAGGAAATTAAAGACGTTTTAAAGAATAATATAAATTGATTTATATTAAGAGATTTATAAATGGATATTTATAAATTGAAATATGGACATTATAAAACGAGTTTTTATAAGTGTTTGAATGAAGTGAAAATGAATTTTGTAAATGAATGAAATTTATGGAATTATAAACTGTGAAGTTATAAATAAAATTTATAAATAGTAAGATTTATAAATTTGTGAAGTTATTGAAAGAATAGATTTGGTTAAATAAATGAATCTTATAAGTTATAAGATTTATAATTTGGGAAGTTAAAAAGAACGATTTTGTAAAATAATCGTTTTATAAGTATTTAACTTATAATATGAACTTTTAGTTTATAATTAAGTTATAAACTGGAATAGGTTAATAAAAGAATTTATAAAAAGGAAGTTTTTATAAATAAATAGAAATGGAATTTATAAACGATGTTTTATAAATTCGCAAACAACTTATTTGATAAGTTAATTGTTGAAACTTATTAATGGAGTTATATTCACCTTTTTGACTGTGAATAATCCTTTGAAATAAAAGGCATAGAATTGATGAAATTTATTAACGTAGAATATTCACGTTTTTGAATAGTGAATAAATCCTTTGAATTAAAATGAATAAAAGGATGAAATTGTTAATGAAGTTTATTCACATTTTTGAATAGTGAATAACACGTTAAAGAAAATAGTTTGAATGTGAATGTTTTAAATAGAATTAAAACGATCTAACGATGTTTTAAAATGTGTTGAGATTCGAAACCATAGATTTCAACATTTATTGTTGAAATAGATGTTTCGAGAAATAGAAGGAAATGGTGGACTATAACACTGTTGTTATAGTAAATGATTTCCGAAAGGAAATGTTTTGTATAATATTGGGATTTATATATCTATTTTAATTTCGAATCCCTATATTAGTGGTTTTGGGTTGTCGTAACGATGTTTTACGCAACATTCGTTTTGGCCCAAATAAATATGTTTAAGAGAATGATTTCCTTAAAGAATGAAATATATACTTAATTTGATTTAAGTATATTGAATATTTTCCAAGTGTTGAAAATGAATAAAATTTGTGAATTACTTATGAATAAATAAGTATGGAAATGTTTTCCAATATAAAGTGAATATTTTGAGAATTTATCTTTTTGAAGATAAATTGAAATGAATTATTGAAATCATATGCATGGATATTTTGAAATGTAAATTCATATATCTTGTAAAGATATTTTTGGAAAATAAATAATTTGGAAAATTATTTGGAATCTGGTGATGTGTGCATGTCCAGTGATAGTTCAATAACCGACTATCAATATTTTCCCTTTGAATGGGTAATTGATGTGATTTGTTTGAATGTGAATGCTACACTTATTTTTGAATAAGCGCTCACTATTCGGGTTAACCGGGAAAGGACCATGGGGTCGTATAACCCATTCCGAATATGTGATACGTCGTTGTGAATAGCATTGAAGATCGGTGTTGAAGACCCGGTATTTGCGAGAGCGATAGGATGACCTGTCGATTTACTCTGCACCGAGTTGCTCCGGTATAGAGTTCTCCATATATGATGGTGAATCCTATCAGGATTGTGAATATCCGGATTGCAAGGACTTCTTTGTAAGTGCCTTCGGTTTTGTTCGAGCCCGGAACAGACTTGTATGGATTGTATGTCTGACATTACAAGTTGAGATATAAAGCCGATTTCTTTCAAATATATTTCTGTTGGTGGCGGAGAATTTATTCTTTGCTTAACACCCTTCTTTGAGACGTACGAGCTCAAAGGTTATATAGTTGAAGTTATCAGCGATATATTCCCAATTTGGTAATGTGACATGCTGAGTGATGCTGAAATGATCATTGTGTTGATTATTTATGATAGGATCGCTTATTTGATCGTCTATCTTAGTGATCATTGTGTTGATCATTTGTTGACCCAAAGCATGGCTTTTGTATAAAGTATGTTTTTGTGGACGTGACTTCGTCGAGCCTCACACCCCGGAAATGGTCAAAACAGGAAAGATGCAGCAAGGTTATGAGGGGTAGCACCCTTTAGGGTATGTACATTTCCTTCTGGATAGAGGTGGTATCATGGTATGGAGCCCAGATATTTAACCTATGTGGTTACTACGAATTTATTACTTTGTGGTTGTTGGTTTTCGGGATCCCGTGAGAAAGGTCGTTTACGATCGGGGAATGGCGTGCTCGTGTCAGTAGTTACCCAGTTAGGGGTAACCCGGCCTTGTGTTGGCAGAGTTCCGGTTTGGTTCTCGGGGATGTCTTTCCAGAGGCATTCTCATGTGGCAATGGGAAGTTCCTTGGCCTGACCATTTGTTGGAAATCCAAAGAAACAATACGATCTTGTACGGTTTTAGTTGTAGAACCTGCTTCCTCAGGAGGTAGCTATAGTAGGCATAATATAATGGTACCTATGCTGGCTAAGATTTATATTCTACTTTCGAAATGAATTTTTCCTACACTATGCACTAATAATAATATCAAATGTTTTTTTTAATGCGTATCAAGCATCTTTGACTATCATAAGGAGAAATCTTCTCCAAGTCTGCGTTTGCATTGTGTGTGTGGCAGGAGGTCTTATGGTAGTCTCATTTTTAAAAGCATTGCGAATTGAATTTAAAAATATTCCTCTATTTTGATTTTAAAGTTAAATAAACTGTTTTGAGTTCTCACACCAGTCACATGACTGACTTGGAGTTTATTGTTTTCCTTCCTAAACTCTGGGTGCCCACCAATTTCCACACGGGCAGTCAAGAGTTAAGGTTTATCAGGATATTCTGGATATTCTAGAGTTGCTGGAGGCAAGCTGGATGGCATGGCGTATTACTAGTTTATATAGTATTTCTTTTTCCGCTGCACTGTTGTTGTTGTATGTTGTTGTACACTCTGATGAGATGATATGATGTAATGTAATGTGATAAAATGTAATAACTGATATAGTTCTTGGTTTAAAGATTATTCATTTATTATTATATGTTGTTCCGCTGCGAATTGTGAGATTCTGATGTTGTTGTGTTGTGTTCTGTTTCTGTTCCGTCCTATTTTCTTCTGTTTTTCTTTTTCCTCTATTCTCCTTTTCTTTCTATTTTAAAATTCTGTTCTATTCTCTATTCCTTCAATTTTTAAAATTTTCTATCTTCTTTTCCTTATCTAAATTTTCTATCTTATGTTTTCTCTTCCCTCTATTATCTATCTCCATCTTCTACCTTTCTTCCCTCTCTTCTTTCCTACCTTCTTTCTTTTCTTCTTTTCTTTTTCTTAAACCCATAACTATTCGGTTTTTCGGCAACGAAAAATCGAAACGTTACATTTGGTATCAGAGCTTATGGTTAAGCGACAACCATGGTTCTGTTGGGTATTATTCATTAGAGATAGAGTCAGTAGTACTCTAGAATGAATTTGAGTGTAATAATAGATACGAGTGCGTATTTGTTAGTGAATATAAAAATTGTTTTATATTGTGATGATTGGTTTATTGAATGGCATATGAACTTTCGTCAGCGTGGTTCGCAAGACTATGTCGAAGGAGTTTCTAAACACTTGAATAGAACAATTCGACACAGTATTGATTTTAAAATTGGGTAAATGAAATAATTTTACCTTGATTATATTTTATATATAAAAGAAATAATTTTCAGAATTATTAAAGGGTATATAAGTTGATTGTTTAGTTGTTTGAATAATCTAAATAAAAGAATAATTGTATAAGTATAATGAATTATAAGAATTGAATTATAATTAAAGTGATTTACAATTGTGAAATAAACTTATATATATAAGAAGTGAAACTATATGAATATGAGTTGTAAATAAGGGTGAATTTAAAGTTAAATGGAATATGACTTAAGAGTTATATAAATGAAATTCAACTTTGGTAATTGAATTGAATGAATGGATTGAATAATAATCAATTGAATGTAAATTAAGTTGATATGAAATAATGATTATAAGTGTAATTCATTAAAATCTAATGTTATTAGAAAGTTGAATAGTTGAATGAAAATCAATTAATTAAACCAATTGTAAGCAAAGGAATTTGGTTGTATTTAATATACGTTGGTTGTTATATAATTGTTAGTTGATTGTATATGAATTCATTAAGTGTTAATGAAATTGATTAATGAAATTTAAAGCTATGTGATTGAATTCAAATTAGAAGTAAATAAATTTGAATGGAATTGAATTTGATTTGGAAGTGAACCAACTTGAATATGAATTAGTGAATATAAGCAAATTAAGAATGAATGTTGATAAAATCCAATGTTAATGAATCACATATGATTTAAATTGAAAACCAATTCATTAATATTAATGAGAATATGAATGAATATATATTGGTTATGAATTAGTTGAATGATAGTTGGTTGATGTTTGAATATGTTGCATTTGCTATGTTGACATATATAGTTATTATGTTGCTATATGATGTATATCAATATTATTTTCATATATGCATGTTCTCATGTTGTTTGTTGAGTGATTAGTAGGTGCGGATTGCGTTTGCTTCGCATTTGGAGCTCGCTTTTGCGCTTATTAGCCGTATATGCTTGCTAATAAAATATAAGGTACATATCTCGGATTACATATCGTACTTTTACACTTTTTTCCCTGCGGGATGCCTCATTACTTGATGAGATGTATATTTGTGATATATATACTGTCATTTTTTTTTCGGATCGAGCCGCGCAAAGGAGACTATGGTGAATTTTTCCGAAAATTTAAGGCGTTAGAAAAAATTTGAGAAAAATTGGAAAATTTTGAAAACTTTAACTTTGATTTTGAATTGAAAGTTAAATGATATAGTTTGTTTTTGAAAAGATAACTAAGTATGATTTAAAAACTTAGTAAAGATTTGTAAGAAGTTTAATTATGAATTTTGGGAAAATTAATAGATTCTGTAACTTTTCTTACTTGTTAATTTCGAGGACGAAATTCTTTTAAGGGGGGAAGATTGTAACGACCCAGAATTTTTATAAATTAAAATTTGAATATTTAATTAATTTTAAATATAAATAAGTGAATTTATAAGTCAAATAAATTTTTATTTGAATTATTGGATTTAATTGGATAATTAAATCGATAATTTAATACGTTAAATTATGGAAATAATTGAAAATTGGGTTAAATATGATTGAAAATAATTTGGAAAATTTTATTTAATCATACTGGAGTTATAGAAATATTTTAGAACTTTTAAAATCGAATTAAAAGTTAATTTGTGAAAATTGAATATTTTAATATTTAATAATCGACTGTAAAATAGCCAATTTTTGAACAGTCTCAGAATTGAACGAAACTAGTTCCATTGGATCCGTAATAGTTAGTTATTACCGGATTTCAATTTTCGTGTCAATCGGAGCTATCGTTTGATCGTGGCAGCTCGAAACGCATCGAATTATTTTTAATTTAAATTTGGCGAGTCAAAATAGCCATTTTTCAAAAAGTCTCGAATTTCGACGAAACTAGTTTCATCGGATCCGTAATGTGATATTATTGTAAGGTTTCAAATTTCAAGTCAATTGGATTTACCGTTTGTCCGGTACAAATTAAAACGCCTAGAAATCGACTTAAATCGGTTTAATTCAAATTGAGCGTTTGCAGCCATAACTCGCACATACTTCCGAATTAGCTTTCGAAACCTGTTCCATTGTGTCCGGAACGTGGGGTAAACCCTAGAAACGCTGGTTACGGCGCGTAAATCGGAGTTCGGAATTTCCGGGATGAATAGTGTCGCTCGTTCCTTATAAATAGACCCACCTCTTCATAATTTTATAAAAGAAACCCTAACCCTAATCAAAATGTTGTAGCCGCCAGTTTCATAATGAAGGGCCAGAAATCCATGAACTTCCACCTCCAATTACTCGAAATCCATCAAGAATTAGCAAGAAAGTTCAACTACAAAGTTGAAGATCTCCTCGAGTACTTCCTATCCAACGGTGGAGATCGCAAATGGCTTCACGGATTGATGGGAAATGGAGTGCAAAGGTGGCCGTTCCTCTTGCGTGCGCGAGCATCTAGGTGAGGCCGAACTTCATGGTGTTTGGGGCGAGCATAGAGGTGGTCAGGAGCTTCAAGATGCAGGTAGTTTGATCGAGTTTCGTCTAGAAATGAGGAAGAATTAATTAACCCTAAATCTATATGCATGGGTTCAAATGTCGGCCTTGTTCCTGAAGATGGAACGCAAGTGGAAGAAGGTAGAGGACGGTGGAGATGTGGGGTGAGTGGATCTAATGGCTGTAGATGGTTGAGGGTTTAAGTTATTAAAGTTTAGTTGTAAATTTGTTGATTTAAAATACGTGTAACTCGTAAAAATCATAACTTTTTCATACGAGGTCGAAAAAATGCAAACTCAGTTGCGTTGGAATCGTATGGACGAGCACTACACGATGGAGTTGGTTTGGAGTCATTTGGAGTTAGTGAGAATTTTGGGTAAAATTAAACGCGCGTTTAATTTTATCCGAAATAAATCGCTAAAACGGAAATTAAAACCAAGGTGAGAACTTCTCACTCAATCGAATCAGTTTCGATTTTATTTTAAATAGTTAGATTTAAAATATTTGAATGCATGTTTGAATGTTGATTGATATCTATTGATTGTTAAAATAGACATTATACGCCGTTAGTAAGCGGATGTTATTTATTAAAAACATATACCGCGAATATTTCATAAACAGTGAAATTGGTATTATATATAATAGCAATATATATATATTGGCATATGTATATATTGGAGTTATTGATTTCCCGCATTTATTTGTTTAGCGGATGAGACCCTATTACGCCGTTATTAAGCGGATAATATTTAATAAGAACATATACCGCGATAATTTCGTACTGGAGCGAAATTGGTATTGTGCTAATGTTTTTGGATGCAGGAAAACAGGTTGGAGGGATCCAACTGGATTCCTCAACAGTATTTATTTGATTATGGATATTTTGATATTCGTTGATTATCATATACGATATGTGATATTGTTGTTGTCGTGATTGACTATTTGGTGTGTAGCATCATTGGACCAAATTTGGAATTTTAAAATGATTTTTAAAGTGATTTTTGAAAATATACTATATTTTTGGAATTGATTCATTTTAAATAAATAAACATTATAATTTTTAAAGTTATAAAAATTATGATTTTTGAGAAATATAGTTAAAAACTGATTTTTGAGAATATGATGCTAATGATTTTATAAAATAGTTAAATCGGAATTTTTGAATTTATTATGAAAAGTTGAAATATAGGATTTATAAAATTTAATTAATTTATGAATCAAAAGGAAGAAGTTTTTAAAGGAAATTAAAGACGTTTTAAAGAATAATATAAATTGATTTATATTAAGAGATTTATAAATGGATATTTATAAATTGAAATATGGACATTATAAAACGAGTTTTTATAAGTGTTTGAATGAAGTGAAAATGAATTTTGTAAATGAATGAAATTTATGGAATTATAAACTGTGAAGTTATAAATAAAATTTATAAATAGTAAGATTTATAAATTTGTGAAGTTATTGAAAGAATAGATTTGGTTAAATAAATGAATCTTATAAGTTATAAGATTTATAATTTGGGAAGTTAAAAAGAACGATTTTGTAAAATAATCGTTTTATAAGTATTTAACTTATAATATGAACTTTTAGTTTATAATTAAGTTATAAACTGGAATAGGTTAATAAAAGAATTTATAAAAAGGAAGTTTTTATAAATAAATAGAAATGGAATTTATAAACGATGTTTTATAAATTCGCAAACAACTTATTTGATAAGTTAATTGTTGAAACTTATTAATGGAGTTATATTCACCTTTTTGACTGTGAATAATCCTTTGAAATAAAAGGCATAGAATTGATGAAATTTATTAACGTAGAATATTCACGTTTTTGAATAGTGAATAAATCCTTTGAATTAAAATGAATAAAAGGATGAAATTGTTAATGAAGTTTATTCACATTTTTGAATAGTGAATAACACGTTAAAGAAAATAGTTTGAATGTGAATGTTTTAAATAGAATTAAAACGATCTAACGATGTTTTAAAATGTGTTGAGATTCGAAACCATAGATTTCAACATTTATTGTTGAAATAGATGTTTCGAGAAATAGAAGGAAATGGTGGACTATAACACTGTTGTTATAGTAAATGATTTCCGAAAGGAAATGTTTTGTATAATATTGGGATTTATATATCTATTTTAATTTCGAATCCCTATATTAGTGGTTTTGGGTTGTCGTAACGATGTTTTACGCAACATTCATTTTGGCCCAAATAAATATGTTTAAGAGAATGATTTCCTTAAAGAATGAAATATATACTTAATTTGATTTAAGTATATTGAATATTTTCCAAGTGTTGAAAATGAATAAAATTTGTGAATTACTTATGAATAAATAAGTATGGAAATGTTTTCCAATATAAAGTGAATATTTTGAGAATTTATCTTTTTGAAGATAAATTGAAATGAATTATTGAAATCATATGCATGGATATTTTGAAATGTAAATTCATATATCTTGTAAAGATATTTTTGGAAAATAAATAATTTGGAAAATTATTTGGAATCTGGTGATGTGTGCATGTCCAGTGATAGTTCAATAACCGACTATCAATATTTTTCCTTTGAATGGGTAATTGATGTGATTTGTTTGAATGTGAATGCTACACTTATTTTTGAATAAGCGCTCACTATTCGGGTTAACCGGGAAAGGACCATGGGGTCGTATAACCCATTCCGAATATGTGATACGTCGTTGTGAATAGCATTGAAGATCGGTGTTGAAGACCCGGTATTTGCGAGAGCGATAGGATGACCTGTCGATTTACTCTGCACCGAGTTGCTCCGGTATAGAGTTCTCCATATGTGATGGTGAATCCGATCAGGATTGTGAATATCCGGATTGCAAGGACTTCTTTGTAAGTGCCTTCGGTTTTGTTCGAGCCCGGAACAGACTTGTATGGATTGTATGTCTGACATTACAAGTTGAGATATAAAGCCGATTTCTTTCAAATATATTTCTGTTGGTGGCGGAGAATTTATTCTTTGCTTAACACCCTTCTTTGAGACGTACGAGCTCAAAGGTTATATAGTTGAAGTTATCAGCGATATATTCCCAATTTGGTAATGTGACATGCTGAGTGATGCTGAAATGATTATTGTGTTGATTATTTATGATAGGATCGCTTATTTGATCGTCTATCTTAGTGATCATTGTGTTGATCATTTGTTGACCCAAAGCATGGCTTTTGTATAAAGTATGTTTTTGTGGACGTGACTTCGTCGAGCCTCACACCCCGGAAATGGTCAAAACAGGAAAGATGCAGTAAGGTTATGAGGGGTAGCACCCTTTAGGGTATGTACATTTCCTTCTGGATAGAGGTGGTATCATGGTATGGAGCCCAGATATTTAACCTATGTGGTTACTACGAATTTATTACTTTGTGGTTGTTGGTTTTCGGGATCCCGTGAGAAAGGTCGTTTACGATCGGGGAATGGCGTGCTCGTGTCAGTAGTTACCCAGTTAGGGGTAACCCGGCCTTGTGTTGGCAGAGTTCCGGTTTGGTTCTCGGGGATGTCTTTCCAGAGGCATTATCATGTGGCAATGGGAAGTTCCTTGGCCTGACCATTTGTTGGAAATCCAAAGAAACAATACGATCTTGTACGGTTTTAGTTGTAGAACCTGCTTCCTCAGGAGGTAGCTATAGTAGGCATAATATAATGGTACCTATGCTGGCTAAGATTTATATTCTACTTTCGAAATGAATTTTTCCTACACTATGCACTAATAATAATATCAAATGTTTTTTTTTAATGCGTATCAAGCATCTTTGACTATCATAAGGAGAAATCTTCTCCAAGTCTGCGTTTGCATTGTGTGTGTGGCAGGAGGTCTTATGGTAGTCTCATTTTTAAAAGCATTGCGAATTGAATTTAAAAATATTCCTCTATTTTGATTTTAAAGTTAAATAAACTGTTTTGAGTTCTCACACCAGTCACATGACTGACTTGGAGTTTATTGTTTTCCTTCCTAAACTCTGGGTGCCCACCAATTTCCACACGGGCAGTCAAGAGTTAAGGTTTATCAGGATATTCTGGATATTCTAGAGTTGCTGGAGGCAAGCTGGATGGCATGGCGTATTACTAGTTTATATAGTATTTCTTTTTCCGCTGCACTGTTGTTGTTGTATGTTGTTGTACACTCTGATGAGATGATATGATGTAATGTAATGTGATAAAATGTAATAACTGATATAGTTCTTGGTTTAAAGATTATTCATTTATTATTATATGTTGTTCCGCTGCGAATTGTGAGATTCTGATGTTGTTGTGTTGTGTTCTGTTTCTGTTCCGTCCTATTTTCTTCTGTTTTTCTTTTTCCTCTATTCTCCTTTTCTTTCTATTTTAAAATTCTGTTCTATTCTCTATTCCTTCAATTTTTAAAATTTTCTATCTTCTTTTCCTTATCTAAATTTTCTATCTTATGTTTTCTCTTCCCTCTATTATCTATCTCCATCTTCTACCTTTCTTCCCTCTCTTCTTTCCTACCTTCTTTCTTTTCTTCTTTTCTTTTTCTTAAACCCATAACTATTCGGTTTTTCGGCAACGAAAAATCGAAACGTTACAACATTTAAATTTAAATAGTTAAACTTAAATATTTGGTTGAATGATTGAATTGATTGGATGTGGTATATTATATAGTAATATATATATATATATATATATATATATTGGTGTGATTGATTTCCCATATTATACAGCGGATGAGACCCTATGCGCCACATAATAGCGGATGAGATAATATAATCCCATATACCGCGATATTCCACCTCGAAGTGGAATTGATATTTTATATTATGCTAACATTTGTAGATGCAGGGAAACAGGTTAGAGGGATCCAACTGGATTCCATAAAATTTTAGATTGTTTAATATTCTGTGACATGGTTTATTTGATAATCTGTGATAAATTATATTGGTAATTGAAATATTGGATGTTATGGTTTAATTGAATATATTTGGGAATACTTAGTTATCAAAATATATAGATTGGATTTTTGAAGGGAAGTAAAAGAAAGAATTTTTAAGAATTTTTTTTTTATAGAGAATTTGAATAAATTAGAGAATGGATTGGAAAAGAATAAAAGTTGTTTTTTTTTAAATTTCAATAAAAAAATTCCAAGTGTGAGAAGGAGATTTTGAACAAAAAGGGGAAATAATGAATTTTAAACTTAAGTGATATTATTTAAAGGAATAAAGAATTTATTTTAAAATTCAAGGTTCAAATTTATTGGAAAGGATAAAGATGGAACTTGGAAAAATATGAAATTGTTATTTTCCGGTTAAATGGATTTTAAATCATAATTAAGAAGTAAAATATGAAGTTAATGGGTTTTGAAATAAATTGAGTAAGTAAATGAATTTATTTTAAAATGGAGTAAATATGGAAATCGATTTGGAAATTGATTTAGAGTTTGAAATTGTGTTTAAAGGAAGATGAGACTATGGAATTTATGAACTTGGTTTATAAAGTAAAATAAGATTTCTGTGGATATTTGGAAGCATAAATTCACGGTGGGAATTTATAAAGGAATGGGAAAAAAAATTTAAAAGAAAATAGTGGTTTATTTTTAAAAGGTGTGAAAGAGAAGTGTATTTCACTGGAAAGCCAAGTACGTTTTCAAGGCAAATTTTTAAGTATAAGTCAAAAGTTTTGAAGTTGTTTAAAGGCATATTTTTAAGAAATAATTATTAAGTTGTTAAATTTTTAAAGGTAAAGATTTATTAAGTTAGTTATAGTGGTAGTTATTTTAAAGGTTAATTGGTATTATGTTTTAAAAGATAATTATTAATATTTATATTTTCTAAAGTAATTTTATTTTAAAGATAGTTTGGATAAGTTTTATTTTAAAACTTGTATAGAATTTCGTAACTTTTATTTTAAGATTTAGTTTGGCTTAACTTTTATTTTAAAAATTATTATTTTATATTTTACAAAGTAGTTTTATTTTAATTATTTTAAAATATATATTTTGAATAAAGTGTCTAAGTAGTTTAATTACAATGTTTAAAGTATATTTTAGAATAAAGTGATTTAAGTTTTTTAAAATCTAAAGTATTTGGATTTGATTATTTTCAGTAGGAGATAAATAATTTTGGGAATTTGTTCCACGAGTGAAAAGAGATTTGAATCTGAATTCAGAAGATTGAAGCGAAGAAGATATCTTGCGAAGATATTTTGAATAATAAATAATTTGGAAAAATAATTTAAAGTCTGATGGTTGTTTGTGAATGTTATTTGATAGTTGAATAACCGACTATCAATATTGGACAATGCGCTGATCATTTCGAAGAGACCGAGATCGGAATTTATTTTTCGAAAACCACTTCGAACCGATTTGAACATTTTCGTGAGGAAGACAAGAGATTGGAGTCAAAGATAGAGCACTGATGTGACGACCTGGAATTTTTGGATATTTGAAATTGAAATATTTAATTGATTTTAAATATTTGAAAAGTTAGTTTAATTTGAATTTCAAATATCACCGTTTACCTGGGTAATTAAATTATCGAATTTAATAAGTGGAAATTGGGTAAAATATTGAATCTTGATTTTAACCTAGATAAAAATATTTCAAAGGCTTATAAAATTTATATTGATAGTACTGAAAATAATAAAAGCTTTAAATTTGAATTTAAAGGTGGTTTTTTCAGTTTTGAAAATATATAGTTTAAATCGATATTTAAAAATAGCCTTCCGAGGCACAGTCTCGGAATTCGACGAAACATGTTCCATTGGATCCGTAATAGTGTATTATTATCGGATTCCAATTTTTGTAGTGTTTGGAGTGATCATTTGGTCGTACCGTAAGCAAATGCGCTGAATTTTAATCGAAAATTCAATTTTATAACTGGGTTCAGAAGGCTATCTTCTCTATACAATCGAGTTAAGCCTCGAAACCTTTTCCATTGCATTTGGAATAGGGGTTTAACATTATAAACGCCTAGCAGCACACCTCGATTGGAGATCGAGATTGAGAGTTGAGGAAATCGGGACGATTTGAGTTTGAATTTAATTTTGTATATAAATACATCTGAGCACTGTAGCAAAACAGACGTAAGAAAATTTAAAACACGTGTCCTTCTTCGTAGACATGCGTCTCTTTTGACATAAGATAAGAAGGTAAGTGATCGATCAGATGAGCTTCTTTTCAAACAGATGAAAATCAAACCCAAATTTTAGTCGCCGAAATCAAAAGAAAATAAATTACGCGTCAGAAAAAAGGAATTAAGGCCGAACAAAATCTTAAAAAAAGATAAATCGTGCGCCTCTTAGATCCATGGCCACGATTCAATTATGAAATTTATGGCGAACGAGCATATCGAATTCAATCGTATAGTAAATAAAAAAGATTCGAGAGAAGTATTCGCCTTCAAATCGAATCGCAGGTTTGCTTTTGAATTTCCTAGAATCGTGACCTCAATCTAGGCTTAAGCCGAGTTCAAATCACGACATGCTTGAGAGGGAGGCACGTCACGTCTTGGGGGCTTCGCTATTATCTATGGTGCATGCGCGCGCAGGCAATGTGGGCACAGAGTTGCTTTGGAGTTCGTGAGCACTAGGAGGAGTCACGGCAGCCTCTAGTCGTGGTAGGGGAAGCTAGATGATTCTGGTGAAGGGTCGCGTTCAACGATGAGGCATGTCGGCAGTCGATATTTGTAGCCAGTTTTTTCTTTTGGTGAGTCTGTTGATCTTAGTTTCTGTAATTTTAGTTTTGATAATTTTATTAAACAATATGGTTTAAAACAGGAAAGCTTATAAAACACGAATTTTAAATGTTTGGGTCAGAAAGGTTTAATTTAAATTTAGATTTTCGTTTATGCTAGAGTAACAACATATATATATGTATGTATGTATGTATGTATAAGTATATAAAGGTAAGATTTTGAAGAAATAGGATTTTTTAAAAGAATGTTGCAAGTATATATAAATTAGAATTTCGTGAGATCCATAAATTATTTTTATAATTTTTTATATAGACAGTTTCAAACGAAAATAAATATACACTTATATATTTTAAGTTTGCATGTTGTTTTAAAATTAATGGAGTTGGTAAATAAGTGTTAAATTAACTTATTTAGTTATTTTAATTACTAAGATAATTTATTGAAGGAATTTAGTTAAAATCAATTTATTAGTTTAAAACCAAATGATTAGTTTAAATTAAATTATTAGTCAATTTAATTTATTACATGGTAAATTATTTGTAGATTGTTTCAGATATTAATAAACTATATAAGGTTGTACAAGGTCTAAAACTATGAAGAAAACAAGTCGGGTTTGGATCAGGTTGCAAATCAAAGATCAAAGGCGAGTTAATCTCACTCATCTGGATTGTTATTTAAATTTAAATAGTTATATTTAAATATTTGGTTGAATTATTGAATTGATTGGATGTGGTATATTATATAGTAGTATATATATATTGGAGTGATTGATTTCCCGCATTGTATAGCGGATGAGACCCTATGCGCCGCATAATAGAGGATGAGATAATATGACCCCATATACCGTGATATTCCACCTCGAAGTGGAATTGATATTATTATATTGTGCTAACATCTGTGGACGCAGGGAAAAATAGATTGGAGGGATTCAACTGGATTCCTCAAAACGTTTGAATTTATTTTATATGTTCAACGATACGATGATGTGATAATCTATGATGAATTATATTGATCATATTGGGAATTAGAATTTATTGAATACTCTGGCTTGGTTAAATAAGTATATTGGAATTTTGGGAATTGAAATATATATGAAGTTTGGATTTTTTTTAAAGTAAATAAAATGGTAATTTTAAATAAATAATTATAAGGAATTTAGATAATTAAAATGATTTGGAAGAATAAAAGTTGATTTTAAAATTGTAACAAATAAATTCAAAGTATGGGAAAAGAGATAATTTAAATAAATGAATTCAAGTGATAATATTTAAATGGAGGAAAGAATTTATTTTAAAATTCAAGGTTTAAATTTATTTGAAAGGATAAAGAAGGAATTTGAAAAAAAATATGAAATTGGTATTTTCAGTTAAAAAGTTTTTGAATCATAATTGAGAAGTAAAATCTGAATTAATGGGTTTTGAAATGAATTGAGAAGTAAAGGAATTTATTTCAAAATGGAGTAATTTGGAAATCTACTTGGAGATTGATAAAGTGGTTTGAAACTGTGTTTTGAGCAAGGATGAGACCATGAAATTTATAAACAAGGTTTATAAAGGTGAAGTAATATATCAGTGGATATTTGGAAGTATAAATTCATAATGGGAATTTATAAAGGAATATGTAATTTCTTTTAAAAATGAATAGTGGTTTATTTTTTTAAAGGTGTGAAAGAGAATTGTATTTCCCTGGAAAGCCAAGTATGTTTTTAAAGCAGATTTTTATGTATATGTTAAATGTTTAGAAGATGTTTTGAAAGAGTGTTTTTGTGAAATTATTATTTAAGTTGTTAAAAAATTTTAAATTGAATATTAACTTAAAATTAATTAGTAATTATTTGAATGTTTTGACTAGTATTATGATTTTAAAGATAATTATTAATATTTATATTTTATAAAATAATTTTATTTTAAAGATAGTTTGGTTAAAGTTTTATTTGAAAACTTGTATAGAATTTCGTAACTCTTATTTTAAATTAAGTTTGGCTTAACTTTTATTTTAAAAATTAGTTTTATATTTTGTAAAGTAGTTTTATTTTAAATATTTTTAAAGCATATATTTTGGATAAAGTATTCAAGTAATTTAATTTAAATGTTTAAAGTATAATTAAAATAAGGTGATATAAATTGTTTTAAAATCTTAAGTATTCAGACTTGGCTGTTTTCAGTGGAAATGAATAAATATTTGGAAAATTTATTCCGTGAGATAAGGGTGGTTTGAAACAGTTTTCAAAGGGTTGAAAAGTGAAAATATATCTTGCGAAGATATTTTAAGGTTAATTAATAATTTGGGAAATAATTAATGTCTGATGGTTGTTTGTGAATGTTATTTGATAATTAAATAACCGGCTATCAATGATGGCCAATGCGCTGATCGTTTTGAAGAGACGGGGATCAGGATTAATTTTCTGAAAACCACTTCGTTCCGGTTTGAAATTTTTCGTGAGGAAGACAAGAGTTTGGAGTCAAAGATGGAGCAGTGAAGTGCAAGGGCTAGTCGCTACTAATCCTGAGGGTGATTCCAAAATGGATGTAGTACGAACGGACTTGTATGGATGAATGCTTTCAGAACATCGTCAGGAGGACGGTGAGCATCCTAAGTAAATGTGTGCTAAAAAGGTAACGCATAGCCTCGAGCCTCATCAACCAGGAATGGCTAAAACAGGGGAGGTGCATACAAGGCTAAGTGGCTAGCAACCAATTAGGGTAAGGTCACCCCTGTCTAGATGTCCCTTCATATTTGGCTATGTGGGTGGATGCTGATCCCAACCGTGGGGTGAACTTATTCGGACTATCCAGTAAGTGGTAGCCCCGGTCTTGTGATGCAGGGGATCAGGGTGGATGCTCGGTACGGTGATCTAGACCATGTACTGTGACGGACGTTACCCTAGTAGCCCTGCCATTGATGGAAATCTATTTCCCTACGTGCCTTTTTACAGTTTTTGTTTGTAGAACCCACTTTGTGGCTAGTAGATGGAATTTAATAATGTAACAGTTTCGGCTATTTGAATAAGTATTTGTATAAAGACACTACTTTAACATCAGAGGACTTTATAATAAATGTTTTGGTTACCGTAAGGTAAAACCCAACATATTTATTTATGGCGTGAGTCTTACGAGATACCTGTGATTTCAAAGGATTTTGAAAACTTTAATAATCCAATTGAGTGTATTTTCTCACGCTGGTTTTCCAGACTGAGTCGGGTGTTATTTAACTATAATGCTCGGGTCAAACCGAGTATTATAGAGTACAGATTCTGGATGGACTGCTGTGGAGCTCAGGAGACGAACTGGATGACGAGGCGTATTTTCGAGATGTATATTCCACTGTACCGTAAGCTGTGTGTTCAGTTTTGGAAGGACAAGATATTATAACCGTCCTGAATTGTGATGTTGATTGTAATGTACTCTGACGATGTATGTATAAAACAGATATAGTTTTTTTTTGTAAAGATCGGTTATTGTCTATTATATTTTATTTCCGCTGCGTTGGTAAGATTCTAATATTGTTCTATTTCTTCTTCAACTTCCTTCTACTTTAACCCTAATGGTTCGGTTTTTGGGCCTCCGATTGCTCGGCATTTGATATAGTGGACGTATTGATGTCGATTTTCAGGTGTCGAAAAATCGGCTCGTTATAGATTGGTATCAGAGTTGATGGTTAAGCGAGAATCATGGCTCTGGTGGGGATTACTCATTTGAATAGAGTCTGTAGTACTCCAGAATGATTTTGAGAGTATTAATAAATATGAGTGCGTACTTGTTAGTGAATTTAAAAATTATTTTTATATTGTGTTGATTTATCGGTTGAGTGTTTATAGATTCTGGTCGATATGTGGGGCGCCATGTCATCGATAGGGGTTTCTGAACTCTCAAACAAGATAAACCTACATAGTATTGTTTTAAAATAGGGTAAATGAAATAATTTTACCCAAATTATTTTTGTATATGAAAGGAAATAATTTTCGTAAATCATTATAGTTATATATGGTTGCTTGGTTGTTAGAAGATGATAATATTTAATTATTATCATTGTTAAGTGGAAGCTAAATAAAGAATTGAAATTATAACCAAAGATTAAGGAATAAATTCATTAACAAAATTTATACATGTGAATTATAAATGTGATTCATAAAATGAAATAAATTCCAGAGTAATAGTTGAATATGAATTGAAAGGATTTGGAATTTGGAATTTTGGGAAAGGTTTAAAATTTCTTCGAGTTTGAAAATGGTTTTCAGAGGTTTTGGAGAAATAATAGTGAAATTATTGAGAAATATTTTTGAATTGGATTTGAAATCTGGTGAGATTTTGAATTGAAAAATATTTGGAAAGTGATTTTGGAAAGAGTAAAAGCACTGAACTCTCTTCGGTCGTTGGAAAATAACTTCGGTGATGACTGAAGCATCATTGATGTTCATTTTCAAATTTCCAAGAGAGGGATTTCTATCTAAAGTTTTGAGTTGGTTGTTTGCAAAAAAATTGTTTTATTTTGGAAGGCAAATGAAAAATAGGATATACCGAAGGATTTTGGGTGTATTTGATTTCAAAGGTCATTTTGAGATGTGAGAAATTGTTTAAACTCTAGAGTCTTATTTAGAATGTTTATGGAATAAAAGAAAGTGTGAAACCCAGATAAGGGGGAAGGTAAGCTAATTAATTGAAGTAGATCAAAAGAAGTAGCAAATGTAATTAAATTTGAAAAACTTATAGAAGTTAAAAAAAATTGAATTAAAATAGAAGCTTAACTTAATCTGGTAAAAGTGGATTTAAGGAAAAGTCTAAGTAGACTAAGAGTGATGGTCATTTGAATAAAACTACTAAGTATAAAGTAAATTACTGAATAAACAAATGAATTTGCATTTGTAAGAAAATAGAATTGAAGCTGAATATTAGGAATTAACTTAAACTGTGTGCAATGGAAGTTAGTCAAGATTTAACTAAATAAAATAAAGGACTGAAATAAGTTAGTGAGTAAACTAATTGATTCAAGAAGGTAAGCAGATGAATTGAAATTGTATATCGTTAATATTTAATTTAAAACGTGTAAGATAAAGTGAAGTTATAAAATTAATTCAAGATAAACTAAAAATGGTAAAGGTTGGGAATAGAAGTATTTGAGATTTAAAAAAATTAGTAAGTGGAATTGATTTAAAATAGTGATATGAACTAGTGTGAATGGAAGATAGTTGATAAAATTCAATATTCGTAGTTTGAAGATGAATTGAATACAAGTAGAATTGAAAATGAAATAATAGATGAAAATTGGGCAAAAGTATTGAGATTTGAAATTAATTAGTAAATTGATGCAAATTGAATCTATATGGCATTGGAATCCAATTTGATCAAATGTAGATAAAAACCAAGTGGTAAAGTGAAAGTAATAATATAAGAGCATATAACGTGCATATATTAAACTTAAGAAAAGTTAATGGTGAATTTCTTAAGTAAATTTGGTATTGGTAATATTGGAATGGAAATTAAGTAAAGTGGTGAAATGAGATAATTGTATATAAAAGACTGGAAACCAAAATAATGTGAATAAAAGAAAATTGATATAGTTAATAATCAACGGATATAAATACGTAAGATGTGCATATATTATTTTATTCGCGTAACGATTTGATCCAGCTTCGAGCATAGAATTTCGAGATAGTTATATCGATCCGAGTTGGGATTTTTCACTCGATTTTCAACGGCGAACTCTGGATATGGATTTTTGATTGATTCCGGAAATTCTCTATCATAGTTATGGCTATGCAAGGAGAATGACAGTTTCTGATCAAGAAACCAGATCTGAGTCCACACTAGAAAGTCGGGTGGACGATACTAGTTCGGAAGTGAAATTGTGTGATCAAGTGAGTGATCGAACTGGGTATTCGATACGGGTGATATACGTGCATCGTATGGATGTGAATGAAATAGACATGAAAACTTTTATAAAGAAATGTGTAAAGCGATTTTGAATGTTGTAATTGGATATTACCGCGAAGTAAGATACAGGTGTTTAAATGCAAAAGGAAATTGGGATTTTTGATTTTAGAAGATAAATGGAATTGCTCAACAAAAGGTATGTATTTAAATTTCTATATGAAAATTGATGATTTTCTGGTCTAGCCATTTGGCGTTTTGTTTTCTTTTGAAATTTGGGAGCTCATAGAGGCATTTTGTAGTTGTACAGAGCTAGCCGCGCAAAGGAGACTCTAGCGAATTTTTTTTAAAATTTTAGGGAGTTAGAAAATTTTTGAGAAAATTTTGATAATTTAAATTTGGTTTTAAATTTAATTTAAATGGTTGAGTAAGTGATATTGGTGGGAACCCATGGAAGAAGTTTGGAAGTTAGTAAGGGTGATAGTGTCTTTAATAAAAAGATTGTTTGGGTGATGTTAAAAAATACAGTTTGGTTGGGGAATTAATAGTAAACATGTTATGGACCATTCCTCTTAACTAGTAAATTTCGAGGATGAAATTCTTTTAAGGAGGAGGAATGTGACGACCTAGAATTACTGGATATTTGAAATTGAAATAATTAATTGATTTTAAATATTGGAAAAGTTAGTTTAATTTGAATTTCAAATATCACAGTTTATTTGGGTAATTAAATTATTGAATTTAAAAAGTGGAAATTGGGTAAAATATTGAATGTTGTTTTTTAGCTTGATAAAAATATTTCAAAGGCTTAAAAAATTTATAGTGATAGTACTAAAAATAATGAAAGCTTTAAATTTGAATTTAAAGGTGGTTTGTTCAGTTTTGAAAATATATAGTTTAAATCCATATTTAAAAATAGCCTTCCGAGGCACCGTCTCAGAATTCGACGAAACCTGTTTCATTGGATCCGTAATAGCATATTATTATCGGATTCCAATTTTCATAGTGTTTGGAGTGATCGTTTGACCGTACAGTAAGTAAACGCGTTGAATTTTAATGAAAATTCAATTTTGTAACTGGGTTCAAAAAGCTATCATCTCCATACGATCGAGTTAGGCATCGAAATCTTTTCCATTGCATTCGAAATAGGGGTTTAACATTATAAACGCCTAGCGGCACGCCTCGATTGGAGATCGAGATTGAGAGTTGCGGAAATCGAGACGATTTGAGTTTGAATTTAATTTTGAATATAAATACATCTAAGAAATGTAGCAAAACAGACGTAAGAAAATTTCAAACACGTGTCCGTCTTCGTAGACACGTGTCTCTTTTGAAATAAGATAAGAAGGTAAATAATCGATCAAAGGAGCTTCTTTTCAAGCAGAAGAAAATCAAACCCAAATTTTAATGGCCGTAATCAAAATAAGAAAAAAAGGATGTAAGGCCGAACAAAATCTTCAAAAAAAAATATAAATCGTGCGCCTCTTAGATCCATGGCCACAATTCAATTATGAAATTAGTGGAAAACGAGCATACCGAATTCGTTCGTATAGTAAATAAAAAAAAGAGTAGAGAGAAGTATTCGCCTTCAAATTGAATTGCAGGTTCGCTTTTGAATTTCCTAGAATCGTGACTTCGAGCTGGGCTTGGGCCGATTTCAAATCACGACATGCTTGAGAGGGAGGCACGTCGCGTCTTGGGGGCTTCGCTATTATCTATGGTGCATGCGCACGCAGCCAATGTGGGCACTAGGAGGAGTCGCGGCAGCATCTGATCGAGATAGGGGAGGCTAAACGATTCTGGTGAAGGGTAGCGTTCAACGATGAGGCATGTCGGCAGTCGATATATGTAGCCAGTTTTTTTTGGTGAGTCTATTGATCTTAGTTTCTGTAATTTTAGTTTGGATAATTTAATTAAACAATAAGGTTTAATAAAGGAAAGCTTATAGAACATGAATTTTAAATGTTTGGGTCAAAAATGTTTAATTTAAATTTAGATTTTTGTTTATGCTAGAGTAACAATATATATATATATATGTATGTATGTATGTATGTATGTTTGTATGTATGTACGTATGTATGTATGTATGTATAAGTATATAAAGGTAAGATTTTGAAGAAATAGGAATTTTTAAAAGAATGCTGCAAGTATATATAAATTAGAATTTAATGAGATCCATAAATTATTTTTATAAGTTTATATATTGACTGTTTCAAAAGAAAATAAATATACACTTATATATTTTAAATTTGCATGTTGTTTTAAAATTAATGGAGTTGGTAAATAAGTGTTAAATTAACTTATTTAGTTATTTTATTTACTAAGATAATTTATTAAAGGAATTTAGTTAAAATCAATTTACTAGTTTAAAACCAAATGATTAGTTTAATTAAATTATTGGTCAATTTAATTTATTAGATGGTGAATTATATATTAATTATTTCATATATTAATAAACTATATAAGGTTGTACAAGGTCTAAAACTATGAAGAAAACAAGTCGTGTTTGGATCAGGTTGCATATCAAAGATCAAATGTGAGTTAATCTCACTCATCTGGATTGTTATTTAAATTTAAATAGTTAAATTTAAATATTAGGTTGAATGATTAAATTGATTGGATGTGGTATATTATATAGTAGTATATATATTGGATTGATTGATTTCCCACATTATATAGTGGGTGAGACCCTATGCGCTGCATAATAGCGGATGAGATAATATGACCCCATATACCACGATATTCCATCTCGAAGTAGAATTGGTATTATTATATTGTGCAAACATCCGTGGATGCAAGGAAAAATAGGTTGGAGGGATCCAACTAGATTCCTGAAAACGTTTGAATTGATTTTATATATTCAGCGATATGATGATGTGATAATTTATGACGAATTATATTGATCATATTGGGAATTGGAATTTATTGAATACTATGGCTTGGTTAAATATATATATTGGAATTTTTATAATTGAAATATATATGAAGTTTGGATTTTTTTAAAGTAAATAAAAAGGTAGTTTTAAATAAAATAATTATAAGGAATTTGGATAATTAAAATGATTTGGAAGAATAAAAGTTGATTTTTAAATTGTAACAAATAAATCCAAAGTATGGGAAAAGAGATATTTTAAATAAATGAATTCAAGTGATAATATTTAAAAGGAGGAAAGAATTTATCTTAAAATTCAAGGTTTAAATTTATTGGAAAGAATAAAGAAGGAATTTGGAAAATAATAATAATATGAAATTGGTATTTTCAGTTAAAAAGGTTCTAAATCATAATTGAGAAAAAATCTGAATTAATGGGTTTTGAAATGAATTGAGAAGTAAAGGAATTTATTTTAAAATACAGTAATTTGGAAATTGATTTGGAGATTGATAAAGTGGTTTGAAACTGTGTTTTAAAGAAGGATGAGACCATGGAATTTATAAACAAGGTTTATAAAGGTAAAGTAATATATCAGTGGATATTTGGAGGTATAAATTCACAATGGGAATTTATAGGGGAATGGGTAATTTTTTTAAAAATAAATAGTGGTTTATTTTTTTTAAAGGTGTGAAAGAGAAGTGTATTTCCCTGGAAAGGCAAGTACGTTTTTCAAGTAGATTTTTATGTATATGTTAAAAGTTTTAAAGATGTTTTGAAAGAATGTTTTTGTGAAATTATTATTTAAGTTGTTAAATTTTTTTAAAGTGAATATTTAGTTAAAATTAATCATAGTAGTAATTATTTGAAAGTTTTGACTAGTATTATGATTTTAAAGATAATTATTAATGTTTATATTTTATAAAATAGTTTTATTTTAAAGATAATTTGGTTAAAGTTTTATTTGAAAACTTGTATAGAATTCGTAACTCTTATTTTAAATTTAGTTTCGCTTAACTTTTATTTTAAAAATTAGTTTTATATTTTATAAAGTAGTTTTATTTTAAGTATTTTTAAAGTATATATTTTGGATAAAGTGTTCAAGTAATTTAATTTAAATGTTTAAAGTATAATTTAGAATAAGGTGATATAAATTGTTTTAAAATCTTAAGTATTTGGACTTGGCTATTTTCAGTGGAAATAAATAAATATTTGAAAATTTTATTCCGTGAGAGAAGGGTCGTTTGAAACTGTTTTCAAAGGGTTGAAAAGTGAAAATATATCTTGCGAAGATATTTTGAGGTTAATATATAATTTGGAAAATTATTAATGTCTGATGGTTCTTTGTGAATGTTATTTGATAGTTAAATAACCGACTATCAATATTGGCCAATGCGTTGATCGTTTTGAAGAGACCGGGATCGGGATTAATTTTCAGATAACCACTTCAATCCGGTTTGAACTTTTTCGTGAGGAAGACAAGAGTTTGGAGTCAAAGATGGAGCAGTGAAGTGTAAGGGCTAGTCGCTACTAATCTTGAGCGTGTTTCCAAAATGGATGTAGTAGGAGTAGTGCCTTCGGTTCCGTTCAAACCCGGAACAGACTTGTATGGATGAATGCTTTCAGAACATTTTCAGGAGGATGGTGAGCATTCTTAGTGAATGTGTGCTAAAAAAGTAACGCATAGCCTCGAGCCCCATCAACTGGGAATGGCTAAAATAGGGTAGGTGCACACAAGGCTAAGTGGATAGAAACCAATTAGGGTAAGGTCACCCCTGTCTAGACGTCCCTTTATATTCGGCTTTGTGGGTGGTTGCTGATCCCAACCGCGGGGTGAAATTATTCGGACTACCCAGTAAGGCGTAGCTCTGTTCTTGTGATGCAGGAGACCAGGGTAGATCCTCAGTATGGTGATCTAGACCACGTACTATGACGGGAGGTACCCTATAGCCCTGCCATTGAT
The DNA here is from genome assembly GCA_030765085.1 of Allium cepa. Lineage (NCBI taxonomy): Eukaryota > Viridiplantae > Streptophyta > Magnoliopsida > Asparagales > Amaryllidaceae > Allium > Allium cepa. The sequence continues at coordinate 447,507,059 of CM060931.1, forward strand.
GGAAATCCATTCTCTCTACGTGCCTTTATGGTTTTTGTTTGTAGAATCCACTTTGTGGCTAGTAGCTGGAATTTTTTAATGTAACAGTTTCGGCTATTTGAATAAGTATTTGTACATAGACACTATTTTAATATCAGAGGATTTTATAAGAAATGTTTTGGTTATCGTAAGATAAAAATCCGGCATGTTATTTGCGGCGTGGTCTTACGCGATACCTTTGATTTCAAAGGATTTTGAAAACTTTGATAATCCAATTGAGTGTATTTTCTCACGCTGGTTTTCCAGACTGACTCGGGTGTTATTTAACTATAATGCTCGGATCAGACCATGTATTATAGAGTACAGATCCTGGATTGACTTCTGTGGAGCTCAAGAGGCAAGCTGGATGACGAGGCGTATTTCCGTAGATGTATATTCCGCTGTACCATAAGCTGTGTATTCAGTTTTGGAAGGACGAGATATTATAACCGTCCTGAATTATGATGTTGATTGTAATGTACTCTTATGATGTATGTATAAAACAGATATAGTTTCTTTTGTGTAAAGATCAGTTATTATCTATTATATTTTATTTTCGCTGCTTTCGTAAAATTCTGATATTATTCTATTTCTTCTTCTACCTCCTTCTTCTTTAGCCCTAATAGTTCGGTTTTCCGGCATTCGATTGCTTGGCATTTGATACAGTGGACATATTGATGTCAATTTTCGAGCGTCGAAAAATTGGATCGTTACAAGTGAAGTGCAAGGGCTAATCGCTACTAATCCTGAGGGTGATTCCAAAATGGATGTAGTAGGAGTAGTGCCTTCAGTTCCATACGAACCAGGAATGGACTTGTATGGACGAATGCTTTCAGAACATTGTCAGGACGACGATGAGCATAAATCTGTGCTAAAAAGGTAACGCATAGCCTCGAGCCTCATCAACCGGGAATGGCTAAAATAGAGGAGGTGCACACAAGGCTAAGTGGCTAGCAACTAATTAGAGTAAGTTCACCCTTGTCAAGATGTCCCTTTATATTTGGCTGTGTGGGCGGTTGCTGATCCCAACTGCGGGGTGAACTTATTCGGACTATCCAGTAAGGGGTAGCGTCGGTCTTGTGATGAAGGGGATCAGGGTGGATCTCGGTATGGTGATCTAGACTACGTACTGTGACGGACGGTACCCCAGTAGCCCTATCATTGATGGAAATCCATTCTCCCTACGTGTCTTTATGGTTTTTGTTTGTAGAACCCACTTTGTGGCTAGTAGATGGAATTTAATAATGTAACAATTTTGGCTATTGGAATAAGTATTTGTATATAGACAATATTATAATATCAGAGGATTTTATAAGAAATGTTTTGGTTATCGTAAGGTAAAACCCGGCATGTTTATTTGTGGCGTGGTCTTATGAGATACCTTTGATTTTACATGATTTTGAAAACTTTAATAATCCAATTGAGTGTGTTTTCTCACGCTTGTTTTCCATACCTACTCGGTGTTTTTCACTATAATGCTCCAGTCAGACCGAGTATTATAGAGTACAGGAAAAGATGCTGTGAAGCTCAGGAGACGAGTTGGATGGCAAGACGTAGCATACATACTTGATGTATAATTCTGCTATGTTGTAAGTTGTATTGTCGGTTTGATAAGGACAAGTTAATATAACAGTCCAGTTGTGTGTTATAGATATTGTTGAACTCTGATGTTGTATTCTGATGATGTATGTATAAACAGATATAGTTTCCTTTGTGTAAAGATCAGTTATTATCTATTATATTTTATTCCGCTGTGATGGTAAGATTCTGTTGTGTTGTTTTCACTTCTTCTACCTCCTTCTTTTAACCATAGTGGTTCGATTTTTTGGGAGTCGAAAAACGGGACGTTACAAACATCCCATCTTTTTGGATGCTTTAAGTAGACACACGTACCAACGTTATTGGGGTGAATAAGAAAACGCAGAGAAAGAAAAAAACAAAACCGAATCTCACATCGGAATGACAAAATATAATAATCAAGTAACAGCTCATGAAGCTACTTATAAAACATCTGATTATACTAATACAATGAAGTAACAGAGTTACACAGACCAGAGATAAATAAATAACGATGCAGCGGAACAATGTGATGCAGTAGAACAAATATAGTAAATAATAATAAAATATTCATATTTGTCTTCAAAAAATAAGGTCTTCAAATCCTAAAATACTCAGGCTAACCCGAGCGAATTGAAAAGACAAAATACCTCGAGTTACAACTAAAAGATCTTATGTAAGTTAAAACAACGGTAACTAAATACGAGTGGAACGGCGTCATATTAATATAGTTTGGAATTTGGAAGAAAATAGTTTAAATAGTTATAAATAATTAATATAGGTTTAAAATAGATTAAATATAAATAAAATAGATTAAATAGCTTTAAAATAGATTAATTAAATTTAAAATAAATAAAAGTAGTCTAATTAGTTTAAAATAAGTTAAATTGTTTTAAAATAGATCAAAATAATTTAGCTTAATAAATCGAAATCTTAATAATTAGAAATTTTTTAAAATAATATATTTTTAAAACAGTTTATATTAAAATATGAGTTTGAAATTAATATCAAATTAAACTATTCATCTCATTTCAACATATTTGGACCATTTCAAATTTCCAAATCGACAAATCAAATTTCTATAAACTATCGAATTTTATGTCGTCTCAATCCATATTCAAAATATCAATACGGATTACTCCAATTTCAAAATATTTCAGAGTGATTTTCAAACAAATTCAATAACTCAATTTCGATAGAATTTCGTTTACGAAAAAGTCTTATATTAAACTTCTAATTTAATTTCTTGAAGAAATTCCTTTTTAAACCAATTCACATTTCAATGCAAAAATAGATTTTTCCAAAGTATACGTCAATTTATATAAATCAAATTTCATTTAAAAATATCATTTAATTACATTCAAAAATCGAAGATTTTAAAATCATTTAATTTAACCAATCCAGTGTCCGTATATAATTTTCTACCCTAGGGTCAAGTGATGCGGATATTTATCATTTCAATCCGCAATTTAGACATTTTACGGTTGTATATCATTTTAAACCGTAATCCCGAAATAAACAAAAATCCATAATAAACTTACAGTTTATACCGATATAATATAAAACATCCATTTAACCAATATCAACAATCCACATCCATCACAATCATCATCTAAAACAACCAATAAATATCAATATAGAACTGATAATCAATAACAGGTATTGAACTGGCAGTTTATATTAAATAATAAATTAAATAACTATTTAATTCAAATTAACTGAGATGATGATTCAAAATATACCAAACCGTCATAAATATATTCCTAATCACATCATAAATTAAATTTAACGAACATAAGAAATTTTAGAAGTTGTGAGTGGGTTAAATTACTCACCTTTGAATTTAGATCAAATTCAAATCCAATTTAAATCCAAAATTCAAACATTCTCAAAATTCATCCAAATAGGTGTCAAAGTGTCCGAAATTCCAAAACGGTCCCAACACAAGAAACCGCGCGTGAAACGGACCTCGTATGCAGAAGTTATACGTGTTAGAACACTTGAAATTTTAAGGATTAAATTTAAATAAAGTAAAGCACGGACCAACAGAATCTCACCAGCTGTCCCATTCAAACAAACCCTAGCGACAATTCTCCAACATGATGCAAACACACCACCAGCATTTCGTCCACACGCGCCTACGACTGTTGCTATCGCGGCCATCCCAGAGCCTCACCGTCACAATGCCGACCCTCCAGCTCGCAATTTCCCCTCTGGCCACGCAGATCGCGACGAAAGCAGCCTCCGCCAAACCCAAACTTGAAGCCTTAATCAACGATTTTCGACTGCCTCCAGCCACCATAGGTGATGCGACCACCTTAGATCGACTCCACGCGACGATCTCTGCCAAGCCCACGAATCAATTTGACAATCGGTCATAGTAGATCAACGTGCAATGTACGGCCGTGATTTGTTCTTCAATTTCAGGACAAACAGTGATTTAAATTGAAAAGTGAATTACAGATCTGAGATGTGCTTGTCCGGTGCTTCAAATCGATATATAATTTGATATACATTGAGGAGTTTTAAATTTTGATTTGATTTTGAATTTGAAATTGATTTGAATAGTTTTTTTGGTTTGTCTGCCATTGAGAAGAAGGAGAAGACTAAATGTACGTACAGACAAATGAGAATGTGGAGTGGCTAGGGTTTATATTGAGATATTTATAGGCAGGGCTGAAAATAGAAATAACGGACAAGATTTGATGGAACGATAAACGACCCAAAAAGCCCGTTCAGCCTTTGGGATGAAAATGGGTCAACCCATATATCAAAATAGATGCTTTCAAATGTTTTAAACTCGATGGAATAGGTTTAAGGTCTTAATTCCATCGTATGAAGAAGTTACATTAAAATTAGCTTATTTCAAATTGATTTCAATTAAATTGGTTTCAACAAAATTGATTTCTAGGCGTTTCGAGCACGTACGATCAAACGACAAGTCTGGTCGTTATGAAACTTGAATCCTACAATAATTCACTGTTACGGATCCGATGAAACTGGTTTCGTCGAAATCCGAGACAGTGGCCAAAATGGCTATATTTCAGTTAACTAAATAAATTAATATTAAATTAAACTAAATCACTTTTAAATTCAATATTTAGTTATTTATAATTTCTATCAGTTTGGATTTATAATCCTTTATAACAAATTCCTATATCAATTTGATATTGAATATTCCACCATTTATAATGTCAAATCTCTATTCTAGTAAATTCGATTGATTATAATTAATTCCAATTAATTAATTTGATTCAATTTCAATCCTTCTTATTTAAATCAATTATTATTAAAAAAATAAAGTTAACATTTGTTTTATATTTCATTACATTAATGTACCTCTATTTCCATTTTTACTTGTATTAACCACTAGAATTCCACTTATATTGAAATTTTGTCAAATCTATACATTAATTATAATTAAAATCTCAATTAATATATTCAACTTGGTTTCATTCTTTTATTTTATCTTATGAATAAAATATACATTTCCATTCATTTTATTACATTCACACTTTCAGTTATTGAATTAATTATCATTAATATAACATTAAAGTTTATTTAGTTATAATTGATTTCCTATTTAAATTTAGTAGACTAAATAAACAGGTAACTTATAACAGTCATTACCATAACCTTAATTAAACTTATGAAATTCATTATTCACAACCAAACGTTACAATTCTTATATAATATTGATTTTATTTAATTACCATTAATTCTCTATTTCATACAATAATTAAATAATTACATTTTTTTCTTATATCAAATCTTATAACCAAGTATCACATTTACATTATTTCTTTTATTGGAATTACGTTCAAGTTATTAACAATTAACTTACACTCATACTGTTGCAATTCATTCTAGTTGTTATTTCCATTAAAAATTCACTAATCTTTATTCCCTTCAATATTAAATTACCAAAATCTTATTAAATTAACAAATGTAATTATTGAAAATTTACGGGTCGTTACAGGATATTGCTATTATTATTATTATAATCATTTTGATTAACCAGTTTAATTGCTGTAAAGGATTTGCAAAGTATATTTTTTGAAAAGGATATTAGTGAGGGGAAACCCGTTCCGCTAAGCGGCATGGTCTCACCTAATATCAGTAAACCGAGATATAACAGAATTATTCACAACGGGCTTTACGTCTGACTTGAAGTTTTTGTTTCCCCTTTAAACTCTTTGGTGCTCAAAAATTGATTTGTTTAGGCTAAGGGTTGAGGTTTTCAAGTTTTTATTGTTTTGGCGAATAAAGCTTCTAGAGCCGAGCAGGTGGCGGAAGGATAGCTAAATAGGATTTACAGATCGTTATGTTTATTTTTTGGTATGTATACTTAGTCAGTATGACTATATTTCTCTGATCAACCAAGGGGACATTGTCATATGTCGCACTTGGCATATTTTGTAATTGATATATTTATCATTACCTGGGACACGATTATGGGATTATGTAACATGAATATGAATTATTGTTTTGAAATGTAGTAAACAAAATGTTATTTGGAAATATATGATTTGTTCATATTCATGTACTTCTGATATTATGGATACCATTAGCATTTCCGTATTTTGTCACTAGAAGTTAATACTATAGATAACTATAGCATATGTAGCGCTTAACTTTGGGTCTCTAAATACAGGATGTTACAACTTGGTATCAGAGCATGTGTTTATAGAAAACTTTAACTAAAAATGATTTTGTAAACATAATCCTTTGGAATTAGAGCAAGATTAGGGAATGGGATAACGCTATAGTAATGTGCTTGTATTTGTTAATTATACGTATGCACTTTAACTTTAGTCTTCTTTCTTTGTTAGGTTATCTTTCTATATCTCTTGAGGCTACAGATATCGATGGTAGAAGAGGAAGAGTTAACCTAGGAAGGGAAGGCTCCGATGGGAATGCCATGCATAATACAAGGAGAACCCAAAGTCAGACACAAGCAGAGGATGTGGGTGTTGAAGTCCCGCAAGTTGGAATAGAAGCTATGTATCAGTTTTTCATGAATATGATGTAGGAAGGAGTTGCAGCCGGAGTGTTAGGAGGAAATGCTGTAGGAGTAGGGGTTCTGGAAGTTCCAGTAGTTAACTAGTATGCTAAGCTAAGTGGAGATTACACTAAGCTTGGAGGGAAGTCATTATTGGATGGAGGATGTCATTGAGGTGGAGAATTGGTTGATGCTTTATGAAAGGATCTTTGTAGACTTAGGCTCAATGATGAGCAGAAGAGGAGGTTGGCGTCAAGATAGCTTCAGGGAATTGCTTTGTTCGGGTGGAATAGTGTGAGTGTAACTGTGGATGAGGAGATCATGACCTGGGAAGATTTCAAGAGCAGGTTCCAGAAGTGGTTCATGTCTGTTATGGCACAGTCTTCTTTGCTCAGAAAGTTTTCTGAGTTAGAGCAAGGAGTGATGTCTGTTTTGGAGTATGCAAGAAGGTTCGAGGAGTTGGCCATATTCGTGGATACAGTGATAAAGGGGAATGAGAAGTTCATTGGGATGTTGAATCCAGAGTTAGCCAAGCTACATTTTCTCATATTAAGGATCCTTCTGATGAGGTTGTGGAGATGGCCTTGCGATATGAGGAGATTCTTGATTCTATAGAGAAGAATAAGGCCAAGAAGGTCCATGTTGGGTAAGGCCAAAAGAGGAAGTTCTTTCCTAGGAAAGGTAATCAAAAGGGTAGAGTAGATAGGAAAAGGAAGTATGAGATTGTTTGCTTCAAGCGCGACAAGATGTGGTATTTTGCTAATAAGTGTCATGTTGGAAAGGAAAAGGATGTGGCTGGGAAGAAGAATTTCAAGTGCTTCAATTGCGACCAGATTGGCTATTACAAGAATCAATGCAAGGAGCCCACTAATAATGGAAAGGGAAAGGTGTATCATTGGAGCCTGTTGCTTCGAAGCCGACAACTCACGAGAAGGGAAATGCAGTTTTAGGAGGTACGCTTTAGATCCATGGTATGTCTGTTAGCGTTCTATTTGATACTAGTGCATCACATTCTTTTATATCTAGATGTTTGATGGATAAGCTTAACCTAAAACCCACATATTTAGTTACTTCCTTACGGGTTGTGAATCTAATAGGACGGTATGGGTTAAGATGTTTCCAGTTAGCATTGGACCTGATAGGTCATCCTATTGTTTTCAGTTTGCATGTGTTTGCTTTTGTGGGGATCGGAGGATGGATTGGTTAAGTGAGTACGATGCTAGGATATTTTACCAGGATAGGAAAATATCTCTTAAACACCCTAATTGTAGCGACAGGATTATTTATACCATAGATGGTTATAGCAGGAGATGTATGATTTTTTGGATGTTATGGAATCTGATGATCGTCTGAGTCGATTTTTCATGGTTAGAGAATTCATAGGTGTTTTTGAGCCTGTAGTTGGATAGACACCAAAACGATTCATTGATTTTTGGATAGATTTGGTTCCGGAGAAGAACTAGTTGTAGGCTGCCAAGCAGGATGACCTCTATAGAGATGAGGGAGTTGAAAGTGCATTTGGTGGATTTAAAAGAAAAGAGCTTTATTGGGTCGAGTAGTTTTCCTTGGGGTACAGCAGTAGTGTTTGCTAAGAAGCCGGACGAATCGTTGAGGCTATTTATCAATTATTGTCAGTTAAATGAGAGGACGATAAAGAATCGATATCCATTGCCCATAATTGACGATTTATTCGACAAGTTGAGTAGAGCCAAGGTATTTTCCTAATTGGATTTTGCAATAGGTTCCCATCAGCTCAAGGTAGTAGAGGATAGTACACCTTTGACGGCATTTAGGACTAGGTATGGTTTCGTTCGAATGGTTAGTCATGCCATTCAAACTGACTAATGCGCCAGATTTCTTTGTGGATTTGATGAACCAGGGCTTCCAAGAGAACATAGATAGGTTCGAATTGGTTTTTATAGATGATATCTTGATATACTCTAAGGGTGAAAGAGGGCATGAAGTTCATCTTAGAGTAGTGCTTGAGGCATTGAGGTAGCATCAATTGAAGGCGAAGTTTTCGAAGTGTCACTTCTGGAAGAAGGAATTGAAGTTTCTTGGTCATGTAGTCCCAAAGAAAGGGTTCTTGGTGGATCCGACTAAGATTGAGGCAGTAAATAGTTGGAAGAGACCCGAGATAATGATTGAGATAAAAAGTTTCATTGGGTTGGTTGGTTATTATTAGAGATTCGTTAAGGATTTTTCACGGATAGCAGCACCGATGACCATACCAACAAGAAACGATGTGAAGGTTGTGTGGACCGTTAGTGTGAGGAAGCGTTCCAGAGTTTGAAACACTTATTGACCCATGCACCTGTGTTGATTGTTTTGGAAGGGAATCAAGATTTGGCGGTTTATACCGATGCATGTGGAATAGTATTAGGAGGTGTGCTGATGCGGAGAGGTAATGTGATTGTCTATGTTTCTAGACAGCTTAGACTGCATGAGGTCAGATATCTGACGCATGATTTGGAATTGGCTACAGTATTTTTTCTTTGAAAGTGTGGAGACATTACCTTTCGGGAGAAAGGTTTGAGTTATATATATATCATAATTCACTGAAGTATTTGTTCTCTTAAAAGTAACATGAGACAGCAGAGGCGGTAAGAGTTTATTTCCACTTATGATTTTGGGATTGAGTACACACCAGGAAAAGGAAATAAGGTGGTAGATGCACTTAGCAGGAAACATCAAAATGTAGTTTTGGCGATGATTTCTGAGTAGAAAGATATGGAAGCATTAGCAGATTGCCGAGTGCAATAGAGATCTGAGGCTGGGTCAAGTGGAGATACAGTTGTATTGTCTTGTTTGGAAGTTCGACCAGTGATGATCGAAAGGATTGCTTCTAAATAGATGGAGGATTCAATGTTAGCTATTCAGATCAGGAAGCTAAGAGATGGAACCGAAAGCGACGACCTAAAGGACTTCAGTCTTGACCAGAATAGGTGGTTGAAAAAAAGAGAAGTTTATGTGTTCCAAGTGTAGAAAACATAAGGAAAGAAGTCTTAGGGGAATGTCATCATTTAAAGTTCTTTATATATCCAGGAGGTTCTAAAATTTATCAAGATATGAAGAGAAGTTTTTTCTAAGAAGGTATGAAGTGGGATATTGGCTTATGTGTAAAGTAGTGCTTAAATTGCCAGTAGGCAAAGACCGAACACCAAAAACCAAGGGGGTTACTTCAGTAATTCCAGATTCCAATATGGAAGTGGGATTCTATTTCTATGGACTTCATTGATGGGTTGGCAAGGTCAAACAGAGGAAATAAAAGTATATGGGTCATAGTTGACACATTGACCAAGAGTGCCCATTTTATTCCAGTTAAGTCAACAAGGAAGGCACTTGATTTGGCGTAGTTATTCATGAAGAATGTGGTTAGATTGCATGGAATTCCTATTAGTATAGTTAGGGATAGAGATTCCTTATTTACCAGCGAGTTTTGGAAGAGTCTGCATGAAGTTTTGGAAATGAAGCTCAAGATGAGTAACGCTTACCATCCACAGACAGATGGGAAAACAGAAAGTGTTAACAAAATCTTAGAGGTTTTGTTAAGAGCTTTTGTTCTAGATTTTAGGGGATCATAGGAAGACCATCTGCATCTAGTCGAGTTTTCGTATAACTATAGTTATCAGACTAGTGTTGGGATAGAACTGTTTGAAACTTTGTATGGAAGGCCATGCAAATCTCCCATTTGTTCCAATCGTATATAGCTTGATTCTTGGTCCAGATTTGGTTAGAGAAGCTACAGAAAAGATTGAGTTCATTCGGGCTAGAATGAAGGAGGCTCAGTCTAGGTAGAAGAGTTATGCAGATAAGAGATGGAAAGATCTAGAGTTCTCGGTAGGAGATCAGGTTTTCATCAAGATGTCACCGATGAAGGGGTGATCAGGTTCGGAAGATAGGAATGTTGGTACAGAGATTCATTGGACCTTATCCTATTATTAAGTGGATCGGGAAACTCACATATAGAGTAGAGTTAAAAAGCAGTTTGGTAGGTGTCCACGATGTTTTCCATGTTTCTCATCTCTAAAAGTGTGTTAGAGACCCGAAGGCTACTGTTGCACCGACTGTGCTAGAGGACTTAGTGGTAGAACATGATTTGAATATAGTCATAAAGCCAGATTGCATTATTGCGAGAGATGAGAAGAGGCTTCGAGCCAAGACGGTCGGATTAATCAAAGTCTAGTGGAGGGATGATGCCAGGTACTGCACTTGGGAGAATGAGAGCATGACTAGAGATACTTATCCTGATTTGTTTGACGGTACGTTTTACCTTCTTGTTTGATTTGTTATGCACCTTATCGTAATTTCGAGGACGAAATTCTTTAAGGAGGGTAGTCTGTAACGCCTCATATTTTGATAACATTATTTAGAATATTTAATTAGGTAAATAAAATAATGTGTTGATTAAGAGATTGAGATTTGAATTATAATTAAGGGGTAGTTGTGCTATTTAAACAATGAATTAAAAGAAGTGTTTAAAATGAAATATAGGAGGGATAAAATAGGGAAGAGGCTATTTCTATATCCGTTAAACTTGGTCGTGTATTCTCCTATACACGTTTACTTCTCATTTTCAAAAAATTTAACAAGTGGCTAGCCACCATTAATAAGAAAAGGGGGAAGAAGATTGCGGAAAAGCTAAAGGAAAACCTAATTCAAATCAAATCCATTCACATCTCAATCTCTATATTGTCTAAAGCTAAGGTGAATAATGTTTACCTCTCAAATCTTTTATCATTTCGCTTTTAAGATGAATTCTGAATATTTTGCACTGATTTTCCATGTATTTGAATGATGGAACGATTTTATATAAACTTGTTAATGAATTATGGTTATTTATATTGAAGTTATGATATGTTTTAAGGTGAAAACCCTATTAAATGACATCCAAATACCTTGTGAATTTTTACGAAGATCAGAAATGATATTTTAGAGATGGGTTTCAATTTTTAGAATTTCTGAATTTTTATGGAACTAAAATGAATTTTCAAGTAAAGGAAATGTTACTTTGGGTTACAAATTATTTACGATCAAATAATCAATGTTTTGGGTCTAAAATTTATATATTTTAGAAAACATATAATATTTGATTTTATGGAATATTTATAGATTTTTCCCAAGTATTTTAATAGTTATATAAATTTATTAAGGTATAGGACTTAAATATTTTATATAATTAAGGAAGGAGAATGGGAATTTTATAAATAAATAAATTTGTTAATTCTGGAAAGTTAGTAGCACTTTCGAAAAGAGAAAATGGCAACCAATTTGATTTAGACAAACAAGGCAGGTTCGGTATAAAGAAATAGTTAAAAAGTACAAATAAACATGTATTTCACCGTTTCAATGCTTTTGGCAACAAGTGCCGCCTCCTTACCTTATCTTCCAACACTATTGAATCAATGCACATGGTATCAGCAAACTAGTACGCAGTGAATTCTATATTGGCGGAAGGTATAAAGTCGAAACCTGGGGTTCCGAAAGGGTTGAGGCATTACTTTGCTTTTAAAAGAAAATGCTCCTACTTGTTTTCGACTAAGTAGCTTTTGAATTAGTTAGCTTTCAACTAGGTCAATTGGATTTAAAGAAGTGGTTTCGATTGGGTTGCGCCTTTGTTTTAAATGACTACTTTTGACTATGCCGAAGCCTTTTGCTTCCGCTTTCTACCTTTCGACCCAGATGGTTTCGAAGGGGTTGTTTGGTTTTCCAAAATATGGTCACTTCTCCTAGGCTTTTGAAGGGATGGTTTCGACACTATCACTTCTTTATTTAGGAAATGGTTTTGAAAGAGAAGGGTTTTCATGGTTTTGAAATAGGTGCTTTTGACTTAAATGATTCAATGACCCATTTTCTCAAAGTAAAGTATAACCCAAATGGTTTCGAAAGAGATGGTTTAAATGGTTTTGAAAGGTGTTTTCCATTAGTTTTAAACTGAACGCAAGTGATTTCAAAAGGTTTATGTGTATCAAGGTTTGATGCTTTCGAAAGGTTTTAAAGGAAAGTTTTGAAGGGGTGGTTCCCCACTGGTTTTGAAGCGGTCGAAAGGTATGGTTTTTTTGGTTATTTCGAAAGGGTTAAAGGAAAAGGTTTTTCCAAAGGTTTCGAAAGTAAATGTTTAAAGGTTTTAAAAGAAGGATGTATAAGGTTTTTAAATCTTTCAAAAGGAAGGATTTCCAAAGGTTTCGAAAGGGTTTTGAGAATGGTTTCAAAATGAAGGTTTTGGCCTTTCGGCCTGTGTAAAAAAAGGGTTTTACTTGGTTTGGAAAGAGGTATTTTAAATGGTTTCGAAAGGTTTACTTTTAAGGGTTTCGAAGATGTTGTTTAAAGGTTTTCAATGAAGATTTTGAATGTATTAATAGGCAGAATAGCCTATGGGCTTTAAGTTAAAAAGGACTTTAACTTATTTTGAGAGTTTAGTTAATCCTCATTAAATACCATCAATATTAGTTTGAGTAAAGTATATATAACATGGCAAAATAGCTTAGAGTAAAGCCGGATATGTATTTCCTTGTGTATGTATAATTTAAAGGGTTAAATCATTTTGAAAAGGTTTTCAAGGAAAATTTAAAGGGTAGTTAACCCTAAGAGAATGACTCGGATTAGAAGACTAGATACGACTTGTGTAGGGTCATGTCCTATGCTCATTAGCTATAAGCCCTTAGCTAATTTAGGTGTGGGGCTTAGTCATAGGTAAGACTAAAATGTTGGTTACACATAGAATGGAATATTTATGTACAAAGGTAGGTTATTGGTAAGCCACAAAACCATTAGGATCAGTTGACACTTGGAGATGTAAGTTAAGGACGGACCATCTAGATTTTTGTCTAATAGTTGTTTAGACCATTTGATATTGTATCTAGTGGGCCCGAGTCAGCCAAATGGGCAGTCAGCCTATATTGTGGACAGGTAATCCATTTATTACCTGTTTTTAGCATAATGGATATTACTATTATTATTATAATTAGTTTGATTAACCAGTTTAATTGTGGGAAAGAATTTTCAAGGTATGTGTTTTGAAAAAGGATATTAGTGAGGGGAAACCCGTTCCGCTAAGCGGCGTGGTCTCACTTAACATCAGTAGATCGAGATGTAACAAAATTATTCACACTAGGATTTATGTCTGGCTCAAAGTTTTTGTCTCCCCCTTAAACTCTCGGGTTCTCAAAATTTATTTGAGTTGACTGAGGGTTGAGGTTTTCAGGTTTTTGTTGTTTTGGCGAATAAAGCTTCCTGAGACGAGCAGGTGGTTGACGGATAGCTAAATAGGATTTATAGATCATTATGTTTATTTTCCGCTGTGTATACTTAGTCAGTATGTCAATATTTCTCTGATCAACCAAGGGGACATCGTCTATGTCACCTTGGCATATTTTGTAATTAATATATTTAATCATTACCTGGGAAACGGTTGTAGGATTATGTAACATGGATATGAATTATCGTTTTGAAATGTAATCAACAAAATGTTGTTTGGAAATCTATGATTTGTTCATATTCATGTGCCTCTGATATTATGGATACCATTAACAACACTAGAAGTTAATACTATGGATGACTACAGCATCTGTAGCGCCTAACTTTTGGTCTCTAGATATTAGATGTTACACCGATCATTATCATTTTTCCACTAATTATAAATTCTCTAAGATTTTAGTCAATGTTAATGTTTAAATCTCCATTAACAATACCAATTAGTGCTAATGGATTTTATTATCATATTTACATATATAATTATTTCCAATGCAAAACTTCAAACCTTAATAACTTTTCCATTTGAACTCCGACTGGAAAACATTATATATGAAAATTGATCAAAAAATTGCCATGAATACAATGGTGCAAGTTCCTAAGACAACTACTAACATTTCCAAAAATTTCATTTTCACTATTTACTATTTATTAATTTAATTATTTTTAATTAATTAACGCAAATGCATGGGGTGTTACATTCTCCCCATTAAAAGAATTTCATCCCCGAAATTCCTTAAGGGCTCGATCATACAACCTATCGTACATCCATTCTAAACCAACAAGTCATGAGCATTCAAACAGTTTTGCAACCAATCATGTGTGGTGCACGGTGTATCACAACATCTATGATATATGCAAATTGAGCAATTCCATATTGGCGCCTCCTTTATGAATGCTTTATTTTAAAAATATTTCAAAAATATGGTGCAAATATCCTTAATATACTGGCAGTTACTATGTGCATCTAGCTTGTAAAAACCAAAAAATTGCTTTTACATCCAAATATTCCAACATTTCTAGCAATAGAAGTTTAGTTTAACTAATTTTTGCATCCAATTCCTACCATCCAAAATCCTAGCACAATATTGCTAATATTCAAATTTAGGAAAATTCAGTTTTCTAAACATATATTCTTATGCTAGGAAAAGGTCAAGACGGAAAATTCCATATTTCTATCCTTCTCTTATGTACGCATTTCCCTTGTATCTTAGAATCTCCTCTTTCGCCCACGTTCCTTTTCCTAAATTTTTCTTGTACAGTTTCATAAGTCAATTTCTTTTATGTATTTAAACTGGGGTTTATTTTAAAAATCGACTTTTTAGCAAATAATAAGATATTAAGAAAGTGATTCCCCAACTATAACAGTTTTCTTCATTGTTTCTAACTATATTTTATTTTTGTGTCCACTCTGCAACATAGTGAAATCCATGTTTGACCAACCTGTCAAATATTCCCCAATGTTAATTATATGATATTTCGAAAAATTTGAAAATTTCTTATGTTTCAATGCAAAAATATTTTTATATTGTTTTCTAAAATATTTATAAAAATTTAAACTTAAAAATCTTCAAAAACATTTTGTAGAAATATTTCAATTTTGAAAAGTATACATATTTATAGGTTTTTCAAAACAAAATTTTCCCCATCTCACGAAATTGAGGTTTGGTCAATAGTCCAATGTCAATAGTGGACATCTCTAAATTTATGTGATAAATTTTAAGTTTCAAAAACATTTTTGTTTATAAGAGCAACCAGCAACCAAGTTCAATCATAAATTTCAACCTTTGAGGTGCAAGAACATTGACTCATGGCTACTCAACATTCCACTCAAGTCTTTCACTTGTCGAAATTTATCAATATTATTTCATTTCTATTTTAGTGGGATTTAAATAAATATCCTTAATTTATTCCTTAACTTCCAGCCTCTACTATTTTTTCTTTTGCATTAGTTGGCTGTCTTTTATGAAATTTCCTTATTTTTATTGTTTGCCCTTAAAATAGCGGTCCCGATAGAAAACGCTAAATTGAATATTTCCTATAATGTTTTACGCGCCTTTACCCCCAAAAGACAACTAATGCTTACAACCCAACCTAACTAGAACAACTGCTGGAAGTTACCCCACAATATCAACTAACACTAATGACGTGGCCCTCTCACTTTAAATAGACCTTCCTAACATGCCATCCTTTTGAAATGCTCATATCTTTACATTAAGTTTGCCACTATCCTCCATAAGTGTTTTCCACCTCATAATCCGCTAGTACCATCTTCTTTTAAATCGAACTCTCTGATGGTATTCTCAAATCTTGCACTCATGTCCAATAAAGTATTCCTATGTTCTTACCATTATCCTTTACATTCTAAGAGGTTCCTTATTACTTTTCCATTAGTAATCATCCCTACCTTCTTCATAGCCTTATCCTTTAACCCTATCTTCCTAAGATAATTCGTATCTGCTTGATATTTAAAATATTAGTTTGGTCTTTACATTTTTTTTTTCAAAAATTAGAAACTTCAAATTTTTTGAAATGCTTAATCCCAAAACCTTTGTCTTTAAAAGTACAACTTAAAACCCTATATTAAATTCAACAATTCTTGGTGTTTTAACCATTTAAAAACTATAATTTACAATTTTTGAATCTGACCAATTCATTAAGCCTATGGAAGAATTTTAACAAAACTTAATAAAAAGTTTCTTCCCATTTTTTTCCAAATCAACCTTTTCTTTTTAAATAAATTTTTATTTTACTTCTTAAAAATTAGGAATTTTTTTCAAACTATTTTAGGGTTTTTCCTTCAAAAACTTATTCGTTACACCAAAACTTTCTTTTCTAAAATGCGCTTTGCAGTTCTTCCAAAACATCTTTTATAAATTTTTAAACAATAAAACTATAGTAGAGTAGAACAACTCTCACTCTATTAATCTATCTATGTCCACTTTCAAACTTTAGTGGAGTCTTTAATGTCCCAAAAGAGGGACATTTAAAAGATACTTAAAGTGCACACAAAAATAGAGATCGTACATTTTTCTTTATTTTACCTTTAATTTCTTATGTTGCTTCTAATTAGATTACCCGCAAAATTTCTTTTCATGACTTCCCACAAAATTTCCAATTACTACACCTTTTATTATACTCAAGCATTTTATACTTTAATGCATTTGAACTATTTCCCCCTTCAAGATGAATTGTTAAAGCAATGATTTCCTATGAATCGCTTAAAAGAGAATCCGTGTTTAGTGTTAAATTACAAGGAATTATACTTCTTACATTCCTTAATATTTCAAGCAATGCACCTTTATTCGTATCTTGTTTGATCATGGAAACATATATTATTATCCCTTTTCATTCCAATGAATTAAAATATGTCAAATCCCAACCTAATTACAGTAAATCAAATCTCGTTTCTATTTATATTTCATAACTTTTATACTATTCAACTCCTCTTCCTAAACTGCACTTATTCCAATTTTTCTCTCTTAGTTTTCTATCTTCTTACCTAAACCATTGCAATGTGTTCACCTACATCTTTGTTTTAGGGTTCCAAATCTTCATTTCTATGCTATTTACCTATATTCCAAATTTATACCACCTCCTGTTGTTCACCCATAAATTTTTACATTACAACTTAAAAAATTTCATTACAAAAAACCAATCGGGCTATATTGCTCTATTATTTTTCTTTCAAAAGAAATAGCTTTCTACAAAATTTTCTTCATTGAAATTTTTATATGTTTACAAATCTTTATTTCTATTATAACCTCATATTTATACTTTTCTTTCTTTACAAAGAAATTAGTGAGCTATAAAGGCTTTATAATTTTTGTTCTCAAGCAAATTGCTTTTATAAAATCATTGTATGAAAACTTTTCAGTTTAACTTCTAGTGAAACTTGTTAGGGACGCGGATTAAGGATCTTAAGGCAGAAATAACACTAGAGGGGGGTGAATAGTGTTCTAAAGAATATATGAACTATATGACTAAATTAAAACTTTCAACACAAATCTAAACAGAATTCTAACACAGAATGATCACAGAAAATATAACAAATGCAAATAGTAAAGTAAAGTAAGTAAAAGGAAAGAACACACCGGATTTTATACTGGTTCGGAATCCTCCTACATCCAGTCCTGCACCAAGGCAATATCCTTGTACAGATTTTTATAAGCCAATATCCAAATTACAACCCTCAATTTCTAAGGCCTTGAGGAACCCTCCTATCTCCGAGTCTGGGGTAAACTCTCTTGATTTACGGGACACAAGATCACCCTAATACTTCTTAATAACAATCCTTTTGAATGGATAGACTCTATGGACTTTTTGAATACAAATTAATCCTATAACTCTGAATAGCACTTTGATCTTTAGTAGAATGATGGAGAATCAAATAGAGAGAGTATCTAAAAGATTCTTATTGAGAATTTGGCAGAATGATGGCACGATCTTGAAAATATGAAGTTTTATGGACATGGAATGGTGGAGAAGAAAGAGTGAAGAAAATAAGAAAGTAGTTGTTAAAAAAATTCATTTTGGAAGCCTTTATATAGATGCACAACAGTCATAACCATTGGCGAAAGGTTTTCGAACGAATGGACACTTCTTTTTAAAATTTAATTTTGAATCCAACTGTCACCATGTCGACATGGGGTATCCCCTTATGTCGACATCCCTTAGTTCAAAATTATAGAGATGTTGTTTTGTAAAGACAATTGAATTTAAAACAAGTTGAAACTTCTCTGAAGCAAAGTAAAGTGTTTAAATAATATTTTGAGATAGAGAATGAATATAAAACATTATTTTAAATATATATATATATAATTGATATAGACCGTCAATTATATAAGTAATATTTAAAATCAGAATAAGTTTTGATGCTTTAAAAATAGATGTTTTTAAAATCAGAATAGAGGAATATTTCAAGGCTAAAACAAAGTTCAAAAATATTTTTAAAAACATGATTTTGAAAGCTAAAACATTTTGATAACAGATTTAAAAACATTTTGAAAATTCTATTCAAACTGAAATTGCAAGAACCTTCCTACAGAGCTCCTCCATAGGACTCGAGAACTTGTACAAAGTAGTTTAAATAATTTTGATTTTCGTGGGTTTGTAAGCCACTTGTCGTAGGTTTGTAAGCTACTTGTCGTGGGTTTGTAAGCCACTGGTTTCGATAGAAATTGGGTTCCATCCCAAAAGAAATTTGGAAGAAAGATGAGAGTGCTATTATGAAGTTTTAACAAAATACTAGACACTTATCTTGAGATCTTGAAATCTTGATTCTCTAGAGTCTTGAATCTTGAATCTCTAATCTTCATCTTGATGCTTGAGTCTTTATACTGATCAGTCTTCAATGATACCTGCATATACTTCCTATATACATACATACATACATACATACATACATATATATATATATATATGTGTGGAAATGTTAGTATATATTTTATAAAGTAAAGTATAATAACTATATAAGGTTGTCGTCATCAAAACATCATCAACTCAGTTCCTAACAATCTCCCCCTTTTTGATGATGACAACCTTTATTTATAAAATATTCTTACCATACCATAACTCCCCCTTACTCCGTGATTTCTTCTTTAAACTACAACTCCCCCTTACTCCATGACTCCCCCTTACACCAAGCACATATATTTTTATAACTTTCTCCCCCTTTGACATCAGCAAAAAGGAATAAAAGATTTACCTGTTCTAAGATAATCAAGTATATATAGAATAAATGTGTAAAGTGAACGTGTAAGTGATCAAGTGTGTGAGCATATATATAAGTGTAACTTGACAATCAAATCAATATCATACATAGTAAACCAATCATGTATAATATATGAAGTTATATACAAACCAAATCCAAATCAAACTTAAGTAAACAATTCAATCAAATCCTAATCAAATCTAAATCAAATCAAATCAAACAAACAAACAAACAAACATACATAATGATCAGACATTCCTTGGGACTTCCACCCATCCATCTTCTCCAAAGATAGGATCAGTTTTGATAACATCCCAATTATCTTTGTTGAGAGTGACCGGTGGATTTTGAAAGTACGGTGTGTATACAATTATATGTGCTAATATAGAACACACGGATCGTGTAATATGGACTACAATATAAATGCGGAAATAGATGATAATAGCATAGTAAATAAAAAAATAGAAGAATCACACCAGAGATTTTTATACTGGTTCGGAGCACCGTCCTACGTCCAGTCCCAGACTTCTATCTGGATTTTCACTATTAACTACCTCGCTTCACCCGGAGGAACAGGTTTACAACACCCGAACAACCGAACGGGATTTCACGCCTCTAATACACTGAGGACTTCAACACTAGCCTCTTACAACACAGAGGACTTCAACACAAGAACAAATACAATTGTTGTTGACAACTTGTGTTCTTGAAAACACGGATTTATCACTAGTAGTACACCCTTCCTATAATCTTATCCTCAAAGTATGCGAATGATGTTTTTAAAAGATTAAGGAAAGTATATTACTTATTGAATCAAAA
Organism: Allium cepa; assembly: GCA_030765085.1. NCBI lineage: Eukaryota > Viridiplantae > Streptophyta > Magnoliopsida > Asparagales > Amaryllidaceae > Allium > Allium cepa. The sequence continues at coordinate 447,527,419 of CM060931.1, forward strand.
GATATGAAATAGTTTCAATGATTCAATAAATAATCGAGAGCTTTTAGAATGCAGGAGTATGTAGTAAGTTCAGAGATTAGATTAAAAAGCATATATAATCATGTTGTGTTAATCAACGAATTAGATGAGTTTATATAGATAAGAATGATTGTAACTCTTTGTGAGCAGTTGCCATTAAGAGATATGATCTTTGGTGAAAGGTAAGAGATGCAAACTTTGGAGAAGAGAAGTGTCTTTTGGAAAAATTGCTTTCTGTTTAAAAACGGTCGACAGGTTAAAAAGTGACCAGTAGACAGGAATTTAAATATATACACGTTATGTGCATGTGTGCACGTTCAGTGTGCAAATTATGCAGGAACGGTCGACCGCCTATACAGGGACCGGTCGACCGGTCCCTGTAAAGTTGCACACTGAATGTGCAACTACATTCTAATCGTATATATATTAATTTTCTTGAAAATGCATGATTATTTGAGGATAGATTTTAACAAGATTATCACTAATATAATATCAAATAATCAATCTACAATCTAGAGTACTATATGTAGCTCTTCATAGCCATAATGACCTTGTTTTGTCGATCGCCTTTAGTTATTTGTTAGAAATCAAAAGCTTCATAAAACTTGTGACTCAACATTCTCCCCCTTTTTGATTGATGACAATATATATCTGCAAATCTGAATCTCCCCCTGAGTATGTGATCTCTCTCTCTTTGAATTCTTATATATGTATGTTCCGCAATTGCTCACATCGCCTTTGCCGATGATATAGCCTTTTGAATTGTCTCCAAAAGTGACGGAGCCACCATCTGAATATGTAATATTTGTTAATAGACTCTTCTCTCCTGTCATGTGCTTTGAGCAACCATTGTCCAATATCCACTTTCCTCTTTTCTTAAGTGGGACCTGCAAAAAATAGAATTAAGTCCATGGTACCCACTTTTTATAGGGTCCTAAGAGTTAGGTCTTAGGAGTCCAAACCCATTTGGGTCCGGTATCCCCTTTATATATATAATTATTATTAAAATGCACAGTATTCATGAATTGCTGAATGCATTTGTTCCTAATCAAATTGTTATTTGTTTTAGGAACCCATATTTTGATAGTCTTGACATTTTTCTTTTGAAATTTCACAACTGGTTTTGGTTTGGAATATAATAAACTAAGATTTTTCTTAGCTTCAGTTTTTTGTACTTTCTTCTTCCGTTTATTTCCAAGATGTTTCTTGGTTTCTTGTTTGTTATATCCCAATCCTTGTTTGTCTGAAATAGATTGTGAACTTTCAATTATTTTTGTCAAATTTTCTCGACCTTTGTTAAAGTTAGAAACATTTTGAGTAATGTCATCAAACTTTGTTTGTAAGCTAGCTTTTTCTAGGTCTAGAATTTTGACTTTTACTTTAAGCTCATGATTTTCAGTAGTGAGAGTATTATTTTTCTCTTTTTGAGCTTCTATTTCTTGACTCAAAAGAGATATTTGAGAGTCAACATTAGATGATGATTCTTGAATATTTTCAAGTTCCTCTTCTAATATTTTCTTCTCATCTTTTAACATATCTCGTTCAAACTCTGCTCTACTTAAATCTGCTTTGACTACTTTTAATTGACGTTTTATGTCTTTATATTTGACTATTAATTCAGCATTAATATCAAGTAATTCATCAAATGTAGGAATTTGTACCTCATCTTCTGTTGCCATAAAACAAACATTAGCTTGTTCATTCTCTGAATCACTTTCACTTTCTGATGAAGATGACTCTGAATCATCCCATGTTACTGAGAAAGCTCGTTTCTTAGATTTGTCCTTCTTATATTTAAATTTGTCATTTTCTGACTTCTTCTTTTGTTCTGGACAATCTTTCTGCATGTGTCCCTTTTTGTGGCAGTTGAAACATTCTATAGCAGATGAAGATGGTTTGTTTGATCCAGGTTTCCATTTATTGTAACGACTGGCTTTTCGATATTTTAGGAATTTTTTAAATCCTTTCGCAATGAATGCCAAATCTTCGTCTTCAGAATCTGATTCATTTTCATCTTTCTCAACATGAAATGCTACATTTTTCTTTTCTTTTTTCTGTTCCTTTCTAGCCTGCAAATTTGCTTCATAGGACATTAAATTTCCTATCAATTCATCTGGCTTCATGACGGAAAGGTCATTAGCTTCTTCAATTGCTAATACTTTTCCTTCCCATTCACTAGTCAGAGAATGTAGGACTGTTGAAACAACATCGAAATCAGAATACTTTTGTCCTAAGCCAATAAGTGCATGGTGAATAGTTTGAAACCGTGAATACATGTCATTTATTGTCTCATTTGGTTTCATTTTGAAATTTTGAAATTGACTTTTCAGCATGGCTATTTTGGCTTGTTTAACCTTGTTAGTACCTTCATGAGTGATTTTTAGTGTTTGCCAAATTTGATATGTAGTAGTGTAGATACTAACACGGTTATATTCATTTTGGTCTAATGCACAGAACAACATATTTATTGCTCTTGCATTTACGGCTGCTGCCGTTTTCTCAGCTGCAGTCCATTCTGAATAATCAGTTGTTGGATTCACTATTTCTCTTTGAGTGGCATTCCAAGCATCATAGCTATTTGATTGCATAAAGAATGACATACGTGTTGCCCAATAACTATAGTTAAGACCATTGAAAAATGGAGGTCTTTGTGTCGATTGACCCTCCGTGTAAGTAGTGTTTTGAGTGCTAATACTTACGTTATTTGCCATATTACTATAGTATATCAAATAACTGTGTTACGGTTATATGATGACCTTGCTCTGATACCAAATGAAAGTACGGTGTGTATACAATTATATGTGCTAATATAGTACACATGGATCGTGTAATATGGACTACAATATAAATGCGGAAATAGATGATAATAGCATAGTAAATAAAAAAATAGAAGAATCACACCAGAGATTTTTATACTGGTTCGGAGCACCGTCCTACGTCCAGTCCCAGACTTCTATCTGGATTTTCACTATTAACTACCTCGCTTCACCCGGAGGAACAGGTTTACAACACCCGAACAACCGAACGGGATTTCACGCCTCTAATACACTGAGGACTTCAACACTTGCCTCTTACAACACAGAGGACTTCAACACAAGAACAAATACAATTGTTGTTGACAACTTGTGTTCTTGAAAACACGGATTTGTCACTAGTAGTACACCCTTCCTATAATCTTATCCTCAAAGTATGCGAATGATGTTTTTAAAAGATTAAGGAAAGTATATTACTTATTGAATCAAAAGATATGAAATAGTTTCAATGATTCAATAAATAATCGAGAGCTTTTAGAATGCAGGAGTATGTAGTAAGTTCAGAGATTAGATTAAAAAGCATATATAATCATGTTGTGTTAATCAACGAATTAGATGAGTTTATATAGATAAGAATGATTGTAACTCTTTGTGAGCAGTTGCCATTAAGAGATATGATCTTTGGTGAAAGGTAAGAGATGCAACCTTTGGAGAAGAGAAGTGTCTTTTGGAAAAATTGCTTTCTGTTTAAAAACGGTCGACAGGTTAAAAAGTGACCAGTAGACAGGAATTTAAATATATATACGTTATGTGCATGTGTGCACGTTCAGTGTGCAAATTATGCAGGAACGGTCGACCGCCTATATTGTGACCGGTCGACCGGTCCCTGTAAAGTTGCACACTGAATGTGCAACTACATTCTAATCGTATATATATTAATTTTCTTGAAAATGCATGATTATTTGAGGATAGATTTTAACAAGTTTATCACTAATATAATATCAAATAATCAATCTACAATCTAGAGTACCATATGTAGCTCTTTATAGCCATAATGACCTTGTTTTGTCGATCGCCTTTAGTTATTTGTTAGAAATCAAAAGCTTCATAAAACTTGTGACTCAACAGATTTGCTTCGGGTTCGTCTTTGCTAAGGCTTGAGATCATCCAACGAAGTGCGTCGAAGGGTCTCTCTTGCTCTTTGATCATCTGCATTTGGCTTAATTCTAAGTGCCTTTTATTTCTAAGTATAAAAGAGAGAATATTCTTGAAAGAAGTAAGAGTTTCTTCAAGATTTTCACTTAAATTCTTAATTGGAGAAGCCATAATTTAAGAAATAAGTTGAAGTATGAGAGGAGATGAATAGAAATGGAGGTAGAGAAGTTTTTCTGTAAGAAATAGGTATTTATAGGAGTTATTGGCCGTTCAAAATGAATTGTCACTTGGTAGTTACAAGAATTTGAAGTTTAGAAATTGTAACTACTTTCTGACTATTATATGTCGACATGGAGGGGATGGGGCATGTCGACATGGTCTAGACAAAATGACCAAGTTGAGTTATTTTTTATTTCTAAGTTTATTTTTATACTAGTGGACCTATATAAACTTAAAATAAATAACTATCAGAGATATATAAAGCTGGAAAACAGAGAATAAGATAGCATTACTTATATTAGTTAACATTACATAATATTAACCAAAAAAATAGAAAATACAAAGATAGATAAATGATAGCTAGAGAGACAATGGCTAGGATTAGTTTGATGAAGATGATGATGAGGACAAGCCAAGTTTCCTGCCTATCTTCCCAAAGAACTTGTCGATCTTGGTAGAGATTTTATCCATTTTCTTGCTAATAGATCTCTTAAGAACCTTTTGGTTTTGAGCAAGTATCTTTTGGTTTTTGAGTATGGTTTTGTTGGATGGATTGGCGGGTGTATGTGGATACTCTATACTTTCCAAAGAGGTTTCTTCATCTTCCTCTTCTTCTTCAATTTCCATTCCTTCCCCTTCTTCTTCCTCTTCTTCTCCCTCTTCTTCCATCTCTTCATGAGCAAGTCTCTCTTCCTTTTCGGTAAGTGTTTCATATAGTTGAAACATAAGTGGGATTTTCATAAGAGAAATGTTCCCATGATTGAACACTTTCCTACTTACAAACTCTTCCTTTTTAACATCCACACCAAAATAATTGAAAATCCGAGTAAGATAAATTCCATGATAAAGAGTGTTTTCTCCCATAGTAAAATTTTTGGGTCTTAACTCATCCAAAATAGTTTGTGCCCAGTTAATATCATATTTTCCAAATATAGAAAAAAGAGCTTTACACACTTTTGAGGTGGGATTATTGTAGTTTCCCGACCTAGGAATAATGGTGTGTTGAATAAGAAGGTTGACAATTCTTGCTTTTGGGCGGAAAAAGCGATTCTTAAAATCCATGTGGTCATCGCTTTCAAAAATGTGATGAAAAGTCTCTCGATCGGTTTCATTGATTGAAATTGCGAGAGATTCATACCGGTATATTTGCAACCCAAAATAGTACCCAAAATATCAGAATCCAAAACAATAAGTGTTCCTTTAACACTACTCCAAATTTGATCTTCATTTCCATTATAAAATTCACGGTTTAGGTTTGCATAAAACATTTTGACAAGGTTTGGATAACAAACGAAATCATTTTGCTTGTTATCAATCAAGCTAAGAATGGAGTTTTCTTCAAAAAGTTGATCGATTTCATAAGAAGGAAAATCATCAAAAATAGCAAATTTTCCCGTATTGACTTTACCATAGTTTACATAACTTATGTAAGCTTTGATAGCCTCCGGGTCATTAAAAAGACCATTTTTGATGGATTTTGTCAGCCTCATAGTTGTTGGGGTACTTGAGGAAGCCATTGATGAGTGTTTAAGAGGAGTAGAAGATAATGAAGAAAGTTTGAATTATGAGAATAAAGTGAAAAGAGATGATAAGAGAAGTATATTAAATAGATTTTCTAAAGTCATGTTCTCTGGTCAAGAGGTATCTTTTCAGAATTTTGAAGTAAGTGAAAAGGTGGAGGGAAATTCAAACGTTTGAATTCAAATTTTGAAATCAAATTTCTGAGACACATGTCGACATGGGGTATCCTGGCATGTCGACATGTGCCTGTTAAATTTGAAAAGGGGTGTCTTTTTCTAAAAACTAAAAAATTCCTAAAATCTTAAGAAAACTAATCTATATTCCATATATATATATAATTCCAGTAATAATATTAAACATAATAATATTAAAATATTTTAATATTTAAAATATTATTAAAATAATATTATTTTGAATTTAAAAACTCAAATTTCAAAGGGTGATTTTGAATTTAAAAATTCAAGGAATTGCAAACAAAATCAAAACAAACAAGCATCCAATAAAATTAAAATAAATGTGTACCTGTTTTTAGATCCAAACTTTGATCGTCTTCTGATTCGAGAATAGCCGTGAAGCACAGATTTGAATTATCAGTTTTCTTCTCGTCATCACTGGATGAATCTGAATCGTCAAAATTTGCTGCATATGCCTTCTTTCTTTTCCTTAGTTGCTCGTTGTTTGGTTGAAATATCTGTTTGTCTGGATATGGACAATCTATCTTGTAGTGCCCTGTTTTGTTGCAGTTGTAGCATTTATCACCATTGTTGTTGTTGTTGTTGTTGTTGTAATTGTTGTTGTTCTCCGAAGTATTTCTGGAATTCCTTTGATCATTTCTTTTAAAGTTATTCATCTTTCTATACTTTAGAAACTTTCTGAAATTTCTGGTCATGAAAGCAATTTCTTCATCACTATCTTGTTCCGAATCTCCAGTTGTTGCTTTGAATGCGATCGATTTCTTTTCCGTTGCCTTAGATTCCTTTCTCCCTTGTAGTTGAACTTCATAAGACATTAGATTACTGACTAACTCTTCGATCTTCATTTGACTAACATCATTTTCCTTTTCAATAGTAAGTGTCTTTTGATCCCATTCTGAAGTGAGTGAATTGAGTATTTTTCCGACTTGATCTTCTTCTGAGAAACCCTTTCCTTCTATAAATGAACTAGTGTTAGTGCTTGTGTTGACAGAAGTAGTGGTGACAGGAGTGAAATTATTAGTGTGTTGTGCCATTAAAACTTTTCAAAATTTCAGATTATGAAAATAATGAAAACCAATGCTCTGATACCAATTGTTAGGGATGCAGATTAAGGATCTTAAGGCAGAAATAACACTAGAGGGGGGGTGAATAGTGTTTTAAAGAATATATTAACTATATGAATAAATTAAAACTTTCAACACAAATCTAAACAGAATTCTAACACAGAATGATCACAGAACATATAAAAAAATCCAAATAGTAAAGTAAAGCAAGTAAAAGGAAAGAACACACCGGATTTTATACTGGTTCGGAATCCTCCTACATCCAGTCCCGCACCAAGGCAATATCCTTGTACAGATTTTTATAAGCCAATATCCAAATTACAACCCTCAATTTCTAAGGCCTTGAGGAAACCTCCTATCTCCGAGTCTGGGGTAAACTCTCTTGATTTACGGGACACAAGATCACCCTAATACTTCTTAATAACAATCCTTTTGAATGGATAGACTCTATGGACTTTTTGAATACAAATCAATCTTATAACTCTGAATAGCACTTTGATCTTTAGTAGAATGATGGAGAATCAAATAGAGAGAGTATCTAAATGATTTCCTATTGATAATTTGGCAGAATGATGGCACGATCTTGAAAATATGAAGTTTTACGGATATGGAATGGTGGAGAAGAAAGAGTGAAGAAAATAAGAAAGTAGTTGTTAAAAAAATTCGTTTTGGAAGCCTTTATATAGATGCACAATAGTCATAACCATTGGCGAAAGGTTTTCGAACGAATGGACACTTCTTTTGAAAATTGAATTTTGAATCCAACGGTCACCATGTCGACATGGGGTATCCCCTTATGTCGATATCCCTTAGTTCAAAAATATAGAGATGTTGTTTTGTAAAGACAATTGAATTTAAAACAAGTTGAAATTTCTCTGAAGCAAAGTAAAGTGTTTAAACAATATTTTGAGATAGAGAATGAATATAAAACATTATTTTAAATATATATATATATATAACTGATATAGACCGTCAATTATATAAGTAATATTTAAAATCAGAATAAGTTTTGATGTTTTAAAAATAGAAGTTTTTAAAATCAGAATAGAGGAATATTTCAAGGCTAAAACAAAGTTTGAAAATATTTTTGAAAACATGATTTTGAAAGCTAAAACATTTTGAAAACAGATTTAAAAACATTTTAAAAAATCTATTCAAACTGAAATTGCAAGAACCTTCCTACAGAGCTCCACCATAGGACTCGAGAACTTGTACAAGGTAGTTTAAATGATTTTGATTTTCGTGGGTTTGTAAGCCACTTGTCGTAGGTTTGTAAGCTACTTGTCATGGGTTTGTAAGCCACTGTTTTCGATAGAAATTGGGTTCCATCCCAAAATAAAATTGGAAGAAAGATGAGAGTGCTATTATGAAGTTTTAACAAAATACTAAACACTTATCTTGAGACCTTGAAATCTTGATTCTCTAGAGTCTTGAATCTTGAATCTCTAATCTTCATCTTGATGCTTGAGTCTTTATACTGATCAGTCTTTGATGATACCTGCATATACTTCCTATATACATACATACATACATATATATATATGTATATATATATGGAAATGTTAGTATATATTTTATAAAGTAAAGTATAATAACTATATAAGGTTGTTGTCATCAAAACATCATCAACTCAGTTCCTAAAAAAAATTTATTATATAATTACTTTTTCAAAATCCAATATCTTGTATTTTTCTCCAAAATTCAATATTTGCTTCTTTATGTTTTCAAATATATCGATTATAATTTTTTCTCAACTTTTAAAACTACTTTCTATTGGGTTGGACTCAAAGTGGATTTTTTTCTATTCCCTTAAGAACACCCTTCCTTTCATATTCTAACTTGTTCCTTTCTTAAAATTGAAAATCCAATTAGAAGTGACCATTTCACACCCTTCTTTAGGAATTTCCCCATCTCTCATTATCTATATCGTATTGATTATTGTTTTCACTTTATTTGGACCTATTGTGCATCATAAACCAACAATCAAATGGGGATCTACAATCATTGGGATATCAAGGCCCAACTAGGGAGTCATATACCATCCTACTTCAGGGATTTTTCCATATGTAAATATTCTATAGTTGGAATTATTAGGATTTAATATATATTATATTTGTTATCCCACCTTTTGATCAAAGTTGGAATATCAACAAATTGGCAAGGAAGAATGGGTATCAGGATTGGAGATCGGTTGGAAACAAGGCTGCAACCGATGTCGTTAAAATTTGGCAGAGCTCCGATCAAGAAAGTATCAATTGGAGATGATGATCAAGGCCAGGAGAGACTAAGTTTCAAATTTCAGGTCAATCGGAGTTTGTATGATGGAGATATGATCGATGCAAGTTAGTGAAAGATGTTGTTCGAATCCATCATTGAGCTCTGTTCGAATCAATGCTGTTCGACTCCATCTATATTTAGGCTCTTCGCATCGATCCAAGAACGTCAGCTTCATACCAATTTAGCTCGTATCCATCACGGTCGAACCACTTCGTATCGATCAGGGGTGGATCCAGTTCGAATCGATCATAGAGGCTTAGTTCGTATCCATATGGTTCGTGGTTATTCGAATCGATAGCATACGAGTCCTTGTTTGTATACCATAACAATCGATGCAAGCAGAGGCTACGACAAATCGATAACCGATTTGAATAAGTACCGAAACAAATGGATGCGAATGAATGGTTGATACGAGCGAAGCTTCAGTGTTAGATGCAAATAATTCGGTCAAACTCGGCATACAAAGCGGATAGATCCTGGGATTTTGCAACACGTCATCACATGGGCACGTTCTCTTATCGACTCGAACAGATCGATTCGAATCTGTCGATTCGAACTACCTCGCCTTTTGAAAACCTCCATCTCGTATCAATCATATCTCCTAAACTACAGATCCAAACGCTATGAAATTTTCACAGGAGCTTACGTACAAGCTAAAGAACATTCTTGCAAAGTTTCAGCTCGATTGGATCATTTTTTGATCGATATGAAATTGGTTCGTATCGATCACGGATCGAGTCGAAACTTTTAGGAATCGGTCGCGTGGGCCCACTCACGTGCCAGAAGGAGTCTCTCGAAATTTGAGCGTGATATCAGCCTCCTACACCTATAAATAGCCCCCTGGAGCCTACAGAAAAGGGACCTTTTTTTGGCTATTGGACGTCCAGACTCTGCCGGATTCAATTCTACACCTTACCATCACTGTTGTATTCAAAATTCTTCATCATAATCCGTTGTAATCGACTATAACCAGCGAAGAACATGAATAAAAGATAATTACTAGAAGTGGACATAAGCCAGAGATAGCCGAACCACTATAAATCTGGTGTTTCTTTTCGTTATTTCTGGATTGTTGCTTGTTGTTTGCTTAGATCTGTGACTTGTGCTCGAATATTGTTGATTTGAATTCATATATTGGTGCTTTCACGATACTTCGGGTTTGTGACTAATTTTGGCACAAACACTTTGGTGCATTCACTGAGAATGACTAGCACCCGCTATACCAGATTCAGAATCGAGATTTGAAGGCTTGAAGGAATTAGTTTTGAAAGACAATGACTCGACAGACAAGTAGAAGACAAAGTGCTGAGAGAAGCCAAGAAGGAGGAAGTCAAGAGGCATCCTCCTGAGCTGGAGAAGGACATGCTTCTATCTACATTACCAGGGACGAGATGGAAGCTATGGAGAATTCACTACATGAGAGATTGTTGAAGAGTCAACAGGAAATGATGTAGAGTTTCTTTGAACATATGAGAGCAGCAAATGCACAAAACCTTGGGCCAACTACAGCGGCTACAAGTACAGGACAAGGAGTTAGGGTTGCAGGAGCCAACGAAGGTCAGATTCAAGACCAGAATGCAGGACATGAGGGCAATCAACAAGGGCTTGGGGACAGACCTGGAGGATCTGACACATGAAGATCCATGGATGGAACTCAACGAGCTAGGGCGAACGCTAACATTGATAAACCACATGAGGAATATGTACCAGAATTCCCTCGGGGGCATGGGGGGCAACCTTTGACGGAAAATACTGGATTAGCTAAGATCATTAGGAGAACTATACGCGTAGGTTTGACCAATAGAGATTTGGAAGGAGTGAACAAGAGTCTGTTTACTCGAGAAATCAGGATAGCTCAAAATCCACCTGATTTCAAGCTACCTAGCATGGAAGTATACAACGGCAAGGCTGACCCAACTGATCACTTGATGAGATACACCAGTCACATGGAAGTGCTGGGGACATCGAAGGAAGTAATGCCTCGATGTTTTACTTTGTACTTGATGGATATAGCTGCGATGTGGTTTAGGCAACTGGAAGAAGGATTTATCAGAACATGGACGGAGTTGGTGGACACGTTTTTGGGGCAATTTCGAGTTCATATCAAGAGGCCAAAGAACGTGTTGACATTAACGTCAATCAAGCAAAGGATGGATGAATCACTTAGAGCTTTTCTAACTCGGTTCAATGCAGCGGTTGCTTCGGTGGATCAGCCAGATCCATCGATGGTTTTGATGGCAGCCGTATCGGGAGTCAAAGAGGATTCAGATTTCAAGGTATCTTTAATACGAGACCCACCACTGGATTTTGGAGAATTCTTTCACGAAGCTGAAAGATTCCTTCGGCAAGAAGATGCATGCATAGATTTAAAGTTAAAAGAGGTGAATGCGACTGAGGGTGGAGGACCATCCAACGGATGCTTGGATAGAGATAAAGGAAAGGGAAAAAGGAAGCTTAACGATGATTCAGACAAGGCAAGGAAAAGATGGAGGGAGCCGAAGTTCTCCACCTACACTGGATTGAATGAAACATTGGAGCAGATATACATGGAAACCCAAAATCGCCTTCCTTACCGAAGGCCGGCTAGGAGAGAGCCCTCTGAGCGTGAAAGGGCATCAGGAAGGCACTATCTCTTCCATGATTTGGATGGACACGATACCAACAGCTGCAGGAACTTAAAGGACATAATTGAGGAACATGTGAGGAATGGAAAATTGAGGCAGTATGTTGGGGCTTGGAATGCAGCAGTGGAAAAGGAGCAACCACCGTCTACCTCAAACCATGATGGTGTGAGGCCTAGGTATGATAGTCGATTGATTATCAATTGACTAGGATGTTATGAAATAAGTAGCAAGCCACTGGTGAACGGAAAAATCATTTACACAAGTACGGGGATAGAGATGGCCCCTAGGCATGCTCTGAATGGCGATAGACCGCGATGCTATGGTTTCTGAAATCTATTTTCCATTTGTGGGCTGGATACTCGTTTTTTCTGGTTTGGTTTTGGAGTTTGGTTTGAACTCCTGGTTTTGTTTTCTTTCTGGCTTGGATTCTTGTTTGGATGATTATTTTCTGTTTTGGATGTTTGTTCGGATTTCTGATTTTCTGATTTGATTTGGATTTTGGATTGGATTTTGATTGGATTTTTGTCTGGTTTTCAGTAAATGGTCGTTGGGTATGGATTTTACCTGGCAAGGAGTGAGTCGCTTTGCCCGAACATGGTAAGTCGGCTTACTTAGGTCGTTGAGTATGGACTATGCTCAGCAAGGGTCCAGAGAGACCAGGATTCGGCCTAGGACTTAGGCCGTACTTTATTGCTATTGTTTTAGGTCGTCGAGTATGGACTATGCTCGACAAAGGTCCGGATGACCGGGATTCGGCTTAAGACTTAAGCCATGGCATTATTCAACGTCCAAGGACACTGGACCACGATCGTCAGGTGTGGATTGCATTTGGTAAGAACCCGAAGAGGTTACAGATTTGGATACCGACCCGGAGAGGCCTTGGATTCGGTTATTGTTTATTGGATAAGGATGGATCACAACTCGGTTATCGAGTTCGGAAGGACATGGAATTGGCTATGGATTTTGGATATCGGATTCGGAGTTATTCAAAACACACCTTCTTATCATAAGGCATGTTTTGGGGGCAAATGTTATCCCACCTTTTGGTCAAAGCTGGAATATCAACAAATTGGCAAGGAAGAATGGATATCAGGATTGGAGATCGATTGGAAACAAGGTTGCAACCGATGTTGTTAAAATTTGGCAGAGCTCCGATCAAGACAGAATCAATTGGAGATGATGATCAAGGCCAGGAAAGGCTACGTTTCAAATTTCAAGTCAATCGGAGTTCATGTGATAGATATATGATCGATGCAAGTTAGTGAAAGATGTTGTTCGAATCCATCACGAAGCTCTGTTGGAATCGATGTTGTTCGACTCCATCTATGTTCAGGCTCTTCGCATCGATCCAGGAACGTCAGCTTCGTATCGATTTAGCTCGTATCCATCATGGTCGAACCACTTCGTATCGATCAGGGGTGGATCCAGTTCGAATCGATCACAGAGGCTTAGTTCGTATCCATATGGTTCGTGGTTATTCAAATCTATAGTGTATGAGTCCTTGTTCGTATCCCATAACAATCGATGTGAGCAGGGGCTACGGCGAATCGATAACCAATTTCAATAAGGACTGAAACAAATGGATGCGAATGAATGGTTGATACGAGAAAAGCTTCGGTGTTAGATGCGAATAACTTGGTCAAACTCGACACACAAAGTGGATAGATCCTGGGATTTCGCAACACGTCATCGCATGGGCATGTGCTCTTATCGACTCGAACAGATCGATTCGAATCTATCGATTCGAACTACCTCGCCTACCGGAAACCTCCATCTCGTATCGATCATATCTCCTAAACTATATATCCAAATGCTATGAAATTTTCACAGGAGCTTACGTACAAGCTAAAGAACATTCCTACAAAGTTTCAGCTCGATTGGATTATTTTTTGATCGATACGAAATTGGTTCGTATCGATCACGGGTCGAGTCAAAACTTTCCGAAATCGATCGTGTGGCCCACTCACATGCCAGAAGGAGTCTCCCGAAGTCTGAGCATGATATCAGCCTCCTAAACCTATAAATAGCCCTCTAGAGCCTGCAGAAAATGGACCTTTTTTTGGCTATTGGACGTCCAGACTCTATTGGATTCAATTCTACACCTTACCATCACCGTTGTATTCGAAATTCTTCATTGTAATCCGCTGTAATCGACTGTAACTAGCGAAGAACATAAATAAAAGATAATTACTTAAAGTGGACGTAGGCCAGAGATAGCCGAACCACTATAAATCTGGTGTTTCTGTTCGTTATTTCTGGATTTGCTTGTTGTTTGCTTAGATCTGTGACTTATGCTCGAATATTGTTGATTTGTATTCGTATATTGGTGCTTTCATGATACTTGGGGTTTGTGAGCAATTTTGGCCCAAACAATATTTATAGAATAAATACAAATATGTTCACTCAACAATTCCCAATTTTTAGGATTGACCAACCTAAGCTCTTATACCAAATGTAACAACCCGCACCCCAGTGGGTCTGATATTTTCGCTAAATCAAAAATCTAGCTGCACCAAAGCATGGATTGTTAGGTTTGTATCCTGCAAATAAAAAAAGAATATATATATCAAACCTCTAATGAAATAAATTACAGCATAATAATTAAAATATAGTAGATTACATAAGTACTGACCAAGATTTGATACTTTCGAAAATCAAGTGTCATTGCTAGCAACGAACATGCCAAGCAACAATACCTATCCTTCTAACTATCCTGTGGGTTGTAATGAGGAGCGAATCAGAACAACGTTCTGATGATTGGTAAATTATACATCTTATTCGTAACACTATCTAGTGCCGCTTGTTCACTATTTAATGTTATGTCTGTTTACATTTTATTAATCGTCTCGACTCCATATCCCCAAACAAACCATACCCATCTATCTTCCATAGATTTTTATATATGTGTATGCGTATGTGTGTGTGTGTATATCCCTTAGTCCTCTAGTAGACCTAGATATATCCCTGCTAGTATCTTTCATTCAATACCACGTCAAAATCCATCGCCTTGGCGTGTGACAAACTCGATACCGTATAACTTGAGGAAGTCCTATATTGTTTACCGATGACCTCCCATACGTTTCGCCATAATCTTTTTTATGGCCTTTCACTTATTTCACCATATTCTCTTTGGGGATTTTATACTTCGTTTGCTCCCTAACATGGACCCTGCTCCGCTAACCATCTCGTCCATGCTTTGAAGGAATCTCGTTCAACTAGCCATGCCTTATTAACCATGGTGGTGCATGACATAGCGTGGTCCACCCTGGTAGGCTATAGATAATCCTATCTATAATGACCCATTTTTTAACGATAAGATAATTGAATAATTGATTTAAATATTACACCGTTGATTAATTTAGGGTCATAAAATACGTTTTTCGCATACGATCGAATCAGGTTTCGAAACCAATTCCATCGAGCTCGTATCAATAATGCAAATTAAAATAAATGTAAGGATTGCTATTATTGGTGATCAGACGCTCCGTTGGCTGAAACGGTCTCGAAAAGCGTGAAATTATCATCCTGGAGTTCTATATCGGATAGTGACAAAATTTATACCGTCAAGACCGAAAAAATAAGTTGACATACGTAGATGAGTTTCGTGGCAATCAGATGCACCGTTTGATCGTTTGAGCTCAAGACGCACAACCGTTTTATTTAACGATTCAAAAAATAAATAAAATATCAGCCAAATATTAGCCAATCACAAACCCTCCTCTCTCATTCCCATATACCATTCCATTTTCATGAGGATTAAAACAAGGTTGCCTCCCAAATCACTTTCCGAAATTCATTGATTTTCTCAATGAAACCCCCTTCATTCAACTCATATCAATGAGATCTTCAAGTCCATATCCACTAAAAAGGGTGTAGCATCAATTTTAGGAATAACCGTACATAGCTCGGCGGCTAGGGTTAGATATTACGAGAGGCATGAGGATCACTAAGTGGATCTGATTACACCATTATATTTCTTCGGTCGAGAAGCACCACTCCACAAATTTTCAGCATTGTCGACGTTCTCTGGTAGAATGTGATTTTATGAAGTTTATCGCATCACCTATAAGTCATAATGCATGTCAATGGGCCGAGCTTCAAGGTGTTGTATCTAAGTCGAAGAGATTTTTGAGTGTGATTCGTTAGCGATTATGATGCTGCATTTCACTAACAATGGAGTGAGAAATCGATGGATAAAGTTTTGTGTTTTTAGTTTAGGTACACCGCTTGATACATGCACATACAGTAAGGCAAAACTGGGGAAGAAATAGCTTGCAAGTAATTAGTTAGTTAACTACGTTTATGTTAATTAATTATTTAAAATAATCCATTATCATATAAATGTTATATGTTTTGAATACAAGATCCATTCTGGATGCAGTTTCTTATGTTGCACTCATAATGGGGAGCTTTATGACTTAGCAACTGTTTGGTCAAATTTGGTTGAAGTGAGTGATATTGTCTCTCACCATACTATGGTAGCAGTATAGTATAAAATGGTGTTTTAAAATGTTCTTTAAGTTCAAAATGTGATTTCTAGAATATTTAAACTTATTTATTATTTTATAAAAAGAATTAAAAGTGTTTAAAAGTGGTTTATGAATTAAATATCACATTTTTCCCCTTAACGCACTATTTTGACGATATTGATAGTTCTAAGCTATTTTGATATTCGTCCATTGGTTGCTTGGATGAATTGTATTATGTTATTATATATGTATATAGGCTATTATGGATATTTATATGCTTGTTGGATGTATGCTTATTAGTTTGGTGGTTTTCATTGAAAAACGCAAATTTATTGGCAATGTAGTTTAGGGAATATTACGTGCATTAGGGTTTTGTCCCATTGATTGGAAACCTAAACGAACGGTATAAGTTGTAGGAGATTACTGGAATGCATGCTGAATGGATCTAAGGACGAAATACGATGGATTTGGACGGGTTTAGGACTCCAGGATGAATGCCAGGCATTTTCAGTTGGTTTGTACTTATCCATTTTTGGCTAAGTGCAGGACTAGAGTGGTTAGTATTGACCACTATAGAGTGATCATTACCTATGACTAATAACGATGGTCAATTTGGTTGATCTTTGACATGGATGGTGAGTTGGCTTCGAGGAGCGCAATATGATGGTTAGTTCATGTGGCCGACTTTATGTCTTGATGATATTATTCTACAACGAGTGATTTTGATGATCTAGACGATGTGACATTTTGAGATGGCATATTTCAAGACTTCGGATGGTAGCTCGTTGGTGCATAAATTTAGGTCTCGAGGTTGGCACTTCCGGGACTTTGGATGGTAGCTGTTGGTGCATAGAGTTAGATTTTGAGGTTGGAGGCTTGATTTTGATAAGAGTCGTGATGGTTTTTCCACAAAGACGGGTTCTTGGGGGTGACCCATTGTAACGACCTGGAATTTTTTATCCTGAAAATTCTAGATGGTTAAGGAAAAGAAGAAAAGAGACAGAAGAAGAAATAGAAAACAAGTCACAGTAACTCACATTTGCAACGGATAAAATATAATATCAAATGATATTATTTACACAAAGATTGTTGTATTAGTCAATTACATTTTAATACATCAGAGTTACAATATTTCACAATCACTGGACAGATTAAAATAACTTGTCCCAGATAAATAACAATATATCACAGCGGAATACACACCATACGTTCCTGCCATCCAACTCGCCTCCTGAGCTCCAGAATGTCCTTACCTGAAAATCTGTAATACTAGGTCTGACCCGAGCAATACATCAAAGTAACACCTGGGTCAGGCTGGAAACCAGCATGAGTAAACCCATATAATATGAAATACCAAGCTATAACTTAAGTAAATTACCAAGGTAACTCATACTTCCTTCGAGTTCTTACTTATTATAGTCAATCATTTATCACACAACAGTTCATGGGTTAAATGTCCTTGTTACTTAATTTATTCCATTCCAGCCTGTTGATTTCACATATCAGTCTATAAAGAGTTATAGTAGATTTCAAATCGAATTGGTTTCGGGTATTTACTGATACCCGACTCCTGTCTCTTCGAATCCCAAATCACCTTAACCCAAGTTACTCAAGTGGAATACAATTCAAACTTTAATACGGGGTGTCACCTTTACACGGTAATTCATCATCGGTAGATACCCACATTATCACGGTTTAAACCCAACATATCATATCACAAAACATCCCAAATCACATATCAGTGATATCAACTAATTTATGGCATACAATATCATTCATAAGCAAGATTAATTAGTCTCACCATTCCAAATTAATTCTTTAATCCTTTTAATTCTGTTTTCATAATTTCAAACCATTAATTAATAATCCCTTAATCTCCTTTTTAATTACACCAAGTAATTAACTTTTAATTAATTAGCCAATTTAATTTTACTTCCACCTATTCACATTAACTACAATTATCATTAATTGATTACTCAAATAAATTATCTGATAGTACCTTACATTGATTAGTTATCCTTTAATTAATCACACTCATTGATTAACTAATCCTTAATTAATTTTCTTAATTAATCAATCCTTAATTACTTTCCTTAGGTAATTTACCCTTAATTACTTTCATCAAGTAATTATCCCATTGGTTAATTATTCTCACTTAATTAACCTTGATCATTAATTAATTTAACCATTACTTACCCTCATTAATTACCTTAATGATCCTCCAATTACCTTTATTAATTAATTACTCCTTTAATTAGTTACATTTAGCAAGTAATCTTTACTTAATCATATTCATTAATTAAACTTAATTAATCGTATTAATTGATAACTACCCTTTAATCACTTACATTAACTAAAAACACTTAAATTAATCATATTAATAAATACTTATATTAATTATACTAAATAGTTAATCGTTAATTACTTACACTAATTAACCTTTAATAAATCTCATAAAGCATTTAACTATTCCCTAATTAGTTATATTAATTAATAATCCTTTAATTACTTTTAAAACCATTATATAAGAAAATAACAAGTACGCTCTCTCATATATATAACACTCAACTCATTCTATGGTACTATTGACCCTATTCTTAATGAGTACACCTACTAGAGCCAACGTTCTCTCTTAACCTTTTGCTCTGATACCAAATGTAATGATCTGGAATTTTCGGGATCGAAAATTCCGGGTCGTTACACCCATGGGTAGAATGTAGAATTTATCTATCATGGAAATGGAAGAAGTAATGGTGGATTATAATTAAACTTTATAAAAAGTTGTTAATATAATCTAAATAGTGGGATAAGATATGTAGAGAATAAATATTCGAGATAATTCTATTATAGTAAAGAAGGATTATTATAATATGAAATAATTTTTATATAAAGGAAATTTTATATAAATTTAGTTTATAAATATGTTTCATAAAGGATTTTGAATCTAAATCCCAGAATTGTTGAAAATAATTTAAAAGGAATCTTTGAGAAATGAAATAGTAGTACTTATGAAAGTATTTAAAAGTAAAAATATTTTGGGAAGTAGAATTTAAATGGAATGTATTTTCTTTGGGATAATTAGGAAGGAAATTGTTTCGATTAGTTTTGTGGTAATTTGAATAATCTTCTAAGTGACGATCGAGTGTTTGCTTAGGCGACCATCTGGAATACTTAGTAAATTATTCTCTTTATCATTGTGCGATCGAAATGAGTTCAAATCTGAAAAAAAACAAAGTGAGTTTTAATAAATAAATTTTTCTAAAGTTATTATATATGAAAATATATGCAGTATCCTTTCAAAGATGAGTTATGGAATTATAACGAGGTAAATTGGGTCAAAGTAACTAAGAAGGTTTCGATAAAAATTGTTAGTTTTAAAACCATATAGTTGTTTAAAACATCTAGCTAGTATGAACTACTTGTTGATTGGGTCAACCCATATATATTATTTATCTTAACACTCTAAATAAAAAAAGGTTGATAGGTTGACTCGGTTTTAAGAAACCATAATTTAATTTGATCACCATCTAGATCTTTGAGAAATTAAAATAAAATTTGTATGTACTCTTAGGATATTGAAGAGTATTATACAAGTAGATAAAGTGGAATAAATTATTATTTGACGTTTTGTAAAGAAAAAAATTTATAAGATATTTTAAAACTTCGGTAAGAAATTATGAGATAACTAATAAATAATTTTAGTATTGAATAAAAAACTAAGTTAAAATATAAGTGACTTAGAAAATAATATAATTAAGAAACTAATAAATTATAGAGTATAACTTTCCATTTTGTCCGAGTGAGCATGGATAATCTTCTAAGAAATAACCAAAGTCTATTGAGCAAAACGGTACGCTTAGATAATTATCTGTATTTTCGGACAATTAAGAAAGTTTTAGAACCTAAGTTAAAATTTGTTTGTTAATCATTTGACATTACAAAACAATGTTAAGTGAAGTTTACCTTATGGATTGATTGTTAGTGTTAGTTTATTCCTTCACGGAATTGATTTGATTTGACTGAATTGAATTGATTGTTGTGTGATTTTCATACCATTGTCTATAGAATTTAAATTTATAGATAATGGATTTTTAATTGTTGTTATTAGAATGTAAATCCCAGTGATTTTGAAAAAAAGTGATTTTTGAATGTTTTCGGAAATTAGTGATACTTATTCACTCTAGTTGATGTTGTTGGAGGAACCAAAATACCACTGGATGCTCCATATTGTTTTGATTCTAGAGTTTCACTATACTTTATTCGGAGGCGTTCCATCCTTGCCATTTTGACTTTTAATCTTTAATTTTTCTCGGCTAAGAAAATTGAAAATAAATTTTTAAATTGGAAAACCCAAGTATTTAGATCTAAATTGTTATTTGATATAATCAGATACATAGTATATATCATAGAATATTCTCTGTACTTCGTCACTTATGGTCAAGTTATGTTTGTTCGTTGCATGCAGATTTATGTCTTGCTAGTTTTGCATGTAGAGTTACATCACATTGTTTTTGTTAGCCTAAATTTTCTTTTAAATTTTGCATGTACAGGTATGCAAGAGAGCCATTTGATTCTTGTGCACCTGCATTTACATAGAAGATAATGAATTACTAGCTAAAATATAAGCCAAGCACAAAAAAAAGGTACATAATTAATTTCGCAAAATTGGTTTGGTTGATGATTTTATACCACAGATATGGGAGGCCACTTGGCTTTTGTTTTCATTGATTGGTTTGGAGCCTGTGGAGGCGATTTTTAGTTGTATGGTCATAATTGTATCGTTTAGCGTTCTATATATTGTTTTGGACTTAGTTATTATAATAAATATTTGCACTCGTATGGTCATAAGCTTCGATCCCATGCTATTTTTGTCTCGTGTGTTGCTGATTTGGAAAGGTCGAAGTTTCGGCTGCAAATTAGGGCTTAAGATTTGGGAGCATAGGGTCATCGATTTGTCGGGGGGAGCTTTGATTTGAATTCAACACGTCGTAGGGCTTCGGAGCAGTGAGTTTGAGGTGGTGCGGTATGTTTTTAGGGAGTGTGACCCGATGACAGCCATGAGAAAAAGGGAGCAGGTCGCAATTATTTTTGGTGCGTTGAGTGCTCATCCAAGGTGTCAAGATGGTGATGATCGAGGAGGGAAGCCCAACGGTGCAATTGATTTTGATTTTCATCAACAAATTCCTCGTCTCAATGCTGTGACATGCATGACCATGGTTGTGGTTTCACAGTGCAAGCACGTTTTGTTTAAATTGGGGAAGAAAGCAGTGGGGAGTAATGTTGTAATTTTTATCAGGTTTTTTTAATTTTAATTTTTAAATATCATTAACTCAAAAAAATTCATATCTCCTTCACACGAGGTTGGATTTGAATGTCGTCACTACTACAAAACAGGCCATTTGCATCGGTTGTTTACCCCTTTTTCGCATCAGTTCAACAACCGATGCATATGCAACCGATGCAACAGGCTTAACACTTTTGCATCAGTTCTGAAACCGATGCAAAAAGGTCCTTTTTGCATCGGTTGTTACTAACAACCAATGCAAAATATCATGGTTGGTTGCTTGAACACAGCCCCCATGTTGCATCGGTTGTAATGAAAACCGATGCAACAAAGGAACTTGTTACATCGGTTGTTGTTGAAAACCGATGCAAACTAATCCCTCTATTGCATCGATTTTTTATAACAACCGATGCAAACTAATCCCTCAGAAACCATTATTACAGTATTCAAATAGACTATATATATATAAGAAAAAAACATACACAAAAAATTTAAAAAAAAAAGATTATTAATTATTGAACAAGTCAAGCCATGTGGTATGGCACGTATAATATGAGTGCGGAAACAGATAACCTGCTCTGTGAAGCCCAATATGATTTCAATCAGAATGTATGTATGAAATAGCTGAGCATATACAACTACTGATTTAAGAAATCACATTAGCATGTCTAATTTCATAGTATATCTAATACATCCATTCATAGAATCATACCGAAATCAGTGACTGCACTAATTCACTATATACTTGGTAGGTAGCATGCCCTTCTTATTCACCAAATCATATGTAAAATATTTTACACCAAATCAAAGAGGCATATGTAAAATCCACCTCTTAAGCATCATTAAGCAATTCTCTGGCTTATATTCTGAAGCTGTGTGCCCTGCATCCTGTACTTCCAAAAACACAATGCATCATATGTAAGATAACTGAAAATATACAGTTACATTGTTTCTTCAGTTTCCTCTTTAAAAGATAGGATTTACCTTTACTGTTGTGAAAGTCAAATTGTTTGTGTATACTGTTGTATATCTGAAAAATAAATAATCAGGTTATCATTCCATAAACTAATCAACATGCATTATTATTAACATATGTTATGTAACGACCCGATATTTTCAACCATTCGCATCCGCACATGTCGGACTTGAATTGTTCAAAATACCGCGTTGTAAATAAAATTTGGCAAATCTCAAAATATACAGGAAATAATTAATCACAGAATCACAAATACAGAGTCAGAATACTCGCAACGGAATTTAAAAATACTTAGTGGTTCATGAAGCCACTATAAATAGTCTCAACAAATACAAATTTCAAAGTCTTTCATCCCAAATATAGTTTAAATCATCAAATAGAAAATCGAAAAATCCCAAAGTCTTGATTTCATAAATAAGATAACGGACAGAAAGAAGCCAGCAGCTTCAAAGGATCTACAGACGACCTAGCTCCGGGATGATGACTGAACTGCAACTCAGGCTGACCCGAGCGTAAAATAAAACATAAACACTCGAGTCAGGACATACATACTTATATAGTGTAAGCTAATTCAAGTGTACTGTAATATAGAGCAAGTAACTTAAAGGATGCTTGGGACCGCCCATCCTCTAAGGATCCGTTAAACTATTTACTATGTAGTAATACTTCGCTATTATAATAGTGTCTATTAGTAAAATAAACTTACTTTTAAATAGCGTTAAGGCTTTACATTTTCCACCTTAACACATAATATACTCCCATAGTCTATAAAGTACCGTAATCTCCCCTGGAATGGGCGTCGTCAGAGGGCACTCCATAGGTATGGTACAAAACCAAAATCGTATAAGGCGCGCTAGGGTAGATGACACGGCACAACTAGGCAATGCCAGGGTAGATATACCAATTACGCTTCCGGACCGATGGAAAAGCGCAGCGCGCAACTGCCGCCCACCTCGAACAACACTCCCAAATCAATGGTGCGCACCAAAACAATCACAAAAGTAATAGAATGGCATACGAAGAAGTGCGTCCGCTCAGAGGTGCTACCTCATTAATCCGTCGATCGCTCCTGTTTTAGCCACCTTATGCCAACTCACGGGAGTCGGGTCCACGTATATACCTCAAAGGAAACGTCACCACCATCCTACTTCATTCTGGAATCTCCACCGCGCACACGGTTGTTAAAGTGGTTTTCGGTATCGACAGAGAGTATGCCAGATATCCGATCCCGGTCTCTTTAACAACCAAACGTTATTATAACCCGTGGTTACAACTTTTAGAAATGGTATTTATACTTTAAAAATCAACATAAGTTTCAAATAAATTTCAATACCATCATTTATTTAAACATCAGTCATTTTATTTAATATAAAATACCATTTAAATCTATTCAATTTATTTAGGAATAAATTTGCCTTTCAACTCACATTTAAAAGTTAAATTCTTCCATTTAAAACCATTTAAAGTCAATTCCTTATTTTTTATTAATTACATATTAAATTCCAAAATTTAAGCCTTTTTCCCCAAAGATTATTTTCATTTATTTTAAACAATCCGAAAATTCAGTTTCCGTAGCATTTATGAAATGCCCCTAAAGTCTGTAAGTCAAAACAGTTCATTTATAAAAGACAGCATTTAAGTGCTGTAATAAATTATTAACTTAACAATCAAATTTTAAATTCCCAAATATAACTTATTATCAATTATTTCCTTAACTAAAACTCACTTTTAACAAAATTTCAGAATTTCCCAAAATAAGTTATATTCCAAAAATTTTACTTAAACATTTATTTATTTAACATTTTGACTTATTCAAAAATCATTATAAATATTATAAAAATCCTTTAAATACATTTGAACCAGAATATTATAAATTCCCATTTAAAATATTTTTAAACATTTCAGAAAAATATTATATAAACCACGGGTCTGTATATAGTTTTCTAGCCTAGGTCAAGTGATACGGATTTATATCATTTCAATCCGCAATTTACAAAATCCCGGGTTCTATCATTTCAAACCCGCAATCCCAAGTTAACAAATAAATAATTAAAAAATTATATAAATGAACAAATGATTATCGTTCAGGCCTATCATTTCAGCCTATAACGATCTCAAATTTACAGGGAACTTACAGTGATGATTTAATCAGTAAATAAGCATTACATAGTATAACTGCAATAATATTACAATAGATAAACAACTGATGAGGTGTCAATTTAAAATGGGGTTTAACATCATACGTTATATAACAGGCAGATAAAATTTAATAAATAATTTACAAATACACTTGTGATAAATCACGGATATATAGGTATGTTTGTCTGGTGAGAAATACTCACCTTAAAGCTGCAGAAATTTTGATTCAAAATGAAAATCCCCCGAAAAAGAATCGCACAGCGGGTAAAGATAAAATTTTCCCCGGATGTTACGCCTAGATTCAAGATCCGAATACCGAATACGAGACTTTAAAAATTGCGGTCAAAGCAAAATTTTTGAGACAATTGGAACGAATAGAGTAAAAGAAATTTTGGTTCAGCTTTTGCTCGACTGCCTCACCCCACATCCCGACCCCAACTTCATAGGCTTGGCAATACTATTTATTATTATTATACATTTTATTATTATTATTATTATTATTTCCACCAGCATACCCTAACTTATTTAGTTTTGAAAAATATGTATTTACACAAACTTGCGTCTCTGCCTAAACTATTCTTCAATGTAAACTCTCTCTGTTTCTTAATTACAACACGTCTCTGTCACTTCAATTTCAAAACATTGTCGAATTCAGAAACATTAAAATTTAAATTTTTAACCATTCTTAACTTTAAAAATCATATTCCTACTTCAGAAAAATGTTCATTTGGAAACCATTTATCTTATGATCAAATAAAATAAATTTTAGAAATAAAATATCCAAATTTACTATGAATCATTTGTAAGTGAGAATTTCCCAATTTTACTTAACTTGTATATATATTTTTCCAAATAACTTTACACTTAATTTAAAAATACCCACTTCCTAAATAAAACTAGATTCTCATTTATTTACTTAACTTAACAATTTTATTTAAAACCCAATTTCAAATTTTCAAGTTAAGTCATAAATTGAAATTTCACCTTTCCATTTGAAAACAACATTTTCAATTATTTACTTACAAAACACATCCGTTCCATAAATTTTTTTTTCTTTTATAGTTAATATACACTAAATTTTCTTCACAACTTTATTCATTTAGACATCAATTCAACTATGATTCAAGTTAAATAAAAGTTATTCCAAAATGTTCCATTTCAATCGTCTTTCATTTTATCAATTTTAAAGCACATTATTTATTATACCAAACATATCCATTTTCGGAAATAACTTTTATTAAAATTTCTAGGTTAGATTTCAACTCCATATTAAATCAAATTTAATTATTATGTCATTTATCGTAAATAAAATCTTTAAATTCACTTTAAAACCAATTATTAACTTACAAAAATTTAACTTATAAAACAAAACACCTTTAAAATTTTAAAGCCTTAAGTCAAATTTTTAGTTGAATTACATAAATTTTATTTCAAAAATACTTAAAAAATTTTAGAAAAATATTATAATATATTAACCATGGGCTTGTTCGGGATATAAGCTTGGTTATGAAAACTTAGAGGGACGTGACGTGGTGGAGAAGTAGCCGAGCAAGGCAAAAGGGAAACAGAGAACAACAAGAAGAAGAAAGGGAAAAACTGAAAGAAGAAAAGAAAAAGTAAAACCATTACCTGATAGAGGCTTCAGCACAAAAGAAGAAGAAGGCAAATTTTAGATGCAATATAAAGTTTTTGTGTGAGGCTTTATATATATATATATAAGAAAACAAGTTGAGATTTATGAAGGCACGTGAGATCTTCTGAGATGCGAGTTGCACAATAATGTATATGGGAGGCATGCGTGATTATAGGAAAACAGTAATCAAATATAATTTGCTTTGAACTGAATAGACTATACAAAATTTTGATTTAATGAATTCCTAGAATGATGCGTGAATTTAGGCAAGAGATTGATTCTTAATTTATAAAATTCTTTCTTATGTATTCATGGATAAGGCTTGCGAAATATAGGGGACCAAACAAGCAGGCAAGAATGGCAAGTGATAATAAACATTTAGGCAGACCAGAAAGTTGTGTGATTTATTATTGCCAGTTATACGAAAATCTTGATTAAATGCATGCTTTGATTACTTTCCAGTTTCTTTAGTTTGCACGTTATTTTATATGCGTGATTTATGCTGCCAATTTATGAAAATTTGATTTCAACATTTTATACCATTTAATAGTTGCGTGATCAGCTATATGAAATTTTGATCTTTATTAAATGAAAGGCAAGAATTGGCAAAGACTTTGGAATTTAAAGTCATATAAAAAAATTAAAACCCAATTGAAAGCTATGAAAAAGAGTTAACGTTTGCTATAGAAACTACTGACTGATATTTTAATCTATATAGATATAAATATGATTTTTACAATACGCCAAACTGACACAATACAAAACACCCAAAATTTATACAAAAGTAACGTTTTTAATTTATACGTTTTTACGTTATTTATATCATTACAATGCATGCCCTTTTTAAATGCGAAATTTAACAGTCTGTAAAACACTGAATTTTACAAAGTTATTACTTAAATTAAATTCACTTACAATTTTTGTATTTTAAATATACAAAATTCATTTTTTTATTAACATTGCGAATTTGAGTTGTCTTTTAAAAAAATTTAAAAACTTCAAAACTTTCAGTTTATGTTTAGACTTTTAGGAAATGATTTAATCAAATTAATATGTATATAAATTGGGAAGTAAATTTTACTGGAAAGAGAAAAATAACGGATTAAAATTCTATACGTTTTCTTATATATAATCCTATATATATATATATATACACGGTATTTATTCCCTAAATTTACGCGCCCTTTTTAACGCGTAATTACCCAGTTCATTTATATACTAAAGAAATTCGAAATTCTGACCATGCTGAGACTCGAACTCGTGACCTGTCGTGAATAGCCCAAATGTCTTAACCACCTAAGCTATTAATGTTTTCTTAATCGAAACTTGATTTTGCTAGAAATTAAGTTATTTACCATCTTCGAAAAAACCCCAAATTTCCAAATTAAAGTTAATTCTTAACCATGTCAATATTTCAGAGATCTTATTATTTAATTAAAAATTTGGTCAATTGTTTTTTTTAATCACCTTAAATAAACCCCAAAGTTTTTAAAATACAAGTGAAAAATACTTGTTAAAAAAATTGGGCTGTTACACTCCCCCCCACTCAGAACTTTTTGTCCTCGAAAAGGAAGAAGGTAGGGGAATAGAAACAACCTGAAAGAAAACTAAATTGAAACTTAAATTAGAATCATTAATCTAAACAATAAAAATTCAATTTTAAATTAATCATTGATTTCATCTATTTATACTTAAAATTTTAACATTTATTTATTTACATATTTACTTGTATAATATCCCTACACTTAAAAAAAGAATCATTCATTTTTTTTTTATCCAAATTTTACACAAGGTATTATAACATTCTAATTTAAAATGTTTAATTTTAGTCCAAATTTGAAATGGTAATATAACTTAATTTTTAAAGTAAATTTACCATTTCCCAAAATAAACTAAATTCCCCATTTAGTTTCTTCTTTATTCCAAACTATAATTAAATTTATTTTTCTCAATATTTTTCTCATCTATGTCAAATATTTTTCTCAATATCTGAACCATATAAATTCAATTTAAATTAATTAACATTCAATAATTGATTTAATTCATTTAATTTTTACAGAAGTTAAATCAATCTTAACTATTTCCAAATTAATTATCTTATTATCCAATTATTTTCTAAAATCAGAAATTTGTATAGTCATTTATAATAATCATCTTTTATTTAACAAATTTAATTCTTCTTTATTCCAGATTATTATTAAATATATTCTACTTAATATATCTTATCGCACATATTAAGTAGATTACATTTATTATAACTATTCCAATTTATTTCTAAATTTCCTTTAACACCATTTGATATTGTATATTATTCAATTATTATTTTATTTCTATTTACCTCTATTTGTCTTGTTGTAACTGAAACTTTAAGTGTATAACATTTATTATAACCACTCAAATTTTTATTTATGAAATCCTTTTATATTATACATTATCCAATTACATAGTTAATTTCTGAATGATTTAGGTAAGTTATATTGGCATGCAATTATATAAGTAAAATTTTCCAATTCTTATTATTCAAGTTTAAATATTCATTCCAAATTTGACTTTATTTTATCATTAAAATCACCTTTTAACATAAATTTTTGAATTAAATTTCCAATTAACTTCAAACCCTTTAGAGATAAATAAATACATACATATAGCATATGTCAAATCAAATTTAAATCATATATCTATATATATTATAAATTAAGTCATATTTAGAAATTCAAATCAATTAAATTTTTGAAGCAAACTACAACGTGGTCTCTTTACTTCGATACTCGAAAATGAATGTCGATGATGTTGTAGTCATCACCGAAATTATTTTCCAGCGACAAAGAGAAGAGCACTAATTTTTAAAACTTTAAAATTCTTTGGAAACAAATTTATAATCGAAAATAATTTAAATAATAATATCCTTTTAAGACTTTAAACACAAGGTTTGAAACTATCAGAAATTAAATTCTTAAATTCTTATTTTAAATTCATTTCTGTTTCCAAATAAATTTATAACCACGTTTTATAGTTCAATTATTTATATAAGACAAAACCAATGGTTTACAAAACCAAAAATAAAATCAAACACTATTATCTCTAAACAACTAGTTAAATTCTGAAAATTATACTTATATATATAATATTAGATTTTTCCCAAATATAGGAATAAATTTTTCAAAACAAGGATAGAGATTCAAATTTGATGGATTCAAATTAAAGAGAATTTTGATTTAAAGATAAATTGGAATCAGAAGATCCGATGATTACATAACAGAACAAGGAACTAGATAAGTTTATATAAATCGCGGGCAACCTTAAACTGGTCAACCGTGACTTAAAGAGTCAGATCGAATGTAGATTTACCATTCGATCCGAAGAGATAGAGTTCGGAATAACCAAAGATACTAGAATCTAAACCGATGTTAAATATAATTCTTTGGCGAATCAATGCTAATTGTAAAGGAGTTTCACCCCTTTATTAGAATATTGGCGAGACCGCCAATTCACTATAAAGATCATCCGAAGTGGAGTTATGGGATACTCCAGAATCGAAAGAAAATGAATAGTGAGGGACACGAATGAACTTCGGAACCGCAGGGAACGTTCCAAAATTCAAAGGAAATCGAATCAAAAGGAAGAGATTCAAGCTCGAATGAAAGTGATTATGTAAATCAAATTTACCATACATTCTAAGTTTTGCCTAGAGCCAAAGCTCTGATACCAAACTGTAACGACCCGATATTTTCAACCATTTGCATCCGCACATGTCGGACTTGAATTGTTCAAAATACCGCGTTGTAAATAAAATTTGGCAAATCTCAAAATATACAGTAAATAATTAATCACAGAATCACAAATACAGAGTCAGAATACTCGCAGCGGAATTTAAAAATACTTAGTGGTTCATGAAGCCACTATAAATAGTCTCAACAAATACAAATTTCAAAGTCTTTCATCCCAAATATAGTTTAAATCATCAAATAGAAAATCCAAAAATCCCAAAGTCTTGATTTCATAAATAAGATAACGGACAGAAAGAAGCCAGCAGCTTGAAAGGATCTACAGACGTCCTAGCCCCGGGATGATGACTGAACTACAACTCAGGCTGACCCGAGCGTAAAATAAAACATAAACACTCAAGTCAGGACATACATACTTATATAGTGCAAGCTAATTCAAGTGTACTGTAATATAGAGCAAGTAACTTAAAGGATGCTTGGGACCGCCCATCCTCTAAGGATCCGTTAAACTATTTACTATGTAGTAATACTTCGCTATTATAATAGTGTCTATTAGTAAAATAAACTTACTTTTAAATAGCGTTAAGGCTTTACATTTTCCACCTTAACACATAATATATTCCCATAGTCTATACAGTACCGTAATCTCCCCCGGAATGGGCGTCGTCAGAGGGCACTCCATAGGTATGGTACAAAACCAAAATCGTATAAGGCGCGCTAGGGTAGGTGACACGGCACAACTAGGCAATGCTAGGGTAGATATACCAATTACGCTTCCGGACCGATGGAAACGCACAGCGCGCAGCTGCCGCCCACCTCGAACAACACTCCCAAATCAATGGTGCGCACCAAAACAATCACAAAAGTAATAGAATGGCATACGAAGAAGTGCGTCCGATCAGAGGTGCTACCTCATTAATCCGTCGATCGCTCCTGTTTTAGCCACCTTATGCCAACTCACGGGAGTCGGGTCCATGTATATACCTCAAAGGAAACGTCACCACCATCCTACTTCATTCTGGAATCTCCACCGCGTACACGGTTGTTAAAGTGGTTTTCGGTATCGATAGAGAGTATGCCAGATATCCGATCCCGGTCTCTTTAACAACCAAACGTTATTATAACCCGTGGTTACAACTTTTAGAAATGGTATTTATACTTTAAAAATCAACATAAGTTTCAAATACATTTCAATTCCATCATTTATTTAAACATCAGTCATTTTATTTAATATAAAATACCATTTAAATCTATTCAATTTATTTAGGAATAAATTTGCCTTTCAACTCACATTTAAAAGTTAAATTCTTCCATTTAAAACCATTTAAAGTCAATTCCTTATTTTTTATTAATTACATATTAAATTCCAAAATTTAAGCCTTTTTCCCCAAAGATTATTTCCATTTATTTTAAACAATCCGAAATTCAGTTTCCGTAGCATTTATGAAATGCCCCTAAAGTCTGTAAGTCAAGACAGTTCATTTATAAAAGACAGCATTTAAGTGCTGTAATAAATTATTAACTTAACAATCAAATTTTAAGTTCCCAAATATAACTTACTATCAATTATTTCCTTAACTAAAACTCACTTTTAACAAAATTTCAGAATTTCCCAAAATAAGTTATATTCCAAAAAATTTACTTAAACATTTATTTATTTAAAATTTTGACTTATTCATAAATCATTATAAATTTTATAAAAATCCTTTAAATAAATTTGAACCAGAATATTATAAATTTCAATTTAAAATATTTTTAAACATTTCAGAAAAATATTATATAAACCACGGGTCTGTATATAGTTTTCTAGCCTAGGTCAAGTGATACGGATTTATATCGTTTCAATCCGCAATTTACAAAATCCCGGGTTCTATCATTTCAAACCTGCAATCCCAAGTTAACAAATAAATAATTAAACAATTAAATAAATAAACAAATGATTATCGTTCAGGCCTATCATTTCAGCCTATAACGATCTCAAATTTACAGGGAACTTACAGTGATGGTTTAATCAGTAAATATTCGTTACATAGTATAACTGCAATAATATTACAATAGATAAACAACTGATGAGGTGTCAATTTAAAATGGGGTTTAACATCATACGTTATATAACAGGCAGATAAAATTTAATAAATAATTTACAAATACACTTGTGATAAATCACGGATATATAGGTATGTTTGTCTGGTGAGAAATACTCACCTTAAAGCTGCAGAAATTTTGATTCAAAATGAAAATCCCCAGAAAAAGAATCGCACAGCGGGTAACGATCAAATTTTCCCCGGATGTCACGCCTAGATTCAAGATCCAAATACCGAATACGTGACTTTAAAAATTACGGTCAAAGCAAAAATTTTGAGACAATTGGAACGAATAGAGTAAAAGAAATTTTGGTTCAGCTTTTGCTCGACTGCCTCACCCCACATCCCGACCCCAACTTCATAGGCTTGGCAATACTATTTATTATTATTACACATTTTATTATTATTATTATTATTATTATTATTATTATTATTTCCACCGGCATACCCTAACTTATTTAGTTTTGAAAAATATGTATTTAGACAAACTTACGTCTCTGCCTAAACTATTCTTCAATGTAAACTCTCTCTGTTTCTTAATTACAACACGTCTCTGCCACTTCAATTTCAAAACATTGTCGAATTCAGAAACATTAAAATTTAAATTTTTAACCATTCTTAACTTTAAAAATCATATTCCTACTTCAGAAAAATGTTCATTTGGAAACCATTTATCTTATGATTAAATAAAATAAATTTTACAAATAAAATATCCAAATTTACTATGAATCATTTGTAAGTCAGAATTTCCCAATTTTACTTAACTTGTATATATATTTTTCCAAATAACTTTACACTTAATTTAAAAATACCCACTTCCTAAATAAAACTAGGTTCTCGTTTATTTACTTAACTTAACAATTTTATTTAAAACCCAATTTCAAATTTTCAAGTTAAGTCATAAATTGAAATTTCACCTTTCCATTTGAAAACAACATTTTCAATTATTTACTTACAAAACACATCCGTTCCATAAATTTTTTTTTCTTTTATAGTTAATATACACTAAATTTTCTTCACAACTTTATTCATTTAGACATCAATTCAACTATGATTCAAGTTAAATAAAAGTTATTCCAAAATGTTCCATTTCAATCGTCTTTCATTTTATCAATTTTAAAGCACATTATTTATTATACCAAACATATCCATTTTCGGAAATAACTTTTATTAAAATTTCTAGGTTAGATTTCAACTCCATATTAAATCAAATTTAATTATTATGTCATTTATCGTAAATAAAATCTTTAAATTCACTTTAAAACCAATTATTAACTTACAAAAATTTAACTTAAAAAACAAAACACCTTTAAAATTTTAAAGCCTTAAGTCAAATTTTTAGTTGAATTACATAAATTTTATTTCAAAAATACTTAAAAAAATTTAGAAAAATATTATAATATATTAACCATGGGCTTGTTCGGGATATAAGCTTGGTTATGAAAACTTAGAGGGACGTGACGTGGTGGAGAAGTAGCCGAGCAAGGCAAAAGGGAAACAGTGAACAACAAGAAGAAGATAGGGAAAAACTGAAAGAAGAAAAGAAAAAGTAAAACCATTACCTGATAGAGGCTTCAGCACAAAAGAAGAAGAAGGCAAATTTTAGATGCAATATAAAGTTTTTGTGTGAGGCTTTATATATATATAAGAAAACAAGTTGAGAGTTATGAAGGCACGTGAGATCTTCTGAGATGCGAGTTGCACAATAATGTATATGGGAGGCTTGCGTGATTATAGGAAAACAGTAATCAAATATAATTTGCTTTGAACTGAATAGACTATACAAAATTTTGATTTAATGAATTCCTAGAATGATGCGTGAATTTAGGCAAGAGATTGATTCTTAATTTATAAAATTCTTTCTTATGTATTCATGGATAAGGCTTGCGAAATATAGGGGACCAAACAAGCAGGCAAGAATGGCAAGTGATAATAAACATTTAGGCAGACCAGAAAGTTGTGTGATTTATTATTGCCAGTTATACGAAAATCTTGATTAAATGCATGCGTTGATTACTTTCCAGTTTCTTTAGTTTGCACGTTATTTTATATGCGTGATTTATGCTGCCAATTTATGAAAATTTGATTTCAACATTTTATACCATTTAATAGTTGCGTGATCAGCTATATGAAATTTTGATCTTTATTAAATGAAAGGCAAGAATTGGCAAAGACTTTGGAATTTAAAGTCATATACAAAAATTAAAACCCAATTGAAAGCTATGAAAAAGAGTTAACGTTTGCTATAGAAACTACTGACTGATATTTTAATCCATATAGATATAAATATGATTTTTACAATACGCCAAACTGACGCAATACAAAACACCCAAAATTTATACAAAAGTAACGTTTTTAATTTATACGTTTTTACGTTATTTATATCATTACAATGCATGCCCTTTTTAAATGCAAAATTTAACAGTCTGTAAAACACTGAATTTTACAAAGTTATTACTTAAATTAAATTCGCTTACATTTTTGTATTTTAAATATACAAAATTCATTTTTTATTAACATTACGAATTTGAGTTGTCTTTTAACAAAATTTAAAAACTTCAAAACTTTCAGTTTATGTTTAGACTTTTAGGAAATGATTTAATCAAATTAATATGTATATAAATTGGGAAGTAAATTTTACTGGAATAATGGAATAAAATTCTATACGTTTTCTTATATATAATCCTATATATATATTTATATATATATATATATATATATACACGGTATTTATTCCCTAAATTTACGCGCCCTTTTTAACGCGTAATTACCCAGTTCATTTATACACTAAAAAAATTCAAAATTTTGACCATGCTGAGACTCGAACTTGTGACCTGTCGTGAATAGCCCAGATGTCTTAACCACCTAAGCTATTAATGTTTTCTTAATTAAAACTTGATTTTGCTAGAAATTAAGTTATTTACCATCTTCGACAAAACCCCAAATTTCCAAATTAAAGTTAATTCTTAACCATGTCAAAATTTCACAGATCTTATTATTTAATTAAAAATTTGGTCAATTTTTTTTTTTAATCACTTTAAATAAACCCCAAAGTTTTTAAAATACAAGTGAAAAATATTTGTTAAAAAATTTGGGCTGTTACATGTTAAGTGCATACCCTGCTACTTGGCCTTTTACATGCCACGACCTCCAATCATCGACTATAGAATAGTTGAGAGATCGTATCCACTCTACTGTACCGGTAAACGACACCAATATGTCCTTATCGCCACTGTATCAACAACAAGTTAGCTCATTTACAGAAGTAAAAATAAATTAAAATGGTATTGGTTTATTTACCTATAAACTAATGCTCTGTACCCTTTTTTTGTAACATTAAGATTATATATGATTGAAGTTGGGATAACTTTTGTGTATGTAAACTTTTCACTGCACCTTACCCATTCACTTATGGTGCCCTGATTATATCATGAAATTTTTACCAGGTTTTAGTAAATTATCATCAAGTAAGAGTTGTTTCTGTTATCCTATAATATTGTTCACCTCTTTGATTTTCAAGGCCTCTCTAGTCTTGTAGTTATTTGCCCAGTGATATGACAAATAATAGTAGTAAGACTGCACCAAAAATAAAAATAAAAAATTGGTCGACATCATCAGTAATATTTGTACTATAAGTAATATTTAGTATTGTGATTAATTCATCATTATAGTATTTTTTTCCTTTTTCATTTTTTGTTACTGCTTACCCTACACTTTAGGTCGGGAACTACTGGATCTTCTAAGTTATATGATAAATAGTCCTCATATAAAGAGCGGCGAATTTCACTCTTCCTTCACGGAGACACGAGAGGGCAAAGTGGGTCTAATGTATATGCTGGATTAATTTCTGATATAACCTATACAAACATTCACTAAAACTGAATGATTGGTTCTCTTTCTATAAGAAAACAACAATGTGTAATAGTTTATTATTCTAGAAGCTTACCATATTAAATTTATGAAGTGCAGCAGCACTTGGTTGGTTGCGGAAAGCAGGATATACATAATCTTCTTTTTTGCAATTGTTTTGTATCATCTGAGAACATACGTATGGAAGATTAGCATGTGATCAATATGCAGATTTTTAGAATTTGTATAATGTTCTATATATAAATTGGAGTAAAATGAATAATCAGATTTACCTAATAATGTTCATCTGATATAAGTCATGTTCCGTGAGCGCATGGGATTTTCGAACTAATATCGACAAATTCACCTGTGGATGGGTTGCCAATCATATATCCCTGAATAATAAATACAATGTTTTGACCATGTTAAGCTTTTATTTCTTAATATTAATAATTCTTATAAATTATTTATGCACCTTGAGATTAAAGGCAGGATGAGACCTTGCTTCAATATCTACAGAAACAAAGAACAAAAATATCTTGCTTAGAATCTTTTAACACGGCAAAAAATAAATTGTTTACTGTCAATAACGCTAGAAGGTCCGAAGGTTTTTTATTTATTTATTTATTTATTTTTCCATAAAAAGGATAAATTGTCAGGCGTAGAAATAAACAACACGGGACCTCCTAAATTCCTACTTTTTCTCCTTAATTTTTGTCTCTAGCCTGACTACCCCGACAATTTATTTTCATGCCTTCTAGCATTGTCGTTTACTATTGGAGACATATAGCTAGCTGTTGCTACTTGAGAAATTAACCAAGTTTACATTATTATTTGTTTTTTTATATAATATATAAAAATTACCAGTACATTTTACTTTACATGGCATATCAAACACTATATACAAAGATGTATGTGTGTATGTGTATATCCACCTCTTGGTTACCACTGCTACATTCCCATTTCAAACCATACAATCCACCACTTCACAAACACACTGCCTTTCAACCCGCTTCACCTCCAATTTCGTCCACATTACCAACCTGTTTCACAACAGTTCAAACCACCAACAACATTGCTCTCAAATATCTTCATACATATCTCCACATCCCTGTACCTCATAACCACCCTTCACTGCAATCAACATCACTACTACAATCAACATTCACAACAGCAAACATTTGCACCATTTTCAGTGCAACCACCCTTCACTGCAATTTTCTTTTACAGATTTTTATTACAATCACCCTTCACTTCAATCACCCTTCACTGCAAATTTCTTTTTACAGATTTCTATTACAACTATGTGCTACCCTTCAACTCTCTGTTACATCATTTTCACTTCACTCTTACAATTTTCATTTCTCACATACATTTGCAACTCTCTGTTACATCATTTGCACTGCACGTACATTTTCAAACTGCTCGATTACACTTCAGTTACACTCTTATCCGATCATTGCCTTCATCCTTCAACCACCCCATACATCTAACATCAAACATATTTCAACAAACCCCTCTGCCACATCTCTCCTTACAAGCCATCTTCACAATCCACTCTCATTCTTCATCACTCTTTAAACCACTTGTCACTTCATAAGTTACTGCAACCTTCAGAAACGCCCACAGCAAACTGCTGCGTCCCTGCCGCTTCAATTTTCATTTCTCACACTTCAGTTATACACTTATTCAGAATTTAAGTTCTAATCATTATATTACTAATTATGTGCATACACCTATGACATTGTTTTTCTGAAGAAAAAAAAATACAACTAGTTAAAGTTTCATATCAACATTCCCCCAATAAAAGATGCAAGCTAGTTCATTATTTTACAAACACACCAGTTAAAATTTCTGTAATTGACTAGCATAGTCATCTAGTAATTAGAAGCAATAACAGCCCCCAAAACAAAAGGTCATAGTAACCTAATTATTAACTACATATATCAATATAAAACTCTATCATATGCTATATATCTTTTCTTTTCTTTCGGTAGAAGTAAGTACTGAAGCGGTTATAAGTAAAAGAAGCTAGAAATCAACTAACAGTGGCTAAGACAATCTTCAAAAAGAAGAATGTTGTGGAGTGGCCAAAACCAAATCAGTGGTTATATTGCTCCAATTTGTCACTGCTTCCCTCTTCTTCAGTGGAATAGTAGCACAAACAGAAGATGCCTGCATACATACATTCTCAAATAAGCATCATATAATCATAAACTTTATATAATGAGAAGTATGAAAACTTACATACATACATTTACAAATTGTGTTTTTTGGAAAACACCATATTATTTATCAGGTAAAAAAAGAAAAAAAAACCTCTTGCTTTTTATATTGTAAATTGAACCTTTGAAATTCACAATAATAAGATCCCATCTATACTCACCACAATTAAAATTTTGTTAACTTACATCATAAATCCAAATCCAAAATCTACAAATTAGTTGCAATAAAAACGATTTAAGATGCTTGCACTTTTAAAATGCAAGTTTCAATGAAGAAACCAAAAATGCGTAATTGGTAGTATTTCTACAAATTGGTAGTATTTCTAAAAATTTTACTATGTTTATGTGATTTAGATGTATAATATATTATGTTTACTAGTATGGTAGTTGAATGAATTTTCTTTATTAGTAGTAGAGATAAATTTAATCCAAGTTAATTTAGCAAAAATGTATAAACTAAAAGTATTTATGTAAATTGTGTTGTAACAACAGAATGAATGAAATAGTACCAGGTCAATTGCGGTGTAAACAATGAAAATAAAACAGGTTTCGCATTTCTATAAAATTTGTTGGGACTGTCTTATATTTTTAAAACTTTCACCGGATCAGTTTATATATATAGTGATAAGACTAAATGGTTTTTCAACATTTTTGAAGAAGAAAAACAAAGTTATAAACAAAATTTTCACTTTACAAAAAAATCATCAAATTTGAGTTAATATATGGCTAAAAATCACAAAATGAGCAGTATAAAAACTTACATAAACGTTAGACTGGTCATTGAACTGAAGAGGGAGAATAACAGAAGCAGTATTAGAAGGCATGACGATAAGTTTGGGAGGAGAAGTCATAGAAGAACACGAAGGTGGAGTTGGGATTCCACTTCCTCCAAACATGACATTGAATTCACTTGATTTTTTTGCAGGAGCCGTAAGGGCTTCTTTCGCTGTAGTGTTATCAACACTAGTTCCATGATCTATTGTAGAGGTTGATTTCAGTTCAGGCCATAGTGTGGTTCCTTGAGGTTTGCAATATATTTTAAAGCCACTTCTTTGGTTCATCAGCCCTTTCTTTTTGTTCTTTGCTGCTTCATTGATGCGAGGGCTTATGTTGGTCTTTATGCCATTCATCACTGGAGTTATTATGGTGGTTTCATTGATATTCATTTCTGGACTGTTCGTTGTTTTCTTCTCTATTTCTTGTTTCAGTGATCTCATTTCTTCCTGCATTATATCATGCATGTGGGGAGATGTAGTTCAACACATGAGGACTAAAGACTGTATTTGTGAGCTCTTTGTTATGTACCTTGACTTCCTTTAGAGAAGAAACCAAGCCAGCTATTTCCTCCTCTTGTTTTGAGTTCTTTTTCAGCAGGATCTCATAATTCTCCTGTAAAATTGTAGGTAGAAATATTAGTGCATATGGAAGAAACATTCCACCAAAGTTTATAAATGGTGTTTCAATGGTGCATCATGTTCTTCACTCGGTACTGATATATTATTCTCCATACGGTTGTTGTATTGTACTTTATCTATTGCAGTGTTACCTATCTATATCCTCACGTACAACTAGGATTTTTAGCCATCAATTCTGCTTTCTTTCTACATTTTTAACAATGTAACTTCTTTTCTGCTTTTGATGATATTCAAGTTTATCATGTTTTCCGACTTAGAAGTTTATCATATGTTTTTCCCTTGAGTTATTATTATGTTTAGTAATTTTGATCTATTGAACTAAATTTTTTTTGTTTATTTCTAAATCAGTTTGATGTTAAGCTAAGTTGAACATTTGATTTTATTTTATTTTTTTAAAAAGATTAAAAAAAATTATATGTTGCAGTTAATCAATAATTATCAGTTTTCTATCTGCATAATATCATAACAATCAGACTGGTAGTTTGATATGATGATATTTGCCGAATAAGTCGAGCATACCTTTTCATACTGACATCACTATAGGCTTTACTTCCAATGTACTAAGCACAGGTTTCATTTAGTAATTTACATAAATTATTAAAATTTTAAAATTATTAACATAGGAACCCACTGTACATTAATATAAAATTGAAATCCAAATTGATTTCTCTAAATAAATAGATAATTTTTAAACTTTTACAAATTCAACTTCTTTGTTGCTACTTTAACAAAAAAATTTCTAGTGGGCTGGCTGGCCTTTAATCATATATAGTCCATCAAACAGAGTATAAATTATGAACAGTTGCAGACTGTAAATTATGACCAACTTCGGACTAAACTTACATTTAATTGAGCATAAACTTACATAAAACACACATTTAATATCACAAAGAAATATCATAAATGAACCATAGCAAGTGCAAAATTACAGTGACATTTTGTCAGCTGATATTAATTTCTCATAAATAAGTGCATAATTAAATCACTTTCTATCCAACTTAGTCTAGTAAAATACAAATTACTACATACAAAATTATGCTAAAACATCGGTAGCATTTATTTTATCACTCTGATCAATTTTTTTCATCTCAGCCTGCGACACAGGGCCATAAAAGCAGATCCTACTTTGACATCGCTGAATCCGTTCATTGAAGTGACTTTTGTACAAGTTTCTTATAAATAGAAGGGGCCAAGATAAAAAATAAATAAATAAAGACAGTAGCTACTAATTGATTAACAATGAATGAACAGTTGGAAGCATCATTTTTGCAAAATTTGCAAGTTTAAGATTACATGTTTTCTACCAGAATAGTCCCACTTGTTTGATTTAAAATAAAAATAAAAATAAATAGGTAAATAAAAATAACTGTTTGCATACTGAAGAACATATCAAACAGAAACAATAATGAATGACTATTAGTGCACTTTCACAATAGTATTAAGCATATTACGGATTCGAGTACGACATTTAATGGATGTCGTGGCCATTCGTCGCATTATATATAGTGATAATCATCGTTTCAATAGTTGTTTAAATAGAGGAAAATAATGATAAATCAACATCACAACAAAAAATAATTTACTTTCCAAAAGTTCGAATCAAACATTTGTAAATAAACGGCATGTCCATCGAAGTATTCTACCATTTATGCACCGTAATTTTAAGGCGTGTAAGCTGTCGGAGATGATATTAGGATAACTAAAAGTTAATTACTTGTGTTTAGAAGTTGATATTCATCTTGTACAGCTAAAGTTTGTTAAACTTTCAACATAGCTATTACCAAGAAATTGCTTCTAAACTGGCTCTACAAATCACTAGTCCAAAACGTTGCCTTAGTATACCTCCTACTACAGCAACATTGATCTTCTACGGAACAACTTCCTTCGATATTTCTATAG
This sequence comes from Allium cepa, assembly GCA_030765085.1. Classification (NCBI taxonomy): domain Eukaryota; kingdom Viridiplantae; phylum Streptophyta; class Magnoliopsida; order Asparagales; family Amaryllidaceae; genus Allium; species Allium cepa. The sequence continues at coordinate 447,568,942 of CM060931.1, forward strand.
ATCAAACGCCAATTTTACCCTTTTCCAAATATGGACAGTAGCATTTCGTCTGACATTACTGTGCTTTAAGCATTTAGTTAAAGGGTCGCGATAATTAGATTATTTCAGATAATGATTTTCGAGCTCTAGCTCTATCAAACACAGCCGATTAAAATAGTTGCAGTCGTATTAACCTAATCTATAAAAGGGAAAGAGGAACGAACAATAATCTACCTCTTAGTATAACGTTCTGGTTGCAGCGCCTTCTAATTGCCCATGAATCGTCTAAAGATAAAATTTTACAAGAATTGGATCCGAGTATAATCGAATATTGTTTGTGGCATACGACGCATAGGTTTTTCATTACGGTTTTCGAATGATAATTGAATGGACTGAAGGGAAAGATGAAAAGGGGGAGAGGGATTTAGGGTTTTGGAGTGAAGGACGAAAAGAAGAGGTTCTCGGTGAAATGTGAAAATGAGAGGGAGGCGAAGTCATTTACCGCCAACTTTTCATCACGGCTTTCAACGTGGGAATACTATTTTTGCACCAGTTGTAAATAAAACTGATGCAAATAACATTATTTGCATCGGTATATTTTCATCGGTTGTCGATGATAACCGATGCAAATTCTATTTTTTTACTATCTACTGTTTTCCACATACCAAATGCATCGGTTGTTAAAACGTAATCGATGCAAATACTTCTATTCGCATCGGATGTGGTAACAACTGATGCAAATGAGGCGAAGCAACATGCGTATTTTGTAGTAGTGCGTTTTTTCGTTGGAATCGTATCGTCGAGGTCTTCACGATAGAATTGGTTTGGTTGGATTTGAAGCAAATGAAAATGTAGGATAAAATCGTACGACCTACAACATCCTATATTTTTATAACATTATATAGAATAATTAATTGGGTAAATTATATAAAATAATGTGAAGATTAATAGGTTGAGATTTGATTACACCAAGGGTAGTTGTGCCATGTTAGTGTGTTAATTAAAATAAAATAACATAAACATTAGTATTAGGAATGAGCGAGGGCAATACGGGTAATAGGAATGTCTTATATCCTAAACCATTAGGAAATGAAACTCACGTTCATTTCATTTTCACTCAAACTAAAATTTTACTAAGGTCGACCACCATTATTATTCTCAAGAGAATATAAAGTAAGGATTCAAGAGAAAGAAGATGATCAACTAAATCAACAGTCAAATCTCACATTTTATAATCTCAAAGCTAAGGTGAATAATTACTTCATTCCATTTTCTTATGGTTTTAAATTTTAATATTAGATCCGAGTTGTTTTTGTAAGTATATGACATGTTTGATGATTAAAGTTACATATATGCATGATTGATGAATTATATATGTTCATGTTAGTTTTTATGACGTATTTAACATGAAAACCCTTTTAAATGACATCTTGAAAATTTAAATATAAGTCAGAAATGATATTTTAGAGATGGGTTCCAATTTTCATAATTTTCTGAATCTGTGTGGATTTTATATTAATTTTCTAGTTGCTAATTTTGATTTATTGAGTTATAAAGCATTTATGGAAAAAGTAATGATTATTTGAGTTTGAAATTTTCATATGTTGGAAAATTATTAAAAGCGATTTTTTGGGATTTTTCCTAAGTTATTTGATGAACACATAAATTTATTTAAGGCATGGGACTTAGATGTTTTATATATTTAATTAAGGAGAATGTGCATTTTATAAAATAAAATGATTATTTAGTTCTAAAAATAGTGGTGGCACTTTTCTAAGTATTCGTTAATGAATGAGAATTTGATAAATAAAGGTAGGTTAGTTGAAAATTATCTTTTTATGTTAAAACAAAGAAATTATACTTTTAACATTTTCCAGCTTATTTTGGCATTAAACCTTCCGACCCAGACCTTTCGACAGGTCTAGTGGTTCAAAGCTTTCGACAAGATTTAACCAATGCATATGGTATCAAGTTACTTGGTACGTAATGAATTGGGCAGAGTCAAAGGGTTCTAAGTCAAAAGGTTAGTTGCCAAAGAGGTTGAAGTGTGTTTGTTTTGTAAACCAAAGATAGCCTGCCTCGCTTTTGAAAAGAGCTTCTAACTTGGTTGCTTCTGACCAGGTCAATTATTTAAGATAAGGGTTTTAAAGCTATCGACACAGTCGAAAGGTTACTTCCGCTTTAAGTTTTAAACCTTCCGACACAGTCGAAATGTTACTATTTTGAACCTTCCAACATAGTTGAAAGGTTACTTCCGCTTTATGTTTTGAATCTTCCGACATTGTAACAACCCGTAATTTCGCTACTTCGAAAATGAGAGATTTCGTTCGTTAAAATTTAAAAAGGAGTTTAAATCTTAAAATAAATATGTTATATATAATAAATAATTATCTATTCTTATAGTTAATAAATAAAAAAGTATAAATTTGGATTTTAGAACAAATCGACAAAAGTTAAGTTTTGTTAATAATAAATAAAGGCTTAAATAAATAGATTTAAATATTTATTTAAAAAGGTAAATCTTATTTAAAACATCTAATAAAGATAATAAAAGTATATTAAAAGATTTAAAAGAGTATTGATAATCGTTTTACAAAAATAACCAAAATTTGTCGCATTTTGTCCGTTTTACATATGCTGTAAAATTAGAGATTTCAATAGTAATTAAATATGATTTTAAAATATAAAGAGATGTGTTTTAATTTATTTAAAGAAGTAAAAAGTTTATTTTAAAGTTTGGTTTACTTCAATATATAGCTTAACAAAAATTTTGATGGTAAAATTTATCGAAAAAAACACCGTTTTCAACAAAAACAAGTTATCGACAAGTTGTTGCAACTTGATATATTTTCTAACATACACATATGCATAAATACAACTTTACAAACTATTTAAGCACTTTACATTTAGCATTAAAGACAAAAAGGGTTTACTTTTGAAAAGTTTACATAAAAGAGTGTAAAAAGTGAAAAGATATGATTTCACTAATTAAATTTTATTTTAAATCTTTACAAACAACATCATTACATATATGTCATGTCTCATTTATGGGATGTTATGTGTATGCATGGAAAAGGAGCAAAAGGGTAATTATGTAATTTAAAAAGTTAAGAAAAAGACAAAATCATTACTTAAGGACTTAACATCACATCCAACCTTCTCTTCTCATTAATGCACATCCTTTCTCATCTTGGAAAGGAAAGAAAGTAAGTTGAAAATTCAAAAAGTAGAAGGGTATTTTAGTCATTTTGGCTAAGGTTAAAAATGTAATTTACATAGGAAACTTTTGCTATAAATACCACTACACTTTCACTCATTTTCTTCACACCTCTCATTCTTTTTCTTCATTTTTGAGTTTTTCTTTTCTCATTAATGGCTTCTCCTCTTTAAAAGAGGTAGGAGGGTTAAAAATAGTGGAGTGCTTAAGCACTAATCCACTTGTTACTCTCTAACATCTTCTTAATTCACTTCTTCTACTTCCCTTTTTAAAAAGGGCCTTAGGCCATGAGTTTGGCAGTTGATAAGGGAAGGATGTGAGCAAAGCAAGTAGAGATGGAGATGGTCGAGCACTTAGAAACATGGTTATGATAAGGTTTAGAAAGGTTTACTGAAGCGTTGAATTAAATGAATGTTGGTAGGAAGTTAGATGTTTTGGGTAAAGGTGAGAAATCCTCATTGCTTTTGAATGTATATTTTAATTATGTTAAAACAATCACATTTACACCCTTATGGCATATGAATGTTTATACCAAATTGATTGTTAATATGGATGATTTGATAGTTAGTAAATTAAGTGAATTGTGATAATATCCCGTTGTGATATTAATAGTGAATGTTGGATTTGAAATCATATGCACGCGATTGTTTGAATGGATGTTATGTTAGTGATAAATACGAATATTTGGTATGTTCATTTTGATTAAGTAATCACTTTGTTAATAAGACCATATTTTAGTGATATGAGATATTTTGGAAAAAGAAGTCTCTTTTCATTTGGAAGTGAAAAGTTAAAATAAAAGAGAATTTAAAATTTAAAGTGAAACGGATTTGAAAAGGTAGTTAAATTGAAATTGTGATGAATAGTGAAATTGAAATCGATTTTGAAAAGTGAAGTTTAGTTTGAGGTTGAATTAAAGTTTAAATTGAAATTAGATTTGAAATCTAAGTTTTAATTGAGTTTACTTTGATATTAGAATTGAAATTGAATTGAAATTGGAATTTCAAATTTAATATTAAAATAAAAAGAATAAAATAATATTATAATATGGTAATAGTGAAAATACATTTCAAAAGCTTTAAAAGGTGAGAATATTGATTTAGAATGATTTTTAATTATTTTATAAGTAATAGAATTCAATTTGAATAAATTAATTCAAATATTGAAAAATAAGTTAAAACTAGGTGCGTCGCGCAACAGTTCGCAATTTCGCGCCGAAAAGTTCAAATGAATGTGTAGAGTGAAATATAGCTCGAATTCTTCGAGATAAGAAAATTCCGGACTATTATATCCATATCTTCTAAAAGAAGAAAGAAAATCAAAGCTTGGATAAGTAGATTTTGAAATAAGTCCAAATCAATTTTCCAGAAAAATCGCGCTAGTGTAGTTAAGTGACTTTAATAGAAAATCTGTTTAAATGAACGTTTTTAATTATGGAAAAATATGAAATAAATTTGATAAATCTATTTAATTGATTTAAAAGGGATTTGAATTGGAAAATATGAATTGTCGAATGTTTAAAATTTATTTTAATCAAATAAGCTTATATGGCACTTTCCGCATCACTTTTATGCTATGAATTCTATAAACTTTTGGAATATGGGTTTAAATGTAATGACGTTTTCCAGAATCAATTGTGAATGTTTTAAGAAAGGATAATTAAGCATTTTGAAAGATAATTTGGAATATTTATAAGTAGTTCCAAAATAAAGTTGGAAATCTGAGTATGCAGAAACGACTAGTACATTTGTCCCGCCTGTGAGATCTGGAAAGATAAAACATGGTGTTTAACTAAGGTTAGGGATGGATCAACCAGTGCCCTGAACTTACCTGACCTATGTTTTCTTTTCTTAGGAGAGGGGTGGAACAGATCGAACGGAAAGCCCGGGTGCTCTTAAATAAAAAGAATCTGTTAAGTTTTCCAAGATTAGTATTATCCAGAATTTAAGCAATATCCAAAATGAATGATTTCTATGATCCAATTTACTCCAAAATGTTTGCTAAGATTTATTTTAGGGTTTATCATAAACGATGTCTTAATAACATTGTTTTTTACCCACATAAAAGTAAAGAATTTGATTGAAAGTTAAGTAAGGAATTTTGAGATATTTTCCAAAGGAAAAGAATGAATTACTTAGAATTATCCTAAGTTAAAAGAAAGAGATTTCGAAATCATCCGAAAAGAATTAAAGTGAAAAGAGACTTAATAAATCCTGTATACACATATTCACTTTTTATCGATAATTGGATTTTGAAGGAACCAGGGTCGGATTTGAACGCGAAGATATGTTGAAGATGATTGAAGACCATGGATCTTTATAGCGTGAGGACTGCTTGCTGACTTGCTCTGGGTAGCTCCCAAGTTATATACAGCAGTGGTCTCCTCGTTGTGGAGATTTTTCGGATTCCAAGGACTACTCGCTACTAGTGGTAGTAGGAGAGTACCTTCGGTTTGTCATGTTCCTGGACAACTTGTATGGACGTTTGTCTGACATTGCATTTCTAACGATTACGTACATTGGTTTTTACAGACGTACATCAGTGGTGACGGAGAAGGCAATTTCTTTTAGCTTAACTCCCTCCTTGATACATACGAGCTCAAGGGTTGTATTTTTATGCAAGGCAATTAGTAGTTAAATGGAAATGAAAGTGTGGCATTCAAAGATGTGATATGTGCTTTGTGAAAAGGTAATCGTAGCCTTAAGCCTCATCAAACCGGAAATGACCGAAACATGATTAGATGCCGCAAGGCTAAGTGGGTCATTCCCAATTAGGGTATGATCATCCCCTTCTAGATATATTTCTTCCCGCTATGACGTCGGGATGTTAATTAATGTGGTGTATGGAAAGAGAGCTCCCGGATAAAGGTCGGTAACGACCAGGGGATGATATATTCGGTACTATCTAATTACAGAGATAGACCGGTCTTGTGTTGGTAGAGGATTCTTTGTGATGGTCCTCGGGACATCCATCTAGAGGTGTACCCATTTCGGAAGGTAGATCCTGCGCTTGATCATTTGTATGGAAATTCATTCTCCAATAAGAACCTACGGTTTTGTTTGTATTGGCGTAATGAATAGCCTCGAAATGCTATATGGGTAACCATTTCGGATAAGATTAATAAGTTTATTTGCAAATGTTTTCAAAGAGATGTCATTAGAAATAATATCAAAGGTTTTGATATAAAAGTGTTTTAGTTATCATAAGGTAAAAACCCATCCATGTTTATGTGTGGGCGTGGTCTTATGAGATACTCTTTATTCAAAGGATTTTATCCAAAGGCTGATATATGACACTGTCATTTATTATTAAGTTTTTATTAAGCTGGTTTATCAAGCATGATCCGGGTATTTTCAATACTGGGTCAGATCCAAGTATTTTCAGGTTAGTCGAAGACAGTTGGAGTTTCTAGAGGAGAGCTGGAGATATTCATCGACGTATGGATATATTCTATTATCCGCTGTACTTAATGTACTTTGTTTTATGTTTATCAGCAACTGTATGGACATATGTTTATAACTGTCCAAACTGAATCTAGGTTAGACTCTGATAGTGTATTTTAAAATTTTCCGCTTTAAAGATTATTATTGAAATAATAAATGTTATTCCATTCATGTGAGATTCTGTTCTGTCTACTTTTCTTTATTAACCTTAAAGATCTGTCTTTTTGTGACATTTGAGTTGGACATGTGTGGTTTATTGTCAATTCAAAGAGTATGGAAAAACGGACCTTTACATTTGGTACGAGAGCTGAAGTTTAAGCGAGAACCTTGGCTCTGTTATGGGTAAAGTCTCATCAGAGATAGGATTAGTAATATCCTAGGACGAGTGACTCATTAGAGGTAGGGTTAGTAACATCCTAGAATGAGTTATGAGAGTATTATATATATATATGAGGCGTATTTGTTAATTTTATAAAAGAGATTTTGTATTCAAACAAAAAAAAGATGGTAAATGAAATAATTTTACCTTTGGTTTATATTTCAAATATACAAAAGGGGATATTATTATCATTTGGGTTAGAAATTAAGGATTGTTTGTAATTTAGCTTAGCAAAACTAGAATATGAATATCTTGTGATTAGCATTGCACGATTTGACTATAAGATATTCCATATAGAATCAATTAGTTGAAAGCTAGAATTTAGAACTTTAATCATATACCCTTAGATATTTAGTATTAAGAAATAATAATGATTAAGTGATTATCATAATGGATGAGTTTAAAAGCTAAGTACAAATATCTTGTGAAGTAAAATTCACAATTTGACTATAAGATATTTGATGATAATATTAAAGCTACAAGTTGTAACTAAAGAAAGTAAAAGGAGAATGCAGACTTAGAAAAGTTCTTATCAACAAGATAGAAAAATGATAAACCAAAATTGAGAATTTTAATAAATATACTATAAAAGGATAAGTTCTATAAATTATAAAGGAGTTAAGATAATTTGAAATTTAGGCACTTTGACTAGGTTAAAATTAAAGTGAAATTTAGGAACAAGAGGTATAAGAAATATCATCCTAATATAAAACTTTGAATTAGTGATACATTTAGGGTAACATTGGTAATTCATGATAAAGTTAGATTGGAAGTGGATAGGTTAAGAAAAAAAAGTGGATATTTTTGAATAATATGGTTTCTAGGGTGATTGTTGGATGAAAAAGGTTAATAACAAATATCATGAGAATTGAGTTTCACAAATTTGAATATAAGGTATTTGATGGATTTAAGGTTAAGAAATTTGATTTAGAAAATGGATAGGTAAATAAGTTAAGTAGTTAATCATAGAATCAGGGAGAAAAAGGTGTACACTTTGTAAAGCTGTCTTATTAATATATGGATTGTATAAATAATATTAGCTAAATGAAAACCTTAGGTAAAGAAAACTAAGGGTTAAGTTTTATAACTTATTAATTTGAGATAATAGAAGAGTTCCATATTAGTTAAACACCTTAGTTGAAGTAATAACAATTTGAAGTTTAGGGATACGTATATATACTCTTAGGAAGTAAAGGTATATTAGACAAATTTAAGTCATATTTGTATGCTTAAGTAATTATGGATCTAGTAAAAAGTGAATGGGTATGAAATAAACTTGGACTAATAGAAATTTTAAAGAAATGTATTAGGTAAAGATGAATGTGAATAAGTACATAAGTTAAACGTAGATTATTTCAGCATAAATTTGATCTAAAATTTGGGTACAGAACTTTAAGGTGTTTACACCAATCCAAAAAAGGATTTATCAGTCTATTCTTGACGGCGAACATTGATGAGGGTTTATGATTATGTACACGAGTTTTCTATCATAGTTGAGAGCTATGCAAGGAAAGCAAGGATCTGTGATCAAGAAGTCTAATCAAAGTCTGCACTAGAAAATCGGGGGATCGATACTAGTTCGGAAGTAAAGTTGTGGATTCGAATAAAAGATCGAATCAAATATCACATATAGTATCAGTGCGGTTGTTTTGGATGCATAATCTTGTTTGGTTGTTGTATATATTATCTTAAGTGTGCAGTATGCACTAGGATGGGTAGGATAGAAGTTTGACTTGATGTATATACATATAACCGTAAGTACGTGATAGATACTCAGGTTAATGTGGGGAATCTTTATATGTTTGTTTGGCATCATTTGTTTTAGTGTTGTTATGATATCGACCTTCTTCTTTTCTATCATCAGTAGAAATAAGCCAATTTTTTTGAGGAGATGAGTATGGGATAGATTCCTTTATTGTTTTAGTGTTGTTATGATATCAACCTTCTTCTTTTCTATCATCAGTAGAAATAAGCCAAATTATTTAAGGAGATGAGTATGAGATAGATTCCTTTATCTTTGATTTCATTTTGATTTCATTTCGTACGTTTTAAATTTAAAAAGAAGTTTAAATCTTAAAATAAATAAATATGTTATATATAATAAATAATTATCTATTCTTATAGTTAATAAATAAAAAAATTGGATTTTAGAACAAATCGACAAAAGTTAAGTTTGTTAATAATAAATAAATGCTTAAATAAATGGATTTAAATATTTTTTTTAAAAGGTAAATCTTATTTAAAACATCTAATAAAGATAATAAAAGTATATTAAAAGATTTAAAAGAGTATTGATAATCATTTTACAAAAATAACCAAAATTTATCGCATTTTGTCAGTTTTACATACGCTGTAAAATTAGAGATTTCAATATTAATTAAATATGATTTTAAAATATAAAGAGACATGTTTTAATTTATTTAAAGAATTAAAAAGTTCATTTTAAAGTTTGGTTTACTGCAATATATAGCTTAATAAAAATGACAAATTTTGATGGTAAAATTTGTTGACAAAAACACCGTTTTCAACCAAAACAAGTTGTCGACAAGTTGTTGCAACTTGATACATTTTTGACATACACATATGCATAAATACAATTTAATAAACTATTTAAACACTTTACATTTAGCACAAAGGACAAAAAGGATTTATTTTTGAAAAGTTTACATAAAAGAGTGTAAAAAGTGAAAAGACATGATTTGACTAATTAAGTTTTATTTTAAATCTTTACAAACAATATCATTACACATATGTCATATCTCATTTATGGGATGTTATGTGTATGCATGAAAAAGGAGTAAAAGGGTAATTATGTAATTTAAAAAGTAAAGAAAAAAGACAAAATCATTACTTAAGGACTTAACATCACATCCAACATTCTCTTTTCATTAATACACATCCTTTCTCATCTTGGAAAGGAAAGAAAGTAAGTTGAAAATTCAAAAAGTAGAAGGGTATTTTAGTCATTTTGCCTAAGGTTAAAAATATAATTTACATAGGAAACTTTTGTGATAAATACCACAATACTTTGACTCATTTTCTTTACACCTCTCATTCTTCTTCTTATTTTTGAGCTTTCCTTTGCTCATTAATTGCTTCTCCTCTTTAAGAGAGGTAGGAGAGTTAAAAATAGTGGAGTGCTTAAGCAGTAATCCACTTGTTACTCTCTAACCTCTTTTTAATTCACTTCTTCCCTTCTTAAAAAGGGCCTTAGGCCGTGAGTTTGGGAGTTGATAAGGGGAGGACGTGAGCAAAGCAAGTAGAAATGGAGATGGTCGAGCACTTGGAAGCATGGTTATGATAAGGTTTAGAAAGGTTTAGTGAAGCGTTGAATTAAATGAATGCTGATAGGAAGTTAAACGTTTTGGGTAAAGGTGAGAAATTCTCATTGCTTTTGAATTCTATTTTAGTTATGTTAAAACAATCACATTTACGACCTTATGACATATGAATGTTTATATCAAATTGATTGTTAATATGGATGATTTGATAGTTAGCAAATTAATTGAATTGTGATAATATATCCCGTTGTGATATTAATAGTGAATGTTGGATTTGAAATCATATGCATGTGATTGGTTGAATGGATGTTATGTTAGTGATAAATATGAATATTGGATATGTTCATTTTGATTAAGTAATCACTTTGTTAATAAGACCATATTTTAGTGATATGAGATATTTTGGAAAAATAAGTCTCTTTTCATTTAGAAGTGAAATTAAAGTTAAAATAAAATAAAATTTAAAATTTGAAGTGAAACGGATTTAAAAAGGTAGTTAAATTGAAATTGTGATGAATAGTGAAATTGAAGTCGATTTTGAAAAGTGAAGTTTAGTTTGAGGTTGAATTGAAGTTTAAATTGAAATTAGATTTGAAATCTAAGTTTTAATTGAGTTTACTTTGATATTAGAATTGAAATTGAATTGAAATTGGAATTTCAGATTTAATATTAAAATAAAAAGAATAAAATAATATTATAATATGGTAATAGTGAAAATACATTTCAAAAGCTTTAAAAGGTGAGAATATTGATTTAAAATGATTTGTAATGATTTTATAAGTAATAGAATTCAATTTGAATAAATTAATTCAAATATTGAAAAATAAGTTAAAACTAGGTTTTCTTTTCTTAGGCGAGGGTGGAACCGATCAAAAGGAAAGCCCGAATGCTCTTAAATAAAAAGAATCTGTTAAGTTTTCCAAGATTGGTATTATCCAGAATTTAAGCAATATCCAAAATGAATGATTTCTATGATCCAGTTTACTCCAAAATGTTTGCTAAGATTTATTTTAGGGTTTATCCTAAACGATGTCTTAAATAACATTGTTTTTGACCTGCATAAAAGTAAAGAATTTGATTGAAAGTTAAGCAAGGAACTTTGAGATATTTTCCAAAGAAAAAGAATGAATTACTTAGAATTATCCTAAGTTAAAAGAAAGAGATTTCGAAATCATCCGAAAAGAATTAAAGTGAAAAGAGACTTAATAAATCCTGTATACTCATATTCACTTTTTATCGATAATTGGATTTCGATGGAACCGGGGTCAGATTTCGGTAAATCCTATCTGAAAACCACTTTGAACCAATGTAGATGTTCGAACGTGAAGACATGTTGAAGATGATTGACGACCGTGGATCTTTATAGTGTGAGGAAAGCTTGTTGACTTGCTCTGGGTAGCTCCCGAGTTATATATAGCAGTGATCTCCTCATTGTGGAGATTTTTCAGATTGTAAGGACTACTCGCTACTAGTGGTAGTCGGAGAGTGCCTTCGGTTTGTCTTGTTCTTGGACAACTTGTATGGACGTTTGTCGGACATTGCATTTCTAAAGATTACGTACATTGGTTTTTACAAACGTACATCAATGGTGGCGGAGAAGGCAACTTCTCTTAGCTTAACACCCTTAGAGACATACAAGCTCAAGGGTTGTATTTTTGTGGAAGGCAATTAGTAGTTAAACGAGAACGACAATATGGCATTCAAAGATGTGGTATGCGCTTTGTGAAAAGGTAATCGTAGCCTTAAGCCTCATCGAATCGGAAATGACCAAAACAGGATTAGATGCAGCAAGGCTAAGTGATCATTCCCAATTAGGGTATGATCATCCCCTTCTAGATATATTTCTTCCTGCTATGACGTCGGGATGTTAATGAATATGGTGTATGGAAAGAGAGCTCTCGGATAAAGGTCGGTAACGACCAGGGGATGATATATTTGGTACTATCTAGTTACAGAGATAGGCCGGTCTAGTGTTGGTAGAGGATCCTTTGTGATGGTCCTCGGGACATCCATCTAGAGATGTACCCATTTCGGAAGGTAGAACCTGCGCCTGGTTGCCTGGTCATTTGTATGGAAATCCATTCTCCAAAAAGAACCTACGGTTTTGTTTGTATTGGCATAATGAATAGCCTCGAAATGCTATATAGGTAACCATTTCGGATAAGATTAATAAGTTTATTTGCAAATGTTTTCAAAGAGATGTCATTAGAAATAATATCAAAGGTTTTGATATAAAAGTGTTTTAGTTATCAAATCCGTCCGTGTTTATGTGTGGGCGTAGTCTTATGAGATACTCTTTATTTCAAAGGATTTTATCCAAAGGCTGATATATGATACTGTCATTTATTATTGAGTTTTTCTCACGCTGGTTTATCAAGCCTGATCTGAGTATTTTATATACTCGGGTCAGATCCGAGTAGTTTCAGGTTAGTCGAAGACGGTTAGAGTTTGTAGAGGAGAGCTGGAGATATTCATCGACGTATGGACATATTCTACTATCTGCTGTACTTAGTGTACTTTGTTTCATGTTTGTCAGCAACTGTAAGGACAGATGTTTATAACTATCCAAGCTGAATTTAGGTTAGACTCTAATAGTGTATTTTAAAATTTTACGCTGTGAAGATTGTTATTGAAATAATATATGTTATTCCATTCGTATGAGATTCTGTTCTGTCTACTTTTCTTTATTAGCCTTAAAGATCCGTCTTTTCGTGCAATTTGAGTTGGACATGTGTGGTTTATTGCCAATTCAAAGGGTACGGGAAAACGGGCCTTTACAGACATAGTCGAAAGGCTATTACCACTTTTGTTTTGTTTTGATTTGTAGCTTCCGACAAATTTGAAGGTTTTCCTTGTTTTTTTTAAAAAAACTAGCCGCTTCTCCAGGCTTTCGAAGGAAAGCTTCTGACTTAGGTTACTCGTGTTTTCTAAATGAAGTATAACTAAAGTTTTCAAGACTATGCATTCAACAAAGTCAAAAGGTTGCTTCCAATAATGTCGAGAGGTTTATGTTTTAAAAGGTTTAATGCTTTTAAAAGGTTTTTTTTAATCAATGTTTTTGAAATGTATATTTTGAATGGTTTTGAAAGGTTTTAGTTCAATGGCTTCTAAAGTTTTGAGTTCAATGGTTTCAAAAGGTTTCGAAAGGTTTGGGTTCAATGGTTTCGAAAGATTTTAGTTCAATGGCTTCAAAAGTTATGAGTTCAATGGATTCGAAAGGTTTTAGTTCAATGGCTTTGAAGTGTATGAGTTCAATGGTTTTGGAAGGTTTATTTTGAATGGTTTCAAAAGGTTAGTTCGATGATTTCGAAAGTTTTGTTTTCGAAGGATTCGTAAGGTTTGATATGGAAAGTTTTCCAGGGTTTTTCTAAGGCAATGTTTTAAAGTAATTTAGAGAAGGATATTCAAAGGTTTTATTGTTTCAAAAGGTATGATTTCAAAGTTTGATGTTTGATTTTGAAAGAGTTGTTTTCAAAAGTTTAGAAAGAGATTCTTTCAAGAGTTTAAATGTTTTCATCAATCAAGATTTAATTCAAGAAGATATGCATATAACATGGTGATATAATTTTGAGCAAAGTATAACGACTATATATTTTCCTTGTTTAAGTTTGATTTAAAGGTTTTAAATCAATTTGAAAATATTTTCAAGCAAAATTATGGGAGGGGATCCTTAAATGAAAATGACTCAGATTGTAGAGTACCAGATTGGACTAGTACAGGGTCGCACCCTATACATTAGCTATTAGCCCTAGCTAATTATTGTTCAAAATTCCAATGTATAGGGCTTGGTCACAAGTGGACTAAAATTATGATTACACATTGAAAAGAATATATATTTGTATACATATAGGTTATTGGCGAGCTCGAAAAACCATTAGGATCAGGAAGACTTAGGAGATGATTAAGTTAGGGACAGGTCCACTAAAAGTGGAGTATTTAACAAATAGTTAAGGATAGACCATCCAGAAGGGAAGTATTTAATAAATAGTTAAGGATGGATAATCCAAAAGAAGGATAGCTAATAGGTGGTCTCACTTAATATATATATATATATATATATATATATATATATATGTATATTCTGTGATGTATAGTATTATTCGCACCAAGCTTTATGTCTGACTCGAAGTTTACCTTTTCCTCTTAAACTCTATGGTACTCAAAATTAAGTTGAGTAGGCTGAGGGGTTAAGGTCTTTTTAAGTTTAGTAGGATGATGAATAAGGCTACTAGAGGCATGCAGAAGGCAAACAGATAGCTATTTAGGATTTGCAGTATTTGTTTTATGTTTTCTTGAATTTCAACTGTGTTTGTATTAAGTATACTATGATTATATGTCTCTGATCTTCCAAGGAGGTATTTTCATATACCACTCTTGGTATATTTTGTAGTAAGTATATTTGATCTGTGCCTGGGAATGTATTTTGGATTATGTGAAATGAATATGGAACATCTGATTTGAATGTAATGAAAAAAGTTTGTTTTGAAATCTGTGTTTTATTTCATATTCAATTGCTTCTAATATTATAGATACCATTAATATAGCCGTATTTAATCGTCGGAAGTTAATACTATGGATGACTACAGCATCTGTAGTACTTTTCTTTGGGCCTCTAGATAGGTGATGTTATAGCTTGGTATCAGAGCGTGATTTATAAAATACTTTAACTAATGGTTTTTGAAAACATAATCCTTTGTAATTTGGGTCAAAATCGGGGTATGGGATAACGCTATAGTAGCATACTTGTAGTTATTATATACAAGTATATTCTATTTTTCTAGACTCCTATCGTAGTTAGCTATTCATCTGTATCTCACGAGGTTTGAATGCACATATGGAAGGAAGATGAGGCATAGTTAACCTTGGAGGAGATAGCACCACCACTAATGGAAATGCTCGACCAAATGCTAGAAGGGGTCCAGGTCAGGCTCAAGCTGAAAATGTTGGTGTTGGGGTTCCCTAAGTGGACATGGGAGTCATGTATCAATCCTTTGTAAACATGATGCAAGCTGGAATTATAGTTGGAGTTGTCGAAGGAAATGTTACTGGTGGAGGAGTTCAGGAAGCTCCGACGGTCAATCAATATGCTAACTTGAGCAGAGACTATACCAGGCTTGGTGGAAAGCCGTTTATTGGAACTGAAGACGCGGTTGAAGTGGAAAACTGGCTACTACGTTGTGAGAGAATTTTTGCTGACCTCGTATTGAATAACGAGTAGAAGAGGAGGTTAGCTTCGAGACAGCTTCAAGGAGCTGCTCTATATTGGTAGAATACTGTAGTAGCTGGTGTTGATGAGGAAACCATGACTTGGGCAGAGTTCAAGAGAAGGTTTCAAGAATAGTTTATGTCGTTGATGGCGCAGTCGGCGTTTAGTGAGGAAGTTTACAGAACTAGAACAAGAGGAAATGTCTATTTTAGAGTATGCAAGAAAATTTAAAGAATTGGTCTAGTACGGGTATGCTTTGGTTGATACGGTGATCAGGCGGAATGAGAAGTTTATAAGAGGTTGAGGCCGGAGTTAATAAGTGCTACTTTGCCGCACTTAAGAGATCCTAGTGATGTAGTGGTAGAAACGGCGCTAAGGCCGGAAAAGGCGTTACCTTGTTTGA
Organism: Allium cepa; assembly: GCA_030765085.1. NCBI lineage: Eukaryota > Viridiplantae > Streptophyta > Magnoliopsida > Asparagales > Amaryllidaceae > Allium > Allium cepa. The sequence continues at coordinate 447,584,850 of CM060931.1, forward strand.
GGAATAAAATGAAGGAGGCCCACTGGGACAAGCCCAGAAAAGAAAGTTTTTCTAGAAGAAAAATGCTAAGAAGGGAGGAGCACGGAAGAAGGAAAGAGCTGAGGTGGTTTATTATAAATTTGATAAGAAAGGACACTATACCAACGAGTGTCGCTCTGGAAAAGGAAAAGAGAAAGGAAAGGAGGTGATTGGGAAAAAGAAAATCCGATGCTTTAACTGTGATCGGATTGGCCATTATAAGAAAAAATGTCCAGAACCTGTTAGAGAAGGAAAGGGACATATGTATGCATTAGAGCCTGCAAATTCGAGGCCAGTTGTGCCATAAAAAGGGAAGACTATTCTTGGAGGCTCGCTATAGATTCATGATATGTTTGTTAGCATTCTATTTGTTACTAGTGCATCACATTCTTTTATTTCTCGATGTTTGATAGATAAGCTTATTTAAAGTCCTCATATTTAGTTACTTTCTTAAGGGTTGCAAATCTTATAAAAGGGTATGCAACACCTGGGATGAGATGTGACCACTTGTAGTTTTGTTTGCTAGGTTGCACCTTTTCTTGCAGTTTGCATGTAGTCGACTTTGTAGGGTTCAGAATTATAATGGGTATGATTGATTAAGTGAGTATGGTTCTAGAATATTTTGCCATGATGGGAAAATATCACTTAGTCACCTTAGTTGCAATGAACGGATTGTTTGTACCATAGAAAGACCTAATTTCGAAGTGAATGCTTTATTGGATATTTGGGAGTCGAATGATAAGTTGCATCGAGTCTTTATAGTTAGAGAGTTTGTTGGTGTGTTTGAGCTGGTAACTGGATTGCCACTGAAACAAGCCATTGAGTTTCAGCTAGATTTAATGCGTGGAGAAAAACCGATGAGTATGCCACAAGTAGAATGAATCCCGTAGTGATGAAAGAGCTGAAGGTGCAGTTGGTGGATTTGAAATGCAAGAGATATATTCGACCAAGTAGTTCACCTTGGGGAGCTGCCATAGTGTTTGCTAAGAAGCTGGACAGATTGTTGAGGCTATGTATCGATTATTGTAAGTTGAATGAGAAGATGATAAACAATTGATATCCACTACCGAGAATTGATGATTTGTTTGACCAGCAGAGTGGAGCGAAGTTACTTTATCAGTTGGATTTGGCTACCGGGTTTCATCAACTTAGAGTTGCAGATGATAGTATACCATTCATGGCGTTTAGCACATACTATGGATCGTGCAAATGGTTAGTTATGTCGTTCGGACTAACTAATGCGCTGGCATTCTTTATAGATCTTATGAACCAAATCCTCAGAGAGCGGTTGGATAGATTTATGTTGGTCTTCATAGATGATATTTTGGTTTACTCTAAGGATGAGAAGGAGCATGAAGCTCATCTTAGAGTTTGCTTGAGATGTCGAGGAGCATCAGTTGAAGGGCAAGTTTTCAAAGTGCTATTTCTGGAAAAATGAAGTTAAATTCCTTGATCGTGTATTCTCATAATAAGGATCGGCAGTAGATCTGACTAAGATCGAAGCCTTGAATAGTTAGAAGAGGCCAAAAACCGTGATTGAAATAAGGAGATTTCTTGGACTAGCCCGATATAATAAAAGGTTTATAAAGGATTGTTCGCGGATAGCTGCACTGATGACTAAGCTTACACGAAAAGATGTGAAGTTCGTATGGACTAATAAATGTGAGGAAGCTTCCAGACCTTGAAACACCAATTGACCCATGCACTGGTGTTGGTGGTTCTGGAGGGGAATCAGAACTTAGTTTTTCATACGGATGCGTGTGGAACTGGATTGGGAGCTGTGTTGATGCAAAGGGGTAAAGTGATTGTGTAACGACCTGTAATTCCGCCACTTCAAAAATATGACATTTTATTGATTCTAAATATAAAGAATTTGAAAACTGAATAAAAATGCTTGTATATGGTAAATAAGAATGGTAAAATCAATTTTTAAGATTTGAATCAGAAAATTTAGATTTTGGATTTTCATCGAAAAATTAACAAAAGCGGTATTTTTAAAAGTATAAATCGATTTGAGAAAGAAAGAGATTCATATTAAAATTAATTAGTAATGATAATTAAAATCTAATAAGGCTTGTGAAACATAATTTTTATTGGTTTACAAATTGTCCAAATTTTGTCGTATTCTGTCAGTTTTACATACAATGTAAAAATGGAGTTTTTGATATTATTTAAACATGGTTTTATAATATGAATGGACGTGCTTTAATTTATTTAAGGAAATAGGAAAATCATTTTTAATATTGGTTTACCTTAATATATTACTTAACAAAAACGTCAAATTTTGACTGTAAAATATGTCAACAAAAATACTTTTTTTAACCAAAACAAGTTATCGCAACATTTGAAAACATCATCACTTTATTAACCTATATAATGCATACTAACAAATTATGCACACTTTAGATTACTATGTAAATACAAATTCATTTTGAGAACTCAAAATTAACAAATAATTCAAAAAGTAACATGGTTTGAAAATTTATAATTAAAGTTAATTTACAAAACCATAATCATTACACAAAAGTACAAACATATCTCATCTCATTAATGCATAAGTTTTATCTTACATGGAAAATGAGTAAAATGTATTTTTTATTTTTTCACTAATGGTACATAAGGACATAAATCAAATCCTAACATCATTTCACATTTAATACCTCTATTTTCATGCAATGGAAAGGAGTTTCTAATATGGTTAAAAGTCAAAAAAGTAGACAAGGGTAATATGGTCATTTGGTTGTAAAGCTCAAGTATAAATAAGCATCCATACCTTTCATTTTTCGCAAACTCATTTTCTGCTTTCTTCCTTTCTCTTCACTTCTTAAAGCTACACCACTCCATTATCTTCCTCCACCTCAAGCAAACTCCACCGACACCCAAAATCACCTACACCCCTCGGCCAACCACCTACCCACCTCCCAAAACCCACGACTAAGCTTCCTCCACCCACACCCGAGCTAAACTCCACCACCCAAGGTCATATTCGCCCTCTAGACTACCTACCCATGGCCATAAGCATAACCCTAGACCCACACTCCACCTATCCGCCCCTAAACCCACGCACCCACCTTCTCAAGCCCAACCCGAGCCTACACCCCCTCCAAAGCTCCCGCACCCTCCTCTGATACAAAAAGAATTTCGAAGCGACAAGTTCAGATCGCGGGAAAAAGGAGTACGTTAGCTCATGAAGCATGCTAGTTTTGCAAAAGATTGACGGAGTTGATATGAAGATGAGAAATTCACATCGCTATTTAATTATATAAATTATCAATTTTAATTATTATGTTAGATAATCGCCATTTGATGATATGGATGTTGGAGTGATTGTTTGAATATATTGGATGAATAGTAGAGTTATGCTAATATACTTACTTGTTGATAATCACTATGCTATAAGAATGGATTTTATGTTAGTGATGAAGATTGGAAGTGATTATGCTTATTGTTGATTAAGTAATCACTTTTCAAGTATTATCAGTTTTATTAATATGGTATATGTTGGAATTATTAAGCCTTTATTTGAATAATGAAAAAAAAAATCAAATTTGGATTTTTAAATAAAGGCAAATTGGAATGGAAGTATAATCGAAATCGAAAATGGAAATTGGATTTGAAATGGAAAGTGAAATTGAAATTGAGATGAATAGTGAAATTGAAACTGAAATCGATTTTGAAAATTGAAATTGAGATTAATGTTGAAGTTTAAATTAGAATTGAAATTATATTTGAAATCTAAGTTTAATTTTAAATTGAAATTAGAATTGAAATTGAATTGAAATTGGATTTAAAAATTTAATATTAAAACAATAACAATACAATAATATTGTAATATGGAAATAGTGGAAATATATTTTTAATACCTAAAAAAACTAAAAATATTGATCTGAAATGATTTGTAATGTTTTTATATGTAATTGTATTCAACTTAGAGAATTAATTTTAAATATTGTAAACTAAGTTAAAACTAGGTGCGTCACGTAACGATAGTTTGCGATTTCTCGACGAAAAGTTCAAATGAGTATATAGAGTGAATTATAGCTCGGATTTCTTAGAAATAAGAAATGTTCGGTCTATTATAACCATAATCTTTCAAATAGAAAAAGAAATCAAGATTTCATCTTATAGATTTTGAATTATGTCCAAATCAATTTTTTAGAAAAATCACGCTTGTGCAGTTAAGTAGCCATAATGGGAAATCTTTTTAAATGGATGCTTTTAATTAGTGAAAATATGGAATAAATTTGGTAAATCAATTTAAATATTTTAGAAGTGATATGAAGTGGAAAATATGAATTTTAAAATGTTAAAAATTTGTTTAAATCAAATAAGCGTGTAAATCACTTTCCGTAGCACGTTTCTACTGTCGCTTCTACGACTTATAAAAAAAAGAAGGTTTAAGGTTGATGAACTTTTCCTAGAAACAATTATGAATGTTTGTAAAAGGATAATTAAGCATTTAAAAGATAATTTTGAATCTTTATAATCAATTCCAAAATAAAAGCTAATAATTACGTATGCGGAATCGACTAGTACATTTATCTCGCTTGTGGGATCTGGGAAGATAAAACAAGGTGTTTAACTAAGGTTAAGAATAAAGCAAACTTTTCTCCAAACTTACCTAGCCTATGTTTTTTTTTCTTAGGCGAGGGGTGGAACATATCGGAAGGAAAGCTCAGATGCTCTAAAAAGATTATATTAAATTTTTCCAAAATAAAAGAAGATCGGTATTATCTAAAATTTAAGCAATCTCCCAAATAAATAAACTACAACTTGTATTATATAGAGATAATCTTCTTATACTTGGTATTAAATTTCGAAGAGGGAACTCATCCTATTTGTGGAAATGAAATGACGATCTCACCATTTTTCCGCCCACAACACTTGTTGAATAAAGAAATTGTTATTGAGTAAAATTAGAATGATTTCTATGATCATATATACTCAATAGTGTTTCTTAAGATTGATTTAGTGTTCATAGTAAATGAAGTATTAAATAACATTGTTTTTGACCTATTTAAAAGTCAAGAAATTCTGGATCGATGATTTCTAAGAAATTAGAAAATGTTTTCCCAATTAATAAGTAAATGAATTTAGAATTACTTCAAGACAAAAGGAAGAGATTTTATAATCATCCAAAAGAAATGAATGGGAAGAGGTTTAATAAATCATGTGTACTCATATTTACTTGTTTTATCGATGATTGGATTTCGAAGGAATGATGGTCGAATTTGGATAATTCCTATCCCAAACCACTTTGAACCAATCCATGTGTTCAAAGAATGAACCAGTGTTGAAGACAGAGATATTGAGATGAATAATAACAAAGGAATACTTGTTGATTAATTGGGGACAAACTCTCGATTTACTTATTATAGCAGTGGTCTCTTTGTTATGAAAAACCTTAGAAAAAATAAGGACTTCTCGCCTAGAAATGGCCGAGGAAAGTACCTTCGGCTTCGTTCAGTTATAAAATGGACATGTATGGACGAGTGTCTCACCTTGTATTCTAATTCACATTGAGTGATCTCTATAAAATGTATATCAGTCAGTGGCGGAGAAGACACCTTCTCAACTTAACACCCTTTCCCAAGACATACGAGCTCAGGAAGTTATATATTTGTAGAGACCAGTCATGTGAATATGGAATAGCAATGTGGCATTCAAAATGGAAGGAGTTTGGGATATGTGAAAAAGTAATCGTTGCCTTAAGCCTGATCAACCGGAAATGACCAAAACATGGTAGATGTGGCAAGGCAAAGTTGGTCATTCCATTAGGATATGATCATTCCCTTCTAGATAGATTTCTACTCGCCATAAAGTTCAGGTATCTAATCATTGTAGAAAGTATGCTAAAACGAGCACAAGGATAAAGGTTGGTAACGATCGAGGGGTGATATTCGTTACTATCAAGTTACAAAGGTGGACTGGTCTTGTGTTGGTAAATGATCCTTTGTGTTCGTCCTTGGTACATCCATCTAGAGATGTACCCATTGGATGGTAGTCCCTTCACCTGGGCATTGTTATGGAAATCCATTCTCCAATAAGTACTTGAGATTTTTTTGTAAAGCCTAGTATGTTGGAATTTAACAATGGTAATAATTTCGGCTAAGATTAATAAGTTTATTTGCAAATGTTTTCACAGCAATGTCATTAGAAATAATTTCAAATGTTTTGATATGTAAAAGTGTTTTAGTTATCATAAGGAAAAACCTATCCGTGTTTATGTGTGGGTGTGATCTTATGAGATACTCTTTCTTTTCAAAAGAATTTCATTTAAAGGCTTCTATATGACACTGTCATTTATTGTTGAGTTTTTCTCGCATTGGTTTATCAAGCCTGATCCGGTATTTTCAATACTCGAGTCAGATCCGAGTAGTTTTAGGTTTAGTTGAAGTCGATTGGAGTTTCAAGAGGAGTTGGAGATATTCACCTATGTATGGGTGTATTCTATCATCGGTTTTGCTTAGTGAGTTTTTTGTTTTTTGATGTTTGTCAGCATTTGTAAGGATACATGTTTATAACTGTCCGACCTGAATCTAGGTAGACTCTGATATATGTATTTTAAAAGTTTTCCGCTGTAAAGATATTGTTCAATATTATATAATATTCCTTTCATGTGAGATTTTGTTCTTTCTTATTTTTTTACCCTTTATGATCCATCTTTTCGTCCAATTTGAGTAAGACATATGTGGTTTATTGTCAACTTAAAGGGTACGGAAAAATGGGCTATGATATTTAGTATCGGAGCTTTTGGTTGAGCGAACAACTGAGCTTGATGGGGGTAAGGCTTATTAGAGATAGGATTAGTAATATCCTATGATGAGTAACTCATTAGAGATAGGGTTTGTAACACCCTAGAATAATTATTTGAGAGTACTATATATGAGCGCGAGTTTTTTTAATTTTGTAAAAATAATTTTACTTTATTAAATGTTGGTAAATGAACTAATTTTACCTTGGGTTTATATTTTAAATATTAAAGGGGATATTATTATTTTTGGTTAGAAATTAAGGACCATTTGTAATTTAGCACAGTAAAACTAAAATATGAATATCTTGTGATTAGAATTGCACGGTTTGACTATAAGATATTTTATGATAATATTGAAGCTATAAGTTGTATTTAGAGAAAGTAAAAAAAAAAAGCACACTTAGAAAAATTCTTATCTATAAGATAGGAAAAGATATGCCTAAATTGAGACTTTAGATAAATTAATGTAAAAGGGTAAGTTATATAACTTATAAAGGAGATAAAATAATTTGAAATTTAGACACTTTGATTAGGTTAAAACCAAAGTGAAATTTAGAAATAAGAGATATAAGAAATATCATCCTAATATAAAACTTTGAATTAGTGATACATTTAGGGTAACATTTGTAATTCAAAATGAAGTAAGATTATAAGTGGATAGGTTATAAAAAGTTTTAAAAAAAATGGGAAGTTTTGAATAATATGGGTAGTAGGATAATTGTTGGATGAAAATGTTTAAATAACAAATACCATGTTAATTAAATTTCATTATTTGACTATAACGTATTTGATGGGTTTAAGGTAAAGAAATTTGATTTAGAAAATGGATAGGTAAATAAGTTAAGTAGATAATCATAGAATTAGTAAGAAAAAAAAGTACGCTTAGTAAAGTTATCTTATTAATATATTGATAAGATAAAAATATTAGCTAAATTAAGACATTGGATAAATAAAACTAAGGATTAAGTTGCAACTTATTAATTTGAGATAATAGTAGAATTCCACATTTGTTAAAAACCCTAATTGAATTAATAACGGATTGAAGTTTAGGGATATGTATATATACTGTTAGGAAGTAAAGGTATATTATATAAGTTTAAGTCATATTTGTATGCTTAAGTAATAATGGATTTAGTTGAAAGTAAATGGTTATGAAATAAACATGGATTAATAAAAATTTGGAAGATATATATTAGGTAAAAATGAATGTGAATAAATATATAAGTTATATGTAGATCATTTTGGCACATAAATTTTTGATCTAAGATTTGAGTAGAAGTTTGTGGTGTTTATACTAGTCCGAGAAAGGATTTGTCACCCAATTCTTGACAGAAAACATTGATGAGGGTTTATGATTATATACTCAATTTTTCTACCATAGTTGAGAGCTATGCAAGAAAATCAATGGTTTGTGATTAAGAAGCTTGATCAGAGTCTGCACTAGAAAATCGGCGGATCGATACAAGCTCGGAAGTAAATGTTGTGAATTCGAATAATAGAACGAATCAAATATCTTATACAGATGATCTACGTATATTATATGAAACTAAGTTTAAAAATAATTTTTTTAGGGAAACCCTTCTAAGTTTAAGTTCAGCATAATTTCGAGGACGAAATTCTTCTAAGTCGGGGAGAATGTAACGACCTGTAATTTCGCCACTTCAAAAATAATATATTATTGATTTTAAATATAAAGAGCTTGAAAACTAAATAAAAATGCTTATATATTGTAAATAAGAATGGTAAAATCAATTTATAAGATTTCATTCAAAGAAATTAGATTTTGGATTTTCATCGAAAAATCAGCAAAAGCGTTATTTTTAGAAGGTATAAATCAATTTGAGTAAGAAAGAGATTCATATTAAAATCATTATTAATGATAATTAAAATCTAGTAAGATTTGTGGGACATAATTTAATTGGTTTACAAAATGTCCAAATTTGTCCCGTTTTGTCGGTTTTACATACACTGTAAAAATAGAGATTTTGATATTATTTAAATATGCTTTTATGATATGAATAGACCGGTTTCAATTAATTTAAGAAAGTAGAAAATTCATTTTTAAGATTAGTTTGCTTTAATATATAGCAAAAAAGGTTAAATTTTGACTGTAAAATAGGTCAATAAAAAGATTGGCTTTAACGAAAACAAGTTATCGTAATGTTTTGACAATGATCACTTATTAACCTATATAATGCATATTAACAAACTATGCCCACTTTAGATTATCATGCAAATAAAAATTCATTTTGAAAAGTCAAAATTTACAAATAATTCAAAAAAGTAACATGATTTGACAATTTATAATTAAAATTAATTTATAAAACCACAATCATTACACAAATTACTAACATATCTCATCTCATTAATGAATAAGTGTTATCTTACATGGAAAAGGAGCAAAACATATTTTGGTATTTTATCAATAATGGAAAAGTGGCAAAAACCATTACATATGGACATAAATCAAATCCTACCATCATTTCACATTTAATGCCTCTCTTTTCATGCATTGGAAAGGAGTTTCTATTATGATTAAAAATCAAAAAAGTAGACAAGGGTAATATGATCATTTGGTTGTAAAGTTCAAGTACAAATAAGCATCTGTACCTTCCATTTTTTCACAAACTCATTTTTTACTTTCTTTTCACTTCCTAAAGCTACACCACTCCATTATCTTCCTCCACCTCAAGCAAACTCCACCAACACCCAAAATCACCTCCACCTTGGCCTAACCTCCACCCGAGCCCCCCAAGCACCCCACTAACCTCCACCCATTAGGCCAACCACCTACCCACCTCCCAAAACCCACGGCCAAGCTTCCTTCTCCCACACCCGAGCTAAACTCCACCACCCCAAGGTTATATCCACCCTCCACACCACCTACCCATAGCCATAAGCCAAACCCAAGACCCACACTCCATATACCCACCCCTAAATCCATGCACCCTCCTTTCCAAGCCCAACCCGAGCCTACACCCCCTCCAAAGCTCAACACCCTCCTCTTATAAAAAAAAAGAAAAAGAAATTTGAAGCGACAAATTCTAAACATGGGAAAAAGAGAGTGCGTTAGTTCGTAAAGCACGTTAGTTTTGCAAAAGATTGACGGAGTAGAAATAAAGATGAGAAATTCTCATCGCTATTTAATTACATTAATTATCAAGTTTAATTGTTATATTAGATAATCACCACTTGATGATATGGGCGTTGGAACAATTGTTTGAATATATTGGATGAGTAGTAGAGTTATGCTAATATACTCACTTAGTAATAATCACTATGTTATGAGAATGAATGTTATGATAATGATGAATATTGGAAGTGATTATACTCATTGTTGATTAAGTAATCACTATGTTATGAGAATGGATGTTATGATAATGATGAATATTGGAAGTGATTATACTCATTGTTGATTAAGTAACCACTTTGTCAAGTATAATTAGTTTTATTTATATGGTATATGTTGGAATTATTAAGCCTCTTTGTGAATAGTGAAAAAAATCAAATTTGGATTTTGAAAATAAAGTCAAATTGGAATTGAAGTATAATCGTAATCGAAATCGAAATTGTATTTGAAATGGAAAGTGAAATTGAAAACGAAATTGAGATGAATAGTGAAACTGAAATTGAAATCAATTTTGAAAATTGAAATTTTAAAATCAATTTTGAGCCAAAAAGTTCAAATGAGTATATAGAGTGAAGTACAACTCGGATTTCTTTGAAATAAGAAATTTTTGGTCTATTATAACCATAAATTTTCAAATAGAAAATGAAAATCAAGATTTCGTGTTTTAGAAAATTAATTTTCTAGAAAAATCGTGCTTGTCAAGTTAAATGAACATAATGGCAAATCTTTTTAAATAAACGTTCTTAATTAGGGAAAATATGAAATAAATTTGATAAATCTATTTAAATAGTTTAGAAGAGATTTGAAGTGGAAAATGTGAATTTCAAATATTGAAAAGTTATTTAAGTTAGGTAAGCTTATAAAGCACTTTCCGTAGTACTACTCCGCTGTCAAATGTTAAAAAGTTAAGCACCTTCTCTTAACTTAACACCCTTTCTCGAAAAATACGTGCTTAAGAAGTTATATATTTGTAGAGACCAGTCATGTTAATATGGAATGGTAATGTAGCATTCAAAGTTGAAGGAATTTGTGCTATGTGAAAAAGTAAACGTTGCCTCAGGCCTCATCAACCGGAAATGACCAAAATACGGTAGATGCAGCAAGGCTAAGTGGGTAATTTGCATTAGGATATGATCATTCCCTTCTAGATAGATTTCTTCCCACTATAAAGTTTAGGTATCTAATCATTGCGAAAAGTATGCTAAAATGAGCGCTCGGATAAAGATCGGTAATGACCAGGGGATGACATATTCGGTACTATCTAGTTACAGAGGTAAGCCATTCTTGTGTTGGTAGATGATCTTTTGTGTTGGTCCTTAGGACATCCATCTCTAGGTGTACCCATTAGAAGGTAGTTCCTTCACCTGGTCATTTGTATGGAAATCCATTTTCCAATAAGAACTTGGGATTTTGTTTGTAAAGCCTAATATGATGGAATTTACAAATGTTAACAATTTTGGCTAAGATTGATAAGTTTAGTTAGATGTTTTCAAAGCAACGTCATTAGAAATAATATCAAATTTTTTGATATATAAAAGTGTTTTAGTTTTCATAATGGAAAAATTTATCCGTGTTTATGCATGGGTGTGGTCTTATGAGATACTCTTTCTTTCAAAAGAATTTCATTTAAAGGCTGATATATGACACTGTCATTTATTATTGAGTTTTTCTCACGCTGGTATATCAAGCCTGATCCGTGTATTTTCAATATTCGGGTCAAATCCGAGTAGTTTCAGTTTAGTTCAAGTCGATTGGAGTTTCAAGAGGAGCTGGAGATATTCATTTACGTATGGGTGCATTCTATCATTGGTTTTGCTTAGTGATGTTTCTGTTTTTTATGTTTGTCAGCATTTGTAAAGAAAGATGTTTATAAATATTCAAGCTGAATCTAGGTAGACTTTGACATATGTATTTTAAAAGTTTTCCGTTGTAAAGATATTGTTCAATATTATATATTATTCCATTCTTGTGAGATTCTGTTCTATCTTATTTTTCTTTTTACCCTTCATATACCATCTTTTCGTTGAATTTGAGTTGGACATGTGTGGTTTATTGTCAACTTAAAGGGTACGGAAATACATACCTTGACAGATTGCTTATACTTCTAGACATCTTAGATCACATGAAGTTTGTTATCCTATGCATGATTTGGAGTTAGCTGCCGAATTATTTGCTTTGAAGATGTGGAGGCGTTATCTTTTGGGACAGCGATTTGAGCTTTATACATGATAAGTCATTGAAGTACCTGTTCTCTCAGAAGGAGCTGAACAAGAGACAACATAGATGGTTGGAATTTATCGCTGCTTATGATTTTGGAACTGCGTATACACCCGGAAAGGAAACAAGGTAGCGGATGCACTTAGTAGGAAACATCAGAATGCAGTATTGGCTTTGATTGTTGAGTGGAAAGACTTGGAAGCATTACCAGCTTGTAGAGTTCAATTTAGACCCGAGTCATGTTATAGTGCGGGAAGTGTTGTATTGTCATGTTTAGAAGTTCGACCAATAATGATTGAGAAGAAGCTTCTAAACAAGAGGAGGATCCAGTTTTGGCTGAGCGGATCAGAAAGTTAAAGGAAGGGAAAGAGAGCGATGACTTAAAGGATTTCAATCTTGACCAAAAGGGATGGTTAATAAAGAAAGGAAGGTTGTTTGTTCTGAATGTATGGGACACGAGGAAAGAAGTTTTGGATGAATGCCATCGTTCGAAGTTCACTATTCATTCAAGACGAACAAAGATGTATCAAAATATGAAGAGAACTTTCTTATTGGAAGGTATGAAATGGGACATTGGTTTATGTGTTAAGTAGTGCTTGAATTGCCAGTAGGCAAAGGCTAAACTCCAAAAATCAAGCGGATTACTTCAGTTGGATGTTCCAATATGGAATTGGGATTCTATCTCTATGTATTTTGTTGACGGGTTACTAAGATCTAATAGAGGAAATGAAAGTATATGGGCCATAATGGATAGATTGACCAAGAGTTCCCATTTTATTCCCACCGGGTCAAATAGGACTGCACCTAGTCTGGTGAAGTTGTTTATGAAGAATGTAGTTAGACTGCACGGGATTTCTAGTAGTATTTTTAGTGATAGAGATTCATTGTTTACTAGTGAGTTCTGGAAGAGTCTACAGAGAGCATTAGGAACCAAGCTCAATATGAGTACCGCTTACCATCCACAAACTGATGGACAAACGGAAAGAGTTAACAAAACCTTGGAGGATTTGTTAAGAGCATGTGTATTGGATTTCAAGGGATTATGGGAAGTCCATCTCCATTTAGTCGAGTTCTTATATAACGACAGTTATCAGAGTAGTATTGGGATGGCTTCGTTTGAGGCTTTGTATGGAAGACCATGCAAATCTCCTGTATATTGGTTAGAGACCAAGGATAGATTGGTTCTTGGTCTAGATTTATTAAAGGAAGACATAGAGAAGATTGAGTTGATCGAAGCTAGGATTAAGGAAGCTTGGTCTAGGCTAAAAAGTTATGCAGACAAAAGAAGGAAGGATATGGAATTCTCTGTTGGAGACTATGTGTTTATTAAGGTTTCACCGATGAAAGGTGTGACTAGATTTGGAAAGTCAGGGAAGTTATCACCTAGATTCATTGGACCCTTCCGTATTGTTAAGAGGATCGGGAAACTCGCTTATAGAGTGGAGTTACCGAATAGTTTGGCAGGAGTCCATGGTGTTTTTCATATTTCTCATCTTAGAAAGTGTATTAGAGACATGGAGACCACTATAGCACCTACAGTGTTGGAAGATTTATTGGTAGATCCAGACTTAACTATTATTAGGAAGGCTGTCGGGATAATCAAGAAAGATGAAAAGCAGTTAAGGAACAAGACAACCAGATTAGTGAAAGTCCAATGGAGTGATGATGCAAGAAACTATACTTGGGAAACTAAGAGCATGATTAGAGAGGTTTACCCTAATTTGTTTGATGGTACGTTTTACCTTTGATTGTTTTGTTGAGTACCTTACAGTAATTTCGAGGACAAAATTCTTTAAGGTGGGAAGTCTATAATACCCCATATTTTTATAACATTATTTAGAATAATTAATTGGGTAAGTTAGATAAAATAATGTGAAGATTAATAGGTTGAGATTTGATTAGACTAAGGGTAGTCATGCCATATTAGTGTATTAATTAAAATAAAATAACATAAACAAAGGTGTTAGGAATAAGCAAGGGCAATATGGGAAATAGGAAAGGCTTATATCATAAAACCTTAGGAAATGAAACTCATGTTCATTTCATTTTTATTCAAACTAAAATTTTGCCAAGGCTGGCGACCATTATTGTTCTCAAGAGAAGACAAAACTAGGGTTCATGGAGAGGAAGGCAATCAACTAAATTAACAGTCTAATCTCACATATTATAATCTCAAGGCTAAGGTGAACAATTACTTCGTCCCATTTTCATATGGTTTTCGGTTTAATATTAGATCCGAAATTTTTTTTGCAAGTATATGCCATGTTTTGATGATTAAAGGTATATGTGTGTGTGTGTGTGTGTGTGTGTGTATGCTTGATTAATGAATTATGTATGTTCATATTAATTTTTACAACATATTTAACATGAAAACCCTATTAAATGACATCAAAATGCCTTGAAAATTTAAATATACGACAGAATTGATATTTTGGATACAGGTTCTAATTTTCATAATTTTCTGAATCGATGTGAAATTTATATTAATTTTCTAATGAAGAAAATGATTTACTGAGTTATAAAGCATTTATGGCTAAAATAATAATTATTTGGGTTTGAAATTTTTATATGTTGGAAAACATATTAAAAGAGATTTTCTGGAATTTTTCTAGATTTTGCCTAAGTTATTTGATGAATATATAAAATTATTTAAGGTATGGGACTTAGGTGTTTTATATATTTAGTTAGGAAGAAGGTGCATTTTATAAAATAAAATGATTATTTAATTCTGAAAATAGTGGCGATACTTTTCTGAAAAGTATTTGTTAATCAATGAGAATTTGACAAATAAAGGCAGGTTAGTTGAAAATTATCCATTTTAAGTTAAAAATAAGAAAAATCATACTTTTAGCATATTCCAGCTAATTCTGGCATTAAACCTTCCGACCCAGACCTTCCGACAAGGTCGAGAGGTTCGAAGCTTTCGACATGTCAAATCAATGCATATGGTATCAAGTTACTTGGTGCGTAATGAATTGAACAGAGTCGACAGGTTCAAGTCGAAAGGTTGGTTGCTAAAGAGGTTGAAATGTTTTTGTTTTGTAAACCAAAGATAGCCTGCTTCGCTTTCGAAAAGGAGCTTTCGACTTGGTTGCTTCCGACCAGGTCAATTACTAAGGTAAAAGTTTTAAATATTTCGACACAGTCGAAAGGTTACTTCTGCTTTAAGTTTTAAACCTTCCGACACAAGTTGAAAGGTTCAGTTTTAAACCTTCGGACACAGTCTAAAGATTACTGTCGCTTTATGTTTTGAACCTTCCGACATAGTCAAAAAGCTATTGCCGCTTTTGTTTTGTTTTGGTTTGTACCTTTCGACAAAGTCGAAAGGTTCCCTGGTTTAAAAAAAACTGGTTACTTCTCTAGGCTTTCGAAGGAAATCTTCCGACTTAGGTGATTTACCCTTGTTTTCTAAAAGAAGTATAATTGAAGTTTTTAAGCAGAGTTTTCGACAAAATCGAAAGGTTGCTTCAAATAAAGTCGAAAGGTTTATGTTTTAAAAGGTTTAACACTTTAGAAAGGTTTGTTTATTCAATTTTTTCAAAAGGATTATTTTGATTGGTTTCAAAAGGTTTTAGTTCAATGGCTTTGAAAGGATTGAGTTCAATGGTTTCAAAAGGTTTATTCTGAATGGTTTCGAAAGGTTTTAGTTCAATGGTTTCGAAAGGTTTATTTTGAATGGTTTCGAAAGGTTTTAGTTCAATGGTTTCCAAAGGTTTTAGTTCAATGGATTCGAAAGGTTTGAGTTCAATGGTTTTAAATGGTTTATTTCGAATGGTTTCGAAGGGTGAGTTTGATGATTTTATAAGGTTTGTTTTCAAAGGATTCAAAAGGCTTGATATGGAAGGTTTTCTAAGGTTTTGTCTAAAGCAATATTTTAAAGTAATTTTAAAGAAGGATATCCAAAGGTTTTATTGTTTCGAAAGGTATGATTTCAAAAGGTTTGAGGTTTGATTTTGAAAGAATGGTTTCAAAAGTATAGAAAGAGGTTCTTTCAAGAGTTCAATTGTTTTCATCAACCAAGATTTAAATAAAGAAGATATGTATATAACATAGTGATATAATTCTGAGTAAAGCATAAAGACTACATACCATTCCGTGTTTAAGTTTGATTTAAAGGTTTTAAATCATTTTGAAAATTTTTTCAACGAAAATTATGGGAGGAGATCCTTAAATGAAAATGACTCAGATATTAGAATACTAGATGAGAGTACTATGGAGTCGTGCCCTATACATTAACTATTAACCCTAGCTAATTGTTGTCTAAAATTCCAGCATGTAGGGCTTGGTCATAGGTGGACTAAAATTATGATTACATACCGAAAGGAATATACGTTTGCATACCGATAGGTTTTTAGTGAGCTCTAAAATCCATTAGGATCAGGAAGACCTAGGAGATGATTAAGCTAGGGATAGACCATCCAGAAGTAGAGTATTTAACAGATAGTTAAGGAAAACCGTCCAGCAGCGGAGTATTTAACAGATAGTTAAGGACAGACCATCCAGAAGGGAAGTATTTAATAGATAGTTAAGGATGGATAATCCAACAGAAGGATAGCTAACAGGTGTTAAACTAATTTTGATTATATTGTCTGGTAGGCCTGAGTCAGCCAAATGTTAAAAGTTATCCAAACAAAATTTATGTGTTTGAATAGATAATTCATTATTACCTGATATTTATGTATGTTCACATAATGATGCTTTACAGTGTCTAATCAGTTTTGGTTACAGGAAAAGGTGCATAGATATGTTCTGCTAAGCGGGATGGTCACGATTAACACACACACACATACACACATAATATATATATATATATATATATATATATATATATTCCGGGGTGTATGGTATTATTCACACCAAGCTTTATGTCTGGCTTGAAGTTTATATTTTCTCATTAAACTCTCAGGTACTCAAAATTAATTTAAGTAGCCTGAAGGGTCAAGGTCTTTTCAAGTTTAGTAGGATGACGAATGGGGCTACCGGAGGCATGCAGAAGGCAAACAGATAACCAGTGAGGATTTGCAGTATTTATTTATGTTTTGTTGAATTTCCGCTGTATTTGTATTAAGTATATTATGACTACATGACTCTAATTTTCCAAGGGGCTATCTTCATATACCACTTTTGGCATATTTTTGTAATAAGTATATTTGATCTATGCTTAGGAACGTATTTAGGATTAGGTGAAATGAATATGGGACATCTATTTTGAATGTAACGAAGAAAAGTTTGTTTTGAAATCTGAGATTTTTCTTATATTCAATTGCTTGTGATATTATAGATACCAATAAGATAGCTGTATTTAGTCGTCGGAAGTTAATACTGTAGATGACTGCAGCATCTGTAGCGCTAAGCTTTTGGCCTCTAGATTGGGGATATTACACGATCTTTCGGTGTCAGTCCGAAATTGGGCTGTTTCGACGGAAACGAAAATCAATGTAATTTTAACTCACATTTAATTTTATCATATCATCTCAATAATGTTATAAACATTTATTTATTGTTTTGGATGTTAATGGAATTGTTTGATTGCTTATTTGGTTTAATTCCCGATAAGAAAATGGATGACATATTAATTTGATCATTATAAACTCGTATGATTATCTATATATTATCCAACACCACTGTTTTGCAGAAAAAATATATAGAGAGATCAAAAGTGTGTTTCTCGCTTATAAATCATTTATTTACATCCATATGCTGTTATTGATGGTTGATTTAAATTAAGTACAGATAGTTTAAATGTCGGTATAGCGATTTCGCTATATCGTCAATTATTAAATTCCATCCCCAAAACTCCGTCATATGAACTTGAGCTTGTGTTTTTGCTAGAAGGAATATTGGAAATTTATTAGTCATTTTGATTAATGATAATTTAAATTAATTTAATTATTTTTATTAATTAATTTAAGATTAATTAACCAATTTAATTAACGATGTTTAAAATTGGTTTAGCTTTTAGATTAAATTAATCATTTTTGATAATGATGTTTTATTCTTAATTAATCATTTTATTTAATGATTATTTGAGTTTAATTAATTCTTTTAATTATTGATAATGGAGTCTAATCAATTTATTGAACTTAATTAATTATTTCAATTAATGATAATTGAAATTAATAATCATTTTGATTAATGATATTTAAAAGTGATTAATCATTTTAAATAATGATATTTGAATTCAATTAATAATTTTAATCAATGATTTTTTAAGTTTAATTAAATTTTTTAACAAATGATATTTGGAATTTAGTTAAATCATTTTAATTAATGATGTTTTATAATTAAATAAATCATTTTAAAAAATGTTGTTTTTAATTAATTGTTTTAGCTGATAGAGTTTAAATTTAATTAATCCAATTAATTTATGATTATTTGAACTTAATTAATAGTTTTGATTCAGGGAATCTAAAATTACTCATCATCAATTAATGATATTGAGATTAATTATTCACTTAATTAAGGATTATCTGAATTTAATAAATCTCTTAATTAATGATATTTAAAAGTCAATTAATTGATTTTATAAAAGTGATTAAAGTAAATTATTTGATATAATATAAAATTACCTTAATAGACTGATTTAAAGTTAACAAACTGATTTAATAAAGATTTTTAAAGTTGGTTTACTAATGTTATAAAAGTGTTTGGAAATAATTATCTATTTTATTATAGATAATGAATTTTTTTATTTAAAAGAAAATTTAAATGTGATTATTTATCTTTCGTGATAATTAATATTGTTTTAAAGTTATAAAAAAGGAATCGGACCTTGATTATTGGGATGTTAAGTGGGATAACCTTCTGGATGTTCGATCTGATGTCGGTTTAGGCCTTCGGGGTCGCGCACTTAGAATAAATTATTCATGCACTTGGAAAAACCTATTTTCTTAAAGTTTTAGCAAATAGGAACTAATTATAAAAGTGTTTTACCAATATGAAAATGAAGCAAAAGTTTAGTTCGTTTTTAAAAGTAAAAGTTTGATTTGTTTGTGGAAATGAATTATTTTCGTAAGGCGAATCACTTGTATGGAAACGACTTATTTGTATCATTAGCACTAAACATCGAAGAAGTAAACTTGTCACTATTTCAAAAGTCAAGAATAATTATTGGACATGACTTTGAGGTAACACTACCTTGACTTTCCGATATTTTTGTTAACCAAGAAAAAGAACAAGTTTGAATTCAATGAGTGGTGATAAGTATACAAGTCTTAATTTCCATATATGTTTGTTTAATATCCTCGATTGTTGGTATCTCAGCTATCGGTTACTTCAGCTACTTTATTATCGTCATTCTCATATGATTTATTGCTCCATTGAGCATTAATTATCCTTTGCCCGACCAGAGTGCATGGTTTTTGGGGGCCAAGTTATGTGGGGTTGCTCCCATTGGGATATTTTTACGTCTCATGTAGATTTTTATGTACCATCACGTGAAAAATGGTTGAGAGTTTTTAGATGTGAAATATTCGAATTCTCGGTTAGGTTTGGTGGGGTCCGGCTTGGAGTTCTCGGTGTTTTTTTAAATATATTGCTAGAGGTGTACTTTTTTATTTAAGGGGGATGCACCCTCCTTGTCATTTGTTGGAAAATTTCATTTCCATATTTGATTCAAAAACCCTGAATCTATTTTAGCTTTAAATTGCCACGAGTAGAGCCAAAAATCCACATCAGGGCATTTAACTATTAAATTCAGTCCATATTATTTAGTTTGGATTGTTGCTTTATCTAGTCCATTCTATCAAATTGGACCGTTACCTTATTCTGTCAATTCTATCAAGTAGGACGGTTACCTTATTCAGTCCATTCTATCAGGTTCGGAATATTTCTTATTTAGTCCATTCTATCAGGTTGGACTGTTTTCTTGTTTTATCCATTCTATCCAGATTGGATTTTACTCGGTTTATTTCCATTCTTTCAAGTCTAGTTTAGTGTTGTTTATGCTCATTCATATTTGGATTTGTTTCTTAATATTTATTTCTGCTCTTACCTGTATAGGTGTTATTCTTATAAGGTAAAAACCCATTTCGCATTAGTGACGTGGTCTCACGGAACTTTTATACGATCCCCATTAATCGAGTTATCTCACGCTGGTATTTCCAAACTGATCCGAGTGTTATTTATTATATTGCTCGGGTCAGACTGAGTTCCTAGTTGGCTTTGGTGATATGGAAATGTTTGAGAGGAGCTGGAGATTCAGCTAACGTAGTATTTTAAATTTCCGTTGTATTATATAGTATACCTATCGGCATTTGTAAGGCCAAAATTTTATAATTGTCCAGCTAATAAGGCTTGTTTTTAACTTTGATATACTCTGTATGTTTGGAATGACAGTTTCTACTGTCCTTGTTACATTTATTGTCGATTCCATTGTAAGATTATGTTTTTCCCTATTCTCTCTTCTTTCTCTTTATTTACCCTAACAATCTGCCCTTTTGTCGATTAGATGCGCGACACTGGGACACGGTGGCAATGTTCGGTGTTGGCCTTCGATGGTCAAAACGGCGGGTCGTTACACGTCATAAATGCATATTCAAGGCTACTTATATAAATATATCTATTATAGATATATATTCTCATTCTTACAATCTTTTACCTCCATTGCCTCTATAGTTTTTGTAGTTGACTCTAGGTCTTTATTTTATCACGTGTTTAAGTTTTCTTCTTCAAATTCATTTACTACCACATTTATCTAAATCTTAATATTGTTGCCAATTTTCTCATTTGTTCAATATTTTATTTTTATTCTAATTTATTCTCTGTATCTTCTTCTTGCCTATTTCACATACTCTCTATTCCATTTCTTTTCATCTTATTGACATTTTTATTTCATTCATATCTTAGTGTTCAACTTTTGGGATTTACTACATTTTAATACATTGGAACAAAATTTCGACTCAATAAATGTTAACATGGTAAATTTCCATATCTCATCAAAATGGGATGATATTTGTGCTAGGTTTTTATTTACAAAGAATTGTCTTTCTATTTTCCTAAAATAGACGTTACAAACATAGTGATTATGTACATCTTTTTCACAAACACACACACACATATATTCCTTGTTACTCCAAATGTCACACTTTTATTTATTTTAAACATAATACTATGTGGAAATCTACTTGCAACATTCCATATTCCTATGGATTAAATTATCACAAAAACCCAAAGATCTAAATAAATATTCATTTCAACTTAATTCATACACCAAATAAAAATTGATTCCTAACCATTATGCATTTCATTAAGATTTCATTCAATTCATATTCGTCGAATAAATATAAATTCCTAATCATTAAGCATCAATTCATATTCATTAATCGTTTTCAACATAAAATTACCAATTCTAATCATTAGGAAGTTCGATATCAACTTCACATACAATTCCAAACTAGTTTTCATAACAGGAAAGTATTGATTCATCGATATAAATTACATAGCCAAGTTTAACCTCTTTAACGTTTCTTATTCATGAATTTGTTTGCGACTTAAATTCAATTTCTCAAGCATGTAGGAATAAATCTACAATGATGTAATCTAGTATTATATAAAAACATATATTACTCCCACTCACCTTTTTAAACGCTTCCAAATCTCTAGATCTAATCTCTGTTATCTGTATTCTCCATTTTGACTCCCTATTCAGATCCATAAGCAACATTTACATATAGATCTATTATAATTTCAATTAAAGAGAAGAGATTTAGATTAATTTATTAATTAGAACTAGATCTATAGTTTACTTCTGATGTAGCAACTCAGTTTGAACCTATTTTCTGTTCTCTATCATCTTTTATTCTTCTCCAAAGTGTATACATGCAAATTAAATCTATTTCTATAAATCTAGAATTTTGAAGGTGAAGAGAAAGTGATAGAGCTTCTGCTCTTATTAGAAAATTATGAGTTAGAAATGAGGCCATTAGCCTTAATTTATAGAGGTTCAAATTAGTGCTCGTATCGGATTAAACTATTTTAAATTTGGACCATACAGTCAAAATTTACTGTCACATAATTTAGATCAATCGACCGTGACCAAGCATAGGTCGACTGCTTATATTCGACCCAAGCCTTTATGGTCGACCCATGTAGTGTAAATTTGGTTGATTTTAATCATTGTTTGATTTGTTGATTACATTACTTCTTTTAAAAAACCACGTTCTTTTGTTTCCCTAACTAATTGATCATTATCATTCGCTTCCACTAATTACAAATTCTATGAGATTTCACATTTCAGTTTAATGTTAAGTTTTAGATCTCCACTAATGTTACTAATTAGCGATAATTGATTTTGTTACCGTATTTACATATATAATTATTTCTGACGCTAAAACTTCAAACGTTAATAACTAATCCATTTGAATTACGATGGAAAAACATTATATATGGAAATTGATTAGAAAATCATCATGAATAGAATGGTGTAGGTTTCATAGCCAAATTCTGACATTTGCAAAAATCCTTGTTTATGATTTATTAATTAATTTCATTCTAATTAATTAACGCAAATTAGTGGAGTGTTACATTCCTTTAGACATTAATCTATAAAATAAGAGTGTCCATCACTTGTATAATGTAATAGAACAAATATCACATAGACATCCCATACCACCTGATGTTACTTGCTCGTTTACTCAATGCTCATAAACAATACTCCTTACCCATAATAATATCATATACCATAAGTCAAAAGAGTAATCGAAATAATATTACCGAATTTCACATACCAAATGGTGTTATTAATTCATTTACTCAAAATTTTCACCATACCAAACTTCATACAATAATATTTTACACCATGAGTTAATAGAGTAACCGGAATAATATTATCGAATGTCCCATACCAGACGGTGTCACGAATCTGTTTACTCAACTACCCCACCATCTAGAGTTGCACACAATTATATAAAAAGTCCAAAGAATAACTAGAAAATATCGTCCTATTTCAGATGATACTATAACTCCATTTACTTTAATTCCTTACAACAAATAAATATAAATCATCTTTTATTCAATTGATTAGGAAGGGGTATTAAAATACACTTTTCCCAAAACCTTTAATACAATTTCAAATATCAATTCTATTGAAAGTAAATTAAATTATAAATTCCCATTCTTTCCTTAAAATCCATTACAGTGTCATAAATAAATATTTTACAATCCTCTTATTTAGTTTTAAGGAAATCTTTAAATTAAACTTCATTAAATTCCAAATTTCAAAACATACTTCTAAAATAATTCATCTATTTTAAAGGTCTTCTCTAACAACTAAAAATAATATTAATAAAATGAGTTTTGTCATACAAAATTTTCTTTACAAAACGAATTCAATTAATTCCATTTTTCCAATAAGAATTTTCAATTAAAAATAAGCTCCTAAAGCTATAAATCCATAACCAATCAAAATAATTCAATAATCAAACACAATAATACGTTATCTTAACAATATATATATATATATATAACAATGCCACGGATCTTAATTTTCATTCAATATATAAGCAACATTCAACTTACTTTTGCTTAAAATATTATTTTATAAACATCCAATCTCTTAAATCTAACTAAAATTAACATATCAACTTAAAATATAGATTTCAAATATTATTTCATAATTACCCTTTTGTATATTTTATCATCAATGATAAATGAATAAAAATAAAAATATTCAAAAATTCACCTTTTTAATAAAATCCCAGAATTCGACATTTACCAAATAATTCTATTCAAATGAATTCTAAAAATTATTCCAGTTTTATATTTCTTTTCAAAGTCATTCAAATTTCAAATTTTCCATTAATTACAATATTCTCAATATTAAATGAGAACATTACAAAATTCACTATTTATTTCTAAAATAGTTTATTTACTTTAAAATAATTTATTTATTTCAAATCTTCACCTTTTAATTTGATTTCCTCATTTGCGATCAATCTCAAATGTTGTGTCAACTAATGTAATTAGCAAATTAACCAATACTACATTCAACATAGCCCAACCAAGGTTAATAACGCTTTATCAATCAACATCAACAAATAGCAACCAGTTTCATCCAATAATCCATCTCAACAAACAACTCGTCCTCAAATAATCAACAAGTTCATAAAGAAGTACGATCTAGAATATAGTGGTGAGTTATCAAAAATAACTCACCCAAACAATACAAATAAGTCCAATCAACTATTCAATGCCATCGCACAATCAAGCAATCTCAATCAAGCACAAAATGCAAAGAAATAGACAACAGTTGTGAGTAAAAGAATTTACTTACCTAAATGATGCCAGAGATCCCAGAATAGCAACTCTAGCCTTGAAGTTCATGTGCCACTTTCGATCGCCAGAATTCCTCGAACCTCGCATCGACCCTATGCCTCCATCATGACCTGACAAATGTGAATGAATAGTTTCCCCGACACCCATCTCATCGCCTCCATCCCTTATCGTATCGTATCCCCCAATTGCCATACCTCCATTTTGGAATCACCACATTGCTTGTGTCACAACCAAGCATTAAACCGCGACTTTCCTCCAAATCACCTACTACCTTGTTGCCAATGCCGAGCCGTGCCTCTATTTCCCTTATCGACATTCACTGATGTCTATGATGCCTCCTTCTCGCCTTAGTTGCTCACAACATTCTTTTTTTTTAAATCGTGATTTTTTTCCAAATATAGTGGGCTAATGCAAAATAATATATAAGGGTTTTAGTAAGGTCGGGTTTGAAAATCAAATAAGGGACGCTTCTAGAACTAAGAAGAGAAAGAAAGGAGAATAGGCCTGGTTTTGGTTTGGGCCTTGATTTGGGTTTTGATTTAAATCAATTCATTTCTCCTTCTTCTTTTCCTTTTAAATAATTCGTCTTATTTTAAATAAATTTCAATTCGATTTAAATTGATTTATACTTCATTCTATAAATTATATTTCGATAATCCGATAATTTCATTGATCCCTATTTGTTTTTTTACTAATTTAATCACATAAAGACTATTTGAATTTTAAAAATATTTCATATGCAATTAAAATAATTTATTCAATTTTAATATATTATTCAAAAATAATTTATTGATTTAATTCAATTTAATAAAAAATGTCTTTATTAAATAGTCTTCAAGTAAATAAGAATTTATTTTCAAAATAATATTTATCAAAATCAATTTTGAAAATTCATTTATTAAATTTATTTAGTTACTGCGCAGAAAGTAGGGTTGTTACAGTGATGCTCTCTAAATGTTGGACACTATAATTGTGACGACCCGGAATTTTGAGCAATATCAATTTAATAATCTTTGTTAATAATTAAATTGATTTGATATTTGTTTTAAAATTTAATTTGGAAATTAATAAATTTAATGTTAGAATGTTCTATTTGAAATGTGTATATATATTTGTATATATATATTTGAAATAGGAATTGCATTAATTTGAATTTAATAATAGTTTTCAAACTTGAATATATTTAGTTTTGAAAATTTAAAATGATAATTTGATTTAAATGACTTTAAATTGATAATTGAGATTTAAATTTAAAATAACAAAGTTAATTCCTTATTTATGATAAATATGTACTTTAAGCTTTTAAATAAGATTTAAAATTAAAAGAGAAATTTCAAACATATAAACATGATTGAATTTAAAATGTAAGTTACTTGTTTCATATGAATATTACATAGTAAATAAATAATTAAGCCTTAGAATACATTATATATATATTCACCTTTCATGCAAAATTTAAAATAAATAAAAATAAAATAAAAATAACACTTGTAAACATTTTAGTATGGGTTGAGACAAATGTAAATTAAGTTGCTTAGGTGTAGATTAATCAAAGCATAAGAGGTGACAAATGTCATTTTTTCTTTAATAATTAAATTTAAGATTTAATTGTAGATAAAGATAGTTTTATTTGCAGCTGAAAAACATTTTTTTTTTATTCAATCTCAAAACTGAATACAAAAGGCAAAATACAAATTGAAATCAAAAAGAAGAAATCACTTTCTTCTTTCAAACAAAAGCAAAATACAGATCTGGAAAATGCAAGAATCTGGAAATCAAATAAGCATCAGGATGTACAACATTAACATGCAAAGAATTCTATTTTCAACTTGAAAGATAAATTACAAGTCTGGAAAGCAAATTTAGTTTCTACAGCAATAAGATCAACATGCAACAAATTCTGGAAGAATGCAGAAAATTGCAAGTCTGGGAAGCTTTATGTGCAGTTCTATCTCCTTCCATTTTCAGGTGAGTAAATAAATTTTAAAAAAAACAGATTTAAACTTGAATTCTACCTTGGATTGTGAATAAATGTCATGCTGTTGCTTGGATATCTGAATTGAATTAAATGTATGTTTGTATGTGAGTGTTTAATTGTATGTCTGGAGATAGATTGAATGCCTGCAGTTTTCAGTGTGGTTATGAAACAGTTTCAAATATTTATAATAAATTCAATATCTTGTTCTTGAATTTGAATCCGAACTTGAATTGTAAAGAGAAGTTGTTTGAATTTAAGTAAGCTATAATCTAAAAATTGTTACAGATTTTTAAATTGAATGATTTGTTACAAATTTTCTGACTTTACAGTAAAATCTTGGTTTGAGTCAAAAATTTTTTGAATCCAAACCTGAGTTTTGATTTGATAATCACAGTGCAAATGTGAAATCATGATTTTAGAAACTTAAATCACAAATTTTATATCAGTAGATTGTGGGAATTTGGGAGTTTGTGTGTTTGAGCATTTTGACCAAATTGAGGTGATAGACGGCAAGGTGGTGAACGAGACTATGCATGAAGATGGAGGGGATAAGGGTGGTCTCTGGAAAAATATGGAGGGGGTCGGCCGATGGCAATGGTGGCGGCGGGAGGAAATTTTATTCTGGTGCCCTAGTTTTTTTTTAGGCAGGAAACTGCGGTGATTTCATCACCATAAGATAATCGAGTGGGATGGGTTTTGGGTTGATGGAAGTAGTGTCGGAGGCGAATTCGGGGCTGAAGGTGGTGGCACTCAAGGTGGTCAGATTGGCAAGGGGGAACTCGGTGGCGGTGACGATGGATGTTTTTGCTTCAGGAATTTTGGGCTCGAATGCTCATATTTTGATTCTTGATCAAAATGGGATTTCTGAGTTTCGAATTGTGATGTTGGGAACGTAAGTGACTTGGAGGAGCTCGGCATGGTGATCGCCAGCGTTCTCCGGCGCCGTGCACGTTAACGTGCACGGTGATATGTTTTGGTGGTGGGTTCTGGAAGTAAGAGTGGGAGAAGAGAGGGGTAGACTCGAAGTAGGATCCGTGATTTTTGCTGTTTTCCTCGAAGCAGTGGGTAGGCAGGGTGAACTCGGGGAGTTTTGTTGGTTTACTCGTGTTTTAGTAAGGGTTACTCGAGTTTTAGGCATTCAGGCTGTTTTATGTTAATAACGCAAAGAATATTTGTTTCAGAAATTTAGTTTTTAAATCAAAGGTTGAACAAGTTTCAAATTTGTTTCAAATTATGTTTTAAACAAGTTTATATATTTTAAAATATGGAAGTTTTAAATAGAATAAGTGGATTTTAAATAAAATTTGTATTAAACTTTATTAAACAAATTTGGAAAGATTTTAAAGATTTAAAAGTTCAATTTAAAATATGTTTAAATTTAATTGATTTCTAAATCATTATATTTTATTTAAATTAAGTTTAATGATTTAGAATTTGATAATCAATTGTAATAAAGATTATCTTTAGTAAGTTTGAATTTGATTTAATTAAAGATAATTAAACCTGTAAAATTAATTGAGACAATTAAATCCTTTTTAATTATCAAGTTTTAATTGTTAATAAATGATTTAATTAAGATAATGGTTTCTTAATTTAGTATCTTTTAATATAATAAGTTAAGAATCATTTAATTAATTTTAAATGATTAAGTTGAATAATTAATTAAATGATTAACTTGTGATTAATTAAGATAATGACTTTGGATTAATCTAATATAATTACTTGGGAAAGTAATTAAAGTAATTAAGTGATTGATTACTAAAGGTAATTAAATAAAGGATAATTACTTTATTAAAAGTAATTAAGTAATGTGATTAGGTATTAATCACTTTAGTTATTAATTAAGGACTTAATTAATAATTGATTAAAGGTTTAAATTACTTGATTAATGATTAATTAATTAAAGAATTAAGAGTAATTAATTAAGTAATTAATTACTTGTGAAAGTAATTAATTAAGAAGAAATTTAATTAATGATGTAATCATTAATAAATGAAAATAATTAATTAATTGTTAATAAATAATTTAAGAATAATTAATTTATAATTAAGTTTTAAATTACTAAATGTAATTAAAATAATTAATCAAAGGTGATTAATTAAAAGTAATTAATTAAGTATGATTAATTAAAAGTAATTAATCAAGTGTGATTAATTAAAAATGATTAATCAAGTGTAATTGATTAAAGGTAATTAAGGAATAATTATCAAGATAATTAGAGAATAATTAATCAAAGTTGATTAATTTAGAAAGTAATTAAGAGGTAATTACTTAGTATAATTTGGAAGTAATTAATCAGGATGATTAATTAATTTGGTAATTAAGTAATAATTACTTAAAGTAATTAGGTGATAATTAATCAGGAAAGATTAATTGAGTTGGGTAATTAAGTGATGATAATTAATTAATTTGTAATTAATTAATAAATAGGAAGTCGGATTGAAGATAATCCAAGTGTTTAATTAAGGATTAATTTAATTTAAGGATTAATTAAATTAATCAAGTTTGAATCAAACTTGTTTATGAA
Source organism: Allium cepa (assembly GCA_030765085.1). Lineage (NCBI taxonomy): Eukaryota > Viridiplantae > Streptophyta > Magnoliopsida > Asparagales > Amaryllidaceae > Allium > Allium cepa. Next base: position 447,613,747 of record CM060931.1, read on the forward strand.
TGATTAATGATTGGATGATATATCATTGGATGAGTAATGATATTGGTTGTTGTTGGATGACATTGATTGATGGATGATGATATGTATATGCTATATCTGATTGTGATATATATGCTGCTTTGTGATATGTATAGATGCATGTTATAATAGATGCTTATCTATCTGTGTTGTGAATACATCCATTTATGTTAAGTGATATTTCTGAATATCTATTGTTTAAATCCCTTAAGTATAACTTGGACATTAAAATGGCGTTTGGTTTCGATGAGACCGGGATCGGGTTTTCCATATTTGGGATCCGAAAACCACATCGATTCCAATTAAACGTTTGGACGTTAATCCAAGTGGAGCAAGTGAAGACTCGAAGTGTAAGGGCTATACGTCAGTATAACTCTGTGGGTGATTCCGTAATGAGTTTGACGGAATAGTGCTTATAGATTCGAGATGGTAAATCAGAGTGCAAGGGCTATGGTCGTTGACTCTGAGGGTGATTCCAAAATGAGTGCAACGAGATAGTGCCTTCGGTTTCGTTCGAACCCGGAACGAACTTGTATGGATTGAATGCTTTCAGAACATCGTCAGGCGGACGATGAGCATTCTAAGATAATTGGTCCTATAAAGGTAATCGCAGCCTCAAGCCTCATCAACCGGGAATGGCTAAAACAGGGGAGGTGCAGCAAGGCTTCGTGGGTCGCGCCCACTGGAGGGCAAGATACATCCCTGTCTAGAGGTCCCTTTATATTTCGGCTGTGTGGGTAGTTGGTCTGCAGCCAACTACGGGGTGGTCTTGTTCGGGACTGTTCAGTAAGGAACGGTGCCGGTCTTGTGTTGCAGGGGATGAAGGGAGTAATCCTCGGTACGGTGATCTAGGCCACGTACTGTGACGGGCGGTACCCCAGTAGCCCTGCCATTGTTGGAAACCCATTTTCCCTACGAGACCCTACGGTTTTGTTTGTATTACCCACATTTGTGGCTAGTAGCTGGAATTTAATGAATGTAACAATTTCGGCTATTTCATATTTACTTGAAAACCCTAGACACTATTATAATATCACTGGATTTCCTATCAAATGTTTTGGTTAGCGTAAGGTAAAAACTTTTCCATGTTTATGTGTGGGAAGTCTTACGTGATACCTTTTGTTTCCAAAGGATTTTCTAAAGTTAAGCAATCTTAAACCGTTTACTCACACCAGACCCCTGTCTGACCCGAGTGTTTATTTTCTGTTTTATTAAACTCTTGGGTACTCATATTATATATGAGTAGTCAAGTGATTCAGGTTATCTCTTGACGAATTCTGGAGGAGCTTTGGAGCAGGAGGCTTCAGCGTGTAGATATATGGTTAGAGTTTCCGCTGTGTGTTATTCTGTGTTGTATTCTATGTTGATGTCCTGTATTGTATTAGACAGAAATGTTATAACTGTCTAATTTGAGATGTTTAGTTGTGTACTCTGATGTATATGATACTCTGTATATGTTCTATATTATATTTAAATCGTTCCGCTGTGAGATTCTGATGTGTTGTTTTCTCTTTCTTCTCTTTCTTTTCTTCTTCTATCCCTTTCTTTCTTAATTAGTGATGCGATTTTCCGGTAGTGGAAAGTTGGGTCGCTACAGCTGGTATCAGAGCCGTAGGTTGAGTGAATAACTAGGCTCTGGAGTGGTATCTATCTTGAGAGAGCGTACTTGTAATTTTTATATAAATATATATTTATATAACTACCTAATCTGTTGGGTTATCTGTTTGGATTTTCCAACATAGGGTATAAAAGGTAGATAAGGTAGAAGTGTGTGGAACACGACTACCACTATTGGTTGAGGCTTATATGTTGTAGTTGGAGGTGTTTATCGAGATTGTAGACCTAATACTGTCTCGAATAAGTTTTGAGGATTGGTGAAAGGATTTCTTTGAGTCCAGAGGAAGTCTTTTTCCAAGAATTGGAGTATATTCTTGAAGTGTGAGGTTGATTTGCTCTCGAATGAGCGGGATTTCCAAGAGTTGAGTTGTCAGCTAAATAGAAGCTAGAGGTGGTATCTTGATGGCTTCAAGAAGAAATAGCTGTGTGATGAGATGCAGTATCCGTAGATGGTTCTGAAGATGTTTTTTTTGGAGCCAGATTTAGATGGTGTTGGAAGAGCATTGATGTCTGCTGCAGGGAAGGTTCAGATGTTTAGAGATTTTCTGGATCTTAAGTAAGGGTATCTTATTTTTATTGAAGTAGGAGACTAAGGTCGATGAGTTACCTCATTTCGGACATGGTCTCATTTGTTTTTCTTAAGAAGATAAGTAGCTGGTGTTTGATTTGGAGCCGAGTTTCTTGAGGAGATGTTTACTCGTCTCAAGGATGTTTTAGAGGAATTGGATGTTAATTTTGAGTTTCAAGGAGCTTTTGGTTAAGGATGATCTTTTGGTTTAGCTGTATCATTTGAGTGAAGTTTGGAAGTAGCAGCAGTGTGGATCTGTTTCTTCGATGATTCAGTAATCTGTGGGATTCTACTATCGGCAGACCAGGCAGATGGTGAAGGCTTATTCATTTCTTTGGAAGGCTCAGCAAAGCGAGATATTTGTTGGAAGGGATCTATCAGTTTTTGATAGGTGAGCCATTCTTGAAGATTGGACTTGGATAGGGAAAGCTGAGGTATACCCGAATCAGAGATTGAGATTTCTTATCGACTTGGATTTTCAAGAGTAGTATTGATGGTTCAATCTTGTAGTGGGATGACTCTTGGAGCGAGAAGAGTTTGGTGAGGCAGCTCAGGATTCTTTGGAATTGATCATCTTATTCCAAGTTGAGATTCTGTTGAGATGTTTTGACCAAGTGGAATGGTCAATAAGATTTTTATGAGTCGGATGAACTGTGTATGGAGAAAGATTGTGCTTGTGTTCTGTGATAGCATTTTTATCTGCTCTAGATCAGAGTTGTGCAGCGGAAGCGAGTTGGGAATTATTCTGGTATGGGAACAACCGGATGTTGCAGTAGAGGATTTCTACAGGAAACTCAAGTATGAAGGATTTTTCTGGATTTGGTAGGTTTGGTTGTCTAGTGCAACTGTTTGGCTATTCAAATTTGAGATGCAGGTTTGAAGTCCATTGATGTTTGTGGTATAGAGTTGTATTTTGGATTTCAGCAAATTATTTTTGGAAAAGCCATTTTGTTGAGTAGAACCTGGAGATTTGGTTTGAGTTGGTGCTGTTGCTTCATGGAGCAATCAGCAAGGGTTAGGCTGATCAGGAATATTGAAGGTGACTCAGAGCATCTGAAGAGTTGTGCAGATAGAATTGAGGAGATTTTGGAATGTGCAGTTAGATTTTGAATATTGATTGGGTTTTATCCAATCAAAGGAGATATAAGAATTGGTAAAACTGGAGTGTTAGCTTTGAAGGTATTTGGAGTTTTATCTGTGATCTCTAGAGATTTGATTTTGATCTACAGGATTGAATTGCCAGTTTGGATAGCTGGAATTCATTGTATTTCACATATCTCAGAAGAATATGTGTATGATTCTTTGAGTGATAGAATCAGCAGTTCAGAAGGAATCTGGTAGTTGAGTTGGTTTTGAGTTTAGTCTGATATCTTGTTTAGATTTGAAGAATCAGGTAAGGGAGTTCTTGGTTTTAGTAGTGTAGTTAGTTAAGATTCTATAGAGTGAGTATTCCAGTATAGGTACCTGGAAAACTCTAGATAATATTAGGAAGTTCTATTCAGAATTTTTCTGAATAGATAAATTGATTGTTTGTTTGAATTGGTTGCTATGATTGATTGTTTGATTTGCTGATAGGAATTTAAAATCTTTATCTGGGTTATTAAATTATCTTTGCTTTTAAATTTCGGGGACGAAATTCTTTTAAGGGGGGAGGAATGTGACGACCCGGAATTTTGAGCAATATCAATTTAATAATCTTTGTTAATAATTAAATTGATTTGATATTTGTTTTAAAATTTAATTTGGAAATTAATAAATTTAATGTTAGAATGTTCTATTTGAAATGTGTATATATATTTGTATATATATATTTGAAATAGGAATTGCATTAATTTGAATTTAATAATAGTTTTCAAACTTGAATATATTTAGTTTTGAAAATTTAAAATGATAATTTGATTTAAATGACTTTAAATTGATAATTGAGATTTAAATTTAAAATAACAAAGTTAATTCCTTATTTATGATAAATATGTACTTTAAGCTTTTAAATAAGATTTAAAATTAAAAGAGAAATTTCAAACATATAAACATGATTGAATTTAAAATGTAAGTTACTTGTTTCATATGAATATTACATAGTAAATAAATAATTAAGCCTTAGAATACATTATATATATATTCACCTTTCATGCAAAATTTAAAATAAATAAAAATAAAATAAAAATAACACTTGTAAACATTTTAGTATGGGTTGAGACAAATGTAAATTAAGTTGCTTAGGTGTAGATTAATCAAAGCATAAGAGGTGACAAATGTCATTTTTTCTTTAATAATTAAATTTAAGATTTAATTGTAGATAAAGATAGTTTTATTTGCAGCTGAAAAACATTTTTTTTTTATTCAATCTCAAAACTGAATAAAAAAGGCAAAATACAAATTGAAATCAAAAAGAAGAAATCACTTTCTTCTTTCAAACAAAAGCAAAATACAGATCTGGAAAATGCAAGAATCTGGAAATCAAATAAGCATCAGGATGTACAACATTAACATGCAAAGAATTCTATTTTCAACTTGAAAGATAAATTACAAGTCTGGAAAGCAAATTTAGTTTCTACAGCAATAAGATCAACATGCAACAAATTCTGGAAGAATGCAGAAAATTGCAAGTCTGGGAAGCTTTATGTGCAGTTCTATCTCCTTCCATTTTCAGGTGAGTAAATAAATTTAAAAAAAAACAGATTTAAACTTGAATTCTACCTTGGATTGTGAATAAATGTCATGCTGTTGCTTGGATATCTGAATTGAATTAAATGTATGTTTGTATGTGAGTGTTTAATTGTATGTCTGGAGATAGATTGAATGCCTGCAGTTTTCAGTGTGGTTATGAAACAGTTTCAAATATTTATAATAAATTCAATATCTTGTTCTTGAATTTGAATCCGAACTTGAATTGTAAAGAGAAGTTGTTTGAATTTAAGTAAGCTATAATCTAAAAATTGTTACAGATTTTTAAATTGAATGATTTGTTACAAATTTTCTGACTTTACAGTAAAATCTTGGTTTGAGTCAAAAAATTTTTGAATCCAAACCTGAGTTTTGATTTGATAATCACAGTGCAAATGTGAAATCATGATTTTAGAAACTTAAATCACAAATTTTATATCAGTAGATTGTGGGAATTTGGGAGTTTGTGTGTTTGAGCATTTTGACCAAATTGAGGTGATAGACGGCAAGGTGGTGAACGAGACTATGCATGAAGATGGAGGGGATAAGGGTGGTCTCTGGAAAAATATGGAGGGGGTCGGCCGATGGCAATGGTGGCGGCGGGAGGAAATTTTATTCTGGTGCCCTAGTTTTTTTTTAGGCAGGAAACTGCGGTGATTTCATCACCATAAGATAATCGAGTGGGATGGGTTTTGGGTTGATGGAAGTAGTGTCGGAGGCGAATTCGGGGCTGAAGGTGGTGGCACTCAAGGTGGTCAGATTGGCAAGGGGGAACTCGGTGGCGGTGACGATGGATGTTTTTGCTTCAGGAATTTTGGGCTCGAATGCTCATATTTTGATTCTTGATCAAAATGGGATTTCTGAGTTTCGAATTGTGATGTTGGGAACGTAAGTGACTTGGAGGAGCTCGGCATGGTGATCGCCAGCGTTCTCCGGCGCCGTGCACGTTAACGTGCACGGTGATATGTTTTGGTGGTGGGTTCTGGAAGTAAGAGTGGGAGAAGAGAGGGGTAGACTCGAAGTAGGATCCGTGATTTTTGCTGTTTTCCTCGAAGCAGTGGGTAGGCAGGGTGAACTCGGGGAGTTTTGTTGGTTTACTCGTGTTTTAGTAAGGGTTACTCGAGTTTTAGGCATTCAGGCTGTTTTATGTTAATAACGCAAAGAATATTTGTTTCAGAAATTTAGTTTTTAAATCAAAGGTTGAACAAGTTTCAAATTTGTTTCAAATTATGTTTTAAACAAGTTTATATATTTTAAAATATGGAAGTTTTAAATAGAATAAGTGGATTTTAAATAAAATTTGTATTAAACTTTATTAAACAAATTTGGAAAGATTTTAAAGATTTAAAAGTTCAATTTAAAATATGTTTAAATTTAATTGATTTCTAAATCATTATATTTTATTTAAATTAAGTTTAATGATTTAGAATTTGATAATCAATTGTAATAAAGATTATCTTTAGTAAGTTTGAATTTGATTTAATTAAAGATAATTAAACCTGTAAAATTAATTGAGACAATTAAATCCTTTTTAATTATCAAGTTTTAATTGTTAATAAATGATTTAATTAAGATAATGGTTTCTTAATTTAGTATCTTTTAATATAATAAGTTAAGAATCATTTAATTAATTTTAAATGATTAAGTTGAATAATTAATTAAATGATTAACTTGTGATTAATTAAGATAATGACTTTGGATTAATCTAATATAATTACTTGGGAAAGTAATTAAAGTAATTAAGTGATTGATTACTAAAGGTAATTAAATAAAGGATAATTACTTTATTAAAAGTAATTAAGTAATGTGATTAGGTATTAATCACTTTAGTTATTAATTAAGGACTTAATTAATAATTGATTAAAGGTTTAAATTACTTGATTAATGATTAATTAATTAAAGAATTAAGAGTAATTAATTAAGTAATTAATTACTTGTGAAAGTAATTAATTAAGAAGAAATTTAATTAATGATGTAATCATTAATAAATGAAAATAATTAATTAATTGTTAATAAATAATTTAAGAATAATTAATTTATAATTAAGTTTTAAATTACTAAATGTAATTAAAATAATTAATCAAAGGTGATTAATTAAAAGTAATTAATTAAGTATGATTAATTAAAAGTAATTAATCAAGTGTGATTAATTAAAAATGATTAATCAAGTGTAATTGATTAAAGGTAATTAAGGAATAATTATCAAGATAATTAGAGAATAATTAATCAAAGTTGATTAATTTAGAAAGTAATTAAGAGGTAATTACTTAGTATAATTTGGAAGTAATTAATCAGGATGATTAATTAATTTGGTAATTAAGTAATAATTACTTAAAGTAATTAGGTGATAATTAATCAGGAAAGATTAATTGAGTTGGGTAATTAAGTGATGATAATTAATTAATTTGTAATTAATTAATAAATAGGAAGTCGGATTGAAGATAATCCAAGTGTTTAATTAAGGATTAATTTAATTTAAGGATTAATTAAATTAATCAAGTTTGAATCAAACTTGTTTATGAATGATTAATGATTGGATGATATATCATTGGATGAGTAATGATATTGGTTGTTGTTGGATGACATTGATTGATGGATGATGATATGTATATGCTATATCTGATTGTGATATATATGCTGCTTTGTGATATGTATAGATGCATGTTATAATAGATGCTTATCTATCTGTGTTGTGAATACATCCATTTATGTTAAGTGATATTTCTGAATATCTATTGTTTAAATCCCTTAAGTATAACTTGGACATTAAAATGGCGTTTGGTTTCGATGAGACCGGGATCGGGTTTTCCATATTTGGGATCCGAAAACCACATCGATTCCAATTAAACGTTTGGACGTTAATCCAAGTGGAGCAAGTGAAGACTCGAAGTGTAAGGGCTATACGTCAGTATAACCCTGTGGGTGATTCCGTAATGAGTTTGACGGAATAGTGCTTATAGATTCGAGATGGTAAATCAGAGTGCAAGGGCTATGGTCGTTGACTCTGAGGGTGATTCCAAAATGAGTGCAACGAGATAGTGCCTTCGGTTTCGTTCGAACCCGGAACGAACTTGTATGGATTGAATGCTTTCAGAACATCGTCAGGCGGACGATGAGCATTCTAAGATAATTGGTCCTATAAAGGTAATCGCAGCCTCAAGCCTCATCAACCGGGAATGGCTAAAACAGGGGAGGTGCAGCAAGGCTTCGTGGGTCGCGCCCACTGGAGGGCAAGATACATCCCTGTCTAGAGGTCCCTTTATATTTCGGCTGTGTGGGTAGTTGGTCTGCAGCCAACTACGGGGTGGTCTTGTTCGGGACTGTTCAGTAAGGAACGGTGCCGGTCTTGTGTTGCAGGGGATGAAGGGAGTAATCCTCGGTACGGTGATCTAGGCCACGTACTGTGACGGGCGGTACCCCAGTAGCCCTGCCATTGTTGGAAACCCATTTTCCCTACGAGACCCTACGGTTTTGTTTGTATTACCCACATTTGTGGCTAGTAGCTGGAATTTAATGAATGTAACAATTTCGGCTATTTCATATTTACTTGAAAACCCTAGACACTATTATAATATCACTGGATTTCCTATCAAATGTTTTGGTTAGCGTAAGGTAAAAACTTTTCCATGTTTATGTGTGGGAAGTCTTACGTGATACCTTTTGTTTCCAAAGGATTTTCTAAAGTTAAGCAATCTTAAACCATTTACTCACACCAGACCCCTGTCTGACCCGAGTGTTTATTTTCTGTTTTATTAAACTCTTGGGTACTCATATTATATATGAGTAGTCAAGTGATTCAGGTTATCTCTTGACGAATTCTGGAGGAGCTTTGGAGCAGGAGGCTTCAGCGTGTAGATATATGGTTAGAGTTTCCGCTGTGTGTTATTCTGTGTTGTATTCTATGTTGATGTCCTGTATTGTATTAGACAGAAATGTTATAACTGTCTAATTTGAGATGTTTAGTTGTGTACTCTGATGTATATGATACTCTGTATATGTTCTATATTATATTTAAATCGTTCCGCTGTGAGATTCTGATGTGTTGTTTTCTCTTTCTTCTCTTTCTTTTCTTCTTCTATCCCTTTCTTTCTTAATTAGTGATGCGATTTTCCGGTAGTGGAAAGTTGGGTCGCTACAATAATATTCATGGTTGTTGGGGGTACGAAAGGGTTACATACTCGGATTTACTAGATAATAATGGAGTAACTCATTTAAAAAATAATATTTGGTAATGATAAGTAAGTCAAAAAGGGAATCTCAATGTGACGATGTTACATAGTTCTTCCTACGTGAGAATACTATGGAACTTCAATGTGGATACCCCAACTTTGATAATTGTTAAATAATGGTATTGCATCCATCAAATGATTAAAGTTGAGTCTAAGTTGAATCACTAGAAAGTGAACCACTATTCAATAGAGAAGTCGTCTCCTTAGTTGTTTCAGGTTAGTTTCATTATCAATTAGTAAATTCAAATTAAAAATCTCTGGCCAGAGTAGAACAATTGCTAATAAATGTTATTATCAGACCAAGGACTTTGTTTATGGACTAATCAAGTAGAATGTGGATAATATTGGAGTTTATACCATAACTGGACTCTATAATTCCTAAAGTGATATAGTATTGATGAAGAAAATGTGTGTAAATTACAGACTACAACTTATAATTGATGTAATCAGGCCAATCGGAAGTGGCTTAACTAAGCGAATTTCAAAAAAAGAATCCATTTTTGGATCTTTGTTAAGCCTATGATGCCTAAATGGATTTTAGATCCAAAAAATAAAATCATATTTTATTTGTTTTAAAGATTTTTGAATTTGAATTTGATTTTAATTCAAATGTATGAATGTGTCAAATACACCCATGTGTATAGCAATTACTGGTTAGTGTTAATTTAAAGAAGGAAATCTTTCATTTCCTTATCTAAAACTTATGAATTAATTGAGGGAATATGTAACAACCCATAACTTAATGGACCTAAATTTCGACAAAAATCGAAATCCAAGTCCATCAAAGCATAGATTGTTGGATTCGGTACCTGCAAATAAGCATGGGAATTATCAAAGATTGGTAGAAATATAAACTCAAAGTGGAAACAATAATAGGATAAGAATACTTACTATGAATACTACCTTGGAATTAATGGTATTCCTTGGATAGCAGATTGTTACATCAGCATCGAGCATGAGAGAAAGAAAACTCTCCTACAGTAAAGCACATCCAGCTCTAGTGACACGTTCCTCTAAATCTATAATGTGAGTTGTAATGAGGAGAGGGTCATAAAAACGTTCCAGTGACCGGAAAATATAAACTATCCATAACATAAACTTATACCGATAGGTTTTCATTTACTTCTTATGTCCATCAAGGTTAGCAATTCTAATCTAACCTTGCATTGCATACATGAATACTTACTTACCCTTTCCGAAGGCACAAAATATTAATGAAGCCATATCAACCACCCAATACTTTCAAAACCATTAGCCACTTAGTACTTCTAAATATACAACAGGCTTCACTAAAACTTTTAAAAGAGAAATAGGAGGACTCTATAATCTACGACCTTAATTGAGGTAAACCATGTCATTTAAGACCTATTCCCAAGGTGGTTTCCTACCAATGTTGTTAATGGTCGGTGGGTCCAAACTACGAGACCTCTAACCACTATATAAGGCTTTTGACATTTATTGTCCAACCATTACCGCATTTATCATCGATCAAATCAGAGTCATACAATAAACAGTACCCAATCCACTAAATATCTTTATTAGAAAATAGATAGACCTTGGTCATTTTAGACCTTAATTAAGGTAAACCCCATTATTTAAGTCATACCCTCAAAGCTTGCTCCTAAATGGTACTGTAATTATTACAGCTTTAGTAATGTAAAAGACTTTACCCAAGGCACTTAATACTTCCCAGTGGAAAATAGGCCGACGCTGTCATTTAAGACCTGCTACCAAAAGTGTGCTCCTCAGTGGTACTATGTGACTGTCATTGCTTAGAAATATCATTGGGCTACTTAATACTTTTATAGCAAAGAGGAGGATTTTGTAGTCACTTAAGACCCCAAATATGAAGCGAACCCTTCCTGAGAAATCCACTCTTACTCTTTAATTATAAATATGATACCTTATTAGGTTACTTCTTTCGGTAGCAAGGCGAACCTTTCAGCCACTTTAAAACCTTAACACTAAAGCGTACCCTTTTTAGAGACATCCTTATTTATTTGGAATCTTATTAGGTTACTTAATACTTCCATTTAGAAGGAAGGCGGACCCTTCAACCACTTAAGACCTCAAACCACAAGCGAACCCCTACGGAGATATCCCTCACCGCTCCTAATTTTAAATCTAGACCATTTAATGCTTTCCAGTTCAGAAAGCAAGCCCAATCTCTCGCGTTGTGACGACCCGCAAATCCGTACCCTTTGAGTCGACAATAATCCACACATGTCCGACCGAAAAAGCACAAACTGATGGAAAGTCAAGAGAAAAAAAGAAGATAGAAGAAGAGAAGAGAGGAAAGAGAGAAGATAGAACAAAATAGAACAATACAGAATCTCACATCGCAGCGGAAAATATATAATATCATATCAATGGTCTTTACAAAACAAAAACTGTATATATATACACATCAATCCGAGTTCAACAATCAATCAACAGTTATCAGCCTGAACAGCTATAATAATCTGTCCTTACAATTGCTGATAATATAAACAACTAAGCACAGTGGATAATCAATAATCAAAACAGATACGCATATACGAAATGAAGATCTCCAGCTCTCATGTTGAAGCTCGAAAAGCACCAAAACTGAACCTTTAAATATACTCGGTCTGACCCGAGCATTGAACGGGAAAAAAGCTCGGATTAGTCTGGTAAACCAGCGTGAGAAACACACTCAACTGAATTTATTAAATTACCAAACTTTTCCCTTTATCAAAACAAAAGTATCTCGTAAGACAAGTCCACATATAAACACGGACATGTTTTTACCTTACGATAACTAAAACATATCATATCAAATCATCTTATATTATAGTAGTGTCTACTATATACAAATAATATTAATCATAGCCGAAATTGTTACATTGATTAAATTCCAGTATATAGCCAAATTGGGTAATACAATCAAAATGGAAGGTACATAGTGGAGTTTGGATTTCCATACAAATGACCAGGTGAAGGGACTACCTTCCGAAGGGGTACACCTCTAGATGGATGTCCCGAGGCACAGAACATCTGCCCTCTACCAACACAAGACCGACCCACCTCTATAACTAGATGGTACCGAATATGTCATCCTCCGGTCGTTACCGACCTTTACCGAGGGCCCTCTAGCATACAAACCACAATAATCAGACACACGACGTCATAGCGTGCAAAGATATATCTAGAAGGGGATGATCATACCCTGGTGGGAGTGACCCACTTAGCCCTGCTGCATCTAACCCTGTTTTGGTCATTTCCGTTTGATGAGGCTAGAGGTGACGATTACCTTTCACATATCACAATCACATCACTTTGAATGCCACATGTCCATTTCCGTTGACTACTAATCGCCTTCCATAAAAATACAACCCTTAAGCTCATACGTCTCAAGGAGGGTGTTAAGCTAAGAGAAATTGTCTTCTCCCCCACCACTGATGTACGCTTGTAAAAACCAATTTACATAATCTTTCGAAATGCAATGTCATACAAACATCTATACAAGTTGTCCAGAAACAGGACAAACCGAAGGTACTTTCCTACCACATCTTGCCGAGAAATCCCTAGGATTAGTAGCGGATAGTCCTTGCATTGGATATATCATAATGAAGAGACCACTGCTACTGAATGTATATTGGAATTTTAACCCCAAACGATCAACAAGCAGTCCCCTACTATGAAAATTCGGAATATCAATATCATCACAAGCAACCTGCACAATCGTCGCATAACGTTGGTCCGAAGTGGTTTTCAGATAAATCTGATCCCGGCCTCTTCTTACCAATTATGCAAAAGCGTTTCTCAACTTCACACAGAAACTAAGTCTCATAGACTTATCATGTCTCCAACTTTCAACTTGCTATCCTTCGGGCCAAGAAGGAAGCTTGATAGATTGGAGTAATACTCCGCACTATATGAATCAACATCCTTAACACAAACAATAATCAAGCCAACACAGAAGGCTACGTACTAAATGTATGACTAAATAGTTCCCACATCAAGTCGAGGAACTAAAATTTGGCTAGTGTTTGATAGTCGGTTATTTAACTACCAAAGAAAACAAACAAATATTTAGCACCATAACAATCACTTGGCCCTTTTAATTAATCTTTTATTAATTAAATCATTGCCAAATATTCACTTCAATTTATCTTTAAAAAGATATATTCTCAAAACATTTCAACTTCTATTTTGGAAAACATTTCCAAATACTTATTGAATAATAAGTAATTCACGAATCAATTTATTTTCAACACTTAGAAAATATTGCATATACTTAAATCATGGTTAAGTATATATTTTATTCTTTAAGGAAAACATTCTCTTTAAACACATTTATTAGGTCAAAACGAATGTTACGTAAAACATCGTTACGACAACCCAAAATCAATAGTATAGGGATTAGGAAATTTAGATAGATATATAAATCCCAATACTATACGAAATATTTTCTTTCGAAAATCATTTACTATAACAACAATGTTATAGTCCATCATTTCCTTATTTCTCGAAAACGTCTATTTCAACAATAAATGTTGAAATCTATGGTTTCGATCCTTAACACATTTTAAAACATCTTTAAATCAATTAACTTCATTTAAATAATATCACTTCCTAAAAACATTCATTTTTTTATACATTATTCACTGTCCAAAATCGTGAATATGAATCGTTTACTGAATTTAATATTATTTCAACATTTAATTTAAAGGATAATTCGCTGTCAAAAATCGTGAATAAAATTCCTTTAAATAAACTTCTATATTTAACTTATCAAAATCAATTGATTTTGGATTTATAAAACAATGTTTATAAATTCCTTTTCTATTTATAAAAACTACAAGTTATAAATTCCTTTTATTTACCAATTCCATTTACATCTCATTTATATGCCAAATCCAAATTTTAAGTCAATTACTTATAAATCTCTTATTTCCCAAATTCATTCATTTTATAACTTCGCAGTTCGTAAATCTTATTAACTTATAAAATCCATTTATAACTTCATTTTAAGATTTATAAAACTCCTTAAAATTCCATCATTTTGATTTATAAAATATCAATTTTATAAATCTTATATATATACTGTTTATTATAACTTTAAAAATATCCATTTAAACTATTTTATAAAATAACAACTTCATATTTCCAAAAATCACATTTCAATTATATTTCCCAAAAGTCATAATTTTTATAACAATAAAAATTATAACTTTCATTTATTTAAAATAAATCAATTTCCTTAACAATTAAAAATTCAATAAAACGTATATTTTCAAAATCACTTGAAAATCCTTTTAAATTTGGAAATCATCACTTTAACATTTTTAAATTTCCAAAATATGGCCCAATGCTGCAACAGCACTAAATACATCAATCACGGCATCCAAAATATCATATATCATATGATAACAGAATATATAACAATATTTGTAAATAAATCAATACTGGTAAGGAATCCAGTTGGATCCCTCCAACCTGTCACCTGCAACAAATATACATAATAGAATATGTGTACAATGTCCGTTTTAAGGCAGACGCGCGTACAAAAGGTCATCCGCACATACACGGGAACGTATAGGGTCATCTGCTCCACTAGGTAGGAATATATCCAAATACCAATCAATATATCATATATCATCCAAAAAATCATCAATCATCATATAATAAATTATTTCTCACTTATATAAAAATATCAGTGAGTCACAAAGAGTGAGTTGTACTCACATTACTTGTAGTCGTCGCGATAGCGATTTATTCCGATTAAAATTAAACAAGTGTTTAATTTCAACCAAAATTCACACTAGCTCCAATCACCTTCAAACCAGCTTCATCGCGTAGTGCTCGTCAATACAAACCCAATGCAATTCATTTCGTGCGAAACAAACCTCGTGTGAAGAAGTTACAACGTTTTAAAGTTTATATGATTTTAATATAAATCAATTTACATTTTTATATTTATTTTTAAACCTTTTATCATCATAGCCGTCCATTCCACAAAACCTAGATCTAGGCCGCTTGTTTCTTCTTCCTCCATCACATTATTTGCAGGTCAAATACGTGAGCAAAAAAAACCCACCACCACGTACGAACAACCGAAGGCCGCTCCAACCACGAAGCCCTAGAGATCGATCGGAGAGTACCACTTCGAAGACTTACGCGTGCTCCACCTTTGGCCTGAGACCAGTCACCCAACTCCATGCCATTGTCCAGATAAACGTGCTAGAACGTGCCACCTTCAAGGCCACATTGCCGTCGATCCACTCCACGAAACTCGATCATCACCGTTGGATTGAACGTTCTTGTGATGGTCTTCAATGTTGTAGAGGATAATTTTTTGAAATAATGCGTGGATTGGAAGGAAATCATGGAGGAAGGAGGTGAAATTTTGGCCATCGAAATGTAAATGGCGGCCTGCCCTAATTGTTGCTAGGGTTTGTGAAAAATAAGAAAAAGTGAGGTCCTTATATATAAAATTCGACTACACTATTCATCCGGCAAATTTTCGAACTCCAAACGAAGCATGCCGCATGGAGTTTACAATGTTTTACCCCTATTCCAAACTCAATGAAATATATATCGGAAGCCAATTCGATCGTATTTGGAAGATAGGTTTTCGAATCGAATATTTAAATTTAAAATTCAGTTAAACAGATTTCTACGCGTTTTAGCTTGCCCCGGACAAACCGTACATCCGATTGACACAAAATTTGAAATCATACAATAATTTAATACTACAGATCCAATGAAACCAGTTTCGTCAAAATCCGAGACTATTTGAAAAATTGCTATTTTTACACGTCAATTAAATATTAAAATATTCAATTTCTACAAATCAACTTTTAATTCGAATTTAAAAGTTCTCTAACATCATTCTAAATCAAATAAGATTTAATATGACTTTACAAATCATTTTTATTCACATTAAATTCAAATTTCAATTATTTATGCAATTTTAAATATTAAATTAACAATTTAATTATCCAATTAAATCACTATATTCGAAATATACTTTATTCGGCTTATTACAATTAACTTCTGAATATTTAAAATCAATTAAATATATGAATTTCAAATGACAGAAATTCTGGGTCGTTACACGCGTCGTCATGGGTCATAGGATTAGTTATATGCCACATCAGTAGTAAGTGCACCCGACTGTTGGTAGAGTCAAAGTGAAGGGCAGTCTTCCATCGAGTGACTTTACTGACCTCGCATCACTAATCTACTAAGTCTAATTAATCAATCTAAGTCTTTTTTTATATTATCTTAAGTAGACTTTAGACTTAGCTTACTATTTCCGTTTTTATTTTAGGTAATAAGATTTACCTTAAATATTCATCTACCCATAAATCCCATTCAATGCTTATAAATGTCAATTTATCCATAAAATCCTAACAAACATTTCTAAAGACATTTATGTATGATTATTAATTTCAAATTAGTAACCTTTTATATCTATTCCATTTTTATCAATCCCATTAATCTATTTACCCTATCAATTTATTACAACTCCCACATTTATTACTAGTTATTGGAGTTACAACCATTTAAATTCTATTCTCATTAGTTAATTATACTAAGCACGAGTATTACGTGCAAGTGTTCTTATTAGTTTTTTATTTAATTATTATGAGTATAGTAGTTAAGTACAAAAATTTACTTTTATCAAATATATTCTAGTTATATCTTTACTAGAATATATTTTTGCATTTTAATTATTGGAATCATATCTAAAATGATTATCCATTATAATTTCCATAAATTAGTCCAAAGTAGAAGATTTAACTTTAAAATAATAAAAGATTGCATCGTTTGAAATTACAAGGAATGATCATTTCTTTTTATTATTGAAATAAACAGTGTAAACTATAATGAATTCATACTTTACACATCTCTTTCTCTTTCTATTTGCATTTGTTTCTTGTTAGATCAAATGATGTATCTTTCTAAAAGGGAAGGAAATCAAACTAATTTAAAAATATTAAACAGATCTAAATTTCAACAATTCCCAAGTATAGAATATTTTTTTTTTAATAGACAGCGAGGTTGACTGGGCACCTACCAGATTTTATTGAGACAGAAAAAGCAAGGAGAAAACACACAAGGAGAGACACAAAAATTTATGTGCCAGTCCAAAAAGAAAGGAAAACTACAACACATCACAGAACAAAAACATAAAAAACAGGAATACAACATCACTATACTACAACAACACAAGACAGAGAAAAACACCACAGCAACATGAAAAAGAGGAAAGAACAAGAAAACCACAGCAGAAGAGCATGCACAGGCCGATGCACAAGGAAACTACAGCACGAGAAATCAGAGAGCTACCTCCAAAAATCAGG
Source organism: Allium cepa (assembly GCA_030765085.1). NCBI lineage: Eukaryota > Viridiplantae > Streptophyta > Magnoliopsida > Asparagales > Amaryllidaceae > Allium > Allium cepa. The sequence continues at coordinate 447,631,179 of CM060931.1, forward strand.
CTGATGGGGGAGAAGCAATGCCCAGATGCACGAATACCATTTTTAATCTCTCTCATCATATTCTGCCACATAGACAGAGCAGGAAGAGCTACCTTGTGAAAGCACCATTTGTTCCTCTCCATCCAAACATTTCGTATGTATATTTTCAGGACATAGAAGACAATGTCCCATCTACTGGATCGCCACCTTGTAGCCTTACGAAGATTAGTATAGAATATATATTCTAACAAGATTAGGGTAATAATCTAAATTTATGACATTATTATACAAACAATTTCATATCTGGAATAAATTTTATTCAAATTAATATTCTAAATTCATACTTTTGGGATTGGTTTCCAGACCAAGTTGTGTACAATGCTAGATCAATTCATAAACAAAACTATGTAGGAGATATTTACTATATTCAGATCGTATTCGATTCGTTGCCTGCAACTCGTATATAATTATCCAATTAGGCATAAAAATCAAACAATCACTAACAGGATAAATTTCATATTATAACAATCTATAAAAATTCCCACTAGCAAATTTAAAAGCAATCCAAATCTTCAATCCGAAGTAGAACCTTTGTTTCATCTCCAAACCCTTTTTAATCCAATAGATATGTATAAAAAAGTATAATATGTACATTAGAATTACCGATCTAAGAAGAGATTTGGGACTGGGAGAGAATATGAATACAAATATATATAGATATACAAATTACCTCAAATACATGTATGGTCGATTCTCTTCTCTTCACTTTTTTATTAAATTTCTACTCTTCTCCGATTTTGTTTGAATATAGATACAAATATCTTATAATTATAATTTAGAAAGAAAGTAGAGAAGAAGAAATGGCAGGGCTTTGTTACTGCCTCTATAAAAATATGAGAAGAAAATGGATGATTAGGCGTGAAATTTAATTATTATGAGTATAGTAGTTAAGTACAAAATTTTATTTTTATTAAATATATTCTAGTTATATCTTTATTAGAATATATTTTTGCATTTTAATTATTGGAATCATATCTAAAATGATTATCCATTATGATTTCCATAAATTAGTCCAAAGTAGAAGATTTAACTTTAAAATATAAAAGATTGCACGTTTGAAATTACAAGGAATAATCATTTCTTTTTATTATTGAAATAAACAGTGTAAATAATGAATTCCTACTTTACACGTCTCTTTCTCTTTCTATTTTCATTTGTTCTTGTAAGATCAAACAATGTATCTTTCTAAAAGGGAAAGAAATCAAACTAATTTAAAAGTATTAAACAGATCTAAATTTCAACAATTCCCAAGTATAGAAAAATATATATTCTAACAAGATCAGGGTAATAATCTAAATTTATGACATTATTATACAAACAATTTTAGATGTGGAATAAATTTTATTTAAATTAATATTCTTAATTCATACTTTTGGGACTGGTTTCTAGACCAAGTTGTGTACAATGTTAGACCAATTCATAAACAAAACTATGTAGGTGATATTTATTATATTCAGATCGTATTCAATTCGTTGCCTGCAACTTGTATGTAATTATCCAATTAGGCATAAAAATCAAACAATCACTAATAGGATAATTTTTATATTATAACAATCTATAAAAATTCCCACTAGCAAATTTAAAAGCGATCGAATCTCCAATCTGAATAGAACCTTTGATTCATCTCCAAACCCTTTCTAATCCAAGAGATATGTATAAAAAGGTATAATATATACATTAGAATTACCGATCTAAGAAGAGATTTGGAACTGGGAGAGAATATAGATACAAATATATATAGACACACACACACAAAAATTACCCCAAATACGTGTATGGTCAATTCTCTTCTTTTCACCTTTTTATTAAATTTCTACTCTTCTCCGATTTTATATGAATATTGATACAGATATCTTATCTTTATAATTTAGAAAGAAAGTGGAGAAGAAGAAATGGCAGGGCTTCGTCACCGATTCTACAAAAATACGAGAAAAAAATGGATGATTAGGCCTGAAATTTAATTATTATGACTACAGTAGTTAAGTACAAAAATTTATTTTTGTCAAATATATTATAGTTATATCTTTACTAAAATATATTTTTGCATTTTAATTATTGGAATCATATCTAAAATGATTATCCATTATAAATTACATAAATTAGTCCAAAGTAGAAGATTTAACTTTAAAATATAAAAAACTGCATCGTTTGAAATTACAAGGAATAATCATTTCTTTTTATTATTGAAATAAACAGTGTAAACTATAATGAATTCATATTTTGCACATCTCTTTCTATTTCTATTTGCATTTGTTTCTTGTTAGATCAAATGATGTATCTTTCTAAAAGGGAAGGAAATCAAACTAATTTAAAAATACTAAACAGATCTAAATTTCAACAATTCACAAGTATAGAAAAATGTATATTCTAACAAGATTAGGGTAATAATCTAAATTTATGACATTATTATACAAACAATTTCAGATGTGAAATAAATTTTATTCAAATTAATATTCTAAATTCATACTTTTGGGACTGATTTCCGGACCAAGTTGTGTACAATGCTAGATCAATTCATAAACAAAACTATGTAGGCGATATTTAATATATTTAGATCATATTCAATTCGTTGCCTGCAAGTCGTATATAATTATCCAATTAGGCATAAAAATCAAACAATCACTAACCGGATAATTTTCATATTATAAAAATCTATAAAAATTCCCACTAGCAAATTTAAAAGCGATCCAAATCTTCAATCTAAAGTAGAACCTTTGATTCATCTCCAAACCCTTTTTAATCCAAGAGATATGTATAAAAAGGTATAATATATACCTTAGAATTACCGATCTAAGAAGAGATTTGGGACTGGGAGAGAATATAGATACAAATATATATAGATATACAATTATCTCAAATACGTGTATGGTCTATTCTCTTCTTTTCACTTTTTTTATTAAATTTCTGCTCTTCTCCGATTTTGTATGAATATAGATACAAATTATTAGCACCAGAATAGGTCACTAACCACCTTAAGAGAGATTGTGTAGAGAGATTAATGGAGAAAGTAAAGTTAAACAGAGGACTGTACGTAAATTTAAATGCAAAAAAACGAACACCAGATTTATAGTGGTTCGGCGTAATTGTCTACGTCCACTTTGAAGTAGATCTTTATTGCTTTTCTCGATAATCGATTACAGATATAATCTGTACGTCAATCACTCAAATAAAATTGCTAAGCAAAAAAGATTAAGTCTTGAATAGGTCTAGAATGCAGCAGAGTCTCCCCGGTGTTCTCGAAAAAAGTTCCATTTCACTGTGCCCCTGCCTCTCTATTTATAGACGAAGGTAGGTTGGACTTCCCTGGTGGGCCTAGCAGCTTGGTATCTCGGCCCTATATAAGTGATCTCCGAATGCCGAACCAAAAATGCCGAACGGCAGAGTGCCGATCAAAATCTTTGTTCCGAACGAAATGATGTATTGCGTGAGAGGTGCAGGCCGACCGAGAATCGACGCCGGACGGGGAAGGTGCCGAACGAAGATGGAATGCCGAACAGTCCAGGAATGATGAGCGAGGCATGAATGTCGAGCGCTCTAGAAGCTGAACGCTCTTGAATGCAACCGAACAGGTTGTGCCCAACGTCCCTCGAATGCCTAACACTCTCTAATGCCGAACGTTCCTGAATGCCGAGCATTCTCTAATGCCAAACGTTCCTGAATGCCGAGCGTTCTCTAATGCCGAATGCTCCTGAATGTCGAGCAGTGTGGAATCCCGAACGAGTTTGGATGCCGAACAACTTTGTCATGCTGAACGGCCTTCAATGCCTATTGATCATAGATGCCGGACGACCTGGTCATGCCGAACGAGAATGCTGAGTTCTTAGTTGCCTGGTCAAACCTCCAGGTAACACTTGCTCTCCAAAGTGCATTACGTGATCGAACGTGATGCGCTTTGAATCGCGTGTCCTCTGTGCTTCGCTTCGAGCTTTAGGTTTATTCTTCTTCTTGGTGGCGTTTTCTCGTGAATACTGGGTGAAGAAATGCATATCGAACGTTATGCGAATGCCGAGCAGCATAGCTGAAGCCGAGCGCCCTTGAATGCCGAAGCCGAACGATGTCGTCTTGACCGGTTCTACCGGTTATTGTCTCTTTGACTTCCTCTCTTCCCCTATAAAGTTCGGCATTTTCCTTCTTCTTCTCTTCTTCACCTTCACCTCCGTTATCCTGTATTCACGAACCTCTCCTTTTAACAAACTCCAAGAATTTGACTACCCTTCCTTCCTCGAACTTCATACCCTGCATCACCCTTTTCCCGAGTCATTCGGAATTAATTAAAGCCGTGCCCTTAACTCTAGAATTCTCCCGAGCTTCAATCTATTTGCTAGCTATCGACCCCTTCTATTTAAATGCTTTCCCAGACTAAAACTTTTAATACGAGGCTTAAGTTTGTAAATTAGAACCGTGGCCAATAGGTATTTCGTGGATGAAAGGATCGAACTGCGATTAGGGCAGGTTCTAGGGCTAGATGACGTAGAGAAAAGGGGAAGTGGTCAGAGGCAAGCACATGAGGGTGTTGACGGAAGATGTACCGTGGTTCGGTATGGTTCTCTCATGCCGAATGAGATTGGAGGGAAGAGTAGAGGAGGAGCAGAAATTGGCTAGAATGCTGAACAACTCGGTCCGGTATGACTTGCCGAACGACTTGACCACGTCATTCGGTATGGATGAAGGAGAAAGATAAAACTGTTATTAAGGGCGAAGTGCCGAGCGTTGGGCCTCGGCGTAACCTCGGCTCGGCATGATTCACCACATGCCGAGCAGAGGAGTGGAAAAATAGGGAGGAAGTACGAGTGGGATAGGATGCTGAACGATATTTCGACCGAACAGCGCGTAGGCCGAACGGTCATGAATGTCGAACGATAGTTAGGTCGAACAACATTTTGACCAAACGATACTTAGGCCGAACAACATTTTGACCGAACGATACTTAGGCCGAACAACATTTTTACAGAATGATACTTAGGCCGAACAACACTTTGACCAAACGGTACTTAGGCCGAACAATACTTTGACCGAACGGTACTTATGCCGAACAACATTTTGATCGAACGATACTTAGGCCGAACAACACTTCACCTTGCCTAATCATAAGACAAAAACAAAGACACAGACCTAAGCATATTGGCATATCAAACTAATGTGGACTGATAACTTCCTAGTTCCAATTATCATAAGCCTGAACTGAAATCGATAAAAACAGATAAAAGCTTTTGGCATATAGTGTCAATGTCCGAGTCCAAAATTGAAAACATTGCAAGGCTGATTTTCGGAGACAGTCAGCGATGACGGTCTTCGAAGACGACAGTTCAAAGTTCAACTTTATACCATCAACTCCATGACTTATAATTTCTCAGCACTTATACTTGAATTATCACACTAGTTCACACACCACACGGGGGGAATATTTATGCTGTTAAGTCTAACGTCGATTGTTTTTCAAGTATAGTTCAAACAGGTACTCTACTGGATTCAATTTCTATCAAAGATGTCTAGGAAATCAAGCTCCGCCACGATCTCAGATAGACCCGGGCCGCCTTCTAAACAAGGAGTCACAGATACTTCAAACTCGTCGACTTCCCCTGCTCATAACTTAGCTCCCGATGCCCTGGAGGCATCAATTTTCTTGGACAACCCGGTCGATTCACAGGCTTCGAAGATTAATGAAAGTGCACTTCGTCGGATATGCTCTTTCCACGGAATCCCCTTCGACGACGTATTAGTTCCATCGGGGCACGATCGTCCACACTTTCCCCCAGTTGGATACACATCTTGTAATAAGTTTATGTGCTGGGTCGGCGGCGTGCCACCATTCAACTTATTTCTTCGGGACGTGCTGCAATACATCGACATTGACCCATCACAACTGCATTCGAACAGTCACGCCTTCATCTACAGCACCTACATCCTCTCCATGAATGTCCTCTCCAGGCCTCCAACCCTGGATGACATCAGATACAAATATATGATCAAGAAGCGGAGAGATAGCCCCTCCTTCATGTTTCTTGAGCCGCACCACAAATGCCAGATCTTGACTGGGGCATGTAGCAAGTTTGCCCTGTACAAACAGGAATGGTTTTATGTGCGTTGCCCTTCTGGTTTCGCGAGGAGATGGGTGGAAGGAAGTAAGTCTTTTCTCTGGATCGATATTCATTCTTGGTCAAAGCCGAGCCTTTTCTAACTCTTTTTTCCATCTTTTCAGATAACAATCCACGTCCGGACGGCAGCGGATATTCTGAAGCCTTCGAAGCTATTAGAGCCCTTCCTGCCGAAGAGCGGGACATCCGAATTCTCATTTCAAATGAGTCACTTACAACGTTTGGACTGTTGGCAGAAGGCCGTCGGATAAACCTTCCTCAAAGCGTTACCATTCCCAAGCCCGCCTCTGGAAAATGGAAAAAACAAGCTAAGTCTTCAGCACGTAACGCTCCTGGCGCACTAGAAGAAGGAGAAATCAAGGAAACCGAAACACTCGAAGCACAAGATGAGAACGTTGGTCCTACTCAGGACCCGATAGTCAAAGTTCACGACATCGAAATGTCATCTCCCCCTTTGTAGAGGAAAAAGAGACCGACGTACAAGATAAGGAGGGAAAAAGTTGGCACAACCTCTAAAGTTACTCTTATTCCGACAGAGAAAGAGGCTTCCCCGCAACGTTTAGAAAGTTCTTTGAAGGGCCTCTCGAACCTCACCATACCTGATGATCTACTTAATTATGATTTTGATGATCCGAAGGCACTTAAACTTCACTCTCCCATCAGAGGCGATGCAGGCGTTCAAACTCAGGGAGAAAAAACTCCCATTAGTAAAGAAACTGGTCCGTCGGGGGGAAACACTAGGACACACACAAACACATGCACTCTACCTTGCACTTAAATTTCCGTCGTCACACTAATCTTTGCTAATTTGTTGTTATTTAAATTCTGAGTAGGTGACATGGGGTCTACACATGGAATTCATCGTCTCCGTGGATCGTCTATCTTCCATCATTTTGGACGGGACTTAGGTTCCGAAAAATGTCGTGATAGACATGGTGATGGCGATATTCCCGGGATTCATCATCTCGGAAGAAAACATATTATCAGCCCAAATACCACCAACATCCCTCTTCTCGCTCGGGGCAAAGCAAAGGTAAGCACGACCATAAGGGGTCGCAATCCGATGTTTCCCGTGATCAACGCTGTGATTCCTCCTCCACCCGACAGTCCCGGGATCCTCACAGGAGAGCCGAACTTTCGAAGCGTCTCCTCCTATTCTTGCAACAGATCCATCAGTATCGGAGATACTGGCCGAGCTTAAAGTTAAATTCCCAAAAATCTGCTTTGATGGTCTGAAGTTTCTCCCAGCGATCCATCATATTCCTAGAGATGTCAAGCAGAGCGCTATTGCCTGCACCAACGACGTCTATGTTCAGCATGACACGTTTGATCATCTTGCTGAGAAAGTGTCTGAAGTCTCCATAGAACGCCAACATGAGATTGATCACCTGAAGCTTGAGGATATTCATGACAAAGACATTATCAAGCTCAGGACGAAGAGATTGCGTTTCACATATCTCTACTTGAAGCCGCCCAGCAGAGCGCCAAGGATACCGCCGAAGCCGTAATCGTCTGGAATCACAAAAAAGAAATCGACGAGGCTGTACAATACTGTGGGTCTTTGGCTTTGGAGAAAGACTCGGTGCAAAAAGAGAGGGATGCATTCTGTCTCCAAGTTAAAGAACTTAAGGAGCGACCTGCAAAGAACAAGAGAAGAAGATTGCTGCCCAAGAAGAGTCACAACAGTATTGCGACGAGATCGTTGCAACGCGACTCCTGAAGGAGAAACTTGAGGGCGGGCTTTCTAAAGTTGAGGGACTGAAGAATGAAGCCCACGAAGAGGGAAAAAAGATAGCATCTGTGGAAATCGACTCCCGTCTTGAGGCGGCCAAGGAAAAAGGTAGAGAAGAAGTCAAAACCATGTTCGATCTGCTTATTGCCAAATTCAATGCCCGCGTTATCATGCACCGAGACTTAACTTTTCTAGGCGAGGGCTATCTTGAATCTTTGGCCGAGGCGTGGGAGACCTTAATTGAAATCAAGAAGGCCGAGCACGGTATTGAGGAGGTTGATGAAGGGGCTTTGATAAAAGAATTCCTTAAGGGAAACAAGCCTTCGGACCTGTCAATGGCTAAAGCCCTTTATTGCAACGGCTCCCCTCAACGAAAGGGAAAGAAGTTATTGTCGGCCCATCCGGGATCGAGTCTCCAGCTCGTGTGCCTACCCAGCCGGCCGGTCGGACGATACTCGATCCTTTTGAACAACACATCGGTTATGACCCGGAGGACCCCGGCCTTGGTGTTCACGTTTTGTCCCCTATTCTAGAGGGTGAGACCCCCCTGACGACTGAAAGCCAGCCAGAACCTGGTAAGCGACTCTTTTGCTTTAACATTCCAAGAGTTTTTTTTTCATTAGAAGCTATCGCATTCTAATACTTCCTTTTCATGATTTTGTGCAGTCCATTCCGATCTTGAGAAAACTCCGAGGAACGATGTCGCCAAGGAGGTGAGGGAAAAAACGAGTGAAGCCACTCACGCAGGAGAGGCTCTCGGTCCAGATGCTCTGGTGATTGGAGCGCTTGATGAGGACAAGTCTGAGACTTCCTCTTCCATCGAAGGGAGTTATGAAGTTGAAATTACAGGCATCTCTGAGCACACATCCGAACTGAGCATGAAGGAGCAGCTTGAGAAAGAGAAGGAAAAGACGATCAAGATCAAGGTCAAACCTCAAGCTATTGACCTGGACAATCCTTTGAACTAGCCATTGAAGTTCATCCTCTCAGGCGGGTCAAAACCCATTGATGTTCCTCGTACTTCTTCAGCTGTCACTCCCCCGTCTAGGAAAGCTATCAAAGTAAAACGTACCGGGGAGGAGTCATGTAGCAAAAAGTCGAAGAAGTAGTCTTCGCTCTCGTTCAACAAGAGCTAGTTTAGATTATGTAATCATTTTTGTTTTCGTAGATCATGTAAATAAAATTATTTGTGATGAATAAAACTTAGTTCTTTTCCCTCTCAAAAGACTGTTGTTGTTTGGTTTCTTGTATAACCGTGGTCGAAACCCGAGCTACTTCGAGTTACGTGAACTTCTCGATTCATCTTCAAACAAGTTGATAACTTTCTTGGTATTTGCACATTCATTTATCCCACGTTATGGGGACTTAGAATTTTTTCCAATTCATACACCAAGGGCTCGATGAATTCAAGTCATTTATATCCAGTCCGCCCTCAGGGGACTTGGACATTTAAGTCTTTTATACTCTGGTCCGCACTTTGGGGACTTAGAGTACTCCAGTCCGCAGTCCGGGGACTTGGAGATTCTGAGTCGTTATACTCGAGTCCACACTCTATGGACTTAGAGTACTTCAGTCCGTATTCCGAGGACTTGGAGATTTTGAGTCCTTTATACTCGAGTATGCACTCTGGGGACTTAGAGTACTCCATTCCGCACTCCGGGGACTTGGAGATTTTGAGTCGTTTATACTCGAGTTCGCACTCTGGAGACTTAGAGTACTCCAGTCCGCACTCCGGGGACTTGGAGATTTTGAGTCGTTTATTCTCGAGTCCGCACTTTGGGGACTTAGAGTACTCCAGTCCGCACTCCGGGGACTTGGAGATTTTAAGTACTCTATACTCAAGTTCGCACTCTAGGGACTTAGAGTACTCCAGTCCGCACTTGGAGATTTTGAGTCGTTTATACTCGAGTCAGCGCTCTGGGGACTTAGAGTACTCCAGTCCACACTCCAGGGGCTTGGAGATTTCGAGTCATTTACACTCGAGTCCGCGCTCTGGGGACTTAGAGTACTCCAGTCCGCACTCTGGGGACTTGGAGATTTTGAGTCGTTTATACTCGAGTCCGCACTCTGGGGACTTAGAGTACTCCAGTCCGCACTCCGGGGACTTAGAGATTTTAAGTCGTTTATACTCGAGTCCGCATTCTGGGGACTTAGAATACTCCAGTCCGCACTCCGGGGACTTGGAGATTTTGAGTCGTTTATACTCGAGTCCGCGCTCTAAGGACTTAGAGTACTCCAGTTCGCACTCCGGGGACTTGGAGATTTTGAGTCGTTTATATTCGAGTTCATGCTCTGGGAACTTAGAGTATTCTAGTCCGCACTCCGGGGACTTAGAGATTTTGATTCGTTTATATTCGAGTCCGCCCTCTGGGGACTTAGAGTACTCCAGTCCGCACTCCGGAGACTTGGAGATTTTAAGTCTTTTATAATCGAGTCCGCACTCTGGGGACTTAGAGTACTCCAGTCTGCACTCCGGGGACTTGTAGATTTTGATTCGTTTATACTTGAGTCCGCGCTCTGGGGACTTAGAGTAGTCCAGTCCGCACTCCGGGGACTTGGATATTTCGAGTCGTTTGTACTCGTTCGTACGTCAGACAAAGTAATGTATCTCTTAGTCGTTTACTACAGCATTATCAAACACAGGAACATCAAAAATTCATGGGAAAAAGAAATGGCTTCACGCCTTTATTAGTGCAAATAAGCTAAATTGTCTTTTTACACGCCGTAAACTAGGAATAAAAGCTTGTTGGAAAGAAATGCAACTAAAATATGATAGAAATGAGTTAAGTGTAATAATGCCGCAAATGTTCACCATTCCATGCTCGGGGGAGTGTCGCACCATCGACGGTCGGTAGCTTGAAAGTTCCTTCTCCAAGCTTCCGTTCAATGACATATGGACCTTCCCACACGGGGCTCATGTGTGATGGAACTGGGAAAACTCGTTTCAAAACGAGATCACCCACGCCAAAAATTCTCGGTCGGACTTTTTCATTATAATATCGAGCGACTCGGTGCCTGTACGCGACTGCTCTTAAATTAACTTCTTCGCGTTTTTCATCAATGAAGTCCAACGATTCGAGCAAGAGATCTTGATTTGACTCAAGGTCATAATAAGTTACCCGATGTGATGGGACTTCAAGTTCCACGGGAATGATAGCTTCCATGCCATATGCTAATGCGAACGGAGTGTGGCCAGTCGCGGACTTGTGGGTGGTTCTGTAAGCCCAAAGTGCTGTCGGAAGCTCATCCACCAACTTGCCTCTAGCCCTTTCCAAACGTTTTTTCAATATGGATTTGATTATCTTCTTTACGGCCTCCACTTGTCCATTAGCTTTCGGATGAGCAACTGCTGCAAACTTTTTCTCAATACCATATTTTTGGCAAAATTCCCTGAACTCTTTACTTTCAAACTGAGTTCCATTGTTTGTAACGATGATTCGTGGCAGGCCAATGCGGCATATGATATTTCGTACAACAAAATTAATGATTTTCTTGGTGGTGATAGTGGCTAAAGGCTCTGCTTTTGCCTATTTGGTAAAGTAATCGACCGCAACAATCGCGTATTTTGCACCACCTTTGGATAGGGGTAAGGAACCGACTATATCGATCCCCCACATTGCAAATTGCCAAGGACTAACCATTTGTGTGAGTTACGTCGACGGAGGTCTTGGGATTTTCGCACACTTATGGCATTTGTCACAACTTCTTATGTAGTCTGCGGCATCCCGATTTACAGTTGGCCAATAGTATCCATAGTGGAGGATTTTCTTTGCTAACGTCTGCCCCTCGGTATGGTTGCCACATTCACCTTCATGGACATCCATCAGGATTCGTTTTTTCTCATCATGGGCAATGCACCGGAGAAATAGGGTCGAGAATCCCCTCCGATACATTATTCCATCCTGCATTACATAACGAGAAACCTTACGAATGACTTGTTGTCTCTCGCTCCTTCTTTCGGGCACGACCCCGTGTAACAAGTACTGCTTGAATGGGGGTCATCCATGACTCCTTCTCGATTTCTGTTTCTAACATGAAATCTACCTCCATCATATTTATGTTCGGATCATGTAAGGTTTCAACGGGGGACAATCCCATCTGCTGCGCATCGCTAGTGCTTGCAAATTTTTCCAATGAATTAGCTGCTCTGTTTTGTTCACGCGGAACATGTGAAATATCATAATACTCGAGATTCGCTAGCAGCTCCTGAACTTGGGCTAAATACGGGGCAAGTCTCTGCCCCCTTGCTTGATAGTCTCCGTGCACTTGATACACCATAAGTTGCGAGTCGCAAAAAATTTCAACCGATATTATTCCCAGTTCTTTGAGGAGTCTTAAGCCGGCAATCAATGCTTCATACTCAGCTTTGTTATTCGTTTCTCTGAATTCGAGCCTCAAAGCGTAGCAAACTGATCGGTTTTTAGGAGTTACAAGAATTATGCCAACCCCCGAACAACAGTCGTTAGATGCCCCATCGGTGTACATCTTCCATCGGATGGGAGGTATGACATTGCGGCTGTTTGATTCGTCTGTCATGGTGAATTCAGCGATGAAATCCGCTAGCGCTTGTCCCTGTATGGCCTTTCACGGCAGGTAAGTAATATCGAACTGACTCAGTTCGATATTCCATTTCAACATTCTTTCAGAAGTTTCCGGTCGTTGGAGTACCTGACGCAAGGGTTGATTAGTGTAAACACTGATTGGGTGTGCCTGAAAATATGGGCGAAGCTTGCGTGATGCAATCACCAAGCAATAGGCTAATTTCTCGATCATGGGATAGTTTCTTTCTGCCTCCGTCAGACGTTTATTAACATAGTAAAATGTCTTTTGAACTTGGTCCTCTTCACGAACCAAAGCCGTACTGATAGCATGTTGGGATACTTCCAAGTACACATACAACATTTCATGGTCCACTGGTTTCGATAGCACCGGGGGGCTCTCCAAATGCCTTACCAGAGCTCGGAATGCTTCCTCGCAGTCGGATGTCTACTCGAAATTCCTTTTTCCATTCTTTATCACATCAAAGAAAGGAATGCACTTATCCGTGGCTCTGGATATGAATCGGCTCAGTGCTGCCACCTTTCCGTTCAAGCTTTGTACTTGTTTTATAGTTCTGGTCATTTGTATGTCCCGGATAGCTTGAATCTTTTCCAGGTTAGCTTCAATTCCACGTCCATTCACAATGAAACCCAAGAACTTTCCTGATGCCACGCCAAAAGAGCACTTCAAGGGGTTGATCTTCATACCGTAATGTTTGAGTATATCAAACATTTCTGCTAAGTCTCGAATGTGGTCGTTTGACTGCCGTGACTTCACGAGCATGTCATTTACATAGACTTCCATCGTCTTACCGATCTGGTCCTTAAACATTCGATTCACCAGACGTTGATAAGTTTCTCCTGTGTTTTTCAATCCAAAGGGCATTACTACATAGCAATATAGCCCCATGTTTGTGATAAAACTGGTGTGCTCTTGGTCTGGAATGTGCATCGAGATCTGATTGTATCCTGAATACGCATCCATAAATGACAATAATTCGTGTCCGGTGGTAGAGTCGACGAGCTGGTCGATTCTAGGTAAAGGGAAACTATCCTTCGGGAATGCTTTATTCAAAGCGGAGTAATCAACACAAGTTCTCCACTTTCCATTTGCTTTCTTCACTAGCATTGGGTTAGATACCCATTCAGGGTAGAGGGCATCGCGGACGAACCCATTGGCTTTAAGTTTGTTCACCTCCTCTTCGAGAGCCGCGGACCTCTCCGGGTCCATACCTCTCCTTTTCTGTTTTACAGGAACGTGTTTCGGGCCTATGTTCAACATATGACTCGCAATTGCTGGAGAAATCCCGCATATATCAAAGTGTGTCCAAGCGAAAACGTCCAGATTCTCCCGGAGGAAATCAGTAAGATCCTTGGCCAATGAGGGGTCGAGTTGTGATCCAATCTTAAGAACTCGTGATGGGTCATCCCGGCTGACTGGAATGTCGATCGTCAGCTTAGCCGGTGCTGCATTTGTTTCCCTGGGTTTCCCATCATCTCTTGGATCTATGTCTCTAAGGATCCGAGAATGTTGCCCGAGCCAGGGCTCGGGCACTACTTGTCAATCATCATTCTTTAGGATACGGACGAAGCTATCCGCAACCTTTCCCTTCTCTCTTGTTGAGCTTCTCTCAGTTCCGCCATATAACATGCGTGACCGGTCGCCTGATCGCTATGTACAACACCGACTCCTTTGTCTGTCGGAAATTTTAATGTCAAACACCATGGGGCCAAATGCAGCCCTAAATTCCGCCAAGGCTGGGCGACCCAAAAATACATTGTATGGAGAGTTAACATCCAATACTATGAATGGTAGAACTCACACTCTCCTACGCTCACCTTCCCCCAGTTCAACTTGTAGCTCTATATACCCCAACACGTCGGTTGCAGCACCATTAAAGCCGTGGATACAGGCTTTGCATGGTTTCAAATCTTTAGTTTCCATCTTCATGTGGTCACAAGCCTTCTTGAAGATGATGTTGACAGAGCTTCCACAATCAATCAAGATTCTTTTCATTTAAGCTGACCCAATTGTTGCAGATATAACCATCGGGTCGATAGTAGGAGCCTCCACCTTGTTCGCGTCTCGACTCCTAAATACTATATCGTCAGTCATCATCCGTTTTGTTTTGTGGGGTTTCCATCTTCCATATTTGAACAACATTCATAATCCGCATGTCTCAAGGCGGTAGCATATCGCTCCATCTCCTGCCAATTCTTGTCCGCAGGATGAGGTCCTACGACAATAGTGTTTATGATCAATCTAGCCACAGTCCGAGCAGGTTGTTCTGGTTGGCGTGGAGCCGGCCCGCGTCCGGGGTCTGACGTTCCTTTCCTTCCATCTTGCAGGTTTTTGACAAATTCCTGCAATTTTTTCTGTCTGATCAACTTTTCTATGGCGTCATGGAGGTGTCTACACTCCTCAGTGTTGTGCACATGGGTCTCATGGAAGCGACAGTACTTCCTTGTCTATTTCTGTTCTTCAGTGGACTCCTTTGGGCATGGCTTTCTGTATTCAAAGGTGTTACAGGTAGACAAGTAAATGTTTTCAAGAGAAGTATTCAGCGGGGTGTATTCATTGTAGGTCGGAATCCTTGGCTTCCATTTCCCCGCTTCTCTTTTCTTTCCGGGATTTCCACTCCGGATCCTTTGGACTTCCCAGGCTTGTTCTGGACGTTGGCTTGAACTTTTCCCGAACTATCGCTGGACTACTTCACGGCGATGTTACTTTTCACAGTCTCCTGAACAGGCCCTGGTGCCTTATCTCGTCTCTTCCATCGAGCCTCCTCCCTCCGTATGAACTGATGAGCTTTGGCATAGAATCGGTCCAATGTAGCTGGGGGCTTTCCCGCCAACCAATCTCCGAACTCCAAGTCTGGATCTACACCTCGCATTATCGCCATCAAAATTGCATGGTCATTAGGATTGCTAACTTCAGTGGCGGCAACATGAAACCTCTGTAAGTACGCTTTCAAAGACTCTCCCAGAGCCTGTATTACCCTTGATAAGGACATCACGTCCTTTGGATGAGTAGCATGTATCCTGAATTGTTCGACAAATTTCATTGCCAACTCGTCGAAGCTAGATATAGATCGTGGAGGAAGTCGAGTAAACCATATAGTTGCGATTCTGGACAGAGTGATTGGGAAGCACCTATACTTAGTCGCATCATTCGCCCTTGCCGAATCCATCATCCATTCGTACCTCATCACATGTTGCCTAGGGTCAATCTTCCTTTTGTAGGCTGGGATCGTCGGCATATTGAATTTCTTGGGGTACTCAGCCTGTAGGATAACATCTGTGAAGGGAGTATGACTCCTGGACACTCCCCAATCTTCATCGGTCAGGTCTTTATTCTCTCTCATCAACTGCTTGACCATAGCTAATAAATCTGGAGTTTGTATGGAGGGTGGGAGGTTGGGTTCCGTTCCATAGGACCGTGCGGGTTGATGTCCCGCTTGATTTGGGTCTTGGTGATCCGGGCGTCCGGTCTCATCACGTGCCTGAACCCTGACGGATGGATTGGTAGCACCTGCTTATGCAGCTTCATCCCTACAGCATCTATGCCTAGGAGGTTCACCAGCTAAGGTCGAGCTATCAGATTAAGAATAAGGAGTAGGACTACTTCCAGCATTCTGGTGCTGTTGCTGGGCAAGCTGAGTCATGAGATTAGTGTCGGCTTGGATCTTCTCAGCAAGTTGCCTTCTACTTTCCCTGAGTTCTCTTATCAAGTCATTGAACTCTGTTTGGGAAACGACCTCCGCTTGGTTCTGGGTGGAGGTTCCTGTGCCTTGAGTTGCTGGTTGGTTGCTAGGTCCTATCTGTTGTACACTAGCAGTTTCATTGACATCTGCGTTGTGAGGGGCCGATCTAGTTCGTGGTCTTCCCATGATAGAGTTATCGGTTGTAACTCAGAGTAGAATCAACAGATGTCTTGCGAATGATTTGGATCTCCTTCGGAGGATTTTTCAATCTAGTAGCTATAAAGTAGATCCTATCGTCCTGAGAATTCGATTCTCAATGAAAGCACCAAAATGTTAGCACCAGAATTGGTCACTAACACCCTTAAGAGAGATTGTGTAGAGAGATTAATGAAGAAAGTAAAGTTGAACAGAGGACGGTACGTAAATTTAAATGTAGAAAAAACGAACACCAGATTTATAGTGGTTCGGCGTAATTGCCTATGTCCACTTTGAGGTAGATCTTTATTGCTTTTCTCGATAATCGATTATAGATACAATCCGTATGTCAATCACTCAAACACAATTGTTAAGCAAAAAAGGTTAAGTCTTGAATGGGTCTCGAATGCAGCAGAATCTCCCCGGTGTTCTTGAAAAAAGGTCCATTTCACTGTGCCCCTACCTCTCTATATATAGACGAAGGTAGGTTGGACTTCCCTGGTGGGCCTAGCAGCTTGGTATCTCGGCCCAATATAAGTAATCTCTGAATGCCGAACCAAATATGCCGAACGGCAGAGTGCCAATCGAAATCGTTGTGTCGAACGAAACGATGTATTGCGTGAGAGGTGCAGGCCGACCGAGAATCGATGCCGGATGGGGAAGGTGCCGAACGAAGCTGGAATGCCGAACAGTCCAAGAATGATGAGCGAGGCATGAATGCCGAGCGCTCTAGAAGCCGAACGCTCTTGAATGCTAATCGAACCAGCTGTGTCGAACGTCCTTGGAATGCCGAACACTCTCTAATGCTGAACGTTCCTGAATGCCGAGCGTTCTCTAATGCCTAACGTTCCTGAATGCCGAGCGTTCTCTAATGTTGAACGCTCCTAAATGCCGAGTGCTGCTGAATGCCGAGTAGTGTGGAATCCTGAACGAGTTTGGATGTCGAACAACTTTGCCATACCGAACGGCCTTCAATGCCGATCAACCATAGATGCTGAACGGTCTGGTCGTGCCGAACGAGAACGTTGAGTTCTTAGTTGTCTGGTCAAACCTCCAGGTAACACAAATATCTTATCTTTGTAATTTAGAAAGAAAGTGGAGAAGAAGAAATGGCAGGGCTTCGTTAGTGCCTCTATAAAAATACGAGAAGAAAATGGATGTTTAGGCCTGAAATTATATGTGCTAGAATCAAGCAGAACCATACAATTTAAAATATTAAATCGGGATCATTGCGGCATAGGGTTATTGTAGCTACTAGGTCGCCATCAGTCGACCATCCTTGGGTGACAGGTCGACCACTAGGGGTCGACCATCCCCAATGATGGGTCTGCCCGTGGGCCCGGGTAATTAACATAAAAACGTTATTTCTTCTTATTTAATAATTTTCGTTTCAAATTCTTTTTTTATTTGTCACTTCTTCGTTTGGACTCTGATTGCAAAACTCCAAATAAGAAAGTTGCTCAGAATTTCCCCACGAATTCAAGGGTAAGAAATTCAGGGTGAAATTCCATCGTTTGCACAAATTTCATTTTCGAAGCCTAATTAATTAACTAATTAAATAACTAAAGATAAAGCACAGGTGCTACATTCTCCCCTTTTGAAAAGAATTTCCTCCCAGAAATTACACCAATGACTAAGGCAAATTTTGGCCCCTAATTATCCTAAACTACACAACAAATGAGTGTACAATAAATTTGCAACCAAATGTGGATAAGTGTATAATATATTACTGTATCATCACACAAAAAATATGTATGAAGAATGATTCTAAATCAGATCCTCCTATATGATGCATTTATTTTGAAAAATATGATGCAAAAAAACCTACATATATAATGGCAGTTTCACATGTATGCAGCTTTTTGAAAAATCTTTTCAACCAAATTCCTCATACTTGTACAAACAGAAGCATGAAGTAATCAATTTTGCATCAACATCCTATCATCCAATAATCTAACACATTGAAAAATCACTTCCTAAACTTTACTACTACGCCCATAAAAGAAATTTAGGCAGAGAATTTAACATTCTTACCACACTATATTCTTCCTATTCTCGTAATATAGTGGAACCTCCTTCGCTGCCCCGGATTCACTCTAAATTCCATGCACAAAACACATAAGGAGGCTTATTTCAAGCTGTAAAACAGAATTAATTCTAAAAATAGACTTGCGCACATTGTCAAAAAGGTATGGAAATAGAAATTCCATCCTTGTTATCAATTGCATTTATCACATTGTTGATCCTAATGCACCTCTAAATTTGTAAATTCTAACTATATTTGTCTTCCCTACGCCAAACATGTGGCCTTCAAAATCAAAGTTTTCACATAAAAAAATTCTCACTTTTTAAATTTGTACGTCATTTGAAAAATAAAATCTCAAAATATATAGATGAATATTTTCCCTTGAAATCAATTTTTGAACAAAAATTACAAAATAATTTAAGAGTCCAAAATAAATAAAACATAAAACTTTTTTTATAAAAACAATTTTAAATCAAAAGGAAAATCTTCAAAATATTTTCCTTCTTAAAAATTTTGATAAATCAAGCTGCACTTTCAGTGTAGTCGGAAGTTGGTGATGCGTTAAACGCATAAAGAAAATTTCAAAATTCTACAACTAACTTTTACAAAAAAATTGACATTTTATTTCAAAAAATGTTAACTCTTCTATTATTCAAAAAATTAGCTTTTAAGGAACATGAGCAATGACCCATGACCAAAACAACTTTATACATTCCTTCGCTAAAATTTTCAACTATTCTAAACTTCCAGTCTTATATTGCATTTATTGTAGTTAAGTGTCTTTATGAGATTCCAATATGTATATTGTTTCTCTACTATGCATATATATATCTGTGTGTGTGTGTGTGTGTGTGTGTGAGTGAGTGGTTCACATATTCAGAAACAACAACATAGAAAATGAATAGAAACTCATAATATCGTCCGTGCCTTTTATAAGAGATAATTAATAGTTTTATAACCCAACAACCCAAAGAAAAATGCTGGAAATAAAAGATACAACAATCCTACATAAAAACACCGCCTAAAAACTGTTAGAAGGTCTCGATCTACTACCGTAGCTTGATCCATTGTCGCGAGCGAAGAATGGTCGTAGCATGGTGGCTATGCACCCAATCTCATGCCCTTGCTCTACTTCTCCATCCTAATCTCCCGAAGCTCTGCCTGAACCTGACGGATAGCAACAAGCTCAGGATTCATGTATCCCTCGGCACCCAACACTATCCCATGCTGCTGTTGTTACGGCTATGGTGGTGGTACAGGTGGTGCGGCAGGTGGCAAAAAAATATTCATCCTCTTCATGGTGGTCGATCGACTGTAGGAGGGAACTTCCTCACTACTGGCTCTCCACTCAAATTTACCTCATAATGTCTAAACATCAAGTGAGCAAGTGGCAATATGGAAAGTGAGTTTTCAAGGTACCAACTCCTTGATCGACCATATTGAGCCTCAAGACATGAGCTCAATTGATGGCTATGCCGCCAATTATGGCATATGCGACTTTCCACACCGAGATGTACATTTGATCAAGGCTCTTCATCTTCGAAATGATGTTGTGCTGAATGATGTGCACAACGAGACGGGCCGCTGGTTGAAAATTGTTGGTCCTCCAATCATCTACATTCCCATAAAAGATTGGCTATAGAATCTCAGGATCAGTCATCTTTATTTCGTCCAAATATGCGCCCACTGCAAATATCTCCAAAATTCAGCATTATCGTCATCTAACATCTCAATCAAGCTCCCTTCACCTCAGACACAACGCAGCGTTACCATCATCTAGATTCTGTGCCATCTGTGCGTTGAGAAGATGGACGCAGCGCGGGTAATATTCCTGCTCATAAGTCTCGAAGCAGAGGATCGCTGCAAGTCCCTCCATGATAAAAATCTCTTCAAGCCCAAGAGCGCTGAAATCTCTGAACTTTACTGGTCGCACATGCAGAAAATCAAAGTCCTTCATTCCATGATAGGTGTCGATCATCTGTTCGCTCCGGTTAAGCCAAAAGGCTTCTTACGGATTAAGGCCGATGTGACAGGAGGAAGAGCCGTCGGTGCATGGCGGTGCCATAGGATGAGAGGTAGTTAGAAAAGAGAGAAAAGGGTTTAGATCCGGAGTAGCATTGGGGCAAGATCTAACGGATAAAGATTTTGGCTTCGGTTGGTGGAGGAATGGAGGAGAGAGGCTTTGGTTATGCAGAGAAAGAGGGAGATGAAGTTGGGTTCGACTAAAAAATATTAAAGAGGAGGAAGAGAGTGAGGAAGTGCAGCGACTAGAGGTTTGGATGTGACTTATAATCGCGTTCCAGGTTTGCGTTCGACCCGAATCCACCTAGCAATCGACCGCTATTAGATGAACAGGTCGAGCACTGCGGTCGACCGCGTGGTTGCCCACTACGGTCGACCACTCGGTCGCCCACTAGTCCAGGTTTGGGCACGACCATCCAATAGGCCCGGTTAAATTGATTAATATTCTTATAACCGTCTTGCACGCCAATTAAGCCATCCAGAAAATATTTTCGTTCCACATGACGGTATCCACCTTACCATGTAGACCATTCCATGACAAGATTGCAATAACCTCGGCAAAACTGTTGCGACCAACAACACTTTCAAAAACCCAAAATTATTCTAGCTGCTATTCCCTGCCTACTGCGCACAGAAATATTTCTTTCAATAGCTTGTGGGTTTAACAACACATCAAACTACATACTCCAATAAAATTGATTTCATTCCAATTTCTTCAGTACCTTAAAGAGAGAAAATATAAAAACCTCGATTTTATAAACCAAAAATCACCGAGTTAAGTATATGCTCCTTTATACTTATTTCTAAATAATAGAAACTATTTCATTCCAAAATTTCCCTTTAAAATCAAATTTATATAAATAAATATTTCAAGGTTTCCAAAAACCTTTCTAAAGCATAAATTTCCCAAACTGGAAAACTATTTTATTGCCAAAAATCAATATCAAGCCTTTACTCATATGCACATATATTTAAGGATTTAAAGAATTAATCTTTCATACTCAAAAATTTCTTAACACGACCAACCTAGTGGTATACGTGTTTCTTTGAAAATTAAAATTTCAAAACTTTCCGAAAACAAAATTTCCAAATTAAATCTTTGGAAGAAGAAATCCTACGATAACCCCTTTTTCAAAAATCTAAGGTATTTCCAAAATACATGTGACGCCCCACCTCTCTACTCACACTAGCCAAGAACACTATAGGGTAATGCCGTCGACTAGCATGAAGAATAAGGTTGTTGAGGAGCGACCATCCGTGTAATTGCTTTGTGCGAGTACCAATATGCCAGATAGGAGGTCACGCAATTCATTTAAAGAGGAAATCCGACATATCAAGTACAAACTCAAAGCTACTACAAAATGGCTTTATGGTCTTCGGAAATAAATATAAAATAAGCATAACATAAATCAGTCACAAATATGAAATAACACATAAAAGTGCACATCAAAGTAGCAGTCATGTAAGATACACTACATCACAAAAGAATGGGTACAAGTGCTAGACAAAAGAATATTTATACATCAAGGAGTCTCCATCTCGAAGGTATAAACAAAAACAACTAAGCTAAGTAGTTAGCCAAAATTCAAATGACAGACCCAGATAAGAAGTCAAGCAGAAGCACCTGAAATACCTCTGTCTGACCCAAGTATTATTTAAGAAGAAAATAGTAAACAGACCGGTCTAGCTATAAACATCACATAAAATGAGATAGAGTAAGAGATATGACAAAAATGTATGATAATAATAATGCTATAGCGTGACAAGTATATATTTAACAATAATAAAAATCATACAATATCTCAAGAATCTCAAACACCAAGAAGAATGTTATATTCTTTATTTTATTCACCAAACCACAAATATTGGCAAACATATCAATGCCAATTGCAAAAATTGGTGAAATATAAATTCTAGAAATCATCAACTAGAAATCCAGAAATCACAAAGGGGGAGGCCTATCACAAATGGGAGCATGAAAACACACCAACATATTTATCACAAACGGGTCGTTATTCCATGATCGCTAATCATAGAGCCGGTGCAACGACGTAGTATAGTAACGGTATGCCCGAGGGACCTGAAACTCGAATAATTCAAAATATGGACGTAGTCCAATAATGGTACGTCCGATGGATCTAAAACTTCAATAATTCAGAACCACGACGTAGTAAAATAACGGTATGCCCGATGAACCTAATAAGTCGGAACAACGATGTAGTACAATAACGGTACATCCGATGATCCTGATAAGCCGGAATATCGAAGTAGTAAAATAACGGTACATCCAATGAACCGAACACCATAAAAGAACATGTGTCGCTAGCCCATAAAAATGAGTCGAAACTCCAAGAACCCTTGGTCGTTATCCTATAAAACAAATGAGACAATGTTCAATAAACCGAGGTATAGTCCCTCCCCCCGGCCCCGTGGACAAAGAGACATCGCGTATCGCTAGTCTAAATCATAAAATGATCACCATTGATCAATAAAAGGTGTGAATTACAATAAGCTAGTAAGTAAATGAGTTTAGCTTCATGTCCCCTAACCACTGGCTTAACTTAAGTATTTACGAACAAATTGTAATTTCCACTCGAAAATTGTCACAAGAGTTCAATCGAAAAGGTCCAAGAATTAATCAACAAATAAACGCAAGTGTTTTATACCACTTGTTTTGCTAAGTCGTTTAATTATATTTCTCGAACGAATGAGGTAAAGGTTTGTATATAATAATAGATTGGAAAACAGTTTTAAAAGCGAGCTTGATATTGGAAGTAAATGTTGAAATCGTTTTGGTGAAAGAATTTGAATATTTACTATTAGTATAGGAACCTTTGTATTTTAAAGCGACAAATCACTGAAAATGATTGTTAAAACAATCGATCGACAAAAATTCACATTGGAAGACGTGAATCAAATCCAAAGAAATGGATACCAAATCGATCAAAATTGATATTCCCAAAAATCCCAAAAAAAGAATTCATCAAAGTCAATAAAAGTGATAACAACTAATTAGATCAACAAAAATTGATAAACATTGCAAATTCACGCAAAAATAGGCAAATAGGCAAAACTGGACAATTCCAAATGTCTGGGGGTTAATCCAGACATCTGGATTTGGGTTTTGGAAATATTCGAGAAAAGTTCCCAAACGTCTAAACTTTCAAGCCAGACTAATGAACCCCTACCAGATGTCTAAACCAAATAGTCGAACGTATGGAATTTGTCTCTGGCATTTTTTTTATTTTCTGCCTTATATTTTATTCTCCAGTAAACATGAGCAGACATCTAGGCCTTACAACCAGACATCTGGTTGCATGTTCTGGGCAACAATTTACTTAGGCAAATGATGGCAAAAACGATTCGGAAGCGATCGAACAAGCAATGGAGACTAGGGATTTATGCCAAGCGACAACCCAGCCTTATAGGATCTTCATACACCCCAAATAACATGTCCAAGTATCCAAGATAGGATCTTTAAAGACTTTGAATTCAAAACATCAAAATTTCAAAATTCTCTAAATCAATTCAAATCAAATGCAAATGAACATGAATAGATGTTAGGAATACATACCTAACAACAATGAAAGCTACAAACGTAGATGTGAGTTCAAAAACTCACCTTTAAACTCAAAAACAACGAATGAGGAGCTTTAAAACAAAGCAAGATCAATTCCTCTTCAACATACCTCAAGAATCTTCGATCTATTATCAAATGTGAAGTTTTTTCTAAGTTAGGTTATCGAAACTTCTGAAAATTGAAGAGATATTGAGACAGAGAAGATGAAGATGATGCTTACCTAAGCTTCTCTTTGATTTTAAAGCAAGAACTTGAATTTCTTAACCAAACTAGGGTTTAGGAATTCCAATTTCCTATCTCTTCCCCCAATTTTCTTTTAGCTTGATTGTTAGGAAATAATAGAATGAGTGAAGAGGTGTTGGATGAAGAGTTATGGTATTAGATGAGTTTAAGGGCTGAAACCCAAACTCAAAGCCAAATCGAAAAATAGCAAAATTTTACTCAACTCCGAACATATCGACGTTTATACTCAAAAAGGTCGCAAACACCATTTTGGATTCAATTGAAGTGGTCTCAAGTCCTAATTCGACTGTTTGCAAAAAATTAGCATTTCAGACTTTAATCCAACTAATGATGCTATATTTGAGTAAAATAATTAAATATACAATCGTAAAATATGCAGGTTGTTGCATGCCCCCCTCCTTAAAGAAATTACGTCCTCGTAATACTTAAGAAGAAAATACAGAGTAACAACCATAAAAGCATATCAACACAAAAGAAAATTTGAAATAAGAATTCACGTTTAAAGAGCACAAGAGAGTAAGTCCGGATGTGTTCGCTCGATGAATTCTTTGGATTCCTAAGAGCAATCCTTTGGATTTGCAGACCATTGAACTTCCACAAGCGGAACATCTTTATTTCGAAGGCATTTAACCTCCATAGCAATAATACGAATACGATGTTGCTCATAAGTCAAATTAGACGAAACTTCAATTTCTTCAACAACACCAGGCTCAAGAATAGAATCGAAATCCCTAAGGTATTTTCGTAATTGAGAGACATGGAAATCGTCATGAATAGCAGAAAATTGAGCCGGTAATTAGAGGCGATAAGCCACGGGACCAATGCGTTCGGTGATGGGAAAGAAACCAATATATCGAGGTGCTAATTTTCCCGATCGATTGAAACACACAACACCCTTCATAGGTAAAACACGAATGAACACCAAATCTCCCACAGAAAATTCTGAATTCCTTCTTCGGTTATCGGCATAGAATTTTTGTCTACTTTAAGCTTCTTTCATCCTATGATGAATAAGGTCAATCTTTACTGTGGAATCATGAATAAAATCTAGACCTAAAACCAGCTTCTCACCGGCCTCAAGCCAAAAAGAAGGAGATCGACATGGCCTTTCCTAGAGTGCCTCGAAAGGTGACATACCAATACTAGATTAGAAGCTATTATTATAGGAAAACTCAACAAGAGAAATATGATCTTCCCAACTTCCACCAAAATCAAGAACATATGCACGAAGATGATCTTCAAGAGTTTGATTCACTCGCTCAGTTTTTCCATCGGACTGAGGATGATAAGCGGTGCTAAAATTAAGCTTCGTTCCCAAAGATTTTTGAAGACTCTTCCAAAATCCACTAGTAAACAATGGATCACGATCACTAAAAATAGAAGTAGGGACTCCGTACAATTTAACGATCTCTTTAACATAAAGTTTGGCTAAGAGAGGTACGGTCCGATTAGACCAAATAGGAATAAAATGGGCGGATTTTGTAAGTCTATCAACAATCACCCACAAACTATCACGACACGAATGAGAATGGGGAAGACCGTCAATAAAGTCCATGGAGACTTGATCCCACTTCCAAACAGGAATATCTAAATGTTGCAATAACCCACCGGGCCTTTGATGCTCGGCCTTTATGAGTTGGCAAGTCATACAATGCTTAATGAAGTCAGCAATATCAGATTTCATTCCATCCCAATAACAAATTCGCTTCATATCCGTGTACATTTTACTGCTACCGGGACGAACAGAAAATTTAGAATGATGAGAATCTTTTAAAACGTCTTTACGAAGATCACAAAGATTTGGCACGATAAGTCTACCAAATTTTCAAATGCCGCCACGAGCATCGATTTCAAAGTCTTTCAAACCATCAGTATTTCTTCCCCCCAACTTTGGCTAAGATGAGCCAATTTGGGGCCATGGTTTTGAGCATCAAGAATGCGGTCAAAAAGAGAAAGATGAGCCTCAAGGCTACATAGAACAAGAGATGAACATGAATCGGATTCACGATCTCGAATCTCACAAGTAGACAAAGTCTCGAGATCATTCCATTCAGATATCATCGTAGAAACAACCGCTTGTTGCTTACGACTAAGGGCATCGACAACACAATTCTCCTTTTTGGGTGTATAATGAATATCAAGATCATAAGATGCAAGGAACTCGAGCCAACATTGTTGATGCAAATTAAGTTCCTTTTGAGAAAATAAATACTTCAAAGATTTATGATCGGTATAAACAACAAATTTATCTCCCAAAAGATAATGATGCAAAATTCTAAGGATGAAAATAATAGCCACGAGCTCTAAATCATGAGTGGCATAACTAGTCTCGGCAGGCCTTAATTGCCTAGAAGCATACGCGATTACATGTTCTCTTTGCATGAGAACGACTCCCAAACCAATACGACTAGCATCGATACAAACAATAAAGTCTTGGTTCTCCTCAAGAATCACAAGAATAGTAGCATGGAAAGGAGTTCTTTTAATTTCTGAAAAGAAGCTTCACATTTGTTTGACCAAATGTACTTAACTCTCTTCTTTGTCAAACTAGTTAGAGGCACAGAAATTTTAGAAAAGTCTTTTATGAACCGACGGTAATAACCTGCCAATCGATGAAAGCTATGAATTTCCGTCACACTCTCCGATCTCTTTCAATTTTGAATCGCTTCAATCTTTGAAGGATCCACTGAAATTCCAGATTCAGAAATAATAAGCCATTCATAAGATCCATAACGAGTATGAAATGATGTCATAGGAACGCTATCCTCTGCAATACCAAGCTGATGAAAACTGGTTGCTAAGTCTAACTGTGAAAAGACTCTAGCACTGCTAAGTTGATCGAATAGATCATCAATCCGTGGTAAATGATATTTATTCTTGATGGTGAGATCATTAAGCTTGCGGTAGTCAACGCAAAGTCTAAGTGTACCATCGGACTTCTTCACAAAAATAGATGAAGCTCCCCAAGGAGAGGAACTAGAACGAATAAATTGCTTCGCTTCCAATTCGGATAATTGTTTACGCATCTCCTCATTTTCCTTATTGGACATACGATAAGGAGGACGAATGATAGGTAGAGCTCCAGGGATTAGATTAATTCTAAACTCAATTGCTCACTTAGGGGGTAATCCTTAAACAGGCTCAATTATGTCGAAAAATTCACGAACAACGTGAATGAGGAAATGGCATCTTCCTCATCATCATTATCGTCATCATGAGGGTTTATATAATATGAGGATGCCACCGAATTAGAATCTGAATCATTAAGAACAATAGAAATCTGCTTAACGGATTGAGGATGTCGAAAATCAATAATCCTCTCAGGACATAGGATATGGGCTTCACAACGGTTAAACCGATCCATTCCAAAAATCATTCCAAAGCCTAAGTAGCGCATAACATGCAAATCGGCTCGGAAAGAATAATCACATAAAATAATCTCGACATCTTTAGAAAGCAGACTGAGTGTTGCGGATCCACTAACCGGATTCGCAATTCCCAATGAAGTCATCAAGCACATAACATTTAAAGAAAAGGTATCAACAAGTTCTTTTGATATAAAAGAGTGGGATGCACCCGTATCAAAAAGTGCTCGAATAGGTTGATCACCAAACATAATAATGCCATCAAGGATAGACTGAGAAATATCTTGACCAAAAGAAGTGTTACTAGAAGCTTGCATAACTTTTAGCTTTCCCTATTTCTTGCTTGGAAGTTTGGGACATGAAGATAAAAGATGACCCGAACTTTTGCAATAATGAAAAGGAGAGGTTTCGGACATCTATTAGCATAATGGTCCTTAAAACCATGATTGTAGGATTGCCCATGACTAGAGGTAGGAGTCTTTGCTACCGAAGTTGCTTGCTTCCCTTTCTTGTTAGGATTAGGGCCTTTGAACTTAATATGCCTCTTTTTGTTGATGTTGAAATTCTGTTGGGCATCCACAAATTCAACATCGCCTTCTTTATCGGCCTCTTTAAGTCGAAGAGCGATATCAACGGGCTGATCAAAAGAAACTTCCAGTTTCATGAGTGGAGGCCTTTTGAGGTTATTATTCAACCCATAAACAAACCTCTGATTTTTCTTTAATGGGAAATTAATATACTTGACCCCATATTTAGAGAGAGATTCAAAAGATGCGATGTAATCCGTCACAGAAGATTCACCTTGAGTAGGGACAATAAAGCATCGGGCTAAAGTTACCTTCTCAGCCTCCAGCACAAACTTTAATTCGAATCTTTCCTAGAATTGCTCCCAAGTAAGATCCGCTTCGATAATCTCCGAAATCAAAAGCTCGTACCAATCTAATGCTGTTTCTTAGAGCATGTTAGAAGCCACTTGGACTCGAAGGAGGTCGACAAGATTCATGCGAGAAAAGATGCGGTTGCATGATCTAAGCCAAGCTTGGATTTCTATAACACTTTCAAATCCTTTGAATGGCCTTCCACCCAAATCAGTATAATCTTTGCACAAGCATGCAAATCCAGATCTAGGATAAGTAGGCTCGGGAATGGGTCCGACAGCTTGAGCATTCTTTACAAGATTTAAAAGCTGCTGGGCAGACATAAATACTCCATCCTGAGGAGTAGCACTGGATTGACCGGTGCTGGTACGACCTGGTCTAACCATTTCTCTTCTTTAAGAAAGAAAGAAAGAAGAAGAAAAGGTTATTCTCAGAATGAATACCAAACAATCATGATTAATAAAACAAGGCATTATAAAAGAAAATATGACAGAACGGGTCTAATGACTCGAATTAAATCCTAAGGCACGATTCCTAAGAGAGACTTAGGACAATGATCCTTGCTATAATATTCTATATTGTTTCAAAGTTTGGCTTTGATACCAAGCTGTAACACTGCACCTCTATACTCACACTAGCGAAGAACACTACGAGGTGATGATGTCGACTAGCATGAAGAATAAGGCTATTGAGGAGCGACCATCCGTGTAATTGCTTTGTGCGAGTACCGATATGCCAGATAGAAGGTCACACAATTCATTAAAAGAGGAAATCCGACATATCAAGTACAAACTCAAAGTTACTACACAGTGGCTACGTGGTCTTCGGAAACAAATATAAAATAAGCATAACATAAATCAGTCAAAGATATTCATATCACTAAGGCGGAAACGGATATGAATATAACACATAAAAGTGTACATCAAAGTAGCGGTTATGTAAGATCCACTACATCACAAAAGAATAGGTACAAGCGCTAGATAAAAGAATATTTATACATCAAGGAGTCTCTTTCTCGAAGGTATTAAACAAAAACTACTAGGCTAAGTAGTTAGCCAAAAGTCAAATGACGGACCCTGATAAGAAGTCAAGCAGAAGTACCTGAAATACCTTGGTCTGACCCGAGTATTATTTAAGTAGAAAATAATAAACGGATCAGTCTAACTATAAATATCACATAAAATGAGATAGAGCAAGAGATGACAAAAAATTATGATAATAATAATGCCAAACTGTGGCAAGTATACATTTAACAACACAAAAATCATACAATATCTGAAGAATCTCAAACACCAAGAAGAATGTCATATTCTTTATTTTATTCACCAAATCACAAATATTGACAAACATATAAATGCCAATCGCAAAAGTTGGCGAAACACAAATTTTAGAAATCATCAACTAGAAATCGAGAAATCAAAAAGGGGGAGGCCTATCACAAATGGGGGCATGAAAACTCACCAACACATGTATCAAAAACGGGTCGCTATCCCATGGTCGATTACCATAGAGCCGGCGCAACGACGTAGTACAGTATCGGTACGCCCGAGGGACCTGAAACTCAGATAATTCAGAACATCAACGTAGTACAATAAGGGTACGCCCGATGGATCTGAAACTCCAATAATTCGAAACCATGACGTAGTACAATAACGGTAAGCCGGATGAACCTAATAAGCCAGAACAATGATGTGGTACAATAACGGTACATCCAATAATCCTGATAAGCCAGAACATCGATGTAGTACAATAACGGTACATTCGATGAACTGAACACCATAAAAGAACATGGGTCGCTAGCCCATAAAAATGAGTCGAAACTCCAAGAACCCATGGATCGTTAGCCTATAAAAGTAATGAGACGAAGCTCAATAAAACGAGGTACCATTCCCCCTCCCCCGTGGATAAAGATACATCGCATATCGCTAGTCTAAACCATAAAATGATCTCCATTGATCAATAAAAACTGTGAATTAAACTAAGCTATTAAATAAATGAGTTTAGCTTCATGTCCTATAACTACTGGCTTAACTTAAGTATTTACGAACAAATTGTAGATTTCCACTTGAAAATTGTCACAAGAATTCAATCGAGCAAGTTCGAGAATTAACCGACAAAGAAAATGCAAGCATTTCATACCACTTGTTTTTCTAAGTCATTTAATTAGATTTCTCGAACGAATGAGGTAAAGGTTTGTATATACTAATAGATTGGAAAACGGTTTTAAAAGCGAGCTTAATATTGAAAGTAAATGTTGAAATCATTTTGATGAAAGGTTTGAATATTTACTATTAGTATAGGAACCTTTGTATTTTAAAGTGACAAATCACATAAAACGATTGTAAAAACAATCGATCACCAAAAAATTCACATTCATAGACGTGAACAGAATCCAAAGAAATCGATATCAAATCCAACAAATGGAAATTCCCAAAAATCCCCAAAAAAAGAAGTCATCAAAGTCCATAAAAGTGATAACAACTAATCGGATCAACAAAAATCGACAAACATCGTAAATTTACTCAAAAATAAGTAAATAGGCAAAACTGGACAGTTCTAGACGTCTGGAGGTTAATCCAGACGCTGGATTTGGGTTCTAGAAATAGTCTAGAAAACTTCCTAGACGTCTAAAGTTTCAAACCAGACATCTGAACCCTTACCAAACATCTGAACCAAATAGTCAGATGTCTGGAATTTGTCTTTTCCATTTTTTTTATTTTCTGCCATATATTTTTTTCTCCAGTAACCATAACCAAACGTCTGGACCTTACAACCAGTCGTTTGGTTACTTCTACTGGGCAACAATTTGCCTAAGCCAATGATGGCCAAAACGATTCGAAAGCGATCGGACGAGAAGCAAAGACTAGGGATTTATGCCAAGCGACAACCCAGCCTTATAGGCTCTTCGATACACCCCAAATAACATGTCCAAATATCCAAGATAGGATCTTTAAAGATTTTGACTTCAAAACATCAAAATTTTGAAAATTCACCAAATCAATTCAAATTAAAAGCAAATGAACATGAAAAGATGTTAGGAATTCATACCTAACAACAATGAAAGCTATAGATGTAGATGTGAGTTCAAAAACTCACCTTTAAATTCAAAAACAACGAATGAGGAGCTTTAAAACAAACCAAGACCAATTCCTCATCAACACACCTCAAGAATCTTCAATCTATCATCAAAGGTAAAGTTTTCCTTAGTTAGGTTATCGGAATTTCTGAAAAATGAAGAGAGATTGAGATGGAGAAGATGAAGATGATGCTTACCTAAGCTTCTCTTTGATTTTAGAGCAAGAACTTGAATTTCCTAGCAAAACTAGGGTTTAGGAATTCTAATTTCCTATCTCTTCCCCCATTTTTCTTTTAGCTTGAGTGTTAGGAAATAATAGAATGAGTGAAGAGGAGTTGGATGAAGAGTTAGGGTATTAGATGAGTTTAAGGGCTGAAACCCAAACCCAAAGCCCAATAGAAAAATAGCAAAATTCTACTCAACTCCAAACATATCGATATTTATACACAAAAAGATAGCAAACACCATTTTAGACTCAATAGAAGTGGTCTCAAGTCCTAATTCAACTGTTTGCAAAAAGTTACATTTCAGACTTTAATCCGACTAACGATGCTATATTTAAATAAAATATTTAAATATACAATCGTAAAATATGCGGGTTGTTACAATACACCTTGTAAAAATTCTCTACTAGGTTTTAGAATAAGGAATTAACATAAATTATTTAAATAAAAGTCTGGTCTACCATAAAAGATGTGATCGATGAATGCACCCTAGCAAAACTTGCTTTCGGATAATTGCGACATACAGACTCTAATTTCCCATTGATCTGGAATGATTGTGATGTTTCTGACTGGTACCCAAAATCCAAAATCACAAGGTAGCTTAAATCTCAATTGTCAAGTCGAACACCTCCAGTCTTCGGAATTCAGCCACATGTTGTATCCATGCTCTTCATCAACAGCGCTTTACACATCGCCAGCACTCTATGGGGTACTTCTAAATCTGCGTGAATTTTAGCTCTAAGATATTTCCAACTCATGGTTGCTTTGTCCATTCCTTCAAAGTGGAACTATGCCTACTTCTGTAGTCGAAAGTCTTAGAATTTAGCGCTAGATATAATATTACTAGATAGGAAAGTACGAATACATTCACTCAATTTATCCTAATCTCTTTGATCCGCTAACCTAATGCTCTAATACCAAATGTAACAACCCATACCTCAGTGGGCCTAAATTTCAACAAAAATTGAAACCCAAGTCCATCAAATTACAAAACGTTGGATATGGTACCTGTAAATAAGCATGAGCATTATCATAGATTGGTAGATATCTAAACTCTTAGTGGAAACAATATTAGGATAAGAATACTGACTCTGACTACTTCCTTGGAGTCAATGGTATTCTTTATGTAGTAAATTGTCACATCAACATCGAGCACGAAAGAAAAAGAAGACTTCTCCAACAACAAAGCACATCTAGCTCCACTGACTTGTTCCTCTAAATCTATCATGTGGGTTGTAATGAGAAGGGTGTCCGAACAAAGTTCTGGTAACTGGAAATCTATAAACTGTCCATAACATAAATTTACACCGATTGGTTTCCATTTAATAGTTATGTCCATTAAGGTTAGCAATTCTAATCTAACCTTGCTTTGCACACATGATTACTTACTTACCTCCTTTCCAAGGTACAAAATACTGATGAAGTCTTATCAACCACCCAATACTTTCAAACCCATTAGCCGCTTCGTACTTCTAAATATGAAGTGGGCTTCTATAATACTTTCAAAACAGAATTAGGAAAACTCTGTCACTTACGACCATAATTGAAGTACACCCCATCATTTAAGACATATTCCCAAGGTGGTTTCCTATAACTATAAATATGGCATCTTATAAGGTTACTTCTTTCAGTAGGGATGCCAACTGTTCAACCACTTAAGACCTCAACACTAAAGTAAACCCTTTTTAGAGACATCCTTATTTATTTATTTGGAATCTCACTAGGTTACTTAATACTTCCATTTAGGAGAGAGGAAGACACTTCAGCCACTTAAGACCTCAAACCAGAACCGAACATGTATTGAGATATCCCTCGTGGCTCCTGATTTCAAATTTGGACCATTAATGTTTTCCAGCTATAACATCCCGTATCTCGAGTCTAAAAGCTAAGCACTACAGATGTGGCAGTCATCCATAGTATTAATTTCTGGTGATAAAATACGGTAATGCTAATGATATCCATAGTATCAGAAGCACATGAATATAAACAAAATCACAGATTTCAAAACAACATTTTACTGATTACTTTTCAAAACAATAATTCATATCCATGTTACATAATCCCTTAATCGTTTCCTAGGTAATGACCAATTATAATTTACAATGATACGCAAAGAGAAACATATGACGATGCCTCCTTGGTTGATTAATGTAATATAGTAGTATTGACTTAATATAGATAGCGGAAAATAAATAGAATAATCTGTAAATCCTATTTAGATATCCGTCAACTACCTGCCTGTCTTCGGAAGCTTTATTCACCAAAACAACAAAAACTGAAAACCTCAACCCTCAGCCTACTCAAATCAATTTTGAGCACCCAAGAATTTTAAGGGAAACAAAAACTTCGAGTCAGACATAAAGCGTAGTGTGAATAATTATGTTGCATCTCGGTTTACTGATATTGAGTGAGACCACGCCTCTTAGCGGAACGAGTTTCCCCTCACTAATATCCTTTGTAAAACATATACTTTGTAAATCTTTGAATAATTTTGTCCTTAACCTACATCACCAAAGGTCAACTAATCCTGATGGTTATGTGGCTTACCAATAACCAACCTCTGTTCATAAATATTCTGTTCTGTGTGTAACCAACATTTAGTCTTACCCGTGACTAAGCCTTACATGCTGTTTAATTCTGGACTAAATTAGCTAGTGGCTAATTGCTAATGAGCATAAGGCGCGATCCTACACAAGTCCTATCTGGTCTTCTAATCTAAATCATTCTCATAGGGTTAACTACCCTTTAAATTTTCCTTGAAAAACCTTTTTAAAATGATTTAACCCTTTAAATAATATATATATATATATATATATAGAAGGAAAATACATATTTAGATTTACCCATAGCTATTTTGCCATGTTATATATACTTTACTCAAAATAGTGTTGATGATTTTTATTGTGAATTTACTACCCTTTCAAAATAAGTTAGTGTCCTTTTTAACTTAAAACACTTAGGCTATTCTTCCTATTAATGCATTTGAAACCTTTGTTTAAAACCTTTAAACAACCCTTTCAAAATCCTTGAAAGTAACCCTTTTGAAACCAAGTAAAATCTTTACTTATCTAAGCCAAACGGCCAAAACCTTCCTTTCAAAACCATTCTCAAAACCTTTTCGAAACCTCTGGAAATCCTTCCTTTTGAAAGCTTTAAAAAGTTAGACATCCTTCTTTTTAAAACCTTTAAACATTGCCTTTCGAAACACTTGGAAAACCTTTTCCTTTAACCTTTTTGGAATGATTGGAAAAACCATACCTTTCGACTCTTCGAAACCCTTGGGGAACCACCTTTTCCAAACCACTCGTTGAAAACCTTTCGAAAGCATCAAAACTCAACTCTTTCGAAAGCACTTGGGTTCAATTTAAAATATGTGAAACACCTTTCAAAACCATAAAAATTTATAACTTTCAAAACCATTTGGGTTATAATTCAATCTAAGAAAAAGGGTCCTTAATCGTTTAAGTTAAAAGCATCTGTTTCGAAACCATTTCCTAAGTAATGAAGTGATGGTGTCGAAACCATCCCTTCGAAATCAATAGAGAAGTGACCATATCCTATAAAACAAAACAAGCCCTTCAAAACTATCTGGGTCAAAAGATAGAAAGCGACAGCAAAGGGTTTCGCCTTAGTCGAAGGTAGTCATTTAAAACAAAGCGCAACCCAATCGAAACAATTCCTTTAAATCCATTTGACTTAGTTAAAATCCAACTAAGTTAAAAGCTACTTAGTCGAAAGCAAGCAGGTGCATTTTCTTTTAAAAGAAAAGTAATGCCTCAATCCCTTTGGAACCCCTAGTTTCAATTCTATTCCTTCTGTCTACGTCCAATTCACAATGTACCAACTAACGAATACCATGTGCATTGGTTTCGACTGTGTCGAAAGAAAAGGTAAAGAGGCGGAACCTTGTGCCAACAGGATCGAAATAGTGAAAAACATGTCTATTTGTACTTTTAAACTATTTCTTTGTACCTAACTTGCCTTGTTTTTCTAAATCTAAGTAGTTTCCATTTTCTTTTTTCAAAAGTGTTGCTGACTTTTTAGAATTAACAATTTAAATTTATTTACAAAAATCCCCTTCTCCTTCTTTAATTATATATAACATTTAAGTCCCATACATCAAATAATTTCATATAACCATTAAAACACTTAGGAAAAATCTACAAAAATTCCAGAAAATATCTTTTTATATTTTTTCCAACCTACAAAATTTTCAGACCAAAACTTTTATTATTTAACTGTAAATAATATATAACTCAAAATAACATTTTCTTTACTAGAAAATTCATATAAATTCCACAAAACTCGGAAAATTTTGAAAACTGAAACCTATCTCTAAAATATTATTTCCGATCTTCATAAAAAGTCACAAGGCCTTTGATGTCATTTATTAGGGTTTTAACCTTAAAACATATCGTGAATTCAATATGAATAACCATAATTCATCAATAAGAATATATAATCATTCCATCATTCAAAAACTTGGCTAATCAATGCAAAATACTCGGAATTCATCTTAAAACCAAAAAACAAACAATTATGAGATGTAAAAATTATTCACCTTAGCTTTAGAGATTATGAAGATTGAGATGTGAATAGATTTGATTTGAATAAGCTTTTCCTTTAGCTTTCTTTTTCTTGCTCTTGTTTATGGTGGCCGACCTCAACTTGAAAATTTTAAAAATGAAATGAACATGTGTAAGAGATTACACGACCAAGTTTTAGGGATATAGGAATGGCCTCTTTCCTATTTTACCCCTCCTCTAATTCATTTTAACTCTTTCTTAATTTATTATTAGATGTCATGGCTCCCGTTAATAAAATCAAATCTCAATCCTCTAATCAACACATTATTTTATTTACTTTAGCTAATTAAATATCCTTAATAATGTTACCAAAAAGTCTGGGGTGTTACAGACTCCCATCGCTAAAGATTTTCGTCCTCGAAATTACGATAAGGTACACAAAAAGTCAAACAAGAAGGAAAAACATATTATCAAACAATTCAGGATAAGTGTCTCTAATCCTGCTCTTAATCTCCTAAGTTAGTCTCTGTCATCGTCACTCCACTGGACTTTGACTAATCTGACCGTCTTGGTTCTACGCCTCTTTTAATCTCTCGCAACAATGCTAACTGGCTTCCTCACTATAATCAGGCCCATTGCTTAAGTCATCTGGCATAGTTGGTGCAATAACAGTCTCCGGGTCTAACACACTTTCTGAGATGAGAAACATGAAAAACATCATGGACACCTGCCAAGCGGCTTGGCAACTCAACTCTACATGCGAGTTTGTCGATCCTCTCAATAATAGGAAAAGGTCTAATGATTCTCGGTGCGAACTTTCCTGATCTTCCAAATATGATCACACCCTTCATCGGTGACACCTTAATAAATACCTAATCTCTAACTGAGAACTCTAAATCGTTCCTTCGGCTATCTGCATAACTCTTCTGCCTAGACTAAGCCTCCTTCATTCTACCCCAAATGACCTCAGTCTTTTCTATAGCTTCTCTAACCAAATCTGGACCAAGAACCAACCTATCCTCGGTCTCCAACTAACAAATGGGAAATTTGCATAGCATTCCATACAAAGCTTCAATAGGAGATATCCCATTACTAGTCTAATAACAGTTGTCATATGAAAACTTGAGTGGATGCAGATGGTCTTCCCATGATTCCCCGAAATCTAGAACACAAGCTCATAACAAATCCTCTAAGATTTTGTTAACTCTTTCCATTTGCCCATCTGCCTGTGGATGGAGCGGTACTCATTTTGAGCTTCGTTCTTAAAACTTCCTGGAGACTCTTCTAGATCTCACTAGTGAATAAAGAATCTCTATCAATTACTATGCTACTAGGAATTCCATGCAGTCTAACCACATTCCTCATAAACAACTGCGCTAAAACAGGTGTCGTCCTGGTTGCCTTAACTAGAATGAAATGGGCACCCTTAACCAATCTGTCCACTATGAAACATATACTTCGTTTTCCTCTGTTTGACCTTGGTAACCCGTCAATGAAGTCCATAGAAATAGAATCCCACTTCCATACTGGAATCTCCAATGGCTAAAGCAACCCACTTAGCTTCTAGTGTTTGGCCTTTACATGTTGGCAATTCAAGTACTGCTTTACACACAAGCCAATATCCCTCTTCATACCTTCCTAGAAGAAACTCCTCTTCATATCCTGATACATCTTAGTACCTCCTGGATGAATAGAGAACTTCGAACGATGGCATTTCTCCTAGACTTCTTTCCTTATGTTTCCTACACCTAGAACACATATTCTTCCTTTCTTTCCCAACCACCCATTCTGGTCAAGACTGAAGTCCTTCAAGTCATCGCTCTCGGTTCCATCTCTCAATTTCCTAATTTGATGAGCTAGCATTAGATCCTCCATCTGTTTAGAAGCAATCCTTTCAATCATCACTCGGCAGTCTACCAATGCTTCCAAATCTTTCCACTTAGCAATTATTGCCAATACTTCAATCTGATGTTTCCTGCTAAGTGCCTCTGCGACCTCGTTTCCTTTCCCTAGTGTGTACTCAATCCCAAAATCATAAGCGGCTATGAACTCTAACCATCTCTACTGTCTCATGTTTAGCACCTTTTGAGAGAACAAATACTTCAGCGACTTATGATCTGTATATAACTCAAACCTTTCTCCTAAAAGGTAATGTCTCGGCACCTTCAAAGAAAAAATAACTACAGCTAATTCCAAATCATGCGTCTGGTATCCGACCTCATGCGGTCTAAGCTGTCTAGAAGTGTAGGCAATCACTTTACTTCTCAACATCAGCACAACCCTAATCTTGTTCCACATGCATCAGTATAAATCATCAAATCCTGATTCCCTTTTGGAACAACCAACACAGGTGCATGGGTCAATAAGTGTTTCAAACTCTGGAATGCTTCCTCACACTTATCAGTCCACGCAAACTTCACATCCTTCCTCATTAGCTTGGTCATCGTTGCTGCTATTTGTGAAAATCCTCAATGAATCTCTGATAATAACCGGGCAACCCAAACAAACTCTTTATCTTAGTTACTACCTCGGGTCTCTTCCAACTATTCAGTACTTCAATCTTAGTCGGAACTACTGACAGCCCTTTCTTTGAGGCTACATGACCAAGAAACTTCACATCCTTCTTCCAGAAGTGACACTTTGAAAACTTTACATTCAGCTGATGCTGCCTTAGCATCACAAGCACCACTCTAAGATGCACGTCATGCTCTCTTTCATCCTTAGAGTATATCAAGATATCATCTATGAAAACCAACATGAACCTATCCAAGTGCTCTCGGAAAACCCGATACATCAAATCCATAAAAAAAGCTGGTGCATTAGTCAGTCCGAATGACATAACTAACATTTGTACAACCCATACCTGGTCCTAAATGTTGTTAAAGTATATTATCCTCTACTACTCTGAGCAGATGGAAATCTGTTACCAAATCTACGAGAATACCTTGGCTCCACTCAATTGGTCAAACAAACCATCAATCCCAGGCAATGGATATCGATTCTATGTCGTCCTCTCATTTAATTTACAATAATCGATATGTAGCCCCAATGATCCATCCGGCTTCTTAGAAAACACTGTTGTTGCACCCAAGGTGAACTACTCAGTCTAATAAAATTCTTGCCTTCTAAATCCGCCAACTGCACCTTAACTCCCTCATCTCTATAGGTTCATCCTGCTTAATGTCCTACTCACTGGTTCTGCTCTTAGAACCAAATCTATCCAAAACTCAATGGCTCATTTCAGTGGCAATCCAACTACAGGCTAAAAAACATCTGTGAATTCTCTAACCAAGGAAACTCGACACAACTCATCATCTGATTCCATAACAGCCAACAAAGCATACATCTCACCGTTAGAACCTTCTACGGTATAAACAATCTGGTCATTGCAATCAGGGTATCTAAGAGATATTTTCCTATCTTGGCAAAGTATCTTAGCATCGTACTCACTTAACCAATCCATCCCAAGAATAATTCTGAACCGCACAATTCAAATACATTCATACTACAAACAAAAGGATAACCTAACAGGTCCAACTCTAAATAGTTATATCTCAACAATAAAGTTGTAGAACCTCCTATTAGATTTGCAACACGTAAGGAAGTAACTAAATATGTGGGTTCTAGGTTAAGCTTATCTATCAAACATCTAGATATAAAAGAATGCGATGCACCAGTATCAAATAGAATGCTAACAGACATACCATGAATCTAAAATGTACCTCCCAAAACTACCTTTCCCTTCTCCTGAGATGTCGGCTTTGAAGTACCAGGCTCCAATGCATACACCTTGCCCTTTCCATCCTTAGCGGGCTTCTTGCACTAGTTCTTATAGTGGCCTTTCTGACCACAGTTGAAGCACCTGACATTCTTCTTCCCAGTCGCCTCCTTTTCCATCCCAGCACAACACTCATTAGCAAAGTGCCCCTTCTTGCCGCACTTAAAGAAAATAATCTCAGACTTCCCTTTCTTAGCTGCTCAACCCTTCTGAGCACCTTTCTTAGGAAGAACCTCCTCTTCTGGCCCAGCCCAACATGGACCTCCTTAGCCTTACTCTTCTCTAGAGTATCAAGGATCTCCTCATCCCACAAAGCCATCTCCATAATGACATTAGAAGGATCCCTAATATGAGGTAATGTAGCCCTAACTAACTCAGGATTCAACCCCTTGATGAACTTCTCATTCCTCTTCGTCACTGTGTCAACTGAAGCAAGCCAATATCTGGCCAACTCCTCGAACCTTCTGGCATACTTCAAAAATCTCTCCCTACTCTAGTTCAGCAAACTTCCTGATCAAAGCTGACTATGCCATAACAGACATGAACCTCTCCTGGAACCTTTTCTTGAAATCTTCCTAGGTCATAGTCTTTTCATCCACCAAAACAGTCACACTATTCCAACAAAAAAAGTAGCTCCCTGAAGCTGTCTAGATGCTAACATCCTCTTCTACTCATCATTTAGCCCTAAGTCTACAAAGGTCCTCTCGTAATGCAGCAACCAATTTTCCACCTTAATGGCATCCACCGTTCCAATAAACGGCTTCCCTCCAAGCTTAGTGTAATCTCCACTCAGCTTAGCATAATGGTTAACTACTTGAACTTTTGGAAACCTTGCTCCTGTAGCATTTCCATCTAACACTCCGGCTGTAACTCCCACCCGCACCATATTTACAAAAAAACTGGTACATAGCTTCCATTCCAACTTGCGAGACTTCAGCACCCACATTCTCTGCTTGTGCCTGACCTTGACCTCTTCTCGCATTAGGCCTAGCATTACCTTCAGTGCCTTCCCCTCTTGGCTTTACTCTTCCTCTTCTACCACCCATATCTGTATTCAAACCTCATAAGATACAGAAAAATAACCTAATCAAAGATAGGAAACTAGAGATAAAGCATGTACTTATATATAGCAAATACAAGTATGTTACTATAGTGTTATCTCATACCCTAAATCAACTTTGATTCCTTAGAATTATGTTTTAAAAACCATTTTTAGTTAAAGTTTTTCATAAACCTATGCCCTAATACCACGTTGTAACATCCCATATCTAGAGGCGAAAAGCTAAGCACTACAGATGCTGCAGTCATCCATAGTATTAACTTTTGGTGACAAATACGGCAATGCTATTGGTATCCATAATATCAGAAGCATATGAATATGCACAAATCACAGATTTCAAAACAATATTTTTCTAATTATTTTTCAAAACAATAATTCATGTCCATGTTACATAATCCCTTAACTGTTTCTTAGGTAATGATAAATTATAATTTACAATAATATGCCAAGACCGACATATGACGATGCCCCCTTGGTTGATCAAAGAAATATAGTCATACTGACTTAATATACACAGCAGAAAATAAATAGAATAATTTGCAAATCCTATTTTTCTATCCGTCAACCACCTGCTCGTCTCCGTAAGCTTTATTCGCCAAAACGATAAAACCTAAAAAACTCAACCCTTAGCCTGCTCAAATCAACTTTCAGCACCCGAGAACTTAAGGGAAAGCAAAAACTTCGAGTCAACATAAAGCTTAGTGTGAATAATTCTATTATATCTCGGTTTACTGATATTGAGTGAGACCACGCCGCTTAGCAGAATGGGTCCACCTCACTAATATCCTTTTTAAAACATATACTTTGAAATCTTTTCCTTCAACCAAACCAGTTAATGAAACTGATCATAATAGTAATAAATATAGCAATATCCATTATGCCAAATAAATACGGGTAATAAATGGACTATCTGTTCGAAATTTGGACTAACTGCCCACAAACTAGACTAACGGTCCACAATCAGGAATAAATATCCTCAAACTAGGCTAACTACCGCTTTGGCTGACTCTGGCTTAACAGATACAATATCAAATGGTCTAAACAATTATTAGAGAAAACTTCTGGACAGTCTGTCCTTAACTAATATCTCCAAAGGTCAACTGATCCTGATGGTTATGTGGCTTACCAATAACTTACCTCTGTACATAAATATTACGTTTTGTGTGTAGCCAAAATTTTAGTCTTACTCATGACTGAACCCTACACACTAGAATTCTGGACTAAATTAGCTAGGGGCAATTGCTAATGAGAATAAGGCACGATCCTACACAAGTCTTATCTGGTCTTCTAATCTAATTCATTCTCATAGGGTTAACTACCCTTCAAATTTTCCTTGAAAAACCTTTTCAAATTAATTTAACCCTTTAAATCATACATACATAAGGAAAATACATATTTAGCTATACTCTAAGCTATTTTTCCACGTTATATATACTTTACTCAAAATAATGTTGATAATATTTAATGTGGTTTTTCTACCCCCTCAAAATAAGTTAAAATCTTTTTTAACTTAAGATGCTTAGGTTATACTACCTATTAATACATTCCAAAACCTTTATTTAAAACTTTTAAACATCCGCTTCGAAACCCTTGAAACCAAATAAAGCCCTTTAGTTATCTAGGCCGAAAGGCCAAAACCTTCTTTTAAAAACCATTCTCAAAACCCTTTTGAAACCTCTGGAAATCATTCCTTTCGAAAGCTTTAAAAACCTTAGACATCCTTCTTTTAAAACCTTTAAACATTGTCTTTCAAAACACTTGGAAAAACCTTTCCTTTAACCCTTTCGAAACGATCGAAAAAACCATACCTTTCGACTCCTTCGAAACTGTAACAACCCTGTTTTAGATGATTACCTGTAAATATTAAATTATTACAAGAATTATAATTTAATATTGTGAAATAAAATAAATTAAAGTTAAAATTGTTTATTTTAAATAAACAATGGAATTAAAGTGTGAAAATAAAGTCTTGAAACTTTTTTTTGTTTGCTTGAGTTAACATGAGCAAAATATGGTTTTAATTTATAGAAATGCAATAATTTTGATAATTATTGCCAAGTGTTTCTTTTGTGATTTATATTAAATAAATATAAGAAATTTTGTTTAAAAATACTTTTTGGTTGTAAAATGATGAAAATAAGATTTGGAAAATTTAATTACATGAGAAAATGAATTTTATGTAATTTTGGAAGTTTAAAATGAAGTTTTAAGTAATAATTGTGTAATTTGTGCATTTTAATTAAAATAAGAGTTCTAATCAATGAAAATAAATTCTTAAAGTTAAATAATCTTTTATTTTGATGCAAAATAAATTTTTGGTACATAAGAATATGTTGTATGATTTTATAAAGTGAAAACATTTTATGTATATAATATAACTTGTGTGCATATTAGTGTAAAGGTGGAATTATGTGTTAATTTCTTTTAGGCTAGATTAATTAATTTTTGGATTAGCCCACTTAGAAACATAATCAGATAGTTTGAGAAACTTCTTTCTCATTTTGGTATGTATAGCAAAATTATCTTTATCTTCCACAAACAGAGAAAAATAAATTTGTCTCGTCTTTCAGAAAAAAGTCAAAATCTCCAAATTTCCATCAAATCCTTGCTATGATTTATCAAATTAAATCAATTTAGACAAGTAGTCAATCTATAAACCTAATTGCTTCATTAAAATCTCAATTTT
This sequence comes from Allium cepa, assembly GCA_030765085.1. Lineage (NCBI taxonomy): Eukaryota > Viridiplantae > Streptophyta > Magnoliopsida > Asparagales > Amaryllidaceae > Allium > Allium cepa. The sequence goes on from CM060931.1 coordinate 447,674,946, forward strand.
GAATATGTTTAAATGTTTATAACTTTATTTTGGTTTTGATGTATACAAAACTCCATTTTTAGGTTGTTGAAGCCCTCTTGAAGCCATTTCAAAGCAAAGCTCGCCTCTTTTCACCAATTTTATCTTGAAGCTCAGGTATTTTGAAAGGTGGGTATCAATCTCACAGAAAACCTATCTTATGCAATGCAAAAAAATCGCAAGCTGAAGTGAAAATTTGCTTATAGTAAATCGTTTTTGAGTTGTTTTGATTTCTGTGTAAATTTGTTGAGTAGCATCTATGCGCTGTTGTATCTCTTTATTCTGGCAATGAAATGCTACCAGATTTTGTTTCTTTATAGACCATGTTCTGTAGATTATGCATGCCAAATTTCAGGTCATTTCAACCTATGTAGCCTATAGAAATATGCTGCCAAAATTTGATCCGGAGCATGTTTTTGCCTTGATTTTCGCAGTGAAATCATTGCCTTTGCACAACTTTGAGACATCATAACTTTCTCATACCTTTTCCAAATTGCGCGATTATTTTTCTAATTTAAACTACATTTGTTGAATTTTATGCACGTCAAATTTCATGTCATTTTTTCCTATGTAGCTTATAGAAACATGCAGTCAAACTTTGAATCAGAGTATGTTTTGCTCCATCCGTTTATGGTAAAATCTAGCTGTGAGTCCAACTTTGTAACAGTATATCTCCCCCATTTCTCGTCCGATTGTATCCATTCTTTTTACTTAAAGTAGAGTTTTGCATGTAAAATTTTAAGGTTTTTAGACCTTTTTAACTAGTTGAAAACTTGCTTGGAACTTTGAATCAGAGCATGTTTTGCTCTAGCCGTTTAAGATAAAATCTGGCTTTGAGTCCAACTTTATGACATTATATCTGCCCATTTCTTGTTCGATTGTATCCATTCTTTTTTATTCAAAGTAGAGTTGTCGTACTCTATGCCAGCAAAATTACAAGGCTTTTAGACCTCTGTAACTAGTTGAAAATTTGCTTGGAATTTTGAATTGGAGCATGTTTTGCTCCAGCTGAAAATTTCTGAATTGTTTTACATGGATTTCTTTTGATGTTGTTTTTGATCGACTTGATCCTAAGATGGAAGAGCCAATATTACCACTTACCCATATTTCAGATTGGTGACTTTTAGGAGATTTTCGTATGACGATTTTATGAATAATTTCATTGAATTTTGTTGATTTTGGTTATTTCTTTACACGTGCTTTCTAAACCGTTTTTGGAAGATTTTTTAGGATAGTTTTCAAAATAAACATTTTACAATATTTATAATTATTTTAAAGCTGTTAAAATTATTTACTCTCTATAATACAAGAATTTCAAAAGTTATTTTCCAAAACGATTTCGAAAATAGTTTTAAAAGCTTATTTTCTATAACAAATTATTTTATGTATAAAAATACACGTTTTTGCACAGTTCGAGCGAATGAGAAGGAGAACTAATGATTCGGTAAAACACGTGGCATGGAACATGTGCGTTTACTTTTTTGGTTAGTTCCTGACTTGTCCATTTGAATGTTTTGAACTTCGGGTCGTGTTTGCCGATGAGATGAGGCAAATATTTTTACTGCTTTCTAGTATGGCATTAAATAATGGTTTGGAAACCGTTAAGTGAGAACATGTGGTATTGCATGCATGGTTACCACCTTTCGGGTTCCTCTCTGGGAGTTTGTGACACATTCATGAGTGATTGTCAGTACTCAGACTATTTGGTCGCTTATGGACTATTGGGTCCTATGTGCATATATATAGTTGGTGGGCTTACCGTGGACTGTTGGGTCCTATAGAGACCGTTGGGTCTTTTATGCACAAGTACTTGGTAGGCTGTTAGGCCATCTTATGGACTGTTGAGTCTTATATATCTATAGCTGTTGGGCAACAATTTGGACTGCTGGGTACTTTTCTTATATTGTGTTTTCTAGATTTCTTTGTGATGATTTCTAGAATTTTGATGTTTTAAATATGTTTTCACCGTAGTCGCCTTCGTTGAGATATTTATTCAGCCTGAGTGTTATACTATCGACTATATGGTGATTACATTTGGAGATTTGAACTTCAAAGTTGAGTTCTATTTATATTGTGTTTCATACTGCCATACTTTGGTATTTTTGAGATTTATAATCTCCTACTTTGGAGTATAGTTGATGATAGCCATTATGCAGGCTATCGATTTTGTCGATGATATGAGGCATGAATTAGTAGGTGCTTGATTTGTTATTGATGTCAGTTTTGAACTTACTCACTTAAGACCCTTATGACCTTTAGTACTTAGCACATAACTCATATTATTTCTTCTCATTTAAGAAGAGTTGTCACCCCTTTATCCTTATATCATACTTCATCTTACATATGCTAATCAGTTGTTTAAGCTAGACTGACCAGTGTATTTTATATGCTCGGTTCAGACCGAGTTACAGGTTAGAGTTTCTGGATTATTGCTTAGTTGTACCCTTTTGGACTCTTCTATCGACTCTTTGGATAGGATGTATAGTTTTTTTATGTAACTGCCTTGTAGTTGACTTGTTGTATATATTTTTGTGGGACTGATGTATGTATATATCGTGGTTGCAATGCCACTTCTGACATTGTATTGATCTGATGTGTGTATATATATGTTTTCGACTGTGTTTGCTGTTCTATGACCTCTATTATCATTTATATTGTGTTTTTTCTGAATAGATCATGTAGCCACCATAGTTTTGTATTAAGCATTTATTAGAAATGTCAAATCACTTGAGAATGGAAAAAAATGAAGCACCAAATCGATGTATTTAATAGATGTTTAGGACAAAGCTATGTATGGTCGCTCCTTACCAGCCTTATTCTTTGCATTAGCAGACAATATTACTTGGTAATACTCTTTGTTAATATGGGTCTCGGAGTGGGGTGTCAGAGAAACCCTCAGAGAACCACCCCTTCGAAACCATTCATTAAAATCCTTTCGAAAGCATCAAAACTATACTCTTTCGAAAGCAATTGGATTCAATTTAAAATATGTGGAAACACCTTTCGAAACCATAAAAACTTGTCTCTTTTGAAACCATTTGGGTTATGGTTCAATCTAAGAAAAAGTGTCCTTAAATCATTTAAGTCGAAAACATATGTTTTGAAACCTTTCCTAAGTAATGAAGTAATGGTGTCGAAACCATCACTTCAAAAGCATTGGAGAAGTGGCCATATCTTATAAAACAAAAAAACCCCTTTGAAACCATCTGGGTTGAAAGGTAGAAAATGGCAGTGAAAGGTTTCACTTTAGTCGAAGGTAGTCATTTAAAACAAAGCGTAACCCAATCGAAATCATTCCTTTAAATCCATTTGACTTAGTCGAAGGCCAACGAAGTCAAAAGCTACTTAGTCGAAAGCAAGTATGCGTATTTTCTATTAAAAGCAAAGTAATGTCTCAACCCCTTCGAAACCTCTGGTTTCGACTCTATTCCTTCCGCCTACATCAAATTCACTACGTACCAGCTAACTAATACCATGTGCATTGGTTTCGACGGTGTCGGAAGTGAAGGTAAAGAGGTGGAACCTTGTGCCAAAAAGGTCGAAACAGTGAAGAACATGTTTATTTGTACTTTAAACTATTTCTTTGTACCTAACCTGCCTTGTTCATCTAAATCTGATTGGTTGTCGTTTTCTCTTTTCAAAAGTGCTGCCGACTTTCCAGAATTAGCAATTTAAATTTATTTACAAAAATCCCCTTCTCCATCCTTAATTATATAAAACATTTAAGTCTCATATCTTAAATAATTTTATATAACCATTAAAACACTAAGGAAAAATCTACCAAAATTCCAGAAAATATCTTCTAATATGTTTTTCAACATTTAAAAATTTCAAACCCAAAATTTTTATTACTTAACCATAAATAACATATAACCCAAAATAACATTTTCTTTACCAGAAAATTCATATAAATCCCACAAAACTCAGAAAATTCTAGAAATTGAAACTCATCTCTAAAATATTATTTCTGATCTTCGTAAAAATTAGCAAGACATTTGGATGTTAATTATTAGGATTTTCACCTTAAAACATATAATAAATTCAATATGAATAACTATAATTTATCAACAAGTGTATATAATCATTCCATCATTCAAAACATGGCAAATAAATGCAAAATATTCGGAATTCATCTTAAAACCGAAAAGAAAACAATTATGAGATGTAAACATTATTCACCTTATCTTTAGAGATTATACAGACAAAGATGTGAATGACTTTGATTTGAATTAGCTTTTCCTTTAGCTTTCTTTTTCTTGCACCTATTAATGATGATCGGCCTCAACTTGAAAACTTTAAAATGAAATGAACGTGTATAAGAGAATACACGGCCAAGTTTTAGGGATATAGGAATGACCTCTTTCCGATTTTACCCCTCCTCTAATTCATTTTAACTCTTTCTTAATTTATTGTTAGATGGCATGGCTCCCCTAATAAAATAAAATCTCAATCCCCTAGTCAACACATTATTTTATTTAATTTAGCTAATTAAATATCCTAAATAATGTTACCAAAAATCTTGGATGTTACACCAGCTAAGAAACCAAGCCCAATATCTCCCGTCTTCACGCCTAGGATTAGTGATATTTCCCATCAGTAGAAAGTACACCCGACTGCCGGTAGCCTCAAAGTGAAGAGCGGTCTTCCGTCGATTGACTCTACTGACCTCGCATTACTAACCTACTAAGTCCAATTAACCATCCTAAGTCTTTATTTATATTATCTTTTTTAAACGTTGGACTTAGCTTACTAATTTCCTTTTCATTTAAGGCAATAAGATTTACCTTAAATATCTATCTACTCATAAATCACCGTTTAATGATCATAAATGCCAATCAATCCATAAAATCCTAACAGACGTTTTCTAAGACATTTATGTATCATTACTATTTCAAATTAGTAATATCTATTCCATCTTTATTAATCTCATTAATCCATTTACCCTATTAATTTATTGCAACTCCTACATTTATTACCATTTATTAGAGTTACATGCTTTTAAATTATTTTCTCTTTAATTAATTATCCTCAACATGAATATTACGCACATGTGTCATTATTAGCTTTTTATTTAATTATTATAAGTGCAGTAATTATGTTCAAATATTTACTTTTATCAAATATGTTCTAGTTATATCTTTACTAGAATATACTTTTCCATGTTAAATTATTGGATTCATATCTAAAAAGATTATCCATTATAATTTCCACAAATTAGTCCAAAACAGAAGATTTAACTTTAAAATATAAATGATTGCATCTTTTGAAGATACAAGGAATAATCATTTCTTTTTATTATTGCATTAGATAGTGTAAACTACAATAATTTCATATTTTGTACATCTCTTTCTGTCTGCATCTGTATCTTGTTAGATCCAATCTGTATCTTTCTAAAACGGTAACAAATCAGGCTAATTTACAAATATTAAACGCATCTAAATTCCAATTATTGAAAAGTTTATATTCTAACTAGATTAAGGTAATAATCCAAATTTATAACATTATTATACAACCTATTTCAGATCTAGAATAAATTTTATTCAAATTAATATTCTAAATTCATACTTTTGGAACTGATTTCCAGATCAGGTTGCATACAATGCTAAATCAATTCATAAACAGAAATATGTAGGCGATATGTACTATATTCAGATCATATTCAATTTGTTGCCTACAATATATAATTATCCAATTAGGCATAAAAATCTAGCAAACACCAATGGGATAATTTTCATATTATGGCAATCTATAAATATTCCCACCCACCTTTTAAAAGTGATACAAATCTCCAAATCTGAAGTAAAATCTTTGATTCATCTCCCAATCCTTTTCAATCCAAGAGATATGTATAAAGGGGTATATATATAAATTAGAATTACAGATCTGAGAAGAGATTTAGCATTAGGAGAGAAATATATACAAATATATATAGATATATAAATTACCTCAAATACCCATATGGTCGATTCTTTTCTCTTCTCCTTTTTATGAGATTTCTACTCTTTTCTGATTGTATGAATATAGCGAATATCTTATCTTTAAAATTTTGATAGAAAGTGGAGAATAAGAAATGGCAGAGCTTCCCTAGCACCTACATTAAAAATGAGAAGAGAACGGAGTGCTAGGCCTGAATTTTATAGGTGTTAGAATCGACCAGAATTGTACGATTTAAAATATCAAATTCAGGACGTTGCGGCCTAGGGTTATTATAGCCACCAGGTCACCACTGACCGACCACCCTTGGATGACCAGTCGACCCTCCCCAATGATGGGTTGGCTTATGGGCCTAGGTAATTAATATAAAAACGTTAATTTCTTTTTATTTATTTTTGTTTTGAACTCGTTTTTTTATTCGTAACTTCTTCGTTTGGACTCCGATCACAAAAAGCCAAATATGAAAGTTACTTAGGATTTTGCCACGAACGCAATGGTATAAGTTTCATAGTCAAATTCTATCTTTTCCAAAAATTCCATTTTGGTACCTAATTAATTAACTAACTAACTAATTAAATAACTAATGTAAAATTACGGGGTGTTACAGAATATTTTGCTTTAATTGGAGAGGGAGAAAAAATCATTTCTCTTTCTTTAATAAAATTGATAGATTCATTAAATGTCATTAATAAGTGATTTATACATAGCATAACTTGTGAGTATACCCAAATATACTCTAGTGCATATTGTGTAAGCGCAACATATAAAAATGTGTACATAGTTAATGTGACCATATGTAGGTGCTGAGATTTACACCACCACAGGACTAATTTCCCTTTAAATTTGCCTTTGTTGCTCTAAATTTTGATCCAAAATTATATATATATATACATATAATAGATATGTAAAAGTATTTATATATCATACTAGGCTTCACTGTTTTGAAATCTACAATTACTAATAGGGAACTGGTTTCAGTTAAAGAAAGGTTCGATATCAAATATTACTTTGTTACATAAAACTTATCTACTGATTTTGAAATAAAGCAACACATATGTGTTACCAAAAATAGAAATATTCCAATTAATGTTTTGACATAAAACAACTTATATATATGTAATATTTTCATCAATAATATATATATATATATACACACACAGAAATACATATATACTGGAATTTAAATTTAAAGTTTAAATCAATTGTTTAGTTTAGAAAGGAAATTAAAGTTTAGGATTTTATACAAAACTTTAAATTGGAAAAAGGGGCAAAAGACTTAAAATTTACACTAAATTCCATTTATGAATTTTAAAACAAAATCTTTTTTATGTAAAAAAAATCTAAAACATTTATGTTCAAAACATGAAACGTATAAAATTAAATTAATTTTTAAATTGAAAATTAACAGAATAATATGTATAGTTTATTTACATATGCATATGTAATTATTATAAAACTATAAATTAGATCTTAATCGATATTTGCGTTTTTTATTAACAAAATTTATAAAAGAAAAGAAAACGAATTGGATAATTAAGCTTATGTAAATTCATGAAAATAACATTCAAATTTAAATAATATAGAGAACAACAACAAAATAACAAAGTAGAAATAGGATCTAAAACATATTTATTATAACGAACATATTTTGGAAAAGGATAAAGTGCATAATAGATCTGAATTAAATCAGCACAATAGACATACTTTTAATGAAGTTAGACATAAAAGGGTTACAATTGCTTGTTGCAAGATGAACCATTAAAACATAAGATAAATCATATAGAGTCAAACATATGAATAACATAAACAAATTAAATCAAAGAATTACATTGGGATGTTTAAAAAAGTCACAACTTGAATGATGAATTGATGCTCATGGATTCAATTGATTGATCTTTAGATTTTTCAAGGTTCGACAGATAAAAATCACTTTTAATAAATTGATTTAATTTTCATTTATTTTTGGTAATTTAGATGCCATATAGGCCATTGAAATTTTTAGCCACTAAAGGAAGGAGGATAACATGAGATAGAAAATAAAAAATTTTAGGAAAAAATAATGAAATAAATGAGATATAATATGTTTTGAAGGAAACATTGAAACCTTTTGATTTCCTCCTATAAAACCTTCCTTGTTTAGTTCACTGTTAAATCTCATCAAATCTGCTTCCCCTACATGCATTGCTAGACATAGAAAGGGATAGAGTGGCCTCAAAATTTTCCAAATCCATTCAGCATTTGTTCCACCTAAATCTAATTTACGTATTCTATCGATATTTTATATCGATACATGCATTTATAACTTTTATAGATGCAATTTATTAAATACTTATGGAATTCGGAATAAATAATTTTTTTTTAATAATTATCATGTATATTAATTAATTTAATTAATTTTCGATGATTATAAATTAATTAAATCATGTGGTTTATTTTGATTATTCATTATTTCGGTTGTGCGACTCAAAAGTGTAAATTCAATCGGCGATTCATATCAAACAATTCAAGTATTAACATTCACTTGTCACTTTAGCTAGTGGTATGACATTTTGGCTGAATTTATTGCTTCACATCTTTTCAGTACAATCAAATTTTACTTATGCTAAGCAGTACCGTGTAGCAACAATTATATGTACTAGTTCTCTTTGTCAACATTATATCACATTAGGACTTATTAAATTCGGTTTTGGTCAAAATTCCAACATCGTTCGTATTCAACTCGATTGATCTAAACATGAAATCCTTTGTTCAATAATAACTATTATTAACCATGTCGTTTTGGCTAAACAATATGAATTTGAGTTGATTATAGTTAGTTGTGACATTAGTCACAAATAACCGAGGAGACGAATTCTCTATTAAATAATGTTTCACTTCAAGTGATTCAGCTCAGACCCAATTATAGTCATTCGATGAAAGTGATACCATGATTTAACTATGATCAAAGTAGAGTGTCCATGATAAAGTTCAACTATATTCTTAAGTCGAGATAACTGTGTGATATCGTCACTTCTACATTCTCCATTTGACCTTAGTTTTATTAATCAACCGAAAACTCTTAAGTTAGACATTCCATAGTTATCCAATAACTATCATTACGTTACCTCTTGGTACCAACAATCAAGGGTAATACACTGCACAGCATTTGGAGAGCATTATGCAACCTAGTCTCAAAGGATGTATCCATATCCCATCTCGACTAATAATATTTAAAATAATATGCTATTTTTTATCGATACATTTCTCATGATTACAACAAATTATAATTACTATCACATGACATATCATTTAAGGATTTTCTACTTAATATACTTCAAATTAATTACATAACTAATTATATCATAATATAAAACATATATAATAGAAAGAAACACCTTTTATTTTAAATAAGATTAGCTATTGAGTCAGATATATGTTACAAATTTCAAAATTACTCCGAACGCATACCCTTAACTCTATCAATCTTCCACTTGCACTTGGCGTCAAAAATGGAATCTTACTCTAACTCCTTCGATCAGTTTCTCAAAACTAATCTAATCAGTCCGTTAGTGAATGAGTTTATTATCAGGTCTTAACCACCCACACTCTCAATAAACTCTTTTTGATGTTAATATATTGTCTTTGTCATGTTGAACCTTTCGGTGTATGTTTTCAACTTCTATTAAGCTTTAGTCCCTTCGAAGTTGCTCAAATTTTGTTAATTGTACCTAAAGGTGTATGATCAAATAGCCACAGTTTGCCTCAAAAGAAAGACCGATGCAATTGGAATATAGTAGGCAACATTGATGAGAATAATCTTATAAATTTCAATTGTTGGAAATAGGGCAACAAAATCATTATTCAATGTGCTTGAGTTAATTCAGATTCTACTCGCAAAATTATTGCCCAATATGACTTTGATTTTTGGGGTACATTTGCGGTGAAAAAAAATTGGAAATAATAATTACGAAGAGATAGTTCTCGTATAACAACCAAAATGTCTAAAAGTGAGATGGTGTGATAATAAGATTTGTATGTTTTGGATATAATCCCAAAGAGGACACAATAGTGATATCCGATAAGCATCAGAGTTGAATAAGTACTTTGGTAGAAATATCAAATAGTTTGATTTTTAGTCAAAATATAGAGGAAGCATATGTTTATAAGAAAGAATATTAAGAGATACTAAAACATTTCTAGAACTATAAGTAAGGATGATGGGGTTATCCCAAAAAATAGATATAGATTTCATATCAAAATGTTTAATTCGGATCATACGACATGAATTCCTTATGCATCAGCAATGTGAATTATCATATATGTTGTGTTGTCTACCTCTTTGCTATTCGCTTAAGTAATTGATGTGTTCAACAAGTATAAAATCAAAAGTAAGTTCACAAAATGGTAGTTATGGTTGTTATTATATATTTGTTAAATGTTAGAGAATTGTTCATGGAAACACTGAACTCATTATGAAGGGTTATTCATACTCGAACTTTATAAGTTTTACAAATATTTTATGTCAATCCTAAATTCATATACTACCTAAGTTAAGGAGTTTTGAGTTAGAAATGTTCCAAAAAAGCGGCGGTGGTTGATTCAACCAATAGCCAAATACATCGCCTTGAATTGCACCGTAACAACAGCAGTATGCGAAAATGCAAAAATTTATAATTAAGCCAGGGGTGATTCCAAATGTTGAGAATCCCAAAGTATTATTCTAAGAATAATGGTATGATATAGGTCGCAAAAGAACCTAAGGGCTCAATAGATGTCTAAACACTTGCCTCGAAAGTTCCATATGATAAAAGAAGTTTATCAACAATGGATAGATGTTGGCTGATAGGGTGAATAATAAACCAGTATAATAGATCTACTCGCTAAAAGATTATCACAGTTGGTTGTAAATTGATCAGGGGAATATGATTAAGATTCAATTATTGAACATAAGTGCAAGTAGGATATTGAAAGAGTAAGTAGTATCCCGTAAGGGAAATTATGTGATTTGTTACTTATATCTAACTATGTAGTCAATCTTATTCATAATGAAGGTGTTTGAGTTTGCTATATACTAGTTATATTATGACATAATTAATTAAGTAATCCATTTAAAGTATATTAAAAAGAAATCTTGAGTAATTAATCACATAATAATTTTTTTGATATTCTTGTTCAAGATATTTTGAGAAATGATATCAATAAATCCTTAAAGACCAGAGTACACCACGCTCTCCAAATATTGGACAATGTATTATTCATAGCCATTAAGGGCACCAAAGGGTTACATACTCGAATTTATTGGATAACTATGGTGTAACTCATCCAAAAGTTTCCTGTTAGTAAAAATAATTAAGTCAAAAAGGGAATCTTAGTCCGATAATGCTAGATAGTTCTCATGACTTGAGAGCACTATAGAACTTCAATGTGGATACCCCGATTTGATTATAGTTAAATCACGACATTGCTTCCATCGAATGATTAAAGTTGAGTTCGAGTTGAATTATTTGGAGTGAATCACTATTCAATAGAGAAGTGGTCTCCTCGGTTGTATCAGGTTAGTGTCATGGTCAACTTTAGTCAATTCAAATTCAAAATCTCTAGCCAGAGTAGAATAGTTGATAATAAATGTTATTATCAAAACAAAGGCTTTGTTTATGGACCAATCGAGTAGAATGTGGATAGAATTGAAGTTTATAACCTTACCAGACTCCATATGTCCTAAAGTGATATAGTGTTGATGGAGAGAACATGTGTAATTATTCTCTATATTGGTACTACTTATAATTGATGGAACTAGGCTAGTTAGAAGCAGGCTAAATGGGTGAATTTCAAAAAATATCCATTTTTAGATCATTGTTAAGCCTATGAATGCAAAATGCATTTTAGATCCAATCTAAAATATTTTAAATAATTTTTTTTTATTTGTTTGAAGGTTTTTGAATTAGATTTAAGTTTAAATGTATGAGTGTAACAAATACACCCATGTGTTTCAAAGTGGTTGATGTTAATTTATAGAAGAAAATATTTCATTTCTCTCTCTAAAACTTATGCAATTAATTGAGGGGATATTTTCCTTTAATTGAAGAGAGAAACCATTCATTTCCCTTTCTTTAGTTAAATAGATAGATTTATTTAATGTCATCAATAAGAAATTTATACATAGCTTAATTTTTGAGTGTATCCAAAAATACTATAGTGTATATTGTGTAAGTGCAATGGATAAAGGTGTATATAGTTATTGTGCCGATATGTAGGTGCTGGGATTAACACTGCAATAGATCTGTCTCCCCTTTACATATACCTTTGTTGTTCAAGATGTTGATTTAAATTTATATATATAGTAAATGTGTAGAAGTGTCTATTTATCATATTAGACTTTGTTGTTTTGAAATCTATAATTAATAATAGTGAATTCGAATTCAATTAAAGGAAGGTTTCATATCAAATATTACACTTATACAAGATTCATCTTGTGTTTTTGAATTAAAGCAATGCATATGTGTTACTTTTTAACCAAGAATTAGTATAACACATGCTACCTAATATGATGAGAAAAAGTTTGATTTTTAACACTCTCGATGACATGACTAGGCATGGCTTAGTTGGTGTTGACCAGATAGTGCTAAAGAAACAAGATTAGGCTTAACATTCAAGAACAAGTACAATATGATATCATTAAATAATGGTTCCATAATGCTTATCCGCTTTTGGAATAAGATAATTCGAAAGCCCATGCTGCATGATCATAGGAGAGAAAGAATGAATTACGAATATGTGAAATAGTGCATTAAGCATGTTAATAAATGGGATAAGAAATCTTCATGGTTTAAAGTCCAATGTCAATACTATAGTGGTAAGTTGGTGATTATGCATAAAAATACCAGTCTAGACCAAAGCTCGTATGAATTTACATGAAATCATGACAAGCTTTGGGTCTAAAGAGTTTTATTATATGTATATCCAAGTCTAATAACATCTAAAGTGCCAATCAAGTTAATTGGCAGGTCTAAATTTGTGTTTATATGATTCGATAATGATTATAATCGAGTTTTGCCCTAATTCGATTTAGGGTTCCAAATGTTTAATTTTGAGAGGAGAGAAAAGAAATAATCGCGCCTTTCTTTGTGTCGTTAGGTCTTTATTTATAAGAGTTGAGAGGTGCAGCATGGCTACACGTGTCCATGAAGCGTGTTTGACCTTTGACATTACCATTTTGATGGCGCATGGTGCTACGTCTTATTTACATGATCTTTAGCCTCAAGGTTCATCTCTATGGTGCTCAACGTTATTCTTTGTCTTGATAATCTGCAGCATCCCTTTGTATATTGGTAATCTATGACATCATCAAGTGTGACATTGATAATAAACAGCATTGATAATAGGCAGCATTGAAGAGATATGACATTGAAGGATAGACAACATTAATAAGATGCGACTTCAATAAGAAGTGGAATAGGCGATAAGCGGCATAGAATATTTATGGCATTGACTAAATGTAGCATTCACCTTCTTTTGTTTATGAGGTGAAGTATCCATTTTTCTTCTGCCTTTCGACATGCACAACATCAAAGAAATGTGACATTGACGAGTGGTGATATTGGTGGAAAGCGATATTCTTACATTCGACATCAATCATTGACTATAGGATTGGCTTCATATGATGTCATCTACTGGTAATTTTCAACATGCTATTGTATGACATCATTACTACTCTAGAAGCATGTGACATTGATATAATTCAACATGGAATCAATGCGGCATTGACGGTGTGTAGCATGGATGACATGTGGTATTGTTATATTTGTAGGCTTTTGATATCCTTTCACTTATCGGTCATCATCGTTGACTTTCATACTGATGAGGAGCGGCATTCCATACCTCATTGGTGATGTATGATATCCTCTAAGACATGGCATTGCTTGTAGTAGGTTCGACGTCAGCTATTCTTGTATTAGGGTGAGATGCTCTTAATGGTGCAGCAACCTTATCTTCATTGGTACGATATCGTCTTTTGGTAATTGCTTTGTGTTCAAAAATGCAATATTCCATATCGCCCTTGGATTCAATATCACTTCAGATTTCTCAAAAAATATGTGGATAACATTTTCCCCCTTTCTTGTGTAAAAGAAACTTTTTACACTTTAGTGTAAAACCAAGGCTTTTCTCACTTTCTAATTCTTTGAAAGGTTTTCTTTCTAACCCTGTTTTCCTGCAAAACATGAAATAAGATATGATTTTCACTATTGACTTTCAAATTTTATTGTACGCAAACCTTTCCAGAATTCGATAATATTATAAAGGATCTTCCTTTTGTAATCCAGTATTACTTTTTTGGAAGTTATAGATTTCCTTTAGGAGACCAAAAACCTATTTGCCAGCAATTTTACTTGAATAGAATCCCATAGAATCTGGATTAGAAAATTATCTAGAAATAATTATTTCATGAGTAGAAAACTAGAAAGTCATTTAAGAATTATAATTTCCTAACTAGAAAACTAGAAAACCATCTCGAAATATCATTGCCCGAAAGAAAAAACCTTTGGCAATAATGATTTTTGAAGAGAAGACCATAAAATCATCCATTATTAATAGAAGATCAGAAATCCATCTGAATAAAAGATTAGAAAATCTATCTGGCAATAATAATTTTTGAATAGAATATCAGATAATCATCTGTAATAACAAAAGAGGATCAGGAAACTCGTCTAGCAATTAAAGATTGCTTTATCTTCATCTTGAAGCATAATAGCTCATATTTGATCGATTCTCCTCTAGAATATATTTTTTCTTTGGAGCGCTAATGGATTAACTTTGACGGGTCTTTCTCTGGAAGATTTCTTTTGCTTTGGAGTGCTAATGGCTCAGCTATGACGGATATTCATCTAGAGGATTGTTTTTGCTTCAGAGCACTAATGGCTTAACTTTGACATATCTCCCTCTACGAGGTTGCTTTTTCTTTGGAGCGCTAGTGGCTCAAGTTTGATAGATCTTCCTCTAGAAGATTGTTTTTGATCCATTCTTTGGGATATAGTGCAATTGACTCGATTAATTTTTTCTGGTGCGTTTGTAGATATCTTAAGCAGAACCAAAGACTTACCTAACCAACTCTAGAAATGTAACACCCCTAATATTGATAACATTATTCAAAAGATTTAATCAGAATAAATTAAATAGAATAATGTAGAGTGATACGAAGATTAAGGTTGGTGGATTAATTTAGTGGCCATGCTTGCTAAAATGAATGAGCATAAAATAGTTAAGTGTTAACTAAACAAAAATAAGGGCATTAGAGTAAATTGCCACCCATGTTCCCACCCTTATACTATTGTACCTTTAGCCATAAACGTTCGTTTTAACATAAGCAAACTAAAAGTAAGAAAGAAAATATAAAGTCCGGCCATCAAGAGGAAGAAGAAGAGTGAAATCAAATCTAAGATTAGGATCAAGCTACAAGAAACCACTACGTCTCTATTTTGATTTCTATAATCGTATGTTTTCAGATTTAATGGTAAATTCGTTTTTATGATATATTGGATGATGGTATACTTGATTTATAATTATTATGATTTAAATAAGATTGCTTAAAAAATAATATGCATGATTTTAGGGCAAAACCGAGATTTAATGATGTTTAAATGCGATGGGAAAATTTATGTTATGGAAAACATGATTTTAGAGTTGGGATTTAATTTTCATAATTTTCCAAGCTATGGAGAATTATTTATGAATTTGTAGAGGAAAATATGGTTAATTGGGTTTATAAATTTACTTTTGGAAATATATTTAAAATTTGTGCTTGAAATTTTGATATGTTAGATAACATGATTAAAGAGAATTTCGAGAGTTTTTGGGGATTTTTACTTAGTGATTTAGTATGGAAACTAAATTATTTTGAAAGGAGGACCTAAATAATTTAATTGCTTTATTACATGAAGGGGCTATTATGTTAATTGTTAATTGGTTTTAGATTTGAGAAAATGTGGTAAACATTAGCCAAATTATTTGAAAGTTTATGATAGCCAATCAAGTGTTTACAAGTGGACAAGTTTGTTACAAAAAGTTTACTTTATTTAGTAAAAACAACCTTTTAACTCAGAAAAGTGGGTTCCGCCACTTTTAGAAGGACCTTTCGACCCAAAGCTTTCCCCTCCACCCTAGTCGAAACATTCTAGGTCGAAACCAATAAACCAATAGACATGGTATCATTTCGCAGGAACGTAGTGGATTGGAGAATAGCGGAAGGTAGGGTGTCCAAACGTAGCTTTCAAAGGGGTTGGTTCCTTTGTTTTTTTAGTTCTAAAAGAAAAGCGCTTGCCTGTTTAAAAAAGAGTTTCGAAGTAGTCGAAACCAACAATTTTAAAAGGGCATTTCTAAAGAAGCCTTCGAAGGACAGCTACCGCCTTTGTTTTCAAGTAGTAGCTTTCGAAGAAGTTACTTAGTTTTTATTTGAAGCTTTCGGAAGGGTTAGGTTTGAACAAGTCGAAACTGTTCTGTGATTTGATGCCTTTCGATGGTATCGAAGATATCAATGCGGTCGAAAGGTACGTCTGTTTTATAAATATAAGCCACATCCTACTGCATTCAAAAAGGGTTAAAGGTTTCGAAGGAAATGGTTTCGGAAGGGGTTTCAAAGCCAATCTTCAATTGTTTTACCCAGATGTTTTAATGCTTTCAAAAAGATGGTTTCAATGCCAACAAGTTCTGCAATAGTTTTTGAAATAAAGAATGGTTTCGAAAGAGATGCTTTCGCATTTGATCACTTTGGCCCAAAAATGTTACTTTAAAATATAAACCCAATGGCTTTGAAAGGTATAGGTTTCGAAGGGTAACCTTCATTGGTTTCGAAAGGGGTATTTTTGAATGGTTTTAAAGCTATGCTTCCATACTTATATGATAATACTTCAATACAGTTGAAAGGTTTCGAAAGATATGTTTTAAAGTATTCGAAAGGCAGGAGCCTAATGTTTTAAAGATAGAATTTAATGCTTTCGAAGGAGGTTTACCAATGAAGTCGAAAGCAAGGTTTCGAAGGTGTCAAAAGGCTTTTTAAACCCAAAATCATTTTTAATGGAAAAACCTATGGCTAAATGAAGGAATTTTAAAATGATTTAAGTATTAAATTTGAAGAAATGTTTCCTTGATAAAAGTATAGGTTAAAGGGATCAACCACGTTTTATATGCATATGTTTTAAAGGATATTAAATCCATAGGAGTAGTATTGTTAAGTTGTTATGTTCGCTTCTTACAATATGAATATATTCACATGATAAAAGACCTATAACTGTATTTTGGGAATAAAGGGGTAGAAGAACTAATAGGTTACCCAGTGGTGAATATAAATTAATTAAACTTCTAAATGAGTAGAACTGCATCTAGGGAACCAAGAAGACCTAAATATAGGATGCCTAAATCTTGAGGTTGTCCGGGAGATAGGTTTATAGTAAACCCATGAAAACTAAGAAGTTATTGTGAGTAATCAATAGGTTCATAGTAAACCCATGAAACTATGTATTAAGAATAGTTGACAAGGGCCAATCTGTTTGTCGTGAACCCATGAAAACTGTATCTGGATTACGAATTGACAATATTCAATAGGTTCCTAGTCAACCACTGAAAAATAGGATAAGAAATAAGTTAGGCATTAATAGGTTCCTAGTCAACCCATAAAAACTAGGACGAGAAGGGAGTTAGTGGAATAATTCATAGGTTCCTAGTCAGCCGATGAAAACTAGGATAAGAATGGAGTTATTGGAATGACCAATAGGCTCAAAGAAACCCAAGAATTTATTAAGTTAATTGGCAGGGGCCAATAGGTTCTTAGTGATCCCATGCAAACTCTAAAATAGGACAGGGTGTCCATGAATTATAAAAAGGCTATTAGTAAACCCATGAAAACTAGTAGGTTAATAGTGACCCTAGAAACTATAAAAATGATAGGGAGTCAACTAAACTGGGGACGAGAAATCCATAATGTATATATATGTATATCATCATAGTATTTTGAAATGCTATGTTTTAACCATTATGGATGTAGGAGCATAGTATATGGTTTTGAAAAGGTTTTAGGACACTAGTGAGGGGAAAACCCGTTCGCTGAGCGGCATGATCTAGCTAGATATCTAAATGGATTGAGATGTTAGATTATTATTCATACCAAGCTTTCTGTTTGACTTAAATTTTTTTGTTTTCCCTAAAACTCTTTGGTACTCAATTGATTTTGAGTACTTTGAGATTTAAGGTTTCCAAGTTCCCTTCTTAGACGAATAAAGTTTCTGGAGGCGTGCAGGAGGCAGTTAGTTATTTAGGGTTATCTTTTTTTCCGCTATGTATTTTGGATATAAAGGCAGACTTATTAGCCAATCTTTTGCAAGGATGGTATATAAGTTGTTGGCCAATCTTTTGCAAGCAGGAGTTGTTGGTATTGTTGGAGGAGCTAATCTTATAGCTCCAACTGGATATAATTATGCTAGGCAGAGCAGGGATTACGCTAGTCTAGGTGGAAAGCCGTTTATGGGAACGGAGGATGCTCTTGAGGTTGAGAAACTGCTACTGAGCTGTGAGAAGTTCTTTACTGATTTAGGCTTGGATGATTAGGAAAGAGGAGACTGGCCTCTAGACAGTTGCAAGGGGTAGCACTTCATTGGTGGAATAGGGTGACAACCAGAGTTCCAAATAAAGAACTAACTTGGGTTGATTTCAAAATGAGATTTGACCAGAGATTTCTATCTACAGTAGCTAAGTCGGCATTGATGAGGAAGTTTATGGATTTAGTCCAGGGAGATATGTCGGTAATCGAGTGTGTTGCTAAGTTCGATGAGCTATCTCGATATGGATATGCTACTATAAACACCGACATAGGAAGGAATGAAGGGTTCATTCAAGGACTGAGATCAGAGCTTGTTAGAATAACCATGACTCATTTCAGAAAGTCTTGTAATATGGTAGTGGAGATGACTATTCGCTACGAAGAGATGCTTCTTGTTTCTACTAGGGAAAAGCCAGTTGAATCCCAGGGTTCTTAGAGAAAGAAGAAGAAATTGTTTAAGAAGAAGGGAGTTCAGAAAAGGGAGGCTGCCAAGAAGGCAAAGGCTGATTTGGTGTGCTTCAAGTGTGATAAGAAAGGTCATTATGCTCACGAGTGCCGAACAAGAAAAAGGAAGAAGCCTGTAGAGAAGAAGAATGTGAAAATGCTTCAAATACGGCCAAGTTGGGCATTATAAGAACCACTGTCCAGAGCCAGCCAGGGAAAACATAGGGAAGGTTTGTGCTATTGAAACAACATCTTCTTCTATGCCTACTGCCACGGAGAAAGGGAAAACTATGATGGAAGGTACGCTTTTGATTCAAACTATTCCAGTTATGGTACTGTTTGAAACCGGTGCATCACATTCATTTATATCATAGTATTTGGTTGATAGGTTATGCATAGGACCCACATACCTTGTTACTTCCTTAAGGGTTGCGAATCCAATAGGAGGTTATGAACTCTAGAGATGATATGTGACCAATTGGAGGTTGATTTGTTAGACCATAAGTTTGCATGTAGTTTGTTTGTTTTTGATTTCGTAGAATTCAGGATCATTTTTAGTATGGATTGATTGGGTAAGTATGAGGCTAGGATATTTTGCCATGATAGGGAAATATCATTAAGAAACCTTGATAGTCATAACCACATCATCTTCTTAGTGGAGAATTCCAATAGGAGTATTTGTTCTTTGCTAAGTTCTACGGAGGTAGGAAAGGAGTTAAGTTAGGTTCGAGTAGCACGGGAATTTGCGGATGTTTTTAAGCCTATTACGGTATTACCACCAAAATGAGCTATTGAATTTCAAATAGATCTTGTACCGGGGGTTGAACTTGTGAATAGACCGCCTAGAAGGATGACACCGACCGAGATGAAGGAACTGAAGGTGCAGTTAGTGGATCTAGAAAGAAGGAATTTTATTAGACCAAGCAATTTGTCTTGGGGAGCAGCGGTGGTGTTTGTAATGAAACTAGATGGGTTGTTAAGGATGTGCATTGACTATCGTAAATTAAATGAAAGGATGATCAAGAATAGGTACCTTCTGTCGAGGATAGATGATCCGTTTGATCAGTTGAGTGGAGCCAAGGTGTTTTTTCTAGTTAGATTTGGCGACGGGGTTCCATCAATTAAGAGTGGCACAGGATAGCATTCCTTTGACAGCATTTCGGACTAGGTATGGTTCGTTTGAGTGGTTAGTGATTCCATTTTGATGAATGCACCTGCTTTCTTTGTAGATTTGATGAACCGAGTTTTCCAAAAGTATTTGATTCATGTTGCTGTTTATAGATGACATTTTGGTGTACTCTAAGGATGAGAAGGAACATGAAGATCATCTTAGAGTTGTGTTTGAGACGCTGAGGAAGAATTAGCTAAAGGCGAGTTTTCCAAGTGTTATTTTAGAAGAAAGAGGTTAAGTTTCTTGGTCATGTGGTTTCAGAGAAAAGGTTGTCAGTCGATCTAGATAAGATCAAAGCTGTGAAAAATTGAAAAAGACCAGAGACAGTAATTGAGATCAGGAATTTTCTTGGACTTGCTGGCTATTATCGGAGATTCATTAAGGATTTCTCATGGATAGCAGCACCTTTGACAAAGTAGACCAGGAAAGATGTGAAGTTTGTTTGGTCCAACAAATGTGAGGAAGGGTTTCTTAAGTTAAAACATTTGTTAACCAATGCACTAGTGTTAGTGGATCCAGATGGAAACCAAGTGTTGGTAATATATACCGATGCATGTGGAACTGGATTAGAAGCAGTGTTGATGCACAATGGCAAAGTCATTGCTTACGCATCTAGCAGCTTAGACCAAAAAAAGTACGATATCCTACTCATGACTTAGAGTTGGTTGCGGTGATTTTTCCTTGAAGATTTTGGAGGCATTATCTCTTAGCGGAGAGATTTGAGTTGTATACCAATCATAAGTCTTCAAGATATTTATTCTCTCGGAAGGAGTTGAACATGAGGCAATAGAGGTTGTTGGAGTTTTTTTGTTTCTTATGATTTCTGCATAGGGTATACTCTTGGGAAAGGAAATAAGGTGGTTGATGCTCTTAGTAGAAAACATCAGAATGTAGTGTTAGCGATGTTGGTAGAATGGAAGGATCTAGAAGGTTTAACTACATGTAGTGTGTAGTTAAGATCTACTGCTAGTTCTAGTCAAGGGACTGCCATGTTGTCCTGTTTAGATGTTCGGTCGCTGCTAATTGAGAGGATAGCTTCTAAGCAGAGAGATGGTCCAGTTTTAGTCGAGAGGATTACACGGCTTGAGGTTGAAAATGAGGTCGATGATATGAAAGATCTTTGTCTTGAACAGGGAGGATGGTTGAGAAAGAATGGACGACTATGTGTTCCTGATGTAGAGAACTTAAGGAGGGAAGTTCTTGAAATATGTCATCGTACCAAGTTTACAATTCATCCTGGAGGGACCAAGATGTATCAAGATATGAAGAGGAGCTTCTTTTGGGAAGGTATTAAGAGGGATGTTGGCTTGTGGGTTAGGCAGTGTATAAACTATCAACAAGTGAAAGCCGAACATTAGAAGTCTAGTGGGTTGCTTTTGCCTTTAAAGATTCCAATGTGGAAGTGGAATTCTATATCCGTGGATTTTATTGATAGGTTGCCAAGGTTAAATAAGGGGAATGAGAGTATACGGGTCATTGTGTATAGGTTGACCAAAAGTGCCCTTTTTATTCCAGTAAAGTCAACCAGGACGATGCCTGTTTTGGCAAGGTTTTTCATAAAGAACATAGTTTGACTCCATGGGATTCCTAGTAGCATGGTCAGCGATAGAGATTCATTATTCACTAGAGAATTTTGGATGAGACAGTAAGAGGTATTAGGTACCAAGCTCAAGATGAGTATGGCTTATCGCCCACAAACGGATGGGCTGACAAAGAGAGTCAACAAAGTACTCGAGGATTTATTGAGAGCTTATGTATTGGACTTTGGTGGATCATGGGAGGATCGCTTACATTTGATTGAGTTTTCCTATAATATTAGTTATTAGACTCGTATAGAAATGGTGTCTTTTGAAGCTTTGTATGGAAGGCCATACAAACAAATCGTGGGCATGTTGGTTGAAGACTGGAGACAGATTATTCTTAGGTCCGATCTGATTATAGAGGCATCAGAAAAGATAAGTTAATCTTAGGAAAGATGAAGGAAGGTCAGTCCAGATAGAAGAGTTATATAGATAAGTGGCATAAAGACTTAGAGTTCTCAGTGGCAGACCAAGTTTTCATTAAGATATCGCCGATGAAGGGAGTGATACGATTTAGTCCATTCTAGATTTTAGAAAGGATTGGAAAGCTTGCATACAGAGTAGAGTTTCCAAGCAGTTTGGCAGGTGTCCATAATGTATTTTATGTGTCCCATCTTCGCAAGTTTATACATGATCCAGAGACTACTATCCCCTGATAGAGTTGGAGGACTTAGTAGTAGATCTTGATTTGATATTTGTTAGACAACCAATTCAGGTGGTAGTGAGGGATGAGAAAAGATTAAGGATCAAGACAGTCAAGTTGATGAAAGTTCGGTGGAGCGACGATGAGAAGGACTGTATTTGGGAGACAGAGGACAGGATTCGACATCCTTATCCCAATCTTCTTTGATGGTATGTCTATATTAGATTTATATAGATTTGTTGCTAGTCAGGTAGGCTAGTATGGATGATAAGAGATATTACAGATGGTGACTATGTTTGATACTTAGTCATTGCTGAATTTTTAGGATCAAATTCTTTAAAAGGGAACCTGTAACACCCCTAATTTTGATAACATTATTCAAGAGATTTAATTAGAATAAATTAAATAGTATAATGTAGAGTGATAAGGAGATTGAGGTTGGTTGATTAATTTAGTGGCCACGCTTACTAAAATGAATGAGCATAAAATGGTTAAGTGTTAACAAAACAAACATAAGGGCATTGGGGTAAATTGCCGCCCATGTTCCCACCCTTATACTATTATCCCCTTAGCCATGCACGTTATTTTAACATAGGCAAACTAAATCTAAGAAAGAAAATATCAAGGCCAGCCATTAGTGAGGAAGAAGAAGAGAGAAATCAAATCTAAAGCTTAGGATCAAGCTAGCAGAAATCAATCTCAAACAATCTCCAATTTCCTTATCCAATCTAAGGTGAATAATAATCACTACATCTTTATTTTGGTTTAAATAATCCTATGTTTTTAGATTTAAGGGTAAATTCATTTTTATGATATATTGGATGATGGTATGCTTGATTTATAATTCTTATGATTTAAACAAGATTTTTTAAAAGAGAATATGCATGGTCTTAGGGAAAAACTGAGATTTAATGATGTTTAAATGCCACGGGTAAATTTTATGTTATGGAAAACATGATTTTGGAGTTGGGTTTTAATTTTCATAATTTTCCAAGCCTTGGAGAATTAATTATGAATTTTCAAAGGAAAATATGGTTATTTGGGTTTGTAAATTTATTTTGGGAAATATATTGATAATTTTTGTCAGAAATTTCGATATGTTAGATAACATGATTAAAGTTTAGATAACATGATTAAAGTAGATTTTAGGAATTTTGGGGATTTTTACTAAGTGATTTAGTGCAGAAATTAAATTATTTTGAAATGAGGAACTAAATAATTTAATTTCTTTATTACTTGGAAGAACTATTATGTTAATTGTTAACTGGTTTTAGATCTGAGAAAATGCGGCAAATATTAGCCAATTTATTTGAAGTTTATGAAAGCCAATCAAGTGTTTACAAGTGGGAAAGTTGTTACAAAAAGTTTACTTTATTTCGTAAAAACGACCTTTTGCTCAAAAAAGTGGGTTCCGCCTTCTATAGAAGGACCTTTCAACCCAGAGCTTCCGCCTCCAACCTTTTCGAAACCTTTTAGGTCGAAACCAGTAAACCAATACACATGATATCATTTACCTGGTACATAGTGGATTGGTGAAAGGCGGAAGGTAGGGTGTCAAAACATAGCTTCTGAAAGGGTTGGTTCCTTTGTTTTGTTTTGTTCTAAAAGAAAAGTGCTTGACAGTTTACATAAGGGTTTCGTAGTAGTTCAAACCAATAAAACGGTATTTCTAAAGAAGCTTTCAAAGGAGAGCCGCCACCTTTGTTTTCAAGTAGTAGCTTCCGAAGAAGTTACTTAATTTTTATTTGAAGCTTTCGAAAGGGGTGGTTTCGACCAAGTCAAAACCCTTCTGTGATTTGATGCCTTTCGATGGTATTGAAGACATCAATGTTGTCGAAAGGTACTGTCTGTTTTATATGTATAAGCCTCTTCCTGTTGCTTTTGAAAGGGGTTAAAGGTTTCGGAGGTAATGGTTTCGAAAAAGGTTTCGAAGCCAACCTTCAAAATTGTTTTACCCAGATGTTTTAATGCTTTTGAAAGGATAGTTTCGACGCCATCAAGCTCCCCAATACTTTTTGAAATAAAGAATGGTTTCAAAAGAGATGCTTTTGCATCTGTTCACTTTGACCCAAAAATGTTATTTTGAAATATAAACCTAATGGCCTCGCAAGGTATAGGTTTCGAAGGGTAACCTTCAATGGTTTCGAAAAGGGTATTTTTGAACGGTTTTGAAGCTATGCTTCTATACTTATATGATAATACTTTAACACAGTCAAAAGGTTTCGAAAGAGATGTTTCAAAGTATTCGAAAGGCAGGAGCACAATATGAAAGGGAGTCAATTAAAGTAGGGATGGGAAATCCATAATGTTTATCTACGTATATCATCATAATATTTTGAAATGTTATGTTCTAACCATTATGGATGCAGGAACACAGTGTATGGTTTTGAAAAGGTTTTATGATACTAATGTGGAGAAAACTCGTTCCTCTAAGCGGTGTTGCCTCGCTAACTATCTTAATGGATTGTGATGTTATATTATTATTCATACTAGGCTTTATGTATGACTCGAAGTTTTTGTTTTCCCCTTAAACTCTTGGGTACTCAATTGATTTTGAGTAGTTTGAGATTTAAGGTTTTCGGGTTCTCTTCTTAGACGAATAAAGCTTCCGGAGGCATGTAGGAGGCAGTTATTTATTTATAGTTATCTTTTTTTCTGTATTTTGGATGTACAGGCAGAGTTATTAGCCTTAATATATACTATGATCGACCAATGGGGCATCATCATATATTGCTCTTGGCGTATGTGTAATAATAATATTTTTCTAAATGTGGTTAACGTTAGTGGGATTATGTAGTGAGCATAAAATTTTTTGAATCGAATATGGAAATGTGTTTTTAAATTGTTAAATTTTTTCTATATTCTTGTGATTTATGTATCAATGTATCTAACACCGCCGTATTTGGTCGCCGAGGATTAATAACTATGGATGACTACACCATCCGTAGCCGTTAGTTTGGGGCATCCAAGTAGGAGGATGTTACAAGAAGATTCTTCGGTCAGGCCATATAGGCGGTATTGAAGGCTGGTTGGTTCTTTGGTTTGGTCGTTTTCAGGTAGGACCAAAGGTTTATTCCATCCTACCTCTAGAAGGAGCCTTAAACAGGTTGTTTTTAGGCAGGAATAAGGGCTTATTTTTATAGATCTTCTTTTAGAAGATTAATTTGGGGCACCATTTGCTCATATTTGACAGGTCATCCTATAAAAGATTGTAATGATCTCAATTTGAATTGATTTCTTTATCACTGTCTTGGTGATGATTTAGGTTTTTCACTTTCTTTTAGGAGGTTCTTACTCCTTTGCACAATCAATTCGGTAGATATTATTGTTTCAACTTCTTTTTCATCCACTATTGGAAAGTATGGTTTCAAATGTTCGGCATTCCATGTTTTTGCTACTCCATTGCCTTTAGGTTAATAAAATCGCTAAGTTTTTGGTGGGGTCACTTTGTGAATAGGTGTGTCAATGGTATGGGTTTCAGGCCATGCCCGGCCCGAACCCTCCCTACTATATAGGTAAGGGTTTTGCCTTTTACTACCCAATCCCGCTCAGTTACTATTTTGGTCGGGTATGGTTTTATCAAAACCTAGTCACGTTTGGACCCAACCCGACTATTATTTTCCATCGTATCAAAACATGGGTGTGCGTGTTATTTATACCATTTTGTTTGTTTATGTGTAGATGTTTTTGCATACTTTTGTTGTGAACTTGACTATATCACCATTCAATTTATAAGTTAACATTGTTTGTATACAAATTTTACCAAAGTTGCATTTTTAATATATGGGTTTAACATAAATATTCTGAGTAAGGTATACGGGTATTATCTAGCGAGCTTAAGAAGCCTGACAGCCCGAGCTGGGGTATTGGGTTGGAATACACTATGCACTCAAGCTGGACTCAGGTTTTAATTATTGTAATCAGACTCGAAACTAGGTTTTATAATACCTGGACCAAACCCGGCCCATTGATAGGCCTATTTGTAAATGATAATGGGTCCTTCCCAGTTAGGCCTAAATGGATCATCTGCTGAATTCTTAGTGTTTGCCATAACATTTTGAAGTAATAAATCTCCTTTTTGAAATGTTATTTTCACTATGGAGTTGTAATATTTAGATATCCTTCTTTGGTATTCAGCCTTCTATATGGCTGCTTCGTCTCTTAATTCGTTGATCAAGTCTAAAAATTCTCTTTTTAACTCCTAGTTTGGAATAAATGCATTGCAATACTTTGATTGGAGGGTACTTCAACCCCAATGGAAACCTGGCTTCACATTCATGTGTTAAAGAAAATGGGGGTAGTTCCCATTGTGGTTTTGGTAGAAGTTCTGCATTCCCATAATACAAGAGGTAATTCTTCTACCCAATTTCCTTTTGCTTTGTCCTACCATTTCTTTAGCATGGTTTGGATAGTTTTGTTAGCACCTTCAACGGCTCCATTAGACTTAGGGTGCATTATAGATGAAAAGCTCTTGATGATTCCATTTTTGTTGCAGAATCAAGTAAATTCCTTGCTTTCAAACTGAGTTCCATTGTTGGATATTATCTTATATGGAATTCCAAATCCGGTAACAATATTCTTAACTACAAATTTAAGCACTTTCCTCGATGTGATATTTGGTAGCGAATCCGCTTCTACCCATTTGGTAAAATAATTAATGGCTACTATTGCAAATTTTGCTGCTCCTTTTGATATTGGTAGTAGTCTTATCAAGACGATTCCCCATATAAAGAAAAGCCACAGACTTGAGATCGAAATCAATTCACTTGGCGGCAATGTAGGATCTTAGAGAACTTTTGACATTTACAACATCTGCTTACATATTCTTTATCATAGCTAGTCATCTGAGATCAATGGAAGCTTTATCTCATAATCTTTTTGGCTAACTTCATGCAATTAGAATGGTCCCCCGAGGAACGTTCATGGGCATCTCTTAGTAATTTTGCTCTTGTTTCCAGATTAACACATGTTAAGTAAGCGAGTGAAAATCATTTCTTATAAAGTATTTTGTTTTCCATGATGAATGTTGAGGCTTGATTTTTTATTCCCCTTGCCTCATTTTTACCTACTAGCAGTTTCTATTTCGTTAAATATTAAATGATAGGTGTCATCAAGTTATTCTCTTATTGATTATCAATTTATGTATTAGAAGACTTTTCCTATAGGATATTGGTTTCCTTTTCTTTTTCCTTATGTGTTAGGACTTGAGATTTGGTCAACATTAAGGATTCTTTTTCTGATTCGGGACCTTTTTCCTCCATGCTAGAGTTCGATTGGTAACCTACTAGCATAATTCGAGTTTCTGGTGCTTCTCGACAGCTAGTCAATTTGGCCAATGAATCAGAGAGAGCTCTTCCCTCTCGGCACTTGGTGTACTAAGAAATCCTCAAATTTGGTCAGCATTTTTAACACCTTCTTGACATATAAGACCAACTTAGCATACTTCGTCTGATATGTTTAGTTCAACTAATTGACCATTAATTAGGAATCACTGAAAATCTCAATCCTGGGAATTTTTAGTTATAGGTCCAAAGTGAGTCTTGCCACCATCGTCTCATATTTTGCCATATTATTATTGAATGGAAATCTCATTTCATTGCGTAATGCAAACGGTGTCCATCTACGGTAGTTCTTATGTATCCTGCACTGGGTTTGTTCATTTGAAGCTCAATCTACGAATAGTTTTCATTTAGGCTTTAGATCGTTTTCTTTTTCTGATTACTTTTTGATGAATCTCGTACATTCATTAACAAAACTAGTTAGAGCTTTTTCTTTAATTTCCACTTGTGGTAGAAATCCAATATCATACTGGCTAAGAATGGTCCCCATTATACTAATATCTCCGAGGCATTGGGTTTACCTAAAACTTGCTTAAGTGGGAAATTGGTCAAGACCTTAATTGGATGTGCTTGATAGTAAGCTCTCAATTTTTGTGCTGTGAGCATTAAATAACATGTCAGTTTTTCTATAATCGGATATCTAGTTTCTGCATTCTTAAGCCTAATATACTAGAAGTTGGGTTCCCTTCACTTCTATTATTAGGACAGATCTAACTACGTGTTTTGAAATTGCCATATGGAGATAAAGGGTTTCCCCGTTTATAGGACTGGATAGAATTGGTGGTTTCTATAGATGATCTTTTAGTTCTTTAAAGGATTTTTGATAATCCTATCCCTATTCGAAGTTTTTCTTCTTCTTAGTTACATCGAAGAATGGATTGCGTTTATCAGTGCCTTTGGAAATAAATCTATTCAATGCTACCGCTATTCCATTTAAGCTCATTACATCTTTATTTGTATTAGGATTTGCTATGTCTTTCATAGCTTGAATCTGATCAGGGTAAGCTTCTATTCCTCAAGTATTAACAATGTACCATGGAAACTTTCTAGGTTAGATCCCAAAAGAACAATTCTATGGGTTGTGGTTCATTTGATAATTTTTGTAGCACTCCAAACATTTCTTCAAGATCACTTAGAGGGTTGCTTTTTTCATAGGATTTGACTAGCATATCATCCACATATACTTCCATGTTATGGCCGATATGTTCCCTAAACATTCTATTTACCAATCTTTGGTAGGTGGCCCTGGCATTTTTTAGTCCAATGGCAATACTTTGTAGCAGTATATTCCATAATCTGTTATGAAGCTTGTGTTCTCCTCATTTGGCTTGAACATTTGAATTTGATTGTATCCGAATTATGCATCTATAAAAGATAAGAGTATGTATCCACTTGTCGCATCAACCAACCATCCTATTTTTGCAAAGGGATCACGGTCTTTTGGGCATGCTATATTCAAGTCGGTATAATCCACGCATGTCCTCCATTTCCTATTAGACTCCTTGACTAGTGTTGGATTAGCCAACCATTTTGGATACTTTGATGAACCTATTTTCAGGCAATCTCTTGATATCTTCTTTCGGATAAACATTTTTCAAATTGCCTTTTCCTTTGTCAGATAAGTATGATATTCGGGTCTATATTCAAAGCATGACACATAACGGTTGGATCTATTACCACCATATCTGAATGGTTCCAGGCGAATGCATCTCTATTGGATTGAAGAATTTGAATTAATTCTCCTTTAAGTTTGCTATATTGTTCTTTTCCAACTTTTACTTTCTTTATTGGATTAAATAGATCCAAGCATATCTCCTCACGATTTCTTGTGGGTTTCATTCTCTCTTATTCACCCCTACAATCTAATTCAGTGATGATCTCCTCGCCTTCTACTTCGTCTTCCACTAAGTTTGTTTCTTTCCTCTTTTTCTTCATTTTGGAGAAATCAAATTTTATTAATGCATGCTTAATTTTCTCCATAGGATTTATTTTTATTTTGTATGATTGGCTTAGACAATCCTCATCCAAAGGCTTTTTAGTATCAAATCTAATAAATTCATTTTTCTCTGTGTCATAGCAAGAAAGATTGTCTCATTTTATTGATCAACAGTGGCAAAGTACCGTGAAAGCTAAGTTGCATTCCCCTTATGGTTCCCTACTGTTCTTGGTCAGGAATTTTACCACCAAATATTTCGATAAGATAACAGCATCAATCTCGTCCAATGTTTGCCTCCCAAAGAAGGCATTGTAGTAAGAATGCTAGCCCATAATGACAAATAAAGTCTTGAAGACCATGGAATGCAATGGAATGCCCATTTGTACCAGAAGCTATATCTGCTCCATTGGAGTTGATCCTTTGTTATTGTACCCAAAAATTAGCTTAAAGCTTGACTCTAGCTTTTCTTTCGGAATTCCCATCTGATGAAAGGTGTGTTTGAAAATAACATTCAATACGTATCAGTATTAAAGAGGATTTTGGTCACCACAAAAAGCCCGATCTGTGTAGTGATCATAAGCATGTCATTATGTGGATGACAAACTCCTCTCGGTTCCTGGGTGTTATAGTAAGATTTTGCATTTGGATTTGAAACCTAGGATTCTTAAGTTGTGGCCCTTCTTGAATATAGAAAACTCCATCTCTTGCCTCTCCAATGTATCGATTTCTAGACCCCTGCTATTTCCACCTAAATGTGGACCTCCATGAATTACATCAATTCGGTGGATGATGGAATGAAATCTTGTTGACCATCATTCTCTATAAAGTTCATAGTGTTACTTAGGAGCCTTTAGTTGACTTCACAAGGACATGCATATTTCTAATTATCTTTGATATATTGTTTCAAGTGTCTTTAGCAGATTGCGCTTTGAACTATTCTTGCCAACACGCGATGTTCATTTATCTTATGTCCACTTGCCTTATGATAAGCTCAGTAATCTCCCCATTCTTTGTTCATGGTAGTTCTTAACTTTGTAAGGAATCAAAAAGTTGCCACTTTCCTTTGCTGTAGAAAAGATGTAGGATATCGGTTTATTTAAAGCAACAAAATTGAACTGGGGACCTCATCTCATCTCGGCTTCTTATTGTTGTGACTAAAGCCAGACTTTCCTATTTCTTTCTTCATCTGGGACTTCTTCTTCGCATGAAACATTTCATTCATATGGATGAAATTATCAGATTGAAAATGGAAGTCTTAGGGATCTTTGCATCCATGTAGATAAAGCTCTTGCCAAAAAGGTGTCTGCTCTATCAGCTCTAAGCGTGGTACCATTAATCTGTTTCTGTTGGTCGTGTCCTATGATTTTCACACCTCTACATTGAATCTCTTAAGATGGTCACCTAACAAATCTCCCGTCTTTGTTTGACATTAGTCAATACGGTAAAGTCAATCGTAGAATCTTTATAGATGCAAAATTATGTTAAGAATTCATAAGAAATTGCTCCTAAAAATATATGGTCTTCTCCCAATTGTGTCTATACCACTTAGTTATTGCCCCTTGAAAGGTTGTAGAAAAAAGTCGGTATTGTACCACTCCTAAAGCACTATAGAGGTCATCTGACTTTCAAATGCCATTAAATGATCATCTGGATCATTAGTTCCATTGTATCTCAAGGATAGAATTTTAATGTGAGATGGAATTTTTGTGGACAAGATTACATTAGTGAATGAGGCTACTTGGAAGTTATTGTTGACTCTAGCATCGAGGGTTCTCTTCCCTTTAGCTTAAGCATATCTTTCGCCATCTTTTTAACCAAGTGCTTCAAATAAACTTTATCACTGTGATAATTGCTTCTATCAGGCGTGTACTCTTTAGAGGTCGAACTTCCAGACTTCTCATGGGGCCTTTTTACTAATCTTCCTTGATGATTTTCCTTAGCCTTATCTTTTGTAAATGATTTAGGAGAGAATTTTGTTGCTCCACCTTCTTGGTCTCGTTTCCTCTTTTGTGGAGCAGTAGTAATTTATTTTACCCGTGAGCAAGGAAGCATTTAGATTTCTTCTAGGTGATTCAACTTCTTCTCCTTTTATGGGTCTGGTTGTTCCAGAAGATCTCTTTGCAAGGACCTTTTCTAACAATTCCTACATTATTGCAATTGGCTATGTCAAGTCAATGATTTTAGCTTCACTACTGTCAGCCTTAGTGGCTCCGACTGCTGTCATGTTTCCATATTCCTGGATTGAAGTTGGGGGTGACATTGTCTTCAAATATCGCTCTTTGTATTATCACTTCATTTGGAACGTTAACTCACTTTGGTATCACCATTATTCTAAAAAAGGAATTTATGAGAAAGTTATAGAAAATCGGTGGTTCAAGCCCTTCTTCTAACCCCGAAACGTTAAACCAAAAATTGGTACAGCACCTATGATACTAAGTATGATGAGCTAGAGTTTGACTTTTAACACTCTTGATGGCATGACTAAGCATGGCTTAGTTAGTGTAGGCCAAATAGTGTTAAAGAATCAAGAATAGGTTAGCATTCAAGGCCAAGTACAACAAAATATCACTAAAGGTTTTTCCACGATGCCCATGGGCTTTTGGAATAAGATAATTCAAAAGCTCATGCCACCCGATCAAAGGAGAGAAAGAATGGACTGAAAATATGTGTGCTAGTCCATTAAAAATATTAATAAATAGGATAAGAAATCTTCATGGTTCAAAGTCCAATGTCCATATGTTAGTAGGCAAGTTGGTGATTATGCATAAAAAGCACTAGTCTAAACTGAAGCACATGTGATTTTATATGAAACCATGACAAGCTTTGGGTTAGAAGAGCTTTATTATACGCATATCCATGTCCAATAACGTCCAATGTGCACAATAAAGTCAATTGGCAATTCCAAATCTTTGTTCATATAATTCGTTATTGATTATAATCAATTTTTGCTCCAATTCAATTTAGGGTTACAAGTTTTTTATTTTGAGAGGAGAGAAAAGAAATGATCGCTTCATCTGCTGTGCCCCTAGGTCCGTACTTATAGGGGTTGAGAGGCGCGGCATGGCTACCACATGTCCATGTGGCATGCTTGACCTTAGGCATTAACCATTTTAATGGCGCATGGTGTTATGTCTTATTTAGATGATCTTAGACATTAAGGTTCATCTCTGTGGTGCCCAACGTTATGCTTTGTCATGATAATCTATGGCGTACCTTTGTATAATGGTGGTCTACGACATTATTGAGGCGTGACATTGATAAAAGGAAGTATTGAGAATAGGCAATATTGATAATGGACGATGTTGATAGTAGATGGTAATTAAGAGATACTCCATTGCTTGAGAGATAACATTAGTAAGAAGCGACATTAATAAGGGGCAACATCAATAAGAAGTGACATTAGCGATGAGCGGCATAGAATATTCACGGCAATAATTAAATGTGGCATTCACCTTCTTTTGTTTATGAGATGCCATATCCATTTTTCTTCTGCCTTTCGACATGCAATATCAAAGATAGGTTACATTGAAGAGAGGCGATATTAGAGGAAGTGACATTCTTGCGTTCGACATCAATCTCTAGCAACAGTATTGGCTTCATTCGATGTCATCTACTGGTGACTTTTGATATGATATTTTATGACATCATTACTATTCTAATGGCATGCAGCATTGATGGACTGTAGAAAGAATGACATGCTGTATAATTATAGTTGTAGACTTTTGACATCTTTTCACTTTCTTTTCTTCGACGTTGACGGTAACATCCTCCATTTTGAGGCCCGAAACTAAGTGTTATGGATGTTGTATTCATCCGTAGTTATTAATTTTCGATGACAAAATGTGGCTATGTTAATTATATGATCAGAAGCACATGAATATGAAAAATAATAAACACGGTTCAGTAGTAAAAAAATTCATTACATTTCATAAATAACATTTCATATTCATTACATAATCCTATTTGTAATCCCACATTCAGAAAAAATATAATTATTAAAAAAATACTCCAAGAGAGAGATATGAGGATGCCTCTTAATGGATTAGAGTCTAACACTTGGCAATTTTATAACTTGCCATTACATCCATATAGACAAAGTCAAACAACACAGTAGATTAGATAAGAACTCCTAAATAACGAGATTGCCTCCTGGACATCTCCAAAAGCTATTCATCTTACTGGAAACTAGGAAACGCTAACTCCTGACTTATTAAAATAAGTATCTGAAAGTTTAAGAGGAAAAACATAACTTCGGGTTAGATAAACAGTCTAGTGTGAATAATAACCTCACTACACCAAAAAACAATTTTAGCCACCCCTCCATCCGCCTTCTTAGATACGGCTTAAAGCCGTATCAAATACGATACGGCTCCAAGCCCTACCTAATTATTTGGACACGGCTAATAGCCGTATCAAATTTGATACGGCTTGTAGCCGTATCCAATTTCATGCCTACTATTGGCAGAAACTTTTACACCCAAAACGCATGGTTCCCCCCAAAGTAATTCGCTTTCCCTCTTGCCCCATACTTATCATTTTCCCCAAATTCCATTTCTTCTCGTGCTCCCCAATTCATATCAATCTCTCAGTTTTATCAATTCATATCAATCTCGTGCTCTCCCATCCCATCGCAAATCGTTGCTGGCTCCCCTCAATTCACCTGCGGATAGCTTCATCTGCAGGTAAATTTTTTTTGATTCAAAGTTTATCTGTCATAACAAACTTCAAAATCCCAATCTTGTTCTTTCGTAGTTTGTCCGGTATAGCGAAAGCTTAGTTTCACTTCAACGAGAAGATGATGGCGCATAACAAGGTGAATCATCTTTATACTTTTATGCTAAAAAATAATTTACAGTCTTTTGTTTCCTTAAGGATTAAAGATGATTGCAATATGTTTCATTGTTTTTTACAGGAAACCATCATGTTTGTTTCTAAGATTCAGCTGTAACTTTCTTTTACATGGCAAAGGAACTGACAACTTTTACAGTTTTGGGCTAAATGCTTCTTGTAAGGTTGTAAGGTATGGACATAAAATCAATTCATTCAACTGGCATTGTTGTTCTTTATGGACTGTTGGGTGTTCTATATGATTCAGTTTGTATGTTTGTGTTGTTTTGTTGGCTGTTATAATTGTAGGCTATAAAAGTTTGGATGGATTGATGTAATATTGTTAGTCCGTAGTTCAGTTCAGTCTGTAAGTATGTAATTTTGTTCACCTTTCATGCTAATTCATACTGTTTTTTACAATTTACAAGCTAGTGATATTAGCCTTAGCACATATTTAGCACATGTAACAAAGTGTATGGTTTTAAATGTAACCGTGCTTGTTTAGTATGACTTTTCCTCTCTCTCTGTCTTTTTTAAGTTTGCAGATTGCAATTAATAAAGAAGCTGAGGTATTGTGTAGGCAATACTTTTGTGTAGGCTTGTACTCAGTGATTATGTCATGGGTAAGGGATTGAAGGACTTCCATAAAAGTTAGTTCTAAAATCTTTAAAATGGTTTGTATCATAATTCAAATGGGGAAAAGGGCACAATATAAAACACAGTTTGGATTGTAAGCTCAATTCTATTTTTACTAACAAATGGGTTGTAAGTTCTACACCCAGATTTTCGTTTTTTTATGTTTACTTGCTAGGCCTTCAAATAGCTTTCATTTTATTCATTTAATGGTTATGTACAAGCACTGCATCCTAATATATAGTGCTAGAAAATCGTTTATTTAATAGCCTTGCTCGGCCCCTTCCACGTCAATTTTAGAGAGCCTACCCTTTATCCTACAATCCTCCACAATAGGCTTAACATAGTCATAGTGTAAATTGACTTTCTCCGAACATGACCAGCCAGCACTTTGAACAACATCCTTATATGAAACCTTAATTGCGTTTGCGTGAATAGGGAATTTAACTTTGTTATTGTTCTGTGTTTTCGCAACTGTTGCATGATTTTAAAGAATGCATAATTTTAAAATTAAATCCAAGTATGTGACCCGTGCAATGCACATTAGTGGATATGTTATTTGATATTTGAATTGGAGTTAGCTTAGCTACAAGCCTACAATCTTTCTTCTTGGTGTAAAGAATGCGTACATTCATTATATTTTTCGGTTGCTCCTTTGGAGAGAGTAGCCCACAATATCCTATTTCCAGTTTTATTAATTTATTTTACCTCAATTTTTTTGCTCTTATAACTGTTTTATGCATTAACATGATTTCTTTCAATTCAAAAATGCTGTATATTTCCATATTATAAAATTACTTGTATCGATCTATTTATATGTAACTAATATTTATTGCAACAAATGAATAGTTGGTGTAATAAAAAGAATATACAGTAGGAGTGGTTGTTAAAAGAATTAACATCTATCATTTTATAATAAAACATATGGAACATGTTTCCTTTTGATGCTGAGACAAACCTGCTCCTAATATGCTCATATCCTCTACTAACAAGGTTAATGTGCATGATTTGGTTTCTTCTCCTAAATTGCAACACATTTGGAGCTCAACTAAAACGAGCTAAATCAACAGTCATATTTAGGAAACTGAACAAACTAAGCGCTTGTATCTTCAGTATCTTTTTGTTGACAATTTTTTTCCTACATGAGTAACTTCATTTTAGCATGGCAGTAATTTTGTAACATTGTATGTGTTGTAGATGGTCAGCGTGTTAATATTAGTAATAAAATTGTTGTTAATGGTGCAAGCCAAGTCAGGAGAGGGGTAATGTATAGACATTACTCCGGTGCTGCAAAATAGCGCCGTTGTAATGGCAAAATTTTTGCTAATGTTAACTTTTACAGAAATGCTATTTTTATAATTAAGAGTATCATAGAAAATAGACTATATCAATGTACTTCACACATCTGAAAACATGACCCTTACCTTACAATGTAGGACTATTCTCTTCTCGTATTTTTAATATTTCATTTCAATTCAAAAAAATTCCAATAATTTCCCACTTGAAGGGCAAGTGTCATGTTCTGTTATATATGATATAGGAGGGCAGTATGTCTTTCAGCATAGACAAACAATGGATAACTGAATCAGATCTAAGATCTACATACTATATAGACGGGGTGCAGAAGTTTATTAGTTTTGTTGAAGAAAACGGTGGTAAGAAAGGAGTGTATTTATGCCCTTGCACCCGGTGCAAAAATATGAAGACGATCAAATTAGATGAAATTAATTTTCATTTGCTTAGACGGGGTATCATCCAATCATATACAGTGTGGTATTTTCATGGGGAAAAAAGGCGGAGATTGAAAAACAACAACCAGTTAGTCACGACATAACGACTGATGAGTCTGAACATATTAGGATGGAAGATCTGTTCAATGATGCAGATAGATTTCATCATTTTCAACCTACAAATCCGTTGCATGATCATGCTAATGTTGGAGAGCAGTCTACTGATTATCCAAACTGGCAGGCCAATGAAAGTAAGAAGTATAAATCACTTTTGGGTAGCGTAAAAGAGTCACTGTATCCTTCATGTACAAAAGGGATTACGAAGCTGTATGCCATTGTGAAACTGAATAGCTTGAAAACCCAATACGGCTTTTCAGATAATGGTGTGACTGCACTTCTCGAACTAATAAAGGAGTTACCCCCTGAAGGTAACACGCTGCCGACAAAATATTCCGACGTGAAGAAGATCATTAAGCAAGTTGGGATGAATTACAAAACTTATGATGCATGCATCAATGATTGCATATTGTACTGGAAAGATGATGAGAACAAAGTTTCTTGTACAAATTGCAATGAACCTAGATATATGACATCATTAAACGAAGAGAGAAAATGCACCAAAGTACCTCGAAAGACATTAAGACATTTTCCTTTAATTTCTAGATTGAAGAGACTGTATATTGTACCATGCATAACAGATGCGATGACTTGGCATGGTCGTGCCAAGTTTGATCCAACCGTAATGCGTCATCCATGTGACACTTCTCAATGGAAAGCCGTAGATTCTATTGACCAAACTTTTGCTGTCGAGCCACAAAATGTCACACTTGGAATAGCAACAGATGGTTTCTGTCCACATGCTTCTCTCTCTAACCCTTACAGTTGTTGGCCAGTAATTGTAGTACCATATAATCTTCCTCTGTCTATGTGCATGAAAAGGGAGTTCTCAATGTTAACATTGTTGATTTCTGGGCCAAAACAACCAGGAAAGGATATTGATGTTTACTTACAGCCGTTGATAGACGAGTTAAAGCAGTTAGGGGAAGGAGTCCTTACATTTGACTCGTTACGTAAATCTGAGTTCACAATGAGAGCTAGGGTGCTGTGGGCAATCCATGATCACCCTGCTTTTGGGACTTTATCGGGATGTACAACTCACGGTTACTTTGCATGTCCTATTTGGGGGGAAAACACTTGTTCTTATCATCTTCCTGAAAGTAAGAAGATGTGTTACATGGGACATCGAATGTTTCTTCTTAACGAACACAAGTTTCGATACGATAAGACAAATTTCAACAACGAACAAGAACTTCGTCGTCCTAAATGGCGGTTGACTGGTTTTCAAGTTGAAAAGAAAGTAGCGAATATCAAAATGAAAGTTGGTAAACAAAAAGAAGAAATTGGTAGAAAATGGAAAAAGTCAACCAATGAAGATGTTGACAATATTTCTCGATGGTATAAAAGGTCTATCTTTTTTGATTTACCATATTGGAAAGCAAATTTTATCCAACATAATATTGATGTTATGCATGCGAAGAAGAATGTCACGGAGCATCTCATCAGCACCATTATGGACCATAAAGATAAGTCAAAAGATGGCATCAATGCACGCAAGGATTTGAAAATCATGGGTATGAAACAAAAGTCGTGGGTGATGGAAGATCCTGAAACAAATAAAATAAGCATACCAAAGGCAACTTTCACTTTGAGCAAAGAAGAAAAGATACGGTTTTGCACTGTTTTGAAAAATCTGAAAGTGCCTAACAAATTCTCTTCTAACTTCCACAACAATGTGAGCATCAGTCCTCCTGAACTAAGAAATATGAAGTCACATGATTACCATGTCATAATGCAACATTTGCTTCCGGTATTGCTTCAACATTCTTATCCACAACATAAGGATCTACGAAATGCTGTTCATCGTATTAGTTTATTCGTTAACATTTTGTGTTCAAAGGTGATCAATAGGGAACATCTTTTAAAAGCAAAGGCTAGCTTAGTAGAAGTAATGTGTGTTTCTGAAAAACATTTTCCACCTGCATTTTTTTATATCAGTGTCCACCTTATGGTTCATTTAGCCGATGAAGCGTTGATTTGTGGCCTTGTCAGATATAGATGGATGTATCCATTTGAATGGTAAATTTCTAATTTCAGTTATGTACATCATTATTTCATATAAATAGCTACCGTTTACAATATATAATTGATCACATTTATAGGTTGATGAAAACATATAAATGATATGTGCGCAACAAAAGATACATTGAAGGGTGTATTGCAGAAGGATATATCGTACAAGAAGCTAGTCTTTACTGCATGGAATATATGTTGTTTGCACAAAAAATGGGCAAACACCTCCAAGTCGTATGATTTAGTCGATTTTATGTTGTTCTTAGTGATTTGGGTGATTTATGCAAATATGTAAAAAGCAGGGACTAAACTGTAAAAGACACACAGATTTATAGTGGTTCAGCCAGAATGTGCCTACGTCCACTTTATATGTTATTCTCTTTCACTGTTCGTATTACAAGTACAAAGCTTTTATCACAAGTGTATGAAAGTTGTTTGAAAGTTCTATCCATGCTTGAGCTCTCCAAACCGTCCCTCATTGTTGTACCCCTATCCCTCTATTAATAGAGTGAGGCTAGGGTAGGGGTTTTGGATGTATATAGCTGCTGGTGGGCTTGGGCTGACGTGATCTGGCCTGGCAATGCTGGTTAGGTAATGTCTTGGTCCGGTGGTGAGTAGAGCATGGGTTGGTCCGGTGGTGAGTGGAGCGTGGATTGGTCCAGTGGTGAGTGGAGCGTGGATTGGTCCGGTG
The DNA here is from genome assembly GCA_030765085.1 of Allium cepa. Taxonomy (NCBI): domain Eukaryota; kingdom Viridiplantae; phylum Streptophyta; class Magnoliopsida; order Asparagales; family Amaryllidaceae; genus Allium; species Allium cepa. The sequence goes on from CM060931.1 coordinate 447,714,587, forward strand.
GTGAGTGGAGCGTGATCTGGTCCGGTAGTGAGTGGAGCGTGATCTGGTCCGGTAGTGGGAGGAGCGTGTATTGGTCCGGTGGTGGGAGGAGCGTGTATTGGTCCGGTGGTGAGTGGAGCGTGGATTGGTCCGGTAGTGAGTGGAGCGTGATCTGGTCCGGTAGTGAGTAGAGCGTGATTTGGTCCGGCAGTGAGTGGAGTGTGATCTGGTGCGGTAGTGGGAGGAGCGTGGACTGACCCGGTAGTGCCTTGATCGTGCCCTGGTTCGTTCGTGCCTTGGTTCGGTCGTGCCTTGGTCCGGTGGTGAGTAGAGCATGGGTTGGTCCGGTGGTGAGTGGAGCGTGGATTGGTCCGATAGCGCCTTGGTCGTGCCCTGGTTCGGTCGTGCCTTCGTTCGGTCGTGCCTTGGTCCGGTGGTGAGAATACACCCAACATTTACCCTCCAAAGTGGGGCATATGCCTGCATATGTCGCGCTTTGTTTGAGGTCATTCGGTTTGGACACACTCATTCGGCCCAAGTGCCGAACCAGTTGGTCCGGTTATCCTACGCTCGCCTATAAGTATGGGCTTTATGCCTCTGCTATTCCATACCTTTTGAAATAGCCGAACCAAACTTTGGTCTGCCGAATAAACCATATCACCGAACCAAATTTGACTTCCGGTCCAGGTGATTTAGTCTTCTTTCGCCGAATGATCTTTATGCTTGAACTACTCATTGAGTCCGAGGAGTACGAGTGTCGAATGAGCTCTTTGCCTCGAACTACCGAATGAACTTGGGGAGTACGAGCGCCGAATGGTCTTTTCGCCTCGAACGACCGAATGAACCTGGGGAGTACGAGCGCTGAATGGTCTTTTCGCCTCGAACTATCGAATGAACCTGGGGAGTACGAGTGCCGAATGGGCTCTTAGCCTCGAACTTCCGAATGAATCTTTTATGTTTTGAATCATGAATGAGATTCCAAACTATTGGTACTTGTTTGCCTACATCCCTTGTTCTAACGACGTGTTTTCTCGTGTTGCAGATAATGTCTCGTAAAGTAGAAACTCGTTCTGACAAGAAGAAAATTAAGGACAAAGGGGAGTCCTCCATAGTGTCCCCGGTTCAGCCAGAGCCAGAACGACATGGACCATCACCGAGATCATTAGTAGATGGGTACAGCCCTTAGGAGCTCTTGGACTCACCGCCTGACTGTTTTCCCAGCTCCCTCAAGGATGAGCAGCTTGACGTTATATCTAGATCCTTTGGGATTGACAGAGCGCATATGATGTTGCCAGGGAAAGGAGTGATGCCGTATAACCCCCCTGAAGGATATTTTGCATATAGTAGATATCACTGCATGTGCGGAGCCATTCCTCCGATCAACGCTTGGATAGTCAGCTTCATCACATACTTGAAGGTGGCCCCTTTGCAGCTTCAGCCCAACTCCTATGCCATCTTGGTGAGTCTGTACATTATCTTCCAGAGAAAATACGGGCGTCCCCCTTCCAACCGGGAGATCCGGTACCTGTACAACTTAAGAGGCTACAAGAAGGGGTCCCCATATATTAGCTTAGAATTGGCCGTGTCTTTCAAGCCAGTCCTGGACTTATATTCAAAATTTAGCATGTTCAAGAAGGAATGGTTCTTTGTCAAGGATGACTCTGTTTCTTTCCACCGCTTCAACTCTGGCTGTAAGTTGAATCTCATTTATAATTTCCTTTCTTTACAATGCTCCTTCTTATGTGCTTTATTCCTTGCTAGCGACAGGTGGCTTTGCGGTTGTAGAGAACGATCGTCTGGTTCAGATGGCTGCGGAAATAGAAGCCATTCTGAAAAACGAGAGGGCAGCTTCTTATTTGATCAGGAATGCTACTCTTTTGGGGCTCAACTTGATTCTGCCACGCCATTCTGTGGTGAAGCAAAGAGACACAGCCGAGGAGAGGGCCGCCAAAGCTAAAGGAGGGGCTACAGCGAAGAGCGGCAAAAGGAAACCCATTTTGAAACATCCAATTGCCAGGGGAAGAAACTTAAGAAGTCCGATGGACCCTCCCCCAGTACATGTCCAGACATCCTGGAGGAGGAAGATGTGGAGGAGGAAAGAGGCAAGGATGAAGGAGGTGAGGTGGAGAGTGGAAGTGGTGGAGAAGGTGATGGTGACGGTCATAGCGATGATGGTGGCGACGGACAGAGTGGCGATGGCACTGGGGCTTTGTCTTCTAAGCAAGCAGGTGTGATCCAGGAGTGGACAGATGATGCTTTCCGCCTAGCTTTTGAAGGGTTGGAGGAAGGATCGGCTTTAGTGGAGAAGTCTAAGAAAGCTGACAAGGCCGAGACCGGCGCCGATTCCTCTTCCAAGAGCGCTTCAGCTGAGGCAATTCCTGCGATTCAAGGTGAATTTTTGACTCCTGCAGACTCCATTTATGATAAGGATTTAGGAATATTTTATGGTCAGCTCCCGTCTTGGAATGAGATCGAGGACTTATTGCAGTATCCTACTCCTCTCCAGGGTTTGTATGGCAAAAGCGTCTCTTTACTCTTCTTAACTTGATATACTTCTTGAATTATAGTTCAATGTCTGCTTGTAACGCTTGGTTTTTATCCCAGAAGCGGGTAAGACGGCCAAGACATCAGATGTTCGGCACCGTCTTGAACAATACAAACTTATCAAGGCTTCTACTAAACCAAAGCCTCCGACTAATCGCCCTGGAGACGTAGTCGGCTACCGCCCTCTTCTTGGAATTATCGAAGAGGACGTTCAAAGGAAGAAGAGGAGTCGTGCCTTGTTTGAATCCCCACCTGGTCATCAGTCTCCAACTCAGCTTCTTCAGGATACCACGGAGGAGAATATTGAATTTATACCTTCTCCGTACCTGTCTGAAAATCCTACTGTTACCCGAATAAGTCATCCTGGCTTAGCTCGTTATCCGTTTGCAGGTCATCCGGATCTGGATCCGAGTTCTCGTGATATTACCTTTGATGAGGCTACCGGTGAGCAGTTCATCCCCCGTAATCCTATGGTGAGAGTATTGGATGAAGCTAAGTCCCTGGACCTTGATTTGCTTACCAATCGGGTTGTAACTTTGGGGGACGAAACTAAGGCAAATATTGACCGGGTTGCTGAGGAAACCAGAAAGCTGATGGGGCATCATGCCCGACTGGTCAAGACTGGAGAAGAAATTCAGAGTGCTAACATTCGACTGTGGCTAATGGTTTCTGACCAGGCCAAACAACTTGCTGATCAGGCCATCCAGATCTCTCAACATGAGGCCGCCTCAAGACAACTAAAGGAAACCATGGAAAAGGCCAGTCGAGCAGAGTTACGGAAAATGGAGGCTGCTCGTAAGGGACGGATGGATATGGCTATCGCGACGGTGGATGAGGTCCGGAAAGCGGATCTCGAGAGGGTACAGGAGTTATCCGGGAAACTTGAAGCCGCAGAGCTTACTCAAACCAAGCTGAAGGAGGAGATGGATGCAATGAGAAATCCTTTCAGGCTGACTGCTCTTGATACCAATCAAAGAGGGATGCTGCTACTGTAAAGTTGGCTTCTGAGGACCGAATAAGGGAGTTCGAGGAGAATGAGGGGATAATGTATGAGATGCTTCAGGACGTATACTTTCGCACTTGGAAACAGGGCAACTTATCTTGGATGGATGATTATCCCCGAGTCATAGCCAGGATTTATCTCAGGGCCCTGGAAGAGGCTAAGGCCAATGCAGATAGGGAGGGTGGCGTGGCCTTTAGAATGGATGTGGTCACGGCTCAATTCACCAAGGAGGAGAAAGCGGCGGTGAAAGAGGGTATGCGGCTGCTTACTGTTGAGGAGGTTGGTATGCAGTTAGAGGATGATGATCAAGGAGCAGATGCTGGTAAGTCTTTCCTTTTAGCTTCTCATAACTTGATTGCTTATTATTTTATGACTATTAATGGATTCTCTCTCGAATTGGACAGGTGGGACCTCTGGAGCACCAACCACCTCTGCTTAACATGTTGAGAGTTCCAATCCCACGGTCAAGGAGTTCTTGGAGGGCTAGTAGGATAGAGGTAAAGCTCCAACGCAGCCGATTCCTTGACTTGATCTGGATATCTTTTGGTTTGTTTGACATTGCTGCCTATGTCAGTCACAAAACATTCGTGTAACCTTTAAGCTGTAATTATGTTATTGGTAACAAACGACTTTACTATGTAATTTCAAACTTAGGCTGATTCTGTCATATTTGAATGCTTTTGTCATTTTGGTGTGTTGCATAAGAAATACAGTTGTGCACACGCCCGTGATTTTATTGTGTTTGATGTCAAGTTCTTGCTTAAAACATAATTTCATATCTTGCAATATTAGTGTGATGTGCGAATAAATTATAGCTATGTATTCATATACAAAAGAAGAAAGTACCTCCCTTCATGTTTTAGTTGTAGATGGTTGCTTTGAATGCTTTGTATGACTGAGTATGGAATGCAGCTGAGTGACCTGTCATCCAATTGTGAGTTCCTGTCCCCATTAGTGAGCGTCTCCTATTTCGTGTCATGTACTTTAGGGATCGTTATAGAGGATAGGAGGAAAGTTGTTAAATAAAGTAGAAATATAAGAAACAGTAAAACTTCCAATCACGGAAGGCCTGCGATGTGCTTAACTTCATGGAAAACGGGTTTTGTAGTCACTTTCCCTGGCTGTGGGTCTTGGAGACATTTGTCACCTATCTTACGCCTCCGCGGGGAGTTTATCCTTTTTACCACAGCCATACTTAAGACACTCGGAGCCGAGATCGCGCATAGTAACTACCCGGGCCATTATGGCCCGTAATCGTGGGTATTATTCGATTTACCGTGGCCGGCTAGCGTGGGTGCCGATCGTCAACTGTGAACTACCCCTGGCTGGCCACACCTTATGTTGGGGTTTAAAGTAGGTTCACGGTTGCCGACGAGCCAAACGCCGTAATGAGCCGCCTAGGCTATAGTCTTCCTACTCTGTGGCTTATAATTGGCTCATTATAGTTGGCTTTAAGGGCCGATCGCGAGCAATGAGTTAACCCGCAGTAGAGGGATGCTGGAGAAAAAGTGTCACATTGGCGATGGCATAGATTCGTATAGTACCTGTTAGGTCTTGTCCAGGTGAAGTCGCGCTGTGATGTGTCTTGAATGGAAATGCCATTACACAGGATTTTGTTCAACAGAAAAGGACAAAGTTAACAAGTAGCCAAGATTTAAAGGAACAAGTTAAAAAAGAGACAAGTTTTTAAAGTGGTTCGGCACGAAAATGCCTACGTCCACTGATTCTCTTTGTCAATTCCCTTCATATGGGCAGTACAATTTAAGAAAAGTATCGACGAAGGTGTTGGATGTTCCATGCCCTCTGGAACACCTCTCCGTCCACTGTTGAAAAAATTTAAGCTCCGTTGTGGAGATCTTTATGAATTACATATGGTCCGTCCCAGATTGGATCTAGTGCTCCGGGGCGCAGGAAGACTCGCTTAAGGACAAGATCTCCTTCTTGTAAGCTACGATGCTTGACTTTGGAGTTGTATTGTGCTGCCACTTTTTGCTTGTGAGCTGCTGCTTTGAGTGCTGCATCATTTCTTCTCTCTTCAATTAGATCCAAAGACATGTGAAGGAGTTCTTCGTTCTCTTCTGGGTTATAGTGGATCCTACGGTGGGAAGGCACTACAGTTTCGAATGGGAGCATGGCCTCCGATCCGTATGCCAAAGAGAAAGGAGTATGCCTCGTTGATGTTCTGAAAGATGTGCGGTAGACCCAAAGTGCCGTAGGAAGTTCATCCACCCAAGCACCTTTTGACTTTTCAAGTTTCTTCTTGATTAGAGTTTTGAGAATTTCGTTGACAGCTTCGACTTGTCCGTTTGCCTGAGGGTAAGCTACGGATGAGAAGCTTTTGTGAATTCCGTGCTTTTGGAACCATTCGGCGAACTCTTCGCTGTCAAACTGAAGTCCATTGTCCGATATGATTTTGAGTGGAACCCTGTACCTGCATAGAACATTTTTGATCAAGAAGTTAATAACTTTTGCCGAGGATATTTTATTTAGAGGTTCCACTTCCACCCATTTGGTGAAATAGTCGACTGCCACTATAGCATATTTGGCTCCGCCTCGGCCCACCGGCAGTTCGCCAATCGAGTCAACTCCCCATACTGCAAAGGGCCAAGGGCTGGTCATTGGAGTGATCTCATTCGTTGGTAGTCGAGGAATCTTAGCAAACTTCTGACATCTGTCACATTTTTTGACGAAGTCTAAGGCGTCTTTGTTTAAGGTGGGCCAGAAATACCCATATCGGAGTATCTTCTTTGCCAGAGTCTGCCCTCCAGTGTGATCTCCGCAGCTTCCTTGATGGATGTTTGATAAGATTTCCTTGGCTTCCCTTCCAGCGACACACCTTAATAAGGGGTTAGAGAAGCCGCGTCGATAGAGGATACCTCCTTGTATTGTGTAGCGGGAAGCTCTCCTAACGATTTTCTTGACTTCGTTACGCCCAACGGGCAGTGTGTCATCTTGTAAGAATTTTTGGATGGGTGTCATCCAAGTTTCCTCTTCGATTGCAGCTATCAGATTCACTTGCTCGAAACTCGGGGTTAGTTGCTTTGAGATGGCTACTGTTCCGGAGATGATGCGTCTCTCATGCTAGCTTGCTTTTCCAGTTCGTCGGCCTCTTGGTTCTCTTCTCGAGGAATGTGTTTGATCAAATAGTGATCCAATTGATCGAGTAGCAGCTTGGTCTTCTTCAAATATGCTATGAATCGTTCTCCTCGAGCCTGAAATTCTCCTAGTATTTGATTTACAAAAAGTTGCGAATCACTATGAAGACATAGAGAACTGACTCCAATCTCTAGGGCCAGTTTTAATCCAACTATTACTGCTTCATACTCTGCATCGTTGTTGGTGGCAGCGAATTCCAACCTTAGATCATAATGTAGCTTCCTTCCCCTGGGAGTGATTATTGCAATACCTGCCCCCGAGCCTTGTTCGTTTGATGCTCCATCCACAAAGAGATTCCACTTGATGTCTTCTGCTATTTCAGATTGCTCTTTACCTTCGTTTGCAGTGAATTCGGCAATGAAATCGGCCATGGCTTGTCCCTTGATGGCGGTGCGAGGATGGTAGATGATATCATATTGACTCAGTTCAATGCACCATTTAAGCAGTCGCCCAGAAGTGTCGGGACGATGGAGTACCTGCCTTAGCGGTTGATCGGTTATAACTCTGATGGAATGGGATTGGAAATAGTGTCGCAGTTTCCGTGGTCTGATTAGTAAACAGTATGCTAGCTTCTCAAGTTTAGGATATCTGACTTCTGCCCCTGTAAACCTCTTGCTCACAAAGTATACTGGCCGCTGTGCGCAGTTGTCTTCTCTCACCAAAGCGGCGCTCAGAGCATGAGATGACACAGCAAGGTATAGGTATAGCTCTTCGCCTTCATTTGGAGTTGAAAGTACCGGTGGTCTCTGGAGGTGTTCGATTAGTTTGAGGAAGGCTGCTAAGCATTCGTCAATCCATTCGAACTTTCCTTTGTCTTTCTTTAGAGCTTCGAAGAAAGGGATGCACTTGTTAGTCACTTTAGAGATGAATCTGCATAGGGCGGCCACTTTCTCATTTAGGCTTTGCATTTCTCTTCGAGTGGAAGGTATCCTGATATCTCTCAAAGCTCGGACTTGCTCGGGGTTTGCTTCAATCACCCTAGCATGGAAGATGAACCCCAAGAACTTTCCTGATGATACTCCGAATGAGCACTTTAGAGGATTCAACTTCATTCCATATTGGCGAAGTACTTGAAACATCTCGCCCAGGTGGCTTACGTGATCGTTGGCTTTCCTCGATTTTACTAGCATGTCATCCACATAAACCTCCATAGTTCGTCCTATCAGTTCCGCAAACATCTTGTTGACGAGGCGCTGATAGATTGCTCTAGCGTTTTTAAGTCCAAAAGGCATTACTCTATAGCAGTACAATCCCCGGTCAGTGATGAAACTAGTATGGTCTTGATCGGGGGCATGCATCGAAATTTAGTTATATCCTAAGTATGCGTCCATAAAAGATAAGAGTTCGTGCCCGGCTGTGCTGTCCACCAGCTGATCGATTCGGGGGAGTGGGAAGCAATCCTTCGGGCAAGCGTCATTTAAGTTGGAGAAGTCAATGCTTGTTCGCCACTTCCCATTAGCCTTCTTTACTAGTACCGGGTTAGCGATCCACTCTGGGTAGATGGCTTCTCGTATGAAGTTATTGGAAAGCAAGTTCTTTACTTCTTCATCGAGGGCTGCTGATCGTTCTGCCTCCATACTTCTCTTTTTCTGCTTTACTGGCACCTTGGTAGGATCGATGTTTAGTACGTGGCATGCCACGTCTGGGGAGATTTCAGTCATGTCAGCGTGCGTCCATGCAAATACATCCAAGTTGTGGTGGAGAAAATCAATGAGTTGATCCCTCAATTCTGCTCTTAGCTGAGATCCGATTTTCAAAAGTCTACTTAAGTCGTGTTTGTCTACAGATACAAACTCCATAGCCTCTGCAGACTCGGCGGTGGCCTCCTCCTCTTTGTCCCTGGGGTCTAATTCATTGAAAGGATCACTGGTATATCGAAGAGGAGGGGCTTTCTTTAGTTGCTATGCTTTCAAGTTTTTCATGCAGAGAGTGGTCTCTGCATCCTTCCCTTTATCCTTCTTGCGATTATTGCGAAGTTCAGTTACATAGCAATCTCGAGCGGCGTCTTGATCTCCCTCTACTTCCCTTATTCCATTGTCTGTTGGAAATTTCAACTTCAGGCACCACGGAGCGGGGACAATTTGAAAGTCAGACAAAGCTGGTCTTCCTAAAAAGGCGTTGTAGGCCGAGTGGTTATCTATTGGCACAAATGTTTGTTTCCGCACAACGGAGCGGGGGGGAATTCCTATTTCAACAAAGAGGTCCAATTGCCCGAGGGGCATCTTCGCGTCTCCAGTGAAACCATGCAGTGGTTTATTGCAGGGAGACACATCCTTCATTGACAACTTCATTCTGTCGAAAGCATGCTTGAATAGGATATTTACTGAGCTTTAGTGTCTACTAGAATTCAAAAAACTTCGGCTGGGCCGAACCGGGCAGAGATGACCATAAGATCCATGTGAGGGTACTGTCTTCTTTCTAGGTCACGCCTATTGAATGTAATGTCATCATTCTCTTTTTTCTTCGGGTGGCGTTCTTCCATAACAGAATTAACGCAGCCTTCATTGTTTTTAAGTAACTTTCTGTATCTTTCCATCTCTGTCCAGTTCCTGTCGGCGATGTGTGGTCCTCCCGATATGGTATGGACCCTATCTTCTCTTTACTGGGGCCGCTGGTGTTGCGATTTCCCCCTCCTGTTTCTGAGAGGGGTAGCCTTGGGTTCTCATTGGCAGGAGCTGGGGTCCTGTTCTGAACTTTTACATAGCATTCCAGTCTCTTCCTTCTGATGTGTTCTTCAATTAAGTCCCGGAGATGATGGCATTCATTGGTATCATGCCCATGAGATTCGTGGAGGCGGCCGAACTTTCTAGACTTAATTGCGTTATCTGATTCCTTCTTGTACGGGGGCGTCTGTATTTAACTTCGTCTTGGCTGGCCAGAAAGATGTTTTCGATTTTTTCATTCAAAGGAGTGTAAGTGTCAAATCTCGTTCCTGGCCGATATAGACGTTTTTCTCCCTTCTTGCCCCAGCATTGTCTCTAGAGTCATTTCTTCGAACATCCTTTGCTACAGCAGGTGTGTCGCCATGAGCTGCGTTGGTTTGTTGCCCTGTCTGTCTTTCAGTGGCAGCGTCTTCAAGTCTCATATATCTTCCGGCTTCATGGAAGAAATCGGGTAAGGTAGCTGGTTTTTCTTTCGTTAATCTTCTAGCAAACTTAGTATCCGGATGCACACCACTACAGAGGGCCATTAAGATATGTTTCTCATCGGCATCTTGGACTGCGGCCGCTGCAGCATTGAATCGGGTTAGATATTGCTGCACTGTCTCTCCAGGCTTCTGTTTGATATTAGATAGGGAATAAGCGTCCTTGGGTTGTTCCACATGAATGCGAAACTGGCTGATGAACTTTTCTTTCAACATTTCCCATGAGCTGATGGATCCTTGGGGTAGTTGGCAGAACCAGGAGGTAGCTAGATCTGCCAAGAATAGTGGAAAGCATTTGCACAATACTCCTTCTGTGGCTCCGCTCATGAGCATATGCTGTGTGTATCTCTGCAAGTGTACAACGGGGTCAGAGATTCCCTTGTAAGGTTCCATTGTTGGCATTTTCCATTCTCGGGGGGTGATGGTAATTTCGATGTTGCGGGTGAAAGGGCTGGTTACCCTAGCGTCTATCCCTCGATCTCTTTGATCCCGTTGTACGCACTCTCTGAACAATCGCGTCATCCTTTCATCAGAATTTGGAGCATATAGAAATGAGTTTGGTTCTTCTCTGCGAGATTGATTCCATCCAGATGACTTGTAGGGATGGTATTGTTATCCCGCTTTTTGGCAAATCCGTGATACCAAAAGATCGGTCAAAAACAAAAGACAGTCCGTCTCAGAGATTGGTTGTACTTCACTTCGCTATGGATATGGATGAATTTTGTCCGAGCCCGGCTCAGCCTACAATTGATAGGACATGACAAGCAAAGCCATGAAAGCCAGTGTTCCAAATTTCAGGTTAATCGGAGGTCGCATGAACGATATATGATCGATGCAAGTTAGCCAAAGAGTGTCGTTCGAACCCATCAAAAAGTGGAGGAGATTCTCATTTTGAACCCATAGGATTCGTATCCATCTTGTTCGAATCCGTCGGCTTGCATACGCTTCGAATCGATCGTCTTCGAACTGATCAGGCATGATATTGATCACTTCGAATCGATCGGTTCGAATCCATCAGATAGGCATCCCCTCAGCACGTTCGTATCCATGCTAGACCATTGTTTCGTATCCATAGAGGCACTTCGAATCATCACCATGCCCTACTTCGAATCGATCGGTCTCGTGCCCATGCACTGCTCCGTATCGATCGTCTTCGCATCCATCAGATTCGAATCCATGAACAATCACTCGTTCGTGTCCACCAAGTCAACTAGCTTGGATGACGTGTCATTCAATGATACGAACAAGGCGAAGATCATGGATGCGAAGTGGTCGACTCGGAGAAGAAATAGAATCGATGCGAGGAGTGCGCGCCACATCACCAAAGAACCACGTGATCGATCGTGTCGAAGGGAGTGGATTTGAAGTGATGGATTCGAACGCAATAGCCCTCACGAAAAACCACAACTTGAATCAATCATATCTCCTAAACCACTGATCCAAATGCAACGAAATTTTCACAGTAGCTTCCATTCAAGGTAAAGATTGTTCCTGCCAAGTTTCAACTCGATTTGATCATTTTTTTGATGGATTCTAAATCACTTCGTATCAATTTCAGATCGAGTCGAAACTTGGTGGGGTCGGTCGCGTGGGCCCACTCACGTGCCAGAAAAAGTCTCCCGAAGTTTGAGCGAGATCTGGGCCTCCTACGCCTATAAATAGCACCCTGAAGCCTTCAGAAAAGGGGATCTTCCTCCATTCAACGTCTAGACTCTGCCGGATTCCATTCAACTCTTCAATACCGCTGTTGTAATCAAGTATCAGAGCTATAACTTGCTGTAATTCACTGTAATCGATTGAAATCGTCAAGTGAATCAATAAATACATAAGCTTCAAAGTGGACGTAGGCAAGATCGCCGAACCACTATAAATCCTGGTTTGTGATTGTTATTTGTGAATCATTATGATTGCTATTGCTTAGATCTGAGTGCTATATTGATTGATGCTGATTTGTGATCATAAACGGGTGCTTTCATGATATTGGGTGTTTATGACCAATTTTGGTGCAAACGTTTTGGTGCTTGCACTGAGAACGCTAATTCAGGAGTTCCACTAATTAGAAGTTGATTCAGAAAGTTTGAAAGTTCAGATTTGAGAAATTATGACGAGACAATCGAGCAGAAGGCCAAGGCCGAAGAGAAGTGAACATCAAGGGAGTCAAGAGGCTTCCTCAGGAGCGAATCAAGCGTCGATCTTCATCACTAGGGATGAGATGGAGACAATGATGAAGAAACAAGAGGAGTTGATCCAGAGTTTATTTCAATAGATAGGATAACTTGGAGCACAGAATAGAGTAGCGGATGGAGTCTAGAACGGAGCAGGACCATCCGAGGCGGCACCTGAACTAGGGGGCACACATATGGAGAATGTTGACCCAATCTCGGAGAGAGAGAGAGGAGCATCTGCGCAACCTAGGAGTAGCAGAGGAGCGAACACTCAGTCAAGGGGGCAAATTCCGGAGTTCCCTCGCGAACTCGGGGGACAGGTTGAAAGTGGTAAACGAAGATTGCATCTCAGAGACAATGACAGATTGACAGAGATGGTTAGAAGAGCCATGAGAGGAGGATTAGTGAACAAGGATTTAGAAGATGTTAATAGAAGTCCTTTTACTCCAGCAATCTGACGAGCTACGAACCCACCGGATTTCAAGTTACCATCGCTAGACATGTACAACGGGAGAATGGACCACATGGTTCATCTGACGAAGTATATGAGGCACATGGAAGTGCTGGGGGCATCAGAGGAGGTTATGGACCGGTGCTTTCCATTGTACTTGGCGGATATCGCGGCGTTATGGTTTAGACAACTAGAGAGCGGATCTATCGGAACATGGAATGATTTAACCGAGAGATTTATGAGGCAGTTCAGGGTTCTATTACAAGACCTAAGAATGTGATGACTTTGGAAACCCTAAAGAAGAAAACCGGAGAGACTTTGAGGAGTTATCTAACGTGATTCAATGCAGCAGCAGCTTCGGTGGATCGAGCAGATCCATCTATGGTTTTGATGGCAGCTGTGTCCAGAGTAGCTGATGGCACAGAGTTCAAAAATTCATTGACTAAAGATCCACCTGTGGATCTAGGAGAATTCTACGACGAGGCAGAAAAGCTTTTACGATTAGAGGATGCGAATGTAGGAAGAGAAGAAGGAGAGGGAATAGAAATTTACGCGCTTAAAGACAAAAGGCCTCTCGAAAAGGACTCAGGCAAGGATAAAGGAAAACGAAAGGCTGAGGATAGTGGTAACGGGTCAAAGTGACTGCGGAGGGAGGCACGATTCACCACCTATTCAGAGTTGAATGAGAGTTTGGAGCGAATCTACCGAGATACACGAGAGCAAGTTCCATACCGTAGGCTAATACGAAGGGACCCCACTGCTGACGAGAGAAAATCAGACAGATATTGCTTATTCCACGAACTGAACGGTCATAACACTAATGACTGTAGGCATCTAAAGGATGAGGTAGAAGGGCACATCAAGAATGGTATGCTGCTTCAGTATGTGAGGAGACAAGCTCCAGCGGTAGAGCCAGAGCGACCACCGTCTACATCAGCTAGGGGTGACCCTGAACCAGGACATCGTTTGGTTATCGATTAATTGAAATAACGATAAACAAGTAGTAAACATCTCACTAACGTGGGTTAATCATTTACACATGTACGAGATCACGAACGGTCCACAGGCATGCTCTGAATGGCTATTAACCCTAACGTTGTAAGAATTTACACTTTGACATCTTTGCTTTGCTTTTGTTTCGTTTTGATTTGAACATTTAGGCTTTGTTTGTTTGGACATTTCTGTTTTAAAACTCATCAGTTGAATGGATATTTGGTTCGGATAATTCTGAAATGGATAAGCTACTTACACATGTACGGGGTCGCGAACGGTCCTTAGGCATGCACTGAGATGGCGATATGCCACCCCGACGAACGATCCACGGACCCACTCGAACGTGAACCTGGTATCAACAATACCAAGCCCCCCGGGCACACTTATTCGCCTCCAATAGGCACACAAACGATCCAGGAACTCACCCGAACGTGACCCTGGCATCGGTAATACCAAGCCCTCCCGGGCACACAACTCGCCTCGAACGGTATCCGACCTCGAACGGTCACAACTCGCCTCGAACGGCACAACTCGCCCCGAACGGCACAACTCACCTCACTTCAAATGGCTCAATCACGAACGGTCGTCATTTAAGGTCCGCCGCTTGACCGCGCACAGTTGCACTTCACTTCAAATGGCTTGATCCCGAACGATCGTCATTTGAAGTTAGGCGCTTGACCATGAACGGTCGCACTTCATCTCAAGTATCTCAATCCCGAACGGTCGTTATTTGAGGCCATAAAAAACTGTAACTTCCTTTGCAGGACATCAACATGATATAAACATCCAGCTCATGGCATTACAAAACACATCTTCCTACCGCAAGGCATGTTTTGGAGGGCAAATGTTATCCCGCTTTTTGGCAAAGCCATGATACCAAAAGATCGGTCAAAAACAAAAGACAGTCCGTCTCAGAGATTGGTTGCACTTCACTTCGCTATGGATATCGATGAATTTTGTCCGAGCCCGGATCAGCCTACAATTGATAGGACATGACAAGCAAAGCCATGAAAGCCAGTGTTCCAAATTTCAGGTTAATCGGAGGTCGCATGAACGAGATATGATCGATGCAAGTTAGCCAAAGAGTGTCGTTCGAACCCATCAAAAAGTGGAGGAGATGCTCATTTCGAACCCATAGGATTCGTATCCATCTTGTTCGAATCCATCGGCTTGCATACGCTTCGAATCGATCGTCTTCGAACCGATCAGGCATGATATTGATCACTTCGAATCGATCGGTTCGAATCCATCAGATGGGCATCCCCTCAGCACGTTCGTATCCATGCTAGACCACTGTTTCATATCCATCGAGGCACTTCGAATCCATCACCATGCCCTACTTCGAATCGATCGGCCTCATGCCTATGCACAGCTTCGTATCGATCGTCTTCGCATCCATCAGATTCGAATCCATGAACAATCACTCGTTCATGTCCACCAAGTTAACTAGCTTGGATGACGTGTCATTCAACGATACGAACGAGGCGAAGATCATGGATGCGAAGCGGTCGACTCGGAGAAGAAATAGGATCGATGCGAGGAGTGCGTGCCACGTCACCAAAGAACCACGTGAACGATCGAGTCGAAGGGAGTGGATTCGAAGTGATCGATTCGAACGCAACAGCCCTCACGAAAAACCACAACTTGAATCGATCATATCTCCTAAACCACTGATCCAAATGCAACGAAATTTTCACAGTAGCTTCCATACAAGGTAAAGATTGTTCCTGCCAAGTTTCAACTCGATCGGATCATTTTTTGATGGATTCGAAATCACTTCGTATCGATCTCAGATCGAGTCGAAACTTGGTGGGGTCGGTCGCGTGGGCCCACTCACGTGCCAGAAAAAGTTTCCCGATGTTTGAGCGAGATCTGGGCCTCCTACGCCTATAAATAGCACCCTGAAGCCTTCAGAAAAGGGGATCTTCCTCCATTCAACGTCCAGACTCTGCCGGATTCAATTCAACTCTTCAATACTGCTGTTGTAATCAAGTATCAGAGCTATAACTTGCTGTAATTCACTGTAATCGATTGAAATCATCAAGTGAATCAATAAAGACATAAGCTTCAAAGTGGACGTAGGCAAGATCGCCGAACCACTATAAATCCTGTGTTT
The DNA here is from genome assembly GCA_030765085.1 of Allium cepa. NCBI lineage: Eukaryota > Viridiplantae > Streptophyta > Magnoliopsida > Asparagales > Amaryllidaceae > Allium > Allium cepa. The sequence goes on from CM060931.1 coordinate 447,730,139, forward strand.
GTGATTGTTATTTGTGAATTATTGTGATTGTTATTGCTTAGATCTGAGTTCTATATTGATTGTTGCTAATTTGTGATCAAAAAGGGGTGCTTTCATGATATTGGGTGTTTGTGACCAATTTTGGCGCAAACATCCTACTCAAAAAAGAATAAACTTCAATTTCAAGAAATGTTATCTTCTACCAAGACATTCACCGAGGAAGCGGAAACCTTTTTGAAGGAAGCTATTCAGGAGCACTCGTCTATCACTCATAATATTTTCCAGTGGCTGTCTGTGGTCTTCTGGGAGCATGCTAGGGTCAGCTACAGTTGGCCCTTGCCTTGATCTCCCCCTGCAGGGTTCTGTTCCAAGCACTTCCTCGGGTCCAACATCGGGCTGGACTCTAGCTCGGCCCCGTTCATTAGTTCCATGGCTAGGTAGCATGACAGGCTCAGCTATAGCCGACCCTCGCCTGGTACCTCCCTCGCTGGGTTCGGTTCCAAGCGTTTCCTCGAGTCGAAGTTCGGGCTGAGTTCGGGCTCGGCTCCTACCATTGCTGTTTCTGTGGTTAGCTTCTTCGAAGAAGAAAGATCTTTGTCGCCTCCGAGATCCTCCAGACTGGGACTCATCCCATGATTCAATGTTGCGGTTGGATTCTTCAGCATCCCTTAAGCGTGACATGAGTCGGTTCACCAAGGCTTCTTGTTGGGATGTGAAGCGGTCAGTCACTTCAGCCACAACCCTATTTAGATCTGCCCTAGTAATTGTTGCCGGCTGTTCCGTGGAAGGGGCTGTCGAATATGCCTGTTTTTCATTTGGTACTACTGTTGGAACGGGATGATTCTCTTGATCTGGGATCACTAGATCTGGAATACTGCTAGTTTTGACGTTCTTTCCTTTGTTAACATCTTTCTTCTGCCTGGGAGGCATGTTTTTTGAGCAATGAGCGATGCTGTTAGGAAGAAGGTTAAGTGGGAGAAGCTGAAGCTTCGAGCTCCTGCTCTCAACGAAAGCACCAAAAATGTTTGCACAAAAAATGGGTAAACACCTCCAAGTCGTATGACTTAGTCGATTTTATGTTGTTCTTAGTGATTTGGTTGATTTATGCAAATATGTAAAAAGCAGGGACTAAACTGTAAAAGACACTCAGATTTATAGTGGTTCAGCCAGAATGTGCCTACGTCCACTTTATATGTTATTCTCTTTCACTGTTCGAATTACAAGTACAAAGCTTTTATCACAAGTGTATAAAAGTTGTTTGAAAGTTCTATCCGTGCTTGAGTTCTCCAAACCGTCCCCCATTGTTGTACCCCTACCCCTCGATTTATAGAGTGAGGCTTGGGGTAGGGGTCTTGGATGTATATAGCTGCTGGTGGGCCTGGGCTGACGTGATCTGGCCTGGCAATGTTGGTTCAGTAATGTCTTGGTCCGGTGGTGAGTAGAGCATGGGTTGGTCCTGTGGTGAGTGGAGCGTGGATTGGTCCGGTGGTGAGTGGAGCGTGGATTGGTCCGGTGGTGAGTGGAGCGTGATCTGGTCCGGTAGTGGGAGGAGCGTGGATTGGTCCGGTGGTGGGAGGAGTCCGGTGGTGAGTGGAGCGTGGATTGGTCCGGTAGTGAGTGGAGCGTGATCTGGTACGGTAGTGAGTGGAGCGTGATCTGGTACGGTAGTGAGTGGAGCGTGATCTGGTGCGGTAGTGGGAGGAGCGTGGATTGGTCCGGTAGCGCCTTGGTCGTGCCCTGGCTCGGTCGTGCCTTGGCTCGGTCGTGCCTTGGTCCGGTGGTGAGTAGAGCATGGGTTGGTCCGGTGGTGAGTGGAGCGTGGATTGGTCCGGTTGCGCCTTGGTCGTGCCCTGGTCCGGTCGTGCCTTGTTCGGTCGTGCCTTGGTCCGGTGGTGAGAATACACCCAACATGTAACGACCCAAAATTTTCTAACCCGAAAATTTCAGATAGTTATGAAGAAGAAGAAGAAAGAGATAGAAGAAGAAGAACAGAAACACCATACTCTCACAATCGCAGCGGATAAAATATAATAATAAATAATAACAGTTGCAAAAGAATACTATTTCTGTCGATTACATTCTAATACATCAGAGTTTCACATTATATACAATCACTGAATATTTACAATTATCATATCTTAGATTAACAATAATATAAATACAGCGGAAAAACTCTATACGCTATTGCCATCCAGCTCGCCTCCTGAGCTCCAGAACGTACCTCCCTGAAAATCTGTAATACTCGGTCTGACAAGAGCATTACATCAAAGTAACACCCGGGTCAGGCTGGAAACCAGCGTGAGTAAACCCATCTAACATGGAATACAAAGGTATCTAACTCATATAAACCTGGGTAACTTATATCAATTTTCACTTCACAAGTCGTTTCACACCTCAATTTCTAAGTGCCAGAACTTGGATTATATAGTCCAATTCACTTAAATCATTTCATTTCAGCCTATTGATTCAATATCAATTTATAATGAATCGAAGTGCTGTCGGGTGTTAACCAATACCCGACTCTGGTCTCTTCGAATTCAATTCATCTTAACCCATGTCATTTAAGTGAAATGCAATCTATTTTTAAATAAAAGATGTCACCCCTTTCACTCAGCAATTTATCATTGACAGATAACCACATTATCATTTCCCACTCTATTCACCCTATCACAAACCATTTCATATCAGGGGTATCAATCAATTTAGGGCATTTAAATAATCATTTAATCATATATAAACAAGAAAATGAATCATCTTTGAATCTTGCTTATTAATTGATTACAACCCAATTGATTCACCATCCCATAATCATTCATCTTAGTTAATCCTCCTTGTTAAATTACTCTTTAATTACATTAAAATTATCATTATTATCTAATTACATTCAATAAGTAATTATACTTAACCAAACTCCATGAATGCTTATCCTCAATTAATCAATTAAACTTAATTAATTGCATCCCTTAATCAACCCCAATTCCCACAAACAGTAATTACCCCTCTGTAATTACTTACTTAAGAAATTAACCCCTTACTTAATTATTAACCCCTTTTTGATTAATTACCCCAAGTGATTTATCCTTAATTACTTCTACTAAGTAATTATCCTTAAATTACTTCCCATTACTTAATTCCTTTTTAGTTTATTACACCCTGTAATTGTGAATTTCTTCACTAAATCTCATCAAGTATTTATATTTAATTAATCTGCAAGAGATTCTCTTTAATTAATCAATAGATTAATTTCAACCAGGTAATCCATCCCTTAATTACCCTTAAACCCAGTTAATAAACCTTAATTGTAGATTAATTATTTCTCAGCCATTAACTTGACAACCCTTAATTATTGATTACACAACTTAGTTACAAATTAAGTATTCCTTAATTACCAATTAATTAAACATTAATCATTGGTTAATTAAATTACTTAACTACTTATCTATTAACCATTCATAAATTAACTTAAGTAGATAATTACAAATTTATTTATCAATTAATCATTAATTAACTAATCCCTAATTATAATTATAAAGTAATTATCCTTAATTACCTTTTTTTAAATATTTAATTAATTACTATTCACGTAATAAACATTAAAAGAATGTTCTTTAACTTTGGAAATCGATTTATTATCAACTACACAGCTTAATATTAATTTATTTATACTCAACTTAAATTAATTACTAAATTAAAATAATAAGTGGTAAAACATCGTTAAGCATTAATTAAGGTAATCAAACCTATCTTATGTTTTTAAAACTGTTAAACACTTATAAGTTTTATAGTGTTAAAGCTGTTGAACCCAAGCTTACTTAACTTCCTCTCTTTCTTTCTTTTTTTTCTCTCTGAAGTTTAAGTTTTGCCTAAGATATAAATTTACTCATCAGGCTACTCATTCGAACTCGAGTATAATCCGAAGTTTACAACAAAATTCATGAGGCAACACACGCGCTACTCCTCGTCTCCACTGCTTTGAGTCAGCACCACAAATCACGTGAGTAAGTCCCGAGATGAGGTTTTCTTCTCAAACAACCATCAATGCCTGACATTCAGACGTGCACAGTGCACGTGTATGGTGGTCCGGTCTTCACTGTCACCCTGCCAACGACGCCTCCAAGTCGACGGTCATCTCGTCTTTACGTAAGAACCCCTAGATAGATGCAAACATCAACCAACCGAAATCGAACAATCTGATGACAACAGAGACTACAACCAAACTGACAAAACCATATCTCTACGACGACCACGGCAGCTGGAAACTCTAGCCATCCTTCCAGAGAAGCACCATACCTACACGCCCCGATTCCTAGCCTTGTGATCAACTCGATGCAATAATTGGGACGAAATCACCTCACCATTAGTCGCGACCGAAACACTTCCAAAAACCCTAGATTTTCCTCATTCCATCATCTCCTTCAGTAGAAAACTTATTTAACAATTTTCCCAACATCATAAATCACCAAGCTAGCTTCGATTGGAAATTCAACATCCAAGATTAGTTCGATTACTAAAAATTGATAAAAATGCATTTTCTGACCAACTATCAACTGCTCTTAGCTTACTCAACTAAAAATCTCCATTTAAGTTTTAAAAATCCTATTTTCATACGTTGATTCAAGATATGTAATTGAATTAACAATTCATGATATTCGAATTTTACCTATGTTTAAAATTTCCATGTAAAAACAACTTTTCCAGATGCCATATATCCCAACCCTACTTAAAACTATTTTTAGATCTTACTTCAGGTATAAACGAACTCGTTTTGTTTTAACTATAAGTCTATTAGTAATTAAATGGAGATGTTTTGAATTTTCTTGGTATTATTTTTATTCCCCCCCCCCCGTAACTGTATCAGAAAAGAAAACACACACGACACAAACATGTAGTTATATACAGAGTTACACCTGAATAAAATATGTAAGCAAAACCCAATGTTATTCCTGAATCATATTCAAAGATCTTAGATTATTCTTAGAACCTGAAATAAATGGGTCAACTCACCTGCAAGCTTGTTGAGCAAACAACACTCTGCTGTTTTGAAAACTTGTAGTTGGAACTGCCCTGGAATACTTTCTGTTCTTGTTTGTTTTTGTTTTGAACTTGAGTTTAAACTTCCAACAAAAAAGAAGATGTTTGTTTTCTTATTCTCAGGTTTCTAAATTGTTACTGACCGAACTCAAATAGGAAATGCATACATATATAGAAGATACCATGTAACAGGATGTAATAAGGAAGGTGCCATCTGGTTCAGCTTCTTTGTTAAGCTTTGATCAGATTTTCTAATATTTTGAATTGACCCATTTTAGGCTGAGATGATGGAAATTAAATGCATGGTTTCCTCATATGTTTACATATTATTATTACAATATGCTGTATAAAGATATTTGTATATAAAAGCACACTTTGTAATTAAATATATGGCTTGAGTAAGAAGATTTATTTTATCAACTTCTAGCTTTCAAATGTACAGCAAATGTTTGTATTTATTAATTTCTAGTTTGAATAATATTTGTTTGATTTACTTCTCTTTGGTCTTGTTTCATTCTATACTTTGTGCTTATTTAATTATAGTTACACTAATAGCCATATTTTTTTTATAAGTTTAAATAGTTGTAAGATATATTTTATATTAACTATACAATTCTTTTATACTTATGTTTATATATATATATATATATATATATATATATGTGAATATATCAGAATACTTTATCTTTAGTTTATATGGTGGGGTTATATATATATGATTTATTTTTCTATAGGATTCAAAAATTACAAAACAAAATATTCAGTTTTAATTTTAAATTAAATTTAGATATTCTGATATTTTAACCGTCCGACATTTATTTGACTGCTTAATATTGATATTTTAATAATTTAATTCCATTAATTATCAATTAACACCAGTTGAAAATTTGGGTCGTCACACAACATATGCCAAACGGAGGTGATGGCAATCATAAACATACCCATGAAGCGTTTTTAGACGAGGACGATGAGTTTGCTGGTGAGATACCTCTAGATAATGGTAAAGATATAACGTTAACCCAAGTGCAGTTTGAACAAGTGCGTAGATGGGTCCTTAATAAGTACGATGGATTGGATGAATGGAAGAAGTAAGTTCACGAACTTGTCCGGAATTTCAATTTTTTTAATTCATTTTATATATACATTTTGATATGTGTTTTTCGTAGGAGGTATAACTCCTATGTGAAAAGTACTAGATTTCAACCTCGAGGCAGGGCTACCACCGTTGAAGTCGTTCAAAGTTTTAACCTATGGTTACGTAATGAGGTATAACATCGTCTTAAGTATTTCATGTGTTTATAAGTGTGCAAGACACCTTCGTGATCATGATTTTTTACTTATTTTGTTTTATGTACTTGTTAAAGACCATCAATGTTGATCCAACTCTGTGGCGGCTAGTGCAGGGCCGAAGTTCATAACGCGTAGTTATATGAAGTACCAAGTGAATGGATTTTCATTTTCCACGAAAAAGTACGAAGACCCTATGGTAACACAAAATAGAGGTGTATGCATGAGAGAAATTACAAAATTTAGAGCGAGTGGTAAGGATAAAAATTATAAGGAAGAAAAAACAACGTATTACGGAGTCTTTCAACAGATACTTGAGTTGGATTACACTGACTTCAAACAAACAGTTTTTTATTGTGATTGGGTAAAGGTCGAAGATAAGGTCAATGGTTGCAAAATAGATCCCATTTCAAACTTGATCATGGTAAATTTAGGAAAATTGAAGAACAAAAATAACGTGAATGACGAGCCATTTATTATTGCATCAGAAGCGAGTCAAGTTTTCTACTCAAAAGATTTAAAAAATAACGGATGGTATGTGGTCTTGCATACACCAAAACGGTTGACTACAAATGTGGATGACATTAAGTTCCCTACCGTCTATCAATCATCTTTTGAAGACAATGAAAAATTAGAAGACCTTACCAAATCCATATGTTAACTTATTAGTATTCGTACATCACAATATTGTGTGTCTGTATATTTTTAATTGCACGATTGTCTGTATGTATGGTTTTGAATATTTTATACATGGTTTTGATTTTCCTGGTTTGAGCATAGCTAAGGGTAGACATATATCCCTCGTGGTTTGTTTGCTGGTCACTCATTTCTTTTAGATTATATCTTACTCTACAATTCATATTGTTAGCCTTTGTATATTTATCTACTTTCTGTCAAGCGCCTATTTCTTTTCTCAAAAAGAAAGTTTGTTTTTTTTTGTTTGTTTCTCTAAGGAGGACGCCTTAACATATTAGTCAGATCTATTGAATTCTCACTATGCTCAATATAATATACCAGTTTTAGTAGGAAATGAGAAAAGGGCAATCTTATATTATGTGTGAAATGAAGTATTATATTCTTATGCAACGGTCTTTGTAATAAATGCACATTATTTAGTGAATAGTATGCAAGAGTATCTAATTTTTGTTTCTATTGTGACTTTGATGAATACTGTCACGGTCCAAATTCCAACGTTTGAAAATCGACATCCGTACTCCACTTGTACTTGAATGCCGCAGATTCAATCGTTGAAATTCGAATCGTGACGGAGATTATAACACAATTAAGTATAACAACATAGCGGAAGAGAAAAAAAATGAATATCATTGATATACAACATTCGATACAACAATGATACAATATGAATCAATATCAGAGATACAAGATAACAATGCTACAGCGGAATAACAATATGACATAGCAGCGGAACCCAAAAACTCCAAACAGCAACAACAACTCTAACTCCAAAGTACCCAAAGCAAAAACTCCAAACCACTAGCTCAAACCACCATCAATTTGCACCAAGCTAAGAAAGTCCAGTCCGTAAATCCGAAGACTCCAAAGAATTCCAAAGAGAATCCTGAAAGCTACAGAATCGATATCTATATCTACTATCTGAAAAGCCCAACTCTAGACTGCCCGTTTGGAAAATTGTGGGCGCCTAGAGTTTAGGAAAGGAACAATAAACTCCGGGTCAGTCGTGGGACTGGTATGAGCAAACGAAAACAGTTGGTCTTTAAAAACAAACAAAGGAATTTAAAATTTGAAATCCGCAATGCTTTTAAAAAAATGAAACTACCATAAGGCCTCCCGCCACACACACAATGCAAATGCAGACTTGGAGAAGATTGCTCCTTATGATAGTCAAATATGCTTGATACGCGAAAACCATTTGATATTATTGTTGGTGCATAGTGGAAAATATTTTGAAAGTATAATATTAATCTTAGCCAGCATAGGTACCATTATAGTATACCTACTGTAGCTACCTTGTTAAATGGCAGGTTCTATAACTAAATCCGTACAAGGCGCGTATTGGTAATTGGATTTCCAACAAATGGTCAGGCCAAGGAACTTCCCATTGCCATATGGATACGCGTCTGGAGGGATGCCCCGAGAACCTAACCGGATCTCCGCCAACACAAGGCCGTGTTAACTCTGTAACTAAATAACTACTGACACGAGTATGCCATCACCCGGTCGTAACCAACCTTTATCTCGGGATTCATCAACAACCACAAAGTAATAAATTTGCAGCTACCACATAGGTTAAATATCTAGGCTCCATACCATGATACTACCTCTATCCAGAAGGAAATGAACATACCCTCAGGGTGCGCTACCCCCAAACAACCTTGCCGCATTCTTCCTGTTTAGACCATTTCGGGTTGTGAAGTTCGATGAAGTCTCGTCCACAAAGCTACGCTTTTCACAAAAGCCATGCTTTGATCAACAAACGATCAGCATCACTTCGTATGCCACATTACCAAATTGGGAATGTATCCCTAGTAACCATCAATTACATAACCTCTGAGCTCGTACGTCTTAGAGAAGGGTGTTAAGCTAAGAGAATAAATCTCCGCCACCAAACAAAAATGTATTTGATAGAAACCGGTTTTACATCTCAAAGTGTAATGTCAGACACACATCCATACAAGTCTGTTCCAGGTTCGAACAGAACCGAAGGCACTTTCAAAGAAGCCCTTGCAATCCAGGAATCCACGATCCCGATCGGACTTTCCATCACTTAGGGAATCTCTATACCATATTACTCAGTGCAGAGACAATCGACAGGTCATCCTATCGTTCTCGCAAATACCCGGTCTTCACCACCGGTCTTCAAATGCTATCCATAATGTTGTATCATTATTCGGAATGGGTTATATGACACAAGGTCCTCTCCCGGCTAAACCGAATAATGAGCGCAATATTTAAAAACATATGGATATGGGATTACAGTTAATTCACAACTTATAACCCAAACTTTCTTTTGAATGGTTAAACAAATTACCATTTTAAATCCTTAAACAAAAAGATTTATTTCACAAAGTTTCACCCAATTACACAAAGATTCATTCACGGCTTTCAAAACCATTTCTTTTTCAAATTAGATTAAGTTATCCAATTATTAAATCAAAACTCAATTCATAGCTTTCAAGCTCATTTCCAAAGATTCATTCACAATTCTCATTTTAAATCTTTTATATAAAAGATACACCATTAAAATCTTCTTTAGTTTCAAAACAAGATTCAACCATCGTTCACAAAGATTCATTCATAGCTTTCAAAACCATTTCCTTTTCAAATTGGAATCTTTTCAACGCAAATTGGAAATTCTTTCTTTATATGAAAGCTACTATTATTTGAAAATAAATAGTTTTCGTTTCGGAAAAATCCGATTTCATTTGCACAAGTTATATCTCTTTAAGTATAAAATTTGGTTAAATTCAAATTTCCGAAAACGATACTTTTTTTTAAAATGTTTCAAAACCCATATAAACACATTCATAAGTTGAATAACCTTTTTGAACCATAGTTCCAAATCATAGAATTAAATTTCAAATATTGAATTAAAATGTAAATCAAATTATTTAAATTTCAAAACTCAATCAAGTTATTCAAAATAACTTTTATTTTTGGAATTCATTTTCAAAAGCTTTCAATTCTAATTCCAAAACTATTTCGGATTCAAAAATTAAATCTTTAAAACTATTTCAAAATCTGTTACTTAACCCATGTCCTCGTGCAATCCATATTTGTGTGTGTATAAGTGTGGTCCAGGGGTTTTACACAATAAAAGTGCCACATCATCTATCAGCACAGATTCAAATACAGCAATATATTTAATAAGCGGTATAAACTATAACGCTTATATTTGACAAGCGGTACAAACCAATTGTAACGCTTATCTTTCATTTACAGATCATAGGCATATATCACAGCAAATAAATCATAGTAAACATAGCTCAAATCAAAACAGAGCATCACAATCAGGGATATTAAACAATTCAAATCGAATCCAAACATCCATAAGTAAAATCAGTTAATTGTCTGATAATTACAAATCAGGTTTAATTACTTATGACTTACTAACCCTGGGCTAATTAGTATTAATAAATTACAAATCATTTTGATTAATTACTCTTTAATCATTTATTAATTGACCGTTTATAATAAATTAACCTTTAATTATAATTCATCAGCCTTTAATTATTAAATAATTATCCTTTAATTATTTGATTCACCATTTAGCTAATTATCTTTAATTAATTAATTATCTTCAATTAGTTATCCTTCATTAATTTCACTAAGTAATTAGCTTTCATTTAATTACACAAAGTAATTATCTTTTATTTACTTTCATAAATAAATTTATCTTTAAATTTATTACCCTTAATTACAATCCATCACTTTTAATTATTAAATAATTTACCTTAATTTATTCAATTCACCATTTCATTAATAATCTTCCAATTAATCATATTAATTAGTATCCTTAAATGAATTATTGTTTGATCACTTGGTTAATCAACTTTTAATCATAAACTAGTTACTTTTAATCAAGTAGTTATCTCCAAGCAATTAATTACCCTTGATTTTCTTAATTAATTTATTAATTATCTTTATTAATAAATCATTCCTTAGATACTTTCATTAATTAATCTTCAAGTCATTATTTAATTAACCCAAATCATGTAATTATTTTACCTTAATTCTTAATGGATTAATAAAATTTAACAAATCACTTTGATTATACAAATAACCCTTTAATTTAATTATATTGAGAGTTAATCACCCATCCTAATAATTAGTTATTAGATTCTTCTCGAAAGCATTTAAAATAAAATACATAATATCTATATTATTTAAAAACAAATCAATTTTTTATGTTTAACTAAAAAAAATTAAATTTTGTAACTTTGTTAAAACTCATTAAATTTTCATTTTAACTTCAAATTATGATTAATAAATTCAAATACTTTATTTTATTCATCATTAGTTCACCCACCTATATTTGCCAAACTTGTTTTAACATTTAATAGCTTAAACTTTGTGAAATAATCAACTAAATTAATATTAAAAAACAAAATTTTCTATATAATTACCTTCCCCGAGCCACACTTCCCTTTTACACAAGCCAAACCCTTCAATTCACGAACTCCACTTCGAGTCCTTCCCAGAATGACACGAGCTCTTTCCCTCTTTTTTTTATACTTTTAAACTTGTTTTGATTAAAAGGTTAGAACCTGGTACGTTAAAAATTCTACTCGAGTTCGACTTCGAGTCGAATGCCTTCCCCCTTGTGTTTGAACCCGAGACCTATCTTCTTCCCCACTCACTGACACACCACGTATGCACATACACGTGCACAGATGATCGGGGTGACTCCGATCATCGCGAAAACCCTCGGCAACCCCCTGATGAACCCTTCCCCCCGACAACCCCAACCAACCAAATCCCCCAAACTCGCCATGGCTCGAAAAATGAATAACTCGATCAAATTTGAACAAAAACCTTCAGACGAAATCAACTCGCTCCTCCATTCTCGACCACTAGAGGTCGCATGCTTCTGGTCACGTCTTCGTCAACCCCCAAGCGAACACCTCCCTGAATATCATCGAACTCGATCCACCATTGGCTCCTCACGAGCACGAGAACCAAGCCGACCAAATACTACACGTTAAACCCTAATTCCATGTCGACCCAAATTTTTTTGCAATAAATAATTTTTTTTTAACATTTTTCCCATAATCTATACTCCTCCATCTACCTCCAGGAAACATTTCAAGATTTTACAATTATGCGATTGTCAGAAATCGATCAAATATTGTTTCTGTTCATCGACGAATTGCAACCAAAATACTAAACTAAAAATCATAATTTTTATTTTAAAAATCATGTTTTTCTTAGTGGATTCAGGATATATACTTGAATTTACAAATCATTGAGTTTGAATTTTCACTTGTTCTTCCCAATTCACTGTTATTTATAATTTCCAAAGCATTTACTCAATCTTTCGTGTTGATTTTATTTTTAGAAATGATGTTATTCACATACAAACACCTTTCTTTCAGAGATCCATGTTTAAAATCATTTGTAGGTGAAATGATTTGAAAATTTAATCAAGTTTTAAAATCTATAACTGGAGACAGAGCAATCATTCCTGAGCACCAACATAAACATATATAAATACATGTATACGAGCTGATATATACACGCATTCATTCATTATTTTCCCATACATCATCATCACAGGTATCAAAATCAAAGAAATGGAAAAAAAAGAATGAAGTTTGCTCACCTTAATTTCTTTTGAACAGAGGACTAGATGGATGAACTGGAAATTGAATTTGTTATTTTCCAGGTTTCAGGTTTTGCAATACCGTTGATTTGAGCTTCTTCTTGATCAGGTTGTATTTTGCATTTTCTTTTGTATTTTCTGTTTTCCCAGGTTTTCAACTTGCTTTCTTTGAACTGTTCTTGTTTAAATTTGTTGTTGAATTTACTTTTGAATCTGGTTTGTTTCTTTTATTTCAGATTTGAATTTGAAAGAAGAATTTTGATATTTACTCTTTTGTATGCTATTTACATTTTAATTTAAAAGAAAATAAATTTGAATGCTACTTGTTTAAAATAAACTTACACTTGTACACCTGTGTTAACACTTGTTATTTCATATTGCTTAAATTTTTACAAATGTAAAAATGGAAAAACTTGTGTTTTAAACCTTGGTTTATCTTTATTTGTTCACGTACACATTTCCCATTATTTTATTTTATACAACTTTTTGAATATCTTTTGTAAATTTGTTTATACAAAATTTAACACTTGTAAATACAATGATAATCTAAGTAACACATGTCTTCTCACATTATAAAATTTAGTTATTTAAACAACATTCAAAATCTTTACTATATTTTAAACATTTCAAATATTATTTTGAATATATCTTTAAATTATATTTCTTATTTAAGTAAATACATCTCTTTATTAATCATTTATATAATCTTTTTAAAGCAAAAGATGGTTTGAAATTAAATTATATATATTACTTATAATTATTTATAAGTTAGTAAGTACAATTTTTATTTTCAATATATTTATATTTTTTAAACTTGAGATATTAAACTATATTTATTCATTTTTAAAGAAAAGGTGTTTTAAATTCTTTTATCAAATTCATATTATATTTAAAATCATATTCAAAACTTCATTTTCAAATTATAATGCATAGTTAAATAAAATTAGAAACAAATTCTTATTAGCTTAAAAATAAAAATATTAAATTCAATTGATCTCTTGAATCCAATTTATTTCTCAATTTTTTTTTTCAATTTTCAAATTCCTAATTCAATTTAAAAATGCATATCATTATTTATTCTGGAAATTTTTCCAATTGATTCAACTTTTAAATCTAAAATTTTAAAATTAATTACCAAAATACCATAATTTAATTCCAAAGATTAAAATAATTATCAAATTATTTTTAGTTGAAATTCAGGAATGTTACAGATTCCCCCCTAGAAAATTTCGTCCTCAAAATTTGAAAGGGAGACAACTAAGGATGGATACACAAAGACAGAGAGATAATTTCAAAATTAAACTGGGTATCGGTTCCAAGCTCAAGTCGGAATACCCAAAGAATAGACAGATATATGGATACAATCCCAAAACTTTTAGTTTAACCAACCAAAATATACTTATCAACTATAGCAACCAAAGCAAACAATTCATCCAAACAAACTATTTTGACCCATCTAGAGTTTGCGCCCCATGCAAATATATCAAAGCTTCTTCCTGGAGCGGCCAGGAATCATCAAAGAATTGAAAAGACGAATCAAAGGAGATTGATAGAGAAATTTGTATCCTCTATAGCAGGGTACTTGACCATTTGTAGTGTATTCCCCTGTCCCCTATCTCGTCCTCTTCTTGCACTCATACTTACTATCGGTGGATAGTAAGAGAATTTACTAAGGCATTCGAACAGATATCTTAGGGATATACTCATTCTAGGGTATACTTCACCCTATCTCTAATGAGTTACTTAATGTGTTATACTCCTGAGCTAAAGTTTTAACCTTCAGCTCTGATACCAAAATGTCAAGGTCCAAATTACAACATTCGAAAATCGACTTCCGTACTCCACTTGTACTTGAATGCCGCAGATTCAATCGTTGAAATTCGAATCGTGCCGGATCTTATAACACAATTAAGTATAATAACACAGCGGAAGAGAAAAAAAACGAATATCATTGATATACAACATTCGATACAACAATGATACAATATGAATCAATATCGGAGATACAAGATAACAATACTACAGCGGAATAACAATATGATATAGCAGCGGAACCCAAAAACTCCAAATAGCAACAGCAACACTAACTCCAAAGTACCCAAAGCAAAAACTCCAAACCACTAGCTCGAACCACCATCAATTTGCACCAAGCTAAGCAAGTCCAGTCCGTGAATCCGAAGACTCCAAAGAATTCCAAAGAGAATTCTGAAAGCTACAGAATCGATATCTATATCTACTATTTGGAAAACCCAACTCTAAACTACCCGTGTGGAAAATTGTGGGCGCCCAGAGTTTAGGAAAGGAACAATAAACTGCGGGTCAGTCGTGGGACTGGTATGAGCAAACGAAAACAGTTGGTCTTTAAAAACAAACAAAGGAATTTAAAATTTGAAATCCGCAATGCTTTTAAGAAAATGAAACTACCATAAGGCCTCCCGCCACACACACAATGCAAACGCATACTTGGAGGAGATTGCTCCTTATGATAGTCAAATATGCTTGATACGCGAAAACCATTTGATATTATTATTAGTACATAGTGGAAAACATTTTGAAAGTATAATTTAATCTTAGCCAGCATACGTACATTATAGTATGCCTACTATAGCTACCATGTTAAATGGCAGGTTCTACAACTAAAACCGTACAAGGCGCGTATTGGTAATTGGATTTCCAACAAATGGTCAGGCCAAGGAACTTCCCATTGCCACATGGGTACGCCTCTGGAGGGACGCCCTGAGAACCTAACCGGATCTCTGCCAACACAAGGTCGGATTACCTCTGTAACTACGTAGCTACTGACACGAGTATGCCATCCCCGATCGTAACCAAACTTTATCCCGGGATTCACCAACAACCACAAAGTAATAAATTTGCAGCTACCACATAGGTTAAATATCTGGGCTCCATACCATGATACCACCTCTATCCAGGAGGAAATGAACATACCCTCAGGGGGCGCTACCCCCAAATAACCTTGCCGCATTCTTCCTGTTTAGTCCATTTCGGGTTGTGAAGTTCGACGAAGTCTCGTCCACAAAGCTACGCTTTTCACAAAAGCCATACTATGATCAACAAATGATCAGCAGCGCTTCGTATGCCACATTACCAAATTAGGAATGTATCACTAGTTACCATCAATTACATAACCTCTGAGCTCGTACGTCTCAAAGAAGGGTGTTAAGCTAAGAGAATAAATCTCCACCACGAAACAGAAATGTATTTGATAGAAATTGGTTTTACATCTCAAAGTGTAATGTCAGACACACATCCATACAAGTCTGTTCCGGGTTCGAACAGAACCGAAGGCAATTCCGAAGAAGCCCTTGCAATCCAGGAATCCACAATCCCGATCGGACTTTCCATCACTTAGGGAATCTCTATACCATATTACTCAGTGCAGAGACAATCGACAGGTCATCCTATCATTCTCGTAAATACCCGGTCTTCACTACCGGTCTTCAAATGCTATCCATAATGTTGTATCATTATTCGGAATGGGTTATATGACACAAGGTCCTCTCCCGGCTAAACCGAATAATGAGCGCAATATTTAAAAACATATGGATATGGGATTACAGTTAATTCACAACTTATAACCCAAACTTTCTTTTAAATCCTTAAACAAAAAGATTTATTTCACAAAGTTTCACCCAATTACACAAAGATTCATTCACGGCTTTCAAAACCATTTCTTTTTCAAATTAGATTAAGTTATCCAATTATTAAATCAAAACTCAATTCATAGCTTTCAAGCTCATTTCCAAAGATTCATTCACAATTCTCATTTTAAATCTTTTATATAAAAGATACACCATTAAAATCTTCTTTAGTTTCAAAACAAGATTCAACCATCGTTCACAAAGATTCATTCATAGCTTTCAAAACCATTTCCTTTTCAAATTGGAATCTTTTCAACGCAAATTGGAAATTCTTTCTTTATATGAAAGCTACTATTATTTGAAAATAAATAGTTTTCGTTTCGGAAAAATCGGATTTCATTTGCACAACTTATATCTCGTTAAGTATAAAATTTGGTTAAATTCAAATTTCCGAAAACGATACTTTTTTTTAAAATGTTTCAAAACCCATATAAACACATTCATAAGTTGAATAACCTTTTTGAACCATAGTTCCAAATCATAGAATTAAATTTCAAATATTGAATTAAAATGTAAATCAAATTATTTAAATTTCAAAACTCAATCAAGTTATTCAAAATAACTTTTATTTTTGGAATTCATTTTCAAAAGCTTTCAATTCTAATTCCAAAACTATTTCGGATTCAAAAATTAAATCTTTAAAACTATTTCAAAATCCGTTACTTAACCCATGTCCTCGTGCAATCCATATTTGTGTGTGTATAAGTGTGGTCCAGGGGTTTTACACAATAAAAGTGCCACATCATCTATCAGCACAGATTCAAATACAGCAATATATTTAATAAGCGGTATAAACTATAACGCTTATATTTGACAAGCGGTACAAACCAATTGTAACGCTTATCTTTCATTTACAGATCATAGGCATTTATCACAGCAAATAAATCACAGTAAACATAGCTCAAATCAAAACAGAGCATCACAATCAGGGATATCAGACAATTCAATCATCAAATCGAGTCCAAACATCCATAAGTAAAATCAGTTAATTTTCTGATAATTACAAATCAGGTTTAATTACTTATGACTTACTAATCCTGGGTTAATTAATATTAATAAATCACAAATCATTTTGATTAATTACTCTTTAATCATTTATTAATTAACCATTTATAATTAATTAACCTTTAATTATAATTCTTCAGCCTTTAATTATTAAATAATTATCCTTTAATTATTTAATTCACCGTTTAATTAACTATCTTCAATTAATTAACTTCAATTAATTATCCTTCATTAATTTCACTAAGTAATTAGCTTTCATTTAATTGTAAAAAGTAATTATCTTTTATTTACTTTCATAAATAAATTTATCTTTAAATTTATTACCTTAATTACAATCCATCACTTTTAATTATTAAATAATTTACCTTAATTTATTCAATTCACCATTTCATTAATCATCTTCAAATTAATCATATTAATTAGTTATCCTTAAATGAATTATTGTTTGATCACTTGGTTAATCAACTTTTAATCATAAACTAGTTACTTTTAATCAAGTAGTTATCTCCAAGCAATTAATTACCCTTGATTTTCTTAATTAATTTATTAATAATCTTTATTAATAAATCGTCCCTTAGATACTTTCATTAATTAATCTTCAAGTCATTATTTAATTAACCCAAATCATGTAATTATTTTACCTTAATTCTTAATGGATTAATAAAATTTGAAAAATCACTTTGATTATACAAATAACCCTTTAATTTAATTATATTGAGAGTTAATCACCTATCCTAATAATTAATTATTAGATTCTTCTCGAAAGCATTTAAAATAAAATACATAATATCTATATTATTTAAAAACAAATCAATTTTTTTATGTTTAACTAAAAAAAATTAAATTTTGTAACTTTGTTAAAACTCATTAAATTTTCATTTTAACTTCAAAATATGATTAATAAATTCGAAAATTTTATTTAATTCATCATTAGTTCACGCACCTATATTTGTCAAACTTGTTTTAACATTTAAATAGCTTAAACTTTGTTAAATAATCAAGTAAATTAATATTAAAAAACAAAACTTGTTATATAATTACCATCCCCGAGCCACACTTCCCTTTTACACGAGCCAAACCCTTCAATTCACGAACTCCACTTTGAGTCCTTCCCAAAACGACCCGAGCTATTTCCCTCTTTTTTTATACTTTTAAACTTGTTTTGATTAAATGGTTAGAACCTGGTATGTTAAAAATCCTACTCGAGTTCGATTTCGAATCGACTGCGTTCCCCCTCGTGTTTGAACCTGAGACCTATCTTCTTCCCCACTCACTGACACACCACGTATGCACATACACGTGCACAGATGATCGCGGTGACTACGATCATCGCGAAAACCCTCGACAACTCCCTGATGACCCCCCCCGACAACCCCAACCAACCAAATCTGCCAAACTCGCCATGGATCGAAAAATGAATAACTCGATCGAATTTGAACAAAAACCTTCAGAGGAAATCAACTCGCTCCTCCATTCTCGACCACCAGAGGTCGCATGCTTCTAGCCATGTCTTCGTCAACCCCCAAGCCAACAACTCCCTGAATATCATCGAACTCGATCCACCACTGGCTCCTCTTAAGCATGATAACTAAGCCGACCAAATACTGCATGTTAAACCCTAATTCCATGTTGACCCAAAATTTTTTGCAATAAATAAATTTTTTAACATTTTTCCCATAATCTATACTCCTCAATCTACCTCCAGGAATAATTTCAACATTTTACAATTATGTGATTGTCAGAAATCGATCAAATAGTGTTTTCTGTTCATCCACGAACTGCAACCAAAATACTAAACTAAAAATCAAAATTTTTATTTTAAAAATCATGTTTTGATTAGAGGATTCAGGATATATACTTGAATTTACAAATCGTTGAGTGTGAATTTTCACTTGTTCTTCCCAATTCACTGTTATTTATAATTTCCAAAGCATTTACTCAATCTTTCCTGTTGGTTTTATTTTTAGGAATGATGTTATTCACACACAAACACCTTTCTTTCAGAGATCCGTGTTTAAAATCATTTGTAGGTGAAATGATTTGAAAATTTAATCAAGTTTTAAAATCTGTAACCGGAGACAGAGCAAACATTCCTGAGCACCAACATACACTTAAATAAATACATGTATACGAGCTGATATATACGAGCTTCTTCTTGATCAGGTTGTATTTTGCATTTTCTTTTGTATTTTCTGTTTTCCCAGGTTTTCAACTTGCTTTCTTTGATCTGTTCTTGTTTAAATTTGCTGTTGAATTTACTTTTGAATCTGGTTTGTTTCTTTTATTTCAGATTTGAATATGAAAGAAAATTTTTAATATTTACTCTTATGTATGTTATTTACATTTTAATTTAAAAGAAAATAAATTTGAATGCCACTTGTTTAAAATAATCTTACACTTGTACACTTGTGTTAACACTGGTATTTCATATTGCTTAAATTTTTACAAATGTAAAAATGGAAAAGCTTGTGTTTTAAACCTTGGTCTATCTTTATTTGTTCACATACACATTTCCCATTATTTTATTTTATTTTATATGACTTTTTGAATGGCTTTTGTAAATTTTTTTATACAAAATTTAACACTTGTAAATACAATGATAATCTAAGTAACACATGTCTTCTCACATTATAAAATTTAGTTTTTTAAACAACATTCAAAATCTTTACTATATTTTAAACATTTCAAATATTATTTTGAATATGTTTTTGTATTATATTTCTTATTTAAGTAAATACATCTCTTTATTAATCATTTATATAATCTTTTTAAAGCAAAAGATGGTTTGAAATTAAAATATATACATTACTTATAAATATTTATAAGTTAGTAAGTACAATTATTATTTTTAATATATTTATATTTTTTAAACTTGAGATATTAAACTATATTTATTCATTTTTAAAGAAAAGGTGTTTTAAATTCTTTTATCAAATTCATATTATATTTAAAATCATATTCAAAACTTCATTTTCAAATTATAATGCATTGTTTAAATAAAATTAGAAACAAATTCTTATTAGCTTAAAAATAAAAATATTAAATTCAATTTATCTCTAGAATCCAATTTATTTCTCGAAATATTTATTTTTTTCAATTTTCAAATTCCAAATTCAATCTAAAAATGCATATCATTATTTATTCTGGAAATTTTCCAATTGATTCAACTCTTAAGTCTAAAATTTTAAAATCAACTACCAAAATTCAATAATTTAATTCCAAAGATTAAATTAATTATCAAATTATTTTTAGCTGAAATTCAGGAATGTTACGAATACAAATCTTGAAGCATTGAATCATCAGTTTCTATTTTTTCGGTTTGTTTTACCCATTTGTATAACTCATGTAATATACATATGGGTCACATGATTGATACAACTTTTGTTTTTTTCCATTATAACAGGCTATTTCTTATTACTTAGTGGGATCGCCCGTGACATCAACACAAGTAGATTATCCATTGCTCTAATCCGTAAGCAATGCGTACAAACTTCTTCCTTGATTATTGTTAATTACACTATGTTATACCTCTTTCATGCATTATTGGATCTTAAGTTAAGACTGCATTTCATTTTCAAGAATCCTTTCATAGTCAGTCTATGCAATGCTTGTAAACAACATATTTTATAAAACTGTGATTATAATGCATTATTGGGCTTGGACTTGATTATGTATTAACTGCCTAAACATTTAGTCTTTCATCCGGTAAGTTCGTATGAAAACAGAACTTGAATGATATTTGTTTTTATTTAGTTGCTTTGTTTAACTGTTATATTAACTAAATACATTGAACTGTTGTTTCGTAGTTAATTTAGTTAGTATTAGTTAATGAAATAACTAAATTTAGTTACAAGTAATTGCCAATTTAGTTTGTAACTAGATATTGTTGCAGTTATTGTTAATTGTTAAATGTTTATTTAGTTTGTAACTATACATTTAACATTAACTAAATTAAATTGGCAATTTAGTTATCATTTAACAATTTAGTTACAAGTAAATAACTCGGCTTGTTCACTGAAAGTTTATTTAGTTAGTTAGTTAATGAAATAACTAAATGATAACTAAATTGGCAATTTAATTTAGTTAATGTCATTCAGTAGTGTTTCACTTGTATTTCCTTGTGGTTTTTGTATAAAAAAAATATGTCATTGCTATTAGTTTTCAGTTACATTCCATTGTCACAAATTTGAATTTCACTAAAAAAAACGTTGCATTTGCATTTCATTTTTGTCCATTTTGTTTACATTTTGCTTACTCGCTCTATGCATGTTATCTCAGTACATTCTATTTTCTAAGCTCTGTGCATGTTATCTCAGTACATAGTGCTTCACCACACAGCCATCCGACCAATCATCCAACAAAACTAACATATCCACTTGACAGTATCACCTCTCTCCATCACCCAAACTCCAAACCATCCATATGCCTACACCTGAACTCCTCGCCACAGTGCTTCAACAGTCCCCACTTCCTCCACATTACAAAACCATTACCTCTTCATTCACATCAGCATCCACCATAACCATACACTTCAACATCTCACTGCAATACGCACCATCACTCACTGCCCCGCACACACATCAATTTCTTTGCCTTCCTCCATTCTAGCTGCTGCTACACACTGCCAATCACCACTTATTACAACCACCAGACTCCACATTCATCCGTACAACACACCCCTACCAAAACTCCACCTACTAAATTGTCTGTTTTTCTATAATTTATAACATTCAAAAACATGAATCACTTAGTTGTGAATTCACTACACTAAACTACATTAGTAAATGCACTACCGACATCAGTAAAGCAGGATAGCACATTTTTTGATGAATTAGCGCACTCAAACATCATTCAATATCACTGTCCCAAGCTAAGTTCAAACATGATTATCGCTTGGATACCATGAATCAGCCATAAAATCCATAACCAAATAGTTCGAACAGTCATGATGAAACTTGTATTTACTTAGATTCATCACTTGCTATACATCTTCACTTGCTGTGCAGGTTTGAACCAAAAGCAAAACAAAATTTCCATGTCAGAAAATCCAACATCTTCACATTCGTCATGTTCAGAGGCGAAGAAAGTTGATCAAAACTTACTCGGTATTCCGGTCTCAGATAACGCTGGAAAAATCGCTACTACGCTTGGTAGACTAGTAAGAGCTCATGTGCCGATATCATATATAAGTTGGGATAAAGTACCCAGAATATATAAGGACAAAGTTTGGAAAGAATTGGTGGTAAGTAAATATTTTTGTTTGGAACCAATTTAAACTAGAAAATAGCTAGTGGTGTTATAATCCTGATCTTCAATGATTTTACACTATTTAAGCAGTAACTAGGCATCTTGTTTGTGAAATAATGTGAAAAGTAATATTAATGCCCTGTTTAAAATACACATTGCACTTTCAGTTACAAAAATATAAAATAATCACAGCAAGGACGGGTTGATTTTCCAATGCTACACTTCATTGTATTAACTGGTTATGACTAGTTGGCAACAACATTCAATCAGAAAAGATTCAATCAACATGCCAAAGTGAACGGACCATGATAATGAGTATTGAAGGCTAGCTACACCTAGAACATGGACCACTGTTGAAATTATATGATGGCAAACAAAAATAATTGCTTTTTTTACAATATGTTTATTCAATTCATTTGCTAAGTTGCACCTATCATTGGGTATGTAAGATAATGTAGGAAAATCCAAGGTGTAAATTGTAAATTTGCATGCAGATATCATGGGTTCTGTAAGATGCATGTTGTATAAAATAACATGTCGATTTATGAAAACCCTGGCCATTCTTGTAAATGTACATAATATAATTCTATTAATTACTTCTCATATACATATACATCAATATCTTTTTGATGGTCATACTCGTTTTGTTTTGTTTTAAATTTTGATTCTCTGTTACTAGATTAGCTAAAATTCTATTTGTACTTGAATGACATGCTTGCTTAGTTTACTTGAATATTCTTTTCACCAAGTAGTACATACCACTCTCTGCTTGAACAAGAATCTTGCCATATGTTCTCTTCACTTAATGCACTCACTGTCCCAATTTTTAACTAATTTCTTACCCCTCCCCCACCTTCCTTTTCATTTTTTTACTAAATTTTCTTTTACCTTTCACTTCCTTTCGTACAAAAAAATTTGTTGTCAAACATCCTACCCAACCCATTAGTGTAATAGTGTAATGTATGCCCCCTTTATATAAACATACAACCACTATCACTCCAATACGCAGCCACAAACTAAAAAGAATCAGCCAATTAGTGTAATAGTGTTAATTTGATATTAGATCTCAGTCAGCCAACCATGTTGTATTTTTATCAACTTCTGTTTACATCATATGTATCTACCCTGTTGCATCTTGGCCAATGTGTACTTCAGCTCAGGTAGTCTATTGCCCTATGGATTGTACTACATCGTTGCCAGGCAGCATGCATTTGGTATAAATGTACTACATTGTAGCAACTCCATGGTTGCCTCATATTGTGTTAAATCTCAATCAACATTTATTACTCGATCAATTTGCATTTCAGTCATCATGATGCACTTCATTTCAGCAACACTTTACAAGTAGACTGCTCACTCTATTTGGAGTTGGATATAATTTTGACTTTTTATTCATGTGTTGTAGATGGTCAGCGTGTTAATAGTATTCATGAAATATGTATGTAATTTTGGTATTCATGAAATGTTCCAATGAAACCCAACTGTATGTGTACTATTTTGCAAAGTATTCATTTTGGTATTTAGGAGATACAACGAAATGTTCCAATGAATTCAAGTAGCTACTATTTATATTTATTACACATATAGGATTTAACTGAACTAATATTTTGGTATTCAGATGTGTTCTTTTCTCAACTCTTGATATCACCTGGTGAATTATATTTTTTCTAATTTAATATTAAACTACCTCATGTCTTTCTAATTTAATATAATTATTAAACTACCTCATTTCTTTCTAATTTAATATAATTTTTGCAAAAAATTTATGAGCTCGATCCGCTTTCAAAGGAAATGTTTTTAAAGAGAATGGCCGAGGCTTTTAGGAGATACAAGAAAAACCTGAGAGTAGTTTATTATGACACTTTCAAAAATGACGAAGAACGGTTGAAAATTTGTCCACCTACAGTTTCTCAAGAAGATTGGGAACAGTTCATAAAAAATGAAGCAATGCCTGAAGCGAGCGGAAGAAGGGAGACAGGCAAAAAGAACAGAGCATTGCTCAGTTATGGTCACCATGCAGGACGTAAAAATCACGCTAAAATATAACAAGAAATGGTAATTTATATCCATTTTCATTCATATGCTTTAGTATTCACTATATCTACGTTCTACATACATACATCTACATGTGTACAAACATCAACTATTTCAATCAAATTTGTACTTGTATTGCAGATTGCTGCTAGTCCATCAACAAATATCAGTCGTCGTCAAGTATAGGAGAAGACACATAGGAAAAAAGATGGTAGCATATCAGATGCCACTTCTTCATACTTTGTAAGTTAAACAAATACTAATCAGATGCTAAAATATGCGTATGCCACTTCTTCATACTTATAACAAATACTAACTTGCATATTCTTTAAAATTCCTTATTCATATAAGTATTATCATATTTCAGGATCAAATTGCGAAAGCGAAGGAAAAGATCATTGATAGTGATGAAGAAAAATTGACAGTGGATGAAGACATCTTATCACAAGTGCTTGGTAAGGATGCTAGGGGTAGGAGTCGCGGCGTTGGGACCGTTATACCAAAGTCTAAAGTTAAGGCTTGTGCCATTGCACAGAAATGACTCAGACGTGTTCATGGAGAGCATGATGAGTTGAAAATGAGGGTGGGAAGTTTGGATGGTACAGTGGGAAATTTGTATGGGCAAATGGAGGTTCTGATCAACATGGTGGGAAACATCAAACAGGGAATTCGCGCACCGGTCAATTCTTCTGATGGAGGACGCGCCACACAATTCAATGCTCCTGAATTCGTTGCTTCGCAGTTCCAGAATTCGACCGATGTAGCGAACAATCAAAGATGTGAAATCCTCAAGTCTGATTTAGACATAATAGCAAAAGGTATTTATTACAAGATTTCTATTTTTAGTTGCTTTCGAGCAGATATTTTGTTGGATAGACCTAAACATATTTATTGCAACAGGTACTGTATGCCGAGATTCTACATCGTCCAAAATCCATGGGAAATCTATACCACCCACACATGAAAAAGTGGTGTTGGACAACATATTGCTACCAGATGAGAGAACCAGCAAAATAAATCATCAATTTGCAGAGACCTTTACTGAAGTTGGAGTGGGTGGGTATGTGTGTCATCCGAAGGGTCTTATTCAATTTCTTTAGACGTTGGAGCAGGTATATTGATTAGTTTTTTTACAAATTAGAACACATTTTCAAATTATTTGTCTTCGGTATTTCAAATTGATACTCATATGCAACTAATGTACATGTAAGTCAAACTGATACACAAATCGAGTAACTAGATACCACTTTTTAGTTTCAAAAATGAGATGGTGTAATACATAACCATGACAGATCTTATTTCCGATAATACTTAAATGTGAAGTCTAACTAAACAAAATTTATGAACCGATATACTTTATTGCTGAGAAGGTTTAGGTAAATTAAATGAATACTGTTAAGCAAGTGTGCTTAGAAACAAAAACATAAAATATAGTGAAAAAATATATATCTTTCACTATTAACTGCATAATAAAACGTATGTAACTAATAGTTACCTCTATCTTGATAGTTTGGAGTGAAGGTAAACTGAATGATGATAGAGAATAGTCTGGACCGAAGTAAATTGGTGAATATTGTAGATCCTTGCACAAAGTCATTTCCTAAGATATTTAATACTGTAGTGTCTTGAGAGTTCTTTTTGTTTGATCAGATTGAACTTTATGAGAAACAAAGGGGAAAAAATCTTTTTGAATCTGATACATATTGAGACAGGAGCTTCAAGATACATAGTAATAAATTAGTTCAATAGTAGAATAGGTGTTGCAGGTTTTGAATAATTTAGTCTACTTTTTTTGGTTGAATTCTACCCAAAAAAATCCATGCCTGAACTAGAACTGTCTCCATCCACCACTGAGTTATTGGGTGTTGTTTGAAGGGTAACAGTTTTGTAGAGGAGAGGACGGTGGACTGAGTTTGGTTGTTGTTGTGAGGTTGAAGTGTGTAGTTAGTTGAAGTTCAACTGTATGGGCATATGCTGGTGAATAGAATGATGAGGCGGTTAGGGGAGGAACTTGGCAATGTGGCAGGCAGTGGAGGGATTATGTTTTTTAAATGGTTTTTAAATGTGTAGTTTGACAATAAGTGAGCAGTAGAATGTGGTGTTAGTAGTGAATGTAGTTTGTGTTAAGTTATTGGCAGTGAAGTTTGGGTGGTTACTGGAAGTAGATCGAAGATGGTGATTGGAGTTGCAGTGTAGTGACTGTTGATGGAAGTGTTATGGGCTGTTGTAGGTTGTGGCAAGAGCAAGGTAGGAGATGGTGGAGTTTGATGCAAGTTGAATGGTTGTTGTGTGTTGATGCTGCTGTTGGAGGTGAAGCATTTTGGAATGATGGGTTTGTTTGTGAAGTGGATGGCTATTGTAGTATTGTGGTGTAGTGAGGCAGAGAATGTTGGTGGAGTATTGTGATGTAGTGTTGTAGTATTGTTGATGTTTGTGAAGTGGAAGGCTTGTGATTGTGGAGTGTTGCCGCAGAGGGAAGAATGCAGTGGGTAGTTGGAGTGATTGAAGGCAGGTGGGTGAACTGTGATGATGATAAGCAGGGGAAGTACTGTTGTGATGTGGCAGTGGAGGTTGGAAAAAGTGGAAGGTGGAAGTGGGAAATGTTGCAGGCAGTAGGAAGAAGTGAAATGTTGAAATGTTGCAGGAAGTGTGAAGAAGTGAAGGATGTAGTGGATGCCAAAGCAATGGATGGAGACAGTGATGCGTGTAGGGGGAATTGCAGTGGTGGGTCTGTGGCAGTTTGAAGTGGTGGAGGGAGTGTTGTACTGTATGTTTATAATCACTGATATGGTATATGTTCGTTACTATTTTAATGCACTTTAGACTGTCAGATTTATACTTGATCATGCTTATATTTTGCAGTGAAAAAGGGATGGACTTGGTCACTTGAAGCTCAGGCTCAGCTATGGAAACTTGGAAATTTCAATCTCCAAACTATTTGTATTAAGTTATTAATGTGTTATTAAACTATGAATGTAATTAAATGATTTAAGAGACTATCTAAAATCTAGAATTGTAAACTGTATGTATTAAGCTATTTGTATTAAGCTCAAGCTCAGACCGTATGCTGAAATATGGTAGAATTGTAAACTATCTAAACTATGCACTGTTGGATTAATGTTGCTAGAATTGTAAACTATCAAAACTATGCGTGAGATCTTTGTTGTGCTTAATGTGCCTATATGTGCTGAATATACGGTTAATCCCAAATGTAAAATTAGTATCGAATTAAACAGGTATGTAGGAGCAGGTCATTAGGTACGGCTTAATGTCGTATCTAACTAACAAGTTAGACACGGCCATCAGCCGTATCTAAATGACCTACAAGACGCGGTTCGAGGTTCACTTAGGTACGACCTTAGGCCGTATCTAATTTTTCTATTAGCTATGGCTATAAGCCGTATCTAATTCGACTATTAGATACGGCTTTTAGCCGTACCTAAATGGACAATTAGATACGGATTTGAGCCGTATCTAATTCGACTATAAGATACGGCTTTTAGCCGTACCTAAATGGAAAATTAGATACGGCTTTGAGCCGTATCAAAACTATAAGCTCGCCAAATTTTGATACGGCTATAAGCCATATCTAATCTTATTAGATACGACTATAAGCCATATCTAATCTTATTAGATACGGCTAAAAGCCGTATCAAATTGCCATTTATGGTGTAGTGCCTACCATCTCGAACCAAAAATAGATATCTAGTGACAACGCTGCTAAGCGGAATGGGTTTTCCCCTCACTAGTGTCTTAACCAACATATCAACCATATATTGTGCTCTTGCATCCACAATGGTTAAAACATAATAACATAATCATATGAAGTATGCAATATGGGTAAGTCCAAATCATTTGTCAATGTAGGGTTGTATATACCCTAAGTTTACCCTTTTACAAAATTGACTATTTGTCTCAATCCATAGTTTTCCTAGATCCACTATGAATCTATTAGTTTTCATATGCTGACTAATAACCTACCAAAGCTCTTAAGGACAAGCTGTTTGGAATCATAGTTTTCATGGGATCACTAAGAACCTATTGGTTTCCACCAATAACAATATTCAATCATAGTTTTCATAGGATCATTATGAACCTACTGGAATTCTCCAATACCATATCTCATATCATAGTTTTCATGGGATCACTATGAAGCTATCGGATTCTTTCAATACTATACTTTCTAGTCCTATTTTTATGGGATCACCAAGAAACTATTAGATATCCTCCAATAACACTACTTAAGCCATAGTTTTTGTGGGATGATTATGAACCTACTGGACCATTCCAATATCATATCTCAAATTATAATCTTTGATCGGTCTAGGCATACTACACCTTTGATCTACTTGATTTCCTGAATGCTACCTACTCGGGAGTTAAATCTCATTATACTCACTAATTGATCAACCTACTGGTTATTATTCCCTCAAATATCTCAAAATGCAGCTATGGTCATGATGGTTTGAGTATGACAATAATAATCATGCAAAATAACTAATCAAATAATAATAAGAACATATAACATCCATTATTCAACTATGTTCAATCAATTGGCATCTTGTAATTATTTACTTTGCGTGGCAACCTTCTTTGGAAATTTCATATAAAAACTTGGGCTAAACAATAATTTGTTCCTTGAAAACATTTATCATTATAAATGATTAATCCCTTTAACTCATATATATATATATATATAATAAGGAAAATATAACCCCTTACTTCACCAATATTTCTTACCACTTTATAAATCATTCTAATAATGCCATGTATATATGTTGGAAATAATAAGAGGATGCCACACCTCTTTATTATATGGCTTAATGCTATAATCTGGAATATATTAATTTTCAAAAACTAGCGGCACTGATATAGCCATAATGGGACGTCGCATCTCTACATTTAAAAGCATTTAAAATAATTTTGATTTTATAAAAACATAAGGAAATAATGTTGAAGTCGATGTTGTCGCAATATAGAAATTTATACGTTGCTGAACCTATTGAATATAGCCTTTTGTATATGAATATACCTAGAAGTCGGCATTGATAACATGCGACATTGATATCGTAAAACATTGATATTAGGTGCTATAAAAA
Source organism: Allium cepa (assembly GCA_030765085.1). Taxonomy (NCBI): domain Eukaryota; kingdom Viridiplantae; phylum Streptophyta; class Magnoliopsida; order Asparagales; family Amaryllidaceae; genus Allium; species Allium cepa. Next base: position 447,759,784 of record CM060931.1, read on the forward strand.
CAGCGGCTACTATGCCATAATTAGGGTTATCGGAACCATGATATAACATCATCATTGCTGTGAAACAATCAATATCGAAAGTAAGGTTGGCGGTATCACTGCTTAAAACCATAGTTACCAGATGACATGCAGTACCATAGCGACGCCAAAAAGATAACTACAATAGCGTTGTAAATAGTTTAATAATGGAACTGAAGGGTGGCCACATTACTTAATTGAGGTACCAATGCTGCATATTATCAAAACAAGTAAATAAGGGTGGTCGACATTGTCCAGGTATATTATGATATTACCATGTCAACATTGATAGGATGCTGACATTGATCGCTTCAACATGGATGGAATAATTCCATAACTACTTAGTAGTTATCATATGCTTCCCTCCATATCAGTGTCGCCACTCATAACTGTGGCATTATCAGGGCGTCGGCACTGATATGTGCAGTTTGGTGATATCGTAATTACCATAAAACTATTTTATTTCTATATAAAGAAATGTCTTTTCACCAACTTTGATTCTTTACGGATTTTCTTTTGGTCAAAAACATACTTTCCCAAATTCTTTTCAGAAATCTGTTGCAACTCCATTTTGTTGCCCAAAATAATTTTTGCACCCTTTAAATAATATTAGTTATTTAGTACTTATTTATAAGCTTTTCTAGCCTAGTAAATTCATATAAAATCATGATCTTTTGGGAAAATCCCCAAAATTCATGAAAAATTAGAATTAACACATTCTTTAGCATACAAAAATTTCGAGGCCACAATCATTATTTAATTATTTTTAATAACTAAAACTCAAAATAAATGCCCTTTCTTTTTTACGAAATTCATGAATATTCCTATTAATTTGAAAAATTATGACATTTAAAAATCATCTCCAAAATTATGTTTTACACATCATATAACAAAATCAAATCATCTGAGATCATAAACTTTGGTTTTATCCTTAAAACCTTTTGAAATAATTATATAAAAATTCCAATAAATCATTATTCTATCCAAACAACGATAAAATCAAACATGGCACATCATAGCATCATCATGAATCAAAATCCATCAAGATTCGAAATCAAAAAATATAAAAATAAGATGATCTATTATTATTCACCTTAGGTTGGACAATTAAGTTAAGATTTGTTGGAGAATGTTTTCCTTAGCTTTGATTCCTAAATCCCCTTTCGATTTCCTCTTCTCTAGCATGTTAATGGTCGGCCTTGTTCTTGGTTCTTACTAGGTGGATTTTCGAAAATAAGAATGAATGAGGGGTGAGAGTTTAAGCAATAAAAGGTAGATCTATTCCTACTTTGCACCTTTCATACATTCTTTTATGTTTTAAGTTCTAAAACACCCTTAAAAATAAATTAGTCGAGGCTCGACTTTGTTATTTATCAAATCTCATCCTACTTATCTTACTACACATCAAATCTCATCCTACTTCTCTAGCATGTTACTTTTCTACTTAGGCTGAGCCTCCCTTGTCCTAACGTGGATTAACTTAATCTTCTCCGTGGCTTCTGTTACCATATCTAGACCACGGACCAATCCGTCTTCGGTCTCCAACCAACATGCTGGTGATTTGCACGGCCTTCCATACAAAGCTTCAAAGGGCGCTATTCTTATACTAGTCTGATAACAATTATTAAAACTCAACTAAGTGCAAATGGTCTTTCCATGACCTACCAAAATCTAGTACACAAGCTCTCAACAAAGCTTCAGGTACCTTATTGACTCTTTATGTCCGTGTATCCATCTGTGGGTGATAAGTAGTACACATCTTAAGCTTGGTACCTAGCACTTCCTATATATTCTTCTAGAATTCACTAGTGAACAAAGCAACTCTGTCAGTGACTATTCTACAAGAAATTCCATGCAGTCTAACAATATTCTTCATAAATAACTTAGCTAATACAGATGCTATCCTAGTTGACTTAACGGGAATTAAATATGCACTCTTGGTCAGCCAATCCACAATAACTTAAATACTTTCATTTCCCCTATTCGACCTTGCAACCTATCAATAAAATCCATGGATATCGACTCTCACTTCCAAACTGGTATATTTAAAGGTTGAAGCAATCCACTTGGCTTATGATGTTTAGCTTTCACTTGTTTGCAATTTGCACATTACTTCACACATAAGCCAGCATACATTTTCATACCTTAACAGAAGAGACTTCTTTTCATAACATAATACTCCTTTGTTCCTCCAGCATGTATAGTAAACTTCGATCGATAACACTCCCTAAGAATTTTTTTTCCATAAGTCACCAACCTTTGGAAAGCATAATTGTCCCTTTTCCTTAACCGTCTCTTTAGTCAAGGCTAAAATCTTATCGATCATCAATCTTAGTTCCACTTTCCAATCTTCTCTTCCTTTCGGCTAGTAATGAATCATCTCTTTGCTTAGAAGTAGTCCTTTTGATCAATACTAGTCAAACTTCCATGCAAGTCGACATGACAGTATTTTGACTAGAACTAGCAGTTGATCTTAACTAAACACTACAAGTAATCAATGCCTCTAAATCCTTCCATTCTGCTAGCGTAGCTAACAAAACATTCTATTATTTCCTTCTAATTTCATTTTCCATTTATTTCCTTTCCTAGGTGTATACTCAATATCGAAATCACAAGCTGCTAAAAACTCCAGCCACCTCTACTGTCTCATATTCAACTCTTTTTGATAGAAAAAAATACCTTAAAGACTTATGATTTGTATACAACTCAAATCTTTCTCCCAGTAGATAGTGTCTCGGCACTTTGAAGGCAAAAATCACCGCTGCCAACTCCATATCATGAGTCTGATATCTGACTACATGTAGTCCGAGCTGGTAAGAAGCGTAGGCAATTACTTCACCCTTTTGCATCAACATAGCTCCTAACCATATTCTACACGCATCTGTATACACCACTAAGTCTTGATTGCCATCTGACATGAGCACATCGGTCAGCAAATGCTTCAACTTAAGGAATGCTTCCTCACATTTATCAGACCAAAAAATATGTGCATCCTTCCTAGTTAGTTTAGTCAGCGGTGCTGCTATCCATGGGAAATCCTAGATAAATCTTCGATATTAACCAGCTAACCCAAGAAAACTTCTTAGCTCAGTCATCATTTTGGTTCTCTTCCAATTATTAATAGCTTCAATCTTGGCTGGATCCATGAACAACCCCTTTTCTAAAACTACATGACCAAGAAAATTCACTTCTCTTCCAGAAATGACATTTTGAAAACTTGGCTTTTGGTTGATGCTGCCTCAACGTCTCCAGCACTATTCTAAGATGAATCTCATGATCTCTCTCATCCTTAGAATATATCAAAGTGTCATCTATAAACACTAACACAAACCTATTCAAATGCTCTCGGAAAATTTGGTTCATCAAGTTTACAAAGAAAGCATGTGCATTAGTCAATCCAAATGACATCACTAACCACTCGTATGAACCATATCTCGCTTAAGTCGTCGCCAAAGGAACATCGTACTCCCCCACCCTCAATTGATGGAACCCTATCGCCAAATCCAATTGGGAAAATACTTTTTCTCCACTCAACTGATCAAATAAATTATCAATCCTTGTTAAAGGATATCTATTCTTTATCGTCTTCTCATTTAACTTACGGCAATCAATACACAATCTCAATAAATCATTTGTTTCCTTCATGAATACCGCGGCCACTCCCCAAGGCGAACTGCTTAGTCTAATAAAATTATTTCTTTCTAAGTCCACTAGCTGCACCGTTAACTCTTCATCTTGGTAGGTGTCATCTTGCTAGGTGGTCTATTAATGGGTTCCGCTCTAGGTACAAAATCTATATAAAACTCAATAGCTTGTTTTGGTGGTAGTCCCGCAATAGGCTCAAAGATATCTACAAATATTTTCACAAAATAAACCCAATTTAACTCATCTTCCACTTCTACGGTACCCAGTAAAGCACAAACTTCTAGACTCGAATCCTCAACTAAGTATATATTCAATCACTAATATCAAGGTGTCTTAATGATAATTTCTTATCTTGGAAAAATATCCTAGCATCATTTCTACTCAACAAATCCATACACGGAATAATCTCAAAACCCGCAAAATCAAACGTAAACAAACTGTAGACAAAGGTATAACCTATCAACTCAAATTCTAGATGGCCACATTTCATCCCTAGAGTTGCATATCCTCCTATTGGATTAGCTACCCTTAAGGAAGTAACAAGGCATGATGGTTCTATCTCTACCTTATCTGTCGATGACTGGAAGATAAAAGAGTGTGATGCACCAGTATTAAATAATACTCAAACATGTATGTTATGAACATTGCGTACCTCCCATCACAGCCTTTCCTTTCTCAGTAATAGTTGATCTGAAGATGAAGGTTCCAAAGTAAAGACCTTTCCTTTGTCAGATTTGACCAGCTCTGGACACTGATTCTTATAGTGCCCTATCTAGTCGCAGTTGAAACAATTCACACCTTTCTTTTCCGCAACCTTCGTTCCCCTACTGATTTGACACTCGTGACAAAATTGTCCTTTCCTATGACACTTGAAGTGGACAACATCCGCTTTCCCTTTCTTAGAAGCTCCAACCTTCTAAGCTCCCTTATTGAAGAACTTCCCCTTCTTAATCTGAAAACCTTGAGTCTCCACTGACTTCTCTTTCCCAAAAGTAGCATCTTCTCATTCCTTGTAGCCAATTCCACCACTACATAACACGAATCTCAGAGATGTGGCATAGTCGCTTTAGCAATCTCCGTCTTCAAACCTCGGATAAGCATCTCATTCCGTTAATCATCATGTCAAGGGTGGCATATCCATATATGGACATCTCATCAAACTTTGTAGCATATTCCAACACTGACATTTCTCTTACTCCAATTCTAATAACTTCCTGAGTAGGGTTGACTTGGCTGCTTTAGACAAGAATTTCTCCTCAAATCTCTTACAAAATTTAGCCCAAATAAATTCCTCTTTTGGCACTCCAATGGTCACTCTGTTCCACCATACAAATCATCTCCTTGTAATTGCCTCGATACCAACCTCCTCTTCTAGCCATCATTCATACCCAAGTCAGTAATAATCCTCTCACAATGCAATAGCTAGTTTTCCACTTCAACAACATCCCCCATTCTCGGTTCAACTTAGCATGGGTACGACCAACCGATACCATGAGATTAATTTCTCCTACATTTATAGCATTTCCTCCAACTACTCTTACAATTGCTCCAGCTTACATTAGGTTGACAAGGAACCGAAACATAGTCCCTATTTATACTAGTAGGGTTGTAGCAACTACATTAGAATTTGCATTTTGATTAGCATTTCCCTGTCGACCTTGGTTTCTTCTGGTATTGGTTCGAACATTTCCACTAATAGTAGTGCTTCCTCCACCAAGATTCACTCTTTCGTTTCCTACTTCCATATCTTGCTTTCTCGTAATCTACATATGAGCCTAAATAAGATACAGAAGAATGGTCTAAGAAAGAGGGGAGAATATACACTTATATAAAACAAATACAAGTATATTACTATTTCGTTATCCCATACCCCAACCTTATTCTCTGATTCATTTGGATTATGTCTTCAGAAACCTTTTAATTTTTTAAATTTTACATAAACCTATGCTCTGATACCAACTTGTAGCATCTCCAATTTTGAGGCCTGAAACTAAGTACTATAAATGTTGAGCTGTCCATGGTTATTAATTTCCAGTGACAAAATGCAGCTCTGTTAATCATATCACCGGAAGCACATGAATATGAATTTTTTTAAACATAATTCAATAACAAATGTTTTTCATTACAATTCATAAATAACACTTCATATTCATTACATACTCATTCGTAATCTTACATTCAAAGAAAATGTAATTATTATAAAATACTCTAAATTGGACTTATGAAGATGCCCTTTTGGTGGATCCTATGCAGTTAAAGCGCTCGGCAGATTCAAAGCGGCGGAGGTGCAAAAAGTCATAGCGGGGATACAGCGAGGATATAGCGGGATATAGCGGATAGCTCTAAAATAGCATATAAAACTTGTACTTAATGTTTTTACAAATATATAAATGGTAATTAAATGAAAAATTATCGTTCAATTGAATTATAATTAATACATAAATGATTTTAAACAAAAAAACATGTGCGAATATACTTTAAATAAACATAAAACTGTTATATAACATAATTGAATTTAGTAGAATATTAGAGTATTTTCATTTCTGAAAATATATTAAAAACTAAATCAAATTAATTAGTTTCATAATTTTTATAACGTATAAATGCAATTTTTTAATTCATTTTACTAAAGAAGATATAGCGGAAATAGCAAAATATAGCGGGGATTAAAACGGAAAGGCTATATTTTGGGGCTACATGGAAAAATCATTGCGGTAGAAATACGCTATGAGATATTGCGGGGTTATAGTGGGGTAATAGCGGGGCATTAACTACACAGGGTGGATCAGAGTCCAACACTTGGCAAATTTATAACTTGTCATTACGTCCATACAGAAAAAGTCAAACAATACGATGGATTAGATAAAAACTCCTAAATAACTAGATTGTCTCGCACACGTCTTTGGGAGCTTATTCATCTTACTAGAAAGCTGGGAACCCTTACTCACGACATACTCAAACAAATATTCGAGAGTTTAAGGGGAAAAACAAAAACTTCGGATCAAACAAATAGTCTGGTGTGAATAATAACCTATCATCTTGAACCAAAAATAGATATTTAGTGACCACGCTGCTAAGCGAAATGGTTTTTCCCTCACTAGTATGTTAACCAACATATAAACCGTATACTATGCTCTTCCTCGCATAATGGTTAAAACATAATAACATTATCGTATGCAAATATGCAATGTGGGTAAGTTTGACTTATATGTCAACATAGGGTTATATCTACCCTAAGTTCACCCTTTTACAAAACTGATTATTTGTCTCAATCCATAGTATTCCTAGGATCACTATGCACCTGTTAGTTTTCATGGACTAAGTAATAACCTATTAAAGCTCGTAAGGACTACCTGTCTGAAATCATAGTTTTCATGGGATCACTAAGAACCCATTGGTTTCTACTAATAACAATTTCCAGTTATAGTTTTCATAGGATAACTAGGAACTTGTTGGAACTCTCCAATACCATATCTTATATCACAGTTTTCATGGGATCACTATGAACCTATTGGATTCTTCCAATACCATACCTACAAATCATAACTTTCATGGGATCGTTGGGAACCTATTGGATATCCTCCTATTACACCACTCAAGCTATAGTTTTTGTGGGATGACTACAAACCTATTGGACCCTTCCAATATCATATCTCAAATTATAATCTTTGATCAGTCTCTCTATCATATACCTTTGATCTACCTGATCTCCTGGATGCTATTTTATTCACTCAGAAGTTAAATCTGATTAAACTTACTAGTGGGTCCACTTATTGGTCATTCTGCCCTCAAATATCCTAAAATGCAGTTATGGGTCCTGATGATGTGAATATAACAATAATAGTCATGCAAAATAACTTATCAAATAATAATTAGAACATATTGCATCCATCATTCAAATATGTTCAATCAATTGGCATCTTATAATTAATTACCCTCAAGTAATAACGCTCTTTGGTAATTTCATATAAAAACTTGTGCTAAGCAATAATTTATTCCTTGAAAACATTTATCATTATAAATGATTAATCCCTTCAATTCACATTTAAAACAAGGAAAATATAGCTCTTTACTTTACCAATTTCTCATACCACTTTATAAACCATGTTAATATTGACGTGCTAATGTTGGAAATAATAATAGATGTCACACATCTTCAGTATAGGGCTTAATGCAAAAATTTAGAATATGTTCATTTTCAAGAACTAGGGACATTGAGATAGCCATCATGAGACATACCTACATATCAAAACCTTTAAAATAATTTTGATTTAATAAAAAATATGGAAATAATGTTGAAGTCGTTGTTATTGCAGTATAGAAATTTATAGGTTGCCGAACCTATTGAACATAGCCTTTTATATATGAATATACCTTGAAGCCAACACTGATAACATGTAGCATCAATATCGTAAAACACAGATATTGGATGCTCTAATAATAGTGACCACTATGCTATAATAAGGGTTATTGAAACCATGTAGCAGCGACATTACCGTAAAACAATCGATATCGAAAGTAAGGTTGGCAGCATCACCGTCTTAGTTACGAAAATAGATGACATAAGACATCATAGCGACACCGAAAAGATAGCATCAATAGCGCTGTAGATAGTTTAATAATGGAACTAAAGGGTTACGACATTACTTAATTATGGCATTAATGTTGTATATTATCAAAATAAGGAAATAAGGGCGGTCGGCATTACGTGGTATATTATATGATTACCAAGTCGATATTGATGGGATGTCGGCATTAATCACTTCAACATGGATGGAATAATTCCATAATTACCTGAGTAGATATCATATGCTTCTATCCATATTAGTATCGCTAGTCATAGCTGTGGCATTATCAGGGCATTTGCATTGATATGTGCGGCATGGCAATACCGTTATTATCGTAAAACTGTTTTATTTCTATATAAAGAAATCCATTTTCACCAATTCTTATTCTTTTTAGATTTTATATTGTTTGAAAACGAACTTCCCCAAATTTCTTTCAAAAAACTACTGTAACTCGATTTTCTTTCCCAAAGCAGTTTTTGCACCCTTTAAATAATATTAATATTTAATACATACTTATAAGCTTTTATAGCTTAATAAACTCATGTATAATCATAATCTTTTGGGAAAAAATCTCAAAACTCACCAAAATAAAGAGTTATCACATTCTTTAACATATAAACATTTCGGGGCCAAAATTATTAATTAAAATTTTAATAATTAAAACTCAAAATAAATTCTCTTTCTTCCTTTGGAAATTCATAAAATGTTCCTATTAATTAGGAAAATTATGAAATTTAAAAATCCATCTTCAAAATTATGTTTTACACATCATATCACAAAATCAAATTTTTTCGAGATTAAAAACTTAGGTTTTACCTTTAAAACCTATTAAAAAGTTCATAAAATTTTAAATAAATCAATATTTTATCCAAAAAATAATAAAATAAAATGAGGAACATCATTGCATCATCACAAATCGAAATCCTTTAAGAATCGAAATTAGAAAACATATAAATGAGATGGTCTATTATTATTCATCTTAGATTGAATAATGGAGTTGAGATTTGATGGAGAATGTTTTCCTTAGCTTTGCCTCCTAAATCCCTTTTAGATTTCCTCTTCTCTATCTTTTTAACGGCCGATCTTGTTCTTGGTTCTTGATGGATTTTCAAAAAATAAGATTGAATAAGGGGTGACGGTTTAAGGGATAAAAGGTATATCTATTTCTACTTTGCCCCTCTCATAAAATCTTTTATGTTTTAAGTTCTAAAACACTCTTAACAATTAATTAGTTAAGGCTCGATCTTGTTATTAACCAAATCTCATCCTCCTTTTCTCACTACATATCCTATTATTCTATTTAATTTGTCTAATTAAACCTCCTGAATAATGTTAATCAAAATTAGGGATGTTACATTGACTTTCATACGAATGATATGCGACATTCCATACCGCATTTATGATGTATTATATCGCTTGAGACCTGGCATTGCTTTGTAGTGGGTTCAACATTAAATATTCTCGTATAAGGGTGAGATGCTCTTAATTGTGCAGCAACCTTATCTTCATTGGTTTGATATCGTCAGTTGGTAATTTCTTTGTTTTCACAAATGCGATAATCCATAGTGTCTTTGGATTTAATATCACTTCAGCTTCCTTGTAAAATATGTGGATAATAGTTACCATATATAGAAATATTCCAATTAATGTTTTGATTTAAAACAACTTATATACATGTAAATATTGTCATCTATAAGGCCTCCAAAATAATAAGGATATAGGCTCAGGTTAAATGATAGTGAAGATCAAATTAAAATGGAATAGCTTTGGTAAGGAAACTAACCTTTTTATTTAAAAAGTTCTTACTTAGTTTTTGATATATGCTTAAAGGTTAAATTCATTTATTGAATGGTTGGTTATGTTGTTGATTTATATGTGTTATATGTGCTTGAATATACATGTATATGCTTAGTGTGAATGCTGTGTAAATGGAAAATGAAACTTAGTTAGTAATTTAGCAAGTTAATTCCCCTTTGCTTGGGTATGTTGATTATGTCATGAATATATGTTGGTAGACTTGCTTGTGATCTGTATACTAAAGCATCATATTATAGTTCTCTACCAGCTATTAGATATTCTATTTGAGTCTTTAAGGCCTGATAATGGTAGGGGCTTTCACGCTTCCTTTTCCTTAGTACTAATAAAATAAGAATAGAACTAGGGCGCTAACCTTTCTCTATAAAAGGTGGGACTGCGCTTGAATTTGTTAGTTGCGATGTAGAGAATACCTTATTTCAAAAACTGGTTACTGAAATATTGAATTTGAAAGTTTACAGGTTTAAACTTTAATTTAATTTCTAAAATCCTTACCTTTGTTTTCAAAAATATATTCAGTATTTATAAAAGTGATTAAAGTATAAAAGTTAAGAATTTAGAAACTATTAAATGTAAAATCAAGTTGTGAAAAGTACATGTTATATAGTGATAATCGCTATAAATGCAGTTCGTGAAAATGAACTCTTTTTGAAATCTTAAATGTTTTCACTTAAGTAGGAAAGTGTTTTCAAAAAAGATTATAAGTAATAAAAGTAATTGCTTATTTATTTATTGAATTATTATTTAATTTATTTAAGTTGACTAGTACTTAATCATTTGTTAACAAAGGCAATTAGTACATAAAAATTAATCAAGGAATTTAATTATTAGTTAGTAATTAATAAAAGGTTAATTATTATCTAAATAATTATTTAAGAATTAATTATTATTTAACAAAGTTTAAGGTATTAATTAATTATTTATTTTAAAAGGGTTTAAGTACTAATTAATTTTTAATCAAGTTAAATTTAAGTTAGGATTTATTTGAATCTTAATTATGATCTAATAATTTTAAATAAAATTTTAATTTATTATTTAATTTTTAATTAAGGATTATTAAATTAATTAATTAATATTAATTAATATGTAATCTAAATTTAAAAGTTTAAGTTATTATTTAATAATTAAATAAAGATTAATTATGGTTTAATTGTTTATTTAAAACTATTATTTTGATTATTTAGTTAAGGATAAATATTACTTAATTATTTATTTAAAAGTTAATTTTACTTTAATTATTCATTAAAGGTTTAATTATTATTAAAGTAAAGAGTTAAAATGTTATTAAATTCCTAAATAAAAGTCTTAAAGTTCCAACCACTTTATTTCTAAAGATTAGTTTTTGCTTTTAAAGCAACTCTCTTTTGAGAGTATTTTAGATCCAAGGGATTTCTTTGTCGATTACCCTTAAGTAACCTTAAATGAACATGAAACCCTTGTTTAGTGGAATTAAACACCGTTCTACTAATTAAATTTTATTTGATATCTATTTGGTAGAATAAATCATAGTACTTCCATAATTCACTAAGTAGATTATGTTGACATCGATTAGGCAAAATAAAAACATATTCTGTTATTATATTAACTCGGATATGTGTTTAGCAGAACTAATCCAGTCCTGCTATTTTGGTAACTTGGACATTTACCTATATGATTAATCATTATTGGTTGATTTCCTTTACATATCTGCTTGTTATGTAAATACCTGTGTTATAACTTGGATAAACAAAACTCAATTGAATGAACCATTGTGGTCACTAAGCCTTTTTTGATTTTGTGAAGTCAAATATTTCATTTTTAATTTTGATAATGCTCTAAAGTTTATTACTATTTAAAATAAGGTATTTTAAGAATGATTAAGCAATGATTTTATATAAAGTGTTTTTGAAGTAATTTAACACTTTTAAATGATTGTTTAAAATCATTATTTTGTTAATGGTGGTTCAAAGATAAATTTAATTAAGAGTGTTAATGAATGATAGCTTATTTATTTAAAGGTGTTTTAAATTTAATAAAGAGTGTTATTAAATGATAACTTATTTACTTAAAGGTGTTTAAATAATTGAATTTTTCAAAGGAACTTTAATAATTAAAGTTTATTTAAGAAGTTTTATTTAAATAAGGAAAGTTTATAAAAACTTTATAAATTGTAGGTAATCTTGAAATTTGAGAAAGAGTTCTATAAATGATTTTGGATGTTTATAAAATGAGTTTTATAATGATTTTGGAGATTTATAAAGTGTTATATAAATGGTTTTGATATTTATTAAAAAGTTTTGTATATAAGCTTAAAGATTTATAAAGTGTTTCATAAATGAGTCTGGAATTGAAGTAATAGAGATTCCATAGATGAAAGAATTTATTAAAATGATTTATTGAAGAAAAATTATAAATGAATCTGAGATTTGAATTTCTCTTAACTGACCTTCTTATGGTGGTGTGGTACTTCCATTCCGTGCTTAACACCGAAGGAATAGTGTTTGGGGTTATTCTTTTCTTTAACTTAAACAACATTAGTTTTAATCCTTTTTGTATGATTTTGAAATATGAAAATCTTTTATAATGTTTTGTGAATTTACTTATGCCAGTGAGATAAATTTATGAATATTTTGATAAATATTTTGAAAAGAGATTTAAATAAATAAAAGATTTATTTTTAGGCTTAGTGATTGCTATGAGTAATTAATTCGCTGGATTGTTGGTTGTTTATTTATTCGATAGTTAAACAACCAATTATCAAATCTGGATCAAGACGTAAATCTAGAAATATCTAGGAGAAACACGTGAATTATTTGGCATAGTCGTCTTCGATGATGTTGTACTATGCATATAATTCTTGTTTTATTTCTTTAGGACAAAAAATAAGTAAATCCATTTACTTAATGGTTAGGAGGTGATCTTTGCTCTTATCTATTGCCTGATTATTTCCAAAAGAACCAGGGTTGATTTTACCAAAAACAATCGAATATTGTTTCGAAGAGACCAGGATCAGATAAATATAAATAATCCAAAAGTCACTTCAATCCAACTCAAGCATTTCAAACTGAAGACATCTTGAAGATGATTGAAAATGGAGTTTTAAAGTACAAGGGCTACTTGGTGCTAATCCAGAGAGTGATTCCAAAAATAAATGTTGCAAAGGTAGCACCTTCAGTTTCGTTCAGATTCAGAACGTACTTATACGGATGAACGCTAGCATTGCAAGTGGAACTGCTAAAGGAAGGTAAATTGTAGCCTCTAACCTCATCAACCAACAATGACAAAAGTATGGACATGCGGTAGGGCTATATAGGTCGCTTCCATTAGGGTATGATCATCCCTTATCTAGAGTCAACATCGATGTATGATTCAAACCCATTATGGTTGTTTGATCATAACCCAGGGTGATCATATTTGGCGCTATCTAGTAAGGGTTAGGGCCGGTACTGAGTAGCTGAAGTGCAACATGTTGTTGCCTCTAGTACATTTTATCTAGAGTTGTACTGATTCGGTGGGTATACCCTTACGCTTTCATAGTTAGAATTAAATTTTCAACATGAGCCTTCGGACTTGACTGTATGCCTATTATGCTAGAATTTAATTAATGTACTAATTTTGGCTAATATTTAATATTTAGTTTAAACCCTAGACATTATTATAATATCATTGGATTTCATATAAAAATGTTTTGGTTATTATAAGGTAGAAACTCATCCGTGTTTTTGTACAGCATAGACTTATGAGATATCTTTTATTTCAAAGGATTTTATAAGTTACAATGAAATTCATTATGATTTGAGTTTCTCACAGTAGTTTTACCAACCTGATCAAGGCATTATTTTCTTATAATGCTCAAGTTAAACCGAGCATATTTTCTAGATTTAGCTGGATTCTTTGGAGCTTTCAAGAGACAAGCTGGATTCTCCAAGATGTATTCACATACCTTAAAGTCTTTCGTTGTGTTTTGTTTGTTTTGTTCATGTCTATATAAATCAGTAACTGTAAGGATGGGCTATTATAACTGTCCAGAGATATAATAGGTTAGTGTTCTCTGATGTTGAGTATAATAAAGATGTTTTCTTTTTGGTAAAGATCTTGCATATATTATATATTTTAGATCATGATGTGAGATTCTATTCTATCTTTTCTTATAACCTGTCTTTTGAACACTTGAATCATCGGCACATAAATACCGATGATGTATTAAATGTTGTGTTTTAGGTGTAAGAAAGGCAGATCGTTACAAACACGTTAGGCATACTTTGATTAAGATGGACATAATAGGGTTTCAATTGCTTGTTGCAAGATGAACCATAAAATACTAGATGAATTGTAACGAGTCTAAATATATGAATAGCATAAACAAGTTAAATAGGAGAAATATATTGGGATGTTGCCAAAAGTCACACCTAGAACAATGAATCGATGCTAATATTTTCAATTGATTGATCTTCGGATTTTTCAAGAGTTGACAGATAAAATCCACCTTTAAAAAATTGATTTTATTTGTATTTGTTTTTGGTAAGTTGGAAGCCATGTAGGCCATTGAAATTTTCAGCCATTGAAGGTCGAAGAAGATAATGAGAAAAAATAAAATTTGTTAAGAAAGAATAGTGAAATAAATGAGATAGAATTTGTTTTAAAGAAAACATTGAAACCTTTCAATTTCCTTCTTTACAACCTTCCCAGTTTAAATCACAATTAAATCTCATCAAATCCACTTCCCCCACATGCCTGGCTTACTATAGAAAGAGGTAGAGTATCCCTAAAATTATCCAAATCCATTAAGCATGGGATCCATTTAAAAATAATTACATATTTTATCGATATCGTATATCGATACATGTATTTATAACTTTTATAGATGCACTTTATTAAGCACTAATGGAATTCAAAACAAATCAAATAAAATTCAATAATTAGTATTTCATGAATATTAATCAATTTACAATGATTATAAATTAATTATATCATATGGTTAATTTAGAGTATTCATTATTTTGGTTGTGCGACTCAAAGGTACAAATTCAATCAGCGATTAATATCGAACAATTTATGTATTAACATTCATATGTCACCTTAGTTAGTGGCATGACATTTTGGCTGAATTTATCGCTTCACATCATTTTGGTAAAATCCAATTTCGTTTATTACAAGCGGTACCCGATAGCAACGATTATTTTTACTAATTCTCTTTGTCAACAATATATCACATTAGGATTATGGAATTTGGTTTTGGTCCAAACTCCAGCATCATCCACATTCAACTTGATTGGCCTAAACATGAAATACTTAGTTCAATAATAACAGTTATTATTAACTATATCACTCTGGCCAAAGTCATTGACTTTGAGTTGATTACAGCTAACCGTAATACTAATTCCATAGAACTGAGGAGATAGATTCTCTATTGGATACAATTTCACTTCCAATGTTTCGTACTTAGACCCAACTATAGTCATTCAATGGACATCATGCCATGATTAACTATAATCAAAGTGGATTGTCCATAATGAAGCTCAACTATATTACTAAGTCGAGAGAACTGTGTAATATCATCACATCGACATGCTCTATTTGATCTTAGTTATATTAACCAATAGAAAACTTTCATGTAAGTCGTTTCATAATTATCCAATAACTATCAGTAGGTAACCCTTTGGTGCCTTCGTAGCCATTAGTAATATATTGCCTAATATTTAGAGAGCGTTACATACTCTAGTCTCAATGGATGTAACGTTATCCCACCTTGAAACATATTGACTAAGAATATTTATAATAATATGTTATTTTTAATGAGATACATTTCTTACGATTACAATATTGTAATTACTATCACATAATATATCATTTAAGAATTTTCTATTTAATATAATTTAAATTATTTACATAATTAATTGTGTCATAATATAATAAGTATATAGTAGAAAGAAAATACTTTTTGTTTCGAACATAATTGGCTATCGAGTTACATATATATTACAAATTTCATGATTGCCCTTAACGCATATCCCTAACTTTATTAGTCTACACTTTCACTTAGGCTTAATAATGAAATCATATGCTAACTACTATCAGTTTTCTCCAAACTAATCAGGCTAGTCCCTTAGTGAATAGGTTTATTGTTTTGTTTTAACTATCTACTCTCTCAATTAACTCCCTTTGAAGCTAATAAATTTACTTTATCATATGGAACCTTCTGGAGTATGTTTTTTGACTTCTAGTGAGCTTTGTTTCCTTATACAAACAATATCGTAACATTATTATCACATAACAATGTCATGCGATTCTCAATGTTTAGGATCATCCCTAACCTTAGCTCGGTTATAAATTTGTGCATTTTCTTATTCTACTTTTATCATAGCACTATTTAGGGCAATGTGCTAAGGCTTTGGTTAAATCAACCTCTACTTATTATTTGGAACACTTCCAACCTAAGTTTCTCAACTTAAGATTGAGCATGAATTTGGATTGACATACTACACTCGATATCATTTATGAATTTGAACTCCACGCACTCCTTCATAAGAAGTTTTTTGTTTCTATAAATATTCTCTAGTACTTCGTAAGTACTCGAGAACACTCTTAGATAACATAATAATCTCAATTAAGATTTGATGCTTGTTCCATGTATGAAATACATAAGATAAGTGTGATACTGTAGACAATATAGCATGTACGATAATTCCTATTGCTAGTACATAAGCAACCTATTTTACAAGCTCTATGTTGAACAATTTAATACAATGTATGTGTATGTCGTGTTGGTACATTCCCAATATCCTTTTATACTTATTATATACAATGTCTTTTTGAATTCTATATCCATAGTTAAACAACCAAACTAAAATGATTTTAACGCATGTACATTCCCAATATTATTAATAATCCTTATAGTGTTTTCTTATGGACACATGCTTCCTTTGAATTTTGACTGAAATCCAATTTATTTGATATCTGCATCAATATTCTTGCTTAACTTCAATACTCGTCGAATAATAATTTTGTATCATTTCGTAGATCATAGCCCATATTCGCAAAATCAATTGTAACAAACTGCGCCTTAACAAGCCCAATTTTTCACTAAATCAAAAACCCAAGTCCACTAAGGCACAGATCGTTGGTGTTGGTATCATGTACTAAACAAAAGTATATCAGAGAGCCATTGATAAGAACTCACAACATAATAAAGTATTATACACAAACGTGCACGCACACGCACTCATATATGCATGTGCACACACATATACACATTCCGATTAAGT
Source organism: Allium cepa (assembly GCA_030765085.1). Classification (NCBI taxonomy): domain Eukaryota; kingdom Viridiplantae; phylum Streptophyta; class Magnoliopsida; order Asparagales; family Amaryllidaceae; genus Allium; species Allium cepa. The sequence continues at coordinate 447,777,074 of CM060931.1, forward strand.
CCACTCAAGTATCTAGTGCCCTTGTCAGTGCAAAGAATGCTTGGGAATCCGTCCTTCTATCGTTCTTGCTTTTGTACCAGCACGCGTTCATCTAAATCTATCTTATGGGTTGTAATAAGGAGGGGGTCAAAACAACGTTCCGGTGATCAGTAAATTACATATCTTATTCTTAACATTAGTTTATGCTAAAAAATTTCCATTGCATTTTATGTCTATTAATCAAAGCTTAGTCAGTTTGACTTTATATATGCCTAAGACACACTCAACGTACTCCAAGCTATAATATATATATACACACACACACACACACACACACACACACACACACACACACACACACACACATACGAGTGTGTGTTCTTTATTGTCCATAATGCTTTATGTTCAAGATCAGTCGATAAGTGACATGCTTTATCATATACTAATCGAAAAGGGTACATCTCAAAATTATTTTCAAAAGCAGTCTTGTAAGCCGAAAGTGCATATGTCAATTTTTTATTAACATTTTTCTCAAAAATTTGTTTTATTTGTCAATTTGAAACTTCAACTTGACCACAAATTTGAGGATGATAAGGAGTAGATAACTTGTGGGTTATCATGTATTTCTTTACCAAAGTTTTGAAAGACCGATTACAAAAATGGCTTCTGTTATCACTTATTACTGTGCGAGGTATACCAAACCTAGAAAAGATGTTTTTTTTATGAATTTCACAACAACCTTATGGCCGTTTGTTTTACATAAAATGACTTCAACCCATTTGAAAATGTAGTTGACGACAAGGAGAATATAAATATTTCTAAAAGAGTTAAGAAATGGTCCAATAAAGACATTTCCCAAGCGTCAAAGGTTTTAATCATTAGGATTGGGGTTAACGAAATTATGTTTCTTTTCGTGATTTTTCCAAACATTTGACAACAATCGTACACTTTACAAAACACGAACGCATCTTTGAAAAGTGTAGGACAACAAAAGCCACATTGGAGCATCCTTTACCTGATTTTAGGACTAAAATGTCCACCACAAGCTTGTTCATGACAAAATGAAAGAACACTTTTGATTTTTCTATCTGGGACACATTATCAAATGATTTCGTTAAAATAATACTTAAACAAGTATGGATCGTCTAAATAGAAATATTTCACTTGGGATAGAAATTTGTATTTATCTTATTTGGATCAAAACGAAGGAGTTTCTTTAGTGACTAAATAGTTCACTATATTGGGAAACCACGGATCAATGGAAACTGAAAAGAGTTGTAAGTCGGGAAAGTTCTAGTTGATCGATAAAGAAAATGGTGCATTTGAAAGATGAAATAATTGTTCGCTAAGACATCGTCGGATCCTTTTTGGTCTTTGATTGTAAGATCAAAATCATAAAGTAATAGGATCCAATGAATCGCAAGAGACTTAGCATCCTTTTTAGCAAAAAGGTACCTAAGAGCGGAATGATTATTATAGACCGTGATGTGCGAGCCTATCAAATAAGTCTAAACTTTTCTAGTGAAAAAACTACGGCTATAAGCTCTTTTTTGATGGTTCTGCAATTGAACTAAGCATCGTTCAAAGTCATACTAGCGTGGTAGATGTTGTGAAGGATTTTGTTGATACATTGTCCTTGGACAACACCAGCCGCAAAGATAGAAGCGTCACATATAATCTCGAAGGGAAGAACCTAATTAGACGAGCAGATGATTAGAGCATATATGAGTTCATTTTTATGACATTTAAAACAAGAGACACAATCAGAATTGAAATCAAAAGGAACATCTTTTAGAAGAGTACAATTAAGGGCTTAGCAATTTTACTGAAGTCTTTTACAAAGCATCGGTAAAATCTAGCATTCTCTAAGAAGGATCCAATGTCCTTAATAAATGTGGAAATGGATAAGTTTGAACTAACATTGACTTTTTATTTATCTACCTTAATGCCCTTATTTGAAATAACATGTTCAAAGACTGTGCCATGCTCGACCATAAAGGCATTTTTTTCAATTTAAAGTTAAGTGTTTCTCTTTGCATCGATTTAGAACCAACACAAGATTGTGTAAGCATTCATAAAAAGAATCTCTAAAGATAGAGAAATCATCTACAAAAACTTCTAAAAATCATTCGATCATGTCAAAAAAAGATGCTAACCATGCATCTTTGGAAAGTCACAGGGGCATTACAAAGTCTAAATGGTATGCGCCAATAGGGAAAGGTGCCAAAAGGACACAGGAAAGTCATTTTTTCTTGATGGAAGCAACTGAGATTTGGTTATAACCGGAATAACCATCAAGAAAACAATAGAATTCATGGTCGATTAATCATTCAAGCATTTGTTCAATGAAAGAAAGAGGGAAATGATCTTTACATGCTGCTGCATTTAATTTTCGATAATCAATAAAAACACGCCAATCAATTTGAGTATTGGTCGGAATGAGTTCGTTAGCATCATTCATGACAATGGTGAGTGTGACGGTCCGCAAATCCGTACTATTTGAATCGACAATAAATCACACATGCCCGACCCAGAAAGCTCAGACTAACAGAAAGTCAGGAGAGAAAAGAAGAGAGAAGAAGGGAATAGAAGAAAGAGAGAAGAGAAAACAAAATAAAATAATACATAATTTCACATTGTAGCGATATAATATCATATCAATAATCTTTACAATACAGAAAATGTATATACATACATCAATCAGAGTTCAACAATCAATCACTAATCATTAGCCTGGAGAGTTATAATAACCTATCCTCACAATTACCGATAATATAAACAACAACTAAGCAGCGGATAATCAAAACAGATACGTGTATACGAAATGAAGATCTCCAACTCGCATGCTGAAGCTCCAAAAGCACCAAATATGAATCTATAAATATACTCGTTCTAACCTGAGCATTGAAAGGAAAGAACACTCGGATCAGTATGATAAACCAGCATGAGCACAAAAGGTCAAGGGCAAATTTATCATTTTGATGGTTACTGATTTATGGACTTTGGACAAATTTTCCTTATATTTTTCTTGGGCCTTAGTAGTTAATATCTTCAAGTCTACCATAGATTCATTCATCATTTCATAGTCCAGTCTCACCGAAATATCGTTTGGTTAGGTGTTGAATAACAATTTCAACTCTAAAAGCCTACCTAGAAAGAATTGAGACAACTCGTAGTACCAATGAATATGAAGAAGAATCAAAATAAATTCTGATATAACAAAAGCAATTCGTTTATCATATTAATTGAGTTTTATTGCGTGCAATACTGGTTCCGTGTAATTGTCTAGTGAATAGAAAAAAAAATTCACTTTTGTTCTTTTAACCAACAATTGAACAATAAAAAAATCTATGTGTTATTTGAGATTAGGAGAAAGAAGTGGAATTTCATTAATTTTTCCATAACATTTGGGATTCCTTTTTAGTATGTAATTTCTCTCGTAACATTACACTTTCTTTTACATAATCATACTAGGTGGATCCCTCTCAAAGTTTTTCATGAATTAGATAATTCCTGTAATTTTGCTTATTTATTTTTGTTTATTTAGCTAGAGCGTTGTTACTATAGAATTTGCATTGTTAATGCAAAATAGTACATGTTACATATAGAGTGCATTGTGAAAATAACGTTTTGTTCACTTATACTCAACTCTGTAGGAAGAAAAAAAATCTGGTTAAGAGCTTGGATGTTTATATATATAATTATATATATATAATTATTTAAATATAAACTTGGATAATCTCATATGTACACATGCACATGCAGAGCTTTTGTCACATTGCGTAGGTACATCTGTGCATGTGCCTTGACGGTATTGGAGAACCAAAGTAGTTTGTAAACTTCTAAAGAACAATGCACTGTTCTCCACGAACAACATATGATGTATGCTTTCAGCAATATTATGATAGTATCTAGTTGGAGAGAATAAAGACTATTGTGCAGTTTTAACGAATGAAATGTGAAAATAAAACCAAAAAATACATTGCTAATGTATGCCTTATTTAGTGCAGCTTTAGCAGAAAAGATGAATCGATGGAATTTCCGTTAATATTGGTGAGAAAATGTATGGAGGTAAAAACATAAATAAACTTAAAATAGTTCTTCCTAATGAATTTTGATTATGCATTAAACCTTAGGCGTGTTATAAAATGAAGAAAGTAGAAGTCGTTAAAGAGAGAGGCAGAAGATATATTATTCATTCTTGAAATTAGACCTGTATTTACATTACATAGCCTCCTTTATATAAAGGCTTTAGAGCTAAGGATTTAACATATTACACGATGTGGGACTAAACAAAACAACAACTAAAAGCATATTTATTTCATGATTTACATATATTGTAACACTCCCCTTTGAATATGCGTCTACAAAATCTTGAATGCTATGATAACTTGAATTTTTCCATTTCGAAACGTGTCTGATGATTGCTCCTCCTCATTATTATCTTGCTTGCATTTATCGATTCAGTCGATATAGATATTGTCTGTTGCCTCATTAAAATCTTCTGTAAGGAAAACCCCAATGGAAAAAACCTTGAAAGAGGAAAAGAGTGCAACTAGTGAAATCATAAATATCATACTTAAAATTATATTCCTTCTAAGATTTTGATACTTCGGGATCGAAATAATGCCTCATTAAACCCTTATTAAGAAAAACCCAATGGGAAAAATCTTAGTGAGGGAAAAAAAAGAGTATAATAACATATCTTATTTTCTCATTTCTTCAAATGAAGTTTGATACTCTGGATCAAACTAATGCCTCATTAAAACCTTACTAAGAAAAACCCTATGGGGAAAATCTTAGTGAAGGAAAAAGAGTACAATGTATTATTACATTATTTCAATAATTTACAAAATCAAATAGAGTTTGATACCTCTGAATCAATACAATACTTCATTAAAAACCTTACAAAGGAAAAACCTATGGGAAAAATCTTAGTGAAAAAATAGTACAATATAGTATTACATATTTTAATAGTTTACAAAATCAAATAGAGTTTGATACTTTTGGATCAATATAATACTTCATTAAAAACCTTACAAAGGAAAATCCTATAGGAAAAACCTTAGTCAAGGATAAAAATACAATTTAACTAACATATTTGAGATTATTTCTTGAAAAAATGTTTGATTCTTCTACATCAAGATAATGCCTCATTAAAACCTTAGTAAGAAAAACCCAGTGGGAAAAATCTTAAATAAGGGAAAAGATACATTGTAACTATTTCCAAATGTTACTGGGGAGTTGATACTTCTGGATCAACATAATGCCTCATTAAAACCTTACTAATAAAAACCTAATAGGAAAATTCTTAGTTAAGGAAAAAGAGTGCATTATAAAATGCTTATGGATGCTCCCCCTGATTTAAAAGTTTCCTCTGAATTCGCATTTATCTTTCAGTAACTTAAATTGGTTGTAGATACTTCTAGATCCATAAATAACAATCAAAATTTCAAAGATTGTTTCTTTCAAATATTATTTGCATTTTACGCATTTTTTCTGCTACCTTTATGAAAAACACATCATGTGCTTTCACTTTTATACTTCAAATCAGTTTTGCATATTGCAACTGCATCTTTGATGAATATTAAAAGTTCTATTGCAATAATACTCAAAAGCAGGAAGTAATCTACTCATCTTGAAGTGCATCAAGAATTTCATTACAGTAATACTTAAAAGAAGGTTGTAATCTATATTCCATGTTCTTTGCATTCTTTATAATCATCGAAGTTATTTGTATTCTTCAGGCATTTATATATTTTAATAAGATTTGCATATCGCAACTAACACTTTAATGGATATTAAGAGTTTCATTACAATGATATTTGAAAATAAGAAGTAATCTACTCATCATGAATTATATCAAGATTCACATTACAACAATACTTAAAAGTAGGTTGAAATCTACTCTCCTTGTTCTTTGCATTCTTTATAACAATGAAAGTTATTTACATTCTTCAGGAATTTGTATGCTTCCATTATTTAATATGATTTAAACAACATTTATACCTTCGGGGTATATTAAGTATTTCAAGTACTTTCGGTACTTTGCAGACTACATGTCCATATTTCTCTACTATTAAAGGATTCATGATGGCCAGTCATGTTTTTCCCTAATTCAAGATTCTTAATCTATTTATAAACATAAGCGCTTTATTATTTATAAATTCATCATCAATAATTATTTCTTGTCAGTTTTAGACATGATTTATTAATCTCTTTGATTATCATGTTTTAGGTACCTAAACCACTTTCTAGGGTTATTTGACAATCATGTCATTAGTCTCTTCAAGCACCCTTAAGTGTTTCTTCAAGAACACTCATATCTTTTATTTGGCATCTTTATTACTTACTCCAAAAGTATTTCAAACTGACTTTCCTACCATATTTCAGATGTGGTTTACACATTTTGATCGTTCAGAGATTCAAATCTATATTGAAGAAAGTCTACTAGGGTTATTATTAATTTATTCAAGGTACTTAATATTTTGCATCATTATACATGTTAACAAATATTTGACACTGATGATCAAAATGAACTTGTATCCTTTTACCCTCCCCTTCAATGTTGACAAACATTGTCACATTAAATAATAATCATCTTTGGATTCTCATTTTGATCCATTATTATATTGCTACTAGCATATACACGATACATATTAATAATAAGAGGATGATCCTTTTATCAATTGATAAGATGCATTCAAGTGATATTTGCAAGCTTCTAGCTCATGTTTAAATATGAGATTCAATTATGCCAAGTTTCATGAAATATAATCTAGTTGAAATTGTACAAATTTTTCTAAAATAAGATTCCAGCTCTCAATTTGTAGAGATAACGTAAAGATATTCTAATGTTTTCATTATAGTTCCAATATGGTAGCTATTCATTTATATATCCACAAAACTCAACAAATTTCTATTAAATTTGCTTGAGTATAATGTAATTTGAATTAAGATATATGTATCATTTGGTAATACTATATGAGCTCTTCCAGACCCTTCAATTATATAGCAAATTTTCTATGGTTGAAATTTTTAGCTAAAATATTTTCAGATAGTTTAGAGAAAAACTTATGGTTTTTCAAAATTATATAAGTCGTTGCACTATCTAGTAGGCATATATTACCACTCAAATATTGATGGTCCATATCTTAAGAATTAAAGACAATATAGTTAGTCAACTATTAAAATTTGTAAGCATTAAATAAATGCTAATACTTTCCAAAATAAAATAAAATGGACTACTGATTAAAATACAACATTCATCGGTACGTTCTTTCAATTAGTTCTAAAAAGAAAAACATACAAGCACCAACTTCCAATTGGTTGAAACTTCAGGTTCAACCACTCTTGTTTAGTGTTTGGAAGTGTGACCATCTTCAAGTGGTTATAAAGCTCCTTCAGGGAGTTCCATAAGTAAAGATGATTTTTTTTTCCCAGTTAAATGTATTATTTTAAGATTGCCGTGGATATGACACCTTAAAAATATAAGAGCCTTTGTTTTATCCTACTGGGACATATCATTATTATTATTAATGGCATATACTAAGCATTGAGATTGTAATTGAATGTCAGCATCCAATATCCATGACAAAAAGTTATCTCCTAATAAGTCTAAAGTTTTAGATTCAAGCTTGGCTATGTTTACCATATTACCAACTATCAATGGAAACAAAAATGCATAAGCATCAAAATATTGTTCATGGGTATATAATTAATGCGTTTCATAAAATAAGAACTCATATCTGATAGTAGTTACAGTGAAAGAATAAAAATATTACTACAAAATAGTAAAAGATAACCAAATATAATCTATAAAAGCGCTATAATTTCTTATTTACATCCTTTTGATAGCTCTAGATCCAATCTCATTAATTTGCATTAATTAATTTCCTTGAAAATGCAAAACTACTCTCGAAAATATGGAAAGGCCTTTATATGGATTGATTGGTGGAGAAGGGATGAATTATAATCAAAGATTGTGCATAGCTTGCATGAAAATTATGATATGAAATATAGACCATCTCTTCGGGAGAATATTTAAATATATTTCTTCAAGAAATGATTATTCATATAATATTTCTTATGAAATAATAACTAGGAATATGACCTTTATGGTATAATTAGACATATGAACATAGAACAATGTATTTTTGAGATAATCTTAAACTTTTTAGATCTAATCTAAATTAAATCTGGATCCTTGGTAATCATATTTATGTACACTTATTTGGTTTAATAAAATTACCAAATATATAAATAAATCTCTTCTAGAGATACGTTATCATTTTCAAATTTATAAATCTCTTCTAGAGATATTTTAGTATCACCGCTTCTGGAGTGAACTTTCTCTTCTAGAGATATATATATATGCACTATTGAAATACCATATCAATATAAAATATTTATTTTATATAAATTACATAATTACTACTTTTACAGTAGCATAAAATATCCTTGTCGGAGAATTTTGTTGTAACCGCTTTTAAAATGGCATATCAAACTTTAAATACAGTGACAAAATTAGATTCACCGACTAAAAGTAAGATGCAAGAGATAAAACCACTACTTTTGGAGTGTAACATTGGTATACAATATCATTTTTTTGGATAAATTATTGTTATTACTTCAAAAAAATTATATCATTATTCCTCCGGAAATATAGTATTTCCTTTTAAGGAATTGTAATGTAACAAAAATAAAATTCCTATAACATCTCTCCTGGGATGTTGGATTTTGTAATATAAATGTAAATAAATCTCTAAAAAATCTCTTTTGGGATGATTTATTAATTTCCTTTAACTTCTTCAAGGAGTACAACCTTACCATTTTACACAATTTTACTAGAGCTTCGAGCTTCTAATTCATGAATTTCAAGTTCATTAATTTGTTATGAACTTCAGCTTCTCAATTTTTGTGTAAACTTCCTTTTTAGAAGCTTGTACATTTTGACAAATTAAAAAAAGGATACTGAAAAGAATCCAAGCTTGTAAACTTTATCAGAAATTCTTTTCATAATTCAAGACTTTAGGTCATGAATTTTGAGTTATACAACTTCTATTAAAATAATTTCTTTGCACAACTTCAAGTTGTTGTTAAACCTAATTCTTCCATTACGCCAGACATTACTTGTCAAAATAAATACACCAAATAGTACATCGTATGCCAATTCTTATTCCAAACATAAACATAAAATATTATTTAATTTACAATAACTAATGCATTTAATACATTTATGACAAAAATAAATGCATTTAACCTTTATGTGATCTAAGATATAACTAGTATCATAACAAAATGATTTCATTATAAATATATATGAATCAATTGAATAAACAATAGTTAAATTAACATAATTTCATCGCATATCTATGTTCAAAATTACTCAATAATAAAATTAAAATGGATATCTTAAAGAGAAAGTCTATTCTCAATAATTAAAATTTCTAAAATAAACAACATTATCATCTCAAATCTATCTATATCATTCATAATCATAAATAACTATACATCTCAGATCCGAATTATATCCCTTATAGGAAAATTAACTTCATTTCTTTACCAAATATAGCAAAACAAACATGTAAATCTACAAATGTTATCTCATAAATTTGGGGAAGTAATATTCTTTTCAAAAAATAAAAACATTTTATAATTTTATTTAATTACACAAACTATATACAGATCATTTAGATCTTGCTTTCTACATTAGAAGCTACCTTTTGGTCTAGGAAAAACAACTTACCTTCAAACAAAATCCAAAATTATCAAGAAAAAAAACATTCATACATAAATCAAATAGATCTGAAATTTTAGTAAGATATTACAAGAATTCAATGGCTTATGAATAAAGTCGATTCAAAACTTACCAAAAAAAATCAAAAATTCAAAATGAAATCAAAGATGAGTGGATCTAATACCACTTGTTAGAAACGTTGAATCAATTCAAATTGAACATTTATCAAGTACAAATTCTGAAAGAATAAATAAATTTGCTTTCAACTAAAAGATATGTTGTGACGGCCCTGACTCGACCTTCGAAAATCGACACTGAATACGACACTCGTATTCAAATGCCGCAGATCCAAACATCGAATCTAGTTCGCCGGAGCTTATAACACCATTAAGTACAACACAGCGGAAGAAAAAGAATATCAATATATATAACATTGATACAATGACAGATAAAACATCTGATATAATATGACACGGCAGAATGATACAATAGATATCAATACTATCAGAGATACAAGAAATAGCAGCGGAAAGATAATGATAACACTAATAGCGGAACAATATCTCCTTCTCCAAGGCACTAATCCAGAAAACAGCTCGAACTCCCCATAACTATGCACAAAGATAAGCAAGGTCAGTCATGATCCAAAGACTGAACTAATTCCAGATAATCTACTAGACATGACTATCTGAAAAACTCAACTCTAGACTGCACGTGTGGAAAAAATGTGGGCACCCAGAGTTTAGGAAAGGAACAATAAACTCAAGGTTAGTCATGGGACATGTATGAGTAACAAAACAGTTGGTCTTTAAAACAAACAATAGAAATTAAGTTTGAAATCCGCAATGCATTTTAGAAAATGAAACTACCATAAGGCCTCCCGCCGCGCACACACAATGCAAACGCAGAATTGGAAGATATTTCTCCTTATGATAGTCAAATATGCTTGGTACGAGAAAATTTCTTTGATATCATTATTAGTGCATAGTGTAGAAAACATTTCGAAAGTATAATATTAATCTTAGTCAGCATACAACCATTATTGTATGCCTACTATAGCTACCATGTTCAATAGTAGGTTACCACCACATTCCATGCCAGGTTATACAACTAAAACCGTACAGGGCGCATATTTTTTTGTCTGGATTTCCAACAAATGGTCGGGCTAAGGAACTTACCACTGTCCATGGGTACGCCTCTGGTGGGACGTCCCGAGTACTTAACCAGCTCTCTGCCAACACAAGGTCGGGTTACCTCTGTAACTAGGTAACTACTACACGAGGATGCCACTCCCCGGTCCTTTAGGACCTTTATTCGAGGCGCCTCTAAACCACAAAGCAACAACCACATAGTAAATGAGATTGAAGCTACCATATAGATAAATATCTGGGCTCCATACCATGATACCGCCCTTTAACGGAAGGGAATGACACACCCTAAAGGGTGCGACCCTCATAACCTTGCCGCATCTTTCCTGTTTCGACCATTTCCGGGGTGTGAGGTCCGGATGCAGTCTTGTCCACAAAGCTACGCTTCATACTAAAGCCATGCTTCGATCACAAATGATCATCAACATACAGCAGCACTTAGCATGCCACACACCAAATTGGAAGTATATCACTGATAACCTTCAATCACATGACCTCCGAGCTCATACGACTTAGAGAAGGGTGTTAAGCTAAGAGAATAATCTCTCCGCCACCAACAGATATGTATTTGAAAGATATCTACTTTATATCTCAAAGTGTAGTGTCAAACATACAACCATACAAGTCTGTCCCAGGTTCGAACAGAACCGAAGGAACTTCCGAAGAACCCTTGCAAATCCGAGTATCCACAATCCCGATCGGACTTCCCATCACATAGGGAATCTCTATACCGGAGCAACTCAGTGCAGAGATAATCGATAGGTTATCCTATCGTTCTCACAAATACCCAGTCTTCACCACCGGTCTTCAAATGCAATCCATAACGACGTATCATTATTAGGAATGGGTTATACGACACAAGGTCCTCTCCCGGCTAAACCGAATAATGAACGCTGTAACGAATGCGAATTTTGCCCGCTCGGAAATCGACATCCATACTTCATATCGTATTCGAATGCCATAGATTCGACCGTATCAAATCTGATTCGCCGGAGCTTATAACCACATTAAGTAAATAACACAGCGGAATAAAAAGAATAATACATTGATATACAGCTTTGATACAATATCTGATACAACAGATATACAATAAATATCAATATACATCAGAGATACAAGAAAATAGCAGCGGAAAGAAAATAGATAACACTAGCAGTGGATAATCTCCATCTCCAAAGCTCCAATCCAGCAATAGCTCGAACTCCCATAGATAAGCAAGTGCAGTCCATATCCAAAGACTGAACTAGCTCCAGATAAAATCTACTGAACCTAAGTATCTGAAAAACCCAACTCTAGACTGCTCGTGTAGAAAATAATGAGCATCCAGAGTTTAGGAAAGGAACAATAAACTCCGGATCAGTCATGGGACTGGTGTGAGCAACAAAAACAGTTTATCTTTAAATTCAATCAACAAAAGATTTTAAAGTAAATTCGCAATGCTTTTTGAAAAATGAAACTACCATAAGACCTCCCACCACACACACAATGCAAACGCAGACTTGGAGGAGATTTCTTCTTATGATAGTCAAACATGCTTAATACGCAGAAAATTTCTTTGATATTATTATTATAAGTGCACAGTGCAGAAAAACATTTCGAAAGTAGAATATAAATCTTAGCCAGCATAGACATTTCGAACTATGCCTACTATAGCTACCATCTAAACAGTGGGGCGCCACCATAAGTGAATGGCAGGTTCTACAACTAAAACCGTACAAGGCTCGTATTGTTTCTTTGGATTTCCAACAAATGGTCAGGCCAAGGAACTTCCCATTGCCACATGAGAACGCCTCTGAAAGGACGTCCCCGAGAACCTAACCGGATCTCTGTCAACACAAGGCCGGGTTACCCCTAACTGGGTAACTACTGACACGAGTATGCCATCCCCCGGTCCTTTAGGACCTTTAACCGAGCGCTCGATAACCAACATCACACTATAGTAAATAGAGTGTTTTCCACATGAGTAAGTATCTGGGCTCCATACCATGATACCACCCTTTTCCAGAAGGAAATGAACATACCCTAAAGGGGCGCTACCCCCTAATAAGCTTGCTGCATCTTTCCTGTTTTGACCATTCCGGGATGTGAGGTTCGACGAAGTCTCGTCCACAAAGCCACGCTTTGGTACAAAGCCATGCTTTGGGTCAACAAATGATCAAAGTAATGATCACAAAGATAAATGATCAAACAAATGATCCTATCACAAATGATCAAACAATGATCATTTCACAGCAACACTCAGCATGTCACATTACCAAATTGGGAATACATTGCTGATAACCTTCAACTACATAACCTCTGAGCTCGTATGTCTCAGAGAAGGGTGTTAAGCTAAAAGAATAAATTCTCCGCCACCAACAGAAATGTATTTGAAAGAAATCTTCTTTATATCTCAAAATGTAATGTGAGACACACAATCCATACAAGTCTGTTCCGGGTTCGAACAGAACCGAAGGCACTTCCAAAGAAGTCCTTGCAATCCGGATAATCTCTAATCACGTCCGGATTTCCCATCACATATGGAGATCTCTATACCGGGGATCAGGCAGTGCAGAGACAATCGACAAGAAACCCTTTCGTTTTCGAAAATATCCGGTCTTCACCACCGGTCTTCAAATGCTATCCATAATGACGTATCACATATTCGAAATGGGATATATGACACAAAGGTCCTCTCCCGGCTAAACCGAATAGTGAGCGCAATATTTCAAAAACATATGGATATTGGGATTTCAATTAAGTCACAACTTAATCATTCAAAACTTCCTTTAAATGGTTAAACAATTTACCATTTCAAATCTTTAAACAAAAAGATTCATTTCACAAAGATCAATTCATTATCTCAAAGATTCATTCCTGTATTTCAAAACAATTCCATTTCAATTGGATTAATTTATTAAATCTTTAAATTAAGATTTAATTTTCAATTTTCAAATTCGTTTCCAAAGATTCATTCATAGCTTTTCAAAACGTTTCCTTTTCATTCTAAATTTAAAATCTTTTAACACCAATTGGAAGTTCATTATTTATGTGAAAGCTTTTATTATTTGAAAACAAACAGTTCTCGTTTCAGAAAAATTCAATTTTATTTACACGAGTTAAAGCCCTTGAATTTAATTCAAATTCCCAAATTAAATATCTTTAAATTTGTTTAACCCATATATAACTAGTATAACATCTTTAGTCCCTAGTTTCAAATTATAGAATTCAATTTGAAATCTTGAATTTAGGTTTAAATCAAATTATTTAAACTTCAAACTTTATCAAATTATTCAAAATAAATTTCATCTTTGAAATTCCATTTCAAAAGCTTTTCACTTTAAACACAATCTTATTTTCAAACCATTTGAATTTAAATATTTAATTTTATAAATCCTTTCAAAATCTGTGACTTAATCGATTTCCTCGTGAAATCCATATTTGTGTGTGTAAAAGTGTAGTCCAGGGGTTTCACACAGTAGTGCAACATCATTCAATCATCACAGATCAAATACAACAATATATTCGATAAGCGATATAAATTATAACGCTTATCTTTCATACAGAGATTCACAGATATATATATATATATATCACAGATAATAAACTATATCACAGATCACAACACAAATCAGAATATAACAGAAAGCATCACATATCAGGGATATCAAACAATTCAACATCCAATATATCCAAACATCCATAAATAGGGTCAATTTAATTATCTGATTAATTTAAATCAGATTAATTCTTATGAATAAATTTTCTAGTTAGGTTCAATTAGTAGTCAATTAATTACAAACATTTAATAAACCATCTTTTAGTTAATCATTAATTATCGCTTAGTTAATAATTTATCCTCAATAAAATATTTTTAATTAATTTGCAACAACTAAGTAATTACTCATTAATTAATAATAAATCTTTATTCACTTTCATTAAATCAATTAACCTTTAATGAATTAATAATTCTCACATAAATTACCAAATTGGTTTATCATATTATCCTTAAATTAACTATTGCTTAATCACTTGATTTAATCCACTTTAATCATTAATTAATATCTAATTAATATTCAAATATTTGATTTCCAAAACTTTACTTAATTATCAAAATCTCGACTTTAACTCCAGTCTTAAATTTAGATTTCTCTTTTGGTTTTACTTTGTTTAAATTCCTTTCTTTCATTCCAACTTCACTTTGAAATTCAAATTCTTTTAAATCCACTTATATGCTTAACTAACTTTAAATTTCAAAACTGAACATGCATTTATTTTCAACTTTGATTAATTAATCCTTAATTTACAAACCAAGATTCAAACTAAATTTGGTTTACAGAATTAAACCTTGATTTAAAACTTTTTGTTTAAATCTCTTCCTTACATTTACACTTTATTTTTAAATCCAAACCTTTAAAGTATACTTCAAACATTCAGGTTATTTAAACATTTTAAATCTCCTTGCAAACTTATATTATTTTAAAACCAGATTGCAAAGGTTAAATCTGAATTCATCTTTTAATCTGGATTTCAAAACTTGTTCAGGTCTGGCTCTCAAAGTTTTTTTTTAAAACACAGACAGTTTTCTTTTACAACCTGTAACTAGTGAATCAGCCGATCCATCTTATTTTGCTTCGAGTCAACTACTCGATTTACTCGAGTGTTACTTCGAGTCATTTATCCATCTTCCCCGAGACTCCCTGTACGCAACCCATATCCTTCTTCTTCTTCCCAAACGCTACAGCCCCTCCAAACTTCAACGTGCACCGTGCACGTGTACACCACATCGGAGCGACTCCGATCATCGCAAAGACCGTCAACAAGTCACTGGTGACCCTCTTGACCACACCGATCAACTAACACCCTCAAGTTCGCCGTGTTTCGAAATCGAGATGTTCGAACTAAAACTGGAACCAATCTGATCAATATGAAACGCCTCGTGCCGCCGCCTGCGACCACCAGGCACCTCGCCATCGTTCCCGAAGCTACGTCGCACCTTCTAGCAACCACGGCACCAATCGCGATCGACCCCGATTGCATCATGACGTCGTGAAACCCATTTGAAAACTCGGCGATAAAACAGGCTGTTAAACCCTAAATCCCCTCGCGCGCACAATCAAGGACCAACACAAGAATTCCGCCATGGTCATCATCTTCCCCAAGTCCACCAGCATCTCCCAGATCTGGACATGCCACCCCACGGCGATGAGATCGCCGGAATTTAATTTTTGAATGAAAATCGTTCACTTTTCGATTTCTCGTAATATAGATCACCAAAAATTCCAATTTTACTTCTAAAATTCAATTTTCAACACAAGAAATCTGATCATATGCTCGAATCCTAGAATTGAAGACATTAAATTTTCACAAAAATGTGATTGCTTACTGTAAAATAGATCCCTATCGAACTACAAAGCATATTAACTCACCAGACTATTTTTACCATAAACTATATTCAAAATTTAACACTTTTCTAGTTTATAGCATCATCAAATACAAACTAGATAAAGAGGAATAGATTTTTGAAGTGGAGATGGACACTATTATCACCGTCAACAGAGCAGCGTTTCATTCATTTTCAAATTTAAAATAAAAGTTTCTCACCTTGTTCATTTGTTCCAGATGCTTTCTAAAGCTTGAAGTCTTTAAATTTCTGATGCTTTAAAATCTTCATTTTGAATTTGCTGAACTTACTTTTAGTTTTTCTGGTTTGAAATAAAACAGAGATGCTTCCAGTTTGGATTTTGATATAAAATTTACTCTGTGAACCAGAATTTGGATGTACTGTGTTTTCATAGTTGCCAGAAAACAAATTTCAAATCTTGTTTGATTTATTACTGAAGCGTAGTGCAAGTTAAACCACACTTTAACTTGCTTTGCGATTCAATTTTCTTTCAAAAAAAAAAAAATGGGAGGGAGGAATTTCGAGTTTACCTGTAACTAAAATGTTACAGGAATAGAGAGCAGGAAACAATGTTTCTAAGAAAATCAAAACATAAGCACAGCCATTCATCCCTATGCAAAGGCTATCCACATTCATACAAGCATTCAACACAAAAGGGATTGAGTGAAGTATAAGTTTACTCACAGTGTTTTAGCAAAGTGGCAGAGCTTTTTATAGAAACAGGCTTTGATCATAAAAACTGAGAATGTTTGCTTTGATCTTCCTCCAAATCAGCTTGTTGTTGTTGCAAACATTATTTAAGTTTGTAAAGATGGAAGTGTTTCTTATTTACCTTCAGGTTTTCTATGCCTTGAACGAATGAAAACAAAGAGATGATATAAAAGAGCTTGTACAGGGAGTGATGCCTGGATTTCACTGTTTTCAGGTACAAATATATGTTTTTATTATTTTTTTTCCTTTGATCAGAGAATGGTTCCATTTGGGGCTGAAGTGATATTTTAGTCATAGGCTTCATTGCTAGAGATAAAATATTATGTACTAAGGTACCTTGCATGGAATGTTTGCTTGACTTCGGCTGAAGCTTTGTACATTGCTTTATTTGAATATATTTTTTTTTACTTTGGTCTTGCTTTTACAAGTTTATACTTAAATATAAAGTTTTGTTTGTTGGTTTCACTTTCACACTATACATTCTTATGTCCTTCAGCCTTGCATATCTACATGCTTACCATACCATTTCTTTACTTTATGTATGTGTACTTTATTTGTTTTGTTTGTAGATATTTTCCTTTTATTGTTTTAAAGCATTTCTTATTTAATTAACAACATATTTTTATTTCCCAATTAAATTTAAATACATTTTTCAATAATTCATAATTTAACTGATATTTTATATAATCACCAATTAATTTCACAATTTTAAATCAAGAATTAATTTAATTACCAATATAAAATAAATTGAAATTCGAGATCGTTACAGACTTCCCCCCTTAAAAGGAATTTCGTCCTCGAAATTCGCCAGAGAGAGATAACGAAGATAGATAAAAGATAGAGAAATATCTTTCCAGATCAACTGGATACCAATTCTGCATTTGGCTTACCAAATCAGAATATTAACAATAGATACAAGAAATTACAATAGAATTTCAATTTTTGTTTTAAACAAAATCATTTTATCGATACAATTCAATTTAGCTTCATCTTCTATTAATCAATCTAACTCAATTTAAAATTTCCAATTTATTCAAAATTTCCAATTCATTTATTAGAGTTTAAATCGAAAAGCCGATAAGAACCAGATGAAATATGAAGTAAGAATTTTCTACAACGATTCGTAGAGCATCAACGCACCGAACCTCTTTATAGAGCTGTCACGATGCAATCAAAAGAATTTGGAAAGACGAATCAAAGAAGATTGAGAAGAAAAGATTGTTTCCATTGTTGTCACAGAGTATTGACCAATTATAATCGTATTCCCCCATCCCCTATCTCGTTCTCTTCTTGCAGTCATACTTACTATCAGTGGATAGTAAGAGAATTTACTGAGGCATTCAAACGGATATCTTAGGGATTACTCATTCTAGGGATACTTCACCCTATCTCTAATGAGCTACTTAATGTGTTATACTCTTGAGCTAAAGTTTTACCTTATCTCTGATACCAAATGTAACGAATGCGAATTTTGCCCGCTCGAAAATCGACATCCATACTTCATATCGTATTCGAATGCCATAGATTTGACCGTATCAAATCTGATTCGCCGGAGCTTATAACCACATTAAGTAAATAACACAGCGGAATAAAAAGAATAATACATTGATATACAGCTTTGATACAATATCTGATACAACAGATATACAATAAATATCAATATACATCAGAGATACAAGAAAATAGCAGCGGAAAGAAAATAGATAACACTAGTAGTGGATAATCTCCATCTCCAAAGCTCCAATCCAGCAATAGCTCGAACTCCCATAGATAAGCAAGTGCAGTCCATATCCAAAGACTGAACTAGCTCCAGATAAAATCTACTGAACCTAAGTATCTGAAAAACCCAACTCTAGACTGCTCGTGTAGAAAATAATGAGCATCCAGAGTTTAGGAAAGGAACAATATACTCCGGATCAGTCATGGGACTGGTGTGAGCAACAAAAACAGTTTATCTTTTAATTCAATCAACAAAAGATTTTAAAGTAAATTCGCAATGCTTTTTGAAAAATGAAACTACCATAAGACCTCCCACCACACACACAATGCAAGCGCAGACTTGGAGGAGATTTCTTCTTATGATAGTCAAACATGCTTAATACGTAGAAAATTTCTTTGTTATTATTATTATAAGTGCACAGTGCAGAAAAACATTTCGAAAGTAGAATATAAATCTTAGCCAGCATAGACATTTCGAACTATGCCTACTACAGCTACCATCCAAACAGTGGGGCGCCACCATAAGTGAATGGCAGGTTCTACAACTAAAACCGTACAAGGCTTGTATTGTTTCTTTGGATTTCCAACAAATGGTCAGGCCAAGGAACTTCCCATTGCCACATGAGAACGCCTCTGGAAGGACGTCCCCGAGAACCTAACCGGATCTCTGTCAACACAAGGCCGGGTTACCCCTAACTGGGTAACTACTGACACGAGTATGCCATCCCCCGGTCCTTTAGGACCTTTAACCGAGCGCTCGATAACCAACATCACACTATAGTAAATAGAGTGTTTTCGACATGAGTAAGTATCTGGGCTCCATACCATGATACCACCCTTTTCCAGAAGGAAATGAACATACCCTAAAGGGGCGCTACCCCCTAATAACCTTGCTGCATCTTTCCTGTTTTGACCATTCCGGGGTGTGAGGTTCGACGAAGTCTCGTCCACAAAGCCACGCTTTGGTACAAAGCCATGCTTTGGGTCAACAAATGATCAAAGTAATGATCACAAAGATAAATGATCAAACAAATGATCCTATCACAAATGATCAAATAATGATCATTTCACAGCAACACTCAGCATGTCATATTACCAAATTGGGAATATATTGCTGATAACCTTCAACTACATAACCTCTGAGCTCGTATGTCTCAGAGAAGGGTGTTAAGCTAAAAGAATAAATTCTCCGCCACCAACAGAAATGTATTTGAAAGAAATCTGCTTTATATCTCAAAATGTAATGTCAGACACACAACCCATACAAGTCTGTTCCGGGTTCGAATAGAACCGAAGGCACTTCCAAAGAAGTCCTTGCAATCCGGATAATCTCTAATCACGTCCGGATTTCCCATCACATATGGAGATCTCTATACCGGGGATCAGCCAGTGCAGAGACAATCGACAAGAAACCCTTTCGTTTTCGAAAATATCCGGTCTTCACCACCGGTCTTCAAATGTTATCCATAACGACGTATCACATATTCGGAATGGGATATATGACACAAAGGTCCTCTCCCGGCTAAACCGAATAGTGAGCGCAATATTTCAAAAACATATGGATATTGGGATTTCAATTAAGTCACAACTTAATAATTCAAAACTTCCTTTAAATGGTTAAACAATTTACCATTTCAAATCTTTAAACAAAAAGATTCATTTCACAAAGATCAATTCATTTTCTCAAAGATTCATTCCTGTATTTCAAAACAATTCCATTTCAATTGGATTAATTCATTAAATCTTTAAATTAAGATTTAATTTTCAATTTTCAAATTCGCTTCCAAAGATTCATTCATAGCTTTTCAAAACGTTTCCTTTTCATTCTAAATTTAAAATCTTTTAACACCAATTGGAAGTTCATTATTTATGTGAAAGCTTTTATTATTTGAAAACAAACAGTTCTTGTTTCAGAAAAATCCAATTTTATTTACACGAGTTAAAGCCCTTGAATTTAATTCAAATTCCCAAATTAAATGTCTTTAAGTTGGTTTAACCCATATATAACTAGTATAACATCTTTAGTCCCTAGTTTCAAATTATAGAATTCAATTTGAAATCTTGAATTTAGGTTTAAATCAAATTATTTAAACTTCAAACTTTATCAAGTTATTCAAAATAAATTTCATCTTTGAAATTCCATTTCAAAAGCTTTTCACTTTAAACACAATCTTATTTTCAAACCATTTGAATTTAAATATTTAATTTTATAAATCCTTTCAAAATCTGTGACTTAATCGATTTCCTCGTGAAATCCATATTTGTGTGTGTAAAAGTGTAGTCCAGGGGTTTCACACAGTAGTGCAACATCATTAAATCATCACAGATCAAATACAACAATATATTCGATAAGCGATATAAATTATAACGCTTATCTTTCATACACAGATTCACAGATATATATATATATATATATATATATATATATATATATATATATCACAGATAATAAACTATATCACAGATCACAACACAAATCAGAATATAACAGAAAGCATCACATATCAGGGATATCAAACAATTCAACATCCAATATATCCAAACATCCATAAATAGGGTCAATTTAATTATCTGATTAATTTAAATCAGATTAATTCTTATGAATAAATTATCTAGTTAGGGTTAATTAGTAATCAATTAATTATAAACATTTAATAAACCATCTTTTAGTTAATCATTAATTATCGCTTAGTTAATAATTTATCCTCAATAAAATATTTTTAATTAATTTGCAACAACTAAGTAATTACTCATTAATTAATAATAAATCTTCATTCACTTTCATTAAATCAATTAACCTTTAATGAATTAATAATTCTCACATAAATTACCAAATTGGTTTATCATATTATCCTTAAATTAACTATTGCTTAATCACTTGATTTAATCCACTTTAATCATTAATTAATATCTAATTAATATTCAAATATTTGATTTCCAAAACTTTACTTAATTATCAAAATCTCGACTTTAATTCCAGTCTTAAATTCAGATTTCTCTTTTGGTTTTACTTTGTTTAAATTCCTTTCTTTCATTCCAACTTCACTTTGAAATTCAAATTCTTTTAAATCCACTTATATGCTTAACTAACTTTAAATTTCAAAACTGAACATGCATTTATTTTCAACTTTGATTAATTAATCCTTAATTTACAAACCAAGATTCAAACTATATTTGGTTTACAGAATTAAACCTTGATTTAAAACTTTTTGTTTAAATCTCTTCCTTACATTTACACTTTAATTTTAAATCCAAACCTTTAAAGTATACTTCAAACATTCAGGTTATTTAAACATTTTAAATCTCCTTGCAAACTTATATTATTTTAAAACCAGATTGCAAAGGTTAAATCTGAATTCATCTTTTAATCTGGATTTCAAAACTTGTTCAGGTCTGGCTCTCAAAGTTTTTTTTTTAAAAAAACACAGACAGTTTTCTTTTACAACCTGTAACTAGTGAATCAGCCGAGCCATCTTATTTTGCATCGAGTCAACTACTCGATTTACTCGAGTGTTACTTCGAGTCATTTACCCATCTTCCCCGAGACTCCCTGTACGCAACCCATCTCCTTCTTCTTCCCAAACGCTACAGCCCCTCCAAACTTCAACGTGCACCGTGCACGTGTACACCACATCGGAGCGACTCCGATCATCGCAAAGACCGTCAACAAGTCACTGGTGACCCTCTCGACCACACCGATCAACTAA
Source organism: Allium cepa (assembly GCA_030765085.1). NCBI lineage: Eukaryota > Viridiplantae > Streptophyta > Magnoliopsida > Asparagales > Amaryllidaceae > Allium > Allium cepa. The sequence continues at coordinate 447,799,460 of CM060931.1, forward strand.
CACCCTCAAGTTCGCCGTGTTTCAAAATCGAGATGTTCGAACTAAAACTGGAACCAATCTGATCAATATGAAACGCCTCGTGCCGCCGCCTGCGACCACCAGGCACCTCGCCATCGTTCCCGAAGCTACGTCGCACCTTCTAGCAACCACGGCACCAATCGCGATCGACCCCGATTGCATCACGACGTCGTGAAACCCATTTGAAAACTCGGCGATAAAACAGGCTATTAAACCCTAAATCCCCTCGCGCGCACAATCAAGGACCAACACAAGAATTCCGCCATGGTCATCATCTTCCCCAAGTCCACCAGCATCTCCCAGATCTGGCCATGCCACCCCACGGCGATGAGATCGCCGGAATTTAATTTTTGAATGAAAATCGTTCACTTTTCGATTTCTCGTGATATAGATCACCAAAAATTCCAATTTTACTTCTAAAATTCAATTTTCAACACAAGAAATCTGATCATATGCTCGAATCCTAGAATTGAAGACATTAAATTTTCACAAAAATGTGATTGCTTACTGTAAAATAGATCCCTATCGAACTACAAAGCATATTAACTCACCAGACTATTTTTACCATAAACTATATTCAAAATTTAACACTTTTCTAGTTTATAGCATCATCAAATACAAACTAGATAAAGAGAAATAGATTTTTGAAGTGGAGATGGACACTATTATCACCGTCAACAGAGCAGCGTTTCATTCATTTTCAAATTTAAAATAAAAGTTTCTCACCTTGTTCATTTGTTCCAGATGCTTTCTAAAGCTTGAAGTCTTTAAATTTCTGATGCTTTAAAATCTTCAATTTGAATTTGCTGAACTTACTTTTATTTTTTCTGGTTTGAAATAAAACAGAGATGCTTCCAGTTTGGATTTTGATATAAAATTTACTCTGTGAACCAGAATTTGGATGTACTGTGTTTTCATAGTTGCCAGAAAACAAATTTCAAATCTTGTTTGATTTATTACTGAAGCGTAGTGCAAGTTAAACCATACTTTAACTTGCTTTGCGATTCAATTTTCTTTCAAAAAAAAAAAAAAATGGGAGGGAGGAATTTCGAGTTTACCTGTAACTAAAATGTTACAGGAATAGGGAGCAGGAAACAATGTTTCTAAGAAAATCAAAACATAAGCACAGCCATTCATCCCTATGCAAAGGCTATCCACATTCATACAAGCATTCAACACAAAAGGGATTGAGTGAAGTATAAGTTTACTCACAGTGTTTTAGCAAAGTGGCAGAGCTTTTTATAGAAACAGGCTTTGATCATAAAAACTGAGAATGTTTGCTTTGATCTTCCTCCAAATCAGCTTGTTGTTGTTGCAAACATTATTTAAGTTTGTAAAGATGGAAGTGTTTCTTATTTACCTTCAGGTTTTCTACGCCTTGAACGAATGAAAACAAAGAGATGATATAAAAGAGCTTGTACAGGGAGTGATGCCTGGATTTCACTGTTTTTAGGTACAAATATATGTTTTTATTATTATTATTTTCTTTGATCAGAGAATGGTTCCATTTGGGGCTGAAGTGATATTTTAGTCATAGGCTGCATTGCTAGAGATAAAATATTATGTACTAAGGTACCTTGCATTAAATGTTTGCTTGACTTCGGCTGAAGCTTTGTACATTGCTTTATTTGAATATATATTTTTTACTTTGGTCTTGCTTTTACAAGTTTATACTTAAATATAAAGTTTTGTTTGTTGGTTTCACTTTCACACTATACATTCTTATGTCCTTCAGCCTTGCATATCTACATGCTTACCATACCATTTCTTTACTTTATGTATGTGTACTTTATTTATTTTGTTTGTAGATATTTTCCTTTTATTGTTTTAAACCATTTCTTATTTAATTAATAACATTTTTTTCCCAATTCAAATTAAATTTAAATACATTTTTCAATAATTCATAATTTAACTGATATTTTATATAATCACCAATTAATTTCACAATTTTAAATCAAGAATTAATTTAATTACCAATTTAAAATAAATTGAAATTCAAGATCGTTACAAACGCAATATTTAAAATATATGGATATGGGATTTCAGTTAAGTCACAACTTATAAAATCCAAAACCTTTCTTCAAATGGTTAAACAAATTACCATTTTTAAATCTTCGAACAAAAGGATTTATTACACAAAGTTCACCCAGTTTCACAAAGATCCATTTACGGATTTCAAAACAATTTCCATTTCGATTGGATTAACTCATTAAATCTTTAAATTAAAGATTTAATTTATAGCTTTCAAATCGTGTCCATATCTTGGAAATCATTTTCATTTCAAATTAGAAATCCTTTTCACACAAATTGGAAGTTCATTTCTTATGTGAATGCTTTTATTATTTGAAAACAAATAGTTTTCGTATCGGAAGAATCCAATTAGATTTGCACAAGTTAAAGCCCTTGAATTTAAATTCAAATTCCCAAATCGATACATTTAAAATGGTTTAACTCATATATAACTTGTATAACATCTTTAATCCCTAGTTTCAAATTATAGAATTCAGTTTCAAATTTTGAATTTAAATTTAAATCAAATTATTTAAATTTAAAGGTGTAATTATGTTATTCAAAAAATAAATTTTATCCTTGAAATTCCTTTCCAAAAGCTTTTTACTTTAATCCCAATCCATTTCCAAAACTATTTGGATTCAAAAATTCAAATTCAAAACTATCTCAAAAATCTATGACTAAACCAATTTTCACGTGCAATCCATATTTATGTGTGTATGGTGTAGTCCAGGGGTTTCACACAATAGTGCAACATCATCAATCATCACAGATTCACAGATAAGGTAAATTAATCAATCATAAAGATTTGCCATTACGATTCGATGTGGGTTTCGGATAACCAATTGGAATCCGACTCCCTATCGCATCGAAATTTAAATGTCGTTTACGGGCAAATAGGGTTTTCACATACACAAAGAAATAAATCACAAATCACAGTTGAGCATAAGGAAAATCACATCACACAGCATCACAATCACATATCAGAAATATCAATTCAGTACACAATATTTGACAGTTAACTTAAATTAATCAAATTAAACTCAATTAATTACAATGAGTAACTAATTTCTTATTTACTTCCATAAAGTAATTACACTTACACAATTTCATAAATGATTATTATTAATTAATTAATCTAATTCATTATCAAAATTAATCACATTAATTAATTATTTAAATAATCTTAGTTAATGACCTTCATTAACTAATAACAATTCTTTAATTACTTTTGCTAAAGAAATTACTAACATTAATCATTATTAATTAAAATTGATTAACCATTAATAACTCATTAGTTAATCCTAATTAGTTAATTAATTAAGTGTTAATTGTAACTTAATAAATTCTTGAATATAATTTAATTATTCCTTAATTAAATTGACTTAACTTAACTTTAATTAATAAATTTAAACTTGTAATTACTAAGTTAATTAATACAAAACATTAATTATCCATTTTACTTAACTTAATAGTTAATGAATTACAAATCATTCAATCTTTGTTTACTTAAAAGTAAAACCCATATTTATTAATGATTTAACTAACACTCACAAATATATTGAAATCAACTTACTTCTAAATTTACTTTTAATTTCATTTTAATTTTTAGATTTAAAATGAATACCAATTTATCTTCAATAAAGTTTAAAACCATTGTTTTTAAACTTCAACTTCACATGTTAAAGTCTCACTTTTGTTATAAAGGAATTTAAAAGAGTTAAAATCAAATTCCCCTTAAGTTCACATATTAAAGTATACTTAAACATTTTAAACTTATTTAAACATTTCAATTTATAAAACTTATTTTAATTTAAAATCTTAATTTCGAATTTAAACTTAAGTCCAGGTTTCAAAATTCTGATTAAGTCTTTGTTTCAATTCTTTCTTTCCATTTCAAATTCCATTTTTTAAAATTCAAATTCTTTTTAATCCTTTAAATACTTTAAAGTTATATAAACAAGTTTAAATTTTAAAAACTTTATTTATCCCTAACTTAAGTTTCAAACTAAACTGGAGTTTATAATTAAACTTTGATTTTTAAAACTCATTTTAGACCTTGCTTTAAAATTTTAAATCGAATTTTAAAATTTCAAAAGAACAGAACAGGTTCTATTCTAAAAATCTAGGCAAAACATTTTACCCAAGCCCTCGCTATTTTACTTCAAGTTCAACACTGGAAATCTTCAAGCAACCTACTCAAATTACTCGAGACAAATGCCTACACTCTGCTTCCACCCAACTACACAAATACAGATCACCAATCACCAATGCTTCGTGCACGTGCACGGCACCGCCATCATCTCCGGTCGACGCTGCATCGTCGATCAAGTCGACGATCACCTACTAACCAATCTCCGACTACCTAAATCTCCATCCTTCACTCGAAATCAAAAATCGAGTTCAAAATGGAAACCTGGAAACCATTGAACCGGAAACCATCAGACCTAGAAACGCCTCGACATCACGACCTCGACCACCAGGAGGTCAACAACTCCGGCCACTCGATCGCCAACTCCCTTGCTATCCTCCGCCAGAGCCTCGTCGCGCTCGATCATCTACAGACGACGATCGAACTAAAACACTCGACTTCACAAAAACTAGGTTTACAAATTTCGAAAGCTCGCCGCGGCCTCCACGTTCAACTTCACATCCTCTCACTATTTTTCCCACAAACCCCGTTCACTCCACTACCACCCCTGAGAACCCCGATCCTCACGACTCAGAGGATCACCAGAAGTCGCCAAATTATGAAATCTCGACAAAACCAAACTGCTCCCTCATCTTCACTCTAAAAATTATGATTTTTGCTTTAAAAATCATGTTTTAGTATGAGAATTCAATTTATATTCCAGAATTCGTGAATTAAGAAATTTGAAATTTTACTTATTTAAGGTTTGGTTCAGATATCTTGATTTCCAGAGTTATTAGCTGGTTGTTTTGGCTTGAAATAAACTTTAATCCTTAATATATATTTTAAAAAACAAATTTTTTTTTAACACCAAGTCTAAACAGGAAGTAGGTTGAGAGGGAATGATTTAAATCAAACTCTTGGTTTAGAAATTTTGGACAGAGGACAGATATAACACACCCTGCAACAATACATCCATCATTTGAATACACATAGAGAATTCATATACATATACGACATGCTTATTCACAGATAAATATTCAAAAAGTTCATACTTTTAAGCTTAAAAAAAATGTTACTCACAGTTGATTTGAGAAGATGAACAGAGCTTCTTTTATTTGAAACAGGCTTGCTGAAACTTCTTCTTTGATCTCTGGCTTGGGTTGATTTGTATTATTGTTTAAGTTGAATTTCGTTTTTAGGTTAAGATGATGTTTACTTCAGATTTCTTAGCTTTTTCTTGATTGAAACTGAAATGAAAAAGCTTGATATATATAAAAAGAAGTTTACAGGCTATATCCCTCTTGTTTGTACAAAAAGGTCAGAATTTTTTTTCTTGTTTTATGTTGACTAAAGATTTTTTTTTCTTTTCTTACTTTAACCAAACAAGATTTCGGCGGAGATGATATTGTGGTGGCTTGCATTAATGTTATTTGCCTTGTTTTTATTTTCTTTTTTATGTCTTCTTATGCAAGCCTTTCATCTACATGTTTACTTGTTTCATATTTGAGCATATTTATATTTTATTTGTTTGTACATAATTATTTTATCTTGCATACACATTCTATTTTGTCTGAATGTAGTTGAATGTTTAAAAAAATTCTTGTCTTTAGTCTTGTTGCAATGTAATATAAATAAAATCCTATAGTTAACATGATATTAGAATTTGTCTAATGTATTTACTTTATATTTTAATTCATCTTTTATATATATCTATTTCTATTTCTAATTTAAATATGTATTTCTAACTTTAATACTTATTACCTTGTGTGTGTATATATATATGTTTATTTTTAACTTTAATACTTATTGTCTTATTTTACATTTTGCATTCCTATATGTATATATAGATATTTAACTTTTAGAGAAATCATTTTTTAAAACTTAATTATATTTTAATAAAATAAACATGCATATTTTTATTCGAATTTTGAGAAACTCAATTCAATTTACCAATAAATTTCACAAATTTTATTCAAAATTAAATTAATTATCAATTTAAACTTAGTAAAAATCCAGGATCGTTACAGATTCCCCCCGTTAAGAAATTTCGTCCCCGAAATTTGCCAGGGAGATAATAAAGATAGATGAAAGATAGAGAAATATCTTTCCAAATCAAACTGAATATTTATTCTGCATTTGGCTTACCAAATTAGAATATCGACAATATGAGAAAAAACTCATACAATTTTTCACAAGATACTTGGATCACTAGATCTACGAATATGCAGGGGCACTGGTTAGTTCGAAGGATAACTAACCGTTCGTAGAATATATCGGACCCCAGAGAATAGATAGATAGATTCAATCTTTTACGATTTCTCAAACACAAGATATGGATTCCAAACTCAAGTGAGAATACCCCAAAATATATACCAATTTGTCCCTCTTCGAACTTCGATCTACACAAGAAATTGCAATAGAATTTCAAATTCGGCTTTAACCGATATCGTTTATTGATACAATTCAAATTTAGCCTTATATTCTATTAACCAATTTATTTAGAATTTCCAATTTCAAATTTCAAATTCATTGAAGTTAGATCGAAAACTGATACGAAACCGATGAAGATACGAAGTAAGGATTTCCTACAACGATTCGTAGGGCCACCATCACTCCGAAACTTCTCCTTGTAGCTGCTACGAAGCAATCAAAGAATTTTGAAATCGAATCAAAGGAAATTGATAGAGAAATTTGTTTCCGCTATTTTAGGGTATTGACCATTTATAGTGGTACTCTCATGTCCCCTATCTCGTCCTCTTCTTGCACTTATACTCACTATCAGTGGATAGTAAGAGAATTTACTGAGGCATTCGAACGGATACCTTAGGGATTACTCATTCTAGGGTATACTTCACCCTATCTCCAATGAGTTACTTAATGTGTTATACCTCTGAGCTATAGTTTTAACCCTCGGCTCTGATACCAAATGTGACGGCCCTGACTCGACCTTCGAAAATCGACACCGAATACGACACTCGTATTCAAATGCCACAGATCCAAACATCGAATCTTGTTTGCTGGAGCTTATAACACCATTAAGTACAACACAGCGGAAGAAAAAGAATATCAATATATATAACATTGATACAATGACAGATAGAACATCTGATATAATATGACACAACAGAATGATACAGTAGATATCAATACTATTGGAGATACAAGAAATAGCAGCGGAAAGATAATGATAACACCAATAACGGAACAATATCTCCATCTCCAAGGCACCAATCCAGAAAACAGCTCGAACTCCCTATAACAATGCACAAAGATAAGCAAGGTCAGTCGTGATCCAAAGACTGAACTAATTCCAGATAATCTACTAGACCTGACTATCTGAAAAACCCAACTCTAGACTGCCCGTGTGGAAAAATTGTGGGCACCCAGAGTTTAGGAAAGGAACAATAAACTCCAGGTCAGTCATGGGACTAGTATGAGTAACAAATCAGTTGGTCTTTAAAAAAAACAACAGAATTTAAGTTTGAAATCCGCAATGCTTTTTAGAAAATGAAACTGCCATAAGGCCTCCCGCCGCACACACAATGCAAACGCAGAATTGGAGGAGATTTCTCCTTATGATAGTCAAATATGCTTGATACGAGAAAATTTCTTTGATATCATTATTAGTGCATAGTGTAGAAAACATTTCAAAAGTATAATATTAATCTTAGCCAGCATACAACCATTATTGTATGCCTACTATAGCTACCATGTTCAATAGCAGGTTACCACCACATTCCATGGAAGGTTATGCAACTAAAACCGTACAGGGCGCGTATTGTTTTGTTTGGATTTCCAACAAATGGTCGGGCTAAGGAACTTCCCACTGTCCATGGGTACGCCTCTGGCGGGATGTCCCAAGAACTTAACCAGCTCTCTGCCAACACAAGGTCAGGTTACCTCTGTAACTAGGTAACTACTACACGAGCATGCCACCCCCCGGTCATTTGGGACCTTTATCCGAGGCGCCTCTAAACCACAAAGCAACAACCACATAGTAAATGAGATTGAAGCCACCACATAGGTAAATATTTGGGCTCCATATCATGATACCATCCTTTACCAGAAGGGAATGACACACCCTAAAGGGCGCGACCCTCATAACCTTGCCGCATCTTTCCTGTTTCGACCATTTCCGGGGTGTGAGGTCCTGATGCAGTCTCGTCCACAAAGATACACTTCATACTAAAGCCATGCTTCGATCACAAATGATCATCAACACACAGCAGCACTTAGCATGCCACACTACCAAATTGGGAGTATATCACTGATAACCTTTAATCACATAACCTCTGAGCTTGTACGTCTCAGAGAAGGGTGTTAAGCTAAGAGAATAAATTCTCCGCCACCAACAGATATGTATTTGTAAGAAATCTGCTTTATATCTCAAAGTGTAGTGTCAGACATACAACCATACAAGTCTGTCCCGGGTTCGAACAGAACCAAAGGCACTTCCGAAGAAGCCCTTGCAAATCCGGGTATCCACAATCCCAATCGGACTTCCCATCACTTAGGGAATCTCTATACCGGAGCAACTCAGTGCAGAGACAATCAATAGGTTATCCTATCGTTCCCACAAATACCCGGTCTTCACCACTGGTCTTCAAATGCAATCCATAACGACGTATCATTATTCGGAATGGGTTATATGACACAAGGTCCTCTCCCGGCAAAACCGAATAATGAGTGCAATATTTAAAATATATGGATATGGGATTTTAGTTAAGTCACAACTTATAAAATCCAAAACCTTTCTTCAAAATGGTTAAACAAATTACCATTTTTAAATCTTCGAACAAAAAAATTTATTACACAAAGTTCACCCAGTTTCACAAAGATCCATTTACGGATTTCAAAATAATTTCCATTTTGATTGAATTAACTCATTAAATCTTTAAATTAAAGATTTAATTTATGGCTTTCAAATCGTTTCCATATCTTGGAAATCATTTTCATTTCAAACTAGAAATCCTTTTAACACAAATTGGAAGTTCATTTCTTATGTGAAAGCTTTTATTATTTGAAAACAAATAGTTTTCGTTTCGGAAGAATCTAATTATATTTGCATGAGTTAAAGCCTTTGAATTTAAATTCAAATTCCCAAACCAATACATTTAAAATGGTTTAACTCATATATAACTTGATAACATCTTTAATCCATAGTTTGAAATCATAGAATTCAGTTTTAAATTTTGAATTTAAATTTAAATCAAATTATTTAAATTTCAAGGTGTAATTAAGTTATTCAAAAAATAAATTTTATCCTTGAAATTCATTTTCAATTTTTTTTTTACTTTAATCCCAATCCATTTCCAAAACTACTTGGATTCAAAAATTCAAATTCAAAACTATCTGCGACTTAACCAATTTCCACGTGCAATCCATATTTGTGTGTGTATGGTGTAGTCCAGGGGTTTCACACAATAGTGCAACATCATCAATCATCACAGATTCACAGATAAGGTAAATTAATCAATCACAAATATTTGCCATTACGATTCGATGTGGGTTTCGAATAACCAATTGGAATCCGACTCACTGTCGCATCGAAATTTAAATGTCGTTTACGAGAAAATAGGTTTTTCACATACACAAAGAAATAAATCACAAATCACAGTTCAGCATAAAGCAAATCACATCACACAGCATCACAATCACATATCAGAAATATCAATTCAGTACACAATATTTGACAATTAACTTAAATTAATCAAATTAAACTCAATTAATTACAATGAGTAATTAATTTCTTAATTACTTCCATAAAGTAATTACACTTACACAATTTCTTAAATGATTATTATTAATTAATTAATCTAATTAATTATTAAAATTAATCACGTTAATTAATTATTTAAATAATCTTAGTTAATGACCTTCATTAACTAATAACAATTCTCTAATTACTTTTACTAAAGAAATTACTTACATTAATCATTATTAATTAAAATTGATTAACCATTAATAACTCATTAACTAATCCTAATTAGTTAATTAATTACGTGTTAATTGTAACTTAATAAATTCTTAAATATAATTTAATTATTCCTTAAGTAAATTGACCTAACTAAACTTTAATTAATAAATTTAAACTTGTAATTACTAAGTTAATTAATACAAAACATTAATTATCCATTTTACTTAACTTAATAGTTAATGAATTACAAATCATTCAATCTTTGTTTACTTAAAAGTAAAACTCATATTTATTAATGATTTAATTAACACTCACAAATATATTGAAAATAACTTACTTCTAAATTTACTTTTAATTTCATTTTAATTTTTAGATTTAAAATGAATACCAATTTATCTTCAATAAAGCTTAAAACCATTGTATTTAAACTTCAACTTTAAATGTTAAAGTCTCACTTTTGTTATAAAGGAATTTAAAAGAGTTAAAATCAAATTCCACTTAAGTTCACATATTAAAGTATACTTAAACATTTTAAACTTATTTAAACATTTCAATTTGTAAAACTTATTTTATTTTAAAATCTTAATTTCAAATTTAAACTTAAGTCCAGGTTTCAAAACTCTGATTAAGTCTTTGTTTCAATTCTTCCTTTACATTTCAAATTCCATTTTTTAAAATTCAAATTCTTTTTAACCCTTTAAATACTTTAAAGTTATATAAACAAGTTTAAATTTTAAAAACTTTATTTATCCCTAACTTAAGTTTCAAACTAAACTGGAGTTTATAATTAAACTTTGATTTTTAAAACTCATTTTAGACCTTGCTTTGAAATTTTAAATTGAATTTTAAAATTTCAAAAGAACATAACAGGTTCGGTTCTAAAAATCTGGGCAAAACATTTTACCCGAGCCCTCACTATTTTACTTCGAGTTTAACAGTGGAAATCTTTAAGCAACCTACTCAAATTACTCGAGACAAACGCGTACACTCTGCTTCCACACAACTATACAAATTGCAGATCACCAACCACCAGTGCTTCTTGCACGTGCATGGCACCGCCGTCACCTTCGGTCGACGCTGCATCGTCGAACAAGTCGACGATCACCTACTAACCAATCTCCAACCACCCAAATCTCCATCCTTCACTCGGAATCAAAAATCGAGTTCAAAATGGAAACCTGGAAACCCATTGAACCGGAAACCATCAGACCTGGAAACGCCTCGACATCACGACCTCGACCACCAGGATGTCAACAACTCCGGCCACTCGATCGCCAACTCCCCTGCTATCCTCCCCCAGAGCCTCGTCGCGCTCGATCATCTACAGACGACGATCGAACTAAAACACTCGACTTTACAAAAACTAGGTTTACAAATTTGGAAAGCTCGCCGCCGCCGCCACATTCAACTTCACATCCTCTTACTATTTTTCCCGCAAACCCCGTTCACTCCACTACCACCCCTGAGAACCCCGATCCTCACGACTCAGAGGATCACCAGAAGTCGGCAAGATTATGAAATCTCGACAAACCCAAACTTCTCCCTTATCTTCACTTTAAAAATTATGATTTTTGCTTTAAAAATCATGTTTTAGTATGAGAATTCAATTTATATTCCAGAATTCGTGAATTAAGAAATTTGAAATTTTACTTATTTAAGGTTTGGTTCAGATATATTGATTTCCAGAGTTATTAGCAGGTTGTTTTGGCTTGAAATAAACTTTTATCCTTAATATATGTTTTAACAAACAAATTTTGTTTTATAACCAAGTCTAAACAGGAAGTAGGTTGAGAGGGAACGATTTAAATCAAAATCTTGGTTTAGAAATTTTGGACAGAGGACAGATATAACATACCCTGCAATAATACATCCATCATTTTAATACACACAGAGAATTCATATACATATACGACATGCTTATTCGCAGACAAATATTCAACAGGTTCATACTTTTAGGTTTAAAAAAAGAAGAATGTTACTCACAGTTGATTTGAGAAGATGAACAGAGCTTCTTTTATTTGAAATAGGCTTGCTGAAACTTCTTCTTTGATCTTTGGCTTGGGTTGATTTGTATTATTGTTTAAGTTGAATTTTGTTTTTAGGTTAAGATGATGTTTACTTCAGATTTCTTAGCTTTTGCTTGATCGAAACTGAAACGAAAAAGCTTGATATACATAAAAAGAAGTTTATAGGCTATATCACTCTTGTTTGTACAAAAAGGTCAGAGATTTTTTTCCTGTTTTATGTTGACTAAAGATTTTTTTTCTTTTCTTACTTTAACCAAACAAGATTTCGGCTGAGATGATATTGTGGTGGCTTGCATTAATGTTATTTGTCTTGTTTTTATTTTCTTTTTTATGTCTTCTTATGCAAGCCTTTCATCTACATGTTTACTTGTTTCATATTTGAGCATATTTATATTTTATTTGTTTGTACATAATTATTTTGTCTTGCATACACATTCTATTTTGTTTGAATGTAGTTGAATGTATAAAAAATTTCTTGTCTTTAGTCTTATTGCTTTGTAATATAAATAAAATCCTATAGTTAACATGATATTAGAATTTGTCTAATGTATTTACTTTATATTTTAATTCATCTTTTATATATATATCTATTTCTATTTCTAATTTAAATATGTATTTCTAACTTTAATATTTATTACCTTGTATATCTACATATATATGTTTATTTTTAACTTTAATACTTATTGTCTTATTTTACATTTTGCATTCCTATATGTGTGTGTGTGTGTGTGTATATATATTTAACTTTTAAAGAAATCGGTTTTTAAAACTTAATTATATTTTAATAAAATAAACACACATATTTTTATTCGAATCTGGAGAAACTCAATTCAATTTACCAATAAATTTCACAAATTTTATTCAAAAATTAAATTAATTATCAATTTAAACTTAGTAAAAATCCAGGATCGTTAGATATGTAATAATAAGTAAAATCAGAAGTCATACTTGATTTCAATAAATAAATAAGAGAAGAGGATGAATAAACATGAAAAAGAATAGATCCGATGAAAAAAAAAATATTGATCTCAAAGATATATCATTTGAGCATGATATCAAGATCTACAAAAGATCTAAAAAATAGAACATAACATCTCCAATAGAATGAGATCAAAAAATTAGATCTATGATTGAATGAGATCTAAGAAGATAAAATTAATAGAATTAGATCTGGAAAAGATAAGATCGATATAATTAAATCTAAAAAATTGCTTAACATCTTGAGATCTATAATTAGATCTGAAAAGCAAAGTTGATCTGGTCTTCTAGATTATCACAACTCAAATCTATAAAAAAAATGTTTAGAGATCGTGCTGATAACGTATTATAAAATGAAGAAAGTAGAAGTCATTAGAGAGAGAGGCAGAAGATATATTATTCATTCCTGAAATTAGACCTGTATTTACATTACATAACCTCCTTTATATAAAGGCTTTAGCGCTAAGGATTTAACATATTCCGAGATGTGGGACTAAACAAAAAAACATAAAAGAATATTCATTTCATGATTTACATATATTGTAACAGTGCGCCAATATTATTCACCATTAACCGTGATTTATTGGCTAACAGTATCGTGCGTTTCATACAATGCACCGCCACTTCGTGAGGCGTCAGTGGGCGCAACAGACCTAATGGTCTGTTTTGAGAGCGGGAGAAATTGTTACTTGGCCATTTAATGTAAATGCTAATTAGTTAAATTTAAAGTTTATAGATTTTTGAAATTAATAACTTGTGCAAATGAAGCCCGTTTAAGAAACGGTTTTTAGCATTGCTATCGTATCAAAGTGATCTACGTTATGAAGTTAGTTTGTGAAAGTCGCTATGCTCTGATACCAATGGAAAGTGTGTTATGCTATGGATCATGTAATATGAATATATGATAACACAGAGTGTAGTGATGATAGCAATAGAGTAAATAGTATGGAATATTAAAGTAGTATAATAAAAAATAACACCAGAGATTTTTATACTGGTTCAGAGCTCCGTCCTACATCCAGTCCCAGACTCCTTCTAGAATTTCACTAAAACAACAACCCTCACTTAATCCGGAGGAACAGGTGTATACAACCTCTGAGCAGCCGAACAGGGACCTGAGCACTGAGCAGGATTTCGCCTCAGTAGTTGAAGAGGACTTCACATGCCTGAGCAGTAGAACAGGACTTCAACAAATGCAAAAGATTGTTTTGACCTTTGTGTTCTAATAACATGGATTTGTTACTCGTAATACACCCTTCCTATAATCTTTTCCTCAAGTATGATGTGTGTAGTTGTGTGTATATGAAGATTAGGAAGTTTCAAATTGCTTGAAGAATATGGAAGTGAATACGTAAGCAATGAATGTATGAATTTAAGAGAGCAGTTAATTCAGAAAATATGATTCAAGTATAAGCAAGTAAGTGAAGTAATTTGATCTTGAAATTCATGCATATATATAGTAGTTAAGGAGTTGCAACTGCTGGTGATGAGATCTCTGCGAATAGCAATGGTTGCAACCCTTCACGAGGAAGAAGGCTATTCAAAAAGGAAGTATCTTTTCATAAAAAATGACCGTTGTAGAATTCAGTCGACTGACTCGGGTCATTCAGTCGACTGAATTTAAGAACATGCACATATATGTTAAAATGCACAGATTCAGTCGACTGACTGACTGTATTAAGTCGACTGAATTCTGTTATTAAGCAAAAACTATAATAGCTCATTTGGTTAGAGTACTTGCCTTCCAAAATAGTGACCCGGGTTTGAGCCCCGCTCCATGCATTTTTTAAAGACTTGATTTTGATTAAAAATATGCAAGTTTATTTGAATGTGAATGATGATTTTTGAAGAAGATTTTAACAAAGCACTAAACTAGACTCTATATACATATTTGATGATTGTTGTTAAAATATATTACTATATGAACCATACTTTGAGTCGTTGAGTCCGGATGTTACCGTAATCGTAGATTTAAGAATTGTTGTGTCCTGTCAGCAATCAAAACCAATGATCCAACATTCTCCCCCATTTTGATGATGACAACTTTATTTGCTACGAACGAATCTTTGACAAGCTTTGTTGATCTTATCTCTCTCACTGAATATATTCCTGTAATCGTGCTATAGATTTCTCCCTCTGAGTCTATGCTATATATTCCTGTAAATAATTAATCTTTTCTCCCCCTTAATCTGTGCTTGCATGGTTTATTCTTGCAAATAGTGTTAGAGCAATATCTTTCTCCCCCATTGTCATCGAAAAAAAGGATAGTTTATATGATGATATAAATTATATTTCACATAAGTGTTAACATAGAACAATATAAAACAAAACTAACTACTACTTATAATTTAAGGTATCAGAAAAAAATTAACATTTAAAGCATGCGATACCCAAGGTTCTTACGATTTCCTAATTTTTAGGAAACCATACCCATTTGGGTGTGGTTGAACCTTTATAAATATAATTTTCATTATTAACTACCATATCAAAATAATCATCAATGTATTTTTCTCAATTTTTCCAATTATAAGGAACCTACATATTTAGATAATTTTTATTCATATTTCACATCAATGATTTTATACTTCTAAAGAAATTATAAACATTATTGGTCATAATAGTATTTGAATTTCTATAAAAATTGAATTTAGACTTTTCTCATAATCTAGTACTAGCACTAACATATTTACTATACATGAAAGCGTGTCTAGTGCTATTTCTACGATCTGTTTTATTATATCCTAAACCACTTTTATCATGTAAAGGATTAGAACTAGATAAAATCATGTTTAAATTGTTTTGACCTTTATTAAATTTTATGACTTCAGTGTTAAGTTTATCAAATTTAGCTTTAAAGTCACAATTATTATTTTCAAAAGAAATATTACTGTTTTCCAAAATATTAATTTGCTTGTTTAATTCATAATTCTCCTTTTTATACTTACAGTTCTCATTTTCGAGAAGAAAAATTCGAGATTCTGAATTATCTAAAGATGATTGTAATAAATCATTTTGTCTTTTCAAATCCGTAATTTCTTCTGAAAAAATTTCTTTTGCTTTTTCAAGCATAGTATTTTGTTCGTCTTAAAAATCTTTAAGAGCCTCAAAATTATTTTTCGAAACACCCTGTTGATTTTCTAAATCTAATTTCTCATTTTTCAATTTCTCATTTTCAAGTTTGATTGATTTTATCTTTTCTAAAATAAGAAAATTAAGCTTTGAGATCTTCTCGCTTATACTAACTAATTCATTATTCTCATTTACTGAATTTGTAAATTAGAAAGTACCTTTTTGTAGTCCTCACTACTGGCTTTGATAAGGATTTTGCCTGTTGTATTTCGACTGGATCGTTTTCTAGCCATTATTCTATGATGTTGCGACGATCAATAGAAATCCAGGCTCTGATACCAATTGAAAGTCGCTATGATCTGATACCAATTGAAAGTGTTATATGCTATGGATCATGTAATATGGATATATGATAATACAGAGTATAGTGATGATAGCAACACAGTAATTATGTGGAATATAAATGCAGTATAATAAAAAATAACATCAGAGATTTTTATACTAGTTCAGAGCTCCGTCCTACATCCAGTCCCAGACTCCTTCTAGAATTTCACTAAAACAACAACCCTCACTTAACTCGGAGTAACATGTCTATACAACCCCTAAGCAACCGAACAGGAGCCTGAGCAGCTGAGTAGGATTTCGCTTCAGCAGCCGAAGAGGACTTCACACGCCTGAGCAGTAGAACAGGACTTCAACAAATGCAAAAGATTGTTTTGACCTTTATGTTCTAATAACATGGATTTGTTACTCGTAGTACACCCTTCCTATAATCTTTTCCTCAAGTATGATGTGTGTGGTTGTGTGTATATGAAGATTAGGAAGTTTCAAATTGCTTGAAGAATATGGAAGTGAATACGTAAGCAATGAATGTATGAATTTAAGAGAGCAGTTAATTCAGAAAATATGATTCAAGTATAAGCAAGTAAGTGAAGTAATTTGATCTTGAAATTCACGCATATATATAGTAGTTAAGGAGTTGCAACTGCTGGTGACGAGATCTCTGGGAATAGCAATGGTTGCAACCCTTCGCGAGGAAGAAGGCTATTCAAAAAGGAAGTATCTTTTCATAAAAAATGACCGTTGTAGAATTCAGTCGACTGACTCAGGTCATTCAGTCGACTGAATTTAAGAACATGCACATATATGTTAAAATACACAGATTCAGTCGACCGGCTGACTGTATTCAGTCGACTGAATTCTGTTATTAAGCAAAAACTATAGCAGCTCATTTGGTTAGAGTACTTGCCTTCCAAACTAGTGACCCGGGTTTGATCCCCGCTCCATGCATTTTTTGGTTTGATTAAAAATATGCAAGTTTATTTGAATGTGAATAATGATTCTTGAGGAAAGATTTTAACAAAGCACTAAACTAGACTCTATATATACAATTGATGACTCTTGTTAAAATATATAACTATATGAACCATACTTTGAGTCGTTGAGTCCAGATGTTATCATAGTCATAGATTCAACAATTCACTACAACAAAACAACCACATTACAACTTTTACTTTACAACTAGCACAAACCGACAGTTGTTATAGGTTATTTTTAACTACTGTTTTTTTCCAGCAGTTGTATCAAAGACATTTTTAACAACTTTATTTGTGCAGCAGTTGTAAAATACGTCTATAACAACTGCTTTTTTGTGCCCGTTGTAAATGTTTAATTATAATAACCATTTGTATTAGTTGTCTTTTCAATAGATAAAGAATCACTTTCCATCTTAGTAAATATTTCATGTTCCCTCCCAACTTTTCGTTGGCCGCTCGATTTATTAAATAAGTAAATAACACTCGTCAAAATTTCCTAAACCTAAACCCTAGCTCCTCCTCGTTGTGCTAGCTACCTTGCCATCCACAAAGCTAAACCCGCTCACCGCCGTTTCCATTGACAAAGGTGAACCACCCGTTGTCGTTGCCATCAACGAAACTCGCAAACCCTAACCATCCACCCTCCGCCAAATCGCGCTCTGCTTTGCAAAACGCTAATCCTAACCCTCTTGCAAACGCTAATCGACAACTCTCTGTCATCTGATTTGCTCACCGTTGCCACTGATATAGGTATGGTATCTTACTTTATAATTTTTATATCTATCTATTAGTAAGCCAATTTTATAAATCAAATGATATTTATGAGGTATTAGCATCGATGAGGTATTAGCATTGACATGTCAAACATAAGTTCTAAAATGTAATTTATGAAGTATTTCGTAATTGGAAACATTATATACAAGTAAGTATTACTTTTTTGCTTTTATGACATGGTATTGCAGTTTTCTTTTGTTTGATTCTTGTTTGAACTAAATGTGGATGATAGATGCATCTTTTGAGGTTTAAGTGAAATTCTCATTTAAGTGAGCAGATGGTTTACTTTGAACTAGCATCTTGTAAAATAATAGTTTTATTTTGCTGGCAGCATACACGTTGCTTCATCGATGCAATATTTTAAGTAATCCTATTTGAAAAACACAATCTGATTGGTTAAAAGAAATCCATGTTTAAGCAATGAATTGGTTTAATTATAATTCTCAAACCAATGATTCGTTTTCAAAGGTTTCATTTTTTTTTTTAAGTTACGCAATTAAAGAGCAATTTTTGTTTGAAACGAAGTGTGAAATCTTGACGATAATAATGGTTAAAACTTGAATTACAAACAATTAATGTTGCTATTTTGAAATTAGAAATTTCATGAAACAATGCTGAATTCAGTCGATCGTAACTTTTAAATGGTTTATCTGATTTCAATGATTTTACCCATTTCAGAAAGCTTAGAATCTAAGTAACAACTTTGGTTTTAAGTCTTAAGAAGATTTTGTCATTTTCTAGGTGTAAAATGCAGTTTATCAAAGTGGACCTGCTACTGTAAACTCAACCTAGATTTGATAATCTCTAGAAAAACACACATAACTTGAGTTTTACTTGATATTACAATTCGGAAGATGTTTCGAAATGCTAACACGTTATGTATTTTTAGAAATCATAACTTGATTTGGTGGTTTTGGAATGCTACAAAAATTGTGCCTCCTGATGGAGACAGTGGATGCCAAAAACATTTATATATAATAAAAGAAGAATGTGACAATTAAAATGGCCTTATAAATAATTTCAGATTTACTCATGTTTTTGATGGAAGTGTATCAAAGTTATTTTATATCGTGTCATGCATGGTTGTTTACGTATTTGTCTGATATTATGCATAGTCGTTACATATCAAAACCGTCCTATATATAATTAGAAAGATGTTCTAATTCTTTGCATATTATGACTTTTTTCTAGGATGATCACTTAGTTGAAGACGCTTGAACTTGTTGCATCCTTGGGTAAGAACTAGCAACACTGAAAAGAGGTAAATTTTCTATTATGTTCTTTTGTTTGTGGATTGCATAATATTACGTATGGAAAAAAATACACTGTAAAGTAATGGATACTCATAGAAACTAGCAAGCTGATCATCTCTTTTTCACAGACACGTTACAATGATTGCTTGGTTAGAAAAAGTTTAATTGTTGAAAAAGAAGAAAATGTGAAAATAAAACTAAAAAATTAAAAATCATGTAAGAAGGCAAAAACTCTAAAGGTGACTGATATATGATAGCCATTTCAAGATAAAAATGTATGAAAGGTACCAGTACAATATATAAAGTGCCAAATGTGTGATAATGTAACGACCCAGAATTTTATTTAATTAAAATTTGAATATTTAATTTAATTTTAAATATTTATAAGTGAATTTATAAGTCGAATAAATTTTTATTTGAATTATTTGATTTAATTGGATTATTAAATCAATAATTTAATATGTTAAATTATGGAAATAACTGAAAATTGGGTTAAATATGATTAAAAATGATTTGTAAAATTTTATTTTATCATATTAGAGTTAGAATGATATTTTAGAACTTTTAAAATCGAATTAAAAGTTAATTTGTGAAAATTGAATATTTTAATATTTAATAATCGACTATAAAATAGTCAATTTTTGAACAGTTTCAGAATTGAACGAAACCAGTTCCATAAGATCCGTAATAGTTAGTTATTACCGGATTTCAAATTTTGTGTCAATCGGAGTTATCGTTTGATCGTGGCAGCTCGAAACGCATCGAATTATTTTTAATATTAATTTGGCGAGTGAAAATAGCCATTTTTCAAAAAGTCTCGGATTTCGACGAAACCAGTTTCATCGGATCCGTAATGTGATATTATTGTAAGGTTTCAAATTTCAAGTCAATTGGATTTACCGTTTGTCCGGTACGAATTAAAACGCCTAGAAATCGGTTTAAATCGGTTTAATTTAAATTGAGCGTTTTCAGCCATAACTCGCACAGATGTCCGAATTAGCTTCCGAAACCTGTTCCATTGTGTCCGGAACGCGGGATAAACCCTAGGTATGTCAGTTTCGGCGCGTAAATCGGAGTTTGGAATTTCCGGGTGAATAGTGTCGATCGTTTCTCTATAAATACACACCCACACCCTTCATAATTAAAATAAAAAATAAAAACCTAATTTATAAAACCCTAGCCGCCACTTATACAACCAAGGGCCAGAATTTGTCAAAATTCATTCATTAATCTCTCTCAATCCGTAAGGAATTACGCGAAGTGCTCAACTACAAAGTCGAAGAGCTCGACGAGAGCTTCGATTCCATACGGTGATGATCGAATTTGGAGCGACGATGGAGGAGCAAAGTGGGGCCGTTCATGGCCAGTTGCGCACCCAACATGAGGAGGAGGAGGGGGCCAAGCCTTATGCCCTTCAGGCTGAGTATAGTGGAGGTCATGAGCTTCAAGATGGTGGTGGTTTGATCGAGTTTCGTCGAGTATTGGCGATGCAAATTGAAACCCTAGTGATTGAGGGATGGGTTCATGCTTGCGTCCTTGGCCTGGAGTTTCACGTGAAAGAGAAGGGAGATGGAGATGGTAATGTGCGGCCTGATGTGGTTGGGGTTGAGATGGAGGGCCCTGATTAAAAGTTAGGTTGAAAATATAAGTATATGTTGTAATTAGTTGATTTAAATTCGTGTAAACTTTGAAAATACATAACTTTTTCATACGAGGTCGAAAAAATACAAACTCAGTTGCGTTGGGATCGTATGGACGAGCACTACGCGATGGAATTGGTTTGGAGTCGTTTGGAGTTAGTAAGAATTTTGGGTAAAATTAAACGTACGTTTAATTTTATTCGAAATAAATCGCTAAAACGGAAATTAAAACCAAGGTGAGAACTTCTCACTCAATCGAATCAGTTTCGATTTTATTTTAAATAGTTAGATTTAAAATATTCGAATGCATGTTTGAATGTTGATTGATATCTGTTCATTGTTAAAATAGACATTATACACCGTTAGTAAGCGGATGTTATTTATTAAAAACATATACCGCGAATATTTCATAAACAGTGAAATTGGTATTATAAATAATATCAATATATATATATTGGCATATGTATATATTGCAGTTGATTGATTTCCCGTATTTTTTAGCGGATGAGACCCTATTACGCCGTTATTAAGCGGATAATATTTATTAAGAACATATACCGCGATAATTTCGTACTGGAGCGAAATTGGTATTGTGCTAATGTTTTTGGATGCAGGAAAACAGGTTGGAGGGATCCAACTGGATTCCTCAACAGTATTTATTTGATTTCAGATATTTTGATATTTGATGGATTTTCATATTGATATATGATATCGTTGTTGTCGTGATTGACTATTTGGTGTGTAGCATCATTGGACCCAGATTTTGGGATTTTAAAATGATTATAAAGTGATTTTTGAAAATATACAATATTTTTAGAATTGATCCATTCTAAATAAATAAGCGTTATAATTTTTAAAGTTATAGAAATTATGATTTTGTGAAATATAGTTAAAAGCCGATTTTTGAGAAATATGAACTAATGATTTTATAAAATAGTTTAGATTGGATTTTTGAATATATTATAAAAGTTTAAAATATAGGATTTATAAAATTTGATTATTTTATAAATCGAAGTGGTGAAATTTTAAAGGAATTTAAAGACGTTTTAAAAAAAATAATATAAATTGATTTATATTAAGAGATTTATAAATGGAAATTTATAAATTGAAATATTGACATTATAAAACGAGTTTTTATAAGTGCTTGAATAAAGTGAAAATGAATTTCATTAAAGAATGAAATGTATAGAATTATAAATGGTGAAGTTATAAACGAAATTTATAAATAGTAAGATTTATAAATTTTGTGGAGTTATTAAAGAATATATATTTAAATAAATCATTGAATCTTATAAGTTATAAGATTTATAATTATGAAGTTCAAAGGAACGATTTTTGTAAACGAATAAATTATAAGTATTTGACTTATAATATGAACTTTTGGTTTATAATTGAGATATGAAATCAAATAGGTTAATAAAGGAATTTATAAAAAAGAAGTTTTTATAAATAAATAGAAATGGAATTTATAAACATTGTTTTATAAATTCGCAAACGACTTATTTTGGTAAGAAAATTGTTGAAACCTATTAATGGAGTTATATTCACATTTTTGAATAGTGAATAATCCTTTGAATTAAAATGAATAAAAGGATGAAATTGTTAACGAAGTTTATTCACATTTTTGAATAGTGAATAACACGTTAAAGAAAATGGTTTGGATTTGATGTTTTAAATAGAATTAAAACGATCTAACGATGTTTTAAATGTGTTATGATTCGAAACCATAGATTTCAACATTCATTGTTGAAATAGACGTTTCAAGAAATAAAAGGAAATGATGGACTATAACACTGTTGTTATAGTAAATGATTTCCGAAAGGAAATGTTTTGAATAGTATTGGGATTTATATATCTATTTTAATTTCGAATTCCTATACTAGTGATTTTGGGTTGTCGTAACGATGTTTTACGCAACATTCGTTTTGGCCCAAATAAATATGTTAAAGAGAATGATTTCCTTAAAGAATGAAATATATACTTAATCTCGATTTAAGTATATTGAATATTTTCCAAGTGTTGAAAATAAATAGATTTGTGAATTACTTATTAAATAAGTATGGAATTGTTTTCCAATATAAAGTGAATATTTTGAGAATTTATCTTTTTGAAGATAAATTGAAAAGGAATATTGAAATGAATAATTGAAATCGAATATTCATAGATATTTTGGATTATAAATTCACTAAGGAATTTATAAGATGAAAAAGAGAATTGTTTAAAAATAAATATTGATTTATTTTTGAAGAATTGAAATTATATATCTTGTAAAGATATTTTGGAAAATAAATAATTTGGAAAATTATTTAGAAACTGGTGATGTGTGCATATCAATTGGTAGTTCAATAACCGACTATCAATATTTCCCTTTGAATGGGTAATTGATGTGATTTGTTGAATGTGAATGCTACACTTATTTTTGAATAAGCGCTCACTATTCGGGTTAACCGGGAAAGGACCATGGGGTCGTATAACCCATTCCGAATATGTGATACGTCGTTGTGAATTGCATTGAAGATCGGTGTTGAAGACCGAGTATTTGCAAAAGCGATAGGATGACCTATCGATTGTCTCTGCACTGGGTAGCTCCTGGTATAGAGATTCCTTAAGTGATGGGAAATTCGATCGGGATTGTGAATACCCGGATTGCAAGGGCTTCGTAAGAAGTGCCTTCGGTTTTGTTCGAGCCCGGAACAGACTTGTATGGATTGTATGTCTGACGTTACAAGTTGAGATGTAAAGCCGATTTCTTTCAAATATATTTCTGTTGGTGGCGGAGAATTTATTTTTTTAGCTTAACACCCTTCTCTGAGACGTACGTGCTCAGAGGTTATGTAGTTGAATGTTATCAGCGATGTATTCCCTATTTGGTAATGTGACATGCTGAGTGATGCTGAAATGATCATTGTGTTGATTATTTGTGATAGGATCGTTTATTTGATCGTCTATCCTTGTGATCATTGTGTTGATCATTTGTTGACCCAAAGCATGGCTTTTGTATAAAGTATGTTTTTGTGGACGTGACTTCGTCGAGCCTCACATCCCGGAAATGGTCAAAACAGGAAAGATGCGGCAAGGTTATGAGGGGTAGCTCCCTTTAGGGTATGTGCATTTCCTTCTGGAAAGGGTGGTATCATGGTATGGAGCCCAGATACTTACTCATGTTGAAACACTATATTTTATTACTGTGTGGTGTTGTTGGTGACGAGCGCTCGGTTAAAAGGTCCAATGGGACCGGGGGATGCCATATTCATGTAGTAGTTACCTAGTGATAAAGGTAACCCGGCCTTGTGTTGGTAGAGAGCTGGTTAAGTTCTCGGGGACGTCCAGCCAGAGGCGTTTCCATGTGGCAATGGGAAGTTCCTTGGCCTGACCATTTGTTGGAAATCCAAAGAAACAATACGAAACTTGTACGGTTTTAGTTGTATAACCTGCTATGGAATGTGACGGTAACCTGCTATTGAACATAGTAGCTATAGTAGGCATAAGTGCGGAATGTCTATGCTGGCTAAGATTTATATCTTTATTTTTGAAATGATTTTCCTATACTATGCACTAGTAATAATATCAAATGTTATTTTAAATGCATATCAAGCATCTTTGGCTATCATAAGGAGAAATCTCCTCCGATTCTGCGTTTGCATGTGTGTGTGTGCGGGAGGCCTTATGGTAGTCTCATTTTTAAAAGCACTGCGAATTGAATTTAAAAATATTCTTCTATTTTGATTTTAAAGTAAATAAACTGTTTTGAGTTCTCACACCAGTCACATGACTGACTTGGAGTTTATTGTTTTCCTTCCTAAACTCTGGGTGCCCACCAATTTCCACACGGGCAGTCAAGAGTTAGGTTTATCAGGATATTCTGGATATTCTGGAGTTGCTGGAGGCAAGCTGGATGGCATGGCATATTACTTATATAGTATTTCTTTTTCCGCTGCACTGTTTGTTGTTGTTGTATACTCTGATGATATGATGAAATGAAATGTATAAAATGTAATAACTGATATAGTTCTTTGTTTAAAGATTATTCATTTATTATTATATGTTGTTCCGCTGCGAATTGTGAAATTCTGTTGTTCTGTTGTTTTCTGTTCCGTTCTATTTTCTTTCTATTCTCTTTTTCTTCTATCTTAAAATTTTCTGTTCTCTTTTCTATTTTCTCTTCTTCCTATTTTCTGTTTTCTTCTCTATCTTTTCCCTCTATTTTCTCTCTTCTTTCTTCTTCCTTTTTCTTAAATTCTTTTTAAAACCTATAACATTCCGGTTTTTCGGCAACGAAAAATCCGCGGGCGTTACAGATAAACTCGATGTTACTTTCAGATTTTTAGATATGATGTGTCAAGATCTAGTTAAAATAGTTGCATTTTTGAAGAAAATAAACGTGTAGTATATGGGTATGTCTTTTATTAAATTATGTACATGTTCATTCTTTTACCCTATTTTTGCCTTTTTTGGAGGGGGTTACTGATTTTTAATCATATTACATTTTCCCTTTTTCCATCACTTTGAATATGATCTGTTGTCAATGACGGCGTACTTGTAATCATAAAATGTATCATGGTGTGATTCTTAGATGACCACTGTTTTATTTGAACTGGTTTTATATTCTTCTATCAAGAAATTTGAAATTTGAAATTTGAAATATGATTTTTTTTTTATTAGAAAAAACCTATAGTCAAAACCATACAACTTTGCCATGTCATTGATGAACGTCTACTCTGGATTATAATAAATAAAGGGATAATCTCCGAAAAAAAGAACAAGGGGGAGTTAAAATGAATCAGATTTCTAAGTCTAGTGGATTTAATGAAATAATGCTCCACGCAGCACTGTTCAGTGTAAAATTACCATGGTTACACAAGCGATCTCTTGCAAATTTAGCATGTCCGCATAGCAGGCACTTACACTGGTAATTACTGTCTAATGACTCAGCCTTCGAATTTATACAAGAATGTGAAAATTGATTCTTCGATATATACCAAGCTTTAATAACAGTATTTTATTAAAACTAAGTTGAAAATATAAATGTCAACTAAGTTATTCAATGTTATTTACGTAGACGATTGTTCAATTATTTATGCACCGTGTCAACTAAGTTGAAAAATATAAATGTGTACATTATAAGTTGAGATAACACAACCTATGAAATATTATTTGCACGTATGTGCATAATGTTAATTTAGCACATGCCATTTTTATTCATAACTTTTTCTAAACATTTTAATATATAACTATAAATTTATGGAAATTACATGTAATTTCATTTGATGGTGTTAAATTTGAAGAAATAAGAATAAGATATATACAGTGTTATATTTGGAAGGAAATAAAGAAGAGGAGTAGTTTCTTCATTGCTTTATTACTTACAAATCCTAAAAACTTTTTAAGTCTTACATTGGTGTATATTTAAATTCAAGTATTAATTTTGTGCTTAAATCTTTTCAAGTGTGTGTGTCTGTATAAAGAAATATAATTAACCGCAAAATCAGTTTTTATTTCCGTAATTAATTACAGTTTTAGAATTTATCTGAACATATGCATGAATTCAATTAAAGGATACAGTAATTTTAATATACATTCAATTCAGCAGAGTATAACTTTTCATTCAAATCGCTTCCACTTGCCAAGATATAATGGAGACCCAGTTGAATGATCCATATGCAAACCTCTATATATGGATATCCCTAACGTTCAATGTCATCACAAAAATACATAGAATAAGAATAAAGTTAAGAAAAAAAATTAACCGATCAAGATGTTGAAGCATTTTTACATATCATTCCTCCTGTTCAAGTTTCATTCTTTTCTTGTTTCTACTTCGCATGCATCAAGATCTTTGTCTCATTCAAATTCCTTTTCAAAAGTAAAGGCTGTGAGTTTAGGAGGTTGGCTTCGAACCGAAGGTGATGCAGCGCAATTTGATTGTGACGACCCGGAATTCTTGTATGTATGAGATCGGAATATTTAATTAATTTTAAATATTCAAAAGCTAATTTTTAACTTTAATTTCAAATATCAGTATTTATTTGATAATTTAATTATTAAATTTAATTATCGGAATTGGGTAAATTATTGAATCTGGAATTTTAAGCTTGTTAAAAATAATTTGAAGGCTTGTAAAATTCGTATTAATAATATTGGAGATGATAGAACTTTTTAAAATGGAATTTAAAAGTGTTTTGTCCAGTTTTAAAAATATATCGTTTGAATTGAATTTAAAAATAGCCGTCAGAGGCACAGTCTCGGAATCCGATGAAACCAGTTCCATTGAGTCCGTAATATTGAATTATTATCGGATTTCAAATTTCGTATTTATCGGAGTCAGTGTGTGAGTGTACGATATATAAACGCGTTGGAAAAAAAATAAATTATTTTAAATTGATGAGCCTTCTTGTGCACGCCTCCTCACTTAACTTAAAATCAAAGACAGATCGTCTTCTTGCAGAATCCATTTTCTTTCCCACCTTCTCTTTAAAATTCTTACTTTCCAATAACCTCTTTCTTCAATTCAAATCGCAACTCAGATACACGATAAATTCTCAAAAATTTTAATGGCCGAACTTTCGAAAACCATTTCTCCTATTTTACTTCGCTCCACCCTCTTTCACAACCAAATCAAACGGCACTCTTCCCTTTGTCCCATATCTTTGATTCGAAAAAAAAGGGGGGTAACGAGATCGATTTTCGAATCGAAAGTCGCAGCATTTCTCTTCAGATCGAGAGGGGGTAATCTTGCTCAAGATCGATTTATATTATGGGGAGATTTCGTCACCTTTAGGGTTGTTCAAATCAGGCTATCGGAGGAGCCTGGGTACTCGTTCGCGCGCGACTGGTTTCGATGGGGAGCGTGGACGAGCAGATGTTGGAGGAAGGGTGTCGATAGGTTGCGACTGGGGTTTGCATTAGAAGCAAGCGGTAGGGGAGTGTATTCGTGGGTTAGGGTTGGTGATTCTGGCGAGTGCGTAGGCTCGAGTTCAATTTGGGTGTGGCGGCGCGTCGAGGAGTTTCGGAGGTAGTGGTGGTTAGGTCGAGTTTGTGGTGGGGTTTGCTTCGATCGCAGCCATCATTACATGACCGTGATGTCATATGCAAGCTCGAGTAAGGCAAGGGTCTATAGCCAAGATCCGTTTGTACGTTGCAGTAAGGTATTTCTGTTTTTTTTATAATGTTGATTTACAATAGTAAGTTAACAAATATATGTACATATAGGTATTCAGATGAGGTAAAATAAATAAATATATATATATATATATATATATGATTTTGATTTACAGCTAGGTTCAAAACAAGGGTCTTTTAAATTTATGCATATATGTAAAGATCAGTATGAATATTTTAACTCACTGTTTGAATGTAAAATATGTTCAATGTTAATCAGGATATACATCCTGATTGTAAAGTTAATAAGTGGAAACAAAGTGTAAACTAGGATAGTAAAATCATCATTTTAATGGTAGACTAATATTCGATAGTGCAAATATTAATAAATTGTATAAATATTTATTCAAGGTCAAAATGGAGAGGTAATGGTCGAGATGGAATTGGATTGCTAAAAAAAAAGCAAAGGTGAGTCAATCTCACTCAGTTAAATTTAGATTTTAAATGATCAAATTTAAATCATTGTTTGAATGCTTGAATTGATTGATGTGGTATAGTATGATATTTTGAAATTGGCGTGTTATATGGTGCTAACATTTGTGGATGCAGGGAAAACAGGTTGGAGGGATCCAACTGGACCCCTCACATTTATTTAAATTATTCAATATTCTCTGTTGTGATTATTTGATATCCTATGATGAGTTATATTGGAATATTGAATGTTATGGTTTGATTGGATATTTGGGTATAATGAATTACCAAAATATATGAACTGGATTGTTGAAAAGAAATTAAAAGGAAGTAAATTGGTAAGCGAAGTAATTATAGAAAGTTTAAATAAATTAAGAAAGAATTGAAAAGAAATAGAAGTAATATGAAAATAATAATAAATAACTTCGAGTATGAAGAGAAATGGAATTTTGAATAAATGAAATTGATGAATTGTAAACTTAAGTTACATCAATTAAAGAAATAAAGAATTATTTTAAAATTCAAAGTTTAAAATTTATTTAAAAGAAAAAAGAAGTAATTGAGAAATCTAAAAATTGGAATTTTTAGTAAAGTATTTTTAAATTAATCATCAACAAGAAATGAAATTTGAAATTAATAGATTCTGAATTAATAGGGAATAAATTGGAAATCAATTTGGGAAATTGATTTAAGTGATTGAAGTTGGGATTTTTCTCTGTATAACCAAGTACATTTTTTTAAAGTAAATTTTTAAATAAATTTAAAGGTTTTAAAGTTGTTAAAAAGAAAAAAAAACAAGTTTTAGAAAATTTATTATTCCTAATATTTAAATTCAAAAGTAAGTATTTTCTCAAATCTATTATAGTAATAATTACTTAAAAAGTGACTTAGTATCTCGTTTTCAAAGTGAAAATCTAGTTTTATATTTTATTAAGTAACCTTATTTTCAAATATATTCATATAATATGTAATTTTAACAAGTATTGAAGTGGTTTAACTAAAATGTTTTTAAGGTATATTTTCAAAGTAAAGTGTTTTAAATTATTTTAAAAATCTAGTTTTGAGCTTGGTGATTTCAGAGGAAATAGAAAATATTGGGAAAATCTATTCTGAAAAGAAGATGGCTTTGAAACTGTTTTTAAGGGTTGAAAATAGAAATGTATCTTGTGAAGATATTTTTGAGGTTAATAAATAATTCGGAAAATTATTTATTGTTGGATGGCTGTTTGTGAATACTAATTGATAGTTAAATAACTGACTATCAATATTGGACAAATACGTTGATCGTTTCGAAGAGACCTGGATCGAGATTTATTTCTCAAAAACCACTTCGATCTGGCTTGTACGTTGTGTGCGAAAAACGTGTTCGTAGTCGAAGATGGAGCAGTGAAGTGCAAGGACTAGTCGCTACTAATCCTGAGGATATTTCCAAAATGGATGTAGTAGGAGTAGTGCCTTCGATTCCGTTCGAACCCGGGACGGACTTGTATGGATGAATGCTTGCGAAACATCGTCAGGTGGACGATGGGCATTCTAAGGGATATATTCTAAAAAGGTAACGCTTAGCCTCAAGCCTCATCAAATGGGAATGACTGAAAATCAGGGGTTATGCAGCAAGGCTAGGTGGGTAGCACCCAAGCAGGGTGAGGTCATTCCAGTCTAGATGTCCCTTTTTATTTCGGCTTAGTGGTGCGGTTGCTGATCCCAACCGCAGGGTGATCTCACTCGGGATTGTCCAGTAAGGGATGGTTCCGGCCTTGCGTTGCAGGGAAGCGGGCGTACTCCTCGGTACGGTGATCTAGGCCCCGTACTGTGACAGATGGTACCCCAGTGCCTAGTCATTAGTTGAAAATCCATTCTCCCTACGAGCCTTGTACGGGTTTTGTTTGTATTACCCACTCTGTGGCTAGTAGCTGGAATTTAATAGATGTAATAATTTCGGCTATTTTATAAGTATTTGTAAATAGACCCTATTATAATATCAGAGGATTTTAATAAAAATGTTTTAGCTATCGTAAGGTAAAAACCCGACATGTTTATTTGTGGCGTGGTCTTACGAGATGCTTTTGTTTTCAAAGGATTTTTGAAACTTAATAATCAATTAGGTGTGATTTTTCCTCATGCTGGTATTCCAGACTGACTCGGGTATTATTTAACTGTAATGCTCGGGTCAGACCGAGTATATAGGATACAGGATATGATGCTGTGGAGCTCAAGAGACGAGCTGGATGTCGATACGTACTCTCGCACTTGTTTATATATATATATATATATATATATATATATATTCCGCTGTTTAAGTTGTTATGTATCCATTGTATGTTATTGATGTGAGCCATGATTGATGTACTCTGATGATGTAATATATGTAAACAGATATATTTGATTTTGAGTAAAGATTATTTATTATCTATTATATTTTATTCCGCTGCGATGGTTAGATTCTGTTGGTGTTTTCTATTTTCTTCTTCTACCTCTTCTTCTTAAACCCAAATGGTTCGTATTTCTGTGCAACTTGAGTTGATTGTTGTAGAATAGTGTTGACTCAAGGAGTACAGATTTGCTGGCTGTTACACTTGGTATCAGAGCTTAGGTTAGTGATAACCTTGGCTCTGGTGGGAATTACTCATTTAAATTAGAGTCTGTAGTACTCTATAATGAGTTGGAGCGTATTAATAGATATGAGTGCGTACTTGTTAGTGAATATGAAATTGTTTTTATATTGTGTTGATTTATCGGTTGAGTGTTTATGGATTCTGGTCGATGTGTGGGACGCCATGTCATCGATAGGGATTTCTAAACTCTTGAACAAGATAAACTGACACAGTATTGTTTTAACTAGGGTAAATGAAATTATTTTACCCAAATTTATTTTATGTATATAATAGAAAATGATTTTCTTAATTATTATAGCTATACATGGATGTTTGGATGATAGAAGTGATAAATATTATATTATTATCATTGTATGATAATTGAATAAAGATTGAAATAATAACTAAAGATTAAGGGATAAATTAACATAATAGATGAAATTTATGAATGTGATTCATAATAGAATAAGGAATTGAAGTCATAATTAAAAACTAAGAAACCAATTCATATCAAATGAATTTGTAAATGTAAACTATATTGTAAATTATAGTGTAATCAATTATTAAAGTAAGATAAAATTCCAAAGAAAATTTTGAATTTAAATCTAAAGAGTTTGG
Source organism: Allium cepa (assembly GCA_030765085.1). NCBI lineage: Eukaryota > Viridiplantae > Streptophyta > Magnoliopsida > Asparagales > Amaryllidaceae > Allium > Allium cepa. The sequence goes on from CM060931.1 coordinate 447,831,377, forward strand.
AATTTGGAGATTTAAGTTTCTTTGAATTGGATAATGATTTTCAGAAGTTGGGAGGATAATATATATTGAGAAATATTTTTGAATCGGATTTGAAATCTAGAGAGATTAGGAATTTAAAAATATTGAATGGATTTTGGAAAGAAAATAAAACATTAAACTCTTTTGGACGCTGGAAAATAATTTCGGTGATGACTGCAGCATCATCGATGTTCATTTTCGAGTTTCCAGAAGTGAAATTGCTACCAAATTGTTTTGAATTGAAATAGTTTGCAAACTGGTTGAGTCTTGAAATTCAAAGAGATAAATTTAATTTATCCAAGGAATTTTGGATATAGAAGATTTCGAAGGAAATTTTGAAATGTTGGAATATTGTTTAATTATGGAATTTTAACTAAGAATGTTTATGGCATATAAAAAGTTTGATGACCGGTAAATTTGGAATTTGTTGAAATAAATTCAATGGTGTAAGTAAAGTGAAACTGAGTACTGGAATTTAAAATTGAATTGTGTGAAGTTATGTGGAATGGGAAAATTAGTCAGGATGGACTAAAGATAATTAATGTTTGGAAATAAAAATTTATTGGTTAAATAATGAATTGGTAAATGAATAAATGGATCAAATATTGTACTTATAAAGAGAAGTTGATATTAATAAGAAGGTATTGGAAATTTGAATTCAGCAAATAAAATTTAACTTAAGTAAATGAAAGTGAAGAAAATATATTTGGATTTAACTTGGGATGAGTTAAATGAAATTGAAATTTAAATTGAATTAAATTGGATTATAATTGGAAGTGTTGTAGAATGAATTGGATTAAATTTGATATAAAGCTGAAAGGCAAATGATTATAATTGTGAAATGAATATGTATATATATTATATACTTGGATTATAAATAAATTTGTGACTTGTAGAACTTAGAAATTTGGAAGAAACCGAAATTGGTATATTTCAGTTAAATGGTATAAAATCAAACGGAAAATAATAATAAATTAATAAGGAAATAAATTGAGATATTATGGAGTTGAAAACTTTTAAGAAAAGGGTGAGATGGTTATGGTTAAGCTTATGAAACAGCTTTAGATGAAATTTGTTTAGATGATGAAATAGAAATGCAGTGGAAATGAATCGAGTTAGAGATCAATTTAAAATTTGCTATAAAACTTAAGAAATAAAATTCTATGAACTGGTAAATGTAAATAAAATTGATTTTGAAATCAATTGATTTGAATATGAGCTTGTTTGAATTAAATATGAATTGAAATTATATGGAGGTGGATCAAAATAAAAATGATTTGAGATGAAAGCAAATTCAATTGAAGCATGAATTGAATAACCTTCTTATTAATAAATTCAATAATGAATTGTTAATGTAAATTAAATTTAAAATTGGATAGAAGAATAAACTAAACGAACAAATTAGTAAAATGGTTGGGATTTGATTAAAGGAAAAATCAAATCAAAGATTTGAAGGGAAATTGACTGAAGAAAATAAACTTAAGTTATAGAGTGGAATAATTGAAGAAAATAAAAATAAAATAAATAACTTAAGTAAATTGTGAGATGGTTATATTGGCTGTCGAGTATGGTAGAATAGTTTAGAATAGAACTCTTTGGATATGAAAGAAATGCAATGAGAGTTATGAATAAATTGAAAGGGGATGAAATCCAGTATAAATTGAGTGGGAATCAATTTAAATGGTTATGAAGCTTAAGTAATAATTTATTCACACTAATATTGACGAATGGCCTAAGGAAATGGATCGTTTGATGCAAACGAGATTGGATAAAATGCTATGAATTATTAGAAGTAAAACAAAATGAATTTTGGAATCAATTGGAATGAATGTGAAGTTGTTTTGCTTAAAATAAATTAAATATAAGCGTATAAGCTGTAAATCACTTAAACTGGATGAAATGGTTTGAGAATTGATTATAAGCAATTGTAATAAGTGTTTTATATGCTTATGGAAAGTAATTAACATGCATTTTATGTGAAATTTATATGTTTATGCCCGTATATCACATGCATTGTTACATAATCGATGTTTTAGCTATTTAAATTTAATGTGAAATGCTATAAACCTTATATATATAGTACTTATATGTTTAAATAGAGTAAGTACAGGTACCTGGAAGCCGTGTGGCTGGATTTGGGTTGCATTAACTGCTAATAATAATAAGTCGCTTGCTTAATATGCTAAATAAGGTACGCCTACGCAATTAAAATAGGAAATATGAACTGTTTTTGATTTTTCCGACCGTGTGGGTCGATGTATATATATTTATATCTCTTGTCAAATTGCAAAAGCTCCTCCGTACAAGGGAAACTCTGCCAAAAATTTTCAGAAATTTTGGGAGTTAGAAAAATTTTGAAATTTTTAAGAAATTTTTGTTAAAGACAAAGCGAGTTTAAATTGGATACTAAAATTAGTTAGTCAATGAAACTAATTAAATTAATGACATGAATTAGTAATAAATGACAAATAAAATTTATATATTCAGAGTTAAAGATGTATTGAATTCGTATGACAATGAAAGAATCAATTTGAACAGAAATAGATATAAACTAAAGTGGAAAATGAAAATGAATATAAGAAGCATATAAAATGCTTAAACTAAACTTAAGAGGGAATGGTGAAGTCTTAAATGGAAATTGATACTACCAATGTAATTTAAGTCAATATTGGAATGAATAAATGTTGACATTTTGTGAGAAAGTCGATAAAATGTTTTGGAATATTGTGTTTGGATATTAGTGCTAAGCAGGATATGCAGGTAATATAAAGGAAAAGTGAATTGGTTTTGACTTGATAAGGAGAAAAATTGAGTTGCTCGACAAAAAGGTATGTATTTAAATTTAATATGAAATTTGATTGGGATTTGGATTGAGCCACTTGGCTTTTTGTTTTCTTTTTTGATTTGGGAGGCCGTAGAGCCCTTTTGTAGTTGTACCGAGCTAGCCGCGCAAAGGAGACGCTGGCAAAAAATTTCGGAAATTTAGGGAGTTAGAAAATTTTGAGAAAATTTTGATAATTCAAAATTTGGTTTTAAATTGAAACTTGAATGGTTAAACAAATGGTATGGTTTGGAAATAGGGAAAGGTTTGGAAGTTAATAAGAATGATAATGGATCTTTTATAAAAGATAGTTGGTAAGTTGTTGAATTATTAGAAACTGTTTGGTTTTGGAAAAGTAACGGGTTTTGGGCCATTCTTCCTAGTTAGTAATTTCGGGGACGAAATTCTTTTAAGGGGGGAGGAATGTGACGACCCGGAATTCTTGTATGTATGAGATCGAAATATTTAATTAATTTTAAATATTCAAAAGTTAATTTTTAACTTTAATTTCAAATATCAGTATTTATTTGATAATTTAATTGTTAAATTTAATTATCGGAATTGGGTAAATTATTGAATCTGGAATTTTAAGCTTGTTAAAAATAATTTGAAGGCTTGTAAAATTCGTATTAATAATATTGGAGATGATAGAACTTTTTAAAATGGAATTTAAAAGTGTTTTGTCCAGTTTTAAAAATATATCGTTTGAATTGAATTTAAAAATAGCCGTCAGAGGCACAGTCTCGGAATCCGATGAAACCAGTTCCATTGAGTCCGTAATATTGAATTATTATCGGATTTGAAATTTCGTATTTATCGGAGTCAGTGTGTGAGTGTACGATATATAAACGCGCTGGAAAAAAAAATTATTTTAAATTGATGAGCCTTCTTGTGTACGCCTCCTCACTTAACTTAAAATCAAAGACAGATAGTCTTCTTGCAGAAGCCATTTTCTTTCCCACCTTCTCTATAAAATTCTTGCTTTCCAATCCCCTCTTTCTTCAATTCAAATCGCAACTCAGATACACGATAAATTCTCGAAAATTTTAATGGCCGAACTTTCGAAAACCAGTTCTCCTATTTTACTTCGCTCCACCCTCTTTCACAACTAAATCAAACGGCACTCTTCCCTTTGTCCCATTTCTTTGGTTCGAAAAAAAAGGGGGGGTAACGAGATCGATTTTCGAATCGAAAGTCGCGGCGTTTCTCTTCAGATCGAGAGGGGGTAATCTTGCTCAAGATCGATTTATATTATGGGGAGATTTCGTCACCTTTAGGGTTGTTCAAATCAGGCTATCGGAGGAGCCTGGGTACTCGTTCGCGCGCGATTAGTTTCGATGGGGAGCATGGACGAGCAGATGTTGGAGGAAGGGTGTCGATAGGTTGCGACTGGGGTTTGCATCAGAAGCAAGCGGTAGGGGAGCGTATTCGTGGGTTAGGGTTGGTGATTCTGGCGAGTGCGTAGGCTCGAGTTCGATTTGGGTGTGGCGACGCGTCGAGGAGTTTCGGAGGTAGTGGTGGTTAGGTCGAGTTTGTGGTGGGGTTTGCTTCGATCGTAGCCATCATTACATGACCGTGATGTCATTTGCAAGCTCGAGTAGAGCAAGGGTCTGTAGCCAAGATCTGTTTGTACGTTGCAGTAAGGTATTTCTGTTTTTTTATAATGTTGATTTACAATAGTAAGTTAACAAATATATGTACATATAGGTATTTAGATGAGGTAAAATAAAAATATATATATGATTTTGATTTACAGCTGGGTACAAAACAAGGGTGTTTTAAATTTATGCATATATGTAAAGATCAAAAGGGATATAATAATACGTATGAATATTTTAACTCACTGTTTGAATGTAAAATATGTTCAATGTTAATCAGGATATACATCCTGATTGTAAAGTTAATAAGTGGAAACAAAGTGTAAACTAGGATAGTAAAATCATCATTTTAATGGTAGACTAATATCCGATAGTGCAAATATTAATAAATTGTACAAATATTTATTCAAGGTCAAAATGGGGAGGTAATGGTCGAGATGGAATTGGATTGCTAAACAAAAAAAAAGCAAAGGTGAGTCAATCTCACTCAGTTAAATTTAGATTTTAAATGATCAAATTTAAATCATTGTTTGAATGCTTGAATTGATTGATGTGGTATAGTATGATATTTTGAAATTGGCGTATTATATGGTGCTAACATTTGTGGATGCAGGGAAAACAGGTTGGAGGGATCCAACTGGACCCCTCACATTTATTTAAATTATTCAATATTCTCTGTTGTGATTATTTGATATCCTATGATGAGTTATATTGGAATATTGAATGTTATGGTTTGATTGGATATTTGGGTATAATGAATTACCAAAATATATGAATTGGATTGTTGAAAAGAAATTAAAAGGAAGTAAATTGGTAAGCGAAGTAATTATAGAAAGTTTAAATAAATTAAGAAAGAATTGAAAAGAAATAGAAGTAATATGAAAATAATAATGAATAACTTCGAGTATGAAGAGAAATGGAATTTTGAATAAATGAAATTGATGAATTGTAAACTTAAGTTATATCAATTAAAGAAATAAAGAATTATTTTAAAATTCAAAGTTTAAAATTTATTTAAAAGAATAAAGAAGTAACTGAGAAATCTAAAAACTGGAATTTTTAGTTAAAGTATTTTTAAAATCATAATCAAGAAATGAAATTTGAAATTAATAGATTCTGAATTAAAAGGGAATAAATTGGAAACCAATTTGGGAAATTGATTTAAGTGATTGAAGTTGGGATTTTTCTCTGTATAACCAAGTACATTTTTTTAAAGTAAATTTTTAGATAAATTTAAAGGTTTTAAAGTTGTTAAAAAGAAAAAAACAAGTTTTAGAAAATTTATTATTCCTAATATTTAAATTCAAAAGTAAGTATTTTCTCAAATCTATTATAGTAATAATTACTTAAAAAGTGACTTAGTATCTCATTTTCAAAAGTGAAAATCTAGTTTTATATTTTATTAATAACCTTATTTTCAAACATATTCATATAATATGTAATTTTAACAAGTATTGAAGTAGTTTAACTAAAATGTTTTTAAGGTATATTTTCAAAGTAAAGTGTTTTAAATTATTTTAAAAATCTAGTTTTGTGCTTGGTGATTTCAAAGGAAATAGAAAATATTGGGAAAATCTATTCTGAAAAGAAGATGGTTTTGAAACTGTTTTTAAGGGTTGAAAATAGAAATGTATCTTGTGAAGATATTTTTGAGGTTAATAAATAATTCGGAAAATTATTTATTGTTGGATGGTTGTTTGTGAATACTAATTGATAGTTAAATAACCGACTATCAATATTGGACAAATACGTTGATAGTTTCGAAGAGACCGGGATCGAGATTTATTTCTCGAAAACCACTTCGATCCGGTTTGTACGTTGCGTGCGAAAAACGTGTTCGGAGTCGAAGATGGAGCAGTGAAGTGCAAGGACTAGTCGCTACTAATCCTGAGGATATTTCCAAAATGGATGTAGTAGGAGTAGTGCCTTCGGTTCCGTTCGAACCCGGGACGGACTTGTATGGATGAATGCTTGCGAAACATCATCAGGTGGACGATGGGCATTCTAAGGGATATATTCTAAAAAGGTAACGCTTAGCCTCAAGCCTCATCAAATGGGAATGACTAAAAATCAGGGGTTATGCAGCAAGGCTAGGTGGGTAGCACCCAAGCAGGGTGAGGTCATTCCAGTCTAGATGTCCCTTTTTATTTCGGCTTAGTGGTGCGGTTGCTGATCCCAACCGCGGGGTGATCTCACTCGGGACTGTTCAGTAAGGGATGGTTCCGACCTTGTGTTGCAGGGGAGCGGGCGTACTCCTCGGTACGGTGATCTAGGCCCCGTACTGTGACAGGTGGTACCCCAATGCCTAGTCATTAGTTGGAAATCCATTCTCCCTACGAGCCTTGTACGAGTTTTGTTTGTATTACCCACTCTGTGGCTAGTAGCTGGAATTTAATAGATGTAACAATTTCGGCTATTTTATAAGTATTTGTAAATAGACCCTATTATAATATCAGAGGATTTTAATAAAAATGTTTTAGCTATCGTAAGGTAAAACCCGACATGTTTATTTGTGGCGTGGTCTTACGAGATGTTTTTGTTTTCAAAGGATTTTTGAAACTTAATAATCAATTGGGTGTGATTTTTCCTCATGCTGGTATTCCAGACTAACTCGGGTATTATTTAACTGTAATGCTCGGGTCAGACCGAGTATTATAGGATACAGGATATGATGCTGTGGAGCTCAGGGGACGAGCTGGATGTCGATACGTACTCTCGTACTTGTTTATATATATATATATATATATATATATATATATATTCCGCTGTTTAAGTTGTTATGTATCCATTGTATGTTATTGATGTGAGCTATGATTGATGTACTCTGATGATGTAATATATGTAAACAGATATATTTGATTTTGAGTAAAGATTATTTATTATCTATTATATTTTATTCCGCTGCGATAGTTAGATTCTGTTGTTGTTTTCTATTTTCTTCTTCTACCTCTTCTTCTTCAACCCAAATGGTTCGTATTTCTGTGCAACTTGAGTTGATTGTTGTAGAATAGTGTTGACTCAAGGAGTACGGATTTGCTGGCTGTTACACTTGGTATCAGAGCTTAGGTTGGTGATATCCTTGGCTCTGGTGGGAATTACTCATTTAAATTAGAGCCTGTAGTACTCTATAATGAGTTGGAGCGTATTAATAGATATGAGTGCGTACTTGTTAGTGAATATGAATTTTTTTTATGTTGTGTTGATTTATCGGTTGAGTGTTTATGGATTCTGGTCGATGTGTGGGACGCCATGTCATCGATAGGGATTTCTAAACTCTTGAACAAGATAAACCGACACAGTATTGTTTTAACTAGGGTAAATGAAATTATTTTACCCAAATTTATTTTATGTATATAATAGAAAATGATTTTCTTAATTATTATAGCTATACATGGATGTTTGGATGATAGAAGTGATAAATATTATATTATTATCATTGTATGATAATTGAATAAAGATTGAAATAATAACTAAAGATTAAGGGATAAATTAACATAATAGATGAAATTTATGAAAGTGATTCATAATAGAAAAAGGAATTGAAGTCATAATTAAAAACTAAGAAACCAATTCATATCAAATGAATTTGTAAATGTAAACTATATTGTAAATTATAGTGTAATCAATTATTAAAGTAAGATAAAATTCCAAAGAAAAGTTTGAATTTAAATCTAAAGAGTTTGGAATTTGGAGATTTAAGTTTCTTTGAATTGGATAATGATTTTCAAAAGTTGGGAGGATAATATATATTGAGAAATATTTTTGAATCGGATTTGAAATCTAGAGAGATTTGGAATTTAAAAATATTGAATGGATTTTGGAAAGAAAATAAAAGCATTAAACTCTTTTGGACGCTGGAAAATAAGTTCGGTGATGACTGCAGCATCATCGATGTTAATTTTCGAGTTTCCAGAAGTGAAATTGCTACCAAATTGTTTTGAATTGAAATTGTTTGCAAACTGGTTGAGTCTTGAAATTCAAAGAAATAAATTTAATTTATCCAAGGAATTTTGGATATAGGAGATTTCGAAGGAAATTTTGAAATGTTGGAAGATTGTTTAATTCTAGAATTTTAACTAAGAATGTTTATGGCATATAAAAAGTTTGATGACTGGTAAATTTGGAATTTGTTGAAATAAATTCAACGGTGTAAGTAAAGTGAAACTGAGTACTGGAATTTAAAATTGAATTGTGTGAAGTTATGTGGAATGGGAAAATTAGTCAGGATGGACTAAAGATAATTAATGTTTGGAAATAAAAATTTATTGGTTAAATAATGAATTGGTAAATGAATAAATGGATTAAATATTGTACCTATAAAGAGAAGTTGATATTAATAAGAAGGTATTGGAAATTTTAATTCAGCAAATAAAATTTAACTTAAGTAAATGAAAGTGAAGAAAATATATTTGGATTTAACTTGGGATGAGTTAAATGAAATTGAAATTTAAATTGAATTAAATTGGATTATAATTGGAAGTGTTGTAGAATGAATTGGATTAAATTTGATATAAAGCTGAAAGGCAAATGATTATAATTGTGAAATGAATATGTATATATATTATATACTTGGATTATAAATAAATTTGTGACTTGTAGAACTTAGAAATTTGGAAGAAACCGAAATTGGTATATTTCAGTTAAATGGTATAAAATCAAACGGAAAATAATAATAAATTAATAAGGAAATAAATTGAGATATTATGGAGTTGAAAACTTTTAAGAAAAGGGTGAGATGGTTATGGTTAAGCTTATGAAACAGCTTTAGATGAAATTTGTTTAGATGATGAAATAGAAATGCAGTGGAAATGAATCGAGTTAGAGATCAATTTAAAATTTGCTATAAAACTTAAGAAATAAAATTCTATGAACTGGTAAATATAAATAAAATTGATTTTGAAATCAATTGATTTGAATATGAGATTGTTTGAATTAAATATGAATTGAAATTATATGGAGGTGGATCAAAATAAAAATGATTTGAGATGAAAGCAAATTCAATTGAAGCATGAATTGAATAACCTTCTTATTAATAAATTCAATAATGAATTGTTAATGTAAATTAAATTTAAAATTGGATAGAAGAACAAACTAAACGAACAAATTAGTAAAATGGTTGGGATTTGATTAAAGGAAAAATCAAATCAAAGATTTGAAGGGAAATTGATTGAAGAAAATAAACTTAAGTTATAGAGTGGAATAATTGAAGAAAATAAAAATAAAATAAATAACTTAAGTAAATTGTGAGATGGTTATATTGGTTGTCGAGTATGGTAGAATAGTTTAGAATAGAACTCTTTGGATATGAAAGAAATGCAATGAGAGTTGTGAATAAATTGAAAGGGGATGAAATCTAGTATAAATTGAGTGGGAATCAATTTAAATGGTTATGAAGCTTAAGTAATAATTTATTCACACTAATATTGACGAATGGCATAAGGAAATGGATCGTTTGATGCAAACGAGATTGGATAAAATGCTATGAATTATTAGAAGTAAAACAAAATGAATTTTAGAATCAATTGGAATGAATGTGAAGTTGTTTTGCTTAAAATAAATTAAATATAAGCGTATAAGCTGTAAATCACTTAAATTGGATGAAATGGTTTGAGAATTGATTATAAGCAATTGTAATAAGTGTTGGAACCTTTTATATGCTTATGGAAAGTAATTAACATGCATTTTATGTGAAATTTATATGGAAAGTAATTAACATGCTTATAGGGTGCATTTCTTCAGTTCACTCCGACCTAAACAAGCTACGACCTAAAACTACATGCTATTTGGGGTTATGCCGCGATCTTACTTAGGTCGCCCTGAAGCTTAGGTCGCAAGGCTTTGAAGACGTGTTATTCCTTATGTTGCTGAAGACCTGTTACATGCTTAGGTTAATCCGGGTGTTATGTTGATAAGTCGCATGAACGTTGTATATATTTGTTAGATCGTAGGTCATTAACTCGTTTGAGGTGTTGTATTTTTCTTAAGTCGTATGATGTTTGTATGTGGTATTTGCTGTTATGTCGTGGGTTGTAACCCGTATGTTACTGTTAGGTCGCGTATGGGTTGTATTGAGTCGCATCTGTTAGGTCGCCACTGTTAGGTCGTGGCTGCCTATGTTGAGTCGTTAACGACCTAGGTTAGGTCGGTGAAACTGTGATGTGTTGAGTTGTAATCCTATGAATAGCGGGTGAGTTGTATCATTTGAGTTGGTTGATTTTGAAATAAACTTTGTTTGAGTGCTTTGTGCCTCTTGAAATTGGAAGTTGAGTGTGAGCTCCTTTCTCCATTTGCGATATTCGAGTGCGCTCGAATCAACGAACTTGAAGTCGATTCACGGAATCTCGTGTGCGAGATCAACGTCGAAGAATCATAGATCTTTTAACACCGTATCATGTGCGGTCAACGTGTTAGAGACAGCTAGAATTCGGTATCTTTCGAGATCAACGAATTTGGGCATTCGGTATCTTTCAATCCATCGATTTATCTTGTTTCATCTAATCGTTTCTTCGATTAGATTGACACGAAATCTTCATTTCGTCGTCATCCGTAATATCCACTGCGTCAGTTTGGTATCATTGCTAGACTTAGCCAATCATAGCTAAGCTGAGTACTTGGAGCCAAAGAGAAGAGTTTGAAGAGTAGAGCCGAGCTTGTTCAAGTTTGTGGGAGATTTGTTCAAGCCGAGAGCAAGTAGAGAAGGTAGATCCGAGCTATAAGTGGAGGCGTGTATCACTTGTGTAGATCAAGGCCGAAAGTCAGTTTGGTATCGGTTCAGTTGAAGAAATTAAAGCCGAGTTTGTTGAAGATTGTTGTTAGAGATCATGCCGCCAAGAAGAGCTAATCGTCATCAAAATGTTGAAGCGTTGTATAGAAGAGAAGAAGCTGAGAAAATGGAACAACGTATCAATGGAAATTTTGATGAAGGTATTGGGAAGTTAGAGAAACTGATGATTGACATGAATCAAGGTCAAAGGAGAAGGTCACCAGTCTCGAACCATGGAGGAAACAGTGTTTCGCCATCGGTTACGGAAGCGAGGAGGGTGTCACCACAATCCCATCGAGATAGAAGAGAATCATCAGTTTCAACGAGAAGAGATCACCATGAATATAGACACGAAGAGAGAATAACTCCACGTGAGTTTGGAGATGAGCCATATCATGACGTTGAAAGACATGGTAGAAGGACCATGTATGATCGAAGAGAAGTTGATGGTCGAAATCGATATAGACGTACATTTGATTTTGATGAAGTTGGTGATAGAGGAAGTGTTTATTATCGAGATCGAGACCAAGTTTGACATCAATATCGAGATGTTGAAGATGATCGTAAATGGGAGTCAGGGATGAAGACAGAAATTCCAGAATTCAAAGGTGGAATGATTGAAGAAGAATTTCTGGATTGGTTATCTAATGTTGAAGAAATTTTTGACTTTAAGAAAGTTCCTGAGCATCGCAGAGTTAAGTTAGTTACTACTCGTTTGAGAGGGAGAGCTATGGCATGGTGGCAGCAAACTAAACTTACACGGGAGAGAATGGGGAAGTCAAAGATTGAATCATGGGAGAAGATGAAGAAGTTGATGAAGGCTACGTTCTTGCCTTATAATTATCAGTCTCTTATGTATCAGCGATTGCAGAACTTGAGACAGGGAACAAAGTCAGTGAATGATTATGCAGATGAATTTTATCAACTGATTGCCAGGAATGATATCATGGAGACAGAGGAACAGTTGACTGCTAGGTTTGTTGGAGGGTTGAGAATGCAGATCCAGGATATGGTGAATATGTTTGATCCGAGATCTGTTGCAGAAGCACAACAGAAAGCACTTGCTTGGGAGAAACAAGGGAGACGAGGAGGTGGTGTGTTTACGAATTCCAACAACCAGAATAAGGGTGCTAGTAGCAGTGCTAATGTTTCCAAGACAGTCAATAAACCAGTGGTCAGTGAAGTCGCTAAAGCTAAGGCTAACAACAATTTCAAGTGTTATAACTGTCAAGAGTTTGGTCACAAGAGCAATGAATGTCCGAAGCCAAAGAAGCGAGCGATGGTTGCTGAGGTTGAGGATGAGGATACAGAAGTAGAATGTTCCAAATCGCCACAAGCTGAGGAGGAAGAATTATTGTCGGGAGATGAGGGACGTAATTTGATGATGAGGAGATCTTGTTTGACACCAAAGCAAGAGGATGATTCAAGTTGGTTGAGAAGTAACATCTTTCAGTCAACGTGTACTATCTTGGGAAGGGTTTGAAAGTTTGTTATTGATGCGGGAGGTTGTGACAATATCATTTCTACAGAGGCTGTAAAGAAGTTGGAATTAAAGACTGAGAAGCATCCTAAACCTTACAAGTCAGCTTGGTTGAGGAAAGGTGTGGAAGTGAAAGTTAATCGAAGAGCTTGTGTAACTTTTTCGATTGGGAAGAAATACAAAGATGAAATTTGGTGTGATGTGGTTGATATGGATGTATGTCATCTGTTGTTGGGGAGACCGTGGCAGTATGATAGAGTTGTGCAACATGATGGACGAACCAATAGCTACAGCTTTATGTTTGAGGGTGCTAAGATCATTTTAGTTCCGAAGAAGAGACAGCAAGAAGAGAGCAAGTCAGAAGAGATTGAGGAACTGAAAACTTTGTTGACTTTGAAGGAGTTTGTTGGAGAAGTAGAGGAGAGTCCAGAGGTGTTCTTGTTGATTGGACATGAAACTACTGAATCTGTTAAAGTTCCAGAGGGAGTAAAGCCAGTATTGGAAGAATTCAGAGATGTGTTTCCTGAAGAGTTGCCAAAGGAGTTACCACCGTTTAGAGATATTCAGCATCAGATTGATCTTGTGCCAGGGGCGGTATTACCTCACAGGCCACATTACAGGATGAGTCCTAAGGAGCATGAGGAACTGAGAAGGCAGGTGGAGGAGTTGTTAGAACAAGGGCGTGTTCAGGAGAGCTTGAGTCCTTGTGCAGTGCCAGCCTTATTGGTACCGAAGAAGGATGGTTCGTGGAGGATGTGTACGGACAGTCGGGCTCTAAACAAGAACACTGTGAGATACAGGTTTCCTATGCCGAGGTTCGATGATTTGATTGATCAGTTGAGTGGGGCTGTTGTGTTCTCAAAGACTTACTTGAAGAGTGGATACCATTAGATTCGTATTAGACCGGGTGATGAGTGGAAGACTGCTTTTAAAACTAGGGAAGGTCTATACGAATGGCTGATTATGCCGTTTGGCTTGTCAAATGCTCATAGTACTTTTATGAGAGTGATGAACCAGATTTTCAGACCATTTATTGGGAAGTTCGTAGTAGTTTACTTTGACGATATTTTGATCTATAGTGGGAGTATGGAAGAGCATATCCAGCATTTGCGAGAAGTGCTGTTTATTCTACGACAGGAGCAATTCTATGCAGCAGCGAAGAAGTGCGTGTTCATGACGCACATTGTTTTGTTTCTGCGATATGTTCTGTCAAAGGAGGGTATTCAAGTGGTTGAAAGCAAAGTGGAAGCTGTCAGGAGTTGGCCACAACCCAAGACAATTACTGAAGTGAGGAGCTTTCATGGGTTGGTATCTTTTTATCGAAGATTTATTCCACATTTCAGTAGCATGATGGCACCAGTTACTGATTGTATGAAGGGGAAGCAATTTTCATGGACAAAAGAAGCAGGATTTGCTTTTAAGCGAATCAAGGAACTTTTGACGACAGCACCAATTCTAGTTTTGCCGGATTTTCAGTTATTGTTTGAGTTACATACTGATGCATGGAAGGTTGGGATTGGAGGGGTGTTGAGTCAGAAGGGACATCCTATTGCTTATTTTAGTGAGAAGCTTTCGGGAGCAAAGATGAGATATAATACATATGATATGGAATTTTATGCTGTTGTGCAAGCCGTGAAGCATTGGAGACACTATTTGTTCCATAAAGAATTTGTTTTATATACTGATCATGAAGCGTTGAAGCATTTACAAGGGCAGGACAAGATTGCAGCTAGGCATGCATCGTGGATTGCATACTTACAATAGTTTACATTTGTTGTGACACACAAATAGGGAATTACAAACCGTGTGGCAGATGCATTGAGTAGAAGGAATCATTTGTTGACTACAATGAAGGTTGAAGTGACGGGGTTTGAAGTACTTCCAGAGTTGTTTTTGATGATTCTTACTTTGCCAAGGTTGTGGATAAAGTCGAGAAGGGAAAGACGGATGAGTACGTGTTAGTAGATGGTTTTCTTTTCAAGGGAAATCAGTTATGTATACCAGATTGCAGTTTGCGAATGAAGATTATCAAAGAATTGCATGAGGAATGACATGTGGGAAGAGATCGTACTTTGCAGTTGATTTCTCAATCTTATTTTTGGTCATCCATGAGAAAAGAAGTTGAAAGATTTATGGAGAGATGTCACGTATGTCAAGTTTCCAAAGGGACAGCTACGAACGCTGGATTGTATATGCCATTACCGTGCCTACTAGACCATGGGTTGATATCAGCATGGATTTCGTTTTGGGTTTGCCAAGAACTCAGCGAGGGAATGATTCTATATATGTGGTGGTGGACAGATTTTCGAAAATGGCACATTTCATAGCTTGTAAGAAGACAGATGATGCGGTTCGTGTTGCTCAATTATTCTTTAAGGAAGTTTATCGACTACATGGACTACCTGAATCCATTGTTTCTGACCGGGATACGCGATTTCTAAGTCATTTCTGGTTGAGTTTGTGGAAGATGGTTGGAACGAAACTAAATTTTAGTAGCGCTTATCATCCACAAACAGATGGGCAAACGGAAGTGCTGAATAGATCATTGGGAAATTTGTTGAGATGTCTTGTGAAAGATAATTTGAAGAGCTGGGATATGAAGTTGTGTCAAGCAGAGTTTGCACATAATCACGCTGTTAATCAGAGTACTGGTTTCAGTCCGTTTCAAGTTGTTTATTCAGCAATTCCAAAGGGTCCGTTGGATTTGACAACAGTGCCAATTTAGAAAGGAGTTGTTAGACGAGCTGGTGATTTCGTGAATGAGTTGCAAGAATGTCACAGAACTATTCATGAACGATTGCTTGCATCAAATGAGAAGTATAAACAACTAACAGATAAGAAGCGAAGGAGTGTAGACTTCAAAGAAGGTGATTTTGTTTACGCGGTGTTGACGAAGGATCATTTTCCAGTTGGAACTTACAACAAGTTGAAGGCTCGAAAGATTGGTCCAGTAAAGATCTTGAAGAAGATCAATGATAATGCATATCAGTTAAGGTTGCCAGATCATATTCACACTGCAGACGTTTTCAACATTAAATATTTGATTCCATATCATGGGGATGAGCTTGTTGAGGAGGAGGAAGGTGTAAATTCGAGGTCGAATTCTCGTCAACCAGGAGAGGATGATGCAGCGCAATCTGATGTTGCCTTAGGTCGCGAGCGACCTAACGAGCTAATAAGTCGTTTGCGACCTAACGAGCTAGGACTTAAACCGTTCCAGCGACCTATCGCAAAGTCGCGAGTGAGCTATGTGGACCAACCAAGCAAGTTGGACAACCCAGGGCGCATTTCTTCAGTTCACTCCGACCTAAACAAGCTACAACCTAAAATTACATGCTATCTGGGGTTATGCCGCGATCTTACTTAGGTCGCTTCATGCTATGCCGCATTGCCTTAGGTCGCCCTGAAGCTTAGGTCGCAAGGCTTTGAAGACGTGTTATTCCTTATGTTGCTGAAGACCTGTTACATGCTTAGGTCGATCCGGGTGTTATGTTGATAAGTCACATGAACGTTGTATATATTTGTTAGGTCGTAGGTCATTAACTCGTTTGAGGTGTTGTATTTTTCTTAAGTCGTATGATGTTTGTATGTGGTATCTGCTGTTATGTCGTGGGTTGTAACCCGTATGTTACTGTTAGGTCGCGTATGGGTTGTATTGAGTCGCATCTGTTAGGTCGCCACTGTTAGGTCGTGGTTGCCTGTGTTGAGTCGTTAACGACCTGGGTTAGGTCGGTGAAACTGTGATGTGTTGAGTTGTAATCCTATAAATAGCGGGTGAGTTGTATCATTTGAGTTGGTTGATTTTGAAATAAACTTTGTTTGAGTGCTTTGTGCCTCTTGAAATTGGAAGTTGAGTGTGAGCTCCTTTCTCCATTTGCGGTATTCGAGTGCGCTCGAATCAACGGATTTGAAGCCGATTCACGGAATCTCGTGCGCGAGATCAACATCGAAGAATCGTAGATCTTTTAACACGGTATCGTGAGCGATCAACAACGTGTTGGAGATAGTTAGAATTCGTTATCTTTAGAGATCAACGAATTTGGGCATTCGGTATCTTTCAATCCATTGATTTTTCTTGTTTCGTCTAATCGTTTCTTCGATTAGTTTGACACGAAATCTTCATTTCTTCGTCATCCGTAATATCCGCTGCGTCAGAAGGTTGGATCAAACTTTCTCTTTTTGATGGAATTCCCAATGAAGATTTCTTGGTAACAACTACTATATTCTAATTTTTCTTTGTTTGAGACATTGTTTAAAATTATTCAATATGCATGCGCTAACTGTTTATATGTCACAAATAAACAACCTAAACAGGATGGAACACAGCTTCAATTCAAGTCTGTAATGCAAAACAAGTATTTATGTTCAGAGAGTGGTGGAGGAACCATAATCGTGGCCAATTGAACATCAGCATCAGGATGGGAAACTTTCAAATTACAAATTTGTTACATATGCATGTATATGATAGGTGTTTGAATATTCACTTACCATTATATAATGTTTTTGAAATATATTCAGCTGCGGAGAATAACTGAGAACACATTCCAGTTTTGAGTCTTCAACTGGCATTTCCTCGGATTAGATAGTGAAGGACAATTGGTAGCAGTTTCAAACTCTTCGATTCCTTCCAATACGTTTGAGATAGTGAGAATTGCAAATGACACAAATCATGTTTGAATCAGAGCTCCAAATGGTCTCTTCTTGCAAGCACTAATCACCTTCTATCTTTTACAATTCATAGAATTTCTTGTTACTTTACTTATGTTATGGCTTTCTATTTGATTATTTTTTGTTTTAGTTTAGAACAAATATGTTAGTTGTGGCAAATTATGCAGAAAGCAGCGATTGGAGTGATAATGATCCATCCGTATTTACGATTAACGACGTTGGTGGATTGCAAGGAGAATTTCAAGTTACAAATGGCTAGGGAGAAAATGATGCTTCAGTCATGAGAGTTTGCCTTTCTTTTTTTCTCTCTTATTTTTTCTTTAAAAAATATGTGTATTCCTTTTGAACTACTTTTGTAAATAACTGTGACTGATGCACAGGAACACTGGAATACATTCATGGTAGAGGAAAATTTCAAGTTCATATCAGAAAACGGGTTAAACAGTGTCCGAATTCCAGTCGGGTGGTGGATCGCAAGCGATCCGAATCCACCATTTCCTTTTTTCGATGGATCACTTAACGCTCTAGGCAATGTTTTTCTTTGGTCCAAGTAAGTAAAAACAGTGTTAACCGGCCAATATAAAATGTTATATTTTGAATTTCATCGTATAATTGTTTATAACTTTATATGTTTTTTCCAGGAGATATGGTATTGGTATAATAGTAGATCTCCATTGCGCTCTAGGCTCTCCAAATAGATTGGAAAACAGTGGAACAAGGGATGGCTATCAAGGCTGGGGCAAAACAGATGAAACCGTAGATCAAACTCTTTCTGTTATCGATTTTCTTACTAGCAGGTTTGCTATTTTCCTTCTCAAATTTTTAAAGAAAAAAAAATTCCATACTGCAGTTTCCACTACCCAAGTAAATATGACATCATTTATAAAATCTTTGGTCCATACATTCAATTTTTGTGCATAATATTACAATTAAATTATACATACACCGAATATATGCAATGATCATGCAACACCCTTGTATTGTAATCTATTTGGTATTTCTTTGCTTTGACCAAATGACCTATATTTTTTAATACTTTTATCATATATATAGTTATGCTAAAAGTCCAAGCCTTCTAGCCATAGAACTAATGAACGAAATTTACTAACTGAAGCACACAATTTGCAGGTTAGAAGATAACGGTTTTTCAAATCACCAGTTATCCATAAAATAGTTGGTCTATCCATAAATTCTTTAACAGTAAATAATGAACATATATTACTATGATGGTGTATGATTTATGGTTTGTATTTAAGTTGTGATGTCTTCTCTATGAATGGATCAAGATGCCTTTGAATTTATATTAGTTTTTTCCTGTTACTTATCTGTGTTACTTATCTGTTTCTTACTGCACTTGCAAAATGTGTTTAGAAATTAATTTTTTTATTTTGTATTCTTTTTTTACAACTGTCAATCGCAGTTGTGAAAAAATCTTTTACAACAGCCAATAGCAGTTGTAAAGTGGTCTTTTACAACTGTCAGAAGTAGTCATAAAAGACTTTTTACAATTGCTTTAGGCAGTCTTAGAAAATTATTTTACAACTGTCGAAAACTGTTGTAAGTTATGGTTCTATTACAGCTCCGGATATCACGACAGACGGTGGCCCGTTGTAATAGACCTATTACAACTGTTTTTAGCAATTGTGAAAGAGTGCTTTTGTTATAGTGATTGTTGTGTCTTGTCAGCAATCAAAACCTATGATCCAACAGTTTGAATTAAATCTGAACAATTTAAATTTTTACAATTTAATTTATTTATTTTTAAAAATTATTGATACATACTATTCATTAAAAAAAATAAGTAATTAAATATAAATCAATTTTATTTTAAAATATGCATTTTAAATACTCCGTTTAGATTTTTTGCTCGCAGCACACAAAAGCATTCTCCATCCACCACCATTCTCTAGTCAAATGTCTTACTCAAATTCTCCGCTTGTATTCTCTGCTCACTTCGCAAAGAACTGACTCGTATGCATAATGAAGATTATGTCGTAATCACGAATGTTATTGGTTTTAACTAAGTGGATGGATAGCAAGCAATTATGAGTGCATTCTTCTGGCACAGAAAAGAGGCATGCATGAAAGAGGCATGCAAGAAAGAGGCAGAAGAAGAAAAGATTAACGAAAGAGAAATACATTCTTATTTTAAAAAAGTGGGCATTTAAAATAGTTATTTTAATTATTTTGTTATAAATAATTATTCTATTATTATTTATTTATTTTTAATTAATTTTAAATGATATAGTTAAATAATTTATATTCTTTATAAATTATGAAAGGTTAGAGAAAATGCCATGAAAAAAGAAAATACTACTTTTACCACGTACTAATGAATACAAATAAAATACTATCTTTCTTCTAAGTTTCACTATTGGATAAATAACATGCTGTCTAAGCTAGAATGTCGATTAGTAAACGAAAAACATGTTATCTATCTCTCAATTAACCAGAATATATGTGATTTCTCATTCAAAAAAAAAGTCATCGTCCTATCGCACAGCCATACCTCTACCAATATTTTGTCATATCTCCACGTCATGCGAAGAAGCATTATTCAACTTACATTTGCAAGGAGCGGAAGTAGTAGCAGAGAATGTAGATGTACAAAAGCTCGAGGAGTGCGAGCGCTGGTCTCGGCAGTATTACCTATGAGAAAATTGACATAAAGCTAAATGACGAACTGAACATTGATAGGTGGAGCCTCTGAAACAATGAAATTGCAAGAGGAAGTTATGATAGAGCCTTCAAATATCACATTCACTTCCTGAACTTCGAAGGCGAGCAAACTTTGAAAGTCTTACACTTCTCAACAATTTGACTCGTCATCTCCTCGGATATGCTCTTCTTTGCATTTCAGAAAGAACCTTCAATCTATAGCAACCGGTTCCGGGGTTCTAGTCACACTTGTGATATTCAAACTTGTTTTGCATCCGACTAACGTTATAATCGGCATACATATTTGTGTTGACTGTTTTGATTTCATTATACCAATAGCCAACGTGATCTTTTCGAGATTCGATATTGGCGAAACAAATGTCAATAAGACCAACGTTTATTTCTCGGTGCAATCTACATTGTAAGCGTAGAAGAACCAAAAGATGCATTCGCTGACATTCTAATAAAAAGATAAAGGAATCGCGAAAAATATAGAAAATGGATATTAGCAATGCAAATTTAACGAAAATTTGTCCTCAAATGATGTAGAAATGGAAAAAAGATTTGACTTTTCAATTTGATGGGGAAGAAGTGGTTGGTGAAGAGAAATGTAGCAGGAGCAAATACAAAGAAAGAGAAGGTGTGATTGATGGTGGTTTTTGACAAGTAGGACGCATCTAACGCGTCCTGTGCCAATCGTTCATTTTGAAATGTACAGCTAAACAGTGCAAATACACGAAGTCTCACTCACGACGCGTCTGACTCGTCCATATCAAAATCAGCTGGTCTTTTCTTGACTGCGAAAGGCAACCATGTCGGTTGATTAACTTTCCTTTGGCCTCCATGTGAATGATTAATGGATAGAATAACCCTATAAGTGTGGCTAATAGCCTAACTAATTTTAATAATTTAACTATAACATGGGGCTAGAGAAACAGCCACGCAACTTGGACTAGAAAGAAGAGCATCAGAACAAATAGACCTATCAACTCACGCAAACGAATCAGATAGCTACGAAATATATATTGCGTCCGCATCTTTCTGAAAGTTACGTAGAATATATAAAATATATCTGTACAACTTTAAGACATAAATCTGCAACAATTTTTTTTTCAGTTAACTAACCTTTTAATATTCCAAAAAGATTAGATTCACTCAGAGATACAGTTAAGTATTCAGTTTCCTCACTTTGGTTGATTATAGATGTATTTATTGATGTATTTTGAGCATCAATGTGTGTGTACACACGTACCCACACACTCAATAAATTATGTATTTTGGAGAATGTTTGCATGATTAATTTTTTGAAGGATGAAAAGAATGACTGCAAGCTAGTTTTACCGTATATCCAACAAGGATAGTTGTTGAATGCCTGATTTACTCATGGGTGGTTCACGTTTTTGTCCATCAATTTTTAGTTATGTAGCAGCAGGCCACGCATTTGACTAGTTTGCTTAAAGAAAAAAATAAAAAAAAATCATAACGTTTACCTCTAAATAGTAAAAATAAATAATGCACGCGAGGCCATACATATAGAGGCTCTTTCTCTTTTGTGCTCCATGATAAATTAGACTTGTCTTGCACTATTGACTTATTGATAAAGAATATAACAAGAAACAACATTGTTTCCGACCGTTTTTAGCCGTCGGAACAGACGTCGTCGAAAACCGTCAAAAAATACCGTCGGAAAGAAAATCATCGAAGAATGGTCTTTTTGACGGCTCTTTTGATTTACCTTTGACAGCCTTTCCGACAGCTTCCGACAACTCGTCGTATATACATGGAAGAATACGGCTTGTCCAAAATATTGTCGGAAGCCGTCGATAAAAGTTGTTGGCAAATTTTTACTAAAGCGCCTCGAAAGCCGTCGGAAGTTTGAATTTTTTTTTTATTTCAGCAGTCTTTCGACCTCAAACAACATACACATATACATATATTTACACACATAGAGACGGATATATATATATATATATATATATATATATATATATATATATATATCGCAGCTCAATTTCACATATATAAATCATATATATCAAAGCCCAAATCACATGTATAACATCAATATTAAAATAGCATCAATATTTACAATAAATCAAACTCAAACAACTCACAATATATTCAAACATTCAACATCTCAAAATACATTCCAAAATGTATCAAACATATCCAACAACAACTCAAATCAACCTCATATACATCCAATATCTCAAAATGTATCAAACAAATCAAATCAACCTGACCCATCTCAAACATATCCAAACATATCTAACTCTCAAACACCATAGCAACAGAGTCAAATTACATAACTCATTTCAAAGTGCACATATGTACAAAGTTCGAACATAAATAATAAAAATCATACCTATCAATCCTCATCATCACCTCTTGATCCACTTGATGAGGGAAATGTGTCACGCTCCTACAGATATGCAGCAAAACGCTCGTCCAAATTGGCTAGCTCTACAGCCAAACGTCTGTCTCATTCCTCCAGCTCAGCAATCTTACTCTCAACTTTTGAATATCCACGTTGTCTAGGACTTTTTTCTAGCTGTTTTGCCTGTGTCTAGCCTGTAACATTATCTAACAAAGTATACAAGTTTCATATATTATGATTAATAAAATCAATATGTTATATGTTATATGTTATACATAAATACAATATACATAAACATTACTTCTTGATTCCTAAAACCATAATGCCTATTCCACGAGATTGTGGCTTCATGACCATGTCAAAGATCTGGTTCTCCTCGTCAGCAGTCTGCTCTTTCCGCCTCGATCCCTTAAGCGCTTTCTTTCGTTGTCGCATGAATTTTTCCTATGATTCCAAATAAAATTACAATTAAAATCCATATAATTATTTATAACTTATTGCCAAAAGTGATTATTGATAACTTATAATTTAAAAAATACTAGTCATGGCCTGTTGTGGTTTTGAGTCATGTCATGTATTGTTACCGTGTTATCTTCATTTTCATGTTCGATGACATGAGTACGAGAAAACATCCATGTACGAAACGGTTGATCATGCTCTCTTTTTTAAAAATAATTATTATTTATTATTATCATTATATATATAATTATACAATGTAATAACCATTTATAATCGCAATTAATAAACCATCTCTTGATGATAATGTTGGAATGATTTTGAACATCCGCAATGTGTAGCTGGATTTTTAATTCTATGTGCAGGGTTCCTCTACGACTCTGGCTGTAAATTTAAAATAAACATTATATTTGACCTTTGGAAATTGATGCAATTATTATACTAATTCTATTAAGTTTTTAATAAATATATGATATTAGTAAACTTACCTTCGCTTCGTCACTATCCAAGAAAGCCACCCAAGCTTGCCATACACTTTCATTCATCCAATCAGGCTTTTTCCCCATCATTTTATGCTCGACATCATATCTTGGTAGTTTTTTCACTTTTTTTCATCAGATAATTTTTGCAAAGGAAAATGTCATGTTCATGTAACTTTACCGCCCTCTGCATTGAAAAAAAGTTATACATTTATACTTATCAAAAAATTGTAAAATGGTTATACGTAAATGAAATATAGATTTACATTTACGATGAAATCCTTTCAAATACACTCTAAGATGTGGCGTGGGATACCATCCCACCTAGACCAGCACCCGGTCATTCTGCATTTATAAGCAGGCTTATCCAGAACAACCTCTAAGGGTTCCAACTCAAAGCCCCTGTATTAAATTTGATATAGTCCTTTAATAAATCATGAATAATATATCATACATAAAATATTTATGATGTTGCAATAAATTTAATACATACCCACTCATTTTAACTATTAATCTTACTAAGGAACGCTCTGCATATTGTTATGGGTCACCGCCATCGCCTCTGGCGTTAGTCCCTCCTTGACTAGAAGAGGGGGAATCTGATGACTATGAAGATCTCTTGCGACGACACGGAATTTTTAAGCATTTGAAATTGGAATATTTAATTGATTTTAAATATTTAAAAGTTAATTTTTAACTTGATTTTCAAATATCACTATTTATTTGATAATTAAATTATTAAATTAAATTATTTGAAGTTGGGAAAATGTTGAATCTGGAGTTTTAAGCCGGTTAAAAATAATTTGAAGGCTTGTAAAATTTATATTGATAGTACCGAAGATAGAAAAATGTTAAAATTGAATTTGGAAGCGTCTTGTTAAGTTTTGAAAATATATCGCTTAAATTGAATTTAAAAATTGCCTTCCGAGGCACAGTCTCAGAATTCGACGAAACTAGTTCCATTGGATCCGTAATAGTGTATTATTATCGGATTTCAAATTTCGTAGCGTTTGGAGTTGTTGTGTGAGCGTACGATAAGTAAACGCGTTGGAATTTATATCGAAAATTCAATATAATAACTGGTCCAAAAGCTATTATCTCCATACGATCG
Source organism: Allium cepa (assembly GCA_030765085.1). Lineage (NCBI taxonomy): Eukaryota > Viridiplantae > Streptophyta > Magnoliopsida > Asparagales > Amaryllidaceae > Allium > Allium cepa. The sequence continues at coordinate 447,855,806 of CM060931.1, forward strand.
AATTAGGACTCGAAACCTTTACCATTGCGTTCGGAATAGGTGTATAACATTATAAACGCCTAGCGGCACGCCTCGACAGGAGTTCGTAATTTTAGGCTACGTAAGTCGAGATATTTGTATTCAAATTTGAATTTAAAGTAATATATATTTATAATCTGTTCAGCCAGCTGAAATAATTTCACATCACTGCTTTTCCCCTTTACTTCTACACGCGGCCTTCCTTTCAAACTCATGTTTCCCTTTTTAAGAACATCACGCAATCTTCCTCTGCAAAATTTTAAAACACAATCAATAAATGGTCGCCTTCTTTCGGAAGCAAATCCTAATTAAATTTTTCCCTCTCCTCATTATCAAAACGTGTTCCCTCTTTCCATTTCCTTATTCAATTAAAATTGACTCAGAGCAAATCGAAAATCTTACCAAAAAAAAGGAGAATGGCGATCTCGAGTTCGTAGCGGCGGCTAGGGATAGCTACGTTTCTTGGATATAACTTCAATTCGAGTCGCACCCAAAAAATCACGCTCATCGTTGATTGTGCGAGAAGGAAGAGCGCGGCAGTAGTATGGCGGAGTCGTTCGAGCATTGTGGTTCCATTCCTCAATCGATCGAGATCAATTAGGGCTGGAGTTCGTGGTCATAACGGCGGCGTGGTGCAAGGCTTGGGTTCGTCGAGGCTTCTGGTTTGAGGCGATGGCGGCTAGGGCTTAGGCGAATGTGTTGTTCTGATTTTGGCGTCGATTTTGGGCCGTGGTGGCATGTAGGGCTCGAGCGAATTGTTTGCGCGAGGTATCGTCTTCTGTCTGTTATAAATTTTATGTGCGGTAATCATATTTTAATCAAAGTAAAATATTGCATGATTGTTAGTAGGAGATAAATTAACAGTTAGTTGATAAAACAATTTAATTCTTCAATTTATAAATCTATTTATGTGTATACAGTAATGTATAAATACATTTTTTATTCTTTTCGTTTACGGGAAACAGGTTTTAAATATATTTATATTAGTACACTTATTTAAAATTTTAAAATTTTATAGGTTAAACAGAAATTATTATAGATTTGAAAGATATAAGGATTTAAATTAAATATTAGATTTATAAACCTATATAGGTTATTTTTACAAATTATATATATATATATACACTTTTAAAAACGGAGATAAATTTGTTTAATTATTTTAGAGATGGTTAAAGAGAAATTAGTTTAAAACTAAAGCATTAGTTAATTTAGTTATTTAATGGTAAGTGATTCTTCAATTAGTTCAAATATTTTATTTAAAAAGAAATTTTATTTGTAACCAAATTAATAGTTAAAACCAAAGTATTGGGAATAAATTGATCGATTAATTCAAATATTAATAAATCTGTGTAATTGTTTATACAAGGTCCAAAATTGGGAAAAATATAGTCGAGATGGAAATGGGTTGCAAACAACAATAAAAGGTGATTTAATCTCATTCATCTAGTTTAATTTATAGTTAAATTTAAATAAATGGTTGAATGGTTGAATGATGTGATGTGATATACTATAGTATATAATATATCTTGGAATGATTGATTTCCCGCATTATATAGCGGATGAGACCCTATGCGCCGCATAATAGCGGATGGTATTATATTTAATCCCATATACCGCGATATTCCACCTCGAAGTGGAATTGGTATTGTGCTAACATCTGTGGATGCACGGAAAACAGGTTGGAGGGATTCAAGTGGATTCCTCAACATTTATTTAAATTATTTAATATTCTCTGTTGTGATTATTTGATATTCTATGATGAATTATATTGGAATACTGAATGCTATGGTTTGATTGAATGTATTTGGTTATAATGAGTTACCAAAAATATATAAATTGGACTTTGGAGAAAAAAGATAAAAGAAGTGAATTTGTAAGCAAAATATTATAGAAAATTTGAATGAATTTAAGAATGAATTGAAAAAGAATAAAAGTGATTTTAAAATTCTAATAAATAAATTTCGAGTATGGAAAGGGGATTTTGAATAAACAGAGAAATAATGAATTTTAAACCTTAAGTGACATTATTTAAAGGAATAAATAATTTATTTTAAAATCGAAGTTTAAATTTATTTGAAATAGATAAAGAAGGAATTTATTTCCAAAAGAAGTAAATTGGAAATCAATTTGGAGATTGATTTAATTGTGTAAAACCGAGATTATTAAAAGAGAAATGAGACTTTGGGAATTTATAAACTGGGTTTATAAAAGTAAAGTAAAATATATCAGTGGATATTTAGGAAGAATAAATCCAAGATGGGAATTTATTAAAGGGAATTAGAAAATTTGTTTAAAACAAACAGTGATTTATTTTTAAAGGATGTGAAGAGAAGTATATTTCCCTGGATAGCCAAGTACGTTTTCAAAGTAAATTTTTAAATATAAGATAAAAGTTTTAATGTTGTTTTAAAAAGGCATATTTTAAAATTTTTATTATTTCTAAATATTTAAATTCTAAAGTAAGTATTTTTTTCAAATCTATTATCGTAGCAATTATTTAAAGGTAACCTAGTATTTTATTTTTAGTTTAAAAAAAAGAGAAAATCTAGTCTACATTTTATTAAGTAACCTTATTTTAAATATTCCTAAAGTATTATGTTTAATTAAGTATTAAAGTAGTTTTTTCTAAATTTAAATGTTAAAGAATATTTTACAATATAGTGTTTTTATATTATTTTAAAAATCTAAAGTTTTTATGCTTGGTTGTTTTCAGTGGAAATAGAAATATTTGGGAAATTTATTCTGCAAGAGGAAGATAGGTTGAAACTGTTTTCAAAAGGGTTGAAATGGAAATATCTTGCGAAGATATTTTGAGATAAATAAATAATTTGGGAAAATATTTATTGTTTGATGGATGTTTGTGAATGTTAATTGATAGTTAAATCACCGACGATCAATATTAGCCAAATGCGCTGATCGTTTCGAAGAGACCGAGATCGAGATTTATTTCTCGAAAATCACTTTGATCCGGTTTGTACGTTTTCGTGGGAAAACGAGTTTGGATTCGAAGTTGGAGCAGTGAAGTGAAAGGGCTAGTCGTTACTAATCCCGAGGATATTTCCAAAAAGGATGTGGTGGTAGGAATAGTGCATTCGGTTCCGTTCGAACCTGGGACGGACTTGTATGGATGAATGCTTTCGGAACATTGTCAGGTGAACGATGGGCATTCTAAGGGATATGTTCAAAAAGGTAACGCTTAGCCTCAAGCCTCATTAACCGGGAATGACTGATAATCAGGGGTTATGCAGCAAGGCTTGGTGGGCAGCACCCATTTCTGGGTTAGGTCATCCCTGTCTAGATGTCCCTTCTATTTTGGCTTAGTGGTGCGGTTGCTGATCCTAACCGCGGGGTGATCTTACTCGGGATTATGCAGTAAGGGATAGTCCGGGTGTTGTGTTGCAGGGGTCAAGAGTGATCCTCGGTACTGTGATCTAGGCCACGTATCATGACAGGTGGTACCCCAGTGCTTAGTCACTAGTTGGAAATCCATTCTCCCTGCGCGCCTTTTACGAGTTTTGTTTGTATTGCCCACTTTGTGGCTAGTAGCTGGAATTTATAAATGTAACAATTTCGGCTATTTTAATAAGTATTTGTAAATAGACCCTATTATAATATCAGAGGATTTTAATAAGAAAAGTTTTATCTATCGTAAGGTAAAAAACCGACATGTTTATGTGTGGCGTGGTCTTACGAGGTGCTTTTGTTTTCAAAAGGATTTTTAAAACTTTAACAATCAATTTGAGTGTGATTTCTCACGCTGGTTTTCCAGACTGACTCGGGTGTTATTTAACTATAATGCTCGGGTCAGACCGAGTATTATAGAATATATGACATAATGCTGTGGAGCTCAGGAGACGAGCTGGATGGCGATACGTACTTTCGTACTTGATTATTATTCCGTTGTGTATCCAGTTGTATGTTATTGATGTGGTACTCTGATGATGTACTCTGATGATGTATGTATAAACAGATATATTATTTGTTTTTGGTGTAAAGATCTGTGATTATCTATTATATTTTATTCCGCTGCGATGTTAGATTCTGATGTTGTTTTCTATCTTCTTCTTCTACCTCTTCCTCTTTAACCCAAATGGTTCGTATTTCTATTCAGCTTGAGTTGATTGATGTAGAATAGCATTGACTCAAGGGTTACGGATTGGCGGGCTGTTACACTTGGTATCAGAGCTTAGGTTGGTGATAACCTTGGCTCTGTTGGGAATTACTCATAGAATAGAGTCCGTAGTACTCTAGAATGAGCGTGAGCGTACTAATAGATATGAGCGCGTATTTGTTAGTGAATATAAAATTGTTTTATATTGTGTTGACTTATCGGTTGAGTGTTTATGGACTTTGGTCGATATATGGGACGCCATGTCATCGATAGGGATTTCTAAACTCTTAAACAAGATAAACCGACGCAGTGTTGTTTTAAATAGGGTAAATGAAATATTTTTACCCAAAATTATTTTTTTTTATAAAGGAAATGATTTTTCGTAAATTATTATAGTTATACATGGATGTTTGGTTGTTAGTGATGATAATATTAAATTATTATCATTAATGTGTAAAAATTGAATAAGAAATTGAAATAATAACCAAAGATGAAGGAATAAATTAATAAAACAAATCGGATTTGTAAATGTGATTTATAATTGAACAAATATTGAAACCATAACTAAAAACTAGAAACAAATTCATATAAAAATGAGATTTGTAAATGTAACTATAAATGTGAATTATAGTGTGATTAATAATTAAAATAAGATAAAATTCAAAAGTAATGTTTGAATATAAATTTAAAGGATTTGGAATTTGAAAATTTTGAAAATTTAAATTCCTTTGAATTTGAAAATGATTCTCAAAATGTTGGGAAAAATAATATATATTTGAGAAATATTTTTAAATCGGATTTGAAATCTAGAGAGATTTGGAATTTAAAAATATTTGAAGGGTTTTAAAAGAGATAAAAGCATTGAACTCTTTACGGTCGTTGGAAAATAATCTCGATGATGATCGCGACATCATCGGTGTTCATTTTTGAGTTTCCAAAAGAGGGATTGCTACCGGGATGTTTTGGATTAATGTTTATTTGAGAAATTGAGTTTGATTTTGGAAGTGAAAGGGGATAGTTTGGTTTAGATATACATGTTTTCAAATTTAATTTCGGATATTTTAGTAATGGTTTAAACTCTGGAGCTGGTTTGAAATGTCTTGGTATGTTTAAGCAAAAAAATTCTGGAATCTTATTAAAAATGTTCTGGAATGATGAATGAGTTTGGAAACTTATAAAATTTGAAGATTTGTTTAGAGTAGAAAATTTTAACTTAGAAAAAAAGGGTTGAATTTTTTATGTAAGATAGAATGTAAGCCAATTAATTTAAGTGAATTAAAGAAGTTAGCAACAGAAGGTAAGTAATTGGAGAACTTATAGAGAATATTAAATAGAATTGAATTTTATTCAAATGAAATTAAAAGAATGATAAGCAGTTAGATTAACTGGAAACGAGTTAAATAAAAATTTAAAATGGAATAAATAAATTCCGACGGCTTATAAAAGTTGGAGTTTATGAAAAAAATATAAGTGTGTCTTATAAAGATTGAAAAGTGAATATATTTGAGCTAAAATGAAAGGAAGTATGGGAATATAAGTGTATGACTTATAAGAGAGAAAAAGAGAGGAATAAAGGCCAAAATAGAATTGTTTGATATTTTGGTGGACAAAATGAAAATCCAATCTTGAATTATAAAATAGAATTGAATTCAAGTTAAGTAATAAAGTGATTTTTCAAGATAAATCAAATATTGAATTAAAAGGGAGAAATAAACTAAATTTGGGATAAATTAGTTAATGAAATATGGAAATGGAACTTGAAATTATTAACTTAGAATTGAATTGTGAATAGATAATAGAGTTTGGAAATGAAGCTTGAGTTATAAATAGAAATTCAACTTAGGATTGTAAGTGAATTAAATATGAATTGAAGTTGTATGGAATTGGATTAAAATAAAAATGATTTGAGATGAAAATAAATCCAATTCAAGTATGAATAAAATTAAAAATGAGAATGAACTTAAGTTATGAAATGGAAGTGAATTGAAGTAAATGAACTTAAGTTTAAAGTTAATAGGAACATGGGATGATGTCGAGTATAACAAAATGGCTTTGAACAAAACCAATGTGAAACGGGATGGAATGCAACTATACGGCTTGTCAATAAGTTAGATTAGAATGGAATTTATATACATTGAGTTGGAATCGATTTAAATCGGTTATACAGCTTACGTAATTATTTATTCACATTGATATTGTTGAATTGCATGAGAAAATGGATCGTTTGATGTAAATGAGATTAGATAAAATCCTATGAGTTATTAGAAGTGAAATAGGATTATTTTGAAATCAGTTGGAACGATATGAGTTTGTTTCGCTTAGAATGAATTAATATAAGCGAGTAAGTTGTGAACCACTTAAACTGAATGGAATGGTTTGAGAATTGGTTGCAAGCAATTGTAATAAGTGTCGGAACCTTATATGTGCTTATGGAAATTATAAAACGTGCATTATATGTGAAATTTATGTGTTAGCTATTGAAAGTAAGAGAAATGTTAATAAATTGCATATATTTAATACTTATATGTTTGGATTGAGTAAGTACAGGTACCGAGAAGCCGTTTGGCTGGATTTGGTCGCACTAATTGCTAAAATAATAAGCCGCTTGCTTAAAAATGCTTAATAAAGGTACGCCTACGCAATAAAAATAGGAAATATGAACTGTTTTTGTTTTTTCGACCGTGTGGGTCAATGTAAACATATTTATATCTCTTGTCAAATTGCAAAAGCTCCCCGTACAAAGAAGACTCTCCCAAAAATTTTCGAAAACTTTGGGAGTTAGAAATTTTTTGAAAATTTTGGAAAAAAATTTATTAGAGATAAAACGATTTCATATTGGAAGTTGAAATAAATTAGGGAATGAACTAATTTAAAATAATAATATGAATCAATTATAAATGGAAGATAAAAAAATTCAATATTCTAAATTGAAGATAAATTGAATTCGTATGAAAATGGGAAAACCAATTTGAATAAAAGTAGATATAAGCTAAAGTGGTGAAGTGAAAATAAATAAAGAAGCATATTAAATGCTTATACTAAACTTTAAAAAAAAATGGTGAATTCTTAATTGGAAATTGATGTTACAAATATATTCTAAGTTAATATTTGAATAAATAAATATTGACATTTTGTAAGGAGGTCGGTAAAATGTTTTTGAATGTTGTGATTGGATATTATTGCTATGTAGGATGCACAAGTATTATAAAGAAAAAGGAAAATAGGTTTTGATTTCAGAAGATAAATTTGAATAGCTCAACAAAAAGGGTATGTGTTTAAATTTCTGTATGAAATTTGATTGGGTTTTTGGTCTAGCCACTTGGCTTTTGTTTACTTTTGAAATTTGGGAGCCCGTAGAGGCATTTTGTAGTTGTATCGAGCTAGCCGCGCAAAGGAGATGCTGGGGAAAATTTTCAGAAATTTAGAGAGTTAGAAAAATTTTGATAATTTAAAATTTGAGTGTAAATTATAATTCGAATTGTTGAGTAAGTAATATTGTTTGGGATTTATGGATAAGTTTGGAAAGCTAGAAAAGGGTTGGTGTGTCTTTAATAAAAAGGAATATTGATAGTACCGAAGATAGTAAAAGTGTTAAAATTGAATTTGAAAGTGTTTTGTTAAGTTTTGAAAATATATTGTTTAAATTGAATTTAGAAATTGCCTTCCGAGGCACAGTCTCGGAATTCGACGAAACCAGTTCCATTGGATCCGTAATAGTGTATTATTATCGGATTTTAAATTTCATAGCGTTTGGAGTTGTTATGTGAGCGTACGATAAATAAACGCGTTGGAATTTATATCGAAAATTCAATATAATAACTGGTCCAAAAGCTATCTTCTCCATATGATCGAATTAGGACTCGAAAACTTTACCATTGCGTTCGAAATAGGTGTATAACATTATGGACGCCTAGCAGCATGCCTCGATAGGAGTTCGTGATTTTAGGCTACGTAAGTCGAGATAATTTGTATTCAAATTGAATTTAAAGTAATATATATTTATAATCTGGTCAACCAACTGAAATAATTTCACATCACTGCTTTTCCCCTTCACTTCTACATGTAGCCTTCCTTTCAAAATCATATTTCCCTTTTTTAGAACATCACGCAATCTTCCTCTGCAAAATTTTAAAACGCAATCAATAAATGGTCGCCTTCTTTCTGAAGCAAATCCTAATGAAATCTTTCCCTCTCCTCGTTATCAACACGCGTTCCCTCTTTCCATTTCCTTATTTAATTAAAATCGACTCAGAGCAAATCGAAAATCTTACCGAAAGAAAAGAGAGAATGGCGAGCTCGAGTTCGTCGCGGCGGCTAGGGATAGCTACGTTTCTTGGGTATAACTTAAATTCGAGTCGCGCCCAACAAATCACGCTCAACGTTGATTATGCGAGAAGGAAGAGCGCGGCAGTAGTTTGGCGGAGTCGTTCGAGCATCGCGATTCCATTCCTCGATCGATCGAGATCAATTAGTGCTGGAGTTCGTGGTCATAACGGCGGCGTGGAGCAAGGTTAGGTTCGTCGAGGCTTATGGTTCGAGGCGATGGGGGCTAGGGCTTAGGCGAATGTGTTGTTCTGATTTTGGCATCGATTTTGGGCCGTGGTGGCATGTAGGGCTCGAGTGAATTGTTTGTGTGAGGTATCGTCTTCTGTCTGTTATAAATTTTATGTGCAGTAATCATATTTTAATCAAAGTAAAATATTGCATGATTGTTAGTAGGAGATAAATTAACAGTTAGTTGATAAAACAATTTAATTCTTCAATTTATAAATCTATTTATGTGTATACAGTAATGTATAAATACAATTTTTATTCTTTACGTTTACGGGAAACAGGTTTTAAATATATTTATATTAGTACACTTATTTTGAATTTTAAAATTTTATAGGTTAAACAGAAATTATTATAGATTTGAAAGATATAAGGATTTAAATCAAATATTAGATTTAAAAACCTATATAGGTTATTTTTATAAATTATATATATATATATATATATATATATATATATATATATACTTTTAAAAAGGGAGATAAATTTATTTAATTATTTTAGAGATGGTTAAAGAGAAATTAGTTTAAAACAAAAGCTTATTCAATGGTAAATGATTCTTCAATTAGTTCAAATATTTTATTTAAAAAGAAAATTTATTTATAACCAAATTAATATTTAAAACCAAAGTATTGGGAATAAATTGATCGATTAATTCAAATATTAATAAATCTGTGTAATTTTTTATACAAGGTCCAAAATGGGAAAAATATAGTCGAGATGGAAATGGGTTGCAAACAGCAATAAAAGGTGAGTTAATCTCACTCATCTGGTTTAATTTATAGTTAAATTTAAATAAATGGTTGAATGGTTGAATTGATGTGATGCGCTATATTATAGTATATAATATATCATGGAATGATTGATTTCCAGCATTATATAGCGGATGAGACCCTATGCGCCGCATAATAGCGGATGATATTATATTTAATCCCATATACCGCGATATTCCACCTCGAAGTGGAATTGGTATTGTGCTAACACCTATGGATGCAGGGAAAACATGTTGGAGGGATCCAACTGGATTCCTCAACATTTACTTAAATTATTTAATATTCTCTATTGCGATTATTTGATATTCTATGATGAATTATATTGGAATATTGAATGCTATGGTTTGACTGAATATAATTGGGTATAGGAGTTACCAAAAATATTTAAATTGGACTTTGGAAAAAAAAGATAAAAGAAGTGAATTTGTAAGAAAAATAATTATATATAATTTGAATGAATTTAAGAATGAATTGAAAAAGAATAAAAGTGATTCTAAATTCTAATAAAAAAAATTCGAGTATGGAAAGGGGATTTTGAATAAACAGAGAAATAATGAATTTTAAACCTTAAGTGACATTATTTAAAGGAATAAAGAATTTATTTTAAAATTAAATTTAAATTTATTTGAAATAGATGATGAAGGAATTTATTTCCAAACGAAGTAAATTGGAAATCAATTTGTAGACTGATTTAATTGTGTAAAGCCGAGATTATTAAAAGAGAAATGAGACTTTGGGAATTTATAAACTGGGTTTGTAAAAGTAAAGTAAAATATATCAGTGAATATTTGGGAAGAATAAATTCAAGTTGGGAATTTATTAAAGGAAATGAGAAAATTTGTTTAAAAATAAATAGTGATTTATTTTTAAAGGATGTGAAGAGAAGTATATTTCCCTGGATAGCCAAGTACGTTTTCAAAGTAAATTTTTAAATATAAGATAAAAGTTTTAATGATGTTTTAAAAAGGCATGTTTTAGAAAATTTATTATTTCTAAATATTTAAATTCTAAAGTAAGTATTTTTTTTTAATCTAGTATCGTAGCAATTATTTAAGGTAACCTAGTATTTTGTTGTTTTATAAAAAAGAGAAAATCTAGTTTATATTTTATTAAGTAACCTTATTTTAAATATTCCTAAAGTATTATGTTTAATTAAGTATTAAAGTATTTTTTTCTAAATTTAAATGTTAAAGCATATTTTACAATAAAGTGTTTTTATAATATTTTACAAATCTAAAGTTTTTGTGCTTGGTTGTTTTCAGTGGAAATAGAAATATTTGGGAAATTTATTCTATAAGAGAAAAATAGTTTGAAACTGTTTTCAAAAGGGTTGAAATGGAAATATCGTACGAAGATATTTTGAGATAAATAAATAATTTGAGAAAATATTTATTGTTTGATGGATGTTTGTGAATGTTAATTGATAGTTAAATCACCGACTATCAATATTGGCCAAATGCGCTGATCGTTTCAAAGAGACCGGAATCGAGATTTATTTCTTGAAAACCACTTCGATCCGGTTTGTACGTTTTCATGGAAAAAAGAGTTTGGATTCGAAGTTGGAGCAGTGAAGTGCAAGGGCTAGTCGCTACTAATCCTGAGCATACTTCCAAAAAGGATGTAGTAGGAATAGTGCCTTCGGTTTCGTTCGAACCCGGGACGGACTTGTATGGATGAATGCTTTCAGGACATCGTCAGGTGAACGATGAGCACTCTAAGGGATATGTTCAAAAAGGTAACGCTTAACCTCAAGCCTCATCAACCGAGAATGATTGAAAATCAGGGGTTATGCAGCAAGGCTTGGTGGGCAGCACCCATTTCCGGGTTAGGTCATCCCTGTCTAGATGTCCCTTCTATTTCGGCCTAGTGGTGCGGTTGCTGATCCCAACCACAGGGTGATCTTACTCGGTATTGTCCAGTAAGGGATAGTCCGGGTCTTGGGTTGCAGGGGATCGTGAGTGATCCTCGGTACTGTGATCTAGGCCACGTACCGTGATAGGTGGTACCCCAGTGCCTAGTCATTAATTGGAAATCCATTCTCCCTACGCGCCTTTTACGAGTTTTGTTTGTATTACCCACTTTGTGGCTAGTAGCTGGAATTTAATCACGTAACAATTTCGGCTATTTTAATAAGTATTTTAAATAGACCTTATTATAATATCAGAGGATTTTAATAAGAAATGTTTTAGCTATCGTAAGGTAAAAACCCGACATATTTATGTGTGGCGTGGTCTTACGAGATGCTTTTGTTTTCAAAAGGATTTTTAAAACTCTAATAATCAATTTGAGTGTGATTTCTCACGCTGCTTTCCAGACTGACTTGGGTGTTATTTAACTATAATGCTCGGGTCAGACCGAATATTATAGAATACAGGACATGATGCTGTGGAGCTCAGGAGACGAGCTGAATGGCGATACGTACTTTCATACTCGATTATTATTCCGCTGTGTATCCAGTTGTATGTTATTGATGTGGAACTCTGATGATGTATGTATAAACAGATATATTATTTGTTTTTGGTGTAAAGAACTGTGATTATCTATTATATTTTATTCCGCTGCGATGTTAGATTCTAATGTTGTTTTCTATCTTCTTCTTCTACCTCTTCTTATTTAACCAAAATGGTTCGTATTTCTGTTCAGCTTGAGTTGATTGATATAGAATAGCATTGACTCAAGGGTACGGATTTGCGGGCTGTTACATCTCTGATAACAAAACATAATATCCGATATAGACATTTTTTTATTAAGTGAGAATATATCATTTAATTATGGAAAAATGTATAATTTATTTAAGAAAAATATAACTTCAATAATCATAGAAATTACGTTCTATCGAAATATACATTAATAATCAGTCTTCGTCATTTTCTGGTTCAAACTCATTCTCGTACTCTATGTCATTTTCCTCTGTAGTCTTGAAAGCATCTACTAAAAAATTTGATTCATCGTTTAGAGGCCCAAAATCAATATGATTGTCGGTTATTATTATTTCATATTTCGCTCTAAGTCTGCCTGATAAGCTTGTTCGTCTAGAATATTCTTTCCATCAAATGTAAATCTTGCCTTTGTTTTAAAAACTATCGACCAATCAGCTTTATCTTTTTTAAAGATGGATACAGAGCATAATAAACTTGTAACACTTGTTTAGTTAGTACAGAAGAATCATACTTATGGCAGTGCGTGATATGTTTTATTTTAATAAGATTATAATCTTTGTGTCCATTGATTCTAGTGCTTGAAACATTGCCGAACCAATTATATCTAAAAAAACAAACTTTCTCCTCGGGTCGTATAAAATATGTCAATTCCAAATCCTGAGTTAACACGACGTTAAAATCATTTATAGGGTTATTCAAATCATCACTGCATTTAACAAATACACCGATACTATTAGTTAATTTTTCAAGCCATATTCTTTAGTGTTGATTTTTAATCCATTAACGAAGAATATTGGATATATTTTAATATTTCTTTTTGGTTCTAGCGCAAGATATTTCAATCCCTCATCAACTATATAATTTCGCAGTTCATAACGTACTTTGAAAATTAATCAGCAAATTCTTTACTGAAATCGCCGCGTGGATATTGTGATTCATAAATACTACAATTATATATAATATGTTGCATTACAATCTATAAGTATAATTGAAATCAATATGAATCTGGAAATTCATATATGCAGAATTATTATTTCATATTACATAACAAATAGTGCAATTTCAGCACAAAAGAAGAACGCATATGTTTGTTACATGGTACTCTCTATCATCTAAACATAGTTCCATACATATTCCAACAAGTCAGCCATATTATCTAAAAATAGATAACATTCCTCCAGAAGCATCTTGTTCAATGCCTTCATCATTACGTGAAACGGTTTCAAATGGTAAGTTCACATGGTTACTGAAATAATGAGAGAAAGCATGAAACTTTTTTTCGATATACGATTTACCGATCGAACCTTCAACTCATGCTTTTCGTCTAACCTTTCTCTTCAGATGATTTAAGTAACTATTAAAAAATTATTTCAAATTAAATTTTACTTATGTGCTTAAATTAGTATTTAATACACTTAATATTATTATATATCTAATGGATATATCCATCCATATTGTATAGGATCTCGAAGACGTGTTTCAGAGGAAGATGAATAGGTAAATGCTCCATTACATTAAAAACCGAAGGAAATATTTTCTCCTTTTTGCACAGCAGTATAGGGACATCTATTTCAAGTTTATGTAGACATTCAACTTTTAACTTATTCGAATAAAGCTCTTTATAAAACAAAGTTCAGTTATCACCGTCCAAACTTTTATGGGCAATAGTTCTTTGAAAATGATGGGTAATAAATTTTCCATCATTACATGGCAATCATGGCTTTTCATCCCACTCAATTTATTGTTTTAAGTCGACACATCTATAGTGATTAGAAGAGATCCCATTAGGAAATCTTAATCCTTCAATACATTTTAGCATAAGTTTTACTTGGTTATTGTCTAACTCATAGTAGCTTTGGGTTTTTAGTGTTATTTGATTTGATATGAAGCTCAAGACATTTATATAATTCTTCTATTTCACGCCTTGATTTCAAATCGTCCTTAGCCTTCCCCTTAACATTCAAAATTGTATTAAATACATTATCAAACACATTTTTCTCTTTATGCATCACATTAATATGATGATGAAATAAGAGATCCTTCCAATAAGATAACTCTTAAAATATACTTTGTTTACACTAATCATAAATCATTGATTTACCTGAAATTTCAATTTGTACTCTAGTTTCATGAATCTTTGGATATTCTTTTACAAGTTTATATATTTCTTCACTTGACCAAATCATTGGTGGTTGCATAGTCTTTGCACTACTAACTGTAAAAAAAATTAATCTCTTCTAAAAGGATGATTTGCACGAATAAAACACCGATGAAAATCAAACCATGAAATTTTCTTCCCACACAGTAAAGAAAATGCCGATGTTTCTTCCATGCAATAAGGACAAGCTAGATGAATGATTGTACTTCAGCTTGAAAGCATTGCATATAGGAAAATCACTGATAGTCCATAATAAAGAAATGAATATATGAATTATTTCTTTGAAATTTCATATGTTTGAACTTCTTCATGCCACAGTGTTTCAACTCTTTAATCAGTGGCTGTAAATAAATATCGATTCCTTGAGTCGGATCATCAAGGATAGAGATGATGATAGTGAGAAACATATATGAAGTTTTCATACACGTCCACCAAGGTAAATTATAAGGTATAATGATAATAGGCAGAGACGAATATTTAAAACCGAATTAAGAGAATGGTGAAAATCAATCCATACACAGACCAAGTGTAACATTATGGTACTCTGCTGTAAAGGCGTGATAAGTTTTATCAAAATATTTTTATGATTCTCCATCAGCTGGGTATGTAAAGGTACCTTCTTCCTATGTTCTCAACTATGTCATCTCGTATGAGGTGCGGTTATCGAAAATGCATATAACCTTTGAAGTTTAGGAGTAATGGGTAAATAATGCATTCTCTCGTATGGAACTTCCTTTGTCTTCTTGTTTCTTGGTTGTATCTTTTCTCGTTATATATTCTACACTTTCTAAGATTAATATCCTCATTTCAAAATCACATGCAACCATTTAAACATGTATCTGTCTTTTGGTATGATAAACTGAAAGCATATATAAGATTTTTTTACTTTATAATGATTTTTGCGTATTAAATTATTGGATGTTATATGTCATTTTGCAGCTTATACAATGGCTGTAAATCCAACTTTTGTCAAGTTTTTAGATTTTAGAGCAACAAATTCTGCAATCGCTGATAATTAGGTGACGCTTTTACAGCCATCCCAAAGGGGTTTGTTAACAGCATTCAATAAATTATATATTACCTATGCTTTAATACTTGGTTCTTATTCAATATTTACATCGTCGTCATCAACTTCACTCATAGGAAACATTATCGTGTTGTATCTTTAACCATATCTTGTATGGTATTCGCGGTAACATTATCATTACCCACCTCCTCATTTGATACTATAGGATTAGGTGCAACAAATTCTTCATGAAGATCCCATATAAAATAATCCAGCACGAAATTATTTTGGTACTAATGGAAATTAACCGTACCCGGTTTCAAATGCTTCAAATGTTTGTAGTTACTGCACGAGCAGTGAATTTCTTTGTCGTTTCCATTATTACTCAAAGCGAATTGTAACATCCCTATTTTTTAAATAACATTATTAAGGATATTTAATTAGATAAATTAAATAGAATAATGTAAATGTTAAGTGATAAAGGGATTGAGATTTGAACAAATTTCAGTGGTCGTGCTTATTAATAAAAAAATAGGCATAAGTAATAGTTTATAGAGTAAATAAATTATACAATGGCATAATAGATATTGGACTTCGATGACTCTCAGCCTTATGTGTGTGTGTGTGTGTGTGCGTGTGTGTGTGGGTGTGTGTCCCGTAAGCCATCCACATTTATTATCACTTTTTAACAAATAATAAATGTAAGAAAAAGAAGGAAGGCCGACCATTACTTGGAAGAAAAGAAGAAGATATTCAAGGAAAAAGTTAAAGAATTAAAGAAGGGAATCAAACTCATCCCAATCCACTTTTCTTATCATGGATTAAGGTGAATAATAATTTCCATCTCTATATGCTGAATATACGATGTTTGATGATGATATGGTTGAATTATGGTTTGTTTAAATTTAAACAAGATTGTTCAAATGATGGTTTATATGGTTTTAGACCAAAACCTTATGATATTAATGTTTAAATGCCATGGAAAAATTATATCATGCAAAACATAATTTTAGAGTTGGGTTTTAAGTTTGATAATTTTCCAAGCTTTGGAAAGATTATTATGAATTTTTGAATGAAAGTATGACAAGTTGGATTTATAAATTTACTTCAGAAAATATATTAGAATTTGGGTTTGAAATTTTGATACATTTTGTAACATGATTAAAGTAAATTTCTGTTATTTTTGGAGATTTTTCGTAAGTGATTTGATATAAAAATTAAATTGTTTTTAGAAGAGGATCTAAATGATTTAATTGTATTAGCAATGGCAGGTTTTATCTGTAAAATTATAAACTTAATTCTTATCCAAAATAATAAGGCTGGTTTTGAAAAGCATGGGAAAACTTAAGGCAACCAATAAGAAGTTTGCACGTAGGCAGTTTAGTTGATATAAGTTGCTTAATTTGACATATAACCGAGAAAAACAGGTTCATCCTCTAAGGGTTCCTTTCACCCTTTTAACCTTTCGCCTTCGACAAAGTCGAAACCCTATTAAGCCTTAACTAATACTCAAGGTATCATCTAGGTGGTATGTAGTGGATTGGAAAAAGGCGAAAGGTATGGTGTCGAAAGCATGCTTCTGATGGAGTCGATACCTTTGTTTTAAAAAAGTTAAGTGTCTGCCTTTGTTTTACTAAGCTTTCGACTTAGTCGATACATATGTTTTTGAAAGGAGTTTTATAATGGCTTTCGAAAGGGTTTCCATATTTTTTAAAAGAAAAAGGGCTTTCGAAGGAGTTCCTTTGATTATTAATTAATACATTCGAAAGAAGGAATTTCTGACATAGTCGAAGATCTACCGTCGATTCTTTTGCCTTTCGGATGTATGGAAGTCATCAATGATGTCGAAAGGTAGTGTTGTTTTAAATATATATTAAGCCACTTCCTAAATGCTTTCAAAGGGTTATGGGTTTCAAAGCCCATGGCTTTGGAAGGGGTTTTGAAGTTATCCTTCAGTATTTTTAACATATGCTTTCGACTCTTTCGAAAGGGATGGTTTCGACACCATCATAAATTCCCCAAAATTTTTATGTGGTAATGTTTCGGAAGAGATACTTTCGTTTATATGTACTTTGATCCAAATGATATTTTTAAAGGTAAACCCAATGATGTCGAAAGGGGGACTTTCAATACTTTAGAAAGAGACTTCCAATGGTTTTGAAGTTATGATTCTAATAACTAAGAAGTAACACTTTGTTATACTTGAATGGTTTCGAAAGAAGGATGTGAAAGTGTTTTAAAAGGAAAGGGTCTAATGTTTTGAAAAGTGATACATGCTTTCAAAGGAGTCCATCTAATGAGGTCGAAAGCAAGATTTCGGAGATTTCGATAGTATAGTTTTCAAAAAAAATAACTCAATCTCATTTAAAAGCAAAACCATGACATTAATAACAAAATATTTTGAAATGGAATTTTTAAAGATGTCTTAATGGTTTAAAGAATTAACCAAGTTATATTTTTTGCTTCTCCATATACTTATATATTCACTTTGTAATGAACCCAAAATGGTATTTTGGGAAAAGGTAGAAAAACCAGTTAGGTTGACCCAGTGGTGAATATAAATTAAAGATATTGGCAAGGACCAATAGGTTCATAGTAAGCCTATGAAATCTATGTAAGGGAAAGGATATTGGCAAGGACTAATAGGTTCATAGTTAGCCCATGAAAAAGGGCTAATAGGTTCACAGTTAGCCCGTGAAAACTATATATAATTGAAGACATCAGTTAGATAGGTTTATAGCTAGCCCATGAAAACTATATCCGGATAAGAAAATGAGATATTGATAGATAGTCAATACTTTCCTAGTTAGCCTATGAAAACAGAGTAAAAGAAAGATATTAACAGGTAGTCCATAGTTTCCTAGTTAGTCAATGAAAACTAGGGTAAATGAGATATATTGACAGTTAGTCAACAGGTTCTTAGTTAGCCTATGAAAACTAGGATAAAAGAAATAATATCGGAGTTACCAATAGGTTCATAATGATCCCATGAAAACTATATAAGTGGACAGGGAGTCCATAAACGTTTAACTGGTTATTAGTCATCCCATGAAAACTATTAGGTTAAGGATAACTATAACTATCTCAAATAGTCAAAATGAATGGCAATGAGTAAATCAGAATTGATTGAATTATATTGCATATCATTACATAATAATGTTTTAAATTTATTTAACCATTGTGGATGTAGGAGTACAGAAAATGGTTTATAAAGGCTTTTAAGATACTAGTGAGAGGAAACCCGTTCTGCTAAGCGGCATGGTCTTACTAGATATCTAAATGATTTGAGATGATAGATTATTATTCATACCAGGCTTTATGTCTGATTTGAAGTTTATGTTTTCCCCTTAAACTCTTGGGTACTCAGTTGATTTTAAGTAGCTTGAGATTGGAGGTTTTCGGGTACCTCTTAAGACGAATAAGCTTACGAAGTCATGCAAGAGGCATATAGTTATTTGAATTCTCTCTCATATGATTCCGTCGTGTTGTTATGTTAAAGCAAAGTTGTTTGTTGCCTATTATATGCTCTGATCACCAAGAGGGCATTTTCATATGTCGCTCTTGAAGTATATTGTAGTAATAATACTTTTCTTAACGTTGTTAACATTTTGGGATTATGTAAAGAATGTTGAAATGGAATGTTAAAGTTGTTTTGAAAATTTTAAATTTTTTCCATATCCATGTGGTTTTGATGTATCAATTTATCTAATATTACCGTATTTGGCAGCCAAGGATTAATAACTATGGATGACTGCAGCATCCATAGCTGTTAATTTTGGGCCTCCAAGTGGGGGATGTTACAAGTTGGTATCAGAGCATAGGTTTATGAAAATTTAAGCAATTTAATCTTAAAAAGATTTTCAAAACATAATCCAATAAATCGAAAATATCATCGGGGTTTGGGTAACATGATTGTAAAGTACTTATATTTGATATATATATATGTATGTATGTAAGTGCGTAATTCCCCTTTTCTCTTAAACTGTTCTTCTGTATCTTACTAAGGCTCGTATGCAGATTTACGAGAAAGAAGATATGGAAGAAGGAAACAGAAGAGTAAATCTAGGTCGAGGAAGCACCACAACTGATGGAAATGCTCGACCTAATACCTAGAGGAACCAAGGTCCACAGGCTAATGCTAATCAAAATGCGAAAGCCAATGTGGGTGTTGGAAATCAGCTAGTAGATGCTGGGATGATGTATCGGTTCCTTGCTAATTTAATGCAAGTAGGAGCTGCTGGAGTGGCAGGAAATTATTTTTCCAAGTTGAATAGAGATTACACTAGTTTGGGTCGAAAGCCATTTATAGAAATGGAAGATGCTATAGAAGTGGAGAATTAGCAGTTACACTGTGAAATGATTTTCTTCGATTTGGGTTTAGAAGATGACAGAAGAGAAGGTTAGCCTCTAAGAAATTGCAAGGGTCAGCGCTTTGCTGGTGGAACGGTGTGACTGCCGGAGTTCCGAAGGAAGAGTTGACTTGAGTTGATTTTCGAATAAGATTCGAACACAGGTTTATTTCTGAGTTGCCAATTCGGCTTTGATAAGAATATTTATGGATTTAGTTCAAGGAGACATGTCGGTTATTGAGTATGCAAGTAGATTTTGATGAGCTATCTCGATATGGATATGCAATTATAGACACTAACATCAGAAGGAATGAAAAGTCCATTAGGGGACCGAAGCCCGAGCTTGCTAGGGAAACCCTAACTCATATCTGTGATCCTTATAATATGGTGTGGAGGTGGCCATTCGCCATGAGGAGATGCTTGCTTTGTGCTAGAGAAAAGCAAGTTGAATCCCAGTGTCCTCAGGGAAAGAAGATGAAGTTCTTCAAAAAGAAAGGAGTCCAAAAGGGAGATTAAGCAAAGAAGTCAAAAGCTGATTTAGTCTACTACAAATGTGACAAGAAGGGTCATTTTGCGAACAAGTGCAGGCCAGGAAAGGGGCAGAAGAAGCCTGCGGATAAGAAGCATATTAGGTGCTATAACTTCGATCAAGTTTGGCATTACAAGAACCAGTGTCTAGAGCCAGTTAGAGCAGAAAAAGGAAAGGTTTTTGCTATTGGACCACCGTCTTTTTCATGACTAACTACAGCAGGGAAAGGCTGTGATGGAAGGTGCATTTTTGATTCAAAGTATTTCAGTTAGGATACTATTTGATACCAGTACATCACATTCATTTATATCCCAGAGTTTGGTTAATAGGTTTTGCTTATAACCCACTTACCCTATTTCTTCCTTAAGGGTTGCGAATCCAGTAGGAGAGTATGCAACTCTAAGGATGAGTTGTGACTAGTTAGAACTTGATTTGTTTGGTCATATGTTTGCATGTAGTCTGTATGTTTACGATTTTGTAGATTTTGGGATCGTTTTTGGTATGTATTGGTTGGGTAGTTATGTGGCTAGTATATATTGCTAGGATGGAGAAATATCATTAAGGCATAAAATAGTCATAACCGAATCATCTTCTCAGTAGAGAATTCGACCGAAATGTTTGTGCTGTGTTAAGGGCCTTGGACGCAATGGAAGGGCTAGATCAGGTTCGAGTTGCAAGAGAGTATGCAGATGTTTTTGAGTCGATCACAGGATTACCACCAAGATAAGCTACTAAGTATCGAATAGATCTTGTGCCAGGAACTGAACGTATCAGTAGACCACATAGCAGGATGACACCAACTTGGATGAAAGAATTTGTTTGCGCCAAAATTAGTCGCAAACCACCAAATGTCATGAAAGCACCGGTGTATGAACACAAATCAGCAGTGTATAATCACATACCACAAATCTAAGTAATCTAGAGGATAAAAATGAAGAATAACAAACTTAAAATGGAAAGAAGTAGACAGAGACACAAGATTTATAGTGGTTCGGCTATCTCCGGCCTACGTCCACTTCAAATGATAATCTTTTATTGAATTTTCTTGCTGTTTACAGTGGATTACAGCCATAATTTTCAAGTACAACAGTGAAGCTTGAGTACAATGGTGATTTCGGTAGAGTCTAGGCATCGTAGAATCCGAAGTCCCTTTTCTATAAGCTTTGGGATGCTATTTATAGGCCTAGGCTGCAAATATCTCGCTCAGATCTTGGAAGACCTCTTCTGGCACGTATGTGGGCCCACACGATCGATCCCATGCGATTTGCACTCAGTCCGTGATTGATATGAACTAATTTTGTATCGATCAAGATTTTGCCCAGTCGGGTCGAAATTGAGAAGGAACATTCTTTAGGTTGCATGTAAGCTTCTGTGAAAATTTCATGTCATTTAGACGTATGAATCTTGAGATATGATCAATATGAAGTGGAGTTTCGTTGGTTCGCATCGGTCAATCCGCATCGATACTCGTTCGTATCAATGCCCTACGTGTGCGCGTTGATGGCATGGCTCTATCTTCAGGGCTTGATCCATTTTCCATGCCATGTTGAACGCTTCTTCCTTCAAACCATGCGTATTTCTTGTTCGTATCTAAGCTTCGTTCTTTTCGACTTCGTAACCATTTATTTGCATCCATCGGTTTGCATTGGTCACATTCGTGTCCATCAATCCATATCCATCGGCTGCTTCCTTATTTGCATCGATCAGGCTGTTGTTATGGATCGATACGAACAAGTTCGATACAAACTCTGCCTTCGTATCCACCTAAATTGATATGAAACCTTCGATTCGAAGTATGCCGCCATCTCCATCCTTATCGATACGAACATCTTCGATTCAAATCCATGTTGATTAATACGAACAGTATCGATTCGAAGTGCTGCATGTTGATCGATACGGACAGTGTCGATACGAATCATTTTTCATGAATCTTAACCCATCGATATCTCAGGCATACGAACTCCGATTGACCTGAAGTTTGAAATGTAGCCTTTTCTAGCCTTGATCGTCATGCCCAATCGATTCCTCCTTGATAGGTGCTTGGTTAAATTTTGATGACATCAATCATGGCCTTGTTTCCAATCGATCTCCAATCCTGATATCCATCCTTTCCAGCCAACTTGTTGATATCTCGACCTTGGCCAAAGGCAGGATAACATTTTCCCTCCAAAACATGCCTTGTGGTAAGAAGGTGTGTTTTGAAAAGCTCCGGTTCTGACATCCGAAGTCCATGTCCCGTCCATAGCCATACCATCCGATTCATAATTCAATCCATTACTGAGTTATCCTATCTGATTGTCACATTCTTGACTGCTCCGAGTCAATGCTCGATTCCAAATCGTAATTAAATCCTTAGCCAATTCCATATCCATCTGAACCCTACAACCGAGTCCTAACCCATCCTCATCCAATAACCGAATCCAAGTCCTCTTCGGGTCAATATCTAAGCTCTTGGCTATTCACAGCGGATATCTGAATCCATACACTCTCTGGGTTCTTGTCAAGCGCAATCCATGCCTGATGATTTGTACGAAGAAATGCCTTGGTGTCCATGGTCCAGTGTCCCTGAACGCTGAGTAGTGCCATGACTTAAGTCCTAAGCTGAATCCTGGTCGCTTCGAACCCTTGTCGAGCATAGTCCATACTCGAAGACCTAAAATAGTAACCGATAGATATTGTGAGGCCTAAGTCCTAGGCAAATCCTTGTCTCTCCGGACCCTTGCCGAGCATAGTCCATACTCACGACCAGAATAAGCCAATTTACCACGTTCAAATAAAGAGACTTACCCCTTGCCAGGCATAATCCAAAGCCGATGACCATTTACCAAAAACCAGATAAAAATCCAATCCAAAATCTAGATCAAATTGGAAAAACCAATAATCCACATCAGAAATCTAAACCAATATCCAAACATGAAAACAATCACCCAAACAAAAGTCCAAACCAGAAAACAAACAAAATCAGGAGTCCAAACCAAACTCCAAAACCAAACCAGAAAAAGTGAGTGCCGAAACCAAAGAAAAAAAGAAAAAAAAATTATTTCACAAACAGAAGCATCATGGTTTATCATCATTTCAAAGCATGCCTAGGGGCCATCTCCATCCCCATGCATGAGTAAGTGACTTGGCCGTTTGCCTAGAGTTTGCTACTTATTCCATATCATCCCCGTCAGTTGATAACCAATCGACCATCATTCCTAGGCCTTGCGCCATCATTGTTTGAGGTAGCCGGTGACTACTCCTGGTCCACCGCGGTATTTCGAGCTCCGACATATTGTCGTAATTGACAACTCCTTACATGCTCCTTAATTATATCTTTTAGATGCCTGCAGCTGTTGGTATCATATCCGTCTAAATCGTGAAAGAGAAAGTGCCTTCCTGATTCTCTGTCATGTTCCAGGGTTCTCTCCTTGCCGGCCATCAGTAGGGAAGGCAATCCCGAGTCTCCATGAATATCCATTCTAACATCTCGTTCAATCCTGTAAGTGGAGAATTTTGGCTCTTTCCACTGCTTCCTAGCTTTTCCTGATTCACCACTCAACTTCCTCTTTCCTTTATCTTTACCCAAGCTTCCGCCAGATGGTTCTCCATCCTCAGCCGCGTTCACTTCCTTCAACTTCATATCCGAATATGTGTCCTTCTTTCGAAGGAATCTCTCGGCTTCATGAAAGAATTCTCCGAGATCCATTGTTGGGTCCCGTATCAATGGCACTTTGAAATTCGAGTTATCCCTGACTCTAAAAACCGTTGCTATTAAAACCATTGATGGATCCGGCCGATCTACTGAAGCGACCACTGCATTGAACCTAGTTAAGAAAGCTATGAGCGATTCTTATGCCCTTTGCTTTACCGACGTCAGCATCATTACATTCTTTGGTCTTTTGATATGAACCCGAAACTGCTTCAGAAACCAGTCCAACAATTCCGCTCATGTCTTGATATACCCCTCTTCCAACTGTCTGAACCACATGGCTGCTATATCTATCAAGTACAGAGGGAAACACCGGGCCTTAACTTCCTTCGATGCCCCCAGCATATCCATATGTCTCGTGTACCTCATAAAGTGATCAGTAGGATCAGCCTTGCCATTTTATACCTCTAGAGTATGTAGTTTGAACTCTGGTGGGTTCTGAGCCATTCTGATTTCACGGGTAAACGGGCTCCTGTTTACTCCTTCCAGATCTCTGTTTGTCAAACCTCTGCGCATAGTTCGCCTGATAATCTCAGCTAATCCAGCGTTGTCCATCAAGAATTCCCCCCGAGTCTTCGAGAGAATTTTGGTACGTACTCTTTGTCACGTACTCTTGTACTCCTACCAACATCCTATTCTGTGGTGTCACTTGGAATTCCTCCATGAATTGTTCCAACGTTTCCGGTTGGTGTGCCCCCATGCCTGGATCCATCCTGATTAATAGTCGCATGATGATTAGGGGCTATGCCTTGTTGAGCTGCTCCATATGATTGCCTGTTGGGTCCTTATGTTCTAGCTCCATGGATTTGAACTCCAGCAACTCCAGCTGTCCTTGCCTGTCCAAACTGTCCGAGGAGATTCTACATCATTTCCTCCTGTCTTTTCAGAAACTCTTCATGCATAGCTCCAATCATCATCTCCATATCATCTCTGGTGATGAAGGCTGAAGTCTGATTAGCTCTTGAAGATGCTTCCTGGCTTCCTTCATGCCGACTTCTTTAAGGAGGGGAACCCGTAACATTCCTAACTTTTAAATAATATTATTTAGAATATTTAATTAGATAAATTAAATAGAATAATGTAAATGTTAAGTGCTAAGGGGATTAAGGTTTGAATAAATTTAAGTGGCCGTGCTTATTACTAAAATAATGGGCTTAAGGAATGGTTTACAAATAAATAGATTATACAAGGGCGTAATAGATATTGGCCTCCTATGACTCTCACCCTTATATATATATCGGTATGTGTGTGTCCCCCAAGCCATTCACATTTATTATCACTTTTCACAAATAATAAACGTAAGCAAAATAAAAAAGGAAAGCCATTAATTGAAAGAAAAGAAGAAGATATTCGAGGAAAAAGTTAAAGAATTAAAGAGGGGAATCAAACTCATCTCAGTCTACTTTCCTTATCAAAGATTATGGTGAATAATAATTTCCATCTCCATTTGCTGAATATATGATGTTCGATGATGATATGCTTGAATTATGGTTTGTTATAATTTATGCAAGATTGTTTAAATGATGGTTCATACGGTTTTAGACCAAAACTATGTGATATTAATATTTAAATGCCTTGGAAAAATTATATGTCATGCAAAACATAATTTTAGAGTTTGGGTTTAAAGTTTGATAATTTTCCAAGCTTTTGAAAGATTATTATGAATTATTGAATGAAAACATAGCATGTTGGGTTTGTATATTTATTTCAGAAAATGTATCGAGAATTTGTGTTTGAAATTTTGATATGTTATATGTACATGATCAAGGTAAATTTTTTTGCTTTTTGGAGATTTTTCTTAAGTGATTTGAGATACAAATTAAATTATTTTGAGAAGAGGATCTAAATGATTTAATTATATTAGCAATTAAAGGTTTTATCTGTAAAATTATAAGCTTGATACTTATCCAAAATAATAAGGCGGTTAGTTTTGAAAAGCATGGGAAGAGTTAAGGCAACCAATAAGAAGTTTACATGTTGGCAGGTTAGTTGATATAAGTTGCTTAATTTGACATATAACCTAGAGAAACAGGTTCCGCCTCTATTAAGGGTACCTTTCGCCCATTTAACAATCCGCCTTCGACAAAGTCTAAACCCTATTAAGCCCTAACCAATAAACAGGGTATCATCTAAGTAATGCGTTGTGGATTGGAGAAAGGTGGAAGGTATGGTGTTGAAAGCATTCTTCTAATGGGTTCGATATCGTAGTTTGTTTTAAAAAAGTTAAACACCTGCCTTTGTTTTACTAAGCTTTTGACTTAGTCGATACAATGTTTCGGAAGGAGTTGTGAAAGGGCTGCCATATTTGTTTCAAAAGAAAAAGGGATTTCAAAGGAGCTCCTTTAATTATAAATCAACGTATTCGAAAGAAGCGCTTCCGACATAGTCGAAGCGCTTTCGTCGATTCTTTTACCTTTCGCGTGTATTGAAGTCATCAAGGCTGCCGAAAGGTAGTGTTGTTTTAAAGATGTATTAACCTGCTTCCTAAATGCTTTCGAAAGGGTTATGGGTTTCAAAGGCAATGTTTTTGGAAGGGCTTTCTAAATTATCCTTCAATATTTTTAATATATGCTTTTTCACTCTGTTAAAGGGATGGTTTCGACATCATCATAAATTCCCTAACATTTTTATAAGGTAAAGAACTGTTTCGAAAGAGATACTTCCGTATATATTTAATTTGACCAAAATGATATTTTTAAAGGTAAACCCAATGATGTCAAAAGAAGAACTTTCAATACTTTAGAAAGAGATACTCCTAATGGTTTCGAAGCCATGATTCTAATAATTAATAAGTAACACTTTATTATATTCGAAAGGTTTTGAAAGAAGGATTTTAAAGTGTTTAAAAGGAAGGTGTCTAATGTTTTGAAAAAAAAATATGCTTTCGAAGGAGGCTATCTAACGAGGTCGAAAGTAAGGTTTCGAAGATTTCGAATATATAGTTTTCAAAACAAATAACTCAATCTCATTTTAAAGCAAAATCATGACATATTAACGAACAAAGTATCTTGAAATGGAATTTTTGAAAAATTCTTAATGGGTTAGGAGAATTAACCAAGTTATATTGTTTACTTCTCCATATATGCATATATTCACTTTTTGATAAACCTAAAATGATTCTTTGGGAAAAGGGAAGAATAACCAATTAGGTTGACCCAGTAGTGAATATAAATTAAAGATATTGGCAGGGGCCAATAAATTCGTAGTAAGCCCATAAAAACCGTGTAAGGGAAAGGATATTGGCAAGGTCCAATAGGTTCGTAGCTAGTCTATGAAAACTATATATAATTGAAGATGTCAGTTAGACAGGTTTATAGTTAGCCCATGAATGCTATATCTATATAAGAAAATGAGAAATTGACAAATAGTCAATAGGTTCCTAATTAGCCCATGAAAACTAGGGTAAAGGAAAGATATTGACAAATGGTCAATTGGTTGCTAGTTAGCCCTTAAAAACCAGGGTAAAAGAAAGATATTGACAGATCGTCAATAGGTTCCTAGTTAGCCCATGAAAACTAGGGTAAAAGAAAGATATTTACAGTTAGTCAATAGTTTCCTAGTCATTCTATGAAAACTAAGACAAAAGAAATAATGTTGGAGGTACCAATAGTTCATAGTAATCCCTTGTAAACTATATAAGTGGACAGGGAGTCCATAAATGTTTAATCGGTTACTAGTCAGCCTATGAGAACTATTAGGATAATAGTAATTCCAAAAACTATAACTATGACAGATGTCAAAACTAATGGGAATGAATAATTCAGAATTGATTCAGTTATTTTGCATATCACCACATAATAGTGTTTTGATTTGATTTATCTATTGCGGATGCAGGAGCATAGAAAATGGTTTATAAAAAAATATAAGATACTAGTGAGGGGAAACCCATTCCGCTATGCGGCATGGTCCCACTAGATATGTAAATGATTTGAGTTGGTAGATTATTATTCATACCAGGTTTTATGTCTGACTCGAAGTTTATGTTTTCCCCTTAAACTCCTAGGTACTCAATTGATTTTGAGTAGCTTTTAGTTTGATGTTTTTAGGTGCTTCTTAAGATGAATAAGCTTCTGAAGTCGTGCACGAGGTTTTAGTTATTTGAGTTCTCTCTCGTATGACTCCGCTGTGTTGTTTTGTTAAGGAAAAGTTGTCTATTTCCTATTATATACTCTGATCACCAAGAGGGCATCTTCATATGTCGCTCTTGAAGTATATTGTAATAATTATATTTTTTTTTCGAACGTGATTAACGTTGTGGGATTATATAAAGAATGTTGAAATGGGTTTTTTGAATGGAATGTGAAAGTTGTTTTAAAAAATTTAAACTTTTTCCATGTCCACGTGTTTCTGGTGTATCAACTTGTCTAACATTACCGTATTTGGTTGCTTAAGATTAATAACTATGAATGACTGCAACATCCATAGCCATTACATTTGGGCCTCTAAGTAGGGGATGTTATAAATTAATATAAGAGCATAGGTTTTATGAAAACTTAAGAAATTTAAACCTAAAAAGATTTTCAAAGCATAACCCAATGTATCAAAAATATGATCGGGGTTTGGGTTAACACGGTTGTGGCATGCTTGTATTTGATATATATAGGTATATATATAAGTACATAATTCTCCTTTTCTCTTAGAACGTTCTTTTCTATCTTACTAAGGCTCGTATGCAGATTTACGAGGAAGAAGATAAGGAAGCAGAAAATGGAAGAGTAAATTTAAGTGGAGAAAGCAACACAACTGATGGAAATGATCGACCTAATATTCATAGGAACCAAGATCGATAGGCTAACGCTAATCAAAATGCGGAAGCCAATGTAGATGCTGGAAATTCGCCAGTAGATGCATGGATGATGTATCAATTCCTTGCTAATTTGATGCAAGTAGGAGCTAATGGAGTGACTGGAAATAATTATGCCAAGTTGAACAGAGATTACGCCAGTTTGGGTGGAAAGCTGTTTATGGGAACGGAATATTCTTAGAAATGGAGAATTGGCTATTACAATGTGAAAGGATTTTCTTCGATTTGGGTTTAGAAGATGAGAAGAAAAAAAATTGGCTTCTAAGTAATTGCAAGGTTTAGCACTTCACTGGTGGAATGGGGTGACTGTTTGAGTTCCGGAGGAAGAGTTGACTTTCGCTGATTTTCGAAGAAGATTCAAAAAGAGGTTTATTTCTGAATTTGCTAGGTCAGCATTGATGAGAACATTTGTGGATTTAGTTTAGGGAGACATGTCAGTTATCCTGTAAGCAAATAGATTTGATGAGCTATCTCGATATAGATATGATACTATGACATTAACATCAGAAGGAATGAAAGGTTCATTAGGGAACCGAGGGCCGAGCTTGCTAAGGTAACCTTGAATCGTATCCATGATCCCTGTAAT
This sequence comes from Allium cepa, assembly GCA_030765085.1. Lineage (NCBI taxonomy): Eukaryota > Viridiplantae > Streptophyta > Magnoliopsida > Asparagales > Amaryllidaceae > Allium > Allium cepa. Next base: position 447,885,042 of record CM060931.1, read on the forward strand.
GTGATGGTGGAGATGGCCATTCATTATGAAGAGATGCCTGTAGTATGTGCTCGAGAAAAGTCAGCTGAATCCCAGAGTCCTCGAGGAAAGAAGTGGAAGTTTTTCAAAAAGAAAGGAACCTAAAAGGGAGATTTAGCTAGGAAGTCAAAAGCTGATTCGGTTTTCTCCTAATGTGACAAGAAGGGCCGTTTTGCGAATGAGTGATGGTCAAGCAAGGGGCAGAAGAAAGATGCAGATAAGAAGCATGTTAAGTGCTACAACTATGATCAAGTTGGGAATTACAAGAACCAGTGTCCAGAGCTAGTTAGAGCAAAAAAAGTAAAGGATTTTTCTGTTGGACCATCGTCTTCTTCAAGACCAACTATAGCAAGTAAGGGAAAGACTATGATGGAAGGTACATTTTTGATTCAAAGTATTCCAATTTGGATACTATTTGATACCGATGGATGACATTCATTTATATCCCAGAATTTGGTTAATAGATTATGCTTAGAACCCACTTACCTTGTTTCTTCCTTAAGAGTTGCGAATCCAATAGAGGGTATGCAATTCTAGGGATAAGGTGTGACTAGTTAGAACTTGATTTGTTAGGTCATATGTTTGCATGCAGTCTGTATGTTTGTGATTTCGTAGATTTCAGGATCATTTTGGGTATGGATTGGTTGGGTAAATATGAGGCTAGGAAATTTTGTCTAGATTGGGAAATATCATTAATGCATCCAAATAGTCATAACCGAATCATCTTCTCTGTACAGAATTCTGACTGAAGTGTTTGTACTATGTTAAATGTGTTGGAAGCATCAGAAGAGCAAAGTCAGGTTAGAGTTTCAAGATAGTTTGTAGATGTTTTTGAGTCAATCATAGGACTACCACAAAAAAGAGCTATTGAGTTTCGGATAGATCTTGTTCCAGGAGCTAAACCTTTCGGCAGACCACCTAGTAAGGATAACACCAACTAAGATGAAAGAATTGAAGGTGAATTAGTGGATCTAGAAGGAAACAATTTTATTAGACCAAGCAGTCTTCCTTGATGAACAGCCTCGATTTTTGTGAAGAAGCTAGATGGGTCATTGAGAATCTGCATCGATTATCGCAAGATGAATGAAAGTACAATCAAGAATAAGTATCCTTTGCTGAGAGTTGATAGTCTGTTTGATCGGTTGAGTGAAGACAGAGTGTTTTTCAAATTGGGTTTGGCAATGGGGTTCCATCAATTGAGAGTGCAAAGGACAATATTCGTTTGACAGCATTTCAAACTTGGTATGGCTCATAGAATGGTTAGTGATGCTATTCGGGCTGACAAATGCACCTGCTTTCTTCATGGAATTAATGTACTGGGTTTCTAAGAGCACTTGGATAGGTTCACATTGATATTTATATATGACATTTGTGTACTCGAAAAATGAGAGAGAGCATAAGGATCATCCGAGAGTAGTGCTTGAGGCGCTGAGGAAACATCAACTGTAGGCGAAGTTTTCCAAATATCATTTTTGGAAGAAAGAGGTCGAGTTTCTTGGTCATGTAGTTTCAAAGAAGGGTTTGGCAGTGGATCCAGTTAAGATCAAACCCATCAGTAATTGGAAGAGTCCAGAGACAGTAATCGAGATTAGACGCTTTCTCGAACTTGCTAACTATTACCGAAGATTCATTAGAGATTTTTCATGGATAGCAGCACCGTTGACTAAGTTGACCAGGAAGGATGTAAAGTTCATTTAGTCTAACAATTGTGAGGAAGGGTTCCTTAAGTTAAAGCATTTGTTGACCAACATGCCGGTGTTAGTTGTTCCAGATGGAAACCATGGTTTCTAGTGTTGACTGATGCATGTGGAACAAGATTGGAAGCTGTGTTGATGCAGAATGGTAAAGTCATTGCCTATGCTTCTTGACAGATTAGACCACACGAGGTGAGATATCAACCTCATGATTTGGAGTTGGCTGCGGTGATCTTCGTGTTGAAGATTTGGAGACATTATCTCTTAGGGGAGTGATTTGAGCTATATACTGATAATAAGTCCTTAAGATATTTATTCTTTTAGAAAGAGTTGAATATGCAATAGCAGTGGTGGTTGGAGTTTTTGGCTGCTTATGATTTTAGTATAGAATATACTCCTAGGAAGGGAAATAAGGCAGAGGATGCCCTTAGCAGGAAACATCATAATGTGGCGTTAGCTATGTTGGCAGAATAGAAGGATTTAGAAGTTTTGACTACGTGTAGTATAAAGTCGAGATCGAATGCTGATTCTAGTTAGAGTACTGCTATATTAACCTATTTAGAGGTTCGACCAGTGATGATCGAGAGAATAGCTTCTAAACAGAAAGTGGTTCTAGAATTAGCCTAGAATATTTGAAGACTCGAGGTAGGATCCGAGATCTATAATCCTAAAGATTTTGACATCGACCAAAGAGGATGATTGAGGAAGAAGGGATGCTTTTGTTTTTTGAATGTAGACTACTTAAGAAGAGAAGTTCTCGGAGAATGTCGTCGATCCAAGTTTACGATTCATCCTAGGGGATGTATCAAGATATGAAGAGGAGATTCTATTGGGAAGGCGTGAAGAGGGATGTTGGCTTGTGGGTTAGACAGTGTGCCAACTATCAACAAGTGAAAGCTGAGCACCAGAAGTCGAGTGGGTTACTTTAGCCTTTAGAGGTCTAGTTTGGAAGTGGGATTCTATTTCCATCGACTTTTATAAACGGGTTGCCAAGGTCGAACAGGGGAAATGAAAGCTTATAGGTCATGGTGAACGGATTAACCAAGAGGGCCCATTTCATTCCAGTCAATTCAACAGGATGGCCTTTGATTTGGCGAAATTGTTCATAAAGAACATAGTTAGACATCGTGGAATTTCCAGCGGCATAGTCAGCGACGGAGATGCATTATTCACCTGCGAATTTCGGAGAAGCTACAGTGGGTATTAGGTACCAAGTGTAGGATCATTTTCATCCTAGAGGGGGTGAATAAGGTGATACTAATAATAAAAAAAATTGATACGGAAATAAAAACAATAACAGAAAGTAATGCAGTAGAGATCATACACAAATTTACCCAGCTTCGGCAAAACCCTGCTTACGTGCTACCCCCTAGGTTCTACTAGAAATTAAGTAGTCAGACGCTTACAAACACACGTAAACCTATGACACCCTCTAATTGACTAACCTAACTCTAAGCTCAAAACCCTGCCACAACTTACCTACTGAGTTGCAAATTCTCGAACTACAAAATCATAGTTCGTAACCTAGTTACACGGCTAGAAAGTTACATAATTTAAAAGAGAAAATTAAAAATGAAAAATAAAATTAAAACAAACAAAACCATACTAATAATTCAAGCCCAAATTAAAAGAGACCGGCCCACTTGATATATATAAAAAAATCTCCCTTTTCTTCATTTTGTCGTGTTCTCTTCGACACAAAAGAGATAATGCGTTTCTTCCTTTTTATTTTGCTACCCCTGCTTCGTTCGTGCCGTTGCTTTTTTCGATCTAAATTACGACTTTGTTCAATTGAAGACGCCATTTGAAAAACAATCGATTGAAGAGAAGATGCGGAAGTGTTTTTCTTCGTCAATCGACTCGTGGCTTTATTGCATGCATTCGCTTCAATTGTGATTCCGAGTGGTGTAAAATTGGTATGTGGTTTTACTTTAATTTCTCCGTTGATTTCTTGACCTCGAACTCATGATCGTGGCGATGACGTAATTGGGTAATTTATAAGGAATGAAACCCTAAAATCACGTTCATATATTTGTTTTCGAATCTGTCAGTGAGTTTAGCTTGGCCGTTCATTTGTGCTTGAACGATGTGATGAATTCTTAACTTGTTCATTTGTTGAAGTGTTGCTGCATATACCTCTGATGAATTCAAATTTTCTCCATTCTTTTCTACTATGACTTTGGCATTGTTTTACCCTCTGTTCCATTTTCATGGCATTATTCAAACTGCTTCCTTTTTTAGCTAAGACTGGTTTATGACCCACAGCTGCTTCATCATATTTGTTGTATTATGATTTGGTCTGGGTTGATAGACTTGGTGCCATTGTATTCTATGAAATATATATGTGAGGTTTAGTTGCTTTGTTATCAAGGCATCATTCCATATTTTCATGTTGGTTTTCTTGTGTAGTTGTGCCATTTTAAAATCTGGTTGTTATACTGGTCTTGTTCCATTTGTACATAAATGTCTAGTCCCATATATGTGTACATAAATGTGTTCATGTACATTTGGAGTCTGGTTTCCTTTGTATGTGTTCATGACATGCAATAGCTTGATGAGTATGATCTTATCATGCCGGTGTATTCTGAAATCGGCTTGTAGTAGCTGGTCGGTTCTTGTTTGAGGCATTGTACATGTGAGCATGTTGAACCTCTGTTAGAGTATTGTCATTTTGGTGGTGGTTGGGGCTTTATGTTCACCACTTGAAATCATTCTATTCTGGTTGTGGTTCCATATGTATGGTCCACCTCGTCTACATGTACTTATGCCATATGAGGTCTGGTGTGTGTGTGTGTTATGGTGTTGATTGGCTTGATGTCTCTCCACTGCTCATGCTGTTGCATTACATTTATATTATCATGTCTGAATGCATGCATTTGTGTCTGGTTTGATGTGAACTTGTTATTGTGTCATAGTGATTCCACTTGCTTGCTGTCATATGGTCTGGTTTGGTTACATTACTAGTTCTGGTCTAGGTTGCATCGGCCTGTATATGTTGTGATCTTCTTGTTTGTCCACTTCCTATAGCTTTCATACTTGTCTGGTGCACTTGTCCATGGTTTCATATGAATGTGGTCTTGAAATCTTGCATACTTACTTTTACATGTCCGAATGCATGTTCTACTGGTCTTGTTCTGCTTCGAGTTAACTTGCTAGTTGCTTCGAGCCAGTTCATGCCTGAGTTCTGCTTACTGAAATGCATTGAATCCATCTGCCTTGAGTCCACTTCATGTTGCATGTTGTATGCATTGAGTCACCTCTGTTTTTATTTGAAGTTTTTGCTTTGTACTTGTAGTATGGTCCACTTGTTCATGTAGTCTAGTTGTATTAATGTTGTTTTCATGCGTGGTAGGGTTTTGCACATTTGTGTTTGAAGCTTGGTTCCTTGCAATTGCTTCATGCCTCTATGCACTTCATTCTGTCTCGTGCTTTGAGTGTGTTTTGGTTTTGCTATTTGAATGAAGTTTAATCCTAAGCATTTTTGAAGCTTTGTTGCATATACACAAGTCTGGTTCACTTTGTTGCCATTGCATTTGATGTTTGGTCTTGTTTTACTGGCTTGTTTTGGTTGAGGCTTCATGTTAACTTGTCATTGTTTTGGTCTAAACTTTAGACCGGTCATAATGATTTTGGAGTCTATTTTTCCTTTTGCACTTGAGTTGTATCCAGCTTTTTCTTGAGTTTGACCTTGTGCTGACTTGTCCTTGCAATTTTAATGAGCAATCATATATCGGTGTGCATTACCTTATGGCATGTATAATGATACACTGTGCATGTCACAAGTTGTTCGTGTAAGATGGATTAAAAGAAAATGACGACGAACAACCCAAATAACCGAGGCAAATAATATTTTCAAATACACATTTCATTTGCTACAAAATATTTCTTTTTCAATTTTACTGCGTAGGTGTTTATTTTGCAGATAGTTCAGATGCTAGATACAGGCTGAAACAAAGTTGAAGATTAAATACGAGTGTTGAGTGAATATGTAGTGAGGTGAAATTGTAAAGTGAAAATTGTGTTGTAATTGAAACTTGTACTTGAAATTGAAAATGTGTAAATGTAGTGAGAGCTTAAATTTATGCTATTTAAATTGGTTATAAAATATCTGTTTGAATAAAATATTTGTTTGAATACGAATTCCGAGTTATTTATTTTATTCAACAAATATTTATTTACTTATGTGGAAAAATAAAATAGTACCATGACAAATCCATTTAAAAGAATATATATATATATCCCCCTTTTGATGATAACAAACATATATTAAGATTTTGACTTTATTAGATGTATTTGGTCTTGATAAATTCAATTAGCTCCCCCTATTTGAATGCTCCCCTTACAACCAAGCTTTCCCATCACATACGCATGAAAATAATTAAAAATATGCAATGAACCTAGATGAGAATAAAAATTATGACTTATTTGCCAAAATCTTAACTTCTCTCCCCCTTTTGTTATCATCAAAATTGTAATAGTGTTACAAAATAGCGATAAAGTGATAGATATTAATATCTAATCATGTATAAATATTAAATTTAAAAAAACGAACGAAAATCATAATTACTCTATTAGGCGCATATTCCACTTTAGAGTGATAGAGGTGATGTCGGCATATAAAACCAAATAGTCGTGTTCATTTATGGTATATTTATGACAGGAAATTGTTGAATACTTACTAACAATGCATAAATGTTTGGACTTTTAAATGAGATTAGTGGCATTCCTTATTTTATTTTTAAAAAAATGAATTTCAAGTATCTTCTAATCACGCATAACTGTGAGGACTTTTAAATGAGGTTAGAATCAACTTGCCTATTTAATAATCAATTTTGATATATGTTCCATACATGCATAACCGTGAGGACTTTTAAATGAGAGTGAGTACCTTTGGGTGATTTTATTGCTAATTAATTAAAAAAGATTAGTTTCCTGTTTAAAATTCCACATTTTGACATACTATATTGGATTTTGATGAGTGACTGTCGTAGAAATATGATACGACTAGAGTGGTCATGGAATTTTTACCAACCAAAGCTATTACAATTTTTTAAATTTTTAAAGAAATTTACTAAATATACCATCTCAAGTCATAATGTATGCTAAATATGAATACTCATCATTTTTTTTTCAGTCACTATTTATCTTATCAATAATCAATAGGGAATCAGATTAGTTAATGTAGACATTTATGATCAAATCCAAAAATATAAAATCAAATTTCTAAAATGCCTAAACTAGCCGAAATAAAAAATTTCTGGAAGTGGTTTTGTAAAGATGTACGCCTATTGAAAATCGGCTGAAATGAAATTTATGCAGATATTTTCTTTGGAAATGTGATGCAACTAACGAATGTCCCAATATAAAACACCTTCCACCTGTACTTTTTCTATCAACTTGACTACCATCATAATCTGCATCGGAGTACCCCTTTAACTCAAAGTATCATTAGTTAGATACCATACACCAAACCATGGTGTGTGTAACAGTAATTGTTTGAGCCATAAGTTTACTTCTACAACCTTAGATATCAAACAATTTGAAAGAATAAGACCGTCAAAAAATAGATAGTATATATTGCCTTTCCTCTTCTCTGTTTCTTTTGATGATTGGTTTGGTCAACAATTTTGAATAAATCAAAATGAAAAGTAACATTCATTCCCTTATCACAAAACTGGCTGATTGAAATACGATTATGATGTAGATTTTCAATACACCGTTTAAGGAAAATGTACCATTACCTACTTTATCTTTACCGATGATTTTACATTTATCATTGTTGACCATTATGACTCTGCCACCTTTGTATTTATCTAGGCTAAGGAATTTTGATTTATCATCCGTCATGTGCCTGAAACAGCTAGAATCCAGGTACCACGGTTGTTGTTCCTTAGCCTACCAACACATCTACACGAAAGAAGAGTTTTGTGGCCTCTTTGTTATTATAAGTCCATGATTGTTAGTGACAATAGATTTTTACAAACGATTTTTTGTAGAACCAAGACAATCTATTTTTGTTCCTTTTAGCACCCGGATTTATTTGACTTTAAGGGATTTTACACTCTTGAATTTGTCTTGTTTTCATGCGTTTGGATTTAAACCAGCTATTATTTTGATTGTGTCCAATTTTTTTACAAATCGTGTACTTGAATTTTACATGATTAGTTTCACTTCTAACTCTTTCAGATTGAGTATACCCAAGTTCTTGTATAACAGTATTAACAATTTGTTTCCCTAATACATATTTAGCGATCTTTCTCCTTTGGAAAATTTTCCTAAATTTGTAAACAATTATTGGCCTTGTGACTTGAGAGATTCATTTTCGTTCAATAATAAGGTGCGCTTTTTAATAGATTTTTTTCCAAGTGTTTTCACTTTCTTTCAAAATAAGAATTTTATTTTCAAGTGATTTAATTATAGTTTCTGATTTTTTTATTTCTTCTTCAAAGGATGGATACTTATGACACTTAAGGCACTTATTTCAATTGTTCTGAACCAACTGATCAAGCTGCTTATTTAGTTCTATCAAACTGTCTTTTTGTGATTCAAGTTTAGCGTACCTCTCCCTAAATATCTCAAAACAGCCATTTATTTCATGAAAGTACAAGAGTAATTGAGAGTAAGTTTTGATACCTCGTTTGGCTCTTCACCATCGCTATCACTTGTTTCTCCTTGAAGACACATATTTGCTTTTTCACTCTCACTACTGGTGCTTTTATCAACTTCATCACTTTCATCCCAAGTAGCTGCAAAACTTCCCCTTTTCGGTTTCTTTCCTTTGTTGATATGATTTTGAGGACAATTTGGCTTGATATGAACTAGTTTATTGCATTTGTGAAAAATGATCTCCTGCTCTTCTAAGTTGTCTAGAACTTTGACAATTCTATTCTTCAATTGTTGATTAAAAGCTGGATTTCCATACTTGCGGTTCCACCTTTAGAATCTCTTTATTATGAGTGTCAATTCTACTGCTTCATCATCATCATCATATTCACTTTCAGTTGTTCCTTTGAGAGCTATTGATTTCTTTTGCATATCATCTCCTTCATTTGTTTCCTTGAATTTGATTTCTAGCTCATAAGTGGAGAGATTCCCAATGAGTTCTTCAATTTTAGTTTGTTTCAGATTCTTTGGTTCTTGAATGTAGTCACTTTTGCTTCAGAATTTCGTAGAAGAATTCTAAGGATTTTTCGGACTATTTCCAGTTCTATGTACAGTCTTCCTAGAGATCTTAATTCATATACGAGATTAGAAAGTCGTCCATACATTTCTATGACACTTTCATCCTTTGCCATTGTGAAGTTCTCGTACTCGCTGCTAAGTATGGAAAGGCGTGATTCTTTTAGATGGGGGGTTCCTTCAAGAGTCACTTCAAGCGTGCGTTAAATTTCCTGTGCAGTTAGATAATGCGAGATATGGTTAAATTCAATTTGATCTAATGAACAAATAATAGAATTCATAGCTTTAGCATTAGAATTTTGCAATTTATTTTCAAGATCTGTCCATTAGTCCATAGGTTTTTCAACTTCTTGATTATCTACCATTGTTATCGGTGTCCAATATCCCGTTTCTACAATATTCCATGCATCTATGGTTTTCAAAATAAATTCATTCTATTTTTCCAATAAGCATATTCACCATTGAACATGAGTGGTCTAACTATGAACCGACCTTCAGCAAAAGCATTATTAAAGAAGCCATTAAAAAAATCAATTTTTTAAAACAAAAATTGGTTTTTTTTCCTAGCTTTGATACCATTTGTAGGATCGTTTTTACATTAGAGGGGGTTGAATAGGGTAATACTAATAGCAATAAAAATTAATGCAGAAATAAAAAATAATAACAGAAAGTAATACAGTAGAGATCACGCATAAATTTACCCAGCTTCGGCAAAACCCTGCCTACGTGCTGCCCTCAAGGTTTTTACTAGAAATTAAGTAGTCAGACGCTTACAAACATACGTAACTTGCAACACCACCAATTGACTAACCTAACTCCAAGCTCAAAACCATACGACAATTCAGCCATCGAGTTGCGAATTCTCGAACTATAAAACCGTATCGTAACTTAGTTACACAACTAGAAAGTTCAACAATTTAAAAGAGAAAATTACAAGTGAAAAATAAAATTAAAACAAACAAAATCCTATTAATAATTCAAGCCCAAAATAAAAGAGACCGACCCACTTAATATATATATATAATTCCTTTTCTTTATTTTACTGTGTTCTCTTTGGCCCAAAAGAAATAAGGTGTTTCTTCCTTTTTATTTTGCTTTAATTAGGAGTTCAAGTGGTATAAAATTGGTATGTGGTTTTACTTTAATTTCTCTGTTGATTGCTTGAAATCAAACTCATGACCACGTCGATAATGTAGTTAGATAATTTATAGGGAACGAAACCCTAAAATCACGTTCATATATTTCTTTTAGAATTTGTCAATGAGTTTAGCTTGGCCATTCGATTTGTGCTTGAACGATGTGATTAATTCTTGACTTGTTCATTTTTTGACGTGTAAATGCATATACCTATGATGAATTCGAATTTTCTCTGTTCTTTTTTGCTATGACTTTGGCACCAATTTACCCTCTGTTCCATTTTTTATGACATTATTCAAACTGCTTCCTTTTTTAGCTAAGACTGGTTCATGGCCCATGACTGCTTCATCGTATTTGTTGTATTGTGATTTGGTCTGGGTTGGTAGACTTGGTGCCATTGTATTCTCTAAAATATATATGTGAGGTTTGGTGGCTTTGTTATCATTGTCTCGTTCCATATTTTCATGTTGGTTTCCTTATGCAGTTGTACCATTTTAAAATTTGGTTGTTATAGTGGTCTTGCTCCATCTGTACATACTCCTGTCTGGTTCCATACTGAAGTCATCATGTGTACATCAATATGTTCTTGTACATTTGGAGTCTAGTTGCCTTTGTGTGTGTATTTGTGCCATGTTGTAGCTTGATGAGTATGATTTGATCATGCTGGTGTATTCTGAAGCCTGGTTATAGTTGCTGGTCGGTTCTTGTTTGAGGCATTGTACATTAGTATGGTTGGAGTCTTTATGTTCACCACTTGAAATCATTCTGGTTTTATTGTGGTTCCATATGTTTGGCTCATCTGGACTACATGTACTTGTGCCATATGAGGTTTAGGGTGTGTGTTATTGTGTTGATTGGCTTAATGTCTCCACTGCTCATGTTGTTGCATTACATTTATGTTATCATGTCTAAATGCATGCATTTGTGTCTGGTTTCATGTGAACTTGTTACTGTGTTGTAGTGATTCCACTTACATGTTGTCATATGGTATGGTTTGGTTATATTACTAGTTCTGGTCTAGGTTGCATCATCTTGTTGTGTTGTGATCTTCTTATTTGTCCACTTCCTGTAGCTTTCATACTTGTCTGGTGCACTTGTCCATGGTTTCATATGAATGTGGTCTTGAAGTCTTGCATACTTGCTTTGTACATGTCTAAATGCATGTTGTACTGGTCTTGTTCTGCTCCAAGTTAGCTTACTAGTTGCTTCGACCCAGTTCATACCTGAGTTCTGCTTGCTGAAATGTACTTAATCCATCTGCCTTGAGTACACTTCATGTCGTACGTTGTATGCATTGAGTCACCTCTGTTTTGATTTGAAGTCTTTGCTTTGTACTTGTAGTCTAGTTCTCTTGTTCATGTAGTCTGGTTGTATTCATGTTATTTTCATGTGTGGTCTGGTATGGCACATTTGTGTCTGAAGCTTGGTTCCTTGCAATTGCTTCGGGCCTCTGTGCACTTCATTCTATCTGGTGCTTTGAGTCTATTTTGGTTTTCCCATTTGAATAAAGCTTAATCCTGAGCATTTTTGAAGCTTTGTTGCATATGCACATGTCTGGTTCACTTTGTTGCCATTGCACTTGAAGTTTGGTCTTGTTTTACTGGCTTGTTTTGGTTGAGGCTTCATGTGCATTGTCATTGTTCTGGTTTGAACTATAGACTAGTCATAATGATTTTAAAGTCTGTTTTTGCTTTTGCACTTGAGTTGAATCCATCTTTCGCTTGAGTTTGACCTTGTGCTGACCTGTCCCTACAATTTTAGCGAGCAAGCGTATATCGATGTGCATGACCTTATGGCATGTACAGTGATACACTATGCATGTCACAAGTTGTTTATGTAAGATGGATTAAAAGAAAATAATGACGATCAACCCAAATAACTGAGGCAAATAATATTTTTGAATACACGCTTCATTGTATACTCTAAAATATTTATTTTCAATTTTACTACATCGGTGTTTATTTTTCAGATAGTTCAGATGTTGGATACAGGCTGGAACAGAGTTGAAAATCAGATACGAATGTTGAGTGAATATGCAGTGAGCTGAAATTGTGAATTAAAAGTTGTGTTATAATTGAAACTTGTATTTGAAATTGAAAATGTGTAAATGTAGTGAGAGCTTAAATTTATACTATTTGAATTTGTAATAAAATATTTGCTTGAACAAAATATTTGTTTGAATATGAATTCTGAGTTATTTGTTTTATTCAACAAATATTTATTTAGTTATGTGGAAAAATAAAATAGTACAATAACAAAAACATTTAAACGAACATATTTATGTTTGTTATCATCAAACGAAAAGCATACACTAGTACACTAACATATTCTACACTAAGCTCAAGATGAGTACATTATACCACTCACAGATGGATGAGCAGACCGAGAGAGTCAATAAATTAATCGAAGGTTTATTAAGAGCTTATGTTTTAGACTTTGGTGGATTTTGGGAAGATCACCTGCATTTGATTGAATTTTCCTATAATAATAATTATCAGACTAGTATAGGAATGGCGCCTTTTGAAGCTTTATATGGAAGACCGTGCAAATCATCAACATGTTGGTTATAGACTGGAGATAGATTATTCATAGGTCCAGATTTGGTTAGAGAGGCGTCAAAGAAGATTGAATTCATCTGAGAATGAATGAAGGAAACATTGTCTAGATAAAGGAGTTACATAGATAAAGGGCGTAAAGGCCTAAAGTTCTCAACTGGAGATAGGGTTTTTTATTAAGGTTTCACCAATGAAGGGTGTGATACGATTTGGAAGGTCAGGGAAGCTGGCACAGAGATATGTTGGTCCATTCCAAATTATGGAGAGGATTAGAAGCTCGCACATAGAGTAGAGTTACCGAGCAATGTGACAGGTGTCCATAATGTATTACATGTATCTCATCTTTGCAAGTATGTCCATGATATGGAAACTACCATTCCTTCAACAGAATTGGGAGACTTGGTAGTAGAGCCTAATTTGATAGTTGTTAGACAACTTGTTCGGGTTGTAGCGAGAGATAAGAAAAGACTGAGATCCAAGACAGTCAGGTTGGTGAAAGTTCAGTGGAGTGTTAACGAAAAAGACTATACTTGGGAGACAGAGGGCAGTATTCAAGATACCAATCCTAATCTTTTTTAAGAGTATGTAATATTAGATTTATATAGATAATCAGTAGTCAGATAGACTAGTATGGTTGTGAGAAGTTGTTACAGATAATTGCTATGATTAATAATTAATCCTTATTGAATTTTTAGGATGAAATTCTTTAAGTAAGGGAGCCTATAACATTGCTAATTTTTAAATAACATAATTCAGGATATTTAATTAGATAAATTAAATAGAATAATGTAAATGTTAAGTGATAAGATGATTGAGATTTAAATAAATTTAAGTGGTCGTGCTTATTAATAAAAAATGGGAATAAGGAACGGTTTATAGAATAAACAAATTGTATATGGGCATAATAAATATTAGCCTCCCATGACTCTCACCATTATATATATGTGTCTTTTAAGCCAATCACATTTGTTATCACTTTTCACAAATAACAAACGTAAGCAAAAGAAAGAAAGTCGACCATTAATTGGAAGAAAAGGAGTAGATATTTAAGGACAAAGTTAATGAATTAAAGAGCGAAATCAAACTCATCTCAAACCACTTTACTTATCAAAGATTAAGGTTAATAATATTTTCCATCTCTATTTGCTAAATATATGATGTTTGATGATGATATGCTTGAATTATGGTTTGTTTGAATTTAAACAAGATTGTCTAAATGACGGTTCATATTGTTTTAGACCAAAACAGTGTGATATTAATGTTTAAATGCCATGGAAAAATTATAGGTCATGCAAAACATAATATTAGATTTGGATTTTAAATTTGATAAATTTCCAAGCTTTGGAAAGATTATTATGAATTTTGGAATGAAAATATAGCATATTGGGTTTATAAACTTATTTTAAAAAATATACTAAGAATTTGGGTCTGAAATTTTGATATGTTATATAACATGATGAAAGTAAATTTCTGTGATTTTTAGGGATTTTTGTTAAGTGATTTGGTATTCAAATTAAATTATTTTGAGAAGAGGATCTAAATGATTTAATTGTATTAGAAATGGAATGTTTTATCTATAAAATTCTAAGCTTGATACTTATCCAAAATAATATCGCCCCTTTAACCTTTCACCTTCGACAAAGTCGAAAACCTATTATGCCCTAACCAATACATAGGTTATCATTTAGTGGTACGTAATGAATTAGAGAAAGGCGGAAGGTATGGTGTTGAAAGCATGCTTTTGATGGAGTCGATACCTTAGTTTGTTTTAAAAAAAGTTAAGCGCCTTTCTTTGTTTTACTAAGCTTTCAACTTAGTCGATACATATGTTTTCGGAAGGATTTTTATAATGGCTTTCGAAAGGGTTTCCACGTTTGCTTTAAAAGAAAAAGGGATTTCAAAGGAGTTCCTTTGATTATAAATCAATGCATTCGAAAGAAGGGGTTCCAATACAATCGATGCCCTGTCATCGGTTCTTTTGCCTTTCGAATGTATTGAAGTCATCAATGCCATTGAAGGATAATGTTGTTTTAAACATGTATTAAGCGCTTCCTAAATGCTTTTGAAAGGGTTATGGGTTTCGAAGGAAATGGCATCGGAAGGGGTTTCGAAGTTACCCTTTAGTATTTTTAATACATGCTTTCGACTCTTACGAAAGGGATGGTTTCGAGACCATCATAAATTCCCCAACACTTTTATATGATAAAGAATTTTTTTAAAAGAGACACTTTCGTTTATATTTACTTTGACCCAAATGATATTTTTAAAGGTAAACCCAATGACGTCAAAAGGGGGACTTCCAATACATTAAAAAGAGATACTCCCAATAGTTTTGAAGCTATAATTCTAATAATTAATAGTAACACTTTATTATATTTGAAAGGTTTTGAAAGAAGGATTTTAAAGTATTTTAAAAGGCAGGAGTCTAATGTTTTGAAAAGAGATACATGCTTTCGAAGAAGGCTATCCAGTGAGGTCAAATGCAAGGTTTCAAAGATTTCGAGAGTATAGTTTTAAAAAAAAATAACTCAATCTTGTTTAAAAGCAAAACCATGACATATTAATGAACAAAGTATTTTGAAATGGAATTTCTGAAGAAGTCTTAATGGGTTAAAAGAATTAACCAAGTTATATTGTTTGCTTCTTCATATACGTATATATTCACTTTGTAATTAACCTAAAACGGCAATTTGGGAAAAGGAACAATAACCAGTTAGATTGATCTAGTAGTGAATATAAATTAAAGATATTGGCAGGGGCCAATAGGTTCACAGCAAGACCATGAAAACTGTGAAAGGGAAAGGATATTGGCAAGGGCCAATCGGTTCATAGTTAGCCCATGAAAACTATGTATAATTGAAGACATCAATTAGATAGGTTTATAGGTAGCCCATGAAAGTACATCTGAATAAGAAAATGAGATATTGACGAATAGTCAATAGGTTCCTTGTTAGCCCATGTAAACTAGGGTAAAAGAAAGATATTGACAGATCGTCAACAGGTTCCTAGTTATCCCATGCAAACTAGGTTAAAAGAAAGATATTGACAGTTAGTCAATAGGTTCCTTGTCAGCCCATGAAAACTAGGATAGAAGAAATAATATTGGTGTTACCAACAGGTTCATAGTGATCCTATGAAAACTGTATAAGTGGACAGGGAGTCCACAAATGTTTAACCAGTTATTAGTCGGCCCATGAAAACTATTAGGTTAATAGTAATCCTAGAAACTATAACGATGACAGATAGTCAAAATGAATGGGATGAGTAATTCAAAATTGATTCAATTGTTTTGCATATCATCACGTAATACTGTTTTGAATTGATTTAACCATTGTTGATGCATGAGCATAGAAAATGGTTTATAAAGGTTTTAAAGATACTAGTGAGGGGGAAAATCGTTCCTCTAAACGGCGTGGTCTCACCAGACATTTAAATGATTTGAGATGGCAGATTATTATTCATATAGATTATTATTCATACCATGCTTTATGTCTGACTCGAAGTTTATGTTTTCCCCTTAAACTCTCAAGTACTCGATTGATATTGAGTAGCTGGAGGTTTGAGGTTTTAGGTACCTCTTAAGATGAATAAGCTTCCAAAGTCGTGCAAGAGCTATGTAGTAATTTGAGTTCTCTCTCATATGATTCTGCCTTGTTGTTTTGTGAAGGCAAAGTTGTTTATTGCCTATTGTATACTCTAATCACCAAGAGGACATCTTCATATGTCGCTCTTGAAGTATATTGTAATAATTATATTTTTCTGAACATGGTTTACGTTGTGGGATTCTGTGAAGAATGTTGAAATGGTTTTTTGGAATGGAATGTGGAAGTTGTTTTGAAAATTTTAAACTTTTTTCCATATCCATGTGTTTCTGATGTATCAATTTATCTAACATTACCGTATTTGGTCGCCGTGGATTAATGAATATGGATGAATGCAACATCCATAGCGGTTACTTTTGGACCTCCAAGTGGGGGATGTTACACGAATTCAATATATACGTGCAGACCATTAGAAAAATGCTCCTTTATTGTGCCCCTTGTTCCCTTTTGTTGATACATCTAGCTCATCCGATCAACAAAATAATTGGCCATTTTTTCTTGTTTCAAAAAATATGATAGAAATTCAAAAAATTATTGATCACTTTATGTAATGACATTTAATTTTTCAGTCCATTTATACATTTTAATGTTTTTTTAAATATATAATATATTATCATTATATACTAATTTGTTTATATTTTGATGTTTTATTAAATATATAATATCTGATTGGTTTAACTTTTTTTTGTAAATTCTTATATATTTTCAATTTTAACAAATTATGATTATAGTATTATATTTTCACTTTATTATTTTCTACTTTGAAGGTCGAACATCTTATTTCCCATTATAGACATAATAATAATTATATTTCATATATCATTTTACTTTGAATGATTTAACAAAATGTCAACAGCACTTCCCGTTTGTTCCCTATATCGTACACTAATGCGTATGCACAAAGAACAAAAGGGAAGTGCTGTCGAAATTTTATGAACCGTTTAAGGTGAAATGATCTACAAAATGTAATTACGTTATAGTGTATGTAACTTATCCAATACAGAGATAAATCCAGCATATATAGTATTAGATGAATACTGATGCCATTTTGCAATCAAAATGAGTATCAATATAACAATTATATACAATATTCGTCGGATGGGGCTAAAAATATCTAAGGAATTTAAAAAGTAAAGTAATTATACACTAATTTGTTTATATTAACATTAACATTAATTTATTATTTAAATTTCTTAATGATTAAAGACTAATAAAAACTTGTATTTTAATATATTTTAGCTAAAGCTAATTTCAGTAAAAAAAATTAAATTTACACACTAATTTTTTATATATATTACCATACACAGGTAAACTAAATTTATATATAATTAAAGGTATATAATCTAATAAAGGTACTATGTAAATAAAAAAATTTTGTAGACATTTTAGATAACACATACACTAATTAACACTAAATTATGTTACACTAATACATACATACGCAAATCAAACCAAATTAGCCTAATTATATATTAACTATCAGATTTAAACACTAATAACCATAATTAACTTTTCTCAATCAACCAACATACACAATTATAACCAATCAATGGGATATTATCAACAAATATATCAACCAACATACACAGTTTTGTTGGATCAATTAGTTTAGGGAAAGAATATATCTAATTTCTGATGAAATGAAGGCATAGACAGTTGGGGATTGCAAATTATGATTGGCTTTGGGGGTTTAGGTTTTTTTTTGGAATGCGAAAACGGGAATGAATTTTAAATTTAACATAATAAATTCATATAAAATAAAATATTTAGTAAAAAAATAAATTTGTTGAATCTTTTATTCATCGAAGGTATTTTGGGCATACAGTCATAACATGAAAGAAAAATAAGCGAGCTTAAGGCATCGAACTTGATTTTTAAAATTTATAGATGTTTATCGACATTCGGACTTAAACCTTTCGTTACAAGGTTAAACGATCTTCAAACGATACGAAATTCAAACCATATATATTATGTATTTATCCAATCGGTATTGTTGGATTTAAAAAAAAATATGGGAAAAAAATTTCGACTTCGAATAGGCTATGGTCATAGAAGCTACCCGAACAGTACATATGAAGTGTTATACAACTCCTTGAAAAGTAATATATTTTGAGTCTAATTTTTTTACTTCTGTTTTTTCTCGATTATAATCATTTGGTTTGGATAAATACATTATAAAGTATGTATGACCTGAATTTCGTTTTGTTTGAAGATCATTTAGCCTTCAAACGAAAGGTTATGATTCCAAATGTAAATGAATGGTTAAAAATTTAAGAATCAAGGTCGACATCCTAAATTTATTTACCTTTTAATCATATTTTGAAAGTAGGTTCAAATGCTTTGGATTGACATAGGATACAAAATATTAAATTTCTATCGAATATTTTCTTTTATATGAACTGGTATTGTTTAATACATTTAAATATTCATAATTACTTGTACAATGGTTAAAAAATATATTTAGATTCATAAAACTGTAACGCATCATAAATTTCACCAAAATTATGTAATAAACATATTGAAAGTTGAATAGACTGAACGTTTGAGTTTGATTTTCAATAAAGTTAAATATCGAATTACTCAACAAAAGATTATCGAAAACACTAATTTAACTAATCATAAACCATCATAAAATTGCAGAATTAAATGATAATATCATCTTTAATTTTTAGAAATTAATTTAATATTATTAAAAAAGAATTCAAACTATTTTAAACAATAAATTAAAATAATGTGATAAATTAAAATAGGTGATCGTTGGAAGCCTTCAAAAACCATATAATGAGGCTGTTTGCGACCGTTGGAAGCTTCCATCGGAGTTCCTTGGCGATCGTTGCAAAGAAATGGCTCCTTTGGCCTAATATTTGATAAGAAATGCTAATATATATTTTTTATAACAAGAGTGGCAGTTAATTTAAATAGTGTACTCATATAGATGCCTCGAGGGATTGAATCCAAGACCTTAGAACCACTGTATAGAGATCGGTAGGAAATGCTAATTTATATACCATAATATTTATTAACTCAATAGTTGATGTGATGATTTTTTAAATGTTGAAAAAAAAATTTCTTCATCATCTTCTGTACCTAGAGATCAAGTTTGGATCAAACCCGCATTTGAAAAAGTAATGAACCAGTGAGTGTGACTTATATAAGAGAGGATTAAAAAAAATTGATAGCGAATCAATTTCCGGATTAGCAAATAATTACAAAGAAAATACACTTGCATAAGTGTCTAGACCAGAGAGAATATGATGTTTGGAATGAATGAGAAGGAGGTGACTTACAACATGGCAATATGATCACATGTATCGGAAATAGTACAAAAGGTTTGACTCGTTTATGCTTACTCTTAGTTTTGATAGAAGCATTAAAGACCTCAGTGTTTAGTTTAAGCATATAAATGATGGCATTTACTTTTGTATGTGGACGATGTGCTAATTGCCCCTAAGGACAAAGCTAAGTTGACTAGATAAAATTGAAGCTAAAGGCAGAATATGTGATCCAGAATTTTCAACATTTGAAATTGAAATATTTAATTCATTTCAAATATCTGAATTGTTAATTTAAGCTTGAGTTTCAATTTTAACTATGAAGTTAGCAATTTAATTATCAAATTTAATTATAGAAATTTGGGTAAAATTGTAAATCTTCAATTTTGAGCCTGTTAAAAAAATAATTTGATGGCTTAGAAAATTTATATTGATAGTACTGAAGATAATGGGAGCTTCAGAATTGAAATTAGAACTATTTTGTTCAGTTTTGAGATTTTATCGTTCAAATCAATGACTAAAAATAGCCTTCCGAGGCACAGTCTCGAAAAACTAGTTCCATTGGATCCGTAATATTGTATTATTATCAGATTTCAATTTTCGTAATGTCTGGATTTGTTGTGTGACCGTACGATAAGAAAACGCGCTAAATTTAAATCGAAAGTTCGATATTTTAACTGGTTCAAAAAAGTTATCTTCGCCATACGATCGAATTAAGACTTGGAACCTTTTCCATTGCGTTCGGAATGAGGGTATAACATTATGAACGCCTAGCGACACGCCTCGATAGGAAGTCAAAAATTTCGTGTTGTGTTTGTCGAGATAACTTGAATTTGAATTTAAATTAAAATATATTTATATCCTTAGTTAACACAGCAGCCTACTTTCTTTCAAATCAAAACTTTTGCCTTCAAATCACTGTCTCCACTCATACACGCCAACATCATCGTGTCTCCTTCCTCTTTAATATCTACAACCGAGATACAAAATGAAAAAAAATCAAGTTCGAATGGTAAATGGCCGAGAAAATGAATCGCCCCTTATCTCCAGTTCAAATGAAACCCTCTCCCTTCTTTTCAAACAATCGTTTCAGGAAAATCGTTGCTCAATTCAAACCCTACCAGAATGAACTTCGAAAAGAAAAGAAAAACCTAAATTCACTTCGATTAATTTTCGAACCCAAGTCGACCGAGTCGCCTTCAAGCAAGGGTTGTATCGCGATGGATGGGATAGCTCGAAAGGATTGCGGCAATACGACTGGAGTTGGCGCTAGAGGTTGCATTGGTGATTCGACATGTCGAGCTCGAGCACAGCTCCTTCGATTGATGGAGTTAAATGACAGAGACGCGATCGAGTTTGCAATTTCAAGCAGTGACGCTTCGAATCGGTTCGAACTCGCGATGTGGTGGGAAACGGATGGCCGCGTTCTAGTGGCATTGCATCTGGGTTGAAGCGCTTGAGCGGGAGGTCAGCGATGCTCGGGGTTCAATTTTAACATGCTCCGGTATGTACGCGCGAGATAGTGGATGCTAGGGTTCGAGTTGTGTGCTTCATGGAGTTTGCAGTAAGGTATTAAGTTTTATCCTTTCGTTTACTTGATCCTGTTAAATATACTTTCAGTTTTTTTTCTTTTCCAACTTAAATTTAGTGACGGGGGAAAATTTTTGTTTTAATTTGTAGATATGTATATCTACCTGTAGAAATTTATTTACGGTAAAGTTTAAAGTAAAGATCTGTTCTTAAAAAGTTTTACAGTAAGATAAAAGATTTGTAAATAAATTGTTTGATTTTTGGAATGCTGATTAATTCATTTAATCTATGGATTTATATAATGGTAATCTGAAGTTATTATAGATTTGGGAAAAATAAGTTAATGTATATATAGTATTTTTATTGTCTTCTAGTTTAGTTTCAACAATGTGTTTTAGTGATTTATTTGTTTAATAAACTTATTAATTTATTTTGGTTAAAAAAAGGGTTTCAAAAAGGGAATTGTGAGTAAGATTTAATTAATTAAGTTAGCTACCAAATTCGAGTTAAATCAAATTATTAAATTAAATAAAATTATTAAATGGTAATTTATTGTTCGATTGTTCAAATATTAATAAATCATACAATTGATGTACAAGGTTTAAAACCGTGAAGAAATCAAGCTGGAATGGAAATGGGTTGCAAAATAAAAGCAAATGTGAGATCTTCTCACTCAATCATTATTGTCCTGATTTAAATTTTAAATAGTTAGATTCAAAAAAATTGATTGTCTGTGTGCTTGGATGATTGAATTATAATAATTATTCACCGGATGATATTATATATATAGTAGTATATAGTATATATTGGAGCTGTTGATTTCCCGCATTATATAGCGGATGAGACCCTATTGCGCCGCATAATAGCGGATGATATTTTATAAATCCCATATACCGCGATATTCCACCTCGAAGTGGAATTGGTATTTAATTATTGTGCTAACGTCTGTGGATGCAGAGAAACAAGTTGGAGGGATCCAACCAGATTCCTCAAATATTTGAATTTGTTTCGATATTGTATGCTGATTATTTATAATTTGTGTGTGACTATTTATGATTGAAACTGTTGAAGGCTATAATTTAGCCAATATGTTTTTGGTATCGTAGGATACCAAGAATAAACAAAAGTTTGATTTTTGAAATTTAGTAGAAAATTAATAGTAAATTAATTTAGGAATTAAATTGGTACTTGATTTGGAGTTTGTATACGATTTTTGAAATCAATTTAAAAAAATCATATATCAGTGGATATTTGGGAATTTAAATTCACAATGAGAATTTTATAAATGAAAGGGATTATTTTAAAGACTAAATTGGTATTTGATTGAGAAATTGGATATTTAAATAGTTATATCCTATCAACTAATTTTATTTTAAAATTAGTTTGGACTTGAATTTTATATGAGATTTTAATATAATATCTTCACAACCAATGTTTAGATAAAGTGTTTTTAAATAGTTTTTATCCTGAATATTCCAAGTATATAAGTTTGGATAAGTAATTTAAATTATTTTAAAACATTTGATCTCGGCAGATTTTCAGTGGAAATAAATAAATATTTGAAAATGTATTCCACATAAGGAAAAGTAATTTGAAATTGTTTTCAAAGTATTGAATTGTGAAAAGTAATTTGAAATTTGTTTTCAAATGGTTGAAGTGTGAAATGTATCTTGCAAAGACATTTTGAAGATAAATAATTGGGAAAATTATTTAAATCTTGGTGTTTGTTATGAATATTTATTGATAGTTAAATAACCGACTATCAATATTTGCCTTTAAACGACATTAGAATTTCGATGCGACCGGGAGTCGAATTTCAAATGGATATTTGAAACCCACATCGAACCTTTGTGATTGTGATGGATCTTTTATTTAAAAGATCAAAGTGGAAATTGTTGTGATTTGTTTGAAAATCTGAACGACCACTTATTTTTAAAATAAGCGCTCGTTATTCGGATTAGCCGGGAGAGGACCTTGTGTTATAAAACCCATTCCGAATAACGATACGACGAAATGAGATTGCATTTGAAAATGGTGTTAAAAGCCGGGTATTTTTGAAAGCGAAAGGATTACCTGTCGATTGTCTCTGCATCGGG
Source organism: Allium cepa (assembly GCA_030765085.1). Lineage (NCBI taxonomy): Eukaryota > Viridiplantae > Streptophyta > Magnoliopsida > Asparagales > Amaryllidaceae > Allium > Allium cepa. The sequence goes on from CM060931.1 coordinate 447,908,125, forward strand.
TTGCTCTGGTATAGAGATTTTTATCATCCTTTGTGATGGGGATTTCGGACGTGATTATTGAATATCCGGTTTGCAAGGCTTCTTTGGAAGTGCCTTCGGTTCCGTTTGATCCCGGAACGGACTTGTATGGATGTGTGTCTGACATTGCACTTTGAGATGTAAAGCTAGTTTCTATCAAATACATTTCTGTTGGTGGCGGAGAATTTACTCTCTTAGCTTAACACCCTTCTCTGAGAAACATTCCCAAACTGGCAATGTGACATACGAAGTGTTGCTGATCATTTGTTGATCAAAGCATGACTTTGTGAAAACTGTAGCTTTGTGGACGAGACCTTATCGGACCTCACACCTCGAAAATGGTCAAAATAGGAAAGATGCGGCAAGGTTATGAGGGTCGCGCCCTTTAGGGTATGTCATTTCCTTTTCGAAAAGGGTGGTGTCAGGTATGGAGCCCTGATATTTAACCTTTGTGCTTACTGCAAATACTCTTCTTTGTGGTTATTGGTATAGAGGATCCTCGGATAAAGGTCCCAAAGGACTAGGGGATGACATACTCGTGTAGTAGTTACCTAGTTACAGAGGTAACCCGGCCTTGTGTTGGCAGAGATTCGGTTAGGTTCTGGGGACGTCCCTCCAGCGTCATACCCATTGGCAGTAGAAAGTTCCTTAGCCTGACCATTTGTTGGAAATCCAAAGAAACAATACGCACCCAGTAAGGTTTTAGTTGAATAACCTGCCATGGAATCTGGCGGTAACCTGCTATTGAACATGGTAGCTATAGCAGGCATACAATAATGGTTGTATGCTGGCTAAGATTAATAGTGTACTTTCGAAATGTTTTCTATACTATGCATTAATTATAATATCAAAATGATTTTGCGTATTAAGCATGTTTGACTATCATAAGGAGAAATCTCCTCCAATTCTGCGTTTTCATTGTGTGTGTGGCGGGAGGCCTTATGGTAGTTTCATTTCCCAAAAGCATAGCGGATTTCTTTTTATTTTCTTTATGAAAATAACTGTTTTTAAGATCTCACACCAGTCTCATGACTGACTTGGAGTTTATTGTTCCCTTTCTAAACTTTGGGTGCCCGTAATTTTCCACACGGGCAGCCTAGAGTCAGGTTAGTACTTATTCGGTAGCAAAGTCAAGAAGTTGCTGTGGAGATCAGGAGCAAGTTGGATGGCGAAGCGTATCATTAGTATATGTTATATTCTTTTCCGCTGTTTGTTGATTGTAACACTCTGATAGTGTAATGTGATGTAATGTAATAATTGATATAGTTCCTTATTGTAAAGATATTCATTTATCTATTATATTTGTTCTGCTGCGATATGTGAGATTCTTTTATTGTTTCTGTTTTTTTTCTACCTTGTTCTTCTTTAAACGCTAATGGTTCGGTTTTTCGGCATTCGATTGTTTGGCAGTTGATACAGTGGACGTATTAATGTCGACTTTCGGGCGTCAGAAAATTAGGTCGTTACAATTTGGTATCAGAGCATTTGGTTAAGTGACAACCTTGGCTTCATTGGGTATTACTCATTAGAGATAGAGTTAGTAGTACTCTAGAATGAGTTTGAGTGTAATAATAGATATGAGCGCGTATTTGTTATTGATATAAAATTGTTTATACTGTGTTGCTTGGTTTGTTGAGTGGTATATGGATTCTGGTCAATACGATTAATTAACGTTATTGATAGGGATCTCTAAACACTTGTACAAAACAAATTCGACACGATATCATTTTAAAATAGGGTAAATGAAATAATTTTACCCAAACTATTTTCGTATATAAAAGAAATAAATATTCTCTGAATTATTGTAATATATGGTTGCTTGGTTGCTAGGAAGGGATAATATTAAATTATTATCATCTTGTATGAGGAATTTAAATCAAAACCCAAAGCTAAGACAATAAAATCCCAATGGGATTTCTAAATGTAAATTGTAAATGAGATTTATAATTTGAAATAGAATTCCATAGAAATATTTGGAAATGTTGTTGAAAATATTTGAAATTTGGGAAGGAAATTAAATTCCTTTTGAATTGGAAATAGTTTTCAAGGGTTTGAAAAAATGTTTTGGAGGGATAAAAGCACTAAACTCTTTTCGGTCGCTGGAAAATAACTTCGGCGATGACTGCGGCATCATTGATGTTCATTTTCGAGTTTCCAAAAGAGGAATTGCTACCGAATTGTTTTAAATTAAAGTTGTTTGGAAAATTTGGGTTTGGTTTTGAAATTCAAAGGATAATTTGTATTGTTTTCAATAATGGTTTTGAAAGGTTGAAAAGACTCTGGAATGTTATATAAAATATTTATGGAATATCATTAAGTTGATAACTTGTAAAGTTTGAAGTTGTTAAAATAAAAATCTAACTTAAAGAGAAGCTGGATAAAACTAAATGTGGAAGCGAAAATGAGTTGGATAAAAAGTGGATTGGAATAAAATTATTAAGGTGGAAAATAAATTGTGAATGAATGAATAAATTTGCAATTGCAAGTACATGAAAGTGAATTGAATGTTGAATTTCATTTCAAAGTTATAAGTAAATAGAACTGGAATTGGAATTGAGTTTGGTTTGTGATAAACAAAATAAAGCGAAGTATTAAAATAAAGATTAGTTAGTGAAACTAATTAAAAGAAGGACGAAATTGAATATGATTTAAAATGAATCGAAATTCAATAATTGTAAAAGAAAGTAAATGTATTAACAGAGGTGAATAAAATTGAATTTTTAATCAATTGTAAAAATATGGTTTTGTTTAAAATTAAAAATGAATTGAATGTAAGCAAGTGGGTTGTAAACCCTTCAAATTGATTGAAAATGGTATATGAATTAATTGAAAACAGTTGAATTAGTATTAAAATTATATAAATTGCTTACGGAAAGTGTTTAGTGTGCATTGCTTTTAGAATTCATGCGTTTAACTATTCCAAATAAGTGAAATGTTGTTAAATTTCATATATATGACACTGGCATGTTTTAGTTGAGTAAGTATAGGTTCAGGGAAGTTGTTGGGTAGGATTTGATTGCGCAAAATGCTAATTAAATAAGCCGCTTGCTTAAAAATGCTAAATAAAGGTACGCCTATGCAATAAAAAAAGGTATAAGAACATATATTGAAAATTTTGTAATGGAATATGCAAAATTATATTTGAATGTTGTAATTGGTTATTATGGCCAGCAGGATATACAGGTGTATTGAAGGAAATGGAATGGGGATTTTTATTTCAAAAATAAATTTTGAATTGCTCGACAAAAGATATGCATTTAAATTTCAGTATGAAATTTGGTGATTTTCTTGTCTAGCCACTTGGCCTTTTGTTTTCTTTTTGAATCTGGAGGCCTGCAGTGCCATTTTGTTGTCGTACCGAGCTAGCCGCGCAAAGGAGACGCTGGCGAAATTTTTCGAAAATTTAGGGAGTTAGAAAAATTTTGAGAAATTTTGAAAGTTTAAAATTTGAATTTAAATTTAAATTTAATTTTTTAAAGAAAACAATGTTGTTTGGAACTTATAATTGAGGTTGGGAAGTTAGTTGAACTAATGATGGGTCTTAAATAAAAAGATTTGTTTTGGAAAGTTGATAAAACTGTTTGGATTTGGAAAAATGAAAAATGGGTTAAGGATCATTCTTCTTAACTAGTAATTTCGAGACGAAATTCTTTTAAGGGGGAAGGATGTGACGATCCAGAATTTTCAACGTTTGAAATTGAAATATTTAATTGATTTCAAATATCTGAATTGTTAATTAGGCTTGAGTTTCAATTTTAACTATGAAGTTAGCAATTTAATTATCAAATTTAATTGTAGAAATTTAGGTAAAATGGTAAATCTTCAATTTTAAGCCTGTTAAAAATAATAATTTGATGGCTTAGAAAATTTATATTGATAGCACTGAAGATAATGGAAGCTTCATATTGAAATTGGAACTATCTTGTTTAGTTTTGAAATTTTATCGTTCAAATCATGTTTAAAAATAGCCTTGCGAGGTAGAGTCTCGGATTTCAACAAAACCAGTTCCACTGGATTCGTAATATGGTATTATTATCGGATTTCAATTTTCATAATGTTTGGAGTTGTTGCGTGACCGTACGATAAACAAATGCGCTAAATTTAAATGGAAAGTTTGATATTTTAACTGGTTCAAAAAAGCTATCTTCTCCAAATGATCGAATTAGGACTTGGAACCTTTTCCATTGCGTTCAGAATAGGGGTATAATATTATGAACGCCTAGCGGCACGCCTCGATAGAAAGTCAAAAATTACGTGTTGTGTTTGTCGAGATAATTTGAATTTGAATTTAAATTTAAATATATTTATATCCTAAGTCAACACAGCAGCCTACTTTCTTTCAAACCAGAACTTTTGCCTTCAAATCGCTGTCTCCACTCGTACGCGCCAACATCATCATGTCTCCTTCCTCTTTAATATCTACAGCCGAGATACAAAATGAAAAGAAAAAAATCAAGTTCGAATTGTTAATGGCCGAGAAATTGAATCGCCCCTTCTCTCCAGTTCAAAAGAAACCCTCTCCCTTCTTTTCGATTCAGGAAAACGTTGCTCAATTCAAATCCTACCAGAATGAATGAAAAAAACCCAAATTCACATCGATTAATTTTCGAACCCAAGTCGACCGAGTCGCCTTCAAGCAAGGGTTGTATCGCGATGGATGGGATGGCACGAAAAGATTGCGGCAATACGACTGGAGTTTGTGCTAAAGGTTGCATTGGTGATTTGGAAAGTCGAGCTCGAGCACGGCTCCTTCGATTGATGGAGTTAAATGCCAAAGATGCGATCAAGTTCACAATTTCAAGCAGTGACGCTTCGAATCAGTTCGAACCTGCGATGTGGTGGGAAACAGATAGTCGCGTTCTAGTGGCATCGCATCTGGATTGAAGCACTTGGGCAGGAGGTCAGCGATGCTCGGGGGTTCAATTTTAACATGCTCTGGTACGTACGCGCGAGACAGTGGATGCTAGGGTTCGAGTTGTGCACTGCATGGTGTTTGAGGCAGTCAGGTATTAAGTGTTCTGCTTTCGTTTACTTGATCCTGTTAAATATACTTTCAGTTTTTTTTCTTTTCCAACTTAAATTTAGTGATGTGTATGAATATATATACAGGGGGAATATTTTTGTTTTAATTTGTAGATATGTATATCTACCTGCAGAAATTAATTTACAGTAAAGATCTGTTCTTAAAAAGTTTTACAGCAAGATAAAAGATTTGTGAATAAATTGTTTTATTTTTGGAATGTTAATCAATTTATTTAATTTACGGATTTATGTAATGGTAATTTGAAGTTATTATAGATTTGGGAAAAATAAGTTAATGCATATATAGATATTTTTATTTTTAATATCTTCTAGTTTAGTTTCAATAATGTGTTTTAGTGATTTATTTGTTTAATAAACTTATTAATTTATTTTGGTTACAAAAGGGTTTCAAAAAGGGAATTGTGAGTAAGATTTAATTTATTAAGTTAGCTACCAAATTCGAGTTAAATCAAATTATTAAATTAAATAAAATTATTAAATGGTAATTTATTGTTCGATTGTTCAAATATTAATAAATCATACAACTGATGTACAAGGTTTAAAACCGTGAAGAAATCAAGCCGGAATGGAAATGGATTGCAAAATAAAAGCAAAGGTGAGATATTCTCACTCAACCAGTATTGTCCTGATTTAAATTTTAAATAGTTAGATTTAAAAAAATTGATTGTCTGTGTACTTGGATGATTGAATTATAATAATTTTTCACTAGATGATATTATATATATAGTAGTATATATTATATATTGGAATTGTTGATTTCCCGCATTATATAGCGGATGAGACCCAATTGCACCGCATAATAGCGGATGATATTTTATAAATCCCATATGCCGCGATATTCCACCTCGAAGTGGAATTGGTATTTAATTGTTATGCTAACGTCTATGGACGTAGGGAAACAGGTTGGAGGGATCCAACTGGATTCCTCAAATATTTGAATTTGTTTCAATATTGTATGTTGATTATTTAAAATCTGTGTGTGACTATTTATGATTGAAACTGTTGAAAGCTATAATTTAGCCAAATATATTTTTGGTATCATAGGATACCAAGAATAATAAAAATTCGATTTTTGAAATTTAGTAGAAAATTTATAGTTAATAAATTTAGAAATCAAATTGGAACTTGATTTGGAGTTTGTATACGATTTTTGAAATCAATTTAAAAAAAATCATATATCAGTGGATATTTGGGAATTTGAATTCAAAATGAGAATTTTATAAAAGAAAGGGATTATTTTAAAGACTAAATTGGTATTTGATTTAGAATTGGATATTTAAATAGTTATATCCTATCTACTAGTTTTATTTTAAAATTAGTTTGGACTTGAATTTTATATGAGATTTTAATATAATATCTTCATAACTAATGTTTAGATAAAGTGTTTTAAAATAGTTTTTATTCTGAATATTCCAAGTATATAAGGTTGGATAAGTAATTTAAATTATTTTAAAACATTTGATCTCGGCAAATTTTCAGTGAAAATAAATAAATATTTGGAAATGTATTCCGCATAAGGAAAAGTAATTTGAAATTGTTTTCAAAGTATTGAAATGTGAAAATTAATTTTGTGACGCCCCACCTCTATACCCACGCTAGCCAAGAACACTACGGTGTAGTGCTGTCAACTAGCACGGAGAATAAGGCTGTTGGGGAGCGACCATCCATGTGATTGCTTATCACACGGTGGCTATAAATAATCTTCGGAAACAAACATAGAAATAAGCATAACACAAATCAGTCACAGACGTCCATATCACAAAGGCGGAAGAAGATATGAATATATAACTAACACATGAAAGTGTACATCAGAGTAGTGGTCAAAAAGATCCACAATAATACAAAAGAATAGCAACACGTGCTATACAAAAGAATACAACTATGAGTCTATATCTCAAGTGTATACAACAAAAACTGCTAATCTAAATAGTTAGCCAAAAGTCAGAGTAGAAAATCCCGGGAAGAAGTCAAGCAGAAGCACCTGTAACATCTCGGTCTGACCCGTGTATTATTTAAGAAAATAATAAACGGATCAGTCTAGCTATAAATATCAGATGACATGGTATAAAATAAAAGATATGGCATAAACAAAAAATATCCATACTGACATACTTCTATAAGTATGCAAATGATGATCAAAAGAAGATCAATCAATAAGAGATAAATCAATATCACAAGAATCTTCTCAAAGATCCAAAGAGGGCATCATACCCTAAACTTGTACTCATACAAGTCAATGACATAAATTCCAGAAATCAACACAAGAAATCCAGAAATCACAGAAAAAGGGAAAGAGGCCTATCACATGACGGTCCGAAGACCATGGGGAGCTACCCCATATGTGTGAGTCGGAATCACCTAGATGAGGTCTACGCTAACCAAAAGCAAAAAGGTATGTGTGAGTGGAATCACACAAATGGTGTCTAGCCTAACCTCGCAACAAAAAGGTATGTGTGAGTGGAATCACACAAATGGTGTCTAGACTAACCTTACGGACAAAGAGATATGTGTGAGACGGAATCACACTCATGAGGTCTAGTCTAACCTTGCAAACAAAGATACATCGCACAATTGTTAGTCTAAATCATAAAATGATCATCATGATCAACGAGAAGTGTCAATTACACTAAGCGAATAAATATAAAAGTTTATCTTCGTGTCCCATAACCACTTGCTTAACTTAAATATTTACGAACAAACTGTAAATCTTCACTAGAAAATTGTCACAAGAGGTTCAATCGAACAAGTCCAAGGATTAACCGACGAAGTGAATGCAAGCGTTTCATACCACTTGTTTTACTAAGCCGTTTAATTAGATTTCTCATCCGACTGAGGTAAAAGTTTGTATATACTAGTAGATTGGAAAACGGTTTAAGAAAAGAGCTTTGTTATTGAAAATAGAGTTGAAATCATTTTGTTGAAAGAGTTTTGATATTTACTACTAGTATTGAAACCTTCATATTTCTAAAGTTGTTATCCCGCCTTTTTAGCAAGGCCGTGATACCATAAAATCGACCGAGAAGCCAAAGATAGTTTGTCTCGAAGAATGGTCAACTCAGCATCTCAACAAAGCAAGTTCTGTTGAATGGTTTTTAGATAAGATCCCCGACGGAGGGGGGGTCCAGGGGGGTGGCAACCGTCCAAGGTGGGGGTGCGGGGGCAACGCCCCCGCTACGGGGTTCAACCTTGTGAAGACCTATGGGAGGATAGGATCGAGCGACCTCGATAATAAATGATAACAACAAATAGGATCATTACGAATCGATTTAAATTAGAAACTCAATCAAAATAGGCAATATAGGCAAAAATTGCGGATTCAGACATCTGAAATCAAGGATTCAGACGTCTGAATCTGGAAAACCAAAAGTTTTCCAGAGTATATTTCAGACGTCTGAACCCTATATTTTAGACGTCTGAAATAGGCAATTTTTAGCCTATTTCCTTTCTGGTCCAAAACAAACTAATTCAGACGTCTGAAATATAGATTCAGGCATCTGAATCTGGGAATACAAATCTTCCCAGTATAATATTCAAACGTCTGAATCTAACGTTTTAGACGTCTGAAACTGGGGTTCAGGGCATTACCTAGACCAAAAATGGCCGAAATAAATACCGGAAGCGATCAGATGAGCAACGACGACTAAGGATTTACGTCGAGCGACAACCCAGCCTTAACGGCTCTTCGATACGCCTCAAATATCAATGTCCAAATATCCATAAAAGGATTTTCATAGATTTTGATTTCAAAACATCAAAAATTGAAATATACATCAAATCAATCCAAACCAAAATCAATTGCACAAGAATAAGTGTTAGGAATTCATACCTAACAATCGAAGATAATTATAGACAAAGATGTGAGATAAAAATCTCACCTTTGAACCCAAACAAATGAAGAAGAAGCTTGAAAGCAAAGGGAGAATCAACCACTCTTCAACAAAACTCAAACGAGCTTCAATCTATGCTCAAAAAGAAGAACATTCCCAAAGTTAGGTTTTGGAATTTTTGAAATTGAAGAGAGAAGGAGTTGGAGAGGATGAAGAGAAGGCTTACCAATGGGTTCTTCTATTAGTTTGGAGCTAGAGCTTGATTTGCAAAAGAATACTAGGGCTTAAGTTTCAATTTCCACTCCACTCTCCATTGTTATAAAAGCTTGAGTATTAGGAAAATAGAAAGGAAGCAAATGAAGAGGAGAGGGTTGGGACTGAATACATAAGTGGAGTTATTGGGCTCAGCCAAAACCAAAGCCCTAAGTGAAAAGTAGCAAAATTCCTCTAACTCCAAACATATCAAAGTTTATACTCAAAAAGATCGCAAACGGCGTTTTGAACTCAATGGAAGTAGACCCGAGTCCTAATTCGACCGTATGCAAAAAGTAGCTTTTTGGACTAAATTCCGAGTATCGATAAAATATTTAAATAAAATATTTAAATATAAAATCGACAAATATGCGGGTTGTTACAAATTTGAAATTTGTTTTCAAATGGTTGAAGTGTGAAATATATCATGCAAAGATATTTTGAAAATAAATAATTGGAAAAATTATTTAAATCTTGGTGTTTGTTGTGAATATTTATTGATAGTTAAATAACCGACTATCAATATTTGCCTTTAAACAACATTAGAATTTCGATGCGACTGGGAGTCGAATTTCAAATGGGTATTCGAAACCCACATCCGAACTTTTGTGATTATAATGGATCTTTTATTTAAAAGATCAAAGTGGAAATTGTTGTAATTTGTTTGAAAATCTGAATGAACACTTATTTTTAAAATAAGCCCTCATTATTCGGATTAGCCGGGAGAGGACCTTGTGTCATAAAACCCATTCCCAATGACGATACGACGAAATGGGATTGCATTTGAAAATAGTGTTGAAGACCGGTATTTTCGAAAGCGAAAGGATTACCTGTCGATTGTCTCTGCACTGGGTTGCTTCGGTATAGAGATTTTTATCATCCTTTGTGATACGGATTCCAGACGTGATTAGTGAATATCCGGATTTACAAGGGCTTCTTTGGAAGTGCCTTCGATTCCGTTTGATCCCGGAACGGACTTGTATGGATGTGTGTCTGACATTACACTTTGAGATGTAAAGCTAGTTTCTATCAAATACATTTCTGTTGGTGGCGGAGAATTTATTCTCTTAGCTTAACACCCTTCTCTGAGACGTACGAGCTCAGAGGTTATGTAGTTGATGGTTACTAGCGATACATTCCCAAACTGGTAATGTGACATACGAAGTGCTACTGATCATTTGTTGATCAAAGCATGACTTTGTGAAAAGTGTAGCTTTGCGGACGAGACCTCATCGGACCTCACACCCCGGAAATGGTCAAAACAGGAAAGATGCGTCAAGGTTATGTGGGTCGCGCCCTTTAGGGTATGTCATTTCCTTTTGGAAAAGGGTGGTGTCAGGTATGGAGCCTTGATATTTAACCTTTGTGGTTACTGCAAATACTCTTCTTTGTGGTTGTTGGTATAGAGGATTCTCGGATAAAGGTCCCAAAGGACCGGGGGATGACATACTCGTGTAGTAGTTACCTAGTTACAGAGGTAACCCGGCCTTGTGTTGACAGAGATCTGGTTAGGTTCTCGGGACGTCCCTCCAGAGGCGTACCCATTGGCAGTAGGAAGTTCCTTAGCCTGACCATTTGTTGGAAATCCAAAGAAACAATACGTGCTCAGTACGGTTTTAGTTGTATAATCTGCCATGGAATGTGGTGGTAACCTGCTATTAAACATGGTAGCTATAGTAGGCATATAATAATGGTTGTATGCTGGCTAAGATTCATATTATACTTTCGAAATGTTTTCTACACTATGTACTAATAATAATATTGAAAGGATTTTGCGTATTAATCATGTTTGACTATCATAAGGAGAAATCTCCTCCAATTCTACTTTTGCATTGTGTGTGTGGTGGGAGGCCTTATGGTAGTTTCATTTTCCAAAAGCATAGAGGATTTCTTTTTATTTTCTTTGTGAAAATAACTGTTTTTAAGATCTCACAACAGTCCCATGACTGACCTGGAGTTTATTGTTCCCTTTGTAGACTCTGGGTGCCCATAATTTTCCACACGGACAGCCTTGAGTCAGGTAAGCAGTTAGTCGGGAGCAAAGTCAAGAAGTTGCTGTGGAGATCAGGAGAAAGTTGGATGGCAAAGTGTATCATTAGTATATGTTATATTCTTTTCCGCTGTTTGTTGACTGTAACACTCTGATAGTGTAATGTGATGTAATGCAATAACTGATATAGTTCCTTGTTGTAAAGATATTCATTTATCTATTATATTTGTTCCGCTGTGATATGTGAGATTCTGTTATTGTTTCTGTTCTTCTTCTACCTCTTTCTTCTTTGAACCCTAATGGTTCGGTTTTCCGTCGTTCGATTGTTCAGCAGTTGATACAGTGGACGTATTAATGTCGACATTCGGGCGTCGAAAAATTAGGTTATTACAGAATCCGAGATGAAAGACCATGAAGAAGCAAAGAAGATTTATGGGATGGAAATCCAGAGAGAGAAAGATAAAGGAGTTGAGATTGACATAAAAGGTATATCTTTAAAAAGTGCTGGCTTGGCTTAGTATGGAGAAGGCGAAGGCGATCCGAATTCCCATGCCGTTACATATTCAGCTTTTAGAGAATGGCTTTTCGATCTTAGAGGAAGACAAAGCCTATATGTTGAAGGTAACTTATGCTAGTGCGGTTGAAAGCTTGATGTATGCAATGGTCTACACGGGACTGGATATTGCATAGGCGATTGGTTTGGTTAGTCGCTATATGACTAATCTAGCAAAATCGGAACCTCTCGACACTAAAAGGCTCAGAATTGAATCATTGATGTGTCAGTTTATGGAGATAGAAATCGATGCACGATCAGAATTTTATCCGTAACCTATGAAAATTTATCATTGCCTGGAAATTGGGAATTCAAGAAGGTGTAAACACCAACCCTTAGGAATTTTGTTGTTCATTGGAAATAGGCAACATTAATGAAGGATAATTAGAATCAAGTAATTTATGTGCTAGTTTTCGAAGATTGAAATTATGCTGGATCGAACTTCAATGACAGCACTGACAACCAAGTTGTACGTGCTCGGTACAGGATAGTTGAAGATAGCCTTAGAAAATTGAGGACAAGTACCGTTGGACTTTTTTCCAAGTAGTGAAGTATATTTTGAGGCATCTTAGAGGAACATCAGATTATGGGCTTTTTTTTACTGTAAGGACTAGGAATTTCACCACTTTAATTTGTTAATATTTAATTGATTTTAAATAATAAATTTATGATTTTAATAATTAAATACTATCTTTTAAATTTATAAATGGTAGAAAATTCATATTTGAATTTGGTTTACTAAAATAGGTTGTTCGATCGAGAATAGAAAACGTTATCAAAAATCGTTTTTTGGATTTTCGATTTTTCATTGTCTAAAAGTTATCGAAAACATTATGTATAATAGAATATATAATAACACTTATATGATTTAAACACTTTATTTTGAAATACATAAATAATAATATGGATTATTAAATATAAAAATATATACAATTTGAAAATGTGAATGATGGATTTGATATGAAAATGATTCCTTAAATAATGAAGTAAACAAAGGTATATAAAAACACATTATTATCCAATGCATTACAGAATGTTTAGTACTTTGATGTGATAATGGAAGGTGAGAGAGGGGGATTGTATGTTCATTATGGGAGGAAGGATGAAGTGATGATATGGCATAATTTGTGTGAAGGGAAGAGTATTAAAGGCACTTTAGTAATTTGTTTAATCTACTTTATGTAAAAATAATTTTCCAAATTTCTCTCTCTCACTTGTCACTCATTTCTTACTTTTCAAAGCTTAATCTTTTTTTCTAAAGCTCCAAAAACTCATCAATGGCTTCCATAATTTTTTTCAAGTTTAAAAATCATTCTTTTTCCACTTTAAGTATTTAAAAACTTATTAAACACCATTCTTCCCTTCCTATACCTCTACTCATCAAAAGTCAGCTCAAACCCCACTTACAACCCAAGGAAGAGCCATATACTACCCTAGGTCGAACCCAACCCCACTTTCCAAGGTCAAAAATCAAGTTTTTTGCAAAGTAAATCCAAGATCTAGGGCCGTTACAAGTTATGGTGGTAGTTTGGTTTGTTTCCATAAGCTTTTGGTGAGTAAAGCTTACTGTTTTAGTTAAAGTTTTAAACTTTATTTCGTTGTAGTTTCTTGGGTAAGAAATAATGTTGATTTTTTTACTTGTATGCATTTATAATGTGATAATTATTATGAACTTGGAAAAGGAAGACAAAAGTCAAGTTATGATTTTACTTGTTGAATGACGTTATGGTATCTGTGTATTGGTTGGTGCTCATGTGTATGATGGTGTACGCTAATGAAAAGTTAGCACTTGAACTCGTAGATGTCTGACATCGAGATTCCTTGGTTTAAAATTGTTTTGCTTATTTTGTAGAAAATTTTCACAAGTTTTCAAAACTTTACTTTAGTTTTCAAAAAATTGTACTAAGTTTATAAAGTAACAAAAAGGCAAAGGGTAAAGTTTAAAAGGGGTATTTGGTATGCAAAACTAGTTTTGAAATTATGGTAGTCGCTATGGATGTAGTTCGTAAAACGAACACTTTTCGTAAACTAAAAATGTTTCCACTTTAAAATATTTCAAAAATTATTTCAACATATTATAAGTATTAAAAAGGGCAATTATTACTTATTAATTAAGCAAGGACTAAGGGTTACTAAATTAATTAACTAAGTAAAGATAATTAGTACTTAATTACTAGCTAAGTAAAGGTAATTAGATCTTGATTATGAGTTAAGATAATTATAATTATTTGATTAAGTAACAGTTAACTATTTATTACTTAATTAAGATTAAATTATTAATTAATTATTAATTAACAGAGGTTTACTTAATTAATTAGTTATTAATCAAGCAGGGTTTAATTATTGCTTGATTACTTATTGAGTTAAGATTTAGTTAAGATTAATTATTATTTAATAAAGGTTTAAACTTATTCTAAATTAATCAAATAAAGGTTTAATTTTTAATTACTTTATTTTCGAGGATCGTTTTGTTGAAAAAGCAACTTTCTTTTTCAAAAAATGGTTTAAATACAAGGATTCTCTTTGTCTGTGCCAATGAGTACCCAAATAAATATTAAATAGGTTATCTTGGACATCTATTGAGTAGAGTAAAACATCGCTTTGCCATAAATAAATTATGTAGATTATTGATGACATCTGATTAGCAGAATAAATCCCTGTTGTACTTTTATATTAAAACGCATATTTATTCAGGTGCGACTTAATCAATATGTGAAAAAATGATGTGTTAACCATTGATGGTTGATTATGGATTTGATTTACGTGTATGGTGCTTATGTAAATACGGGTTATGTGGCTTAAAAGGTCAAATTGAATTAAATGGTAACTTGATTTAGTACCATTCTAGTCACTAAGCCACTTTTCAAATTTGTAAAGTTATGGATTTGAATTAACTTTAATTTTATGTTGACATGAGGTTAAGTGCTTATAAATGATGTTTTAAAGTAAGCTAGTTATTATTCATTAATAAGGTTTTAAAGTTAATTAATTATTAAATTATGATGTTTAAAGGAGATCAATTAATTGGATAAAAGGCATTTATAAATAACAATTTGTTTATAAAAGGGATTTTATTTTATATAAGGATCTATTTAACAAATATTTTCAAATGATATTTGATAAATGATATTTTATAAAGGATTTTATAAAGGCTTTTTAAAGAAAGATTTATAAGAACTTTATAAACAGAATATGATTTTATAAGTCATTTTAGAGATTTATAAAAGAAGTTATGTAAATTAGTTTATAAATTTATAAAAGTATTTGTAAATATGAAACGAGCTTATAAAAAAAGAAATTTATAAATGGAACAGGATTTTTATTGATAATTAATCTGTAACAACCCACATATTTATCAATTTTATATTTAAATATTTTATTTAAATATTTTATCATTCGTCGGATTTGGGTCCGAAAAGCTACTTTTTGCAAACAGTCGAATTAGGACTCGAGACCCCTCCCGTTGAGTTCAAAATGCCGTTTGCAACCTTTTTAAGTATAAGCTTCGATATGTTTGGAGTTAGTCGAGTTTTGCTACTTTTTGACTGTGGGTTTGAGTTTGGGTTTCAGCCCAATGTTCCACCTTAAGACTCCAGCTCCAATCCAACTCTTCATTACTTCATTTCATATTCCTAACACTTCAAGCTAAAGTAAAAATGGTGGAAGAGATTGGAAATGGAAATTCCTAAGCCCTAGATTTCTTTGCAAATCCAACTTCTAGCTCCAAATTCAAGAGAACCCATTGGTAAGCATCTCCTTCTTCTTCTCCAACTCATTCTCCTTCCAATTTCAGAAATTTCCTAAACCTAATTTGGGAAATCTTTCTCTTTTAAGCTTAGAATCAAGCTTCTTGAGTTGGGATTGAAGAGTGGTTGATCCTCCTTTGTTTTCAAGCTTCTTCTTCATTGATTTGGGTTCAAAGGTGAGATTTTTATCTCACATCTATGCTTATAATTATCTTCGATTGTTATGTATGAATTCCTAACACTTATTCGTGTGCAATTGCCTTTGGTTTGGATTGATTTGGTGAATATTCTAATTTTTGGTGTTTTGGGTTCAATTCTTTAAAAATCATAACTTTGATGTTTGAACATGTTTTTGGTGGCGGATCGGAGAGCTAATGGGGCTGGAGTGCTAAGGCTCCTTAGGTCCAATGCTCGAACGGTCGCGTTTTGGTGGAATTTGCGCTTCATTGAAAAAGGGCAGGAACTGCAGAAATTTGTAGTTCGGCCGACCAGCCCTGTGGCCGGTCGACCGACCTGCTACTCCGAGCAATTTTTCTACTTCTGGCCAGCCGACCAAGCTCTATAGCCGGCCGACCGACCTGATGCTATTTTGCCTACTTTGTCTATTTTGTTGAATTTCCAACTTTAATCGATTCATGTTGATTCTCTTTTGTTATTATCACTTATTATCGACTTTGATGATATTTTTTTCGTAATTTTGGGAATATCCATTTTAATGGATTCGGTATCGATTTCTTTGGATTTTATTCACGTCTACGAATGTGAATTTTTGTGATTGATTGTTCCTACAATCTTCTTTGTGATTTGTCACTTTAAAAATATAAAGGTTTCTATACTAGTAGTAAATATCAAAACTCTTTCATCAAAACGATTTCAACACTATATTACAAAGCTCGTTTTCTCAAACCGATTTCAAATCTATTAGTATATACAAACCTTTACCTCACTCGTATGAGAAATCTAATTAAACGACTTAGTAAAACAAGTGGTATGAAACGCTTGCTTTTACTTCGTCGGTTAATTCCTGGACTTGTTTGATTGAATCTCTTGTGACAATTTTCTAGTGGAAATCTACAATTTGTTGGTAAATATTTAAGTTAAGCTAGTGGTTATGGGACATGAAGCTAAGCTCATATATTTACTAGCTTATTGTAATTGACACTTCTCGTTGATCATGACGATCATCTTTGTGATTTAGACTAGCAATGTGCGGTGTCTCTTTGTCTGCGAGGCTAGACTAGACCTCATCTGTGTGATCTCGACTCACACATGACTCTTTGTCCATGTGGAGGACTGTACCTCATTTTATTGAGCTTTGGTTCACCAGGAGGAGCTTCGGCTCAAAGTCCGCAATGGGGGACTATACCCTGTCACGAGGAGCTTCGGCTCACCAGGAGGAGCTTCGGCTCAAAGTCCGCAATGGGGGACTATACCCTGTCAGGTGGAGTTTTGACTCACCAAGAGGAGCTTCGAATCAAAGTCCGCAATGGGGGAATATACCTTGTCAGGAGGAGTTTTTGATTCACCAGGAGGAGCTTCGGCTCAGAGTCCGCAATAGGGGACTATACCCTGTCTGGAGGAGCTCCGGCTCATTTTTCTGGGATTGGCCATCCTTTTCTTGTGATTTCTGGACTTCTAATTGTGTTGATTTCTGGAACTTATGTTTCACCAACTTTTACGATTGGCATTGATATGTATGCCATTTACTGTGGCTTGGTGAATGAAATAAAGAATATGATATTCTTTTTGGTGTTATGAGATATTTGAGATATTTGTATGATTTTCCTTTGTTGATTTTTCTATGTATACTTGTCACAGTATGACATTTTTGGTTATCATACGTTTTTACTACATCTCTTCTTATATCTCATTTTATCTGATAATTATAGCCAGACTGATCCGTTTATTATTTTCTTCTTAAATAATACTCGGGTCAGACTGAGATTTTACAGGTGCTTCTGCTCGCCACCTTATCGGACCATCATATGATCTTTGGCTAACTACTTTAGT
This sequence comes from Allium cepa, assembly GCA_030765085.1. NCBI lineage: Eukaryota > Viridiplantae > Streptophyta > Magnoliopsida > Asparagales > Amaryllidaceae > Allium > Allium cepa. Next base: position 447,925,564 of record CM060931.1, read on the forward strand.
TTGGTAGTTTTTGTTGTATGCATTTGAGAAATAGACTCCTTGATGCATACATATTCTTTTGTCTAGCACTTGTATCTATTCTTTTGTGATGTTGTGGATCTTATTTGACCACTACTCTGATATACACTTTTATGTGTAATATTCATATCTATTTCCGCCTTTGTGATATGAATTGCCTGTGACTGATTTGTGTTATGTTTATTTCTATATTTGTTTCCGAAGATTATATAGCCACTGTGTAGTAGCTTTGAGTTTTCGTCGGTATGTCGGATTTCCTCTTGAGACAAAATACATGTTATATTTTATGTGGCATATCGGTTCTCGCACAAAGCAATTACACGGATGGTCGCTCCTCAACAGCCTTATTCTCCGCGCTAGTTGACGGCATTACTTCGTAGTATCCTTGGCTAGCGTGGGTATAGAGGTGGGGCGTCACATAATCCTTCTTAATTAAGGCGGTATGGAAATATTCTTTCCATAATTAACACTAAAGGAGAAGCAGATTAGTTTATAGTAAGAAATATTTTTAAATGATATTTGATTTAACCCATTTAAATATGAATTTGTAAAAGAGGAAATCTTCCTTAAGTTTTGTAAATATAATTATACCATTAGTATAAGTATACGGATATATTTTTTAGGTATTGTAAATATTATGGGTTGTGAATATACTTATACAGTGAGATAAGTATATGAATGTTTTTCCAAGTATTTGAAAGGAGTACAACGGTTTGTGAAAATATCTTTTGTGAAAGGATTTTAAATCAAATAATTGGAAGATATTTTAATTAATGAAAGATTAATCAATAGAGGCTTAGTGGACCCTATGGATCTATGTTTGATTGTCTGTTTATTTGATAGTTCAATAACTGATTATTAAATTTAGACTAATTTTTAACTTTGGAAATATCTAGGAGAAAACACGAGAATTATATGATCCAGTTATCTTTGGGATGCTATAATGTACGTATAAACTCCCGTGTTCTTCTAGGACAAATGATAAGAAAATCCATCCACTTAGATAGTTAAGGGGTGATCCCTGCTCTTATATGTCGTCTCTTTATTTCTAAAAGAACCAGAGTTGAGTTTACTTGAAACCGTCGAATGTTGGTTCGAAGAAATAAGGATTGGCTAAGTATGAATTATCTAGAAGCCACTTCAAACCAACTCAAGCATTCAAATTGAAGACATCTTGAAGATGATGGTATTAAAGATGGAGCTCTTTGTAGTGCGAGGGCTACTTACTACTAATCATGAGGGTGATTCCAAAATGGATGTAGTAGAGGTAGTACCTTCAATTTGTTCGTATCCCAAACAATTTGTATGGATGAAAATTGGCATTCCATTGTCGTTTGGAGGGCAGTGTTAACATTCTGATGAGAATTGCTATAAAAAAGATAAAATGTAGCCTCAAGCCTCAACAACCAGGAATGACTAAAATAGGGTTGCAGCAAGGCTATGTGGGTCGCACTCATTACGGTATCTCATCACCTTTCTAGATATATATATATATATATATTTATGGATTTGGTTGTGCATGAGAACTCTCAAAAAGGTTGCAAAATCAACCATAGTGATGAAATATTCAGTACTATCCAGTAAGGGGTATGCCGGTCCTCTATTGGTAAGGGGTCCGTATGACACCGTCGCTATATTTTTCTAGAGGTGTACTATGACAAGCGGTACCTTTGTGCCTTGTCACTGGTGGAACCCATTCTCCAGTTAGTGCCTTCAGACATAGTCGTATACCTATTATGTTGGAATCTAATTAACGTAACAATTTCGGCTGTGATTCAATATTTACTATAACCCTAGATGCTGTAATAATATCAGTGGATTTTCTATAGAAATAGTTTGGCTATCATAAGGTAAAAACCATTCCGTGTTTATGTGCAGCGTAGTCTTACATGATACCTTTATTTTGAAAGATTTCATAAAACGTTAGTAATCCATTTGATTACATTTCTCTTGCTGGTATTACCAAACTGACCTAAGTGTTATTTTTCTTATAATGCTCGAGTAAGCTCTAGCATGTTTTCCTGACTTAATTGGACACTTGGAGTTGCAGGAGACGAGCTAAATGCCTCCAAGACGTACTCTCGTATTTTCTTTTATCTTCTAGTGTTTGTTTCTTGTCTATATTTATCTGTAACTATAAGTATCGGTTATTGTAACCGTCCAAGGCCTGATGATAGAATAACTATACTCCGATTGATGTATGTATGTAAAAGTTTTCTTTTTATAAAGTTCATTGATATATTATAGATTACCCATCAAATTATGAGATTATGTTATGACTTTTCTTTTCTTTCGCCCCAACGATCTGTCTTTCTAGCACTTGGATGTCCAACACATAAGTATCATGAATATATTAGTGTCGACTTTTAAGAATCGAAAGGGCGGGTTGTTACATTGATAGTAGGGAGAAAGTTTTCAACTCCACCATATTTTTTTATTATGATTACGCTGGATACAAAGATCGAAGGAATTCAACCTCGGATTATGTCTTTACTCTTGGAATGATAGCTATTAGTTGAAGACCTAGGTTACAAATGATAGTCGTCTTGTCTACTACAACCAAAAAATTGATAAGTTGGATTGAAGCAGCTAATGTAGCACTTTACTTGAAGTGGTTGTTATGTGATTTAGGCTTTGTTTGTGAGAATATAATAGTAAACTATGACAGCCAAAATGCAATACATCCCATTGAGAATCTGGCATTTAGTTCGAGAACAAAGCGCATGAAGGTTAGAGAGTCTTTCCTTCTCTCTATAAATTAAGAAAAGTAGGTACATCATCAGAAGATTTACGCTGAGGAGAATGTAGTAGATATGTACACTATGTCCTTGCATGTTGCAAAGTTTGAGCATTGCTCGAACATGATTTTCTTGTTGATGTGCTGGTGCCACTTTATGGCACATGGGAAGAGTGAGTTGGTACATGGAGACATTTGTTATCATTGTGGAGATTGATAGGTCCTACACGGAAATGGTACTTTTAACACTTTGTTGTCAGATGATGGCCTTGTGAGAGTTCATTGACAAAATGAAATAAGTAATGACCTTGCTGGAGTTCATAGATAAAGTGCACGAGTGATGGCCATGCCCAAGCTCATTAGGGAAATATCCATGGTGTCTTGTTTGAGAGTTGCGTTAAGTAAGAGGATGTAGGTGGAGTTAGTAGGGTTGGATCGAAGCATAGTATTAAAGGAGGAGATTGTCAACTTCGGTGATATTCCAAGTTAAAGAAGATTTAGAAGATATTGTTACTTTTAGTAATATGTTATTTCCAATTACAAAAGATTTGAAAGATATTTGAGATAATGACTCAAATATACTACCTTTTTATAGCGTCAAAAAGGGGAATGAATTATCTACATGAGAAGAACAATTATTTTGGAAGAGTGAAATAAGCAATTAATTCCCTGGTTAGCCGATTAAAGAAGGCATCTTATTAGGTGTATGCATATTGGAGGAAACTGAAAAATCAAATGAGTAATTTTTTCCCATATGAATACGAAAATTGATGAGGCATTGATTTATAATCAAAAACCAATTACTCTAATCCTATGTAATAATCTCTAAGATAGTCATTCTTTGGAGAATAGAATCATCCTCTCAAGCTGTACGTCCTTTTCTTTTTCTTAGCCTCCATCATCATTCTTATAATAATTCTCTTTTTTAGAAAGTACTAAAATCTACTTTTCACAAAGTCGATGTATACTATCCCTCTATAGTGGAACCACTATAAAAGTATGTATATATTCTCTATTTTGTTTATGTGATTTACTATTTGGATTCTCTTGTTGCTATTTTTTATCGCACTACAGCACAATCTTATTGCTTCCATGTGTGTTTGGATTGATTTACAGTCATTTGTGCGAATTTACCCTAACATAATAGCAATTGGAAACATCTTCCACAATTAGGCTCCACTTTGCATTGGCCATAATGGTTTCATAATCAAAAGTTTTACATAAAAAATACATGAACTCAATATGTTTAATTCAAAGAGAACCAAAAGGAAAAAATAAATTCATGTTTATGATATTTTTAGTAGGATTTCTAAAACAAGATTGTAAGAAGTAAATAAACCCTATATGAGCTTAATTTGTACAAATCAGAGTTAGTTTATTTGGTGTTTAAAGCTTGCATTTTCATAATTAAAATTACAACTAAATTTTTATTATTAGTAGTACAAAATGGATGAGGAAAACAATCACTACTTTTGACTTGAAAATGATGAGAGAAAAATGTGTCTAGGCAAAAACATGTGCAAGGATTCAAATAACTCTAAGGTTTGTTCTTTGTATTTTCATTATTAGTTGGCACTGCATTCTTTTTAGGTTGCTAACTACTGAAATTTTTCTACAAATGTATCACTATGTAAGAGCAACTTGTTTTTAATGTCATTTGCAACACTGTTGCATGTATCATTTTGATTTCTACGGGTGCATCCCTAATTACTATCGATCACAAGTATTTGTATGCTTAATACTTTGTTTAAGGAGCATTATGTATTTATGCTGTTGTTTGTCTTACGAATCTATTCTATTATACTGTATTGGATGCTAATTGTGGTATATTAAAGTGTTATATTACATACATATATGTCGAAATATGTTTAGAAAAATGGTAAATGAAAGCAGAAATACCATTAAAAATGATATGAAACATAAATTAAAGCAGTTTCTAATGACCCGCCTTTTCGACCCTTGAAAGTCGACACAAATATATCCACCGTATCAATATGCCAAGCTTCTAAGTGCCGGAAAAACAAATTGTTGGGGAAAAGAATGAAAAGACGGAACAGAATCTCATAACGTGACAAGTAGGCTATAATATAACAATGATTTTTACAAAAGAAAAACTGAATTTGTTATACATACATGCATACATATATAGCAATTAGCGAAAAAAATCAATAGCCTAGACAGTTATAATAACCCGTCCTCACAATTGCTGATGATATAAACCACCAATACATCAAAAAACAGAATATATGTGAATACATCTTGAAGGCATCCAGCTCGTTTCCTAAAGCTTCAAAGCATCCAAACTAAATCCGAAAATATGCTCAGTCTGACCCGAGCATTATAATAAAATAACATTCAGATCAGTAAGGTAAACCAGCGTGAGAAACAAACCTTAATTGTATTTAAATTGTTTATAAAACTTTCAAATAAAGGTATCTCGTAAGACTACGCTGCATATAAATAGAGATGGGTTTTTACCTTACGATAACCAACCATTTATATTAGAAAATCTAGTGATATTATAATATTCTCTAAGGGAAATAATATTAATAATCAGGTAGTTGTGATGCTTGTTAGTGTACATCACAATATTGATAGGTATATAATCAAAAACCGCTAAGGCGAGTTCGTTAATTGTGTAGGATTCTATGGAGGTGCACTTAATACTTCGAGAATGGTCGTCCCGCATAAGGATCAGAGTTTTCCTTCTGAAGCAATAATACATCTCTAGTGATATACAATAGGAAATACATAGTTAGCCACGCAAGGCTGAATGCATCGCTTCATATATGCATAACAACTGTAGGTAATACTAGGAAGGAGATGACCGCACCCTTATGGGCTAGCTAAACCCCAACTATGCATCCTATCTCTCGTTTTAGTCATTACCGCTAGTGAGGCTATATCCGATGTTCCGTCTCACGTATTGCCACCTAAATAGATTATGAAACCACACGTGGAGTCCCATACCTTAACAGGTTTTGGAACCACACATGGGTTTCCACATCTCAACAGAGATCTCGTAATCACATAGGGTTTCCCATACCCCAACAGGTCTTAGACTCACACATGGATCGCCACATATAAACAAAGACTCGAATCACGCATGGATTCTCATACCCCAATAGGTCTAGGAATCACACATGGATTCTAACATCCAAAACAAAACTCAAATCTCGTCCAAGCATAGAACCTGCATATGGTTTTTGGAGTGGTTACGATTTCGAATCATCTCTTACAAGTGCACTCTCCGCTTATCGGATGTTCTAAAACCATTCGATCGATTTCCAGAATTCCTAATACCGGTTCTTTTGGAAATAATCAGATAATACATATGAGCGTGGATTACCCCCTAACTGTTTATATGGACGGATCTTATCATCATTTTTCCTAGAAGAATAAATGAGTTTATATGTACAGTATAACATCATGACGGTAACTGCACCATATAATCCTCATGTTTCTCGTAGATATTTCCAGAGATAAAATCCTTTGGTGTTAAATAAGGAAAATATTTCTGTACCACCAAAATCAATAAGGATTACATATTTAGGCTAAATTTTGATAGTCGATTGTTTAATTATCAAATAAACAAACATTCCAAACAGAGATTACATTTTCCATAGAAACCACTAAGCCTCTTAGATTGATCTTTCATTAATTCAATCTCTTTCCAAAATATTTATCAAAATATTTCATACTTATCTCACTAGGATAAGTATATTCACAAGCCATTCCTTTCAAATCTTAGAAACCCTTTTCATATACTTATAGAATTATATAAGTATATTCACCAAAAACATAGAGAGATTTTCTATTTCCAAATCATATTACAGTGATCAAACTCAAATATAATTAAAATGGAGGTATAAATAACCCGAAACACCATTCCTTTCAAAAATCTTTTTATTTCACAAATATCTCCTTCATAAGTTCCCAAACCTATTTATAAAGCCTCTTGATAAATTTCCAAGTTTTATTTATAAAATACTCTTTTATAATTCTCCAAAAACCCATTTACACAACTTTCCTTTCAAATCGCTAAACCATTTATAAATCTCTTACCCAAAATCATTCAAACCCAACTTCTTTTTAAATTCCAAACATCTTTCAAATTTATAAACTCCTTTAAATTAATCCTTTTATAAAAGAAATCCTTTTATAAACAATTTATTATTTTTTTATAATAATAAAAAATATTGTCATTAAGATAAATTTAAATATTTTTAAATAACATAATAATAAACTTTATAAAAACGTATTATATAATATAAAAATTAATTTTTAAATATTTTAATAAATATAACAGAATATCCTTAAACAACTTTCGAAATAGTTAATTAACCTTCGAGTAACATTTCTAAGACAATGATCAGTTAGCTTAAGTAATCAATAATAAAATAATTTTATTATATTTAGACAAGTTTGACAAGTAATTAACTTTCTTTAACTAACATAAATAATTAATTAATTTTATAAATTTGTAAATATAATAATTAAATTTACTAAAGAAATAATTTTGTAAAACACTTTGTAAAATAGAAACTTAACAAATGCTTTGTTGAAATAATAAATTAATAAAACATTTACTCCAAATTATAAAATTTGAAGTTGGTTTAAATCCATAACTTTCCAAATTCAGATAGAGGCTTGATGATTACAATGGTACTTAAACAAGCAATCATTAAATTCAATTTAACTTCCCAAATTAAATTATAGGTGTTTACATAATAAGGCATATATGTAAACCATATTAATAGTTAATAATTAATTGTTAAAACATCACTTATCGAGTATAGATCAACTAGCACTTAAACGAATATCCAAATTAATATAATAGCATGACATGAATTATTATGTTAAACAGATGTCATTCAAAATAGTCTCTTTCATTTATTATTATTAGATGGTGCTTATTTGGCTAAATAAATAACACCATAGAAGTATGCTTAAATTTAACTATGCTTTTGTTTGAACAACGTAATTATATTAAATCCATATTATTTTACCACTTTATATATTATCCATTTTCAAAAATAATAATTTATCCCAAACTAAAATATTAGCAAATTCATCATCCAAGCAGCAATAAATAATTTTTATCTAGTATATAATATACCGATTAACCAAAAAGGTGAGTTTAACTCACCAAAATTCCAATTATTGCCGAAGCATTTTGATTCCGTCATTTAGCTTAAAATTCTACAAGCTCCAATCTCAACCAATCCAATTCCAAAGCTTATTTAACATCGTTACGAATCCAATGCAACCGACTGCATTTGATTATGATCTTGTATGAAAGAGTAATAAATTTTATAAGATTGAGATAAATTAATACAATTTATTATCCATTAATTACAATTTCAATCTAATTACCCATCTAAAACCCTTCTTCCTTTGTCTTCCTTACCGCTTAAACTATCTGATGCTCAAACCCACCAATATGATCACCTCTTGTCTCTCTCTCTCTCTCCCTCTCTTTGTCTTCCCATGAAATCAAGCAATGTAGGCTCCGGTAAGCTCCTACTTGCACAAGATCTCCATCCCACCCTCTCAATCAAAGCTCGGTCCCCATCCTCTCATCACGACTTGAAAGCATAACTGCTTGACTGCTTGACACGGCTATGTCGCCACACCACATTCTGACCGCATATCGCCATGCGGCCTCCAACTCTACTCCTCTACCCGAGAAATCAAATGGAAGCAGCCTCAACCTCTAATTCTCCCTCAACCGGTCGAAAACACTAACTCTAACCTTGTATTAGCCACGCCTAGACCATTGAGCACCCAACATAATCACTGCACCTCACCAAATCCATGCTAAAAGTAGATCTAGGCTCAAGGATTCCAAAGCTACAAGTGCTATAATTTTTAGAGGATTATATAATTTGCTTTGAATTTTTGAATTGAAAAAGGAAATTTTGTTTTCTTGTTTTCCTTTCTTTATTTCGGCCAAGTGATTGAAATGGTAAAAGTAAAGAGTAGAGTAAAGATGTGTCTAATAAGCGAAGAATTTGATTTTTAATTTATATCCAAATCTTTGGCATTTCGCAACATAGATTTTTGCCCACATATGAACTGTAAATGATAAAACAAAAGTACGATCGTGCTAAGAACAACGATACGACGCCAAAAAAATATACACGGGTTATTGATTTCTGAAAAGTCACAAAAACACTATCGTTTATCAATAAACCATCAAACGATGGTTTAAATAATTTTCAAATTAAATTTTATGGGAAACTAAAATAAACTAAATTAAAAATAAGTTAAATAAAATTGAGTCGTTATATTGTAAATAAATTTTTTGAACTATTTGTGATTGCAAATAAATTTTCAAAGCGAATTCACGATTATTATTTATTAATAAAAATGGGTTAAATAAAGCTAATTAATCCATTAGATTAATATTTCAATGTAAAATCCAAGTATTTAATTCACTTTCCCAACATTAAGTTCACAATTAACATATTCAAATAAGTCCCCATATTTTAAATTTAAATTATTTAACTTTTAAAACCAATATTTTAATATTTAAAATTAACAAAACATTCAAAATCAAACTACAAAACTTTAGGTCGTTACACATTTTTAAAATGCTATAAAAAGTAGAAGGCAAATACTTGCTATATCTTTACGTCAACACCGTAAAAAGTACTCTATAAAGATGTAATGGCGAAAGATACCACGTAAAAAACATTAAAAAGGTAAACTATAACAAAATCAAATGCGATATTAAGATTAATTTTGCATGTATAGACGGTGGCATAACCTAGTATAAACGCTATGAAAAAGTTCTATGATAATCAAAGGGAAACTGTAGAAAGCTATATAAACACTATAAAAAATATAATATAAAATTAAATAAACGCTATAAAAAGTTTCGTTTGATAGCAGTTTTTATTAGCGCCTGGATACCAAATAGACATATTATAGCATGTAGTTACAACATTCATAAAAATGCTATTTTTTATCTAGGATTTTAACATGATAGAAATCGATGGAAGTTAGGACATCCGCATCAAGTCAAAACAACTTAAGAATTAACCAAAAGGATCAAAAGAAGGAACTAAGAGAGACTCAAGAGAAAAAAGAAATGAATAGCCTAAGGGTATGGGTCACTACCGATCCATTACCCCTGGATCACTAGCGATCCTAAGTATTTCTCATGGGTCGTCCATTCTTTTTGCATTATGAAGCATTATTTTTTCTAGGCACGCCTGTTAAGTTTCGCGATGTTCCAGGCAAGCTAGATCATGAAGTGGGCATTCATATGATTCCAGTAATAGTTCCATGCAACTAGTACATGATCCATCATCAAAACAGAGCATCTAGTCGTGAAATCATATGGAGAGCGTCTACACAAGTCAAGGAATATGATCCAATTGAAACGACCTAAAAATGTTCTAACTTCATGGATCACAAGCGATCCGTCATATTGGGTCGGTTCACTATGAAACTTTTAGACCATCTTCGTACCTTTAAATGCAAGTCTTTGGCAAAGCGGCTTTGGCCCAAGTGCTCTCCAACCCCTATAAATATAATCCTACATGTAACATAAAGTGGATCTTCTGAACTTGTTGTCGAAACTCTACATAAACTATTTTTTTACTCTTCTCCTCCCACACAACATTCATCCAAAGGGTTCATTATAATCCTCTAGTAAACTCTAACACTGGTGGCTTGTTCTAACTCACAAGATCCAATTAATTTATAATTGAATTCAATTTGTAATTGTAGTCAATCCATAAAAAAGTTATAAAGTGGACATAGGTTTCGTTAACAGATGAACCACTATAAACATCTCTTGTCTCTTTACTTTATCTGCCAATTATTATTCTTTGTTTTTGTTTTATTTGCCATGATAAATATAGCTAGTGCTTTCGCACTCAATTTACGGCGTTGATCCATTTCTTAGATTAACATTTTGGTGCTTTCACCAAGAAAACTGAATTTAGGCTTAGATCTAGCTATCTACTTTGGATCTAATAGGTTCCTAAGTTAAATTCTAAAAATCTGCTCAGAAAATCTATTGTTGAGAACCAATGGCTCCTGGAAGAAGGAAAACTACTTCCGGGAGATCCATAGGAGCTACTATTGTTGGAGAAGAAACAAACCCTCAGAAAATTGAAGTCAACAACCCCAAAGATCTATAGTTAGGAGCTAACCCTGGAGTTAAAGTTCCAGGATCCTCTATTCAATGTGAAGTTGTCACTAGAAATGAATTAAATAAAGTGGTTGTTGAAATTAACCAGAAGATGGAAAACAGTTAAAGGGCTCTCATGGACAAATTCAACGCTTTATTGACCTTATAGTCACATGCTGCTCCAAGAACCATGTCAAAGCCCACGGCTGCCATAGAACAAAAAAAATTCTTCCATCTTTGGCCTAAACAAGAGGAACAGAAAGCAGCTGCAGAAAGGAGCCAAAGGGCTCTCGTGGACAAATTTAATTCCCTATTGACCTTACAGTCACATGTTGCTCCAAGAACCATGACAGAGCCCATGGCTGTGTAGAAAAAAAATCTTCCATCTCTGGCTTAAATAGGAGAAACGAAAAACAACTATAGAAAGGAGTGATAGGTGGAACCGTAGGAATCAATATGAAGGGAAATGCAAACACTCAACCAACTACGAGGCAACCAGCTACAAACTTGAATCCAGGAGCAAAAACTCCATAGGAAGATATAGCCATGGATCTCTCCGATGCAGAAGATGGCGAGCGACTAGACAATGACAAGTTGGAAGGAAATACCAATACATTCAATGATGCTAGGGAGATCCAAACTGCCCCCATCAAATCAACCGCAAGCCGAAGGAACTCTGAGGGAGTGGCTCTCTTGAAGACAGAAGAGCTTAGGCTTCAACCCACTCACCAAGATTGTTTGCAAAATCAAACACTGGTGTAGTCACTGACAGCCGACCCCTAGATTACCAGACATATGAGGCATATATCATGGACATGGTCAAGCAACTAATGGATGGAAGTAAGGATAGAAGGGATGATGAATGGGGATCCGCTCCATACTCCTTTCATTGATGATATTCTGAATGAGCAGTATCCTAAAAAGTTCACTATGCCAACTATTCCATCTTACGATAGAACGGGAGACCCGAAACCCCACTTGTATAAGTACATTTGGTACTTGGACAGAGTGAATGCTTTGGATGCCATTCAATATATATATGTTTCCCGATTTTTCTATAGGGAATTGCTTACATGTGATTCACCAGGCTTTCGCCAAGATCCATCTCCACCTTCAATCAACTAGTAGCATGATTCCTTAATCAATTTAGACTTTAGACGGCATAGCAAAACGATGTGATGTCCTTTACCAGCCTATTCCAGGGATGGAATGAATCATTGAATTCCTTCATGAATCGTTTCAACACTACGACAACTGATATAAGTAATCTGAATAGGGATATGGTTTTCATGGCCTTACTCTACACAATTCACCCTGAAACTGAATCCAAGAAATGGATCTGTGAAACAACCTACCACTAGAAAGGACTTCAACCGAAAGGTGAGCTAGTACATGGTATTGGAAGGGGCATAGGAATTAGAAAGGAAATATGCTAATTCACGAACAAACAACATCAGGAAGAATGTTATGGCGATAATCCAAGATATAATACCTCTAGAACCACAGAGGCGAATGCAGAAAAATGGAAATCAGATAAGGAAGAATGAGAATTCCAACAAGCAATATGAAAGTAGAAAATGACACAAAGGTTAGTGGCCTAAAGAATACATCCCGCTCAAAAATACTCCAGAAACATCCATCACGTGAAATAGAGGACGGAAGTGTGCAAGAAGCCACCTAAAATGGAAGCAATTTAACAGCAAATGAATTTCGAAAAGTACCGCCTCTTCCATGAGACAGATGGCCACAACACGAATAAGTGTCATTACTTAAGGAACTTGATTGAGGAGGTTATTCAGGAAAACAAGCTTCAACAGTATGTGGGAAAACCACTAAATCCTGATGAACCCATAGTGCCCAAGCTCCTAGAGACTAATCGAATCAAGCTGGAACCAGCAAAGAGGGGCCCAGATGGACTGACCAGAGACTCATCATTGGAACTTTATCTGGAGGGCCCCATCCTATGCAGAACAGTTAGGAAGAAATGGAGTGGTATGCAAGCTTATTAACGCATGCTCCAAAAGATGCATGCTTTACGATTGAAGATGAAACCCCTGCTAAGCAGCAGATAACCATGAATGATGATATAGTATTTTGAAATTGGGACACTGAAAAGATAGAAGCTCCCATTCTCACCCCATGGTCATGACAGCAGGAATTGGACCCACCGTGGTCTGACGAGTATTGGTAGACTATGGCAATTCTATAAATATCCTTCTCAAACACACCTTTGATCGGATGAAGATCAGTATGAAAGATGTATCTGCCTGTTGAACAATGATTCAGGGATTCACCAATGAAACTAAATAACCGGTCAGAACGATTGACTTACCCGTAGAACACAGAGAAGGCGACCATAGATTCACCCTTATCAAAACCTTTGTGATCGTAGATGAAATTTCTGCTTACAATGCCTTCCTGAGGCGGCCCGTCTTGGCCGATTGTAGGACTATTTTAGCTCAATGGTGTCTAGCTATGAAATTTACAATAGAAAGGGGAGTCGTGGTGATCAATGGAGTTTTGTTAGAGAATTCTATATCGCAGAACTATGCAAGTCTAAAAGAAATGAAAAGGGAACAATGTGGGGAGGAATCACCACATTCGTGAACCTACTGAATAGCAACTACAAAGCCAGCCTTGGCATGAGGACCATAGCCGATTTGATAAGGCTTTGGACCTTAGAAAGAAGAGTTTATGGAAGGGATGGGCAGCACCGGCAGAATTGATGGTGTCTATCCCTATTGATATGATGACCTAACACGAGTCCTGAAAATTGGATCATGTCTTGGAAACAAGACACGACTTTAACTCATCAAATTTCTTCACACCAACTTGGAGGTATTTGCTTCAACGCATTCTGTTATGTGCGAGCTATCACCAGAGATTGCATGCCATGCATGTAACAACCCAAAATTTGAGCCATAATAATCAATTGAACAATAAATCAAGTTTGTGATATTTTCAAAATTGAACCATGAGAGTTGCACCATTGGATCCATGGTAATTTACTGAGCAATTTTCATGTATAACTTGTCAAAATCCGAGCTAGTACGAAGAAGTTACAAGAGAAATAAGAAATCAAAATTTAATAAACTAAAACGAAAAAAATGAGAAGGCATAGGTCGACCCATGATTGGGTTAGGTCGACCTATAGGTTGACCCCTAATAAACTTAGGTCGACCTGCCTTATTTCCTAGATGCTAATTCATTCAGGTACGAGCCGAACACCATAAAATTTGATTTTTGAGCAAGCCTGTTTGTTCGTAGCTGCATCCGACGGTTTCTAGTAAACCTATGACATGGTTGCACCAAATTTAATCTTCAAATCTAATGGCCCGAGATCCTTAAGCCACAACCCTAGGCCTAGCTATTTTCTCATTTAGAGTTTTTTCCAATTGGGTTCATTGCCTGAGGCTGAACCCTAAATAGAAATTTTTCTATGAGGAAATCTTTTTGATAATAATATACTACGCCCTAGAAGCAGATCCAAGAAAGCTTAAGAATAGAGCTAAGGACCACAGGTGAGTGTTTTGTAATTATCTTAGGTTTGTAAGCAATTTAAAATAAAAGGGGTTCTCAATAGCTGTAGTTTTTCTACAATTTTGAGACAGTTTTTATGTAATTTTATTTACAGTCAGTTTTTAAGTAAATTTCAGAAGTTATTTTCTGTCAATTTTTATTTAACTATTTTTTCCAGTTATTTACAGTTATTTACATCTGTTTTAAGTTGGAATTTAGCCAGTAAATGTTAGTTTCTTTTTATAGAAATTTAGTCCTTTTAACGCTAATAAAATATTAAAAGAGAAGAATTCGCAAATATGGATTAAAATTGGAAGACGCTAAATTTACTATACTTGGATGAAAAATGAGACAAATTGAAATAAAATAGAGATGGACTGAAATAGGAAAATTTAAGATATTTGCAAGCATAATTAAAACAAGTGGTTATAACTAAAAAGAGAAAATAAAAGAGTAACAGCTGCAAGAACAATTATAACACGTAGGTTATAATTAGAAAGAAGAGATAACAGAAGAGGGTTATTTTAAAACTTAGATCTTTGTAACGACTTAGAATTTCATTCATTTGAAATTGGGATATTTAATTAATTTTTAATATCCACGAGTAAATTTTATAAGTTGAATAACTTATATTTCAAATACCTTAATTTAATTGGATAAACTAACTGTTTAATTTAATATTTGAAATTGCAGAAATAATTTGTTTTTGAATTTAATGTGAATGAAAATGATTACAAAGTCTTTTTAAATTATATTTGAATTAGAATGATGTTAGTAAACAATTGAAATTGAATTAAAAGTTAATTTATAGAAATTGAATATTTTAATATTTAATTAACGTGTTAAAAAGGTCATTTTTTGGCACTGTCTTGAATTTCGACGAAAGTAGTTTCACTGGATCCGTAATGTTATATTATTGTAGGATTTCAAATTTTGTGTTAATCGAATTTATGGTTTGGTCATACAAAGCTGAAACGCGTAGAAATTTATTTAAGTAAATTTTAATTTAAACAAGTCGATTCAAAAATATATCTTTCAAATACGATCGAAGTGTCTTCCGATATATATTCAATTATGTTCGGAATAGGGGTAAAACATTATAAAATCCTGGGGCACGCTTCAATTAGAGTTCGAAAAAATTTCGGATGAATAGTGTTACGAAATTTTCTATAAAAGGCCTCATTTTCTTCAATTTTCTCAAACCCTAACCAAACCCTAGGGCTAGCTGCCGTTTACAATTTAATGGCTAGAAATTCATCCCCTTCCGTCTTGATCTCTCTAAATCCGTAAGCAATTATCAAATACTATCAACTACAAAAATGTCAAGCTCGATGAGTACTTTACATCCAACTGCTGTGATTTGGATTGGCGCAACAATCAAAAAGAAAATGGCCTGCATTAGCCGTGCGTTCGAGCATAATTTTCAAGGCATGGAAGGCACCGAGTTCGACCGGTTCACCGTTGATGGTGGATCTCACGTAGGGCTTTGTTTTGGAGGTTCCTGATCATCGAATAGTTGGTCATAGGGCTCGCAATAATTGGTGGAAGGACGATGGCCGATGGGTTGAGCCGCATGATGAAAACGAGCAAGGAAGAAGGCTTGCACGGCCCTGATTTTGTGAAGCATATCTAACGGCCTAGATTAAAAGGGTAAAAAAATAAAAAGAAAATTGTAAATTAATTTATATTATAAATTTATAATCTTTAAAATAGTATAACTTTTTATTACCAGGTCTGTTTTTGACAAAACAAGTTGCATTGGGTTCGTATTCGCGAACTATGCGATGGAGCTGGATAGGAATTGATTAGAGCTAGTGAAAATTTAGGGTAAAATTAAATGCCTGTTTAATTTTATTCGAAATAAAATGCTGCAATGTCTATTAGAATCAAAGTGAGTATAACTCACTCTTTCTGTCTCACTAATATTTTTTTATGAGTGGGAATAAATTTATTTATGACGATTGTTTGGATGACATATGATATATATATTATATATATATATATATATTGATTGGTTTGGATATATTCCTGCCTAATTGGAGCAGATGAGACCCTATACGTTCCTGTGCACCTCAAAGCGGACATTATACATATTTTCTCATATGTACATTTATTGCAGGTGACAGGTTGGATGGATCCAACTGGATTCCTCACCGATGTTGATTTTTATTTACAAATATTTATATATATGCTGTTATCAAATGATATATGATGTTTGGATGAAATGATTGATGTGAATCACCTTATTTAGTGCAGTTGTAGCATTGGGCCATATTTTGGAATTTTAAAAATGTTAAAATGATGATTTAAAATTAAAAAGGATTTTCAAGTGATTTTGAAAATAGATATTTTATTAAAATTTTGAATTGTTAAGGAATTGAATTTATTTTAAATAAATAAAAGGTATAATTTTTATGTTATAAAAATTATGGTTTTGTGAAATATATCAGAATGTGAATTTTTAAATACGGAGTTAACTATTTTATAAAACAAGTTAAATTGAGACATTAAAATTATTATAATCGTTTATATGTATTGATTTATAAAATTAATACTTTATAAATAAAAATAATGGAAATATTAAGGAGTTTTATAAGTGTTAATTGAATCTTATAAGTAAATAAGATTTATGAATTGATTAAGTCATAAAAAGATTGAATTTGTAATAAGAGATTTATAAGTAAATTAACTTATAATCGAATTTTGGCATATAAATGAGATTGGTAAATGACGAAATTTTATAAGTGGAAGTTTTTATAAAATATAAATGTGATTTATAAGCATTGTTTTATAAATCTGAAATCAATTGAATTTGATAAGTTAAATATGAAAGTTTATTAAACGAATTATATTCACGATTTTGGATAGTGGTAATCCTTTAAATTAAATATGCAATTGTATTGAATTTGGTAAGAGAATTAAATTCACGATTTTGGAAAGTGGACAATCCTTTAAATTAAATGTGCAATAGTGTTGAATTTTGTAAGAGAATTAAATTCACGATTTTGGATGGTGAATAATCTTTTAAATTAAATAAATGTTTTGAAAAGTAATCTTTTAAATGGAGTTAAATGGTTTTAAAGATGTTTTAAAACATATTAGCATCAAATACATAGATTTCAACATTTATTGTTGAAATAGGCATTTTCGAGAAGTAAGGAAAGCTGGGACTATAACTTTGTTGTTATAGTAAATGATTTTCAAAAGGAGATGTTTTGCATACTATATGGGATTTATATATCTATCTAATTATCGAATTCTTGTACTAGTGATTTTGGGTTGTTGTAAAGATGTCTATGCAATATTCGTTTTGACCCAAATAAGTATGTTTTCCTTAAAGAATAAAATATATACTTAATCATGATTTAAGTGTATGTAATATTTTCTAAGTGTTGAAAATAAATTTATTTGTAAATTACATATTATTAAATAAGTATATGGAAATGTTTTCCAAATAGTGAAATATTGAAATGGTTTTGAATTATATTTTTTTAAAGATAATTCGAAATGAATATTTGGAAAAGTGATTTAATTAATAAAAGATTAATTAAAAGGGTCTAATGATTGCTTATGGTGTTAGATATTTGTTTGTTGCTTTGATAATTAAATAACTGACTATTAAATTTGGCCATTTTAGTTTCTCGACTTGATGTGGAAACTATTTAGTTGTACACTTAGTACATAGCCATATGTGTGGGCTTGATTATCTTTTGTGTTAAGGATGTTGATTTGTAAAGTGTGGAGTATTAATCCAATCTATTGAGCTTCCTTTCTAGGCGAAGGATAGCAAGTTGAAAGTTGGAGACATGATAAGTCTACAAGACTTAGATTGTGTGTGAGGTTGAGAAATGCTTTTGCATTGTTGGTGTGAAGAGACCGAGATCAGATTTATCTGAAAACGACTTCAGACCAATATTTATGCTGCGATTGTGCATGTTGGTTGTGATGAAATTGATATTTAGGATTTTCATAGCGAAGGACTGCATGTTGATCGTTTGGGGTTAAAATCCCAATATAAGTTCAGTAGCGGTAGTCTCTTCGTTATGAAATATCCAATGCATGAACTATTCGCTACTAATCCTATGGATTTCTCGACAGGATGTGATAGGAAAGTACCTTTGATTTGTCCTGTTCTTAGATAACTTGTTTGGACAAGTGTCTAACATTACATTACTAATATTACGTACATTGGTTTTTGCAAACGTATAACAGTGGTGGCAGGGAAGTCAATTTCTCTTAGCATATCATCCTCCTTGAGATGTACAAGCTCAAGGGTTGTATTTTTGTCGAAGGAAATTAGTAGTCAACGGAAATGGCAATGTGGCATTTAAAGTGATGCGACACATAATATGTGAAAGGTAATCATTACCTCAAGCCTCATCAACCGAAAATAACCAAAATAGGGTTAGATGTGGCAAGGCTAAGTGGGTCATTTCGAATTAGGATATGATCATTTGCTTTTAGATTTATTTCTTCCCGTTGTGACATTCGGGATGTAAATTATTGTGGTTTATATGCTATGAGGGCTCTCGAAAATGTCGGTAACGATCAGGGAATGACATATTCAGTACTATCTAGTTACTGAGATAGATCGGTCTTGTGTTGGTAGAGGATCCTTTGTGATGGTCCTCAGTACATTCCTTTAGAGATGTACTGCCGGACGGTAGTCCCTTCACCTAGTCATTTGTATGGAAATCCAAACTCCACTATATGCTTACCATTTTGTTTGTAGACCTAGTATGCTATAATTTAATAACGGTAACAATTTCGGCTATGATTAATATTATTTGTAGACTAGACACTTTATAATATAAGAGAATTTGATATGAAATGTTTTAGTTATCGTATGATAAAAACATGTCTGTGTTTATGTGTGGACGTGTCTTACGAGATACTTTTGTTTTGAAAGGAAAGTTTGGTAATCTAATAAATTCAGTTGAGTGTGTTTCTCACGCTGGTTTACCAGACTGATCCGGACATTCTTCACTTTCAATGCTCAGGTCAGGCCGAGTATATTTATAGGTTCAGATTTGATGCTTTTTGAGCTTCAGTACAAGAGCTGAAGATTTTCATTTTCTTATACACATATATGTTTACTATCCTCTTTGCGCATTGTTGTTGTTTATATTATCGACAATTGTAAGGACATGTTATGATAACTATCCAAGCTGATAACTAGTGACCGATTGTTGAACTTTGATTGATGTATGTATAGTTTTTGTTTTGTAAAGATCACTGGTTTGATATTATATGTTATTCCGCTGCAATATGAGATTCTGTATTGTTCTGCTTGGTTCTCTTCTTCTCGTTTTCTTCTCTTCTTCTCTCTTATTTTCTTTCTCATGACTTTCCGTTAGTCTGTGCTTTTTAGGTGGGACATGTGTGCTTTATTGTCTATTCAAAGAGTATGAATTTGCGGGTGGTCATACGTGGTATCAATGCTTATATTCAGTATATTTCTAGGCTTTGATGTGTACTCAGTATAGATAGGGACAGTAGCGCCCTACATTGAGTTTGAGTGTAATATATATATATATATATATATATATATATATATGAGCGCATAATTGTTAGTGATCATAAAATGTTTTATATTATGTTATCTTATCCATTGAGTTGTTTATGAATTTTGGTCGGTATGTGGGATGCCATGTTATCGATTGGGATTTCTAAAATACTTAAACGAGGCAAATCGACCTATTATTATTTTTAAATTGGGTGAATGAAATAGTTTTTCCTCGACTATATTTTGTATATAAAGGAACAATTTTTCAAAAATTATTGAAGTGTATATAATTTGTTGCTGGGTTGTTTTAAAATGTAAATATATATAAGTTAATATAAGCTATTTGAATAATCTAAATAAAAATAACAATTGTAAAATAATAAATTGTACAAGCAATGAATTATAAAGTATGGAATTATAATTAATATGATTTGCAAATGTGAAATAATCTTATATATAGGAAATGAAACTAAATGAGTATATTAATAAATAGGAGTTGTAAATAAAAATGGATTTAAACTATGAACTTGAAAATTTGAATCCTATTGATTTTGATAGTTGTTTTTCAAAGATTAAAGAGATCATATTATTATAAATCTAAATAAGATAAATGAATTTTGAATGAATCTTATATAAGTGAAGTATAATAGTGAAATTATATAAGTGTAAATTTATAAATGTGATTATAAATAATAAAAAGGGGTTTTTTAAAGAACAAAAAGCACTGAATTCACTATCGTTGCTGGGAAATAATATGGTTGGTGACTACAGCATCATTAGTATCATTTTTGAGTTTCTATATGATGGATTTGCTACCAATAGTAAATGGTTAATTTAAGTTTTGTTGTGATAAACAAATTTTAATTTAAAATCCAAGTTGAAATTGATAAATATAGGTAAATTGAGTTTTGGACTTATAATATGAAATTATAAATTTGAGTTAGCATAATAAATATATGACTTTAAATTTAACTAAAGGAAAGTTAAATAAATTGAATTGGATTTGAACTGGACTAGATAAGTGATTGAAATGAAAATTAAACTTAAGTGGTAAGTGATTATATAATATGAATTTGAAAGTTTAGATATCTAAGTTGTATAACTTATAAAATGGGAAAATGAAAGAAAAAGCAAATATTAGAATGGTTGAACAATTTTGTTAAGCAGAACAAAATAGAACTTGAATTAGATTAGTAGTGAACTTAAGTTGTATAGTGAAAGTAAATGTAAATGAAGTTGAAATGAAGTGAAATTTAACTTAAATAATGTTGAATAATGTTGAATTTGATATCAAAATGAATTAATAAAGTGAATTAATGAAATGAAATCATTAAATGAATATGAACTTGAGTTATATAGTGAAATTCAACTTTAATTGCAAAAGAGAATTAGTAAATAAAATTTGGATTGAATATTAATCAATGGAATGTAAATGAATTGATATGGAATAATAGATGTAAGTGTTAAAGGAAAACAAAATTGAGAATTGAATAATTAAATGAAAATTAATTAGATATCAACCAATTGAAATTGAAATGTTGAACCAAATTGAATGCAACAAAGTTGATATAAATGTTTAAGTGTAAATTAAATAAATTTGGTTATGTTGGATGTGCATTGGTTGTTAGATGGATGTTAGTTGATTGTATAGAAATTCATATGAAATTAAATGTTAAAGTTAAGCAATTGAATCCAAATTGGTAGTAAAGTGTATCTAAATAGAATTGAATTTGATTTGAATTGAATGTAAACTAACTGAATATGAATAAATGAATGTTAGTAAAAATCCAATGTTAATGAATCAAATGCGATTAAATTGAAAACCAATTAATTAAATATTAATGTGAAATGAATGAATATTGATATGGTTATGTATTTATTGGATAGATATTGGTTTGTTGGATGATAGTTGTATGATGGTTGGATTTGTTGCTTTTGATTGCATTCGCTATATTGATATATGTAATTGTTGTATTGGTATATGTTGTATATTGATATTACTTTCCATATACTCATGTTTCTCATTTGTTTGTTGATTGTTTAGTAGGTGCGGATGGCGTTTGCTTCGCATTTGGAGCTCGCTTTCGCGCTATATTAGCCGTATACGCTTGCTAATAATATATAAGGTACATATCTCGGATTACATATTGCACTTTTATATTTTTTTTTCCTTACGGGATGCCTCACCTCGAAAATGAAGTGTATATTTGTGATATTATATATTGCCTTTTTTTTAGATCGAGCCATGCAAGGAGGCTCTGGCAAAAAAAATTTAAAATTTAAGGCATTAGAATTTTTTTTGGAATTTTGGGAAACTTTTTGATAACTAAAATTTTGTTATTGAGTTATAAGTTGAAACGATATAAGTATGGTTTTGAAAAGATAACTAAGTATGGATTTGAAAACTTAGAAGATTTTTATAAGAAGTTTAACTAATAGATTTTGAAAAAGGCTATAAGGTCTAATTGATTTTGGTAATCTAGTTTGAACGAATTGTTTTGAAAAGTTAATGGATTTTGTGGCTTTTTCTTACTTGGTAATTTCAAGGACGAAATTCTTTTAAGTAGGGGAGAATGTAACGACCTAGAATTTCAGTCATTTGAAATTGGGATATTAATTGATTTTAAATATCCATGAGTAAATTTTATAAGTTGAATAACTTATATTTCAAATATCTTAATTTAATAGGATGTTTAATTTAATATTTGCAATTACAGAAATAATTTGATTTTGAATTTAACATGAATGAAAATGATTTATAAAGTTTATCAAATTCTATTTGAATTAGAATGAAGTTAGTAAACTTTTGAAATTGAATTAAAAGTTAATTTATAGAAATTGAATATTTTAATATTTAATTAACATGTAAGCAGTCATTTTTGACATTGTCTCGGATTTCGACGTAACCATTTTCATTGGATCTGTTGTGTAATATTATTTTAGGATTTCAAATGTCACACCAATCAGTTTTACAACTTTGTCATACGAAGGTGAAACGTGTAGAAATTTATTTGAGTAAATTTTAATTTAAATAAGTCGATTCAAAAACCTATCTTTCAAATATGATCAGATTGGCTTCTGATATATATTCCATTATGTTCAAAATAGGGGTAAAATATTATAAATGCCAAGCGACATGCTTCGATTGGAGTTCAAAAAAATTTCGAATGAATAGTGTCACGAAATTTTCTATAAAAGGCCTCATTTTCTTCAATTTTCACAAACCCTAATCAAATCCTAGGGCTAGCCAATGTTTACAATTTAGTGGCCAAAAACTCATCTTCTTCCCCCTTCGATCTCTCTCAATCCGTAAGCTATTATCAAAAACTATCAACTACAAAAATGTCAAGATCAATGAGTACTTCACGTCCAACGACTATGATCTGGATTAGCACGACGATCGAAGAGAAAATGGCCTGCATTTGCCGAGCGTTCGAGCATGATTTTTAAGGCATGGGAGGCATCGAGTTTGACCTGTTCACTGTCGATGGTGGAGCTCGCGTAGGGCTTCGATATGGAGGTCCCTGATCATCGAATAGTTGGTCGTAGGGGTCACGATAATTGGTGAAAAGAAGGTGGCCGATAGGTTGAGTCGCGTAATGAAAACGAACGAGGAAGAAGGCTTGCACGACCCTGATTTTTTGAAGCAAATCTAACGGCCTAGATTAAAAGGGTAAAAAAATAAAAGAAAATTGTAAATTAATTTATATTATAAATGGTATAATCTTTAAAATAGTATAATTTTTTCATAGGAGGTCCATTTTTGATGAAACAAGTTGCGTTGGGTTCTTATTTGTGAACACTATGAGATGGAGCTGGATTGGAGTTAATTAGAGCTAGTGAGAATTTTGGGTAAAATTGAACGACTGTTTAATTTTATTCGGAATAAAACACTACAACTTCTATTGGAATCAAAGTGAATATAACTCACTCTTTCTATCTCACTGATATTTCTATATAAGTGAGAATAAATTTATTTATGTTGATTGATGATTGTTTGGATGATATATGATATATTATATATATATATATATATATATATATATATATATATATTAGTTTGGATGTATTCCTGCCTATTGGAGCAGATGAGATCCTCTACGTTCCCGTGTATGAGCGGATGACCTTTTGTACTCGGGTCTGCCTCGAAGCGGACGTTGTACATATTTTCTCATATGTATATTTATTGTAGGTGACTGGTTGGAGGGATCCATCTGGATTCCTCACAAGCATTGATTTTTATTTATATGATGTTTGGAAGATATGATTGATATGAATCGCCTTATTTAGTGCTATTGTAGCATTGGGTCATATTTTGTAATTTTATAAATGTAAAAATGAAGATATCTAATTAAAAAGGATTTTCAAGTGATTTTGAAAATAGACGTTTTATTAAAATTTTGAAATGTTAAGGAATTTAATTTATTTTAAATAAGTAAGAGTTATAATTTTTATGTTATAAAAGTTATGGTTTTGTGAAATATATCAGAACGTGATTTTTGAAATAAGGAGTTAACTATTTTATAAAATAAGATAAACTGAGATTTTGAAATTATTGTAAATGGTTTATATGTATAGATTCATAAAATTGATATTTTATAAATAAAAATAATAGAATTATAAAGGAGTTTTATAAGTATTAAAATGAAGTTATAATTGAATCTTGTAAGTTAATAAGATTTGTGAATTGATTAAGTTATAAAATGAATGAATTTGTAATAAGAGGTTTATAAGTGAATTAACTTATAATCGAATTTTAGGATATTAATGAGATATAAATGAGATTGATTAATGAAGGAATTTTATAAGTGGAAGTTTTTATAAAATATAAATGCGATCTATAAACATAGTTTTATAAATCCGAAATCAATTGAATTGTATAAGTTAAATATGAAAGTTTATTAAAGGAATTATATTCACAATTTTGAACAGTAGATAATCCTTTAAATTAAATGTGCAATATTATTTGGTAAGAGAATTAAATTCACAATTTTGGACAGTGGATAATCCTTTAAATCAAATGTTCAATAGTATTGAATTTGGTAAGAGAATTAAATTCACGATTTTAAAAGTGATCTTTTAAATGGAGTTAAATGGTTTTTAAGATATTTTAAAACGTGTGAGCATCGAATACATACATTTCAACATTTATTGTTAAATAGACGTATTCGAGAAGTAAGGAATGTAGGGACTATAACATTGTTGTTATAGTAAATGATTTTCGAAAGGAGATGTTTTGTATAATATATGGATTTATATATCTATCTAATTATCGAATCCCTATACTAGTGATTTTGGGTTGTCGTAACAATGTTTTATGCAACATTAGTTTTGACCCAAATAAGTATGTTTAAGAGAATGTTTTCCTTAAAGAATAAAATATATACTTAATCATGATTTAAGTATACGTAATATTTTCCAAGTGTTGAAAATAAATTGGTCTGTGAATTACTTATTATTAAATAAGTATATGGAAATGTTTTCCAAATAGTGAAATGGTTTTGGAATTATATTTTTTAAAGATAACTGGAAGTGAATATTTGGAAAAGTGATTTAATCAATAAAAGATTAATTAAAGGGGCCAAGTGATTGCTTATGGTGCTAAGTATTTGTTTGTTGCTTTGATAGTTAAATAACCGACTATCAAATTTGTCCATTTTAGTTCCTCGATTTGATGTGGAAACTATTTAGTCCTATACTGAGTATGTAGTCATCTATGTAGGCTGGATTATTATTTGTGTTAAGGATGTTGATTCGTATAAGGCGGAGTATTACTCCAATCTATCGAGCTTCCTTCTTGGCCAAAGGATAGCAAGTTGAAAGTTGGAGACATGATAAGTCTACGAGATTTAGTTTCTTTGTGAGCTTGAGAAATTCTTTTGCGTTGTTGGTGCGAAGAGATGGGGGTCATATTTTTCTGAAAACCACTCCGGACCAACATTTATGCGACGATTATGCAGGTTGGTTGCGATGATATTGATATTTCGGATTTTCAAAGTGAAAGACTGCTTGTTGATCGTTTAGGGCTAAAATCCCAATATTCATCCAGTAGCAGTAGTCTCTTCATTATGAAATAACCAATGCAAGGACTATTCGCTACTAATCCAAGGGATTTTCCTACAGGATGTTGTAGGAAAGTACCTTCGATTTGTCCTGTTCTTGGAAAAGTTGTATGGACGAGTTTCTGATATTGCATTTCTAAGATTAAGTACATTGGTTTTTACAAATATACATCGATGGTGGCGGAGAAGGCAACTTATCTTAGCTTAACACACTTCTTGAGACGTACAAGTACGAGGGTTTATTTTTATGGAAGGGAATTAGTAGCCAACGAAAATGGCAATGTAGCATTCAAAGTGTTGTGATATGTGATATGTGAAAGGTAATTGTTAGCTCAGTCCTCATCAACTGGAAATGACCGAAACATGGTTAGATGCAGCAAGGCTAAGTGGGTCATTCCCAATTAGGATATGATCATACCCTTCTAGATATATTTCTTACCGCTATGACGTTCATGATGTAAATTATTGTGGTTTGTATGCTATGAGGGCCCATGGAAAGGTTGGTAAAGACCGGGGGATGATATATTCAGTATACTCTAGCTGTAGAGATTGGCCATTCTTGTATTGGTAGAGGAAATTTTGTGATGGTCCTTAGTATATTCCTGTAGAGATGTACTGCCGGAAGGCAGTCCCTTCGCCTGGTCATTTGTATAGAAATTCAAACTCCACTACGTGCCTGCAATTTTGTTTGTAGAGCCTAGTATGCTTGAATTTAATAATGGCAACAATTTCGGCTATAATTATTATTATTTTTATACTAGGCACTATTATAATATAAGAGAATTTGATATAAAATATTTTAGTTATCGTAAGGTAAAAACATGTCCGTGTTTATGTATGGGTGTGTCTTACAAGATACTTTAATTTTGAAAGGAAAAGTTTGGTAATCTAGTAAATTTAGTTGAGTGTGTTTCTCACGCTGTTTTGCAAGATTGATCCACGCATTCTTCCCTTTCAATGCCCGGGTCAGACCGAGTATATTTAACAGGTTCAGATTTGATGCTTTTGGAGCTTCGGTAGGAGAGCTCGAGATCTTCATTTTCATATACGCATAAATGTTTACTATCTGCTTTGTGTATTACTATTGTTTATACTATCGGCAGTTGTAAGGAAAGGTTCTTATAACTATCCTGGCTGATAACTAGTGATTGATTGTTGAACTCTGATTGATGTATGTATATGCAGTTTCTATTTTGTAAAGATCATTGATACGATATTATATGTTATTCCACTATGATGTGAGATTCTATATTATTCTGTTTGGTTCTCTTCTTCTCTATTTCTTCTCTTCTCTTCTTCTCTCTTCTTTTCTTTCTCATGACTTTCTGTCAGTAAGTTCTTTTGGGTCGAACATGTATGGTTTATTGTCGATTCAAAGGCTACAGATTTACGGGTTGTCGCAATCTTGAATTAAGTTAA
The DNA here is from genome assembly GCA_030765085.1 of Allium cepa. NCBI lineage: Eukaryota > Viridiplantae > Streptophyta > Magnoliopsida > Asparagales > Amaryllidaceae > Allium > Allium cepa. The sequence goes on from CM060931.1 coordinate 447,952,971, forward strand.
TAAGCAAATATAGAGGTAGGGCCCGTACCATAAGCATTCTCTTTCATGTCTAGGACTGATGGTTTCATACATGGGTGAGGCTGGGAAACACCTTTGCTGATTAGGGTACATAAGTGGCCAATAAATAGAGGGTCAAATATGAGGATTTGGGCATGGGGTGCAAAGATAGAAGATTTTACTTGTTAGGACCAACACCGACAGCATTCCCTTTCAGGTCCGGGACCAATGGTCTCATACGTAGGCGTGGCTGGGCACGCTTATGCCAATTTGGGTAAATAAAGGGCGAAATAGGGGGTGACAATTAGTGTGTACCAACGATGACTGAGCGTGCAGCATCGATTAAGGCAAATAATTCGCTACTGCGTCGTAAGTGCTAATAGGTGTATTTTGCTATGGGACCAATAGATTAGCTCACGGTGGGACAGCAGAGATAGGAAAGGCCGATCAATGGATAGAATTAGGATTCCAGCCTAATCAAGATTAGCAGTTGGGATAGGATTAGGGTTTCAGCCGAATCATAGCAGTTTAAGAGAAGTGCAATCAAACAAAGCGAACAATCAAAGAAAATAATCAAATCAAGTAGTCAAACAGTATCAGAAATATTATTTTATCCGAGTTTTATCTTTTCTATATTTTCCATTCAATCTAGAACTATTCCTTAATCTATTACCTTTATCTTGCTTAGAAATGCTAGTAACTACATTCACTCGTCAGACTTATTGTCTGATCCACTCCTCTATCTTTCCTTTTTCCCCCATAGGCCGGCAGAGTTGAGGAGAGTTGATTCAAGTTTCTTGGAGATTCAAAGTTTTCTCATTTTAGATGTATTCTTCTGCTTTTCATCTTTTTTATTTGGCTTATGGCACTTGTGAGAGGGATTATTATCGTTATTTTCGTAATCTGATTTTGTGAGACTGATATGTATTTTCATGAGACATAAGAGATTTTTTAGACATGTTATGTTTTTATGACTTATTTTGAAATGAAGTTTAATTCTGAATGGTATGTTATTATTTTAATGTTTTCGCTACTTTTACTTATTTGTCTTGTGAATCTTAGTTTCTGTGATGCTTTAGCTATACCCATAACGTATCTCATCCTTTGGTGTTCCCTTTTTCGGAGTACTAAGCGGTGTGGGTGTTTCATTTGGTATCAGAGCCTAAGGTTACAGATTCCTAAAAACTTGTTTTAAAAGTAAAGTATTTCAAATGTAACATATCTAACTAAAAGTGTTTTTCAGAAGGAAACTCGTATAATAGAAATAGTTTTCATGTATAAGAGAGTTTTTATAAAAATCCCCTCAAAGTCCAGCTCAACCTTCTTTCGATTCCTTCGAGCCTAAATTTTCTTTTCTTCGCATAGAATAACAGATGCCTTAAGTCTTCTAGAGGGTGTCCAAGTCCCTGGATGGTTCCATAGACACCTCCAAGCTACGGCACTAAAGGTGCAAAGGCAAGCGCCCAATGCAGCACCGGCGAGTGGAGGTCCTGTTAATCCACCTGCAGCAGCCAATTTTTCTAAGCTATGCAAGGCTTCACAAATCTAGGATGTAAGACATTTTCTGGCATATAGGATTTCATTGAGGCGTGAACTTGGTTGAGGAATATGGAGCAAATATTTGGGCTGTTAGAATTGAAGGATCGATAAAGAGTTTAGCTTGCATTTTGTAGTTGAAGAGAGAGGCTTCTTACTTATGGGAGATTACAGAGATAGAGGGTAAAGACATTGTTTGGGTTGGATTTCGAGAAAGGTTTAAGAGAAAATCTTGTTGCAGGCCGAGGAAAGCATGTAGTTGGAGAAGTTCATTAGTCTGAAGCAGGGGAGTCTTTTGGTGAAAGAGTATATAAATCAGCTTAATAAGTTATCGCGGTCTGGGATGGAGCTTGTTAATACACCGCATAAGAAGGCCACCAAGTTTTCTAAAGGTTTGAACCAGCCACTCAAAGGGTTAGCATCGACACATGTACCTATGGGAGAAACGTATGAGTCACTTGTGGAAATGGCTTTCATTTCAGATGTTGTAAGAAGAGGTTAAAGGGGGTCCTAAATTAGAAAACTTTAAGAAGCAGTGGTGGAAGAATAAGACGGTTAACGACAAGAAGAAAGGAGGAGTACCTCAATAGATATAGATCAAGAAGGGCTAGAAATGTCATAATGACTGATTGGTTGGGCATTACTCAAAGGACTGTAAGAAGGACATGATGAACGGGAGATGTTACAGCTGTGGGCAGCTTGGACACCTTAATAGAGCTTGTCATTAGAGGACAGGGTAGAAAGCAGGCACACCTACGGCGTAAGTACAGGCTTTGGCAGTACCTTCTTGTAGTGGACCAGAACTAGGTAGGAAAGTCTCTGTAGAAGGTTTGATCTCTATTTCGGATTTTCCTTTTCATACTCTTTTTGACTTCGAAGCATCGCATTCTTTCATTTCTAGTTCCTTGGTTGATTGTTTGCACTTAGATATTTATATAGTTGTAGACCCTATAGTTGTTTCAAATCCTATAGAATGATTGGCACATTTAGGTTTGAAGTTTTTATAGTAGGCATGGAGTTTGATTGTGACGCCTATGTACTGGGATTTTTGGGATATGGGATGACTTTGGAGATGGACCAGTTATCCACTTATGAGGCTATATTGGACCGCGAGAGAGAGTCGTTAGGCTAGGGACATGTAGCAGATGGGCACTTGAGGTTTCTTGTGACCCACAGGGGTCAGTCATGTTGATCTTCCTTTATTCCCTTGATTCATCACTAGGAGAGTTAGATTCAGTTTCGTTTGATAGAGATATTTCAGATGTTTTTGAGGAGGTTAGTGGGCTACCCCTTAAGAGAGAGATCGACTTTAAGATCTATCTGAATGAGAATGCTAAACCAATGGCATTTCCCATGATACATATGGCTCCTAGGGTGAAGAAGGATTTAAGTAAGCAGATTAGTGAGCTATTAGAGAAAGGCTTCATCAGATGGAGCATATCTGAGTGGGGGGCACCTGTCGTCTTTGCTACAAAGTCGAAACTATTACCCACTTCCTAGGATAACGATCTTTTCGATATGTTGGTTGGATCTTCAGTATTTTCTCAGCTTGACTTAGCCACTAGATTTCATCAGCTTAGGGTCGCTGACGATAGCATTGATAAGACATCATTTAAGATACCTGATGGATTCTTTGAGTGGTTGGTTATGCCGTTTGGGCCGACCGATGACCCAACCTATTTTGTAGATCTAATGAGCCATATTTTTCGAGATGTCGTAAATAAGTTTGTGGTTGTGTTTTTGGACGACATTCTGGTGTTTTCCAGAAGTTTGGAAGAGCATGTTATCCATCTTGAGGAGGTTCTTCACACACTTCGTGTTCATCAGTTGAAAGCGAAATTCTCGAAGTGTCATTTTTGGCGTGAGGAGGTGCATTTCTTGGGGCATGTGGTCTCAAGAGAAGGTTTAACTGTAGATCCCGCTAAGATAGAAGCAGTACAGGATTGGAAGGCCCTTAAGAACCCTATCGAAGTTAGAAGCTTCCTAGGTTTAGTGGTTATTATAGGAAGTTTATCAGAGATTTTGCTAAGATTTCAGCACCACTTACTCACCTCACTAAGAAGAATGTGGCGTTCATGTGGGACGTTGATTATGAGGATTCCTTCATGATGCTAAAGAGGGCCCTTACTAGTGCACCAATGTTAGTTTTACCCGATGGAGCTAAGCCTTTTACGGTATACACCGATGCATGTGGGATTGGCCTTGAGGAAGTACTGATGCAGGAGGGGAGGTTAGTATGCTATAGAAGTAGACTGTTGAGAACTCATGAGAAGAACTACTCCACCCATGATCTAGTGCTGGCAGCTATTGTTTTCGCACTCAATCTTGGAGAAACTACCTGCTAGGATAGAGGTTCGAGCTTTTCATCGACAATAAATCATTGAAGTACCTGTTTTCACAAAAGGATTTATACCTGATACAGCAGCATTGGATGGAGTTTCTGGCATCATATGGTTTTGAGATAGCTTACACCCGTGGCAAGGGGAACATGGTTGCGGATGCATTAAGTAGGAAGAGAAAAACCCTTAGCCCAATGTTCATGGAGTGGAAAAGCATAGAGTTTATTTCCACCTTGGATTTTAAGCCTTTTATGAACATTACTCCTGGATTATTGGCAGCATTTGAGGTTATGCCTACCCTCATAGATCAAATTGGATCAAGGTAGCAAGAGGATTCTGAGTTTGTGGACGTTCTAGATGGAATTAGCAAAGGAGAGGTTTTTAGGAATTTCCAACAATATTCCATCAATAGTAAAGGGTGGCTATGGAGAGGGAAGACTTTACGTCCCCCGCACTTATGACTTGATGGGTGCAGTTCTAGTAGAAGCACACCATTCTCCAATGACTATTCATTCGGGTGGTGATAAGATGTATAGGAAAATGAAGAGAGTATTTTATTGGAGTGGCATGAAGAAGGATTGGTATATTTTGTGACTAAGTATCTTGTGTGCCAAAGGTTTAAGGCAGAGCAACAAAGGCCTGGCAGATTGTTTCAACCATTGGATGTACTCGAATAGAAGTAGGATGGCGTTTCAATAAACTTTATAGACGGTTTACCCCGATCTAGGAAAGGAAATACCAGTATTTGGGTGATTATTGGTAGTTTGACTAAGAGCACCCACTTTATTTCGGTCAAGAGTAAGAGGACAACACCCTACTTGGCATCCATATACGTTCGTGAGTTAGTCCGAATTCATGGAGTTCCCTCTAGCATAGTGAGCGATAGAGACCCTATCTTTACTAGCAAGTTTTGTAGGAATTTGCAAGAGGCTTTAGGGACGCAGCTTAGATTGAGTTCGGCCTATCACCCTCAAACAAATGGCCAAACAGAGAGAGTTAATAGAGTTCTTGAGGATTTGTTGAGGATGTGCATTCTTGATTTTGGAGGAACTTGGGAGGAGCACCTTACTTTAGTGGAATTCGCATATAACAATAGTTCTAGGCTAGCATTAGGATGGCTCCTTTTGAAGCCCTTTATGGAAGAACTTGCAAGTCGCCTTCATGTTGGTTGGAGTCTATAGAAAGATTGGTACTTGGTCCTAACATGGTTAGAAGGACTTCGAAAAAGATTAATTTGATTAGAAGAAGAATGAAGATGACCCAAGATAGACAGATGCTGATAAGCAGAGAAGGTATATTGAGTTCGAGGTAGGAGATTTGGTGTTCATTAAGATGTCTCTGCTAAGAAAGGTAGTGTGATTTGGATCAAGTGGGAAACTTGCTCCTAGATTCGACCGCTCCCCATTGTGGAAAGGGTAAGGAAGATGGCGTGTCGGATAAAGCTGCCAAAGATGCTCGTTGGAGTTTATGATGTTTTTCATGTTTTTCACTTGAGAAAGTGCTTACATGATTCAGCAGAGGTAGTGGAACCTAGACAACTTGAGGAAGTTGAAGAAGAGAGAGAAGCATCGGCTCGTCGCATTCCTACCAAGATCGTTGGGCATGATATCAAGAAGCTTAGGAATAAGAAAGTCCTTTTGGTTAAAGAGTAGTGGGGAGATAGTTTTGAGGACACTACGTGGGAGGCTAAGGAGAAAATACGTACCTCTTATCCGCATCTTTTTGATGGTACATCTTGAATTTCCTATTTCTTTCTTTAGTTTTGAATAGGTTCTTTCCTTTAGTATCCTCTGGGAGGGTAGATCTTATGATTTAAATTATGGATGGTAAAAATGAATGTAAACATGTTATTATAACATACTATGTATGTGGATGTAAGTGGTTGCAAGTGTTTGCTAGTGGATGTTAATGGATGCATATACACATACTAGGCACTTTTATCTCTTAGAGATAGGCCTAGCTAGGTCACCAAAGCATATGCATATGGATGTGTGTACACTTGAATTTTTTTTCATGGTTTCTATGAATGGGTGACTATCATATGATTGTTTCATTTAGACAATGATTTTTGCATGCATATAGAACTATCAGTTGTCATTTGGGAATTTGCATTCACTTGGATACATGGCACAGACATGAACACATAAAAAGGAGGTCGACTAAATCAGTAGACCGTCTAATCATTTTCATTAGTTAGGGATACTAACACTACACTATTGCATGTATCATAAGTTGCACTAGAAACTTAAGGACAATGGATGTAATGGATGATGGTCGAATATGTGGAATTTGGATGTAAATATTTATTTCATTTTTTTGACCTTTGGGACGAAATCCTAGGGGAGAATGTAACAGCCCAAAATTTGATAAATAATAAATAATTAACAAATTAATCGAATAATAAAATAATTTTATGAAATTGTCAGAATTGAGCCGCGAGAGTTGCATTGTAGGATCTATGGTAATTTTCTGAGCAATTTTCGTATATAACTTGTCGAAATCCGAGCTAGTATCAAGAAGTTACGAGAGAAATAAGAAATTAGAATTTAATAAACTAAAGCGAAAAAAATACAAAGGCATAGGTCAACCCATGCTTGGGTCAGGTCGACCTATAGGTCGACACCTAATAAACTTTGGTCCACTCGCCTTATTTCCTAGACGCTATTTCGTCTAGGTATGAGCAGAACACCATACAATTTGATTTTTGAGCAATCCTGTGCGTTTGTAGGTGCATCCAGTGATTCCTAGTGAGCCCATAACGTGGTTGCACCAGATTTAATCTTCAAATCTGATGACCTAAGATCCCTAAGCCACAGTATAAATAGAACCCTAAGCCCGGCTATTTTGCTCATTCATATTTTCTCTCAATTAGGTTCATTCCCTGAGGCTGAACCCTAAATATAAAATATTTCTAGGGAGGAAATCTTTTTGATAAAAATATTCCATGCCCTAGAAGCGGATCCAGGAAGGCCTACGGATAGAGCTAAGGACCACATGTGAGTGTTTTGTGATTATTTTAGATCTGTAAGCAATTTAAAATAACAGGGTTCTCAACAGATGTAGTTTTTCTACAATTTTAAGATAGTTTTTATGTAAGTTTATTTACAGACAGTTTTTAAATAAATTTCATAAATTCTATTCAGTCTATTTTTGATTAGCTATTTTGTTCAGTTATTTATATCTGTTTTTAAGTTGGAATTTAGCCTGTAAATGTTAAGCTTTTTATAGAAACTTAATCCTTTTAACACGAATAAAATATTAAAAAGAGAAGAATTCGCAAATATGGATTAAAATAGAAAAACATTAAATTTACAGAACTCAGACGAAAAATGAGAAAAACTGAAATAAATAGAGAAGGACTGAAAATAGGCAAATTTGAGATATTTGCAACCATAATTATAACAAGTAGTTATAATGAAAAAGAGAAAATAGAAGCGTAACAGTTACAAGAATAATTATAAAACGTAGGCTACAATTAGAAAGAAGAGATAACAGAAGAGGCTTATTTTAAAAGTTAGATCTTGGATTAAGTTAATAAGAAAATATAGAAGTAGGGCACGTATCGGCAGCATTCCCTTTTAGGTCTTGGACTGATGGTTTCACACATAGGAAATGTTGAGACACACTTATGCTGATTAGGGTAAATAAATGGCCAATAGATATAGGCTCAAATCTGAAGTTTTGGGTAAGGGGTGAAAAGCTATCAGATTTGTTTGTTAGGACCAATACCGACAGCATTTCCTTTCAGGTCGAGGATTGATGGTCTTACACATAGGTGAGGTTGGGCATGCTTATGCTCGTTAGGGTAAATAAAAGGTCAAATAGGGGGTGATAGTTAATATGTACTGGCGATGACCGAGCATGCATTATCGATTAGGGTAAATAATTCGATACTGTGTCCAAAGTGCTAAGAGATGACTTTTGCTGTGGGACCAATAGGATTGGCTCACAGTGGCACAACAGAGATAGGAAAGGCCGATTAATGGGTAGGATTAGGATTTCAGACTAATCAAGATTAGCAATTGAATCAATGGGTAGGATTAGGGTTTCATACTAATCAAGATAAGCAGTTGACATAGGATTAGGGTTTCAGCCTAATCACAGCAGTTTAAGACAAGTGCAAACAATCAAAGCAAACAATCAAAGCAAACAATCAAATCTAACAATCGAAGCAAACAGTCAAACAAAATCAGAAACAATATTTTATCTGAGTTTTATCTTTTCTTTATTTTCCTTTCTAGCTAGAACTATTGCTAAGCCTGTTATCTTTTTCTTTCTTAGAAATGCTAGTAATTACTTTCAATCACCGGACTTATTGTCTAACCCACTCCTCTATCTTTCCTTTTTCCCCCGTAGGCCAGTAGAGTTGATGATAGTTGATTCAGTTTACTTAGAGATTCATTTCTGGAGTTTTCTCATTTTAGATGTATTGTCTGCTTTTATTTTTTTATGATTTATTTTAAAATGAAGTTTAATTATAAATGGCAAGTTATTATTTTAATGTTTTCCGCTACTTTTACTTTTTCGTCTTGTGAATCTTAGTTTCTGTGATGCTTTAGCTATACCCATAACTCACCACATCCTTTGGTGTACCCTTTTTGGAGTACTAAGGGTGTGGGGTGCTTCAATGCATTTAATTTTGATCCCAAGTGTACACCAGTTGAAGCAGAAAAGGCATAGCCTAGGACTCAAGCAATCTAAAGCATCGAGAGAAGAAGTGGACAAACTGATGGCAGATGGTTTTATCCACGACATTACCTACCTTGGATGGGTATCTAACCTGGTCTTGGTCAAGAAGTCCAACGAAAAATGGCGAACTTGTATCAACTACTTAGATTTAAACAAAGCTTGCCCGAAAGATGACTTTCCTCTTCCCAGAATCGATTAGCTTATGGACGGGACAGCTAGACATGAATTGCTATCATTTATGGATGCATATTCAAGATACAACCGGATCACGATGCACAGCCCGATCAATAAAATGCCAGCTTCATTAGTGATCTAGGACTATATTACTACAAAGCGATGCCATTTGAATAAAAAATGCTGGGAAACCTACCAATGACTAGTGAACGCCATGTTTAAACATTAGATTAGGAAGACTATGGAATTTTATGTAAGCGATATGTTGGTTAAATCATGCATAGCTACAAATCACTTGGACGAACAAGCCGAAATTTTCGAAATACTCGTAGATATGGAATGAAGCTCAATTCACTTAAGTGTAATTTTGGGGTAGCCTCTGGGAGGTTCTTGGGATTCATTGTAAGTGCTAGAGGCATCAAAGAAAATCCCAAACAAATAACCTCTTTGCAGGAAATCGAGGCTCCCAGAAACAAGAAAGAGTTGCAAAGCTTAAATGGAAAGGTCGCAACACTGAGCCGGTTCATATCAACGATAACCGATAAATGTATTCTGTTCTTCGCCGCGCTAAAGAATGGAAAGAAGAACTTCGAATGGAATCGATCTTGTCATACTACGTTCGAAGAGCTGATACAATATATGGAAACCCCCAATCCTATCCAAATCGGTAGACGGAGAAGATTTGTATATCCACTTAGCACCTTCGCCATATACATTGAGTCTCGCACTCGTACTAGAAGAAGCTAAGAGCCAGTGACCCGTATATTACATTAGTAAACGGTTCACTGGAGCAGAAAAGAACTATCCAAAATTGAAAAAACTAACATATTTCCACTTGATCACATCCAGAAAGTTACCACTGTACTTCCAAGCACACCCGATTAAAGTGCTAACAGATGAACCCTTGAATCAAGTTTGTACCACTCCAAGACCCCTAGATGGCTTATCAAATGGAACATAGAATTAAGTCGGTACGAAATCACATACCATCCTCGAAAGGTGATCAAATGGACATGCACTGGCAGATTTTATTGTCGAACTCGCAATAAGGGATAACGAGGAAGAAATGGCTCTAGAAGTGGAAAAACGTTGAAGACTGTTCATCGACGGTGCATCTAACAAATCTGCTCAGGAGTAGAGGTCGTGCTAGAGTCTCCCGAAGGATGGTTCTATTTGCTATGCCTTGAGCTTGGAATTCCCTGCAACAGACAACAAGGCAGAATAAGAAGCATTTATATTAGGGCTAAAGATTATGAAGGAACACGGGATAAAATCCATACATATTTATAGCAACTCTCTACTAGTCGTCTGTTAGTTGAAAGGAAAATACCAGGCTTAGGGGGAGAGCCTGGCCTCAAATCTATCTAAGGTGCAGAAATTATTGGACGGCATCGAGCATCATACCATAACTCATACCTCAAGGGAACGGAACACGAAGGCGGATTATCTGGCCAAACTGGATAGTTCCAGAGAAGCTTAGTCATTGGGGCTACTCTTAGTTGAAACCCTGACCACTACAAGCATAAGCGAAATGGACATGGACTAGATTTTTGAGATAACCAAAGAACCAAAAACATGGATGACGCCAATCAGTGATTACCTGCTTATAGGAACTCTCCTCACATACAGGAACAAGTGAAAAATCTTCTCCGAAAGGCACTACGATTTGCAATACATGATGGGATACCCTATCGAAGGGGATTCTCTACCCCCTTGCTTAGATGTGTGACTAATGATGAAGCTCGAAGGATCCTACAAGAAGTTCATAAAGGCACCGTGGAGATCATACTAGGGGGAAAACCCTTGCAAAGAAAGTTCTCTGATATGGGTACTTTTGGCTAACATTAAACCACAATGCAGCAGATTACGCTAGATGGTGCGACCAATGCCAAAGATTCATCAAGGTCAAAAGAATCCTCTCAACGGAGCTAACACAGATGGTAAGGCCATGGCCGTTGGTAATCTGGGAATTGATCCGGTTAGCGTATTACCAGTGGCTAAAGGAGGAGCCAAATATACTACTGTTGTTGTTGACTATTTCACCAAATGGGCCCTAGCGGCACCGCTGGCCACTATTACCATAAAGAAAGTCATTAACTTCGTTACTAATAATATTATTTGTAAATTGGGGTGCTATAGAAAATCATCACGGATAACGGGATTCAATTCGAAAATGCTGAGTTTAAAGATTTTTTCAAATGCTTCTGAATTGATTTTCCGATGTCGCACATCCACAAGAAAACGGGCTAGTGGAAGCAGTAAATATGATCATCAAGTCCACCATCAAAAAGCGGCTAACTAAAGCAAAAAGAAACTGGGTCGATAAACTTCCACTCGCACTATGGGCCTATAGGACAATGCATAAATTTGCAACTGGGCACTCCCTGTTCGCCTTAGCATATGGTTTAGAAGAAATGATCTCGATTGACCTAGAAGTCCTTTCTCATCGGAGGAAAACTTGATCAAAGGCAGAACGAATAACTCCTACTTGAGTCGCTTGTCATGGTTAATGAGAAGAGGAAAGAAGCCGAATTTAGTACCGCTGCTCATCGAAAAAATGTCACATGGTACTTCAGCTCCAAATTTCATAATCACACCTTAAAGGTAGGAGACCTTGTCCTCAAGAGGGTATACATGTATCGGAAGTATTCGGACCAAATTGGGAAGGACCCTATGTGATCGGTCAGAAGCTAGAGGATGGCACATTCAAGCTAACAACTGTTGATGGAATCCTAATTCCACGAGCATGGAATAGTGAATTGCTGCATCCTTACTTTATCTAAAACTATCTTATGTATTTCCTATTTCTAGCAAATAAGCCATCCTAGAATGCCCGAGGCATTGTAAATAGGTAGATCTTGCCCAACTTTCATTAATAAAATTGCTTTGTGTTAACGATAAAAATAGCTTTAACGCTAACACCCGGTGTAGCTCGTGATGAAGTGAAAGCACTACCCGTTTGCACGGGAATCAAAGTAAAAAGAAAATAGAAGGAATGTAAAAGAGACAGAGATTTTTATAGTGGTTCGGCTTCTAATAAGCCTACATCCACTTTACATCCTCCATTATGTTTTTCGAGCACACTTTACAAGATTACAACACTTTTACAACACGACCTCTTGATTACAACACTTTTACAACACGATCCTACCATTACAACACGATCAGAGAAAGAAGTTTGAACTTTGATGATGGATTGATCTTTGGATTCATGTTGAATGAAGTAGATCTCTTGATGAAGATTCTTCGGTGTTTGAAGTGTTTGGAGAGTCGAGAAATCAGTAGAGTATAGGTGCCATGAAATCCGGGCCCCTCCCCCTTCCAGGTGGAGTAGATGGAGTATTTATAGGTGAAATCGGAGTTAGGTCGGTAGGGACGACTTAAGGAGTTAGGTCGCAAGGAATGACTTAAGGAGATTGGGTCGGTGGGGACGACTTAAGGAGTTAGGTCTTAAGGAACGACTTAAGGAGTTAGGTCGTAAGGAACGACTTAAGTAGTTAGGTCGTAAGGAACGACTTTAGGAGTTAGGTCGTATGGAACGACTTAAGGAGATAGGTCATAAGGAACGACTTAAGGAGTTAGGTCGTAAGGAACGACTTAAGAAGATATGGTATAGGGATAAGCTTCGGTAGGTTTAGGTTGCGAAATAATTAGGTCGCTAGGTCGAACATGTGGCTAAGCCGCTAGGTCGCGGACTTCTTTAGGTCGCTAAGTCGTCTCATCTTTAGGTCACGATATCTTCGGTGTAGCTTAAGTCGCCTGCTTGTTAGCTCGTTAAGTCCTTAGGTCGGAGCCATCTTAGGTCGGAGTCTGCAGTTAAGTCGTGAGCTTACTATAGCTCCTGGAGAAGTTAAGTCGCGGGGACCTGGAGAATGTTAGGTCGCTGTTTGTTCTTTAGGGGACTAGGTCGCTGGAAACCTTAACTCGATAGGTCGGGTACATGGCTAAGTCGCTGCATTCTTTAGATTGTTGGATACTCCATGCTCTAAGTTGCATACCGTTTTGGACGGGGCGCTGCCCCCTGGACACCTACGACCTGACCGGGCAGGTCGAACAACGTAGCGGTGGCGTTGCCCCCGCACCCCCACCTTGGGGGGTTGGCACCCCCTGGACCCCCCTCCGTAGGGGATCTTAGATGAGAAATCATTCAACAGAACTTGCTTCGTTGAAATGCTGAGTTGACCAATCTTTGAGACGAGCTATCTTTGGCTTTCTCGGTCGATCTTTTGATATCACGGCCTTGCTGAAAAAGGCGGGATAACACTTTGCTTTTTAAACCAATAAAACCGTGTTCACAAAAATAACCTATTAAGCCGATCGGGTCAAATCGACTCAAAACCATCCGACCATTACCTTTGAAAGTGAAATCATGCTCAATTATGCCCCATCTACCCGCCGGGTCGATGGAAGCAAATCGAATTAAACTGTTGGATCGATGAAACTCAATCCCTGCCTTCTAAGAATCAGTGTTGCTCCAGCAGCATCGGGTAGGCCCGAATCATAGCCACGCACCTCCATAAGCTGTGCATTACTTCCTGAGTTGTGGTACCACGCTCTCAAAACATGAACTCTTCTCATTTCCCGAAGTCGTGAAATTTCGAACCGTTTCTGATTGATGGGTCATATCGATCCTAAAGTCATGCATCCCATAAGCCGCGCATACTCCCAAAAGCCAAACAACCCATAAGCTGCACCCTCCTAAAGCCATGCATCTCATAAGCCATGAATATTCTTAAATGACGCACATTTCATAAGTCATGCATACTCTTAAGTAACGGTATCATCTCGGCAATACGGGGAAACTCGTCTATTGCAGGACTAACAAGAGTTAATCCACTCCCACTATTAGGAGTAATGGGTAGGAATCTAGAAATGACAAACGACTATGAACCGATAAAGAATTTAGATCGTTGACTGACGAAATATCTGGAATCGAGATGATTAAATCACAATTTCCTGAAGATAGGAACCGCAAAATAGACATTCGAAGAGTCACACGGACCAAGCGGTCATTTGTCAAGCGTTTGAAATAAACAGCCCCGTGAATTGGGGGCACACACATCAATACCAAACCAAAAATCAAGTGCTTCATAGTTCTGTTACTGCAAACAAATAATTTTAACAGACTAGATAGAACAGCAGTAAGTAAAATTAACATAAGTGCATGAAACATTAATAAGAAAACCAATAAGGTTACAATCAAATTGTCAACACAGTGTCACCTCAAACATTTTCTATATGAAGTTAAAATGTAAGGGCTGTACCCAAACAATATTGGCCAACAATAAAGGAAAATGCTGATGCTGTAACAACAAAAGCAATAAGTGCAGACTCTATGATTGTACAAAACATGTATCAAACAAATTAGAATGTCCCAAAATCTGGCTCCACTTCTACTCAAGCATGTCAGTGTTTCTTTCCACTGCTCCCCTTCCCACATTTGGTCAGAAGTTTCTTCTTCTTCTCAGAATCCATGCTCGGAGTTGTGTCACTGCCTGAAATATCAACTATCTCCTCCGTGCTAGAATCTCCTCCCTTTTTTTCAAACTTCTTGGAAGACTCCGCCTTGGTCCTACGCTCCAGGGACTTGTGGGAACTTCTTGATGATTTTCTCCCTTCGATCTTTTCTTTCTTACTGGCTACCATTTGTTGTTCAGCTTTATTTAGCTGGGCAGTTTGGTTTTCTTACTATCAAGCTTCAACTACTGTGAAATCGCCCTCCAAAGATGCAGAAGGATTGTCTAGACCATGTAATGCAGCAATCTTATCGTATTTCGGTTCTGGTTGTAAGCCAGAATAGGTGCGACAATCAAAGCGACTACGAAAGCAAGCATTGAGGCAGTAGTGATAGCAGCAGGATTAGGGACTGAAGAAATTAGTAGGTCGATAGGTAAAGAAGACCGACCTATAAGATCAAAAATGAACGCATTTAGTTCGTCGTTTTCTTTTGACGTGAGTGGAAAATTCTCAAACTCAAGGAAAACAAGAAGGTTACCTACATAAGAAGAATGGACAAGAATTTCAACCTCACACTCCCTATTTTTTCCTTCTTTAGATGGATGTACGATCCTTGGAGAAGTTCTGGAACAATTTGAGGCTTCCAAGACAGCAACTGGAAGAGTAGACAATAAGGCAATACTGGTTGAGATTGCTAATTAATTGGGAGGTTGTTTTTATGATTCGTCAGGCCCGAAAATGAAAGTCTCTAGCAGCGCTTTAGCAGTTACAGTCACAGCTGCATCGATGACCTCCTATTACCTCTCAATTCAAATGATCTCCTGACCCTCTATCAAAGCTTTCTTCGATTCTTCATTGAGATAGGCATCCTCCAACTATTGCTCAGTGTATACATCCTCATTCTCCCAAAAATGGGCCAGACCTTCTTCCCAAACCACAACAAGAGTGCGCGGAATTTAGGGCTCAAATAGCTGAAGGTCCCCTAATGCAGCTTGGAGTTAACATAGAAATTTAAGATGGCGTCATCCATCTTATTTTCAAAAGTATCTTGCAACTCCAAGTACTCCGCTATCATGGCGGCCTTTTTAACTTCCAATCATCTCTTCTCAGTGCTAAGCTGCATGACTCTTTCCTGGAGCGAAGCAATTATTTGGGTCTAATCAGAAACAGTCTTGTCACGGGATTCTACCATTCCCGCATAATCATCAATTGTCTTCTTGTAGGCTTCAGTGTCTTTGTTACGGTCAGCGATAGTTTTCTTCTAAGCTTCATTAATCACGTCACGGGCTTCAAGGTACTTTTTTAGCTTAACCTAATCCATGTGGGCCTTCTTGATTTCGTCTCGGAATACGATCTCTATTTTTGTATAGGCCTCTTTCAGTTCCTTTAGCAAGCTGACATTGCTCTTACTCTCTTGAAGTACAGTGCCCCTCTCTTTTCTTAATCACTCGATTCTGGCATCACGTTCCACTAACGCCCTCTCATAATCATCCTTTATTGATTCAAAGGAAAGGATCTCTTGATAATGTTGTGGTTCATGTTTGCCAGTTGCTTGCATAACTTTTCTCATCCCTCAACTTGATTGAAATCACTTTGAAGCACCCGAAGATGGGGCATATAGGAATCTTTATGGATTAGACATAGATTGCAATCAAATTTAACTCACTTTAGAAACCATCTGAGGAGTACAGCTTCGAGTCTAGGGGACTAGATGGAAGAATATAAGCCAGCCTCCTACAAGGACATGAAGAACCAGAAGCAGGCACCACTTGAGTCGATGGAGCTTGGAATGAAGGCGAAACTTGAACTATGGAAATCGAAACTTCAATTCAGACCGATATTGGGGCTGGGGCAAATTGTTGGTGCTTGAAGGGATGAGAATTGAGATCTACCTTCCACTTCTTCGGCGGCTCTTCTTGGTCCGCAACAGTTTTTCTCTTCTCATAACTACTCTTGTAAACTGTACTCCATTCTCTGTCATCCCAACGATGTACTTCGGCTTCCAAATCCTTCCTTCTTCTCCACTCTTCCTTGGTTTCATGGCACTGAAGGTGGCTTGAAGACCGTCTTGATCAGCATTGTGAATTGTTTAATGTCTTTGTAAAGTCTACGGCCTCTCATAGTACCTAATATATAAAATAAATAAAGAACTTTAGCGACAAGAAATGAACCTAAATAATGCATATGTAAGTGAATGTGATCCTAAAGAAATGCAAAACATGCCATAGGCGGCCTCAAAAGACATCATAAACCAGATAGGGAAGTCACCACAGTAGAAATTGGGCTGATTCTAGACACAATATGACCAAGACAAGGAGACGATCCCTCGAACTCGAAATCTTCTCCCATGAGCCCAACGATATGTACATAAACATTGCTCAAATCCCCAAAGTCAATACCAATTTCCTTAAGTAGGGAATCTTGAAGTCCCTCGATTGTTGGGGGAGCATCTTTATCAAAAATATCTTGGGGAGGTGAATCCAAGAGAATGGAACTCATTCCTGAAGTTCCATCGCATGATTCGAAGTTTCCAGCGCTAGAACTTGCATCGACGTATTCATCACTTTAGGAGGAATCATATCTGTTGCTCTCATTTTCACCCTCCTCCTTTTCCTTTGCCACCATGGCCTTGCCCTCATGCTGCTTGAATTCTTCTTCCTCCTCCTTCATAATCAGGCCATGCTGGGCGGACAATTAGCTTCATTCATAACACCTTTTCCTTTGTGAATTTCTGCGGTCGACCTGCCTGACAGGCCTTCTCCTTCTGGGAGATCGCCCTCTTTGGAGTCATCTGATGAAGAAGTGGAACATGTTCGAATTCTAGAACGAGAAGAAGACGAAATATCAATGACCATGGCAGACCTCTCGGGATGCATCAACCCATGCCGAAGAAAATTCTTGTTCATTAGTAAAAACTTAACAGATCTTTCTTTGGCGTCTAGGCCTTTAGTGTATGAAAAATTGGATTGAGTGGTGGATCTTCGTTCGGCCTCAAAATAACTACAAGAAATATTCAATCTATCAAAATCCCATAGTGATGTATTAATCTCAATGAATAAAAGAGAAGACTTACGCCACGTTATCCATAGACAATTAAATCCCTCAGGACACCTAATGTAGAAATACTTGGCCTTGAATTGGGAAAGGTTACTTTTAAGCTGAAGCACGATCTTGCTGTTTCCTTAAGCCTCAATGACCACGAGGGATAGGCATTCATCTCACTTCTTGAATGAGAGAAAATATCTCAACTCATCTAAGCTTGGGGCATGATTAATTGTCTGGATAAATGAGACGTGAAGGCAAGTTTGGATCGCGTACCCATTAGGATTAATCTGAAATGGAGCAATTCCCGAGTTCAAAAGAGTTTCTCTCAAGAATTGGTTAAAAGGGGGAAGTACTCCATTTAAGAACATGTACCCGTGGCAAGCGGTGTACCCCAAAGGTGGCATATATGCAGACTCATTTTGCAATGGAAGACGCACATCATCATCCGGAATGCCATGTTGCAAACAAATGTTATGTAGAACTTTAGTAAAGATTACGGAGGAAACTCTTTTTGGGGGATTAAGAAGAACTATAAAATTTGGAGGAGTCTGGTCTACAATCGAACCAATCGAAATCAATTGACTGTATTTAACTCGATGTAATGACCCCACCACGATACCCAAATTATCAAAGAACGTTACAAGTATGTCGTCTGCTAATCCGGAGAATACAGCTTGTTAAGGCACTTGAATGTGAATATATGTTTATACTAACACTGACACGTCATTTATACCTTTTCACCTAATATCTGAACTGAATTTGATTGGTACAGTATTAATACAAAGTAATAGACACCAATTTATCAGAAAAAAACAATATATCATATAAATAATAGTCATAGATCAGAATGGAATAAATACCAACTTACACATATAAAAATTTTGATCTTACAAAATGATACACTAAACTCGATTGTTATAAAAGTTTACAATTTTTTAAACTCAATTGTACATCTTATAAACATATTCACAAATTTCCTAAATGAGATAAACTATAAAGTCAAAAGTGTTTATCTCCTTGCTGGCCCAAACATCCAAAGGTTAACTTGTCCTGTAATCTGAAAAGTCTCGGCCTGACCCAAGCAAAATAACACCTAGGTCAGACTATATCTAAATATCTAATAGGGTGGGAATAGAATATAACACAAGAATAAAAAGAATATAAGTAAATATAGAGTCTAGGATATAATGAGCTAGGGAATTAATTTAACTCAGACTATGGTTATAAATTTAAGTCATAGACACGAACTAGTCACAAAACACAGAATAATAGAATTAATTTAATTTAGCATCCATCACATGACATAAGAATATATATTTATTTCACGAACACAAGACAAAAGAACATATATTATTTCATGAACATGAAATAGTCATAGAATCCAAATATCCAAAATCCAAGAGATCTAAATCAAAATCGATCGTATTGATCGTCTAAAACAATCGCAATGATTGTACTCAAACCCATGACAAACAAATAAACAAATTGGTATCACTCGAACCGATCTAATACCAAGGACCGTACTTAGACCAGGAACACAGAATCACATAATGATCTCAAGGATAGTCCATACCGATCAAGGTGATTATAGAAACCATGACTCGATAAATTTAAATTTATTTAATATTATTATATTTGAAAATAAATCAAGGAATAAACTTCTTAAGGATCTAGCAGCCACTTACCGCACACCAAAAGAGAGTAAAGTCTAAAGTGCCAAAACTATCACCTTCAGTAATCAATGGAACATAACCAATACGTCCCATACCGTATGGTGAAATATAAGTATTTACTAAAAGCTATTAACTATCACTTATTATAGATACCACAGGAAAACCCGAACTACATTTTCTTAAGGATCTAGCAACCACTTGCTACGCACTAGAAGAGAATACAACTCTAAAGTGTAAAATACTTCCTGATAGCAATCACACAAATTTAACCAAGGCATCCCATACTACCCAGTGAAATTCGAGTATTTGCTAATGGGCTAGAAAGTGCCATTTAAGCATTCTATTCAATGAGTTATATTATATTCGACAAAGTCTTATTCGAAAGCATTTAAACCAATCGATGATACTAAGTCGATTATTAGTACTCCTCAAATTATAAAATTAAGGTTCTCAAAACATTTTTCACTTTTGAGTTTATTATTTTAAACACTTATTATAATTTCCATAAATCTGTTCGTTATTTAACTTTAAAAATATTCACAGATTTGTTAAAATATTCCATAACACTGAATTGTTCCAAGATTTTACTTATATGCACCAAGTTGTCTCAAATTTCCATGTGGTTGTATTATTCATTTAAAAATCATATTTAATTACTCTTCTAAATCCATATTAAAATATAACCATTTATTTAAAAATATATTAAGTTTATACTATTTAAAACTACATTTCCAACTATATTATTTATTTAATAAATCTTTATACTTATATTCCAAATCCACAATCACTTTAAATAGATTAGGTTTGTATTTCCAAAGTCATATTTCTAGATCCATAAATATTTTACTAAACATGCTTAGCATACTAAATAACTTGCTAAAAATTCAATTTTTAATATTTATTAGCTTAATTTAGAAATAGTTCTAAGGTTTATAAATTAAAAATAGTTCTCTTTTGTAAAATTACTTGTATACGAAACTTGTCTATCTACTTTATTTAACTCAAATTTATGATTTATAGATATTTAGTTTCAACCAACTAAATCTCATAATTTTACAAAATATAAAACATAAAAGTTGAAGACAAAAGTATTAGCAAAAAAGAAAACGATCATCAAATTTGAACTTACGGTTTAAAAGTCATGACCGAAATAATTTTCAGATTTAAATTTATTAACTCTATCTTTCGTTGACAGGGAAGTGACAAAGAAACTAAATTTTGACCATTTAAACTTTAAAGTTATGTAAAACTAAAAACAGGATATTGTAGCACAAAGTCTATGCTTTCTAGAACTTCAAAAGTTATCAAATTTCGATAAGTGACGAAAAAGTTATACTAAAACAATTTCTGTATTTCAATGTTAAGATTAAACACAGGACATAGAGGTTGCCTCATCTTCAAACCCACATCACTTTTAGTAAACTACAGATATATAAAAAAATGATAAACATAAAAGTTGTTTCTTATGATAATACCTTTTAACTGAAAAAACCTCACTCAATTTCGATCTAAAAATCAAAGTTATGAGAATTTTAATATCATGTTTCAACTAAAAGAAATTGCATAAGGTAGAGCTATACCATCAGTTTCAAACACAATTTCGACCTTCTAAACTACAGAATTTCTTAATGCAATTTAAACAGAATTTGTATTTAACTAAAATACATTTCTAGTACAAAATGATTGAGTCGATTCGGTTCATTTTGCACTAGGATAGCGCTATTTTACTACAGCAATTTTCACACTAATTTTCCAATTGCAACAACAAAATAATAATCTAAGTTTGCAATCAATTTTAACCAATTAAATTCAACAAATAATCCAAACATTATGCAAATTAAACAAATATTAAGAAATAGATTTGTGAGCGGTTAACTCACCTCTATCCTTCACTTCAACAGTCAAGATTATCACTTCAGCCCAAATTTTCAAACCAACAAACCATAAACAAAAATCAATCCAAAATACACCCAAAAGCCCTAATTTAGTTTATTGTAAATTGGGAATTCAAATCACAATTGAGATATATTTAAGCTAGATATGTTTACACTAACAAATAAGGTCCTAAAGATGTTTAAATTACCATGAATTAAAGAAGAGCTTTGATTTTTGTTTTCTAGGTTTTGAAAGAGAAATTGAGTAGTCTGGGTTTCTCAGCTTTTAGAAATGAATGTATTGTTTACATAAAAATCCCAACTGTTACTAATTTATAAAGCACTATTTTACATTTTAACTAAGGTTTTATTTTACTCAGTTTTAACCACTCAAAATTTATCAAACTCATTCATAAGATAAAAATTCCCATTTACATAGATATAGAATGACTTATACAATTAAATGTAACTTTTGAAATACAAGTTATTATTATTATTTTTAATTAAAATAAGATAAATTATTGATTGTAAATTTTCATTTTAAAATAATAAATCACAATATTAACACTTAACTAAATTTACCACATTTTCCAAAGTTATCTTAATATTAATTAAGATAAACAATTCTATTTTTTCACAAAACTAGATTTAATTTCATAGTTACATTTCACAAATCATAATTTAGAATTAATTGTGTCTAAGTAGATTTAATTAATCAGCTAACTAACAGCAGGGTTGTTACACTCATGGTATTGAAAAAGTAGGCGTTACTGAAACTAGTTGTGAAGGCACAACTGATGACGATTTAGCTTCTGAAAGTGTCGAATTTCCTCCACTGGACTATGACAAGATGATGGATGCTTCATTTTATATAATAGAACTTATACCTAATGCAGTCAGGTAATTCTATTTTTAACTAAAAATTCCCATACAACACTTGAACTTTGACGAAATATCGATTTATGCCGACACATCGGGTTCCAAATGTTGACTGGGGCAAATGCGGTGGGTTATCTATGTGGGATGGGCTTGATGTCCTCAACACTACAAACGCTCTAGATAGTTCACTCGTAGTGAGGAAAGAAAATAGCTTCTCGTATCATTCAATAAAAATATATCTCATATACTTATCTGTTATCAACCAACGATCGATAACGGATTCGCTATCAGAAGTGACATATGAAGCTCATCCCATTCTAGGTACAACGACTGTGCAATAATAGGACCAATCTGAAGTGAGAAACTACGGACTAATGGGTTCAAAGCAAGTAAAGAATTCTCAGCATAAGTCGATCTCAGCTTTCCAAAAGGTTATAATAGCATAAGCTGCATAGAAGACGCTACCCTAAGCTATCATCACCTCCTATAAAAACCAAAACCAATCTACAAGACGTTGTGTCGAATTAACAATGTAATGTAGTGTAAGTTAATTCTTATTCTGTGCGAATATACCAAAACATGTCAAGCACCAGGACAAAGCCCGAATTTCGTTCCATGAAGAACTCAAGACTGATTTACTGTCTTCTTCCTCAAAATCGCAATCAGCTTGAATTCTCCATAACGATCACTACCAATACAACCTCATCGTCGAATTGCTATACAAACTCCAAAATTTGAATTACCCACCTCTAGTCAAGAATCAAAAGGTGAAAACTATGGGACTTAGGTTGTTGGCAACCTATGGCTAGAAAGATCGACGGTGATCCAAGTGGGTAAGGTCGGCGACAATCTAAAAAGATTAAGCGATGGGAACTAGGGACTAGGTTAAGGCAACACCAAAGTAAGTACGGTCGATGGAAAGGAGTTCTGATGGCGGAGATCAGCGATGGCGAGAGAAAATTTAGGGTTTGAATTCTCTGGATTGGGTCATAAGGTAGGAAGCTTGGTTCGCAAAATAAAATGAGGTAGAGGAAGGATCTACTCGAATAGGAAGCTAAATAGGAGTTTGAACAAAAAAACTACTATTTCTTTGGATCGTTGGCAATCCATGGCCATAAAATTGCAACCAATCTCCTATAAATTTGCCGAGCATGATCAACATGTTATTTGCAAGCATCATGAAAATTATAGGACCGATTGATTTACTCTTGTGGGCTATGAAGATTCCGATTAGAACTCAATAGGTGGTTGAATGAACAAAGCCAAATTGGCATGATGGCCTCAACACGATCATTTGAACCTCACTAAACAAAAAATCAAAAGCAATAACTTCTAGAGCATGCCTTGTTTCCAATGAAGGCTTACTTTGGAGGGAAAATTTATCCGAGATTTTAACCCAATAGAATTCAATGGAAGTTAGGACATCTATATCAAGTCAAAACAACTCAAGAATCAACCAGAACGATCAAGGAACTAAGAGGTAGCTCAAGAGAAAAGGCAAAGAATATCCTAAGGGTATGGATTGCTAGCAATCCATCACCCATGGATCGCTAGCGATCCACAAGCATTGCTCATGGGTCATCCATTCTTTTTGAATCATGAAGCATTATCTTTTATAGGCATGTCTGCTAAGTTTCATGATGTTTCAAGTAAGTTAGAGCAAGGAGTGGGCACTCATCTGATTCTAGCAACAATTCCATGCAACCAATACATGAATCATCATCAAAACAATGCATCCACTCATGAAATCACATGAAGAGCATTTATGCAAGTCAAGGAACATGATCCAATTGAAACAAGATAAAAAAAAGTGCTAACTTCATTGATCTATAACGATCAATCATATTGGGTCGGTTCACTGCGAAACTTTTGGAGCATCTTCGTGCCTTCAAATGTAAGTCTTTAGCAAAGTAGCTTTGGCCTATGTGCTCTCCAGCCCCTATAAATACAATCCTACCTGCAACATAAAGTGGATCTTCTAGACTGAAACTCTATATAAGCTATTATTCACTCTTCTTTATCGATACAACAGTAATCCAAAGGGTTTATTGTGATTCTCAGTGAACTTTAACATTGGTGGCTTGTTCAAACTCATAAAATCCAATCAAATTGTAATTAGATTCACTTGTAATTACAGCCAGCCCATAATAAAAGTTATAAAGTGGACGTAGGCTTCTGTAACATCCCCTATCTAGAGGCCTAAAACTAAGCGCTATAGATGTCGTAGTCATCTATAGTGTTAACTTCTGGCGATTAAATACGGGTATGTTAATGGTATCTATAATATCAAAAGAACTTGAACATGAAATAAACCATACAAATTTCAAAACAGAAATTTTCATTTCATTTCAAAACACATGTTCCATATTAAAATTACGAATCCTAATACGTTTCCAAGCAATGATAAAATATAACCATTACAAATTACGCCAAGAGCGGCATATGAAGTTGCCCTCTTAAATGATCAGAGTAATATTGTCATAACTGGCATAATACACACATAGAAAATAAACATTAAACAAGAACTGAAACTTCTAAATAGCTATCCATTAGCCTCCTACTCGCCTTGTAACATCCTATACTCCTTAGTATACCCAAAAAGGCATACTAAAAGATTTGGTGCGTTGTAGGTATAACCAAAACTTTATAGAGACTAAAATTCACAAGAAAAAAAAATAAAACAATGGAAACATTTAAAACAATAACTTATTAAAAAATCAAACTTCATAAATCGGTTATAACCAAAATAAATCTCAAAATACCAAATACATATGTCTTATGAGAAACACCATCTTAGTCACATTATCAAAGTACATACATAAAATCATCCCTTTCAACTAGTACAAGTACATGAAAATAAAAACTGAAGAGAAGAAGAATACATGGAGAAAAACTCTGCAGCTGAATCTTTAAGAAAATCCAAAATCTACAGTCCCTGCCTCACATGTACTATTGTGAGACCACTTGTGTCTGAATGATAGGGAATGCTGTGGGTATGGGTCCTAACAAACAAAATCTAATTGTGCCCCTTGCCCAAATGCCCTGATTAGAGCTTCTATTTACTGACCTCTTATTTACCACTACTCCAGCATAAGCATGTCCTAGCTTGACCTATTATATTTTAAGACCTAACTATAAAAGAGAATGCTATTGGTGCGGGTCTTACTTCTATCTTTTCTTATTAACTTAGTATAAGTCTTTTAAATAAGCCTCTTCTGTTAATTCTATTCTATTTGCTTATTAACTTATTCTAACTCTGTAAAATAAGTCTCTTCTTTTATCTCTACTATATTTGCTCATTAACTTAACTCTAAGGTTTAAAATAAGCATCTTTCTGTTCCTTTTGCTTAATTACAACCTACGTTATAATTTCCCTTCTATTCTGTCTTCTTAGTTATAACTATTAGTTATAAACTTGCTTGCAAATGTCAAATTTGCCTATTTCAGTCTATATTCATTTTATTACAATTCTTCATATTTACATCAAATTTTCTGTAAATTTAGTATTCCTATAATTTAGTCCATATTACCGAATTATCCTCTTTTTATTAATTTATTCGCGTAAAAGGAATAAAAAGAACTAAAATTTACAAGTTGAAATCTAAAGCAAAACGATGCAAATAAAATACAGATAACTGTAAATGACAGTAAGTAACTATAAATAAATGAACAAAATAGCTAAATAAAAAAAGTTAAATAAATAGACTAAAAAGAACATTAAAAATTTAATGTAAACAACTTGTATAAAAGCAGTCTCAAAATTGTAGAAAAACTACAACTATTGAGAACACTATTATTTTGAATTACTTAAAAATCTAAAATAATTACTTAAACACTCACCTGTGGTCCTTAGCTCTTTCCTTGGCCATCCTGGATCCACTTATAGGGTATAAAATAGTTTAATTAAAAAGATCTTCTTCTTGGAAAATATTCCTTTTAGGGTCCAGCCTCAGGCAATGAACCTAGATAGAGAAAATCTGCATGAAAGAAATAGCTATGCCTAGGGTCTTTAGTGTCACTTATGGATCTCAGACCGTTGGATTTAAAGATTAAATCTGATGCAACCATGTCATAGGCTCTATGGGAACCGTCGGATGGAAGCATGGACGCACGAGATGAAGCGAAAATAGAAAAATGAGGTATTCGAATCAACTGGAAGAAGACGTGCAAAAGAATGCATGTGGGTCGACCTACTTATCGACCCATTACTTGCTAGGGTCGACCTAGCTATTGTGAGGGTTGACCTTCCTTATATAACTTTTTTCCTTCTTATTTCCTCATTTCTTGTTTCTAACATATCTCCTTCATTTTAGCTTTAGATTTTGACAATCTATATGTGGAAATTGACCGTAAAATTACCGCAGACACAATTGTGCAACTCCCATGGTCAATTCTGATAATTTCACAAAGTTATTTTACTATTTAATGAATTCATTAATTAGTTACCATAGCTTAAATTTTAGGTTGTTACATTCTTCCATTCTTAAGGGATTTCTCTTCGAGATCTCTAAGAATAGAAGAATGAAATGAATGTTTTCATCCAAGTTTTACAACCAACTACTCAACCATCATCCGTTACATCCATTATTCTTAAGTTTTTCTAGTGTGATTTATGATACATATGAAATAGTGTGGCGTTAGTGTCCCTAACTAATGCAAAAGATTTGGTGGTCCACTGATTCAGTTGACCTCCTTTTATGCAATCATGTCCATGCTATGTATATATCCAAATGAATGCAATTTCCCAATAACTGATAGTTCTATATGCGTGCAACAATCATCATTCAAATGCAACAATCATGTGATAATCATCCATTTATACCAACCATGGAATAAAGCAAAAATAAAAATGCAAATGCTCACACATCCATATGCATATGCTCTAATGCCCTAGTTAGGCCGATCCCTAAGAGATAATAGTGTAGTGTAAGTATATGTGTCCATTAGCATCCACTAGCAACCACTTGCAAACACTAGTATCCATCATATAAAATATGTTCTAATAACATGTTTACATCAAATCCTACCATCCATTAGGTTAAATCCTAACCCTCCTAAAAGATAATAAAGGAAAGAACCTATTCAAAACTAAAGATGGAAATAGGAAATTCAAAATTTATTATCAAAGAGATGTTGATAAGAGGTGCTTATTCTCTCCTAATCAAATCAATCTTCTCCGAAGTCTCTTTAACCTTGTTGGGACTAATTGGCAATTTCTCTGTAGACTCCGACCAACATGAAGGCGACTTGCATGGTCTTTCATAAAGAGCTTCGAAAGGCTCCATTCT
The DNA here is from genome assembly GCA_030765085.1 of Allium cepa. Classification (NCBI taxonomy): domain Eukaryota; kingdom Viridiplantae; phylum Streptophyta; class Magnoliopsida; order Asparagales; family Amaryllidaceae; genus Allium; species Allium cepa. The sequence continues at coordinate 447,979,922 of CM060931.1, forward strand.
AGTGCTAGCTTAAAAGCTATTATTATATGTGAATTCCACTAGAGAAAGATGCTCCTTCCAAGTTCCTCCAAAATACACATCCTCAGCCACATGTGTCTTACTATCTTACTAATATCATCTTACTATTATTTTATAGTCTACTTATGTGAAACAACATTCCTAGGTTTCCACTAGTGTCCTGAACAATTTACAAAAACTTTTATTATTACTTCTAAAAGTAATCACTGCTATCTCCTATATAACCTTACCCTTTTTCCGTCACACTTAGTAAATGATTCCTATCTACTCCACATTTAAGAGTTTGGTTTGGTATTTATCATTTATTTCAAAAACTAAGGCTTCTAAATTTTTGAAACTTCAAATCCCAAAAAAAAAATTGCCTACAAAATTGCTATTTTCAAGTTTCTATTGAATTCAAAGATGCTTGGTTACTTAACATTTTATCTTTCTAGACTTGCATCCTTACAGCTTTTTGAATTTATATTATTCCCTAAACCTAGAAGGGAAAACTTACAAATTCTAATTTCAAAACTTATTTCTCCTTTCCTTTTAAAGACATTTATAGCTTTCTATAAAAATTGGAATTTTTAAATTTAACCGTTATTAAGTTTTTTTGCTACCAAAAACTTATTTACTTCTTCACCAAACCATTTTTCTTAAAAATACCTTTAAAATGTCCTTACGTGTTTCCAAAACATCTTCTTATTACACCTAATGGTTTTATACCTTAACGTATTGGAACTACCATCCCTTATGAGAAATTATTAATGCTAAAACATTCTATGATTCCTTTGAAAGAGGACTTCATGTTTATGGGAAATTAGAAGGAACTAATTCTATATTTTTCGAAACAGGCTATACAAAACATGCTGCTTCCCATACTTTGTACATCTCTTCCACATATCCCTTATAGCTCGCACAAAACATTTGTGATTTGGTTCCACAAAAAATTATATCATTATTCATTTTATTCCAATAGACTAAAGTATATCTGATATATATTCTCTTAAGATAGACATTTTCTATGAAATTTATTAATTTCCTAGTATTTAACTTACACCTTTCTTTTCAGAAAAACTCATTTTCAAACTGTTTTGATATATCTATAAGTAGAAAACATTTTCTTATACTTATTTAAATAATAAATGTACTTACAAACCACTTTATTTCTATACTTAGAAATTATTTTCAAGAAATATTTTTATTTGGGTCAAAACAGATGTTGCGTAAAACACTGTTACTACAACCCAAAAATACTAGTGTATGAATTCAAGAATAAATACTAACAAATCTCATATACTATGTAGACTTTTCCTTTGGGAGTCACCTACTATAACAGTAGTGTTATAGTTTACGCTCCCTTTATTTTTCACGAAAACATCTATTACAACCAATGATGTAACCTATGTTTCCGATACTTAATACACTCTAGGATTTTATATTTAAAATCTTTGTTTACTTTCAAAGAAACCAACGAGCCATATACACTCTATAGTTCTAAAAGAATTTAAAGTTTACACAATATAAAAAACCAACTTAAATTTTATATCACTTTTTTCTTTCAAAAACACAATATTTACTTTCTTAAAAATATTGACAATTATACTTTTCAACTTTTCAATTCTAACAATTTCATTTTATTGGGCTAAACATAAAGTGGATTTTCTTCTTACTGCCCTAGGAGAAGTCTTACTAAACTTTGGTAATCTCGTTTCCTTACTGAAGTCTTTTGTTCCTATTCTTCTTTTCTGCTTATATTTATTCTAAGGAACTACCATTGAATCCACTTATTTGAAACAACTATAATTTTTGCAATTATCTGCACATGGGCTTTCTTCTTTTCAACTGAATCTATTGTACATCTCCAATCTTTGCCTATCTCTCTTTAGATTTCCACAATCTGAACCTAAATGTAAAAAACTGTCTCTCAACTCTTTCCATGTGTTGACCTTCTCTATGCCCCAAGAAACACTTCCTTATGCCAAAAGTGATACTTCAAGAATTTTTTCTTCCACTGATGAATGCGAAGTGTACAAAGAACCTCCTTTAGAACTAACATGCTCTTTCGTACTCTTGGAAACACCAAATGTCATCCATGAATACTACTATGAACTTATTTACGACACCTCGAAAAACACGGCTCATCAAATCTACAAAAATAGGCTGGGCGTTGGTTATCTCCAACGCCATAACCAACTACTCAAAGAATTCGTTGGGTGTCCTAAATGTTGTCTTATCAATGCTATCGTCAGCGACCCTAAGATGATGAAATCTAGTAGCTAAATCAAGCTGAGAAAATACTAAAGAGCCAACTAACTGATAGAAAAGATCATCTATCCTAGGAAGTGGATAACGGTTCTTCTTCGTGTGCTTATTCAACTCTTTATAGTCTATGCTAAGTTGAAGGGAACCATCCGTCGTAGTAGCAAAGACGAATGGTGCTCTCTACTTAGATAATCTCCTTATGATGAAGCATTTCTCTAATATCTCACCATTCTGCTTGCTTAACTACTTCCTCTCCCTATAAGCCATGTGTTTCACGGGCAATGCCACCGGCTTAGCATTGTCATCAAATAGATCCTAAAGTTGATCTCATTCTTAGGGGGGTAGTCCCATAACCTCCTTAAAGATGTTTGGGAAATCTCTAACGAATAGAACTGAATATAACTCTATTGGCGATGAATCTAGGGAATAATGGAAGCTCAACATGACTGACCCCTATGGGTCGTCAGAAACCTCAAGGGTCCTACCACTGCATGTCTCTTGTCCAACAACTCTCCTCTCGTAGTCGAAAATCATTCCATAAGTGGTAGCCAATCCATCCCCAAAATTATTCCATATCCCAAAAATCCCAATACATAGGCATCACAGTCAAACTCTATGCTTAGGATAAAAAATTTCAAGCCTCTACAAATCATAAATAAAAGTGCCGATCCTCCTATGGAATTTGAATGAACTATGGAGTCTACTACTAAGGAGATATCTAAGTGCAAACAATCAACTAAAAGATTCAAAATGAAAGTGTGATGATCCAGAATCAAAAAGAGTTCGAATGGGAAAATAAAAAATAGAATCAAACTTACTATAGATACTTTCCTACCTCTATCTGGTCCGCTGCTAGAAGGTGCTACATCCAAAGCATGTACTTGGATTATAGGTGCGCCTACTCCATGCCCAGTTCTTCGAGGACAAGCTCTACTAAGGTGACCATGCTGTCCACAACTATAACACCTTTCCTTCATCATCTTATTCTTGCAGTCCCTTGCGTAATGACCAACCAGTCCACAGCTATAGCATTTTCCACTTTTCTTGATCCTCTTCTGAGGTCCTCCTTCTTTCCTCTTGCCATTTCCTTCTTGTTCTTCCACCATGGCTCCTTGGATATTTTTGAAAGAGGAACCTCTTTAAGCTCTCCTATTAGCTGCCAAAATGTGGGCTGATCTCTCTGTCGGTCCTCCAATCCAAACATTCCCTCAGTGTCCTTCAACCTAGTTCATGCCTCCTTGAAATCCTCTATTCTAGAAAATGTCCTACCTCCTAGACTAGCGAAGTCCTTGCATAGCTTAGAAAATTGGCTGTTGTAGGTGGACTAAACGGATCTCCACCTACCGGTGCCATGTTATGCATTTTCCCTTGCACCTCTGACACCATACCTCTATGGAACCAGTCAGTCATACCACGCAAAGAAAAGAGAATTTAGGCTCAAAGGAATCGAAAGAAGGTTGAACTGGACTTTAAGGGGTTTTTTATAAAAACTCTCTTTTATACTTGAAAAAATATTTCTACAATAAGAGTTTCTTTCCGAAAAATACTTTTAGCTTAAAGATTGCTACTTTAAAAATAGGTTGCTTTTGGAAAATATTTTATTTTTAAAATAAGTTTTAGAAATCTTGTAACCTTAGGCTCTGATACCAAATGTAACACCCCACACCCCTTAGAATACCCAAAAAGGCATATTAAAAGATGTGGTGCATTGTAGGTATAGCTAAAACTTTATAGAGACCAAGATTCACAAGACAAAATAAATGAAACAGAGGAAACATTTAAAAAAATAACTTATTTTAAAAAAGCAAACTTCATAAAATGAGTCATAACCAAAATAAGTCTCAAAATACCAAACACATATGTCTTATGAAAAACACCATCTCAGTCACAATATCTGAGTACATATATAAAATCATCGCTCTCAATAAGTACCAGTACATGAAAATAAAAACTAAAGAGAAGAAGAAGATTACATGAAGAAAAATTCTACAGCTGAATCTCCAAGAAAATCCAAAATTTACTATCCCTACCTCTGCTGGCCTGGGGAGGAAAAGGGGAAAATAGAGGAGCGGGTTAGTCTAAAAGTCTGGTGAGTGATAGTAGTTACTAATATTCTTAAGCAAGATAAAGATAATAGACTTTGCAACAGTTCTAGTATAAAAGGAAATAAAGGAAAAGATGAAGCTGGAATAAAATAAAATTTAACTTTTGCATTGATTAGATAGTCTGATTACTTTGATTGAATTGTTTGCACTTTTTTAAAAATGCTTTGATTAGGCTGAAATCCTAATATTATTTTAATTAGCTTGAAGTCCTAATTCTACCCTTTGATTGACTTTCTATCTTTGTTGTGCACTGTGAGCTAGTCCCATCCTGCGGGTCCTACAGCAAAAGATACCTTTTTAGCGTTAGAACTCAATAGCGAGTTTTATCCCTGCACCGAGGCCACACGCACGATCACTGTTAAGCTCGCACTATCTGTTGCTCCCTCTTTTGACATCTTATTGGAACTCAATAACGACTTATATCCCTGCATAGAGGTCGCATGCTTGACCACCGTTAGGCTCGCACTATCTATTGCTCCCTTTTTTGACCTCTTATTTACCATAGCTCCAGCATGAGCATGTCGTTAGCCTCACTCGTACTATTGTGAGACCAGATGTGTCTGACTGATAGGGAATGTTGTTGGTACAGGTCCTAACGAACAAAATCTAGTTGCGCCCCTTTCCCAAAATCCCCTGATTTGAGCTTCTACTTACTGACTGTAAGTAAATGAATAAAACAGCTAAATAAAATAGACTGAAAAGAACATTAAAAATTAATAATAAACAACTTGTATAAAAGCGGTCTAAAAATTGTAGAAAAACTACCACTATTGAGAATCATATTATTTTAAATTATTTAAAAATATAAGATAATTACTTAAACACTCACTTATGGTCCTTAGCTCTTTCCTTGGCCTTCCCGGATCCACTTATAGGGTATAAAATATTTTAATTAAAAATATCTTCTCTTTAGAAAAATATTCCTTTTAGGGTCCAGCCTCAGGCAATGAACCCGGATGGAGAAAATCTGAATGAGAGAAATAGCTAGGCCTAGAGTCATATTTATAGTACTATCACTTGTGGATCTCAGACCATTGGATTTGAAGATTAAATCTAGTGCAACCATGTCATAGGCTCGATGGGAACCGTCGGATGGAAGCACGGACGCACGAGATGAAGTGAAAATAGCAAAATGATGTGTTTGAATCAACTGGAAGAAGACGTGCAAAAGAATCACGATGGTTGACCTACCTGTTGCCCCATCACTTGCTAGGGTCGACCTAGCTATGGTGAGGGTTGACCTTCCTTATATAATTTTTTTCTTTTCTTATTTTATCGTTTCTTATTTGGAGCGTACCTCCTTCGTTTTGGCTTGGATTTTGACAATCTATATATGAAAATTGAGCAGAAAATTACTACGGACACAACGTGCAACTCCCAAGGCTCAATTCTGAAAATTTCACAAAGTTATTTTATTATTTAATAAATTATTTAATAAATTATTTAATTAATTAATATAGTCTAAATTCGGGTTGTTACACGCCTCCGGTAGCTTTATTCGTCATCCTACTAAACCTGTAAAGCCTTAATCTCTTAGCCTACTCAAATAAATGTTTGAGCACCCGAGAGTTTAAGGGGAAAACGTAAACTTTGAGTTAGACATAAAGCTTGGTCTGAATAATACTATATATCTCGGTTATTCGATATTAAGTGAGACCATGCCGCTTAGTGGAATGGTTTCCCCTCACTAATATCCATTTAAAACATTATATTTTGCAAACCTTTATCCTGCAACCAAAGATGGTTAAAATTATAAAGCATCATTATATATATATATATATATATATATTAGTTAAAAAACGGACCATTTGTCTAAACACTATAGTTCTGTTTGGCTGACTATTAACCATTGGTTGACTCGGGCCTACTAAACAAATCCTCATAATAATCTAACAACCGTTAGACACTTCTCCTTTGGACGGTCTGTGTAATCATAATATTCCTTTTTGTGTGTAATCACAATTTTAGTGTTACAGATGACAAATCCCTGCACACCGGAATTTTGGACTAAATGAGCTGCGGCTAAAAGCAATGCATAGGGCACGACCGTATACCAGTTCCATCTGGTATTCTAATATTTGAGTCAATTTACTTAGGGATAACCTTCCATAATTTTCCTTGAAAACCTTTTCATCTGAAAATTGACTTTAAACCTTTTTTAAATCAAACTTAAGCAAGGAAAATATTCATACTTTATGCTTTACTCAAAATAACCTTGCTATGCTATATTTTTATATGTATACTTTACTCAAATCCTTGTTGATGAAAACCTTTAAACATTTGAAAGTACCCCTTTCGATCCTGTTAAAAGTTCCCCTTTTGAAAACATTGAATACCCTTTCCTTTATTTAGGCTGAAAGGCCAAATCTTCCTTTCGAAACCATTCACTTAAACCTTTCAAAACCATTGAAATTCCTTCTCGTTTGAAAGTTAAAACCTTAGACATCCCTCTTTAAAATAAATAAACATTCTTTTCGAAACCATAGGAAAAACCCTTTCCTTTAAACTTATTCAAAATATTGAAAAACTTTTCCTTTAGACCTTTCGAAATCATTGGGGAACAACTCCTTTGAAACCAATCATTTAAAGCCTTTCAAAAAATGGGGAACCACCCCTTCGGAACCTTTTTTAAAACCTTTCAAAGGCATCAAATTCTTAAACCCTTCGAAAGCATTTGAGTTCAATTTTAAAACATGTGGAAACCACCTTTTGAATCATTCAACACAAAATTGGTCAAAACCTTTCGGTAATTCTTTAAAATTACTTAGAGTCAGAAGCAACTGGGTCGAAAGCTTACCCTTTCGAAAGCTAAAACTAAGCAAAGAAGTGATGGTGTCGAAACCACCCTTTTCGAAAGCATTGGAGAAGCGGGAGAGGGTTTTTAGTAAACAAAAACTTCCCCTTCGAGAGATCTGTTTCTAAAGGTATAACGTGGCAATAAGGGTTTCAACCTAGTCGGAAACTATTATTTAAAAACTATTTTGAAACTAACCTTTCGACTTGCTCGAAAGCATCTCGGACGAAAGCTATTTCTTAAAATAAAGGCGCAACCTTAAACCTTTGTGTAAATCAATTTGACCTAGCTGGAAGCCAACTATGTCGAAAGCTACATGGTCGAAAGCAATTCGATCGAAAGCTAAATGGTCGAAAGCTTCTCGGTCGAAAGCTACATGGTCGAAAGCAAGTAGGCGCTCTTTTCTTTTAAAATAAAGAAGTGCTTCAACCTTTTCGGAATCCCTTGGGTTTTGAACCCCGCCTTTAATCCAATTCCCTATATACCAACATGTTGATAATATGCGCATTGGTTTGGGGAAGGAGGCAAAGGGTCTCGGTTGAAAGCTACCAGGATGGAACCAAAAGTGGCAAAACATGCTTTTAACATAAATTTCTGATTTTAAACTATTTTAAGTAAAACTTTCTAACTAACCTGCCTTATTTGTCAAACTCTTATTGGTTACAAAATTTCTTTTCTAAAAGTACTGCCATAATTTCAGAATTAATTTTATTTAAATCATTTGCAAAATACTCTTTCTCCTTAATTAAATATAGAAACATTTAAGTCTCATACCTTAAATAATTTTATACATTCATCAAATCAACTTGGAAAATTCTACAAAAATTTCAGAAAATCCTTTTCAACATGTTTTCCAACATAGAAAAATTCTAGACCCAAATAATTAATTCTTACCTATATATAATTTATAACACAATAAATTATTTTCTTCACTAGAAAATTAATATAAAATCCACATTACTTCAGAAAATTATTAAAATTGAAATTCATTTATAAAATAACATTTTTGGTTTATATCTGACGCAGCGGATAATAACAAAACGATATAGATCGATGAAAGTAGCAAACGGTGGATTGAAGATACTGAAATGCCCAAATTCGTTGATCACAAAGATACCGAATTCTAGCTATCTTCGACACGTTGATCGCGCACGATACCGTGAAAGAAGATCTACGATTCTCCAAACGTTGATCAAGCACACTTGATACCGAGAATTGGCTTCAACGATCGTTGATTCGAGCGCACTCGAATAACCAAAAGTGGAGATAGGAGATCACACTCAACTACCAATTTAGATGAAAGCACACAACAATCAAAACAAAGTTTTATTCAACAATCAACTCCCTTACAAATGACCTAATATGCCTATTTATAGGCGTCACAACTCAAAACATCATAACAGAAACACACCCGACCTATCATAAGTCGTCCACGACTCATCACATAAAGACCACACGACTCACGACTTAAGTTAGGTCGTACGCGACCTATCATCCACCGACTCAACGACTTAAAAGGCGCAACTTAGTCAGCAGCGACTCAACAAACACAACGACTTAAGTCAGTACATATATACAACACATGGTGAACGACTTAACAGTATATACAATACACGACATAAGCAACAGACGACTTAAGAACATAACGACTTAGTGAATACAACGACATACGACTTAAGCAAGCCGCGACTTAACGACTTAAAATGACGCGGCTTAATAGAGTAGCTTCTGCACCGCTTCACGCGACCTAACTAGGTCGTAACTCGTTGCAGCAACTTAAGGAAACAGTGATATCTGGATGACCTTAGTTAGGTCGTTCGCAGTCAACGACCTTGGACTTAGGTCGTACGCGACCTAAAACTCTGTTAACTCGTGTCGTCTCTTCATTAGCTCCTATAGCTATAGGTCGTAAACGACCTAAAATAACCGAACGAATTAAGCCTTTGTTAGGTCGTAGACGACCTAAACTCCCTTAGGTCGTGTGTAACATTCCTGAAAATTTATCAAGTTTAAAATTGGCAATTTAATTTATTTTTGAAAATAAATTGTGAATTATTAGGAAATTTTCTAGGATAACTAAATAATTTTGATTATAAATAGAAATTTATATTAGAAATTTAAGAATAAGTGATTTATAAAACAAGTATTGAACTTCAAAATAAAATGTATTAAAAATATAATGGAAATTAAAGCCTGAGATTAATAAAAAGAGAATGATAGTTGTTTTCTAAAATATTAAATATATTTGGTAGATGTAACAAATTTCAAAAAAAAAAAAGATTTATTTTAAGATTTTAATTCTCTTATATAAATAAGTATAACAATTGTTAATATGAAATCAAAGTGTTTGAATCCATTCTCTTCTTTTTATAAAGTTGTACAAAATAAATAATAAAAAAAAAATATGAATGTAAATTGTGTAAATATAAATTTTTAAATAAATGTATGAACCAAATTAAAGGTTGAGTGTGTAAATAATAAAAAGATTGTGATATATATGTTGATAAATGTTTACAAAAGTAAATATGACATAAAAAATAAAATTTAACATTCTTTTGTCTTTAAGAATTTAAATGTAAACATATGCATACATTCACATGGATTTGAAGTAAAGAGATGGAGTGTAGGAGTTAATAAAATCTAAAGGTTATAATGATTTCTTACAAATGGCATTCCATATCATTACTTTTATTAAATAATGAAATTTAAAATTTCAAGAAAACTCTCCATTTTCCCATATTCAAATCTAATAACATCTCAGCAAATCTGAGAATAAGATTTGCCTCCAAAATTCTCAATATCAAGGCTGTTCAAGAAAAAAAAAACAAACAACTCAGTTCGAAATGCAAAAAAAAGAAAAAAAGCAAAGAAAAGAAAAACTCAATGCAAATGGAAATCTGGAGAACAGAAATAAAAATCAAAAAAAAAAAAAACAAGAAGCAAAGCAATTCAAAACAAATGCAAATGCATCAAGCTAACAACTTCAAACCGCAGACCTGAAGCATGCATTATGCATTTCAATTCAAACAAGATCATCTCAAAGCAAATCTGGGATTTAGTCTCTGCTTCCTGAAGAAAAGAAAAAAAGATAAGTAAATTTCTTTAAAAGCTTTTAATTTTATATTGATAATCAGTAAATAAAACAAACATTTAAAACAACTTTATTTAATAAATTGCAGGAAGAAATCAAGATCAAAGAAGTTTAAAACCCTTTCCGGTTTTAACTGCAGAGAAGCTTTCCCAGTTGTATGGAAATTTAAACTGTAAGTAAAATCAAATATGTTTGTAATTGTTGAAGTAAATACAATAGAAAGTAAGCAAGGTTTCTTCTTACAATTTACAGATATAAAAACTCCAAGATTTAAAGAAGGAAAACAAAAGAAAAAAATATACACAGGCTCAAAAAGAAATTCTTCTCTTCCTTCCTCTGTTCTTGTTTCTGCTGCCAATACCCAGGTGAGCAAACTTGAAAATCTTCCCTTTGAATCTGATATCTATGAATCCGTGAATTGCTTTGTTGTGCTTGCTTGTTGATATTGGATTGCTGCATGTGTTTGTTTGGGAACAAGTATATTGTTCTTGGTTCACAGTTTTGAAAATTTTAAGAAAAGGACCTATATATTCTTGTTTAAACAAATTCAAAGCCCTGAGTACTGAAAGTAGATGTTTTGTGATATTGTAAAGTCATACCAAAAAAAATAAAAAAAATTCCAGAAGCAAATATTTAGTATTTAAACAAAAATAGGAAGTAACAAGGAAGACCAAAATACCCAGATCTAATTAAATCAAAACAAATCTGGTCTCTGTTCTTTTGGAATCCAGGTGAACAAATCTTATTTTTAAAACCAGGTTTCTTTTAAAAAGTGAGTAACACTTAATTTAAAGTAAATTAAGTAGGATTGCTTGCTTGATTTTCTTGTAAGTTAAATATTTGTACATGTTTTAATTTTTTTCCTGCCTGTGCATATATGAATGCAATGCATGTATTGATTTCAGGGTTCTGATAGCTATAGTTTAAGATAAAATTTGATAAATAGTTTTCTTGCATTAATCTGGTTGTTATTAGGAATTAGAATTTGAAAGGAATTGGTTTATTTTCTGATAAAATAAATTTTTAAGCCTATATAAGTTGTTTAGTTTTCTGTGATGTCTGGAAAAAAATAAAACACAAACTAAATTCTGTTAAAATTGGGAAACATAGGTACCATGAGTTAATGTTCAGATTTACTTATTGAATCATTAAGTGGATGCAAGAATTTTAGATCAAAGATTAAGTACAGTGTTAAGAAAATAAAATGCAGTTCATGTGAACTGTATTTTACAATTTTATCAAAATCAATTGATCCTTGCTTTTAAATGGAGTGAATTGTTTTCTGGAAGTAGTTTATAAATCATAGATCACAAGAAAATCATTAAATTGATTTACAATTCAAAATTTAGTTGTAATTTTTGTAATTACAGTAAGAACCCTAGTTTACTGGGTTAAAAATATTTGGGTGCTGCGACTTCAAGGATGCATCGAGTTCAAAGATTTTTGGTGTGGCAGTAGATGGTGGGTTGATGAATTAGTCGCCGGAGTATGGTGTGAAATGGTGATCGGAGATGATAGGATTGGGTGTTGACAGGTTTATCACTGCAGTGGGTATAGGCTGTTACAGGTTTAGTTAAAAACTTGAATTCACATTCAAGTAGAAATTCTGGATTCTTGAGTGTTGAAGTGTTTTGTTGGGAATTGTGGTTGTAGGGGATGGCCAGAGAAGATGGTCAGAGATGGCCTGAGATGGGTAGGTGGTGCACAGTGATGGTGTTGTGCAGAGTTTGATGTTTCTGGGTTGCAGGGTTTTTGTCTCGGGTAATTTGATAAATTACTCGAAGCAGAGAGGCAAATAACTCGGAGTAACAGGGGAAATAACTCGAAGTAAATAGGGGAGTTCAGTGTGAATATGCTCAGGCTTTAACAACAGAACAGTTCTGTTTTGGAATTTTAAAATTTAAAGTTTTAAATTAATCTGGAAATGTAAACTCAAAATTTAAACTTGAATCTTAAGTTGAATTCAAATACTTTGAATTCTGATAATTGATAACATGTGAGTGCAGAGATTCAAATTTTATTTGAAATATAAAAATATAAAAGAAGAGGAACAGGGAACCTGTTTCCAGATTTTTAAAGTTGAATCAAAGTGCAAATTATATTGAGACTTTGGATTTTGAAAACTGAGTTTAATAATGAATTTAAATAAGTTTAAATTCTGTTCTTTTGAAATTATTTAAATTCTGGAAATCTTCAAAGTTTCAGATTTTTAATAAAACAGAAACTGTTTCTGTTTAATGTGAAGATAAGTTTAAATATTTTTTTTTTAGGGTGGAGATTTAAACTGAGTTTTAGTTTGAATTTGAAAATGAATTCAAATTTTAATTGTCTGAAATTTGAAACCATATTGTGTTTTAAATTTAAATTTGATTTGAAAATCTCAAGTATAAATGCATATGTGATTTGTATTTGGAATGGAAGGTTAAGTATTTAATTTAGGAATTCAAATGAATTGAAAACTGAGTTTTTAAATCTGGATTTAAATTTTTTAAACTTCAGTTTTAAAGTAAAGAATTTAAATTTAAATTGCTTTCAAATGATTTACATTTGAATTGAAGGTGAAATTGTAGGAAGAGTTTTAAAGAGTTTAAACTAAATTGAAAATGGAAGTTATATTTCAGTTTTGAGATTTTAAAGCAATTTTTAAATTTATTTGAATTCAAGTTGAATTGAAATCTAAATTGTTTTAAACTTATTAATAAAGTATATGTTTCTTTTTAACATATAAGATTAAGTTGTGTATTGTTTTAAACGCTTATTTAAGACAAATTTGAGTCTTGAGTTTAAAGAAAATGTTAAATGGAATTTAATGTAAATTTAAAAACATTTTGTTTTTAAATGCATAATTTAAATAAGGAATGTTTATCTAAAGATAAAGAAAAGTATAATGATCTGTAATTCATTTAATTATTAAGGTAGTACAAATGGATAATTAATATAATTAATTAATTAGGAAATGGATAATTAGTTAAAGTAATTAAGGGTTTTAATTTGATTAATTAAAGTTTAAGATTAATTTTTCTTAGAATAATTAATTTGTAATTAAGAAATCATTAATTGAATGATATTAGATTTTAAATTAATAATTGAAGATTTATTAATTGAATAAATATGGATAGTTAATTAATTAGGAATAATAAATGAAAGTAATCATGTAGGTAATAAATTTAAAACCACCCAGTTTATTCATCTTAATTGTAGATGCTGATTGTTATTGAATGTTGTGTGATGGATTGATATATTTGATATGTGATGTGATGCTATGTGATACTTTGTGCTGATTTGCTATATTTGTGATGAATATACTGTTGTATGAATATGAAACCCTTTGACCCGTAAAACGACATTTGAATTTCGATGCGACAGGGAGTCGGATTCCAGCTGGTTATCCGAAACCCACATCGAATCATATTAGTGAATTTTTGTGATTGATAATTTACTTTATCTATGAATCTGTGAATATAGATAAGCGCTATGGGTTATACCGCTTATCTTTATGATTGAATCTGTGATGATGATGTTGTGCACTATTGTGTTGAACCCCTAGACCACACTTATACACACACAAATATGGATTGCACGTGGAAATGGGTTAAGTCACAGATTTTGAAATTGTTTTAAAAAATTGAATTTTTGAATCCAAAATAGTTTTGGAATTAGAATTGAAGTTTTTGAAAAAAATGAATTTCAAAAAAATAAAAGTTATGTGAATAACTTAATTGAGTTTTGAAATTTAAATAATTTGATTTAAATTTGAATTCAATATTTGAAGTTGAATTCTATGATTTGAAAACTATGTTTAAAAAGTTATCCAACTTATAAATGGATTTATATGGGGTTTTAAACCATTTTAAAAAGTGATGTTTTGAAATTTAAATTTAAACCAAGATTTCAACTTGTATAAATCGGACTTTTCTGAAACGAAAACTATTGTTTTCAAATAATAGAAGCTTTCATATAAGAAATGGTTTTCCAATGTGTGTTAAAAGGAATTCAAGTTTTGAAAAGAAAATGGTATTCCAAGTTATAAATAAATCTTTGGAACGTGTTTTGAAAGCTATAGATTAACTCTTTAATTTAAAGATTTATTGAGTTAATCCAATTGAAATGGAAGTTGTTTTGAAATCTATGAATAGATCTTTGTGAAACTAGGTGAAACTTTGTGAAATAAATCTTTTTGTTTAAAGATTCAAAATGGTAATTTGTTTAACCATTTGAAAGAAAAGTTTTGGATTTTATAAGTTGTGACTTAACTAAAATCCCATATCCATATGTTTTAAAATATGGCGCTCATTATTCGGTTTAGCCGGGAGAGGACCTAGTGTCATATAGCCCATTCCGAATAGTGATACGACGTTATGGATAGCAATTGAAGACTGGTGGTGAAGACCGGATATTTCCGAAAACAAAAGGGTAACTCGTCGATTGTCTCTGCACTGGCTGATCCCCGGTATAGAGATCTCCATATGTGATGGGAAGTCCGGACGTGATTAGGGATTATCCGGATTTGCAAGGGCTTCTTCGGAAGTGCCTTCGGTTCTGTTCGAACCCGGAACAGACTTGTATGGTTGTATGTCCGACATTACACTTTGAGATGTTAACTGATTTCTATCCAATACATTTCTGCCTGGTGGCGGAGAATTTATTCTCTCAGCTTAACACCCTTCTCTGAGACGTACGAGCTCAGAGGTTATGTAGTTGATATTTATCAGTGATATTCCCAATTTGGTAATGTGGCATGCTGAGTGCTGCTGTGTGATGATCATTGGTTGATCATTTGTGATATGATCATTTGTTTGATCATTTATCTTTGTGATCATTGCTTTGGTCATTTGTTGACCCAAAGCATGGCTTTGTGCCAAAGCGTAGCTTTGTTGACGAGACTGCATCAGGACCTCACACCCCGGAAATGGTCGAAACAGGAAAGATGCGGCAAGGTTATGAGGGTCGCTCCCTTTAGGGTATGTCATTCCCTTCTGGTAAAGGGTGGTATCAGGTATGGAGCCCTGGTATTTAACCTATGTGGTTTCTCCAATCTCATTTACTGTGTGGTTGTTGCTTTGAGGTGCCTCGGATAAAGGTCCCAAAGGACCGGGGGATGGCATATTCGTGTAGTAGTTACCTAGTTACAGAGGTAACCCGGCCTTGTGTTGGCAGAGATCTAACCGTAACGTTAGTTTCTCGGGACGTCCCACCAGAGGCGATCCCATGTGGCAGTAGGAAGTTCCTTAGCCTGACCATTTGTTGGAAATCCATTCATCCAATACGTGCCTTGTAAGGTTTTAGTTGTAGAACCTGCCATTTAACATGGCAGCTATAGTAGGCATAGTATCATGGTACCTATGCTGGCTAGGATTTATATTATATTTTCGAAATGGTTTTCCACACTTTGCACTTATAGTAATAATATCAAAGAAATTTCTCGTATTAAGCATATTTGACTATCATAAGGAGAAATCTCCTCCAATTCTGCGTTTGCATTGTGTGTGTGGCGGGAGGCCTTATGGTAGTTTCATTTTCCAAAAAGCATTGCGGATTTCAAATTTAAATTCTTTTGTTTGTTTTCAAAGACCAATTGCTTTTGTTTGCTCATACCAGTCCCATGACTGACCTGGAGTTTATTGTTCCTTTCCTAAACTCTGGGTGCCCACTATTTTCCCACACGGGCAGTCTAGAGTTGGGGTTTTCAGATAATCAGTAGTAGGTGTAGATTTGATAGCTTTCAGCCTTAGGATTTGGCAATTACAATTGGATCGAGTTGCTTCTCTTCATCTTGATTTGGGAGTTCTCGCTATTTCTGGATTGATGCCTTGGAGATGGAGTTACAGCTGGAATTTGGATCGTGACAAAATGGTATCAGAGCTGAAGGTTAAAACTTTAGCTCAGGAGTATAACACATTAAGTAACTCATTAGAGATAGGGTGAAGTAAACCCTAGAATGAGTATATCCCTGAGATATCCGTTCGAATGCCTCAGTAAATTCTCTCACTATCCACTGATAGTAAGTATGAGTGCGAGAAGTGAACGAGATAGGGACAGGGAATACCACTACTAATGGTCAATACCCTGCAATAGCGGAAACAACTTTTCTCCATCAATCTCCTTTGATTCGATTCTCAATTCTTTTGATTGCTTCGTGACAGCTCCAAAAGAAGTTTCGGTGGATGGTGGCCCTACGAATCGTTGCAGGAAATTCTTACTTTGTATCTTCATCCGTTTCTTATCAGCTTTTCGTTCTAAACTCTAATGAATTTGAAGATTTGAATTAAATAAATTGAAAATTTTAAATTAAGTTAAATTGGTTAATAGAATGTAAAGCTAAATTTGAATTGTATAAATAAAACGATATCGGTTAAAACCAAATTTAAAATTGTAATTTCGTGTGTATATCAAAGTCTATATACTTTGGAGTATTCTGGCTTGAATTTGGTATCCATATCTAGCATTTGGGAATTGTTGAAAATTAAGCCCATCTATCTATTCTCTGGGATCCGTTATATTCTACAAACGATTAGTTATCCCTTCGAACTAATCAATGCCCTTGCATATTCGTAGACCGGTGAGCCCGATTATCTTGTGAAATAATTGTATGGGGTTGTTCTCATATTGTCGATATTCTGATTTGGTAAGCCGAATGCAGAATAAATATTTTGATCTGATCTGATCAATCATTTCTTTATCTATTATCTTTCCTTTCTCGTCTTCCTTGCAATTTCGAGGACGAAATTCTTTTAAGGGGGAAATCTGTAACATTCCTGAAAATTTATCAAGTTTAAAATTGGCAATTTAATTTATTTTTGAAAATAAATTGTGAATTATTAGGAAATTTTCTAGGATAACTAAATAATTTTGATTATAAATAGAAATTTATATTAGAAATTTAAGAATAAGTGATTTATAAAACAAGTATTGAACTTCAAAATAAAATGTATTAAAAATATAATGGAAATTAAAAGCCTGAGATTAATAAAAAGAGAATGATAGTTGTTTTCTAAAATATTAAATATATTTGGTAGATGTAACAAATTTCAAAAAAAAAAAGATTTATTTTAAGATTTTAATTCTCTTATATAAATAAGTATAACAATTGTTAATATGAAATCAAAGTGTTTGAATCCATTCTCTTCTTTTTATAAAGTTGTACAAAATAAATAAAAAAAAAATATGAATGTAAATTGTGTAAATATAAATTTTTAAATAAATGTATGAACCAAATTAAAGGTTGAGTGTGTAAATAATAAAAAGATTGTGATATATATGTTGATAAATGTTTACAAAAGTAAATATGATATAAAAAATAAAATTTAACATTCTTTTGTCTTTAAGAATTTAAATGTAAACATATGCATACATTCACATGGATTTGAAGTAAAGAGATGGAGTGTAGGAGTTAATAAAATCTAAAGGTTATAATGATTTCTTACAAATGGCATTCCATATCATTATTTTTATTAAATAATGAAATTTAAAATTTCAAGAAAACTCTCCATTTTCCCATATTCAAATCTAATAACATCTCAGCAAATCTGAGAATAAGATTTGCCTCCAAAATTCTCAATATCAAGGCTGTTCAAGAAAAAAAAACAAACAACTCAGTTCGAAATGCAAAAAAAAGAAAAAAAGCAAAGAAAAGAAAAACTCAATGCAAATGGAAATATGGAGAACAGAAATAAAAATCAAAAAAAAAAACAAGAAGCAAAGCAATTCAAAACAAATGCAAATGCATCAAGCTAACAACTTCAAACCGCAGATCTGAAGCATGCATTATGCATTTCAATTCAAACAAGATCATCTCAAAGCAAATCTGGGATTTAGTCTCTGCTTCCTGGAGAAAAGAAAAAAAGATAAGTAAATTTCTTTAAAAGCTTTTAATTTTATATTGATAATCAGTAAATAAAACAAACATTTAAAACAACTTTATTTAATAAATTGCAGGAAGAAATCAAGATCAAAGAAGTTTAAAACCCTTTCTGGTTTTAACTGCAGAGAAGCTTTCTCAGTTGTATGGAAATTTAAACTGTAAGTAAAATCAAATATGTTTGTAATTTTTGAAGTAAATACAATAGAAAGTAAGCAAGGTTTCTTCTTACAATTTACAGATATAAAAACTCCAAGATTTAAAGAAGGAAAACAAAAGAAAAAAATATACACAGGCTCAAAAAGAAATTCTTCTCTTCCTTCCTCTGTTCTTGTTTCTGCTGCCAATACCCAGGTGAGCCAACTTGAAAATCTTCCCTTTGAATCTGATATCTATGAATCTGTGAATTGCTTTGTTGTGCTTGCTTGTTGATATTGGATTGCTGCATGTGTTTGTTTGGGAACAAGTATATTGTTCTTGGTTCACAGTTTTGAAAATTTTAAGAAAAGGACCTATATATTCTTGTTTAAACAAATTCAAAGCCCTGAGTACTGAAAGTAGATGTTTTGTGATATTGTAAAGTCATACCAAAAAAAATAAAAAAAATTCCAGAAGCAAATATTTAGTATTTAAACAAAAATAGGAAGTAACAAGGAAGACCAAAATACCCAGATCTAATTAAATCAAAACAAATCTGGTCTCTGTTCTTTTGGAATCCAGGTGAACAAATCTTATTTTTAAAACCAGGTTTCTTTTAAAAAGTGAGTAACACTTAATTTAAAGTAAATTAAGTAGGATTGCTTGCTTGATTTTCTTGTAAGTTAAATATTTGTACATGTTTTAATTTTTTTCCTGCCTGTGCATATATGAATGCAATGCATGTATTGATTTCAGGGTTCTGATAGCTATAGTTTAAGATAAAATTTGATAAATAGTTTTCTTGCATTAATCTGGTTGTTATTAGGAATTAGAATTTGAAAGGAATTGGTTTATTTCCTGATAAAATAAATTTTTAAGCCTATGTAAGTTGTTTAGTTTTCTGTGATGTCTGGAAAAAAATAAAACACAAACTAAATTCTGTTAAAATTGGGAAACATAGGTACCATGAGTTAATGTTCAGATTTACTTATTGAATCATTAAGTGGATGCAAGAATTTTAGATCAAAGATTAAGTACAGTGTTAAGAAAATAAAATGCAGTTCATGTGAACTGTATTTTACAATTTTATCAAAATCAATTGATCCTTGCTTTTAAATGGAGTGAATTGTTTTCTGGAAGTAGTTTATAAATCATAGATCACAAGAAAATCATTAAATTGATTTACAATTCAAAATTTAGTTGTAATTTTTGTAATTACAGTAAGAACCCTAGTTTACTGGGTTAAAAATATTTGGGTGCTGCGACTTCAAGGATGCATCGAGTTCAAAGATTTTTGGTGTGGCAGTAGATGGTGGGTTGATGAATTAGTCGCCGGAGTATGGTGTGAAATGGTGATCGGAGATGATAGGATTGGGTGTTGACAGGTTTATCACTGCAGTGGGTATAGGCTGTTACAGGTTTAGTTAAAAACTTGAATTCACATTCAAGTAGAAATTCTGGATTCTTAAGTGTTGAAGTGTTTTGTTGGGAATTGTGGTTGTAGGGGATGGCCAGAGAAGATGGTCAGAGATGGCCTGAGATGGGTAGGTGGTGCACAGTGATGGTGTTGTGCAGAGTTTGATGTTTCTGGGTTGCAGGGTTTTTGTCTCGGGTAATTTGATAAATTACTCGAAGCAGAGAGGCAAATAACTCGGAGTAACAGGGGAAATAACTCGAAGTAAATAGGGGAGTTCAGTGTGAATATGCTCAGGCTTTAACAACAGAACAGTTCTGTTTTGGAATTTTAAAATTTAAAGTTTTAAATTAATCTGGAAATGTAAACTCAAAATTTAAACTTGAATCTTAAGTTGAATTCAAATACTTTGAATTCTGATAATTGATTACATGTGAGTGCAGAGATTCAAATTTTATTTGAAATATAAAAATATAAAAGAAGAGGAACAGGGAACCTGTTTCCAGATTTTTAAAGTTGAATCAAAGTGCAAATTATATTGAGACTTTGGATTTTGAAAACTGAGTTTAATAATGAATTTAAATAAGTTTAAATTCTGTTCTTTTGAAATTATTTAAATTCTGGAAATTTTCAAAGTTTAAGATTTTTAATAAAACAGAAACTGTTTCTGTTTAATGTGAAGATAAGTTTAAATATTTTTTTTTTAGGGTGGAGATTTAAACTGAGTTTTAGTTTGAATTTGAAAATGAATTCAAATTTTAATTGTCTGAAATTTGAAACCATATTGTGTTTTAAATTTAAATTTGATTTGAAAATCTCAAGTATAAATGCATATGTGATTTGTATTTGGAATGGAAGGTTAAGTATTTAATTTAGGAATTCAAATGAATTGAAAACTGAGTTTTTAAATCTGGATTTAAATTTTTTAAACTTCAGTTTTAAAGTAAAGAATTTAAATTTAAATTGCTTTCAAATGATTTACATTTGAATTGAAGGTGAAATTGTAGGAAGAGTTTTAAAGAGTTTAAACTAAATTGAAAATGGAAGTTATATTTCAGTTTTGAGATTTTAAAGCAATTTTTAAATTTATTTGAATTCAAGTTGAATTGAAATCTAAATTGTTTTAAACTTATTAATAAAGTATATGTTTCTTTTTAACATATAAGATTAAGTTGTGTATTGTTTTAAACGCTTATTTAAGACAAATTTGAGTCTTGAGTTTAAAGAAAATGTTAAATGGAATTTAATGTAAATTTAAAAACATTTTGTTTTTAAATGCATAATTTAAATAAGGAATGTTTATCTAAAGATAAAGAAAAGTATAATGATCTGTAATTCATTTAATTATTAAGGTAGTACAAATGGATAATTAATATAATTAATTAATTAAGAAATGGATAATTAGTTAAAGTAATTAAGGGTTTTAATTTGATTAATTAAAGTTTAAGATTAATTTTTCTTCGAATAATTAATTTGTAACTAAGAAATCATTAATTGAATGATATTAGATTTTAAATTAATAATTGAAGATTTATTAATTGAATAAATATGGATAGTTAATTAATTAGGAATAATAAATGAAAGTAATCATGTAGGTAATAAATTTAAAACCACCCAGTTTATTCATCTTAATTGTAGATGCTGATTGTTATTGAATGTTGTGTGATGGATTGATATATTTGATATGTGATGTGATGCTATGTGATACTTTGTGCTGATTTGCTATATTTGTGATGAATATACTGTTGTATGAATATGAAACCCTTTGACCCGTAAAACGACATTTGAATTTCGATGCGACAGGGAGTCGGATTCCAGCTGGTTATCCGAAACCCACATCGAATCATATTAGTGAATTTTTGTGATTGATAATTTACTTTATCTATGAATCTGTGAATATAGATAAGCGCTATGGGTTATACCGCTTATCTTTATGATTGAATCTGTGATGATGATGTTGTGCACTATTGTGTTGAACCCCTAGACCACACTTATACACACACAAATATGGATTGCACGTGGAAATGGGTTAAGTCACAGATTTTGAAATTGTTTTAAAAATTTGAATTTTTGAATCCAAAATAGTTTTGGAATTAGAATTGAAGTTTTTGAAAAAAATGAATTTCAAAAAAATAAAAGTTATGTGAATAACTTAATTGAGTTTTGAAATTTAAATAATTTGATTTAAATTTGAATTCAATATTTGAAGTTGAATTCTATGATTTGAAAACTATGTTTAAAAAGTTATCCAACTTATAAATGGATTTATATGGGGTTTTAAACCATTTTAAAAAGTGATGTTTTGAAATTTAAATTTAAACCAAGATTTTAACTTGTATAAATCGGACTTTTCTGAAACGAAAACTATTGTTTTCAAATAATAGAAGCTTTCATATAAGAAATGGTTTTCCAATGTGTGTTAAAAGGAATTCAAGTTTTGAAAAGAAAATGGTATTCCAAGTTATAAATAAATCTTTGGAACGTGTTTTGAAAGCTATAGATTAAATCTTTAATTTAAAGATTTATTGAGTTAATCCAATTGAAATGGAAGTTGTTTTGAAATCTATGAATAGATCTTTGTGAAACTAGGTGAAACTTTGTGAAATAAATCTTTTTGTTTAAAGATTCAAAATGGTAATTTGTTTAACCATTTGAAAGAAAAGTTTTGGATTTTATAAGTTGTGACTTAACTAAAATCCCATATCCATATGTTTTAAAATATGGCGCTCATTATTCGGTTTAGCCGGGAGAGGACCTAGTGTCATATAGCCCATTCCGAATAGTGATACGACGTTATGGATAGCAATTGAAGACCGGTGGTGAAGACCGGATATTTCCGAAAACAAAAGGGTAACTCGTCGATTGTCTCTGCACTGGCTGATCCCCGGTATAGAGATCTCCATATGTGATGGGAAGTCCGGACGTGATTAGGGATTATCCGGATTTGCAAGGGCTTCTTCGGAAGTGCCTTCGGTTCTGTTCGAACCCGGAACAGACTTGTATGGTTGTATGTCCGACATTACACTTTGAGATGTTAACTGATTTCTATCCAATACATTTCTGCCTGGTGGTGGAGAATTTATTCTCTCAGCTTAACACCCTTCTCTGAGACGTACGAGCTCAGAGGTTATGTAGTTGATATTTATCAGTGATATTCCCAATTTGGTAATGTGGCATGCTGAGTGCTGCCGTGTGATGATCATTGGTTGATCATTTGTGATATGATCATTTGTTTGATCATTTATCTTTGTGATCATTGCTTTGGTCATTTGTTGACCCAAAGCATGGCTTTGTGCCAAAGCGTAGCTTTGTGGACGAGACTGCATCAGGACCTCACACCCCGGAAATGGTCGAAACAGGAAAGATGCGGCAAGGTTATGAGGGTCGCTCCCTTTAGGGTATGTCATTCCCTTCTGGTAAAGGGTGGTATCAGGTATGGAGCCCTGGTATTTAACCTATGTGGTTGCTCCAATCTCATTTACTGTGTGGTTGTTGCTTTGAGGCGCCTCGGATAAAGGTCCCAAAGGACCGGGGGATGGCATATTCGTGTAGTAGTTACCTAGTTACAGAGGTAACCCGGCCTTGTGTTGGCAGAGATCTAACCGTAACGTTAGTTTCTCGGGACGTCCCACCAGAGGCGATCCCATGTGGCAGTAGGAAGTTCCTTAGCCTGACCATTTGTTGGAAATCCATTCATCCAATACGTGCCTTGTACGGTTTTAGTTGTAGAACCTGCCATTTAACATGGCAGCTATAGTAGGCATAGTATCATGGTACCTATGCTGGCTAGGATTTATATTATATTTTCGAAATGGTTTTCCACACTTTGCACTTATAGTAATAATATCAAAGAAATTTCTCGTATTAAGCATATTTGACTATCATAAGGAGAAATCTCCTCCAATTCTGCGTTTGCATTGTGTGTGTGTGGCGGGAGGCCTTATGGTAGTTTCATTTTCCAAAAAGCATTGCGGATTTCAAATTTAAATTCTTTTGTTTGTTTTCAAAGACCAATTGCTTTTGTTTGCTCATACCAGTCCCATGACTGACCTGGAGTTTATTGTTCCTTTCCTAAACTCTGGGTGCCCACTATTTTCCCACACGGGCAGTCTAGAGTTGGGGTTTTCAGATAATCAGTAGTAGGTGTAGATTTGATAGCTTTCAGCCTTAGGATTTGGCAATTACAATTGGATCGAGTTGCTTCTCTTCATCTTGATTTGGGAGTTCTCGCTATTTCTGGATTGATGCCTTGGAGATGGAGTTACAGCTGGAATTTGGATCGTGACATCGTGGCCGACTTAACCCTTGTGCAATTGTAGATTGCGCTGCATCATCCTCTCACGGTTGACAGAAATTCGACCTCGAATTTTCACCATCTTCTTCCACATCAAGCTCATTTCCACAATACGGAATTAAGTATTTGATGTTGAAAACATTAGAAGTATGAACATCATCGGGTAACCTCAGCTGATATGCATTCTCATTGATTTTTTTCAAAATTTCAACTGGACCAATTTTCCGCGCCTTCAATTTATTGTACGTTCCCACTGGAAAACGATCCTTCGTTTGTACAACATATACTAAATCTCCTTCGTTAAATTCAACACTTCTTCTCTTCAGATCTGTCGATCGTTTATACTTCTCATTCGCCTTCTCCAATTGTTCCTGAACGATTCTATGGCATTCTGTCAACCCATCCACAAAATCAACAGCCCACTTAACTGTCCCCCTCGGTTGTGGCACTATCACTAAATCCAACGGCCCCTTTGGCAAGCTCGAATATATAATCCGAAATGGACTGAAACCCGTACTACGGTTGATAGCATGATTAGGAGCAAACTCCGCTTGACACAATTTCGAATCCCAGCTCTTCAAATTGTCCTTCACAATACATCTTAATAAGTTTCCCAATGACCTGTTAACCACCTCCGTTTGTCCATCAGTTTGTGGATGATAAGCGCTACTAAAATTCAGCTTCGTTCCGACCATCTTCCACAAACTTAGCCAAAAATGACTCAAAAAGCGAGTATCTCTATCTGAAACAATAGACCCTGGCAACCCATGAAGTCGATAGATCTCTTTGAAATATAACTGAGCAACTTGAACATCATCTGCCGTCTTCTTACAAGCAATAAAATTTGCCATTTTCGAAAATCGATCCACCACAACATATATAGAGTCATTTCCCCTTTGAGTTCTCGGCAAACCCAACACGAAATCCATGCTAATGTCTACCCACAGTTTTGTAGGAACAGGTAATGGCATATACAATCCCGCAGTTGTAGCTGTCCCTTTCGAAACCTGACAAACATGACATCTACACACAAACCTTTCAACCTCTTTCCTTATTGACGGCCAAAAATAAGATTGAGAAATTAACTGCAAAGTATGATCTCTACCCACATGGCCTTCTTCATGTAATTCTTTGATAATCTTCATTCTCAAACTACCTTCTGGTACGCACAATTGATTCCCCTTAAACAAGAACCCATCTACCAACATGAATTCATCAGTACTCCCATCCTTGACTTTCTCAACAAATTTCATAAAGTAAGGATTTTCTTCAAGCAACTCTGGCAATAGTTCAAACCCTGTCA
Source organism: Allium cepa (assembly GCA_030765085.1). Taxonomy (NCBI): domain Eukaryota; kingdom Viridiplantae; phylum Streptophyta; class Magnoliopsida; order Asparagales; family Amaryllidaceae; genus Allium; species Allium cepa. The sequence continues at coordinate 448,005,184 of CM060931.1, forward strand.
CTTCAACTTTCATTGTCGTCAACAAATGATTCCTCCTGCTCAATGCATCAGCCACACGATTCGTCACCCCTGATTTGTGTTTAACAACAAAAGTAAACTGTTGTAAATACGCGACCCATGAAGCGTGCCTAGCTGAAATTTTGTCCTGCCCTTGCAAATGCTTCAAAGCTTCATGATCCGTATAGAGAACAAACTCCTTCTGAAACAGGTAATGTCTCTAATGCTTCACACCTTGAACAATTGCGTAAAACTCAACATCATAAGTGCTATATCTCAACTTAGCTCCAGACAACTTCTCACTGAAATAAGCAACTGGTCTTCCTTTCTAACTCAAAACTCCACCAACCCCAACCTTCGATGCATCAGTATGTAATTCAAACAACAACTGAAAATCCGGTAAAACTAGAATTGGTGTTGTCGTCAATAGTGTTTTGATCTTTTCAAAAGCAACCCCTGCTTCCTCTGACCACTCAAACTTCTTTCCTTTCATGCAATCGGTTACTGGTGCCATTACACTGCTAAAATGTGGAATGAACCTTCGATAGAAAGATACCAACCCATGAAAACTTCTCACTTCAGTAATTGTCTTGGGTTGTGGCCAACTCCTGACAGCTTCTACTTTACTTTCATCCACTTGAATTCCTTCTTTCGATAGAATGTATCCCAGAAACAAAACACTGTGCGTCATGAACACGCACTTCTTTGTTGCAGCATAAAATTTCTCCTGTCGTAGAATCAACAGTACTTCACGCAAATGCTGGACATGCTTTTCCATACTCCCACCGTATATCAAAATATCATCAAAGTAAACTACCACAAACTTCCCAATGAATGGTCTGAAAATCTGGTTCATTACTCTCATAAAAGTACTCGGAGCATTTGATAAGCCAAACGGCATAACCAACCATTCGTATAGACCTTTCCTGGTTTTAAAAGCAGTCTTCCATTCATCACCTGGTCTAATACGAATCTGATGGTATTCACTCTTCAGGTCAATCTTGGAAAACACAACAGCCCCACTCAATTGATCAATCAAATCATCAAACCTCGGCATAGGAAATCTGTATCTCACGGTGATCTTGTTTAGAGCCTGACTGTCCATACACATCCTCCACGTTCCATCCTTCTTCGGTACCAATAAGGCTGGCACGGCACATGGACTCAAACTCTCCTGAACACGCCCCTATTCTAACAGCTCCTCCACCTGCCTTCTCAGTTCCTCATGCTCCTTAGGACTCATCATGTAATGTGGTCTGTGTGGTAATACTGCCCCTGGAACAAGATCAATTTGATGTTGAATATCCCACAACGGTGGTAACTCCGTTGGCAACTCTTCAGGAAACACATCTTTGAATTCTTCCACTATCGGTTTTACTTCCTCTGGAACTTCAAAAGATTCAGTAGCTTCACGTCCAATCAACAAAAACACCTCTGGACCGTCCTCTACTTCTTCGATGAATTCTTTCAAAGTCAACAGAGTCTTCAGCTCCTCAATCTCCTCTGATTTGCTCTCTCCTTGCTGTCTCTTCTTTGGAACCAAAATGATCTTAACACCTTCAAACATAAACCTGTAACTATTGGTCCGACCGTCATGTTGCACTGCTCGATCATACTGCCATGGTCTTCCCAAAAGTAAATGACAAACATCCATCTCCACAACATCACACCAAATCTCGTCTTTATACTTCTTCCCAATAGAAAATGGAACATGTACTTGCCTGTCCACCTTCACCTCTCCTCCTTTTCTGAACCACGCTAACTTGTAAGGATTTGGATGCTTCTCCGTTTTCAGTTTCAACTTTCTCACAGCTTCGGTAGAAATAATATTGTCACAACTTCCTGCGTCAATCACAAATTTACAAACCTTTCCCAGAATAGTGCATGTTGACTGAAAGATGTTACTCCTCAACCAACTAGTTTCTTCTTCATGCTTCGGTATTAAACAAGACCTCCTCATCATTAGATTACATGCTTCATCTCCAGACGCGATATCCTGTTCATCCTCCTCAATTGGACTGGAATAACCTTCACCAACATCCTCACCTTCAACTTCAGCAATCATAGTTCGTTTCTTTGGCTTCGGACATTCATTACTCTTGTGACCCACTTCCTGGCAATTATAACACTTGAAATTGTTGTTGACCTTTGTCTTCGCAACTTCATTCACAACTGGTTTACTAACAGCTTTAGAAACATTGGAACCCCCACTAACACCTTTGTTCAGAATATTGGAACTTGTAAACACACCACCACCTCGTCTTCCCTGCTTCTCCCAAGCCAACGCTTTCTGATGTGCTTCTGCTACAAATCTAGGATCAAACATATTCACCATGTCTTGAATTCGCATCCTCAACCCTCCAACAAATCTAGCAGTCAACTGTTCCTCTGTCTCCATAATATCGTTCCTGGCAATCAGTTGATAAAATTCATCAGCATAATCACTAACAGTCTTTGTCCCTTGCCTCGGATTTTGCAACCTCTGGAACCTAAGTGATTGATAATTATAAGGCAAGAATGTAGCTTTCATCATCTTCTTCATCTTCTCCCATGTAACAATCTTTGACTTCCCCATTCTCTCCCGCGTAAGTTTAGTCTGCTGCCACCATGCCATAGCTCTACCTCTCAAACGAGCAGCAACCAACTTAACCCTTCGATTCTCAGGAACTTCTTTAAAGTCAAAAATTTCTTCAACATTAGACAACCAATCAAGAAATTCTTCAGCTACCATTCCACCCTTGAATTCTGGAATTTCCATCTTCATACCCGACTCCCAACGTCGATCATCCTCAACATCCCGATATACATTTCGTACTTGGTCTCGATCTCGATAATGAATGATAGCTCTATCACCCTCTTCATTAAAATCAAATGTATGTCTATATCGATTTCGACCATCAACATCCCTTCGATCACACATGTCTCTTCTACCATGTCTCTCTTCATCTCGATATGGCTCATCTTCAAACTCACGTGGAGTTCTTCTCTCTTCATGTCCATAGTCATGGTGATCTCTCCTCGATGAAATTGATGTTTCTCTTCTCTCTCTAAAAGATTGTGGCGACACCCTCCTCGCTTCCGTAACCGATGGCGAAACTCTGTTTCCTCCATGGTTCGAGACTGGCGACCTTCTCCTTTGACTTTGATTCAAATCATTCATCAATTTCTCTAACTTCCCAATACCTTCATCAAATTTCTCATTAATGCGTTGTTCCATTTGCTCGGCTTCTTCTCTTCTATACAACGCTTCAACATTCTGATGACGGTTAGCTCTTCTCGGCGGCATGATTAAATCAATACAAACACTTCAAAACTTCACAAATCCTCTACAAATCAAACTTCAACTAGTTCGCACAAGTTCAACAAGTTCGGCCCTAACTTCAACCAATAATACCAAACTGATGCACGGCCCAAACTTAACAGAAAGTTATTCTCGGCGTTCACTTCAAACTCTCGGCTTAACAAGTGATGTACGACTCTACCCAACTCGGCTCAAACTCAAACACCTTTCCAACTTTGATCCAAAATGAAATGGATCGAAAGTTCTCCTCTTGTTGCAACAAACTATGAACACGATGAACACCAACTTCAAACTCCTTGGCTCCAAGACTCGGCTTAGCTATGATTGGCTAAGTCTAGCTCTGATACCAAAAACTGACGCAGCGGATAATAACAAAACGATATAGATCGATGAAAGTAGCAAATGGTGGATTGAAGATACTGAAATGCCCAAATTCGTTGATCACAAAGATACCGAATTCTAGCTATCTTCGACACGTTGATCGCGCACGATACCGTGAAAGAAGATCTACAATTCTTCAAACGTTGATCAAGCACACTTGATACCGTGAATTGGCTTCAACGATCGTTGATTCGAGCGCACTCGAATAACCTAAAGTGGAGATAGGAGATCACACTCAACTACCAATTTAGATGAAAGCACACAGCAATCAAAACAAAGTTTTATTCAATAATCAACTCCCTTACAAATGACCCAATATTCCTATTTATAGGCGTCACAACTCAAAACATCACAACAGAAACACACCCGACCTATCATAAGTCGTCCACGACTCATCACATAAAGACCACACGACTCATGACTTAAGTTAGGTCGTACGCGACCTATCATCCAGCGACTCAACGACTTAAAAGACGCGACTTAGTCAGCAGCGACTCAACAAACACAACGACTTAAGTTGGTACATATATACAACACACGGTCAATGACTTAACAGTATATACAATGACTTAACAGTATATACAATACACGACATAAGCAAAAGACGACTTAAGAACATAACGACTTAATGAATACAACGACATACGACTTAAGCAAGCCGTGACTTAACGACTTAAAATGACGCGGCTTAACAGAGTAGCTTCTGCACCGCTTCACGCGACCTAACTAGGTCGTAACTCGTTGCAGCGACTTAAGGAAACAGTGATATCTGGATGACCTAAGTTAGGTCGTTCGCAGTCAACGACCTTGGGCTTAGGTCTTACGCGACCTAAGACTCTGTTAACTCGTGTCGTCTCTTCGTTGGCTCCTATAGCTATAGGTCGTAAACGACCTAAAGTAATTGAACGACTTAAGCCTTTGTTAGGTTGTAGACGACCTAAAACTCCCTTAGGTCGTGGCCGACTTATCCCTTGTGCAATTGTAGATTGCGCTGCATCAATATCTAAAATCGCAAGGCATTTGGATGTCATTAAATAGGGTTTTCTCATCAACACATATCATATAATCTATATGAACAAGCATAAATCATAACATGTATATATAAACATTTTGCTCTTCAAAGTCATAGCTAAACTTTCAAGATAAATTCAGGATTCACCTTAAAACCGAAATCATAAGAAAAATGAAACGTAGTAATTATTTACCTTAGCTTTGTGATTAAGGATATGAAATGTGATCTTGATTAAGTTAGTTTAATTCTTCCTCTTTGTAAACCCTAGCTTTATCATCTCTTGAGATTAAAAAAGGTGGCCGTCCTTAAAATGTTCTTTGCTTGAGAAAATGTAATGAACGCATGTTGATTTCCTAAGGCTTTAGGGTATAAGTCTTATCATTTACCTATTATGCCCTTCCTTATTTCCCAACACTTATTTCCCATTTATTTCTTCAGTTCATTTTTATATATAGGTATGACTACCCTTTAATTATAATCAAATCTCAACCCATTATTCTTCCCACATTATTTTATTTGATTTAAGCAATTAAATATCCTAAATAATATCACTGAAAATATGGGATGTTACAGCTTCATTAATAGTCGAACCACTATAAAAATCTATTGTCTCTTTAGTTATCTAACAGTTATTATTCCATGTTTTTATTTTATTTGCCTTGATAAATAAGGCTAGTGCATTCATACTTAATTCAGGGCATTAATCCACTTTATTGGATGAACAATATTAAAACCTTTAATAGAAATTTTGAAATTCTATTAAATAGTCTAACTATTGTAATAATTAGCACTAAATTTCCCACCATGAATTTTCATTATTAGATCCAGGAGTTCTAATGTTTTGTGAATTTGCGTTTGTACATCTTCTTTTGGAACCCAACCTCTCTCCTCCTTTCTTCCACGGTATCAAGCTAAGTTCAAACAACACTTATTCTGCTTAGATTCATAAGTTAGGCTTCGAGGGAAGGGGACATCAACCTCAATGGGTAGCATGGCTACATACCAATAGAACACTGAAATTGTGGGAATGCTTGGTTAATGTTGTTGGATCTGCGCTAGCCCATATCGAAAGTTATAGGTGAATTTTTTTATGAAATTTCACTTATTGGATCTTTATTGGGCCTATGAATTCTATTTTGTTTAAATATTATTTAAATAAAACCTTTTATTTTATTTTATTTAAATTTATAATTTACATAGTTTTATTTAATTGATATATTGATATATATATATATATGTATGTATGTACATACGTACGTATGTAACATATAAACATATATATATGTGCATATGCATATGCAACCCATGCAAGGGATAACATGACCATTTATAAATAAGAATTAAATCGCAATGAACATGTTAACTCATCTTATATGCAAGTATATATTATCCAAATATATGTATGTATATAAATTACTATAATTTGTATGTATATGTATGTTAAGTTAGTTTAAATAATTATATATATTAAAAATTACTTGTAAATATTTATGTATGCATATATTATCTTACAAATAAAATATTAATATTATGTATACACATGTTATTATGATATATTAATCTAAATATATATAAGTTATTCTAAATATTACAATATACATTTATATTTTATAAGCCATGAATATTATATGCATACATATATATAATAATTATATATATATGCAAAAATATATATTTATGATATATATATATAAATATATTAATAACATTATTAAAAAAATTATTTCCAAGTAATGCGCATAGCACAAAAAAATTATTTTAATTTTTAATTTAAAATGCATTTTTAATTAAATATTTATTCAAAATTAATAGAACATGAATAAAAATAATTTTACAATTTTCTATTTCAAAATTTATAATTTCAAAAAATCCTAGCTAATATTTATGGCTTGATGAATTTTTTTAAATGATTGAATTTTTTAAATAATTAAAGTAAGAGGAGGCAGGATGCCGCACTTTATTAATATAAACTCTAATGTCGAATATTAATAAGTGGAAGGACTCCAAGCTTCATGAGACATTATGTGAGATGATCTCAAATGATAAGTGTAACGACCCTTAATTTTAATGATTATATATTTAAATAATTTATTTAAATATTAAATTGTTAATTTATTTATAACCCAAAACATGGGATTTCTCACATATGATCGAATCAGGACTAGAGACCACTTTCATTGAGTTTGTATTGACATTGCAAATTTAAATAAGTATAAGGATCGTTGTATTTAAAGATTGAATGGTCGAAATGGTCGAAAAAAGCACGGAATTATCATCCCGAAGCGCTGTCTTGGATAGTGATGAATTTATACATTTGGTATTGGAAAATTGAAGTGATGCATGCATATGAGTTTCGTTGCTATCAGGCGCGTTGTTTAGTCGTACGAGCCCGAAACGAGTGATGGATTATTTGAAAAATCACACAAGTCATATATTATACTATTATAAACAACCATTATCCAATCTCTCTCTCTATCCAGTTACTGTTCTATTGAAAATAAATGGTCGCCTCTCTAAAGTTTCTTCAAAAGTTAAAATAGATTTATTTAAGCCGCTAAAAATAATGTGACTTGCTGAGACCATGGCTAGGAGATCTTTAAGCCTATGTACATATTGTTGCTTGCAGCATCATTTTGGTGTCACCCATTTGAATAGTAGCCACTGATTAAAGTTTCATTTTGCAAACAATAGAGAAGGCGTTAGGTGACAGGGACGAAACCATTAAGTTTCTCTTGCATTCAGCACCTTTCCATGCCGATCGTTGGAGCTCTAAATCCTTGGCTGAGAATGCATCACCATTGGGAGGCCAAACTTGTTAGCAGGTCTCTTTTTGCTAGGCTGAATCAAGCTTCACAACTTCGGGTCCATTACGAGAGGATGTGAAGGCGATCACATAAGCGAAAATGGGATTGAATTTCATTCAGTAATTGGAGGGAAATCGATTGGGGAAGATGGTGGAAATGCACGAAAGTTTGGTTTCTTGGTAGTTCATGTATAGGCACTATCATTTGGAAAGGAAGTTAATTAGCTAAGGTAATTAAAATAACTAACTATATTTAAGTTAATTTCTCACTAAATCTTAAAACTTATATATTGCGTATCTTTTGCATAAGAGGTCCATTTTGGACGTGGTTTCTTACGTTGCATTCGTGATAGAGAGCTCTATGATTTGTTGATAGTTTGGACAAATTTAGCTGAGGTTAGTCATATTATCTCTCACCATACTATGATTGTTAGTATAGTATTAAAACGATATTTTGATATGATTTATAACTTTAAAATGTGATTTATTTAAACTTATATCTTATTTCATAAAAAGAATTAAAAGTGTTCTAAAATGGCTTAAATTAAATGTCACAACTTTCCCATTCCTATTTTGACGATATTGATAGATTTAGGCTACTGCTGATATATATCCTCCATTGCTTGTTTTGGATGTATTTTTTTATGTTATTATAGATATAGGTAGGCTATTATAGATGATTTTATGCTTGTTGGTTATTTTTCTACTTGTTTGTTAGTTGGTTGAAAATGCCATTCAAAGGCGATATAGGATTAGGATATATCCCAAAAGATAGGATTTCATAAATAGAGTATCAAGAACACCGACTGAAATGAAAATGAAGCGAGTGGATTTGAACATGCGCTTCGGACTTCAAGGGAGATGCTAGAATTTTTCATTTGGTTTGCACTTAACAATTTTTGGTTAAGTGCACGACCAAAGTGGTCATTATCGACTACTCTGGACTAGTCAATATCTACCACTACTTATGATGGTTGATTCATCCAGTATGACATAGACAATGGAGAGCCTTTGAAGAGCATTACATAATGGTTCGTTTAGTATTAGATTTCGATGCTATGGATCTTCGATGAGCAGTTTGGCACTGAAGCAAGGATGGGATGCTTCAATGCAATGACTTCATGATTTGACGAAGATGATTCCATGATGGAAAGTGACGCTTCGAAGATGGATAGTCGTAGTTCAAAAGGCAGAGTAGAGGACTATGATTTAGATTGAGGGGGACTGTTGGAGGTAGATTACGGGACACATGATGACACTTTGTGGCTTATGATGGTTGCTCAAAGTAGTTTCCAACTATGAAGACTTCAAACGGAAGTTGCAAGGACAGTTCCAAGATGAGCTCTACTGTGGATGATGTGTGCAAAGGGATCATTGATATTCGTAGGTTTCGAGGTATACCCATAAAGCAGGGGGTATGTGAGGGCGCACACTTGGGTTTTGATGCGTACAACGGATCACATGATGTTTCAATTTGAGTACCCTATGTTGTTTTGATGCATGTAGTCTAGTTCATGGTCTATTGAGTGGCATGGACTCAAGTACTGAGAAACTGGAATGTTGAGTAGTCCTTGACTTGATGATGAGGTCATATGAGTATCATATATCCAATGTACAGAGTGATTGAATGTGAGGATGGATGAGGGAAGCTATTTTTGTTTTCTCACCTTAGGGTTGTCATATGTTGTAGATATTACAGATGCCGATATCTAGACACCCTTAGTGCTTCGATGTATAGTACACCCATAACGACTATGATATAGAATAGCATATATCCTATGTTATGTGCTAACTTTGTGGATGCAGGGATAAGTCAAGTATGGTTCTCTATACCCTCTATTCCATATACTATATGAACTTTTATAGTGTTTTGAGATTATTTATTGCTCACATCAGACTGTTGTTTGACTCAAGGTTTTATGCTTTGCTTCTTATTATCTTGGATGCTCTTAAATAATAGACTAGACAGCCAGTGCAAATAACACTTGGAGATGTGCAGATGGACTAGAAAATGGTGACACTTTCATATATTTATATTTTTGTTTATATTATTTTTATTGTGCGACACTATGGAGCCTTAACATTGTTGACATACTATAATTAGAGACAGTTTATCGGTTAAGTTTATTTATTAATTGTATAAACCCTATTATTGTTTTGTATAACTGTATGAGCCTATGTACTTTAATCATGTAGTTTATATAGTTATTACCATCTCGCATGTTTTATATCTGTGATTACTACCATATTTTATCTAAGGCGCTATGACATATATGACGGGTTATGCGATTGTGTGATTTTATATTTCCTTCTCCTCTTTTCTTTCCTGTTCCTTATCTTTATTTCTTCTTCTTTCCTATGACAATCATCCTATATCGGCCGGATGCTCCAAAAACGACTATTTGGTTACATGAGCGTCGATGGTGTAGGACGGCCATCTCATTTGGCATCAAAGCTTAGGTTTCATTGTTTAATTTAACGGATACTGTGATTCAGTAAAGATAGGAAATGAGTTCTCAATGTAGGCTGCATCGAGAGTGTATACATACTAGAGCACGTACTTGTTATATATTTTTATTTTCAAAACTATACAATAGTATATAGAGCATATAAGCTGTATTGCACACATAAGTACTGCTGATGCAGTTTTCTGTATGAGAGACTGATCATTCTTATTATGCAGTAAGGATGATTTAGCATACCAAAAATGTTGCAATTGACTCAATCTCTAGGGTTGAGGAATGGGCATGATAGGGGACCACTAACCCTAATTTATAGAATATATTCGCTAAGATAGTGCGAAATATTATTTTGGAATGCCCAAGTTGCTCTAAATTATTACGGGACTCAAGTGCAAACACCTAGAGTCAATTTTGCCAAGCTACATGAAAACTACATGAATCTAGGAGGCAGACCATTCCTTGGAACGGAGTTGGCTATTAAGGTACAAGACTGGACGAAAATTTTCAAAATGGTCTTCGATGACTTGGAGTTAGATGATGCAATGATGTAGAAGTTAACTTTTAGATGACTTTAGGGATGAACTTGAGGATTTCCCTTATAGCTTTGATAATCAAGGGTCATTTTACTTGGGATTGGTTCGTATTTCTCTACGAAGAAAAATTTACCTTGAATTTCCAAAAGTTGGTGTTGTTTATAAAGTTTGCCAAATTAAAGCAAGGCGATATGTCTGTGTTGGAGTATGTGATAGAATTCGATGTAACATCGAAGCACTATATACCTTCCATTGATACTCTACTTAGAAAGGATGGAGAATTTATCATTGGGTCAAGTGATTATCTTGGGACGCAAATGATTGATCACATTGATGAGAGCTTCGAGAAGTTTATCAAAAAAGGCTTTATGATATGAGAGCCCATATCCAATGTTGAAGGATTGTCCCAAACCGGCCGAGTAGGGAAAACCGTGGAAGCAAATGCATTGAGTGCCATTCTGATTTTGTCGAGTGCTCTATCGATGATAGAAAAGAGAAATGGCATCACCATCTAGGGTAAGCTTTCTACTTGTGGTGTTTCCATACGTATTTTATTTGACATAGAGGTTTCATATTCCTTCATATCTAATGATTCGTTGATAGACATGAATTTGTTAACCGACCTTTAAATTATGATGAACCTTGTTGGTGGCTTAGCCTGGCTATACATGTGTAATATCTTATATATTGTCACCAAAAATTAATACTATGGATGACAGTAACATCCATAGCTCTTAGTTTCAGACCTTAAAATGGCAGAATGATACCACATGGTTTGTCTATACTTAGCTTACACATGATATGTTGAAACTTTACCCTATTGATTCATCGATATTTGTCTATTTACTATTGATTTGTTTTGGGTTTAATTAGGTTTGGTATTATAGTCTGAGAATTGACTGGCTGAAGACGTACGGAGTAGTGGTGGATTGTGTGAGGCCATTGGTGATGATTTAGACCGACAATTAGCAAAAATGGTAGCGTTTGACTGTCCATGTGATGATGAGGTGATGGTTAACTTTCTATATTCACTCAATATCCCGCATGATGAGTTATCATCTGTCCTTGTAGCTAAACGGTGTCTGAACACATACGATGAGGTGATAGATTATTACCATATGATAGAATTCCATATCGATTTGGTTAGATGTGCTGGACCAGTAGTTATGCCTTTAAAGCATATGATTTTCAAAGGGTGAAGGAAAATAAAGGTGTGAGCAAATGACGTAACAAGGCAATGGTTCATTCGTGTGGGCATATTTGAGTGGGATGCACCTATATTGTTTACCACTAGGGCAGATGGCTCTTTGAGGTTGTAAGTTAACTATCGTGAGTTGGATGAGAAGACTAACAAGTATCTACCCCTACATATTGATGACTTATTCGATCTTCTCTATAGTGCAAAGATGTTCTGTCAGTTGGACCTTGCATTGGGATTTCATCCACTGAGAGTACCTAGAGATTGTGCCAATTACAACTTTTCATATGCTACCTTGATTTTTGATTGATTGGTTATATTTTTTGGGCTAACCAATGTGTCAGCATGCCCTATTGATTTCTTGAACCATTTTTCAAGGAATCACATGAGTGAGTCGGTGCTTATGTTTGTTAATGATACTTTCATCTACCCATAGATAAAAGAGGAGCACAAGACATGATTGATAATTGTATGGTAGGTGTTGGCAAAATACCTACCAATAATGAGAAGTTTTTCTTGGATTGACAAGATGTTATATACATTTTACCAAGGACTTCTCAAAGGTAGCGACATTGTTAACCAACTTGATGAGTGAGTATTAGATTTTTATTTAAGACGCAAGGGTGTTGACACATGTTAGTAAGTTTAATTGAGAGGTTGACGACTGCATCAACATTACTCATTTTGAGCAGCAATGAGGAGTCGATCGTATACATGCTTATGGTACTTGACTAGGTGCGGCATTGATGCCAAAAGGTAATATTTTCGTGTATGTTAGACAACATCTGAAACCGCATGAGGGAAGTATTCAACTCATGATTGGAGTTGATAGCTATAGTATTTGCTTTGAGTGGAAGACATACCAATTTACGAGCAATATTCCTAGAGTGGGCATTGCTCGAGTTTATCAACGGTTGTTGCTTCAGAACTCAATCTGAGCTAGTGCAAAGATGATGGCTGGTTTGACTATCAAACCTACTTTGATTTAGCTGATCGGTACTAGCCATAGGTGTGAAACTAGGCTATTGGAGATCATGAATAAATTACAGGAACGAGTAGTGTTTATAGAAATGATGCAATGTGGAGACTATTAGTTCCATAGAGATGAGAAGTTGTTTTTTCTCGAGTAGTGACAACATATATCTATAGGCTGCATCGATGGATTGCCGAGGACTAAGGATAATACGATAGCATTTGAGTCACAGTCAATTGATTGATGAAGATGCTAAATTTGTTTTCCTTAAGTCTAGTAGAACGACATGTAAATATGTCGAGCTATATGTGGAATGGATAGTGTAATTCCACAGTGTGTTAAATCATATTGTAAATAGCCAAAACCTGTTGTTCACTGGTGGATTTTGGGACAACTTACAAGAAGCTTTTGGAAATTTGGCACCAAATTAACTAGATGATATCAAGACTGGACCAGTAACTTCAAGACCTTGTAGGCCTATTTGTACTGATAGATGTGATATAAAATATGTTAGGAGGAAGGTAGTGGCTTAATAAAGGTTTGGCGAAGTAAAAGCGAAGGCAACTTTCATTTTTCTGTTAGCTTTCATACTCGATATAATAGTTAATGTTTTATACCAGATAGTTTAGTATCATGCATGCTAGGAGGGGAATGGTTGTTACTTTTTAGTATTTGATCTTGTATGTGCCTATTGATGTTTGATTGTTAGCATTTGATACGATTACTTTTGCTTTTACGGTTATTAGGCAAGCATGATAGTTATGGTTTGATATAGCATTTTGATTTGAGACGATTGTCATATATATGATCTTGTATACTTATTTACATGATGATGTTATTTTGCATTTAATTCACTATGTTCAGTATTTGATCAGGTACATGGAAGCAAGTTTTGGCTATTTGGATGCTTATCTGCTTATATTCGCATCTAAATAAAATGTTCTTGCTATAAAAGAGGAATGTAACACTTGTAGTGTAGATTTGGCTATATGTGATTGGCTTTCCTCGAAAAAGAGATACCTTAGATATGAGATGTATATATATCTATGTTGTATCGAGATTTTTCCCAGTCCCAGCCACACAAAGGAGGTGCTTCCGAAATTTTCCATGACATAAGCCCAAATTGAGAAAAAAAATCAATGTATAGGATATTAGACGTTGCCAATAGTTGAGAGTCTCGGTAATATATGATATTTAGTTGACTTGCCTTTCGAATAGTGAGTTAGCGCTTTTGTCTTCCATTGTTCTTTTGAAATAATTGCGTAACCTAGACGTTTGGGTTAGCCACGTTAACTTTGGATTTGATAGTGATTATAATTAGGGATAAGTATGATGGCTCCAGCTGATTCCAAGTTTATTCCCTTTGTTTTGATCGCTTTCCATGATCATTGTTGAGAGGTGATAAGTGATGATTTTTCTAGTATCGTTGCTTATGTGAGGATGTTGGGTGATGTTGCTTCGTCCTTAGGATTTCGCGGATGAAATCCTTTTAAGCAGGGGAGAATGTAACACGTATCTTTAATGATTGGTATTTAAGCAATTTATTTAAATATTGAATTGTTAATTTACTTACGGTCCTAAAAATGTGATTTTTTGCATATGATTGAATCAAGACTCGAGGCCACTTCCGTTGAGTTTGTATAGACATTGCAAATTAAAGTGAGTATAGATCGTTATATTTGAAGATCGGACAATAGAATGGCCGAAATGGTCATGAAAAGCGTGAAATTATCATCCTGGGCATTGTCTCGGATGGCAATGAAATTTATGCCATTGGGACCAAAAAATAAGGTGATGCACGTAGATGAGTTTTTTTGCGATCGAATGCGTCTTTTTCCGTATGATCCCAAAAGGCGTGACAAATTATTTAAGAAATCACATAAGAATAAACAACCCTTATCCAAACTCTCATCTCTCTATATTTAGTTACTGTTCTATTGAAAATAAATGGCTACCTTCCCCAAGTTTCTTCAAAAGTCAAAATAGAGTGGTTTAAGCCACTAAAAATTGCGAGACTTGATTCTTAAGATCGTAGCGAGGAGGTCATTGAGCCCATGCCCATATTGTTGCTTGCAGCATCATTTAGTGTTAGCTATTGAATAGTAGCTGCTGATTAGGGTTTCATTTTGCAAACAATGAAGGAGTTAGGCGATGGGGATGTTACCATCGAGTTTCTCTTGCATTCAGCACTTTGCACTATCGATTTTCGAAGCTCTGAATCCTTGTGGTATAACGCATTACTATGGAAAAGCTGAACTCCCTACCAGATCGCTTTTTTCTAGGTTGAACCGAGCTTCACTACTTCAGGTCCATCATGGATAGCACATGAAGATAAGCGCATAGGCAAAGACGAGATGGGATTCCATTCAGTAATCAAAGAGAAATTGATTGGGGAAGTTGGTGCAAAATGTGTGGCAATTTGGATTTCTTGGTTGTGCACGTACATGCACTAAAATTTGGGAAGGAAGATAATTAGCTATGGTAATTAAATTAATTAATTATATTTAAGTTAATTTATTAGCTCACTTAATCTCAAAACTTATATATTGCATATCATTCGCATATGAGGTCCTTTTTGAATGTGTTTTCTTACATTGTGCCCGTGATGGAGAGCTCTACGGCTTTATGATGGTTTGGACAGATTTGGTTAAGGTAAGTGATTGTCTCTCACCATATAAGCTCTACGGCTTTATGAATGTTAGTACCCTAGGTTGTTTCGGTTTATGCAGTCAAGTTCCTGGCCTATTAGGTGGCATGGATTCTAGTATCAAGAAACTGGGACGTTGCATAGTCCTTGACCTGATGATTGGGTCATGTGATTATTATATATCCAATGCATCACGTGAGTGAATATGAAGATGGATTGTGGATGTTATGTTTGTTCTCTATCGCTATAGTACTTTGATGTAGATATTACTGATGCCGATTTCTAGACGCCCTTAGTGCTTTGATGTACAGTGTGCCTATGCCGTCTATGATATAGAGTAGCATATATCCTATGTTATGTGCTAACTATGTGGATGCAGGAACAAATCATTTATGATTCTCCATATCCTCTATGCTATATACTATACCGACTGTTATAGTGTTTTAATATTACTTATCGCTCATACTAGAATGTTGCCTGACTCGAGATTTTGTGCTTTGCTTCTTATTATCTCGAGTGCTCTTAAATGAGTATACTTGATAGCAGGTATAGATGGCACTTGGAGCTGTGCAGATAGACTAGCAAATGGTGGCACTTTCTTATATTTCTATTTTGAGTTATTATTACTTATTCCGATGTGTGACAACGTGGAGCCTTGATAGTGTTGACATACTATTATTAGAGAAAATTTATCAGTTGAGCCTATTTATCAGTTGCATAAACTCTATTAATGATTTGTATAACAATATGAGTCTATGTACTCTGATTATGCGGTGTATATAGTTTTTACTATCTTGCCTATTTTATATTTGTGCTTACTATCATATTTTATTTGATGCGCTGTAAGATATAAGACCAGTTATGTGATTGTGTGATGTTTTATTTCATTCTCCTTTTTTCTATTCTCTTCGCTTCTTTTCTACTCCTCATCTTTATTTCCTCTTCTGTTCCTTTACAATCGTTGTACATCAGCCGGATGCTTCAACAATGCATTATTCGATTATATGGGCGTTGCTATTGTAGGGCGTCATTTTAGTAGCAATGTAAAGTAAGATATCGAATTTCTATTATATACCTAAGTATGTCGTATGTTATCAACAAAACAAATAATGTTGAATCTCAATAATGCATATGGGATATTTTTAAAGGTTCAGTTATGAGGAATTTCGCCTTCCATCAATGTAAACAAAGGAGGTTGCTACATACCGACAGCATACAGAAGCTTGTTGACTGCTATCGATTTGGTAAAGTATATCGAATATCAGGAGATATCATAAATCACCAGCCTTTAAAGGATGTCAAAATGAAACCTTATGAATAAGGTGTCATATCTTGAGGATGTCACAAGTCATCGATGCGACATGAATGTCAAAGATAATTGGGACTCAAAGTTAATATCGTAGATTACTAATGAAGAAGGACGTCGCATATCAACATCCAACTAAAGATTGTCGAAAATTGTAAATAAACAAGGGGATGTCGCATGTCATCAACATGATGAGTGATTCCGAATCTCAAGCATCTCGCAGTGCCACATGGCAGCCATGTCGCCAGCTCCCACCCTTCTGAATACGAACCCCATGGCATTGCAAAAAGAAGATACATTATCTTCATTTTCTTATAGTTTTAAAGTATGTTACCCTAAATCAATTTGGGGATTTTAGTGCTTATTGTAATCTTGTGACCTTTTTGCAAATAAGGTCTTGTACAATTAACAATTACATAGCATATTAGTAAAGAAACTTGATTTTCGCCTTATGTTGGACTCTCATACATACAACATGACTTTGGTTTCATCGTATGATGCACATACCTCCTACAAAATGGTCGTAATGCTTCTTTAACCAATTCCCAAGCAAGTTTTTCTTATTTTTTACATTCCGGGGGTTATCAAAGAAATTTACTAACAGTTTCGATGAAGAGATGGTGTAAATAATTATCACTGCTGGATAATGCTTAATTAAAGTAAAATCAGGTTTTATCGAAGCTATTTTTATGATAAATTTGGCCATAATGTCAAACCACCTACTACATGATATGTGAATGTTAATATCTGAATTGTTCGATATTAATCGCTAATCGAATTTATACCTAAAAGTCACACAACCGAAATATTGAATACTTCTATTACCACCAACTTTAATTTATAAATAAATTAACATTTATGAAATTTTAATTATGAAATTTATTTATTTTTTGTTGATCAGTATTAAATAATGTGTATATAATATCTATTAACATACTTATCGATATACAATATCGATACGCATTTGAATTGGATTCAAATGCATATTTATTTGATCAGTCTTAAAGCAATTAGGAGGCCCAAATAGGGGCTATTATAGATGGCCATCGGATGGAGCAAAGTGGCTTGAATTTTGATTCAAGAGGAGATGAAATGGTAAAGAGAAAAAGATGGATCTGGATCCATTTTTTTACTTCTTAGTATTTCTCTATATATTATTATCTGGTCTCAGTTTATTTGCATCTTCTTTTTGCTCCTTTTAAGACTTGATTTGGTTGACTCATATACCAGCCCTCCTTCTTATTTTCAAGCTTCTGTATTATATAAAATTTGAAGATCGATGGTAGCTGTTGTCAGATTGGTAGCTCTATCTAAAGGCTTGGATATCGGTTCAAGGAGTGATCAGATTCAACATCTTAATAAGGTGTTTTATATAGGCTTTGGTGTAAGGTAATAATCCCTATTTTAAATTTATATATGCATGAATAATTGTTAAGTATGTTATATATATATGTATGTATGTATGTATATGTATGTATGTATGTATGTATGTATGTATGTATGTATGAATAGTTAATATATAATATCATGAATCCATGTATGTTAGTGCCATTAAAATTGGATGTATATGCTTGTTTATATATGTGTTGATTAATTTTTTTTCCACATATGTATATATATTATATATCATTCTGTAATGTATAAATAATTCAATTTTTTTCATTTTAATTTTTTGAAAATAATATTCTAATAATTTTTAAACGAGATAGATTTTATGATATATATATATATATATCGAAAATAAAAATATATATATAAACATGTATATATGTGTGCGTCTCCATTATATTTTTAATATACATATAAGTTTTATCAATATACATCATATTATTTTGAATTATTTTTAAAAAGTTTTTTTAAGTCTTATATATATACAATTTATTTCGACACAAAATCTAAGTTTCGATATTTACATATCTATAATACATACAATATGCAAATTTTTATTTAATATAATTTATACTTTTTAATTGTTTTTAAAAAAAGAAATTCAGATATATTTAGATAATTTTCGTGTAGAAATCAATAAAAACAATTTTTTTAAAAACTGCAAAATTCAAATAAAAATTATTATCATTTTGTTTAATGCACATATAAATCTATTTATATATACATATACACACATATATATTATTATATATAGATTTCTTTAATATTGATTTTTTATATGTTTATATGATACTGTATGTGTACACATTTAAAATAAAAAAAATTAATTTTTTTAGGTTTCGATAAAACATATATAATATATATTTCTTTAAAATTAATATACAGATTTAAATTGAATTGTGAGATATTCGTTATGTAGATCCACATCTAAGATCTAGCATTTGAATTATAAATTTCAATTTGAATTTGTAGTTATTTATATTAGGTTATAGTGACAATATATTATAATGTTAACTATATATATATATACATATATATATATATATATTCATGCGCATACACACATTTACATAAACATATATATTTTTTATTCAAATATTATTTCATAATATACACACACACACACACATATAGACACATATATTTACATATTATATGGCACATATGTATATTGAGGGGCTTATATGTACGTTGTGGTGTAAATCTCAATATCTATACATAGGCATGTTAAATCATGTACACCTTTTATGTTGCACGTGCATGTATTCTAATTTGTGTATATGATACACATATTATACTATATATTAATCATAATATGAATATAATAATACTTTGTTATAAATAAAATAACATATTGCTTTTATTTAAAAATAAATTTAGATGAGATCTAAATAAATTTAGACTTCATAGACCTAATAAAATCCATAATGAAGTAATTTTTTAAAATTTATTCATTAACGTGCTGCGTGCAAGCCCAGTTCCGACATTAGTAATGTTATAAAATGTGGATACGACTAATGTCACTACTTTATAACCAGTGTTATTCCTCGGATATCTCTTTGCCTTATCGGTGCAAAGCGGGAGTGAGAAGACCTATCCAACTACCGTTCCCATCTTGGATTAGTATCATGTCCCTTTAAATCTACATGTGGGTTGTAATGAGGAGGACAGAACAACATTTTATTTACTTTTAAATCGCATGCTTTATGTAACGACCCACAAATTTATCGCTTGGACAAATTATATTTATTTTAAAAATATTTAGATATGGGTTTATGTAAAAAAACAATCATGCTTTAAGTGATAAATGACAATAGTCATTTTTTTGTGAAAAATATTGTGAACAAATTACTGAGGTAAAATATTGATAATTTGTAAATATTGTCCAAGGTAAAATATGGACAAAACAGCCACAAAATCGTTTTATCAAATAAACTGCTTTTGAACAATAAGGATCGTGCAACGGCTTTGGACTCTACACTATTATACGTATTCAAACAAGATTATGAAATAAAATAACTTATTTTATTTTTGGATAATAATATGTATTTATGACAACGACAGTTGGTACCATCGGTTTTATATATTTCTTCAAAAATTCAAGTTAAGTTCAAATATTAAATAAATGTGTTTTTATTTACAAATAAACCTATTATAATTATTTAATAATGATAATAAAATAGTTTTAAAATTTGTTTACCAAAATATATAGTTTATAGAAAAATAGAAAATATGATAGAACGTTTTCTGGAATTTAGACCTTTTGACACCGGAAAGTTATCGAAAACGTTATTCTTCTTTGTGCACTATACACACACATATATAAGAGTTAATTAACCAAACAATAATAATAAATTAGTAATACATAATCTTGTGTTAATTATGTTTAGCAAGTGATGTGACAAGTCATGGTTTTAAAAATAATAACTTATATATATAAGTACATATCATTATCTTTTGTCATTCTTTAAGTACCATCATCATTATTCATCATAGCCTGAAGGATGTGACTAGAGAGTGGGAACATGACATATGAGGGGGAGGAGGTGGTGATGTGACTTGTCAAAATTGTGACATGTTAGGACATTTTAATCTAAGATTAGTTTGTTAATTTCCCTAATTTCTTGTGCTTATAAATACACATCCATTTCACCATATTTTCATTTACTTCTTCATTTCTATTTCCCTAAAGCTTTCTTCATATTTCATGGCTTCTTATGTTAGTTCAAGTTATATTTTAAATCAAAATATTTAAATTGTTTTAAAGATGTAAATTTATTTTTAAACTCTTTCTACCCTATTTTTCCTCCACTTTGTTCGGACATAGCTTCCTTTATTTTACACCAAATCAAGATTTTATTTTTTTCTCAAATCATATAAAATTTTATTAGTTAAAACTTTATTTTTTACCACTTTTCCCGATTTCAATCTTAGATATGTCAAAATCTCATTTCTTTGCGGTATACTTTTAAACTCAGATATCCAGACCCAAAAATAGCTCTCCTTCTTTTGATCATATCGACCTCAAACTTAATCTGATTTGATTGATTCATTTTTTCAAATTGTAGAGAAAAGAATGATCTAAAACTTTTCTTTTGATCACTTTTCAAAATCCGAGAGTAATATATCCAAAAATCAAGTAGAAGATGACATATTTTTGGGGTAATTTTTTGTGCGTCTAAGGCATTTTAGTTTCAAAGATTTTCAGTGAGTAAAACTACTTTGTTTTGGAAAAGTTTTTCATTTTATTATGATGTATTATTGTGATATTTATATGATGAGAAAATTGAATGGTTATTATGTTGGTCGATGGTGATTTGATGGATGTTTGCGTTTGGTGTTGAATTTGAGATTTGAAAGTGATGTTGTTGAGTTTGTAAGCATATAATATCATGTTTATATATGTAATTCGTTGTGAAGTTAAAAGTATTATAGTATGGATGTATTTTGCGATCTAAGAACAAAAGTGTGTCGAGTTGAAAAAAAGTTAACAACTTTGTGTGTTGCGATTGATGTGAGACATGATTCGAAATCAAAAACTATTTTTCTTGTTTTCAAGTTTGGAAATTATTTCAAAGTTTCTATTTTTGTTTCTAAGTCTCAAATTCTAAACATGAAATAGGAAATAATAGGCAGGTGTTTTCGCTTAATGTATGTTTAAGTGAACTACGCTCATAGCGATAGTCGCTACGGACACAGTTCGACAAAATTATCGATTTTCGTTTTAAAGAAATTACTTTTGAAATGTTTTTGCAAAAGTTTTCAAACTTAATTAGTAGTATAAAAATCGATTAAGTTTAGTTAAATTAATATTTTACTACTTAATAAATTAATTTAAAGAAATTAGT
Source organism: Allium cepa (assembly GCA_030765085.1). Classification (NCBI taxonomy): domain Eukaryota; kingdom Viridiplantae; phylum Streptophyta; class Magnoliopsida; order Asparagales; family Amaryllidaceae; genus Allium; species Allium cepa. The sequence continues at coordinate 448,027,034 of CM060931.1, forward strand.
ACTTAATTAGTAATTAAGTAAGTGATTAAGGTTTAAGTAATACTTAAGGAAGGTTAATGATTAATTAGTGACTAATAAAGTTTTTAATTAGTGATTTATGAAGTTAAGAAGTAATTAAATAGTCAATTATTATTTAATTAAGTTAAGTAGTTGGTTAATTATTATTTAATTAAGTGATTATTTAATTATTTTTTAATTAATTAGGGTTTAACTAATAATGAATTGTTTAAACCTTAACTAAGATAATAAGAACTTAATTTGAAATTAACCAAGTTCATTATGTTCATTAAGTTTAGTTATGAATTAATCTTGATTTAATTAAATGTAATTAGGGTTTAAGCTAATTTAATATACTTTAATCTTTTCAAAGCTATTTTTAAACTTAATCAATTATGTTTTAAATCAATCTTCTTTTAATGTTAAGTGATTTTAAATCAAAGGATCTCTCTTTTAGACCATTAAGTAGCCAAATGAATTATAGTAGTGATTATAAAACGTTGCACGTTTTATGGAAAGTGAGTGACTTGTGTTTAGCACAAATGCCGAATATCGGTAACATGATAGACACAAGGAAGTTAATTTCAATATGTGGGTCATGATAACTTAAGCATATGGAATATACTTCTGTATGTAAAAAAATTACACTCGGTGCATGGATGTATCTATATTTGTAACTTGGACATCTACTTATGATTGATTATATGTTATGTGTAAGTCCCTTACATAACTGATGTTAGGAAAAACCCATGATATAACTTGGAAAAGTAAACCCAAATTAAATGATCCATTATAGTCATTAAGCCTCCATTTGGTTTTCGAAAGTTAATATTTCATTTTCTTTTAAAATGGTCTTCAAGGTTATTCTACTTTGAACAAGATATTTGAAGAATGATTTAACAATTGTTTTGAATATTATATAAAGAAGTTTATGAATAATTTTGGAGTATTCATAAAAGTAGTATTAGAAAGGGTTTTGAATGTTTATAAAAAAGATTTTAAAATGGGTTTGAATGTTTGTAACAACACGAATTTCAGTGGCTTCGAATTTTTCGCAAAAATGCTAAAACCCAAGTCCACCCTGAGTTGGGTATCTGGTACCCTGCAAATAGGTAAAGACAAATATATTAGAGCTCAAGTAAATATCTCACAGCGGAACTGACTAAAATATAATGGTAAGTACATACTCACCAAGATAACAACACTTTTTAAATAAGTATCTCAAGGCTAGAAAGTCTCTGTCATCTACCTAACCTGTGGGACGTATGAGGAGAGGGTCAAAACTAAAGTTTTGGTGAATTGATAAATTACACACTTCTAAGCTTAATTCTACGTACGTCGTCTTATTTCAGTTTTCTTTTATGTTAGGTTTATTGGGTTTATAATACTCTAGCCTTTTGTGCATGAATCGTACCCATCTACTCCATAGTAGATTAAAGCCTAATAACGAATATACATGTAGCCACATGCCTAATGACTGCATCGGTCCTACGTACTACTCATAGTAACTTCTGTATCCTCTTGAAAAGAACATCGCCTTGCTCCTAGGGCACTCTGCAACAACATCTATAAAGGACAGCTTCATGAGGCCTACAATACAGATGTGTCGTCGTCTACTATGAAAACGTAAAACTGCGCCTACACTTGCCTATACTAATGCTTGGATGTCCACAATGTACAACCCAGTGCGTACCTTGAGGAATATACGTAATCGTTCTGTCTACTTCCTGAATCCTGCTAACAAGATCTACCTTGTACAGAACTCGTTCGGGGATTTTCTATATCTGTAAAGGACAGCTTCGTTCGGCCTACAATACAGATATTCTACTTGGTTTGTCTCTTTTCATATCGTGGCTATGGCCCTATGCAGCCACCCCTCTACTAATCGAAAGACCTCTAAAGAGCTAAGTGGATGTGCCTTACTGCAAACAACCTAAACATCTAATAGGTTGCACCCCTCATCCAGTGTCTCGATAGTAAAAGAATCATTGGCTTGTTGGTTTAACACTAGTCTTTCCCTAATTCATTCCTACCAATGATAGATTTATATTCACATGCGACTGTCCTTTTGGGTCCTACCCATTGCGCAATCTCGAGTACTGGGACATATGAACATTCTACTCCATCACGAACCTTTTGAATGCCTACAAAGGTTCGCTTTGTTAGGCCTATAATGCAAAAGCAGTCAAGGCGCACTCTTTTGATAGAACACCTACAGACTTGCCTCCGGGGGTGCAGCTTCGTTAGGCCTACCCTAGAGGTCCATCCTGAAGTATGCTTACGTCCCGTTGAAGTCTCATACTTCCTTCTATCTTAAATTAACTAAGTTGGACGTGTGCTATTTTTGTGCTAAAAACTGTGATGAACTGCTTCGTTAGGCTCTTCATCCTTTGGGTTTCTCCAAACGCATAATACCATTTTATTGGACCCTACGTCTAATTTTTATTATGTGTTTAGTTTACTTTTCTAATTCTGTTGGCTACTTATTTAACCTAATCAGCATAAGCGTGTCCCGGTCTCACCTAACTATTGTGAGACCATTAGTTTCTGACTGAAAGAGAATACTGTTGGTATGGGCCATTCTCCTATGTTTTCTTATTACCTTAGTGTAAGTTTTGAAATAAGAATTTTCTATTATCTCTAATTACGACCTATGTTATAATTATACTTGCAATTGTTGCTTCTATATTCTTTTATAATCTACATGTTATAAATATAATTGCAAGTGTCTCTTTTCTATTCTACTCTGTCTTTTTTATTATGATATTATATTTGTTTTAGTTCTTTTACGTTATATGACGTCTTAGCTTGGGACTACGTCCAATTGTCACAAATTATTTATCATAATAACCGCTTTACTTTTATTTTACTATTTATGTAGTAAATGCAGATCTAGGCATAATACTGTTTATTATTTCTAGTCATGTCAAATAATTAACTTGATTTCTTCTTTAATTTCTTTAACTCTTCACATTATCATCTTTTATTCTAGGAAGTAGTTCTATTGTATTTAGTTGGTAACAAAAACTATGCTAAAAATTCATTTCCATATTTTAATACTAAATAATGAAATAAACATTAACTCGAAATTGCAAGATATTTCTTTTATTGTTTCTTTAACTATTGGGTAATGCAAAATACAGAAATGTCTCTATTTTACACTAATTTCATTTTTCTTTCTTTTATTCCCGCAATTACGTTTATCGTTTATTTTAGCAATATTAAACTATGGAAATTTATTCTCTTTTCAAAACCAACTAACTAATCTATCAGTAACTTTCAAATCAAGTTATTAGATTCTCCCTTTTTAATTTATTTCTTCCGTTTTAGCATAATTTGCTGTAAATTTCTTCCTTTTAGGCTTAAGCCTTTCTCTATAACTGTTAAGCCTAATATTATTCATATTTTAATGGATTTATTTATTTCTTTTCCATATAAATAATAATTAAATATAAGCTCTCTTGTAGAATTTATAGTTTAACATAGCTGATTAGAAGAACTAATTACTGAAATAAATGCAGAATTAAAATATTTAACGGGAATCTTACGATAATATATCATAAACATAAAAGAAATATAATTTAAATCCACTCACCTGTGTCCTTAGCTTTGTTTCATGGCCTTCTTGGATCCCCTTCTAAGGCGTCTAATATTTATATCAAGAAGATCTTCTCCATAGAAATATTTTCTATTTAGGGATCAGCCTCAGGCAATGAACCCAGTGGGAGAAAAATTGATTGTGAGAAAACAGCTAGGCCTACGGTCCTATTTATAGTGGAGTTTAGGGATCTCGGGCCGTTGATTTTTGGATTGAATCTGGTGCAACCACGGCACAGGCTTGTTGCAGATCTTTGGATTTTGGAACCAACATTTAAGATTGCACAAAATTGAATTAAACAAGTTCGGCATGTACCTGGACGAATTGTTGTCCAGGACAAAAGGCGGGTCGAACTGTGTGTTTTGTGGGTCGACCTATGGGTTGACCCGTGAGCTTTTATATATATATATTTTTCTTTTTTATTTCTTGTTCTTCTCGTAACTTCTTTATATTAACTCGAATTTCGACAAGTTATATATGGAAATTGATCAAAAAATCACCACGAACATAATGGAATAGGTTTCGAGGCCATGTTCTGAGAATTTCCAAAATATTTATTTTCACTATTCATCGTTATTTAATTACATAAAAATGTGGGGTGTTACATTCTCCTACCCTTTAGGAATTTTCGTCCTTAAAATTTGTCAAGGGTAAAATTATGTAATATCTCGCATCAATCACATCCATTTTGTGTACATCTAATTTTGTGACCATCATGTATTTGTGCAAAATGTCATTCAACATAAAATATATGCATATACATGAATTTCTAAGCGGCACCTCCTCTATGAATGCATTTCTTCTATAAAAAATTATTTTAAAATAGGATGCACACACCCTCCATGTACTTGCAATTTCTATATAAATGCAGTCTTTTGAAATCTCAAAAACGTTTTTCATCCAATTTTTCCCACACTTTTACTGAATAGGGGTGTAGTTCAACGAATTTTACGTCCAAATCCTAGCACACAACTTTGAATATTTGATTTTTTGAAAAAACTAATTTTTCGAATTCGATTTCTTATATCATAAAGAAGGTAGAAAATAGAAAACCTAACGTTTACCGTTTTACTTTTGTGCACCTCTTTCCCCGTACTTGGAATTATGCCGCTATTCTATAAAAATCTTTATTTTCTTACCCAAGCACGGTTTACATAAGAAAAACTTTCCTTTCAAAATTTTTCCCAAGCCTAATTTATGGAAAAATATATTTTTCTTCTGCAATTCTCATTTATTTCTATTGATGTTTTCTGTCGCTTTCTTTAGATCTTACTGTTTTTTCTTTTATTTACTTTTATTTGCTTTTACTTTTCTTTAATATAGCACTAAACACAACTATCTTCTATGGCTAGGAGGCCTAGGACCATGTCGATTCTGACACAGAAAGGTCCTACTCTAGGAACTCAAGTAACTCATATGCTCCTCCTACCGCCTATTACTTTTTACTAACTTATGTTGTAATACTCACGATGAATAAAATCTATCCATCTCTTCCTTTCCATACTCAAAACGGAATAACCAAGTCTCACCTACTGCAATGAATAAGGATTTTAATCTATGTAGTCTTTATCTAAAAAGGCAACTAAGCTTGGAGAAATTTTCTCTTTACCTTTACTATTCATTTTCTCCTACTAAGGTCTATTTATCTCAATCACATGTGTCTTACTATCTTACTAATATCACTTTCATATTCTTCTATAATCTACAAATAAAGCAACATTCCTAGTTTCTCACTAATCTCCACTACACTTTACAAGAACTTTTATTACAACTACTAAAATTAATCACTGCTATCTCCTACATAGTCTTTCACTTTTCCCGTCACGCCTAAGAAATGATTCCTACATACTCCATATTTAAAGGTTTGGTTTGGTATTTATCATTTCATTTCAAAAATTAGTGCTTCTAAATTTTTAAACATCAAATCCCAAAATTCTTGCCTTTAAGTGAGTTACTTTGAAATTTCTATTAAATTCAAAAGTGCTCCCTAAACCTAGAAGGGAAAACTTACAAATTCTAAGTTCAAAGCTTATTCCTCTTTTCCTTTTAAAGACCTTAACAGCTTTTCATAAAAATAACTGGATTTTAAATTAAACTATTTACTAAGTTTTTCTCTTCCAAAAACGTATTTACTTTTTCATCCAATCATTTTTCTTTAAAACATCCTTGCTTGTCTTTAAAACATTTTTCTTTCTGGACTTCCAAAAACGTCCTCACATGTTTTCAAAACATCTTCAATTCATATATTTTCAAATTTACAAAAACTGAAGTAGATAATAACATTAATTCTATAAAAAATCCCTTAACTTTCCTACTCTTCCAATTACCTAACCTTGGAGGAGTTTCTAATTTACTACAAATGGGGATTTTCTACAAAGGCAAAGAACCCGTGCGCATAATCAATGGATAAATATGAAATCCCCATTGCTTAGCTTTTCTACTAAGGCACTCTATAATATCCCTCCTAACTAATGCTACCACTAATTATTACACTTCTCATTATACCTAATGGTTTTATACCTTAATGTATTGGAACCACTTTTTCTTTTAAGAAACCATTAACGCTAAAAACTTTTATGAATCTTTTAAAGGATTCCTGTTTATGTGAAATTACAAGGAACTTATTATATAATTTATCGAAATGGACTATACAAAATATAGTGCTTTCCATACCTTGTACATCTCCTCCACGTATTCCTTATAACTTGCACAAACATCTTCACTTGCCGTTTGGTTTCATAGAATATTATACCATTATTTATTTCATTTCAAGGGATTAAAGTATGTTTAATCAATATTCACTTATAATAGATATTTCCAACATTATTAATTTCATAATATTTAACTTACATCATCTTCTTTTTTTTAGAAAAATGCATTTTCAAAACTATTTTAATATTTTGACAACTAAAGAACATTTCCATATACTTATTTAAATAATAAGTGTACTTACAAACCACTTTATTCCTATTCTGAGAAATTATCTTAAAAACACATTTTTATTTGGGGTTAAAATAGATGTTGCTTAAAACACCGTTACGAAAACCTAAAAATACTAATATATAGATTCAGTTAAAATAAATAATAATAAATCTCATATGCTATGTAAAAACATTTCCTTTGGGAGTCGCATACTATAACAATAGTGTCATAGTCTATGCTTCCTTTATTTTTCACGAAAACACCTATTACAACAATAAATGTTGTAACCTACATTTTCGATACTTAACACGCTCTAGGTTTTAATATTTCAAATTCTTTGTTTATCTATAAGGAAACTAGCGAGCTATTATGCTCTATAATTCTTCAAAAATAATTGAAATTCACATTATATAAAAACGAATTAAATTTCATACCATTTTCAAAAATCCCATTTCAAATATATCAACAATTATATTTTTCAGTTTTTCAATTTCAAAAGGTTTCATTTTATTGGGCTAGACATAAAGTGGATTTTCTTCTTACTACCCTAGGAGTATTCTTCTTAAACTATGGAAATCTCATTCCCTTACTAAAATCTCTTATTCCTTCCAAAATAAAAATATTCACCCTGTTATCCCTATGGAACTTTCCCACTTCTTGTGACATATGGAAACTAACCTTCTCTCAAACATAGGTTATTGTACACTATAAATTGGTAATAACTTATGGCACAACTTTCTTGGGCCATCCCAAACCCAACTAGCAAAGTATGCACAAATATACTTCTAAAAAACTTTCCATATGTTAAAATGTATAATTGGGGACTATTTGGATTTTATTACATAATATTTTTATATTTTATTCAAAAATACAAATATGTTCACTCAGTATCTACCTAGGAACCCTAAGCCTAGGCTCTGATACCAAATGTAACAACCCAAATTCTACCGGGTCCTGGATTTTACGCAAAAATGCTAAAACCCAAGCCCACTGAAGCCTGAGTTGGGTATCTGGTATCCTGCAAATAGCAAAGACAAATATATCAGAGCTTAAATAAATATCTCATAGCGGAACTAGCTAAAATATAATAGTAAGTAAATACTCACCAAGATAATAACACTTTTAGAATAAGTGTCTCAAAGCTGGAAAGTCTCTACCATCTACCTAACCTGTGGGATGTATGAGGAGGGGGTCAGAACTAAAGTTCTGGTGAATGGACAAATTATACACTTCTAAGCTTAATTTTACGTATATCGTCTTATTTCCATTTTCTGTTATGTTACATTTATTGGGTTTATAATACTCTCGCCTTTGTGCGCAAATTGTACCCATCTACTCCTTAGTTGATTAAAACCTAATAAAAATATGCATCTAACCACATGCCCAATGACAACATCGGTCCTAGGTACTACCCGTAGTACCTTTCGTATGCTCCTCGAAAAAGACTTCATCGTCTTGCTCCCATAGCGTACTGTAACAACATCTGTAAAGGACAACTTCGTGAGGCCTATAATATAGATGTTCTGTCATCTACTATGAAATTGTAAAATTGTGTCCGCAATAGCCTATACTAATGCTCGAACATCCACAATGTACCACCCATTGCGTACCTTGAGGATTATACGTAATCGTTCTATTTACACCCTGAATTTCGCCAACAAGGTCTACCTTGTACGGAACTCGGTCGGGGATTTTCTATATCTTTAATGGCTAGATACGTTAGGCCTACAATACAGATATTCTACTTGGTATGCCCCCTTTCATATCGTGGCTATGGCCCCACGTAGCCACCCCTCAACTAATCGAAAGAACTAAGTGGTTGTGCCCTACTACAAACAATCTAAACATCTAATTGGCTATGCTCCTCATCCAAAGTCTCGATAGTGAAAGAATCATTGGCCTGTTGGATTACCTCTAGTCTTTCCCGAACTTATTCTGACTGATGATGGCTTGATCTTTGCATTCGACTTTCCTTTTAGGTTCTTCCTACTACGCAATCTCAAGTACTGGGACATACAAACATCCTACTCCATCACCAACCTTTTGACTGCCTACAAAGGTCTGCTTCATTAGACCTGCAATGCAAAATCAGTCAAGGAATACTCTCTCGATGGAACACCTACAGACCTACCTTGGAGGTGCAGCTTTGTTAGGCCTACCTCAGAGGACCATCCTAGAGCATCCTTACGTCTCGTTGAAGTCTCGTACTTCCTTCTAGCCCAAATTAACTAAGTTGGACGTGCTATTTCTGTGATAAAAATATGCGATGAACTGCTTTATTAGGCTCTTCATCCTTTGGGCTGCTCCAAATGCATCTTACCATTTTATTAGACTCTATGTCTGATCTTGTATTATGCATTTAGTTTTCTTTTATAATTCCGTTGGCTACTTATTTACTCTAATCAGCATAAGCGTGTCGCAGCCTCACATAACTATTATGAGACCATTAGTTTCTGACTGAAAGGGAATGCTATTGGTATGGTCCTTTCTTCTATGTTTTCTTATTAACTAACTGTAAGTTTTAAAATAAGCCTTTTCTGTTTTCTCTAATTATAGCCTATGTTATAATTATACTTGCAATTGTTACTTCTATATTCTTTTATAATCTACGTGTTATAAATATAATTACAAGTATCTCATTTCTATTCTACTCTGACTTCTTTTATTATGATATTATTATTATTTTTAGTTCTCTTGTATTATATGACATCTTAGCTTAGGACTACATCCAACTGTCACAAATTACTTATAATAATGACAGCTTTACTTTTATTTTGCTTTCTGCGCAGTAAATGCAGAAGACACATTTCTGCTTATTATTTCTAGTATTGTCAAATAATTAACTTGATTTCTTCTTTAATTTCTTTAACTCTTCACTTTATTCTCTTTTATTCTAGAAAGTGGTTCTATTATATTTGGTTGGTTACAAAAACTATGCTAAAAATTCTTTTCCATATTTTAATACTAAATAATGCTATGAACAATAACTTGAAATTGCAAGATATTTCTTTTATTGTTTATTTAACTATTGGGTAATGCAAAATGCAGAAATGTCTTTATTTTACACTAATTCCCTTTTTCTTTATTTTGTTCTTGTAATTACGTTTATCATTTACTTTTGAAATATTAAACTATGGAAATTTATTCTTATTTCTAAACCAACCAACTAATCTATCACTAACTTCAAAATCAAGTTATTAGATTCTCTCCTTTTTAATTTATTTCTCCCATTTTAGCATAATTTACTGTAAATTTCTTGCTTTTAGGCTTAAGACTTTCCTTATAACTGTTAAGCCTTATTCATATTTAATTGGATTTCTTTCTTTCTTTTCCATATAAATAATAATTAAATATAAGCTCTCTTATAGAATTTATAGTTTCAACATAACTAATTAGCAAAACTAATTAATGAAATAAATGCTGGATTAAAATATTTAATGGGAATCTTACGATAATGTATCATAAATGTAAAATATATATATTTAAATCCACTCACCTACCGTCCTTATCTTTGCTCCATGGCCTTCTTAGATCCACTTCTAACGCATCTAATATTTATATTAAGAAGATCTTCAACCTAGAAATATTTTCTATTTAGGGTTCAACCTAAGGTAATGAACCATATTGGGAGAAAATCTGATTGTGAGAAAACAGCTAGGCTTAGGGTCCTACTTATAGTGGAGTTCGGGAATCTCAAACTGTCGGATTTTTGGATCGAATCTGGTGCAACCACATTATAATCTTGCTGTGGGTCATTGGATTTAGAAACCAACCTCTGAGATTGCACAAAAATTGAATTAAATAAGTTCGGCATGTACCTGGAAGAATTATCGTCAAGGGTAAAACGTGGGTCGACCTATAAGTCGACTTGTGCGTTTGAGGGTCAACCCTAGGTTTAACGAACCAGATTTTCAATCCTTGAAAATCGACATCAGTATGTCCAATGTATAGAATGCCAAGCAATCGAGCGCCAGCAATACCAGTTCATTAGGGGTGAAGAAGAAAACGTAGAAGAAAAATAGAAATAACAACATAGGATCTCACAATCGCAGCGGAACAAAATATAATATATAATAACTGATTTTTATACAAAAGAATCTTTAAATGTTTATTTCTTACAACCATCAAAGTACAACTATCATTACATCAATTTGGACAGTTATAATAACTGGTCCTCACACAATGGAAATATAAATCATGCATGGAAATACGTCTCTGTCATCCAGCTCGTCTCCTGAGCTCCATAGCATTCTATCCTGAATCTGTAATAATCGGCCTGACCCGAGCATTATAATAAAATAACATCCAAGTCAGTTTGAAAAACCAACGTCAGAATACACACTCAATTTGAAATATTGAAAGTTATCAAAGTCCTTTGAAAAACAAAGGTATCTTGTAAGACCGTGTCACACATAAACATAAAGAGTTTTCTCCTTACAATAACTAAAACATTTTTTATCAAAATAGTCTGATATTATAATAGTGTCTAAACAAAGTAAATAGAAAATAGCTAAAATGCTTTCATCTCATGTCTCAGCATAGTTGGGCATAATCAAAACTGTATGAGGCTTATTGGAGAATGGATTCCATATAATGATTAGGCAATGGGGTACCACCTTCATTTTGACTTGTTATGGCTCCTATAACTCCAAAGGAATCAACCGTTATGGTTGTCCGAAGGATCGATATACCTTGGGTGCAACGTCTACAAGGCAAGGTGCAACATCCGTCCATAATGCCAAAACTGCGCCGTATGACTTTTACAAATGAGTGAATGGATTTGAAACGGAATAGTACTATGGTATACCACTCTCCAGCGATGCTAAATCGATGGGCAGCCACGTTGATCCCGTTTACCTTAAAATTCACGTGAAGAAAACGAAGGGTAAAAAAACTTCCGAGACCTGAAAGTGTTTCGGATAGCATGTTTTTGGGTATGAAACCATGCATTGACGTTGTTAAGCCATCAAATCCATAGAGCTCATGGAGACCTTCATTTTGACAGATTATGGCTCCCGTGACCTCAAAAGAGTCAACCATTATGGTTATCCGAAGGATCGATATCTCTATGCGCACCATTTGCAGTGCGAGGTGCAACATCCGTCCATAATGCCGAAATTGCGCCGTACGACTTCTATAACGATGGTAGACTGATGGCCAGCCATGTTGATCCCGTTTTACCATAAAATTCACGTGAAGAAAACGAAGGGTTATCAAAAACTTCTGAGACCTGAAAGTGATTCGGATAGTGTTTTTCTGGGTATGGAACTATGCATCGACATCGTTAAGCCATCAAAGCCATAGAGCTCACAAAGACCTTCGTTTTGACTTGTTACGGCTCCCGTAAGTCCAGAAGAGTCAACTGTTATGGCTATCCGAAGGATCGGTATACCCTGGGTGCAACATCTACGGTGCAAGGTGCAACATCCATCCATAATGTCGAAACTGCATAGTATAACTTTTACAAAAGAGTGCATGGATTTGAAATGGAATATTACCATTGTACACAAATCTCCAGCGATCGTAAATTGACGGCCAGCCACGTTGATCCCGTTTTACCATAAAATTCACGTGAAGAAAACGAAGGGTAAAAAAACTTATGAGTCCTAAAAGTGATTCGGATAGTGTTTTCTAGGTATGAAACTATGCATTGATGGCTTAAAGCTGTCAAAGCCGTAGAACTCGCAGCGACCTTTGATTTGACTGGTTATGGCTCCCGTAACTCCGAAAGAGTCAACCATGATGGCTGTCCGAAGGATCGATGTCCCTTGGGCGCAACATCTACGGTGCAAGGTACAACATCCATCCATAATGCTGCAACTGCGCCGTACGACTTTTACAGATTAGTGCATGGATTTAAAATGGAATAGTACCATGGTGCACCACTCTCCGGTGGTGGTAAATCGATGGCCGACCACGTTGATCCCGTTTTACCATAAAATTCACGTGAAGAAAACAAAGGGTAAAAAAACTTTCGATACCTGAAAGTGATTCGGATAGTGTTTTTTTGAGTATGAAACATTGACGTCATTAAGCCAGTAAAGCCGTAGAGCTTACAATGACCTTCGTTTTGACTGGTTATGGCTCTCGTAACTCCAAAAGAGTCAACCGTTATGGGTGTCCATAGGATCGATATCCCCTAGGCGCAACATCTACGATGCAAAGTGCAACATTTGTCCATTATGCCGAAACTGTGTCGTAGGACTTTTACAAATGAATGCATGGATTTGAAATGGAATCGTACCATGGTGCACCACTCTCCAGCGATGGTAAATCAATGGTCGGCCACGTTGATCTCGTTTTACCATAAAATTCACATGAAGAAAACGAAGGGTAAAAAAACTTCCAAGACCTGAAAGTGATTAGGATAGTTTGGGTATGAAACTATGAATTGACGTCGTTAATCCATAAAATCCATAGAGCTCACAAAGACCTTCGTTTTGACTGTTATGGCTCCCGTAACTCCAAATGAGTCAACCGTTATGGCTGTCCGAAGGAGATGAAGCTTAGTTAAATTAATATTTTATTACTTAATAAGTTAATTTAAAGTAATTAGTACTTAATTAATAATTAAGTAAGTGATTAAGGTTTAAGTAATACTTAATGAAGGTTAATGATTAATTAATGACTAATAAAGTCTTTAATTAGTGATTTATGAAGTTAAGAAGTAATTAAATGGTTAATTATTATTTAATTAAGTTAAGTAGTTGATTAATTATTATTTAATTAAGTGATTATTTAATTATTTTTTAATTAATTAGGGTTTAACAAATAATGAATTGTTTAAACCTTAATTAAGATAATTAGGAAGATAATTTGAAATTAACCAAGTTCATTATATTCATTAAGTTTAGTTATGAATTAATCTTGATTTAATTAAATGTAATTAGGGTTTAAGCTAATTGAATATACGTTAATCTTTTTAAAGCTATTTTTAAACTTAATCAATTATGTTTTAAATCAATCTTCTTTTATTGTTAAGTGATTTTAAATCAAAGGATCTCTCTTTTAGACCATTAAGTAGCCAAATGAATTATAGTAGCGATTATAAAATGTGGCATGTTTTATGGAAAGTGAGTGACTTGTATTTAGCACAAATGCCGAATATCAGTAACATGATAGACACAAGGAAGTTAATTTCAATATGCGGGTCATGATAACTTAAGCATATGGAATATACTTCTATATGTAAAAAAATTACACTCAGTGCGTAGATGTATCTATATTTGTAACTTGGACATCTACTTATGATTGATTATATGTTAGTGTAATTCCCTTACATATCTGATGTTAGGAAAAACCCATGATATAACTTGGAAAAGTAAACCCAATTAAATGATCCATTGTAGTCATTGAGCCTCCATTTGGTTTTCGAAAGTAAATATCTCATTTTCTTTTAAACTGGTCTTCAAGGTTATTTTACTTTGGACAAGATATTTGAAGAATGATTTAACAATTGTTTTGAATATTATATAATGAAGTTTATGTATAATTTTGGAGTATTCACAAAAGGAGTATTAGAAAGGGTTTTGAATGTTTATAAAAAAATATTTAAAAATGGGTTTGAATGTCTGTAACAACCCGAATTCCAGTGGCTCCGAATTTTTCGCAAAAATGCTAATACCCAAGTCCACCCTAAGTTGGTTATCTGGTACCCTGCAAATAGGTAAAGACAAATATATTAGAGCTCAAGTAAATATCTCATAGCGGAACTGACTATAATATAATGGTAAGTACATACTCACCAAGATAATAACACTTTTTAAACAAGTATCTCAAAGCTAGAAAGTCTCTGCCATCTATCTAACCTGTGGGATGTATGAGGAGGGGGTCAGAACTAAAGTTTTGTTGAATTGACAAATTACACAATTCTAAGCTTAATTCTACGTATGCCATTTTATTTCAATTTTCTTTTATGTTAGGTTTATTGGGTTTATAATACTCTAGCCTTTGTGCATGAATCGTACACATCTACTCCATAGTAGATTAAAGCCTAATAACAAATATACATGTAGCTACATGCCTAATGACTCATCGGTCCTACGTACTACTCATAGTACCTTCTGTATCCTCATGAAAAGAACTCCATCGTCTTGCTCCAAGGGTGCTCTGTAACAACATCTATAAAGGACAGCTTCATGAGGCCTACAATATAGATGTGTCGTCGTCTACTATGGAAACGTAAAACTGCGTCTGTACTAGCCTATACCAATGCTCGGATGTCCATAATGTACAACCCAGTGTGTACCTTGAGGACTATACGTAATCGTTCTGTCTACTCTCTGAATCCTGCCAACATCTTGTATGGAACACGGTCGGGGATTTTCTATTTCTGTAAAGGACAACTTCGTTAGGCCTACAATACAGATATTCTACTTGGTTTGTCTCTTTTCATATCATCGCAATGGCCCCACACAGCCACCCCTCAACTAATCGAAAGACCTCTAAAGAGCTAAGTGGATGTGCCCTACTGTAAATAACCTAAACATCTAATAGGTTGTGCCCCTTATTCAGTGTCTCGATAGTAAAAGAATCATTGGCCTGTTGGTTTAACACAAGTCTTTTCCGAATTCATTCTTACTAATGATAGCTTTATCTTCACATGCGACTTCCCTTTTGGGTCCTACCCATTGCGCAATCACGAGTACTGGGACATATGAACATCCTACTTCATCATGAACCTTTTGATTGCATAAAAAGGTTCGCTTTGTTAGGCCTGCAATGCAAAATCAGTCAAGGCGTACTCTTTTGATAGAACACCTGCAGACCTGCCTCCGGGAGTGTAGCTTCGTTAGGCCTACCCTAGAGGTCCATCCTGGAGTATATTTACGTCCCGTTGAAGTCTCGTACTTCCTTCTAGCCTAAATTAACTAAGTTGGGCGTGTTGTTCCTGTGCTAAAAATATGTGATGAACTGCTTCATTAGGCTCTTCATCCTTTGGGTTTCTCCAAACGCATCATACCATTTTATTAGACCCTACGTCTAATCTTTTATTATGCATTTAGTTTACTTTTATTATTCTGTTGATCACTTATTAATCCTAATCGGCATAAGAGTGTCCCAGTCTCACCTAACTATTGTGAGACCATTAGTATCTGACTGAAAGGGAATATAGTTCGTATGGCCCTTTCTCCTGTGTTTTCTTATTAACTTAGTGTAATTTTTAATATAAGCATTTTCTGTTATCTCTAATTATGACCTATGTTATAATTATACTTGCAATTGTTGCTTATATATTCTTTTATAATCTACATGTTATAAATATAATTGCAAGTGTCTCTTTTCTATTCTACTCTGTCTTTTTTTATTATCACATTATATTCTTTTTAGTTCACTTATGTTATATGACATCTTAGCTTGGGACTACGTCCAATTGTCATAAATTATTTATCATAATAACTGCTTTACTTTTATTTTACTATCTATGTAGTAAATGCAGATCTAGGCATAATACTGTTTATTATTTGTAGTCTTGTCAAATAATTAACTTGATTTCTTCTTTAATTTCTTTAACTCTTTACATTATTCTCTTTTATTCTAGGAAGTAGTTCTATTCTATTTAGTTGGTTACAAAAAATATGCTAAAAATTCATTTCCTTATTTTAATATAAAATAATGAAATAAACAATAATTCGAAATTACAAGATATTTTTTTTATTATTTCTTTAACTATTGGGTAATGCAAATCACAAAAATGTCTCTATTTTACACTAATTTTATTTTTCTTTCTTTTATTCTTGCAATTACGTTTATTGTTTATTTTTGCAATATTAAATTATAGAAATGTATTCTCTTTTCAAAACCGACCAACTAATCTATCACTAACTTTCAAATCATATTATTAGATTCTTCCCTTTTTAACTTATTTCTCCCTTTTAGCATAATTTGCTATAAATTTCTTGCTTTTAGGCTTAAGCCTTTCTACATAACTGTTAAGCCTAATATTATTCATATTTTATTGGATTTATTTCTTCCTTTTCCATATAAATAATAATTAAATATAATCTCTCTTATATAATTTATAGTTTAACATAGCTAATTAGAAGAATTAATTACTAAAATAAATGCTGAATTGTAATATTTAACGGGAATCTTACGATAATATATCATAAACGTAAAGAATATATAATTTAAATCCACTCACTTGACATCTTTAGCTTTGCTCCGTGGCCTTCTTGGATCCCCTTCTAAGGCATCCAATATTTATATTAAGAAGATCTTCTCCTTGGAAATATTTTCTATTTAGGGATCGGCCTCAGGCAATGAACCCAGTGGGAGAAAATTTGATTATGAGAAAACAGCTAGGTCCACGGTCCTATTATAGTGGAGTTTAGGGGCCACGAACCGTCGGATTTTTGGATTGAATCTGGTGAAACCACATCACAGGCTTGCTGTGGATCGTTGGATTTAGAAACCAACATTTGAGATTGCACAAAATTGAATCAAATAAGTTCGGCATGTACCTGGACAAATTGTTGTCCGGGACAAAAAGCGGGTCGACATGTGTGTTTGAGGGTCGACCCTAGGGTCGACCTATGTGTATTGTGGGTCGACCTGTGTGTTTGAGGGTCGACCCTAAGGTCAACCTATGTGTTTTGCGGGTCGACCTATGGGTCGACCCGTGAGTTTTTGTATACATATTTTTCTTTTTTTATTCCTTATTCTTCTCGTAACTTCTTCATATTAACTTGAATTTCGACAAGTTATATATGGAAATTGATCAAACAATCACCACGAACACAGTGGTATAGGTTTCGAGGCCATATTCTGACAATTCCAAAATGTTTATTTTCACTTTTCATCATTATTTGGTTATTTAATTATATAAAAATGCTGATTGTTACATTCTCCTACTCTTTAGGAGATTTCGATCTTGAAATTTAACAAGGGTAAAATTATGTAATTTCTCGCATCAATCACATTCATTTTGTGTATATCCAATTTTGTGACCATTCATGTCCTTGTGCAAAAATGTCATTCAACATAAAATATATGCATGTACATGAATTTCTAAGCGGCACCTCCTATATGAATGCATTTCTTCTATAAAAATTTATTTTAAAACAAGATGCACACACCCTCAATATACTTGCAATTTCTATATGAATGCAGTCTTTTGAAATCTCAAATACGTTTTTCATCCAATTTTTCCCACATTTCTACTGAATAGGGGTGTAGTTCAATGAATTTACATCCAAATCCTAGCACACAACTTTAAATATTCGATTTTTAGAAAAATCTAATTTTTCGAATTCGACTTCTTATATCAGAAAGAAGGTAGAAAACGGAAAACCTTACATTTACCGTTTCACTTTTGTGCACCTCTTTCCCTATACTTGGAACTTATGCGCTATTCTATAAAAACCTTTATTTTCTTTCCCAAGCACGGTTTACATAAGAAAAACTTTCCTTTTCAAACTTTTTTCCAAGCCTACTTTATGGAAAAAATGTTTTTTTTTTGCAATTCTCATTTATTTCTATTGACGCTTTCTTTAGATCTTACTTTTTTATTTACTTTTATCTGCTTTTACTTTTCTTTAATATAGCACTAAACAAAGCTATCTTCTACGGCTAGGAGGCTTGGACCATGTCGACTCTGACAAAGAAAGGTCCTACTCTAGGAATCCAAGTAACCCATATGCTCCTTCTACCGCCTATTACTTTTTACTAACTTATGTTGTACTACTCACGATGAATAAAATCTATCCATCTCTTCCTTTCCTTACTCAAAACGGAATAACCAAGTCTCATCTACTACAATGACTAAGGCTTTTAATCTATGCAGTCTCTATCTAAAAAGGCAACAAAGCTTGGAGAAATTTTCTCTTTGCCTTTACTTTTCATTTTTCTCCTGCTAAGGTCTATTTATCTCAATCACGTGCATCTTACTATCTTATTAACATCACTTTCCTTTTCTTCTATAATCTACACGCATAAAGCAACATTTCTAGGTTCTCACTAGTGTCCTATACACTTTATAGGAACTTTTATTATTACTACTAAAAGTAATCACTGCTATCTCCTACATAGCCTTTCACTTTTCCCGTCACGCCTAAGAAATGGTTCCTATCTTCTCCATATTTAAAAGTTTCATTTGGTATTTATCATTTCATTTCAAAAATTAAAGCTTCTAAATTTTTGAAACATCAAATCCTAAAATTCTTGCCTTTAAGAGTGTTACTTTGAAGTTTCTATTAAATTCAAAAGTACTCCCAAACCTAGAAGGGAAAACTTAAAAATTCTAAGTTCAAAGCTTATTCCTCTTTTCCTTTTAAAGACCTTAACAGCTTTGCATAAAAATAACTGGATTTTAAATTAAACTATTTACTAAGTTTTTCTCTTCCAAAAACTTATTTACTTTTTCATCCAACCATTTTTCTTTAAAACGGGCCTTGCTTGTCTTTAAAACATTTTTCCTTGACTTCCAAAAACGTCCTCACATGTTTTCGAAAAATCTTCAATTCATAGATTTTCAAATTTACAAAGACTGGAGTAGATAATAACATTTATTCTATCAAAAATCCCTTAACTTTCCTACTCTTCCAATTACTTAACCTTGAAGGAGTTTCTAATTTACTACAAATGGGGATTTTCTACAAAGGCAAGGAACCCGTGCACATAATCAATGGATAAATATGAAATCCCCATTGCTTAGCTTTCCTACTAAGGCACTTTATAATATCTCTCCTAACTAACGCTGCCACTAATTATTACACTACTCATTATACCTAACGATTTTATACCTTAATGTATTGGAACTACTTTTTCTTTTAAGAAACCATTAACGCTAAAACCTTTTATGAATCTTTTAAAGGATTCCTGTTTATGTGAAATTACAAGGAACTTATTATATAATTTATCAAAATAGACTATACAAAATATGGTGCTTTCCATACTTTGTACATCTCTTCCACGTATTCCTTATAACTTGCACAAACACCTTCACTTGCGGTTTGGTTTCATAGAATATTATACCATTATTCATATCATTACAATAGATTAAAGTATGTTAATCAATATTCACTTACAATAGATATTTCCTACAAAATTTATTAATTTCACAATATTTTACTTGCATCTTCTTCTTTTTTTCAGAAAAATGCATTAAACTACTTCAATATTTTCATAACTAAAGAACATTTCCATATACTTATTTAAATAATAAGTGTACTTACAAACCAACTTTTTCCTATTCTTAGAAATTATCTTCAAAACACATTTTTATTTGGGTTAAAATAAATGTTGCTCAAAACACCTTTACTACAACCTAAAAATACTAGTATATAGATTCAGTTAAAATAAATAATAATAAATCTCATATGCTATGTAAGAACATTTCCTTTGGGAGTCACATACCATAACAATAGTGTCATATTCTATGCTTCCTTTATTTTCATGAAACACCTATTACAACAGTAAATGTTGTAAGCTACGTTTTCGATACTTAACACGCTCTAGGTTTTAATATTTTAAAATCTTTGTTTATCTATAAGGAAACTAGCCAGCTATATATGCTCTATAATTCTTCAAAAAGAATTAAAATTCACATCATATAAAAACCAATTAAATTTCATACCACTTTTTTTTTGAAAAATCCAATTTCAAACATAACAATTATATTTTTCAGCTTTTCAATTCCAAAAGGTTTCATTTTATCGGGCTAGACATAAAGTGGATTTTCTTCATACTACCCTAGGAATATTCTTCTTAAACTTTGGAAATCTCATTCCCTTACTAAAATCTCTTATTCCTTGCAAAATAAAAATATTCTCCCTATTATACCTATGGAACGTTCTCACTTCTTATGACATATGGATACTAACCTTTTCTCAAACATAGTTTATTGTACATTATAAATTGGTAATAACTTATGGCTCAACACTCTTTGGTCATCCCAAACCCAATTAGCAAACTATGCACAAATATACTTCTAAAAAACTTTCCATATGTTAAAATCTATAATTGGGGACTATTTGGATTTTAGTACATAATTTTTATATTTTATCCAAAAATACAAATATGTTCACTCGGTATCTACCTAGGAACCCTAAACCAAGGCTCTATTACCAAATGTAACAACCCAAATTCTACTGGGTCAGGGATTTTCCGAAAAATGCTAAAACCCAAGCCCATTGAAGCCTGAGTTGGGTATTTGGTATCCTGCAAATAGCAAAGACAAATATATCAGAGCCCAAATAAATATCTCATAGAGGAACTAACTGAAATATAATAGTAAGTAAATACTCACCAAGATAATAACACTTTCAAAACAAGTGTCTCAAAGCTGGAAAGTCCCTACCATCTACCTAACCTATGGAATGTATGAGGAGGGGGTCAGAACTAAAGTTCCGGTGAATGGACAAATTATACACTTATAAGCTTAATTCTACGTATACCATCTTATTTCCATTTTCTGTTATGTTTGGTTTATTGGATTTATAATATTCTCGCCTCTATGCACGAATTGTACCCATCTACTCCCTAGTAGATTAAAACATAATAAAAATATATACATGTAGCTACATGCCCATTGACAATGTCGGTCCTAGGTACTACCCATTGTACCTTTCCTATGCTCCTCGAAAAAGACTTCGTCATCTTGCTCTTATAGCGTACTGTAACTACACCTGTAAAGGACAACTTCGTGAGGCCTACAATACAGATGTTCTATCATCTACTATAAAAATGTAAAATTGTGTCCGCAATAGCATATACTAATGCTCGGACATCCACAATGTACCACCCAGTGCGTACCTTGACGATTATACGTAATCGTTCTGTCTACTCCCTGAATTCCGCCAACAAGGTCTACTTTATACGGAACTCAGTCAGGGATTTTCTATATCTGTAAAAGCTAGCTATGTTAGGCCTACAATACAGATATTCTACTTGGTATGTCCCTTTTCACATCGTGGCTATGGCCCCATGCAGCCACCCCTCAACTAATTGAAAGAGCTATGTGGTTGTACCCTACTGCAAATAATTTAAACATCCAATTGGTTGCGCTCCTCATCCAAAGTCTCAATAGTGAAAGAATCATTGGCCTGCTGGATTAACTCTAGTCTTTCCCGAACTTATTCTGACTGATGATGGCTTGATCTTCGCATCTGACTATCCTTTTAGGTCTTGCCTACTACACAATCTCAAGTATTAGGACGTACAGACATCCTACTCCATCACTAACCTTTTGACTACCTACAAAGGTCCGTTTCATTAGGCCTGCAATGCAAAATCAGTCAAGGAATACTTTCTCGATGGAACACCTATATACCTGCCTCGAAGGTGCAGCTTTGTTAAGCTTACCTCAGAGGACCATCCTAGAGTATCTTTACGTCCCGTTGAAGTCTCGTACTTCCTTCTAGCCCAAATTAACTAAGTTGGACGTGCTATTTCTGTGATAAAAATATGCGATGAACTGCTTTGTTAGGCTCTACATCCTTTGGGCTACTCCAAATGCATCTTACATTTTATTAAACCCTACGTCTAATCTTTTAGTACGCATTTAGTTTACTTTTATAATTCTGTTGGCTACTTATTTATTTTAATCAGCATAAGCGTGTCCCAGCCTTACATAACTATTATGAGACCATCAGTTCCTGACTTAAAGGGAATATTGTTGGTGTGGTCCTTTCTTCTATGTTTGCTTATTAACTTAGTCTAAGTTTTAAAATAAGCCTTTTCTTTGATCTCTGATCATAACCTATGTTATAATTATACTTGCAATTGTTACTTCTATATTATTTTATAATCTACGTGTTATAAATATAATTGCAAGTATCATTTCTAATCTAGTCTGTCTTCTTTTATTATGATATTACATTTTTTTGTTCTCTTGTATTATATGACATCTTAGCTTGGGACTGCATCCATTTGTCATAAATTACTTATCATAATAACAGCTTTACTTTTATTTTGCTTTCTGCGCAATAAATGCACATCGAGACACATTTCTGCTTATTATTTCTAGCCTCGTCAAATAATTAACTTGATTTCTTCTTTAATTTCTTTAAATCTTCACTTTATTCTCTTTTATTCTAGGAAGTAGTTCTATTCCATTTGGTTGGTTACAAAAACTATGCTAAAAATTCATTTCTATATTTTAATACTAAATAATGCTATAACAATAACTCGAAATTGCAAGATATTTCTTTTATTGTTTCTTTAACTATTGGGTAATGCAAAATACAGAAATGTCTTTATTTTACACTAATTCCCTTTTTCTTTATTTTATTCTTGCAATTACGTTTATCATTTATTTGAAATATTAAACTATGGAAATGTATTCTCGTTTCTAAACAAACCAACTAATCTATCACTAACTTCAAAATCAAGTTATTAGATTCTCCCCTTTTTAATTTATTTCTCTTGTTTTAGCACAATTTACTGTAAATTTCTTTCTTTTAGGCTTAAGACTTTTTTTATAACTGTTAAGCCTAATATTATTCATATTTAATTAGATTTCTTTCTTTTCCATATAAATAATAATTAAATATAAGTCTCTTATAGAATTTACAATTTCAACGTAACTAACTAGCAGAACTAATTACTGAAATAAATGCTGAACTAAAATATTTAACTAGAATCTTACGATAATGTATCATAAATTCAAAAGATATATAATTTAAATCCACTCATATGTTGTCCTTAGCTTTGCTCCATGGCCTTCTTAGATCACTTCTAAGGCGTCTAATATTTTCATTAAGAAGATCTTCACCCTAGAAATATTTTCGTTTTAGGGTTCAGCCTAAGGAAATGAACCCTATTTTGAGAAAATCTGATTGTGAGAAAACAGCTAGGCCTAGGGTCCTATTTATAGTGGAGTTCGGGGATCTCAAACCGTCGGATTTTTGGATCAAATCTGGTGTAACCATGTCATAGTCTTGCTGTGGATCGTTGGATTTAGAAACCAATGTCTGAGATTGCACAAAAATTGAATTAAATAAGTTTGGCACGTACCTGGATGAATTGTCGTCAAGGACAAAACGTGCGTCGACCTATAGGTCGACTTGTGCGTTTGAGGGTCAACCCTTGGTTTAACGAACTAGATTTTCAATCCTTGAAAATCGACATCAGTACGTCCACTGTATAGCGTTCCGAGCAATCGAGCGCTGGACATACCAGTTCATGAGGGGTGAAGAAGAAAAGGTAGAAGAAAAATAGAAATAACAACACAAGATCTCACAATTGCAGCGGAACAAAATATAATATATAATAACTGATTTTTATACAAAAGAATTTGTAACTGTTTATTTCTTACAACCATCAAAGTACAACTATCATTACATAAATCTGAACAGTTATAATAACTGGTCCTCATACAACGGAAATATAAATCATGTACGGAAATACGTCTCTATTATCTAGCTCGTCTCCTGAGCTCTATAGCATTCTATCCTGAATCTGTAATACTCGGTCTGACCCACGTATTATAATAAACTAACACCCGAGTCAGTCTGAAAAACCAACGTGAGAATACACACTCAATTTAAATTATTTAAAGTTATCAAAGTCCTTTGAAAAACAAAGGTATCTTGTAAGACCATGTCACACATAAACATGAAGAGTTTTTCCCTTACGATAACCAAAACATTTTTATCAAAATAATCTGATATTATAATAGTGTCTAAACAAAGTAAATAGAAAATAGCTGAAATGCTTTCATCTCATGTTTCAGCATAGTTGGGCATAATCAAAACTCTGTGGCGCTTATTGGAGAATAGTCCATACAATGACTAGGCACTGGGGTACCACCTATCACAGTACACTTTTAGACAAATGTACCGAGGACCTCACTGGGATCACCTACAACACAAGACCGGCACTATCTCTGATCTGGATAGAACCGAATATGTTATCACCCCGGGTGTTCCCACCCTTATCAAGAGCTCTTTTGCATGCACCACCGCATCCATAATTTATAATATATCCGAGGGCATCTAAAAAGGTGAAAATATATCCTAGTTGGGTGTGACCCACTTAGCCTTACTGCATCTCTCCTGATTTTCAGTCATTCCGGTTGATGAGACTTAAGCCTACGATTTACCTTTCAAGAACAATATCACTTAGAATGCTCATCTTCCTCCAATGACGATGTTCTGATAGCATTCGTCTATACAAGTTGTCCTGGGTCTGGACAATTCGAACCACCATTTTCACTATCTTTACGATATCCATTCGTAATGCTTAAATTGGATCGAGGTGGTTTTTGGATAATTAAATCCGATCCCGGTCTCTTCGAAACGATCAATGAAATTGACCAATATTTCATAATTGGTTATTTAACTATCAAATAACATCCATAAGCAGTCACTAGGCCCATATTATTATTTTCTTCCAAAATATTTTTCAAAATACCTTTACAAAGGTATATGTTCAAATTTCTTTCCATATTCCAATATTTGAAAACAATTTCAAATACTTAAATCCATAACATGATATTTTCAAACATTTCAACACATAGAAATATTTCTAAATTTCCATTTTAGTACTTAGGAAAACATTATAAGTCTTATTTTCCAAAATCATTTCAAATATCAACGTTTCAGAGAATATTTTGTAACTTATCTCATAAGATTCCAGAATCATTTATATATTCCCTTTAACAATTTTCAAAACCCAATATACTTATTTATAACCCCATTCAACAATTTATAACTTCTTTTATGAACTTAGATTTCATTTTTCTCTATTCCCATATTCAACAATTTGAAATTCCACTCCCTCCAAATCCCTTATAAAATTCCTCTCCTCAAAATCATACCCACTTATAAGTCCCATTTACGAATCTCAAGAGAAATTATAAATAAAAATTTTATCACTTCAAAACTATAGATATATATAATAAGAATTTAAAAGAATAATAATTTATTTTAAAACATGTCTAAATAGTCATTTAAAAATATCAAAACCCTTTTTATAAACATCAATAAAATAATTTCAAAGCTGATTTATAAAATTAGAATTTATTAAAATAAATATTAAGTATTTGATAAATTCACTTTTCGATGTACTTTAATTCTACCAGTTTAAAATTTCATAGTTTGATATAAAAAAATTCCCTTTTAAAAACAAACTTAAATTTTTTAAATTAAAGATATATCTTTTCCCATTTACCAATTCAATTTGTAAATCCTTTCGATTTACAACCCATCGATTCCATTTCAGCATCCTATCCATTCCCACTTTTCAAAATTTCCATATTCGTTCACCCTATGAATTTTATATTCCAAAATTTTCTACTGCTATCGATTTCCTTTATTTATAAATATTGTTTATAAATCAGTAACTTCTCTGAGTTTCACTTTTAAAAAAATAATCTCATTTATAAAATTCCATTTTATAGATTCAATTCCCTATAAATTCCATTAATTTCTACCAATCTATTTTTATATTGCTTTCAACTTCTTTTCATATTTTCTAGAAATATCATTTAAAAATCCATCGTTTAAAAATCCTTTATATAAATTATTTTAAAAATCTCTATTTAACATATCTTTACGAATAGTTAAATACAAACTAAAATTAATTATTGTTTTATCTAATTCAATTTCTTGAAGATAAATCCAAATTTCGATATAAATATTTTTACATTCAAAATCTCCTTTTAAATCCTTTAAAATTCCAAAATAAAACTTATGGTATTTAAAATACCAAATGTTAGGTCAATGCTATTATAGCATCCAATAATTCACATCGGGACAATGATCAATAACAGATTATCCTAACACACATATTATTATATATGAAAAATAATCAATCTGATTTTGAGGAATCCAATTGGATCCCTCCAACCTATTTCCCTACATCCACAGATGTTAATATAATATAAAAATACCAATCCCATATAGAAGGGGATATCGCGGTATATAGGGTCATCTGCTATTATGCGGGGCGTGTTGGGCGAATTCTCACCCAGAAGATCTCGAGACCAAGATGCGTCAGTTTCGCCCGGGTTCGCAACCCTCTATTCCATTCGGTGGCCCAACCTAAAGTCCATTCGGCATTCCCAGTGCAAGGTCATTCGGCAATACAGGCAAAGGCTCATTCGGTAAAGCAAGGCAGGAATCCATTCGGCACAACACCCCCCATGTCCATTCGGTAACAGTTCCATCCGGTACACCGACAACCGGACGAAAGCCCCTCCAACAACCGAACCACCTACCACCGGTCCACTCCGTCACCGGTCCAGTCCATGCACCCATGACAAGTGGAGCATCGCCGAACCAGCTCCCCCTGCCGAACCAAGCATTCTACATCACCTACCGGATCAAGGCCTTCCCTAGGCACTACCGAACCGCGTCACCACAAGACACCAAGCCAACTCCCTACCGAACAAGGCTACCACCGGTCCAAACTCCAACATCTCCCTACCGAACGAGGCTACCACCGGTCCAACCTCACCACCGAATGAACCTCGCCAAACCAGACATCTGCCAGTCCAGATCGCTTCAGCCCGGGCCCACCAGCAGTTATATACTTCCAAGACCCCTGCCCCCTACCTCATTCTATAAATAGAGGGGCAGGGGTACAACAATGGCAGACAAGTTTGAGAGCTCAAGCAAGGAAGGAACTTTCAAACTACTTTCATACACTTATATACAACGCATTGTACTTGTAACCTGAAAGAAAGAAGATAATAACATATAAAGTGGACGTAGGCACATTCTGGCTGAACCACTATAAATCTGTGTGTCTTTTACATTTCAGCCCCTACTTTTCTCATATTTACATACTCATCTAAAATCATTGAAAATCACATATAATCAACTAAATAATACGACTTGGAGGTGTTTGTCCATTTTTTGTGCAAACATTTTTGGTGCTTTCACTGAGAATTGAACTCAAGCTTCATCTTCTCCCACTCAACCTCTTTCCTAACAACATCACTCGTTGCTTAGAAATCATGCCTTCCAAGCAGAGAAGGGATGTTAACAGAGGAAAGAACATCGCAACTAGCAGCCTTCCAGATCCAGCAATCACAGATCAGCCCACTTCAACAGCAGTACCAGATGAAAATCAGGAGAATCCAACTGGTCCCGCAACGGAACAACCAATCACTAGGGCAGATCTGGACAGGGTTGTGGCTGAAGTAACTAACCGCTTCACATCCCAACAAGAAACTTTGGTGGACCAACTCATGTCACGCTTAAGGGATGCTGAGGAGTCCAACCGCAACACGGAATCATGGGGTGAATCCCAATCCGGAGGATCCCGGAGGCAACAAAGGTCTTCACTCTTCGAACAAGCTACCAACAGGAAAAACGATGATAGGGGCCGCGCCCGGACTCAGCCCGAATTCCGACTCGAGGAAGCCCTTGGAACCGAACCTAGCGGGGGAGGCACCAGGCGAGGGTCGGATGTAGCTGAGCCAGTCATGCCACCTAATCATAGAAACCCCGCTGAACGGAGCCGAGCTAGAACCCAGCCCGAAGTTGACCCCATGGATGTGCTCGAAACAGAACCCCACAGGGGAAGATCAAGGCAGGGGGCAACTGTAGCTGGTCCTAGCGTGCATCCAAGCAGCCAAAGACAACCACTGGATAATGCTAGAGGTGATAGACTGTACCATCCCTACAGGGCATCTGGACGAGATAGATCCCGCAGGGAAGAACCGAGCTCATTTTTGTCCGCTCCAAGTTCTGACGAACGAATGGCACGATTATTCAGAGAATGTGTCCAACGGGAGCAAAGGGACCGGGGAATAGGCGCTAGGGTCACCAGTCCCTTTACCCGAAATATCGAAACTGCCATCACTCCCCGGGAATGGAAAATGCCAACCATGGAACCTTACAAAGGAACTTCCGACCCCATCGTACACTTGCAGAGATACACCCAGCATATGCTCATGAGTGGAGCAACAGAAGGAGTATTATGTAAATGCTTTCCGCTATTCCTATCAGATCTAGCTACCTCCTGGTTCTGCCATCTACCCCAAGGATCCATCAGCTCATGGGAGATGTTAAAAGAAAGGTTTATTAGCCAGTTCCGCATCCATGTGGAACAACCCAAGGATGCTTATTCTCTATCCAATGTCAAACAGAAATCCGGAGAGACGCTGCAACAATATCTAACACGGTTCAACGCCGCAGCGGTAGCAGTTCAAGATGCCGATGAAAAACTCACTCTGATGGCCCTCTGTAGTGGTGTACATCCAGACACCAAGTTTGCCAGAAGATTAACTAAGGAAAAACCAGCTACCTTGCCTGATTTCTTCCATGAAGCTGGAAAGTATATGAGACTTGAAGACGCTGCTACTGAGAGGCAGTCAGGGCAACAAGGCAAGATAGTTCAGGACAAGGTTCCCACTGCAGCTAAGGACGCTCGAAGAAATGAATCTAGAGACAATGCTGGAGGCAGAAAGGTTGAGAAGCGCCAATATCGACCAGGGCCAAGATTTGACTCCTACACTCCTTTGAATGAAACAATCGAAAACATCTACCTAGCCACTCAGGGCGAACTCGGATACAAGCGCCCCCCGCACAAGAAAGAATCAGATAACGCACTCAAGTCCAGAAAGTTCTGTCGCTTCCACGAATCCCACGGACATGACACCAATGAATGCCACCATCTTCGGGACTTGATCGAAGAACACATTAGAAGAAGAAGACTGGAACGTTATGTGAAAGGTCAGAACAGGACTCCAACTCCTGCCAACGAGAACTCAAAGCAACCCCTCCCAGAAGTAGGCGGAGGGAATCGCAACAATCACAACACCAGTGGCTCTAGTCAAGAGAAGATAGTGGTCCTTACCATCTCAGGAGGACCACACATCGCCGACAGAAGTTGGGCAGAGATGGAAAGGTACGGCAAGTCGCTTAGAAATGCCGAAGGATATGTTAACTCCATTACGGAGGAACGCCACCCGAAACGAAAAGAAAACAATGACATTGTATTCAGTAGGCATGATTTGGAAGGAAGGCAGTACCCACATATGGATCCCATGGTCATCTCTGCCTGGTTTGGTCCAGCTAAAGTTTTTCGGGTTCTAATAGACACGGGAAGCTCCGTTAATATCCTGTTCAAACATGCTTTCGACAAAATGAAGTTATCAATGAAGGATGTATCCCCCTGTGACAAACCACTGCACGGTTTCACTGGAGATGCAAAGATGCCTCTCGGGCAACTTGACCTCTTCGTCGAAATAGGAAGTCATCCCCGCTCCGTTGTGCGAAAACAAACGTTCGTACTAATAGAAAACCACTCGGCTTACAACGCTTTCTTGGGAAGACCAGCCTTGTCTGACTTTCAGATTGTATTAGCCCCCTGGTGCCTGAAAATGAAATTTCCAACAGACAACGGAGTAGGAGAAGTAGAAGGAGATCAAGATGCTGCCCGAGACTGCTACGTAACTGAACTTCGCAATAACCGCAGAAAGAATAAAGGAAAAGATGCAGAGACTACTCTCTGCATGAAAAGCTTGGAGGCATAGCAACTAAAGAAAGCCCCTCCTCTTCGATACACAAGCGATCCCTTCAATGAACTAGACCCCAGGGATAATGAGGAGGAGGCTACCGCCGAGCCTGCAGAGGCTATGGAATTCGTATCGGTAGATAAGCATGATTCAAGTAGACTATTAAAAATCGGATCTCAGCTGAAAACGGAATTGAAGGATCAACTTATTGACTTTCTCCGCCACAACTTAGATGTATTTGCGTGGACCCATGCCGATATGACAGGAATCTCCCCAGACGTAGCATGCCACATGTTGAACATCGATCCCACCAAGGTACCAGTAAAGCAGAAAAAGAGGAGCATGGGGGCAGAGTGATCGGCAGCCCTTGATGAGGAAGTAAAAAATCTACTTGCTAATGGCTTCATACGGGAAGCCATCTACCCAGAATGGATCGCTAACCCAGTGCTAGTAAAAAAGGCCAATGGAAAGTGGCGAACATGTATTGACTTCTCCAATCTGAATGACGCTTGCCCGAAAGACTGCTTCCCACTTCCCCGAATTGACCAACTCGTGGACAGCACAGCTGGGCACGAACTCCTATCTTTTATGGATGCATACTCCGGATATAACCAGATCCCCATGCACGCTCCCGATCAGGACCACACTAGCTTCATCACCGACCGCGGATTATATTGTTACAAAGTCATGCCTTTTGGACTCAAAAATGCTGGAGCTACCTATCAACGCCTCGTCAACAAAATGTTCGCAGAACTGATAGGACGTACTATGGAAGTATATGTGGATGACATGTTGGTGAAGTCCAGGAAAGCCAACGACCATGTAAGCCATCTGGACGATATGTTTCGGGTACTTCGCCGATATGGAATGAAGCTGAATCCTCTAAAGTGCTCCTTCGGAGTATCATCGGGAAAATTCTTAGGATTCATCGTCCACGCCAGAGGAATCGAAGCAAACCCTGAACAAATCCGAGCTTTAAAAGAAATAAGGATACCTTCCACTCGAAAAGAAATGCAGAGCCTAAACGGAAAGGTGGCCGCCCTAAGCAGATTCATTTCCAAGGCAACTGACAAGTGTGTCCCTTTCTTCGAAGCACTCAAGAAAGACAAAGGGAGGTTCGAGTGGACCGACGAATGCTTAAAAGCCTTCCTCAACCTCATCGAACACCTTCAGAGACCACCAGTACTCTCAACTCCAAATGAAGGTGAAGTGTTATACCTATACCTCGCTGTATCATCTCATGCTCTAAGCGCCGCCTTGGTAAGAGAAGAAGACCGCACACAACGCCCGGTTTACTTTGTAAGTAAGAGATTTACGGGGGCAGAGGCCAGATATCCTAAACTTGAGAAATTAGCATATTGTTTATTGATCGCGTCACGAAAACTGCGCCACTACTTCCAGTCTCACTCCATCAGGGTTCTAACCGATCAACCACTGAGACAAGTGCTCCATCGTCCTGACACTTCTGGGCGACTCCTCAAATGGTGCATCGAACTAAGTCAGTATGATATCACCTACCATCCTCGTACCGCTATCAAAGGACAAGCCATGGCTGATTTCATTGCCGAATTCACTATCAACGAAGGCGAGGAACAATCTGAAGTAGCAAAAAACATCAAGTGGAACCTCTTTGTAGACGGAGCATCGAACGAACAAGGCTCGGGGGCAGGTATTGTGATCATCACCCCCAGGGGAAGAAAGTTGTACTATGCATTGAGATTGGAGTTCACGGCCACTAACAACGATGCTGAATATGAAGCAGTAATAGCGGGATTGGAACTGGCCCTAGAAATTGGAATCAATTCCTTATGTATTCATAGTGATTCTCAGCTTATCGTAAACCAGGTACTAGGAGAATTCCAGACTCGAGGAGAACGACTCACAGCATACCTAAAGAAAACCAAACTGCTGCTCGATCAATTGGACCATTATCTAATCAAACACATTCCTCGAGAAGAAAACCAAGAGGCAGATGAACTTGCAAAGCAAGCTAGTATGAAGGACAGCACCATTCCCGGAGCACCAGCAATCTCAAGGCAGCTAGCCCCAAGTTTCGAACAAGTAAATCTGATAACTGCAATCGAAGAAGGAACCTGGATGACTCCTATCCGGAAATATTTGCAAGATGGCATACTACCCGACAGGCGTGACGAAGCCAAGAAGATCTTGAGAAAAGCTCCCCACTACACAATACAAGAAGGCATCCTCTACCGGCGTGGCTTCTCTAGCCCCTTATTGAGATGCGTCGCAGGAAGGGAAGCCAAGGAGATATTAACAGACATCCATCAGGGGGGATGCGGAGATCACACTGGAGGACAGACTTTGGCAAGAAAGATACTCCGATATGGATATTACTGGCCCACACTAAACAAAGATGCCCTAGACTTCGTTAAGAAATGCGACAGATGTCAGAAGTTCGCCAAGATCCCTCGTCTGCCCACAAACGAAATTACTCAAATGACCAGCCCTTGGCCCTTTGCTGTATGGGGAATTGACTTAATTGGCGAACTGCCAACGGGCCGAGGCGGAGCCAAATATGCTATAGTGGCAGTCGATTATTTCACCAAATGGGTGGAAGCGGAACCTTTAAATAAAATATCTTCAGCAAAAATTATCAACTTCTTGATCAAAAACATTCTGTGCAGGTATGGAGTCCCCCTCAAGATCGTATCAGACAACGGACTCCAATTTGACAGCGAAGAATTTGCCGACTGGTGCCAAGAGCATGGAATTCATAAAAGCTTCTCATCAGTAGCTTACCCTCAGGCAAACGGACAAGTTGAAGCTGTCAACAAAATTCTCGAAACCCTAATCAAGAAGAAACTTGAAAAGTCAAAAGGCGCTTGGGTGGACGAACTTCCTACGGCACTATGGGCATACCGCACATCTTTCAAAACAGCAACGGGACATACTCCTTTCTCTTTGGCATATGGATCGGAGGCAATGCTCCCAGTTGAGACTATTGTGCCTTCTCACCGTAGGATCCACTACAACCCAGAAGAAAACGAAGAACTCCTCCTCATGTCTTTGGATCTGATTGAGGAAAGGAGGAATGATGCAGCACTCAAAGCAGCAGCTCACAGACAAAAAGTGGCAGCACTATACAATTCCAAAGTCAAGCATCGCAGCTTACAAGAAGGAGATCTTGTCCTCAGGCGAATCTTTCCGCGCCCTGGGGCGCTGGACCCCGTCTGGGACGGACCATATGTAATTCACAAAGATCTCCACAACGGAGCTTACATTTTGTCAACAGTGGACGGAGAGGTGTTCCAGAGGGCATGGAACATCCGACACCTCCGTCGATACTTTTCTTAACTTGTACTGCCCATATGAAGTGAATTAACAAAGAGAATCAGTGGACGTAGGCATTTTCATGCCGAACCACTTTAAAACTTGTTCCTTTATGTCTTGGCTACTTGTTAAGTTTTATCCCTTTCTGTTGAACAAAATCCTATGGCACCTCCACTCAAGACGCACCGCGGCCTCATCTGGACTAGGCCTAACAGGTACGCTACGATTCTATGCACTCGCCAATAAGACTCTTTTGCTCCAGCATCCCTCTGCTGCGGGTTAACTCATTGCGCGCCTGCCCTCAAAGCCAACTGTAATGAGCCGATTATAAGTCATCATAAAGGCCGACTATAGCCGATGGCAGCTCATTACGGCGTTCGGCTCGCCGGTAACTGTGAACCTACTTTAAGCCCCAACATAAGGTGTGGCCAGCCAGGGGTAGTTCACGGCCAACGGCACCCACGCTAGCCGGCCACGGTAAATCGAATAATACCCACGATTACGGGCCATAATGGTTCGGGTAGTTACCGTGCGCGATCTCGGCTCCGATGTGTCTTAAGTGCGGCTGTGGTAAAAAAGAAAACTCCCCGCGGAGGCGTAAGATGGGTGACAAATGTCTCCAAGACCCACAGCTAGGGAAAGTGACTACAAAACCCGTTTGCCACGAACTTAAGCACATCGACGGCCTTCCGTGACTGGAAGTTTTACTTTTACTATATTTCCATTTCATTTAAATATTTTTCTCCTATCCTGTATAACAAACTCTAAAGTACAGGAAACCAGATAGGAAGCATTCACTCATGAGGCTCTAAGCCTGCGTGCTGGGTAGCAGGGCGCTCGGCTATACCCGTGAACAGTTACACAAGACACTCAAAGCTGACGCCTGCGAATAAAACATAAAGGGCGGTACTCTCTTCTCTTGTACATAAATGCGTAACTATAACTTATTCATACACTGACATTGCAAAACGTGAAATTATATTTCAAGCAAAAACTTAACATCAAACACAAGTGGAATCACAGGCATATACATAATTATACTTCTCACACAGCACATAAAGATAGCAACAACATTTAAACATGACAAAATCAGCTTATATTATAAGATCACACGAAGTTATTCTTTGCAAATAATTTTATTACAGTTGCATATCAAAGACTAACATGAACAGTGATAAAAAAGAAACAAAAAGATGGCAGATGCATCCACACTCCATCACCAACTCCCCCAGCCTACTTAGCCGCAGGATCGGAGCCCCCAGCATGTGGATCTGAAGTCCCACCTGTCCAGATCAGAAGAGGAACTCATTAAACGAACGATCAAGTTATGAAAACACGAAAAGAAAAGAAAGGGAAAAGAATAACTCACCAGCATCCGCCGCTTGATCCTCATCATCCAACTGCACGCCCGCTTCCTCTGCAGCGAGTAGCCGCATCCCCTCCTTCACCGCCGCTTGCTCCTCCTTTGAGAACTGAGCAGTGACCGCACTCAAGTTGAAAGCCTCTCCGCCTTCCTTACCCGCATTCACCCTGGCCTCCTCTAAAGCCTGGAGATACACCTTGGCCATGACCCGAGGGTAATCGTCCATCCAAGACAAGCCGCCCTCCTTCCAAGTGTGGAAGTACATATCCTGCAACATCTCATCCATCATCCCCTCGTTTTCCTCAAACTCCCTCACCCGGGCCTCGGAAGCTTGCAACTTGGTGATGGCGACGTCCCTCTCTGATTGGTATCTCAAGCAGTCAGCCTGGAGTGACCTCCTCATTTCCTCTTCCTTCAACTTGAGGGACCTCCTCATCTCCTCCATCTCCTCCTTCAACTCGGCCTGAGCCATCTCCGCAGCCTCGAGCCTCCCTGACAACTCCTCCACCCGCTCGAGATCCGCATTTCGAACCTCATCCACCGTTGCGATAGCTATGTTAATCCGTTCCCTGCAAGCGACCTCCATCTTCCGTAATTCCGCCCTACTGGCCTTCTCCATGGTCTCTTTCAGACGCTTGGAGGCTTCCTCATGCTGGGAAATCTGGATGGCTTGGTCGGCGAGTTGCTTGGCCTGATCGGCAACCTTTAACCTCAACCGAATGTTAGCACTCCCGATCTCTTCCCCGGCCTTGACCAACTTAGCATGATGCTCCATTAACTTCTTGGTCTCTACGGCCACCCGGTCGATATTAGCCTTGGCCTCATCCCCCATGGTGACTACCCGTGTAGTAAGTAAATCAAGATCTAAAGATTTGGCCTCGTCCAGCACTCTTACCATGGGGTTGCGGGGAAGTAGGTGCTCGCCCGTGGTCTCATCGAAGGAAATGTCCCGAAAACTTGGGTCTAAATCAGGATGACCGGCAAAAGGGTCACGAGGCACGGGGCGAGGCACATCGGGACGCCTTATATGAATGACAGTAGAACTCTTGGAAGGAGGAGGAGGGGGGCAGGGCTCCGTGCTCTCCTCCGTAGTATCACGAGGAGGCTGAGTAGGGGGAGGCAGAGTAGGAAGCTGCGAAGCAGAAGAAGACTCAAATAAGGAACGGCTCCGCTTCCTTTTCTGAATGCCCTCTTCGATGACCCCAAGAAGAGGGCGGTACTTGACTACGTCCCCAGGGCGATCAGTAGAAGGTTTCGCAGAAGCTCTCCTCGACTTAAATTGTTCAAGACGGTGTCGAACATCCGACGTTTTAACTGCCGGGCCTGCCCCTGAAATAAAGGACAAGTGTTACGAACA
Source organism: Allium cepa (assembly GCA_030765085.1). NCBI lineage: Eukaryota > Viridiplantae > Streptophyta > Magnoliopsida > Asparagales > Amaryllidaceae > Allium > Allium cepa. The sequence goes on from CM060931.1 coordinate 448,062,972, forward strand.
TACAATAATCCGCAATTCAAAAAATGTGCTAAGTTAAAAAGAAAGAAAAGTGAGGAGACACATCTATTATACAAACCCGGCGGAGGAGTGGGAAACTGCAATAAGTCCTGGATCTCATTCCAGGACGGAAGTGAACCGTAAAAAATTTCTAAGTCCCTATCGAAAATGGAATCGGCAGAAGACAAAAGTTCACCTTGCGTCGCCGGAGTCACCCTGGCTGAAGCCACAGCTTTGCCGGTTTCCTTTGCCTTCTCCGTTTCTTTCTCCTTTTCCTTCTCCGTTTCCGACTCTCCCTCCGACTCCCCGAAGGCCCGACGGAGAGCCTCATCCAGTTCGAGGTCTTGCTCAGAGGTTAGAGCGGCAACACCACTACCACCTTGACCGTCGCCATCTCCTCCACCCTCCGACCCTTCTCCAACTTCGCCTCCTTCCTCCTCTTCCACACCTTCCTCCTCCGGGACAGTCGGGCAAGTACTTGGAGAAGGGCCATCGGACTTCTTCAGTTTCTTCCCCCCAACCGCAGGACGCGCTGCGAAAGGCTCCCTCTTACCGCTCTTTACCGTAGCCCCCTCCTTAGCTTTAGCAGCCCTCTCCTCAGCCGTATCCCTTTGCTTAACCACGGACTGGCGCGGTAAGATCAAATTATACTCCAAAAGGGTTGCGTTCCTGATCAAGAAAGAGGCCGACCGGTCCCGTGCCGGAATAGCCTTTAGTTCAGCAGCCATTCGCACTAAGGAATCGTCCTCCACGACTGCAATACCACCTGTCGCTAGCCAGAAATAGAAGCATGTCAGAAAAAACACTACAGTCAAAACACATAAAAAATATAAATGAAATCAATCTTACAGCCGGAAGTGAAAAGGCGGAAAGAAACAGCATCGTCCTTGACGAAGAACCACTCCTTCTTGAACATGGTGAACTTGGAATACAAGTCCAGAACTGGTTTGAAGGGTACGGCCGCCTCCAGGCTAATGTACGGAGACCCCTTCTTATAGCCTCTCAGGTTGTACAAGTATCGGATTTCCCGGTTAGAAGGAGGACGCCCATACCTCCTCTGGAAGATAACAAAAAGGCTCACCAGGATGGCATAAGAATTAGGCTGAAGCTGGAAGGGAGCCACCTTCAAATATGTGGTGAAGCTAATTATCCAAGCGTTGATAGGGGGGATAGCACCGCACATACAATGGTATCTGCTAAAAGCGAAGTAGCCCTCGGGAGGATTATATGGCATCACTCCATCTCCCGGCAGCAGCATAAGGGCCCTATCTATCCCAAAGGAACGGGATATGACGTCAAGTTGCTCCTCCTTTAGGGAGCTAGGAAAGCAATCCGGGGGAGAGGTCAAAAGTTCCTGTGGACCATATCCGTCCACTAGAGACCTCGGAATAGGTCGGTGTTGCCCGGATCCTGGTTGGACTGGGGGCAAGGAAGAAGAAGGCTCTCCTGTGCCTCTAGACTTCTTTCTGTCTGATCGTGTTTCCGCTTTGCGAGACATTTTCTGCAGCACAAGAAAGACTTGAGATTAGAATAAGAAGTATAGAAACACAAACAAGCAAGTATATAAAGCAAGCGTATAAAAGCCTAAGATTTCGTTCAAGATTCAAATTTTCGAGTCTCATTCGGTATATGCCTCATTCGGAAATTCCATTCGGCATTAGGAGTTCATCCGGTATACGAATTCGTTCGGTGGTACAGTGCAAGTAAATTCATTCGGCCCTAATGACGAAAGCCCATTCGGCACCTATGTCCCATGTTCATTCGGCATTTGAGAACCAACGTGTGTATTCGGCATTCTGAGCCATTCGGTAATAAGAGGCATTCGGCAATAGAGTACGTACCTGATTCGGTAGAAATTTGGTTCGGCAGAAGATTTGGTTCGGCAGTACAGTTGATTCGGCTCTCTGATTCGGTAAGGAAAAACCAAGGGGGGTGTAGCCTCTATATATAGGCGAGCTCAGGACGGCCGAACCAGTTAGTTCGGTACCGGACCAACCAAAAGCCGGATGAGAACAGCCGGGCCAAACACAAAGCCGAATGAACTCTCTCTCTGCCAACAACAACCAGGAACTAGGGGCATACAGAGCGCCTCATGCAGATAAGTACCGAACTCCAGAACTAACTAATAAAATAAGATTATGATAACGGTGAATAAGTCGTAAAACTCTCACTAACATGGATCAATCGTTTACACGTGTATGCGACCACGAATGGTCCATAGGCACGCTCTGAATGGTTATTAACCCTATCGTCGTGGGAATTTACACTTTGACACGCCTTTTTAAGCCCATCGGTCATATGGATATTTGATAATTATTATGAAATGGCTAAGCTACTTACACATGTACGGGGTCGCGAACGATCCCTAGGCATGCTCTGAGCTGGCAATAAACCACCTTGGCAAACGACCCAGGGACCCACTCTAACGTGAACCTGGCATCGACAATGCTAAGCCCCCTCGGGGCACGCTCTCTCGTCCCAAGCGACACGGTTCACTTCATCTCAAATATTCCGATCACGAACGGTCGTTATTTGAAATCACACTAAAACTGTAAATTCCTTTGCAGGACATCAACAGGATATGAACATCCAGCCCATGGCATTACAAAACAAGCCTTCTTGCCGCAGGGAAATAAAGCGCGACACATGCAAGCACGTGCCCCACTTTGGGGGGCAAATGTTTGGGCGAATTCTCACCCAGAGGATCTCGAGACCAAGGAATCACAGTTTCACCCGGGTTCGCAACCACATCATTCGGCAAACACATGGCTCGATACAAGCATGGGAGTCAATCCGGCATTCCCACTCGGCATAAGCTCATCCGGCATTCTCATCCGGTCAAACCCCATCCGGTCCTCCACCAAACAACCGGTCCAGAGACCACTGCCGAACCAAACCATCTCCGCTTCACTACCGAACCACACTTTCCTCAACATATCACCGAACCAACATGCCACCGGACCATAGCCTCTTCTCCACAACCGGTCCAAACAAGCACCGAACCAAGCTTCGCCTACCCACCTACCGAACCACCTCACTACTGAATACACACCTACCACCGGACCACTCCTACCACCGGTCCAAGCTCCTTGCCGAATGAGGCCTCGCCGAACCAGATAACTACCAGGCCAGATTGCTTCAGCCCGGGCCCATCAGCAGCTATATACATTCAGGACCCCTGCCCCCAGCCTCACTCTATAAATAGAGGGGCACGGGTACAACAATGGCAGACAAGTTTGAGAGCTCAGGCACGGAAGGAACTTTCAAACTACTTTCATACCCTTGTACACCACGCATTGTACTTGTAACCTGAAAGAAAGAAGATAATAACATATAAAGTGGACGTAGGCACATTCTGGCTGAACCACTATAAATCTGTGTGTCTTTTACATTTCAGCCCCTACTTTTCTCATATTTACATACTCATCTAAAATCATTGAAAATCACATATAATCAACTAAATAATACGACTTGGAGGTGTTTGTCCATTTTTTGTGCAAACAGGGCGCATATGGTCTCATCTGCTCGGTAGGAATATCAATCCAACTAATAATATATTATATATATTTAACATTCAATGGATAATAATTTATAAATTCAACTAGCATTCGATAATTTATTTTAACTGTTTAAAATAATTCTATTAATCCAAAGGAGTGAGAATTTCCACCTCTATTTTTTATTTACGGAATATCCAGATTTTAAATTATATCGAACATCGTTCGATTTAATTTAAAATTCCAGTGGACTCTAAAGTCGACTTGTCTGGTCGACCTATGGGTCGACCTGTGGGCTTTTATATATGTTTTTTTGTTTTTTGATTTCTTATTCTTTTCGTAACTTCTTTATATTAACTCGGATTTTGATATGTTATATATGTAAATTGATCAGAAAATTGCCACGAACATAATGGTATAGATTTCAAGGTCATATTCCGATAATTCCAAATGTTTATTTTCAATGTTCATCATTATTTGGTTATTTAATTATGTAAAAATGCAGGGTGCTACAATGTCTATATTGGAAAGTTTTATGCAAGGTTCGAAAGTTTATAAAGAAGATATATAACTAAGTTTGGATAATTATAAAGAGTTTCATAAATGAGTATGTAAGTTGATAAATGTTTTGTAGATGGGTTTGGTTTAAAGTAAAGTGGATTTCATAGACAAAGAAATTTGTAAAAAGATTTATTGAAGATCATCACAAAAGGAATTCGAGGTTGGGTTTTTGGAGGCTAACCTTCTAAAATAAATGGTTGTATGTACATCCGTTCCACACTTAACACTGAAGGAATAGAGCTTAGAGTTATCCTTTTCTCCAATTTAAATAATGTAGTTAAATACGTTAGGGATTAGGAAATGGAAAATCTTATAAATGTTTTAGGAATATACTTATGTCAGAAAGATAAATATATTAATGTTTTTGAAAGAGAATTATTAAACAAATATATGTTTTGAGGCTTAATGGTTTCTATGGATAAATAAATCTCAAATGAAATTGGTTGTTGTTTGTTTATTTGATAGTTAAATAATCGACTATCAAGTTTGACCCAATTTGACTTAGGAAGTATAAATGTAAATTCCAGTTCCCCGATGAGGACTCAAATACTTACTTACAAAAGAACTGGGAATGAATCAACCAAAAATTATTGGTTGTTTTGATGGAGAGAGCAGGATCGGATTTATATATTTGAAAAACCACTCCGAACTAACATGTACATTCAAGTAGAAGACGTCTTGATGATGATTGAAGATGATGCTCTTTGAAGTGCAAGGGCTATTGCTACTAATCCTGAGGGTGATTCCAAAATGGATGCAGTAGAGTTAGTGCCTTCGGTCTCATTCAGACTTAGTACAAACTAGTATGGATGAATGCTTGCATTGCATTGATGCCTGGAGGGCAGTGTTAGCATTCCAAGATGGATGGTAAAATGTAGCATCAAGACTCGTCAATCAAGAATGACTAAAATATGGAATATGCAGTAGGGCTATGTGGGTTGCACCCTTTAGCGTATATCATCACCCTTCTAGATACATACACAATCATCAATGAATTCGTGTACATGGGAGCACTCAGGTAAATGTTGCAAAGCAACTGGGATGATGATATATTTGATACTATCTAATAAGGATAGGCGGGTTCTGTGCTGGCAAGAGTCGTTAGGTACGACCTCGGTACATTTTTAAAGAAGTGCACTATGGCGGACGAAACCCCAGTAGCCTAGTCATTAGTTAGAATCCAATCTCCAATACGTGCCTTATGTTTTTGATCGTAGATCCTAGTACATTAGAATGTGAGATGCAAGCATTTCAGCTATTTTATCTATTTACTTTAAACCTAAACACTTTGATAATATCACCGGATTTTGATATAAAATGTATTGGTTATCTATGGTAAAAACCCATACGTTTTTATATGCGGTGTGGTCTTACGAGATACCCTTTGTTTAAAATGTTTCAAAAGTAGAAATCAGTTTGGTTGTTGCTTGTTGTCAAGTTTTACTCAAGCTGGTTTACCAGACTGACTCGGGCATTTTTCCATGTAATGCTCGGGTCAGAGCGAACATGTTTTTCAAGGTTTAGTTGGATACTTTGGAGTTGGAAAGCAACTGGATGGTCAAAACGTATTCATGTATATTTTCTTCTGCTGTGTTACGGAGTCTATGTATTTGTCAATGTGAGGACAGGTTTCGATAACTTCCCAAAAATTTGGGATAAGTCTAGTGTACTCTGACGTTTTATATATGAAAAAAGATGTTTCCTTACTTTAAAGATCATTGTCGTATTATATATTATTCACTGCATTATGAGATTCTGTATTGTTTAGTTTTCTTTTGTCTTCTACCTTCTTCTTTCACCCTAACAAATCGATATTTTTAGCATATGAATGTTCGGCATGTGATACAATTGACGTATTAGTGTCAGTTTTTAAGGGTCGAAAATCTGGTTCGTTACACTTTATCTATTACACTAGTTTATGTCGATTGATTCCATTTAAGTGTTATGTCTACTATTTACAGATTAGTCATTTGATTCCACATGCAAGTACAATATATTTAATATACTCTAAAATATAAGTATATATATGCGCGCACACACACACACACATATATACACATATAAGCATCTTTATACTCCGAAAAGGAAACCCATTCGCAACATAATCATCGGTCACTGCTATAACTACGAAGCTGTCGACTCCTAGATATGGTTTTATAATTTAATTAGATGTATCACTACCATATCTCAAAGACTTATCCAAGGGTTAACTAGCCAACCTCCAATCAAATAAACAAATAACCAAAATCTGAGGTTAGTGCATATTCCATACGGACTCTACCCCAATAGAAAGTGTAATCCGATAGGCTTAACTCAGGTCTTTACTACTTACTGCTCAGGACCGCTGGTTGTCTGACCAATGCCCAGCCTTTCTCCATAATTATTGGTTTACCAACAATGCTGACATAGCAATGACCTCCTAGTCTAAATCCTCATTAGGCTTGCCTAATTCAAATCAAGGAAAATGACCACTCCTATTTAATTAATACCTCTGGTTTAAAATTTAAGCAAACCCCACTTTTCCAATTACGCACTGTCGTAGGTTATTTAAGATTTCTTAAACATGGAAGAGGCAGACCCAACGGCTATTTAATACCTTAATCTCGAAGTAAACCCCTTGACCACCCTAAAGATACTTAGCCATTTAATACTTAAAATTCAAGGCGAACCACTTGGTATATTTTCCCCATACATATACGTGAATGTATATCCCATATGGGTTGTATAATTGGAGATGTCACACATCAGTAGTAAGTATACAACTAATAGTAGCCCCTTGCGGACGACATGCTTCTATTGTGTAACTCTACATACCTTGCATCCCAACCCATACTAAACCAAGTCATTTATAATTAACCCAAATATTGGGCTAATCCCACTAATTCATGCCCACCGGAAACATATTATTGAGGTCATATAATTTCAACTGTGGAAACTGATACGCCTCCTTAGTTTATTTATTATTATTCATTTATTTACTTGCTATGAAATTTTCTTATTTTACTATATTTATATGTCATTTCCATCAATGTTATTGAATGTCATTTACTATTTCTTTTACTCCCAATTAATGACCTTTATAAATAGTCTTTTATATTCAAAATTGACAACTATTAGTGACATTCATTGTATGTTTTAGAATTAATTTACTGTAATAACCTGATATTAAGATGCAAAGTAATTAAGATTAATAACGAAGATACTAACGATTAAAAAGTTTTCAACAATAAAATCGGAATATTTTGTAAATTAAATGTAAATATTGAGATTTATATTTATTTGAAAATATAGAATTTATTTGAGTTTAATAATAGAGTATTTTATGAAATGAGAATTTTTATTTTTGACAAAAAGGTGATTTTATTGGTAATATTGATTGATATTGGAAATTTATTTATATAAAGGAGTATGAAGTGAATTGTTTTGATACTAACATTTCCAAAGTCATAAGTGATGATTTTGACTATTTTGAAGCAATATTAATGTTTTAAGTTTAGAATGATTTAAAATGCAACAAAATGCGGCTAAATAATCTTTATAATGTCTAATTTTGATAGTAAATAAGATTTGAAATTTATTTTTAAAAGAAAGGAAATTTATTCTATTTATAAAAGGATTTTGTGAATTTATTAAATAAACAGACCTTAAGATGTAAATATTGAAATAATTGTTTAAATGAAATAAATTATGAAAAATAATTATTTTAATTTTTTTAATGATAGTAAAACACATAAGAAAGATAAATATGAATTTTATTTGAGGATTTTAGCTAATTTAACATATTGGGAAATGATTAGTAAAGAAGGAAAGGAAGAATATAATTAAAATATGAACAAAATCAAGCACATTTAGCCCAAACCCATTATCTTAATATCAAGCCTCTTCTTTAGTCTATATTTCTCTTCTTGGCTCATGAAAATAATTTACATTTTCTCCTTTCTTCTCATTTTCTCTTTTTCTTCGAGAAACAAAAATTGATTTCAAACTCTTTCCTCTCTTTCAAAAATTCAAAATAAACAAAAATAAATTTCTTAAAATTCAAAAAATTAATGTATGATCTTCTCAACATCATTCTACACCCAATTGCAAGTAGAAGCGAGCATTTTGATTGAGTTTGGGTTCATTAGAAATATACTATGAAGAGGAGAAGAGGAGAAGGGAGACGTAGTGAAGAAATTAGGGCCTCGCTTGCTTTAGATGAGTAATATAACTCACGAATCTATATCTACTTTGTTGTGTGTACGTTTGGAATAAAACTTGTGTTTAATTTGGTGAACATGTGCATCAAATTATAGAATAAGATAAGGGAAAGGTAGAGGAAGAAGCCAGAATTCCATTGGAACAAGCTTAGCAATGCATCATCGATTGCCTAACGGTCTACAGGTGAGCATAGTTTGAAAATAATATATATCTAATAAATTTGCATATAAAATAAAAATATATATAAATTGAAGATAAACTTTATATATTATGATTACGAATTTATTTTAAATAAATAGTTTATTTTAAATGTGTTATTAATAATGACAATATTTGTTAGGGAAAATAAGTTTTTTGATTTTAATAATTGTCTAAACATTTTATAAATTTCTATAAAGTAGGTAATGGTTCCAAGTTAACATTGAATTATTTCTAAAGCACGTTTCATATATAATTGTATAATCGATATTTTCAAGCGAAATATACTTTTGACTTAAAAAAGGAACAGATTTAGAGTTTATAAAATACATTTATAAAGCATATTTTTACTATTCAAAGTTTACAAAGGGTTTTATTAATCATAATATATTTTTATGAATTTAATATAGCTATTAACCCATTTAACAAATTTAGTTAATAGGAAGATGAATTTATTTTGAAACATACAAATAAATGCCTTCAATACTTGTCCAATTTAATAAAAAAGACCATTTATAATAGCCATTAATTGGAGGTAAGAAACAGTAAGTGACATTTAAGAACATTAATGGAAATGAGAGATAAAGGTAGTAAATATACAAAAGAAGTTCATACTAAGTAAATAAATGATTACTAATAAATTAACTTAAGGGGCATTATAATGTCCATGGTTGAAATTATATGGCCTTAATAATATGTTTGCAGCAAGTGTGAATTACTAGTCCTGGCCCAATATTTTAATTAATTGTAAATGGCTTAATTTAGTATGAGTTAAGATGCGATGTCAGTAAAGTTGCATAATGAAAATCTGCCCTCCGCAAAGTCTACCTGCAATTATGTATACATACTAATGATGTAGGGCATGTCCAACTATAGGATTCGTATGGATATACATTCAAATATAGGTTTGGGGAAAATATACCAAGGGTTTTGCTTCAGATTTGAAGTATTAAATGGCTGAGTGCCTTTTGGGTGATCCACGGATTTATTTTGGGGTTGAGGTATTAAATGGCCATTGGGTCTGCCTCTTTCCTCTTTAAGAAGTCTTAAATAACCTACGATAATGCCTAATTGGGAAAGTGAGGTCTGTTTCAATTCCAAATCAGGGGTATTAAGTAATCAAAAATAATCATTTTCCTTGATTTGCATTAGGCAAGTCTAAATGGAATTTGGGTTTGGAGGTCGGTGATATGTCAACATTGTTGGTAAACAAATATTTGTAGACTAGGGCTGAGTATGGGTCAGACCACCAACGATTCCAAGAAATCGTTAGTAAAGACTTGGGTTAAGCCTATATGAATTACACGTCCTACTAGTAGAGAGTCTGTATGGAAATGCACTTACCTTAAATTTTGGTTGCTCATTTCTTTGGTTGGAGGTTGGCTAGTTAACCCGTTGATAAATCTTTAAGATGCAATAATGACATGGCTAATTAAATTATAAAGCCATATCTAGGAGCCAGCGACCTTCATAGTTAAGAAAGGTTGACCGATGATTATGTCGTGAAGGGGTTTCTTTGTTGGGAGTATAGGGATGCATAAATATATACGTATACACATGTGCATGCACACTCATACCTTGGAGTAGGTTAGTATATCATATGCGTATGTGGAATCAAATAACTAATTCGTAGATAGTTGACATAACATTTAAATGGAAATCAATCAGCATAAACTAGTGTTATGAATAAAGTATGTAATTTACCAATCACCAGAATGTTGTTTTGACCTCCTTCTCATTACAACCAACATGATAGATTTAGAGGCACATACTACTGGTACAAGATGGGATCAACAGGTGGATAGGTCTTCTCATTCATGCTTTGCACTAATAAGGCAAATAAATATCCAAGGAACAATATTGGTTCCAAGGTAGTAGCCTTAGTTAGTATATATGTTTTATTACGTTTTACTATTCCACTATGAATTCATATAGATAGTTCCTTGACATACTTATGTTTATTACGAGTTACCAACTCTAGCGATCCATATCCTAGTGGACTTGGATTTATGATTTAATCGAAAATCAGGCACATTATGATGCAGATTATTACAAAAGGCATGTAGGAGATGAATCCCCAATTGTCGATGGTTCGATACCGACCCGTCCATCATCAACCGACACTGGTCCATCAAAAGATAGTGCAAGAGATTAAAAAAACTTTATGCTTACTTATATGCGACTTATGTGTAAATGGCTGTCATGAGAACATATTTATATTATTGACGATAACTTTATATGCTTAATTATATGTCTTGATTAGTGATATTATTGCATTTAGTAGCAATCTATTATGACATTGAATGGGAATTGACAATCATGTTTTCCATTAGTAGGTACGTTCATGCTAAACTCCAATGTAAGTTGAATTGCATCCAGGAGATCAAGAAGATCAATTTGTGTTAGAATGCCCTGATCTGATAAAATGAACTGATTTGTTTGATGTCTCAAAAGCTAGACAAGTTGTGTAGACTGGTGTCGAGGTAGTGCCTCGTAATATAACCGACAAAGCCACTCGATTGTCAAAGTCAACAAATTATGCACAAGGATTTGCCAACATCGTGGCTAAATTTTATGTGCACATATTCGAGGATTAAGTAAGGACGCACGCTATTATTTTTTTCTATCACAGGGGTATCTTAGTATCCTTATGGGAACAAAAGTCATTGGTTTATCTGGTTTTGGCCTGTGTCAACTTAATAGAGTTTTATCTAGCCTATGAAAACTAATAGGTTAATACCGACCCTATGAAAAACTATATCAACGTGTTGACACTCGAAGGGATGGGTAGATATACGGAATGTGTGACCCTTAGACCATATTGAATATTGGCTTATTCACCTTTGGCCCATTTTGTATAATGTTTATGTTATGTTCTAACTATTATGGTTGTAGGTGGATAAGGAGAGCACAATGCATTAAGCTTGTCTCATCCTATCTAATGGAGGTATGTTTGACATTTGGATTGCTAGGATATCAATGAGCAGAAAATCCATTCTGCTCAGGTGTGGTCTCACTTTATATCTATTTTGATTTAGGATGACTAATATTATTCATACCAAAAATTTTATCCGACTCGAAGTTTTTGGTTTTTCTCCAAACTCTTGAGTATGCAATTAAGTAGGTTGAAAGTATGGATTTTCAGGCTTAGATGACTAAAGCTTTCCGAAGACATGCAAAAGGCAAGAGAATACTTGTTATAGTTTATTAATATTGTGTAGTATAACTATTTTTGGTTGTATGTAAATATAGGTTTTGTAACCATCCATAGCTATGATGCTGATCACTCAAGGGAGTATCATCATATGTCTCATTTAATATCATGTTTTGTGATTATTATAACTTATACTGATGTTGTAATAGTAGATTTATGCAATGAACATGTAATTAATGCATGAATTTGATTTATGATTTTTTTTTTTGAAATTCTTGTGTTTTTTATTTTAATGAACAACAATTGATCACTTTTTGTCGTTGGAAAATAATATTAATGATGACTACATCATCATTAGTGTCTATTTTTGGGTCTTAAAATGGGTGATGATATAGCTGCCTTGGTCTATTGATTAAAAGCATAAACCATCCTATAAAGCTTCTCTTTATTCGCTAAATTTGATGGAGGTTGAGAAGATACATCATTTTAACCAACAGGTCCAGTTTTCCTTTCATTGGATTCTTCAATGGCTTTCCTTTCTGGGTTCTTCTTCAGTCCAGTTCTATCATATCCTTTTAAGATATTTTTTCTAAATCCTAGTAGCAATAGAGATCTAGCTCGAGTTTAGTTCTTAGTAAAAGCACCAAAAAAATATTAGCCAATTGGGCTAACATGGCATGCGACCAATTTTGAAGAGATAACAATTCTAAGTTGTAGGATTTTTTTAAATAGAAGTAGATCAAGTATAAAAATATGGAAAACGAAGAACAATAATCGAAAAGAAAAGAGGTAATGATTTTATAGTGGTTTACATATGCTTATTATTGGTGTGATTTTTTATGACGACTGCCCTACACCTCCGGCACCCAATGTAGTAGTATAGTGCACTGCTATAATATATAATAATAGTCATAGATATAAAACATGTGAGTAAGTAATAACTAAATGAACCATAATATTAAGGTACATAGGTTAGTAGAGTTTACATAACTAGAAACAAACTCTAAAAGATAACTATCTCTAAATAGAATAAACAACACTACCAAAGCTCCACAATGTTGCATACCAGAATAAGCAATAACGAGTACAAATATAAGTATGAAAAAGCATCGCCTCCTACTTGTCCATTTGTACGGTACCACGTATCACCCAAACATAGTATGCGGTCTACTAAGAGTACCCGAGATAATAAGAAAAAAAGCATAAAACCTTGAGTTAGATAACAATTTAGTGTGAACTATAAGAGATCTCAAAATATTATATACACCTATATAGTAAGGAAAAATGATATAAAGAATCATACTTGACCCGTCCCAACATCCAATGAGTAGGCACATAATAATAATATGCTAATCTACAAACATCATAAAGTATACCAACATAATGATACACCATCAGGTGTCTAGGCATTGATCTCTTAGATACCTATGTCATGTGACATCCCATAGAGTGATAAACAAATATGGAAAACATAGCTTCCATCAAATAATCATCCCCGTCACTCAATGTGCTTTGGATGTAAGATGGTTCAAATGTCACCTGCATAAGCCAAAAACCAATGGGGAAGCCTCGGTTTCTTAATACTCACGTCCTCACCACTCTGTATGGCCAAGGACTAGACCATCCACGTACGGTCCTGGGTAATTCGTCCACACAAGGATCCAGAACCATCATAATCCAAGTGGTCATCACCATACGCACATGTTGCATGAGTACTGCTTCAAAACTCTCTTATCAACGATCCCTTCGCATATTTCTCCAAATCCATCATCATTCTATCATATTCCATTTGTCCATTGTAGAACACATCATCGTCCTACTCAAAAGTTCTCCCTTTTGAACTTGCCCTTCTATATGATCATGACATCCATCATCACGTCGTCATAACCAGAACATCCTTAAACATTCCTCGTAAGTCATAGAATCAATACATCAAAGTTCCAAATCCATCACGTCACAACGTACTCCTTTTCCTTCTCATATATTATCATTCCTCATCGTGCCACCATCGTCGAAAATGAATGTCAAATAAAGAGAACACACAAACCTATGTACGAAACTAGCAAAGCATTACGTGGATGGCCTTAAAGCCTTTAACTCCTTGGCCAACCTCCAACGTAGTTAGTATCGACCATGTATGGTTGGCTCTGGCAATGTGCAACCACCTAAAACATTATAGACTTAAAGTCCAAGCTTTGTCTTACCCTAGCTAAACATGAAGCACCTTAACCCAAAACCTAGAGATTTTGCATAGTATCCATGAAGTACACATGGTCAGTACCGACCATGTATGGCTATGTCCAAATTCTAGTTTCTCTACGTTATTCCAAGCTCGACCCAAAGCTCCATGTCCAAAGGCCCAAAGTAAAGCCTGTTTTGACCTGAAGCTTCCTACTACCGAGTTGTTGTTTCCACCAACCAAAATCGCCAAAGTCCACAACTCAATGCCGACATGATTTCTATAGCGTTACCCAAACCTTTTCCTTCCAAACCTAAAGTATTCCATTACTTGACTCAAAGCACTCTATTACGACCATATTTTGGTCACTGCTGAAATGATTTTCCACTCACCACCGACATAATTTTCTCCATCCAAATCTATTCCAAATCATATGCAAATTGTCCTATGGACTTCCTAAGTCTTCAAGAACACCATATCCAAATTTCATCTCATACAGATCACTTTGATTCCATTTGCAAAAATGACACATCATAATCCTAACTACACAAAACAACTAGTAAACACATCAAAACAATTGACACAAAAATCAAACATCATCATATAATATTCCAAGCGACGCATATAATTGATCCAAACACAATTTATTACCATTAATCGTCCTAGATATAGTTTTCTATAAAATATCAATTATGGTTGGTAAATGGTGTAAAACATATCAAAATCCGAATCTATGTTTTTAAATACGATTTTAAGGTATTATTGACATCAAATCTAACATATAAAAAAGTTTTGAAAATCACTTTAAAATCCATAGTTTAACTATATCCATTGACATAGCATAGTGAGTGAAACAATATCACTCACCTAGCACCAAACTTACCTAATTATTAATGCAAATCCAAGATGAACAGAGATGGTGTAACACCCATATTTTTAGTGACATTATTTAGGAAATTTAATTAGTCAAATTAAATTAAATAATGTGAATTGATTAATGGATTAAGATTTGTGAATTAATTAAGAGGTAGACGTGCTATGCTAATAAGTAAACGATGAATCAAAGAATTAAGGTATTACGAAATAAAGAAGGGCAAAATAGGAAAATGATTAAACTTATTGATGTGCACATAAATATGCATATTTTTACCACCATATTTATTCTATTTAAATTAAATAAATGATCATATTGGGTATTTTAACTTGTTTTAACCATAATTCATATTAATTCCAAATTATTACATATCCATCTTCATATAGGGGCAAAAAGGTCATTTGCGTGCATATATTTCTTTGAGAAAAATTAATTGAAATTTTTTGTATATTTTTGTAGGAATTTGGTCTCAAATAGGAGTGGTTTCATGAAGAAATATGCATGCACAAAGAATATAAAGGAATGAAGATGGAAATAATTCAATGTGAAGATCATGGAGGACCCCACCTACCCACTACCTAATGTACAAATTAAAGGCTAATGCACATGCTAAAAGACATTTAAAGCTTCATGTACATTTAAGTGGGGGATTATTAAAGCTAATGATAACTTGGCCACCACACTTCCTCCAAGGGCATTTTGGGTACTTTCCAAAAATATGCATTAGGGTTTCTAACTTGTATAAATACCCCTTATGTTTCATGTAGCCATCTTCCTCTTAGTTAGTTAGTTTTAGTTTATAAAATAAATCAAATCTCTCTTTCTTTCCATGGCTACTTAGCCATTTCTTCTCTTATGTAATTCTTTTCTTTTATGCAATGCTAATTATTGTTTCTTTTTTATTACATGTTCATTTCCTTTTATGCAAGTAGTGTAGATTTTCCTTTATGCAATTAGAATAGTTGTCTTTTCCATTAGCTTTCATTTTTCTTTCTTTTTGATTTCATGTTGCTTTCTACATTTATTGATTTGATAACAAATATGAGAGATTAATCCCTACAATTTAGGGGTAATGAAGCTCTCTAATATGTAGATGCAACATTTTGATGTTTATGCTCTCTTTTTGTGCTTTAATGGAAACACTTGAAGTGGTTTAATGATGTTGTTTAGCTTTGAATTTGATAGTCTATGTTGTTCATAACAAATAGGCTATGCTTAAACAAACATAACACAAATTGCCTCTTCATCTAAATATGATTATGGCAAAGAAGTGAATGTTGAAATTGAAATTTGATAGCCTATATTTCTAAACAATAGTTAATAGGCTATGCTTAAAATAGATTTTTATTTCAACTTTGTTGTCATATTTCATGAGAGTTAAATGTGTATTAGTGGTTGTGGTATAGTTTGATGGTTTATATTGAGCTAATTAATAGCACAAATATACCATACTTATGATAAGCACATCAACTAATTCACTAATGACAAGAAAAGAGAGATCATAACTTCATTTTGTTGATTTATATGATCTAGAGAGTGGATTTATCTCTAAAATGTTCTTTTAACTCTCATATTTTTATCATTTTCTTTTGCTAGTTTTTGTTAGTTTCTTACATTTCTAGCTATTCACTCTCGACTTCGGTATAATTTGATTGAATAGAATTTTAAAATCATCAATTCCCTACGGATCGACCCGTATTCGCCGCGTGCTACATTCGTACACCGTGCGCTTGCGGTTATTTTTAAATTTTAATTCGTTCGACGGTTTTCTAAACCGATAGAATTTTCGTCGTCCGAACAAGTTTTTGGCGCCGTTGCCCGGGACTTGTTTTGATTTTGATTTTCTATTCTTCGAATTAGTTTTGTTACTTTGGGTGCTTACTAAACAACTTTTTTTGCTTTCATGTTGTTGCCACATTTGTTAATAAAATGACAAATATGAGAGGCTAAACCCCTTCAATTTAGGGGTAATGAAGCTCTCTAATCATGTAGCTTCAACTTAATTTGATGTTTATGCTCTCTTTTTGTGCTTAATGAGAATGATTGAAGTGGTTTAATGATGTTGTTTAGCTTTGCATTTGATAGTCTATGTTATTCATAACAAATAGGTTATGCTTAAACAAACAAAACACAAATTGCCTCTTCATCTACATATGATTATGGCAAAGAAGTGATTGTTGAAATTAAAATTTGATGGCTTATATTTCTAATTAATAGTTAATAGGCCATGATTAAAATAGATTTTGCTTTCAACTTAGTTATCATATTTTATGAGATTTAAAAGTGTATTAGTGGTTGTGTTATAGTTTGATGGTTTATATTGAGCTAATTAATAGCACAAATATACCATACTTATGATAAGCACATCAACTAATTCACTAGTGACAAGAAAAGAGAGATCATAACTTCATTTTGTTGATTTATGTGATTTAGAGAGTGGAAATTGCCTCTAAATTGTCATTTAACTCTCATATTTTTATCTATTTTTCTTTTGCTAGTTTTTGTTAGTTTCTTACATTTTTAGCTAATCACACTTTCAAGTTTGATTAATTTGATTGAATAGAATTTTAAAATCATCAATTCCCTACGGATCGACCCGTATTCGCCGCGTGCTACATTCGTACACCGTGCGCTTGCGGTAATTTTTATTTCTAAATTCGTTCGACGGTTTTCTAAACCGATAGAATTTCCATCGACGAACATGTTTTTGGCGCTGTTGCCGGGGAATTGTCTTTGATTTTGATTTTCTATTCTTCGGATTATTTTTGTGTGATTTTATTTGTGTGTTTGTTGTGCGTGTTTGCATTTATAAAAAAACAACTAGTGTTTTTGTTTGATTTTTGCTTGCATTTTCATTTGTGTGTTTGTGATTGTTCTAATTCCATTTGCATTTGCATTTCATATTCAAAAAAAAAAATCATTCACACAATCTCAATTGAAAAAAAAATCATCCCATTTTCAAATACATTTACATTAACAATTTGGCATTTTATTCTGCATCTACAAATTTCATTTTGTTTATCACTTCCTCTCTGCCTCACAGTTTTTCCTCTCTGCCCTCTGTCAAGCTACTTACTATAACACAACAGTGCACAGTTTTGTGCACTCTTTCTCCACACAGTCCCCCAACCCATTTCTTCATACTTCCCCTACATCAACACACCACAACATCATCAAAGTCCATCGTCAACACCCTCTGCCACAAACACATTCTACATTGCCTACACATCCACCCAGTTCCACACTTCTGTTATAAACTTCTGGCATACCTCCTCGTCTACCACACCAGAAACCAACTGCAGCCTTCATCACCTCGACCTTCGACTTCCTCACTGACTTACTTCATTTTTACCAATACCACATCTTCACATTCCAAACCAATCATCTACCTGACCATCACAAACTTCCCCTCCTACCTTCAGAACTTCCCTGATACAAAACCACAGCCACCGAACTGCAGCCCCCATTTCTGCACACAAAATAGCAACCACCTCTTCACAGTATTCTTCTCCTGATAACATTTCTTTGTTGCCATAGTCAATCACTTCAAATACTCCTCTACTGGACTTTACTGACATCACTGCTCCTCCTGTGCATATCAGTGCACGAACCAGTGCATTCACTCCTACCTTTACAATCCAAACAAACTACAACTCCCCACAATAAACCACCCTTCACTACAATCATCAGCTGATTACAAGGCACGCCATCACCATCAATATCCATTCTACATCATCATTTCCACTTCCCGTTACTGCTGCACACCACCTTGATCACCACAGTTCAACCCTCTGACCATCTGAACTTCACTCAAACCACCACTTTCAAATCACTTCTGACCAACGATCACAAGCATCTGACAATCACTTGCTGCCAACCAAACATTGCCACCATACATTGACTACCAAACTTACTTTCCACCTCTCTACATCCTCAAGCATCAACTGTCATCTATAATAACAGTTGCCTGTTTCACTCATTTTCCCACAGCAAAGTGCCTCGTTTTCCACAAAGACAAACATTCGAACTCACAATACCACAACTTGCCAAACAATTCCATCACACCAAAAAAAAAACGCAGGACATCATCACCTTCCAATTCGCAACTTCAATTACCCCAAACCCACGCAACACCAAAACGTCAAAATCCATAGCCGAGCATTCCCAAATCACCAACTTCAACCGCGAGTCGCCGCATTGGAATCCCCACTACTGCTACCCAGTTGCAGCACCTCTATCCTCCTCTCGAACCAACTTGCAATTCAAACAGCGATCACCTCTGCAATTACTCCATGCCATCGAACCTGTAACCCGCGACTTCATCCAAATTCACCTCCGACTTCAGCAAATCCAAGTCGAACTCCTACAAAATTCAACCACCTCAACCACGTACCAACTATCACTCGCCTGAAAACCTAAATCGCGACTCCAAGACTCGACATCGACCACTGCTTCGACTTGCCTCAAAATCACCGCGACCAACATTTCACTATCGAACCCCCTTCACTCTCGAATAAAACCACAATCAATTTCATAGACATGGGAGAATTTGATTCCAAATTGAGAATTTGCGAAGTGAGAATTGAGAACTAAAAAGTTAATTTTGCTTGATACTGAGTTAATCAAACTTGTAACCTCTTGCTGTTTAAAGTGATTTTGCTTGACATCGTGAGTTGATAAGTTGCTATGTGGTGGGACTCGTTTTCTAAAGTGGGCCGGGCTGCACAATTATTTTTTATTCCTTTTCTGCTTAGGTTTAAATTGTTAAGCTTTTAGGTTTTTTTCCCTTCTTAAAAAAGAACAAAAAAAAGAAGAGTTGCTTGCTTCAAATTGTTTTTTGTTACTATTTTGTTTTGTTTTATCCTTAAAAAAAATTCATTTTGTTTTGCTTTGGTTTTAATTTGTTTTGTTTCAATTTGTTTTAAGTTCCATTCATATTTTTCAAAAAAAAAATGCATATATCGTGATTTTAGTTTCAGGTTGCCAAAGCAGAAGGGATTAGCTTGCTGAAAATTGCTGCTCTGCGTGCCAAATAAACTGCTTGCTAAAAAAAATCCGCACTCTTGTCTCTTGCTTTTATTCGTTTTGCATAGTTGGTTGCTTGCATCTTCATTTATATATAAAAAAAATTGAAAAAACCAAAAACAAAAACAAATTTCATTCATAGTTGCATTGTTAATACACGTTTAATTTCTGCTTTGCATTTCATCTTATATTGTGATTAATAATAAACGGTTAGACATCAATAACACTTAATTGTATACTGACAATTTGTCTTCTTTGAACAATTTAATTTCTTGGTATCTAGGCTACGGCAGAGTAATAACCATTTATAAATATTACGGTGATTCGTAAATATTATAGTGGTTGTTCCTCTGAAGGTACTTAAACCTTCGGCTGCATTGCTGTGGTGATTCCTGGTGCACCGATAAATCATGTCTGTTACCTGGCCGAGAACTATCTTGTTTATCTGAGACAATTTGTGATTATACAATTTTGGGTTAACTTAGAATAAACCATTTGTAATTAACCACTGCATTCATTTAGTAGCATTAGTTCATGCATATTTAAAAAAAAACAAAAAAAATTCAAAAATCCAAAACTAAAAAAAAATTGTAAATATTCCTTTTATTTTTCTTTGCAATTTTTCAATCCTTTTCCTTTGAAATTTCTAAAATCCAAAAAAAATTAGAAAAACAAAAATCCAAAAAAATATACAAAACTTTTTCTCAAAAAAAAAGCCAAAAAAAAGTTTGAAAAATAAAAACAAAACAAAATCGATTTCCCTTTTCAAAAAAAAATTTCTTTGTAAATATTTTTCGTTTATAAAAAAAACCAAAAAACATTCTTGAAAATGTCTGAATTTCCATATCCACTTGAATTTTACAATAGTTGTGAAAATCAATATAATCCATATGATTTCAGTCCAAATTCGTATGCATATTTTAACAACTATTTTGTAAATAATTCGAATTTCGAACAAAAAAAATTTCAAAACGGGATCAACCCTCAAATCTTGAAAAAAGCATCGAAATGATTTCGTCTTTACTCGAACTCTCTACACAACAAAATCAAGAGATAAATGAGTTGTGCAACTCATATCTGTGTGATAGTTCAAATCAATGTTTTCAAAACAATCAAAATTTGAATCCACTTCAAAATTCAAATGACTTCGAGTGTAACTCATGCCAACTCAATTTTGAGCTTCAAAATGAATTTCAAAATCAAGACGAAAATGTGAACCAATTTTCAAATAATTTTGGCAATGGGAATAGTTTCAATAACGATACGATTGAAAACTTTGGTTATCAACAAATTCAAAATGAAAATTCTCAAATTAATAATCATGAATTTGATTTTGTTGACCAAATGGAAAAAGATAACGGGGATTTATTACTCGAAAAATACAAAACTTTTCATGAAAATCATAATCAATTCTCAACTTGCGAAGAATCAAATAATAATCTACCGTTTATTGAAATTGACAATCCTTGTTCTCAACAAATCCAAATCGAAAATTTTCAAGTTAATAATTACAAATTTGACTTTGTTGAGCAAATGAATGAAATGTACGATGATCATATGAATTTGTTGATTAAAACATTAGAAAATTTTCGTGAGAAACAAAATCAAATTTCAATGTGTGACGAGTCAAACGATAATCCATCTTTTACCCAAATCGACGATTTTCAAACAACAACTTTTGAAACTGAAAATGATGATCTTAATAAAGTTGTTGAAACCACGGTAATTGACTTGGATTTCCATTCTTTTGAGGGTGTGGAACTAAATTTAAAATTCGATCTTCCTTTTCTCGATTTCAAAAATTTAAATACAACAACTTTGGATTTTGAACTTGACACATGTAATAAAGTTGTTGATAATTCAATAAAGGAAGATGAATTCAGTAAACACGATTTCTTTGGACTTTTGGATGACGAGTTGTTAAATTCCGAAGGGGAAAGTGAAAATCACCATTTTGATTTTGAAATAGATGATAAGCTTGAATTTGGTGAAAATAAATTTGACTTTCAACCAATTGTTTTATCAACACCAAAAATCATCGAATAAAACAAATCGTAAGATTTTTAATAAAACAACATTCGTTTTTCCAAATCCACATTCGACTTCAAAATCTTTTATGGTTTGGTTTTTCGAGCTTAAGCCGTGTCTCGCATACTTGACGAGACAAATGAATCGGCCTTTGGAAGACCGTTTCATTTACTTTTTGACGATATACTTTCTGATCTTGTGTAAATACCGTTAATTTTCATTTAAATAAAGGTTATGTTTTTATTTTTCCTCTTCCGCTTGGGTTGACTGTGGGGACACAGTCAAAATCAAGTGTGGGGGGAGACTCGTCTTCTTCTTGATTTTTCAGGATTAATTTTTCATTTTTCTTCCAAAAACTCAAAAAAAAATTCCAAAAACAAAAGAAGAATTTTTCTTTTTTTAGCATTTTTGATTTATTTTTAAAGAAACACCATAGGATAAATATATGGTTTTGGTTTATTAAACTGAAATTATTGAAAATTTATCTGTCTTAACAAAAATAATAATGAAGTTGTATTATAAATAACATTGGTTTAACTAGCATATAGGAAGATTCATACGTGTTAATTATGAAATACATCCCAATTGAAAATCTTTGTTTTAAAAGTGGTTGATTTAAAGTAAAGGATATAACATTTTTTTTGTCTTCTAAGTTAAATGGTGCTAAGATGATTTTGCAAAACTCCCTCTCAAAAAATAATAATAATAACATCCAAGTATTCACTCTCATTTAAAAGTCCTCACGGTTATGCATGGGTGATTACTTGGAATTTATGATTATGTGATTTCATACTCATTTAAAAGTCCTCACGGTTATGATGTATGGAACACATGTAAAAAAAGACTTAATAAAAACCACCTACGGTCGATAGTGTATGCATGAAAGTGTGTGCACTCGCCATGCTCTGTACTCCCCTCACATAAGCCCGAAAGGCAGTGCATGGGTGGTATATCTGGCCTCAGTTTACCTGAGCTAGGTGTGTAATGTTTCTTGCAAATAATGAGAGAGCAAGCAATTGAAATCCTAGGACTATTTTTACTTATTTGATTTGATTTGGTATTGAAAAGATATGAAAATACCACTTTGATAAACTTTGATAATCAACTAAGGATTCATTTTACAATTACACTTTGTTATCAATCGAAACAACGAGTTAAACTATAGTCTATTTGTTATGATAACTTGATTTTTATTGGAAATTTTGATGAGTAAATGACTTAAATTTCAAGATAATAACGAAAACCTATATTTAACTTATTTGTGCCAATTTAAAAATAAATCTTTCATTTGTAAATATTTTCAAAAAATTTGCATTCACATCTTTGTAAATAATCTTGCATTTTGTAAATATTTTCACTCTGCATTTGGATTTTGTGGGTAGTATCCGCTGAAAACCCTCACGAGACAACACTCGTCCTACTGGGGACACCCAGAGGTTTAACGGCTTGTTGCATACGCTCAATGCAATCGTGCTTCCTACAAAAATGGATTTATCTTAGTTTTTCTTTATTCGAGGACGAATAAAAAGATAAGTGTGGGGGTATTTGATGTGCACGTAAATGTGCATATTTTTACCACCATATTTATTCTATTCAAATTAAATAAATGATCATATTGGGTATTTTAACTTGTTTTAACCAAAATTCATATTAATTCCAAATTTTCACATATTCATCTTCATATAGGGGCAAAACGGTCATTTAAGTGCATATATTTCTTTGAGAAAAATTGATTGGAAATTTATATATATTTTTGTAGGAAAATGATCTCAAACAGGAGTGGTTTCATGAAGGAATATGCATGCACAAAGCATATAAAGGAATGAAGATGGAAATAATTCAAAGTGAAGATCATGGAGGACCCCACCTACCTACCTACCCTAATGTACAGATTAAATGCTAATGAACATGCTTATGGAGCTAATGGTTTCATGTACATTTAATGGGGGATTAAGACATGTTGATGTTTACTTGGCCTCCACACTGCCTAAGGGGCATTTTGGGTACTCCCCAAAAATATGAATTAGGGTTTCATACATGTATAAATACCATTATGTTTCATGTAGCCTTCTTCCTCTTCCTCTCATTAGTCTTTGGCTCAAAATAAACAAAGCTATTCTCTTTCTATTTTCATGGCTACTTAGCCATTTTTTTTATTCTCATGTAATTTTTTTTTATGCAATTTAATACATGCTCTTTCCTTTTCATGTTCATTTACTTTCATGTTGTAGTGTAGATCTCTTCTCTTTTATGCAAGTAGAATAGTTTGTTCATTTAATTTTGCTCTCTTTTTCTTTTCTTATTCTTTCATGTTGAAATCTACATTTGTTGTTTTGATGAAAAATTGTATATATCTTAGTTTTTAATTTTCAGGTTGCCAAAGCAGGAAATAAAGGAAGAATAGCTTGCTGAAAATTGCTTCCTTAGCTAGCCAAAATAAATTGCTCTACTTGCTAAAAAATTCTGCTTTCATTTCTAGTTTTATTTGAATTGAATTGTTGGTTGCTTGCATTTGCATTTTAAAAAATAAAAAGTTCATTCGTAGTTGCATTGTTAATACACGTTTAGTTTCTGTTCTGCATTCCATCTTAGATTTTGATTAATAATAACGGTTAGACATCGATAACACTTAATTGTGTATTGACAATTTGTCTTTTTTGAACAATTTAATTTCTTGGTGTCTAGGCTACGGCAGAGTAATAACCATTTATAAATATTACGGTGATTCGTAAATATTATAGTGGTTGTTCCTCTGAAGGTACTTAAACCTTCGGCTGCATTGCTACGGTGATTCGTGGTGCACCAATAAATCCTGCCCTTTACCTGATTGAGAACTATCTTGTTTATCTAAGACAATTTGTGAATATACAATTTTGGGTTAACTTAGGATAAATCATTTGTAATTAACCATTGCATTCATTTAGTTAAATTTGTTCATGCATATTTAAGAAAAAAACAAAAAACAAAAAAAAATTCAAAATCCAAAACTAAATTTTTTTTAAATATTCCTTTTCTTTTTCTTTGAAATTTTTAAATCCTTTTCCTTTGAAATTTCAAAAATCCAGAAAAATTAGAAAAACAAAAATCCAAAAAAAAATATAAAATCTTTTCAAAAGCCAAAAAAATAATTAAAAATTCAAAAACAAAATAAAATTCAATTTTCCATTTTGAAAAATAAATTCTACTTGTAAATATTTTCTTTATAAAAAAAACCAAAAAAAAAAAAGAAATCTTGAAAATGTCCGAGTTTCCTTTTTCTTACTCACTTGAATTTAACGGTGAAAATCAATATAATCCATATGAGTTTACTCCAAATTCGTATGGATATTTTAACAACAAATTTTTTGTAAATAATTCAAATTTCGAACAACAAAATTTTCAAAACGATGACCAACCTTCGACTCTTGAAAATGGCATTGAAATGATTTCATCTTTACTCGAACTTTCTACATGAAAAAATCAAGAGATAAATGATTTATGTAATTCTTATTTGTGTAATAACTCGAGTCAAGGATTTCAAAATTTGAATTTAATTCAAAATTCAAACAATTACGATTATAACCCATGCCAATTTAATTTCGAACTCCAAAATGAATTTCAAACTCAACATGAAAATGGAAACAACTTTTTAAATGAATTTGGCAATGGGAATAATCTTAACCATGTTACAAGTGAAAATTTTTGTTCTCAACAAATCCAAATCAAAAATTCTCAATTTAATAACTACAAATTGGATTTTGTTGAACAAATGAATGAAATTTATGATGATCACACGGATTTGTTGTTTGAAACTTATATGAAACAACATGAACAACAAAATCAAATCTCAACGTGTGATGAGTCAAGTGATAATCCATCTTTTACCATAATTGACGATTTTCAAACAACAACTTTTGAAACTGAAAATAATAATCTTAATAAAGTTGTTGAAAACACGGTAATTGAGTTGGATTTCAATTCTTTTGAGGGTGAGAAACTCAATTTAAATTTCGATCTTCCTTTTTCTGAAAATTTGAATACAACAACTTTGGATTTTGAAATGGATATATGCGATGAAGTTGTTGATAATTCAACAAAGGAAGACGAATTTAATGAACATGAATTTTATGGACTTTTTGAAAACGAGTTGTTAAATTTTGAAGGGGAAAATTTCGGTCACCATTTTGATTTTGAAATCGATACTTTGAAAGAAATTGAACTTCAACCAATTTTTCTATCTACCCCAAAAATCATCGAAAATAAAACAACTCGTATGATTTTCAATAAAACGACTTTCGTTTTTCCAAATCCACACCCAACTTCGAAATCTTTTACGATTTGGTTTTTAGAGCTTAAGCTGTGTCTCGTATACTCGACGAGACAAATGAATCGGTTTTTGGAAGACCGTTTCATTTACCTTTTGATAATATACTTTCTGATCTCGTGTAAATACCGTTCGTTTTCATGTAAATAATAATAAACATCCTTTTCACTTGGGTTGACTGTGGGGACACAGTCAAAATCAAGTGTGGGGGGGAGACTCATCTTCATTCTTTTTTTTTCATGGTTTATTTTTACTTTAAAATCACAAAAACAAAAACAAAAATTTAAAAAAAAAAAGCCAAAAACAAATTTTCTTTTGATTTATTTTTAAAAGAAACACTATAAGATAAATATATGGCATTGGTTTATTAAATTGAAATTTTTGGAAATTTATTTGTCTAAACAAAAATAAAAATGAAATTTGATTACAAATAATAATGGTTTAACTAGTATATAGGAAGATTCATACGTGTTAATTATGAAGTATATCCTAATTGAAAATCTTTGTTTTAAAAAGTGGTTGATTTAAAGTAAAGGATATAACATTTTTTTTGTCTTCTTAGTTAAATGGTGCTAAAACAAATTTGCAAAACTCTCTCTCTCTCTCTTAAAAAAATAATAAAAAAAATAATAATAATAACATCCAAGTATTCACTCTCATTTAAAAGTCCTCACGGTTATGCATGGGTGAATTACTTGGAATCTTTGATTATGTGCTTTCATACTCGTTTAAAAGTCCCCACGGTTATGCATGTATGGAACACATGTAAAAAAAACATAATAAAAACCACCTACGGTCGATAGGTGTATGCACGAAAGTGTGTGCACTCGCCATGCTCTGTACTCCCCTTACATAAGCCCGAAAGGCAGTGCATGGGTGGTATATCTGGCCTCAGTTTACCTGAGCTAGGTGTGTAATTTTTCTTGCAAATAATGAGAGAGCAAGCAATTGAAATCCTAGCACTATTTTTACTTATTTGATTTGATTTGTTATTGAAAATAAATGAAAATACCACTTTGATAAACTTTGATAATCAACTAATGATCCATTTTATAATTACACTTTGTTATCAACCGAAACAACAAGTTAAACTATTGTCTATTTGTTATGATAACTTGATTTTTGTTGGAAATTTTGACCAGTAAATGACATAAATTTTCAAGAGAATAACCAAAACCTATATTTAACTTATTTATGTCGATTTAAAAATAAATCCTTCATTTGTAAATATTTCAAAAACTCGCATTTATCTATTTGTAAATAAATCTTGCATTTTGTAAATATTTTCATCCCGCACTTGGATTTTGTGGGTAGTATCCGCTGAAAACCCTCACGAGACAACACTCGTCCTATTGGGGACACCCAGAGGTTTAACGGCTTGTTGCATACGCTCAATGCAATCGTGCTGCCTACGAAAACGGATTTTATCTTAGTTTTTCTTTATTCGAGGACGAATAAAAAGATAAGTGTGGGGGTATTTGATGTGCACATAAATGTGCATATTTTTACCACCATATTTATTCTATTTAAATTAAATAAATGATCATATTGGGTATTTTAACTTGTTTTAACCATAATTCATATTAATTCCAAATTATCACATATCCATCTTCATATAGGGGCAAAAAGGTCATTTGTGTGCATATATTTCTTTGAGAAAAATTAATTAAAATTTTTTGTATATTTTTGTAGGAATTTGGTCTCAAATAGGAGTGGTTTCATGAAGAAAAATGCATGCACAAAGAATATAAAGGAATAAAGATGGAAATAATTCAACGTGAAGATCATGGAGGACCCCACCTACTCACTACCTAACGTACAAATTAAAGGCTAATGCACATGCTAAAAGACATTTAAAGCTTCATGTACATTTAAGTGGGGGATTATTAATGCTAATGATAACTTGGCCACCACACTTCCTCCAAGGGCATTTTGGGTACTTCCCAAAAATATGCATTAGGGTTTCTAACTTGTATAAATACCCCTTATGTTTCATGTAGTCATCTTCCTCTTAGTTAGTTAGTTTTAGTTTAGAAAATAAATCAAATCTCTCTTTCTTTCCATGGCTACTTAGCCATTTCTTCTCTAATGTAATTCTTTTCTTTTATGCAATGTTAATTATTGTTTCTTTTTTACTACATGTTCATTTCCTTTTATGCAAGTAGTGTAGATTTTTCTTTATGCAATTAGAATAGTTGTCTTTTCCATTAGCTTTCATTTTTCTTTCTTTTTGATTTCATGTTGCTTTCTACATTTGTTGATTTGATAACAAATATGAGAGCTTAATCCCTACAATTTAGGGGTAATAAAGCTCTCTAGTATGTAGATGCAACATTTTGATGTTTATGCTCTCTTTTTGTGCTTTAATGGAAACACTTGAAGTGGTTTAATGATGTTGTTTAGCTTTGAATTTGATAGTCTATGTTGTTCATAACAAATAGGCTATGCTTAAACAAACATAACACAAATTGCCTCTTCATCTAAATATGATTATGGCAAAGAAGTGAATGTTGAAATTGAAATTTGATAGCCTATATTTCTAAACAATAGTTAATAGTCTATGCTTAAAATAGATTTTTATTTCAACTTTGTTGTCATATTTCATGAGAGTTAAATGTGTATTAGTGGTTGTGGTATAGTTTGATGGTTTATATTGAGCTAATTAATAGCACAAATATACCATACTTATGATAAGCACATCAACTAATTCACTAATGACAAGAAAAGAGAGATCATAACTTCATTTTGTTGATTTATATGATCTAGAGAGTGGATTTATCTCTAAAATGTTCTTTTAACTCTCATATTTTTATCACTTTTTTTTTGCTAGTTTTTGTTAGTTTCTTACATTTCTAGCTATTCACTCTCGACTTCGGCATAATTTGATTGAATAGAATTTTAAAATCATCAATTCCCTGCGGATCGACCCGTATTCGCCGCGTGCTACATTCGTACACTGTGTGCTTGCGGTTATTTTTAAATTTTAATTCGTTCAACGGTTTTCTAAACCGATAGAATTTTCGTCGTCCGAACACTTATACCCTAAACCCTTAAGAAACAAAAATGCATGTTCTTTTCATATTTTCTCAAATAAAAAACACTTCTAAAGCCGGCCACCATTAGCAATCTCAAGAGAAGAATCAAATCAATTAATCAAGATCAAATCTCACATTCTTAATCACAAAAGCTAAGATGAATAATGACTAAGTCTCATTTTTCTTAATGATTTTCGGTTTGAGGTAAATTACGAATTATTTGTATAATTATGCCATGTTTTTGATTGACTAAATGATTATATATGCTCGTTGATGATTTATGCTTGTTCGCATAAATTTAATAAGATGTTCTGATGTGAAAAATATATTTAATTACATCCAATTGCCTTGCGAATTTAAATTTAGATCAAAAATGATATGTTAGAGATAGATTTTAATTTTCATAATTTTCTAAATTTATGTGGATTTTATAATAATTTTCTAGTGAAGAAAATGAATTATTGGGTTATAAATAATTTACGGTTGAATTATAAATAATTTCAGTCAGAAATTTATATATGTTAGAAAATATATAAAAAAGGATTTTTTTTGGAATTTCTGTAGAATTTTCCTAAGTGTTTTGATTGATATATAAAATTATTTATGGTATGGGACTTAAATGTTTTATATATTTATAAAAGGAGAAGGGGTAATTTGCAAATAAAATTATTGTTTACTTCTGAAATTTTGGTAGCACTTTTAGAAAAGAAAAATTAGCAATCAATATAATTTTTTCCAAATAAGGCAGGTTAGTTTAAAAAGATTACTTAAAAGGTTTAAAAATCATATTTTCATGCAAAAAACATATTTCGCCACTATCGATACCCTGCCTTCGACTTTGATGGCTTTCGACTTAGTGATTCCGCCTTTGTCACCGTCGAAACTAATGCGTCTGGTATAATTCATTGGTACGTAGCGAAGTGGGAAAGGGGTGGAAGGTACAAAGTCAAAACCAGGGGTTTCGAAGGGGTTGAAGCGCTACTTTGTTTTAAATGAAAATTTCGCCTGCTTTGCTTTCGACTATGTAGCTTTCGACATGGTTAAAGGTTTTGAAGAAATGGTTGCGCTTTTGTTTTGAGCAAACTGCTTTCAGCCTAATTAGCTTTCGACTAGGTCAACGGTTTAGAAAGAATGTTTTTAAAGAGGTTGCGCCTTTGCTTTTAAGTATAGGCTTTCGACTGGGTCGAAACCTTAGCTGCCACTTCTTACCTTTCGAAGCAATTCCTTCAAAAGGGTATACTTGCTTTTATAAAACCATGTCGCTTCTCCAATGCTTTTAGAAGGATGGTTTCGACACCATAACTTCTTCGCTTTGTTTTGGCTTTCGAAAGAGTTGCTTCCGACCTTGTTGGTTGTGACCTTTAGAGATTTTTAAAGATTAACCCAAAGGTTTCGAAAGATAAGGTTTCGAAAGGTTTCGATAGGTTTTCTACTTGTTTTAAAAATTAAACCCAAATTCTTTCGAAATGTTTAAGACTTTGATGCTTTCAAAAGGTTTTAAGGAAGATTTTTAAGGGGTGGTTCCTCAATGGTTTCAAAAGGTTTGAAGGAAAGGTTTTTCCAATGGTTTTGAAAGGCTTAAAGGTTTTAAAGAGAGAATATCTAAGGTTTTTAGCTTTCGATGCAAAAGGTGTTTCAATGGTTTCGAAAGGTTTATATAAATGGTTTCAAAATAAGGTTTTGGCCATTTGGCCTAGATGAAGAAAAGGGTTTATTTGGTTATGAAAGGGGTATTTTTAATAAGGGGTACTTTCAAATGTTTAAAGGTTTTCATCAACAAAGGTTTGGGTAAATTGTGTGTTGTGTGTATATAACATGGTAAGGTGATTTTAAGTAAAGCATAGAGTATAATGTTCCTTGTTTAAGTTTGGCTTAAAAGGTCTTAAATCAATTTCAGACGAAAAGGTTTTCAAGGAAAATTATGGGAGTGTATCTCTAAGTAAAATGACTCAAATATTAGAATACCAAATGGGATTGGTATTTAAAGTCACGCCTATACAGTAGCTGTTCGCCCCAGCTAATTTAGTCCAAAATTCTAGTGTGTAGAACTTTGTCACATGTAAGAATAAAATTATGATTACACATAAAAGAGAATATATGTTTGTATACAGATAGGTTATTGGTGGGCTCGCAAAACCGTTAAGATCAGGTGACCCTAGAAGATGTTAAGTTAAGGACAGACCGTTTAGAAGAGAAGTATTTAACAGACAGTTAAGGACAGACCATCTAGAATAGGGGTATTTAACAGATAGTTAAGGGACAGACCGTCCAGAAAAAGAATGTATAATAGGTGTTAGATTATTTTGATTACTTTGTTTGGTAGGCCCGAGTTAGCCAAAGGTTAATAGTTAGCCAAACAAAACTATAGTGTTTGGACAGATGGTCCATTTGTTACTTGAGATTTATGTCTGTTTACATAATAATGCTTTACAGATTTAACCAGTTTGGTTGCAGGATTATGATTTACAAAAGATATGTTTTAAAGAGATACTAGTGAGGGCAAACCCGTTCCATTAAGCGGTGTGGTCTCACTTAATATCAAGTAACCGAGATATTATTCACACCAGGCATTATATCTAAATTGAAGTTTATGTTTTTTCTCTTAAACTCTCGAGTGCTCAAAATTTATTTGAATAGGCTGAAGGTTGAGGTATACAGGTTTAGTAGATGACAAATAAATCTACCAAAGACGAGCAGGAGGCTTGTGGATAGCAATTTAGGAGTTGCAGTTTTATTTTGTTGATGTATTTATGCTGTGTTTATATTAAGTCTGTTATGACTATTTAGTGAACCTAATCTACCAAGGGGCATCATCATATGTCGCTCTTGGCCTATTTATATAATAAGTATTTTATCTGAACCTAGGAAAGCGATGAGATTATGTAATTTGAATATAGAACAAGTTTTGGAATTGTAATTAAAATGTTGTTTTTGAAATCTGTGGTTTTGTTTCATATTCATGTGACTTTGATATTATGAATACCATTAGCATTATCGTGTTTGGTCAGCAGAAGTTAATACTATAGATGACTGCAGCAGCCGTAGTGCTTAACTTTTGGCCTCCAGAAATGGAATGTTGCAGATGGTATGGATTGCAATGTAGTACAAACAGCAACTTTAAGATCCTTCGTGCTAATCACCCCTTAATAATGCTTTTAGGCCGATTGAAGTAAGAAGAAAGGATCCTTTTGATTGAAGATGGGCTAGTAGAGTTTAGACTTGTTTTAGAAACTAAGAAAATGACTTAGATCTATCCCCAATTAGGCACAATCTCAAAATGGTTTAAAGTGCTTAAGTTTGGCTTGATTAATTATTTACTAATCTTGCCAACAATGGTCTAAACTTTGAACAGCCATATCTCCTAAATTGTTAGTCTAAAACTATAATAATATCAAAGGAAAGAGAAACCATCATCCTAATGTAATAAAAGTGGTTTTAGGCTCTAATTCGACTCCTACCAAAACTGATAGCCCTTACAATAACTTTAAGGTTAAAATCGTCCGATAAAATTTTAAAGATAGAAAATGTCCTTAATACACACTTTCCAAAGTTAAAAATTCATATGAATTCAAAGAAATTTAAAAGTAATATTTTATGATTCCTAGATGCATAAAATACGAGTCATTATGTTTTTTATAAATCCAACACCCAATATCTAAATGCAAACAATGAAGTTCAAGTGAAATAAAGTGATATGACTAAAGGCAAGGTGTCGAGGCCAAAGGTAAACATAAAAGAAAAGTGCTAAAATAGTAAAGATAACAGAATTCATAATG
Source organism: Allium cepa (assembly GCA_030765085.1). NCBI lineage: Eukaryota > Viridiplantae > Streptophyta > Magnoliopsida > Asparagales > Amaryllidaceae > Allium > Allium cepa. The sequence goes on from CM060931.1 coordinate 448,095,799, forward strand.
GTTCGGTGGCCTGGTCCTTATGTCCACTGTTGAGATGTTTCTTTAATTCATTGGTCAATGGCTGTAAGGCTTTACAATGCTAATTTGGCGAAGTCATCATGTACGAGTTCAAATCTAAAGCTCGAGTGTAAAATGAAAATAATTTTACGAACAGTTATTGTTTTTAGTTCTCAACCAGTCAGTTCTAGATTCATTAGTTAAGTCTCATCTACATATTAGGGACGTCTATTTATAGTAGTATTGTACCTCTTCCATTGGAGGAGAGCATTTGTCTTGGATTCTTGACATGACCCGCCTATGTGGTTATGATTTGGACAGTGTCTCCATCTAGTGCTTGTATAATGATGTAGATTGATGACATGTCGCTTCTACATATAAAGTTAGGCGCCTTGATCTTTATACGTCAATTTATCTTTATGAAGTCTGATCTGATGATCTAGTTTTCCATAGAGACGCTCTTAGCTTAGAGGGAGACAACTTCAGTCTCAAATGCTGAATGAGACTTTCTAGGCTAGCTTTACTTTCGGTTATGATCACCTAGAGCTAGTGCTTTAAGCAGAGACACCCATGGGGCCATAACATGTGTTTCGAAGGCTGCATGTAGCTTGTATAGTTTGACCTGCCTAGTGGCTTTTAGCTTGTATAGTTTGACCTGCCTAGTGGCTTTTTCGAAGGCTGCATGTAACATGTGTTTCGAAGCCATGGGGCCATAAAATGTGCTTGTATAGTTTGACCTGTGGTTGAGAGCCAGCCTAGTGGCTTTTTCTTTCGGTTAAGCCTGTATTATACATTTGGAGTGGCCTACTCCAAGTCACAGTAATCACGTTTTAAGATGAGGGACGCTTATGGTCCTCGGTTTTCTTTATATTCTGGACATGTTGTTTAGGTTATAGTACCGTGAATCACTCGGTTGGTCGCTTAGACTAGATATCTAGCCTTCAGTGACTTTGTCATTTATAAGGGGCATTTAGCCCTCGAACCTTGTTTATGTTTCGACATAAATGCTTAGCCTTTGGACAAATATACCAAAGTGAACTATATGAGGTTATATTCAAAGTATTCATTGATATTTAATACTTAAGGAAGGTCAAGTATAGAGTAGGACTTTTAAGTTTCGGGTGAAGGGTTGAGACATTTGGCATTCTTATGCAAAGAATGCCAATGAATCCTCCTTTCAATCTCTGGTTATGTTGCCGAATATGGGATGAAGCTAGTAAAAATTATGGTATAATACATACGTCCATTTTGATATATATTACTTCTTATTTCACTATAGATCCGTAGGACAAGTACAACCTGAAATTCAATATTAAATTTGCTAATGGTAAAGTTTAGATATGAATAGACAACAATCAAAAGTCCACTTTCTATTGTGAGTAGTCATCTGTATTATAGTTGAAGTAATAAAAAATCGCTGGATATGAATAGACAACAATCTTAAATTTCCTTGTGCTATTCCCATTTTATTCTAATGTTGCTTCATTCCTCAAGTTAATCTTCCTTTGATGCTTGTTCCTTCATGTATGTAGTCAAAAGTTATCTTTGTGGAGGGAGTCTATATATCGGTACCGATCCATAGACTTAGTCAGTCCTGATATTCATCATCATTAATAATTGGGGAGGGGGTTGTGTGTAATTTATGGATTAGAACCGATCCCGTGGCTATGCTAAATTTTCATTCTTTCCTTTGATCGCTCTTCGTGCTAAAGAGTCTTTACGTCTAACATATATGTTCCTTTGTCATTTTGTAGTCCAATTTTATTGTAAAAGTACCTAATAACAAATATATTTTTTACTTTCTTTTTAGCTAGACGGAGGATAATAATTACGTGTATGATTATAGGAGATGGTATATGTGATTTAAATACTAATATTTAGCATGTAAATTTAAATAAAAAATAATTGCACCGTAAATATTTGAGATAGTTTGCTACATTTCTCACAGCGGTCGGTAGGAAATAGAGGTCATTGCCTAGGGCAACACATGAATGGGGCAATAGAAAATTTTTTTGACCTTCTCAAATTGCAACAAGCACCAGAGCGGAAAAAAGAAGAAGAAGAAGACTAGACCACTACACTGACGCTAGCTCCACCCGTCTACATCACCCCTCCTTCCAACCGCCTGCTTGCTTATGCAGTTGTTCTAAGTCTACGACTCCCCGACACATGGCTTGCAGCCCACACAATGTGAGTAATGAGTATAATTGGATAATTAATTAGGGTTAAGCATAATTTACTGATTTTTATTGTTTAAACAAGGTTTATTTGGTTGGTTGATTATTTGATTTGTGCTTACATTATACTGATATTGAAATAATTAGGTACGCCCTAATTTTGTTTTTTCCCCTAATTTGATTTTCCCCAATTTGATGGTGCCCCTATTCGATTACACCAAATAACCTTAAAATTTTATTTTATGCTACTTAAAAAATGCTAATTAGCTACTTATTATTTAATTGTAAAAATAATTACTTTTGAAAAATAAAAAAGTAAGAGATGACACAATTATGAATAAAATAATTGCTATATTAGTATTGCTCTATAACGTATTTGAGATAGGAATCGAAGAGTCAAAATAGAAATAAAAAACAGCAGAAAAATGAAGAGAGACACAATCATTAGCTAGGTCAATATTAATTTTATTTCAAGCCAAAAATAGAAAATCCCAATCAAGTCAAATTTAAGAAATCAATTGGAAGCCTATAAACGAATAGCCTATACATGAAAATTTAGAAGTATGGAAGTTATGAAGGAGCATGATGAAAATGTTTTTGGTAATTTTAATGATGAAGAAGTCAATGGTTTAAGTATAATTGATCTTGAAAAGGGTATTGATATCAACTATGATCCGGAATTATGGTGAATAATTAGTGGTATAAAAGGATTGATGCTAATCCAACGTAGACCAATTAAGATTATAAAAGAAAATAACGCGTTTTCAAAAAGCAAGACTGATAATAACACTTATCGATGGAAAATACTTCGGACTCATGTGAAAGGTTTGACTGCAAAACCATTATTCGTGACCCGTTGGGATAGTTATATTAAAAGTGTTAAAGTAATCAGATTTCAATCATCGGAGCTAAAAGATGCTTTGATCGATACTGCAAATAATTTCAAAGATGACATTGTGATGATGGAGGCTAAAGATTTGACCAAAATGCTTTTGAAAATTTTGAGTTTCTAATTAGCTTGTGTATTAGGTATAAGATATTAGACAATATTAATTGAGTAAGTAAAATTCTTCGACGAGAGGAAATGGATATTGAAGATGCAATCTCAAAAATTAAAAAGCTTGTAGCATTTTTTTAACAACTTAGAGAAGATGGATTTGAGCCCATGATGGCAGAGGCTAAAGAAATTGCGAATGATGTTGGCATTGAATCTAAGTTTTTTTAAAAGATGATTGTACGTAAAAAAAACACAATTTGAGGAAGATATGGTAGAGAATGATGATAGACAATCACTTGAAGAAAATTTTAGAGCTAACTATTTTCCGCATATAGTGGATTAAACGTTTACTTCAGTTAGAGGCATGTTTGAGCAATTTAAAAATTATGAAGGAATTTTTCTTTTTGTCAAATTTAAAGTTCAAATTTCTTAATAATGAAGAATTGAAGGATTATTGCATGAATTTAGAAAGTTTTATGACACATAATGAAGTGCAAAATATTTGTGGTAAGTTGTACTGCAAACTTTGACAATTAAGATGAATTCTACCATTGAAAGTAACCACATCAATTGTTATTTTCAATTTCTTAAGGTCTTATCGAGATGTAAGCGGTTTGATTTGCTTATCAAATTTATTGATTATACTCGTTGCGGCTGCTTCGAGAGAAAGAAGCTTCTCAAAATTGAAATTAATAAAAATATACCTTCAAACTATTATGTCACAAGATAGATTAAGTGGACTTGTTATGATTTCAATTGAAAACGAGCAATTGGATAAGCTTAATTATGAAGAGATAATAAACGATTTGCTTATAAAAATGCAATAAGTAGTTGCTTTCTTTGATATTCATTTGATATGTTGGTATATTAATTTGACGTTTAGATTTTATGATATTTAAATAAAATTATTTTGTTAATCTATATATATTTTATAATTGATGTTAAATTTTATAATAGAATTTGCATTTTATTTTGCACCGTAAAACGTTTCATTGTTTATTCAATGATGGGAAACAGTTTTTTTATTGGACTAGGCATCAAATATGTTTGGACGGGTCCTATGTGTAACGGTTACTATGAACTAACCTTGGATATAAATGATGGTTACAAACTGGAGATGCTTCTGTAAACATCAAAGATTTATGTAACTGTTCTTTAAGTAAGCTGGAGGAGATAAATAAATTAACAAACTTCAACAGGATATTAACTATTAGTCTATTACATCATGTATACCAAAGGCAGAAAGGTTATGTCTTTCATTGGAATGTTTATAATTCATTCCCTCGTTCTCCTCCCAATTACAAAATGTAGAATAACCGATGCACATTTCAAGAGAAAAACGGCGCTCTGTGAGGCACCCCTTTCCGCCGCCTAGAAGAGCCACTGGCTGCCGTAGGAATCCTGATATCGTTCTCAGCCTCATTCTTCTCCACCACTGGTCCCGTCACCTCACCTTCACCGCTCCCTTCACCCAACTCCTCCCCCTTCACAAATTCCTCTTCTCCCGTCCTTTTTATCCCTGCCAACTAATAAATCATACACTAAACTGCGTTAGCCAATCCTAAACTCATAAAAACGAACTTCAAACCAACATAACATGAAATATTGAATCATCACCTTGCAGCCCAAGGAGCAAAACCTGAAGGGATCGAGCAGGGTCCGGAAACAAACCTCGCATGCATGCGGAGACCCAGCCGCCTTCGCACTCCCACGCGGCTGCGGCCTCTCGTTCAAGAACAGCACACGTGCGCTGTTGATGATGTACGTCTGCACCCCGCCGATGTCCAGAACCTTCTGGATCTCTGCCGCTCTCACCACGTCATGGTACGACGACCTCCTTATCTGCATCCATTCACAACACTCTTTAAAACAATATTATTATTAAGGGTTAAGGAGTTAAATCATATAGCTGAAGAAGTGTGCCTGAATGACTTGATGGTTGAGGTGGAACTGTGAGCGGCAGTAGAAGCAGAAGCCTACTGGACTCTGGGAGGAGCCACAGTCGATGCAGAACATGTTGCATTCGCTTCTGGGCGAGTCGGAGTGGTGAGTGCAGGTGGTGAAGAACTTGGTGGTGAGTAGGGGTTCCAGCCATGGCGGAACTGCACTTGACATTTTATCACTCTTTTTTTATAATAATCCCAATGAGGTGAGTTTGGAGCTGTGTTATAGGGGAATGGAGAAGGAGAAGAGAGAAGAGAACAAAGTGGGTAGGCGGGGTGAACGTTTTCGGAGTGAAGGGTGGGGATTGGGTTGGAGTGATGAGAGTTGAGTTTTTGAGCGTTGGATTGGAATGAGAGGGAGAAGGTTCACGCTACTTGGTGTGTTCTTTGCCTCGCTTGGGTCGGCAGCTTACGTTACTTGAGGACCATTTTTGTTTGCATGTGGATTTGGCATTATGGGTATAACAGCACTCAGGCGTTTTTTGTCATGGGTTCATATGATATAAGGGCTCACTAATATTTGCTGTTACTCAAATTGCATGCGGAACAAATTGCTTTCAGTTTATGCGACAAATGCACCCCAAGTTTTGATTTCCCATCCTTAATAAACCAACTAGAGTTCGCTTTGTACTTGTACCTCATTTTTGGACCCGGTGACTTTTACACCTATTTGAGCCAATAGTAGTTGTGGTGGTTTTTAAAATGAATGAAGTTCGTTTTTCAAGACATGTTAATTATAACATGTACCTTTAAAAAATTAATTGGTCTCATTCCCGTTGAATCAAACAAGTACATGATTTGAGTTATTTAGGTTCCCCATAGGATACCATAAAGATCAATGGTTAATCTTCCCTTTAGTTTAGGCACCTATTCATTTCAAAACAATGTAAAACCATTCTGAGTGAGTTTTATAATTCTAATCTTTTAAATGACATTTCTATTCACTCAAAATTAAAACTAGAACACTTATTTCGGCTCAAAAATAAATTCTTGAACAAAACCAAAAGCCAAACTTAGTCTTCTTCAACTCAACATATTCGGTAGAACAACAGAGACGCACACCTGGTTTTATCAGTTATTATACACGACCGCTCGCTTCAATCGAAAAGATAACATTTGGATGCTCAAATGATACAGGGTTTCTTTTAGATTATCTATACAGAGTATATTCAAAATTATTCAATATTGTGGAAGTTTCCTTTCCACTTGCTCTACTTTCATTTTTATCTTTTTTCTTCAAAACAATTGTAATTACCCTCAAAATAAAAATATATTATATTACTTTAGTTTCAAGAAAATTCTCCAACAATGTTACACCAGATTTTATTAAAGCGACTCTTGTCATAGGTGGTAATAAAACCTTTTCATCGATATAGATGTCTTATGGACTTGAATCTATACATAGTTATAACTAATCAAAGTAAAGTCTAGATGTTTGTTATCCATCGGGCCATCAATCTAATACTACTTACCACATATGTTTCATACATTAGTTTTCAAATTCTCCAAAGGATGCAAATATGTTGACACATGGATCTACGGCCTTATGTCTGTATCATGGTTACATGAAATCCGTTAGAGACTAAGTCTTGATAGGCGACACTACCTTCCTATTCTTATACGTTGGTTTAACAACAAGGCCCCACAATAAACACCTCAACAGTCTACATATTATAATCTCAGCAAGTATTAAACAGTAAAACATTCACTATTTCAATATAGGTAATAAACACTTCGCCTTGGGATGCTACATAATATTAGTTGTTCAGACAAATATTATGATATAATGCTTGCATCTTACGGTGTATTTTTTCTTATTGAACTCAACATAATGTATAAGTTCATTACACTGAGTTGTGTTTTCACTGTTAGGGTTTGTTTGAATTGGCTTTTGGCTTTGCACCCATTTCTCTTCGTGTTTTCCACATTTATTCACTTGCAAGTTTATTTACAAAAACATATCTACCTCATTCTGGCTAGATCAAAGTTTAAAATAATTACTCTTCCAATGAGCAATTAGTCTGCCGAACTGTAACACCCTGTAATTTTAACAATAGTTAGTGTGATGACCCATTATTTAAAAAATCAAAATCAATTATAAACGATGACAACACTTACAACTAATTTCAGATATTAAAAGTAGTAGATCATCGGTAAATAAAAATTAAAATTTCAAGAAAAAACAATGAATAGAAAGGGGAAAGTCTCACAGTGGAATCAAACAATAATATAAATAAATATTAAATCAGTTATACAGTTATGTTACATCATCACATCAATTTACATTTCAAATACATCAATTATTACCAACTTATAAACAATGTAATAACGCTATACAAATAATATACCGAATCAGCTATCCGCTTTCCATTCCCTTCTTTGCTCAGCTCTTAGCCAGCCCAAGCCAAGGGATCTGTTCCCTTCACTGCTCCTATTTGTAACTTTATACATGTATAGACATAAAAGAAAATAATGGTTTCAACCATGTTTTGGACTGCACTTTCTATATACCCCAGGCCAACCCAAGGGAACCTTCCCTTCTCTGCTCCTATTTGTAACTTTATACATGTATAGACATAAAAGAAAATAACGGTTTCAACTACGTTTTTGGCCTGCACCAATTTTTATACACCCCAGCTCAACCCAGGGGATCCGGTGGCTTTTGCATAGAAAAAGGCTACCTACATATCCTTTTTAAGGGATCAAACCCACGTAGTTCTATTTTCTGCTCTTTTTCTGCATCTAAATACTTTTTATTACATTGCACCATAGCATCCATCATAAACAATGCAACCAACGCAGGCCAATGCAACCATTACAACCATCACAACCAATGCAAATGGTAAAAGAAGGAAATAGTATTCATACTCATCCATCTTAACAAATCATCATATGTGGTGGTAATAATAATAACACACGACCATCAAACATCAGCAACATTTAATGCCAATCCCAACCGTCAAACAAGAAGGTACTTACATATATATACTAATAATTCAATTTAATACTACATCACCAATGTAAGTATGAATCACTAAATGTGTGCTAATTACCCCCCATAATAGTGGCACAAATCAATCATCAAATGTGTAATAATCCAATCAACATTGGTAACACAACATCCATCATCAAATAACCATAAGTAACTACCCATCAACTAGTCATAATAACAGTAAAATATCTCACACCCATCAAAATGCGATACCATTGTTAAGCATCAAACACATATGTAATAATTACAACAATCAATCATACATTCAACAATTATTGAAGTAATATTGTCATCCATTATTCTCTTGAAATCATTTTACTATTATTTATAATAAATCCACCTTTATTTATCTTTAAATCTTTAAAAACAATAATAATTCTTTTAAAACAGTTATATCCTTCAAATTCCTTTATTTTACTCCATTTTACAAATACCCTAAAAACATTATATTTTAAATAATAATAATAATATTCTAGTTTAAATCACCATAACCCCGTTTCAGTTTTATTCACCTGAAAGTAGAAAGAATTTTTATTTTGGAAAACATTCCTTTACTTTTAATACTGTTATTATTCAGAAACCATTTCCTCATTTTATTACTCAAGCAATTATAATAATATTTCATACTATAAACATTGCAAAATCATTCATTTTATCATTTACGTAAAACAATACCATTTTACTAAAATTCTTATAGTATTATTTAAAGTATCTTTATTTTAATGATAATAAATTTCCCGAATCCTAATTTAAAAGTAATTCTTGTTATTTACAAATGTCTTTAGAGAATGTAAATAAGCCTACCTTCCAAAGCTACACATTTTTAGTCGTTTTCAATTAGTTATTTATTTCCATTTCTAAATCAATAATTAATATAACTAGACACTCATCAACCAAAGATGCATAATTAGCAGTTAACAATCAAATTTATGTCAACGAAAACATTGTTGAACAATAAATCTTATATAATAATTTCCAAAACATTGTTCATATAAAAATATCTCTTGTTAGGGAATAAATCTCTTTTATTTAGAGCTCATACTCTACCTAAAAAAATAATGTAAATCAAAAAAAAAGTTAATTTGAACCATATAGACCTCATGTCCAACAAAATCGAATTATAAATTTCATATATTTTCATATGTTAAAACATCATTCAGAAAAAGAAAAAGAAATCTTCATCTAAGTCAATAAATCTCAACTATATAAATATGAATCAAAATATCTAATAAGCGGTGCATAAATACTCACCCGAAATCAACAAATCTCAATTAACACAGATCTATTCCTAATAAATGAAGAATAGCCTTTTCCCTTCCATTCCACATAATTTGCTTCCAAAAATCCATATGTATGTATTGAATGAATTCCTATCCTTTATTTTTTTTGATTGAACAATTCTTTTCATTCCAACATCTAATATTTTAATTTTTCGAAGAATAAGGTAGAGGGTAAGAATAAATTAGGATTTTTCTTCTTGCCTCCTCCAAAGATATGAAATAAAAGTGAATATGTAGAGATAAGAAGGTAGAGAGAGGTAAATAAAAGTAGTGGTCGCAAAGTTTATTTCATCCAAACTTTTGTAAGAAGAAATTTAAATGTCCCATTTAAAGGGAGGAATGAATGACTGTCAACTCCCTAGAATTAAATGGTTTCTATTTTTAGTTTTTGGCTAATTTATGTCACTTTTGCACCTGATTTTCATGTTGAGCCAATTTTCTTGAAGGGAACAGTTTGGTAAAAATTAACAAAATAGAGACCTAATTTACATGGATTTATGGGTAGGGACTTTTCGAGCATGAGCTTTAAGAATAGAGACCTTTGGTTCAAAAAATATGTTTTAAAATCTATTAGAAAGTTACCTTTTATACAAAGAAGATGGATTTCCAATATTTACATATAATTATTCTCCCAAATTAAATGGATTAATTTACCTTTACGTTATCTGATACACCATTAATTGCTAATTTTCATTATTAGTTTCCTACCCTACATAAAATTATGGAAACTTTTGGCTCACATCCTTCTCTTTAAATAAAATTAAGTCCACCTCCCTTCATATTTTGAAATACAAAGTATGTCCCTGTAATTATTTATATTTAATGCTTTTTCACATAGGCGATTATATAAAGTTAAATTGTAATATTAAAACCGTGGTATCTTTCAATGGATTTATCAGATTTCAATTTTATTTCCACTATAAAATCACAAATTCTATTATCTTTCTATTAAGATCTATATGTCACATGTTTTGATGATTTTTTTGCTGGGGAAAATTGCCCAGCACATATTTACTCGGTGGAATTCAAGTTGCCTTCCGGGATATATTTGTTTGGGTAAGTTTAGGTAAATATTTGCCAGGCAAATATTTCCCACCAAGAAATATTTGTCTATATTCAAGAAAATATTTGCCGGAGGACTAAAAAAATTCATGAAATCATATCATATATGAATCTTAATAGAAAGACAATAAAATTTATGATTTAATGGTGAAAACGAAAATGAAATCCGACAAATCTATTGAAAAATATCACGTTTTTAATATCGTAAATATTTATGTAGCCATCATGTGTAGTAATGAAGATCCAACGGTGACTAGGCTAGATAATTCCAGTGATGTAACTTGTATATCAAAGTGTATAGGGAAGTGGGCCTAATAAAGTTTAAAAATAAGAATGTGTCCCTAATTTCTGCTAAAAATAATAAACAAACAATTTGTACGCCTAATAAAGTTTAAAAATAAGGATAAGGATGTGTCCCTAATTTTCACTGAAATTAATACACGAACAATTTGTACATATAAATTCAATAATTTGAAAATATGTTAATTAATGCGTAATTAATTACTAACCTACGCAATTAATCTCCTACAAGCTATGAAATGTATATACTGCCAAATGTGTGTATGTGTGTAAAGGAGAACATACATACATGTTTTTCCGTATATAAATATGTGCATGTATGTGTATATTTTGATCGTACATTTTCACTATACATTTTCTCTTCTATTTTATACATACATACATACACACACATACGCAACTATCCTCCTTAAATATGTTTCTTTAAGTTAGTTTTCCATAAAAATTCAAAAATGTGTCATTAACAAGGATCGAACCCATGATCTTTCCAAGTGAAGTCTACTCCCTTAACTGACTAGACTAAAACATTATTTTGATTTTAAAATTAAAATAATGAAAATCATTAGTTATATATGCGAATCTTTTAATCTCACAAATTAAGTAAATATCTTCTACACTGTAACTCCAAATATATAAATTATATGCTAAATTATAAATTAAGTGTCTCGGAAACACCTTCGCAACCATAATAATCATGACACCCAATTCATCCTTCTATTAAAAATTAATCTTTAATTACTTTTCTTTTAAAAGCGTAAAATGTGCGGGTTGTTACATTATTCTCATCTTAGAAAGAATTATGCCCTCTCAATTCTCAAACACAAACCTCAACTAAATCAATAAATCGTCATTAAGAGTTTAGTGGAAAAATGTGGGTAAATACAACAATCACAAGTTAACAGCTTATAAATAGTATATAACTACCATACTACATCAGCAATCACAAAACACAACAATCTATTTACAACAATGAATTTAATTTTTGTACATATACATATTACACTAACACAAATATGCACTTCCTCGTTATTAATCTAAAATATAATATATTAAAATAACAATCCATCAACAAAGTATGAGATAATATCAATGTAGATTAATTAATATCACGCAGCTCAATAATTCAACCTTAATTGACTATAGTTAAAGTTCATAGCAAAATAGAGGTTGATAAATACATGCATGTAAAAATAAACAAATACACATAAATCAATAACCCATCAAAATAAACACACATACTGAAAATAATACGGTGACATCACCATACTAACCTATCAATCAATAACATATGTGTGTTGATTCGTATGCCCACTACATAATCATTATAATATATGCATCCTCAAAACTATCGATGAACTTCCTCGTAGTCTTATCTTGATAATAATTTGTTAGGAACTGGAGATAATGGTTTTGATGACAACAACCTTTGTAACTTATTTTATTATAACTTATATACTAACACTATTGTCTAGATATATATGAATATTATTATCTAGGATATATATAAGGCAGGTACTGATTATTGAAGACTGTACAGTACAAATATCAAGAATGAAGAAATCAAGTTTGAAGACTCATGAGTATCAAGATCAAGATTTCAAGATATGTGACCAGGCTTTTGTTAAAACTTCATAATAGCATGGAAATTTTCATTACAAATTTCATTTGGGATGACACCCGTTTCTTCCTTCTTAGTGGCTTACAAACCCACGACAAGTAGTTTAAAACCTACGACAAGTGGCTTGCATACCCATGAACATCTTGGTTTTATACAAGTTCTTGAGTCCCGATGTGATGAGATATTCTACAGGAAGAAGCTTGCAAAACTACTTCAAAATGGTTTTTCAACATGATTTTCAAATCTTCTTTTCAAAATATTTTAGCCTTAAAAATTATCTTTCCAAATGATTTTCAAAAAGATACTTTAGCCTTAAAATATTCTTTGTTTCTGTTTTAAAAATAAACTCTTGTTTTATACTCCATTTTCAAAAACAAATTTTACATAGTTTTTTTTACATAGGGATGTCGACATCATAGGATACCCCATGTCGACATGGTGGCCGTTGAATTCAAAAGTTTCAATTTTCAAAAGAAGTGTCTATTCGTTTAAATCTCTTCACGAATGGTTATGACCGTTGGTGCTTTATAAATAGCCTCTACAAACGAATTTTTTAACTATCTATTTTCGTATTTTCTTCACTTCTTCTTTTCCACAAATCCATATTCTATAATTTTCATATTTTTAAGATCGTATTGAAATTCTGCCGAATTCTTAAGTGAATCAAATTAGAATCTCATTCTTGTTTGATTCTCTGCCCTCTCTCGAAGATCAAAGTGCTATTCAGAGTTATAGGATCAATTTGTAACTAAAAATTTATCGAGTCTCTCTATAAGGTGTAGTTGTGCCTGGAAATCAGTTGGGTAATCTTATGGCTCGTAAATCAAGAGATTTTGCCCCAGACTCGCAAGACAGGAGGGTACCTCAAGGCCTTTAGAAATTGAGGAATGTAATCTCGACATTGGTATAATAAAAAACTGTATGAGGTGGTTTGCCTTGGTATAGGACTAGATGTAGGGTAACTCCGAACCAATATAAAATTCGGTATGTTCTTTCCCTTTACTGCTTTTTATTTACTTTCTGCATCTGTTTTTGATTCTGTGATTGTTGCGTGATTAAGTTTTGCATTTGTTTGTGTCATAATTTTAAATTAGTTCATATAAGTCTTAGAATTCCTTAAACACCATTGACCCCCCCTCTAGTGTTAAATTAGCCTTAAGATCTTTAATCCGCTGTCCCTTTCAATTGGTATCAGAGCGTTATTTTTCAAAATTTCATAATCTGATTTTTGAAAAATTTTAAGATGGCATTTTTTTATAAAATATTAACACTATTTTCATATGAATATGTCACAGAATCATCATGATATTGTTGTTTAGAATTATATTTAGTTATTTTGAAAAGTCACTTGATTCTTTAAAAAGTATTATGTTGTTTTATAGGAAAAGAGTTATGTCTAATGACTGTTGTTAAAAGATACCAGATAATCATTCATCGATCACGAAGAACTAATGGATATATAATCTCAATCAACAATGAAATGGGTACCAGATCAATAAAAAGCTTTTGATTCTCATCTACAACTTGATATGATACTGTACTTCTCTCCATCTACTTCGTCACTGGTTTCATACGAATCCGTCAAGAAATGACCAAGTTATGGTCAAATGAAGTTTTGGTGAACAAAGAGAAAAAGAAAGCAAAACTGTCAATGGTATTCTTCAAATTTCATCCAGAGGTTTGAGTATTTTGTTCCTACTCCTTTTCCAAATTGTACTTCTTGTTCTCATAGTCGTTTTTATGGGTGGATCATCAAATTTTGATCAAAACTGAGTAAGATATGACAGTTTGAAGTTGGTTATCCAAAACTGAAAACTATGTACGGGATTTCCTTCATTACTCTTACTGTTCGGCATTTTACACAATAGTACTGTCCAAATTCATCACCAAACTATTACTCTATCGTAGCCCTTTCCTTCCTCTTTGATTTGCCACTGGATTCATCCGGTTCTGTTAAGAAACGAAGGAGATATGCCTTCTAGAAGTTTGATAGTAAAAAGAAAAACGAGAAGAAGAAGAAGAGAAAGTTTTATGAAAAGTGGTGACCGTTGGGCCTATTTATAGTGGTTGAAGTGTCCATTCATTCAAAATTCAAATTCAAAGTTTGGGTGCCAAGTTGATAAATCTACTAAATCATCTATATCTTTCTCATACAGTCTTCGAAATCAGCAAATGGATATACTATGATGACCTGAAAAACAAGCCCGTCACAATAGAACAGATCTCGTCGTCAAATTCTGAAAGATATGAATGTGTGGTTCATGGCAATGGAAGAATAAAAAAGTTAGAAATATAGAGGAGCGCAAAAAAAGGTGTGCTTTACTATTATTTCATTTTTACTGTTGCATTTAGGAGTATATATATTTATGCATTTAGTTAGGTATAGAAATTTATCTCTTTTATAAGTTTTGATATTTTGATCCATATATCAACACACCATGGTATACATATCGATATACTAGTCTAAATTTTTTAAAAGCCTTTTAAAATGTGTTACCTTTCAAATAAAATCTTACTACTAATTTATTACAACTATACTAAGTAGAAAATCATACCCTCATTCATGATTTTAACTTTTTTAATGTTGTTTTTACTTCTCGTACTCTTTTTTTTTTAAATTAATAGAATAAATTTAGAATGTTAGAATAAGGGTCTATTTATAAATTCTTCATTTAATAAGATTGCGCCACATAACATGACACTTGTTATATAAGTAGATAGTGATATACATGCAAAATGACATGTGTCATTACACTTGTTCTTTAATAAAAGCATTTTTACATGCATAATGCCAAGTGTCTTTACACACGTATTTTCATTATAATTTTTTTATGTTTTTCAAGTACTTTAATTATATTAACTATTATGAAAAATTGGGTCAAAAATCAATTATTTACAGCAAAATCATGTTAAAGACAGGCCCAGAACTTTAGAGAGCATTTGTGAAATGCTGTCTTTGCTTCTGTTACACTGCAAATACGTTATTATAGCATTTCCGTGCTTGGAAACTCTATAGTGTTTTAGAAACTTTTCACGGCGTTTTGCAGATGCTGCAGATTCTGTTTTATAATGTTTTGAATATTTTTTATTGCAAAAACTTTTTATAGCATTCTGTAAATACTGTCTTTTCTGTTTGAAACTTTAAATTATGAAAAAACAATATTTAAACTAAGTATTTTTCTCTATTCTTTTTAGAGTTATTTTCTAACTTATATTAGAATATTTTAAAATTAATTTCATGTTTAAATATTTTTTAATAATGAATTAAATTTTTTAATGTAAGAAGCCTTAATATGACACATGTTTATTTTAGTTTTTCAATCTTTGTTATATCATATTTCATTGTGATATTTTTTAAAACTAAAAGGTGTTTAAACATGTTTCTAAATATTCTAATCAATAATAATTTAATATATATGTTTTAATTAGTAAGTTAAGTATTTTACAAATATGAAAGTTTGGATTCTTAAAAGATAATTAAGTTAAAAAAATTATTTTAAAAGAATTAAATAAAGAGGGTATTAGTTTTTATAAAAACCATATTTGATCATATATAGTTTAAGTCCATATTTCTTAGCATTTGATTTTGATATTAAGTTTGATTACTACCTTTCATGAATATGTTATAGTTTTAATACCATTTGTTACCTTTAAACTCTTGTCTTTACTACTCTTTCAGTCTCATTCATTAGTTTCCTTAACCTAATTATGTAATTGGTGTGCATTACCTTTGTTTGGTTGAAATGATTTATACTAAATAGTTTGACATATGTATACATACATATATATATGCTTGTCAATTAGATATTTCTTATCACTCATGTTTATCTTATAATCAGAATATCTCTTACCATAGTATATATCATCATATCATTCTGCATATTATTATTTTTACTTTGTTATCATTTTATTTCATATTACATATCATTGTGCATCCTATTTCATATCGCATTTCATTGCATATTACATAAATTACAATGCATGAAACATCATAATCGTTTGCATCACAAGTTACACTTCATTCTGCATATCATCTCATGCTACATTGCATATGTCATACATTTCATACTGCATTACAAACTACATATTGCATACATGTACACATAACAAATGTATTTTATTTAAGGGGAGTTTGTATTATTGTCTTATAGTATAGGGTGATTAGTTTTTGATTTGATTGGATTTGCTTGATTGACTTGATTGACTTAATTGACTTGATTGACTTGTTTGACTTGTTTGACTTAATTGATTTATTTAACTTGATTGACCTATTTGAGTTGATTGATTTGTTTGACATTGTTGGATTTGATGTGTGTGTTGATTGGATTGTTTGAAATATACTTATACATATTTATGTATTGAATAATTATTACATAATTATGTTAATGTCTTTCACATTCCATTTACTATACTTTGTTCTAGTATTAGTTTACGGGGAAGTTTTATAGTTTTAAGGTTTTAGGATGGTTTTTTGTTGATGACAAAGGAGGAGAAAGTTATATAAAATAGTAGGCTTGGAGTAAGGAAGTTATATAAAATAGCAGGCTTGGAGTAAGGGGGAGTTGTTGGTGTGAGGGGAAGTTATGGCATGATCGAAGTGGTACGTATATTTTATAAGGTTGTCATCATCGAAAAGGGAGAGATTGTTAGGAACTAGAGATAGTGGTTTTGATGACAACAACCTTTATAACCTATTTTATTATAACTTATATGCTAACACTATTATCTAGACATATATGAATATTATTATGCATGATATATATAAGGCGGGTACTGATTATTGAAGACTGTACAATATAAAGATCAAGAAAGAAGCAATCAAGTTTGAAGACTCATGAGTATCAAGATCAAGATTTCAAGATATGTGTCTAGTTTTTGTTAAAACTTCATAATAACATGGAAATCTTCATTCTGAATTTCATTTGGGATGGAACCCATTTCTGCCTTCTTAGTGGCTTATAAACCCACGGCAAGTAGCTTACAAACCTATGACAAGTGGCTTAAAAACCCACGAACATCCTGGTTTTGTATAAGTTCTTGAGTCCTGATGTGATGAGAAACTCTACAGGAAGAAGCTTGCAAAACTACTTCAAAATGGTTTTTCAAAATGATTTTCAAATCTGCTTTTCAAAATGTTTATCCCTTAAAAATTATCTTTTCAAATGATTTTCAAAAAGATACTTTACCCATAAAATATTATTTGTTTTTGTTTTAAAAATAAACTTTTGTTTTAAACTCCATTTTCAAAAAACAAACTTTACATAATTTTTTTACATAGGGATGTCGACATCATGGGATACCCCATGTCGACATGGTGGCCGTTGGATTCAAAAGTTTTAATTTTCAAAAGAAGTGTCTATTCGTTCAAATCTCTTCACGAATGGTTATGACCATTAGTGCTTTATAAATAGCCTCCACAAAAGAATTTTTAACTATCTATTTTCATATTTTCTTCACTTCTTCTTCTCTACAAATCCATATTCTATAATTTTCATATTTTTAAGATCGTGCCGAAATTCTGTCGAATTCTTAAGTGAAACAAATTAGAATCTCATTCTTGTTTGATTCTCTGCCCTCTTTCGAAGATCAAAGTGCTATTGAGAGTTATATGATCAATTTGGAATTAAATGTTTATCGAGTCTCTCTATAAGGTGTCTTGTGCTTGGAAATCAATTGGGTAATCTTGTGGCCCGTAAATCAAGAGAGTTTGTCCCGGACTCGTGAGACAGTAGGGTGCCTCAAGGCCTTCAGAAATTGAGGAATGTAATCTAGACATTGGTATAATAAAAATCTGTATGAGGTGGTTTGCCTTGGTACAGGGCTGGATGTAGGGTAACTCCGGACCCGTATAAAATCCGGTGTGTTCTTTCCCTTTACTGCTTTTTATTTACTTTCTGCATCTGTATTTGATTCTGTGATTGTTCTATGATTAAGTTCTGCATTTTTTGTGTCATAATTTTTAATTAGTTCATATAAGTCTTAGAATTCCTTAAACACTATTCACCCCCCTCTAGTGTTAAATTAGCCTTAAGATCCTTAATCCGTTGTCCCTTTCATAATTGGTGTACCTTTCCATTCTCACTCCATCCAGAATATTTTTTGCACCCACTTAAGGTCATATCCTCAAAATAACAAGTGCCTATTTATAGCTATATCCCTAAAATAATATGTCCACTTACTCATACTACAGCTGCATCAATTATCGATCCTTAGAACCACTTCATAAGATTTCTTCCAAATAACTCCATCATAAGGTCAATGTATACTCACCATCATTAGAGCATGTAGTTTGGGATATATGAGTACCCATCATTGCTCGATTTCTTTTGCTCGCATCCATGCCACTTAGAGGGCCAAGAACTAGACTATCCGTCTGATAATCCAGGGCAAAATAAATCTCCCGTCTGAAGATAAAGTCCCGTCTGATCCAAGTGAGTTTCCTCACATACCCCTTCTTTACAAAGCACATATCGAAACCATTGAGCATCAGTGATCCCTTAGCACACTGCTTATCCACAATAGAGCGTATCGTGGAACTAATCTTATAATTCCCGTCTGAAGTCGTTGTGGTTTGGAATGGTTTTTCGACGATCATCGTTAGTCATAGAATATCATCATTTGTCCCGTAACCTACCTCAAAAAGTTCATTCAATAATCAAATCATATCAAAAAATATGATTCTAAGAATTCATTTATAGTAATTCCTTTATTTGGTGACAAGGATAATCTACACAAATACTAAAGAGGGATCCACTAAAAAGGAAGTTCTAGTATATATTTAAAACAAAATATTTTTATTATCAAATCAAAATTTCCATCTATGTTTAAAACCATATTCCTTTTCTTCATAAAATATCACCTCCATTTTATAAAATATTTTCCTAAAATGTTCTCACATTTTTAAATCAATTTCAAAATAACTTTTAAGAAAATATCATTTTATAAATTTTCAAAATGGAAAGTACGAAAGCGGTAATTGTTTATTGTGTATTCTGATAAATATGCTTTGAACCTCCTTAATCGCCATTTTGATTTCTAAGCTGTAAACAACAAGCCTTTAGTCACCAGAATTCTATAATTACTATTCTCATTTTCAAGGAACATCTTCAAATCTCTTAGCCATTCCAAATACCTAGTCTTCCTCAGCTTAGAAAACTATGCTACTCCACTATGACTACACTACATATGTCCCTTAACAATCCAATAGTTTCTCTAATGTACATCATATCAAAAGTTAACATTAGATACTACCTCATCCGACATTTATCATACATAGCAATCAAACAAACAGGCAAGCAAACAAACAAATAAGCAAACAACAAACAATTTATTTATAGCAAACAAATAATCAACAACCAAGTGAACAAATAAACAACCAAATGGATAAAAACTAATCAAATAAACAAGTGACAAGCCAACAAGCAGAAATTCAATCAACCATAGTAAGAAAAAACAATTAACAACATAATATAAGTAAGAGACATCAATTTAAACATGCATGATATTACATAAATATAGGAAAACAAGCCATTGAATTTTATTAATCATAAATTATATTTGCAATTCAACTAAAGTAAGTTATCACAAATAAAAATTCACCATCCCATACATCGAAATGGATGGTCCCTACATTATTTCCTTATCTCCTTTATGGAAAGGAATAACTAGATGTTCTCATAACCCAAGGGAAAGTCACACATAACAATAATAAGGTAACATCATCATAATAGGTGTTAGGTAGACTCAAAACTTATTCTACCCCATCATCATATATAATATGTTACAAATTCTAGTTTTATAGTTCTCGGTTAAAGTTTCCAAATAAAACATCTTTTTAATACAATACCGTTTTAACAAACAGCTCCAACATTTGTTATTCAATTAATTATTTACTTCCCAAATCAAATCATCCTCATGTTAGTAAAATATTTTATTTAAAGTATTGTAAAACTAGAAATTTTGTAATATACCATTCTTAATAATATATCTCTAATTCTAATTCAAGTCTTCTTCATCCTAAAACTCTATACTCAAAAATATTTTTCTTTTCAAACATCATTTTTCAAAGAGTACCCATTAAGAAAAATTCCTTACAGCTAAAACCAATTTCCAAACAAAATGTTTCATAAAATCAAATACAGTCTTTTGATGAAATATTTTCTTCAAGTAAATATTCTATCGCATTCTTAACTCAAAAGGATGCTTCTATAATAAAATATCTTCATCAAACTATTTTCTATATTTCCTCCAACAACGTAATTTCTCAAATAAAAATATTTCTACCATATTATTTTCTAATTCTTCTTTTTGAGTAAATAATTCCTTCAAAATAAAATATCTTGTTTTTGTTGAAATAACCTTCCCATACTAAATTCTCTTTAAATCATATAATATTTATTGCAAATAATGTTTTAACATAATATTCTCTTCCTTTAAGATAAGGGCTCTTACTAAACATTCTCCAATAAGGTATTTCTGATAAAAACATTTGAATTCTATACTATTATCTATAGTTTTCTCTTTTTCAAAACATATTATTAAATAAATTCTCCTCAAAACTTACAGTATATTCTTTAAAATATCCTTTAATAAAAAATATTTCTTTCTAAAATATCACTCAATAAAATATTTTTGCATAGTATTCTATGCCATAATGTGGTTATAAAATGCCATCTTCTTTCAAAGAATATCCCCAAATTATAAACAACTTCAGCTATGATGTTCTCATTGAATAAAATATTTTAAACTAAACATCCTCTAAAAAATAATTTTTAAATAAAATATTTATCAATGTAATTTATTCTTTCTTAGGTAATTTTTTTCCACTTTCCTTAAACCATTTCCGAACCATAACATTATTATAGAAGCATGTTCTAGATGATGTTTTAAAAACAGTTAAAGTTTCTCACATAAAAATGTCTGTTCGAAAATTGAAATAAACGTTCATTATCTAATTAGAATGCCTTTTTACTAAAATTAATTTAAAATATAAAAATTATTTACTTTTCCTTTTGACAATATCTTCAAAAAAATATTTTATTTCCAAATTAAATACTTTATTCTTGCCACAAATTTTAACAAATCTCTTTCATGCTCGAAAATAACCATTTTCCAAAGAAATATTTTTCACTTTAAAAATAAAAATGATTCCAATTTATTAAGGTCAGAACTCAATTGGAATTTAACTTTGGGTGTATGTCACTTAACTAATAACCAACACTTAACCCTTCTTATAAGTGTTCATCATACCTCACTCCTACTTTATTTCTCTTCGATCATCATAAATAAACATTATTTTAGCATAAGGTAACGGTAACTAAAAACAAACTATACGCATAAAACTTACAATTGTCAATCAATACTCTTTCATTCTATATTATAACCCAACCTAAGATGTAAATTATTATAACCTAATTTTAAACATACCCAAGGCTTAGGGAATCGCTAAACCTCATCTTTGATACCAAATTGATGGCCCATTATTTTAAAAATCCAAATCGGTTATAAGAGAAGACAAAACACACTTACAACTTATTTCAGGTATTAAAGCAGTGGTTCATGGGTACATAAAAATTAAAATTCGAGAAAAAACAATGAATAGAATGGGGAAAGTCTCACAGGGGAATCAAACAATAATATAAAAAAATATTGATTCAAATATATAGTTATGTTACATCATAACATCAATTTACATTTTAAATACACAATTGTTATCAACTTACAAACAGTGCAATAACAGTAAAAAATAATAATGCACCAAATCAGCTATCCGCTTTCCATTCCATTCTTGGATCTTATTTGTAACCTGTACCTGTATAGACACAGAAGGAAAAAAGGTTTAAACTATGTTTTGGACTACTCTAATTTCTATACAACCCATCTCAGCCCAAGGGATCCGGTGGCTTCTGCATAGAAAAGGCTACATACGAGCCCCATTTGAGGGATTGAGCCTACGTAGTTCTATTTCTTGCTCTTCTCATGTATCCAAGTACTTTTTATTACATTGCACCGTAACATTCATCATAAACATTGCAATTAATGCAAGCCAATGTAACCATTGCAACCATCACAACCAATGCAATAGCAAAAGTCGGAAATAGTATTCCCACTCGTCCATCTTAACAGATAATCATATGGGGTAGTAATAATAACAACACATGACTGTCAATCATCAGCAACATTCAATGCCAATCCCAATCATTAAACAAGAGGATACTTACATATATACTAATAATTCAATTTGGTACCACATCACCAATATAAGTATGAATCATTAAATGTATACTAGTTACCATATAACAGTGACACAAATCAATCACAAAATGTGTAATAATCCAAATACAAATCAACCATCAAATGTGTAATAATTCAATCAACATTGGTAACACAACATCCATCATCAAATAACCATAAGTAAACACCCATCAACTACTAATAATAACGGTAAAATATCACATACTCATCAAAATGTGATACCATCGTTAAGTATCAAATATATATAATAATTAAAACAATCAATCATACATTTAACAATAATCAAAATACTATTTTCATCCATTATTCTCTTAGATCATTTTATTATTTTTTATTATAATAAAAACTTTGTTTATTTATCTTTTAAAACAATATTAATTCTTCTAAAGTAGCTATATCCTTCAAAGTCCTTTATTTTACTTCTTTTTACATATACCCTAAAAATTCGTATTTTAAATAATTATTCTAGTTTAAATCACCACAACTCCATCTCATTTTTATTCACCTAAAAATAGAATGCAATTTTATTTTAAAAAACATTCCTTTATTTTTAATATTATTATTCAGAAAATGTTTCCTTATTTTATTACTCAAGAAATTATAATAATATTTCATACTATAAACATCACAAAATCATTCATTTTGTATTTACAAAAAAAAATAACAATTTTCTAAAACAAGCTATTATTGATGCAAAAAACTATGGAATCACGAAGCTAACCATAAGACGGCTCGACATGAAGAGTTAAAGGCAGCCAATTAGGCAATATTATAGGTCGATACCTGAAAGTCACCATGCTACACGATCGAGTAATATGGAATATAATAAATAATTCGTGCGAAAAATAATAATAGCAGTAAAGTAAAATGACGGTAGAAAATTTTATACTAGTTCGAACTCCTCTTCTACATCTAGTCCTAGAATCCTTCTGGAATTAAAGCTAACAACCTCACTTAACATAGAGGAACATGTATTAGACCACCTAACAAACGAACAGGACTTGACTGCCTAAGCAATAGAACATGACTTGGCCGCCTGAGCAACCGAACATGAATTTATTACAAACTAGATTGTCTTGACTTTGTGTGTTCTGAATAACACGGATTTATCACTTATAATACACCCTTCATATAATCTTTTCCTCAAGGGTAATGTATATGAATGTATTTGTATGAAGAATAAGAAGATCGAAATTACTTGATGAATATGGAAGTGAAATTGCAAGCAATGATTGTATAAAGTTTTATAAGCAATAGAATCAAGGATTCTATGCACGTTAGATTAAGAGAGATGAGAGAATTAGGTGATTTGATCATTGAAATTTGAGTGCATTTATAGTATATCAAGAGTTACAACCTCTAGTAATAGTTCTCTGTGAAAAGATAACGGAAGCAAGAATTGGAGAAAGATATATCCTTTGATAATGAGAGGTGTCTTTTCATAATATTGGACCGTTATAGGATTCAGTCAACCGAATTCAAAAATTGCACAAATCACATGCACAGACTCAGTCGACTGACCATGGATATTCAATCGACTGGTCCGTGGTATATATAAAAATATATATACTGATTCAATCGACTGATAGCACATGATCAGTCGACTGAACAGTGCAGTTTAGTTAAGTATGAGTACATTTGAAATTGAAAGATGTTTAAATTTGAGTGCAAGTTTATATGTGAAATAAATGAATTAGGATGATGATTCTTGAGGAAATTTTTTAACAAAGCAACTAGACTAGACTGTATATACACATTTCATGACTCTTGTTAAAATATATAACTATACGAACCATACTTTGAGTCATTGAGTCCGGATGTTGTAGTAGTCGTAGATTCGTGAATTATTATGTCATGTCAGCAATCAAAACCTAAGATCAAATGTTCTTCGCCCTTTTGATGATGATAACTCCATTTTCTATGAACGAACCTCGACAAGCTTTGCTGATCTTTTTCTCACCCTGAATATATAGTTGCTATTATGCTCGTTGTATCTCCCCTTGAATCTATGTTTTATATTCCTATAATTTTCTCCCTCTTTATCATCGACAAAAAGGAGAGTTCAAAAATCTTTTATAATATATGAACAATGATGATAATGCAAAATATATGACAAAGATACAGATGATGAAAACTCAGAATTTTCAACACTCAAAACAATAACACATCATTACTGTCGAAATAATACATAGTTAGTCTAAGATAACTACCATAGAAACACAATACCATATAACCGTTGCTTGAAATAAAATAACATGCAAGTTCATCAAAATATCAAGGATTGAAATAAACTTACTCATCACCATAACTACCTTTATTGGAGCTTTCACCTTATTCATCTCGTTCGGTCTCTTCCTCGCCACTGGATTCTCTACCAACTTCTTCTCCTTCTTCTTCTTGTTCCTCATTAGATGTCGACCAAGTGAAGTGTTTAGCAGGTTGTTTTCCTTGTGAAGTGGGCACGTGAACGAATGCAGAAGAAGGTTGAGAGCAGGAGATTGCTTCCCAAATGTTGTTGAGAAATCCCTTGATGTGATTAAGTTTCCTATTTACCTTTGAGATGAATTTTTCAACGCGAGAGACATTTGACTCCACTTGAGAAAGATGGTGATTGAGAAGCCAATGGTTTATTGATAGAATGGTTAGAGCCTCTTGAGGCCTAGCTTGAGAGCCGATTTCTCGAACCTTTCTAATCTCTCTTTGCTGTGGAGGAGGTTAGGAGAGTTTGAGGCTTGAACATGAGAAGTTTGTTGTCAAGAAGAAGGTTGAGCTTGACCGGAAGATTGATTTTCAAGGCAATGCTCATAGAAGATGATAGTGTGGTCTCGATCGATATTGCTTTGGGAGGTTCATCAAGCTAAAGGTTTTAGTGTTCAAGGAACCAATGGTGGAGAATTTGGAATCGGCAACGGGTATGTTGAAGTGCTTTAGAATTATCATAATATATGCGGCGTAGTGGATTGTCCGTATACGTCCTTGGTTGAAAGTTTGAAATTCATCCAAAATTACCTTCTCTCAATTTACAGGATGCCCTCCTCATATTAAATAAAGAGATTGAAAATCTCGACTGTAGACTTTTTCGTAACTTGCAGTTCTCGGATTGGTTATGTTGGTTAGCGCTCTATGCATTATTCATGCTTTCAGTCATAGTCATCCGAGATAAAAAGGTAACTAATGTAATCCTACGATTCCATATTTATGGGTATTTCACCCAATTATTCTCCTTCGTCGGGATACATTAGAATTCGAGCAAGTCATGGATAGGGAAGGAAAATATTGACACCATATACGAGTGTTCAAGTACAGTCATCTGGGTTTGAAATGGAGTAGCGGTCAAGGTTAAGATTTGCATGGAATAACTTGATAAGGAGGTGGTTAATTTTGATGCTATTCGTGTTATAATCGAGTAGAGAATCTAAACCGCTACGACAAGCAAGTTGTTGAACAGCATATCAAAATTAAGGTAACAATTGAACCTTAAAAAATGCAAGAATTTTTCATTTTGTCGAATCTCCGTGCTGCTCTTTTATTGTATAACTATCCTTGGATATGAGAATCAAAGGGACCAGCTGTAGATTGAGATGGCCTAGCCCTTTTGGTGACATTAAGTTGACTAGGGTTTAGTGTTTGAAACATAGGGTTGAAATGAGGAAAAATTGAGATATTTTTGGTTGTTTTTGAAGTAAAAAAGAAAAGTAATGGCAGACTCATGAATAGAATGGAGTGAAATTGTAAAAATATAAGAGATCGAATAGGTTTTTGAAGTGTCCTTTGGCCCCAGGTAACCCCGGTTACCAGTTTCAGTCAACTGGATATTCATGACCAGTCGACTGACTAGGTGTTAAAAAAATTTGTGTTCAGTCGACTGACTTGGCGGTTCAGTCGACTGAAGCCATCCCGAGAGTTTTTAATTCAAATTTGGCCAATTCAATTGATTAAACTAAGTAGTCAGTCGACTAACTGCAGGAAAAATACAGTGTAAAATAGCTAACTTTGTCGACTGATTAGACTTGGCCACTCGACTGACATTGTAAAAAAGTTCATGATGAAAAAAATAGTTTTTGTATCAAGCATTGGAAAAAGAAAACATATGAATATAAGTTTTATTAATATAAGAACATACAAACAAACAAATCAAGAAAAAAAGATATGATATATATATAATTAGGTAGACGTGGATGAAGAAGAAGGTGTGCGGTATTCGTTCGGTTCTACTTTGGTGTTATCCTGAAGTGGTCTCGATAGTGACCATCCATTTCCGTGTTCCCATGAGTTTGGAGAGACATGTGGATGTTGCGGTGATGGTTCCCAAGAGTTACGTCATGTAGGAGAACAACAGATTTTGGTTGGTAAACCGTATTGTTGACGACGATCCATAGAATTTTAGAGCAACATGTTCTAAGAAGCTTAAGCACTTCGCGTTCACCTTTTGCTCATAATATAGCTCACATTGTAATTCCAGCATCTCCCATTGATAATGGTGGATGTCGTCTATCTTATCTTTAGAAGACGGTGATCCAAAAAAAAAAGAACGTTTAGCTCTTTTTCTTGGAGGAGTGTAGCCGGTACGAGTAGAAGGCGGCACTATAGGAACGGGTGCATAAATTGGAGTCGGTGTAGGTTGGTTAACAGAATCCGAGCTTATTGAGGTATAAGAAATGGCAGATGATTCAGAGTTGTATTGTGAAGACATGGTAAAAAAATCGAAGAGCTTGGAGGAAGATTGAAACTTTGTTAAACTTTGAATTTACTAAAATTGTGAAAAATTGTAAAGACAATCTTGAATTTATAAGAAGCAGGAGGCTTAAAATAGAAAAAAATGATTGATAGAAAACACCAGAAAACAAAGACCAGTTATAGGAGGAGTGGTTGTAAATACTCAAAAAAAATGAATGGCTGTAAAGGAGAATCAGTAATAAAACTGTAAAATGAACTGAAAAATAGGTATAAATAAGAAACATAGTGTAATGTAGTAGTAGAAAACCAGCTTATCAAGTTAGAGGTCTTGAGTTCGAGTCTGGCAATCTTAAAATTTTTGAGAGAAATTTTATTTTTGAGAAAAAATTTACTAAAAAATAATTATGGGTCTTTGGTGGACATAATTCCTATTTCTCTTCTAAGTTTAATAAAAATATTTCATTCAAGGTTTGTAAATATATCAGCCAGCTGATTTTTAGAGGTTACAAATTCCAGTCTAACTAAATCCTTTTCAATATTATCCGAAGAAAATGAAGACGTATGTCAATATTTTAAATTCGTGAGTGATTGATAGGATTTTTGGATAAGTTATAGCACTTTTATTATCACAAAAATTAGTTGATATGAATAAATTTATACCAAAATCTTGAAGTGTTTGTTGCATGTAAATGACTTGAGCATATGCTAAAGCACCAGAAACGTATTTTCCGCATAAGTCGAAGATGAAACACAATTTTGCTTCTTGCTAAACCAAGAGACCAAGGATTGTCCAATGAAGTGGAAAGTCCCGCTAGTACTTTTTTGATCTGTCCGACATCCTCCAAAGTCAGCATCACTATAGAAAACTAACTTGAAAGGACATTATTTCGAATTGAAAAGTCCGAAATCTTTGCTTTTGCTTAGATAACATGATATTTGTTTGACTGCTCTCATATGTGATTCTTTAGGATTTGATCGAAATCAAGCACTTAAAAAAACACTCATCATTATGTTAGGTCTATTGGCATATAGATAAATTAATGATCCAATTATACTTCGAAATAATTTTTGATTGACACTTTTGCCATCTTCTTCTCTATCGAGATATATTGTTGTACTCATTGGAGTTGGTTTGGCAGAAGTGTTTTCCATACCAAAGCATTTAATTATATTATTACAATATTTTTCTTGATTAATAGAAATTCCATTTTTTAATTGTTTAATTTGTAAACCAAAAAAATAAGATAATTATCCCATATGTGACATTTCAAATTCTTTGGCCATTATTTTAGAAAATTCTTGCATAATTTTTCATTTGTAGAACCAAAAATAATATCATCTACATAAATTTGAATAATTAAAATATCTTTTTTAGTTCTTTTAATAAAAAGAGTTTGATCAACCTTTCCAATTTCAAAAATAGAATCTATTAGATAGCTCTTAAGACGTTCATACCAAGCACGGGATGCTTATTTTAAATTGTTTAGGGCTTTCATAAGTTTATAGGAATGGCCTGGAAATTTTTCATGTGTAAATAAAGGAGGTTGTTAAAAAAAGCATTTTATTTTATATATCCATTTAAAAAGGCACTTTTAACATCCAGTTGATAAAGTTTGAAATTATGAAAACATGCAAAGGCCAATAAGATTCTTATTGTTCAAGTCGTGCAACTGGAACAAATGTTTCTTCGTAGTAAACTCCTTCTTCTTGATTATATCCTTGTGCAACTAATCTAGCTTTATTCCTAATTACATTACCATGTTCATCTGCTTTATTTTTGAAGACCCATTTAGTACCAATGACTATTTGATCACTCGGTCTAGGAACTAATTCCCATACTTCGTTTCGTTCAAATTGGTTTAGCTCTTCTTGCATAGCTATAATCCAATAGTCATCAGTAGAGGCTTCTTTTATATTTTTAGGTTCAATATTAGAAAGAAATGCTACATGATCCATTTGATTAAGTTAATTTCTAGTTCTAACATGTGAATTAATTTTTCCTATGACATTTTTTACTGAGTAATCTCGTAAAATCCTAGGAGGAGATCTTAATTCATCTTCATTAGAACAATGTTTTCATCTTCAAAATTATGAAAAATGTTTTCATCTTCTACAAATTATTTTGAGTAACCATATTTGTGGCCGTCTTAGGTATTATTTCATCATCCTCTAAATTTTTATTAAATTTGGAATTTCCGTCGAATGAAATTTAAGTGTTTCTTAGAATGGTTTAGTTCTTTTAATGAAAATTCGATAAGCTTTGCTTCGTTCCGAATATCCTATGAAGATTCCTTTATCGAATTTTGGATCAAATTTTCCATGCTGATCTTTTGTATTTAAAACAAAACATTTGGAACCAAAATTTTAAGATATGAAATATTTGGTTTTCTTCGATGAAAATGTTCATATAGAATGTGTTTTGTAGGTGGTCATATGGAACCACAATTCAGAACATAGCAAGAAGTTGCTACAGTATTTGCCCAAAAATATTTTGGTAGAGTACTTCCATTTAATAAAGTTCTTGCACATTCTTGTAAAGTTCTATTTTTTCTTTCTACAACTCCACTTTATTGTGGTGTTCTAGGAAAAGAAAAATTATGGTAAATTCCCTTTTTATTACAAAAAAGTTCAAAAGCTTCATTTTCAAATTCACCTCCATGACCACTTCCAATATCTATAATTTTTAAGTTTTTGAGATTTTGAATTCATTTTCAAAAATTTTGAAACTTTCAAAAGTATCACTTTGATTTTTCAGAAAAATTGTCCAAGTATATCTTGAGAAATCAACTACTATAACAAACACAAATTTGCTATGATTTACAGATTGAACTTGAGTTGGACCAAAGAGATCCGAATGCAATAGTTCTAGTGGTTATGCAATAGAAATATTTTCTTTGATTTGAAGGATGATTTTGATAATTTTCCTAATTTACAAGAATCATAAATAGTGTTTACTTTAAAATTCATTTCTGGTAAACCTTTTCCTAATTCATTTTTAGATAATTTATTTATAGCTTTGAAATTAATATGACAAAATCTTTCGTGCCTTAACCAAGGATCATTTTTTATGCTATTAAACACATATTTGTATTGCAATTTACATTCATATTGAAAACATAAATATTTTTGTCTCTAACCTTCAAAAATAAGATTTTATTTTGATCAAAAATGCTACGTTATTTTCAGAAAAGGAAATATTGAATCCTTTGTCACACAATTAGTAAGTAAATTATACTTCAAAATTTTTAACTAATGAACATATATAATAAGAGGTTAATTAGATATACCGTTATTGCTCACACCGTCTTTGCCGACGACATATCCTTTGGAATTATCTCTAAATGTGAAAAAACCTCCATCTAAGTATATATTATTCGTTAGCATCGCTTTGTTTCCTATCATGTGTTTTATGCAGCAATTGTCTAGTATCCATTTTCCTCTCTTTTTATGTGGTACCTGCAAAATACAGAATTAACATTGGTACCCATCATTTTATTTAGGTCCTAAAAGTCAGGTTTTAGGAAGCCAAACCCAAGAGGGTTCAGAATTCCTTTTAAAAATAAAATTTTTGTTTTTATGAACAATTTTTATAAAAGATTTTATATACTTATCTATAATCAAATAATTATTTGTTTTAGGAACCCAAATCTTAATTGATTTAGTAAAATTTAAAATTTTTGAACCAGGTTTTTCAGTTTTAGTGTTATTCCTTTTATATGTAGAATTCTTTTTCTTTGAAATAACTTTCGAATATTGCTTATATCCTAGTCCATTTTTATTTGAAGCAGTTTGGGAATTACCTATAATTTTTGAAAGATTTTCCCTGCTTTGTTAAAATTAGAGGCATTTCTAGTAATATCATCTAATTTTTTTAAAGGCTAAAGATATCTAATTCTAAAATCTTGACATTGGCTTTAAGATCATGATTATCAATTAATAAAGCGTCATTGTTTTCTTTCTGAGTTTCTATCTCTTGACTTAGCATTGAGAATTGAGATGTTATACTAGAACAAGATTCTTAAGTAACTTCAAGTTCTTCTTCTAAGAATTGTTTCTCATCTCTTAACATATCTACTTCAGTTTCAACTATATTCAGTTTTTCAAGAGATTCTTTGTACTTTGTTTTGATGTCCTTTAGTTTATCAAGTAGTTCTTAGTTTATTTCCAATAAATCATCCAAAGTTGGATCACTTACCTCGTCTTTTATGGCCATAAAACATACGTTAGCCTGTTTTGTATCACTGTCTGCATTACTACCTGATGATGAAGATGATTTTGAATTATCCCAAGTGGCAGAGAAAGCTATCTTCTTGAATATGTCTTGTGCTTTTTTTGTCTTTCTTTATCGCCGGATGGTCTTTCTTGATACGACCTTTCTTGTGACATTCATAACATTCTAGAGCAGGCGATGATGGTTTGTTGTTGTTGTTATTGTTGCTGGAGCTATTCTTGTTATTTTTAAATTTGTTGCTCTTTCTAAATTTGTAACAGCCCGCAAATCCGTACCCCTTGAGTCAACACTATTCTACCTAAATCAACTCAAGTTGTACAGAAGTACGAACCATTAGGGTTAACGAAGAAGAGGTAGAAGAAGAAAATAGAAAACAACATCAGAATCTAACCATCGCAGCGAAATAAAATATAATAGATAATAAATAATCTTTACTCAAAAACCAAATAACTCTGTTTATATATTACATCATCAGAGTACATCAATCATAGCTCAACATCAACATCGATAACATACAAATGGATACACAACAACTCAACACAATGGAATAGATATAAATATAAACAAGTACGAATGTACGTATCGTCACCCAGCTTGTCTCCTGAGCTCCACAACATCAAATCCTGTATCCTATAATACTCGGTCTGACCCGAGCATTACAGTTAAATAATACCAGAGTCAGTCTGGAATACCAGCGTGAGAAAATCACACCCAATTGATTATTAAAGTTTCAAAAATCCTTTGAAAACAAAAGCATCTCGCAAGACCACGCCACAAATAAACATGTCGGGTTTTTACCTTACGATAGCTAAAACAATTTTTATAGAAATCCTTTGATATTATAATAGTGTCTATAGAAAGTAAATAGAATCTAGCTGAAATGCTTGCATCTCACGTTTCAGCAATAGTTGGGCACAATCAAAACCGTACGGGTGCGTAGGGAAAATGGATTCCAACTAATGGCTAGGCACTGGGGTACCACCTGTCACAGTACCTGGTCTAGATCAGCGTACCGAGGAGCCACCCTAACTCCCCTGCAACACAAGACCGGAACCATCCCTTACTAGGAAGTCCCGAGCAAGATCACCCCGCGGTTGGGATCAGCAACCGCCCAATAAGCCGGAAAAAGGGACATCTAGACAGGGATGACCTCACCCTCCAGTGTGGGCTACCCACGAAGCCTTGCTGCATAACCCATGATTTTCAGCCATTCCCATTTGATGAGGCTTGAGGCTAAGCGTTACCTTTTAGAAAATATCCCTTAGAATGCCCATCGTCCACCTGACGATGTTTCGCAAGCATTCATCCATACAAGTCCGTCCCGGGTTCGAACGGAACCGAATGCACTATTCCTACTACATCCATTTTGGGAATATCCTCAGGATTAGTAGCGACTAGCCCTTGCACTTCACTGCTCCATCTTCGAATCCAAAATCGTTTTTCATGAAACGTACAAACCGGATCTAATTGGTTTTCGAGAAATAAATCTCGATCCTGGTCTCTTCGAAACGATCAGCGCATTTGGCCAATATTGATAGTCGGTTATTTAACTATCAATTTATATTCACAAACATCCATCAAACAATAAATAATTTCCCAAATTATTTATTTATCTCAAAAATATCTTCACAACATATATTTTTACTTTCCAAATTCCTTTGAAAACAATTTTCAAAACTATCTGCCTTTCTCAGAATAAATTCCAAGTATTTCTATTCCCACTGGAATTACCAAGCATAAAACTAGATTTTCTAAATTAATTTAAAACACTTTACTTTTAAAAATATACTTTAAAACATTCAAGTTAAAATTACTTTAATAATTTGTTAAAAATACATACTATATGAATATTTGAAAATAGGGTTACTTAATAAAATATAAAACTAGGTTTATACTTTTAAAACAAAATACTAAGTCACTTTTATATAATTACTACTATAATAGATTAAGAGAAAATACTTACTTTAGAATTTAAATATTAGAAATAATAAATTTTTTCAAAACATACCTTTTAAAACAATTTTAAACTATTAACTTATACTTAAAAATTTACTTTGAAAACGTACTTGGTTAACCAGGAAGAAATTTCCAATCTCGTTCACTTAAATCAATTCTCCAAATTGATTCCCAATTTATTCCATTTGAAATAAATATCTTTACTTTCTTAATTCATTTTAAAATTCATTAATTATGGACTTTATTACCATTATTATTTCCCTTTGATTTTAAATCTTTTTAACTAAATATATAAGAATTTCAGTTTTTTTCAATTTCTTCTTTATTCTTTTTCAATAATTTAAATCTTAAATTTAAAATAAAAGCTTTGTTCTATCAATTTATAACACTGAAGTTTAAATTTCATTAACTTTCTGTTTATTCAACTTTCCTTTCTATACGCAAGATTTATTTATTAGAATCTTAAAGTTACTTTATTTCTTTTCTAATTCATTTTTAAATTTATTCAAGTTTCTATACTTATTTTACTTACAAATTCCCTTCCTTTATTTTTTTCCAAAATCAATTGATATTATTTTTTTAGTAACTCATCATACCCAATAATTTCCATTCAAACTATAGCACTCAATATTCTAATATAAATCATCATAGAATATAAAATAATCACCACAGAGGATACTAAATAATAATTGTTGAGGAATCCAGTTGGATCCCTCCAACCTGTTTTCCCTGCATCCACAGACGTTAGCACAATATAAGATATCTTCACCATAGACTGAGGGAAATCAATCATTTCAAGGTGTAGTGTATACTACTATATAACACAACAATCAATCCAACCATTCAAACAATTATTTAAATTTAATCATTTAAATTTAAATTTAACTGAGTGAGATTAACTCACCTTTGGCCAAGATTGCCATTCACCTCAAACTCGTCTTGTTTCCACGATTTTTAACCTTGTACAAACCAATTTTACAATTTGTGACTATTCGAAATAAATTCGAACAATTCAATTCACCATTTTAAAATTTTAAATTCAGCTAATAAATTTTAGTTTTAACTTGACGATTAAATTTTAAATAAATTTATTGTATGGTGAATTGATTGATGTAATATATGTAAACAGAAATAGTTGGCTTTTGAGTAAAGATTATTTATTATCTATTATATTTATTCCGCTGCGGTGGTTAGATTCTGTTGTTGTTTTCTCTACTTTCTCCTTCTACCTCTTCTTCTTTAACCCAAATGGTTCGTATTTCTGTACAACTTGAGTTTATTGTTGTAGAATAGTGTTGACTCAAGGGGTACGGATTTGCGGGTCGTTACAAAATTTTAAAAACTTTTTGAAATTTTTAGCAATGAATGTCATATCTTCTTCATCTGAATCTAATTCATTTTTTCCTTTTAACTTCAAAAGACATTAAATTTTCTGTCAACTCCTTAGGTTTTATGGTTGAAATGTCATTAGCCTTTTCTATGCTAAGACTTTTCGTTCCCACTTATCCGTTAGAGAGTTGAGGATTTTTGAAACAATATCAAAATCTATATAAATTTCTCTTAATGTTATCAACGGAGATATATATCTTGAAATCTAGAGTACATTTCATTTATAGTTTCTTCTTGCTTCATTTTAAAATTTTGGAATTGATTTTTAAGTATAGAAATTTTACTCTACTTTACTTTATTTGTACCTTCATGTCTAATTTTGAGTGTACGCCAAATTTCATAAGCCGTTTTACACATGCTTATTCTATTAGACTCATTTTTGTCTAATGCACAATATAACATGTTCATAGCTTTTGCATTTGCAGTTGCATCCAATTTTTTAATGTTAGACCATTGTGAATATTCAGTAGTAGGTATGGCATATTCAGATTGCATAATGTTCCAGGCTTCATAACTACTTGCTTGTATATAAATTCTCATTCCAGTAGCCCAATAGTAATAGTTCATTCCATTAAATAAAGGTGGTTGTGTAGTAGATTGACTTTCAAGAAAGGCAGTGTTAGTTGCAGTGCTGGTGTTGTTTTCCATATCAAATAAATATGTTATAGTTATATGATGATCTGATACCAAATGAAAATGACTATGCTATAGGATCGAGTAATTTGGAATATAATAAATAACTAGTGGAGAAAATAATAATAACAGTAAGTAAAATGATACCAGGAATTTTTATACTGGACGTAGAACGAGAGTTTGAACTAGTATAAAAATGCCTGGTGTCATTTTACTTTACTGCTATTATTATTTTCCACACTAGTTATTTATTATATTCCATATTACTCGATTCAATAGCATAGTCACTTTCAATACCGATGCATACAATCTGATAAGGTAGTAGTCTATGTTCAAGGGAAATTGGTTTAAAGAGTGGAGAACGACTTGGAGATATTTTATACGAGGGTTTTGTCCCCTGCCTTAATCAATAGGAAGGTAGGGCTCATTTTTCAGGATCTTTTAGGCTCTCGTTCTTTTCTATCTTTAATTATTGTAACCAAGGGTCGAGATTGTACCGACCTATAAGAACTTTTACCTCCAAATTAGAATATTAGCAATAAATTTATAAATTCGACGTAGGCCTTCATTTGTTGAACCATTATAAATTGTTGTGTGTTCTTTTTACTCGTTTTTCATTTAATTCTTCACTTTTTATTCTCTACTTTAACTTCTAGGTGTTTGCACCATTTTTAGTTCAAACATTTGGTTCTTTCACTAAGAAGGATCATATTCTCGGGCTAGTTGGATCCATCATCTACTATTGTATTTCATAATTCCAAGAGATTGATCCAATTCTCCTACCTTACTTTTTACTATTTAGATTTTCTGTAATATAACAGAAGCTATTTGCAATGACCCATCAAGAAGAGACCATTCTACTAATTCTAGAGCTACTACTGAAGTTGAGAACCAAATCCTCAGTATGGAGATGAAGCTGTCTAATTAACTCAACCTGAGATCAAGACTCCAACTGAAGTCGTGACTATAATGGAGATGATAGTATGATGAAATAGATGGAAGATAGATTCTAGGCTAGTCAGAATGAGATAAGAGAATCTAGTTCAGAGCCAGAATGTTCATTATCATCCGAATAGAGGCAGAGGGACAAGAAGTAGAAGAGGACTCAGAACGCTGTTGGAATATCTCACCGAGGAAGAGGACAAGCTCTAGGCTCAAATTTAAGGATAGACATCGACCCAAGCAAGGTTCAGTACTAGCCCATCCAATAGTGGCCCTGTGCTCGCCATTTGGAAGACGATATGGATTTGACTTCTAGACGTGCTGCCGCTGATTAGAATCTAGAAAATAATGCTGTTGTCGATGATCTTATTCATGGGAATCAAATGGAGGGACTGCTGGACGAATGGATCTCCTAGAAGCTAGAGAACCTGGGTATCGAGAGCCAAACCAAGAGCGTTTGTCGGGCCGAACAATAGGGGCGTAGCTCAATTATCGCCGTTCAGTCAGACCTGTTGACCTAGACTGCCTAGAGGATATATTCAGGAAACTTGTTAGCAAAAAAGTTTTAGAAGCAAGGGTGAATGGGGTATCTCTCCCAGTTGAAATTTGTATACAGAGAACATTCTACGGGAGAGATAACCTAGGAGATTCACAATGTTGTTGCACAGAGGAACGACAGATTCTAGGCAACACTTGATGTGATATTAATGGTACAAGGATTCTGCCAAAGCTTCTGATGCCCTGAAATGCTAATGTTTTCCAATTTTCCTAGAAGGAATAACTATGATATAGTTCACTCAGCTTCGTCCAAGGTCCATGTCATCTTTCATTGAGTTGTTGAAGAAGTTTTTTAAGTAATTCCATTTACATACTTCACATCCAAAACATGTCATGTCTTCGTCAAACCTCTTCCAAGCTGATGGACAGTCATTGAAGGATTTCTTAAATTGGTACTACACACTTATGATGGAAGTTATAAAGCCCAAGGATGACATAGTGCCGATGGCTTTGGTTATAGGGATTCATCCTCCTACGGATTTCAAGGAATGGTTGGGGAAACTCCCACTGACAATGGATGCTTTCTATAGAAAATTCAATGAGTACTTACACTTCGAGGAAGCACACAAACGTCCATAGAGGACTAGTGCTGGGAAGTCGAATGAAGTGATAAAAAACAATGTCGCTGTTAAGCCATCCGAAGGACACTCTATGGACATTGTGGTTAACGTCGAGGATTCTAATAATAGGAGGAAAAGGAATCAAGTTCCAAGCAGCCAATGTAATAATAACGACGAGTGCCCGAGGAACCTGAGATCAAAAGAATATACCCCTCTAAATGATAAGTTAGAAAACATCTACCTTGTCATATAAGGGATGGAGCAGTACAAGAAGCCGCCCTAGAGAGCTAACAAACAAAAGAGCTCAGGAAAATAATATCATTTCCATGAAACTCACAGACATAACACTTATGAGTTTCGACATCTGAAAAGCCTGATTGAGGAGCTGAAATGGAATAACAAGCTCCAGCAATACATTGAGGAACTGCCTAATGGTGTGGAAGCTGCAAGATCCAAGGGTTTACCTGCTCTACGAGAACTGCCTGAATCTTGCAGTCAAGGGCCAAGATGAGCTGATGAAAGACTGGTCATCAACTAACGGTCACCCATAGATGTAGCAATGACCTATTACAATGCTACCCCGATCATGATTACCTAATTTCCTTTCGTAGAAAAGCTTCCCAATAATACCGAGGGCACTAAAAATAGGCAAGACTTGCCATTTCTTCTACTTACTAATAAAATTTCTTTCTTGAGCCGATAAGGCCATGCTCTTGCCAGTAACTTTCATACGCCATATAATAAGCTGCATGACACTTCTTGAACCTATAAAACCACCAGATTCACGGTTACATTTGATCCCTAATCTTCTGAAAAATGTTTCTGCTCCAGCAACATTGAGAAGTCTTAATCGTCGAGTCAATAGTCATATTCGATTTCTCTTGTAGCATTAGGAAGGTCCAAACCGTCGAGTCGACGATCACATTCGACTCCCAACCTTCTGAGAATTGGCATTGCTCCAGCAAAATTAGGAAGGTCTAAGACAGAACCTATCATTTTCATCTTTTATAGAATAAAATGACTTTTTAAGTCAGAGACTTTTCAAGTAGAGACCTTGTTTTTCCATTACGTAAGAGTTGTGACTTGACCGGCTCAGATGAATGTGCATGTGTATAGTGCATATATGCAGATACCCTCAGGTAGGTGCCAACCAAACTTCTATGGTCCATGATCGGACCGCCAAAGTTCTTCTCAATATTCGGAGATTGACACTAACCAATTCTTTTCCTCGAATTGGGGGTGGGGGTATAAACTAAAGATGGACATGACACAGTCGTCCATCAACCAATTCTTGTCCTTGGATTAAAGGTTGGAATATAAACTAAAGATGGATGTGACACGACCATCCATTAGACAATTCTTGTCCTCAGATTTTGGGTAGGAGTATAAAAAAAGATGGACAAGATACAGCCGTCCATCAGTCAGCTCTTATCCTTGAATTGGGAGTAGGAGTATAAACTAAAAATGGATGTAACATGACATCAGCTAACCATTTCCCTAGATGTAGGGGTAAAAGTATAAATCCTAAAGAGGATGTGACATGACCATCCATACACTAACTCTCACCCTTGATGTGGGGGTGGGAGTATAAACCAAAACGAACATGATACGTCCGTTTACTCTCTCAATTCTTGTCCCTAAATTGAGCGCAAGAGTATAAATCAAAATGGATGTGATAAGAGTGTCTAATCCTTAACTATTTTCTCAAAGTAGGAAAAATGAAAGATCCATACCCTACATAAGGTGGAACCTTACTTATGAACTTTGAACCAACGCATGGAGATAGGTGCGATTGGAAATAAGTGTCCTAGTTGAGGATGTACGAACTATGTTCTTAATTAGTTAACTTAAACTAGCACCTGAAGGTTGGAACAATCGAAAATCACTATCCTAGAAAGGGGTACCTGAATTTCTATTCTAAATGGTTAATCATGATCGATGCTTAGATGCAGGTGCGACCGGACTTAGAATCCCGAAGAGGAAAACAAAAAGGTCGACTCACTAGCTAAGATAGCCAATTCCAAAGACGCGCAGCTCATGGTCTTGGTTTCGGTGGAAGTATTGTCAGCTCCGAGCGTCGACCAAATGGATGTCAATTGGATTTCGGAGGCTAAACTAGAAAAGGAGTCATGGTGACTCCAATAAAAGACTACTTGCAGAGAGGAATCCTTCCAGACGAAAGGAAATAGCAACGAAAGCTCCTTCGTCAAGCTTCAAGATATATTATCCAGGAAGGAGTGCTTTTTAGAAAGGATTTCTTTATCCCTTTGCTTTGGTGTGTTGCTCATGATGAGGTCAGGCAAGTTCAAAAAGAAGTTCATGAAGGGGCCTATGGCGAACACACAAAGAAGAGGCAAACCCTAACTAAAAAGATCCTCTGCTACAGGTACTTCTAGTCAACTATCAACCGAGATGCAGCTGATTATACCCAAAAATGTGACAAGTGCCAGAGATTTGCTAAAATTTCGAGAGCGCTGCCAAAAGAGATTACTCAAATGGTCAGTCCTTAGCCGTTTGCATTTTGGGGAATTGATATCATCAATGTGTTTACGATATCAAAAGGTGGCAGGAAATACACCATCATCCCAGTTGATTACTTCACAAAATGGGTTATGTTAGAGCCGTTTGCCACGATCACCATAAAGAAAGTAATCAACTTTATTGCCATCGATATCGCATAGAGAAGAGATTTGCTGGGTGATACACCACCATGCGAATGGACAGGTTGAAGCTGTCAATAAGATTATTAAGTCCATTCTAAAGAAGCAATTGAAAAAGGCCAAGGGCAAGTGGGTCTATGAACTCCCATTAGTACTATGGGCTTATCGAACAACCCACAAGTCGGCGGCTGGCCACTCTCTATCCGCCCTAGCCTACGGATCAGAGGCTATGTTACTAGTCAAACTGGAAGTACCTTCTCATTGAATGACTTGCTGTAGTTCTTGGACTAATAAACTCCTGTTGGAGTCTCATGATATGATCAATAAGAAGAGTGATGAAGCTGAATTAAGGGCAGCTGCACACTAACACCAAGTCCCCTGATAGTACACTGTTAAGCATAGGAATTAGACCTTAAAGTTGGCAACCTGGTGCTCAAATGAATCTTCTAAGGCTTTGTAACCTGGGCCCGAGTTAGGAAGGTCCGTACGCAATAGAGAAAAAGCTTGGAGATGGAACTTTTAGGCTTGCGACGATTGATGGGATTTCATTTCCAAGGGCATGGAATAGCGAACACTTGTGATGCTATTACACTTAGAAATAAATTTATGCCTAATTGATTAAAGCCACTGCAGGTGTGCAAGTACCCGGAGGTGCCAAGCAAATTTCTTCGGTCCGTGATCGTATCCTTGAAGTTCAACCTTCCTTAGTATTCGAAGTTTGATGCTAATCAACTCTTTCAGCCCTCTACATGAGGGCAAATAAAAGTGGATATAACATGAACATCCACTCATTTGCTCACGCTCAAAGTTTGGCAGAGTGTCAATGTCTTGCCCGAAGGATGGCAAGGCTGAAGATCCTTGCTTGGAGTAGGCAAGGTAAAAGATCCACGCCCGCTGAATGGCATGATCTTACCTAAACTTTGATCGATGCTCAAAATCTGGTGCGATTGAATGTTATTATCCTAGAAAAGGATACCTAAAACCTTGGTTTTAGGCGATTAACTTGGACCAATGCCCATAGTTTGGCATGGATGAAACACGCATCCTAAAGAAGGATGTTTGACTTGTTGTTTAAGGCAATTTACTTCAATTGATGCCCGAAGGTAGGCACAATTACAATTAATGTTCCTTTGAAAGTAATGCTTGAATTACCTTTCCAGGTGATCAAAGTTCGACCGGGTTCCAGAATTAGATATGGTTACATGTAAATGCCCAGAAATTGGCGTTTCAACAATTGTTTTACTATAAAAGGCCGGTAAAGCATGGAAAGGGCTAATGACTTGGTACGACAATAATCCTAATAAGAAATGGATGGCGAGTACGTTGAAGGAAAAGTGTAATTTCTTAAATATTTTGACAGATTCACACAAAGGTTGGACAAAATAAAAGTCTTTGTTGTCCACATTTGAAATTGAACTTGGAAAGAAAAGCACAGGTTGTATTCACGCTTAGCTAAAAAAAGCGAGGGATGAACCTGCACAATGCCAGCTTAAAACAAAACAGATTCCTACAAATATAAAACTAAAGCAAATCTGGCTACACAAAAAAAACAACAACAACAATAAAGAAGATGACCTATATATGCCTATATGAGTATGTGCATACGATCGAGAGCTTCTACTAGGGAGTGCACGTCTATACTTGTACGGAATCATATTCGATACCCAATGACTAGAGTTAAAATAAAGCAGACCTATACCCGAAATATCCATAAGAGAAACTAGTATAGAATTACAAAGCACGAAACAATATATCAATGGAGCACTCTTTCCAATTTATAACACCGGACATTGGTTAGGCATCGCGATGAATAACTATTGGCATAACTTTTCATAAGAATCAATCCATAGGAAGAATAATGACCATTCAAACACTGAGAGCTGTCCTTCATAGCAATCCCTGCTTGTCTTGATTCAAAGCACACATGTTTGAAACGAGGCATACTTTGGAGGAAAGTGTTATCCAGCCTTTTGACCAGGCAATATTCAGACAGATTGGAGGAGTCAAACTTAGAGTTATCAAGGCAGGAAGCCTGAAGAGATAGCCTAAGGTCTAAAAAAAAACACCAAAAAAAATCACAAGGCCAATACAAAAACAAATCAAGCCAAGATAACCACAAAATCACCAAAGCTATGGGTTGGTACTGACACCTAACCATGGGTCGGTACCGATCCCTAATTTTTCCATAGGTGGAACCCATCTTCTGCCTACATGACCTACTTAATGTTAGAAGGCTATCCCAAGAATTGTTTCGTTGATCAGTGCAGTTCTCTATCAATCTCCATAAATTTGGCAGTTTTGTCTTCCATGTACCCATCATTTGGACTCAAAAAAATAATTATTAATGCAAAAAACTATGAAATCACGAAGCTAACCATAAGACGATCCAACATGAATAATTAAAGTCAGCCAATTTGGCAATATTATGGGTCGGTACCAACTCGTACAATCTGATAAGGTGGCAGTTTATTTTCTACGGGAATTGGTACAAAGCGTGGACAACAGGTTGGAGATATTTTGTACGAGATTTTAGGTCCCTACCTCTATCAATAGGAAGTTAGAGCTTATTTTTTAGGATTTTTTGGGCTCTTTGTGATGACCCGCCTTTCATTCTACAGAAAGACGTATCATTATTAAGAAAGAAATAGGTAGAAAATAACATAGATAGAAGAAAGAAACAACAACATCAAACTCTCACAGCGGAAATGGAAAAATGTAATACATTACATAACTATTACATAGTCATTGCACATCGGAGTCAATAAAGTTACAACAACACAGTAGACAGTCGCGAAGACCTGTCTATTCATTACATTTCAAAATACAACAGATAAAGATTCCAACACAGTGGAAATAAATATATAGATACGCCAAGACTCTTGCTCTAATCTTTTCCCAAAATTCGTCAAGCAAACCTGATCACTTGGCTACTAATAAAAAATTTGAGTACCCAAGAGTTTAAGAAAAACAGAATAAACTCCGGCCAGACATGGGTCTGGTGTGTGTAAACAGTTAAGTTGTTTAACTTGAAAAACTTTTGAAATAAAAGGTATCTCGTAAGACTCTCCGCAAATAAATAAGGATAAGTTTTTCCCTTACGATACCCAAAATATTTGATAGGAAATCCGGTTATATTATTATAGTGTCTAGGGTTTTCAATATAAAGAAGAAATAGCTGGAATGCTTGCATCTCACGTTCTAACATAGTTGCTCACAATCAAAACCGTACAGGCGCTTATTGGATATTGGATTCCATACAATGGCCAGGCAACTGGGGTATCGTCCGTCACAGTACGTAGTCTAGATCACTGTACCAAGGATCCACCCTGATCCCCTACAACAATAAACCGAAGCTTCCCCTTGCTGGATAGTCCAAATAAAACAACCCTGCGGTTGTGGCCAATAACCGCCCACACAGCCGAATAAAGGGACCTCTAGACGAGGGAAAATCTTATCCTACTTGGGTGTACCCACTTAGCCTTGCGTGCACCTCCCCTATTTTATCCATTCTCGGTTAATGAGGCTCGAGGCTACGATTACCTTTAGAACACTTATCTTGGAATGCTCATCGTCCTCCATTGACGGCGTCTGATAGCATTCATCCATACAAGTTGGTTCCGGGTTCGAACGAAACCAAAGGCACTATCTCACTACACTCATTTTGGAATCACCCTTAGAGTTAACGACAATAGCCCTTGCACTCTGGAACTTCAACTCAATCTTCACCTGAGATTTCACGACCTATCGTTTAACTTGGATTAATGTGGTTTTCGGATAATCAAATCTGATATCCAATCCCGGTCTCATCGAAATGCAAATGTTTCTTAAATGCCAAGTTGTTTAAGTTTAAACAATTTAATTCAATTCAAGATTTTGTATACATACAACAATTCATCACAGATAAGACAATTCACATTTATCATGGCTATATCCAAAGTATTTCACATTACAAAACATCATAGATTATCATATTATAAATATCGATCAATCCAGACATTCTATACGATCAATCATCCATAAGCAAGATTTATCAATCCTATAATTATAATTAATTTAATCAACTCAAATTAAATTAATTGCTTAAGAATTAATTACCTAACCCAAGTTAATTAAGTAATTACTAACCATTTTAATTAATTATTAAATTAATTAGTCATTCCCTAATTACTTTACAAATTAATTAATTAATCTCTAATTACTGATTTATTGTCCTTAATTATTAATTAATTTATCCTTTAATCACTAATTAATTAACCCTAATGATTAATTAATAAATCCTCAATTATTAATTAATAAATCCTTAATTACTAATTAATTAATCTCTAATTACTTAATTAATTAATTCATAATTACAAATTAATTAATCTCTAATTACTTAGTTAATTAATCCTTAATTACAAATTAATTAATCCCTAATTAATTAATTTATAACCCTTAATTATTAATTAATTCTTAATTATTAATTAATTAATTTCTCTTTAATTACTTCATTAATTTAATTAATCTGTAATTAGAAATTAATTAGTCAATTAATTAATCTTCAATTACCCAAAACCTTAATTAATTTTAAGATAAAACATTTATCTTTATTAATTACTTAATTATCATTAACATATAAATTTAAAACATTTTATCATTTAATTAACTATTTAATTAAACAATTAAAT
The DNA here is from genome assembly GCA_030765085.1 of Allium cepa. Taxonomy (NCBI): domain Eukaryota; kingdom Viridiplantae; phylum Streptophyta; class Magnoliopsida; order Asparagales; family Amaryllidaceae; genus Allium; species Allium cepa. The sequence continues at coordinate 448,140,692 of CM060931.1, forward strand.
TTAAGTTTTTTAAAATAAACTTAAGAATCTAACTTAATTAATTTAAGTAAAATAAATCATACAACTTTCCTAAACCAAATGTTTAATAAAAACATTTATTATATATAAAAGAAATTTATTTAAGAAAAACGTTTAAACTTGATTTATATAAAATTTTAAAAAACCTGCTTTTATTAAAACCTTAAAACTGTTATAAATAATTCACTTCAAGTTCAACCCGGTACCTGCCCCGAGTCACACCCAAGAACTTCGTCTTTTTTTAAACTTGGTTTGTTTTTAAAATTTTAAAACTATTATAAGTAAAACACTAGCGCAACAACCCGACATCAAGCTCTAGGCACAACACCTCTACCGCGAGACCCACCTCGAGACACAGACCTTCTTCCCTAAATACAAAAATTGATACACAACAAACCTCGTGCACGTGCACGACTGATCGCCAGAGCTCTGGTCACCCATACCACCGTCGATAAGTCAACTTAGACCTTCCCTTCCGATCCCGACCTCCCAAACTTCCAAATCGACCGCGAAACAAAATCGACTCTATCAAACCCACTAGAACGAAACCCATTGGCCAAGAACCACCTCGTCCTGACGCTGCAGACCACCAACAACCGCAAAACCTCATCCACACCTTCACCGACCAACCACTCAACTTTTCCCCTAACTCCGATGAACCCTGATGCTCTAGAGACAATGCAACAGATCCATATACAACCTCGACCAAAAATGGGTTTTAAACCCTACTCCGATGCCTGGCCGCCACCACAGTGGTCTATAAACCCACATACCATTTTTCCCAAGCTCGCCTGCTTCCTCGCCACCTCCAGTAGCGATCCCGACCTTCCCGAGTCCTCTGATCACCAGAAAAGCCTCAAATCCCAAAATTCGATCAACCACGAATTTCTCACTCAAAACTCAACTAAAAATCATGATTTTTCTTTTAAAAATCCTAGTTTTCAAAGACGACTCGGAATATATAGGCGAATCGGAGAATCAAGATGTTTGAATTTAATATGTTTTAGATATTCCACTGTATTTCTTGATTTTCCAAATAATATTCAAACTTATTATACTTAAAAATATTTTTAAATCTTAGATCTTGTTAATCTAATAAATTTTTGTTTAAACATCAACATGAATAAGAGATTTGGGAAAAAGGTTTAGAATTTATATTTTGTTTTAAAACCCTGTGAACTAAGAGCAGAGCAACACAGACATGCACACTTATCAAACATATACATAGGAATCACATTTATACATACATGCAAATTATATTTTATACCAAATATTCCAGGAAATTCATATGCAACAGATTATCATTAACTTAAGCTTTTAAGAAAAATGTTTACTCACAAATTTTATGTTGAACAAAGAAGTTGAAACTGGAATACTGTGATCTTTTGGAAACTGGAAAATGCATGATCCTTTTGAAAACTAACACTTGGTTGTTAAGATGATCTAAGCTTTGATTTAGTTTGAAGTTGGAATCTTGCCTTAAAAACTATGATGATTTTGCTATAGTTGTTGAAAGAGTTTTAATTTTCTAGTTTTAAGTATGTTTACAGGCTTTTGATTCTTAGTTTGAAAAATGAAGATAAAAAAGAATAGAGAAGAGGAGATAGATATATTTATAGCCTTGTTTTGATGATTTTCAAAAATAAAAGAAAATGAAAGAAATAGTGACACTTGTTTAATTAGCTTACATTTGTCATTTGAGTGTTATGATTAATTCACGTTTGTAATATGCATGTGTTAATAAATTTTACATATATTTTTATAATTTATATTTTTAATTTCTGTTTAGTTAATACTTTTTCTTAATTTATATTTATAAAATCTTTAAAGAAAATAATATAAAACTAATTATACACTAATAAAAATCATATACATATATATTTTTTTAAATCCAATTTATTTTAAGTTATTTATCTTTTGAATTCCGAATTCAAATTCAAATTCAATTTAAAATCAACTCATATATATACATATATAAACAACACAAATTTAATTTGTTTTAAGAGAATAATTTGCCAATTTTAAATAATTTATAAAAGAAGATTATCATATTTTATTTGCTTGAAATATCCGAGATATCACATTCCTACCCCCTTAAAAGAATTTCGTCCCCGAAATTTAAAATCAAAAGATATTCCAAAACTTTTATTTCAAACAATCCAAGCATACATATTAGTCACACACTAACATCCATACAAATAATTCATTTAAAAAAACATTACTAGCTATCCGAACACAAATCCGGATAAGCTTTCCTAAAACTATCCAGAGTTTCCTAGATACAATCTCTAGGATCCTCGCTCCACTAAACCTTGCCCAGCTTCACCACTTTGTTTCTGAGCTCCTTCTCATCTTAGTCAACTATCTAGACTGGATGCTTGACTACAGTTAAGTTCGATTCGATCTCTAAATCTTCCTGCACTGCCCGCTCCACAACTAGAGATGGGTCGAACACATACTTCCTCAGATGAGATACGTGAAAAACGTTGTGAATTCTAGCCATCTGGACTGGAAATTCAATCCTATAGGCCAAAGCACCAATGCTCTCGAGCACTTGGAATGGTCCAATATACCTTGGGGCAAGCTTTCCCGTCTTTCCAAACCTGATCGCTTCTTTTATCGAGGAAACCTTGACAAAAACTAAATTTCTAACTTCAAATTCAATTGCCTCCGTCTCTTGTCCGCATAACTCTTCTTAAGATCCTGGGCTGCTTTCATTCTCTTCTTGATTAGCTCCACCTTTGCAGATGCCTCTCGGATCAAATCTGGACCAAGAACAAGATAATGTCTTGATTCTACCCAACAGGATAATGATCTACAAGGTTTCCATACAAAGCTTCATAGGGTGCCATCTTTATACTCGCCTGATAACTATTATTGTATGAGAAATCCACTAAATACAGATGGTCCTCCAAAGACCCACCAAAATCCAAAACACAAGCCCTCAACATATCATCTAGAATTCGATTCAGCCTTTCTGTTTGTCTATCGGTCTGGGGATGATAGGCTATACTCAAACTCAATCTTGCACCCAAAGCTGTCTGCAAAGCCTCCCAAAATTTATTGGTAAGGATTGGATCACGGTCACTTACTATGCTGACGGGTACTCCAACGATCTCCTTCAAGGAAATCTATGCTAAAGAGGCTGCAATTCTAGTTGCCTTAATCGAAAAAATGGGCGCTCTTGGTCAGCCGGTCTATGATTACCTATATTCCTTCATTTTCCTTTTTGGTCTTTGGAAAACCGTCGATGAAACCCATAGATATCATTTCCCACTTCCACTTTGGGACTTCCAGAAGCTGCAACAATCCTATGGTCTTCTGTTGATTACCTTTCACCTGTTGACAGATTGCACATCCATTGATGAAAGCAGCAACATCCTTCTTCATGCCCGGCCACCAGAAACTCCTTTCAAATCCTTATACATCTTTGAGATCCCTGGATGGATACTCAACCTTGATTTTTGGCCTTCCCGCAAAACTTCCTACCTCAAGCCATCCACATCTGGCACACACAAACGCCCGTTGATCCTCAAAGCTCCATGACAGTCTATCATGAAATTCGAATATCGATCATCCTTGGCTCCAAGAATCAATTCCTCAAAAGTTCTATCCTTTATATGACTTCTTAAGATCCTTTCCTGAAGAAACGGAACAACTTCCAAAATAGCCAGAACTGCATTCCTACTCAAAGCTTCTGCCCCAACATTCGCTTTCCCAGGAGTATAAAGAATATCCAAATCATATGATGCCAAAAACTCTACCCACCTCTGCTGCCTCAAATTCAAATCCTTCTGAGAGAAAAGGTATTTCAAAGGTTTATGATCCATGAAAAGCTCGAACTTCTTTCCCAAAAGATAGTGCCTCCAAATCTTCAAAGCAAAGACGATGGCCAACAATTCTAGATTGTGCATAGCGTAATTCTTTTCATGTGGCTTCAACTGCCTACTCGCACACGTAATCACTTTCCCATTCTGCATCAGCACTGCACCTAGCCCAACTCCACAAGCATCCATGCAGACTTCGAACTTACTCTTACTATCAGAAATAGCTAGGACAGGTGCACTGGTCAGCCTTTCCTTCAAATCCAGGAATGCCTCTTCACATTTGGGGGTCCATTTAAACTTTTATAATTTCCTAGTCAACTTGGTTAAGTGCGAAGAAATCTTAAAGTAGTCCCTGAAAATTTCATGTAGTATCATGCCAAACCCAAAAAACTACGGACTTCTGTAGGAGTCTACGGTTGCTTCCACTCTTGAATAGTTGCTACCTTGGCCGGATCTATAGAAATACCCTCACTAGATATAATATGCCCAAAAAATCTCACTTCCCTCTTCCCAAAATGGCACTTCGAAAACTTAGCCTTCAGAACATGCCTCTTCAAGGTCTCCAACACTATCCCCAAATGTCGCTTATGCTCCTCTTCAGACATGGAGTAGACGAGAATGTCATCGATGAACATGAGCATGAACTTGTTCAGCAAATCGCGATAAACTTAGTTCATCAGATCCACAAAATAAGCAGGAGCGTTGGTTAGCCCAAAAGGCATAACCAATCACTCATAAAAGCAATTGGGTCCCCGAAACGCAGTCAAGGGTATATTGTCCTCAGCTACCCTTAACTGGTGCAAACCTGAAGCTAAATCCAACAGAGAGAAAATAGAAGCGCCATGGAGTTGATCAAAAAGATTGTCTATATGGGGCAAGGAATACTTATTCCTAATAGTAATCTTATTCAACTCTCAATAATCCACACAGAATCTTAATGACCCATCCGACTTGGTCACAAAGACTACAACAGAACCCCAACTAGAAAAACTAGGTCGGATCAAACCTTTCTCTAAGAAATCTTGGCTCTACTTCACCAACTCCTCTCTCTCTCTCTCTCTCTCTCTCTCTCTCTCTCTCTCTCTCTCTCTCTCTCTCTCGGCGCCATCCTTCTACTGGACTGAACAACAGGTATTGCTCTTGGAACTAAGTCAATCCGAAACTCTATCTCCCGATGTAGGGGCAAACCTTTAACTTCCTCGAAGACATCTGGAAAATATTTGACCACTTCGATGGATTCTATGCTTTCTGGATATGCCTCGATTCCATGCAAAAGATTAGTCAAGTGAACTTCAGAACTATCGCAAGTCACTTTTGCGATCCTTCCCAACTCAGTTTCAAAAGTCACAGTTCTCTCTTCACAAACCAAAACAGCCTTATGCTTATCCAACCAACCCATACCCAGAATAAGGTCATACCCTCTGAAATCCATTAGGGTCACAAGAAAAACTATAAGACAGATAAGAAATCCTTAGGCCTCTACAGATCTTATCTATCTTGGTCATCCCGTCTATAAAATTAGATACAAAAATAGGGTGGTCTACCACATTAGGGGAAAGATGAAACTTCCCTACCGTATCCAAAGAAATAAAACCGAGGGATGTACCAAAATCAAACAAATTTCTAACAAAAATGCCATCTAAAAGCAAAGTACCTTCTAGAATGCCTTTGCATTTCCTATCCGAAGAAGTTGATGGTCCTTCTTGAATAGAAAACACCTTAGTTGGCTAAGCTCTCTAAAGAAGCGGACAAGCCTTCACCATGTTCCCTAGTTGTTGACAGTCGAAACACAAAATTTTCTGAACCAATGCGGAACCGGATCCACTTTGACGCTGCTGCTGCTGAGATCTACCTTTGGGACACTGCATGGCCAAATGACCATTGTTGCCTCCCTATTTCCCTTTTCCTTGATTTTTCCATTTTGGGTTGAATTTCCTGTTGTTTGGATTGGAAGAAGTTCCACTTGGTGTTGCTGCAGATGCCAAAGGTTTCTTATTCATAAGCTCCTTAATGCTATGTCGATCAATTCCACCAAAGATCCCTTAAGATGAGCCATCATCTTCTCGTGGAACTCGAGTCTTATTCCCAGCATAAACACCTCATTCTTCTTGAGGGATGTGTCAATAAGACCAGGTTCGTAGCAAGATAATTCATTGAACTTAGTCTCATATTCTGATATAGACATACTCCCTTGCTTCATATCCAGAAAATCTCTGTACAAACGAGTCTTCCCAGCTATAGGCATAAATTGTTCCTCAAATAGTTCCTTAAACTTACTCCAAGAAATATCATCCTTCGAAATATTCACGGTAACTGCATTCCACCAAGCTGCAGCTCCTTCTTGAAGTTGCCATGATGCCATTACTCTCTTTTGCTCGTTTGACAGATCCAAACTCTAAAAAATTCGCTCACACGAGCATAACCAAGCCTAAACTTCAATAATGGACTCTGATCCTTTAAAAGGTCTTCCTCCCAGATTGGTGAAATCCTTATACAATGCAGCAAAACTTACTCGAGGCGGTGTTGGATTTACAGCCTCGCTAGCAGTCAGACCTCTTCCATTAGTGGTCGTCTTTTTGCGCACAACTCTGCCTCTCCTTCCTCTATAACTCATGTTGGAAACCTAGACAGGTAACCCAACAATTAGATAGGTATACAGATATATAAAAATAACAAGTACGCACTCCCAAGATAGATATTACTCCAAAGCCTAGGTATTATCTCAACCTAGTGCTATGATACCAACTGTGACGACCCACCTTTTATTCCATAGAAAGACGTATCATCATTTAAGAAAGAAATAGGTAGAAAACAGAATAAATAGAAGAAAGAAACAACAACATCAGAATCTCACAGCGAAAATAGAAAAATATGATACTTTAATTAAATATTACATAGTCATTGCACATTGGAGTCAATACAGTTACAACAACACAGTAGACAGTCGTGAAGACCTGTCTATTCATACATTTCAAAATACAACAGACGAAGATTCCAACATAGGGGAAATAGATATATAGATATGCCAAGACTCCTGCTCCAAGCTTTTCCCAAAATTCGTCAAGCAAACCTGATCACTTGGCTACTCATAAAAAATTTGAGTACCCAAGAGTTTAAGAAAAACAGAATAAACTCTGGGTCAGACATGGGTCTAGTGTGAGTAAATGGTTAAGTTGTTTAACTTGAAAATCTTTTGAAATAAAAGGTATCTCGTAAAACTCTCCGCAAATAAACACGGACAAGTTTTCCCTTACGATCCCAAAACATTTGATAGGAAATCCGGTTATATTATAATAGTGTCTTGGGTTTTCAATATAAAGTAGGAAATAGCTGGAACATCTCACGTTCCAACATAGCTGGGCACAATCAAAACCGTACAGGAGCTAATTGGAGATTGGATTCCATACAATGGCAGGGCTACTAGGGCACCGCCCGTTACAGTATGTGGTCTAGGTCACTGTACTGAGGATCCATCCTGATCTCCTACAACACAAAACCGGAGCTGCCCCTTACTGGATAGTCCGAATAAGACAACCCCGCGTTGTGGCCAACAACCGCCTACACAGTCGAATAAAGGGACCTCTAGACAGGGGAAAATCTTATCTTAATTGGTTGTTACCCACTTAGCCTTGCGTGCACCTCCCCTATTTTAGCCATACCCGGTTGATGAGGCTTGAGGCTATGATTACCTTTAAAACACTTATCTTGGAATGCTCATCGTCCTCTATTGATGATGGTCTGATAGCATTCATCCATACAAGTTCGTTCCGGGTTCGAATGAAACTTAAGGCACTATCTCGCTACACTCATTTTGGAATCACCCTCAGAGTTAACGACAATAGCCCTTGCACTCAGAAACTTCATCTCAATCTTCACCTGAGATTTCACAACCTATCGTTTAACTTGGAACGATGTGGTTTTCGGATAATCAAATCTGATATTCGATCCCGGTCTCATCGAAATCCAAACGTTTCTTAAAGGCCAAATTGTTTAAGTTTTAAATAATTCAATTCAATTCAGGACTTTGTATACACATAGCAATTCAGCATAGATTAAACAACTCATATTTATCACAGCTATTTCCAAAGTATTTCACATCACAGAACATCACAGATTATCATACTATAAATATCAATCAATCCAGACATTCTATACAATCGATCATCCATAAGCAAGATTTATTAATCCCATAATTATAATTAATTTAAGTAACTCAAATTAAATTTAGTTACTTAAGAATTAATTACCTAACCCTGCTTAATTAAGTAATTACTAACCATTTTAATTAGTTACTGAATTAATTAATTATTCCCTAATTACTTTACAAATTAATTGATTAATCTTTAATTACTGATTAATTATCCTTAATTATTAATTAATTTATCCTTTAATCACTAATTAATTAACCCTAATTATTAATTAATAAATCCTTAATAATTATTTAATAAATCCTTAATTACTAATTAATTAATCTCTGATTACTTAATTAATGAATTCTTAATTACAAATTAATTAATCTCTAATTACTTAATTAATTAATCGTTAAATAAAAATTGATTAATCTCTAATAAATTCATTTATAACCCTTTAATATTAATTAATTCTCAGTTATTAATTAATTAATTTCTCTTTAATTACTTCATTAATTTAATTAATCTATAATTTCTAATTAATTAATTAATTAATCTTCAATTACCCATGACCTTAATTAATTTTAAGATAAAACATTTATCTTTATTAATTACTTAATTATCATTAACACATAAATTTAAAACATTTTATCTTTTAATTAACTATTTAACTAAACCATTAAATTTAAGTTTTTAAAAATAAACTTAAGAATCTAACTTAATTAATGTAAGTAAAATAAATCATACAACTTTCCTAAACCAAATGGTTAATAACAACATTATATATAAAAGAAATTTAATTAAGAAAAAGGTTTAAACTTGATTTATTTAAAATTTTAAAAACTTGCTTTTATTAAAACTTTAAAACTGTTATAAATCATTTGCTTCAAGTTCAACCCGGTACCTACCCCAAGTCACACCCGAGAACTTCCCTTTTCTTTTAACTTGGTTTGGTTTTAAGTTTTAAAAACTGTTATAAGTAAAACACTCGGGCAACAACCCACCATCAAAGCTCGAGCCACAACACCTCTACCCCAAGACCTACCCCGAGACACAAACCTTCTTCCCAAAAAACAAAAACTGATATACAGCAAACCTCTTGCACATGCACGACTGATCGTTGGAGCTTCGGTCACCCATACTAGTGTCGACAAGTCGACTTCGACCTTCCCTTCCGATCCCGGCCATCCAAACTTCCAAATCGATCCCGAAAACAAAATCGAATTAGTCGAACCCACTAGAACGAAACCCATTGACCAAGAACCACCTCGTCCTTACGCTGCAGACCACTAGCAACCACGAAACCTCGTCCACACCTTCGCCGAACAACCACTCAACTTTTCCCCCAACTCCGATGAACCTTGATGCTCCAGACATGATGCAGCAGATCCATTTACAACCTTGATCAAAATTGGGTTTTATACCCTACTCCGACGCTTGGCTGCTACCACAGCGGTCTGAAAACCCACCTACCATTTTTCCCTAGCTCGCCTACTTCCTCGCCGCCTCCAGTAGCGATCTCGACCTTCCCGAGTCCTCCGATCACCAAAAAAGCCTCAAAACACAAAATTCGATCAACCACGAATTTCCCACTCAAAACCAAACTAAAAATCATGATTTTTCTTTTAAAAATTCTAGTTTTCAAAGATGATTCAGAATATATAGGCGAATCAGAGAATCAAGATGTTTGAATTTAACATGTTTTAGATATTCCACTCTATTTCTTGATTTTTCAGATAATATTCAAACTTATTATACATAGAAATGTTTTTAAATCTTAGATCTTGTTAATCTAAAAACTTTTTGTTTAAACATCACCAGGAATAAGAGATTGGGGAAAAAAAATTAGAATTTATACTTTGTTTTAAAACCCTATGAACTAAGATTAGAGCAACACAAACATGCACACTTATCATACATATACATAGGAATCGCATTTATACATACATGCGAAGCATAATTCATACCATATATTTCAGGAATTCACATGCAACAGATTATCATTAACTTATGCTTTTAAGAAAAATGTTTACTAATAAACTTTATGTTGAATAGAGAAGTTGAAACTAGATTGCTATGATCTTTTGAAAACTGGAAAATGCCTGATCCTTTTGAAAACTTGTAAACTAGACACATGGTTGTTGAGATGATCTAAGCTTTGATTTAGTTTGAAGTTGGAATCTTGCTTTAAAAACAGAGATGATTTTGCTATAGTTGTTGAAAGAGTTTTAATTTTCTGGTTTTAAGTATGTTTACAGGCTTTTTATTCTTAGTTTGAAAAATGAAGATAGAAAAAACAATAGAGAAGAGAAGATAGATATATTTATAGCCTTGTTTTAATGATTTTCGAAAATAAAAGAAATTGTGACACTTATTTAATTAGCCTACATTTGTCATTTACATGTTATGATTAATTCACATTTGTAATATGCATGTGTTAATAAATTTTAAATATGTTTTTATAGCATATATTTTTAATATCTATTTAGTTAATACTTTTTCTTAATTTATATTTATAAAATCCTTCAAAGAAAATAATACAATACTAATTATATACTAATAAAAATCATATATACATATACATATATATATATTTTTAAATCCAATTTATTTTAAGATATTTATCTTTTGAATTCTAAATTCAAATTCAATTTAAAATCAACTCACATACATATATATACATATATAAACAACACATATTTAATTTGTTTTAAAAGAATAATTTGCCAATTTTAAATAATTTATAAAAGAAGATTATCACATTTTATTTGCTTGAAATTTCCTGGATATCACACTCTTGATTTTCTCTATCTTTAATTCTTGTAACCAAGCGTCGAGTTGTACCAACCCAGAAGAACTTCTCCCTCCAAGTTAGAATATAAGCAATAAAATTATAAAGTGTCGAACTAATATAAATTTTTGGGTGTTCTTTCTTACTCGTTTTTCATTTAATTCTTCATTTTTTATTCTCTACTTTAACTTCTGAGTCTGTGTCATTACTTGGAAAAGCCAATGGGTTTGACTGGACCCCTTCCAATTTATTGAAGCACCAAATTGAAACACCAACCTATCCAAAACACACTTTAGACAGGGAACAAAAAGAAAACATAGAAACATGGTGCAACAACCACTTAAGGAAAAAAATAGAAAAACAAAAGGAATAAAGGGAAAACAAAAGTGGAAAAATTACTGAAAATGAATAATTCTAGGATCAAAACCAAAGCTTGATCAATTCAGGCCATCTCTAATTTCATATTTCAAAAGTCGCATGAGCTGAACAGAAGTCCTCTTCTGACCATTGAAGTGAATACAATTCCTCTCCATCCAAAAAACTCAAATGAATTTTTTCAAATAAATAAATAACAAAGCTTTTCATCTCCTTCAACCTCATTGCCTTATAAATTAAGTCCCACTCAATAAAATTATTCCTATTTGCATCATTCCTTCCAACAATCAACATAAGAGGCTGCTACAGATTGAAAACAAAGGAACAACCAAAAGAAGATAAAGATTGTCCTCAGGTTCCACATTAAAAAAGGAGCAGTTATCATCAATGCTAAGCTCATATACCGAAGCTTCACTTTAGATTGCAATGCATTTTTCATCACTTTCCATAGCATGATGTTCTCTGTTTCATTACTATGCCTTAACCAAGTTCTTATACACCAGTAAAAATTAATTCTAGCATCAAACTTAGCAAAAGCACAAGTACACAACATCAATACTGAAACTCTTACATATATCAGTCCATAGAGAACTATCTCTTTCAACCATGTTAAGCTTAACCCCCGCACTTTATTCCAAAGCATACGAATTCTCTGATTGGAGGAACAAGGGAGTTGGACATGACCATTTCGAAAAAATGCATAGGCAAGAGCACTTCTATTAACTCCAGTTTGCCTAATTTCCTTAAATGAAAGAATGTTACTAAAATGAGCCCTGGCAATATCCAAGGGTCATCCCAAAACCTAACACTACCCCTAGAAGCAATTGCATTTAATTTCAGACAACATGATGGACCTTAACTTAAACAACTTTCTCCATGTCCAACAAGAATTTTGTGGTATTTGCATTTGCCAAAAACATTTACCGCGCAACATATACTTTCTAACCAAACAGCCTATATATTGATAACCTTATTTAAGAGATTGTTTAAATGCTTAGCAAATGCAGCCTGATTCCACATCAATAAATTCTTAATGTCAAGACCACCTTTACACATAGGAGCTTCAATTTCATTGAATGAACATGGAGCCATATAATTTACATGTATGTTACCTTTCCAAAAAAACTTCACCATAGAACTTCTAATCATCTTGATCAACTTTTTAGGCAAATAAAAGTCTTTGGCCAGTAAACAATCATACAAAAAATGGACGATTTAATAAGGGTCAATCTTCCAGCTTGGCCAAGAATTTATTAGTCCAATCACCTATCCTACAAATGATCTTCTCGTAAAGAGGGAGGCACCGCTGTTTAGTAATTCTAGACATGGCAAGTGGGATCCCTAAGTAAGAGATAGTACCATTAGAAGGTTGCAAGGAATTAAGTAAGGGAATGGCCTAGTGTTGCAAAGGATTAACACCATCTACCATAAGGTCGGATTTGTTTAGGTTAACTTTCAAGCTAGTAATGCTATAGAAAAGATCAAGTCCACCTAATATAGATTGAATAAAAGTTAAGTCTGCTTTGATGAACACAATTAAGTTATCAGCAAATGTTAATGATGTTATTTGAGGTTGTTTGCAATTTGGATGCAGTTTGAAGACACCTTTCAATAACAAATTATTAAAAATTTGAGTGAGAATTTCAATCACAATAATAAAAATATAAGAATACATCGGGTCACCTTGTCTTATACCTTGTTTACTTTGAAAATAACCAACATTAGCATCATTGACAATGATGAAAAACCTAGCTATGGTAACATAGGTGTATATCCATAAGATAAAATGCTTTAGAAAATTCATATAAGCCATAATTCTGACAATAGAGTTCCAGTTCAAGGTATCAAACACTTTCCTAATATCACATTTCATCATCGCTCTAGGGGAGTCTGAGAATTCTTATACCCCCTTTAAAAGCTCATGAGATAGCAGTATTTTATCAAGAATACTTCTAGGAGGAGGAAAGGTAGCTTGATTGGAAGAAATTAACTTTGGAAGAAAAAAATTCATTCTGGAAGCAATATCTTTATAGATACACTTATAAACTGTGTTGCAACAAGCTATTATGTAATAAGACTGAACAGAATTAACATTTTTTATCTTAAGAATAAGGGATAAATTTATGGTATTGATTGAAACAATCATTTAAGACTTGTTGACAAAGTTTTGATTGCCTTGTAAAAATCACGTTGAATTATATCCTAGCAACAAATAAAGAAAACAACTTTAAAACCATCAGATCCCTCGCAAAACCATTGGCTCATAGAAAAAATGGCTTGCTTAATCTCTTCATTTGAAACCTCCATGCAAAGAAAATTATGATCTTGAGTGTTTTACTTAAGCAAAGAAATAGAATCAGGAGCATTAAGGTAAAGGATATAATCAGAAGCATTACCTAGTGCCATTTTTGGTTCAAACGTACACACACACACACAAATAAAGGAGAACATACATACATTTTTTCATATATAAATATGTACATGTATGTGTATATTTTGATTGTATATTTTACTATACATTTTCTCTCCTAGCTCTATCTCATTTATATATTTATACATATACATATATACAACTTTCCTCCTTGAAAATGTATCTTTTATTTAGTTTTTCGTAAAAATTCAAAAATGTGCTGTTAACAAGGATCGAACCAATGATTTTTCCATGTGAAGTCTACTCCGTTAATCAACTACACTAAACCTTATTTTGATTTAAAAATTAGAATATCAAAAATTATTAATTATATGTCCAAATCTTTTAAACTCATAAAGTAAATATCATCTAAACCATAACTCCAAATAGATCAAATTATGTACTAAATTATAAGTTAATCGTCTCGAAAAGACCTTCGTAAATGTGATAATCATAACACCCAATCCATCCTTCTGCTACAAATCAATTTTTAGTTACTTCTGTTTTAAAGTGTAAAATTTATGGGTCGTTACCATTAATTAAAAAGAAAATAATTAATATATAGTAACATCGAAAATAGAATTTTTATAAATGTCAAAATTTGGGTACGAAACTTGCAACGATAGGTTCGTGTCAATTTTTTGATTAATATTCATATATAAAGTGTTAAGATCGAAGTTCAAACGAAAAAGTTATTAACATTTGAATATTTTAAATCATAAATAAATGTATATGTAATTACAGAAATAGATATATCAGTAGTCACCCCAAAGTCTGCGATAAATGTAGTTGCTAGCCTAGACTCTTCTTTTTTTGGGCTCAAATCAATGTAATTGTTCTTACGAGTAGGGGAGATTCTAATCATGCTTTATCATCCCGAATGCTTTATCTAATCTCATGTAACATCCCATGTCTAGAGGCCCAAAGCTAAGCGCTACAGATGCTGCAATCATCTGTAGTACTAACTTCTGGTGACTAAATACGGCTTCATTAATGGTATCTACAATATCAGAAGCACTTGTATATGAAATAAGTCACAGATTTTAAAACACATATTCCATATTCATATTACATAATCCAAAAACGTTTCCCAAGCCGTGATAAAATATACATATTACAAAATATGCCAAGACAACATATGAAGATGCCTTCTTGGATGATCAGACTCATATAGTTATAATTGACTTAATACATACACAACGGAAATAAATAACAAAATAAAGAACTACAACTCCTAAATAGCCATTTGTTAGCCTTCTGCTCGCCTCCGATAGCTTTATTCATTATCCTACTAAAGTCCTAAAAGAACCTCAACCCTAAGCCTACTCAAATCAATTTTGAGCACCAGAGAGTTTAAGGGGAAAAAATAAACTTCGAGTCAGACATAAAGCCTGCTGTGAATAATACTATACATCCTAGTTAAAATTTTAAGTGAGACATGCCACTTAGCAGAACTGGTTTTCCCTCCCTAACATTCTCATAAAACATATCTTTTAGAAATCTTTTCCTGCAACCAAAACTGGTTAAATACCGTAAAACATCATTATGAAAATACATATATCAGGTAATAAAAGAACTATCTGTTCAAACACTTTAGTTTCGTTTGACTAAATATTAACCTTTGGCGGACTCGGTCCTACCAGACAATACAACAAAATAATCTAACATCTATTCGACACTCTTCTTTTGGACGCTCTATTCTTAACTATCTGTTAAATGCTTCTATCTTGGACAGTTTGACCCTAACTTGACATCTCCTAGGGTCACCTGATCCAAATGGTTTTGCGGGCTCACCAATAACCTATCTACGTACAAATATATATTCTCTTCTATATGTAATCATAATTTTAGTCTTACCTGTGACAAAGCCATACACACTAGAATTTTGGACTAAATTAGGTGGGGCTAATAGCTAACGTATAAGGCGCGACCCTATACAAGTCTCATCTGGTATTCTAATATCCGGGTCATTTTGCTTAGAGATACCTTCCCATAATTTTCCTTGAAAAACATTTTTCATCAGAAATCGATTTCAACCCTTTTTAACCAAACTTAAACAAGGAAAGCCATTTATACTCTATGGTTTACTCAAAATCACCTTGCCATGTTGTATATACACTTTACTCAAACTTTAGTTAATAAAAACATTTAAACACTTGAAAGTTCCCCTTTCAATTCTATCAAAAGCATCTCTTTTGAAACCAAGTAAAACCTTTTATTTATCTAGGTGAAAGGCCAAAACCTTCCTTTCAAAGCCGTATTAAAAACCCATTTGAAAACCTTGCTTCCGAAAGCTTTAAACCTTTGACATCATAACGTAAAACACTTCAAAACATTTCCTTTACTTGGAAAAACCCTCCATTTCAACCCTTTCGAAACTATCGGAAACACTACCTTTCGACTCATTCGAACCCCTTTTGGGAATCATCCCTTCGAATCCATTTTAAATACCTATCGAAAGCTTCAAACCTTTGGAAACTCTAACCTTTTGAAAGTACTTGGGTTCAGTTTAAAACATGTGGAAAAATGGCTTTCGAAACCATTCAAGTCAAAACCATTCTCTTTCGAAACCTTTGGGTTATACATCAACAAAACAAAAAGGGTCATTTAAAACATCTAAGTCCATACCCTTCCTTTCGAAACCTAGTCCTAAGTGAAGAAGTGATGGTGTCGAAACTATCCTTTCAAAAGCGTTGGAGAAACGGTTACTTTTTAAAACAACGTATACCTTCCAAAATCATCGACTTCAAAAGGTAGAAGGGAGGTAGCTTGGTGTTTCGACCCCTTCAAAAGCAATACTTAAAATAAAAGAGTGCAACCCATTTGAAACCTTTCCTTTTAAAATATTTGACCAAGTCGAAAGTCAACTGAGTCGGAACCTAACCTTTCAAAAGAAAAGCTGGCGCTACCTTTTATTTTAAAAGAAGGCATACTCCAACCTCTTTGGAACCTAGCGTTACGACCAAGTAACCTTCACCTTTTTCCAATGTGCTACGTACCAAGTAGGTTGATACCATGCGCACTAGTTTTGAAACCAATGGTGGCGAAAGGTTTTGATCGGAAGCCGGTGTGCCTAAAGTGGAGGAACATGCTAAAAACATGTTATTTTTGTTTTGAACTTAAAGGAGAAACTTGTCAAATTTCAGTTAGTTGTCAAATACCTTCTTTTCAAATGTGCTGCCATATTTTTAAAAATAAATTATAATTTTATTTTACAACATACCCATTCTCCTTAATGAGATATATAAAACATTTAAAGTCTCAGATCTTAAATAATTTTATATATTCATCAAAACACTTAGGATTCTATAAAAATTCTAGAAAATCCTTTTCAACATGTTTACTAGCATATATAAATTTTAGACCCAAATAATTATTTATTTTGCCATAAATAATGTATAACCTAATAAATCATTTTCTTTGCTAGAAAATTAATATAAAATCCACATTAATTCAGAAAATTATAAAAATTGAAACTTATATCTATAATACTATTTTTGATCTACATTTAAATTTGCAAGGCAATTAGATGTCATTTATTAGGGTTTTCATATCAAACATATCATAAAAACTAATATAAATGTGCATAAATCATCAACAAGCATATATAAACTTCTTATCATTAAAAATATGGTATTAATATGCAAAAACATTTTGGAGTATCCTTAAAACCGGAAAAATGAGAAAAATGAGATGTAGTAATTATTCACCTTAGCTTTGTGATTAAAGATGTGAGATTTGATTTTCCTCTTGAAAATTTAGCTTTCTCTTCTTCTCCTTTGCTAATGGTGGCAGGCCTTGGTTTTGATGATTTTGTTTGCAATAAGATGAAATGAAGGTGTGTTCATTTCCCTTAAGGGTTTTGGGTATAAGGAAATCCCTTTTTTCTATTTTTCCCTCCCCTATTTCCTAACACTTAAGTCCATTGTGCTTCATTTATCTATTTGTTAATATGGCATGACTACCCCTTAGTTATATTAAATCTCTAACCATTAATCATCTTACATTATTTAATTTAATTTAACCAATTAAATATCCTAAATAATGTTACTAAAAATATGGAGTGTTACAATCTCACCTCCTTAAAGAATTCCGTCCTTGAAATTACGATAAGGGACACATCAAAACAGTCAAAGGTAAAACATACCATCAAACAGATCAGGATAAATGTCATTAATCCTGCTTCGGTCTTCCAAGTACAGTCTCTGACATCGTTGCTCCACTGGACTTTCACTAGTCTGATTGTCTTGTTCTTAACATATTCCCATATCTCACGACTATTCGGATAGGTTTCTTAACTATAGTCATGTCTGGTTCCACTACTAAGTCTTTTAACACAGTCGGTGCTATAGTAGTGTCTGGATCCCTAATCTCAAATGAGAAGCATAGAAAATATCGTGGATTTCTACCAAAATATTCGGTAACACTATTCTATATGCGAGTTTCCCGATCCTTTCTAAAATAGGAAATAGTTACAAACCTTGGTGCTATCTCCCCGTCTTTCCAAACCTGGTAACACCTTTCATCCGTGATAATTTAACGAAAACATGATCTCCAACGGAGAACTCTAAATATTTTCATCTTCTATCTGCATAGCTTTTCTTCCTAAACCGTGCTTCCTTCATTCTTTCCCTTATCAGCTCAATCTTTCCTGCTGCTTCTTTTACCACATTAGGACCAAGTAATAATCTATCTCCGGTCTCTAACTAACAGACTAGAGATTTACACGGTCTTCCATATAAAGCACCAAATGGTGTCATCCCTATGCTAGTCCGATAAATATTGTTATATGAAAACTCGATTAGGTGTAGGTGGTCTTCGCATGATTCCCCAAAGTATAATACACAAGCTCATAACAAGTCCTCTAAGATCTTGTTTACTCTTTTCGTTTGCCCATCAGTCTACGGATGGTAAGCGGTACTCATCTGGAGCTTGGTTCCTAAACTTTCCTGCAGACTCTTCCAAAATTCTCTAGTAAATAAAGAATCTCCATTGCTAACAATACTGCTAGGAATTCCGTGAAGTCTAACTACATTCTTCATAAATAACTTAGCCAATAGATGTGACATCCTATTTGACTTAACTGGAATGAAATGGGCACTATTGGTCAATCTGTCCACTATGACTCATGTACTTTCATTACGTCTATTAGATCTCGGTAACCCGTCTATGCAATACATAGAAATAGAATCCCACTTCCATATTGGAATATCCAATAGTTGAAACAATCCACTCGGCTTTGATGTTCGACATTTACCTATTGATAGTTCAAACATTGTTTTACCCATAAGCCAACATCTATCTTCATTCCTTCCCAGAAGAAACTTCTCTTCATATCTTGATACATTTTCGTTCCTCCTGGATGAATAGTGAACTTTGAACGATGGCATTCCTTCAAAATTTCTTTTCTTATGTCTCCTACATTTAGAATACATAATCTACACTTCTTTCTCAACCATCCACTTTGGTTAAGATTGAAATCTTTCAAATCATCGCTCTCTATTCCATCTTTTGATTTTATGATCCTTTCAGCTAACACTGGATCCTCTTCCTGTTCGGAAGTGATCTTCTCTATAAATACCGGTCAGACTTCTAAACAAGATAATATAGCAGACCCCCCCACTAGACCCAGCCTCGGAATTCCACTATACTCTACAAGCTGTCAAGGCTTCTAAGTCTTTCCATTCTGCTATCATGGCTAACACTACATTCTGATGCTACCTACTAAGCATATTTTGAACCTTGTTGCCTTTCCATGGTGTGTACTCTATTCCAAAATCATAAGCGACTAAAAACTCCAATCATCTTTGCTGTCTCATGTTCAACTTCTTCTGGGAGAATAAATACTTCAATGGCCTATGATCATATACAGCTCGAACCTCTCTCCCAAAAGGTAATCCCTCAACACCTTCAAGGCAAATATTACCACAGCTAACTCCAAATCATGCATCAGACACCTAACCTCATGTGGTCTAAGCTGTCTAGAAGCGTAGGCAATCACTTTACCCCTCTGCATAAGTACAGCTCCCAATCCAGTACTACATGCATCAGTATAAACAACCAAATCTTGATTCCCTTCCAGAACCACCAACATCGGTGCATGGGTCAACAAGTGATTCAAGCTTTAGAATGCTTCCTAACACTTACAGGTCCACACAAACTTTACATCCTTTCGTATTAGCTTGGTCATCGACGCTGCTAGCCATGAGAAATCCTTTATAAACCTCCGATAATACCCAACCAACCCAAGGAAACTTCTTATCTCAGTTACCATTTCTGGTCTCTTCGAATTATTAACGACTATGATCTTTTCTGAATCAACTGACAATCCTTTCTTTGAAACCAAGTAATCAAGAAACTTCACTTCTTTCTTCGAAAAATGACACTTAACTTTGCCTTTAGCAGATGCTGCCTCAGCATCTCAAGCACAATCCTAAGATGAACTTTATGCTCCTGCTCATCCTTAGAGTGTATCAGAATACCATCTATAAAAACCAACATGAACCTATCCTAGTGCTCTTGAAAAATCCAGTTCATCAAATCCATAAAGAATGTCGTCGCATTAGTAAGTCCGAACGCATAATAACAATTCATATGACCCATATCCTGTTCTAAATGCCGTCAAAGGTATACTATCTTCTGCCACTCTAAGCTGTTGAAATCATGTTTCCAGATCCAACTGGGAGAATATCTTGGCTCCACTTAGCTGGTTGAACAAATCATCAAGCTTAGGTAGTAGTTATCAGTTCTTTATCATTTTTTCATTCAGTTTACGATAATCGATACATAGCATTAACGATTCATCCGGCTTCTTATCAAATATTAAGGTTGCTTCCTATGGCGAACTACTGGGTCTAATAAAACTCTTACCTACCAAATCAACCAGTTGAGTTTTCAAATCCGTCATCTCCGTAGGTGTCATCCTGCTTAGCGGCCTACTTACCAGTTCTGCCCCGGGCATCGAATATATCCGAAATTCAATTGCTCGTTTCGATGGTAACCCCATTACCAGCTCAAAAACATCTACAAATTCTTTAACTATGAAAATGCTATTCAACTCAACTTCTAAGTCCATAACACCCAACAAGGCATTCACCTCACAATTAGGGTTTTCTATGATATAAATTATCCGATCTCTACAATCCGGATGTCTAAGTGATATTTTCCTATCTAGATAAATATCCTAGCATCATATTTACTTAACCAATCCATGCCCAATATAATTTCGAACCCTATAAAGTCAAATATGTGCAAACAGTAGACAAAGGTGTATCCTAGCAAGTCAAACTCTAAGTGGCCACACTACATCCCAAGCGTTGCACACCCTCTATAGGATTTACAACTCTTAAGGAAGTAACCAAATATGTGGGTTCTAAGTCAAATTTTTCTACAAAAAATCGAGATATAAAAGAATGCGATGCACTATTACCAAATAAAATGCTAATAGATATATCATGGATCTGAAGTGTACCTCCCAACATTGCTTTTCCCTTCTCCTGCACTGTCAGCTTTGAGGTAGCAAGCTCCAATGAAAACATTTGGCCTTTATCTCCTTTAGCTGGCTCTTTGCACTAGTTCTGGTAGTGCCCAACTTGATCATAATTGAAGCATCTAACTCCTTTCATCTCAGCAGCCTTCTTTCCTTTGCCTTTCTGGCACTCATGAGCATAATGGGTTTTCTTATCTCACTTTTAACAGACTACTTCAGACTTTTCTTTCTTAGTCTCTCCACCTTTTTAAGCACTCTTCTTGTGGAAAAACTTTCTCTTTTGGCTATGTCCAACCTGGACTTCCTTCTCCTTCTTCTTCTCCGAACGAGCTAACATCTCCTCATGTCTCAACGCCATTTCCACTACTACATCACATGGATCTCTGATGTGCGGTAAAGTAGCCCTAGCCAATTCCGGCTTCAAACCTCTATTTTCATTTCATTTCAACACCGTGTCAACAGTGGCACACCCATACCTGGCTAAATCTTTAATCCTGCTGGCATACTCAAAAAATGACATTTTTCCTTGTTCCAGCTCAGCAAACTTCCTAAACAACACAGATTGTGCCATTACCGACATGAACCTTTCTTGAAACATCCTCCTAAACTCTTCCCACGTCATAGTCTCTTCATCTACACTAGAAATTACAGTATTCCACAAAAAGAAAGTAGCTCCCTGAAGCTGTCTTGGAGCAAGTCTTCTTTTTTGCTCGTCATTGAGGCCTAGGTGAGAAAAAAATCCTTTCATAGTGTAGCAGCCAGTTTCCCACCTCGATAGCATCATCAGTCCTAATAAACGTCTTTCTCTCAAGCCTAGCATAGTCTCTACTCAAGTTAGCATACTGGTTGACCACTAGAGCTTCTTGAACTCCTCCCGTAGCATTTCTCCGACAACTCCGGCTGCGATTCCAGCTTGCATCACGTTTACCAAAAACTTATACATAACCCCCATATTTACTTGTGGGACTCCAGCACCTACATTTTCAGCTTGAGCTTGGCCTTGAGTTCTTTGAACATTTGGTCGGGCATTTCCATTTGTGGTGGTGCTGTCTCTTCTTAGACTAACTCTGCCTCTCTTTCCATTCATATATGTATTCAAGCCTCGTGAGATACAGAAGAGTAGCCTAACAAAGATAGAAGTCTTGACATAAGGCGTGTACTTATATATAGAAAATACAAGTACATTTCTATAACGTTATCCTATACCTCGATCTTAAATCTAATTCCTAAGGATTATGTTTACAAAAATCATTTTTAGTTAAAGTATTTCATAAACCTACGCTATGATATCAAGTTGTAACATCCCTTATCTAGAGGCCTAAAGCTAATCGCTACAGATGCTACATTCATCTATAGTATTAACCTCATGCGATTAAATATGGCTATGTCAATGTATATATATATTAGAAGCACTTGAATATGAAACAAATCATAGATTTCAAAACACATTATTTTTCATTACATTTGAAAACACATGTTCTATATTCATATTACATAATCCCAAAATGTTTCCTAGGCAGGGATAACATATACTTATTAAAAAATACACCAAGAGTAACATATGAAGATGCCCCCTAGGATGATCAGAGTCATATAGTCATAATTGACTTAATACATACACATCAGAAATAAATAACAAAACAAAGAACCGCAACTCCTAAATAGTTATACGTTAGCCTCCCGCTCGCCTTAGGTAGCTTTATTCGTCATCCTACTAAAAATCTCTTAGAACCTTAACCCTCAGCCTACTCAATCAATTTTGAGCACCCGAGAGGTTAAGGGGAAAACATAAACTTCGAGTCAGACATAAATCTTGGTGCGAATAATACTATAAATCCCGGTTATAAATGTTAAGTGAGACCATGTTGCTTAGAAAAATGGGTTTTCCCTCGCTAACATTCTCATAAAACATATCTTTGGCAAATCTTTTCCAGCAACCAAAACTGGTTAAATGCTATAAAGCATCATTATGTAAACATACATATTAGGTAATAAAGAACTATCTATTAAAATGCTATAGTTTTGTTTGGCTAACTATTAAACTTTTGCTGACTCGGCCTACCAGATAATACAACAAAATAATTTAGCATATGTTAGATGCTTTTTTTGGATGGTCTATCCTTAACAATATGTTAAATACTTCTCTTATGGATGGTCTGTCCGTAACTTAACATCTCCTAGGATCACTTGATCCTAATGGTTTTGCGGGCTCGCAAATAACCTATCTACATACAAATATATTCCCTTCTATGTGTAATCATAATTTTAATTTTACCTACGACAAAGCCCTACACATTGTAATTTTGGACTAAATTAGCTGGGGCCAATAGCTAATGTATAGGGTGCGATCCTATAGCAGTCTTATCCGATATTCTAATATTTGAGTCATTTTACTTAGGGAAACCTTCCTATAATTGTCCTTGAAAAACTATTTTCACCTGAAATTGCTTTAAACCCTTTTTAGACCAAAATTGAACAAGAAAAACCATTTATACTCTATGCTTTACTCAAAATCACCTTGCCATGTTATATATATACACATTACTCAAACATTAGTTGATGAAAACATTTAAACACTTGAAAGTGCCCCTTCCAATTTTATTGAGAGCATCTCTTTCGAAACCAAGTAAAACCCTTTCTTTATCTAGGCCGAAAGGCCAAAACCTTCATTCCGAAACCATATTCAAAAGCCCTTCGAAAGCTTTGAAAACCCTGTTTCCAAAAGCTTTAAACCTTTGACATCATACGTTAAAACAGTTCAAAACATTGCCTTTTGAAACCTTGGAAAAACCTTCCATTTCAACCATTTTGAAATCATCAGAAACGCTATCACCATCCTTTAGAAACTATTTTAAATGCCTTTCGAAAGCATTAAACCTTTGGAAGCTCAAACCTTTCGAAAGCACTTGAGTTTAATTTAAAACTTGTGGAAAAACAAATTTTGAAACCATTCAAGTCGAAACCATTCTCTTTCGAAACCTTGGGGTTATACTTTAATAGAAAAAAAAAGGGTCATTTAAAACATCTAAGTCGAAAGCTTTCCTATCAAAACCTATTCCTACTTGAAGAAGTGATGGTGTCGAAACTATCCCTTTGAAAGCATTGGAGAAATGATTATTTTTAAAACAAAGTATACCTTCCGAAATCACTGACCACGAAAGGTAGAAAGGCGGTAGCTAGTGGTTTCGACCCCTTCGAAAGCATTACTTAAAATAAAAGAGTGCAACCCATTTTCAAACCTTTCCTTTAAAAATATTTGACCCAGTCAAAAGCTAACTATGTCGAAACCCAACCTTTTGAAAGCAAAGCAGGCACTACCTTTTATTTTTAAACAAAGCATACTCCAACCCCATCAGAACCTAGCATTTCGAAGAAGTACCCTTTACCTTTTTTCCAATGCACTACGTACTAAATAGCTTGATACCATGCGTGTTGGTTTTGAAACGAATTGTGGCAGAAGGTCTGCGTCGGAACCCCCTGTGCCGAAAGTGGCGGAACATTTATTTTTATTTTTAACTTAAAAGAGAAACTTTTTAACTAACCTGCTATTATTTTTCAAATTTTAATTGGTTTCCAAATACCTGTGTCGAAAGTCAATTATACTTCATTTATCTATTCATTAATATGGCTCGGCTACCCCTTAGTTATAATCAAATCTCTAGCCATTAATCATCTTACATTATTTTATTTTATTTAACCAATTACATATCCTAAATAATATTACTAAAAATATGGGGTGTAACATCTCGACTCCTAGACTCTCCTATGTCTATGGCTAGAAACAAAATTGATCAACATTAAAGGTCAACTAATATATACTTAACGTTTAAGTATAATCAGCTCTAACCAAAGCGAAAGGAAATTATCTCATTTGTGTGTGTAGGGAATTAGATCAACAAACGAAATGATAGATTTATTTAATCGAAGTACGTTAACCGACAGACCCATTAATTGGGATTGTCTACCGCTAACGATTAACTAGTAGCATAGGAGCGGTCGACCGGTGGACTTGTCGGTTGTGAAATTTGACATGGCCAAACAGGCCGTATCTAATAATTTAACCTAATGGTTGGCATTGATTCGAACCCTAATAAATATAGGCATATCCCCTCCTTTTTCTTCTTATATTTTTTTAAGCGACGATGGAGCTTTGCCAATTTCCCTTCTCCAAAAATTATATATATACATAAGTGGAGAATAGCATAGGATAATTGAGAAGAAGAATAGGGTCGAATCAAATCATCGAAGTCAAAGTAATTATAAATTCAAATCTAAAATTTAAATTAGATTAAATTCTCTTCTCTGATCTAGATTTCTGATAGAAATATGTATACTTGCGGTGTATGTATTCAAGTAGAAAGAATAATGAGAGTCAAATCGGGATAGTTGGGATTAAATCTAGAGATTTGGAAAGCTTAAAGATGAGTGGAAAAGTTGTATATTTTTATGTAATATTGGATTTATACCGTTGTAAATCTATTCCTATGTGCCTAAATATAAATTTGGAATTGTAGGCTTAATTGTATACATTTAATAAATCTGTAAACCTTGCCTACATATTCTGTGATTTATAACTTAGATTTAATATTACATGTGTTTGAGTTTGGAAAATATTAGATAATAGTAGTTCCTAAACTGGATAAATTATATAATAGCTTCATATTTGTAGATTAAGTGATTTACGTAAACAAATGTAAATTAGAACTTATCAAAATAATTTTTTTAGATTTAAGTAGCATTTTAATTCATTGGATGCTAGGTTGTTGCAATATAAATTTCTATTGATTATCAAGTTTAGGTTTATAAATAAAAGCGTACCGTTTGAAATAATAAGGAATATGCCTAAAATAGAGAAATGTATAAAATGGAGAAAATTACCATATTTTGTGTTGTCTATTTCAGTAACTACTAAAAAGATAATTCCTTGTAATTCCAAATGCAATGAAAGTCCCCTTTTTGGATAAAATATAAAAATTTACACTGTTAACATTTTCTTTTTAGGGAGGTGTAATTCCAATGAATGAAAATGCAAAAATTCCTAAGGATGAATTAAAGAATTGCAATGACCTGGAATTTTATCACCTTGGTTTGTAAATACTTAATTAGTTTTAAATAATCAATTAATAGTTTTATTAGTATAAATATCCTCTTTTAATTCATAAATAGTGGTAAAAATTTCATTTTTGAATTTGTTTTGCTAAAGTGGTAGTTTGATGAGAAACAAAAAAATGCAACTGAAAATCGTTTTTTAGATTTTCGATTTGTCATCATCTAAATGTTGTCAGGAACGTTATGTACAATAGAATGTAGAATAACACTTACGTGGTTTAAACACTTTATTTTGAATGGTTTTGTAAAACATCAAGAATCCATTTGATTGTGTTTCTCATGCTGGTTTTATCAGACTGATCCGGGCATTATTTTTCTTGTAATGCTCGGGTCATCCCGAACATATTTGCTTTCAAAATAAAGTGTTTTAACTATATAAGTGTTATTTTATATTCTATCGTACACAACGTTTTCGACAACTTTTAGACAATGAAAAATCAAAAATCCGAAAAATGATTTTCGGTCACATTTTCTGCATTTCAACGAACTATCCATTTTAGTAAATCAAATTGAAAAATGAGTTTTCTACCATTATTTATAAATTAATAGAGAGTATTTAACTATTAATTTAATATTTAAAATTAATTAAATATTCACAAACCAAAGTGATAAAATTATGGGTCGTTACATTCTCCCCCAATAAAAGAATTTCGACCCCGAAATTTCACCACATAAGTATCCTGTATTATCCATAAGTCTGTATGACGTTCATAGATCATCCATATGCAAATTCTGATTTGATCTCTACTCGAATGCATAACTTCTCTTCTGAACTAGTATCACCCACATGACTCCTTGGTGCGGACTTTGATCAGGCTTTTTGATTAGAAACTTCTGTATTCCATACATAGCAAAATATTATGATTAAAAGCTTTGATTCCATATCAAGAACCCTCACTAAGTGATCGTCGTGAAGAATTGAAAGGTAGATCCTTATTAGAAAGGGGTGAAACACCACAAAGTCATGTACTTGAATCTTGGATCAGAAACTATGTGAAAAAGAAAAATGATCTACATTCAACTTACGTACTTATTTTATTGGTTCTCACTAATACCAATCCTTTCTATATTAAAAATATTTACCAAAATGTTATTTTTTGGAAACTCCCCAACAAAGGACCTACGAGAGGGACGATGAACTAACCAACTCCAAGGGGGTATTAAGCTGTGCCTCTCCATTTTAACTCATGGCACCTGCAACCCCTAGGCTGCTATTTTTTACAAGAAGTGTTAGCAAGGCAGAGCTTGAATCTGGGAATGTTACTGGACCTAGGCGTCCCTTTTCCATTGTGCAGCACCTGTGGACAAACAAAAATGTTATTGACATTTTAATATTTTGAACCATAAGTAATTATATATATATAATTAAGGAAATAAATATGATTAAATAACATTGATTAATGTTGACGGTTGTTGATCATTTACTTAATGTTTAGTTTAATTAACATTAATCAAAGCAAAAGGAAATTATCTCATATGTGCGTATAAGAGTTAAATCAACAAATGAAACTACAGAAACTATTTAGCTAAAATACGTCACCCAGTCTAGTCCTTAATTGGGATCGATCGACCACTAGCGGTTGACCAGTGGATGCGTTAGCTCTGGAATTTAAAGTGGAAAAATGACTTGAATTTAAAATAATTTTATCTAAGGGATGCCATTAATTCTAACCCTTATAAATACAAGCCTAAACATTCCTTTTTCTTCCCATATTTTCTGGAGCAAGGACGAAGTTCTGCCATTTTCTCTTCTCCACAAATTCTTAATTCTAAATATAGTTATAGTTTATATAGTTATATACAAGTGGCGAATATAGAGGATAATAGAGAAGAAAAATAGGGTCGAATCAAATCATTAAAGTCAAGATAAATTATGAACTTTGGATCCAAAATTTAAATTAAATTCAAATCTCTTCTCTGATCTATATTTATTATAGATTTATGTATGATTACAGTATACGTATTCAAATATGGAGAATAATGGGAGTCCAACTGAAATTACAGGTATTAGATCTGGAGATTCGGAATGCTTAAATGTAAATAGGAAAATAGTATATTTTTATATAATATTGGATCTATATCGTTGTAAGTGTATTCATTTATACCTAAATATAAATTTAGAATTGTAGGCCAAATCGTATACATTTGATGAGACTTTAAACTCTACCAACATATTCTGTGATTTATACCTTAGATTTGATATTTCATGTGTTTGAATCTGAAAAAATATTGGATAATAGTAGTTCCTGAATTTGATGAATTATATAATAGTTTCAGATTTGTAGATTAAATGATTTATGCAAACAAATGTAAATTAGAAGTTATAAAAATAAAATATTGAGACTTAAGTAGTATTTTAATTCATTGGAATGTTGGTTGTTACAATGTAAATTTCTACAGATTGTCAAGTTTAGATTCAAAAATAAAAGCATATGGTTCGAAATAACAAGGAATACAACTAAAAGAAAGAGATTTATAAAATAATAGTATTTACTATATTTTTTACTACCAATTTTAATAAATACTAAAAAATAGTTCCTCGTAATTCCAAACGTAAAACAAATTCCCTTTTTGGATAAAATGTAGAAATTTATCATATTAACCTTTACTTTTTAGAGAGATTTAATTCCAATGTATTAAAATGTAGAAATTCCTAAGGATGAATTAAAGAATTATAAATGTAATAAAAATAGCGGTTAAGTAAAAAGAATTAATATATATGCAATAGAGATAAGATAGAAATCAAATAATAAATGATAAAAAGTTAGGCAAGTCATAGAATGAATAATGGAAAGTAATGATATAAATAAAGTGGTAATGGAAAGTCCACTAAAATGTTGAAAAAAATAGAAATAAAAGTTCAATAATAAGAACAGGAAGTAAATGAGGAAAGATATTTGGATCTTTTAAAGAAAGTGATAAATGATATTAAGTTGATGTATGTACGTATGTATAATATATATATATATATATATATATATATATATATATATATATAGGTTTGTGTGTATAGACACATATACGTAACCTCAAGTATACGTTTATAACGGGGGTGAATTATCAAAGTTCACTAAAGCTTAGCACAGATAAAATGACATAGTCATTAAAGTGAGTTGGAATATGTGTTCTACAATGTTACACAATAGAAGTCTGCCTACTGCAAGGGGCTACCAACAATTGTGCATACATTATACTGATGTGAGACATATCCTACTGTAGGACCCATGAAATTTTATACATTCTTATATGTAGGGGATACCCAAGTAGGAAGGTTCGCCTTAGTCAAATTGTTAGAAGACAAGTAGAGTATACTTCAAACTCTTAGGGGTTACTAAATAACAAGTGACTGTCACCTTGATCGTGATTGGCAATTTAAATGGGATGGCGTGCAAGGCTTGATGCTATGTCAGTGTGTGTTGGTACCATATTCGTAAGTAAGAGCTGTACATAGGTCGAGAATGTCATTAGTCCTAAGTGGTTAGTAGAAAGACATGGGTTATACTTAGATGGCTACACGTCCTACTAGTGTAGATCATGTTTAGGTCATGCACTACCACAGTTGTTTGCTAGTTTTTTGTTAGAGGCAAGGCTAGATAACCCTTTATGGAGGTCTTTCAAAAAAGGATAGAATAGGCTAATGATTGTTATGATATTATTAGTCACTACAGGAGTTCCTGGATTTGCACGACGGCAAGGACATGATATTGTAGCACCCCATAAATTAAGTGGAGAATTTAATAAAAATAAATAAATTTAAATATAACAAGGCTAGAATGGAAATTTTACAAATGTTTGAATTTGAATTTGGTACTTACATTATTGCATTTATAGTAATTTTCTGGATAATTTTTATATATAACGCTTTGAAATTGGAGTTAGTACAGAGAAGTTACAGACGTTCGGAAGTTTGAAAATGAAATAAATCAAAGGACAAACCTTTCCTAATAAAGCAATGTCTAGTCAACACCCTAGGGTATGCCAGTCTACTGTTTTATCCCTGTGGACACTGATCGATGTCAGTTTTCTAAAATTTGGAGGGACAATTGGACAAATCAGATTGAACGATATATTTTTCTTCAGTGCCAAGCAATTGTTGTGCATCTAGAATAAAAATAAAATTCCCTATGGTAAATCTAAGCTCCATGTTGACTCAAAATCCCTATAAATAAACACCTAACCTAACCATAATTTCATTGGTAAGTTAACAGCATACTGAAACTTTGCCAAAATTTCTTTTCTCCACTTAAAAAAAATTCTTTAAAACAAAGTAAAGAGAACACTAATAAATCAGACTAAGGAGGGGGCAAGCTAATGGGTGTCGATTCTTTGATAGAGCATAGAGCTAGAGCTTGGATTTGAGACGAGTGGGAACAATTTTAATAAGTTGATTATTTACAATTAATTTTAATCTATTGTATCCGATCTAGGATGTTAGTAATTAAACACTAAACCTTAATTATTTAAATCTGAGATTTGAATTAGTAATTGAAATTGGTATGGATTGGCTAATATAATTTTAACCCGAGTTAAACCCCTCTTGCAATTGGATAGAAATCCCAAAAAAATGGTTAACCCGAAAAGAAACTACTATATTTACACTGATATAAATCTATGAATTTGAATTAATAAAAGTAGGGTAAATTGCAAAGATTGGTCAGGGTAAATTGATGCTTATAGTTCATTGTGTAAGTCAGAGTAGATGAAATTAGTAAATTACTAAACCAAATACACAAAATCAGAAAACCCTAAAATTTACAATGCGATCGATTGACCGTTTACATTGATAGGTCGACCGCAAGAGATCGACCAGTAGGGTTTAGGGATCCCCCAGTTGATAGCCTAGAAAAGTAATATGAACCTCGGCCTAAGGCCCAATTTTTAAGTTATTATTGGTTGTTGCATCTTTTTTTATATATAAATGGATTTTAGGAATAGGATTGTAGTTAGTTCCTTAGGAACTGACGCTAGGACGTTATGGATTGGGTAAATATAATTTATCCAATGGGTAGCCGATTATTCGACCGAGGGCAATCCAATCGCAAATGACATTCATAAAAGTTTCTATGGTGGATGCACTACACCGATTGATGCCTAATGAAGTGTGGGGGTAAGACACAATGGAGTTCCTTGGTATTCATGATTTCTAAAGTATGTGATGCTATGTTGTTAATGATTCTTGGCGCATGCAATAAGAGGCATATGCTACAATTGAGAGGTGGACACGTATGTAGACGATGAGACGCTTCGACGAGTCAGCATTATGGGCTCTCTCTTCAATGGTAGCTAGGGTACGTTTGGTCGTACTTGTGGGAAACTTATTCCCATAAGGAAATTATAGGACAACCTATGGGAAGTTGTTATGCGTAGTCATAATGTGTGAAGTGTAATCACATAAGTGAAATTGTAGGCTAATCCTATGTTGGAAAAACCATATTAGCTATTAGCCGATCATTTGTTAAGGTTTGATTAGCCATTCAACCCTCGTAAGAGCTTTTACAAGCTACTAGTGTAGGTATGTGTTAAGTCAAACCCTTAAGTAGAACGACCAATTAACCTACAGACACTTGTAGGACTCCCTTGGTCACATAGGGTAGTATTAAAGCCAACAGCACATAATCATTATATATCAAATATGCACTCATTCACGGGATTTTTTCTGACCCACCTTATTTTTGTTTCTTTCTTTACCACAAGAGGACAGAGCAGAAGGTGATTTGGCCCTACTTTAGTATGTGGTGAGGCGAGCTCATCATATGAGTTGCTTATCCTTTATTTACTCTCCATATAACTGTCTGTCTTATCACTAATTAGTATTTCTTTTATTAGACTATGAAGGGTATTTATATATACTCTGTATTTGACAACATACTGTTCTTTTACCGAAACCATGTTTTGAAATATTTTTCTGAGATGGTTATTTTCTATATTTATATTTTGTTCCATTCCGTTGTGAGTTTTGAAAGTGCAATACCTCTTAGATCATATATGTTTATTTTTAGTCTTTGCAATGTTATAAAATCCTGATAGCCTGTGCTTTTTGGCACTTACACGAATCTGAAAATCACCCTATACTTTCGATCGGTATGCCGAGGGTTGCGGGTTATCACATTTGGTATTGGAGCCTAGTTTCAAAATTCCTTAAGGACTTTTGACAGAATGTGCTTGAATTTTTTTTTGAAAAATAAATGGTTTTTAAAAATGATTTTCCAAAAAGTTTCAAAATGAGTTTTCAACGTGTGTGTTTATATATAGGAAAAAGTTTTCAAAACGTTTTCCAGAAATTTTACACATATTGCAAACTCCATCTTATTCTTGTTATGCTGTCTGTGGAAAGTTGTTAATAAAATTCTAAAAGTCACAGATAATATAGTGATCTCATAGGTTCAGGCTTAGGTGACACAGTCGAGATGCCAGTGTAGGATCGAGTTCACCCTAGAAGGGGGTGAATATGGTAATACTATCAATTATAAAAATTATTGCGGAAGTTTATATAAAGTAATTTCAACACAGATCACAGCAGAATAATAGTAGCACGGATAATAGCAGAGTATAAAAAACAGAAAACAGAATACACATATTTACCATGCTTCTGCAAAATCCTGCCTACATGCTGCCCCCAAGTTTTCTACTAGAAATTAAGTAGTTAGACGCTTACACACGTAAACTCACGAAACCCGCTATCACTAACCTAACTCTACGCTCAAAACCCTGCCACAACTCAGCCACTGAGTTGCGGATTCTCGAACAACACCATTGTCATTCGTCCCCTAGTCACATGACTAGAAAATACATTCGTTTAAAAGAAAAATACAAATTTAAAAAACAGTTATAAAAAAAAACCTAATTTTAAAATCTAAAGCCCAAATTAAAATAAACCGGCCCAAATAATAAAGTGAAAACAACCTGCCATTTTTCTTTTATCTCTAATCGGCCGTTTCTTTTCCTTGGTACTCGTTCCATTTCGTTCGAAATTAGGGCTTTGCATAAATTTTAGACGCCGACTTGTAGCTCGATCGAATGATGATTTACACTCCTTGCTTTGTCGATCAATGGTCTCTTCTTTTTGCACATGGCTCCTTCAATTTTGATTGAGCTCGACTACGAATTTGGTATGTAATTTGTTATTTTTGCTTTACTGTTTTGCTCGCTTGAACTTGATCTTGATTCGAGTTGAATGATTATTCTTCGTTGCTTGAACTTGAATGGATTCTGAAAGCCGATGATGAATGGGTTAAATAGGATTCTAATTCCTATATTTTTCATTCAAATAAATTCATTTGAATTCGTCAATTATTTTGTTCGGCCGTTCGATGTTGCTTGGATGTTGATGATGATTTCTGACTTTGTCACTTTGTATATATTTTGATTTCTTGTTTCTCATGGCTTGATTTCTTTCGTGGCCACCACAGCTTCGATTTCTGACTTGTTCGACTTCGGCACAGACTTGTTCAATATCGGCTTTGAAACTGCTGTTCACATTATTTGATTCTTATTCGAACTAATTTTGACTCTCTGTTGACTTTTGGTTACTTTGAAACTTCTACTGCTAAAAATGTTAGACCTTAACTTTGTTATACTCTTGACCATTTGCTGTGTTTTACCTCTGACAGAATTCGGCCTATATTTGTGCATTGCATACATGTGTGTTCATATATGTATGTGTTAGCTTTGCTTGCATTGTTTAAGTTAGTCTGCACTTCCCTCTCTATACTGCCTCCGGTTTCACTGCATAGCTTTGACTCTTCTTGCTTATGCCCTGATCACTTCGAGTTTTGTGCTTGACCATATGCATATTGCTACTAATTCATACATGCTTTTAAGTTTTGGTGTAGATATAGTTCTGGCCATTGTGTGCATAGTTTTGTGATCTGGTTCCATTGATGATGGTGTAAAAGTAGCTTGTCTAGTTCATTGTAGTGCACTATATCATGTCATTATCTTGTGTACCATCTGGAGCTCGAGTTGCTTCACTTGCTCGATTTGCTCGATTACATGTATTTTGCTGTTTGAACTTGTCAAGAGCATTTGTTGGTTCATCATTATTTTATGTACTTTGGGGTTTTGGTTGAATTGCATATTGAACTGGTGCATGCTTTGTACTTGTAGTCTTCACTGCAACCACATTATCACTGTATGTTTTGTTATATCGACATTTCACTGGTGCATGTGTTTTGTTCTGGTTCATGTATATGCTCCATTGATATCTTGTTGCTGTCTGATATGCATTAGCTTGAGTTGAGGCAGTTTGCATATAGTTGCATATATATGTCAGCGTTGGTTTGAATTTTAGAACTGTGCTTGCAACTGTTGTTTTCACTTGAGTCCGAGCTTTTGTTCATGTACATTTGTTTTGCTTTGATGTTGAATTTGATCATTTCATGTTGTCCATTTTGATTTGCACCTGAGTTGAATCCATCTTACAGCTCGGGTTTGACCTTGTGCTGATATCGTGACTTTATTTTTATTACACTTGAGTTGAACCCAGCTTTTCATTTGGGTTTGACCTGTGCTCACCCGTCCCTGCAATATTATCAAGTGTATATCGGTGTGCATGGCCTTGTGGCATCTACAGTGATACATTATACATGTCACAAGTTGTTCGTGTATGATGAATTCAAACTTTAATGATGGCGAACAACCCAAATAACTGAGGAGAATAATATTTTCAAAATATATTTTATTTTACACTGCAAAAATATTTCATTTTAATTTTTACTACTTCTGTGTATATTTTTGCAGATAATTCAGATACTGGATTCAATCTGGAATAGAGTTGAAGATAAGTACGAGTGAATAAGTGATATGTAGTGAGGTGTATTTGTAAATTAGAAATTGTGATGTGATCGAAATTGTATTGTCATTGAATTTGTGTATATATATATAGTGAGAGCTCCAATTTGTACTATTCAAAATTGTAATAAATATTTGTTTGAATAAATTATCTATTTGAATTTAAATTCTGTATTATTTAGTTAACAAATATTTATTTAATTATGTGAAAAATAAAATAGTACATTAACAAATATATTTAAATGAATACATATATATGTGTTTATTATCGTCAAGCAAAAATCATATACTTGCATATTCAACAATCTCCCCCTTTTGATGATAACGAACATATATTTAAGATTTTGAATTTTATTAAATGTATTTGATTATTCAATTTGCTCCCCCTATTTGAATGCTCCCTCTCTACAAAAAGCTCCCCCTTCATATATGCATAAAAATAATATATATATTCAAATGAGCATTGATGTAAATAGAAAATATTTGACCTTTATCTTCCAAAATCTTAACTTTTCTCTCCCCCTTTTGTTATCAGCAAAAGAACAATAGTGTTAGAAAAATAGAGATAAAGTGATAGACATTAATACTATTTTAATACTCAATCGAGTGCAAATATTAAATTTCAATATAAAATAAAACAAAAATCATAAATACTCTGTTTGACTCATATTCCACTTTAGAGTGATAGGGATGATGTCATCATATAAAACCATATAGTTGTGTCTATTTGTGGTATATTTATATCAAAATTAGAATATCTACTAACCATGCATAATCGTTAGGACTTTTAAATGAGATTAGTAGTATTCTAAATTTTTATTAAAAAAATGAATTCAAGTATCTTCTAACCACGCATAACCGTGAGGACTTTATATGAGATTAGAATCAAATTGTCTATTTAATCAATCAATTTTGATATGTGTTCCATACATGTATAACCGTGAGGACTTTTAAATGAGAATTGAAGCACATAATCAAAAATCCCAAGTAATTCATCGATGCATAACTGTGAGGACTTTTAAATGAGAGTGAATACTTTGGATGTTTCTATTGCTAAAATATAATAAAATGAACAACAAATAATTTCCCGTTTAAAATACCACATATTGACATACTATATTGGATTTTGATAAGTGATGGTCGATAGAAATATGATAGAATTAGAGATGGTCATGGAATTTTTACCAACAAAAATGTTTATAACTCTTGTTTAAATTTCTAAAGAAATTTACTAAATATACTATCTCAAGTTATATATATGATTAATATCAACACTTATCACTTTTTCAATCACTATTTATCCTTTAGATAATCAATAGGGAGTCAGATTAGTTAATGTAGTCATTTAAAATCAAATCAAAAAATAATTGTAAAATCAAATTTTCTAAAATGACTAATATGAAACAAGGTCAACAAAAATGATTTCTAGAAGGGGTTTTATAAAAGAAAAAATGTCTGCAATTTGAAAATTATTTGAAGTGAAAAACATGCAGATATTTTCTTTGAAAAATGATGCAACTAATGAATGTCTCGACATAAATCATGTTCCACTAGTAATTTTCTATCAACTAGATTACCAGTGTAATCTGCATCTGAATTTCTTGTTGACTCAAATTTATCATTAGATCAATGTCATAGACCAAACCGTGAAGTGCACAACAAAATATCTTAAAATTATTTTTAACGGCTTTTAAATGAAATTGAATTGAAACCGTGCAAATAAACAAATAATGTAAAATCTAGAAGCCGTAGGATAAACCAATATATTTATATGCACCAAGAGTAATCATTAATCAATAAAAACACCATCATTAGTCTAAACAAATCTATATGAAGTAGTTCAAAGACTCTAGAGGTGCATGTAGTGTTCTCGGTAAAATGTATAATTAACCAACAATTTTGAAAAGTCAGAATCAAAATCAGCATTCATTTCTTTATCAATAACTGGCTGAAATAAATCAGATTATGGTGCAGGTTATCACAATTAATATATCATTCAAGATTATTATACCTTTACCTGTTTTACCTTTACTGATAATATTTCGTTGTTGCCCATTGTGATTCTGCCACCTTTATACTAGGCTAAGGAACTTTGATTAATCACCTGTTGTGTATCTGGAACAACTAGAATCCAGATAACACTGTTGTTGTTCCTTAGCCTGCCATCACACCTACATGATAAAGAATTTTTGTGACCTATTTGTTTTTATAAGTCCACGGTTGGTAGTGGCAAAAGATTTTGAAAAATATAATTGTGTAGACCCAAAACTATTTACATATCTTCCTTTCAGCACCCAAATTTGTATAACTTTGAGGGATTTTATATTCGTGCCTTTTGGAACCCAAATTGGTATGGTTTTCACATTTTTGGGTCTATACCAGCAAATATTGTTATTGTGTTCAGTTTTTCCACATGTTGTGCACTTTGAATTGACTTGATTAATTTTTCTTTTAACAGATTCATATTGATTATACCCAAGTCTTTGTCTAACTGTATTAATAGTTTGTTTCCCTAGTAGCATATTCAACGATCTTTCTCCTTTGGAAAATTTTTCTAAAGTCGTTGACAGTTGTTGGACTTGTGTTTTGAGAGATTCATTTTCATTTAATAATTATGTGCACTTTTCATTGGAATTTTCTCTCCTTGTATTTTCACTTTCTTTGAAAATCAGAATTTCATTTCCTAATGATTTAATTTTAATTTATGATTTTTTAATCTCTTCTTCGAATGTTGGACACTTATCACACTTAGGGCTCTTAGTTTGACAGTTTTTAACCAATTGATAAAGCTATTTATTTGATTCTATCAAACTATCTCTTTGTGATTCAATTTTGGCATATTTTCCCCTAAGTCTTTCACAACGGCCATTTACATCATGGAAATATATAAGTAGTTCTGAGTGAGAAATTTTTGATACCTCGCTTGGCTCGTCATTGTCGCTATCAGTTATACCACCTCGAAGGCACAGATATACTTTTCCACTCTCAATTCTAGTGCTTTTCCAATCATCATCACTTTTATTCCATAGGGCTGCAAAACTTCTCCTTTTTGATTTCTTTTCTAGGCCATGTCGATTCTGAGGACAATTGGGCTTGATATGTCCGGGTTGTTGTAATTGTGACAAATGATCTTCCGTTCTTCTGGGTTGTTTAGTGCTTTGATTATTCTGCTTTCCAATTGCTGATTAAGAGCTGGATTTCCGTGTCCATGATTCCACTTTTTCAATTTCCTCATTAATAGTGCCAACTCAGCTGCTCCATCATCATCGTCCTCATCATCGCTTTCAGTTGTTCCTTTGAGAGCTATTGATTTCTTTCAAGTATCTCCTCCTTCACGCTCTTCCATGAATTTCATTTCTAGCTCATAAGTGGTGGGATTTCCGATGAGTTCTTCAACTTTGATTTGCTTCAAATCTTTTGATTCTTGAATGGCAGTCACTTTTGGTTCAAAACTTCGTGGAAGGACTCTGAGGATTTTTCGGACTATTTCCAACTCTATGTATGACTTTTTAAAGCTTTTGATTTGTATACGATATTGGAAAGTCGTCCGCACATCTCTTTGACATTTTCGTCCTTGGCCATTATGAAGTTCTCGTATTCGCTACTAAGCATGGCAAAGCGAGATTCTTTGACTTGAGATGTTCCTTCGTGAGTCACTTCAAGTGTATGCCATATATCCTACGCAGTTAGACAATGTGAGACATGATTAAATTCAATATGATCTAATGAACAAATAATAGGATTCAAAGCTTAGGCATTCTGTAACTTATTTTCTAGATCTGTCCATTGATCAATTGGATTTTCAATTTCCTAATTATTTACTATTATAGTCGGTGCTGTAAAACCTGTCTCAACTATATTCCAAGCATAAATGGTTTTCAGAAAAAATTTCATTCTATTTTTCCAGTAAGCATAATCACCATTGAACATTAGTGGTCTAACTATGGACTGACCCTCAGCAAAAGCAGTATTAAAAGAAGCCATTTTAAAAACTAAAATTTTAAAACAAAAATTGGTTTTTGACAAATCAAAATTTTAAAACAAAAATGGCTTTTGTTCCTAGCTCTATACCACTTGTAGGATCGATTTCACCCTAGAAGGGGGTGAATAGGGTGATACTATCAGTTATAAAAATTATTACGGAAGTTTATATAAAATAATTTCAACAAAGATCACAGCAGAATAATAGCAACATAGATAATAGCAGAATATAAAAAACAGAAAATAGAACACACATATTTACCCAGCTTCGGCAAAACCCTGCCTACGTGCTGCCACCAATTCTTTTACTAGAAATTAAGTAGTCAGACGCTTACACACATAAACTCGCGACACCCGGTATCCACTAACCTAACTCTACATTAAAAACCCTGCTACAACTCAGCCACCGAGTTGAGAATTCTCGAACTACACCACCGCAATTCGTCCCCTAGTCACATGACTAGAAAATACAATTATTGAAAAGAAAAATACAAATTGAAAAAACAATTATAAAACAAAACCCTAATTTTAAAATATAAAGCCCAAATTAAAATAAAACAGCCCAAATATTAAAGTGAAAATAATCTTCCCTTTTTCTTTTATCTCTAATCGGCCGTTTCTTTTCCTTGGTACTCATTCCTTTTCGTTCGAAATTAGGGCTTTATATAAATTATAGACGCCGATTTATGGCTCGATCGAATGATGATTTACGTTCCTTGCTTTGTCGGTCAATGGTCTCTTCTTTTTGCATATGGCTCCTTCAATTTTGATCAAGTTCCAATGTGAATTCGGTACGTAATTTGTTATTTTTTCTTTACTGTTTTGCTTGCTTGAACTCGATCTTGATTCGAGTTGAATGATTATTCTTTATTGCTTGAACTCGAATGGATACTGAAAGCCGATGATTAATAGGTTACAGAGGATTCTAATTCCTATATTTCCGTTCAAATAAATTCATTCGAATTCGCCAATTATTTTGTTCGGTTGTTCGGTTGTTCAATGTTGCTTCGATGTTGATGATGATTTTTGACTTTGTCACTTTGTATATATTTTGATTTCTTGTTTCTCACGGCTTGATTTCTTTCATGGCCACCACGGCTTCGATTTCTGTATTGTTCGATTTCGGCATTGACTTGTTCAATATCGGCTTTGAAACTACTGTTGACATTATTTGATTCTTATTCGAAGTGATTTTGATTCTCTATTGACTTTTGGTTACTTTGAAACTTCTACTGCTAAAAATGTTAGACCTTAACTTTGTTATACTCTTGACCATTTGCTGTGTTTTACCTCTGACAGAATTCGGCCTATATTTGTGCATTGCATACATGTGTGTTCATATATGTATGTGTTAACTTTGCTTGCATTGTTTAAGTTAGTTTGCACTTCCCTGTCTATACTGCCTCTGGTTTCACTGCATAGCTTTGAGTCTTTTTACTTATGCTCTGATCACTTCGAGTTTTGTGCTTGACCATATGCATTTTGCTACTACTTCGTACATGCTGTGAAGTCTGGCATAGATATAGTTTTGGCCACTATGTACATAGTTTTGTGATATGGATCCATTGATGATGGAGATGAAGTAGCTTGTCTGGTTCATTGTAGTTCACTGTATCATGTCATTATATTGTGTACCATCTGGAGCTCGAGTTGCTTCACCTGCTCAATTTGCTTGATCATATGTATTTTGCTGTTTGAACTTGTTTGGAGCATTCGTTAGTTCATCATTGTTTTGTGTACTTTAGGGTTCTAGTTGCATTGCATATTGAACCGATGCATGCTTTGTGCTTGCAGTCTTCACTGCAACCACATTGTCACTGTATGTTGTGTTATCTGGTCTTCGGCATTTCACTGGTGCATGTTTTTTTTCTTGTTCACGTATATGCTCCATTGATATCTTGTTGCAGTCCGATATGCATTTTCTTGGATTGAGGCAGTTTTCATATAGTTGCATATATGTGTCAGTGTTGGTTTGTATTTTTGAGCCGTGTTTGTAACTGTTGTTTCACTTGAGTCTGAGCTTGTATTCATGTGCATTAGGGTTTTCTTTGATATTGTACTTGACCATTTCATGTTGTACATTTTGATTTGCACTTAAGTTGAATCCAACTTATATCTCGGGTTTGACCTTGTGCTGATATCGTGACTTTATTTTTATTGCACTTAAGTTGAACCCGGCTTTTCATTTGGGTTTGACATGTGCTCACTTGTCTCTGTAATTTTATCAAGTGTATATCGGTGTGCACGGCCTTGTGGCATGTACAGTGATACACTGTGCATGTCACAAGTTGTTCCTGTATGATGAATTCAAATTTAAATGATGAAGAACAACCCAAATAATTGAGGAAAATAATATTTTCAAAATACATTTTATTTTTACTGCGTCAATGTATATATTTGCAAATAACTCAGATGTTGGATTCAATCTAGAATAGAGTTGAAGATAAATACAAGTGAATGAGCTATATGAAGTGAGGTGCATTTGTAAATTAAAAATTGTGAGGTAATCGAAATTGTATTGTCATTGAATTTATATATATATAGTGAGAGCTTAAATTTGTACTATTCAAAATTGTAATAAATATTTGTCTGAATAAAAAATATGTTTGAATTTAAATTCTGCGTTATTTATTTTATTTAGAAAATATTTATTTAATTATGTGAAAAATAAAATAGTACATTAGCAAATACATTTAAATATATATATGTGTGTGTGTGTGTGTGTGTGTTTATTATCATAAAAAAAATCATATACTTGCATATTCAACAGCCAAGCATAAGCGTCCCGGTTTAGTTCTGTCGATATCTTCAAGCGAGGGGACAAACCAAGGTCAATCTCACTAGAGGACCTATAAGGAGGGCCATAACAATAGTTCTTGCCTACATACCAACCTTCGATTTTGCTAATTTATGTAAGGATTTCACAAGTCTTGGGGGAAAGCTGTATGTAGGGACTAAGTCATATATAGATTCATGGGTATGGGTTCATGCTTGTGAGCGGATTTTTCGGTTGATACATCTTGCCAATGAGGTGAGGAGGCAATTTAGTTACTTGGTAGTTACAAGGGGAGATCCTGAGTTGGTGGGAGGTAGTTGTGGCAGAGATTAATGGAAGAGAGATTACATGGGAAGAGTTTCGGAGATGCTTTGAAATAAAATTTCTGTCTAGAGCTGAGGAAGGAGTGCGGTTATAGAAGTTTATTCATCTTAAGCAAGGAGACATTTCAATAAAATAGTATATAAATCTATTTAACGAGTTGACTAGGTTCAAGATGGAGTTTATTAATACCCTGCATAAGAAGGCTTTGAAATTTGCTAAAGGCTGAACCAACCCCTTCAAGGTTTTGCTCTAAGTCATATTCCCAACGGTGTTGCATATGAGGGTTTAGTGGAGATGACCTTGTTGAATACCATCTCCTAGGAGGAAGCAAAGGAAGAACCCAAGAAGATTGGAGGAGAAGCACAAAAGTAGAATCAGCGCAAGGAGGAGTTGGACCCATGGGAAAAATCAAGAAGCAAAACATGCATTGCAAGAAGCGTGGCAAATGGGTCATTTTACGAAGGAGTCCTAGACAGATAGTTCGAATTTCAAGTGTTACAATTGCAATCAATCTGGGCACATAAAGCAGGAGTATCCAGCACCTCAGAAGACCTCTACCAAGGTGGTACCAGTTATGCACTAGACATAGTACCTAGCTTGAGTATACCGCCAGTTACATAAAAGGGAAAGAAGGTCGTGATTGTAGGTGCGTTAACTCTATCTGGTTTATCTATTTGCACTTTATTTGACATGGGGGTATCACACTCTTTCAATTCTAGTGGATTTGTGGATGATTTACACTTAAACCCTAGCATAATTGCAGACACTATAGTTGTATCAAACCTGGTAGAAGGATCTGCCTGTTTATCTATAGTATGTAGGGGAATGAAATTATTCATTTTGGAGGTTAAGTTCAATTGTGATGCTTTTGTCTTAGGATTCTTTGGGTGTGGGTGGGTACTGGGCATGGATTGGATTATTATGTATGGAACTATCATGTATTGTGGTAAGAAGGCTATTAGGTTAAGTATGTGTAGTGGACGTAGTTCGGTGGTTTATTGTGATTCCCGAGAATCAGTTATGTTAAGTTATTTGTATTCATTCGACCTATCACACGACCAGTGAGATTCAGCGCCTAGAGTTAGAGATTACCTAGATGTCTTTTTCGAGCTTAACGATCTCCTACCACAGCAAGAGATCAAGTTATGAATTTATCTTTTAGAGAACACTCGACCTATTGCCTTACCATTAAGGCATATGGCTCCAAAGGAGAGATGCGAATTGAACAAGCAAGAAAATGAGCGGTTGGAGAAAAGCTTTATCACAAGGAGTATTTTAGAATAAGGAGCATCAATTTTCTTTGCCAATAAAGCGGATGGTTCTCTAAGGCTTTGCATTGATTATAGGGAGCAGAATAAATTTACAAAGATGATTCGATATCCATTTCCCCAATAGATGATATCCTTGGTAAGTTGGTTCAAGTGAAGGTGTTCTCATAGCTTGATTTGGCTATGGAATTTTACCAGTTATGTGTTGCCGAGGATAGTATCCAGAAGTCTGCTTTTCATACACCCGACGGACTTTATGAGTAGTTAATCATGTCCTTTGGACTAATCAATGCACTCACCTACGTTGTTGATATGATGAATCAAGTTTTCGGAGGGTTTCTTAACAAGTTCTTCATGATATCTGTGGATGATATTTTGGTATATTCGAAAAGGAGGATGAGTGCATGTTGTATTTAATAA
The DNA here is from genome assembly GCA_030765085.1 of Allium cepa. NCBI lineage: Eukaryota > Viridiplantae > Streptophyta > Magnoliopsida > Asparagales > Amaryllidaceae > Allium > Allium cepa. Next base: position 448,184,400 of record CM060931.1, read on the forward strand.
ATTTCTCCATACTCTCCGTGAGCATAATTTGAAGGTAAAGTTTTAAAGTGCCACTTTTAGCCAGAAGAGGTGCGCTTTTTGGGACATGTTGTCTTGGAAAGTAGGCCGACAGTCGATCCCAGTAAAGTTGCTACAATTTAGGATTAGCTTGTGCCGACGAACGCCATAGAAGTGAGGATTTTTCTTAATTTGGTGGGCTACAATTGGAAGTTCATTAAGGACTTCGCGAAGATCTCTACCCCTTTAACCCACCACATCGAGAGGAATTTAGTTTCCTCGTGATATTTAGTGATAATCAGTAATGTAGCAAGAAAATTCTACTGCCAAGTGTCATTTTAGGCAAATAGACAAAATTATTAAGAAGTTAAATCATAGCTAGAAATGCATATGCATGTTGCATGTAAATGAATTATTCCTGCTGAGCTAAAATTAAGACTAAAAATGGATGCTCGAAATTTTGAAATGTGTCGTGAGGACGCTTTTATTAAGTCAAAAGAAGCATTGACTAGTGCACCAATTTTGGTATTGTCAGATGGTATGAAAGCATTCATAGTATATACCGATGCTTAGGGTAAAGGGTTGAGCGCAATCATGATGCAAGAAGGAAGAGTGGTATGATAGTAGGCGGTTGAAGGTCCACGAAAGAAACTACCCTACCTTTGATCTTGAGTTAGCAGCCACTGTCTTTGCACTCAAGTCATGGAGGCATTATCTTTTAGAAGAGTGGTTAAAGCTGTATACAGATTAGTAATCTTTGTAATATTTGTTCTCCTACAAGGACTTGAATTTAAGGCAGTAGAGGTGGAGGAGTTTTGGCATCCTACGAATTTGATATCTCTTATACCCCAAGCAAGGACAATGTAGCAACGGATGCCTTGAGAAGATAGCTTGCAGTGTCGAGTCCTTTTCTCTTAGGGTGGAAGCATTTGGAGTTCATTTCTACATTTGATTTCCGACCATCATTAGACATACCTTGGAATTGTTAGTAGCTTTAGATGTGCATCTTGCACTCATGGAATGTATTAAATTCAGTCAAAAGCAAGATAAAGGGTTAGTTGACATTTTAGGCGAAGCTTGGTAGAGGAGAGCATTCGAGTCATTTGAGGTGTTATGCCATTGAATCGAAGGGAAGGTTTTGGAGTGATAGTAGATTATGTGTTCCTCTCATTACGGAGTTGATTGATATGGTATAAGCCGAGTCTCATTGTTCGAGGATGACCATTCATCCCCGTAAAGATAAAATGTATTGTGACATGAAAGTCTTTTATTGGCCTGGAATGAAGAAGAATTTAGAGGAGTATGTAGCTCGATGTATGACTTACCTGAGGGTAAAGGCAGAGCAAAAGAAGTTGAGAGGTTTGTTGCAGCCATTTGATATTCCTCAGTGGAAGTGGGAGAGTATTTTGATGGATTTTGTCAATGGTTTGCCGAGTAGTAGGCATAGAAATGAGAGTATTTGGATCATATTCATCATTTTATACCGGTTAGGAGTACAAGGACGACGATACCTTTGGTGACTTTATACGTGAGGGAGATCATTCGGTTACACGGAGTTCCTACTAGCTTCATTAGCAACGGAGATTCGCTTTTCATCGGTGAGTTTTTTAGCAATCTATAAGAGGCTTTGGGCTTTCAGTTGAGCTTGATTACCACTTATCATCCATAGATGAGCGAACAGAATGAGGGAGTGAAAAGGTTTTTGGAAGATTTACTTCAGATGTTCATTTTGGATTTTGGAGGCTCATGGGAGGGTCATCTGTTGTTAATGGAGTTTACCTATAATAAAAACAAATATTAGGCGAGGATTAGGATGGAACCATTTAACGCCTTATACTGTAGACCTTGTAGATCACCATGTTAGTGGGGCACTACAGATAGAATTATTCTTAGGTCAGACATGGTGAGGGAGACATCGGAGAAATTTGACTTGATCCATAGAAGAATGAAAATTATGCAAGATAAGCAGAAATATTATGTTGTCAGGAGACGTATGAATTTAGAGTTCGTAATAGGCAACATGATGTTTGTGAAGGTCTCATCACTTAAGCACGTTATGAGGTTTGGTCGTTCGAGGAAGCTAGCACCGAGGTTTGTAGGACCTTTCCCGATTATTTGTAGGATAGAGAAGTTGGCATATAGGGTAGAGCTTCTTAAGAAGTTAGCGGGAGTACATAATGTTTTCCATGTGTCGCACTACCCACCCACAACTTGTTAAAGTCCAATAGAAAGACGATCTAGAAGAGAGTACATGGGAGTCTGAGGAGAAGATCTGAGTTATCCACCCACAACTCTTTTTTGGTATATTTTCGATTTAAATTTAATAAGTAGAGATTTCTTGTGCATCGGGACTTAGCTTGGTGTACCCTTTAGGTAAAGACTATTGGATGGTTGTAAACATGTCATTAGGACATGTTATGGATGATGTACGCTAGTAAATCTATTAACTAGATTGTTTCTTTCACAAATTTAGGACAATATATCCTCTAGATAGTACACACAAGCTCACACCATCTCTTGTTTATTGTTTATTGTGTTGAGCATTATGCATGGATTGAATGGTTGCCCATACGTGTAGAATTGCTAGTATATTTACATAGGATGTTGCATACATTTTGAATTCAAGGCATAAGCATTTCATGAAAGGAGGTCGACTAGATCAGTAGACGCCTGCTCTTTGCGTTAGTATAGGTTCATATTTCACGCTTATGTATGAATATACCGCATTAGAAATTTATTAAGGACAATAACTGCTCGTGGATGATGGTTGAGTAGATGGTCGTAGCTACTAGTTTTTGCGTGAACAAGTTACTTTTCCACCCTTTGAGATTCCAGGGATGAAATCCTTTTAAGAGGGGGGAATATAACATCCTAGAAATTAAGTGGAGAATTTAATAAGAAAATTAAATTTAAATATAACAAGGGCTAAAATGAAATTCATACAAACATCCAAATTTAGTTATGAAACATGAACCATTGCGTTTATAGCAATTTTCTAGACAATTTCCATAAATAACACTTTGAAATCGGAGTTAGTACGGAGAAGTTATAGACGTTTGAAAGTTTTAAAACGAAATAAATTAAAAAACAAAACATTCATAATAAAACAATGTTACTGGTCGGCACCCTGTGGTGTGTTGGTCGACATGAAGTGATCGACCGTTCCACCCTACGGTCGACTGATTGACATCTGTTTTATTAAATCTAGAGAGACAATTGAACATAATATTTTTCTTCAGTGCCAAGTAACAAATGTGCGTCCAAGATGAATCTAAAGATTCCTTAAGGTAAATCTAAGCTCCATATCAACTTGAACCCCTATAAACAAACACTAAACCTAACCCTAATTTCATTAGAAAACTAATAGCATACTGAAACTCCGCCAAAATTTCTTCTCTCCACTTATAATTTTTTTATGCAAATTGAAGAGAACACTAGTAAATCGGATCAAGGAGGGATAAGTTAACGGGTGTTGATTCTCTGATGAAGCATAGAGCTAGAGCTTGGATACATGGTGGGTGGGAACAATTTTAATAAATTGATTATTTACATGTAATTTTAATCTATTCTATCTGATATAGGATGTTAGTAATTAAAGTGTAAACCTTAAATGTTTAATCAGAGATTTGAATTAGTAATTGAAATTGGTATAAATTAGCTAATAACCTCTCTTATAATTGAATAGAAATCCCCAAAAATAGGTTAACCCTAAATTAACTAATATATTTACACCGATATAAATCTATGAATTTTAATTAATAAAAAGTAGGGTAAATTGCAAAGACCGGTCAACATAAATTGATGATTTGGGTTCACTATGTAACTCATAATTGATGAAATTAATTAACTATTAAAATCGAATAAATGAAATCAGAAAATCTTCAAATTTACACTGCAATTGATCGACCGTTCACCCTAAACGGTAGACCACAAACGGTTGACCAGTAAGGTTTGGTGGTCGACCGATTGGTAGCCCCAAAATGTAGTCTGAACCTCTGCCTAAGACCCGAGTTTTAAATTATTGTTAATTATTTACATATCACTTATATATAAATGGATGTTTGGAATAGTAGGGGAGCTAATTCCCTATGAAACGATGCTAGGACGTTGCAGACTGGGTTAATTTAATTTATCCAGTGGGGAGTCGATTGTTCGATTGGGGGCGGCAATTTTATTGCAAATGGCACGCATAAGAGGTTCTACGTTGGACACGCGACACTGACCGATGCCTGATGAAGTATGAAGATCCGGCACAATAGGGGTTCCTTGGTATTCAGGATTTCTAACGCACGTGATACTGTGTTGATGATGGATTCCGGTGCAAGCAATAAGAGTTATATTGTAACATCCCTCTATTTGGAGGCCCAAAAACTAAAGGGTACGGATGCTGCAGTCATACATAGTTATTAATCTTCAGCGATCAAATATAGTGGTGTTAGGTTTATTGTTATAGAGAAACACAAGAATATGGAAAAAAATTAAACTTCAACCAAATCACAATTCATTTCAAAATATTTCCAATTCATTACATAATCCCACAGTCGCAAATCACGATCAGATAAAATATATTTATTACAACAGACACCAAGAGCGACATATGAAGATGGCCTCTTGGATGATCAGAGTATATATAGGTAATATAGCAACTTTGCCATTACAATCGACGCAGCAGAATCAAATAAAAGAGAACTCTATATAGCTATCATGCCTTCTGCACGTCTCTGGAAGCTTTTTTCGTCTAATGAGGTACATGAAAACCTCAACTCTCAAACTATTCAAAATCAATTGAGTACCCAAGAGTTTAAGGGAAAACATAAACTTTGAGTCAGACATAAAGCTTGGTATGAATAATAATCTACCATCGCTTATCATATAGATAGCTAGTGAGACCACGACGCTTAGCGGAACGGTTTTTCCTCTCACTGGTATCCTAAAACCTTTATAAACCATATACCGTGCTCTTACATCCACCCAGATTAAAACAATTGAAAACAATATAATATGATGAGATGCAAAACAACTAAATCAATTATGGACTACCCATCCCGATTTGTTTTAACCATCTGTCTCGATTACAGTTTCTAGGTTCACTATTAACCTATTAGTTTTCATGGGTTGACAAATAACCAGTAGGGCATTTAAGGACTCTCTGATTTCTTAGTTTCCAAGGGATCACTATGAACCTATTGGTAACTCCAATATCTATACTCTTATCCTAGTTTTCATGGGTTGACTAGGAATCTATTAGTCACTCCAATATCTTCTATTCTTGTCGTAGTTTTCATGGGATAACTAGGAACCTATTGATATCTGTCAATATCTTAATCTTAATATGGTTTTCATGGGCTAAATACAAACCGACTAGCCCTTGCCAGTATCAAATCATAGTTATCATGGGCTTACTATGAACAATTCTTTTTGACATAGTCTTTTATACATAGTTTTCATGGATTAACTATGAAGCTATTGGCCCATGCAAATATATTTTCCAATACATAGTTTTCATGGGATTATTGAGAACCTATTGTCCCCTGCCACTATGTTTCTTTTTAAAATTTTCTTGTCTTCCTGACCTCCTGGATGAAATTATACTCATTCAGGAGTTAACTTTAACTTATATTCACTACTGGGTCAACCTAACTAGTTATCCTGCCCTTTTCCCCAAATTACAGTTATGGGATTCAAAACAATGTGAATATATTTATATTTGAAGAAGCAAACATAATAACATAACAATACCACTCATGCGGGTTTAATATAAAACATGATTAATCCCTTTAAACCATAATTTTATCAAGGAAAACATCTTCTTAAAATCATTTCAAAAAATTTAGCCATGGTTTTTTCCTTTTAAAAATGAGTTTGGGTTACAAAACCTTTCGACGCCTACGAAACCTTTCTTTTGACTTAATAGGATGACCTCCTTTGAAAGCATAAAAATCTACCTTCATAACATTAGGCTTCCGCCTTTCTAATACTTTAGAACCTTCATTTCGAAACCTTTCGACTGTATTAAAGTAATAACATTTAACTTTAGAAGCATAGGTTCGAAACTAGTTGAAAGTAACTATTTCGACACCATTGGAAGTAACCATTCTAAAACCATTGAAAGTCCCCCTTTCGAAACCATTAGATTTATATTGAAATATTATTTTGGTCAAAGTGAATATAGGCGAAAGCATCTCTTTCGAAACCATCCTTCATCAGATATAAATATCGTGGAAAACATAATGGAGTCAGCACCATCCCTTTCGAAAGCATAAAACATCTAGGTAAAATATTAGAAGGTGGGCATCGAAACCCTTTTCAAAACCATTGCCATTGAAACCCCTAACCCCTTTTGAAAGCTACAGGAAGTGGCTTAAACTTTATAAATCAAAGTACCTTTCGACAACATTGATACCTTCAATAACATTGAAAGGCTAATGAATGGCAACATGGCTTCGATTGGGTCGGAACCCCTTCTTCCAAAAGCATTCCCATTCGAAAGCAAACTTAAGTTAATGGCAACCCTTTTGAAAACTTTTTAATATCTCTTTCAAAACCATATGCTTTGTCTCCTTCGAAGGCTTAAACAAAACAAAGGTAGGCGCTTCTCATTTTAAAAAAAATCAAGGTAGCGTCTCCTTCAGAAGTCATGCTTTCGACACCTAACCTTTCGTCTTTCTCCAATCCACTGCTACCATCATTGTGATACCTTATGTATTGGTTTTGGCTTAGTATGTTTCGACTGGGTTGTAGGTAAAAACTCTATGTCGAAAGGTAGTTCTAAAGAAGGTGGAACTTACTTTTCTAAGTAAATTTGGTTTAATACTACTTAAAGTAAACCTATTTTAATTAACCTGCTACGTGTCAACAAAAGATTGGTTTCCTCAACCTTTTTAAATTCTTTACTAAAATAATTGCTTCTAATTTCAGATCTAAACCACAGTTAAGTTAATCAAATAAGCCCTTCCATTAAGCAAAACCAATTTTGCAAAGAAGTCCCTTTTCTAAAATAATTTAATTGGCATAACAAATCACTTTGGAAAAATCTCCAAAAATTCCAAAAATTCACTTTAATCATATCATCTAATGTATCAAAATTCCTGACCCAAATCATTAATATATTTTCCAAAATAAATTTATAAACCCAAATGGCCATATTTTCCTTTGAAAATTCATAAAAATCTTTTCATAACTTGGAAAATTACCAAATTTGAAACCTAACTCCAAAATCATGTTTATACAACACAAATTTTTTCATGACATTTAAACATCAACGTAAACCGATTTTACCCAAAAACTGTGTATAAATTCACTCAAACAATCTTGTTTAAATTAAAAAATCAATATTCTAGCATATCTTCTTCCAATTCATCATATAAACGAATTTAACCTTTAATCCAAAAACATATGATTCAAAAAAAAGTAGAGATGGAATTATTATTCACCTCGATTCTAATAAGGAGAATGGATTGAGATTGATTTCCCTTAAGCTTGATTCTCTAGATTTTAATTGAATTCTTCTTTCTTAATGACCGGCTCTTCATTAATCTTTTGATTTGCGTATTTTCAAAATGACGCGAATGGGTAGTAAAATGGTAGGAACGAAAATATATAAGGGTAAGGCTTATGGGAAGGAAATTCCTAATATACCCTTATGTAATTTGATTAACCCAAAAACCATTCTTAAGCCCATTAATTATTTTATTAGGCACGACATAATTAAATTGATTCAAATCTCAACCCCCTTATCACTTAACATTTACATTATTCTATTTAAGTTATCTAATTAAATCTCTTGAATAATATTATTACAAATTAGGGGTGTTACAGGCTCCCTTCCTTAAAGAATTTCATCCTCGAAATTCAATAAGGACTAAATACTAAACATATCAATCATCTGTATCGACTCCTAACAACCACACTAGTCCACCAGACCAGGAATTATCTATATAAATCTTTTATAGACATACCCTCAAAGTAGATCAGGATAAGTATCTTAAATCTCCTCCTTTGTCTTCCAAGTACAGTCCTTCTTGTTGTAACTCCATTGAACTTTTACTAACTTGACTGTCGTGTTCCTCAATCTTTTCTCATCTCACACAACGACCCGAAATGATTGTATCACAAAAGTCAAATTAGACTCTATTACTAGATCTTCCAACCCAGTCAGAGGAATAGTGGCCTGTGGATCATGCACATACTTGCGAAGATGTGACACATGAAATACTTTATGGACACCTGCCACACTACTTGGCAACTCTAGTCTGTATGCAAGCTTTTCAATCCTTTTTATAATCCGGAATGGACCAACATATCTTGGTGCCAATTTCCCCGACTTCTCGAACCGTACCACACCCGTCATCGGTGACACCTTAATGAAAACATTGTCTCCAACTGAGAACTCTAGGTTGCCTCTTATCTACATAACTCTTCTGTTTGGATTGAGCTTCCTTCATCCATTCTTGGATTAACTCAATCTTCTCTGATGCTTCTCTAACCAAATCTAGACCTAAGACCAATCTGTCTCCAGTCTCCAACCAACATACGTGGAATTAGCATGGCTTTCCATAAAAAGCTTCAAAAGGAACCATTCCTATACTAGTCTGATAACTGTTATTATAGAAAAACTCAATAAAATGTATGTGATCCTCCCAAGATCCACCAAAGTCCAACAGGAAAGCTCTCAAAAAAATCCTCGAGTATCTTGTTGACTCTCTCTATCCGCCCATCTACTTGTGGGTGAAATGCAATACTCATCTTGAGCTTAGCACCTAACACATCCTACAGACTCTCTAGAATTCGCTAGTGAATAAGGCATCGCTGTTGCTATCTATGCTATAAAAACTCCATGAAGTCTAAATATGTTCTTTATGAACAACCTTGCCAAAACAGGTGCCTTCTTAGTCGATTTTACTGGAATAAAATGGGCACTTTTGGTCAACCTATCCATAATGACCCATATACTCTCATTTCCTCTTCTTGACCTTGGCAAACTATCTATAAAATCCATGGATATCAAATCCCATTTCCAAACTGGAATCTCTAAAGGCTTAAATAACCCACTCGTTTTCTGATGTTTGCCTTTCACTTATTGAAGTTTACATACTACCTAACCCACAAGCCAACATCCCTCTTCATGCCTTCCCAATAAAAGCTCCTCTTCATATCTTGATACATCTTGTTCCCTCCAAGATAAATTGTAAACTTGGATCGATGACATTCACCAAGAACTTCTTTCCTCAAATTCTCAACATTTGGAACACATAGTCATCCCTTCTTTCACAACCACCCTCTCTGGTTAAGACAAAAATACTTTAGATCATCAATCGCCATTCCCACCTCAAGCCTTCTGATCCTCTCGGCTAACACTGGATCTTGCTTTTGCTTAGAAGCAATCCTCTCGATGAACACTAGTCGAACTTCTAAACAAGACATTATGGTGGTACTTTGACTAGAACTAGCAGTCGATCTTAATTGCACACCGCAACTGGTTAAAACTTCTAGATCCTTCCATTCTGTCAGCATAGCTAACATCATATTCTAGTGTCTTTTGCTAAGAGAATCGGCCACTTTATGACTTTTCCCTAGGGTATACTCTATACCAAAAGTCATAAGCAGCCAAAAACTCCAACTACCTCTGTTGTCACATTTTTAACTCCTTTTGAGAGGATAAATATCGTAAAGACTTATGATCGATATACAACTTTCATCTCTCCTCTAAGAGATGGTGCCTTTAGATTTTCAAGGCAAAAATCACAGCTGCCAACTCCAAGCCGTGAGCAGAATATCTTGTTTCATGCAGTCTAAGCTGCCTAGAGGCATAGGCAATGACTTTGCCCCTCTACATCAACACTGCTTCCAATCCAATCCCACATGTATCAGTGTATACTACCAACCCTTGGTTTCCATTTGGAAATACTAACACTGGTGCATTGGTCAACCAATTCTTTAACTTAAGGAATGCTTACTCAAATTTGTCTGACCAAACAAACTTCATGTAACATCCTAGATTTTTAGTAATATTATCTAGGATGTTCAATTAAATAAAATAATATGTTGATTAGGGCATTGAGATTTTATTTTATTAAAGGGGTAGCCATGCCATTTAATTAAAGAATTAAAAGAAGATTAAAAATGAATAAGAGGAAGGGGTAAAATGAGAAAGTTATTCCTACATCCCTTAAACTATGGCCATGTACACTCCATACACGTTCATTTCTTATTCTCAAAACTTATAAGCTAAGGTCGCTAACCATTAATAAGGCAAAGGGGAAGAAGAAAGAAGATAAGCTAGGAATAAACTTAAGCAAATCAAATCTATTCATATCTCAATCTCTTTAATCACAAAGGCTAAGGTGAGTAATGTTTACATCACTATTTTGATTTTTTTTTATTTTAAGATGATTTCGAATTGATTTGCAATGTTTTTCCATGTTTTGAATGAAGGAATGTTTATATATATACTTATTGATGATTCATACATGTTCATATTGATTTTATGATATGTTTTAAGGTAAAAACCCTATTAAATGACATCTTTATCCCTTGTAAATTTTTATGAAAATCAAAAATAATATTTTGAAGATGCATTTCGATTTTTAGAATTTTTGGAAGTAATGTGGATTTTGTATGAATTTTCATGTAAATAAAATGATAATTTAGGTTATAAATTATTTATAGGTAAATAATATAGTTTGGGTCTAAAAATTTTATATGTTAGAAAACGTATTAAAATAGATTTTCTAGAATTTTTCCAAAGTTTCGATAAGTATAAAAATTTATTTAAGGCATGAGACTTAAATGTTTTATATATTTTAAATGGAGAAGGGGCTTTTTGTAAATAATTTGAATTTGTTAATTTTGGAAAATGGCAGCACTTTTGAAAAAGTAATATTGCAACCAATCAGATTTAGACAAATAATGCGGGTTAGGTACAAAAGAAATAGTTTAAAAGTACAAGTAAATAGGTTTTTCACTATTTCGTCTTATTCAGCACCAGGTTCCGCCTCCGACATAGTCGAAACCAATGAATATGGTATCAGGCAACCGGCATGTAATGAATTGTATGTGGGAGAAAGACATAGGGTCAAAACCATGGAGTTCCAAAAGGGTTGAAACTTTGCTTTGGTTTTAAAGAAAAATGCGCCTACTGGCTTTTGACTAAGATGCTTTTGACTTATTTTGGTTTCAATTAGGTCAAATGGTTTAAAAGGAAGTGGTTTCAATTGGGTTGTATCTTTGTTTTAAATAAATGATTTCAACTAAGTCGAAATACGTAGCTGCAGCCTTTTATATTTCTACCTAGCATGTTTCGAAGGGGTTTGTTTTAGAAAATTTACCTATTTCTCCAATGCTTTCGAAGGGGTGGTTTTGACACCATCACTTTTTACTTAGGAAATGCTTTTGAAAGAGTGGATTTCGACTTAAAAGGTTTTTATTACCCTTTTGTTAAATTGAAACGTAACCCAAATTGGTTTTGAAAGAGATGATTTGAATGATTTTAAAAGGAATTGCTTTCGACTTTAATGGGTTTATGTTCTTTTTCTCTACTTGAAGGCAATCCAATGGTTTTGACCGAGACGTTTTCAGTTTGGAAGGAGTTAACTTTAAATGGTTTCTAAAGGTATCCACATTAAATTGAATCCAAATGCTTTCGAAAGGTTTTAAAAGAGGTTTCAAAGAGGTGGTTCCCTAGAGGTTTCGAAGGAGTCGAAAAGTGTAGTTTTCTGATGGTTTAGAAAGGAAAGGTTTTCCAATGGTTTAGAAAGGCGATGTTTAAAGGTTTTTAAAAGAAAGATGTCTAAGGTTTTTAGGCGTTCAAAAAGGGATTTTCAAGGGTTTCGAAAAGATTTTGAGAATGGTTACGATAGGAAGGTTTTGGCCTTTCGGCCCAAAAAAAGAAAGGGTTTCAATGGTTTCGAAAGGGGTGCTTTTAATGGTTTTGAAAGGGGAATTTTAAATGGTGTTGGAGGAGGGACTTTCAAAAGTTAAATGTTTTCATCAACTAATATTTGAGTAAAGTGTACATACGTGTGTGTGTGTGTGTGTGTGTGTGTGTGTGTGTGTATAACATGGCAAGGTGGTTTGGAGTAAAGCATAAGAGAGTACAAATTTTCCTTCTTTGTGTTTGATTTAAAGATCTTAAATCATTTTGAAAAGGTTTTCAAGGAAAATTTTGGGAATATATCCCTATGTAAAATGACTCAGATATTAGAATACTAGATGAGACTGGTATAGGGTTGTGCGTTATACGTTAGCAATTTCCCCCGGCTAATTCAGTCCGAAATTCCAGTTTGTAGGGCTTTGTCACAAGTAAGACTAAAATTAAGGATACAAACAAAAAGGAATATTTTTTGTACACTGATAGGTTATTGGTGAAACCAAAAAACCATTAGGATCAGGTGACCCTGGAAGATGATAAGTTAAGGACAGACCATCCAGAAGAGAAGTATTTAATAGATAGTTAAGGACAGATCGTCCAAAAGAAGTGGTGTGTCTAACAGATTTAGATAAATTTTGATGTTTTCTAGTAAGCCCGAGTCAGCCAAAGGTTAAAAATTAGCCAAACTAAACTTTGTGCATGAATAGATAGTTCATTTTATTACCTGATATATTTATGTATGTTTATATAACGATGCTTTACAAATATTTTTGACTAGTTTTGGTTGTAGAAATAGAATTGCAAAAGATATGTTTTAAAGAAATATTAGTGAGGACAAACCCGTTCCGCTAAGCACCATGGTTTCCCTTAACACAAACTATTATAGATGAACATAATTATTCACACTAGGCTTTATGTCTGAATCGTAGTTTTTGTTTCTCCTTAAACTTTCGGGTGCTCAAAACTAGTTTGATTAGGCTGAGGTTTAAGGGTTTCAGATTTTTGTCTTTTAGCGACCAAATCTTCTGGAGACGAGCAGGTGGCTGTCGGATAGCCAAAAAGGAGTTTTAGTTTTACTTGTTTTGATTCCACTATATATATTAAGTCAATTATAACTATATTTCTCTGATCATCTGTCATATGTCGCTCTTGGCGTATTATTGTAAATTATGTTTGATCAGTATCTGGGAAATAGTTAAGGGATATGAAACTGTGTATGGTATTGTTTTGAAATGTAATCCGTTAAATATTGTTTTTTGGAAAGTATGCGATTTTGTTCATATTCAAATGCTTCTGATATTATGAATACCATTAGCATTGTCATATTTTATCATCGTAAGTTAATACTATAAATGACTGCAGCATCTGTAGCGCTTAGCATTTGGCCTCCAGATACGGGATATTACAACTTGGTATCAGAGCATAGGTTTATTAAAAAAACTAAAAATGGTTTTTGAAAACATAATCCAAAAGAATTAGAGTAGATTGGGGTATGGGATAACGCTATAGTAAAGTACTTTATTTGTTATATATGAGTATACACTTTATCTCTAGTCTCCTATCTTTGTTAGGTTATTTTCTGTATGTCATGGGGTTTTAGTATAGATATGAAAGGAAGAAGAGGAAGAGTTAACCATGGAGGGAAAGGCACCGATAGAAATGTTAGGCCTAATGTGAGAAGTGGTCCAGGTCAGGCACAAGCTGAGAATATAGGTGCTGGAGTCCCACGAGTTGGAATGGAAGCTATGTATCAGTTCTTAGTGAATATGGTGCAGACAGTAGTTGCTACTGGAGTTGTAGGAGGAGGAGTCCGAAGATTCCAATTGTCCAGGATTATGCTAAGATGGGTGGAGATTACAATAAGCTTGGAGGGAAGCCATTTGTTGGAACGGAGGATGTCATTGAGGTAGTGAATTGATTATTGCACTGCAAAAGGACTTTTTGCAGATTTGGGGCTCAATGACGAGCTGAAGAGGATGTTGGCATCTAGACATCTTCACGGAGCTGCTTTGTTCTGGTGGAAAAGTGTAACAGTGGCAGTAGATGAGGAAGAGAGATGACATGGGCAGAATTCGAGAGGAGGTTCCAGGAGAAGTCCATGTCAGTCATAGCATGCTTAGCTCTGATCAAAAAGTTTGCTGAGTTAGAACAAGGAGAGATGTCAATGGTGGGTATGCCAGAAGGTTTGAAGAGTTGGCTCGGTGTGGTTATGCTACCGTTAATACGATGATGAAGAGGAACGAGAAGTTCATCAGGGGATTGAAGCTTGAGCTGGCTAGGGCTACTTCACTGCATATCGAAGATCCCTGTGATGTAGTTATGGAGATGGCCATGAGGCATAAGGAGATTCTTGATTCTCTAGAGAAGAGTAAGGCTAAGGAAGTCCAGGTTGCGCAGGGCAAGAAGCGAAAGTTTTTCCACAAGAAGAATGCTCAAAAGAGTATAGCTGCCAAGAGGGGGAATATGAGATTTTTTGCTTTAAGTGCGATAAGAAGGGGCGTTTCTCCTATTAGTGTCATTCTGGAAAGGCTAAAGAAGTGGTTGGGAAGAATAACATCAGGTGCTTCAACTGTGACCAGATAGGCCATTATAAGAACTAGTGCGAGGAGCCCGCTAAGGATGGAAAGGACAAGGTTTATGCATTGGAGCCTGTTGTTTCTAAGTTGATGGGTCAGAAGAAAGGAAAGGCAGTTTTGGGAGGTATGCTTAAGATTCAAAGTAAGTCATTTAGCATTCTATTTGATACCAATGCATCGCATTCTTTTATATCTAGATGTTTAATAGATAAGCCTAACCTAGAACTCACATATTTAGTTACTTTCTTACGGGTTGCGAATCCAATAGGAGGTTATGCAACTCTAGGGTTGAGGTGTGACCAGTTAGAGTTTAACCTGTTAGGTCATCTTTTTTCTTGCAGTTTGCATGTGTTTGATATTGTGGGGTTCGAGATCATTCTTGGGATGGATTGGTTAAGTGAACGATGCTGGGATATTTTGCTAGGATAGGAAAATATAGCTTAGAACCAGTTTGTAGTAACATGATTGTTTATACCGTAGAAGGTTCTTATAGGGAGATGTATGCCTCGTTGGGTGTTATGGAATTAGAAGATGAGTTGAGTCGAGTTTTCATGGTTAGAGAACTCGCAGATGTGTTTGAGCCTATAGTTGGATTGCCATCGAAACGAGCCATTGATTTCAAACATATTTGGTTCCGTGGGCAGAACCAGTAAGTAGACCACCAAGTAAGATGACTTCTTTAGAAATAAGGGAGTTAAAGATGCAGTTGGTGGATTTAGAAGGCAAGAGTCTTATCAGGCCGAGTAGTTCACCTTAGAGATCAGCTTCAGTGTTTCCTAAGAAACCAGATGGATCGTTGAGGATTTGTATCAATTATCGTAAGTTTAACAAGAGGACGATAAAGAATCAATATCCATTACCTAGGATTGATGATTTTTTCGACCAGATGAGTGGAGCCAAAGTATTTTCACAGTTGGATTTAGGGATAGGTTTCCATCAGCTTAAGGTAGCAGAGGATAGCATACCTTTGATGACATTCAGGACCAGATATGGGTCGTATGAATGGTTAATTATGCCATTCGGACTAACGAATGCGCCAATTTTCTTTATCAATTTGAACTGTTTTTTTTTTTGAGCACTTGGATAGATTCGTATTGGTTTTCATAGATGATATCTAGATATACTCTAAGGATTAAAGAGAGCGTGATTTTCATCTTAGAATCATGTTTGAGACGCTGAGGTAGCATCAGCTGAAAGCGAAGTTTTCAAAGTGTCACTTCTAGAAGAAAGAAGTCAAGTTTCTTGGTTATTTAGTCTCAGAGAAAGGGTTGTCAATGGATCCGACTAAGATAGAGGCAGTGAATAGTTGAAAGAGACCCGAGATAGTAACCAAGATAAGGAGTTTCCTTGGGTTGGCTGGTTATTATCGAAGGTTCAATAAGGATTTTTTGCCGATAGCGGCACCGATGACCAAGCTAACAAGAAAGGATGTGAAGTTTGTGTGGACCGATAAGCATGATGAAGCATTCTGGGGTTTAAAATACTTATTGACCCTTGCACCTGTGTTGGTTCTCCAAAGGGGAATCAAGATTTGGTGCTTTATACCGATGCGTATGGAACAAGATTAGGAGGTGTGCTGATGCAGGGAGGTAAAGTGATTGCGTATGCTTCTAGACCGCTTAGACCGCATGAGGTCAGGATTCTGATGAATGATTTAGAATTGGCTGCAGTGATTTTTGCATTGAAGGTGCGGAGATATTACCTTTTTGGGGAAAGGTTTGGTTACTTATCGATCATAAGTCGCTGATGTATTTGTACTCTCAGAAGGAGCTGAACATGAGACAACAGAGGTGGTAAGGTTTATTGCCACTTATGACTTTGGGATTGAGTAAACACCAGGGAAAGGAAATAAGATTGCATATGCACTTAGCAGGAAACATCAAAATGCAGTTTTAGTGATGATTGCTGAGTGGAAAGATTTGGCGGCATGAGTAGATTGTAGAGTGCAATGGAGATCCGATGCTCGGTTTAGTGGAGATACAATTATATTATCTTGTTTGGAAGTTCGACCCGTGTTGATCGAAAAGATTGCTTCTAAACAGATGAAGGATCCAGTGTTAGCAGAACGGATCAGGAAGCTAAGAAAAGGAACTGGAAGTGATGGCTTGAAAGATTTCAGTATTGACCAGAATGGGTGGTTGAGAAAGAAAGGAAGCTACGTGTTTCAAATGTAGGAAACATCAGGAAAGAAATCTTAAAGGAATGCCATCATTGGATGTTCACCATTCATCCAGGAGGTATTAAGATGTATCATGATATGAGGAGGAGTTTCTTTTGGGACATTATGAAGTGGGATATTGTTTTGTGTGTAGAGCAATGCTTGAATTGCTATCAGGCAAAAGCTGACACTAGAAGCCAAGTGGTTTGCTACAGCCAATGGATATTCCAGTATGGAAGCGGGATTTTATATCAATGGACTTTATTAACGGGTTGCCAAGGTCGAACAAGGGAAATGAAAGTATGTGGGTCATAGTGGAAAGATTGACCAAGAGTGCCCATTTCATTCCAGTTAAGTCAACCAGAATGGCACCTGTTAAGCAAGGTTGTTCTTGAAGAATATGGTTAGACTGCATGAAATTCCTAGTAGCATAATTAGTGATAGAGATTCTTTGTTCACTAGCGTGTTTTAGAAGAGTCTGCTGGAAGTTTTGGGAACCAAGCTAATGATGAGTACCGCTTACCATTCGCAGATAGACGAGCAAACGGAGAGAGTTAACAAGATCTTGGAAGATTTATTAGTTTTCAAGATTTCGAGGGATCATGGGAAGACCAACTGCATTTAGTTGAGTTTTTGTATAACAACAATTATCAGACTAGTATTGGGATGGCACCGTTTGAAGCTTTCTATGAAAGGCCATGCAAATCTCGTATATGTTGGGCTGAGACTGGGATAGGTTGGTTCTTGGTCCAGATTCAATCAGAGAATCTACAGAAAAGACTAAGGTTGTTCAGGCTAGAATGAAGGAGGCTCGGTCTAGGTAGAAAAGTTATGCAGATAAGAGACGGAAGGATTTGGAGTTCTCAGTGGGTGACCAGGTTTTCGTTAAGGTGTTATCGATAAAGGTAGTGATTAGGTTTGGGAAATCGAGGAATTTGCACCGAGGTTCGTTGGACCTTTTCCTATTATTGAGAGGATCAAGAAACTCGCATATAAAGTTGAGTTACCGAGCAGTTTGGCAGAAGCCCACGATGTTTTCCATGTTTCTCATCTCGGAAAGTGTGTTAGAGACCCAGAGACTACTATTGCACCGACCATCCAAGATGACATAGTAGTAGAACCAGATTTGACTATTGTGAGAAAGCCAGTTCACATTGTTGCGAGAGATGAGAAGAGGCTTAGAACCAAGACAATTAGATTAGTTAAGGTCCAATGGAGTGACACAGAGACTATACTTGGGAAGTTGAGAGCAGGATTAGAGATGCTCATCCTGATTTGTTTAATGGTATGTTTTACCTCTTTATTTGATTTGTGTGTACCTTATCTTAATTTCAAGGACGAAATTATTTAAGGAGGGGAGTCCATAACTACCCATATTTTTTATAATATTATTCAGGATACTTAATTGCATAAATAAAATAAAATAATGTATCGATTAGGGGGTTGAGATTTGATTTTATTAAAGGGGTGGATCTTCCAATTAATTAAAGAATAAAAAGAAGATTAAAAATGAATAACAGGAAGGGGTAAAATGAGAAAGTTATTCCTATATCCCTTAAACTATGGCCATGCACACTCCTGACACGTTCATTTCTCATTCTCAAAAATTTTAAGTTAAGGCCGACCACCATTAATAAGGAAAAGGGAAGGAAGAAAGAAGATAAGCTAGGAAGAAGCTTAAGCAAATCAAATCTATTCGTATCTCAATCTCTTTAATCACAAAGGCTAAGGTGAATAATGTTACATCTCTATTTTGATTGTTTTTTATTTTAAGATGATTCCGAATTGATCTGCAATGTTGTGCCATGTTTTGAATGATGGAACGTTTACATATATACTTGTTGTTGATTTATACATTTTTATACTGATTTTATGATATGCTTTAAGGTAAAAGCCCTATTAAATGACATCTTTATGCCTTGTGTATTTTTTTGAAGATCAGAAATAATATTTTGGAGATGATTTTTAATTTTCAGAACTTTTGGAATTGATATGGATTTTATATGAATTTTCTAGTAAATAAAATGATAATTTGGGTTATTAATTATTTACAGGTAAATAATATATGGTTTGGGTCTGAAATTTTTATATGTTAGAAAACATGTTAAAAGAGATATTTTGGAATTTCTAGATTTTTCCTAAGAATTTTAATAAGTGTATAAAATTATTTAAGTATGGAACTTGAATGTTTTATATATTTTAAAATAAGAAGCGGCTTTTGTAAATAATTTGAATTTGTTAATTCTAGAAAGTGGCAGCAGTTTTGAAAAAGTAACATGGCAACCAATCGAATTTAGATAAACAAGGTTGGTTAGGTATAAAAGAAATAGTTTAAAGTACAAATAAATAGATTTTTCACTAATTCATCTCCTTTGGTAGCTTTGCTTTGGTTTTAAAGAAAACTATACCCGCTTGCTTTCTTCTAAGATGATTTCGACTTAGTTAGGTGTCGACTAGGTCAAATGGTTTAAAAGGAAATGGTTTCGATTAGGTTATATCTTTTTTTTAAATGAATGCTTTTAACTAAGTCGAAACACCTAGCTACTGCTTTTTACCATTCGACCCAGTAGGTTTCGAAGGGGTTGTTTACTTAGAAAAGCTTCTCATTTCTCCAACGCTTTCGAAGGGGTGGTTTTGACACCATCACTTTTTACTTAGGAAATGCTTTTGAAAGAGTGGCTTTCGACTTAAATGGTTGTTATGACCCTTTTGTTAAATTGAAGTATAACCCAAATTGGTTTCGAAAAAGATGATTTGAATGTTTTCTAAAGGAAGTGCTTTCGATTTTAATGGGTTTGTGCCCTTTTGTTCTACTTGAAGGCATAATCCAATGGTTTCGACCATGATGTTTTCAAAGGGTTTTGAAGGAGTTAGCTTTGAATGGTTTTAAAAGGTTTCCACATGTTTTTAAATTAAACCCAAATGCTTTCGAAAAGTTTAGGTTTAATTCTTTCGAAAGGTTTTAAAAGAGGTTTTGAAGGGGCGGTTTTCCAGAGGTTTCGAAGGAGTCAAAAGGTGTTGTTTTTTGATGGTTTCGAAAGGAAAGGTTTTCCAATGGTTTCAAAAGGCAATGTTTAAAGGTTTTTAAAAGAAAGATGTATAAGGTTTTTAAATCTTTCGAAAGAGAGATTTCCTAGGGTTTCTAAAGGGTTTTGAGAATGGTTTCGAAAGGATGTTTTGGCCTTTCGGCTTAGATAAAAGAAAGGGGTTACATAGTTTCGAATGGGGTACTTACAATGATTTTGAATGGGGTACTTTCAATGGTTTCAGAAGAGGTACTTTCAATGGTTTTGGAAAGGGTACTTTCAAAAGTTAAATTTTTTCATCAACTGAGATTTGAGTGAAGTTTATATAGTACTTTCAATAGTTTTGGAAGGGGGACTTTCAAAAGTTGAATGTTTTCATCAACTAAGATTTGAGTAAAGTACGTGTGTGTGTATGTATGTATGTTTATATATATATATATATAGCAAGGTATTTTTGAGTAAAGCGTAAGAGATTATAATTTTTCCTTGTTTGTTTTTAATTTAAAGATCTTAAATTATTTTGAGAAGGGTTTCAAGGAAAATTTTGGGAAGTCGTCCCTAAGTAAAATGACTCAGATATTAGAATACCAGATGGGACTTGTATAGGGTCGTTCCCCATACACAGCTATTAGCCCCAGCTAATATAGTCCAAAATTCCAGTGTGTAGGGCTTTATCATAGGCATGACTAAAATTATGGATACACACAGAAAGGAATATATTTTTGTACACAGTTAGTTTATTGGTGAGCTCGCAAAACCATTAGGATCGGGTGACCTTGGAAGATGATAAGTTAAGGACAGACCGTCCAAAAGAGAAGTATTTAATTGCTAGGTAAGGACAGTCATTCAAAGGAAGAGGCTTGTCTAATAGATGTTAGATAAATTTTGATATTGTCCGGTAAACCCGAGTCAGCCAAAGGTTAAAAGTTAGCCATACAAAACTTTGTGCATGAATCGATGGTTTATTTTACTACTCTATGTATTTATGTATTTTTGCATAGTGATGCTTTATAGATATTTTTACCAGTTTTGGTTGCAGGAAAAGAATTGCAAAAGATATGTTTTAAAGAAATGTTAGTGAGAGGAAACATATTCCGCTAAGCGATGTAGTCTCACTTAACATAAATTAATAGAGATGAATAAAAATTATTCACACCAAGCTTTATGTTTGACTCATAGTTTTTATTTCCCCTTAAACTCTTGGGTGCTCAAAATTGATTTGAGTTGGCTGAGGGTTAAGGTTTTCAAGTTTCTGTCTTTTGG
Source organism: Allium cepa (assembly GCA_030765085.1). Lineage (NCBI taxonomy): Eukaryota > Viridiplantae > Streptophyta > Magnoliopsida > Asparagales > Amaryllidaceae > Allium > Allium cepa. Next base: position 448,205,289 of record CM060931.1, read on the forward strand.
CGAATAAAGCTTCACGAGATAAGCAGGTGGCTGTCGGGTAACTAAATAGGAGTTTCAGTTTTACTTGTTTAGATTCCGTTGTGTATATTAAGTCAGTTATGACAGTATTTTCTCTGATTATCCAAGGAGACATCATCATATATCGCTCTTAACGTATAAATTATATTTGATCTGTAGCTAGGAAATGGTTAAAGGATTATGTAACTTGGATACGTTATTGTTTAGAAATGTAATAATCTATATTTTGATTTTTTTTGAAAATTTATGATTTTTTTCATATTCAAGTGCTTCTGATATTATGGATACCATTAGTATTGCCATATTTTGTCACTAGAAGTTAATACTATATATAACTGTAGCATCTGTAGCACTTAGCTTTTGGCCCCAAGATACAGGATGTTACACTTCACCTCCTTACTGGTAAGCTTAATCAAAGGTACTGCTATCTGCAAGAAATCCTTGATGAATCTCCATTAGTAGCCAGCAAGTCCAAGAAAACTTCTGATCTCAGTCACCATCTTTGGTCTTTTCCAATTGTTCACTGCTTTGATCTTATCTAGATCGGCTGAAAATCCTTTCTTTGAAACCACATAACCAAGATATATAACCTCTTTCTTTCAAAAATGACACTTGGAAAACTTCGCCTTTTGCTTATTCTTCCATAGCAGCTCTAGCAAAGCTCTAATATGATCTTCATGCTCTCTTTCATCCTTAAAGTATACCAAAATGTCATCTATAAACACCAACATGAATCTATCAAAATATTCCCGGAAGACAGCGGTTCACCAAATCTGCAAAGAAAGCAAGTGCATTCGTCAATCTAAATAGCATTACTACCCACTCATACGAACCATATCTAGTTCAAAATGCTATCAAAAGAATGTTATCCTCTACCACTCTCAACTCATGGGACTCTGTGGCCAAATCGAACTGGGAAAACACTCTGGCTCCACTCAACTGATCAGACAGATCATCTATCCTTGGCAAAGGGTACTTATTCTTTATCATCTTTTCATTCAACTTATGATAGTCGATACACATCCTTAACGACCCATCTGCTTTCTTCATGAATACCACGGCCGCTCCCTAAGGCGAACTACTTCATTTATTAAAATTTCTTCCTTCTAGATCCACTAGCTGCACATTTAATTCCTTCATCCCAGTCAGTGTGTTCGTAGATAGAAATTCTATCGGTTAAGAACACCATCGAATGAATTTAAATCAAAATTAAACACGGATGCATGATATAAAATTTTAGTACATGGCGAGTACGGGACGATCCGTAGGGAATTTTTAAGATTTTAAAATTTTCTAATCAATCAAATTAGACCAAAATGAGAGAAGATTGTTAACTACAAACGAAATGAAGCTAAAACTAGAATGAAAATGAGATTAAAAACTATGGGATTTAAAAATAATTTAGAGGTACATCCACTCTCGTATTTTTGTAAAACAACAAACGAATAATCTATAATCTCTATTTTTGATATTAAGTGAAATAATTGTTGCATTTATCATAAGTATGGTTTATTTACGTTATTAATTAACATAACTTAAACCATCAAACTATAATACAACAAATAAACCATTTATCCATTCTAAGGAAAATGAAGCCAAAGGAAAATCTATTTTAAGTATGATCTATTTACTATTGTAATTAGTAATATAGATCATCAAATTTTGTTTTTACTTTAATTCCAAAAAAATCAATTAGAAAATGATGATGTAAATTGTGTTTATACTGAATAAGAATAGCTCATTTGCAAATGCAACATAAGCTATCAAACCTACTTGTATAAACTTACATAAAAATCTACTTTCATGAAGCATAAATAAAAGAGACCATAAATCATAGAAATATTGAAATTATATAATATTTGAGAGCTTCATTACCCCTAAATTGAAGGGGTTTAGCTACTCATTTATATTATCATATCAATACATGTAAATTTCAACATTAAGAAGCAAAAGAAATAGAAAATAATCAAAGGAAGAAAATGACATTAACTACTAAACTACTTGCATAAAAAATAAAGGTACGCTACTTTCATGAATGTAAATCTAATCTACTAACAAAGAAAAGAAGAAAGCATAGAAGTAACATAAAGTAAAAAGAAGCATATCGAAAAGAAAAGAAAAGAGAAAGAGGGTAGGAAGCAATTTTTATTTCATGAAACTTTGAGCTTACACCTAGCATTCTAATTTCCTAAGTAATTTGAAAGAGTAAGAAGATATCTACATGTACATAAGTGGGTTATTTATATATGCATAAAACCCTAATTCACCTTTTAGGATGCTTCTCAAAATGCCTTTTAGGAAGTGTGGCCATTAAATTACCATTAGTCTTTACTTAGTCCATCATCAAATATGCAAGAAGCTTTAACCTCCACTTAGCTGTCCATTAGCTTCTAATTGTAGATTTGGGTAAGTGGGTGGGGTCCTCCATGATCATGAGTTTGACTTATCTTATTCTTCATTCCTTTGTATTCTCTTGTGCATGTATATGACTTCTTGAAACCCTCTTCCATATGCATCCAAATTCTTATAAAAATCATAAAAAAATCTCCAAGTAAAAATTCTCAAATGACACATGCACAAAAATGATTATTTTGCCTCTGTATGAAGATGCATATATGATGATTTAAAAATAATTGAATTTTGGTATAAACATGTTAAAATACCCTAATACGACATTTATTTAAATAAATTATATATAAAATGGATGTGTGCGTGTGTATATATATATATATATATGCATATTTATGTGCACATCAAATACCCCCACACTTATCTTTTTATTCATCTTCAATTAAAGAAAAACTAAGTTAAATCCATTTTCATAGAGAACACGATTGCATTGAGCATATGCAACAAGTCATTAAACCTTTGGGTGTCCACGGTAGGACGAGTGTTGTCTCACGAAGGTTTTTAGCGGATACTACTCACAAAATCCAAATACAAAATGAAAATATTTACAAAATGCAAGATTTATTTATAAATGGGATGAATGCAAGTTTTTAAAAGTATTTACAAATGAAGGATTCACTTTCAAATCGACACTAATTGGTTAAAAATAAGTTCTGGTCACTATCAAGAAATTTAAGTCCTTTTACTTGTCAAAATTTCCAACAAAAATTAAGTTGCCATAACAGATAGAATATAGTTTGGCTAGTTGTTTCGGTTGACTGTTGTGAGGAAGCCAGTTCGCATTGTTGCAAGAGATGAGAAGGGCTTAAAACCAAGACGGTCAAATTGGTCAATGTCCAGTGGAGCGACGATGAAGGGGACTATAATTGGAAGGTTGAGAGCAGATTTTTGGTAATATTATTTAAAATATTTAATTAATTAAATTAAATTAAATTATGTGTTGATTAAGGGATTTGGATTTGATTTTAATTAAGTTGCCATAACATATAGAATATAGTTTGGCTAGTTGTTTCGGTTGACTGTTGTGAGGAAGCCAGTTCGCATTGTTGCAAGAGATGAGAAGGGCTTAAAACCAAGACGGTCAAATTGGTCAATGTCCAGTGGAGCGACGATGAAGGGGACTATAATTGGGAGGTTGAGAGCAGATTTTTGGTAATATTATTTAAAATATTTAATTAATTAAATTAAATTAAATAATGTGTTGATTAAGGGATTTGGATTTGATTTTAATTAAGGTGTAGCCGTGCCATTCAACAATGAATTAAGAGAGAGTTAAAATGAAATAGAGGAGGGATAAAATAGAAAAGAGATCATGCGTATATCCCTTAAACTTGGCCATGCATTCTCCTATGCACATTCACTTTTCACTTTCAAAATTTTAAACAAGAGGTTGGCCACTATTAATGAGAAAAAGAGCAAAGAAGGTTAAGGAAAAACTAGAGGAAAAACTAATTCTAATCAAATCCATTCACATCTCAATCTCTATAATATCAAAAGCTAAGGTGAATAATGTTTACATCTCATTTTTGTTTTGTTATTGGTTTTAAGATGAGTTCTGAATATTTTGCATTGGTTTACCATGTTTTTGAACGATGAAATGATTATTTATACTTGTTGATGAATTATGGTTGTTCATATTGAATTAATGATATTTTAAGGTGAAAACCCTATTAAATGACTTCCAAATGTCTTGAAAATTTGTATGAAGATCATAATTGATATTTTAGAGATAGGTTTCAATTTTTAGAATTTTCTAAATTTTTGTAGAATTAATATGAATTCTCTAGTAAAGAAAATGTTATTTTGGGTTATAAATTACTTATGGTTACATAATTATTGATTTGGGTCTAAATTTATATATGTTAGAAAACATATAAAATATGATTTTATATAATTTTAGTAGAATTTTCCTTAGTGTTTTAATGGTTATATAAAATTATTTATGGTATGAGACTTAAATGTTTTATATAATTAAGGAAGGAGAATGGAATTTTTGTAAATAAATAAGATTGTTAATTTTGAAAAGTGGGCAGCACTTTTGAAAAGATAAATAGGCAACCAAGTAGATTTAAACAAACAAGGTAGGTTAGGAACAAAATAAATAGTTTAAAAGTACAAATAAACATGTTTTTCACTATTTCGATGCTTTCAACACCGGGTTCCGTCTCCTTACCTTCGCCTCTGACACTGTCAAAACCAATGGACATGGTATCAGTTAATTGGTATTTAGTGAATTGGATGTAGGCGCAAGGTACAGAGTCAAAACCAGGGGTTCCGAAGGGTTTGGGGCATTACTTTGGTTTTAAAGGAAAATGTGCATGCTTTCTTTCATCTAAGATGGATTTAAAGAGAAGGTTTTGATTGGATTGCGCTTTTGTTTTAAATGACTGCTTTCGACTGAGTCGAAGCGTTTAGTTGCCGCTTTCTACCTTTTGATCTAGATGGTTTCGAAAGGCTGTTTTGTTTTCTCAAAACCTGGCCAGCTCTCCAATGCTTTCGAAGGGATGGTTTCGACACTGCCACTTCATTACTTAGGAAATTATTCTGAAACAGATGCTTTCGACTTAAATGATTCAAAGACCTTTTTATCATAATTGAAGTGTAACCAAATGGTTTAGAAAGAGATAAGTTTTTACGGTTTCTAAGGTGTTTACACAAGTTTTAAATTGAACCCAAAGTGCTTTCGAAAGGAATGAGTTTTGACCGTTTTGAAAAGTTTTAATGAATAGTTTCGAAAAGGGTGGTTCCCTAGGGTTTTGAAAGGTTTGTATTGGTTTTTATAGATGATATCTTGATATACTCTAGGGTTGAAAGAGAGCATGAAGTTCATCTTAGAGTGGTGCTTGAGATACTGAGGCTGCATCAACTAAATGCGAAGTTCTTGAAGTGTCACTTCAAGAAGGAAGTGAAGTTTATTGGTCATTTAGTCTCAGAGAAAAGGTTGTCGGTAGATCTGACGAAGACTGAAGCAGTGAATAATTGAAAGAGACCCGAGATAGTGACGGAGATAAAGAGTTTCCTTGGGTTAGCTAGTTATTACTAAAGATTTATTAAAGCGTTCTCGCGGATAGCAGCATCGATGACTAAGCTAACGAGAACGGATGCGAATTTTGTATGGGACGATAAGTAATAGGAAGCATTCTAGAGTTTGAAACACTTATTTGCCCATGCGCCTGTATTGGTTGTTCCAGAAGGGAATCCGTATTTGGTGGTTTACACAGATGCGTGTGGAAAAGGATTAGAAGCTATGCTAATGCAGAGAGGTAAAGTGATTTCTTACGCTTCTAGACAGCTTAGACCGCATGAGGTCAGATATCCAACGCATGATTTAGAATTGGCTACAGTGATTTTTGCTTTGAAGGCATGGATACATTACCTTTTGGGAGAGTGGTTTGAGTTATATACAGATCATAAGTTGCTGAAGTATTTTTTCTCTCAGAAGGAGCTGAACATGAGACCGTAGAGGTTGTTCGAGTTTATTGCCGCTTATGATTTTGAGATTGAGTACAAACCGGGGATTGAGTGGAAATATTTAGAAGCATTAGCAGATTGCCAAGGGCAGCAGAGCTCTAAGGCTAGATCTAGTGGAGATACAATTGTATTAACTTGTTTGGAAGTTCGACCAGTGATGATTGAAAAGATTGCTTCTAAACAGATAGAAGATCTAGTGTTAGCTGAACGGATCAGGAAGTTAAAAGATGGAACTAAGAGCAATGACTTGAAAGATTTCAAACATGACTAGAAGGGCATTGAGAAAGAAAGGAAGATTATGTGTTCATAGTGTAGGAAATATAAGGAAAGAAGTCTTGGATGAATGTCATCGTTCAAAGTTCTCTATTTATCCAGGAGGTACTAAGATGTATCAGGATATGAGGAGAAGTTTCTCCAAGGAAGGTATGAAGCAGGATATTGGTTTGTATGTAAAGCAGTGCTTAATTTGCCCATAGGCAAAGCTGAACACCAGAAGCCAAGTGGGTTGCGTCAACCATTGGATGTTTCAGTATGAAATTGGGATTCTATTTACATAGATTTTATTGATGGGCTGCCAAGATCAAACAAAAGAAATGAAAGTATATGGGTTATAATGGATAGATTGACGAAGAGTGCCCATTTCATTCCAGCTAAGTCAACCAGAACGACACCTATATTAGCAAAGTTGTTTATGAAGAATGTGGTTAGACCGCATGGAATTCCTTGTGGCATAGATCGTGATAGAAATTCCTCATTCACTAGCGAGTTCTGAAAAAGTCTACAGGAAGTTTTGGGAACCAAGCTCAAAATGAGTACCACTTACCATCCGCAAACAGATGGACAAATGGAAAGAACTAAAATAATCTTGGAGGATTTGCTAAGACCTTATGTTCTATATTTTCGGGGATCATGGGAAGACTGTTTGCATTTAGTTGGGTTTTCGTATAACAACAGTTATCAGACTAGTATTGGGATGGCACCATTTGAAGCTTTGTATGGAAGGCCATGAAAATCTCTCATATGTTGGTTAGAGACCGGAGATAGGTTGGTTCTTGGTACATTTTTGGTTAGAGAAGCTGCAGAAGAGATCGAGGTCATTCAGGCTAGAATGAAGGAGGCTCGGTCTAAGCAGAAGAGTTATTTAGACAGAAGATGGAAAGATCTAGAGTTCTCTGTTAGAGATCAGATTTTCATCAAAGTGTTACCAAGTGATTAGGATTGGAAAATCGAGGAAGTTGGCACCTAGATTCGTTGGACCTTTTCCTATTGTTGAGAGGATCTTGAAACTAGTATATAGAGTGGAATTACCGAGTAGTTTGGTAGGTGTTCAGGATGTTTTCCATGTTTCTCATCTCAAAAAGTGTGTTAGAGACCCGGAGACTGCTATTGCACCGACTGTGCTAGATGACTTAGTGGTAGAACCGGATTTGACTGTTGTGAGGAGCCAGTTCACGTTGTTGCAAGAGATGAAAAGAGGCTTAGAACCAAGACGGTCAGATTGGTCAATGTCCAGTGGAGCGAGGATGATAGGGACTATACTTGGGAGGTTGAAGGCAGATTTTTGGAAACGTTACTTAAGATATTAATTGGTTAAATTAAATAAAATAATGTGTTGATTAGAGGATTCAGAGTTGATTTTAATTAAGGTGTAGCCGTGCCATTTAATAATGAATTAAGAGAGAGTTAAAATGAAATAGAGGAAAGGTAAAATAGAAAAGAGGTCATGCATATATCCCTTAAACTTGGCTCTGCATTCTCCTATGGACGTTCACTTTTCATTTTCAAAATTTTTATACAAGAAATCGACCACCATTAATAAGAAAAAGGGCAAAGAAGATTAAGGAAAAGCTAATTTAAATCAAATCCATTCACATCTCAATCTCTATAATATCTAAAGCTAAGGTGAATAATGTTTATATTTCATTTTTGTTTTGTTTTTGGTTTTAAGATGAGTTTTGAATATTTTGATTAATTTGCCATGTTTTGAACGATGGAAGGATTGTTTATACTTGTTAATGAATTATGGTTGTTCATACTGAATTAATGATATGTTTTAAGATGAAAACCCTATTAAGTGACTTTCAAATGCCTTGCAGATTTGTATGAAGATCATAAATGATATTTTAGAGATGGGTTTCAATTTTAAGAATTTTTGTGGAATTAATATGAATTTTCTAGTGAAGAAAATGTTATTTTGGGTTATAAATTATTTTTGGTTACATAATTATTGATTTGGGCCTAAAATTTATATATGTTAGAAAACATATAAAATATGATTTTCTAGAATTTTAGTAGAATTTTCCTTAGTGTTTATCGGTTATATAAAATTATTTAGGGTATGAAACTTAAATGTTTTATATAATTAAGGAAGGACAAGGGGCTTTTTGCAAATAAATAAGTTTGTTAACTTTGGAAAGTTAGCAGCACTTTTGAAAAGAGAAACATGCAATGAAGTAGATTTAAACAAACAAGGTACGATAAGGACAAAAGAAATAGTTTAAATGTACAAATAAACATGTTTTTCACTGTTTCGATGCTTTCGGCACCGGGTTCTGCATCTTTACCTTCGCCTCCAACATTGTCGAAACCAATGCACATGGTATCAGTTAACTAGTACGTAGTGAATTGGATGTAGGCATAAGGTATAGAGCGAAAACCAGGGGTTTCGAAGGGGTTGGCGCTTTACTTTGGTTTTGAAGAAAATGTGCCTACTTGCTTTTGACTAAGATGGATTTAAAGAGATGGTTTGATTGGATTGCGCTTTTGTTTTAAATGACTGCTTCCGACTGCTTTAGCTTCTGCTTCCTACCTTTTCATTTAGATGGTTTTGAAATGGATTTTTTGTTTTCTAAAAACCTGGCCAGCCTTCCAATGCTTTCGAAGGGATGGTTACGACGCTGCCATTTCATTACTTAGGAAATGGTTCGAAACAGATGCTTTTGACTTAAATGATTTAAAGACCTTTTTCTCAGAATTGAAGTGTAACCCAAATGGTTTTGAAAGAGATAAGTTATTATGGTTTTGAATGATGTTTCCATAGGTTTTAAATTGAACCCAAAGTGCTTTTGAAAGGATTGAGTTTTTACTGTTTTGAAAGGTTTTAATGAATGGTTTCGAAAGGGGCGGTTCCCTAGGATTTTGAAAGGGTTGAAAGGAAACATTTTTCCTATGTTTTAGAAAGCAATTTTAAAGGTTTTAAATGAAGGATGCTTGGATATTAAAGCTCTCGAAAGGACGGTTCTTATGCTTTTGAAAGGAAGAATTCGAAAGAAAGGATTTAGTCTTTTGGCCTAAGATAAGTAAAGGGTTTTACTTGGTTTCGAAAATGGTACTTTCAATGGTTTTGAAAGGGTTACTTCCAAGGGTTTCAAAAGATTTTTTAAAGGTTTTAAACAAAGTTTTTGAATATATTAAATAGGCAGAATGGCCTAAGTGTTTCAAGTCAAAAAGGACTTTAACTTATTTTGAGAGGACATCTAATCCTTATTAAATCTCATTAACATTGTTTTGAGTAAAGTATGTATAATATGGTAAAATAGCTTAGAGTAATGATAAATATGTATTTTCCTTATATATGTATGATTTAAAGGGTTAAATCATTTTGAAAAAGGTTTTTCAAGTAAAATTTGAAGGATAGTTAACCCTAAGAGAGTGACTAAGATTAGAAGACCAAATATACTTGTGTAGGATTGCTAACTTTGCTCATTAGCTATTAGCCCGTTGCTAATTTAGTACAGAATTCCAGTGTGTAGGGCTTAGTCACAAGCAAAACTAAAATGTTGGTTACATGCAGAACGAAATATTTATGTATACAGGTAGGTTATTGGTAAGCCACAAAACCATTAAGTTCAGTTGATCCTTGGAGAGGTGAGTTAAGGACAAACCATCTAGAAGTTTTATCTAACAGATGTTTAGACCATTTGATGTTTATCTTGCAGGTCCGAGTAGGCCAAAAAGGCGGGTTAGATCAACTTTTGAAAGTTAGTCCAGTTTGCGGATAGTTGTTCTATTTTACGGCCAGTCAACCTAGATTTCGGACAGATAGTCCATTTATTACCTGTTTTTAGCATAACGAACATTGCTATATTTATTATTATAATCATTTTGATTAACCAGTTTGGTTGCAGGAAAGGATTTGCAAAATATATGTTTTGAAAAGGATATTAATGAGGGGAAACCCATTCCGATAAGTGGTGTGGTCTCACTTAATATTAGTAAACCGAGATGTATCAGTATTATTCACACTAGGATTTATGTCTAACTCGAAGTTTTTATTTCCCCTTAAAATTTTCGGGGGCTCAAAATTGGTTTAAGTAGACTGAGGGTTAAGGTTTTCATGTTTTTGACATTTTGGCATATAAAGCTTCTGGAGATGAGCAAGTGGCTGACGGATAGCTGATTAGGCTTTACAGATTATTCTGTTTATTTTCTGCTATGTATATTATGTCAGACATGACTATATTTCTCTGATCAACCAATGGGGCATCATCATATGTTGCTCTTGGCGTGTTATTGTAAAGTATATTTGGTCATTACCTGGGAAACGGTTATAGGATTACGTAACATGGATATGAATTATTATTTTGAAATGTAATCAGCAAAATGTTGTTTTGGAGTCTGTGATTTGTTCATATTCATAGGCTTCTGATATTATGGATACTATTAGTACTACCATATTTTGTCACCAGAAGTTAATACTATGGATTCGGGATGCTACAGTAAATTCTAAAGTGATATAGTATAGATGAAGAGACTTGGTGTAAATAGTCGTTACTAAAAGGTAACACTTGAATTGTAAAATTGGATTTTACCGATAAAGACGTATAAGCAATAAATTCGGCCAAACTCTCACCCCACTAGTTAAGATAATGAGTTGTAACGACCCAAAATTTAAGTCATTTGAAATTTGTATATTTAATTGATTTTAAATATTCGCAAGTTAATTTTATAAGCCAAATAAATTATATTTCAAATATTGTAATTTAATTTGATAATTAAATTGTTAATTTAATATTTGAAATTTTGTAAAAAATTGAAAATCGAATTATATTGAATGAAAATGATTTATAAAATTGAATTAAATCCTATATGAATTAGAATGATGTCAGAGAACTTTTAAAATTGAATTAAAAGTTAAATTGTAGAAATCGAATATTATAATATTTAATTAACGTGTAAAAATAGCCATTTTTCAAACGGTCTCGGATTTCGACAAAACAAGTTTCATTGGATCCTGATGTTATATTATTGCAATATTTCAAATTTCGTGCCAATCGGATTTACGGTTTAGTCGTGGCAAGCTAAAACGAGTAGAAATCTGTTTAAGTGAATTTTAAAATTTAAATAGTCGATTCGAAAATCTATCTTCCAAATATGATCGAATTGGCTCTCTAAATGTATTCCATTGTGCACAAAATAAGGGTAAAACATTATAAACGCCAGGTGGCACGCTTCGTTTGGAGTTCGAAAATTTTTCGGGTGAATAGTGTCATGAAATTTGCTATAAAAGGACTTCATTTTTCTGTTTTTATTCACAAACCCTAATCACAAAACCATAACCGCCGTTTAGTATTTAATGGCCGAAATCTTCCAAACTTCTTCTCTTAATCTCTCTCAATCCACATGCTTTTGTGAAAAACTTCCAACTACAAAGTAAGAGCTTCACAAGATCTTCAGATTTATACGGTGATGATGAATTTTCGAGCAACGATGTGGCAGAAAATTAAGCTTGAAGGCAACGCGTTCATGCACATGTTTCAACGTAGAGAGGCGACCGAGCTGCAAAAGATTCAGGCCGAGGGTGGAGCAAAGGTTGGTCGTTCGAATGAACGGGTTTGATCGTCGTATATATCGACGATGGTGGCACGTAAACTGATAAGAGAAGGCGGCCGATGTGGGTTATTTGCGTGCATGAAAACTGATAGAGGAAGAAACAAGATTTGCGGCTAAGATATGATGATGCGAAATCAATCGCTAGGATTTTTTAAGGTTTTAAAAATAAAAAAAGAAATGTGTAAATTAATTTATATATTTAATCGTATAAACTTTAAAATGCTATATAACTTTGTCATACAAGGTCCTTTTTGATGAAACAAGTTGCGTTGGGTCTGTATTGACGATCGCTACATTTTAGAGCTGGTTTGGAGTTGATTGAAGCCGGTGTGAATTTTGGATAAAATTAAACACTCGTTTAATTTTATTCGAAATAAAACACTACAGCTGCTATTGGAACCAAAGTAAGTAAAACTCACTCTTTCTAACTCATTGCTATTTTTATATAAGTGAGAATAAATTTAATTTAGTTGATTGATGATTGTTTGGATGATATACGATATATTATATATATTGATTGGTATTTGGACATATTCATTCCTATTGGAGCATATGAGACCCTATACGTTCCCGTGTATGAGCGGATGACGCTTTGTACGCGTCTGCCTTGAAGCGGACATTGTACATGTATTTTTAATATGTATATTTGTTACAAGTGATAGGTGTAACAAGCAGGTATTTTCAACCATTCGCATCCATACATGTCGGACTTGAATTGCTCAAAATACCGCGTTGTAAATAAAATTTGACAAATCTCAGAATATACAGTAAATAAAATCACAGATCATAGACACAGGGTAATAATAGTGCAGCGGAAGTAAAAGAAATAGTAGTTCATGAAGCTACTATGTAATATACCAGAGTTACATAAGATACAACAGAATAAATAAAGTACAAAAGAGGTCTCAAGATAATAACCAAGTACAAAATGAATACAACACAGGGACCAACAGGATAACTGGAAGCGAAACAGATAAAACTGGACAAGCAGATAATCTCCAGCGATTCAAATCTCCAGAAAGTGGAAATCCAAATCTGTGAATACTCAGGCTGACCCGACCGTAAATAAAAAAAACAAACTCTCGAGTCAGGACATACATACTTATACAATGTAAACCAACTCAAGTGAACTGTAGTAAAAGTGCAAGTAACTTAAAGGATGCTTGGGACCGCCCATCCTCTAAGGATCCGTTAAACTATTTACTATATAGGATATTGCGCTATTATAATAATGTCTAACAATAAAATAAACATACTTTTAAATAGCGTTAAGGCTTTACATTTTCCACCTTAACACAAATAATACTAATAGTCTATACAATACCTGCATATCTCCTGATCGGGAGACTACGAGAAGATACTGCATAGGTACGACACAAATAGAAACTCGTAGTAAAGGCTCGATATGGTAGGTGACACGGCACACAAGGCAATGCCATGGTAAATATACCAATTACGCACACGGGCTGGTGGTAACGCAGCAGCCACATACGCTCACCTCGGAACACATTCCCAAAATCGGAGGGGCGTCCAAACAATCACAAAAGCAATAGAATGGTATCGAAGAAATGTGTCCGACCAGAGGAGCGACCCCATTTGGCCCGAGATCGCTCTTGTTTTAGCCACCTTATGCCAAATCATGGGAGTTGGATCCACGTAATACACCTCAAGAACGTCGCCACCATCCTACTTCATTCTGGAATCTCCACCGCGTACACGGTTGTCAAAGTGGTTTTCGGTATCGACAGAGAGTATGCCCATATCCGATCCCGGTCTCTTAGCCAAGCAATCGTTATTATAACCCGTGGTTATAACTTTAAAATAATATTTTATACTTCAAAATAAAATATCATTTCAATCCAAATCTTTATCAAAATAAAGATTAAATCATTTTCAAACCATTTCAGTATATTAAATTATCATATTCTTTCAAAACTTCCTTTCAAATCATTTTAATACATTAAAATATATATCTTTCAAAACTACATTTTTAAATCAAATTAATATCAAAATATCATATCTTTCAGAACTTCGTCTTCAAATCATTTTATATCAAAATATCATATCTTTCAAAACTTCATTTCCAAATCATTTTAATATAAAAATATCATATCTTTTAGAACTCTATTTCAAATCATCATATAAGTTCAAATCCAAATATTCAACTTTAAATACCTTTTAAATTCAAAGATATCATTCATTTATTATCATTCCAAATCACCTTTTAAATAGCTTATATTTCAATCAAAATAATTCATTTAAACCATTTAAAAGTGAAGTTTATATACTTTCAAACCAAGTTTTCAATTTCTAAAGTTTTAAACCATTCTGAGTTCATTTACTAAGTTAAAACCATAAACATTGAAAATTTCAACCTTTCACAGCATTCAGAAAAAAACTGCTGTAAGTTATATGTGAAAAACATTTCAATTTAAACCATTTAAACATTATATAAAAAAATCATATTTTAAAATTCAAAGATGTTCATTATAATACTCTTTTAATTTATGATTTTTATAAAGCAAATCTTTACAGAAAAATCCAAATTTTTCGATAATTTCACTTAACAAATTCAGTTGTACAGTTTTCCCATTTTTACATTTGTCGCCTTATTAACGCTTACATTTTCAAATTCTCATTTCACAAATTAAAATAAATTTCCAATTTCCAAACTTAAGTTATATTCCAAAAATTCAATTTAATCATTTATTTATTTAACATTTCCACTTATAGAAAAATCATAAATCCTATATTTAAAAAACTTTAAAATCTATTTAAATCAAATTATCATAAATTTACATTTTAAACCACTTAAAATTTTATTTATATAACTTAAAGGTCATTTAAAAGCCAAAGTCCAAATTTCCAGATTTAAGTTATATTTCAAAAATCCAATTTAACCATTCATTAATTACATTTTTAACTTAGAGATAAAAATCATAATTTCTTTATTTTAAACATTTCAAAATCTATTTAAATCAAATTTCATATATTTATATTTTAATGTACTAAAGAAAATATATCCAAAACACTTTATACAATAACCACAGGCTTGTATATAGTTTTCTAACCTAGGTCAAGTGATACGGATATATTCATTTCAATCCGCGGTTTAAAAAGAAAATTCCGGGTTCTATCATTTCAAACCCGCAATCCCAAGTTAAAACAAAATAAATAAAAACCGTTCAGGCCTATCATTTCAGCCCATGATGATTTTTCCCTATTCTAAACTTTGTTCGGTTTCAACCCATAGTGAACCTAATCTACAGGGAACTTGCAGTGTGATAAACAGATGTAAACGTACAGTTAACAACATATATAAATAACATATGATATGACATGAAATTTAACAGGTTGAACATAATATATAAATAATCACATGGCAGTTATAACATCATATTTTTTTTCTATACATTCAGTTGTTGTTGTTTCACAACTGCGTAAGTATAAATGTCGTGTGAGCTTTACTCGCCTCAAATTGCTGGAGATTGCAATACAACTGACATAACGAAATCAAGAGCAAAATGACAAGCCTATGGACTTGACTGGAGAGCGAATTCAAGCTAAAGATCTTGTGTTACAACCCAAAACAAAATAGAATAAAATTATAATTCAACACAACATTGAAATTGTACAACTTTGAATTGAAAAGCAATACGAATACACAACTTTTTGCCTTGCTTTCTACACCAGCTAGCATGGATTAGGGGATGTTTTGGTTCAGGTTTGGACATGCTTTGGCTCAGGTTTGAACATAGGAAATGCATGGCATGAAGGCTAGACATGTAGAGGAAGTTACAAGGTAGGAATGTGAAGGGGTTTAGGCAAAATAGGTGAGCTTTGGTTGACCAAAAGGCTCGGCCTTGGAGTGGTTTGGCATGGCCATTCAAGTTCAGGTCTGGACAGTGGTTTAAATGATGAGTAGGGATCTGGACAAGGTGGTGGTAGCGGCCAAAGGTGGTGGCCGAAGTCAAAAGTGAAGGAGATATGAAGGTGGGCTCGGTTATGTAGTTGTTTTGGGAGTTTTTGACATTGTTTTTTGGTGCTAGCTTCAAGGGGAGGTCACGGCCGTCTATGGTCAGAGGAGGAGAAGGGTTAGGTCATGGATGATGTGGGAAGGAGTTGGTGTGGTGGTCGGTGGTGATGGTGGAGTGTATAGGCCGAGCAAGGCAAGAGAAGCCAAGGAAAATCACATAGAAAAGAGAAGAAAAGGAAAAGCCATTACCACCATTTTTTCTTCTCTAGCCATGAAGAATGAGAAGTGGAATGTTTTCTCACGTGAAAGATGATCCAAAACTCACGGCTAAGAAACAAAATGCACGGCCAAATAATTAAGTGAAGAGTTATGGAAAAATGAAAAGTTTTGGCAACGAAAGGTCTTCGGTTTAAAAGCTTAAGTCTCATAGAATTTCCTTTTCTATTTAATTAAATAAAACCAAATAAAATTAAGTGAATGAATTACAGACCTAAAAAAAATAAAAAAATAAAAAAATAGATAAATAAATTTAGGAAATAGAAAAAGAATTAAAGAAATTGCTTAAAATTTCAAAACAGGGTTCAAAATTTACAATTAAAACATCACTAGCTTTATAAAAATATCTACTTCATTTTAAAAATATTATAAAGCAAAATTTTGAAATAAAATACTTCATTTATCGTTTCTAAAATTAAGTCAATAATTTTAAATTAGAGAAAAAGGAAAAATAATTAAATAAATAGTTTAAAAATTGGAAATAGGACTTAAAACATACAAATAAAATATCACTAGCCTTAGAAAATTTCTATTTCACTTCAAAACAAATATGAAGTCAAATAAATAAAATGAATGAGAAAAAAATAAAGTGGGAATGAGAAGAAAATAAGTTTTTAAGAGAATATAAAAATAAATAAAGAATTTCTTTATAATTGAAACTAGAAATTAAAAATTATAAACAGAATACAACTGACATTGGAAAATGTCAATTACACTTTTAAAAATATTTGAAAAATAAAATATATACATAACATGTTATTTTACTCATAAAAATATAAATCAGAACATTACATGACCAAATAAAATATTATTTATATAATGTAAAATAAACAATTTTGTTAAATACAGCAAATTTCACACAATAGTTAAAAAGGCATAACTTTCACATTATAAATCAGATTTCAACGAAACGAAATGCAGTGGTCTTAAAATTTTATTTACTTTCATAATAAAAGATAAAATTCAAATTTTCAAACTTTCAAATTTTTAAATTTAAAAGTCAAAGTTGACCATATTAACCAAAATACATTTTTTGTAAAATATTCTATTTAATCATGTTTGGAATTCTAATTCACATCAAAATCAAAGTTTATAATTGAAATAACAAAATTATCTAAATTAAATAAATAAAATAAAGTTAAATCAAAATTCAATTAAAATAATTAAAATATACAATTAAAATAATCACAAAATATAGGGTTGTTACACTCTCCCCCACTCAAAACTTTTCGTCCCCGAAAAGGAATGAGGTACGGGAAAGCACAGAAAAGATAGAAATGAAATAAGATTAAGACAAGGTGACAAAAAGATTGATAACTGTTATTATAGGTAAGTCTAAAAAGGTGGAGATGATCTTTCCAAGATTCTCCAGAATCAAGAGCACAAGCACGAAAAAGGTGGATTCGAAATGAGTACCAAAGGTTAAGAAAGATTATAGAAAGGTTTCTAAACAGAAAGATTATAGAAAGATGCCTATACCAGTCTGTAGCAAGATAAGGACAATAAGGACAACCAAAAGATAGTTTGAAAAACAAAATAAGGAAATAAGTTGGAAACCATGGAAATTTCAACTTAGATAGAAAATAAATTCTTTTTTTTACACAAGTTAAATAAATCTTAACTATCTCAAATTCCATTTTCTTATTATCCAATTACCTTAAATTAACAATTTTTAAAACCATGGGTTTGAAAAATAATCATTTGTTGTACTCATAATATATTTAATAAATTTAACTCTTCTTTATTCCTAATTAAAACTAAATTTATTCCTCTCAATATATTTATCACTTATGTTAAATATACTTACACTCATTATGACTGCTTTATTTTATTCTTAGTTCTTTTAACATTATTTTATTGTAAGTTATTCAATTTACCTTTTATTATTTTTACCTCTGTCAATCATTTTATAACTAAAATTTAAGTGTATAATATTTATTATAACCACTCAAATTTTATTTATAAAATCTTTTTATATTGTATATTATCCAATTACATTGTAAACTTCTGTATAATTTAGGTAAGCTATATTTAAATGCAATTAAGTATTATACAAATAAAACTTTCTAGTTCTCTCATCTCAAGTTTGAATCATTTATCTAAAATTTGGATTTTCTTTTTATAATTGAAATGATTCTTTAAAATAAAATTTAAGAATTAAATTTCCGATTTCTTCAAACCATTTAGAGATAAATAAATGTATGTACATAATTTATCAAATCAAATTTAAATCATACATCTATATATATTATAAATCAAGTCATATTTTATAAATTCAAATCACTTTGATTTCCCAAAACAAAGCTGTAGTAAGACTACAGAGCGGTCTCTTCACTTCGAAACTCGAAAATGAATGTCAATGATGCCACGGTCATCACCGAAGTTATTTTCCAGCAACAAAGAGAAGAGCACTAATTTTAAACTTTAAAATTCCTTGGAAACAAATTTCTATTAGAAAATACTTTAAATAATATACTTTAAAACTTAAACGCGAGGTTTGAAACCATCGGAAATTAAATTCTCAAATTTCTTGTTTTAAATTCATTTCTGTTCCCAAATCAATATATAAACAACTATTTATAAATTCATTTATAGAACAGTAAATGATAAATCAACTATTATCATTTCAAATAATCAATTCAAATCAATTTATTAAGTTCCATAAATTTACTTATATATCAAAATTTATTTCACTAACCAAATTCTAAAATAATATTGTGTCAGTTTGTTTTGTCAAAGTGTTTTAGAAATCCTATCGAAAGCGTTGATCAGACGAATCGATCGAAAATCCAAATCAACATCAACAACTCAAACAACATAATATATAAAAAAACATAGATATACAAGTACAATTCAAAATGTTTGGAAGAATAGATTGGAAACAAAAGACAAGATGATTAATTAACAGAGTAGGGAGATGTGTAAGCTTAAGTAAATCGCGGGCAACCTTAACCGGGTCAACCGTGACTTAAAGAATAAGATGAATCTGGATTTTTCTTGGGTAAATCTACATTCAATCTCAAGAGATAGAGTTTGGAATAACAAAAGATATTAGCATCTAAACCAAGGATAGATATAAATCTCTGGTGAATCGATGCTAATTGTAAAGGAGTTTCCCCCGTTTTCAATTCAATTTGAAATTAGCGCAACCGTCGACTCACTAAAAAGAATATTCGAAGCGGAGTTATGAGAAACTCCCAAATCAAAAGAAGATGAATAGTGAGGGACACAAATGGATTTTGGAACCGCAGGGAACATTCCAAAATTCAAAGAATCGAGTCAAAAAGGAAGAGATTCAAACTCCAATGAAAGTGATTCTGTAAATACATTCACTCTATATGATGAGTTTTTCCTAAAGCTACCAAAGCTCTGATACCAAATGTAACAACCAGGTATTTTCAACCATTCGCATCCACACATGTCGGACTTGAATTGCTCAAAATACCGCGTTGTAAATAAAATTTGGAAAATATTAGAATATACATTAAATAAAATCACAGATCACAGGCACAGGGTAATAATAGTGCAGCGGAAGTAAAAGAAATAATAGTTCATAAAGCTAGTATGTAATATATCAGGGTTACATAAGATACAACAGAACAAATAAAGTACAAAAGAGGTCTCAAGATAATAACCAAGTACAAAATGAATACAACACCGGGACCAACAGGATAACTGGAAGTGAAACAGATAAAACTGGACAAGAAGATAATCTCCAGCGATTCAAATCTCCAGAAAGTGGAAATCCAAATCTGTGAATACTCATGTTGACCCAAGCGTAAATAAAAAAACAAACACTCGAGTCAGGACGTACATACTTATACAATGTAAACCAACTCAAGTGAACTGTAGTAAAAATGCAAGTAACTTAAAGGATGCTTGGGACCGCCCATCCTCTAAGGATCCGTTAAACTATTTACTATATAGTATATTGCGCTATTATAATAATGTCTAACAGTAAAATAAACATACTTTTAAATAGCGTTAAGGCTTTACATTTTCCACCTTAACACAAGTAATGCCAGTAGTCTATACAATACCTGCATATCTCTTGATCGGGAGACTACGAGAAGATACTGCATAGGTACGACACAAATAGAAACTCGTAGTAAAGGCTCGATATGGTAGGTGCACGGCACACAAGGCAATGCCAGGGTAGATATACCAATTACGCACACGGGCTGGTGGTAACGCAGCAGCCATATACGCCCACCTTGGAACACATTCCCAAAATCGAAGGGGCGCCCAAACAATTACAAAAGCAATAGAATGGTATCGAAGAAATATGTCCGACCAGAGGAGCTACCCCTTTTGGCCCGAGATCGCTCCTGTTTTAGCCGCCTTATGCCAAATCACGGGAGTTGGGTCCACGTAATATACCTCAAGAACGTCGCCACCATCCTACTTCATTCTGGAATCCCCAACGCGTACACGGTTGTCAAAGTGGTTTTCGGTATCGACAGAGAGTATGCCCATATCCGATCCCGGTCTCTTTGCCAACCAATCGTTATTATAACCCATGGTTATAACTTTAAAATAATATTTTATACTTCAAAATAAAATATCATTTCAATCCTAATCTTTATCAAAATAAAGATTAAATCATTTCCAAACCATTTCAATATATTAAATTATCATATTCTTTCAAAATTTCCTTTCAAATCATTTTAATACATTAAAATATATAAAACTTCATTTTTAAATCAAATTAATATCAAAATATCACATCTTTCATAACTTCGTCTTCAAATCATTTTATATCAAAATATCATATCTTTCAAAACTTCATTTCCAAATCATTTTAATATCAAAATATCTTATTTTTCAGAACTTTATTTCAAATCATCATATAAGTTCAAATCCAAATATTCAACTTTAAATACCTTTTAAATTCAAAGATATCATTCATTTATTATCATTCCAAATCACCTTTTAAATAGCTTATATTTCAATCAAAATAATTCATTTAAACCATTTAAAAGTGAATTTTATATACTTTCAAATCAAGTATTCAATTTCTAAAGTTTTAAACTATTCTGAGTCCATTTACTAAGTTAAAACCATAAACATTGAAAATTCAACTTTTCACAGCATTCAGAAAAAAACTGCTGTAAGTTATATTTGAAAACATTTCAATTTAAACCATTTAAACATTATATAAAAAAAATCATATTTAACATTCAAAGATGTTCACTAAAATACTCTTTTAATTTATAATTTTTATAAAGCAAACCTTTACAGAAAAATGCAAATATTTCGATAATTTCACTTAACAAATTCAGTTGTACAGTTTTCCTATTTTTACATTTGTCGCCTTATTAACACTTACATATTCAAATTCTCATTCACAAATTGAACTAAATTTCCAATTGATTTTATTTAACTAAAACCTTTAATTAAACCAAATTTCACATTTCCAAGTCAAGTTGTATTTTAAAATTACACATTTAAGCATTTATTTATTTAACCATTTAAATTCATAGAAAAATCAATAATACTTTAAATAAATCACTTAAATTCAACTTTAAATCAAATTATCATATTTACCATTTTCCAAGTACAATTAAATTTCCATTTTTATTTATATAACTTAAATATCATTTTTATCCAAAATTCCAAATTTCCAAAGTTAAGTTATATTCCAAAAATTCAATTTAACCATTTATTTATTTAACATTTCCACTTGTAGAAAAATCATAAATACTTTATTTAAAACACTTTAAAATCTATTTAAAACAAATTATCATAAATTTACATTTTAAACCACTTAAAATTTTATTTATATAACTTAAAGGTCATTTAAAAGCCAAAGTCCAAATTTCCATATTTAAGTTATATTTCAAAAATCCAATTTAACCATTGGTCAATTACATTTTTAACTCAGAGAGAAAAATCATAATTTCTTTATTTTAAACATTTCAAAATCTATTTAAATCAAATTTAATAAATTTATATTCTAATATACTAAAAAAATATCCAAAACACTTTATACAATAACCACGGGCTTGTATATAGTTTTCTAACCTAGGTCAAGTGATACAGATATATATCATTTCAATCTGTAGTTTAAAAAGAAAAATCCAAGTTCTATCATTTCAAACCCGTAATACCAAGTTAAAACAAAATAAATAAAAACCGTTCAGGCCTATCATTACAACCCATAACGATTTTTTCCTATTCTAAAGTCTGTTCGGGTATGTATCATTTCAACCCATAGTGAACCTAATCTTCAGGGAACTTGCAGTGTGATAAACAGATATAAACGAACAGTTAACAACATATATAATAACATATGATATGACATGAAATTTAATAGGTTGAATATCATATATAAATAATCATATGGCAGTTATAACATCATATATTTTTTCTATACATTCAGTTGTTGTTGTTTCACAACTGCGTAAGTATAAATGTCGTGTGAGCTTTACTCACATCAAAATGCTGGAGATTGCAATACAACTGACATAACGGAATCAAGAGCAAAACGACAATCCTATGGACTTGAGTGGAGAGCGAATCCAAGCTAAAGATGTTGTGTTACAACCCAAAACAAAATAGAATAAAATTATAATTCAACACAACATTGAAATTGAACAACTTTGAATTGAAAAGCAATACGAATACACAACTTTTTGCCTTGCTTTCTACACTTGCTAGCACAGCTTAGGGGATGTTTTGGTTCAGGTTTGGACATAATTTGGCTCAGGTTTGAACATAGGAAATGCATGGCATGAAGGCTAGACATGTAGAGGAAGTTACAAGGTAGGAATATGAAGGGGTTTAGGCAAAATAGGTGGGTTTTGGTTGACCAAAGGGCTCGGCCTTGGTGTGGTTTGGCATGGCCATTCAAGTTCAGGTCTGGACAGCGATTTAAATGATGAGAAGGGATCTGGACAAGGTGGTAGTAGCGGCCAAAGGTGGTGGCCGAAGTCAAAAGTGAAGGGGAGATGAAGGTGGGCTCGGTTATGTAGTTGTTTTTGGAGTTTTTGGCATTATTTTGTGGTGCTAGCTTCAAGGGGAGGTCACGATGATCTATGGTCAGAGGAGGAGCAGGGTTAGGTCATGGATGATGTGGGAAGGAGTTGGTGTGGTGGTCGGTGGTGATGGTGGAGGGTATAGGCCGAGCAAGGCAAGAGAAGCCAAGGCAAAACACATAGAAAAGAGAAGAAAAAGAACAAAAAGAAAAGCCATTACTACCATTTTTTCTTCTCTAGCCGTGAAGAATGAGAAGTGGAATGTTTTCTCATGTGAAAGATGAGCCAAAACTCATGGCAAAGAAACAAAATGCATGGCCAAAAGTAATTAAGTGAAGAGTTATGGGGAAATGAAAAAAAATTGGCAACGAAAGGTCTTCGGTTTAAAAGCTTAAGTCTCTTAGAATTTCCTTTTCTATTTAATTAAATAAAACCAAATAAAATTAAGTAAACGAATTACAGACCAAAAAAGAAAATAAACTAAACTAAAAAAAATAAATAAATAAATTTAGGAAGCAGAAAAAGAATTAAAGAAATTGCTTAAAATTTCAAAACAGGGTTCAAAATTTACAATTAAAACATCACTAGCTTTATAAAAATATCTCTTCACTTTAAAAATATTTTAAAACAAAATTTTGAAATAAAATACTTCACTTATCATGTCTAAAATGAAATAGATAATTTAAATTAGAGAAAAAAGAAAAATAATTAAATAAATAGTTTAAAAATTGGAAACGGGACTTAAAACATACAAATAAAATATCACTAGCCTTAGAAAATTTCTATTTCACTTTAAAACAAATAAGAAGTCAAATAAATAAAAAAATGAGAAAAAAATAAAGTGGGAATGAGAAGAAAATAAGTTCTTAAGAAAATATAAAAATAAATAAAGAATTTCTTTAATAAATTGAAACTAGAAATTAAAATTATAAACAGAATACAACTGACATTGGAAAATGTCAATTACACTTTTAAAAATATTTGAAAACTAAAATATATACATAACATGTTGTTTTAATCATATAAATATAAATTAGAACATTACATGACCAAATAAATTATTATTTATATAATTTAAAATCAACAATTTTGTTAAATACAGCAAATTTCACACAATAGTTAAAAAGACATAACTTTCACATTATAAATCAGATTTCAACGAAAGGAAAAGCAGTGTTCTTAAAATTTTATTTGTTTTCATAATAAAAGATAAAATTCAAATTTTCAAAGTTCAAAAATTTTGAATTTAAAAGTCAAAGTTGACCATATTAACCGAAATACATTTTTTTGTGAAATATTCTACTTAATCAAGTTTGGAATTCTAATTCACATCAAAATCAAAGTTTATATTTGAAATAACAAAATTATCTAAATTTAATAAATAAAATAAAGTTAAATCAAATTTCAATTAAAATAATTAAAATAATCACAAAATATGGGGTTGTTACAATAGGTTGGAGGGATCCAACTGGATTCCTCAACACTGTTGATTTATTTACAAATATTGATGTACATGCTGTTATCATATAATATATGATATGTTTAATGTCGTGATTGATGTATTTAGTATTGTTGCAACATTGGGCCTATTGTTGGTAATTTAAAAATATTAAAGTGATTATTTCCAAATTTAAAAAGGATTTTCAAGTGATTTTCAAAATAGATGTTTTGTTATATTCTGAATTGTTAGAGGAATGAATTTACTTTGAATAAATAAATGTTATAGTTCTTATGTTATAAAAATTATGATTTTGGGAAAGATAATCAGAATATGGTTTTTGAAATGTGAAGTGAACTATTTTGTGAAATAGTATAAATTGTGATTTTTGATTTATTTTAAATGTTTTATATATAAGATTTATAAAGTCGATATTTTATAGATCAAAAGTGATGGAATTATAACAAAGTTTCATAATTGTTTAAAATAAAGTTATAAATGGGTTTTTAAGTAAATAAGATTTATAGATTTATGAATTGTGAAGTTATAAAATGAATGGATTTGTAAATAAATGAATTATGAGTAATTAACTTATAATTTGGATTTTTGGAATATAAATGAGATAAATGAGTTGGGTTAATAAGGGGATTTTGTAAATGAAATTTTTTATGAAATAATAAATTGAGTTTATAAACATTGTTTTATAAATGTGAAAACAACTTATTTGATAAGTTAGATATAGAAATTATTAAAGGAATTTCTTCCACGATTTTGGACAGTGGATAATCCTTTAATTAAAAGTGCAATAGTAATGAATTTGGTAAAGGGATTATATTCACGATTTTGGACAGTGGATAATCCTTTAATTAAAAGTGCAATAGTAATGAATTTGGTAAAGGGATTATATTCACGATTTTGGACAGTGAATTATCCTTTAATAAAATGTGTAGAAATATTGGATTTGGTAAATGAATTGTATTCACGATTTTGGGCAGTGAATAATATATTAAATAAAATGGATATGTTTTGGAAAGATATCTTTTAAATTTATAGATAGGTTTTGAAAAAGCGATATCTTAAATGGGTAAATGGTTTGAAGATGTTTTAAAATGTGTTAAGTATCGAATACCTAGATTTCAAAATTCATTGTTGAAATAGACATTTTCGAGGAATAAGGAAATGGAGAATACTGTTGTTATAGTAAATGATTTTCGAAAGGAAATGTTTTGTATAGTATATAGGATTATCTATCTAATTTTCGAATCCCTATACCAGTGATTTTTGAGTTGTCGTAACGATGTTTTACGCAACATTTGTTTTGATCCAAATAAATGTGTTTAAGAGAATATTTTCCTAAAAAGAACAAAATATATACTTAATTATAATTTAAGTATATATATATATATAATATTTTCTAAGTGTTGAAAATAAAGTGAATTGTGGATTACTTATACTGTTGAAATAAGTATTTGGAAATGTTTTTCAATATAGAAGTTGAAATGATTTTTGAGATTATATCTTTTCTAAAGATAATTAGTGAATATTCGGCAAGTGATTTAATTAATAAATGATTAATTAAAAGGGCCTAGTGATTGCATATGGTGCTAAATATTTATTTGTTTGCTTTGATAGTTAAATAACCGACTATCAAATTTGGCCATTTTAATTCCTCGACTTGATGTGGGAAACATTTAGTCATACACTTAGTACGTAGCCTTCTGTGTAGGCTTGATTATCCTTTATGTTGAGGATGTTGATTCATGTAGTGCGGAGTATTACTCCAATCTATCGAACTTCCTTCTAGGCCTGAAGGATAGCAAGTTGAAAGTTGGGGACGTGATAAATCTATGAGACTTAGTTTCTATGTGAGATTGAGAAACGCTTTTGCGTTGTTGGTGCAAAGAGACCGAGATCGGTGTATCCGAAAATCACACTTCGGGCCAATGTATATGCGTTCGATTTGGGAAGATTGTGATGATATTGATATTTAGGATTTTCATAATGGGTGATTGCTTGTTGATCGTTTAGGGTTAAAATCCTAATATACATATAGTTGTAGTGGTCTCTTCATTATTAAATATCCAATGCAAGGACTATTCGCTACTAATCCTATGGATTTTCCGACAGGATGTGGTAGGAAAGTACCTTCGGTTTGTCCTGTTCCTGGACAACTTGTATGGATATTTGTCTGACATTGCATTTCTACATATCACATACATTGGTTTTTACAAACGTACATCAGTGGTGTTGAAGAAGGCAACTTCTCTTAGCTTAACACACTCCTTGAGACGTGTGAGCTTAAGGGTTGTATTTTTGTAGAAGGCAATTAGTAGTCAACGGAAATGGTCATGTGGCATTCAAAGTGATGTGATTATGATTTGTGAAAGGTAATCATTACCTCAGGCCTCATCAACCGAAAATGACCAAAACAAGGTTAGATGCAGCAGGGCTAAGTGGGTCATTCCCAAGTAGGATATGATCATCCTCTTCTAAATATATCTTTACATGCTATGATGTCGTGTATCAGATTATTGTGGTTTATATGCTTCGAGGGCCCTCGGTAAAGGTCGGTAACGAATGGAGGATGACATATTCGGTACCATCTAGTTATAGAGGTAGGTCGGTCTTGTGTTGGTAGAGGGCAAATGTTCTATGCCTCGGGACATCCATCTAGAGGTGTACCCATCGAAAGGTAGTCCCTTCACCTGGTCATTTGTATGAAAATCCAAACTCCACTACGTACATACCATTTTATTTGTTGAGCCTAGTATGCTGGAATTTAATAATGGTAACAATTTCAGCTATTTTGAATATTATTTGTATAGTAGACACTAGTATAGTATAAGAGGATTTGATATGAAATGTTTTAGTTATCGTAAGATAAAAACATGTTCGTGTTTATGTGTGGGTTTGTCTTACGAGATCCTTTGTTTTGATAAAGGAAAAGTTTGCTAATTTAATAAATTCAGTTGAGTGTCTTTCTCACGCTAGTTTACCAGACTGATTCGTGCATTCTTCCCTTTCATTTCTCTGGTCAAACCGAGTATATTTACAGTTTTAGATTCGGTGCTATTGGAGCTTTAGCAGGAGAGCTGGAGATTCTCATTTTCGTAAACATGTATCTGTTTTGATTATCCGCTGTGCTTATTTTAGTTGTTGTATGTTATCAGCAATTGTGAGGACATGTTATTATAAATGTCCATGCTGATAACTATTGGTTAATTATTGAACTCTGATTGATGTACGTATATATAGTTTCTATTTTGTAAAGATCATTGATATGATATTATATGTTTTCAGCTGCGATGTGAGATTCTGTATTATTCTGCTTGGTTCTATCTTCTCTCTTTCTTCTCTTCTTCTCTCTTCTTTTCTTTCTCTTGACTTTCTGTCAATCTGTGCTTTTTGGATCGGACATGTGTGGTTTATTGTCGATTCAAAGGGTATGGATTTGCAGGTCATCACATGAGTGGACATTAATATTCTAATAGTTCAATATTAATCGCTAACTGAATTTATACCTATGTGTCGCACAATCATAGTTGTGAATTCTTAAAAATACTATATGATTTAATTGATTTATAATTGTTATAAATCAACTATATTAATCAATATGTATGAAATATTAATTAATTGATTATTTGATGTATTGGGTGCTATAAGTAATTTTCTGGGTCATTAGTAAATAATTGGGTCAAATATGATTTAAATGATGTTAATTACTAAATGAGTTTGGAGTGTTTAATGGCCTATAGAGCCCATGTCATGGCATCATACGGGAAAGAGAGGTTACGATGGTTTTGAATTTTGGATCAGATCTAGAATTTGCAAAAAATAAATAGTAAAAGGACGAGAACTTGTCTTTAAACTTTCTCTGTTTAAATAAGCCTACCCCTTATTCATTTCTCTCTGCCAATCTCTCTCGCTTCTTACCACCCTTGGTCAAGAGTTCTTTTCGACTCCACCATGGCCAAAATCACTTTAAAGCCAATTACGTCAAATTAATTATGGTACTCTGGGATATTACAACGTCCGTAGATCGGTTCAATGTGAATTTAGGAGATTAAATCAATTACCGTGTGTTCAAAGATATCACCCTAAGGGTATAATAATCGATTTACATTTATATTATGCTTGTCATGCATTAGATGACATATACAACAATTTTATACACATATTAACTATCCCATGTTTCATATGTATTTAAATATCATTGAATAAGTCATGATAATCAACGTTGTTATTTAAATTTATAAAATAATAATTTTCTTTTAATTTTTGATCATGTTGTATTTTAATATATATATATATATATATATATATATATATTATGGTTTTTCTAAACATTAATACCAATATAAATTCAACGTATTTATATTCAATGTTGTAAATTAATACTTATATCAATTCATATATAAATATCTATGTGTATCTATATAACAAATTTAGATTTTATAAAAAAAATACTTAAATCGCTAAAAGGAATTAATGGAATGTGTGTGTGTGTGTACTTAATATTTATTTATTGTAATTTGCGAATACTTTATTTTGTTATAAAATTTTAAATAATTTATTTTTAAAAACATCGACGATAAAACTATTTTACATTATAAGTGTTATTTATGTATTTTAATTAATTAAAATATATTTATTTTGTATTTATAAATCCATGAAATTAAATTTATTTTACTACGTCAAATTGGAACACAAATTACATTGACCCATTCAAAATATAACTAGATATTTAAAATAAAAAGCTTATTTTATTTTATACAATTAAAATTTAAAATTTATTTATAAATAAATGTATAATTTTCATATAATATTTGAGACATCTAATTTGTAAATTAGACATAAATGCCAACATCTATAAACTTATACGTAAACTATGTACATATTATTACGTATGCACATGCATGTTATACACATACGACTATATAACGATATACTTATAAATATTGTGCAAATTAGTTTACTTAAAATTTATTAATTAAAAAATTAGCAAATTAAATAAAATTGGACTATATTTAAAATTATTATATTGGATCTAGTACAACCTTTAGACTTCATAGGTTTACAGTTATCTAAAATAAGGAAAAGAACTGAAATCCACATATATAACCTTCTAAAGATAGGCCTGGTTCCAACAATGATATCAAAGTCTATATGGCTTGTGCGGCATAAATTAGCAAATTTTGGGCTAGGTAATAAATCCTACTTAACTGATGAGTGTCTATAATAGCACTATCAAGGTTTTGGTTAAATAATCAAGTATTATGTCCTCTTTTTCTACTGGCATAAGCCAATAGGTGGAGTAAGCCCAAAAAGGTTGCGTAATTGTAAAGGTTCAAATTGATTTGGGCCTTGGGCTAATTTTCTAAATTAAGTTTGAAATTTTAAAATATATATTAAATTTAAAAGTTATATTTAAAATATAAAATAAATTTTATAAAGGCAATAAAATATTTTTCAAAATGTTTTGAGAATAAAATTAATATTTTCAAAAGTAATTTAATATTTAAATAATTAGATTAATTAAATAAATAATTTGTTAATAGTCAATTGATTAAAGTAAACATATATATTGATATATGCATATATAATTGTAAGTGTTATTGTTATACATACATACATATATATAATTGATTATGGTAAATTAAAATAATGTTTCAAATTTATTAAAGATATTATTAACCTTTTTTTAATTAAATAAATTATTTACTGATATAAATTAGTTAAATGTTAATAAAGATACATGCACACACACACACACATATATATATAATGATATATGTATACATAAATAATAAATGTTATAGTTAATATTCTTCTTAAATTGTTTAGGATGAATTAAACAAAATTTTGAATTTGAAAATAGTTTAATCAATTGGTTAATTAAATTAATAAATTAAATATGACATAATAATATTATACATATGAATATTATCTAAGTCAATCAAATTATAAGTTGTTATAAATGAATTAGACTTATATAATATAAATGTATAATATAAGTAGAATTGTAAGAAATCCAACTTATATTTTTGTAATAAGTACATGCATAAAGTGCATAAACTGTGATTTCAGATGTGTCTAATGCCTAAATTATGAGAGTATTTCATAATAAACACATTATTCCTTGAATCCATGTCAATTAGTATATGTGTGTGTTAAAAATTATATATCTCTAATATATAAAGTTACTCTACAATTTATATATTAATAGATTACTTACGTACTCTTTAGTTATTGAGAAAAAAAAGCTGGGGATGTTATGTGTAGTACTATCAGTACATTTAGTGTACGGTATAAAATACATATATGTATATGTTGAGTAAACTTAAGGTACGTGCATTATACTTAGGCCTTCTGAAATAATATGTACGAGTGAATGATTTATTTTTATTTATTAAGCAAACTCAAGGCCATGGTTAGATTACAGAAAATATTGCAAGTAAGCAGCTATATATGCTACAGTTGATAACTGTTATCCAATGCCAGCAGACCTATGATTTATTGAGCAAACTCAAGGTCAGAATCCCAATGCAGGCGAGTCCTAACACCCACCAAAAGAAATGGAAGATATCTGTAATTTTCACAAGGTTTTGAGGAATACACAAATCCAGTAGGAGCCATCATAGAAAAATAAAATGAATACATTCAACCTCTCTAATATTATAGGAACATATTCTCTAAAAGTTAAAATAACATACTTCGATAAATTTGTGCAAGTAATATAATTGATAAAATGTTTCCTAGTTAAAATATACAAATGAAATGGATTAAGATTGACACAAAAATATAAGATAAACTCAATAATTAATATTTTGGCATGTTATTGCTTCAAGTCCCATGCAAGAGCTAAACTATACAACTAATAAAACATTTATGCTTTATTGCTTAAGTGTTTATTTGTCCATGATTGTGCAATGTCTTATATGAATGTTGAACCCTTAAGAAATACAAGAATATGCATATTTGATCCATATCTGGTCACATATAAATGTATAGGCTGAATTGTTGCACTTTGTATGAAACTCAACGAAATTAATTCATTTTAAATGAGCAAGTAAACCATAATTCTTGACTATATATTCAACATTATTGATCTTAGTAAGGATTATGTAATGTTAGATATAGCACTAAAGTGAAAACTACTAGCTGATCGTAGGGATTCGATCAATGAAATTTCAGTTTGATTAGTCTATATTTAATGCAATTTATATGGTATCTTTAATGTTGGGGATGACCAAATGCATTTTTTGTAAAGAGGTAGGTGTGGCCTTATAATAAGGATTTTCTTTAAATGATTCGACCATTTGGAAAGGAAAGCGAATAGGTTAGAGTTGATGTAACTTTTGTACGGTTGGAAGGAAGAGGGTGAATGGTTCCCTCTGATTCATGAAGAGATATCAAAAGTGAAAATTGTACAAAATGCTAATAGATATAATATATAATGAGAAGTGTGATTTCTATTCTAATTATATTTTCATATAGAAAATTGTTTTCTATAAGAGTTATTTCTCCAAGTTCGTGATATTTGATCTAAAACTCACGATTGTAAATTAGTTATAGTAAATGAAATATCTAGCCAATGTTAAGGATGAATGGAGCTTCATACTTCATAGCTGTTATTGTAATGGTGGAAATGGAGGAGCATGATATATAACACTTATCAGTGGTTGCATTAAAATATGAATTTTTTTCATAAATGTACCAAATATTACTTATGAAATAATAACCACTTTTAGTATTTACTAAAAATATATATAGTTTTATTTCGTTATGAATATTATGTGTATTTGTTTTGAAATAGATCTAGTATGGTAAATTTGTTTTATAAAATTAATGATGCATTAGCTGTAGAATATACGGAAGTACATGAAGCTTATATAGTTATTTTAGAATTATGAATAAGTCATGCCCTCAAGAAATAATACAATAATCTTGTGATTGTGAATCGTATGGTATAATTGAATTATATTTCAAAGTATTAAGGAAAAAGCACCCACTCGGTAGGAGGGACAAAAGAATTGGTGAAATCTTTGGATTGATACATATAGATGTATTCATTTCAAAGTATAATGATACCATAATGGGTCCAATTACTTCGTTAGCACCATAGATGAATAATCATGGAAATAAACATGGGTATTTTATATAGAAGTAGTGTATTCATAATAAGGTCATTGCATATAATATGACGTAGAAAATATAACATGCGAAGGAAATAAAAGATCTCCTTTGATCGAATTAGTGAGTGAATTGGAAAAGGTTTCCAAACTACCTAAAATAAATAAGATTCAATTTCAAAAGTTACTCCTCTTTATGATGCATAATGATTTATCGATAGGGATTAATCAGACTTTGTTGGAAAAAGTGCGATTAAAGATGAGTAAAGTTGAAATAAATTTTTCTTATAAGGACGTATACTTAAGAGTAAGTGCATTGTTTAAATTTAATTTCATCTAAATCATAGTTTATGAAATTATAAGATAATTTTTGATAAGAAACCCCTAATATCCTAGGTTAAAGAGTTGACATGCTGTACGGCTCGACAAGCTGCACATAATTTTTACTTGTAAGGGATCCAGTATGAACCACACCAAAAGAGTATGGAAATAATCAATATTGGTTGGCTAATTTATGTTATGACATAAGTTCCATAAACTCAAAACTAAACCACTTTTATACATAAAGCCAATTCATAAAATATTTATGAATTCCTAATCCATTATATTGAGAAACTATTATTGTTTCAAGAAATGCCAACTTCATCGCGAAATAATTTCTTTAGAAATTATTGGTAGTAAAATGGATTTGGATTCAATCCAACGATAAAATCAATTATGAATGATGAAATGAAATTAACCAAGCCTAAACACACAACACATTAGAATGTTTAATAAGAACACTTGAACATCAAAGAAAAACTATAAGTTTATTATGAATATCAAGAAAAGAATTCCCTTAGTTGTCAAATAAGCCATTAAGTGTATAGACAATGCTACATGGCACAATGCACAAAACCGAAATGTATTCCAAATACATTTTCAAAATATTATTCTGATAGTTGTACACGAAAGGACATGATCCATCGACTGCAAGTTTGTCTTCAAAAAAAAGACCAATGCAACTGGAATATAGTAAGCTATATTAATA
Organism: Allium cepa; assembly: GCA_030765085.1. NCBI lineage: Eukaryota > Viridiplantae > Streptophyta > Magnoliopsida > Asparagales > Amaryllidaceae > Allium > Allium cepa. Next base: position 448,238,848 of record CM060931.1, read on the forward strand.
AGAATAACATTGTAAATTTCAATTGTTGAAATTAATGTAACAGATTTGTCATTCAACGTGCTTTATTAATTCTGATTTTACTTATAAAATTATTACCTAGTATGAATTTGATTTTTGGTACATTTATAATGAAATAAAAATTCTAAATAATGATTTGGAATAGACTATTAGCACATAACAACCAAAGCGTCTCAAAATCAGTAGGAGCAATACTAAATTTGTTGGTTTCGGAGGGGATCCAAGAACTGGTACAAAAGTATCGTTCGACATGCATCATAATTGAGAAAGTATTTTGAAAGAGAAATCAAATAGTTTTATTTTCAGTCAAAATCCAGAGGAAATGTTTGTCTATAAGAAAGAATACTTAAAGGTACTAAGATGAAGAAGAAATGGAGATGGATAAGGAGGAAGAAAAGGAGGAGGAAAAAGAAGAAGAGATGGATGCATCTCCTAAAAGTTTTGAAAAGACAAATCGGCCAATAAATATAGATATTATCAAGAACCAAGAGAAACTTCTCAACAATAAAAAGAAAGCTTAAAACATCTATGGGCAAGAAGTCCTCAAAACTTTCCAATAAAATTGATAATTTATTTAGGAGAAGTCATAAGCAAGCTTGGTGGAAACTCTCTTTTATCTTCATCATCTTTCATGACTTTCTATGTTTTATCTTTTGCAATGTATTTCAAAGTGTATCTTTGATATTTTCTCTCTTTCATGCTTATGTATCCAAATCAATGATTTATGAAATCCTCTTTATCTTTTAATCTATAAAAATGTATGTAATACACAATCTACTCCCTAAAAATATCTATAAAAAAATGAAATAAATAAATCAAACAAATAAATATTTATAACGAAAATAATAATATGAAAGAAAAATGAAAAATAGACATGCATGTCGACATTCGTAGAAAAATATACGTTGGCATATAAATTATAGATCATGTGTCAACTTACAAGAATGTCACATGTCAACGTATCCAACAGTAATTTTTGTTTTAAAATTCAAAATAAAAGTTAGTTATTCTAAATGGTGTGAATAGTTTTTAAACCGAATTTAACACTACAAAAGCATCTTTTCTGACCAGAAAAATGAATCTACCTTCCCTCCAAGCATAACCTTTTAATTCTAAACAATATCCTTAAAACATGGATATGGGAAAGTTTATTTACAAAGAGAAAATGAGTGATAATCCAGAAGGAACACTCCAAAACTTCAAGAGAGCATTGCACACCATTCTAACAAATAAAAAATACATGGAAATGAACCAAAAGCAAATGGATAATGAATAACAAAGGCAATTTGCCTCTCTTCTTTGCTTCATTACTTATGTTCTTAAAAAATGAAATGAAAACATTCTTTGAAATACTGGATATAAGGAAATACAAGAAAAATAGATCGACATAGGCATGAAGAAATTCGGCTATTGGGAAGTCACTTCAATAAACCATCAAAGAAATCTTATATTCTAACTAAATTATATCTATAATTATTATCTATATAGTGTTGTAAGCTTTTTTTGTTCTTCGTTACCTATATTATTATGTGACATTTTTGTTTGATTATCGTACTGAAGCATTAGCTGTATGACTGTTCAAGTGATTATGTATATAGTTGTAATTAAACGTTTGTGGATTATTACAAAATGTTTTATCTTAATATTTATAGTTATTAGTACATTAAATATACATCTCACTTGTACATGATTAATTTTATATTTTTCTCACATACACAAAGTTAATAGCCTACACTCCTTGTATACTTATTAACTTTATAAATGCACCCAATTTTGTTGATGCTAAAGAAGGAGAGAAAAAGTAGAAAATATATAATATAAAATATAAGATATATATATATATATAAGGAAAAAAAGATAAGGGAAGTAAGAAATGCATTGACTTAGTGGAAGTTAGTTAATTTAGGGGGAGTTGAATTCTAGTTTAAATTAAATGTATTATATTTTATATCAAAAATATTTAGACGATTGTTATCATAAAAAATGGAAAGATTATCAATATCATATATATTTCTTTTGATGGTAACAACCATACAGGTATTCTTACTAATGATTTTTCAAGTTGTGTAGACTACAGTATAGGAAATGCATGTATACCGCTCAAATATATTACAGGGATATACAAGTACAAATAAATTATATATCAAGAAAAATTAGTACAAGGACTCAAAATCAAATCAAGAAGACCATGAGGAATTAAGGCAGGAAGGACAAGAAAAAGACATGGAGAACACTTGAGATTCAAGGACAAGGCTAGGAGGACACAAGAGACTCAAGAAACAAATAGCGAAAAAGGACAAGACATTCAGTTGGTCAAAATCGTGTTCAAACAGTCTTAGAAATATTTGTTAAAGATCTGTAGCATATCTTTGAAATATCTCTTATAAAAAGCTCTATTTTCATCTTAAAGCCTTTTTATAAAATGTACAACATCAATTTTAAAAGTTACAAATATCAAAATAATTTTTGTAAAGAGTTTTTCAAATTTGACTAAGATATTGACATAACTTATTACTGTATGTCGACAAATTAACCATTCGTTATACCTAATAAAATGTAAGTTATCACAGGATGAAGAAAAGTTGTCACAAGTTGGTCATAGTAGGAGCTATTGCAAGTTAAGATCAAAATAAAGTTGTTGTAAGATGAACATAATAGAAGCTAAAACAAGTTAAGACAGAAAAAACTATTCCAAGTTGATGATAAATCAAGTTATCGTAAGTTGAAAATAAAAACAAGCTATTATAGATTGATCCTATGAAGCTATAGGAAGTTGATATAGATAAAGCTAATATATTACAAGGTAAAAGTTAGAGCTCTCAAAGGTTGATGTCTCCAAAGCTGTTGTATGTTAACTAGTTAAGCTATCGAAGGTTGACATTCCAAAGCTATCGCATGTTGCCTAGTTGAGCCATTGAAGGTTGATGTTCAAAAGCTATCGCATGTTGATACACTAAAGGGCTATCATGGGTTGAGTTTACTTAGCTATTGCTTAGTAACCACCTAGTGCTATCACGTTTTGATGATTCAAGGGAGCTGTCACATGATAGTGACATAGGCTATTGCAGGATGATGATAATACAAGGTCATTGCAAGTTAAAACAATGAAGAAAAAAGGGCTACCGAATGTTGAAAAGTAGAGGAGCTGTCGGAGGTAGATGCCATCACATATTGATAGTTAGAGCTATTGCATATTGAATAACACATAGAAAATCAGCATCCGGCTAACCATGTGAGCATCCCTTGATTGAGTCAGTAGTGCCACGTCAACATGAAGCAAGAGAAGGGTTGTGCCATATGTCATCTCGAACATGGTCATGTTAGTAAATCATGACCGTCCACTTCCAACAAGCGACACATGTCATGAATCCAAAGTTCTAAATCTATTATATATAGGCATGTATCCTTATTGTGAATTCCAAGTTTTTCTTCTTTTTCATTTTTCATTTTCTTATATGTATGACAAAAAATATTCTGATAAGGGTTTTAGTGGCCATTAAATCAAATTGAAATTATGGCTCTGTAAACGAGGACATGAACAGATTCTTATTTGCATACATATGTGTTATCTGGGTTTTTAACCCAGTGGAAACTGATAGAGAACAAAGCAGTCTTGCAAGGACAGGATGGTCTAGGACTTAAACCAAAAATCCAAGACCAACAAGGGGTAAACGATACGACTAAGATAGCAACTAAGACCAATGGAGTCAAGAGATCAGCATTCCTATATCAGCAGCTGAACATAAACAGCTAGTGAATTACCTTTAAAGTGTAAGAACAACGATAAAAGGCTCTGGCAACATCTCCAAGTCCAAACTCCAGAAAAATCCTTAGTGCATAGCTCATCAGCGACTTATGCTTCTGCTCAAACCATCAAATGAACCAGATATGGAACACTATCAAGAAGAGGCAAGATTTTGTCCGCAAAACGAATTAAGTCTATGGGTCGCCAGTGACCCATGGTTTTGGCTCATTTTACGAGCCAAAGCCCCCTAGGTCGCCTGAACCTACCTGTGAACTAACGATGGTAGGCTTGTCCTAGAAACTCTCCAACCTCTATAAATACCATGCCTCCTGCAACATTAAGAGGATCTTCTATGGACTGGTGGCTGAAGCTCTGTTGGAATTATTCTTCATCCTCTAAACTCCCTCACAGTAATCTCCAAAGGAATTCACTATGATTCTCCAGTGAATACTAGCTCAGAAGACTCAATCTAGATAGAAAACAAACAAAGCCTTGTAATCAAACAACTCTTGTAATGGCAATTAGTCTATAGGAAAGCTATAAAGTAGACGTAGGCTTCATTAACAGCCAAATCACTATAAAAATTCTCTATCTTCTTTCTTTTACTATTCTATTTCTTTATCTGTGATTTGTGATATTGCTCTGTCAAAACAGGGCTGATGCTTTCAAATCCAAACTAGGGTGTTGGTCCATTTTTTGGGTCAACAATATGATCAAGTGAACTTATGACTTGCATACTTAACTATAACAAGCTTCTTGGCACATTAGAAAAAATAGACTCGCCTCTTTTACTTGCATATTTGACTAAGGTACTTGGAATAAAACCAAATGTTGACCCAACTGATTTGCTTTTCTTTGGCTTGCATATTTAACTCAAGTACTCGGTATAGAACCAAACTTTTACCCAACACCATTAAAGTGACTTTAAAATTTAAATGAATGGACTCTTCCTTTCACTCTTTCGCCAAAGTCACATATCTTCATATTCTATATAAAAGCTCTGGAAAATGAATTTTAAGAGCAATAATTCTCTCATTATTCTCTCTCTTTCATTACTATTAGTTTCATATTACGATCTATTAATATTTTTATGATTACTTTAGGAATCCACACTCTCTCACTCTTATTCTTCATGGATTTGCAAACCACCCAAGATCAGGGATTTCATACTTGAATTCTTCACCATTCTTTCTTTGAACTCATTATATACCTCTCGGAATTCAAAGAAAAACTACCATTAGAGATCTATAGGATCTCGGTAGTGAAGACTACAAGATTTTATACTAAAAAGATATGATTTCTGATAGAATTATGCTACTATATGAATTGTAAAGGTGTATTCTTCCACCGGTAGAAATCAGGATTTTATAAGTGACCATGTAACAACCCAAAATTTAAGCTACAATAATTAATTAACACATCAATTAAATAATAAAATAAGTTTGTAAAGTTGTCAGAATTGAGCCATGGGAGTTGCACCATTTATGTCCGTGGTAATTTTCTGGTCAATTTCCATATATAGTTTGTCAAAATCCAAGATAAAATGAGGAAGATACGAATTGAACAAGAAATGAACAAAAAGAGGAAAAAAAATATAGGTCAGGTCGACCTCTAATGGGCATAGGTCGTCCTTTAAGTCAACCTTACACATATATGGGTCGACATGCAGACCGACCCACCCTTGTATTTTGACGTCGTTTCATCCGGTTTTAAACGGTGACGTGCTTTACTATTTTTCTTCAATCTTGTGCATTCGTGCTTCCATCCGATGGTTCCCAGCGAGCCTATGACGTGGTTGCATCAGATTTAATCTTCAAATCCAGTGGTTCGAGATCCCTATATGACACTATAAATAAGACCCCAGCCTATCTATTTTCTCATTCATATTTTATCCTATTTGGGTTTATTGCCTGAGGCTGGACACTAAATAGAATATTTTTCTAAATATAAGATCTTTTTGATAAGCAAAGTTCAAATGCAAACTGGCTTGAGGGTACAACCCAGAGCTCGTATGCAACTCAGACTTAAAGTAACAAGAAGGATCCTCCAAACTCAGAAATGATGACTAGAAACACAAGGCAACTCAACACAAAGTGGGCATAAACCAGATCACAATACTACAGAGACCAATGAGGCAGCCAGATCATATGCATATGTACACATGAAAAATGGCAATATGCATATAGTTAAGCACAAGACTCGACAGTGGAGTTGAAACAATGTTAACTAGAATAATGAACCAACAGACCCACATCACAGCACACATATACACACATACATATGTATGCATGTACATATATGGTAATGAACAAGTTTAATACACTAGACACGAAGTAACAAGAATGCATATGCATATATGGTCCAAGCAACTCCAATATATGGAACCTGACTCAACCATGTGATGGTCAAGTGCACTAAAAATACAAATTAGAAGTGACAACTGATCAGTTTCAACATCAACAATGCATCACTAAGACACGAGTACAAGTACAACATGAATATATACATGTGTGAAACAGCAGTCAAAGCAAACAGTGTCAAATTGATCAAGCCGAAGAGGTTAGAGGCATTCTTTACTGAACATCAGTCATCGTACATTCAAAGTAACAAAGAATCAAAACCATGGTGGATAAGGATTCGAGCAAGTTTAAATTATCACAAATCAAAGCCGTCGTGACCAAGGCAAGTAAATTGGTGAAGATAAATCAACATCGTCAAAGCAATTCAAAGCCGTGCTAATCAAGTAAACAGCAAATTATACGAATTGAAAATGTTAGAAAACATCATCAACATCCAAGAAAAATCAAACGGTCGAGCCAAAAAGTAACAGATGAATTCAAACAAATATTCGAACGATAATCAAGGGAATTAAACCCTTTTTAACCCAAATCATCATTGGCATGTAAAGCATCGAGTTCGAAGCAAATCAACCAGAAAAGAAAAAAGGGAAATTACATACCCATTTTAGTTGAATTGATCGAGAAGGAGTCGTGTGAAAATAAAAGAAACGATCGATCATCAAAGATGGAAACACGAAAACATTCACTCGATCGATCAATGAAGTCAGCTTCCTCAAATTAGCAAAGCCCTAGTTTCAAAACGAACGAGCAATGAAAGAAGCAGCCGTTATCACAAATGAAAGAAGACACGGACGATAGAAATAAAAGAGAGAAGGGAAACATTTTCTTTTTACTACCTATTTACATTGGGCTGGCTTCTTTTATAGTGGGCATTAATTTTTAGGGTTTTATTGTTTTTAATTGTTTTATTTTGTATTTCTTTTTAAAACGTTTGTATTTTCTAGTCGTGTTACTAGGGGACAAACTACGATGGTGTAGTTCGAAAATTCGCAACTCAATGGCTGAATTTGGGCAGGGTATTAAGCATAAAGTTAGGTTAGTCGATAGAGGATGTCTCGAGTTTACGTGTGTAAGCCCCTGACTACTTAATTTCTAGTAGAAACCTTGGGGGAAGCACGTAGGCAGAGTTTTAACAAAGCTGGGTAAATCTATGTGTCCTATTTTCTGCTTTTAATTTTTTGCTATTATCTATGCTACTATTATTCTGCTACCAGTGCTGCAATTATTTTATATACTTCCGCAATAAATTTTTATAATTAATAGTATCACTCTATTCACCCTCCCCTCTAGGGTGAAATCGATCCTACAAAGGCATGAGCTAGGTTGAAGGATACAAAGCGAATGTTTAGGCTGTTAGGATTGAAGGACCGACAGAGAGTTCAGCCTGCATCTTGCAGTTGAAAGGAGAGCTAAAAGAGGTTCCTATCAGAAAGTCTAAGGAGCCGTGCTAGAAGAACAAGAATAATAAGGACAATAGGAAAGAAGGAGGACCTTAGAATCAGATCAAGAAAAGTGGGAATTGTCATAGCTGTGGATTGGTTGGTCATTACGCAAAGGATTGTAAGAAGAGAATGATCAAGGGGAGGTGTTTCAACTGTGGGCAGCCCGGTCACCTTAGTAGATTTTGTCCTCAAAGGATGGGGCAGAAGCGGGCGCACCTACAGTGTAGGTATAGGCCTTGGATGCAGCGGCTTCTAGCAATGGACCAGATAGAGGTAGGAAAGTCATCGTAGAACGTTTGATCTCTATTTCAGATTTTCCTATTCATACTCTTTTTGATTCTAGAGGATCACACTCTTTCATTTCTAGATTCTTGGTTCATTGTTTGCACTTAGATATCTCTTTAGTAAAAGGCCCCATAGTTGTTTCAAACCCCATAGGAAGATCGGCACATTTACCCATGATTTAAAGGGGTTTGATTATTTTCATATTAGGCGCAGAGTTTGACAATGACGCCTACGTATTAGGATTTTCAAGGTATGGGATGCTTTTGGGGATGGATTGGCTATCCACTTTTTAGAGCGATATTGGACCGCGAGAGGATAATCTTTAAAATAGAGATATGTAGCGGTAGGACTCTCGAGGTTTCTTACGACCCACAAGGGTCAGTCATGTTGAGCTTCTTTTATTCCCTTGATTCATCACTAGGAGAGTTAGATTATGTTCTAGTCGTTATAGCTTCCCCAGATGTTTTTGATGAGGTTAGAGGACTACCGCCTAAGTGAAAGATCGACTTTAGGACTATCTTAATGATAGTGCTAAGCCAGTGGCATTTCCCGTGAGACACATGGCACCTTGGGAAAGGAAGGAGTTAAGAAAGCAAAATGGTGAGCTATTGGAGAAAGGCTTCATTAGACGAATTCTTTGAGTGGTTGGTCATGCCATTTGGGCTAACCAACGCCGCAGCCTATTTTGTAGATTTGACGAGCCGTGTTTTTGGAGATGTCCTAAATAAATTCATGGTAGTATTCATGGAAGACAATTTAGTGTTTTCTAAGAGTATGGAAGAGCGTGTTATTCATCTAGAGGAGGTTCTTTGTACACTTCATGTTTATCAGTTGAAGGAAAAATTCTTGAAATGTCGCTTTTTGCGTAAGGAAATGCGTTTGTTGGGGCATAGAGAAGGTCTACACATGGAAAGAGTTTGAGAAACGGTTTTGTATATTAAGGTTCGGATTGTGGAAATCCAAAGAATTGCAGGCAAAGATTGGAGATGTATAATAGATTAAGTTGAAAAAAAGGAAAGCCCGTGTGTAAATAATTGCAAAAATTATAATTGTTTCAGGTAAGTGGATTTAACGGTAGTGCATTGGAATAAATATAAGCATAAAAGAGGAATATGAATAAAAGACTTTAGTAAGGAAATGAGATTTCCAAGGTTTAGGAAGGGTACTCCTAGAGCAGTAAGAAGAAAATCCAATTTATGTCTAGCCCAATAAAATGAAATTGTTGGAATTGAAGAGTTGAAAAATGTAAATTTTGTTAAAAGTGAATTTTTTTTTATAAATATAGAGAATATATAGTTTGCTAGTTTTTTTGTAGGTAAACAAAGATTTTAAATATAAAAATCTATAGTGTATTAAGTATCGGAAATATGGGTTACAACATTTATTGTTGTAATAGATGTTTTCGTGAAAAATAAAGGGAGCATAGACTATAACACTATTGTTATATTAGGTGACTCCCAAAGAAAATGTTTTTACATAGCATATGGGATTTATTAGTTTTATTTTAATTGAATCCATACTTTAGTAGTTTTGATTTGTAGTAATGGTGTTTTATGCAACATTTGCTTTTGACCCAAATAAAAATGTGTTTCGAAGATAATTTCTAAGTATAGAAACAAAGTGGTTTGTAAGTACACATATTATTTAAATAAGTATAAGGAAATTTTCTTTAGTTATGAAAATATTAAAACAGTTTTGAAAATGAATTCTTCTGAAAAAAGTGTATGTTTTAGGAAATTAATGAATTTCATAGAAAATATCTATCGTAAGAGAATATAGATTAACATACTTTAATCTATTGGAATGAAATGAATAATGATATAATTTTCTATGAAACCAAATAAAAAATAAAGATGTTTTGCGTAAGTTATAAGGAGTACGTGAAAGGGATGTACAAGGTATCGGAAGCATCATATTTTGTATAGCCTATTTCGAAAAATATAAAATAAATTCCTTATAATTTCACATAAACATGAAGTTCGCTTTTAAAGGATTCATAGAAGTTTTTAATGTTAATAGTTTCTCATAAAAGAAAGTAGTTCCAAAACATTAAGGTATATAACCATTAGGTGTAATAAGAAGTGTAATATTTAGAGACAGTGTTAATTTGGAGTGATATTATAGAGAGCCTTAGTAGAAAAGGCTAAGCAATGGAAATTTCGTATAATTTTTTTCTATTGATTATGCGCATTGGTTACTTGCTTTTGTAGAAAGTCCGGATTTGTAGTAAGCTAAGAATGCCTCCAAAGTTAGGTAATTGGAAAGTTAAGGGGTTTTTGACAAAATAATTGTTCTTACCTACTCCATTTTTTGCAAAATTGAAAATCTATGAAAAGATGTTTTAAGAACATATGAGGATATTTTAAAGATATTTTAAAGAAAAATGGAATAGTGAAAAAGTAAATAAGTTTTTTGAAGCGAAAAACTTAGTAATAGTTAAACTTAAAAATCCAAATTTTGATGGAAAGCTATAAAGGTCTTTAAAAGAAAATGAGGAATAAGTTTTGAACTTAGAATTTGTAAGTTTTTCCCTCCAGGTTTGGGAATTAATGTAAATTCAAAAAAGAAGCTGTAAGGATGCAAGTCTAAAAAAATAAAATGTTAAGTAACCAAATACCTTTAGATTTAATAGAGACTTGAAAATAACACTTTTAAAGTCAAATATTTTGGGATTTTATGTTTTAAATGTTTAGAATCTTTAGTTTTTGAAATGATGAATACCAAACCAAACTTTTAAATATAGAGTAGATAGAAATAATTTCCTAGGTGTGATGGAAAAAGTGTAAAGCTAGGTTGGAGATAGCAGTGATTACTTTTAGAAGTAATAATAATAGAAGTTTCCGTAAAGTGTATAGGACACTAGTGCGAACCTAGGATTGTTGTTTCATGTGTGTGGATTATAGAAGAATAGTAAGGCGACATTAATAAGATAGTAAAACACATGTGGTTGAGGATGTGTATTCTTGATTTTTGAGGAATCTTCCTATAGTGGAAATCATATATAATGATAGTTTTCAAGCTAGCATTGGAATGACACCTTTTGAAGCTTTTTATGGAAGACCATGCAAGTCACCTTCGTGTTGGTTAGAGTCTACAGAGAGATTGCTACTTGGCGGCAACATAGTTAGAGAGACTTCAAAGAAAGATTGATTTGATTAGGAGAAAATACATATCTCCTATCTACATTTCTTTGATAGCAAATTTTGAATTTCTTGATTCCATTTTGAGTTTTGAATAGGTTGTTTCCTTTATTATCCTCTGGGAGGGTAGATCTTAGGACATAACCTATGGATGGTAGGATTGAATGTAAACATGTTGCTAGAACATGCTATGTTTGATGGATGAAAATGATTGCAAGTGGATGCTAATGTTTGCAAATGGATGTATGGCATGCACTAGATAGATATTTATTAGAATAACCGACCAACTATGTACACACACCTGCATATGCGTGCCTGTTATCTATTACATTTGCACACGGTTGCATGTATACATACATACATACATATGTATATATATAATGGATGTTGCATATGGATAGTGCATTTGGGTGAATGATTGAAACATACATATAGAATTACCAATTATAGTAGGGTAATTGCATACATCTGGTTGCATGACATAAGCATACTTGCATTACATAAGGTCAACTAAATCAGTAGAACGACTACCTTTTCACATTAGGTAAGTTCGTATGAATTTTAGTTTGCATAAATCAAAAATTGCATTAGTTAAAAATAAGGACAATGGTAGAAATGGATGATGGTTGAGTAGATGTATGTAGTTCTTGGATGTTGGTTGTTAATTATGTTCTTCCATCTTTGGAGATTTCGAGGATGAAATCCTTTGAGGGAGGAGAATGTAGCACCCTAATATTTTACAAAACATAGTTAAAAAGAAATTAAAAGTGCATTTGGGACAGTGGTAAAGGCACATATTGACTTCCTTAGTGACCAGGGGTCAAGTCTCGTTGTCGCCCAAAATCTAGAGTGATGTTTTTTTTAGCTGGTTCGTTTCCAACGATTTTCCTGCGTATTTTAGCGTTGTTTCTGACATGTGGCGGTTTTCCATTCGCTCCAGTGATGTATTAGGATGAGATGGCTAAATTTTATTGGTTGAGTGATGTGTATGGTCTAGAATGGATAACCATTAAGTGTATGAAAGAACCAGATTTAATCCAAAATAATCTAATGGATTATATTCACTCAAACAATCTATAAATAAAGCATCTAACCTAAACCTAATCCCTTATTCAGCCGTCGGCATAATTCTACAGTATAATCGGTGTGTATTATTCTTCTTCCTTTTCTCTACTAAATAAACAAATCTCAACCAAATTAAATTATCTATATATATTCAAGCAATTTGGAAAATTTAGAAGAATCAAAGGGAGAAAGATTAATGGAAAGCTTTTTCAAATTTATACAAGCTCAAGTGCTAAGTGAGTGGGAATTAATATGAAATAGAAAAATAAAGTAGTTCGATTTTAGTTCTTTTCTAGCACATTAATATGAACTAATTTCTGTTGTTAATTGAGAATGGATGTAAATTATTGCAGCTTCTTTTTCTTCTTCCACTTCTTAAATCTAATTCATGTTTGGTTTAAAATATGGTCTTTTTGGGAATGTCCCGATGTTATCTTCCCAGGTGATAGAGGATACTGGTTATTCTACCTCTCTGGAGGAGTCGTAGTCTTGGCGTATTTTATAGTAGTTGTGGCATGTTGTCACACTCTTGTGCTCTATTTTCCATTTTCATAGTAGTTAAGGTGTCTTTACCTTACTCCCGTATATCAAGTTTTTATTACGTTCGTAATAAAAAGTGGACGGTCTACTATAAAGCTGGCTGGCCTTGCCAAAAAAAATATGTGACATATAAATTGTTTATTCATGTTTTATTGCATAAATAAGATTGAAATTTATAGAAATTATTATATCTTCTCCTTCTACCACTTCTCAATTCTAATTCATGTTTGGGTTAAAATTTGGAACAAACAAATTGTTATTCACGTTTCATGGCATAAATAAGATTGGTTTGATTAATTGAATTAGAATTTTTATTCAATTTCTAATGGAAGAACATGTTAGTTGAATAAATTCAAATAGGTTACTTGAATAAAATTGTAGCTTGATTGATATAATTACATAATTTTGAATATGGTTTTGTTCCAAAATTGGAAAGTCTAATTAGTATAATTTTTTTATGTGGCCTAAAAATATAAAAGTGGAATTTTGTGTGATTAAATGGTTTGTGGCTATTAGATAAGAATTTTGTACATATTAAATCTCTAAAAGGAAAACGTAAATTGGGGTGGAATTTTTTTTAAAATTAAGTGGACCCCAAAGGCTAGTGTAAATCTGTAACAAAATGGTATAAAAATTACAGACAAACCGTCCAACTGAACAGACGTGAAATTGAAACACCATTTATGTAAAAAAAAAAAAGGAAAATTGTGAAATAACCAATTCGGATGTAAAAATGGCCTAAAGCAGTTTAATGGAAATAAACAATATGTAAACTGTAATGGTAAAATTAATCAATCTGAAAGCGATTTGGTAGGCAGACCTTGTAAAGGTCTGGATAGGTGTTTTATGCAGTTAAGACCAAAATATAGTTTTGGCTATACGTACTAGGAGCGAGCAAGTAGGATCGCGAGGATGTATGTTACCTTTCATAGGTTGCTAATACGTAGGATAAATAGCATCCGCAATCGTAGGCTTCTTCAGGCAGATCGATGCGGATGGAATAGGATAAGAGTTCTATGACGTAGTCTTCTTTAGGCGAATCGTTGGAGGATTTAGCACAGCCGACCCAGCTATGGGCGCTCTTTCGGAGGACCGACACTTTGGATAGAGATAAGTCCACATTGGTAACTGAAGAGACAGGAGGATAGGAGTCCAGTTTGACGGAGCCTGAGCCCAACTTGGGGGTCCTGCGAGGTTGTTTGAGACAGCGTCGGTCAGACGTAAGAAGCATTTAATCACAGTGCACGGTTGAACAACATGAATTTCACGCTTTAGCACGTGGATAGACAGTCGCAGTGCATGGGTGAAGAGCATGATTTTCACGATGTAGCACGTGGATAGGTAAGGACAGCAGGCCCGATAGGCCGATTGATCTGTCAAGATTGGTAGGATGCCTAATTGGGTTCGACGCATAAAGAGAATTGTTTAAAATAATGGGTTTGAGGTTAAATTATCGACATGATCTTGTGAAATGAAACTATGGGATGAACCGGTATCAAACAACACTCTAACAGGAATATCAGAAATGGATAATGTACCTTACAACACCTGCTTTCCCTTTGGATCCCTAGAAGTGGATGGTAGTTTCTCAATAGAAAAAGCCTTCTACTAGGCCCCCTTCTTTTGAAAAGGACACTGGTTCTTTTATGTCCATGTTTGTTGCAATTATAGCAGTAGTCCACTAGCCGGTTCGGGCACTGATTTGCAAAGTGGCCCATTTGGTTGCGCTTATAACAAAGGATCTTGGTCAAGTCTAACTACTTGTTCTGAGTTGGAGCTCCACCTCCAGGCTTCTTTCCCGACCACTTTTTATTCCCTTTACGTTTGAAAAATATACTAGCAACTGGTATCACCGATAAAGGTTGGGTATTAACTGCTGGCACTACTCCTTTTTGAACTCCTTGGTCAATATCAAGAGCTTCAAATCTCAAAGTCATACTGATCAGATAGGTAAAGGTACCATTGAGATGATTAGTCATTTCCCCATGAAATTCCGATCGCGTCCTTTCACGAATATTTCATTCTTTTTAATTGGCGTATCAATCAATCCTAGTCCAAAGCGGGGTAATGTATTAAACATATGCTCATACTGCGCCACTGACATATCACCCTGTTTCAAATCTATGAAACTTATGAACAATAGAGTCCCTCTCGCTTCTGGGATAAACTAAGCTTCAAAAACTTCCTTTAACCGTGCCTAATAAAGTCTTCTTCTGGTGTATTCATAGTGACTGAATCCCACCAATCTGTTGCTGCTCTCTGAAGCTGATGCGATGCCAACAATCTCTTTCTAACATCTCCCAACCAAAAATCCCCGAATATCCTCTCATAAGAGCGGAGTCATGTCTGAACTCCTAAAATATATTCAGTTCTATAGAAAGACATACCATCTAAAGCAGTGTAATTCTTACACAAGGTCGTACTACCGACTCTACAACTGGCTCATGTCTAGGGGCTTTGCCATTTGTAGCTATGCTAGTTACAGATCCCTTCCCTCTTCTTCCTCTTATACTCATTTTAAAAACCTGGATAAGTGACAAGTATCATTAAAATACAAAGATAGGGTCAATGATGGAAAAAAAGAAACCGCAATAAAGGATCTAAAACTAGACCTTTTAGGGAAGAAAAGGAAACATTCTCTCGAGATTAACTCATTCTAGGGCTCTAATCACTCTATCTCTAAGGATTGTACCACAATAAGGCTAAGGTGTACACTCAACTGAAGCTCTAATACCAACTGTAACGACCCACCTTTCTAACCCCTAGGAATGATACTTAACACATCCTCGGTGTTCGTGTCCTGTTGTCCAAGCATCGGAAAGATGAATCGTCATGGGATGAAAAAAAAGGATAGAAAAACCTCACAACGAAACTGCTAAACAAACATAAAAGAGATAGTACATCAGGTTACTCCTTAACAGAGAGTTATCGGAGTTACACAAAAGTACTACAAATCTGCTTAGGCAGTAATAATTGTCCTGCCTTCACAAATGCCAAAAAAATACACTTACACTAACTAAACAGTATAGCGGAATAAATAAATAAAGAAGATGAAAATCCTCCTGCTAGGATGTAGTCTTCAAAGTGCTCAACAAAGACTTGCTACTCTCGGACTACTTAACTAAAGCGAGTGTTCGAGAGTTCATGGAAACAAACAAATCGGGTCAGATGATTTGTCTGGTATGAGTAAAACTTTTAATGAAGGTATGTAATAAAACACAAACATATGAGACCACGTTGCTGAACACCAAACGGTTTTACTCTCACATGAATCAACATCCAAATGTGGACAATGGATAAATAATTAAATATCGCGAAGAGTGGTTGACTCTTCCCGATTAAATTAAAGAATCGAATTCAAAGGTTCGCATCAAATAAGGAAAGAAAAATCTCCAACAAATGACTAAGAAGGTGTACCCTCCTTGAAGTATACCTCTAGTAATATACTTCTGAGAAGCTCATTTACTTTGTGACACGTCTTGGACCCTTCAAGCCGGATGCTGCCAAACCTTACCGAGAATCTGAACATTTCACATCTAATAGTGCTACCAAATCCAATCTAGATGAGATGTGAAAGTATCCTAATGGAAGCAACCCCACATAGCTTGGCCTCCTCTCGCACTTTGGTTTTGGTCATTTCAGACAAAGGATATCAATGCTCAACTGAACAATAAATCATCTTAGAGTGACGATAATAAAGAAGCTAAAATAACCGATAGTTGAGGAAACAACTATCGAGGATATAACACGATCGTATATGGAAATTAAGTCTTGTACAATTATCACCACCCATGAATTCAAACTTGTATTATTTCTTGGTTAATAATAATACCGGACAAGTCAAGGTAGTGTTACCTCAAAGTCATGTCTCATAATTATTCTTATCTTTCGAACTAACAAGTCTACTTCTTTGATGTTTAGTGCTAATTATACAAATAAATTGTTTTCATATAAGTGAATCGCTTTATGAAAATTAATTCGTTTCCATAAATAATTCAAATAAAACCCGAATTCGTACTTAGTTTCAAATTATAAGTATTAGCTTTAGAACACTATGTTAAAAGAGTTTAATGATTTTGAAACATACTTATAAATAGGATTTGTACACTTAAAACATCCTTATTATACTTACTAATCAATTTTAAAAGTCCATTAGTTAAGTTGATAAATTCACTTTAATGCCCTTTAATTAGATTGGGTAAATTACCTTTTTAAAACATCATTAATTCAATTAATAATATAATTAATTAATTTTAAATTAAATAATAATTAAGTATCATTATTTTAAAGTAATTATTTAATTTAAAGTTTATTTAAGAAAATATTTATTTAAAGTTAAACAAATTTATTAACCTTTAAAAAGTCGTTCATTAAAAAGGGTTAATTAATTTTAAAATATCTTTAATTAATTAATCTTAATCCACCAGTATCCAAAGATTAATTGGTCTTAAAAATCATTAAATAAAATGATTAATCAAAATAAAACATAATTAACCAAGTAATAGTTAGATTTAAAACACATCATCAACAAGTTAATTAGTCAACTTTAATCCTTATTACTTAAATAATAAATTAATTAATTAAATTAAATAATAAATATTAAAATAATTAATTATCTTTGGAAAAATCATTAATCAATACTTGTTTAACTAGTAAAGCAATTCCAAACACGATAATGAAACCAAACAGTTTCGATAAAAGGTGATTTTCTAGAAGTGCCGATATAGTGACCATTGCTATACTAGCGGTTCAGAATTCGAGCATATGACATTTGCAACACAACCACACATCACAAATCCAAGGTATGAGCATAAATACATGATAATCTATAATAACCAAACATATATCAAACATTCAATACAATGACATAAGTTTGTCTACTAGGTACATATAACCAAAGGTTCGCTTACTAACCTTCAAATGCAACTATTTTTCAAGCGACAAACCAAAAATCGACCAAACCATCATTACAACCATATGATAAACATTCAATAGCTATAAGTATAGGCATGGATATAGTTTAAACTTGGTGGTTTAAAGATGGAAGCTCTACTCAACGTAATGCTTACTAACTTGGATGGAAATCACACTAGCTCTCCAAAAATCAATAGGATTAAGCTTTAACTTGATTTGGTGGATCGCTAATGAGGTTTTGGGCTTGGCCTAGAGCATGTAGGGCTCGACCATGGTGATTATGTGGGGCATAGGGTCTTTTCTTTTGAGAATAAAGTGTGAAAAAGAAGATGGAAGAGTTTAAACAAGTTTTATATAAGATTTAAAAGGAAAATTTAACAATTTTGAACTTGAGAAAAGTTTTGGAAGTCATGAATGGATGTATGGAGATAGGAAGGAGGTAAAAATGGAAGGTAAAGAAAATGTAGTAAGGGGGAAAAAAGAAAAAGTGGATAGGGTATTTATAGGCATATGAAAATAGTTAAATTACTAAACTACCCTTGTATTAATTAATATAAACATGTCATATCTTAAAGTCACATCACCATACTTCTCCCTTAGATCATACAAAAGTGTACCTAATGCATGCTAAAGTGAAGACATGAGAATATGAAGATATTTATGTGTGTGTGTGTATATACATAAGAATGTGTACTTAATGTCAAATTTTGTCTCCCCTAATGTGACTATATTTTCTATTTAGTTGCCAAAGTGTCACATCATCATTATCTTAAGTTAATTAACTTAATTAAACCTAATTATACTATCTTAACCCATATTATATAATTAGTCTATGTGTGCATATATACATAAGAAAGTGTGCACAATATTTCAAATAACTTTTATACGATGAAACGTCGAAAACTCGAAAAACAGTTTCTGGTCACATTTTCTGTTTTTCATCGAACTAAATATTTTTGTAAACAAAAATTTGAAAATGATTTTAATATCATTAATTAATAATTAACTTATGTTTCTTTGATTATTAAAATCTATTATTTAAATATTTAAAATTATTTAAATATTCAAATGCAAAGCGATTAATTTACGGAACGTTGCACTGCCTGTTTAGGGGTTAGACTTGCATTATAATGATTCGCGATCCATGTTAAATTGAGCACCATAGATTGCTAATGATATGATTATGAGCTACATGTATTTTTTATACAAGTTTCGGACAATTTCTTAACCGCTCAATTTATGAAAATAAAGTTTCACCCAAACTTTAATAAGTACCCATTTTAACTTTCTTTATACCCATCAAAAATATGAAAGTGTAAGTTTAAAGTAAAAGTAATCGTCTTTGAAAAAAAATTGTTGTACCTTCGCAACAAACTCATAAGTAGCTATGCAAAGAATATAAAATCTCTATATAAAAACTTCTACCCGGAACCTTACTTACAATCATTCCGCAGCTGAGAAAAACAATAATAAATGATTACTGAAAACTTGATGCAAGTACAATTAAAAAACTTACAAAACATATTCAGATCAAAATAAAAGTAACGAAACGAAAGACAAAATTTTCCTAACGATGCTCTAAACTCATAACAATGGAATTTAGTTTTTCAGTACCTCAAGATTTCAATGTCGTGGCAGAAGCAAAAGCTGATTCGTGCCAGTCAAAAACCCTAAATGGATATCTACGCGGTGAAATGAAATTCGAAAAGAAAAAAAACAAATGAATCTGAATATTTAAGAGCAAAAGAAGAGAACCAACTCGCGTCATACCTTATAGAATACAAAACTATGAAATCTCGAATTGATCTATCGAGTAGTAGATCAGGAAGAATCACCGTACAAGTGAAACGAATTAGTTGAGTTAACTGGATGAAGAATCACCGTACAAGTTAAGTAGTTGAGTTAATTGAAGGAAGAATCGTGGAGAAGAGAAAGTGAGAAACACTATATTTTTGTTGTATTGAATAAACAAAATAACGAGTTTAATGGTTAAAACGGTTTGAACCAAATGAATACCTAGGTCAAAAGGCTTGACTTAACCAATCCATTTAGATAATTGGGTTTGATCCAACCCAAATACTTTGTAGTTATTTGGACTGGGTAAATGAGCCGGTTGTACTTTTGGCACCTCAGTCCGGTTTATCTTAGACTCCAAACTCTAAATTATCAACCTTTGTGATTTCCGTGAATATATGAAACGATTCGGTTGATTATGACCTGCCGGTCCCATTACATGGATAACTTTTTTTTTCGTAGTCCCATATTAGGAAGTAGTTTATATAGCGCCCTTATAGGCGGTAGGATGGTACTCTTTGCATTGTACTTTTTTTTAAACCGGCAGATAATTATCCTCGGAGAAAAAATGGGTTCAGCGTGAACGCAGGTACTCTTAACCGAAATTAGGGTACGAAAACTCACGAACTTACAACAAGATTTCATGGGGTGTTTGTATGTTTCAGCAGTTGAGATGGTTCCTGCTTCATCCCGTATGTTAATTTTGAGGTGAAATTGTATTTCTATTCAGCATTCCTCTCTTTGAAATGCCATTTGCACGGTTTCCACTTTGGAGCATCTGTATGGGTAAATCCTGGACTTTATTTGGCTAAATAATGAAGTTAAATGAAGCTGATTGAGAGCGATCATTAACAAGTAAGAAAAAATTTGTCGTTATTTGAAACATTTTAATGGTGATTGTATTTGTAGAATTCTAGTTTGTTTTGGTTGTCTTTTGAATGTAAATTCTTGATGTGATTTTGACTCGAGTCTATCATTACAAATCGTGATAATGAATCAATGTCTAAGGCAGTGTAATCACCTACATTTTCATTCAAATTTTTTGAGCTGTAGCGGTATTAGAGATTATATATTTGTAATGAGATGGCTAAATATGGAGAATGCATTTTTCTGCTGCAACCCGATGTTGAGCGTGATCCTTATTCTGAATGGTTAAATACTTAAATCAATCTGTTTATTAGTTTTAAGAATTCCCAAAATCAACCTCTGACAGATGACAACTATAAACCTCTCCCTTTCAAGAGTTGATGTAATCATTTTCTGTACAAAAATTGGATATTACACCATCATAGACTAATTTTTTTATATATGAAAGAGTGGTCGGCTAAGGAGGGGAGCACTCATGGTTTTATTAAAATAAGAACAAAAAACTATACACGTGTCTGATAGGTAATAGTGCATACAAATATAGGATCATCACATAGGTTATCAACAAAAGAGAGGAGCAAGAAACAAATACAAAATATACATTGATTTCTACAGATTAAATCTGATAGTAGATTATGCTATACTAGTAAGTTGTGTGATCCTGGCAGCATGTTACTAAATAGCAGCATGTAGTGGACAAAGAATGCACTATGTGTGCATAGGGTACAAAACAGCAGCATGCTGCAGGCAAGAAGAATGGGAACATGCGGAGGTACACAAATGCAGAGTGAGAGGAAATGGGAACTGCTACCTTAGACTGCAGCATGAATCTTAGCCATTGTTGCAAGCGAAGGGACGATGCTACGTGGGGACATGAGAGCTTCAAAGCTTGAAAAACAAAGGAGGAGATGCACCTAAAGCAAGAAACTAGATACATGCTTGGCGATAAGGGCTGCAATGAAAATGGAGTTCTGAATACAGGGAATGCAATTCAGGTCAGGCAGCAAGTAGTCATGAGGCTGCTGAAGCGCGACAAACATGAAGGAGTAAGCTCTGACTAGTGTTGCATGTGTAAGGCCTGAGTGGACTAGGGGGAAACTGCACGACAAGCAAGGTGTGCGTGTATAAGGCATGAAACGGAGTAAGCTCAGGATGACACTTCAGGCTTGTCAAAGCATATATAAGGACGATGTGCATGCATAAGGCGAGAAACTGGTGTTAGGCCGTGATGAGCAGGACTATGGGGGGCAGGTGAGGTATCGAACATAGTGGACAGAAGCTGTCGTGAGGCCTGATGAGTGTGTTTGGGCGAAATGCAACTATGGGGACGGTCAGTGGCGAGTTGGCATGAAGATCGTAACAACATGAACTACGCCATGTAAATGGCTATTTTGCTGAAATATAATGATGCTGTCTGAACTATAAAATGGAGCTTGCAAGGTGAGTCTGGAGTCTGGACTGCACAACAGAACTGCTAGTATGGTTAAAAATGGCCATGATGCTTGAAAGATGATGGCACGGTGAATGTAGTAGGTAGCACAATGATTACATGGGGAAGTAAACACAATTAGTTGACATAGGAGAGTAAGCGAATCGAAGCGCCATGCAGCTTTGAAGGCATGAAATGCTGCATTACATTGCAAGCTTAATTATAGGTGCTGACATGAAACTGCAATCTGAGGCATCAAGGAAGCAGGCGCTGGCATGAGAGTGGGTGCTGACAGACTGGCATTTTGCTGAAGTTGTTATTGCAAAGCCATGTTGAAGCTGGTGGTGCTTGTAGCTAAGATGTGCATGAGTGGAGTATCATCAAATAGAGCTGAAAAGCTGCAAAATAATGACGGTTATGATGGAACTAATTTGTGAATATGCTAGGACAGGGTCTTGTGAATCTCCTGGAAGAAATCCTAAGGCCAGGGGTGTATGTGGGGGGGGGGGGGGGGAGGTGTAGGGAAGGTGTGCGGTGGAGGTTATTGCTGACGAAGAAGTATCCATGACCCGAATGAGATGTCTTCCACTTGCATATCATGGTTGAGCCTACCATTCAGGTTGAATGCACAGTTGAAGCAACTAGATAAAAATGTCATCACGTACCATATTCATCTGAATTGATGCATTAATGGCCAAAACTGTTGCACTGATGTTATGCAATGGCCAGGACTGTTGTAATGGTTGAGGCTTTTGCAAAGACTGATGCAACATAAAACGATGTTGCAGCGGCAGAGTGGACTGAAAATGAGCAGCAATAGCACCAAACATGAAGCAAAAAACAGGATTTAACAGCAACATCAGGAATAGACTGATGCAGCAGTATGAATCGAGTATGATGAAGAGCTATACAGCTACTGAGCATGCAACAACAGCAACTGAAGAAGGAAACCACTGAAGATCATACATGGAGTGGCAAAGGGACAAGTTCTGATGTGTTGATCTATGGTGAAGGCAATCAACTACCAAAGCTTGCTGTAACTAACCTGAAATGTATTAACTAGAGACATGGATGGTTGAAGCGCTGGACTGGAAACCACAATAGCTCTGATTGATGCTGCTGTAGGATAATGCGCCCAAAAGCCATGCACAGAGTGTTGATTTGTGCATGTTTACACCCTGTAGTAAAAACCAGATTGAAAAAGCAAATGAGTAGTAGTTTCGGGGGATGTGTTATAAAAATAGCACAGTGATGAATGACGATGTTTGTTAATTTAGTATTTAATCTAGTAATTGTTTTTAGTTTATCGTGTAACACAATCCACATATGAACTTTCAGTTTGGAGGTATTTTGATTTTTCAAATAGGTTTGAAATACCTTAAGGTAGACGTGCGTAGAAAGGTCAAAAGTCTGTACATAGATTTTGAAGTGTGGTTTTCCTTTTTATCACCACCAGTCACCAGATTAGCTGATCATTTTGGTCCTCCATGTTTGGTCATCAACTATATTTTTCTTAGCCTTATTTGAATGAAGATTGATTTTTTTATGTTGGTCTTACAAATTCATGTGTTACATCTTGACGTTATTAAAACATTTAATGTAACTTAACACTCCAACCAAGCAACTTAGAGTATATCTCTTAATGTAAGAATCACAGAGTAATAGCTTTGGTAGAAACATAAGAAATAATATCCAGGTAATTTTTTTCACAATAGTGACCGTGTTTAACACGGTCCAAACACTCACAACATGAACAACATAATAGTCTCAAACACTAAACAACTTAAGTATGTATGACAATAAATCCATTTGTACATTGGAGTCAGTATATCTTGACATATTCAAATCCTTCCAATATGAGTTTAAGTAAGTTTATCATACGATAATGGTCTAGTGACTAACAAAATATGACACGATAACAGCACAAAAGTAAAAGATAACAAAGCATGCTCCAAGCAACACACTCAAGCGTTTGACTTTCGTCTCTTCCTCCAGCCTCCAAGCTATCATCAATCAGGCCAAATCTTGTTCTGCCTCTTCTTAATCTATTAACCATGACCAAATGCACTCATTGGCTCTCCTTAAACATGGAAAAATTATTAATAAAATCCATCCATAAAGATTCCCACTTCCATATGGGAATCTCCAAATAATGCAATAATCCATAATGCCATTGATACTATATATTCACTTGTTGGCAGTTTAAGCACCTACTCACATACTTGCTGACATATTGTCTCATACCTTTTCACCCAAAGTTACATCTTGAGCCTTGATACTTCTTAGTTCTACCAGCATGAACGGTGAAAAGGGTGTGATGACAATAATAATAAATAACACTATGCAAAGCATCGCTATTAGGAACACACAAACAGTCACCATAGAGATTATCAACCCTTCTAACTAACAGAGAAGGACAATAACTCTTCTTTTTAATGCTCGTGCCTGCTATCAATGTGCTCTACAAGCAATAAGATCTTTTGCCTCTGTCCAACTCGCTCATATATCCAATAAGTTTGATTTTTCAATAGTTATTAATGAATCATTACACTTGTTCTGATGCATTCACAAAATTGTCATTGATGTGTACCCAGAACAATTTTCCAGTGAAATAAGCTGTGGTCGGTGTGTTTATCAACCGAAAAAGACTGTCATGGGGGTTAACTGTACGCCAACTTCATGAAGATTTGTCTAGGTAAGTAGAGACTACGCTGTTCACTCATTCACGGAGATAGATGCACCGAATTATCATCCAGCTCTTAGAGTTAAAAGTGATTTTGTTTATATAAGTTTGGAATATCTAGATCAAGTTGAACATAACTTATATTTCAAATCATGGGTTGAAACCTAGTTTTGATGAGATTGCCCAGTTATGAAGTTTATTTTGGACAAAGGAGGAACCTTTTCTCTTTTGTACCTTACATCCCAGCTTAAAAGTGATAATACTTATATTTCACCATAATTTCCGTTGCAATGTAAATGAAATATCCATCTTGTCATCATTTTTAACATTCATCTTTGGTAATTAGTCTAGTCTTAAAGACATAAAGCAAAAGCGATATGGGAATAAGAATGGAAATAATTGTTTTAAATATTAATATATCCTAGAACCCAGAGTATTGCTGGTTTGTTTACTTATGCACTAAAACTAAATAATATTTGAGTTTCAGTTCAAACAATTTGATTTTAATAACTTATCATGCTAGCATTACTTGAAAATACTTAAATTTTTTTGCGAATATCTAAGTAACGATATTTTTCAGCTTCACTTTTGCAAAGTTGTAAAGAATATCTTCCATCCATTCCAAATATTTTGTATTCCTTGAGATTTTTTTATCATGATATTGGACATATTTTGATCACAGAAGAAACATGTCCTCATCTAATTTGAAACGGTTCTCCTCTGTTTTCGTATTTGTTTTCATCAAATTCTCTATTCAGATGAGAAAATCACGGTTCTGACCAAGAAACATTCGCCTTTTTGAATGTTCATGCTTTTAAGATATAACCGGTCCGATTGCTCACTGTCCTTTTGAATTTACATAATAGATGAAAGGCCATGTTCAATTGTACACTTTTTCCTATATAAAATTCATATCCAGCTTCTAGTCCGATAATACTTTTGTCTAATATTTGTATATTCTTATCAACATTTTCACAGATTTGAACTTGGTACACACATTCTTTTACATTTTTTAATTCTCTTATTGTAACAACCCAAAATTTAACCCGTAATAATTAATTTGTAAATTAATTAAATAACAAAATAAGTTTGTGAAATTATTAGAATTGAGCCACAGAAGTTGCATCATTGTGTCCATGGTGATTTTCTGGTCAATTTCCATATATAGAACGTCAGAAACTAAGCTAATATGAACAAGTTATAAGATAAACAAAAAGCAATATACATATGTATAATATATTGGCTAAGTCGCCCATCAGATCGATGTAACCTCATCCAAGGTCGACCGACCGGTTGACCTGAATATAAGGGCAATCGACCTGGCGGTCAGCCCACCTTAGAAATTGGACGAAAGAAAATTCCTTCGTCCAATAATATTTATTAGCCTATTTTCTACGTGTTTTGCATTCTTTAACTCAATCTGGTCCTTCCATTCTTGCATCTGATGGCTCCAATTCAGCCTATAATGTGGTTGCATCCTATTCAGTCTCCAAATCCAACGGTCTGAGATCAACTTATACCTCTATAAATAGAACTCTAGGCCTAACACATTTTCTCATTCTAGATTTTCACCATTTGGTTTCCCCTTTTCAGAAAGGACCCTAAAAGAAATAATTTTCAAGGAGAGAATTTTTTTAGTAAAAATATTTTAACAACCCCAAGTGGATCCGTGAAGGTCTAAAGGAAAGAGGCAAGGACCAGAGGTGAGTGATTGTAATTATTTTAAGTTTTCTTTTAGTAATTTAAAATAATAGAGTTTTCAATAGTTGTAGTTTTACTATGATTTTTTGAAAAGCCTTTTTAGTAGCTTATTCACAGTTTTTAAAATTATTTTCAGTCTATTTTCTTTCGGCTATTCTTTTAAGTAATTTTAGTTTATTTCTATTAATTATTATTTATTACTATTAAACATAGCTTTTTATTGATTTACAGTTTATTTACAGTATTTAAGTTTATTTACTATTATTTATTTCTTAAATACATCTTTTTCGACGTTTTGGATTTTATGCAAGCGTCTATTCTCTTCATCTTCTTTTCTTCGCGTATGAATTAGAATAAATTGAACACGAATATGAATATTGAATGAAGAAAATAAGTTGTAAATTATAAAGACTGTAATAAATAATGGAATTGGGCTGTAATAAATAATAGAATTGGACTGAAATTACGCCTAATTATTGAATTGAACTAATTAAAGATAATTGGAATAGTTGTAACTTAGAATTATAACTAAATAGAGTAAAAGATGAAAGAAGCTTATTTTCACACTTAGACCTTGGGTTAAGTAATAAGCATGATTATAACGTAGGTTATAATAAGAAAAAGAAAATAGTATAGCGATCTAGAATTTCGGTCATTTGAAATTGCGATATTTAATTGATTTTAAATATTCATAAGTTAATTTTATAAGCTGAATAACTTATATTTCAAATATAATAATTTAAGTGGATAATTAAATTGTTAATTTAATATTTGAAATTGCAGAAATAATTTGATTTTGAATTTATTGTGAATGAAAATGATTTTTAAAGTTGAATTAAATTCTATTTAAATTAGAATGATATTAGTAAATTTTTAAAATTGATTTAAAAGTTAATTTATAAAATTTGGAAATTCGATTTAATTAACGTGTAAAAATAGTTATTTTTGACATTGTCACGGATTTCGATGAAACTAGTTTCATTGGATCCGTAATGTTGTATTATTGTAGGATTTCAAATTTGGTATAAATCGGACATACGGTTTAGTCGTGCGAAGCTAAAACGCGTAGAAATTTATTTAAGTAAATATTAATTTAAATAATTCGATGAAAACCTATCTTTCAAATACGATGGAATTGGCTCCCGATATATATTCCATTGTGTTCGGAATATGAGTAAAATATTATAAACATCAGACGGTACGTTTTGATTGGAGTTCAGAATATGTTTGGATGAATAGTGTTTTAAAATGTTGCCTATATAAGGATGTTCATATTTGCAAACCCTAGATCCATTAGGGCAACCGCCACTATAATCTTCGAACGACCGAAAACATTCGATTCTTTCCCCCTCAAAATCTCTCGATCTATCAACCGATTTGAGAAACTTTCTGAAGCAAAAACGTAGTGGGCGACGTAATCTACAAATCCAACGGTGATGATGGGATTTCAAGCGACGATGGAGGTGAAATCGCCTTGTGTTTGCCGTGCGTTCAAGGGGTTAGATCTCGGTGCTGGGGTGGCCGAGCTCGATGGGACCGGAGGAGATGATTTGCATGAGGATGGGCTACACGGCAGTGGCCACTGATCATCGTCGAAGCGATCGTAGGTGGAGCAGCATTTGAATTTTGATCGCGTGCTATGGGTTTGGTTGCCTGGAACTTGAACATGAAGATGAAGAAAGGGGTGCGGCCTGGATTGATTTAAGGTTAAAAAAAAGTTTATAAATTAATTTGTATAATATTGTATAAACTTTAAAATGCTATAACTGCTTCATACGAGGTCGAAACTTGACAAAACAAGTTGTGTTGGGTTCGTGTTGACGAATACTATGCGATGGAGCTGGATTGGAGTTGATTGGAGCTAGTGAAAATTTTAGGTAAAATTAAACGTCCGTTTAATTTTATTCGGAATAAAACGCTGCAACGGCTATTGGAATTAAAGTGAGTACAACTCACTTCTTCTGACTCGTTTATAATTTTATATAAGTGAGAATAAATTTATATTATGCTGATTGATGATTGTTTGAGTGATGTATGATATATTATATATATTGATTGGTTTGGATATATTCCCGCATATTTTAGCGGATGAGACGCTATATGTTTCCGTGTATGAGGGGATGACCTTTATACACGCGTCTGCCGCGAAGCAGACATTGTACATATTTTCTCATATATATATTTGATGTAGGTGATAGGTTGGAGGAATCCAACTGGATTCCTCACCAGTGTTGATTTTTGTTTACATATATTGTTATATATGTTTTTATCATATGATATATGATGTTTGGATGCCGTGATTGATGTTAATCGCCATATTTAGTGCTTTTGTAGCATTGAGTCATATTTTGGAAATTTAAAAATATTAAAATGATAATTACAAATTTAAAAAGGATTTCAAAGTAATTTTGAAAATATATATGTTTTATTAATTTTTGAATTGTTAAGAAAATGAATTTATTTTAAATTAATAAAAGGTTATAATTTTTATGTAATAAAAATTATGATTTTGGTGAAATATACTAAAATATGATTTTTGAAGTTATATAAGTTTTAATAATGATTTGTAAATTATTAAAGGAATAAGTTTATTTAAATAGAATCAAAATATGATTTTTCAATTATGGAGTTAACTATTTTGTAAAATAAGTTAAATGAGATTTTTGAACTTGTTATAAATGGATTATATATATATAAGATTTATAAAATTGACATTTTAGAAATAAAAATAATGGAATTATAAACAAGTTTTATAAGTGTCAAGATGAAGTATAATTGAATCTTATAAGCAAATAATATTTTTAAATTTATGAAGTTGCAAAAAAAATGAATTTGTAAATAAGAGATTTATAAGTAAATTAACTTATAATTGGATTTTGAAATACGAATGAGATATGAATGGAATTTGTTAGTAAAGGAAATTTTGTATACGGAAGTTTATAAAGTATAAATGGAATTTATAAACATTATTTTATAAATCCAAAATCAATTGAATTTGATATGTTAAATATGGAAGTTTATTAGAGGGATTATATTCATGATTTTGGACAGTGGATAATCCTTTTAATTAAATATATAGAAGTAATTAATTTGGTTAGGTATTATATGCATGATTTTGGACAGTGAATAATCTTTTAAATTAAATAAATGTTTTGAAAAGTGATTTTTAAATGGAGTCAAATGGCTTGAAAATGTTTTAAAATGTGTGAGCATCGAAAGCATAGATTTCAACATTCATTGTTGAAATAGACGTTTGCGAGAATTAAGGAAAGCATGGACTATTACACTGTTGTTACAGTAAATGATTTTCGAAAAGAGATGTTTTGTATAGTATATGAGATTTATAAATCTATCTAATTATCGAATCTCTATTCTTATGATTTTGGGTTGCCGTAACGATGTTTTACGCAACATTCGTTTTGACCCAATAAAGCGTATGTTGAAAAATATTAAGCTTTCCTAAAGAGATTTGTGAATATGCTTATACTGTTGATATAAGTATATAGAAATGTTTTTTAATATAGGAAGCTGAAATGGTTTTGAGAGTTTATCTTTTTTAAGATAATTTGAAATAAATATTTGAAAAGGGATTTAAATTAATAAAAGATCAACTAAAAGGGCCTAATGATTGCTTATAGTGCTAAATATTTGTTATTTGCTTTGATAGTTAAATAACCGACTATCAAATTTGGGCATTTTACTTCCTCGACTTGATGTGGGAACTATTTAGTCACACACTTAGCACGTAGCCATCTGTGTAGGCTTGATTATCATTTATGCTGAGGATGTTGATTCGTGTAGTGCGGAGTATTACTCCAATCTATCGAACTTCCTTCTTGGCCAAAGGATAACAAGTTGAAAGTTAGAGATGTTATAAGTCTATGAGACTTAGTTTCTGTGTGAGGTTGAGAAACGCTTTTGCGTTGTTGGTGTGAAGAGACCGGGATCGTTTTATCCAAAAACCACTTTGGACCAACGTATATGCGATGATTGTGCAAGTTTATCGATGATATTGATATTTAGGACTTTCATAGTGAAGCACTACTTGTTGATCGTTTGGGGTTAAAATCCCAATATACATATAGTAGCAGTAGTCTCTTCATTATGAAATATCCAAAGTAAGGACTATTCGATACTAATCCTAGGGATTTTCCGATAGGATTTTGTAGGGAAGTACATTCGGTTTGTCATGTTCTTGGACAACTTATATGGACGAGTGTCTGACATTGCATTTCTAAGATTACGTACATTGGTTTTTACAAACGTACATCAGTGGTGGCGGAGAAGACAACTTCTTTAGCTTAACATCCTCCTGAGACGTGCGAGCTCAAGGGTTGTATTTTTATGGAATACAATTAGTAGTCAATGGAAATGGAAATGTGACATTCAAAATGATGTGATATGTGATATGTTAAAGGTAATCGTTACCTCATGCCTCATCAACCGGAAATGACCAAAACATGGTTGGATACAGCAAGGATAAGTGGGTCATTTCTAATTAGGATATGATCATCCTCTTCTAGATATATTTCTTTCTGCTATGACGTTCGAGATGTAAATTATTATGGTTTGTATGCTATGAGGGCCCTCTGAAAGGTCGGTATCGACCAGAGGATGATATATTCGGTACTGCCTAGTTATAGAGGTAGGTCGGTCTTGTGTTGGTAGAGGATCCTTTATGATGGTCCTCGGTACATTCCTCTGGAGATATACTTTCGGAAGGTAGTCCCTTCACTTGGTCATTTGTATGAAAATCCAAACTCCACTACGAGTTTGCGGTTTTCTTTGTATAGACGTAATGAATAGCCCCGAAATGCTATAAGGGTAACCATTTTGGCTATGATTAATATTGTTTTTACAATAGACACTATTATAATATAACATGATTTGACCTGAAAGATTTTGATTACCGTAAGGTAAAAACATGTCCGTGTTTATACGTAGGCGTGTCTTACGAGATACTTTTTTTTGAAAGGAAAAGTTTTGGTAGTCTAATAAATTCAGTTGATTGTGTTTCTCACGCTGGTTTACCAGACTAATCCGGACGTTCTTCCCTTTCAATGCTCGGGTCAGATTGAGTATATTTTCAGGTTTAGAGTTGGTACTTTGAAGCTTCAGCAAAAGAGCTGGAAGTCTTCAGATCGTATTCCCATGTATGTTTATTATCCGCTGCTTTGTTATTTATATTATCAGCAATTGTAATAGCAGGTCATTATAACTGTCCAGACTGATGATTAGTGATCAATTGTTGAACTCTGATTGATGTATGTATATACAATTTCTGTTTTGTAAAGATCATTGATATGATATTATATGTTTTCCGCTGCGATGTGAGATTCTATATTGTTTTGTTAGGTTCTCTCTTCTCATTTTCTTCTCTTCTCTTCTTCTCTCTTCTTTTCTTTCTCATGACCTTCCGTCAGTTTGTACTTTTTGGGTTGGACATGTGAGGTTTATTATCGATTCAAAAGGTACGGATTTGCGGGTCGTCACAAACAGAATAAGGCTTGTCTTAAGACTTAAGATAAATTAATAAGCACAGATAATAGAGAAAAGTGTAAAGGCTTTATTTAAATAATTTACCTAAGTTAATAAGCAAAGATGAAAATAGAACATGTACCAATCCCTATTAGACAAAACAGCGGTCCCACATTAGCCTGAAGTGAGACGAGGATATGCTTATGCTAAAAATGGTTGTAATTGGTCAATTAGAAGTCCAAATCACAGTAGATTTGGATAAGGGGCGCAACTAGATGTTGTTTGGATGAAGAACTAGTACCAACAGCATTTCTCTTATAGTTTTTATGGACACACGGTGATCTCACATTAGATTGAATTGAGATGAGGGGCATACTATGCTGGAAGTTTGAGGTAATAAGAACACCCAATAAGTGGGGGCAAAAGATAGCATGGACATGGTGGCAGTTACGCGTTCAACTTCCATCCGGGTGCTCAGTAATAGCTATGAGTTCCAAGCGCTTAGTATTGGTGTCTTTCGTAGACACCATTGCCTTTTGTGTAGGAAGCTATATATGTCATCTAGATCCATAGTGGTTGTCCTATGCATCTTTCGTAGATACCATTGGTTGCTGTGTATGAGTTATATAGCGGTTGATCCGTGGTAAGGTCTATAGAGTAGCAGACCGATCAAAAAGAGTAGAATTAAGATTACATTCTAATTACAGGATTAGGAATTAGCCTAATCAAAGCGGAAATCAAGGACAAGTGCAAGCAATCAAAGTTAACCTATCTTATAAATTGAGCAATATTTAATCGTACTTATTTTCAGTTTATCTCTTTCCTATTTCCTTTTATATCCTTATTTATGTTAGAACTGTTGTAGAGTCTATTAATTTTATATTGCTTAAAGACTCTAGTAATTACTATCATTCATTAGACTTTTAGTCTGGCCCATTCCTTTATTTTTCCTCTTCCCCCTATAGGCAATCAAGGGAGAAGTCCTTATTCACCAGATTTTTAGTCTGACCCACTCCTTTATTTTTCCCTTTCACCCTTTCCCCTATAGGCAATCAAGGGAGAAGTCCGTAAATTGCAGTTGCATTGAGATTTCCTGAAGGAGTTGGTACCATATATTTCTTTTCTTTCAGCTTTTGTTCTTTCTTTATACTGGCATATTATGAAGGATATTATGTACTCTGATTTTGAGATTATAAATTTTTATTTCTTAAGACATCATGGGTTTTGGATGTTGTATTTGATATTTGACTTATTTATGAAGCAATTATGAAAGTCTTATTTTAAATTAGTTATTATTTCAGTTTTCGCTGCTTTTATCTATTTTTGTTTTGTGAATCTTATTCTCTGTTAGTTTCAGTTATATCTACAACGCACCATGCCTTTTAATGTTTCATTTTGGATATATTAAGGGGTGTGGGGTGTCTCACTTGGTATGAGAGCCTAAGGTTATAGGATTTCTATAAATTTATTTTAAAAGTAAAGTATTTTCCAAAATAACTTGTTTTAAAAGCATTTTTCAAAAAAGAACTCTTAGAAATAGTTTTAAATATAAAAGAGTTTATATAAAAATCCTCTTAAAGTCTAGTTCAACCTTCTTTCGATTCTTTCGAGCCTAAGTTTACTGTTCTTCGCATAGTATAGCTAACAGGTTCCGTAGAGCTACGGTATCAGGGGTGCAAGAGCAAACATCCAATACAACACCGGTAGGTGGAAATCCCATTAATCGACCTACACCAACTGATTAAAAAAGCAAGGACTTCACTAGCATAGGGGGCAGAACGTTTTCTGGCACGAAGGATTTCAAGAAGACACAAGCTAGGTTGGAAGATATGGAGCAAAAGTGTAGGCGGTTAGGCATGGAGGACCGACAGCGAATTCAACATACTTATTGGAAGCTGAAGGGAGAACTTAAGGAGGTTCCTACAAGCTTTAAAAACAGTGGTGGAAGGACAAGAATAATAAGAACAAGAAGAAAAGTGATGGTCCTCAGAAGCAGATTAAAAAAGGAATAAAGTGCCATGGTTGTGGGAATGTTAAACATATGGCCATGGATTGCTAGAAGGAGAAGATGAAGGGTAAGTGCTATACTTGCGGGCATCCCGATCATATAAATAGGAGTTGTCCCCAAGGAGCGAGTGCACCAGTTGCGCAGATTCAGGCGTAAGACACAACACCTTCCAGCAACGGACCGGATCGAGATAGGAAAATTTAGTTTCTATTTCTGATTTTCCCATTCAAACTCTTTTCGATCCTAGAACATCACTCTTTCATCTCTAGTTCTTTGGTAGATTGTTTGCACTTAGACATTTCTTTAGTAGTCGATCCTCCCATTGTTGTTTCAAACCTCATGGGAGGATTGACACTCCTGTCTACGGTTTTTAGGGGTTTAAACATTTATATCCTAGGCGTATAATTTGACTATGACGCCTATATTTTGGGAGACTTTGGGGTATGAGATTATTTTGGGAATAGATTGACTATCCACATATAGAGCAATATTATATTGCGAGAGGAGAGTCGTTAGACTAGAGACATGCATCGGTAGGACTTTCGAAATTTCTTGCAACCCGCAAGGGTCATTTATGTTGAGCTTCTTTTATTCCCTCGATTTATCATCATTAGAGTTAGATTCGGTTCCCATCGTCAGAGATTTTTCCAGACATCTTTGAGAAGGTTAGGGGGCTACCCCCTCTAAGAAAGTGATTGACCTCAGAATTTATTTTGCTAGCCAGTGGCATTACCCGTAGGGTATATGGCACCCAAGGAAAGGAAGCGATTAAGCAAGTAGATCCATGAGCTTTAGAGAAATGTTTCATAAGAAGAAACATATCGGCATTGGGAGCGTCAGTCGTCTTCGCTACCAAAGCAGGTGGTTTTCTTCGATTTTGCATCAAATATAGAGAATTGAATAAGCTCACAAAGAATAACCATTATCCACTCTGTAGGATGGATGATCTTTTCAGCTAGTTAGTTGGCTCTTTAGTATTCTCCCAGCTTGATTTAGTGACTGATTTCATCAGTTTAGGGTCGCTGATGATAACATTGATAAGATCGCATACCAAAGGGATTCTTTGAGTGGAATGTCATAATTTTTGGGCTAACCAATGTCCCAGCTATTCTATAGGTTTGATGAACCATGTTTTTAAAGATGTCCTAAAATAAAGTTCGTGGTGGTATTCGTGGTCGACATTTTGGTGTTTTGCAAGAAGTATGGAAGAGCGTGTTATTCATCTAAAGGAGGTTCGTTGTATGCTTCATGTTCGTCAGTTAATAGCAGAGTTCTTGAAGTATCACTTTTGAAGTGCGTTTATGGGGATATAGAGAATGTCTACACATGATAGAGATTTAAGAAACGGTTTTGTACATTTACGATTGGGATTGTGGAATCCAAAGAGAGGTAGACAAAGGATATAGATATACAATAAAATTCAGTGGATAAGCAGAGAAGAAAGCGCATGTGTATGTAATTGCAGAAATTATAATTATCTCCAACAAGTGGATTTGACGGTAATGCCATAGAATAAAAATGAGTATACAAGAGAAATATGAGTAAAAGCCTTTAGTTTAAGAAAAGTACTCCGATGTTAGTAAGTAGGAAGACCAACTTTATGCCAAGCCCAATAAATTGAAATTTTCGAAATTTAAAAAGTTGAATTTTTTTTTAATTGTTGGATTTTGAAATTTTCCATTGTTAAACATTTTCTTTCAGAAAATAAACGTGGGATATTTGAAGAATGGTGTGAAGTTTAAGTTGGTTTTTATAAAAATTAGAATCCTTTTTGAAGAATTATAGGGTGTATATACATACATACATACACACATACACACACATATATATAACTTACTAGTTTCATTGTAAGTAATCAAAGATTTTAAACATAAAAACCTAGATTGTATCGAGTATCGAAAACGTAGATTACAACTCTTATTGTTGTAATAAATGTTTTCGCAGAAAATAAGTGGAGCATAGGTTATAACACTATTGTTATAGTAAGTGGCTCTAAAGAGAAATATTTTTACATAGGTATATGAAATTTATTTAATTGAATCCATACACCAGTATTTTTGGGTTGTAGTAGCGGTGTTTTATGCAACATCCGTTTTATCCCAAATAAAAATGTATTTTAAAAATGTAATTTCTAAGTATACAAAAAAATGGCTTGTAAAGTACAATTATTATTAATAAGTATAAGGAAGTGTTTTTGCAATTGTGGAAATATTAAAACGGTTTTGAAGATGAGTTTTAATTTCTAAAAGGAAAATGTGTAAGTTAGATACTAAAAAATGTTTATCATGGAAGAATATAATTTAAATATATTTTAATTTATTGGAGTGAAAAGAATAATGGTATGATTTTCTATGAAACTAATAAAAATATTTTGTGCAAGTTACAAGGAATACATGAAAGGGATATACAAAATATGAAAAACACCATATTTTATGTAGCATATAAAATAATTTACTTGTAATTTCACATAAACATGAAATTTTCTTTTAAAAGGTTTATAGAAGATTTTAACATTAATAATTTCTCATTTGAGAAAGTAGTTCCAATATATTAAGGTATGAGATCGTAAGATATAATAAGAATATGTTTTGAAACACATAAAAACAGTTAAACGATATTTTAAAGATATTTTAAAAGAAAATGGTTTGGTGAAAAAGTAAATAAGTTTTTGAAATGAAAAACTTAATAAAAGTAAAATTTGAAAATTCAAATTTTTTATTATAGAAAACTGTAAAAGTCTTTAAAAGAAAGATAGATATAAGTTTTAGACTTAAAAATTTGAAAGTTTTTCCCTCTAGGTTTAAGAAATAATATTAAGTGACCAAATATTTTTGAAATTAATAGATACTGAAAAGATAACACTTTTAAAAACGAAGATTTTGAGATTTGATGTTTTATAAATTTTAGAAACTTTAGTTTTTAAAACAAGATGATATTTATACCAAACCAAACTCTTAAATGTGGAGTAGATAAGAATCATTTCTTAGGAGTTACGGAAAAAGTGTAAGGAGATAGCAATAATTACTTTTAGACGTAATAATGGAAGTTTCCGTAAAGTGTGGAGGACACTAGTAAGAACCCAATAACGTTGATTCATGAAGAACAGTAAAATGAAATTAGTAGGATAGTAAGACAAGCGCGGTTGAGAATGGGTATTCTTGATTTTGGAAGGACTTGGAAAAAGCATATTTCTTTAGTGGAATTTATATGGTAGTAGTTTTCAAGCTAGCATTGGAATGATACCTTTTGAAGCTCTTTTTGGAAAGGCTGTGTAAGATGTCTTCATGTTGGTTGGAGTTTATGGAAAGGTTGCTTCTTTGTTCCGACATGATTAGAGAGATTTCAGAGAAGACCAATTTGATTAGGAGAAAATTCGTATCTCATATCCATATCTCTTTGTTAATAGGTTTTAGAATTTTTTTTTTTTTGATCTTTAGTTTTGAATAGGTTCTTTCCTTATTATCCTCTGCGAGGGTAGAACTTAGAATTTAACATATGAATGGTAGAATTTAATGCAAACATGTTATGAATGATGTATGCTAGTGATTGCAAGTGAATGCTAATGGACGCATATATGTATACTAGACACTATTATTCTTTAAGGGATTGGCCTAATTATGATGCTAGAGCATATGCATATGGATGTGTGCGCATTTTTACTTTATTTCCATGGTTGCCATAAATGGATGTTTATCACATGATCGTTGCATTTGAATGATGGTTGTAGCACGCATATAGAACTATCAGTTATGATTTGGAATTTTTGCATTCATTTGGATATATGGCACGACATGATTGCATAAAAAGAGGTCAACTGAATCAGTGGACCGTCTAATCTTTTACATTAGTTAGAAACATTTACATTACACTAATTGCATAAGTATTATAAATTGCATTATAAAAACTTAAGGATAATGGATGAATGTTTGATGATTGAATAGTTGATAGTAGAATTGGATGAAAACATTTAGTACATTCTTTTATCCTTAAAGATTTCGGGGGCGAAATCACTTAAGGAGGGGAGAATGTAACAACTCGAAATTTAACCCGTAATAATTAATTTGTTAATTAATTAAATAACCTTGTAAAATTATCAGAATTCAGCCACGGAAGTTTCATCATTGTATGCGCGGTAATTTTCTGGTCAATTTCATATATAGAATGTTAGAAACTGAGCTAATATGAACAAGTTATAAGATAAAAAAATAATATGTATGTATATGTGTATACACACACACACATATTGGCAAGGTCGACAACCAGGTTGACCTAACCTCACCCTAGGTCGACCGGCTGGTCGACCTGGATATGGGGGTGGTCGACCCACCTCAGAAATTGGACGAAGGAACAGTAACGTTTATTAGCCTATTTTCTACGTGTTTTGCATTCTTTAACTCAATCTGGTCCTTCCATTCTTGCATCCAATGACTCGTATTCAGTCTATGACGTGGTTGCATCCTATTCAGTCTCTAAATCCAACGGTCTGAGATCCATTTTTACCCCTATATATAGAATTCTAGGTCTAACACTTTTTCTCATTCTAAATTTTCTACGCTTGGGTTACCTTTTCAGGAAGGACCCTAAAAGAAATAATTTTTCAAGGAGAGAATCTTTTTAATAAAAATATTCTAACAAGCCTAAGTGGATCCGTGAAGGCCTCAAGGGAAGAGCTAAGGATCAGAGGTGAGTGATTGTAATTATTTTAAGATTTCTTTAAGTAATTTAAAACAATATGGTTTTCAATAGTTGTAATTTTACTACGATTTTTGAAATAGTCTTTTCAGTAGTTTATTTACAGTTTTTAGAATTATTTTCCGTCTATTTCCTTTCAGCTATTCTTTTCAGTAATTTTAGTATATTTCTGCTAATTATAATTTATTACTGTTAATAATAGCTTTTTATTGATTTACAGTTTATTTACAGTATTTAAGTTTATTTCCTCTTATTTATTTCTTATTTACATCTTTTAGGATGTTTTAGATTTTATGCAATCATCTATTCTCATCATCGCCCTTTTCTTCGTTTATGGATTAGAATAAAATAAACGCGAATGTGGATATTGAATGAAGAAAATAAGACGTAAATTATAAATAATGGAATTGGACTGTAATAAATAATGGAATTGGACTAAAATTTTGTCTAATTATTAGAGTTAGACTAATTAAAGATAACGGGTAGAATTATAACTTATTCTAAATAGAGTAAAAGATGAAAGAAGCTTATTTTCACACTTAAAGCTTGGGTTAAGTGATAAGCATGATTATAACGTAGGTCATGATAAGAAAAAGAACATCATTAGGCTTGTCTTAAGACTTATGATAAATTAATAAACATAGGTAGTAGAGAAAAGTGTAAAGGCTTATTTTAATAATTTATCTATGTTAATAAGCAAAGATGAAAGGAGGACCTGTACCAAATAACATTTCATATTAGACAAAACGGTGGTCCAACATTAGTCTGAAATGAGACGAGAGCATGCTTATGCTAAAATGGTAGTAATTGGTTAATTAGAAGTCTAAATCACGGAGGATTTGGATAAGAGATGCAACCACATATTATTTGGACGAAGGGCCAGTACCAACAGTATTTTCCCTATAGTTTTTATGGACACACGGTGATCTCACATCAGCCTGAAGTGAGACGAGGGGCACGCTATGCTGAAAGGTTGAAGTAATAAGAAGACCCAATAGGTGGAGCAAAAGGTAGCATATGCATGGTGGCAGTTACGCGTACGACTTCCATTCGGGTGCTCAGTAATGGCTATGAGTTCCAAGCGCTTAGTATGGATGTCTTTTGTAGACAACATTGTCTTCTGTGTTGGGAGTTATATATGTCGTCCGGATTCACAGTGGTTGCTCTGTACATCTTTCGTAGATGCCATTGACTGCTCTATATGGAGTTACATGGCGGTTGGTCCGTAGTAAGGTCTATGGAGTACAGGCCGATCAAAAAGGGTAGAATTAAGGTTACATCCTAATATAGTATAATTCAGCCTAATCAAAGTAAAAATCAAGGACAAATGCAAACAATCAAAATTAACCTATCTTATAAATCGAGTAATATTTAATCGTACTTATTTTCAGTTTATCTTTTTTTTATATTCTTACTCGTGCTAGAATTGTTGTAGAGCATATTACTTTTATCTTGCTTAAAGACTCTAATAATTACTATCATTCACCAGACTTTTAGTTTTAGCCACTCCTCTATTTTCCCCTTTCCTTCCATAAACAATCAAATGACAAGTCTGTGGATTGTAGTTGTTTGGGGATTTCCTGAAGGAGTTTGCTATCATGTATTTCTTTTCTTTCAGCTTTTATTCTTTCTATTTACTGACTTATTATGAAAAATATTATGTACTCTGATTTTGAGACCATGAACTTTTATTTCATGAGACATGATGGATTTTGGATGTTGTATTTAGTATTTGACTTATTTATGAAGCAATTATGAAAGTCTTATTTTAAACAAGTTATTATTCTAGTTTTATCTGATTTTACCTATTTTTGTCTTGTGAATCTTAGTCTCTGTTAGTTTCAATTATACGTACAACACGTCATGCCTTTTAATATGTCCCTTTGGTATATCAAGGGTTACAAGGTATTTGTTCAAAGGCTTCTCAACATCCATGATAATATAAACGAGTGTAAATGACCTCTTAGCTATATTCCTTTTTTGAGAAGCTGGGTAGGTGGTAGTCTATATACTAGATCTATAATCATTCAAATGAACATAACATGCCTTCCATGATATGGATTCTGAAACAAATTAGCATTAAATGTCATTTTGGAAACTTTATTCACTTGATCCATTTTAGCATTGCTAATTTTTTTTCGCAGCTAATTATCATTGCATGAATTTATTTTTGTATCATTGGACAAGCTTGCGTTTTTGTAGTTCAATTACATATTTCTTATTTTATTGCACCGTTGCAGAGAGGAGGAACATCATATGCACCACAAACCATGCTATTGATCTTGAATCTCAAGAAAGCCATCATTAAGTTTACTGGCTTCAACCACCGAGTTATAAGAGGTTTTAAGTAGCAGTTCACACATGATTCTAATCATCGAGCATGTCCGAATCATATCTAATACTTGGACACCTACCATATTCTGATTACGGCCTTATGAATTCTTGACTAGGCTTCTTCAGAACAATATTGTTGGATTATCGCTTCGGTGCTGCAGAAAGCAGGTCTCTGTTGAGCCCATACTTAATTCTTTTGTGGTAACATTGGTAATTATCTTGATGTTGGTAGTTTGCTCAATCATATTTGAACAATTATTACGATTATTGTGCATAATCGTATGTTGAACAGCTCTAGCTTATAACTAAGATATTTAGCAATGTGAGATTGCATTGCATAGGCAGTCAACCCTTTACATCAAGACTTTCAGTGGCATTGCTCCTAGTCTATCTTTTAACGTGGTCAAACTGTTACCCAAACCAATCAGTGATGACAACCACCTTGTACGTTTCAAAGAAACAGAGTACCCTCTTAAATGGATTATCTGTCTTCTTGTGCGACCAATAAGTTGAGTTTTATTGACACATGGAAGTTGAAGAATACAAATAAAAAACGCATGCATAATTGAATAATAATTCAAAGTCAACTTCTTATGGGAATTAGTTATTATACATGTATACGTTGTCATACAATATATGTCCTGGGGATAACAGTCGTCCCCTGTCTCATATCATATATTCTATATGCCGAACAAACGTGAACATGGATTTATTTTCCCCCTTGTGTTAAGAAACTAACATCATTTGTGTTTTGGCAAAAATGTTCTCATGGTATAAATTCAAACTGGAATAACCAGTTATATGATCAAAAATAGCATTGGGAGTTAAATGTGTTGTATAAAAATACCAAAATTATCCTTAATCTGAATCCTTGAAACTCAACCATGTTAGTGGTATATTTGATATTTCATGTGGTATAACACCACTAACTCTTGTGATATACCACATTCTTTTCTAGATGTCTTATGATATTTGTAAGATCGCATATGCTTCCGGATATAAAAATGTTATATTAATAGGTGATAATAAATGATAATATCATTTGATGATGTATGGTTGATTAACTCAATCTAATGTCTGTAGAATAGAAGAGTGGCTTATGATTTGTGAGTTTTCAATTATAAAGGTGCCACTTGCTTCCCAGTTCTGTTTAGAATCTGAACCCAGTTTGTTTAGTTTCGTATCGATATCACAGCTTATTTGTTATATAGGTTATGACAAATGGTAATTATCCTGCCATGTTATCTTTTTGTATCATTGAATTTAAAGAGTTGCCTAGCTAGTTGCTTGTTACTTAAAACATTGTAGCATTTTCATGATCTTCCTCGTGCTTAAAGATATAGATCCTAGTATTTATTTACTAGGAACCATGACCACACTTTGTCGCATTTTAAATCATACATATAGATTTCATTTGCTTAGAAGACATACATACATGTGTGTGCGTGTGTGTATATATGTGTTTATGTGATATACATGTGTGTGTATGGGCTGGCTATTAAAGCACGAAAAGAGGATGCAATAAATATTGATCGTCGGATCTTATTGGGGTTGAATTCATAGCGGTATTTAATGGTTGTGATCTGTTCTGTTAAACATTACCCAACACTACTTGATATATGTATATTTTTCAGTTCATAAAAGACCCAAAAAGCAAAAGCAGGTTGTCCAAAATTTTGGAGAACATTTCTTTTAAGATTTTAAGGATGAAAGAAAAACTTTGCCTAAGGTCAATCGATGGATTCATTTCAATTTCAGTTTGCTAACGATACGCATCATTAAAGTAATTATTTGGGAGTTTAAAGTGAAAAATACTGTAAGCAGTCAACAAAAATATTGTAGAACATGCCGCAAGCGATTGAGATTAAGAATCTACTTGAACAAGCAACATATGCATCGTCTAAGAGAGAAATGTGAGAGTAAGGTGAAAGACCATTGCCCTTATTCGTGCAAAACTATCGAGTTAACACCAAATGATGCATAGCAATTGTTAGGAAAAATGACAGTTTTTTTCTTCTTCTGAAAAGTCAACACCTTTTAACAAAGTAAATATCTTATGATTGTTATATACAATCAAACTTATATATATATACTACTCTACCTCCATTTTTTTTCACGATGTGGGATTATTCTTCTTTTCAACGTGCGTCTATTACTCACGCACAATGCGAGACA
Source organism: Allium cepa (assembly GCA_030765085.1). Taxonomy (NCBI): domain Eukaryota; kingdom Viridiplantae; phylum Streptophyta; class Magnoliopsida; order Asparagales; family Amaryllidaceae; genus Allium; species Allium cepa. The sequence goes on from CM060931.1 coordinate 448,281,518, forward strand.
CCCCAACATACCAAATGTACAAATACACGTATACACACACTATATTTATTGATTTATATATTTTCAGAATGATCTCATGATTTGCATATTAACTTCCTAAGTTCATATCATCTTTCATTTTATTATCAAGGTGACATATGAAAAAGAATGGGTCCTTTCATACTTCATATATTCATATCAGGTACAACGATTGATGTTGGACTTAATAACAAGGGTTGGGTTGTTACAAATCCATTGCCATACAAATGTTTTGATATTTTTTCTATCTTTGTCAACATTAAGCTAATCTCGTAGCATCAATAATTGACTTTTAAGTCAATGTTCAGCATTGATTTTCCTTGATTCAAGAAAGTTTTTTTGTTTAGTCTCACGTGAAGATAGATAATTCAAGAATGAAGCGAAGTCGGTGTCTTTATAGAGTTTTGGGTTCTCATTGTTGACTAACTCTGGTGCCGGTTTGATCATGCAATCAAATGGAAGACTGTGGAGAGATGCTACTGAAATTCTCGTCTTTGATGGGTTGACTAGAACCCTGTGAAGCACGCTTTTGTATCTCCCATTGCTAAATATCTAGAACAAATCAAACACAAGAACTTAGATTATATATGACTGGTGCTATTATTTTGCTATAGTTCATTAGCCTGTATCACACTAAAATTTGTGCTATTTTAAATTTTATTTATGACTGGTGCTATTATTTTGCTATAGTTCATTAGCCTGTATCACACTAAAATTTGTGCTATTTTAAATTTTATTTATACTTCATACCATGGGCCATGGATATTTTTATGGTCAATTCCCCCGTATTGAAGACGGATTAGGACAGGTCTTCAATTAACATATTAGTTATTAGTAAATAACTAATTAACTATCTAACTGTTACATCCCCAACAAATATCTATCTAAATAATTATTTCTGGCATATAACTAGTATATTTTTAGTAGCCCAAGGGGCGACCTCTTATCATAATTACTACTACTAAACCTTCTTACAATTAAAAGTTTTCTGCATAGAGTAAGCCGCGTTTTGATGATATTTGGTAGGCTTGGTTACATGTATATGTTTACTTAACATGTGTGTGCCTTTATAACTATTATACTTCTCAAATTGGTGATTAACGATTAGCGGCTTCATACTCAAATAAATCGGCAAATCAGCATGTAAAATAACCGTTATATTGAGGGAAAAAGCGAACTCTGCGTACCTCTAGATGGTCACCAACGTTGACGACAAAGGAACCAGGCACAGGTTCTACAGTGACCCATTTGTTGTTACACTGAACCTGAAGACCATGCACTTCGTCTTGAAGAAGTAGAGTAAGAAATCCATAGTCGGAATGAGGTGGCATTCCAAGTGTCAAATTGGGTTCTGGGCATGCTGGGTAGCAATTGACAACCATCATATGTGTGCCATCATTAAAATCTTTAATAATATCATTTTTTAGGCCGAGGGTTTCAGCTATTGCTCCCATGATGTGGAGAAATACCGATTTGGTTTTCTGTGCATATGATGTTGCCTCTTCCCTACATTAGTAAAAATAAATGCCATTAATAAATAGTTTTGGAGACGTTGCATAAAAACAAGGATGTTATTAAGACAATAAGGGAGTGTAGAAGAGGTGTAGGATTGATGGCAACAATAAACTCCAGCCAGAGTGTAAATTTATTCTTCCCATTCAGAAATACGGGAGAAAATACATAATTATGCTCAAGGTAATTTAATAGATGATGCAAATGTGTTCATATAACAAGTGAAGAAGTAAATACAATGCACTCCGACAAGCACCATTGTCCAAGTGGTTAATTGATTCGGCTTGATGCAAGAAGTCACAAGTTCGAAACTTGCTATCGAACGTTTATTGACATGGGATATGTTGTCCCACTGGTTTGTTGTATATAAAGTACCATTTCAAAAAAAAAAATACAATGCACTCCGTGTTCGGTCATAGTTTGCATTTAAAAGTGGACTGCGAGTAGCGTTTTCCAGTAGTTAAGTGATTCGACTTCGGTACAATATGTCACAAATTCAAAACTTGCATAGCGTGATTTTAACATTTATACATGATTTGTGGTTTTTTGTCTCAGTGACATTTTGAATATCTAAGTACCATTCAAAAAAGAAAAAAAAAGAAAAAATGAAACTTGGATTAGCAAACTATAATCAGTTTCAATATTACATGAGGCTACAACGAGAACATAAACTACGACCAATCTAAATTCCCTGTTGAGGTTGAAAGAAGCAAACTCACGTGGGATCGAATAATCTTTGCCTAATTGATAAGGGATCTTTAGGTCTACATAATAATCAATGAACCACAATTCAAGACGAAATTCAAAGAATTGTATTAATTCAAGTAAAAGAATTTTGTTTTGACCACTGTTCATAGTCCACTCTCAGTAAGCCACTGAGGTGCGCTGAATGCACAACTTTCTAATTCAATCAGTTTCTTGCAGATTCAAGAAATCACTAATTTGAAAATCCCTTGTACGCTATTTGTGATAAAACGGAGAGTATGAAAACTTGTAGCTGATGAACCCACTTATTCTACGGCGAATTACGTAGATACTATATGCCGTATTTTATAAGGTGTGTATCTTTGGATGTGTCAGATCAATTTTTACAACTCATGGAATCAACCTCGTTTAAAGTAAATTTATTTAATATTTAGGGCCAGATCTAAATGATAGCTGGAGGCCGTACTGCAATTGAAGTACAAAGGATCTTAATTCTGACATGTATTTCTTGCGATTTTTTTCTATTTTAAACAAAAATAATGCAATGGGAGTATGTGTTTCAAAGCCAGCTCATTTTCATATGTCGTCATTCCCCAAAACACATCTGTCCGCATTCAGTCTCCACCATTAATTGTTTACTAATTAATTAATCATTACAACAGAATGAATGGTTGTGATTGGATGAGACACGAGACACGTGACTTTTAGAGGCTCAGTAATTGAAACCTTTAGCATTTATGTTGTAAATAGTTTGTCTTTCTAACTAGACAGCATGTATCTATTCTACGCACATGCATTTGCTCCATTCCATGCCCCAGTTGGTAGTTAACCTCTTTAACTTATCTTTATAATTAGAGAATGTTATTTTAGTAAGCTGAACCTATTTTGTGTTTCCACATGACATGCAGGAAAGTGATAGGTTCAGTGAACCATTGGTAAACATAACAAGATAAAACTTTGGAATTCAGTGCGCAAAGCTCCACTATTCTCCAAAAGTTGAGATAGGGTTACTCTAAGCAGCAACATCTTATAGAATAATTATAGAAACGCTGAAATCCAGAATCAACAATGGGTAAGAGTCAGTTTTTCTTCCAAACAAGAAAACCGAGCTCACCACTGGTAAAAACAATTCCTATGGGAAGTTTCTTACTGTGCTTCACATTCTTCTATTTTTTCATAGATGAAGTTGCTTACAGGGTACAAAGTTTGTACCCATTTCATTTGGAATCACTCTACATGACGCGTAAAAGTTGATGTGAATAATTTGATTGTTACCTGAAATCTCCAGGGGTCGTAGGCCAATACTGAAGAATATCGTCCAACGGATGACAAGTGAGCTTTAAGAAGTCTCTCCAGTAAAATACACCATCATTCAATTGGTTCACACTTGTTCCACACCTGACTGGAGTTCTTATATCGCTAGACATATATTTCTGCCTCTGTTCGAAAGGTTGCTCGAAAAATCTCTTCCCTACATCAACCATTCTTGTTGCTTGCTCAGTATCGATTCCATGATTTACCACCTGTAAGACAACACATTATATTAATTGTAAAATGAAGCAAGAAGCAACTTGACTTCAATTTTTGAATTTGTACCTGAAAGAATCCATATTCCTTGCATGCTCTTTTCAATTTCCGAAGGACTTCATCTCGCTTTGGAGTGAGCAATTGTTGAAGATCGATTACGGGCAACTTGAGGTTTAAGTCAGAGGCTTTGTTACCATTTTCGGGGCGGTCGGATACAGGTAAAATATATCTACTAGGTACTTTATTGATACCACTATCACAAAGATGTGTCACGCCATTCTTGTATTTCTCATTTTCGACATCCTTGTTATTTATTTCCTTTTCTCTATCCACTACTTCTAACGTCATTACCATTGAAAATATTGAGAGGGTGAAAAAAAAGGAAGTTAAATTTGAAATATTGATATATGACAAATTTTAGTGTACAAACCAACGAGGAGCAAGTATGGTATTTATAGAGTGGGAATAGATAAAAGAATGCCAACATATAAAGGATATTAATAAAACAGAAACAGCTATGGTTTCATTGAAATCCATGGTTTTTTGAAGAATACTATTTTGTAATATGAGTTGACTTGGGATGTTGTCAAAAGCCACGAGTCAGAAAACATGCTATACTAAGAAGGGTTCAATATGCACTGCTGGCTTATTCTCTGCTGCAAATTATGATTTATGACAGACTTTTTTCAGTTCTCTCAGCTGATGTGGACTGTTTGTTGTGGTGCATGTATTAGTCCATATTTAGGATAATCGAGGGCTGACTTTATTTATATATAGACTTTGATCCTGCAATGGTTAGGAATCAGTATGATAAATTTTGATTATTAAGGTGCTGACTTTAATTATGTTTGAATAAACCAAATGATAATGAGGTTATGATCTTCTGACTTTGTGTTGATTTAATCAATACTATTGCCTGCCTGGCCCTTCCCTGAATAGCAGTTGCCTTGTTTTGTGTGCTTGGTTTCTGGATTTACCAATTGTTTCCAGTAATGGATATCGATAGCATTGATTTTCTAGCTCCCAACTACATGGAAAGTTCAATTTTATTTTGAGTTTGGTTGGATATTGCAAAAATGAAATATCTTCTCCATACCTTATTAAACTTGGTACATGATCTGCATTTTTTATGTTACTGTTTCGTCATAAATGGATGTTGAATAAAGAAAACATTTGTACATTAGCTTGCAGAAATCGCGATGTTTGCAATTTTGCATTGATCATTTTCAATCTATTTTCTGAAACCGAGCACCGTAGCCATATATTTTGGATTAACAAATTTGAACTCCGACAACTTTTTGAATAAGTTTATGTCGATCAGGACACTATTTCACTAGCATCTCTTGACCTTATTGGTATCAGAAGAGCGGATGGTATTGAACTCAGCTGGGACCATGAATCATATTATCTCCCAGGTGGATGGTTAATCCGAAGGCACAATTCAATAAGAGATGTACTGTGTGTTCTTGTACATGTGACAAGCCTTACACCACAAGGAAGTATTCTTTTGTGCCAATGATATCTCAAAAATAAAAATAAATAAATAAATAATAATAATAATAATAATAATAATAATAATAATAATAATAATAAATTCTAAATGAGATGCACCGACCTCTCCCAGCACATATTCTACCTAATGGATATGTGTGTGCACACATGCGCATGCAGACATACGTAGAAGACAAATTTTATATTTAGACTTCAAAAAAAGAAAAAAAGAAAAAAAAAGCTTATTTTAACTATGCATTAAGTTTGAAACTTATTACAAAAATAAATTTGATTTTCACCAAACTAGTAATTTGTGTTTGTGCACTTTTAAGTGCGCAAGTACAAATAAATAAAAATTTGTGCACTTTAGTGATGCTCAAGCACAAAACTTAGCCTGATAAATCTATTTTTATTCTAGGTTTCAAACAGAGCCGGTATGTGGAATACTTTTTAGGTAGCTTAGTTATAAAATTTGTTCTTATTTCTATATACGTACACACGAGCAAGTACATGAACGTACACACATGTGTCTCTGTGTGTGTAAGGAGTGGCTGCATCTCAATTTGGTTGTTTATTAATTCTCTTGATTTGCACCACAAGTTCCGATTTAAATAATATAGTAGGTGGAAAGAGAGGAAAAGTACTATTATTTAAATCGGAATTTGTGATGGAAATCAAAAGCATTAGAGGTGCAGCTGCATCTTGTTCGTTGGTGCATGTGGCTGTGCCTGTGTGTAAAAAATGTGCGTAAAAAAAGTGAAGAACCAAAAGCTTGTAGCAATGTTACTTATTAGTACAACAAATTTAATATCCAAATGACCTACGATCGACTTTTAAAGTATTTTCTCTAAAACTCATTTTTATTCAAAAATTGTCTTACGGTTGCCCTTTCTCCATGTGTTGTTCCAACCGAATTAAAGTCTTGCTTGCTTGCCTTCTGGCTGGTCTGGTGTTTGCGTTGATGTCATAGTAATTCTAACTTTGGGACTTAACTTCCTATCACGTCTAGTATTAGCATCGATGAAGCAACTCAAAAGGCGAAAAGTTGAAAGAAAATACAATTCAATTATCTTTGTATGCCATGTAGCCACATATTTCTTCTTGTTGGGAGCTTTGGATTTAGGATCCGTGGGATACTATTTTTGTGATACCATAATGACAAAATTCATGGGGAAGAATTTTCCATGAGCTTGTACATTTTCCTGCATGCATTTTAATTTGCTATAAATAATAGCATGTAAATAGATGGCTAACATTCTCTGCAAGCGGTTTTAACTGCAATAACTAGAAACCCAATATGTGCGTTCGACTCCTAGGAGGTGAAGTCATTTCTTAGATATATATAGTTTTTATACAATGCTGCTTGTATGTCTTGTGGCATTCTAACCACATGCAATTTCCAGGAATTGGTTAGCAAACCATGGAGCCATGAGATGTAAAATCGACATCACATAAAGGAGACAAACCATGGTCCATGTTATTCAAACCCAAACCTAAATGCCCGTAGTTATCTGAACATTGGTTAAGCCAACCGCCCTCTCCCAACCATCCAAATATAATCAAATCAATCATTGATACAGTACATCAGTACAATAAAATTGTACATACAGTCAAAAAGGACATGAACATTCAATATATGATAAAGCGTCAATGATATGGGGTATCTTACTACCTTAGAATATGCATGCTTTCATTTCTAAATAAAGGAAAGTTTGGGCAAGAAAAATCTAACCTGGATTTTGTTGGAGATCAGGTGGGAGAGAATATTTATAAATGGTGACAGCATATGTGGAGCATAAAGTGTGTACCAAGTGGGTATGCATAAAAACAAAGCTGCATAGTTAATATTGAGTAGCATGAGGGTTGAAAATGTTTAGATGATATCGATACCATATGTTATTTTTTTTCAAAAGGATGATTTGATCATTCATTGAATATGCATTTGACCGAGTTAGTTACAGTACTCATCAATCCCAATCCGTGAACCATATAGTCAGTTGGTGTAACTCTGCATAATTGTATATGTTCTTCAGGGTCTGCAATAATATTCTGGTTAGTTCTGAGATATGTTCTCGAATTTGACCCCTTTTTTTGTCGGCTAGAAAGGTCTACAGATTTTCAAAGTGGCAATGCGTTTTCGTGCCTGTGGAGAGTCCATTTTGCTCCCAAACCAGGTATATTAACATAATGACATTAGCCATTATCTGAGACAGTAAAACATTTTGATGCTATAAATATGATTTGGTACCCAGTTTATTTGCAGATTCTAAAGTAGATGTGCTAAATATTCACTGTTGTTGTAGATTGTAGAAATTTCGCTACTTTGGTGAAAGCAACAAAAAATTTGTGAACAGATGATTTATCTCTCGTCTGCTTGGATCATAATTATATCCGTATCTACTAGCCTACTCTGTCTGTGCATAGGAATGTGCAATTTTGTAATTATTACACACTCCAAGATTGTTACTTGTCGCAAAATTTATTCATTTTAGACTTGCATTTGTTTAAAAAAAAAAGTAAACCAGGGAATAGAACGTTCTGTCAAAGTTCTATTGGGTTGGGTCTGGCGGACCTGTAGGTTCTAATATTTTATCTGTGTATTGAAGATAGACGGTGGATGTTTACTATATTTTGGAATGATGAAAAGTTGATTTCATCAACCGTCCAATGATGTTGCATGACACTTGTAGGTAAATGTTTTGTGCTTTTGGTATGCCTTTTTTTTGACTCAAACAGTAGATTAACTAATATTATAGTTAATCTTCTTACCAAATACACTGTGTCTGAGTTGTCCAATAATGATTTGGTGAACGCTGAAGACTGAACTACAAATTTGAACTCTTGGCATTTTCTGACAAGTGTTCCGTTAGAGTTTGGCTGGAGTTTAGTTTGGATGAAACTTGTATTTTATTTTATGTATTTAATTAGTTATTATTAGTTAAACAATTAATTAAATCAAGTACTTAATAGCTTGATTGAAATATAAGAACCGGTCTTTTTAAATACAAACATGAGCCAACATAGTCTTACATCAACATTAACATTTCTAATTTCATCACATGTTGCAACTTGTACCACTATGCATTTGTTTCTATTCATGCTAATGTTTACGGTAACTCTAAGAACGTCTACACCAATAATTTCTTCATATTTGGAATTTGAAATGCTATAGTTTCTTATAAAGTTATGAATTGTGTAATTCGCAATGGCAAAATCTAGTTGTTTCGTAACTATATGTTGACATGTCGACATGGCACATAAAATGTTCACAAATTCCAAATGTTATTTCGATAGCCATTGCAAAATTTTGTAAAACTTGGAGGTTTCATTATTGTAATACCTCGGAAATTTGTTAATATTATAATTATATGTTAATAATATAATAGAGTTAAAATAATTAGATTTCGTATGAAAATAAAATAAATATTAAATAGGGAGAGGTGAAATTATCACCTTTTCAAATTTCAACTTTGGAATTTGTTAACGAAATCAGCGTCATTGCAATCATCTCGTTTTTCTGAATCGTGTAGTATTTTGGTTTGCTACATTCGGTGTCCATACGAACGAGTTATGGTCGAATCTATATCAAGTTGATTTAAGGTCAAGTTTAAAATTAGAATTTGTGCAACAGTTATGTTTCCCTTCTTCTGTATAAACAAAAATCATGTAACACTTTTCAGTTTTTCTAGAAACCGACACCATCTTCTTCTTCGTTCTTTTTCCTGTTGCATACAAAATTCAAACGATCATATCTTCCTCAAATCTTTACAAAATCGCATAAAATAAGCGGCAACGCGAAGCTATCGGAGAGTGCTACGCATCAATACCAACTTGGAGTGAAATTCTAAAACAAAACGGTGTAGCAGGCCGGACAACGATGATTCAGGCAATGAAAGACGAATTCGATGAGTGATTCATAGTTTCCTCTTCTTATAATGCAATATTGATCTTATAACGATGATATGTAGATTAGACTAGTGTAGAAAAACATTTACGATCATTTACAACTGGATTTAATAGGGGTTTGGGATAGAAATTGGTAAAAACAGCAAATAAAAACTAGGCTTTCACTCAATTCTTGTAATTGAATGAATATACCACCAAATAGATGAAATAAAGTGTAAACCGATCTTAGAAATGTAGGCTTAGGTTCTAGGGATATTCTCAGATGACCAGAGGCAGAATGGAGGCGATTAGAGCGGAAACAGCGTGGTGAAACGGCAAAATCCACGACCCAGGAATTCTCAGAATATATGTACATCGGTCCACTGGTCATCACAACTCGTCCATCGATGGCCTATTTTAGGCTCAAATTAAACCTGGACCCATATAGGCTATATGTAATAATATTTATCGATCCAAGTCTTGTTTCTCTTGTTTTCTGAAGGCATTTAGAGGCAACTGATGTAACAACCCGCCTCGAAATGTGCTTAAATCCCAATCTAGAAAAGTCCCATCGAAACTTAGACCCATTCCAAAGCGAGCGGTTGGTTGGTAAAAAGAACAATACAGAGCTATTTATCTATTCATTTAGAACTCACAATGGAAAGGTAAAATATAATAGCATAAACAATACCCACTTTATTTCAAATTCCAAATGTCACAAAATAAAACCATAACATAATGTCAACAATAACTGTTACATCATCTTGTTCAAAAATAAATTTTTATTTTCAAATGGGTACATAATAAAACAGCTTAAATAGATAAATAGACTACTGGCACAAACTTCTCTCATCGTCATTTGTATCTTGATCATCGTCTCCTTCCCTAACCTCTGTTGTAATGAGAAGGAAGTCAGAACAACAATGTCCGATGAATAGAAAATCTCGAGCCTTTTACTGTTAGTACTTGGACGGTATAATTTAAATAAGGATGTGTCTTTCGCATTTTAAACTATATTCAGAACCATTTAATACTTCATAAAAAGAAGAGGCGGACCCTCAGACAACCTCTTAATACCTTCAATCCCGAAAGTAGGTTTTTCCATGATTAATAAACCATAACCGTCGTTATTAATATCTACCAATGCTAGAGATAAAATCCAAGCCACTTAATACTTTTATAATGAAAAATAGGCAGACTCTGATCATTTATGACATCAATTGAGATATGCCTCAATCACTTAATATATATTCCCATAGTGGACTCCACACACGTCTCTATTTAGCTGACATGCATGGAAATCTCTTTGGACGCTTAATACTTCAATTGAAGCAAACCTTTCCAAGATATCCTCAACTGTGCCTAAACCCAATCCCAACCATTCAATACTTAGGAAAGAGGTGGGCCCTTAAACAATCACTTAGTATGTTCAATTTCCTAAAGCAGGTTCTTCATTGGATCACCCTACCTCACAGAGACGTCTCACATTAGTTCGACTATTCATAGGAAATGGTAACCAGATTAGCTCTGCAGATTTACCCTATGGAATTAAGACTAACCTCGCGTCATTTGTAGTTACTTATTATATGCAATATCTCACATCAGTCCCAAAGTCACACTGCTAGTAGTCAGAATAGCTGGACAGACTTTTATGTGCTTTTGACTGACCTCGCATCCCTATAATTTAGTCATATTTCATAGCACTCTCTAAGTGTATTATGACACATCTCACCGTATTCATTATTTAGGCCTTATAAGATATCCTTCTTATTTTGTTTAATTAATTATTTTTCTAAGGAGGATATAAATGACAATTATTAACTTAATTAACTAAGCAATTAATTCATTACAATTACATGTTATTCATGCTAGTGTGTGTATACATACACGCGGGCGTGCATTTATTAATTTCTATATGTGCGAGGATTACGTCCTAAACTAACGTTCAAACGTCAAATCTTCCAAAGTTATATAAGTGTCATTTATACAATAACATTTTTACCATAAATCCAATATTTCCAAAATTAAATCGATAGACTTGTACTTAGAATCCAAATCCAACTTATTTTATATTAAAACAGTGGAACAGATCAATAATAATGGAAACATACAATTTAGTTTAATTTACGTTCTATTTAACTTCTTTTACATGAAATTAGACAAGGAAATTTCTATTCAATTTGTAGAAATAGGCAATGCAAACTAGGAATAAGAATTCATACCTTACACACCATTTCTTAATCAAATCCAAAGAAAAAAAGGAAGCAGAATAGAAGGCAACACACATATATTGCAAAATCCATAAAAATTCCATTATTATAATACAAAACAATCAAGATTCAAACCTAAGAATTGACATTTCACTTTGGAGGAATTTTGGGAATTTTTATTGTGATGTTTCTGTAATCCAAAACTCCCCATGGCATGTATCAAATCTAAACTACATTATTCAATTACGAAAATAGAAAAACTAAGATATCCACTTACGGAGGTTCTTAGTTTTTCATTCTCTTGGATTTGACATGCCTTCAACGAACCCTTTCAGATCTCTTTATATATATATATATATATATATATATATATACACACACACACACAGTAAGGGATTTGTATATACATTAGATTCAAAAAATTAGAGGTTTGAAGGAGAAGAGATTGAGAAAATAAAAAAGATAGATATATATAGGATTTTCTTTTGAAACCCTAACGAAGTTTTCTGTATCTATGAAGAGACGAACTGACAGAGTTTCAATAATGTTTTCAAAATATTTTGTGAATAAAAGTGAGTGGGCTAGACTCTTATTTATAGTGGTTGTAACGCAATAGAATCGTCGAACGTAGGCCGGTTAACCATATTAAAATTTGGTACGTTGAAATAACCAAAACCCTAGCCACCACTTACAGGCAGTGGTTGAACGCCACCTTCCACTGCGATCGCTAGCGGTCGACCGGTCGTGGTCAAGGGGTCGACCGCTCCTCCTATTTTGGAATGTTAAAATTATTGTCGTTGTTAATTTATTTTCTTCCTTAATTTTTATTTAACATTAATGTTAATTTTAACGTTTATTTAACCCCAAGTATAGTTACTGTTAACTTTTGAATTTCAAATTTAGGAATTTATTTATTTGTATTCAAAATTTCAAACGTCCATAACTTTCTCGTTTGAGCTCCGTTTCCAACATATCGCATATGAATATTGATTAGAACATCGCCACGAATGCAACGTATAATTTTCATGGAAAAATTATGTTTTTTTACAAAATTTCCATTCTACTCCTATCTTGTTTAAATTAATTTATCCAATTTATTTATTTATGGTTGTTTTACAGAGTGTTACATTCTCCTCCCTTGAAAGACTCCCGAAATCTTTTCAAGGGGTGAATAACGTAACTTGCAATAAACATCCATGTTGTACAGCCAAGTTGTATACACAACCATCTACTCAACCAAAAGTGCATTGTGATTATGTATTACAGACATACTGTAAATGAGCTCAATCTTAGTATATGATCGTGACATATAAGTATGTATGCAAGCATCCTAAACATGCAAAAATTTCTGCATAAGTACAAAGTGAGTGAAAAGTGCAGCAACCATCTCCTGCCATCCAATATAGCAACCACAATACAACTAAAACCTAAATTTTGGAGAGAAAAGTTTACTAGTGAAAAGATTAGGACGAGAATTCCTCATGCTTTCTGTCAGATTTTCTCTCCATTGTACTTGAACCAAGCTAATTCCTTTGTTGCGGAGCTTCCTAGTTCTCTGTTGCACAATGCATGTAGTGACACGGGATGCTATTGGCTCCGCCTCAATATCCCTTAATTGGTTAGGACTACCATAACGGTTGGACCACGAAGGCATTTTCTCAAATGCAAAACATGAAAAATGTCATGGGCTACTGCCATTTATCCACCACGAGATATACAAGTTTCCTATTTTCCCAAAATTGGGAAAGGCCCAATAAATCCTGGTGTCAACTTTCCCTACTTTTAAAATCTTATAACCTTCATGTGCTACCTAGTTAACTATTTTTTTGAAGTCTCGTGAATTAAATTTAGTCCAAGTATGATGTTGTCAGTGGCCCCCACCAACAGTTTGGCGATTTGCATGGCTTTCCATAAAGCACTTTGAAAGGTGTCATACCAATTTTCTATTAGTGACTATTATACGCAAATTTTACTAAAGGTAAGTGCTGCTCTTAGTGTCCTCCAAAGCCCATTATGTAAGCTCTTCAACAAATCCTTCAAGATCATATTCACTCTTTTAGTTTGTCTATTGGTTTGCGGGTGTTAAGCGCTGTTAAGATTCAATGAAATTCCTAAAGCTATCTGCAATCTCCTCCAAAATTCACTAGTAATTAATGGGTTTGTATCACTAACGATAGTAACCGAAATTGGATGAAGTTGAATCACCTTCTTGATATAAATCTATGCTAAAGACGCTATAGTCTTATTGCTCCTAAAGGAAAATTATGCTCTTTTCATCCTCATCCTCATCCTTGTCTAATAGAAATTCTCTTTACATACTTATGCATTCTATACCTTTCTTGAATGGTGGCATTCTACAAGCTAAAATTTAGTTTTTCCAAAATCCTAATTTTTTTGGGATTGGAGCGTTCCCTTATTACTGGCCGTTAAGTTAATTCCGTCATTGACTTCCAGTCTTATTTACAGTTCATCGCTGGTTAAGTATCCCTATAAAATTTCTTTATTTATGTGGGTTCTCATAACATATATATTTATCAAGTGTTTTAATCTCATTCATAGAATCAAGACAGTGATAAAACATGGAAATATCTCATACCAACTTTTGCGCTTTGCCAATAACTAAGGGAGACAACTAGCAATTACAACCCAAAAACTCTAAAAGAAACTTTTTGCAGAAGATGCCATTTATCATCAACTGGTGTAAACGGCTTTGAGGTCTTAACTGAATTAAGATGGACATTCCTAATATGTCATTCCACTATTATGCTCTTTCCTTAATTTTCCTTCTTAGTTTCGAATAAATGCGGTCCATTCATATCTCAGTTAATATTCCTATAATAATTGACCATTATTGTCAAAATTGGACCATTTCTATTTAATCCTCATTTAATTCCTTTAACCTTTTTACAAATTTTAAAATTCATTTATTACTCCGATTTAATTCTTCCATAAATGCCATATTACATTTCCTTAATCCGTCGCCATTTAATTTCTCTTAACTCTCATTACTTATAAATTTATTGCCTTTAAGTTTGTAATTAATATCCATAAATCTTATTCCGTTAACTACCAACTAATACATATATAATCATAAATTATATTATATTTATTTTTATTTTTAGTAATTAAGCATGGTTATGCATGTATGTATATTTCTAATTACTAATTTCTAAACTAGAACAATTATTTTCACATTTTTAATTTATCGGAGTTACCCTTCTAAAAAGGATCACTGTTATAATTTTCCGCAAATTATCCACAAACGAGACTTTTGTTCTCTTTGAGATTACAAGGGATTATTTCTTTCTTTTATTGAAACAAATAGTATAAACTATGGAAAGAATATCCATATCTACACATCTCTTTCTCTTTTTGGTACCACCACTGTTAATTCAAACAATGCACTTTTATACATATTCTGGAATTGGATAATTTATGAAAATTGCATGGAAATCGCTCCAGAATCAAAATATTGAAATTCACATTCTACGAGCAACCTGATTTACAACCAGATCATAGATCTAGAATATCTTAACAACTTTACCACCTTCTACATATAAAGGTTTGGGATTGATTTTAAATTTATGGATCAGATTGTACATTCTATTCCCATTTTATTCATATACTAAAACTTTTAACCTGTTTATCTAAGTTGTGATCTTTATCTACTCCATATTAAAAATTTTGGTCTAGTTCCCATCATTCCTTATAAAACTATATTTTCACAACTATGAAGTGCTAGATCCAATATCTTTATTTTAAAAAATATAAACTTAGAAACATTTATCAAGAATTCAAAATTGCTTAGTTCCAAAATGGAGTAAAATAATTTTCCTTCTCAAATACTTTCTACATTAAAGATTTGTTCTTTTAAAGGTTGGGCTTTCCATTCATAGTATTCAAAAAATTGCTTGGTTTTCAAAAATGAATCATGACAAACTTCCCTTTGTAACAACTTCCTATAATAACGACCTATTTCTTCTGAAACTAGGATTTTTAATGCTAAACATTCAAAAACTAAATTTTCATACCAAATAATCATTCTTTCCAATTTTTCAAAAACATCTTGTATAAATTTAAACAATAAAAAGTGCAGTAGACAATGATAACTTCCATCATATTATTTTTTCTCTTATATTATTCCTGGCTAGATTACTAATCATACTTTGTATAAATTCCTAATGCCATTACTATCTATCGCAGTTATTATTCCCTATAATTTATTATACGGAGCTGTTTCTCTTACCTACCTTATTGAGCATTCTTAACCTTCTATTCTTTATATCTTATTTCAATCAAGTGCCATTTTCTTTTATACACCCTTTTAAAAGAATTTTAAGGAAAAGAACTTACAATTTTATAACGTAGGAAAAATTACTAGGTCCAGCCTATGTTCTACTTTACTTTTATTTTAAAAACGAAAAGTCCCTTTATCAAAAATCTTTAGACCAAAACTTTTTGGCTCAATAAATTTTAAACTAAGAATTGCAAAAATCCCTTTTAAATTAGAACTTTTCAACTCAACTAATTTATAAATTATGAATTTCTAAATTTTCTTGCTTTTTCGAAATAACAACTTTCAAATTTATAAAGTGAGAAAAATCATTGAGTTCGAAATATGCCCTATTTATTTCGAAAACAAAGAATCCAAGAACTGAAAACTGCTTAATTCAACTAATTAAAATTTCAAAAATGAAAAACCCTTTTTTAACTCTTAAAATAATCAGGTTTACAATTTTATTTTTATAAAGTTTATCCACCATTTTGTTTTTAAAACGTTCCACCACTTTTAAGATTACATCCTCTTTCCAAACTTTTCACAAAGTATTTCATAACATATTTTCAAACCCGACTAAATTCACTTTTTTCAAAAAAAATTCAACTTACGACACATAAGATTTTCATTTAATAATGCTTTGAAAAGCCCTTTTAAATCATTTAAAGGAGTTTTTAAAAACATTTTTTCAAATTCTTTCTCATGGGTTTGGTTTAGAAATTGTCTTTAATTGTTTCTTCTTTTAAACTTCCTTACTCAACCTTTAAAAATCCGTTTATCTTCTTATAGCGATTAATGTATACCTTCTTATGGAAGCTTGTTTCACTCCATCTTCACATCTTTCTTCCGGATGTTAACAAATATATTGCCTTGTAATATTTAATTACTACCTAACATATCATTTTCTATTTCTATAAATGTCAGTATTTCGTAATCAATTGTTATAATTCTAATAGACAATTCTTAAAGACATTTATTTGTTCATTCTAATTTTACCTATTATGCCTTCCTTATGTTGCCATAATTTATCTAATAATTTCTTTAATTAGTCTATTTATATCTCTATTAAATTCTTATTCCTCCTTATTTATTCCATATTATTGCCTCGTTAATTTTAGAGTTACAACTTTTTCCATTTACATTTTCTATCATGATTATTTATTAGGCGATTTATGTAAATGTTCTAATTACATTTAATGTAAACATTGATGGGTATTATGCTTATAGAGTTCACAATTATAAGTCCACGTCCAATAAAAGAGTCAAGTACCATTTAGCTTCTACGTTGCTTTCATATGTTATGCTCATGCCCTTCTTAGTCTACTCCTTACGATACGACCTCCGCTCCATAGGTAATAGGAGCAAGAGTATACGTTTAACTCTACTTTTTTTCCAACTCATAGTTGCTTCACCTATCCTTTTGGAATATGGTCCCAACTACCTTTATAGTTGGAATTTATAAAGTTAAATAAGTATATATATTAATATAGTAGGGTTTTTGAAAAATACATTAAAAAAAAACAAATACATTAGTCATACTTATACTTTTATCAGTTGATCTGGTAACCTAAGCTCTGATACCAAATGTTACAACCCGCCCTGAAACAGGCCTGAATCCCGACACAAAAAAGGTCCATCGAAACTCAGACCCATTCAAAAGCTGGTTATTGGTTAGTAAAAAATAATAATGTAGAGTATTTATCTTTTCATTCAGAACTCACAACGAAAGGATAAAATATAATAGCATAAACTATATCCATTTTATTTCCAATTTCAAATGTCACAAGACAAAACCATAACATAATGTCAACAATAACCATTACATCATCTTGTTCAAACATAAATTTTTAATTTCAAGTCGGTACAGCAGAAAATAGCATAAACAGAAAAATAGACTACTGCCACAAGTTCCTCTCATTGTCACCTCCATCTTGATCATCATCTCCTTCCCTAACCTATGTTGTAATGAGGAGGGAGTCAGAACAATAATGTTTGACGAATAGAAAATCTCGAGCCATTCTATATCAGTACTTGGGCAGTATAATTTAAATAAGGATATGTCTTTTGCATTTTAAACTATATTCAAAACCATTTAATACTTCATATAAAGAAGAGAGGCAGAGCCTTAAACAACCACTTAATACCTTTGATCCCTGAGGCTGGTTTTTCCATAATCAATAACCTGTATCCATTGTTATTAATGTCTACTAATGCAAGAGATGGAACTTAAGCAACTTAAATGATTTTTTAAGAGAAAATAGGCAGACTCTACCCATTTAAGACCTCAACTGAGGTAGGCCTCCATTTAGTACCTATTCCCAAGCGGACTCTATACTATTCTTTATCTAGCTAACATTGCATGAAAATATCTACGGACACATAATACTTCAATTGAAGTAGATATTTCCGATATATCCTCTACCGTGCCTAAACCCATTCCCGACCATTTAATACTTCATATAAGGAAAAGAGGCCGGCCTTTAAACAACCACTTAATACCTTCAATTCCTTGAAGCAGGTTCTTCGTATTATGACCCGTACCTTCGAAGATGTCTCACATTAGTCCAACTACTCGTACTAACTGGTAACCAGATTAGCTAGACAGATTCACCCTATAGAATTGGGACTTAGCTCATGTCAACCAAAGTTACTTATTATAGACGATGCTTACATTAGCCTCAAAGTCACATTGCTGGTAGCCAGATTGGCTTGGTAGACTTTTGTGCGATTTTGGCTTACCTCGCATCCCTATAATTTAGTTATATTTCGTAACACCCACTACGTGTATTATCACACATCTTACCGTATTTATTATTTAATGCTTTTAAGAAATCCTTCTTATTTCGTCTAATTAATTACTTTCCTAAGGGGGGGTTTAAATGACAATACTAACTAAATTAACTACACAATTAATATGTACAATTGTATGTTATTTACGATAGTTTTTATATATAAATATGCATTTATTAATTTCTTTACATGTGGGGATTGATCTTTAAAGTTCAAATGTCAAATCTTTTAAAGTTATACACTCTCATTTCCACAATAACATCTCTTCCCTAAATCCAATACTCTAAAATCAAATCAATAGACTTGTACTTAGAATCCAAATTCAACGTATTTCATATTAACTAATGGAACAAATGAATAATAAAGAAAACTTACAATTTAACTCATTTTACATTCTATTCAATGTTTTTTTTTCATGAAATTAGATAAGAGAATTTCTATTCAATTTGTAGAAATAGGCAGTGTAGACTACGAATAAGAATTCGTACCTTACACACAAGTTCTTAATCAAACCCATTAATTAAATCAAAAGAAAAAGAATAAGAAGTGGAGTGGAAGGTAAAACACATATATTGCAAAATCCACAAAATCTCCATTATTCTAATACAAAACAATTAAGATTCCAACCTAATAATCAGTATTTTGCTTTGGGGAAATTTTGGGGATTTTTCCTATGATGTTTTCGTAATCTAAAACATTCCAAGGCATATATCAAATCCAAACTACACCATTCAACTACTAAAATTGAAAAATTATGATTTCTATTCATAAAGGTCCTTAGATTTGCCTTCCCTTGGATTTGACACGCCTTCAACGAACACTTTCAGATCTCTTCTTTTTGATATATATAGCAAGAGATTTGTATACGTTACATTTAGAAAATTAGAAGTTTAGAGGTGAAAAAAGATTGAGAAAATAAACAATAAACAGAGATAGATATATAAGATTCCTTACCTGAAACCCTAGTGGAGTTTTCTGAATATATGATGTTATCCATATATTTTCTAAGGGGAAAAGATAGGCGAGCAATGGAAGATGATACTACTATAGATAAGCTTGTCGTACGTTGAAGGAAAACATATCGTATCTACAAGAGCATGTTGGAGTATTAAGCATGTGATTACACATTAAGCTTCCAAGTTAATACCGTAGCTAGAAGATGTCGAGCCACACAGAATGTTGAATTTTAAAGATAAATGCAAAATCAAAGAGGTGATATCAAGGTAGAGTTGTTGAAATTGTAAGTACAAAGCATCCCAAACCAATAAAACTGAAGATAACATGTTCCTACAACCGTAGAATGTGTCACGACCCATCTTTCACAACCCAGAAAGACGCATCATGAGTAAGAAATAAAGGGATAGAAAAGAGAAAAGATAGAGAAGACAGAAAGAAACAACATCAGAATCTCAACAGCGGAACGAATAAATTATATTAATCACATAAGATACTACATAGTATTATACACATCAGAGATATACAACTTATACATCACATACTAGACAGTTATAAACACCTGTCTGGTTATTACAACTCAAATCAACAACACAGAGAAACTAACACAACGAAACACAATAAATATCTATAACGCTGAAGCCTCCTGCTCCATTTCTCCTCCACAATTCGTCAAAGCTAACATGAATCCCTTAGCTACTCATAAAAATTTAGGTACCCAAGAGTTTAAGAAAAACAGAAGATAAACTCCGGGTCAGACATGGGTCTGGTATGAGTAACAGGTTAAAGTTGCTTAACTTTGAAAAACCATTGAAAGAAAAGGTATCATGTAAGACTCCCCACACATAAACATGGGTAAGTTTTTACCTTACGCTAACCAAAACATTTGATAGGAAATCCAGTGATATTATAATAGGGTCTAGGGTTTTCAAATAAATAAGAAATAGCCGAAATTATTACATTCATTAAATTCTAGCTACTAGCCACAAAATGGGTAATACAATCAAAACCTTAAGGGAACATAGGAAGAATGGGTTTCCATCAATGACAGGGCTATTGGGGAACCGCCCGTCACAGTACGGGGCTTAGATCACTGTACCGAGGATCCACCCTAAATCCCCTGCAACACAAGGCTGGTACTATCCCCTTACTGAATGGTCCCGAACAAGACAACCCCGCAGTTGGCCGCGACCCAACTGCCCACACAGTCGAATAAAAAGAGACTTCTAGACAGGGGAAAATCTTGTCCTACTTGGGCATGACCCACTTTGCCTTGCTGCACCTCCCATGTTTTAGCCATTCCCGGTTGATGAGGCTTGAGGCTACGATTACCTTTATAGAACACATCTATCTTAGAATGCTTATCGTCCACCTGACGATGTTCTGAAAGCATTCAATCCATACAAGTTTATTCCGGATTCGAACGAAATTGAAGGCATTATCTCGTTACACTCATTTTGGAATCACCCTCGGAGTTAACGACGATCACCCTTGCACTCTGAATCTTCATCTTCACTTGAGATTCACGATTATCGTTATTTTGGATCAATGCGGTTTTCGGATATCCAAATCTGAAAACCCGATCCCGGTCTCACCGAATCCAAAACGCCATCTTTTAGGTCCATGTTGTTTTAAATTTAAAACAATTCAATTCTATTATCTATATACACACAGATAGATAATTCACAATCTCACAATAGATAATCTAAACTATCATCAGAAATAGATAACTTAACATTATTATCACAAATAGATAGTTCACATTATCATCACATTACAACCAAAACATCCATCACACAGCATCACTTGTCTCATATCTGAGATCTCAAACCATTCAAGACAATCAATATCAGCCATCCATACAAAAGCAATGATCTAATAATCACACCATCTATAATTAATTTAAAATGAATTAAATTAATTACTTCATCTCTAATTAATTTAAAATAAATTAAATTATTTACTTTTATCACTATAAATCTTGCTTACTTAACCATTTATTAATCACACACCAATTGATTAATCATCTTCTAGTTATCCATCTTAATTAATCATCCTTGATTAATTATCTTTTAATTACATTCAAATAATTAGCCTTTAATTAATTTCACAAATTAAGTATCCTTACCCTTTCGGTAATTAACCTTTAATTACTTCATTAATTAATTAACTATAATTAATCACATTAATCCTTAATTAATTACAATTAATTACTCTTTAATCACTTATTGATTAATTTACCTTTAATTAATCAACCTTAAATTACATCATTAATTATATAAATTAATGATCCCTAATTACATTTTTAAGTAATTATTCTATTTAAATTAATTACATTTAATAATTAATCTTAGATTAATTATTCATTAATCAATCTTGATTAATCACATTTAGTAATTAACTACCCTTAATTACTTCATTAAATAAATTAGTTACTCCTTAATTAATTATATTTAATAATTAATTATATTTATTAATCACCCTTGATTAATCTCACTAGTAATTTATTACCCTTAATTAATTACATCACTTAATTATCTTCAAATAACTTTATTAATCAATTCTTAAATTAGTTACACTAAGTAATTAATTATTAATTACTTTCATTTATTCTTCAGATTAATTACACTAAGTAATTAAACCCAAAACTACAACATTTCTTTCATTAATTACATCCTGTAATTATCCACTAATTACTTCACTAAGTAATCATCCTTATATAAATTACACAAAGTAATTATACTTAACCCATCCTCAAGTGATTATTTAAATTAATTAAACCAACTAATAAACTTAAACTAATCCTATTTATTAATTAATTACACTGAGTAATTAATCCCTTTAATTACTTCTATTAAGTAACTATACTTAAACAATTTCCATAAATGATTATCTTTAATTAATTAATATAATTAATTATTAAAATTAATCATATTAATTAATCATCTAATAATCCCTAGTTAATAACTATTAATAATTCTTTAATTACTTCTCTTAAGTAATTAAACTTAGATTAATCATTATTAATTACAATTTAATTAATCTTTAATAACCAATTAATTAATCTCTAATTATTTAATTAATTAAGTGCTTAACTGTAACTTATTAATCTTCAGTTACTTGATTAATTAATTTCTAATCATTAATTAATAATCTAATCTTATCTAATTAATGATTCTTAATTACAAATTAATTATACCTTAATTAATTAACTTAAACCTTAATTAATTAATTTAAACCCTTAAGAATTTAATTAATTAATCCAAATCATTAATTAATTATCCAATTAGTTACCTTAATAACTTAATTATTCTAAATTATTGCATCTTAATTAACTTTTAATATAAAACATTTTCCTATTAATTATTAAATTATCGTTAACAAAAGCATTTGAAAACTTTTACTTTAAAATTTCTTTTAAAATTTCATTTCAAAAATTAAGATTCAAACGATTAACAATTTAAACTTTAACCAAATTTAAATCAATATACAAATCTTTTAAACAAATGTAAAGGAACATTTATCTCTTGTAAAAGAAAGTTACATATGGAAAGGTTTAAACTAAATTACTTAATTTTATTTTAAATCAAGCTTAAAAATAAATTAATCATTTAATTTGCAAATTTAAATTAATCCAATTTATATAACTTTCCATTCAAATATTAAAGAAACTTTTATAAAAGAAATTTTATATAAATAAAGTTTTAAACATTTTATTGGAAACCATTCCATTTAAAAAAAATATACTTTAACATTTAAACTTGTTTAAGTCTTTAAATTTATAAAACTTCATTTATTTCGGAATTAGAATACAAAAGTAATTTTGAATCCAAACTTTAAAATTTGACTTTAAACTTAGTTTAAATCTTGCTTTCAAATTCAAATTTCATTTTAGAAGTTTAAAACCTGACAGGTTTTAAACTCTGGCAACAAACAAATCTGACCCGAGCATAACACTCAAAAGCTCCAAGCCACAACCCAAAGAACTTCGAGCAACATACACAACCCACTCGAGAAAAACTCGAGTTTATTCTCTGATCAAATGCAAACTTCACCTAAAAAAAAAGAGTGCACCATGCACATGCACGATGACGCCGTTCAACTTCGATCACCGCCGATGATCGAAGTCAAGTCAGCAATCACCCTAACACATAAACCTGATCATCAGATCATTCTCTCAAACTCAAAATCGAATTCGAGTGCTCAACCAAACCTGGAACCAAAACTGGAACGACACACCTCAAATCTGAAAATGCCTCGTCCACGATCCTCAGACAACTAGAAATTCTGCAACTTCAGCAAAGCCTTCGTCAACCCACCTACTTTCATTTCCCAGAATCTTGTTGAACTCGATCAACTATAAATGCCGCGGTAATCAACTTACTCAACCTAGTTAAAACTAGGGTTACAGACTTCAAAAATCAACCACCACCTCCACCGTGCTTTGATTAACTTGCTGGCAATTTTCCTGATCCTCCAATCATTCCTCCATCAACACTGAAGATCCCAACCTCTACGATCAAGCAGATCACTAGAAAACACCCAATTCCCATTTTTATTTTAACCCAGAATTGCTCACTCTTTCCCAAACTAAAAATTATAATTTTAGTTTTAAAAATCAAGTTTTTGAATAAGTATTCGATTTCTAATCCTGAATCAATGATTACAAAGCTTGAATTTTCAATCAAACTAATTCTTGCCTGTCTTTTTTTTGTTTCCAGAGCCATTTCAGATTAAATTTTGGCTAAATTATAATTTTAAAACTTACTTTATAACTAAACAATTTTTTTTGTTTAAATCTTAGGTTCTAACATCACTTAGTTCAAGAGGATATGAAATTTTTGAATAAAACATAAGTCTGGAAACTAAAACAGAAAAGCTAAATACACAGCAGCATGCACACAACTATATACATTCATATATATACACACACAAAAATGCACTCATAAGTATTCACACAACATAGTTATTTCCAGAAAAAATCAAGCAACGGATTCATACTTAAAATTTTAAAAGTGATGTTACTCACCGTTTTTAAGATGAAGTGAAAGTGGTGGTGCGGATCGTGCTATATGGAATTATACTGTACTAGTGCGGAAATAAACTAAAATACTAGAGTAATGTAAATAAGTAAAAATCAAACAAGCACACCAGGAATTTTTATACTGGTTCGAACTTCCCGTTCTACGTCTAGTCCCAGACTTCTTCTGGAATTTCATTAACAACAATCCTCACTTAACCCGGAGGAACAGGTTTACAACAGCCCTTGAACAGCCGAACAAGGGACCTGAGCAGCAGAACAGGATTTCGCCTCAACAGCCGAAGAGGACTTCACTTGCCTGAACGACAGAACAGGACTTCAACTTATACAGAAGTATATGACACAGTGTGTTCTCAATAACACGAATTTGTCTCTTGATAGTACAATCTTCCTATAATCTTCTCCTTTTGATATATATGTGTGTATGAAGAATATGGAAGTAAATGAATGATT
Source organism: Allium cepa (assembly GCA_030765085.1). NCBI lineage: Eukaryota > Viridiplantae > Streptophyta > Magnoliopsida > Asparagales > Amaryllidaceae > Allium > Allium cepa. The sequence continues at coordinate 448,306,380 of CM060931.1, forward strand.
ATGTAGAAATTTGAATGCTCAAGATGTTAGAATTAGTGTAGTATAGAAATAGAAAGCGTTTGATCAATTCGATTAATCAAACAAATGATTCTAATATGTTTATATAGAGTATAAAGAGTTGTAATCATTCGTGAAAAGTTATCATGAAAGAGTATGGATGTATCTCTTAGTAAAAGGTTGTAACTCTTCATGAAAATGAAATGTCTTTTCAAAAATATAGCAGTTGAAGAAGTTCAGCCGTCTGAAAATAAATTTCAGACTTCTGAAATTTGAAACGTGCAAACCAGAAAAGAAATAGGCTATTTTTGCCCAGATTCAGACGTCTGAAATGGCCAATTCAGACGTCTGAATTTGACTTGTAACTAAAAATTACCATAGCTCAATTGGTTAGAGCACTTGCCTTTTGAACTAGTGACCCAGGTTCGAGTCCCGCTCCATGCAATTTTTGAAAACTTGATTTTTCATTTAAAATATGAATGTATATATGTGTATACCATTTGGAGAAGATTTTAACATTTGTAAACTCTAGACACGACACTCTATGACTAATAATACTTTGTTTGTCACCTTTGTCTTGTCTCTATCGTATATATCTCTTCTTGTATCTCCATATACATTCTTTTATTCTTTTGTACTGTGTATCTTCATTTTGAATGTATTTGATTATCTCTTTTTGATGCCCATGTACCTGCAAATTAGTTTAGAGATTATTTGACATAATTGTATAGTTGTTGTCATTGAAATCCAACAATTGAGGTTCTAACATTCTCCCCCTTTTTGATGATGACAACTATACAATTTTTAAAAAATATTCATTCTATATAAAAAATAATATTAATATGTTTAAAGCCCCCCCTACGTATAACATCCCCCCGTAAGTATAATATCTCCCTCTATTAATATGCATATGAATTTCTCCCCCTTTGTCATTATCAAAAAGAATAAGAGAAGATATAAAATATATAAAATATCTTGTATATAACGAGATAAACTCATTATTAATTATGAAGGAAAAATAAAATAAATTTTACCATATTAACTGAAGTCCATATTTTATTGTAAGCACGTAATTCTATTAAACGTATGGAACATTCTTTAAAATTCCAAAATCTATCTTTTTCCTTTTGTTTCTCTGAGTACCTGCAAAAAATAATAATAATTTTCGGTACCCAATTACTATGTTAGGGTCCGAGGGGTTAGGTCTTTGGAAACCATACTCATTTGGGTGTGGTTGAACCTTTATAAATATAATTTTCATTACAAATTACATTCTTATAATAGTTGCTAATATAAAGTTGTTTATCATGATCAATCATATCAGCTGGAATCCATATCTTAATACTATTAGTCATTAGCTTAGTACTTGAAGAATAATTTCTATCATTTCTAAACAAAGTACTATTATGACTATAACTGGTTTTAAAACTATCTTGATTACTAGTACTAGCACTAAAGTTAGTATACATGAATGCATATCTAGTGCTATTTTTACTTTTAGCTTGTTTATAGCCTAAATCGCTTTTATCATTGTGAGCTTTTGAATTCTTAACATAACCTAATCCCTTCTTATTTGAAGCAGGTTGAGAATTTTCAATAATCCTGGACAAATTTTCTCTCCCTTTATTAAAATTGGAAATATTTTTAGTAATGTCATCAAGCTTAGTTTTGAGACTAGTGTTATCTAACTCAACAATTTTAATTTTTGTTTTTAACTCATGATTTTCAGAAGCTAGAGCATTATTCTTTTCTTTTTGAGCTTCTATTTCTTGACTTAATAGAGCGAGTTGAGAATTGTCTGAATCTTGAATTTTCTCAAGTTCTTCTTCTAATATTCTCTTTTCGTCTTTAAGCATATCTCTTTCGAATTCTGCTTTCTTCTGATTTTCCAGAGCTTCCTTATATTTTCTTTTGAGACTTTTTAAAGTGTCTAGAAGTTCTGAATTTATTTCTATCATATCATCAAAAGTTAGATCACTGACCTCATTATCTTTTGCCATGAAGCATTTGTTTGTTTGCTCCTTTGATTTTTCTTTATTGCTCTTCCTCTTCTTATTGCCTTGACTAGATCTCTTTGTAGCCATTTATTCTAGGATGTTGTTACGATCTCTAGAATCCCAGGCTCTGATACCAAATGAAAGATGCTGGTGCGGATCGTGCTATATGGAATTATACTATACTAGTGCAGAAATAAACTAAAATACTAGAGCAATGTAAATAAGTAAAAATCAAACAAGCACACCAGGAATTTTTTATACTGGTTCGAACTTCCCGTTCTACGTCCAGTCCCAGACTCCTTCTGGAATTTCATTAACAACAATCCTCAATTAACCCGGAGGAACAGGTTTACAACAACCCTTGAACAGCCGAACAAGGGACCTGAGCAGCAGAACAGGATTTCGACTCAACAGCCGAAGAGGACTTCACTTGCCTGAACGACAGAACAGGACTTCAACTTATACAGAAAGTATATGACACAGTGTGTTCTCAATAACACGAATTTGTCTCTTGATAGTACAATCTTCCTATAATCTTCTCCTTTTGATATATATGTGTGTATGAAGAATATGGAAGTAAATGAATGATTATGTAGAAATTTGAATGCTCAAGATGTTAGAATTAGTGTAGTATAGAACTAGAAAGCGTTTGATCAATTCGGTTAATCAAACAAATGATTCTAATATGTTTATATAGAGTATAAAGAGTTGTAATCATTCGTGAAAAGTTATCATGAAAGAGTATGGATGTATCTCTTAGTAAAAGGTTGTAACTCTTCATGAAAATGAAATGTCTTTTCAAAAATATAGCAGTTGAAGAAGTTCAGTCGTCTGAAAATAAATTTCAGACTTCTGAAATTTGAAACGTGCAAACCAGAAAAGAAATAGGCTATTTTTGCCCAGATTCAGACGTCTGAAATGGTCAATTCAGACGTGTGAATTTGACCTGTAACTAAAAATTACCATAGCTCAATTGGTTAGAGCACTTGCCTTTTGAACTAGTGACCCAGGTTTGAGTCCCGCTCCATGCAATTTTTGAAAACTTGATTTTTCATTTAAAATATGAATGTATATGTGTGTATACCATTTGGAGAAGATTTTAACATTTGTAAACTCTAGACACGACACTCTATGACTAATAATAATTTGTTTGTCACCTTTGTCTTGTCTCTATCGTATATATCTCTTCTTGTATCTCCATATACATTCTTTTATTCTTTTGTACCGTGTATCTTCATTTTGAATGTATTTGATTATCTCTTTTTGATGCCCATGTACCTACAAATTAGCTTAGAGATTCTTTGACATAATTGTATAGTTGTTGTCATTAAAATCCAACAATTGAGGTTCTAACATGAAGAACAGAGCATTTCTTTTGGAAACAGTTTTGAAAACTTTTGATCTTTAAAACTTTGAATTGCTGGAAATGCCTTTTTTCCTTTGAAAACTTGAGTTGCTTGAATAAAAATGCTTTGATTTTAAAACTACATGCTTGCCTTAGTTTTGAAAAGATGTTGGTATTTGAAAATCTCAGGTTGAAGAAGAAGCAGACTCTTGATTTTGCAGATGAACTACTGGTTGGTGATTTGAACTTGAAAAAGTTTTGCATGTCTTTGAATTGATTTTTGGTTTTGAGGAGTTGATTTACAGATGGATTTTGATCTTAAAAAAATAAATTACAGATCTGTTTTTGGTTTGGAAAGATTGATTCAGATTTGTTTCATGAGGAGTTGTTTAACTTAGCTTTAGATTTCAGATTTTAGAAAGATAGAAAAAAGGAAATGAAGGAAGGAGAAATGGTTATATATAGGCTGAAATGTTTTATAAATAAAAATAAAATAAAACTAAATTTTAAAAGTGCCACTTGTTAATCCTCTTAACACTTGTCACACACATTCATTATTTAAATTACACATGTTATGTTAAGCTTAAATATGATAACATTTGTCCTTTAAGTATTTTATTTTAATTTAAAATGTTAATAAAAGCTTTCTACTTAATTATAAATTTACAAATACTTATCTATATATTTATAAATTACTTTTTAGAGAAAATAAAATAAAACAAATTATATATATACAAATAAAAGCTTATATATATATACATATGTTTTAAAATCCAAAACATTTTAAATGTCTATCCTTTTGAATTTCAAAACTTAAATTCAAATTCAAATTAAATTCTAAAATCCAAATTAAAAATCAAGTTATATATACACATATGTAACTACTTATTCAATTTAAAAATAACAGTTCCATATTCTTAAAAATCCATTTATATCTATAAAAATAATACATTACAATTATTATTTGGAAATAACACATTTATGTAATTTTAAATAATTTGTAAAAGAGATTATCTTAATATTAATAAATTAGTTATCTTTCTTAAATGAAATAAAATCTCTTATGTTAATTGTATTTTAAACTTCATATAAAATTTCGAATCATATTTATTAAGCAATATATAAAATAAACCTTTTATTTAAATTTAAACTTAAGTTAAAAATCTATTTTAAACTATTAACATTTATCTCAAATATTTTAAAACCATATAGTTATTTATTTAAATAACCTTTGAAAAGATTTATATTGAATTTAACCATAATTTCCAAATTATCAAAATATATATTAGAATTTGAAAATATGTTTATTTTTTAAATTTCAAATCAAAGCTTATCTATTTACTATATATACAAATATATATACATTATAAATAGAAAACATTTTATTAGCTTTTAAAAGATAAAATTCTCCAATTAAATATTTATTTAAAAGAAGATTATTAAATCAAATTCAATTTATTAACAAAGAATATCAAATCAATTTAATTTTTAGTACAGATTATTAAATTGAAATTGCCCAAAATTCCGAGTCATCGCATTCCTCCCCCTTAAAAGAACTTCGTCCCCGAAATTTAAAATCAAAAAGTAATTTAATAATCTCATTAAAGATTTAAATTTTAAAACACAAGCATATATTATCAACCATATGTTAACAACCATAGCAACCAATTCACTCAATCAAACAAATCTAACTATCCAAACAAAATTCTGGATAGAATTTTCTAGAGTTTCCTAGGTATAAATACCGGGATACTCGCTCTACTGAATCCAAACAATCTAGCTACTAAGCTATAGAGTTCCTACTCAACTAGATCTGCAAAACTGAATGGGATATCAGACCAAACTCAAGTCCTGCTCAATAACCAAATCCTCCAGAACTGCTGCTTCCACAGCCAGAGATGGATCACACACGTACTCCCTTAGAGATACGTAAAACTCACTGAATTCCAGTCTTCCAACTGGCAATTCAATCCCAGTAGACCAAAGCACTTATCCTAAACAAAACACAGAAGAGATCCAATATACCTTGGAGCTGACTTCCTAGTCTTACCAAATCTGATAGCTCCTTTGGTTGGAGAAAACTTATCCAAAATCAAGTCTCTGATTTTGAAATCCGAATTCCTTCACCTCTTATCCACAAAAACTCTTCTGACAATTCCTGGGCTGCCTCATACCTTCCCGATCAGCTCAACCTTCACTTATGCTTCTAGATATATACTGGTCCAAAAACAACCCATCAAAGTGATCCTCTCAAGATTAACCAAAATTAAGATCAAACTCTATTATCATTAGTAGGAAACAACTTCTCCTATCCGGAAAAGACAAACAGATGCACCCCCAAACTGCTTCCGCTGCACAACTCTGATCTGGAGAAGATGAAAATGCTGACGATGAACATGAGCACAGACTTGTCCGGCACATCCGAAAGACATGGTTCAACAGATCCATAAAGAAAAACTCAGAAGTTCCACCAAATCCTGAGCTGCCTCATCAAATCCTCTCTCTAGAAGCCATCCTCCTACTACCTGAACTCTCGGTATCAATTTTGGAATCCTAGTCGATAAGGAAACTCAATCTCTAGATGTTATGGCAAACCACAGACCTTTTGAAGACATCCGGAAAAATCTCTAACAACTCCAAGAGAACACTCAACTATCGCAAGTCACTTTTGCCAGCCTAATATCCAAGGAAACTGTTCTCTCTTTACTAATCAGAATAGCTTATGCTTATCTAACCAATCCATCGAAGAAATGGATCCACTCTGCTACTTCTGAACTTTACCTCTATAAAAATACTAAGCCAGATGACCTTCCGGCAGTCATATAGAACACTTCGAGCTGCAACGCTGCCACTGATGCCAAAGACTTCCTAAACCAGAATCTCCTCGAGAAACTCAGGCCTCCAAGCCATACACAAGCACCCTGCTGAAGTGAGCCTCAACAGTGATGCAAACACATCTCCTGAAGTTGCCAAGATACCATCACTTCCTTCTGCTTAACTGACAGATCCAAACTCTACTCAACCAACCTCAAATATGGACTCCGAACCTTCAAAAGGTTTCTTTCATAGATTGATGAAATCCTTACACCACTGCAAAACTTACTCGAGACAGTATTGGGTTTACAGTCTCGACAAATACACTTCCAACCTCAATATTCGGACTCCCTCCATTGGTAGTAGTCGTGTTACACACAACACTACCCTATCTACCTTTAGAACTCATATTGGAAAACCCAAACAGGTAGCCCAACAAATAGGTAGAAATAACTATATATATATGCATATATATATATATATATATATATATATATATATATATATATATATATTCAAAATTACAAATACGCTCTTTCAAGAAAGAAATCACTCCAAAGCCTAGGTATTCACTCAACCTAGCGCTCTGATACCAATCACGACCCGTCTTTCACAACCCAGAAAGATGCATCATGAGTAAGAAAGAAAGCGATAGAAAAGAGAAAAGATAGAGAAGACAGAAAGAAACAACATCATAATCTCAACAGCGGAACGAATAAATTATATCAATCACATAGGATATTACATAGTATTATACACATCAGAGATATACAGCTTATACATCACATACTCGACAGTTATAAACACCTGTCTAGTTATTACAACTCAAATCAACAACATAGAGAAACCAAAACAACGGAACACTATAAATATCTATAACGCTGAAGCCTCCTACTCCATTGCTCCTCTACAATTCGTCAAAGCTAACCTGAATGCCTTGGCTACTCGTAAAAATTTGAGTACCTGAGAGTTTAAGAAGAACAGAAGATAAACTCCGGGTTAGACATGGGTCTGGTGTGAGTAACAGGTTAAAGTTGCTTAACTTTGAAAAACCTTTGAAAGAAAAGGTATCACGTAAGACTCCCCACACATAAACATGGGTAATTTTTTACCTCACGCTAACCAAAACATCTGATAGGAAATCCAATGATATTATAATAGGGTCTAGGGTTTTCAAATAAATAAGAAATAGCCGAAATTGTTACATTCATTAAATTCCATCTACTAGCCACAAAGTGGGTAATACAATAAAAATCGTAAGGGCACGTAGAAAGAATGGGTTTCCATCAATTGCAGGACTACTGGGGTACCGCCCGTCACAGTACGGGGCCTAGATCACCGTACCGAGGATCCACCCTAAATCCCCTGCAACACAAGGCTGGAACCATCCCTTGCTGGATATTCCTGAGCAAGACAACCCCACAGTTAGCTGCGACCCAACTGCCCACACAGCCGAATAAAAAGGGACTTCTAGACAAGGGAAAATCTTGTCCTGCTTGGGCATGACCTACTTAGCCTTGCTGCACCTCTCCTGTTTTAGCCATTCCCGGTTGATGAGGCTTGAGGCTACGATTACCTTTATAGAACACATCAATATTAGAATGCTCATCGTCCACCTAACAATGTTCTGAAAGCATTCAATCCATACAAGTTCGTTCTGGGTTCGAACGAAACCGAAGGCATTATCTTGTTACACTCATTTTGGAATCACCATCAGAGTTAACGACGATAACCCTTGCACTCTGAATCTTCATCTTCACTTGAGATTCACGACCGATGGTTAATTTGGATCGATGTGGTTTTTGGATATCCAAATCTGGAAACCCGATCCCGGTCTCACCGAATCCAAAACACCATCTTTTAGGTCCAAGTTATTTTAAAGTTAAAATAATTCAATTCTATTATCTATATACACACAAAAGGATAATTCATAATCTCACAATAGATAATCTAAATTATCATCACTAATAAATAATTTTACATTATTATCACAAATAGACAATTCACATTATCATCACATTACAAGCAAAACATCCATATCATACAGCATCACTTATCTCATATCTGAGATCTCAAACCATTGAAGGCAATCAATATCAGCCATCCATACAAAAGCAATGATCTAATAATCACACCATCTATAATTAATTTAAAATGAATTAAATTAATTACTTCATCTCTAATTAATTTAAAATAAATTAACTTAATTACTTTTATCACTATAAATCTTGCTTACTTAACCATTTATTAATCACACACCAATTGATTAATCATCTTCTAGTTATCCATCTTAATTAATCATCCTTGATTAATTATATTTTAATTACATTCAAGTAATTAGCCTTTAATTAATTTCATAAATTAATTATCCTTGCCCTTTCGGTAATTAACCTTTAATTACTTTATTAATTAACTATCTATAATCAATTACATTAATCCTTAATTAATTACAATTAATTACTCTTTAATCACTTATTGATTAATTAACCTTTAATTAATCAAACTTTAATTACATCATTAATTATATAAATTAATGATCCCTAATTACATTTTTAATTAATTATTCTATTTAAATTAATTACATTTAATAATAAATTAATTATTCATTAATCAATCTTGATTAATCACATTTAGTAATTAACTACCCTTAATTACTTCATTAAATAAATTAAGTACTCCTCAATTAATTACATTTAATAATTAATTATATTTATTAATCACCCTTGATTAATCTCATCAGTAATTTATTACCCTTAATTAATTACAACACTTAATTATCTTCAAATAACTTTATTAATCAATTCTTAAATTAATTACACTAAGTAATTAATTATTAATTACTTCTATTTATTCTTCAGATTAATTACATTAAGTAATTAAACCCAAAATTACATCATTTCTTTAATTAATTGCATCTTGTAATTATCCATAATTACTTTACTAAGTAATCATCCTTATATAAATTACACAAAGTAATTATACTTAACCCATCCTCAAGTGATTATTTAAATTAATTAAACCAATTAATAAACTTAAACTAATCCTATTTATTAATTAATTACACCGAGTAATTAATCCCTTTAATTACTTCTATTAAGTAATTATACTTAAACAATTTCCATAAATGATTATCTTTAATTAATTAATATAATTAATTATTAAAATTAATCATATTAATTAATCATCTAATAATCCCTAGTTAATAACTATTAATAATTCTTTAATTACTTCTCTTAAGTAATTAAACTTAGATTAATCATTATTAATTACAATTTAATTAATCTTTAATAACCAATTAAGTAATCTCTAATTATTTAATTAATTAAGTGCTTAACTGTAACTTAATAAATCTTTAATTACTTGATTAATTAATTTTTAATCATTAATTAATAATCTAATCTTATCTAATTAATGATTCTTAATTACAAATTAATTATTTCTTAATTAATTAACTTAAACCTTAATTAATTAATTTAAACCCTTAATAATTTAATTAATTAATCCAAATCATTAATTAAGTAAATTAATTAATTATCCAATTTAATTACCTTAATAACTAATTATTCTAAACTATTACATCTATATTAACTTTTAATATAAAACATTTTCCTATTAATGATTAAATTATCATTAACAAAAGCATTTGAAACTTTTCACTTTAAAATTTCTTTTAAAATTTCATTTCAAAAATTAAGATTCAAACGATTAACAATTTAAATTTTAACCAAATTTAAATCAATATACAAATCTTTTAAACAAATGTAAAGGAACATTTATCTCTTATAAAAGAAAGTTACATATGGAAAGGTTTAAACTAAATTACTTAATTTTATTTTAAATCAAGCTTAAAAATAAATTAATCATTTAATTTGCAAATTTAAATTAATCCAATTTATATAACTTTCCATTCAAATATTAAAGAAACTTTTATAAAAGAAATTTTATATAAATAAAGTTTTAAACATTTTATTGGAAACCATTCCATTTAAAAAAAATATACTTTAACATTTAAACTTGTTTAAGTATTTAAATTTATAACACTTTATTTATTTCAGAATTAGAATACAAAAGTAATTTTGAATCCAAACTTTAAAATTTGACTTTAAACTTAGTTTAAATCTTGCTTTCAAATTCAAATTTCATTTTAGAAGTTTAAAACCTGACAGGTTTTAATCTCTGGCAACAAACAAATCTGACCCGAGCATAACACTCAAAAGCTCCGAGCCACAACCCAAAGAACTTCGAGAAACATACACAACCCGCTCGAGAAAAACTCGAGTTTATTCTCTGATCAAATGCAGACTTCACCCGAAAAACAAGAGTGCACCGTGCATATGCACAGTGACGCCGTTCAACTTCGATCATCGCCGATGATCTCCTCAAGTCAGCGATCACCCTCACACCTAAACCCGATCATCAGATCATTCTCTCAAACTCGAAGTCGAATTCGAGTGCTAAACCAAATCTAGAACCAAAACTGGAACGACCCACCTCAAACCTAAAAATGCCTCGTCCACGATCCTCCGACCACCAGAAATTCTGCAACTCCAGCCAAGCCTTCGTCAACCCACCTACTTTCATTTCCCAGAATGTTACTGAACTCGATTAACTATAAATGCTGCGGTGATCAAATTACTCAACCTAGTTAAAACTAGGGTTACAAACTTCAAAAATCAACCACCACCTCCACCGTGCTTTGGTCAACTTGCTGGAAAATTTCTTCGATCCTTCGATCATTCCTCCATTAACACTGAAAATCCCGACCTCTACGATCAAGCAGATCACCAGAAAACACCCAATTCCCATATTCAGTTCAACCCAGAACTGCTCACTTATTCCCAAACTACAAATTATAATTTTAGCTTTAAAAATCAAGTGCTTGAATAAGTATTCGATTTATAATCTTGAATCAATGATTTACAAAGTTTGAATTTTCAGTCAAACTAATTCTTGCCTGTCCCTTTTTTGTTTCCAGAGCCATTTCAGGTTAAATTTTGGCTATATTATAATTTTAAAAATTACTTTATAACTAAACAAACAAATTTTGTTTAAATCTTAAGTTCTAACATCACTTAGTTCAAGAGGATATGAAATTTTTGAATAAAACTTAAGTCTGGAAACTAAAACAGAAAAGCTAAAATACACAGCAGCATGCACACAACTACACACACACACACACACACACACACACACACACGCAAAAGCACTCATAAGTATTCACAAAACATAGTTATTTCCAGAAAAAATCAAGCAACAGATTCATACTTAAATTTTTAAAAGTGATGTTATTCGCCATTTTGAAGATGAAGAATAGAGCATTCCTTTTGGAAACAGTTTTGAAAACCTTTGATCTTTAAAAATTTTGAATTGCTAGGAATGCCTTTTTGCCTTTGAAAACTTGAGTTGCTTGAATAAAAATGCTTTGGTTTTAAAACTGCATGCTTGCCTTAGTTTTGAAAAGATGTTGGCATTTGAAAATGTCAGGTTGAAGAAGAAGCAGACTCTTGATTTTGCAGATGAACTACAGGTTGGTGATTTGAACTTGAAAAAGTTTTACATGTTTTTGAATTGACTTCTGGTTTTGAGGAGTTGATTTACAGATGGATTTTGATCTTATAGATCTATTTTTGGTTTGGAAAGATTGACTCAGATTTGTTTCATGAGGAGTTGTTTAACTTAGCTTTAGATTTCAGATTTTAGAAAGATAGAAAAAAAGAAAAAGGAAGGAGAAATGGTTATATATAGGATGAAATGTTTTATAAATAAAAATAAAAGAAAACTAAAATTTAAAAATGCCACTTGTTAATCCTCTTAACACTTGTCACACACATTAATTAGTTAAATTACATATGTTATGTTAAGCTTAAATATGATAACATTTATCCTTTAAGTATTTGATTTAAAATGTTAAAAAAAGCTTTCAACTTAATTATAAATTTACAAATACTTATCTATATATTTATAAATTACTTTTAGAGAAAATAAAACAAAACAAATTATATACATACAAATAAAAGCTTATATATATGTTTTAAAATCCAAAACATCAAAAATATCTATCCTTTTGAATTTTAAAACTTTTTTTTTTTGCAGTTAAACGGGGTTGAATCTGGGCCCCTACCAGCTTTATTAAAATCAGTACGAACATGAAAAAGTGAATACAAAGAAGACTGCAGGGATAAGAAAAAAGAAAGAAAAGGAACAACACACATTCTACAACACAGAAAAGTAAAAGGAAGAAGAAGCGGCAGTTAAGGAATCCAAGGATCAAAATGGATGTCGTGAAACTTGTACGAGCTAATACTCAACCCCATCAGAATGTCATGCTTTAAGTTCGACCATAAATTTTCCTTGCTTCTGCTGTGACCATTAAAGCATCTCTCATTTCTTTCCTTCCATATAATCACCAACAGTTTCTTCAGGATGAAAAAAAAAATACTGCCTTTTTTCATCAGACCAAGAGATAGCACTCTCAATCAAATTCCAGGGAGTTAAACCATTTGGAAGAACAAACAACTTCAGAAATATACTTATCATATTTGTCCAGATGAACTGAACGTATGGGCAATCAAAAAATATATGCCTAGCACTTTCAGGCTATTGTAAACACAGCTCACACACAGGAATAACTGCCATACCAAAAATCAATAACCTGTCTCTAGTCAGGAGGGCGTTAGAAGCAACTTTCCACAACATAAGATTACTACTACTGCAAGAAGCCACTGACCACACAACCCTACTCCACTTCCAATCTGGCATAGCTTCCAAACCAATCAAGGCAGCATAAACTTTTTTAATAGAATGACCCTGACCAAGCCACATAGCAGTATCATGGTCAAGAAATTCATAATTCGTTGTTTCAAATAAGCTCCAAAAGCTCCTGACAAAATAGTTACTAGTGTAGGGCAACACAATTCTACCATTAACAATGAAATCAATGGCAAGAGCATTACTACCAATGCCACACTGGTACTTCTGCTGAGAACTGAAAACATGGTCAAGAATTATACCTTTGCTAATCCATGGGTCATACCAGAAACTGCACAAGCTAGCTACAGAAAGTTTTATTTGTACAAGAGGCTTGAAAATGCTTCTTAATTTTAATATATTCCTCCAGATCCAGCTACATGACTGTGGGATATCCATTTTCCAGAAGTTTTTCATTCCAATGTTGTGTCTTAGTGTCCAATTCACCCACAGCGTGTCATGTTTGTTTAGCAAGGCATTAAAATGATGGCTGTAGGCAGCTTTGTTCCATACCCCAATAGTTTGCAATCCCAAACCCCCTTTGCATCTCGGCCTCTCCATGTTTTTGAAGGAGCAGGGAAGGACTTTTCTAGTGTGAATGGTACCAAACCAAAGAAATCTCATCATAGCTCTCCTGACCAATTTCAACAATTTTAAAGGTAGAATGAAGGACCTTGCCCAATACACAGTTATGGAGAAACTAACTGTTTGCACAAGCACCAATCTTCCAACTTGTGACAGGAATCTGTTGGCCCAAACATCCATAACTGCAGTGATCTTTTCATATAGAGGTTGACAGTCAGCATATGTAACCCTAGAAGAACAAAGAGGAAGCCAAAGATAATTCATATCAGATGACAAGTGTTGCATACCAGTATAAGAAGTGAGAGATAATTCTTGAATTCTGGATATACCAGCGCATAGGATACTGGATTTGTTTAGATTTAGTTTAAGGCCTGTCATCAAATAAAAATTGTGAAGAGCACACTTTATACCCTCAAAAGACTGCAATGTGGGTTTTGTGAATATCATTATATCATCAGCAAAGAGGAGGGCAGTAATACCAAGCTCTTTGCATTTAGGGTGGAATTGAATTTGCTTGTTTTGAAACATGGGTCTTAAAAGCCTTGTAAACACTTCCATAACCAGAATAAAGATATAAGATGAGAGGGGATCCCCCTGTCTTATACCCTGCTTGGGCTCAAAATTGCTTGTGCTAGTTCCATTAATGATAAGAGAGTAGGATGGAGTAGATATACACTCATAAATCCATGCTATAAAGACTTTGGGAAAACCCATAAGAGACATTACCCTAACAATTGACTTCCAATGAATCGAGTCATAAGCCTTCTGCAAATCAAGTTTTAGCATAGCACGTGGTGAGGTACTAGCACAGTTGTACCCTTTTAAAAGCTCGTGAGCCATCATAATGTTATCAAGGATATTTCTATCTGGGAGGAAAGCAACTTGATTGTTAGAGATTACTCTTTGAAGCACTGTAACCAACCTAGTAGCAATAATCTTGGAAATGCATTTATAAAGCACATTACAACAAGAGATGGGTCTGAAAGAGGAGACAGACAATGCAGGCTTGGTCTTGGGAATAAGCACCAAGTTGGTAGAATTCACAGATTTAAGCAATTTGAATTTATCGAAGAAGTTGTGGACAGCTAAGCAAAGCTGGTCACCAACAGTTTCCCAGCTAGAAGTGAAAAATACTACATTGAAACCATTTGGACCTCCAGACGAGCTTCTATTCATAGCAAATAAGGTTTTCTTGATTTCTTCATTTGTCACTTTAGTTATCAAAAGGCTAACTTCATCCTGATTAAGTCTAGGAAGAGAGATAGTGGAGAGAAAACCTAACTCAGGATCAAAATTGCTAGCATTACCATAGAGGCCAGCAAAATACTTGAGAAAAGCTTTCTCCACAGTTGTAGGTGTAGAATGAAGTATACCTGCTTCATCAACAATTGAAGATAAATTATTGGATGTTTGCCTTATCTTCAGAGAGGCGTGAAAATATTTTGTATTCCTATCTCCTTCTGCTGCCCACTTGACTCTGGATTGCTGCTTCTTCATATCAGATTCAACAGCATGGGCTTGATTAAGTTCATTGAATAGTGAGGCTTCCTTACCAGCCAAGAAGATACTGTCAGGATGCTTCATCAATTGCTGTTGAGCACTCTTTAGCTGGTCCATGATTTTAGTTGATTGTAAGCTGCCACTTCCATATCTATCCCTATCCCAACCCCTCAAGACTTCCTTAACTTCTCTGAGTTTCCTGCAAAAGATAAAAGTTGGATTTCCAAAAAACCTTTTAGTCCAAGCATTTGAAATAACATCATAATATTCAGTATCATGGACCCAAGCATTGTAAAATTTAAATCCTCTTTTGGTTTCCAGTGGCTTTATCCCAATGGACAAGATAAAGGGAGAGTGGTCAGAAAGAATTGATGGGGCAGAAAAGTGGATAAGTTGGGCCATGTGTTTTGTGCTTTTAAATTAGAGAATGGGTGATCAATATTGCATAAAATGCGGGCACCATTTCTTGAACGATTATTCCAAGAGAAAGATGCACCTTTTTTGTGGACTGGGATCAAAGAGGTGTCATCAATAGCAATGTTTAAGGGTATAATATCCCTCGGCATGAGAGGGAGACCCCCATGTTTGTCAGACAAGGAATAACAGCAATTAAAGTCCCCAAGCATAATCCAAGGATGTGTTTCTTGTCTAAGAGCAGGAATAAGATTGAAAAGAGATTGTCTGGCAGTGGGGGAGTTATAAGCATAGATAAATGTGATATAGAAGGATATTGAGGAATTGAAATACTTAGCATTGAAAGTGCATTAGTTGTGGAGTTGCAAGGATGAGACCAAGAGTAAGCTGCTCAGGATTGTGAAGAACCATAATTCTCCCATAACTAGCTTCAAGTAGATCGTGGTTTAAAGTCCAAACTGGGTTAATATACTTTGCAGCATTAACGGTTAGTGGCAAGTTCAATTTTGTTTCAAGGATAGCAAATAAAGATAGCTGGTGTAAGGTGATCAACTGTTTAACCTGGTCAAGTTTGAGGAAGTTGTGGGATCCTCTGATATTCCAAGCTCCTATGTTGTGTATCATTGATTAAACCATGTTTAAGTGAGCTCCATCTCTCATGCTCCTAGTAACTGGAGAATTCATGCGTGTGAAGTTTTGATTATGGTTTTTTGTCTTTTTTGTCTTTCTGTTATTGTCTTTGTCATGAAGAAGGCAGCTATCCTCTATTGATTCCTTTGGTGGCGATTTCCATCCTGGAATATTGCCATGGAAAACATAAGGCTGACGTGTCGTTGGGATGATAGGAGGAGGAAGGGGAGGACTTTGGGAAGAAACTGATGTTGAGGTTTGAGGATGGGAGTGCATGCTGTACACAAAGTCAAAAATTTCTTTTTGTAGAGTGTTACAAAATGATTCCTCATGTTTGTCAGTGCTTGAAACTAAAGCTTGTTGACACGTGGAAAGAGGATTGCCAAGATTGGGAAAGGAGCATTTACTGCGTTCACTATCACTATTGTTGACATGCACAAGTGAAACAGAAACTTGCACAGGTTGACATTCATTTTCCACCAGAGTGGACTGCAAGGCATGTTGTTCTACAAAAGAAGCAACAGGTAGATTATTGGGTAATTGCCTGCCTTCCAATCTAAAAGTGCTTTCATCATGCAATGGAAATAACATTGCTTGCGTACCAACATTTTCCCCACCTGAAGTTGCAACAACATCACAGTCTTCCTCAGTATCTATGTCTTTTAACACATCAAAACCGTTGCTTGTCATTACTGTTTCATGAACCCCACCATTATCACTTACCACCACCTGAACTTCAGAACCACTTACAACATTTTTGTTTTCTATATCATAATTATCACTTTCAGTAAGGTTTTCATCATTTACTTCAGCATGAACTAGAATATCTTCCTTGTATGACACCTTTGTAGCAATATCATTCTTATCTCGTTGCTTTTTATTGACAACTCTCATCCATATCTGTTTATTTTTGTTTGTTTGCTTTCCAACCTTATGCACAGGAACATGTTCTACATTAATTTGCTCTTTCAGTTTTATCACTTCGTCATCTCTCCCATTCATCCCACCTTCTCTCGTGCAACCTTCTGCCATATGTCCAAATACTTTACATCCTGAACAAATATCAGGTTTCCAGAGATAGCTTACTTTTATCATTTGAGTAGACCCATTGACTAATTTCACTGGAAACTCGTCGACCAAAGCTTGATTTGGAGTGACATCAACTAGACACTTGGCATATCCAATGCGCTCCAGTTTATCAGTTGATGTATCCAAACAAAGCAATCTACCAAATTAAAAATCAAGTTATATATATACATATATAAATACTTATTCAATTTAAAAATAACAATTCCATTGTCTTAAAAATCCATTTATATCTATAAAAATAATACATTACAATTATTATTTAGAAATAACACATTTATCGAATTTTAAATAATTTGTAAAAGAGATTATCTTAATAGTAATAAATTACTTATCTTTCTTAAATGAAATAAAATCTCGTTTGTTAATTGTATTTTAAACTTCTATATAAAATTTCAAATCATATTTATTAAGCAATATATAAAATAAACCTTTTATTTAAATTTAAACTTAAGTTAAAAATCTATTTTAAACTATTAAACATTTGTCTCAAATATTTTAAAACATACAGTTGTTTATTTAAATAACCTTTGAAAAGAATTATATTGAATTTAACCATAATTTCCAATTTATCAAAATATATATTAGAATTCGAAAATATGTTTATTTATTGAATTTCAAATCAAAGCTTATCTATTTACTATATATACAAATATATATACATTATAAATAGAAAACATTTTATTAGCTTTTAAAAGATAAAATTCTCCAATTAAATATTTACTTAAAAGAAGACTATTAAATCAAATTCAAATTTATTAACAAAGATTATCAAATCAATTTAAATTTTAATACATATTATTAAATTGATATTGCCCAAAATTCCGGGTCATCACAGAAAGGATGTCACCTGATATGGGAATATCGAACGTTTAACGCAAATATCACCTTTCAAGATGTCGAGCACCAAAGGAAATTAGGGAGTGATGCTGAATCCCTAGAGCCCAAATGATCCCAAACCTCTACAACTTAATGTTGTAAAGCATGAAGTAAAGAAAGAATGTCAAATATCTAAGCATAAAGGAGGATTTCCGGTTTTAGCAGACAATGAACCATTACAAGCATTCATAGGCGGCAAGTGATTTCAAACTTTACAAGCGACATGAGATGCCGAACTTTAAGAAATGTGGATGATGTCGAATAACTACAGTATGACGAGGATGTCGTATATCATCAATGTAAAGATTGGTGCCATATATCTTCAGGACGCCGCATGCCACGTGTCATCAAGACACCACATATCATCAGGATGCCTAACATCATGAAGATGCCGCATCTCATCAAGTCAACAAACAATGTCAAGAGTTAACAATGAAGAAATATATCAAATATCGACAACTCACACAGATATCGAAAGACACATGGTAGCCATGCCGCATGCTGCCTCCTCTATAAATAGACCCCCTTAGCCATTCTAAAGGGGGTGAATCATTTCTTTTCCTCCTTAAATTCAAAATTTTGTCACCCTAAATTGAATTGGGGGAAAATCAAGAATTCTTTGCAACTTTCAAACTGATGAGAATAAGGACTTGAATAATTGTATAGCCTATTTCTCATGAATTATGCATATGTAACTATTTTTGAACTATGGAAGTGCATATGACAAATCCTTGACTTGGATTCGGACTTATAAAAAATCCTTTAAGCCTTTATCTAAATTGAGGTTATCTTGCACAATGCTTAACATGCCTAGGTGAGATATAAATAAATGGCGGTGACTTATTTGAATCATCTATCTAGCCTAGTAACGAATAATAGTGGACTACTGCACAATTAAATGACTTACCTTTGGAAATATAGTTCAAACATTTTAGCAATTTCACTACTCTACCAAAAGTCCATAGGCATTATGGGACTATTTCAAATAACATCATTGTGTATTAACTCTTGAATCAATCTTTGGTTTAACAACATCATCATGGTACCATGGATGTTAGACCAAATTTTGGTTTAGCATGGCATTTTAAATGACAGACTAATTTTTTATTTGACATTTTGGTGTTAGAAGGAGGGCTTGAACCTATGTTCTGTTATTTTCTTACTTAGAAACTAATTATGTAAAGTTTTATTGAAGGAAAATGGTGAGAGCTAAAAGAATTAATGTTCCAAATAAGGAGGTAACACAACAAATGACATTAGAAGACAAAGTCATTCCGTGCTTCAATCCAAAAAGTGTAGAACCTCGTCAACCTTCAGAACCAACAAAGCCAAAAAATAATGAAGTCAAAATCAAAGATTTAACACATCAAATGGTGCGATGCAAGAATTACTACAGAAAGTCCTTTCAAAAAAGTCTTCTAAAACAACAAGGCTTAGTGAAGGAGAGGAGGTCGAATCTCCAAGGAAAAATCTAAATACTTCCATACTCAAAAGTAAGGATAATGGAGAAGTCGTTATGACCCCACAGAAAAGTGGAATCCAAAAGGTTGGAACTGTAGTATTCTCTCCAAAATAGCTGGCAGATTACAAGGTTAATGTGGATTGCCAAGAAGAGTTAGCAAAATGGTTTAAGGGACAATTGGGAAGCTCAATCTCGTGTAAAGAGTACAAGCCTTATAGTAGTGATTACCATGATGATGAAGCTTACTTGAGAGATGTAGCAGATAAAATAGAAAAATACACACTTGATATCAAAGGAAAGAGGATCCTTGATCCTTGGGTCAACTACAATTTTCGTGAAACTCCCATTATAGAGAGAATAATGTCTGTCAAAATTCCATCATATATCAAGATTCCATCACTAAGGTATAATGAGACCACCTATCCCGATGATCATCTTCTAGCCTTCGAGAGCTAAATGGACCTTCATAATGCTTCTAAAGCCATATGCTATAGGCTATTCTCGACCACTTTTCAAGAATCAACTACTAATTGATATCGACACTACAATGAGAAAACCATTTATTCTTGGAAGCAGTGCACTTACTAATTCTCAGTATGATTCTGTGTATGTAAGGACCCTACTATCAATTCTAGTGTGCTGACCAATGTTAAGAAGAGACCAAGAGAGCTGCTCGACGAATGCTTAAAAAGATTCAACACAGAGGCACTGAAAGTAGAGAACATGACTGATAGAGAGAAGTTAATGGCAGTGCATTCATGATTGATTGAGAAAACCCTTTTTTGGAAGGAACTTTACATCTAAGGATGCAGAGACCTTCAAGATTTTTTACTTTCAAGTTGTCAAATTCATCCATATGGATGAGATGTATCATTCGAAGGAAAAGTCTCAAACAAAGAAGGAAGTAGGAAGATCTGGCTTTGATACCCCAACAGGAAGCCAAGACGGGATGAGATCCCAAAATCTAACTATGTGGCTTTAAACAAACCAATCGCTTATATTTTTGCAACAGCTAAATATGGAGGCAACTTTTCAATTTCTTACAAGGCAAGGAGTAACCCCGAGCCAAGAAGGGGAGGTGATTTTTGCACTTATTATAAGGTGAACGAACACAAAACATACAAATGCTATGTTTTAGCTAGAAACATTCCAAATAAGAACTGATTTGGGCTCTCGAAAGAGTTTGTTAAGGAGAATTAGAAACCTGCTTATGCTAAGGAGAATAATCAGAGGCCTCCAAGCAAACTACATATTTCATAGAAAACGATTCTCAACAAGATTGTATCCCTCTGATCAACCACATAGATGTCATCCATGGAGGTCTCCATCTCACTAGAAGGAACAAAGGAGCCATGAGCAAGTATATATGGGAGGCTAGAGATGGAGTCCTTTCTATTCTTGAGGAGCCACTGCTAAAAAATAACAAATACTAGTTTAAATACCCAACTCAACAATAACCCCACAGGAGTTAATAGGGATTCGTTATCCACATAAAGATCCACTGATGATAACTTCACAATTCGGCTCTCTGTGGTAATAAAGATTTTAGTCGATAGTAGAAGTGCAGTGAACATCATCTTTAAGCACGCTTTCAATCAAATGGGTATTCTAGAGGAGAAGCCAAAGCAAGGCTTTGAACTAATCTTTAGGTTCAATAATAAAGGGTCTATTCCAATAAGACAAATCAAACTCTTGGTGCAAATGGGAATGTCGCCATATTCCAGAACTTTCGAAACTTTGTTTGTTATAGTGGACCAACCTTCCTACTACAACTCATCCTTTGGAAGACTAGCCCTTGGCAAAATAGATGCATTCGTGTCACCAAAATATGTGATGGTGAAGTTTCTAACTAAGAGTGGACGAGGGATGATAAACGAAGAGCAATTTAGCTCTCGAGAATTTTATTTTTATATACTTGATCAATGCAAAAAAGATAATACTTCTTGTTATGATTCGAAGAAAACCAAGTCAATCAAAAGTGAAATCAAAAAGCCCTTGAACAATGGTCCTCTGAGCCAACCATCTAAGGAAAGCAAGGAGGTAAGAGAAACCGAGAAAACCAAGAAAGTGCTAAAAATATTTAAATTTTCCAACAGGAAAAGAAAAAGGGAGGAGGTTAACCTTATAGATGAGCAAGAATGGATAAAGCCAACCGAAGACCTAGAAGAAGTAAGTCTAGATTCGCTTGATCCAACAAAAACAATAAAGATCGAAAAGGAGTTAGACGATAAGCTCAGATGGGAACTTATTCAGTTTCTTCAATCTAGTAAGGTTGTATTTTCTTGGACCCACTCAAACATGGTTGGGATAGATCTAGCGATCATGAGTCATGCCCTAAATATATATGAAAACATATCTCCTATTTGACAAAAGAAAAGATAGTCCGATAAGGTATGAGCTAATGTGTTGAATGAGGAAGTCAAAAGGCTACTTGAAAATGAATTCATTAGGGAAGTTTTTTTAACCCAAAATGGTTTGCCAATCCCGTGTTAGTCAAAAGGCCTAATGGAAAATGAAGAACATGCATCGACTATACTGATTTGAATAAAGCACGCCTCAAGGATTGTTATCCCTTGCCCCAAATAGACTAATTAGTTGGTGCAACAAGTTGACAAAAACTATTGTCTTTTGTAGATGCGTACTCTGGCATAGTCAAATTCCCATGTTCAAGCCGGATGAAGAACACATAGGCTTCATAACAGATTGGAGACTATAATGCTACAAAGTTATGCCTTTTGGATTGAAAAATGCAAGAGCTATGAATCAAAGACCAGTGAACAGAATGTTAAAAGAATAAATTGGTCAAAATATGGAAGTATCTGTAGATGGTATGTTAGTCAAATATCAAGAGGAAGCCAATGACATGAAAGTCCTTGAAGACATGTTTGAAGTATTAAGAAAATACAAGATGAAATTGAATCCATAAAAGTGCACCTTCAGGATATAATCTGAGATCTTTTTAGGATATATTGTCAGCGCCAAAGGAATTCAGGTCAACCCTGACCCAATCAAGAAGTTAGGGACATGGCAGAATGAAAGACGGGTAAAGATGTGATGAGCTTGAATGGGAGAGAGGCAGCTTTGAATAGATTCATCTCTAAAGCCACTAATAAGTGCACACCATTCTTTGATGTAATCAAGAAGAAGAAAAACTTTGAATGGGGAGAAAATTGCCAAAGGGCCTTTGAAGAAGTAAAAGATCATTTGGAAAAACCTCCAATCCTATCTAGCTCGATAGATGGGGAGAACCTTTACTTCTATGTGGCAGTTTCTGAGTGTGCAGTTAGCTTTGTTTTAATAAGGTAAGAGAATGGAATCCAACTTCTAGTATACTATATTAGTAGAAAGCTCAACGATGCAAAAATCAGATACCCGACCATAGAAAAGTTAGCATGTTGTTTAATACTCATTGCTCGAAAGCTAAGGGCCTATTTTCAAGCACACCCGATCAATGTCCCTACCAACTTCCCACTCAAACAAGCATTTAGCAAACCTAAGGCATCAAGAAGATTAGTAAATTAGGGAATAGAGCTTAGCCAATATGATATTGAGTTCTAACCTTGAGTGGCAATTAAAGGACAAGCTCTTGCTAACTTCTTAAATGAATATACATGATTTATCAAATAACAGTCAGAAAAAGAAAGAGAATTAAAGCCTAAACGGATTTTTTTTATTGATGGAGCTTCAAATGAATGAAGGGTTGGTGCAAGATATGTGATCGTTACTCCTGATGGACACCAGTTGCATTATGCAATGAAATTAGGGTTTTCTCCCTACCAATAATATGGCATAATATGAATCGATGGTGACAGTGCACCTTAGACCTGTAGGTGAAGATTTCAAGGATTGAGATCTTCAGTGATTCCCAACTAATGGTAAATCAGTTAAATCGAACGTATCAAACGAAAGATGCAAATTTGGCCCTTTATCTAAAAAACTAAAGATGTTGACCCAATTTGAAGATTTCTCAATACATCAAGTACTTAGAGGGAAGAATTCCCAAGACGATTCTTTGCCAAAGTTGGCTAGTTCATGAGGATCTTCGGAAATTCGAATTGTACCCATCGGTTTCCAATCAAGTCCTATTATAGAGGAAGAGGTCTTCGAACTAAAAAATGAGTCCATGGTATTAACAAGATCCCAAGTCCTTAAACAGGTGGATAAAGAAAATAAATCAAGGAATGGTAATGCAAAAAACCAAGAAAGAACCATCCCTATAGAGATTAGTAGTCAATACGAAAATAACTGGATGATGCCCATTATTAAGTACTTGGTGGAAGGAACACTGCCAAAGGATAAAAGGAAAGCTAGAAAAATAAAGCGCAAAGCCCCAACTTATTATGATGGATGAAATACTTTATAAAAAGGATATTCACTCCCATACTTAAGACGTATTAGTGAGGAAAATGGTGTGAGGTTACTAAGAAAAGACAATGAAGGGTTCTATAGAGATCATTTTAATGGAATTAAATTAGCCAAAAAGACCATGAGGCAAGGTTTCACCTGGCCCTGAATAGGTAATCATGTAGTGGATCATGTAAAAAGATGTGAGACGTTTTGAAAATTTTCGACAGTTTCACATGTTCTCCTAAGTAAATTAATCCCAATTTCTAGTCCATGGCCTTTTGATTTATTAAGGAATCGACTTATTTAAACCGTTATCTATATCCAAAGGTGGAGCTAAGTTTGCAGTAAATGCAATTGATTATTTTACCAAATGGGTAGAAGCAAAACCATTACCAAACATAACATCAGAAAAAGTGCTAAAGTATGTGATTAAAAACATAGTCATATGGTTTGAAATACCACATAAGATAATATTCGACAATGGAACTTAGTTTGAAACTAAAGAATTCACCAGAATTTGTGATAAGTATGGAATAATCAAAACCTTTTTATCTGTAACTCATCCAAAGGCTAATGGAGCCATTGAAGCTGCCAATAAAACCATTAAGACTATTCTTAAGAAATGACTTGACAAAGCAAATGAAAATTGGGTAGAAGAACTATCGTTAGTCCTCTGGGTATATAGAAATTCTAATAAGACTATAACGAGACATATCCCTTTTTCTTTAACACGTGGATGTAAAATAATGTCTCCAATCGAAGTGGAGGTTCCATCTCATCGAAGAATTGCATATGCATTTGATCCTAATCAAGAATTGAGGTAAGAATCCTTGATTTGGTCAATGAGCTAAGGGATGAAGCGGCTATACGAACGGCCGAATGTCAACAAAGGATGTCGAGGTATTATAAGTCCAAAGTTAAACGAAGCACATTTCAAAAAGGAGAATTAGTACTCCAAAAAGTCTTAGAAAATACCAAAAATCCGTCAGACGAACCATTTGGACCAAACTAGGAAGGTCCTCTTGTTATTCAAGAAGTAATTTCACCAGGAACTTACCGATTTTGCTGATCTAGTGGCAACGTAATAGCGAGAACTTGAAATGTTGAACATTTAAGGCCTTACTTCCCTACAATGGATAAATAAATAAAATTGAGACAAGTACATCTATAGAAAGGATTGTCAAATAAAAGAAAGGAACTAAAAGGAAAAACCTAAATCACTATCTAAGATGGTGGTAATGGACGAAAGAAAGTCTTTGAACCCATTATAAGGGCTTAGTCAAAGCACCTCCTAGAAGGAGGTCAGAGTAAGCTTTTGGTCTCGCCTACGATGGCCTGGCCAAGAACTACAAGCCTTTGGTCCCACCTACATGGCCTAGTCAGAGCACCTCCTAGACAGAGGGAGTAAGCCTTTGGTTCCGCCTAAGACGGTCTGACCAAAGCACCGAACCAGACTTTAGTTCTGCCTATAAAGCTTAACTGGAGCGCCTCCTAGAGGAAGGACCGGTAAGACTTTGATTCTACTTAAGGTAGCTAACCAAACACACCGACCAACCTGAATCATTATCTATAAAGTAATAGGGGCTCAAGCCTACATCATCACTCAAAGAGTAGTGAAGGGCAAAGAGAATTAAAGCCTAAATCATCACCAAAAGAGTGATAAGGAACAGAGAGAATTTAATCCAAGATCATCACCGAAAGTGTGACGACCCGCACCCGACGCCCTTTGAATCCGACACTAAACCACACATGTTCGACCTAAAGTGCATCAATTGTAGATAATCATGAGAAAAAAATAAGAGAGAAGAAGTGAGGAGATGAAAGAGAGAAGAAGAAAACCAAACAAAACAATAATAACACAAAATCTCACATCGCAGTGAAATAACATATAATATAATATTAATGATCTTTACAAAAGAGAAACTGTAATATCATTCATCAATCATATCAAAGTTAATGAAACAAAATCATCAACTGGACAGTTATAACAACCTATCCTAACAAATGCTGATAACATAAACAATAATGCAGGGAAATATAGATATATACGGGAATATGATTTGAAGACTTCTAGCTGGTTTGCTGAAGCTCCAATGCACTAAATCTGAACCTGAAAATATACTCAGTCTGACCCGAGCATTAAAAGGGAAGACCGCCCAGATCATTCTAGTAAACCAACATGAGAAAACACATCTCCATTGAATTTATAAAGTTACCAAAACATTTCATTTCAAAATAAAAAAGTATCTCGTAAGACCACGTCCACACATAAACACGGATGAGTTTTTTTCCTTACAATGACGAAAACACTTTATATCAAATTCTACTATATTGTAATAGTGTCTATTTCATAAATAATATAAAATATAGCCGAAATGGTAACCCATGTAGCATTTTAGATCTAATCATTTAAGGCTCTACAAAACAAAATGGTAGGCACTTATTGGAGTTGGGTTTTCAACACGATAGGGAACTAGCGGAAAGATCAGTCTGTATCCATGGCTAACATCCAAGACTCAGATGCCGCTATACATCCATATATATAGCTAATAAAGGATGCCCTTCGCGAATAACATCCAAGGACTCGGACATTGTTGTGTCTTTGCCATAAGGCCCAGAACATCTGGTCACCTATATAAACCTCAATCGAAAATATGCATACACCCGACCACATATATCCCAACAAAACCGAAAGTGAGGCTCGTGAGGTTACAATTACCTTTCTCATATCACATATCACATCTCTGAATGCCACATTGTCATTCCACGTCACACGACTGATTTCTACCAACGTATAACTCCTGCGCTCGTATGTCTCGGAAAAGGGTGTTAAGCTAAGAGAAGCTGCCTTCTCCGCCACCGACTGATATACATTTTTAGAAACCATTCAAATGTGATTTAGAATACAATGTTAGAGAAACATCCATACAAGTTCGTTCTAGGACTGAATGAAACTGAAAGCACTGTCCTACTACCATTAGTAGCGGGTAGTCCTTGCAATCCAAATATTTCTACGACGAGGAGACTAATCTCTATAATGGGAGCGATCCAAAAAATGTCAACAAGCAGTCCTCACGCTATGAAGATCCTTGGTCTTCATAAATCATCATCAATAATATTCACTTTCGAATGCATACAACGGTCCGGAGTGGTTTTCGGATAAATCCGGCCCCGGTCTCTCCGCCACCAATATCGAAAAGTGGCTCTTAACCTCATGCAGAAACCAAGCCTCATACACGTATCATGGTTCCAACTTTCAACTTGCTATCCTTCGGCCAAGAAGGAAGCTCGTTAAATTGGAGTACAAAAGTTTCTCCGCACTATACTAATCTTCACTCTCGACAACAAATGATAATCAAACCTAAATAGCTGGCTCCATGCTAAGTGCATGACTAAACAATTCCCACATCAAGTCAAGGAACCAAAACTTTGGCAATATGCATAATCTTGTACAAAAGCAATTACTAAACCCTTTTATATTTCTTATAAACCAAGTCATTTTTCAAATACAAACATTCCAAAATTATCTTTAAAAAGATACATATTCAAAACTAATTCAACTATTCAAAAATTGAAACACACACACACACACACACACATATACTTATCTCAACAGAATAAGCATATTAACAATTCATTTCATTTTCAACACTTAGAAAGTAACATCATATACTTAAATAAAAAATAAATATATTTACAATCTTTTATGAAAGCAACATATTCTTCAAAACACTTAATTTGGGTCAAAACGAATGTTGCGTAGAACATCGTTACAACAACTTAAAACAATAGTATAGGGATTCAATCTACTATATTTAATATTAATCCTAAAATACAAGTCTAACTATTTACTAGTTAAAAATAAAGCCAATCAATTTGGGGTATTTCTACCTCTCCTCGACTGAACAACATTTTAACTTCAAAACATATAAAAGCTACTATTTTGAATATCAACGTCAAATTTAGGATATATAAATAAATCCCACAACTATATAAAATATTACCTTTCGAAAAATCACTTACTATAACAATAGTGTTATAGTCCATGCTTCCCGTTCTATGCACGAAAACGTCTATTACAACAACAAATGTTGAATTTTTTTTTTTTGGATACTCAACATACTTTAAATCACTTTACACAAATCGTTTATTTGTAAAACATGCTCATAACTAAATTTCTTAACCTTACACCATTTTTTTTATCAAATACTTTATAGTCAAATCGTGAAACTTAATTCACAAGGCATTTGTACTTTAAAGTGTTATACCAAACCATTTAACCAATCGATGATAATGAATAAACATTATCATTCCTTGATAAATATTTTGATAGGTATTTAATTTTCCTACCGAAATTTATTATCAGATTTCAACTAATTTCTCACTTATCAATTATCTTTATGCAATATCTTATAGTCAAACTGTGAAATTCTAATCATAAGATATTCATATAGTTTAAGTTTTATAAATCTGGATTTGATAAATATTTATAAAACTCTATTTACAAATATTGATTACTTAATTTATATATTACTTTTATAAATCCTTTATATAAAATAAAATTACAAATCTAAATTAAAAATATTACTTAAAACTGCAAATTTAAAATAACAAAATATAATAATTTACTTTATTCAAATTTAAACTCTTTTCAATACTCACAAAATAATTACAAAACACAAATACTTCAAAATCACTTTAAAATCCATTTTTAACCTAAATCACTTTTATAGTATTTCAAAAATACTAAAAACTTGGCCCAATGCTGCTAAAGTACTAAATATGGGGATAAACAACCAAATCAACAAACATGGAATCCAAACATATCATATATCACATATATATGAACAAAATAATCAACAAGTGTGAGGAATCTAGTTGGATCCCTCCAATCTATTTCCTGCTCACAAATCACATGTTACGCCGTATAAATAAATATGCGTATATAAATGATCAACAATGGTGAGGAATCCTTTTGGACCCCTCCAACCTATAACCAGCAACAAATACAACATACGAGAAAAATGTGCAATGTCTGCTTCGAGGCAGACGTGTGTACAAAAGGGTCATCCGCTCATACATGGGAACATATAGGGTCTCACCCGCTAAGATATGCAGGAATATATCCAACCAATCAATATATATATATATATATGTATGTAAGTATGTATACATATACATATACATATACATATACATATACATATACATATACATATACATATACATATACATATACATATACATATACATACATATACATATACATATACATATACATATACATACATAGACATATACATATATATATATATATACATAGACATATATATATATATATATATACATAGACATATATATATATATATATATATATATATATAGACACACACATGCATACATCCAAATATTCATCAAAACAAAATAATAAAAATATTCCCACTTATATATAATATAAGCTGGCCAGAGTGAGTGAGTTTTATTCACCTTGGTTGCATTCGTCGTTGCAGCGTTTATTTTTATTAAAAATAAACAGACGTTCGAATTTAACCAAAATTACTATGAATTCCAAATCAGTCCAATCCAACCCCATCGTGTAGTATTCGGCAACATGAATCCGACGTCGCTTGTTTTGTGCGAAACGGACCTCGTATGAAAGAGTTATGGATTTTTATACATTTGAATAACTTAATTTACAAATTTGTTTTTTATTGTAACGACCCAGAATTTTATTTAATTAAAATTTGAATATTTAATTTATTTTAAATATTAATAAGTGAATTTATAAGTTGAATAAATTTTATTTTGAATAATTGGATTTAATTAGATAATTAAATCGATAATTTAATATGTTAAATTATGGAAATAATTGAAAATTGAGTTAAATATGATTGAAAATGATTTGTAAAATTTTATTTTATCATATTGGAGTTAGAATGATATTTTAGAACTTTTAAAATCGAATTAAAAGTGAATTTGTGAAAATTGAATATTTTAATATTTAAATCGACTAGTGA
Organism: Allium cepa; assembly: GCA_030765085.1. Lineage (NCBI taxonomy): Eukaryota > Viridiplantae > Streptophyta > Magnoliopsida > Asparagales > Amaryllidaceae > Allium > Allium cepa. The sequence continues at coordinate 448,336,200 of CM060931.1, forward strand.
AAATAGTCAATTTTCGAACAGTCTCAGAATTGAACGAAACTAGTTCCATTGGATCCGTAATAGTTAGTTGTTACCGGATTTCAATTTCGTAGCAGTCGGGGTTATCGTTTGATCGTGGCAGCTCGAAACGCATCGAAATTGTTTTAATATTAATTTGGCGAGTTAAAATAGCCATTTTTCAAAAAGTCTCGGATTTCGACGAAACTAGTTTCATCGGATCCGTAATGTGATATTATTGTAAGGCTCCAAATTTCGTGTCAATTGGATTTACCGTTTGTCCGGTACAAATTAAAACGCCTAGAAAAACATTTAAATCGGTTTAATTTAAATCGATCGTTTGTTGCCATAACTTGCACAGATGACCGAATTAGCTTCCGAAACCTATTCCATTGTGTCCGAAACGCGTGGTAAACTCTAGAAACGCTGGTTACGGCGCGTAAATCGGAGTTTGGAAAAGCGAAATGAATAGTGTTCGTTTTTCTCTATAAATAGCCCCCCTTCCTTCATAAATTAAAAAAAAATAAAATAAACCTAAACCCTAAACCCTAGCCGCCACCCATAACATTTAATGGCCAGAAAACTCCTAGATTCTTTCCTCAATTACTTCCAATCTGTTGATAATTAGCCGAGGTGTTCAACAGCAAAGTTGAAGAGCGCGAGGAGAGCTTTCAATCTATACGGAGATGATGGCGTGAAGTGGAGCGAGTCGATGGCAGGGGGGCCGCGTTCCCTAGGTGTTGTGCATGGAAATCAAGGCAAAAGGGGGGGAGGGGGACGAGCTCTGTGCTCTTCTGGCCGAGCATGGAGTGGAGCGCGAGCTTCGATTTGGCACTTCCCGATCGTCTCCAGGTGGTTTGTAGTGATCGATAAATTTAAACCTAATTTGGAAGGCATGGTTTCATGGTTGCGTGTGTTTACTGGAGAGGTTAACGTGAGGGAGAAGGAGATGTTGGACGGCCAGGATGCAAGGGGGAAAGATCCAAGGGTGATGTTGAATGTATGTTAGAAATTTAAATAAAAGTTGTAAATTTATGTATATAAATTCGTGTAAAACTTTGAAAAATCATAACTTTTTCATACGAGGTCGAAAACGCGCGAAACCAGTTGCGTTGGAATCGTATGGACGAGCACTATGTGATGGAATTGGATTGGAGTCGTTTGGAGTTAGTGAGAATTTCAGGTAAAATTAAACGTCCGTTTAATTTTATTCGAAATAAATCGCTAAAACGAAATTGAAATCAAGGTGAGAACTTCTCACTCAATCGAATCAGTTTCGATTTTATTTTGAATAGTTATATTTAAAATATTTGAATGCATGTTTGAATGATGATTGATATCTATGGATTGTTAAAATAGACATTATGCGCCGTTAGTAAGCGGATGTTATTTATTAAAAACATATACCGCGAATATTTCATAAACAGTGAAATTGGTATTATATATAATAGCAATATATATATATATTGGCATATGTATATATTGGAGTTATTGATTTCTCGCATTTGTATAGCGGATGAGACCCTATTGCGCCGTCTATTAAGCGGATAATATTTTAAATCCCATATACCGCGATAATTTTGTACTGGAGCGAAATTGGTATTGTGCTAATGTTTGTGGATGCAGGAAAACAGGTTGGAGGGATCCAACTGGATTCCTCAACAGTATTTATTTGATTTCAGATATTTTGATATTTGATGGATTATCATATCGATATATGATATCGTTGTTGTCGTGATTGGCTATTTGGTGTGTAGCATCATTGGACCAAATTTTGGAATTTTAAAAGGATTTCAAAGTGATTTTTGAAAGTATACGTTTATAAAATATTTTTTGAATTGATCCATTATAAATAAATAAACGATATAATTTTTAATGTTATAAAAATTATGATTTTTGAGAAATATAGTTAAAGGTTGATTTTTGAAAATATGGAGTTAATGATTTTATAAAATAGTTTAATCGGGATTTTTGAATTTATTATGAAAAGTTGAAAATATAGGATTTATAAAATTTAATTATTTTATGAATCAAAATGATGAAATTATAAAGGAGATTAAAGATGTTTTAAAAGAATAATATAAATTGATTTATATAAAAAGATTTATAAATTGATAATTTATAAATGAAAATATTTGAATTATAAAACGAGTTTTTATAAGTGTTTGAATGAAGTGAAAATGGATTGCATAAGTGAATTGAATTTATAGAATTATAAATGGTGAAGTTATAAGTGAAATTTATAAATAATAAGATTTATAAATTTCGTGAAGTTATTAAAGAATGGTTTTGGATAAATAATTGAATCTTATAAGTTATAAGATTTATAATTTAGAAAGTCTTAAAAAGAGCGATTTTGTAAAATAATCGTTTTATAAGTATATAACTTATAGTATGGACTTTTGGTTCATAATTGAGATATAAAGTGAATAGGTTAATAAAGAAAATTTATAAAGAAAGATGTTATAAAATAAATAGAAATGGAATTTATAAACGTTGTTTTATAAATTCGTAAATGACTTATTTTGATAAGTAAATTGTTGAAACCTATTAATGGAGTTATATTCACATTTTTGACTGTGAATAATCCTTTAAAATGAAATGTATAAAAGGATGAAATGTGTTAACGTAGTATATTCACGTTTTTGAATAGTGAATAATATGTTAAAGAAAATGTTTAGATTTGATGTTTTAAATAGAAATTAAAACGATCTAACGATGTTTTAAAATGTGTTGAGATTCGAAACCATAGATTTCAACATTCATTGTTGAAATAAACGTTTTCGAGAAATAGAAGGAAATGGTGGACTATAACACTGTTGTTATAGTAAATGACTTCCGAAAGGAAATGTTTTGTATAGTATTGGGATTTATATATCTATCTTAAATTCGAATCCCTATACTAGTGATTTTGGGTTGTCGTAACGATGTTTTACGTAACATTCGTTTTGGCCCAAATAAATATGTTTAAAAGAATGATTTCCTTAAAGAATGAAATATATACTTAATTTCGACTGAAGTATATTGAATATTTTCCAAGTGTTGAAAATAAATAAAATTTGTGAATTACTTATGAATAAATAAGTATGGAAATGTTTTCCAATATAAAGTGAATATTTTGAGAATTTATCTTTTTGAAGATAAAATTGAAATGAATAATTGAAATCGTATATGCATGGATATTTTGGAATGAAAATTCACTATGGAATTTATAGAAAGGGGAAATTGTTTAAAAATAAATATTGATTTATTTTTGACATATTGAAATTATATATCTTGTAAAGATATTTTTGGGAAATAAATAATTTGGAAAATTATTTGGAATCTGGTGATGTTGTGCATATCCATTGATAGTTCAATAACCGACTATCAATATTTCCCTTTGAATGGGTATTTGATGTGATTTGTTTGAATTTGAATGCCACACTTATTTTTGAATAAGCGCTCACTATTCGGGTTAACCGGGAAAGGACCATGGGGTCGTATAACCCATTCCGAATATGTGATAGTCGTTATGAATAGCATTGATGACCGGTGTTGAAGACTGGGTATTTGTGAAAGCGATAGGATGACCTATCGATTGTCTCTGCACTGGGTAGCTCCTGGTATAGAGATTCCCTAAGTGATGGGAAATTCGATCGGGATTGTGAATACCCGGATTGCAAGGGCTTCGTAAGAAGTGCCTTCGGTTCTGTTCGAGCCCGGAACAGACTTGTATGGATTGTATGTCTGACGTTACAAATTGAGATATAAAGCAGATTTCTTTCAAATATATTTCTGTTGGTGGCGGAGAATTTATTCTTTTAGCTTAACACCCTTCTTTGAGACATACGAGCTCAGAGGTTATGTAGTTGAAGGTTATCAGCGATATATTCCCAATTTGGTAATGTGACATGCTGAGTGTTGCTGTGAAATGATCATTGTGTTGATCATTTGTGATAGGATCATTTGTTTGATCGTCTATCCTGGTGATCATTTCTATGATCATTTGTTGACCCAAAGCATGGCTTTTGTATAAAGTATGTTTTTGTGGACGTGACTTCGTCGAGCCTCACACCTCGAGAATGGTCAAAACAGGAAAGATGCGGCAAGGTTATGAGGGGTAGCACCCTTTAGGATATGTGCATTTCCTTCTGGAAAAGGGTGGTATCATGGTATGGAGCCCAGATACTTACTCATGTTGAAAACACTTTATGATTGTGTGAATTGATTGCGAGCGCTCGGTTGAAAGGTCCCAAAGGACCGGGGGATGGCATATTCGGTCAGTTGTTACTCAGTTAGGGGTAACCCGGCCTTGTGTTGGTAGAGATCCGGTTTGGTTCTCGGGGATGTCCATCCAGAGGCATTCTCATGTGGCAATGGGAAGTTCCTTGGCCTGATCATTCGTTGGAAATCCAAAGAAACAATACGAGACTTGTACGGTTTTAGTTGTAGAACCTGCCATTTAATATGGTAGCTATAGTAAGCATACTATAATGGTACCTATGCTGGCTAAGATTTATATTCTACTTTCGAAATGAATTTTTCTCTACACTATGCACTAATAATAATATCAAATGTTCTTTTTAATACGTATCAAGCATCTTTGACTATCATATGGAGAAATCTCCTCCAAGTCTGCGTTTGCATTGTGTGTGTGGCGGGAGGTCTTATGGTAGTCTCATTTTTAAAAGCATTGTGAATTGACTTTAAAAATATTCCTCTATTTTATTTTTAAAGATAAATAAACTGTTTTGAGTTCTCACACCAGTCTCATGACTGACTCGGAGTTTATTGTTTTCCTTCCTAAACTCTGGGTGCCCACCAATTTCCATACGGGCAGTTAAGAGTTAGGTTTATCAGGATATTCTGGATATTCAGGAGTTGCTGGAGGCAAGCTGGATGGCATGGCGTAATTACTAGTATATAGTATTTCTTTTTCCGCTGCACAGTTTGTTGTTGTTGTTGTACACTCTGATGATATGATGTAATGAAATGTAATGTATAAAATGTAATAACTGATATAGTTCTTTGTTTAAAGATTATTCATTTATTATTATATGTTGTTCCGCTGCGATTGTGAGATTCTGATGTTGTTCTGTTGTTTTTCTGTTCCGTTCTATTTTCTTTTCTCTCTATTTTCTATCTTTTTCCCTCCTCTTCTGTCTCTTTCCTTTTCTTAAACCATAACATTTCGGGTTTCCGGCCTTCGATTTCTCGGCAGTCGATAAAGTGAGTATCGATGTTGAATTTTCGAAAGTCGAAAATTTCCGGGACGTTACATCTGGTATCAGAGCATATGGTTAAGCGACAACCATGGTTCTGTTGGGTATTACTCATTAGAGATAGAGTCAGTAGTACTCTAGAATGAGTTTGAGTGTAATAATAGCTATGAGAGTGTATCTGTTGATGAATATAAAATTGTTTTATATTGTGATGATTGGTTTGTTGAGTGGTATATGAACCTTCGTCGGCGCAGCCTCGAAACTGAATCGAAGGGGTTTCTAAACACTTGAATAGAACAATTCGACACAATATTGTTTAAAATTGGGTAAATGAAATAATTTTACCTTGATTATATTTTTATATATAAAGGGATAATTTTTCAGATTTATTAAAGTATATATAAGTTGTTGAATAAGTTGTTTGAATAATCTAAATAAAAGAAGAATTGTATAAGCAAAAGAATTATAAGAATTGAATTATAATTAAAGTGATTTACAATTGTGAAATAAACTTATATATATAAGAAGTGAAACTATATGGATATATTTATGAATATGGGTTGTAAATAAAAATGAATTTAAAGTTAAATGGAAAATTTACTTTAGAATTTAGAAGCTGAATTAATTTATAAGTGGAAATTTAAGTTAAGTAAAAACAAAGTGATGTTGAATGAAGTTGATATCGGTATCAAAGTAAATTAATAAAGTTAAGTGGTGAATGTGAACTTAAGTTATGTAAATGAAATTCAACTTTAGAAATTGAATTGAATGAATGTTAGTAAAAACATCCACTGTTAATGAATCAAATATGATTAAATTGAAAACCTATTTCATTGAATACTAATGAGAATATGAATGAATATTTATTGGTTGTGGATGCTAGTTGGTTGATGGTTGAATATATGTTACTTTTACTACATTGGCTATGTTGACATATATAGTTATTTTGTTGCTATTTGTTGATATTGATACTATTGTCTACATGCATGTTCTCATGTTGTTTGTTGAGTGTTTAGTAGGTGCGGATCGCGTTTGCTTCGCATTTGGAGCTCGCTTTCGCGCTATATTAGCCGTATATGCTCGCTAATAAAATTATAAGGTACATATCTCGGATTACATATCGTACTTTTACACTTTTTCCCTTCGGGATGCCTCATTACTTGATGAGATGTATATTTGTGATATATATACTGTCATTTTTTTTTCGGATCGAGCCGCGCAAAGGAGACTATGGCGAATTTTTTCGGAAATTTAAGGCGTTAGAAAAAATTTGAGAAAAGTTGGAAAATTTTGAAAACTATAACTTTGATTTAGAATTGAAAGTTAAACAATAGTAGTTGTTTTTGAAAAGATAACTAAGTATGATTTGAAAACTTAGTAAGTTATTATAAGAAGTTTGACTATGGATTTTGGAAAGTTAATAAATTCTGTAACTTTTCTTACTTAATAATTTCGAGGACGAAATTCTTTTAAGGGGGGAAGATTGTAACGACCCAGAATTTTATTTAATTAAAATTTGAATATTTAATTTATTTTAAATATTAATAAGTGAATTTATAAGTTGAATAAATTTTATTTTGAATAATTGGATTTAATTGGATAATTAAATCGATAATTTAATATGTTAAATTATGGAAATAATTGAAAATTGAGTTAAATATGATTGAAAATGATTTGTAAAATTTTATTTTATCATATTGGAGTTAGAATGATATTTTAGAACTTTTAAAATCGAATTAAAAGTTAATTTGTGAAAATTGAATATTTTAATATTTAAATCGACTACTGAAAATAGTCAATTTTCGAACAGTCTCAGAATTGAACGAAACTAGTTCCATTGGATCCGTAATAGTTAGTTGTTACCGGATTTCAATTTTCGTAGCAATCGGAGTTATCGTTTGATCGTGGCAGCTCGAAACGCATCGAAATTGTTTTAATATTAATTTGGCGAGTTAAAATAGCCATTTTTCAAAAAGTCTCGGATTTCGACGAAACTAGTTTCATCGGATCCGTAATGTGATATTATTGTAAGGTTTCAAATTTTGTGTCAATTGGATTTACCGTTTGTCCGTTACAAATTAAAACGCCTAGAAAATCGTTTAAATCAGTTTAATTTAAATCGATCGTTTGTTGCCATAACTCGCACAGATGACCGAATTAGCTTCCGAACCCTGTTCCATTGTGTCCGAAACGCGGGGTAAACCCTAGAAACGCTGGTTACGGCGCGTAAATCGGAGTTTGGAAAATCGAAATGAACAGTGTTCGTTTTTCTCTATAAATAGCCCCCCTTCCTTCATAAATTAAAAAAAAAAAAAAAACCTAAACCCTAAACCCTAGCCGCCACCCATAACATTCAATGGCCAGAAAACTCCTAGATTCTTTCCTCAATTACTTCCAATCCGTTGATAATTAGCCGAGGTGTTCAACAGCAAAGTTGAAGAGCGCGAGGAGAGCTTTCAATCTATACGGAGATGATGGCGTGAAGTGGAGCGAGTCGAAGGCAGGGGGCCGCGTTCCCTAGGTGTTGCGCACGGAAATCAAGGCAAAAGGGGGAGGGCGAGCTCTGTGCCCTTCTGGCCGAGCATGGAGTGGAGCGCGAGCTTCGATTTGGCACTTCCCGATCGTCTCCAGGTGGTTTGTGGTGATCGATAAATTTAAACCTAATTTGGAAGGCATGGGTTCATGGTTGCGTGTGTTTACTGGAGAGGTTAACGTGAGGGAGAAGGAGATGTTGGACGGCCACGATGCAAGGGGGAGAGATCCAAGGGTGATGTTGAATGTATGTTAGAAATTTAAATAAAAGTTGTAAATTTATGTATATAAATTCGTGTAAAACTTTGAAAAATCATAACTTTTTCATACGAGGTCGAAAACGCGCGAAACCAGTTGCGTTGGAATCGTATGGACGAGCACTACACGATGGAAATGGATTGGAGTCGTTTGGAGTTAGTGAGAATTTCAGGTAAAATTAAACGTCCGTTTAATTTTATTCGAAATAAATCGCTAAAACGAAATTGAAATCAAGGTGAGAACTTCTCACTCAATCGAATCAGTTTCGATTTTATTTTGAATAGTTATATTTAAAATATTTGAATGCATGTTTGAATGATGATTGATATCTATTGATTGTTAAAATAGACATTATGCGCCGTTAGTAAGCGGATGTTATTTATTAAAAACATATACCGCGAATATTTCATAAACAGTGAAATTGGTATTATATATAATAGCAATATATATATATATATTGGCATATGTATATATTGGAGTTATTGATTTCCCGCATTTGTATAGCGGATGAGACCCTATTGCGCCGTCTATTAAGCGGATAATATTTTAAATCCCATATACCGCGATAATTTCGTACTGGAGCGAAATTGGTATTGTGCTAATGTTTGTGGATGCAGGAAAACAGGTTGGAGGGATCCAACTGGATTCCTCAACAGTATTTATTTGATTTCAGATATTTTGATATTTGATGGATTATCATATCGATATATGATATCGTTGTTGTCGTGATTGGCTATTTGGTGTGTAGCATCATTGGACCAAATTTTGGAATTTTAAAAGGATTTCAAAGTGATTTTTGAAAGTATACGTTTATAAAATATTTTTGGAATTGATCCATTATAAATAAATAGACGATATAATTTTTAATGTTATAAAAATTATGATTTTTGAGAAATATAGTTAAAGGTTGATTTTTGAAAATATGGAGTTAATGATTTTATAAAATAGTTTAATCGGGATTTTTGAATTTATTATGAAAAGTTGAAAATATAGGATTTATAAAATTTAATTATTTTATGAATCAAAATGATGAAATTATAAAGGAGATTAAAGATGTTTTAAAAGAATAATATAAATTGATTTATATAAAAAGATTTATAAATTGATAATTTATAAATGAAAATATTTGAATTATAAAACGAGTTTTTATAAGTGTTTGAATGAAGTGAAAATGGATTGCATAAGTGAATTGAATTTATAGAATTATAAATGGTGAAGTTATAAGTGAAATTTATAAATAATAAGATTTATAAATTTCGTGAAGTTATTAAAGAATGGTTTTGGATAAATAATTGAATCTTATAAGTTATAAGATTTATAATTTAGAAAGTCTTAAAAAGAGCGATTTTGTAAAATAATCGTTTTATAAGTATATAACTTATAGTATGGACTTTTGGTTCATAATTGAGATATAAAGTGAATAGGTTAATAAAGAAAATTTATAAAGAAAGATGTTATAAAATAAATAGAAATGGAATTTATAAACGTTGTTTTATAAATTCGTAAACGACTTATTTTGATAAGTAAATTGTTGAAACCTATTAATGGAGTTATATTCACATTTTTGACTGTGAATAATCCTTTAAAATGAAATGTATAAAAGGATGAAATGTGTTAACGTAGTATATTCACGTTTTTGAATAGTGAATAATATGTTAAAGAAAATGTTTAGATTTGATGTTTTAAATAGAAATTAAAACGATCTAACGATGTTTTAAAATGTGTTGAGATTCGAAACCATAGATTTCAACATTCATTGTTGAAATAAACGTTTTCGAGAAATAGAAGGAAATGGTGGACTATAACACTGTTGTTATAGTAAATGACTTCCGAAAGGAAATGTTTTGTATAGTATTGGGATTTATATATCTATCTTAAATTCGAATCCCTATACTAGTGATTTTGGGTTGTCGTAACGATGTTTTACGTAACATTCGTTTTGGCCCAAATAAATATGTTTAAAAGAATGATTTCCTTAAAGAATGAAATATATACTTAATTTCGACTGAAGTATATTGAATATTTTCCAAGTGTTGAAAATAAATAAAATTTGTGAATTACTTATGAATAAATAAGTATGGAAATGTTTTTCAATATAAAGTGAATATTTTGAGAATTTATCTTTTTGAAGATAAAATTGAAATGAATAATTGAAATCGTATAAGCATGGATATTTTGGAATGAAAATTCACTATGGAATTTATAGAAAGGGGAAATTGTTTAAAAATAAATATTGATTTATTTTTTACATATTGAAATTATATATCTTGTAAAGATATTTTTGGGAAATAAATAATTTGGAAAATTATTTGGAATCTGGTGATGTTGTGCATATCCATTGATAGTTCAATAACCGACTATCAATATTTCCCTTTGAATGGGTATTTGATGTGATTTGTTTGAATTTGAATGCCACACTTATTTTTGAATAAGCGCTCACTATTCGGGTTAACCGGGAAAGGATCATGGGGTCGTATAACCCATTCCGAATATGTGATACGTCGTTATGAATAGCATTGATGACCGGTGTTGAAGACCGGGTATTTGTGAAAGCGATAGGATGACCTATCGATTGTCTCTGCACTGGGTAGCTCCTGGTATAGAGATTCCCTAAGTGATGGGAAATTCGATCGGATTGTGAATACCCGGATTGCAAGGGCTTCGTAAGAAGTGCCTTCGGTTCTGTTCGAGCCCGGAACAGACTTGTATGGATTGTATGTCTGACGTTACAAATTGAGATATAAAGCAGATTTCTTTCAAATATATTTCTGTTGGTGGCGGAGAATTTATTCTTTTAGCTTAACACCCTTCTTTGAGACGTACGAGCTTAGAGGTTATGTAGTTGAAGGTTATCAGCGATATATTCCCAATTTGGTAATGTGACATGCTGAGTGTTGCTGTGAAATGATCATTGTGTTGATCATTTGTGATAGGATCATTTGTTTGATCGTCTATCTTGGTGATCATTTCTATGATCATTTGTTGACCCAAAGCATGGCTTTTGTATAAAGTATGTTTTGTGGACGTGACTTCGTCGAGCCTCACACCTCGGGAATGGTCAAAACAGGAAAGATGCGGCAAGGTTATGAGGGGTAGCGCCCTTTAGGATATGTGCATTTCCTTCTGGAAAAGGGTGGTATCATGGTATGGAGCCCAGATACTTACTCATGTTGAAAACACTTTATGATTGTGTGAATTGATTGCGAGCGCTCAGTTGAAAGGTCCCAAAGGACCGGGGGATGGCATATTCGGTCAGTTGTTACTCAGTTAGGGGTAACCCGGCCTTGTGTTGGTAGAGATCCGGTTTGGTTCTCGGGGATGTCCATCCAGAGGCATTCTCATGTGGCAATGGGAAGTTCCTTGGCCTGATCATTTGTTGGAAATCCAAAGAAACAATACGAGACTTGTACGGTTTTAGTTGTAGAACCTGCCATTTAATATGGTAGCTATAGTAAGCATACTATAATGGTACCTATGCTGGCTAAGATTTATATTCTATTTTCGAAATGAATTTTTCTCTACACTATGCACTAATAATAATATCAAATGTTCTTTTTAATACGTATCAAGCATCTTTGACTATCATAAGGAGAAATCTCCTCCAAGTCTGCGTTTGCATTGTGTGTGTGGCGGGAGGTCTTATGGTAGTCTCATTTTTAAAAGCATTGCGAATTGACTTTAAAAATATTCCTATATTTTATTTTTAAAGATAAATAAACTGTTTTGAGTTCTTACACCAGTCTCATGACTGACTCGGAGTTTATTGTTTTCCTTCCTAAACTCTGGGTGCCCACCAATTTCCGTACGGGCAGTTAAGAGTTAGGTTTATCAGGATATTCTGGATATTCAGGAGTTGCTGGAGGCAAGCTGGATGGCATGGCGTAATTACTAGTATATAGTATTTCTTTTTCCGCTGCACAGTTTGTTGTTGTTGTTGTACACTCTGATGATATGATGTAATGAAATGTAATGTATAAAATGTAATAACTGATATAGTTCTTTGTTTAAAGATTATTCATTTATTATTATATGTTGTTCCGCTGCGATTGTGAGATTCTGATGTTGTTCTGTTGTTTTTCTGTTCCGTTCTATTTTCTTTTCTCTCTATTTTCTATCTTTTTCCCTCCTCTTCTGTCTCTTTCCTTTTCTTAAACCATAACATTTCGGGTTTCCGGCCTTCGATTTCTCGGCAGTCGATAAAGTGAGTATCGATGTTGAATTTTCGAAAGTCGAAAATTTCCGGGACGTTACATTTATATAAACCTTGGGATAAATCTGGCAGTCCATCTCATGAGAATAAATCTAGCCCACTCTTTTCTTTTCCCTCACTTCTCGTTCAACAGAAAAAATCCGAAGCCCATTGCTCCTTCTTTCCCAGATGGTCGCGCCTCCTACGCTCGTCTATTCGATGATCAGACACTACCACTCCCCCTGCCTAGCCCCGCCTCGCCTCGCCTATGGCCAAAGACTGGTCCTTGTTCTCTCCGCCTTCACCTTGAAAATCACACTTGAACGTCAGATGAACGGAGATGCTTCTAGATCGCTGTCGATCGCCGTTTGATGAACATAACCATTGGAATAGGTGGAGCTCAACGTGCTCTACAATATTCATGTTGAAGTCGTAGGCTCTCATTGGCTGGATTGGGAGTAAGTGAGGAAGGAATATCGCGATTTCTTGGCCATCGATAGGAGAGGCAGGGAAAACATTGGGGTTAGGGTTTTAATTTAGGTGTTAATGGGTATTAAGGTCCTTATATAGCCAACTAAATGACACTATTTACGCAATATTTTTCCGAACTCCAAACGAACCATGCCGCTTGGCGTTCTATATGTTTTACCCCTATTTTGAATATATTGTAATATATATGGGAAGCCAATTCCAAAGTATTTGGAATATATCGTTCAAAATCCAAATTACATTAATTTAAATTACGTAAATAAATTTCTATGTGTTTCAGCTTCGCACGACCAAACCGCAAGTCCAATCGACACGAAACTTGGAATCCTATAATAATATGCTATATGGATCCAATGAAATTGGTTTCGTCCAATTTTGAGACATTGTTCCGAATGGCTATATTTACACATTTAAATAAATAATGAAATTTTCAATTTCCATTTATTAACTTTTAATTCAACTTTAAAAGTTTACTAACTTTATTCTGATTCAAATAAGATTTTAATCAACTTTAGAAATCATTTTTATTCACATTAGATTCCATATTCAATTATTTAACCGATTTAACTTGTAAAATTCACTTTACAATATTTAAATTCAATTAAATATTCTAAATTCGAAAGGCTGAAAAACTAGGTCGTTATATACTTCCCCTCTTAAAAGAATTTCGTCCTCGAAATTATGAAATTAGAAAGATGCTACAACTCCATTAACTTTTCAAAACTATTAGTTGAAATAGATTACTAAATTCTCTTAAGTGTTTAACCTTCCCAAAATCAATTACTTACAATTTTTATAAAAACTTCTCTAAGTTCCCAAATTCATTCATAGTTGTTAACCAATACCATTCCATAAATCAGCTAACATCATTCAAAACCAACACATCTCATTTCAAGTTATAACTCAAAAATCAAAATTTTGTTATCAAAAATTTTCTAACGCCTTAAATTTCTAAAAAAATTCGCCAGAGTCTTCTTTGCGTGGTTCGATCCAAAATAAACATAATATATATAATATCACAAATAAACATCTCACCATCAAGGATGACGCGTCCCGTAGGGAAAAAATGCAAAGGTACGATATGTAATCCAAGATATGTGCCTTATATATATTTAGCTAGCATATACAAGCAATATAGCACGACAGCGAGCTCCAAATGTGAAGCAAATGCCATCTGCACCTATTTAACACTCAAAAAACAAATGAAAAACATGTATATAACATATAATATCAATATGTAACATAATCATACAATAATCATATGAAAATGAAACATATGCATCATAAGCATTCATCAAACAACTAACATCGAACAAATCAATTCATTTGTTTACTATTTAGTTTTCGTCCAACTAATTCACATTCAATTTAACTAACAATCATTTTATTACATTCATTCTCATTTTACTTTCATCTAATTCTCATCAAAGTAGTTTGCATTCATCCCTTCAATTTGTTTACTAACATTCAATTAGTTTACATTCTACAAATTTACATTCATTCCAACTCAAATTTGTTAACATTCGTTTTACTTCCAATTCATGTTCAATAACATTTTATTATTAACTTAATATTATTTTTTAATACTAATAACACTTAAAAACTATTTTATTTCATTACCAAATTTGCTTAAGTTTGCTTAAAAATTTTATGCAACACTTACGTTTATTTTCACTTCCTTATTTAAGTTCATTTCCAATTTTATCAAACAACATTTCAACTTATGTCCAATTCATTTATATACTTAAGTTGAATTCCATTAATTAACTCAAGTTCATATTTATTCCAATTATTTCACTCCATCGATTCACTTTGTTTAACTTAAGTTAATCTTGATTTATTTAGACTTCTAATTAAATTCTGATACAAAATCATTCCATTATACTTATTTTAAGTATATTCACATTTCATAATTCCAATTTGTTATACAATCACTTACAGATTATGTTTATACACATTTCATTTACTTAGCTCATTAGCTTATTCTAATTAACCTCTTTCCTTAAGTGAATTTTAATTTCATAGCTTATTTTCAAGTTTACTTTTCTTATCTATTCCATTTTATAAATTATAAGTTTTAAAAACTTCATTTATTTCACAAAACATTTAGATAATAATTTCAAAATTCAAACACCTGTTTATTTCAAATCATTTCAAAATCATACACGCATACACACAATTCTTTTGAATATTCAAATCATATTTTAAATTTTCATATTCAAACTTGTTTTAACAAAAAAAATTCCTATAGAAAATCACTAATGGTAGCAATCTGTCACCTAGAAACTCGAAAATGACTACTGATGATGTCGCGATCATCCCCAGAATTATTTTCCAACGACTGATGTGATTTCAGTGCTTTTGATCTCTTTTAAATTCTTTTAAATGTCATCTCTAATCAAAATACTTCTACATAATAATATAACATCTTCAAATTTGAAAAACAACTATCAAAATCAACAGGATTCAAATTCTCAAATTCTTAGTTTAAATCCATTTTTATTTTTAACTCATATTTATAATATACTTATGTAGTTTCATTCTTATATATAAAATTATTTCACAGTTGTAAATCATTTTAATTACAACCAATACTTCATAATTTACATTATCAATTCACTTACTTATATAATTTATTCTTTTACAATTGTTGTTTTCTATTTAGCTTATTCAAATAGCTTTTATTAACTTACATATATTTACATTTTCAAAAAACAAAAAAATCAATTTACACTATAATAATTTCAAAAAAATTATCCCTTTATATATAAAGTATAATTGAGGTAAAATTATTTCATTTACCCAATTTTAGAAAAATAACATGTCGATACACCTTGTTCAAGTTTTCAGAAACCCCTATCGATAACGTGGCGTCCCACATAACGACCAGAATTCATAAGCCACTCAACAGATACATCGGCACAATATAATATTTTTTTATCACCAACAAATACGCGTTCACATATATAACACATACAAACTCAACCTAGGGTGCTACTGACCCTATTTATATTGAGTACACATCAAAGCCTATGAATATACTAAACCTAAGCTCTAATACTACCTGTGACAACCCGCACCCAGCGCCATCTGGATCCGACACTAAACCACACATGTTCGAACCAAAGTACACCGATTGTAGATAACCATGAGAAAGAAAGAAGAGAGAAGAAGAGAAGAGAAGAAAGAGAGAAGAAGAAAACCAAACAGAACAATAACAACACAGAATCTCACATCACAACGAAATAACATATAATATAATATCAATGATCTTTACAAAAGAGAAACTATAATATCATACATCAATCATCTCAGAGTACACGAAACAAAATCATCAACTCGACAACTATAACCTGTCCTCACAAATGCTGATGACATAAACATACTGCAGCGGAATATAGACATATACGGAAATACGATCTGAAGACTTCCAGCTCGTCTACTGAAGCTCCAATACACCAAATCTGAACCTGAAAATAGACTCGGTCTGACATGAGCATTGAAAGGGTAGAATGCCCGGATCAGTTTGGTAAATCAGCATCAGAAAACACATCTCTACTGAATTTATAAAGTTACAAAAACATTTCTTTTCAAAACAAAAAAAATATCTCAAAAAACCACATCCATACATAAACACGGACATGTTTTTTACCTAAAGAAAACAAAACACTTTATATCAAATTCTATTATATTATAATAGTGTCTATTTCAGAATAATATCAAATATAGCCGAAATGGTTACCCATATAGCATTTCGGACCTAATAATTTAAGGTTCTATAAAAAAAATTGCAGGCACTTATTGAAGTTGGGTTTCCAACATGATAGGGAACTAGTGGAGAGATTAATCTGTATCCACGACTAACATACAAGACTCAAACGCCGCTATACATCCACATATACGGCTAAAAAAGGATATCCTCTACGAATAACATCCAAGCACTCAGACATTGCAGTATCTTTGCCACAAGACCAAGAACATCTGGTCACCTATATAAACCTCAATTGAAAATATGCATACACCCGACCACATAGTATCCCATCAAAACCAGGGAGTGAGGCTCGTGAGGTTACAATTACCTTTCTCATATCACATATCAAATCTCTGAATGCCACATTGTCATTCCACATCACACGACTGATTTCTATCAACGTATAACTCCTGAGCGCATACGTCTCGGGAATGGGTGTTAAACTAGGAGAAGTTGTCTTCTCCGCCATCGACTGATATACATTTATAGAAACCACTCAAATGTGATTTAGAATACAATGTCAGAAAAACATCCATACAAGTTTGTTTCGTTCTAGGACTGAATGAAACCGAAGGCACTCTCTCACTACCATTAGTAGCGAGTAGTCCTTGTAATCCAAAGATTTCCACAAGGAGGAGACCACTGCTATAAATATCTCTATAATGGAAGTGAACCAGAAAATGTCAACAAGCAGTCCTCCCGCTATGAAGATCCTTGGTCTTTACAAATTATCATCAATAATATTCATTTTCGAATGCATACATTGGTCCGAAGTGGTTTTCGGATAAATCCAGTCCCAGTCTCTCCACACCAATATCGAAAAGTGGCTCTTAACCTCATACTAAAACCAAGTCTTGTAGACTTATCACAGTTCCAACTTTCAACTTGCTATCCTTCGGTGAAGAAGGAAGCTCGGTAAATGGGAGTACATCTCCGCACTACACAACTCATCTCTCTCAACAAAAAATGATAATCAAGCCTACGTAGCTGGCTCCATGCTAAGTGCATGACTAAATAGTTCCCACATCATGTCAAGGAACCGAAACTTTGCCAATATGCATAATCTAATGCTAAAGTAATTACTAGGCCCTTTTATAATTCTTATAAGTCAAATCACTTTTCAAATAAAAACATTCCCAAATATCTTTAATAAGATACAAATTCTAACTAATTCAACTATTCAAAAATTTAAAAGCATTCCCATATATTTATCTCAACGGAATAAGAATATTCACAATTCATTTCATTTTCAACACTTAAAAAATAACATCATATACTTAATTTAAAAATAAGTATATTTACAACCTTTTATGAAAGCAACATATTCTTCAAAACACTTGATTTAGGTCAAAACAAATGTGGTGTAGAACATCGTTAAGAAAACTCAAAGCACTTGTATAGGGATTCAACTAACTATATTTAATATTAATCCTCAAAATACAACTCCAACTATTTATTTGTCAAAAAGGAAGCCAATCAATTTGGGTATCGCCTGTGTAGTTAATGCCCCGCTATTACCCCGCGATAACCCCTCTATATCTCATAGCGGATTTCTACCGCTACGATTTTTACATATAGCCTCAAAATATAGCCTTTCCGCTTTAATCCCCGTTATTTCTGCTATATCCCGTTATTCCCGCTATATTTTGCTATTTCCGCTATATCTTCTTTAATAAAATGAATTAAAAAATTTCATTTATACATTATAAAAATTATGAAACTAATTTATTTGATTTAATTTTTAATATATTTTCAAAAATGAAAATACTCTAATATTCTACTAAATTCAATTATGTTATATAACAGTTTTACGTTTATTTAAAGTATATTCGCACATGTTTTTTGTTTAAAATTATTTATGTATTAATTATAATTCAATTGAATGATAATTTTTTATTTAATTACCATTTATATATTTGTAAAAACATTAAGTACGAGTTTTATATGCTATTTTAGAGCCATCCGCAATATCCCGCTATATCCTCGCTGTATCCCCGCTATGACTTTTTGCACCTCCACCGCTTCGAATCTGCTGAGCGCTTTAACTGTACAGGGTATCACTACCACCCCTTGATTGAACATTTTTTTAACTTCAAAACAGATAGAAACTACTATCTCGAATATCAACGTCAAATATAGGATATATAAATAAATCCCATAACTACATAAAATATTTTCTTTCGGAAAACCTCTTACTATAATAATAGTGTTATAGTCCATGCTTTCCATTCTATTCATGAAAAGGTCTATTACAAAAATAAATGTTGAAATCTATGTTTTCAATACTCAACACACTTTAGGTCACTTTACAAAAATCGTTTATTTGTAAAACATGCTCATAACTAAATTTCCTAACCTTACTCAATTTTTATTGTCAAATACCTTATAGTTAAATCGTGAAACTTAATACATTAGGCATTTGTACTTCAAAGTTTTATATTAAACCATTTAATTAATCAATGATAATAAATAAACATTATCATTCCTTAATAAATATTTTGAAATAGGTATTTAATTTTCCTACCGAAATTTAATATCAGATTTCAACTAGTTTCTCGCTTATCAAATATCTGTATGAAATATCTTATAGTCAAACTGTGAAATTCTAATCACAACATGTTCATATATTTCAAGTTTTATAAATCTAGGTTTGATAAATATTTATAAAACTCTATTTACAAATATTGATTACTTAATTTATAAAAATATTACTTTTATAAATCCTTTGTATAAAATCTAATTGGAAATCTGAATTAAAAAAAACTGCAAATTTAAAATAAAAAATTAAGAATTTACTTTACTCAAATTTAAACTTCTTTCAATAATCCCAAAATAATTACCGAACACAAATACTTTGAAATCTCTTCAAAATCCATTTTTAACCAAAATCACTTTTATATTACTTCAAAAATACAAAAAACATGGCCTAATGCTGCTAAAGTGCTAAATAAGGGGATAAACAACCAAATCAACAAACATAGTATCCAAACATATTCTATATCACACATATATGAACAAAACAATCGACAAGTGTGGGGAATCTAGTTGATCCCTTCAATCTGTTTCCTTATATCATAAATCACATGTTACGACATATAAATAAATATGCATACATAAATAATCAACAATTATGAGGAATCCTATTGGATCCCACCAACCTATAACCTGCAACAAATACATCATATGAGAAAAACGTACAATGTCTGCTTCAAGGCAGATGCACGTACAAAGGGTCATCCGCTCATACACAGGAACGTATAAGGTCTCATCCGCTAAAATGTGTGGGAATATATCCAACCAACCAATACACACACATACAACCAAACAGTCATCAGAACATCATAATAAAAATATTCCCACTTATATAAAATACAAGCAGGCTATAGAGAGTGAGTTTTAGTCACTTTGGTTGTATTCGTCGATGTTGCGTTTATTTCGATTAAAAACGAACATGTGTTTGGATTTAACCAGAATTCCAACAAGCTCCAAATCAGTCCAACCCAAGTCCATCATGTAGTATTCGATAATACGAATTCGATTCCCCCTGTTTCGTGCGAAACAGACCTTGTATGAAAGAGTTATGGATTTTGAAACATTTAAATAAATTAATTTACAATAATTTTTTATAAACCTTAGGACAAATCTGGCCGTATATCTCTGGAGAATAAATCCGACCCATTCTTTTATGTTTCCTCTCTTCTCGTTCAATATAAGAAAAACCCATTAGCTCCTTCATTCCTCGATGATCGCGCCTCCTTCGTCTATTCGACGATCAAACACTACCACTCCCCCCGACTAGCCTCGCCTTACCTATGGCCGAAGACTGGTCTTTCTTCTCTTCGTCTTCGCCTTGAAAATCACTCTTGAACGTTAGATGAACGGAGATGTTTCTAGGTCGCTGTCAATCATCGTTTGATGATCAGAGCCATTGGATAGGTCAAGCTCAACTCGCTCTATAATTTTCATGTTGAAGTCGCGGGCTCTCGTTGGCTGGATTGAGAGTAAATGAGGGAGGAATATCGTGATTTCCTGGCCATCGATAGCGGTGTCATGGAAAACATTAGTGTTAGGGTTTTATATTAGGGTGTAAATAGGCATTAGGTCCTTATACAGCCAACTAAACGACACTATTCACTCGATTTTTTTTCGAACTCTAAAATAACCGTGCCACCTAGCATTCTATATGTTTTACCCTTATCTCGAATATAATGGAATATGTACCGGGAGCCAATTCCAAAGTATTTGGAATATACCGTTCAAAAATTAAATTATAATAATTGAAATTAGTTAAATAAATTTCAACGCGTTTTAGCTTTGCACGCCCAAACCGTAAGTCCAATCGATACGAAATTTGGAATCCTATAATAATATGCTATTATGGATCCAATGAAGCTAGTTTTGTCCAATTCTGAGACAGTGTAACGACCCGCCTTTTTGGACAGTTAAAACCGACGATCAAATACACATGCCGATTCCAAACCATTCAAAAGGGCAGATGGTTATTGGGGTAAATAAGAAAAGAAAGGAAAGGGAAAAAAGGAAAAGAAACAACACAGAATCTTGCAGCGGAATGATAAAATATAATAGTCAAATAAACAGTTCATGAAGCTGTTTACAATACTTTGATCATTATTTATACAACCTTTATCAGAGTTATACATATACAACAGAACAAATAAAATAATGCAGCGGACAACATGATGCAAAGATAATAAGAGTAATAGTATACCAAATCTTCGTCTTCGTCCTCCAGAATAGATCTTCAATAAGCTGAAAAAACTCAGATCTGATCCAAGCGTAATGAAAAGACAAAACACTCGAGTCAGGACTAAAATATCCTTATAAAAGTTGAATCAATCGTAAATAAATATGAGTGTAACGACGTCAGAGATGTTTACAGGGTTTGACATCTCATATCCAGTGTCAACGTGCGTGCAATAACTTAAAAGATGTTACGAGATTTTCCATCTCTCAAGGATCCGTTAAACTATCTACTATGTAGTACAATACGCTATTATAATATGTCTACAGTAAAGTAAAAGTATTAAAATAGCTTTAAGGCGTTACCATAGTTCCCCTTAACACATTTTTATAATGCCATAGTCTATACAGCACCGTAAACCCCACCATAAATTGGTGGTTATCAGAGGGTACCCCATAGATATAACACAAAACAAAACGTAGTGGTCGCGAATAGGATAATCAGTATGACAAGGTAAATGAGGCGATACCAACTAGGATACTAGTAGTTGCGTGATCCGGACTGATGTTGAGCATGGCCAACAGCTACCTCAACACCGCGAAACAACACTCCCAAATCGAGGGGTGCACCCAAATCGAATCACAAATGTAATAGATATGGTATCGAAGAAGTGTGTCCGCTAAAGATGGCGAACCTCAATGGCCCGGCGCGGCTCCTGTTTTAGTCATGTCAGGGGTCATCCAATATCATTCTCTTTCTTCAGTCAACGCGTTCACCAAACCATCCACTTCATTCTGGATCAACACTCCGCGTATAATAGTTATTAAAGTGGTTTTCGGTATCGACAGAGAGTATGTCCATATCCGATCCCGGTCTCTTTAATAACTACGTATTATTACACCGGTGGCTCTTTTACATTTCAAATCGATTCATAATTGATATCAAAATATCATATTCGCTTCAAAAATCAAATCCATTTCAAATATCATCATATCTATTCAAAATGTAAGGTTCCGTTTCAAAAATCATTTTTCGCCTCAATATCTCATTTCGATTTCCAAATCATTTCGAATTTCAATTTAGGTTGCAACTTCATTTAACCCAATTTGTATTTACATTCAAGATTTAAACATAAACATTTCACCTTATTGACTAGCTTGAAATTTTAGAAAATAGTTTTAAGTAGTTTAAAAGTAATTTTAAATAATTAAAATAGTTAAAAATACTTAAAATCTTAAAATGGATTTAAAATAGATAAATTAGTTTAAAATAATTTAAATTGGGTTAAGTAGATTTAAAATAGATTAAAATAATTTAACATGGTTTAAGATGGGTAAAATAATTTAGTATAGTTAATACAGGTTAAAGTAGTTTAAGTATTTAAAGATGGTTTATATAACAGAGTAATTTGGAAAACAAAATGAAACAGCTTCTAAACCAATTCATTTCAATTATAACTTCCCAATTCAAATCAATTTCAATTTCTATTCTACCGATTCAATTTCAATTTCAATTCAAATCAACGTCATCTTTGACTTTAAATTAATTAAATTTTACATTCACTTTCAATTAATTCAATTTCAATTTATATCGATTTGGAGCTTGATTTTTCAAAAATATCAATTTATAACACTTAACAAAATTATCCTTCAATATTCAAATTTAAAACCAAATTTCAAATATGATTCAGTTCCAAGCTCAATTTCAAAATATCATTTTTATCACCTTTACTTAGTAATACTCAAAGCTCGAAATAATGTTAAATCTTTAAAACAAACAAATTTCGAAATTCAGTCATATCCCAATTTTTTCTTAAATTTCAAAGTCTCAACTTAAAATATTTAACAATTTATTTTAACCAAAATTTATTTCAACCTTCCAAACTCAATTTTCGATAAATTCAATTTCTATAAATTGATTTCTATTTATAACTTTTAAATCAAAACATTTAAATAAATTCCAAATCGACGATTTTAAAATTTGTTAATTTAGCCAATCCGGTGTCCGTATATAATTTTCTATCCTATGGCCAAGTAATTATTTATTTCAATTAAATGTCAGGGATGAATATATATCACTTAAATCAAATCACAGTTTCATATGTATGCATAACAGGATATATATATATATATATAAGCAAATAAACATTCAAACATTTAAATATCAACCAATAGTATCCATCGAAATACATCATCCAATAGACAATACAATTCATGACAATTTCATAGTTATCAATGTCAGGTAATTTAATCGCAATTCAATTTTAATTTCAATTTAACTGTCAATTAAATATTTAACGGTTAATTCAAATGACAATCTATATGACAATTAAATTTTATCAAACAACGACAAATAAAATTCATATCACTTCATAATATTAAATTTAACTAGCATAAAGATATTCAGTACGTTGTGAGCGTTATAAAACACTCACCTTGATTTCAATGTAGTTCCAGCGTTTTATTTCGAATAAAATTAAACGCGCGTTTAATTTTACCTGAAATTCAAGCTAGCTCCAAACGACTCCAATCCAGTTCCATATCGTAGTGCTCGTCAAAACGAAGCCAACGCAATTCGTTTCGTGAAATTCAGACCTCGTATCAAAAAGATATCATATTTTAAACATTACACGATTTAAATATAAATAAATTTCAATTTTCTTTTATTATTAAACCTTCTGCTAATCACGGCCGTTCAATTCTTTGCCCTAAAATCTGGGCCACAACTTTCCACTGTCTCCTTCTTCCAGTATCACGTTCATACGTGAACCTATAGCCACCACTTTCTATGAATTTTCGCGAGCAACACGAGCTAGCTGGAGAAGATCGAAAAGCGGCGCCTCGAAGCTCGTAACGCGAGCTACTATCGGCCATAATGCGGTGGACCTCGGCCTCCCCCTGATGTTGGAATTCGTGCGCGAGACGTGGATGGACGCGCCTAATTTTCTCCGCCTATGGTCGATGATTCGTCGACTTATCCGTATGGATCTGAAGCTCTCTTCGTGCTCTTCAACATTGTAGTTGAAGAGCCTTGCTAATTGTCTACGGATTGAGAGTGATTGAGGGGAGAAGAAGAGAAGTTTCTGGCCATCGATTGTATAAGAGGCGGCGGCTGAAAACAAAACCCTAGGGTTTTCTTAATTTTGCAAAAATGAAGATAACATGTCCTTTTGTAGAAAATTTCACCAAACACTATTCATCCGAAATTTTCCGAACTCCAAACGAAGCGTGCCGGCTAGCGTTTCTAGGGTTTACCCAGCGTTCCGGACACAATGGAATAGGTTTCAGAAGCTAATTCGATCATCTGTGCGAGTTATGGCAATAAACGATCAAATTTAAATTAAACCGATTCAACTAATTTCTATGCATTTTGGCTTGCCCCGGACAAACGGTAAATCCGATTGACACGAAATTAGAAACCTTACAATAATATGACATTATGGATCCAACGAAACTGGTTTCGTCGAAATCCAAGACCGTTTGAAAAATGGATATTTTAACTCGTCAATTTAATATTAAAATATTCAAATTTCACAAATTTACTTTTAATTCGATTTTAAAAGTTCTACAACATCATTCTAACTTTAATATGGTAAAATAAAATTTTACAAATAATTTTTAATCATATTAAACCTGTTATTCAATTATTCAATAAATTCCAAATATTAAATTTAAACAATTTTGATTATCCAATAATTCATTATCCTTTGAAATATTTGAATTTGAACTTATAAGATTCAACTTTTAAAACCAATTCACATCTTAGAACACTATTTCCAATTTACAGTTACTCAATTATTCAATAAGTTTTAAATATTTACTTTAAACAATTTACCTGTTCAATATTCAATTATTTGAATAGATTTTACTTATCAATCAATTACTCTATTATACCTAATGAATTCAACATTTATTATCCTATCTAACTATTGATTTCAAAGGCATTCACTAAGTAGCATTTATTTTCCAATACTTATTACTATTCAAATCTTCGAAACCAATCTATTAAAATTTGTATTACTACCTAAATAATTCACAATTCTTATTCACTTATTTACATTTATTTTTCCATATATTCCCTTGTGACCAAGTTATAACATTTGAGTCAATTCAATTAGATTGGAACTCCATTCAATCTATAAATAATTACTTGGATGATTATTGTTGCAATTCATTCCAGTTATTATTATTCCAAACGAATTACAATTTTTTTTTTCTAACATTAAATCACGAAATCTTATTAAATTAGCTATTTTAATTATCGAAAATTTACGGGTCGTTACACTCTCCCCCACTCAAAACTTTCCGACCCCGAAAAGGAAAAAGAAGGGAAAAGGAACCAAGTATAGAATTCAACATTAGATATATTTTATTCAAAGTTACCAACTTATAATACAATGAAATTCCATTCATAAAGTCATTACTACACTTCCACTAAGTTACTCCGAACGGCTTTCTAACTTTAAAAGTTAGTTATTAAACAAGTTATAAAATTTTAAAACTTGAAAAATTTTCTAATACCCGGATTTACGAAAAATTTCGGCAGAGTCTCATTTGCACGGCTCGATCGTAAAAAAAATGACAGTATATATATCACAAATATACATCTCATCAAGTGATGAGGCATCCCGCAGGGAAAAAGTGTAAAAGTACGGTATGTAATCCGAGATATGTACCTTATATATTATTAGCGAGCATATACGGCTAATATAGCGCGAAAGCGAGCTCCAAATGCGAAGCAAGCGCAATCCGCACCTACTAAACACTCAACAAACCATGAGAAACATGCATATATGAAAATAATATCAATATACATCATATAGCAACATAACAACTACATGTGCCAACATAGCAAATGCAACAAAACAACAAATGCATCCACCAAATCAATTGTCATCCAACAATCATCCTACAAATCCATAACCAATCAATATAAATTCACTTCTCATTAATGTTTATTGACTTGGTTTTCAATTTTTAATCTCAGTTGATTCATTAACGTTGGATTTTACTAATATTCATTCTCAATTCAATTAGTTAACATTCACTAATTTATATTTACATTAGTTCACTTCCAATTTGAATCAAATTAAATTCTATTTAAATTCATTTAACTTCCAATTTGATTTCAATGATTTATAGCTTTCAATTTCATTAACACTTAATGAATTATATACAATCAACTAACAATCATATAACAACCAAATCATACCCAACATAACCAAATTATTAATTTTACATTCAATTTGGTTTATCTCTTTCAATTCCAATTGATTCTTAGCCACACCAAATTCTTTTGTTTATATTTACTTCATTTTCAGTTTCAGTTAATAACCAATTTATTTGCGAAACATTTTATTAATCATCACTTTAATTTATAGTCATTCCATAAAAGTCTAACTTCTTATATATGACTTTTCTTAGTTTATAGTTATCTCAAAAGTTACAAATTTATCTTCACATATTATTTTTTTGTTGCAAATTTATATTTAAAGTCTATAACCAGTTTACAAAGACATTGCTTGACTCAATGGCCTTTTCTTAAGTTCACTTACTTGTTCCATTTATCCATTCATCATTTCATGCTATATTTAAGTATATAACATTTTATCATAACCACATTTTCCATTTATATACAATTTAATTCCTTTTGAGTTTTCCTTACTTGTATATTTCAGTTACTTTCAGGTTCTGTTTATTTGTACAATATCTCCTTACATGTCGAAAACATCATTTTAACTTTTTTATTTATTTATATTTGGTAAGTCATATTATATGTTATTAGAATGCAAATTGGTATTATAAAAATTTATAGAATTTCATTTTACTTAATTAGAATGTTCACAAATTTAATTTGTTTAAATCCTCTTCTCCTTTCAACTTTAAAGTTTTTCCAAAACAATAAGATTAGATATCTTAATCCTCTTATTTTATAAATTCTGGTTATTCACATTTCATTCAAATAATTTGAAAATTATTAATTAACAAAACTTAGAAATTTAAATGCCCGGTTCTTTTCAAATCGTTTGAAATAAACATATACACTTATATCTTTAATATATCAAATCATACCTTTGGAGTTTAAACCAAGACCCATTTATCCAAGTAATTTCGAAGAAAAGCAAAGCTTCTCTGACGTCTTCCCCACTTTGAGACTCGAAAATGAACGTCGATGATGCTGCGCAGTCATCACCGAAATTGTTTTCCAGCAACAAAAGAGAGGAGTACTGAATTCATTCCTTCTTTTTTTTAAAATCCTTTCAAAATATTTCCATAAACATTTTCCAACTAATATTACTATATATTTCTTCAAAGCTTTGAGAACCATTGTCAAAACCTCTGGGTCTTAAATTCAATATTTTTTAATTTAAATCTGTTTTAATTTATAAGTCACCTTTATAAAATATTCTTATAGGATTTTACTTTCTTAAAATATTCCACAAGTTGTTTTATCACAGTTCATTTTGTAATTCATCTTATTTATTAAATTACAATATCCAATTAATGATAATAACCAATATTATCATTCCTAATAACAGGTAAGCTAGATAAGTCACAATAATTTCTGAAATTTTCTTTATATATAAGATATAATTAGAGCAGAATTATTTCATTTACCCAATTTCAAAACAATACTATGTTGAATTGTTCTGTTCGAGTGTTTAGAGATCCCTATCAATGACGTTAATTACTCGTATTGACCGGAATCCATAAGCCACTCAACAAATCAACCGACACAATATAAAACATTTTATATCACTAACAAATACGCTCTCTCATATATATGCACTCAACGACTCATCATAGGGTATTACTACCCTATTTATAAAGAGTCAGACCCCACAAAGCTAAGGTTATCGCTAAACCAAAGCCAGATACCAACTGTAACGACCCGCCTTTTTGGACAGTTAAAACCGACGATCAAATACACATGCCGATTCCAAACCATTCAAAAAGGCAGATGGTTATTGGGGTAAATAAGAAAAGAAAGGAAAGGGAAAAAAGGAAAAGAAACAACACAGAATCTTGCAGCGGAACGATAAAATATAATAGTCAAATAAATAGTTCATGAAGCTGTTTACAATACTTTGATCATTATTTATACAACCTTTATCAGAGTTATACATATACAACAGAACAAATAAAATAATGCAGCAGATAACATGATGCAAAGATAATAAGAATAATAGTATACCAAATCTTCGTCTTCGTCCTCATGAATAGATCTTCAATAAGCTGAAAAAACTCAGGTCTGACCCGAGCGTAATGAAAAGAAAAAACACTCGAGTCAGGACTAAAATATCCTTATGAAAGTTAAATCAATCGTAAATAAATATGAGTGTAACGACGTCAGAGATGTTTACAGGGTTTGACATCTCATATCCAGTGTCAATGTGCGTGCAATAACTAAAAAGATGTTACGGGATTTTCCATCTCTCAAGGATCCGTTAAACTATCTACTATGTAGTACAATACGCTATTATAATATGTCTACAGTAAAGTAAAAGTATTAAAATAGCGTTAAGGCGTTACCATAATTCCCCTTAACACATTTTTATAATGCCATAGTCTATACAGCACCGTAAACCCCACCGTAAACTGGCGGTTATCAGAGGGTACCCCATAGGTATAACACAAAACAAAACGTAGTGGTCGCGAATAGGATAGTCAGTATGACAAGGTACATGAGGCGATACCAACTAGGATACTAGTAGTTACGTGATCCGGACTGATGTTGAGCATAGCCAGCAGCTACCTCAACACCGCGAAACAACACTCCCAAATCGAGGGGTGCACCCAAATCGAATCACAAATGTAATAGATATGGTATCGAAGAAGTGTGTCCGCTAGAGATGGCGAACCTCAATGGCCCGGCGCGGCTCCTGTTTTAGTCATGTCAGGGGTCATCCAATATCGTTCTCTTTCTTCAGTCAACGCGTTCACTAAACCATCCACTTCATTCTGGATCAACACTCCGCGTATAATAGTTATTAAAGTGGTTTTCGGTATCGACAGAGAGTATGTCCATATCCGATCCCGGTCTCTTTAATAACTACGTATTATTACACCGGTGGCTCTTTTACATTTCAAATCGATTCATAATTGATATCAAAATATCATATTCGCTTCAAAAATCAAATCCATTTCAAATATCATCATATCTATTCAAAATGTAAGGTTCCATTTCAAAAATCATTTTTCGCCTCAATATCTCATTTCGATTTCCAAATGATTTCGAATTTCAATTTAGGTTGCAACTTCATTTAACCCAATTTGTATTTACATTCAAGATTTAAACATAAACATTTCACCTTATTGACTAGCTTGAAATTTTAGAAAATAGTTTTATGTAGTTTAAAAGTAATTTTAAATAATTAAAATAGTTAAAAATACTTAAAATCTTAAAATGGATTTAAAATGGATAAACTAGTTTAAAATAATTTAAATTTGGTTAAGTAGATTTAAAATAGATTAAAATAATTTAACATGGTTTAAGATGGGTAAAATAATTTAATATAGTTAATATAGGTTAAAATAGTTTAAGTATTTAAAGATGGTTTATATAACAGAGTAATTTGGAAAACAAAATGAAACAGCTTCTAAACCAATTCATTTCAATTATAACTTCCCAATTCAAATCAATTTCAATTTCTATTCTACCGATTCAATTTCGATTTCAATTCAAATCAATGTCAGCTTTGACTTTAAATTAATTAAATTTTACATTCACTTTCAATTAATTCAGTTTCAATTTATATCGATTTGGAGCTTGATTTTTCAAAAATATCAATTTATAACACTTGACAAAATTATCCTTCAATATTCAAATTTAAAACCAAATTTCAAATATGATTCAGTTCCAAGCTCAATTTCAAAATATCATTTTTATCACCTTTACTTAGTAATACTCAAAGCTCGAAATAATGTTAAATCTTTAAAACAAACAAATTTCGAAATTCGGTCGTATCCCAATTTTTTTTAAATTTCAAAGTCTCAACTTAAAATATTTAACAATTTATTTTAAACAAAATTTATTTCTACCTTCCAAACTCAATTTTCGATAAATTCGATTTCTATAAATTGATTTCTATTTATTACTTTTAAATCAAAACATTTAAATAAATTCCAAATCGACGATTTTAAAATTTATTAATTTAGCCAATCCGGTGTCTGTATATAATTTTCTATCCTATGGCCAAGTAATTATTTCTTTCAATTAAATGTCAGGGATGAATATATATCACTTAAATCAAATCACAGTTTCATATGTATGCATAACAGGATATATATATAGGCAAATAAACATCCAAACATTTAAATATCAACCAATAGCATCCATCGAAATACATCATCCAATAGACAATACAATTCGTGATAATTTCATAGTTATCAATGTCAGGTAATTTAATCGCAATTCAATTTTAATTTCAATTTAACTGTCAGTTAAATTTTTAACGGTTAATTCAAATGACAATCTATATGATAATTAAATTTTATCAAACAACGACAAATAAAATTTATATCACTTCATAATATTAAATTTAACTAGCATAAAGATATTCAGTACGTTGTGAGTGTTATAAAACACTCACCTTGATTTCAATGTAGTTCCAGCGTTTTATTTCGAATAAAATTAAACGCGCGTTTAATTTTACTCGAAATTCAAGCTAGCTCCAAACGACTCCAATTAAGTTCCATAGCGTAGTGCTCATCAAAATGAAGCTAACGCAATTCGTTTCGTGAAATTCCGACCTCGTATCAAAAAGAAATCATATTTTAAACATTACACGATTTAAATATAAATAAATTTCAATTTTCTTTTATTATTAAACCTTCTGCTAATCACGGCCGTCAATTCTTTGCCCTAAAATCTGGGCCGCAACTTTCCACTATCTCCTTCTTCCAGTATCACGTTCATACGTGAACCCATAGCCGCCACTTTCTATGAATTTTCGCGAGCAACACGAGCTAGGTGGAGACGATCGGAGAGCGGCGCCTCGAAGCTCGTAACGCGAGCTACTATCGGCCAGAAGGTGGTAGAGCTCGGCCTCCCCCTGATGTTGGAATTTGTGCACGAGACGTGGATGGACGCGGCCAATTTTCTCCGCCTATGGTCGATGATTCGTCGACTTATCCGTATGGATCTGAAGCTCTCTTCGTGCTCTTCAGCATTGTAGTTGAAAAGTCTTGTTAATTGTCTACGGATTGAGAGTATTGAGGGGAGAAGAAGGGAAGTTTCTGGCCATCGATTGTATAAGAGGCGGCGGCTGAAAATAAAACCCTAGGGTTTTCTTAATTTTGCAAAAGTGAAGATAACATGTCCTTTTATAGAAATTTCACTAAGCACTATTCATCCGAAATTTTCCGAACTCCAAATGAAGCGTGCCGGCTGGCGTTTCTAGGGTTTACCCCGCGTTCCGGACACAATGGAACAGGTTTCGGAAGCTAATTCGATCATCTATGTGAGTTACGGCAATAAATGATCAAATTTAAATTAAACCGATTCAACTAATTTCTATGCATTTTTGCTTGCCCCGGGCAAACGGTAAATCCGATTGACACAAAATTTGAAAGCTTACAATAATATGACATTATGGCTCCGATGAAACAGGTTTCATCGAAATCCGAGACTGTTTGAAAAATGGCTATTTTAACTCGTCAATTTAATATTAAAATATTCAATTTTCACAAATTTACTTTTAATTCGATTTTAAAAGTTCTACAACATAATTCTAACTTTAATATGATAAAATAAAATTTTACAAATAATTTTTAATCATATTAAACTTGTTATTCAATTATTCAATAAATTCCAAATATTAAATTTAAATAATTTTGATTATCCAATAATTCATTATCCTTTGAAATATTTGAAATTGAACTTATAAGATTCAACTTTTACAAACAATTCACATCTTAGAACACAATTTCCAAGTTACAGTTATTCAATTATTCAATAAGTTTTAAATATTTACTTTAAACAATTTACCTGTTCAATATTCAATTATTTGATTTTAAATAGATTTTATTTATCAATCAATTACTCTATTATACCCAATGAATTCAACATTTATTATCCTATCCAACTATTGATTTCAAAGGCATTCACTAAGTAGCATTTATTTTCCAATACTTATTACTATTCAAATCTTCGAAACCAATCTATTAAAATTTGTATTACTACCTAAATAATTCACAACTCTTATTCACTTATTTACATTTATTTTTCCATATATTCCCTTATAACTAAGTTATAACATTTGAGTCAATTCAATTGGATTGGAACTCCATTCAATCTATAAATAATTACTTGGATAATTATTGTTGCAATTCATTCCAGTTATTATTATTCCAGACGAATTACAATTTTTTTTCTTCTAACATTAAATTATGAAATCTTATTAAATTAGCTATTTTAATTATCGAAAATTTACGGGTCGTTACAGATAGTGTCCTGAATGGCTATTTTTGTACGTTTAAATAAATAATAAAATTTCCAATTTCTATTTATTAACTTTTAATTCAACTTTAATAGTTTACTAACTTTATTCTAATTCAAATAGTATTTAAATAACCTTTAGAAATCATTTTTATTCACATTAGATTCCATATTCAATTATTTAACCGATTTAACTTGTAAAATTCACTTTTCAATATTTAAATTCAATTAAATATTCTAAATTCAAACGATTGAAAAACTGGGTCGTTACATCATTGAAATTACTTAGTAAGAAAGAAGCTATAGCTCTATTAACTTTTCAAAACTATTAGTTGAAATAGTTTACTAAATTCTCTTAAGCATTTAAGTTTCCCAAAATTAATTAGTTACAATTTTTATAAAAACTTTTCTAAGTTCCCAAATTCATTCATAGTTGTTAACCAATACTATTCCATAAATCAACTAACATCATTCAAAAACTAACACATCTCATTCCAAGTTATAATTCAAAAATCAATTTTTTGTTATCAAAATTTTTCTAACACCTTAAATTTCTAAAAAAATTTGTCGGAGTCTCCATTGCGCTGTTCAATCCAAAAAAATCACAATATATATAATATCACAAATAAACATCTCATCATTAAGGATGAGGCATCCCGTAGGGAAAATAGCGTAAAAGTACGATATGTAATCTAAGATATGTACCTTATATATATATATTTAGCAAGCATATAAAAGCAATATAGCGCGAAAGCGAGCTCCAAATGCGAAGCAAATGCCATCCGCACCTACTAAACACTCAACAAACAAATGAGAAACATGTACATAACATATGATATCAATATATAACATAATTATACAATAATCATATGAAAATGAGACATATGCAACATAAGCAATCATCAAACAACTAACATCCAACTAACATCCAACAAATCAATTCATTCGTTTACTATTTAGTTTTCATCCAACTAATTCACATTCAAGTTATCTGACAATCATTTTGTTACATTCATTTTGATTTTACTTCCATTTGATTCTCATCAAATTAGTTTGCATTCATCCCTTTAATTTGTTTACTAACATTTGATTAGTTTACATTCCACAAATTTACATTCATTCCAACTCAAATTCATTAACATTCATTTTACTTCCAACTCATGTTTAATGACATTTCATATTCACTTAATATAATTATTTTTAAATACTAATAACACTTAACAACTATTTTATTTCATTACCAAATTTTCTTAAGTTTGCTTAAACATTTTATGCAACACTTATGTTTATTTTCACTTCCTTATTTAAGTTTATTTCCAATTTTATCAAACAACATTACAACTTATATCCAGTTCATTTGCATACTTAAGTTGGATTCCTAAAATGGCAGACCAATTTTCATTTTAACATATAAAGAGACGAATCGACAGAGCTTCGCTAATGTTCCTAAAATATTTTGTGAATAAAATTGAGGAGGCCAGGCTCTTATTTATAGTGCTTTGAAAGCACCAGAACCGTCGGATAATGGTAGGTTAAAATAATAAAATATGGTATGTTAAATGACCAAAACCCTTGCTGCCACTTACCGAAAGTGATTAACCGACATCTTCCACCGGTCCGCCAACGGTTAACTGGTCGTGGTCAAGGGGTTGACTGCTCCCCCTATTTTAGAAATGTTAAAATTGTGATCTTTGTTAGTTTATTTTCTTTCTTAATTATTATATAATGTTAACATTAATTTTAGCGTTTACTTGACCCCCAAGTATAATTACTGTTAACTTTAGAACTTAAAATTTAGGATTTATTATTTATGGAAATTTGAATTCTGTATAAATTAATTTGGATCCGAAATTTCAAATGTCCATAACTTCCTCGTTTGAGCTTCTTTTTCAAAATATTATATATGAAAATTGATCAAAAAATTCCCATGAACGCAATGACATTATTTTTATGGTCAAATTGTATCTTTTATAAAATTTCCATTTTTAACCCTATCTTATTTAAATTAATTTACACATTTTATTTATTTAAGGTTGATTTTACGGGGTGTTATAATTGATAAAGCAAGTGATGATGTTACGAATTCAAGCGCATGTATGTGATGGTTGATCTTTGTTTGAGATGGATTCATATGTTGTTTATGATATTGGAACATGATATGATGTCGACATGAATGTGAATGAGCTTATGGCGCAAGTAGGCAGCCCATGATATGGATATAGACCTATGACATGTTCTTAGTACTGCATTGCTCCGCTCTAGTGTTTAAGTGGACCAGAGTGGATGATGGATGGTAAGAGACCCTATATTGAAAGAGACAAGTCCAGGGCATGATTTCAGT
Organism: Allium cepa; assembly: GCA_030765085.1. Lineage (NCBI taxonomy): Eukaryota > Viridiplantae > Streptophyta > Magnoliopsida > Asparagales > Amaryllidaceae > Allium > Allium cepa. The sequence goes on from CM060931.1 coordinate 448,371,102, forward strand.
TTGTGTATGATGACAACATGCGACCCTGTATGGCCTAAGGCTAATCTAGGGAAGTGAATCCTATATGCGATTAACGTGATGGTGGACAACAGACAACCCTTTAGCCAACGAGGCAAGTCCAGGGAAGTGAGTCCACATAAATGTGATACGATTAAAGGTATATGTTAGTCAGGTATGACGTGACTAATAGGACACGAGGTAGCCATGCGTTAGACTCATATCATGCTATAGTATTATTTTTGTAGTATGTGTAGAGTAAAGTATAGTTCACTCACCAGACTCATGTTTGATCCACTCCTATTTTTCCTTTCTATTTATGTATCTAAGTTGATGGAGTTTGGAGATGAGAGGGTATGGAAGACAGGGATTTGTTTGTACATATTATATATGATGTAAATACATGTTATGACCTAGATTTGATTATGTGTATGGTTTGGGGTTGATTTTTAAACATATTTAATTGACAGTTAGATATGTTATGGTGATGTGACATGTTATGATTATTATTGATATTATACTCTCTTTTCTTCCCTGTAAAAATTTGAAAGTTATTAGTTTGATCTGTATTTGATTTTCTTTATCATATCCCAATGACTCGTCCTTTTCGATTCTCGGGATGTTGACGTCGGTTCGAACATTGAACCCGAAGGTTGAAAATGGCGTGTCATTACATTAGGTATCAGAGCAAAACTTTCCATAAATTAAGGACTAGGACGTATTAAGAGAGCGTATTCGTATGTGTGTGTATCCATAGTTTTAATGTTGTTTTCGGTTGTGAGGATGTAATTTTTTTGGTTTATTTTCCTTTGTATTTTATGTTTTGTTGAATTGTAAGTTAATATATAAAAGTGATATGTATATGTTCCCATACAAGGTACCCATTTAGATTAGGGGTTGTAAGGTTTTGATGAGGTGTATTACGGAAGTGTATGATAGGGTTTTAGTGATATTGGTGCCAATGATATATATATATATATATATATATATATATATATATATATATAATGAGTTGAATATATAAGTTGTTGTCCCAGTGGATCTGTCTATCTATTTGGGGGTTGTTAATGAGTCCCAATTATGGATAACAAAGGATGAGTAAGTTGGTGAGGATGGAAACTAGAATAGAGATAAGTATTGGTGGGGTAAGTCCAAAAATGGAAATGGTACTCGAATTGATGATAGGGATATGACGGTGTGAACATCCACGTTTGGTTCCACCGATATCTGTAAGTGACGAGTCATACCACTGTAAACCATACAGTGCTTGAACTTATTGTATGAGTAGTTGTTAGTACTATAGTGGAATTGAACCATAATAGGTAATGGGGAGATGGTCAAGCACTTGTCAGCATATATGCAAACATCTAGATTTGATTTGATAGATGCACCAGATAGGGAATTAATAAGGGTGTTACGAGAATTGAGTTTTCTAAAACATGATATCTTAATAGCAGAAAATTTTCAAGAAATTATTGAAAAGATAATTTATTTTGGAAATAAGAATTAGAAATTTTATTAATAAGAGAATTTATGAATTGGCATTATATTTGTATAAAATTACAAGTATTTGAAATATTTTTGAAAAAGAAATTTTAAGTCTTATTTCAAAGTAAGTGGGATTTTTCCGTTTTAATACATATGTTTTTGGATGGAAACTAAAAGACATGCAGTGTAACTTTTTTTAACATACATAGTAGTATGATTTAAAGGGTTGGAAGTGGTTTTTTGAATTGAAATAAACATGGTTGTTAGCCAAAGCGAGTTTTAATAATTTCATATATGTGTTATATATATATGATGTATTATTGAAAGTGTTGTAAATTTTCTATTTACAAAATAAAAGTATTTATACTTGTATATATGGTAAAATGCCTTTATATTGTATGAAATGATGTTTTGAAATGAAGTAGGAGTATTTTTGAATAGCTATAATTTAATTAAAGTTTAAATGCATTTAATGTGTTTAATATCAAATTATTGAAGTTAAAACATAATAATTGGTGTTGAAGTTAAAATATAATAACAAACGAAATGTTTGATGAAAAGATTATATTTTATGACCATTAAGTAAATGAGATGTTTTGTAAAACTGTATTTTGAAAAATGATGATATGTTTTAAAAAGAAAATAGAAGTTTCAAATTTTGATATTATAATGAGTTTCTATTGACAGATCTTTTCCTATTATTTAAAGTACGAAAAAGGAATTCCAAAATGGTAAAACTAAGAATGGTTTAATGAGTTTGGAAGCAAATAAGAAAGAGAAGGACTATGCACTAAAAGCGGTCACAAGTGCAAATACGACATCATCTGCAGGAAGAAGATAAAGCAGATCATGATTTGGAAGTGGGTCATGATTTTGAGCAAGGAAAGTGGTGGTAAGTAGTTTAAAAATTATATCTCACACAGTGCATGAACTTATGGTGGTGTCGAGTCTGTCCGGAGGAGAGATCTATTTATCTATGATTTTTTATGACTTGGAGTGGATGGATTTTGAAATAGGTTGAGTGACTCATTGTTGGATGATGCAGATGTGGATTGGATAGGGATTAATAGACCAGGCACAATATTGTCGTAAGCTTCGATCCTGATAGTCACACGAACATGGATGGAGATAGAATCCCGTATGCCTCCGAAGAAGATTCTAAACTTCCACCACAAGTAAATAAAATTCATAAGATCTATGAATATGCCACTTAGGCACATGACTTTAAAAGAAAGTTGAAATTTGGACAGGATAATTTCTAAGTTAGGAAAGAAAGATTGTAGTTATAGTTTATAACGACTCAACTTTTTAGCTATTTTAAATTATTAGATTTGAAATAATTATTGAAAAAAATGGCTAGAATAAAAAATTTAATGATTTATTAATGTAATTTGTTAGGTATGAACTTAGATAAAATTTTAAATAACAAAATTCAACAAGATAAAAGATGATAACTTATATTAGAAAGTAAATTAAATGATATTGAATTGTAAGTAGTTGACAACAGAAGTTGAAATAATCAATGTTAAGTTAATAAAGAATCGAATGAATGTTAATAAAAGTAAAAGAATATGTTTATTTATGTGAAATTATATTCTTGATAAGTATAAATTTCAGAAAGAAGAAAACATTTATTTGGTAAGAAATGAATAACTTTTGCTGTATATAATAATTGCAAAGATGTTGACTTACTGTAAAATGGAAGTAGTTGTGTTATTATTAGAATTTGTTTTAAAAGCAAATTTTATAAGTTAAATATCTTATACTTCAAATATAGCGATTTACGGAATTGTCTAAATAACCGAATCTTGAATTTAATGTGAACGAAAATGATTTCAAAAATTGATCTAAATTCTACTAAAATAAGATGGAAGATAGTAAACTTTTAAATTTGAATTTAAAAGTGATTAAATTAGTTTTGGAAATTAGTCGTTTTAATTAACGTGTAAAAATAGCTTTTTGGAGCACCGTCTCAGATTTCGATGAAACAAGTTTCATTGGATCCATAATAGTGAATTATTATATGTTTGTCGAATTTCGTAGTGATCGGATGTATCGTTTGGCCGTGTAAATCTGTAGCGCTTAGAAATTATTTAAAGGAATTTAAATTAATATAATTTGATTTTGAAAAGCTATCTTCTATATATGATGGAATTGGCTCTCGATAATATTTATTGTGTTCGGAATAGGGGTATAACATATAGAACGCTTGGCAGCACGCTTCGTTTCGAGTTCAAAATTTTCAAGGATGAATAATGCTATGGAAATTTTCTATAAATGGCCCTCTCATTGATAACCCTAAGCCTAAAATGCTTCCAGCCGCCATTAAACTTAAGTCAATCAATGAACTTCATCGATCGGAGCCTCTAGGGTGCCTTCGACTTCAACTAGGAAAATGTAGGGAGCATCAATACGAGCTTGTTTAACGGTCGGATCGTCGAATCATCGAACAATGCAGCGGCAAATCATTTGCGTTCATCTGCACTTTTTAGGTTTCTCAAGGTGATTTCATGCGTTCGCATGTGGCGTGGAGGCAGTGGGTGCAGGTGGCGGTGGAGCGCTGCTCGATGTGTGCCAGCGACGTCGACATGGTAGCTGGTGGTGCGGTCGATCGAAGTACAAAAAAGAACGAGTGCTTGGAGTATGTACGCGTGCGTGAAGTAATAGAGGAAGAAAGGTTTAGTTTAAATTTAAGTTAATTTTGTTAATTATAATTTAATTATACTGTTACGCTAATTACCGAATAACCTTTTCATATGAGGTCGAATTCGGGTGAAATGAGTCGTGTTGCGATCGTGTCGACGAAGGCTACAACATGAAGTTGACTTCGAATTTGTTTGACTTCGAAAAAAATTTAGTTTCAAATAAAGTTGAGTGTTTTAAACTGCTCATGAAGTACTAAAATATTCCGATGTTAGTTAAATTGAAATCATGAAGTGATTTATCTTTATTTACTATTGTTTGGTAATTTAACTGACAATTAAATTGACATATGAATTAAATTGTTAGGAATTTGTAATCGAAAGTTAAATTTGGAATTGAAATTTAATTGCTAGTTAAATACCCAATATTGATAACTAGTTAACTTTTGTGATATATTGATTGTTTTTTATGTTGATTATGATGTATGGCTATTGGTTTACATCTTGGATAATTAAACGTTTATATATTTATATATCATGTTATCACCCTATATATTGTTGACAGTATATAAAACTATTATGTTGATTATTTCGAATAAATTAAGAAATAGGTTGAAATGATATATACCTATGAAACTTTGATTTTGATTGAAATGATATATATGCATCTCTGAAATTAAAATCGAAATAACCGATCACTTGGCCATAGGATAGGAAATTATATAAGAACACCGGATTGGTTAAACTAAATGGTTTTAAATTCTTGAATTTGAATCTATTTAAATGATTTTGTTTTGAAGAAATAAAAATCGAATTTATAAAGATTGAATTATTTTCAAATTTGAGCTTTGAAATGTCGAAGATGAAATTTGTAAAAGAAATTGCTTAAAGAATTTATTCTGGAATTTGAAGTTATAATCGATGTATGACTTAAATTATGGGAATTGATTGCTTTAAAGGTTTGAACTTTATTCGAACTTTGAAAATTTACCTTGGTTAAAGTAATTTAGATTGAAAATTCAAATTTGGGCACAGAATTGAAATATTCAAAATTGAATTAATTTAAAGATTTGAATCTAAATTCGAACATTGAAGTTTAATTAGATTAAGTGATTTTAAATTGGCACTTCAAAATTGGACTTGAAATCAGTATAAATTGAAATGGTTTAAAGATGATAATTGAATTGAAAGTTAAGCCATTGAATCGAATATGAAGTTAAAAATGAACGTTTCGAAACTGAAGTTGATTCGAACTAAAATCGAAATCGGAGTTGATTCAAATTGAAATCAAAATTGTAGTTGATTTTATTTGAAATCAAAATTGAAGTTGATTTTAATTGAAATAGAAATTAAGTCGATTTGAATTGATTTGAGATTAAAGATGACTTGAAGTGGAAAATTTGAAATTGAATCAGTGTGACGGTAATTTGGACCTCGGTCAAGATTTACTGGAAATAGAAAGAAGCAGTTTTAAAAGTTGAAACTATTTTCACTATAAACTATTTTATTATAAACTGTTTTAAAATTCATCTTCATAAATTTTCAAATTATTTAAATTTTGGAAATCATTTTAATATATGACCCATTTTCAATACTCAAACTATTTAATATCAAACAGTTTTCAGTCTCTGAACTATTTAATTTTTTCAAACTATCTTCAAAATTCAGACTAGTTAAAGTTAGGAACTGTTTATTTAAATCACTGATTTAAAACATGAATGTGGTTAAAGTGAAGTTATAATCTAAGTTGAAATTCGAACTGGAAATTTGAATGAAATGATTTTCAAGTGAAAATGACATATGAAGTATATGATGATTTTAATGAAGGATATTTTGAAATGAATATGGAATTTTGATATCAATTATGAATTGTTTTCAAAATTTAAAAGAATCTACCAGTGTGTAAAATGATATTTTGTTGTTAAAGAGACCGGGCTCATTATTGGCATACTCTTTGTCAATGTTGGAACCACTTTAACAATTGTGTACATGGAGGAGACTCCAAAATGAAGTGGTTGGATTTAGTGTACGTTGCTGTATTTGAAGAAAGATAACGATGATTGATAGACTTGACACTTATGTCAATTTGAAATGACTAAAACAGGACGACTTGGCAGGGTCAATGAGACGACCCGACTTTTTCTCCACAAAAAGTCGTATCATCCTGAAGAAAGAAAGGGATAGAAAAGAGAAAAGAAAGAAGAGAAAGAAGAAACAACGCAAGAATCTCAACAGCGGAACGAATAAATTATATTAATAACATGAGTATAACATAGTATACATCAAATATTAGAGTTACACAGACATATACAACACATACTAGACAGTTACCTGTCTAGTTATTACAACTCAATCACAACACAGAAACACTCAGAGATACCAACACAGCGGAACTATATAACTATACGCAGAAGCCTCCTGCTCCATATGCTCCCCCATAATTAATCAAAGCTAACCTGAATCCTAACCTGAATTCCCTTGACTACTCATAAAAATTTGAATACCCAAGAGTTAAAGAAAAACAGAAATAACTCCGAGTCAGACATGGGTCTGGTGTGAGTAACAGGTTAAAGTTGCTTAATTTTCAAAAACCTTTTGAAAAGAAAGGTATCACGTAAGACTTCCCACACATAAACATGGAAAAGTTTTTACCTTACGCTAACCAAAACATTTGATAGGAAATCTGATGATATTATAATAGTGTCTAGGGTTTTCAAATAAAAAAGAAATAGCCGAAATTGTTACATTTATTAAATTCTAGCTACTAGCCACAAAAGTGGGTAATACAATCAAAACCGTTGGCACTTATTGGGTTTTGGATTCCATACAATGGCAGGGCTACTGGGGTACCGCCCGTCACAGTACGTGGCCTAGATCACCGTACCGAGGAGCCACCCTAACTCCCCTGCAACACAAAGCCGTACCCGTTCCTTACTGAACAGTTCCAAATAAGACAACCCCGACGGTTGTCATGATCAACCATCCACACAGCCGAAATATAAAGGGACCTCTAGACAGGGGTAAATCTTACTCTCCAGTGGGTGCGACCCATGAAGCTTTGCTGCACCTCCCCTGTTTTAGCCATTCCCGGTTGATGAGGCTTGAGGTTACGATTACCTTTATAGGACATATCACTTAGAATGCTCATCGTCCACCTGACGATGTTCTGAAAGCACTCAATCCATACAAGTTCATTCCGGGTTCGAACGAAACCGAAGGCATTATCTCGTTACACTCATTTTGGAATAACCCTCAGAGTTAACGACAATAATCCTTGCACTCTGAATCACCATCTCGAATCTATAAGTAATATTCCATCAAAATCATTACGGAATCACCCACAGAGTTATACTGACGTATAGCCCTTACACCTCGAGTCTTCACTCACTCCACTTGGATTAACGACCTAACGTTTAATTGGAATCGATGTGGTTTTCGGATGTCCAAATATGGAAACCCGATCCCGGTCTCATCGAAATCCAAAGTGTGTCTTATTAAGGCCAAGTTGTTTTAAGTTTAAAACAATTCAATTCATTATCTAAATATACACAGATAGATAATTCACAACACAATAGATAATCAATCTTATCATTATCAACAGATAATTCATATCAAAATCAGATAATCCATATTATCATTCAAAAGCAACCAATGCATCCATATCACATACAATTCTCATCTCATAACTGAGATTACAAACCATACCAGGCAACCAATACCATTCATCAAACATAAGCAACTATCTAATGATCACACAATTTTGTAATTAATTTAAAATGAATTAAATTAATTACTCAATCTCTAATTAATTTAAAATGAATTAAATTAATTACTTCATCATTAAAATTCTGCTTAACTTAACCATCCATTGATTTCAAATCAATTTATAAATCACCATCTCAATATTAATTTCAATTAATCATTACTGGTTAACTATCCCTAATTACAATAAGTAATTAACTTATAAGTTAATCACATAAGTTAATTACTTAAACCCTTTGCAAACAATTAACTTGTAATTACTAAATTAATTAATTAACTAAAATTAATTACATTAATTATTTATTCATTATTAATTATACATTAATTAATCAATTCCAAATTACATCATTAACTAATTAATTAATGATTCTAATTACATTTAATAAATTATAAATTAATTACATAAGTAATTAATCTGAAATTAATCCATATATAAATATTAATCAACCATGATTAATAACCATTCAGTAATTAACTACTTTAATTACTCATCCCATAATTAATTATTCTTAATTAATTATCTAAATTAATCCCCTTGATTAATTTCAAAGTAATTTAAATCCAATTACTTCTATATCAAATATCTTTAATTACATCCTGTAATTATTAATACTTCCTTAAGTAATTACAAATTCATAAATTACATAAAGTAATTATCAAACAATCAACACATGTTTAAATTAATTTAACTTAATTAATCTAAACTAATCACATTAATCAAATTAATTACAGCAAGTAATTAATTCATTAATTACTTTTATTAAAAATAAACAATTGATTATTATTAATTAATTAATCTAATTAATTATCAAAATTAATCATATTAATTAATTGTTAAAATAATCTTAAGTTAATGACCTCATTAACATTTCTTAATTTCTTAATTAAGAATTAACTTAAATTAGTCATTATTAATTATCAATTAATTAATATTTAATTATCATTTAATTAATCTTTAATTATTAATTAATTAAGTTATAATTAAAATCTAAATTATCTCTAATCACTTCATTAAATAAATCTTAATCATAAATTAAAATTTAATTAATCATCCTTAATTATAGATTAATTAACCTTAATTAATTTATCTCAAATCTAATTAATTAACTTAAAAATCATTAATTACTTAATTAAACATCCACATTATTAATTAATTAAATAATTAATGTTCATCTTAATTACCTTAATAATTAAATGAATCCAATCATTTAATTTTATTTATCTTTTAGATAAACATTTCTTATTTAATTATACATTTAAAAACAAAATGTTTTTAAATTTACTTTAAATTCTATTTAACTTCATTTTAACTTAAGACTCAACTTTATCTTAAATAAGATTTTAAAACAATTCAAAACTTTTTATCATATATGTTAAAACATCTACCTTATCAATAAGTTAAAACAATTTAAATTACAAATTCAATTTAAATTCAAATCAATTTAAAAATTACTTTAAAATTTCAAAATTGAAATACAACTTCCAAACTCATTCTAGTTTTAACTCTTTAAAATTCTTCCTACAATCTACAACTTCAATTCAAATGCATATCATTTTAATCATTCAAACGCAATTTGAATTTAAACCTTTATTTTAAAAATCCGAGGTTTGAATTTTTAAATCCCAGATTTAAAAACTCAGTTTTGAATTCACTTTGAATTTCTAATTTAAATATTTATCCTTTCAATTCAAATGCAAATCACATATGCATTTACACTTGTGAGTTTGAAAATCAGATTTAAATTTTAAAACATAAATGAATTTAAATCTCTGACAAACAAATTTGAATTCATATCCAAATTTCAGATTTTAAAAGAAAACCCAGAATAAATTTCCATTTGCAACTTAAACTTTATCTTTACTTTTAAAAACAGAAAACAGTTTCTATTTTTATTTAAAAACCAAACTTTAAAATTTTCTGAATTTAAATTATTTCAAAAAAAAAACAGAATTTAAACTTATTTAAATTCAGTTTTAAAATACTAGTAAAAATTTTAGTTTGCATTCCTACTAACACCTCAATTCTATTTAAAAAAAACTGGAAACAAGTTCCCGTCAAAAACTAAAACCTGAAATACTTACTTACTTTTTTTTTAAAACTCAAATTATTACAAAATCAGAATACAAACTTTTTGAATTCTTATTTAAATTTTGGTCTTAACTCAGTTCAGATTTTAGTTTACTTTTAAAAACTTTATTACTACTTTTAATTTTTAAACCTGTAACAGGTTTCTGTTCTAAATGAAAAACCTGAAGCAAAACAAACTCGAGCAACCCTATTTTTTACTTCGGGTCAGTACCCTACTTACTTCGAGTTTTCCCTCAAATAACCCGAGACCACCCCGAGACAAAAATTCTGCAACCAAAAATCAACCCCAAACCAGCACAACTCCTTCCTGTGCACCACTTAAACCATCTCAGGCCACCTCTACCATCAACTCTGGCCATCCCCTATCGATTAGTGACTACACTTCAACTTTAAACCCCCAGATCCCAAAACATCCACCTCGAGTTTGAATTCAGGTATAAAGTCAAAACCTGAAAACACAGTAACCACAACCAAATCAAACCTGTCAACATCAATATCTCCTCTTCCCGACCATCATCAACATCCATACTCCGGTGACCACTCCATCAACCCATCATCTATCATTACCCAAAAGACCCTTGAACTCGATTCACTATTGAAACTGCAGCACCAAAATTTCTTTAAACCCAGTAAACTAGGGTTCATAACCAAAAATCCCAAATTTCAATCTCAAACTTGAATTGCAAACCAATTTAGAAATTTTCCTATAATCTATGATAGATAAACTATCACAAGAAACAAATTCAGCCAGTTCAATTACAAGGATCAACTAAACTTGTCCAAAGTGTAAAATACAGTTAATTTGAAACTTCTCTTTATTTCTAACACTGTAAATTTTAATTTTAGTTTTAAAATTCTTGAATTCACTTAATAATTCTATTAATAATCCTAAAACATTAAATTATAACATCTGAATTTTACTCTAAGCAATTTTGTTCTGTGTAACTTTATTTTTTCAAGTTACAGACAATCATATGTAGTTCATATAAAATTAGACTTACACCATTCTAAAACAAACATGACTTGTTCAAAAATCTAAGTCCAAATCAGCAAACAAGTCCAAGGAAAAATTCAGGAATCAAACATGAATTTGAAATTTTGAAGATCTCACATGCACAGTCATCATCTTGTTTACAAACACATACTTGCAGGTAATTTCATATATATTCATTTGTAATTTATAAAGCATGCACACTTACCTATTAAACAGTTTATAAAAATTGAGTTACTCACATGGACTAAAATGTAGAGCACCATTTCAATTGCATGTTCCAGATTTTTAGCATGCAGGCTTCCTTTGTTTCCAGATGCAAAGAAATGCAGACCTATGCTTGCTTTTAATCTTGATTAATACATTCTTTTAGTTTTTACATGCAGGCTTCAAATTGTTGCATGCAGGTCTTTAAACTTGAAATTGCAGTAGTCTTGCATATTTCAGAAGAACTGCAGGTTTTGTATTTTGGAAGATGCAGACCTTTATTTTGAAAAAGAGGAGTTTGGATTCAATGCATTTACAGGTTTGAAAAAAAATGCAAGTGTTTGCTTGATCATGAAGAGGAGTTTCAGATTTCATATTTCTTTTTAGAGTGAGGAATGAAAAAGAGAAAAGAAATGAGTAAATGCAAGTTATATAGCTTATTTATGATGAATTAAAATTAAAGATAAATAAATATTGAAACATGACACTTGTACAAAATTACTAACACTTGTTAACTTACTCTTTTAAATATTTAACACATGTTTAACTATGCATACATGTGTCTTTAAAATGTTTTGGTATTTAAATTAAATGTTAATAAATGTTTAAACTTAGTAAATTATTTTTAGAGAACAAGACAAAGTATTATGAAAACAATATACAAATTACTATTTGAAAAACAAACTTTTAAACATTTAAAATAAATTTACACAAGAGTTTGTAACTTATTGAATACATGTTTACATTTTAAATTGTATTTTAAATTTCAAATTAATTTACAAATCAAAATTATCAATTAATAATTTAAAAAGAATTACACAAACATTTATGTAACATATTTTAATATACAAACTTAAGTTAAAATGAAATTTTAAACCAATAAAATATTTATCTTACATATTTAAAATCATATAGTATTTTATTAAATATTTTTGAAAAGTTTAAATTAAAAACAAATCAAAATTTCCATTTTTAAAACATTAAAATTATGCTATACTAATTAAATTAAGAACAACTTATCTATTTAAAATATATAAATACATATACATTATTAAATAGAAAACAATTTATTAAATTATTAAAAATAATTTCACAAATTAAATATTTAAATAAAGAAGATTATAGAATTATTAAATCCAATTTATTAACAAAATTTATCAATTCAATATAAATTTAAAACACAGATTATTAAATTTATATTGTCCAAATTTACGGGATATTGCAATCCTTCCCCCTTAAAAGAATTTTGTCCCCGAAATTTAAAACAAAGGTAATTTAATAATCTATTTACAGATTTTATTTTAAAAACACCGCATATGTTAATCATATGCTAACAACCAAAGCAACCAATACACACAATCAAAACAAATCTAATTATCCAAAAGAATTTTGGATAAAACTTCACGAGTTTCCCCGGTGTGTGTGTGTGTGTGTATATATATATATATATATATATATCGGGATACTCGCTCTATAAAATCCAATCAACCAATACTATTAAACTATAAAGCTCCTAACAACAATTCTATACAGAATATCAGACTACAAACGAGTCTGACTCAACAACCAAACCATCCTAAACTACTGGTTCTACAACCAGAAATATCAAACACGTACTCCCTCAGAGATACGTGAAACACCCTGAATCCCAGTTATCCAAACTGGCAATTCATCCCTAGAAAACCAAATACTGATCTTACCCAACACAGAAGAAACCAAAACACTTCGGAGCTAGCTTTCCAAACTTATAGCTCCGTGGATCAGAGAAAAACTTAACCAAATTCAAATCTCCAATTCCAGAATCCAAATTTCTCTGCCTCATATCCATAAAAACTCTTCGGACGATCCTGGACTTCTAACATCCATCCTGATCAGCTTAACTCTTGCTGATTCCAAAAGAAACAGACTGAATCAAAAACAATCCAATGATCTCCTCAAGATCAATCAAAACCAAGAACACAAACCCTGCTTCTGAACAACAGAAGACAGAACAAACTTCTTCTTATCTGGAAAAGAAACATTCCCAAACTGCTTCCGCTGCACAACTCTGATCTGAAACATAAGAAAATGCTGACGAACAGCACAAGCACAGACTAGACAACCCAGCACAGAAATATGGTTCCACAGATCCATAAGAAAAACTCAGATGTTTCTCCGAAACTAGAGTTACTTCACCAACTTCTATTTCAAGGAACCATCCATCTACTAACTGAACCACCAGTACCAATCCTGGAAAGCAAACTCGACCTCCAGATGCAGACAAACTCTGATTTCCTGGAAGAAATCCGGATAATCTCCAACAAACACAAGAGAACATACTATCGCAAGTCACTTTTGCGATCAACACAGCCTAAATCCAAAGAAAACTGCTCTCTCCTTACCAAACAGAACAGCTTATGCTGACTTAGCCAACTTACCAGAGAAACGGATCCACTTTGCTGCTTCTGAACTCCACTTCAGAAAAACTACTCAGCCAGAAGACTCCCTATCAACTCAGAATACTCAGCTAAACTCAGCCACATCACCAGGCAGACTCACTTCTTACTCTTGTTCCAAAGAAATATCTTTAGAAATATCCATAGTCACTGCATCTCATCACGCAGCTACTAATTCCTGAGGTATCAAGATACCATCACTTGCTTGCTTCTGTCCAACCGACAGATCCAAACTCAACTCTGCACTTCAAAGATGAACTCCGAACCTTTACAAGTTTCCTTTAGAGATCGATGAAGTCTTTCCTCACAACAGAACTCACTTGAGACGATATTAGGTCTACAGTCTCGACAAATACACTTCCAACCTCATCCATCAAACTCCAACCAATGGTAGTCGTGTTACACACACTTCTACCTCATATACCTTTATAGCTTATATTGGAAAAACCTGAACGGGTTATCCAACAAATAGGTAGAACCAATTATATATATATATATATATATATATTAAAAATACAAATACGCTCTCTCAAGATAGACACCACTACAGAGCCTAGGTATTCACTCAACCTAATGCTCTGATACCAACTGAGACGAACCGACTTTTTCTCCACAAAAAGTCGTATCATCCTGAAGAAAGAAAGGGATAGAAAAGAGAAAAGAAAGAAGAGAAACAAGAAACAACGCAAGAATCTCAACAGCGGAACGAATAAATTATATTAATAACATAAGTATAACATAGTATACATCAAATATCAGAGTTACACAGACATATACAACACATACTAGACAGTTATAAACACCTGTCTAGTTATTACAACTCAATCACAACACAGAAACACTCAGAGGTACCAACACAGCGGAACTATATAACTATACGCAGAAGCCTCCTGCTCCATATGCTCCTCCACAATTCGTCAAAGCTAACCTAAATCCTAACCTGAATTCCCTTGACTACTCATAAAAATTTGAGTACCCAAGAGTTAAAGAAAAACAGAAATAACTCCGGGTCAGACATGGGTTTGGTGTGAGTAACAGGTTAAAGTTGCTTAATTTTCAAAAACCTTTTGAAAAGAAAGGTATCACGTAAGACTTCCCACACATAAACATGGAAAAGTTTTTACCTTACGCTAACCAAAACATTTGATAGAAAATCTGATGATATTATAATAGTGTCTAGGGTTTTCAAATAAATAAGAAATAGCCGAAATTGTTACATTTATTAAATTCCAGCTACTAGCCACAAAAGTGGGTAATACAATCAAAACCGTTGGCACTTATTGGGTTTTTGATTCCATACAATGGCAGGGCTACTGGGGTACCATCCGTCACAGTACGTGGCCTAGATCACCGTACCGAGGAGCCACCCTAACTCCCCTGCAACACAAAGACGGACCCGTTCCTTACTGAACAGTTTCAAATAAGACAACCCCGACGGTTGTCATGATCAACCATCCACACAGCCGAAATATAAAGGGACCTCTAGACAGGGGTAAATCTTACTCTCCAGTGGGTGCGACCCACGAAGCTTTGCTGCACCTCCCCTGTTTTAGCCATTCCCGGTTGATGAGGCTTGAGGTTACGATTACCTTTATAGGACATATCACTCAGAATGCTCATCATCTACCTGACGATGTTCTAAAAGCATTCAATCCATACAAGTTCGTTCCGGGTTCGAACGAAACCGAAGGCATTATCTCGTTACACTCATTTTGGAATCACTATCAGAGTTAACGACAATAACCCTTGCACTCTGAATCACCATCTCGAATCTATAAGTACTATTCCTTCAAACTCATTACGGAATCACCCATAGAGTTATACTGACGTATAGCCCTTACACCTCGAGTCTTCACTCGCTCCACTTGGATTAACGACCTAACGTTTAATTGGAATCGATGTGGTTTTCGGATGTCCAAATATAGAAACCCGATCCCGGTCTCATCGAAATCCAAAGCATGTCTTATTAAGGCCAAGTTGTTTTAAGTTTAAAACAATTCAATTCATTATCTAAATATACACAGATAGATAATTCACAACACAATATATAATCAATCTTATCATTATCAACAGATAATTCATATCAAAATCAGATAATCCATATTATCATCCAAAAGCAACCAATGCATCCATATCACATACACTACTCATCTCATAACTGAGATTACAAACCATACCAGGCAACCAATACCATTCATCAAACATAAGCAACTATCTAATGATCACACAATTTTATAATTAATTTAAAATGAATTAAATTAATTATTCAATCTCTAATTAATTTAAAATGAATTAAATTAATTACTTCATCATTAAAATTCTGCTTAACTTAACCATTCATTGATTTCCAATCAATTTATAAATCACCATCTCAATATTCATTTCAATTAATCATTACTGATTAACTATCCCTAATTACAATAAGTAATTAACTTATAAGTTAATCACATAAGTTAATTACTTAAACCCTTTGCAAACAATTAACTTGTAATTACTAAATTAATTAATTAACTAAAATTAATTACATTAATTATTTATTCCTTATTAATTATACCTTAATTAATCAATTCCAAATTACGTCATTAACTAATTAATTAATGATTCTAATTACATTTAATAAATTATAAATTAATTACATATGTAATTAATCTGAAATTAATCCACAAATAAATATTAATCACCCATGATTAATAACCATTCAGTAATTAACTACTTTAATTACTCATCCCATAGTTAATTATTCTTAATTAATTATCTAAATTAATCCCCTTGATTAATTTCAAAGTAATTTAAATCCAATTACTTCTATATCAAATATCTTTAATTACACCCTGTAATTATTAATTACTTCCTTAAGCAATTACAAATTCATAAATTACATAAAGTAATTATCAAACAATTAACAAATGTTTAAATTAATTTAACTTAATTAATCTAAACTAATCACATTAATCAAATTAATTACACCAAGTAATTAATTCATTAATTACTTTTATTAAGAAATAAACAATTGATTATTATTAATTAATTAATCTAATTAATTATCAAAATTAATCACATTAATTAATTGTTAAAATAATCTTAAGTTAATGACCTCATTAACATTTCTTAATTTCTTAATTAAGAATTAACTTAAATTAATCATTATTAATTATCAATTAATTAATATTTAATTATCATTTAATTAATATTTAATTATTAATTAATTAAGTGTTAGTTAAAATCTAAATTATCTCTAATCACTTGATTAAATAAATCTTAATCATAAATTAAAATTTAATTAATCATCCTTAATTATAGATTAATTAACCTTAATTAATTTATCTCAAATCTAATTAATTAACTTAAAAATCATTAATTACTTAATTAAACATCCACATTATTAATTAATTAAATAATTAATGTTCATCTTAATTACCTTAATAATTAAATGAATCCAATCATTCAATTTTATTTATCTTTTAGATAAACATTTCTTATTTAATTATACATTTAAAAACAAAATGTTTTTAAGTTTACTTTAAATTCTATTTAACTTCATTTTAACTTAAGACTCAACTTTATCTTAAATAAGATTTTAAAACAATTCAAAACTTTTTATCATATATGTTAAAACATCTACCTTATCAATAAGTTAAAACAATTTAAATTACAAATTCAATTTAAATTCAAATCAATTTAAAAATTACTTTAAAATTTCAAAATTGAAATACAACTTCCAAACTCATTCTAGTTTTAACTCTTTAAAATTCTTCCTACAATCTACAACTTCAATTCAAATGCATATCATTTTAATCATTCAAAAGCAATTTGAATTTAAACCTTTATTTTAAAAATCTAAGGTTTGAATTTTTAAATCCCAGATTTAAAAACTCAGTTTTGAATTCACTTTGAATTTCTAATTTAAATATTTATCCTTTCAATTCAAATGCAAATCACATATGCATTTACACTTGTGAGTTTGAAAATCAGATTTAAATTTTAAAACATAAATGAATTTAAATCTCTGACAAACAAATTTGAATTCATATCCAAATTTCAGATTTTAAAAAAAAACTCAGAATAAATTTCCATTTGCAACTTAAACTTTATCTTTACTTTTAAAAACAGAAAACAATTTCTATTTTTATTTAAAAACCAAACTTTAAAATTTTCTGAATTTAAATTATTTCAAAAAAAAATAGAATTCAAACTTATTTAAATTCGTAGTTAAATTCAGTTTTAAAATACTAGTAATAATTTTAGTTTGCATTCCTACTAACACCTCAATTCTATTTAAAAAAAAACTGGAAACAAGTTCCCGTCAAAAACTAAAACCTGAAATACTTACTTTTTTTTTTAAAACTCAAATTATTACAAAATCAGAATACAAACTTTTTGAATTCTTATTTAAATTTTGGTCTTAACTCAATTTAGATTTTAGTTTACTTTTAAAAACTTTATTACTACTTTTAATTTTTAAACCTGTAAAAGGTTTCTGTTCTAAATGAAAAACCTGAAGCAAAACAAACTCGAGCAACCCTATTTTTTACTTCTGGTCAGTACCCTACTTACTTCGAGTTTTCCCTCAAATAACCCGAGACCACCCCGAGACAAAAATTCTGCAACCAAAAATCAACCCCAAACCTGCACATCTCCTTCCTGTGCACCACTTAAACCATCTCAGGCAACCTCTGCCATCAACTCTGGCCATCCCCCATCGATTAGTGACTACACTTCAACTTTAAACCCCCAGATCCCAAAACATCCACCTCGAGTTTGAATTCAGGTATAAAGTCAAAACCTGAAAACACAGTAACCACAACCAAATCAAACCTGTCAACATCAATATCTCCTCTTCCCGACCATCATCAACATCCATACTCCGGTGACCACTCCATCAACCCATCATCTATCATTACCCAAAAGACCCTTGAACTCGATTCACTATTGAAACTGCAGCACCAAAATTTCTTTAAACCCAGTAAACTAGGGTTCATAACCAAAAATCCCAAATTTCAATCTCAAACTTGAATTGCAAACCAATTTAGAAATTTTCCTATAATCTATGATAGATAAACTATCACCAGAAACAAATTCAACCAGTTCAATTACAAGGATCAACTGAACTTGTCCAAAGTGTAAAATACAGTTAATTTGAAACTGCTCTTTATTTCTAACACTGTAAATTTTAATTTTGGTTTTAAAATTCTTGAATTCACTTAATAATTCTATTAATAATCCTAAAACATTAAATTATAACATCTGAATTTTACTCTAAGCAATTTGGTTCTGTGTAACTTTATTTTTTCAAGTTACAGACAATCATATGTAGTTCATATAAAATTAGACTTACACCATTCTAAAACAAACATGACTTGTTCAAAAATCTAAGTCCAAATCAGCAAACAAGTCCAAGGAAAAATTCAGGAATCAAACATGAATTTGAAATTTTGAAGATCTCACATGCACAGTCATCATCTTGTTTACAAACACATACTTGCAGGTAATTTCATATATATTCATTTGTAATTTATAAAGCATGCACACTTACCTATTAAACAGTTTATAAAAATTGAGTTACTCACATGGACTAAAATGCAGAGCACCATTTCAATTGCATGTTCCAGATTTTTAGCATGCAGGCTTCCTTTGTTTCCAGATGCAAAGAAATGCAGACCTATGCTTGCTTTTAATCTTGATTAATACATTCTTTTAGTTTTTACATGCAGGCTTCAAATTGTTGCATGCAGGTCTTTAAACTTGAAATTGCAGTAGTCTTGCATATTTCAGAAGAACTGCAGGTTTTGTATTTTGGAAGATGCAGACCTTTATTTTGAAAAAGAGGAGTTTGGATTCAATGCATTTACAGGTTTGAAAAAAAATGCAAGTGTTTGCTTGATCATGAAGAGGAGTTTCAGATTTCATATTTCTTTTTAGAGTGAGGAATGAAAAAGAGAAAAGAAATGAGTAAATGCAAGTTATATAGCTTATTTATGATGAATTAAAATTAAAGATAAATAAATATTGAAACATGACACTTGTACAAAATTACTAACACTTGTTAACTTACTCTTTTAAATATTTAACACATGTTTAACTATGCATACATGTGTCTTTAAAATGTTTTGGTATTTAAATTAAATGTTAATAAATGTTTAAACTTAGTAAATTATTTTTAGAGAACAAGACAAAGTATTATGAAAACAATATACAAATTACTATTTGAAAAACAAACTTTTAAACATTTAAAATAAATTTACACAAGAGTTTGTAACTTATTGAATACATGTTTACATTTTAAATTGTATTTTAAATTTCAAATTAATTTACAAATCAAAATTATCAATTAATAATTTAAAAAGAATTACACAAACATTTATGTAACATATTTTAATATACAAACTTAAGTTAAAATGAAATTTTAAACCAATAAAATATTTATCTTACATATTTAAAATCATATAGTATTTTATTAAATATTTTTGAAAAGTTTAAATTAAAAACAAATCAAAATTTCCATTTTTAAAACATTAAAATTATGCTATACTAATTAAATTAAGAACAACTTATCTATTTAAAATATATAAATACATATACATTATTAAATAGAAAACAATTTATTAAATTATTAAAAATAATTTCACAAATTAAATATTTAAATAAAGAAGATTATAGAATTATTAAATCCAATTTATTAACAAAATTTATCAATTCAATATAAATTTAAAACACAGATTATTAAATTTATATTGTCCAAATTTCCGGGATATTACAGTCAATGAGGGTAGCTACCTTTAGCGGACATATGTTCTTCGATTTTCTTTTTGGACTCGGTCTACACTATTACCCTTGATGTTGGTTTCAACTGGTGCACCTTGATTTGGGATGACTTCCCTTTAACTTGATATGGGATGGATGGACGCGGCGGGAAGTCATGGTTACGATGCCTTACCACCAGCGCTGCGACCCGAACTGGTAGTATCCTACCTTTGGCATTGCCTCAAGCGCCTTATCATACTTTTATCCTTATACGAGACCACTACGAGTTTGGTTTATTATTGTCGTATCACGGCGCATCCATATCCCCCAATGTACTACTGGGGTGTTATGTGCAAAGTGTATGCCAATGCTTAAAAACGCATTAAGAGAGATTAATGTAAAGCCTTAACGCTAAGAAAAAATATATCTTATTGATTAGACATTACATAAATATAGTATTCTACTATATATAGATATTTTGATGGATCCTTAAGAGATGGAAAATCCTGTAACATCTCTTGAGTTATTGCATGCACATTATACACTGGATAGAAGATGTAAAATCCTTTAAACATCTCTGACGCTATTACACTCCAATTATATGTGGTATTGATTTAACTTACATAAGGATATTTTAGTTCTGACTCGAGTGTATTGTTTTGCTTTATGCTTGGGTCAGTCTTGAGTTTTCAATGCGTTGAAGATCAATTATTCTGAAGGAAGAAGATAAAGATTTGGTATATTATTACTAGTATTATTCCTACATCATATTGTTCTGCTGAATTGTTTTATTATGTCTCTATTGTATGTATAACTGTGATTGATGTTGTAAAAGTATAATCAAATAATAGTGTATGCAGCTTCATGAACTGTTTATTTGATTATTATATTTTGTCATTACGCTACGAGATTCTATGTTTATTTTCTTCTTTTCTTATTTTTTTAATTAACCCCATTGATTATCTATGTTTTAGATTGTTTTGAATTGGACATATTATCGACTTAAATCTCCCAAAATGTGGGTCGTCGTATAATTTAAAATAAAAAAGAAAACCAAATTATTGTGTTGAAATATCATAGAGAAAAGATGATTACCTAATAGAAAAATAAATTGACTAAGATTTATATAAAGGATATTTGGATCTAAGTAATACTTATTTGATATTGAAAATTATGACGATATATTTAAAGTAGAGTTGACTAAGTAAATTTGGTAGTAAACAGGAGATAAGTGGTATTGGAATTTCAATTGATTAGCCCGTTAACTAGTCAATTAAAAATACTTTAAGATGTAGATAAATATTTTTGTTGAAGGACCTAAATTTTAATTTATAATAGGGTCTCGTGACCCAATGATGCCACTGTGTGATCCATCGGTGGCCTATTTTGGACTCAGGTTGAACCTAGACCCATATTAGACTATATATAATAATATTTATCGATCCAAGTCTTTTTTCTCTTATTTTCTAAAGGTAATTAGATGCTACTGATGAGGAAACTGATGATGTTATAGATTCAAGTGTACATTTATGATGGTTGATCGTTATTTGAAATTGATTCGTTTGTTATTCGCGACACTGAAACATGATACGATGATGACATGACCATAAATGAACCCGTGGTGTAAGTAGGTGGCCTAGGATAAGGACATGGACCTGTAACACAAGTAGGTGGTCAAGGTATTACATTACTCACATATGGTGCTTGGGTGGACCGGTATGGAGGATGGATAGTAAGCGATCCTGCAGTGTAAGACGCCAAGTCCCGAACGTGAATCCAGTTTGTGTACAAGGAAAACAAGCGACCATGTAGGGCGTAAGGCTAGTCCAAGGAAGTAAGTCCTATATGCGATTGACGTGACAGTGGACAACATGTGACCCTGTAGTGTACGAGGCGAATCCATGGAATGAGTCTATATAAATGTGATGCGATATGACTAGATGTATATGTTAGTTAAGACATGACTAGATGGACGAGACGCAACCGAGTGTTGGACTCGTTTCGTGCCAAAGTATTATTTTTGTAGTATATGTAGAGTAAAGCATGGCCCACTCACTAGACTTATGTTTGACCCACTCCAATGTTGCCCATTTATTTATATATGAAGGTTGATAAAGTTTGGGAATGAGATAGTATGAAAGACAAAGATTTGTTTGTACATATTGTATATGATGTAAATAAGTGTTATGACCTGGATTTGATTATGTACAATTCAGAGTTGATTTGTACTGTACATACATTAGTATTTGACAGTTAGACATGCTATAATGATGTGATATGATTATGATTGTTATTGATGTTATACATTATTTCCATCTGCTATGAGACTTTGAAAGTTATTAGCTGGATCTATGTTTGCTCTTCTTTATCATATCCCAACGACTTGTCCTTTTTGGTTCTCGAGGTGTTGAACGTTGGTACGGGCGTTGAACCATGGGTCAAAAAAGATAGGTTGTTACAATTATGTAACTTTAGAACTTTCCAAGTTTCTTGAAAACCTAACACATGATAGTGTGCATTTTGATATGTTCTTAAATAATCAATTTAAATCCCATAACCTATATCTACAACATAAAATTTTCACATGAAGGATATAGATTTTTTTTGCTATTTCATTAACATAAGATTATAGTTTACTATCATTGGAATTACATTTCCAACTAGTCATTACGAAACTAAATGTCAAATCAAAATTAACAATAACTAGAATATTCTATGTTTGAAATTTCTTTTTATTTATAATATTGATAATTAGTCTCTTCAAACTTTAGTATGAATATGTGTTTTATCAGTCTCTCCAATGGCAATTAAAAAGAAAGGATAATAATGTATATTTATCTAATTTCATCAAAAACAATGAAATATGTCCTTTTAATGATATGTTTAGTTATGATTGAGACACTACGTAAGACTTTATGTGAGCTTGCTAGAAAGTTTCACCTACCATTCTGTGTGATATCCTATGAATAATACTGTACATAAAAATTCCAAATAATTCAGGGATTTATATACATGGAGTGTCAATTAAGTCATATATACTAGCTAATATATAATAAAGAAGACCGAACATTCTAGCAATATGACTAAGCCAAGAAAGGATTTACATACATTTATTGGCACATCAAGTTATGAAAATTGTTTTCATAAAACATACCAAATATTATTTATGAAATAATTATTGTTTTTCAGTGTTGATTGAAAAATAGACATAGTTTCATTTCAATACGTATATTATGAATATTTCTTATAAAATAAAACTGTAATAGTAGTATTTGCGATGCATTGGAAAATTCAAAAGTATCTAAATTATTTTCGATCGTTTTGGAATTATGGACTAAGCCAATTTTTAGAGAAATAATTCTTTGATTATATGATTATGGGTCATCTAATACTTGTAAATTATATCTCAAACAATAAAAGGGAATGCACCCATTTAATGGAAGTGATTACAAAAGTTGATGAACTCCACGGATTGATACATATAGATGTATGCAATCGAAAGTCTATTAATTCCGAAATGGTTCCATGTATTTTATTTTATTCACTGATGAGTTATCACAAACATTAATATATGTATTTGATGCACATTTAGTTTGTCCATAACAAGCTCATAGAATACAAATCAGAAGTAAATTAAATAACATGCAAAAGAAAGTAAAATGATTCGATTTGATCAAATATGTGAGTATGCTAGAAAGAGTTTTGAACACATCTAAAATAAATAAAGATTCAATTTCAAAAGTCACTCCTTCCTGTAATGCATTATAATGTATCGATAAGGTGTAATCGAGCTTTGTTGAACAAAGTACAATTAGTTGTGAGTGAAGTTGAGTTAACATCTTTTCTATAAGGTCATGTACTTAAGATTAGTACACAAAATTAAAATTAATTTCATCTAAAGATTAGTTTACATAATCCTACAAGATAAA
The DNA here is from genome assembly GCA_030765085.1 of Allium cepa. NCBI lineage: Eukaryota > Viridiplantae > Streptophyta > Magnoliopsida > Asparagales > Amaryllidaceae > Allium > Allium cepa. Next base: position 448,395,383 of record CM060931.1, read on the forward strand.
GATTTACAAGAAACTCCAATATATACTAAACAAAAGAGTTGGCAGGTTATGTGGGTCGAAAGACTATATGTAATAATTATACACGAGGGATCTTGTATGAATCACCCCAAAAGGATTTTGGGGACGACTTTCAATGTATGAACAATTCATGTTTTCAACGTAAGTATTGTGAACTAAAAATCAAATCAGTTTTATGTATAAGGAAAGTACCTATTCTGTTGCATTGACAAATAATCGTTGTTTCATGAAATACCAACTTCGTAGCAAAGGAATTTCTTTGAAAGATTATTGATATTAAATTGGATTTTGATACAATTCAAAGATAAAATAGATTATGTGGGATGAAATGAAATTGACCTAGCCTAAACAAACCCATCACATCAAAGTGCCTAATAAGTATTCTCACATATTGAAGTGAAATTATGCGTTTCTTATCAATGTTGAGAATAGATAATCCTTAGTTGTAAATTAAGAAATTAAGAGTACTGACTCTATATATGGCATGGTATGCAAATTCGAAATGGATTCCAAGTACGATATCAAAATATGATTTTGATACTTGTTCCCGTAGGGACGTGATCTGTTACAACTCGTACCTTAATAGGCCTAAATTTTGACAAAAATCGAAACCTAAGTCCATCAAAGCACAGATCATTAGATTTGGTACCTGCAAATAAGCATGTGTATTATTAGAGATTGATAGAAATCTAAACTCACAGCAGAAACAATAATATAAGAATACTGACTATGACTACTATGTTGGAATTAATGGTATGCCTTTGATAGCAGTTTTTCACATCAGTATCGAGCATGAGAGAAAAGTGGTCTTCTCCAACAACTAAACAAGTCCAGCTCCAATGACCTGTTTCTCTAAATCTATCTCTTGAGTTGTAATAAGGAGGGAGTCTGTGATGACCTGGATTTTTAACGTCAGATAGTTAGGAAATTAACTAATTTTAAGTATTGAAATACTAATTTTATAAGTCGAACCAATAAAACTCTGATTTAAAAAAAGCTGGATAAATGTAGATTCGTTTAAAACTATAATAAATGTTGAATTTTAAAATCTCGAGAGATGATAAATCTTATAGTAAAAAAATAAATAATATATTTCACCATTTTAAATCAAGATGAAATATCCATAAGTATATAGATATATACATAAGCATTTTAATGTTTGAAACACATATATACAAGTATATAAATGTAGATATGTATATATAGGCCGTATGAATGATATATGGAGTTTGTAAAAATATGGATATATATATATATATATATATCAAAACCCACATAAGATATTTTGATTATTCCAAAGTTATATTTTTATTTCAAAGTTATATATTAATTTTTATTTTCAAAATCTCAAAAATAATTTACATTTAAATTGTACATGATAAACACTAGATATAAGTATATTTGTGGTTATAATTAAAGTTTTAATAACTTAAGTTTAAAATAAAAATAAAATTATAAAAAAAATAGCAAATATATAATATATATATGGTCATTTGTAGGGCAGGTAACAAAGAATATACTTATGCATTGGAATGTGATTTATATATAAGCTAGAAAGAAGATATATCAATTCTTCAAGCATACAAGTGTCAAATTTATTCCTTTAAAATAGATTTCATCATATAAAAAAATAAAAATAATCATTAAAGATGGAAAACTGGGTGCTGTGTACAGGTAGTTTATTTTTTTTTATATATCTCAAACTTCTTTGTTTTTTTCATTTTTTTTAAAACAAAACAATACCTAAAAAAAAGAGTGAAGAAACAAACAACTATCATTTACAACTGAAGTAAAACAAAGTATAAATTAAACTAAAGAAGGAATCAGATCAAAGTAATAGCTTGGAGTTTTTCAAATCTTGTTTCCTCTGTTCAAACTTCTATCTGTGAGTAATCTTTTCTTTTTTTTTAAAAACAAAATCTCCTTATTAACTTGTACATGCAAGAATTAACAGTAGAAATATCTTGAATATGACTTGCATGAATGAAAGTGTTTGTCTGGGTATATAAGTGAATGGCTATGAATATGTATATGGATATGGATGTCAAGTCCGTACATAGCTTGTCCGCTCTATATCAAGAAAATGTGAGTAAACTTATTCTTTCAAAAACAAAACTTTTATAAATTTAAGATTCGTGTTTAAAAATAGAATATAAATTTTGGAAATATTGTTGCAAAATAAACATATGTATATTTACTTATCGATGAATATGTGTAAGTGTAGAACCAGAGAAGCCAGGCTACACATCATTTTCTTCCTTGTCACCGCTCTATTTATTTCTTTAAAAAATGCTATGCTAATTTCAAAATATCTTATCTCCAAATCTAATTAGATTTAGTTTATGGAGTAAAAAGGAAAACGGTTTTTTTTCGATTTTACTTTGACCTAAAATTAGTTTTATAAGATGCTATTAAGTGTAAAGAAGTTAAGGTGCATATATAGTAGGTTAACCAACACTACAAGGAGATCGAGTGTTTTGTTTTGGATTTTTGATTTTATAATCTTGGTCAACGTTGGAAAAGAGGAATTTTAGAAGTGATTTTGTGATTTTTAATCATGCATGTACCGATATAGAAGGAGATTAATGGTAAATGCTTTTAGATGAAATTGGGACGGCCATGGTGATTTGAGGGCTAGACGTTGGTCGTGGTGGGGAATTAGGGGAGGGAGATTCGAGGAAAAACGGTGGGACATTTTTCTGTTGAGGGATTTGCATTGTCGTGCTCGATTTAGGGTTTAAGTGTGGTTGTTTTGAGTCACTGGTTTCTCGGCCACGGCGACGTGACAGGGAAACTATGGGCGTGCGTTTGAGGATGGTTTGGAAGATGAGGGAGTGGCAGAGCTCTGATTAAATTCTGAGGGTTTATTGTTGGGTATAGTGATGGAACAAGGCGATTTTGGTGATTAGAGTTTTTGTCCCAGGTCTGGGTTGATGGTCTGATTCGCGAACCAACGGGTTGTCGGGGGTTCCAAGTGGTGGCATGTAATGCTGGGGCAGGGCGTGACTCGGGTAGGGGGTCATCGACGGAAGTGATTGGTCGGAGCAGTCGTGCACGCGCACGGCATGCGTGTACGATTGGGTGATTTGAAAGGAAGGAAAGAAGTCGCAGGCAGAAATCAAAGAAGGAAGGAAGGGGGGTGAGTATCGGGCCGGGTTAAGCCAGGTTAAAAAGAGAAGCAAAAGAATAAAGAGAAAAGAAAGAAAGAAGGCTAGAGTTTACATATATACATTTATAAGATAATTTATATTCTCTTTCACTAAAATCTATTCCATTTAAATAATCCATAAATTTAAGAGAAATGATATTATATAGTTCAAGGGTAAATTGATCATATTATTATTTGGCTTAAATGTATCAGTATTAGTGATACTTCATAATTTATTTCCGTTAATGAGTTGTTAATTTGAAATGAATTTGGATAGAGATATAAATGAAATCAATTAAGAAAAGATAATATAAATCCTAAGGAGAAGATCATCTTGACATTGGTTATTTTCACTATATTACCTAACGATCCATATCTTTGTCTATCTGCATTGTTATTCGTTTCAGTTATTCTCGTTTGTGCCCTTAAGTGGATAGACGAGTCTCCAAATTTTTAATAATGTCGCCAATATAATAAATTGGTAATTTTTAAATGATCAACCCTTTATATGTTTCACTTGGTCGAGAGACCGGGATCAGATATCAGCTATACTCGGAACCACTTCAATTAAACAAGCATTATAATTCTTTACGGATTTGATTATAAATCGGATGGTTGGAATTGAATAAAATTGGGTAATCTGATCCTTTTAACTAAGTAACAGTACTTAGATATTATTTTGTGAAATAAGTGTTTGGCTATAGCAAGATAAAACTCGTAGTGATGAACGAGTTACCTGGGTTTTCAAAGAAGCTTACAACTTTAGTGTTTTATATTAAAAGGGTTTACTCACGCTAGTTTCCAACCTGACTCGGGTGTTACTTTATTGTAATGCTCGGGTCAGACCGAGTATTACAGATTTTCAGGTTAGGTCATTCTTCAGGAGACAAGTTGGATGGCAGAGACGTATTGATTCCGATAGGTATTAGAATACATATATATTGATTGTATTCAAGGACAAGTTATTATAACTGTCCAATTTATTGTGAATAATTGTACTCTGTTATATTGTATGTAAATCGACATTTACAGCTATTTTTAGTATAAATGCTGTTATTTGATATTATATTTTAATCTGCTGCGATTGTGAAATTTTGTGCTTTGTTTTTTGTTCTTCTTCTACCTCTTTTCTTCTTACCCTAACAATCTGGGATTTCCGGCGTTCGATTGCTCGGCACTTCTACAGTGAATGTATTAGTGTCGTATTTTCGGGGTCGAAAATTTTGGGTCGTTATGGAGTCATAACAACATTCTACCAATTGGAAAATCTATAAACTATCCATAACATAAATTTATACCGATTGATTTTCATTTGGTTTCTATGTCCATTCACGTTTGCAATTCTAATTTATCCTTGCATTGCACACACGATTACCTACCTATCTCCAAGGTATGACATACCGACGAAGCCTTATCAACCATCCAATACTTCCAAGTCCATTAGCCACTTGATACTTCTAAACATGAATGGGCTTCTACTATCGCTACATAATATTTTTAAAAGAGAAATAGTTATATTTCACCATTTAATACCTCAATATAGGTAGATTCCATCATTTAAAAACTATTCCCAACGTAGACTACTAGCGTCGTCACTATTGGTCTATTGGTCCTAATTACAAAGACCTTTGATTACTATATATGGCCTTATAATTTATAATAGGAATACCACTTTTGCATCTGCCGTTAGTAAAGTCTGAGCAATGCGAGAGACTGTACTCACACAACTTAGTACCTCATTAACAAGGAATAGGAAGGCTTGATCATTTAACAACTATTTATAGGTAGGCCTTTGCCATTTAATACATAATCTTAAGGCGGACTCCTCACTAGTACTATCTAGTTGACATTGCTCGGAAATCTCATTGAGCTACTTAATACTTCTTTTATAGGATAGTGGAAGACCTTACATTCCTTTTATACCTCAAACCTGTAGCGAACCTCTCCAGTGATATGTTGTTTCACTCTTTTAAATATGGAATTTCATTGGATTACTTCTTTCAGTATGGAGGTGGGCCCTAGGATAACCACTTAATACCTCAACACTGAATTAAACCTTTTTAGAGATATCCCTCACTGCTCCTAATTTCAAATTTGAACCATTTAATACTTTCAAATTAAGAGAGCAAGTCTAATCTCTCAGGTTGTCATAGGTCATAGTAGGTGAAAATATGAAAATGACCCTGTGGAGTGCTACTCCTTGATCAATAATTTGCATCATAAGGATGTAGGTCCAATTGACGGCGATGCCGCCAACACTAGCATAGGTGGTCTTCCATGCCATGGGATAAATCCGGTCATAACTTCCTGTCCTAGAGATGGCATTATGATGAATGATGTGCACAATTTGACGGGTAGTCAGACGTAGATTACTCATCTTCCAAACATCGACATCCTAGAAAAAGATCCGCTGTAAAATATTTGAGTTGGTCACTTCAAAATCATCATAGTTTTCATCCTTCGCAGAGGCCTCCAAAATCTTAATGAGATAATCATTAGTCTGCTCAATCAAGACACCCTTCACCTCCAAATGAATCAAACTGTTGCCTTCATCAAAATTCTTTGCCAACTGGACATCGAATAGGCAGATGCAGCATGGGTAGCATTCCCGCTCAAAGGTCTCGAAGCAGAGAATCCATGCAAATCCTATCACAACGAATTGCTCTTTTGGCCCAAAAGCGATAAAATCTTCTGCTCATTCCAGTCCAATTAAGTGGCCTCTTGAGGTTTGAGACCATAATGGTGCAAGGAAAAACTGGCAGTACGGATGGTGTCTTGGGGCTAATAAGTGTTCGAATGAAGGAAATAGGGTTTAGATCTAGAGGAGTGGTGGTGGGGCAAGATCTAACGTGCAAAACCAGCATGAGTGAGAGGTGAGAGGCTGCTGCTCCTAGGAAAAAACGACATCTCCTAGGGAGGAACGGAAGAGAGAGACTAATACTTGGAGGAGGAGGATGGAGATTAGGTTCGGCCTGGTAAGGAAGGATGAACGAAAGAAGGCAACTAGGGGATTTCAAACGCAACTTTAATAGTCTCCTTCCAGGTTCAAGTTGTGCTAAAACTCGTTAACTGGTAGAGTATTCTAGGTTTACCGCTAGGTGGTCAACCGCTAGATGGGATTGGTCATAAATTGAATCTACACCCAATTAGGGTCAGATTAAATAATAATAATCATTTCATGCCATCTACTTCGATTCGACCCGATCCGAAAAATTCCTGTCCTCATTACGACTGTGTCAAATCCTACTGCATAGTCCTAAATCATGCTCTAGCAATTCATAGTAGTCCCAACAAAACTGCAGCGACCAACAACAATTCCAAAATCCCAAACATATTTCAGTTGCTATTTCATTCCTACTTTGCACGGGAATATTTCTTCCAATAGCTAGTAGTAAAAAAATATTTCAAATTATATACTCAAATAAAATTGAATGTCATTAAATTTTGTCTATACCTTAAAGAGTGAATATTTTATAAACCTCGATTTTATAAGCCAGAAAATAACTAAGCTATATATATTCTCCATTATACTTGTTTCTAAATAATAGAAACTATTTCATACTAAAAATTACCTTAAAAATCAGACTTATATATATTTCAGGGTTCCCAAAAACTGAGTTTATTTTATTTTACTTTTTAAAACACAAATTTCCCATGTTGGAAAACTATTTTCTTGCCAAAAATCAAAATCAATCCTTTACTGGTATATATAAATAAATATTTAAGGATTTTAAAAATTAATCTTTTATAAACTAAATTTTTTTAACACGATCAATGTAGCAGTATACATGTTTCTTTGAAAATAGAAAATTTAAAACTTTCCCGAAATAAAATTTCCAAAATAAATCCTTAAGAAAAAATTCTTTGAAAACCCTTTTTCCAAAATTTTAGACATTTCCAAAAAATACTTTATAAAAAATTCTTTTATAGATTTTAGACTAAGGAATTGAAATTAATTCTCCAAATAAAAATCCAGTTTGTTATCAAAGAGGTGATCAACGAATGCATCCTAGCAAAAACTTAGCTTCGAGGAATTATGACATATAGACTCTAATTTCCCATCCATCTGAAATAAATGTGTTTCTCTAACTAGAAATCATCATCAAAATCTAAATCACAAAGTAGCTAGAATCACAACCATCAAGTCGAGCACCTCAAGTGTTTAAGATTCTACCACATGTCGTACTCATGCTCTTCATCATCAGCGCCTCGCGCATCGGCATCCATGGGGTGCTTCAACGGCATGAAAATCCTAACTCTAAGATATTTCCAACCTATAGTTGCTTTGTCCATTCCTTCCGAGTGGAACTACAATTACGTCTATAAAAGGAATTTTTAGAACCGAATGTAAAAATATTATAATACTATATAGAAAAGTATGAATGAGTTCCCTCGATTTATCCTAATTCCTTTGACTTACTAACCTAGGCTTTGGAACTAAAAGTAACAACCATACTTTAATGAAATTTGACAAATATTGAAGCCCAAGTCCATCAAAGCACAGATCTTGGATTTGGTACCAACAAATAAGTATGGGCATTAATAAAGATCGATATAAATCTAAATTCACAGCAGAATCAATAATAGGATAAGAATACTGATTGTGACTACTACCTTGGAATTAATGATATTCCTTGGATAGGTGATTGTCACATCAACATCGAGCATGAGAAAAAAGAAGGCTTCTCTAACAACTAAACATATCTAGATCTACTGACCTGTTCCTTTAAATCCAATTTGTGGGTTGTAACGAGGAGTGGGTCAGAACAATGTTTTGGTGGCTAGAAAATCTATGAACTGTCCATAATATAAATTTATACTGATTGGTTTCCATTTAATTATTATATCATTAAGGTTCGCAATTCTATAATCTTGCATTTCATATATGATTACTTACCTACCCATTTCCAAGATACGATATACTAACGAAGCCTTATCAAGCATCCAATATTTTCAAGTCCGTTAGCCACTTGATACTTCTAAATATGAAGCGGGCTTCTACTATCACCACATAATACTTTTAAAACAGAAATAGACAGACTTTGTCGTTTAAGACCTCAATCGAGGTAGACTCTATCATTTAAAACCTATTTCCATGGCGGACAACTAGCATCGCCATTATTGGTCTTTTGGACCAAACTATAGAGACCTTTGACCACTATATATGGCCTTATAATTTATAATAAACATACCACTAGCGCATCTATCGATGTTAAAGTCTTAGCAATATGAGAGACTATACCCAAGCCACTTAATACTTCATTAATAAAGACTACGCTTGCCTCTGACCATTTTACACCTATTTATTGGCAGGCCTTTGATATTTAATACCTAACTCTAAGACAGACTCCTCATTTGTATTATCTAGTTGACATTGCTTGAAAATCTCATTGGGCTACTTAATAATTTTTTATAAGAAAGAGAAGAACCTTACAGCCGCTTAATACCTCAAAACTGAAGCGAACATCTCCCAAGATATCTAGCATCACTTTTATAAATATGGAATTTCATTGGATTACTTCTATCGGTACGAAGGCGGGCCCTAAGATAGCCACTTAGTACCTCAACACTGAAGTAAAGCTTTTTAGAGATATCCCTCATCGACCAAATTGCATACTTCTATATGTATCAATCCGAAGATTCATCAACTTCTTATGCTGCTCCTACTCAATAGGTGCTTTTCCCTTTATTGTTTGATATATAGTTCACTAGTGTCATATGATTCATAATCATATAATCAAAGAATTCTGTCTTTGAACCGTGGATTACTCCATAATTTCAGAACCATTGCAAATAGCTTCGAATACTTTTGTTTTTCTTATGCACCATACTGCTATCAAAACAAATACCATTATTATAGATCTATTTCATAATGAATATTCATATGGAAATAGCACTGTGTCTATTTATCAGTCTGCACTGAAAAACATTTATCATTTCAAAAATAATGTATGATATGTTTTATGAAAAAAAATTTAGTAACTTGATGCGAGAAACAAGTGCTATATGGCAAGCCCCATTATTTCTTCCATTGATATAATAGCGTACGAAATATAAAGGTCCATTCAACCACTTAATGTAGACTATTTATTCCATGCATTGTAACTAGCTTATAGTCAAGAGTTTTCAAATCAAATATCTTGAACTCAAAAGAATAAATTTCATAGAAAATAATTTTTCATACATAAAAAATACATTTTAGAATAAAAATCATATTTATCATTCCAATATTAAGACTTAATTATTATTTTACAATTCTTGTTTCTGATGTTTCTTTAAGAAGCAGAAGCAACCATTCACTCTCTTCATCCCAATCGTGCCTTAAGTTACATTTACCCTCGTAAATTCATTTTCCTTTCTAAATTGTCGAACCATTCAGAAGAAAACCTTGATATAATATCTTAATAAACCTTTTACAAATGTGCATTTGGACCTCCCTAATATTTAACGATACTGAATATTGTAAACTGATCAAATTGACATTTCAATGCTTGAGTTCCTATACCTATATTGTAGCTTTTGGTCTAATGTTATATTTAACACAACAAGATCATTATTATAATCAATCAAATTGAATATAAGATTTCAAACTATGGTTTACTTTCTTATTTTAAATGAAAAAATTTCATCAAGTTTCGTACATTACAAATTGCAACTGTTCACAGTATAACATTTATATGTGATTATACATGGATCAAATATCCATATTCAAGTATTTCTTTTAGATTTTGAAACTCATAAAGGACAATAAATTGGCTTGGGCAAATAAATATATAAATGACCAATCATGGATGTATTAAGTGGTTCTAAAATTTGATGCTTGCATGGGTCTTGAAATAATAACATGCAAATAATATTTACTAGTAAGTATATTTTACATTTCTATTTGTCAATCATTAATTAAACTCATTTGTATATTTTAATTGCTAAACATTTATCAATTATATTAGTTACACAAATTTATCAATGTAGATTATTATAACCTTACATAACATATATTCTTATAATATTACAAAGGTTAAATGTCACCATTTCATTTTTCCAATAAGGCTTCCACTAAACTTTTGTGTTTCTCCAAACCCTAAGATGAAACATAGAGGTTTTTTGACTTTACTAGTGGGTGTTAGGACTCGTCAATCTTGGGATTCTAATCTTGAATTTGCTTAAGTCATAGCTCCACAAATGATGGATAACTCCTTATTGGTTGTATCATTTACAACTCCTAACCCACAGTTCCTTGCCCTAATCTCATTTCGACCTTGAGTTTACTCAACAAATTGTATGAAATTATAAACTTGTCCCTACCATTTCACGACGACCTATAATATACCTTGAGTGTGGTCAACAAATACATATAGTTATCTTGCGTCACATAGTTAATATATTAATAATACTATGCACGACATCTCTAGCTTGAGTTTGCTTTACAACCAAAGAGTATGCAAGTAATTTGTTAGTATATAAATGGTAGAGGACAACATTATTATTATCTGGTTTCTTAACCAAGCGGGCTTTAAAATGGATCTGGATGTTAGGATGAAGATGAAATGATTCACGGACTTGGAAACATGCTTGAAAGGCCAATATGAATGGACATAAAATTTAGAGTAAGGTTTGAGCTAAGAAAAGAGCATGGTACCGACCACTTTCTGATCGGTACCGTTGAGGTCGGTACCATTGATGCCAAAAATGGCACAACACCAAAAACTTATAGAAATATTGAGATATAGCATAAAATAAATGTAAAGCAGTAAGAACACCAAAGATTTTTTTATAGTGGTCCCACAGCCTCAAGCCTACATCCACTTTATATTTTATTTGTTAGATATTTAAGAGAGAATGAAATCACAAACACAAGAAATTGACAAGTTCTGAAGCCTATAACTGTCAATAATGTCTACCTTGGTGACTATTGTGAAGAGAGATAGGGAATGAAGAAAGAGAAGTGCAAAATGTCCGAGAATATACTCCTTTAGTTGCCATAAGGTTGATATTTATAGAGGAACAACTCTGTAAATCCAGGAGCTCATGTTGTACAAAGTCCATATGCAAGCCCAGAGGTGTAGAAGGAAACATGTCGGCCCAAATACCAAAAAGACCTCTTGTTATCAAGAGGTTTCTCTCAATATCAAGCAGTTTTGTTGGGTGAAAACCCTTCGTTTTCCTTTTTTTTGTCTCCTAACTCTAATTTGATGTGTTCCAAACTCTTTTTCATGAAGATTGAATTACTTTTGTCGTTTTCCTTGATACCATTTGTCTTATCCTACTTTCTTTATTTTCTCTCATCAATTCTCAGAATTGCTTTTCTATCCTATTAATAAAATACTTTATAACGATTGCTCAAGGTCATGTAAAAGTATGAGGAGTTCGGGGAAGTGCTAAGTGGAAGAAAATCCTCTTGGTACTGGGAGGTCATCTCGATACCGAGAGGTCCACTTAGCCCTGTGTTGCTTGAACCTTGTAAAATTCCAACTTTCGATTCTTCTAAGCATGTTTCCAAGTTCTTGAGTTGTTTCCTCCACGTATTGACATCCTTATTCCAGTTGAAATCTATTCCGTCAAAATGGCAGTTAATAGGTACGATCACTTTTATACCCCTTTTGGATCTCCAAAGTTATGGCACATAAATGGTTGGCTTGAGTGATCGTCTTGGTGTGTATTTATAAAGAAATATGTGAGCAACTCTAAGGAAGCGTTGAAGGAAAGAAGATGGGTACCAGAGATATCAAAACTTCTTGAAAACAACACAAATTCTAGTGAAAATTACTTGGACCTGGATGGTTCAAAGATAGAAGACCCAAGGAAGGAAGATGGGACGACTCCCCACAAAAAATCACGTCGGTACCGACCAGAGTGATCGGTACCACGATGAATTTATCAATCCGGGGACTCCATCTTCCACTTCTACATTCTCGGATCTGAATTTAGACTTGGTATATTGAGATTTGGAAATTCGACTGGACAATATACCTATAAATACAACACATATGACATTTGAGAAAGAATTTTTGGCATTTGCTTTCTTCATCTCCCATCTGTCGTCAATTTTAGCCACTAAGGAAGTTATTCTTGGCCCTTCTAGGCTGTTAGACCTGCTAATCCTTTGTACTTGTGACTATAATCTTTAATAATAATACAGTGGATGTAAGCCTTGGATTTGACGAACCACTTAAAAATTCTTTTTTTACTTCCTATTTTTGCTAGGTCTCTATATTTCTACTCGATCTAGGTGTCTTTATAGATCGAAGTATCAAAAGGTTAGATCAAAAAGGTTTCATCAAAGGATTTGAAGGATTTGCATACTAAAATTAGTGGCACCATCAAGGAAATCAGGTAGATCTAGAGCAGTAGCTGGTGTAGATAAAGAGTTTCCCATCATACATAAGTTAGCAAATAGCCGATAGTAGCGTTGCCAGGACCATCAACTCCTTAAAAGATGATCACTAGGGTGGAGTAAGATAAGATGATGTAGGAACTGAATTTGAGGTTTGCTGATAGTCCTAAGGCTCTATTGGACAAGTTGGATGCTAGCATATCTTGCTGATCCAATAGTCATAGAGGACTATGAGGAGTGGGAGGGAGACTTCACCTATTGGATCTGAAGAGGAGAATTGATCTGCTTCTAGAAAAAATAGGAGAGATGGAAAACAAAAGTAGAAAGAAAAGAGTACTTGAGCAGCATGGGAAATCGTTAGAGGAAATAGGAGAGCTCCTTATAAAGGGATTCAGATCGATATCGATTAGAATCAGGTTGGTACCGAGATGAATCTAAGGCCCTTAGACAAGTAAGGAGCTGAGGTTGTTGAGTTACCCGATTCTGAGGATGATCTGCAGCATGATGGAGATGGTTTTTAATTGTACATTGAAGTTCAAGATGCTAGTGTACAAACAAGCACTAAAGATCCAATCAAGCATCAAAAAAGACCCAATGGAGTGGTTCTCCTAGAGATTGGAGAACCTTGACATCAATGAGCAGACCGAGACTGTTTGTAGAGTCAAACACTTGGCTCGGCTTCTAAAAAACATCCTTCGGAGTACCAAGCCAGTGAGGTGCACATATCAGATATTATTAAGTGGGCGATGGAAGAGAATAGATGGAGAAAGAATGTGGGCAGGCGTTCTGCGCTTAATAGATCTCCATTCACGATTAATATTACAAGGGAGGAGTATCCTAGGAGGTTTATAATGCTAACGATGCCATTGTATAATTGGATTATCGATCTTATGTACCACTTGATGAATGGCATATGGATGATGCTAGAGTGATGGACATGATTTTGTGTGGAGGTTTTTTTCTAAAAGGTATGTCATCAATGTGGCTTACTCAGCTTGCATCGAATACCGTATTGACTTTCAATGAGTTGTTGAAGAAAATTTATTGCAGTTTAGGCTCCATACCGCTCAACTAAGCACATGATGTCCTTGTCAAGACTTTCCTAAGAACCTTAGGAGTTGTTGAAGGGGTTCTTGAATTGGTTTAATATAACAATTATGAAGGTTATTGATTCGAAGGAATATTTGGTGTTTATGGCGTTAGTCTGGGGCATACATTTGGACATAGACTTTGGAAAATGGCAGAAGATGAACCAACCGACAACTATGGAGGAATTCCACGAGAAGGCTAATCAATCCAAGCAACGCCTAAGGCGGGGGATCCTCTTTCCTCTTATGTTTTTATTTTGGTGATGGAAGTATTTACTTGCTTTTTAAAGCCTTTGTATCATAACAAGCAGATTCACTATCATTCCAAATGTAAGGACCTTCAAATAACTTCCCTTCTCTTTGCTGATGACATCATGATATTCACCAAGCCTAACCAACAATCTATTGAATCCATAAAATGTTCTCTTCATAGTTTCAACTTGATGACAGGACTTGAACTTAATCTTAATAAATCTAGTATTTTGTTTGCTGGAGTTTCTTGTTTGTAGAAACAGTTTCTCTCTACCTTTGCTGGAATGCAAACAATGAATCATGACATGACCTACCTTGGACTGCCTCTTTGTACATCAAGAGTAACACAATCAAACTGTTTATCTCTCTTTAATAAAATTACTGCTGTCATGGGGAGGTTGGCTACCAACTTCTTGTCTCAAGCTAGAAGACTAGTTCTCATCTAGTCAGTGTGCTTTTCCATGATGGTCTTTTGGGCTAGGGCTTTCATCCTTCCTACTAAGCTTTTGAATATGGTAAGATCTACCATGATGAGATTTTTCTGGTTTGGTTCTATTCATACTAAGAAGACTTTTCCATGTTCTTTCACAATTTTTGAGAAACCAAAAAGCAAAGGTGGTCTGGGCTTGTTCAACATTCCTGTTTGGAACAAGGTAGCTTTCAGCTATCACTTTAATGCTCTATTTCAAAGGAAGGACTCTTTATGGGTTAAGTGGACACTCAGGCATAATGTTGGTGATTAGAATTTTTGGCTTATGGAAGTTCCTCGAGCTTGTAGTTGGATACGAAGAAGTATATTGAGATTGAGGAATACCTTAAAACCTTTTGTTCAATTTCAACTTTCTATCAGAAGCAATTGTAGGTTTTGGTCTGAACCATGGATAAGCAAGGGTATTATACTGGATCAGATCTTCACTTCACAGTAGAAATTTCAATCTGGTATTAGTTCTAATGCTCTGGCTGTTGATTATATTGAAAATGGCGTGCTAGTGCTGCCTTATTCTAGTAATCAAGCAGTCAGATCCTTATGGAATCAATATGCTGCTAACAATTATGTTCTTCATGATCATGATTCTGTTCAATGGAATGGCAAAGCTCATTCTATATCTTGTATTTATGATGCTCTCATGAGAATGGACACAATGCTTTGTTGTAAGTGGCACAGGGTTACTTGGGTTTCTTACTCTTTAAGCAGTGACAAGCTGATGCTTTGGAAGGTTAGGAACAAGGCTCTGTTAACTAGAGACAAGTTGCTTGGTTTTGGTATGTCTTTTCTTTCCAACTGTGTACTTTGTAATATTCATGACGAAAGTATCCAGCATCTATTCTTTGAGTGTCCATATGTTCTTAATATGTTGAGCAATACTTTGGGAATGGTTGCTGTTCCTAATGCTTCTGCTGAACAATGGGGTTTGATTGAGAATGCTATAAAGTGGGAAGAAGAGAGAAACTATCCATTCTTCTTCATTTTAAAAAAGCTGATGAAATTAATTTGGGTTGAAAGGAATAAAAGGATGTTTGATGGAACTATGAGAAGCCATGAAGTTTTATGGGCTGTTTTCAAGCATGATATTCTTATGGGAATGAGATCAAGTGTGCATACTTTTCTTGAGTATCAGATTGAGCCTTGGATCCCTTAGTGCTTTCTGTCCTCTCCAATTGTTATTTTTTCTTTTCTTTCTATCTCTTCTTTGTTTCTCTTGTGTGCTTGTTTCTTCCTTTATATTCTGTATCTTTGTTTCTCTTCTTTTTAATAATCTGGTAGGGGCCCAGTTTAACTCCGCTTGCTCTGCAAAAAAATTTATTGCGTTTGAAAGAAGTAAGTCCGGCCGTTGGAAAGAATGATGGTGGACAATCATAGAAGGTGATTCAAAGTAATATAGTGATCAAGCAAATTGGAGAAAACTCTACTAATGTGGTGGTAAATGTTGGTAATTCTAATAATTAGAAAAAGAGAGATCAGGGCTCGGTGGTATGCAGAATGAAGCCAAGAAGCACCTGAGGAATATGAGGTTGAATGAATACGTCTGTGAATGATACAATGGAGAATATATACCTTAGAATGCAATGGACAGAATGGTATAAAAGGCTTCCAAGGGGAAAGGAGACTAAGGAAGAGAAATGCTCAGGCAAGTACTTTCTCTTTCATGAAACTCATGAACACAAATCGAGACGAGTGTCGACATATTAGGAATTTTATTAAGAATTTGATAAGAAAGAAAAAGTTGTAATAATTCTTACAGGAGCCATATGATGACGGACAAGATATTAGACCCCTAGGGTCAAACGCCCAAGGGAACCAACCTAGACCTTGTAGAGGGAGGCTCATGTAGACTAATGAAAGGATAGTCATGAATACTGTACTGGGAGGACCTCATCCAGAAGAGTAAAGATGGAGGGAAATGAAGTGGTATGCAAGCTCTTTAAGGCATGTGCCACACAACAATTGCTTTGCCATTGAGGATGGAGCTCCAGCTAAGCAGCAAAGGATGGTAACAGATGCTATTGT
Source organism: Allium cepa (assembly GCA_030765085.1). Lineage (NCBI taxonomy): Eukaryota > Viridiplantae > Streptophyta > Magnoliopsida > Asparagales > Amaryllidaceae > Allium > Allium cepa. The sequence goes on from CM060931.1 coordinate 448,411,732, forward strand.
GTTTAGGAATAGGGATTTTGATGGAGTTGAAGCACCAACCTTCAACCTTATGGTTATAACGACTATTGTTGGCCCAGCAAGGTGCACCGATTCTTAGTGGGTAGCAAAACTCGGTGAATATCTTGTTTAAGAAGACGTTCGATCACATGATAATCATTATGAAGGATGTTAAGCCTTATAAATCAAGGATCATAGATTTACTGGCATAGCGAAGAAACTGATATGGACAATTGATTTGTCCGTAGAATTAGGTAATGGAGACCGCAAGGTAGTGGAGATTCGAAAGTTTGTTATAGTGGATGAATATTCGATATACACACCTTTTTAAGCCGACCAACTCGGGCTGATTTCAAGATATCACCGACTCCTTGGTGCTTAACGATAAAATTCCCCATGGAGAATAGGGTTAGATTAATTAGAGAAGACTAGATTCCAGGCATGGAATGTTATGTCGCTGACCTACGAGAGGCAAGGCAACGAGAGAAAGGCACGAATGTATAGAAAGCTCTCTACATTAAGACTTTTGAAGCATAGAAACTAAAACCAATGACCTAGCTCGGATATTGTAGAAGGTTCTATAAGTCTATGGATCCTAGGAAGAAGTCATAGGAAGTGTAGGCGGCATTGGCTGAGCTAATGGTCAATGTTCCAATAGATATGGACGGTCCCACTCGGGCTTTTAAGATCGGATATCAACTCAGTGTGGGATTGAGCAAGAAATTGGTCAATTATCTATGGGCAAACTTGGATGTGTTTATTTGGATGCATCAAATGTGTTGGATATCACCAGAGATAACATGTTATGCACTGACTGTAGACTTGATGTTTCCACCAGTAAAGTAGAAGGCATTGTTCGTGTCTGCAGCGATCTGCTATGTTAAACGAGGAAGTAGCTAAAAGAGAGTGGATTTATTCATGATGCTTTGTACTACGAATAAGTACCAAATCCCATGTTGGCCAAGAAATTAAATGTAAAGTGGCAGGTATGTATTGATTATTCGAATTTGAATAAACATGCTCGAAGGACAGCTTCCCTTTACCTAGGATTGACCAGCGGTAATGGAACTATAGGATATGAGTTGATCTCATTTATGGATGCCTACTCTTGCTATAATCAGATACTGATGTATGTAATTAATCCAAAACACACCAGCTTTATTACAAATTTAGGGTTGTTTTATCACCGGGTAATGACGTTCAGTTTGAAGAATGTAGGAGCTACATAATAGAGATTGGTGAATCTATGTTCAAGAAGCAAATCAAACGGAAGATGGAAGTATATGTGGATGATATGTTCATGAAGTCGTAACTATTAAGGAACCAACTGGATGATCTTTCGAAAATGTTCTAAGTATTGCGAAAATATAGAATGATGTTGAATCCATTGAAATGCTCTTTTGAAGTAGCATTAAGGAAGTTTCTATGATTTATCGTGAATTCAAAGGGCATATAGGCTAATCCAAAATATATTAAGACCTTAAAGAATGTAATTGCCCCAGCCATGAAAAGGGAGTTGCAAAGCTTGAATGAGAAGGTTGTCGCTTTGAGTCGGTTCATCTAAAAAACAATGGATAAATGTATATCATTTTTCAACACCCTCAAGAAGGGAAATAAGAACTTTGAATGGAATTAGTAATGTCAGGATGTCTTCGAAGAATTGCTAAGGCATACGGAAACACATCGGCTTTATTCGAACCGTTGGATGGAGAAGACTTGTTTGTCTATTTGGCAGTGTCTGCACATGCATTGAGCACAACATTGTTACGAGAGGAGGTGAGGATACAAAGGCTAGTTTATTATGTTAGAAAGCAGTTTACTGGAGCAAAAAAGAATTACCAAAGTTGGAGAAACATGTTATTGCTTGTTAATTGCATCGAGGAAACTACAACCACATTTTTAGGCTCTTTCAATTAAAACGCTAAGGATAAACCTTCGAAGTAGGTGTTGGACCAACCTAAGACTTGGGAAAGGTTGCTTAAATGGAATATTAAATTAAGTCAATACGATGTTACTTACCATCTTAGGGGGCTGATAAATAGTAAGGCGCTGACAGACTTTATCGTCGAATTTACCGCACAAGTTGTTGAAGAAGAAGACGGTATGGTCACATTTTCTCATTAGGAACTCTTTGTTGATGAACGAACATAGTTAGGATTTAGAATTCATGCTTGGAAATTTGGAAGGATGATCAATTTGTTATGCATTGAAGTCGAAATTTTCCACAACTAACAATGAGGATGAGTACGAGGCATTGATAGCGGGGCTAAGGATAGCGAAAGAGTAGGGGATAAGAATGCTACATATATTTAGAAATTCCTAGATGGTGGTTCGCTAGGTGAGGAAGGAATATCAGGCTAAGGTGGTGAGATTTTCTTCCAACCTACGAAGGCATTGGAAATGTCAGATGATACAGAACACTACCCAATTATGCACGTCCCTGGAGAGGAGAATGCGAAGGCTAATTCATTAGCAAAGTTAGCCAATTCTGGAGATGTGCAACTGTTGGGATTAGTTTCAATGGAGGCATTATCGACTCCAAGTATCATCCAGATGGATGTCGAATGGATTAGAGATCGAAGAGATGGAGTCATGGATGACTCTGATCAAGGATTTTTTGCTTAAGGGAATTCTCCCAAGAGAAAGGAATGACCGAAAGAAACTCCTTCGGGCTTTCCACGGTTCATGATGTAAGAAGAAATGCTTTAAATGATAGGCTTCTCTACTCCCTTTCTCATGCATGTAACCAAGGATAATGCTAGGAAAATTCTTATGGAAATCCATGAGGGTAGCTATGGTGATCAAACCTAGTAGGGCAAACATTAGCGAAAAATGGCGCTTGCTATGGATATTCCTTGCCAACGATAAATCGAGATACAGAAGATTACACCAATTGATGCGTCTATTGCCAAGGTTTTGAATAGATTCTAAGAGCCTCGTTGACAGAGCTCACACAAATGGTTAGCTCGTGGCTACTTGCGATTTAGGGAATTGATATAATTGGTGGATTACTTCATGAAGTGGCCAAAGCAGACCTTCTTGCTACAATCATAACAAATAAGGTAATTAACTTTGTGACTTAGAACATCATTTATAGTTTTGATGTACCTCAGAAGATTATGACGAATAATGGAACTTAGTTCAAAATACTGAGTTCAAGGATTTCTACAACCGATACTGGATTGAGAAAATCTTTTTGGCAGTAGCACACCCATAGGTGAATGGACAAGTGGAGGTGGTGAATAAAATCATCAAGTCCATCTTGAAAAAATAGTTAACAAAGGCTAAGGGAAATTGGGTCAATGGGCTACAACTGACATTGTGGGCTTATAGGATGACTCATAAGTCCATGACTGGACATATGCCATTTTCTTTAGCCTACAAATCAAAGGCTATGATCTTGATAAAGTTAGAAGCCTCTTCTCATCATAAAAGGCATTAGATCTAAATATAAACAAGGAATTCTTGCTTGAGTCCCTCGATTTGGTTGGTGAGAAGAGAGCGGAAGAGAAATTCAGAGTTATTGCTCACCAGAAAACAATAGCATGACACTTTAAACCAAGGTACGGAACCGTATCTTTGAGGTAGAGGATCTTGTTTTGAAACGAGTTCTCCCAGGCATGGGGACACTTTGTCCAAATTAGAAAGGTCCTTAAGTACTCGAACAAAAACATAGAGATGGAACGTTCAAGCTGGCTACTATCAACGAAGTCCCAATTCCACAAGCATGGAATAATAACTTGTTGCGGTGCTATTTTACTTACTTTTATTTCATTTTAGTTTCAGCAAATAAGCCATCGAAGGATTCTAAGGGAAATGTAATAAGGCAGGACCTGCTAAGTCTTTCATCTATAAATAAAATGTAGCTTCTTGAACCAATGGAACCATGTTATTATAAGCAAAATCTTATACTATGTGACTAGCGGTGCAATCAGGTACTGACTGCTCTAGTCCTTGATTTGGAAAAAGGAGATGATCATAAGGGTCGATCAGATAATTCGACCATGTTACTCCAGTATTGGCTATTGCTCAGAAATAGGCAAGGTTGACAAGGAATATCTAGGGGTAGGTAACAGAAAGTGCTAGTTTCCTAGATCGAAACTAAATACATATAGAAATTTGATGACCATGCTGGTAACTTGGTAGGATGTGCTAGACCAAGGGTAAGCAAGGACATTCAATAGATACTGTCGATCGACACCTGAAGATTGGTGAAAGTGTGGATGCCTAGAGATAGGCATCCAAAAGCACATGTACTTGGACATATAATCTATTGTATTGTTGGGATATTCATGATTGCGCTTTTGGCTTAACTGGACATGCTCGACCAAGGATAAGCGAGGATGGTTGATGGATGCTTTCGATCAACACTTGGAGATAGGTGTGGTTGAAAGCCAAAAACTGAAAATAGATACCATCAGACTCCTACAGTCTAGGTTTAGGACCGAGAGAGTATAATTAGATAGGGAAATTATATGATTTACCCAACGTTACTAATCTTCGATCGATGCTCGAAGATAGAACATGACAAGGAAATGATTAATAGATCAGAGAATCTAGAATACTAAGTGCTAAAGACAGGACTCGATATGCGATAGGACCACAAAATGTATGGATTCACTCATGGCCTAGTGGGCACACTTTGCTGAGGTTGAGTAATGTAATTCTACTGATAATATAATTCACACCCACCTGTTTTCAAAATTGAAGATGCCATGATAAAACGTCCAAACCGCTGTTTCTTGGAAATAAGGAACAGAACGGAACTTGGATTACATATAACTGGTCGTTGGTCGATGGAAAATCGACCAAGAATAAACATGAATAACCACAGGGTTGGTTAAATGTCAGTTTTGTCTAGCCAGATGGAAACTCTTTGGTAACGATAAAATAGAATTGGATGATGGAATATAAGTAAAATAGTTATAGGAATTATATTTATATGTACAGAGTTACAATAAGTAAAAGCATTGCATAGACTAGCATATATAATATGGATAAAACTGCAGTATAAGCAGCTATATTGCATGTGAAGGAAGTTGTATATAGATAGAAATAGTATATAAAGTGCGGAAATGTAAATAGAACAAAAACCGAAATAGAAAAACAATCTTTCATTACATACTAACTTATATACAATGGATACGAGGACTGATCACAATCGCGACCTATGTACATCAAACTAGGAAAACAAAAGGCTACAACCCAAAGGAAACAAATAGAAAATAACTCGTAGTCACTGGATGATTGACAAGAAGCCTATTATGACTCTTCTTCTTCTTTCCAACCTTGCCGCCTAAGCCATTATGTCGCCTCTTCTGGCCATTATCATCTATTGGGGTGTTGCCTTTGTAAGGGGTATTGTCGCCTTCAATGGTAATGGTGGCAGGATCTTCAAGATGGTCGATGAGGGGCTTATATATCTCTATGATAGCACCAGTGCTACTGTGCTTTGGGGCCTTGATAGTAATGGGAAGAATTCGATCAGAAGGATCCTTTTCTCCTTGACACTAGTAAACTTTTCAAGACCCGACTCGGCCTTTATTTTAACTTTAGAAGTATTGATTCTCAATCTTTTTTCCATGGAAATTGCCTCAGTTGGGACTAAGGCATTGGTAATAGTGATGTCCTACCCAAAGGACTTGGAAGTGTCTTCTAATCCTCTAAAGCTATTATCCTCTCTTAGTCGAGAACTGGAAGAGAGCTGAAAGGAAGAGTTGGAATGACCAATCCCACAGTCACGAAGGTTAACTCAGTTGTAATTACAGCAGGACCCCATCCTTGGATATAGCGGAGGAGGAGATGGAAGTAAGGTTGACCTACAAAGTCACAAACAGAAAAGTGAAGATAGTAACGATCTCATGCAAGAATGGGAGTATTTCAAACACTGGTGAGATGAGGGATATACGTTCGCCAGGACTTGATTGTTGGATAAGAGACTTAGTGAATGTAGGAATATCCACCACATGTTCTTGAGACTTAGGGGTTGACGACTTTGCCTCACCTGATGCACTTGCGCCGGTAAGAGCTTCAGCAGCATCTTCAATGACCAGGATAACCCTTCCCACATTAAGTTTTATATGTCGTCAACATCAAGGTACTTGGCTTTCATCTTATCTTTGGTGAGGCCTTCACCGAATGCTTTTGCATAGCGTACCACCTCCTCCCAGGCATCAGTGCGGGTAATGACATATGCACTCCCTAGCCACTTCAAGTTCTTGTATTGGATGACGATGGCAAAGACAACTAAAATGTGATGTTCAATTCTTCTCCCTCTTTGGATTTTTGCTTGTTTATTTCATTTAGATAATGCATAGCTATAGTTGGATTGACTTGAACCTCCAATCTCTTTGTTTTCACTAAGTGCAGTTTGGATTCAAGCCACTCTTTTTCAACATGAAGCTTTTGGATTTTAGTTGCTTTCTCCTAGATAGTTTTATCCTTTTCTAGGATAGTTTTGTCCTTCTCATAGATGGAAAAAACCTTATTTGAAAGCTATGTTTTGAGATTAACATTTTCTTCATGGACGGTCTTTAATAGGTCTTTCATCATGATCTCGGCTTGCTTATGAGCATTCATTAGCTCTACAACCAATATTTTTGCCATTCTCTCAGATTCCAAAGCGGCATCTCGCTCTTTCTCCATCTTCTCTGAATCCTTCTCCTCTTTAAGGTCATCGTAAGTTTTCTTTTCAGATTCAAATGACTAGATTTGCGTTTGGCTAATTCAATTAACATTGGAGAGGACATACCAAAGCTTCTTCCACTCATATCTTAGTCGACAGGCTTCAAGACCTATCCAACCTTGTGATTTGCTTCTCCTTTAGGAATATTTTTGATGTCATGGTTAAATATGACACAAGTTAAGCAAAGGTCGGGGAATGTGGCAAACAAGTGGCTGGGTGGCTGGACGAGAAGTTGGATGAGTGGGGGTTCCTTTGGATTAAGGGGAAGGGGGAACGGTAGTAGCAAGTGAGAGTGATGATAAAATTTGTTAATGCGGAGGAAGCTGATGATGATAATATTATGAAGGAATGCTAGAAAATGAATCGTGGCGATCTTAGGAATTTTTATGCCTTTTCCCATGATCATAGGAGTTCCTTTCTTCGGCTTGTCTCTTCCTTCTATCACTTTCTACCTTGCATTCTTTTCTATGAGCTCATTCTTCTTCAGTCACCTACTTTATTCAATAACTGGAGTGATGCAGGTATGGATTAGGAGTGCGCTCCCTCTCCTCGAAAATATCATACTGAAGATTGTTGAATCTATCTCTGCCTATGGTATCCAAAATGAAAGAAAGAAATGTGTTATTTTTGGAACATTGGAATGGAAATGAATGCAAGGAATGTGTGTTCGTGATCTTAAAAGTGTGTGGAGTGATGGTGTCCCCTAAGTACTCTACGGACCATGTTCAGAAGGAAGTAAGGATGAAGTCTCGCCTCCTTCAATAATGAACCCTCAGAAAGGAAGTTGAAGCCTGGAGAGCACTCCTTAGGAAGATCAGCAATTAGAATGTCAAAACTGCTCAATAAGCCAAATATACCCTCTAAAGAACCTGCCGGAGGAGTTGTCTTAGTTAATGGCATAATGCTCAGTTCTATAGTTTGTTTCGAAGTATTGTGACTATGCACTGTGATGACAAACCTACACCACCAGCACCTAGTATACATAAGATTGTGCGCTGCTGTCATATCTATCGATGTAGAGCAATCATCAAGCTTTAAAATGAAATAAAACATCATAGAACTATAGTATATCTCGCAAAAACTGGAATAAAATATAATATCATAGATATAAAATAGAAGAGATAGTGATAACCGGGTGATCCAGATACTAAAGTACAGGTACACAAAGTTATACATCATGGTATACAATTTATACAAATGAAGCAACTCATAAGACTGTCTCATACTAGTACTAGTAAGCAGAATTACCAAGGCTCCACAATGTTGCATAGTAGAATAAGCATAGAAATATATATATATATATATATATATATATATATATATAATACGAGATAGCTCCCTCCAGCTCATCCTCTGCACAGCTACTATGTCGCAAATAGACCTGCTATCTAGTGTACTCATTTAAGAGAACCCGAGATAATAAGAATCAAAGCATAAAACTTCGAGTCAGACAATAGTCTGGTATGAGAAGTAATTGAATCTTAAAATACTATATAAGTCGATATAGTAAGGAATGAAGGTATACAAATCATACCTAACCTATCTCTGCAACCAAAGATTTAGCACATAATAACACAATATGCTACTCTAATTGTCATAAAGGTGCACTACAACTAAGTATGATAATGGGTGTCCAGGTATCCCTATCTTCAGTATCTATCTTCTAGACTACCTTAGAGTGATATACCGTGGGAAAAGAAATCAAAGCAACCATAGTATCCATCAAACAATCCTCACTATCACTTCATGTACTATGGATATATGATAACTCGTATGACCATTCTACTATAAAAAAACTAATCAAAATCCTAGTTTTCAGTGTACTCTCTTTACCCTAAAGCTGGTACTAGACCCATTCAATCGGTCCAGGGTACATAGAACCATTCAACTAATCCAGGGTAACTTTCAACATACCTACAAACATCTTCATGTACCTTTGTTTTGAGTACAACATAAAACGCTCTAAGTATCAATGATCACTTAGTATGCATATCCAAGCCATTTCCTTTGCTCTAACAAGCTTCCACTATCTTGGAGGAACCATTCTACATTCCCTCACTCGATGACTCCTTTCAACATCAAACCATCACCTTCGATGAACCATTCTACATTCCCCATTCTGCGATGCCTTTCTACATCGAGCTGTCACCCTCGAGGAATCATTCTACATTCACCATTATACGATTCCTTTCTACATCGAGCCATCACCCTCGAGGAATCATTCTACATTCCCCATTATACGATTCCTTTCTACATCGAGCCGTCTTCTTTGGAACCTAACTCCATTCAATGTCAGGTTACCATTAGAAGACTCTAACTTTCATCATGTTGTTACGTCGCCATTACTCATCATGCAAACAAGCCAACATTTCTAGCATGACCTCTCAAACCCTTGTACCAAACCGCAGAAGTTCCATCCCTATAGGACCAAGCATGGGAGGTTGGTACTAACCTCTGTACTTGGCTAACTAGTGGCAAATCTCTTCCCATATCATTCCTTTCTTCTAGTGCTCCTTGCCCATATTCTTTGACATCTCTACTCCATATTAAGACATCATGTCTTTAAAGCACCCTACTTCGAATCTTAGGAACAAGTCATCATGGCCTTAAGCACTTAGCTAATCTCCAATCCAATACCTTAAGCAAGCTCCACTAGCAATAACATTGCCCTCCGCAAAGTCGCTACCATCATGGACTCACCCTCACATGTTGGTGTCGACACGTGTACTTAAAGAATTGGAGCTCATGATTTGGACCACGAGCTTTTCCTACACTCTAAAGCCTATCCTCCAAGTTTCATCCAATTCCAATAATCTTTGCCTCCGTTATGATCAATTCTCTTTACTAACTTCTTATGCAATGACAACACTAGCAAATGACATCAAAGCATAATATACCATAATGAAATAACATGCATATATATATATATATATATATATATATATATATATATCCATTCGTACAACCAATACATGAGAACGTGACAATTAAACTAGTTTAAATCTAGTTTTACATTAGCATATGCTTGTATAAATGATGGGAGTTACACTAGCATGTGAATATGAGTAAATAGATCACAAGACCAATTTTAAAGGCATAAATATGTATGAATAACTGGTTAAAGTTTAAAAATACTTTTTTTAGATCAAAATTATGTTAAAAACAACCATTTTAACTATATAAACAATTACAGATAAGGGAGAGGTGAAGAACCACTCACCAACTACCTAAAATACCCAATTTTCTCTTTAGATCTTAAGTAGATAGCAAGGAAATAGGACATAAATAAATAAAAATGATAATCTCTAGCTTCTATATGCTTATCCCCTCTTTAATCAGTGATTTGGCTAAGATTAGTAAGGAAAAGGTGTAATTTTTGATGAAATTAGAGCCAATGGAGGTTTAGATCTATTTTAGGGAAGATGCAAATGACTTTGGTTACTTCCTACAACCTCCTATTTGCACAATTTTTGAAGTGAGATAGTGGGTCTAACCATGGGCATAGTTAATTACCCACTAAAACTGGCCAACATCAACCGAACTTAAAACTGCAATAACTTTCAAATGAGAATTCCATTTTCCTACTATGACCACTCTACAAAATGAAGAACCCTTCTTCTCGAAGAAATAAAAGAGTTTTTAAACCCAAATTCGGCTCCTATCAAAAGTTATAGTCCAAAAAATATTTCTTTGGGTAACAATGGTCATGTAGAAATTTAACAAAAATCATAAATGTGGTAAATGCCCCTAAGAGTCAACTCACAAAATCGTATAGTCATACGACCTTATATGAATAAAATAAAAATATTTTACGATCCTTTAATAGTAAAACATGGCTTGTTACACTCTCGCACCTTTAGTAATTTCTCCTTCGAAATCCTTAAAGCAACACCGAAAGTCAATCGTAGTTACCACGCATGCCTAACAATCATGTATATCGTCAAACATGTCAAACACACAACCATGCAATCAATAATATTGGTAAACATGTCCTAGAATGCGAGATATTAAGCTACCCTATATGATAGAAAGTGAAAGTAAATATGATAAACAATGGGCCTTACTATATATGAAGAGCACCGTATGTGTGGCCCTCATACACTCTTTGGTTTCCCTTGTGCAATCGGGCTCACTTTCGCCCTATTGAACCTTAACCAACTTTACTGTCTTTCACCTAAGTTGTTTCGTATCACTTTCGATAACATGAACCGGCTAATGAGGCCTCGAACCTTCTGGTTCAATCTTGATATCATCAAGTTGATCCAATCATCATGCCTGAGTAATGTACATACTTCCACAAATGAGAAACATGGAAGACTTTGTGCACACCTGCCATTTTTGGATGTAAATTGACCATATATGCTAGGTTCCCAATCCTCTCTGCTATAAGAAAAGGACCTACGAATCTTGATGCCAACTTTTATTTTCTACCCAATCGAATACTACTAACCATAAAAATAAATCAACACCCTAGATTGAGTGTGAAAGCACCAACCCTGTTCTTACAGAGCAATAATATAGAAAATAAATGTAAAAAGAGCAGTAATAGTAAAGAGACATAAAGATCATTATAGGGCTTCCACTGTTAACAAAGCCTGCGTCCACTTTATAAGCTTTATTATCGACTGAATTCTATTACAAGTTGAATTCGGTTACAAGTTGATGAGATTAAAATTAAGTCACAAGTGCAAGAGTTCCCTAGAGAATCACAGTGAACTCCTAGATGTTTTTTGTGTGGGAGAAGAAGAGTGAAGAGTAATCTTTATAGATTTTCAATAGCCAGTCTAGAAGATCCTCTTTGTGTTGCAGGTAGGATTGTATTTATAGGAGTAGAGAGGAGTTAGGACGAGGCTGATTTGTCAGAAGCCTCTACTCTAGGAAGAAGTCTAGAAAAACTAAGGCGACCCGATCTAACATGACAGAACGCTAGCGATCTATGCCCTTAAACTATTTTTAAGTCTATCCTTTTGGGTTGCCTTCCTTTCATCTATTTGAATGCCTTGTTCTAAATATAAACCGGTTCGGAATTTTTTTGATCATCCATCTTTATGGGTCATCTAGTTTAGAAGAATCATCCATAACTCGCTCAAAACTTAACAAAATCAGACGAAACCAAGTATACTTTAGAGGGTATCTGAGACCTACCCTAAAAATTTAATGTAATGGAGCCCAATCTATATGGATCGCTAGTGATCCATCAAGTTAGGTCACTAATGATCCATTTAGCCAAATCCAATCAAGTCTATTTTTATTAAGTGAATTCTTTTACGTGTTCTAAGTGTTCTCCTAAAATTTTAAGTCAATTCGACTCCGTATGAGTTCTCTAGGTCCACTTTAGGTTAGCCGCTTTAGTCAAAAAGTGGATAAACATTTGCCCCCCGAATTACGCCTTTTGAATGAAAGATATGCTTGGCTTAAGAACAATTTCCTATATCCAGACTTCGATAATTTAGCTTTCCAGTTGCTTTAGTGTTAGTGAATTGTCCAATTCCTTCGCATTCTCTTGCCAATCACAAGTCGTTTCAAACCTGTTACAGCCTAAGACTCTAGACTCTGCCTATGTGTAATCTATACATCACAATCATTCTGATATCATTCAGAGTTATTACATTACACATCTTTAACTATCCCATGTCTATCCGGTACATTATTATCATTCCGACTGTCATTCAAAGTTATAACATCATATATCAAAATCATATTATATATGATAATCACATAACATCATATATCAAAATCACATCAAATATCAAAATCATCCTGTGTTCACCTAGTATTTATCTGTTTTATTCTATTTATAAGGAATTCAAATCCTTTTATTAATTCAAATCGGTTCTGTCTCTCCAATCATTTAATGTTTAAGCTAAGGGGGTGATCTCTCTGGATCATTTGTTAAGTTAAAAAGGATTAAGTAGGCCCATCCACTTACTCACTAGTGTAGGGACTTACTTCTTACACTCCGGTCCCATCTCTCTAGTCAGGACATTAGGCCTATCAATATCATTCAAGTCCATCCAAGGGGACATTCACCTTGCACTTTGATCTCGTTTCGGGACTCTAAGGTGATAAATATCGTACAAGTCCATCTACTCGCTTTTCTACCAAGGGAATTGCACCTTGCACTCTGACTCCGTGCCGCGATTCTAAGGCGATAAATATTAGTCATCACAAATGAAGTGGATTTCTCATAATTCAAATATTCAAATCAAAAAAGACAAGTAGAAATCAAACAAGCAGTAATCAAAACAATCAGAAATCCTAATTGTTTACCTCAAAGATCCGACTCAAAGCATGCCTAGAGACCAATCCGGGTTTTGTACACGTGTAAGTGGTCCGAGGTTATTATTGTCCTAGATAGTCATCTCAGGCATCCGACTTAGAGTGTACCAAGGGACTGTTAGAGATCTCGTACATGTGTAAGTGACCTAAGGTTATTATTGTCTAAATACCAAAAGAAAAGTGCAGAAAAAGAAATAAAAAAGAAAAGCATGGGAGCCAGATCTAACTCCCATCTACCCCAATTATTGGATAATTTATCTTGGTTCAAATCCATGGCGTTTCTTAATGTATTTGCCATAAATGGTGGCTGTTCTTGCAATTCTACCATAGTTCTATTCCTCACGTACTATGGCAGCTGGTTGTCCCAAACCAGTTCTTCTATCAGATCATGAAGGCATCGAAACTCATTCGTTTCATGCCCATTCAGCTCATAGAAGATGCAAAAATTTCCATATCTTTTCTCTCAATCAATGGGCTCCATCCTAGGTGGCCTCTGGTAGAGGTTCTTCCCCTTTGTATCCAAGTATATCTTCTTCGAAGTTTTAGTCAGGTCAGTGTATGAAGAGAATCTCGACTCCTTCTTTTGTCATTTTGGCTCGCCGAAGTTGTCATCGGTTTTCCTTTTCCCTTTGACTTTTCTAGTTCCAGGTCCAAATGATCCCCTACCACCACAACATTTATTTCATCATCTATATCTTCATCCTCGTCTTTAGTGTCTTCCTGAAGAAAATATCTCTCAACTTCACAGTAGAATTCCACAAGATCCATCGTTGGATCCCTTTTCAATGCTGCTTTGAAATCAGTCTTACTCACGACTCCAGATATTGCTACAATTAGGATAAGTGACGGATCCAGCTTATCGACCGCAACTAACACCACATTGAACCTTGTTAAATAACTTCTTAAGGACCCTCCAAGCCTTTATTTTACGTTTGAGAGCGTAAGTACATTTTCTGTTGTGAGATGTGAATTTTAAACTGCCTCAAGAACTTTCTCAACAAGTCTGTCCATGTGCTTATAGACCCATTCTCCAATTGTTTGAACCATATTGCAGCCAAATCCATTAAGTATAATCGAAAGCAGTGCCCCATTACCTTCTCAAAGGCACCCAACATCTCCATATGTTGGATGTATCTCATTATATGAATCGTCAAATTTATCTTGCCATCATACGTCCATCATCGGAAGCTTGGATTTTGGAGGATTTCTCGCATTTAGGATATTAGCAGCATACAGATTGTTGTTCACGTCTTCTAGACCCTAACCTAGTAGTTCTCCTCTAATGAACCTTCATACTAATTCAACAATTTAGTTCCCACCATCCAATGAAGGTATCCTTCGTAAACCAATATTTTGCCCCTGTTCCAGTAGGGGTGTCCTAAGATGTACTCTTCCGACCACATGTCTATGTTTTGATTCATAACTCTAGCTTCATTCAGACCTGCATTCTGTCGAGCAAGTTTTGGTACATATTCTTTTGTCAGTTGCATCCTTGTATTAGTATTAGCTCCCGTACCACTAGTTCCTAGTGTTTCGACGGTCATTCTATCATTGGGATTGATTCCTGTGTTGATTCCAATGTTTCCCCTAAGAATCATTTCCTCTGTGCATGTGAGCAAGACTCTATCTTATTCCAATCCAACTCTCGAAGCTCCTGCGTTGTTTCTTGGAGTTTGATTCCTATTCCTTACAGATCTAACTCACCCTTGCTGCTCCATCTTTTGAAAGAAGCCATCCATCATCTCCGTTGTCCAACGAAGATTCCTTCCTACATCTCTTTCATCATGCTTTCTATCTCCTCTCTAATCACATATTTGGGTTGATGAGAATTTTGAGGACACATCCTGGCTGGCCCCAGACTCTAATCGATTTGCTCTGGATCTAGATCTGGTATTAGGATTGCTCATCTTCTCCAAGTCTTAGATTCAATGTTCAAGTCTTCAGGTCTAGTCTCGATTTTAGTTTTCTCAGTGAAAGCACCAAAATGTTAGCTCAAAAAATGTGTCAACACCCTGGATTGAGTATGAAAGCACTAGCCTTATTCTTACAGAGCAATAATATAGAAAATAAATGTGAAAAGACCAGAAATAGTAAAAATACGAGAAGATTTTTATAGTGGTTCATCTGTTAACGAAGCCTACATCCACTTTATAGGCTTTATTATAGACTGAATGCTATTACAAGTTAAATTAGGTTACAAGTTGATGAGATTAGAATAAGTCACGGGTGCAAGAGTTCACTGGAGAATCACAGTGAACACCTAAATGGCTGTTGTGTGGGAGAAGAAGAGTGAAGAGTAATCTTTGTAGCATTCTAGCAGCCAATCTAGAAGATCCACTTTGTGTTGTAGGAAGGATTGTATTTATAAGGGTAGGAGAGTAGTTGGGCCAAGGCTGACTTGTCAGAAGGCTTTACTCAGTGCTAAGAAGAAGTCTAGAAAAACTCAAGCCAACCTGAGCTAACATGATGGATCGCTAGCGATCCATGCCGTTGGACTATTATTGAGTCTACCCATTTTGGTTACCTTTCTTTCATCTATTTGAATGCATTGTTCAAATATCAAGTCATTTGGAGTTTGTTTGGTCATCCATCTTCATAGGTCATCTGGTTTAGAAGAATCATCCATAACTCACTCTAATCTTAACAAAATCAGGCGAAACTTTACAGGTACACTCTAAAGGTTGTCTAGGACCTAACCTAAAAGTTTCAGGTGGTGGGGACCAATCTACATGGATTGCTAGCGATCCATCTAGCCTTATCCAATCAAGCTCATTTTTGGTGGGTGCCTTCTTTTATATGTTCTAAGTTTTCTCCTAAAATTTCAAGTCAATCCAACTCCGTATGATTTCCCTGGGTCTGTTTTAAGTTAGCTGCTACGGTCAAAAAACAGGTAAACAAATACCCTTTTTTAAAGTAAAAATTTTCTTGAATACCATATCTTTGATAAAATCTCTATGCCTTCTATTAGCATAACTCTTCTGCCTATCTTGTGCAGCTTTTATCCATTATTGAATGATCTCTATCTTTTTCAAGGTTTATCTAATCATATTTGGACCAAGTATAAGTTTCTCATCTGCTTCCCATCAGCATGAAGGGGCATTACACGGTCAGCCACATATTGCTTCATATGGTGCTATATCAACATTAGACTGATAGCTATTATTGAATGTAAACTCTACTAAATGTAAGTAATCATCTCACAAGCCTCCTAAATCAAGAGTGCTAGCTCACAAGAGATCCTCTAGTATGTGATTCACTTTCTCGGTATGGCCATCCATTTGTGGATGATAAGCCATACTAAGATGCAACTCTGTACCCAACGCCTCCTATAAGCTTTTTCAAAACCTACTAGTGAACAATGAGTATCGCTCGCTCACAATGTTCTTCGATACACCATGAAATCTTACAATCCATTTCACATACAACTTGGCTAGTTTGGCTGCTATTCTACTTGACTTGATTGGTATAAATCTAGCATTCTTAGTCAATCCATCAATTATGACCCAGATGCTATTGTACCTTGCTTGAGTCCTTAGTAGTCCATTATGAAATCAATCGATATCTGCTCGCATTTCCACTTATTAACTTCTAGTAATTGCAATAGGTCATTCGGTTTCTTTTTCTTTGCCTTCACCTACTGCAGTTCATATACTTCGAGATGAATATCCAGACGTCCGTTCTTATCCTCTTCCAATAGTAGATCTGCCTCATATCACGGTACCACTTATTACCGATGGGATGTATGGTCATCCTAGAATGGTGGCACTTTCATAGTACTTCATCACATAATCTGTTAACGTCGAGAACAACCAATCTCCCATCCTTACGGAGCCTACCTTCTCAGTCGAGTCTGAATTGCTTCGTATCCTCAGACTCTACTTTTCCCTCTATTTTTGCCATGTTCTCTACCAATCTAGCATCTCACTTCTGATTGGTACCAAATCACTTGATTAAAGTAAGTCTGATTGTCAAGATTGCCAACATCGCTAGCTCTAACTTGCTATGAGATCTGAAGTAATAACCAAAAATATACTCTAATTGTTTTCTGTCTAGGAACATCATACCCAAAGTGGTATGCCCTCTATTCAACACGTCGACGATCGCATTTCCCTTACTGAGCATACAGAAAATGCCAAAATCGTAGGAAGCTAAGAATTCCAACCATCTTTGATATCAAAGGTTAAATCCTTCTAGGAGAAAAGGTACTTTAAGGATTTATGGTCCGTGATTAGCTCAAACCTTTCCCTAAATAAATAGTTCCTTCAAATTTTTAAAGCAAATACGTAATGGCCCACCATTTTGACCATCTAAAGTTGACACCAAATACATGCATGTTATTCAAGTGCCGAACATCCAATCATCGAAAAGGCAGATTATTAATGTAAAATAAAATGAACATCATAGAAAAGAACAACGAAAACAGAATCTCACAGCGAAATTGAAAACATATAATATAATAAAGACAGTATAAACTGCCATTCCAAAAATCAGAGTACACTAGAGTTAAGACAAATCCCATCAGCTGGACGGTTATAAATTTCCGACCTTACAGTATGCTAATAGGTATATATATAATACATCAGAAATAAAATACTACGATGGGTGAACATCTAGCTCTACTCCATGAGCTGCATGTCCCACCAATGACAATCTGGAAAAATACTCGGTCTGACCCGAGCATTATGATAAAATAACATTTGGACTAGTCTAAAAATCTAGCGTGAGAAAAATCAAGTAATAAGGCTAAAATTTAATAATTCTGTGGGACTACGCCGCTAAATGTGGAACGAGTTTTCCCCCACAAGAACAACATCCATATATAAAGAAATGGCAAACAATCAGAATGGCAATCAAGCAAGAATGGATATACACAGAAACAAAAAAATCCAACTTAAAGAATGGATAAATAATTAGACATCGAGAAGAGCTTCAGACCCTTCTCGATGCAAATTAGGAAGCGTAGTTCAAAATTTTGAATCAAATAAGGAAAGGGAAATTTTCAACAAATGACTAGGAGGGTGCTCCCCTACCAAAAGTATACCTCTAGAAATATGCTTGGGAACGACGATGGCTCTTGGGAACTCCAAGCCGGACCCTGCCAATGATTATCGAGTAGATGTGAAGATACCCTAATGGGAGTAATCCCACATAGCTCGGCCCCTACTTGCGCTTTGGTTTTAGTCATTTTCGACAAAGGATTAGCAACACTTAAATGAGAAACAAATTGTCTTGGATTGACGAAAGATATAGAAGAAAAGACTAATGTCATGGTTCGAGATAGGAACAAGGAAAATAAATTTATCCAATATGACTAGGGGGGCGCTCCCCCTTCAACAAAAGTATACCTCTAGATAAAATATATTTGAAAGCACACACATCACTCTCAGGAACTTCTAAGCTAGACCCAATTAATCTATAGGCATCCGAATATACTCACATTAATGTACGCATATTATCGACTTCTCTAGATGAATGTGAATATATCGTAATGGGTGCGACCCACATGCCTTGGCTCCCACTCACGCTTTGGTTTTAGTTTTTTCGGTGTTGGGTACCAATGCTCAAAATGAGCGACTAATCATCTTAGAATAACGAAGCATAATAATAACTATGAGGGTGCATCCTCTCTTTACAGGCATTTTGCTTTAAGCCATTTTTGGCAAAGAATATCAAAACTCAAAAAGATCAACCATCATCTTAAAGTGATGAAATACAAAGAAGAAAACAGAATCAAAATCGAGAGTCGACAAATTAACTTTCGAAAATAACAAAGTGATATGTGTGTTAGAATTAAATCGCATTACTACTAATAAACGAATCAAGCTTTTAAAACATTTGATCCACACTTAGGCTTGATTTTCACATTTCAAGTATTGCAAAATATTTTTAAAATACACTTTGAAATATTCTTTTAAAAGGGAAAATTATAAAACTAAGTGTATTCTGTAGAATATGCGTGTATATGATTTTTGTTTGATGATAATAAACGTATATACATTCATTTAAATGTATTTGTTAATATACTATTTATTTTCACAGATTAAATAAATATTTGCTGAATAAAATAAATAACACAGATTTTGAATTCAAACGAATATTTTATTCAAACAAATATTTATTACAATTTTGAATAGTACAATTTCAAGCTCTCACTAGACAATACAACTTTGATTACAATACATCACAATTTCATATTTACAGTTGACCTCACTACATATCACTCACACTCGTAGTTCATCTTCAACTTCATTCCAGTTAGAATCCAGCATCTGAGCAATCTGCAAAAATATTCACTAACGCAGTAAAATTGAAAAGGAAATATTTCTGCAGTATAAAATAAAACGTGAATTTTGAAAATAATATTTGCCTCAGTTATTTGGGTTGATTGTCATCATTTAAATTTGAATTCATCATACACGAACAACTTGTGACATACACAGTGTATCACCGTATATGCCACAAGGTCGTGCACAACGATATATACACTTGATAAAATTACAGGGACAGGTGAGCACAGGTCCAACCCTAATACAGGATTCAACTCAGGTGCAACATAAATAAAATCACGACATGAGCACAAGGTCAAACCCGAGTTTTTGAAACTGGGTTCAACACAAGGCTCAATCCAAACTGAAACTCCAGCAATTATACAACAGTGAAGAATAACCAGAGTGATGCAAGTGTCGATCAAGTGACAATGCAAGCAAAGACTCAACAACAGGCAGTCCAGATAAACAAGCAAGTGCAACAGAGAATAGCATCAATGCATAAATGCAACCTGACTCAATATAAACAGATGAACAAGACACAATAGAGTTCAATGCAACACAGTGGCAACTAAACAATGCAAACCAAAATTTACTCCAGAATGCATCAGAGTGCAAAGAGCTCGAGCATGAGATATGGCAACTACATAATGCTCAACTGGAACCATAGTGAAGTCATGATCAAAACATGAATGAACACTTACACTTACAACAATGCAAATCTGATCAAAAACAGAGGCATTGAAGACCAGCAAATGAAGCAGTTAAAATAAATGTACAAATGCAGAACCACACATATGTAACAGTTCAAAACATCATAACAACAAGTACAGTGTTCCTCAAAGACGAATTCGAGCTAGAAACTAATGAACATGCAGTCAACTCAAGTACATCAACTACAAGATCAACTCGAAGCAATTGACCACAACAGCAGGCGAGCTCGAAGTAGTGACAGTAAGCAATGTAGCAACATGCAAATAAGACCAACAAAATACACAAACAAGATCAGAACAATCATGCCAAAAGTATGGTTATAGCATCAAGGTGATCAAGGGTAAAATCAAAGATGGCCAGAGACGAAGCTCACAGGGGCCAGAAAGTCAAAGTCATGACTTTATCCAAAATCAAACAAGTACAAGTTGAACAATTCATGGCCGAAGTCAAATGGATTCGAAACCGTGGTGGCCAAGCAAATTGAACAAGTCACAGTTCAAAACCGTGTTATTCAAGCAATTTGAACAAGTCAAAAATCAATCCCAAGCATCAAAACATAATCAAGCGGCCAAAGCACAGTATTGACGAATTCAATCAAATATATACGAACACAAATATAGGAATTCGGCCTATATAAAAGCCCAATCATCATCGGCAATTTATCGATCGAGTTCAAGCAATCCAAAACCAGCAAAGCAAAAGGAGTAAAGTACATACCGAAATCGCAGACGAACTCGACCCAAATTGAAGAGCCGTGAGCAAATCAAAGAGCATCGAAGCCTACTATTGAACAGTATCGAGCGACGCTTCAGTTTGACAAGCCCTAATTTTGCAAGGGAACGAAGCCTAATTCAGATCGAACAGAGCCGCCACTATCTCAAAGAGGAACGAAGCCCTAATTTGCAAAGACGAGAAGAGAGCCATCATTTTCACAAAGGAATGAGGCAAAAAGGAACGGGCTAAAGTAAACGAAGAAATAAAAGGGGCCGGCCATGTTAAAAGAAAAAGGGGATTAATTTTAATTAGGCCTTTATTTTTTAATATAGGGTTTATTTGTTTTTAATTGTTGTTTTTACTTTTCGAATCAAAGAATTGGTAAATCACCACCTAGGTTATAGGTAGTGTCAAATTGTCTAGTTAGAATTAGTTCAGTGAGCAAGGTGTGCGTGTTTGGTTAATCAATGTCAATAGTACAGGAGTTTCACCCCTTTACAAATCATTCAAAGATTTACAGAATCACTGCTCTTTATAGAGGTCCTTCAAAGTGGAGTTATTATGTGTCCTTCAAAGTGAATAGGGTGATGTTATTAATTATAAAAGTTAATTGCGAAAGCTTATAAAATTATTTCAACATAGATAATCAGATATATAGCAGCACAGATAATAACAGAATAATAAGTGCAGAAATAGAACGACACATAATTTACCCACCTTCGGCAAAACCCTGCCTATGTGCTACTCCCAAGGTTTCTACTAGAAATTAAGTTGTCACACGCTTACACACGTAAACTCGCGACACCCGCTACTGACTAACCTAACTCTACGCTCAAAACCCTGCCACAACTCAGCCACTGAGTTGCCAATTCTCAAACTACGCCACGTAGTTTGTCCCCTAGTCACACGACTAGAATTTACAACGGTTTAAAAAGAAATTACAAATTAAAAAACAATTAAAATTTAAAACAACCCTAATTTTAAACTAATGCCTTATAACTTATAAACTTTAAAAATAAAAGAAAGGGTCGGCCCCTTTTTCCTCTTTTATATTATGGTGGCCTGTTCCCTTGTATTTGATAATGGCGGCTTGCGTTTCTTGGTCGTTCCTCTTCCTTCAAAAATTAGGGCTTTCATGCAAAATCAAAGAAGCCGACTATGAATGATCGATTGAATAGATGGTTTAGCGTTTCTTTTCTGTCAATCGATGGTCTTTGTTAATTACTTCGACTGCTTTGAATTTGATCGAGTTCGAGATGGCTTCGGTATGTAATTTATTCCTTTTTTCTTTTCTGTTATGCTTGATTGAACTCGATGGGATTTAGCCGATGATGATTTGTGGGTTTATATATGGAATCGATCTCTTTTATTTGCGTTCGTCTGATTTTTTCAATGTTGTGCTTCGGCCATTAGATTATTGTTGCGCGTTGATGATTTCTCTGACTTGATCAAATTCGTATATTTTCATGTTACTTAGTTGACACAGTTTCAATTTTGAATTGTTCCATTTCTTGACAGCCACGGCTTTGATTTCTGCCATTTTTTGTTTCTTGAATTTCAGATGGCTTCGGCCTTGACTTGAAACTTCATTGACCTGTACGTTTGATCGATATCTGTTCATCCTGTAGCATATTTTGAGCTTGATGCTTGTGTACACGAGTCTGCATCGTCATTTTGCATTGAGTTATTGTTGCTATGTCACTGTATTGGTTTCATATGCTGCTTCATTGACTTGAGTCTAGTTCATGTATTCATTGAGATGTTCATTGTGAAGCTTGGTTTACTGGAGGTCTTGTGGCACTGCTTACAGTCATATTCCCATGTTGTATTGTATCTGGTCATATTAATTTTAACTGCATGCTTCTGTTTAGTATATATGTATGCAAGTGTGCATGCATTTACTTCACTATTCGCTACGAATCTTCGTTGCTTTGACCAGTTTATTGTTTGAAGTTGTTTCACGTATTGCTGCCCTTGTATTTGCAGTTTTTAGTTGTTTGGTTCTGGCCATATCTTTGGTGCACTTGTGTTGTTTGGATATTGAACTGCTTCATGCATCACCGTGGTCTTCATGTATTTTGTTTATAGCCAGTGTGCACTGTTTGGTCTGATGCTTCAAGTTTCCACCTCTGATCAGTTGCATTCTTGCCATGCTGTAGCTTAATCTTTGTTCAAGTATGTTTTGGTTGCTGGTATGTTGGTTTGATCTTGCTGTTGAGTTGAGTCATGATAGTAGTGACTTGACCTTTGCATTTTTAGTTGGACTGTGTTGGTTTCATGTATTCAGTGAGAAGTTCAAGTTGCATGTATGCTTGCTGCTTGGTTTTTTACATTTGGATTTTTGGTCGAGGCTTGTTTTAGTTGTCTTGACCATTTTCATGAACTTGCACCTATGTTGAATCCAGATTATAGCTCGGATTTAACCTTGTGCTGAAATTTGTGACATTATTTTATTGCACTTGAGTTGAATCCGATAATTTGGATTTGACATGTGCTCACCTGTCCTTGTAAATTTATCAAGTGTATATATCGGTGTGCACGACCTTGTGGCGTATACGGTGATACACTGTGTATGTCACAAGCTGTTCGTGTATGATGAATTGAAAATTAAATGATGACGAACAACCCAAATAACCGAGGCAAATATTATTTTCAAAATTCACATTTTGTTTTATACTGCAAAAATATTTCCTTTTCAATTTTACTGCGTCAATATTTATTTTTGCAAATTGCTCAGATGCTGGATTCAATTTGGAATAAAGTTGAAGATAAATACGAGTGTGAGTGATATGTAGTGAGATCAACTGTAAATGTGAAATTGTGGGGTAATCAAAGTTGTACTGTAATTGAAATTGTATATGTATAGTGAGAGCTTGAACTTTGTACTATTCAAAGATTGTAATAAATATTTGTTTTGAATAAAATTTCTGTTTGAATTCAAATTCTGTGTTATTTATTTTTATTCAGGAAATATTTATTTAATCTATGAAAAATAAAATAGTACATTAACAAATACATTTACATGAATATATATATGTTTATTATCATCAAACAAAAATCATATAATCGCATATTCAACAATCTCCCCCTTTTGATGATAACAAACATATATTTAAGATTTTGAATATGTTAAATTTATTTGATCATTGATATACTCTAATTGCTCCCCCTATTTAAACGCTTCCACTCTGCACAAAGCTCCCCCTACATATATGCATATAATTAAAAATATGCAAATGTGCCTAGATGCAAATGGAAAATATTTGACCTTTTCTTGATTTTATTTGACAAAATCTTAACTTTTCTCAAAAATAAAATAGTACATTAACAAATACATTTACACGAATATATATATATATATATATATATATATATATATATGTTTGTTATCATCAAAAAAAATCATATAATCGTATATTCAACAATCTCCCCCTCTTGATGATAACAAACATATATTTAAAATTTTGAATATGTTAAATGTATTTGATCATTGATATACTCTAATTGCTCCCCCTATTTAAATGCTTTCTCTCTACACAAAGCTCCCCCTACATACACGCATATAATTAAAAATATGCAAATGAGCCTAGATGCAAATGGAAAATATTTGACTTTGCTTGATTTTATTTGACAAAATCTTAACTTTTCTCTCCCCTTTTTGTTATCAGCAAAAGAGTAATAGTGTTAGAGAAAATAGAGATAAAGTGATCGATATTAATCCAACATTAAAACTCTATTGAATATAAATATTAAATTTCAATAAAAAATCAAACAAAAATCATAAATATTTTGTTAGGCGCATATTCCACTTTTAGAATGATGGGAATTATGTCATCATATAAAACCATACAGTTGTGTCTATTTGTGGTATATTTATATTGGGAATTTGAATATCTACTAACCATGCATAACCGTTAGGACTTTTAAATGAGATTAGTAGTATTCCAATTTTATTTTTTAACAAAAAATGAATTCATGTATCTTCTAACTATGCATAACGGTGAGGACTTTTAAATAGGATTGGAATCAACTTGTTTATTTTAAAAATCAATTTTTGATATGCGTTCCATACATGCATAATCATGAGGACTTTTAAATCAGCATGGAAGCACATAACAAATTCCAAGTAATTCACCCATGCATAACCGTGAGGACTTTTAAATGAGAGTGAATACTTTGGACTTTATTATTATTATTATTTTATTTATTTATTATTATTATTATTTTTTAAAAGCAATATAAAATGAAAAACGAATGATTCCTGTTTAAAATACCACATATCGACAAATTATATTGAATATCGATGAGTGATGGTCATTAGAAATATGATAGAAATAGAGATGGTCATGGAAATTTTACCAACAAAAAGTTTTATAACTCTTGTTCAAATTTCTAAAGAAATTTACTAATTATACCGTCTTGAGTCATAATATATGATAAATATCAACACTCATTACTTTTTCAATCACTATTTATCTTTTCGATAATTATTAGGGAGTCAGATTAGTCAAAACAGTCATTTATAATCAAATTCAAAAATAATTATGAAATCAATTTTTCAAAAAGACTGATCTGAAAATATGGTCAAAAATGATTTTCTCGAGGGGGGTTATATGAGAAAAATTTCTGCTATTTGACAATTATTTAAATTGAAAAATATGCAGATATTTTCTTAAAAAAACGATGCAGTTACTAAATGTCTCTACAAAAATCACGTTCAACTAGTAAGTTTTCTATCAACTAGATTACCAGTGTAATCTGCATCTGAATTTCTCTTTCACTCAAAATTATCATTAATTGAATTTGATAGACCATGAAATATGCACCAAAAATTTCAAACTCAATTTTAACAACAATTTAAACGGCATTCTCTTGAATTTGAATCGAAGCCGTGTAAATAATCAGAAACCGTGAATATAGGGTTCGCCGTATTATAACCAAATGTATTATCATCCAACAAAACACTATTTTTAATCCAAACTAATATATATGAAGTAATTCAAAGAATCTAGAGAACTTTATAGTGTTTTTGGCATAAGAATATAATTGGCCAACTATTTTTAATAAGTCAGAATCAAAATCATCATTATCACATTACTGGCTGATTTAATTCATAATACGGTGCAGATTATCACATTTAATATATCGTTCAAAATATACCATTACCTATTTTACCTTTACGATATTTTTCATTGTTGTACATTGTGATTCTGTCACCTTTATACTAGGCTAAGGAACTTTGCTTTGTCGCTTGTTGTGTCCTTGGAATAGCCAGAATCCAAGTAACACTATTGTTGTTCCTTAGCCTACCACCACACCTACACGGGAAAAGATTTTTGTGACCTATTTGTTTTTATAGGTCCATGGTTGTTAGTGGCAGAATATTTTGAAAAATAATTTTGTGGAGACCCAAAACTATTTATATAAGTTCCTTTCGGCACCCAGATTTGTTTAACTTTGAGAGATTTTATATTTGTTCCTTTTGGAACCCAAATTGGTGTAGTTTTCACGTGTTTGGGTCTATACCAACAATTATTGTGATTGTGTCCATATTTTCTATAAATTGTGAACATTGAATTTACTTGATTAATCTCATTTCTAACATTTTTAGATTGATTATACCCAAGTCCTTTTCTAACTGTATTAACAGTTTGTTTCCATAAGAGCATATTCAACGATTTTTCACTTTTGGAAAATTTATCTAAAGTCGTTGACAATTGTTGGACTTGTGTTTTGAGAGATTCATTTTCGTTTAATAATTGTGTGCACTTTTTAATAGAATATTCTCACTTAGTATTTTCACTTTCTTTTAAAATCAGAATTTCATTTTCAAGTGTTTTGGTTTTTATTTTTGATTTTTTAATTTCTTCTTTGAATGTTGGACACTTATCACACTTAGGGATCCTACTTTGATAGGTTTAACTAATTGGTCAAGTTGTTCATTTAATTCTATCAAAGTATCTCTTTGTGATTCAATTTTAGCATATTTCTTCCTAAGTCGTTCAAAACAGCCATTTACTTCGTGGAAATATATAAGTAATTCTGAGTGAGCGAGTTTTGATACCTCACTTGGCTCGTCATCGTCGCTATCAGTTATATTTCCTTGAAGGCACATATCTGCTTTCTCACTTTCACTGCTAGTGCTTTGCTTATCTTCATCACTTGTATTCCACGTGGCTGCAAAACTTCTCCTTTTTGATTTCTTTTCAAAGTCGCGTCGATTTTGAGGACAATTGGGCTTGATGTGTCCGGGTTAGTTGCACTTATGATAGATGATCTTCTGTTCTTCTGAGTAGTCCAGTGCTTTGCCTATTCTGCTTTTCAATTTTTGAATTCGAGCTGGATTTCCTTATTTGTAATTCCACCTTTTGAATTTCTTTATTAACAGCTCCAATTTGCTGCTCCATCATCATCATCGTTATCATCATCACTTTTGGTTTTTCCTTTGAGAGCTATTGATTTCTTTCGAGTATCTCCTCCTTCACGCTCTTCCTTGAATTTCATTTCTAGCTCATAAGTGGTGAGATTTCCGATGAGTTCTTCAACTTTCATCTGTTTTAAATCTTTTGATTCTTGAATGGCAGTCACTTTTGCTTCAAATCTTCATGGAAGGACTCTGAGAATTTTTCGGACTATTTCCAATTCCGTGTATGATTTTCCAAGAGCATTTGATTTGTGTACAATATTGGAAAGTCGTCTATACATCTCTTTGATATTTTCTTCCTTGGCCATTGTGAAGTTCTCGTATTCGCTGCTTAACATGGCTAGGAGAGATTCTTTGACTTGAGATGTCGCTTCGTGAGTCACTTCTAGTGTGTGCCATATTTCCTGCGCAGTTAGACAATGTGAGACACGATTAAATTCAAATTGATCTAATGAACAGATAATAGAATTCATAGCTTTAGCATTAGAATTTTGTAATTTATCTTCTAGTTCTGTCCATTGATCCTTTGGTTTCTCTATTTCCTGATTCTCTACAGTTATAGTTGGTGTTCCATAACCTGTCTCAACAATATTCCAAGCATCAATGGTTTTCAGAAAAATTTCCATCCTATTTTTCTAGTAAGCATATTCACCATTGAACATTGGTGGTCTAACTATGGATTTACCCTCAGTGAAAGCAGTATTAAAAGAAGCCATTTTAAAAATTCAAAATTTTGAAACAAAAAATTGGGTTTTTTGTAAAATCAAATTTTTAAAACAAAAACGGCTTTTGCACCAAGCTCTGATACCACTTGTAGGATCGATTTCACCCTAGAGGGGGGGTGAATAGGGTGATGCTATTAATTATAAAAGTTAATTGTGAAAGCTTATAAAATTATTTCAACACAGATAAATCAGAAATATAGCAGCACAGATAATAGCAGAATAATAAGTGCAGAAATAGAACGATGCGGAATTTACCCAGCTTTGGCAAAACCCTGCCTACGTGCTGCCCCAAGGTTTCTACTAGAAATTAAGCAGTCACATACTTACACACGTAAACTCGCGACACCCGCTACTAACTAACCTAACTCTACGCTCAAAACCCTGCCACAACTCAGCCATTGAGTTGCGAATTCTCAAACTACGCCATCTAGTTTTTCCCCTAATCACACGACTAGAATTTACAACGGTTTAAAAAGAAATTACAAATTAAAAAATAATAATTTAAAACAACCCTAATTTTAAACTAATGCCTTATAATTTATAAACTTTAAAAACAAAAGAAAGGGCCGGCCCCTTTTTCCTCTTTTATATTATGGTGGCCCATTCCTTTGTATTTGATAATGGCGGCTTGTGTTTCTTGTTCGTTCCTCTTCCTTCAAAAATTAGGGCTTCCGTGCAAAATCGAAGAAGCCGACTATGAATGATCGATTGAATAGATGGTTTAGCGTTTCTTTCCTGTTAATCGATGGTCTCTGTTAATTACTTCGGCTACTTTGAATTTGGTCGAGTTCAAGATGGCTTCGGTGTGTAATTTATTCCTTTTTGCTTTTCTGTTATGCTTGATTGAACTCGATGGATTTAGCCGATGACAATTTGTGGATTTATATATGGAATCGATCTCCTTTATTTGCGTTCGTCTGATTTTTTCAATGTTATGCTTCGACCATTAGATTATTGTTGGACGTTGATGATTTCTCTGACTTAATCAAATTCGTATATTTTCATGTTACTTGGTTGACACGGTTTCAATTTGAATTGTTCCATTTCTTGAAAGCCACGGCTTTGATTTCTGTCATTTTTGGTTTCGTGAATTTTCGATGGCTTCGGCCTTGACTTGAAACTTCATTGACCTGTACGTTTGATCGACGTCTGTTCATCCTGTAGCATATTTTGATCCTGATGCTTGTGTACACGAGTCTGCATTGTCATGTTGCATCGAGTTATTGTTGCTGTGTCACTGTATTGGTTTCATATGTTGCTTCATTGACTTGAGTCTGGTTCATGTATTCATTGAGATGTTCATTGTGAAGCTTGGTTTACTGGTGGTCTTGTGGCACTTCTTACCGTCATATTCCCATGTTGTATTGTATTTGGTCATATTAATTTTAACTGCATGCTTCTGTTTAGTATATATGTATGCAAGTGTGCATGCATTTACTTCACTATTCGCTACGAGTTTGGGTTGCTTTGACCAGTTTATTGTTTGAAGTTGCTTCATGTATTGCTGCCCTTGTATTTGCAGTTTTTAATTGTTTGGTTCTGGCCATATTTTTGGTGCACTTGTGTTGTTTGGATATTTAACTGCTTCATACTTCACTGTGGTCTTTATGTATTTTATTTATAGCCAGTGTGCACTGTTTGGTCTGATGCTCCAAGTTCCCACCTCTGATCAGTTGCATTCTTGCCATGCTGTAGCTTGATCTTTGTTCAAGTATGTTTTGGTTGCTGGTATGTTGGTTTGATCTTGTAGTTGAGTTGAGTCATGATAGTAGTGACTTGGCCTTTGAATTTTTAGTTGGACTGTGTTGGTTTCATGTATTCAGTGAGAAGTTCAAGTTGCATGTACGCTTGCTGCCTGGTTTTTTACATTTGGATTTTTGGTCGAGGCTTGTTTTAGTTGTCTGGACCATTTTCTTGAACTTGCACCTGTGTTGAATCCATCTTATAGCTCCGATTTGACCTTGTGCTGAAAGTTGTGACATTATTTTATTGCACTTGAGTTGAATCCAATAGTTTGGGTTTGACCTGTGCTCACCTGTCCCTGTAAATTTATCAAGTGTATATATCGGTGTGCATGACCTTGTGCCATATACAGTGATACACTGTGTATGTCACAAGCTGTTCGTGTATGATGAATTGAAAATTAATTGACGACGAACAACCCAAATAACCGAGGCAAATATTATTTTCAAAATTCATATTTTGTTTTATACAGCAAAAATATTTCCTTTTCAATTTTACCGCGTCAATATTTGTTTTCGCAGATTGCTCAGATGCTGGATTCAATTTGGAATAAAGTTGAAGATAAATACGAGTATGAGCGATATGCAGTGAGGTCAACTGTAAATGTGAAATTATGATGTAATCAAAGTTGTACTGTAATTGAAATTGTATATGTATAGTGATAGCTTAAACTTTGTACTATTCAAAGATTGTAATAAATATTTGTTTGAATAAAATTTCTGTTTGAATTCAAATTCTATGTTATTTATTTTTATACAGGAAATATTTATTTAATCTATGAAAAATAAAATAGTACATTAACAAATACATTTACACGAATATATATATATATATATATATATGTTTATTATCATCAAACAAAAATCATATAATCGCATATTCAACATTATGGAATGCTCAAAAATCAAAGGAATACAAATATGGGAGACAAGAATGGATTTCAGAACAAGTGGGAGCGTTCCAAAGTTCAAGGAATCCTAATTGATAAGAATCCTAACCAAAAGATTACTAACAAGGTGAATACAGAAGGGATGAAGTTTAGAAAATCTTGATTTCAAAATAAGGAAAAATTTATACCAATATAATCTTTGAAAATCCTTTAAAATCATGTGGAAATCATTTTATGCTTCAAAAATTCGTTCTCTCACAAAGAAATGATCTGAGATTGATTTCACTCATTCTAGGGTATTTCTACCCTATCTCTAATGAGTTTTTGCTCCGCAAGCTAAGGTTTTCCTAAGACCAAAGCTCTGATACCAACTGTAACAATCCGTTATTTCAGCCATTCGCATCCGCACTTGTCGGACTTGAATTGCTCAAAATACCGCATTGTAATATAATTTGGAGCAAATAAAATCAATCATACAGAATCATAGACACAGAAATATTAGAATAACTCGTAGCGCAAATAAAATATACCACAGTAGTTCAAGAAGCTACTATAACAAAGTCTCAAAAACAAAATACATAATATCAGTCTGAAAACAAATACATAGAAGATCACTAATAAAAGAGCTGAAATAGATGAACTAAAACAGAAATAGATGAATAACTAGATGAACAGGATCTCCAGCGATTCCCAGCACCAGGAAGAAAAATCCAAAGCTAAGCTATGAATACTCGGGTTGACCCAAGCGTAACGTAAAACACAAACGCTCGAGTCAGGGCATACATACTTATACAATGTAAACCAACTCAAGTGAACTGTAGTAGTAATGCACAATAACTTAAAGGATGCTTGGGATTGCCCATCCTCCAAGTATCAGTTAAACCATCAATTAAACAATAATAAACACTATCATGAAATGTCTAATTTTAAGTAAACTATGCAAATAACAGTGCTAATATGGCTACAGTACCGCAGAGCTGCAACAATCGCTCACCTCTAGTCACACTCTCAAATTTGAAGGTGTCATCCAAAAATCACAAGGCATCCAACGAAATGTACCCGTGGTTAAAATTCCAAAATTGTTTATAATTTTGAAATAAAATCGTTCATTTAAACCATAAAAAAGGTGGAGTCATTTATACCTTTAAATCAAATATTAAATTTCCAAAATTTTAGCCTTCAGAGTTCATTTATTCACTTAATAAATTAAAACAGTGAAATTTCATCTTTCGCAGCACTTAGAAAATGCTACGGTAAGTTACATTTGAAAACAATTCAATTCAGCAAAGACAGCATTTAAAAATTGCTATAATAGTTCAGTTTTAGTTGAAAAATGGTTCAATTAAGCAAAGACAGCATTTACAGAACTGCTGTAATAGTTCAGGGTTCAATTATATTCAAAAATCTCATTTCAGCCAACTGCAACACTTAACTAGTGCTACTGTAGCCCTTTTGTTTGTTTTAGATTTTAGTTTTAGTTTCTGCAACTACAGCACTTACCAAGTGCTGCAATATCCCTTAGTTAATTTTAGCCCTTTAGTTCACTTCTGCAATTACAGCACTTACAAAGTCCTGCAGATTCATTTATTTTAGATTTTAGTTCATTTTAGAAACGATAGCATTTTTGAAGTGCCACTAAAAGAATTTCCAGATTTACAATAGAATTTCAGCAATAATTAAACTTCAATTTAAACCATTTTAACTTATAAAATTTCATATTTTCCACTTTAAATGGTCATTTAAATACCCT
Source organism: Allium cepa (assembly GCA_030765085.1). Lineage (NCBI taxonomy): Eukaryota > Viridiplantae > Streptophyta > Magnoliopsida > Asparagales > Amaryllidaceae > Allium > Allium cepa. Next base: position 448,443,918 of record CM060931.1, read on the forward strand.
TTAACATATGATTTTTATAAAGTAAATTTCACAAATAAATATCAAATTTATCAATGTTTTATTTATAAACATCAATGTACAAGTTTTCCAAATTATTGCATTTACTTTTCACTTTAATTTAATTTACCATTTCATAAATTAAATTAAATTTCCATTTTATTTTCTTAACTTAACTTTTATATTTTAAAACAAATTTCCAAGTTAAGTTATATTTCAAATTACACCTTTAACATTCATTTATTTACTTAACTATTTTAATTCATAGAAAAATCAAATACACTTTATTAAATCATTTAAATTCAAATTCAAATCAAAATGTCATATTTTATTTACTTAACTTAACTCCATCTTTAAACAAAATCACAAATTTCAAATTTTAGGTATATTTCAAATTTCTACTTAACAATCTATTTATTTAACATTTTAACCTATAGAAAAATCATTAACACTTTATAAAATCATTTTTAATTCAATTTATCATATATTTACGTTTAAAAATACTTAAAAATTTCTAGAAAAACTTTATAAAATAACCACGGGTCTGTATAAAATTTTCTTACCTAAGTCAAGTGATACAGATAATATATCATTTTAATCTGTAATTTACAAAGAAAAATCCAGGTTCTATCATTTCAAACCCGCAATCCTAAGTAAAATAAATAAAAAAAATCGTTCAGGCCTATCATTTCAGCCTATAATGATTTTTTCCTATTCTAAAGTTCGTTCGAGTATGTATCATTTCAACCCATAAAGATTCTATTCTACAGGGAACATGCAGTGTGATAAACGGATATAAATAACAATATAGTAACATATGGCAGTAACAAATGATATGACAGGTTTATTAATAGGGTTAACATCACATGAATCATATCACAGGCAGGTATAACATGATATAGCAGTTTACATATTCACTTGGTGTCACTTCACAGTTTATATATAATTATGTCAAGTGTGATTACTCACCTTTTTACGCTGGAGTTAGCAATCAAAACTACACAAATGAATTCCAAAAAGAATGATAGCACGACACGGCACGACATTTTATTCAAGTGAGTAAAGAGAGAGCCCAGATATGATCTTGTGGACAACAACCCAAAACAAGACATTGTAACATAAATATTCAACACAGAATTTATATTGAAACAATTGGAAATTGAAATTAACAAAGGACAAAATGATTTGACCTTGCTTTAGCCATCCAAATGCTCAACCTAGGGGTTCATTTTCTCGGCCATAATGATGATATATAAGCTTGGTTTTGGGTCATATAGGTGTGGCTACAAGGAAGTGATGATGGTAGGAGTTGCAACATGTAGAATATAAAGGGACAATGAAAAAGGCAAGCCTGGATGCAACATTTTGGCTCGGCCTATGGGTCAATTGGGCTCGGCCCAGGCTAGTACAGGTCAGGTCAGTGGAGAGGCTGATGGTCAGAGGTGAGGTACATCAGGTGGTGGTGGCTATGGTGGTGGCCAAGGCAAGACATGGAGGAGATAGTGGAAACTAGGCTCGGCTATGCAAGTTTCAAGGGGATTTTTTGCAACTTTTTGTGGTGTTTGCTCCATGGGATGGTCATGGCCAGTATTGGTCAGAGGAGAGGATGGTTAGGCCCTTTATGGTAGTGGGAAGGAAGTGATGTGGTGATCGGTGGAGGTGGTGAGGTGTATAGGCCGAGCAAAGCATAAGAAGGAACAAGCAAAACCATGGAAAAATCAATAGAAAAATGGAAAGAAAAAGTAGAAAAAATGAAGAAGCCATTACCAATTTGTTCTCAGATCTAAATGGCCAAAAATTTGATAGAAATGACAAGTTTCATGTGGAAATGAAAATAAAACTCACGAATATACAAGAGGAAATGGACGGCTACAGCTGGAAAGTGAAAGGGCAAGCAAATGAAGAGACTAGGCAATGAAACAGAGCTTTTGTCACTTCAAATTTCCATCTAAATAAAACAAATAAAATTTTCAGTAAATAAAAATAAAAAGATGAAAAAAATAAAGTGAAAAAGAAAATAAATAAATAATTTAAGGAAAAATAGAAAATAAATAGGAAAATAGCTTAGTAATTGAAACAAGGCTTTAAAAATTGTAAACAAAGTACAATAAACATTAGAAAATTATAACAACACTTTTAAAAATGTTTTAAAAATAAAATATATGCATAACATGACATATCACACATATATACACAAATTAGAACAAACAAAATATTGTTGATATAAATTAAAATAAATAATTTTGTTAAATAAATCAATTTACCCAAAATATTGAAAAAAACATAACTTTTACCATATAAATCAGATTTCAACGAAATGAAAAGCAGTATTCTTAAAATTTTATTTACTTTCATAATTAAAGATAAAAATTAAAAATTAAAATATTTAATTTTTAAATTTAAAAGTCAAAGTTTGACCATATTGACCAAAATCCACATTTTTGAAAAATATTCTATTTATTCATGTTTGAAATTAAAATTCATATTTAAGATAACAAAATTTATTCATTTTAAATAAATAAAATAGAGTTTTTAAATCAGGACTTCAAAAAAAAATATACAATTAAAATAATCACAAAATAAAGGGTTGTTGCAGAATTCCTTATAAATAAGATATTATGTCATCTGTTTACAAAAAAGGAATCCAACCAAACAATAAATCGAACAGAAATCTAAGCTAACATCTAAGCATTTAACAATAATTTAGCATCACAAATATTTTATAGTTTATAAAAATGTGGTTAAACTCATTGAAATTTCATTTATCCTCTAAGCACTCTGGTTCTGTATAAAATCGAACGATTTTAGCTTGAAATTCTACAAGCTCCAATTCTTACCAATTCAATTCCATCGCAAAGCCAATGGTTCCACGAGTGCAATGCAACTCACCTTATTTGGTTCCAAGAGTGACGTGTCATTCTGGACAGGAAAACTTGGAGTTCAACATGGTCAGGTATGTTTTATTTTGAAATTTCATTTTGAATGTGAAACCATGTGATTGGCGTCCAAAATCCAATAGATGTGCACCTGTGTTGACCAATCAAATTATAAACGTCGACCGAGGTAATTGAAAGTGTCAATCTATACAATGTGAGTCCCATACTGTGCACACCACGAACGGACTATTCTGTGTAGATATCTCGCTCATGCTGGAAAATGAGCCATGTTGCACAATGGAATTGTGCGTTAGATCATACCCTTTATTGTCTAATAATCAAAAATGGAACCGCTGCCCGGATAAGCGTAGAGCATTCTTTTGCAGGAACATAGTAGGTCCAATGGATGAAAGCTCCATGCGATGAAATTACTCAAATAATGGAGTGCATCCAACGTTACTATTCTTTGGGAGAAAACCATCGTGTTGGAGTTATTACGAAGATTTATGATCGACAAATCTTTTGAAAAATGTTTTAGTGCATGTTGTTTAGGTTGAAGATCAAGGTCAGTACAAAAGTAAGAAGTCCAAGACCATGTTGAGGGTGGCTTGAAGCATGGTTAGTCAGAACTTAAAGTTGATGGTAGTATTGCAAAGTAATTAATATGACTTGCGGATATGCAATGTTGACTCCGGGCTGGGTTGTAGGCCACGTAGGGAGGCCACGAGTGACCAAGAAAAACACACGATCAGATCATGAATCCCAAATCCCAACCATATACTGGCAAGGGACAAATTCCAGTATGACCAACGGCAGTCTTGCAACCACACCTATGGTAGCAAAGTTCAACAACCCACCTTAGTTTCTGGATCTAAATTTGAAATAGATGAACTTAGGTGAAAATGTTTCGAGAAGACAGTGGTGATCGGATTAGGAAAATGATGGTGGCAGAAGTGGAGACGAGTCAACAACGGTATTGGTTGATCGACGGTGAGCAATTTCAGCTAAGGAATGGAGCTCTTAGGAAATCGATACCAGAAAGAAAGGAAATAAGCAATCGAGGTAAACGGAAGCATGTTCCAAAATTTGACTTAGTTTTGCTTATAAAGAGGAAAATTTGAGTCAACATTTCATATCAGTACCAACCTAGAAGTGGTCGGTATCGACTTTAATTTTAAACAAATCTAAATGACAAGAAGAGGAAAGAGAATAGGAAGGTAGTATGTACCTGACCAAGGTACGGAATGATTTCCAGAGTGTAGATCTTGACCTTAGCATGGAGAATTGAACTATTACTATATGGAGCATGTTTATCAACGGAATGGAGACAACACTTCAAAATAATTCTTGGATAACCAATTGACGTATAAGGACGATAATATATGTTGGCCTTATTCCAGAGCACACTTTGTTTTCAACAGAAGCATATTCTGGTGGGCAAGTGTCATCTAATTACTTAACCCCACAGGCTTTCAAATGGATTTGGATGGCAGGATAAAGATGAAACAATTCACGGACTTAGGAACATGCTTAGAAGAGCAATAGGATCGGACCCGAGAATTTGGAGCAAGTTTGGAGCTAAGGAAAGAACTTGGTATCGACCACTTTTTATGGCGCCTATGGAACTATGAAGCTATGGCATGTGAATGGTTGGCTTGAGTGATCATCCTGGGGTGTGTTTCTAAAGGAATAGGTGAGAAACTCTAAGGAAGTATTGAAGGAAAGAAGACAGGTATTGAAGATATCAGAACTTCTTTGAAGCAACACAACTTCTAAGGAAAAGTGAACGAAGCTTGATGGAAGTAACGACCCATAAGTATACCACTTTATATAAATGATCATTTAGCTTTGTCGATAATACAAGTAATTTTGTGAATGATTACTTATATTAATTTATATGATTTCATAAATAAAATGCGATCATTTTTTAGTTATTAACGATAATAAAAATTATTTTCATAATTTATTTACAAAAATATGCATATTAATTTAAAAGAGAAAATATGACCGAAAATCGGAATGGGGATTTGTAATGATACAACGTGTGGAAGTTGTACAACATTGTAGGAATATGTTATGTACACATATACATGTACATATGCATATATATAACATACACATAAAAATAAATATATGAAAATAATTAAGCATAAGAAAATATTATAAAATATATAAGATATTTTAAGAAAACTTACTCCTTACGCTTTTATAAGTCAACATATGCACATACGATAAGATGGAAGTGATATGAACATGGGGGGAGGCTCTAGCCGTGCTTTGGAGGAGCGGAGGTGTGTAGGAGAAGCCTTGAAATGGTGAAGCAAAAGGTAATGTGTAGATGTCTTCCTTTATACTCTTCTTTTCCTATAAATACCCTACCCTCTTCTCTTCATTTTCATTCTTCTTCTTCATATTCTTAAGCTTTTGCTTCCAATTTAATGGCTTCCATCCTAAAGGAAATAATGTCAAAATTTATTTAAAAAAAATTAAATTATAAAATATAGTTATATATAGTAAAATACCTCAAAACGATCCCAAAACCTCACTTTTCTCCTTGTTCTTCACAAACTCCATCTCACTTCCTCATAGGCCGAGCACAGCCCTTGCTCCACCCTAGGTTGTGCAGCTCTAGGCATATCAAGTCTTGGTTGAGGCATCTAGGAGCTAAAATTCGAAGAATAGTGAGCTTCGGAACTCGATTGTGAAGCTATAACGAATTTTTAATTAAATCATTTAAAACCCAAGGTGAGAACTCCTAAAACTATTATACTGCATGTTAGATGATGATATGATATTTTCAATGGATATTTAATATGCTTTTATCATCAGGTTGGGTTGTTTAAATATGAATGTTTAATATATGCAAGTCATAGAAATACAGGTCGATAAGCACGAAGGAAACCACTTTCCTTGAATTAATAAAAAGGTGTATATGGAATGATAAACCATTTTAAAAATGGTTTAAATGATTTTGAAATGTTTTATAAACATTCATAAGTGTTTTATTGAAATTTGAATGAGAATTGAAAATTTAGTCAAAAATAGTCACGTCGCGTAAAGCTAGATTGCGATTTCACGCCATAAAAGTAAAACAAGATGAAATATAGCTCAGAATTCTTCGAGATAAGAATTTTTTGAACTATTATATCCATATTTTTCCAACAAAGAAAGAAAATCAAGATTTCGATAAGTAGATTTTGAAATACGAGTAAAACAAGTTTTTGAAAAATCCCGATTTTGTAGTTCAGAATCCAAAACTGGGTTTCTTAAAAAATGATGTTTTAAAATTGTTTAAAAATGTGGAATAAATTTTATAAATCTTTTAAAAATTTTAAAAAGTGATTTGAGTAATAAAAACAATTTTTCAACTGGTAAAAATTCGTTTTGTTCAATATAGGTTAAAATAGCACTTTCCGCAGCACTTTTTCTTTAAATTTTGGAATATAGCTTTGAACTTAATAATACTTTTCCAATTCTCTTATGAATGTTTTCAAAAGAATAATTAAATGTTTTAATGATTTTTTGATAGTTTTATAGTTTATTTTGAAGAATTTAAAAAAACGATTTAAAGAAAAGCTATTACAAATTATATGGTTTAATCTTGGCTCTAAAAGGCGACGAGTAGATTGGATTTTTTTATTCGTGAGATCCAAACATGACGTGCTTAAACTAAGGAGTTGTGCAAGAGAAACTAGTGCCCTAGCTCACCTGGCCTCTTCCTTGGGCAAGGGATAGATTAGGTCGAAATGTTGAAAATGAGTTGTGTAAAAAGGTTTTAAGAAATTAAAAATAGTAATAAGAGAGGTTTAATGATTCCACGTATTCCAAAAAGAATGTTTTAAAGAATATATATCTCCAAAAGAGATTTTGATAAAAAGAACTAAATCAATTAAAGAATGATTTGCTATTCATAAGAACATCTTTTTATCAATGATTGTTTCGAAGGAACCGGGGTCGGAACTGGATGATTCCTATTCAAAGAACACTTCAACCTATTTACGTATTCGAGGTGAAGACGTGGATATGATATTTGGTATTTTCATAATTAAGGGATGCTTGATGGTCATTTGGGGTTAAACTCTCAATATACATGTAGTAGCCGTAGTTTCTTTGTTATGAAATATCTGATGCAAAACGTAATCGCTACTAATCCTAGGGTGAACTACTGACAAGATGTGGTAGGAGAGTGCCTTCGGTTTGTCCTGTACCTGGACAGCTTGTATGGATGAATGTCTGACATTGCATTCCTAGTTACATAAGTGATCTTTATGAACATATCATCTATTTGGTGGTGGAGAAGGCAACTTCTCCTAGCTTAACACACTTTCCTAAGACATATGAGCTTAAGAGTTATACGTTTGTAGAAATCAGTTGGGTGACCATGGGATGGTAGTGTGGAATTCAAAGGAAGATGACGTGCAATGAGAAAGGAAATCGTTACCTCAAGCCTCACACCGAAAATGACCGAAACATGGTAGATGAGGTAAGGCTATGTGGTTTGCAACCATTAAGGTATGATCATCCCTTCTAGATATATTTCTACCCACTATGACGTTCAGGTTTAAATTATTATGGTGTATGCTAAGAGACATCTCGGTTAGGTAGGTAACAATCGGGACGATGACATATTTGGTACTATCTAGGAAGAAGTAGACCGATCTTGTGTGGGTAGACGACCATCTGTTGGGCCTCGGTACATTCCTCTAGAGATGTACTGCCGGAAGGTAGTTCCTTCATTGGTCATTTCTATGGAAACCCATGATCCAATAAGTGCCCATCATTTTGTTTGTAAAACCCACGTCTTTGGTTAGTATGCTGGAATTTAATAATGTAACAATTTCGGCAAAGATTAATAAGTTTACCTGCAAATGTTTTCAAAGATATGTCACTAAAAATAATATCAAGTATTTTTACCTAAGAATGTTATGGTTATCATAAGGCAAAACCCATTCCATGTTTATGTGTGGCGTGGTCTTTTGAGATACCTTTTTGTTTTCAAACAATGTATTTTGAGTTCTCACACTAGTTACATGACCGACCCGGAGTTTATTTTGTTTCCCTTTAAACTCTGGGTGCCCTATTTTTTTGGGAAGCCAAGTAGTCAGGATCTTGTTGGAGTATTTTTAGGAAAGCATGCTGGAAGAGATTTTTGGAGCATGGAGCTAGAGCACCGGATATCTATCTATTTAATTTTATTTTTCCACTATGTCTAAGTTTAGTGGTTACCAGAAATTGTGAGATTAGGCAGTTATAACTGCTCCTGGCTGGGTAAGTTTACACCAAAATTCTAGTATACCCTAATAAGGTTGGTTACATGCACTATCTAACTATTTTAACGTAATGTGAGAAACACTTGAAAATATACCTCCCTGAAATTTGGATTTACGATACACGAATATCGTGGATGTATTAACATTAATTTTCGAGAGTCGAAGAGATGGGTAACCACATTTTGTATCAGAGCTGAAGGTTAAGCGAGGTGGTGGGGTATGACTCACTAGAGATAGAGTTAGCAATACCCTAGAATGAGTTTATTCTTTGAGAGTGCGCATTTAGAATCCTTATCTAAATAAAAGCTGTGCTATATACCAATTCTTAAAGATAATTTCGTCTTTGTATTCTAAAGTGTCTTACTAAATTAAGGTAATATGACATGAGTACTCATACGGGACGAAGGAGGGGAAACAAGAGCATCACAACAAGCAACGGTCGAGCTCTAACCATCGCTGTAGAAGAAATAGCTCCGGTACAACCCCAGGTTAATTTTGCCATCCTATGAAAGAATTGTACTAGCTTAGAGGGAAAACCATTCAAGGGTAAAAAGCTATCAATGAAGTATAGGCTTGGATTAAATCATGCGAGAGAATCTTTAAAGAATTGTACATTAGTGATAAGAAAAAGAGATTCTTGGCCTCGTGGCAACTTCAAGAAGGGGCTCTAGCTTGGTGGCAGTCTATCATCCTAAATGATTCATAGGACAATTTATCTTGGGAAAGGTTTAAGGAGGTTTGGTGGAGCAGTACATGCCGGTATCGGGAAAATCTCGTTTTTACAGAAGCTTTATGGATCTGAAGTAGGAGGAAATGAATATTAAGGAGTATGCTAATAAGGTCAATGAATTTTCTTCTTTTGGGCCGAATCTAAATAGCACGCCTTTGAAGAAAAATGAGAAGTTCATTTCTAGGGTGAATGAGAAATACTAGAGAAAGATGACTGCCCATGTTAAAGGTTCATTGATAGATTTTTAGGATATGAGATTCTATTGTAAAACATTGGACAAGACGAAGCCGGTAGTAGCTCAGACCAACAACAACAACAATAACACCAACAATTGGAAGAAGAAGATTAATCAAAATGGGAATAAGCCAGTTCAGGGCAAATCTGGAGGAGGAGCCCAAGGTAACTATTTGAAAGAGGCTACGGTTACAATTGCCAACAAATGGGCCACCTATCGACTCATTGCAAGAACCATAAGGTTCATAGACCACTACTGAACTGCTATAATTGTCATCAGCTGGGACACGTGATCAAGGATTGCCCAATCATGAGGTAGGGAGAGCAATCTAGAATCTGCACAATTAAGGATGAGCCTTCAACCTCTCAGGATGTGCAGGACAAGGGAATTTTGAAGGTAATATTTTTATCGAAGATGTTTTGGTTAGATTATTGTTTGATACAGGAGCTTCTCGTAGTTTTATTGCTAAGAAAACCGTAGAAGAATTAAAACTTGAACCTAAGTTAGTTGATACCCGTATTTGTGTGACGAATCCAATAGGTGGTGCCACTAACCTTTGCATGAATTGTGAAATATTTCTGATTTCCCATTCTTCCTATCAATTTCCTTTCGACCTATTTGTCTTATATTTTATTGGATTTGAAATTTTGCTTGGTATGGATTGGTTAACTAAATATAAAGTTGTTCTCGATTGCGTTAGTAGGATGATAACCTTATGGACCAGTTTTGAGAGGTTTATAGAAATATCTTGTGAAGATCCTAGTCTAAGGAAGGGAAGTTTTCGATATGCATTAGATTCATCTCAGGAAGGACTAGGAACCATACTTATTGTTAAAGAATTCCCAGACATTTTTGAAGAAGTGAAGAGTTTACTCCCACATCGGGAAATCGAATTTCATATTGATTTATGACCGAAGGACGACTTCGAAGGAGAGGGAGGAATTAAATAACCAAACTTAAGAGATATTAAAGAAAGGGCTAATAAGACCGAGTTGTTCAAGTTGGGGATCGATAGTAGCTTTTGTGGCCAAGTCGGATGGACCTCTAAGGTTGGGCATGGATTACCGAGATCTGAATAAACAAACTATTAAGAAAAAATATCCTCTACCTCGAATAAATGACTTGTTTGATCAGTTACATGGTGCTCGGGTATTCTCGAAAATGGATCTAGCTACAGGATTCCACCAGTTGAGAATCGTAGAAGAATGCAACCATCTTACTGCATTTAAAGGCCCAAATACTTTCTTCGAGTTGTTGATTATGCTTTTTGGGCTAATTAATGCGCCTGCTTATTTTGTAGACCTTATGAATAGAGTATTTAGAGAAGTGCTCAATAAATTCATGTTAGTCTTTATCTATGATATCCTTATTTATTCTAAAACAAAAGAAGAACAGGAAAGGCTTTTAGAAATTGTGCTGGAGATATTAAGAAATAATGTACTTAAAGCCAAATTCTCAAAATGCTATTTCTAGGAAATGAGCTAAGATTCCTTAGATATATAGTGTCAAGGGACGAAAATTCGATAGATTATGTAAAGGTTGCAACTTTTCTAAATTGGAAGCAACCATAAACTGCTCAATAGATTCATAGCTTCTTAAGTCTGGCAGGGTATTATAGAAGATTCATTCAAGACTTCTCAAAGATTGCCTATAACCTAACGAAATTGACCATGAAGGATGCTAAATTTATCTGGACTCCTAAATGTGAAGCAGCATTCTAGGAACTCAAAAAGAGATTAATAACCTCTCTAGTTCCAGAAATTATAAATGAAAATAGTGGATTAACCATTTATACCGATTCTTGTAGAGAAGGAGTCGGTATAGTTCTTATGTAGGAAGGGAGGGTGATTTCTTATGCAGGAAGGGAGGGTGAATGCTTATGCAGGAAGACAACTATAGACTCACAAGAAGAATTATGCAACACATGACTTAGAATTATTAGCTGTGGTGTTCGCATTAAAAATATAGAGGCGTTATTTGCAGGGTGAAAAGTTTGAACTCTTTACGGATCATAAATCTTTAAAGTATCTTTTCACTTAGAATGATTTAAACATGAAGCATCAACGTTGGTTAGAATTTCTCACATCTTATGACCTAGATATTTTATAGGCACCCGAGAAAGCCAACGCAGTAGCAGATGCATTTAGTAGAAAGTATGTTGTTATTTCTTATTTTTTAGTAACTCCATCTCTTCTTGAAAGAATTTACAGCAAGAAAAATGAAGATCAATTCCTAAAGAAGATTTTTAAGGCTAAATACAAAGGGCAAGATTCCATGTTTGAATTTTATACCCATGGAGTTTTACGATTGAATGGGCGAGTTTGTGTTTCGGATGTAAAAAATCTTTGGCAAGAGGTATTGGCAGAATGTTGCAGAACCAAACTTAACATTCATTCGATAATTAACAAAATGTATAAAGATATGAAGCGCACATTTTGGTGGAAACCCATGAAAATGGACATATCCATTTATGTTAGCAGATGCACTAATTGTCAACAAGTCAAGAGCGACTAGTAGAAAATTGCAGGGTTACTTCAACCCCTGGAGATTCCAGCTTGAAAGTGGGATCAAATATCAATGGATTTCAATGATGGTTTTCCTCGAAAGAGGAAGAGGAACGAAGGCATTTGGGTTATCATCGACCGATTAACTAAAAGTGCACACTTCATTCCAGTTAAGCCAATAAGGACCGCTGTAAGCCTTGCAGAAATATATATGAAGGAAATTATATGATTGCATGGAGTTCCGAGCAGTATTGTAAACGATCGGGATCCAACCTTTACTAGTCATTTTTTGGTAGCATTACAAACCACTTTAGGAACAAGGCTGAATATAATCACCGCCTATCACCTCCAAACTGATGGACAAACGGAGAGAGTCGAACGCATTTTCGATGATCTTCTCAGAGCATGTATTTTAGACTTTGGAGGCTCTTGGGAAAATCATTTGCATTTAGTAGAGTTCTCTTATAACAACAGTTATCAAGCTAATATCGGCATGGTACCGTACAAAGCTCCATACGGTCGTCAGTGCAGGTCAACAACATGTTGGATCAAAACCGAAGATCACTTAGTACTTGGTTCTGAGATGAAACAAGAAGCTTCAAAAAAGGTCGATATGATTAAAAAAAAAGATAAAGGAATCCCAGACCTGACAGAAAAGTTATGCAGACCAAAGGCGTAGAAATTTGGAATTGTTAGATGGAGATTAAGTCTTTTTGAAAGTCTCTCCGATGAGAGGAGTGGCGGGATTTGGAAGTGCTGGGAAGTTAGCACCTCGATATGTTGGACCATTTCCCATTCTTGAACAAATCGACCCAGTAGCTTATCGAGTGCAATTACCAGAAAGGTTGTAGGAATGCATAATGTTTTTCATGTATCTCATTTAGGGAAACATGTGCATGACCCAGAGCAAATCATAGAAACAGCTGCTCAGGAAAACTTGGAAGTGGAATCGAATTTAGAAGTTATTAGACGACCTGTTCGAATCATTGATCGCGATGAAAAACGATTAAGGAGGAAGGTAGTAAGGCTAACCTAAGTTCAATGGAGTGGATATGGTGAGGATTGCACTTGGGAAACAGAAGATAGAATGAAAAAGACATATCCTAAATTTAGGATGGAAGAATGAACTGTATCAATCATGTTGTTGTAATGTATTCACCGCCTGTGGTTTAGTCACTTATCCATATTTTTGTATATATTCATTATATCGAATATATTTCCTTTTGAGCTATTTTCTTCTAATCTAAATTTCTAGGACGAAATTCTTTTAAGGAGGGAGTCTCTAACGACCCATAAATATATCACTTTAAATAAATGATCGTTTAGCTTTATCGATAATACAAATAATTTTATAAATGAATATTAATTTATACGATTTCATAAATAAAATGTGATTATTTTTTTAGTTAGTAATGATAAGAAAAATTATTTTAAAACTTGTTTACAAAAATATGCATATTAACTTAAAAGAGAAAATATGACCGAAAACCGAAATCAGGATTTGTAATGATACAACATGTGGAAGTTGTGCAACATTGTAGGAATATGTTACTTACACACACATATATATACATATGTATGCATATAACATACACATAAACATACATATATGAAAATAATTAAGCATAAAAAAATAGTATAAAGTATATAAGATATTTTAAGAAAACTTACTCCTCAAGCTTTTGTAAGTCAACATATGCACAAATGAGAAGTTGGAAGTGATGTGCACATGGGGGGAGGCTCTAGCAGTGTTCTAAAGGAGGGGACGTGTGTAGGAGAAGCCTTGAAATTACGATGCAAAAGGTGATGTGCACATCCCTTCCTTTATACTCTTTTTTCCATATAAATACCCTACCCTCTTCTCTTCATTTTCATTCTTCTTCTTCTTCTTTATCTTCATATTCTTATGCTTTTGCTTCCACTTTAATTGCTTCCATCCTAATGGAAATAATGTAAAAATTTATTTTAAAAAGAAATTAAATTATAAAATATTGTTATATATAGCAAAACACCTCAAAACGATCCCAAAACTCCACTTTTCTCCTTGTTCTTCACAAACTCCACCTCGCTTCCTCATAGATCGATCACAACCCTTGTATACCCTAGGCCATATGCCCATAGGCATATCTAATCTAGGTTGAGGCATTTAGGAGCTATAATCCAAAGAATAGTGAGCTTCGGAACTTGGGTAGCAAAGCTATAGAGAATTTTTAATTAAATCATTTAAAACCCAAGGTGGGAACATCTAAGACTATTATGCTATATGTTGGATGATGATATGATATTTGCAATGGATGTTTAATACACTTTGTATCAAGTTTGGTTGTTTAAATATGAATGTTGAATATATGCAAGTCATGGAAATGCACGTTGATAAGCAAAAAGGAAATCACTTTCCTTGAGTTAATTAATGGTGTATATGGAATGATAAACCTCTTTAAAAATGGTTTAAAATGAGTTTAAATGTTTTATAAACATTCACAAGTGTTTTGGTGAAGTTTGAATGAGAATTGAAAATTCAGTCAAAAATAGGCGTGTCACATAACGGTAGTTCACGACTTCACGCCCTAAAAGTAAAATAAGTGTAAAAGATGGAATTTAGCTCGGAATTCTTCGAGATAAGAAATTTTCAAACTATTATATCTATAGTTTCCAATAAAGAAAGAAAATTGAGATTTCGATAAGTAGGTTTTGAAATATGAGTAAAATAAGTTTTTGAAAAATCCCGCTTTTGCAGTTCGGAATTCAGAATGGGATTTCTTAGAAAATGATGTTTTAAAATTATTTACAAAAATATGGAATAAATCTTGTAAAAAATTTTAAAAGTGATTTGAGTAATAAAAATAAATTTTCAAGTGATAAAAGTTGTTTTGATCAATATAGCAAAAAGAGTACTTTCCGCGACACTTTTTCTATAAATTTTGAAATATAGTTTTAAACTTAACAATTCTTTTCCAAATCTTTTATAAATGCTTTCAAAATAATAATTAAGTGTTTTAATGATTTTTTGGAAGTTTTATAGTTTATTTAAAATAATTTAAAAAATGATTTAAAGAAAAGCTATTACAAATTAAGCGGTTTAATCTTGGCTCTAAAAGCCGACGAGTATATTGGATTTTTCTATTCATGACATCCGGGTGTGAGGTGCTTAACCTAAGGAGATATTCTGGAGCAACCAATTCCCTAGCTCACCTGCCCCCTTCCTTGGACAAGGGATAGATAAGGTCGAAATGTCGGAAACGAGTTAAGTGTAAAAAGCTTTTAAGAAATCAAAAGAAGTAATAAGAGAGGTTTAATGATTCCACATATATTGGAAAGATGTTAGTCCATGAGATGATGGTTTTGATGACAACAACCTTAGAATAGGATTATAAAGTATAAATACTAACATTATAGTTTAGAAATATATGTATATGCAGGATTTAACCATGCAGGTACCAAGAATGAAGACTGTACAGTATAAAGATTCAAGATATCAAGAATTAAGACTCATGAGTATCAAGAATATCAAGAATATCAAGACTATCAAGAGTTTAAGATTTCAAGAATAAGTAATTTTAATTAGGAAATTTTGTTAAAACACCTAGAAAAGTACTGGCATCTTAAAATCCAATTTATTCGTGGAATGGAATCCACTTCGAGCTTGTTAAAGGGATGGAACCCTAAGTAGGATGGAACCTACGAAAAATCTAGTGTAACATTGTTTTGTATCCGCTAATTTTTATTCAAAATGATTTTACAAAATTATATCTTGTTTTCAAAATATTTTCAAAACCTTCCTTTTAAAAGAATAAAAAATATCTATCCTGATTTCAAATACTTTTAGCCTCAAAATAATCTTTAGTTTCAAAATCAAATTATTCTTAGTTTAAAACTATCTTTAATAATAATATATTTTACTTTTAATATTTATACTTAGATTTAAATATAAAATTATATATATATTATTCTCCATATTTACTTATGTATTTTAACTATAGTCAAGTATATTTATAAAGTTTAAAATAGTTTTAGTATAAGATAAAAGTTATTTTCAAAAGAAAAACAAACCACCAAAAATTCCTTTGGGATGGCGACATGCTCAATATACCCATGTCGACGTAGTGTCAGTTAATTTCAAAATTTAAATTTCAAAAGAAGTGTCTATTCGTCATATCTCTTCATGAATGAACATAGCTATTGTTCTTCTATAAATAAGGGTTGTTTTCAATGAATTTTTAATCATATTTTATGGTTTTCATTTCTCTTCTTCTTCCATATTTCTTTATACATATTCCTACCATTACTCTGCCGAAATCAACATTGAATCTAACTAGATTATCTCTGATTTGATTCTCTATCACCATCTCAATAAGATCCTCAGTTCTATTCAGAGTTATAGGCTTCTTTGTAATCAATTAAACGAGAGAAGGTGTGATTGTGGCCTTGGAAATCAATCAAGCGAGAAAAGGTGTGATTGTAGCCTTGGAAATCAATTGGGTGAACTTGTTGCCCGTGAAATCAAGTATCTCTACCCAGAGGATTGTGAATCTGAAGGGTGTACCTCGTAGCCTTGAAATCGAGGGTGTAATTGTACAATTTCTTTTGAAAGAAAATCTGTACTTGTGTGCGAGACTAGATGTAAGGTAACTCCGAATCAGTATAAAATCCAGTGTGTTCTTTCCTTTACCGCTTTTACTTTATTTTTGCATCTGTGTTTGATTCTGTGATCATATCTGTGTCTGAATATTGCACACATTTGTGTTCAAATTAAAAAAACTCAAAAAGATTTAATAATTCCTTAAAACACTATTCACCCCCTCTAGTGTTTATCCTAGCCTTAAGATCCGTAATCCGCATTTCTCACATTTGGTACAGAGCGAGGTTTTCAAAGTTTCATAATCTAATTTTTGAAAAGTTTTTAAAATGGCTATGTTTGTTAATACTAGTTTAGAAATATTCAGATCATCATTGTCTCATAAGTCTGCGTATAATCAATGTTCAAATTCAAGTTGTCTACCAAAATTGTTTGATATGTAGGAAACATGCTTTATGGGTGTTGAGGAATCAATCCATAGCGGACAAATTGTGCAGATCAAAAAGAACAAATGGATACTCGATAGTGGATGTTCTAGACACATGACTGGCAATCTAGATATATTGAATGATAAAATATACAAAAATGGAGGACTGGTTAACTTTGGAGACAATTCGAAAGGATATGTGATCGGCATCGGCAAAGCCGGTAACTTTGAAACTTCTGTTATTACTAATGTTTTGCTAGTTAGGAATCTGAAACATAATCTGCTAAGTATAAGTCAACTCTGCGATAAAGGATATAAAATTAAATTTGAAAAGGATAAGTGTAACACTGAAGATAATAATTCAACCATAATAATTGGGGAATTAGGAAAAAGAATATCTATATTCTTGGTATGAAAGTTTCAAATGATAACTTGTGTCTTTTGGCAAATACAAGTGACCCTAGGATTTGGGCATTTGAATTTCAAACTCTTATCTAGACTGTCAAAACATGATCTAGTAAGAGGTCTCCCTAAAATGAACTTTAAAGTAGATAGTCTATGTGACGCATGTCAACTAGGAAAACTTAGAAAAAGTTATTTTAAATTAAAAGATATGATTTCAACAAACTCAAAACCTCTTGAGTTACTTCATGTTGATTTATTTGGTCCATCTCAAATTCTGTCAATAAATCATAGTAAATATGTTTTTTTAATTATAGATGATTATTCTAGATTTACATGGACAATATTTTTGAGACATAAAAGTGATACTTTTGAATGTTTTAAGAACTTTACAAAAAAGATTCAAAATCAACTTTTTTTTTTTGAAAAGCAAGAGCATAGGCTTATTTTATTGACTTAATCAACATTACAACAAACAACTACAATACCACAACTTACAATCAGTTACAACCCTAAACTTGACTAGTATCAAAACCAATAATACAAAACAAAAAACACAATCTGACAAGTACTCTCAAAAAGATATACTGAAACAAACTAGTATCACAACAGAACCTAGCTATGCTTATGCTCTTGTACAGATTCAGGTTAAGATCAGGCTATCCAGTTACTCACATTCCAGCATTGATAGAACCTTCAACCTTCAAATAATGACAATCTTTAAGTATATAGGAATCCAGGAACATCATATTAAACAAAATTAGAAGAAAACCATCTGCAAATCTTCCAAGAAAATCAAGCTAGCTTCAGATACAGTCTGTTTTCAAATCTCTAAGTACACTGCCATGAATCATATTATAGAGTTGAGAAGAATTTTTAATAGCAATACCAAACACTCTATTATTTCTTTCTGTCCATACTGCATATATCAGCCTCTTCAGTAGCTTTAGAAGCAGTCTAGTCATTCTGGTCTTCCATCTAGTTGCTTTAAACACATTAAACCATTCAGTAGAACTAACCGGTGAGGGTTTATAAAATCCACCATTTGACAAAAGCCTATACCATATCTGAAATACATAAGTGCACTCAAAAAACAAATGAGTATTTGTTTCAGATTCCGATGTACAAAGAACACAAATATCCTTTGAAATAATACCCATTCTACAGAGCTTATCTTTAGTATTTAATGCATTTGCCATCACCTTCCACAACAATAAATTTTCTTTAGCACTTCCACCAATATTCCAAATTCTTGAATGCCATGGAAAATAAGAACCAACTCCACAGAGAGATTTATAAACATGCCTAATAGAATGAAGCTTACCCTTATCTAACCAGATCAAAACATTTCCATTATTCTTAATGGGATTACTGCTAATAACATTCCATAAATTCCTAAGCTGAAAAGAACTAGAATATGGCAAAACTATACAATCTCCATGAATAAATTCATCAACAGTTGCCAAATCAGAAATACCAAAATTCCTTCTCAAATTATAATCAACAACAGAACTTAAAATCAAACCTTGTTTAGCCCATGGAGAATGCCAGAATGATAGGCCTTTAATTAAAGCATAGTTACATTGTAAGAGAGGAATAAATGTTTCCCTAAGCTTAAGAATACATCTCCAACTCCAACTGCAGTTTTGTGGAATTTGCATAGTCCAAAAATTCCTCTCACCAATCAGATTATGATTTACCCATTGTGACCATAAATTTCTATCAGATTCAAAGATCTTATTATAGTATACAGACATGGCTGCCTTATTCCATAGAAAAATATTAGTTATTCCAAGACCACCATTCTTTTTAGAATCAAACAGTTTATAATATGAAATAGGGATGAGCTTCCTAGAAAAAGGATCACCATGCCAGAGGAATTTGTTAAGAGCACTAGAAATCATGTTTATCAACTTAATAGGGAGTATATAATGTCTTGTCCAATAATTTGTCATAGCCACAGCAATGGATTGTATGATAGTAAGCCTACCAGCTTGTGACAGCTTATCAATAGGCCATGCTCGAAGTCTTTCAATGATCTTCTCAAAGAGTGGCAAACAATTTTGTTTTGTAATTCTAGAACTTAAGATAGGTAAACCCAAATAGTAAGAATTCTTAGACAATTCTTGAAGACCTGAATATTTTATGATATCATTCCTCTGAATAGAATTTAGACCATCAACCATGATATTTGATTTATGGAGATTAATTTGCAGGCCAGTGATTGAATAGAAAAATTTAAGAGATGAAGTAATACATTGAATATTATGGTAAGTGGGCTTTGTAAAAATGATAAGATCATCTGCAAAAAGAAGATGAGTGATTATTGGATTTTTACATTTGGGATGAAGCTGAATTTTTTTTTTAACTACAAGATCCATCAAGATAGAATTAAGAAGCTCCATAACTATTATGAACAAATAAGCAGAGACTGGATCACCTTGCCTAACACCTTGATTCCCTTTAAAATAACCATACAACCCACCCTCTCTCGAAATAGAATACATTGGTGATGATATACATGTGTAAATCCAAGCTAAAAAAGGTTGTGGGAAGTTCATTCTAGACATAATAGCTAATATTGAAGGCCAAGCAATGGAATCAAATGCCTTCTTAATGTCTAATTTTAACATGCACCTTGGAGAAATGATTGTCCTCTCATATCCATACAACAATTCTTGAGTCAAAAGGATATTATCACTTATTGATCTACCAGTAATATATGCAGCTTGATTGTTTGTGATAATGGATGGTAAAACTATTTGTAATCTATTAGCTAAAACCTTTGATATAATCTTGTATATAATATTACAACATGAAATTGGCCTAAAATCAGCAACTGAAGATGGATTAATGATCTTGGGAATTAAAGCAATAGCAGTGGCAGCAAGTCCAACAGGGAGCTTATTATTAAGAAAAAAATGCTGAATGGCCTTTACAATATCCGATCCAATTATTTTCCAACTCTGCTGAATAAATGTGCATTAAAACCATCTGGACCACCACAACTATCACTATCTAAGCTAAAAACTGCAGTTTCAATTTCATTATCTGATATTGCACTAATCAGAGTATTTGACTGAGAGGCAGTTATGGTTGGAAGATTAATATCAAAAAGAGGATTGATATCAGGAATGAAAAAGTTGGTTGGAGCTAAGATAGATGTGAAATACTAAACAAATGCTTCATTTATTCCATCAAAAGTATTCACCATATTTCCAAACATGTCCTTTATCTGAAAAATGCATTCATGGTTCCTTTTAACTTTTAGAAAATTATGGAAGTACTTAGTATTCCTATCAGCCTCTCTTTCCATTCTCAAATGAATTTTCTGTTTGATTGTAGAAACTTCCTTTTGTATAACTTGATCCAGAGCATTTTTTAATTGCAATTCAAAATGAAGTAAAATAGCATCAAAAGGCCTATCATTGAGGATATCTTGTATTCTAATGAGCTCATTCCGAATCTGAGTTGATAGCTTAGAATCCTTACCAAAGTTAGCAGCAGACCAATTCTTAAGTTGAAATTTAAGAGCTTTCATCTTGAGAATAATATTTGTAAGAGGATCCTTTCCATATTGCATCTTCCAAACCTGCTTTAAAATAACATGATAATCAACTTGTTTAGTCCAGAAATTAAAAAATTTAAAAGAGTGTTTCCCACCACGAAAATCATCAGCTCCACAATGAAATAATAATGGACTATGATCAGATAAAGAAGGCTGTAAGATATGATAAAAAGATTTTGGCCAAAGATGAAGAAAAGGAATGTTTAAGAAAATATGATCAAGCTTACGTAAAGTAGAATTTCCACTCCTATTACTGTTAGACCAGGTAAAGTCTGAACCAAGATATTTAGCAGAGATAAGATTTGATTGAATTAAAGCACTATTTAAAGGAGAAATATCCTTGAGAGATAATGGACAGCCACCATATTTTTGATTACTTGCAAACATACAATTAAAATCACCACCAATAAGCCAAGGATTGGAAGATGAGTTTAAAGATGGAAGAAAATCCAGAAAAACTTGTCTCAAAGTTAATGAGTTTTGAGCATAAACAGAGGTAAGATGGAAAGAAACATTTGATGGCAAGTGAGTACAAAGATAGTGTATATATTGATCAGAAGCATTTATTCTGGAAAGTTTGAAAAAATTTGGATTCCATAAAGTAAGCAATCTACCATAATTAGCTTCAAGAAAGTTATTATCATATAACCAGAATGGAGCAATCAAACGCATAGCCTTAATGGTTGATTGAATATCAAGCTTAGTTTCAGAAACACACATTAACTGAATATTTTTTTTCCTGTATAAGATTTTTGATCTCAGTTTGCTTAGATAATAAGTTAGCCCCTCTTATATTCCAAAAAGCAATATTATTCATTTATGGGGAAGTGGAGGAAACAAAGGTGAAGGATTTTTCCTAGTATGCCTATGATGGGAGTTATTTTTTGATAAGGATAAAGGTAAGACCTCATGAGGTTTATAATCTTTACCTTTGTTGAGATCATCAGCGCTTACAACATTGGTATTGCCAGGATTTGACATAAGATCAGAACACTCACTAGATATTGAAGGAGGAGGAAGTAAAATATGATTTGGTGGAGACAAATGCAGATAAGGTGAGGAAGGATTAGGAATTAGGGATTTTGAACTAAATTGAGAGCTACAAGAAGCTGAAATAGATGTGGTTACACTAGGAAGTACAGATGAGACAACTTTATTTGCAGATGTAGATGAAAGATTTGATAGTGTTTCAGCTAATAAAAAAGTAGCAGAAGGAACAGAATCACTAACAGATGATACAACCTTAGGACCAGATTCAGAGGAATACATGGAAAGATTTTGAGTTGATAAAGATGTAATAGCTTCACTGACAGATATACTATCCTTATTTGTAACAAGAGAAGAATCACATAAAACTGCAAAAGAATTAGGATTGTCTGAAAGACATGAACTATTAACATGATGAACTTCAGTTTCAATTGCCTTGCCAACTTCCATACCATTGACTGAATCAACATTTGATTTATTATTTTCCTTGACCACTGATTGTTTCTGCTTCCATACCCCTTTATTTCTTTTATTAACAGCTCTCCAAGTATGATCAACTGTATTAACATCATTATCACCTTGACTCTTATTAACATTCACCCCCAACTCATGATTTTTACTTCCAGCAGTATCAATATCCTTGTTTACAAATTCACAGGATACAGTGTCATGTCCAAAATTTTTGCAGTGAGTACAAATTTTAGGCTTCCAATCATAAGACAATTGAACATCGGGACAGTTACTACCCAACTGTGGAATATGAATAAAATCAGGTAATTCACAATCAGGCGAAATCTCCACCAGTGCTTTTGCATACTTAAATCTTTGCAATTTCACAGTGCTACTATCAAAACAAATTAATCTACCAACATGACAGGCTAGCCAATTAATACCAACTAACGTCCAAAGAATAATCGAAATCTTATGAAAATGGATCCATATAGGTACTTTTTTGATCTGAGCTTGAGATATACCAATAGATGGATCCCATTTTGTAATTATGAACATTCTACCCCTAATAAAGATAGGATCCGAATCAAGAACATGGTCTTTATCTTCTTGATTGGAAAATTTGAAGTAGAAATTATAACCATTCGATTTAAACTCAACTTCACCTTTAAGTTTCCAGAATCTTTTCAAGAAATTAACAACAGTCAAAAAAGAGAGCGTACCATCCAAAAAGAACCCAACTAAGTGATCATTCCAGTACTTTAATCCTTCTTCTCTAACTAAATCCGGTAAATCAAAAGATGGCTTATCACGAGAGATATCAAAATGAATCGGTTTATAAGATCCAGCATTTCGAGGTAGAGATTTGAAGAGTGATGACCAGTTCGATTTCAAAGAACGAGAAACATTGTTATAGGAAGATGCCAAAGAATCAGGTTTGACTGCAACAGAACTGGGAAGAGAAGAAAAGGAAGGATCAGAGGCTAAAGAAGAGGATGAAGGACCAGATGATGAGGAAGGTAAGGTTGAGAGAGGGGGAAAAGAGGCAGAATCAAGAGAGAAAGATGAAGAAGAAGAAACGGACGCCATTAAAATTCAAAAGCAAGCTGAAATCATCGTGGAGGGGAAAATGTTCAACACATCAAAATCAACTTTCTCTAAAAATTATAACCATTCATAGTGATCACGGTGGTGAATTTGAAAATGAAAAGTTTGAGGAATTCTGTAATAAAAAGGGAATAACTCACAAATTTTCATTTCCAAGAACTCCACAACAAAACGGAGTAGTAGAACGTAAAAATAGGACGTTTCAAGAGTGTGTGTGAACTATGCTTTCAGATAGTAAATTACCAAAGTATTTTTGGGCAGCAGTCGCTACCGCCTGTTATATTTTAAATAGAATTTTAATTAAACCTTTAACTAATAAGACATCTTATGAACTTCTTCATAGAAAGAAACCTAAAGTATATTATTTTAGAATTTTTGGAAGTTAATGTTTTATTTTAAAAACTAAAGATAACTTATATAAATTTGATCCTAAATCCGACAAAGGTATATTTATCGGATATTCTAATAAAAGTAAAGCATACATAGTATTTAATTTAAGAACTAACACCATCGAAGAAACAAGTCATGTTTCGTTCAATGAAAATCTCAAAATTTTGAAGATACAAATGATGAAGAGGATTTAATCACTCAAAATCAAGAGTCAACTGAAACTTATAATGAAATTGATCATCCTAATAAAAGGACTAAACTTTTAAAAGATCACCCTATTGAAACTATAGTAGGAGATATATTGTTAAAACTAGAAATCAACTAAGTCAAATGACTATTGTAGCTTTTATATCAACTATTGAACCTAAGAATCCAAAAGAAGCATCAACTAATGATTCATGGATTTTGGTTATGCAAGAAGAATTAAATCAATTCACTAGAAATGATGTTTGGGAACTTATTCCTAGACCTGAAAATAAAACTATAATCGAAACTAAATGGGTTTATAAAAATAAAATGAATGATCAAGGAGAGGTAGTTAGAAATAAAGCTCGATTAGTCGCTCAAGGTTATTGTCAAGAAGAAGGAATAGGTTTTGAAGAAACCTTTGCTCCCGTAGCAAGATTAGAAGCCGTTAGGATTCTACTTGCTTTCGCAAATCATAATAATTTCAAATTATTTCAAATGGATGTTAAAAGTGCTTTTCTAAATGGATTTGTGAAAGAGGAAGTATATGTTGAACAACCACCACTTTTTGAAAATGAAAAATTACCAATCGTGTTTACAAACTTAAGAAAGCTTTGTATGTTCTAAAACAAGCTCCTAGAGCCTGGTATGATAGACTAAGATCTTACGTATTACAATCAAACTTTAAAATTGGTAAAGTAGATAATACTCTTTTTATTAAAAGAAATAAAAATAATATTCAACTAGTACAAGTCTATGTGGATGATATCATTTTTTATTCAACTAATTTTGATTTGAATATAGAATTTTTTGAAATAATGACAAAAGAGTTTGAGATGAGTCATACGGGTGAATTAAACTTCTTTTTAGGATTACAAATAAAACAATTAGATAGTGGTATCTTTATCGGTCAAGAAAAATATGCTAAAGATCTAATTAATAAATTTGGTTTGACTACTGCGAGTGGAAACCCACTCCCATGGCAACCAATAAGTACCTTAGTAAAGAAGATCTCTCGAAAGATGTAGATCAAAAATTATATAGAGGAATGATTGGATCACTACTCTATATTACTGCTAGTAGACCTGATATCATGCATAGTGTTTGTCTCTATGCAAAAGATCAATCCCAACCTAAAGAGACCCACTAAAAAGCCATAAAATTTATCATAAGATATGTTAAACGCACCTTTGATTATGGCTTATTTTACTCTAAAAAATGATTCTTTTGACTTAATATCTTACTATGATACTGATTATGCTGGTTGTAAATCAGACCGAAAAGTACAAGTGGAACCTGTCAATTTTTGAGGCATTCTCTGATTTCCTGGTTTGGTAAAACGCAAAATATGGTTACTTTATCAACAACTGAAGCAGAATATATTTCTGCTGCTTTGGCTTGTTCTCAAGTATTATATATGCAATAAACTTTAAAAGATCATGGTTTAAATTTCTCAAAATCACCAATTTATTGTGATAATACTAGTGCGATAAATTTATCCAAAAATACTACTCAACATGCTCGAACTAAACATATTGATATAAGACATCATTTTCTCAAAGATAATATAAATATGGAAGTAATTACTCTAGATTATATTAATTCTGAGAATCAAATTGCTGATATATTAACAAAACAATTAAATGAATCTATATTTACTAAATTAAGAAGATAATTAGGTATTTGTTCAATAACTGAAATATAAAAAATTATAAATAACAAAGTATAATTAAAAATTAGATCAAAATAAATTAAATAGCAAAAATTCCAGCACTATGTCGACATCCCCTTGAACCCTATGTCAACATACAATGATTTTTTATTTTTAAAATTTTTCCCACCAAAATTCAAATAATTGGTTATATATTCTTCTTATTTTCGAAATTCTATTCATTCTTTCTGTTATTTCTATGTTCTATCTTCTGAAATTAATTAATCAATGGCCTCCTCTTCCAAATCAAACATAAATTCAACCTTTCCATTCCCTTCTTCTACTTCTAGACCGTTTCAACGAACAACGCTCGCTCGTGTGACGAAAATGGAGGATTCTCTGAAGGATGCACTTCAGTTAATGACTAAAATCCAAGTGATGCAACTTCGAATGGCCAAAGAACAAGAGAGGCAAGGAAAAATCCTTAGGAATTTGCAAAAAATTCTAATGGATAATCATGCTAACCCAATCTTGATTGATGAAGACTCTTCAGGAGATCAAGTACAAGAGGCCATCGAGGAAGAAGAAGAAGAAGAAGAAGAAGTCCCCATGGAAGAAGTCACGCGGAAGATGACGACAAAGTCGTTTGCGTTGGTAAAGTGTGCTTTGACAAAGATGGAAATCTTGTCGAACAACGTGGAAATTTCTGTTTCCACTATCTGAATTGTTCGATTCATAGATCTCCCATTTTCAAAGACACTCATTAGTTTCTTTTCTCTTTTTCGTATTGATGTATATTCTTTCTTACGTTTCCCATGAAAATGTAAATATAGCTATATGATTAATAAATAAGTTGCGTTCTTATATGTGTTCTGTTAAAAGTATTATTATATACCTAGGATAGTTAGTAGTTTAGGACTAAGCTTTAAGTTTTAGAGATAATTGTTGATTATTTATGATAACACTATCATTATAATCACATATCATAGAGTATTAGATTAAGGGGGAGTTATATAGTTTGGAGTTAGTTTTTGTTGATGACAAAGGGGGAGAAATATAAAATAGGATAGTTAGGCATAGATTAAGGGGGAGTTATTAGAATAGAAGTAATATTTTATAAACGAAGGTTGTCATCATCAAAAAGGGGGAGATTGTTAGTCCGTGAGATGACGGTTTTGATGACAACAACCTTAGAATAGGATTATAAAATATAAATACTAATGGTACAGTTTAGAAATATATGTATATGCAGGATTAAACCATGCAGGTACAAAGAATGAAGATTGTATAGTATAGAGATTCAACATATCAAGAATAAAGACTCATTAATATCAAGAGTATCAAGAATATCAAGATTATCAAGAGTTCAAGATTTCAAGAATAAGTAGTTTTAATTATGAATTTTTGTTAAAACTCCTCGAAAAGCACTGACATCTTAAAATCCAATTTATTCGTGGAATGGAATCCACTTCGAGCTTGTTAAAGGGATGGAACCCTAAGTAGGATGGAACCTATGAAAAATCTTGTGGAACATTGTTTTGTATCCGTTAATTTTTATTCAAAATGATTTTACAAAATTATATCTTGTTTTCAAAATATTTTCAAAACCTTCCTCTAAAAAGAATAAAAAATATCTATCCTGATTTCAAATACTTTTAGCCTCAAAATAATCTTTAATTTCAAAATCAAATTATTCTTGGTCTTAAAACTATCTTTAATAACAATATATTTAACTTTTAATATTTATACTTATATTTAAATATAAAATTATATATATATATATATATATATATATTATTCTCTATATTTACTTATGTATTTTAACTATAGTCAAGTATATTATAAATTTTAAAATAGTTTTTAATATAAGATAAAATTTATTTTCAAAAGAAAAACAAACCACCAAAAATTCCTTTAGGATGTCGACATGCTCAATATACCGATGTCGACATAGTGTCAGTTAATTTCAAAATTTAAATTTCAAAAGAAGTGTCTATTCGTCATTTCTCTTCACGAATGAACATGGCTGTTGTTCTTCTATAAATAGGGGCTGTTTTCAACGAATTTTTAATCATATTTTCTAGTTTTCATTTCTTTTCTTCTTTCACATTTCTTTATATATATTCCTACCATTACACTGTCGAAATCAACATTGAATCTAACTAGATTATCTCTGGTTTGATTCTCTATCACTATCTCAACAAGATCCTCGGTGCTATTCAGAGTTATAGGCTTCTTTGTAATCAATTAAACGAGAAAAGGTGTGATTGTGGCTATGGAGATCAATCAACCGAGAAAAGGTGTGATTGTAGCCTTGGAAATCAATTGGGTGAACTTGTTGCCCATGAAATCAAGTATCTCTACCCAAAGCATTGTGAATCTGGAGGGTGTACCTTGTGCCTTGAAACCAAGGGTGTAATCGTACAATTTATGTTGAAAGGAAATCCGTACTTGTGTGCGGGACTGGATGTAGGGTAACTCCGAACCAGTATAAAATCTGGTATGTTCTTTCCTTTACTGCTTTTACTTTATTTCTACATCTGTGTTTGATTCTGTGATCATATCTATGTCTAAATATTGCGTACATTTGTGTTCAAATTAACAAAAACTCAAAAAGATTTAATAATTCCTTAAAACACTATTCACCCCCGTTAGTGTTTATCCTAGCCTTAAGATCCGCAATCTGCATTTCTCACAAAAGAAAGTTTTATGGAATATATATATATATATATATATATATATATCTCCAAAAGATATTTTGATAAAAAGAACTATATCAATTAAAGAATGATTTCCTATTCACAAAAGCATCTTTTTATTAATGATTGTTTCGAAGGAACAAGGATCGGATCTGGATGATTTCTACCCGAAGACCACTTCGAACCGATTTATGTATTTGAGGTGAAGACATGGATATGATATTTGGGATTTTCTTAGTAAAGGATTGCTTGTTGATCATTTATGGATAAACTCCTAATATACATATAGTTGTTGTAGTTTCTGCGTTAAGAAATATCCGATGCATGGACTAATCACTACTAATGCTTGGGTGAGCTCCCGATAGGATGCGGTAGGAATATGCCTTCGGTTTGTCTTGTACCTGGATTACTTGAATGGATGAATGTGTGATGTTTCATTCCTAGTTACATAAGTGATCTCTATGAACATATCATCTACTTAGTGGCGGAGAAGACAACTTCTCTTAGCTTAACACCTTTTCCTTAGTCATATGAGCTCAAGAGTTATGCGTTTGTAAAAATCAGTTATGTGACCATGAGATGGCAGTATTTCATTCAAAGGAAGATGACGTGCAATGAGAAAGTAATCGTTACCTCAAGCCTCACACTCGAAAATGGCCGAAAAAGGGGAGATGCGACAAGGCTATGTGGTTTGCAACCATTAGAGTACGATCATCCCCTTCTAGATATATTTCTACCCGTTATGACGTTCGAGTTTAAATTATTGTGATGTATGCTAAGAGACGTATCTGTTAGGTTAGTAATGACCAAGGTGATGATATATTCAGTACTATCTAGGAAGAGGTAGGTCGGTCTTGTGTTGGTAGACGACCATCTGTTGGGCCTCGGTACATTCCTCTATAGATGTTATGCCAGAAGCTAGTCCCTTCACCTGGTCATTTGTATGAAAACCCATTCTCTAATAAGTTCATGCCATTTTGTTTGTAGAACCTTCATTTGTGGTTAGTATGCTGGAATGTAATAATGCAACAATTTCGACTAAGATTAATGAGTTTACTTGCAAATGTTTTCAAAGATATGTCATTATAAATAATATCAAGTATTTTTATATAAGAATGCTTTGGTTATCATAAGGTAAAATCTCATTCCGTGTTTATATGTAGCGTGATCTTATGAGAAACCTTTTTGTTTTCAAACAACGTATATTGAGTTCTTACGCCAGTCCCATGACTGAATCGGAGTTTATTTTGTTTCCCTTTAAACTCTGAATACCCTATTTTTCCAAACAACCAAGTAGTCAGGATCTTGTTGGAGTATTTTGGGGAAAGCATGTTTAAAGATATTTTTGGAGCATAGAGCTAGAGCACCTGATATTTATCTATTTATTTTTATTTTTCCACTGTGTCTAAGTTTAGTTGTTACCAATAATTGTAGGGGCAGGCAGTTATAACTGTTCCTGCTTGGGTTAGTTCATACCAAAACTCTAATGTACCCTAGTAAGGGTGGTTGACTATACCATCTATCTATTTTAACGTAATGTGAGAATTTGTGTTTCTATCTTTTACTTTGTTTTACCCTTGAAAGTCTACCTCCCCGCCACTTGCATTTATGGCGTGTGGATACCGTGGATGTATTAATATGATTTCCAATAGTCAAGGAGATGGGTTATTGCAATGGATTTAAGATAGAAGACCTAAAGAAGGACGATGGTACAAACCCTATCAAAAAATCTAATCGATACAAATAAAAATAGATCGGTACCGAGATGAATTTATCGATCTGGGACTCCATCTTCCTCTCTTACATTCACAGATCTCAAGTTAGACATGGTATATTGAGATATGGCAATTTTGCTGGGCAGTTTCCCTATAAATATAGCACTTATAACATTTGAGAAATGGCTTTTAGCGTTTTCTTTCTTTATCTACTATATCTCCTTAACCCTAGTCACTAAGGAAGCAATTCTCGGCTATTTTAGTTGTTTGACCTGCTAAACCTTTGTAGGTGTGGCTATAACCTATAATCAATAACAACACAGTGGACATGGGCTTTAGATTTGTCTAACCACTTTCAAAACTCTCTGTTTACTTGCTATTTTTTGCTAAATCTCTTTACTTCTACTCGTTTTTGGGTTAT
This sequence comes from Allium cepa, assembly GCA_030765085.1. Taxonomy (NCBI): domain Eukaryota; kingdom Viridiplantae; phylum Streptophyta; class Magnoliopsida; order Asparagales; family Amaryllidaceae; genus Allium; species Allium cepa. The sequence goes on from CM060931.1 coordinate 448,474,109, forward strand.
TTCGTTTTCCGACTCAATAATTATATTAAATATTCACAATCTTCAATATATTATTTGGATTGATATCAACTTATGGAATAGTGTATTTCTAATGAAATATCTTTGTGATTCAAGTTTCGGACAATCGAGAATCATGGTACATTTACGTATGTGTTTATTCTTTAAGTCTATTTAAGGTTTCTTTAATGTTTCACGTTTAGTTCATATATTCATATCATATAAGTTTTATTATTATGTAACTTTTATATTTTAATTCATATGTATAACATTATATTAACTAAATCATATTTAATTAATTTTAATTAACCAGCTCTTTAATTAATTGTTAATTATTCGTTTTAACATATTATATTGAATATATACTATAACCTTTATAGTAATACAAATATATCATATATGTATATGTATTTTAATTTATGAATTAACTTTTAATTAATTTATTTAATTAAGCAATTTTAATTAAATTTTATTAATTTTAGGAATTATATTATATACATACATGTACATCTACATTATCTTAAACATTTTAAGACAATGTAGCATATATCACTATATATTACACATGCATATATGTACATTAGTTAATTGACTTATTTAGTTAATTTATTAATCTTATTAATAAAATTTAGTTCAATATATATATATGTATGTATATATATTTAAATGCTTTGAAAATTTTCATTATATGATAAATTTATAATATATACATTTCTTATTTTCAATTCAACTTTTAAATTTAAAATTTATATTTTTAATTTTCATAACAATTTCAAAAATTAACCTAAGGCCCAACTCAAATTGGGCTTTTTCTATCAGGGGCAACTTTTGAGCTTACTTCAGTTTTCAAGCCAAGCCGGTGGCCATAAAGGGCAGGGTACTTGACTACTCAAACCCAAACCTAGGCAGTACTTTTTTAGACGCCATAATAAATTTGTAAGCTTAATTGGTTAGCTATAACACGACTAATTTAGATAGTACAAATTATTTGGCTTTGTTACCATTATTGGCACCGAGCTAGTCGGAAGTGGGGTAATAAATTTCAAAAATTTTCCTCATGGATTTTTATCGAGCCTATGAAATCTATAAGTTATTAGAACCAATCCAATATTTTTTTATAAAATATTTTTTTATTTAAATTTTTGAAGGAAGTTTTAAATTTATTTATACCAAGAGTATATAATGAGCGTACCAAATACGTTCATGTGTGAATGGTGCAAGTGCGACATAGCATAAGGTGTACATAGGTAATATATATGTATATACATGTTGGGGTTGCATCTATAATGTATACAATATCCATTTATTTGTGCAACGATTGTCACAAAGCATTTTAAACTTGAACATAAAAGTTCATATATATATATAGACACACACGCACACATATATGTATGTGTATGTGTCTGTCAAAGTATACTTAAACATTAAATGAAATAAATAACATAAATAAATAGATTTTACCAAAAGGAATTAAATTATCAACGAGTAATGGTGCATTTAAGTGACATTAAAAGAATGAGTAAAAGACATTTATGAGAAATTAATAAGAGGTAAAGAAGAAAACTTTTTGGCATTCTTTTAATCTTTCTTCAGCTTGTTTTCAAAACATTTTAAACTTATATGCAAATATATGCATGTATAGTTTTACTTTATATTATATATAAAATAAAAGTAGAATATTTATGGGGATTAAAATTATTTTTAATTACTTACATATCTTGAAATCTAATGCTAACAATTTGGAAACAAATTTTATCTTGAGAAAGGTTCAACATTAGTTTTTGTAACTTTACATAAAAGTACTATTGTAAAATTTGATTTGAAACTATATTTATACATATGAACATAATAATAAAACAATATTAGCATTCGTAACACACACATGTAAACCCTACAATTTCATATGCTTGCAATTTAAAATCAGCAACATTAAAAATAGTTTTGACTTAGAAATGATTCAACTTTAAATTTATGAGTTTATACTAAAGTCCTTTTTAATTTTGAATTGAAACATATAAATAACAACCAAAATAATTGATAATCAAAATAACAAAATTGTATGTGAAACTTTCATACTATGTCATAAACTAATTTCTAGTATTGTTAAGATCTAAACAATACATTCAGTTTAAATATATAAAATAATTAGTTTCAAATTAAAAAATCCCTTTTTTCATACTTTAATTTCTAAGTAATACCAATTAATAGATTAAATATCATATTTTATATAAGAAATCAAATCTAAACTACGTTGATATGATATAACGTATAATCGTGATAAGATGTGTACATAAGGGATCTGAATTAATCTAATAAGATGTAAGAAATATAAAAAGGAGATCGGATGGTTAGCTTAAGATGTAGCTAAAAAGATCACATATTGAATGAAGATATCTCCTTAGGTCTCTAAGATCCACATCAAATCCTCGCAATAGCTTGATGAACCACTTATGTTCCATTATTTTTGAATGTTTGAATTTGATTTAGATTTGATAAAACTATGGAATTCATTATTTTATTTTCATCCATGGAAGGTTAGGGGGAGAGAAGAAAAAAATCAATGAAGAGATGAATGAATTATCCATTATGAATTAGTGGTTTGTTTTAATTAAAAGAATGAAAGCTTTCCCATTTTTAATTAAAACTTCCCTATTAATTCCCTTAATTATCTCTCTCTGCTCCTCTCTCTTCACATAGTATGGCTAAAATTACATGCCATCAAATGATATAACATTTTCATAAATCACTTCATGTAATTGTTTTTTAATTAAACCCGTTTAAAATTACATCAATGTTGTATATCGATACGTGCAAATATAACTTTTATGATTTCATTCAAATAATTACTAACAACTTCAAAACATCAACTGAATTAAATAATAATTAATTGATTCAATTAATTTATAACTTTTTGTAAATTATTTAAATCTTGTGGTTTTTTGGGAGAATTCATCATTACGGTTATGTGGCTTAAAGATGTAAATTCAGTCAGTGATTAGTTTTGAACAATTCAAATATTAATGTTTACATGTTACCTTAGCTAGTGATATGACAATTTAGCTGAATTTATCACTTACATATTTTTTGGTTAAACCCAATTTTACTTACTATAAAGCGGTGCCTGATAGTAATGATTGTTTATACCAATTCTCTTCGTCAATACTATATCATATTAGAACTTATGGAATTTGGTTTTGGTCAAAATCCAAACATCATCCATATTCAACTTTGTAATTCCAAATAAAAATTCTTTGTTCAATAATAAAATTGTTATTAACCTTACTGCTTTGGCTAGAGACTTTAATTTTGAGTTGAGTAATAGTTGACCACGATACTAACCCCATACAACCGAGGAGACGAATTCTCTATTAAATAGTGTTTCACTTTCGATGCTTTAACTCAGACTTAACTATAGTTGTCCGACATCATGCCACGATTTAACCACAATCAAATGGACTTGGGTAACATTGTCACTTCGAGATTTTCCATTTGACCTTAGTTCTGTTAACCAACAGAGAACTCTCGGGTGAGTCATTGCATATTATCTAAGAGCTATCAATACATAACCCCTAGGTAACCCCATCAGCTATGAGAAATACAGTATCCTACATTTAGAGAGCTTTACAAACTCTAGTATGAATAGATGAATCGTTATCCTTTCTCGAAACATATTGACTATGAATATTTAAAATACTATATTATTTTCATTATGATAAAATTATCATGATTACAACACATTGTAATTATTATCACATAACAAATCATTTAAGGATTTTCCATCTATAAATTAACAACCTAACTATTTATATCACTGTCTAATAATTATATGATAGAAAGAAAAACACCTTTTATTTTGAACATGATTTGTCTCAGAGTTAGATATGCGTAACAAAGTACACAATTTCCCCTAGGGCACACCTATAACACCACCCTACCAGGAGGCCCAAAACTAGCAGTTACGGATGCTACTGTCATCCATAATTATTAATTCATGGCGACCAAATACGACGACATTAGATACATTGATACATAGAAACACAAGAATACGAAAAAATTAAACATCAAACAAATTCCACATTCCATTTCAAATATTCCGTATTGTTTACATAATCCCAATTTGCAGACCACCTTGATATAAAATATAAATATTACAAAATAGGCCAAGAGCGACATATTAAGATGCCCCTTTGGTAGATCAGAGTATATTAATAGACAAGAAAATAATTTGCCTTTACAAACAAAACACATAGTGGAAATAAAATAACTTTTAATAACTAGCTTGCCTTTGGCACATCCTCGGAAGCTTTATTCGCCTAAAAGAACAACTGGAAAGTTTAATGCTGGCTCAGTTTTCTGGCAAGCAAAGGAAGAAGGAAGCAAAGGCGAGTTGGGGTGTAGGAAATATCATAGCCAAACCAGATGCTTGGTTCGGCATTTGCAAAAATGCCGAACCAAACATATGGACCGGCATGCCAGACCACATATTTGGTCCGGCATCCTATGGTATACCGGAACAAGTATTTGGTCTGCTATCCTTAGAGGTGCCGGAACAAACATTTGGTCCGACATTCTCCGATATGCCGGACAAAGTATTTGGTTCTGCATAATACATCAATTATCGGACTAAATATTTGGTCCGGCATAACAAACATGCTGAATTAAATATTTGGAACGACAAGTAAGGTACTCCAAGGCAGGACCACCAGACCAGGCAAAATTCCTACCCTAAATGTTGATCTAACTTTCCCTGACTCGAATGCCAACCAAACTCAAGAAGCTATAACTCCTCCTCCACACTTCGCAACTCCACTCTATAAATACCGAAGTTTCTCAACAACAACAGGGAAAGCTTTTTGGGGAGAAAAAGATAGAAAACTCTATTGAAAATCAATCACTTCAGCTACCTAAAGTTTTTACTCTTTTCAAATATATCTTGTACTTGTAATCAAATCAAAGAGAGAATAATAAGATGGAATGTATATGTAGGCACATTCAGGCTTAACCACTATAAAAAATCTGTGTTATATACTTTCCTTATCCGCTTTCCAATTTTTTCACTTGTGAACTGTCTCTGCACTTGCTGAAATTCTTTCCGTCACGTGTTGGAAAATAAAAAAACCCAAGTCAACTAAATCAGATGAAACTTAACTAAAAAAGAAAAAAAATTAGATTTAGAGGTATTTTTCCAACTTTTAAGCAAACATTTTTGGTGCTTTCACTAAGAACGGGCAGGCATAGAGAGCCGAACTCTCTCGTCCATTATTCTTCCAACCTTAGCGCATCATTAGAACATGGCTCCCTTTAAGCGAAATGCTGACAAGGGTAAGAATGCAGCTATTGCAAATACGCTCAACCCCATCCAAGAGGATCAAGAAAACCCAAGTACTCGCTCCTTAACTCTAGGCTCGGTTGTCACCCTAGAAGACTTAGAAAGGGTTGTGAATGAGATGACTGACCGCTTCACTGCTGAAAAAGAAGCATTAGTGGACCAACTCATGACTTACTTAAGGAGCATGGGGGAATCCCTCACAATACTGGATCCCTGGGTGAATCCCAATCTAGAGAGTTACGTAGAAGGGACAAATCTCCTGCCAATGATGATCTCGATCAGGAAGATCCATGGGCTCGAAGTCGAGCTAGGACTCAATCCGAAGCTGGTCCAAAAAGTTCGTCAAGGGCTAGACCCAGTTAAGGGGCCCCTAGACAAGGACCTTCTGTGGTTGATTCTGTCATGCTTTGAACCAATCATCACCTGTCTGGCCTCAATCAATGCATCAGATTCCATCACTATCAAAGAGAGGGCCCCTCATCTCCCAGGGCTACTCTCGAGTCCGAAGAAAGTATGACATGTCTCTTCAGGGAGCACCTCAGGCATGAAAATCTTTAAAAGGGGATAGGTGCCAGAGTATCCATTCCTTTCACCAGGGACATAGAGGCAACATCCATGCCTCGAGAAAGGAAGATGCCCACATGGTCCATATAAGGGCACCTCTGACCCAATCGTCCACCTACAACGATACTCTCAGTGCATGCTCATGAATGTGGCAATTGAAGGTGTGCTATGTAAATGTTTTTTGCTATATTTGTCAGATTTAGCAACCATATGGTTCTGTCTCCTACCTCACAAATCCATCAGTTCATGGGAAATGTTGAAGGAAAAGTTCATAAGCCAGTTTCGAATTCAGGTGGAACAGCCTAGGGACGCGTATTCCTTGTCCGATGTAAAACAGAAATCAAGGGAACCTCTATAGCTATACCTTACCCATTTTAACGCAGCTGCAGTAGTGGCGCAATTCGTGGATGAAAGATTTACATTGATGGCACTATGCGAAGGCGTCCCTCTAGACTCGAAACCTACATGAAAATCGATGGAGGAGAAGCCTCTAACTCTTCAGGAATTCTAATATGAAGCAGGAAAATATATGAGATTGGAAGACGTAGTGGCTATCCGGCATGGCGAGCAGCCTACAAGGGGTTTCGGATCCCATGGAAACATGAGATTCCCACCTTGAGGAGAAAGAAGCAAGCCAAATAATGATGATAAAAGTAACCGTTAAGGCAACCCCAGACTGAAAAAAGCAACAAACGACGATACAGATCGGGACTGAGATTTGATTCCTACACTCCTCCGAATGACACTGTGGAAAACACTTACTTAGCCACTCAACATGAATTGAATTACAAACTCCCTCCATATAATAAGGAATCGGAAGCTGCGGTTAAGACAGGAAAGTCCTGCCACTTCCATGAGTCTCATGGACATAACACAAAAGAATGTCAACATTGCAGGACCTCATTGAAGAATACATGCAAAAAAAGAAACTGGAACGGTATGTATAGCAAAAGCATAACTCTCCCACTCTGACCCATGAAGGACCAGGGCCGCCTTGACATGGAAATAAAAAGAAGAAGCAGTGCAAGCCACTCCACTCAGGAGAAAACAATTGTCCATACTATATCAGGGGCCTTCATTTTGTCAGTGGAAATTGGGCCGAGATGGAGAGGTACGGAAAATATTTAAAGGATGGAGAAGAGTATGTTCATTCCATTACAGAAGGACACCTCGCCAAACAAAGGGAAAGGACCAATATAACCTCTTTCGATGAGGATTTGGTTGGAAAGCAGTACCCATATACCGATCCCACGGCTATTTCCGCCTGGATCGGCCCAGCAGAGGTATTCTGCATTTTGGTCGATATGGGAAGCTCGGTGAATGTACTGTTCAAACATGCCTTCAATAAAATGAAGTTATCAATGGGAGATGTATCGCTATGCAATAAGCCCCTACACGGATTCACTGGAGAAGCCATGATTCCGCTGGGACAGTTGGACTTGTTTGTTGAACTAAGAAGTCACCCTCGATGCATTATCCGAAGGCAAACATTTGTGCTAGTAGACGGACCTTCTTCTTATAATGCACTTCTATGCAGACCTGCGTTATCAGATTTCTAGATCGTCTTAGTCCCTTGGTGCTTGAAAATGAAGTTCCTTACCGATAGGGGAATAGGAGAAGTAGAATGTGACCAAGACACAGCCCACGACTGTTATGCGACAGAACTCCGCCAGAACAAAAGGAAGGAAAAGGGCAAAAACATAGGGGCCACTCTCTATGCCAAAACTGTGGAAGCATAGCAATCAAAGAAGGCCCCTCCTCTCGAGTATACCGACGACCCGTTTAATGAACTAGGTTCGAAGGACATAGGGGAGGAGGCCAGCGCCGAGCCCATGGAGGCTATGTAACATGTTGCAGCATATGACACGGCACAAGGATTTTCAAGATAGGGTTGCAGCTAAACAAAAAATTGAAAATCCAGTTGATAGGGTTCTTACGCAGAGATTTGGATGTGTTCGCATGGACCCATGAAGACATGGTGGGAATATCCCTCGAAATAGCCTGTCACTACCTAAACATAGCCCCAACGAAAATCCCGGTCAAGCAGAAGAAAAGGAGCATGAGGATGGAACGCTTAACTGTCGTCAATGAGGAGGTAAAAAAAATACTCGCCAACGGTTTTATTCGCGAGGCTATCTACCCCAAATGGATCTCCAACCCGGTTCTGGTGAAAAAATCCAATGGAAAATGGAAAACTTTCATCGACTTCTCCAATCTCAATGATGCTTACCCCAAAGGCTGTTTTCCCCTGCCTCAGATCGACTAACTGCTGGATGGAACAATAGGGCATGAATTTTTATCATTTATGGATGCCTATTTGGGCTACAACAAGATTCCCATGCATGTACTAGATCAAGAACATACTAGTTTTATCACCGATTTGGTCCTATATTGCTACAAGGTCATGCCCTTCGGGCATAAGAGTGCTGGTGCAACCTATCAATGCTTGGTTAATAAGATGTTTAAGCATTAGATTGGTCATTCGATGGAAGTGTGTGCCGACAACATGCTTGTCAAATCAAGAAAAGAAACAGATCATTTACATCACCTAAATGAAATGCTTCAGGTATTGCGCAAATACCAAATGAAACTGAATCCATTGAAATGCCCCTTTGGAGTATCCTGGGGAAAATTCTTAGGTTTCATTATGCACACACAAGGGATTGAAGTGAATCCCAAAAAAGTCCAAGCCTTGAAGGACATCAAAATACCAACCACACGAAGGAAAATGCAGATTCGAAACGGGAAAGTAGTCGCTTTAAGCATATTTGTATCTAAGGCCACAGACAAGTGTGTCCCATTCTTCAAAGCTCTAAAAAAAGACAAGGGAAACTTTGAATGGACCAGGGAGTGCCACTCAGCCTTCCAAAGCCTACTATAACACATGCAGAAACCGCCAGTGCTCTACACCGCGGTAGATGGAGAAAGCCTCTACTTGTGCTTAGATATGTCCCATCATGCCTTGAGCGTTGCCTTGTTACGAGAAGATGACAATATCCAAAAACCAGCATATTTCATCAACAAGAGGTTTGTAGGGGCAGAGGCTAGATATTCGAAGATTGAAAAATTGGCTTATTGTTTGCTCATAACATTCAGGAAATTGCGGCATTACTTCCAATCTCACTCCATAAGGGTCTTGAAAACCAACCATTGCGACAGGTCCTACATAAACCGGATATATCAGGGAGCCTGCTAAAATGGTGCATCGAGCTAACCCAATATGATATCACCTACCATCCACGCACCACAATCAAAGGGTAGGCCCAGGCTAATTTCATAGTTGAATTCACCATTTAGGACATGGATATGTTCATCAGATAAGAGGAAACGATCGAGTGGAATATGTTTGTGGATGGAGCATCCAACGAGCTCAGCTCAAGGGCAAGAATAGTATCATCACACCTCGAGGAAGAAAGTTAATTACGCGCTGAAGCTAGAATTCACCGCAACCAATAACGATGCTGAATACGAAGCTGTAATAGCTGGCTTGGAAATCACTAAGGAAATAAGGATCAAATCAATATGCATGCACAGTGACTCATAGCTAATCGTAAACCAAATCCTGGGGGAATTCCAAAATCGCGGGTAAAGACTTGCCTCTTACCTTAATAGGACTAAAACCCTCCTGAACGAGCTAGACTACTATGTAATCAAAAATATCCCATGGGAGGAGAATCGAGAAGCGGATGACCTTGCCAAAGAACCTAGCATGAGAAATGAGTTGATGTTGGGGGTAACCCCGGTCATGATGCAAGCTACACCAAGCTTCAAGTGTCTTTAGATCACGCCCATCAGTAGTAACGAAGAGACATGGATGACCCCCATCATTAAATACTTACAAGAAGGAACCCCACCGGTAAATTACAATGAAATTAGAAAAATCCTAAGGAAGGCATCCCGTTACACCATCCAGGAGGGCATCCTATACCTTCATGGGTTTTCCAATCCCCTATTGAGGTGTGTCGCAGAAAACAAAGCAAAAGATATTCTCAACAACATACACCAAGGAAGTTGCGACGACCACACTGACGGTCAAGCTCTAGCTAGAAAGATTCTACGCTATGGGTACTTTTGGCCCACACTGAACAAAGATGAAACCGAGTTTGCTAGAAGAAGTGATAAGTGCCAAAGATTTGCAAAAATCCTAAGACAACAACCTACTAGTCTGACCCAGATGGTTATTCCTTGGCCTTTGCCATTTGGGGGATCGATCTAATCGGGAACTCCCTATGAGTCGAGGAGGAGCAAAATACGCCATAGTGGCAGTGGATTACTTCACCAAATGGGTGGAAGCGGAACCTTTAAACAAGATTTCATCCACCAAAGTGATAAATTTTCTAATATGTAACATCCTATGCAAGTATTGGATACCACAAAAAATCATATCGAACAACGGATTCCAATTTGACAGCGAGGAATTTGCTAATTGGTGCCACAAGCATGGGATTACCCGAAGCTTTTCAACTGTGGCACAAGCATAGGAAAACATACAAGTTGAAGTAGTTAACAAGGTGTTAAAAACGCTGATCAAGAAGAAATTGGAAAAATCCAAGGGGACATGGGTCGATGAATTACCTACAGCTTTGTGGGCCTACCAAACTTCTTATAAAACCATGACAGGGAACACTCCATTCGCACTGGCATACAGAGCCGAAGCCATGCTTCCCATCTAAACAATGGCCCCCTCGCACCGAAGAATACACTATAGTCCAGGAGAAAATAAAGAGCTATTAAACATATCACTTGACCTGATCGAAGAGAAGAGAAATGATTCCGCCCTCAAAGCAGCCACTCATAGACAAAAGGTGGCAAGGCAGTACAATTCTAAGGTGAAGCCTCGAACACTACGAGAAGGAGATTTAGTTCTCAAACGAGTCTTCCCACAACCCGAGGCGTTAGATCAAATATGGGAAGGATCGTTTGTTTTACATGATGACCTTCACAATGGAGCTTACATCTTGTCAACGGTAGATGGAGAGGTATTTGGGAAAGCATGGAATCTCCAACATCTCCGCCGCTACTTCTCTTGAGTTGTAACGAAAGCAATAAAAGAAAGAGAGCGGACGTAGGCATATTTCGGCCAAACCACTATAAACTCTGGTGTCTTGTATTACTTACCTTGTTTAAATGTTCTATCGTCTAATTATTTTATTTGACGACCATGCCTACTGCGAGCAATCGCAAAACATCGTCGGTAATAGTGAAAATAAGATAGCCATGATAAAGGGCACTAAACAAGCCTTAGAAATTCAGTGCCGACGATCGGCACCCCAAGCCGGCAATAAAGAACCAACACAAGCCACGAATTAGGAAAAAATTAGAGCCTAGGCAGTTCATCATTGGCGTTTAGGTTGCCGGCAATTACGAACCAAATATAAACCTCACGATTAAGGCATGGCTGTAGCCAGGGGTTGTTCACTCTTGACGATCGACATTACACACGCCCGCAATGATAAATTGAATAATACTCATGGCACGGGCATTAGCCCGAGTAGTTATTGTTCGCGATTGCCCTTGAATACGACAATGCTTCTATGGTTCTCTATATCTCTAAACACTATAACGATTAACTAAGTCATAAACAGTTCACAAATAAACAAAGCAAACTATAAAAAGCACATTTCACAAAAGTCATCCCAAATAAACATATATAAAAAAACAGAAGCTGAACACTATAATGTTAATTTTTTCTCGTACAAAACCTATTGCTTGTATTTATATACATATGCACAGCATCCATACTTCCTCCAAAAATGCATGCGGAAAAGGGAAAAAGAAATCTCCTTGACTAAGATGGAGGGACGTCCTTACCGCTCTGCCCGCTCCCTCCAACCATGTCCTTCAAGAGCTCTAATTGCCTAGGAGACTCGCCTTCCTTTTGCAAAGGCCCAACTTTCCCCCAAGACATCCCTGCACGAGGCAAGTAAAACTAATTATAAGTTTTGCAATCTAGAATAGATAATGGAAGAGCTAAAGTAAAAAAGCCGAGATACCTACGGAGACGTGACTTGGATCACCGAGCCTTTCGAAATCCGATCCATCCTCATCATCCTCGTCCTCATCCAGCAACTCATACCCCATGGTAATAGCTTTGGTCTCCTCCACTATGAACTGACTATTCACCATCCCCACGTCGTAAATAGCCCCTTCTTCCTGCGTGACTACAGCCTTTGTCTCCTCGATAAACCGAGCATGGATCCTTGCCACCACCTAAGGGTAATCATCCATCTATTGAACGTTCTTGTGTTTCTAGAACATGAAATAAGTATTCTTCGGCATCTGGTTAACTGTGTCACAAAATTCGCTGGATTTATCGACTTTGGTCTAGAAGGCCACCACCTTATTCATGTATTTCTCCATATCCCTCCTCAACTGAGCATGCTCCACCTTCAACCTATCGATCTCAGCTTCATATAAGTCCTTCTCCTTTTGCCACTTGCCCCGAGACTCCTTCAGCTCGGCTAAGGCCTCTTCCGATTTCTTCACTTTGCTCTTAAGGGAGCGGATTCACTCCAGATCCTTCTGTAAGCCTCATTTACTTAACTAAAAGCCATGTCAATGTGTGCTTACATAGGTCGGCAGCCTCTTTCCTTGCCTCTTCCTTGGTTTTCGTTATCTCGAAGGCGGGGAATGCTTCGACTTCCTCTAACTTAGCCTCTTTCTTTCTGAGTGCCTTGCGAAGGTCCTTCATCTCTAGACGCAATTGCACATTGGTACGCCTAACTTCTTCACTAGATTTGGCTAAGCGAGACTGATAGTCAACTATGTTTCTGGTCTCATATGTAATCTGGAGCATCCTCATTGTCAAGTTAGGAAAATCAGGAGTGTTCGCCTCATCTAGTATCTGGACCAAGGTATTTCGAGGTAAAAGGAACTCTATGTCAGGATCCGCCGCACGACGACCCGCATAGGCAGGATTTATATCAGTATGACTCTCAAAGGGATTCCGTGCCGGTTGTTGATAATTGAAGAAAAACGAATCAACATTTCCCTCTCCCAACTCATCCGACACTTTTCACACTTTAGAACCAATCGGATAGTGATGGCGACGGCAGGAGGAAGTTTGGGAGCCAGGGGAGGTGGCTTCCTTACCCGAGGACTTCGCATGTTTCTAGGATGACTCACGGCTCTCTCCCATATTCGGGCCTGAAGAGCTTTCCTTAATATTCTCTTGCATAGTTTTTTCCTCTTAAAAAGTCATCTTGGATGAAATGGAAGTCATTTTCATCCGTTTGAACTGCTCAAGGCACCTGCAGACTTTATTCCACTTTAGGTTTCTCCTTTTCCCTGGAATATGGGCTACAACGTTAGATCTAAGAAAGCGAGAATGCATAAAAAATACGAAACGCTCAAGACACTAAGACACGACAAGCTACTACAAACCCTAAGGGAAGACTAGATCATATGGTCGGGGCGAGTCTCACTCAAATAAGGAATACCCAGGGATGGGACTCTACTCGAAGGAAGGAGAACACATGGCCACCAGACTTCATTGCATCAAGGAGCAGAAGGAGGCTGGGAGTCATCGAAAAATAGAAAGTTTTCAAGAAGTATCTCAAAGTCTATACAGTAATCAGAAGCACTTGGAGAAAACTCGAATTCCTCGCCGATTCCTGCTCCACCTTGTGTTGGAAGAGGCGGTATTCCACCTAGATCACCCGAAGCCACATTCTTTCGGGAAAGATCGGCAGTAGAAGACGATATTGGTGCCAGCTCAGATTATTCCAACTGGTCGGGCCACTCTCGCATGACCTCGGCATTCATTAAAGGATCCACGTCCAACTGCACGAACATCTCCTTCTGTTGCTTCAGAATTTCTCTCTGATCCTTCCTCATGTTCACTTTCTGCTCCTGAATAAGAACCTCCCTCATCGCAGGGGAAGAGCATCTCGAATACGCAGAGATTTCCCTAAGCGGGGAGGACGAATTGCACTCTTCTTATGTCTCAGTTTCTTCAAGGCTCAGCCCCACCACCTTCCTCATTTGGCCCCTTACCTTTGTCTCTGTCACCCCCGTCTCCTCCATTCCCGCAGCCCTCTCAGTAGAACTTGGCCTAATCTTGTACATGGACTGTCTGGGGCCGATCAAGTTGTAGAATCGGAGTACTACATCAGAGAGTAAGAAGGAGGCTTCTCGCTCGGCCTCCAGTATAGCCAATATTTCCTTGGCCATCTTTTTTAAGCCGTCATCCTCTACCGCCTTCACACAACCTGAAAATTATGTAGCAATAAGAAGCCAAGAAAATAGAAAGTTTAGAAAAAGATAATACAATAACTTATAGCCAGAAGTTAAAGCATGTTGGGCCACAATATCATCATGTATAAATAAATATTCCTTCTTAAGCATACTAAACTTAGAGTATGAATCCAAGATGGGTTTGGATTTGTGGGCGGACTCTAAACTGATAAAAGGACTCCCTTTTCCATAACTCCTCACGTTATACAGATATACGATCTCTCTATGGGTGGGGGTCTCCAATACTGCTTTATGAATATCAGGTATAAACATGTCAGGATAGAATAAGAGTTCGGCTAAAGTTACAGAGGAGCGAACTTCGAATAGATCATGAAGCTGGCAATCCAACTAATAAGCAGAGGAATCGTGCCTCATATATAATGATACTTGCCATACACTATATACCCGCTGGGGGAAAGCATGCTTTATCATCCGGACCAGGTAATATCATGTCCCGATGGTCTATCCCAAACATAGTAGCTATGGAGTTCGGCTTCACTAACATAAACACGCTAGGATAACACTCTGAAGGCCTAACTAGCATTTGATTAGGAGAAAAACCTTCCACCAAAGAATAAGTAGAACTAGGTTCCCCTGGGAGGATTAGCTGGAGCGTCAGAAGAAGAAGGACCAGCCTCGGCAGGCTGTGAAGCAACAAACTTAGAATGGAACTCACGTCCAGAAGACATGTTCTTGTGCAAGAAAATGAAAGTCAAGTAGAGGTCCAAATCACAAACAGAAGTTAAAACATGCATGGAAATCTCCTATTATGTACCTCTGGCCTAACCATCTCAGGAGAAGACTTGCTTTTGGCTCGACAAACTCAAAAACTACGCTCGACAAATCTAGTTCGGTATTATCCTATGACAAATGCCGAATCAAAATCCTAAACCATGGACCCAAGGCAAACCCCCCACGACCTTACCTATTCTCAGTTTAAATCATGCCTAGATAATACACAATACGGTTTTGAATTACAAACGAGATTGATATAACCAACCCATGCTTTCAAAACCCTAATAATAATCATTAGCCGGTCAACAGTCTATCGAACACCTAATGGGAAAATGGCCCTACATGAAATTGGTTAAAGCCTCTCATGTTCTCTCAACTATATAACATCTCTCAATCTACCATTCCTCATGACCATCAAAAGACTATAATCATTCAGGCGCTCGTTCAAACGAAGTGCCTCCTCACCAATTCAAGACCGAAGTCACCCACCCCTATGCAAAAAACTCTCCTACACATCAAAACCTTAGAACTTTAAAAGTAGTTGGATGAATTAAAAAAGACTTACCTTAAGCAACGTTGGCACGAGAAAAGATGAATTCAAACGAGAGAAAAGCGAACTTAAATTAGTTATTGTTGACTTAGTAACATTGAAGAAATTTGACTAAGAGAAAGTAAAAGTAAAAGGGTGAAGGGAAGAAGGCGTATTTAAAGGAAAAAAGGTGGAAGACGAACAGTCACTAGTCTCATTTGGTGGTGGAAGCTCAACGCCGAACCAAAAAACAAAGCAAGCTATGTAGTTACACAACATACTTTAAGGGCAAGTGTTGGCTTGATTTTTTAGCAAGAAAATGAAGAAGGCAAGGCGAGCAGGGGTGTAGGAAATAGCATAACTGAACCAGATGCTTAATTCGATATTTGCGAAAATGTGGAACCAAACATATGGACCGACATGCCAGACCAAATATTTGGTCCAGCATCCTATAGTATACCGGACCAAGTATTTAGTCTGGTATCCTTAGAGATGCCGGAACAAACATTTGGTCCGGCACTTTCCGATATGCCGAATAGAGTATTTGGTCCAGCACAATACATCAATTGTTGGACCAAACATTTGGTCTGGCATGACAAACACACCAGATCAAATGCTTGGACCGGCAAGTATGGTACTCCAAGGTAAGACCACTAGACCAGGCAAACTTCCTACCGTAAATGTCGATTCAACTGTCCCTGACTCAAATGCCGAACCGAATTCAGGAAGCTATAACTCCTCCTCCACTCTATAAATACCGGAGCTTCTCAACAACAATGGGGATAGATTTTTGTGGAGAAAAAGAGAGAAGACTCTGCTGAAAATCCATCACTTTGGCTACCTAAAATTTTTAATCTTTTCGAATATATCTTGTACTTGTAATCAAATCAAAGAGAGAATAATAAGATGGAAAGTGGATGTAGGCATATTCGGGCTGAACCACCATAAAAACTCTATGTTATATACTTTCCTTATCCGCTTTCTAAATTTTGCACTTGTAAATAGTCTCTGCACTTGCTGAAATTCTTTCCGTTACGTGCTGGAAAATAAAAACCCAAAGTCAATTAAATCAGATGAAACTTAACTAAAAAGTAAAAATCAGATTTAGAGGTGTTTGTCCAACTTTTGTGCAAACACTTTACTCTCAACCTACTCAAAACCAATTGAGTTCCCAAGAGTTTAAGGGGAAAACAAAAACATCGAGTCAGACATAAAGCCGGGTATGAATAATAATTTACCATCTCAAACCATTTAGATATCTAGCGAGACCACACTGCTTATGGGAATGGGTTTTCCCCTCATTATTTTCCTAAAGCATTTATAAAACCATATACTGTGCTCCTACATCCACAATGGTTAAAACATGGTATTTCAAAAAGTTTATAATGATATGCAAAACAAGTAAATCAAGTCTGGATTACCCATCCCCATTCATTCTGACTATCTGTCTCAATTATAATTTCTAGGATTGCTATTAACCAATTAAACGTTTATGGACTATCTGTCCAATATCATAGTTTTCATGGGATCGCTAAGAACCTATTGGTAACTCCAATATCGAATCTTTTATCCTAGTTTCATGGGCTAACTTGGAACCTATTGACTGATTGTCAGTATCTTAATCCGAATATAGTTTTCATGAACCAACTACAAACCTACTGGACTCTGCCAGTATTAAATCATAGTTTCCATGGGCTGACTATTAACCTATTGGCCCCTACCAATAACATGCAGTTTTCTTGGGCTTACTGTAAACCGATTGGCCCCTACCAATATCTTTATTTAAGATTTTAACATCTGTTATGTTATATTCACTACTGCATCAACCTATCTGGTTATTCTACCCTTTCCCCAAAATACAGTTATGGGTTAATAACAATGTGAATAACATTTCAAAAAATCTTTATTTATGCCAAAGTTTTTCCTTAAAAACGAGAATGGAATATTCGTTTTGAAACCTCAAAACATCATTTTCGAAACCCCTGGGTGACCTCCTTCGAAAGCATGGAAAACCTCTTTTAAAAACTCTAAGTATATACCTTTCGAGACTAGTGAAACCTTTCGATGGTATCAAAAAACATTCTTTAAAACATAGATACGAAACAAATAAAATACCCTTTCGAAAGCATTGAGTTTATTCTTTAAAAAAATTATTTGGTTATATATGAAAGTATCTCTTTCGAAACCAACTAAAATAAATTTGGTGAAAAGTTGATGGTGTCAAAACCATCTAGTTCGAAAGCAAAGACCTTTAAAACTTCAGAGGACGAAGTCGAAACCCCCTTCCGACTCCAATACCTTCCAAACCCTCACCCCTATCGTAAGCAATTCGAAAGCAGCTTAACCTACATAAAAACAAGGATAACCTTCTGAAGGTATTGATGACTTCAGTACTTCAGAAGGAAAATAGCAGCTAAGTTTCGAATAGTTCAGAACCTACCCTTCCGAAAGCTTCTTATTTAAAGAAAGGGGCACCCCTTCGAAAGCTATACTTCTTTACATATTACAACAACCTTCTTCGAAAGCCATTTATAAAACCCTTTTAGAAAGCATGTGTTTTGATTATGTTGAAAGCTTTAAATAAAATAAGGTAAGACCTTAACTTTGAAAACAAAGCAGGGTTTCGACCCCATCGGAAGCTCACCTTTCGACACCAAGGCTTCCGCCATCCTTCCAGTCGACTACACATCACTGGGTGATGCCTTGTGTATTGGTTTCGACTGTGATGGTTTCGATTGAGTAGGTTTCGACTAGGATGGTGCAGAATCATTTGAGTCGAAAGGGCTGTTAATTGAGGCGGAACACCTTTTTCTAAATTAAAGGCTGAAATGTTGCTATTTAAAGTAATAACTTTATAACTAACCTGGCAGTTGTAACTCCTCGATTGGCCACATAAAACTTTCAAATACTTTACCAATAAAAACTACCACAATAATTAGATTTAAACCACAGATAGGTAACGTTTAAGCCCTCCCATATAACCAAAGTAATATTTGCAGAAAAGTCCCTGTTTTAAAATAATTTATTTTCCCTAACGAGTCAATTGGGAAAAATCTCCAAAAATCATAGGAGTTCGATTTCATCATGTAATCAAACATATTAAAAATTTAGAACCAATTTCTTTCTCGAATATCCAGAATAAGTTTTAAACCTAATGCCACACGTTTATCATCAAAAATTTAACAGTAAAATTTCCATAGCTTGGAAATTTCTGAAAATTAAAACCCATCTCTAAAATAATGTTTTACTTAACATAAAAAATTTCCATGGCATTTTAAAATCAATAACCCACGGTTTTTCCCCTGAAACCGTACGAATTTCATGTTTAAATCAAACAATTCATAGATTAAGCATATCTTCATCCACATATAAACTAGGAAAATACTCAAATCCGAAATCATATGATTATGCAACCAAAAGAGAAGGAATGAATTATTGTTTACCTTAAACTGTTAAGGAATTGGAGATTTATAGTCGATTAATCCTTCCTAGCTTTTGATCTTTAGCTTTAGATTGAAATTCCTCTTTTCCTCCTTATTAATGACCAGCTATCTTAGGGTTTTTTTGTTTTATTTTTTATTTGAGAAAAATGAATATGAATGGATAATAGTGAGAATGTATAGACATGTATAATAGATTGGATAATTTACTAATATTCTCATGTATAATTAATTATCTTATAAACCAATTTAAAACCCATTAAATCTTAATTAATAAGCATGGCCTATTGTGTAATTTATTTAAATCTCAATCTCCTTATCATCACTATTCTATTTAATTTATCTAATTAAATTTTTTGAATAATATTATCAAAAATTAGGGATGTTACTGGCTCCTCCTTAAAGAATTTCATCCTCGAAATTCAGTAAGGACTAATACTAAACATAGCAATCATCTGTAACAACACCTAATAACCATACTAGTCTAACTAACGAGAAACTATATATATAAATCTAATATAGACATACCCTCAAAGCAGATCAAGATAAGTATCTCTAATCTTGTCTTCTGTCTTCCAAGTACAGTCCTTTTCGTTGTCGCTCTACTGAACTTTCACTAACCTGACTGTCTTGTCTCTTAATCTTTTCTCAAATCTACGTACAACCCAAACTGGTTGTCCAATAAAAGTCAAATTAGACTCTACCAGTAAGTCATCCAACTTGTCGGAGGAACAGTAGTCTCTAGATCATGCACATACGTGCGATGACGAGACACATGAAATACATTATGGACACCTACCAAACTGTTATGCAACTGTATTATATATGTGAGCTTTCCAATTATCTCTATAATCTAGAATGGACCTACATATCTTAGGGCTAACTTCCTTGTCTTTCCAAATCGTATCAGACCCTTCATAGGTGATACCTTAATGAAAATTTAATCTCCAACCGAGAATTCTAAGTCCTTACACTTCTTATCTGTGTAACTCTTCTGTCTTGACAGAGCTTCCTTCATCCTTCCTCAGACTAAATAATCTTCTCTAACGCCTCTCTAACCAAATCTAGATCTAAGACTAATCTGTCTCCAGTCTCAAACCAACATGCTGGTGATTTGCATGGCCTTCCATACAGAGCTTCAAACTGCACCTTTCCTATACTAGTCTGATAACTATTATTAAAGGAAAACTTAACCAAATGTAGGTAATCCTCCCAAGATCCACCAGTGTCTAATGCATAAGCTCTCAATAAATCTCCGAGCACCTTATTGACTCTCTCTGTCTGCCCATCTGTCTGAGGGTGATACACAGTACACATATTAAGCTTGGCATCCATCACTTCCTGTAGACTCTTCCAGAATTCACTAGTGACCAAAGCATCTTTGTCACAAACTATACTGCTAGGAACTCTATGCATTCTAACTATGTTCTTTAGGAACAACTTAGCTAAAATAGGTGTCATTCTGGTTGAGTTAACTGGAATGAAATGGGCATTCTTGGTCAATATGTCGACTGTAACCCATATACTTTCATTACCTCTATTTGACTTTGGCAACCCGTCTATAAAATCCATAGATATTGAATCCCATTTCCAAATTGGAATATCTAAAGGCTCAAGCAACCCACTTGGTTTCCGATGTTCAGCTTTCACCTGTTGAAAGTTTGCACACTACCTAACCCACAAGCCAACATCCCTCGTTATGCCTTCCCAATATAATGTCCTTTTCAAATCCTGATACATCTTGGTCTCTCCAGGATGAATCGTAAACTTGGATCGTTGACATTCTCCAAGAACTCCTTTCCTCAAGTCCACATTCGAAACACACAACCATCCTTTCTGTCTTAGCCATCCTTTCTGGTCAAGGTTAAAATCCTTTAACTCATCGATCATCGTTCCATCCTCCAGTCTTCTGATCCTTTCAGCTAATGCAGGATCCTCCTTTTGCTTAGAGGTAATTTTCTCAATCAATACTGGTCGAACTTCAAAACAAGACAACCTTGCAGTACTCTGACTAGAGCCAACAGTCGATCTTAACTACACATCACAACTGATAAAGCTTCTAAATTCTTCCACTCTGCCAACATAGCTAACACTACATTCTGATGTTTCCTGCTTAGATCATTAGCCGCTTTATTACCTTTTCCTGGTGTATATTCTACACCAAAATCATATGCAGCCCAAAACTCCAGCTGCCTCTGCTGCCTCATATTCAGTTCCTTTTGAGAGAATATATACCGTAAAGACTTATAGTTGGTATACAACTCAAATCCCTCCCCTAAGAGATAATGTCTCTAAATATTCAATGCGAAGATCATAGCTGCCAACTCCAAATCATGAGTGGGATATCCAACTTCATGCGGTCTAAGCTGCCTAGATGCATAGGTAATGAATTTACCATTTTGCATTAACATCGCTCCCAATCTAGTTTCATATGCATCGGTATACACCACCAATCGTTGGCTTTCATCTGGAACAAATAACACAGATGCATTGATCAACAAATGCTTTAACTTAAGGAATGCCTCCTCACATTTATCGGACCAAAAAAATATCACTTCCTTCCTGGTTAGCTTAGTTAAAGGTGCTGCTATTCGGGAGAAATCCTTAATGAATCTCCGGTAGTAGCCAGCAAGTCCAAGAAAACTTCTGATCTTAGTCATCGTCTTTAGTCCTTTCCAATTATTCCTGGCTTTGATCTTATCTGGATCGACTGATAATCCTTTCTATGAAACCATGTGACCAAGAAATTTTACCTCTTTCTTCCAGAAATGACACTTGGTAAAATTCGCCTTTAGCTGATTCTGTCTCAACGTCTCAATACCACTCTAAGATGAACTTCATGCTCTCTCTCATCCCTAGAGTAGACTAGAATGTCATCTATAAACACCAACACAAACTTATCCAAATAACCTTGGAAAATTCAATTCATTAAATCCACAAAGAAAGCAGGTGTGTTCGGTAATCCAAATGGCACCACCAACCACTCATATGAACTATACCTAGTTCAAAATTCTGTCAAAGAAATATCATCCTCCGCCACTCTTAACTGATGGAAACCCATCACCCGATCCAACTAGGAAAACACTCTGGCTCCACTCAACCAATCAAACAGATCATCTATTCTTGGCATATGATGCTTATTCTTAATGATCCCTTCGTTTAACTTGCGATAGTTAATGCACATCCTTAACGATCCATCTGGTTTCTTCACAAACACCACGGTGGCTCCACAAGATGAACTGCTTGGTTTAATAAAATTCCTTCCTTCAAGATCTACTAGCTGCACCTTCAATTCCTTCATTTAAGTTGGTGTCATCCTTCTAGGTCGTCTACTTACAGGTTCATCTCCTGGCATAAGATCTATTCTAAACTCAACAGCTATTTTCGGGGATAGTCCAATGATTGGCTCAAAGACATATGTAAACTCTCTTGCTACCCAAAACCTAACTTAACTCATTGCCTATCTCCATAGCATTAAGCATAGCACTAACACTCCGGTCAGTATTCTCTACTGAGAATATCACTCGGTTATGACTATCAGGGTGTCTCAGTTATATTTTCCTATCTTGGAAAAATATTCTGGCCACATATCTACTCAATCAATCCATAGCCAAAATGATTTTGAAATCTACGACATCAATAACATAAAACTGCATGCAAATTTATGATCCAACAAATCAAGTTCTAACTGGTCACATCTTAATCCTAGAGTTGCATATCCTCCTACTGGATTTGCAACCATTAAGGAAGTAACTAGGTAGGTGGGTTCTAAACATAATCTATTAAACAAGCACTGAGATATATAAAAGAAAGTGATGCGCGGGTATCAAAATGTACTCCAACTGAAATACTGTGAATCAAAAGTGTAATTTCCATCACAGTCTTTCCTTTTTCAGCCGTAGTAGGCCTAGCTAGTCCAATACCAAATACCTTTCTTTTATCCTCCCTAACTGGCTCTGGACACTGATTCTTGTAATTCCCAACTTGATTACAGTTGAAGCATTTCACATTCTTCTTACTTACAGCTTTCTTTTCATTTCCTGACCGACATTCATTAGCAAAGTGACTCTTTTGGTCACACTTATAGCAAACTACCTCAGCCTTTAACTCCTTGGCAGTATCGCCCTTATGTGCTCCCTTCTTTTCAAAAAACTTCCTCTTCTTCTCCTGGGAACCTTGAGTTTCTACTGTCTTCTCTTTAGCTAAATCAGCAAGTAACTCCTCCTGGTGAATGGCCATCTCCACCACTATATTACAAGGATCACGGACACATGTCATGGTCATTCTCGCAGTTCGGGCCTCGGTCCTCAAATGAAATTCTCATTCCTTTTGATGTTAGTATATACAATAACATATCCATATCTAGACAGCTCTTCAAACTTAGTAGCATTCTCAACTACTGACATCTCTCCTTGCACTAAATCCATAAATTTCGTCATTAGTTCGGACTTAGCAAAGTCAGATACAAATTTCTGCTCAAATATCCTTTTAAAATTAGCCCAAGTTGACTGCTCTTCCAGTACTCCAATAGTTATATTATTCCACCAATGTAGTTTTGACCCTTGCAACAGTCTAGAGGCCATCCTTCTCTTTTACCCGTCATTCAGGCCGAAATCAGTAAATATATGCTCACAATGCAACAGCCAATTCTGAACTTCTATGGTACTCTATGTTCCCAAGAATGGCTTCCCACCTAAGTGGTGTAATCCCTACTTAGCAAAGAAATAATCCCAATTGGAGCCACACGATTAGCTCCTCTTGCATTTCCAGCAACATCAGCGGCAGTTCCAGCTTGCATCAAACCGTTAAAGAACTGATACATCATCCCCATATCTATCGGTGGATTTCCAACACTCACATTAGCATCAACATCTTAATTACTAACATTAGCCTATCGACGTAGATTCCTCCTGGTACTGGGTCGCACATTTCCATTTATCGTGGTGCTTCCTCCATTAAGATTTCCTCTTCCGTTACCTGCTTCCATATCTTCTTTATCGTATATCTACAAATGAGACTTAGTAAGATATACAAGAACGGTCCAAGAGAGTGGGGAATACGTACTTATATATATATAACTATAAAGAAAATACAAGTATGTTACTACAACGTTAACCTAATTCCTAATCTTATTATCTGATTCATTAGATTATGATTGGAAAATATTTTAGATTGAAGTTTCTTTTAAAGTTTCATAAACTATGCTCTGATACCCACTGTAACATCCCCCTACCTGAAGGCCAAAGCTAACGGCTACAGATGTTGCTGTCGTCCATAGTTATTAATCCTTGACGACCAAATACAGCAACATGATACGTGCATACACAAAAAAACAAGAATATGAAAAAAAAAATTAAGCAGCAAAAAATTTCCATACTCCATTTCAAAATATTCCATATTATTTACATAATCCCAATTTGCAAACCACATTTAAATAACATATAATTATTGCAAAATACGCCAAGAGCGACATATGAAGATTCCCCCTTTGCAGATCATAGTATATAGATAGGCAAGGAAACAATTTTACTTTACAAACAAAATACACAACGGTAATAAAAGAACTTTAATAACATGCTTGCCTCCGGCACGTCTTTGGAAGCTTTATTCGTCTAAAAGAACACCTGCAAACCTTAACTCTCAACCTACTCGAAATCAATTGAGTACTTGAGGGTGTAAGGGAAAAAAAAACTTTGAGTCAGACATAAAGCCGGATATGAATAATAATTTAACATCTCAAACCATTTAGATATCTAGTGAGACCACGCCGCTCAGCGGAATGGGTTTTCCCCTCATTATTATCTTAAAGCATTTATAAAACCATATACTCTGCTCCTACATCCACAATAGTTAAAACATGGTATTTTAAAAACTTTATGATGGTATGAAAAACAAGTAAATCAAGTCTGGATTACCCATCCCCATTCATTCTGACTAACTGTCTCAATCATAATTTCTAGGATTACTATTAACATGTTAAACGTTTATGGACTATCTGACCAATATATTAATTTTTAATGGGATCACTTGGAACTAACTGGTAACTCCAATATCGAATCTTTTATCCCAATTTTCATGGGCTAACTAGGAAACTATTGACTGACTGTCAATATCTTAATTCAGATATAGTTTTCACGGGCTAACTACAAACCTACTGGTCCATGCCAGTATCAAATCGTAGTTTTCATGGGCTGACTATAAACCTATTGGCCCCTGCCAATATCATACAGTTTTCATGGGATTACAGTAAACCAATTATCCCCTGCCAATATCTTTAATTAAGATTTTAACATCTATTAAGTTATATTCACTACTGGGTCAATCTAGCTGGTTATTCTGCAATTTCCCCAAAATACAGTTATGGGTTAATAACACGTGAATAACATTTCCAAAAATCTTTATTTATGCCATGGTTTTCCTGAAAAATGAGAATGGGTTATTTGTTTTGAAACCTTAAAAAATCACTTTCCAAGCCCCTGCATGTCCTCCTTCGAAAGCAAAGAAAGCCTCTTTTTAAAACTCTAAGTATATACCTTTCGAAACCAAGGAAACCTTTCGATGGTACCAAGAAAACATTCTTTAAAACATGGCTTCAAAATAAATAAAATACCTTTTCGAAAGCATTGGGTTTACTCTTTAAAAACATAATTTGGGTCAAAATGGCTATATACGAAAGTATCTCTTTTGAATCAAACTAAAATAAATTTGGAGAAAAGTTGATGGTGTCGGAACCACTTAGTTCGAAAGCAAAGACCTTTCAAATTAAAATTTTGGAGGACAAAGTCGAAACCTCCTTCCGACTCCAATACTTTTGAAACCCTCAACCCCTTTTGAAAGTAATTAAGAAGCAGTTTATCCTAGGTAAAAACATGGATAACCTTACGAAGGTATTAATGACTTCAATATTTTGGAAGGAAAATAGCAGCTAGGTTTCGACTAGGTCGGAACCTACCCTTTCGAAAGCTTCTTATTTAAAGAAAAAGGCACCCCTTCGAAAGCTATTCTTCTTTACATATTACAACAACCTTCTTCGAAAGCTATTTATAAAACCCTTCTCAAAAGTATGTGTTTTGACTATGTCAAAAGCTTTAAATAAAACAAGGCAAGACTTTAAATTTGAAAACGAAGCAGGGTTTCGACCCCATCAAAAGCTCTCCTTTCGACATCAAGGCTTCCGCCATCCTTCGAGTCCATTGCGCATCACTAATTGATGCCTTGTGCATTTGTTTTGACTTGATGTTTCGACCGAGTAGGTTTCGACTAGGATGGGGCAGAATCATTAGAGTCGAAAGGGTTGTTAATTGAGGTGGAACACCTTTGCCTGATTTAAAGGCTGAATGTTGCTATTCAAAGTAATAACTTTATAACCAACCTGCTAGTTGTAACTCCTCGATTGGCCACTTTAAATCTTTCAAATATTTTACCATTAAAAACTACCGCATTAATTAGATTTAAACCATAGAAAGGTAACATTTGACCCCTTCCATATAAGAAAACTAATATTTGCAGAAAAGTCCCCCTTTTAAAATAATTTATTTTCCCTAATGAATTAATTGGGAAAAATCCACAAAAATCACAGAATTTCGATTTTATCATGTAATCAAACGTATTAAAATTTTAGACCCAATTTCTTTCTGAAATATCCAGAATAAATTTTAAAACCAGTGCCTCATGTTTATCATCAAAAATTCATAGTAAAATTTCCATAGCTTGGAAAATTATGAAAATTAAAACCCATCTCCAAAATAATGTTTCACTTAACATAATTAAATTTCATGGCATTTTAAAATAAATAACCCACAGTTTTACCCCTAAAATCGTACGAATTTCATGTACAAATAAATTATTTAAATCAAATAATTCATAGATTAATCATATCATCATTCAATATATCATATAAACTAGATAAATACTCAAATCCGGAATCATATGATTATGAAACCAAAGGAGATGGAATGAATTATTATTCACCTTAAACGTGA
The DNA here is from genome assembly GCA_030765085.1 of Allium cepa. NCBI lineage: Eukaryota > Viridiplantae > Streptophyta > Magnoliopsida > Asparagales > Amaryllidaceae > Allium > Allium cepa. Next base: position 448,500,920 of record CM060931.1, read on the forward strand.
TAATGAATTTGATATTTGTAGTTGATTAATCCTCCCTAGCTTTTGATCTTTAGCTTTAGATTGAAATTCCTCTTTTCCTCCATGTTAACGATCGGCTATCTTAGGATTTTTGCATTTTTTTTTTGATTTGAGAAAAACGAACGTGAATAGAAAATAGTGAGAATGAATAGCCGTGTATAATAGATTGGCTAATTTACTAATATACCCATGTGTAATTTAATAATCTTATAAACCAATTTAAAACCCATTAAATCTTTATTATTAAGCACAACCATTATGTAATTTATTCAAATCTCAATCCCCTTATCATCATTATTCTATTTACTTTATCTAATTAAATTTTTTGAGTAATGTTATCAAAAATTAGGAATGTTACAATACCCTAACTCTCCAGCCCCTAGGTTAAGGTAGCATTGACCATTTACCCACCTCTATTTGAAAGATACAGCAAACCACATTACATGTCTACAATTAATTCTATAAAAACCAAGACCCAATGTGTTATCTATTTGTGATGTTGGGATATAACATTGAAGTTCGGATAGAAAATAAACATTAAAGAAAATTGTATAAGAAATGGAAAGTAGAGTTAATAGTCGATTACACTAGTTCGGACTCCCATCCTATGTCCAATCCCAGATCTCCCCTTAGAATTTTCATTAAACAACCCTCACTTCACTCGATGAAATAGGTATCTATGCAACTTACTAAACTATCAAATAGAACTTTAACTCTGCTTAAAGACTCTATAACAAGATTTGAACGCTAACAACTTGTTTTACAAAGTTTTCGTTTAACAAATCCTATACGTTCAATATACAAGTTTGTCACTTTTAAGAACAATATCCTATAACACTCATAAATGATAAGCTTCAAATGTGTAGGGCTAGGAGAGTCTACGATCATTACCAAATGATTAAAGTGATGAAATAGTGCTCTACGAAAGCATTTGGATATGCTTGGTGAAGCAATAACGGAGAGTTAGAGATTTGTTTTAGTGGTTTCAATGCTTTAAAAACAACTTTAGGAAGAATGAAAACTAATCAGGAAAGAATGGCTACGAGGCAAGGAAATTGATGCTTTAAAATTAAGAAAACAAATAGGTTTACTATGTGCAATAGTTCGTAACCGATCGACCACTTATGGGTAACCGATCAACTAATTATGAGCTACTAAACATAGTGATATGTAGATCATTTATGGGGTTTTAATAGATTACCTCTAAACTAACTCAATTCAGACTTAATATTCAACTTTCACATTTAAAGCTATATAGTCCATCTTGGGTGATTCTCTGAAGTGTCGTTGACTTGTTAATACCATCTCTATTAGTCAAATGCTCATACTTTTCTTAATATGCTTTGATGCTCTAATATAACATTGATTTATCTATATTTTTATTTTTCCAAATATATGACTTTATTGTTCATTCCTAGTTTGAATCTTTACTTGAACGCTACTTGAAATGCTCATAAATCTATAATAGCATGATAAATCGATTGATAGCATTATTATAAGTTGTTGTCTTCAAAACCTAAAATATTGGATTTTACATTCTCCCCCTTTTAATGACGATAGCCCTACAACTTTATAAAATAAATAAAATTACTCCCCTAGATTAGTTCACCCGTATGCCTCTATCATTATGCTATTTTCATTGCTTTTGGAATTGTGAAAAGGTTTTAGAGAAATGTATAAATTAGGGAATGTACATAGTTTTTAGTCAGATCACATAAATAAATATAAATTATTGACTAAAGTTTTGAAAAATCGGTTTGACTATAGGGTATTCAGTGGATTTTAGAATGGTAAGCATGCGATACCCATAAAATCCTAAGAATCATGACATAGGTAAACATTCCTATTTAGATATGGTATTAAAACTCATTTTTGGAAGAAAACTGGTTTTTATATAGACCACCCACTTTTATATAAACTTTAATACATACATACGTACATGTATATATCTATGTATGTATATATGTATATGAGTGAGTGTGTGTGTATGTATGAGGTAGAGAGTTTCAATGACTAAAAACTTATACAACATGGAAATTGAAAGTACTCGTATCAACTAACATAACTATACACTTAAATATAGATATAAAAAATAAGGAGATAACTAGGACAAAAAAGATCTGTGATGCCACACTCGACCCCATCATCTAAATCATCAGGCTTTGGAAGCAAAATTGATTTTGAAGTAGCCATATTAACATGATGTCATTTTAAGGGCATAGCCAGTACATTTTCATCATATATAGAGGGTTTTACATAAGAAGTACATTTAATGGTTGACATGTTAGTAGTGATAGTTTTGGTAGAGAGGGCATTAAGGTTAACGAGGTCCATAAAGTTAGATGGCATAGGAGTAGGATCTTCTACAAATGATGAGGGGGTAAAAATAGCTAAGAAAGATATAACGATTTCGTTCACGCTCAATTGTATTGGAGGAAGCTTCTAGAGGGGGACTTTTTCAAGGATGGGGGTGGAGGGAGCATGTAGCATCATCCACCACCGAGCCGTGGGTGCTTGTTGTTTCAATGTATCCAAAAGAGTGACAGAAGGTGCAGATCGGGGGCTGCCATAAGTAATCAATTTTAATATGCCCCGCATGGTTCCCCATATGGTTCCTCATAAGAGCCATAAGTAATCAATTATAATATGCCTCCTATAGTTCCCTATAAGAGCGATAGGAAGATGAGAAGGCAATAAACGGTTATAATCGATTTTAATAAGGGCTCTAGAATACTCAATTCGATCTCTATGCTCAGTGTTTTCATAGAAACAAATTAGCACCCCCATATAAATAGCAAATCAATATAGACCTTTAAGAGATTGAAGAGAGGTTGACATAAATGATAGTTTTACCAAAATGGTAATAAATAACACATGTTCTTGAGTAGTGTCAACGGAAAGGCTCCAACAAGTGATAATAAAAGCCGTCCCATCAATAACACATGGAACCGCCTCTAGAACCATATGCCTTTCCCCATCATATCCAAACTCATAGAAAACATATAATTATCGTATATGAACCCTTGAATTACCACGTTTTTGCTTATATGATCTCTAACGGAGGAATAATGAAGGCCATCATCTAAAAGGAAACCAACAAGAGTATTCTTCTAAAAAGCCTTATTCACTTCAACAACTACCTAAGTGGGTACATGTACATCACCAGTTTCGAAGAGATTTTAATGCTTCTAGGAGCGTACTTTCCCTCATTTTGTAGTTTGTTAGGGAATAGTGAAGTCAAGGTAGGTTTAGGATTTGAGGTAGGAAGAGATGGTGCAAGAAAAGGGTAAAACACCTTAGGAGAAATAGTCGGCCTTCTAATAACATCAGAAGGGGGAACACGATTAATAGAAAGAACATGAGCTACATGTGGGGTAACAAGTAGAGGAGGGGAAGTAGGTTTAGTATGCGTTGCGATAAGGTGATGTGGCTATAAGGAAAAATCAATTGGCAAAAGTTGTACCATAGAGGGGATAAGTGAAAATACATGATTTGTAGTTAGATATAGTATTGCCATGGGTGAGAAAATGACTGGTCATTCAATGGCAGTGGTGGTGGCATGTAACTTTTCCAAGATGGGTTGTTGTGGGAAGCGAGCTTACTGGGACCGTTGTTGATAATAGGTCAAGAGAAGGGTATTCGAAGAACCCGTTCTTCATCAAAAAAAGGTAATAATGCATGAAGGAAGGATGAGATGAGTTGGAATTGATGAGGTAGGAGAAGAAATTTGTTACGGCAAGTTGAGGAAGGAAGATGGTGGTTGCTAACCTTAGGTGAGGACTCCCTTAACTTTTATTTTGTGACAGTCGTAAAAAGTATTAAAGATAATCTTATCTTTTAATGCACAATTGGTCAAATCTAATAAACACTTTCTCTCTTTCTAGAGAACCATATACAAACATTAAAAACCATCATTTTCCAAGCATTCTTGAAGGAGTAGTCAAGGAATATGTATATGTAAAGTAACCTCCACTTTTGAAAGAAGAATTTCCATTCATGTCTATAAACTATAAAGATCATTGCTTGGTTTAAATCAAGCACCTCATACTTGGTCTGAGAAATCGTAACTTACTTAATTAAGTCAGTATTTGAAATTAGGAAAGTCGATACTATGTTATTCATAAAAATACTTAGTAAAGATATTCAACTTATATAGATATATGTTGATGATATTACTTTTAGCTCAATAAATAAACAACTAAATTTGGAGTTTTCTAAAATAATGACAAATGAATTTGGAATGAGTGATATAAGAGAATTAATATTTTTATAGGACTTCAAATTTAGCAACTAAGTAATTGAATAAAAATCAATCAAGAAAAATACGCTAAAGAACCTATAAAGAGATTTGATATGTCAAATATGAGTAATAAACCTACTTATATAACATTCAAAGCAACTTTAGAAAAAAGAAAATTCTAAAGACATAGATAAAAAATTATATCATTACATGGTTAGATCATCACTTTACATAACTACTAGTAAAAAAATTATAATGCATAGTGTATTTCTCTGTGCAAGATATCAGTTGAATCTAAAGGAAACACATCTTGGACTAGTAAAACACAGCTTAAGATATGTCAATAATAATTTAATTATAGGCTCTCCTACATTTAGTAAGACTCATTTGACATGATATATAGTGACACAGGTTACACAAGTTGTAAATTAGGTAAAACTAAGTGCAAGTGGAACCTACCTTTTGGGACCACCTATATCTTGGTTTAGCGAAAAGCAAAATTATGTATTTCTGTCCAGAATAGAAGCATAATACATGTAACATCCCATATTTTTACATATCAGCGGATCATAATAATATCATTTTCATAATCAAATTGCGTCTGATTCGGTTGCAACTTTGATGAATGTTGACTATTGATATTTTGACCTTTAGAACAAATTATAGACGATTTTGACCCTAAAAACTATAAGAGCTATAAATTTTGATAGAAGCAGAATTAGGGTTTGAAATCGCATCCAAATGGTAGATATAATAGTTTTCCTTCCCTTAAAGTGGTCTTAATAAATATTTGGCATTATAGTTTAGGAGATATGGACATTTGAAGTTACACGGTTTTTGGACAGATTAGTAGGTAATTAGACTAAGCCCATAACTAGTCCACTAACCCTTATTGGGAATAGAGCTAATCACAGCTGATGGGATGACCCCTAATCATTATTCTCCATCTTCCAAAACACCCTCTAACCTCCATTAACTAAAACCATCTCAAATCTTCAACTTAATTTGTCCAATTAGGCAATTAGAGGTTGATTATCATAGAGATTAGCAAGATGGATTTTGGGATTTCGAGATTTGCTGTCTTAGGATTCATGCTTTTTGGTGATTTTTGGCACTTAGATGAGTGATCTATTATCTCTCAGTATTTTTAATGATTTCTAAGGTTTAAAAATGTGTTTTTGAATTCTTTTCCAAGTTAAAAAATGAGATTTTTAAATGACTTTGGTTTACAGACGGTTTATAAATGAATTCAAATGTTTTTAAATGGATTTTATATGTATTTTCATATCATGGTTGATTATATGAATTGTATGATAGTATATGGATGTTCTATCTTGTATTTGCTATGATATAATGCTTATTGGGTGTAATTGTTTTGTATGTTTGTATGCTTAGAATAGAAGATAGTGTATCGATGTGCATGGTTGCGTATGGATCAGTTCTGTAGAGTTTGGGGCCGAATCAATGCAAATGAGTTGCATAGGGAGTTAAGCATTTAGAACAAGGAGAAATCGACTCAAAAAAGTGCAGAAAAGTGTTAAATTTTTAAAGACATGGTTCACCACCGATCAATCAATGATGGTGAAATTGAAGTGTGATCGATAGTTGGAGATCGGCATGATGTGGGTAGGTGGTATAATCGATCATATGAAATTTAGGTGTGCGGTTTGCAAGTTAAGACTAACTACCGACCATTCCCCACTTCAACTTTTGACTAAATAATGAACTACGTGAAAAGGAAGGTAGTTCACCTTAGGGTTTTTGGGAAAGTGTTTCGGGTCATCCATATGGAAGGGAAAGAATCGATCGATCGACCTTAAAATTTTGGCTAAGTATTGAAGTTGGAAGAAAATGAGTTACTTCGGGTATTTAAAAAGGTGACTCTGGGCTTTTTAGAGAAGAACTTTGAGAAATTTGGATAGGTACTCATGATGTTTGAATAGCATCGATCGATTCCATTGACCATCTATCATCGCGATCGATGTAGGGTTGTCAAGGAGTTGAAAGGAACTCGTGTGATTGATCGCCAGTGATGTTGATGAATGGATGTAAAGATATGGTGAAATGATGATCAATGTGAAGCATAGATGAGATATGGGGATTATTTGGGTTTGCTTTGAGCCTTATGCGAAAGAAGTGATATGATACTTTGGGCTTGACATGAGGGTATCCTGGGAACTATATGTAGTGTTTCGAATTTTGAAAACTCAATAGTGTGAGTTATTTTAATCGAGCACTTAAAGTGAAGAGTGTTATAGGATTTAATGACGATCCAAGGAGGAACATGTCTTGATATGAGCTACTGCGGTGGAATGTACAATGTGTTCTACGATCGGTATGTAGAAAAGTATCATTGAATAACTATGAGGATGAGTTGATGCTCACTATAGGAACATGTGAGGATGCTCACCAAGGTTAGTCTGTGTACCCAGGCTAGTATGTATGTATCCATGATTTGGACATATGTATGTGTTAAGTTCCTAGTTGTCTATGAGTGGCACGAGTTCGAGCATTGAGTATACACGATGTTGAATAGTTGCTGACTATCCGAGGGAGGTCATATGAGCTGTTATCCAATGACATCTTAGTCGGTAATGAAATGTGCATTTGATGGTTGTTATCTGTGTTATAATTGCTATGTTTGTTTAGGTTGTTGTGTTTTGAATTAGTTGGCTTGTGATATGGGCACTAATGAGTCAGGTACCCCCAATAACCTCATATGATGATAGTTAACATATATTGTGTTATCTGTTAACTTTTTGGTTGCAAGGAACAAGTCAGGCATGATTCTTGATACCTTGTGTCCCTATTTTATTTATCTATTTTAAGAGTATAGATCGCTCGTATCGAACTTATGCTTGATCCGAGGTTATTTATTTTTCTTATTATCGTCTTGGATGCTATTAAATGAGTAGAAGAAAGATAATGCATATGAGTTAAACATGGAGCTGTGTAGAGGCTAACACTTTTGGAGCTATGTTTGATATTTCCATTGTGAAGTACCGTGGAGCTACAAGTACTTGTTTATTAGTCATAGATAGTCCTATTTGGAGTATATTATTCTAATGTATAAACTCTATTTCTCTTCATTTTGTATAACTGAGATGGACCAATTGCACTTTGATTCTGTTTGGTTCTTTTTATTACATCACTACCATGCCTGTTTTATATCTATGCGATTATTATATGCTATCCTATACAGTGTGATATATATGATAGGTTTTGCTTTGGATTGATTTTATATTGCTTTGATTACCATCCTACATCAGTTGAGTGCTGTAGAAGTGTGTTATTTATGGTATTTAGGTACCAGTGGTGTAGGGTGGTCGTTACATTTGGTATCGGAGCTAGGTTGATCAATCTACCTTAAGTTAATATCATGATCCATTAGAGGTAGGGAAGGAGTTATCACCTTGAAGCGATCAAGTGATATATGAGAGATTGTATATGTTGTTTTTCAAAACATATAGTAGTAAGTCAAACTGCATACATGAGTGCCACTTATATAAACTTCCTTTATGAGAGACTGGTCATTCTATTTACATATTATAGAAATGAGCAAGCAGACAAGGAACGCAACAAGAAATTCTATATCAAGAGTCGAAGAAGGAGTGGGCTCCAAGGCACCGACAAACCCAAGTTGCAGCCTATGTCAAATATTATAATGAAGAACATGCTGAAAAATGCCCAAGGAGTTGCTCTAGTTATTATTGTTTGTGGTGCTTCGGCACGAGTGCCAGGAGATAACTTTATCAAGCTGAATAAGAACTACTCTAGTCTTGGGAGTAAACCATTTCTTGGAATTTAATCAGTCACTAAAATGCATGATTGGATTACACCTACTAATGAATCTTCAATAATCTTGAGTTGGATGATGCAATGAAGAGGAAGTAGACATCTATGAAAATTCAACGAAGGGCCATAGGCTACTGGAACGCCATTAAGTCCGACTTCTGGTGACCAATTTACTTGGGAACAATTTAAGGCTGGATGGGAAATTTATCCCAATTGCTCAGAAGTCAATGTTATTTAGGATGTTTGCTAACCCAAAATAGGGTGAGATGCCCATTTTAAAATATGTAGCTGAATTTGAATAGTTTCAAAGTATGGGATGTCTTTAATTGACACTCCCTTGAAGAAGAATGGGAAATTTATTATGGGTTGATGAGTATCTCAGAGAGATGCTGGATCGAGATTAACGGTCAAGATGAACGAAAGGAATTAATGGAACTATATATAAAAGCGACACATAATCAATCCACGTCAAAGTACTCTCAACAAGACGATGACGAGTGTTTGAATCCAAGCTGCCTATAGCAAGCCGGGTCACAAATCCATGTGAAAGCCCCTACACCAATAAAAGAATCTTAAATTTACTATAAATAGAGAACCGCATACTACTAAAAAGGGGCTGACTAAAGAGAGATTTAATGACATTCTACAATCATTCTATGTTCGTTACTTTATTTAAAAAGCTTTAATCAAAATATCATTAACAACGGACTTTGTAATAGAAGTACTTGTACGTCAAATTAAGGAATAAAAGCTCATGGCAAAACCTTCAAAGTGGATGTAGTGATCTCGGTCCCGAACCATCATAAATCTCATCTCTCTTTACCTTTCAGCACTTATTATCTACATAGTTTCGAAGTTCATTCAATGTATCTGCATCCTTTCAGAACAAGACTCCGAAAGCTTTGGAGTGTTAGTTATATAAAAAATCTGTCAAACATTTTTGTTGTCAGAAAGAGGGCCTAAACCTCCACAATTTGTTCCATTTTGGAAAAATCCAACAACAATGTCTCTCCAACTATAGTTAACTTTGAAAATAAGGAGCTAAGCCAGAAGTTATCCCCCAACCATCGCATCCAACTCATTAAAGAAGACAATGATGAGCATCTGGCAACCTTCATATCAGAAAAAGACCGAGAATGGAAGTATGATCCCGTCTATAAAATTCAAGTTCTCGAGATCAGATAGCTTTTAGAGCATATTTAGGAGTCTCTCCAGAAGTCTGCTTGAGGGATTATTAAGGTCGTGGAAAACAAAATCAAGGACTTGAGTATCATACTGATGAAAGTAAAGGTCTACCTAGTCCTACTCAAAAAGCATTCCCAGTTATCTCCACTCTCCAATCTCGAAAAAGAATCACACGAGACCAAGTCTTCACTCCACTAAACCAAAATCTATCTTAGATCTCATTGGAAACTTGTGGGGAGCTTCATTAATCATGATATCCCCCATCCAAAAAACAAGATTCGAAAGGAAAGAACTATTATGAATACCGTCAAATGAATGGACATGAAACAGTTGGATGCCGAAGACTTTCTTAGGTTGTGGAGAACTTCATACAGAAAGGGAGATTGACTATATTCCTTAAATGGTTAATTTCATATCTAATTTTTGCAAACATCTAACCTTGCCTTTATGTTTCAGGTGAAATTCATAGTATGAAAGCCCAATCAACCGAGCAGATATACATACATATGTATGTATGTATGTATGTATGTATATTCCCGAGAAAGTGTACTATATGGATCTCTATATTTGAAGGCCCCTTCTATTTGTACCAAAATTAGGCACAACATTCTTCGGATGTGTTTGAAGAGATAAAATGAAAAGATAAATGTAAAATGAGGAAGATCCGACAAACACACCAATCGATAAACATGAAAAATGAACAGAAACACACATTTTTAGAGTGGTTCGGCGTATGTCCTACGTCCACCATGAAATGGCTGACTTTTATTGATTTTTTCTTTGTGGTTACAATGAGTTACAATAGTATAATCAAAGTACAATAGTAATTTCGGCAGAGTCTAGACGTAGAAGAGCCAAAAGTCCTTTTTCTATAGGTCCAGGATCACTATTTATAGGCGTAGGCAGCAAATATCTTGCCCAAATCTCGAAAGACTTCTTCTTCCACGTGAGTGGGCCCATGGGTTCGAGTTCACGTGATTTCAGCTCGATCTGGGAGCGATACAAAATGAGTTCGTATCGATCCAAAAATAGTTCTTTGAGGCTGAAATTTGTCAAGTACATTCTTGAGGTTGTAGGCAAGCTCCTTTGAAAGTTTGGTGGCATTTGGACTTGTATATTTTAAGTTATGATCGATGCGAGTTTGAGTTTGTTGAAGGCTGCCGAGTTCGCATCGCTTCTATTCACGTCTCTTCTGTTTGCATCACTTCCAGGCACGTACTAACCAATGATGTGGCGCTACCTTTTAGGATCGATCCACCTTCCATGCCGAGTGACCAAGTCATCCATCTTTACGTGTCTCCTTTGCATCGCTCTAAGCTTTGTTACATTCGTATCGCTCTTATTCGCATCTATCCTTTGTTGCTTACTTCGAATCAATGGTCAACCCTCCTTTCATATTGGTCGACCATGCTCCACTTCGCATTGATCCGGATCTATCCTCTTCTTGTCGGTCGTTTGAGTTCGTTTCATATCGATGGATCAATACGAATAGGGTAAATGTGATGGATACGAAATGGCGCTCTCTGAATCGATACGAAGCAACACATACTTGATGGATACAGTTTCCTAGGATACGAATGGGATGGACACGAACTTGATCAATTCGACTGAACTGCTTCTTCCCATGGATACAAATATGTTTGACTTCGATGGTTATGGAGGAGGCCTCCTTGGATGGATGCAAACTAATGATTTTGATGGAAGCGAATTAGGCTTGCGAGCTTGGACGGATACGAACAAGATTATTTCTTGATTTTGCATCGATCGTATCTTAAGCATACTGTGATAACCCGGATTTTTGGGCATCTGATAATGGGTAACTTTAGATTTTTACTATTGAAACACTGATATATATATGATAATTAAAATGTCTCTAAATGAATTTGGAAATATAATAAATTTTGGATTATAATATCTGAAATGATAAATTTTGTAATAATAAATCCCATAAATAGATAAATGAAAACTTTAAGTATACATATATAAGTATATAGAGTAAATATATATATAATATATATTGTGATTTGGAAATTTTATTTTGAGATTAAAAATATGAATATGAAAACAAGGTTTAATAAAAAGCTTTAATGCATATATATTAATAAATTTAGGGATAAAACATAAAGAAACCATATGATATATATAAAAAAAACAAAATAATGAATGTAGTATAAAATTTTATCAAAAACATATTAGAATCATTTATACATACATATTTACACATATAAAAGATCTTAGCATAAATTTAAACATGTGTAATATTTTAAACATAAGGTAAATATAACATATAATTTTTTTATTAACATTTAAAATTTAATTAATGCATGAATAAAAGACAAGTGTAACGAATCTTAATAAACATTAAAACAAATGTAATAATATTAACATGCAACTTAACAAGTGGTATGTCTCATCTTCTTATTAACTTGAAAATGAAAATAAATAAAAGAAAAAATATAAAAAAACAAACAGAAAAATTTTCAAAACAAAACCTGTAAGAAAATAAGCAAAAATCACAACTTCAATTCAAAAATTGAGCAAAGTTAGCATAGGAATTCAAGGTTTAACTCAGCATATAAGAGATCAGATTCAAAATCAATCAAAAGCAAAATTGAAAACTAGAACAAAATAAAGTCAGGAAGCAAGCTTACAATTTCCAAAAATCAACTCAATCTCAAAAATTTAAAAAGGGCTAGCAGCAAAATCAACCTAAACAATTCATCAAGCAAATTCAAAATCAGTCACACATTTAAAATCTGGGTCTCTGTTTCAAAGGTGAGTAAACATTTTTTTTAAAGACGGTTTAAGTTATGATTGGCTCTAATGCATGTGTTGATCTGTGAATTGATATTGATGTTGCATGAAAATCTTTCGGTTTTATATAATTGAATTGGTATATATGTATATGAGTGTAAGTATGTCTGTATATATAGATATCCTTTTCTATGTTGTTTCTGCCCTTGCTTTTGCCTTCAAAAATTCAAATCTCTAAATCTAATCAACATTAAACTTCGAAATTTAAATGGAAGTTGTTTGTTAATGTATGATGATGATTTTAAAAATGGAATCATGATTTTTTTCAATAAATTATTTTTAAAATGGGAATATATAGTAAGTACCTATTTTACGTTAAAAATAAATATTCATAATTCTCTAAATTGATTCCAGGAATGGGTTAGTGATGGAAAATGATGAATTTAGAGAGTTTGATCGCGATTTTTAGTGTTGTATTCTTTGAGATATATGGAGATGAGTAGTTTCGACATTTTCGTCGATTTGAGAAGATCGACGGCGTCTGGTTGGATGGAACTTGGGCTGAAGGTGGTCTGGGTGATGGAGAGTGTAGGAAAAATGCTGGTGGATTTTCTGGTTGGCCGAGGTGATAGGATTTTGATGATACAGGGTTTTGGGCCTGTCAAAGTGGTCATCGTTGAGGGAGCTCGTATGGTGGCTAGGGTGGACCGGAGGGGTTCACGGTTGTGGAAATTGGAGCTGGATGAAGTGATGAAGTTTGGGAGTGGTGGACAGGCGGTCTTGAGGTCGAAGATGTCAGAACGGCAAAGATTTGCGTCGATGATGTTTCCAGTTTGGACTTATTTTGGGCTCGATTTTTGTTTCGATGGAATTCGTTCGATCTGGGTGTTCGAGTGTGGTCGCGTGAGTTCTTGTGATGGACAAGCGTCGCCGCGACGATCACCGAAGGTGGGTGGCATTGGTGTACGTGCATTACGTGCACGTCATGTCTGGGGACGATGGGTTTTTGGGATGCTCGAGTTCTGTCACGAGCGAATGGAGGTTAGACTCGAAGCCGTTAAGTTTGGGGTTGACTCGAGACTGACGCGGGTTTTATAAGGAATTGACTCGAGTTTTCTGTTGTAGTGTTAAGCTGATCATAGCAAAGCAAAGTTTTGTAAAAGAAATCAAGTTTAATTTTTTTTAAAAAAAGCTAGTTCTATTCAATTAAATGTCAATAAAGTTTTAAGAGTATTTTAATATATTTCAAGATTTAAAATGTGTAAGATTGTGATTTAAAAGGATTGATTTATTAATTAAAATATGATTAATCTATTAAAGGTTAATTACTTAATGTAATTAATTGAAGATAATTACTTAATGAAAGTAATTAAGGAATAATTACTCAATTAAGGTGGGTAATTAATAGACAAACATTAAATATGTTTTATTCAATGAATTACTTAATTATAGGTAAATAGAGGATTAATCTGTCGAAGATTAATAAATTAAATTAGAACTTAAAGAGCAAATCAAATAAATGATCAGGAGTTGATTAAGTAAGGACAATCAACCATGGATAATTACTTGATGAATGTAATTGATTAAAGGAAAATTACTTAAGAGAAGTATTAAGGATTAATTACTTAGTGTAATTAATTAAAGGGATTAATTACTCTATGTAATTAATTAATATGATTAGTTTAAGTTAATTAATTGGTTTAATTAATTTAATTAATCACTTGATGATGGGATTGAGTATAATTACTTAATGAGGTTTATAAAGTGTATTTACTTAGTGAAGAATTAGTAATGGTAATTACAGGGTGTAATTAATTGAAGACTGAAAGTAGTTTTGGGTTAATTACCTGGTGAAATTAATATAAAGAATAATTACTTGGTAGAAGTAATTAATAATTAATTACTTAGTGTAATTAATTTAAGAATTGACTAATAAAAGTTATGGGAAGTTAATTAAGTGATGTAATTAATTAAGAGTAATTAATTACAGGATGAGATTAATCAAGGGTGATTAATAAATATAATTAATTAAGATTAAGTATAATTACTTAAAGTAATTAATGAGGTATAATTCCTTAGTGAAGTAATGAGTGAATAATTACTGGATGTAACTAATTAAAAGGAAATTACTTAATGGGAAGTAATTAAAGGATAATTACTTGGTGGAAGGAGTTAAGTGATAATTACTCGGTGTAATTAAAAGATTACTTAATCTAATTAATCAAGGAGTTGGTTTAATTGATGGAGTAATTTAGGAAAGTTAATTTCTGATTGTGATTAATCCAGGTTGATTAATGAATGTAATTAAGTTAAAGGTTAATTATTAAATGAAATTTAAGAAAAATTAACTAATGAAAGTAATTAGAGGATCATTAATTAATGTAATTAATGGAAGTGATCAATCTTGCTTATTAATGATTGAATGACGATGAGTGCTTTGAATTGGTTGGTATCTCTGATGTGAATTGCTTTGTGATATAATATGTTTGGTTTGAATTGTGATAATGTGGTTATCTATCAATGATGAATTACTATGTAAAAATGACATCCGGTATTTAAAAAGTTGAATTGGATTTAATTAAATAACTCGAGTTAAGATGACATGAGATTTGAAGAGACCGGACCCGGGTATCAGTAAATACCGGAAACCACTTCGATTTGTAATCTACAAAATTCTTTATATTGGATATGTGGTATTAAACAGGTTGGAATGGAATGAATTGTGTAATATGGATATTTAACTTGAAATTGTTGTGTGATAAAGGTTGACTAAGAGAACTCGTAAAAGGGTACGACTTACCTTGATACTCTCATGTATTATGGTTTGGTATTTCATATTATATGAGTTTACTCACGTTGGTTTCCAGCCTGACCCGAGTGTTACTTTGATGTAATGCTCGAGTCAGACCGAGTATTATAGATTTCTAGGAAAGGATGTTCTGGAGCTCAGGAGACGAGCTGGATGGCAGGAACGTATAGAGTTTTTCCGCTGTATTATGTTTTGTATATATATCTGAGACATGTTGAATTGTATCTATCCAATGTTTATATATATGTTGTAAATCTGATGTAATAAGGTGTAATTAGACAAGTTCAGTTTTCCTTTGTATAACTGCTATTTATTTGATATTATATTTTGATCCACTGCGAATGTGAGAATCTATGTTTTGATGTTTCTATTTCTTCTTTTTCTTCTATCTCTTTCTTCTTTTCCTTAACTACCTGGAATTTTCGGGATCAAAAATTTCGGTTCGTTACACATATAATTCCCGATTGACTTGAAATTTAGAATGTTGGCTTTCATAGCTTTTCTTGTCTTATCATGTCAATTGTAGCCTAATCTAGACTTGGAAAAAATTTACCAGTATCCATAGTGCACCTATGTATAACCGATCTCCAGGACGAACCATCCTCAGTTTCCAGTCAATTCCTTGGTGTCACGGCCTTGCCAAAAGGCGGGATAACATTCGCCCCCCAAAGTATGTTTTGTGGGAACATGAAGTGCTTGGAAAAGCTGCAATCTTCATTCTGAAAAAGTCCTATTCGATTTGCTAGATAGTTGCTGTCTTTTTTGTCAAGTGATGCAACTTTTTAGTTAACTCCAAATGAATTGTTAACTGCCAATTGTTGTACTGTGTACTATTGTAACTAAGCATCGAATGGTAGCAAACTGTTGTTCATTGTTGTGAATTGTCATAAGGCGAGTGCTCAATTCCTATAAAATTTTAAAAATTGAATGTTAGTTCGTCATACATGAATGTATCTTCACCCAACTCTCGTGAACGTCCGCGCTCACGAGTCATTGTCAATTTTCCACATCGAATTCTGTATCGATCCTCTCCTGAATCGATGTGAAATTCAAGTTGTAACAGCGCTGGATGGTCGTTTTAGTGTCCCTTCATGTTGATCCTCTCCTGGATGAATTTTAGAAGTTGGGAGATTATCTTCGTATCGATGACATCGACACATGCTAAAAGCTCTTTGGAATATTTCATATCGATGGATATGACTCTCTGTGGACTTCGTAGAAATGGATATAAAGTTGCCATTTCGCATTGGTGGATTGCTGATGGGTCGGAATGGTCCAAACAAGTCTCTGTTGTCTCGTTCGTATCGATGAGAGCTGACGGACCCGATCAACTATGGTCTGATTCAATGGTGAATGGATACGAATATGTTACTTTGCATCGGTTGGAAGGGAGACCTTTCCTAACGGTCAACATAATGGGAGACGAATCGTTTCCTTCTAGTTTTGCACCCATATAAATGCTTTTTGTACTTAGAAAAATTCCATTTGTTTTCATTTTACTTCCAGCCTTTGGTATCGTTCTAAGCTTGAGAGATGAAAAAAAACTATCCTTGCTTTCGAATCAAACAATATTTTAACCCCTCGCATTGATACTTTATCTAGGTAATTGATTAATTTATTCACATCAAAACGGCGAGATTTAATATCCAATACTACCCCACTCACCGTTGTCTGCTTTCCGAAGGCGTTGACGCCGAAGGTTGGATGGAGTAATGCTAGAGTCCGATGGAAGGTGGTAATGGCGCTTGTGTTGATTGGAGAAGAAGGAGCGAGGAGGGATACGAATGAATTGGTGGAAGGTTGTTCGGCCTTAATTTTGTATCGATGAAGGGATGGAGAAACTTGATTTCGCATCTAACCTCAACCAAGAACTTTATATCGGTCACCTGCCTTAGATTTCATATCGATCATTGATTCTTGGATTTTGTATTGATCACTTTGAATCGATATGGGTATGAAGCTAACTTGTGATGGAAGTAAACTCCATTGTAACCCGATCGATATGAAGTCAATGTGACCTGATCAATACGAAGTCAGTGGATTTCGATCGATACAAAGTCAAGGCTTTCTTGATCGATACGAAGTGAATGTTTTTGATCGGTACGAAGTGAATGCACTTTGATTGATGCAAAGTTAAGGCCTTTGCGAGGAATGATCCAAGTTTGGACTTCGATGGATACGAAACTTCGTGCATACTTGAAGACTTGACTCCGACGAGCTTCTGCCTTGCATAATTGGACGTAATCATTTCATTACATATTTCACTGCCTTTCGAAGCTTGTCGATGGAACTGTAACTTTACAAATTTGACAAACTTTAACTTGAACCGATTGCCGAAATTAGGATGGCATGGTTCTGACGGTCAGCGATGACGGTCATTTCGATTGGATTTCAGAGTCTCATCATTAGAACACCTTGTTCATCCCTGTAGAAGTTTCTTAAGTGCTTTACAATATTGCATTGCACAACACACTCATGCACTTCACACTGGGGCATACACGAGATTATGGTAATCTACTGATTGTTTTTATTGAGTTGATTAGTTATGGAACTTGGGAGTCCACCGCAGCAGGAGGCTCATAGTTCACCTCCTTTGGTAATAGCGATGCCGGCCATCGCAACCGAAGTCATAAGTCTAACTCCGGACGAGTTACCGGGAGCAATCTTTATTGGGAATCTACAAGATTCTGAAACATCTAAGATCTCTTAAGATATGTTGGGGAGAATATGCTTAAGACATGGGCTTTCACTAAATGGCATTCTACTACCAGGGGCGAGCGGCAGGCGACATGCTCCCCTAGAAGAATACACCACTTTTAACATACATTCATGCACAGCTGGAACACTTCCTCCATTTAACCAATATATTCAAGAAGTGTCAGTCTACTTAGGGATTGCTCCATCACAGTTGCATCCGAATGGATATGCATTGTTGAACAGCTTATTCATCGTTTTTATGGAGCATCTCTTATGGCTTCCGTCTCTGAAGGAAGTCAGATTCTCATTCAATGTCAAGAGTCGGGGAGATAATCCCTCATTCACATTCATAGAGGTGGTTAGGAATTGTCAAGTTGTGATTGGAACCTGGACCAGACATAGCCACTTCAAGACCGAATGGTTCTATGTTTGGTGCCAGATAGGGTTTGCTAGACGGTGGTTAGTTAGACGAAAGTGCTACAATTTCTCTGGTGACTAATGATGTACTTGTAATCGATGTTGATTTTAACATTTTCTTTCCTTTACACCTACAACTCCACGACCCAAAGGTGCCCGATTTAATGAAATAGTGCGAATTCTTCGAAAGGTGCCTGGTGAGGTTAGAGCGATCGAATCGGTGCTCACGGATGAAAATTTAAAGGCCATTGGGCTAATTGACCGAGACCAGAGAAAAAGACTTGATGGATCTCCTAGGGCAGCCCTAGCTAGGCAAGCTAAGCATACGACGCCCGGGATTGTAATAGTTGAGCGGGGTGATAAAGAGGATACGCCCAACGAAGACGAACCCGTAGCCGAGCCCTCTGATAGTCTTCAACATTCAAAATGAAAGAGGAGTGGCAAGGCTGTTGCTCATAAGCTTCATAAGTCTTCAAGATGGAAATCTGAGGTCATGTCCCTGCTAGTCGCCGGTGTTAGAATTTCGGATACTCCTTCCTCACAAATGGAGAATCCTTTCGATGGACTCGCTGACATTCCAATTTCAGACTATATGTTGCTCCAACACGACACCAAATTGGTAGGGCTTTAAAGCGCTTTTGATTTAGGTGATTCACTTCCTATGAGTACGGATGACATAACTGGTTGGTCGAAGGGTTTTGCACGTGCATACATACACTTTCACGACACTGCACGATTTCCAATCATAAGCTATTCATTTCTAGAGTTTACTGATTCTGGTTCTCTTTCTATTTTTCGGATACGATGACAAGGTGGGAATCCATGCTCGCTAGCCTTCACTCGACATGCCAGTCATCTAGTTGATATAATGAGTCCCGCAGAAGGGTGGCTTATAGAGACCGCGATCGTGGTTATTCTAGCCAGGAGTGTTACGAAAGGAAGAGGGACAGGGGGAGAGAAAGAGAATATAGGCATCGCTCCCAGTCATGTTCTCCCCTACCTCAAGCCCCAACACAACCTTCTGGTTATGGTAAACAACCCTTGGAACCTTCATACCAAAGACTGCCTTCTCAGGTACCAAGGTCTGATTCACAGCGCCGCAGGACCAAAACTGAAACTCCCACTATCACTAATCAAGATATCACAGAGCCCACTGGGATGGGAGCGATCAAAATCGCCTAGCTGAAAAGAGATTTCCCAAACATCTATTTTGATGGCTTCATCTTCCCCCCGAATTTAAAGAAAATTCTAGTCGAGGCCGAAAAAATAATGCACGAGTATATCCATGACGTTCACAGCCAATATTGGGAATGGATGAAGACCATAGACAAAGCATCGCGGTGGCCTTTGAGCGGGCGAAAACAATTGAGAAGTTAGAAACTATCTCACTCAAAATGACCACATAATTCAGGTGCTTCATGATGAGAGCGAGTCCGTGAGAAACTTAGAGACAAATGCCAACACAAATCGACGAATGGAAGAGATGAGGCAGATGCACTTAGCCCTGGTTGAGGAGATGGAGCATCGGACCACCACAGTCATGGCCGAAAGTGATGGGGCGCTTAAAGAGTTTAAAGCCAAATTTGCTGAAATCATCAAGGAGAAAGACGATGCAAACAAAGCTCTCTAAGAGGCATATGAGCAGGCTGTGGTGTTTAGGAATGAGAGAGGTGCGGCAGCACTCAAAGTTCAGGAAACTGAAACCAGGGTTAAGAATGAGGTGAAAGCTACGAAGACCAGGTTGGAGGCTGACATCGAAGATCTTCTTATTACATACAACGCCAATGTCTTGAAGCATCGAAAACCTGGCTTGAAAACTATCCTTCACACTTATACAAAGCTTGGTGTAGCTTAGTGGAAGATGAAAAAGTAGAGCATCGAGCCAAATCTGTAGCTGAATTTGAATTGGAGAATGAGGTGCTAAGTGAAGATGAGAGAAGGGTTCTCCACGACATCACTATTACATATGAAAAGGAGAGACTCGGTACTCAGCATTTAGAGGCTGGAAAGGGTTCTGGTGTTGAGCGCCATGATGCAGGTTCCGATACTCTTACGCCAACCCTATCCGAATCTACTCCTACGGTTGATCATCAATCTGTGCCCGCATACAATCCTGATCAACCGTAGTTGTCTCCAGCCCGTGAGCATGTCACTGAAGCTACTCCATTTTCGCTTGCAAGTCATTCTGAGGAAGGTATTATGAACATTTCTTACACTTATTCAAACCCAAAAACGTTGATTAAATTAATCACTAACTCTTTTTCTTTGTCCCTATTCAGCGATAGAAGCTACATCTGTCGTGCCTCCTACAACCCAAGAGCCGCATCGGGAGCAGGAGGCCATCATAACAGAAGCAACCATGACAACAGCCACTACACCGATGGATGGAGCATAAGGGAGCACATTTACTTTTGATGAGCAGATGATGGAGGAGCTTCTTCGTCACCAAAGTGACCCTTTTGCCGATCTGCCATTTTCATAGGTGGAGGCGCACTTGTGATCAGCTCCTCGGGCCCAACTGCTAGCATACCGGACGATGCCCAAACAGTCCATGAAGAGGGGATAATAGCTGATATTAACACCGATATGGAAGCAGCTGCGCGGGCCAGTGGTATTGGAGGTGGGATGGCGGGCCATGGTCTAGCTCCTTTGCGAATGATTTCTCCTGGAGGCACAGTCATCGACACCGGTGTGCCTCTCCTGCCTTTCAACATCGATCATGTCCTCCCGACTCCGCCTTCAGAAAGTATTCCGATCCATGTGAGTTCGGAGGAGGAGGTTACCATAATGCGCCTGAAAGGAGATCAACCGCCAAAGGAAAGGGCTCAAAGAGGCATCCAAGCGGTGATTCCAGTGGGTCAACACCGAAGAAGAAGAAGGAGAAGAAGACGAGAGAATAGACATGTCTTCTCGGCTCATTTTTGGTAGATAGATAGGAATTTTCCTTTGTATTTAGTAGATCATGTATAGATGCAGGTTTGGTCCCTGCTGGTAGAATTTTTTTGGAATAATTTTGTACTTATCCTTCTCTTCCAAAGAATAGTTGGAATAAAATTCCATTTTGTCTCTAGCATAGTTTGTATTTATTTGCTTAAGTGTTTCTGCATTCGAACTTCCATTCAATACACTTGTGAAGTTTTAGCCTTTGAATTGGACCTGAGTTTAGTTGTTAAGTTCTAAAGCTACGGCTTCGGGTCGTGACCGAAAGTTAAGTTGAGTTCCAACACTGCTCTATCTTGATTAGTAGCTGGCATTCATGTTTTGCCCCCAGTTTCGGGGATAAATTGAAAAGATCGATTGGCAGTTGCATATCGCCTTCAATACCACGAGCTTAACTTTGTTGAATCGAGGCTGAAACAAGACGAGTTCGCGTGGTCGAATCACAACTGCTCATCCGTTGGTGATTGCATCCATGCTCTGGGGATTGCACTTGTTCATCGGTGGTCAGTTATGCCCGCTTAAGATTTAGATATATGTCCTTGTTTTGGGGACTTAAGTTATTTTATGGGTGGTCAACCACACCTGTTTGATATTTAGAACTTCGTCTGCACTCTTGGGACTTAGATTGATTCATGGGTGGTCCATCACATGCATTTTGCATTTATACTTCTGCCAGCACTATGAGGGCTCGGAGTTGTCCTACGGGTGGTTGTTTCACATCCGGCTTATGTTTATACTCCAATCTGCACTCTAGGGATTTAGAATTAGTTGATGTTTATACTTTAGTCCACACTCTGGGGACTTAGAGTTAGTTGATGTTTATACTCCAGTCCACACTCTGGACATTTAGAGTTGGTTGATATTTATACTCGAGTTCACACTTCGGGAATCTGGAGTTAGTTAACAGACGGTCAACCATATCTGTTGTGAGTTTCAGAATTTTGTTCGCACTTCGAGAATAATAGATGTATCAGGATTGTGGATGGTAGGATCACATCCACCGTGAGTTGACAAGCGAGGTCAATAGATGGACGGGTCCATCCTCCTTGAACTTTGTTTGAGTACGGGCGAAATTATTGCTCGCAATCGTACTTGTAAGTTTATACTCCAATTCGCACTTTGGGAATCTGGAGTTAGTTAGAGGATTGTCGTGCATCAATCCTTTTTTGGCTTCAATGTGATGACTTGCCCCCGAGCTCGGGTTTCACTTAGCGAGTGACAGGTCATATCACAGTCACTCCCTATTTGAATAAATCCTACGGTTTGGTGGAACTTAGCTCTCTATGCATTGTGATGGTCGTATGATGCATTATAAAAATCATTGCTTTGGGTCGAAGAGATTGCATTTTATTACTGAAATAAGAAAAAACAGCAAAGTCGGTTGCCTTATTAAAAATTCAGATTTCAAAACGCATAAACAAATTGCAAATGAAAAGTAGATTGAATAAATAAATAAAGCATGTTATGTGTAATAGAGACAAAGACTTTCACTGTTCCAGGCTCTCGGTAAAGTGAGACCGTCAACGGTCGATAGTTTAAATGTGTTGTCTCCAAGTCTTTGTTCAATGACGTACGGTCCTTCCCACATTGATTTCATATGCGAAGGAATTGGGTAAATTCTCTTGAAGACAAGATCGTCGAGTTTAAAGGTTCGTGTTCCGACCTTGGCATTGTACAATCGGGTGACTCGACTTCGGTATGCGGTTGCCCTCAAATCAGTCTCTTCTTGCTTCTCATCCAATAAATCAAGAGACTCGGCAAGTAATATAGCATTCGTCTTTAGATCATAATATGTCATACGTGGAGAAGATACTTCCATCTCGATTGGAATAACGGGCTTTGAACCATAGGCAAGAGATGTTGGAGTGTGGTCGGTCGTGGATTTGTGGGTTGTCTGATAAGCCCATAGGGCCATAGGGAGATCATCGACCCAATTGCCTCCGTCCTTTTCTAGTCGTTTCTTCAAAATGAATTTTATAACTTTATTAACAGCTTCAACCTATCCATTCGCTTGAGGGTGCGCAACTGTGGAGAACTTCTTCTGGATGTGGAATCATTGACAGAAATTCTTAAATTCAACACTGTTGAATTTTGCTCCGTTGCCAGTGAAGATGGCATATGGGAGAACAAATGGACAGACATGTTGCATACCACAAAGTTGATCGCTTTCTTTGTTGTGATAGTAGCAAGGGGCTCAGCATCCGTCCATTTGGTAAAGTAATCAACTGCAACGATGGTGTACTTTGCTACTCCTTTGGTTAAAGGTAGAGAACCAATAATGCCAATGCCCCATATTGAAAATGGCCATGGACTGACCATCTGAGTTATTTTGATAGGTGGGGCTCTTGGAATTTGAGCATGTTTATGACATCTATCACATTTTCTAACTTAATCTGATGCATCATGATTTACAATCAGCCAATAATATCCATGATGGAGCACTTTCTTGACAAGGGCTTGCCCCCTAATGTGATAGCCACATTCCCCTTCATGTACACAATGCAATACTCGTTTGATTTCATCATAGGAGATATACCGGAGTAAAGGAACAAAGTACTCTCTTCTACACATGAATTCATTCTAAATAGTGAACCGCGAAGCCTTTCGAAGAACTTGTCTTTTTTTACTCATATGCTCCTGCAGGTACCCTTGCTCGAGATGGTTTTTGAACGGGGTCATCCATGACTCCTTATCGAGAATGACTTCAAATACTCAGTCCGTTTCCATCTGATCGATGCTTGGGGAAGATAATGTCTCCACAGGAACGATTCTCATTTGTTGTACCTCACCTGTACTTGCTAACTTTGCTAGGGAATCGGCCTTCTGATTACTTTTTTGGGGTATGCAATAGATGGCATAATAATCGAACTGGTTCAATATTTCCTGAACCCGGGCAAGATAATCAACCAGCCTTCGGTCTTTGGCCTGGTACTCCCCTTGAATTTGACACACGAAAAATTGTGAATCACAGTAAATCTCAACAATAATAATTCTTAAATCTCTGGCCAGTCTAAATACGATGAGCCGGGCTTCATATTCGGCCTCGTTGCTTGTCGCATGAAAATTAAACTTTAAGGCATAGCAGATAGATTGGCCTTCAGAGTTTCAACTACAACTCCGCCGCCTAAGAACATCATCTAGGTAAAAATGGATATGTACGAAAGTATCTCTTACGAAACCAATAAAAATAAGTTTGGGGAAAATTGATGGTGTCAGAACCATCTTAGTCGAAAGCAAAAGACTTTAAAAATCAAAACTTCTAAGGACAGAGTCGAAACCTCATTTCGACTCCATCACCTTCGAAACCCTTAACCCCTTCGAAAGCATTTAGGAAAATGCTTAGGTTAAAACAGAAGTAACCCCTTCAACAACATAGATGGCTTTAGTGTAGTCGAAAGGAGGATTAGCGGCTTGGTTTCAACTGAGACGAAACCTACCCTTTCAAAAGCAATTATTTAAAGGAAAATGGTACTCCTTGGAAAGCAAATACTTTACACATGGTGTAACAACCCAGGATTTTGGAGATTACTGTCAATAAAAAATTGTAAGTCAAATTATAATTTAATATTGTGTTTAAAAATGAATTGGATAATAAAATGATGGATTATATTATTTATTTTATATAAATAATAACTAGATGAATATAATTTGGGATTTGAAATTAAATAAGTCATATTATTTTATTTGAAGCCTGTTTCAACATTTGGTGGTTGAAAAAAAAAGTGTAAATGAATGAAATAAAGTTTGAAAAACTTTATTTGTGGATTTGGATTGAAAATAAATAATTTTGATGGTTTAGTTTTAGTTTATTAGTAATATTGGAAATTTATTCCAATGTTATCCTTCTATTGTAAAATAAAAGGAATAATATGAAGAAAATAAAATTTAGAAGTGTATTTAGTCTTGAAATGATGTATTAATGTTATAAAAATGTTAAAACATTTTAATACACTTCATTGGACTTAAAAATAAATTTTATTTGGTTGAAATGGATGAAAATAGTGATTTTTCACCAAAAACGGGAATATTGGTGAATATTTTAAAAAATTTGTGTTATATAGGGAAAATAATATTTCAATTGAAAAATTAAAATTTTGATGTCACTAACATGTTCCCTCTATTAAAACATTTAATAGACTTATTTGAGTTAAGAAATAATTTTTATTTGACTCAGATTGTTTAAAATTGTGGTTTTTTTGGTCTAAAAATAAAAATATTGTCAAATATTGTGTGAATTAATAGTTTATTAGGAAAATAATATTTTTAAGTGTGAAAAAAAAAATTATTGTGTTAATCATGTTCACTTTGTTAAAATATGAAGAATGCATTTTGTCTCATGTAAAAAGAAGTTAATATGACAAAGTTATATTAAAAATGGTTTAAAACCTATGTATATTTGCCTAAATAATTTTCTAAGTATGAGAATGGAGTAATTGGGTATAGTAAACATCCAATAACCCAAATTATAGAGTTTTTTGATGAAGTACGTTCCTTTTCTCCCAAAACTCATTACAGTAAAACCTAAATCAGAAAAGTAAAAGCTTCAAAGTACAAAACAATAGCTACCCTCTTCAAAATTTAATCTTCCAAGCTCAATCTTTGCAAATTTGAAAGGCTAATTCAAGTTAGAAGAATAAAGGGAGGTAATCTCCAACCTATTCTATCTTAGAATCTATCTAAAACCCTTCTCTTCATCAAAAATCTATTTTTGTAGTGATAATTGTTGATTTGCTTCTCTCCATGTTTGCATGTACATGTTCGTAGTTTTACTGGTTTGGATGCTCTGTTCTTAGCTAAAAGCATCAATCTTTGTCATCTAAATCATAATTCAATCTTCATGAAGGCAAGATGAGTGTAAAACTCACAAACCCTAGCTCTTTATATGATCAAAATATTATAATAAGTGAATTAGTGAAGCTGAAACAAATTTAGGCATAACTTTCTCGTTTTTGATCTGATTTTGATAATTTTGGATGTTCCCGAAATCTTAATTCATGTGCTACAACTTTCCTGTTTTGAGTTTTCTGTAATTTTGAAATTATCTATATCAAAATCTAATTTTTCTACTGCAAACCCGAGAGTAAAACCAATATTTGCTCTGTCATTGAAGCTGAAACGGATTTGACCATAACTACTTCGTTTCTTAACCGATTTTGATGATCTTGGTTATTCGGAAAGCTTAGATACTAATCTATAACTTTATTTTTATTTATTTTGCCTGATTTCGAAGTTATCTATGCTAAAATTGGAATTGTTTGTCGTTGTCCTGTAAATGCATAAGTTCAGGCTGAGTTTGATATATTTTTTTAGTAATTTGATCATAACTTTCTTGTTTCTAATCGGAATTTAGAAATTTTAGATGTTCTAAAATCCTTGTGAAATATGCCACAATTTTTCTATTTTCTTTTTTGAATGTTTTGAGGTTTAAATAGTGAATAACTGACTTTTTTATCGCTGGCCTGTGTTGATAGCCAGTGCACATAAATTTTTCTAAGTAGTATTTCGCCTATAACTTATTCGTTACCGATCAAAATATTGAAACTTTTGATGTTCGGGAAACATTTTGATGTAGGATACAACTTTCATGTTTTGTGTTTTGTAGAATTTCGAAGTTAAATGGTGGAAATTGATGTTTTTACTTCTGGCCTGTCATTGACAGCCACAATATTTATATATTTGTCTGATTTCGACGATTTCATTTGCATTCTTTTGCAAAAAAAAATTTATATATGAAATTTGATTCTAATATTTGATCATTTTTTCCAGTAACGGACTAATCAAGTTTGGATGAGATTTGAGTTTAAATTAATTTGAATTCGATTTAAATTTGAATATCGGTTTAGGCCGATTAAAATTGCAAATTGATGTTTTCTTGAGTTTTACAAAAAATCTGAATAAATTCCAAAAAATCTTCTAACATCATGGTTGGAGTAACAAATGTTTTTATATATTTTTAGAGGTTTTTAATCAATTATTCTTTATTTTTAAGGCTTTCAAAAATTATGAAAATCCTTTTTAATGATGTGTTTTCTCTCAAAATCTTTTAGATAAATTTCTAAACTTTGTTTTATAACCCCTTTTTCTCAAGTAAAATCTTTTATAATTAATTTTATTTATTTTAATTACTTTGATGCTTTTTTAGACGTATGAGGAAGTAAATTAAATGATTTAGTAAAAAAAATACGTGGTACGGACATGTATTTTTGCTTTGTCGCTTAATATCAGACTTGTACGATCGAAATCAATTTGAAGTGTTATTTTGAGTTGATTTAGAAGTTACCAAATTTTTGTGAAGATTATTGGTTTAAGAATTACTCTTTGAGTTTATTCGACGACGAACCAATCTAGATGCATTTTGTGATGGTCGACGAAATGAGGCAATATTGATGTTAAGTTTTAATTTGCAACTATGGTTAGAAATAAACATCACGATGCTCTTTTACTTGCCTAGGAGATGAGCCAAGTTGTCATGATGGATTGATGATTTCGATATTTATGATGAATTTTTACTTGTCGATGAAATGAGACAAGTCTCGATGTCACTTAAAACTCGTCCAAGTAAGTGATAAGACGAGTTAGGTATCTTACACTCATCGATGAGATGAGGCAGTGTTTATCTGATGATGTTTTATGATAGTTTTCTAATGTGGCATCGACTAACGATTAGTAAACTAATAGGTACGAACGTATGGTATGGGACGTACGTTGGCGCCTACTGGGTTCCTATTCGAGAAGTTGAGACACATTCACGATGTTACTAGTGCTGCAGACCGAGTACTCGATTGGAGTCATCGCGATGTTCATGAAGTTATTACTCGACTTCAATCATCACGATGTTATTACTCGGGTTTTTGTGACTAGGTGTCATCAAAAAAAATTCGACTATAGTCAATCAAGATGATCACGATGTTATGATGTTATGTGACCCCAAGTCATCACGATGAATGGCACCAAATAATGATTGTACTAGTCAAGATGTAAATGCACGTTCTGTTTTCCATGAGGTTTTAGGTGTTTCGATTTCACTATTTTGATGATGATGCTTTAGTATAGCCTTATGTAAGAAAAAGGCTTATTGACATACATGGTTTTATTTGTGATTTCAAATATGATGTTTTGGATTCTTTCCGAGCTTTATCAAGATGGATTTGAGACATTATATATATTTATACCAATGAGATGAGGTATAAATTATGGTAATGCTTTTATGATGAGTGTTGATAATAGATTTAAGATATATTTATATTTATACCAATGAGATGAGGTATAAATGATTATGGAGATTCCTTTATAATGAGTTTAATGATGGATTTGAGATGTATTTATATTTATACCGATGAGATGAGGTATAATAATTAAGAAGTTTCTATTAGATGAGTTTTATTTATGCTGGATTCTTGAAGTTTTAATTATCTTATAAAGATTTACTTTATGGTCCATATCCTCACCCATTTCATTCGGTTATATATATAATTAGATGAACCATGTCTATCTAATATACATATTGTATTCCTCTATGCAATCATGATGAACCATTGATGTATCACTCTAGAGATAACTTGATGACCTATATCATTCCATTGGTAACGATGGAATGGTTTTCCCCTTATCTCTTATCACCACCTTTACTAATGATAAGTTCTAGCTAGCCTGACCCATGTGTTTTCGCTTAGATCAGACCGAGTTATTTCAGGTATCATCTACTGGGCTTAGCTTGAAGTTGATGTTGGATATCAGCTCTTCTTTCTCTTGAGTAGTTTCTGTTCTTTCGCATAATCTGATGTAGTTATATTTAATTCGATATATATAGTGTGGTCGAGCGCCACCTTTATTGTATTCATATTGTATTGTATTAAACATGTATCAGTGTATATGTATATTTACGATGTTGATTACTGTTCTATGATGTGCTTTTCATTTAGTTATTTATTTCGTTCTGATAGATCTGTTAGCCACATATAGTTTTGGATTAAGCATTTACTGGGTATGTCGATCCTTTTGATATAGAAAAGAAAAATCATATTTCGTTTATTGACGTATTCAGTAGATGTTTAAGACAAAATTATAGATGGTCGCCCTTAACCAGTCCTATTCTCCACTTTAGTAGACAGAATTACTCGTTGATTCTCTTTGCTAAGGTGGGTCTCGGGGTAGGGCGTTACAGCTTGGTATCAGAGCGATGGTCAGAACAAAGTAGAATAAACACAGAGCAGTATGTATATCATAATACATTGAAGTGCAATACGGGTGAATCATTGTCCTTTATTCAAGCTTGTTTTTTAATCGAGCCTTGATTCTTTTTTGAGTTTTGGGATTGTTAAGATGGAATATGTCTAGGAATATAGATATATTGTATTCCGTAGTATTCCATAATAGAGTTTGATGTCATCTTATCTATATAAAATCTTATTTGGGGATTATTAGATTCTTATTTTTGTCGATATGAGCGCGTTCGTATCGATGGAGCTGATTGATTTCTTTGGGCATTCTTGTTGCATTCCTTTGAGAGTTGTGAATCCTATTGAAGGGATCCACAACGATTGGCTTGTTGAGAGCATTTTGAGTTCTTATTTGTTGCTGTTTTAGTGAGTGTTTGTTTATTACTCACTATCTTGAGATGTATCTGATTTGAGATGGACTGACTTATTTAATGTAAAGTCTAATCCTTTTGTTGTTATAGGATCCTATATTTATTTAGGCATCCTAATTTGATTGGTTTATTATTTCTATCACTTTGGAATGTTAATGATGGTTACAAAGTTTCTGAATTCGCTCTTGAGTATCGAGATGTTGATGATATATATCAAATTCCAGTCATGGTGACTTTGTTGAGTTTTTTGAGTCCGCTTTGATTTGACATCCCATTTAGGCAATCGAGTGTTGAGGTAACCTTATTCCTGGCTCTTAGCCTTCGGTTATCCTTCCATGAGGACATCCACTAAGGAATGAGGTGAGTTTCTAGATTATTCGAGTTTGATTGAGTTTATCATTCAATTTCTTTAAGTTATCCTTTCCGAATACTCAATCGGTGTTATCCTTTTAGTATTACTTTGTTTGAAGTAATGATTTGTGGTTTGTATGCTTCTTCTCCTTCGAGTATAATATCTTTCTTATCTTGTGTCTTGATGATTTTCGAGAGTGGCTTATCAACTTGTAGGAGTTGATAAACACTACATCTCCTTCTGTTGATTTTGTGAATCGAGTATTCTAGGAATATCTCGATGCATTCGCTTAATGTTCTTTGGTTTGAGTTTGTGACGGTGTGTATATATATATACACATATGAGTTTTAAAAAGAGAAATTAGAGTTTTGAGATATTTTAAAAAATCAAAGAATATCTTGAGAATTGATTTACATGAGTAGTATTTCATTTATAGAAATAATTTGAGAGTGTTGGGTTGTCCATCGAGTAGTTAAGAGTTTTGGTCGATACGCCTGATCAACGTTATCGATAGGAATCTCCTAAATGCTATGATGAGGTAATCAGACGCATTGGTTTTTGTTTTAAAAATAAAGATTTTGAAAATAATATTTTAAGATTATATATTGAATATATTTTTGAATGGTAATTGCAACCATTGACTTTAAAGACGAGTAACATAGTGGCGAGGCAGTTTGCTCATTCGATCGACTCTGCAGCCAATGAATATATCTATTTATTAAAGATTCAATGGAGAGGCAATGCCATTTATTTATATTTTGAAATCTTAAGGATGAGAATATATGAGAATATTCTTGAGCTATACTTTATTGGAAGTATATTTTGAGATTTTAGAATCTATATTATATACATTGAATGTTTTCAGGGAAGAGTTGTAAGTGGGTTTGAAGATTGTTTTAAACTATTTAAGTGGTTAATTTAAACTCTTAATTTATTTTGAGGAATATTATTATGGATTTAAAAAAAATTGTTTGAAAATTAATTTTGAAATAAGGAAGAAATTTGGACTTTTAGTTTGAGTTTTAAATTACTTACTAAGTAATATAGTAAAGAGTATGAAAATTTTCAAATGTTGAAAATTGAGATTGAAAATTTAAAAGATGTTGAGATTTATAAATTGTAAATATCTTAGATTGAAAAGTAATTTGAGCTTATAACCTTGTTTCTTGATTATATTTTATCCCTGAGCTAATATCAACGACATGCATATTTCGTAGTCGTTCGAGTTTGGTGGCCTTGTGAGAAGCCATCTTGTGATTTATCTATCTTATCTATTGTGTCTACCCTGTTGTGAGGATGTTCTTTCTGTATAATTATACAGAAAATCTTATTGATGATCTTCTTTATTGCTTAGAGTTTGGGTTTAAGTGACTTTGATCCCGACTCTATTCATAGAGTTTTGCGAAATCAATCATTTTTTATTGATTAATTGTTGATTATCATATTGAGTTTTGATTCAAAGACGGGATATCTTCGAAATTCTTATGAGTTACTTGGAAAATTTGATGGTTTGCTAATCACTATATTAGCATTTGATGGGCCATTGGATTAACCAGTGAATTTTTCCTTGTTTCTATCTGCCATTCTATGTTGAGAGTATGAATGGTTTGAGTTCGAGCTTGTCTTTTATCCTTTGTCGATTGAATTTTTGTGTTGTTTACAGCCTTTTCCACTAGAAATTGCGAGGACGCAATTTTGTTAAGGGAGGAGTCTGTAACAACCCAGGATTTTGAAGATTACTGTTAATATTAAATTGTAATGCAATTTATAATTTAATATTGTGTTTAAAAAAGAACTAAATAATAAAATGAGGGATTATATTATTTATTTTATATAATCAATATCTTGATGAATATAATTTGGGATTTGAAATTTAAATAAGTCATATTATTTTATTTGAAGCCTATTTCAACATTTGATGGTTGAAAAAAAAAGTGTAAATGAATGAAATAATGTTTGAAAAACTTTATTTGTGGATTTGGATTGAAAATAAATAATTTTGATGGTTTAATTTTAGTTTATTAGTAATATTGGAAATTTATTCCAATGTTATCCTTCTATCGTAAAATAAAAGGAATAATATAAAGAAAATAGAATTTAGAAGTGTATTTAGGCTTGAAATGATGTATTAATGTTATAAAAATGATAAAATATTTTAATACATTTCATTAGACTTAAAAATAAATTTTATTTGGTTGAAATGGATGAAAATAGTGATTTTTCACCAAAAACGGGAATATTGGTAAATATTGTTAAAAAAATTGTGTTATATAGGGAAAATAATATTTTAATTGGAAAATTAAAATTTTTATGTCACTAACATGTTCCTTTTATTAAAACATTTAATAGACTTATTTGAGTTAAGAAATAATTTTTATTTGACTCAAATTGTTTAAAATTGTGGTTTTTTTGGTCTAAAAATAATAATATTGTCAAATATTGTGTGAATTAATAGTTTATTGGGAAAATAATATTTTTAAGTGTGAAAAAAAATAACATTATGTTAATCATGTTCACCTTGTTAAAATATGAAGAATGCATTTTGTCTCATGTAAAAAGAAGTTAATATAAGAAAGTTATGTTAAAAATGGTTTAAAACCTATATATATTGGCCCAAATAATTTTCTAAGTATGAGAATGGAATAATTGGGTATAGTAAACATCCAATAACCCAAATTTTAGAGTTTTCTGATGAAGTGCGTTCCTTTTCTCCCAAAACTCATTACAATAAAACCTAAATCAGAAAGGAAAAAGCTTCAAAGTACAAAACAGTGGCTACCCTCTTCAAAATTTAATCTTCCAAGCTCAGTCTTTGCAAATTTAAAAGCCTAATTCAAGTTAGAATCATAAAAGAAGGTAATCTCCAAACTATTCTATCTTAGAATCCATCTAAAATACTTTTCTTCATCAAAAATCTATTTTTGTTGTGATAATTGTTGATTTGCTTCTCTCCTTGTTTGCATGTACCTGTTCTTAGTTTTACTGGTTTGGATGCTCTATTCTTGGCTAAAAGTATCAACCTTCGGCATCTAAATCATAATTTAATCTTCATGAAGGAAAGGTGAGTGTAAAACTCACAAACCCTAGCTCTTTGATCAAAATGTTATAATAAGTGAATTACTGAAACTGAAACAAATTTAGGCATAACTTTCTCGTTTTTGATCCGATTTTGACAATTTTGGATCTTCCGGAAAGCTTACTTCATGTGCTACTTTCATTTTTGAGTTTTATGTAATTTTAATGTTAGCTATGTCAAAACCTAATTTTTATAATGCAAAACCGAGAGCAAAACCAATATTTGCTCTATCATTGAAGCTGAAACGAATTTGACCATAACTACTTCGTTTCTTAACCGATTTTGATGATCTTGGTCATTCCGAAAATCTTAGAAACTAAGCTAAAATTTTCATTTTATTTATTTTTCCTGATTTCGAAGTTATCTATGCTAAAATTTCAATTGTTTATCGCTGTCCTGTAAATGCATAAGTTCAGGCTGAGTTTGATTTTTTTAGTAATTTGGTCATAACTTTCTTGTTTCAAATCAGAATTTAGAAATTTTACATGTTATGAATTCCTTGTGAAATATGCGACAACTTTTATGTTTTTGGTTTTGAATGATTTTGAAGCTTACATTGTGAATAGCTGACTTTATTATCGTTGGCATGTGTTGATAGCCAGTGCATATAAATTTTCTAAGTAGTATTTCACTCATAACTTATTCGTTACAGATCAAAATATCGAAATTTTTGATGTTCTGGAAACCTTATGACGTACGCTACAACTTTCATGCTTTGTGTTTTGTATAATTTCGAAGTTTAAATGGTGGAAATTTACGTTTTTACTTCTGCCCTGTCATTGACAGCCACAATATTTATATATTTGTCTGATTTCGACGATTTCGTTTGCATTCTTTTGCAATTTTTTATATATGAAATTTGATGCTAATATTTGATCATTTTCTCCAGCAATGGACTAATTAAGTTAGGATGAGATTTGAATTTAAACTAATTTAAATTCAATTTAAATTTGAATATCAGTTTAGGCCGATTAAAATTGCAAATTGATGTTTTCTTGAGTTTTAAAAAAATCCGAATAAATTCCAGAAAATATTCTAACATCATGGTTGGAGTAACAAATATTTTTATGTATTTTTAGAGGTTTTTAATCAGTTATTCTTTATTTTTAAGGCTTTTAAAAATTATTAAAATCCTTTTTAATGATGTGTTTTCTCTCAAAATCATATAGATAAATTTCTAAAATTTGTTTTATAACCCCGTTTTCTCAAGTAAAATCTTTTATAATTAATTTTATTTATTTTAATTACTTTGATGCATTTTCGGACGTATGAGGAAGTAAATTAAACGATTTAGTAAAAAAATACGTGGTACGAGACATGTATTTTTGCTTTATCGCTTAATATTGGACTTGTACGATCGAAACCAATTTGAATTGTTATTTTGAGTTGATTTAGAAGTTACCAAATTTCGGTGAAGATTATTGGTTTGAGAATTACTCTTCGAGTACATTCAACGGCGAACCAATCTAGATGCATTTTGTGATGGTCGATGAAATGAGGCAATATTGATGTTAAGTTTTAATTTGCAACTATGGTTAGCAATAACCATCACGATGTTCTTTTACTTGCCTAGGAGATGAGGCAAGTTGTTATGATGGATTGATGATGATTTCGATATTTATGATGAATTTTTACTTGTCGATGAAATGAGACAAGTCTCGATGTCACTTAAAACTCGTCCAAGTAAGAGATAAGACGAGTTAGGTATCTTACACTCGCCGATGAGATGAGGTAGTGTTTATTTGATGATGTTTTATGATGGTTTTCTAATGTGGCATCGACTAACGATTAGTAAACTAATAGGTACGAACGTATGGTATGGGACGTACGTTGACGCCTATTGGGTTCCTATTCGAGAAGTTGAGACACATTCACGATGTTACTAGTGCTACAGACCGAGTACTCGATTGGAGTCATCACGATGTTCATGAAGTTATTACTCGACTCCAATCATCATGATGTTATTACTCGGGTTTTTATGACTGGATGTCATCAATATGTTTCTGACTATAGTCAATCAAGATGATCATGATGTTATGATGTTATGTGACCCCAAGTCATCACGATGAATGGTACCAAATAATGGTAGTACTAGCACGTGTTGTTTTCCATGAGGTTTTAGGTGTTTCGATTTCACTATTTTGATGATGATGCTTTAGTATAGCCTTATGTAAGAAAAAGGCTTATTGACATACATGGTTTTATTTGCGATTTCAAATATGATGTTTTGTATTCTTTCCGGGCTCTATCAAGATGGATTTGAGACATTATATATATTTATACCAATGAGATGAGGTATAAATTATGGTAATGCTTTTATGATGAGTGTTGATAATAAATTTAAGCTATATTTATATTTATACCAACGAGATGAGGTATAAATTATGGTAATGCTTTTATGATGAGTGTTGATAATAAATTTAAGCTATATTTATATTTATACCAATGAGATGAGGTATAAATGATTATGGAGAGCCTTTATAATAAGTTTAATGAAGGATTTGATATGTATTTATATTTATACCGATGAGATGAGGTATAATAATTAAGAAGTTTCTATTAGATGAGTTTTATTTATGATGGATTCTTGAAGTTTTAATTCTCTTATGAAGACTTACTTTATGGTCCATATCCTCACCCATTTCATTCGGTTATATATATAATTAGATGAACCATGTCTATCTAATATACATATTGTATTCCTCTATGCAATCATGATGAACCATTGATGTATCACTCTAGAGATAACTTGATGACCTATATCATTCCATTGGTAACGATGGAATGGTTTTCCCCTTATCTCTTATCATCACCTTTACAAATGATAAGTTCTAGCTTGCCTGACCCATGTGTTTTCGCTTACGTCAGACCGAGTTATTTCAGGTATCATCTATTGCGCTTAGCTTGAAGTTGATGTTGGATATCAGCTCTTCTTTCTCTTGAGTAGTTTCTGTTCTTTCGCATACTCTGATGTAGTTATATTTAATTCGATATATATAGTGTGGTCGAGCGTCACCTTTACTGTATTCATATTGTATTGTATTAAACATGTATCAGTGTATATGTATATTTACGATGTTGATTACTGTTCTATGATGTGCTTTCATTTAGTTATTTATTTCGTTCTTCTGTTAGCCATATATAGTTTTGGATTAAGCATTTACTGGGTATGTCGATCCTCTTGATATAGAAAAGAAAAATCATATTGCGTTTATCGACGTATTCAGTAGATGTTTAAGACAAAATTATAGATGGTCGCCCTTAACCAGCCCTATTCTCCACTTTAGTAGACAGAATTACTCGTTGATTCTCTTTGCTAAGGTGGGTCTCGGGGTGGGGCATTACACATGGAAACCTTCTTCGAAAGCTAATTATAAAAAAATTTTGAAAGCATGGCTTTCGGCCGTGTCATAAACTTTATGTAAAACTAGGCAAGACTTTAACTTTTGAAAACAAAGCAGGGTTTCGACCCCATCAGAAGCTACACCTTTTGACGCCATGGCTTCCACCTTCCTTCCAATCCACTACATACCACCAAAGTGATTTCATGTGTATTAGTTTCAGCTATAGTGGTTTCGACTATTTTGGTTTCGGCGGAGTCAATGGAGTCGAAAAGTACTTACTAGCAGAGGCGGAACACCCTTTTTTGATTTAAAGGCTGAATAATAGCAACTTTTAGTAATTTCTCTTTAACTACATGCCTATTTGTAAAACAGTGATTGGTTGCCATAAAAATTTTCAGTTACTTTATATCTAAAACTATCGCATTTATTCAGATCCAATATCAAAGGATTGTAACATTAAAACCTTTCCATATAACAAAAATCGACATTTTGCAAAAAACCCTTCTTTTAAAATAATTTATTTCCTCAATTAAATCAATTGGAAAAATATCCAAATATCATAGAAAATTTATTTCATCATGTAAACAAACATATTAAAATTTTAGACCAAATTTCTTCCTGAAATTCTCGAAATAAATTTTAAACCCAATTATATCATATCTTTCATCAAAAATTCATAATGAATTTCCATAGCTTGGAAAATTTTGGAAATTAAAAACCATCTCCACAATCATGTTTTACTTAATATAAAAATTTCCATGGCAATCTGAAATTATATATTCTCGGTTTCATGTCAAAACCGTGCAAATTCATGTAATTATGAATTAAAACAAATCATCATAATATGCCTCAAGCATATAATCATCCATTTATCACAAAAACTAATTTAAATCATAAATCTAAAACCATGTAATCATAGAACAAAAATAGAGACGATAAAAGATTATTATCCACCTTAAAGTGATAAGGAATTTGAGATTTTTTGTTGATTAATGCTCCCTAGCTTTTGATATTTGGCTTTTGATTATAATTCCTCCTTTCGTTTGTTAATGGCCAGCTCTATTAGGGATTTTACGTTTATTTTGATTTGATAAATACAATGAACATGAATGGACCAAATGAGAAGTTTTAGCCATGTATAATTAATTGGTTAATTTACTAATATGCCCTTGTGTAGTTTGATTAACCAAGAAACTAATTTAAAGCCCATTTATCCGATTAAAAAGCACGGCCCTATAAACTTTATTCAAATCTCAATCTCCTTGTCATCATTATTCTGTTTGATTTATCTAATTAAATCTTCTGAATAATGTTATCAAAATTTGGGATGTTACAGGATCCGCAATTGAAAAGAATAAAGAAAAGAATAAAGAGGAAACTAGGTATTGTCAGATAGAGACAATGCTTATAATAAATCAAGATACGCATATAGAGACAACAAAAGGAAATGCAAATCTGGCTGATAAAAAATGATATAATTGATGAAAATCAAGAAAAGAAAATAATCCATGAAAAATAATTAAGAAACAATTACTAAGCCTTATATAGAACAAGTCCACCAAACAACAAAAAAATAATATATGCATAGAAATAGAAACAATAACTGAAATGTATGAAAAAATGTTCCCACCAAATCTATTTACAACTATGGGGACAACAAAAGAAAGTGCGAACATGGTGGACAAAACAAATGACACAATTTTTCCAACAAATCAAGATAAAATGGTAGAGAAAGAAATAGAAGAGGCTTAAAACATGAAAAAAGATACCACTATAAATAGCCAAATTATACCCTATATTGATTCAATACTTGACTTCACACCTCCATCTTTCAAACTTTATGACTCGTAAGAGTTTGAAAAGCAAAAAACTGAACAAGATCAAAAATAGAAACCAACAAAACCTATTGGACGAAAAAGGAAAAGAACAGTGACAAAACGAACTTTTTATGTGCAAAGACTAAAAGAAAGAAAAAGAACAAGAACAGAAAGCGGTGGCTTTGACTATGGTCAGCGAGTGAAAAAACAACAACAAACAAGCCAAAAATTGGGAAAAACAAAGACAACGAAAAAAAGTACAAAAGAATGTATCCCAGAGCCGATTACAGTAATGGAACCAACAATTTCAATTTATATCTAGGACATTGCAAATGCTTAGCATACTTTAAGAGAGAACAACAAGACATAATCAAAAATTTCTTTGCTCTGACAGAATCACAAAGTGAGTTATAAATATTGATGCTAATTCTACATATTAAAATAACTTTAATTAATTGATTCGAATCATTTTTGTTAAAATAGTGAAGTAACATGGGAGGACAATGACACAACCAAAAGAGGATGTGTAATGACCAATAAAACACTCCAACATGTTCTTGAAGGAAATTGCACGGATGGAATAATACCTAAATTTATTTATTTTCTTAATAGTACTTCTACCAATCAAAATAATTACAAAAACTAATACCTAATAGTTATTTGATTGGAATTGAAGCTGGTTATTTTATAAATTATTTTGGTTGTTATTTATAACAAAACTGATATACATATATGTGTGTGTGTGTGTGTGTGCAAAAATCATACTTAGTTGATGTTTGATGCAAGTTGACGCTATGTAAATTTAATTATTTAGTTGACCATCATGTAGGACAAAAGTGAAAGCAAAACGGAGCAAAACTGATACCTAGTAGCTGTTTGATTGGAACTCATGCTTGTTTATTTTTTAAACAATTTTGACTGTTATTTAAAAAAACCGATACCTGTATATATGCAAAACTGGTACCCAGTTTATGTTTGATAAAAGTTGATGCTATGTAATTTTAATTATTTATTTGACTGACAAAAGTAATACCAAAATAATGCAAAAATGATACCTATTAGTTATTTGTTTGGAGTTGATGCTTACATAATTTATAAATTATTTTGAGTGTTATTTATATCAAAACTGATACCTATATATTTGCAAAAATGGTACCTAGTTAATATTTGATAAAAGTTGATACTCTGTAATTTTAATTATTTATTTGATAGTCATGTATGACAAAAGTGAAACCAAAATACTCCAAAACTGATATCTAGTAGCTATTTGGTTGGAGTTGATGCCAAGTTATTTTATAAATTATTTTGACTGTAATCTATATAAAACGGATACCAAAACGTATGCAAAAATGATATCTAGTTTCTGTTTGATAAAACTTGATGATATTAAATTTTAGAAACTACTTTGACTATCACGTATGACACAATTGATACCAAATCAATGCAAAATTGATACTTAGAAGCTGTTTGATTAGAGTTGATACTTAGTTATTTTTATGCTTTTCAATATAAACTACCACTATTAACATTACTCATACTATTAATTATTTAATATTGCTTTACCATTTACAAAAACTTACAATTTCGTATTGTTCATGTATCAACCCGAAATTTTGTCGTTGGATTTTGAATATTTAGCTAATTTTAAATAATGAAATAATTGGATTTTAAAGTTTGTAACCTGAATTCAAATACAAAGATTATTTGAAATATCTGATTTTGAGAATTTTATATTTGAATAGTGATTTAAATATTTGGATTTGAATTGAATATTAATTAAATGGATTTATGGTCTTATTATCTTCTTCTAATTTCTAAATAGCAATGGTGAATTTATTTGCAGTAATAAATGGTTCGAGTAAATAATAAGAATTTTTATTTTTATTCTTATGAATTGATTTCTATTGACACAATTTTCATTCAATTAATTTGAATTTTCCGTAATTTTTAATTTGGAAAATATTTAAATTATCGTTTAACGATTTTTAAGAATGACGGTATTTTGTGATTTTTGAAAATACGATAACCATTGTATAATATTATTGTTTTGGAATCGCATCACAATTTTGAGAGCGACCATATTTTTGTTTTATCCTTCATGGCTTGTACGCAAATGAATTTCTATGCGGCCAAATGCTGGAAATTATGTTATAAACTAAAATAACCCTTAAAAAATTCAACACCAGGAATTTTCACCGCACTACTTTTCTCCTCTCTTTCTTGTTTTCTCATTTTTAGGAAAAGAAAAAAGTTAATCACCCCCGAAAAAAATTGATATAAATTCTTATCCAAAAATTCTAAAACAAATATCTTTGAGTTTGGGCTCTGATTTTAGGTGGATATTAGAGGCTGCGGCAACCATTTGGAGGGGTCAATAGTGTTTGGGTTAGACTAAGGTTTTAGATTGTATAGGCATCAGTTGATGTTTTAGAGTATGAATTTGTGTTCGTAGAGGAGTATAGCACTTATGGGCCAAAGTAGTGTTGTGCGGTTATGTTTTAGTGGCGCAATCATATACAGGTCATGAACGAGGTATAGGGGAACGTGAATTGGGGATTGGTGTGTGCTCGAAGTATTTAGGTCGAGGTGATTGAGTTCGTGGAGAAGTGAAGTTTGGTGAAGTCAGATTAGGGTTTAGCAGAGCAGAGTGGAAGAAGAAGGTGGATGACTGTGCATGGCCATATCAGTGAGGAGCAGGTAGTAAGCGGAAAGAGTTTGTAATTGAGGAAGATGGATTAGTAATAGGTAATTAGGTAATTAATTGTAATTAGATAAATTTAATTTTAAATTATAAATCAATATCTTATACTTTGAATAACTCTCTCATACGAGGTCCAATCGAGATGAAACCTTTTGCATTGTGCTCGTAATGGCAAGGGCTATGTAATGGAACAGGTAGGTTGGATTTAGAGCTAATGGAAATTTAGGCTAAAATTGGACGTCGTTCTACTTAAGTTCAAACAGGAACGCTTCGGTGCCAACTAGAATTTCAGTGAGTTAATGTAACGACCCATAATTTTCGATGCTGAAAACTCCAGATAGTTAGGAAAATAGGAAAGAGATAGAAGAAGAAGAAGAAGAAGAAGAAGAAACACAATATAGATTCTCACATTCGCAGCGGATCAAAATATGATATCAAATAATAACGGTTTACAAAAGAATTCTGTATCTATCAAATACATTTATAATACATCAGAGTTACTCTCATACATAAACACTGAACATATACAAATCAAATATGTCTCAGATAAACAGAAATAATAGTCACAACGGAAACACTCCATACATTCCTGCCATCCAGCTCGCCCCCCTGAGCTCCAGAACGTCCTTACCTGAAAATCTATAATACTCGGTCTGACCTGAGCATTACATCAAAGTAACACCCGGGTCAGGCTGGAAACTAGCGTGAGTAAACCCATCAACATGTAATACTAAAACATAAGACTTGTTTTAAACCCAGGGTATCTCGTAACTTATTACGAGTTCTTTCCTTGTCATGCTCAACACTTATTTTACAAACCAAATTCTAAGTATTCTACTCAGTTCAAAGGTCCATATTATTCCATTTTAGTCAATTGATTCCACATACCAAATTTAGGGGAATAGAATTACAAATTCGAAGTGGGTTTGGGTATGTACTGGTACCCGACCCCTGTCTCTTCTAATCCAATGCCATCTTAACTCAATTTATTCAAAAGAAATACAATTCAAACTTAAAACATAGGATGCCAACTTTTACATAGTTATTTATCACCGATAGATAACCATATTATTTATCAGTTCAAACCAAACGTATTATATCACAAATCATTTCATATCAGAGATATTAACCAATTCAAGACATTTAACATCATTCAACCATTCATATGCAAGATAGGGGTTTTTCTAAAATTACTTCGTTCTATAAATCCTGCTAATATTAACCATTAATTAACTACAACCCAATTAATTAATCATTTTTTGATTTCCATCTTAATTAATCATTCCTGATTAATTATCCTTTAATTACATTCAGGTAATTAGCCTTTAATTAATTTCACAAGATAATTATCCTTAACCATTTACAGTAATTAACCTTTAATTACTTCATTAATTAATTAACTATAGTTAATTACATTAACGCTTAATTAATTACATTAATTAATTACTCTTTAATCACTTACTATTGATTAATTAATCTTAATTAATCAACCCTTATTTACATCATTAATTATATTAATTAATGATCCTTAATTACTTCTTTAATTAATTACTCTCTTTAATTAATTACCTTAACTAATAATTAATCACATTATTAATTTACCTTAATCTTTAATTAATTAATTACTCTTAATTTTAATATACCTAAAAATCTTGGAAAAACAATTTCCAAACATGTTTAACTAAATTAAACAATTATTTATCTTTAAAATCTTAATTTTTACATTCTTTAACCTTATTCATTTTAAAACATATTTGAAATGTATTTTAAACACTTCTTTATAATTACCTTGGCTTTTAACTTTATAACTTGAAAACATTCTTATTTAACTTGTTTGAGTTTCTCAAAACTTTGATCTAATATTTAAATTGAAAATACCTATAAATTCAATTTAAAATAAATTTTAGTTAATTACTTTAAAATCAACAATTTCAACATTTCAAATGTAAAATTATCTTAAATTAAAACACCCTTAAAACATGATTTCCATTTGTTTGAAAGAACTTGCTTTTAAAATTTTAACTTGATTTCTTATTACAAAACTTTGCTTTTACTTTACTTAAACTTGATTTTTCCTTTTACAAAAAATTGGTTTGCTTAACCCAGATTAACACAACTGAACAAAACCCGAATCAAACCTTCAGCAACCCTATGCTTGCCTCGAGACAACCAACTCACACAAAAACTTTGAGTCAATTCCTCTATCGCACGAGACAAAACCCGAGCCCCCAACAAAACCCATCCTCCCAGATTCGACATGCACACGGTGCACTTGCACCAACGTCGCCAACCTATGGCGATCGTCGCGATAATGCTCGATGACCACTTGAACCCATACGAACTCAAGCGAGAACCCAGATCGAGCAAAATCTACGCGGATCGAAAACAAGACTTCTCGACCAAGCTCGAAAACCACCAAGGTCGGAAAACTACTTCTTCCCAACGCCACCGACCTCGAGATCGCCCGTTCTCCTAACGGAAGCTTCGTCACATCATCCCGCTTCCATCCCCACTATAGCGCAACATTCCGGTCCTTCACCCACGCCAACACTGCCTCGACAACCACGTCGAGTAAAACTCCTGTCTAAACACTATTCGATCAGTTTCCGACCTCCTCGTTGCCCTAAAAATCAAGCGACTATTTCTCCCTTGCCCACCGATCTTCCACCATCCTTCAGACCCAAAACTCGATCAATCCCACCATGCCGATCATCAAAATTCGACGATCAACCAAATTTTGAACAAACCCAATTATCTTCCCAATCTTTGTATTGAAAATTACAATTTGTCACCAAAATTCATTGGTCCACAATACGATTCTGCTTATATAATCAAATTCAGGAATTATAAAGATTGATTTCTGGCCATTTTAAATTATCTCTGTAAATTCATATATTTTGAAATAATTACCCAATAAAAATTCTTAAAACTACTTTTAAAATTAACATTATACTGCTATAATCAATTTTTATTCAAGGATCAAAGCTCAAAGTTTATTTGATTAAGAGATATGAATTTTTGAAAGTGTGGACTTGAGACTGTGCATGTTTACAGAGCAGATATCTATGTGTGTGCGTGTGTATACTCACAGGCATTTCACATACATTCCATATTTATAAACATGCATTCACATCCATATACTTTTGCAACACAATTTATAACGATCATTCATCACATACATCATTGTTTTTAAGTTAAAAGTTTACTCACAGAAATGTTATGAACAAGAAACACTGGCTCTTGCACTGCTGCTTATTTTGTTCTTGGTTTGGGTTTGATGATCCTTGTTGAGTTGAGCTCGTATGTTTTTAAGTTGTAAAATGCAGAAATGCTTATCTTTTGTTTAACTTGCTTAGTTTCAAAAAAAATGAAGAAGGCAGTGGGGTATAAATAAGAAAAAGGTAGGCTGCATTCTTTTGTCGTACTCAGTAAGCTTCCTTTTTATTTTTCCTCTTACCTTTTCTTTGGTCAGAGGTCACTTTCGATTCGATTTTCATTTTAACACTAGCTGACATGATTTGTATTTCTTTTGTAAACTTGAAATGATATATTGTATGCTTGAGTTGAAATGTGCATTAAATGCTTGTCTCCTTAGGTTCATACATATGTATATACATAGATTTCGTATGTATATCTGTTTTACCCAATGCATTTGTATTTGTTATCATATATATATTCACACACATTTATACATTTCCATATTGGAAATACTATATACATCTTAACTTTTGTATACAACTTTTATTTATTCGTTTGCCTAATAAGATCAATATTTCAAAATTAAAATCAGTTAATTGCCAATTATCAGACGTCAAAAATCCGAGTCGTCACATTCCTCCCTCTTTAGAACTTTTCGTCCTCGAAAAGGAACGAATTTACGAAAATGCTTAAAATCAGATACATATTCTTTAATCATTTTTAAAACACTTTTTAATATCCATACAATATCATTCCAAAGTAGTTTTATAAAAATACTTTTATAACTCGATGTTTCAACAAGCCCATCCTTGTTCTCATAGAAAT
The DNA here is from genome assembly GCA_030765085.1 of Allium cepa. Lineage (NCBI taxonomy): Eukaryota > Viridiplantae > Streptophyta > Magnoliopsida > Asparagales > Amaryllidaceae > Allium > Allium cepa. Next base: position 448,545,678 of record CM060931.1, read on the forward strand.
TCGATCATACGTTGATCAGGCGTAGGACTGAAAATCTATAAGTACTTGATAAACCGGTTTTCGACACCCAGTGAAAATACTTGGGAAAATAATTTTATTGAAAATATAGAAAATAGTTTTTGAAAATAGAGGAAATATCTTTGGTGAGAATGCTCTGGAAATTATCACCCCCATCCATGGTCGCAGTTACATCATGGGTTACGTTGCCATCGCAGCAAATTCCATATAACTGTAGGAACTCCGTGCCCCTTGATTACGCCATGGAACCCACAACAGATTGCAGTTACATTCCAAGGTTACGTTGTCATCACAGCAAAAGTCCATGCAACTGTAGGCATCAGCGCCCTCGACTTCCGCTGCCAAAAATGAAACATCTCCACTCCCACATAGGTCGCAGTCTACCGATGTAAAATCAAATGCAGACTGTTGGCTCTCAGCGGCACACACGACTTTTGCTATGTTACCATAGGTCGCAGTCTACCGATGTAAAATCAAACGCAGACTGTTGGCTCTCAGCAGCACACACGACTTTCACTATGGTCTGTAGTAGACCGCAGTAACATCGAGTTACACTTTCGTCACAGCATAACCCAAATGCCTCTGTAGGCATCAGCGCTCTGGACTTCCGCTACACACTACACAAAATCCTCAGGAACTAGTTTTGTCTGGACCCCTCACAGGATCAACTTTAGAACCTCCCCCTTAAAGGCTCAAGGCAGTACCAACCTATGGTACTCCTGAGAAGTTCATTTCAAGGGAGCGCCTTTTTCTCCAGAGCCATTTTCAAAACACTTTATACTATACACACATATTATCTTCCAAATCATACACCAAGTATGAATCCCATATAAATCTCTTTTCTCAAAATCGATTATCCTAAAATCGATAATCCTCAAATTAGGCTTTCCAAATCCAATATTGATTTTACCCAAAAATCAAAAGCCTTTCCAAAGTCCATAGGTTCCAAAAATCTTTCCTCCAAATCATTTTCATAAGATCTTTACATACATACATACATATATATATATATATACAGATATATATAACTTTAAAAATCTTTGGATCATTTCAAATTTGTATAAAACCCCTTTTATACTTCAAATATTTCCAAAAAACCTTTCCTTCCGGCAAAAGATTCAACAAGGGGAGATTTATCTTATATAACAAAGATATATAACTTTATTTATTCCAAATCAAATATTCAAATTTGATTACTCTATAAAGTCATTAACCATATTACTTACTTCCATAAAGTGAATTTCTACCATAGAAATATCCAATTTCTATTTTATTTCATCATATATTTCACAAAATATATTTTCATTTCAAAAACTATTTCACATTTCTTATCCACAAATTTCCAATATCAATTTCATTCAAACCTGTACAATGTACATATATCATCCGTACGCTATACCAATTTGATCGCTCACTCGATCACATAATTTCACTTCCGAACTAGTATCGTCCACCCGACTTCCTAGTGCGAACTCAGATCTGGTTTTTTGATCAGAAACCGTCATTCTCCTTGCATAGCCATAATTATGATAGAGAATATCCAGAACCAATCAATGATCCATATCCAGGTTCGCTGTCGAAAATCGAGTGAAAAATCCCAACTCGGATCGATATAACTATCTCGAAATTCTATGCTCGAATCTGGATCAAATTACTATGCGAATAGAATAATATACGTACATCCTACATATCTATCTTTATTGATTATTAGCCAAATCAATTTCCTTTCTATATTGGGTATCTAATCATAAACTGTTTGCACTCTGTCAAGCTTAATTTTGAAAATAGCTTGAAGATTTTAAAGATAGATAAGTAGTTGAAAAATAATTATAGTTTGTAAAATAGCTGCAAAATAGTTAAGTAATTGTAAAATAGTTGAAAAATAGTCAAATAGTTATAGAAATAATTGCAAAATAGTTGTAAAATAGTAATTAGTTATAAAGTAGTTGAAAAACAGTAATTAGTTTATAAAACAGTTGAAAAATCGTTAAATAGTTCCAAAATAATCGTAAAACAATTATAAGATAGTTTAGGTTTAAAAAGAAAAGTTGTGTAGTAAATAGTTTGGAAAAATAGATTTATATTTAAACAATTTATTTTGAAAATAGTCTAGAGTCAAACTGTTCAATTCCCAACCTCCATTTTCATCAACTCAATTTAAATTTCCGCTTCCATTTAAATTGACTCAATTCCAATTTAAATAACTTCAATTTCCATCGAAATTGATTTATCCCCAAATCAAGTTGAATTAATTCTCAATTTCTTTCCAATTTTCAAATCAAATTCTAGTTGAGTTTTAAACATATTCACTTTAATTACAATTCCCAAATTATTCAAATTAATTTAGACTAATTTCAAATTGTATCCACTTCAATTTCAAATTATTTCAATTTCTATGAATTAGTCCCAATTCCCATTTGAATTTGAACTCATTCAATCTTCGATTTTATTTCAAATTAATCGAATTCAAATTTTCCATTTGAATTTTATACTTATCCATCTTCAATTCTAATTAATTCAAACTAAATTCAATTTGAACCAATGAAATCTAAATCTCAACTTTAGCCCATCTCGAATTATGTAAATTCGAGTTAAATTTCCCAATCAAGATTTAAATTTCAGTTTGAATCCATTTCAGCTTATCTTTATCTAATTTCAATTTGGTTGTATTTCTATTACCACTTAATTTAATTCCAATAATTTAACAACCAATTACCTTAATATTTATTAGAAAGAAATATTGCTTTATATATCAAAATATATTCTTATATAAAATCATTTAAAATCTTTATATAAGAAAATAACAAGTACGCTCTCATATATATACACACACTTAACTCATTCTAGGGTACCATTGACCCTATCCTTAATGAGTAATCCCACCTGAACCAAGGTTCTTGCTTATCCTCGCTTTGATACCAATTTGTAACGACCCAGAATTTTTGATCACGAAAACTCCAGATAGTTAGGGAAAGAAGAAAGAGATAGAAGACGAAGAAGAAGAAGAAACACAACAAAGATTCTCACATTCGTAGCGGACCAAAATATAATATCAAATAATAATAGTTTACAAAAGAATTCTGTATCTGTCAAATACATTTATAATACATCAGAGTTAATCTCATACACAAACACTGGACATATACAAATCAAATATGTCTCAGATAAATAGAAATAATAGTCACAGTGGAAACACTCCATACGTTCTTGCCATCCAGCTCGCCCCCCTTAGCTCCAGAACGTCCTTACCTGAAAATCTGTAATACTCGGTCTGACCCGAGTATTACATCAAAGTAACACCCGGGTCAGGCTGGAAACCAGCGTGAGTAAACCCATCAACATGTAATACTAAAACATAAGACTTATTTTAAACCCGGGGTAACTCGTACCTCATTACGAGTTCTTTCCTTGTCATGCTCAACACTTATTTTACAAACCAAATTCTAAGTATTCTACTCAGCTTAAAGGTCCATATTATTCCATTTCAGTCTATTGATTCCACATATCAAATTTAGGGGAATAGAATTAAATATTCAAAGTGGGTTTGGGTATGTACTGGTACCCGACCCCTGTCTCTTCTAATCCAATGCCATCTTAACTCAATTTATTCAAAAGAAAAAAAAATTCAAACTTAAAACATAGGATGCCAACTTTTACATAGTAATTTATCACCGATAGATAACCATATTATTTATCAGTTCAAACCAAACGTATTATATCACAAATCATTTCATATTAGAGAAATTAACCAATTCAAGGCATTTAACATCATTCAACCATTCATATGCAAGATAGGGGTTTTTCTAAAATTACTTCATTCCATAAATCCTGCTAATCTTAACCATTAATTAGTTACAACCCAATTAATTAACCATTTTCTGATTTCCATCTTAATTAATCATTCTTGATTAATTATCCTTTAATTACATTCAAGTAATTAGCCTTTAATTAATTTCACAAGATAATTATCCTTAACCATTTACAGTAATTAACCTTTAATTACTTCATTAATTAATTAACTATAATTAATTACATTAACCCTTAAATAATCACATTAATTAATTACTCTTTAATCACTTATTATTGATTGATTAATCTTAATTAATCAATCGTTATTTACATCATTAATTATATTAATTAATGATCCTTAATTACTTCTTTAATTAATTACTCTCTTTAATTAATTACCTTAACTAATAATTAATCACATTATTAATTTACCTTAATCCTTTAATTAATTAATTACTCTTAAGTTTAATATACCTAAAAATCTTTGAAAAACCCTTTCCAAACATGTTTAATTAAGTTAAACAGTTATTTATCTTTAAAATCTCAAGTTTTACATTCTTTAAACTTATTCATTTTAAAACATATTTGAAATATATTTTAAACACTTCTTTATAATTACCTTGGCTTTTAACTTTATAACTTGAAAACATTCTTATTTAACTTTTTTGAGTTTCTCAAAACTTTGATCTAATATTTAAATTGAAAATACCTTTAAATTCAATTTAAAATAAATTTTAGTTAATTACTTTAAAATCAACTATTTCAACATTTCAAATTTAAAATTATCTTAAATTAAAACACCCTTAAAACATGATATCCATTTGTTTGAAAGAACTTGCTTTTGAAATTTTAACTTGATTTCTTATTACAAAACTTTGCTTTTACTTTACTTAAACTTGATTTTTCTTTTTACAAAACATTGTTTTGCTTAACCCAGATTAACACAACTGAACAAAACCCGAGTCAAACCTTCAGCAACCCCATGCTTGCCTCGAGACAACCAACTCACATAAAAACTTCGAGTCAGTTCCTCTATCGCACGAGACAGAACCCGAGCCTCCAACAAAACCCATCCTCCCAGATTCGACGTGCACACGGTGCACTTGCACCAACGTCGCCGACCTCTAGCGATCGTCGCGACAACGCTCGATGACCACTTGAACCCATACGAACTCAAGCGAGAACCCAGATCGAGAAAAATCTACGCGAATCGAAAACGAGACTTCTCGACCAAACTCGAAAACCACCATGGCCGGAAAACTACTTCTTCCCGACGCCACCGACCTCGAGATCACCCGTCCTCCTCATGGAAGCTTCTTCACATCATCCAGCTTCCATCTCCACTGTCACGCAACATTCCGGTCCTTCACCCACGCCAACACTGCCTCAACAACCACCTCTAGTAAAACTCCTGTCTAAACCCTATTTGACCCGTTTCCGACCTCCTCGTTGCCCTAAAAATCAGGCGACTATTTTTCCCTTGCCCACCAATCTTCCACCATCCTCAGACCCAAAACTCGATCAACCCCAGCATGCCGATCACCAGAATTCAACGATCAACCAAATTTTGAACAAACCCAATTATCTTCCCAATCTCCATATTAAAAATTAAGATTTTCTCACTAAAATTCATTGGTCCACAATACGAATCTACTTATATAATCAAATTCAGGAACTATAAAGATTGATTTTTGGCTATTTTAAATTATCTTTGTAAATTCATATATTCTGAAATAATTACCCAATAAAAATTCTTAAAACTATTTTTAAAATTAACATTATACTGCTATAATCAATTTTTATTCAAGGACCAAAGCTTAAAATTTATTTGATTAAGAGATATGAATTTTTGAAAGTGTGGACATAAGACTGTGCATCTTTACAGAGCAGATATCTATGCATATATATATGTGTATATATATATATACACATACACTCACAGGCATTTCACATACATTCCATATTTATAAACATGCATTCACATCCATATACTTTTGCAACACAATTTATAACGTTCATTCATCACATACATCATTGTTTTTAAGTTAAAAGTTTACTCACAGAAATGTTTTGAACAGGAAACACTGACTTTTGCACTGCTGCTTATTTTGTTCTTGATTTGGGTTTGATGATCCTTGTTGAGTTGAGCTCGTATGTTTTTAAGTTGTAAAATGGTAGAAATGCTTATCTTTTGTTTAACTTACTTAGTTTCTAAAAAAAATGAAGAAGGCAGTGGGGTATAAATAATAAAAAGGTAGGCTGCATTCTTTTGTTGTACTCAGTAAGCTTCCTTTTTATTTTACTCTTACCTTTTCTTTGGTCAGAGGTCAATTTCGATTTGATTTTCACTTTAACACCAGCTGACCTGATTTGTTGTTTTTTTGTAAACTTGAAATGATATATTGTATGCTTGAGTTGCAATGTGCATTAAATGCTTGTCTCCTTAGGTTCATACATATATATATACATATATTTCATATGTATATTTATTTTACCCAATGCATTTGTATTTGTTATCATATATATATATTCACACACACTTATAATTTCCATATTGGAAATACTATATACATCTTAACTTTTGTATACATACTTTTATTTATTGTTTTCCTAATAAGAATTAAAATCAGTTAATTGCCAATTATCAGACATCAAAAATCCAGGTCGTCACAGTTAAACTCACTTCTTTGGATAAATTAGTATATTTAATAATAGATAAAATTTTCTATTTTTGTTTGGCTTGGCTGATTGGTTAAAATATCAGCTTTGTAAATCTATTAGTATTTAGAATTGAAATACGGAAAATTATAGAGAAATCATAATTTCTCGAAATTATGATTATTAATTTCCAGTTAAATTCCTATTGTTTTATTTGTGTTATATTCATGTTAAATAGATTGTTAAATACTGAAATTTGACTATATGCCATATTGGATGGGACACTAACACTTGTGAAAGTTAAACCTTTTTAGTGAAAAAGGAAGTAATAGGATTTGTTAATAGTTATGGTAACTATTCGCCTCGGCATGGCATTTTGAAATACTGTAAGTGATGTTTGACTATGGAAATGGTTTTCTATTTGGAAAATTACTTAAAATTGATATGGGATATTTATGATTTATTTGAAAAAAAATGAGTTCTGGAACTTTCCTATTTTATTTTAACTTCCTTATTTATTCTTTTAAATTCACATATACATAAGCAAGGGTTTTAATAATTATTTTAGAAGTATTCGTCTTTGTAGGAAATAATTTTAATTATAAGTGTAACTTTAAAAAGGAGTCAAAAGAGTTATTTTTTATTTTAAAAGGGAGATCTTATGTTTAAAAGAAGGTGGAGATATTTCTAAAATAGATATTTGTGAAACCAGTTAAAAAAATATTGAAAATAAAAGAACAGATTTGTAAATGGTATTGTATGGACTTAAAGAGATTTATAAGCGGCATCTTATAAAATAAAAGGAAATCAATATCATTTTGGAAAATTGGAATAAATAATTCCATTTGTAAATTTACGGAAGTATGGAATTATCCGGTTACGGGTAGTATATGACTTTTATAATTATATTATATATTGGAGTCGTGATTATATTTAGAGGTCTTGTTTTATAGAAATAAAGGGAGTTTAAAACTCCATTTAGAAATTTATAAAAGAAGCTATGAATGAATTTGGGATTTGTAAATCATTGCAATAAGTTTGGAAATTCATAAAAGAAGGCTATAATTATGTTAGGAATTCTAAAATTAATTTAGAGCTTATACTTATAAAAGGGTTTTATAAATTATTTAGAAATTTATATAAGAGATTTATAAATGGTTTTAGAGATTTATAAAAGAGATTTATAAATGGTTTTAGAGATTAATTAAATAGTTATATAAATGATTTTGGATATTCATAAAAGAAACTTTATAAATGATTTTGGATATTTATTAAGACCTTTATAAATGGATTTGGAATTTTGGTAAGGGAGATGTTCGTAAATGAAAGAGATTTATTAAAAACTATTTATTGAAGAAATTTATAAATGAAATTGAGATTGGATTTCACCAAATTGACCTTCTTAATTTTGGTGGTGTGGACATTCATTCCATACTTAACACTTAAGGAATAGTGTTTGCGTTTATCCTTATCTCCGTTTCTTTTAAAAAAAATTGTTTCAATCCTTTTGATATGATTTTGAAATAAGAAATCTTTCATAATGTTTGTGAATATACTTATACCAGTGGGATAAGTATATGAATATTTTAAATAAATATTTTGGAAAGAGATTTAAATAAGTAAAAGATTTATTTTGTGGCTTAGTGGTTGTTATGGAAAAGTATAGAGAAGAGTTTGTGAAATATATCTTTGTAAATATATTTTAATACAAGTATTCGCAAAGTAGTTTTAAATTAATGAAAAGACTAATTTTAAGAGGCTTAGGGTTTCTTTGTGCTTAACCAATGTTATTTTCCTTATGGAATAAATTCTCTGGTTGAATTGTTTGATCACTTAATAGTTAAATAATCGACCATCAAATCTTGGCTATTTTTTAAAACCATCATTGTTAGTTCAGAGAGACCAAGATTGGATATATTATTCGAAAACCACTTCGAACCGGCATAAGTTTTTGAATTGGAGACATCTTGATGATGGTTTCGTAGACGGGGTTCTTTGATGTACAATGGCTATTTGCTACTAATCCTGAGGGTGATTCCAAAATGGATGTAATAGAAGTGGTTTCTTCGGTTTCTTTCAGACCTAGAACGAACTTGTATGCATGAATGATGGCATTGCATTCCTACCTGGAGAGCATTGTTAGCATTCTAAGTGGGAATTTCTAGGAGGAATCAGGTAACCTTTACCTACGAGCCTCACACCTAGTAAAACGATTGAAGCGGAGACGTGCAGGAAGGCTATGTAGGTCGCTTCCATTAGGATATGATCATCCCTTATCTAGAGTCGATATCAATGTATGCTTCGTGGCCCATTATGTTTGTTGATAAACCAAAGGGTGATCATATTTAGTGTTATCCAGTAAGTAGTAGGGCTGGTCCTGAGTAGCGCAAGTGCAACGTGCTGTAGCCTCCAGTAAATTTTATCTAAAGGTGTCAGTAGACTCTTACCCATTCATAGTTGGAATCCATTTTCCATTTTGAGTCTTTAGACTTGATTGTATATCTATTAAGTTGGAATTTAATTAATGTAACAATTTCGGCTATGATTCAATATTTACTTTAAACCCTAGACATTATTGTAATATCATTGGATTTTTATAAAATTATTTTGGTTATTGTAAGGTAAAAACCCGTCTGTGTTTATATGCAGCGTGGTCTTACGAGACACATTTATTTTGAAAGGTTTTGATAATATTAAAATCCTATGAGATGTGTTTCTCATGCTGGTTTACCGGACTGATCCAAGCATTATTTTCTTATAATGCTCACGTCAGATCGAGCATATTTTCCTATCTATTTTAGTTGCTTTGGAGCTTTAGAAGGTGAGCTAGATGCTTCCAAGACATACTCACGTTTATATTATTTTCCCCTGTAGTGGTTGTCTATATTATCAGCATTTTTGACAAGACTGTTATAACTGTCCAGATTGATCATAAATTAGTACTCTGATTGATGTATGTGTGTATATATTATAGTTTTTCTTTTGTAAAGGTCATTGTGTATATCATAGACTACTTGTTACGATGTGACATTTTGTTATGTCTTTCTTCTCTCCTAACAATCTGTTTTTTCGGCACTTTGGATGCTTAGCATGTGAATACCCTAAATTTGTTAGTGTTAACTTTTAAGGGTCCAAAAGGCGGCTCATTACCGTACATATAGATAACCGATTGGTGTGTGTGTGTGTGTGTGTGTGTATATAAATGTGGGCTAGCAGAGCATAACTATGCAATAACCACAAAAATGATGGTAAATAATACTTTAACATGCAAGTACATAATAATTGCTACATACAATGAATTGTAACTTATTTTTGTATTCAACAGAAAGGGCTATAGTATTGAAAAAACAATTAGTTATGCCTATGCTTTAGCAAATCGTGTGGAAAAATATGCCAAAATTATTTGTTTCCCCATACATTTCAAATACCATTGAACATGGTAACATTGAGATATCCTACAATGCAATGGTGTCACATAGATTCTTTATGTTCAAGAAGATCAAACGAAAGAAACAACCCTAGTCTAAAAGAAGCAATCAAATTAGTATGATATTTTTTCAAAAAAAATTAACTAATATAATTGAAACAAAGTGAACATTATCTAGCTTTATATCATTTTGTCTTTATAGAGAAAAGAAGTTGAAAAAATGCTAAGAGTTCTAGAAATACAATAATATAGAAGAGGATGTGAAGGCAGATGAAGTGCATCAAATGAACTGTGCACAAAAGGCACTAGACACGTAAGCTATTTTTTGTTAAAAATGATACCTACCGTGAATAAAAATGATACTATAACTGAAAATAATAGTGATATTGAAATGACAGTTACTTAATACTTAGAATTTATTATCTATTTGCATTATTATCTTTTGTATAAAGTATTATACATCTTTATATGCCTAGTACATTAAATTGAATTTGCTTGATGCAGAAGCTGTTTTCTTTCAGTTCGGTAAACATTTTCTTTAGATCAAACTTGATAACCATAAATAGACAAACTGATACCTGCAGGAATGGAATCAATAACCACATACACAAAACTGATACTAAACATGTTTATAATCAAAATTGAAACAAAAACAACTATCAAAGGTCGTAAAAATGATGAATATAGGCACTAAAACAATACTAAACTGATGCTAAATTTGATACTAAAACTATTAATAATTTTTTTTCAAAGCATATGATATGTTTGCACCATTATCTCTTAAATACAATGTTTTATATTTGTTACATATCTGATACTACAAGTAATGCAAATTGATACCAACAATATATTTGCTTTAAACAGGCTTGACTGTAGTATATACATCATGATAATCATTGTCCCATTGAACAAAAGCCGAATACCGAACAAATAAAACCTGAAAAAATATTGGGAACAAGAGCAAGAATTGTATAAGAGATACTAACCGACAATGATCACCGTTGGAATCTAGCTAAGTTCATGTCAAAACTGGAAGAAGAATAAAATATAAAGAAGTGAATTTGTTGTAAAAAATGCTTTTATGTTCAGTTGAACTAATATACATTTGAGATGTGGTAGAACTAACTGAATTTAGCTTTGTTTTAATGTTGATATAACCAATTCTTGATATTGTGTGACTTTATTGTAAAATCCATTAAATTATTTCTGATGTTATAAAAATTAGCTTTGATTAAATTTTATTACAGTTGATATTATGTTATGGCTGTAAATATATTACTATTTACTCCTGAAATTGACACCAACTGTGTGCATGAATTGACACTGTTTTTTCACATACCTAAAACTATTACTCGTACAAATATAATACAAAAACTGATACCATATTCTACTATACTTGAAATGATACTGATAGCATGTAATATAAGAGATCTATACTTTGTTTTAAGTTGTTCATCACCTGATTGGTTTCTTCTGGGCTTGTTGAGACTTGTTTTGTAGGGATGATGTGTTCTATGTAGTTTTCATTCTTTTTAATATTTTGATTGAACAGCTGCCTATAACTTGAACCGAGACGTTGACTACTGCTTATGTTATTTGTTTTTTCTTTTCCTTACTATAGAAAAGTATCTAACCTCAACTATGATTGGGTACGTTTGAAAGATTTTCTGAACACTCCAAGTCCTTGTCATCTTCATTGCATTGAGCTAAAACATTTCAACTTTTTTAATAGTCTGTATATCCGCTAGTTGACTATCATATTTGACAAAAGTGATATCAAAATAGTTCAAAACTCATACCTTGTACCTGTACGATTGAATTTCGTACCTACTTATTGTATAAATTATTTTCAATGTTATTTACAACAAAACTGATACTATATATATGTGCAAAAATTGATACCCGGTCTATGCAGTTAATGCCCCGCTATTACCCCACTATATCCCTGCTATATCTCGTAGAAGATTTCTACCGCTACCATTTTTCCACATTGCCCCAAATATAGCCTATTCGCTTTAAGCCCCGCTATTTCCACTATATCTTGTTATTCCCGCTATATTCTGCTATTTTCGAATATTTTGCTTAAAAGAAATGAATTGAAAAATAAAATTTATACGTTATAAAAATTATGAAATTAATTTATTTAATTGAATTTTTAATATATTTTTAGAAATGAAAATACTCTAATATTCTACTAAATTCAATTAAGTTATATAACAATTTTACGTTTATTTACAGTATATCCGCACATGTTTTTATTTAAAATTAGTTATGTATTATTATAATTCAATCGAATGTTAATTTTTCATTTAATTACCATTTATATATTTGTAAAAACATTAGGTATGAGTTTTATATGCTATTTTAAAGTCATCCGCTATATCTCGCAATATCATCGATGTATCCCAATATGACCTGTTACACCTCCACCGCATTGAATTTGCCGAGCGCTTTAACTGCACAGTACCCTATAGTTATTTGATAGAATATGATGCTCTATAAATTTAATTATTTAGTTCATTATTATGTATAATAAAAATGAAATCAAAATAGTGCAAAACTCATATCTAGTACCTATTTGATTGGATTCATGCTTGGTTATTTTATGAATTATTTTAATTGTTATTTACAACAAAATTGATACCTATATGTATGCAAAAATAATACCCAATAGATGTTTGATATGGTATGATGCTTTATAAATTTTATTACTTATTTTACTGTCATGTACGACAAAAGTAATACCAAAATAGTGCAAACTCGTACCGAGTAGCTGTTTGATTGGAATTCATGCTTGGTTATTTTATAAATTACATATATACATCTATACATATATGCATATATGCATATATATGTGCAAAACTGATACCCAATAGTTGTTTGACACAATCTGACAAAAGCGCTATACCAAACAACACTTTTACACTTCTACATCATATATTGAGTTGCAAATTGTTCATCATAACATAGTATACATTACATATTGACATTTAAGCTCATAATTCTTCTCATAGTTTTGCGCTTGGCAACTCAACAAACAAATAATTGCAGTCACTTCAAAACTAGAAAGAAAATAAAAATCACTATGTAAATATGATACTAATAGCATGCAAAGAATGATACCATAATATTTTATACCTGAAATTGATATTAAAAGTATACAAAAAATGATACGGTAATTTTTAATTACTGAATTTGATAATAATAGCATATAAAAACTGATACTACATTTTTATAAACCTGAAACAAACACTAATATACCAAAAACTGATATGAAACAACAAATGATAATGAATAAACTAAATAGTATAAAAACATAATAAAAAACCACTTCCCATACCACCTATATATTCAAAGAACACATAATAGTCAACCAAAATTGATACTATATAACAAAGTTCGACTATAAAGAGCAAACCAATGTCAAAATTAATATATGCTAAACCAATATACTTATATAATCAAGTTCAATTACATAAAATTACCAAAAATACATACAATCAAGTATAACTCTCAACAAATTCATAAAAACATGAAAATCAAATCATGTCTTCTTATAAGCTTGACAATTACTTGTAGTGTGACCATATTGCTTGCATATATCACATCTATTTTGCTTATTTGAAAAATATGTAAATCCTCCTTTCCGTTTTATGGAAGGTCTACTGGCACCTCGTTTCTCCTTAGGTGGCTTAATAACATCTTCAACACTTGCATCAACAGTAAGGTTATCAAAATTTGGAATAGAATTAATAGCATTAGCAAAAGAAGAATGATAAGTGTCCACGGTGAAATAATACTCAAAAAAATTATAAACGGTCAATTTGACTCATTTATTCACTTAATAGCATGAGCACAAGGAAATCCTGTAACTTTCAATTGATTGCAACTACAAATCCGTTCTTTAAGATTGTTATCCGGCATTTTGAGCCGGCTATGTTCAAACTGATTCAACAAGTTAGGTTCGACTATCATCAAGGCCAGTAAGTCCAGAGCGATGATTGTGGGGTCCAAAGTCAAGTACAAATGGTAATATGAAGTCGGGTACGAACATGATCGAGTGATATGCAATGTATAATGTTCCAAATATGGAATATAGTTCAACATAGAGGAGGGATCGACTATAATCATTCTCCAACATAGGGATCGATAAGTTTCAGGAAGCAAGCGCAATTCAATTGAAAACAATCAACATCTCAAGCTCCATAAGTTCAATGCATATGAAATTTTGTGTGAAAGATATGGGGACCCTAGGGAGCCTACCTAGGGATCGCATCTCAAAAAGATGAAGTAAGAGGGATCGGCCATCTTTCCTCCATAGGGATCGGTTGAAAACAGAAAACAACTCACAATGAAGCGAAGATCGAGTAATAACTCAAGTTATACTAATCCAATTAGCATGAAACTTTGAGGCTAAGCACATTACCACATGGGAAAGCTACCACAGGGATCTCACCTCCAAATTCCTTCAAAAGAAGGATTGGTGTCGATCCCTATTCCTTAGGATTTAGGCTATGCGATCCCTCAGATGGGTCCATATGATTTTGGAGATCCTTCTGTCTAATTTCAGCTAGATATTTTGTCATCTTCATCTATAAATACAGCCTTGGTTGTTCATTTTCAGGACTTTATGCTGCTAGTTACTTTGTAGTCTATTGTAACTAAGTATTTTTATTCGATCCCTATTATACTCAGTTTACAAAGTGATTAATAAAACAATCAATTCAAAGCGGACGTAGACAAACAATGCCGAACCACTATAAATCATCGTGTTCACGTTATTGCTTTGATTTATTGCTACTTCATTACTATTTTCCACCATTTTCATTTTACATTCTTCATTTATTTCTCTTTAAAACTTCTATTGGGTGTTTGTGCCAACTTTTGGTGAAAACATTTTGGTACTTTCATTGAGAACGAGATTCTTAGCCCTGTTTGGATCTCTTTGTTGCTACTAGATTGCATAAATCCCCTAAAGAGATCCGAAATTATGTTCTAGAAACTTGCTCGTTCAACTCAGATTTTCAAAAGTCTAAGGAAAATTATCTACAAAGTTAGGAATACCAAATCTACACCTCAAAACACAAAAGGAAATGAGGACACTAGCATCTAGCAAGGAGGCCCGAGCAATCTACCTATAGGAGTAAATGATAACAATCTAGGTGATGTCCAGAACCTGGTTGATTCCATCACAAGAGCTGAATTCTAGAATCCGATGAAAGAGCTAGTGGATATCCATCGATGGTTGAATTAGAAAATTCAAGCTAATATCAATTTAATGAACCAACTTTGTCAACAACAAAGCGGGAAAGATAAGAGGGACCTTACCCCTTATTCTACATAAGAGAGTTCTAGTTCATCAAATTATTATCATTGACGCAGGCATGGCAGAATTGACGGATAGCATATAAGAGCTTTAGGAAATTAATAGGAAAACCAACCTGGTCTTCCAAGATCGATCAGTGTCGATGCCTCTATAAGGATCGGTACTGATCCCTCCTCCAGAAGAGGGAGCCTACCTTTCCATGCTGGAGCCTAAGCTAGAGTTGTTGTGATTGATTTGGATGTTGAAGCTCAAATGGATGCAGACCAATTATCTCCCTGGAATAACGATGAAGTGAATGTACATGATATACTTCTAGAGGATGTTGAGCCAAGAAGGCATGGAATAACATGTAGACATCGACTGGACCATTCACATGAGGTGGAGCATGACCACCCCTTGGCTCCAACTATCTAAAAGCCAGACTTACCGACCATGTTTAGACAACTAGTGAGATAGAGCCAAGGCTTGACCAATGATGATTAGGAGATCTCGAGAATCCATACGCCATTTACTGAAAATATTTTACATGATGTGTATCCAAGAAGTTTCAGTATACCATCGATGCCTGCCTAAGAGGGAGAAACCGTCCCTAGGCAACACATCATGAGATATAAATGGCTGATGAATTCTACATGAGCCGATGATGCAACAAAGTGTAGATGTTTTCCTATTACTCTCTTTGGCATAGCAATGATGTGGTTTATGAGATTACCCCCATAGTCAATCATAAGATTTGACGATTTAGCAAGGAAGTTTGTGGAGCAGTTCTGTATGCACGTGACTCGCTCCAAAGATGTAATGTCCCTATCCAACATGATCCAGGGTCCAAAAAAATCACTAAAAAATTATTTGGAGAGATTTCATATGGCCATCATAAAAGTCAGTAATCCGAACGGCCATTCAATATTGACGGCGGTAAAAAGAGGGATTGATCCGAAATCTAATTTTGGCATTTAGTTAGCTGGCAAACTACCTGCAACATTGGAACGTTTCTATTCAAAAGTGGCTCAGTATTTGAGGAAAGAGAAGCTGGATACTCTAGGCAGAAGAGCGTTGTGGGACCAGTGGAGCAGTGCAGAGTAACATTGTAGTGAAGCAGTCTGGTGATAGGTCTGGAAAAGTTCAAATGAATGTCCAAAATAAACAGAATCAGCAAAAGAAAGGCGGTGATAGGAACCATGAATGAAAGAGGGATTTTGGAAGAGGAAGAATATAGGATTCCAATGTATGATACCGACATGTCATTGATTACATCTCTAGAGAACGTTTACTTATTTACATTAAATACCATGCAGTGTATGAAGCTACCTCCGAAAGAATCGATGGAGAAGTAGAAACAAATTAGGGAATATTGTCGGTTCCACGAATGTTATGGACATTACATGAATGAATGTAGGCATCTCCAGGATATTATCGAGAAACTAATTCGAGGAAGAAAGTTACACCAGTTTGGTAAAGCCTTGAAAGATAGGGGCACGGGACATCTTCCCCAACCGAAGACAAGTACCTCACTTGGCCGAGGAGCCTACATAGGCTGGTAGAGATTAGCATCAATATGATAGTTGGAGGACCGCATCTAGCCGATAAGAGTTGGCATGAGGTGGACACTATGCTAGCATGATAAAACATATGAATTTTGAATGTCGTTCGAGTACAGAAGATGGATCTCAGACAAAACAGTAGCATACACTAGCCAATGACATTGTATTCAGAGACAGAGTTGCAGAGAATGTGGAGGCACTAACGATCGGCCCAATAATCATTTCGACCATGATAGACACCTCCTTAGTCGGGAGGATTTTGGTTAATAGTGGAAGTTCCGTTAATATAATTTTCAAAAAGGCTTACGATCAAATGAGGATGGAAACCAAGGACTTGAAACCGTATAAATCCCGTAGTCAAGGCTTTAATGGTGCTAAGACCGAAGAAGTCATATGTCGAATTACCTATGGAGTTGGGACAAGGTGACCGTAGGAGAGTGCGGATTTTACCATTCATTATCTTGGATGTTGACCCTCTATACACTAGTTTCCTGGACCGACCAGCCCTAGCTGAATTCCGGGGTCGTCTTGTCCCATGGTGTTTGACTTTGAAAATCCCAATTGATAATAGTGTTGGAGTTATGCATTGTGATCAGGCGACCAGACGTGCCTTCTATGTGGCTGAGTTGAGAGACGCTCAACGAAAGGAGAAAGTAAAGGTGTGGACAAGTCTGTGCGCATCCAAACCACCAAAAATTGACGACCAATGCCTAGGCCTTGGCTCGGGCGACACAGTTGGTTCTATAGAGAAATAGATCCAAAGGATGACGAGGAGGATCCCAAAGAGACCAACGTTGCCCCGGATGAGCTGGACAATTGGCATAGCGGTCAGCCACGATGACCTATCACGGGTACTAAAGATTGGATATAGCTTAGCCTCCCGATGAAAAAAAGAATTTGTTGGTTTTCTCCGAGTGAATCTCGACGTGCTCGCTTAGACTCATTCTGATATGTGTGGGATCTCGCCTATCATTGCTAACCATGCATTAAATATTGACCTGAGGCATGTTTCGATGAAGCAGAAAAGGCATCGCATGGATCTAGAGAGATCTGATGCCTTTTAAAAGGAGGTAGATAGGCTCAAAAGAAATAGGTTTATTTGGGATTCCCTCTACCTAAAATGGGTATCTAATCATGTACTTGTAAGAAAGGTAAATGGAAAGTGGCAGACGTGCATTGACTATTCGAAACTAAACAAGGCATGTCCAAACGATAGTTTCCCATTCCAAGGATCGACTAGTTGGTAGACTCAACCGTACGACATGAATTGCTACCCTTCATGGAAGCGTACTCTGGATATAACCAAATCCTGATGCATATTCTCGATCAGAAGCACACCAGTTTCAATATCGATGGTGGATTATACTACTATGTTGTAATGCCATTTAGATTGAAGAATGTTGGAGAAAACTATCAACGCCTAGCCAACCGAATGTTTAAAGATCAGATTGGGAGGATGATGAAGGTATATGCGGATGATATGCTTGTGAAGTCATGACAATCAAGCGGCCATTATGGACTTAGCAAAGTGTTTGATATCCTCCAACAATACAAAATGAAGATCAATCCTTTGAAGTGTTCTTTTGGTGTTGCATCAAGAAAGTTCTTGGGTTTCATCGTCAATGCTCGTGGAAATGAAGCTAATCCCAATAAGATTCAAGCAATTTGCAACATCCATGTGCCGAAGGCCATCAAGCAAATACAGAGCCTAAATGGGAAGGTTGCCGCATTAAGTTGATTTATTTCCAGAGTTTTCAATAAATTCATTCCTTTCTTCGACTTGATTAGAAGAGGGAAAAGGAACTTTGAATGGACGTAGGATTGTGAAGATCAATTTTGAGCTTTGATGAACCATTTAGAGAGGCCTTCCATCTTTTCGAAGCTAGTGGATCATGAAGACTTGTATATCTAGTTGGCCATGTCGTTACATGCTATAAGTGTTGCATTGCTTCACGAAGAAAATCGGATCCATAGAATGGTTTATTATGTTATAAAACGATTAATATGAGCTGAAAGGAACTATCTGATGTTACAGAAATTGGCATACTACTTTTGATTGCTTCACGAAAGCTCCTCCCCTATTTTCTAGCTCATCCAATCAACATTTACACCAACCAATCGTTACGATAGGTCATACTGCAACCTGAGATGTTTGGAAGGTTACTCAAGTGGAATATCGAACTGAGTCAATTCGACATTACTTGTCTCCCTCAAATATCTATCCAAGAATAGGCATTGGTGGACTTTATAGTGGAATTCATAACACAATATGATCTCCCAAAGAGTAATGGAGCTCCTATCATTCAGTGGAAAATGTATACTGATGGAGCATCCAATAATCGTTGTTCTAGAACTGGAATTATTTTAGTAACTTCGAAATATTGATCGATTTTCTATGCTTTGAAGCTTGACTTCCCTGCAAACGAACAACAAAGCGGAGTATGAAGCTCTAATTGCTGGACTTAAACTTGCCAGAGAACTGGGGATAAAATCTCTTGAAATCTTTTGTGACTCACAATTGGTAGTATACCAAGTTAGGGGAGATTACTAAGCTAAATGGCAATGACTCCTCCCGTGCCTTATTCAAGTCCAAGAGCTATTGACTGGCTTTGAGTATTATGACATCACGCACATTCCCCGGGATCAAAATAAAGAGGCCGACTCAATGTTAATGTTTGCTAGCACTTGGGATGCACAACAAATGGGCTTGGTTTCAACCGAAGTACTATATGTTCTGAGCATAAAACATATGGAAATCGACTGGGTACTAGATATGGAGCCGGAAAAGGAGTTGTGGATGAGTTTGATTGAAGACTATTTTCCATAGGGAGTCCTTCTCGAGCAACGAAATGAAAAGCAACAAGTTCTTCAAAAAGATTCGCAATATATCGTTTAGGAAGGGGTTATGTATAGAAAAGGTTTTTCTGTCCCCCTGCTCTAGTGTATCGCTCATGATGAAATAAAGCGAGTCCTAAAGGATGTTCATGAGGGAGAATGTGGCAATCACACCGGGAGATGGATCCAAGCAAAGAAAATACTCTGTTATGGGTATTAATGGCCGACTTTCCACCGAGATGTTGCTGATTATGGTAGACGAAGTGCCAGATGTATGCAAAGGTTCCGAGAGCCCCACCAATAGTAACCACACAAATGGTCAGTCTCTACCCGTTTGCATATGGGACATAGATATTATCGGTTCCTTACCAATCTCTAAAGGTGGTGTGAAGTACGCCATCGTCGCAATTGGTTACTTCACTAAATGGGCCGAAGCGGAACCTTTAGCCATGATCATGACAAAGAAAGTAATCAACTTCATTGTTTGGAACATCATCTGCCATTTTGGCCTGCCATGAACCATTGTGACTGACAATGGAACCTAATTTGACATCATATTAAGAAGAGATTTGCGATAATGGCTTACCCTCAAGCAAATGGACAAGTTAAAGCGGTGAATAAAATCATAAATTCCATTCTGAAGAAGTGTTTGGAAAAGGCTAGAGGCAAGTGGGTGGATGAACTCCCAACATCATTATGGTCTTACGAAACCACCTACAACTCCATGTCTGGCCATACTCCACTCGTCGTTGCTTACGGCTTTGAAGCCGTCTTTCGTGTTGAACTCGAAGTCCCTTCTCAACAAGTAACCTAGTACGATCCCAGAATGAATAGAGATCTCCTTTTAGAATCTTTAGACTTTATAGATGAGAAGCATGAAGAAGCTGATTTGAGGGAAGTTGCACTTCGACATCGAGTCGTCCAATACTACAACACTAAAGTTCAACCTAGTACCTTTAAATTGGCGATATCATTTTGAAACAGGTCTTTCCTGCCCAGTCATACATGAATCCTACTTGGGGAGGACCGTACGTCATTGAACACGGGCTTGAAGGGGGAACTTTCAAGCTAGAAACTGATGATAGTGTCAAACTACCATGATCATGGAATAGCAAGCATTTACAATGCTATTTCACTTAGTTTATTCTTTTTCATTCAGCTATATTCAATTTATGAATTTTCTTTAGCATTTGATTTTCTAGATATGTAATAAGACAAATTATGTCTTTACTTTCCATTTGGTAAATAAAGCAATAAATTCCTTCATATCTATGATTTTTGTAGCATTACATTATAGTTACAATACCTGACTAACTAATATTGATATGTCCATGCAGGATCCTAGAGCTTGGAGCTAGCCGATTACATAAATTCTCGATTAAACTAAAAAAATGAACGTGGCCCAACCGTTCATCAGATGATTCTCATTCACAACTCGATGAATGGAATACCCAAAGAGGAATGGATGTGACTCGACCATACAGTAATCAAATTAATCTGGTCAAGTGATGGGACAAATATGAATCAAAAGCGATCATGATATGACTGATTGCTCCTAAAGTTATACCTCGAACTTGAGGGTAAATCAATCAATTAAGGAAAGTACGATCCAACTATTTTTCGAAATAACTCTAAGTCCTCAGAGTATGGTTGGAGATGAACATAAGTTAGGTGTAATTCGACCACCCACCAACTAACTCTTATCCCCAGAGTGTGGATATGAGTATAAACAAATAGATGAGTGTGTTTCGATCACTCACTATTCTATAAACTCTGGCTTGAAACTGACAAGAGGAGTATAAAATCACTAAGGATGGAGTTCGGCCATCCACTATCTAACTTTGGTAACCCAAGACTGTGGTAGGAGTATAATAACTCAAACCGCTAAATCCAACAGCGTAACACCAGGACTCGAGCGTCGTGTTTTGTATAACTTAGGGCCACAACCACATAAAGGCCTTAGGATAGAATTAATGGATTATCATCTTAATCAACAAGCAACGAATTGCAAGTACATTGAATGGAAAAGTAATAGCTCGGATACTTAAACAACATTCACACAAGATTTCGATAGAAAAAAACTTTTATTTGCATGTTAGTGGTACAAAGTTTATTAGAAAAACGGGGGTCGTACCCGCACAATCACAGCCAACAAAAAGAGAAAAAACAGTTATGCAAATTATATACAAACTAAGCTAAAGCAACGACTATTTCTTCTGCCCTTTCTACCTTTTGGATTTCTTGGGAGTGGCACCATCTGAACTTCCACCTCTCATTTTCCTCAATCCTTTGACACACTTGATAAGAGAGCTTTCAGAGGTTGGAGAGAGTTCGTCGGGAACCGACCCTCCGGGTGGAATGACTTGTAGTGGGACCAGATTTGGATCGTTGATGTCCACATCAATGGGTTAAGCTTTGACTTGTTTCCTCAACAACTCCTCTCTCTCGATGCGCTCTTTTAAGCTAAGCTCATCGATACGTTCGATGGTGCAGTAATCACAACATCATCTGATTGATCTAGAAACGGAGGGTCGTTAGCTTTTTCATCATCAAGTGTTCCGATAATTTCAGCATTGAGCGCTGGAATGTCGATGGTAGTCGGAATTTCAATCGATGTCTATTGTTTCTCTATGGAAAAACCATTTCCTGGAGTCTGGCTGGGACCCAAAAGACCCGTAGATTTGCAAAAAAAGAAGGCAAGCCCATGACTATTGGGCATGAGGAAATTTTTTTATTGAATAATGGAGAATAAAGCGGGATACCTATGTCCGGCTGACTTTCAGTTGTCATCGAAGTGCTACCTTCTAGAATAGGAGTCAACACCTTTGATTGATAGCCGGGTCTGTCTGGATCGTAGCTCAGATCCTATCACGGGCCAAGTGAAACTGACGCTCCAGCTGTTTGAAACGAAGTGGGACCTTTGGAGTAGCTTCAAAGATTCAGCAATGTTTTTCCCTTTCTCGAAGGGTGCTAGAATATCAAAGTATCGGAATCTCGCAACAGTAAGGTCTAAAGGTTCATTCTCACGGAGAATCCCCTGCACCAACTTCTCCTCATCTAAATCAACTTCACCAAGAGCCTTCTTCTTCATTTCGACAATGTATTCCCATGCTTCGACAAGTGATTCAAGATATCCCTCTCTAAGAAAACCCAAATCGCGATGAATTAAGAGTTTAGCATTATGTTCAATGATCAAGGGATCGAACATGCCCTTAATTTAATTTCGACCGGCTTCTTTGGCATCTTCTAACTAGATCTCGATCCACTCTCTCATCTCATTACGACCCATTTTTCTTGCCTTTTCTTTGAGGACTTCAATGTGTTGGAGTAGCTCGTCACGCTTAATTTGCAGTCCCCGGGCTTCAATGGCCTCTTTGCAATATCTTTGCGACTCCTCCTGAGCTTCGAGCTTTTCTTCCTTCTCTCTTTTAAGAAGTTCTTCAAGTTCCTCAATGCGGCGAGCAAGAATATTTTTCTCCTTTTGTGTTGCATTCTTTCCAAAGCATGCTGTGATGACCCAAAATTTTAGGCAATATCAATTTAATAATCTGAATTAAAATTTAAATTGATTTGATAATCTTTGTTAATAAGATTGGAATTAATTTAATAATTCAATTAGAATAAATATTTAATTGATAGATTTTATCTTTTAAAAGCCAATAAATTGTTTTCTATTTGTAATGTATATAGGATATGTATATATTGTAAATAGATATTGTTTTAAATTTAATAAATAAATAAATCTTGTTTTCTAAATAATATATATCTTTGGTAAAATTGGGTATAATTTTAAAGTTAAACTTTTAAAAGCTATTGAATAAATAAAATATGGTTTTAAATTGATAGGATAAAAATTTAATTTGTTTAAATTAATTTATTTGATATTAAGCTTTTTAAAAGTATATAATAAATAACTATATGATTTTAAATACATAAGGTAAATGTTTAAATGGTTTAAAATATGTTTTAACTTAAGTTTAAATTTAAATAAAATTAACAATAAGGTTTGTTTTGTTTTCTTTTTAAATATAGTGTGATAAAATAAGTAATTTATTAATAAAGAAACAATTTCTTTTATAAATTATTTAAAGTTATCAAATTTGTTATTTTCAAAATATAATAATAAGATATTGTTTTAACAAATAGATTTTTTATAAAAATAGTTTGTTTTTCAAAATTGAATTATGTAGTTATATATGTATATATATAACTTGATTTGAAAATTTTAATTTTAGAATTTGATTTGAATTTGAATTTAAAGCTCTGAAATTTAAAGTATAAATTTTTATTTGCTTTGGATTTTAAAATATTTGTATAAACTTTTATTTTATAAATGTAATTGGATTTATTCATTTCAAAGTTATCTACATGTAAATAAGTACATAATAACTAATTAATTAAACATAAGTTTACATTTATCTTATATTAGTGTATTAATTAAATAACTAATTAACATTTAATTATAACTAATTAATTTTAAAAGACAAATGTAAACATTTTATAAATTAAAAGACATGTGTTAGTTAATAAAGTAGGGATAATGACAAATGTTAAAATTTGAGACAAGTGTCTTTCATTTTAGTTTTTCTTTTATTTTAATAAAATCAAATTTCACCCTTTATAAATACATATGTTTCTTATCTTTTTTTTTCTATTTTCATTTTTCAAAGGCAAGTATGAATCAATACTTCATAAAAACAAATTACCTCAAAATTAAAATCTGAAAACACCTCCACTAAAACCAAATTCATGAAATCAAATTCCTATAATCTTTTCAAATCTGTAGCATGCAAACAAATCTGTTTTAAAACCTGCATATTCAATCAAGGCCTGCATCATTTAAAATATAGGAATCAAAGAAGCTGCATGCAGTTTTAAATCAAGTTTTAAGCTTCTGTAACTTAAGTCTTCATCAAAGTAACTTAGTTCCTAAAAGCAAAGCAATTTTTTCAATTTTAAAAAATCAAAGGTTTCAAGACTTTTCAAACAAAATCTGGAAGGCACTGCTCATATTTTTAGCAGGTGAGTAACTTTTAAACTTAGCGTAAATTATGGTCGCATGTTATTATTGCAGAAAATATTTCAATTGTGTATATTTACAAGTATGTTTGTGTAGATATTATTGATGAATTTCTGCTGTATGAAGTATGCATCTGAGTATCTGTAACATCTCTGTTTCTAGATTTAAATTCTGGTTTTTGATTTAAATTCAAACCTCTTAGTTTAGTCACTGTTAAAACTTAAGTTTCAAAGGAAACTTGTGTGTTCCATCAAAAATTTAGTTAAAAATTCATTTAAGTTAAATAAATTGAAAACTTCACTGGGAATCAAGGAGAAAACTGAGCAAACTTAATATAAGTAAAATTCAAACATCTAAATTTATAAATTCAAGAATGTAAACCGTATTATTATCCTAAAACATGATTTTTGAAGATTAATTCATAATTTAAAATGATGGGATGAGGGTGCAGTTCTGTGATGAACAGAAAGTGGAAAATTTATGATTTCTGGTGATCTATTGATTTTGGAGGTCGGGCTTTCTTCCTGGAGGTGGAAGAGTGATCGGTGATGGTGGGAAAAATGGTTGGACAGTGATCGTAGCTTGGGGTTGAGTATGATTGAACTTTGAAGTTTAGAACCCTAAATATTATCTGGGTAGTGTTTTTGATTGGTTCGACCTACTCAGTGGATCGAGTGCTACTTAACTCGGGGAATTGGAAGTAGATGAGACGACGATGGAGTGATCGAAGGAGGCGCAGGCGTTCAAAAGGTTGGAATTTCTTGGATGAAGTGTTAACAGGTTTGGGGTTTATTTCGTTCTGCTGTTCCAGGTTTGGGGTTGAAGTCTCGAACTCGAATTCGAGAGTTGGAGTTCGATCTGATGATCGTGGTGTGACGTTTAAGTGTAGGATGATGTGGAAAGACCACCGGAATTGGCTGGAGTTGATCGGAGGCACGGTGCATGTGCACCATGCACTTTTGATTCCTGATGAAGTTAGGTTTGAATGGTTTTGTGAACTCGAGTTGTTTCACGAGAATTCAAGTGTTTTGCTCGAAGCACTTTAGATTTTGACTCGAAGAAATTTGGGGTGGCTCGGGTTTGGTATTTTATGGCAGGTTTTTAACTGAAACCTGTATTG
The DNA here is from genome assembly GCA_030765085.1 of Allium cepa. Classification (NCBI taxonomy): domain Eukaryota; kingdom Viridiplantae; phylum Streptophyta; class Magnoliopsida; order Asparagales; family Amaryllidaceae; genus Allium; species Allium cepa. Next base: position 448,571,412 of record CM060931.1, read on the forward strand.
ATTTGTTTTGTAATTCTTAAAACTGAAATTTAAATGTAAAGCAAGGTTTTAAATAAGTTTTAAACCTAGTTTATAAAATCTAGATTTTCAAGTTTAAGTTTGAATCTCAATTTTCAAATAAGATGAAGTTTTTAAATTTGGTTTGATTTAATTACTTTAGAAATGTTTAAGTAGTTTGCATTTTTAAAATAAAGTTTTAAAAATGTAAGTAGAGTTTTAAAATCTGAAGATTAATCTGAATTCAAATTTTAAATAAGTATTTCAGTTTTGAAATGTAGGAAAGTTTAAATTTTAAAATGTTTTAAACAATTTGAAATGTTTAAAGTATAATTCAAATTGATTTGAATTTAAACATGAATTTGGTTTTTAATCCTTTTAAGCTTCTTTATTAAATGAGTATTTCTTTAACTTGTAAAATGAAAGAGTTTAAGAAATGTGTTTTAAACTATGTTAAAGATAATTTGTATTCATTTTAAATCTTTAAATTTAAAATGAAATTTTGAAGGTAAATTTAAAGTAAGTTGTTTTAAATACCTTGTAAATGATAACTTGATTATTAATAAGAACAAAGTTTTATCTTAAAGTAAATTAGAATTTAAAGATTTGTAATTCATTAAATTTATAAGGAAATTTAATGGATAATTAATTTATTTGATTAATTAATCATTTGCATTAATTAAATAAGTAATTAAAAGTTTAATTAATTAATTAATGGATAAGATTAATTAATTAGAAATAATTAATTTGTAATTTAGGATTTTTAATTAGATTTTAATTAATAATTAAGAATTAATTAATCAAGTAACTAAGTTACAGTTAACACTTAATTAATTAAATAATTAAAGGTTAATTAATTGGATATTAAAGATTAATCAATTTGAAATTTAATAATGATTAATGTAAGTTAATTACTTTAGGAAAGTAATTAAAGAATTTTTAATAGTTAAGGAAGGTCATTAACTAAGGATTATTAAGTAATTAATTAATATGATTAATTTTTAAGAATTAATTAGATTAATTAATTTATGATAATCGATTGTGAAATTTATTTAAGCTTAATTACTAAATGGAAGTAATTAAGAAATTAATTACTTAATGTAATTAGTGGAGTTTATTGTGATTGGTTTAAATTAATTAATTAAGTTTAATTAATTTTAATCACTGAATGATTTTATAATAATTACTTGATGTAATTAATGAAGAATAATTACTTAGTGAAGTAATGATAATTACTGGATGAAATTAGTGGAAGATGGTTTAATTGTGGAAGTAATATGGATTAAATTACTTTGTATAATTAATCAAGGGATTAATTAAAGATAATTAATTAAGGTGTAATTAATTTGATAAGTAATTAAGGGTAGTTAATTATTGAATGTGATTAATCAAAGGTGATTAATAATTATGGTTTAACTGAGATTAATTACTTAATGTAATTAATTTAAATAAGGTAATTAATTAAATTTAATTAAGGATCATTAATTAATATAATTAATGATGTAATTAAGATTTATTAATTAAGACTAATTAATCAACCATAAGTGATTAAAGGTAAGTAATTAATGTAATTAATTAAGGCTTAATGTAATTAATTATAGTTAATTAATTAAGGAAGTAATTAAAGGTTAATTACTGTTTTTGGTTAAGAATAATTAATTTGTGGAATTAATTGAAGGATATTACTGGAATGTAATTAAAGAATAATTAATCAAGGGTGATTAATTTAGGTGATTGATTAGAGAATAATTAATTTATTAAATTGTAATTAATTAATGGTGATGTAAGCAAGATTTATATTGATGTAGTAATTAATTTAATTCACTTTAAATTAATTAGAGATGATGTAATTAATTTAATTCATTTTAAATTAATTATAGATGGTGTGATTATAGATCATTGCTTATATATGGATGGATGATTTTGTTTGCCTTGAATGGTTTGAATCTTATATATGAGATAAGTAATGTTAAGTGATATGGATGCATTGGTTGCATTGTGATGATGATTTGGATGATCTTCTTATAATGATAATATGGATTATCTGTGGTGATGATTATCTATTGTGAATCTGTGAATTTATCTATCTGTGTGTATATATATATAATTGTATTGAATTGTTCTAAACTCTAAAACAACTTGGCCTTAAAAGACACGCTTTGGATTTCGATGAGACCGGGATCGGGTTTCCAGATTTGGATATCTGAAAACCACATCGATCCAAATTAACGATAGGTCGTGAATCTCAAGTAAAGAGTGAAGACTCGAGGTGTAAGGACTATACATCGTTAAAACTCTGAGGGTGATTCCAATACGAGTTTAATGGATTAGTACTTTCAGATTCGAGATGAAGATTCAGAGTGCAAGAGTTATTATCATTAACTCTGAGGGTGATTCCAAAATGAGTGTAACGAGATAATGCCTTCGGTTTCGTTCGAACCCAGAACGAACTTGTATGGATTGAATGCTTTCAGAACATCGTCAGGTGGACGATGAGCATTCTAAGATAAATGTGTCCTATAAAGGTAATCGTAGCCTCAAGCCTCATCAACCTGGAATGGCTAAAACAGGGGAGGTGCAGCAAGGCTAAGTGGGTCATGCCCAAGTAGAACGAGATTTTCCCCTGTCTAGAGGTCCCTTTTATTTTGGCTTAGTGGGCAGTTGGATACGCGCGCCAACTGCGGGGTTATCTTGTTCGGAACTGTTCAGTAAGGAATGGTTCCGGCTTTGTGTTGCAGGGGATTGGGAGTGATCCTCGGTACGGTGATCTAGGCCGCGTACTGTGATGGGCGGTACCCCGGTAGCCCTGCCATTGTATGGAATCCAAAATCCAATGAGTGCCAACGGTTTTGATTGTATTACCCACTTTTGTGGCTAGTAGCTGGAATTTAATGAATGTAACAATTTTGGCTATTTCATATTTACTTGAAAACCCTAGATCTATTATAATATCACTGGATTTCCAATCAAATTTTTTGGTTAGTGTAAGGTAAAAACTTTTCCATGTTTATGTGTGGGAAGTCTTACGTGATACCTTTTCTTTCAAAGGTTTTTCAAAGTTAAGCAATCTTAACCTGTTACTCACACCAGACCCATGTCTGACCCGGAGTTTATTTATGTTTTTCTTAAACTCTTGGGTACTCAATTTTTTACGAGTAGCCAAGAGATTCAGGTTAGCTTTGACGATTTGTGGAGGAGCAATGGAGCAGGAGGCTTTAGCGTTGTAGATATGTTTAGTGTTCCGCTGTGTTTGGTATCTCTGTGTTTTCTCTGAGTTGTATTGAGTTGTAATAACTAGACAGGTGTTTATAACTGTTTAGTATGTGTTGTATTATCTGTGTAACTCTGATAGTTGTTATATACTATGTAATATTTTATGTTATTAATATAATTTATTCGTTCCGCTGTTTAGATTCTGATTTTTTTTCTCTTCTTTCTTCTCTTTCTTTCTCTTTTCTATCCCTTTCCTTCTTTTTAATGATGCTTCATTCTGTGGAGATGAATGGCAGGTCGTTACACATGCACACCACTGCATTTGAGGGCAGCATCAACCGATACCTGAAGAAAAACCATCGATCCCTCAACTTAACCATGCAATAAATCCCTTCCTCCTAAAACCAACAGCCAATCCATCATTGCTTCATAAACGACAAAACCCTTCTTCCTTAAGTTCCAATGCCGATCCCTTTCCTTCAATGTTGTCGTGCTGCCCTCAAACATTCCAACCAACTCCTATGCCTTCCAATAACATCACCGGTCTCTCCCCACTTCACCACTATTGATCCCTCTGTTTCCTTCATCCTTCGTCCTATGCTCTTTTCTTCCTCCTCCTTTACCACTTTGCCAAACTCTACATCATCACCATCCATCTCATCTCTTCCTTAACCCACAAAACAATGCAATTGGATCCAATACATCATCACAAAATTAAAGGTTAAAGGCAAGTAAACCTACCTAAATATATAGAAAATGAGCCGCTCGAGGGGAGATGTTGGATTACAATTCAAATTAAAGAGAGAGTGATGATTTAAAGAAAAAAAGAAAGGCGGTGTTTGATTCGAAAGGAAGGGGTCAGGTTTTTCAACTTAAAAGGGGAGGGTTCGGGACCGAGCTTGAAGGAAATAGGAAAGTAAAAGTAAATGGAAGATAAATGAAATGAAGTATGGGATAGAAAGTGTTAGCTTATATATGGAGCTAGAGGGTTTGGCCTGCCTTGGTTTCTTCACGAAGTCAGAAGAAAGGAAGAAAGGATCGGCTAGGCGAATGTTGATCCCGATGAACATATAAAAGAGGAGAGAAGAAAAGAAAGGAGGATGAGAGGATCGGGTAAAAGAATGTCGATCCCTACATACGTAAAAAAGGAAGGGGATCGGCTAAAAGAATGTCGATCCCTACATACATGAAAAAAATGGAGAGAGGATTGGCTAAAAGAATGCCGATCCTTTTAAAAAAAGGGATTGGCCATGAGCCTATGTGCATGCAAACATGGACATGAAGATTATGTAAGGTACATACATACAAAATGCAATGAAATTGCATCTAACTCAATGAAAATTAACAACGACCCGTAAGCATATGAACGCATCCGGGAGCCAACAACAAAAACGTGCACTTGTGTAGTTTAAAAGTTCAATTTTTGAAATCGACAAAAATTGAATTCAATCCTAATGATTTCAAGGTCGAGACTCGATCAGATAGCAAATGCGTACTAGTCTCGTAGAATCGGATATAGATATCAACTAACGGAATATAATCTAAAATTTATATTATTGGAAATCAACCAGAGTCGTGACAATCAAAAGGAGATACAACACTTTACGAAAATAAGTCGATGGAAGGATAGCAACTATTCAGAAAACTGGATGGATTTCTTTCCGACGACTCTAACCTACTTCGATTCAAAGCATGTCAAGTTCAACACAAGATGTACCTTGGGGGAAAGTATGACATGGCATTTTGACCTGAATATATTCGAACTGATTCAACAAGTTAGGTTCGACTGTCATCAAGGGCAGTAAGTCTAGAGCAATGATCGTGAGGTCCAGAAATCAAATACAATGCTACTATGAAGTCGTGATCGAACGGATTTGAGAGATATGTAATGCAAAATGTTCGAAGTATGGAATAAGTTCAATATAGAGGAGGGATCGGCTATAACCATTCTCCAACATAGGGATCGGCATGTTTTCAGGAAGCAAGTGCAATTAAATACCAAACAATCAATATTTCAAGATTCATAAGTCCAATGCTTATGAAATTTTATGAGAAAGATGTAGGGACCCTAGGAATCGCACCTCAAAAAGATAAAATAAAGAGATCAGCCCTCTTCCCTTAATAGGGATACGCTGAAAACAAAAGACAACTCACAATGAAGCAAAGATCAAGCAATAACTCAAGTTATACTAATTTAATCGGCATAAAACTTTTAGGCTAAGCACATTACAACATGGGAAAGCTACCATAGGGATTGCACCCCTGAATTCGTTCAAATAGGGATCGGCACCGATCCCTATTCCATGGGATTTCCTTAGGATTTAGTCATGTGATCCTTCTGATGGGTCGATATGGTTTTGGAGATCCTTCTACCGAATTTTTAGGAAGATATTTTGCCATCTTCATTTATAAATATAGGCTTGGTTGTTCATTTTTGGGACTTTTACGTCGTTAGTTACTTTATACTTCATTGCAACTAAGGATTTTTATTCGAACTATATCGTACTCAGTTTACAATGTTATTTATAAAGCAATCTATTCAAAGTGGACGTAGGCAAACAACATCGAACCACTACAAATTGCTATATTCATGTTATTGCTTTGATTTATTTCTATTTCATTACTATTTTCCCCCATTTTCATTTTATACTCTTCATTTATTTCTCTTCAAAACTTTTATTAGGTGTTTGTGCCAACTTTTGCTGCAAATAAAGATTAACACGATGAGAGTTTGGTGATTTCACTTCAAAAACAAACTCTAAAGACATGTATACATCCAATCCAAATCCTTTTTCCACCGATTCACATAAACGAAACTCAATAGAAGGATAAAGAGAAGTATTCCACAAACGATATATGACAATCCGCAAATCCGTACCCTTTGAATCGACAATAATCCACACATGTCCGACCTAAAAAGCACCGACTGACGAAAAGTCAAGAGAAAGAAAAGAAGAGAGAAGAAGAGAAGAGAAGAGAAGAAAGAGAGAAGATAGAACCAAAGAGAATAATACAGAATCTCACATCACAGCGGAAAATATATAATATTATATAAATGATCTTTACAAAACAGGAACTGTATATATACATACATAAATCAGAGTTCAACAATAAATCAACAGTTATCAGCATGAACAGTTATAATAACATGCCCTCACAATTGCTGATAATATAAAAAACTAAGCAAAGCACAGCGGATAATCAAAGCAGCTACGTGTATAAGAAATGAAGATCTCCAGCTCTCCTGCTGAAGCTCCAAAAGCATCAAATCAAGACCTGAAAATATACTCGGTCTGACTTGAGCATTGAATGGGAAGAACGCCCAGATCAGTTTGGTAAACCAGCGTGAGAAACACACTCAAATGAACTTATTAAGTGGAAATTAGCCACAAGGGCCTCTTTAGCAAGTGGAATTAGTTTCTAGGACACACAACTAAAATAATTACTTTTAAGGACAAAACACAAAATAATTAGTTTTTAGGGCCTAAAAACCTATGAAATTATGTCCTTGAAAGTATTTGGACTGCTGACTTTGTTTTTGAAAGCAATTATTCTGCTGATTTTGGCCTTGAAAGTAATTTCTTTGAATGTGTGTCCTAGAAACTAATTGGACTGTAAATTGTCCTTCTGGTAGAATGCCCCATTTATTAAATTATCAAACTTTTCCTTTATCAAAACAAAAATATCTCGTAAGACAAGTCCACACATAAACATGGACATGTTTTTGCCTTATGATAACTAAAACATATCATATCAAATCCTGTTATATTATAGTAGTGTCAACTATATACAAATAATATTAATCATAGCCGAAATTGTTACATTGATTAAATTCCAGCATATAACCCAATTGGGTAATACAATCAAAATGGCAAACACGTAGTGGGGTTTGGATTTCCATACAAATGACCAGGTGAAGGGACTACCTTCCCGAAGTACATCTCTAGAAGAATGTACCGAGGAACAGCACAAAGGAACATCTACCAACATAAGACCGGCCCACCTCTATAACTAGATGGTACCGAATATATCATCCTTTTGTCGTTACCGACCTTTACCGAGGGACCTCATAGCATACAAACCACAATAATCAGATACACGACGTCATAGCATGTAAAGGTATATCTAGAAGAGGATGATCATATCCTACTTGAGAATGACCCACTTAGCCCTAGTGCATTTAACCATGTTTTGGTCATTTCCGGTTGATGAGGCTAGAGGTAACGATTACCTTTCACAATCATAATCACATCACTTAGAATGCCACACAGCCATATCTATTGACTACTAATTGCCTTCCATAAAAATACAACCTGTAAGCTCATACGTCTCAAGAAGGGTGTTAAGTTAAGGGAAGTTTCCTTCTCCGCCATCACTGATGACGTTTGTAAAAACCAATGTACGTAATCTGTAGAAATGCAATGTCAGACAAACATCAATATAAGTTGTCCAGGAATAGGACAAACCGAAGGTACTTTCCTACCACATCCTGTTGGGAAATCCCAAGGATTAGTAGTGAATAGTCCTTGCATTGGATATTTCATAATGAAGAGATCATTGCTACTGGATGTATATTGGGATTTTTACGATCAACAAGGAGTCCCCCACTACGAAATTCCGGAATATCAATATCATCACAAAAACCTGCACAATCGTCGCATATACATTGGTCCGAAGTGGTTTTCAAATAAATCTGATTCCGTCCTCTTCGCACCAACAATGTAAAAGCTTTTCTCAACCTCACACAGAAACTAAGTCTCATAGACTTATCATGTCTCCAACTTTCAACTTACTATCCTTCGGGCTAAGAAGGAAGCTCGGTAGATTAGAGTAATACTCCGCATTATACGAATCAACATCCTCAACACAAAGGATAATCAAGCCTACACAGAAGGCTACGTACTAAATGTACGACTAAATAGTTCCCACATCAAGTCGAGGAACTAAAATTTGGCCAAGTTTGATAGTCGGTTATTTAACTATCAAAACAAACAAACAAATTTCAGCACCATAGCAATCACTAGGCCCTTTTAATTAATCTTCTATTAATTAAATCATTTGTCAAATATTCACTTCAAATTATCTTTAAAAATATATATTCTCAAAATCATTTCAACATTGGAAAACATTTCCAAATACTTATTTAATAATAAGCAATTCACAATTCAACTTATATTTTCAACACATAGAAAATATTTCATATATTTAAATCAGGATTAAGTATATATTTTATTCTTTAAGGAAAACATTCTCTATAAACACATTTACTTGGGTCAAAATGGATGTTGCGTAAAACATCGTTATGACAACCAAAAATCACTAGTATAGGGATTCGAAAATAAGATAGATATATAAACTCCAATACTATACAAAAAAATTTCCTTTCGAAAATCATTTACTATAACAACAATGTTATAGTCCATCATTTCCTTGCTTCTCAAAAACGTCAATTTCAACAATGAATGTTGGAACCTATGGTTTCGATACTTAACACATTTTAAAACCATCTTTAAGACATTTTATTCTTTTAAAAAAATTACTTTCCAAAACATTTACTCAACTTAAATGATTATTATTTACTGTCCAAAATCGTGAATATAATTTGTTTACTAAATCCAATATTTCTACACATTTATTAAAGGATTATCCACTGTCCAAAATCGTGAATGAAATTCCTTTAATAAATTGTAATAATCAACTTATCAAATTCAATTTGATTTCGGATTTATATAACAATTTTTATAAATTCCTTTTACATTTTATAAAAACTTCAACTTATAAAATTCCTTTATTAACTAATTCCATATATATTCCAATTACATGCCAAAACCCAATTTATAAGTTTATTCACTTATATCATTTATTTACAAATTCGTTCTTTTATAACTTCACAAATTATATAAATCGTATTCACTTATAAAATCCATTTACAACTTCATTTTAACATTTACAAAACTTGTCTATAATTCGATTAGTTTGATTTATAAAATACCAATTTTATAAATCCCATATATAAACCATTTAATATAATTCAAAAACTGAATTTAAACTACTTACCAAATCATTAACTCAATATTTCAAAATTCACATTTTGATTTTATTTCACAAAAGTCATAATTTTTATAACATAAAAATTATAACATTTATTTATTTAAAATAAATTCAATTCCTTTATAACAAAAATCAATAAAACGTTTATTTCTAAAATCATTTTAAAATCCTTTTAAATTTGAAAATCATCAATTCAACGTTCTAAAATTCCAAAAATAGGTCCAATGCTGCAACAGCACTAAATACAACAATCACGGCGTCCAAAACATCATATATCATATGATAACAGCATATAAAACAATATCTATAAATAAATCAATACTGGTGAGGAATCCAGTTGGATCCCTCCAACCTATCACCTGCAACAAATATACATATTAGAATATGTGTACAATGTCCGCTTTAAGGCAGACGCACGTACAAAGGGTCATCCGTTCATACACGGGAACGTATAGGATCATCTGCTCAACTAGGCAGGGCATATATCCAGATATCAATCAATATATATATATATAATATCATATATCATCCAAACAGTCATCAATCACCATAAATAATATTTATCCTTACTTATATAAAAATATCAGTGAGTCAAAAAGAGAGAGTTGTACTCACATTGCTTGTAGTCATCGCGATAGCGATTTATTCCGATAAAAATTAAGGGAGCATTTAATTTCAACCAAAATTTTCACTAGCTCAAATAAATCCCAATCCAGCTCCATAATGTAGCGCTCGTCAGTACAGACCCAACGCAATTCGTTTCGTGCGAAACGGACCTCTTACGAAAATGTTATTCAATTTATAAGTTTATACGAATTTATATAAATTAATTTACTATTTTATTTTTATATTTTGTTTCAAACCCTAGATCAGAGCCGTTAGATTTGGCTAATGAGAATCAGGGCCATTAGCTATCTTCTTCCACATCGTTCAAACGTGCGTGAATAAAACCCATACGTTGCCGTCTCTTCAACCAAATTATGCGCCTTCATCGACGATCGTGACGACGATCAGCTAGCACCATTTTGATGCCCATCATCAAATCCGTCACCGCCCCAAATCGTGGAGAGCTCGGCCCTTTTATCTTGCTCGAAATTCGTGCGCAGATGTCATAGGAACGCGAGCAAATTATAGTCTCCATACGACGTTGTTTCAGATCTCCACCGTTGAGATTATAGAGCTCGATATGATCTTCATTTTTGTAGTTGGACATTTCTCGAATTAATATGTGGATTGGAAGAAATCGAATGAAGAAAAATTGAATTTTCTGGGCATTTATTGTATATGGCGGCTAGCCTTAGAGGATTAGGGTTTGATGAAAATTGTGAAATAGTTTGGCCTTTTATCGAAAATTTACGTGCACTATTTATCCGGAAATTTGCCGAACTCGAAAGGAAGCATGCCGCCTGGCATTTATAATGTTTTACCCCTATTCCGAATGCAATGGAATATATATCGGAAGCCAATTCGATCGTATTTGAAAGATTGGTTTTCAAATCGAATTATTTAAATATAAAATTCACTTAAATGGATTTCTATGCGTTTTAGCTTGCCCTGGACAAACTGTAAACCAGATTGACACGAAATTTGAAATCTTACAATAATATAACATTACGGACCCGATAAAACTGGTTTCGTCGATATCTGAGACTACATGAAAAATGATTATTTTCACTTGTCAATTAAATATTAAAATATTCAATTTCTGCAAATTAACTTTTAATTCAATTTTAAAAGTCTACCAACGTCATTTTAATTCAAATAGAAATTAATTCAACATTATAAATTATTTTCATTCACTCTAAATTCAAATATCAATTATTTACGTAATTTCAAATATTAAATTATCAATTTAATTATCCAATTAAATCACTATATTTAAAATCAATTAAATATACGAATTTCAAATGACTAAAATTCTGGATCATTGCATTCTCCCCTACTTAAGAGAATTTCCTCCTCGAAACAACAAAGTAAGAAAAAGCTACAACATCATTGACTTTTCAAACAATTCGTTCAAATTAGATTTCAAATTCGCTTAAGTGTTTACCTTTCCCAAAATCCATTAGTTAAACTTCTTATAAAAACTTTTTAAGTTTTCAAATCCATTCATAGTTATTCTTTCAAAACCAACCAATATTGTTTAACTTTTATAACTCAAAATCCAAATTTTTCCAAAATTCAAAAAAAAATCCAATGCCTTAAATTTCGAAAAAATTCGCCAGCGTCTCCTTTGCGCAGTTCGATCGTAGTAGGATCACAACATATATATATATATATATATCACAAATATACATCTCATCTTCGAAGATGTGACATCCCGTAGGGAAAAAAGTATAAAAGTACGATATGTAATCCGAGATATGTACCTTATATACTATTAGCGAGCATATACGGCTAATATAGCGCCAAAACGACCTCCAAAAGCGAAACAAGCGCAATACGCACCTACTAAACCCTCAACAAACCATGAGAAATATGTATATATGAAAGTAATATCAATATACAACATATATCAATACAACAACTGTATACGCCGATATAGCAAATGCAATCACCATAACAAATCCAACCATCAACCAACTATCATCCAACTAACATCCATAACCAAATCAATACACTTTCACCTCTCATTAATATTTACTGAATTGATTTTCAACTTAATCACATTTGATTCATTAACATTGGATTTACTAACATTCATTCATTCATATCCAATTAGTTTACATTCACTAATTCATATTCCAATTTGTTCACTTCCAAATCAAATCAAATCAATTCTATTTAAATTCACTTAACCTCCCATTTGAATTCAATTATTTAGCTTTCAATTTTATTAATTCAATTTCATATGAATATTTTATGCAATCAACTAACAACCATTTAACAACCAATGCATAACCAACATTACCAAATTAATTCACTTTACTTCGTTTACATTCAGTTTGGTTTAACACATTTAATTTCAATTGGTTTAATATTCAATTTAGATTGAATTCTAGTATTCACTATAATCACATTTTTATACAACACTTTCAATATTATTGTTAATTCACAACTTCTTAACAACAACATTTTTAATGCTAATTCATTATACATTTCATGTTAAATTTCCTTATATAACTCAAAATTCTTACTCATTAAATGACTTCGTTTCATTAATTCACTTTATTAATTTACTTCTATACCCAAAATCAACTTGATTCAACATCACTTAAGTTATGTTTCATTTCATCTCTAAAGTCGTTTTATTTACCTTAAGTCAATCATATCACCATTCAAATTCAATTTTTTTTTTTGCCTAACCAAAAGTGTTTAACCATTTTAACAATTGGTTCTACTTACATTTTCCCACTTTATAAGTTATAAATCTTATTTTTCAAACTTGCAAATTCATGTTATATAGTCACTTATCTTTTAAGGTTAATAACTTATCAAATCCAGTTAAAATCCAATTCCTTTTATTTAACTTTCCTTTGGTTAAATTTATTGTGCTACTTACATCTATTTCAACTTTACCAAGTTAAAATTTTCATTTCATCTTACTTATATTTATCAGTTTCCACTTGGATTTTAAATCAAATTTGCTTATCACAACAAAACTTCAATATTCAATTTACTATTGGTAGCAAATCCATCACACAGAAACTCGAAAATGATATCGATGACGCTGTAGTCATCACCCTTATTATTTCCCAGCAACAATAGTGAATTCAGTGCTTTATATTCTTTTTTTTTAATTCTTTTATTTATAAATCTTTCACTTATATAATTTTACTATTTCACTTACATAAGATTATTTCAAATTCTTTTATCTTATTAAGATTTATAACAATATAATATCTTTAACTTTGAAAAATAACTTCCAAAATAAATGGGATTCAAAATTTCCCAATTCTTAATTTAAATCCATTTTCATTTACAACTTATATTTATAAATATATTCATATAGTTTTACTTCTTATATATAAGATTATTTCACAATTGTAAATCATATTAATTATAATTCCATATTTATAATTCATTTACTTATATAATTTATTCTCTTACAATTGTTGTTTTTATTATTTAGATTATTCAAACAACTTTTATTAACTTATATATATTTACATTTTCAACAACCAAACAATTCATTTATATATACTTTAATAATTTTCTGAAAAAATATTCTCATCATATATAAAATATAATTGAGGTAAAATTATTTCATTTACCTAATTTAAAATGATACTATGTCGACTTGCCTCATTTAAGTGTTTGGAAATCCCTATCGATAACATGGCATCCCACATACCGACCAGAATTCACAAACAGCTCAACGGATAAGCAAACACAATGTAAAATATTTTATATTCAATTAACAAATACGCGCTCATATGTATAATACACTCAACTAAATCTAGGGTGCTACTCCCTATCTATACTGAGTACACATCAAAGCTTACGAATATAAAAAATCTAAGCTCTGATACCACGTGTGACGACTCGCAAATCCGCACCCTTTGAATCGAAAATAATCCACACAAGTCCGACACAAAAAACACCGACTAAGGGAAAGTCAAGAGAAAGAAAAGAAGAGAGAAGAAGAGAAGAGAAGAAAGAGAGAAGATAGAACCAAACAGAACAATACAGAATCTCACACTGCAGCGGAAAATATATAATATTATATCAATGATCTTTACAAAACAGAAACTGTATATATAAGTACATATATCAGAGTTCAACAATCAATCAATAGTTATCAGCTTGAACAGTTATAGTAACCTGTCCTCACAATTGCTGATAATATAAACAAGTAAGCAAAGCACAGCGGATAACCAAAACAGCTACGTGTATATGAAATGAAGATCTCCAGCTCTCCTGCTGAAGCTCCAAAAGCATCAAATATAGACCTGTAAATATACTCGGTCTGACTCGAGCATTAAAAGGGAAGAACGCCCGGATCAGTCGGGTAAACCAGCATAAGAAACACACTCAACTGAATATATTATATTATCAAACTTTTCCTTTATCAAAACAAAAGTATCTCGTAAGACAAGTCCACACATAAACACGGACATGTTTTTACCTTACGATAACTAAAACATATCATATCAAATCCTCTTATATTATAGTAGTGTCTACTATATAAAAATAATATTAATCATGGCCGAAACTGTTACATTGATTAAATTCCAGCATATTTCTCAATTGGGTAATACAATCAAAATGGAAAACACGTAGTGGGGTTTGGATTTCCATACAAATGACCAGGTGAAGGGACTACTTTCCCGTAGTACATCTCTAGAAGAATGTACCAAGGAACAGCACAAAGGAACCTCTACCAACACAAGACCGGTCCACCTCTATAACTAGATGGTACCGAATATAACACCCTCCGGTCTTTATCGACCTTTACTAAGGGCCCTCATAGCATACAAACCACGATAATCAGATACATGACATCATAGCATGTAAAGATATATCTAGAAGAGGATAATCATATCCTACTTGAGAATGACCCACTTAGCCCTACTGCATCTAACCCTCTTTCGGTCATTTTCGGTTGATGAGGTTAGAGGTAACGGTTTCCTTTCACAATCATAATCACATCACTTAGAATGCCACATGGCCATTTCTATTGACTACTAATTGCCTTCCACAAAATACATCCCTTAAGCTCATACATCTTAAGGAGGGTGTTAAACTAAGAGAAGTTGCCTTCTTTGCCACCACTGATGTACGTTTGTAAAAACCAATATATGTAATATGTAGAAATGCAACGTCAGACAAACATCCATACAAGTTGTCCAAGAACAGGACAAACCGAAGGTACTTTCCTACCACATCCTGTCGAGAAATCTCTAGGATTAGTAGCGAATAGTCCTTGCATTGGATATTTAATAATGAAGAGACCACTGCAACTGGATGTTTATTGGTATTTTAACCCAAAACGATCAATAAGCAGTCCCCCGCTACGAAACTCCGGAATACCAATATCATCACAAGCAACCTGCATAATCGTCGCATATACGTTGGTCCGAAGTGGTTTTCAGATAAATCTGATCCCGGTCTCTTCGCACCAACAACGCAAAAGCGTTTCTCAACCTGACACAGAAAATAAGTCTCATAGGCTTATCACATCTCCAACTTTCAACTTGCTATCCTTCGGGCCAAGAAGGAAGCTCGATAGTTTGGAGTATACTCCGCACTATATGAATCAACATCCTCAACACAAAGGATAATCAAGCCTACACAGAAGGCTACGTACTAAGTGTACGACTAAATAGTTCCCACATCAAGTCGACACACAAAGGATCAAAATGGATGTTGCGTAAAACATCGTTATGACAGCCCAAAATCACTAGTATAGGGATTCGAAAATAAGATAGATATATAAACCCCAATACTATATTAAAACATTTCCTTTCAAAAATCATTTACTATAACAACAGTGTTATAGTCCATCATTTACTTACTTCTCGAAAACGTCTATTTCAACAATGAATGTTGAAATCTATGGTTTTGATACTTAACACATTTCAAAACCATCTTTAAGATAATTTATTCCATTTAAAAGATTACTTGCCAAAACATTTATTCAACTTAAATGATTATTATTTACTGTCCAAAATCGTGAATATAATTCGTTTACCAAATCCAATATTTTTACACATTTGTTAAAGAATTATACACTGTCCAAAATCGTGAATGAAATTCCTTTGATAAATTGTAATAATTAACTTATCAAATTCAATTTGATTTCGGATTTATATAAAAATGTTCATAAATTCCTTTTATATTTTATAAAAACATCAACTTATAAAATTCCTTTATTAATTAATTCCATATATATTTCAATTACATGCCAAAATCTAATTTATAAGTCAATTCACTTATATCATTTATTTACAAATTCGTTCTTTTATAACTTCACAAATTACATAAATCGTATTCACTTATAAATTCCATTTATAACTTCATTTTAACATTTACAAAACTTGTCTATAATTCAATTACTTTGATTTATAAAAATATCAATTTTATAAATCCCATATATAAATAATTTAATATAATTTAAAAACTCGATTTAAACTATTTACCAAATCATTAACTCAATATTTCATTTGATTTTATTTCACAAAAATCATAATTTTTATAACATAAAAATTATAATATTTATTTATTCAAAATAAATTCAATTCCTGTACAATTCAAAAATCAATAAAACCTTTATTTCTAAAATCACTTTAAAATCCTTTTAAATTTGAAAATCATCGCTTCAACATTTTAAAATTTCAAAAATAGGCCCAATGCTGCAAAAGCGCTAAATACAACAATCACGACATCCAAAACATCATATATCATATGATAACACCATATATAACAATATCTACAAATAAATCAATATTGGTGAGGAATCCAGTTGGATCCCTCCAACCTGTCACCTGCAACAAATATACATATTAGAATATGTGTACAATGTCCGTTTCGAGGCAAACGTGCGTACAAAGGGTTATCCGCTCATACACGGGAACATATAGGGTCATCTGCTCCACTAGGCACGGTATATATCCAAATATCAATATATATATATAACATATCATATATCATCCAAGCAGTCATCAATCACCATAAATAATATTTATTCTCACTTATATAAAAATATCAGTGAGTCAGAAAGAGTGAGTTATACTCACATTGCTTGTAGTCGTCGCGATAGCGATTTATTCCGATTAAAATTAAAGGAATGTTTAATTTCAACCAATTTCACTGGCTTAAATAAATCCCAATCCAGCTCCATAATGTAGCGTTCGTCAATACGGACCCAACGCAATTCATTTCGTGCGAAACAGACCTCGTATGAAAATGTTATGCAATTTATAACTTCGTACGAATTTATATAAATCAATTTACTATTTTATTTTTATATTTTTTTTCAAACCCTAGATCAGAGCCGTTAGATCTGGCTAATGAAAATCAGGGCCGCTGGCTATCTTCTTCCATATCGTTCAAACGTGCGTGAATAAAACCCATACGCCGCCGTCTCTTCAACCAAATTACGCGCCTTCACCGACAATCGTGACGACGATCAGCTAGCACCATTTGGAAGCCCATCATCAACTCCATCACCGTCCCAAATCGTGGAGAGCTCGGCCCTTTATCTTGCTTGAAATTCGTGCACAAATGTCATACTAACGAGAGCAAATTATAGCCTCCATACGACGTTGTTTTAGATCTCCACCGTTGAGATTATAGAGCTCGATAACTCTTCATTTTTGTAGTTGGAGATTTCTCAAATTAATGTGTGGGTTGGAAGAAATCGAAGAAAGAAAAATCGAATTTTCTGGCCATTGATTGAATATGGCGGCTAGCCTTAGAGGATTAGGGTTTAATGAAAATTGGGAAATAGTTTGGGCTTTTATAGAAAATTTACGCGCACTATTCATCCGGAAATTTACCGAACTCGAAATGAAGCGTGCCGCCTGGCATTTATAATGTTTACCTCTATTCTGAATGCAATGGAATATATATCGGAAGCCAATTCGATCATATTTGAAAGATAGATTTTCGAATCGTATTATTTAAATTTAAAATTCACTTAAATAGATTTCTATGCGTTTTAGCTTGCCCCAGAAAAACCGTAGATCCGATTGACACGAAATTTAAAATTTTACAATAACATAAAATTACGGATCTAATAAAACTTGTTTCGTCGATATCCGAGACTGTTTGAAAAATGACTATTTTCACTTGTCAATTAAATATTAAAATATTCAATTTCTGCAAATTAGCTTTTAATTCAATTCTAAAAGTCTACCAACATCATTCTAATTCAAATAGAATTTAATTCAACATTATAAATTATTTCCATTCACTCTAAATTCAAATATCAATTATTTACGAAATTTCAAATATTAAATTATCAATTTAATTATCCAATTAAATCACTATATTTCAAATATAAGTTATTCAGCTTATAAAATTAACTCTTGAATATTTAAAATCAATTAAATTTATGAATTCCAAATGACCGAAATTCTGGGCCGTTACACAACACTTCTCTGTTCTTCTAGCCATTTTTTCCATAACTTAACACGAATACCATCTAAACATGCAGTAATAGGCAACGCTCGTTCATCCGAAATCCAACTATTAAAAATTTCAGCAACATGTGAACTATATTCACCATAACATTTCATCGAAAAACCTAATCAACCCACTTATCATAAGGATTGTCTTTCAAAAAATTCACACAGCAATACCACCTATTTCACAAAATTTAGAACGGACTTCTTAAAACTCATACAAATTAGAAGCCCTAGAATACATTTTCAACAAATCAACAATATACAAATTTGCATTCTTTGCCATTATAGCTGAAAGAAGATTCTGTTATATATAGAGATAGCAGTAATTATGAAAGGATGAAGGAAAAATTTAATGAACACCTAAAACCAAACCTTGATGGCGATCCGACATAAAAACCAAACCACGATCTTCTTGATGCATTTGTTTAAAATGATTCAAAAACCATTTTCAATTATCCAATTTTTTCAAAGAAACTATACCTATAGCTAAAGAAAAAAACCTTTTTATTAAAAAACATATAACAAAATTTAATCATGTGTCAACTTAAAACTGCTACATGAAAGCTGATACCTAAAAACAGATAGCTATATTTGAATACTATACGTTAGAACATGTTTAAATTATAATACCTAAAAACTTAATACTAAGCAATAATCTAATACACACCAATTCCACAAATGCAATACTACAAAATATCACTTTTTGCACATTAACTAATACTAAGAAAAACTGATATAGGATAAAAAGAATACCAACAAAACCTGAAAAAATGATACTAGATGGTTTTTACAATAATCGTACAAAACCATCACAGAATTCACAGACAAAAAAAAATAAAAACTTTCCTTGATTACCAATTTCGCTACAGCACCCATCAAAACACATGGACGTCGCCTTAAATGAGTAGCATCTGAAAACATCATAGCTCGACAATGCTTGAAACCAAGTATACAAGCACCAAACCAATAAACACCCATTCAAATTGAATACTGCAAGGATTAACGTCTATATCGAAATAACTACCTGGCTTATACATCCTCAATGCTTCTAAATACGAATTCAAATCATTGTAGGACTATCATTACCATGCAATTACATCAAAGCAAATTGTTTTTTGGAATAAGCAAAAGAGTAAGACAAGTAAAAAATTTATTCTCTTTCAAAATCATGATATATCTTTAGGCTTTTTACTAGGACAACTAAGAATATCATCAATGATCAACAATTTAACAACTGCACTAGAAAGATGTGGATTATTCATATACTAAGACCTGCCCCACAAGAATGCTCACTATCCATATGTCTGGTTGTCCCGAATCACAAGAACCATGCACTTTAAAAAGACAACTATCTTTAGAAGAAGAGCAAATAATAGTAATTCTCCTAGCACAATTCTTCAAAAATACTAATTCATATCTCCTTTGAATTTCGTATGTCATCAAAAATTCTCTAAAATCATCAGCTTCTCCAAAAAAAAACCAACAAAATCAGAAATGGATAATTTCGAACTTCTCTTCAACATATCCTTCAAATAACTTTTACTATGAACAACAATATCAGAACACAAAGATCCACTAGAAGTTGCATAACTAGGAAGAGTAGATGAAATCGAAATAGAACTATCACCATCATTTTCCAATAGAGAACTCTTAATCTTAACAGTAAAAGGAAAGAATGCACTCTTCTTATACAATTGAAAACAAATTATATTTTGAAGATCAGAATCGGTATCAACCATAATAACTTTACCTCAAGCATATAATAAATCTCAATAGATGAAGTAGTAAGTTGAGATCAATATCGAATTTTTTTACTCTTCAGATCATAAAAAGAACAGTCAACAGACAGCTGAGTACTGAGAGTATTATCATCGAATACAAACAAAACAAGAAGGCTATTGTCACCACTGCAAAAGAAAAAACATCAGTAAAGAAATGATTGATTCAGGTTGTCATTTTATTCTAATACAATAATTTTTTTGTATAACACAAAGCAGAAACAAAAAAATAAAACATGTTTTTCAAAAATGATACCCAGGTATATTAAACTAATACTCAAGCACACTTCATCAAATGTTTAATACTAGCAAAACACTAATTAAACTCATTGATTGTTTGATACATATCATCATATTTACTCTGTAACAACTTCAATTTTATTATATACTCAAATAACAAAACAGTAAAAAAACTTCCATTGCATCGTTATGAAAAATGATACTAACAAAAAACAAAAATGATACTTAAAAACCGATCCTTGCTAAACTCAACACAACAATTCATTTCCAATGAAATCAATATGAATACAAAATATACATCAGTAATCAAAAAAAAAATTAACATTCAATTTAAAACACATAAGAAAATATTAATTCATAAAGAACAGAAAAAAATAGTCGACATCTGCTGCTACTTCCCAAAATTGTCATAGAATATCAAAAAAGTAAACACAACAACAAAATTAAATTTTATTTCAAAAAATAAAGACGTTCAAAAATTAGAAACAAAAATCAAACTTGGATAAAACAAAAGGAAAAAAAAAGAGTAATAGAAGAATGCCTAAATCAGTAAACAACATTCGAAATCAGAAAACGAGATTCAAAATCAGAAAATTATGAATGGAAATTATGAAATGAGATTTGAGAATTTAATTTTAAACGTGCAAAAAGGAGAGCACAGAAGACATAAAGGAGAGAAGAACGAGGTCGAGAAGAAAAAGAGAGCGCGTGGTTGGTAGGTAGAGCTCTTTGAAAACGATCTTGTCCTTGTGGAAAAATATCAATGAACTGTCCATGATAATAAAAAAAGCCTTTGAATATGTCATTTACAATATTTTCGGTAGGTGATAATTTTCTCAAATTTCCTAATCCTGTTATTCACTACGAATTTATTTAATTACGAATGTCGAGATTAAAAAATTCATTAGTTATAATTTTCTATGTAATTATTAATTATAATTTTCTATCCTAGAAGGAGATACCAGGCTCACTTTTAGAATTTGACGACTCATTTACAGAATCATGAAACTCAAATTTTATAGTTTTTGGATTTGACAAGGAAATGTAGAATAAAATTGAAATAAAAATCCATGACAGTAAGAACATGCATGATAAACATGCCCAACTGTAACATGTATGTATGCAGCCGTTCGGATAACATGCACAAATCCAAAGCAAAAAAGCGTGAACAGGCCTAAGTTATAACCATAAACGGATTAAATAAGTGGCCCATATAATTATATCATAACATATACTCGCAACCTTAACGGGTTGTTAATCTACTGTCATGCTCCCTATCAAATAGACCGCATTCCAATATTTCGTTGCAAAGGAAATTTATTTCCAACCAAATTGTCGTTCATTTATGATTTCCGACTTCTCGGTACTCAGGTAATGAGTTAACGGAATTGCTAGCAGTACCTGCTCAAAAAGCGAGAATCATGGTACTTCCGGCCTCATTGGATCACTGTCGGGTTTGGGAACCGCTTTTTAAGTAATTCAGAAAATAATATTTGAATTTGACTAATCATACAGCAAGTATGGACGATTGTGCATGCTGAGCGAGTACATCTAGCGCTCCTAAATTAATTTTCATGAGTAACAAACCCAATAAAAATAACTTGATTTCACGAAAACTTTTACACTAATTAATGCAAATTTTAGTTGCAAATAGAAACAGCTAGCATGTGTCAAATAAGTGATTAGTTATATAAATTTGTGGGTGAGTTGTCAATTCATGAATCGATTAGTTACAATTCTTGATTTATGTGTAAGAGGTTTTGTAATAAACGATTTAGAAATTCGATAACTAAATCCCTTGTCTCTTGTTATTCTTCTCCATTGTTTTTTCAGTCTTTTCACTTCTTCAAATCATTCTACCGTTGTTCTAAATATTAAAGTAGAAACCAGTTCCTACCATTTGGTGTTTTAATTCTTATTCCAACTTTCTCTTTTTCTCATCTCTCATTCAACTAATTTTTCGTAACTTCATTTCATCAATATGGTTGAAATATTTCTCGTTCAACAAAACAGCAACACCCAAACCCTACAGCAACGTTGTGTAGTAGCCCTCCAACAAGTCAACCTTGTGTCTTAACAAGCCGCCCCTGTCATTCATTTAGTCGACATGCTATAGATATGTAACTCTATTTGTTTCTTTAGTTGAGCCCTTCACCAAAATCACTTCAATCTCATCATCAATGTCAAATCCCTCCACTAACACTTCAGCTACAACCACAAATGCACTAATCCACAACCACTTCTACGGTTCTACATATCCTTAATACCATCATATGCAAAAATCATCCTACCACCACCACATTTCCCTACCATCATCTCTAACTCCACCCTTGTACCAAAATCTTTACCCGAGTTACCCTTTCAAAGCGTCACTTCAGGACCACTTTAACAACTCATTTAACGGTAGTATCACCATACATACCATCAATTCAAAACCAAATCCCTATATCAACTAAGAATATTTTAATGTATGAAGCTATAAAGTTTCGTGAGAATAATTTAATTATTAATGTGACACCCTATATTTTTAATAACATTATTTATGATATTTAATTAGCTAAATTAAATGAAATAATGTGTTGACTAAGTAATTGAGATTTGATTTTAATTAATGGGTAGTATGCCATTTAAACAACAAATTAAAATAAGAGTGAAAATGAATTAGAGGCGGGGTAAAATAGGAAAGAGGTCATTCCTATATCCTTAAACCCTTGGCCGTGTATCTTATACACATTCATTTTTAATCTATCAAAATTGTTAAAACTTGAGACCAGCCACCATAACAAGAAAAGAGGAAGAAGATTGAGGAAAGCTAAGAAAGAAGCTTAATCAAATCAAATCCATCACATCTCAATCTCTTTAATCTCTAAAGCTAAGTTGAATACAGACTACATCTCATATTTCTTATTTTTGTTTTATTTTAAGATGTTGTCCGAAATGGTTGTGCAATGATTTGCCATATTTTTGAATGATAGAACGATTATACGTACTTGCTGATGATCTATGCTTGTTTATATTGATTTTATGATATGTTTTAAGGTAAAAACTCTATCAAATGACATCCAAACGCCTTGCAAATTTTTATATAGACTAGAAATGATATTCTAGAGATGAGTTTCAATTTTCAGAATTTTATGAATTTATGTGGAATTTACATAAATTTTCCAGTAAAGAAAATGTTATTTCAGGTTAAAATTTATTTACGGTCAAATAATTAATGGTTTGGGTCTGAAATTTATATATGTTAGAAAACATATAAAAAGTGATTTTTTGGAATTTTTGTACAATTTTCCTAAGTGTTTTAATAGATATATAAAATTATTTAAGCATGAGACTTAAATGTTTTATATATTTATAAAAAGGAGAAGGGGTATTTGTAAAATAATTCAATTTTTTATTTTTGGAAATTGGTTGTACATTTTGTAAATAGAAACTTGCAACCAATACAATTTGACAAACAAAGCAGGTTAGGTACAAAGAAATAGTTTAAAAGGATAAATATACATGTTTTTACTATTTCAATGCTTTCGGCACCATGTTTTCGCCTCCTTACCTTCGCCTTCGATTCCATCGAAACCAATCACATGGTATCGTGTAACTGGTATGTGGTGAATTGGACAAGAGGTGGAAGGCACTGAGTTGAAACTAGGGGTTCCAAAGGGGTTAAAGTGTTTCTTTGCTTTTAAATGAAAATGTGTCTGGTTGCTTTCGACTGAATAGCTCTCAACTAGGTTAATTGGTTTTAAAAGAATGGTTTCGATTGGGTTGCGCTTTTGTTTTAAATAACTACTTTCGACTAGGTCGAAACCTTTACTAATGCTTTTTACCTTTCGATCCAGATTGGTTTCGAAAGGGTTGATTTGCATTTTTAAACTTGACCAATTCTCCAATGCTTTCGAAGGGATAGTTTCGACACTATCACTTCTTTACTTAGGAATGCTTTCGAAAGAGATGCTTTCAACTTAAATGATTTAATGACCTTTTTTCTCTGAATTGAAGTATAACCCAAATGATTTCGAAAGAGACAGTTTTGATGGTTTCGAAAGGTGTTTCCACATGTTTTAAATTGAATCCAAGTGCTTTCGAAAGGGTAGAGTTTTGACGCTTTCGAAAGATTTTAGTGAATGGTTTCAAAGGGGTAGTTCCCCAAGGGTTTCGAAAGATTTCAAAGGAAAGATTTTTCCTATGTTTTCGAAAGACAACATTTAAAGGTTTTAAAGAAGGATGTCTAATGTTTTAAAGCTTTCAAAAGGAAGGTTTTTCAAAGCTTTCGAAAGAAAGAATTTGAATGGTTTCGAAAGGAAGGATTTCGCCTTTCGATCTAGGTTAAGTAAAGGATTTTACTTGGTTCCGAAATGGGTACTTTCAATGGTTTTGAAAGGGTAATTTAAAGGTTTTAAACAAAGGTTTCGAATGTATTAACTAGGCAATATAGCTTAAGTGTTTTCAAGTTAAAAAGGGTTTTGCCTTGTTTTGGGAGGAAAGGTAATATCCATTAATTTTCATCAATATTATCTTAAGTAAAGTATATATAATATGGCAAAATAGCTTAGATTAAATGAAAGAAATATTTTCCTTGTATAAGTATGATTTAGAAGGTTAAAATCATTTTGAGAAGAGTTTTCAAGGAAGAAGATGAAGGGTAGTTAACCCTAAGAAAATGACTCGGATTAGAAGACCTGATAGGACTTATGTAGGGCCGCGCCCTATGCTCATTAGCTATTATCCCCTAGATAATTTACTCCAGAATTCCACTGTGTAGGGCATAGTCACAAATAAGACTAGAATGATGGTTACTGTGATATCCCGGAATTTTTGGCAATATAGATTTAATAATCTGTATCTAAAATTGAATTAATTTCATAATTTCTGTAAATAAATTCGAATTGATTTAATAATCTTCTTTAATAAATAATTAATTAGTGAATTTATCTTTTAATAAGTTAATAAATATGTTTTCTATTTATAATGTACATATATTTATATATATTTTAAATAGATGAGTTTGGTTTTAAATTTAATTAATATAGCATATTTTCTAATTATAATATTCTAAAAATTGGGAAATTATGATTTATTTAATGATTAAGCTTTTCAAAACTATTTTTATAAATAATTATCTGATTTTAAATATATAAAATAAATGTTTTATTTGTTCAAGTTATATTTTAAGTTAAGTTTGAATACTAAAATAAAGTTATAAAAATGTTTGTTTTTGTTTTCAAATAAGAAAGTAATGTATTGTTTTTATTTATAATCATACTTGGTTTATCTTTAATTATTTATCTATATAACGAAGTATTAGAAACTAATTAATTTAGTTTAAAACTTTCATTAACATTTTAATTATAAATGCTAATTAGTCTTAGGACAAGTGTAGTTAAAATATGTAACTAATGTTACAAATGTAAACAAATTTAGACAAGTGTCAAATTTATATTTATATTTTTCTTTGATTTTAATTAAATCATAAATTTAGTTATATAAAACTTGCATTCTTTCTTCCCTTTCCTCTTTCTCATTTCCAATTCTAAAACCAAGAAACCTTTCAGCTGAAACCCTTCCATTTTAAAGTAATCTTCATTCTAATCAAACTCCTCATTTTCAAAATGCTTAGCAAAGATCCTTGTAGTATTCTCAAAACAAATCATGCAAATCTGTAATTACTCTTCAAAAATGCATATCCCTGAAACCATTTCCAAATTGAAATTTACTCCTGTAACTCATCCTCAAAAATGCATGGCAAAAATCCCTGTAATATTAGCATGCAAGTTTGTATTTTATTCAATCTGAAAGCATATGCAAATAATCTGAAATTGTTTCGTGCACATTTCTAATCAAATGCAAACTGCATTCTCCAAAAATCTGTAGCTTGCAGCCATTTTCCTCAAAAATGAAAGCCTGTCCACCATTTAAGCCTGCATTCATTTAAAATCTGGAATCATCAAAGCTTTAGTATTTTTCTTCAAAAAAAAGCCTGCATGCAATAATCTTTCAGCAAGCTTATTCATCATTCAACCTGTAACCAAGTGCAAAACAAAAATCTGCATTTTCATAATCTGGAAATCAAGCTACTGCAGTTTTAAATCAAGCCGGTTTCTTTTCAAACCTGGAAATTAAGGAAGTCTGCATCTTTTCAAACAAGCATACATGCAGTTTTCAAAAGCAAAAGCATATCAATTTTAAAAGTATCATAAGCTTTTCAATATGGGTGCTCTGTTCTTCATATCAAATTAGGTGAGTAACATTTTTGTTAAAAATTATTTAAGTATAAATTGGTCGCATGTTTACATCTGGAAATAAATATGTTTATGTGAATGTATATACGAATTATCTGTATGTTTATAAATGTATGGTGTGTGCATGGTTGATATTCCTGTAATCCTTCTGTTCTTAGTTTCAAGCTCTAGTTTTTGATTTAAAATCATATCTCTTGATCCAATCTGTGTTAAGGTTTAAGTTTTAAACAAAACTTGTTTGTTTTATCATAGAGAAGTTTTTAAAACTTTATTTAAGTTAAATTAAATTTGAAATCTCACTGGATATTTAAACAACAAAGCAAACTTTGAATGAGCGAAAACCCAAACATTTTAATTTATAAATCCAGGATTACAATTTGAGTACTTAAACTAAAACATGATTTTTAAATCAAAAATCAAAATTTTTAGTTTGGATTTGGATGTATATTTCTGGTTTGGTCAGAAATTGGTTTGTGGGTAGTCACTGGTGATCAGATTGATTTGGGGAGTCGTGGTTCTTCCTGGAGGTGGAGGAGTGATTGGAGAGTAGTGTAAATTATCTGATGGTGATACAAATCACCATGGAAGCAGTGATGTTGATTTCTTGTCTGTAACCTTAGATTTTGGGATGCTTAGTTAATGGGTCGTCATGACTTCAATGTTTGATCGAATGTCAAATGCTTTTAGGTGATTGTTGCTGAAGCATAGGCGAGGCTGTGGCCGGTGGTGGAGGATCTCTGGTGGTCGGAGCGCCGTAGATGAAGTGTTGACAGGTTTAAGAGGGTGTTGGTTTATCTGTTTCTAGGTTTAAGATTTGAACTCGAATTCAAATTCGAGTTGTATGTGAGCGATGTGATGATCGTAATGGATTGAGGGGTTGATCGTCGATGTTGGGAAGCCACCGGAGGTGGATGGAGTTGGCCGGAGGCACGGTGTACGTGCACCATGCACTTTTGGGTCTGATGAACTCTAGGTGGAAACAGAGAGGATGTCTCGAGTTTTTCCTCGAGTAGTTGCTGTGTTTGCTCGAAGTTTTTGATCTGATGACTCGAAGCAAAAAAAAATTTGGCTCGGGTTAGTGAAGTGTTACAGTTTTTGTAACCTGCCTGTAAATTTTTAAATTTAAAACAAATTTGAATGAATTTCAAAGTTGTAATGATAAGGTTTAAAACAAGTTTAAATCTAGTATCTATTATAGTTTCAAATGGTTTTGAATCTTATAGGTTTTTTAAAAAAAAATTGAAAGTGGGTTTTCGGCTTTTTAAAAAAATAATAGAAGAAACCTGACAATTTCTGGAAACTGGAATTTTATTAGAAAAAAACCTAAAACCTAATTTAAAACAGCAGTTTGAATTTAAAGATTAAGTTCAGTTTTTTTCAAAGACTTTTGAATCTTCAGGTTTTAAAAATGAAATTTGGGTTTTAATAAAAAAAGGGTTTAAAATCAAGGTTTAAAACAAAGTTTAATTCAAGTTTTAAGTCAAATGTTTTAAATAAATAATGGATTCAAGTATCTTGAATTCAAAATCTGGATATTTGAATAAGTTTTAATTTTTTTGAATGTTTTCAAAAACAAGTTTAAATATAAATAGCTTGTTAAAGGTAAATTTGTTTTCAAAACAAATATTTAAACTTGATTCTTTTGAATAAGTCTTTATAAAAGTTTTATAAATGGAAGTTAAGTGATTTGATAACTTGAATTTGTAAGTATAATAGTAATGTACTTAAAAACTTAATTTTTTTTAAATAAAATTAAGTAAATTAAGGCTTATCTTATTTAAGTTTTAAATGTAAGTAATAAATGTTATTTACATTTATTTTAAAAGATTATAAATGATATTTAAATTAGATTAATGTTTAAATAAATATCATTTTGAATTTTAGATTCAAAATGGAATTTGAATTTAAATTTTAAAATGCAATGTTCTAAGTACACTCTAATATTTATAAAAATCATTAATAAGAAATGGACTTTCTTAGAGATTATTAAAGTATTAAAATGATCATATGAATAAGATAATTAAGGAATGTCTTATTTATTTAATTTATTAATTGATAATTTAGATTAGTTTATAATTAAGAAGTAAATTAGAAAAGTAAATTAAAGAATGATTAATAGTTAATGAAGGTCATTAACTAGGGATTATTTAACAATTAATTAATATGATTAATTTAAATAATTAATTAGATCAATTAATTAAATGATAATCAATTGTGAAATTTATTTAAGTTAATTACTTTATAAAAGTAATTAAGAAATTAATTACTTAATGTAATTAATGAAGTTTATTGTGATTATTTTAAATTAATTAATTAAATTTAATTAATTTTAATCACTTGTTGGTTGATAATAATTACTTAATGTAATTTATGGAATGTAATTACTCAGTGAAGTAATTAAAGATAATTACTGGATGTAATTAGTGGATAATGATGGAATTGTGAAAGTAATTTGGATTAAATTACTTTGTATAGCTAATCAAGGGATTAATTAAAGAAATTAATTAAGGAGTAATTAATTTGATAAGTAATTAAGGGTAGTTAATTACTAAATGTGATTAATCAAAGGTGATTAATAATTATGGTTTAATTGAGACTAATTACTGAATGTAATCAATTTAAATAAGATAATTAATTAAATATAATTAAGGATCATTAATTAATATAATTAATGATGTAATTAAGATTGATTAATTAAGATTAATTAATCAATAATAAGTTATTAAGGGTAAATAATTAATTGTAATTAATTAAGTTTTAACGTAATTAATTATAGTTAATTAATTAATGAAGTAATTAAAGGTTAATTACTGTATTTGGTTTAGAGTAATTAATTTTGTGAAATTAATTAAAGTATAATTAATCAGGGGTGATTAATTAAGATGATAAATTAGAGGTTCATTAATTAATTAATTAATTTGTAATTAATTATTGAATATGTAAGCAAGATTTATATTGTGTTAAGTAATTAATTTAATTCACTTTAAATTAATTAGAGATGATGTAATTAATTTAATTCATTTTAAATTAATTATAGATCTTATGATTATAGATCATTGCTTATGAATGGATGATATTGGTTGCCTTGAATGGCTTGGAACCTCAACTATGATATTAGTAATGTTGAGTGGTATGGATGCATTAGTTGCAATGTGATAATGATATGGATTATCTTGATAATGATAATATGGATTATCTGTGGTGATGATTATCTATTGTGATATGTGAATTATCTATCTGCGTGTATATAGATAATTGTATTGAATTGTTTTAAACTCTAAAACAACTTGGACCTAAAAGACACGCTTTGGATTTCGATGAGACCGGGATCGAGCTTCCATATTTTGATATCTGAAAACCACATCGATCCAAATTAATGATAGGTCGTGAATCTTATGTGAAGAGTGAAGACTCGAGGTGTAAGGACTATTCGTCAGTATAACTCTGACGGTGATTCCGAGATGAGTTTGACGGAGATAGTATTTTCAGATTCGAGATGTAGATTCAGAGTGCAAGGGTTATCGTCATTAACTTTGAGGGTGATTCCAAAATGAGTGTAACGAGGTAATGCCTTCGGTTTCGATCGAACCCGGAACGAACTTGTATGGATTGAATGCTTTCAGAACATCATCAGGTGGACGATGAGCATTCTAAGTGATGTGTCCTACAAAGGTAATCGTAGCCTTAAGCCTCATCAACCGAGAATGGCTAAAGCAAGGGAGGTGCAGCAAGGCTAAGTGGGTCATGCCCAAGTAGGACGAGATTTTCCCCTGTCTAGAGGTCCTTTTTTATTTCGTCTTTGTGGGCGGTTGGATATGCACACCAACTGTGGGGTTGTCTTGTTCGGAACTATTCAGTAAGGAATGGTTCCGGCCTTATGTTGCAGGGGATTGGGAGTGATCCTTGGTACGGTGATCTAGACCACGTAATGTGCAGGGCGGTACCCCGGTAGCTCTACTATTGATGGAATATAAAATCCAATAAGTGCCAACGGTTTTGATTGTATTACCCACTTTTGTAGCTAGTAGCTGGAATTTAATAGATGTAACAATTTCGGCTATTTCATATTTACTTGAAAACCCTAGACCTATTATAATATCATTGGATTTCCTATAAAATGTTTTGGTTAGCGTAAGGCAAAAACTTTTCCATGTTTATGTGTGGGAAGTCTTACGTGATACCTTTCTTTTCAAAAGGTTTTTAAAATTAAGCAACTTTAACCTGTTACTCACACCAGACCCATGTCTGACCCGGAGTTTATCTTTTGTTTTCTTAAACTCTTGGGTACTCAAATTTTTACGAGTAGCCAAGGGTTTCAGGTTAGCTTTGACGAATTGTGGAGGAGCAATGGAGCAGGAGGCTTCAGCGTTGTAGATATGTTTAGTTTCCGCTGTGTTTGGTATCTCTGTGTTGTCTTTGAGTTGTATTGAGTTGTAATAACTAGATAGGTGTTTATAACTATCTAGTATGTGTTGTATAAGCTGTATATCTCTGATAATTGTTGTATACTATGTAATACTTATGTTATTAATATAATTTATTCGTTCCGCTGTTTAGATTCTGATGTGTTGTTTCTTCTTTCTTCTCTTTCTTTCTCTTTTCTATCCCTTTCTTTCTTATTAATGATACGTCATTCTGTGGAGACGGATGGTGGGTCATTGCAGTGGTATCAGAGCATTAGGTTGAGTGAATACCTAGGCTCTGGAGTGATTTCTTCCTTGAGTGAGCGTATTTGTAATTTTAAATATTTATATATATATATTTATCTATTT
Organism: Allium cepa; assembly: GCA_030765085.1. Lineage (NCBI taxonomy): Eukaryota > Viridiplantae > Streptophyta > Magnoliopsida > Asparagales > Amaryllidaceae > Allium > Allium cepa. Next base: position 448,602,773 of record CM060931.1, read on the forward strand.
CTACCTATCTGTTGGATTTCATGTTCGGGTTTTCCAATATAGGTTATAAAGGTAGATAAGGTAGTGGTGTTTGTAATACGATTACTACCATTGATTGGAGTCTGAATGTTTGAGGTTGGAAGTATATCTGTTGAGACCATAGACCGAATACTGTCTTGAGTAAGTTGTGCAGAGTGTAGAGATTTCATAGACCTCTGAAGGAAACCTGTTAAGGTTCGGAGACATCTTTGAAGTGCAGAGTTTGGTGAGTAAAGTTTTGGATCTGACGGTTGGGCAGAAGCAAGTGATGGCATTTTGATGCCACAGGAAGTGTAACTGCGTGATGAGATGCAGTATTTATGGATGTGTCCGTAGATATTTCTTTGAAATAAGTTTTAGGAAGTGTGTCTGCTTCAGTGTTGTGGCTGGGTTCAGCAGGATGTTGTGGCTAGCTTTGAAGTCCGAGTTTCTCGAAGAGCTTTGGATCATGAAGTTTTTGGCATCGGTGTCAGCAGTACAGATCGGAGTGTTCTGTGAGCCGACAGAGAGGTCTTAGCTGAGTAGTTTTTCTAGTGGTGGAGTTCAGAAGCAGTAGAGTGGATCCATTTCTTCAATGGATTGGATAGACCAGCGTAAGCTGTTCTGTTTGGTAAAGAGAGAACAGTTTTCTTTGGAAATTTATCTGAATTGATCGCAAAAGTGACTTGCGATAGTTAAATGTTCTCTTGGGTTATCAGAGATTTTCTGGATGTCTTCTGGGAAGACAAAGGTTTGTCTGCATCTGGAGATTGAGTTTTCTTATCGACTAGTATTCCAGGAGTGGAACAGGTGGTTCAGTGTAGTTGAAGGATGGTTCCTAGAGATAGAGTTTGATGAAACAGCTCAGATTTTTGGAGGAATTTATGAGTTTTCTTTTATGGATCTTTTGAACCATATTTCTGGGAAGTGATGTCCAGTTGTGCTTGTGTTCTTCATCAGCATTTTCTTCTACTTTGGATCAGAGTTGTGCAGCGGAAGCAGTTGGGAATGTTTCTGATTGTCTTTTCCGGATTAGGAGAAGTTTGTTGTCTTCTGCTGTTTATGGAGTAGAGTTGTGTTTTGGTTTTGATTAATCTTGAGGAGATTATTGTGTCGGGTTGTTTTTAGTTCTGTTTATTCTGGGGGCATCGGCAAGGGTTGAGCTGATCAGGAAGGATGAAGGCAGCCCAGGATCGTCCGAAGACTTTTGTGGATAAGAGACGGAGGAATTTGGAATTCGAAGTTGGAGACTTCGTTGTTGTTGGAGTTTTCTCCGATCGAAGGAGCTATAAGATGGGGTAAGGCTGGAAAGCTAACTCCGAGATGTTTGGATCTTTTCTCTGTTTTGGATAAGTAAGTATTTGGTTTTCAGGATTGAATTGCCAATTTGGATAACTGGGATTCGATGAGTTTCACGTATCTCTGAGAGAGTACGTGTATGGTCCATCTCTGGTTTTGGAACCAGTAAGTTCAGTAGGTTTGGTTGATGAATCAAACTCGTCTACAGTCTGATATGCTGTCTAGTTCTATGGATCTCGATGAATAGGAGCTCTGTAGCTTAATAGTATTGATTGATTGGGTGAATTGATTGCTATGGTTGTTAGCATATGTTTGATATATGCTTGTGTTTTAAAATTAAATCCTTAATAGATTATTAAATTACCTTTGTTTTAAATTTCGGGGACGAAATTCTTTTAAGGGGAGAGGATTGTGATATCCCGGAATTTTTGGCAATACAGATTTAATAATCTGTATCTAAAATTGAATTAATTTGATAATTTCTGTAAATAAATTTGAATTGATTTAATAATCTTCTTTAATAAATAATTAATTAGTGAATTTATCTTTTAATAAGTTAATGAATTTGTTTTCTATTTATAATGTATATATATTTATATATATTTTAAATAGATGAGTTTGGTTTTAAATTTAATTAATATAGCATATTTTCTAATTATAATATTTTGAAAATTGGGAAATTATGATTTATTTAATGATTAAGCTTTTTAAAACTATTTTTATAAATAACTATCTGATTTTAAATATATAAAATAAATGTTTTATTTGTTCAAGTTATATTTTAACTTAAGTCTGAATATTAAGATAAAGTTATAAAAATGTTTGTTTTTGTTTCAAATAAGAAAGTAATGTATTGTTTTTATTTATAATCATACTTGGTTTATTCTTTAATTATTTATCTATATAACTAAGTATTAGAAACTACTTAATTTAGTTTAAAACTTTCATTAACATTTTAATTATTAATGCTAATTACTCTTAGGACAAGTGTAGTTAAAATATGTAACTAATGTTACAAATGTAAACTAATAATCATCTTAAGTGACAAATGTAAAAAAAATTAGACAAGTGTCAAATTTTTATTTTTATTTTTCTTTGATTTTAATTAAATCATAAATTTAGTTATATAAAACTTGCATTCTTTCTTCCCTTTCCTCTTCCTCATTTCTAATTCTAAAACCAAGAAACCTTTCAGCTGAAACCCTTCCATTCTAAAGTAATCTTCATTCTAATCAAACTCCTCATCTTCAAAATGCTTAGCAAAGATCCTTATAGTATTCTCAAAACAAATCATGCAAATCTGTAATTACTCTTCAAAAATGCATATCCCTGAAACCATTTCCAAATTGAAATTTAACTCATGTAACTCATCCTCAAAAATGCATGGCAAAAATCCATATAATATTAGCATGCAAGTTTGTATTTTATTCAATCTGAAAGCACATGCAAATATTCTGAAATTGTTTCCTGCACATTTCTAATCAAATGCAAACTGCATTCTCCAAAAATATGTAGCTTGCAATCATTTTCCTCAAAAATGAAAGCATGCCCATCAATTAAGCCTGCATACATTTAAATCTAGAATCATCAAAGCTTTAGTATTTTTTTTCAAGAAAAAAAGCCTGCATGCAACAATCTTTCAGCAAGCTTATTCATCATTCAACCTGTAACCAAGTGCAAAACAAAAACCTGCATTTTCTTTTCAATCTAGAAATCAAGCTACTGCGGTTTTAAATCAAGCCTATTTCTTTTCAAACCTGGAAATTAAGGAAGTCTGCATCTTTTCAAACAAGCATACATGCAGTTTTCAAAAGCAAAAGCATATCAAGTTTAAAAGTATCATAAGCTTTTCAATATGGGTGCTCTGTTTTTCATATTAAATCAGGTGAGTAACATTTTTGTTAAAAATTACTTAAGTATAAATTGGTTGCATGTTTACATCTGGAAATAAATATGTTTATGTGAATGTATATAGGAATTATATGTATGTTTATAAATGTATGATGTGTGCATGATTGATATTCCTGTAATCCCTTTGTTCTTAGTTTCAAGCTCTAGTTTTTGATTTAAAAATCATATCTCTTGATCCAATCTGTGTTAAGGTTTAAGTTTTAAACAAAACTTGTTTGTTTTATCATAGAGAAGTTTTTAAAACTTTATTTAAGTTAAATTAAATTTGAAATCTCACTGGATATTTAAAACAACAAAGCAAACTTTGAATGAGAGAAAACCCAAACATTTTAATTTATAAATCCAGGATTATAATTTGAGTACTTAAATTAAAACATGATTTTTAAATCAAAAATCTAAATTTTTAGTTTAGGTTTGGATGTATATTTCTAGTTTGGCCAAAAATTGGTTTGTGGGTAGTCACTGGTGATCAGATTGATTTAGGGAGTTTTGGCTCTTCTTGGAGGTAGAGGAGTGATCGGAGAATAGTGTAAAATTATCTGAAGGTGATACAAATCACCATGGAAGCAGTGATGTTGATTTCTTGTCTATAACCCTAGATTTTAGGATGCTTAGCTAATGGGTCATCACGACTTCAATGTTTGATCGAATGTCAAATGCTTTTGGGTAATGGTTGCTAAAGCGTAGGCGAGGCTGTGGCCGGTGGCGGAGGATCTCTAGTGGTCGGAGCGCCGTAGATGAAGTGTTGACAGGTTTAAGAGGGTGTTGGTTTATCTATTCCAGGTTTAAGATTTGAACTCGAATTCAAATTCGAGTTGTATGTGAGCGATGTGATGATCATAATGGATTGAGGGGTTGATCGTCGATGTTGGGAAGCCACCGGAGGTGGATGGAGTTGGCCGGAGGCACGGTGTACGTGCACCGTGCACTTTTGGGTCTGATGAACTCTAGGTGGAAACAGAGAGGATGTCTCGAGTTTTTCCTCGAGTAGTTGCTGTGTTTGCTCGAAGTTTTTGATCTGATGACTCGAAGCAAATTTTTTTTGGCTCGGGTTAGTGAAGTGTTACAGTTTCTGTAACCTGCCTGTAATTTTTTAAATTTAAAACAAATTTGAATGAATTTCAAAGTTGTAATGATAAGATTTAAAACAAGTTTAAATCTAGTATGTATTATAGTTTCAAATGGTTTTGAATCTTATAGGTTTTTTAAAAAAAAAATTGAAAGTAGGATTTTCAGTTTTTTTTAAAAAAATAGAAGAAACCTGACAGTTTCTGGAAATTGAAATTTTATTTAGAAAAAAACCTAAAACCTAATTTAAAACAGCAGTTTGAACTTAAAGATTAAGTTCAGTTTTTTTTCAAAGACTTTTGAATCTTCAGGTTTTAAAAATGAAATTTGGGTTTTAATAAAAATAGGGTTTAAAATCAAGATTTAAAACAAAGTTTAATTCAAGTTTTAAGTCAAATGTTTTAAATAAATAATGGATTCAAGTATCTTGAATTCAAAATCTGGATATTTGAATAAGTTTTAATTTTTTTGAATGTTTTCAAAAACAAGTTTAAATTTAAATAGCTTGTTAAAGGTAAATTTGTTTTCAAAACAAATATTTAAACTTGATTCTTTTGAATAAGTCTTTATAAAAGTTTTATAAATGAAAGTTAAATGATTTGATAACTTGAATTTGCAAGTATAATAGTAATGTACTTAAAAACTTAATTTTTTTAAATAAAATTAAGTAAATTAAGGCTTATCTTATATAAGTTTTAAATGTAAGTAATAAATGTTATTTACATTTATTTTAAAGGATTATAAATGAAATTTAAATTTGGTTAATGTTTAAATAAATATCATTTTGAATTTTAGATTCAAAATGGAATTTGAATTTGAATTTAAATTTAAAATGCAATGTTCTAAGTACACTCTAATATTTATAAAAATCATTAATAATAAATGGATTTTCTTAGAGATTATTAAAGTATTAAAATGATCATTGTTATCTCGCCTTTTGGCAAGGCCGTGACACCAAGAACTTGACCAAAAATCAAGGATAGTTCGTTCTGGAGATTCGTTAATGCATAGGTCTGCAATGGATGTCAGTAAATTTTTTCCAAGTCTAAATCGAGCTACAATTGATATGACATGACAAGAAAAGCTAATAAAGCCAACATTCCAAATTTCAAGTCAATCGCAGTTCGTATGCTCAAGATATTGATCGATCACGGTTGAGAAATCGAAACTTGCATCGATCATAACTCAAGATCTACAAGTCCAAATGCCACCAAATTTTCACAGGAGCTTACTGGCAACCTAAGGATGTTCATGCCAAATTTCAGCTCGATTGGATCAATTCTTGATCGATACGAAATTCGTTCGTGTCGATCACGGACCAAAAACTCCAACTTGCATCCATCATAACTCGAAATCTACAAGTCCAAATGCTATGAAATTTTCACAGTAGCTTACTGGCAACCTAAGGAATGTTCATGCCAAATTTCAGCTCAATTGGATCAATTCTTGATCGATAAGAAATTCATATGTATCGATCACAGTCCGAAAAACTCCAACTTGCATCGATCATATCTCACAATCCACAAGTCCAAATGCAATGAAATTTTCACAGGAGCTTGCATGCGACGTAAGGAAGGTTCACGTTAAATTTCAGCTCGATTGGATAAAATCTTGATGGATACGAAATTCGTTCGTATCCATCACGGATCGGGCCGAAACTTTGTGAGATCGATCGCGTGGGCCCCCCACGTGCCAGAAAAAGTCTTCCGAGATTTGAGAGAAATATCGACCTCCTATGCCTATAAATAGCACCCCAGAGCCTACAGAAAAGGGATCTTTTTGCTCTCCTACATCCAGACTCTGACGAATCCATTTTATACTCTATAGCTGCTGTTGTACATGAATTTCAACGTTATAATCCGCTGTAGTCAGTTGTAATCGGCAAGTGAAAATCAATAAAATCATCAACTTCATAGTAGACGTAGGCCATAGTCGAACCACTCTAAAACTCTGTATTTCTATGCATTTTCTTATATGATTATTGGTGTGTTTGTTAGATCTACTTCAGTTTACATTTATTCTCTTCATTTATCTCTTCAAACACATCCGAAGAGTGTTGTGCCCAATTTTGGTACAAACAATCATATGAACAAGATAATTAAGGAATGTCTTATTTATTTAATTTATAAATTAATAATTTAGATTAGTTTATGATTAATAAGTAAATTAGAAAAGTAAATTAAACAATGATTAATAGTTAATGAAGGTCATTAACTAAGGATTATTTAACAATTAATTAATATGATTAATTTAAATAATTAATTAGATTAATTAATTAAATGATAATCAATTGTGAAATTTATTTAAGTTAATTACTTAATAAAAGTAATTAAGAAATTAATTACTTAATGTAATTAATGAAGTTTATTGTGATTAGTTTAAATTAATTAATTAAGTTTAATTAATTTTAATCACTTGTTGGTTGATAATAGTTACTTAATGTAATTTATGCAATGTAATAACTCAGTGAAGTAATTAAAGATAATTACTGGATGTTATTCGTGGATAATGATGGAATTGTGAAAGTAATCTGAATTAAATTACTTTGTATAATTAATCAAGGGATTAATTGAAGAAATTAATTAAGGAGTAATTAATTTGATAAGTAATTAAGGGTAGATAATTACTAAATGTGATTAATACTTATGGTTTAATTGAGATTAATTACTGAATGTAATCAATTTAAATAAGATAATTAATTAAATATAATTAAGGATCATTAATTAATATAATTAATATGTAATTAAGATTGATTAATTAAGATTGATTAATTAGATTAATTAATCAATATTAAGTGATTAAGGGTAATTAATTAATTTTAATTAATTACAGTTAAATGTAATTAGTTATAGTTAATTAATTAATGAAGTAATTAATGGTTAATTACTGTATTTGGTTTAGAGTAATTAATTTTGTGAAATTGATTAAAGTATAATTAATCAGGGGTGATTAATTAAGATGATAAATTAGAGGTTCATTAATTAGTTAATTTGTAATTAATTATTGAATATGTAAGCAAGATTTATATTGAGTTAAATAATTAATTTAATTCACTTTAAATTAATTAGAGATGATGTAATTAATTTAATTCATTTTAAATTAATTATAGATGTTATGATTATATATCATTGCTTATGAATGGATGATATTGGTTGCCTTGAATGGTTTGGAATCTCAACTATGATATTAGTAATGTTGAGTGATATGGATGCATTGGTTTCATTGTGATAATGATATGGATTATCTTTGATAATGATAATATGGATTATCTGTGGTGATGATTATCTATTGTGATATGTGAATTATCTATCTGCGTGTATATAGATAATTGTTTTAAACTCTAAAACAACTTGGACCTAAAAGACACGCTTTGGATTTTAATGAGACCGGGATCGGGTTTCCATATTTGGATATCCGAAAACCACATCGATCCAAATTAACGATAGGTCGTGAATCTTATGTGAAGAGTGAAGACTCGAGGTGTAAGGACTATTCGTCAGTATAACTCTAAGGGTGATTCCGAGATGAATTTGACGGAGATAGTACTTTTAGATTCGAGATGAAGATTCAGAGTGCAAGGGTTATCGTCGTTAACTCTGAGGGCGATTCCAAAATGAGTGTAACGAGGTAATGCCTTCGGTTTCGTTCAAACCCGGAATGAACTTGTATGGATTGAATGCTTTCAGAACATCGTCAGGTGGACAATGAGCATTCTATGTGATGTGTCCTATAAAGGTAATCGTAGCCTCAAGCCCCATCAACCGGGAATGGCTAAAACAGGGGAGGTGCAGCAAGGCTAAGTGGGTCATGCTCAAGTAGGACGAGATTTTCTCTTGTCTAGAGGTCCCTTTTTATTTCGGCTTTGTGGCTGGTTGGATATGCGCACCAACTGCGGGGTTGTCTTGTTCGAAACTGTTCAGTAAGGAATGGTTCCAACCTTGTGTTCTAGGGGATTGGGAGTGATCCTCGGTACGGTGATCTAGGCCACGTACTGTGACGGGCGGTACCCCGGTAGCCCTGCCATTGATGGAATCCAAAATCCAATAAATGCCAACGGTTTTGATTGTATTACCCACTTTTGTGGCTAGTAGATGGAATTTAGTAGATGTAACAATTTCGGCTATTTCATATTTACTTGAAAACCCTAGACCTATTATAATATCACTGGATTTCCTATAAAAAAAATTTGGTTAGCGTAAGGTAAAAACTTTTCCATGTTTATGTATGGGAAGTTTTACGTGATACCTTTCTTTTCAAAAGGTTTTTAAAATTAAGCAACTTTAACATGTTACTCACATCAAACCCATGTCTGACCCGGAGTTTATCTTTTATTTTCTTAAACTGTTGGGTACTCAAATTTTTACGAGTAGCCAAGGGTTTCAAGTTAGCTTTGACGAATTTTGGAGGAGCAATGGAGCAGGAGGCTTCAGCATTGTAGATATGTTTAGTTTCCGCTGTGTTTGGTATCTCTGTATTGTCTTTGAGTTGTATTGAGTTGTAATAACTAGGCAGGTGTTTATAACTGTCTAGTATGTGTTGTATAAGCTGTATATCTCTGATAATTGTTGTATACTATGTAATACTTATGTTATTAATATAATTTATTCGTTCCGCTGTTTAGATTCTGATGTGTTGCTTCTTCTTTCTTCTCTTTCTTTCTCTTTTCTATCTCTTTCTTTCTTATTAATGATGCGTCATTTTGTGGAGACGGATGGTGGGTCATTACAGTTACACATAGAAAGGAATATTTATGTATAGAGTTAGGTTATTGGTTAGGCTGAAAAACCATTATGATCAGTTGACCCTTGGAGAAGTAAGTTAAGGATATACCGTCCAATTTTTTTGTCTAAATGATGTTTAGACCATTTGATATTCTATCTGGTAGGCCCGAGTCAGCCAAAAGGACAGTTAATCCAGTTTGACGACAGCTAGTGCAGTTTTCGGATAGATGTCCCATTTACTACATGTTTTAGGATAACAGATATTGCTATTATTATTATTATAACCAACTTGATTAATCGGTATTGTTTTAGGGAAGGATTTGCAAATTATGTGTTTTGAAAAGGATATTAGTAGGGGAAAACTCGTTCCGCTAAGCGGCGTGGTCTCACTTAATATCAGTATGCCAAATGTAATAGTATTATTCACACTAGGATTTACGTTTGACTCGAAGTTTTTGTTTCCCCTTAAAATCTCTAGTGCTCAAAATTGATTTGAGTAGGCTGAGGGTTAAGGTTTTCAGGTTTTATTATTTTGGGGAATAAAGCTTCCGAAGACTGGTAGGTCGCTGATGGATAGCTAATTAGGAATTATGGTTTATTTTACTTTGATTTCTCTTTATATATTAAGTCAGATATGACTATATTAACTTTTTTCAACCAAGAGGGCATTGACATATGTCGCTCTTGGCGTATTATTCTATAATCATATTTGAACTTTCGTTGGAAAACAAATATGGGATTATGTAAAATGGATATGAATTATTGTTTTGAAATGTAATCAGTAAAACGTTGTTTTAAAATATGTGATTTTGTTCATATTCATGTGATTCTGATATTATTGATACCATTAACATTACCGTATTTTGTCACCAGAAGTTAATACTAAAGATGACTACAGCATCTGTAGCGCTTAGCTTTTGGCCTCTAGATATGGAATGTTACAACTTGGTATTAGAGCGAGGTTTATGGAAAACTTTAAACTAAAAATGATTTTGAAAACATAATCTTGAGGAATTAGAGTAAGATTGGGGTATGGGATAATGCTATAGTAATGCACTTGCATTTGCTATATATAAGTATACGCTTTATCTCTAGTCTCCTATCTTTGTCAGGTTACTCTTTTGTATTTCATAAGGTTTGAATACAAATATGGATGGTAAAAGGGGAAGAGTTAACTTAGAAAGGGTAGGCACCGATGGGAATGCCAGACCCAATACGAGGAGAAACCAAGGTCAGGCACAAGCAAAGAATATAGGTGTTGGAGTCTCACAAGTTGGAATGGAAGCTATGTATCAGTTTTTCATGAATATGATGTAAGCGGGTGTTGCTGCTAGAGTAATGGGTGGAGGAGTTCTGAAAGTTCCAGTAGTCGACCAATATACTAAGCTGAGTGGAGATTATACTAAGCTTGGAGGGAAGCCATTTAATTGAACGAAAGATGACATTGAGGTGGAGAATTGGTTGCTTCATTGTGAGAGTATCTTTACAGATTTGGGGCTCAATGATGACCAGAAGAGGAGGCTTGCTTGGATACAGCTTCAGGGAGCAGCTTTGTTCTGATGGAATAGTGTGACGGCTGGTGTGAATAAGGAAACCTTGACATAGAGAGATTTCAATGGGAGGTTCCAGTAGAGGTTTATGTCTGTGATGGCACATTCTGCTCTGATCAGAAAGTTTGCTGAGTTAGAGTAGAGAAAGATGTATATTTTGGAGTATGCCAAAAGATTTGAGGAGTTGGCCAGATGTAACAACCCGCATGTTTAGAAATTAAATAACCAAAATAATTATTAAATAGTGAAAATAAGAAATTTTGGAATTTTCAGAATATGGCCTCGAAACTTATACCACTGTGTTCGTGGCAATTTTCTGATCAATTTCCGTATATAACTTGTCGAAGTCCGAATTAATATGAAGAAGTTATGAGAGAAACAAGAAATCAGAATTATATAAATTAAATGAAAAAAGGGGTAAGACCATACAGGTCGACCGGTAGGTCGACCCGCAAAACATGAGGGTCGACCCACGTGCAGCCCTAGACAAGAAATCGTTCGAGGACGTGCCGAAGTCTTGTAATTTGATTTTCGTGCGATCTGAAGTTGTTTTCTGGATCCAACGATTCACAGCGAGTCCGTGACGTGGTTACTCCAAATTCAATCCAAAAATTCGACGGTCTGAGATTCCAAAACTCAAATATAAATAGAACCCTAGGCCTAGCTATTTTCTCACAATTAGATATTCTCCCAATTGGATTCATCGCCTGAGACTGACCCCCAAAATAGAAAATATTTCTAGGGAGAATATGTTAATAAAAATTTCAGACGCCTTAGAAGGTGATTTAGGAAGGCCATGGAGTAAATCTAAGGACGACAGGCGAGTGGATTTAAATTATATCTCTTTTATGTTTATGATATGTAATATCGTTAGATTCCCGTTAAATATTTAATTCAAAATTTATTTCAGTAATTAGTCTACTAGTTAGTTATATTGAAACTCTAAATTTTATAAGAGAAGTGTACTTATATTGAAATGTTATTTATATGGACAAAAGAAACGAATCCAATTAAATATAAGTAATATTAGGCTTACGAGTTGTAGAGAAAAGCATAAGCCTCAAAGTGAGAAATTTGCAGTAAATTATGTTAAAACGGGAGAAATGAATTAAAAAGGGGAAAATCTAATAACTTGATTTAGAAGTTAGTGATAGATTGTTGATTGGTTTAGGAAAAGGAATACATTTCTATAGTTTAATATAGTAAGAACAACAATAAACGTAATTGCAAGAATAAAAGCAAGAAAAATGAAATTAGTGCAAAATAGAGACATTACTGTATTTTGCATTACCTAATAATTAAAGAAACAATAAAAGAAATATCTTGTAGTTACGAGTTATTGTTTATAGCATTATTTAGTATTAAATATGGAAATGAATTTTAGCACAGTTTTTGTAACCAACCAAATAGAATAGAACTACTTCCTAGAATAAAAGAGAATAATGTGAAGCGTTAAAGAAATTAAAGAAGAGGAAATAATCAAGTTAATTATTTGAAAAGACTAGAAGCAATAAACAGAAAATATGACTAGATCTGCATTTATTGCACAGATAACAGAGCAAAAAGTAAAGCAGTTATTATGATAAGTAACCTATGACAGCTGGACATAGTCCCAAGTTAAGACTGTTACATAATGTAAGAGAACTTAAGAGAATTTAGTATCGTAATAAAAGAAGGCAGGCTAGAATGAAAAGGAACACTTGCAATTACATTTATAACATGTAGGTTATAAAAGAAAGAAAATAATATAAAAGTGACAATTGCAAGAATAATTGTAACAAGTAGGTTATAACTAAATTGAAAGAAATAGAAGAGGCTTATTTTATCAAACTTAGATCTTGGATTAAGTTAATAAGCAAAAATAATAGAAGTGGCTCGTGCCAACAACGTTCCCTTTCAGGTCTAGGACTCATGGTCTCACACATGGGTGGAGCTGGGCATGCTTGTTAGGGTGAATAAGTAGCCAACAGTATAAGAAAAGCAAACTAAACACATAATAAAATGTTAGATGTAGGATCTAATAAAGTGATAAGGTGCGTTTAGAGTAGTCCAAAGAGAATCTGGATAAAGAACCGAACGATGCAGTTCATCGCAAATTTTTAGTACAGAAAGAGCGCATCCAACTTAGTTATTTTAGGATGGAAGGAAGTACGAGAATTCAATGGGACATTAGGATACTCTAGGATGGCCCTCTAAGGTAGGCCTAACGAAGCTGCATCTCCTAAGGCAAGTATGTAGGTGTTCCATCAAGAGAGTATGCCATGATTGCTTTTGCATTGCGGGCCTAACGAAGCGGACCTTTGTAGGCAGTCAAAAGCTTGATAATGGAGTCAGATATTCGTATGATACCTTACTCTAGTTTGCGAGCAGGTTATAGTTGGCAGGACCCAAAAAGGATAGTCGCATGCGAGGATCAGCCATCGTCAGTCAGAGCGAGTTCGGGAAAGACTAGAGTTAAACCAACAAGCCAATGATTCTTTCACTATCGAGACATTAGATGAGGGGCATATCCAATTGGATTTTTAGATTGTTTGCAGTAGGGCACAGCCACTTAGCTCTTGAAAGCTTTTCAATTAGTTGAGTGGGGGCTATGTGGAGCCATAGCCACGATGAGAAAAGAGATAGACCAAGTAGAATACCTGTATTGTAGGCCTAACGAAGCTGACCTTTACAAATATAGAAAATCCATGACTGAATTTTGTACAAGGTAGACCTTGTTGGTGCAATTCAGGGAGTAGATAGAACGATTACATGTAGTCCTCAAGGTATGCATTGAGAGGTACATTGCACATGTCTGAGCACTAGTATAGGATAGTGCGGATGCAGTTTCACGTTTTCATAGTAGACGAGGAAATATTTGTATTTTAGGCCTCATGAAGCTATCCTTTATAGATGTAGTTACAGTACGTTCTAGTAGCGAGATGATGGAGTCCTTTTCGTGGAGGATACGGAAGGTACTATCGGTAGTACCTAGGACTGATGTTGGCTTTGAGCATGCAGCTACATATATATTGGTTATTAGGTCTTAATCTGTTAGGGAGTAGATGAGTATGATTCACACACAGAAGCGAGAGTATTATAAACCTAATAATCCTAATAAAACAGAAAATGAAAATAGAACGGTATATGTAGAATTACGCTTACAAGTGTATAAATTGTCCACTCACAAGAACTTTAGTTCCGACCCCCTCCTAATATTATCACACAGGTTTGATAGATGGTAAAGATTTTCCAGCTTTGTGACGCTGTTTTAGAGAGTGTTATTACCTTGGTGAGTATTTACTTACTATTATATTTTAATCAATTTCGCTGTGAGATATTTATTTGAGCTTTGATATATTTATCTTTGCCTATTTGCAGGATACCAAATACCAAACTCGGGTTTCAGTGGGCTTGGGTTTTAGCATTTTTGCAAAAAATCCAGACACGCTGGAATTCGGGTTGTTACACCAGATATGGGTACACTTCGGTGGATATAGTGATGAAGAGGAATGAGAAGTTCATCAAGGGGTTAAACCCTGAGTTGGCCATAGCAACATTGCCTCATATTAGAGATCCTTTTGGTGTTGTAGTGGAGATGGCCTTAAGGCATGAGAAGATACTTGATTCTCTAGAGAAGAGTAAGGCTAAGGAGGTACAGGTGGGGGTAGAGTCAGAAGAGGAAATTATTTTCTAAGAAAGATGCTCAGAAGAGTGGAGCAGTTAAGAAAGGGAAGTCTGAAGTTGTTTGCTTCAAGTGTAACAAGAAGGGGCATTTTGCTAATGAGTGTCGTTGTGGAGGCAAAGGAAGGGACAAGGAAGAAGAATGTTAGGTGCTTCAATTGCTACCAGATTGGCCATTATAAGAATCGATGCAAGAAGCCCTCTAAGGATGGAAAGGGCAAAATGTATGCATTGGTGCCTGCTACTTCGAAGCCAATAGCTCAAGAGAAGGGAAAGGCAGTTTTGGGAGGTACGCTTCAGATTCATGGTATGTCTGTTAGCATTCTATTTGATACTGGTGCATGGCATTCTTTTATATCTAGATGTTTGGTAGATAATCTTAACCTATAACCCATATATTTAGTTACTTTGATATGGGTTGTGAATCTAATAAGAGGGTATGGAACTCTAGGGATTGAGACGTGACCAGTTAGAGTTTGACTTGTTAGATCATACTTTTGTTTGCAGTTTGCATGTGTTTGATTTTGTGGAGTTTGGGATTATTCTTGGGATGGATTGGTTAAGTGAGTATAATGCTAGGACATTTTACTAGGATAGGAAAAGATTTCTTAGACACCTTGATTGTAGCGATCAGATATTTTATACCATAGAAGGTTCTAATGGTGAGGTGAATGCTTTATTGGGTGTTGTAGAGTTGGAAGATGAGTTGAGTCGAGTTTTTATGGTTAGAGAATTCACGGATGTTTTCAAGCATGTAGTAGAATTGCCACCGAAATAAGCAATTGATTTTCGGATAAATTTGGTTCCGAGATCATAACCAGTGAGTAGGCCGCCAAGTAGGATGACCCCTATAAAGATGAGAGAGTTGAAGGTATAGTTGGTGGATTTGGAAGGCAAGAGCTTTATCAGGCCGAGTAGTTTGCCTTAGGTAGCAGCCACGGTGTTTGCTAAGAAGTAGGATGGATCGTTAAGGCTATGTATCGATTATCGTAAGTTGAATGAGAGGAGGATAAAGAATTGATATCTATTGTTGAGAATTGACGATTTTTTCGACCAGTCAAGTGGATCCAAGGTATTTTCTTAGTTAGATTTGGCAACAGGTTTCCATAAGCTTAGAGTAGTAGATGATAGTATACTTTTGACGATGTTTAGGACCACATATGGATCGTACAAATGGTTAATTATGTCATTCGAACTAACTAATGCGCCAGCATTCTTTATGGATTTGATGAACCGAATTTTTCGAAAGCACTTGGATAGGTTTGTATTGGTTTTTATATATGCTATCTTGATATACTCTAAGGATGAAAAAGAGCATGAAGTTCATCTTTGAGTGATGCTTGAGACGCTGTGGCAGCATCAGTTGAAGACAAAGTTCTCGAAGTGTCATTTCTTGAAGAAGGAAGTGAAGTTTTTTAGTCATGTAGTCTCAAGTAATGGGTTGTTAGTAGATCGGACTAAGATAGAGACAGTGAATAGTTAGAAGAGGTCTGAGACAGTGACCGGGATAAAGAGTTTCCATGGGTTGGCTAATTTTTATCGGAGGTTCGTTAAGGATTTTTCGCGGATAGCAACACCGATGACCAAGCTAACGAAAAAGGATGTGAAGTTGTATGGACTGATAAGTGTTAGGAAGCGTTCCAGAGTTTGAAACACTTATTGACCCATGCACTAGTGTTGGTTGTTCCGAAAAGGAATCAGGATTTGGTGGTTTATGTAGACACGTGTGTAACAGGAATAGAACCTGTGCTAATGTAGAGAGGTAAAGTGATTGCCTATTCTTCTAACAGCTTAGAACGCATGAGGTTAGATATCTGACTCATGATTTGGAATTGATTGCTTTTATTTTTTATTTGAAGGTGTGGAGACATTACCTTCTAGGAGAGAAGTTTGAGTTATATACAAATCATAAGTCACTAAAGTATTTGTTCTCCCGAAAGAGCTGAACATGAGATAGTAGAGGTGGTTAGATTTTATCGCTGCTTATGATTTTGGAATTGAGTACACGTCGGGGAAAGGCAATAGGGTGGAAAATGAACTTAGCAGGAAATATCAGAAGGCAGTGTTGCAATGATTGCTGAGTGGAAATATTTGGAAGCATTGGTAGATTGTAGAGTGCAGTGGAGATCCAAGGATGGGTCTAGTGGAGAGACTGTTATATTAACTTCTTTGAAAGTTCGACCAGTGATGATCGTAAGGGTTTCTTCTAAACAGGAGGAGGATCCAGTGTTAGCTGAATGAATTAGGAAGTTGAGAAATGGAACCGAGTGCGATAACTTAAAAGATTTCATTCTTAACCAGAATGGGTGGTTGAGAAAGAAAGGAAGGTTATGTGTTCTGAGTGTAGGAAATAGAAGGAAAGAATTTTTATAGGAATGCCATCGTTCGAAGTTCACTATTCATCTAGGAGGTACTAAGATGTATCAAGATATGAAGCGAAGTTTCTTCTAGGAAGGTAAGAAGCGAGATGTCGATATATGGGTGAGCGGTACTTGAATTGCCAACAGGCAAAGGTCGAACACCAGAAGCCAAGTGGATTGCTTCAGCTATTGGATATTCTGGTTTGGAAGTGGGATTCCATTTTCATGGATTTTATTGATGGGTTGCCAAGGTCAAACCGAGGAAATAAAATTATATGGGTCATAGTGGACAGATTGACCTAGGGTTCCCATTTCATTCCAGTTAAGTCAACCAGAACGGCACCTGTTTTGGCGAAGTTGTTTATGAAAAATGTGATTAGACTGCATGGAATTCCTAGTTGTATAGTAAGTGATAGAGATTCTTTATTCACTAGCGAGTTCTGGAAGATTCTACAAGAAGATTTGGAAATCAAGCTCAAGATGAGTACCACTTACCATCCGTAGACAAATGGGAAAATAGAGAGGGTTAACAAAATCTTAGAAGATTTGTTAAGAGCTTATGTATTAGATTTCGGGGGATCATGGGAAAAACATCTGCATTTAGTTGGGTTTTCATATAACAACAATTATCAGACTAGTATTGGAATGGAACCGTTTGAAGCTTTGTGTGGGACGCCATGCAAATCTCCCATTTGTTGGTTAGAGACCGGGGATAGGTTGGTTCTTGGTCCATATTTAGTTAGAGAAGCTACATAAAATATTGAGGTCATTCAAGCTAGAATGAAGGACGCTCAGTCTAGGTAGAAGAGTTATGTAGACAAAAGATGGAAAGATTTAGAGTTCTTAGTTGGAGATCAGGTTTTCGTCAAGGTGTCCCCGGTGAAGGATGTGATCAGAATTGGAAGATGGGGAAAGTTAGCACCGAGATTCGTTGGAACTTTTCCTATTGTTGAGAGGATCGGGAAACTCGCATATAGAGTAGAGTTACTGAGCAGTTTGGCAGGAGTCCACGATGTTTTCCATGTTTCTCATCTCAAAAAATGTGTTAGAGACCCGAAGACTTCTATAGCACCGACGCTGTTAGAGGATTTAGTAGTAGAACCAGACTTGAATATAGTTAGAAAGCTAGTTGGTATAGTTGCAAGAGATGAGAAGAGGCTCATGAACAAGGCAGTCAGATTAGAGAATGTCCAGTGGAGTGATAACGAGAGAGAATATATTTGGGAGACTGGGAGCAGGATTAGAGACACTTGTCCTAATTTGGTTGATAGTACGTTTAATTGATTTGTTGTGTACCTTATCATAATTTCGGGGATGAAATTATTTAAGAAGGGGAGTTTGTAACACACCATATTTTTCGTAAAATTATTTAGGACATTTAATTAGTTACATTAAATAAAATAATGTGTTGATTAAGAGATTGAGATTTGATTTTAATTAAGGGGTAGTCATGCCATTTATATAATGAATTAAAATAAGAGTTAAAATGAAATAAAGAAGGGGTAAAATAGGAAAGAGGCCATTACAATATCCTTAAACCCTTGGCCGTATATCCTATACATGTTCATTTTTCATTCATCAATTTTTTAAAACTTGAGGCCAACCACCATTAATAAGAAAAGAGGAAGAAGGTTAAGAAAGCTAAGGAAGAAACTTAATCAAATCCATTCACATCTCGATCTCTTTAATCTCTAAAGCAAAGGTGAATAATGACTACATCTCATATTTCTTATTGTTTTCGATTTTAAGTAGAAATCTGAAATGTTTTGAAATGATTTGCCATATTTTTGAATGGTGGAATGATTGTATATACTTGTTGATGATTTACGCTTGTTCATATTGAATTTATTATATGTTAAGGTGAAAATCCTATTAAATGATATCCAAATGCTTTGCGAATTTTTATATAAACCAAAAATGATATTTTAGAGACGGGTTTCAAATTCCAAATTTTTCAGAACTTATGTGGAATTTGCATAAATTTTCTAGTAAAGAAAATGTTATTTAGGGTTAAAAATTATTTACAGTTAAATAATTAATGGTTTAGGTCAGAAATTTATATATGTTATAAAATATATAAAAAGTGACTTTCTGGAATTTTTGTACAATTTTCAGAAGTGTTTTAATGGATATATAAAATTATTTAAGGTATGAGACTTAAATGTTTTATATATTTATAAAAAGGAGAAGGGATATTTTGTAAAATAATTCAATTTATTATTTCTGGAAATTGCAGTACATTTTGAAAAAAGAAACTTGCAACCAATCATAATTTGACAAACAAGGCAGGTTAGGTACAAAAAAATAGTTTAAAAGGACAAATATGGATGCTTTTTACTGTTTCGATATTTTCGACACCATGCTTTCGCCTTCTTACCTTCGTCTCCGACTCCATCGAAACCAATACATATGGTATCAAGTAACTAGTACGTATTGAATTGGAGAAGAGGCGGACGGCGTTGAGTAGAAACTAGGGTTTCCGAAGGGGTTAAAGTGTTTCTTTGCTTTTAAATGAAAATGCGCCTGTTTGCTTTCGATCGAATAACTTTCGGCTAGGTTGGCTTTCGACCAGGTCAATTAGTTTTAAAAGAATGGTTTCCATTGGGTTGGGCTTTTGTTTTAAATAACTGCTTTTGACTTGGTCGAAACCCTTGCTGCCATTTTTTACTTTTCGACCCAGATTGGTTTCGAAAGGTTTGCTTTGCTTTTATAAAATTTGACCACTTCTCCATTGCTTTCAAAGGGATAGTTTCGATACCATCACTTCTTTACTTAGGAATGCTTTTGAAAGAGATGCTTTTGACTTAAATGATTCAATGACCCTTTTTCTCTGAATTGAAGTATAACTCAAATGGTTTTGAAAGAGACGGTTTCAATGGTTTCGAAAGGTGTTTCCACATGTTTTAAATTGAACCCAATTGCTTTCGAAAGGGTAGAATTTCAACACTTTTGAAAGGTTTTAATAATGGTTTCAAAGAGATGGTTCCCTAATGGTTTCAAAAGGTTTGAAAGGAAAGGTTTTTCCTATGTTTTCGAAAGGCAATATTTAAAGTTTTAAAGAAGGATGTCTAATGTTTTGAAGCTTTCGAAATGAAGGGTTTTCAATGCTTTCTAAAAGAAGAATTTAAATAGTTTCGAAAGGAAGGATTTGGCCTTTTGGCCTAGCTTAAGTAAAGGGTTTTACTTCATTTCGAAAGGGGTACTTTAAATGGTTTCGAAAGGGTTGTTTAAAGGTTTTAAACAAAGGTTTCGAATGTATTAACTAGGCAATATAGCCTAAGTGTTTTCAAATTAGAAAGGGTTCTAACTTGTTTTGAGAGGATAGGTAATCTCCGTTAATTTTCATCAAAATTGTTTTAAGTAAAGATAACATGGAAAAATAGCTTAGAGTAAAGCTAAAAATATATTTTCCTTGTATAAGTATGATTTAAAAGGTTAAATCATTTTGAAAAGGTTTGTCATGGAAAAAGATGAAGAGTAGTTAACCTTAAGAAAATGACTCAGATTAGAAGACTAGATAGGACTTGTGTAGGGTCGCACCCTATACTCATTTGTATTAGACCCTAGCTAATTTAGTCCAGAATTCTGGTGTGTAGGGCTTAGTCACAAGTAAGACTAAAATAATGGTTACACATGGAAAGGAATATTTATGTATAAAGATAGGTTATTGGTTAGCCCACAGAACCATTAGGATCAGATGACCCATCGAGAAGTATGTTAAGGACAGAACGTCAAGAAGTGTTGTCTAATAGATGTTTAAACCATTTGATATTTTATTTGGTTGGCCCGAGTCAGCCAAAGGGACAGTTAGTCCATTTTGATGATAGTTAGTCCAGTTTTCGAGCAGATAGTCCATTTATTACCTGTTTTTAGCATAATGGATATTGCTATTATTACTATTATTATCAGTTTGATTAACTAGTTGGTTGCAGGAAAGGATTTGAAAATTATGTGTTTTGAAAAGGACATTAGTGGGGGGAAACCCATTCCGCTAAGCGGCGTGGTCTCATTTAATATCAATAAACCAAGATGTAAGAGTATTATTCACAACAGGCTTTATGTCTGACTCAAAGTTTTTGTTTCCCCTTAAACTCTCGATGCTCAAAATTGATTTGAGTAAACTGAGGGTTGAGGTTTTCAGTTTTTAGTATTTTGGCGAATAAAGCTTCCGGAGATGAGCAGTGGATGACGGATAGCTAATTAGGAGTTGCAGTTTATTTTCCTTTGATTTCGATGTGTGTATTAAGTCAGATATAACTATCTTGACTATGATCAACCAAGGGGGCATCGTAATATGTCGCTCTTAGCATATTATTGCATAATTATATTTGATCTTTACATGGAAAACCACTATGGGATTATGTAACATGGATATTAATTATTGTTTTGAAATGTAATCGGTAAAATATTATTTTGAAATCTATGATTTTGTTCATATTCATGTGCTTCTGATATTATGCATACCATTAGCATTACCGTGTCTTTGCCACCAGAAGTTAATACTATAGATGACTGCATCATCTGTAGCGCTTACATTTTGGCCTCCAAATACAGGATGTTACAACTTACAAATTATCCAAGTATGATAATGCTTATTTTAGCTATGGCATAGCTAAGAATTCGTACGTTGATATGATAAATAAGTTGAAATTGCATCCTATGTTCAATACAAATCAACATACAAAGTGAAAAGAATTAAAATACATACTCCTTTTATGGAAATTGGTGGAAAACATAGTAATGCTATATAAAAGTAAAGTCTTAATATTCGATCTTGGTGGAATAGTCGATATAGTGCACATTTTTGATCTTGAGTACAAGTTTTGAGGGGAAGGTAACGATCTAACTAATGACAAAACCGAATAAAAATAATTAGATTCCACATAACTTCTAGATTAATCTATGAAAATTCTATAGATAAATAGAAACAAATAGGATGTGTTAAATAAATGATTAGTTATATAAATTTTTCTTTAGTTACAATTCTTGTCTTATGTTCAAACTTGACTATACATTTGCAAGTTTTGTAATGAATGATATGGAAAATTGATAACTAAATATGTTTTCTGTTGTTATTCTTCTCCATTACTTTCTCCCTTCTTTCTTCTCTTTCATCTAAATCATTCTATTATTATCTAAATATTAAACTACAAACTAGTTCCTATCACAAAAGCAATACGGATCGCTTAAAAATAAACAATAACATAGAGGAAATGTCACTTGAAAGTTTCCATAAGTTATTCATAGCTCATACACACTAGATTGATCGTTAAGGCATCGATCTTCATAATTTAGGGCATCATATATGTTTTTTTAGTTTTCATTCAAATCAAATGGTTAAGTATTGAACATGCATATTTTATACTTTATCCAGCAATTTATCACGCATACGGAAAGATACGTGTTAACAAGGTTTCTAGGTAACCTTGGCATTACAATTGGAAGTGGATTTTAGCATAGATTACTTACTAAAATCATGGTTAAAATGTAAAATGAGGAATGGTTAAGAAAGTTATAAATAGTTCAGGTAAAGTAAATAACACATGATATACAGTGGTTCAGTCTTATCAAATATATCCACTATGGTTGTTGATATTATTAGTTATTATTTTGGTTACAAGAGAACTATAAAGATTATTACAAGAGCTAGAAAATATAACTTATGAGGATTAGAAATTCGATCTTGCACAAGTGCATAAGGATCTTTATTTAAACTGTAAAGATCATGCTTTGAAGGGCTCAAATAGAGGTGTTGGGTGCTAAGTTTCCTCATGACCGTTGATTGTGATATATGGTTCAGATGGTGGCCAGCTAGGATTTCATGGTGGAGAGAATGACCTAAATGTATGCTAGTTGGCCGGCTACACCTTGCAATGCTTGTGTTAGAGGGATAACATGGACCAGGTGATAAGTATCGTACAGTGGTGCTTTTGCCAGTTCGGAACTCAAGTACAAAGAGTGATGGTTGCACAACAACTCTTTTGTCAGATGAATAGTGTTATATTGCTATAGTTAAGGGAATTGTACGGGATCGTCACCTCTTTTTTCATCCATGTAGGGGCGAATGTGACCTATGGGTGGTCAAGGGGATTGGGACGTGATGTACCTTATGGTGACTTAGTCGTTGAATGATAGGGCTGGGAGGCGCTATTCATGAGCTTGAAACTCATCGTTGATCATAAGGATATGTGGAGCAAGCTGTTGGGTTTAAGGGAAGCAGGGCGACCAGTTCTTTGTGGATTATGATGTTTGAAGGAGTTTGGATATGCTCCAAGCGCAATTCTATAATTTATTATACATTATTAACTCTGCAATAAAGTCTCGTTCAAAATAAAAAGAGTCTATTTCATACTGTATACTTTTTATATTATAATATATTAATTAAAAAATAAATTTAAGTATACTTAATTGTAAATCCTTAAATGATATATTTGTGATAATAATTACAAGGAGTTGTAATCATGAGAAAGTTATCACAATATCAAATAACATATTTTTTTCAATATTTCTGGTCAAGACGTTTTAAGAAAGATATCATTGCACCTTCTAGACCAGAGTATGTAACACTGACCAAATGTCGCATAATGTATTACTCATGGCTATTGAAGACACCAAAGGATTATATACTGATAGTTATAAGATAACTATGGAATGACTCACCCAAGAGTTCCTAGTTGGTTAACAACAACAAGGTCAAACAGGAAGTCTTGGAGTGATAATTTCATATAGTTCTCTCGGTTTGAGATTACTATTAAACTTCAATGTGGACACTCCACTTTGATAATAGTGGAATAATGGCATAATGACACATTGACTATAATTGGATCTAAGTTGAAGCAATGGAAGTGAATCACAATTTAACGGAGAATTCATCTCTTCGGTTGTATAAGGTTATTAACATAGTCAACTATAGTCTACTCAAAGTATAAATATCTGGTAAGAGTAGTATGATTAATAATAAAGGTTATTATTAAACTAAGGACTTTGTTTATGAACTAAGTGAGATGAATATTTATAATATTGGAATTTTAACCAAAACCAAATTCCATAAGTTCTGATGTGAAATAGTTTTAACGAAGAGAATTGATATAAACAATCATTACTAAAAGGTACCGCTTAAATTGTACAATTTGATTTTACCGATGACATCAATCGATAAATTAGGCCGCACCATCTCAATACTAGCTAAAGTGACATGTGCGTGTTAATATTTGAACTGTTCGATATTAACCACTTACCGAATTTCACATGCGAGTCGCACAACTGCATTGTTGATTTCACCAAAATGCCATATGATTAATCGATTTATTATCGTTTAATATTAGTTAAACTAACTAATATTAATGAAATATTAATAATTTATTCGTTTGATGTATTGGGTGCATTTAATATATTATAGATTCCTTCAAAAATTAATTGAGTGCACATATAAAAGTTACATATATGTAAGTATCGATTTCGATATTAATACACATTTAAATACGATTTTAATGTCATTAGTATGGTTTTTAAAAGGCCTATAAAACCCTTGTCTTCGTGGGCTATAACAAGGGGGAGGGAAGGAGATAATTTTGATTTTGGATTCTAAATCTGATCTAAGAATTAGTAAGAGGAGAAGTAGTAAAAGAAGGAGAATTTCACTCCTCCTCCCCCACTATATAAATTAAAATATCCTCTCATTTTCTCTCTTTTGAAAACTTCATCCCTTGGTCCTATACCTTAGCTCATACACACCCTATAGCCAAAAATATCATAGCTACACATATGTCAAACCAAACACAATCCATAATGCTCTAAATCTTTGCAAGGTCCAAAGATCAGTTCAAGGCGAATCTAAGAGTTATATTCAAGCAACGTGCATTCAATAGCTTTGTCTTTGAGTGGCATAATCTATTTAATTTTTAATCATCTGGTAGTTAGATCTATTCATCTATAATAATTTTTATGTGCATATATATGAGGAAATTTGTTAATAATTCCTATTTATAATCGGTGAGAATGAGTAAACGGATTGGAAATAGTTCTGGTGAGGTAGCCGAGCTTCCAGGCATGAATGTTCCTTTATAATTCTACCGGTATATTCAAAAAAGAGGCCAGACTGAACTCAACCCCAATGGCAGATCGGTAGTGCAAGCATAAGTTGCGGCCCCGCCTCTCTGTCTGCTTTGGATTTTCCTATGTTATATTGGGACCTCCAGAGTCTAGAAGGAAAGAATTATTATGGGACCGAATCATTTAGGGAGACATAGACATGACTGAGGAATTGTGATAGAATTTTTTCTTTATGTGTGTGAAGGATGTAGTGAAGCGACAGTTAGCTTGGTGGCACTTGCAAAGAGAAGCCTTAAAATTGTAGGAGATCGTTAGTACTAAGACAAATGAGATCGGTATTGCTTGGACTTATTTCTAGTGGTACTTTGAGACTAAGTTCTGAGGCAAAATAGGGAGTAAAGTTAGATAAGTTCATTCATTTAAAGTAAAGGATTCCAGTGTCAAGGAGTATGTGAATGAGTTCAATCAGCTAGTGAATTGTAGATTGGACCTTATCAGTACACTAGCGGAAAAGGCGACTAAATTTGCTAAGGGGTTGAATCCATCTTTACGAGGTATTGCTTTAAGCAATGTACCTACAGGAGCTAATTTTGAGAGCATGGTTGAGATGACATTGCTGAATTCAATTAGGAAAGAGGAACCTAAGAAGGCAGAGGTGAAAGCTAGTTTAGCAAGATCCCCATAGAAGTGGAATTGGAGCTCTAGGAAAGAAAACGAAGCCAAAGTTTAAGTGTAAAAAGTGCAAGGCAAGGGGCATCTGGCAGGGCATTGTAGGACGGGCATTGCGAAGATCAAATGCTACAAATGCAATCAATTTAGGCACATAAAGAGAGTGTCTGAATGCTCCTAGGACTTTTATCAGGTGGTTGAGCATATGTACTTGAAGCTATTCCTAGCTCGAGCACTGCTCTAACTATGGATAATGGGAATAAGGTCATCATAGAAGGTGTGTTAACTCTTTCGGATTTACCTATTCATACTTTAATTGACGCTAGAGCATCATGTTCATTCATTTCGAGTAGACTATGATGAGTTACCTTTAGAAAGTAGTATAGTTACAAACCCTGTAGTAGTATCAAACCATGTTAGAGGATCGATGCATTCATCCATGATTTGTAAAGGTTTGAAGTTATATATTTTGGATGTCTAATTCGATTGCAATGCTTTTGTTTTGGTATTTTCAATGTTCGGTTTAATTTTCAAAATTAATTAGATGACTATGTTTGGAGCAGTGATAGATTGTAATAGGAAAGTGTTTCAGTTAATTGCTGGTAGTAGGCCTATCTTTGAGGTTTACTATGATTCCAAGTGTTCAGTCATGTTAAGTTACCAATATTCTTTAGATTTGTCACATAATGAGGTAGCTTCAGTAGCAGTAGTTCATGACTACCCAAATGCTTTTTCCAAAGTCTTTGGCCTTTCTCCCTATAGGGAGATCAAATTTCGAATTTATCTTGAAGAGAATGCTAGATCTATTGCCATACCTCTGAAGCATGTAGCTGCTAGAGAAAGACGCAATCTAAATAAGCAAGTGAATGAATCATGGAAGAATGGCTTTTTTGCATAAGTATTTTGGAGCTATGCTATGAAAAGCACACCTAAAAGTCGCCTAAGCATCTCTTAAGCACTAAATGCACTTTCAAGGCTTATTTTTTGAAAAAGAAATAGAATTAAATGGTAAGCACTTAAACGTGCTTAACTGGTGCTTATCTGCGCTTCACTTAAATTTAAGTAATGATTAAGCATTACTAAGGAAAAAATATATACTATATTTAAATAAAATGGAATGGGGTTATAGTAAAAAAGCCACATTCCCTATAAAAACTTCCTCATTTTCTATCATATGAGTTGGTGGATATTGAGTATTGAATTAAGATATGGTTATATTTATTTGAAAAATATGCTTAGTTTGTACTCCACTCGAGTATTCTTAAGTTTAGTGAATAATGCAAGTCAAATATAGCTTTTGCAATCGGTGAATTCATAAGTTGGATTCAAAGTTAAATTCTACTTTTTTGTGAACAATTTGGTCATACACGGATGATGCTTTTAACACAATCGCTCTATATAAATTTAAATTGATAAGAATAATATATGCTAAAAAATCAAACAATGCTTAGGCGATGCTTAAGCGACGCTAAAGAGACACTAAGCAAAGAGAGACTTCTATTACCTCGCTTCGCTTAGCGCTTAATATAACCTAGTTTTGAAGTGGAGAGCATCAGTTGTCTTTGCTACTAATGCAGATGGCTATTTAAGGCTTTGTGTCAACCGTCGTCAATTGAATAAGCTGACAAAGAAGAATTGTTACCCACTGCCCCATATAGACAATCTCTTTGATCAGTTAGTTAGAGCAAAGACTGTTTGCTTGACTTGGCTACCTAATTCCATCAGTTGCGTGTATCTAAGGATATTATTTAGAAAACTACTTTTGGTACACTCGAAATACTTTATGAGTGGTTAGTCATGTCATTTGGACTGACCAATGTACAAGAATATTTTTGCAACCTCATGAGTTGAGTCTTTAGAGGGTTGCTAAATAAGTTCATGGTGGTTCATTAATGACATACTTGTATATTCGAAGTGGGTGGAAGAGCACGTGTTGCATTTATTTGTAAACCTTTCACTATGCAAATAGCCTTGAAATCCTTGCATTAGCTTCGCTACCTTAAAAGCAAATAAAACCACTTATTTACTTGCAGACCTAAGCTTTAGCACATGAAAATTTTCCAAAAGGCGATCAACATGAAAACCTATTTGATCTTACAGCCATATACGTGTTTAAGCTGATAATAAACCACATATGTTTGTCTAATCCAAATTAAACGAAAAGGCGAATAGTTAAGGGAAAGAAAGAAGAAAGAAGAAGAGAAAAAGAATAGGTAAAGAAAATTAAACAACACATAATCTCAAAATCACAGTGGAACAACATATAATATAAACCAATGATCTTTACAAAGAGAAACTGTAATATACATACATCAAATCAGAGTACACGAATAACAAATTATTGACCTCGACAGTTATAACATTCTATTCTTACAATTCAAAAATCGATACAACCAACAAACAACATAGCAGGAGTAAAAAAAATACGTAGATACATCTTGGACCACCAGCACGTCTCCTGAGCTCCAATGCATCCAAAGCAATCTATAAATATGCTTTCTCTGACCCGAGCATTATAACAAAATAACACCCAAGCCAGTATGGTAAACCAGCATGAGAAAAATACACCCAAATGGAATTTAACACTTACAAAAACCTTTCAATATAAAGGTATATCGCAGGCCACGTAGCACATAAACACGGACATGTTTTTACACTATGATAACCAAAACTTTTTTAATGAAAATCCAGTGATATTATAATAATTTCTAGGGATTCAAAGTAGATATATAAAATAGCTGAAATGCTTGCATCTCACTTTCATCATAGTTGGGTACAACTAAATCCGTAAAGCTCATATTGGAGAATGGATGCCATACTATGACAAGGTAAGGAACTACTTTCTAACGGTACATCTCTAGATAAAATTCACCAGGATCTGATAAGAACATCTTGTAACCCTTCCACACAGGACTGGCCTACCACTTGACTAGTAGTAACGAATATGATCATCCCACTTTTAGCTCTGAAGCATACAAAGTAGATAGTAATCGATCTTGATTTGGAATGGCCGTACTCTAATGAGAGCGACCCACATTGCCCTGCTGCATGCCCGATTTTTTTCATTTCCCGGTTGATGAGGCTTGAGGCTACGTTTTACCTTTGTACGACACTTTCCACTTGGAATTCTACCACCACCCTCCAAGCAACAAAGCAATGCCAGCAATCATTATACAAGTTTGTTCTAGGACTAGACGAAACCAAAGGCATCACTTCTACTACATCTATTTTGAAATCACTCTCAAGATTAGTAGCAAGTAGCCCTTGCACTTCAAAGCTCCTTTTCAATTATCTTTAAGATATTCCAATTTGAAATACTTATGCAGGTTCAAAGTGGTTTTCAGATGACATATCTGATCCCGGTCTTTCTGAACCGACAATGTTAATTTATAAATTGGACAACATTTAATAGTCGGTTACTTAACCATCAATAAACAAACAATCCAACCAGAGATTAAATTTCCAAAAGGATGCAACACTGGTTAAGCACCAAGCACACTAATCCTCTTTAATTATTCTTTTCATTAATTAAAACACTTTCCAAATATTTATCTCAAAATATCTTTAGGAGATATATTTTCAAAACCACATTTAGTCTTCTATATTTGGAAAATATTTCCACTACTTATCTCAACGATATAAGTATATTCACAAACCATTTTAGTTTAAACATGTAGATGATGCCCCTGTATACATAAATCTGTAATAAGTATATTTACAACTTTTGCGGAAACTTCTATTTTCCCAAAACACCCTTTATTGGGTCAAATCGAAGGTTATATATAGCATTGTTATAGCAACCCAAAAATACTAGTATAGAGATCTAATTAGTTATATTTAATATTAATTTTTACTGTCGAACTCAAACTATTGATTAGTTAACAATGAAGCCGATCAAGTTGGGGTACCATTACCTCTCAGACCTTGTACTAATGACATTCTTTATTTCAAAACAGAAATAAGTTACACACCTCGAAACTTAACATCAAATATAGGATATATATATATATATGAGTGTGTGTATACATATGTGGAAATTAGCCATAAGTACCTCTTTAACAAGTGCAATTAGTTTCTAGGACACACAACTGAAGTAATTACTTTTAAGGACAAAATGCAAAATAATTGGTTTCTAAGACCTAAAAACCTGTGAAATTATTTCCTTGAAAGTAATTGGACTGCCGACTTTGTCCTTAAAAGTAATTATTCTACTGACTTTGTCCCTAAAAGTAATTTTTGTAGATGTGTGTCCTAGAAACTAATTGCACTGCAAAGTTTGTCCTTCTAGTGAAATGCCCCAATAAATCCCATACTGTAAAACATCTCCTTTCGAAAATCACATACTATAACAATAGTGTTGTAGTCTATGTGTACTCACTTTCTTGAAAACATTTATTACAAAAAAAAGTTGAAATACTTATCTTCCTACCACTTAAGACATTTTAAATCACTTTTAAAATCATTAATGCCATCTGAACATATCACTTTCAAAATATTCCTTTAAAAGATTATTTTGACTTTTAAAACGTGAATATATTTCCTTGATAAAAATCCATACTTAACATTTCAACGTAATCATTTCCATATTTGAAAACTATATTTATAAATCTCTTTCTATTTTACAAAACTTAATTTTTTTTTGTAAAATCCCTTTATTTATAAAACCTCATTTATAACTCTATTCCTTTATAAACCCCACTTATTTATAAATCTCATTTAAAACATCAATTAAAATTCATTTTTAACATTGCTTCCATATTTATAAATTTATTTTATAAATTCCTTTCAATTTATAAAATATCATTTAACTTCTCCAAATTTAACCTCACTTTCAATTTCCAAAATAGAATCAACAACTTTTCTAAACGACATTCCACATATTATTATTAATCCATAATTATGATTTATTTTTCCAATTTATCTAATGATAATAGTTTCCCTAATTTGTAAATCACCGTTTATGAATCTATCCTTTTATTTATTAAATACGATTTTACCAATCCTCGCTTTATTTGTAAAATGTCACATTCATAAATTATCACATTTATAAATTTCCACATTTATAAATGAATCTTGATATATGTGTATGTGTGTGTGCATATATATATATATATCACTTTATATAAACGGTTAATAAATATTTATACCAAAATATTTCTATCTTCTTTTTAAAACCGTATTCCTTATTACAAAGATCGACTTATTTTTAAGATTTTTAAAAATCTTCATTATATAGTTCAAAATTCTTTATTTAAAATATTTCATAAAACCATTAGCTTATAATATCTAAAATCATACCTTTCATTTAATTTAAGTTAATTTCCTACGTTTTAAAATTCAAGAATAGTTATTAGAACATATAAATTTTTGAAATCACTTTAAATCCTTTTAAAACTAAATCTTCACTTTATAATATTTCAAAACACTAAAAAAATGGCACAGTGCTACTATAGCAGTAAATAGGGAAAATCATCCATGTCATCAAATATGACATCCAACACATCATATATCAAAATACATGAAAAGTAGAATCAACAGTGTGAGGAATCCAGTTGGATCCCTCCAACCCGTTCCTTTGCGTCACATACAGTATATAATCAAATAATATAAATCAACAACTTCGAGGCCAGATCGTATACAAGTGTCACCCGCTCTTTCATGGGCACATAATGGGGTTTCATCAGCTCCAGTAATGGAAATTTATCCAAACCAACAAATAAAATAGTAAATTATCCAAACAATCAATACTAATTTTATCCACACTTATATAGAAATATAAGTAGGCCAAAGAGGTAAATCAACTCACTTTAATTCCATTTTCGCTGAAACATTCTGGTTTGAATTAAAATTGAACAAATGTTCAATTTTGACCCAAATTTCTACTAGCTCCAAATCCATCCAACCCCACCCAATAAAGTAGTATTCGCTATAAAAAGCGCAACACAACTCATTGCGTTCAATATCGACCTCCTATGAAAAGTTACGAATTAATGAACGCTCGAGAATAAATAAAGATTAAGTAACTTAAACAACCTAGGTAATTAAACTAATTACCCTTCCTCTACCACACGTAACAACCCAACCGTGCAAAACCCAACCCATATTGCGACTTCCCATTAACCACGCTGCCGCCTCCATTGCATCGTTCACTGCTACCCTACCTCCGTCAATGTGCCTACCTCAGATGCCTTCAACGAACCTAGCGTCGCCCTCTTTGGTGTCGCTAATAGCCTATACGAACCCAAAAGCCTGCCAATGGTTGGAGCCGATTTCAAGTCATCTCGCCTCGCCGAAGTCCATCACGACCGTTGATTACTTTCATCTTGTCAAGCTCTACAATTTCGTAGTCAAGGTCGAAGCCTGAAAGTTGATGGGGTGGCACCATTAATCATGGATCGTTGGATGTAGGGATGCTAAAAATGGCGGCCGAGGGTTTCTTAGATTCGAGTTTTTTCGAAATTGTGGATTATGACGACCTTATATAGAAAATTTATGAAACATTATTCATATGTTAAATTTTTGAACTCCAATCGAGGCATGCCAAACCCCTATTTCGAACACAACGAAACTAATATCGAGACCAAATTCCCTCATATAGAAAAGTTAAATTTTCAAAATCGAATTATATCAGATTAAATTCCTTTAATTGATTTCTATGCGTTTCGAGCTCGCACGACTAAATGATACATCTGATTGCCAAGAAATTGAACGACATATAATAATTTACTATTACAGATCCAATGGAACTAGTTTCGTCGAAATTGGAGACAGTGCCTCAGAAGGATATCTTCAATTGTTAATTAAAATGAACTGTTATTTAAAACAAGTTTACTCACTTTTAATTCAAATTTAAAAATTTACTATCTTCATTCTTATTCAATTAGAATTTAAATCATCTTTTGAAATCATTTTTCTTTCCTATAATTCAAGATTCAATTATTCAAACAATTCCAATTATTCAAATGACCATTACTTGAAAATTTAAGTTATTTAACTTATAAAATTAACTTTTCAATATTTAAAATCAGTTCAATATTCCAAATTCAAATGACTAAAATTCAAGATTGTTACATTCTTCCCTCATCAAAAGAATTTTGTCCCCGAAATTAGCAAGTAAGAAAAATGCCACAAACCTATTAACTTTTCAAAACAAATTTGTTAAAGTAGATTATAAAATTTTCTAGGTTTTTGAATTCATTCATAGTTACTAGCGAATACCATTCCATGTTATAACATAAAAATCAAATTTTAGTTATCAAAAATTTTACAAAATTCTCAAAAAAAATTAATGCCTTAAATCGACGGAAAATTTCGCCAGCATCCCTTTTGCGCGATTCGATCGATTTTTTTTGCAATATATACATATAATCACAAATATACATCTCATCTTTAAGGATGAGGTATCTCGTTGGGGGAAAATATAAAAAAACGATATGTAATTCGAGATGTGTACCTTTTATTAATATTAACAAGCATGCACAATAAACGTAATGCGAAAGCGAGCTCCAAACGCGAAGCATACACCATCCCCACCTACTAGTCACTCAAAAACCAATGAGAACAAGTACAGAAAAGTAATTTCAATATATAACATAGACTAATACAATTACTATATGAAAATATAACAAACGTAACAAGAGAAACCATCCAAAAAATAATATCCATCCAAGTAATTCATAACCATATCAATTTACATTTTCCAATGCCAATATTTAACTTATTAAAGCACGTATGATATTATTTACCATCCGTATGCAAAATCATACCTGATCGCTCACTTGATCACACAATTTCACTTCCGAACTATTATTGTTTACACTACCACTCTAGTGCGAACTTAGATTCAGTTCCTTGATCAGAAACCGCCATTCTCCTTGCATACTTTATACTATGATAAAGAATCCTAAAATCAATCAAAAATCCATATCTAGTGTTTGTCATCAAGAATCAAGTGAAAAATCCTAATTTAGACCGATATAAATCATCTCGAAGTCATGTACCCGAATCTAGATTAAACAGTTATGCGAATAAAATAATATACGTACAACTTATGTATTTATTCCAATTGGTTTCTTATTATATCCCATTATTATTTTAATTCAGATTCTTCTATTTACCTTCATTTCATTTTCATTATTTACATTTCTTTATTCATATTTATTACTTAGTATATTTCTTGCAATAATATCAATCAAGAACCATTCAATCAAATTTTACTCAAATTTATTATACATATTTTATACAACACTTGTCTTGTCTATTATCACTTCATAACTTAAGTTCATATTCAATTCAAATCAATTTCAATTTCATTTAACTCATTTCATGAATTCACTTCATTTACCTTTACTTGAGTCAAATTTCTTTTCAAAATTAATTTCATTCAACTTAACTTATGTTAAATTTGATTTCATAATTCAATTTGAAATATACTTTTCTTAACATTTATATTCAACAAATTTAAAAATTATTTTTTAACTTATTATTCCTTAATTTTTATAAGTTATACAACTTATTTTCTCATATTTATTAAATTATAGTTTGGATTTTAAAACCAAAACTTGTTTTACCAAAACACAACTTCAATTGTAGCAATCCATCACTTAGAAACTCAAAAATGAATGCCGATGATGGTGTCATCATCACCAATTATTTGTCAACAACTAAAGTGAGTTCAATGCTTTCTATTTCTTTTAAATTCCTTTCAAAATGTTTCTAGACAAATACTT
The DNA here is from genome assembly GCA_030765085.1 of Allium cepa. NCBI lineage: Eukaryota > Viridiplantae > Streptophyta > Magnoliopsida > Asparagales > Amaryllidaceae > Allium > Allium cepa. The sequence continues at coordinate 448,636,792 of CM060931.1, forward strand.
TCTAAATAATATCATTATTATTTCTTCAAAACCTATGAAAAACGATTTCCAAAATCGATGGGATTTAAATTCTCAATTTCTCAGCTTTTAAATCCTTTATATTTACAAATCATATTTATAAAATTTCCCTTATATATAATTTCACTTTGATTATATAAAATCATTCCTTAATTGTTTATCTTTGTTTACATTATAATAATAACAACTTTTATTGGAACACGAACAACAAATGATAATAATCTTATATTATCATTTACTACCAACCATACACACCGTATATACTACAATAATCTATGAAAAATTATTTCTTTTTATATAAAATATAATAAAGGTAAAATTATTTCATTTATCCAATTTCAAAACAATACTATGTCGAATTGCTATGTTTAAATGTTTAGAGACCCTTACCGATAATGTTAATTACTCATATTGACCAGAATCCATAAGCCACTCAACAGATTAATCAACATGATATAAAACATATTTATATCACTAACAAATATGTGCTGATCTCTATAATACACTCAAACTTATTCTAGGGTGCTACTGAACCTATCTCTAATGAGTAATCCCCACCAAAGTAAGGTTCTCGCTTAACCTTGCACTTTGATACCTCAATGTAACGACCAACTTTTCCATACAGTTCAAGCTGACAATAAACCACACATGTCCAACCCAAATTGAACCAAAAGGAAAATAGTTAGGGGATAGAAAGAAGAAAGAAGAGAATAAGAAGAGGAAAAAAACTAAAACAATATAGAATCTCACAATCGCAGCGGAAAAACATATAATATAAACCAATGATCTTTACAAATAGAAACTGTAGCATACCTACATCAAATAAGAATACACGAATAATAAATTATCAACCTAAACCATTAAAACAGCCCATCCTTATAATTTGTTGATAAATAAAACCAATAGATAACATAGAGGAACCCAAAAAATACGTAGATATGTCTTAGACCTCCAGCTTGTCTGTAGAGCTCCAATGCATCCAAAGCAATCTGTAAATATGCTCACTCTATCCCAAGCATTATAATAAAATAACATCCACTTCACTATGGTAAACCTACATGAGAAAACCATACCCAAATGGAATTTAATGTTTATCAAAAACTTTCCAATATAAAGGTATCTCGTAAAACCACGCCGCATATAAACACAGATAAGTTTTTACCTTATGATAAACAATTTTTTACAGAAAATCATGTGATGCCATAATAATGTCTAGGGATTCAAAGTAAATATATAAAATAGCTGAAATTCTTGCATCTCACATTTCAGCATAGTTGGGCATAACTAAATCCATAATGGTCTATGACAAGGTAAGGAACTACCTTCCGATGGTACATCCCTAGATAAAATGCACCGAGGTCTGACAAGAACATCTTGTATCTCTGCCACACAGGACTAGCCTACCACTTGACTAGTTGTAATGAATACAATCATCCCACTTTGGGCTTCGAAGCAAACATGAGTAGATAGTAATCGATATGGATTCGGAATGACCATATCCTGATGGGAGTATGGTCCTACTGCATGTCCAATTTTTGTCATTTCTTGTTTGATGAGGCTTAAGGCTACATTTTACCTTTATATAGCACTTCCCACTTGGAATGCTAACACTGCTTCCAGGCAATAATGCAATGCGAGCATTCATCCATGCAAGTTCGTTCTAGGACTGAACGAAACTGAAGGCACCATCTGTACAACATCCATTTTAGTATCACCCTCAGGATTAGTAGAAACTATCCCATACACTTCAAAAGCACCTTTTTGATTATTTTTAAGATATTCCAATTCGACATGCTTATGCCAGTTCGAAATGGTTTTCGGATAACATATCCGATCCCGGTCCCTCCGAACCAACAACGTTAATCTATAAATTGGCCAACATTTGATAGTCGGTTATTTAACTATCAATAAACAAATAATCCAACCAGAGATTTAAATTCCTAAAAGGAAGTAACATCGGTTATGCACCAAGCAACACTAAGCCTCTTTAATTAGTCTTTTCATTAATTAAACCACTTTCCAAATATTTATCTCAAAATACCTTTATGAGATATGTTCTTAAAACCACTTCTAATCTTTCTATATTTAAAAAATATTTCTATTTACATACCTCAACAGTATAAGTACATTCATAGACCATTTCATTTTATACGTTTAGACGATGCCCCAATATACATAAATCTGTAACAAGTATATATACAACCTTTGAGGAAACTGCTATTTTCCCAAAACACACTCTATTGAGTCAACACGAATGTTGTGTAAAACATCGTTATGACAACCCGGACACACTAGTATACAGATCCAATTAGTTATATTTAATATTAATTTTTGATGTCGAACTCAAACTATTGATTAGTTAACAATGAAGCCCATCAAGTTTGGGTACCATACCTCTCAGACTTTGTATGAATGACATTCTTAACTTCAAAATGGATGAAAATAACACGTCTAAAAGCTTAACATCAAATATAGTATATATATATATATCTAGTAGTATAAAAACATCTCTTTTCGGAAATAATCTACTATAACAACACTATTATAGTCTATATCTTCCTTACCTTCTCGAAAAAATGTTGAAATCCATGTCTTCCTATCACATAACACTGTTAAATCACTTTTAAACCATTAACTCCATTTGAAAATATCGCTTTCAAAATATTCCTTTAAAATATTATTTTAACTTTTAAAATGTGAGTATATTTCCTTGATAACAGTCCATACTTAAAATTTCAATATAATCATTTCCATATTTGAAAACAATATTTATAAATCTCTTTATATTTTATAAACTTCCTTTTTATAAAAACTTTATTTATAAAACCTTATAAATCTATTCCTTTATAAATCTCACTTATTCATAAAATTTCATTTAAACATCAATTACAATCTGTTTTTAACGTTGCTTCCATATTTATAAATTTCTTTTATAAGTTCCTTTCTATTTATAAAATATCGTTTAACATTTCCAAATTTATCCTCACTTTCAATTTTCAAAATAGAATCAACTATTTTTCTAAACAGCATTCCACATATTATTATAAATCCTTAATTATGAATTATTCTCAATTATCCAATACAATAGGTTCCCTTCATTTATAAAACACAGTTTATAAATCTATCCTTTTATTTATAAAGTGCGATTTTACAAATCCTCACTTCATTTGTAAATTGTCATATTTATAAATTTTTACATTTCTTAACGAACCTTAATATATGTATATATGTGTATATATATGTATATATATATATCACTTTATATAAAACGGTTAATAAATAATTATACCAAAATATTTCTATCTCCTTTTTAAAACCGTATTCCTTTATTATAAAGGCCAGCTTATTTTATGATTTTTATAAATATTTATTATATATTTCAAAATATTTATTTAAAATATATCATAAAAATATTAACTTATAATATCTAAAAATCATACCTTTTATTTAATTTAAAATAAATTCCTTCTTTATAAAATTAAAAAATAATTATTAAAACATATAAATTTACGAAATCACTTTATATCCTTTTAAAACTAAATCTTCACTTTATAGTATTTAAAAATACTAAAAATATAGCCCAATGCTACTATAGCACTAAACAAGGAAAATCATCTATGTCATCGGAAATGGCATCAAACACATCATATATCAAAATATATGAAAAGTAAAATCAACGGTGTGAGGAATCTAGTTGGATCCTTCGGACCTGTCCCCTACATCACATACAATATATAATCAAATAATATAAATCAACCACTTCAAGACGGGATCCTATACAAGGGTCATCCCTTCTTACACGAGTTCATAATAGGGTCTCATCCGCTCCAGTGGCGAAAATATATCTAAACCAACAAATAAAATAGTAAATCATCCAAACAGTCAACAAAAATCAACAATTAAATTATCCACACTTATATAGAATTATAAATGGGCCAGAGAGGTTAACTCACTTTAATTCCAGTAATCCCTGAAACGTTCCAGTTTGATTTAAAATTGAACAGGCATTCAATTTTAACCCAAATTCCTACTATCTTCAAATATATCCAATCCCACTCCAAAATGTAGTATTCACTATAATGAGCGTAGTTTAACTCGTCGCATTCAATTTCGACCTCTTATGAAAAAGTTACGAATTAACGAACGTTTGAGAATAATTGAAAACTAATTAACTTAAATAATCTAGGTAATTAAACTAATTACCCTTCCTCTACTACAAGTAACAACCCAGTCGTGCAAAACCCAACCCACATCGCGATTTCCATTAACCACGCCGCCGCCTCCATTGCGTCATTCGCCGCTACCCTACATCTACCGACGCGCCTGCCTCAGATGCCTTCAACGAACCTACTACCACCCTCTCAGGTGTCGCCGATCGCCTATACAAACCCAAAAAGCTACCGATGGTTGGAGCCGCTTTCCGGTCATCTCGCCTTGTTGATGCCATCACGACCGTTGATTGCCTTCATCTTATTAAGCTCTACAGCTTTGTAGTTGAGGTCGAAGCCTAAAAGTGGACGGAGTGGCACCGTTGATCGTGGATCGTTGGATGTAGGGAAGCTAAAAATGGCAGCTGAGGGTTTCTTAGATTAGGGTTTTTTCAAAATTTTGTATATAGAAAATTTATGAAACACTATTCGCACGTTTAATTTTCAAACTCCAATCAAGGCATGCCTCTGGCGTTCTATATGTAATACCTCTACCCCGAACACAGTAGAACAAGTATCGAGACCAAATTCCATCATATACAGAAGTTAACTTTTCAAAATCGAATTATATTAAACTAATTTCCTTTAATTAATTTCTATGTGTTTCGAGCTCGCACGACTAAATGATACGTATGATTACCATGAAATTAGATGGCATATAATAATTCATATTATGGATCCAATGGAACAGGTTTTGTCAAAATCCTAGACAGTTCCTCGGAATGCTATTTCCACATGTTAATTAAATCGAATTATTATTTAAAACCAGTTTACTCACTTTTAATTCAAATTCAAAAGTTTACTATCTTAATTCTTATTCATCTATAATTTAAAACAACTTTGGAAATCATTTTTCATTCCAATTAAATTCAAGATCCAATTATTCAAACAATTCCAATTATTTAACCATTATATTTGAAAATTCAAGTTATTTAATGTAACGGTCTGCCTTTCTTACATCAATAGATAACACTTAATACATCCTTGTTATTTATATGCCGTTTATTTAAGTGTCCGAAAGATAGGTCGTTTAGGGTGAAGAAAGAAGAAGATAGAACAGAATCTCACAAAAGCGTGATGAGTAATATATAATATATAAATCAAATCTTTACAAAAGAAAGAACTTCATTACAAAATAATCATCAAAGTACATTATCTTATTATCAGCCTGGACGGTCATAACAGCCTATCCTTACAAATGTTGATAAATTTGATAATCACTGTAGGGTAAAAATAAAGAAATAAGTAGATACACCTTGGGCATATAGCTCATTTCGTAAACTCTAAAGCATCTAAAGCTAATATGGAAAATATGCTCGATCCGACCCGAACATTAAAATAAAATAACATCGAATCAGTCTGGTAATAACAGCGTGAGAAAACTCAAGTAATGAAGTGAAATATAATAATTCTATAAGGCCATACTGCTAACGAAGAACAGATTTTCACCTCACAAGATCAACATTCTTAGATGAAGAAATGGGAATAATTTAGAACAGCAATCCAAACAAGAATAAATGAGCATAGATAGGTTAAAAATCTAAACTTAAAGAATGAACATAAATAATTAAACATTGAGAAGAACCTTAGTCACTTCTCAATACAATTAAGAAAACAATTCAATGATTTGAATTAACAACAAGGAAAGGAATTCTTCCACAATGTATATGGGACCATGCCGCCAACCACGGAACGAGTTTCCTTTCACAACAACAATATCCAATCTCAACCATGGATGCGTATAATTAAACATTATGAAGTTCTCTCAAAACTTCCTGATGTAATTAAGAAAGGAGTTAATTTAAAAACTTAGAATCAAAGGAAAGAATATGGAAATTTTCCAACAAATGACTAGGAGGGTACACCCCCTTAACAAAAGTATACCTATAGAAATATACTTGAAAACTCTGATGGCTCTCGAAACCCTCCAAGCTAGACCCTACCAACTATTACCGAGAATCCGAGTACTTCACATCTCAATTCGCAACAACGAATCCAATCTAGAGTGGATGTGAAATACCCTAATAGGAGCAACCCCTCATAGCTTTGCCCCCACTAGCTCTTTGGGTTTAATCGTTTCCGACAAAGGACAACAAAGATTAAATGAGCAACACATCGTCTTAGAGTGATGAAATACAACATGAAGAAAATTGAACCGATAGTTAATAAATCAACTAACGGGAATAATTTTAAAATGATCGTATATGGAAATTAAATTTCATAATCTTACCACTACATGTTGATTCCAAACAAGCACTATCCTTTGATTGAAAATTAAGTCGGGCAAGTTGAGGTAGTGTTACCTCTACGAATTGCCTTGATGATATTTTTAATCTTCGAGATAGAAACGAGTCTAGGCCTCGACGTTAGTGTTAAAAGTATGACTAAATCCTTTTTACATAAGAGATGTTGGATTATGGAAACTCCTTTTCCATAACCCAATCAAAAATTTTACTTTTAAAACCAAACTTGTGCTAGAGTTTCACATTAAAAGTATTAACTTTAAACAATGTTATCAAAATGACTTTTAATTTAAATCAAAATTTATTTATTCAATATTATTATTTAAAATGATCAATTAAATTTTAAAACAATGGTTGATTATTTCATACGACTTTATTTAAAATAATTAATCAGCTTTAATCCCAATTCATTGACAATACTATTTAAAAAGATTAATTGACTTTAATCACCCTTATTTAAATGATTAAATAACTTTAAACTTTTATTATTAAAATAATTAATTAACCTTTAAAACCTCATTATTAAAATGGTTAATTAATCTTAATCTCGCTATTATTTAAATATTTAGTTATCTATAAAACATCATTATTAAAATGATTGATTAGGTTTAAAGCATCATTATTAAAATAGTTAATTGATTTTAAATCATTATTATTAAAATAATCAGTTACCTTTAAAACATTATCATTGAAATAATTAATTTAATTTAAACCATATTTATTTAAATAATTAATTACCTTTGTAAAACCCATGCATAAGATTTAACAAAATACTTCAAGGGGATAACATTTCCATTCAAATATCAAATAATATGAGTACGAGCATAAGTGCTAAAGTAAATAGCAACTTTACAACATATAGATAAACACTTATAGAATAAGTACATAATATAAAGGTGAATATAAATATAAAGGATAATAACAACTGTATACATAAAGAGAATACTCTTATTCAATATGAATTTATTGGCACTTAACTAAATGTCCAAATCAATGTAATAGCAGAACAGAGATTTATTCTACTAATGTCCAAATAAACTATTCAATTAAGTTATAGTTGAATGGAGATTTATTCTACTAGGCATATGTCATTTATATAGCATTCATATTTATTAGACTAAATCAATGGCACAGACAAGAGATCTATAGTTTATAAATCTATTTACTTTTAAAAAGAATCCATGCTTGGTCTTCACATTACAAGTGTTAACTTTAAACAACCTTACTAAATTATTTCATTAACTTTAAAACACCATTATTAAAAAGTTTAATAACTTAAAATAACCTTACTAATTTGATTAATAAGCTTTAACTATCAATAATAAGAATGATTAGTTATCTTTAAACTTCATTAATTAATTAAATTAATTAACTTCAAATACTTTTAATTAAAAGGGTTAACCACTTTTAAAAGCATCATTAATTAATCAATTAAATTTTAATGTCATTTATTAAATTAGTTAATATAAAATTAAATATCATTAATTAAAAATGGTTAATTAATATAAGACATCGTTAAAGAAAGAGATCAATTAAATTTAAACCAATTAATTAACTTTAAAAATCATTAATTAAAAAGGGTTAAGTAATTTTAAAACACCATTAATTAAATAAACAATTACTTTAATCCTTTATTATTAAATGATTAATTAACCTTAAACATCATTAGATAAAATGATTAATTAATTTTAAATATCACTAACAAAGTAATTAGTTAAATTTAAACTTATCGTTATTAAGTTAATTAATTAACCTTAATCCTCATTAATTAAAATAATTTTAAATTTAAAAATCATTACTAAAGTAGTTAATTAATTTTAAACTCATTATTACACAAATACTTAACTAACATTGTTGCTTGCACCAAAAATTGTTAAAAACACCCAAGAATAGCTTTTATGGAGAAGTAAATGAAGAAAAGCAAAATTAAACCAAGTAGAAGAATTAGCAAGCAACAGAGCATAAGCTATAATCAGAGACAAAAAAATTTATAGTGGTTCGGCATTGTAAGCCTATGTCCACTTTGAAGATTATCCTTTATTACTCTCTTGTGAATCTGATTACAACGGTAAAACAAATCTAACACTTGATTAGCATGGAGTCTAGAGTAACAAGCAACGTAAAGATCCTGAAAATGAACCAACAAGTATGTATTTATAAGGTCAGAGATGAAATATTTCACTAAGATTTCGACAGAAGGCTCCCTAGGTCCATAGAAGCCCACCATAACGACTGGTGGCCCTAACTCGATATTTTGGAACGATCGGCTATAGTTATGCCGATATTTTTTTGGTCTCCAAATGGTGTGCGACCGTTTTTGGGGGGTCCCACATGCCTCTTGAACCTGCCCTTAAAATATGAAGTCAATTTTGAGTTGTAGATTGCGAGATATGGATCAACCTTTGTCACATTTGGATCATTCACTAAGCTACATAGATCGTTATGAAGGATTGGTATAAAACGATCGATATTCTTTGAATCTCAATATTTTGACCTACAATTATTTTTATGGGCTTTATTCTTCAATATACTGATGCTCTGAAATTTTCAAATGAATCGGCCTTGTGGATTTTGAGATATCGATTGATCTTCACTTATTTAAGCTGGCTTATGGATCATTCCCGATCGATTCATATAAATCTTTGCTTTGTCCATAATTTGAGCGTATGAAATCCAATCGTCTTTAAATTTGAAATGAAAGTTCATGTGGCTATGCCAGTAACTCTATACTGATTGCACCTCGATTGGGGCCTGGTTCGGATCTACTCGACACCGTCCACGGTATTGTATATAATCAATTCTTAAGGCTGATAACCATCCGTTCCTAGCCAAGTCAATGATATCACGGCCTTGCCAAAAGGTGAATAACATTTTCCCCCTAAAAGAAGTCTTGTTTCAAACATGAAGTGCTTTGAGTTGTCGTAAGCCAGAATCTTTGGAAAGAAATACATTCGGTTTATCAAATAATCATTATCCTTCCATTGAGTTGTTTTCCTATCGAGGGTCATAATTTCCTTATTCGTCATAATGATTGTCGATTTCCAATAGTTTAAATATGAGATCACAACTTGTCGGTGATTGTCTTGTTTTGTTTTTGGCAATTTCTAAGCTCCAACATCTTGGTTTTAATTCTTCCCCTGTCAATTTCTGGTGAACATTCATTTTTTTTTTAATTTCAAAGAATTGAATTTTGAAATGTATACTAGCACATATATGTTTTTGTACTTGACTCTTGATCATGGTTACATGTACATGGGTCGTTGTTAAGTTTTGAAATTTTCATAAACAATCCCTGCCGATCGTTATTCTTTTTTGTATATGCATTTCTATGGAAAACACTCACTACCGATCATTATTCTCTCATTCATATTCCCCTTCTCCTCTTTTTCTTTTTATTCATTTTCTTTATTTCTGTTCAATCGTTCACAAGCTTGCTAGATTTTGGATTGTTTTAAAACAATCGGCATTGAGCCTGAGTGGAGCGATTGGGGTAGATCACGCAATCTGATCGATCGTGACTTCAAATTAGCAAGGAACGATCGGCACTTGTTCTTCATATACATTCCCTTAAACTTAGTCATTTCCTTTACATCCCTCATTTATATCATTTCATTTAGGAATAAAAGAGAAAATGCAAACTGCTCCTCCTTCTTTTCTTACCGATCCAAGAACAATCCGATCATCTAAACCAATCTCACCTCACGAATTATTATCGTTCTAATTCCACTAGGTCTCACTCGACCTTGAATTCGAATCCACTCTCCTCTTGACTTTAATTTAGGTAGGTTAATCTATATACACTTTTTGATTTGAGTATTAGCTTTGAGTGTCGCGAATCTTATGTTAGTTAGTTCAGTTGGGGAAGTTGCTCGATCTGAGTCAAGTTCGAGAGGATTGGAATTGTAAAAAATGAAATTTTGAGTAAAGAAAATGATAAGAATCGATGCATGACGGTCGTTTTGGACGATCGGTGAAATCTTGGACTTAGTCGACTTTGGAGTGGATGATGGTGATGATGTTCCAATCGTTATGGAGTGATGTTGAAGTTTGGGTGTTTAAAAAATGTCTATGAATGATCAGTGATGCTTCGCAGTTGAGGCTTTTGGGGTGGAAAGGATAGAGTGGTACGATCGATAGGAATATCGTGACTGAACGATCGGAATATTAGGTGATGTGAACGATTAGTAGAACTGAATAGGGTGAACAATTGGCATGTTTGACTAGGTAGAACGATAGGTTATCAACTATCAAAATCCAAAAATGGATTCCAAACAAATGAACTTGAATTTAAAGATAAGCTTCCGCCTTGCATATTTTAGCGAACGCATATGACTCATATTGGATTTGAACTGCATATTCTGTAATATATGACATCTGAAATTTAACATGAACCAATGCCTTTGACCACTCTCTTGACGCTCATACGTCATCTGAACATAAAAATTGAACTTTTACTTTCTGAAAATCGATTGTGAAACTTGAATCGCGCGATTCCCTAGTGACATAGAGAAATGGCTGAAACGGTCATGAATGATGGTCTCTCCAATCGAACCTCAAAGTCTTGTCCTCTTTTCCTTCTTTAGTTTCGTGCTGCTTATTATGACATTAAATAGCACTTTACCACACCATAATAGCATGCAATATGCACCGAGGGCATGGGTTACTTTATCTTACCATGATTTTTACTATGTTTAATAGAAATAGGTTCTAGACGATCTGGGAATCTTGCAGCTATGCCAACTGGACCATTTCTCACCAAGATCATCCTGACATGTAATCAAGTTCTATAGCTGAGTCTGATAGTCCGTCCTCTAGCCATTATTCAAAAAAAGGGATCGCGCAGGCCCTTAATTTGATCTTTTTGATGCAGTTCCCATTCTTTCACCAGAAATTGTCGATCTTGCTCCCGACACTCTAGAGGATGCAGTTACTTTGGAGAACCATGTTGATTCTATAGCCTTAAATATTATGGAAGATGCTCTTTGCCGAATTTACGTAAGGCACAGACTTCTCTTTGACGATGTGTTGGTTACATTGTGGGATGGTAGGGCTCATAGACCTCCAGAAGGATATACAGCGTGCAACAAGTTCGTGTGCTGGGTCGGATGCATCCCACCATTCAACTCATACATACGGGAAATCCTCCATTATTTAAGGATAGCTCCGGCGCAGCATCATTCAAACGACTGCACTCTTCTCAATTGTGCTAATATGGTATTTATGGAGTTCTTGCATTGTCCTCCAACCATCGATGACATTCGGTTCATATTCTCTTTCAAGCGATAGACCAGAAGTCTTTCATTTACATTTTTTGAGTCGACGAAGAGGTGTCAGATTCTAACTAGCGCATGGAATAAATTAAACGCCTTTAAAAGCAAGTGGTTCTTCGTCTACTATCTACTCGGTTTTGCTTGGCAATGGCTGAAAAGACGTAAGTGTTACCCTCTATCTTTATATTAGCGTGGAAAACCGATACTGAGGTCTTATTCCTGATTAAGTAATTCCCTTTACAGGTACCGTCGCTCATCCCAGCGGTAATCTTTATGAGGAGGCAGTCACAGCTCTGAAAAATGCACCGCTTGAAGATAGGAACGTCGAATATCTTCTTATAGATGGATCCCTTATTACTTTTTGTTTGATAAAAGAGGGCCTCAGCGTAGGGCTAACGAAAGTCGCATAAACTACAGGGAAAAGACCATGGGATGCATTTAGTCAAAGGGACAATCGAAAGGATCTCATCATGCCCCCATCCATGGGTGCTCAGGAATCCACTAGTATCGATGCCGAAGGAGATAAAGGCGTTGTGCCTAGTCGCAATGATGACGGATCTGGTCTTGAATTCAAGGCTATATCCTTGCAGACCGTACATCCCCAATAGGAGAAAAAAGAAAACATTTGTTTATAAATTCCCAAAAAGTCGTCTTTCTAATCAACTCAAATCGTCGATGGCTCCTAAGATTGTTCAAGATGAATCTTCTTCTCAACCATCATAGCATTCAAGTATGCCGCTTGATTCTTTGTCCGGTCTACCAATACCGCATGACCTTGAGCTTTCCACTTTACTGACGTGAGTATCAAGGAATCAGAATCTCCCACCAGAACTGGTACTGAGATTCCAACTTCTAGAGGTGAAGTTACTCCAATGAGCAAAGCTCATACACCTGGTTTGTAGAGAGGTAGCACAAGGACACTTACACACACTTGCACCCCTCAACATTGCATTATGCTCAACTTATGCTTTTTAATTCTCAAAGTTGATTGACTTTTGTCTTCCTTTGCAGAAATCATGGTGAAGAAAAGGAACGTGTTTGATTCCCTCTGGGATATACATCACCAATCCTCTGGTTCATGCTCTAGCCCTGATTATCAAGGTGGTATTCTAGAGTATTATGATTCCAAATATCTCTCCAGCGGGACTGGGGTCATCAAGGTAGAGGTGATAGGGATAAGCCGTCCCAAGATAAGCATCGATCAAGATCAAGATCCACTCCTCTAAAGGGTTCCAATAAGCCAACCGATCACCTGGATCTACCTATCGGTCCCTCTCATGTCCCCTCTCATTTCAGTTCCTCTACCGCCTCCGATTCCTTCTCATGCTCAGTGTTTCTATGATCATCATTGCAATAGCGAACATGCTGCTGCCCAAAGACCTAGCATGGAAAGTAACGAAGTCGAAATTGCTACTAAAGATCCTACAGTCAATCCAGCTACTCGCATGACTCAACTCCGAGAAGAGTTTTCAAATCTATGTTTTGAAGGGTTTTTCCCCTCCTAATATGAAGAAGGCCCTAGATTATGTTCATAAAATGACTATGAATGGATGAAGGCAGTAAAGAAAATGTCGAAAGTATCTTTCAAGTGCGCGACGGAAATTGAAAAGTTAAATTGCCAGGAAGCTCAAAATAAAAGAATTATCGATACTCTAGCAAACGAGTTAGTAATTTCTAGGAACTCCCTAGCAGAGGCCAAGGGAAAAGATAATGATGCCGTCAAATCCATGGAAGAGATGAAATCCAGTCATCTTGATATGGTCCAGGTGCTGCATCATCGAAATCAATAAATAACACTCGAGAGGGATATAACTCGAAGTAATGAATCTGCAGCCTTGAAGGAGATAGCAGAACTCAAGGCTAAGCTCGAGTATGCAAACAAGGAGAAACAAGATGCTTAGAAAATCGCTCAAGATGCTTGTAATGAGCTGGTGAATGTTAGACTTGAGAGAGACACGGCCATAGAAGGGCCAAAGATGGTGATGCACTTATTCAACGTGAAGCAGAAGCTAACAAGAACAAGGTTAGGGAGGAGATAATGAACGAGCTCAACCCACTTCTTATTCTTTACAACTCCCACATTATCAAACATAGAAATTTAACATTGCTTGGTGATGATTAACCTTACCAGCTTTGGCTCGCATGGGAATTTCTTATTGTAGAAGAAAAAAAAACTACTTAATACTGATGAAATCGACATGTCTAGGCTTGAAAATGAAATTCTATTAGAGATGAACCCAAAACATTGCATTATTTCCAGCTTACACTTTAGAAATAATCTGCTGCCGCTTCTTCACATGAAGTGGATGAAGGATCCAGGTTGGTACAACCCGATATTACAACTGAATTAGCCCCAGCATCCTAGGTTATCCCTAGCTCCATGAAGATTCTTCAACCATCCTCGGGTATGATCCGGACAAGCCTCAACTTTGTCCAATTCTCAAACACAGTTCTAAGGATATTTCGGCTAAATTTGGGAGCCACATCGAGGAAGGTGTTTCGTCGACATTTCCCGTCTTTCAAAAAGTTGGGGTGTTATCAATTGATATTTCTAATCTTTTCGCTTATTTTTTCTCATCTTTAAATTTGCCAGTCTTCGTTCCTTTTCCCTCAAAAGAGCCTCAATTGGGATCATAAGCGGCCACGACAGAATCCATTAAAGTTAACTGCTCAAGGTGCTTAAGAATAAACTTTTGTTGATGATAAATTCATAGAGGCATTGTTCAAGGAAGGAAGCGACCCACACCATGAAATTCCCTTTGATGAGGATGTTGTAATCATAGGCTTTTCCAACCCTACTGATGAGCTTACCATGAAAGAGCGCATTGAGAAGGAAGAATTGTTAAAAAAGAACGCAAAAACTGAGCCTGTTGATTTGGATTTCAATAAGCTGATTCCTATCCCGCTCCATATGATCCCTCTAGGTAGGACAATTCCTCGAGATAAGTTCCCCTCAGCTTCTAGCACTGTGAGTTCCCTACTTCTAAAGATGATGCGGCCTCGATCCACATAACTGAGATGTTTCTTCAAAGAGTAACCGAGGCAGAAAAAGGTTAAAGAGAGGATCAAGTGACAAAGAAAAAAGGAAAGATAGGAATTCCAAGAAATTATGAAATTATATTTAGGATGGTGTGATGCGTAAATAGCTTGGGTGGCTAATTTTTCTTTTCGTTGGTCATGTTTGTTTGGGCACAATCCCCACTTTTATTTCTCATTTTGGATAAACTTGTATTATATACAACAAGTTTAGTGTGAATAAGACCTCTTTTATTTTTCTATAGAATTCTCATATACACTATTTTAAATGATCAAGCTATCACATTTCCCATTTAATGTATTTGTGATTCGTTGCTCATTGGATTGGATATCGATTTGATTTATCCATCCCAAGGCCTCCTTGAGGTCGTGGCCTTGAGTAGTATCAAACACCGGGATCAAGCTTTAGTGTTACACTGTCGAATTCCATGGATTGAATAATTATACTCCTGTCCCGAGTCTCAAATTATTGGAGTTACGTGGTGAGTGGTCGAACTCCATCCTTAGAATGTTTACACTCCTCATGTCATTTTCAGGCCAGAGTTTATGGAATAGTGAGCGGTCGAACTGCACTCATTTATTTGTTTATACTCATATCTACCCTCTGGGGATAAGAATTAGTTAGTAAGAGGTCGGGTCACACCTTTTTATTTCGTTTATACTCATATTCGCACTTTGGGGATGTGAGTTATTTGGAAAACTATCAAGTTCTTTTTTCTTTAGTCAGTCGTTCTATTCTAAAGTACGGTGTTTGATTCCATAAGTGACCGGTCGAATCTTAATCACTTCAGAGTTATGTTGGTCCTATCCAATTGTGAGATTCAGTTGGTCGCATATCACAGCTAACGTGTACTGCAATGGAAGGTCACAGATATGATAGGAAATTCAAAGTTCTATTGCTGAATAAAAAGTAGTGATATAACATGCCTTATTACATATTTGGAAAAAGAATGCTAAAGAAAATTCTGAAACTAAATATGGCTGAATGAAAAGGAAACAAACTAGGTGAAATAGCACTGCAAGTGCTCGCTATTCCACATCCTTGGGAGTGTGATGCTAACAGTCGCTAACTTGAAGGTTCCCTCTCTAAGCCTCCGCTTGATGACATACGGTCCTTTCCAAGTTGGATTCATATTCGATGGGGCAGGGAAAAGCCTTTTTAAGATGAGATTACCGATTTCAAAGGTTCTAGGTTGGGCTTTAGTGTTATATTATCGAGCGATTTGGTGACAGTGTGTCGTTGCCCTCAAATCAGCTTCCTCACATTTCTCATCTATAAAATCTAGAGATTCCAAAAGGAGATCTTTGTTTGTTCTAGGATCATAATAAGTTAATCGATGAGAAGGAACTTTCGAGCTTAACAGGAATAACAGCCTTGGAACCATAAGCGAGGGCAAATGGTGTATGGCCAGTTGCGGACTTATAGGATATCCTATAAGCCCGTGATGTTGTCATGAGTTCATCCACCCACTTTCCTCTAGAATTTTCCAATCGCTTATTCGGAATGGATTTTATGACTTTATTCATAGCTTCAACTTGTCCATTTGCTTGAGGTTGAGCAACTGCCGCAAATTTCTCTTCAATACAATGCCGATGGTCGACACTATCGAATTGAGTCCCATTGACTGTTACAATAGTTCATGAAAGACCAAAGCGACAGATGATGTTCTAAACAATGAAATTGATTACTTTCTTAATTTTGATCATGGCTAAAGGTTCCACTTCGACCTATTTAGTAAAGCAATCAACTACGCTGATAGCGTACTTCGCACCACCTTTAGAGATCAGTAAAGAACCGATAATATCCACGCCGTAGATGGAAATGGCCATGGGCTGACCATTTTTGTAATTTCGGTCGGCCGAGCTCTTGAAACTTTTTCCATATATCAGGCACTGTTGTTGCATCGCCTTACATAACCAGCAGCATCTTGATTAACTGCTAGCTAACAATACCCATAACAGAGTATTTTCCTTGCTAGGATTGGGCCCCAAGTATGATCACCAAATCCACTTTCATGGACTTCCTTCAGGACTCGTTTTATTCCATCATGAGCGATACACTACAGAAGGGGAACGGGGAAATCCTTTCTGTACATAACTCCTTCCTGTGTAATATACCATGAAGCTTTACGAAGGATTTATCACTTTTCATTCCTTCATTCGGAAAGAACTCCTTGTAGCAAATAATCTTTAAACGAAATCATCCATCATTCCTTCTCAGGATCCGTCTCTAGTACTTGGTCAATTTCCACTAGATTTATACTTGGGGCATTTAGTACCTCGACTGGAACTAAGCCCACATGTTGTGCATTACCATTGCTAGCAAACTTCCTAATGGATTAGCCTCTCTTTTTCAATGCCGTAGAAAATCTGAAATGTCGTAGTACTCAAATCCAGTCCGTAACTCTTGGAATTGGCCTAGATATGGAGCAGGCCATTGTCCTTTAGCTTGATAATCTCCCCTGACTTGGTATACTACCAACTGTAAATCACCAAAGATTTCGAGTGGCTTTATTCCTAGTTCTCTAGCGAGTTTAAGTCCAGCAGCAGAGCCTCGTACTCAGCTTCGTTGTTTGTCGCTAGGAAATTAATCTTCAAAGCATAACAAATCGACCGATCTCTAGGAGTTATAAGCATAATTCTAGCTCTAGAAAAATATTCATTGGATGCACTATCAGTATACAAGTTCTACCGTATGGAAGGGATTTCGCTTTTCTCTGGGAAATTTCTGGCGCAGGGAATTCTTTTATAAAATCTACCAGTGCATGAACCTGGATAGCCCTCCGAAGGAGATAAGTGATATGGAATTGGCTAAGCTCAATATTCCACTTGAGTAATTTTCCAGACGTCTCAGGTCCCTGCAGGACCTGTCGTAACGGTCGATCAGTGTAAACATTAATCGGGTGAGCCTGGAAGAATGGGCGGAGCTTTCGTGATGAAATCAGTGAGCAATATGCCATTTTTTCTATTTTTGGATAGTTCCTTTTAGCTCCCTCAATCGCTTGCTGACACAATAAACGGTCTTTGAATTTGATTCTCCTCACGAAGTAATGCGGCACTTATAGCATATACCGAAATGGCCAAATAGATGTATAAAACTTCATGATCCAACAGCTTTGACAGGATGGAGGGTCTCTCCAAATGATTCACCAAAGCTTGAAATGTATCTTTACAATCATGTGTCTATTCGATGTTTCTTTTCCCTTTCCAAATCAAGTTAAAGAAGGGAATGCATTTGTCGGTAGCTCTGGAAATGAATCAGCTTAAGGCAACAAATTCCCCATTCAAACTTTGCACTTGTTTAATAGTCTTTGGCGTTTGGATATCGCGGATAGCCTGAATCTTTTCGTGATTAGCTTCGATTCCATGAGCACTAATAATAAAACCCAGGAACTTCCCTGACGCTATGCCAAAAGAACACTTCAAAGGATTAATTTTCATCTTATAATGTCGAAGGAAGTCAAACTTTTCTGCCAAGTCTCTAATGTGGTTACTTGATCATCGTGACTTGATGAACATATCATCCACATATACTTCCATCGTTTTTCCAATATAATCTTTAAACATCCTCTTATCCTGCCTTTTGGAAAGGCCGAGATATCAAGGAATTGGCTGAAAATCGAGGATCGCTCATCCCGAGTGTTGAGTATGTGCAAGTTTGCTATGAATTTTGATAAATTTAGTCAAGTCTAGATTAGGCTACAATTGACAAGACATAACAAGCAAAGCTGTAAAAGCCAACGTTCTGAATTTCAAGTCAATCTGAGTTCGTATGCTCAAGATATGATTGATACAAGTCAAAGAAATCAATACGATCACATCCATCATTTCACATCCATCAGTTCGCATCCATCAGTTCACATCCATCAAGTCTCAGTGTTATCTGTTGTTTGCAATGATCCAGAGCGCACCATTTCGTATCCATCGGCTGTAGAGCCTTGTTTGAATCCATCGAGCAGAAGTAGTTCGTATCCAACAAATAGTCACTGTTCATATCCATCAAACTGTCACTGTTTGTATCCATCGAACATTCACTGTTTGTATCCATCGAATAACCCTTGTTCGTATCCATCCCATTGCCTATTTGTTCGTATCCATCAAGTTGGAGCAACTTCGATCGACATGAACATGACCGATACGAACTGAGCCACATCAATCGATACGAACAGAACCACATTGATCGATGTGAACAGAGCCACATCAATCGATCACAATTTGAACCACTTCCTTCGATACGAACAGGGTAGCTGCTATCGATATGAACGAGGTGCAAGTTTTGAAAAAACTCGGTCAACTCAGCATCGAAAGTAGATCAATCCGAAGATCAGGCGCCACATCAACTCACAAGCACGTGCCTAGGAGCGATTCGAACTGGTCGATACGAACTTATCGATTCGAACAAAACCGCCCATAGAAGAACTTCAATTTGCATCGATCATAACTTGCAATCCACAAGTCCAAATGCTATGAAATTTTCACAGGAGCTTACGTGGGACCTAAGGAAGGTTCACGCTAAGTTTCGACTAGACTGGGTCGAATCCTGATCGATACAAAATTCGTTCGTATCGACCACGGATCAAGCCGAAACTTCTTGGGATCGATCGCGTGGGCCCACCCACGTGCCAGAAGAAGTCTCCCGAGATCTGAGTGAGATATCAGCCTCCTACCTTATAAATAGAGCCCTAGGGCCTACAGAAGAAGGATCTTTTTGCTCATTGACATCCAGACTCTGCCGAATCCAACTTTGCACTTCATAACTGCTGCTGTACTCGAATTTCAACACTTGAACCCACTATAATCCATTAGAATCAATTGTAATCATCAAGTGAATATCAATAAAGTCATCAAACTTCATAGTGGACGTAGGCAATATGCCGAACCACTCTAAATTGCTATGTTTCTGTGTGTTTTCACTTTGTTTTTGAAGTGTTTGTTAGATAATCCTTATTTTATATTTCTATTCTTCATTTTTATCTCTTCAAATACTTCCGAAGAGTGTTGTGTCCATTTTTGGTACAAACATTTTGGTGTTTCCACTGAGAAAACACAGTTTTTCTCCTGCTCCTTGGATCTACTATCGATACCGGATTGCACAAATCCAAGAAGAAGATCCAGATCTTAGGTTCAGAATCCTTCCAACCTATTTAGATTTTCATAAAATCTAGGAAAGGACTTCACTATTCGCCATGGTTAGCACAAGGACCGCCTCTACAACTGCAGATCAGGAAGGAGGGGATAGACAGAATCTCGTACAATTGCCTCCATCCAACCAAAATGCTACCAGACCCTCAGATCCGTCACACCCGGTTACCAGACAAGAGTTTCAAATGCTGCTTCAAGAGTTGACCAAGAGTCGGCAATAACCGACTGAATAGCTGCACGCCAATGCTAAGTTGACCAATCAGCTAAACCGCCAAAGGCGTAGGAGATCCAGGAAGGATCACGCCTCTTACTCATCAACTGAGAGTTTAGCCTCGTCTGACTATCATCATCATTATGCACGTCCCCGGCAAGATATGAGTTACACACAAGCCCCTGGACATCAACCTACTATGACCGTTGGACAACTGAGAGTTGGCCCATCGTCCAGCTTCCAGACCGGACCCTCCTCCTAGGGAGGTACTATTCCGCACTACACCACAAACAACCGCGCTACCACCACCACTGTTGAACCAGGGGTTGATGCCCAAAATCATCCAGATCTGAACACAGCGTGGACGTACTCCTGAACTGTATATCCCTGAAGACTTGGAACCAAGGAGGCGAGACATGGACCGTCAACAGCATCCGATCCAGCCTCGCATTGTGGAACCCGACCACACCTTAGCCCAATGTGCGTAGAACGTACAGATGCCGGATATACCAACTATGATTCGTCAGATGATCCGTGAGAGTCAGGGTCTTATAATGATGACTAGAGAATCTCTCGGAGTCATACTCCTTTTACAGATGAAATACTCTATGTTGAACACCTTCGGTGATCCAGAATGCTGGCTCTACCATTCTATGAAGGAAGTTCTGATCCAAATCAACATATCCTGAAATACGAGTGGCTGATGAATGTTGCGAGAGCTAATGATGCAGTTAAATGCCATAGTTTTCCCATTTATTTAGGGAGCATTGCTACTATATGGTTCACTCGTTTGCCACCCCGATCTATTTCTTGTTTTGACCAACTGGTAACCAAGTTTGTTGAACAGTTTCGAATGCATGTTGCGAGGCCAAAGGACGTTAACACTATATCTAGTGTCACTCAAGCTTCTGGAGAGACACTCAGACGCTACTTAGAGAGGTTTCATGCTGCGTGTGTAGAGATATGCAATCCCAATGACAACTCTATTTTGATGGCATTGACTAAGAAAATTGACCCTGAATCCCAGTTCGAAAATTGGATGGCTGGTAAGCCTCCCACGTCATTGGACCGCTTCTATCCCATGGTAGCCTAACTCTTGATAAGGGAGGATGCAAAACGGTCTAGGAAGAAGGATGACGCGAGGCCTAATGGTGAAGGAATTCAAAGTAATGTTGCAGACAAGCAGTCCGGAGAGAGTTCTGAAACGGTTCGGTTGAACATTCAAAATAAGCAAAATCAACAGAGAGATAATGAAAATCAAAACAAAAATGAGATCAAAACCGAGGTCCGTGACATAGGGCTCCGATGTTCGATAATTATACTCCATTAGACATGTCGCTAGAAAATGTATATTTGTAGACCTGTAATACTGTGCAGTACAAGAAGCCTGCTTCGAAGCCATCGTCAGAGAGACAAATCCAAACGGTAAAATTTTGCAGATTTCATGAAAGCTATAGCCATAATATAAACAAATGTCGTCATTTACAAGATCTCACTGAAAAGATGATACGTGAACGGAAGTTGGATTAGTTTGTGCGGACGTCGCAATCAGGAGGTGCGGGCCCATCAACTCAAAATCGTATACCAAACTAGGAAAGACAGAAGGAACTCACTTGTACCGATGGGAGGTTGGTGATAAATACAATAACTGGTGGTCCTCATCTAGCAGACCAGAGGTGGAGGGAAATGGAGTCATTTTCCAACCCTATAAGGCATGCGGGCTTCGAATGTTGTAGTAGTTGTGATGACGGAACTCCGGCCAAGCAACAGAGGATGATGACCGATGACATCATGTTCTGAAGCAGAGACGCTGATAAGGTTGAAGCCCCCACTATCGATCCACTGGTCATATCTACTCAAGTTGGTCCTACTTGGATGAAGAGGATCTTAGTTGACAGTGGAAGCTTTGTGAATATTTTCTTTTAGAGAACTTATGATCTAATGAAGATGGAAGCCAATGATTTGAAACCCTGCCAGTCTTGAATCCATGGCTTCAATAGGAGCGCTACTATACCCACTAGAGTGCTGGAACTACCAGTGGAGTTAGGAGTTGGAGACGCTGGAGAGTCTGGATATTGCAGTTTGTTATGTTGGACATTAACTACCCTTATAATTCTTTCTTGGTTTGACCGACCCTTGCCGAATTCCGAGAAGCCATTGCTCCATGGTGCTTGACTCTAAGGTTCCCCACCGATCGTTGGGTTGGAGTCGTTCAAGGAGATCAAGCTATAGGACGAGCCTGTTATGTTGCTGAGCTGCGTAGGGCACATCGAAAGGAGAAAGGAAAGGGCGTAGAGGAATCTCTCTGCGTCCATTTTTTTGATAATTGACAATTGGTGCCTGGGACCAGGCTCGGGCACCCCAACTAATTCCAGAGGGATCTTGACCCAAGGGACACTAAAAGTAAAGATGAAACTAAAGACAGTCAAGCTTCTCTAGCCGAACTGACAATCGATGTCTCGATCAATGAGGATAACGATCAAAGATGATAAATATTGGATCTCAGTTAAGCCAACAAACACAACAGGAATTGGTTGAATTTCTCCGGACGAATCTCGACGTATTCGCCTGGACGCATTCCGACATGTGTGGGATCTCGTCGGACGTCGTGAGCTACACCATGTATATTGACCCGTGGCCTATCCCGGTCAAGCAGAAAAGGCGTGGTATGGATCCAGAGAGATCTGCCGCCTTTAAAGAAGAGGTCGATAAGTTGAAACAGAATGGGTTTATCCGAGATGCCTTGTATCCGGAGTGGGTATCCAATCCCGTATTGGTCCTAAAGCCGAATGAGAAATGGAGAACATGTGTTGATTACTCTGACTTGAACAAAGCCTGCCCAAAGGACAGTTTTTCACTTCCATGAATTGATCAGATCGTACATTCAACGGCCAGGCATGAGTTATTATCTTTCATGGACGCTTATTCCTATTACAACAGATACCCATGCACTTACCCGACCAAGAACGTGCCATCTTCGTGACTAATCTAGGACTCTACTATTACAGAGTCATGCCTTTGGACTCAAGAACGTCGAGGTAACATACCAACGAATAGCCAATCGAATGTTTGCCAACGAGATCGGAAAGACCATGGAAGTATATGTGGAAGACATGCTAGTGAAGTTGTAATTCTCCACTGATTATGTTAGAGACTTGGAATCAATGTTTAGTATCCTTCGAGAATACAGGATGAAGCTCAATCCACTGAAATGTAACTTTGGAGTCGCATCCGGAAAATTCCTTGGGTTCATCATCAATGCTCGAGGGATCGAAGCAAATCCCAAAAATATCTGGGCAATCAGAAATCTTGAAACTCGAAAAACCGTAATGAAAGTCCAAAGCCTCAACGGGAAGGTAGCAGCGTTGAGCAGGTTCATTTTAATATCCACAGATAAGTGCATTCCCTTCTTCGATCTGATCCGAAAAGGGAAGGTGACTTTGAATGGACCATGGAGTGTCAAGGTGCATTCCGAGCACTGATTCAACATCTTTCCACACCGTCAATTTTTTCAAGCCCATCGATCACGAGCAATTATATCTTTACTTGGCGATATCAAAAAATGCAATCAGTGTTGCCTTAGTTCGGAAGGATGACCGAGTGCAGAAACCAATATACTATGTTAGTATACGACTAACCGGAGCTGAGAGAAATTATCCGAAGCTAGAGAAGTAAGCTTATTGTCTCGTTATTGCTTCAAAGAAGCTCCATCCATATTTCCAAGCTCATCATATCACTGTTTGCACCGATCAGCCGTTACGATAATTCCTTACGCGGCCTGAGACGTCTGGTAGGTTACTCGAGTGGAACATTGAACTGAGCCAGTTCGACATCACCTACACTCCGAGGCGAGCTATTCAAGGACAAGTCCTAGCGGATTTCATAGCTGAATTTACCATCCCAAAGGACTTGCCCAAAACCAGTGAATCTCCCGAATATATTTGGAAGGTGCATACCGACGATGCATCGAATGATCGATGCTCGGGTGATGGAGTAGTACTTAAAACCCCCGAAGGTTAGTCCATATGTTATTCTCTGAAGTTTGATTTCCATACGACCAATAATGAAGCTTAATATGAAGCCTTGCTTGCTGGATTGAAACTCACCCGCTATTTGAGAATTATTGTTGTGGAAATTTATCGTGATTCAAAATTATTCGTATGCCATGTTCGGGGTGAATTTCAAGCCAAAGATCGAAGACTGACCACTTATCTAGCTCGAGTCCAAGAAATGCTTAATCCGTTTGATTATTATGCCATCTTCTACATACCCCGTGAGCACAACCAAAAGGCCGATTCGTTGGCAAAGTTAGCAAGTACGGGCAAAGCACAGCAAATGTGACTCATTCTTGTGGAGATCGTTTGCGCTAAAAATGGTCACAAACCCCAAGTATCATGGAAGCACCAAACTATGAATATAAATCAGCAGTGTTCAAGCACAAGTCGCGGATCTCAGCAAATAATACACAATAATTCAGCAATTACAATAAGAAACACAGGATTTATAGTGGTTCGGCTATCTCCGGCCTACGTCCACTTTAAAATTTTATCTTTTATTGATTATCCTTGCTGGTTACAGGTGATTACAGCGGTTATAGTGAAGTAATTTGAATACAACAGCGATAGTAAGGTGTAGAATTGAATCCGGCAGAGTCTGGACGTCGAAGAGCCAAAAGATCCTTTTTCTGTAGGCTTCATGGGGCTATTTATAGGCGTAGGAGGCTGATATCGCGCTCAAACTTCGAGAGACTTCTTCTGGCACGTGAGTGGCCCCACGCGACTTACCCCACCAAGTTTCGACTCGATCTGTGATCGATACAAATCGATTTCGTATCGATCAAAAAATGATCCAATCGGGTTGAAACTTGACAGGAACATTCTATACCTTGTATTCTAGCCGCTGTGAAAATTTCGTTGCATTTGGATAAATGGTTTAGGAGATATGATCGATATGAGTCGATGTTCTTCGGAAGGCTGTCCGGTTTGAATCCATGGCTTCGCGTCCATCCCTTTCGCATCGATCAGGAGCACGTGCGCACAGTGACGTGAAGTGATGTGGAGCGAGTTTCCTGGATCGATCTAATTTTTTTGGCGTATTGACCGAGTTATTCTTATGCCTTGTTCGCATCGTCATTTATTGATGAGGACCATTTCACATCCATCGCATGTAGCTCCATTCGCATCGGTAATTTATCATCGTTCATACCGATCGATCTTGGTCCAGTTCGTAACGATCAAATCGATACGAACAAGTGGTGCTTGCAGATCGATACGAACAGCAGTTGTATGGTAGACATGAATATGGTATGCGATGGACTCGATCGGAGGTTCTCTGGTCGACACGAACTCAATGGACACGAATAGCACGGCCCGGGATCGATTCGAATCTGATGGGTTTGAATAGAGCCGAGGTGAGGTTTCTCTGATCGATTCGCAAACGATCGATTGGAAGTTGCTGGCTCCTGATGGATTCAAACAAACTAGGCGGTTTCATTCCGATGGATACGAAACCGATCGATTCGAACAAGCCAATGTCATGATTTCCTGATGGATACGAATATGATGGATTCGAACAAACCATCACTTCAACCCACCGATGGATACGAACAGCATATTCTTTTCACCTTGCATCGATCATATCTCCTTCATACGAATTCCGATTAACCTGAAATTTGAAATATTGCTTCCCATTGTTTTGATCATCATCTCCAATCGATTCCGTGTTGATCGGACCTCGGCCAAATTTTAATGACATCGATTGCAGCCTTGTTTTCAATCAATCTCCAATCCTGATATCCATTTATCCTTGCCAATTTGTTGATATTCCAGCCTTGACCAAAAGGTGGGATAACATTTGCGCCCCAAAACATGCCTTGTGATAAGAAGGCGTGTTTTGAATAGTTCCAAATCCGATATCCGAAGTCCATAGCCATATCATTAGAGTGCATCATCCTTGACTGCTCCGAGTCGATGCCCAATTCCAAATCCAATAACCAAAGCCTTAGCCAATTCCATATCCATTCGAACTCGACAACTGAATCCTAATCCATCCTTATCCAATAGCCAATAACTGAATCCAGGACCTCTCTGGGTCGATATCCAAATCTGTACCCTCTCCGGGCTCTTGCCAAGCAAAATCCACACCTGATGACCGTGGTCCAGTGTACCTGGACATTGAGCTAACCTCTCCGGGTTCTTGCCAAGTGCGATCCACACTTGACAACCGTGGTCCAGTGTCCCTGGACGTTGTAAAATGCCATGGCTTAAGTCCTAAGCCGAATCCTGGTCTCTCCGGACCCTTGTTGAGCATAGCCCGTACTCAACGACCTGAATAAGCCAATTCGCCACATGCGGATGAAGAGACTTAGCCCTTGCCTGATATAATCCATACCCGATGACCATTTACCAGAAAACCAGATAAAAATCCAATCAAAATCCAATCTGAAATCCAAATCAAATCAGAAAAATCAGAAATCCAAACCAACATCCAAAACAGAAAACAATCATCCAAACGAAAATCCAAACCAAAAAGCAAGCAAAACTAGGAGTTCAAACCAAACTCCAGAACCAAACCAAAAAAGCGAGTGTCCAATCCAAAAACAAAAGACAGATTTTACAAACCATAGCATCGTGGTTTATCATCATTCATAACATGCCTAAGGGCTTTCTCCGTCCCCGTGCATGAGTAAATGACTTGGTCGTTTGCCAGTAGCTTGCTACTTATTTCATATTATCCCGGTCAATTGATAACCAATCGACCATCATTCCTGGGCCTCACACCATCATTTCTCAAGGTAGGCGGTGGTTGCTCCTGCTCCACCGCTGCATTCTGAGTTCCAACATATTGTCGCAACTGTCCATTCCTTACGTGCTCCTCGATTATATCCTTCAAGTGCCTGCAGCTGTTGGTATCATGCCCATCCAAATCATGGAAGAGGCAGTGCCTTCCTAACGCCCTCTCCCGTTCAGAGGGTTCTCTCCTAGCTGTCCTTCGGTAGGGAAGGCGATTCCGGGTTTCTAGGTATATTCGCTCCAGCGTCTCATTTAATTTTGTGTATGTGGAAAACTTTGGATCCTTCCATCGCTTCCTAGCTTTTCCAGAATCATCATCAAACTTCCTTTGTCCTTTATCTTTATCCGAACCCCGGCTGGATGGTCCTCCACCCTCAGTCGCATTCACTTCCTTCAACTTTAAATCTGCACATGCATCCTCTTGTCGAAGGAATCTCTCAGCCTCGTGAAAGAATTCCCCGAGATCCAGTGGTGGGTTTCGTATTAAAGATACATTGACATCTGAATCCTCTCTGACTTCCGATACCGCCGCCATCAAAACCATCGATGGATCCGACCGATCCACCGAAGCAACCACCGCGTTGAACCGAGTTAGAAAAGCTCTAAGTGATTCATCCATCCTTTACTTTACCGACGTTAGTATCATCACGTTCTTAGGCCTCTTAATATGAACCTGAAATTGCCTCAGAAAACTATCCACCAACTTCGTCCATGTTCTGATAGATCCTTCCTCCAATTGCCTAAACCACATTGCGGCTATATCTGTCAAATACAGGGGGAAACATCGGGCCATAACTTCCTCTGATGCCCCCAACACCTCCATGTGTCTAGTGTACCTCATCAGATGATTTATCGGATCAGCCTTGCCATTGTATACTTCCACACAAGGTAGCTTGAAGTCAGGCAGATTTCGAGCCATCCTAATTTCCCGTGTGAACGGACTCTTGTTCACCCCTTCCAAATCTCTATTGGTCAGACCTCCACCCATAGTTCTCCTAATAATCTCAACTAATCCAGAATTATCTGTCAAAGGTTGCCCCCATGCCCCCGAGGGAATTCCGATACATACTCCTCATGCGGTTCACTAATGTTGGCACTCGTTCTATCATGTTGAGCTCCATCCAAGGGCCTCCCAGTGTCAGATCCTGCGGGCCTGCACTCAAGCCTTTTTTAATTGCCATCAGATTCTGTATTCTGTCCTCCATTAGGTTCCGCGACCCTAGTTCCTCGTTCCACATCCGTAGTCACTGTAGTCGGTCTAAGGTTTTGTGTTCCTACAACTCTCATCTGTTCAAAGAAAGTCTGCATCATGTCCTGTTGACTCTTCAACAATCTCCCTTGCAATGAATTGGCCATAGCTTCCATTTCATCTCTGGCTATGTAGATCGAAGCCTGTCCTTCCCCAGCTTCGGAGGATGCTTCTTGACTTCCTTCCTGTTGGCTTCTCTCAGCTCTTTGTCTTCTGCTTGTCTGTCAAGTCATTGTCTTACAAATCTAAACTCTTCATGCTTTTCAAATCTGAACTTCAATCCGATGTAGCGAGTGCTAGTCGTTCTCAGTGAAAGCACCAAAGTGTTTGCGCCAAAAATGGTCACAAACCCCAAGTATCATGAAAGCACCAAACTATGAATATAAATCAGCAATATTCAAGCACAAGTCGCATATCTCAGCAAATAACACACAACAATTCAGCAATTACAATCAGAAACACAGGATTTATAGTGGTTCGACTATCTCCGGCCTACGTCCACTTTAAAATTTTATCTTTTATTGATTATCCATGCTGATTACAGGTGATTACAGCGGTTACAGTGAAGTAATTTGAATACAACAGGGGTAGTAAGGTGTAGAATTGAATCTGGCAGAGTCTAGACGTCAAATTGCCAAAAGATCCTTTTTCTATAGGCTTCAGGAGGCTATTTATAGGCGTAGGAGGCTGATATCACGCTCAAACTTCGGGAGACTTCTTCTGGCACGTGAGTGGGCCTACGCGACCGACCGCACCAAGTTTCGACTCGATCTGTGATCGATACGAATCGATTTCGTATCGATAAAAAAATGATCCAATTGGGTTGAAACTTGGCAGGAGCATTCTTTACCTTGTATGCTAGCCGCTGTGAAAATTTCGTTGCATTTGGATCAATGGTTTAGGAGATATGATCGATACGAGTCGATATTCTTCGGAAGGCTGTCCGGTTCGAATCCATGGCTTCACATCCATCCCTTTCGCATCGATCAGGAGCACGTGCGCTCAGTGACGTGGAGTGATGTGGAGCGAGTTTCCTGGATCGATCCAATTTTTTTGGCGTATTGACCGAGTTATTCGTGCGCCTTATTCGCATCGTCATTTATTGATGAGGACCATTTCACATCCATCGCATGCAGCTCCATTCGCACCGGTAATTTATCATTGTTCGTACCGATCGATCTTGGTCAAGTTCGTAGCGATCAAATCGACGAACTAATGGCGCTTGCAGATCGGTACGAACAACAGTTGTATGGTAGACATGAACATGGCATGCGATGGACTCGATCAAGGGTTCTCTGGTCGATACGAACTCAATGGACATGAATAGAACGGCCCGGGATCGATTCGAACCTGATGGGTTCGAACAGAGCCGAGGTGAGGTCTCTCTGATCGATCCGAAGACGATCGATTCGAAGTTGCTAGCATCTGATGGATTCGAACAAACTGAGGCGGTGTCGTTTCGATGGATACGAAACTGATCGATTCGAACAAGCCAATGTCATGATTTTCTGATGGATATGAATATGATGGATTTGAACAAACCATCACCTCAACCCACCGGTGGATTCGAACATCATATTCATTTCACCTTGCATCGATCATATCTCCTTCATACAAACTCCGATTAACCTGAAATTTGAAATATAGCTTCCCATTGCTTTAATCATCATCTCCAATCGATTCCGTCCTGATTGAAGCTCGACCAAATTTTAACGACACCGATTGCAGCCTTGTTTCCAATCGATCTCCAATCCTGATATCCATTTATCCTTGCCAATTTGTTGATATTCCAGCCTTGACCAAAAGTTGGGATAACAGAGATGTTATCTTCTCCAAGCATTAGTCAGATGGAGACATAATTTATATTTGAAATCGCTCCCAGTAAGGAGTCATGGATGACTCCTATCGAAACTACATCGAGCGTGGAGCGCTGCCTGAGCGTACAAGTGAGAAAAGACAAATTCTTCGGAAAGCTTCATGGTTCAACATTCAGAATGGAGTCATGTATAGAAGAGGATATTTCGTTCCTCTCCTCCGATGTATCGCACAGGATGAAATTAAATGAGTGTTACATGATGTACACGAAGGAGAATGTGGCGACCACACCGGGGGACAAGTTCTCGCTAAGAAAGTACTCCGATACGGGTATTATTGGCCAACTATAAATCATGATGCAGCAGACTATGCCAGGAAATGTGATAAATGTCAAAAGCATGCTCGGATACCTAAAGCCCACCAACTGAGATAACCCAAATGGTCAGTCCATGGCCGTTTGCAGTATGGGGCATCGATTCATTGGCTCTCTACCTTTGGCCAAAGGTGGCGCAAAGTACGCCATCATCACAGCTGATTATTTACCAAATGGGCTGAAGCTGAACCTTTTGCTACAATCACAATGAAGAAGGTGATCAACTTTGTAGTTTGCAACATTGTCAGCCGATTTGGTCTTCCACATACCATCATCACTGATAATGGAACTTAGTTCGGCAGTGTTGAATTCAAGTATTTCTGCCAACGTTTCCACATCCACAAGAAGTTCTCTGCAGTTTCACACCCTCAAGCGAATAGCCAAGTTGAAGCTGTTAATAAGATTATCAAGTCCACTCTAAAGAAGTGATTAGAAAAGGCCAGGGGAAAGTGGGTTGATGAACTTCCTATGGCTTTATGGCTTACCAAACAACCCACAAGTCCGCGACTGGATGCACTCCATTTTCTCTATCCTAGGGCTCGGAAGCCATTATTCTAGTCGAGATGGAAGTACCTTCTCATCGTGTGACTTACTATGATCCAAATACAATTGTTATATTTCTTGCTAAATTCTGAGATTTGTTAGCTGAGAAGCATGAAGAGGCTGATTTGAGGGCAGTCGCGTACCGAAGTCGAGTCGCCCGATTATACAATGCTAAGGTCTGACCACGAACCTTTGAACTCGACGATCTCGTCCTCAAGAGAATTTATCTGGTTCCTTCGCACATGAAACCAACTTAGGAAGGACCGTATGTGATTATACGAAAACTCGAAGATGGCACATTTAGGTTATCGACCGTTGACGGTCTTACTTTGACAAGAGCCTAGAACAGCAAGAGTCTCCGTCGCTACTACATAGGGCAGGCCTTATTTATTATAGCCTATTTTTCATTTTCAACTTCTTTCTGCATTTTGAAATCTAGATTTGTAATAATGCAACCAACTTTGCCGTATTTTCTCATTTCAGCAATAAAATGCCATCTCTTCGAGCCAGAGCTGTGATTTATTGAATGTGACATACAACCCTCACGACGCACGAAGAGCTAAGTTCCATCATACGGTGGAATTTATTCAAATAGGAAGTGACTGTGATACGACCGGCCACTCGCTAAGTGAAACCCGAGGTCGGGGACAAGTCACTGCACTAAAGTCAAAAAAGGACTGATACACGACAATCCTTTAACTAACTCTGGACTCCTAGAGTGTGAGTTGGAGTATAAGCTATAAATGCGGTTTCGAAGGGGGTGGACCCGTCTACCTAACAGCTTTGACTGTATCCTAACCAAGTTTGAGGGGGATGGATCCGTCCATCTAACGGCATTGCTTCTTAACTCGGCGTGGATGTGAACCGACCATCCACGATCCCGATAAATCCATCATTCCCGAACTGCGACTGAAAACCTAAAAACCTAAACAGATGTGACTGACCATCTATCGGCCAACTCCAAATTCTTAAAGTGCGAATTAGAGTAAAAATATAAACTCTGAATTCTCAAAGTGTGAGTTGGAGTATAAGCACCAAATACAAATTCTTGGAGTGCGAATTAGAATACAAATGTCGACTATCCTCGGATTCCCAGAGTGCAAACTGTTGGATATGCGATTATATGATTTTTGTTTGATGATAATAAACATATATATATTCATTTAAATGTATTTGTTAATGTACTATTTTATTTTACATAGATTAAATAAATATTTGCTGAATAAAATAAATAACACAGAATTTGAATTCAAACAGATATTTTATTCAAACAAATATTTATTACAATTTTTGAATAGCACAAATTTCAAGCTCTCACTATATATAGATACACAACTTCAATTACAATACAATTTTGATTACACCACAATTTCTAATTTACATTTGACCTCACTACATATCACTCATTCACTCAGCTCGTATTTATCTTCAACTTTATTCCAATGTGAATCCAGCATCTGAGCAACCTGCAAAAATATACATTAACGCAGTAAAATTGAAAATAAAATATTTTTGCAGTATAAAATAAAATGTGGATTTTGAAATTAATACTTTCCTCAGTTATTTGGGTTGTTCGTCATAATTTAAATTCGAATTCATCATACACGAACAGCTTGTGACATGCACAGTGTATCACTATACATGCCACAAGGTCGTGCACACCGATATATACACTTGATAAAATTACAGGGACAGGTGAGCATAGATCAAACCCAAAACGCCGGGTTCAACTCAAGTGCAATAAAAATAATGTCACAATATCAGCACAAGGTCAAACCCGAGTTTTAAGCTAGATTCAACTCAGGTGCAATACAAAATTATCAAGTACAAGTGAAAATGCTCGATCAAAGCAACACGGCCTCAACAATGCAATGGGCATGTTCACAACAACAACACAACTAGAAACATGAATAACAAAGTCAGGAAAAAGCCTATTCCCATGCAAAAATTGACAAACAACAAGTGCAAGCTTAGATGAGCAAGTGACAACCAAGCTAAATATGCTAACCAGAAGTACACATGAAGGTTACACTGCAATAGGTCAGAGAAGCAAGTGCACCAAACAAGACAATAACACAAATACTCAAAGCAACTCAAGTCAGTGCACCTGCGATGTCAACAAGCCTCGACCAAAATCCAAATGTACAAATGCAACATGAACCAAACAGTGCACAAAGGCAGTAGTGCAACTCTAACTAGAAGCAAACAAATGCACATACCAGATATGTCAACAAGTCAAACGATGCACTAGAGAACGATGACTGATACAAGTGACATTGCAAGCAACATCAAAGACACAACAGAATGGAAATGTGCATACACAGTACGGCCTCTACACGAAGTTCAAGAGAACCAGTAAATGACAGATGACAATAGTGGTGCAACAAAACCCAATACAGTGAACTACATGATGAACAAGTATGCAAGTGAATGCAACATTTCTACTGGACATATATAAATGTATCAATGAAACAGTGCAGCAGTGAATGGCAGCAACACAACAGCAATATACATTGAAGCAACTCGAGATCAAGTCAGTACAACTAAGTTCAAATGAAACTAGATCAGTAAGTAGTGCCAAAAGAAAAGTCAATAATTCAACTGGTCAGAGGAAACTCCAAGCTGGCATAATCAAATCAATGAAGTAGTGTCAGTGCCGAAGTCATCAAAGTCAGAGACATAATGGCCGAAGCCAACACCCAAAGAAAATGCAAAGTCGAAGTTAGGTGAAGTCATAAAACAGCAGCTACATGAAGATCAACAGTAAATGGATATGACCATCAAGCCGAAAGTCAAACAAATTCAAAGTACCGAAAAAAATTCACGTAGCAGTTTTTATAAAGTCAACACAATCAAGACAATCCAGATTGAACAACAAAGTGCACAAGAACAAGGTCGAAAGTGCTATCAGGGATGAACACAAAAAATGGCCAGAGTCGAAGCATACAGAAACAAAAGTCAATCAAGGAAGTCAAACAAGTATATAGGTCAATGAAAGGCCGAAGTCATCAGAATTTCATGTAAGCCAAAACCAGTTCAATATCGAAGAAATAGATTAAAGTCAGAGCCTTAGGAATCAAGGAATCGAACCAAGTCAGAAATCAAAACCGTGCTATTCAAGTAAATTGAAAAAGTCAGAAATCAATCTCAAGCATCAATACAAAATCAACTAGCCGAGATAAATTAAATGGCAAATTCAAACGAATGAGAAAATAGGGATTCGAACCCTATATAAACAGTATCATCATCGGCTTTCAAATTATCGAGTTCAAGCAAGCAAATCAGAAGAAGAAAAAGAAACATTTACATACCAAATCTAAGTCGAATTCGATCAAGGAGGAAGAGCTGCAAATGAATCAACTGAAGTAATTAATCGAAGCACCAACCATCAATTTAAGCGGCGACTTCACAAAGCCCTAATTTCAAAACTAAGAGGAACGAACGAAAGAAGGAACGAGGCCATTGTTAAACAAAGGAGCGGACCGAATAAATAAAGAGAATAATATTAGGCCGGCCCCTTTCTTTCTTTAGTATTGGTTTATATTAAAAAGGAATAATTAGGGTTTTGGTGTTTAATTGTTTTTAAATTGTTGTTTTTGTATTTCTCCTTTAAACCATTGTAATTACTAGTCGTGTGACTAGGGGACAAACTACGTGGCGTAGTTTGAGAATTCGCAACTCAATGGCTGAGTTGTGGTAGAGTTTTGAGCATACAGTTAGGTTAGTCAGTAGCGGGTGTCGCGAGTTTACGTGTGTAAGCGTGTGACTATTAATTTCTAGTAGAAACCTTGGGGACAGCACATAGGCAGGGTTTTGCCGAAGCTGGGTAAATTTTGTATCGTTATATTTCTGCATTTATTATTCTGCTATTATTTGTTCTGCTATTATTTTGATATATCCGTGTTGAAATATTTTTATAAGCTTCCGCGATAATTTTTATAATTAATAGCATCACCCTATTCACCCCTCCTCTAGGGTGAAATCGATCCTACAAGTGGTATCAGAGCTAGGAATAGAAGTCAACTTTTGTTTTTTTTTTAAAAAGCGTTTTTCAAAAACCGATTCTTTTTAAAAAAAATTGAATTTTTAAAATGGCTTCTTTTAATACTGCTTTTGCTGAGTCAATCCATAGTTAGACCACCAATGTTCAATGGTAAATATGCTTACTGGAAAAACATGATGGAAATTTTTCTGAAAACCATTGACGCTTGGGATATTGTTGAGACAGGGTATAGAGCACCAACTATAATTATAAATAATCTGGAAATAAATATATCAAAGGATCAATGGACAGATCTAGAAAATAAGTTACAGAATTCTAATGCCAAAGCTATGAATTCGATTATTTGTTCATTGGATCAATTTGAATTTAATCGTGTCTCACATTGTCTAACTGCGCAGGACATATGGCACACACTCGAAGTGACTCACGAAGGAACGTCTTAAGTCAAAAAATCTCGCCTTGCCATGTTAAGCAGCGAATACGAGAATTTCACAATGGCCAAGAAAGAAAATGTGAAAGAGATGTACGGACGACTTTCCAATATCGTATACAAATCAAAAGCTCTCGAAAAATCATACATAGAGTTGGAGATAGTCCGAAAAATCCTCAGAGTCCTTCCATGAAGTTTTGAAGCAAAAGTGACTGCCATTCAAGAATCAAAAGACTTAAAACAAATCAAAGTTGAAGAACTCATCGAAAATCTCACCACTTATGAGCTAGAAATGAAATTCAAGGAAGAGCGTGAAGAAGGTGACACTCCAAAGAAATCAAAGCTCTTAAAGGAACAACAGAAAGTTATGGTGATGATGATAATGATGGAGCAGCAGAATTGGAGCTGATAATAAAGAAATTCAAAAGGTGGAATTACAAATACGAAAATCCAGCTCTAAATCAAAAATTGAAAAGCAGAATAGTCAAAGCACTAGACAACTTAGACAAACAGAAGATCATCTGTCATAAGTGCAACCAACCCGGACACATCAAGCCCAATTGTCCTCAAAATCAACGTGACTTTGAAAATAAATCAAAAAGGAGAAATTTTGCAGCCACATGGAATACAAGTGATGAAGATAATCAAAAGTACTAGCAGTGAGAGTGAGACAGCAGATATGTGCCATCGAGGTAATATAACTGATAACGACGATGACAAGCCAAGCGAGGTATCAAAACTCACTCACTCACAACTACTTATATATTTCCACGAAGTAAATGGATGTTTTGAACGACTCAGGGAGAAATATGCTAAAATTGAATCATAAAGAGATAGTTTGATTAAACTAAATGATCAGCTTGAACAATTAGTTAAAATCTATCAAAATAAGTGCCCTAAGTGTGACAAGTGTCCATTGTTTGAAGAAGAAATTAACAAATCAGAAATTAATATAAATCACTTGAAAATTAAATTCTGATTTTGAAAGAGAGTGAAAATACTAGGAGAGAGAACTCTATTAAAAAGTGCACACAATTATTGAACGAAAATGAATCTCTCAAAACACTAATCCAACAATTGTCAACGACTTTAGATAAATTTTCGAAAATTGAAAAATCGTTGAATATGATATTAGGAAAACAAACTGTTAATACAGTTAGACAAGGACTTGGGTATAATCAATATAAAAATGTTAGAAATGAGATTAATCAAGTAAATTCAATGTGCACAATTTGTAGAAAATTTGGACATAATCAAAATATTTGTTGGTATAGACCCAAACACGTAAAAACTATACCAATTTGCGTTTCAAAAGGCACAAATATAAAATCTCTCAAAGTTAAACAAATCTGGGTGCCAAAAGGAACACATATAAATAGTTTTGGGTCTCCACAAAATTATTTTTCAAAATATTCTGCCACTAACTATCATGAACCTATAAAAGCAAATAGGTCACAAAAATCTTTCATCGTGTAGGTGTGGTGGCAGGCTAAGGAACAATAAAAGTGTTACTTGGATTCTGGCTGTTCCGAGGACACAACAAGCGTCAAAGCAAAGTTCCTTAGCCTGGTATAAAGGTGACAGAATCATAATGGGCAACAACGAAAAATTATCGTAAAGGTAAAACAGGTAATGGTATACTTTGAAAGATATATTAAATTTGATAATTTGCATCGTAGTCTGAATTAAATCAGCCAATAATGTGATGATAAAATAAATGATGATTTTGATTCCGACTTACTCAAAATTGTTGGCCAATTATATTCTTATGCCAAGAACACTATAAAAATCTCTAGAGTCTTTGAATTACTTCATATATATTAGTTTGGATTAATAATAGTGTTTTATTGGTAAATGGTAATACATTTGGTTATTTTACGGCTAACTCTATATTCACGGTTTTTGATTATTTACACGGTTTCAATTCAAATTCAAGAGAATGTCATTTAAAAAGCTGTTAAAATTGATTGATGCACACTTCATGATCTGGTCTATCAAATTCAATTAATGATAATTTTGAGTGAAAAGAAATTCAGATGTAGATTACACTGGTGATCTAGTTGATAGAAAAACTACTAGTGGAACGTGATTTATGATAAGACATTTAGTAACTGCATCGTTTCTCAAAGAAAATATCTGCATATTTTTCATTTCAAATAATTTTCAAATAGAAAAAAAATTTCTCATAAAACCCCTTCTAGAAAATCATTTTTAAACTTGTTTTCAGATTGGTCAGTTTTTAAAAAAAATTGGTTTTATAATTATTTTTGAATTTAATTTTTAAATTATGACATTGACTAATCTGACTCCCTACTAATTATCAAAAAGATAAATAGTGATTGAAAAAGTGATGAGTGTTGATATTTATCATATATTATGACTCGAG
The DNA here is from genome assembly GCA_030765085.1 of Allium cepa. NCBI lineage: Eukaryota > Viridiplantae > Streptophyta > Magnoliopsida > Asparagales > Amaryllidaceae > Allium > Allium cepa. Next base: position 448,674,510 of record CM060931.1, read on the forward strand.
ACGGTATAATTAGCTTTAGAAATTTAAACAAGAGTTATAAAACTTTTTGTTGGTAAAAATTCCATGACCGTCTCTATTTCTATCATATTTCTAACGACCATCACTCATCAAAATTCAATATAGTTTGTCAATATGTGGTACGTTAAACAGGAATCATTCATTTTTCATTTTTCATTTTTTTAAATAGTAATAACAATAATAATTATTTGCTCCAAAATTGGTCACAAACCCCAAGTCACGTGAAAGCACCAGTATATGAATATAAATCAACAATATTCAAGCACAAATCACAGATCTGAGTAAATAGCAAACAACAATCCAGAAATAACGAACAGGTACACAAGATTTATAGTGGTTTGGCTACCTCCGGCCTACGTCCACTTCAATTAATTATCTTTTATTGATGTTCTTCGCTGGTTACAGTTGATTACAGCGAATTACAACGAAGATTTCAAGTACAACAGTGATGGTGAGATCTAGAATTGAATCCGTAGAATCTGGAAGTTGAATAGCCAAAAGATCCTTTTTCTGTAGGCTTCAGGGGGCTATTTATAGGTGTAGGAGGCTATATCGCGCTCAAACTTCGGAAGACTCCTTCTGGCACGTGAGTGGGCCCACGCGACCGATCCCACCAAGTTTCGACTCGATCTGTGATCGATACGAACCGATTTCGTATCGATCAAGGAATGGTCCAATCGGTCTGAAACTTGGCAGGAACATTCCTTGGCTTGTGTGTAAGCCTCTATGAAAATTTCAAAGCATTTGGATGAGTGGATCTTGAGTTATGATCGATACGAGCTTGAATTTTTCGTTGGCTGTTTGGTTCGAATCCATCAATTCGAATCGATCCACTTCGAATCGACGACGCACGTGCCTCTGTGATGACGCGGCGCGCATTCCTCGCATCGGTCCCCTTTTCGCTCCGAGTTGACCGTTTCGCATCCATGATTCTCGCCTCGTTATCATCGATGACCGTTGCATCAATCTGGGCTCATTTGACTTGGTTGACACGAACAAACTATTGGATATGGATTTGAACAAGAACTCCTGATGGATACGAAGTGGTCACCGTTTGATGGATGCGAACCGAAGTCATTTGATGGATACGAAGAGCAGTTGCCTGATGAATTTGAACTAACAGAATTTGATGGATTCGTGACAGATGGATACGAATTGTGTCTAATTGGATGGATACGAACAGGGTCTAGCCGATCGATACGAAATGCGTGCTCTGTTGATGGGTACGAAGTTGATCGGTGCGAACCAAGGCTTCTTGATGGATACGAGGCTGGTCGATGCGAAGCTGATGGATTCGAAATAAGGTTCATGGATGGATACGAAAATATGGCTTTTCCCTTCAACTTGCACCGATCACAACTTGAGCATACGAACTCGGATTGACCTGAAATTTGGAATGTTAGTTTCCATGGCTTCGCTTGTCGTGTCTTGTCAGTTGTAGGAAGATCCGGACTCGGAACAAATTCATCGATATCCATAGCGAACCCGCATGCATAATCAACATTCATGATTAGTAATCATTGGTTTTCAGTTAACTTTTGGGTATCTCGGCTTTGCCAAAAGGCAGGATAACACTTTGCCCTCCAAAACATGCCTTTTGGCAAAAGGTATGTTTTGAATAGTCTCAAATCAAATGCAGTGAGTTCATATTTTATCCAAAGCTTATAGTAGTGTCAATCAAGTTCGCAGCTGTTCAAAGCCAAATCATTATTCATTTCTTCCTACGGAAGTTAAGAATGAAATTCTACAGCCTCTCTGGACTATCGGTGGTCACTCCGGACCCTTGCCAAGTCCATTCCAAACTTAGCGATCGGATTGAAAGATCCTTTTGCACTTCGGCGTTGCCTCCTATCCCTTGCACTCTGGCCGCAGCTAGGGCATATAGCGATGTCTTGGTCATTCTAGACCGATCATAGCCTTTCCTGGTTCTTGCTGGATCCCATCCTGTCACTCTCCGGTGAAGGGGAAACAACGTTAAGTGAGTTGATCCTGTCGCTCTCCAGCAAAGCAACTCACTTCTTGCACTCCGGTTCAGTGTATCTAAACATTAAGCGATGCCATGGCCTAAGTCCTAGGCCGATCATAGCCACGTCGGGCTCTTATCGGACCTCGATCCAATCACTCTCCGGTGAATGGGGAACGACGTTAAGTGAGTCGATCATGTCGCTCTCCGACGAAGCAACTCACTCCTTGCACTCCGGACCCTGCCTCTCCCGGTAGGATCATAAAGCTATCATTTTTAAATTGGTATTTAATATTCATATTTTAACTCTTCGGTCAAAGGTTTATTTCAATAAATTCAAGTTCGTTTATTAGATTCAAGTCCTAGATGTTCAATCTCAAACATCAGGAAAAACTAGACATTGCCTCTCTGGGAGGAGCGGTCTATTACCATCTCAGAACATGCCTGGGGATCTCTCCGGTTCCCGTACATGAGTAAGTGGAATAGTCGTTTATTTTAAAATAAAATCTAAAAGACCTAATCGACCAAAGTCCAAATCCTGAACTTGGTCCATGCCATCATACTCAGTTGATGACGAGTCGCGATCCCGATCCAGGATCAGTTCTATTAGGTGGATGCGGTAGTTGCTCAGGTCTTACTGCCGTTGTCCATTATCTTGTATATTGTGGCAATATATCACTTCTGGCATGTTCTTCCACCTCAACCTTTAGGTGGCGGCATTCGTCGGTAGTGTCCCCATCCATCTCATGGAATAGGCAATATTTTCCACTTCTATGCTTCCGCTCTGTGGGATTTCTCCTGGGTGGTTTTCGATAGGGGAGTTGCACCCGAGTTTCCGTGTAAATCCATTCCAGGCTTGCCGTCGGATCTGTGTATTGCCTGAGTCTGGGCTCTCAGAATTTCTTTCATTTATCAGGACCATCACGTCTGTCATCCTGCTTTCTCTTTCGTTTGTCTGCTCCAGACTATTCTCTGGTGGTTCCTTCGCCCTGCACAGTGTTTGTTTCTCGCCTCTCGGCTCGTGATTCTTCTAGTCGAATGAACCTTTCATCTTCATGATAAAATTCTCCAAGATCTTGCGGTGGATCTCTTACCAAAGAATTTTTGAATTCGGTGCCTTCCCCAACTCTTGCTACCGCGGCCATCAAAATCATCGATGGATCCGGGCGATCTACAGAAGCCACCGTTGCATTGAATCGTAGTAGAAAATCTTTTATGGACTCTTCGGTCCTTTGCTTTATCGAAGCCAAAGTCATCACACTCTTGGGTTGCGTCACGTGGACCCTAAACTGTCTCATGAAGCAATCTACGAGCTCGCCCCATGTTCTGATCGATCCAGTCTCTAGTTGTCTGAACCAAAGCGCATCCAAGTCTGATAAGAATAAAGGGAAACATCGTGCCATCACTTCCTCGGATGCTTCCAGCACTTCCATATGCCCGATGTATCTGGTAATGTGCATGGACAGGTCTGACTTCCTGTCATAAGGATCCAGCATTAGTAGTTTGAATTTTGGGGGTTCCTCGCATTTCTGATATTCGGAGTGAACGGACTCCGACTGACTTCTTCCAATCCTCCACTCGATAATCCTCCTCTCATGATTCGTCATACTAGACCAATCATCCTTTCATCTCCATCTGGGGCCTGCCCTCTTGTCATGTTTCTACCTTTCCCCCAAGTCTCGAAGGGAATTATGGTATATACTCTTCGTGTGGCTCATTAACATTAGCATTGGCTCTAGCCTGTTGAGCTCCATCTATGGATCTTCCAGCATCGGATCCTGAGGGTCTGACTCCAAGTCCCTGTTGATTGCCTTTAGGTCCTGCATTCTGGTTTTAAATCTGACCTTCATTGGTTTCTACAACCCAAGCCCCTTATTCCACACTTACAGCCGCTGTAGTCGGCCCAAGGTTCTGTGTCCCTGCAGCTCTCATCTGTTCAAAGAAAGTCTGCATCATGTCCTATTGACTCTTCAACAACCTCTCATGTAATGAATTTGCCATAGCTTCCATCTTGTCCCTGGTAATGTAAATAGAAGCATGTCCTTCTCCAGCTCCAGAGGATGCCTCCTGGCTTCCTCCTTGTTGGCTTCTCTCAGCCCTTTGTCTTCTACTTGTTTGTCAAGTCATTGTCTCTAAATCTGAGTCCTTCAAGCTTTTAGATCTGAACATCAAGTCTGGTGTAGCGGGTGCAAGTTCTTCTCAGTGAAAGCACCAAAATGTTTGAGCCAAAATTGGTCACAAACCCCAAGTCACGTGAAAGCATCAGTATATGAAATAAATCAACAATATTCAAGCACAAATCACAGATCTGAGTAAATAGCAAACAACAATCCAGAAATAACGAACAGAAACACAAGGTTTATAGTGGTTCAGCTATCTCTGGCCTATGTCCACTTCAATTAATTATCTTTTATTGATGTTCTTCACTGGTTACAGTTGATTACAGCGGATTACAACGAAGATTTCAAGTACAACAGTGATGGTGAGATCTAGAATTGAATCCGGCAGAATCTGGACGTTGAATAGCCAAAAGATCCTTTTTCTGTAGGCTTCAGGGGGCTATTTATAGGTGTAGGAGGTTATATCGCGTTCAAACTTCGGGAGACTCCTTCTGGCACGTGAGTGGGCCCAAACGACCGATCCCACCAAGTTTCGACTCGATCTGTGATAGATACGAACCGATTTCGTAACGATCAAGGAATGGTCCAATTGGTCTGAAACTTGGCAGGAACATTCCTTGGCTTATGTGTAAGCCTCTATGAAAATTTCATAGCATTTGGATCAATGGATCTTGAGTTATGATCGATACGAGCTTGAGCTTTTTGTTGGCTGTTTGGTTCGAATCCATCAATTCGAATCGATCCACTTCGAATCGATGGCGCACGGCCTATGTGATGACGCGGCAAGCATTCTTTGCATCGATCCCCTTTTCACTCCAAGTTGACCGTTTCGCATCCATGATTCTCGCCTCGTTATCATCGATGACTGTTGCATCAATCTAAGCTCATTTGACTTGGTGGACACGAACAAGCTATTGGATATGGATTCAAACAAAAACTCCTGATGGATACGAAGTGGTCACCGTTTGATGGATGTGAAGCGAAGTCATCTGATGGATACGAAAAGCAGTTGCCTGATAAATTTGAACTAACATAATTCGATGGATTCGAGACAGATGGATACGAATTGTGTCTAACTGGATGGACACAAACAGGGTCTAGCCGATCGATATGAAATGCGTGCTCTGTTGATGGATACGAAGTTGATCGGTGTGAACCAAGGCTTCTTGACGGATACGAGGCTGGTCGTTGCGAAGCTGATGGATTCGAAATAAGGCTCAAGGATGGATACGAAAACATGGCTTTCCCCTCAACTTGCACCGATCACAACTTGAGCATACAAACTCGGATTGACCAGAAATTTGGAATGCTGGTTTCCATGGCTTCGCTTGTCGTGTCTTGTCAGTTGTAGCCAGATCCGGACTTGGACAAAATTCATCGATATCCATAGCGAACCTGCAATGCATAATCGACATTCATGACTAGTAATCATTGGTTTTCAGTTAACTTTTGGGTATCTCGGCTTTGCCAAAAGGTGGGATAACAATAATAATAAAATAAAATAAAATCTAAAGTATTCACTCTCATTTAGAAGTCCTCACGGTTATGCATGGGTGAATTACTTGGAATTTGTTATGTGCTCCCATGCTCATTTAAAAGTCCTCACGGTTATGCATGTATGGAATGCCTATCAAAATTGATTTTTTTAAATAAACAAGTTGATTCTAATCCCATTTAAAATTCCTCACGGTTATGCGTGGTTAGAAGATACTTGAATTCATTTTTTTTAAATAAAATTGGAATACTACTAATCTCATTTAAAAGTCCTAACGGTTATGCATGGTTGGTAGATATTCAAATTCCTGATATAAATATACCACAAATAGACACAACTGTATGGTTTTATATGATGACACCATCCCCATCATTCTAAAAGTGGAAATGCGCCTAACATAGTATTTATGATTTTTGTTTGATTTTTTAATTAAAATTTAATATTTATATTCGATTGAGTTTCAATGTTGTATTAATATCTATTACTTTATCTCTATTTTTCCAACACTATTGCTCTTTTGCTGATAATAAACTGGGGAGAGAAAAGTTAAGATTTTGTCAAATAAAATCAAGCAAAGGTCAAATATTTTCTATTGGCATCTAGGCTCATTTGCATATTTTTAATTGTATGCATATATGAAGGGGGAGCTTTGTGTAGAGAGGAAGCATTTAAATAGGGGGCAATTAGAGTATATCAATGATCAAAATACATTTAACATATTCAAAATCTTAAATATATGTTTGTTATCATCAAAAGGGGGAGATTGTTGAATATGCGATTATATGATTTTTGTTTGATGATAATAAACATATATATATATTCATTTAAATGTACTTGTTAATGTACAATTTTATTATTCATAGATTAAATAAATATTTGCTGAATAAAATAAATAACACAGAATTTGAATTCAAACGGATATTTTATTCAGACAAATATTTATTATAATTTTTGAATAGTACAAATTTCAAGCTCTCACTATATATAGATACACAATTTCAATTACAATACAATTTTGATTACATCACAATTTCTAATTTACATTTGACCTCACTACATATTACTCATTCACTCTACTCGTATTTATCTTCAACTTCATTCCAATGTGAATCCAGCATCTGAGCAATCTGCAAAAATATACATTGACGCGGTAAAATTGAAAATAAAATATTTTTGCAGTATAAAATAAAATGTGGATTTTGAAAATAATATTTGCCTCAGTTATTTGGGTTATTCGTCATCATTTAAATTCGAATTCATCATACCCGAACAGCTTGTGACATGCACAGTGTATCACTGTACATGCCACAAGGCTATGCACACCGATATATACACTTGATAAAATTACAGGGACAGGTGAGCACATGTCAAACCCAAAACGCTGGGTTCAACTCAAGTGCAATAAAAATAACGTCACAATATCAGTGCAAGGTCAAACCCGAGCTTTAAGATGGATTCAACTCATGTGCAATAAAAAATTGTCAAGTACAAGTGAAAATGCTCGATCAAAGCAACACAGCCTCAACAATGCAATGGGCATGTTCACAACAACACCACAACTAGAAACATGAATAACAAAGTCAGGCAGAAGCCTATTCCTAAGCAAAAATTGACAAACAACAAGTGCAAGCTTGGATGAGCAAGTGACAACCAAGCTAAATATGCTAACCAGAAGTACACATGAAGGTTACACTGCAACAGGTCAGAGAAGCAAGTGCACCAAACAAGAGCATAACATAAATAATCAAAGCAACTCAAGTCAGTGCACCAGTGATGTCAACAAGCCTCGACCAAAATCCAAATGTACAAATGCAACATGAACCAAACAGTGCACAAAGGCAGTAGTACAACTTTAATTGGAAGCACACAAATGCACATACCAGATATGTCAACAAGTCAAGCGATGCACCAGAAAACAATGACTGATACAAGTGACAATGCAAGCCAACATCAAAGACACAGCAGAATGGAAATGTACATGCACAGTGCAGCCTCTACATGAAGTTCAAGAGAACCAGTAAATGACACAGATGACAACAGTGGTGCAACAAAACCCAATACAGTGAACTACAGGATGAACAAGTATGCAAGTGGATGCAACATTTCTACTGGACATATATATGTATCAATGAAATAGTGCAGCAGTGAATGGCAGCAACACAACAACAATATACATTGAAGTAACTCGAGCTCAAGTCAGTACAACTAAGTTCAAATGAAACTGGATCAGCAAGTAGTGCCAGAAGAACAGTCAATAATTCAACTGGCCAGAGGCAACTCCAAGCTGGCATAATCAAATCAATGAAGTAGTGTCGGTGACAGTGCCGAAGTCATCAAAGTCAGAGACATAATGGCCGAAGCCAACACCCAAAAAAAATGCAAAGTCGAAGTCAGGTGAAGTCATGAAACAGCAGCTACATGAAGATCAACAACAACTGGATATGACCATCAAGCCGAAAGTCAATCAAAAAGTACCGAAAAAAATTCATGTAGTAGTTTTCATAAAGCCAACACAATCAAGACAATCCAGATTGAACAACGAAGTACACAAGAATAAGGTCGAAAGTGCTATCAGGGATGAACACAAAAAATGGCCAGAGTCGAAGCACACAGAAACAAAAGTCAATCAAGAAAGTCAAACAAGTATATAGGTCAATGAAAGGCCGAAGTCATCAGAATTTAACGTAAGCCAAAACCAGTTCAATATCGAAGAAACAGATTAAAGTCAGAGCCTTGGCAATCAAGGAATCGAACCAAGTCAGAAATCAAAACCGTATTATTCAAATAAATTGAAAAGGTCAGAAATCAATCTCAAGCATCAATACAAAATCAACCGGCCGAGATAAATTAAATGGCAAATTCAAACGAACGAGAAAATAGGGATTCGAACCCTATATAAATAGTATCATCATCGGCTTTCAAATTATCGAGTTCAAGCAAGCAAATCAGAAGAAGCAGAAGAAAAATTTACATACCAAATCAAAGTCGAATTCGATCAAGGAGGAGGAGCCGTGAACGAATCAACTGAAGTAATCAATCGAAGCACCAACCATCAATTTAAGCGGCGACTTCACAAAGCCCTAATTTCAGAACTAAGAGGAACAAACGAAAGAAGGAACGAGGCCATTGTTAAACAAAGGAGCGGACCGAATAAATAAAGAGAATAATATTGGGTTGGCCCCTTTCTTTCTTTAGTATTGGTTTATATTAAAAAGGAATAATTAGGGTTTTGGTGTTTAATTGTTTTTTAAATTGTTGTTTTTGTATTTTCTCTTTTAAACCATTGTAATTACTAGTCGTGTGACTAGGAGACAAACTACGTGGCGTAGTTTGAGAATTCGCACCTCAGTGGCTGAGTTGTGGCAGGGTTTGAGCATAGAGTTAGGTTAGTCAGTAGCGGATGTCGCGAGTTTACGTGTGTAAGCGTGTGACTACTTAATTTCTAGTGGAAACCTTGTGGGCAGCACGTAGGCAGGGTTTTGCCGAAGCTAGGTAAATTCTGTGTCGTTCTATTTTTGCATTTATTATTCTGCTATTATCTGTGCTGCTATTATTTTTATATATTTGTGTTGAAATATTTTTATAAGCTTCCGTGATAATTATTATAATTAATAGCATCACCCTATTCACCCCCCTCTAAGGTGAAATCGATCCTACACAAACCAGCGAGTCGACCACAAATAACTCTAAGTCCCCTGAGTGTGGTCAGAGTATAAACGTAACCCGAGTGTGATTGACTACTCGCAAGATAACTTAAGTCCCCACAACATGGACACATACTCAAAAACTTAAACCAATGTGATTGGCCGTGAAATTTCGAATACAAATCCTCGAAATGTGGATGTGATCGTTGTTAAGTGAGCAAGTAGGATTCGTCCACCCAATCACGCCGGTATTAGCATCGATTCGACGATGTTAAGCTCGCCGAAATGAAGGCAAAATGCAATCCCTAGCCCATCTTTGCCACTCATCCTCGGAACTGAGGGCAGAACTTAAGTGTTAACCATTGACCGAAGCAGTGCAACGTCAGAGTTCAACTTAACCTCCACTTATGACTCATGTCTATGATTTCTAGACTTAACAAACAAACTCGACTCAAAGGTTGAGGCTCCACAAGTGCACTGGACAGAAATTCGAATACTGGAACACTTAAGCAAAAAGACAGTAATAGAGTCAAAGCCAAAAACAAAATTTCATTTCAACTTGCTTTAAATGAAGTTCATGTACAAGTTTTTCCAAAATTCTTACTAGCAGGGGCCGAACCCGCATCTATACACGGCCTACGAAAGGAAAATGAAAACAAATTTCTATCTACCAAAAAATGTGCCAAAGAGGCCTATCTACTCCTTCTTCCTTTTCGGCTTCCTCTTCGGTGTGGATCCGTTGGAACCGCTAATGATTTTCCGCTTTGAGCTGTTGCCTTTTGGTGGATGGTCTCCAGGTAGGAGCATAATCTACTCGTCCTCCTCCAAACTCGAGTGTACAGGAATACTTTCTAAAGGTGGAGTCGGAGGAGTCGGGTCTACTATAGGGGGTTGAATGGCACACTGGTGTCACAACTGTACCTCTTGGTGATATCATTCTCAAAGGAGCCGGACCAGGTACCGTAATTCGACTTCCAGAACTGCTACCATGAGTCGCTGCCTCCATTTCAGCATTGGTTTCGGCCAATATTTCTTCTTCGCGAATCGATTGAGCCTCGCTGGGGCAGCGATGGTTTGCATTGAAGAGCCAGAAGCAGGCGCGAGTCCACTTATGACAAATGGTAGGTCCGCAAAGGGGTACTATGGCGACCGAGGAGTTCATTCGTCATCTGCTCGTCGAAAGAAAGTGCACCCCCTGCGTTCCATCAATCGGTGCAGTCGTCGTTGTGGTGATCGCCTCAATAATAATGGCCTCTTGCTTTTGATGTGATTCTTGGGTTGCAGGAGACATGATCAGTGTAACTCCAGTCATTGGACCTAAAAAGAAGAGAGACTGTTAGTAAACGCTTCAAGACAAGTTCCTTATTTCTAACGCACGTGAGGTATGTTCAGAGTACCTTCCACAGTTTGGCTTGTGGACGATTGAGTGGCTTCGGAGGTGTACTCTTTAATAGGGGATAGCTGCGGTTGTTCTAGGTTATAAACAGGGACAGGCTAGGGCTCAATCGCTAGTATAGTTTCGGGTTGAGGTGGAGCAGGAATCTTAAGGCTTGTAGCATGATGCTCGACACCTAAACTCTCCCCAATCTCTGTATGTGGGTTGCTGAGCTTCTCCCTTTCATCTTCAATTAGCATGCGATTCTTGAGTTCGAACTCATCAAATGATTCATCCAGATGCACCGCCTTCTCCTCCTCGACCAATTGGCTAAAGATGTGTCGAATAATTTTCAAGCAAGGCCAAATTTCTATGTTTCAGCACATTAGCGTTGTAGGTGACGAGAAAATCTTCTATATCAGATTCCAGCCTGGATTCCGCCATCCGAACTTTTTCCTCAACCTCAGCCTCCACCGTGTGGACTTTCTCCACTGCTGCATCCCTTTCACCTTGAAGCACAATAGCTTGATCACATGCCTCCTGTGCTACGTTATTGGCGTCTTCCCTCTCTTTAATGATTTCAGAAAGTTTGGACTTAAGCTCACCTAGATGATGCGGTCCTTCTGAGCAAGCTCATTCTCTAACTTCTCATTGACAACTACCCTGCTCAAAGGCCACTTTCGATGCTTTTTTTGCGGCCTTTCCCCACTCCTTATATTGAGAGTAAATGTCATGGATGTAGTTGTGCATCGTGTTCTCAGCCTCTGATGGAATTCTCTTTAAATGCGGGGGAAAATATAACCATCGAAGCATATATCTGGAAAATCCTTCTTCAATTGGACGATTTTAATCGCTCCTTCCCCCGTAGGCTCGGTAGGGACCTTCTCTGCAATTATGAGAGCCATTGCCTCAGTTATGTGGTGGTAAGATTCGGGCCTAAAAACTTGAGAAGACGATTTCTGATGAGGAGGCTCTACCACTTATTTTCCATAGTTTGAGGGGTGTGTAGAGATTCTAGGAGGTGGGGAGTGAGATCGAGATTGGTGTCTATACTCCCTATCTCTGTCGTGTCGCTTCTGACTAGAGTATCCATGGTCGTAGTCCCTATCCGCCTCTCTCCTGTGCAACTCATAATATATGGAAGATCTGCGAGCTTTTCGAAGACTCCTTAACATTAAACCTCGACTAGACATTGTATCTACAAAGTAAAAGAACAAGGAGTTAATAGTCTTCCAATGTAAGAATCTTATGGTCAGGAATTGTGTTATGCCGTGAAGTGTATATGTATGTGCAACCCCTTGACCAACCGGAAGTGTTGGCCATGCTTGTGGGCAGAGATTCACTTAAATCTAACGCACACTAATGCTTATCCAACCTGGCGTCATCCTAGAGTGACACATAACTTGGGATTGGAATATCGACGAGCCCTTCCAAGAGGTTTTCCACCTGTAAAGGAGGAGTCTCTAAAATTTCAATCCCAGGAAGAGGCAAAGACATGACCATAGATTTCTGTCTCTCAGATTTAAAGCATTTGAAAGAAGTTTCCTTGCCTTTTCTCTTTCCTTCAGAACCCTGAGAGGCATCAGAAGGCCCGGCCGCAAGTTCATCGTCAGTGGACGTTCTTTCAGGGTCGACCTCCTCGGTTATAACAACTCTAGGCGTCTTGCTCTTTGCTCATTTCTTTGAGACAGCTCTTAGCGTTCCTTCAAGCCTTACGCTTTGGCTACGCTCGATCAAGCCAACGATTCTCAAATTTCTATCTGTCAGAACCGAATTGATATCCCTCACTTTACTTGGGATTTCTTAAAGAACCCGAACTATCTCTTTGAAATGAGCGTCCTCAGGTCGCGGAATCACAACTGTAAAGGATAAAGAGATATAAATTTGGCTTCAGTTATGATCATCTTATTAACTACTTGAGAAGACCGCAGTACTTACATCTGAATGACCATCGGCTGGAAAAGCCTGAGGGGCTTCAAACATAAAACCATTTCATTTTGAAGTAAGTTAACCTGGACCATGACCCCATAACTACTTGACAGTTTATGACCGCTTCCAGGAATGTGAAAGAAGGGCTATCTCCTCGGCTCTTGATGTTGAATAAATATCTAATATCGATCGGAGTTGAGAGTCGAAAGAGATGCTCCATAAATACGATGAATAAGCTATTCAACAGAGCGTATCCGTTAGGGTGTAGTTGAGATGGAGCGATTCATAGAAAAGATAACACTTCCCTAATGTATTGGTTGAATGGGGGAAGTGTTTCTGCTACGCATGCATGATGATAGAATGCGGTAAACCCTTTCGGTGGATAGTGCGGTCTATCATTCGGACCCGGCAATAGCACGTCGTCCAACGACAGGTCAGGCCTTAAACATAATCGTCCCAAAATGTCTTCGAAAAATTGGAAGGAACGGAGTTTGGCGGATTACCAATGAAAGATGCGCTAGGTAGCTCATTCGGAGCTGGATCTATGACTTCGGCCGCGATAGCTGGTATCTTGATTATTGGGGGAAATGAACTCTGAACTTCCTGCTGTTGTGAGCTTGAAGGTTCCATAACTAACTAACTTATGAGAAATCATCATTAGACGATAATAAACCCATGCAAACCCCAATGTGAAGTGTGTGGACGTGGTATGCAATGCAGTGCTATAGATAACTAGAGAAATTTAACTGAGTATGAAAAGACATGCAAACGACGAGACTTCGAAATTCAGTTAGAGTGATCGTCATCGCTGACTGTCACAACCGTTCCATCCAGACATTAGCAATCGATCCAAGTTAAAGTTCGTTAAATCAAAGTTCCATCGACGATCTCCGAAGGATAGTAAAATATGTGGTTCAACGATCAAGTCCAGTTATGCAAGGAAGAAGCTCGTGAGTCAAGCATTTAAGTATGCGAGAGAGTTTACATCAGTTGAGAAGTTAGATTTGAATCGATCGCCAAAATAACCTTCATATCGATCCAGACGCCATCACTTCGTATCGATCATAAAGCAGCAGTTCATATCGATTGGCCGAGGTCATTTCGTACCGATCGAAATTTCTTACTTCGTATTGATTGCCGGCGGTGTTTTTGTACCCATCTATCGATACGAAATAAGACTTTCCCCATCAATGTGAGATCACGCTATGCCAGGATCGATACGAACTTCCCCCGCCATCCATCGGTTCCAGAATTGATACGAGTCCATCGTCGCAGATCGATACGATGGTTATTTCTTTTTCCTTCTCCCAATCGATGCAACGGCAAGGCGAAACATTTCTTCCATCCCTACATACTTCATCTTCTCCAATCGACACAAACACCATTACCATTCCTTCGACCTCACTCTAACCCAATTCTGGCATCTACGATGCCGGAATTGATGACCATTGTAGATGGGGTGACATGAGTTTCAAGCCTCATCATGTTTAGATGGATTTAGTTATCTATTTACCTAGTTCGAATGGATTGTATTATAAGATAAGCGCTGAGTGTTTTGGGATTGAAGATTTCTATAGTTCTATTCCCTTTCGAGTCGATGCGAAGTGAAAGGTGAAAACGATGACTAATGGAAATTTGGCTAAGTCCAAAATGCTTTTATATGGGCTCGAACTTGAGAGAAGAAAACGATTCGTCTCCTAGTCGTCATGACCGAGTAAAATTGGTTTTACCCTTGATCGATACGAATTGGTTATTCGTGTCCAACAGTGCGGATTTCATCGATACGAGGTATGCAACGAAGGGTCCCCTGAGCCAATAAATTTCATCGATACGAAGCATCTATTCGTATCCATTGTTTTTGTCTCCATCTAGGACACATCGATGCGAGCCGTACTGTTCGTATCCATCAATATGCGACCCATAAAAACTTGCAACTATCGGTGCGAATGGTTATTTTGTATCCATCGATGTGCACTATATCGATACAAGAACAACCTTTTAACCTTTTACATCGATCCAGGAGAGGATCGATATGAAGGAATATTCCAAAACAACCGTCAAGCGTTATTGCAACTCGAATTTCACATTGATTCAGGAGAGGATTGATGCAAAATTCGATGCAAGGAAACTGAAAACGACTTTTAATAGAGTCAGGATAACATATGTGCATGTACTTCAGACTAATTTCAATTTTCAAAGTTCACAGGAATTGAATACTCGCTTGATGACGATTACAACAACAAATAGCTAATCGCTATCACACAACAATCAATTGTAATAGTACCGGGTGCGACAACTGGCAGTCAACAATTCATATTACTGAAAAATCAGTTAAGAAATTACAACTTTCAAAGAAAGACGACAATCATTCAGCAAGTCGGGCATAACTATTCAAGACGAAAAATGCGACTGTTCAAAGCACGACATGTTCACACAAGACATACTTTGGGGGGCAAATTGTTATCACGCCTTTTGGCAAGGCCGAGATATCAAGGAATTGACTGAAAAACGAGGATCACTCATCCCGAATGTTGAGTATGCACAAGTTTGCTATGGATGTCGATAAATTTGGTCCAAGTCCAGATCAGGCTACATTTGACAAGACATAACAAGCAAAGCTGTAAAAGCCAATGTTTCAAATTTCAAGTCAACCGAGTTCGTATGCTCAAGATATAATCGATACAAGTCAAAGAAATCAACACAATCACATCCATCATTTCGCATCCATCAGTTCACATCTATCAAGTCTCGGCGTCATCTGTTGTTTGCATCAATCCAGAGCGCACCATTTCGTATTCATCGGCTGAAGAGCCTTGTTCGAATCCATCGAGCAACAGTAGTTCGTATCCATCAAACGGTCACTGTTTGTATCCATCAAATAGTCAATGTTCGTATCCATGAAATAATCACTGTTCGTATCCATCGAACGTTCACTATTCGTATCCATCAAATAACCGTTGTTCGTATCATCCCATCGCCTATTTGTTCGTATCCATCAAGTTGGAGCAACTTCGATCAATACGAACAAGGCCACACAATCAATACGAACTGAGCCATATCAATCGATACGAATAGAGCCACATTGATTGATGCGAACAGAGCCACATCAATCGGTCACTAACTGAACCACTTCCTTTGATAAAACACAGCAGCTGCTATCGATACGCTCGAGATGAAAATTTGGAATGACTGGTTAACTTGGCATCGAAAGTGGACCGATCTAAAGATCAAGCGCCACGTCGACTCACAAGCACGTGCCCAGGAGCGATTTGAACTGGTCGATACAAACTTATCGATTTCAACAGAACAGTCCACCGAAGAACTCTAGTTCGCATCGATCATAACTTGCAATCCACAAGTCCAAATGCTATGAAATTTTCACAGGAGCTTACATGCGTCCTATGGAAAGTTCATGCCAAGTTTTGAATCGATTAGGTCGAATCCTAATCGATATGAAATTCGTTCGTATCGATCATGGATCGAGCCGAAACTTCATGGGATCGATCGCGTGGGCCCACCCACGTGTCAGAAGAAGTCTTCTGAGATCTGACCGAGATATCAGCCTCTTATGCCTATAAATAGAGCCCTAGGGCTATAGAAGAAGGATCTTTTTGCTCTTTGATGTCCAGAGTCTGCCGAATCCAACTTTGCACTTCATAGCTGCTTTTGTACTCGAATTTCAACACCTGAATCCATTGTAATCCATTGGAATCCGCTGTGTGTTTTCATTTCTGTTTTTGAAGTGTTTGTTAGATAATCCTCGTTTAACATTTCTATTCTTCATATTTATCTCTTCAAATACTTTCGAAGAGTGTTGTGCCCATTTTTGGTACAAACACATCCTATTAATTAAGTGCTGGTAAGTCACTCCCGCATTCTTCAATCCAAATAGCATCACCACATAGCAATATAATCCAACATCGGTAATGAAACTGGTATGCTCTTTATCGGGAATGTGCGTCGGGTTTGGTTATATCCCAAGTGTGCATTCATAAAAGATAGCAATTCGTGTCCCGCAGTTGAGTCCACCAACTGGTCGATCCTTGGAGGTGAAAACTATCTTTTGGACACGCATTGTTCAAGGATGAATAATCAATACATGTTCTCCACTTCCCATTCACCGTTTTCACAAGCACGGGATTAGATACCCATTGAGGGCAGAGGGTATCACGGATAAACCCATTGTCTTTGAGTCTATCCACCTCCTCTTGGAGAGCGGCAGATCTCTCTAGATCCATGCCATATCTTTTTTGTTTCACTGGGACATGCCTCGAGTCGATATTTATTGCATGGATTGCAATGGAAGGCAAGATTACACACATGTCATAGTGATTCCAAGAAAATGTGTCAAGATTCTCTCGGAGAAATCCGGTAAGTTCTTTCATCATCTGGGAGACGAGGTGTGACCCGATTTTTAGGACCCGTGACGGGTCGTCGTAACTGACTGTGATGTCAATTGTCAGCTTAGCCGGTGCAGCCTTAGTCACTTTGGGCTCCTCCTCATGATCTCTTTGATCTATATCTTTACAGAACTGACTGTGGTGCCCGAGCCAAGGCTCAAGCGCTGGTTGTCAATCTTCAATAGCTTGGATGTAGATATTTTTGTCTATAGCCTTACCTTTTTCTTTGCGTTGAGCATCCCTCAACTCACTTACATAACAGGCACGTTCAGTCGCATGAGCATTGTGAATAACTCCAACACCATTTTCTGTCGAAAATTTCAAAGTCAAAGATGATGGGCAAGGGGTGCCTAAAATTTGGCTAAGGCTGGTCGGCCCAGAAAAACATTGTAAGGAGAGTCAACATCCAAAACAACAAACGATAAAATCCACACTCTCTTATGGTCACCTTCTCCTAACTTTACAGGTAATTCAACAAAACCAACGGCTTCAGTTGCAACACCGTTAAAACCGGTTATGCGGGCTTTAGACGACTTTAAGTGCTTTGCTTCCGTCCTCATCTGATCATAAGCTTTCTTGAAAATTATGTTTACAAAACTTCCACGGTCAACCAATATCCTTCTCACAAAAGCGGGGCTGATCATGGCCGAAATGACCACTGGGTCGATCATCGGATCCTCCTCCTTGTCTGCATCTCTATTCCTAAACATGATATCATCTGCCATTGTACGTTGTTGTTTCACCGAAGCTCCATCCTCCGTGTTTGAAAAACATTCAAAATCCACATGCTTAATCGTGCTAGCATAGCACTCCATTCATGATAGTTTTTATCAGCCGGATGTGATCCTTTGACTACTGTATTGATCACCAATCTTCTACCGGCCCGCATAGACTCCTCATCCCTGTGCGGTACTTGTCTTTGGTTGGGGTCGGATGTCCCTTGCCACCATCCTACGGGTTGTTACGAATTGCTGTAGCTTCCTTTCTCGAATAAGCTTTTCAATAATATCCTAGAGATGCCTGCATTCATTGGTGTTATGCCCATAACATTCGTGGAACCGACAATATTTCTCCATTTGTTTCTGCTTCTTTATCGATTCTTCTGGAGGCGGCTTCCTGTACTACATAGTATAACAAGTAGACAAATATACACTCTCCAGGGACATATTCAGTGGTGTGTAAGTGCTGTATATCAGTATCATAGGCTTTCCTCTTCCAGAACCCCTCTTTCGTTCTTGACTCTTATCTCCGCATTTCTTTTGCTGATTCGGTTTGTGCTGGACATTCACTTGAACTTTTCTAGAGCTTTTTTCAGACTGCTTTACTACAATATTACTCTGCACTCCCTCTCCATTTGTCCTGCAACACTCTTCTTCCTAGATGATCTAGCTTCCTTCTTTCTCAAATACTGAGCTACATTTGCGTAAAAGCGTTCCAATGTTATGGGTGGCTTACCAGTTTACCAATCGTCGAAGTCAAATTCAAGATCTATTCCTCTCGTTACGGCCATCAATATCGCATGGTTATTCAGATTACTGAACTTCGTAATGGCCGTATGTAATCTCTCCAAATAATCATTCAATGATCCTCTTAGATCCTGAATCACGTTGGACAGGGACATTACATCCTTGCGATGAGTTGCGTGCATTCAAAACTGCTTTACAAACTTTGTTGCCAAATCATCGAATTTAGAAATTGATCGTGAGGGTAATCTTTTGAATCACATTGTTGCTATTCTAGAGAGAGTTATGGGAAGGAATCTATAATTTTTTGCATCATCTGCTCGTGCGAAATCCATCAGCCATTCATATCTCATGATGTGTTGCCTAGGGTCGGTTTTTCACTCATAGGCACGCATTGACGGCATGTTGAACCTCCTTGGATATTCTGCATGAAGAACGTTATCAATGAATGGGGTATGGCTTCTTGATATTCCCAATCATTATTGGTCAAGCCTTGGATTTCTCTCAATAGCTGTCTGACTATAGCTGACAAGTCCGACGTTTGGATAGTCGGTGCCTAGCGGTGGTCGTGTTCCACCTCACATGAATGGTCTGGTCGATGTCTATAAGCTGTTCCACGCCTTCTTGGTTCAACTTCTTCTCGATGTGTATCTCATAAATTCACTTCATTGTCATTCCGGGAATGAATTTGGTTAACATTTTACCGAACTCCATTATCTAAATCAACCGTAGCAGCTACAGTTTGAATCCCAGTATGCGCAGGTAAGTTTCCATCTTTGGTGGAGGGGTCAGCATCGATCACTCCTAGTAGACCACGATGGTCTGCCTATTGACGCCCTGAAGTTTCTGCATGATATCCTTCTATTTTGCGAAACCTAAGCCTATGATACCCATCTGATGAACTAGATCTTTCCAATGCCAATTAAGGGGTAAGGTCCCTTCTAGCTTTTCCTCGTTGTTGCTGAGTGAGTTGGTTCATTAGGTTGATATTAGCCTGGATCTGTTAATTTAATTCTCGATGGCTATTCTTAGCTCTCTCATTAGATTCTAGAATTCAGCTCTCGTAATAGAATCAGTTGGATTTTGGACTTCAACTAGTTTAGCATTCACGTCCATTGGTTGACTGCTCGGGCTTCCTTGTGGATAGTAGCATTTTCATTTCCTTCCATGTTCTAAGAAGTAGATCTGGTATTCCTCACCATTACTGATAACTTTGCTTAGGATTTTGCAAATCTAAGTTGAACGAGCAAACTTCTTGAAGATAACTGCAGATCTCCTCTAGGGTGTCAAATCTAGTACCAGCAAAGGGATCTTATAAGCGAGAATCAAGGTTCTCGGTGAAAGCGCTAAAATATTTGCACCAAAAACGGTTATAAACACCCAAGAATAACTTTTTGTAGAGAAGTAAATGAAGAAGAGTAAAATTAAACTGAGTAGATGAATTTGCAAGCAACAAATAATAAGCTATAATCAGAGACACAGAAATTTATAGTGGTTTGGTGTTGTAAGCCTAAGCCTACTTTGAAGATTATTCTTTATTACTCTCATGTGAATTAGATTACAATAGTAAAACAAAGCTAACACTCAATTACCATGGGGTTTAGAATAACAAGCAGTGTAAAGGTCCTAAAACTGAACCAACAGGTCTGTATTTATAGGATGAGATGATGAGATATTTCGCTAAGATTATAGCAGAAGACTCTCTAGGTCCATAGGGGCCCAACATAACGATCGGTGGCCCTAACTCGATATTTTGAAATAATCGGCTATAGTTATGCTGATTGTTATTTTTGGTCTCTAAATGACGAGCGATCATTTTTGGAGGGTCCCACAGGCCTTTTGAACTTGTACTTAAAATATGAAGTCATTTTGAGTTGTAGATTGCGAGATATGGATCAACCTTTGTCACATTTGGAACGTTCACCGAGCTACACTGATGGTTATAAGGATCGGTATAAAACGAGCGGCATTCTTTGAACCTCAAGGTTTTGCCCTGCAAACATTTTATGGGCTTCACTCTTCAATATACTAATGCTCTGAAAGTTTCAAATGAATTGGCCTTGTGGATATTGAGATATCGATCCATTTTCACTGTGAGCTATTTTATGGATCGTTCCAGATCGATCCATAAAAATCTTTGCTTTGTCCATAATTCAATCGTATGAACTTCGATCGTATCGAAACTCGAAATGTAACTTCATGGGCTATGCCGGTCACTCTATACTGATTGCACCTCAATTTGGATCCGGTCCGAACCTGCCCGACCATCATTCACAGTATTGTATATAATCGATTCTTAAGGCTAATAACCATCTGTTCCTAGCCAAGTCGATAATATCACGGCCTTGCTAAAAGGCTGGGTAACAATTGTAAAATGAAACCTAAGCTCGAGAATAAACCAAAAGGTTTCAAAAGTGGTATTTTCCAAAGTGACGATATAGTGATAGTCTTTATACAAACACTTCGATAACCACTACAATGTCTTATTAATTTTCAACCGCGCATTATATCACATAACATAAGTATGACATACATAAAAAAGCAAATTATATTCGTAATATGAATGGAACATAACTTATATCACTAACTTAAACCTTTTCAACTTGTTTTCAATCGCTTACTAACTATCAAACGTGCCATCTTTTCAAAGCATAAACCAAACCAACAACCATTACATTTCAATATATATACAATAAGCAATTATTAACTACTAAAAATGAACAATGTTAACGTTAAAAACTTTTAGTTTTAAAGGTGAGATTTTACTCACAAATACGCTTCCAATCCAAAGCGACCCGAGATGCTTCTGACGAACAACAACACTACGACACCCTCCTCCTTTCCCTGCTAAAAGGCTTGGCCCAAGGTATGGTGCACATGGCCAAGGGTGGTGGAGCTTGGCCTTGAAAGGTAGGACTTTGGACTATCATTGAATTCACAAAATCAAACTCGAAAATGGATCATTTTCAAACTAATTTTGGACAATTACTCATAGAATTTGAAAATGTTGTAAACAGAAAAATTCTTGGAAATTCTCTTTTCTACAATTTAAAAAAAAGAATCACTCAATTTAGATAAATTCTGAGGGATATATGGTCAAAATAAGAAGAGGTATTTTCAGACTTGAAAAGTCTGAAAATGGGTCAACAAGAAATGTATTTTGACCCACAAATGTTTGAAATTTGAAAAAGTGGTGTAAAAGAAAATTGTAGCCATTTAAATTTTTTAATCTAAAAAAGAATTTCTTGATTTGGTATAGTTTAGAGGAAGTTATGGCCGGATGAAGCGTGAGTAAAAATGAAGGAAGTGGAGTATTGAAATGGGAGAAGGAGGCATTTAAAACAAGCTTTCAATCTTAAAGTAGAAAGCTATTGTTTGTAATACTAAGAAAATAGTTAGGAAGCCATTATAGAGCTTATGAAGTTTGGAAACATGAATGAGGAAGTTTTGAAATGAAGTTAAAATGGTAAAATGGAAAAGAGAAAATGTTTTAAATAAAATGAAAAAGAAAAATTACCAATCTACCCTTAGTACTTTTCTCTCCACCCCTTGAACGCCACATTACCATGTCTCCTCTACTTTATTACCACACACCACCCTAAGCCTCCCACCTTTCATGTCATAGCTAACATGAAATAATGAACAAGTACTAATGTATTTAAGAGATAAGATGTTTACTTTTTAAGTTGCCAAAATGTCACATTAAGATTTTATTTTAACATGATTAAATCTAATTATCCTATATTATTTACTAATCATGTTTATATTATTAGTGAATGTGTGCATATATATGCACCAATGTGTATACAACATTTCAAACAACTTTCATATGATGAAACATCGAAAAATTGAAAAAAAGGATTCCTGTCACTCTGTTTTTCTTCGAACTGAATATTTTTGTAAACTAATTTTGAAAACTATTTCACCATTATTATTTATTATTTAATAGAACTTATTTTAATTATAAAACCTATTATTTGAATATTTAAAATTAATTAAATATTCTCAAATCAAAGCACTGAAATTCTGGGTCGCTACATTTAACTTATAAAATTAACTTTTCAACAATTAAAATCAATTAAATATTCCAAATTCAAATGACTGAAATTATAGATCGTTGCATATTTTCTAAGTGTCTAAGTGTTAGAGAAGTGGATAAGGATGGATTAAAAGAGAGGGATGAATTTGTGGCCTTAGAAATATCATTTAGGCTCAAATAAAAGGAAAGGAAATGTTTCCTTTCAATACACAACTAGTAATCTCTTTTCAACTATTTAAAATTATTTTACCCCATATAAAAGTTTTCAAGTTCACAAAATATTTTTCTCAAATTTATTTTTTTTGAACTAATTTTTAATAGTAAAAATCCACTATTAAACCTTAAACAATTATTTATTCCTAAATTTTTTATCAAGGCTCACGATTATATTTTATTTCATAAATGTAAATTTCAAATGAGTTTTAAATTAACAAAATTCAATTCAAATTTTGATTTTTTATAACAAAAGTGATACTCATTTCTAGCAGATCACTCATGATTATGTCTCAAAGCTCGAACCCGTGAACTTTAGAACAACTTTCTAAAGCGTCATACCTCTAATCACTTAAGCTTGAGGTCCTTGATAATTCAAATCTCAAATTTAAATTTTAAATCAACATTTCCCAATTTGAATCCAAAAAAACACTTTATTGTATTTTTTTTATTTAGCTCCTTAACAGGATGTTACAATACCATACTAGATTAAGTGGGTGGTTTGAAAATTTTCCTTTTACTAAATTGTGCACAATATCATGTTGCATTATTTTAACTATTTTAAATTCATGTAAGTCATATTTAATATGTTTTCGGGGTTTTTTTTTGAATTTTTAATCAATATTTGAGTTAGTGTATTCTTATATGAATATAAATTTTTAATTATTACGAGTATGAAAATGCTCGGTAATATTTACGAGTATTTATATATAAAATATTATCATAATATCTATATGATATATATATACACACACACACATACATATGTTAATGCATAATTAGTGTGATTCATAACTATATACATATGTTAGTAGCATGCACTATGTGTGTGTATGGTTTTGGATATATACATACATACATATGCACATTTATGTATGTAATTTTTCCTCTTTAAAGACAATTTATAATAGTTAAACAAAACTAGAATATACACAAACATACATACAAAAAATATAAATAGCAACAATATTTTTTAGCCTTCCATAGAATTTAAAAAATACAAAACTTAACATATGTTAATTCTAATCATTGTATTAAGATTTAATATATATATATATATATATATATATATAAACTGCTAAGGTAGTGCAGTTGGTTAGGATATGCAGCACTCACCTTAAGGTAAAGGGTTCAATCCTTACTTGCTACATATCTCTGTGAATTACAAGAAGTATGTGTTGTTTGTTCAGTGAATACTTTCTCATAGTTTATAAGAAAAGCTCGGTTCTTAGGGTCTCCAAAATAAAACACTTTGAAAATAATATTTATTATAAACAAAAAGCTATTACATGGGATGTATGCATTGATGTTACATATAAAAGGTTTTGTAAAATAAAAACTTGAAATAACGTAAATTTAGTCATTAGTTTATAATATTCAATCCATTTTTATATTATTAAACTTTATTATGGCAGAAATTAAAAGTAACAATAATTTGAAAATAATATTAATCTCCAAACATTCAATATAAGAAAAGGATATTTGTATAATATGCAAAAAACAAATACATATGTGTAAATTTTATGAAATGTAGTACTAAATTCATTAAACCAAAAGTGTAATTTTAATAGAATATTTTTTTTTATTTGAATGGGGAGTGGTATTTTAAAACAATTTAAGAAGTTTTACCTTGATAATCAAGCCTAGACCTCACATGTTGTACCGCTAGAATATCCATCCAAAAATAGGTTTCTAGGTTCCAAATTATGTGCAAAATAAATTTTAAGAACATATGGTTAAAGAAAGAAATTGGAGATGAAGATGACGATTAAGATATGAATATTTTATTTAACTAAATTTAGGCTATGCAAAGGATTATTCATATGAAAGAGTGTCTCTTCTCATTTGTAACTCCTTCATTAATGCTACTTACTTCTGTATTAAATACCATGTAACTCATCCACATTTTCTTCATCTTCTCAAACTCAAAACGTCCTCATGGTTAGTCATACTATATGGGATTACGAGGTTAGACCGACTAATTTTGAGTTGCAATCTAATTAATTAAGGGCTCATAAGGTTGAAATGTTCGTATAAAACATTTTACACCAAATTTTATCGAGGGTATTTATTGTGTTATTTTAGGTATGGTAGCACAAATAAAGGTGTGATATAATGGTAATTGATAGAAGTTCAAAATTGTCGAATATAAGAAAGTATCAAAATATGCAACATGTATCTGTAATGGCAAACAAATATTCAAAGATAGTTAATGGAGTCAACAAATATAGTGGAACACAACAACATTGAAGAAATGCTTGACGATGGATATACAAGTGCAAAAGCCAAGTATGTTATTTATAGAGTCCTTATCGAGTGCTTTGAGTCTAGATTTTGTCAAAACAATAGAAATGAACCATACATTACTTCAAATTTTGACACAACCTTCTACACATACCAAAGTCTTTTTTAGAAATTTTCTGAATTTTAAAAAAAATAAGAAGTTCCGAAAATGAATGAAAAATGAGGCAGAATCATCGATTTTCAGCCTTCAGTTCACACGCTGACTCAACATGTCGACATATGAAAACCACATGTTGGCACATAGTCTTACCACAGGCTTATCTGTGATAGAGTAGAGGCAGACATGCTAGTTTTTAAGAGGTCATCCTATGTATGAAAACCTAATGCAAATTTGAATATTTTGAAATAAATTCATATACATCTTTTCATCCCCATTGTCTTTTTCTTCGTTTTACATTCACTTCTCTTCAACTTTAAATGAAAATAGCTCCTTAAATGCACCCCTAAATTACCTATAAAAGCCATTTCATATCATATATAAGATTAACAATTTGATTATTCGATTCTATGGTTTACCGCTCTTCGATTCTATGATTATATTTGTTGCACTTTTAACTCCATATTCATTTACAGTCAATTTGCCACTTGCTTATGCATTTTGGAGGTATACTATGTAGGCAATAGAAAATTTGTACTAAAGTGCCGATATACTAATGTATTCAAACATAGGGAAGTCGGTTATATTCTACTTATTGTTAAAGTTAGGGAAGTCGGTAGAGTTGGAGTCTTATTACAAGGTCCTTAGGTAAATAGGTGTGAAGTCCTATGTATTGTCCTAAGCACTGCTGAAGTCTAGTTCATTGGTTTGGATATTGTGGAAACTTGTTCCTCCTGGTAAAGCTAGTGTGTTCAGTGAAATTCCAGAGGGAGTTTTGGGGATGTAGAATAGGGAGTCTAAATCAATATAAAATTAACTATATGATCTACTTTATATTTTCATTTCATTTACCATCTATTACTTTGATTATATATATTCGAGCATATTTGATCCCGATAATGTTACCGTACAATGGTATCAAAGCCTAATGTTTTACATATCGTAATAATATCCTAAAACTATGGCCAACTAAAGACTAATATCTAGTCAACGTATGCCATATAACAAAGAACAACGTTTGTGCTACATTATTACTACATAGGCAACTACAAGCGATGATGAGGTACCGCACCTTCATTTTAATGGTTCGTTAAATTTTCTGCTTATAGGCTCATTAAGCACAAAAACGTTAAGAAATACACAATTATTAAATAGGACGGTTAAATATTACCAAATTAAAAGTAGTCAACTTGAAAAGTGAAAAAGAGATTTAGAGGAAGAATTGTTAAAATCAAATAATTCTTGTGAAAATTTGTTCTAAACTCTACGATCTTCATGAGGAAAATTCAAAGCATTAGAGAGAAAAAGTCAAATTACCATAATAAAATTGTGAATTACATTCTTCTATAAAATCACTTCAAAATTCAATAAATGAATTTACGACAAAAATTATTGGTTTAGAAATTTCTATGAATAATTCAAATTCTCAACTTTTGTTTCTTGAATGAGAACTTCACTTTTAAGAATTAGAAATTGCAATTATCTAAAATAGTGATATTTTGAAAAATAAAACTATGGTTTTGAAACGAAATTTGTGACTATAAAGAAATTTTTAATATAATTAACAAAAAAGCTACAAATTTTAATAAAGGTAAATACGATTTAAATTTAATTTTATCAAAACCTAGGTCTTTAAATGCTAAAAGTAGGCTAGGCTATACTAAGGCTAAAAGTTAAAATATTACTAGATCCACGGTTTTATAAGATAAAAAGATCAGAGATAGTACTAAACATGTAGATAGTTCTAAGATCACTTATAATGTCATAATAGTACATCGTATACATACGATAGAAAATATTTTTCAATTACTAAAATCATGACAAGAAATATTGAATTATGGGTTCCTGCTAGAATAAAAATGATAAATGATTATTTTGGAAACATCGCCCATAATGAAAATTATATTATTAAACTTACAACCACACCCACTGGGGTATGGTTTTCTAAAAGTTAGGAAATGCATACAAAAAACTAGGATATCATCATGCTTAAATGTAAAATTGTACAAGACACCCTTAGTATATGATAGTCAAATAATATGTTGATTATATTTTTTTTAAAGGATCAAGCGCACCTTTTTTGGTATACTTCATACCCTTCGACTAACCCTTTGCACCCAGACTTTGGAAGTTTGTATTGGTGTATATACATTATTATTCTTTGGAAGCACTCAATAATACGAATGGTATATGATAACAGACATTCTGGATCAAAATAAAAATATCATGAGAATTGGAAACGTCGGGAATGGTACACTTAAATGATGTTCTATATGTAAATTCCACAAAATAAAAATTGCGTCTAAAATAAGTTTGTCTCTATCTAAGTAAATTGAAGTTTTCATAAAAATGTTTTCTAGATGTTTAAATGAATGTTGAGAGAAAAACATCATTTGATATAATTGAAGGTTTAAATGATTAAATATTTGTGAATCTACCTATATTAAGGTACAACTTAGAACATGTGCTTTAAATGACTTAAACTAAAAATCTGTCATAATTACAAAAATAATATTACATACAAAGTGGAACAAATTTAGTTTACTTATTATCTGTATATATTTCCCAAATTTTGTCTCTTTTTGTTGAAGATAAAGTGGGAGAAAAATGTATAAAACTAGAGCATATCAACAAGGAGTGTATATTGACACGGTTGGAGTTTAATTTAAATTATATAAATCGTATGGTTGTCATTTAGAGAACGTGGGAGAATATTAGAAAGACGATTCTAGTTTTTTTTATGATAACAATCGTATAGCAGTTGCTTTTAAGGCATCTATTGATTTATTTTAGGTACAATAGCACAATAAAGAAGTCATGGTATAATGGTGATCGATGGAAGTTCAATAGTGTCGATGTACGAAAAATATCAAAATAAATCGAAGATATCTACAATATAGAAGAAAATTTGAAGACATTTAGTGGATTTAACATATCTACTAGAACACAACAACGTTGAAGGAATACTAAAAATGGAGAAAAAGATACAAAAATTTAGTATGTCTTTTATCAAATCCTTTAAATTTAGATTTATTTAAACCTCACATATATATCCAAATTATCCCAAAATTTTACAAGACCTTCAACGTATCCCAGGCATTTTTGAGAATTTTTTTGGATTTTTCAAAATAGTAGAAGTGATAAAAAAGGAATAAAGAGTTAAAATCATCGATTTTCAACCTTAAGCCCACGAGTTGACTCAATATGTTTACCTATGAACACCATAGGTCAACATGTAGTCTCACCATAGGTTGGCCAGTGGTAGAGTAGAGGTGCACATGTGAGTTTTGAAGAGGTAGACTGATGGCTATAAACCTGATGCAAATTTGAATTTTTTGAACTAATCCAGTCACATATCTTTATCCCTTTTCTCTTCTTCTTCGTTCTGTAGTCATTTCTCTTCAATTTTTAATGGAAATAACTCCTCAAATGCATCACCGCATCATATATAAATGATTATATATACTTTTATTGCATTTAATTTTTTCCTAATCTCTTCAGCGTTAACAACTACTAAGTTGTTTACTACTTTGTTTTAACACTAAAGCCCAAAATGCTCATACTTTAAACCCAACCTTCGGTCGTTGATTATTGTTGTAACAAAAAAATACATCAAGAATATGAAGCTAGAAGGAGGGCTTGAAATGTTTTCTCTTGTTTAGTCCCAGCCGCTTTGCATGCTCTCTACTTTTACAAAGCTAAATATAGATGATATCAACCAATCTCCCCAACGGAAATATATTCCTCAGATTGACCAAAAAGCATCAATGTTGAACACGCTAATGAACATGGTAATTTACACTAGGCTTCTCTGGTTTCAAAAATGAATAAATTAACAAACGATGCTACATGCGTTGGCCTCTGTCATCACTCCATACTAAGCATCTCTCGGAGTATTTCAAGAATTTGCCTCAAGAAAATGTATGAATTAAAAAAATGGTACATACAATAAATCAAAAGATAGGAGAATTATCCACTCAACCGTTCGAAAACTCCGATCAAAGACTGAAAACCCTAAAAGGTCTTCAGATGAAAAAGCGGAGAGGTTGTGGAAAAGAGGAAGCCTCATCTTTATACCCCTTAGATGACTCCATATTCCCCTGGAAAAAGAAGAAGCCTCGTCGTTATAACCTTAGATGACTCCATGTCCCACATTTTCTTAAAAATGCCATGTCATTATATACTCAATCTATCCTTTGCCAAAACCTAAAGCTAATGGGTATGCTTTCTACTTATATTGTCAAAAGAATGAACATGATACTGAGAATTGCCGACAGCTCAAAAATATCATTGAAAGATTATTAATAAAAATTTACTTTTTGAATTTGTTAAGGAATAGTTTTAATATTTTGCTCTTTCTTCGTTCGCGGATCTGTTAATGGACTAAAATTGGATTTTGACGTCATTTCTAGATATCAATTATTACTCCAAATAATTAGCTAACATGGGTTATGTTAATTGATCTCAGCTTTATTTTCCGCTTTTGGACTTCTATTTGGTTTTCTTGCACTGGCTGTCTTACAATGATATTCTATTTTATTTCTCATCCCACATTACATAATGGTGATGGTTTTCCACAGTTCTCTTCGGCCTTTATTGTTGGTACTCACAGCTGTTTGGTATATTGGCCTTTGGTATTATAAATAACCAAAATTATATGGAATTATGGTTTTTTTTTTTGAATATTTTGGTTTTCAATATTATCCTAGCATTATAAATGATGTTCTTACGAAACCTTTTTTCATATGGTCTATGTTCCATCCGCATATGGGATTTCTTAGAGTTCTATATGTTAATATTAGGGTTTTCTTGGAGATATTGGTATTCTTTGCACATTCTACCTTGGTTTTTCTGGATATTTGGAATTTGATATCATCATAAATATACTTCTTATGTATTTCTATGGTCTTATGTTGATTATCTAGACTTCTATTAGTTATTTTTAGGTGCTTCTACCGAGTCGACTTATAGTTGTTACACTTGGTTTTAAAAATAACCCTTGATATAAGTTTATACTTGAAGAGCATTTGTATCCTATAATGTTGTTCACTCTTTCTACGGAGATCTATATATTCAAGGGGCGTTCAACGGCTTATAGTGGCCATACACCCCTCGAGCGAAGAAAACAGACTACACCCAAGATAACAATTATGCCAACATAAATAAACAATAGATAAAATAGATGAATAAGCAATGTTCCATAATTAAACGATGATCAAAGCAAATATCAAAATTCTAGCCAAGCATGAAATCAAATCAATTAAGTAGGTGCCCTAAAAGAATCAATCATATCAAGGTACCTTATGTACACAAATTATTTGTGAAGCTCAAAAGTATATTACAAAAGCATTATACAACTTTTGAAAACCTATTATGGTTTCGACTATTAATATAAATTCCGAAAATCTATGAATGTTTAAACTATTACAATTTTTTTAAAAATCGAGTGCGGTTTCAGAAAGAAATGCTTAATATTTTTTGAGCTACAAAAGTGTTCAAAGCATTTCCAAAATATTTGCAATTATTTTGAAGATCAATTATGGTTAACAAGTATTTTTCCAAGTTATTCAAAGCCTACAAAATTATTTTTAAGTTTATAGCTATTCCCGAACATAATAAGGTTCTAGGTATTTCAAAAGGTATACAACAATGATTATTCATAAGCACTATTTCCAAGGTATGCTATCAAGTAATTTTTCAAGACATCTACAATTATGATACTATTTTTTGTACAAAGAATTTCAAACAAATGTTATTTTTCAAAATATAAAAATATTCATTTATGAACAAATATAAAAGACAATCATATTACAAACTACAAAGGCAGAATGACGATATAAATTTTATGCGGAACAATATAACCATAGTGGTGACAATGATCCTCGATAATTCTCTACCTCCAGAGATGAGTAAACTTTGGTTAAAACTAAATAAACCAACTGAATCAGTTTATTTTGTTCGATCGGTTTGGTTTTTAAACTAGATTGATTTATAATCAACCCGTAAAATAATTTAGTTTGGTTATTGGTTTAACCAAATTAACCAAATTTTTATTATACTGTTAAAATCAATAATGTTTTAATGATTTTTCTAGATTAGTTAGTGGTTTATCTTATATCTATCCAAATTACTATTACAAAATATAAAAATACTAATTAAGAATACTTTAATCATGTATTTATGTCTTATTTTAAACTATAATGAATATTCCAAACGTAAAATGTGAAATGTTTTTAGTTCAGCTACTTTGGATGACAAATCAAAACAACCAAACTTAATTATATTAGTTTTGTTTGGTTTTTAGTTTGATTTAACAATTTCCATCATCTTACCAACCAAACCGACCAAACGATCACCTCTGCTTACGGGCTTCGCTTAACTTCTCTTCTAGGCTTGGGGAACCAACAAATACCACCAATAGAGTATTGCTAGCATTCTCTACCATCTAGTTGATGAATCACATGCGCAATACGATGGCATAATTCCACTACTTTAATAATCCTAGCTCTCTAGACATAGCATGAGCAAACTATAGACGCATAAACAATAGAGAGATCCAAAATAATACACATCTACCGTTCATTATGCGAGACAAAGAATTTGCATGCATTACATCGCAAAAGCAGGAGTTATTGACTTTCAGAGATTAACAAATATTTCACAACGGGGACCAAAATTTATTCACCGTCACTAAAACTATAGAGTTATAGGACTCTAGCCCACTAACTAAATATTATTATTCAGGTTCAATGTATTCGATTTTAAAATGGGGTTGGACTTATTAACAATCGACATAATCAAGGGTGTTAATGACATATGTGGGGTCTAACCACTTTTTGCTTTTACACTTTTAGCAACGATATATTACTCCGTATTTTTCTAACTGCGTCGGGAGGAGTTTCTTTAATTACATGGTCACATCAGTTAATATTCAATTATGATCTATGCTTAGCTGGTCTAGTTTACTATTTTATCTCTGTCTAAAGTTGTTGGCTTCAATCTACCATTTTGATTCTATAATTGGAGTTTAATATTGTGTCCCAGGTCCACGGAAGTGTGCACTCGAGTTAATGCCTACTGGAATAAACCAAACTCTAGCTATTTTAAAATTGTTAGATGCCTTTTTATTTCCTCATTTTCTTGGTTTTTTTAGAAGATAATTGGGCTTTGCTAATATTTAGGATCCATATAGTAATATACAATGTTCTGCCCAAACCAAATATATGAACACTTTGCTCGTTGTACGTCACTCACACGATAGCCACTCACACCGACATAAGATATATACAAGGGAAACTTTAAGCTGAAAACTCGGGTTTACGGCACCATTAAGCTATCGACGGTTCATCAATCATCAGATATAAGCTTACCTGCTTGTTCCTTGCTTCAATAGCAAATCTAGTGCAACTATCTGCTTGAGACGATTTTTCTGCTTTACATGCCCAATAACCAACTAATGAAATAAAGAATAAAATATAAAAATCAACAAATTAAAATTGAACGAAATGAACACAAAGTTTTATAGTGGTTCGTTGGCTCTAGCCTACGTCTACTTCAATAATTTTCATTTTATTATACTGTAGATTACTATTACAGTCCGGATGACAGCCTAATAATAATAACAATGGAGGAAGAAGAAAGTCAGAAAGAAGATCTCGAAATGAGTGTCATGTTCGCTGTATTTATAGGGAAAGATGTACGAAGATTCAGGTGAAAATTCTCCTACAAAACCTCAAGACCAAGACCCAGCCCAAAAGAGAAAACTGACCCCTAACTCCTCGATTTGAGGGAACAAGGCCGATCGGTCAAGTGGCCACGTGGGGCCCCACAGTTGTTTTCTGATGTTGCCTATATGAAATTTGGAGTAATCGATCGATTTTTGTTGAGTTGAGCTGCCGAGCTAAGTGTTCACAGGCATAGTGATCCGATCTGATCCCCTACCTAGTGGAAGGGATAAACGTTGATCCCTCACCTAAGGGAAGCACCGGTCCACACTTAGCCAATTCTGGGATGCCATTCATTTAAATCCGCTTGACTATCATCCAATAACCTGCTTATACATGATTCTCAAACCCGACAATCATCCCTTCGGGCTTCTTGCATTGATGATCACGAAATCCGTTTAGCTAAATTCGCCTGTATACTGCCTGATCAAAAGATGGGTTAACACTTTGTCTCCCAAAACATACGTGGCGCTAAGAAGGTTTGTTTTGAGTTGCCATTAGTCCAAAGTCCAAAATCCACAACCCATCGGCAACTGAAATTTCTAATCCAAAATTCAATCCTTTACCAAATAAATTTGCCGCAAGTCGTCCCGTGTTCGCTTTGAAGTTAGTTTTGCATGTCGAATCCTCAATCTCTCTAGATTATTAGTGAAACCCACGACTGTTTCAAGTCGATAGTCAATTCCGATACCACTCCAAATTCTTAGCCAAGTCCGTATCCACCCAAAGCCAGTAACCGAATCCAAGATTTCTTTGGGTCATTCGCCAAATCCAAAGTCCCGATTTCTCTGGATCGTTATCCAAATCCTCGACCTCTCTGGGTCATTAGTCAAATCCGTGACCTCTCTAGGTCAATATCCAAATCCATAACCGTTTGAAATCCTAGAAGTTAGTAAGCCAATCTGCGATCTCTCTGGATCGTTATCCAAGTTCATGGTCTTTTAGACCGATCGATGGTCTCTCCGGCCCTTGCTAAGCCCGATCCACTTGCTCTGGAAAGGGGACTTAACGATGAGTGAGTCGATCATGTTCCTCTCTGGCGAAGTAACTCACTCCCTTCACTCTGGTCCTTTTGGGGATCATAGCCTCTCCGAGCTCTTGCTGGACCTCATCCTGTCACTCTCCAGTGAAGTAAGCCAATCATGTCGCTCTTCGATGAAGCGGCATTATTTCTTACACTTCGTTTAGTGTCCCTAAACATAACGTGATGTCCTGGCCTTCCTAGGTCGATCATACTCTCTCTGGACCCTTGCTTGACCCCATCCAGTCACTCTCCAATGAAAGGGGGAACAACGATGAGCGACCATGTTACACTCCGATGAAGCAACTCACTTCTTGCACTCTGGTCCTCGACTCTTTGGAGAAGGACATAATGCGAACATTCTCGTACTGGCTCTTTCTTCGGCTTCGACTCTTCGGTCGAGGGCTTAATCCATGATGTACGAATCCATCATGTCGCTTTTCAGCAAAGGGACTCACACCTTACTGTTATCGTCCCGTCCCTCCGGTCATGACGACCGTGACCGGTTTTGTTCATCGCATTATTGTGGATTCAAGTGTTCTAAGGTCCATTTATTAAACTTGAACAACCAAAGAACCAGAAAAAACTAAGTGCTGCCTCTCCGGGCATGTCGGTTCATTGCCATATCAGAGCATGCTTAAGGACCGTTCATGATCTCGTACATGTGTAAGTGACTTATCCGCTTTATTATAGAGTTTATTATTTATTTAGTTCACGCCATCCCGATCAAGAGATGATGATCTGTGCCCTTGAGCCGGCACACTCTGATTTGTTGCTGATGATGGTTGCCCAAGTTCCATCCCCCTATTTGATTCCTTACATACTGTGGCATCCTGCCATTCCTAACGTGTTCCTTAACCATATTCTTAAGGTGCTTGCAATCATTGGTAGTATTCGTATCCATTTCATGGAACATGCAGTATTTTATGAACCTACGCTCCCGCTCTATAGGATCCCTCCTTGCCGATTTTCGATACGGGAATTGTACCCTTGTGTATTAATAAATCTGTTCCAAACTTCCATCAAATCCGAATAAGAGGAGAACTTCGGCTTTCGTTCTTTCCTTTGCCTTTTTGATCAATCATATCCATCGTCCATTTTACATTACCATTATCCTTCTTGGATCCTTCTCCAAACGGTCCTTTACCCCGTACAGCATTTACTTCCTGTTTGTGAGTTTGTGCATCCTCCTGTTGTAGGAACCTCTCCGCTTCTTGGTAAAATTCCCTAGGATCCATTGTTGGATCCCATTCCAATGCAACCTTATGTCTGTCTCGTCGGCAATCCTAGATATTGTCGCCATTAAGACCATTGATGGATCTGGTCGATCCGTCGAAGCAATTGCCACATTAAATCATGTCAAGAACTTCTCAGGATCTCTTCTATCCTTTGCCTTAGTGTCGTCAATGTCATCACATTCTTGGGTGCGAAATATGGACCTGAAACTACTTTATGAACCTATCCACCAGCTTGTTTCATGTCCTGGCATAGCCATTCTTCAGCTGCCTAAACTAAAGCGCAACTAATTCCATTGAGCATAAAGGAATACATCTTTCCATGACTTCCTTCGATACCTTCCATATGCCATATATAAGTCACTAAGTGCATTATAGGTTTCGACTTTCTGTCACACACCTTCAATGTTGGTAGTTTAAACTCCAGCATGTTCATAGCTTGCCTGATATTTGCAGAGAACGGACTTCGATTGACATCCTCCAAACTTTTGTTGGGCAATCTTCCTCTTAGCACCTGACGTACTAACTCATAAATCCTTTCATTCTCATCCATAGGTAGCCTCCAATCCATATCACCAACCAACCTCCAGACTCCGTGAGGGTATTTCGAAACATACTCCTTCGGATGTGCATCCACATTTCGATTTGCATCAACATGCACAGCGTCGACCACTTGCCTACGGATATCCAAACCAACCTGCCCCAGGTTCATTCCCCCAAGACTTGGGGGTTCGGAACGAACCCCTCTAGGGGGATCGATACTGATCCCCTAATGTTAGCCGGCGGTCGCACCCGGCTGCTCCGCTGCAATCTCCTGCCAGGTGGCTCCATTTCTGTACTCTATGTTCTGATTTTCTTTAGCTTCTGGTGCTCTAACTCCTTGATTCAAATTACTAATAGCTCCTACTGCTCCTATATGTCCATTTTTCCTAAGGAAATTCTGCATCATTTCCTCCTTTCTCCTCATCACCCTCTCCTGCATTGCATCCATCATCGCCTCCATCTTGTTCCTGGTGATGCAGACGGAGGGTTGATTTGCTCCTGAGGAAGCCTCCAGGCATTTTCCATTGTGACTCCTATCCACAAGCGCTCTCCTTGTATATTGCCTAACCATTGCTTCCTAGATCCAAGTATCCAAGCTTCCAAATCCACGGGTGCAAGTAATTCTTAGTGAAAGCACCAAAATGTACATCAAAAATAGCGCCAACACCCTAAATAGAATGAAAGCATCAAAATATCCAAAAATCAACTCCCAACAGAATGAAGTAGAGAATAAAATATGAAGTGAAACAAATTAAAATTGAGAGAAATGAACGCAAATTTTTTATAGTGGTACGGTTGACTTTGGCCTACGTCCACTCTAATAATTTTCCTTTTGTTATACTATAGATTACAATTATAGTCCGAATGATAGCCTACTAATAATAACAATGGAAGAAGAAGAGAGCCAGAAAGAAGATTCCAGAATGTGTGCCATGCTCTCTATATTTATCGGGGGAAGACATGCAGAGATCCAGCTGAAAACTTGCCTACAAGACCTCGAGACGAGGACCTAGCCCATCAAAGAAAACCGACCCCTAACTCCTCGATTTGAGGGACCGAGACAAATCGATCGAGATGGCCATGTGCGGCCTTGTGATCGCTCCTGTGGTCCCCCATTTATACTAGCTTCGTGTTTCTGCATTTTTTTTCTGATGTTGCCTAAATGAAATTTGGAGTAACTGATCGATTTCTGTTGAGTTGAGCTATCGAGTTAAGTGTCCATAGCCATAGTGATCTGATCCGATCAACTGCTTAAGGGAAGGGATAGGTATTGATCCCCTATCTAGGGGAAATACCAATCCATATTTAGCCAATTCTAAGATGACATTCGTCTGAATATCATCCATAGCCTTGCTTATACCTGATTCTCAAACTTGACAATCATCCCTCCTGGATTTTTGTCTTAATGATCACGAAATCCGTTTAATTGAATTTGCATGTATATTACCTGGTCAAAAGGCAGCTTAACAGCAGCTAGAGTAGTTATGATTTTTAGAAACTTCCCATCTACTCATTAAATCTCGCGATTGCTGCTTGATTGACCGTGGTTTGAAATTTTGATTGTCATACCTCTTTTGTTATGTTTTTGGTAGATCTAAATTCAGCCATTTCATTCATATCATATACACCATACTTGTATAGATAAACATAGAGGACTAAAACCTCTTGCTTCTTTTTTCTCTGTTAATTGACTTTGGATGTCTGCTGCTACACTAACTGTATCCATTGCATAACTGTTTGCGAATTTAAGACTAATTTTACATCATTTCCATACCTTACTTGAACATTGACATTCAAAGAATAAATGATTGCAAGTTTCTACATCCATAAAACATATACCTGGTTAGCAATTTTCCGTTTTTGCAACAGTCTATTCATGGTTGATAATTTATTACTAATTGGACTGTATAGATAGGTGGACATTCTTTGGTTATGAATTTTGCCTCATACCACCTTGTACCGGTTTATAATTAGTTGATCGTTCCTCACTTGTTCCTTAATATGTTTGAAATGATATTGACCATCAACAAGAATTTCATCCACTAATAATCAAAATCGGCATTATAATATATGACTACTTTATTGATTTCATCAAAAATTGACCTTTCTGTCCTTGCTCATGTTGTACCCATTGTTTCTTTTCAATGATTTTCTTAACTATCAATTTGTCACCTCTCATAGTTGCAAGTGCATTGTAACCGGTTTTATTGATTAATCTTACCTCTTGAATCCATGGGTTAAAGCATACTAGTAGTTTTACCATCAATAATTTTTCATCCCAACATTTGCCATGCATAATACCTTAACTATTACATAAATATCCATGCACCTGAACAATTTGATAAGTATGAATAATCCAATAAAGATCGTATTCCTAAGTGATTTAGACCAACTCCGTGTGGATTATCTAGTGATTTAGACCAATTTCATGAGGATTCCTTTACCTTCTTCAGAGTTTGACATAAATTGAATAACTAATTTTCGAACTGCGAGATTTTAAGATGACCATGTCATTATGACCCTCCATTAAGGACTAATAATTTTATACTTGAAAGGCTTTGGCTTGTTCAAATTATTGAATGGTAAATTAAAGTATAATAGAAGTAGGGAATGATCATTGCTTGTAGTTGATAGTGTATTTGCACTTGAATTTGGATGATCATTTATTCATTACATATAACATAGAATTATGTTCAATTTGCAAGCAATATTTTTCACTGGGCTAGATCTCCATGTAAGTTTTTAGCTAGCAAATGTTTAATTTCGTCAAGTTATTTTAATCAAATGGTCATTTAATTCGCTTACTTTATTTTCAGAAAGAGTAGTGCCTTTAACTTATTCATTAATAAGTCCTACACGATTAAATTCACCAGAAATTACGCATGGTTAAATAAATATAACAGTTTCATGTGCAATACTTCTCCATAATCATGTTCTGTTACTATGCAGATTTGCAGCATAAACAATGGTGATGATACATGAAGCTATCACCTTACCATATAATATAATAGTTATGTTGAAAACTTTTTGAAATAATAGACTTTTCCAAACATTCAGTCTATATAGACTAGAATTCTTTATTTGTGATGAGATTTGCAGTTATTATATTATACCCAATCATTCAACCATTTATTATTCATTTTCCCATATTATATGATAGAGTTATGGGCATGTCTTAGACGCAATTTTGTAGTTACTGTAAATTATTAACTTTGTAATAAAATTTCGTTCGGAATAAAGTTGTTTTTATTTCTACTATATACTTGATATAATTTGTTATATTATTTATTTATTTAATTTAAGTATATTTAATAGAAAATCCATAAATGATATATTTTTTAATAGTAGTCACAATGTGTTGTAATCTTGAGAAAATCTTCAAAATGAAAATAAACATATTATTTTGAATATTCCTGGTCAAGATGTATCGAGACCGGATATCATACATCCGTTAAGACTAGAGTGCATAACACTGTCCAATTGTTGGGAAGTTTATTATTCATGACTATTATTGTGGGCATTTTTGCCCATAGCATATAATGAATGTGAAAAGACGTCAACGAGCATAGATACGGCCGAAAGATGCATAATAAAAGCACCATCATCTAATCACAAGGGTAAGGCAAAACATTAGGGGAAAATTGGAATAATTAGAAAATATAGTCAAAGCACTTGTAAAATATTTCTAAGGTTAGGACATGCACCTAGATCAAAAAAGCATCTCAATCGGAGTTACGGATTGGAAGATATGATCATTTTGAAATTTATCCACCACTTAACTGACCTGGACCTCACCTTGGAGAGCTACTAT
Source organism: Allium cepa (assembly GCA_030765085.1). Taxonomy (NCBI): domain Eukaryota; kingdom Viridiplantae; phylum Streptophyta; class Magnoliopsida; order Asparagales; family Amaryllidaceae; genus Allium; species Allium cepa. The sequence goes on from CM060931.1 coordinate 448,713,904, forward strand.
CTAGTCCAAGCAAATGGAACATTTAGAGACATTGGAATACTCTACTCAATGATACAGCTATCAATCAGAGCTTCATTTAATTCTAACTTTAAGTAAAGAATTTATGGCACAAAAACATGTGTAGCTCAAGTGGTTAGCATCAAGCTTCCAAGGAAGAGGTCAAGCACATTATTCTTATGGAACATGAGTAATGGTCCAGTAGGGAGTCTAATTGCCGAGTGCCTAACCATTTCCAACGTAAAGAAGGAAAAGAGAGAAGGCAAGACACAAGAAGTCAATAGGAAGAGCGAAGAAGCAGAAAGAAAGGCAGAATCTCTACATGTTCGGTACCCTAGGATACCGAACAGGATACCAAATGGGGTCGTTTGTTCGGTGGAAATGGTGTCGGGCCAGGAGCATAGTCTTGTGAAGACCAGGCAAAGATAGAGTACTGGGAGCCGAATGAAGGAGAGGGTGCATGAACCTAGCCAACAACAAGTCCATATGAACCACACCGAACCGGCTAGTATCGGACAGAGCTCTCAGCCAAATCAAGCAAGTTATATATGAAATGAAATCTCATTACATATGGAAAATTCTAGTTATATCATGTATATATGGAAATATCCGAGCCGAGCGAGTCATAGATGAAAATTGCCTGATTTACTGAAATGTCCACCATACCTCTCCACTCCTATAAATACCAAAACTTTAAACAACAATGTGAGAGAATTCGAGAGAGCCAAGCTTACAGCAGTAATGATAGACAAATCAGAGAAAGTTAGGATCAGCCTAGAAGGATCTTCCTAACATGGTTAACCTAGCAGGATCTGCTTAATAGGAACAACCTAATAACATTATCCTAGTAGGAATAGCCTAGTAGGAAGAGGCAGGCATGAATAGTTGGATAGGAATTGCCAAACAGACTCTCTTGAGTTATATCTTACTGTCTTTTGATCTATAAATCATTGTATTTGTATCTCAAGCATTGTATCAAAGATTCATAAGAAGAATAATGAAAATGGACAGTGGATGTTGGTTTATTTTGGTCGAACCATTATAAATCTTTGTGTTCTTTACTTTACTATAATTTACTTTCGACATAACCTATATGTGATCTGCCTTCTAAAAATTAATCAAGATATAAATATAATAGTTGTGTTATAAACCCCATATTCACAGCTCTGCAACAAATTGATCGGAGGCATTTTTCCATTTTTGTGCAAACAGCTACAAGGGGCACCAAAAGGTTACGTACTAATAGTTATTAGATAACCATATAATGACTCACTCAATAGTTTCTATTTTTTAATGCAATTAAAGTCGAACATAAAATATCGAAGTGACAATATTATAAAGTTCTCTTGACTTGAGAATACTATTGAACTTCAATGTTGACACTCCATTTTGATTATTCTAACAACCCGCCCTTTTGACCCTTCGCTTAATGCTTAAACCAACGCTGACAACCCTAGAACCTAAAGACGAGTCATTGGGTTAAGATGATACATACATACATGCATGCATGCATGCATATATATATATTACGTATGTATATGTGTATATATATACCGACAAATATTAGATATCAGAAAAATTTCTAACTAACATTATATAATAATCATCCATTTTCAGAGTCTCACAATGGAAGGAAATAAAATATAATACATCAAGAATAATCATAGTCATATCACCATAACATGTCTACAATATCAAATTCATAAGTCTGAACAATATAACTACAACCAATCCAAACAGACAGTCAATTCCAGGTTATAACACTTATATACATCACACACAATATATACATGAATAAATCTATGCCTCTAATACCACCTCATCTACAAACTTCATCAACCTGGACAAATATATAATAGGAAAAATAGGAATGGGTCAGACATAAGTCTGACGATTGGGCTATACTCTACTCTACGTATATTGCAAAAATAATACTATAACATGATATGAGTCTATTGCTTAGTCCCCATACGTTCTTTTGTCCTTGAGCTAACTAACTGATACATGCCCTGGGCTAGCCTCATGGCCTATAGGGTCACTTAACATCCACCTCCTCCCATCGGTCCATTGTAGCATTACAGGGGAGCAACGCAATATGTGGATGACCTACTTGTGTCATTGGTCTGCATTCGCGCGCGTGCACACACACACACATATCTGCATCTGTATCCATACCCATATATGTATCTGTATCCATATCCATATCCATGTCCCATGACTTCTACCTACACCACATCAATTTTCATTCATCACCATCGTATCACTTCTCTACATTGCAATAACGTATATATTTATTTCAAATAACAACCAATTGTCATAACCATTTATTAAATTTGTATCACTGTTATTTTCCTGGTCATTGGGCTACAACCATCCTTCGAAACATAAGAGTAACAAGACTTAATCGATCATTTATTATTTATATAGGCCTTTCTGTGTCCAGGCTCAACCTGTGCCTAGGCTATCGGTGCCCCGTTCCACCCGTCGATGGATCGGGTACTTGGTTTTTGGCGAATTTCCAATTTTGGATTTAGTTGTTTTCTTTGCCATTTTCCGATTCTAGCTACCTCCGCTCTGCCTTTAATCTCCTAAGGAAGCGCCATATGTCCCTAAATCCGGTTTGATCGTTTATTTTGTGAATTCAACATATAACTCTCAAATTTCCTTATCTTATTAAAACCTAGTTTTTATATACTGTTATTAGCAAAATCCCTTCCAAATTCTCATTTAATCCAAATTAAGTGTTTACAGATGTTAAAGTACACTAATATAGCCAACATGTTATGTACATAGCATATAATTGCATTATATGAAGGTATGTAATGAACCACTTGCCAACATTTCATTCTCAACCTGAACCTCCACTGTTTGGCTTGTTATGCCTCGTTATGTTAGATATCTGCCTCTAAATCATTGCTAGTATGTAGCCTTGTCCAAAAGCTTTGTCAAGCCTCTAGTTTCACTTGTTTTGGTAGAGTTTAGAAGGAGATATTTGGATTTGATCTTAGTTAGCTTGAGAAGAAGAATGAAGAAGAAAGCAATCAAGTGGTTTTTTGAAATGGGGTACGTGAGGTAAGAATCGGTTTCTTAAACCGTTGAAGGGAAAAACATTCTGTCTATTTTCAAATTCAAACTCAAATCCTAACTTTGGTGCTCATTCGATTAAATGATGTCTCGACCACAATTCCCTTATATGGACTCCAAACGACACAAACCAAAATACTACGTGAATTAAAAAAACGAGATGGTTCCATTGACACCCGTTTCGTCCTCAAAGTCCAAAGTCATGAAAATGACCATTTTGCCCCTTTTTAAATTTAGTTTATTTAATTAATTCATTAATTTCAATTATTTTTGCATTATCCTATTATTATTTTAATTAAAATATTTATCAAATTTTCAAGGTATTACATTCTCCCTCTTATGATAATTTCGTTCTCGAAATTCTTAAGGAACAGAAAATATTATATAATGCTCTCTCGTCAAACATATATCAACCAAGTCATAACAATAGCATTCAATTTATGCAAACAAGATATACATTTACTATGCATATATATATATATATATATAACAAATGATATAAATTGTATATAGGTACAAGTGCATGTCATGAACATACAGTTGCTACCCTTACAATGCATAAATGCACCTATATGAATGTAGAACGATGACATATTAGGCATGCTACACAACATCCCAATATAAGCATGCATGCATACATGCATACATACATACACATACATACATATTTCTATATGAAAACAAATTAAATCACATACATAAAGTCAACAAATCAACCCATCCATGACATCCAAATGCTAATCCTAAAATAATCTAAGGATACCAAATCAAATTAAATTAGGAAATGTACCCAAAAAAAGCTAAGTGTAGCCCTCATCTTGTTCTTTGGCTTCAATGTACTCTTTACTGGGTCATTTCCTCATTGCACTCTAATTAATTTCACCATCTTATTTCTAAGTTTTTTCACCCCTTTTGTTCAACAATAGGAGTTGGACCTTGGGATGAATTCGACTCAGATTCCATCTTTACTTCTTTCAATTGACTAAGTGTAATCAGATTTGTTGGGTCATGTACACATTTTCACAAATGTGGCACGTAAAACATGTTTTGGACTCCCGCCATCTTCTTTGAAAGCTCCACTATGTATGCTAAACTCCCTACCTTCTCTAACACTAGAAATGGGCTGACTAATTTAGGTGCTAACTTTCATGAACTTTCGAATATTACTACCCTCTTCGACAGAATTTTTTTAACAAAAACTAAATCCCTCACTTTGACTTCCAAATCTTTCCTCGTATCTGCATTTAACTTATATCGATCCTGTGTAATTTCATCCTTTTCCTTATAAGCTCCACTTTCTCCATGGTATCTCTAACCATCTTTGAATCCAAAATAATTTTATCTACAGACTCCCACTAATACAAAGGTGACTTACATGGTCTTCTATATAGCGCATCGAATGATACCATGCCTATACTTGCTTGGTAGCTGTTATTATATGCAAATTCTACAAGAAGTAGATGATCCTTCCAAGATCCTTTATACAAGCTCTTAACAAATCCTCCAACAACCTATTTACCCTTTCCATCTACCCACCGATCAGAAGGTGGTGTACCGAGCTTAAATTCAACTTCGTCCCTAATGCCTCCTATAGACTCCTCCAGAATTCACTCGTAAAAAGTCAATCTCGATCCTCACTATACTAGTTTGAACTCTATGCAGTCGGACAACTTCTCTAATATATCATGTTGCTAATGCCACCGCTATACTCGTACTCTTAACCAAAATAAAGTGCATTCTATTCATGAGACAATGTACAACAACCCATATGCTTTCATTTCTTTTTCTACTTCGAGGTAATCCTTCCACAAAATCCGTAGATATGTATTCCTACTTTCACTAGGGTACATGTAATGGAACCAATAGCCCACTCGGCTTCTTTTGTTTCGCCTTCACCCTCTGGCACATCATACACTTCACTTATACTCTTCTACCTACCTCTTCATCCCCGACCAATAGAATATCCTCTTCACATCCCAATACATCTTATTTTCTCCTAAATGAATAGTCATCCTCGAGCGATGACCCTTACCCAAGACTTCCTCTATCAATTCTTTTACCTATGGTACACATAGCCTTTCATCTCTCCCCAAGTGACCTTTTCGATCTTTGGAGTAATGATCCAAATCGCTCGATCATTTAACCCTTTCTAGGTTCTTTATAGTATTAACCAATGATGCATCTTGCTCTTAGCTTAGCCCAATATGTTCCATCAATGTGGGTATGACCTCCATCGCTACTAGCAATCCAGGTGCATACTCTAATCGAGGCTAGAAATCAAACTCATGTATGAACTCTAAATTTGTCCATTCTAATAACATAGCATTTACTTCAGCATACCTCCTACTCAAAGCGTCCGCAACTACATTCCCTTTTCCTAGAGTATGGGAAATCCCAGAATCATACGATGATAAAAACTCCATCTACCTTTGATGTCTTAAATTCATATCCTTCTGAAAAAATGGATACTTGAGAGATTTATGGTTCATAAATAACTCATATCTCTCACCTAATATATAATGCCTCCATGACTTCAATGCAAACACTATAGCAGCCAACTCCAAGCCATATGTCAGATATTTCATCTCTTGATTTTTCAACCCCCGACCCGCATATGCTATAACCTTTCCTTATCATATAAGGATAACACCAAGACCAGTACTGCGTGCGTTAATATACACGGTGAAAGGTTTGGTACTATCTGGAATAACCAAAACTTAAGCACTCCTCAACAAAAACAAACGCCATTTCACACTCCAGACTCCAAATATAAGTCAGATCCTTCTTTGTAAGATGGTTTAGAGGTTGTAATATCTTTGCAAAATATTTTACAAAACTTCCGATAGAATTAAGCCAAACCCAAAATGTTATGGACCTTTAAAGCGTTCTTTAGCGTCTTCCAATCTCTAACCATAGCTACTTTCCCTGGGTCAATTGCCAATCTATGTACTGATACAACATGCCCAAGGGAACAATTTTTTTCCTCTAGAAGTGACATTTATAGAACTTAGCCTTTAATCGATTTCTCCTTAAGACATGCATCACTTCTCTCAAATGAATCTCATGCTCTACCTCACTTATAGAATAAACAAGAATGTCATCCACAAAGACTACAACAAACCCGTTCAACTGCTCCCCAAATACATTGCTCATCAAATCCACGAAATAAGCCTGAGCATTAGTCAATTCAAACAGCATAACCAATCACTTAAACAATCCATTATGAGTACAGAATGCAGTCTTTTAGATACTATCTACATCCACTCTTAACTAGTGAAACCCAGGTGCCAAATCAAGCTAAGAAAAAACCTTCGTCCTAACTTACCGATCTAAGAGGTCATTGATGCAAGGCAATGGATAACAGTTTTTATTCGTCGGCCTATTTAATTCTCAATTGTCGATGCATAAACTTAAAGAACCGTTCACCTTAGTAGAAAAAAGACAAGTGCTTCCCATTCCAAGATACTCATCCGAATAAAGCCTTTTTATAACAATTGTGAAACTTGCTTATCCAATTCTCTTCTCTCTTTCGGAGCCATATGCCTAAGAAGCAACATTACCAACCTTGCATCCTTCTCGAGATCAATATGAAATTCAATTTCTCTTCGGGGAGGGAGACCAGAAATTCCTTCAAATACATCTAGATAATCCTTCACTACGGTATACATGATAGCTCTTCCTATCATAGGCTGAGTGAACATTGATATGTCTTTATAATAGAAATATCAGGCTCACAACATAGAATCAAATCAAGTCCTTTGCACTTCCCCAATCGAAGCATCCTCCTATTACAATCCAATAATTCCCCATAGCGGGACATCCAATCCATTACCAAAATCAACCCATACTCCAAAAAGTTTAGTACGTATGCATTACAAGGAATCTCCATGGCACGAATAACCAACTTGAAATTACAACATAGCATTGATAAATAGGTCGATCCTCCGGCAAGATTAAACATTGAAGTGGATTCATGCATGTTTAAGGGCTAAACTATCGGCTAATGCACTTGCTATGAATGAATGAGATGCACCAGTATCAAATAAATTATGAATAGGAGAATTAGAAAAAATCAACATACCTTCCATCACAATCTACTTCCCTTTTTCTTAAGCTAATGGTGGTGCTTTACTAGAAGTTGGGATGAGATCTAGAGCATATGCCTTCATAATATGACCTTCACTTTTTAGAACTGTGCAATGCCTTTTCATGTGTCCGAACTGATAACAATTATAATAGTTCACTTTCTTCTAAGTAGGGGCAGCCTTACAATCCTTTGTTATGTGTCCTACTTGGTTGCCGCTATAACATTTACCCTTCGAAATATTCGTCCTATAATCCTTGGCTATGTGTCCCGCTTTTGGACATCAGTTATAAGTAATCGCATGTTTCTTGCCTTTCCCTCTTTATGTTCCATTTCCTTTACGTTTACCCTACTCCTGGTTCTCCACTCCCTTTATCTGATCCTTAATCATAGTTCCATTCAAGGAATTCAGTAATGTTACCTCTATCGGTCCTTTAAAAGCAACTTCATATGGTATTTGATTCAGTGAAAGTTCTCTCGAAGGAGAATTCAAACCTTTCGCAAACTTCAATGCCTTCTTCTTCGGGGTATTCACTAATTCAAATCCAAATTGGGCGAACTCATTGAGCTTGCTTACATACTCTCTAATTGTCATTTCTCCTTGCCTTAAATGAATAAAATTTTCCAATAATAAATCCTTCTCGGTAACAGAAAGAAAATTAGTCCCAAACCTTGACATGAACATCCTCCAAGTAATAGTACTCCCATCTACTTAAGTTGTTAACACTTCACACCAACATGCTGCCTCACCTTTCAAATACTAAACAACAAACTATCTCTTTTTAGCATTACCAAGTCTTAATAGGTTGAAAATATTTCCATAATCATTCAATCATGCTCGGGTCATTGAGTATGATTCTATTCGGTAAAAGGCTTCCCACTGCAGTTGGAGAAATCCTTACATGACTTAGGAAAGTCACTAGTTAGTGGGGTTGAGGCTAAAATGACACCATGGTTAGAAATGGTACTGGTGGTTGCAGGATCAGTGGGGTTGCTACTAGCTTGGCTCGTTACCTAAATGTAGTGTTTGAACCATACTAGAATATTAACTTGAGGAATATCCAACACATCTACTTGGGTGCTAGAATATTAGCTATGTTGGTCTTTTTTCCAATTTCGACTGAATTACTCATTTCAGTTATTTGTAAAAATGAGATTCATTAGCAACTCCAATAGATATTAAACAAAAATGGAACTATAGTTGGTGTGTGCATACGTACTTGGCTCCTATATATATATTATATATCTACAAATATTCTCTCTCAATAAATTCCTAATTCTTATCCTAGTTCCTAACCTATGCTCTGGTACTAAATGTAATAACCTGCCCATTTGACCCCTAAACCAATCTCGAATTGACGATGACATCCTAAGAACTGAAAGGACAAGGTATTAGGGTAAAATAAATTATAGGTAACTACTGACAGATATTAAATATCAGATAAAGTTCTAACTAACACTATCTATTAATCATCTACTTTTGGAGTCTCACGTCGGAAGGAAATAAAATATAATACATCAAGAATAATCGGTCACATCACCATAACATCTCTATAATATCAAATACATATGTTTGAACAATATAACTACCACAAAATACATACCGATAGTAAAATCCAGGTTACAACACTTATATACATTACGTACAATATATACATGAATAAATCTTTGTCTCTTTATACCATCTCGTCTCCAAACTCCATCAACTTGGACATACATTTAAAGGAAAAAATAGGAAAGGGTCAGATATAAGTCTGCTAAGTAAGCCATACTCGACTTTACATACACTGCGAAAATAATACTATAACATGATATGAGTCTACCGCTTAAACGCCATACATCCTTTAGCCACATCATATCTTTGTCATGTACATTTAATCATATCGTATCATATCTATGTGGACCCACTTTCCTAAACTCGCCTCGTGCGCTACAAGGTTGCTTATTATCCATCGACTAACGCCCTAGACTAGCCGCTTTCCCTGTAGGCTCGGCTTTTATTCTCATGCTAACTAACTAGATTCACGCCCTGGATGAAGCTCATGCCCTATAGGATCGCTTAATATCCACCTCCTCTCGCTGCTCCACCGTAGCACTACATATATAATAACCCTACTTTCTACGCCATATAAATAAAAAAAATCTAATTAAAATAAAATTGTCCGAATTCGATATTTGATAATTAATATTTTGAAAACAGTTTTTTAGTTAATTGAATACTATTTCATAAGTGATTTTTTATTAATAAATTGAATTAAATTAACAAATTCTTTTCAAATAATATATCAAAATTGAATAAAATGTTTTAATTGAATAAAATGTTTTAATTGAACAAATAAATTTTATGTGATTGAAATAGTGAAAATAAATGAGTATTGAACAGGAAAATTTTCCAATTGTCGAAATATAATTTGTAAAATGGAATATAAATTAATTCAAAAAAATTGAAATTTTATTACAAATAAATTAAAAATTAAATTAAATTAAAAGAGCCCAATATGTAGCCCAAGACCAGTTAAAAATGCTTATTTCTTTTCTTTAACACAAACCCCTATTCTTTTATTTTCCAAATCAGTATGTAGCCATTTAAAATCTGATTCCACCTTGCCCCAATTCCTAATTACTTCCATAAAACATAAATTGTGTCTAAAGAGAAAAAAGCATACGTATATGCGAGTGTTGGAACATCGATGATTGCTAAGAATAGAAGAGAGGCACACATGAGCACCGTTTGACGGGTCGCGATTAAGGAGCATGCAGCGATGGTGGCTAGCGATAGGGGTGTCATAATATGGTGCTAATTATTAGGTAGCTACTGATGATTGTTCAGGGATACGGGCAACGATGTGAGGGCCTAAGTAGGTGGCCGAATTGGCATCAATGGCAATAGGGGGACTGTGCATGTGAAGCTAAAGGCATGGGCTGCTAGCAATGATTTGGTGGTGCTATTTCATGATAGTCTTTACGGACCTAGGAAGTGTTCAAACTAGGAACCTACTATTATAGATTATTCGGTAGAGTGAATTCAATCTTCACGCATCGTTTGGTGAGTTATTTTTGTAACTCACAACTATGTTCTAGATTTTATTTTCTTTGGTTTCCATTGATTGTTCGATGATGGAAATTTGGTTGATTTGAATTTGGTTGGATAAAATTGGTTACATTGATAGTTGATTGTTTATGTTTAAATACCTATTCCTTTTTTTATTTGTTGTGGTGAAATATTGATGTATTGTTGGTTATAGGTTTGGACTGGGTAAAATAGAATTGCATATCTCTAATTGATTGTTGTTTTGATGTGATCACATTAGTAACTAATCGAAAGGGAATTAATTGATTAAAATGGAAGGTTTTGAGAAATGAAATACTTTGGGAATAAATATTGGATTTTAGAATGATTTTATTTAAAATAGGAAAAATTATTTGTAATAGAAAATATTTAAGTGAATTGTTTTGAGTATTCTGGCTAGAAATTATTTAAGAACTGATGAATTTTTGGATTTGATTAAATAAGTTGAATTTTAGAATATTTATATTTTCATTCCTTTATTGTTGATCATAAAAATATTTAAAATGTGGTTATGAAATTGGTATTTTTAAAAATTGATAAGTTAATTTTATTTTGGATTTAGTAGATTGGAAATTCACAAAAACATAATTTTATAAGGTTATAGTAAGTGGAATGCGATTTATTTATTGAATGGAAATTTTATTTTATGGCTTTAGAAGATTATTTTTAATTGAAAAACCCTATTGGAAAAGTATAAATAATTAAAGTTGTTGCTTAAAGGAAATCTTGAATTATAAAACTCCTTTATTAATATTATTATTTTTCAATTATTAAAGAAGAACTTTAAAAATATTTGTAGAAAGAATTTTTATGTGATTTGGATTTGAATTGTAATTTATATATTTTCTTGTAATCAAATAATAGATTTGCAACTATTTATTTTGAAACTGGAAATGAATTTTGAGGAAAAAAAAATTATAAATTGATTTTCTTTCGATTGAAAATTTATATTTGAAACTTTTTTGAAGATTTCGAAGAAACTGTATATTTAAACCCTTCTGAATCAATAAACAATAGAATTGTATGTTTAAATTGATTTATATTTCCCCGTAATTAGGAATTAAAATAAACAAAGTTATAGTACTATTCGGTATGACACTTTTAGTAATATTTCTTTGGATTTGTTATGTAGAAAAATTATGTGATGATGATTTCGATTTACGGGAATCAAGTAAATAGACGGGTAACGCTTGGTGGTATGGGACGCCTGAGCAGATATTTATTCGATTACTTTATTTAGGTAGATGTCACTCTAGTAGGGGCGAGTATACGGGATATTATATTTAAGGCTGTGTAGTTAATGTCCCGCTATTACCCCGCTATAAATCTGCTATATCTGGTAGCGGATTTCTTCCGCTACGATTTTTCATGTAGCCCCAAAATATAGCCTTTCCGCTTTAAGCCCCGCTATTTCCGCTATATCCCATTATTCCCGCTATATTTTGTTATTTCCGCTATATCTTCTTTAATAAAATGAATTGAAAAATTGCATTTATGCATTATAAAAATTATGAAACTAATTTATTTGATTTAATTTTTAATATATTTTCGAAAATGAAATGCTATAATATTCTACTAAATTCATTTATGTTATATAACAGTTTTACGTTTATTTAAAGTATATTTGCACATGTTTTTATTTAAAATTATCTATGTATTAATTACAATTCAATTGAATGATGATTTTTCATTTAATTACCATTTATATATTTTTAAAAACATTAAGTACGAGTTTAATATGCTATTTTAGAGCCATCCGCTATATCCCCGTTGTATCTCTGCTATGACTTTTTGCACCTCCACCGCTTTGAATCTGCCGAGCGCATTAACTGCACAGATTTAAGGTGACACTCGCTAAGTGTGAGTAGGATGAGAGCCATAAGAGTGTCTACTTATTGTGTGAACTCCTGTTATACATCGGGGAGTAAACCAAATTTTCCATTATCTACCCTAGTGGCTTGATTGTAGGGCGCTTCTCGAATTCGTGGCATGCATGTTGATGTATATGGCCGATGGCCACTGCCCCTATGTTACTTAGGCTTGCAATCTGTTACCATTATAGGCACTTGCAAGGTCGTGACTCTTGCATAGCGTAGTCATGCACTTGATGAATATTGGGTCACGATGGCCATCGAGGTAACTAAGACTATAGGAGTAGCGCTGAGAGCGTGTGCGGAAGGCTCATGGAACAAGCTGAGAGCTATTGGTCTCCTATCTGGTTATTATTGACGAGATAGCATGAGATGCTATGGACATCTACTTATTCACGTATATGAGATTGTTGTGTTTATAGTTGAGAGTCGATCTGATCATTTATCGAGACCAATGCCGAAATAAATATTTATGATGCTTAGAGTACATAGGACAGAGAATCTTAATGATTGTCCATGATACTAAGTGTTGAGTAGATTAGTAAAGGTCTGAGGGACTGCATGATTATTTCATTGCTTGAGAGCTAAGTCGATTAATATAAGGTTGAAAGTTTGGATGATTATTTCGTGGATATCGGTCTTTTGGAGTATTTATGAGACTGAGAGTCCATGAGTTATGTAACCTTATACACGTCGATTATACCGCTATCAAGGATAGCTAGAGGTTCTGAGAGTATGGAGATGAACCTTGTAATTATCTTTTATATGGTTATCTGAGAGAATACCCTGGCTGCTGAGGGTATTCCATAGTTGTATTTCCTGTATGTTTAATTTGGTTGATTGTTATGTATCTCTATATATGTTAAGTAAGACGGACCCCTGGTATGTCTATTATATGATTATCCGAGGGATAGTCTTTGGCAATTCAGAGTGCTTACCCATTTGGTACTTAACGATTTTTGTTTTTATGATAGTTGGATGTGTTGATATTTAACCCATTTTGATATTATACATCTTAATTTGTTATCTAATTTTTTAGTTATTAGGAGATGATATGTGCATGGTATATGGTATGGTGTCATACATATAGTGAGTAGTCTGCATGCTATATTGGGATATATAGTGGCTGCTATCTTGTGATACAGACGTTCTTGGTATAGTTTGACCCCTATGTAATTTATATAATACTCGGGTCAGTCTGTGACATTACAGGATCAGGGATGAAGAGATCAGATTGTAATTGCTGGGCATAGATGGAGGCTAGTTTATTACTTGACTAGCGTACCAGTATTTACTATTGTCGTCTCATGTATATTGATGAAGTTGAGATGCATATATTGGATTTACACATTGTATATCTTGATGATTATAGGCATTTGACTATTTTTGTAGACCCATTTGACTTATGTATATTTTGAATTATATGTTATCGCTACGTTGTTGACTCTATTCTACCTGAGATTTACTTTATATTGTGCATTGCTCTATCTTGGAAATGCACATGTTTATTACTTTATGCCGATACTATGCATGTATATGTGAGTTTTTATGATTCTTGAAATATGTACCAGTGTTAGCCCAAGGAAATATTGATGTGTGACAGCACAATATCGCCTCATTCTTCGTATTATTAGATAGTATTACCTAATACTCTTTGGTATTATGGGTATAGAGGTGGGGTGTTACAGTTAGTTAGCAAAGTAGGTTTAGGGAAATACAGATTATAAGAGACATGAGTTTGGACCTTAGTAAGACTTAGAGTCCCTGTCCCCATGGGTGTGTGGTAGATTGTTGTATATACTTAAGTGATATTAGGAGTATACGATGATCACTGGGGTAATCATCTTGATACGCACTTGTATTTTCTTATATTACATAATATATTTCTTTTATCTTTTTTGAATGTATATCTCTATATGAGATGCACACAAAATTGATGAGGCCGTGAAGGTAGAAGTAACTAGTCCGGCTTGTAATGTCGGTTGTTGTCCAGCATTTTTACCCAGCTATATCTGAACTGAATGGACAAGTTAGACTCAACTATCATAAAGGCCAGCAGCCCAGAGCGATGATTCTATGGTCCAAAAATCAATCATAGATGATAATATGAAGCAGAAGCATGAAAGCTCACTACTCCCTAAAGATGGATCGGATACGATCCGTATTCGACACTACGGATCATATCGTATCAATTCCACAACTCAGTTTTGCAGTGATGATCGGTCAATAACTCAAAATCAACACGTGCTATCAGCATAAAACTTGGAGTACAAGCTTACTACAACATGTGGATTACCCCTAGGGATCTCATTCCAACTGGAGGAAGTTAGAGGGTTCGATATAACTCCCTTTTGAGGGATCGATAGAAATAAGAATTCAGGGTACACTACTTCACGAAAAACGATACTTCACAAACCATACGTCGAAATTGCAAAAAATTCAAGTAGCTAACATCTGGGGCACCCCTTATAGGGATCACAGCCCATTTGGACATACTAATAGGGATCACTACTGATCCCTATTGTGGGCCTTGATGGACCTGGAAATTTTTGGATGGCTTCATCTTGGTCTCCCAAACCTTCAACCGAAATTTCAGTACGATCCATGCATGTCTTCCTCTATAAATACAGCAGGCATGACGTTAGAAAAAGAATCTTGCTTTCTCTGCCAAGGCTTTGACATTTTTATTATTTAATTTTATCCTAGCTGATCCAAACATTTTTGTAATCATAATCAAGTGGATCAATAGAAATATAAAGTGGACGTAGGCCAAGATGGTTGAATGAATATAAAAATCTGGTTGTTCATTTATGATTTTTTGCTATGTTTTTATTTCATTATTTATTTAATCTCTACTAGATTTTATTGGGTGTTGATGCCCATTTTTGGTGTCAACATTTTGGCATTTTCACTGAGAATCGAATTCTCATCTTGATTTGATCTCATCATCTACTTGTGGATTTCCATATTCATGAGATATATCCAGTTATTAACCGACAAACTTTATATTCTATTCAGATTTGAGGGGAATCTAAAGGAAGCTAATATCTATGGTTAGAGGAACTAAGTATACTTCCCGTGTTTTTGGGGACTTAATTATGCTAGTGGTCTTGTTTGGAGTTGTTCATGTGTTTATGTTTGTTTGGAAGAGATCAGATTCACTCATGTATGCAAGTTCTTGGGATTAGATGCTGAAGTTTGCACTCAAGTTAGCCAAAATGCCCGATCCCTCTCTCGAAGCCTAGATGGCCGATCCGTATCTCACGGCCAAAATGCCCGATCCCTCTCTCGAAACCCAAATGGCCAATCCTTCCAATCTATATTACAACCGATTCCTTAGCCTAAATGACTGAACCCTCAGCAAGGCAATTCGGCCGAATCCTATTTACACATACATGCTCAATACCAATCCCTCCAAAGATGTCAATACCAATCCCTCTAGCATCTATACCAATCACTCCAAAAGGTATACATACCGATCCCTCTGCAAGTATACTAATCCCTTTTAAGGTATATATACCGATCCCACTTTAATGCAAATATACCGATCCCTCTCCAAGATATGTATACTGATCCTCTGGATGGTATATATACCGATCCCTCTGCAAAGAATATATACGAATCCCTCTGTAAGGTGTATATACCGATCCCTTAGCAAAAATGACCAATCCCTCGTATGATCGATCCCTCCATATTACTGATCCCTCCTAATGACCGATCCTTCCATATTACCGATCCCACCTTATGACCGATCCCTTTATATGACCATTCCCTCCATAATTCCAATCCCTTATATGATTGGTATATCCACTACAGATCCCTATGTCATGCTCGTCCAAAGTCGAACCTTATACCACCGATCCCTTACCGTGGCAATTCAACTGATTCCTATATTGCTTGGTACGATCCATATTTAATAAAAATATGGATCGACTACAATCCAATTTTCAAAAGATAGCTCTAATTTTTTTTCCAGGTTCCATGCACCTGAACTTGTGCCGCAGCACAGTGCCCCCACATTCTGAATTCGAAACTCGACTTAAAGACAGTGCGTTCTATCCGCTTCCCTTACATCCTATGATTGATCGGGGCATTGGGGATCAAGCACCAGCTGTTGAATTGCAGCCAAGGAATGGACAAGAAACCGCTACTCAAATGGCACACCCAAAGGAAAGAGAACCAAGATGATATGACACAAACTAGGATCAGTTACTGGATTAGGCTTCTAGGGTAGATTACGACTGCTCTCAACTGACCAGCTTCCAAATGCCTGACTTGCCAACTATGATACAATGGCTTGTGTGACGACCGCCCTATGTTGTTTATTATGCCATCTCAAAGTATAGCTATCCATCATCAAAGTCGAACCTGAAGTAGTCACCCATTCGACTTGAAGCAAACCCCAGGAAGTTCTGGCCCAAGGTCAAACTTGGGTAAAATCAAAATTTTCTCTAAGCAGATAGCAAATTTTATTAGGTCGGTCTCCAAGTAAATTATCACCAAGCCGCATACGTTGGACAATCATGCATACAACATTCACAAGCATTACAAACATCTGTAACTTGAAAATGGACTGGACTAATGGCGATTGGAGCATTTTCCTCAGTCGAGGCCCATTCATTGAAGCCATTCAATATGCAGCATATTCTTGGAGATTCAATATGCCAAATATGCCTGCCTATTCTGGAGAGATAGACTCCCAAGAGCATCCCATGAAAAATGAAGGTCAGTGAATACCGCTAGAGCGACAAATATAATTAAATGCAGATTCTTTCGCATATTCCTTAAGGGAGTAGCGATCGATCATGTGATTTACGCGATTGCCACCCAGGTCTATGTCTTCGTTTAATCAACTGGCTAAGGAGTTTCCCCAAACTTACCCCAAGCGCCAGGAGAGCCGCTCAAAGACTTTCGGAAGAGATTTAATACACTATCACTAAAGTGAACAATCCTAACGAGAATATGAAACTAGTGGCATTGATAAGAGGAATCGACCTCGAGACACACTTTGATGATTGGTTAAATGGAGAGCCTCATATGATCTTGAATAATTTATTTTACAAAGTGAACCAAAACTTAAGTAAGAAGAAGGTATAGTAGACTAGTAGAAGGAACAATGTAGGACCATTAGCTGAAGGAAGTCAAAGCGAGGGCAGCATTGAGGCCTTAACTAAGGTCTCATATCCTAGGAGACGACCCAGAATCCCAATATCCGACTTATATACTCCTTTGAACGATTCATTCAAAAACATCTACTTAGAGACTCATGAATCGAAGCGGTATTAGAAACCATCCTCGAGAGAGTCCACCAAAACAAAGAAAAAATCCGAGAAATGTTGTATATATCAAGATACACACGGTCATAACACCAGCGATTGTGGACACCTCCGAGATGTGATAAAAAACCAGATCCAGAAAGGAAAGCTTCAATGATATGTGCATGCCCCACAGAATGGCAGACAGGGAACATCTGACACATACCAATAATGACCTTTGTTATCAATTGGACCACCTACGGTCGACTTCTAGCTATGGAGGGCTGGGGCAAAGTGGAATAGCGAGCATTCAACTCTGCATCACTTATCAATAAGATTTATTTCGTTTTCAATTACTTTGCGAACTATGACTAACTTGAACTAAACTACTTCCAAATGATGCAGGTGGCTAAGTAATTAGATTTGGGTGCCAACCAACCTCCACGGACCATGGTCGGACCTTTGGAGGATCATCAAGATAAGCGTGATTCAACCACTTATCAGCTACCATATGCCCCCGACTAGGGGGCAAGGACTCGAAGTGGAAAATGGATGTGACTCGACCATCCACTTCCTACTCCGTGCTTGAATTCTGATAGATTATTTATGCTTACCCAAAGCCCGACTAGATCAGAATCTAATACAAAGTGGACATGAATAACCATCCACTCATCAATCTCCGCACTTGACTTGGAGACCAAAGAAAGACTTGGAGTGGATGCAACCTGACCATCCACTTCCCAGCTCATACTTGAAGTTCGTCAAAATACTTATACCTCTCCCGAAGCTTAGAACGATCGAGGTCCAACTAAAGTGGACGTGATTTGACCATACACAAATTAGCTCCTGCCCTGTATACATGAGCAGTCGGAAAGCTTGACTTAAATTAGGCATGACTGACTGCCTACTCATCAACCACCACCCTCAATACGTGGACATGATTGCAAATTGAGGTGGATGTGACTTGATCGTCCATCCAAAAACTCTCTCCCTAGACTTGCCGGGAGGAGTACGAAGCAGAAATATGAAAGCGATTTGACCGTCCATTGATCAACTCTAGTACCCAGAGCGCGGACCGGAGTATAAACATCAAATGGGTGTGATTGATCACCCATCATAAAACTCTGGTCCCCCAAAGTGCATATCGAAGTATAAACACAAAAAGATGGATGTGGTTCTACCGTCCATTGATCAATTCTGGTTCCCTGAATACAGATCGAAGTATACACACAAAAAGATGATGTGGTTCAACCGTCCATCGATCAACTCTGGTTCCCAGAGCGCGGACCGAAATTATAAACATCAAACGGGTGTGATTGACCACCCCTCATAAAACTCTACTCCCCAGAGTGCAAATCGGAGTATAAACGAAAAAATATGGGGCAGTTTGACCGTCCCTCGATCAACTCTAATTCCTGGAGCGCAGATCGGAGTATAAACATCAAACGAGTGTGACCATCCATCATAAAACTCCGATACCCAAAGTGAGGACCAAAGTATAAACACAAAAAGATGGATGCGGTTCGAACGTCCATCGATCAACTCTTACTCCCAAAGGTATAAACATCAAACGGGTGTGACTGACCATCCGTTATAAAACTTCGGTCCCCAGAGTGTGGACTAGAGTATATAGGCAAAAAGTGGACGCGGTTCGACCATCCGCTCCTCAACTCTTGCCATTTACTTGGAGGAAAACACATGAATCAAAGTGGATATGATCTGACTATCTCCTCCCCCTGCTCGAGCTCGAAGTTCTCCAAAACACTCATCTTACTCCCAAGCCTCGGTAGAAACTGGATCCAAATGGAAGTGGAAGTGGTATGACCGTCCACGCATCGACTCGTGCCCTAGATGCAGGGGGCAGTTTTAGAGCCCAAGCCTAGATTGGACGTGGTTCAACCATCCAATCCAAAGAGGATGTGATACGTTCATCCATGACCTAGTTTGCACCTGAGGTATGGCGAACTATACAAGCCTTACCTAGACATTGGCAAGCCCAAAATTCAAACCAAGACATAGATGAAATTTGACCACCCAGCAAATAACTCTGGTCCCACTGTGGATGGGAGTATAAACACAAATTGGGTCCGGTTGACCACCCACCAACAAACTCTTATCCTTAGAGTGCGGATATGAGTATAAACAAATAGATGAATGTAATTAGACCACTCAATATTCCATAAACTCTGACCTGAACTCGCAAGAGGAGTATAAACTCACCATAAATGGAATTCAACCTTCCACGAACTAATTCTACTAATCCAAGAATGGGAACGAGAGTATGAACTAGAACAACTGAATACAACATCTTACTATAGCTCCGGTTGGGTGATATTTACAACTTAAGGCAACGACCGCAAAAAGGCCACAATACAGAACCAATCGAAACAACGTCCAAAGTTATAGGTGATCGACTATATCGTACCACTAGGTCAACAGATAATGTCGATCCGAGCTTTCCATATTGTCCTGCTAGGTAGATGGTCAATTACGATCCATATCAAACAAAAATGGATGTGACCAAGATGTCGTCCAAAAAATTTCGGTCACCAGATTGCGGATAGGTGAATGAACAACGAATAAGTGTGACTGGATCATTAATTCTCCAACACCCTCCTTCGATCTGCCAGAAGGAGTATGAAACCAGATGAGCATGACCTGACTGCACCTAAGCCAACTCTATCCCTAGATCTAAAGGGAAAATATGAATCAAAATGGATGCGACTAACCATCCAGCTCTGATTGAATGCGACGCGACCATTCATTCATTGACTCTTATCATGATTCTACTAGAAGATTAATACCAAACGGGTTGACTCAACCGTCCGCACACCAATCCTTGCCCTTGGTCCAGCAGGGATAGCATCAATCACTAATTGGACATGACTTGCCTTCTTACTTATCGATGTATTCCCCAGACTTTGGAGCACGAGCGAGAAATAAGATGAATGTAAACTGACCATTCATCGATCAACTCTAAGTCCTTAGAGCTTAGGTGGGAGTATAAACACGACTAGGACGAGATTCAACTGTCCATGCAGTATATTTATCAACTTGAGACCGGAGGTAATAGTGTGATCATCCAAAGACTGACTGCAATAGCTCAATAATGTGACTTATACCTAGCGTTTACGATGACTCGGGGCTATGACCGAAAGGATGCCTAGAGATAAAATTGTCAAATTGATGCCCTGGCTCATTGACAACTGACCATCACGCCAACCCGAACAACAAGTAACAGATCATGAGTACGTTGAATGGAAAATGCATTACTCGAATACACAAGACTAAACCCTACTTGGTGTTTGATAAAATGCTCCTTTATGCCTGATCTTTAACCATCAAAGATAATTGCTAAAAGCATCTAAAACCCATAAGTATCAAACTCAATGGTTCATGATAAGACTCTGGGATTTGACCGGAGTGACCTTCAACATTGATCGTCCCAACCGGATTTCATGTTGATTGTTATGCGAAACAATTATGTTTAAACTCAAGGTTTCGCTAAGCATATAGGAATCTGACATTCATATTCAAGTTCACTTAGGGCACATGTTACAACCGTACAAATATAGATATGCTAATCTGTTCAAGTCTGAAGCGGTGAACATCTAGTTCAAGGCCATATGCTAGTTCAAGTATGAAAGTCATATATGGCATGTCCCATTGTTTGATTTTGAGTACACATGGTCTAATATGTTCACGTCAAATCAAAAACTGCTAAGTTCCACTAAAACAATGGATCAAAACTGATCCTGTTGCATGGGCAAATCCATTTAAGCATTTTTCAACTCACAACATAACGCCAATATCAAGCAACAATAGAACAGTTGGTTTTATAAAGGTATATAACACAAAGATGAAGAAGAGAAACCCAAAGAATCTAAGAATGCACCCGTTGAGCTAACAATTGACATACGATCAACCATGATGACCCATCATGGGTCTAAAAGATCAGATCACGGCTCAGTGCAACGATGATGAAGGAATTAGCTGGTTTTCTCTGAGCGAATCTTGATGTATTCACTTGGACCCATTCTAACATGTGTGGGATCTCGCCAACTATCATGAGTCATGCATTAAGTATCGATCGAGGCATGTCTCGGTGAAACAAAAGCAACGCGTCATGGATCTGGAGGGATTTGCTGCACTTAAAGTGGAAGTGGATAAACTCAAAAACAATAGGTTTACCCCAAACACCCTTTATCCGAAATGGGTGCCTAATCCAGTTCCTATGAGAAAAGCTGATGAAAAGTGGAAGACATACATCGATGACTCTTACCTAAACGAGGCATGCCCAAAAGACAGCTTTCCACTTTCAAGGATTGACTAGCTGGCAGAATCAGCCGCTGGATGTGAATTGCTTTCATATATGGATATGTACTCCGGATACAACCAGATCCTGAGCACGTCCATGACCAAGGGCACGCCAACTTCATTACCGATCTAGGACTATATCGTTATGTTTTGATGCTGTTTGAACTAAATAATGCTAAAGCTATTTACCATAAACTGGTCAACAAGATATTCAAAGACCAAATCAAGCTATCGACATAAGTATATGTAGATGATATGCACGAGAAATCACGACGATCGAACAACCACGTCGATGACTTAGTAGAGATGTTTTGTGTTCGATGAAAATATGTAATGAAATTAAATCCCTTGAAATGCTTTTTCCACATTGGTCAAGGAAATTTTAGGATTTCATCATCAACTCTTGCGGAATCGAAGCCAGTGCTAAGAAGATTCAAGCAATCCGAAATATCCAAGTGCCAAAAATGATTAAGCAAGCACAGAGCTTAAATGAGAAGGTTTCCACCCTAAGCTGCTTCATCTCCAGGGCCACCAACAAGTGTATTCCTTTCTTTGACTTGATCAGGAGTGGGAAGAGGAACTTTGAATGGATGCAGGATTGCATAGATGCATTTTAAGCTTTGGTAGATCATTTAAAGAAACCTCCTATCCTATCCAAGCCACTGGATTGTGAAGACTTATACATCTATTTAGCGGTGTTAATACATGCCATAAGTGCCATGTTGTTACAAGAAGAGAATCAGATCCAGAGGCCAGTATATTATGTTAGCAAGCTATTGATAGGTACTGAGAGAAACTACTCATAGCTAGAAAAGCTCGCGTACTGCCTGTTGATTGTGTCACGAAAGCTTCGCCCTTACTTCCAGGCTTAACCCATCAACGTCTACACCAAGTATGACAGGGTCCTCCAGCAACCTTAGACGTCTGGAAGGTTGCTCAAATGGAATATTGAGATAAGCTAATTCGATATCACTTATCTTTCTCGAAGAGCTATCCAGGGAAAACATTAGTGACTTCGTAGCTGAATTCACTACATTAGACGACTATCCGAAGAGCAGTGGAGAACCGACGAACCAATGAAAATGTACACGGATAGAGCATCCAATGATCGGTGTTCTGGCGTCGGAGTTGTGTTAATGACTCTTAAGGAATGATTTATCTGCTACGCCATGAAACTCGACTTCCCTGCAATAAATAACAAAGCTAAGTATGAAGCCTTGATCGCCAGGCTCAAACTTGCTAGAGAACTGGGAGTGAAAACCTTACATATCTTTTGTGATTCCTGGTTAGTAGTATTCCAAGTAAGGGAAGATTATCTTACTAGGGGCAGCATCTTGCTCCTTATCTCAGCTGGGTCCAAGAGCTACTAGCTGACTTCGGGTATTACACCATTACAAACATCCTCAGAGAACAAAATGAAAAGGCCGAGTCACTGGCCAAGCTAGCCAATTTTGGGGATGCGCATCAAATAGACTTATCCGGTTGAAGTACTTAAGATTCCAAGTACTGATAGATGGAGATCAACTATATCTTAGAGACAGAGCCAAAAAAGAAGTCATGGATGACTCCTACCAAAGACTATCTACAATGGGGATTTCTTCCTGAATGGAGGAATGAAAAATGACAGATCCTCCTCAAAGCTTCATGCTGCATCATCCAAGAAAGAGTTATGTATAAAAAAAGCTTTCTCCATTCCCCTGCTTCGGTGTATCACCCATGATGAAATCAAATGAATCTTGGGAGAAGTCCATGAAGAAGAATGTGGTGATCACACCAGGGGGCAAACCTTAACAAAGAAAATGCTCCGCTACAGATATTACCGACCAACTGCCAATTGAAGTGTAGCTGATCACACTAGACAATGCAACAAGTGCAAGATGTTTGCAAAAATTCTTAGAGAACTGCCGATGAAAATGACTCAAATGGTCAATCCATAGTCGTTTTCCACTGGGGGTATTGACACCATCTGCTCCTTGTCGATTCCTAATGGTGTTGCGAAATACGCCATCATAGCAATGGATAACTTCGCCAAATAGGCTAAAGCTGAACCTTTAGTCGTGATCACAATGGAAAAAAGTAATCAACTTCATTGCGCAGAACATCATCTTTCCTTTTGGCCTTCCACAAACCATTATAACTGATAATGGAAGCCAATTCAACAACGTTGAATCCAAAAACTTCTGCCTACGACATCATATTAAAAAGAGATTTGCGACAGTTGCTCAAATCAAAGCTGTGAACAAAATCATAAAGTACATTTAAAAGAAATTTTTGGAAAAGGCTAGAGGAAAGTGGGTGAATGAACTCCCAACAGCATTATGGGCTTACAGAACCACCCACAAGTCCACAACAGGCCATACTCCATTTGCCCTTGCTTACGGCTCCAAGGCCATCATCCCTATAAAAATGGAAGTCCCCTATCATCAAGTGACTTATTAAAACCACTATTTTATTATAAAATAAAATATAAATAAGGAATTGCAATCAAATTGTAGTTAAACTAGAAGGAATTGGTGATGGCTTGTGAGCGTACAAACACATCCGGGAGCCAATAACGAGAACGTGTACCTGAACGTGCACGTGTATATTCAACAAATTCGATTTCTTGAGATCGATAGAAATTGAATTGTCACCTGGATTTATTAAAAAAAGACCAAATTAGATAGCCAAAGCTTACTAGATCCATAAAACTGGGCACAAATAACAACTGATGGAATACAAACCAGAATTTATACTATTGGAAATCGACCAAGCGTCATGACGATCAAAGAGAGATAAAACACTTTGAGGAGATAATTCAACGGAGGGATAGTGACTATTCAGGAAATTAGATGGATTTCTTTCCGGTGACTCTAACTTGTTTCAATTCAAAGCACGTTATGTGTGCAACAAGACGTACTTTTGGAGGGAAATGTTATCCAGCATTTTGACCCGGCTATATCCAAACTTACTGGACAAGTTAGACTCGATTTTCATCAAGGCTAGAAGCTCAAAGCGATGAATATAGGGTCAAAAAATAAAGCATACATGATAATATAAAGCAGAATCATGAAATCTGGAAAATGGATCGGGTACGATCCGTATTCTACACTATGGATCGTCTCGTATTGATTCCACAACTCAATTTTGTAGCGACGATTGGTCAATAACTCAAAATCTACACATGCTATCAACATGAAACTTGGAGTACAAGCTTATTATAACATGTGGAATACCACCTAGGGAACTCATTCCAATTGGAGGAAGTTGCAGCGATCGACATAACTCCCTTTAGAGGGATCGGTGGAAATCAGAATTCAAGCAGCACTACTTCACGCAAAATGCGATATCTCACAAACCATATGTCGAAATTGCACGAAATTTGATGAGCAAATAGCTAAGATCATGGGGAAACCCTCATATGGATCAACCCATTTGAACACACTAATAGGGATTGGTACCGATCCTTATTGTGGGCCTCGATGGGTTTAGAAATTTTGGTTGGCCTCGTCTTGGTCTACCGAACCTTCAACCAAAATTTTATTCCGATCCATGCACATCTTCCCCTATAAATGCAGTAGGCATGGTGTCAGAAAAGTGATACTGCTTTCTTTACCGAGGCTCTGCCATTTTTATTTTTCACTTTTGTACTAATGGATCCTAGTTGATCCAAACATTCTTATAATCATAATCAAATAGAAGATCAATAGAAATATAAAGTGAACGTAGGCCAAGATTGCCGAACAACTATAAAAATCTATATGTTCATTTATTATTTTTGCTATGTTTTAATTTCATTCTTTATTTAATCTCTACTAGATTCTATTGGATGTTGATGCCCATTTTTGGCATCAACATCAGTATTGGTAGTGAGTGTTAGACCTTTAGCTTTAAATGTGAATGAAGTAGTTCGGTTAGGGAAGCTGCAAAAGACCATTATTCAAATCTCGCATTAAATGCTTTACAATTCTAAATTGTGATATGAAGATTGGAGTAAGAGGATCCGGTAGTGATCATAGTAGCACAATGGAAACTGATTGATAGTTTTCTGCTGACGGTGTTTGTTTGTTTGTTTGAAAATGTACTTCTCGTTATATTATTGTTTATTTGATTTCACGATGGATGTTGTGTGATGATTTTCATTATTGTAAATGTTGATGAATTGGATACGAATTTCGAAAATAAATATTTTCGTACAAGCAAGCAAATGATTTGATAAAATACATGTTTGATTTCATAAACTGATTGAAAATGTTTTAGTAGTCTATTTTGGTGTTAATTTATTCGTCGAGTGCTTTAAAAATTATGGTCGATTCGAGTGCACACGTATTCGATAGGGATTCATAAACACTTAAATAAGGTAAAATCGACACAAAATTTTGAAAGGATGTAATAACAATTTTATTCAAAATTATACATTGTTTTATAGAATAAATATTATCCAAAGAACAAAAATATTAATTATCTAAATTTGTATATATGTTGAGCGATGTACGCAGCCGTTGAATATTAGCGAGGTAAAGTTGAAATATTATCCTAGGCAGTCAACGTCATAGTCAATTGACGAACTGAATCACTAAAATTTATGGCGCAGCAACATTTTATATTTTAAATTGAGTTGATATGTGGAAAATTTACATCTATTTAAGTTTGAATTAAAACGAAATTTTCTAATGAAATTTGTTTATCGATATAATGGATTTCTTTAAGTGAAGATATATCAAGAATGTGTGAGAGGATTTTATATACTCTAAAAAGTGTTTTGAGAGAAAAAATACATTATGTAAAAAAATTTAGTTAATTAAATTATTTCTACTTTATAAGTTTATAATTTTGTACATGAAAGGAGATTGGAAAAAAAACTTTGTGAGAAATGTTAAATAAATTTTGAACTATGAGGTTATACATAAATTTGATGTGGTTCCATAATGCATATGTTTCTCAAATATTGTAAGTAGAATATGAATATTGTTTTGAAAAGAAAGAGTGAATTAAAAGAATGTATTTGGTGAAATCTTGTACTAAGTGTAATTATTTAATATGTATTTTGAAAAGCAGAATTTGGCTTTTAAAAAGCTATGTGTTTTCAAATATTTGTAAAGTGTGGCTTGGGATGAAGAAGTTATTGTTTTGAAAAAACCTGAAAACTAATTAAGTTAAAAATAATAATTTGACTTACAATACGTCACATGACATTCATAAAAATGTAATAGTAAAAATTTACTTTGTAGATAAACATATAATGATATTCTTTCATATAAGAATAAGCATGATGAAAATTTATGATGATTTGAGTTAATATTTGGTTTAGTAAGATGTAATTTTTGGTTTGAAACTCAATAAAATAAGGGAGATTAAGAAAAAATTTCGCCAACTCGAGAAATGAAAATAAGAATACTTGCATAAATATTTTGATAAACATATGAACTCCTAAATCATTTACAAGTGAGATAATTATATCGGTATCTATTTAAAAAAAGAGGAGTTTGAAACGTAAATATATATTTTAGAGCAAAAATAGGTATACTTCCAGTAAAATACGCATAGCTTTTTACTAGAATAACCATTTTAAGCGATTCTTAGTTTTCCATGTTATCATTTGAAATTTAAGTTGTAGTTAAATATCATTTTATGGTATATTATTTTG
The DNA here is from genome assembly GCA_030765085.1 of Allium cepa. Taxonomy (NCBI): domain Eukaryota; kingdom Viridiplantae; phylum Streptophyta; class Magnoliopsida; order Asparagales; family Amaryllidaceae; genus Allium; species Allium cepa. The sequence continues at coordinate 448,741,208 of CM060931.1, forward strand.
ATTTATTTGTTTTAACCTGATTAAGCCAATTTCCAAATTGAGTGAAGCGATTTTGACGATCCTAAATTTGTTAGAAAGACAGTTTGATAAGGATTAACTTCTATGTTGAATATTTTCCATATTTTTTACATTTACTAATTTTCAAAAACTGATTTAAAGGCAGAAGAAATTTTTAGCCTGCACATGTGATTTCAGAAATAAAACTTTACTTTGTTTTAGCTATAACTTTTAACCTAATGATCCGATTTCAACAATTTTAAATTTGACAGAAAGTAATGTTTATGGAAAACAAGTTTCTTTTGAGTGAGATGCAAAATAGAAAGGATTGCTAAGGTTAAAGCATGAGTTAAAATTTGATGATATCGCTGTCTTTAAAATGGAAGTTACTTTAAAATGTGTTGTATCATTTAGCCATAATTTGAAACAGTTTGTCTGATCTTGATGATCTCGGCCATTCTGGAAAGCTAAGAACATAAGCTACAACTTTTGTTTTAAGTGTTTTGCAAAATTATTAAGTTTTCAAGGTTGTTAAGTGGACCTGCATTTGTGTGTTAATTACAGAATTTAATGCTTAAAGGGAAATAACATAACCTGAATAATATTTGGACATTTTTATGATTCGAAAATTGTTTTGGAAATTTAATACACTTTGTAATAATTTACTTACAAAAACCATGACTTGATTTGGTGGTTTCGACCTTTGAAAGTTTTTCGTAAAGTGGTTAAACATGAACTTTGCGTTTCTTTTACATTATATGGTTGGATACTTATCATACTTTCTTTTATATATGCGATTAATGTATAAATTGTGTTGAGAACATGTACTATTAGAGCGTATTTTAACAAATCAGCGATTGTGGCTCACTTTTGCTCACATAAAAGCGAAATTGCTCGCTTAAATGTTAATTAAAAGGTATGGTTTTTACGGTTTATCGAGATATTATGTGATATTGTAATGTTTTCCCATGTTTTAGGGGGCCCCATGCTGGGATGTATAGATTTATGATATATTTGTGTTTTGATTTATCGAAATGCTCTTCGCATAAAGAAGATTATACCGAAATTTTTCAAAAATTCCGACGCTTAGAATGTTTGAACAAAATTTATCTTATGTCTAAGTAGAAAGTTGTTGAATGAATCTATAACATACAATAAGATACATTTGATAGAGCCACATAGAGGATTGTGTAAGCTTTTAGAAGGTTAAAATTCGAAGAAAGTTCAGGACTTGGGTTGTATACGACGTTTCATTATAAGATTGTGAGGATGCAATTTTCATAAGGGGGAAATATGTAATTAGGCCCGTCAAACGGGTCGGGTCATAAATGGGTCGGGTTGAACTTGCCCTAATCTATTCAAAACATAAATAAACACGACCCATTTGACTCGTTTAATAAATGGGTCAACCAGACCCGACCCATTTAAGAAAAGGGTCAACCCGACCTGACCTTTATTCCTTATTCTATTCACTATGCAGTGCTTCGATTAACATTTTATTTCATACTATTGATTCAAAAATCAAGTTTAAAGAATAACATATGAGATGGCAATTGGCAACCAAGCAGTAGTGAAGATAAAACTTCGAACACACCAACATCTGATTACTCACAAATTACATCTAATAAAACATAGTTCACCATATTAGAAAAGAAAAGAGAAACAATCATGCAACAAGTACATAAAATACATAACGTGTCAGTCCATGCCCAGTACAACAATCATGCAGATTCTACATAATCAATACAACAATCATGCTCAGTACTATCAACAACAAGTAGAATCAAAACTCAACCCGCACATAATACATAAACTACAAAAACTGAGTGTGCTTTTGGTTTCGCAAAACTGAGGATGCTCTCAAGATCAAGAACAGAAATGACGTTTTTTCTTAATTATGCTAACTTACATCCATGTTATTTTTTCTTTTATCTGCAGAATAAACTCTTAGTTTTATCTCAAAATATTTCTGGGTGATATTCTTGGATATCCTAAGAAGTAATTGTTTTTGTACATCTAAAGGATCTAACTACCAAAACGAAGAGTCATACCAGCATGATCATTGTTCAATGGCCTTTTTCTAACTCTTTTGTGTAGTATATTACTTTTTGTTAATTTCTTGCTTATCAATAAAGATATCGAGGAAGGAAATGTGTCTATGAATCTTTTGTTAAAACATATGCTAAAAAAATATTCCTAGAAGTTTCCAGTAGCCTCTAAAGACTAATGCCTGTATGATTTATGTACAATAGACACCATGGTTCATGTAGATGCATATAACTCATTAATTTTTGAAAACTCAAGAATCAACAATTTTGTTTTGTACAACATCTGATACCCGACATGCAACTAAAAACGCTAATGTCACACCATGTCAGAGCCCCTTTCCCAGTTTCCCCAATAATCCATGACGGTAGACAACCCTGATTAGGTGGATAATTAACCTACAAACAGGCATGCTAGCAAGGAATCAAGAGCTCATATCAGCACAAACAAGTGAAAAAATAGCTGCAATAGAAATGAATGAGACCAATCACCCTCATGAACTGCACAAAGTAATACAAGAATGGGCGTTAAACAATGCTTGATGAGGAAAACAAGGAGCAATGAAAATGTTTTTTAATTTAAAGCTACTAGTAGTTTTGATATTGTTGACAATCCCTTATAGGACAAATAAACTTCACATCTAAGGAAAAGATTAAAGCCGTTTAAAAGGAGAATGACAAGCTCTGCTGTTCCAAGCAGCTCCAAATGTTAAGAGTAGTACAACAGATTAATGTCTATTTTAGTGTTAAACGTGAGATGAATAAACTCTCTCATTAAAAAATAGGATGTTAAACAACATCTTCTTAACTACAATATATCAATTATGGGTCTTCTAGAATATAAACTATTTGAAAATAATTCAAGGCATTCTGTAAACATATAGGAAATGACTAGGGGCAATTAAATAATAATGATCAAGACGCAAATGGTGGAATTTTAGTAGTTTGGAACTTAAAATTTTTGAAATAATAGAACATTAGCAAAATTAGAGCAACGTGTTACTTGTCTACTTGAAAATAAAGGGGGTCTAAGGCTTATTTTCGCATTCATTTATGCTAAACACTTATGAAATTAACGAATGAACCTTTGGAGTGGTCTAAAAGAGGAAGCAAATAATATCAATATGCCTTGGTTAGTGGTAGAAACGATATTTGTAAAATTTCAAAGGAATACCTTGCTGATTACCCATTAGAAAATACATTCACATATTATTAGCATCAATCTAAATATTGGACAGTAGAATGATGTGTTCAGACAGTATTATCTGCAATGAATCAAACCAAACTTAAAGGGATTTTCTTGGGAGATCAAACTTGTCATCGAGAACAATATTGAGAAGAACAAAACTAAAATGTATCATATATACATATAAAAAAAAGTAACTATATCAAAATAGAAATAAAAATGAAAGTTGTACCTTCTACTGTTCAATCAATGATCGCCTAAGGATGGTGTAGATAATTGAGCAAGCTGCTCCGCATCAACATGAAATTTGGAAATATCTTCATTTTCTTGTTCCACTTCCGTAGCACTTGCATTACCGTATAACCAATCACATGTGCAAACGCCTCCACAATATTATCTTTAAGGGAACTATGATAATCATCCAAAACTCTTCCACTAATACTAAATGCACTTTCAGATGAAATAGTGGTGATAGGCACAACTAAAACATCTTTTGCCATGAAAGAGAGAACGAGATAGTTAAGTTGTTTAGATTGTCAAAATGAAAGAATATCATGTGGTAACATACGATCTAGTAGTCCATTTTTAAATATAACTTAAGTTCCAAATTATGTGAACTTTCAGAAAACACAATATTTCTAAATAATCAAATTCTTCAATTACATCAACATACTCCTATGAATAAGGTCCCATAAATGGATCACTACAATCTAATTCCTTTGATCCACTTGATTAATTGTTGGATTCCTTCTCTATTTTTCTCTTGTACTCCTCATAAAGACCTTTTAATTTTGACTCTACCACCTCAAACTTTTCACCATAATCATTGCCATAAAGCCTTTAAATTTTTATCAATAAGCTTTAAGCGACAAAATGCTTACTTATAATATATGGCAGTTTTCAACATAATAAAGGTTGAGTTCCATCTTGTTGGAACATCTTGATGCAATCCTTTGTTACTATTATCCAACGAAAGATCAGCTATACATTCTACAAAAAGTTTCTTTCTTGATTACGAACCTTTGATATACTTGATGCTTTCCCTTATATTATTTAAACACAAAGCAATGCATTTTAAATCATCTTGTACTACTAAATTTAAAATATGTGTCGTGCATCACACATGCAAATACTCTCCATTTGCAATTAAGGATTTACAATATGTAAGATGAGACTGCAATAGCTCTATAACTTTATCATTAGAAGAAGCGTTATCTAATGTGTAAGCAAATATCCTATCCTTAATGTACCAACTAAGCAAAAGACTGGATATTTTCCAAAAATAGCAACTACGGAATGATGTGATGGCATAAGATAAAATCTTAACAATTTTTTCTGTAGTTTCCATTCATTATCAATAAAATGTGCCTTTAGAGTGATATAGCCATCCGTGTTCACCGACGTCTATAAGTTGGTTGTCAAACTTACCCTCTCCGTACATGTTTTCAAAAAACATTTAAAATTGGATTTTTCCTTTTCATATAATTTCGAAACATCAGTACGGGAGTATTTCTCGAAACAGATAGAACTTTATCTTTAAGATATGAATGTATATCACGAATATCTTCATAATACACAAATATAAATGGAAAATTGTGTCTAATAATTTCCTTGGCCATTAATTCTCTATAATTATTTTGACTTAAAATTGTTTGATTTTGTTTCAATGCTTTTGCACTTATCATGGAATATCTCGGTATGTGTTTTCTTAGATTGGAAGTACCATGCTTACTCCACCAAATATATGAATTATTACGTTCCTTACAATAACATGTCTGCTTTTCTTCTACCACGACTTCATTCTTTTGAAAGTACACCAAAACTTCAGAATAAGTACACCTAATTCGCTTTTTTTTTTCCACAGAACTATTTACCAAATCAGGTTTGTTCTCCAAATCCTCTATAGCAAAGTTATCATATTCAATTGAATCCATAAACTTCCACCTGAAAATCACAAGAAAATATTAGTTATGGAAAAAATACGTACAATGTGCCTCAACGAAGTGTGGGAAAAATACAAAACATGAAGTGCATGATATATACAAACAATGTTCCTCAATGATATTAACTAAACAACCAATTTACACTGCAATCAAATCTATAAAACTAATGTAGTGCGAGGTGGGAAAATATATAAGTACATAAAATAAACAAGTTGAAAAAAAATCAAAAAATAAATAAATAAGAATGTTGTATGCTAGGTCGGTCGTGAATGCGCTAGAGTGATCAGAATGATATTAGTGTGATGGGCTCACTATATTATAGAAGAATACATAGCTAAGTACAATCAGAAGACCTCTTCAAGTAAGCAAATAAAAAAATGTAGATATCTTAATGTAGAAGAAAATAACTTACACTTCTCTAATCTGATACATTTTAGATGATAGAGTTGTAGCAACATCTAGAATCATTTGGTTCAGAAAGGACATTAAATTTGATAACAAAAAATATTTCAGCACAACTGTTTACATAGAAATAATTTAGCAAATGTGCAAAATCTCTTGAATCTTTATATACTACCAAGTCTAATTTGAATTAACCTGAGAATCAAAAATTGCAATACACTAGTCGCAATAAAGAATAGAGCAGAAACAACGAAAAACATTAACTTAAATGCATAAGCTGAAAAAAGAATGCCATTACAATAAACATTCACATTGCCAATTCAGTAAACTAAATTAGCGCACATATTTAAATTGACCAAAAATCTATTTGCAAATTAAGTAGATATCATCACACTGATATCCCTTTATAATTATCATTTCAAAAAGTAGGCCATTAACTAACATATTCAAAAAATGGAAAAATGATTAATCCTCTAAGTCATTCCTTTTGGATGTCTATATGTGATGATGATACGTCTATATGTTGTTTATTTAGAGTTTATATGATCAAATCTCATTAGAACAAAATTAACCAAATTAAAAAATAAATCAATAGCTATTAGAAAAACGAACTGTCCCTTGGTGGCAGAGTTAAGATCCAAAAAATATTACACTAAATGATTAGAAGTATTATGTATTAAAAAATATACATCTTATCTAAATATTTAGAGTTTGTACGTGTTAAATAATTAATCATAGTGTTAACCCACATTTTACCAAGGCTGTAGACATGTGGATTTAACTAAATCGGTTGCTCAGTTGTCAATACTGGAATACAATGGGTTTTAGTTAATTGGATGGATGGACAATCAATCATGGATGGTAGTCATGATAATGAAGCCAAGATTCGGAATATTTTATGGACAAAATTCTTGGGATACTCGAAGTACGAGTTTTGACAAAAGTTGAGTTATCGCGGGTTGCCTGGAGTGGGTCGATATGTTGGAGTCTGGAATGGGTTGGCATGTTGGAGTCTCGAAGGAGCCTCGAGTGGGTCGGCATGTTGGAGTCTCGAGGGAGTTAGCTTGTTGGAGTCTCGAGGGAGTCTCGAGTCGATCGGCATGTTGGAGTCTCGAGGGAGTCTCGAGTGGGTCGGCATGTTGGAATCTCGTGTGGGTCGGCATATTTGAGTCTTGAGGGAGTCGGCATGTTGGAGTCTCGAGGGAGTCTCGAGTGGGTCGGCATGTTGGAGTTTCGAGTGGGTCGGCATGTTGGAGTCTCGAGTGGGTCGACATGTTAGAGTCTTAAAGAAGTCGGCATGTTGGAGTCTCAGAGGAATCTCGAGTGGGTCGGCATGTTGGAGTCTTGAGGGAGTATCGAGTGGGTCGACATGTTGGAGTCTCAAGGAAGTCGGCATATTGGAGTCTCGAGGGAGTCTCGAGTGGGTCGGCTTGTTAGAGGCTCGAGGGAGTCTGGAGTGGGTCGGCATGTTGGAGTCTGGAGTGGGTCGGCATGTTGGAGTCTGGAGTGGGTCTGCATGTTGGAGTCTAGAGTGGATCGGCATTTTACATACTCTAGGAAAGAAGTTATCGACTATATGGACTCGACTATGGTCCTAATAGGCCCAGATCACGCAGGAAGCCTAGTAACACGGATTTTGCCAATAAATACGGCAAGCGGGGCTTCAGAAAAGGGATCTTCATTCGGTTTCTCTTCTTCTTCCTCATTAAGGTTACTCTACCTTAATTGTTTTGAAACTCCGGATTGTAATTGTAATTTATTCTCGTATCAATAAAAAGGAAAAATTTTGAGTGGACGTAGGCCAGTGTTAGCCAAACCACTATAAATACACAGTTTTTTCTGCTTTCTTTTTAATTTTACTACTCTTCTTATTTATAATCTCTACATACACTATATCTGCTATCTGTGATTGTTAATTGGTGCTTTCATTTACGTTTGGGTGTTAGTAACCAATTTTGGCACTATTTAGTGCTTCTACTGAGAACGCTATCACTCAGGAATTCTAAAGCTTGGACTTTGGATTTAGAGGCTTAGGAACTTGGATTCTTAGGAAGCTATGGCAAATCAATCAACAAGGAGACAAAGAGCGGAAAGAAGTTAGCTTGAAGGAAGTCAGGAGGCTTCCTCAGGAGCTAATCATACCTCAGTTTTCATCAACAGAGATGAGATGGAAATGATGATGGATGCTATATAGGAAGGGATACTAAAAAGGCAGGAGGAAATGATGCAAAACCTACTTCAATAGGTTGGACAAGTTGGAGTGAAAAACCAAAGGAATGGAGTAGCAGGTGATGCTGGAAATGAGGATCATGAAGCAAGAGTGATAGGAATGGAGGCAGTCCAGAATCTGTACCAATGGCATGAAGCGACCAGAGTACGGGATAGAGTTGGACCATCGGGAATGGTCCCTGAACTAGAGGGCATGCCCCCGAATCGTGTAGGCTCCATTCCAGTACAAGTGATGCTGGGTAATTTGGCATTAATAGGGAAGTGGATGCTACTCCAGAAGGGCAGGTCCCAGGATTCCCTTGTGGACTCGGGGGGTAGGTTGAAGACAATAGGCAAAGGCCGTAACTTAATGACAATGACAGGTTAGCGGATGTAAGCAGACATGCTATGAGAGGAGGATTGGTGAATAGTGATTTGGAGGATGTGGACAAGAGCCCCTTCACTCCTATGATCAGGGAGGCAAGGAATCCGTCGGATTTCAAACTACCATCGCTGGAAATGTATGATAGAAAACAGATCCCACTGTTCGCCTAATAAGGTATATAAGGCACATGGAAGTATTAGGGGCATCGGAGGAAGTCATGGCATGGTGCTTCCCTTTGTATTTAATGGATATAGCGGAACTATGGTTCAGACAACTAGAAAGTGACTCTATTGGCACTTGGACGAAGTAGATTGATAGGTTTATAAGGCAATTTCGGGTCCACATCGTGAGACCTAGGAGTGTTATGACTTTGACATCTATGAAGCAATGGAAGGGAGAATCACTTAAGGATTTCTTAACCAGATTCAATGTGGCAGTGACTTTGGTGGATCGACATAATCCGTTGATGGTTTTAATGGCGGCAGTCTCAAGGATTGTGGATAATTCGAATTTCAAGAGATCATTGGAAATGGATCCACCAATAGATCTCGAGTAATTTTACCATGAAGTGGAAAGGTTTCTAAGACAGGAAGATGCAAAGGCTGAAAGAGAAGGGAGAAAGGTAGAGGTTTATGAGGTAAAAGGTGGAGGTCCACCCAAGGAGGATCCAAACAAGGCGACAAAGGCAAAAGGAAAATGCATAATGAAAACACATCGAAAAGGCAACGGAGGGAATCAAAATTCTCTTCTTATACATATTTGAATGAGACTCTAGAAAGAATTTATTGAGATACTCGGGGACGCCTCCAGTATCGAAGGCCGGCAAAGAGGGAACCCTTCGAACATGAACGGGCATCAGGAAAGCATTGCCTATTCCATAAGCTGGATGGGCATAACACAAATGACTGCAGGCATTTAAAGGATATCATTGAGGAACATATAAGGAATGGTCATTTACAATAGTACATAAGGAATTGAGCTGTGGTAGTGGAAAGGGAGTAGTCACTGCCCACATCAGACGAAGCTGGCATTGGATCAAGGCATCGTCGCCTTATTATCAGCTGAATGGATTTATGCTTTGATTAAGTAGTAAACTCCAAAGTTGAGGCGGCTAAGTCACTTACACGTATACGGGATCGAGGATGGTCTCTAGGCATGCTATGAGATGACGATATACCGTGATGCTCGAGTTTATGAAATTTTGTTTTTTCTATTTTCTGTGAACTCCAGTTTCTTTCTTGTTACTATGGACATATGATTTTCTTTATTGTATGGACTTTCATTTTATCAGTGAAACTCTGTGTTGAATGGATTTAGAATATTAATGTAATAAATAGTACAGGTCACACGGTTACGGAGAGACGACGCAGAAATCGCATGTCATGAGTCCCTTCGTCGGAGAGCGATGGAATGGACTCGAGCATGGAATGGACTCGAGAATGTAAAAGTCCTCGACCGGAGAGTCGAGGCCGGAGAATATAATGTCCTCGACCGAAGAGTCGAGACCGGATAATACAAAAGTCCTCGACTAGGGAGTCGAGACCGGAGAATACAAAAGTCCTTGACTAGAGAGTCGAGGCCGGAGAGTATAAAGTCCTCGACTTGGGATCGAGGCCGGAGAAGGATACCCTATGGATTAATTCCTTGATAGGAGAGTCGAGGCAGGAGTAGGATAAAATAACCTGGATTTGAGTTACAAAACCCAGAGAGGTCCTAAATCTGGGTATGGACCTGATGAGGTCTCGGATATGGATTATAGGATCCAGCGAGGTCCTAGCTATGGATTATAGGATCCGGAGAGGTCCCGAACTTGGATAAAATGATTCGGAGAGATTGTAAATTCGGTTAATGGATACAAAATGAATTAGGAATTGGATATTGACCCAGAACAGTCATGGATTTTGTTAATGATCCGAAGAGACCATGGATTTGATTAACGGATCTAGGGCTATTCAAAACATACCTTCCAAAGCAAGGCATGTTTTGGGGGGGCAAATGTTAACCCGCCTTTTGGCAAGGCCATAGACAGGCAGATTTAACTAAATCAGTTGCTCAGTTATTGCATCTGGAATACGATGTGTTCTAGTTAATTGGATGGATGGACAATTAATCACGGATGGTAGTCATGATTATGAAGCCAAGATTTGGCATATTCGATGGACAAAAGTCATGGGATACTCGAAATACGAGTTTTGACAAAAGTTGAGTTATCGCGGGTTTCCTAGAGTGGGTCGGCATGTTGGAGTCCGAAATGGGTCGGCATGTTGGATTCTCGAGGGAGTCTCGAGTGGGTCGGCATGATGGAGTTTCTAGAGAGTCTCGAGTGGGTCGGCATGTTGGAGTCTCGAGGGAGTTCGCATGTTGGAGTCTCGAGGGAGTCTCGAGTGGGTCTGCATGTTGGAGTCTCGAGTGGGTCGGGATGTTGGAGTCTCGTGTGGGTTGGCATGTTGGAGTCTTGAGGGAGTCGGCATGTTGGAGTCTTAAGGGAGTATTCGAGTGGGTCGGTATGTTGGAGTTTCGAGTGGGTCGGCATGTTGGAGTCTCAAGGGAGTCGGCATGTTAGAGTCTCGGGTGGAGCCTCGAGTGGGTCGGCATGTTGGAGTCTCAAGGGAGTCGGCATGCTGGAGTCTCAAGTGGGTCGGCTTGTTGGAGTCTCGAGTGGGTCGTCTTGTTGGAGTCTTGAGGGAGTCTCGAGTGGGTCGGCATGTTGGAGTCTCGAGTAGCTCGGCATGTTGGAGTCTCGAGGGAGTCTTGGTGGGTCGGCATGTTGGAGTATGGAGTGGGTTGACATGTTGGAGTCTAGAGTGGGTCGGCATGTTGGAGTCTGGCGTGGATCGACATTTTACATACTCCAGGAAAGCAGTGATCGACTATATGGACTCGACTATGGTCCTAATGGGCCCGGATCACTCAGGAAGCCCATTAACTTGGATTTTGCCTATAAATACGGCAAGCGGCGCTTCAGAAAAGGGATCATAATTCGGTTTCCCTTCTTATTCCTCATTAAGTTACTCTGCCATAATTGTTTTGAAAACTCTAGATTGTAACTGTAATTGATTCTCATATCAATAAAAAGGAAATTTTTGGAGTGGACGTAGGCCAGAGTCAGCCAAACCACTATAAATCCACTGTTTTTTCTGCTTTCTTTTTAATTTTTACCGCTCTTCATATTTATACTCTCTACATACACTATATCTGCTATCTGTGACTGTTAGTTGGTGCTTTCATTTACGTTTGAGTGTTAGTGACCAATTTTGGCGCTAACACATAGAATCATACACAAAACAATATAGTAAATTTAAAGTTTAAATTAAAAATTAAAAAAAGTTTGAACATAAACTATGCGAAAATTGGAAAGATGCAACTAAAAAAGAATCGCATCAGAACTAATTAGATTTGTTAATTTTAAAATCAGTGGTGGATTTTTTGTATGATGTTTTCAAAATATATGATGGTTGCACATCTTAGTTGTAAAAAGCCTTACACTTTGTATTTTAGCTCAGCAAATAGTTAGAGTATTTACATCACTACTGCTCAATGTTGCAATTATACGACAGTAGAGAATCTTGCCTATTAATAGCTTGTCCCATTGGTGTCTAATTTCATTGAGGCATTTACAAAAAAAAAATTAAGCTATTAATATGGCTCTAACCATTTTGATTTCACTCTCTTAGTAGAGATTATTCCAAGTTCACATCTCATAAACAATACACAAGAAAATTTATTCAAACTCGACTAAAATTTATATATTTAGGCATGGATTTCAAGGCAAACATGCTAGACACAACATAAAAACCCATTAATTGCTTGGTAGGCTAGGTAGGTACTGAGATCAAGTTTCAGTGCAAAGAGCATTGAATAAAATAATCTTTGATCACATGAAGAATATGATTAAGCTTAGACATAAAATCTATAAAACTACATTTGGCAGCACAAAATACATATAAGAACTATTTGAGGGAATTAGAAGTAACACAGAGATAGATTGTGAATGAAAGAGTAATAATATAACAATGCGATTCCACTTAACAAACCCATTTGATCCATCCATTCAGGGGACACAAACTCCAAATCAATTAGCTTCCCCCTTCGTAAAACAAACATACACTAAAGTAAAAAAATATTACAAAATGCAAGATAGAAACAACTTGAATTCTAAAAGAAATCGAACTCTAAAAATTTATTACCACCATTCATTGATCTTAAATTAAATAAATTATCATCGTTCAAAGCCTAAATCATTTTTGTAAATTAGGATGACACATTAACTAAATTAGATTTCTAACAGAAAACTGAAAAAAATACATTTTAGATATCTTAAAAGAAACTAAAAACTTGCTCAAAGTATGGAGAGAATTCTTAATTACCGAGGGTTTACAAATCTCAATGATGATGAAGCCCGCACTCTTCAGTCACTCGAATTCCAAATTAGAGTTGTCAAACATATCATTCTTACCCTTCGATTGATTAAAGCTAGAACTAAGGGTGATGGAATGAAGATAAAGAGATCGCCTCCTTTTCTTCTATCGTGATCTTGGCAGAAACATGTGTAAGCGGGTTGGGTTGGCTTAGGAGATTTAGTTTGTTAGCTGGAAAGGGGTTAGGTAAAAAAAAATTAAATGGGCTGGACCCAACCCTTTTAATCTTAGGGTTAGTGGGTTGGGTAAATGGGTTAGGCTCTGTTTTGACGGGCCTATCTATAACAGCCCTACTTTCTACACCATATATATAAATAAATTTAATTAAAATAAAATTGTCTGAATTCGATATTTAATAATTAATATTTTGAAATTTTTTTGGTTAATTATATTATACTTAATAATTTTGTTTCAATAAATTAAATTAGCAAATACTTTTCAAATAATATATTAAAACTGAATGAAATGTTTTAACGGAATGTAAATTTTTTTGAATTTTAAATAATTTTTACGTGATTGAAAAGTGAAAAATAAACTAATATAGAATCGGAAATTATCCAACTGCCAAAATATAATTTGCAGAATGAAATATAAATTTATTTAAACTAAATTGAAATTTAATTACAAATAAATTAAAAAGTTATTTGAATTAAAAGAGCACAATATGTAGCCCAAGCCCATTTAAAAATTCTTATTCCTTTTCTTTAACATGAACCTCTATTCTTCTATGTTCTACACCTGTATCGAACCATTCAAAATTCGATTCCACCATGCCTCTGTTCCTAATTTCTGCCCTAAATAATAAATCGCGTCCAAAGAAAAAAACATGTATGTATACGTGAGTGTTGGAACGTCGATAATTGTAGGTAAAGGTAGAGATATGCACATAATCACCGTTTGAGGGGTCGTAATTAAGAGGGATATGGTCGATGGCAGCTAGCGATAGGGGTGTTATGGTATGGTGCTATCGACCGGGTTGCTATAAGGTGTACATCCTCAACTTCTTCCATTATTCTAACTTATAACCAACTTATCCATATTTCAATGTATGGTTGCAACCACTCTATAGCTGGAATATACAGGATTTGGCGTACAATATATTTATATTTATAGGAAAAATATAAGTACGTTCACTCAACTTTTCCTAATTTTTGAAGATCGACTAACCTAAGCTCTGATACCAAATGCCAAAACCCGCAATCTAGTAGGCCTGAATTTTTGCTGAATCAAAAACCCAAGTCCGCCAAAGTATAGATCATTGATTTGACATCCTACAAGTAAATAAATAAATGTATATCAGAGCACTATCGATATAACTCATAGAGGAATAGTAAAGTGTAATAAAATATATAGTTACTGACTAACTTAACACTTTCAATATCAAGTATCCTTGTAAGTCCTGAGTATGCATTAGGAGACCAATCCTTCCACAGTTCCTATCATGTACCAGTATGTGTCCCTCTAAAGCTGTCCTATGGGATATAATGAGGAGTAGGTCACAACAACATTCTATTGACTGTTAAATTATACACTTTGTATATAGCAATAGATTATGTCAATTGCTTTCCATAACATGTTATATATATATATATATATATATATATATATTATTTTACATATTCATCTCGACTCCACGTTCGCATACGATATGCCCCATCTACTCGAAGTACAGTATTACTACTTATATATACACACACACAAGTACCATGGTCCTCCTTTGGACCAAGATACTATCCCCGCTAGCATCTTTAGTTTTGCACCGTCGGGCATCATCATTAATGTCTAGGCTAAATTGCACGTGTATAAAGTAGAACCTTCCGTTAGCACCTAATAACAGCATCACAAATTTTTAGCCATATTCTATCTTGATTTGGGGATTTACTAACTTGTTTGCTTCCTTTTTTGGACTCAACTCTACGGATTACCCAATTGTTTTTGAAAGAATATTTCTATGGGTTAACTAGCCTTGCCCTAACAAATAAACTAGCTGTTTGCGCCAAAATTAGTCATAAACCCCAAATATCATGAAAGCACCAGTGTATGAATACAGATCAATAGTATATGATCACAAATCACAGATATAAGTAATGTAGAGGATAAAAAATGAAGAATAATAAACTTGAAATGGAAAGAAATAGACAGAGACACAAGACATATAGTGGTTCGGCTATCTCCGGCCTACGTCCACTTCAAAAATTTATCTTTTATTGACTTTCCTTGATGGTTACAACTGATTACAATGGATTACAGCGACGAAATTCAAGTACAAAAGCAGCCTTGTAGCACAAAGATGATTTCGGTAGAGTTTGGACGTCGGATAGCCAATGATCCCTTTTCTGTAGGCTCTGAGGTGCTATTTATAGGCGTAGGCTGCAAATATGACGCGATCGATCCTAGGTGATTTGCACTCAGTCCATGATCGATACGGACCAATTTCGTATCGATCAAGATTTGGCCCAATTGAGCCAAAACTGGACAAGAACATTCCTTAGGTCGTACGTAAGCTCCTGTGAAAATTTCATAGCATTTGGACCTGAGGGTTGTATGATACGATCGATACAAATTAGAACTTCCTCAATACCGCTTGGTCTGTATCGATCAATTCGTATCGATACTTACTCGTATCGATACTAAGCATGTGCGCATCGGCGATGTGGCGCTATTTTCGAGGCTCGATCCCTTTTTAATGCCCGAGTTGAATGCTTCTTCCCTAGGATAATGCTTGCTCCTCGTTCGTGTCCAAGATGTACTTTACATCCATTACCTCGCATCTACTAGTTCGTATCAGTTCTTCCTTTCGTATCCAACCTGGATTGCTTCCCTTCGTGTCGATCCTAACTGCATCATTCACTGTTTGATCAACATGAGCCTGTACCGAGTCGAAATACATTGCACACTTCTCTTTGATCGTTACAAACAACCCGATCATATCGGTCCTGGCTATCTTTTTCGTACCGCTCCCGAGCGCCTTCTTCATGTCGACCACAAGTACTGCATTTTCTCTATTCAAGCTCATGAATTGACCGATATGAACTGCATCAATTCGAAGTAGACTGCTTCGCTCCATCCTGATCGATACGAAATAATCGAGTCGAACAAACCATCAAGCACCTATCTATCCAACTTAAATTCACAGCCATCGAGTCGAAAACCACTTTACCTTCCTCACTGATCAAAGCGAACGTCTTCTTCGTATCCATAGGCATCGATACGAATAAGACCTCCTTAAGCATGAATCCATCAATATCCCGAGCAAACAAACTCCATTTGGCCTGAAATTTGAAACATAGCCTTTTCCATCCTTGCTTTTCATTTTCTAGCAATTTCTCCTTGATCGGAGCTTGGTTAAACCTGGTCGACATCCATAATAACCTTGTTTCAAATCGATCTCCTATCCTAATATCCATCCTTTCTAGCCAATTTGTTGATATTCCAGCCTTGACTAAAAGGTGAGATAACATTTGCCCCCTAAAACATGCCTTGTGATAAGAAGGCGTGTTTTGAATATTTCTGAATCCGACATCCGAAGTCCATATTTCGTCTATAGCCATACCATCCGATTCATAATCCAATCCATCACTAAGCCATCCCATCCGATTCATATCCAATCCATCACCAAGCCATCCCATTCGAGTGCATCATTCTTGACTGCTCCGAGTCAATGTCTGATTCCAAATCCAGTAACCAAAGACTTAGCCAATTCCATATCCATCCGAACCCAATAACCGAGTCCTAATCCATCCTCATCCAGTAACCAAATCTAGGACCTCTTCAAGTCGATATCCAAATCCTTTTTCGTTCATGGTCGATATTCGTATCTGCAACCTCTCCGGGTTCTTTCCAAGCGTAATCCACACTCAGCGATCTGTGCCAAGCAATGCTTTAGTATCTATGGTCTAGTGTCCTTGAACGCTGAGTAATGCCATGGCTTAAGTCCTAATCCGAATCCTGGTCGCTCCGGACCCTTGCCGAGCATAGTCCATACTCGACGACCTGAAATAGTAACCAATAATATAGGGCATAAGTCCTAGGCCGAATCCTGGTCTCTCCGGACCCTTGCCGAGCATAGTCCATACTCAATGACCTGAATAAGTCAATTGCCACACTCAGACAAAGCGACTTACCCCTTGCCAGGTATAATCCATACCCGACGATCATTTACCAAAAGCCAGATAAAAATTCAATCAAAGACCAATCCGAAATCCAGATCAAATCAGAAAATGAAAAATCCATACAAAAAATCCAAATCAATATCTAAACCAGAAAACAATCATCCAAACAAGAGTTCAAACCCGAAAACAAATAAAACCAAAAGTTCAAACCAAACTCCATAGCCAAACCAGAAAAAGAAAATGTCCAAACCAAATGGAAAAACAGATTCCATAGCGTCGTGGTTTATCATCATTCAGAGCATGCCTAAGGGCCATCTCCATCCCCGTACATGAGTAAATGAGTTGGGCGTTTGCCTATAGTTTGCTATTTATTTCATACCATCTCTATCATTTGATAACCAATCGACTATCATTCCTGGGCCTCGTGCCATTTTTATTTGAGGTAGATGGTTGCTGCTTCCATTCCACCACCGCATTCCGAGCCCCGACGTATTGTCGTAACTGGCCATTCCTTACATGCTCCTTGATTGTATCCTTTAGATACCTGCAGCTATTGGTATCTTTCCCATCCAAGTCATGAAAGAGGCAGTGCCTTCCCGATGCCCTCTAGCGTTTCGATGGTTCTCTCTTTGCAGGCCTTCGGTAGGGAAGGCGATCTCGAGTCTCCATGAATATCCATTCTAATGTCTCGTTTAATCCTACGTAAGTGGAAAATTTTGGCCCTCTTCGCCGCTTCCTAGCTTTTCCTACTTCATCATCCAAATTCCTTATTCCTTTTCTTTATCTTTATCCTAGCTTTCGCTGGATGGCCCTCCATCCTCTGTCGTGCTCACCTTCTTTAATTTCATATCTGAACATGCATCTTCCTACCGAAGGAATCTCTCAACTTCGTGAAAGAATTCTCCAAGATCCATTGGTGGGTCCCTTATTAGAGGCACTTTGAAATCTAAATTCTCTTTGACCCCTAACACTGCTGCCATTAAAACCATAGATGGATCCAACCTATCCACCGAAGCATCTGCTGCATTGAACCGAAATAAGAAAGCTTTGAGTGATTCCTCTGTCCTTTTCTTTACCGATGTTAGTGTCATTAAGTTCTTCGGCCTTTTTATATGAACCTGAAACTGCTTCAGAAACCTATCCACCAATTCTTTCCATGTCCTGATAGATCCCTCTTCTAGTTGTCTAAACCACATAGCGGCTATAACCGTCAAGTACAGAGGGAAACATCAAGCCATAACTTCCTTCGATGCCGCCATCACTTCCATGTGTCGTGTGTACCTCATCAAGTGATCGGTAGGGTCAGCCTTGCCATTATAAACCTCTAGCATAGGTAGCTTGAATTCTGGTGGATTCCGAGCCATTCTGATGTTACGAATAATTGGACTCCTGTTTACTCCTTCCAGATCTTTGTTTGTCAAACCTCCACGCATAGTTCGCCTGATAATCTCAGCCAATCCAGCGTTGTCCATCAAGGGTTGCCCCCCAAGTCCCCAAGGGAATTCTGGTACGTACTCTTCATCATGTGCTCCCGCATTCCTACTAGCATCTTGTTGTGTGGTGTCATCTGGAATCCCCCCATGAATTGGTCCATTGTTGCCAAGCGGCGTGCCCCTGAGCCTGGGTCCTTCCCGATTAACAATCGTGTGCTGATTAGGGGCTGCGCCCTGCTGATTAAGGGCTGCGCTCTGTTGAGCTGCTCCATTCGATTGCCTATTGGGTCCTTCTACTCCAACTCCATCGATCTGAACTCCTGAAGCTCTAACTGTTCCTGCTTGTCCAAACTGTCTAAGGAAATTCTGCATCATTTCCTTTTGCCTTTTCAGAAACTCTTCATGCATAGCTCCCATCATCATCTCCATCTCGTCTCTGGTGATAAATGTCGAAGTCTGAACAGCTCCTGATGATGCCTCCTGGCTTCCTTCATGCCGACTTCTCTCTGCTCTTTGTCTTCTACTTGATTGCCGGGTCATAGCTTTTCAGATCTGAATCCTTAGGCCTTCAAATTCAATATCCAAGTGATAGAACCCCTGAGTTAGCTTTTCTCGGTGAATGCACCAAAGTGTTTGCATTAAAATTGGTGACAAACCCCAAATATGATCACAAATCACATATCAAAATAATGTAGAGGATAAAAAATGAAGAATAATAAACTTGAAATGGAAAGAAATAGACAGAGACACAAGATTTATAGTGGTTCGGCTATCTTCGTCCTGCGTCAACTTCAAAAGTTAATCTTTTATTGACTTTCCTTGATAGTTACAACTGATACTGAGGATTGCAGTGATGAAATTCAAGTACAACTGCAGCCTTGTAGTGCAAAGATGATTTCGGTAGAGTCTGGATGTTGGATAGCCAAAGATCCATTTTCTATAGGCTCTAAGGTACTATTATAGGCGTAGGCTGCAAATATCTCGCTTAGATCTCGTGAGACCTCTTCTGGCACGTGAATGGGCCCACACGAACGATCCCAGATGATTTGCACTTAGTCCGTGATTGATACGAACCAATTTTGTATCGATCAAGATTTGGCCCAATCGAGTCGAAACTTCACAATAACATTCCTTAGGTCGTAGTAAGCTCCTATGAAAATTTCATAGCGTTTGGACTTGTGGGTAGTAAGATATGATCGATACGAATTAGTACTTCCTCAATGCCGCCTGGTTCGTATCGATCAATTCGTATCGATATTTATTTGTATCGATACTAAGCACATGTGCATCAGCAACGTGGCGCTATTTTCGAGGCTCGATCCCTTTTTCATGCCGAGTTGAATGCTTCTTCCCTAGGATAATGCTTGCTCCTCATTCGTGTCCAAGATGTACTTTGCATCCATTACCTCGCATCTACTAGTTCGTATAGGTTCTTCCTTTCATATCCAACCTAGATTCCTTCCCTTCATGTCGATCCTAACTGCATCGATCACTGTTTGATCAACACGAGCCTGTACCGAGTCGAAGTACATTGCACCCTTCTCTTTGATTGATACGAACAACGTGATCATATCGGTCCTGGCTATCTTTTTCATATCGCTTCCAAGTGCCTTCTTCATACTGATTACAAGTGCTGCATTTTCTTAATTCAAGCTCGCGCATTGAACGATACGAACTGCATCATTTTGAAGTAGATTGCATCGCTTCATCCTGATCGATACGAAATAATCGAGTCGAACAAACCATCAAGCACCTATCTATCCAACCCAAATCCACAACCATCGAATCAAAAACCACTTTACCTTCCTCACTGATTGATGTGAACGTCTTGTTCGCATCCATAGGCATCGATACGAATAAGACCTCCTTAAGCATGAATCCATCAATATCTCGAGCAAACAAACTCCGTTCGAACTGAAATTTGAATCATAGCCTTTGTAGCCTTGCTTTTCATTTTCTAGCAATTTTATCTTGATTGGAGCTTGGTCAAACTTGGTCGACATCCATCATAACCTTGTTTCCAATCGATCTCCTGTCCTGATATTCATCCTTTCCAGCCAATTTGTTGATATTCCAGCCTTGACCAAAAGGTGGGATAACACTAGCAAACAACTATGGCCATGCATTACTTAACATGGCCCAACCTAGTAGGAGGCGTAGCCCATTAGGTGTAATCCTATCTTTTCCGTTTTGACCGCACTGGACCAATGACGCACCGAACCTATGTAGCTCTTACTCTTGAATTGGTGCCACACCTGTTGACATAACATTGTACTACTCACCATTCTATTTAGATTGCCAAAAGCAATCAAGGCAATACCCAACATTTTCTATTTTTTGAGAAAAACTCCACTTTTTATTATGGTATTCCTTTATCTATATGCAAGTGTATACTCTCCAGTCCTACGATTGGATATATCCCACATCGGTATAATATATACACAACTACTGGTAGCCCCTTGCGGTGGGCAAACTTCTATTATGTAAAACTACTAACCTCGCATTCTGACCACTTTAATGGCAATGTAATTCTTATTTACTAATTGTGTACACACACATAGAGATGTATGTATGCGTGTGTGTATTTCACACCAATTATAACATATAATTGAATATATGCTCATTTAGTTATTACTTTTCTATACATTCAATCATCGTCATTCAATAAATCTTGCATAGCTTACTTTTGATTTATTCTTATCATTTAGTATCATTTTTTATCCATTTATAATTTATTGCCTTAAGTGTCATCTATTATTTCTCTTTCATTTAACATTGTTGGATGAAATCCCCTATTTCCTTTTTAACTAATATCTCTCTTTAATTCTTAATTAGACTAATTATTTCCCTATTCGTTTAATTGTATCTTCTTTGTTTAGGTTTGTTTTCTACACCATCTCAAATCACATACTTTAGCTTTGTCATTTAAATTGTTGTCATTATTCCCACTTACATTAATTTAGTTATTGTTAATCCAAAAAATGGATCAATACCTGGTTTGAGTGTGAAGCACCAGCCTTGTTCTTAAAAATCAACAACATAAATAAAAGGTGTAGAAAAAGACAGTAAAAGAAATAAGATAAGGAATTTTTATAAAGGTTCAGCTATTAATGAAGCCTCTGTCCACTTTATATTTTTATTACGATTGATTGTTGTTACAAGTAGTGTTTGATTACAAGGCTTTTGATGATCCTTAACTAGATTGAATCTCCAGAGTTAGAATCCACTGGAGAATCACATTGAACTCCTCTAGAGATTGTTGTAAGGGAGATAGAGAGTGAAGAATGTTTCCAACAGAGCTTCAGCAACCAGTCCAGATAAATCCTATTTATGTTGTAGGAAAACGGTATTTATAGAGATCAGAGGGCTTCTGGGCTAGGCCACTTCGTCAATTGCTTGAAGATGGACACAGGACGACCTAAGGGAGTTTAGCTCGTGATCCAAGCCAAAATTATAAATCGCTGGCGATCCATATAGCGATCCATTGACTTGGCTTACTCGCAAGCTAATGACTTAGCACTACTTTCCATTGTCTCGCCAAGCTAGCTCGATAAAGACCTATGAACAAGTATGAATCGCCGGCTATCCATGGTGTATGGATCACCAGCGATCCATACACTTAGCATATTTTCCCAATCTTCCTACTTTCCTTCTTTTCTTTCATGCACCATAACGACCCACCATCTTGCATGGATCGCCAACGATCCACAGAGTATGCTTCACTGGCGATCCAAGCACTTAGGCTATTTTTGGAGTTTGGAATTTGGGATGTTTCCATGGGCCATGTATTGTCATTGTTTGTGTAGTCTCATTGCACGTTGTTCCGTCTTGATGACGATTTACTAGCTAGTTGTGCTTTGGCTACCGATTGGGTTGAACAGATGTTGGTTTCCTGGTTTGGTCAAACTCAGTCGTTGCTTTAGTAATATGGCTTGGCTCTCATTAACTCCTTGCTTAGCCTCTTTGGTTAAGTTTTAAGTCATTCTGATGTCACGAAATTGCTCTGTTTTCTAGTGGGTCCTCCTGGGTTAAAAACCCAGATAACATTTGCCCTCTAGAGCACATGTTCGTTGTAAACAAGACGTGCTATGGAAGTTATCGCTTTTAATATCTATTCATCGAATTCCAAGTATTCACATTAGAGTTCTACGGATATATGGCAGGTCATGCAGTTGATTAGCTTGAATCTCGACCGCTATTGTTTATCGTAACTGATCAAAATTTTCTTATAGCTACCCAGTGTGCTTCGAAATGATGGATAGATGTCGGAGCTCGAGCTCGAGAAAAATCTACCACTAACCTTATAGGTCTCTAGCAATCCAGGTATGATGGATCGCATCGACTTGACCACTTGAAAATTTTGGCTTCAAAAAGATGGGTCACAAGCAATCCATGATGGATCATAGGCGATCCTATTACTTAGCTACTTTTTGCTTTATTCTTTTATTTCTGCATAAATATGTTTACTCGGGCTGACAAAATTACTTATTTGAGTTGATCTAATTCAATCTCTTCATGCGACTTGAGCCTTCGTGCAATCCAAACCCTGTTGCTTCCAACGATCTAATCCTTTCACTGAGCCGTGATCCCTTCTCGTGTTTTGCCGTGATTTTTTCCAGTGTTTTGTTGTGATTCTCCTAATTAATCTCAGATCGTTACTCATCAAAGCCCTAGCTTGGCGCTACCCTAGGTCACTACCGATCAATCCTTTAGCTCGCTACCGATCCATCCTTTGCTCACTGATTCTAAGTCTTCGATCACTCTCATGTTTTGGTGTTTAATCTAAGGTGGGTTTGCTAACCGTAATGTTTGCTTGACGGTGAGTTTGTATTTGCGATGTTAATCATGAGAAGTTCGAATTGATATGGTCTAATAGAGGAAGATAGTAAATCAACTCTTGAGTTTTTCTTAGAACGGCGCTCGGACCATGGTCCAGTGCTTTACATGTTTTTCTATCTCCGTCCATTAAGCCAAAATTGACTTATGCCAAGTTCCGTAGCTTATACTGCATGACACTTCGCTTGTCATTCCCAACTCTTCCGGTAGATTTAGACTAATATTATATACTTGCTGCATGCTCGGTGTCCCTGTAGTGAGAAGAGTTTTCCACGTCGCTTCGGATAATGCAACGATCGATAACGGGTAAGCATACAGGAAGTAAAAACAAATGGGAGCGATGTGGGATTTTTTTTCCCATTTCCACTACGAGCGGACAACCTACACGGGATAAAGCGTTTGTAGTGGTTCGGATGCCAGCTCACCCACTATAGACAACACGTTGCATTTGCCTCGGTACACACTTGTAGTCTGTTGCATGGGCATGAACTGATATCTCTTCAGAATTCAAGTGTCGTGGGAGAAGTTATTAACTTAGAGTAAAATCGCCTGACCGTTTTGAATGCGAGTTCGCCTGACCGTTTTGAATGCGAGTTTCATTATTTTAGAATGAAACACCCATCTTCACACCGTAAGTCAAGTGGAGAAGTATAGCCCTTTCCGTAACCAAGTTGATATCTGTCACTCTTTCTCCTACCTCTTCACAGGCGGAATATGGTCAATTGGTCCCGGTCAGGCCGATCGTGGATCGAACGCCTCCAAATTTTAGAGTTTTACTCAGTCCGCTAGAGAGGGCTTCTTCGAAGATTTCTACTAAAGTTCTTCATAACATCTACAGACAATATTGTATACCGAAGGAGGATGTACGTCGGCCAAAGAAGAACAAGTTTGCTAACATGCCTCCTTCGGGGTACACCACTTGCCACCGGTTTATGTGTTTGAATGGAGCCATGACTCCCTTTAATGACTTTCTGTGCGAGACTCTTTTGAACATAGGCATTGCCCCATTTCAGATTCATCCCAAGGGCTACGCCATCTTAACTTGCGTACATGTTATTTTCATGCAGACATTCAACCGCGCTCCAAGCTTCAACGAGTTGTAGTATTTTCCGTTGTTCAAGAGGAGAGATGACTGCCTCTCCTTGATCGTATTGAAGCCCAAAGAAATTTAAAAATCGTTCAGCGTCTGCAGAGCAACTTGTTGTAATTTAAGGTACATTTCTTCGTACAATGCCCGAGGGGTTCAATCAATTATGGACGACAGGAGGTAATTTCCTTTCCATATTTATCGTGTTCGGATGCATTGCCATGGAGTTTCTAACGAGCCATATACTTCTTACAGCTATTCCATGGTCGAACAACAATGTGTCTCTTGAAGAAGTCTTTCGGATTCTTAAGGCTGTTGATGCCAAGGAGAGATCCGTCAAAGTTTTTCTGACTGATGAGAACAAGAATCGATATGGATTATTGTATCTGGGTAGATTCGCTGTTCAAGTTGAGGTCCCCACTCCCACCCGATCCACGGTTCGCACAAGATCTACCTTTCCTTTCCGTGGTTCTGAAGAAGCCGCTTCTTAAGAGAGAAAGGGCATGTCCAGATGATCAACCGTGGAGACCCGTAAAGGAGGAGATGCTGCTGCGACTGGTCTTAATGGCCTGGTTAGTATGCCTCTGATCTCAAGGATGGAGAGGAAGATTTCAAGAAAAGGAAAGGCAATGCCTTATTAGACTTCAAAAAGGAAGAGGGGGAACTCGAGAGTAGTGGCGATGAGTCCACTTCAAGTGAGGACTTTACTCAAAATCCGACGATGAGGACTTAGAATTAAGCAATGAAACTCCAAGAATGAGCCCCGTGCTTCCTCGCTCAGCCCTTATAGATGTGGGCGATATAGACAATGCTCCAAAGAATAAAGAGCATCAGGATACCCCAGATAAAGATGTCGACGTAGAGTTCGGAAATTTAAGTGACGTCTATGTCGATTTTGATTCGCTTATGAGTGACGATTTTAAATTTGAGGAGGTGCCTCCTAACTTGAGCGGTACGATGCCCGAAGTTAGCCCAATTCTGCCCATGATGGCCAAAGTTAGTCCGACCCCACGTACGATGGCCGACCGATCCAGTTTGTGATGACGCTTTAGGCCTTCCCCTGAAACACATTACACATCTCATTAGGATTATACTCACTTGCTTATATTCTTTCCATGCATATTCTCTATTTATAAAATCTCTTATTTATGCTTTATGCCAGGTATGACGAGAGGACGTGGGCTCTACGAAGACATTGAAGAATTCACCGACTCCTAGTGTTAGTCTAAGCGTCCTTCCGGTCGTTATCAGCCTCGACAAATGGAGGAGGAGTACAGAAGGAGAAAGGAACTAGAGGCCAAGCCCGTTGCCAAGATGAAAGAGATCGGAGCTGGTCATACATATGTGGGTATGAGAAAAGGAGATCATTTGATGAAATGGAGGAGCCATCGAAGAGATCAAAATTCAACTACCATTCATACTCTTTGGAACAACAGGTTTCAGCTCTGATGTGCTCCTCAACGGGTCAAAAAATCCAGGTGACTTCTACTCCTACTCTGCCTTCAACTTGCATCCCGCCATCTTCCATTGTTACGACCCCCAATGCTTCACGCCCTCACCGGAGACCTGCCTATATTCTTTCTTCACGTCCCCCCAAGCTTGAGGCGGCGCTCGTCGGTTGGCTCTTGAGGGTAGTTAAGTTTGATCACGATCTGCACCCGGTTCGCAAAGATTTTTACATGCCATACCTTCAAGCTATTCATCACGATTTAGACCAAGCTGAAGGGTGAGAGAAATTATGTTAGCAGCTGGTGGAAACCAACTGCAATAACTACCCGAAAATCCTCTCTTTCGAGTTGAAGAAGGATGATTTTGAAAAAGCGTTATCAAAACGCGATGCTAAAATAGAACTGTTAGAGGAGAGGAAAGCAATGGCACAACAAGAGGGCAAGAGGAGCACCGACTTGTTAAAAGAAGTAAACAAGGCTCATGCTAGAATTGAGATCGTCTATATAGAAGAGATAAAGAAGGACCACACTGAAGAGGCGAAATTAAAAGAAGAAGTGGCTGCTTGTAACGCAACGATTGAGGCTCAAAGGAAGACCATTTCTGGTCACAACCTCATCGTTGAGGGGCACAACAAGACTATTTATGACCAAGCTGAGACAATTGCCAGGCTATATCTTAGGTCATGCAGTTCAGTGCCGATAAATCTGCTATCGAAGTTGAGATAGCCGCCGTAAGAGCAGATTTCCTGAGCTTCAGAATGCTTTTGAAAGAAAAATGGAGAAGCTAGACGCGACCATTATGAACTTTTGGGTTAACTCCCTGTTACACTAGGAGTGCCTTAACTACTTAGGTCCGAAGTTCCCGCGCACTCTCGCTTTAGTTTGGGAAGAAATCGTATCCCTCTTTTTCGATAGCGATGACTTCTATACCGAGTGGTAGTTGCAGGATGCCTATCTAAATGAAGAATCAAAGAAGACATTACTCGAGGGCCAGGAGATTCTTTGAGTTAAAAGAGAGAAAGAGGCCACAGATGCTGCCTTAACGACTGCCACCGAAGCGCTCACCAAGCCTTTTCTTTCTGGCATGGGTGAATCATTGGACCAGCCCTATGACCTGCCAGCAAGTTCAGAGCTCAAGACTCTTCCACAGGTAGTGGAACCATTGAAAGAAGGCAAAGGTGGCGAATATGAAGTCGACATTCTCGACCATACCTCTAGTGTAGGTAATGTTCTCGCTTCCTCCGAGTTTGAGAGCTTCCAATTAACGCCACAAGAGCAGGAAGAATTTAATGCTTTTTTATCTTATAGGTCCGTCCACCTTTCCTATTGATGTGCCAGCTTTCCCAGCTCCCTGATCCACTGCTATTTCTACGGCCTCCATGGTCATCACTGTTCCTCTTCTTGTTCCTGTTTTTACATCTGTGTCTGGCTCGCAGCCGTGGTTGAAGTCCTAAAAGATAGCCACGCTTCATGGCCTAGATGGACCTTCTTTTTCTTTAGAAGGAGACATAACATCGACAAAAATTAAGGAGAAGGATGTTCAGATAGAGCATCCTCGCAAGACTCAGCACGAACTGGTAGCTATCAAGAAGGAAAAGGTTGAAGCTATTAAAGCCTCAAAGAGCTCCTGTAAATCATGGAAATGCAAAGTGAAGTGAGAATCTTCTAAGATGGCTATAGAGGAAGAGGAGGACATTGCCACTAAGGTGTTCGTTCAAATTACCGACAGTGGCACCACTCCTGAGATGAAGCGGAAGCTGCCAACAAAGGGCGAAAAGGGGAGCAATGGAAGGAAGCGTTAAAAGGCTTGTGTGAAGACTAATTTGATTTTTGGTTCCTTTTGAGTCATTTTGTTCAAGCGCATAGTCTGCACTTAGTGTTTCCATTGTAAAGTCGGTATTTTCTTTTTGTTGGCCAGTGTTGTGTGGGTAGGCCCCTATATTTTAACCCGGTGTAAAGAAAATTATAAGTAATATATTGATATTTTGATTATTCATTTGTCTGCTCATATATGTTTTGTGCACTTGTGCTTGTTTTATTTTATACTTATCTAGTTCTGCGAGTACTACCAAAAATTCTTCATTTGAAGTAACAAAACTTAAAAATTAACAGAACTTAAAAATTCTTTGTCTAAAAATTCTTTGTTTGGAGTGACAGAACTTGTGAACTTATTGTTTTCACGTTTTTTTATTCAAGTACCGGTGTATGCCCCCCAGCTCACATGGCTGTTTACTTCAAACAATTTTCAAATGACCAATAACTTAGAGTTTAGCTAATTCTCATATTAAACTGGAAATTTGGCTAAGTCACAGCTTGATTTTCCCTTTTTCGAAAGTTGGAACTTTAGCATGTAATCCATGTTTCTCGTAATATTCCAGCAAATATGCAATATATGCCTGTTTAAGAGGTGCACATTGCATGGGTTAACTAAGGGCTGTTCTAATCATTAAGTGTCCTTAGTGGAAACTTTTATATTGGTTTGAAGGATTCCAATTTTGTTGGAGTTGTGCTCATTATATTGATTATAGAAGCAGTTGGCAATAGTTATGAGATGCGTGATTTTCGGTGCTCCTTGGCGTTGCCTATGTTCAGGCCATGCGAAATGAGTATGTTTTAGTACTACCCGATGCTGCCTATCTTTGGGCAAGGTAAGGGGTTTAAGTTTTAAGAACCTACGCATGATTTTTCATGATTCTCGGTGTTGCCAATCTTTGGGCAACGTGAGGAACTAGTGTTCTAGAATTTAGTGTGTGGCTTATGAAGTGTGCAGCTTTTCATACTCCTTGGTGTTGCCTATCTTTGGGTAATGTGAGGGGTGTATGTTTTGGCGCGACTTATGAGATGTGCGATTTTTTGTTCTCCTCGGTGTTTCCTATCTTCAGGCAACGTGAGGAGTTAGCATTTTGGAGATTAGTGCATGGCTTACGAAATGCATGGCTTTTCGTGCTCCTCGGTGTTGCCTCTCTTGAAGCAATGTAAGGAGCATATATTTTGCACGGCTTGTGAAATGTGTGGCATTTCGTGCACCTTGGTGTTGCTTATCTTCGGACAACGTAAGAAGCATATGTTTTGGGACTTAATATGCGGCTTATGAAATATGGGACTTTTCGTGCTCCTCGGTGTTGCCTATCTTCGTGAAACATGTGGAGCGCATGTTTTAGCCTTCCCGATGTTGCCAAAGCAACACTAGTTTTTAGAAGACTAAGATCCGGTTCCACCGATCTAACTGTTAGAGTCGATTTTCTTCCATCGACCTGGCGAGCAATTATTATGAACATGGTTTTGCTGGTTCAAGAAGCAAACTTTATTAAGGAATGTATGGCAGTTTTTTCCTATGTATGATGCCCACAGCATCCTGAGATGGCTTATTTGCTGGAAAGTAAAAAGTAAACGAGGTAGCTTTAAGATAAAGTAACAGCGGAGCGGTTTGCTATTACATGCCCTGGGAACTTGAGTTCCGTCGATGGTTGTTACCTTGAAAGTCCCGTCTCTTAGCTTGATGATATACGGCCCTTCCAAGTTTGGTCTGAAGTTCCCTGGAATAGGGTAAACTCGCTAGAGCACAAGATCTTCCACTTCGGAGGTTTGGTTGTGAACTTTGGAGTTGAAGTACCGTGCGACCCTTTTTTGGTGGGCGACGGTTCTCAACTCTGCTTCTTCTCTTTTTTCGTCAATCATATCTAGCGATTCGAGTGTGAGTGGGCTTCCAGTTCAACATGAATCATTACTTTTGAACCATACGCTTAGGCGAATGGAAATTGGCCAGTTGCCTTTTTGTGGGTAGTTCTGTAAGCCCATAGTGGAACTTCATCAGCCTAGTTTCCTTTTAATTTTTTTAGTTGCTTTTTGATTGTGGACTTGATAATCTTGTTTATTGCTTCCACCTGATCGTTTGGTTGCGAGTGAGCCAACATGGAAAAGCACTTTTTAATTTTAAAGCGCTTGCAGATGTCTTTGAAATCGGCACTTTCGAATTGAGTTCCATTGTCCGTGATGACTTATATGGCAAACCAAACCTACAAATAATGTTTTCAGTAACGAAATTAATGACTTTCTTTGTGGTTATAGTGGCCAGCGGTTCCGCTTCGGCCCATTTTGTTAAATAATCTATGGCAACTATAACATGTTTGGCCCTTCCTTTTGCTATTGACAGGGCGCCAATCATGTCGATTACCCATATTACAAACGACCATTGGCTGACCATTTGCATTAGCTACGTTGAAGGATTTCTCTTAATTTTGCTGAATCTTTGATAGCGATCGCATTTTCTGGCATAGTCTACAGCATCGTGGTTTCTTGTTGGCTGGAAATATCCATACCAACGGACATTCTTCGCTATATAGTCCCTGAATTCACCTTTATGTATCTCCTTTAGGATTCATTGTTCTTCATTATCGGTCACACACCTAAGAGGGGGTTTGAGAATCCCCTTCGATAGAGTATTCCATCCTGTATCATCAACCATGGCGCCTTTTGGAGATGCTTTTTCCGTTGGTTCCAGTAAGTTGGAAGGGTTCCCGTAAATAGATAGCACTTATCGATGTCATCTATGTCTCTGGCTTGATGGTTGTCTCGAGAATCCAGTCGACATTTATCCCATCCATGCTTAGGGTGGCTAAAGTTTCGGCTGGGATGAGCCTAATGATTGAGCTTCCCCAGAGCTTGCTAGTTTAGCCAAATAGTTTGCCTTGGTGTTTTGTTCTCGTGGAATGTGGGCTATGATAAAATGTTCGATATCGCTTAGCAGTTCTTGCACTTTAGATAGGTACGGGGCAAGATTCTCTGCTCGTGCCTGGTATTTCCCCTTTACTTGACTAACGATCAACTGGGTGTCGTTGTAGATGTGAATGGATTTTATCTTAAGTTCTTTCACCATCATTAGTTCCGCAATAAGCACCACGTATTCCACTTCGTTATTCGTCGTAGGGAATTCCAAGCGCAAGGTGTAGAAAATGGCTCTCCCTTCGGGGGTTTCGAGCGCTATCCTTGTGACTAAACAGAGATTGTTAGATGCACCATCTACAAAGAGTTTTCATTGAGTCTCCACCTCCCGCGGCGCTTCTTCTTCGGCATCCCATATGGTAAACTCAGCGATGAAGTCTACTAACGCTAGCCCGTAGATGGCTTTCCTAGGATGGTATGTGATATCATATCGACTTAGCTCTATGTTCATTTGAGGAGTCGCCCGACAGTTTCGGGTCAGTACAACACTTGTTTCAATGGCTGGTCAGTTAATACTTTGATTAGATGTGCCTGAAAGTATGGTCTTAACTTCCGGGACGCGATCAAGAGGCAATACGCTAGCTTTTCCAGTTTTGGGTAATTCTTCTTGCCTTCGGTGAACTGTTTGCTAATGTAATATACAGGTCACTGGATTTTTGCTTCTTCCCACACGAGAATGACACTCAGGGCATGCAGTAAGAGTGCTAAGTAAATGAACAGTTCTTCTCCATCCACCGACTTAGACAAGATTGGTGGAGCTTCTATGTATTGTAGCAGTTCTTCATAAGCCGTTTGACAAGCTTCACTCCATTCAAAGTTTTTCCTTCCCTTCTTCAGTGCATCGAAGTACGGTATGCACTTGTCTGTTGCTTTTGATATAAATCAGCTCAGTGCTACGACTTTTCCATTCAAGCTTTAAGTTCCATCTTATTTTTCAGGGCTTGGACTTCTCATAGCACTGTTATTTTTTATGGATTTGCTTCGATTCCTTGAGCACTTACTATGATCCTCGTGAATTTCCCAGTGGTTACTCTGTAGTGACATTTGAGTGGGTTGAGCTTTATTCCATACTTTCGGAGTATTTCGAACATTTCAGTGAGATTTTCTAGATGATTAGCAGCTACTCGAGATTTGACCAACATGTCATCCACGTAAACTTCCCTAGTCTTTCCGATTTAGCGTTCGAACATAGTATTCAATAGCCTTTGGTATGTTGCTCTGGCGTTTTTTAGAACGAATGGCATTACTTTGTAGCAGTACAGTTCCAAATCGGTGATGAAGCTGGTGTACGCTTGATATGGCTCATGCATCAGGATCTGGTTGTAGCCCGAGTATGCATCCATAAATGACAGCAATTCATGCCCCGCCGTTCCATCCACAAGCTGATCGATTATAGGGAGTGGGAAACTATCTTTTAGGCAAGCTTTACTTAGATTAGAGAAGTTAATACAAGTTTGCCATTTTCAATTATACTTCTTGACTAATACTCGGTTTGATACCTATTTAGGGTAAGTTGCATCTCGGATGAAGCCTTAGCCATCAGTTTATCGACCTCCTCTCTCAGTGCCTAGGACCATTCAGGGACCAAGCTGCGCCTTTTTGGCTTTACCAGTGTGAATTTGGGGTTAATATTGAGCGCGTGGCAGGCAATTTTGGGTGATACTCCACACATATCAAAGTGTGTCCAAGAAAATACGTCCAAATGCGGAGGAATTTAGTTAGTTCTGACTGCATCTCGTTTCCAAGGTGCAATCCAATTTTCAAAACCCGTGTTGGGTTGTCCATACAAATTAGGACAGACACCATCAATTCTACGATGCTGTCCGATCCTCCCCTGAACTCTTCTTTTTGGGTTCCAAAGCCTTGTCGAATCGAATATGGTCCCCGAGCCAGGGGCTGCACTATAATTGCTATTTACCGGGCTCACGATTGTGCAGAGTTTTCCTCACATCATTTCCTTTTTCCTTTCTTCTTGACTCATGCAATTTTGCAATGTAGCATTCTCAGGCGGTGCTTTGGTCTCCTTTCAGAATTCCGACTCGGTGCTCTGTAGGGAAATTCATTGTAAGGCACCACTGAGCCAATGCTATTCTAAAGTCGGCTAATGCGGGCCATCCCTAGAAGGCATTGTATGTTGACATTTCATCAGGTTGGTCAATTGTTTCCACTAGTTTTTTAGGCTCACCGGTAAACCCCTGAACCTTTATTTTGGCATATGGATACGCTTTTCATAACAGTCTTCATTTGATCGAAAGTACGTTTGAAGAGTATATTAATGGCACTGCCACTGTCAACCAACATCCGTCGAACTACAGCAGGTCTGTTTCCTATCGTCACCACCATTAGATCGAGAGTTGGAGCTTCGATCCCTTTGGTGTCTCGATTTCGGAACACTATATCGTCATTCAAAACACTTTATAGTTTGGCCGGAGTTTCATCTTCTATAGCTAAACATGATTCCTTTGGAGCGTGCTTTAACGAATTTGCATATCGCTCCATTTCCTCCCAACTTCTTTGTGTTGGGTATGGTCCCCCAGATATTTCGCCCCTACTTTACTAGTTCCTGCATAATTCCTTCGTTCTTAGAAGGTTGAGGAGCCACAGATTGATTGAGGTTTTGAGTCTTTCTTACATATTGTTGGAGCTTATTGTCCTGGATCAACTCCTCAATGAGATTCTTTAGATGGCGACATTCGTTTGTATTGTAGCCATATGTCTCATGGAAGTAGCAGAATTTTCCTAAGCACTTCTGCTACTTGGTTGCTTCCTTTTTAGGGGGCGTTTTGTTATCCTCAGTTTCTCTTGAGTCACGAGAAAAATGTTTTCCGAAGTGTCTTTTACTAGAGTGTGGCCTACGGGCCTAAACCCTTTGAACTTTTTATTTTTGTCGTTACCATTCTTGGAATTTTGACATTTTCTCTTTGAATTTCTGTCTTTCCTAATGATTCCTTTAGTAGTCCGAGAAGTGTGTGCATTTTGATTCATTACTGCATCACTTTGCCCGATATTCAATGGTTTCACACTAGTAGACTTTCGTTCCAATTCCTGCACTTCCTCTAACCTTAGGTACCGACTTGCTTTATGATTGATATCTTTTCTGGTGGTAGGTTGCTTCATCTTAATCCACTTTCTGAATTCAGTGTCCGAGTGGATGGCACAGACTAATGCAATAAAAACCATGTCTTCGTTGGGGTTGCTAATTTCCGTCATTGCAGTGTTAAACCTTTTCATGAATGATTTCAATGATTCGTTACATCCTTTGAACAATCCGAATAGGGACATGACGTCTTTTAGGTACTCAGTATAGAGTCTGAATTGATCAAGGAACCTTGTCGCTAGTTGTCAAAAGTAGAGATAGATCTTGGTGGTAGCCTAGTGAACCAAGTTGATGCAACTCCTTCGAGAAAGATAGGAAAACTTCTGCATCGAACAGCTTTGGAGACATTTGCTTCGTCATATACCAACTGTATTTGTACAAATGAGGTTTTGGGTCTTTTGTCCCATCATCGGACGAAATAGTTGGCATTGTGAATTTTTCTGGATATCTCTCTCAATATTTCGTTGGTGAAGAAAGTCCGACTTGGTTCAGATCCACAATCTTCATTTCTTCTATTTTTACTCTCCTCCATTAATTGTTTAACCATATCCATTATGTATGCCTTTGATATCCGATAGTCTTAAAGACGGTAATCGGTGACTATGACAAGTGTTTAACTTTGCAAACGGTCTTGGTGAGTGGGCAGAAACCAAGGCTCACCTTCTTCTAGAGAGCCACTCCTACAGGTCCCGTTGGCTTGTGGTTGGCCTAAATGGAGAAGTTTGAGTATTTCTAGCATTATCGAATGTATTGGCATTTTCTTCCAATTTGTCGCCTTGCTCTCCATCCTCTGAGTCGAAGAGATCCACATCTATAGCTTCCAATGTGGTCTTTTCCCATTGATTCAAGTTCAAAATAGGTTGCCTCACGGTGAACGGAGTACTTGCATTTCCATCCACCTTAAGTCCTGTTTTTCGCTTATTTTTGTGGCTATTTTTTGTTTCTTCTATGTAGACCGGAAACAGAGGAATTCTCTTTTCTATAGCTACCGCGGGTTCAGGCATAGTCCTTAGAGTAAGGTTTGACTGTAGGGTTAGGAGAGAGTTAAGCTTATCCATTATAGCCCTTTAGCTACTTTCCATTTTTTGGTTGATCTCATCAACCATTTTATTCAACTCATCACCGGTGACAACTTTGTGCTTATTGGAGGATGCTGGTGCCTGATTTTCTAGGTTAGCACCATTTACTTCAGTTTGTTGGGGAATAAGATCTTCTCTAGCTATTACCACCCTATGCATCTCCCAGAGGCAGTTCTTCTTCTTCCAGGAGCCATTGATTCCAAACAACGGATTCTTCAAGTAAAGATAAAGGATCTAACTTCTGGACCTATGGAACCAAAATAGATAGCTAGATTTGGATCCTGAGTTGGAGTTCTCAGTGAAAGCACCAAAATGTTAACCCAAAAATGGATAAACACCCTGGTTTGAGTGTGAAAGCACCAGCCATGTTCTTACAGAGCGAGAATACCGATAAAAGGTGTGGAAAAAGACAGTAAAAGAAAGAAGACAAGGAATTTTTATAGCGTTTCGGCTATTAATAAAGCCTACGTCCACTTTATAGTTTTATCATGAGTGATTGTTGTTACAAGTAGTGTTTGATTATAACGCTTTTGATTATTCTTAGCCAGATTGAATCTGTAGAGTTGGAATTCACTGGAGAATCACAGTGAACCTCTTTGGAGATTTTTGTGAAGAAGATAGAGGGTTAAGAAGATTTCCAATAGTGCTTCAGCAACTATCCCGAGAAGATTCCATTTATGTTGTAGGCAGGATGATATTTATAGAGATTGAAGGGCTTCTGGGCTAGGCCCCTTCGTAAATTGCTTACAGATGGACACAAGACGACCTAAGGGAATTTAGCTCGCGATGGTCTATGGATCGCTAGCGATCCATAGATTTGGCTTACTCGCAAGCTAACGACTTAGCTCTCCTTTCCATTGTCTCGCCTAGCTAGTTCGTTAAAGATCCACAGACAAGTATGGATCATATGCGATCCATGGTGTATGAATCGATAGCAATCCATACACCTAGCATATTTTCCCAATTTTTTTTGCTTTCCTTCTTTCCTTCCATGCACCATAGCGACCCACCATCCTGCATGGATTGCTAGCAATCCATGGAGTATGGATCGTTGGTGATCAAAGCACTTACACTATTTTTGGAGTTTGGAATTTTGGATGTTTCCATGGCCTTGTATCATCATTGTTTGCGTAGTCTCATTGGACGTTGTTTCGCCTTAATGACGATCAACTAGCTAGTTGTGCTTTGACTGCTGATTGCACTGAACGGATGCTGGTCTTTTGATTTGGTCGATGTAACGACCTGTATATTTTAAATAATTTTATTTGTTTATTTAATATATATTTAATTGAAATTTTGAGAAATTGTAAACAATACAATTTTGAAATAAAAATTTGATATTTGGAATGCGTCTATTTTAACATAATAACTGGTAAATTTACATCAGAAAATATGGAAGTTTATTTTTGAGTGTAATTCTATTTTAATTCAAGTCAGTTAATAATTATCGATAATAAAATATTTTTCAAACCTGAATATTTTTACATAGAAAATTTTTAAATCATCTTCTGACTGAGACAACATTTTTTGTTTTTCCAAATTCGGACTTCTTTAGCTCCGTCGATCTTATTTTTCTGCGTTTTGCTGCATTTTCCGCTAGTAGAAAATTCGAATTTTTAAAATTCAATCGTACCACTGATATTTATATACCGTGTTGATCGTCTCGTTGTGGGGATCTCTGTGGTATACTCATTTATATGCTTTGATATCCGGTGCTCAGCAAAATCGATGAAACAGATAATCGTATCGAAACGTTTGTGTCTTTGACATTCCCTATCCATTCAAACTTTTAAACGGCTAACTTTACCGACCACTATCATTTATTATGCATTTATTTTGTTAGAACAAATGGCCATTTGTTTTATATTTTCAAGAACCTTTTTTTACATTTTCCTGTTCAGTTTTCTCAATTGTCTACTTCTTTTGGAAAAGCCTGCATATCATCTCCCTGATCTATCTCCTCCCCATACTCTTCTCTTTTATTTCGGCCATAAAAAAATAAAATGTTCTATTCTCTCCATTTCATCCAACCACCGCATTCTTCTTCTCCTCTCCGATTCGACCACGGCACACCAATTTCCTGCTTGCTTTCACCGCGGCGCTAGCCTCACGCGCACACTCACTCTCACTCGCCTAGCGCCTCCACCATTTCTTTACACCTCTGGCCATCGCTTGAGCATGATGCAACCTACTCTTCCCTTCACGCGTCTTCCTCCACCTTGAAGCCACCGTCCTCCCTCTGCGTCCCCAGACTCTGCCTACCTCTGTGCGCTTCCGGATAGCACTGCACCGCGTTAGTCTTGCACCTCAATCACCACCCACGACCCGCTTTGCCTCATACCGTCCAGTCCGCCTCCTCGTGAAACGTAAGGCCTTCTCTTGTATGTATAAATAAGTAAGTACAAAATGTTATACTATATATATATATATATATATATATATATATATGTTATATAGTTTGAGGTCTGGGTGAATATGTATATGCTTGATTTTAAAAGCTATATTTGTAGATCTAGATTTTGTATGAGTTTTGACACTTCAACTTTTACATGTGTATAGTATAAATTATTGCCAACCCTATTTTGTTATTATGCGTGCATATATGCATGTTTATCGTAGTGTATATATATGAGTTATTTATATATATAAGCTTATTTTC
Source organism: Allium cepa (assembly GCA_030765085.1). Classification (NCBI taxonomy): domain Eukaryota; kingdom Viridiplantae; phylum Streptophyta; class Magnoliopsida; order Asparagales; family Amaryllidaceae; genus Allium; species Allium cepa. The sequence goes on from CM060931.1 coordinate 448,778,265, forward strand.
ATAGTTAAGTTTATATTTAAGTCAGATATATAGCTTTTACAGTGTGAAGTGTGCAATTTATGGACAGTCTATATACATATTAGAACTTCATATGTCAGTTATACTAGTATATATTCTATTGCTATATAAATGTATGTGTGTGTGTGTGTATTTATACAGATTTATGTTAGTTTATATATATAATATACATTGCATTAGTAGATGTTAGTTAGAATATAAAGACAGTATTATACACCTTGTTACAGGATATATATTAAGAATATATTAGTTGATTATGCTTTATGAAGTAACAGTTTCGACTGAAAGAGTCCATACATGTTTGCAAACTTGTTTTATTATATATATATATATATATATTATATGCATATATTTTATTATATATAAAGTTTTCCCAATGTAAATGAAGTGTTAAGTAATTTTGGTTGTTGATATATTATATATATATCGGCTTATATATTATAAGTTAGTACCGTGGTATAGTTTTGTTTTACTTTAGCATATATACGTTACAAAGTACATATATACGTCATGTAAATGAATTCTGTTTAGTGATTTGGGCTGTGTTTTTTATATATAGCATGTATGAATGTTGTGATATATACATTAGCTGTGTTTGCTGTTATCATGACTAGCTGTACTACTGAGATTTTGGGATTATATATATATATATATATAGTAAGTTATATAAATTTTGAATATATTATATATAGGTTTATAATGGTTTACATTGTTATATGAGTGGTAGGTTTCTTTTATATATATATATGTAAGTTTAAAACGTATATACATATTTGTGTGGTACGTATGTGTTAATTGCATGTCTAAGTTGAGTGTTATAAGTACAAATATGTTTGGTTGTTTAAAAACTATTGTTTTATTTAAAAGTACAAAAATATTAGAGTTTATAAATTATACGTATAGTTTGTACAAGTTATAATGTTTTGTAGCTTTGCTTATGCAAATGCAATGTCTTATATGTATGATTATATTTACATTTGAAATTCGATATATACATAATGTTTATGTTCCATTTTAGAGTGTGTACATACATCTATAATATGTTCTGTTAATTATGGGTCTTAATTGGCTTAAAATATAATGAGTTGAATTACATATATATATATATATTATTTATTTTATATTTGCCTTAAATTAAAATATTGGAAAAATATAAATATAATATAATTAATAATATATATTCTCTGTTTACAACAAAATGATTGATTTTTCTCTCATCCATCCTTATCTATCAACTCTAGTCATCAAACTCGAGTTCATCGTGCTTTGCTCCGAATTCGTGCTTTGATCCGTAGCTCATTTCTGTGTCCAAATTTCTCTAGCCTCGAAAGGTGAGCAATCACTCATGATTTACGTTCTTATATATATTAAATTTGATTTCAATTGAAACGACAATTGAAATATGCTGCTGTTAGTTATTTACATTGTTATATATATATGCTATTACCTGTATCTGTTCACCTGTGACATCTGACACCATTATTTGTTATTTATATTGATGATATATGCCTGTTATATTATTATCATATCTGTTATCACTCTACAAGTTCCCTGTTAGTATAGAATCGCTATGGGTTGAAATGATACATACCCGAACGATCTGTAGAATAGGAGAAAATCGTTACGGGTTGAAATGATAAACTCAAGCGATTTTCATTGAATTGAATTTGGGATTACAGGTTGAAATGATATATATACCTATATATATTTAAATTGCGGATTGAAATGATAAATATACGGACCACTTGACCATATGATAGAAAATGATATATAGACGCCGTTGGTCTATATATAAAGATTTTGAAAATGATTTCTATGGTTTTGGAAAGAAATATATGGTTTTATATGAATATTGGTTTTAGATATTATATAAATGTTATTTTATATATAGTTAAATTCTTGATTTTAAGCTATGCATAAATTTGTTTAATATAAAATAAGCTTAATAATAAAGTTTGATTTTATTAAAATATAATATGGTTAATTATTTATTTAAATTATATTTTAGTATAGAGTTTATAATGATTTAATAAATTAAGGATGAGAAGATAGATTTGAAATTGATTTGAAATTGCATTTAATTAAGAAATATGTTTAATTAGAAATCGATTTGGAACTTATTGAATTTGAGATTTTAAAGGATATAATTTTATAATTTGATTTTGGTTAAGGTGATTTAAATGAATATTTCGAGTTTAAATAAGTTGAAGGAAATATTTAGTTTATTTGTAATTTGGCATTTAATTTAAATAATATTGGATTTATTAAGTGAATAGTTCAAAACTAAATAATAATAAGGTTAAACTAAGATATATATGAAATTATCAAATTTAGTTTTGAGATTGTTAAATATTTAAAGCTTCGGAATATATCGAAATTTAAATGGTTTATTTGTGGTTCAAATCTGTATTTGAAATCGATATAATGGTTTATTGAGAACTGAATTGAATTAAAATTGATGATTTGAGATTTGATTAAATTTGAAATTTTGGGATCAGTGTTGATTTGGAATTGATTTGTGAAATTCGAGGAAGGTATTTTATTATATAAAGTATTTTAAATTACATTTAAAACTATTTATATATGTTACTCATAAATTTGTTTCATATAAACTATTTTAATATAAATTATTTTTAATATAAACTATTTTAAGTTATGACTATTTTATATAAACTATTTTAAATTATAAACTGTTTTATTATATATACTATTATTTATAAACAGTTAAGTAGGAAGTGTTATGATTCCAAAGCATTATGATTTATAAATTTTGATTTCCAAAGTATTATGATTTCCAATGTGTTTGATTTAGAAAGTGTTATAACTTTGAAGTACTAAGATTTCGTAAATGGAAATATTTGAGATGGATATATTTAAAATGGAAATGATATCGTATTTGGTTTGAAATGGAAGTGATATCATATTGATATGGTTTTGAAATGGCAATGATATTTTGGTTTTGAAATATAAACTATTTTGAAAGTTTATTAAATGTCCAATCGGTGTAATAATTACGTAGTTATTGAAGAGTCCGGGATTGGTTAGGGACATACTCTCTGTCTAAACCGAAAACTACTTTAATAACTATAATACGTGGAGTGTGATCCAGAATGAAGTGGTTGGAATGATGACGTTGCTGGATTCGAAGAAAGAGAACGATAATGGATAGCCTTGACACCTGTGTCAAATTTGAAATGACTTAAACAAGAGCCGTGCCAAGCCAATGAGGTTAGCCACCTCTAAGCGAATACACTTCTTCGTAAACTACTCATTACTTGTTTTTGATTGGTGCGCACCCTTGAATTGGGAGTGTTGTTTCGCGTTGTTGCGATCGTTGCGGCGATGCGTTCTCACCAGTCCGGATCAGGCGATTGGTAGTTTCACTACCTTGGGTATTGCCTCACGTGCCTTGTCATACTCGTATCCCTATGCGCGACCACTACGATTTGTTTTGTGTTATACCTATGGAGTACTCCCTGATAGCCCACTAGTTTACGGTGGAGTTTATAGTGCTGTATAGACTATGGCGCTTTTATAAAATGTGTTAAGGGGGATAATGGTAATGCCTTAACGCTATTTTGATACTTTATATTACTGATAGGCATTATCTACTGAGAGTACACTACTATATATAGATAGTTTAACAGATCCTTAGAGGATGGATATCCCAAACATCTTTTGAGTTACTCGTATTTTTAGTTGTTATTTCATTTGAGTTGGATTTATTGACATAAGAATGTTAATCCTGACTCGAGTGTTTTGTGTTTTGCATTACGCTCGGGTCAGACTGAGTGATACAGCTTTTGAGACTCGCCTTTGGAGTTGAGGCTTAGCTTGGAGATCCAGCTATCTATCCAACTTTCAGATATTCAGTTGATTCCAGTTATGTATTTTGATCTTGTATTTGACTATTGTATTCGAGACTTCTGTGTATCTTGTTTAACTCTGTTATATATATATATATATATATATATATATAGTAGCTTCATGAACTACAATTCTTTTGTTTTCCGCTGCACTGTTGTTATATTACTCTGTGTCTGTGATTCTGTGATTATTTATTTACTGTATATGTTGAGTTTTGCCAAATATAAACTTACAATCTGGTATTTTGAGCAATTCAACTCCGGCGTGTTTGGATGCGAACGGTTGAAAATACCAGGTCGTTACAGCTGAACTCAGTCGTTGCTTTAGTAATATGGCTTGGCTCTAATTAACTCCTTGCCTTAGCCTCTTTGGCTAAGTACTAAGTCATTCTGATGTCACGAAATTGCTTTGTTTTCTAGTGGGTCCTCCTTGGTTAAAAACCGGGATAATAGTTATACTTAAGGATTTTTGTACCTTAATACATTGGAATTACTTCTTTTCCCAAAGGAAATTGTTAACACTATAATTCTCTATAAATTAGTTAAAAGAAGACCTATGTTATATGTGAAATAATTATCTTTTATTTTTCTATTGTAATAGATAGTACAAAATATGATTATTCTTTTATTTTGTACTTCTCTTCCTTTTTGTTTACATTTCTTGTTATTTCAACCAATACGCTTTTATTTGTATTTTTAGACAATTTATAGAAATTTACAATGTTACACAATCCATTTTTATGTATTAAAATATTGTCTAATCCCAGTTTAATTTATTTCAGTTCTAATTTATGTTCAACAATCTATATAAACTAACCAAATATGAAATCCTAGTACGATTTCATTAACAATTTATTTACAAATCTGGGGACTATTTACACCCCTAACTTTTAAAATCCAAACTTATACAATATCTATCATGTTTAGGGTTTCCATAAGATATAGGCATATTTTCCATAATCATTACACACATATAATTAATTATTCAAATCGTTTATATCAATTCTTTCACGTATAAAATTAAATATTCAAATCGCAATTTATATTTAGGCATAAATGAAACAGATTCAAAATGATATAAACCCAATATTATTACAACATATATTATTTTCCACTCACCTTGCTTTAGATTTCAAATTCTCTAGATCTAGATCCATTCCCTTTTATTTGACTCCCTCTTCCTTTAAATCTAAAATATAAAAAGGGTATACACCTATTAGAATTACAAATCCGTGGAAAAGGATTGAATTAAATTAAGATTTGAGTTTAGGACTCACGATTTACCATTGTTTCTACATTTCGAATCGATCCTATTCGTTTCTTCACTTATTCTCCGTTTTTCTCTACTTATATATGTATAATATGATATAATAGTTTCATTACTTTAAGAATTTGGAGGAGAAGATTAAATGGTAGACTTTCAATAAGCAATAAGTCTTCTAAATAAATTAGGGTTAGGTTAGCTGATAATTTATAAGGGTTAGGGATTTATTTAGAGTGTTAGATCTAGCCTAGGAAATCTCGAAATCCATCTTAGATGAAAATCTAACTAGGCAGCAAAGAAAAATAATTTAGTAAATCAACACCGTTCAATTACATTGTAACAAACGGGCCTTTCGACTTTAGAAAATCACCACTAATATGCCCACTGTATTTTGTGTCAAGCATTCAAGTGCTAAAAAAAACCTATTGTTAGGGGTGAAAGAAGAAGATAGAAGAAATAAAAAAAATCACAGAATCTCACGATGCAAGGGAATAACATATCTTAATCAACATAATACTTTATAAAGTCATTTCAAAAATGATACATCAGAGTCATACTTATACAATTCTTACTTTAGACGGTTATAACAGCCTATCCCTACCTAACTGATATAAGATACATATAATACAGTGGAAGCGAGGTAATAAATAGCTATAGATGAAGCCTCCTACTCCAAGCTCCTCCAAAATGCATCTGTGGGCAAATCTAAACAACTTGGCTGCCCATTTTAAAATCAAAGGTATCTCGTTAGACCACGCTACACATAAACGCGGATGGGTTTTTACCCTACGATAACCAAAACCACTTTTTATAAAATAATCCAGTGATATTGTGATAATGTCTTGCGGTTTAAGTAAAATATGAATATAGCTGAACTGCTTGCATCTCACATTTCTACATAGTTAGGTACATCTAAAACTATAAAGGCATGCATTAGAGAATGGATTCCATACTATGACAAGGTAAGGAACTACCGTTTGATGGTACATCTCTAGATAAAATGCATTGGGGTCTGACAAGAACATCTTGTACTCCTACCATATGGGATTAGCCTACCAGTTGAATAGTAGTACCGAATATGATCACCCTACTTTGGGCCCCAAAGAATACATGAGTACATTGTATTCGATCTAGACTTGGAATGACCATACCTTGATGGTAGCGTCCCCTGCTACATGCCATATTTTTGTAATTTCCCAATTGATTAGGCTTGAGGCTACATCTTTAACTTTTAGAGTAGTAATCTCACTTGGAAGGCACTTTGAATACTAGCATTGTCGTCCAAGTGATGATGCAATGCCAGTATTTATCTATACATGTCGTTTAGGTGATAAATGAATCGAAGGAACTACCTCCACTGCACCCATTTTGGAATCACCCTCAAAGTTAGTAGAAATTAGCCCTTGCACTTCATAACTCCATTTTCATTCCATACTCTTCAAGATATCTTCATTTCAAAATGCTTGAGTTGGATCGAAGTGGTTTTTGGATAACATATCCGATCCCGGTCTCTTCGAAACAACTTTCGATAATTTTCGATAAACTTAACCCCAGTTCTAAAGGAAAAACAGACAAGATAAGAGTGAAGATTTCCTCTGAACCGTTAGTGGATGGACTTCCTTATCATTTATCCTAAAAAATGAAACGAGATTTATATGCACAGTATAACATCATTAGCGATGACTGTGCCATATATCTACGTGTTTCTCGTAGATATTTCCAAACTTACGTTTTGGTGCACGTTTGATAGTCGGTTAGTTAACTATCAAATAAACAATCATTTAAACGTTGATTTAGTTCCATATGAAATCCACTAAGCCTTTATTAATTAATCTTCAATTAATAAAATCACTTTATAAAACTTAATCAAAAGATCTTTACACAACACTATTTTCTATAACACTTAATTATCCTTTTTACTTGGAAACCATTTATATACTTATTTCAACGGTATAATTAAATTACCAGAATATTTGGAAAACTTCCTCCTTCTAAATTTCCCTTTTTTTACAAACATTACTTACTATAAAACCAAACCTATATAAAAAGTTCCCTTTTAAAGCCCACTTCATACTTAAATACATTTATAAATTTACAAAATCAATTTATAAAAAACTTTTATAAGTCTACAAGTTAATTTGCAAAACCTCTTTACAAACCTCTAAAATAATTTATAAAACATTTCCCAATTTAAAACTCCTTTAATAAATCTTCTTTAAGAAAAAGCTTTAATAAAATATCTTTTGCAACTCATTCTTTTAAATCATTTGAAATAAACCCTTTTTACTTAGTAAAACCCATTTTTATAAACATGTTATTACTTATAAATACCTTTATAAAATAATAATATAACTTGAAAAATTATTTATAAACCGTAACCCTAAATTGATTAAAGGATTGAAATTAATTCGAACTATACTTTATAATTTCAAAAAGAGGTTAGCAGTCCTAATGGTAGTAATTTAAGTTATCATTTAACATCAATTTCACTTTCACGTCACTTAACCACTTATTTACATATTGTCAACATATATGTAAATGCAATTCATGCCCAAATTAGGGAATAACATGTCAAAACAACTTAACTTGCATATACATGTCTAAATAACATTTTGCAGGATGGTGATTTGTCCTGCTAAATAGATGTCCAAAAAAATTCAATTAGTTTGTAGCAAAACGGGATTTATTCTATTAAACGCATGTCCATACAAACAACAATCACATTATAGGAGAACAGTGTTGTATTCTGCTATTAGATGTTCACACAAATCAAAAAATCTATATTATACTCATTCACAGTTAAATGGTTCCTTAATGGTATCAACGCATGAATCCAATGTATTTAAAACTATCTTTGAAAAAAGAAGTTCCTTTAAAACAATTTTATTCTCAAAAACAAAGGATTTAAAACTTAAAACTCCCTTTTAAAATGGTAAATTACAAGTTAAACTCTTATTAAATCATAATTATTCTTTATTAAATTTGAACTTAATTCAATTATAAATTAATAAATAACCAAACCTTTAATAAATAAATAATTTATAAATTAAACCCTTAATTAATCCTTTATTTATTGTTAAATAATAATGTAAAACCTTTATTAATCGTTAGCTATTTATTAATCTCAATTAATTAATTAAATAATCTTTTAACTAAAATTAAATAATAAATTAAACCTTAAATAATTTATGACTAACATGTTTATATGGTAGAATTATAGGATTTAACATGTTTTAAATTGATTTTAGCTACAAAAACCTCTTCTAAACTTAAAGTCATGTTAATCCATGCATATCATATAGATTGCTTAGAAATCTTCTTGATTTATGTTCATATATTCATGCTACAAGTAGACTATGCTAGAAATTGCCTTGTTTATCTTTATTTGTTGGATTGCAAATTTGATTGCATGAAATTGCTTTTTATTCTATGTTTGGATGATATGATTTGATGTTGTTTGCTAGTGTTGTGATTGTATAGAAGGATAGGTCAGAGAACTAAGCAAATCGAAAGCTAAGTTGGTCGGAATTAGATGAAATTGTAGATGTGTTTAAGAATACGGTAGGAAGGCACATGATGAGTCATAGCTCAAATGGAGCTACGTTTAACTCGGCACCGAGCTATGCCTATAACTGGATACTGAGTTATGGAGAAGGAGGCTATGACTCGGTGGTTGACATGGGTGGATAGTGCATGGCTAGATGAGATATTCCATAGCAAGATGTAGGGTATTTGACTGAGGATTGGATGATATACCAAGTTATCTCTAGAACTTAGAAGTGAGGCTTTGGATTGGGGGCTGAGTAATCAAAGGTGGATAAGTCAGGGTCTAAGGTGCTGGAAGAGGAGTATTAGAGACATGGAAGAGGAATTAGCCATTAGTTAGCTAAGTGTATGACACATCACCGAGTTATACCTATAACACAGCACCGAGTTATACCTATAACTCGGCACCGCGTTATACCTATAACTCGGCACCGCGTTATACCTATAACTCGGCACCGCGTTTTACCTATAGCTCGGTATCAATTTATCATGGTGCATGATGTGTTGTGAAATTTTAGGTAGGAAGGAGATGCTTTGTAGATCGTGCTTGAAGTGTTGGCTCGTTCGTATCAGGTTGGATAATGACATAACAACATGATAAAAAGCTATGGTCTTGGTATGTTGGCTCATGTTTGATGTAGGTTCCGAAGATGGCGTCTCGTAAAGAAAGGAGTCATACGATTGAGGAATGTGTATTGGTTCCTCGTGAATGACGCAGAGCAAGAAGGGCTCGGTGTCCAAATAGAGCAAAGGTAAGCATGGGTATATATGCTAAGGAATCATTGATGCTCAGAGAGTTTTCATTTGTACTCAAAGTAGGGGTACTGTAAGAGGGGATGCCTATGATTTAATTGATGGACCTGTATACCTCGGACTTATAGCTTTGGGTCTAGTGTCCAGCTTTGGGCTGCGAGACACATATCCTGCTTTGGTCTTCGAGATATGAGAGTACAATATAGAACTGGGATTTCCATTAGTCCCTAGCTTGGGCGTCATATGAGTTATCATATATTCAGAGCAAAATGAGTGATAGTTAGGATTCTTGATGGATGTTACGGAAGCTTTGGTTGGTTTCTTTAGTAGGCTGTCACTCTTACATATCAGGGGAAATAGGTATTGGAGATAGGAATACTTGAAAGACTGATATACTTTATTTGGTTTGTAGTATATCTTTATGATATTTTAGAGTAGCATATTATGGGGTTATATGCTAATCATTGGTTGCAGGGACAGGTCAAATATGGTTCGTGTACTCATGTTACTTTTCATATTTACCTACATAGTATTTTGAGAAGCATTTACCACTCACACCAGATTGTTTTTTGACCTAAGTTTTTATGCTTTGCTTCTTATTATCTTGGATATTCTTAAATGTGGACTAGATAATAGGTCAAGGTGAAGCAGTAGCTGTTTAGAGGACGAGCTGGATGGAGCTATCTCATATTATATGCATATATGTATTTCTACGCTTTTCCATCGAGAAACATTGTGGAGCCCATGACTGCACTGCTCATTTCTATTATTGAGATAATTTATTTGATTTTATTTCTATTATATAAACTCGACTATATTTGATGTATAACATTGCTCTAATGAATTTCTCTAATGATGATTTGTTCACATAGTTATTACTGCCTCTTCACTTATATATGGGATATTATATTTGATCCATGCGTTTTGAGATTTGACAAATTGTATGTTATATTAGTTTATTTCAACCATAATTGTCGTCCAATATCCACCGGGCATGGACAGTGCACTATTTATATACCATCAGTGCCTGTGGTATAGGGTGGTCATCACATTTAGTACCAGAGCTTTGGTTACATAATTAACCCAAGTTGATACCGCGATCAAGTAGAGATAAGGAAGGTGTTGTCGCCTAAGACTGGATCTAGAGTGTACATATACTAGAGAGTGTGTACTTGTTATAAGTCTAGTTTTCAAAACTATGTAGTAGTGAAATATTAGTCGCACGCACATGAGCATTATGAACATAGTTTTCTTCACGAGAGATTGATCATTCTCGTTATAGATAGGGATGATCCGCATACGAGAAATACTATGAGATCGGCTTTAGGAGTGGAGGAAGGAGTAGGATCAGGTGCTGCTATGCCTGATTTTCATGCCATGTTCAATGCTATGATAGCTAATATGATGAGAAATGCTCTTAGAGTTGTGATGGGAGAAGGTGCTCCAATGTAAGCACCTAGGGCTGATTTTGCCAAATTAAGCAAGGATTACTCCATTTTGGAAGGGAAGCCATTTAACGGAATAGAATATGCCATAGAATTACAAGACTGGTTGGATACTTGTGAGCACATATTTAGTGATATGGAGGTGATAGATGCTATAAAGAGGAAATTGTCTTCGAGATAGCTTCAGGGTCGAGTTATGAATTGGTGGAATGTTGTCACTATTGCTACTCTAGAAGGCCAGTTTTCTTGGGAACGGTTTAAGATGAGGTTTGACGAGAAGTTTATTTCAACGTTCCAAAAGTCGTATTGTTTGGGAAATTTGCTGATTTAAAGCATGGGGATATGATAGTATTGAGTCTATTGCAGAGATTGATGCCTCATCGAAGTATGGGATGCCATTCATTAATACCCTCTTGAGAAAGAATGAGAAATTCATTGTGACGACTCGAAAATTTTGACATTTTAAAATATTAAATATTTGAATGAATTTTAATATTTAAAGGTTGATTTAACTTGGATTTCAAATATCAAAATGAATTTAGCAATTTAATTATTAAATTTAATTATAGAAATTTGGGTAAAATTTTGAAACTTCAGATTTGTGCTTGTTAAAAATATTTTCAAGGCTTAGAAATTTTTTCGTTGATAATGCTGAAGATAATAGAAGCTTCATAATTAAATTTGAAAATGATTTGTTCAGTTTTGTAATTATACCGTTTAAATCGATATTCAAAAATAGCCTTCCGAGGCACAGTCTCGGAATTCGACGAAACTAGTTCCATTAGATCCGTAATATTGTATTATTATTGAATTTTAATTTTCGTAGTGTTTGGAGTGATCGTTTGGCCGTACGATAAGCAAACACACTGAAATTTATATGGAAATCTAATTTAATAGCTGGGTTCAAAAAGCTATCTTCTCCATACGATTGAATTTGGGCTCAGATCCTTTTCCATTGCATTTGGATTGGGCGTATAACGTTATAAACGCCTGGCGGCACGCTTTGATTGGAGGTCGAGATTTTGAGTGCGGAAATCGAAAAGATTTAAATTTGAATTTGAAATTTAATATAAATAATATAAGCAAAACACTGTAGCTAGTTTCAACACGTATTTTCCTTTTTCACACGTGTTCCACATTCTTTGTGAAAATCCCACACGCGTTCGTTCTTTCTTAAAATAAAAAAAAAGAAAAAGAAAATAATGAACGAGTAAATGATAATTTCTTTGTTCAAAATGAACAAAACGGCGAGAAAAAAAATGGCCGAAGCCCCTTCACTCGAAGAAAAAATATATACAGCTTAATTTAAACGAATCGAATCAGGAAGATCAAGTTCAAATCGAAAATGGCCGAAGCCTGGGGACGCAGCCTCATTCGAAAATCGTTTCAAATTGCGTTCAAGTGGGGGCGCGCACGGAAATCGTGACTTGTGTTGTCGCACAGCGTCGATCTGAAGGAAGCGGCAGCATAACAATCTTTCAAGATGAGGAGATCGGCGTTGCAATAGGGTGGCTCGCGACTTATCGGGGCTGAGGATTTCATGCGAGTAAGTTGCGTTCTCGGGGTAGGTTTAGGTTTCTCGATACTATGGTGGACTTTGGGGCCAAGGATCATGAAAGGGGAGGTTGCATGGATGGCTACTCGCGAGAAGTGGGGGTGGCTGTGATTGGTATATATGCGTGGTTTAGAGTTTCACAAGCTCGAGGCAAATGATGACGGCAGAGAGGTACATTCCAGATATGGATATATGTGCTCTCAAAAATATAAATATATACAGATAAGGATAAATGTGTTTTCAAAAATGACGAATAAGATAAATATGCATGTTCTATTATAAAAACAATAAAATACTGCTGTTGTTATTGTTTTATTTTAAAAGTATGGAGATAGATTATTAGTTTAAAAATTTAAATCAACTACTCAATTTTAAAATAATGTATTTAGGGTAATAAAATGGGTTGATTAACTTGTTAATTATTTTAGTTACTAAACGACTTTTGAAGGGAAAATTATCAGTTAAATTAAATAGTTAGTTAATTAAATAGTAATTAATTGTTCGATCAATTCAGATATTAATAAACCATATAATTGTTTATTCAAGGTCTAAAAATTAAGAAACAAGCCGGAATGTAAATGGACTGCAAAAAAAGGGAAAGGTGAGATCCTCACACTCAAACAAATTATTTTGTTTAATTTTAAATAATTAAATTTAAAATTGTTGATTGTGTGCTTGGATGATTAATTATTATCAGTGTATTGAATTAGACCCTATGCGCCGCATAATAGCGGATGATATTATATTAAACCCATATACCACGATATTCCACCTCGAAGTGGAATTGGTATTATGTATGTATTTGGAGTGATTGATTTCCCGCATTATATAGCGAATGAAACCATATGCGCCGCATAATAGCGTATGATATTATATTAAACCCATAAACTGTGATATTCCACCTCGAAGTGGAATTGGTATTATGTATGTATTTGGAGTGATTGATTTCCCGCATTATATAGCGGATGAGACCCTATGCGCCGCATAATAGCGGATGATATTTTATAAATCCCATATACCGCGATATTCCACCTCGAAGTGGAATTGGTATTTAATTGTTGTGCTAACATCTGTGGATGCAGGAAAACAGGTTGGAGGGATCCAACTGGATTCCTCAAATATTGAATTTGTTTCATATGTTGTGCGTTGATAATCTCTGTGTGATTGAAATCATTGAAGGCTAAAATTTGGTCGAATATATTTTTGGTATCGTAGGATACCCGAAATAGATAAAATTGGATTTTTGAAATTTAAGTAGAAAATATATAGTAAAATTTATTTTTGAGAATGAGATAAATTTAAAAGAAGGAATTTTAAAAGGATAGAGTTTTATTTTTGAATCCTATTGAATAAAATTCCAAAATATGGGAAAAAAGCTAAATAAATGGATTTCGAGTAATATTATTCAAAAGTTGAAGAATTTATTTAAAATACGGGTTTTAAATAGTTTTGAAAGAAATAAAGGAATTTATTTTAAAAGAAAATAAATTTGGAAATCAATTTGGAATTTGATTCGGTGTTTGAAAATAAATCTTTGGAAAACCGATTTGAAATTGATTTGGTGTTTAAAAATAAATTTTGGAAAATCAATTCTGAAATCGATTTGGTGTTTGAAATAAATGTTTGGAAAATCAATTTGGGATTTGATTTGGTAATTGGATTAAATTTGGAAATCAATTTGAAAACTGATTTGGTGTTGAAAGTGAATATTTGGGAATCGATTTGAAAATCGTATATCAGTGGATTTTCTTGAAAATGTAAATTCACAATGGGAATTTTGTAAAAAAAAGGAAATTTGTTTTGAAAATAAATATCGGTTTATTTTTAAAAGCGTGGAAAGAAATCTACGGATTTGGAATGTAAATTTAAAATAAATCGAGAAAGATTTATTAATTTGCTTAAAGGACCATTTTGAAATGGAAAGTGTATTCTCCCTGGAAAGCCGAGTATGTTTTCTTAAAAGTAGCTTTCGAATGAAAATAATAAAAAAAGTCCTAGACTTGGTTTTAAAAGAATATTTTGGAGAAATTATTTTCTTAAGCTTTTTTGAAAATCTTTAAAATAAAGATTTATTTAATAAATTATAGGAGTGATTACTTAAAGGTTTAAATGGCTATTTGATTTAGAAAATGGTTATTTAAATATTTATACTCTATCTACTAATTTTATTTTAAAAAATTAGTTTGGACTTGAAGTTTTATATGAGATATTGGTATGATGTTTTCATAGCTAATATTTAAATAAGTGTTTAGAAATGATTTATATTCTAAAGGTTTCCAAGTATATTTCGAATAAGTGATTTGAATTATTTTAAAGTATTTGGACTCAGTGGATTTTCAGTGGAAATGAATAAATATTTGGGAATATATTCCGCGTAAGGAAAATGATTTGAAATTTGTTTTCAAAGGATTGAAAAGTGAAAAGTGATTTGAAATTTGTTTTCAAATGGTTGAAGTGTGAAAATATATCTTGCAAAGATATTTTAAAAATAAATAACTGGGGAAAAATTATTTGAAATCTAGTAATTGTTGTGAATGTTGATTGATAGTTAAATAACCGACTATCAATATTGGCCTTTAAATGACATTTGAATTTCAATGCGACTGGTAGTCGGATTCTTGGTGGTTATCCGAAACACACATCGAATCTTGATAATGAATCTTTGTTATTGAAATATCCACGTGTTTTTAAATTAAGCGCTCATTATTCGATTTAGCCGGGAGAGGACTTTGTGTCATATAACCCGTTCCGAATAGTGATACGACGTAATGGATAGCATTTGAAGATGGTGGTGAAGACCGGGTGTTTTCGAGAATGATAGGATAACCTGTCGAATGACTCTGCACTGAGTTGCTTCGGTACAGAGATCTCCATATGTGATTGGGAGTCCGATCGGGATTGTAGATGCCCAGATTGCAAGGGCTTCTTTGGAAGTGCCTTCGGTTCCGTTCGAACCCGGAACAGACTTGTATGGTTGTATGTATGACGTTACACTTTGAGATGTAAAGCTGGTTTCTATCAAATTCATTTCTGTTGGTGGCGGAGAATTTGTTGTCTTAGCTTAACACCCTTCTCTAAGACGTACGAGCTCAAAGGTTATGTAGTTGATGGTTACTAGTGATACATTCCCAATTTGGTAATGCATACGAAGTGCTGTTGATCATTTGTTGATCAAGGCATGGCTTTTGTGAAAAGTGTAGCTTTGTGGACGAGACTTCGTTGAGCCTCACAACCCAGAAATGGTCGAAACAGGAATGTTGTGGCAAGGTTTTTAGGGGTCGCGCCCCTAGGGTATGTCCATTTTCTTCTGGATAAGAGGTGATATCATGGTATGGAGCATAGATATTTAACCTATGTGGTTGCTACAAACTTATTGCTTTGTGGTTGTTGGTGTCGAGCGCTCGGATAAAGGTCGGTAACGACGGGGATGGCATACTTGTGTGGTAGTTACCTATGTTATAGCTTGGTTAAAGCGTGAGGTAACGTCGGCCTTATGTTAGCAGAGATCTGGTTAGGTTCTCGGGGGCGTCCTTCCAGAGGCGTACCCATTTCGGTGTAGGAAGTTCCTTTGCTTGACCATTGTTGGAAATCCAAAGAAAAAATACATGCCCCGTACGGTTTTAGTTGTATAACCTGCCATGGAATGTGGCGGTAACCTGCTATTGAACATGGTAGCTATAGTAGGCATACGATGAAATGTGGTATGCTGGCTAAAATTAATATTATACTTTCGAAATGTATTCTACATTAATAATAATATGAAATGGTTTTCGCGTATCAAGCATTTTTGACTGTCATAAGGAGAAATCTCCTCCAAGTGTGCGCTTGCATTGTGTGTGTGGCGGGAGGCCTTATGCAGTTTCATTTTCCAAAAGCATAACGGATTTCCTTTTATTTTCTTTGTGAAAATAACTGTTTTTAATATCTCACACCAATCCCGTGACTGACCTGGAGTTTATTGTTCCCTTTCTAAACTCTGGGTGCCCACAATTTTCCACACGGGCAGCCTAGAGCCAGGTTATCATTATTCCGGAGCAAAGACTATCAAGAAGTATGTTGAGGAAATCTGGAGTTGAAGCTGGCTGGCAAGGTGTATCATCTACACTATGTATTATCCGTTGCGTTTAGGTTGGTGCAAAGTCAGTTCCATGCAGTCAGGTTATAAATGACTTTTAGTGTTGAATTGTGTGTCGTTGTAAACTGTGATGATGTATGTAAAACTGATATAGTGCTTTTGTTCTCAAAAATTATTCATTTATCTATTATATGTTGTTCCGCTACGAAATGTGAGATTCTGTTATTGTTTCTGTTTTCTTCTTCTATCTTCTTCTTCTTAAACCCTAATGGTTCGGTTTTCCGGCATCCAACTGTATGGCATTTGATACAGTGGATGTATTGATATCGACTTTCGGAAGTCGAAAAATTGGGTCGATACAATGTGGTATCAGAGCATTTGGTTAAGCAACAACCTTGGCTCTGGTAGGAGATTACTCATTAGAGATAGAGTCAGTAGTACTCTAGAATGAGTTTGAGTGTAATAATAGATATGAGTGTGTATTTGTTAGTGAATATAAAATTATTTTGTATTGTGTTGACTTATCGGTTGATTGTTTATAAATTCTGGTCGGTGCAGTTTGGCCAACTGTATCGATAGGGGTTTCTAAACTCTTAAACAAGATAAACCGACACGGTATTGTTTTAAAATCGGGTAAATGAAATAATTTTACCCAAGCTATTTTTGTATAGAAAAGGAATAATTTTTCGTAAATTATTATAGATATGGTTGCTTGGATGTTAGGAAGTGATAATATTAAATTATTATCGTTGATTATTGAATAGGAAATTGAAATCGTAACTCCAAAGTTAAGAAATAAAATCACATACAAATGGAATCTGAGAATGTAAATTGTAAGTGTGACTTGTAATTTGAAATTGAATTCCAGAGAAATGTTTTTGAGAAAAAATTGAAAGGGTTTGAAAAGTTTTGAAATTTCGAGTTTGGAAATGATTTTCAAGGGGTTTGAAAAATGTTTTGGAGAGATAAAAGCACTAAACTCTTTTCGATCGATGGAAAATAATTCCGATGATGATCGCGACATCATCGGTGTTCATGTTCGAGTTTCCAGGCGAGAAATTGCTTCCAAATTATTTTAAATTGAAGTTGTTTGCGAACTGGGTTTGGTTTTGGGAATTCAAAGGATAATTTGAATTGATTTCAAAGATGATTTTGAAAGGTTGAAAAGACTCTGGAATCTTATTAAAAAATAGTTATGGAATAAAAATCTATTAAAGTGGAAAATAGAATAGTGAATAAATAAATTTACAATTGCAAGTAAATAAAAGGGGAATTGAATATTGAAAACCAATTTGAATTGTGTGAGATAAAATGAATTGGAATTTGTAATGAATTATTAAATAAAACTAATTTAAAATAGTGATATGAATCACTTATGAATGAAAGATAGCTGATAAAATTCAATATTCTGAAGGTAAATCAAATCCAAATAGAATTGAAATTGTAAATTGAATTCAAAGGTAATTGAAAATGCAAGATTGAACGAAAATGGATATATAACTTCAATAGTGAAGTAAAAATGGTATAAGAAGTATATATTGAAAATTTTGTAAAGAAATGTGCAAAATGATAAGTAGGATATATCATTTAACAGAATTAGGATTTTGATTTCGAAAATAAATTTAAATAGCTTGTCAAGGTATGTATTTGAATTTCTATATGAAGTTTGATTGTTTTCTGGTCCAGCCACTTGGCTTTTTTGTTATCTTTTTGAATCAGGGGGCCCGTGGTGCCATTTTGTAGTCGTACCGAGCTAGCCGCGTAATGCAGATGCTGGCGAATTTTTTTCGAAAATTTAGATTGTTAGAAAAATTTTGAGAAAATTTTGAAAGTTTGAAATTTGAATTTAAATTTGAATTGTGAAGTAAACAATATTGTTTGGAAACTATGGAAGATTTTGGAAAGTTAGTTGAAGCAAATAGGTCTTTAATAAAAAGATTTGTTTTGGCAAGCTAATAAAACTATTTGGTTTTGGAAAGATAGCGAATGGGTTAAGAATCGTTCTTTTTAACTAGTAATTTCGGGACGAAATTCTTTCAAGGAGGAAGGATGTGACGACCCGGAAATTTTGATAATTTAAAATATTAAATATTTGAATGAATTTTAATATTTAAAGGTTGATTTAACTTGGATTTCAAATATCAAAATGAATTTGGCAATTTAATTATTGAATTTAATTATAGAAATTTGGGTAAAATTTTGAATCTTCAGATTTATGCTTGTTAAAAATATTTTCAAGGCTTAGAAATTTTTTATTGATAATACTGAAGATAATAGAAGCTTCGGAATTGAACTTGAAAACGATTTGTTCGGTTTGAAATTATATCGTTTAAATCGATATTCAAGGATAGCTTTCCGAGGCACAGTCTCGGAATTCGACGAAACCAGTTCCATTAGATCCGTAATATTGTATAATAGTTGGATTTCAATTTTCATAGTGTTTGAAGTGACCGTTTGGCCGTACGTTAAGCAAACGCGTCCAAATTTATATCGAAATTTAATTTAATAGCTGGGTTCAAAAAGCTATCTTCTCCATACGATCGAATTTAGGCTCGAAACCTTTTCCATTGCGTTCGGAATGGGCGTATAACATTGTAAACGTCTGGCGGCATGCTTTGATTGGAGGTCGAGATTTTGAGTGCCGAAATCGAAACGATTTAAATTTGAATTTGAAATTTAATATAAAGAATATAAGCAAAACGCTGTAGCTAGTTTCAACACGTATTTTCCTTTTTCACACGTGTTCCACTTTCTTTGTGAAGATCCTACACGCGTTCGTTTTTATAAAACAAAAAAAAGAAAAAAAAATACCGAATGAGTAAATGATAATTTTCTACGTTCAAAATCAACACAACGACAAGAGAAAAAAATGGCTGAAGCCCCTTCACACGAAGAAAAAAATATATACAGTTTAGTTTAAACGAATCGAATCAGGAAGATCAAGTTCAAATCGAAAATGGCCGAAGCCTAGGGACGAAGCCTCAATCGAAAATCATTTCAAATCGCGTTCAAGGGGGGCATGCCTGAAAATCGCGACATGTGTTGTTGCGCAGCGTCAATCTGAAGGAAGCGGCGGCGCAGCAATCTTTCAAAACGAGGAGATCGACGTTGCAATGGGGAGGCTCGTGACTTATCGGGGCCGAGAATTTCAGGCGAGCAAGTTGCGTTCTTGGGGTAGGTTTAGGTTTCTCGATACTGTGGTGGACTTTGGGACAAGGGCGTGTGAAGGGGAAGGTTGCGTGGATGGCTGCTCGCGAGAAGTGGAGGGTGGCTGTGATTGGTATGCGTGTGTGGTTTAGGGTTTCACAAGCTCGAGGCAAATGATGACGGCAAAGAGGTACATTCTAGATATGGATATATGTGTTTTCAAAAATATAAATCAAAAAAGATAAGGATAAATGTGTTTTCAAAAATGACGAATATGATAAATATGCATGTTCTATTTTAAAAACAGTAAAATGCTGATGTTATTATTGTTTTATTTTAAAAGTATGGAGATAGATTATTGGTTTAAAAATTTAAATCAACTAGTCAATTCTTAAATAATGTATTTAGGGTAATAAAATGGGTTGATTAACTTGTTAATTATTTTAGTTACTAAAAGACTTTTAAAGGGAAAATTATCAATTAAATTAAATGGTTAGATAATTAAATAGTAATTACTTGTTCGATCAATTCAGATATTAATAAACCATATAATTGTTTATTCAAGGTCTAAAAATCAAGAAACAAGCCAGATTGGAAATGGACTGCAAAAAAAGGGAAAGGTGAGATCCTCACACTCAAACAAATTGTTTTGTTTAATTTTAAATAATTAAATTTAAAATTGCTTATTGTGTGCTTGGCTGATTAATTATTATTAGTATATTGAATTAGACCCTATGCGTCGCATAATAGCGGATGATATTATATTAAACCCATATATCGCGATATTCCACCTCAAAGTGGAATTGATATTATGTATGTATTTGGAGTGATTGATTTCCGGCATTATATAGCGGATGAGACCCTATGCGCCGCATAATAGCGGATGATATTATATTAAACCCATATACCGCGATATTCCACCTCGAAGTGGAATTGGTATTATGTGTGTATTTGGAGTGATTGATTTCCCGCATTATATAGCGGATGAGACCCTATGCGCCGCATAATAGCGTATGATATTTTATAAATCTCATATACCGTGATATTCCACCTCAAAGTGGAATTGGTATTTAATTGTTGTGCTAACGTCTGTGGATGCAGGGAAATAGGTTGGAGGGATCTAACTGGATTTCTCAAATATTGAATTTGTTTCATATGTTGTGTGTTGATAATCTCTATGTGATTATGTTGTGATTGAAATCATTGAAGGCTAAAATTTAGCCGAATATATTTTTGGTGCCGTAGGATAACAGAAATAGATAAAATTGGATTTTTGAATTTTAAGTAGAAAATTTATAGTAAAATTTATTTTTGAGAATGAGATAAATTTAAAAGAAGGAATTTTAAAAGGATAGAGTTTTATTTTTGAATCCTATTGAATAAAATTCCAAAATATGGGAAAAATGCTACATAAATGGATTTCGGGTAATATTATTCAAAAGTTGAAGAATTTATTTAAAATAAGGGTTTTAAGTAGTTTTGAAAGAAATAAAGGAATTTATTTTAAAAGAAAATAAATTTGGAAATCAATTTGGAATTTGATTCGGTGTTTGAAAACAAATCTTTGGGAAACCGATTTGAAATTGATTTGGTGTTTAAAAATAAATTTTGGAAAATAAATTTTGAAATCGATTTGGTGTTTGAAATAAATGTTTGGAAAATTAATTTGGGATTTGATTTGGTATTTGAAATAAATTTGGAAATCAATTTGAAAATTGATTTGGTGTTGAAAGTGAATATTTGGGAATCGATTTGAAAATCGTATATCAGTGGATTTTTTTGAAAATTTATATTCACAATGGTAATTTTATAAAAAAAAAGAGAAATTTGTTTTAAAAATAAATATAGGTTAATTTTTAAAAGTGTGGAAAGAAATCTACGGATTTGGAATGTAAATTTAAAATAAATCGAGAAAGATTTATTAATTGGTTTAAAGGACCATTTTGAAATGAAAGTGTATTCTCCCTGGAAAGTCGTTTATGTTTTTTTAAAAGTAGCTTTCGAATAAAAATAAAAAAAAGTTCTAAAGTTGGTTTTAAAAGAATATTTTGGAGAAATTTTTTCTTAAGCTATTTTGAAAATCTTTAAAATAAAGATTTATTTAATAAATTATAGGAGTGATTATTTAAAGGTTTAAATGGCTATTTAATTTAGAAAATGGTTATTTAGATATTTATACTCTATCTACTAATTTTATTTTAAAAAATTAGTTTGGACTTGAAGTTTTATATGAGATATTGGTATAATGTTTTCATAGCTAATATTTAAATAAGTGTTTAGAAATGATTTTTATTCTAAAGGTTTCCAAGTATATTTTGGATAAGTGATTTGAATTATTTTAGATTATTTGGACTCGGCAGATTTTCAACGGAAATGAATAAATATTTGGGAATATATTCCGCGTAAGGAAAATGATTTGAAATTTATTTTCAAAGGATTGAAAAGTGAAAAGTGATTTGAAATTTGTTTTCAAATGGTTGAAGTGTGAAAATATATCTTGCAAAGATATTTTGAAAATAAATAACTGGGGGAAAATTATTTGAAATCCAGTAATTATTGTGAATGCTGATTGATAGTTAAATAACCGATTATCAATATTTGCCTTTAAATGGCATTTGAATTTCGATGCGACAGGGAGTCGGATTCTAGGTGGTTATCCAAAACCCACATTGAATCTTGATGATGAATCTTTGTGATTGAAATATCCACGTGTTTTTAAATTAAGTGCTCACTATACGGTTTAGCCGGGAGAGTACTTTGTGTCATATAACCCATTTTGAATAGTGATACGACGTAATGGATAGCATTTGAAGACGGTGGTGAAGACTGGGTGTTTTCGAGAACGATAGGATAACATGTCGAATGACTCTGCACTGAGTTGCTTTGGTACAGAGATCTCCATATGTGATTGGGAGTCCGATCGGGATTGTGGATGCCCAGATTGCAAGGGCTTCTTTGGAAGTGCCTTTGGAAGTGCCTTTGGTTCTGTTCGAAACCGGAACGGACTTGTGTGGTTGTATGTCCGAAGTTACACTTTGAGATGTAAAGCTGGTTTCTATCAAATTCATTTCTGTTGGTGGCGGAGAATTTGTTGATCAAAGCATGGCTTTTGTGAAAAGCGTAGCTTTGTGGAAGAGACTTCGTCGAGCCTCACAACCCGAAAATGGTCGAAACAGGAATGTTGCGGTAAGGTTTTTAGGGGTCGCGCCCCTAGGGTATGTCCATTTTCTTCTGGATAAGAGGTGATATCATGGTATGGAGCCCAGATATTTAACCTATGTGATTGTTGCAAACTTACTGCATTGTGGTTGTTGGTGTTGAGCGCTCGGATAAAGGTCGGTAATGACCGGGATGGCATACTTGTGTGGTAGTTACCTATGTTATAGCTTGGTTAAAGCGTGTGGTAACGCCGGCCTTGTGTTAGCAGAGATCCGGTTAGGTTCTCGGGGGCGTCCTTCTAGTGGCATACCCATTTGGTGTAGGAAGTTCCTTTGCTTGACCATTGTTGGAAATCCAAAGAAACAATACGTGCTCTGTATGGTTTTAGTTGTATAACCTGCCATGGAATGTGGCGGTAACCTGCTATTGAACATAGTAGCTATAGGAGGCATACGACGAAATGTGGTATGCTGGCTAAAATTAATATTATGCTTTCGAAATATTTTCTGCAATATGCACTAATAATAATATCAAATGGTTTTCGCGTATCAAGCATTTTTGACTGTCATAAGGAGAAATCGCCTCCAAGTGTGCATTTGCATTGTGTGTGCGGCGGGAGGCCTTATGGCAGTTTCATTTTCCAAAAGCATAGCAGATTTCCTTTTATTTTCTCTGTAAAAATAACTGTTTTTAAGATCTCACACCAGTCCCATTACTGACCTGGAGTTTATTGTTCCCTTTCTAAACTCTAGGTGCCCACAATTTTCCACACGGACAGCCTAGAGCCAGGTTATCATTATTCTGGAGCGAAGTCAATCAAGAAGTATGCTGTGGAAATATGGAGTTGAAGCAGACTGGCGAGGCGTATCATCTATACTATGTATTATCCGTTGCATTTGGGTTAGTGCAAAGTCAGTTCCATGTATTCAGGTTATAAATGACTTTTAGTGTTGAACTGTGTGTCGTTGTAAACTGTGAGGATGTATGTAAAATTGATATAGTGCTTTTTTTTCCAAGATTATTCATTTATCTATTATATGTTGTTCCGCTGTGAAATGTGAGATTCTGTTATTGTTTCTGTTTTCTTCTTCTATCTTCTTCTTCTTAAACCCTAACGGTTCGTTTTTCCGGCATCCGACTGTGTGGCATTTGATACAGTGGATGTATTGATGTCGACTTTCGAAAGTCGAAAAATTGGATCGTTACATTCATCATTGGTTTGGGTGGCTACTAGGGAGAAAAGCTAATGGACCATATAGATTAGTCGTTTGAGAAGCTTGTAGAAAAGGCACTTTGCCATGAGAGCTTGTACCTTAAGGCTAAGATTGCTATTGTTGTTTCTGCTAAGAAAGAAGAGGAAAAGCCACAACAAGTCGTTAAAGGCAAGAAAACGTTATTTAAATTAAAAGAGCACAATATGTAGCCCAAGCCCATTTAAAAATTCTTACTTTTCTTTAAAACGAACCCAAATTCTTCTATATTCCACATCTGCATCTAGCCATTCAAAATCCGATTCCACCTTGCCTCAATTCCTAATTTCTGCCTTAAATCATAAATTGCATCCGAAGAAAAAAAACTTGTATGTATATGTGAGTGCTGGAATGTCGTTAATTCTCGGTAAAGGTAGAGATGTGCATATAAGCACCGTTTAAGGGGTCGCAATTAAGAGGGATACGTTCGATGGCGGTTGGCGATAGTGGTGTTGTGATATGGTGCTATCGACCGGGTTGCTAAAAGGTGTACATCCTCAACTTCTTCCATTATTTTGACTTATAACCAACTTATCCATATTTCAATGTATGGTTGCAACTACTCTATAGCTGGAATTTACAAGATTTGGCGTACAATATATTTATATTTGTAAGAAAAATATAATTACGTTCACTCAATGTTTCCTAATTTTTGAAGATCGACTAACCTAAGCTCTGATACCAAATGCAACAACCCGCAATCCAGTGGGCCTGAATTTTTGCTAAATCAAAAACATAAGTCCACCAAAGTATAGATCGTTGATTTGGCATCCCATAAGTAAACAAATAAATGTATATCCAAGCACTATCGATATAACTCATAGAGGAATAGTAAAGTATAATAAAATATATAGTTACTGACTAACTTAACACTTTCAATATCAAGTATCCTTGTCATTCCTAAGCATGCATTAGGAAACCTATCCTTCCACTGTTCCTATCCTATGCCAGTATGTGTCCCTCTAAAGCTATCCTATGGGATGTAATGAGGAGGGGGTCAGAACAACATTCTATTGACTGTTAAATTATACACTTTGTACATAACAATAGATTATGTCAATTGCTTTCCACAACATGTTATGTATTTTATTTTACTTATTCATCTCGGCTTCATGTTCGCATACGATAAGCCCTATCTACTCGAAGTATACTATTACTACTTATGCATGTGTGTATATATACACACACTCAAGTACCACGGCCCTCCTTTGGACCAAGATACTATCCCCGCTAGCATCTGTAATTTTGCACCGTCGGGTTCATCATTAATGTCTAGGCCAAATTGCCCGCGTATAAAGTAGAACCTTCCGTTAGTGCCTAATAACAATATCATAAAATTTTAGCCATATTCTATCTTGATTTGGGGATTAACTAACTTTTCTGCTTCCTTTTCTGGACTCAGCTCTACGGACTACCTATTTGTTTTTGAAATAACATTTCTATGGGTTAACTAGCCTTTCCCTAACAAATAAACTAGCAAACAACAATGGACGTGCATTACCCAACATGGCCTAATCTAGTAGCAGGCGTAGCCCGTTAGGTGTAATCCTATCTTTTCCGTTTTGACCGCACTGGACCAATGATGCACTCAATCTATGTAGATCTTTCTCTTGATTTGGTGCCACGCTTGTTGAAGTAACGTCAAACTACTCACCATTCTATTTAGATTGCCAAACGCAATCAAGAGAATACCCAACATTTCCTATTTTTGAAGCAGACTCCACTTTCTATTATGGTATTCCTTTGTCTATATGCAAGTGTATACTCACCAGTCCTACATTTGGATATATCCCACATCAGTATAATATATACACAACTGCTAGTAGCCCCTTGCAGTGCGAAAACTTATATTATGTATCACTACTAACCTCGCATTCCAACCACTTTAATGATTACGTCATTCTTATTTACTAATTGTATACAAACACACATAGAGATGTATGTATGTGTGTGTGTGTGCGTATTTTACACCCATTATGACGTATATTTGAATATATGTTCATTTAATTATTACTTTTCTGTACTTTCAATCATCGTCGTTCAATAAATCTTACATAACTTACTTTTGATTTATTCTTATCATTTAGTATCATTCGTTATCCATTTCTAATTTATTGACTTAAATGTCATCTATTATTTCTCTTTCGTTTAACATTATTGGATGAAATCCCCTCTTTTCTTTTTAACCAATGTCTCTCTTTAATTATTAATTAAAATAATTACTTCCCTATTCATTTAATTATGTCTTCTTTGTTTACGGTTTGTTTTCTACACCATCTTAAATCACATAATTTAGGTTTGTAATTTAAATTGTTGTCATTGTTCCTACTTACATTACTTTAATTATTGTTAACCCAAAAAATGGATCAACACCCTAGTTTGAGTGTGAAGCACTAGCCTTGTTCTTAAAAACAATAATATAGATAAAAGGTGTAGAAAAAGACAGCAAAAGAAAGAAGACAAAAGAATTTTTATAGTGGTTCGACTGTTAATGAAGCCTATATCCACTTTATAATTTTATTATGATTGATTGCTGTTACAAGTAGTGTTTGATTACAAGGCTTTTGATAATCCTTAGCTAGATTGAATCTCCAGAGTTGGAATTCACTGGAGAATCACAGTGAACTCCTTTGGAGATTGTTGCAAGGGAGATAGAGAGTGAAGAATGTTTCCAGCAGAGCTTTAGCAACCAGTCCGGAGAAAATCTCATTTATGTTGTAGGCAGGACGGTATTTATAGAGATTGAAGGGCTTCTGGAAGAGGCCACTTCATCAATTACTTATAGATGGATACAGGATGAACTAAGAGGGTTTCGCTCGTGATCCAATCCAAAAGCATGGATTGCTAGCGATCCATGGTCTATGGATCGCTAGCGATCCATTGACTTAGATTGCTCGCGAGCTAATGACTTAGCTCTCCTTTCCATTGTCTCGCTAAGCTAGCTCGATGAAGACCCATGAACAAGTATGAATCGCTGGCGATGCACAGTGTATGGATCACCAGCGATCCATACATTTAGCATATTTTCCCAACCTTTCTACTTTCATTCATTTCTTCCATGCACCATAGTGACCCACCATCTTGCATGGATCGCTAGCGATTCATAGAGTAAGGATCACCGGAGATCCAAGAACTTAGGATATATTTGGAGTTTGGAATTTGGGATGTTTCCATAGGCCTTGTATCATCATTATTTGAGTAGTCTCGTTGCACATTCTGTCTTGATGACGATTTACTAGCTGGTTGTGCTTTGATTGCTAATTTGGTTGAACGGATGCTGGTTTCTTGGTTTGGTCAAACTCAATCGTTGCTTTAGTAATATGGCTTGGCTCTTGTTAACTCCTTGCTTAGCCTTTTTGGTTAAGTTCTAAGTCATTGTGTTTTCACGAAATTGCTCTGTTTTTTAGCGGGTCCTCCTGGGTTAAATACCCGGATTACATTTGCCCTCCAAAGTACGTCTTCATTGTAAATAAGGCGTGCTCTAGAAGTTACCGCTTTCGATATCTGTTCATCGAATTATAAGTATTCACATTAGAGTTCTACGGATACGTGGTACGTCATGCAGTTGAACACCTAGCTCGGGTCTGGACGGCTATTGCTTATCGTAACAGATCAAATTTCTTCTTATAGCTTCCTAGTTGTGCTTTGAAATGATGGGTAGATGTCGAAGCTCGAGTTCGAGAATAATCTACCCCCAACCTTATGGGTCTCTAGTAATCCATGTACGATGGATCACTAGCGACCTGACCACTTGAAAATTTTGGCTTCAAAAAGAAGGGTCGCTAGAAATCCATGATGGATCGCAGGTGACCCAATTACTAAGCTAATTTTTTCTTTATTCTTTTATTTTTTCCTAAATATGTTTACTCGGTCAGACCAAATTACTTATTTGAGCTGATCTAATTCAATCACTTCACGCGACCTGAGCCTTCACACAATCCAAACCCTGTTGCTTCCAACGATCCAATCTTTTCACTTAGTCATGATCCCTTCTAGTGTTATGCCGCGATTCTTTCCAGTGTTTTTTCGTGATTCTCCCTAGTTAATCTCATATCGTTCATCATCGAAGCCCTAGCTTGCCGCTGCCCTAGGTCACTACCGATCAATCCTTTAGCTGGCCATCGATCCATCCTCAGCTCGCTGATTCTAGGTCTTCAATCACTCTTGTGTTTTAATGTTTAATCTAAGGAAGGTTTGCTAATTGTAGTGTTTGCTTGACGGCGAGTTTGTATTTGCGATGTTGATCGTTAGAAGTTCAAATTGATTGTGGTCTAATAGAGGAAGATAGTAAATCAACTCTTAAGTTTTTCTTGGAACGACACTCGGACCTTGGTCCAGTGCTTAACATGTTTTTCTATCTCCGTCCATTAGGCTAGAATTGACTTGTGCCAAGTTCTGTAGCTAAAACTGCGCGTTACTTCGCTTGTCGTTCCTGACTCCTCTAGAAGGTTTAGACTTATATTGCATACTTACTGCATGCTCGGTGTCCATGTAGTGAGAAGAGTTTTTACGTCGCTTCGAACAATGCAACGATCGATAGCGGGTAAGCATACATTAAGTAAAAACAAATAGGAGAGATGCGGGAAATTCTTTTCCATTTCCACTACGAGCGGACTATCTATATGGGACAGAGCATTTGCAGCGTTTTCGATGCCGAGCTCACACACTATAGGCAACACGTTGTACTTGCCCCGGTACACACATGAATTCTGTTGCATGGGCATGAACTGATATCTCTTCGGAATTCAAGTGTTGTAGGGGAAAGTTATTAATTTAGAATAAAATCACCTAACCGTTTTGAATGCGAGTTTCCTTATTCTAGAATGAAGCACCCATCTTCACGCTGTAAATCGAGTGGAGGAAGTTTGACCCTTTCCATAGCCGAGTTGTCATCCTTCGCTTTTTCTCTCACCACTTCACAAGCGGAATATGGTCAGTTGGTCCCGGTCAGGCCACTCGTGGATCAAACGCCTCTGAACTTTAGAGTTTTACTCCATCCGCCAGGGAGGGCATTTTCGGTGTTTTGTGCTAAAATTCTTCATAACATCTACGCATAATATGGTATACCGAAGGAGAATGTACGTCGGCCAGAGAAGAACGAATTCTCTCACTTGCCTCCTCCGGGGTACACCACTTGCTACCGGTTTATGTGTTTGAATGGAGCCATGCCTCCCTTTAACGACTTTCTGTGCGAGACTCTTACGAATATAGGCATTGCCCCATTTCAGATTCATCCCAAGGGCTATGCCATATTAACTTGCCTACATATTATTTTCATGCGGATGTTCAACTGCGCTCCAAGCTTCGACGAGTTGCGGTACTTTCTGTTGTTTAAGAGGAGAGATGACTACCCCTCCTTGATCATAATTGAAGCCCAAAGAATCAAAAAATCATTATGCGTATGCAGAGTTACTTTTCACAATTCAAGGCGTAATATTCCTTTGCTAGATGCCCTAGGGGTTCAATCATTTTTGGACGGCAGGGGTAATTTATTTTCCATTTATATCGTGTTCGGACGCATTGTCGTGGAGTTTCTAACGATCCATATACTTCTTGTAGTTATTCCACGGCTGAAAGGGATGTATCTCTTGATGAAGTCTTTTGGAATCTTAAGGCTGCCGATGCCGAGGAGAGATTCGTCAAAGTTTTGCTGACTGATGATAACTTTAATTGATATGGATTATCGTATCCGGGTAGATCCACTGTTCAAGTTGAGGTCCCCTCTCCCGCCCGATCCAGGGTTCACACAAGATCTACTTTTTCTTCCCATGGTTCTGAAGAAGGTGCATCTTAAGAGAGAGAGAGAGGGCTTGTCCAGATGATCAATCAAGGAGGCCCATGAAGTAGGAGATGCTGCTGCGACTGGTCTTAGCAGCCTGGTTAGTATGCCTCTGATCTCGAAGGAAGGAGAGGAAGAGTTCAAGCAAAGAGAAGGCCAGACCGCATTAGACTTAAAAAAGGAAGAGGGGAAACTCAAGAGTAGTGGCGATGAGTCCACTTCAAGTGATGAATTTACGAAGAATCCGATGATGAGGACTCAGAATTGTGCAACGAAACTCCAGGAATGATCCCTGTCCTTCCAACCTCACCCCTTATAGATGCAGGCGATATAAACAATACTCCCGAGAATAAAGAGCGTCAGGATACCCCGGATAAAGATGTCGATGTAGAGTTTGGAAATTTAAGCGACATCTGCGTTGATTTTAATGCTCTTATGAGGGATTTAAATTTGAGAAGGTGCCTCCCAACTTGAGCGGTACGTCACCTGAAGTTAGCTCAATTCTACCTAAGACGGCAAAAGTTAGTCCAATCCCATGTACGATTGCCGACCGATTCGGCTCATGATGACGCTTTAGGCCTTCCACCGAAACACATTACACATCTCATTAGGATTATATTCACTTTCCTATATTCTTTCCATGCATGTTCTCTATTTCTAAAATATTTTATTTATGCTTTATGCAAGGTATGACGAAAGGACATGGGCTCTACAAAGACTTTGAAGAATTCACTGACTCCCAGTGTTGGTCTAAGCGTCCTTTCGGTCATTATCAGCTCGAGAAATGTAGGAGGAGTAAAGAAGGAGAAAGAAACTATAGGCCAAGCCCGTCCCAAGATGAACGATATCGAAGCTGGTCATAAATAGGCGGGTATGAGAAAAGGAGATCTTTTGATGAAAGGGAAGAGCCATCAAAGAGATCAAAATTCTACAACTATCCATACTCTTTGGAACAACAGGATTTCGCTTTGATGCGCTCCTCAACAGGTCAAAAAATTCCGGTGACTTATGTTCTCGCTCCGCCTTCAACTTGTATCCCGCCATCTTCCATAGTTACTACTCCCGGTGCTTCACGCCCTCATCGAAGACCTGCCTGTATTCTTCCTCCAGGTCCCCCCAAGCTTGAGGCAGCGCTCCCCGGTTGGTTTTTGGGGGGAGTTAAGTTTGATCGCGATGTGCACCCGGTTCGTAAATATTTTTACATGCCACACCTTCAAGCTATTCAACACGTTTTAGACCAAGCTGAAGGGTAGGATAAATTGTGTTAGCAGCTGGCGAAAACCAACCGCAATAACTACCACGAAATCCTCTCTTTCGAACCGGAGATGCATGATATTGAAAAAGCATTATCAGAACGTGACGCTAAAATAAATCTGTTAGAGGAGGGGAAAGCAGTGACACTGCAAGAAGGTAAGAGGAGCACGGACTTATTAAAAGAAGTTAAAGAGGCTCAGGCCAGAATTGAGATCGTCTATATAGATGAGATAAAGAAGGATCACGCCGAAGAGATGAAATTAAAAGAAGAAGTGGCTGCTTGCAATGCATCAATTGAGGCTCAAAGGAAAACCATTGCTGGTCACGACCTCATCGTTGATGGGCACAACAAGACTATTTTCGACCAAGCCGAGACAATTGCTAGGATACGGGCTTATGTCACGCAGCTCAGTGCTGATAATTCTGCTGTCAAAGTTGAAATAGCCGCCATAAGAGCATATTTCCTAAGCTTCAGAATGCTTTTGAAAGAAAGATAAGGAATCTAGACACAACCATTTCGAATTTTGTGTTAACTCCCTGTTGCACACGGAGAGCCTTAGCTACTTGGGTCCGAAGTTCCCACGCACTCTCGCTTTAGTTTGGGAAGAAATCATATCTGATAGTGGTGACATATATACCAAGCGGGAGTTGCATAATGCCTACCTAAATGAAGAATCAAAGAAGACGTTGCTCGAGGGCTGGGAGATTCTTTGAGTCAAAAGAGAGAAAGAGGACACCGATGCAGCCTTAACGATTGCCGCCGAAGCGCTCACCAAGCCTTTTATTTCTAGCATTGGGTGAATCATTGGAGCAGCCCCATGACCTTCCAGCAAGTTCAAAGCTCGAGACTCTTCCTTAGGTAGTGGAACCATCAAAAGAAGGAAAAGGTGTTGAATATGAAGTCGACATTCTCGACCATTCCTCCAGTGTAGGTAATGTTCTCACTTCCTCCGAGTTCGAGAGCTTCCAACTTACGCCGCAAGAGCAAGAAGAATTTAATGCTTTTGTTTTTGATCTTATAGGTCCGTCCACCTTTTCTGTTGATGTGCCAGCTTCCTCAGCTCCCTGACCTGCTGTTATTTCTACACCCTCTATGGTCGTCTCTATTCCTCTTCCTGTTTCTACATCCGAGTCTGGCTCGCAGCCGGGGTCGAAGTCCGAAAAGATAGCCGTGCTTTATGGCCTAGATGACACTTCTTTGTGTTTATAAGGCGACATAACAGCGGAAAAAATTAAGAAGCAGGATTAACAGATAGAGCATCCTCACAAGACTCGGTACGAACTAGTCACTATCAAGAAGGAAAAGGTTGAAGCGATCAAAGCCACAAAGAGCTCCCGCAAGTCATGGAAATGCAAAGTGAAATGAGAATCTTCTAAGATGGCTGCAGAGGAAGAGGAGGATATTGCCACTGAGGTGTTCGTTGACATTACTAGTAGTGACACCACTCCTAAGAAGAAGCAGAAGCTACCAACAAAAGGAAAAAAGAGGACCGGTGGAAGGAAGCGTGAAAAGGCTTGTGTGAAGACTGATTCGATTTTTGGTTCTTTTGAGTCATTTTGTTCAAGCGCATAGTCTATATTAGTATTTTTATTGTGGAGTCTGTATTTTATTTTTGTTGGTCGGTGTTGTGTGGGTACGGCCCCTACATTTTGACCTAGTGTAAAGAAAATTATAAGCAACATATTGATATTTTGACTATTTATCTGTCTGCTTATATATGTTCTGTGCACTTGTGCTTGTTTTATTTTATACTTATCTAGTTTTGTGATTACTTCCAAAATCCTTCGTTTAAAGTAACAGAACTTAGAAATTAACAGAAACTAAAAATTCTTTTTTTTTAATTCTTTGTTTGGAATGACAGAACTTGTGAACTTATTGTTTTCACGTGTTTTTATTCAAGTACCGGTGTATGCCTCCCAACTCACAGGGCTGTTTACTTCAAACAATTTTCAAATGATCGGTAACTTAGAGTTTAGATAATTCTCATATTAAGATTGAAATTTGGCTAAGTCATAGCTTGATTTTCCTATTTTCGAAAGTTTCGCAACTTTAGTATGTAATCCAAGTTTCTTATAATATTCCAGCAAGTATGCAATATATGCATGTTTGAGAGGTGCACATTGCATGGGTTAACTAAGGGCAATTTTAATCATTAAGTGTCCTTAGTTGAAACTTTTATATTGGTTTGTAGCATTCCATTTTATTGGAGTTGTGCTCATTATCCTGATTATAGAAGCAGTTGGCACCAGTTATGAGATGCGTGGTTTTTGGTGCTATTCGGCATTGCCTATCTTCGGGCCATGCCAAAAGCGTGTGTTTTAGTACTCCCTGATGCTGCCTATCTTTGGGCAAGGTAAGGAGTTTAAGTTTTAAGAATCTGTGCATGATTTTTCATGTTTCTTGGTGTTGCCTATCTTCGGGAAACGTGAGAAACTAGTGTTTTGAAATTTAGTGTGTGGCTTATGGAGTGTGTGGCTTTTGATACTCCTCTTTATTGCCTATTTGCAGGCAACGTCAGGGGTGCGTGTTTTGGCGTGGCTTATGAGATGCGCGATTTTTATTCTCCTTGGTGTTGCCTATCTTCAGGCAACGTGAGGACTAAGCATTTTGGAGATTAGTGCATGGCTAATGAAATGCATGGCTTTTCATGCTCCTCGGTGTTTCCTATCTTGAATCAATGTTAGAAGCGTATGTTTTGGAAGTTAATGCGTGGATTACAAAATGCATGGCTTTTCGTGCTCCTCAGTGTTGCCTATCTTCTGGCACCGTAAGTAGCGTATGTTTTGGAACTTAATGCGCGGCTTATGAAATGCATAGCTTTTCGTGCTCCTCAGTGTTGCTTCTCTTCGGGAAACATGTGGAGCGTATGTCTTAGCCTTCCCGATGTTGCTGGAACAACACCATTTTTCAGAAGACCAAGATCGGGTTCCGCCTATCTAACAGTTTGAGTCGATTTTCTTCCGTCGACCCGGGGGCCAAGTATATGAACACGGTTTTGCTAGTTCAAGAAGCAAACTTTATTAAGGAAAGTTTGGCAGTTTTTGCCTATGTACAATGCCTCCAGCATCCTGGGATGGCTTATTTGCTGGAAAGTAAAAAGTAAACAAGGAAGCTTTTAGATAAAGTAATGGCAGAGCGGTTTGCTATTCCATGCACTAGGAACTTGAGTTCCATCGACGGTCGTTAGCTTGAAAGTCCAGTCTCTTAGCTTTTGATTGATGATGTACGGTCCTTCCAAGTTTGGTCTAAAGGTCCCTGGAACAGGGTAAACTCGCTTGAGCACAAGATCTTCCACTTTGAAGGTTTAGTTGTGAACTTTGGAGTTGAAGTACAGTGCGGCCCTTTTTTGGTGGGCGACGGGTCTCAACTCTACTTCTTCTCTTTTTTCATCAATCATATCTAGCGATTCGAGTAGGAGTTGCTCATTTGCTTTTGATCAAAAAAATTCCTTCGGTGTGAGGGGCTTCCAGTTCAACAGGAATCATTACTTCTGACATACGCCTAGGCAAACGGAAAGTGGCCAGTTGCCGCTTTGTGGGTAGCTCTGTAAGCCCATAGTGCGAGTGGAAGTTCATAAACCTAGTTTCCTTTTTCTTTTGTTAGTTTCTTTTTGATAGTGGACTTGATGATCTTGTTTATTACTTGTAGCTGACCATTTGCTTATGGATGAGCCACCGTGGAAAAGCTCTTTTTGATTTGGAAGCGCTTGTAAAAGTCTTTGAACTCGGCGCTTTCTAATTGAGTTCCATTGTCCATGATGACTTTTTGTGGCACACCAAACCTACAAATAATGTTTTTAGTAATGAAATTAATGACTTTCTTTATGGTTATAGTAGCCAGCGGTTCCGCTTTGGCCCATTTTGTGAAGTAATCTATGGCAACTATAACATGTTTGGCTTTTGCTATTGGCAGGGCACTAATCAAGTCGATTCTCCATATTACAAACGGCCATGGGCTGACCATCTACGTTAGCTCCGTTGAAGGAATTCTCTTAATTTTGCTGAATCTTCGACAGCGATCGCGCATAGTCTACAGCGTCGTGGTTTCTTGTTGGCTGTAAATATCCATACCAAAAGACATTCTTCGCTAGGATCCGCCCCCCAGTGTGGTCCCCGAATTCCCCTTCATGTACCTCCTTTAGGATTCGTTGTGCTTCATTATCGCTCACGCACTTAAGAAGGGGGGTCGAGAATCCCCTTCGATAGAATATTCCATCCTGTATCATGAACCATGGTGCCTTTCGGAGATGCTTTTTCCATTGGTTCCAGTCAATTGGAAGGGTTCCCACAAATAGGTAGCACTTCATCGATGTCATCCATGCCTCCGGCTCGATAATTGTCTCGAGAATTCAGTCAACATTTATCTCATCTATGCCCAGGGTGGCTAAAGTTTCGACTGGGACGAGCCCTAATGATTGAGCTTCCCCAGAGCTTGCAAGTTTAGCCAAATAGTCCGCTTTGGTGTTTTGTTCTCGTGGAATGTGAGCTACGGTATAATGTTCGATGTTGCTTAGCAGTTCTTGCGCTTTAGATAGGTACGGGGTAAGATTCTCTCCTCGATCCTGGTATTACCCTTTTACCCGACTGACGACCAAATGGGAGTCGTTGTAGATGTGAATGGATTTTGTCTTAAGTTCTTTCACCATCATTAATCCTACAATAAGCACCTCGTATTCTACTTCGTTATTCATTGTAGGGAATTCTAAGCGCAAGGCGTAGAAAATGGCTCTCCCTTCGTGGGTTTCAAGCACTACCCTTGTGCCTGAACAGAGATTGTTGAATGCACCATCTACAAAGAGTTTTCATTGAGTCTCCGCCTCCCCGCGGCGCTTCTTCTTCGTCGTCCCATATGGTAAACTCGGCGATGAAGTCTACTAACGCTTACTCGTTGATGGCTTTCCTAGGATGGTATGCGATATCATATTGACATAGCTTTATGTTCCATTTGAGGAATCGTCCGAAAGTTTTAGGTCGGTACAACACTTGTTTCAAGGGCTGGTTAGTTAATCCTTTGATTGGATGCGCTTGAAAGTATGGTCTTAACTTCCGGGATGCGATCAAGAGGTAATACGCTAGCTTTTCCAGTTTTATGTAATTCTTCTCGGCTCTAGTGAACCATTTTCTGATGTAATACACGGTTCACTAGATTTCTGCTTCATCCCGCACGATGACGGCGCTTAATGCATGCAGTGAGAGTGCTAAGTAAATGAATAGGTCTTCATCTACCGACTTAGACAAGATTGGCGGAGCTTCTATGTATCATAGCAGTTCTTCGAAAGCTGTTTGACAAGCTTCACTCCATTCAAATTTTTTCCTTCCCTTCTTCAATGCATCAAAGAATGGTATGCACTTGTCTATTACTTATTAGATAAATCGGCTCTGTGCTACGACTTTTCCATTCAAGCTTTGATGATCCTTCTTAGTTTTTAGGGCTTGGACTTCTCATAGCACCGTTATAGGGATTTGCTTCGATTCCTTGAGCACTTACTATGAAACCCAAGAATTTCCCAGAGGTTACTTTGAAGTGACATTTGAGTGGGTTGAGCTTTATTCCATACTTTTGGAGTATTTCAAAAATTTCAGTGAGATTGCCTAGATGGTTAGCGGTTACTCGAGATTTGACCAACATGTCATCCACGTAAACTTCCATAGTCTTTATGATTTAGTGTACGAACATAGTATTCAATAGCCTTTGTTATGTTTCCCTGGCCTTTTTTAAATTGAATGCATTACTTTGTAGCAGTGCAGTCCCAAAACGGTAATGAAGCTGGTGTTTTCTTGATCTGGCTCATGCATCAGGATCTGGTTATAGCCCGAGTAAGCATCCATAAATGACAACAATTCATGCCATGACGTTCCATCCACAATCTGATCGATTCTGGGGAGTGGGATGCTATCTTTCATGCAAGCTTTATTTAGATTCGAGAGTTAATACAAGTTCGCCATTTTCCATTATAATTCTTGACTAAGACTGGGTTTGATACTCATTCAGGGTAAGTTGCATCTCGGATGAAGCCGTTAGCCATCAGTTTATCCACCTCCTCTCTCAGTGCCTTGGACCATTCAGGGCCTAAGCTGTGCCATTTTGGCTTTACCGGTGTGAATTCGGATTTAATATTGAGCACGTCGCAGGCAATTTTGGGAGTTACCCCACACATATCAAAGTGTGTACAAGAAAATATGTCCAAATTGGTAAGGAGGAATTTAGTTAGTTCTGTTGCATCCTGTTTCCAAGGTGCAATCCAATTTTCAAGACATGTGTTAGGTTGTCCAAACAAACTAGGATAGACACTATGAATTCTACCGGTGCTACCCGATCCTCTCTTGAACTCTTCTTTTTGGGGTCCAAAGCCTTGTCGAATCGACTATGGTCCCCGAGCCAGAGGCGGCTCTATGATTTCTATTTAGCGGGCTCACGAAGGTGTAGATTTTCCCCACATCCTTTCCTTTTTCCTTTCTTCTTGACTCATGCAATTCTGCGATGTAGCATTCCCGAGCGATGATTTGGTCTCCTTTCGTAATTCCGACTCCGTGCTCTGTAGGGAACTTCATTGTAAGGCACCACTGAGCTAATGCTATTCTAAAGTCGGCTAATGCGGGCCATCCGTAGAAGGCATTGTATGTTAACATTTCATCCACGATAAAAAAGGTCTGAATGAGGGTGACCCCTCACCCTCTCCAAGCTACACAGGTAGATCAATTGTTCCCACTGGTTGTTTGGGCTCACTGGTAAACCCCTGAACCTTTGTTTGGCACAAGGATATGCTTTTCATGCCAGTGTTCATTTGATCGAAAGTACGTTTGAAGAGTATGTTAACGGCGCTGCCACTGTCAACCAACACCCATCGAACTACATCACGTCTGATTCCTATCGTCACCACCATTTGATCGAGAGTTGGAGCTTTGATCCCTTCGGTATCTCGATTTAGGAACACTATATCGTCATTCAAAACCCTTTATAGCTTAGGCGGAGTTTCATCTTCTATAGCTAAGCATGATTCCGTCGGAGCAAGCTTTAACGAATTTGCATATCGCTTCATTTCCTCCCAACTTCCTTGTGCGGGGTATGGTACCCCAGATATTGTTCCTATAATAATCCTTTGGTCGGTTCGTTTCGACCATTCTTTACTAATTCCTGCTTAATTCCTTCGTTCTCTAGGAGGTTGTGGAGCTACAGAGTGATCGAGGTTTTGAGGCTTTCTTACATACTGCTGGAGCTTATTTTCCTAGATTAAATCCTCAATGAGATTCTGTAGATGGCGACATTCGTTTGTATTATGGCCATGTGTCTTAATGGAAGCACCAGAATTTTCTTGAGCGCTTCCGCTACTCGGTTGCTCATTTTTAGGGGGCTTTTTTTAATCCTCAATCCCTTGAGTCGTGGGAATTTTTTTCCGATGTGTCGTTTACTGGAGTGTCGCCTACGGGCCTAACCCTTTTAGCATTTTATTGTTTCCATTACCATTCTCGGAGTTTTGACCTTTTCTCTTTGAATTTCTATCTTTCCTATTGATTCCTTCAGCTGTCCGAGTAAATGTGTGCGTTTTGATTCATTGCTACATCACTTTGCCCGACGTTCATCGGTTGCACACTAGTGGACTTCCATTCCAATTCCTACACTCCCTCCAATCTTAGGTACTGACTTCCTTTACGATTGATATCTTTCCTGGTGGGAGGTTGTTTCATCTTAAACCACTTTCTGAATTCAATGTCCGGGTGGATGGCACAAAATAGTCTGCAATAAAAACCATGTATTTCGTTGGGGTTGCTTACTTCCGTCGTTGTAGTGTTAAACCTGTTCATGATAGATTTCAGTTATTCGTTACACCCTTTGAACAATCTGGATAGGGACATGACGTCCTTTGGCCATGTAGTATGGAGCATAAACTGATCAAGGAACCTCATCGCCAGTTGGTCAAAAGTAAAGATAGATCTTGGTGGTAGCCTAGTGAACTACGTTGACGCAACTCCTTCAAGAAAGATAGGAAAACATCTGCATCGAACAGCTTTAGAGGCATTATCTCTGTACATATTCCAACTGTATTTGTACAAATGAGGTTTTAGGTCTTTTTTCCCGTCATAGGACTATGTAGTTGGCATTGTGAATTTTTCTATATATTTCTCTCTCAATATTTATTCGGTGAAGGGAGTTCGACTTGATGCAGATCCACATTCATCATCTCTTCTATTTTTACTCTCCTCCATTAATTGTTTAACCATATCTGCTATATATGCCTCTGATGTCTGGTAGTCCTGAAGACGGCAATCAGTGACTACGCCAAGTGTTTAGCTTTGTAAACGGTCTTGGTGAGTGGGCAGAAACCTAAGCTCTCCTTTTTCTAGAGAGCCACTCCTACAGGGTCCCGTTGGCTTGTGGTTGGCCTAACTGGAGTAGTTTCAGTATTCCTAGCATTATTGAATGCATTTCCATTTTCATCCAATTTGTCGCCTTGCTCTCTACCCTCTGAGTCGAAGAGATCCACGACTATATTTTCCAACATGGTCTTTGTCCATTGATTCAAGTTCAAAATAGGTTGCCTCATGGAGAACAGAATACTTGCATTTTCGTCCACGTTAAGTCCTGTTTGTTCCCTTTTGTGGCTATTTTCTGTTTCTTCTATGTCATAGAAACAGAGGAATTCTCTTTTCTATAGCAGTCGCGAGTTCAGGCACAGTCCTTGGTGCAGGGTTTGACTATAGGGTTTTGAGAGCGTTAAGCTTATCCATTAGAGCCTTTTAGCTATTTTCCATTTTTCGGTTTATCTCATCAACCATTTTATTCAACTCATCACTGGTGACAACTTCGTGCTAACTGGAGGATGTTGGCGCCTGATTTCCTACGTTAGCACCATTTACTTCAGTTTATTGGAGGTTAACATCTTCTCTAGCTATTACTACCCGATGGATCTTCCAGAGGCAGTTCTTCTTCTTCCAAGGGCTATTGATCCCAAATAGTGGATTTTTCAAGTAAAGATCGAGGATCTAACTTCTGGACGTATGGAACCAAAGTAGATAGCTAGATCTGGATTCTGAGTTGGAGTTCTCAGTGAAAGCACCAAAATGTTAACCCAAAAATGGATAAACACCCCGGTTTGAGTGTGAAAGCACCAGCCATGTTCTTACAGAGCAAGAATAAAGATAAAAGGTGTAGAAAAAGGCGGTAAAAGAAAGAAGACAAGGAATTTTTATAGTGTTTCGGCTATTAATGAAGCCTACGTCCAGTTTATAGTTTTATTATGACTGATTGCTATTACAAGTAGTGTTCGATTATAAGGCTTTTGATTATCCTTAGCTAGATTGAATCTCCAGAGTTGGAATTCACTGGGGAATCACTATGAACCCTTTGGAGATTGTTGTGAAAAAGATAGAGGGTGAAGAAGATTTCCAACAGAGCTTTCGCAACTAGCACGAAGAAAATTTCGTTTATGTTAGAGGCAAGACGATATTTATAGAGATCGAAGGGCTTCTGGTCCCGGCCACTTCGTCAATTGCTTGCAGATGGACATAGGACGACCTAAAGGAATTTATCTCCCGATAGTCTATGGATCGCTAGCGATCCATAGACTTAGCTTACTCGCAAGCTAATGACTTAGTTCTCCTTTCCATTGTCTCGCCTGGCTAGTTCGTTAAAGACCCATGGACAAGTATGGATCGCAGGCGATCCATGGTGTACGGATCGCTAGCGATCCATACACCTAGCATATTTTCCCAATCTTTCTGCTTTTCTTTCCTTCTATGCACCATAACGACATACCATCCTGCATGGATCGCTAGCAATCCATAGAGTATGGGTCATTGGTTATCAAAGCACTTAGGCTACTTTTGGACTTTGGAGTTTGGGATTTTTCCATGGCCTTGTATCATCATTGTTTGCGTAGTCTTATTGAACGTTGTTCCGCCTTAATGACGATCTACTAGCTAGTTGTGCTTTGACCGCTGATTGGGCTGAACGGATGCTGGTCATTTGGTTTGGTCAGACTCAGTCATTGCTTTAGTAATATGGCTTGGATCTCTTTAGTTCCTTGCCTTAGCCTCTTTGGTTAAGTACTAAGTCATTCTGATGCCACAAAATTGCTTTGTTTTCTAGTGGGTCCACCTGGGTTAAAAACCAGGATAACAGTTATACTTAAGGACTTTTATACCTTAATCTATTGGAATTACTTCTTTGTCGAAAGGAAATTGTTAACACTATAATTCTCTATAAATTACTTAAAAGAGTACCTATGTTGTGTGTGAAATAATTGTCTTTTATTTTTCTACTGTAATAGATAGTGCAAAATACAGTTATTTCTTTATTTTGTACTTCTCTTCCTTTTTGTTTACATTTCTTGTTATTTCAACCAGTATAATTTTACTTGTATTTTTAGACAATTTATAGAAATTTATATTGTTACACAATCCATTCTAATGTATTAAAATATTGTCTAATCCAAATTTAATTTATAATCATTTCTAATTTATGTTCAACAATTTATATAAACTAACCAAATATGAAATCCTAATATGATTTAATTAACAATTTATTTACAAATCTGAGGACTATTTATACCCCTAACTTTCAAAATCCAAACTTATACAATATCTATCATGTTTAGGGTATCCATAAGATATAGGCATATTTTCCATAATCATTACGCACATATAATTGAATTTTCAAATCGTGGTTTATATCAATTCCTTACGCGTATAAAATTAAATATCCAAATGGTGATTTATATTTAGGCATAAATGAAATAGATTCACAATGATATAAACCCATTATTATTACAACATATATAATTTTCCACTCACTTTGCTTTAGCTTTCAAATTCTCTAGATCCATTCCCTTTTATTTGACTCCCGCTTACTTTAAATCTAAAATAAAAAAAGCGTATACACCTATTAGAATTACAAATCCTTGGAAAAGGATTGAATTAAATTTAGATTTGAGTTTAGGACTCATAATTTACCATGTTTCTGCATTTCGAATCGATCTTATTCTTCTCTTCACTTATTCTCCATTTTTCTCTACTTATATATGTATAATATGATATAATAGTTTTACTACTTTTAGAATTTGGAGGAGAAGATTAAATGATAGAGTTTCAGTAAGCAATAAGTCTTCTAAATAAATTAGGGTTAAGTTAGCCGATAATTTATATGGGTTAGGGATTTATTTAGAGTGTTAGATTTAGCCTAGGAAATCTCGAAATCCATCTTAGACGCAAATCTAACTGGGCAGCAAAGAAAAATAATTTAGTAAATCAACACAGTTCAATCACACTATAACGAATGTGCTTTTCGACTCTAGAAAATCACCACTAATATTCCCACTATATTTCATATCAAGCATTCAAGTGTTGAAAAAACCAATTATTAGGTGTGAAAGAAGAGGATAGAAGATAGAAGAAACAAAAACAATCATAGAATCTCACGATGCAATGGAATAACATATATTAATCAACATAATACTTTATAAAGTCATTTCAAAAATGATACATCAGAGTCATACTTATACAATTATAACTTTAGATGGTTATAATAGCATGTCCCTACCTAACTGATATAAGATACTTATAATACAGTGGAAATAAGATAATAATTAGCTATCGATGAAGCCTCCTGCTCCAAACTCCTCCAAAATGCATCCGTGGGGAAATCTGAACTGCTTGGCTGTCATAAAAATTTAAGCACCTAAAGTTTTAGAAAAAGAAAATAAAACTCCGGGTCAGGCATGAGTTTGGTGTGAGTAAACTCATAGAAATGAATTATTATGTTTAAAACCCATTTTAAAATCAAAGGTATCTCGTTAGACTACGCCGCACATAAACATGGATGGGGTTTTACCCTACGATAACCAAAAAACTTTTTATAAAAAATCCAGTGATATTGTGATAATGTCTAGCAGTTTAAGTAAAATATGTATATAGCTGAATTCTTGCATCTCACATTTCAATATAGTTGGGTACATCTAAAACTATAAAGGCATGTATTAGAGAATGGATTCCATACTATGACAAGGTAAGGAACTACCTTCCGATGGTACATCTCTAGATAAAATGCACTGGGGTTTGACAAGAACATCTTGTACTCCTGCCATAAAGGATTAGCCTACCACTTGAATAGTAGTACCGAATATGATCACCCTACTTTGGACCCCAAAACATACATGAATACATAGTAATCGATCTAGATTTGAAATGACCATACCTTGATGGGAGCGACTCTCATGTCCCTGCTGCATGCTCGATTTTTGTCATTTCCCACTTGATTAGGCTTGAGGCTACGTCTTTACCTTTTGGAATAGTAATCCCACTTGGAATACTAGCATTTCCATCTAAGTAATGATGCAATGTCAGCATTCATCTATACAATTCGTTTAGGTGATAAATGAATCGAAGGCACTACCTCCACTACACCCATTTTGGAATCACCCTCGGAGTTAGTAGAAAATAGCCCTTGCACTTCATAACTACATCTTCATTCCATACTCTTTAAGATGTCTTCAGTTCGAAATGCTTGAGCTGGACCAAAGGGGTTTTCGAATGACATATCCGATCCCGGTCTCTTCGAAACAACTTTCAATAATTTTTGATAAACTTAATCCTGGTTCTATAGGGAAAAAACAAACAAGATAAGAGTGGAGATTACCTCCCAAGCATTAGCGGATGGACTTCCTTATCATTTATCCTAAAAATGAAACGAGATTTATATGCATAGTACAAAATCATTGGCGATGACTGTGCCATATAACTCATGTGTTTCTCGTAGATATTTCCAAAGTTATGTTTTGGTCTAGGTTTGATAGTCGGTTATTTAACAATCAATTAAATAATCATTTAAACATTGATTTAGTTA
The DNA here is from genome assembly GCA_030765085.1 of Allium cepa. Classification (NCBI taxonomy): domain Eukaryota; kingdom Viridiplantae; phylum Streptophyta; class Magnoliopsida; order Asparagales; family Amaryllidaceae; genus Allium; species Allium cepa. The sequence goes on from CM060931.1 coordinate 448,822,214, forward strand.
CATATGAAATCCACTAAGCCTTTATTAATTAATCTTCAATTAAAAAAATCACTTTATAAATCTTGATCAAAAGATCTTTACACAACACTATTTCCTGAAACCCTTACTTCCCCTTTTTTATTTCAACGTTATAATTATATTACCAGAATATTTGGCAAACTTCCTCCTTTTACATTTCCCTTTTTTTACAAACATTACTTACTATAAAACCAAACCTATATAAAAAGTTCCCTTTTAAAAGCCCACTTCATATTTAATTTCCTTTATAAATTTACAAAATCAATTTATAAAACACTTTTATAAGTCTCCGAGTCAATTTACAAAAACTCTTTACAAACCTCTAAAATCATTTATAAAACGTTTTCCAATTTAAAACTCCTTTGATAAATCTTCTTTAAGAAAATCCTTTATAAAATATCTTTTGCAACCCATCCTTTTAAATTATTAGAAATAAACCCTTTTTACCTAGTAAAACACATTTTTATAAACAATTTATTATTTATAAATACCTTTGTAAAATAATAATTTAACTTGAAAAATTATTTATAAACCTTGACCCCAAATTGATTAAAGGATTGAAATTAATTCTGAACTATACTTTATAATTTCAAAAGGAGCTTAGCAGTCCTAATGGTAGTGATTTAAGTTATCATTTAACATCAATTTCACATTCACGTCACTTAACCACTTATTTACATAATGTCAACATATATGTAAATGCAATTCATACCCAAATCAGGGAATAACATGTCAATACAACTTAACTAGCATATACATGTCCAGATAACATTTTGCAGGATGGTGATTTGTCATGCTAAATAGATGTCCAAAAATATTCAATTAATTTGTAGCAGAACGGGGATTTATTCTACTAAACGCATGTCCATACAAACAACAATCACATTATAGGAGAACAGTGATGTATTCTGCTAATAGATGTCCACACAAATCAATTTTTTTATTATACTCATTCACAGTTATATGGTTCCTTAATGGTATCAACACATGAATCGCTTGTATTAAAAACTATCTTTGAAAAAAAAATTCCTTTAAAACAATTTGATTCTCAAAAAATAAAGGATTTAAAACTTAAAACTCCCTTTTAAAATGATTAATTACAAGTTAAGTCTTATTAAATCATAATTAATCTTTATTAAATTTGAACTTAATTCAATTGTAAATTAATAATTAATTAAATCTTTAATAAGTAAATAATTTATAAATTAAACCCTTAATTAATCCTTTATTTATTATTAAAAAATAATTTGAAACCTTTATTAGTCATTAATTATTTCTTAATCTTAATTAATTAATCAATTAATTGAATAAATAATCTTTTAATTAAACCTTAAATAATTTATAATTAACATGTTTATATGGTAGAATTATAGGATTTTACATGTTTTAAATTGATTTTAGCTGCAAAAACCTCTTCTAAACTTAAAGACATGTTAATCCATGCATATCATATAGATTGCTTAGAAATCACCCTGATTTATGTTCATATATTCATGCTATAAGTAGAGTATGTTAGAAATTGCCTTGTTTATCTTTATTTGTTGGATTGCAAGTTTGATTGGATGAAATTGCTTTTTATTCTATGTTTGGATGATATGATTTGATGTTGTTTGCTACTGTTGTGATTATATAGAAGGATAGGTTGGAGAATTAAGCAAATCGAAAGCTAAGTTGGTCGAAATTAGACGAAATTGTACATGTGCTCAAGAGTATGGTAGGAAGACACATGATGAGTCATAACTCAAATGGAGCTACGTACATTACTCGGCATCGAGTTATGCCTATAATTGGATACCGAGTTATGGAGAAGGGGGTTATGACTCGGTGGTTGACATGGGTGGATAGAGCTTGGCTAGATGAGATATTCCATAGCAAGATGTTGGATATTTGACTAAGGATTGGATGTTATACCATGTTATCACTAAAATTTAGAAGTGAGGCTTTGGATTGGGGGCTGAGTTATCAAAGGTGGATAAGTCGGGGTCTAAGGTGCTGGAAGAGGAGTATTAGAGACATGGAAGAGGAATTAGCCATTAGTTGCACCGAGTTATACCTATAACGCAGCACCGCGTTATACCTATAACTCGGCATCGCGTTATAACTATAACTCGGCAGTGCGTTATACCTATAACTCGGTATCGAGTTATCATAGTGAATGATATGTTATGAAACTTTTAGGTAGGAAGGATATTCTTTGTAGATCGTGCTTGAAGTGTTGGCTCATTCATATCAGGTTGGATGTTGACATAACAACATGATAAAAAGCTATGGTCTTTGAATGGTGGCTTATGTTTGATGTAGGTTTGAAGATGGCATCTCATAAAGGAAGGTGTCGTACGATCGAGGAATGTGGATTGGTTCCTCGTGAATAATGCAAATCAAGAAGGGCTCGGTGTCAAAATAGAGCAAAGGTGAGCTTGGGTATATATGCTAAGGAATCATTGATGCTCAAATAGTTTCCATTTATACTAGAAGCAGGGGTATTGTAAGTGGGGATTCCCATGGTTTAATTGATGGACCTATACACCTTGGACCTATAGCTTTGGGTCTAGTATCCAGCTTTGGGTTGCGAGACACATATCCAGCTTTGGTCTACGAGATACTAGAGTACAATATGGAACTGGGATTTCCATTAGTCGTCGGCTTGGGTGTTATTGAGTAATCGTATATTCAAAGCACAAAGTGTGATAGTTAGGATTTTTGATGGATGTTATGGAAGATTTGGTTGTTTTCTTTAGTAGGCTATCACTCATAGATGTCAAGGGAAATTGGTATTGGAGATAAGAATACTTGAAAGACTGTTATACTTTATTTGGTTTGTGGTATATCATTATGATATTGTAGAGTAGCATATTATAGACTTATATGCTAACTCATTGGTTGGAGGGACAGGACAGATATGGTTCGTGTACTCATGTCCCTTTACATATTTACCTGCATAGTTTTTTGAGATGCATTTACCACTCACACCAGATTGGTTTTTGACCTAAGGTTTTATGCTTTGCTTCGTATTATCTTGGGTACTCTTAAATGTATAGACTAGATAATAGGCCTAGGTGTGCAATAGCTGTTCAAAGGACGAGCTGGATGGAGCTATCTCATATTATATGCATATATGTATTTCTATGCTTTTCCACCGGGCAACATTATGGAGCCCATGACTATACTGCTCATTTCTATTATTAAGACAGTTTATTTGAATTTATTTCTATTGTATAAACTCGACTATATTTCATGTATAACTATTTCTCTAATGATGATTTGTTCACATAGTTATTACTGTCTCTTCACTTATATCCGTGATATTATATTTGATCCATGCATTGTGAGATTTGACAAATTATATGTTATATTACTTTATTTCAACCCTAATGGTCATCCTATATCCACTGGGCATGGATAGTGCACTATTTATTTACCATTGGTGCCTGTGGTATAGGGTAGTCATCACATTTGGTACCAGAGCTTTGGTTACATAATTAACCTAAGTTGATACCACGATCAAGTAGAGATAAGGAAGGAGTTGTCGCCTTAGACTGGATCTAGAGTGTATATATAGTTGAGAGTGTGTACTTGTTATAAGTTTGGTTTTCAAAACTATGTAGCAGTGAAGTATAAGTTGCATGCACATGAGCATTATGAACACAGTTTTCTTTATGAGAGATTGATCATTCTCGTTATTGATAAGGATGACCCGCATACGAGAAATACTATGAGATCGACTTTAGGAGTGGAGGAAGGAGTAGGATCAGGTGCTGCTACGCCTTATTTTCAAGCCATGTTCAACGCTATGATATCTAATATAATGAGAAATACTCTTAGAGCTGTGATGGGAGGAGGTGCTCTAGTGTAAGCGCCTAGGGCTGATTTCAACAAATTAAGCAAGGATTACTACATTTTGGAAGGGAAGCCATTTAACGGAATAGAATCAGCCATAGAATTACAAGACTGGTTGAATACTTCTGAGCACATTTTTAGTGATTTGGAGGTGATAGATGATATGAAGAGGAAATTGTCTTCGAGATAGCTTTAGGGCCGAGCTATGAATTGGTGGAATGTTATCACTATTGCTACTCTAGAAGGCCATTTTTCTTAGGATCAGTTTAAGATGAGGTTTGAGTTCAATGTTCCAGAAGTCCGTGTTGTTTAGGAAATTTTCATATTTAAAGCATGGGGAAGTGATAGTATCTAAGTTTATTATAGAGTTTGATGCCTCATCGAAGTATGGGAAGTCATTCATTAATACCCCTTTGAGAAAGAATGAGAAATTCATCATTGGTTTGGATGATTACTTGGGAGAAAAGCTAACGGACCATATAGATTAGTCCTTTGAAAAGCTCATAGAAAAGGCATTTTGCCATGAGAGCTTATACCTTAAGGCTAAGACTGCTATTATTGTTTCTGATAAGAAAGAAGATCAAAAGCCACAATAAGGCATTGAAGGCAAGAAAAGGTGGAACTGAAAGAGAAAGCAGTCCTAGGGAAAAGGTGGTAAGAAGAAGGATGAATGGGAACTTATTTTCTTTGGATGTAATGAAAAGGGTCATTTGATTAAAGATGCAAAGAAAATGAGAAGAGGAAATGTTATAACTATGACAAGCTCGGGCATTTGAAGAAGAATCGTCCAGAACCAGTGAAGGATAAGCTGGTAGCGAAAGCCTATGCTTTGGACACAGTCCCAACTTCGTCGAGAGCTTCAATGATGAAGAAGAAAGGAAATGGAGTCGTTATTTAAGATATGCTTTCTATTGGCAATGTTCTTGTTCGAGTTTTGTTTGATACCGGTGCTTCTCATTCATTCATTCATCTATAGTGACCTAGTAAATAGATTGGGATTGCAAACTAGGATAATAGACCAACCCCTAATCATGACGAATCCTGTTGGAGGCTCTACTAGTCTTTGCATGGTTTTGCTTGGCCTAGTTTTGTCGAGTCATGGATGTTCTTTGGTTTGTGATTGTTTTGTTTTGAACTTTGTTGGGTTCGGGATTATCTTAGGAATGGATTGGCTTACGAAGTATGTGGCCATAGTAGATTATGAGAATTTATCGGTGACAATCGAAGATGTGGATGAGCAAATGGTACTGATTAGCTACCTACCAGAGGATATGGTAGCTTTCTATATTTTCTTGAAGTTCCATATGAGGGATTATCATTAGTGTCTATCGCTAGGGATTATCCAGATATCTTCAAGGAAGTGACTGGATTGTCGCTGCATGTAGAGATCGAGTTTCGAATAGACTTGGTGAAGGAAGCCATACTGATAGTTATAACTCTAAGGCGTATGGAACCAGAGAGTGGAAGGAATTAGTGGTGCAAGTGAATGGCCTATTGAGGAAATGGTTCATTCAAATGAGCATATCTGAGTGGGGGGTAGCGGTAGTACTCACAACGAATGTGGATGGCTCTTTGAGGTTGTGTGTGGATTATCATGAGCTGAATAAGGTAACAAAGAAAAATAAGTATCCACTCCCATGAATTGATGACTTGTTTGATTAGTTTCCATGTGCATAGTTGTTCTTCCAAATGGATTTGATGACGAAATTCACCGGTTGAGAGTAGCGAAGGAGAGTATGCCTATTACCATGTTTCATATGCCGTCGGGTTTCTATGAGTAGTTGGTGATGCCGATTGGATTGATCAACGCTCCAGCATACTTTGTAGATCTCATGAATTGCTTTTTCAGAGACCAGCTAAATAAATTCATACTTATATTTGTGGATGATATTCTGATCTACTCCAGAACTGAAGAGGAGCATAAGATACACTTCAGGATTGTGCTAGAGATATTAAGGAAGAAAAAGTTTAGAGTGAATTTCTGTAAGTGTCACTTCTGTAGAGAAGAAGTGAGATTCTTGGGTTATGTCTTTTCGGAATAGGGTATAGCAATGGACCCTACGAAGGTCGTAGCGGTCCAAGATTGGAATCAGCCTAAGAATACTATAGATGTGAGAAGTTTCCTAGGATTGGCGGGATACTATAGATGCTTCATAAAAGACTTCTCGAAGGTAGCACACCATTGATCAATTTGATGGAGAAGAATTAGACCTTTGTATGGGATGTTAAGTGTGAGCATGAATTTGTGAGTTTGAAAGAGAGGCTGATGAGTGCACCAATGTTGACCGTTCCAAGTGGAAATAAAGAGTTGATAGTATACGCTGATGCTTGTGGTGCTAGATTGGGTGTGGTGTTGATGCAGAAAGGGAAAGTTTTTGCCTATGCTAGTCGACAGCTAAAACCACATGAAAGGAATTATCTAACTCATGATTTGGAATTAGCGGCAATCGTTTTTTCTTTGAAGATGTGGAGGCACTAATTGTTGGGAGAAAGATTTAATCTATTTACGGGCCACAAATCCTTGAAGTACCTTTTCTCTCAGAAGGATCTTAATCTTCGACAACAATAGTGGTTGGAATCATTGGCCTCTTATGATTTTAGTATTTCCTACACTCCAGGAAAAGGAAATGCAGTTGCCGATGCATTGAGTAGAAGACACGTTAGGTTAGGAGCAATGTTCTTTGAATGGAAGCAGATAGAATATATTGCTGGATTTGATTTCAGGCCTCACTGTGAGTTAGAACCTAAAATATTGGCAAATATATCAATCATACCTACTTTGATTGGAAGCATTGGTACTAGTCAAAAACAAGATGCTAGGCTAGCAGATATCATAGCAAAGATAGAGGAAGGAGTAGAATCTGGAGATATGAAGAAATACGAACTTGATCAAGAAGGTTTGCTTCGTAAATACGGGAGGTTGTTTATTTTCGATGTTGATAGATTGGGAGATGAAGTGCTAAGAGATTGTCATCATTCCAGATTGGCAATTCATCTCAGCGGTAATAAGATGTACCGAGATATGAAGTGAACTTACTACTAGGAAGGCATAAAGAGGGATGTTGGGCATTTATCTTTAAGTGTATGAATTGCCAATTGGTAATGGTAGAGCAGAAGAAACCTAATGGATTGTTGCAACCATTAGAGATTCCTTAATGGAAATGGGAACAAGTATCAATGGATTTTATTGATGGAACGGAGGACTCGAGTAGGGTATAGTGGCATTTGGGTCATAGTTGATTAGTTGACCAAGAATGCAAGGATTATACATGTCAAGTCAAGTAGAATGGCGTCCAAGCTGGCAAAGTTTTATGTAAAGTGGATAGTATGATTTCACAGTGTGCCAACGAGCATTGTGAGCGACCGAGATCCATTGTTCACTAGTGGGTTTTGGAAGAGCTTACAAGAGGAATTAGGGATGGAGCTGCATCAAAGTACAACTTATCACTCACAAATGGATGGGCAGACCAAAAGAGTAAATCATATATTAGAAGATCTCTTGCGAGCATGCATTATAGACTTTCCTGAGTTATGGGATGATCATTTACATTTGGTGGAGTTTGCATACAACAACTATCGGTCGAGTTTGTTATAGCTCCGTATAAAGCATTGTGTGGCCAACCATATAACGCTCCTTCATGTTGCTGAGAAGCAGGCGAGAAACTGATATTTAGGCTAGATATGATTTAAGAGATTTCGAAGAAGATTGAGGTCATTTAATAATAAATAAAAGCTGCTCAAAAACGATAGAATTGCTACGCGGATAAGAGACGAAGAGGATTAGAGTTTTTTGACAGAGATATGGTGTTTCTAAGGTATCTCCTCTAAAGAATGTAGTTCGATTTGGTAGATTAGGGAAGTTAGCATGAGATTCATAGGTCCTTTTTGGATAATTGAGAGGATTGGGAAGCTAGCGTAAAGAGTCGACTTACCTTAGAAGATGGTGGGCATGCAAAAAAAATTTCATGTCTTTTATCTATGGAATTTTTTGCATGACTCAGGAGAGATGATTACACAAGATCAGCCAGAAGATGTAAAGGTAGAACCAAAAGTTTCTGTACCTCGTAGGCCACTTCGCATTGTTTGGTGCGATACGAAACAACTTAGGAGAAAGACAGTGAAACTAGTTAAGGTACAATGGAGCAAAAGTGATGATGATTGTATGTGGAAGATGGAGGAGAGCATAAGGACTAGGTGTCTGAAGCTCTTTAAATGGTACGACCCAACATTTATCGTATCTACTTTCACCATTGTCTATTGTATTCGATAAGTTAGTATTCTGCAAGCTAAAATAGGTTCACCATACTATTGGTTGCATGACTGCTTGTTTGAGATATTTCATGGTTGCTTATGATTGGTAGGCATGCGGGATGACTTTGGTTCCTTATACTTAGGCTTGTTTGGGGATTTCAGGAGCGAAATTCCTAAAGGGAGGAGAATGTAATGACCCGTATATCGAATGATCGTAAAATATTTTTAATTTATTCGTATAAGGTTGATAGATTTTAAAATTTTGGGATATGACTCCTAATGACATTTTACACACCTGTTATTTTTTTTCAAATTTCCATATGACTACTTTGAACCTGAAAATCTAGTTTGGGTTATAACTTTTGATATGAGTCGAATTAGGTCTCAAATAAATTCCATTACTTCAGAATGATGGTTTCTAATTCTATAGAGTGGTCATAATAGAAAAATGGACTTACGATGAGAAAGTTATGCCTATTTTAATGTTTTAAAGCTTTTGGTCAAGGTTAGTGTGTAATTAATTAAGCTTATTGGTGAGACCATTAGTCTAATTAGAGAACACTATAAATATACGACCGAAGAGTCAAATTAAAACTTCTCCCTCTCATTATACATCAGTTCTAAACTCTAATTAGCCTAGATCCATCCTAATTTCACCCAAAATCACTCGAATTGTTCTCTAAATCAAACTAGATTACGATATTGGATCCTCAATTAGAAGTTAGGAATCATTAAATTGCGATTTCGAATGCTTTTCTTCACTCTTTGGATTAGATCTACATACATATTAGTTGAATTTGGTAAATGGTGGGTGGTTTATGCCTTTTCTCTCTGTTATACATGTTTACATGTAGAATTATAGGATTTAACATGTTTTAAATTGATTTTGGCTATAAAAACATTTTCTAACTTTATTGACATGTTAATCCTGTCTATGATATAGAATGATTAAAAATCACCTTGATTTATGTTCATATATTCATTTTATATGTAGATCTATGTTAGAGATTGCCTTGTTTATCTTAGTTTGATGGGTTGCATGTTTGATGGGATGAAATTGCTTGTTATTCCGTATTTAGATGATATGATTTGATGATGTTTGCTAGCGTTGTGATTTTATAGAAGGATAGGTCGAAGAATTGAGCAAATCAAAAGCTAAGTTGGTTGGAATTAAATGAAACTTGGTAGATGTGCTTAGGAGTACGGTAGGAAGAAACATGATGATTCACAACTCAAATGGAGTTAACTACATAAATCGACACTGATTTATGCCTATAACTTAATATTGAGTTATAGGGAAGGAGGCTATGACTTGGTGTTTGACATGGACGGATAAAGTCTAGCTAGATGAGGTATTGATTAGCAAGATGCATGGTATTTGGCTAAGGATTTGATGCTATACCGAGTTATCTCTATAACTTAGAAGTGAGGCTTTGGATTGGGGGCCGAGTTACCAAAGGTGTATGAGTCAAGGTCCAAGGCATTGGAAGAGGAGTACTAGAGACATGGAAGTGGAATTAGCCATTCATTGGGTAAGTTTATAACTCGACTCCGAGTTGTACATATAATTCGGTACCTAGTTATCATGGGGTATAATATGGATTTGGAACTTTTAAGGCAGGGAGGGGATGCTCTGTAGATCGTGTTGGAGGTGTTGGCTCATTCGTATTAGGTTAGATGATGATATAATAGCATGATGAAAAGCCATGGTCTTCAGATGTTGACTCATGTTGAGAGTAGGTTCTAAAGATGGTGTCTCGTAAAAGATGAAGTCGTATGATCAGGGAATGTGGATGGGTACCTCGTGAATAATGGAGAGCAAGAAGGACTCGTTATCCAAATGGAGCAAAGGCGGGCTCAGGTATATGTGCTAAGGAATCATTGGTGCTCACAGAGTTTTCAGTTGTATCCGAAGCAGGGTATTGTAAGTAGGGATGCCCATGGGTTAATTGAAGGACCTATATACCTAGGACCTGAGCTTTGGTTCTATTGTCCAGCTTTGAGCTGCGAAACATGTATCTAGCTTTAGGATGCGAGATACGAGGTGCAACAGAGAACCAAGATTTTCATTAGTCCTGGCTTGGAGGTCATACGAGTTATCATATATTGAAAGCATAAGGTGTGATAATTAGGATTGCTAATGGATGTTATGGATGCTTTGGTTGTTTTCTTTTATAGGCTATCTCTCATAGGTATTAGGGAAAGTAGGTATTAGAGATAGGAATACATGGAAGACTGATGTCATTTATTTAGTTTTTGGTATATCATTATGATATTGTAGAGTAACATGATATAATGTTATATGCTAACTCTTTGGTTGTAGGGACAGGTCAGGTATGGCTCGTGTACTTTTGTTCCTTACCATATTTACCTATATAGTATTTTGAGACTCGTTTACCTTTCACAACGGACGGTTGTCTGACCCAAGGTTTTATGCTTTGCTTCTCTTAGGTATTCTTAAATGAGTAGCCTAGATAATAGGTCTAGGTGACGCAATACTTGATAGATGGACGAGCTGAATGGAGCTATCTCGTTATTATATACATATATGGATCACTGAGCAATACCGTGGAGCCCATGACAATGATTTCTTATTTCTATTGTTGAGACAGTTTATTTGAGTTTACCTATGCTGTATAAAGTCATTTGATGAATAACTCTATGGATCTACTACTTTGATGATGATTTTTTCATGTGGTTATTACTGTCTATTCTGTTATATCTGTGATATTATATTTTATCCATGTGCTATGATATATGACAGGTTATATGCGATATTGGTTTTTCAACCCTAATGGTCATCCTGTATCAGTGGAGCACAGACAATGCACTATTTATATACTATTGATGCCGGTGGTATAGGGCGGTTGTTGCAGTTACTGACGAATATGCATAAATTTTTTCATTTATCTTCATTTTTTTGCATATCCTTAATACCGAGAGTAGAAAATTACCTCCATTATCATTACATGGTTCATAAATGTTTAAAATATTAGATTTTGTGTTACCTGTCGCTATATCTACTTTTTTTTTTGGCAATACTATGATGGCAAATGAGTAATGATTTTTAGATCTAGGAAGACCTTACCTTGATCATAATAAATTTATTGTTGTAGTGGCACTTCTATTTGCAAATTTTTTGTTGAATTGAATTTAAGATGCGAATTTGTTAGTTTTAGGACGATGATTTCAGTTCACTGTGATCTAGCCATCATCATTAGCTTGCTCAGTAGTAGGAATGGAGGAGAAATGAGAGTTAGTAAAAGAGGGATTGGTAGAAGGAGTGGATGAAGAGGGATTTGTAGAAATGGGTTTGGAAGCCATGATTGATATACGTTGACTTCTACACCAATGTATGTGGACTCTCTTTAAGTGCCCATGGTCTTCATTTTCATGATTATTTCAAGAGAAAATCGAATAATAATGGAACGAGATAATGGATCTATAAAATAATGATTGGTTCATTTATTAACTAAAGAGGATACTTCATGATATATATGTGTGTGTCTGCGTGCGTGTGTTATGTATATATATGTATGTATGTATGTATGTATGCATGTATGTATGTATGTATGTATCACGAATCGTAAAAAATTTCTATTGTATCTTTTCTTTGCTAGATATTGTCTTTTGAATTTTAAAAATTGATTTTTTTATCTTTTCTTCTTACCTTTTAATGTCAACGAATTTCTGTACGCCTCCATAATTTCATTTTAAGTACAAGTTTGACTATATCAATGATTTTGTAGGTTTTAGTGCATCGAAAACCAAGAACTAAAAATGTTAGGGAAAATTTGGATTAACACTCCCACACACAGCGGGAAAAATAGGATCGTGTTGATGGTGAGGTAGTACAAACAGAAAATTAATATCTCCAATAAACAATCATAGATCATAAATGCACAATCAGAAAAGAAAATCACACATAAGATTTATAATGGTTCCACTATTGTGAGATATTGTACATCCACTTAGGGATAGAAGATTTTATTATTTTATAAGAAAAGAAAATTACAAGATTAACAATGAAGGCTAAGAAGAAGAATATGTAAAAATACAACTTGAGAGGATTATACTAATCTCCAAAGAATGACTAATCTTATATAGAGATAATTACTTAAGGTTGAAGTAACTGATTTATGATATTAAATCAATGCATTATAAATTCCCCTATTTATATGGAAAACATATATATTTAATTTTTCTAGTTTCCTCCAATTTTCATAAGCTTGATAAAATACCTTCTTTAATAATCTGATTAGGAAATTGATTGATTACTTAAATCTCTCAAAATAACTCCTTCTCATTTAGATAATATTTTGTCTTCTTAAATGCATTAAAATAGGAAATAACTTTGAGTCGCGATTCCTCCTTGACTCAAATATTTCCCAAATCTTCTTTAATCTGGAAATATTGTAGCAGGGAAATCTAACAGTCTCCGTATTGATATTATATTTTCACGCAAGCCTATCAACTCCACCTACATCCCCATACTACAAGCAAATCTCAAACAAGACACCATGGATACTATCTGAATGATCTTTTGCATGGCCATCACCGATTGCGCTTCGTTAATGAACTCTGACAAGGCAACCGCCAACCAATAGAGTGTTAGAAAGTAACCTCTCCATATAGGACCTATCAATCTCCAAAATGAAAACAAATGTCTCCATGTACCATCTCACTTTCTCATGTGCCACCATGTGGTACTTAACACCTTAATAAATGGATCATGATCGAGCAATGTTCGAACTTGGCAGTAGGAAAGGATTTGGTAATCATATCCACTGCATTCTCCTCTGTGTGAATCTTCTAAAGAAGAACTAGTTTCCCTTTATTCATCGAGACAAGAAAGGAATTTTTCACCTCTATATGCTTGGTCCTCGACTGAAAGGCAGATTTTCGGCTATGTAAATTGCACTTTGACTATCACAACTCACCATAACTTCATCATATACAAAGCCCAAATGATGCATTAACCGCATCAAGTAGGGTGCTTGCTTAGCTGCTTCAACGGTAGCTATCAGCTCTACCTATGCAATATCGCTTTCCCACTAATAGTTATCCCTCCAAGAGTTAATACATAACCCAAGGTTGATTTCCTTCGCTCTCTATCTCTGGCATAGTCAGAATCAATATCCAACCAAGTTGAAATCTCTATCTCCACCTTCAAAAATAATCCCATGATCTAGAGTTCCTATACAGTACCTGAAAATATAATTCATCCCAATGCGTATTTCCTTGATTTGCCATATATCCACTAACCAATCCAACAGCCTGTGCAATTTTAGGCCATGTGCAAACCATAATCTACATCAAGCTACTAACTACACTCACATTAGGATACTTCTCCATATAGGCCTTGTCCTTCACTAAGATCGAAGAGCCTTTACTGGAATGTTGTATATGCAAAGGCATGGATGTACTAATTGCATTTGTTTCCTTCATACTAAACCAAGCAAGCATCTTTCAAATATATTCACTTTTGAGTGAGTCTCAAAGTCCAAACATTCTATCTCTTTGGATTTTCACCCTAAAATCTTCCTTGCTTCTCCAAGGTCTTTCATCTTGAATTCCGCTTTTAACATCAACTTTAATTTATCGATTTCAGCTTTTTCCTTGGAATCGATTAACATATCATCCACATACAAGAGAAAATATACCCAATTACCGTTCTTTAAAGGCTTAAAATAAACACATGCGTCTTTGATACTATGATCCAAGCCAAGTGAAAGCATAAAATAATCAAATCACGTGTACCACTATCTAGGCGACTGCTTGAGTCCATAAAGAGGCTTCTTCAATTTGCAAACCCAATCTTCTTTTCCGCTTAAAATAAATCCTTCTCGCTACTTCATGTAAATGGTATCCTTCAAGTAACCATGTAAGAAAGTGGTCTTCACATCAAGTTGCTCAACTCGAGTCATTAGCAGCAACTATGGCAAGAAAAATCCAGATGGAGGTATGTCTCACAATAGGAGCAAATATCTCATCATACGCCATTCCCTTCCTCGGTGAAAACACCTTTGCAACTAATTTAGCCTTTTATCTCCCATCATCACTGACCTTGAACACTCACTTATAATATATGGCTTGGCTTTCCTAAGGAGGTGGTATCAAATTCCAAGTCTTGTTCTTCTTCAAAGGCTGCAACTCCTCCATCATAGTAAAAATCCACTTTGAGTTATCACTCAAATTCATGGCTTATTCCAGGGTCAAATGGCTCGTCAAGAACCATATGTAGGGCATAGTCAAACTGATCATCAAGGCCATGGTTTGCATACTAACAATGTCCATACCTCTCGGGTGACCTAACAGTCCAACGACTAGCTCGAGTAGGTATAACATCCTCTAAACTCCTTTAAGCTCCAACTTGTACTGAACTTCCTATAGTTTCATGCACATCACCAACAGTACTAGAAGGAACCTATGGACTACTCTATGGAATCTCATCAACTGCAGCTTTACTTCTCTCAACACCGGCTACAACTCTACTAATAAGATGAAATCTGGGAACTAATTCCATCTCCTTAGACCTATTAAAATCAACTAATGTGGCAGGTAACTCTTCCTTAGACTTGAACATTGCAGACTCATCAAATGTAAAATTTATAGAATGCATAATCATCCAAGCAACAGGATTCTAGATATTATACTCTTTAGCTCTATCTATGTATCCCATAAATATGTCTTGTATGCTCTAGCTTCCATCTTATCATTACCTATATGGTGCACAATCATAAGGCAACCAAAAATTAAAAAAAAAACTAAGATGCACTAATCTACCTCTTTACTTTTCCTTTGGAATCTTCCCATCTATGAATGAGCATTAAATTCAATTTATGATGTGTGATTTAGTCGGCAATACTTTTGTCCAAAAGCCTATAGTTAAGCCCACTATCAGTCTCATGCAACAATCGTTCTCAAGTAGAGTTCTATTCATCCTCTCAGCAAACCCATTGGATTACGGATCACTTGGTGTAGTGAAATTTCTCTAAGTACCATGATGCTTACAAAAATCAAGGAACTCTCTAGAAATAAATTATCCACAATTACAAGACCTAAGCACCTTCAACTTGCGACAAAACTGGTTCTCAACTAGCACTTTACAGGCCTTTAATGCTCCAAAAACTTTCTGATTTGGCCTTTATCACATATACCCAAACCTTTCGATAAAAGTCACCTGAAATTGAATACTTTGCTCCCCTAATAGAAGCAGTAGCTACTAGTCCCCAAACATCTGTATGTACATAATCAAGCCCTCTCTTCGATTTGTGAAGTTCAACTCAAAAGGATACATTCATCTACTTTCCCAAAATACACTCCTAGTAGAAACCTAAATTATCGAAGTTTTCTTTCTTTGATCATCTTTCATCTATGAAGAAACTCCAAGCTCTTCTCTGAAATATTATCCAACCTAATATGCCAAAGTATAGTTGCATCCAAAGCATGAGAACTATCTACTCCAACATATGACTCCCTATGCATTATGTTCCCTTTAGTAGGCACAGATTTGAAGACACATGTCCTTTCATTAGAGCTAATGCACCCCTGCAAACCATCAAATCATCATTTTCTATAGTTAACTTGCATCCCATGAATGCTAACTTCCCCAAAGAGATTAATGACTTCTGAAGGCCTGGAACAAAATGGACACCTATCAAAGTGCGAATCACTTAGTCAAACATGTGACTCTATATTGTACCATCTCCTATGGCTCTACAATAAGCATCATTAGCCATTAAATTTCACTTCCCTCCTTTCTAACAAAAAAAGTAGAAGTAATCCCTATTTAGAATCATATGGCATGACACCCATGAATCAAGCACCGAATGGTCAGATGCATTCGAAGCAGCTACAATCAACACATCGTCGGATACAGCCTACTCCATCGCAATCGATGAAGATCCATTCTCAGTCCTTCTCTTAAAATCTAGATAATCTCTCTTCCAGTGGCTTGGTTTCTTACAGCGGTGACACTTCCCATCTCTTGACTTTCCTCTCTTACCATTTTTGAGTTTCCTAGACTTGGAACGCCCCTTAGGATTACAATTCATCTTCTTATATCTTCCTCTCTCAACAAATAGACCATGACTACTACTTTGTCCTCAACCTTCACTCATCTCGTTCATCAATTCCCTCAATCTTTAAATAGAAGACCTGACGTCATATCTTCTACTGTCAAAGTGTCTCTTCTATATAGTAGACTATTAGCGAAACCTATGTAATGCTTTAGAAGGGAACAAAAAAAATCATCAGCTTCTGCTCTTCATTCACCTTCTAATCTACAGTCTTCATCAAAAGATCGTCGAAGTTACTAAGAAGCAGCTTCAATGAAGTACCGTCTCTCGTCTTCATGGTGAAAAATGTCTTTAGCAAAATCAGATGGTTAGTTAGCTATATCATCAAGTAAAGAATCTCCAGCTTGGTCCAAATTTCTCCAACAGCGGTTTCACTGCTAATACCAAGATAACATTCTCTTCCATGGCCAATTGAAAAGTAGTAAAAGCATATTCATCCATCTCTTCCTTCTCTATGGTTGAAATATCAACAAAAAATTTCTCAGTGTTAAACACCACTTGGTGAACCTTATTCCTCCTTAGAACAGCCTTCATCCTTTATTGCCACTTCTCGAAGTCATTATCCTCGATCCTCTTCTTTATTGACAACTGATCCTTGCGTCACATAAGATTCCCCAACATAGGGTCTTGCTTCAATTAGGGTACCTTCATCTTCTTCCATGCTTCCTAGTACCTTCTTTGAACAACCAAATAGATTTAATACCAGGATGTTGGAGAAAATTTGGATTAGCACCTCAAATGTGGTGGGAAAAATTAGGATCATTTTTATGGCGACATAGCACAAGAAGAAAAATAATATCTCAAAATAAGCGATCACTAATCATAGATGCAAAAACATAAAAGAAATCACACACAAGATTTATAGTGGTTCCACTATCATGGAATAGTGTACATCCACTTGGGGAGATGAGATTTATTACTTTATGAGAAAAGGAAATTGCAAGATTGAAAATGAAGGCTAGGAATAAGAATACGAAGAAATGTAAGTTGAGAGGATTATACTAATCTTTAAAGAACGATAATTTCTATATAGAGATTATTACTTAGGATTAAAGTAATTGATCTATGCTAATAAATCAATGCCTTATCAGTTCTTCTATTCATACGGGAAACATTTATCCCTTTGATTTTTTTTCAGTTTCCTCCAATTTGCATGCGCCTGGTAAAATGCCTTCGTAATCAGCTGATTAAGGAATTAATTGATTACTTCAATCACTTAAAATAACTCCTTTTCATTTGATAGTTTCTTTCCTTATTTGATGCATTAAAAGAGGAAATAAATTTTATTCACAATTCCACCATGACTTAAACATCTCTTAAACTTATTTAATATGGAAATATTAAATCATCAAAATCGAACAAAATATGGTAAAATATAGTAAAGTATAAGACAATTGTTTTAAGTTATTCCATATCAATGGTTTTCTCTCATTGTAATGTTTTTGAGCTTTTGTTAAACAAATAATGGAGAAAATACAATGTTTGTATATATGCGAATATAATGGAAATTCCATCTCCTCCAATGTAGAAGATGGGAGATACACAAATACTAAGCCAGGGAATTTGTGATGGCTGATGTGGGAATTGATGTCACCCTATCGTGGTGAATACAAAAGGCCCACTAGAGTAAATAATCATTTACATTTAAACGTACAAAATCATAGGATAAATCGGTAGACAATTATGGCATTTAATGAGGAGAGAAGATAATAAATGAGGCGAACTTCATAGAAGGAAGTGTTGTGGTAGTTACAGAACGATCAATAGCAAGGAGTGAGAGATCGTTTAAACAAAGAAGGCTCTACTTATAAAGGTAAGGGTAACTCAAGTGATATCAAATGGTATATGAGGGACCAATTAAGAAATTAAGCCATTAGCAGGAGGTATATGCAAGTAACCCCGAAGGGAATTTACGTGAATTAAGATGACATTCGCATTGGCAAAGAGATTGGGGTTGGTGATCTGATGGACAAGGGAAACGAACATATAGTGTTGGAGCCAATCAACTAGGGAGTGAGGTTAACTGGATTTGCATTTTAATGACATACGGAGATAAATCCAAGTGTATGTGATTGTTCAAACGATTATGAGAACTAATTAGTTTATAACAGGAAATAACATTGATATATCAACGATATATCTCATTTCTCTCCTTAGCCAATATGTTTTTAGAAGTATGGCTTAAATTATTGTTACCTATTTATCTCGAAATATTTTTCAATATATCACTTGGATATTTAGTGCAGTATACTCGAGATTTTCCACAAACATCGATTATTATTATTATAAGCATTGGAGATGTTAGGGTTGTCGCATATGTGGAAACAGAAATGGCATTCTGGAATTGGACTAGTCCCACAATCTTAAAATTTGATGGAGATGCAGTGTATAAATATGAGCTTTTAGTCATGTAACATTGTGGATTCATAATGTTACAATAAATGTGTACCAACTAATATGCATATATCATATGTTGGAGATGGAGAGCTTGTCTGACCACCATTACACAACAAGTAGTATTAGAGCTGAAAGTTTGGAATTGGGCCTTGTCAAAAAAAAACAATGCTCTCAAAGTACATCAAGAGGATGTAAGTCAAGGGGGAGATTGTTAGGATTGTCTTGCATATAGAAATAAGAAAGACGATTTTGGAATGAAATAGTCCCTCGCCACAAAAGATTGACAAAGACGCAGTGCGTAAATATAGGTTGTTAAGCACATAAGATTTAGGGATTCCTTTTGTTACAATAAGGGTGTGTAAACTCATATGCGTACGACATGTGCTGAAGATGAGGAACTTAGTTCGAATGTCATTATATGACTGGAGGAAAATAAAACCATAAATAACTACCTTTACATTCTTAAAGTTGGTTTTTATTAGATGGTGAATGACAATATATAGACCATAATAGAAATCCAAATGCAATAAATTTTCAGCTGTAACTATATTTTTTTAGCTTCCTTTTTCAGTCTTTTAATAAACAAAATTCTACTTGTTCTATTATTTCATATTTTTTATTTTATATGGACACTTTACCACTAAAAATTAGTTCATGTAAGAGCTACTTCTCTTTTTTTTGTTTTCTTTGTTTATTATGTCTAATTGGTAAGATGTCATATGGAAATTCATTTTTTTTTATTACCATGTACCAAGAACTAAAACTTGAAGAGCCATAAAGCTATATATTTGACATCGATAAATAAAAACCTAGAAGAAGTAATTAGTATTAAAAAAACATTACTTGTTTAATAATTTAAATGAAAATAAAAATGACGAAACTATGAATATAAATGTTTTTGAAAATAATAGAGATGATTGAAGAAGAAGAAAATTGGTATAAAAATGAAGGAAATACTAAAGACACATATTGTATAAATTTCTTATTTTTTATGAGCCTATATTTTGACTTATATTTCATAGAATATCTTAGTAAACCCATTTTAATACATAAACTATACATGCCAGTCTTTAATAGTAATTTAACAACATAGGTCCAAACATTTAAAATCGTGACATAATTATAACATAGTATAACATCATTTATTAATTATTATAGACATGTTTAAATATTACTAACATTATCCAATATTATTGTGATATTTTAAAATATTTCATATAGGTACTTGAATTATACATACACGATGCTAATACTAATGACTTAATTCAAAAACTTGCAAGCTCTTGTATTGGTATCATTTATATTAGAGTGAGTTCAAATTAATCTGCCTTCTCATTTCCACTTTTACAAAAATTCATAGTCTTCCATGTGTTCAATTGATTCAGTCTATTATTTATTATACATTAAGAAAATCAAGTCATCCTTTTCATTTTTGATTTCTTTCTCATTTCAAAACTTCTTAATCCTCTAAATGGATATTTTTTGTTTATTTCTAAAAGAACAATAATTAATTACATGATTCTTTCTTTATTCTTCCATCCTCTCTTAGTTTACATGTAAGTTAAGATTTGATTAATTTAAATGCATGGACATAATTTTAAATAAATCGGAACATCTACGTAGAATTATTAGCCATAAAAATAATAAGGCGGGTATTAAAATATTAAATGGTTGGGAAGAATCAATAAAATAGTGTAACTTATTTACAGACCATAAATTATTAAAAGATATTTTAAAATAAAATATCATGAGATAATTAGGGAGTGGTGAACAAACTACTGGGATTAATGAGAGTCTATAAAATTCTTTCACTTTAACTAATATCCCGCGGACATAATGAAAAAGTGAGTTGTGAATCTTGGTTTTAGATTCCCTCATTTTCCCCATTTCTCTCTTGACATTATATGCCATCCACTTTATACAATTCTATTTTATGTAGTATTATTATTTGTCTTTTGGTGCGCTATAAATTCTTCATCCTTTCATGTACATATCTCTACTTATATAACCCTTCAAATTAAAGGTAATCCACACAAATTAGATTCATTTTTCTCCATCAGTATAGTATTATATTATATTACATAAAAAATTCAATCTCTTTATCACCAAATTAATGCTTTTGGTGCGCCATAAATTCTTCATCCTTTCATGTACATATCTCTACTTATATAACCCTTCAAATTAAAGGTAATCCACACAAATTAGATTCATTTTTCTCCATCGGTACAATATTATATTATATTACGTAAAAATTCAATCTCTTTATCACGAAATTAATGAATGATATTTACTTGGATTCATGTAAATATCAAAATTAATCACGAACTTTGTAAATAATCATAAATATTATAAAAATATAGGTATGTAGACTGAAAACTTGCAGAATGAACTAATAGAACACTGTGTGATATATTTAAAATGATAACTTATAATATTTAAAAAAAAATAGGAATAAAGAGAAGGAAAAAAATTCTACAATTAATGAGAGGCTAGAAAAATACAAGTAAAATAATTAGGATTTGCAAATGAATCAAGGAACATTAGGTAATTAATCTTTTTGACTAGTATTTCATAGATCCAAATATTTAATATCACCAAATTGGTATTTATATTGAAATTGTTATTTTTATGATTTGCCAAATGAATCAAGGAACATTAGGTAATTAATTTTATTTAAATGGTTCAAACTTAAGATATTTAATTAATTTGAATGTATGTATATAATGTAAAATAATTAGGAACAACTGAGTAGAACATTTTAGTTGTAGAAATTAGAAAAGGTAAGCATTTGAATGTAAAATGGTTGGTGTTGTAGGCATTTTCGCCCATAGCATGGTGTATACGAAAATGCATTAAGGAGCATAGAAACGGTCAAAAGGTGCATAATAAAGGCACCATCTTGTAATCACAAGGGAAAGGCAAAGCGCTAGAGACAAATTTGGCATAGCCAGAAAATATGGTCAAAGCACTTAAAAATGTTCCTAAGGTTGGGATATGCACATAAGTCAAAACTACGTCTCAATCCAAGCTATGGATTGGAAGATATCATCTTAAAATTTATCCATCACCTAACCCACTCGGGCCCCGCCTTAAAGAACTACTACTTAATTCAAGCAAATGGAACATTTAGAGTCATTGAATACTCTACACAAAGATACAAAGCTAGTGGTCCAATTTTCATTCAATTCTGACTTCAAATAAAGAAGTCATGGAAAAAAGATGTGTGTAGCTCAAGTGATTGTGCGTCAATCTTCCAACGGAGAGTTAGGAGTGCAAGTCCTGGCAAGCATGTAATTTTTATAGAACATGAGGAATGGCCCGATAGAGATCCTATCTGTTGAGTGCCTAACCATTGCTAATATAAGGAAGGAAAAGAGAGAAGGCAAGACATAAGCAGATAGATAGGTGGAGCAAAGGAGTAAATAGAGAGGCCAAAACCCCCTTGTTCGGTACCCTAGGGTATCGAAAAGGATCATAGAAGGAAGGGGAGACTGAACTAAGTAGGTAACCAAGAGAAGATTGGACCATGTCCTGGCATAGGAAGCTAAACCTAAGAGAAGCCGAACTAAGCATGGGAGACCGAGCCAAAGCCTGGAGGGACGAAGCAATGAAGGGGATGCATGAACTTAGCCAATAAGACGACCTAATGCATTCCACCGAACCAACTACCCCGAATAGTTCTCCTGGCCACATAAATGTGCATATATGGATTGAAATCTGCACATATCAAAAAATTATTAATTACATTTGGCATGTTCAAGAATATTCCGTCTGGGCTTGTACATAGGGAAACTACCGGCCCGACCTTCTTATACCTTCACTCCTATAAGTACCAAGACTTCAAACAACAGTGTATGACAATTCTATAGAGCCAAGCTTACATCAGTAATAGCAGACAAGTCACAACCTAGGAAGAACAACTAGCATGAACATGCTAGCAGGATTTGCCTAATAGGATCAACCAAGCAGAATCTGCCTAATTGGAGCAGCCTAGCATGAACTGCTTTGCAGGAACTGTCTGGCAAAAACTATTTAGTAGGAGCACCCTAGCATGAACTGCTTAGCAGAATTGACCTAGTGGTAATGGACTAGCAAGAATGGCCTAGTAGAAACTGCCTAATAGAGATAGGCAGCTAAGAGTAGCCAAATAGGGATAGCCGAATAGACCCTTAGGTAGTATCTTACTTTCTATTGAGTGTCAGATCCTTGTAATTTGTATCTCAGACATTATATCAAAGATCTATATAAAGAATAATGAAAATGGACGGTGGATGTAGGCACATTCTAGCCAAACCACTATAAATCTCTGTGTTCTTTACTTTACTATAATTTACTTTCTACATGATCTACACATGATCCGCTCAATAAAAATCAATCATGATACAAATAATACAACTATGTTATACACCCTGCATCCATAGCTCTACAACAAGTCTATTGGAGTTGTTTGTCCATTTTTTCTGTAAACCTTTTTGGTGCTTTCACCAAGAGCTGATTCTCAAACCGCCTTTGAGGCCAAAGAATTAGGTTGGTGCTACCAGTGGGAATGAAGGAAACTCTAAGACATCCAAACATACAACTACCGATCAAAATGATCGTTCAATAAGCACTCTAGTGCCAGTAGGTGCAGTTACCAAAGGTGAACTGGATAGAGTTGTGGCCAAGCTAAACGAATGTTTCACTTCCCAACATTAAGCAATAGTGTGCCAACTTATGACATGCTTTAGTAGCCGCAATCTATTGATTGCAACACTTGAACACAAGGGCGATTCCAGTCTATGGAATCCAAAAGACGAAGAGGGTCACACTTTGACAAGGAATCCAATCTAGAAAGTCAAAGAGATAGAAAGAATAATGAAGGGATGAAATATGCAAGAGTTTAGCCCGAAGCTAGACCTAGAAAGCAATTTGGTGTGGAACCGAAGCTAGACCTAGAAAGTAGTTCGGTGCCGAACCAAATAGGGATTATGCCGAACTGAGGGTAGCTATAGCGAATGTGTTTCATTCCTTCACCTAAATTGTTTTCAATAAAGAATAGAATGATCACCGGGACCAATCTAGGAGCTATAACCATACCCATAAATAAAGATCAAGTCATCATAGAGAAGATGAAAGGAATCATTCCCCATGAATGGAAAGGTTGAGCTATCATCGCCAATCACCCTAACCAGGGAATAGGATGGCTCGAATCATTAGACAATATATTAAACACAAACAAATGAAGTTAGGAATTGGACCTAGATTTAGCAGTACCTTCTCCCTAGGGATAAGACTACTAGAAATCCTAAAATTTTTAGGATGCCTACTACATAACGTTATCAAGGGCTAAGCGACCCCATAAAAGATTTACAACTACATACCCAACACACGCTGATAAGTGGAGTATAGAGGAAGTCTTATGCAAGTGTTATCCTTAATTCTTGGCAGACTTAACCACTATGTAGCCATGTGGTTAACCCTAAGGAATGATTCATTCTTAGGAGATGTTAGAGGAGAAACCAGCCACATTGGAGGAATTCAACTATGAGGTGGCGAAGTATATGAGGTTGGAAGGTGCTGCATCGAAGAAACATCCTGATATAGCTACCAGAGAAGAGTTTAGTGGTGACTATAAATGATGATAGAGTATATGGTAGCTTCTTTCCTAACTAACCATTAGGAAATAATGGAGCATTCCTCATGGAGCAAGCAGCACAATTCAGGTGTAGAGAGACCAAGTCTGGAATTCTGTCTGCAACCCATCAGGAATGGATGATAGGAAGCATGTAAGATAGGAAGGAGTCATGGAAATATGGAATTCCTCAATTCAAGACCGGCTAGGCTCGAACCAAATCATACAGATGCAAATTTGAGTGGTACTGGACAACGTTACATCCCATGCCAGACCAGAGGATGATGTCTCACAAAAAGTCAATGCTGATATTGGAACCACACAATTAGCTACCGAAAATAAACCGCTTAACTTCATACTGACACAGGTGGTTGATCCATTACATGAGTGCACAACATGTCCTACCATGTAACCTAAGGAAGAATCCTAATAGAGGAGGAGAGAGTTGTTGGGCTAACGTGTTGAGTGTAAGGCGAGCAGAGCAGGGGACCAGAGCTTGATAAGATGAAATATAGTCAGTTCAATCCGAACATCGGATATGCAGTCTACCCTCATATTTTAAGGCACTAGTCATGGAATAGTACGTTGGAAAAATAAACACTTGAACACATTTGAGGCACTACATTTAGATATGGAAGCATTTGGAGCTATGAAGGGAGAGGGTGTCGTTGCTTTCCTTTATTCATGTCATGCTTAGAGTTTATTTGGTTTGGTCACTTGAAGCATTAATCCATTAATAGTTGGGTATCAAGCAAAAGAATGGATTAAACTAACAGCGCAATCTTGCGAGGTTCAGTGTTATAGAAACCGCTATGTGACAACTTAATGAATGGATTATCCTTATGGTTGTTTCTCTAGGAAGTAATAGGAAAATAGAGTTTTACATGGAGCTTAAGAAAAATTCAACCATCAACTTGGAGGATTTACGCCGTCAAGCCTATAAGTTTATGCACTTAAAGGATTCAAATATCAAGATAGGATTGGCAAATTTCAAACGAGATAGGGACAAAGAGCTTTAGGATAGGAAATGCTTTATAAGACAAGGAAAGCTTCTATGTTTGGAACTTACAAAAACTCCAAAAAGAATCTATCTTGGTAGTAACTACTATGGAAACAATTGACTATGGAAAATTGAGATTAGAGAATCAGATGCAACAGAGTCGAAAACTAGCAAGTACCTCATGTTTCATGGGGTTTATGGTCAAGAGACTAATAAACATAGATAGATCTCATAGGTATGCTCTGGGTTGAAACACTATGGTGACTCCACCGAGAATGCCATAAACTCCAAACTGTAGTACCTCGACGGAAATGAAGAGAGAGCATAAAACATGCTTGGAGGCATGATGTTGGATACTCCATAGACATTAGGGCATGTTCTCCTACTAGATATTTAAAGGTAGATGTGTATGAAAATTGTGAGGAATGAAGTAATCATGCAGCCGAGCATAAATTTCCTAGCTTCGAAGACATAGTCAACTTTATAGGATTTAAAATATGATGCCACAGAGACTAAATGCCCTCATAGAATACGAGGATGATAATGCAATGGTACAACAAACATTAATGAATAAATTTCAAATGATATTTAATTAAAATACCTAAGGCATAAGTAACACCATACCACTCGACTATGTAACGCTTGAGGAAGTGAGAGAAATACTAATGGCTGGGCAAGAATGAATGTTCTTGACCCTTACGGGTCGGATAGACCTTTTACCCTATAGGCCAAACTAAACGACAGAGTACGGTACACTAATAGTAGGATTGGAAATAGCAAAAGATTTTCGAATCAGGACACTATGTATCCACCGCGACCTACAAATGGCTGTAAACTGAAAAAATTTGGAGTCCTAAATAAACGGCGAACAGTTGGCATCCTACTTAAAAATAAAACGAGCAAATGATTTGCTTAATGTGAAAGAATGCTATGTGATAAAGCACATCCCATTGGAGGAAAATCGAGATGCTGATGGTTTGGGAAAAATTGGCTTGCTTAGAAAATGGATCGCTTTTTGATTGGTCTTAGTGAAAACTTCACCCTTAAATTGAATGAAGCAAGGAAGGTATTGTGCAAGGCGAATGGGTACACTATACAAAATGGCAACCTATACATAAGAGTTTTCACTAATCTGCTTGTAAGGTGCATGGCTGCAAGAAAGGCTAAAGAAATATTGGATAACAAACATCAAGGCAGTCAAGGAGACTACTCCAGGTGCAGACCCAAGAAAAGGAAATCTCATGGGTATTGATCTGAATGAAAAATCTTTAATGTCTATGGGTGGAGCTACATATGCAATAATGATTGCAGATTAATTTATTGAGTATGGAGTTCAGCCCCATATGATCTTAGACAATGGATGACAGTTTGATAGTCATGAATTCACTAACTTCTATCGGCAATGTAGAATCAGGATAATCTTTCATTAAATGCCTCACCTTTAGGCCAATGGGTAGGTTGAAGACGGTATCAAGGTTCTCAAAACTCACATAAAGGAGCATTTGGAAAATGATAGAGGAGCTCGGATGGATAAGCTGCCATTGGACTTTATGTGTATTGCATTTCTTGTGAAGCTATAATGGAACATACTCCTTTTGCTTTGGCCTACTAATTATAGGTTATGCTTTCCATCTAAACTATAGTCTTATATCACAGTAGAATCCATTATGACTCAAAGGAAAATAAGGAATTGCTAAGCATGTCCTTGAATCTGATTGAGGAGAAGCGAGATGAGGCTGTTTTGAAAACCGCAGTGCCCTAATGGAAAGCGGTGAAACAATACAACTCTAGGATAAAGCATCACCCGCTCAAGGAAGGAAACTTACTTCTAGAGCAAATTTACCCTTAGCCTCGGGGTACCTTACCTGATCTGGGAAAGATTATATATTGTCAATAGAGATCCAAGGAACGGAGCCTACATTCTCATCACCATGAACAGAGCAGTATCCGAGAAAACATAGAGTTCTCAAAACCTCTATTTTATTTTTATGCACTGACTATAGCAACTACATGGTTAGTCAATCGTCAAGGTCTTACTGAACCCTATAGATGGGGTGTGCAAAAACCATGATAGATGATAGGTGCTACCAAACAACTATAAGAACAACCATCGCATGCTAAATAAAGTCCATGATGTCTAGGACTACATAGGCAAGGCTACTTTATACTAGGGGCACCCAATTCTGATGCATCATGGAAAGCTTAGAAAAAACCTTAGCCGGTAACAGTGAACAATGATTTACCCATGTTTAGGACATAATTGCGGAAAAGGGTAGCACGACACTTTAATGCAAAGGCCTAAAACTGTACCCTTGAGGTAGGGGGTCGCGTTCTGAAATGAGTTCTCCAGGATACGGGGTACTTGGTCCGAACTGGGAAGGACCCTATGCAATTGATCAAAAAGCTTAGGGATGGTACATTCAAGCTATCGGGTATTGATGGAATTCGATCTCTCATGCAAGGAATATTGATATGTTGCGACACTACTATACTTACCTCCTTTTAGTTTATTTTCGCAAATAAGCCACCCAAGGGCCATGGGGCAAAACAATAAGGAAGGATATGCCAAGATCCTTGTTCATAGATAAAGTCTGCTTCTTGAACCAATGAAATCATGTTATTGAAAGCTAGATTCCCGTACTATGCGATTAGCAATATAATCAGGAATGTACTCCTTTGGCTTCGGATAATGGATGGAGGGTATGCTCTTAGGGGTCGATCTGATAATTCGACCCCATCCTATAAAAACAAGCTTCTTAGGCCTAGGATTACGGCCAATGAATGTGATTTCTAGTTGATCGGATAATTCAACCAAACCTTCCAGGCTGATTGGATAATTCAGCCTAATCCTTTCAGGGTCGATCAGAAATTCGACCCAAACTTCCAAGCAGATCAGAGAATTCAGCCTAATCCTTTCAGGGTGATAGGATAATTTAACCCAACCTTCTAGGATGATCGAATAATTCAACTCAATCCTTTCATCGTTGATCGGATGATTCGACCCAATCTTTTAGGCTAATCAGATAATTCAGCCTAATCCTTTCAGGATCGGTTGGATAATGCGACACAAACGTCTGGGTTGTTTGGATAATTCAACCTAATCCTTCAAAGTTGATCGGGCAATCAACCCAAACTTCCAGGTTGATCGGATAATTCAGCCCAATCCTTTCAAGGTAGTTCGGATAATTCGACCCAACCTTTCAAGCTGATCGAATAATTTAACCTCGTCCTTTTAGGGCCAATCGGATAATTCAACCCAACCTCTCTGGATCAATCGATGAAACCTTACAACAAGCTAACGGCTAAGCAAGGATACCATACCAACACAACGCGATGACTAATCCTAATCAGCTATGATAATTTCATTTATAATTTATATAAGATATCTATGCACTTCTATAATTGTTCATACGGGAAATATAAAGTATGGGCCAAGAGAAGCATCAATGATAGAAACTGTTTACATATCGAACTTGTTGATGATTGATTGCATACAATTATGCATGTTGGCGATAAAAAAGGTTGCTAATGGAACAAGCAAACCAAGCAATCATGTGGAACAAACACATCATGATTACTAGCCAGGAAAAGAAGAATATGGATATAGACAAATATCAGACGCAACAATGCATAAACATCAAACGAACATTAGCTTCATAGCATTAGCGCATGATCAACCTACGTTCAAAACTTCAGCAGAAATCACTTACCTTGCCAAACATTTTGGTGATTGACCTACACTAGTATACATGGTGGTGATGATGGAATCACCAGTGAAATAATTTGGCAGTCATTTAGAAAGAATACATTACAACCATTAGACTTAATTGGCCAAACTATAGGCAATGGAACAAAATATGCATCATCAAATCTATATGCCATGGACTCATAGTGTATCCCTTTCCCTAGAGCCTCGATATATTCAAAATATTCATAAGACAACGTGTGGCCCTTAAGACCTGAGGTAAGGAGGTTGAACTAAGAAGATCAACTCCCCAATGAATAAAGGTGAGAACCAGTGGAAAAACACACTAGATGACTATACTAACAAGAAAGTGCAAGCTACAAACATTATATTGAAAAAGGAGGTCTTGGGAAGGTCAACAAACTTTCCCCTAAGTGAGCAAGGCTCCACAACATATAAGCAATGGAAGACTTGCCGAAATGACATGAATAAGGATATGGACATTAAAGGTTTGAGGTAACCATCACATGAGAAAGAAAGACGATTTTGAATGAAACAAAGCACATTTTGTATTCTACGATAGTACGCTTTAGGGTCAAGTGTTGTGGGAATTTTCGCCCACGGCATGGTGAATATGAAGAGACGTTAAAGAGCATAGAAATGGTCGAGAGGTGCATAATAAAGGCATCGTCATGTAATCACAAAGGCAAGGCAAAGCGCTAGGGCAAATTTGGCATAGTCAAGATATATGGTCAAAGCGCTTGAAAAATGTTTCTAAGGTTAGGACATGCATATAGGAGGAAACCACGTCTCAATAGGAGCTACGGATTGGAAGATATTATCATCTTAAAATTTTCCATCACCTAACCCACCGGGCCCCACCTTGAAGAGCTACTATCTAATTCAGGAAAATGGAACATTCAAAGGCATTTAATACTCTATTCAATGATACAAAGCTATCGGTCTAAGTTTCTTTCAATTCCAACTTGAAATGAAGAAGTTATGGCATAAAGACATGTGTGGCTCAAGTGGTTGAGCATCAAGCTTCCAACGAAGTGTCAAGAATTCGAGCCCTGGCAAGCACATTATTTTTATGGAACATGTGGAATGATCCGACAGAGAATCTAACTTTTGGGTGCCTAACCATTGCTAACGTAAGGAAGGAAAAGAGAGAAGACAAGAAACATGCAGATGAATAGGCAGAGAAAAGGAGTTAATAGAGAGACCCAAAACCCCTTGTTCTGTACCCTAGGGTACCAAATAGAAAACCCTATTCTATACCCATGGTATCAAACAAGATAAAGTAAGGAGGGGATGGTCGAACCAAGTTACGCGCTAAGGGAAGACCTGACCAAGTCCTGGCATGGGAAGCCGAACCAAGGAGAAGCCGAAGCAAGCATGGGAGACCAAGCCAAAGCATAGAGGGCTGAACCAATGAAAGGGATGCATGAACTTAGCTGACAAGATGGCCGCATACGTTCCATCGAACTAGCCTACCTTGGACAGAGCTACTCGCTGAATCGAACAGTGCATGTATGAAATGAAATCTGCATATGTCCGGAAATCATTGTTCAAGAATAATCCATCTGGGCGTGTTATATGGGGAACCTATTAGCCTAACCTTCCTATAACTTCATTCTAATAAATACCGAGGCTTTTAACAAAAATGAAGGACAATTCTTAAGAGCCAAGCTTATAGCAATAATGACAAACAAGTCACATTCTAGCAGGAACAACTAGCAGGAACATGCCAGTAGGATCAACCAACCAGGATAAACCTAATAGTACCTACCCAACCAGATCAACCTAGCAAGATCTGCCTAACAGGAGTAGCCTGGCATGAACTGCCTAGCAGGAAGTGTCTAAGAACTGTCTGGCAGGAACATCCTAGCAGAAGCAGCTTAGCATGAATTGCCTAGCAGGAACGACCTAGTAGGAACCGACTAGCAGGAACGGCCTAGCAGAAACTTCCTAACGGAGACAATCGAACATGAATAGGTAGCCAGAATAGCCAAATAGGAATAGTCGAACAGACTTCCTTGGGCTATATCTTACTATCTATTGATTCTCAGATCGTTGTATTTTCTATCTTAGACATTATATCAAAGATCTATATAAAGAATAATGAAAAAAGATAATTGAAATTTTGGTTTAAACATGTAAAAACCCTATATGCTCATTTATTTAATTAAATTAGACTAAATATAGAAGTAAGAATATGCACATTTACATGCATATCAAATACCCCCACACTTATCTTTTTATTCATCATCGAATAAACTAAAATTAAGATAAATTCGTTTTCGTAGGAAGCACGATTGCATTGAGTGTATGCAACAAACCTTTAAACCTCTAGGTGTTCATATTAGGATGAGTGTTGTCTCGTGAGGGTTTTTTTCAGTGGATACTACCTACAAAATCCAAATGCAGTATGAAACATTCATAAATGCAAGATTTATTTACAAAGAGATGAATGTAAGTTTTTTGAAAATAGTTACAAATGAAGAATTTATTTTTAAATTGACACGAATAAGTTAAATATAAGTTTTGGTCATCATCATGAAATCTAAGTCATTTACTCGTCAAAACATCCAACAAAAATTAACTTATTATCACAATTAGACTCTAGTTTGGCTAGTTGTTTCGGTTGATAACATAGTGCAACTGTGAAATGGATCCTTAGTTGATTATCAATTTTTTTCAAAGTGGTATTTTATTTCTTTTAATAACAAATCGAATCAAACAAGTGAAAATAGTGCTTGGATTTCAATTGCTTACTGTCTCTTTATTTGAAATTTTGTTGATATTAACAATATTTACATATGCCTAACTCAGATAAACTGAAGCCAGATATCACTCATGCACTGCCTTGCAGGCTTATGTGAAGGGAAAATAGAGCATGGCGAGTGTACACCTATCAACTATAGGCATTATTAATAAAATATTTTTATATACATACACCTAGCTCAGATAAACTGAGGCCAGGTATACCAATCATGCACTGCTTTTCGGGCTTACATGAGAAGGGTACAGAGCATGTCGAGTGTACACACTTGCGTATGAACACATAACTCTAGGTGTTAATAAAATATATGTGTGTGTGTATATATACAAAAAGTATTTTTTTTTTCTATATTTTTTTGTGAAAAGATTACACATTTTATTTTTCTGGAAAAAAACCAACTTAAAATTTTTTTTCTTCGATTTTTGATTTTGATTGAAAAAATTTCAAAGGAAAAGATTAAAAACTAAGTTAAGGAAAATTTATAATTTTTTTAGTTTTGAATTCGGAATTTTTTATTAAATATGCATGAACTAATGCAACTAATGAATGCAAGGGACTTAATTACAAATTTTCTGTCATACGTATCTCATAACCCGAAATTGTATAATCACACTTTGTCTTAATTCAATAAGATAGTTCTCAGCCAAATAACGGATAGCAGTTATCGGTGCATCACGAATCACCGTAGCAATGCAACCGAAGGTTTAAGTACCTTCAGAGAAACAATCAGTATAATATTTACGAATCGCTATAATATTTATACTGATTATTGCTCCGTCGTAGCCTAAAAACACCAAGAAAATAAATTGTTCAAAGAAGATAACTTGTCAAGATACAACTATGCCCTAGGTGAGCTCGCGAAACCCTTAAGTCTACGTCTAACTGTTATTATTAGCAAATTTTAGGATGAAATGCAATTTGCAGGCCATGGAAGGGGTGATGAAATCCTCCATCGTATGTGGTTTTGGGTGTTGCCGTTAAAAAATTGAAAATAAGATGAAATGAATGCAAAACAGAAATTAAATGTGATTTAATGATGCAACGAATGAGATTTTGTTTTTTTTAATGCAAACAACCAATAATGCAAAGCAAATAAAAACAAGAGATGAGCGAACGAAAGCAGAGCGTGTAGAATTATTAGCAATTTATTTTAAAAGCAGCCAATTTTTTATTTGTATGAAAGCTAAGCATAGCAGTCAAAAGCATAAATTCCTTTTTATTTCCTGCAGATTACAACCTGGAAAAGTAGAGTTGAATGCAACTTTTTTTTTATAAAGATCGAACAAAAACAAAAGGAAAATTAAACTCTTTTTTTTCTATAAAGTTTTTTAAACGAAGTTCACGGTTATTGATGAAAACACACAAAATAAAACACACACACCTCCTACAAGCCTAAAAGATTTTCTTCTTTTTTTTTCTCATTTTTTAAAAACAAAGCAATTTATAAAACAAAACAAAATGATTTACTATTCAATTCTCTAAAAAAATAGCCCAAAGCCCAAACGCCCCGAAACCCGTTTTCTTTTTTTAAACAGATTTCTCTGTAAACTCGCTCGACCTTATCCTTGTTCCTCCGTGGAAAAAAAACGAATTCGACATTGAAACGGCGATCTCAGAAAGAGAAAAAAAAGAAAAAGAAATACAACTATTGAATCAACGATTTGGTGATTGGATTTGCAGTGCAAGTGGTGGGATTATAATCTCAGGTTCGCGGATTCGAGGTGCTTTCGAGTTCGATGGTGGTTCAGGTGAGTGGTTTGATTCTCGAGCATTCGTGATGTTGGGGTATTTTGTGGCAAGTTGGGGTGGTGGCAGTGGATGGGTGTAATGTATTGCACAGGGAGGTATTGTAGAGGATGCAGTGGTGATTATGGTGAGAGGCATTTCTGTGGTTCGGCAGATAATAGGCTTGACCGAGGATGAGGAGATGATGGTTATGGATGGTGTTTCAGTGAATGTATATGAAATGGTGGATGTAGTGCAGCAGTTCAGTTGTTTGTATGGAGGTAGGCAGGTTGTCTCAATGAAGTTGTGGCAGTTTTGGTTGCTGGAAGATGGTGATTGAAGTTTATAGGGGGATGAAAGAAGTTGGATTGTTGTAGAGGAGGAAAGGTAGTGGTGTTGCAGTTGTAGTTGAAGTGGAAGATGTTATGTACAAGCAGGTGGCGGCGGTGGAGATTGAAGATGGTGGAGGAGTTACTGTGATTGTCACAGGGGTTGTTTAAGTATGTTTGAGAAAGTGGTTATAGGATGTGCAGTGTTAGGGTGAAGTGGGCTTGCGGCAGTGATGTGGTTGTACTAGGCAGTAGGCAAGCTGTTTCGTTGATCAGTAAATGTTTGTGAAATGTTGAAATGGTCGTTGAACATGAAATGTTGAAATGCCAGTGATGTGGTTGAAGATGCACAGTAAATGTTGAAATGGCAGTTGATCAGTGAGGTGGTAGTTGTGTTTCAAGGCAGTGATTATGGCGGCAAAGAGGATGCTTTAGGTGGTGGCAGTGTGGATTATGATGGCAATAAGTTTTGTGGTTTGGTGATTGTAGAGGATGTTGATAGAAGAAATATGGCAATTTTGTATGTTTGGTAATTTTGAAGACGTGTATGATGGTTAAAGTTGGGATGATAGTGTATGGAGATGGAATGAAGGCAGCAAGCAGTTTGTGGATGATGTTGTTGTGATATGGCTGGGTGGTTTGATGTCGAGGAGGATGGTGACAGAGTAGTCTATATGTGGTGTGGTCTAGAGGCAGTGTATAGAGGAGTTAGTCGAAGTGTAATGTTAGTAGTTGTTGTGCTGGAATGATGCGCAGAATGTAAATTTGTAAAATGCAATGAAAATGTGCAGAAATGTGAAATGTGCAGAGATGTAGTAGTGCACAGTTTTGTAGAAAAGATGTAATAGAAAACGAAAATGTAAATGCAAATTTGTTAAATTTGTAAGATAAAACTAGAAAATGTAAATGTAATGCGAATAGTAAGATATTTTTGTTTTAACATTGCGCATATGTTTTCTTATTTTATTTTAAATATGCAAATGCTAATGTAATTAGAAAAACAACAAGCACATAAACAAAAATCACACAACAAACATACAACATAATTTTTTTTAAATGCAGATTAACAACAAAATAAACATATAATAAAATCAAACAACAATAATTCAAAGAATAAGCTAAAAACCAAATCTATTTCCTGACAACGGCGCCAACAACTTTTTGAACCAGCTAATTTCTTATCGGATTAGGAAACCGTCGAAAAATTGTAATAAAAATAACCGCAAACTCACGGCATACAATTTTAATACGTGACGAGTACAGATCGATCCGCAGGGAATTGAGATGATTAAAAATTCTACTCAATCAAATTAACAAGATTTGAAGTAGTTTAAGCTAAAAAAATATAAAAAACTAATGAAAGTGAATAAAAATATGAGAGTAGAAGGCAATTTAGAGTTAATTTCATTCTCATGATCGCATAAATCAATATAATGAAATTATGACCTCTCTTTTTTGGTCATTAGTGAATTTAGTTGATGTATTTATCATAAGTATGATGTATTTGTGCTATTAAGCCAAACATAAACCATCAAAGTTTAACACACCCATTAAACTACTTGTTAACTCTCATGAAAATGATAATGAAATCAAAAATAAAATCTATTCTAAGCATAATCTATTTACTATTAGTTAGTAATATAGACCGTCAAATTTTGATTCTAAAATCCACTTCATTATCATAATCATATGCAGGTAAAAAGATAATTTGTGTTTATGTTTGTTTAAGTATAATCGATTTGGTGTCAACAATATAGGCTATCAAATTCAATGTTAACATAACAAATTTTTAACCACATCAAACATTTCCATTAAGCACAAAAGAAGATCAAAAATTAACAAATACGTTGAATCTATATGATTAAGAGAGCTTCATTACCCCTAAATTGAAGGGGTTTAGCTTCTCATATTTGTTATCACTTCAACAAATGTAGAGTTCAACATGGAAAAAAAAAAAAGATAAATGCACGCTAAATAAAATAAAAGGAGAATTAAACCGCTTGCATAAATTAAATCTAAGCTACTAACATAAAAGGAAGTAACATAAATTAAAATTGCATGAATAAAAATTGCATATAAGAAAATTACATGAAGAAAATGCTAAGAAGCCACTAAAAAAAAGAAAGAGTTATTTGTTTATTTTTGTGGCAACCACTAAAATAACTATAAGATGGTGCTAAGAGCTCTCTACATGAAACATAAGGGGCATTTATACATGCCTAAAACCCTAATGCATATTTTAGGAGACTATCCAAAATACCCTTCTAGAAAGTGTGGCCTCCAATTCTTCAATAGCATAAGCATAATCCACCATTACATGTACATGTAACTTTAATATCCACTAACATGTGCATTAACTTTTAATTGTAGATCATGGTAAATGGGTAGGTGGGATCCTCCACGATTTCATGAATTGAATTATTTCCATCTTCATTTGTCTTCTCTTGTGCATACATGTTTTCATAAAGCCTCTTCGTATTTTTTCATCCAATTTCCTACAAATAAAAAATAAAAACGTCCAAGTAAATTTTCTCGAATTAAATCATACACAAAAATGACCATTTTGTCCCTATATGAAGATGAATAAATGATGATTTAAAAATAATTGAAATTTTGGTTTAAACATGTTAAAATACAGTACATGCTCATTTATTTAATTAAATTAGATTAAATATGGAAATAAAAATATGCACATTTATGTGCACATCAACGGCCCATCTTTTCGACCCTTAGAAATCAATACTAATACATCTACAATATTCATGTGTCGAATATTCAAGTGCCGGAAAGACAGATTGATCAAAGCTAAAAAGAAAAATAAAGACAGAACAGAATCTTACATGAATGGAACGGCATTTATTATTTCAATGTATAATCTTTATGGTGGAAATTTTAAATGCATACATCAGAATTTATCCAAATTCAGCTTAAACAGTTATAAATACCTTTCCGTACTAATGCTGATTACAAACAGTAAACAAATGCAGTGGAAATGGAAATGCTAACCATCTACAGAGGAAACTCTAGCTCCTGCTCCAAGCACCTCCAAAACATTCCAAGCTAGACTTGAGCAACTTGGCTGCCCAAAAAAATAGGGCACCCAGGGTTTAAGAAAATAAACTCTGTGTCAGTCATGAGACTAGTTTGAGAAAATTCAAAACATGAATATTTATGAAAACAAAATGTATCTTATAAGACCACGCCACACATAAACAATGCCATATTTTTACCTTATGATAACCAAAACATTGCTACGTAAAATCCAGTTATATTATAATAGTGTCTAGATTACAAATAGATATTAATCATAGCGGAAATTATTACATTAATTAAATTTCAACATAATAGGCATACAACTAAGTCCAAAGGTACTTATTTAAGAATGGATTCCATACGATGATAAGGTAAGGGGCTACCTTATATATAGTGCATCTCTAGAGAAATGTATCGAGGACCCATAGATGACCCTCTGCATCTGGCAAGACCGACCTATCATTTTTCGATGAACAACACAATGATCCTAAATAGTACTAAATATGACATCACACTAGTTGTTCCCGACCTAGTGGCCACAACATATGCAACAAAC
Source organism: Allium cepa (assembly GCA_030765085.1). Taxonomy (NCBI): domain Eukaryota; kingdom Viridiplantae; phylum Streptophyta; class Magnoliopsida; order Asparagales; family Amaryllidaceae; genus Allium; species Allium cepa. The sequence goes on from CM060931.1 coordinate 448,859,522, forward strand.
CCAATATATAGAGGGTAATCTAGAAAGGTAATGACCATACCCTATGGGTGCGACCCACATAGCCTCTTGGCATATCTTGTTTTAGCTATTTTTGGGTGTAAGGCCTAAGGTAACCTATTACCTTTTACAAAACAAACCTCACTTTGAATGCCACATTGCCATTTCTAATAACACACTATTGATTTCCATAAAATTGCAACACCCGAGTTCATACACCTCGGGGAAGGGTGTTAAGCGTAAGAAGGGTTACCTCCTACACCATCAAACAGATGTATGTTCGTAAAAATCAATGTACATGGTCTTAGAAATACAATGTCAAACACTCGTCCATACAAATTGTCCAGGAATGGAACAAACCAAAGGCACTCCTTCTACTATATTCCGTTTGGGAATCACCTATAGGATTAGTAGCGAGCAGTCCTTACGTCGACGATTTCAAAACGAAGATACTGTTGTCACCATTATGATATGAGAATTACTCCAGAGGTAAGTGGCAAGCAACCCTACATTATGAAGATCTCCGTCTTTAAAATTATTGTCTTCAACATGTCTTCACTTTCGAATGTGTGTATTGGTTTGATGTGGTTTTCGGATAGGAATCGCCAAATTTGATCCCAGTTTCTCCGAACCACTTATCAATGAAAGAAGTCGAGTATGTGGGTGATTCTATTCAATTAATCGATATCTTTTTTCCAAGTAAAATATCTTTTTGGTGATACATGTCTTTAAACTATTTTCTTTTTCAGCATATATGGGATTATTAAACTTTTTTTAATTTTGGAAATACCAAATCATTTCTCTTTAATTACATAGAAAACCATTATTTAGTAAAAAGGGATCCATAGAAATTATATTAATTATACACAGTACTAATATGCATCACGTACTATTCATCGAATAACGGTAAAATCACCTTTAAATGCACACGGATAGTATGAGTTTCGTCCTCGGAATTTAATATAGAATTTAACCAGAATGTTACCTATATCACCAAACATCTTATTATTTTAAAATCTAGTTTAACCTTTGGAAAACTACAAATCTCCTTTTCTTTTGTCTTAGCGAGACGTGGTCCGAGTAAATCATATTTACCATCCCCTCCGTTGAACGAGTCTAGATAGCTTTCCAATACCAAACCTAGAGAATATCTCCTTGTCACCTATAAGGAGGTTAAGTTATTTGATCAACTCTAAACCCTTTAAAATGCATGATTATTGTTTGAAAAACTTTTTTAAAGAATTTGAGAAGAAAACCCAAGTTTAAATCTTATTTGAAAATTTTCCAAATTCCTTTGTTGAATTGCCGATGAATAGTGCTTCTAAGGGCTTCGTATCACCAATCTCCTTTAAACCTTACACAAACACACACACACACATCCAATTTTTCCATTTAAAACTCTTTTAAAATATTTTAACATGTTTTTAGAATTTATTTCATATTTTTAAAGATTTAAAAATATTTCCATATTTTACGAACTGCTAAAACGCGATGATTTAAAATTTTGATTTGGGCATATCTCAAATTTTACAAAATGAAATCTTGATTTTTATCCTTCATTTGAAAACTATGGATATAAGAGTGCGAAAAATTCCTATTTCGAATAATTTTGAACTAAATTTCACTCTGCACATTGATTTAATTTTTATGGTGCGAAATCACGAACTGTTGTTGCACGACGTGCCTATTTTGACTCTAATTTCATATCTTTTCAAAATTTTGTCGAAATGAATTTTAATGTTTGTAAATTTTTTATAAACCTTTTTTATTCATGTTTAAAGAGGAAAAACTATGTCATAACACTTTTATAATTCATACGAGAAAGATCTTTGTATAAATTTGGCGTTTATTTATCGTGAATTATTTCCATGACCAAGCAAACATATTATCGCATCTAAAATATGACGATCAAACATAGAAAACAAGCATAACAAAATATATAATACCATAATATGGTTTAATAAAATAAACTAGTGGAGTAATTCTCACGTATATAGCTATCTTTCTCTTAACGCTATGAAATTGACTATAGCTTCATTATTCCCGCACCGAAGCTTATGATATCTATCTTGGGACCCAAAGGTGCGCTCAGCTTTAAAAATGGGAGGGTGGAGGTACCTAGATAAGCTCAACCAAGCAACAAGAGATGAGAAGAATGTAACTTGTTTTAATTTCAAACTAAGGTGGTATATCTCTCTATCTACCATGATCTATATCGGCAGAATTTCGACACGACTTTTGAATACTTTTAAGAGGTTATGTGTAACGACCCTGAATTTTGAATAATTTAATTTGAGAATATTTAATTAATTTTAAATATTTGAAGGATGGTTTGAATTGAATTTCAAATTATCAGAATAAATTGGCGATTAAATATTCGAATTTAATCTATTGAAAGTTGAATAAAAATTTGAATCTAAAATTTTAAGCTGATTTAAAAATATTTTAAAGGCTTGTAAAATTCATATTGATAATATTGAAGATTTTAGAAGCTTCAGAATTGAATTTAAAAGTGAGTTGTTCAGTTTTGAAATTTAATCGTTCGAATCGATATTTAAAAATAGCCTTCCGAGGCACAGTCTCGGAATTCGACGAAACTAGTTCCATTAGGTCCGTAATATTGAATTATTGCCGGGTTTCAAATTTCGTATTTTTCTGAGTTAACATGTGAGCACACGACGTGTAAACGCATGGAAATAAAATCGAATTCAATTTAAATTTAAATATAAATTTAAGTCAACGTTAGCACGTTGCCTCCATTACTCACGCCTAGGATCACGCAGAAAATCACGATAGAAAATCGTGATGCCCATGTTCTTCCCATTTTAAATAACCCTTCCCTCTCGTTCAAAAATCAATTCGCAGCAAAAGGAAGAAAAAAAAAATGGCAGACGAAATAGAAATCAAAATCAAGGCCGAAGCCATTCCCTTTCCCCCCTCGTTCTTACCCCTTTCTCTTTCAAATTCACGAACGAAACCACAGATAATAATAAAATAAAAAAAAATCGCGACTGGGCGATTTGGGGTCGCGTGAGCGGGGGTCGCACGAGCTCGCGGTGCCGTGGGAGTCGAGCAACGGTGATGGCCGCTGTGCATCGATGTCGCGAGTTGCTCGTGGTGGTGGCGGCGCGCTTCGAAGGCGGCGTTGTCAGAGGGAGGCCGCCGCGCGTGTGGCGAAGCTGGAAGGTGGGGTCGGCGAGTTTTGTGAGGAGTGGGAGGTCACAGTTCGATGGTTGGAGGGGTGCGATTGATTGCGTGCTCGATTAGGGGTCGCGAGTCACTGGGGGGGGCTGTGGTTCGCGAGATGGAGGCGGCGGCAGCGGCGAGAACAGGTGGATGTTGAGCTCGAAGAGGTGATGGCTGTAAGGTAGTTTTCAAGTTTTACAATTTTAATGATTTCAAATTTAATTCAATCTTAAAGATTACAGGAAATATTTGGCAGAGGGTTAAATATTGAATTTTGAACATCATGATTTAAAATATTATAGCAGTACAGTTGTTGTTTTAATTTAGTTAATATATACAAATATGTATAGGTATAAAAAAATAGTTAAGTTGAAAAAAAATAAAAAATAAATAAATACTATCTGTTTACAATAAAAATATATATATATATAAATATATATATATATGTTTAATGCAGAAATCTAACAGTAAGTAAATTTGTGATAACTTACTTGTTTAATTTATTCTTAGAAATGATTAAAGAAGAAAATTTAATTTTAAACTAAAATTGTAGTTAAGAAAAAAATCTGTTAAAGGAAGATTAGTTTTGAATTTAATTTCTTGATTAAATAAAATTGTTAAAAGGAATTTGTTTAAAAATAAAAGCATTAGTTTTGAATAGAATAGTTGATTAATGAAATTTATCAAATAAGAAGATATAGATATAAAAATAAATATATATGTAAATAAGCACACTTTTTTTTAAATAAAATAAATGTATAGACAGATTTTAAATCTACTAAGTTTATACTAAAATAATATATATAATGAGGATTAATTATTTTAACAAAATTTATCTGTTTATTTTAGTAACTAAAGGATATTTTATCCATGGAAAAATTTATTTAAGTAAATAGTTAGTTAAGAAAATTTATTAAAAGAAATTTAGTTCAGTTTGAAATTCTAGTTAAATTAATTTATTTAAGGAAATTTAGTTTTTAAATTTAGTTTTGTTAAGTAAATTTGTTAAAGGAGATTTCTTTAGAAATTAAAAGTATCAGTTAAAACTTAATCTATTTAATTATCTTAAGATATTAATAGAAGGAAAATTTTGGTTTATAATTAAATTAAGAAAAATCATTAGTTAGATAAATTTAATTATTTAATAGAAATTGTTTTAAGAATAAAAGGAATTTGTTAGTTAAAATAAAATCTTGGTTAAATAAATTTAATTTAAAAGGAAGTTTAAATTTTAGTTAAATAAAATTATTAAAGAAGAAACTGATTTAAATAAAACCATTGATTTATTTAACAATCAAGAACGAAAATTTATTATTCGATTATTTCGGATATTAATAAATTGTGTAAATATTTATACAAGGTATAAATGAAGAAAACAAGTTGAATTGGAAGTGGATTGCAAACAGGAATAAAGGTGAGAACTTCTCACTCAAAAGGAATTTCTGTTGTTTATTTAAATTTTAAATAGTTAGATTTAAAATTGTTTGACTGTGTTGATTGAATGATTGAATGATGATTGTTATATATATATATATATATATATATATATATATTGGATGTGAATAGACCCTATACGCCGTTAGTAAGCGGAGGTTATTTATTACACACATATACCGCGATATTCCACCTTGAAGTGGAATTGGTATTATATTATATATAGCAATATATATATATTGGCATATGTATATATTGCAGTTGATTGATTTCCCGCATTTTCTTTTAGCGGATGAGACCCTATTGCGCCGTTAGTAACCGGATATATATTTATAAAATCCCATGTACCGCGATATTCCGTCTTGAAACAGAATGGTATTGTGCTAATGTCTGTGGATGCAGGGAAACAGGTTGGAGGGATCCAACTGGATTCCTCACAAATATTTATTTGATTTCATATATTGTGATATTTGATTGTTATCATGGATGATATATGATGTTTGAAAGTTGTGATTGAATATTGATGTGTTGCATCATCGGATCCAATTTTTGAAGTTAAAACAACAATTTTAATTTCTAAAGTGATTCTTGGAAATATACGTTTATAAAATATTTCTGGAATTGATTCATCTTAAATAAATAAACGTTATAATTTTAATATTATGAAAATTATGATTTTTGAGAAATACAGTTAAAAGTTGATTTTTGAAAATATGGGATTAGTGATTTTATAAAATAGTTTGAACTGGGAATTCTGAATTTATTATAAGAAGTTTAAAATAGGATTTATAAAATTTTTATTTTATAAATCAGAATGATGAAATTATAAAAGAATTTAAAGATGTTTAAAGTAATAATATAAATTGTTTTATATTAAAAGATTTATAAATTGATATTTATAAATTAAAAATATTGGAATTATAAAACGAGCTTTTATAAGTATTAAAAAGAATTGTGAATGAATTTCACTAATGAATGAAACTTATAGAATTATAACGGTGAAGTTCTAAATAGAATTTTATAAATAAAATTTATAAAGTTATTTAGGAAATAGATGTGGATAAATAAATGAATCTTAGAAGTTATAAGATTTATAGATTTGGGAAGTTTGAAGGAATGATTTTGTAAATAAATAAATTATAAGTATTTGACTTATAATATGAATTTTAGTATGTCATTGAGATATAATATTGAATAGATTTATAAAGGAAATTTATAAAAGGAAGTTGTTATAAAATAAATAGAAATAGAATTTATAAACATTGTTTTATAAATCCGCAACGACTTATTTTGATAAGGAATTGTTGTAATTTATTTATGGAATTATATTCATGTTTTAGACAGTGAATAATTCTTTAAAATAAAATGAATAGAAGTGATGAAATTTATTAACAAGTGTATTCACGTTTTTGAATAGTGAATATTTTGTTAAAGAAATTATTTTGGATGTGATGTTTGAAATAGAATTAAAACGATCTAAAGATGTTTTAAAAAAAAATGTTGAGATTTGAAACCATAGATTTCAACATTTATTGTTGAAATAGATGTTTTCGAGAAATAAAAGGAAATGGTGGACTATAACACTGTTGTTATAGTAAATGATTTCGGAAAGGAAATGTTTTGCATAGTATTGGGATTTATATATCTATTTTAATTTCGAATCCCTATACTAGTGATTTTGGGTTGTCGCAACGATGTTTTACGCAACATTCGTTTTGGCCCAAATAAATATGGTTAAGTGAATGATTTCCTTAAAGAATGAAATATATACTTAATTTCGATTAGAGTATATTAAATATTTTCTAAGCATAGAAAATAAAAGGGCTTGTGAATTACTTATAGATAAATAAGTATGGAAATGTTTTTCCAATATTAAGTGAATATTTGGAATTTATCTTTTTGAAGATAAATTGAAAATGAATATTAAAAATTGAATGGAAATCGTATATTCATAAATATTTTGGAATGTAAATTCAATATAGGATTTATAAATGAAATTGGAAAATGAGTTTAAAAATAAATATTGATTTATTTTTAAAGAATGGAGAATGTATATCTTATAAAGATATTTTTGGGAAATAAATAATTTGGAAAATTATTTGGAATCTGGTGATGTTGGCATATCTATTGATAGTTCAATAACCGACTATCAATATTTACCTTTAAATAGGTATTTGTTGTGAATTGCTTGAATTTGAATGCCACACTTATTTTTTTTAAAAATAAGCGCTCACTATTCGGGTTAACCGGGAAAGGACCGTGGGGTCGTATAACCCATTCCGAATATGTGATACGTCGTTATGAATTGCATTCGAAGATCGGTGTTGAAGACCGGATATTTTCGAAAGCGAAAGGGTTTCTTGTTGATTGTCTCTGCACTGGCTGATCTCTGGTATTGAGATCTCCATATGTGATGGGAAATCCGAACGTGATTAGAGATTATTCGGATTGCAAGGACTTCTTTGTGAGTGCCTTCGGTTCTGTTCGAGCCCGGAACAGACTTGTATGGATTGTGTGTCTGACATTACAAGTTGAGATGTAAAGCCGATTTCTTTCAAATATATTTCTGTGGTGGCGGAGAATTTATTCTTTTAGCTTAACACCCTTCTCTGAGACGTACGAGCTCAGTGGTTATATAGTTGAAGTTATCAGCGATATATTCCCAATTTGGTAATGTGATATGCTGAGTGTTGCTGTAAATGATCATTGTGTTGATTATTGTGATAGGATCGTTTATTTGATCGTCTATCTTAGTGATCATTGTGTTGATCATTTGTTGACCCAAAGCATGGCTTTTGTATAAAGTATGTTTTTGTGGACGTGACTTCGTCGAACCTCACACCCCGGAAATGGTCAAAACAGGAAAGATGCGGCAAGGTTATGAGGGGTAGCACCCTTTAGGGTATGTACATTTCCTTCTGGATAGAGGTGGTATCATGGTATGGAGCCCAGATATTTAACCTATGTGGTTACTGCGAATTTATTACTTTGTGGTTGTTGGCTATCGGGATCCCGTGAGAAAGGTCGTTTACGATCGGGGAATGGCGTGCTCGTGTCAGTAGTTACCCAGTTAGGGGTAACCCGGCCTTGTGTTGGCAGAGTTCCGGTTTGGTTCTCGGGGATGTCTTTCCAGAGGCATTCTCATGTGGCAATGGGAAGTTCCTTGGCCTGACCATTTGTTGGAAATCCAAAGAAACAATACGTGACTTGTACGGTTTTAGTTGTAGAACCTGCCATCTAATATGGTAGCTATAGTAGGCATAATATAATGGTACCTATGCTGGCTAAGATTTATATTCTACTTTCGAAATCGTTTTATACACTATGCACTAATAATAATATCAAAATTGATTTGATTTTAATGAGTATCAAGCATCTTTGACTAACATAAGAAGAAATCTTCCCCAAGTCTGCGTTTGCATTGTGTGTGTGGCGGGAGGTCTTATGGTAGTCTCATTCTTAAAAGCATTGCGAATTGAAATAAAAATATCTCTCTATTTTGATTTTTTAAAGAAAAATAAACTGTTTTGAGTTCTCACACCAGTCACATGACTGACTTGGAGTTTATTGTTTTCCTTCCTAAACTCTGGGTGCCCACCAATTTTCACACGGGCAGTCAAGAGTTAAGGTTTATCAGGATATTCTGGATATTCAGGAGTTGCTGGAGGCAAGCTGGATGGCGTATCACAAGTTTATATAGTATTTCTTTTTCCGCTGCATTGTTTGTTGTTGTACACTCTGATGATGATATGATGTAAAGTATAAAATGTAATAACTGATATAGTTCTTTGTTTAAAGATTATTCATTTATTATTATATGTTGTTCCGCTGCGAATTGTGAGATTCTGATGTTGTAGTTCTGTTGTTTTCTTTCTGTTCCGTTCTATTTTAAAATTTTGTTCTATCCTCTATTTTCTTTCTCTTCTCTTTTCTTTCTATTTTAAAATTTTCTATTTTTCTTTTTTCTCTATTTTCTATCTTCTCTCTTCTTCTCTTCTCTTTTCATAAATTCTTTTTAAAACCCATAACTATTCGGTTTTTCGGCAACGAAAAATCGCAAACGTTACATTTGGTATCAGAGCTTATGGTTAAGCGACAACCATGGTTCTGTTGGGTGTTACTCGTTAGAGATAGAGTCAGCAGTACTCTAGAATGAGTTTGAGTGTAATAATAGATATGAGAGCGTATATGTTAGTGAATATAAAATTATTTTGAATCGGGTAAATAAGATAATTTTGCCCAAAACTATTTTTGTATAGAAAAGAAATGATTTTCTATGAATTATTATAGTATATGGTTGCATGATTGTTAGAAGTGATAATATTGAATTATTATCATTAGTATATGGAATAAAATAAGATGGATTGGATTCAAGAAAATTAACTTGATAATTTATTCATTTGTGAAATAATTTCAAATGGAATGAATTGAATATTAATATGAATTAGCAAATGAAAGTAAATCGATGAATTCAATATTTAGAATTGAGAAGTAAATTCGAATGGAATTTCAAATTGTGAATTGAATTCAAATGGAATTTAAATTGTGAATGAAATTGAATTGAAGAGTAAAATTGAATAAGAAATGAATATATAACTTCAATGGTGAAGTTAAAATATATAAGAAACATATATCAAAATTTTGCAATAGAATTGGCAAATTGGTTTGAATATTGTATTTGGATTTGGATGCTACTACTAGCAGGTTATACAGGTATATAAAGGAATTGAGATTTTGATTTCAAAGATTAAAATTGAATTGCTCGACAGAAAGGTACGTATTTCAATTTCGGTATGAGATTTGATGACTTTCTTCTCTAGCCACTTGGCTTTCTCTTTTCTTTTTGATTCTGAGGGGCCGTGGTGCCATTTTGTAGTCGTACCGAGCTAGCCGCACAAAGGAGACGCTGGTGAAATTTTTCGAAAATTTAGGGTGTTAGAAAAATTTTGAGAAATTTTGAAAGTTTGAAATTTGAATTTGAATTTAAATTTGAATTATTAGGAAAACAATGTTGTTTGGAACTTATAATTGAAGTTAAAAAGCTAGTTGAAATGATAGTGAATCTCTAGTAAAAAGATTTAGGTTGGTAAGTTGATAAAACTATTTGAATTGTGAAAAATGATAGACGGGATAGGAGCATTCTTCTTAACTTGTAATTTCGGGACGAAATTCTTTTAAGGAGGGAAGATTGTAACGACCCTGAATTTTGAATAATTTAATTTGAGAATATTTAATTAATTTTAAATATTTGAAGGATGGTTTGAATTGAATTTCAAATTATCAGAATAAATTGGCGATTAAATATTCGAATTTAATCTATTGAAAGTTGAATAAAAATTTGAATCTAAAATTTTAAGCTGATTTAAAAATATTTTAAAGGCTTGTAAAATTCATATTGATAATATTGAAGATTTTAGAAGCTTCAGAATTGAATTTGAAAGTGAGTTGTTCAGTTTTGAAATTTAATCGTTCGAATCGATATTTAAAAGTAGCCTTCCGAGGCACAGTCTCGGAATTCGACGAAACCAGTTCCATTGGGTCCGTAATATTGAATTATTGCCGGGTTTCAAATTTCGTATTTTTCTGAGTTAACATGTGAGCACACGACGTGTAAACGCATGGAAATAAAATCGAATTCAATTTAAATTTAAATATAAATTAAGTCAACGTTGGCACGTTGCCTCCATTACTCACGCCTAGGATCACGCAGAAAATCACGATAGAAAATCGTGATGCCCATGTTCTTCCCATTTTAAATAACCCTTTCAAAAATCAATTCGCAGCAAAAGGAAGAAAAAAAAAATGGCAGACGAAATAGAAATCAAAATCAAGGCCGAAGCCATTCCCTTTCCCCCCTCGTTCTTACCCCTTTCTCTTTCAAATTCACGAACGAAACCACAGATAATAAAAAAAAACAAAAAAAAAATCGCGACTGGGCGATTTGGGGTCGCGTGAGCGGGGGTCGCACGAGCTCGCGGTGCCGTGGGAGTCGAGCAACGGTGATGGCCGCTGTGCATCGATGTCGCGAGTTGCTCGTGGTGGTGGCGGCGCGCTTCGAAGGCGGCGTTGTAAGAGGGAGGCCGCCGCGCGTGTGGCGAAGCTGGAAGGTGGGGTCGGCGAGTTTTGTGAGGAGTGGGAGGTCACAGTTCGATGGTTGGAGGGGTGCGATTGATTGCGTGCTCGATTAGGGGTCGCGAGTCACTGGGGGGGCTGTGGTTCGCGAGATGGAGGCGGCGGCAGCGGCGAGAACAGGTGGATGTTGAGCTCGAAGAGGTGATGGCTGTAAGGTAGTTTTCAAGTTTTACAATTTTAATGATTTCAAATTTAATTCAATCTTAAAGATTACAGGAAATATTTGGCAGAGGGTTAAATATTGAATTTTGAACATCATGATTTAAAATATTATAGCAGTACAGTTGTTGTTTTAATTTAGTTAATATATACAAATATGTATAGGTATAAAAAAATAGTTAAGTTGAAAATAAATAAATAAATAAATAAATACTATCTGTTTACAATAAAAATATATATATATATATATAAATATATATATATATATGTTTAATGCAGAAATCTAACAGTAAGTAAATTTGTGATAACTTACTTGTTTAATTTATTCTTAGAAATGATTAAAGAAGAAAATTTAATTTTAAACTAAAATTGTAGTTAAGAAAAAAATCTGTTAAAGGAAGATTAGTTTTGAATTTAATTTCTTGATTAAATAAAATTGTTAAAAGGAATTTGTTTAAAAATAAAAGCATTAGTTTTGAATAGAATAGTTGATTAATGAAATTTATCAAATAAGAAGATATAGATATAAAAATAAATATATATGTAAATAAGCACACTTTTTTTTTTAAATAAAATAAATGTATAGACAGATTTTAAATCTACTAAGTTTATACTAAAATAATATATATAATGAGGATTAATTATTTTAACAAAATTTATCTGTTTATTTTAGTAACTAAAGGATATTTTATCCATGGAAAAATTTATTTAAGTAAATAGTTAGTTAAGAAAATTTATTAAAAGAAATTTAGTTCAGTTTGAAATTCTAGTTAAATTAATTTATTTAAGGAAATTTAGTTTTTAAATTTAGTTTTGTTAAGTAAATTTGTTAAAGGAGATTTCTTTAGAAATTAAAAGTATCAGTTAAAACTTAATCTATTTAATTATCTTAAGATATTAATAGAAGGAAAATTTTGGTTTATAATTAAATTAAGAAAAATCATTAGTTAGATAAATTTAATTATTTAATAGAAATTGTTTTAAGAATAAAAGGAATTTGTTAGTTAAAATAAAATCTTGGTTAAATAAATTTAATTTAAAAGGAAGTTTAAATTTTAGTTAAATAAAATTATTAAAGAAGAAACTGATTTAAATAAAACTATTGATTTATTTAACAATCAAGAACGAAAATTTATTATTCGATTATTTCGGATATTAATAAATTGTGTAAATATTTATACAAGGTATAAATGAAGAAAACAAGTTGAATTGGAAGTGGATTGCAAACAGGAATAAAGGTGAGAACTTCTCACTCAAAAGGAATTTCTGTTGTTTATTTAAATTTTAAATAGTTAGATTTAAAATTGTTTGACTGTGTTGATTGAATGATTGAATGATGATTGTTATATATATATATATATATATATATATATATATATATATTGGATGTGAATAGACCCTATACGCCGTTAGTAAGCGGAGGTTATTTATTACACACATATACCGCGATATTCCACCTTGAAGTGGAATTGGTATTATATTATATATAGCAATATATATATATTGGCATATGTATATATTGCAGTTGATTGATTTCCCGCATTTTCTTTTAGCGGATGAGACCCTATTGCGCCGTTAGTAACCGGATATATATTTATAAAATCCCATGTACCGCGATATTCCGTCTTGAAACGGAATGGTATTGTGCTAATGTCTGTGGATGCAGGGAAACAGGTTGGAGGGATCCAACTGGATTCCTCACAAATATTTATTTGATTTCATATATTGTGATATTTGATTGTTATCATGGATGATATATGATGTTTGAAAGTTGTGATTGAATATTGATGTGTTGCATCATCGGATCCAATTTTTGAAGTTAAAACAACAATTTTAATTTCTAAAGTGATTCTTGGAAATATACGTTTATAAAATATTTCTGGAATTGATTCATCTTAAATAAATAAACGTTATAATTTTAATATTATGAAAATTATGATTTTTGAGAAATACAGTTAAAAGTTGATTTTTGAAAATATGGGATTAGTGATTTTATAAAATAGTTTGAACTGGGAATTCTGAATTTATTATAAGAAGTTTAAAATAGGATTTATAAAATTTTTATTTTATAAATCAGAATGATGAAATTATAAAAGAATTTAAAGATGTTTAAAGTAATAATATAAATTGTTTTATATTAAAAGATTTATAAATTGATATTTATAAATTAAAAATATTGGAATTATAAAACGAGCTTTTATAAGTATTAAAAAGAATTGTGAATGAATTTCACTAATGAATGAAACTTATAGAATTATAACGGTGAAGTTCTAAATAGAATTTTATAAATAAAATTTATAAAGTTATTTAGGAAATAGATGTGGATAAATAAATGAATCTTAGAAGTTATAAGATTTATAGATTTGGGAAGTTTGAAGGAATGATTTTGTAAATAAATAAATTATAAGTATTTGACTTATAATATGAATTTTAGTATATCATTGAGATATAATATTGAATAGATTTATAAAGGAAATTTATAAAAGGAAGTTGTTATAAAATAAATAGAAATAGAATTTATAAACATTGTTTTATAAATCCGCAACGACTTATTTTGATAAGGAATTGTTGTAATTTATTTATGGAATTGTATTCATGTTTTAGACAGTGAATAATTCTTTAAAATAAAATGAATAGAAGTGATGAAATTTATTAACAAGTGTATTCACGTTTTTGAATAGTGAATATTTTGTTAAAGAAATTATTTTGGATGTGATGTTTGAAATAGAATTAAAACGATCTAAAGATGTTTTAAAAGAAAAATGTTGAGATTTGAAACCATAGATTTCAACATTTATTGTTGAAATAGATGTTTTCGAGAAATAAAAGGAAATGGTGGACTATAACACTGTTGTTATAGTAAATGATTTCGGAAAGGAAATGTTTTGCATAGTATTGGGATTTATATATCTATTTTAATTTCGAATCCCTATACTAGTGATTTTGGGTTATCGCAACGATGTTTTACGCAACATTCGTTTTGGCCCAAATAAATATGGTTAAGTGAATGATTTCCTTAAAGAATGAAATATATACTTAATTTCGATTAGAGTATATTAAATATTTTCTAAGCATAGAAAATAAAAAGGGCTTGTGAATTACTTATAGATAAATAAGTATGGAAATGTTTTTCCAATATTAAGTGAATATTTGGAATTTATTCTTTTGAAGATAAATTGAAAATGAATATTAAAAATTGAATGGAAATCGTATATTCATAAATATTTTGGAATGTAAATTCAATATAGGATTTATAAATGAAATTGGAAAATGAGTTTAAAAATAAATATTGATTTATTTTTAAAGAATGGAGAATGTATATCTTATAAAGATATTTTTGGGAAATAAATAATTTGGAAAATTATTTGGAATCTGGTGATGTTGGCATATCTATTGATAGTTCAATAACCGACTATCAATATTTACCTTTAAATAGGTATTTGTTGTGAATTGCTTGAATTTGAATGCCACACTTATTTTTTTTAAAAATAAGCGCTCACTATTCGGGTTAACCGGGAAAGGACCTTGGGGTCGTATAACCCATTCCGAATATGTGATACGTCGTTATGAATTGCATTCGAAGATCGGTGTTGAAGACCGGATATTTTCAAAAGCGAAAGGGTTTCTTGTTGATTGTCTCTGCACTGGCTGATCCCTGGTATTGAGATCTCCATATGTGATGGGAAATCCGAACGTGATTAGAGATTATTCAGATTGCAAGGACTTCTTTGTAAGTGCCTTCGGTTCTGTTCGAGCCCGGAACAGACTTGTATGGATTGTGTGTCTGACATTACAAGTTGAGATGTAAAGCCGATTTCTTTCAAATATATTTCTGTGGTGGCGGAGAATTTATTCTTTTAGCTTAACACCCTTCTCTGAGACGTACGAGCTCAGAGGTTATATAGTTGAAGTTATCAGCGATATATTCCCAATTTGGTAATGTGATATGCTGAGTGTTGCTGTAAATGATCATTGTGTTGATTATTGTGATAGGATCGTTTATTTGATCGTCTATCTTAGTGATCATTGTGTTGATCATTTGTTGACCCAAAGCATGGCTTTTGTATAAAGTATGTTTTTGTGGACGTGACTTCGTCGAACCTCACACCCCGGAAATGGTCAAAACAGGAAAGATGCGGCAAGGTTATGAGGGGTAGCACCCTTTAGGGTATGTACATTTCCTTCTGGATGGAGGTGGTATCATGGTATGGAGCCCAGATATTTAACCTATGTGGTTACTGCGAATTTACTACTTTGTGGTTGTTGGCTATCGGGATCCCGTGAGAAAGGTCGTTTACGATCGGGAAATGGCGTGCTCGTGTGAGTAGTTACCCAGTTAGGGGTAACCCGGCCTTGTGTTGGCAGAGTTCCGGTTTGGTTCTCGGGGATGTCTTTCCAGAGGCATTCTCATGTGGCAATGGGAAGTTCCTTGGCCTGACCATTTGTTGGAAATCCAAAGAAACAATACGTGACTTGTACGGTTTTAGTTGTAGAACCTGCCATCTAATATGGTAGCTATAGTAGGCATAATATAATGGTACCTATGCTGGCTAAGATTTATATTCTACTTTCGAAATCGTTTTATACACTATGCACTAATAATAATATCAAAATTGATTTGATTTTAATGAGTATCAAGCATCTTTGACTAACATAAGAAGAAATCTTCCCCAAGTCTGCGTTTGCATTGTGTGTGTGGCGGGAGGTCTTATGGTAGTCTCATTCTTAAAAGCATTGCGAATTGAAATAAAAATATCTCTCTATTTTGATTTTTTAAAGAAAAATAAACTGTTTTGAGTTCTCACACCAGTCACATGACTGACTTGGAGTTTATTGTTTTCCTTCCTAAACTCTGGGTGCCCACCAATTTTCACACGGGCAGTCAAGAGTTAAGGTTTATCAGGATATTCTGGATATTCAGGAGTTGCTGGAGGCAAGCTGGATGGCGTATCACAAGTTTATATAGTATTTCTTTTTCCGCTGCATTGTTTGTTGTTGTACACTCTGATGATGATATGATGTAAAGTATAAAATGTAATAACTGATATAGTTCTTTGTTTAAAGATTATTCATTTATTATTATATGTTGTTCCGCTGCGAATTGTGAGATTCTGATGTTGTAGTTCTGTTGTTTCCTTTCTGTTCCGTTCTATTTTAAAATTTTGTTCTATCCTCTATTTTCTTTCTCTTCTCTTTTCTTTCTATTTTAAAATTTTCTATTTTTCTTTTTTCTCTTTTTTCTATCTTCTCTCTTCTTCTCTTCTCTTTTCATAAATTCTTTTTAAAACCCATAACTATTCGGTTTTTCGGCAACGAAAAATCGCAAACGTTACATTATGGAAGCCGTCAATTGAATCATGAAGAAGTGAAGAAAGCTTAATAAATTGTGAAGGAAAGTGCGAATAAATGAGAGGGTATGCCTTTCCTTTTTTAGGCAAAGATGTGTAAAATATCTAGAACAACATCATTACAAATCACATCACTACTTTCCACCTCAATACTACCACTCCCCCTCCATGTGGTTCGGCCATGCTCTCCCCCATCCCCCTCTTACGTCATCTCCATCACTTCCCTTATCTCTTCAGGCATGCACTTGGATGAGAATGTAGACAAAGGTAGAGATATGTCATCATTAGCTTAGATTTCCTTTAATAAATATCATGATATTTTGTTTAATTTACCAATAATAATTTTGTGATGTAACTATAATTCTAATGTGTATATATGTGTACATGGATATACATATATATATGTGTGTGTGTGTGTGTACATTTATGTCACACATAACACTGCACAACTTCCTCTTGTCAAATCGTTACGAATATGGAATCAGATTTATGGTCACATTTTTACTTCTAAGTTTATATATATATACACACACACAAAAAAAAAAAAAATTAAATTTCTTTTATTATTTAATAATTAAAGAGCTTCATTTGTTTTTAAAAAAATTATTAAATCATTTAAAATCATTTAAATTCAAAATTAATTATTTAAAAATGATGACATCATTGATGATGTCGTAAAGACATTTTATTTCCAAAAATAAAATAAATAATTTTATTACATATGCTTGCTTAAATGGAGAAACAAATGTATGTATCCAGTTTTGTATCCTCTAATATTGAGAAAATCTCGATTTACCGAAAACTAATTTTGACGGAAATCCCAAATATCTATATTTGTTAATATAATTTAAAACAAGTTTACCATCATCTGTTATTGTTCAAAACATTATAATTTATGTTAAAAAATCTTATATTTGAATATTTAAAAATAAATATTATTTTTTAAAGTGATAGGTCTGCAGGTTATTACATACTCCCCCCTTTAAAAGAATTTCACCTCCGAAATTTTATCAAACCCAAAACCCGGTAACACTTACCCAAAAAAAAAGTTTCCAAACACAAACCCATGTTATGCACATAGATTATCAGTATGGTATATCCGATTCAATTTTAAATTTGACTATGTAAGATCGGTTTTACCCAAGAGGGGGGGTGAATAGGGTGATAATATCAATTATAAAAATTATTGCGGAAGTTTGTATAAAATAATTTCAACGCAGATATATCAGAATAATAGCAGATAATAACAGAATAAAAAATGCAAAAATAGAATGACACAGAATTTACCCAACTTCGGCAAAACCCTGCCTACATGCTGCCTCCAAGGTTTCTACTACAAATTAAGAAGTCAGACGCTTGCACACGTAAACTCGCGACACCCGCTATCGACTAGCCTTAACTCTACACTCAAGACCCTACTACAACTCAACCACCGAGTTGCGAATTCTCGAACTACACCACCGTAGTTCGTCTCATAGTCACACGACTAGACAATACACAAGTTTAAAAAGGAAAATACAATTTAAAGCAATTTAAATAAAATGAATTAAAAACCCTAATTATCTAATGCTCTTAATTAACAAGGCTGGCCCAAAATAACAAAGGAGTCTCCCTTTTATCTCTTTATTTCTTTAGCCCGACTTCCTATAATTTAATATCTACTTCGTTTCTTGAGAGAATTAGGGCTTTCTTTGCTCTGTAAAAAAAATGTCGGCCACGTTCCTTTGCTTCTTCATTCTCTCTGAAATTAGGGCTTTTGTAGTTAAAGAAGCCGATTGTTTGTCTGTCGATTTCAATAAGTATTCTACTGATTTGCGCACAGCTCCTTCAAATTTGAGTCGAGTTTGAATGATGCTCAAATTGGTAGTGTGTCTCCTTTTCGATTTATATTACTCTCGACTTTGATTCGAGTTCCTAATTGATTATATACTCTGTGATATTGCTTAAATTCGAATGATCTTAAGCCGATGATGATTGTGGGTTTATATACAATTCGATCTCCTATAAATTCGTTCGTTTGAATTTGTCATTTAATTTACATCGGCCGTTCGATGTTGTTTGGATGTTGATGATGATTTCTGACTCTGTCACTTTGTATATATTTTGATCTCTTTTTTCTCACGGCTTGATTTATTACGTGGCCACCACGGCTTCGATTTCTGACTTGTTCGACTTTGGTTTGAAATTTTTGTTGACAACGACCTTGGCTTTGATTGTGGTTGACTTTGTCCATTTGAAAATAATTTGATTTCTGGACGTTGTTTATGATGAACTGCTGCTTTGATAAATTACTACTTGGATTTATACTTGTTTATATGCACGGCTTAGGTCTGCACTTCAGTAAAACTGCCTTTGGTCATTAGTGGTTGTTTTGCATTGCTTTGTCTTCGACATTTCCTGACCATATGCATGCTTCAAGGCAGTTTGCGTTTGCTTTTATGTTGCAGTGTCTTCATGTTACATTATGTAGTCTTCACTTCTGAACTTCACTTGTTTCACTGTTGGTCTGTCTTGACTCAAAGTCTGGTTGCTTCATGTTTATTTTTCACTGGTGACACTGTTTTATACGAATCTGTGTATTCTTCTCTGGCTTGATGTCTTGTGGTCTTCATGTTCACACTGCTGTCACATGTCATTGTTTCGGTTTTCTCCTTTGTTTCAGTGCTTATATATGTTCACTGATATAATTCATATTGCATTGCATTTGAACTCGTAGCCTTGTCTCACTTGCATTGTTTCTGATCATATGACACTGTACATCACTGCATGTTGTATTTGCATACAAGGCTTGTTTATGCTGTTTCACTGGCTTGTGTTTTGCTTTGGCCACTTGCTGTTCACTAGTCGTCTGCACGTTGATATATAAGCTTGTCTTGGTTTGTCAAAACCACAGTGGCATTTGCATATTTATTCATCCACTTGTCTGGTTGACATGTGCATTTCCTTCATACTTTATAGTTGTTGTTGCCACTGCCTATTTCAGTTTGCATATGGTTTTGTACATTTTCCTCCTGTATCCGTGTCTCAGTAATGCATCAAGTTTTTGTGTTTGAAACTTGAACGTTGTTGGTCTGGTCATATACATTTATCTTTATGTTATTTATATTCATGTTATAACTGAGCATGTTGCACTGTTCTCTGTAGCATATCTGGATGTCTTCATTTAGCCTTCTTATAATGTTCACTTCTGCATTATGTATGTTGTCATTACTTTGTGTATTTACATAGTCATCTCTGTTTTATTCTTGGGACTGACCTGATTCTGTTGGCCATTTCCGTAGATATAATTTGATTTTGCATCCATGATTTGTTGTTCTATGGTTTATGTGCATTCATGTTGTCCAGTCTTGCATGTGTTGTCTGTGCACTCTCTAATGTCACTGAACTTGTTTGCAGCTATAGTTTCATTGTGGCATTTGCTTTGTATTTATTTTCCCTGTCCACTACTTGACTTGAAGTCTGGTGCTTCACCATTGACTGTTCCATTCTACATTTGGATTTTTGAGTTCATTTGACTTGTTTTTCTTTTATGTGTGCAGTGGTTACTGTAGCCCCCTCAGTTTTGTCTTGACCCATTGTTTCGTATGCACCTGTGTTGAATCCAGCTAATAGCTTGGGTTTGACCTTGCGCTCGTGTCGTGACTTTATTTGTATTGCACTTGAGTTGAACCCGGCTTTTCATTTGGGTTTGACCTGTGCTCATCTGTCCCTGTACTTTTATCAAGTATATATCTCGGTGTGCACGGCCTTGTGGCATGTACAGTAATACACTGTGCCTGTGACACGTTGTTCGTGTATGATGCATTTATAATTAAATGATGACAAACAACCCAAATAATCGAGGCAAATAATATTTTCAAAATTACATTTTATTTTATACTGCAAAAATATTTTCTTTTCAATTTTACTGCGTCAATATTTATTTTTGCAGAATGCTTGGATGCTGGATTCACTACGAAATAAAGTTGAAGATAAATACGAGTGAATGAGCGATATGTAGTGAGGACAGTTATATAGATTGAAAAGTATTGTAATTGAAATTTTATATATATAGTGAGAGCTTGAATTTGTATTATTCAAAATTGTAATAAATATTTGTTTGAATAAAATATTTGTTTGAATTTAAATTCTGTGTTATTTATTTTATTCAGCAAATATTTATTTATTTATGTGAAAATAAAATAGTACATTAACAAATACATTTAAATGAATATATATATATATATATATATATGTTTATTATCATCAAACAAAAATCATATGCTTGCATATTCAACAATCTCCCCCTTTTTGATGATAACAAACATATATTTAAGATTTTGAATTTGTTAAATGTATTTGATCATTCAATTGCTCCCTCTATTTGAATGCTCCTTCTCTACACAAAGCCCCCCTTTCATATATGCATGTAAATAAAAATATAAAAATAAGCCTAGATGCAAATAGAAAATATTTGACTTTTATTTGTCAAAATCTTAACTTTTCTCTCCCCCTTTTGTTATCAGCAAAAGAGTAATAGCGTTAGAAAAATTGAGATAAAGTGATAGACATTACAACTTTAAAACTCAATCGAATATAAATATTAAATTTCAATAAAATAAAATAAAAATCATAAATACTCTGTTAGGCGCATATTCCACTTTAGAATGATAGGAATAATGTCGTCATATAAAACTATATAGTTGTCTATTTATGGTATATTTATATCAGGAGTTTGAATGTCTACTAACCATGCATAACCGTTAGAACTTATAAACGAGATTAGTAGTATTTCAATTTTATTTTAAAAAATGAATTCAAGTATCTTCTATTACGCATAACCATGAGGACTTTTAAATGGGATTAGAATCAACTTGTTTATTTAATAAATTAATTTTGATATGCCTTCCATACATGCATAACCGTGAGGACTTTTAAATGATCATGGAAGCACATAATCAAAAATTCCAAGTAATTCTGCATAACTGTGAGGACTTTTAAATGAGAGTGAATACTATGGATTTTTAAAAAAATATATAAAATGAAAAACGAAAGAAATTTTTATAGTGATAGAAATAGAGATGTTCATGGAATTTTTACTAATAATTTTAAACAGGAATATTGAATTTTATATTTTATACTATTGACAAACTATAAAATGAAAGAAATTTACTAAATATACCTTCTTGAGTTATAATATATGATTAATATCAACATCACTTTTTCAATCACTATTTATCTTTTCGATAATTAGTAGGGGGTCAGATTAGCCAATGTAATCATTTAAGCTCAAATTCAAAAAAAATTATCAAATTTTCTATAAATTACTAATCTGAAACAAAGGTCAAAAATGATTTTCTAGAAGGGATTTCATAAGAAAATGTCTGTTGCTTGAAAATATTTGAAATGAAAATTTATGCAGATATTTTCTTTGAAAAAATACGATGCAGTTACTGAATGTCTCACCATAAATCATGTTTTACTAGTAATTTTTCTACCAACTAGATTACCAGTGTAATCTGCATCTGAATATTTCTTTCACTCGAGATTATCATTAATTAAATGTCATAGACCAGACGTGAAATTTGCAACGATTTCTTGAAATCCTTTTTTTCAACTTTTTAAATGAAATTCTTTTGGATTTTAATTGAAGCCGTGTAAATAATCAAAAAAAGTGAATATAGAGTCAGCCAAAAGTATTATCATCAATTAAATCTATATGAAGTAGTTCAAAGACTCTAGAGATTTTTAAAGTGTTCTCGGCATAAAAGAATAATTTGGCCAACAATTTTGAAAAAGTCAGAATGATAATCAACATTTTTAAAATCAAAATCAGCTTTTATTTCATTATCACATTACTAGCTAAATTAAGGTGCAGATTATCACATTTAGTAGATCGTTCAATATACCATTACCTATTTTACCTTCGTCGATAATTTTTCGTTGTTGCCCATTGTGATTTTGTCACCTTTATACTAGACTAAGGAACTTTGATTTGTCGCCCGTTGTGTTTCTAGAACAGCCAGAATCCAGATAAAACTGTTATTGTTCCTTAGCCTGCCACCACACCTACATGTTAAAAGATTTTTGTGACCTATTTGTTTTTACAGGTCCATGGATGTTAGTGGCAGATGATTTTAAAGAATATGTTTGTGGAGATGCAAAACTATTTATATATGTTCCTTTTGGCATCCAGATTTGTTTAATTTTAAGGGATTTTATATTCATGCCTTTTGGAACCCAAATTGGTATAGTTGTCACGTGTTTGAATCTATACCAACAAATATTTTGATTATGTCCAATTTTTCTACAAATAGTGCACTCGGATTTAACTTGATTAATTTTGCTTCTAACATATTCAAAATGAGTATACCCAAGTCCTTGTCTATCAGTGTTAACAATTTGTTTTCCTATTAACATATTCAACGATCTTTCACTTTTGAAAATTTTTCCTAAAGTCGTTGACAGTTATTAGACTTGTATTTTTAGTGATTCGTTTTCGTTCAATGGCTGTGTGCACTTTTTAATGGAATTTTCTCTTCTTGTATTTTCACTTTCTTTCAGAATCAAAATTTCCATTTTCAAGCGATTTAACTTTGGTTTCTGATTTTTAATCTCTTCTTTGAATGTTGGACACTTATCACACTTAGGGATCTTGCTTTGATAGTTTTTAACAAATTTATCAAGCTGTTTATTCAAATCTATCAAAGTATTTCTTTGTGATTCAAATTTAGCATATTTCTTCCTAAGTCGTTCGAAACAGCCATCTACTTCATGGAAATATATGAGCAATTCAGAGTGAGTAAGTTTTGATACATCGCTTGGCTCGTCATCATCGCTATCAGTTATATCACTTCGAAGGCACATATCGGCCTTCTCATTCTCAATGCTATCGCTTTTATTCCACGTGGCTGCAAAACTTCTGCTTTTTTATTTCTTATCTTTGCCGTGTTGAAGTTGAGGACAACTGGGCTTGATGTAGCCGGTTTTGTTGCACTTGTTACAGATGATCTCCCGTTCTTCTAGGTTGTCTAGTACTTTGAATATTCTACATTTCAAATTTTGATTTAGAGTTGGATTTCTGTATTTGCGGTTCCACTTTTTAAATCTCTTCATTAATAATGCCAGCTCAACTACTCCATCTTCATCATCCTCATCGCAACTGCCTTTTATCAATCCTGTTAAGAACATTTCTTTAACTGAGTCGGTTGTGGAGGATTTCACATTGCTGTTGACTTTTGCAATATATATTGCATCAAGAGTTTTCCAGATTTCCTGTGCATTTTCACAATGAGAGATAAAGTTAAAATTATCTTGATTAATATGAGAATATAATATATGCATAGCTAGAGCATTAATCGAGATAATTTTCTCGTCTATTATTATACACCCATTTTCAATAATATCCCAACATTTAACATTAACCGATTTTAAATAAAATTCCATTTTCAATTTCCAATTCAAAAAATCTGTTTCATTAAAAATAGAAGGGATAATACTAGACCGACCCTCAGTAAAAGCCACTTTTAAAAATTCAAATTTGTAAAAGATTGGTCTTTGAATAATGAAACTTTTTAAAACAAAAATGACTTTTGTTCCTAGCTCTGATACCACATGTAGGATCAATTTCACCCTAGAGGGGGTGAACAGGGTGATAATATCAATTATAAAAATTATTGCGGAAGTTTGTGTAATAATTTCAACACAGATATATCAGAATAATAGCAGCACAGGCAATAGCAGAATAATAAATGCATAAATAGAACGACACAGAATTTACCCTGCTTCGGCCAAACCATGCCTACGTGTCGCCCGCAAGGTTTCTACAAGAAAATAAGCAGTCAGACACTTGCACACGTAAAATCACGACACCCGCTATCGACTAGCCTTAACTCTACGCTCGAAACCTGCCACAACTCAGCCACTGATTTACGACTTCTCGAACTACACCTCCGTAGTTCGTCCCCTAGTAACACGACTAGACAATACACAAGCTTAAAAAGGAAAAATACAATTTAAAGCCATTTAAATAAAACGAATTAAAAACCCTAATTATCTAATGCTCTTAATTAACAAGGCCGACCCAAAATAACGAAGGAGTCTCCCTTTTATCTCTTTATTTCTTTAGCCTGACTTCCTGTAATTCAATGTCTGCTTCATTCCTTGAGAGAATTAGCGCTTTTTTTGCTTTGTAAAAATATGTCGGCCTCATTCCTTTGCTTCTTCATTCGCTCTGAATATAAGGCTTTTGTAGTTGAAGAAGCCGACTGTTTGTTTGTCGATTTCAATAAGTATTCAACCGATTTGCGCACAGCTCCTTCAAATTTGAGTCGAGTTTGAATGATGCTCAAATTGGTAAGTCTGTATCCTTTTCGATTTATATTACTCTCGACTTTGATTCGAGTTCCTAATTGATTTTATACTCTGTGATATTGCTTAAACTCGAAAGATCTTAAGCTGATGATGATTAGGGGTTTATATATAGTTCGATCTCTTATAAATTCGTTTGTTTGAATTTGTCATTTAATTTACATCGGTTGTTCGATATTGCTTGGATGTTGATGATGATTTCTGACTTTTTCACTTTGCATATATTTTGATTTCTTGTTTCTCACGGCTTGATTTCTTTCATGGCCACCACGGCTTCAATTTTTGACATGTTCAACTTTGGTCTGAAATTTCTTTTAACAACGACCTTGGCTTTGATTGTGGTTGACTTCGGCCATTTGAAAATATTTTGATTTCTGGATGTTGTTTATGATGAACTGCTGCTTTGATAAATTACCACTTGGATTTGTACTTGGTTATGTGTACGGCTTAGGTCCGCACTTCTGTAAAACTGCCTCTGGTCATTGATGGTTGTTTTGCATTGCTTTGTCTTCGACATTTCCTGACCATATGCATGCTTTGAGGCAGTTTGCATTTGCTTTTATGTTGCAGTGTCTTCATGTTACATTATGTAGTCTTCACTTCTGAACTTCACTTGTTCACTGTTGGTCTGTCTTGACTCGAAGTCTGGTTGCTTCATGTTTTTTTTTCACTGGTGACACTATTTTATATGAGTCTGTGCATTCTTCTCTGGCTTTATGTCTTGTGGTCTTCATTTTCACACTGCTGTCATATGTCATTGTTTCGGTTTGCTCCTTTGTTTCAATGCTTATGTATGTTCACTGATATAATTCATATTTTATTGCATTTGAACTCGTAACCTTGTCTCACTTGCATTGCTTTTGATCATATGTCACTGTACATCACTGCATGTTGTATTTGCATGCAAGGCTTGTTTATGCTGTTTCACCGGCTTGTGTTTTGCTTTGGCCACTTGTTGTTCACTGGTCGTCTGCACTTTGATATATAAGCTTGTCTTGGTTTGTTGAAACCACAGTGGCATTTGCATATATATTCATCCACGTGTCTTGCTGACATGTGCATTGCCTTCATACTTTATAGTTGTTGTTGCCACTGCCTGTTTTAGTTTGCATATGCTATAGTACATTTGCCTCCTGTATCCATGTCTCAGTGATGCATCGAGTTGTTGTGTTTGAAACTCGAACTCTTTCGGTCTGGTCATGTGAATTTATCTTTATGTCATTTATGTTTATGTTAAAACTGAGCATGTCAGCATATCTGGATGTCTTCTTTTAGCCTTCTTGTGGTGATCACTTCTGCATTGTGTATGTTGTCATTACTTTATGTATTCACATGGTCATCTCTATTTTATTCTTGGGACTGACCTGATTCGGTTGACCATTTCCTTAGGTATAATTTGATTTTACATTCATGATTTATTGTTCCATGGTTTATGTGCATTCATGTTTTCCAGTCTTGCATGTGTTGTTTGTGCACTCTCTAATGTCCCTGAGCTTGTTTGCAACTGCAGTTTCATTGTGGCATTTTCTTTGTATTTATTTTCCCTGTCCACTGCTTGACTTGAAGTCTGGTGCTTCACCATTGACTGTTGCATTGTACATTTGGATTTTTGAGTTCAATTTTTGAGTTCATTTGACTTGGTTTTCATGTATGTGTGCAGTGGTTACTATAGCCACCTCAATTGTGTCTTGACCTATTGTTTCGTACTTGCACCTGTGTTGTATCCAGCTACTACTTGTGCTCACCTGCCCCTGTAATTTTATTAAGTGTATATCTCGATGTGCACGGTCTTGTGGTATGTACAGTGATACACTGTGCATGTCACAAGCTGTTCGTATATGATGAATTTATAATTAAATGATGACGAACAACCCAAATAACTTAGGCAAATAATATTTTCAAAATTATATTTTATTTTATACCACAAAAATATTTTCTTTTCAATTTTACCGCATCAATATTTATTTTTGCAGATTGCTCAGATGCTGGATTCAATCTGGAATAAAGTTGAAGATAAATACGAGTGAATGAGCAATATGTAGTGAAGACAGTTGTATAGATTGAAATGTATTGCAATTGAAATTGTATATATAATGAGATCTTGAATTTGTACTATTCAAAATTGTAATAAATATTTGTTTGAATAAAATATCTGTTTGAATTTAAATTCCGTGTTATTTACTTTATTCAGCAAATATTTATTTATTTATGTGAAAATAAAATAGTACATTAGCAAATACATTTAAATGAATATATACATATATATATATTATCATCAAACAAAAATCATATGCTTTCATATTCAGCAGACTATACCACTTTGCTTTCAGACTAGTATTGATCCTCCAATTTTCCAGTGCGGACTCTAATCAAGCTTATAAACTTATTTTTTTTTTGCAAAGCTTTCAACTATGATAGAAAACAGAAGTATCCAACTAAAACCCTTATCAATGTCTTCCATCGAGCATTGAGTGATAAAAAAATTTCAAACATCAAAGTCCTATATTCGAGTCTTAAGCCAAATCGCATGATGAATTAATCCATGTACGATGCATGTGCTCTTTATCCTTTCTAGAATTTCTATGAAATTATTTTGGAAAATTTTGGTTTAAGTTCTTAAATATTTCATAAAGATATAGTTTTTACCTTATGAAGAAAACTCTTCTTTTAAAATTTATTTCCTTTATCAAGAATTCTTACAAATTTTCTTAAGTGATTTCTATAACTAAAAATGAGAGAAGTCAAAACAAAAGACCATATTTATATTATACAAGACTTAATATCTTACACAAGTCATCTTTATCTTATAAACAATATCCAACTTATCAGATTTTATTTATATCCCTCATTAGTTAATATTCTTAATCTTACCAGCATTATTATTAAACACCTTATAGTCAAACTATGAAATTCTAATCACAAGATGTTCATATTTAGATTTAACTAATATGATTTTAAATAATTATCCTAGTTATAACTTAACAACATAAATAGCTATCTCTTCCAAAAGATATTCTTTATATTCAAAATATAACCCTGGGTAAATATATCTAATTTACTTTATTTTCAGAACAGATATCGTTTATACATTTATGTGTTCTTATGTAATACTCTCAGCTCATTCTAGGGTGTCACTTACCCTATCTCTAATGAGTTACTCATCCTAGGGTATTACTAACCATATCTCTGATGAGACTTTACCCTTATTACGCTCAGGTATTTGCTCAACCTAAGCTCTGATACCAACTATGACGACCCACCTTTTTAACCCTCGAAAATCGACACTAATACATCCACGGTATTCATGTGCAGAATCTCCAAGTGTCGAAAAGACAAATTAATCATGAATAAAAAAGAAAAATAAAGACAAAATAGAATCTTACATGAATGGAATAACATATATTATTTCAATATATATAATCTTTATAGTGGAAATTTTAAATACACACATCAGAGTCTATCCTTATCTCAGCCCGGATAATTATAAATCTCTATCCCTAATAATGTTGAATACAAACAGTATACAAATGCTGAGGAAATGGAAATGGATAACCATCTATGGAGGAAACTCCAACTCTTGCTCCAAGCTCCTCCAAAATGTTCCAAGCTTGACCTGAACTACTGTAACACCCCATATTTTTATAGCATTATATAGAATAATTAATTGGGTAAATTAAATAAATATTGTAAAGATTAAAAGGTTGATATTTGAATAACAAAGGGTAGTCGTGCCATGATAGTGTGTTAATTAAAATGAAATAACCTAAGTTAATGTGTTAGGATATGAGAAGGGAAATAGGTAAGGTTTATACCCGAAACCCTTAGGAATGAAACTCAAGTTCATTTTCAATTCAATCAAACTAAAATTCCTAACGTCGACTACCATTTTTATTCTCAAGAAGAAGATTAAAGTTGGGATTAAAAAGAAGGAAGAAAATCAACTAAATCAACATCAAATCTCACATCAATAATCTCAAAGCTAAAGTGAATAACTATTACGTCCCAATTTCTTTTAGTTTCCGGTTTTAAGATTAGACCCAAAATGATTTTGCAAGTATATGCTATGCTTTGATGATTAAAGTAATATAAATAAATATATGTTGTTGATGAATTATATATGTTCATGTTAGTTGATATGTTTGACATGAAAACCAAATTTAATGACATCTAAATGCCTTCAAAATTTAAATAAAGGTCAGAAATGACATTTTAGAGAAGAGTTTCGATTTTCATAATTTGCTGAATTAATATGGATTTTATATTAATTTTCTAGTGAAAGAAATTATTTATTGGGTTATAAATTATTTTCAGTTAAAATAATAATTATTTGGAGTCAAAATTTTTAATGTTAGGCAACATATTAATAAAGATTTTGTGGGATTTTTCCAGATTTTTCCTAAGTTATTTGATGAATATATAAAATTATTTAAGGTATGGGACTTAAAAGTTTTATATATTTAGTTAAGGAAAAGGGACATTTTATAAAATGAAATTATTATTCAATTCTAAAAATAAGGGTAGCATATTTTTGAAAAGAATATGTTAACCACTGAAAATTTGACAAACAAAGGCAGCTAAGTCAAAAAGTTATATTTTTTAGATTAATAACAAAGAAAACATACTATTAGCATGTTTCAGCCCTTGCGACAGCACACCTTCCGACCTAGACCTTCTGACAAGGTCGAGAGGTTCTAAGTTTTCGACAAGGTCAAACCAATACATATGGTATCAAGCTACTTGGTATGTAATGAATTGGACAGGGTCGAAAGATTCTAAGTCGAAAGATTGATGGCCAAAGAGGTTAGAGTATGTTTATTTTATAAACCAAAAGTTTTCACCTGCTTTGCTTTCGAATAAAAGCTTTTGACTTGTTTTTTTTCAACCAGGTCAAGATATTTAAAAGATAGGTTTTAAACCCTCCGACGCAGTCGAAAGGTTACTGCTACTTTATTACTACTTTGTTTTGAAACTTTTTGACATAGCCGAAAGTTTACTGCCTTTTTGTAAATGTTTTGTTTTGAACCTTTTGACAAAAATGAAAGATTTATTTGTTTTAAAAACTAGCTGCTTCTCCATGCTTTTTGAAAGGAAGCTTTTGACTTAGGTGATTCACCCTTTTTTTATAAATTGAAGTAAAACCCAAAGCTTTCAAAGAGTTGTTTTAAAGGATATGCTTAAAGCTTTCGAAGCAGAACTTTCGACAAAGTCGAAAGGTTGCTTCTAATGGTTTCGAAAGGTTTAGTCGAATGATTTCGAAAGGTTTATGGAAGGTTTCGGAAGGTTTTAGTTGAATGATTTCGAAAGCTTTAGTTCAATGGTTTTGAAAGGTTTATTGAATTGTTTCAAAAGGTTTGATTCGGTGGTTTCGAAAAGTTTATTGAATGGTTTCGAAAGGTTTTAGTTGAATGGTTTTGAAAGATTTAATTCAATGGATTCGAAAGGTTTAAATGAAAGGTTTTCCAAGGTTTTCTAAGGCAGTGTTTTAAAGTGATTTCAAAGAAGAAAGTCCAAAGTTTTATAGTATTCGAAAGGTTTTCTTTTCAATGGGTTCGAAAGGTTTGAGGAATGATTCGAAAGGTTTGATATTGGTTTTGAAAGAGATGATTTCAAAGGTTTATAAAGAGGTTCTTTCAAATGGTTAAATGATTTCATCAACTAAATTTTGAGTAAAATATATATATGACATAATTATATTATTTTGAGTAAAGTATAAAGATTATATACTTTTCCTTGTTTAAGTTTGATTTAACGGTTTAAAATCATTTTGAAAATATTTTCAAGGAAAATTATGGGAGGAGATCCTTAATTGAAAATGACTTGGATATTAGAATGTTAGATGGGACTATTTTGTCTAAAATTCCATTGTATAGGGATTTGTCACAGGTAGACTAAAATTATGATTACGCACCAAAAGGAATATATGTTTGTATACAGATAGGTTATTTATGAGCTCGAAAAACCGTTTGGATCGGGAAGACATGGGAGATGATTAAATTAGGGACAGACCATCTAGAAGTGAAATATTTAATAGATAGCTAAGGATAGACTGTCCAGATGGGAAATGTTTAACATATAGTTAAGGAAAGATAATCCAGACGAAGAATTTCTAATAGGTGTTAGGTTAATTTTGATTGTATTTTTAGGTAGACCCGAGTCAGCCAAAGGTTAAAAGTTATCTAAACAAAACTTGTGTGTTTGAACAGATAGTTCATTATTACCTGATATTTATGTATGTATATATAATGATTGCTTTACAGTATTTAACCATTGTAGATGCAGGAGCATGGTATATGGTTTTATGAAAGGTTTTGCAATGATATATTTTAAAAGGATGCCAGTGAGGGGAAACCCATTCCGCTAAGCGGCGTGGTCTCACTTAACATAATTATTCCAAAATGTATAATATTATTCACACTAGGCTTTATGTCTGACTCAAATTTTATGTTTTCCTCTTAAACTCTCAGGTGCTCAAAACTAATTTGAGTAGGCTGAGGGATTAAGGTATTTTTTTAGGTATTAGTAGGATGACGAATAAGCTACCAGAGGCATGTAGGAGGCAAATGAATAGCTATTTAGGAATTGCAATTCTTATTATGTTTTGATGGATTTTCCGCTGTGTTATTTTGTATTAGGTCTATTACGACCATATGACTTTGAACGAACAAGGGGGTATCTTCATATACCGCTCTTGGCATATTTTGTAATAATTATATTTGATCTGTGAGCCTGGTAACAATTTGGGATTATGTGTTGTGAATGTGAATCAATTGGTTTTGAAATATAATAAAGTAAAAGTTGTTTTTCAAATCTGTGTTTTGTTTCATATGCAAGTGTTTCTGATATTATTGATACCATTAAGATAGCCATATTTAGTCATCGGAAGCTAGTACTATAGATGACTGTAGAATTTGTAGCGCTTAATTGTGGGCCTCTAAATAAGGGATATTACAGCTTGGTATCAGAGCGTGGTTTATGAAATACTTTAATTAAAAATGATTTTTGAAAACATTATCCTTAGAAATTAGAGTTAAGATCGGGGTATGGGATAACACTATAGTAACGTACTTGTATTTGCTATATATATATACATACATACATACATATATATATATATAAGTATATGCTATCTCTCTAGACTCTTATCTTAGTTAGGCTATTCTTCTATATCTCACGAGGTTTGAATACATATACGAAGAGAAGAAGAGGCAGAGTAAATCTTGGAGGAGATAGCACCACCACTAATGGAAATGCCTGACCAAACACTAGGAGAGATCCCGGTCAGGCTTAAGCTGAAACTGTTGGTGCAGGAGTTCCCCAAATGGACATGGGAGCAATGTATCTATTCTATGTAAACATGTTGCAAGCTGGAATAGCAGCCGGAGTTGTCGAAGGAAATGTTGCTAGAGGTGGAGCTCAGGAAGTTTTGATGGTCAATCAGTATGTTAACTTAAGTAGGGATTACATGGTTTGGAGGGAAGCCATTTATTGGTACTGAAGATGTGATCGAGATGAAAAATTGGCTACTGCATTGCAAGAGAATTTTTGCTGACTTAGGGTTGAATGATGCACAGAAGAGGAGATTAACTTCGAGGTAGCTTTAGGGAGCTGCTCTATTCTGGTGGAATACTGTTACTGCTGAAGTTGATGAGGAAATAATAACTTGGGAGGAGTTTAGGAGAAGGTTTTCAAAAAGATTCATGTCTTTTGTGGCGCAGTCGGCATTGGTGACGAAGTTTGCACGGTTGAAACAAGAAGATATGTCCGTCTTGCAGTATGCAAGGAAGTTTGAGGAGTTGGCCCGATACAGGTATGCTTTGGTGGATACTTTGATCAGGAAGAATGAAAAATTTATAAGGGGCTTGAGGCCAGAGTTGATAAGTGCCACTTTACCACATTTGAGAGATCCCAGTGATGTAGTGATTGAAATGGCATCAAGGCAAGAAGAGTCGTTGGCTTGCTTGAGGAAGAAGATGAAGGAGGCCTAAATGGGACAAGGCCAGAAAAGGAAGTTTTTCTAGAAAAAGAATGCTCAGAAGGGAGGAGCACAGAAGAAAAGAAGAAAAGAAAGGCTGAAGTGGTTTGCTACAAATGCAATAAGAAGGGACATTGTGCTAATGAGTGTTGTATCGGAATGGAAAAGGAAAAGGGAAAGAAGATGTTGGAAAGAAGAATGTTAGATGTTTTAATTGTGACCAAATCGGCCATTATAAGAATAAATACCCCAAGCCTGCTAGAAATGGAAAGGGACAAATGTATGCACTGGAGCCCGCAATTCCAAGGCCGGTTGTGCAGGAAAAAGGAAAGGCTATTTCGGGAGGCTCGCTGTAGATTCACGGTATGTCTGCTAGCATTCTATTTGATACTGGAGCATCTCATTCTTTTATTTCTTGATGTTTGGTAGATAGGATTAACCTAGAATCCTCATACTTAGTTACTTCCTTAAGAGTTTCAAATCCGATAGGAGGATATGCAATGCTTGGGATGAGGTGTGACCATGATTTGCTAGGCCAAACTTTTGATTGCTGTTTGCATATGTTTGACTTTGTGGAATTTTGGATTATCCTTGGGATGGATTGGTTAAGTAAATATGATGCTTCGATATTTTGCCATGATAGGAAAATATCACTTAGTTACTCAGATTGTAGTGATCAGATAGTTTATACCATAGAAAACCCTAATTGTGAAGTGAATGCTTTATTTGATATTAAGGAGGTGGAGGATGAGTTGCATCGAGTCTTTGTAGTTAGAGAATTTGTTGATGTATTTGAGCCGGTTGTTGGCGCCATCGAAACGAGCCATAGAATTTTGGATTGATTTTGTGCCTGGAGCTGAGCCGGTGAATAGGCCGCCGAGCAGGATGACACCCTTAGATATGAAAGAGTTAAAGGTGCAGTTGGTGGATATGGAAGGCAAGAGATTTATCTGACCAAGTAGTTTACAATGGAGGGCTGTCGTAGTGTTTGCAAAGAAGCCGAATGGATTGTTGAGGCTGTGTATCGATTATCGTAAGTTGAATGAGAAGACAATAAAGAACCGATATCCATTGTCGAGAAATGATGATTTGTTCGATCTACTAAGTGGGGACAAGGTATTCTCTCAGCTGGATTTGGCGATGGGATTTCATCAGCTTAAAGTGGTAGAGGATAGCATTCCTTTGACGGTGTTTAGGACAATATGTGGATCGTACGAATGGTTCCTTATTCTGTTCGGACTAACTAATGCACCGACATTCTTTATGGATCTAATGAACAGAATTTTCCGAGAGTGCTTGAATAGATTTGTGTTAGTCTTCATAGATGACATTTTGATATACTCTAAGGATGAGAATAAGCATGAAGTTCATCTTAGAGTTGTGCTCGAAATGTTGAGGGAGCATTAGTTGAAGGCTAAGTTTTTGAAGTGCCATTTTTGGAAGAAGGAAGTGAAGTTCCTTGGTCATGGCATCTCAAAGAAAGGATTGCCTGTAGATCCGACTAAGATTAAGGCAGTGAATAATTTGAAGATCCCGAGATGATGACCGAGATTAAGAGCTTTCTTAGATTGGTTGCATACTATCGAAGGTTTATAAAGTATTTTTCATGGATAGCTGCACCGATGACTAAGCTTACGCGAAAGGAGATGAAGTTCGTATGGACTGATAAGTGTGAAGTAACATTTCAGAACTTGAAACACTTAATTGACCCATTCACCAGTGTTAGTGGTTCCGAAGGGAAATCAAGATTTAGTTGTTTATACTGATGTGTGTGGAACTAGATTGGGAGTTGTGTTGATGCAAAGAGGTAAAGTGATTGCTTATGCTTCTAGATAGCTCAAACCACATGAAGTTAAGTATCCTACACATGATTTGGAGTTAGCTATTGTTATATTTGCTTTGAAGGTGTGGAGACATTATCTGTTAGGAGAGTGATTTGAGATTTATATTGATTACAAGTCGTTGAAGTGCTTGTTCTCTCAGAAGGGGCTGAACATGAGACAACATAGATGGTTAGAGTTATTGCTGCTTATGATTTTAGAATTGAGTACACACCGGTAAAAGGAAACAAGGTGGCAGATGCACTCGACCGAAAACATCAGAATGCAGTATTGGTTATAATTGCTGAGTGGAATGATTTGGAAGCATTATCAGCTTGTAGTGTGTAGTTTAGGTCCGAGGTAGATTCAAGTGTAGAAAGTGCTATGATGTCTTGTTTAGAAGTTCGACCAGTGATGAATGAGAAGGTAGCTTCTAAACAGCAGGAGGATCTAGTTTTGGCTAAATGGATCAGAAGGTTAAGGGAAGGAACAGAGAGCGATGACCTAAAGGATTTCAGTCTTGACCAAAATGGGTGGTTGAGGAAGAAAGGAAGGTTGTGTGTTTCGAATGTAGGAGATATGAGAAAGGAAGTTTTGGATGTGTGTCATCATTCGAAGTTCACTATCCATCTAGAAGGAATGAAGATGTATCAGGATATGAAGAGAAGTTTCTTCTAGGAAGGTATGAAACGAGACATTAGTTTGTGTGTTAAGAAGTGCTTGAATTACCAACAGGCAAAGAATGAACACCAAATGCCTAGTGGATTGCTTCAACCGTTAAGAGCTCAGTTGTGGAAATGAGACTCTATCTCAATGGATTTTATTGATGGGTTGCCAAGGTCTAGTAGAGGAAATAAAAGCATATGGGTCATAGTAGATAGATTTACTAAGAGGCCCATTTCATTCCGGTAAAGTTAACTAGGACGGCACCTATTTTGACGAAGTTATTTATGAAGAATGAAGCTAGACAGCATAGGATTCCTAGTAGTATTGTCAGTGATAGAGATACTTTGTTTATTAGTAAGTTCTGAAAAAGTCTATAGGAAGCATTAAGAACCAAGCTCAACATGAGTACCGCTTACCATCCACAAACTGCTGGGACTTAGAGGATTTGTTAAGAGCTTGTGTATTGGATATTGGGGGACGATGGGAGGACCTTCTTCATCTAGTCGAGTTCTCGTATAACAATAGTTATCAGACTAGTATTGGGATGGCACCGTTTGAAGTTTTGTATGGAAGACTATGTAAGTCTCCTTTATGTTGTTTAGAGACCAGGGATAGATTGGTTCTTGGTTCGAATTTGGTGAAGGAGGATGCAGAGAAGATTGAGTTGATCGGGTTAGGATGAAGAAAGCTTAGTCTATGCAGAAGAGCTATGCTAATAGAAGAAGAAAATATTTGTAATTTTCTGTCGGAGACTATATGTTTATTAAGGTTTCACCGATGAAGAGTGTGATTAGATCTGGAAAGTTGGCACCTATATTCGTTGGACCTTTCCTTTTCGTTGAGGAAATCGGGAAACTTTCTTACAGAGTAGAGTTACCGAGTAGTTTGGCAGGAGTCCATGATGTTTTCCATGTTTCTCTTCTTAGGAAATGTGTTAGAGATCCGGAGACTACTATAGCACCTACAGTGTTAGAGGATTTAGTAATAGAACCGGATTTGACCATAGTTAGAAAGCCGATTCAAATTGTGGCTAGAGATGAGAAGCAGTTGAGGAACAAGATAGTCAAGTTAGTAAAGCTTCAGTGGAGTGACAATGCTAGAGATTGTACTTGGGAGACGGAGAGTAGGATTAGAGACTCCTACCCTGATTTGTTTGATGGTATGTTTTACCTTTGGTTGTTTTGATTGTGTACCTTATCGTAATTTCGATGGCGAAATTCTTTAAGGTGGGGAGTCTGTAACACCCCATATTTTTATAACATTATTTAGATTAATTAATTGGGTAAATTAAATAAATATTTGAAGATTAAAAGGTTGGGATTAAATTAACAAAGGGTAGTCGTGTCATGTTAGCGTGTTAATTAAAATGAAATAACCTAAGTTAATGTGTTAGGATATGAGAAGGGCAATATGGGAAATAGGTAAGGTTTATACCCTAAACCCTTAGGAATGAAACTCACGTTCATTTTCATTTCATTCAAACTAAAATTTCCTAAGGCCGACTACTATTTTCATTCTTAAGAATAAGATTAAAGCTAGGATTCAAAAGATCGAATAAAATCAACCAAATCAACATCAAATCTCACATCTATAATCTCAAAGCTAAGGTGATTAATTACTACATCCCAATTTCTTTTAGTTTTCAGTTTTAAGATTAGACCCGAAATGATTTTGCAAAAAGATACCATTTTTTGATGATTAAAGTTATATATATATATCTGTGTGTGTGTGTGTGTGTGTGAGTGTGTTGTTGATGAATTATAAATATTCATGTTAGTTTTTAAGATATGTTTGACATGAAAACCATATTTAATGATATACAAATGCCTTTAAAATTTAAATAAAGGTCAGAAATGATATTTTAGAGATGTGTCTCAATCTTCATAATTTTTTTAATTAATATGGATTTTATACTAATTTTCTAATGAAGGAAAATGTTTATTGGGTTATAAATTATTTTCGGCTAAAACAATAATTATTTGGAGTTGAAATTTTTGTATGTTATGAAACATATTAAAATAGATTTTCTGGGATTTTTTCAGATTTTTCCTAAGTTATTTGATGAGTACATAAAATTATTTAAGGTATGAGACTTAAGTGTTTTATATATTTAGTTAATGAGAAGAGGCATTTTATAAAATGAAATTATTATTCAATTTTGAAAATATGGGCAGCATATTTCTAAAAATAATTTGTTAACTAATGAAAAATTGACAAACAAAAACAGGTTAGTTGAAAAGTTATCCTTTTTAAGTTAAAAACAAAGAAAACATACTTTTAGCATGTTTCAACCTTTGCGGCAACACAACTTCCGACCTAGACCTTCCGACAAGGTCGAGAGTTTCTAAGCTTTCGACAAGGTCAAACCAATGCATACATTATCAAGCTATTTGGTATGTAATGAATTGGACAGAGTTGAAAGTTTCTAAGTCGAAAGGTTGATGGTCAAAGAGGTTTGGGTATGTTTGTTTTATAAAACCAAAAGCTTTCACCTGCTTTGCTTTCGAATAAGAGCTTTCAACCTTGTTGTTTTCGACCAGGTCAAGATATTTAAAAGAAAGTTTTTAAACCCTTCGACATAGTCGAAAGGTTGCTGCTACTTTATTACTACTTTATTTTGAAACCTTCCAACATAATCGAAAGGTTACTGCCGCTTTATAAATGTTTTTTTTGAACCTTTCGACAAAGCCGAAAGGTTTACTTGTTTTAAAAACTAGCTTCTTCTCCATGCTTTCGAAAGGAAGCTTTTGACTTAGGTGATTCACCTTTGTTTTATAAATTGAAGCAAAACCCAAAGCTTTCAAAAGAATTGTTTTAAAGGATATGTTTAAAGCTTTCGAAGTAGAACTTTCAACATAGTCGAAAGGTTGCCTTTAATGGTTTCGAAA
The DNA here is from genome assembly GCA_030765085.1 of Allium cepa. Lineage (NCBI taxonomy): Eukaryota > Viridiplantae > Streptophyta > Magnoliopsida > Asparagales > Amaryllidaceae > Allium > Allium cepa. Next base: position 448,897,473 of record CM060931.1, read on the forward strand.
GGTTTTAGTCGAATGGTTTCAAAAGGTTTATTGGATGGTTTCGAAAGGTTTTAGTTGAATGATTTTAAAAGGTTTAGTTCAGCGGTTTCGAGAGGTTTATTGAATGGTTTCAAAAAGTTTGATTCTGTGGTTTCGAAAGGTTTATTAAATGGTTTCGAAAGGTTTTGGTTAAATGATTTTGAAATGTTTAATTCAATAGATTCAAAAGTTTTGAACGAAAGGTTTTCTAAGGCAATGTTTAAAGTGATTTTAAAGAAGAATGTCCAAAGTTTTATAGCTTTTGAAAAGTTTGCTTTTCAATGGGTTTGAAAGGTTTGAGGAATGGTTTCGAAATGTTTGATATCGGTTTTGAAAGAGATGATTTCAAAGGTTTAGAAAGAGATTTTTTCACATGGTTAAATACTTTCATCAACTAAATTTTGAGTATACACACACACACACACACACACACACACACACACACATATATATATATATATATATATTTGACATGGTGATATGATTTTGAGTAAAGTATAAAGATTATATATTTTTCCTTGTTTAAGTTTGATTTAAAGGTTTTAAATCATTTTGAAAATGTTTTCAAGGAAAATTATGAGAGGGTATCCTTAAGTGAAAATGAATCAGATATTAGAATATCAGATGGGACTAGTATAGGGTCGCACCCTATACATTAGCTAATAGCCCCAACTAATTGATTGTCTAAAATTACAGTGTGTAGGGCTTTGTCACAGTTAGACTACAATTATGATCACACTCCAAAAGTAATATATGTTTGTATATAGATAGATTATTGGTGAGCCCGAAAAACCATTAGGATCAAGAAGACCTGGGAGATGGTTAAGTGAGGGATAGACCATTCAGAAGTGAAGTATTTAACATATAGTTAAGGACTGACCGTCCAGATGGGAAATGTTTAACAGATAGTTAAGGATAGATAATCCAGAAGAAGAATATCTAATAGATGTTGGGTTAATTTTGATTGTATTGTCTGGTAGGCTCGAGTCAGTCAAAGGTTAAAAGTTGTCCAAACAAAACTTGTGTGTTTGAACAGATAGTTCAATATTACCTGATATTTATGTATGTTTACATAATGATTCCTTTACAGTATTTAACCACTGTGGATGCAAGAGCATAACATATAGTTTTTTGAAAGGTTTTGCAAAGAGATGTTTTAAAACAATGTTAGTGAGGGAAAACTCATTCCACTAAGCGGCATGGTCTCACTTAGCGTAGTTATTCCAGGATGTATAGTATTATTCACACCATCCTTTATGTCTGACTCGAAATTTATGTTTTCCCCTTAAACTTTCGGGTGCTCAAAACTAATTTGAGTAGGCTGAGGGATTAAGGTCTTTTTTAGGATTTAATAGGATGACGAATAAGCTATCTTAGGCATGTAGGAGGCAAACGAATAGTTATTTAGGAGTTGCAGTTCTTGTTATGTTTTGATGGATTTTTCGTTGTGTTGTTTTGTATTAGGTCTATTATGACCATATGACTCTGATTAACCTACGGTGTACCTTCATATACCGCTCTTGGCGTATTTTTTAATAATTATGTTTGATCTGTGTGCTTGGGAACAGTTTGGAATTTTGTGTTGTGAATGTGAAACTGTTAGTTTTGAAATGTAATGAAGTAAAAGTGGTTTTTGAAATCTGTGTTTTGTTTCATATTCAAGTGCTTATGTTATTATTGATACCATTAACATATCCATATTTAGTCGTCGGATGCTAATACTGTAGATGACTGCAGCATCTGTAGCACTTAGTTTTAGGCCTCTAGATAGGGGATGTTACAACTACTTGGGCATTCGAAAAAGTAGGGCACCTGAAGTTTAAGAAAATAAACTTCGGGTCAGTCATGGAACTAGTGTGAGAAAACTCAAAAAAACACATATTTATGAAAACAAAGGGTATCCCATAAGACCATCTTGCGCATAAACACGAATGAGTTTTTACCTTATAATAATCAATACATTGCAATGTAAAATCTTGTGATATTATAGTGGTGTCTAGATTACAAATACGTTTAAATCATAACTAAAATTATTACATTAATTAAATTCCAACATAATAGATATACGACTAAGTTCGAAGGCATTTATTGGAGAATGGATTCCATACAATGACAAGTTAAGGAACTACCTTTCATACAGTACATCTCTAGAGGAATGCACCAAGGACCTACAGATGATCCTCAGCAGTTGGCAAGACAGCCGACCCCTTTCCATTGACCAACACAATGATCCTAAATATTAACGAATATGACATCACCTCGACCGTTCTCGACCTATCCCTGGCCACAGCATACGCCATAAACCCGATATATAGAGGGTAATCTAGAAAGATGATGACCATACCCTAATGGATGCGACCCACATAGCCATGCGGCATACCTTATTTTAGTTATTTTCGGGTGAGAGGGTTTTTACAAAAAAAATCCCATTTTGAATGCTATATTGCCATTTCTAATAACACACTACTGATTTCCACAAAAGTACAACCCCCGAGTTCATACATCTTAAGGAAGGGTGTTAAGTGTAAGAGGGGTTACCTCCTACACCACCAAACAGATGTACATTTGTAAAAATCGATGTATATGGTTTTAGAAATATAATGTCAAACACTCATCCATATAAGTTGTCCAAGAACATGACAAATTGAAGGCACTCCTCCTACTACATTCTGTTTGGGAATCACACGTAGGGTTAGTAGCAAGCAATCCTTGCGTCGAAGATTTCAAAATGAAGATATTATTGCCACCATATACATGATATGGGTATTACCCTAGAGGTTAGTGGCGAGCAGACCTATATTATGAAGATCTCTTCCCTCAAAACTAGAGTCTTCAACATGCCTTCACTTTCAAATGCATATATTAGTTCGAAGTGGTTTTCGGATAGGAATCACCCATATCAAATCCTGATTTCTCTGAATTAATTATCGATAAGCGATGTCAAGTATGTGGTGGTTATTATTCAATTAATCAATATTTGTTTCAAGTAAAATATCTTCTTAGAGATATATGTATTTAAACCATTTTCTTTTTCAGCATATGCGGGATTATTAAACCTCCTTTTAATTTTGGAAAAATTAAATCAGTTCTCTTTAATTACATAGGAAAACATTATTGAGTAAAATGGGATCCACAAAAATTATACTAATTATACTCAATAATAATTTTCGTATTCAACTCGTACTATTTGCCGAATAATGGTGAAATCGCCTTTTAAATTCACATGGATAGTATAAGTTCCCTTCTCAGAATTTAATATAGAATTTAACTTGAATGTTACATATATCACCAAACATCTTATTATTTTAAAATCTGGTTTAACCTTTAAAAAACTCCAAATCTCCTTTTCTTTCATTTTAGCAAGATGCGGTTCGAGTAAATTAAATTACCCTCGTCGGGCCAGTCCGGATAGCTAGGAAGAGCATAAAACTAGTTTTCCAAACCCAAGCCTAGAGACTATCTCCCTGTCAACCATAAGGCGGTCAAGTTACTTGATCAAGTCTAAACCATTTAAAATACTTGGTTTATTATTTGAAAAACATTTATAAAGGATTTGGAAAGAAATCCATGTTTAAGTCTTATTTCAGAAATTTTCAAATTCCTTTGTTAAATTGCCGCTGAACAATGCTTTTAAGGGTTTCGAATCACAAATCTCATTTAAACCTTTTATATGCCCAATTTTTCCATTTAAATCTATTTTAAAATATTTTAACATATTTTTAGAATTTATCTTATATTTTTAAAGATTTAAAAATATATATTTTTAAGAGTTGAAATCCATATTATATGAATTTCCAAAACACGATGATTTTTACAAATTGATTTGGACATATCTCAAATTTTACAGAATGAAATCTTGATTTTTCTCCTTCATTCAGAAACTATAGTTATAAGAGTCTAGAAAGTTCTTATTTCGAATAATTCCAAGTTATATTCCACACTACACATTGATTTAACTTTTATGGTGTAAAATTGCGAGCTACTGCTACATGACGCGCCTATTTTGACTCTAATTTCATTTTTTTTAAAATTTTCCGAAATGAGTTTTATTGTTTATAAAACATTCATAAACCATTTTTATTCATGTTTAAATAGGTTTAACTATGTCATGCCACTTTTATAATTCATAACGGTAAGTGTTTTCTTATGTAAATTCAACGTGTATTCACCATGAATTATTTCCAACCATGCAAACATATTATTACATCCGAGACGTGTTAATCAAAAATAGAAAATAAGCATGGCAAAACATTTCATATTATCATATAGCTTAATAAAATAAACTAGCGAAGTAATTCTCACATATATAGCTATCCTTCTCTTAACATTACGAAATTGACTATAACTTCGCTATTTCCGCACCGAAGCTTATGATATCTGTCTCAGGACTCTAGGTTGTGCTCGGCTTTGAACTTGGAAAGGTGGAGGTGCCTAGATGAGCTCAGCCAAGCAAGAAGAGAAGAGGAGAAAATCACTTGCTTTAATTTCAAACTAAGGTGGTGTACATCTCTATATATTATGATCTATTTCAGCAAAACTTCGATTCGACTTTGGAATATTTTAAAGAGGTCATGGAAGCCATTAATGGACTCATGAAGAAGTTGAATAAAGATAAAGAATTTGTGAAGGAAAATGTGAATAAATGAGAGGGTATGCATCTCCTTTTATAGGCAAAGATTGTGAAATATCTAAAATAACATCATTACAAATGATATCACTACTTTCCACCTCAACACCACCACTCCCCCTCCATGTGGTTCGGTCGTGCTCTCCTAACCCCCTCCCCACGTCATCTCCATAACTTCCTTTATCTCTTAAGGCATGCACGTGGATGAGAATATGGACTAGGTGGAGATATGTCATCGTTACCTTAGATCTCCTTTAATAAATATCATGTTATTTGTTTAATTTACCACTAGTAATTTTGAGATGTGAATGTAATTATAATATGTATGTATGTGTATATTGATGTATGTATATGTATGTATAGGTGCACATGCATGTCACACATAAAACTGCACAACTTCCTCTTGTCAAACCATCACGAATCAGAAATCAAGTTTCCGATCACATTTTTACTTCTTAGTTATATATATATATATATATATATATATTAAAAATGAAATTTCTAATATTATTTAATAATTAAAAGGGTCTCACTTGATTTTAAAATAATTATCAAATCATTTAAATTCAAAACTCAATTGTTTAAAATGGTGACATCATTGATGATGTTATAAAGGCATTTTAATTTCAAAAATAAAATAAATAATTTTATTACATATTCTTGCTTAAATAGAGAAATAAGTATATGTATCCAATTTCGTATCCTCTAATACTGAGAAAATTTCAATTTTACCGAGAACTGATTTTTGTTGCTTTTTTAACGGAAATCCCAAATATTTATGTTTATTAATATAATTTTAAAATAATTTTACCATCTTAATTATTGTTCAAAACATTATAATATGTGTTAAAAAATATTATATTTGGATATTTAAAAATAAATATTATTTTTCAAAGTGATAAATTTACAAGTCGTTAAACCTAGTTTGGATGATAAACGATCCAACGAGATCCAACCCTATAGTGGATGTTGACTTGACCTTAGGATTTGAACGCCTTGTGATTGGACTAAAATAGATAAATCTCGAACGAACATGGGACGATTTTGATATACGATTCGGATGAAATTAGACTTATTATGATTTATGACTAACACACAGTAATGACTAGAGTTCTTAGCTGCGATGGTATGGAATGACCATGGATTTGTAGGAGAATCCGAAGTAACCAAATGATTCACCACAACATGAATCAATGGACAGCTGGAAAGCTTGACTGTCGAAAGCCGACTACTGTAGAAACTTGTTCTTAAGCAAAACATACCTTACATTCATAAGGCGTATGTTGGGAGGCAAATGTTATAACCAAATTTTCCACGGTCTTCAAATAAACTTAAACAAGCGAATTGAACAAAAAAAAGGATGAAGAAATAACCAAGGACTTTGGAGACATCATAACAAGAAGGATAATATGAATTAACTTAAGAAATTTCAAAGGCATTGGAATACGGAGAACCATATGGTACCGAGCACTATCACTCGGTACCGACCACTTTTTTCTATATGGGGTCCTCCAAATTCTTATACATGGAGCTCTGGATCGAATAACAGAACCTCTCTGAAACAACTCAATCTCAATGGTAAATTGTTTGGACACAATGGATTGGAGATAGGAGACCAATGGGAAGGAGGAAGGGAAATTTCCCTTAAGAAAAATCAGTTAGTACCGACCAAAACAACTCAGCACCAAGTGGTTTTTGTTTGTATTAAGTTCGGTTACTCACCCCTGCATATTGGGATCTAGACTTGATATTTCGTGCACCTCCGGTTCTACTAGATGATTTCGCTATAAATATGGACCCTGTGGTATTCGAAAAATGACTTTTTGGCACTTGATTTCTCTTATATCTCCTTCCTTCCCAAATACTCCTTGTTATCTCGTCTTTTAGCAAGACCATGGTACCAAAAGATTAACTGAAAACCAAAGACAATTCTCCTCGATTTTCAGTTATGTACAGATCGTCCATGGATGTCGATAAATTTGTCCGAGTTCGGATCAAGCTACAATTGGTATGACACGATAAACAAAGCTATAGAAACTAGCGTTACAAATTTCAAGTCAATTGGAGTTCGTACGCTCGAGATATTGATCGATCACGGTTGAGAAATCCAACTCTATTCGTAACTATGCACTTCGCATCCATCCAACCATCATTATTTTGTATCCATCAAAGGGGTAACCTGCTTCGTATCGATCTTGTTCGAATCCATCCTAAAACTAGCCTTCATCGTATCCATCAAATATGTTAGTTCGTATCCTTCAACGTGCACTGCAGTTCGTATCTATAAAGAAGCACTGCAGTTCGTATCCATCAAGTGTACCGCTTTGTATCCATCAAGGACCAACCTAGTTCGTATCGATCACAGGTAAGGATACTCCGTATTCATCCACCCTACAGACCTCATTCGTATCCATCAAGTTCATGGTTGTTCGGATCGACAGCATCCATGAGCCTTCGTATCCATCATAGTCCTTGTTTATATCCTTCAGAAAACCCCTCAAACGAAGTCACTTCGTATCGATTGTATCTACAACGATCAATACGAAGTACACCATCAATTATCGATACGAATAGGGGCTGAAACGGATGGATGCGAATGGAGAATTACAGATGGATACGAATGAAGTTTACAAGGATGAAGGCTCGGTCAACGTTGAAAAAAAATATGGATCCACCCCAGTTTGTTGTTCCACATCAACAAGCAAGCGCGTGCCTTTGATCGACACAAAGGGGATGAAGGCAGAGGAGTCGATACGAATTCGTATCCATGATGAAGAACTTAACTTATATCGATCATATTTCACAATCTACAAGTCTAAACGTAACCAAATTTTTACAGAAGCTTACGTACGTCCTCAAGAATGTACCTTATGAGTTTCAGCCTAAATATGCAAATCCTGATCGATACGAAATTGGTTCATATCGATCCCAAATCAAGTCGAATTCATGTAGGCCCGACCCGGTGGGCCCACTGACGTGAGAGAATAGGTCTTTCAAAATCTAGGCGAGATATTTGCATCGTACACCTATAAATAGCATCCTAGAGTCTACAGAAAAGAGACTTTTGGCTCCTCGACGTCCAGACTCTGTCGGAATCATTGTCGTATTCAAAAATTCACTGTTGAACTCGAAATTATCTGTTGTAATCCGATGCAACCTGCAATCAAAGTCTAATAAGGAACAATCATTTCATAGTGGACATAGGCAACACGCCGAACAACTCTAAATCTGTGTGTTTCTGTGTGATTCTTTTTAAATTTTGAGTATTCTTCACATTTATTTCCTCTACATATTTATTATCTACGATTGTAAACAGGTGCTTTCATCGACAATCGGGTATTTTTTGACCATTTTGGGCGTAAATATTTTAGGGCTTTCACTGAGAAGGCTGGCACTCTGGGATTCTACAGCTTAGATCTTGGATCGGAAGGCTTAAGGACTTAGATCTGTAAAGCAATGGTGAAGAAACCGGCAAGGAGAGCAAGAGCAGAAAGAAGCCGGCATGAAGGAAGTCAGCAGGCTTCCTCAAGAGCGAATCAAGCCTCGGCCTTCATTACCTGAGACGAGATGGAGATGATGATGGAAGCTATGTAGGAGGGAATGCTAAAAAAGGTAATAAGAGACGATGCAGAACCTACTCCAATAAGTTGGTCAAACTGGAATGTAGAATCATGGGAACACTATGGCAGAAGATGCTAGAGATAGAGGTCAAAAGCATAGAGCAATCAGAACCCAGAACAGAGCGGGACCATTAGGAGCGACCCCAGAGCTAGGGACACTCCCTAAGAGCATGTTGATCCAACCTTAGGAAGGAAACTAGGTGGAGCTGTTCAACATGGCATTGATAGAGGAACGGATGCCCGTCCAGGAGAGCAGATTCCAAGATTCCCTCATGAATTCGGGGGGCGGATCAGAGGAAACGGACAAGGACAACAGCTTGGCGACGGTGACAGATTGGTGAAGATGGTCAGACGAGCCATGAGAGGCAGACTGGTGAACCGAGATTTCAAAGATGTTAACAGGAGCCCCTTCACTCCTGCAATTAGACAGGCCAAGAATCCATCAGAATTCAAGCTACCGACATTAGAGGGATATGATGGAAGGACAGATGCAGCAGTTCATCTCACAAGATACATGAGACATATGGAAGTACTGGGAGTATCGGAGGAAGTCATGGCCCGGTGTTTTCCATTGTATTTGACAGATATAGCAGCATTATGGTTTAGGCAATTGGAAAGAGGCTCTGTTAGAACATGGACCAAGCTGACTGAGAAGTTCATGAGGCAGTTCAGAGTTCACATCTCAAGGCCCAAAAATGTGATGAGTCTAGTGGCACTAAAGCAGAAGACCAGAGAGTCTTTGAGGAACTTCTTAACACAATTTAACGCAGCAGCAGCAGCATCGGTTGATCGCCCAGATCCATCGATAGTCTTAATTGCAGCTATATTTGGCATAGCTGATGGAACAGAGTTCAAAAATTCACCGACAAGGGATCCACCTATGGATCTAGGGGAGTTTTATCATGAGGCCGAAGGATTTCTACGATTAGAGGATGCAAATGTTGAAAGAGAGGAAGGAGATGGAGTTGATGTTTATGTAGTCAAAAGCGAAGATCCACCCAAAAAAGATTCAGGCAAGGATAAAACGAAACAAAAAGCTGAAGATGTCGACAATGAATCAAAACGACCGCGAAAGGAACCGAGATTCACCTCTTATACGGAGCGGAACGAGACTTTGGAACGGATCTACCAGGACACCAGGGGGAAGGTTCCTAATCGAAAGCCAATGAGGAGGGATCCGACCAACAATGAGAGCAAATCAGACAAGTACTACTTATTCCATGAGCTAAGCGGCCATAATACCAATGATTGAGGCACTTAAGGGATGAGATAGAAGGGCATATTCAGAATTGTTAGGGACTGGAGATAGTAGTTTTGATGACAACAACGTTTGTAACTTATTTATTATAACTTATATACTAACACTATTGTCTAGATATATAAATATTATTATGCAGGATATATATAAGGCAGGTACTGATTATTGAAGACTATATAGTATAAAGATCAAGAATGAAGAAATAAAGTTTGAAGACTCATGAGTATCAAGATCATGATTTCAAGATATGTGTCTAGTTTTTGTTAAAACTTCGCAATAGCATGGAAATCTTCATTCTGAATTTCATTTGGGATGGAACCCATTTCTACCTTCTTAGTGGCTTACAAACCCACGACAAGTAGCTTACAGACCTATGACAAGTGGCTTACAAACCCACGAACATCTTGGTTTTGTACAAGTTCTCGAGTCCTGATGTGATGAGATATTATGTAGGAAGAAGCTTGCAAAACTAATCAAAATGGATTTTCAAAAAGATTTTCAAAACTGCTTTTCAAAATATTTTAGCCTTATAATTATCTTTTCAAAAGGATGTTTTAGCCATATAATCTTATTTTTTTGTTTTAAAATAAACTCTTGTTTCAAACTTAATTTTCAAAAACAAATTTTACATTGTTTTTTACGTAGGGATGTCGTCATAATGGGATACCCCATATCGACGTGGTGGCCGTTGAATTCAAAAGTTTCAATTTTCAAAAGAAACGTCTATTCGTTTAAATCTCTTCACGAATGGTTATGACCGTTGGTGCTTTATAAATAGCCTTCACAAACGAATTTTTTATCTATCTATTTTCATTTTTTTTCCTTTACTTCTTCTTCTCCACAAATCCATATTCTATAATTTTCATATTTTTAAGATCATGCCGAAATTCTGCCGAATTCTCAAATGAAACAAATTAGAATCTCATTCTTGTTTGATTCACCGCCCTCTCTCGAAGATCAAGGTGCTATTCAGAGTTATAGGATCAATTTGTAATCAAAAGTTTATCGAGTCTTTCTATAAGGTGTGGTTATGCTTGGAAATCAATTGGGTAATCTTGTGGCCCGTAAATCAAGAGAGTTTGCCTCGGACTCGTGAGATAAGAGGGTACCTCAAGGCCTTTAGAAATTGAGGAATGTAATCTCGACATTGGTATAATAAAAATATGTATGAGATGGTTTTCCTTGGTACATGACTGGATGTAGGGTAACTCCGAAGCAGTATAAAATCCGGTGTTTTCTTTCCCTTTACTGCTTTTTATTTACTTTCTGCATCTGTGTTTGATTCTGTAATTGTTCTGTAATTAAGTTCTGCATTTGTTTGTGTCACAATTTTTACGTTAGTTCATATAAGTCTTAGAATCCATTAAACACTATTCACCCCCCCTCTAGTGTTAAATTAGCCTTAAGATCCTTAATCCTCTGTCCCTTTCAATTCGTATCAGAGCATAGGTTTTCTTAGTTTTCATAATCTGAAACTTGAAAAGTTAAAAAGGGTATTTTTAGGAAATTTTGTTGATACTAGTTTGAATTTATGCATTTCATCAAAGAATCATAAGTCTGCGTATAGTTTTTATGAAAAATCAAGTTATCGACCGAATTGGTTTGTTATGCAGGAACAGACATGCAACATGGCTTTTGAAGAATCAACAACCAATAGAAAAACTGTGCAAATTGAGAGAGATAAATGGTTACTTGATAGTGGCTGTTCAAGGCATATGATTGAAAATCCCTATATACTCAATGACGTTGTATATCAAGATGGTGGATTGGTCAACTTTGGAGATAACTCAAAAGGATATGTGATTGGCATCGGCAATGTCAGTAATTCTAAAACTCCTCTTATTTTTGATATTTTGCTAGTTAGGAATTTAAAACATAATTTTCTTAGTATAAGTCAACTATGTGATAAAGGATTTAAAATTAACTTTGGAAAAGATAAGTGTCACATCGAAGATAATAAGTCAAATATTATTTTTGAAGGAATTAGGAATAAAAACATTTACATCCTTAGTATGAAAGTTTCAATTGATAACTTATGTCTTTTGGTTAATACAAATAACCCTTAGATTCAACATAAAAGATTTGGTCATTTAAATTTCAAACTGTTATCTAGGTTATCAAAAGTTGACTTAGTTAGAGGTCTTCCCAAGTCAAACTTTAAAGTAGATAGTATATGTGATGCTTGCCAATTAGGAAAACTTAAGAAAAGTTCATTTAAATTAAAAGATATGATTTCTACTTCTAAACCTCTAGAATTACTTCATTTAGATTTATTTGGTCCATCCCAAGTTCAATCAATTAATCACAATAAATATGTTTTTGTAATTGTAGATGATTATTCTAGATATACTTGGACGATTTTTCTTAAACTTAAAAGTGATGCTTCCGAATTATTTAAAAATTTTGCTAAAAGAATTCAAAATCAAATTTCTTTAAAATAAAAACTATTCGTAATGATCACGGTGGAGAATTTGAAAATGAAAATTTTGAGAATTTCTGTAATAAAAAAGGAATTACTCATAATTTCTCTTTTCCACGAACTCTACAACAAAATGGAGTGGTAGAACGTAAGAATGGAATGATTCAAGAGTGTGCGAGAACAATGCTTTATGATAGTGATTTACCTAAAAACTTTGGGGCTGAAGCAGTCGCTACAGCTTATTATATATTAAATAGGATTTTAATTAGACCATTAACTAATAAAACATCATATGAATTACTTTACAATAAGAAACCCATGGTAGTTTATTTTAAAGTTTTTAGTAGTAAATGTTTTATTCTTAATACAAAAGATAATTTAGATAAATTTGAACCTAAATCCGACAAAGGTATCTTCATCGGATATTCTAATAGAAGTAAAGCATTTAGAGTTTATAATTTAAGAACTAACACTATTGAACAAACAACGCATGTATCTTTTGATGAAATTTTAAAGATACTGTACAAATAAAAGATGAAGAAGATTTTGTAACTTTAAATAATGAACCTAATGAAACTAATTGTGAAATCATTCAACCTAATAAAAGAATTAGGCTATTAAAAGACCATCCTGTAGAAAATATACTTGGAAATATTGATTCTATATTAAAAACAAGAAATCAACCAAATAGTATGAGTAATGTAGCTTTTATATCAAATATTCAACCTAAAAATCCAAAGGAAGCATCATCAAATGATTTATGGATTCTTGCTATGCAAGAAGAATTGAATTAGTTCATCAGAAATGATGTTTGGGAACTTATTCCTAGACCAGAGGATAAAAGTATAATTGGAACAAAATGGGTTTATAAAATGAAATAAATGAACTTGGTGAAGTCGTGAGAAATAAAGCTCGTTTAGTCGCGCAAGGTTATTGTCAAGAAGAAGGAATTGATTATAACGAAACCATTGCACCCGTAGCAAGACTAGAAGCTATCAGGATTCTACTTCCTTTCGCAAACTACAATAATTTAAGTTATATCAAATGGATGTTTAAAGTGCTTTTCTAAATGGTTTCGTAAAATAAGATGTTTATGTTGAACAACCTACACTTTTTGAAGATGATAAATTTCCAAATCATGTATATAAATTAAAGAAAGCTTTATATGGTCTAAAACAAGCTCCTAGAGCCTGATATGAAAGACTAAGATCTTATTTACTACAATCTGGTTTTGAAATTTGTAAAATAGATACAACTCTTTTTATTAAAAGAAACAAAAATGATATTCAACTAGTACAAATATATGTAGATGACATAATATTTGGATCAACTAATAACATAATGAATAAAGAATTTTCAGATATAATGACTAAAGAATTTGAAATGAGTCACATAGGAGAACTAAGTTTCTTCTTAGGACTTCAAATCAAACAATTAGATAAAGGAATTTTCATTAGTCAAGAAAAATATGCTAAGGATTTAATTAATAAATTTGGATTGACCACTTCTGGTGGGAAACCAACTCCAATGACAACTAATGTAGCTTTAAGTAAAGAAGATAAATCAAAAGATGTTGATCAAAAATTATATAGAGGAATGATTGGTCTGCTGCTTTATATAACAGTAAGTCGTCCTGACATCATGCATAGTGTCTGTCTCTGTGCAAGATACTAATCTCAACCTAAGGAAACTCACTTAAAAGCTATTAAAAGAATTTTAAGATATGTAAAACATACTTTAGATTATGGTTTTTTTTACCCTAAAAACGATGTATTTGACTTAATTTCATATTGTGATGCTGATTACGCTGGTTCTAAAGCAGACCGAAAAAGTACAAGTGGAACTTGTCGCTTTCTAGGACATCCTCTGGTTTCCTGGTTTAGTAAGAAGCAAAATATTGTATCCTTGTCAACAACTAAAGAAGAATATATATCTGCTGCTTTGGCTTGTTCTCAGGTTATATATATGCAACAAACTTTAAAAGATTTTGGATTAACTATAACTAAATCACCAATTTATTATGATAATACTAGTGCGATAAACCTATCTAAGAATCCAACTCATCATGCTAGAACAAAATATATTGATATTAGACATCATTTTCTTAGAGATAATGTAAGTAAAGAAGTCATAACTCTAGAATATATTAATACTGAAAAACAAATTGCTGATATATTAACCAAACCATTAAATGAACTAAACTTTACTAAATTTAGAAGAGAATTAGGTACATTTTCATTAACTGAAATATAAATTATAAATAATACAAGTATAATTAATAATTAATATAAATAAAAATTTCTCAAAAATTACACTAGGTATGTCGACATGACCCACCCCACTATGTCGACTTACTAGCCGTGATTTTCAAATTTGAATTTCCCTCTAAAATCTGTTATTAAGTTGTATATTTATATTTTTTTTCACTTTTACACCTTTTCTCTATTCTATTCTCTATAATAAACTTCTGAAATGGTACATTAATGGCTTCCTCTTCTAAAAATGAACCTTCTTAACCCACTTCTCTTCATTCTAGTCCTTTTCAACGATCCACACACGTACTAGTCAACAAATTGCTAGAGAAGATGAAAGATTTACTTCAAATGGTGACAGAGATTCAAATGAGTCAACTGCGAATGTCTAGAGAACAAGATAGGTAGGGAAAAATTCTTTGGAATTTACAGAAATTCCTTATGGATAATCATGCCAATCCCATTGTTATCGAAGAATCATCACAAGCCATGGATTCTGAAGAAGAAGAGCCTCTAGAAGAATCATAAGATGATGGCGTGATTTGCGTTGGAGAGGTCCTTTTTGACTCTAATGGAAACTTGGTTGAACAACGTGGAAACTTTTGTCTCTACTATCCAAATTGTTCAGTCCATAAATCACTAATAGTTAAGGGTCCTCGTTATGCGTTTTTCGTTTTCTCTTTAGTGATTGTATATTATTATGTTAATTTGTATATAAGTGTTATCTTAAGGTTCTTCTAAAAACAATCTTCGATGTATAGAAACATGAATTCAGTTAGGATGCTATATTATTCTTATGTCATATGTTTGTTTATCTCATTTTCTATTAAGTTCAAGGTTTATAGGTTATTTTTTGTCGATGACAAAGGGGGAGAAGTTATATAAAATAATAGGCTTGGAGTAAGGGGGAGTTGTTGTAGTAAGGGGGAGTTGTTGGTGTAAGGGGGAGTTATGGTATGATCAAAGTGGTAAGTATATTTTATAAGGTTGTCATCATCAAAAAGAGGGTGATTGTTAGGAACTGAAGATAGTGGTTTTGATGACAACAACCTTTGCAACTTATTTTATTATAACATATATACTAATACTATTGTCTAGATATATATGAATTGTATTATGCAGGATATATATAAGGCAGATACTGATTATTGAAGACTGTATAGTGTAAAGATCAAGAATGAAGAAATCAAGTTTGAAAACTCATGATTATTAAGATTAATATTTCAAGATATGTGTCTAGTTTTTGTTAAAGCTTCATAATAGCATGGAAATTTTCATTCCGAATTTCATTTGAGACGGAACCCATTTCTACTTCTTAGTGACTTACAAACCCACGACAAGTAGCTTACAAACCTATGACAATTGGCTTACAAACCCACGACAAGTGGCTTATAAACCCATGAACATCCTGATTTTGTACAAGTTCTCGAGTCCTGATGTGATGAGATATTCTACAGGAAGAAGCTTACAAAACTACTTCAAAATGGTTTTTCAAAATGATTCTCAAAACTGCTTTTCAAAATATTTTAGCCTTAAAATTGCCTTTTCAAATGATTCTCAAAAAGATGTTTTAGCCTTAAAATCTTATTTGTTTTTGTTTTAAAATAAACTCTTGTTTTAACTTCATTTTCAAAAACAAATTTTACATTGTTTTTAACATAGGGATGTCGACATCATGGGATATCCCATGTCGACATGGTGGCCATTGAATTCAAAAGTTTCAATTTTCAAAAGAAGTGTTTATTCGTTTAAATTTCTTCACGAATGGTTATGACCATTGTTGCTTTATAAATAGCCTTTACAAACGAATTTTTTATCTATCTATTTTCATTTTTTCTTCACTTCTTCTTCTCCACAAATCCATATTCTATAATTTTCATATTTTTAAGATCGTACCGAAATTACGCCGAATTCTCAAACGAATCAAATTAGAATCTCATTCTTGTTTGATTCTCTGCCCTCTCTCAAAGATCAAAATAATATTCAGAGTTAAAGGATCAATTTGTAATCAAAACTTTATCGAGTCTCTCTATAAGGTGTGGTTACGCCTGGAAATCAATTAGATAATCTTGTGGCCCGTAAATCAAGAGAGTTTGCCTCAGACTCATGAGACGTAAGGGTACCTCAAGGCTTTAGAAATTAAGAAATGTAATCTCGACATTGGTATAATAGAAATATGTATGAGGTAATTTGTCTTGGTACAGGACTGGATGTAGGGTAACTCCGAACCAGTATAAAATCCGGTGTATTCTTTCCTTTTATAGTTTTTTATTTACTTTCTGCATCTGTATTTGATTATGTAATTGTTCTGTGATTAAGTTCTGCATTTGTTTGTGTCATAATTTTTAAGTTAGTT
The DNA here is from genome assembly GCA_030765085.1 of Allium cepa. Classification (NCBI taxonomy): domain Eukaryota; kingdom Viridiplantae; phylum Streptophyta; class Magnoliopsida; order Asparagales; family Amaryllidaceae; genus Allium; species Allium cepa. Next base: position 448,914,023 of record CM060931.1, read on the forward strand.
CATATAAGCCTTAGAATCTATTAAACACTATTTACCCCCCCCCCCCCCCTCTAGTGTTAAATTAGCCTTACGATCCTTAATCCGCTGTCCCTTTCAGGAATGGCATGCTATTACAGTACATGAGGAGGCGAACCGCGACGGTGGAGCGAGAACGACCACCACCTGCATCAACTAGGAACGGCTCAGGATCGAGACATCAGCTTGTTATCAACCGATTGAAATAATGACGAATAAGTGGCAAACTCCACATCAACACGATTAAGTCATTTACACATGTACAGGACCGCGAACGATCCTCAGGCATGCTCTAATACGACTACCAATCGCATCAGTGTAGGTGTTTGCACTTTGACGTCTCTGTTTTGCTTTTGTTTTCAATTTCTCATGTTTGGACTTGGTTTTGTTGGATATTTTTGTTGAAAGACTTATTTTGAATGTAAATCTTCTATTTGTGATTCCATAACGGCTAAGCCACTCACATATGTATGGGATCGCGAAGGTCCTCAGGCATGCTCTGAGATGACGATAAACCGCCATAACAAACAATTGAGAAACTCATTCGAATGTGAAATCTGACATTAATGATACTAAGTCCCCCACAAGCACACACAATTCGCCTCGAACGGCACTCGACCATGAACAGTCACAATTCGCCTCGAACGGCACCCGACCGCAAACAGTCATAAATCGCCTCGAACGGCACCCGAACGCGAACTGTCACAATTCGCCTCGAACGGCACCCGACCGCGAACGGTCACAATTCACCTCGAACAGCATTCGACCGCGAACGGTCCCATACCACCCCAAATGACATACGATTTCGAACGATCGTCATTCGTAGTCAGGTAAGATTATCGATCTCTTATTCTCTTTGCAGGTCATTGACAGGATAGGAACATCCAGTTATGACATTACAAAACACACCTTCCTATCGAAAGACATTTTTTGGAGGGCAAGTCTTATCCACCTTTTAGCAAGGCCATGATACCAAAAGATTAACTGAAAACCAAAGACAGTTCTCATCGATTTCCAATTATGTACAGATTGGCCATGGATGTCGGTAAATTTTGTCAGAGTCCGGATCGAGCTACAATTGGTATGACACGATAAACAAAGCTATAGAAACCAACATTCCAAATTTCAAGTCAATCAGAGTTCATATGCTCGAGATATTGATCGATCACGGTTGAGAAATTCAACTCTATTCGTAGCTATGCACTTTGCATCCATCCAACCATCATTATTTCGTATCCATCAAAAGGGAGACCTGCTGCGTACCGATCTTATTCGAGTCCATCCTGAACCAAGCCTTCATCGTATCCATTAAATATGTTGGTTCGCATCCATCAACGTGCACTGCATTTCGTATCCATAAAGATGCACTGCAGTTCATGTCCATCAAGTGTACCGCTTCGTATCCATAGAGGACCGACCTAGTTCGTATCGATCACAGGTAAAGTTAGTCTGTATTCATCCACCCTGCAAACCTCATTCGTATCCATCAAGTTCATGGTTGTTCGAATCAATAGCATCCATGAGCCTTCGTATCCATCATAGTCCTTGTTCTTATCCATCAGAAAACCCCTCAAACGAAGTCACTTCGTATCGATTGTATCTACAACGATCGATAGGAAGTACACCATCAATTATCGATACGAATAGGGGCTGAAATGGATGGATGCGAATGGAGTATTACAGATGGATACGAGTAAAGTTTGCAAGGATGAAGGCTCAGTCAACGCGGCAAAAAATGTGGATCCACCCCAGTTTATCGCTACACGTCAACAAGCAAGCGCGTGCCTTTGATCGACACAAAGGAGATGGAGGCGAAGGAGTCGATACGAATTCGTATCCATGATGAAGAACTCAAATCGTATCGATCATATTTCATAATCTACAAGTCTAAATGCAACCGAATTTTCACAGAAGCTTACGTACGTCCTCAAGAATGTACCTTATGAGTTTCAGCCCAAATATGCAAATCCTGATCGATACTGAATTGGTTCATATCGATCCCAAATCAAGTCGAATTCATGTGGGACCGACCCGTTGGGCCCACTGACGTGTGAGAATAGGTTTTTCGAAATCTGGACGAGATATTTGCATCCTTCGCTTACAAATAGCATCTCAGAGTCTACAGAAAAGAGACTTTTGCCTCCTCGACATCCAGACTCTGTCGGAATCGTTGTTGTATTCAAAAATTCACTGTTGAACTCGAAATTCTTTGTTATAATCCATTGTAAGCAGCAAGCAAAGTCTAATAAAGAACAATCATTTCATAGTGGACGTAGACAACACGCCGAACCACTCTAAATCTATGTGTTCTTTGTGATTCTTTTTAAATCTTGAGTGTTCTTCATATTTATTTTCTCTACATATTTGTTATCTGTGATCTGTGATTGTAAACGGTGCTTTCATCGATAATTATATGTTTGTGACCATTTTTTGCGCAAACATTTCCAGATCCAAGGTCCACTGGTTTATGCTCTGATTTGAGTTATAATCATTGTGTTCCAGGAGAATCAATTAGTAGCAAGGATTAAAGTGGATTTAGATCGAAGTATTTGCGGAACCACTATACAAAGTGTTGTTTGTTCCTCTTTTCCTTCGCATATTACCTGATATATCAAGATCTGTTGGCTTCTAGGGTGTTTGTGCATTTTTGGTTAAAACAACTATTATGAATAAATCATATATCATGTAATTATGAATCATTAATCGTAGTGCGTTCCAATCGATTAGAGCATTACTTACAAATAGTCTAATTTTGCCTAGCAACCATCATAAGTAGATCCACCGATTGAATCAATAGTTTTCATATTTCTACTTTATTTATATAGTCGAGCTTGGTACACAATTTCAAGCAATTGTAATTATTTACCTGCTTATATATTATTCAAAATTAGAAGAAGAAGTAAAAATAACAACATAACTATAAATGTCCAAAGATAATTTCAAAGTATCCATAATGGATCGATTGCTTCATAAACAAATAACAATTCACAGCAACTTGAACAATAATACAGAACAATAATAATGGAATAACATGTAATATTCTTCAATACAAATCCCATATTCTAAACAATCACCATCTTCCTATTCTTTCTTAGTAGATCTAAGGGATTCAACTTTACCATCATTCCCACCAAGCTTCATGTACTTCTCCTTTCTCGTAAGGGTGGTGCATTCATATCCCAGTGCATCTCCTAACACTTTCTGAACATGGTTCGCAACCTCAACTGCAGTCTTTCCTCCTTTTATCGTTTCCTCCTCAGGCAATCTTTCCAAAAATGTCAGCTCATATCCCGGTCTTGGGTTCATGAAGAAGAAGTATGGATCAGCAAATTTCCATCCCCTCACACAAGTTCCATGAAACATGCCCTATAGAAATACAAATTATCTCATTCATGATTTTGTGTTTGCTCAATACCTACTAAAACAACGTCAATCACATGTGAAATAAATGACAAATGAAATATATCAAAGAAACATGTTCAAATGTTATATGTTATTCTGTATTGATCAACCTAAGCAATTGACCATTGTCCACTAATATAGTGGAATGTGTTGTGTCATTGCAAAAGTTAGTAATATTAGCATTTTGCAGTATTTATACCTGAGTTGTACGGATAGCAACGGGCACAATGCGATCGCTTAACTCAGCAAAGAGAGCGCTAAACCTGAGCAAGAAGGGCTCACGGCAAGTGGTGCCTTCGGGACAAATGACAAGATCGCCCTTGGTCAGCAGTTCTTTGATCCTGGCAGCATCCTTCTCTCTGTCCCTGGTCAAGGCAACAGCAGGGATAGGAGACATCCTTCTAGACATCTTTGAAACGCTGTAAGTGACGCAAGGGACTTTACGGGCGCAGGCAATGCTGACAACGATCGGGTCGAGGGCAGTACGGTGATTGCACACGTAGAGGTTGCCAGGGGTACCTGGGGATGGTGGAGGGGGAGGTGTCCCACAAATGGTGAGCCGAATGCCACACAGTGGGTATGTGTATTTTACATACTTTTCGGGGAGGGGTAGGTTGAAGAAGACTCGGAATAGGGACAGGGCAAAACCAAAAGGGATCCACAGATAGGTTAGGAGGACTATTAGAGGTTCTGGACGACGTACAAAGCGACCATCGTGGAAGATGATTCTACTCTTTAGTGTGGACATTGGGGCAATGGCTGCTTTTGAATTTGGTGGGACCATGTATGCTTCCTGCATTTTGATATTATTATAAATAAAAAAACAATCAAATATTGGTTTTGTAATATATGGATGGTTCTTAAAATTCTAACATATTAAAAACTACTTTTACAACTAAAATGCATGAAAATAAAAAAGTTCCACATAAAGAAAATAACTAAATAAGATATTTTAAATATAAGGAGACTAATACTCACATTGAAATTGGTTTTTTCGAAAAACTAATTAGTTCTCTACATTCTAACTGTTATTGGAATTCAACCATGGCATCTTTCGTTGTTGCCCTATTGGTTTGTTTAAATAAGTTATTAACGTACGTTGACAATTTTTTATCCCTTTTATAGCCTAAACATTCGAAAAAGTTTGAACTGGCACGCAATTGATGCCTTCTTGTTTTCAGGGAGGTTTAGTTCATTGAAAACCATGGAAATTGATCCTTTCATTTGTTTTTATAGTATCTTGACATTTTGACCAAATGAGCTAATATAAATTAACAGTTAATTTTCTGAGATACTTCCGTACACTACAAAACTGTTCCATAGGACTGAACTGTGATACATTAGGTTGGCTAATATGAGCCTGATTTTCAAAGTAAGAAGTGAGTAAGGAAGCTCTGTGGTTCCTTTTGTAGTTACTGCTTTCTTTTCCAACTGTGTAGACAGCTGCGGTTATTTACTACCATGTGATGTGTTTGTTAAGTATTAATGAGATAATTGATTGATGTACATATCAATGATACGATGCAACCATAGCTTGCATGAATAATTACTGAAAATAATAGCTTTTAATGTGTAACAGGGCCTGACCTAACTTGAACTGCATTATCTAGCGTGAAATTGTAATCGTAAAGATTGAACAATAACTGGTAGTAGTTGTATTTAATACAATTTATTTCCTTTATATTTTATTTTATGTTGTTAGAAGTCAATGATCAAATAAAAGAAAAAAGAAATATAGTTTCGCAGCAGAAGCTGATACTTACCATACGCAAGTATATCAATATGGATTAGAAAAACCAGAACTAATGCATTTAAGATATTTAAAATATTTAAAAGATATAGACAGGTTGAAAAAAAGCTACATATACAATGATATTAGTAATTCCATTGTTAGCCCAATGAAATATTCACGTAAGATCGTCCCATTGTTCGAATTATCATTCAGTAACACCCTTTGAATATATGAATATGGAGGTATGACATTACATCTTTCAAAACTTATTAGGAAAATATAGTTTTTTTTATCCATGTCCGGTTTAAAAGTAAACATATACAAATTTTATTTTATTTTTAGGAAAAATATACGTAGATGCATGCTCTAAAATGAATTTTCATGAAATTCAAATTTATATCGCACACCTCATAAAAGTAAGCACTTTAAACTCGTGAAAAATATATTGCGATACGAACTCCGTAGGACATGTCAAGGTATATATGTACTAAAAAAAATGCTAAGCATACTCTTTTTTTAGATAGAGTGTGTTTATATTTATCATCTGATTGATGGAAAGTGGTAAGCAATTATTGACAACATGTAACTAATGATTGATGAGTCCACATTTTCCGTCAATCAAGTGACATGTACCGGGACACTCTCTAAAGTAGAATGTCCTTAGCATTATTATCAACTCTCAAAGTGAACAAATATTTTAATGCCTTAATACAAAATTGGTATCATAAATAACTACTTATACTAAAACAAAGCAAAAGCAGTTAATACAAAACCTAATATGAATAAGATGTTAAAGTAAACTACATGTGATTTCAGCAGAACAAAGGGTATGGCTCCAATTAATGCCAAAATTAAGATGTAAAGTACGGTAAAACTAAATATGGTCCGACAAGCATTAACTTTTACGGTTGCGCGCACTAAATTCTTGCACCAAACTTAATTATGTGGAGCAATATTACTAGCCATATCCGTTCCACTTCATTTTGCAATTCTTGTGTATCAAACTATAACTCGAACAAAAACAATTATAGAGCTTGATGTTATCAAAAGTAGAGAAATATTATATCTGCATATAAGAGCTAAATTCGATTCCCTAGGTTTAAAAAAAAGGAACTAAATAGAATCATGAAGGATCGTCTAACCAAAAATTCTCGATTTGCATTTTGTATTAAAAAGTTTCCTAATCAAATTGCTGCAAACAATAAATTAGTTACATTAAACTTGTAACGAGAATCGAAACCCACCTTGCACAGAGCCATGAACGGGTGATCGGACGTCCTATCACCCAACCCTAAATCAGGCAAAGAATCCCCAAACTCCCTCAAAACAGCGTCCCTCTTTTTCTCACTGACCATAACACCCTCCCCTTTCTTCACAAACCCAGTGGCCTTCCCGGTCTTTTCATCCACTTCCAACTCCGTCCCTAGCACCTTCTCAGCCCCCAAATACTCCTTCACGAACTCCTCCACCATCACAATCGGATTAGCAGTCACCACCACCCTCCTTCCTCCGCACGCGTCGAACACCTTCCAGCTGTCCTCCCTCACATTCTCCGCATAGAATTTAGGCAGCACGGCCCTGCTCGCGATCTCGATGTCCTTGATTTTGAGATTGTTGAGGGAGATGTAGATGAGCATTTTGATGGCGAGCTCCTCAGAGAAGAGGATGTAGGTGAAGAGGATGAGAGGGCAAGAGAGAAGGAGGCGAAGGCCGCGGAGGAGGGAACCTGCTTCGACCGCAAGGAGGAAGAAGTAGGGGAAGGAGGAACGGGAGACGAGGAGGGTTCCATCTAGGTCTGCGGCAACGGAGGAGGAGGATAGGGAGGAGATGGAGCAGTTGGATATTGGTGGGAAGTTTGTTTTTGGTTTTTTGCCCATGTTTTTAATTTTTCGGGTGGAAGTTGGATTTTGGTTAAGAGTGAGAAAAGCGTGGGAGTGGGTTTATATTGGGTGCTGGTTTGGTTAGAAATTGATAGACAGGGGGGAGAATTTGTCCCCCGGTAGATCAACCGTATGAGCTAACAACTTTCTTTCTATTTTTGCAGTGGTATACAAAATGTTGTTTTGGACCAAAGGTCTCTATTCTTAAAGTTCATGCACAAAAAGTCTTTACTCATAAGCCCATATAAATTAAGTCTCTGTTTTTTTGTTTTTTATCAAATTATTCCCTTCTAGAAAATCGGTTCAGCATTGGAATCAGGGGCAAAAGTAGCATAAATTAATCAAAATCCAAAAATAGAGATAAATTTTCATAACTTTTTCGGAAGGGACTTTTCTTCCATCATCTTTCAATTATAGGGACTTGGCAGCCGTTCCTTGATACGAAAACGGTGAAGAGCGATATTGCCCATTTACATTAATAAACCGACCGTCACATATGACTGAAGAAAATATCTATGTGTGCTATGATGTTATAATTAGTGTGTAACTGGTGCATTCTCACAGTAATGTTGTTAAAAAAATATTATTTATATTTTAATTATTGCTAAAATATATTTTTATTATGCAATGTATGATAAATTTATTGTGATATATTAGTCATAAACTAAAATGATCTATGACGCTTAGACATAAGGTTGAAGGTTCAATACTCGTTAACTACATATCGCTACAAAAATTAATGTCCCAACTCAAAAAAATTATAAATTAAAATTGTTAATACTGTATATGTAAATAATTTATGTTATGTGATATACTATATATATATATAAGTGAATATGAAACTTCACTATTTTATTAGTATGATTGTTGTATATATATTGAATTATCATCTTTTTGAAGGATTTATAAATAGATTAATGAACATTAGATAATTGAATTTTTTGAACAATTTGAATTAGTGATCAATATAACTAATTAAATATAAGGAGTTAAATGTAAAAAAGTTAAAATTAAAAAGGTTTTTACAAATTTGTAACTGAGAAGAGTATAGATCTTATGATTAGCTCATTTGCATGTGAACTTTTTTTTGAATCAGACGTGAACTATTATTCATTTTTAAACAATTTTATCCTTGTAGTTAACCATAGATTTCATGTTCTTGTAGAAATGTCGTGCTTATATCTTTGATAGTTGCAAAATAATGTAATGTAGCATTTAGTTGAGTTATGAGTTGGGTATGGTTTGATAACATATTGAAAGTGAGAATGTTTGTATAATCTAATTTTTATCGATTTAATCTACGTGTTCACATCATAATGTTGTAAAATATAAATTTATCTTTTAAAAATTGTTAAAAATGAAATTATATTATGCAATGTATGATATTTTTTTAGATGAATAAATTACAATAAAAAAGTTATTATTATTTATGCATACATTTTATGTTATGTGATTTATATATCTTCATATATCTGAATAAAGAAGAAATAATTTTATTATTTTTCTCATATACATGAATATTGTATATATTGAAATCTTCTTATTTTTAGGATTTATTAGATTGATTAATAAATATTAGTTAATCATATTTATTTCAATAGTTTAAATTTTAGGTTACACAATTAGTTAGATATATAGACTTGAATGTAAAATGTTAAAAGATAATTGATAAAGTTTGTAAGTAATTATAAAAAATTGAACTTTTAGGTATTTGAAGTTAATGGAATTTTACAGTGCAATGTATGATAAATTCATTTAGTAAATAAATTATAAAATAAATTTGTTATTGTCATTAATGTATATAATTTATATTATGTAATTTATATATATTCGCATATAAATGGTTTTTTTTTTACCAATTTGTTATGCGTCTATAGCATACATGTTGAAATTTTCATCTTTTGGGATTTATTAATAAATATTAGTTGATTAAGTTTATCAATTGGTTTAAATTTTAGATTATGTAATTAATTTAAATGTGTGGACTACAATGTAAAATTTGAGAAAGAACTGTGAATATTTGTAAATAATTGTAGATTCTTTTAATAGTAGGTATTCAAATGTAAATTAGTGTGAAAAGTTTATAGAATAATTGTAAAGTAGTAAATTATAGGATTTTGAACATAAAATATCCATTTGGGGAGAATTAAGGAGAACACAGATAACTCCTAGAATTAATGATAGGGCTTTAAATTCTTCTGCTTTACTATTATTTAATAGATTACTAAAAACGTTAAATATGAATTTAGTAGGATAAATGTAATGACACGTATTTTTAACTATTTTAAATTATTAAATTTAATGTGATTACTGGGTAAAAATGATTAGAAATAAAAATTTAATGATTTATTATTGTAGTTTATTGAATATAATGAAATTTTGAGATAAACAATTCCGAACATTTTGGCAATAACAAGTATTTAAATGAATTCAATATATTGAATGTGTTTGTTATCAAAAGTGGTAATTGAAGTATTTGTTGATAACTAAATTGAAATTTATGGTTATTTTTGTAATTTGTGGAATAATTAAAATTGTTTAAATTTAATATTGCAATTATTTAAATAATTGAATTCTGAATTTAATATGAATGAAAATGATATCGGAAGTTGATTTAAATTTTTATTGGAATATGAATGAAGGTTATAACCTTTAAAATTGGATTTAAAAGTGAATAATTAGAAATTGGAAATTTTATATTTTAATTAACAAGTAAAAATAGTCATTTTGACTACTGTCTTGAATTTCGATGAAACTAGTTTCATCGGATCCGTATTAGTGAATTATTACAGGATTTCAAGTTTCGTAGCGATTAGACTTGTCGTTTGGCCGTGTGAGCTTGAAACGCGTAGAAATAAATTAAAGGAATTTAAATGAATATAATTCGATTTTAAAAACTAACTTTTATATACATTAGAATTAGGATTTGAGACTAGTTTCATTGAGTTTAAAAATATTGAAAACCTATATTTTGATATATTAGATGACATATTTTCATTTCGAGAACGAAACCGGCTTTTCGGGTCTTGTTATCATTTCGACCCAAATTGATCTGTCCATCCATTCTTATCCATCTTTGTCTATATGAATATATTTTTCCTGCAACCCTAGCCGTCTTTTATCCGTTTCTTGTATGTACAATTCTGTTTCTCATATGTTCCTCCTTCTCAATGGCAGTAAACCCTAATTTTCCAATTTCAAATCAAACTTCAAAATCCAAACTCCTCCAACCATATCAAATTATATATCGTTGTGAAGCCCTCGATGAGATAAATCAATGGCAATTGTTCGTTTTTGAAAATGATGCTCAGATCAACGGCAAATTGCAGTCAAAGTCTGTAATCGGGAACCCTAATTATCGATTTGGGTGTTTTCGATTGCGGCCACGATTGGCGAAATTGGTTGTGGGGGAATCAAATGGCTCATTGATAGGGGTTGAATGGTGGTTAGCAGTGGTATGGTTGTGGCCTATGGTGGTCGAATTTGGCGATCTAGGGTTCGGCAAACTCTAGAGGATGTGGTGTCGTAGTTGGGCCGGAGGTGGCGTAGAGGTTGTGGGGGATGCGGATGGGCGAGGCAAGGGTAAAGGCGGTGGTGTCTAAGCAGAGAGAGAGGCGGTCAAAGTTGTGGCTGATGGTGGTGGTATCATGCTCGATGTGCTGTGAGGGTGAGAGAGATAGGTTATTACAATTTTTCCCCTTTATTTTTGATTTAATTTAAAATTTAAACGTTCTAATGTTAATAACTTGTGCATACGAACTCGGACTTGGACGCGGTTTCTTCCGCGGGGATCGTATCGAAATTTCGAACAATGAAAAGTTGTTTGGTTGCATTCTGAGATTGTTCAAATTTGGGCGTTCTTTTGGATTCTAAATCGAAGGTGGGTGATTTAACCTACTCACGGAATACTAAACATTCTTATGTTAGTTGAATTAAGTTTATGATGTGATAAGAAATTTATTGATTGTTGTTTGGTAATTTATGTTGTCATTTACATTTAATTTGAATTTATATTGAATTAATTTTCTATTTAAATTAAAATTGAATTTAAATTGTTAGTTAAATATCTGATAATGGTAACCAGTTAATTGTTGTGATTTATTAGTTGATTTGGATGTTGATTGTGATGCATGTTTATTTATTGACATTTTGGATGATTGGATGTTATCTTTGTTATATATGTTGTTATCACACAGCAAGTTCCCTTAATTTGTAATTAGGAAAATCACTATGAGTTGAAAAGATACATATCCAAATGATCTTATAGATTAGAAAAAATTGTTATGGGTTGAAATTATACACACCCGACTGATTTTGTTGATTTGGAAATTATTGATTCGAGATACATGTTGAAATGATATATACCCGAGAAATTTAACTATTTTGGGTTGAAATGATACATACCACATCACTTGACCGTAGAGTAGAAAATTATATACGGACACTGTTCGTTTGTTTTAAATTATTTTCTAAATGGTAAAGTATTTTTGATTTATAGATTTGGTTTTTAAATTTAATTTAATGATTTAAAATAATTTATATTTAGAAAATAATTTATTTTATACATTTTAAAGCTTCAAATTATAAGTTAATATATGGTTTTAAATGTAACTTTAAGTTTTAACTTATAATTTTATTTAGTTTTAATAATATATTTTAAATAGTTTAAAATTTAATTTAATAAAATATTAATATAGTTTCAATATATATATATATTTAAATTTAATTTAATATAATAAGTATAGTTTTGTTTAAAATAATAAATATAGACTTTTACAATAACTTTATTAGATAAAAGAATTTGTAAAAGATTTTAGAATTTTTTAAAGGGTTTTGTAAGGAATTTATAAAGGTTTTGTAAGAGATTTTTATAATGTATTTTATAAAAGGATTTTCATAAATATTTTTTATAAAGGATTTTATAACAGTTTTATAAAGGAGTTTATAAAGGTTTAAAGGATTTTATAAAAGGTTTTATAAAAGAACTTGTATAATGAGATTTGGAAGCGCATTAATGGAATTTGTGTAGAAATTTATGAAAAGGGAAGAGCTGAAAACTGTTTTGGAATGTATAAATAGCTTTATAAATGGTTCTAAAATATATAAATAGTTTATAAATGGTTTAAGAGAAATTTATAAATTATTTTCGAAATTGACTGAAAGAAAATCTTCCTTGGCATTTTCGAATATATATTTACACTTTTGGAATAAGTATATGGATATCTTGATATGAAGGTATAAACTATTTCTGGATTTATTATTAAAAAAGTTTTCTATAATGACCATGGTGTGAAACAAGCGTTTGGTTGTTAAAGATACCATGGTCGGATATTGTCATACTCTCTGCCAATTTCGAAACCACTTTAACAACTTTGTATATGGTGGAGAATCCAGAACAAAGTAGGATGGTTTGGCAAACGCTACCAATATGAGGTAAGAATGCAGCCCTAACCCCTTCGGGTCGGCTTGATATGACTAAAACAGGAGCTATATTGGGCCAAGTGAGGTTGCTTCTCCGATCGGGCATATTTCTTCGATACCATATCTGTTATTTTGTAATTGATTGGTGGCCACCTTCAATTTGATTATGGGAGTGTGTTTCGAGGTGGGCGGGAGCAGCTGCTATGTGTTACCACCAGTCTGGGAGTGCAAAATGGTGGAATCCTAACATGGGCATTGCCTCGCGTGCCTTGTCATATATTTTATAGAGCCCACTATGATTTTGGTTTGTGTCGTACCTATGGACCGCTCCCTGATAGCCCACCGATTTGGTGGATTTTACAGTACTGTATAGACTGCGGCATTTATATAAATGTGTTAAGGGGATACGGGTAATGCCTTAATGCTATTTTAATACTTTACTGACAGACATTACATATATAGCGTATATTACCACATGTAAATAGTTTAACGGATCCTTAGAGATGGAAATCCCGAAACATCTCTTAAGTTACTGCACACACGTTATACATTGGATAGGAGATGTAAAATCCCACAAGTATCTCTGAAGCCATTACTCAGCTTGAGCTTTTCAATATTGAAGACTATCTTTCTGGAGGACGAATATGAAGATTTAGTGTATTGTTACTGTTTATTATAGTTATCCCGCTACATCATGTTGTTCTGCTGCAGTATCCTATTATACCTGATGTATGTATAACTCTGATTTATGTTAAAAGTGTATTCAAATGTTAAATGCAAAATAACTTTATGAACTGTTTATTTGATTATTATATTTTATCTTTCCGCTGTGAGATTCTATATTTTATTTTTCTTTCTTTTCTCTTATTTTCTTATTTACCCCATTGACAATCCTCCCCTTTGAAGGGTTTGAGTTAGACACGTGTGGTTTATTATCAATTTAAATCGTCCAAAAAAGTGGGTCCTTACAGTTGGTATCAGAGCTTTGGTTTAGCGATAACCTTAGCTTTGTGGGGTTTGATTCATTAGGGATAGGGAAGTAATACCCTAGAATGAGTTTGAAGGCGCACACACACACACACAGATATATATATATATATATATATATATATATATATGAGAGCATACTTGTTAATGTTATAAAATGTTTTATATTGTGTTTACTTATCCGTTGAGTTGTTTATGAACTCTAGTTGGTGCATGGGACACCATGTCATTGATAAAGGTTTCTAAACACTTAAACGAGGCAAGTCGACATAATATTATTTTAAAATTAGGTAAATGAAATCATTTTACCTAAATTATATTTTACATATACAAAATGATAAATTTCAATGGATGTTAGTTGTTAAGATATGATAATATTTAGTTGTCATCGATTATTGAGTGAATAAAATAAAAACGAATACTTTGTGAATTCTATTTCACGAAGCATTCGATAATTAAATTTAATTGAAATGTAATTATAACAAGAATTGTTTACAATAACAAATTTATAAATTAATGAAAGGTTTTGATAATAAGGTAATGATATTTTTTAAGTATATTTATAATGTAGCTTATCAAAAAGGAAGGATTTAAAAGTCGAATTTTTTTTAATTTAAAACCTATTGATTTCAAAATTATTTTCAATGCCTTCAAAATTAATAATAATATTATTTGAAAGTATTTTGACTAGAAATATATTTTAAAATGATTTTTGAAAGATATAAAAGCATTGAACTCACTTTGGTTGCTAGAAAATAATTTTAGGAATGACTGCAGCATCGTCAGTATTCATTTTCGAGTTTCTGAGTGAGAATTGATACTAAAAGGAATTTGTTTTCGATTAAAACAAGTTTTGATTGAGCGAAAATATCCTAAGTATGATTTTGATGAATATATGAAAATAGTTTTGAACTTATAATTGAAAATAGTATAGATGAAAAAATAGTCTATAATTTATGAATTTGAATAGGAAAATAAAATAAAATTTTAAATTGGTTAAATATTTTGGTTAAGCAAATCTGAATTTGAGATATGAAAAAAAGAATCAACCTAAGAAATGCTAAATAGATCGAGTTAGTGAAACGAAAGAAATAAAATGAAGTCTAACTTAAGAAGCTTAAATAAAAGTGAATTGTAATGAAATGAATTAGATAAAATAATGGAATGAAATCTTAAGTGAATAAATTCGTATAACTTATAGATTTGAGAAATATTGAGCTAATAAAAATTTTAAATTTGTTGAATGTGAATGATAGGGAAGAGAAATTTTTTTAGCTTAGATAATGTTGAATAAATCGAGTAATGGACTAAAATGAAATGAAGTTTTACTTGACATTAAATGAATTGAATTGGATTGAATGAAACTAGATAAATTAGTAAAGTGAATTAATTCCACTTAAGCTATAAATGAATTAATGAAATGTAACATCCCGCCTTTTCGCACACTTTAAACCGACACACGTGCCAATTAAAAGCATACGCAAGGGCGGATTGTTATGTGGTAAATAAGAAAAATAGAGAAGAAATAAAACAAAATAGAATCTCACAGCGGAAGGATAAAATATAATAATAAATATACAGTTCATAAACGGTTACAAAACAGTTAATTCTTCTTTATACAATAAATATCAGAGTTACACATACCAATACAAACAATGCAGCGGAACAGTATGAGTGTGGTGCCATACTATAAATAAAATACTACGACTCCTTCGTCTTCGTCCTCCAAAGCTAAAGTCTTCGATCCTGAAACGCTCGGACTGACCCGAGCGAATTTGAAAAGACAAAAACACTCGAGTCAGACTAAAAGATCTTATGTGAGTTAAATTAACAGAAATAAATATGAGTACAGTAACTCAAGAGATGCTCGGGATTTACATCTCCTAAGGATCCGTTAAACTATTTACTATGTAGTATATTGCGCTATTATAATAGTGTCTATTTATAAAATAAACTTACTTTTTAATAGCGTTAAGGGGTTACCCATATAGCCCTTAACACAAATAATGCCAGTAGTCTATACAGTACCGTAATACCTCCTGATCTGGAAGCTACCAGAGGATACTCCATAGGTACGACACAAATAGAAACTCGTAGTAAAGGCTCGGTATGGTAGGTGACACGGCACAACTAGGCAATGCCAGAGTAGATATACCAATTGCTATCCAGGCTGGTGGAAACGCGTAGCCGCAGTTACCGCCCACCTCGGACTAACTCCCCAAAATCAAAATATAGAAGTGGCCACTGAATCAATCCAAAATCAAAGTATAATATCGAAGAGGAGGGTCCGATCAGAGGAATGACCTCATTGGCCTGAGAATCGCTCCTGTTTTAGCCACCTTATGCCAACTCACGGGAGTCGGGTCCACGTATTTACCTTACAGGAAACGTCGCCACCACCTACTTCATTCTGGAATCTCCACCGCGTACACGGTTAGTCAAAGTGGTTTTCGGTATCGACAGAGAGTATGTCAGATATCCGATCCCGGTCTCTTTGCCAACCCATCGTTATTATAACACCGCGGTCATTTAAAAATAGGTTATACTTTAAAAATCAGAATAAACATTCCATTTCATAACCATGAATACGATATCATTTCAAAACCCAAAACCATATTTTATCACTTATCCCAAATATAATTCTTTTCCAAAATCAAAATGCGTTAACTTCATATCGTCTGAAAATCAAATATTTTCAAAGCATAGTATTTTGAAAATCATAATTTAAAACCATAACTTCTATAAAAAAAACTTGAATGGTTTGGACATTCGACGGTATATGAATTAAATGGTTTAACTTAAATGTTACTTTGTAAAGAAAATAGTTCTCATGGCTTTACAAATACATTTCTTTATAAAGTCTAAACCAAAATTAATATTATCTCTCTCAAGTTCCAAAACCACTTCAATTTATTTATATATACGTATATCCATTTTGAGTAACAATATTTCAAACTAAAATTGGATTTTATTCTTTCAACAGATCAATTGTTCTATTAATTAGTCTTGAATATTCACATAAAATCCATAAATAATAAGACTTCAATTTCTAGTAATAAAATATATATATTTTCCCAATTCAAATTATACTAGAATATCCATTTCAATTTATTTTGGGAAAAATCCAATTATAAATATCATATCTTAAAATTTCCAAACTTAACATTTAAACATATGATATAAATTATTAAACTCCATTTTCTTAATTTTTTTTCCATTTTTAAATAAAGGTTTTTATACACCTTTTAATTTCAAAATTTTCAACTTCATATGTATATATATGGAAGAATAATATTTATACAATATAAAATTTAAGATTTTTAGAAACCGTATTCCATCCAAACCATAGAAATCACATTAAAATAGTTATATATAGACCGCGGTGCCTGTATAAAATTTTCTATCCTATGGTCAAGTGATACGGATATTTATCATTTCAATCCGCAATTTAAAAGATATAAAATTTTACGGTTGTATATCATTTCAAACCACAATCCCGAATGAAATGAAATATGCATGATAATTCGTAATTTTATGATATTCAATAAACATCCATCAACATCATCCATCATCCAATCACAATCATCAAGCAATATCAATCAATAACAATTTATATTTGATAATATATAACAGGTAATAACTGGCAATTTTATTCAGATTAAATTTAACAACTATAAATCTAACAGTTGATATTCAGTAATAATTTATATAACTGTTAACTAGCAGTTTATAGGCAAACAAATAAATTCTAACTGTAAATTAATACGCAATAAATAAATAAATTAACAGTTAAATTCAATAAATGCAATTCAACAGCTATGATGAAATAAACATGCCAAATACTCATAAATAAATTTCTATTCATTTCTAAAATTAATTTATCAAACATAAAAGCTTCTAGTAGTTGTGAATGGGTTAAAACACTCACCTTTTGAATTTAAATCGAATTTAAATTCGATTTAAACCCAAAAATTCGTCCGTCTCAGAATTCGTCCAAACCAGCGTCAAAACGTCAGAAATTCCGATACGATCCCAGCAAAACAAACCGCGCGTGAATCAGAGCTCGTATGCAAAAGTTATGAAAATTTGAAAAATGGAAAAATTCTGGTCCTGGGTCGACTTCGGGTTCGACTTCGGTGCGCCGCCTCAATTCCCCGGTGCTTGCTTGGAGTTTTCGCCAAAACGACCCGGAGCGACCCGAGTCATTTTCTTCCTGACCCGAAGTTGCTCTAGGGTTTTCTCCCATGAAACCCGAAGCGCGACCAGAAGCTGCTGCAGATCCGCAATTTTTTTTTTTTTTTTAAAAAAAATTTGAATTTTTTTTTTTTTTGGAATTTGGGAATTAGGTTTTTTTTTCTGCCATTAGAATGAGGAGGTGAGAAGGAGATGTATGTATAGAAAATGAAAATAAGGAGTGACTAGGGTTTATAACCGTGCTTATATAGGTAGACTAGAGATAGCGTAGATGGATCGGATAAGTGAACGTACGAAACAAAGTATGGCCCAAAAAGCCCGCTATGCCTCCGGAACCGAATTTATTAAATCTATATATCCAAATAGGTATTTTAAAATATTCTGAACGCGATGGAAAAAGTTTCACGTCCAAATTTGGTCGTATGAAGAAGTTATGCTGAAAACAAAATTTCCAAATTGATTTCAAATTGATTTTATTAAAATTAATTTCAAGGCGTTTCGCGTCTGTACGATCAAACGACAGGTCCGATCGATACGAAACTTGGAACCCTATAATAATTTACCGATACGGATCCGATGAAACTAGTTTCGTCGAAATCCGAGTCCGTGGCCAAAATGGCTATTTTTATATTAATTAAATAGATTAAAATAAATCATAAAAAATCCAAATTTTTATTTAACTTCAAATATTGACTAAGTTTTATCGCCTATAAAATTCAAAATCAATTTCAATGATTAAACAAGATTAGATGTGAATTAAAAGTTGACAAGATATAAATTGCAGTGTTCATTTCTGCACTTTCTTATTATTTAGAAATTATAAATTTTATTCTCAAAACCCAATTATTTAATCTTATACTTTTATACTCTCAACTTAAATCCAAAACAAAGATGCCCTTTAACATGTCTACGTTTTCACTTTAATATCCGCCAATTCCTTTTTAATTCAATAACGTGCAATTTAACGTTAAATTCCCTTTATTTATGCAATAAATGCAATTATTGAATCTAATACTCAATTTAATTTATAAATCCTAGTTCCTAAAATCTATATCAACAATAGGTCAATTTATAAATAGAATTACCCTTAACTTCACCTAACAGAATTAACTACTTCATCTACCAACAAATCTACGCTAATTGCACTATTAAATCAGTTAATTGAAATTAAGTCTACATTAAATCTTATAAATTATAAATGCAATCTCAATAAATTCATCTATGGATTTAGACTCTTCCTATACAGTAATTAAACATTTTGTGGGTATAAATAACCTTTGGGTTATAATACGTTTCATTTGTGCATTCTTTATTCCTTATAAATTCTCCTTTATTAAATAGGCACATAAACAACCCAAAATAATTTATTCAGATCTATTTCAACTATTTCCATTCTTAACAAAATAAAATAAATGGTTAACCTACACTTGTCATTCTTTTATATTCAAATTCACTAACAACATTATTAACAACAATGTTGCTATAGACTTTAATTAAATAAATTATATGAATGGTAAAATTTGGTAATTATGACAAACGCCCAAATATATGTACTACTTGTTATTATGAATTCCATCTATTACTTTCTAAATGCCTTTGTCTTCTCATATCCCATTTACTACCAAACTGCAAATTTAGTTATAGCTTATCGATACATAATCACCTAAACAAAACAAATTTTATTACTATCTTAAGTCCATTTATTATAGTTTAATTCCCTTAATTGAATCAAATGCTTTTTTTTTTACATTCTTACCATTCCTTCCTATTATAAATTCATTAACGGATTTACAAATCTCTTTCTTCCAAATATTAAATAACCAAACTGATTACAACCATTGTTCTTATCAAATTTTCATAAATTTGTTCAAATCTATACTCTTTTTCCATATAAATAAATTTTATGTTACTACTAGATTTTTATCCACTACAGACATTAAATTTTTACTATCTACACTTATTACATCTTTGTATTAATGAATCCGATTCAAGTTAATATTTATATTAACATTCACAAATTCAACATTTATATGTTTCTTAAAATTAACTTCCAACCAAATGTGCCAATTTACATTTCATTTCTATTCAATATATATTCATTTTATTCCATTCATTCGGTTACTGCATTGAAATATATTTACTCTCTAATACTAACGTTATTATCATTAAATTACGATTGGATTCCAAGTTTTTATTCAATACCTTGAACAATAACTTACATATTAACCAAATCCTTCTTCTACTTAATTCAAATTGGATTATGTTCCAATTCCTATAACCTAGGTCTTGAGTCACCATTTACATAATTAAATTTATCGTTTATTTCAATCTTCGTTTATAATTTAAAGTTCTACTAAACTAAATTACAAAACTTATGAACTTTAACAAATTTAATCCACCATTAAATTTTTCTGATGTTTATATATTGCAATTCAATTCAGTTATTATTTCATTAATACCATTTTAATTAACTAATTATGACTTATAACCACAACACAAATCTTCGTTATTCTACCTATTGCCATATAACATTTCAATTGTTAAATCTTAAATCTCAGTTACTATATCCAACTCCTACATTTATTATAAATTAGATTAAAAATTATATTAATTCAATTCATTTAATATTATTAATTTAACGGCTCGTTACAATCTCCCCCACTCAAAACTTTTCGTCCCCGAAAAGGAAAAAGAAGGGAGAAGGAAGAATAAACAGTACATCTTATTTCAAATATTAACTTATAAACAATAATTTACTGGATTAATTTCCTTTAATGAAATATACCCGTTTATAATCATTACAACCTTTTATACTTAAATCATTAAAGTTTGGAAAATATTCAACAAAATTCTAAGTCCAAAATTTACGAAATTTTTTGGCAGAGTCTCCTTTGTACGGTGAGGCTCAGGAGAAAGTATAATATCAAAATATACAAATATATTACATATATTATCAAAATATTATATCCCAACACGGAAAAATAGCGCTTTAAACGTAATCCGAAAACGTACCTATTTGTCGGGCAATATACGCTTATTATTTTGGAACCAAAAGCAGTAGCAGTTGCTTCCATCACCTATATTCACTTATATAATCTAAAAGGTTGAATATTTATTTTAAAGTGAACTATTCAAGTGGATTCAATCATTGATCAACCAAACAATTCAACAACCATCAACCTTACAAACAACATACATACACAAACGAAGCAACCATTTAATCCATCAAACAGATAGTTGTTTGGGTTCAAACTTGAAATTTGTATGAAATGGAATTAACTATCAAGTGCATCCTTTACTCAACAGTCTTAGATGGAACAAAGATAGATACTTATTCATTTAACCACTTCAAATTTCTTACCCAACAACATAAATCAAACAACACAATTCAAACCAACACCCAAATTTATTTATTATACATTTATCTCATGCTTCAATGGTTTGATTTTCTTTCTTTCATTTATGGAGTGATTTCTTTATCTCTTACAATTTTCATTTTCCATTTATCACAAAATTCATTATATTTGTATTCCAATTTATTTACTAAAGTTTCTATCATCTATTTATACTACTTACCTTTACTTATAGTAAAATTTCCAATTTAACTTAAGTCTATACAATTAATTCTCATTAATAATAGCAAATTAATAGAATACCTTTATTACCTTACTCTTCACTTGTAAGATTTCCCCTTACATTTTCCTACTAACATTGCAACTTTTTATTATATGGTAAGTTATGTATGTTTTAAGAATGTAAGTGAAAATTTACAAGTTTCTTCTCCATTCCTTTAATTAATATATATTCGTTTTATAAATTACAATTTCGACTTACCTTTAATCTCATTCATTTATTTAATGTTGAAGTTTCCATTATATTTAATTACAGTAACCCTCTACTTACACTTAATTTATTAACCTTATAACTTGCATTCCTATAAGTGAAAGATTTTACTCATTCATTAACTATGTATTGCAGTCATTTATATTTTTCCTACTTTCCATTATATTAGAATAGGGGAAATTAAGGCGTACTTAAGTTAATAACCCTACAATCAAACTTTATAAATTAAGGAATTTCATTTTATTTACTTAAGTTCATATCACCTATTAATAATTCTTGACTTATTTTCAGTAAAATTTCAATTATAACTTAAGTTTATACCACTAAATTCTTATTTATATAATAGCAATTCATAGAATAATCCAAAATTTCCAACATTTCAACTTGCATAATATTCTGTTCAAATATCTTAATTAACATTTCAACCTTTCATATTTGGTAAGTTATATATGTTTAAAGAGAAATGTAATTGAACTTATACTAGTTTAATCTCAATTCTTTTAATTCACTGATTTTCCAATAAATCTTTATCATTATTTATAATTTAAATTTTTAACTTCCTTTATACTTAGCATTAATTCTCTTACTTATTAGAGGTTTTCAATCCATTTATTACTTACTTTTTTTTTATTCCACTAAAATTTAACAATTAATTAATGGAAAATTTTAGAATTAAATTCCGGGTCAAATTTCAATTTATTTTTGAAATAATATGTGACGCCCCACCTCTATACCCACGCTAGCCAAGAACACTCCGGAGTAGTGCTGTCAACTAGCACGGAGAATAAGGCTGTTGAGGAGCGACCATCCATGTAATTGCTTATCACACGGTGGCTATAAATAATCTTCGGAAACAAACATAGAAACAATCATATCACAAATCAGTCACAGATATCCATATCACAAAGGCGGAAGAAGATATGAATATATAACTAACACATGAAAGTGTACATCAGAGTAGTGGTCAATAAGTCCACGATAATACAAAAGAATAGCAACACGTGCTATACAAAAGAATACAACTATGAGTCTATATCTCAAGTGTATACAACAAAAACTGCTAATCTAAACAGTTAGCCAAAAGTCAGAGTGATGAATCCTTGGGAAGAAGTCAAGCAGAAGCACCTGTAACATCTCGGTCTGACCCGAGTATTATTTAAGAAAATAATAAACGGATCAGTCTAGCTATAAATATCAGATGACATGATATAACATAAAAGATATGGCATAAACATAAACATCCATAACGACATACCACTATAAGTATGTAAACAATGATCAACAGAAGATCAATCAATAAGAGATAATCAATATCACAAGAATCTTCTCAAAGATTCGAAGAGGGCATCATACCCTAAACTTGTACTCATAACAAGTCAATGACATAAATTCCAGAAATCAACACGAGAAATCCAGAAATCATAAAAAGGGAAAGAGGCCTATCACATGACGGTCCGAAGACCATGGGGAGCTACCCCGCATGTGTGAATGGAATCACACAGATTGAGGTCAAGACTAACCAAAAAGCAGAAAGGTATGTGTGAATGGAATCACACAAGTGGTGTCTAGTCTAACCTTGCAATGAAAGAGACATCGCGCAATTGCTAGTCTAATTCATAAAGCGATCATCAAGATCAACGAGAAGTGTCAATTACACTAAGCTAGTAAATATAGAAGTTTAGCTTCATGTCCCATAACCACTTGCTTAACTTAAATATTTACGAACAAACTGTAAATCTTCACTAATAAAATTGTCACAAGAGGTTCAATCGAACAAGTCCAAGAATTAACCGACGAAGTGAACGCAAGCGTTTCATACCACTTGTTTTACTAAGTCGTTTAATTAGATTTCTCATCCGAGTGAGGTAAAGGCTTGTATATACTAATAGATTGGAAAACAGTTTAAGAAAAGAGCTTTGTTATTAAAAATAGAGTTGAAATTGTTGGTTAAAAGAGTTTTGATATTTACTACTAGTATTGAAACCTTTATATTATAAAGTGACAAAACACATAAGCAAGTGTAGAAACAATCAGTCACAAAGATCGCATACGGAGATGCGAATAAAATCCAAGGAAATCATCTCAATGTTTTTCAGATAAGATCCCCTACGGAGGGGGGGTCCAGGGGGGGTGGCAACCCCCCAAGGTGGGGGTGCGGGGGCAACGCCACCGCCTACGGGGTTCGACCTGCCCGGTCAGGTCGCGGGGGTCCAGGGGGCAGCGCCCCCGGCGGGGTGTGGGGCAGCGCCCCGACCAAAACGGTACGACCTAGTGAAGACAAAATGAGGTCTAACGACCTAAGGGGAATAGGGTCGAGCGACCTATAAAACTCGCGACCTAAAAGTTAGCAAGGTCGAACGACCTATAGAGGCATAGGGTGCAGCGACCTAAAACATCGCGACCTAGTGAAGACCTAAGGGAGGCGAGCGACTTATAAAACTCGCGACCTAAAAGTTAGCAAGGTCGAACGACCTATAGAGGCATAGGGTGCAGCGACCTAAAACATCGCGACCTAGTGACCTAACGGTTTAAGGGTCTTGCGACCTAACTGGAAACAAGGTCCAAACGACCTAACGACTTAAAGTGAAACCTGGCTGAGCGATATAAGGTCGGAGACGACCTACGACTTAACTCCATGTGAGCGACCTACGACCTATGTTTGCTACGACCTAACGAGTTCCAATAGTGAAGGCTTAAGGTCTAACGACCTAAGGGGTACGACCTAAGGTCTTACGACCTAAGGTGCTGAGGTTGGACGACCTAACCAAATTGCATATGCCATACGAGCTAAGGCCTAACGACCTAACTCCGAACGAGCTATACACGAGTGACCTAGGGCGCTAACTCGCAAACGACCTAACGTTAACTCGCGAACGACCTAACTCCAGGCGCGCCTTTTCAACGCGTGCGAGCTGAAGACCTGCCGACCTACGACCTAACTCCAAGCGACCTAAGGCCTAACGACCTATAGTGGACGAATGGGCTAAGGCCAGGAACGACCCAAATGAAGGTGACGACTTTTCCACGCGAACGACCTATAGATGCTGGGCGAGCTAAGGGGGACAGAGCGACCTAAGCCAGAAATTCACCCCAAAACACTAAAAAGTGGAGTTTTTCGCCAATCCAATCCAAACCAAATGCAAATGTGCATGCAAACATGATAGGGATGCATTTCCAATAGCCCAAGATAGATATAGACTAGAATTGTGAGATAAAAATCTCACCTTTGCACTAAAGTTTATGAAGATGAAGCTTGAAAGCAAGGAGAAGCAATCCAAAGCTTGAATCCAATATCTTCTACTTGAATTTGGAGTTGAATGTTGGATTTGCAATTGAATTTGAGCTTGGAGTTTTAATTTCCCATTCTCTTCACCATTTATGCCAAAGCTTGAGTTAGTTAGGAAATTTATGAAGAGTGAGGAGAAGAGGGTTGGAACTTGGGCTTAATAGGCTAAACTAACCCAAAGTCCAAAGCGGGAAAAGTTAGTGAAATTGCTATAACTCCAAACCTATCAATGTTTATACTAAAAAAATTGTAAACGACATTTCGAACTCAATGGAAGTGGTCTCGAGTCCTAATTTGACCATTTGCAAAAAGTAGCTTTTCGGACCAAAAACCGATTAACGAGTTAATATTTAAATAAAATATTTAAATACAAACTCGATAAATATGCGGTTGTTACATAATAGATAATTAATTTCTTACAACTTTTATATCTCTAATTACCTTTAATCAATTAAAGTTTTAAATAATTTCAAAACAAATCTGCAGTAGAATTTACTACAGTGGCCTTTCCCTTCGAAACTCGAAAATGAAAGTCGATGATGCGGCCGTCATCACCGAAATTATTTTCCAGCGACAAAGAGGAAAGTACAAACTTATTTTCTTCAAAATCCTCTTAAACCAATTCTTTCGAATTATACTAAATATTTATATAAGAAAATATTTATAAACCAAATCATTATATTTCATAAATCCTTTGAAAGAAGATTTCAAAAATCCCGAACTTAAGTTCTAAAATCTCCAATTTGATTTATTATAATTTCAACTTAGCTTTAATTGTTATAAATATTTTTATTTCCTAACACCCAATCTATAGCAACCAAATATATATATATATATATATATATATAAATATTTTTATATATATAGAAAATATAATAGGCAAAATTATTTCATTCACCTATATTAAAAACAAATATTACGTCTGTCTGTCCTATTAAGTGTTTAGAAATCCCTATTGATGGCATAGCGTCCCATGCATCAACCAGAATTTATAAATACAAAACGGAACAGAGTAACATAATATTAAAATCTTTTTATAAAACTAACAAATACGCTCTCTCATATATATACACTCAGCGACTCCCATAGGGTATTACTACCCTGTTAACCAAGAGTCAAACCCCACAAAGCCAAAGTTTATCGCTAAACCAAAGCTCTGATACCAACTGTAACATCCCGCCTTTTCGCACACTTTAAACCGACACACGTGCCAATTAAAAGCATACGCAAGGGCGGATTGTTATGGGGTAAATAAGAAAAACAGAGAAGAAATAAAACAAAATAGAATCTCACAGCGGAAGGATAAAATATAATAATAAATATACAGTTCATAAACGGTTACAAAACAGTTAATTCTTCTTTATACAATAAATATCAGAGTTACACATACCAATACAAACAATGCAGCGGAACAGTATGAGTGTGGTGCCATACTATAAATAAAATACTACGACTCCTTCGTCTTCGTCCTCCAAAGCTAAAGTCTTCGATCCTGAAACGCTCGGACTGACCCGAGCGAATTTGAAAAGACAAAAACACTCGAGTCAGACTAAAAGATCTTATGTGAGTTAAATTAACAGAAATAAATATGAGTACAGTAACTCAAGAGATGCTCGGGATTTACATCTCCTAAGGATCCGTTAAACTATTTACTATGTAGTATATTGCGCTATTATAATAGTGTCTGTTTATAAAATAAACTTACTTTTTAATAGCGTTAAGGGGTTACCCATATAGCCATTAACACAAATAATGCCAGTAGTCTATACAGTACCGTAATACCTCCTGATTGGGAAGCTACCAGAGGATACTCCATAGGTACGACACAAATAGAAACTCGTAGTAAAGGCTCGGTATGGTAGGTGACACGGCACAACTAGGCAATGTCAGGGTAGATATACCAATTGCTATTCAGGCTGGTGGAAACGCGTAGCCGCAGTTACCGCCCACCTCGGACTAACTCCCCAAAATCAAAATATAGAAGTGGCCACTGAATCAATCCAAAATCAAAGTATAATATGGAAGAGGAGGGTCTGATCAGAGGAATGACCTCATTGGCCTGAGAATCGCTCCTGTTTTAGCCACCTTATGCCAACTCACGGGAGTCGGGTCCACGTATTTACCTTACAGGAAACGTCGTCACCACCTACTTCATTCTGGAATCTCCACCGCGTACACGGTTAGTCAAAGTGGTTTTCGGTATCGACAGAGAGTATGTCAGATATCCGATCCCGGTCTCTTTGCCAACCCATCGTTATTATAACACCGCGGTCATTTAAAAATAGGTTATACTTTAAAAATCAGAATAAACATTCCATTTCATAACCATGAATACGATATCATTTCAAAACCCAAAACCATATTTTATCACTTATCCCAAATATAATTCTTTTCCAAAATCAAAATGCTTTAACTTCATATCGTCTGAAAATCAAATATTTTCAAAGCATAGTATTTTGAAAATCATAATTTAAAACCATAACTTCTATAAAAAAAACTTGAATGGTTTGGACATTCAACGGTATATGAATTAAATGGTTTAACTTAAATGTTACTTTGTAAAGAAAATAGTTCTCTTGGCTTTACAAATACATTTCTTTATTAAAGTCTAAACCAAAATTTATATTATCTCTCTCAAGTTCCAAAACCACTTCAATTTATTTATATATACGTATATCCATTTTGAGTAACAATATTTCAAACTAAAATTGGATTTTATTCTTTCAACAGATCAATTGCTCTGAATATTCACATAAAATCCATAAATAATAAGACTTCAATTTCTAGTAATAAAATATATATATTTTCCCAATTCAAATTATACTAGAATATTCATTTCAATTTATTTTAGGAAAAATCCAATTATAAATATCATATCTTAAAATTTCCAAACTTAACATTTAAACATATGATATAAATTATTAAACTCCATTTTCTTAATTTTTTTTCCATTTTTAAATAAAGATTTTTATACACCTTTTAATTTCAAAATTTTCAACTTCATATGTATATATATGGAAGAATAATATTTATACAATATAAAATTTAAGATTTTTAGAAACCGTATTCCATCCAAACCATAGAAATCACATTAAAATAGTTATATATAGACCGCGGTGCCTGTATAAAATTTTCTATCCTATGGTCAAGTGATACGGATATTTATCATTTCAATCCGCAATTTAAAAGATATAAAATTTTGCGGTTGTATATCATTTCAAACCACAATCCCGAATGAAATGAAATATGCATGATAATTCGTAATTTTATGATATTCAATAAACATCCATCAACATCATCCATCATCCAATCACAATCATCAAGCAATATCAATCAATAACAATTTATATTTGATAATATATAACAGGTAATAACTGGCAATTTTATTCAGATTAAATTTAACAACTATAAATCTAACAGTTGATATTCAGTAATAATTTATATAACTGTTAACTAGCAGTTTATAGGCAAACAAATAAATTCTAACTGTAAATTAATACGCAATAAATAAATTAAATTGACAGTTAAATTCAATAAATGCAATTCAACAGCTATGATGAAATAAACATGCCAAATACTCATAATGTAACGACCCGCTATTTTGGACCATTCAAATCGATAATAAAACCGTACATGTTCGACTTGAATAATTCAAAATACCGAATTGTTAATAAAAATTTGGCAAAACTTAAAATATACAATAAATCAATCAATCACAGATCACAGAGTAATATAATGCAGCGGAATAAATAAAGAATAGTAGTTCATGAAGCTACTATATACATCATAGTTAGAAATAAAATACAACCGAATAGTTCAAATGCAGTGAAGTCTCCCATGCAACAGATGACTTCTCTGAACCAATCAACTGGAAAGGCTGGAATCTGAATCGATAGTTGGATTTCCAAATGAAGCTCCGAACTCCAAAGGTGGGTCTCAAATGCTGTATCACTCAGTCTGACCCGAGCGTAAAGCAAAACACAAAACACTCGAGTCAGGATTAACATTCTTATATCAATAAATCCAACTCAAGTGAAATATCAACTGAAATACAAATAACTTAAAGGATGTCTGGAATGACCATCCTCTAAGGGTCCATAGAACTATCTACAAGGTAGAAATATACACTATAACACCGTGGCCATTTCTACTTATTTTATACTTCAAACTAAATATCATTTTCACTTATATTTCCCCAAAATGGTATTTTTATATTTAATAATTTATACAGTAAAGTATTTCAATTCCCTCAACTTAACAAAATCATCAACCCGACCTTCCCATTTAAAATAAATTCAACCTCAATTTATTAATTTAAATACAACTCCATTTCTAAAATAACCACTTAAACTTTATCGATTTCGAACTTGGGTTTGAAATCACAAATACCCTTTTACATTTTAATATTTCAAAACTTTAAATATTAAACGTTTCAAACTAAATATTATTTCAATTTAGTTTTCTATATAATAGATTCAATTTATATTGATCCAAATACAGATCTGAGACACAATTTAAAACCAATTAAATTCTAGTATAATTCAAAGCTCTAATATTCTTCATTTCAAAGTCCAGTTAAATAATTTCATAAAGATTTTGATTTAAACGAATTATTATTTAGCCTTGAAATATTCCCTCATTTGATTCAATATCATTTAAGTACCTTAGATTGCACGTTACTCAATACTTCTTTAATTTCGTGGAATATTAATTAAATCACTTAAATCAAAATCCAGTTACAAAATCATACCTTTAAATTCCCATTCAATAATTTCAAATCGATTTAATTAAATAAATCCTTATTTAAATACCATTTAGATAAACCTACATTTATCTCCCAATCTTAGTTAATTGCAGCATACTATTTGGAATAAATTTACATAAATATTTAACCTAATTTATGCATTAAATCAAATTTTTGACTAAATTAAATATTGTTAAATCTATATATATCATTACCCTTTATATATAAAAATTTAAGAATTAACATTAAATAAGACTATATATTTCTTTCCAAAACAATGAATTAAATTTCAAAATATTTATATATGGACCAACGATGTCTGTATATATTTCTTATCATATAGTCAAGTGTTACGGATATTTATCACTTCAATCCGTACACTAAATGTATACGGGTGGATAGCATTTCAACCCGTAATCTCAATTCAATAAAATGAAAATCGCTTGGGTTTATCATTTTAACCCATAACGATTTCTATACTAACAGGGAACTTGCAGAGTGATAACGGATATGAAAATAATAATAACAACAGGCATATATCATCAAAATAAATATATAAACAATAGGATATGGTGTCATGTCCCATAAGTGAACAGTTACAGATAATAGCATATATAACAGATTTACTAGCTTCACGGTATATTTCAATTGTCATTTCAATTGAAATCAAATTTAATAAATAAAAGAACGTTAATCGTGAGTGATTACTCACCTTTCGAGGCTAGAGATGATTTGTCGATCAAACGAGCTATGAATCCAGGCATGAATTTCGACAAAAGCTAGATTGGCACATATTCAACGGATAAGCTGATAATACGAATCGACGAAACAAATTAGAATCGGCTCGATAGGAAAGGAATTATATATAAATATATTCAAAATTGGTTTCGATACCCTATAAATTTAAATCAAAAATTTATTTATTATCAAATAACTATAACCATATATTATGCTTTAACAGTCCTCGTAATAATATATACACAACACCATATATAGTTAAGGTTACAGCCATGCAATATGAAGAAAGAAAAAAAAAATTCCAATACTTAAGGCTGGGTACACTTACATAAAAATTAAATGTTTATAAACAACATGTTGTCTATCCTTAAAATCTACAACCAAATTTTTTTTCTCTAATATGTATTCATCACAACAACGTATTTAAATTTTATACAACTTCTGCATATTTTATACTTGAATGAACCTGTCAATCTGCCCAACCAATTTTAT
Source organism: Allium cepa (assembly GCA_030765085.1). Classification (NCBI taxonomy): domain Eukaryota; kingdom Viridiplantae; phylum Streptophyta; class Magnoliopsida; order Asparagales; family Amaryllidaceae; genus Allium; species Allium cepa. Next base: position 448,944,757 of record CM060931.1, read on the forward strand.
TCTCACGTCTTATGTACCCATATGCAGACTCAATACTATACTATTGAAATAAGATGAAACTTAAATTTTATATGTATACATAACTGTGCAGAATAATTATATTACATATCAGTTTATATATAACTTACTCCCTTTCATATATAACCAAATCTGTCCATATCTATGTATTTAACATATTCTGTTCTATACTTCCGTATACAACATATTACAATGTATTATAATATGTTTATATATGTATATATATGCGCTACTCAACAAGGATATGCAACCTATGTATGCCTAAGATTTGAAATGCAGACCATATAAAAATAAACTGTCAACTATGCAAGCTATCATTATTATATTCAAAACTTATATAAAACCTTACATATAAACTGGCATGCTATAAAATTTTCAACAATCTGTACCTCTTTTAACAATCTGCTATATACCTAACAAAAGAATTCTAAACCCGTTTCCTAATAAATTTGTAAACGAAGAGTTGAATATAACCACATACTCAAATCCAAAATATCTAGGTAGTAAATTTTAAAACGATACTTAAACCATATTTATAAAGATATATATACCTACTTTTCAAAATAGTAACATTTATACAACTTACGTTTAAAAGACATATCTATATAGCCCAACCAGATTTTATAACTTATATTTTATGTTAAAAAGTAACTTACATAAAATCTAATATTATAAACATATATACTTTATATAACTCATTTTAAAAATATCAAATCATATTATATAACTAATATTTTAAATACACTAACAAAATATTATTATATAAGTATATAAATTGTATGCAGAGCATCCCATATTCGCCTAAAAGAAATAGAACATAGCTTGTATAGGGTTTTAATATACTGTATACGAATATAACTTACAAATAACAGTAAACTTGGAATAAATAGACTAATACAATGCATATACCCTCCTTAAACAACCTATATAAATCGAATAAGATACGCGGCAGCAAGATAGGAAAACAACTTACGCTAATTTCCTCAAATGATAATAACGCATCATAAAAAACTTTATATATATTCAACAAGTATTTCTAGAGGACAAGCTCGGTCAGAGGCGGAACATGGTGGCCGGTGCGAGGCTAAGGTGAGGTTGAGTCAGAGGAGGGGAAGCCGATGGTGGAGGGCTCAAGGGCGGCTGTTGGCTGGAGCAACGGCGAAGGACGGTGGCCGTGGGGTGCTCGGTTTGGGGTAGGCTGCGGGGTTGTAGCCGGCAACAGGGTGAGGACGAGGTGGATCTGCATCAAGGAGGACGCGCGGCTGCTCGCGTTGATGAAGGCTGAGGTGGCGGGGTAGTACGGCAGTGGGGTGGCTGACGGGCTTTGGGACGTTGGCAGTTGGATCACAGCGGAGATGAAGGAGGGCGGAGGCTGCTGCATGCCTTTATGGTGGAGGAGAAGGTCGGTGGCCGAGCACTGTGGTGATGGGTGGTGTGGTTTGTCGTCACGTGGAGGAGAGGTGGCTCGCGAGTGGAAGATGAGCTGTGCTTTGCATCAGTATTTAATTGAAGGAGGAAGGTGGATTTGATTCTAAAAAGAAAAAGGAAGAGTAGGGGAATTGTTTAAGTTGAATCAAAGAAATGGATATGGGGAGGCACTAAAAAAGAAACGAATATATATATATATATATAAAAGTAACAAAGCCATGGTTTCAGGTGACGATTTGGTGATAAATCTTCACGTTGACTCATAAAAATCAAAGGAAATAAATGACCGTATGTTTTCAATTTGAAGAGGCAGGGAAAAGTGAACGGTAAGATATTGAAAGTCACACGCAACTCAAGACGTATTTTATCCCATAACCGAAACTATAGAAAGGAAATGCTAGGAATAGATAAGTCAAATATATTTGAACGCACAGGAAATTAAAAGGAATTGTAACGGTCAAAAGCTATGATTTAGCCGAAGATTATTAAAGCCATTTACTGTTGTTTGGAATACACGGCTACATGGACAAATATAGAAAGAGAGGAAACGTAAAGGAATTAATAAAAGAAATAGTGAGTGCGAAATAACGTATATCATTTATACGCTTCAACTCTTCGAATGGCATGGGATGGCAACAGCTGTACACTGATTTAGAAGCTATTAAAGCAATTTATTTTACTGCTTGGGATTCATGGTGAAGTTTGAAATGCAAAGCAAAGTTAACGGTCAACATTAAAGGTACCGTTACAATGAACACTTTATTGGTTCTGTCACATACCGGACCTCAGAATACAGAAATAAATATACTATTGAGATCAGCACGACGAGACGATCCCAACGGTATACAAATATCAGTGGTACGATTGAATTATAAAAATTCAGATTTTCTACTAGCTGAAAAAAAAATGCAGAAAATAAGAACGACGGAGCTATAGAAGTCCGAATTTTGAAAAACTAGAGATGACGCCTTGCTCAGAAGAGGATTTAGAATTTTTCTATGTAAAAATATTCAGATTTGGAAAATAATTATTGTCAACCATTATTAGCTAGCTTGAATTTAATAGATTTACATAATAAATAAATTTTCATAAAATGAATTGAAATTTTAAAATTTGCTATGTTTAATTGGACGTAATCCAAATATTAAATTTTATTTCAAAATATTATTAAAATTTCACAAATATTTAGTTAAATATATAATGAAAATCAATTAAAATTTATTAAAATTTTACGGGTCGTTACACTCTCCCCCACTCAGAACTTTTCGTCCCCGAAAAGGAAGGAGGTAGGAGAAAACGACCAGAAATTTATAGATTGCAAGATAAGATAAACAACAAATTTTAAAACTACTCAAATTTATTTGAAATCTTTATTTGGAACTTCATTTGAAATTCAAATTTTCTATAATGCTATAATACTTTTCAAACTCCTTTGAAACCATTATTTACATTATTATTTATATTTACAAAGACTATTGGAACTATTAAATCCAAAATTTATGAGAGATTTTATTTTATTTATTTTTTATTTTTTTTTTTTTAACTCAAGATACCTTTCAAATATTATCAATAAATTAATAATCATTCTCTTTAAAGAGTTTCATTTAATTAATAACTTCAAAAATATTTACAATATTTAAAAATCTTCTATTAAACCAAGTAGTATATAAATAACCAGTATTTTAAAGGTTACATTCAAAAGGAAAGAAAAGGTAGATTCAGGAAACAGAATATAGGTGATAAATAAGCTGAGCAGATACGGTAGATTCAAAAGATAGCATCGGGCACGAATAATTAAACTAGAACCATAAGAATTTAAATTTCAAATGTTAATTCAAAATTTCTTTGTGGTTCAAAATACTTTTATAATAAAATACCTTTATAATACTATTATAATGAAATACTATTTATCGGAATAGATTATCCTTTCGAAAATACTTTTATAACTCGATGCTTCAACAGGTTTATCCTCGTTCTTGCAGACTCTGGCAATGCGTTGATCAGGCGCAAAGCTAGAATTCTTCAAGTACTTGGTAGACCCGTTTCAACACCTAGTGAAAATACTTGAAAAACCATTTAAAACAGATATGGAAAGTACGATCCAAACAAAACAATCAAACCAAAACCTTTGTCCGATCATGGTTCGCAGATACACAATGGTTACGCCTGGTTCCCCCAGGAAACAATCCATATCCGTAAGCTTTCTCAGCCCTGCGAGTTACGCCATGATGACTAGTAGAGTGCAGGATACACAATGGTTACGCCTGGTTCCCCCAGGAAACAATCCGTACCCCCAGGCAAGACTCAGCCAGGCACTTGCGCTACTATTCGCGACCTACACAGATTGCAGGATACACAATGGTTACGCCTGGTTCCCCCACGAAACAATCCGTACCCCTAGGCAAGACTCAGCCAGGCAATTGCGCTGTGCATTCACGAGAAAAAAAAGGAGAGACCGTGGGTTACGCCACGGTGGGAATACTCGAGTATTACATCCGGAAAACCAAAATCAGAGAGAATAATATCGATAGAATGAATCCACGCTGTGGCCACAAGCGGATATCAAGCAGAAGGCACTTTCCATATCTTTACTTGGAAAATATATATCATATAGTACCTTTTCAAATACTTCCAAATATCATACTTATATAAAGTCCATTATATATAGGATTCCTTTCTAAAACGAATACTTTCCGAATCAATAGTAGATCAAATCATACTTATATAGACTTTGATTATATACAATTCTCTTTCCAAATTGAGTACCTTTCAAATCAATAGATTTCAAATCACTTCCATACTTATACAAATCCATTTTATATAAGTCCGACCACTACCCAAATCAAGTGCTTAATTATACAAGGTTCTCAATTTCAAATCATTCAATATCAAATTTAGTTCCAAAGTCATATATGAATTCACCAAATTTCTTCCAAATTAGATATCCTAATTTCAAAGTTCCCCAAAATAGTAGGTTTAGAAAATTATCCCAGTTTCCAGATTAAAATAATTCAAGTCAAACAAATTCATTTCCAAAATCATCATATAAGTACTGGTTTTAAATTTTCAATTAAATTTCAAAACCCAATATTTTCTCACAATCCATTATCCTCAAAATGGTTTCCAACTTTATACTTATCCCTTTTAAACCTTTAAACTATCCATTTCTATGTGAAATATCCAATTTACCTTTTTGAAAACCATTATTCAACTATTTTTTCCAAACATTTCAAAACTAAATTTATATTCTTAATCAGACATTTTATACTCTTCGAAATTTCTTAGTTTTGAAAATTTAATCTCGATTTGGAAGTGTTCGAACATTTAAAATAGTTAGGGAAATCAAATTTTCAATTCAAGAGTTGAAAATCAACAATAAATCAATAAATCAATTATTAAATCTGGAACTCGAGGACTAAACACCGGTCTCACTTTAAATTGTTTCAAATATATACATATATCTTTCTAAAATATCAAATTATACTTCAAAATTTGAAATCAAAAACGGTTTACAAAATCACTCACATAGCGAAGCTATTAAATTGGCCTCTCCCCCACTCTGAGGCTCGAAAATCAATGTCGATGATGCGTGCACTCATCACCGAAATTATTCTCCAGCGTCATAAGTGAGTTCTGGACTTCTATTTTCTTGAAAACTTCTTTGAAAACTCCTTCAAAATTATTGGAATTCATTTGAACTCATTTGAAACATTTCTTATTTGGAAAAAAATACTTTTAAATCGTATTATTTATATATATTTTCCAAAATCTTAAGACCAATTCCAAAACACCGGAATTCAATCCTCGAATTTCAAATTTAACAATTCAGTTATAAATCATTTTTTTATGTAGATCAGATTCTTATATTTTTCAAAATTTCAATTCTTTCAAAACCCTCTTATATAGAATGACATATCTTATTTGCTTTATACATATAGGTATATCATCCTTATTGAAACAATTTCTTTTTATATATAGGATATAATTTTGATATATAAAGCAATTTCAAAATACAAACATACCCGATTTTCAAAGGATAAATTAAGAATGGATTTCAAACAAAGATGGAGGTTTAAATTAGAGGAACTCTAATCAATAGAATCCTGATACGAAGACAGACTCAACAAAGTTGAGAAAATCAAAATACAAAATAGAAGATGGATATACTTCTATAAATCGCGGGCGACCTTAACCGGGTTAACCGTGACTTCAGGGATATGCTCGATGCGGGATTCTAAAACAAATCGATATTCGTTTGCCAAATATAGAATTCGGCATATCAAGATGTATCAGCATCGTAAACCGAGGGTACAGAAATCTTCGGTGAATCAATGCCAATTGTACGGAGTTCATCCGTTTTACAAAACATTTAGTGGAGTCATTGGATACTCCAGAATCAAAAGAACATAAATAGAGGGAGACAAGAATGAATTTCGGAATCGAGAGGCATTCCAAAATTCGAAGGAAATCGAGTCGAAAGGAAGAGATTCAACTCGAGCGAAAGTGATTCTGTAAATAAATTTACCATATATGTTAAATTTTTCCTAGAGCCAAAGCTCTGATACCAACTGTAACGACCCGCTATTTTGGACCATTCAAATCGATAATAAAACCGTACATGTTCGACTTGAATAATTCAAAATACCGAATTGTTAATAAAAATTTGGCAAAACTTAAAATATACAATAAATAAATCAATCACAGATCACAGAGTAATATAATGCAGCGGAATAAATAAAGAATAGTAGTTCATGAAGCTACTATATACATCATAGTTAGAAATAAAATACAACCGAATAGTTCAAATGCAGTGAAGTCTCCCATGCAACAGATGACTTCTCTGAACCAATCAACTGGAAAGGCTGGAATCTGAATCGATAGTTGGATTTCCAAATGAAGCTCCGAACTCCAAAGGTGGGTCTCAAATGCTGTATCACTCAGTCTGACCCGAGCGTAAAGCAAAACACAAAACACTCGAGTCAGGATTAACATTCTTATATCAATAAATCCAACTCAAGTGAAATATCAACTGAAATACAAATAACTTAAAGGATGTCTGGAATGACCATCCTCTAAGGGTCCATAGAACTATCTACAAGGTAGAAATATACACTATAACACCGTGGCCATTTCTACTTATTTTATACTTCAAACTAAATATCATTTTCACTTATATTTCCCCAAAATGGTATTTTTATATTTAATAATTTATACAGTAAAGTATTTCAATTCCCTCAACTTAACAAAATCATCAACCCGACCTTCCCATTTAAAATAAATTCAACCTCAATTTATTAATTTAAATACAACTCCATTTCTAAAATAACCACTTAAACTTTATCGATTTCGAACTTGGGTTTGAAATCACAAATACCCTTTTACATTTTAATATTTCAAAACTTTAAATATTAAACGTTTCAAACTAAATATTATTTCAATTTAGTTTTCTATATAATAGATTCAATTTATATTGATCCAAATACAGATCTGAGACACAATTTAAAACCAATTAAATTCTAGTATAATTCAAAGCTCTAATATTCTTCATTTCAAAGTCCAGTTAAATAATTTCATAAAGATTTTGATTTAAACGAATTATTATTTAGCCTTGAAATATTCCCTCATTTGATTCAATATCATTTAAGTACCTTAGATTGCACGTTACTCAATACTTCTTTAATTTCGTGGAATATTAATTAAATCACTTAAATCAAAATCCAGTTACAAAATCATACCTTTAAATTCCCATTCAATAATTTCAAATCGATTTAATTAAATAAATCCTTATTTAAATACCATTTAGATAAACCTACATTTATCTCCCAATCTTAGTTAATTGCAGCATACTATTTGGAATAAATTTACATAAATATTTAACCTAATTTATGCATTAAATCAAATTTTTGACTAAATTAAATATTGTTAAATCTATATATATCATTACCCTTTATATATAAAAATTTAAGAATTAACATTAAATAAGACTATATATTTCTTTCCAAAACAATGAATTAAATTTCAAAATATTTATATATGGACCAACGATGTCTGTATATATTTCTTATCATATAGTCAAGTGTTACGGATATTTATCACTTCAATCCGTACACTAAATGTATACGGGTGGATAGCATTTCAACCCGTAATCTCAATTCAATAAAATGAAAATCGCTTGGGTTTATCATTTTAACCCATAACGATTTCTATACTAACAGGGAACTTGCAGAGTGATAACGGATATGAAAATAATAATAACAACAGGCATATATCATCAAAATAAATATATAAACAATAGGATATGGTGTCATGTCCCATAAGTGAACAGTTACAGATAATAGCATATATAACAGATTTACTAGCTTCACGGTATATTTCAATTGTCATTTCAATTGAAATCAAATTTAATAAATAAAAGAACGTTAATCGTGAGTGATTACTCACCTTTCGAGGCTAGAGATGATTTGTCGATCAAACGAGCTATGAATCCAGGCATGAATTTCGACAAAAGCTAGATTGGCACATATTCAACGGATAAGCTGATAATACGAATCGACGAAACAAATTAGAATCGGCTCGATAGGAAAGGAATTATATATAAATATATTCAAAATTGGTTTCGATACCCTATAAATTTAAATCAAAAATTTATTTATTATCAAATAACTATAACCATATATTATGCTTTAACAGTCCTCGTAATAATATATACACAACACCATATATAGTTAAGGTTACAGCCATGCAATATGAAGAAAGAAAAAAAAAATTCCAATACTTAAGGCTGGGTACACTTACATAAAAATTAAATGTTTATAAACAACATGTTGTCTATCCTTAAAATCTACAACCAAATTTTTTTTCTCTAATATGTATTCATCACAACAACGTATTTAAATTTTATACAACTTCTGCATATTTTATACTTGAATGAACCTGTCAATCTGCCCAACCAATTTTATTCTCACGTCTTATGTACCCATATGCAGACTCAATACTATACTATTGAAATAAGATGAAACTTAAATTTTATATGTATACATAACTGTGCAGAATAATTATATTACATATCAGTTTATATATAACTTACTCCCTTTCATATATAACCAAATCTGTCCATATCTATGTATTTAACATATTCTGTTCTATACTTCCGTATACAACATATTACAATGTATTATAATATGTTTATATATGTACATATATGCGCTACTCAACAAGGATATGCAACCTATGTATGCCTAAGATTTGAAATGCAGACCATATAAAAATAAACTGTCAACTATGCAAGCTATCATTATTATATTCAAAACTTATATAAAACCTTACATATAAACTGGCATGCTATAAAATTTTCAACAATCTGTACCTCTTTTAACAATCTGCTATATACCTAACAAAAGAATTCTAAACCCGTTTCCTAATAAATTTGTAAACGAAGAGTTGAATATAACCACATACTCAAATCCAAAATATCTAGGTAGTAAATTTTAAAACGATACTTAAACCATATTTATAAAGATATATATACCTACTTTTCAAAATAGTAACATTTATACAACTTACGTTTAAAAGACATATCTATATAGCCCAACCAGATTTTATAACTTATATTTTATGTTAAAAAGTAACTTACATAAAATCTAATATTATAAACATATATACTTTATATAACTCATTTTAAAAATATCAAATCATATTATATAACTAATATTTTAAATACACTAACAAAATATTATTATATAAGTATATAAATTGTATGCAGAGCATCCCATATTCGCCTAAAAGAAATAGAACATAGCTTGTATAGGGTTTTAATATACTGTATACGAATATAACTTACAAATAACAGTAAACTTGGAATAAATAGACTAATACAATGCATATACCCTCCTTAAACAACCTATATAAATCGAATAAGATACGCGGCAGCAAGATAGGAAAACAACTTACGCTAATTTCCTCAAATGATAATAACGCATCATAAAAAACTTTATATATATTCAACAAGTATTTCTAGAGGACAAGCTCGGTCAGAGGCGGAACATGGTGGCCGGTGCGAGGCTAAGGTGAGGTTGAGTCAGAGGAGGGGAAGCCGATGGTGGAGGGCTCAAGGGCGGCTGTTGGCTGGAGCAACGGCGAAGGACGGTGGCCGTGGGGTGCTCGGTTTGGGGTAGGCTGCGGGGTTGTAGCCGGCAACAGGGTGAGGACGAGGTGGATCTGCATCAAGGAGGACGCGCGGCTGCTCGCGTTGATGAAGGCTGAGGTGGCGGGGTAGTACGGCAGTGGGGTGGCTGACGGGCTTTGGGACGTTGGCAGTTGGATCACAGCGGAGATGAAGGAGGGCGGGGGCTGCTGCATGCCTTTATGGTGGAGGAGAAGGTCGGTGGCCGAGCACTGTGGTGATGGGTGGTGTGGTTTGTCGTCACGTGGAGGAGAGGTGGCTCGCGAGTGGAAGATGAGCTGTGCTTTGCATCAGTATTTAATTGAAGGAGGAAGGTGGATTTGATTCTAAAAAGAAAAAGGAAGAGTAGGGGAATTGTTTAAGTTGAATCAAAGAAATGGATATGGGGAGGCACTAAAAAAGAAACGAATATATATATATATATATAAAAGTAACAAAGCCATGGTTTCAGGTGACGATTTGGTGATAAATCTTCACGTTGACTCATAAAAATCAAAGGAAATAAATGACCGTATGTTTTCAATTTGAAGAGGCAGGGAAAAGTGAACGGTAAGATATTGAAAGTCACACGCAACTCAAGACGTATTTTATCCCATAACCGAAACTATAGAAAGGAAATGCTAGGAATAGATAAGTCAAATATATTTGAACGCACAGGAAATTAAAAGGAATTGTAACGGTCAAAAGCTATGATTTAGCCGAAGATTATTAAAGCCATTTACTGTTGTTTGGAATACACGGCTACATGGACAAATATAGAAAGAGAGGAAACGTAAAGGAATTAATAAAAGAAATAGTGAGTGCGAAATAACGTATATCATTTATACACTTCAACTCTTCGAATGGCATGGGATGGCAACAGCTGTACACTGATTTAGAAGCTATTAAAGCAATTTATTTTACTGCTTGGGATTCATGGTGAAGTTTGAAATGCAAAGCAAAGTTAACGGTCAACATTAAAGGTACCGTTACAATGAACACTTTATTGGTTCTGTCACATACCGGACCTCAGAATACAGAAATAAATATACTATTGAGATCAGCACGACGAGACGATCCCAACGGTATACAAATATCAGTGGTACGATTGAATTATAAAAATTCAGATTTTCTACTAGCTGAAAAAAAAATGCAGAAAATAAGAACGACGGAGCTATAGAAGTCCGAATTTTGAAAAACTAGAGATGACGCCTTGCTCAGAAGAGGATTTAGAATTTTTCTATGTAAAAATATTCAGATTTGGAAAATAATTATTGTCAACCATTATTAGCTAGCTTGAATTTAATAGATTTACATAATAAATAAATTTTCATAAAATGAATTGAAATTTTAAAATTTGCTATGTTTAATTGGACGTAATCCAAATATTAAATTTTATTTCAAAATATTATTAAAATTTCACAAATATTTAGTTAAATATATAATGAAAATCAATTAAAATTTATTAAAATTTTACGGGTCGTTACACTTAAATAAATTTCTATTCATTTCTAAAATTAATTTATCAAACATAAAAGCTTCTAGTAGTTGTGAGTGGGTTAAAACACTCACCTTTTGAATTTAAATCGAATTTAAATTCGATTTAAACCCAAAAATTCGTCCGTCTCAGAATTCGTCCAAACCAGCGTCAAAACGTCAGAAATTCCGATACGATCCCAACAAAATAAACCGCGCGTGAATCCGAGCTCGTATGCAAAAGTTATGAAAATTTGAAAAATGGAAAATTCTGGTCCTGGGTTCGACTTCGGTGCGCCGCCTCAATTCCCCAGTGCCTGCTTGGAGTTTTCGCCAAAACGACCCGGAGCGACCCGAGTCATTTTCTTCCTGACCCGAAGTTGCTCTAGGGTTTTCTCCCCTGAAACCCGAAGCGCGACCAGAAGCTGCTGCAGATCCGCAATTTTTTTTTTTTTTTTTTTTTTAAATTTGAATTTTTTTTTTTTGGAATTTGGGAATTAGGTTTTTTTTTCTGCCATTAGAATGAGGAGGTGAGAAGGAGATGTATGTATAGAAAATGAAAATAAGGAGTGGCTAGGGTTTATAACCGTGCTTATATAGGTAGACTAGAGATAGCGTAGATGGATCGGATAAGTGAACGTACGAAACAAACTATGGCCCAAAAAGCCCGCTATGCCTCCGGAACCGAATTTATTAAATCTATATATCCAAATAGGTATTTTAAAATATTCTGAACGCGATGGAAAAAGTTTCACGTCCAAATTTGATCGTATGAAGAAGTTATGCTGAAAACAAAATTTCCAAATTGATTTCAAATTGATTTTATTAAAATTGATTTCAAGGCGTTTCGCGTCCGTACGATCAAACGACGGGTCCGATCGATACGAAACTTGGAACCCTATAATAATTTACCGATACGGATCCGATGAAACTAGTTTCGTCGAAATCCGAGTCCGTGGCCAAAATGGCTATTTTTATATTAATTAAATAGATTAAAATAAATCATAAAAAATCCAAATTTTTATTTAACTTCAAATATTGACTAAGTTTTATCGCCTATAAAATTCAAAATCAATTTCAATGATTAAACAAGATTAGATGTGAATTAAAAGTTTACAAGATATAAATTGCAGTGTTCATTTATGCACTTTCTTATTATTTAGAAATTATAAATTTTACTCTCAAAACCCAATTATTTAATCTTATACTTTTATACTCTCAACTTAAATCCAAAACAAAGATGCCCTTTAACATGTCTACGTTTTCACTTTAATATCCGCAAATTCCTTTTTAATTCAATAACGTGCAATTTAACGTTAAATTCCCTTTATTTATGCAATAAATGCAATTATTGAATCTAATACTCAATTTAATTTATAAATCCTGCTTCCTAAAATCTATATCAACAATAGGTCAATTTATAAATAGAATTAGCCTCAACTTCACCTAACAGAATTAACTACTTCATCTACCAACAAATCTACGCTAATTGCACTATTAAATCAGTTAATTGAAATTAAGTCTACATTAAATCTTATAAATTATAAATGCAATCTCAATAAATTCATCTATGGATTTAGACTCTTCCTATACAGTAATTAAACATTTTGTGGGTATAAATAACCTTTGGGTTATAATACGTTTCATTTGTGCATTCTTTATTCCTTATAAATTCTCCTTTATTAAATAGGCACATAAACAACCCAAAATAATTTATTCAAATCTATTTCAACTATTTCCATTCTTAACAAAATAAAATAAATGGTTAACCTACACTTGTCATTCTTTTATATTCAAATTCACTAACAACATTATTAACAACAATGTTGCTATAGACTTTAATTAAATAAATTATATGAATGGTAAAATTTGGTAATTATGACAAACGCCCAAATATATGTACTACTTGTTATTATGAATTCCATCTATTACTTTCTAAATGCCTTTGTCTTCTCATATCCCATTTACTACCAAACTGCAAATTTAGTTATAGCTTATCGATACATAATCACCTAAACAAAACAAATTTTATTACTATCTTAAGTCCATTTATTATAATTTAATTCCCTTAATTGAATCAAATGCTTTTTTTTTTTTACATTCTTACCATTCCTTCCCATTATAAATTCATTAACGGATTTACAAATCTCTTTCTTCCAAATATTAAATAACCAAACTGATTACAACCACTGTTCTTATCAAATTTTCATAAATTTGTTCAAATCTATACTCTTTTTCCATATAAATAAATTTTATGTTACTACTAGATTTTTATCCACTACAGACATTAAATTTTTACTATCTACACTTATTACATCTTTGTATTAATGAATCCGATTCAAGTTAATATTTATATTAACATTCACAAATTCAACATTTATATGTTTCTTAAAATTAACTTCCAACCAAATGTGCCAATTTACATTTCATTTCTATTCAATATATATTCATTTTATTCCATTCATTCGGTTACTGCATTGAAATATATTTATTCTCTAATACTAACGTTATTATCATTAAATTACGATTGGATTCCAAGTTTTTATTCAATACCTTGAACAATAACTTACATATTAACCAAATCCTTCTTCTACTTAATTCAAATTGGATTATGTTCCAATTCCTATAACCTAGGTCTTGAGTCACCATTTACATAATTAAATTTATCGTTTATTTCAATCTTCGTTTATAATTTAAAGTTCTACTAAACTAAATTACAAAACTTATGAACTTTAACAAATTTAATCCACCAATTAAATTTTTCTGATGTTTATATATTGCAATTCAATTCAGTTATTATTTCATTAATACCATTTTAATCAACTAATTATGACTTATAACCACAACACAAATCTTCGTTATTCTACCTATTGCCATATAACATTTCAATTGTTAAATCTTAAATCTCAGTTACTATATCCAACTCCTACATTTATTATAAATTAGATTATAAATTATATTAATTCAATTCATTTAATATTATTAATTTAACGGGTCGTTACATGAAATGAATAAGAACTTGAATTATAAAATGAAATGAAATTTGAATAGTGAAAGAAACTGAATGAGAATAAATGAGTGTAAGAAAATTAATGCGAGTAGTTGAATTTAATTTAAACTAGATGTAAATAAATTAAATGCAAAAAGAATGAGTTTCAATAAAATTGAAGGATGACTAATTGAATATGAAATAAGTTAATGAAATGAACTAAAAAATGAAAATTAACTTAAGAGAAGTTGAATGAATTGATTGTGATAAAAATGAAATTATTGATATGAATTTGAGCTATAAAATAAAGTTTGTTTAAGTGAAATTAATAATAAACTAATGAAGCGAGTCATTTTATAAAAATAAAATTTTTTGAAGTAAAATTTATTAATATAAATTTGAATTTATAAAATGAACCAATGAAGTGAATCAAAGGATTAATATAAACTTAAGTTATGAAAAATAAATATGAAGTGCATTTTATAAAATGGTTGCAATAGACTTAAATGGTTTAAATGAGATTGGTATCAAAGAAAATATACTAAGTATAACGAAATAAAATTTAACTTAAAATAAGATTGAATGAAATGGAATAATTTTATAAAATGGTTCACAAATGGATTTATATGAAATAAGTTAAACAAAAAGTAAAACAATTGGAACTTCACAAATTGAATTGAATAAATTAAATGTGAATGAAATAGATGTAAATAAATTTGAAGCAAACCAATCAAATGATAATAAAAGTTGGATGTTAATAGGAAATAAAGTGTATAAATTAAATATGGATATTAGATAATATAAATTGATATAGTTATGATCTAATAGAATGAATATTAATGGTCGAATGATCAATTGTCAACCATTGTTATTATTGTTTTGATCGCATATGATTGTTATATGTTGTGTATTTGTGCTTGTTTTATAAGTAAGTCATAATTTCTGTAAACCGATATTGGAGTGGCATAATATAAGCATAGTAAAAGTTTTGTAAATAATATTTTAATGTTTGTAAGAATTATTTTGAATAAAATGTATCAAGTGTTAAATTTCGTACTTAACCCCTTTTCGAGGACGAAAAGTTTTGAGTGGTGGAGAGTGTAAGGACCCATATTTTTACTTATTTTAAATTATTAATTTTAATGTGATTATTGGATAAAATTGATTAGAAAAAATATTTAATGATTTATTATTGTAGTTTATTGAATATAACAAAATTTTGAGATAAACAATTCCGAAGATTTTGGCGATAACAAATATTGAAATGAATTCTATGTATTGAATGTGTTTGTTATCAATAGCAGGAACTGAAATATTTGTTGATAACTAAAATTCATTTGAAATTTATGGTTATTTATGTAATTAAAATTATTTAACTTTAATGTTGCAATTATTTAAATAATTGAATTCCAAATTTAATATGAATGAAAATGATATCGAAAGTTGATTTAAATTTTTATTGGAATATGAATGAAGGTTGCTAACCTTCAAAATTGGATTTAAAAGTCGATAATTAGAAATTAGAAATTTAATATTTTAATTAACAAGTAAAAATAGCCATTTTGACCACTGTCTCGAATTTCGACGAAACTAGTTTCGCTGGATCCGCAATAGTGAATTCTTATAGGATATCAAGTTTCGTAGCGATCAGACTTGTTGTTTGGTCGTGCGAGCTTATACACGTAGAAATGTATTAAAGGGATTTAAATGAATATAATTTGAGTTTAAAAGCTAACTTTTATATACCTTAGAATTAGGGTTTGATACTAGTTTCATTAAGTTTAAAAATATTAAAAATCTATAATTCGATATATTGGATGACCTATTTTCGTTTCGAGAACGAAACATGCTTTTCGGGTCGTTGTTATCATTTCGACCTAAATTGATCTGTCCATCCATTCTTATACATCTCTGTCAAAGTCTATAATCATGAACCCTAACTGTCGATTTAGGCGTTTTCGATTGTGGCCACGATTAGCGAAATTGGTTGTGGGGAATCGAAGGGCTCGTCGATAGAGGTTAAATGGTAGCTGGCAGTGGTATGATTGTGGCCTGTGGTGGTCGAATTCGACGATCTAGGGTTCGATAAACCCTAGCGGATGTGGCCGTGGATTAGGGCCGGAGGTGGTGCAGAGGCTGTGGGGGATGCGACTGGGCGAGACGAGGGTAACGATGGTGGTGCCATGGTCAGCGGCGGCGTGTACGCAGAGAGAGGGGCGGTCAAAGTTGCGGCTGATGGTGGTGGTATCGTGCTCGACGTGCTGTGAGGGTGAGAGAGAGAAGTTATTACAATTTTTCCCCTTCATTTTTAATTTAATTTAAAATTTAAACGTTCTAATGTTAATAACTTGTACATACGAACTCGAATTTGGACGAGGTTTCTTCTATTAGGATCGTATCGAAATTCCAGACAACGTGGAACAGGTTTGGTTGGATTCTGAGACTGTTCAAATTTGGGCATTCTTTTGGATTCTAAATCGAAGTGAGTGATTTAACCCACTCACGAAATACTAAATCTTCTTATGTTAGTTGAATTAAGTTTATGATGTGATAAGAAACTTATTGATTGTTGTTTGGTAATTTATATTATCATTTACATTTAATTTGAATTTTATTGAATTAATTTTTCATTTAAATTAACATTGAATTTAAATTGTTAGTTAAATATCTAATAATGGTAACCAGTTAATTGTTGTGATTTATTAGCTGATTTGGACGTTGATTGTGATGGTTGTTTATTTGTTGACATTTTGGATGATTGGATTTTATGTTTATTATATATGTTGTTATCACACTGCAAGTTCCCTTAGTTTGTTGTTAGGAAATCACTATGAGTTGAAATGATACATACCCGAATGATCCTATAGATTAGAGAAAATCATTATGGGTTGAAATGATACACACCCGAGCAATTTTGTTGATTTGGAAATTATTGATTCGGGATACAGGTTGAAATGATATATACTTGGGAAATTTAACTATTTTGGGTTGAAATGATACATATCCAATCACTTGACCATAGGGTAGAAAATTATATATGGACACCGTTGGTTAGTTTTAAATTATTTTCTAAATGGAAAATTTTGTTTGATTTATAAATTTTATTTTTAAATTTAGTTTAATGATTTTATTTAAAATAATTTATATTGGGAAAATAATTTATTTTATACGTTTTTAAAGCTTCAAATTATAAGTTAATATATGGTGTTAAATGTAGTTTTAAGTTTTAACTTATAATTTTATTATGATTCTAAAAATATATTTTAAATAGTTTAAAATTTAATTTAATAAAATATTTAATATAGTATTAATATATATAAATATATAAATTTAATTTAATATAATAAATATAGTTTTGATTTAAGATAATAAATATAGACTTTTATAATAACTTTACTAGATAAAGATTTCGTAAAAGATTTTAGAATTTTTTAAAAGGTTTTGTAAGAAATTTATAAAGGTTTTATAAGAGATTTTTATAATGGATTTTATAAAAGGTTCTCTATAAAAGATTTTTTTATAAAGGATTTTATATCGGTTTTATAAAGGAGTTTATAAAGGTTTAACAGGATTTTATAGAGGGTTTTATAAAAGAACTTGTATAAAGGGATTTGGAAGCGCTTTAAAGGAATTTGCGTAGAAATTTATGAAAGGGGAAGAGCTGAAAACTGTTTTGGAATTTATAAATAGCTTTATAAATGGTTCTAAAAATATAAAAAGTTTATAAATTGTTCAAGAGAGATTTATAAATTATTTTTGAAATTGATCGAATGAAAATCTTCCTCGGCATTTATGAATATATATTTATACTTTTGGAATAAGTATATGGATATCTTGATATGAAGGTATAAACTGTTTTTGGATTTATTATTAAAAATGTTTTCTAAAACGACCATGGTATGAAATAAGAGTGTGGTTGTTAAAGAGACTGGAGTCGATATTGTCATACTCTCTGCCAATTTCGAAACCACTTTTACAACTGTGCATGTGGTGGAGAATCCAGAACAAAGTAGGATGGTTTGGCGAACACTGCTGATATGAGGTAAGAACGCAACCCTGACCCCCTCGGGTCAGCTTGATATGACTAAAACAGGAATTATCACAGGCCAAGTAAGGTCGCTCCTCCGATCAAGAACATTTCTTCGATACCATATCTGTTACTTTGTTATTGATTGGTGGCCATCTTCGATTGGGAGTATGTTCCAAGGTGGGCGGTATTGGCTGCTATGTGTTAGCACCAATTCGGGAGTGCAAAACGGTAAAATCCTACCCTAGGCATTGCCTCTCATGCCTTGTCATTTGCCTTACCGAGCCACTAAGATTTTGGTTTGTGTCATACCTATGGAGTGCTCCCTGATAACCCACTTGTTTGGTGGAGTTTACAGTACTGTATAGACTACGGAATTTATATAAATGTGTTAAGGGGGATATGTATAACATCTTAACGCTATTTTAATACTTCACTTTACCGATAGACATTACATATGTAGCGTATATTACTATATATAAATAGTTTAGCGGAACCTTAGGAGATGGAAATCCCAAAACATCTCGTAAGTTATTGCACGCACATTATAAACTGGATAGAAGATTTAAAATTCCGTAAACATCTCTGAAGGAATTACACTTGTACGCTCGGGTTAGCCTAAGCTTTTTAGTATTGAAGACTATCTTTCTGAAGGACGAAGACGAGAATTTAGTATATTATTACTATCTATTATATTTATCGGACCGCATCATGTTGTTCCGCTACATTATCCTATTATACTTGTTGTATGTATAACTCTGATTTATTGTAAAAGTGTATTCAAATGTTAAATGTAAAACAGCTTCATGAACTTTTTATTTGATTATTATATTTTGTCATTTCACTGTGAGATTCTATGTTTTGTTTTTCCTTCTTTTCTCTTATTTCTTATTTACCTTTTCGACAATCCTCCCTTTTGAACAGTTTGAGTTAGACACGTATGGTTTATTGTCGATTTAAACTGTCCAAAAAGGCGAGTCGTTACAATATATGCAGAAACCATTAACTAAGAGTAAAACACGAGAAATTCTTAACTCTCATATCAATTTTAACATTTCTTTCAACTCTTTTTAACTTTATCTATATATTTATTAATATTTTATTTTAACCGATATAATTTATTAATTTTGAATTGTTTTATTAATTTTACACTATCGTTTTACATTAAAATACCCACACTTTATGTTTTTACTATTATTTTCAAAGATTTAAATTTTCATGTATAATTTACATTTAAGTCTGTATATTTAAAGTAATTAAATAATTTAACAATAAACTATTTAAACAAAATTATTAACCATTATTTATTAATTTGTCTAATAAGTAATACAGATAACAATGTCAACAAGTATGTCACATTCATTGTGACAAAATAGTATAAACTAAATTTTCGTTCAGATATAAAAAATATGAATTACATAGAAGACAATAAGAACAACTTTGATGTATAATTATTACATAAATAAATATTTACAATTGTTTCACATAAATAAGTATATAGGTAATATTGAACATATAATTTCTTAATTTCAAAATATAAATTAAAGTTACTTTAAAATTAGATAAAATATATTAAAACAAAATTTTTGGAAATAACAATAATTTATATTTATTTATTTATTTACATTTTTAGAACGTATAAATGAAAAAAATAATATATTAACATATAATTTTCTTAAACTTTAGAAATAATATTGTAAAACTAATTTGAAATAAAATATATCATTTTAAATAGCTAGAGTATGAAAATAATGAATCTATGACTGTTTTTAATTATTTGAAAATAATATTTTAATGTATATTATAATGAAAACATAACATTTTAACATGCTAAAATCAAAAAATAATAATGATAATTTTCTATAAACTCATCTATATTTATTTAACAAATATAAATCAGTGAAATATTATACTTAATGATATAAATTTTAAAATTATTTTATAATCTATATATATTATTTTAAATATTCTAAAAAGTTATAAATACTTATAATTTATTCTGTAATATATTAAATTAATTAATATATGTTCACCTAAGTATTGATCAGTTAAATAATAGTAAAATAGAACAAAATATATTTTTCTCTTTAATTCTCTCTTTTTAAGATTTTTTTATTCCCTTTATTTATTTGTCATGAAGCCTCTCACGATTTGAGTAAGTCAAAAATAAAATAGTATTGTCCTTGATTATTTATTATATATATATATATATATATATATATATGTATGTATGTATGTATGTATGTCTGTATGTATGTATGTATATTACAACATTATAATCTCATCTAAATCTAATCAGAATATTTCATATAATCTAAAATATAGCTTAGTAAAACTTTAAAATATAACATTATTTTTAAACTAAATAAAACTAGATATTTCACTATGAATATATTGATTCCTAAAATAAAAGTATTTGTAACTATTTATAGCTATTTAAACATATAAATTATTTAAGTATGATATTTAAAATGTATCTGACTTAATTTGAGAAATATTATTTTAAATTATGTTACAACAACAAAATATTAAGTTAACACAATGATATGAAAATAACAATATAAATTTTCTATTAATATATTCGTATATCCATTTATTATACATATAAATTAATTTAAATATTATACTTAACGTTTGTTAAATTTCAAAACATTTATCTAGAATTATTTTAAATTCAAACGTATATATTTATAATCCAAAATAATAATATATATAATTCTCGATAATTTATTCTTATGTAACTTAAATTATTAATAAAATGATTTATTAAATATATTTTATTAAATAATAGTAAGGTGGAAGAAATTATATCTCACTTATGAATTTTGAGAATTAAAGCCTGTTATTATTTCAATTTTGTATTTTATATAAAGATCACTATTTTTTAGTTTATGAGTTTTACGATTGTTAATATGTCCCTCCTTGATTCTGACCCACCATTTAGTTTCAGATATAAAACATATCATTGTTTAATTAACTTCAATTATTTTTCATTTAAGGTTGCATTATTATTTTCTTTCTTAAATGATATTTGGTAATAACAAACATGCATAATAACGAAGGCTCTCTTTGTTTTTTCTTACCACTTTATATTGGAGTTTAATTTACTCATTATATGGAATGTTCTCCACAATTCCATTTAACTAAGCTCATTTAAGTTTATGTTGTTAATTTTATTTCGAAATTGGTATTTTATTATAGACTAACATATATACAATGATTGAAACATACAATTTACACGAATATATGCTTAACGTTAGCACATTACATTGTACATCAATTATTTAACTATGTGTATCTGACAATTTCTTTTACAACATCACCGCGGACAATGCACGAGTTACACATTAGTATATATAATAGAAATAGGCTCTCAATGAACACGTCAATGAGTATCTTTAAAATTCAAAATCCGATTGCATTAGAAAAACGAATAAATATCTAATATTCGGAATAACGGATGCGGATGCCGATGTGAAAACATTCGCAACTGAAAATAATCTATTTGTTTTTTGTTAATATTTTAGTTTATATTGTGTGTATTTTAATATAATGAACGATGTGTATTTATTGTGTTATTTAATTAATAATTTGTATTATATGCATACAATGCATATTAACTATTTAAAACTATATATTATCATCATATTTGTTTATATATTGTACTTTCATAACCAATGGAATTGAAGAAAAAACAATTATGTTAAACCTAAATTTTCAATTTATGTTTATATATATATATATATATATATATATATATATATATATCGCTAGTAGAGTGGATAAATACCCGATATTCGTATGTATTTGCGAATGCTGATATCCAAAAATGATTTTGGATGCAGATGCAGATATGACACTATTCGCATTCGAAACCATTTGTTCACAAGTCTACTCCGAATTGGGTCGGGTCACATGAGTTGTTCATATATTGGTTCAGTTTCAAATACTTGTATCTAGATCTAAGGCAACGCAGATTGGGTACGTATTCCCTAATATCTAGTCTCATTTCAACAATTATCAAGAATTCATAGTTTCTACCCTTATTTTTGTTGTTTCAATTGGCATTTGTATGCTTTATTTTTGATTAAATATGTCATTATTAAGTTTCTAGAACTTTAATTTTGTCAAATTATCAGTATCTAGGGGTTTTATTTTGATAGCCAATAGCTCGGCTCGAATTCTGATATGGTTTGAAAATTTTATGACTCGATATAGTATTATGATATTTTTTGGTGCATTAACAATACTTTTGTATGATAATCAAATATTTAAAAGGGTTGGGTGTATGTATGTGAGTGTGTATTTTTGTGTACATGTATGTACATATAGTTTTTAATATACATAAGTTGGAAAAGCAAAGAAAAAAAATAACGAATATGTATGTATAAATATATGTATGTATATGTGTATGCATGTATATATGTGAATATGTGTACGTGTATGTGTTTGTGAGTGTGTGGTTCTCACTATACATAAGTTGAAAAGGTAAAGAAAAATATTATGAATATCTCACTGATACTAAGATTCGAATTTGTCACCTTGTTTATATATATTTTCCATTTCATATTACATGTTAATATATGTTCAATATAGGATTCAAACTCTTGAACCCACATTTGCATATAAAAACATTTTTGGAAATATCCAGTCGAACCAAAATATTATTTTTATTTTAATTATTAGTGAAGATCAGCAACTTAATTTGGATTTATATTTCAACCAAGTGTACCAAATCCGATCCATTTTTTGATCTAGTATTACATTTTTTTCTGACCCTAATGCACTATAATTTTAGAATATATAACAGTGCCATTACGAATAAGTTCCGAGAGATATGAAGGAAGCTTCAGACTCATGGATTGAGAACGAGAGTTGAACTCTATGAGGTTGAATCTCCCGTTGTTCCTCAGTAGCTCAGTGGTAGAGCGGTCGGCTATTAACCGATTGGTCGTAGGTTCGAATCCTACTTGGGGAGATTTGATTGATTCTTAATTTCATTAAAGTATGAAGAATTGAATGAAAGGGCTCGCTTTGACCATTAGGGGTAGGTAACCCGTTCTCTATCTTTATTTCTATTGCATTCTATCTCATCGTATCACATTCTGTTTTATGATATTTGAGAATTAGCGCCAATACCTCGGCGTAGATCTAAGGTAATCCCTTGGATGGCAACTTAATAACAAACCTAATTGTGTTCATATCTTGATATTTTATGGTTTTTTTTGTTTGAAAGATTCAAATCTTACTACTGCATCTAAAAATTTAATTGTTAAATGTTGAATCTTGATTGTTAATTACTAATACTAAATCATGATAGTTGTTTGTTTATACTTATAAAACATATAAATGTAATTAGACATATAATTATTTAAGGAGGTGTTTTGTATAAAGGATAAAAATTTATATTTTTTAGCCTCAAGGACACAACCTCAATATTTTAGCCCCAAGAAAAAACATTCTCACAAAATTAGTGATAAGGACAAACATTCTTCCAAAATTAGTCATAAGGACAAACCGCCAAAATTATCAACAACCACTCGTCGCACCAACACTCACACCATCACCTACACTACCAGCCTCGCTGTCGCCACCAACACCACTTGCCGCCATTACATGCCACCAAAAACTCTTAACTTAAAAACTGATACCTAAAAATTGCTACCGGTAACTAAAAACTAATATCTAAAAACCCCTACCTATAAACTAATACTGCCAACTAAAACCGATACCTAACAACTGATACTCAAAAAAACCACCCATAACCTCCTAGGTTCTCAAATTTGTCAAATTTGATTACAATTATCTAAGTTTACAGTTCATTCTTGAACATGCATTTCAATTATAATCGTTGTAGAAAATCAATTCATCATCATATTTAAAGTACAGATAAACCACCCATAATCAACATCTATCAAGCTCATGAAATTACATCATTATCTCATATAACGATGCTTTGAATTAAGCATCTCCATTCTTCGATGCAAGCCAGATCGAGCGACTCCACTCCAACATAAGCATGGATTCCATTCAACAGTGGTAATGTGCATAATGACGAGCACGACAATGGTTTATCTCTAGGTAAAAAATAAAACATTTTTTACCAAACTGATACCTAAAAACCGATTCTCAAATTAATAATAAAACTGATACTCAAACGAATCTCATTAAATATTTGATACTAAAAACACAAACTCAACTCAATGATAATCATATTTACTTTGCAACAACTTCATTTTTTATATAATCAAACAAACAAAACAGTAAAAAACTTCCACACTGTATTATTTTAAAAAATGGTACTCAGAAAAAACAAAAATATACCTAAAAACTGATCCTCATTAAACTCAACGTAGCAATACATTATTAATCAAACCAATACGAATGCAAAAAAATAAAATAACAATCAAAAAATGTTCATTTCAAAATGTGAATTTATTGCAGTAAAATAATTTTGTTATACAACAAAATGTTAGGAAATCAAATCTATGATTTCGATGACAATAACTACGCAATGGAAATCAAATATGCATATATATTTCTTTTTACAGGTACTTGCTAGAGTAACATCACTAGAAAGACAAGAACAAGGCTCGAAGAACGTTACAAGAGACTACAAGTCGATAGGATCAATGGAGCAACAAGACAGATGCACAAAGTAAACATGCACAGGTTTTAGACGTCTGGGTGCACTAGCCAGACGTCTGAAGAAATCCTCCGGAATTCAAAACAGACAGGAACAGACGTCTGGTTAATGCACTCAAACGTCTGAAAGGCTACTGTATACAAAAAAATATATATAGCCAGACGTCTGAAACAAATACCATACGTCTGCTGCTGAACTTGGAATTTAAAATTCAAATTACAACTGCCATATTTGAAAAGACATCTTCGCTTTTCTTCGGTGCAACTCTTCATCACCATTAGAAGAAACTATAGAGCACTTGTTAATGGATGCAACTACTCAAGGAATCTCTCTACCACTATATATAGCATGAAGAATCAAAGAGAAGACTTCACCTTACGTACTTGCACTCTTTACTCACATACTCTGTTATATTCTTGATCTCTAGCAATATATACTTGTATTTCACTCTTTCATATATATTCAGATCTCCTCAATCAATACTCTCTCTCTCTCTATATATATATATATTGGAAGCATTTGTACTTAATAGTCAATGTCGATGTTATAGAATACATACTTGACAAGAACAAGCTATTGTAACCAAGCCTATTCCTCTAGGCGAAGTGAGGGTGTTTGATAGTCGAATTCTGAAAGAGAGCTTCGGGACTGGACGTAGGATGGAAGGTCCGAACTAGTATAAAATCCTGGTATGCTTATTCTATATTTACCTAGATTAATTTCATCTTAGTTGCATCATATAGTTAGCCACATATACTTGCATATACACTACACGATCCACTCTATAGACTTTAATTTGGTATCAGAGCAAGGTTTGATCAAAGTACAGTAACACGTTTTTGAATCACTTTAATATGGCAAGTATTTTTCAAGAAGGACTATCCATAGCACGACCCCCACTTTAATGGCTCCAACTATGCATATTGGTTAACACGTAAGAGTTTTTATGGAAGCTAATGGTCTAGAAATTTGGTCGGCTTCTCAAGATAAATATGAAGCACCTACAACTGCTATGAACACATGGACCGATGCACAAAAAAGGTAGCTTCTAATAATGCCAAAGCTATGGATTATTTTGCTCACTAGATAAAAGTGAATTTTCACTTGTCAAGTTATGTAACACTGCATTTGATATTTGGCGTACCTTATAAGTTACACACGAAGGCACAAACAAAGTTAAACAAACTAAGATTTCAATTTGACAAAATCAATTCTCATCATTTAAATTGAAACAAAATGAATCTATAGTAGATATGTACTCTAGATTCCAAACTATCCAACAAGATTTAATGGCACCTGGAGTCAAATTCACAAATTTTGATTTAGTATCTAGAATACTCAATTCTTTAACTCCAGAGTGGGAAAGAAAAGTATTAGCCATCGAAGAAGCTAATGATCTCTCAGCACTCTTAGTTGAAGAGTTGATAGGAAATTCAATGTCCTATAAAGCTAATTTGCAGGCACAAAAAGAACTAAATTCAAAAAAGAAGAACATAGCATTCCCAGCAACAAATGAAGACTCCGACTTAGACGAAGAAGAAATTGTATTTATTTTCAAAAATTACAAAAAATTCAAGAAGTTTAGGAAAATGACTAAATTTCAGAAAGGAGGAAAATCAAGCTCAACAAATCAAACATCAATCAAATGCTATGAATGTGATCAATCTGGATATATGTAGAAAGACTGTCCCAAGCTCAATAATGATAAAAAGAAGAACAAATTTGAAAAGTTCAAAAATAAAAAGGCTTTCAAAGTAACATGGGATGACTCAGATTCTTCATCATCTAATAGTGATAGTGATAGTGACGGAGAACAAGCTAATGCGTGTTTTATGGCACAAATTGATGAGGTATATCTCGAACTTAGCTATGACGAATTATTAGAACTTAGCATGGAATTAGATTATAAATTTAGACAAATTAAAAAAATTAAACAAAGAATATAGCCAAAATAAATAGAAGTAAGAATGTTAAAAGATGAAAAAATTATTTTAGAAGAGGAACTAGAATTGTCTCAAGAAAAAATTAAAAATAATTTGGTCAAAAATGAGGCTATTGCTGTTGATTTTGATAAAACTAAAATAATAAAGGATAATTTGTTAAAAGAAAATGTTAACTTGAAGAGTAATATTGAAATATTGAAAACTGAAAATTTAAAATTAAAAGAAAAATTAGATGAAATTACAAATAATGTTTCAAAATTTAATAAAGGAAAACAAGATTTGGAAAATCTTATCAAAACTTCAAAACCATCAGGAAATAGAAATGTAATAGGATTTAAAAATACTCCAAAACAAAGTGGAAATGATGTTAAAAAATATAGTTATAAAAAGACTAAAAGTTCACCTAAGTCTAGTATGAATACCAAAAATATGAAAATTTGGATTCCTAAGACAAATAATAATTTAATTAGACAAAAACATATTATAATTTCCTAGAGAATGTAGTCTATAATAAAAATTATATTCATAAAGGTACCAAACCATCTTGGGTATGGCTACCTACTTCTCCTAACATCTAGGACCCTAGCAAAGTATATGGGTACCAATTAAAACATCTTTCATTTTGCAGGGACCCAAAATAAAAAATAAGGAGAAATGGATACTAGATAGCAGATGCTCCAAGCATATGATCGAAAATTCAAAAATGTTATCAAATATAACATACATCGATGGTGGAACGGTAACCTTTGGAGATGACTCAAAAGGATTTGTCGTGGGCATTAGAGAAGTCATCAACTCTGGTATTTATAACTCTCCTATTATTACAAATGTTTTATTAGTAGAAAATCTAAAACACAACCTAATAACTATTGGTCAATTATGCGATAAAGGTTTTAAAATCAATTTCGAAAAAGATAGATGTAATATTTTCGATAATAACAAACAACATATATTTGAAGGTTTTAGAAACAAAAATATTTATGTCTTAAACATGAATATAAATAAAAATTCAAATTTGTGTTTAACCGCCAAACATAACGATCCATGGTTATGGCATAAACGATTTTGTCGTATCAATTTTAAAAATATTAATAAATTATCAAAATATGAGCTAGTTAGAGGTTTACCTAAAATAAATTACAAAGTAGAAAATTTATGTGACGATTGTAAAATTTGAAAACTAAAGAAAAGTTCTTATAAATCTAAAAATAATATTTCTACAAAACAACCATTAGAATTATTACATTTAGATTTATTTGGTCCAACGCAAGTACGAACTATAAATCACAACAAATATGTTTTCGTAATAGTTGATGATTTTTCGAGATATACATGGA
This sequence comes from Allium cepa, assembly GCA_030765085.1. Taxonomy (NCBI): domain Eukaryota; kingdom Viridiplantae; phylum Streptophyta; class Magnoliopsida; order Asparagales; family Amaryllidaceae; genus Allium; species Allium cepa. The sequence goes on from CM060931.1 coordinate 448,972,782, forward strand.
CTTTATTTTTAAAACATAAAAACGATACTTTTGGTATGTTTAAAATATTTGCTAAAATAATTAAAACACAAATGGATTTGAAAATTAAAAATATTCGAAGTGATCACGGTGGAGAATTCGAAAATGATCTTTTTACTAATTTTTATAATAAGAAAGGAATAAGTCATAATTTTCTTTTCCTGGCCACCTCAACCGAATGGTGTAGTAGAAAGAAAAAAGCGTACGTTACAAGAATGTGCACGAACACTACTAAATAGTAGTGGTCTACCAAAACATTTTTGGGCTGAAGCTATTGCCACAGTTTGATATGTGTTGAATCGAGTAACCATACGTCCTGTGAATAAAAAAACTTGTTTTGAAATATTTTTTGGAAGAAAACCTAAAGTATCACACTTTAAAACTTTCGGATCAAAATGTTTTATATTAAATACAAAAGATAATTTAGGAAAATTTAACCCGAAGGCCGATGAAGGAATCTTTGTTGGATATTCAAATTGCAGCAAAGCATATAGAATTTTTAATGAAAAAATAACACTATTGAAGAAAGTTTACATGTTTCGTTCGACGAAAATCTTCTTAACCATCATACTAATGATGATGAAGAAATAATTCCAATAACAAATACAACAAATTCTATTAATAATGAGACAAATGTGCAAAATAATACTTTGATTCCATCCCCTAGAATTCTTAAGGATCATCCAAAAGATAATATCATTGAAGATCTCAATTCTAGATTAACTATAACTTAATCAAATAAGCCATATAGCATTTGTGTCAAATTTTGAACCAAAAAATTATAAAGCAGCTTCAAACGATAAGTTTTGGATAATAGCTATGCAAGAAGAATTAAATCAATTTAAACGTAATAATGTTTGGGAATTAGCACCAAGACCAGAAGACCAATCGGTTATAGGAACAAAATTGGTATTTAAAAACAAAGCAGATGAAAACGGAAATATTGTTAGAAATAAAGTACGTTTAGTTGCTTAAGGCTACAATCAAGAAGAAGGTATCGATTATGATGAAATCTTTGCTCCAATAGCAAGATTAGAGGCCATTCGTACATTGCTCGCTTTTGCAAATCATCACAATTTCAAATTATTTCAAATGAATGTCAAAAGTGCCTTTCTAAATGGTTTTATTAAAAAAAAATATGTTGAACAATCCCCATTATTTTTTCACGAAAACTATCCTGACCATATTTTTAAGTTACAAAAAGCATTATATGGGTTGAAATAAGCTCCTCGTGCATGGTACGAACGTCTTAAAAATCACTTAATTACATCTGGTTTTCAAGTAGGCAAAATCGATACAACTTTATTTATTAAACGAGAAAATAACGATATTTTAGTTGTACAAATTTACGTTGACGATATTATTTTTGGTTCAACCAACGAAAATCTCTATAATCAATTTTCAAATATTATGAAAAATGAATTTGAAATGTCTCATATGGGAGAATTAAATTTCTTCTTAGGTTTACAAATAAAACAATTTGAAAATGGTATTTTTATTCATCAAGAAAAATATTGTAACGATCTGTTACGTCGTTTTGAAATGGATAAAACTTCAAGAAAACCAACACCAATGAGTACTACTGTTCACTTAGAAAAGGATGACAACGGAAAAGATTTCGATGAAAAATTATATCGTAGCATGATTGGTTCCTTACTCTATTTGACGGCTAGTCGACCCGATATTATGATGAGTGTATGCCTCGTTGCTCGATTTCAAGCAAAACCAAAAGAATCTCACCTAAGAGCTGTTAAACGTATCTTACAATATCTATCTAGTACTAGAGATTACGGTTTGTTTTACCCTAAAGGATAATCGTTTGAACTAGTTTCATATAGTGATGCGGATTTTGGTGGATGTAGAACAGATCGTAAGGGTACTAATGGAACATGTCACTTTATAGGACAATCATTAGTTTTATGGTTAAGCAAAAAGCAAAATTGTGTTTCCTTATCTACTTGCGAAGTCGAATGTATTTCAGCAGCTTTAGCATATGCACAAGTGATATACATGCAATAGACACTTACGGATTTCGGCAAAATTATCAGTAAATCCCCAATATATTGTGATAACACGAATGCAATAAATTTATCAAAACACCCTGTAAATCATTCGCGAACTAAACACATAGATATACGACATCATTTTTTACGTGACAATGTTGAAAAAGAAATTATTTCATTATAATACATAAATACCAAAAATTAAATAGCTGATATTTTCACAAAACCACTAAATGAACAAACTTTTATTAAACTCCGATGTGATTTAGGGATATGCTCTCTTAATGATCTCCTAAATTAATATTCACTCCTTCATTTATGCTATAATTAGCTAATAATTTTCTATCCACAAATTATAATTGATAAATCCTTCACCTTTGGTTTTTAGCTAGTTTCTGAAAATTATCTATAAATAATTTTTAAACTTATACATAAATATTCAACAAGAAAGAAAAAACATATACACAATTCATATTTTTTTCAACAAAATATAATCATGGCTTTTGAAAATTCTTATCTATCTATCTCGACACCTACAACGGATAGCTCGGCGGATACACCACAACGGCTTCCTACACCCACACCAAATCAGGAACCGACGTATAGGTGGTCCTCATATCACACGAGATTCCTCTCGATAGCAAGAAGTCCAACGATCTTTATTTGTCTCTCGTAACACAAAGGAGACAATTGATGAGATACATCACTATCAAAAACAAAAAATAGATATACAACGAGAACTATACTTTGAAAAAAAAGTCACGGTATGTCGACTAAGCTTTTTGGAGCAAGTAGCGAAGAAGTTTCTTACTTCATGGGAGAAAGATGTCCATGAACCACTTCCGATGCCTTGGAGTTCCTTGGATCCCTCTTCCTCGTATTGTACACCTTTGGACCCTTCACCAAGGCGAATCTCTGGTTCCCCGAGAACCCACGAACGTGGAAATATATGGTCTCCACTGAAACCATGGAGGGATGACAAGACTAATGATCGCAAAACTCCATCGTCATCTAAATAGATTACATTTTTTTATTGTATTTGTATCTATGTATATTTGTAATTTTGTTTCACAAAAAATAAATAATACATGTTGTTTCCAACAATAGAAGGCTGAAAAACTAGTAACACCCTTTAGAATTAGTCTATTTTTGGAAGATTGGTAATCTCAGACGTTTGAATATTGATCTTAGACGTCTGACACACTGGATATCCCACAAATTTTTCATCACTGTGCATATGTAAGACGTCTATTATAACTCTCCAAATGTCTAAAAGTTTTCTATGCCTCCTTGAAATAGATACCGGACTATTTCAGACGTCTGAACTTTGAATCAGACGTCTGAATTATGTTTCTGCCATCAAATTATAAAAAATCGACCAATTTCATACGTCTAATATTTTAACCAGACGTCTGAAAAAAATCTCTGACTATTAAATTTTAAAAACTCGACCAAACCATACGTCTACGGTGATATCCCGGAATTTCTGGCAATATAAATTTAATAATCTGTTTTTAAAATTAAATTGATTTGATAATTTTGTTAATAAAATTTGAATTGATTTAATAATCTTACTTTAATAAATAATTAATTAGCGAATTTATTGTTTAATAAGCTAATAAATTGTTTCCTATTTATAATGTGTATATATATATTTTAAATGGATGAGTTTTGGTTTTAAATTTAATTAATAAAGCATATTTTCTAATTCTAATATTTTGGTAATTGGGAAACTATGATTTATTTAATGTCAAGCTTTTCAAAGCTATTTAATAAAAAAAAACTATATGGTTTTAAAATACATAAAATAAATGTTTAATTGTTTAAATTGATTTTAGCATAAGTTAAAATTTAAATAAAATTAATAATAAGATTTGTTTAACATTTTTTTTAAAATATTGATTAATAAATTTGACTTGTAATTAGATATGAAGTTTAAATACAACTAACTAATGAAACATTTATTCATTTAAATAATAAGTAATTTGTTGCCTCTTTTATAAATTTATTTAAAATAATCAAAAATGTTATTTTCAAATAATAGATATGTGTATTGTTTTTATTTATAATAATACTTGGTTTTATTTCTTTAAAATTATCTATATATATAACTAAGTATTAAAAACTAATTAATTTTGTTAAAAGCTTTTATTAACACTTAATTATAAATACTAATTACTTTAGAGACATGTGTAAATATCCTTGAGCTTTAATAACATGTGTTAATTTATTAATTAAGGTAAGTGACAAATGTATAGTTTTCTACAAGTGTCAAATTGTATTTTTATTTTTTTCTTTGATTTTTAATAAATTTAGTATATAAACATATACATTTTTCCATTCTTTTCTTTTTCTCATTTTCAATTCTAAACCAAGAAATTTCAGCTGAAAAACATTCCACTCTAAAAACAATCCTCATTTCAAAACAAAAATCAATAATCACTCTTCAAAATCATTCCCTGTTCACATGCAAAACATTTTCAAAACAAATCATGCAAATCTATAATCTTTCCATCTTCAAAAGTACAAGTCAATCTGTAAACACATTTCCTCAAAGATGAAGCCTCTACATCATTTTTCTTCAACCTGAATTGTTTTCTGCATTCTTTAAAATCTGAAAGCACATGCAAAACAATCTGAAGCATGCATGTAAATTTGTTAATCTAGGAGCAAAAGCAAGCCTGTTCATCATTCAACCTGAGTTTTTAAAAGAAAGCAAGCTTGTAATCATTTTTTTTGAAGTTTTTAAGTGCAATCTGAACCTGGCCACTGCATGCAAACCTGCATTTTCTTTTAAAACTGGAAGTTACATGCAAGTTTATAAATCAATATTTCAAGCAACTTAATCTTTCAGCAAGCAATTAAAGTATAAAGTTTTAATAGCATCAAATAACTCAAGTTTCTAAAAGCATGAGGCAATTCAGTTTTCACAAGATCTTCAAAAGGGTTTTTCAAATCTGGTGCTTTGTCTTTTGTACAGGTGAGTAACATTTCTTTAAAAGCTTAAACAATTGAATGATTTGGTTGCATGCAAGTTTTTTGAAATAAATATGTTTGTGTATGTATATTGTTTAATTTCTTATATATGTTGTATACATGCTTATGATATCTGTAAGTCCTCTCTGCTTCCAGTTTTCTAGTTTCTTGGTTTAATTTAAATTCAAAACCTCCTTATTTTGACTCTGTTAAACTTAAGATTCAAAGCATACTTGTTTGTTTCATCACATACTTTGGATTAAAATTTTACTTAAATTAAATACTAGTGAAATGTCTCTGGAATTTAAAATAACCAAGCAAGTTTGAAAATTTAAATACATTGATTCGATGTTTCAGGGTTATAATCTGAAACATCATACAAAATCATGAATTTTAAACCTAAAATTACAATTTTTAATGCTAGAATCAAAGATCAGTTCTCTTTTGAGTGTATTATGTATTTTGAGGCATTTCTGTTGCCACAAATGTTTGGAGGTGTCGAGAGTGCTCCTGGAGGTGGAGGAGTTATCATGGATGATGGGAAAATTATCAGATTATGGTGTATTTCATTTTGGAGGTGGTGATTGTGATTCGAAGTGTGAAACCCTAGTTTTTATGGGTTTGAGTTTTTGCTTTGGTTCGGCTTCCTTTGTGGATTGAGTGCATCGAGGACTTGGGTAATGGAAGTTGGTGGGTTGACGAGGACTTCGCCGAAGTTTCAGAGGCAACGGTGGTCGGAGCTTCAAAGAGGAGGCGCTGCCAGGTTTGGATGAAGTGGGTACTTCCTGTTCCAGCTCTTGTTCCAGGTTTGGGATTTTAATCTCGATTTTGATTTCGAGCATGAGATGTTGGGTTGTTGTTTGGATGATCAGAGATGATGATCGTCGACTGTAAGGAGGTCGCGAAGTTGATCAAGGGTGGCCGGAGGCACCGTGCATGTGCACGGTGTACTGTGAATTTTTTTCTGATGAAGGTTGGGATTGTAGCAGCTGTAGCATACTCGAGTGATTCTCGGGTGATTCGAGTTTTAACTCGAAGTAGCGTAGGTTTGGTCTCGAAGTCATGTCAGGGTTGGCTCGAGTAATGTTGTTTACAGGTTAAGAAAAAATCAAAACAGAAACCTATTCTGTTTTTTATTTAATTTTAAAGTATAGTATAAAATGTAACAAAAATTTAAACTAAGTTTAAACCTGAGTGAAATCTGAATTCAAGAGTTTGAATCTTAGATTTGAAATAATTTTAGTTTTTAAATTTAAATTTGGTTTTAAAAACTTTTAAGTGTAAAAGTATATTTGGTTCTGAATTTGAACTGAAAGTTTAATTTGTAAAATAGAAAATTTAAATAAGTTTAAATCTAGTTTTAAAATCTGGAATTTAGGTTTGAGTTTCAATTTTTAAAATAAAGTAAAATTTTAAATTTAAATTGTTTAATTACTTTAAGAATATGGTTAAATGATTTGAAATTTAAAATGAAGTTAAAATGTAAGTAAGTTTTAAATCTAGGTAATCTGGAATCAAAATTTGATATGTATTCCAGTTTTGAAATAAATGGAAGTTTTTAAAATTTAAAATGATTTAAACAATTTTTTTTGTTAAAGTGTATTTTAAAATTGATTTGAATTTAAAAATGAATTGGGTTTTAAATTCTTTTAAAACTTCTTTATAAAATGGATATTTCTTTAACTTATGAGATAAAAAGGTTTTGAATTGTTATTAAACTTTGTTTGGATAAATTTGTATTCATTTTAAAGTCTTAAATTTAAAATGAAATAAAATGAAATTTAAAGTAAATTTGAAAACAAATTGTTTTTAAATACTTTGATTAAGTAAGAAATGTTTATCTTAAAGATAAATAGAATTTAATGATTTGGATTCATTAATTTATTAAGTTAATTAAAATGGATAATTAATTGATGGTATGGATGATTAATTAAGTAATTAAGAGTTTTTAAATTGATTAATTAAGACTTAAGATTAATTAATTAAGGTTAATTAATTTGTAATTAAGGATTATTAATTAGATTTTAATTAATGATTAAAGATTTATTAATCAAGTAATTAAGAATTAATTAAGTTACAGTTAACACTTAATTAATTAAATAATTAGGATTAATTAATGGATTATTAAAGATTAATTAATTTGAAATTAATAATGATAAAAGTAAGTTTAATTACTTAAGAAAAGTAACTAAAGAAATTAAAGAATTGTTAATGAAGGTCATTAACTAAGATTATTTAACAATTAATTAATGTGATTAATTTTAATAATTAATTAGATTAATTAATAAATGATGATCATTTGTGAAATTGTTAAAGTTTAATTACCTAATAGAAGTAATTAATGAGTTAATTACTTAATGTAATTAATTGAGTTTAATGTGATTAGTTTAGGTTAATTAATTAAGTTTAATTAATTTAAACACTTGATGATTTGATAAATAATTACTTAATGTAATTAATGGAATTGTAATTACTCAGGGATGTAATTAATTGGTAGTTACTAGATGTAATTAAAGATGTTTTAATAATGGAAGTGATTTGGATTAAATTACTTTGTAATTAATCAAGTGATTAATTGAGATAATTAACTAAGGGTAATTAATTTTTGAAATAAAGTAATTAAGGGTAGTTAATTACTGAATGGGATTAATCAAGGGATTAATTAGAGAATAAATTAAGGAGTAATTTATTTAATGAAGTAATTAAGGGTAGTTAATTACTGGATGTTATTAATCAAGGGTGATTAATGTATGTGGTTTAATTGAAGATTAATTAGTTAATGTAATTGATTTAAATAGAGAGATTAATTAAAAATATAATTAGAAATCATTAATTAATAAAATTAATGATGTAACTTTAGAATTGATTAATTAGGGAATAATTAATAAATGAAGTAATTAATTAATAAAGGATTAATGTAATTAAATTTAGTTAATTAATTTATTAAGTAATTAAAAGTTAATTATTATAAAGGGTTAAGTATAGTTAACTTGTGTAATTAATTTAAAGGCTAATTACTTACTGTAATTAGAAAATTGTTAATCAGGAATGATTAATTGAAATGAATAATGAGATGGTGATTAATTAATTGATTTGTAATTAATTAATGGTTAAGCAGGATTATAATGATGAAGTAATTAATTTAATTCACTTTAAATTAATTAGAGATGAAGTAATTAATTTAATTCACTTTAAATTAATTATAGATGGTGTGATCATTAAATAATTGCTTATGTATGAATGGATGATATTGGTTGCCTTGAATGGTTTGTAATCTCAGCTATGAGACGAGTAATGCCGTGTGACATGGATGCTTTGGTTGCATTGGGATGATAATATGGATTATCTGTTCATTATGATGATATGGATTATCTGTTTATGATGATAATGTTGATTATCTATTGTGATGTTGAGAATTATCTATCTGTATGTACATAGATAATGAATTGAAAATTGTTTTAAACTCTAAAACAACTTGGCCTTAAAAGATACGTTTTGGATTCGGTGAGACCGGGATCGGGTTTCCATATTTGGATATCTGAAAACCACATCGATCCAAATTAACGATAGGTCATGAATCTGAAGTGAAGATGAAGATTCAGAGTGCAAGGGTTATCGTCGTTAACTCTGAGGGTGATTCCGAAATGAGCGTAACGAGATAATGCCTTCGGTTTCGTTCGAACCCGTAACGAACTTGTATGGATTGAATGCTTTCAGAACATCGTCAGGTGGACGATGAGCATTTTAAGTGATGTGTTCTATAAAGGTAATCGTATCCTCAAGCCTCATCAACCGGGAATGGCTAAAACAGGGGAGGTGCAGCAAGGCTAAGTGGGTCATGCCCAAGTAGGACGAGATTTACTCCTGTCTAGATGTCCCTTTTATTTCGGCTGTGTGGTGCGATTGCTGATCACAACTGCGGGGTGGTCTTGTTCGAAACTGTATAGTAAGGAATGGTTCCAGCTTTGTGTTGTAGGGGATTGGGAGTAATCCTCGGTACGGTGATCTTGGCCCCGTACTGTGACGGGCGGTACCCCGGTAGCCCTGCCATTGTATGGAATCCAAAATCCAATAAGTGCCAATGGTTTTGATTGTATTACCCACTTTTGTGGCTATTAGCTGGAATATGATGAATGTAACAATTTCGGCTATTTCTTATTTACTTGAAAACCCTAGACCTATTATAATATCACCGGATTTCCTATCAAATGTTTTGGTTAGCGTAAGGTAAAAACTTTTCCATGTTTATGTGTGGGAAGTCTTACGTGATACCCTTTTGTTTTCAAAGGTTTTTCAAAGTTAAGCAACCTTAACCTGTTCCTCACACCAGACCCATGTCTGACACGGAGTTTATTTCTGTTTTTCTTAAACTCTTCGGTACTCAAATTTTTACGAGTAGCCAAGGGATTCAGGTCAGCTTTGACGAATTATGGAGGAGCAATGGAGCAGGAGGCTTCAGCGTTATAGATATGTTTAGTGTTCCGCTGTGTTGGTATCTCTGAGTGGTTCTTTGTATTGTATTGAGTTGTAATAACTAGACAGGTATTTATAACTGTCTAGTATGTGATGTATTGTCTGTGTAACTCTGATAGTTATTGTATACTATGTAATACTTATGTTATTAATATAATTTATTCGTTCCACTGTTGAGATTCTGTTGTTGTTTATTCTTTCTCTTCTTTCTTTCCTCTTTTCTATCCCTTTCTTTCTTAAAGATGATGCGACTTTCTGGTCGTTGAAAGTCGGGTCGTCGCATCTACCAATTAAACCAGACGTCTTAAATTATTTACTGTGTTCTAATTAAGGTAAATCAGACGTCTGAATTCGCTTCCAGACTTCTGAAATTCAATCGAAACTTTAAAACACCCAGATAACGTCTATTTTTTTTTTCTAATTTCACTTCTATTTTAACCGATTATACTTCGTCGATGATTTTTTTTTACTCGAAAACATCTTTTCTTTTTACAGCCGCTCGATTACAATGCCTCCTAGAACTAAAAACTTTAAGATATCGAAAAGAAAACAAGATCAACCAACTTCCTCAAATCCTCAAGTTTGCTCAGATGATCAAATCGAAAGATGGATGAATCGAGCACCACACTCTCTCAAGAGATATGAGGATATACAGAAGAAGAAACTTCACACAGGTCCATTTTATAACTTACTTAAGTTTCCAATGTATGGTTTGGATGAATTATGTGAGAATGCTCGTTTAGAAACATTGACATCATTCACTCCCAATGACATCCAAATCGATCAATTAGTTATATTTCTTTTTTATGCAAATTTGGATAGCATGGCGGTATGGAACACTGAAAATGAAGACAATTGGTTATGGTCTAATGTTTATGGCAACACGATTAGACTCACTCCTGGGATAATAGGAAGAACTCTAGGATGTTCCGACATGAGGGAAGATTTATATAATATTCCCGATATGCATTTCAAACCAAGAAACAGTATAACACATCAAATATGGGAGGATGAAATGCCTAAATTTGCATCTAAATATCTACGACCAAAGACAAGACTTCTTACTCGAATGATCATCAATACCATCGTTCCCCGTCTGGGAAGTCATGAGCAGATAATTGAGTTAGAACACAAAGCTTTATATGCTCTACTTAGCAGAACAAGGGTAAATTGGGCCAAATTTATTTTTGACGAGCTCAAACATTTTTGGACTCGATCTCGGCCATCAATTATCTGCCCCACATATATCATGAGACTTCTACATGCTCACAACATCTCCTTTTACTTATTAAATTTTGAAGGAATCTCTCCAAAATATGCTTCCACAAAAATTTTCTTAGTAATGGACCTACCGGAAATTCCTTCGGAATTTATATCTTTTGAAGATTGGACGCACAATCGTCAAGCTAGACAAGTTGGGCCTCCACCTCAACCACACAATGAACCATCACAAGAGGAGGAACTACATCATGGGACAACTCCTCCTCCTCCTGCACCATTTGATTATACAAGCCAGGATGAGATTTTGGAAACTCGAACAGAAACATCTCCAAATGAAAGCGATTGAGATCTCACTCTTAAAAATCAACATATATTGTCTCAAAATCAAAAAGTGTTGGCTAAAATTAACTGTATTATCAGTTCTCAAAGAGGTTTTTCAACAGGTTCGCGGTCTGACACCTCCTTCTGAAGATTGGCAAACCCTAGTGCCTTCTCCTCCTTCGAAACATTCCAAACTTTTTGAGGACGAACCTCTAAAACAAGCTTCGACATCTCCTACAAAGCAACCTAGCTCTTCCCAAAAAAGAAGATAAAGGAGATGATCAAGAAAAAGCTTCTTCAAAAGACTCATAGATTTTAGGATTTCAACTTATGTACACTTGACAATATCTATGAATGTATTCAATTTCAAATTATGTGACGACCCGCCTTTCACTCCACAGAAAGACGCATCATTATTAAGAAAGAAAGGGATAGAAAAGAGAATGATAGAGAAGAATAAAAGAACCAACATCAGAATCTCAACAGCGGAACAAATAAATTATATTAATCACATAACTATTACATAGTCTACAACATCTATCAGAATTACATATCTTACACATCACATACTAGACAGTTATAAACACCTATCTAGTCATTACAACTCAACACAGAGATACCAACACAGCGGAAACACTATATATATACAAACATTAAAGCCTCCTGCTCCATTTCTCCTCCAGAGTTCATCAAAGCTAACCTGAATCACTTGGCTACTCGTAAAAATTTGAGTACCCAAGAGTTTAAGAAAACAGAAAATGAACTCCGGGTCAGACATGGGTCTGGTGTGAGTAACAGGTTAAATTTGCTTAACTTTGAAAAGCCTTTGAAACAAAAGGTATCTCGTAAGAGTTCTCGCATATAAACACGGAAAAGTTTTTACCTTACGATAACCAAAACATTTGATAGGAAATCCAGTTATATTATAATAGGGTCTAGAGTTTTCAAGTAAATATAAAATAGCTGAAATTGTTACATTCATTAAATTTCAGCTACTAGCCACAAAGTGGGTTACACAATCAAAACCGTAAAGGGCACGTAGGAAGAATGGATTTCGTATAATGGTAGGGCTTCTGAGGTAACGCCCGTCATAGTACGTGACCTACATCACCGTACCGAGGATCCACCCTAAATCCCCTGCAACACAAGGTCGGAGCCATCCCTTACTGGACAGTCCCAAACAAGACAACCCCGGCAGTTGTTGCAATCAACTGCCCCATATAGCCGAATAAAAAGGGACTTCTAGATAGGGGAAGATCATGTCCTACTTGAGCGCGACTCACTTAGCCTTGCTGCACCTCCCATGTTTTAGCCATTCCCGGTTGATGAGGCTTGAGGCTACGATTAGCTTTATAGAACACATCTATCTTAGAATGCTCATCGTCCATGTGACGATGTTCTGAAAGCATTCAATACATACAAGCTCGTTCTGGGTTCGAACGAAACCGAAGGCATCATCTCGTTACACTCATTTTGGAATCATCCTCAGAGTTAACAACAATAACCTTTTCACTCTGAATCTTCATCTTCACTTGAGATTCACGACCTATCGTTAAATTTGGATCAATGTGGTTTTCGGGTATCCAAATCTGAAAATCCGATCCCGGTCTCATCGAAATCCAAAACGCCGTCTTTTAAGTCCAAGTTATTTTAAAGTTGAAAAAATTTGATTTTATTATCTATATTCACACAGATAGATAATTCACAATATCACAAATAAATATTCTGTATCATCACAGTTCAACCTAAGCATCATATATCACAGATCAACACATATCAGAGATATCAACCAATTCAAGGCATTCAATAACATTCAGCCATCCATAAGCAAAGATTAAACAATCACACTATCACTAATTAATTTAAAATAAATTAAATTAATTACTTTCATTCCTATAAATCCTGCTTACTTAACCATTAATTAATTTCAAACCAATTAATTAATCATTCTTTAATTGTCCATCTTAACTAATCATCCTTGATTAATCATTCTCTAACTGCATTAACTAATTAGCCTTTAATTAATTACACAAATTAATTATCCTTAACCATTTACATTAATTAACCTTTAATTACTTCATTAATTAATTAACTATAATTAATTACATTAATCCTTAATTAATTATATTAATTATTCTATAATCACTTATATTGATTAATTACCCTTTAATTAATCAACCCTTAATTACATCATTAATTATATTAATTAATGATTTTCTAATTATTTCTTTAATTAATAATTATCTTTAATTAATTATATTCATTAATCAACCTTCATTAATCACATTCAGTAACTAATTACCCTTTATTAATTACCTCACTTAATTAACTTCAAATAACTTTATTAATTAATTCTTAAATTAATTACACTAAGTAATTAATTCTTAATTACTTCCACTAAGTAATTATCCTTTTTATTTTTTTAGCAAAGCTAGCCGGCTTTATAGTGGGGCGTGCCACTGTATATTAGAAAAAGGAAGAACAGGTTCCCTGCACATGCACAGGGCAACTAAACAGGAGAAAACTAAAAGAACAGGAGCTAGACAAAAATGCCTAGACTACTAATACAGCAAAACTAATCCTCCTCAGAAGAGGAAGAACAATCACTTCCATCAACTAATGATGGACCACTGACATGCAAAACCCCAGAGAAAAGAGCAGCCGGACGAGGATCATAACCAACAGAGGCGGAGGAGTAAAGAAATTTCCTATCCCAAGTGACATCAAAAAACTTACTTTTGTTCTCCTCCCCAATCTCACCCTCCGTAGTGAGGCACAAACCATCTCCCACAATATGGTACATCAGATATCGACTTTCGCCACCAATCTCACTAATAAAAGCATAAAAAATGTCCCTCTCAGGCGAATATCTCATATCAGAAGGAGCGTGAATCCAAGCATGTTCAACCGAGTTCCAGGAAATGAGATCAGAAGAGGAAGCAGAAAGATCCACCTCCAGGGACGAAGGAGGTGAACCAGAAGATGGGGCTAAAGCAGGCATTGAAACTGATGGAGCTAACAAAACAGCAGGAGGATCCACAAAAGAGGGGACATCAACGTAATTAATTATCCTTTTTATTAATCACACAAAGTAATTAAACCCAAATTACTTTCATTCTTCGATTAATTACATCCAATAATTACCACTAATTACTTCACTAAGTAATTGCACTTTATAAATTACATTAAGTAATTATACTTAACCAATCATCCAGTGATTATTTTAAATTAATTAAACTAATTAATTAACTTAAACTAATCACATTAACTTAATTAATTACATTGAGTAATTAATCCCTTTAATTACTTCAATTAAGTAATTATACTTAATCAGTTCCATAAATGATTATCCTTAATTAATCAATCTATTAATCATCTTAAATTAATTACATTAATTAATCATTTCATAATCCCTAGTTAATGATCTTCATTAACTATTAACGATTGTTTAATTACTTTCCTAAGTAAATAAACTTAATTAACCATCATTAATTACAAATTAACTAATTTTAATAATCAATTAATTCATCTCTAATTACTTAATTAATTAAATTCTTAACTATAACTAAATTAATCTTTAATTACTTTAATTACTTGATTAATTAATTTCAAATCATTAATTAATAATCTATACTTATCTAGTTAATGATCCTTAATTATAAATTAATTAACGCTTAATTAATTAATTTACGACTCTTAATTACTTAATTAATTAATCCTAATTGATTAACTTACAACCCTTAATCATAAATTAATTAAATTTATTTATTACTCTTTAGTTACCTTATTAATTTAATGAATCACAAATCATTAAATCTTAATTAACTTTAACATAAAAAATTATCCTTATTAATGACATAATTACCATTTGCAAATGCCTTTGAAAACATTCTAACATAAGTTTACTTTAAATTTCATTTTCAAATTTAAGATTTAAAAATGATTAACAAATTTAACTCTAACAAAATTGAAATCAAATTTACAAACCTTTTAAATCAAATATTAAGAAACACTTATCTTATATAAAAGAAATTAACAAGAGTTTTAAACCAAATTAATTTAAATTCAAAACTTTGTTTTTATTTTACATAAAAAAATTTAAAATCAGTTTTCAAATGCTGCTTCGGGTTCGACCTGAAGCCTACCCGTGCACTTACCTGAGAAAACCTATTCCTTTCCTTCTTTTTAATTTTTTTTTAAATTCTAAATTTTAAATCTGAAACAAAATTCACTCACGTCTACCAAAGACATAACTCGAGTCTCCTACCTAAAATCACGAGCTCCACTTCGAGACAACACCCAAACCAAAACACCTGACACAACTACTCTGCCGTGCACATGCACCGACAACCAGCCACTTCCGACCATCAACGATGACCCTCACATTCGACGATCATCCTTGAACCTGATCTTGACCATCAAAACATCAACAAAATCTCGAAATCGAATTCGAGCAACTCTGCACAGAACTGGAACAAACCACCTCCCCCAAAATCTCCTCGAACTCACGATGTCGATCACCGGTGCGCCTAAGCCTCCAGCCTCACCTTTGCCATCCTCCAAGCTTTCAATTCTCAGAGTTTGGTGGAACTCGATCCACCCTAGATGCCGTAGTGGATACATTTCCGACCAATACCCAAAACTAGGGTTTAAAATCAAACACGACCACCGTCGCCGCCACCGTAGCTAGAACACCCTACTTCCATTTTTCCCAAAGTCCCCGATCATCCTTCCACCTCCAGTGAGAACCACGACCTCGCCGAGCAACTAGATCACCAGAAACCACCCAAAACACCGATTACTGATCAATTCGAACTGCACCCTCAATTCAATTCTAAATTTTTTTATTTCACTTCTAAAAATCAAGTTTTTGGATAAGGTTTCAGTTTATATTTCTGAATTGATAAACTAAGATGTTTGAATTTTCACATAACTTAAAACTTGCAATGTTCTTTTAGTTTCCAGAGCAATTTCAAATTCATTTTAACTTAAATCAAATTTTTAGGCTTAATCTATGATGAGACAAACAACTTTTGTTTGAAACTTAAATCTTAACAAGGATTAGTTCAAGAGATATTGAATTTTGTTTAAATTTTTGGCCTTGAAACTAAGAACAGGGAAGCTACTGATACATCAATCATGCACACAACAATACACCCATATATACAGAAAATTCATATATACACAAACATATTTGTTCCAGATATTCACATGCATCCAGATTTCACACTTAAGCTTTTTTTTTAAAAAAGTTACTCACCTGAAAAAATCATGAACAGAGCACCTTTATTTTGAAATAGCTTTTGAACTGTGAAAACTTAAATGCTGAAAAACGTGCTTTGATTTATAAACTTGAATGCCTTTGCTTCTTTAATTTATAAACTGAAATTGCTGAAGAATGCTTATTACCGAATCTTGCTTTCAAACAGAATTGAAGTTGCTTGCTTTAGATAAATCTCAGGTTTAAGAAATGCAGGCTTTGGTTTCAGTTTTCAAGAAATGTACAGGTTTTGATTTTTGAAAAATGAGATTTACAGGATATTGAATTTGATTTCTGGTTTGAGATGTGTTTAATCACTTATTTTGTTTTGAGTTATTTTACAGGGTGAAGTTTTCTTAGTTCTGAAAAGAAGAGGATAGGAAAAAGAATGATGGTAAGAATAATGGGTTTATATAGGTAATAACGTGATTTATTTAAAATAAAAGAAAAATAAAAATTAAAGATGACACATGTTAAAACATTCAACATTTGTCACTAGCATTGTTAATTAGTTAACACTTGTTAAAATTAAGCCTTATAGATTTACACTTGTAATTTAGGTAATTAATATTTATTTAAATGTTAACATAAAGCTTTTATACTTTATTTATAAATACTTATATAAATATATATATATATATAATTTCTTTAAATAAAATATAATAAAAAAATTATATATAAAATAAAATCTTATCCATATATTTTTAAATCCAAATATTTTTAAATGTCTATCTTTGGAATTTCAATTTTAAATCCAAATTCAAATTAAATTTTAAAAAAAATACAATTTAAAATCAATTTATATATATATATATACACACACATGTATAACAACATATTTGATTTGAAAATAATAATTCTATTTTTCTTTAAAATCTATTTATATCTAATCACATAATTAATATTGTTTAAAAATAACAAATTTGCTAATTTTAAAATAGTTTATAAAAGAGATTATCTCATTATTTATAAATTATATTATTATTTGTATTTATTTATCATATGTTTTATATATTTTAAACCTCTACATATTTTCAAATCATATTAATCAAGCAATATTTAAAAAGAGAATAAAACAAAAATTTTTATTAATTTTATTTAAATTTAAACTTAAGATAAAAATATATTTTAAACAATTAACATTTACCTTAAGTATTTAAAAACTATATGATTAACTATTTAAATAGCTTTGAAAAGTTTTATTTTAAATTAACCATAATTTCCAAATTATTAAATATATTAGAATTTGAAAACATGATTTTATTTGATAAATTTAAACCAAAGCTTTTCTATTTACAATATATACAAATATATGCATATACATTATAAATAGAAAACATTTTATTAGCTTTTAAAAGATAAAATTTACCAATTAAATATTTATTTTCTTTTTAAAAGAATAACTTGCCTATTTAAATTAAAATTATAAAACAGAACTATCAAATCAATTTAATTATTAATATAGATTTTTAAATTGATATTGCCCAAAATTCCAGGCCATCACATTCCTTCCCCTTTAAAAGAATTTCGTCCTCGAAATTTAAAAGCAAAGATAATTTAATAACCCTTAAAAGATTTTAATTTTAAACCACAAGCATATGTTATCAACCATATGCTAACAATCATAGCAACCAACTCACTCAAACAAACATATCTAACTATCCAGAAAAAAAATTCTGGATAGGACTTCCTAATACTATTTGGAGTTTTCCAGGTATAAACACTGGAATACTCGCTCTACTGAATCCAAACAATCTACACTACTAATATACAGAGCTCCTACTTATCTAGATCTACAAAACTGAATAGGATATCAGACCACAGTCAAATCCAACTCAACTACCAAATCCTCCTGAACTGCTGGTTCCACAACCAGTAATGAATCATAAATGTACTCCCTCAGAGATACGTGAAACTCATTGAATCCCAGTCATCCAAACTGGAAATTCAATCATGTAAACCAAACACTTATCCTTACAAGAACAAAGAAAAGATCCCATATACCACGGAGCTATCTTCCTAGTCTCACCAAATCTTATAGCCCCTTTGATCGAAGAAAACTTATCCAAAATCAAATCTCCGATTTCAAAATCCAATTTCCTCCGTCTCTTATCCACAAAATTCTTCTGACGATCCTAGGCTGCCTTCATCCTTCCTGATCAGCTCAACCTTTGTTGATGCCTCTTGAAACAAACTAAACCAAAAACAACCCAACAAAATGATCCTCTCAAGATCAACCAAAATCAAGAATAAACTCTACTTCACAACCATCAGTAGAAAACTAACTTACTTCTCCCATCCGGAAAAGAAAAAATAGGTGCACTCGCCAACCTCGCCTTCAGATCCTGAAAAACTTCCTGTAGAAACCCTCTAATCCAAAACACTGCAAACTTCCAAAGAGTCTAGGGTTGCTTCCACTCTAAAACGGCTGCTACCTCGCTTCCGCTGCACAACTTTGATCTGGAGTAGATGAGAATGCCGATGATGAACACGATCACAGACTAGTCCGATACATCTCAGAAGACACGGTTCAACAGATCCATAAAGAGAAAACTCAGAAGTTCCACCAGAACCTGAGCTGCTTCACCAAACCCTCTCTCTAGAAGCCATCCTTCTACTAGCTGAACCACCGGTATCACTCTTGGAATCCTAGTCGACAAGAAAACTCAATCTCCAGATGCTATGGCAAACCTTGACTTCTTCGAAGACATCAGGAAAAATCTCGGACAACTTCTATACCCTAGAGATGCCTCAATCTCAAGCAAAAGATTATCCAAGAGAATAATCAACTATCGCAAGTCACTTTTACGATCAACCCAGCCTAATCCCAAAAAAAACTGTTCTCTCTTTACCAATCAGAATA
This sequence comes from Allium cepa, assembly GCA_030765085.1. Lineage (NCBI taxonomy): Eukaryota > Viridiplantae > Streptophyta > Magnoliopsida > Asparagales > Amaryllidaceae > Allium > Allium cepa. The sequence goes on from CM060931.1 coordinate 448,991,917, forward strand.
GCTTACGCTTGACTAAACAATCCATCGAAGAAATGGATCCACTCTTCTGCTTCTAAACTCCACCCTAGAAAACTGCTTAGCCATATGACCTTCTTGCTGGCACACAGAACACCTTCGAGCTGCACTGCTGACACAGATGCCAAAGACTTCCTAACCTAAAGCTCTTAGAACCTCAAAGCCATGTCATCCAATCCCACACAGAGCCTAGAGACGGAAAGACATCTCCTCAAGAAATTCAGGCCTCAAACCAAACACAAGCACCCTACTGAACCTAGTCTCATCACCAATGCAGACACACTTCCTTAAACTTTCTCCAAAGAAACGTCTTCGGAAACATTCAAAGTCACTGCGTCTCATCACACAGCTGCTCCTTCCTGAAGTTGCCAAGATACCATCACACGCTTCTGCTCGACCGATAGATCCAGACTCTACTCATCCAAACTTGCACTCCAAGATGGTCTCCGAACCTCAAAAAGGCTTTCGTTCAGAGATTGGTGAAATCCTTACACCACAGCAAAGCTCACTCGAGATGGTATTAGGTCTACAGCCTCGACAGATATACTTCCAACCTCAACATTCGGGCATCTTCCATTGGTAGTCATGCTACACACACCACTAGCCTTCCTACCTCTAGAACTCATATTGGAAAAAAATGAACAGGTAACCCAACAAATAGGTAGATATATATATATATATATATATATTAAAATTACAAGTATGCCTTCTCAAGAAAGAAATTACTTCAAAGCCTATGTATTCACTCAACCTAGCGCTCTGATACCAACTGTGACGACCCGCCTTTCACTCCATAGAAATACACATCATCATGAAGAAAGAAAGGGATAGAAAAGAGAAAGATAGAGAAGGAAGAAAGAAACAACATCAGAATATATACAACAGAACGAATAAATTATATTAATCACATAACTATTACATAGTATACAACATCTATCAGAGTTACACAGCTTACATATTACATACTAGACAGTTATAAACACCTGTCTAGTCATTACAACTCAACACAGAGATACCAACACAGCAGAAACACTATATATCTACAAACGTTGAAGCCTCCTGCTCCATTTCTCCTCCAGAGTTCGTCAAAGCTAACCTGAATCCCTTGGCTACTCGTAGAAATTTGAATACCCATGAGTTTAAGAAAACAGAAAATAAACTCTGGATCAGACATGGGTCTGGTGTGAGTAACGGGTTAAAGTTGCTTAACTTTGAAAAACTTTTGAAACAAAAGGTATCTCGTAAGACTTCTCGCATACAAACACGGAAATTTTTTTACCTTACGATAACCAAAACATTTGATAGAAAATCTAGTTATATTATAATAGGGTCTATGGTTTTCAAGTAAATATAAAATAGTCGAAATTGTTACATTCATTAAATTCCAGCTACTATCCACAAAGTGGGGTATACAATAAAAACCGTAAAGGGCACGTAGGAAGAATGTGTTTCCATCAATGGCAAGGCTACTGGGGTACCGCCCGTCACAGTACGTGGCCTAGATCACCGTACTGAAGATCCACCCTAAATCCCCTGCAACACACGGTCGGGACCTTTCCTTACTAGACAGTCCTGAACAAGACAACCCCGGCAGTTTTCGCAATCAACTGCCCCACACAGCCGAATAAAAAGGGACTTATAGACATGGGAAGATCTTGTCCTACTTGAGCGCGACTCACTTAGCCTTACTGCACCTCCCCTGTTTTAGCCATTCTCGATTGATGGGGCTTGAGGCTACGATTACCTTTATAGAACACATCTATCTTAGAATGCACATCGTCCACCAGACGATGTTCTGAAAGCATTCAATCTATACAAGTTCGTTCTGGTTTCGAACGAAACCGAAGGCATTATCTTGTTACACTTATTTTGGAATCACCCTCAGAGTTAACGACAATAACCCTTGCACTCTGAATCTTCATATTCACTTAAGATTCACGATCTATCGTTAAATTTGGATCGATGTGGTTTTCGGATATCCAAATCTGGAAATCCGATTCCGATCTCATCGAAATCCAAAACGTCGTCTTTTTAGTCCAAGTTGTTTTAAAGTTAAAACAATTTGATTCTATTATCTATATTCACACAGATAGATAATTCACAATATCACAAATAGATAGTCTATATCATCACAGTTCAACCCAAGCATCATATATCACATATCAACTCATATCTCATATCAGAGATATCAACCAATTCAAGGCATTCAATAACATTCAACCGTCCATAAGCAAAGATTAAACAATCACACTACCACTAATTAATTTAAAATAAATTAAATTAATTACTTCCATCTATAATTAATTTAAAATAAATTAAATTAATTACTTTCATTCCTATAAATCCCGCTTACTTAACCATTAGTTAATTTCAAACCAATTAATTAATCATTCTTTAATTATCCGTCTTAATTAATCATCCTTGATTAATCATTCTCTAACTACATTAAGTAATTAGCCTTTAATTAATTACACAAATTAATTATCCTTAACCATTTATAGTAATTAACATTTAATTACTTCATTAATTAATTAACTATAATTAATTACATTAATCCTTATTTAATTATTCTATAATCACTTATATTGATTAATTAACTTTTAATTAATCAACCCTTAATTACATCATTAATTATATTAACTAATGATTTTCTAATTATTTCTTTAATTAATAATTAATCTTTAATTAATTATATTCATTAATCAACCTTGATTAATAACATTCAGTAATTAATTACCCTTAATTAATTATCTCACTTAATTAACTTCAAATAACTTTATTAATTAATTCTTAAATTAGTTACACTAAGTAATTAATTCTTAATTACTTCCACTAAGTAATTATCCTTTTTATTAATTACACAAAGTAATTAAACCCAAATTACTTTCATTCTTTAATTAATTACATCCAGTAATTACCATTAATTACTTCACTAAGTAATTGCACTTTATAAATTACATTAAGTAATTATACTTAACCAATCATCCAGTGATTATTTTAAATTAATTAAACTAATTAATTAACTTAAACTAATCACATTAACTTAATTAATTACATTGAGTAATTAATCCTTTTAATTACTTCCATTAAGTAATTATACTTAATCAGTTCCCCAAATGATTATCCTTAATTAATTAATATAATTAATCATCTTAAATTAATTACATTAATTAATCATTTCATAATCCCTAGTTAATGATCTTCGTTAACTATTAACAATTCTTTAATTACTTTCCTAAGTAATTAAACTTTAATTAACCATCATTAATTACAAATTAATTAATTTTTAATAACCAATTAATTCATCTCTAATTACTTAATTAATTAAATGCTTAACTATAACTTAATTAATCTTTAATTACTTTAATCACTTGATTAATTAATTTCAAATCATTAATTAATAATCTATGCTTATCTTATTAATGACCCTTAATTATAAATTAATTAACCCTTAATTAATTAATTTACAACTCTTAATTACTTAATTAATTAATCCTAATTAATTAACTTACAACCCTTAATAATAAATTAATTAAATTAATTTATTGCTCTTTAATTACCTTATTAATTTAATGAATCACAAATCATTAAATCTTAATTAACTTTTAGATAAAAACATTATCCATATTAATGACATAATTACCATTTACAAATGCCTTTGAAAACATTCTACCTTAAGTCTACTTTAAATTTCATTTTCAAATTTAAGATTTAAAAATGATTAACAAATTTAACTTTTACAAAATTTAAATCAAATTTACAAACCTTTTAAATCAAATATTAAGAAACACTTATCTTATATAAAAGAAATTAACAAGAGTTTTAAACCAAATTAATTTAAATTCAAAATTTTGTTTTTATTTAAAAAAATTTAAAATCAGTTTTAAAATGCTGCATCGGGTTCGACCCGAAGCCTACTCGAGCACTTACCCGAGAAAACCTATTCCTTTCCTTCTTTTTAAATTTTTTGTTTAAATTTTAAAACTGAAACCAAATTCACTCACGTCTACCTGAGACATAACTCGAGTCTCCTACCCAAAATCACGAGCTCCACTCCTAGACAACACCCAGACCAAAACATCTAACACAACTAATCTGCCGTGCACATGCACCGGCCAACCAGCCACTTCTTACCATCAACGATGACCCTCACATGTCGACGATCATCCTCAGACCCGATCCTGACCATCAAAACATCAACAAATCTCCAAATCGAATTCGAGCAACTCTGCACAGAGCTGGAACAAAACACCTCCCCCTAAATCTCCTCGAACTCGCGATGCCGATCACCGGTGCGCCTAAGCCTCCAGCCTAACATTCTCCATCCTCTAAGCTTCCAATTCTCGAAGTTTGGTGGAACTCGATCCACCCTAGATGTCGTGGTGGATACATTACCGACCAATACCAAAAACTAGGGTTTAAAATCAAACACGACCGCCGTCGCCACCACCGTAGCTAGAACACCCAACTTCCATTTTTCCCAAAGTCCCCGATCATCCTTCCACCTCCAGTGAGAACCATGACCTCGCCGAGCAAATAGATCACTAGAAACCACCCAAAACACCCATTACTAATCAATTCGTACTGCTCCCTTAATTCAATTCTAAATTTTTTGATTCCACTTCTAAAAATCATGTTTTTGGATAAGGTTTCGGTTTATATATCTGAATTGATAAACTAAGATGTTTGAATTTTCACATAACTTAAAACTTGCATTGTTCTTTTAGTTTCCAGAGCAATTTCAAATTCATTTTAACTTAAATCAAATTTTAAGCCTTAATCTTTGATGAGACAAACAACATTTGTTTGAAACTTAAATCTTAATAAGGATTAGTTCAAGAGATAATGAATTTTGTTTAAATTTTTGGCCTTGAAACTAAGAACAGGGAAGCTACCGATACAACAATCATGCACACAACAATACACCCATACATACAAAAAATTCATATATACACAAACATATTTGTTCCCAGAAATTCACATGCATCCAGATTTCACATTTAAGCTTTTTTTTTAAAAAAAGTTACTCACCTAAAAAAATGTTGAACAGAGCACCTTTATTTTCAAAAAGCTTTTGAACTGTGAAAACTTGAATGCTGAAAAATGTGCTCTGATTTATAAATTTGAATGCCTTTGCTTCTTTAATTTATAAACTGAAATTGCTGAAGAATGCTTGTTACTGAATCTTGCTTTCAAACAGAATTGAAGTTGCTTGCTTCAGATAAATCTCAGGTTTAAGAAATGCAGGCTTTGGTTTCAGTTTTTAAGAAATGTACAGGTTTTGATTTTTGAAAAATGAGATTTACAGGATGCTGAATTTGATTTCTGGTTTGTGATGTGTTTGATCATTGATTTTGTTTTGAGTTATTTTTCAAGGTGAAGTTTTCTTAGTTTTGAAAAGAAGAGGATAGGAAAAAGAATGAAGGTAAGAACAATGGGTTTATATAGGTAATAATGTGATTTATTTAAAATAAAATAAAAATAAAAATAAAAATTAAAGATGACACATATTAAAACATTCAACATTTGCCATTAGCATTGTTAATTAGTTAACACTTGTTAGAATTAAGCCTTACAGATTTATACTTGTAATTTAAGTAATTAATATTTATTTAAATGTTAACATAAAGCTTTTATACTTTATTTATAAATACTTGCATAAATATATATATAATTTCTTCAAAGAAAATATAATAAAACAAAATATATACAAAATAAAATCTTATACATATATTTTTAAATCCAAATATTTTTAAATGCTATCTTTTGAATTTCAATTTAAATCCAAATTCAAATTAAATTTAAAATAATCCAATTTAAAATCAATTTATATATACATATATAACAACATATTTAATTTGAAAATAACAATTATAGTTTTCTTTAAAATCTATATATATCTAATCACATAATTAATATTGTTAAAAATAACAAATTTACTAATTTTAAAATAATTTATAAAAGAGATTATCTCATTATTTATAAATTACTTATATTATTAAATGTATTTATTTACCATATGTTTTATATATTTGAAACTTCTATATATTTTCAAATCATATTAATCAAGCAATATTTGAATAGAAAATAAAACAAATCCTTTTATTAATTTTATTAATTTTATTTAAATTTTTTTTTTTTTTTTTTGGCAAGGCCGACGGTTTTATAGTGGACCGACCACTTATTATTACGAACGTAATAAGGTTGAAGTACAGGAGTAAGGTAAAGGCACCTTAACTACTATGTAAGAGAAATATAATACAGCACAGGAGTGTGACAACATGTCACAACTACTAGAAATATATAACAAGGCTAGTTCTCCTCCGCAGAGGAAGAATCACCAACGTCCTCAGAAACCAGAGTACCACCCCCAAGAAGACCAAAAAAGGGGCGAAATAGAACAGCAAGAGAAGGATCATAAATGTCAATGTCAGAAGAGTATATAAAGGATCGATCCCAAGCAGTATCGGCAAGAAGAACAGAATTAGTCTCAGCATACAAACCATCAATGTCAAGAACCAAGGAATCACCAGAAATACTATAATAGAGGCAACGGAGGTCCAATAAGTCATCAGAAACATATCTAAAAAAGTTGCGATCCACTGGGTTGAATCTCATATCAGAACGCAGTTCAACCCAACTATGTTCCTTCTCAGCCCAAACAACTCGCGGCTGAGAGAGAACCGGCACAGAAGGGAGAACTGAATGTACAACCTCAGGAACTGGGGAAGCAGGACGAACATTGGCATGGGGAGGACTAGAGGGAGTTGCATCCAGAGAGGATTTGGGTACCCATTTTCTAAGCGGAGGCCGAGGCAGAGGAATCTTAGGAGCGGCATTAGGAACAGCAGAACGCATGCAAGCAGAGGCAATATGGCCAAAAGAATGACAGGAGGAACAGATATCAGGGACCCAACCATAACGAACGCGAACATCCACCACATGACCAACAGCTAGCTGGACAGGAATAGAGGAAGGTAGTGGCTTAAGTGGAGAGATCTCAATCAGGGCCTTGGCGTAAACAAGCTTATCACGCGCAACAGTATTAGAGTCAAAACATTTCAATTTACCAATATTGCATGCAAGCCAATTCAAGCCAAGCAAGGGTTGTAAAGCCGAAGGAATTTGCGAGAAATAAACCCAAACAGGGATAGAAAATACTTGCTCACGAACACGAGCTACTGTCGGAGACCATGGTGTAATAATAAAAGGCTGTCCATCAAAGAAGGAAGGCTCAGACTCTAGAACACGACTACGTTCCTCAGAGGAGGTGAACAATAGGTAGTACAAGGAATCAACTAACTTAACTTTAAGCCCACCCTGAAGTCTCCAGGCCCTACGACAAACAGCAGCCACATTCTGAAGACGATGATTAGGGTCCAAAAAGAATCCAACTACGTATCCTGACCAAAAGTCCATTCCTGCTTGCATAACACATGGGGGAGGGATCATCACACCGTTATCCTCAACAATGTCAAACTTAACTGGCTTATAAACACCCGCATTACACGGCAAGGAAGAAAAAAGTGATGACCAAGTTTTGGGAACTGTGTGGCATGACACAGCAGGGCAACTCACATTAGCAAAAGTGGCCTCAGGGTTGGAATGTTGTGCAATAAGGGGAGAGGTAACAGAATGTAATATTTCGGCCGGAATAGAATGCTCAGCCAAAGGAGGATCAAGACCAACGTTAACCAGACTAGGAGTAGCATCGGACACAGGGGCAAACAAATTGTCAGGAGATCTGGATCCAAGGCCCACAGGTGCATTATCACAAGCATTAGACGTGCATATATCAGACTCCAAATTTTTGGACAAAATAACACTATCGGCCATCAGATCCCCATTATCACACGCAAGAAACGCAGTACCAGATACTTGCGCAACCACCAAGCTACCGGAATTGGTACACTGAACACCCAAATTACCAGCAGCCGAGTCGGACGAAGGTAAAACGCAGGCGTCGTTCACAGGCACATCAAACAAATTCGAACGCGGAACCGGTTGTGCCGATTTGGATGCACGTAGCGGGGGAAATTCGTTGGACGACAGGATGTTAGGGAGATTGACATCATTGGTTGACATAGCAGAATAGCAGCGGCCAGAACGTGTAGTCGAGAGAGGAGGAGTTGGAGAAGTAGTCTTGGACATGAAGGTACGGTAGGTCAGCAGTCATGAGAAACGAAGAAACCTGGAAGCCAGGACGCCATTAACATGTTCCTTTTGAATTGAAGTTAACCAATTTCAATTCCAATTTTATTTAAATTTAAACTTAAGCTAAAATATATTTTAAATAATTAACATTTACCTTAAGTATTTAAAAACTATATGATTAACTATTTAAATAGCTTTGAAAAGTTTTATTTTAAATTAACCATAATTTCCAAATTACCAAATATATTAGAATTTGAAAACATGATTTTATTTGATAAATTTAAACCAAAGCTTTTCTATTTGCAATATATACAAATATATATACATTATAAATAGAAAACATTTTATTAGCTTTTAAAAGATAAAATTTACCAATTAAATATTTATTTGCTTTTTAAAAGAATAACTTTGTAAAGACCCGCAAATCCGTACTCCTTGAATATACACTAATCTCCATAGATTAACTCAAGATGAACGGAAATACGAATTCTCAGTGTTTAAGAAAAAGAAAGAGGTAGAAGAAGAGAGGAAAAGATAGAATAGAACAGAAAGAAATAACATAATAACATCAGAATCTCACAAAGCCACGCTTTATACAAAAGCTGTGCTTTGAGTCAACAAATGATCAAAGAAATGATCACAAAGATAAGTGATCAAACAAATGATCATATCACAAATGATCAAACAATGATCATTTCACATCAACACTCAGCATGTCACATTACCAAATTGGAAATATATCGCTGATAACCTTCGACTACATAACCTCTGAGCTCGTACGTCTCAGAGAAGGGTGTTAAGCTAAGAGAATAAATTCTCCGCCACCAACAGAAATATATTTGAAAGAAATCAGCTTTATATCTCAATTTGTAATGTCAGACATACTATCCATACAAGTCTGTTCCGGGATCGAACAGAACCGAAGGCACTTACAAATAAGTCCTTGCAATCCGAATATTCACTAATCACGTCCGGACTTCCCATCACATATGGAATTTCTATACCGGGGCCATTCGGTGCAGAAACATTCGACGGTAATCCTTCCGTTTTCAAAAATATCCAGTCTTCAACACCGGTCATCAATGGTATCCATTACGTCGTATCACTATTCGGAATGGGTAATCCGAATAACGAGTGCAATAATTTAAAAATAAGTGTGGCATTGAAATCCAAGCAAATCACAACAAATACCCATTCAAAGGTAAATATTGATAGTCGGTTATTGAACTATCAATGGATATGCACAACATCACCAGATTCCAAATAATTTTTCAAATTATTTATTTTCCAAAAATATCTTTACAAGATAAATAATTTTCACACTTCAACCATTTTGAAAACAATTTTCAAAATCACTTTTCACCTTTACCGCTTTTGAAAACAAATTTCAAACATTTCCTTATGCAAAAATACTTTCATTTCAACATGGTTCATTTAAACCAATTAAATAAATCCTTAACGATTTACTTTATATTTACGTTTCAAATCCGTAAATTCATTCCCTCACTTCAAAAATAAATCAACGTTTATTTTTAAACAAATTCCCCTTTTCTTTTATAAATTCCATAGTGAATTTACATTCCAAAATATTTATGAATATACGATTTCAATTATTCATTTTCAATTTATCTTCAAAAAGATAAATTCTCAAAATATTCACTTTATATTGGAAAACATTTCCATACTTATTTAATACGTAATTCACAAATCCTTTTATTTTCTACACTTGGAAAATATTCAATATACTTAAATCGAAATTAAGTATACATTTCATTCTTTAAGGAAATCATTCTCTTAAACATATTTATTTGGACCAAAACGAATGTTGCGTAAAACATCGTTACAACGTCCCAAAATCACTAGTATAGGGATTCGAATTTAAAATAGATATATAAATCCCAATACTTACAAAACATTTCCTTTCGGAAATCATTTACTATAACAACAGTGTTATGGTCCACCATTTCCTCTTATTTCTCGAAAACGTCTATTTCAACAATGAATGTTGAAATCTATGGTTTCGAATCTTAACACATTTGTAAAACATCGTTAGATCGTTTTAATTCTATTTAAAACATCACATCCAAAACATTCTTTAACATATTATTCACTATTCAAAAACGTGAATATGCTTTCGTCAACCAATTTCATCATTTCTATACATTTTATCTTAAAAAGGATTATTCACTGTCTAAAACGTGAATATAACTCCTTTAATATGCTATAGCAATTTACTTATCAAAATAAGTCGTTTGCGGATTTATAAAACAATGTTTATAAATTCCATTTCTATTTATTTTATATCAAGTCCTTTTATAAATCTCCTTTATTAACCTATTTCAATTTATAACTCAATTATAAACCAAAATTCCATAATTTAAGTTAAATACTTATAATTTATTTGTTTGAAAAATCGTTCCTTTAACTTCCCAAATTATAAATCTTATAACTTAAAAGATTCATTAATTTACCCAAATCTATTCTTCAAATAACTTTACAAATTTTATAAACCTACTGCTTATAAAATTCCATTTATAACTTCACCGTTTATAACTCTATAAATTTCATTCATTTATGAAATTCATTCACAATTCATTCTAACACTTATAAAAACTCGTTTTATAATTCAAATATTTTAATTTATAAATATCAATTTATAAATCTCTTATATAAATCAATTTATACTATTATTTTAAAACATCTTGAAACTCCTTTATAATTTCACCATTTTGATTTATAAAATTATTAAATTTTATAAATCCTATTTTTAACTTTTTTTACAATAAACTTAAAAATCCCAATTTAAACTATTTTATAAAATCATTTTATCTCATATTTTAGAAAATCAACTTTTAACTATATTTCTCAAAAATCAAAATTTTTATAACATTAAAATTATACGTTTATTTATTTATAATGGATCAATTCCAAAAATATTTTTATAACGTATACTTTCAAAAATCATTTTAAAAATCATTTTAAAATTCCAAAATTTGGCCCAATGATGCTACACACCAAATAGTCAATCACAACATAACGACATCATATATCGATATGATAATCCATCAAATATCAAAATATCTGAAATCAAATAAATATTGTTGAGGAATCCAGTTGGATCCCTCCAACCTGTTTTCCTGCATCCAAAGATGTTAGCACAATACCAATTCCGTTCAAGTACGGAATTATCGCGGTATATGGGATTTATAATATTATCCGCTTAATAGACGGCGCAATAGGGTCTCATCCGCTATATAGTGCGGGAAATCAATTCCAAGTACATAAATAATACCAATTTCACTGTTTATGAAATATTCGCGGTATATGTTTTTAATAAATAACATCCGCTTACTAACGGCGCATAATGTCTATTTTAGCAATCAATAGATAACAATCATCATTCAAACATACATTCAAGAATTTTAAATCTAACAATTTAAAATTAAAATCGAAACCGATTCGATTGAGTGAGAAATTCTCACCTTGATTTCAATTTCGTTTTCAGCTTTTATTTCGAATAAAATTAAACGCGCGTTTAATTTTATCCAAAATTTTCGCTTGCTCCAATCAACTCCAATCCAATTCCATAGCGTAGTATTCGTCAATACGAACCCAACACAATTGGTTTCGTGCGTTTTCGACCTCGTATGAAAAAGATGTCATATTTTAAAGTTACACGAATTTTTATATAAATAAATACAACTTTCTTTTTATTATTTTTATACCCAAATTCATCATAGCCGTTAGATTTCACTACATAGATCTTGGCCGCCCCTACCCTTCTCTCCTCTCACGCGTTCCTTCCAGTAAACCAAACCCATGAAGCCGCCTATTAGGGTTTTCGAACGCACCACATACAAACGTCGATAGCCCATCTTTTCACCACCATTCGGAGCGCCTCGGCCACCACCACCTTCGGCCAGGAGGAGCTGAAGCTCGGCTGTCCCTGTAGCTTGAAAAATGAGCATGAACTTCGGGTGTTTGGGGCCGATTTGCCGTCGATCCGATGTCCCGTTCTTGATCACAGCCGTCCACATCGTAGAGCTCGTGAAGCTCTTCAATTCCCTAGTTGAAGTTGTTGCCTAAAAACACATAGATGAGGAGATAAACGAGGGGGAAGTTGAAAGTTTTTCGGCCATTCATAATAGTGATGGCGGCGGCCTGAAGAAACTAGGGTCAGGTTTCTTTTTTTTGTTGCAAAATGAAATTTACAAGTCCTTATATAAAAAATTCCAACGACACTATTCATCTCGGATTTTCCGAACTCCAAACGAAGCGTGCCGGTTGGCATTCCTAAGGTTTACCCCGCGTTCCGAACACAATGGAACGTGTTTCGAGAGCTAATTTGGTCATCTGTGCGAGTTATGGCAATAAACGTTCAATTTAAAATTAAATCGGTAAATCAAATTTCTAGGCGTTTTAGCTTGCACCGGACAAACGTTAAATCCGATTAACACGAAATTTGAAACCATACAATAATATCACATTACGGATCCGATGAAACTAGTTTCGTCGAAATCCGAGACTTTTTGAAAAATGACTATTTTCACTCGCCAAATAAATATTAAAAAACAATTTCGATGCGTTTCGAGCTGCCACGATCAAACGACAACTCCGATTGCTACGAAAATTGAAATCCGATAATAAAAAACTATTACGGATCCAATGGAACTAGTTAGTCCAATTCTGAGACTGTTCGAAAATTGACTAATTTCACTAGTCGATTAAATATTAAAATATTCAATTTTCACAAATTAACTTATAATTCGATTTCAAAAGTTCTAAAACATCATTCTAACTCCAATATGATAAAATAAAATTTTACAAATAATTTTCAATCATATTTAACCTAATTTTCAATTATTTCTGTATTTTCACATATTAAATTATCGATTTAATTGTCCAATTAAATCCAATTATTCGAAATAAAATTTATTCGACTTATATATTTCACTTATTAATATTTAAAATTAATTAAATATTCAAATTTTAATTAATTAAAATTCTGGGTCGTTACATACTTCCTCCCTTAAAAGAATTTCGTCCTCGAAATTACCAAGTAAGAAAAGTTACAGAATCTATTAACTTTCCCAAAATCCATAGTTAAACTTCTTACAATAACTTTACTAAGTTTTCAAATCATACTTAGTTATCTTTTCAAACCAAACTATCTTGTTTGACTTTCAACTCCAAATCAAAGTTATAGTTTTCACAAATTTTCCAATTTTTCTAACGCCTTAAATTTTCGAAAAAATTCGCCATAGTCTCCTTTGCGCGGCTCGATCCGAAAAAAAATGACAGTATATATATCACAAATATACATCTCATCAAGTGATGAGGCATCCCGCAGGGAAAAAAGTGTAAAAGTACGATATTTAATCCAAGATATGTACCTTATTTATTATTAGCGAGCATATACGGCTAATATAGCGCGAAAGCGAGCTCCAAATGCGAAGCAAACGCGATCCGCACCTACTAAACACTCAACAAACAACATGAGAACATGTATGTAGACAATAGTATCGATATACAACATATAGCAACATAATAACTATATATGCCAACATAGCACATGTAGTAAAAGCAATATATTCAACCATCAACCAACTATCATCCAACTAATCCATATCAAATTAATATTCATTCATATTCTCATTAATATTCAATGAAATGGGTTTTCAATTTAATCACATTTGATTCATTAACAGTTGATGTTTTTACTAACATTCATTTTCAATTAGTTTATATTCACTAATTCATATTCAAGTTGGTTCACTTCCTCAAATTCAATTCTATTTAAGATTCACTTAACTTCCAATTGGATTTCAATTACTTTAGATTCCAATTTCATTAACACTTAATGAATTATATACAATCAACTTAACAATCATATAACAACCAATGTATATTAATTACAACCAAATTCCTTTGCTTATATTCATTCAACTTGGTTTAACACCTTTACTTTCAATTGGTTTAATTAAATTGATTTTCATTCAATTATTCAACTTCTCATAACATTAGATTTTAATGAATTAACACTTAAATTCATTATTCCATATCAACTTATTTACATTTAATTGATTAACATTCAATCATTCATTAATTCAATTTAATTTCTAAAGTTGAATTTCATTTATATAACTCAAGTTCATATTTATCACTTAACTTTATTAATTTACTTTGATACCAATATCAACTTCATTCAACATCTCTTAAGTTATATTTCTTTTAACTTTAAATTCATTTTTTTATTTACAGCTCATATTCATAAATATATTCATATAGTTTCACTTCTTATATATATAAGTTTATTTCACAATTGTAAATCACTTTAATTATAATTCAATTCTTATAATTCATTTTACTTATACAATTATTCTTTTACTTTAGATTATTCAAACAACTAAACAATCAACTTATATACACTTTAATAATTCTGAAAAATTATTCCTTTATATATAAAATATAATCAAGGTAAAATTATTTCATTTACCCAATTTAAAACAATATCGTGTCGAATTGTTCTGTACAAGTGTTTAGAGATCCCTATCAACAACGCTGATCACACGTATTAACCAGAATCCATATACCACTCAACAAACCAATCATCACAATATAAAACAATTTTATATTCACTAACAAATACGCAATTATAACTATTATTACACTCAAACTCATTCTAGAGTACTACTGACTCTATCTCTAATGAGTAATACCCAACAGAACCATGGTTGTCGCTTAACCATAAGCTCTGATACCAACTGTGAAGACCCGCAAATCCGTACTCCTTGAATATACACTAATCTCCATAGATTAACTCAAGATGAACGGAAATATGAATTCTCAGTGTTTAAGAAAAAGAAAGAGGTAGAAGAAGAGAGAAAAAGATAGAACAGAACAGAAAGAAATAACAGAACAACATCAGAATCTCACAATTCGCAGCGGAACAACATATAATAAATAAATGAATAATCTTTAAACAAAGAACTATATCAGTTATTACATTACATTACATTTCATTTCATTACATCAGAGTGTACAACAACAACAACAAACAGCGGAAAAGAAATATTATATTCTAGTAATTACGCCATGTCATCCTACTTGCCTCCAGCAACTCCTGAATTCCTGAATATCCTGATAAACCTAACTCTTGACTGCCCGTGTAGAAATTGGTGGGCACCCAGAGTTTAGGAAGGAAAACAATAAACTCCGAGTCAGTCATGTGACTGGTGTGAGAACTCAAAACAGTTTATTTATCTTTAAAATCAAAATAGAGGAATATTTTTAAGGTCAATTCGCAATGCTTTTAAAAATGAGACTACCATAAGGCCTTCCGCACACACACACATGCAAACGCAGAATCGGAGGAGATTTCTCCTTATGATAGTCAAATATGCTTGATACGTATTAAAAAGAACATTTGATATTATTACTAGTGCATAGTGTAGAGAAAAATCATTTCGAAAATAAAGATATAAATCTTAGCCAGCATAGGCATTCCGCACTTATGCCTACTATAGCTACCATGTTCAATAGCAGGTTACCGCCACATTCCATGGCAGGTTATACAACTAAAACCGTACAAGATCGTATTGTTTCTTTGGATTTCCAACAAATGGTCAGGCCAAGGAACTTCCCGTTGCCACATGAGAACGCCTCTGGAAGGACGTCCCCGAGAACCAAACCGGATCTCTGCCAACACAAGGCTGGGTTACCCCTAACTGGGTAACTACTGACACGAGTATGCCACCCCCGGTCCTTTGGGACCTTTATCCGAGCGCTCGATCACCAACATCACACCATAATAAATAAAGTGTTTCAACATGAGTAAGTATCTGGGCTCCATACCATGATACCACCCTTTTCCAGAAGGAAATGCACATACCCTAAGGGGCGCTACCCCCAATAACCTTGCTGCATCTTTCCTGTTTTGACCATTCCGGGGTGTGAGGCTCGACGAAGTCTCGTCCACAAAGCCACGCTTTATACAAAAGCTGTGCTTTGGGTCAACAAATGATCAAAGAAATGATCACAAAGATAAGTGATCAAACAAATGATCATATCACAAATGATCAAACAATGATCATTTCACATCAACACTCAGCATGTCACATTACCAAATTGGAAATATATCGCTGATAACCTTCAACTACATAACCTCTGAGCTCGTACGTCTCAGAGAAGGGTGTTAAGCTAAGAGAATAAATTCTCCGCCACTAACAGAAATATATTTGAAAGAAATCAGCTTTATATCTCAATTTGTAATGTCAGACATACTATCCATACAAGTCTGTTCCGGGATCGAACAGAACCGAAGGCACTTACAAATAAGTCCTTGCAATCCGGATATTCACTAATCACGTCCGGACTTCCCATCACATATGGAATTTCTATACCGGGGCCATTCGGTGCAGAAACATTCGACGGTAATCCTTCCGTTTTCAAAAATATCCGTTCTTCAACACCGGTCATCAATGGTATCCATTACGTCGTATCACTATACGGAATGGGTAATCCGAATAACGAGTGCAATAATTTAAAAATAAGTGTGGCATTGAAATCCAAGCAAATCACAACAAATACCTATTCAAAGGTAAATATTGATAGTCGGTTATTGAACTATCAATGGATATGCACAACATCACCAGATTCCAAATAATTTTCCAGATTATTTATTTTCTAAAAATATCTTTACAAGATAAATAATTTTCACACTTCAACCATTTTGAAAACAATTTTCAAAATCACTTTTCACCTTTACCGCTTTTGAAAACAAATTTCAAAAATTTTCTTATGCGAAAATACTTTCATTTCAACATGGTTCATTTAAACCAATTAAATAAATCCTTAACGATTTACTTTATATTTACGTTTCAAATCCGTAAATTCATTCGCTTCAAAAATAAATCAACGTTTATTTTTAAACGAATTCCCCTTTTCTTTTATAAATTCCATAGTGAATTTACATTCCAAAATATTTATGAATATACGATTTCAATTATTCATTTTCAATTTATCTTCAAAAAGATAAATTCTCAAAATATTCACTTTATATTGGAAAACATTTCCATACTCATTTAATAAGTAATTCACAAATCTTTTTATTTTCTACACTTGGAAAATATTCAATATACTTAAATCGAAATTAAGTATACATTTTATTCTTTAAGGAAATCATTCTCTTAAACATATTTATTTGGGCCAAAATGAATGTTGCGTAAAACATCGTTACAACGTCCCAAAATCACTAGTATAGGGATTCGAATTTAAAATAGATATTTAAATCCCAATACTATACAAAACATTTCCTTTCGGAAATCATTTACTATAACAACAGTGTTATCGTCCACCATTTCCTTTTATTTCTCGAAAACGTCTATTTCAACAATGAATGTTGAAATCTATGGTTTCGAATCTTAACACATTTTTAAAACATCGTTAGATCGTTTTAATTCTATTTAAAACATCACATCCAAAACATTTTCTTTAACATATTATTCACTATTCAAAAACGTGAATATGCTTTCGTCAACCAATTTCATCATTTCTATACATTTTATCTTAAAAAGGATTATTCACTGTCTAAAACGTGAATATAACTCCTTTAATATGCTATAGCAATTTACTTATCAAAATAAGTCGTTTGCGGATTTATAAAACAATGTTTATAAATTCCATTTCTATTTATTTTATATCAACTCCTTTTATAAATCTCCTTTATTAACCTATTTCAATTTATAACTCAATTATAAACCAAAAGTCCATAATTTAAGTTAAATATTTATAATTTATTTGTTTGAAAAATCGTTCCTTTAACTTCCCAAATTATAAATCTTATAACTTAAAAGATTCATTAATTTACCCAAATCTATTCTTCAAATAACTTTACAAATTTTATAAACCTACTGCTTATAAAATTCCATTTATAACTTCACCGTTTATAACTCTATAAATTTCATTCATTTATGAAATTCATTCACAATTCATTCTAACACTTATAAAAACTCGTTTTATAATTCAAATATTTTAATTTATAAATATCAATTTATAAATCTCTTATATAAATCAATTTATACTATTATTTTAAAACATCTTGAAACTCCTTTATAATTTCACCATTTTGATTTATAAAATTATTAAATTTTATAAATCCTATTTTTAACTTTTTTTACAATAAACTTAAAAATCCCAATTTAAACTATTTTATAAAATCATTTTATCCCATATTTTCAAAAATCAACTTTTAACTATATTTCTCAAAAATCAAAATTTTTATAACATTAAAATTATACGTTTATTTATTTATAATGGATCAATTCCAAAAATATTTTTATAACGTATACTTTCAAAAATCATTTTAAAAATCATTTTAAAATTCCAAAATTTGGCCCAATGATGCTACACACCAAATAGTCAATCACAACATAACGACATCATATATCGATATGATAATCCATCAAATATCAAAATATCTGAAATCAAATAAATATTGTTGAGGAATCCAGTTGGATCCCTCCAACCTGTTTTCCTGCATCCAAAGATGTTAGCACAATACCAATTCCGTTCCAGTACGGAATTATCGCGGTATATGGGATTTATATTATTATCCGCTTAATAGACGACGCAATAGGGTCTCATCCGCTATATAGTGCGGAAAATCAATTCCAAGTACATAAATAATACCAATTTCGCTGTTTATGAAATATTCGCGGTACATGTTTTTAATAAATAACATCCACTTACTAATGGCGCATAATGTCTATTTTAGCAATCAATAGATAACAATCATCATTCAAACATACATTCAAGAATTTTAAATCTAACAATTTAAATCGAAACCGATTCGATTGAGTGAGAAGTTCTCACCTTGATTTCAATTTCGTTTTCAGCTTTTATTTCGAATAAAATTAAACACGCATTTAATTTTATCCAAAATTTTTGCTTGCTCCAATCAACTCCAATCCAATTCCATAGCGTAGTATTCGTCAATACGAACCCAACGCAACTGGTTTCGTGCGTTTTCGACCTCGTATGAAAAAGATATCATATTTTAAAGTTACACGAATTTTTATATAAATAAATACAACTTTCTTTTTATTATTTTTATACCCAAATTCATCATAGCCGTTAGATTTCACTGCATAGATCTTGGCCGCCCCTACCCTTCTCTCCTCTCACGCGTTCCTTCCAGTAAACCAAACCCATGAAGCCGCCTATTAGGGTTTTCGAACGCACCACATACAAACGTCGATAGCCCATCTTTTCACCACCATTCGGAGCGCCTCGGCCACCACCACCTTCGGCCAGGAGGAGCTGAAGCTCGGCTGTCCCTGTAGCTTGAAAGACGAGCACGAACTTCTGGTGTTTGGGGCCGATTTGCCGTCGATCCGATGCCCCGTTCTTGATCACAGCCGTTCACATCGTAGAGCTCGCGAAGCTCTTCAATTCCCTAGTTGAAGTTGTTGCCTAAAAACGCGTATATGAGGAGATAAACGAGGGGGAAGTTGATAGTTTTTTGGCCATTCATAATAGTGATGGCGGCGGCCTGAAGAAACTAGGGTGAGGTTTCTTTTTTTTTGTTGCAAAATGAAATTTACAAGTCCTTATATAGAAAATTCCAACGACACTATTCATCCCGGATTTTCCGAACTCCAAACGAAGCGTGCCGGTTGGCGTTTCTAAGGTTTACCCCGCGTTCCGAACACAATGAAATGTGTTTCGGGAGCTAATTTGGTCATCTGTGCGAGTTATGGCAATAAACGTTCAATTTAAAATTAAATCGGTAAATCAAATTTCTAGGCGTTTTAGCTTGCACCGGACAAACGGTAAATCCGATTGACACGAAATTTAAAACCATACAATAATATCACATTACGGATCCGATGAAACTAGTTTCGTCGAAATCCGAGACTTTTTGAAAAATGACTATTTTAACTCGCCAAATAAATATTAAAAAACAATTTCGATGCGTTTCGAGCTGCCACGATCAAACGACAACTCTGATTGCTACGAAAATTAAAATCCGATAATAACAAACTATTACGGATCCAATGGAACTAGTTTCGTCCAATTCTGAGACTGTTCGAAAATCGACTAATTTCACTAGTCGATTAAATATTAAAATATTCAATTTTCACAAATTAACTTTTAATTCGATTTCAAAAGTTCTAAAACATCATTCTAACTCCAATATGATAAAATAAAATTTTACAAATCATTTTCAATCATATTTAACCCAATTTTCAATTATTTCTGTATTTTCACATATTAAATTATCGATTTAATTATCCAATTAAATCCAATTATTCGAAATAAAATTTATTCGACTTATAAATTTCACTTATTAATATTTAAAATTAATTAAATATTCAAATTTTAATTAATTAAAATTCTGGGTCGTTACAAACTTTCAAATTTAAATTAAAATTATAAAAGAAAATTATCAAATCAATTTAATCGTTAATACAGATTTTTATTGATATTGCCCAAAATTCCGGGTCATCACAAATTATTAATGAAATTCTTTTTTTGTTATCTTTGACGACTGGCTCAAATTTTAGAATTCTTTTTGATAATGCCAAAGGGGGAGAAATATATTGTAACAACCCGCAGATTTAACCAGTTTTAATAACGTTATTAATTGAAATTTTGGGAAATTTTAAACGATAAAATTTTGAAATATAAATTTGATATTTGGAATGCATCTAGTTAAACATAGCAACTGGTAAATTTTCGTCCGAAAATATGAAAGTTTATTTCGTGCGTAAATTTACTTCAATTTAATCAATTAAAAAGCGATGAAAATAAAATGTTTTCGGAACCTAAATATTTTTACATAGAAAAATTCTAAAACATTTTCTGAGCAAACGCTATTTTTCATTTTTTCAAATTCAGACTTCTTTAGCTCTGTCGATCTTATTTTTCTGCGTTTTTCTTACATTTTCCATCAATAGAAAATTCAAATTTTTATAATTCAATCGTAGCACTGATATCCGTATACCGTTTTGATCATCTCATCGTACTGATCTCTACGGTATATTCGATTGTCAAATTCAGAGTCCGGTGTATGTTGCACTTTGCGTAACGCCTAACGTATCGGTTTCGAAATTTGAGTCTTTTGGTTTTCTTGACCCTTCATTTATCCACCGTAAACCATGCAACCACTTGCATTAATTTCCCTCTAAATTCAAGAATTGACTTTAACATTTCCATTGGTTCAATATTTGTATTGCTTGTGTCCTTTCGGTGCTTATTTCCTTTAGGCTGAGAAAGGAAAATGTAATGTGTAAAGCACGTATATACTGTTCATCATTTTTCCTAGCCCACTCATCTTCTCGTCCACATTTTTCACCGCCCAAGCCCGCTCTTCCCCTCATAAGCCGCTGCAAGTTCCCAACCACCCACGACAACTCCTCGCTTAATGCCGCGCAGCTCCACCTTCATGCAGCATCGCCCACCAGTAAATTGCACTACCACCCCTCTCCAGTAGCAGCACCAAAACCATGCTCTCACACTCACGTCCATTACCTATCAGTTACCGTTTCCCGAGCTCGCGTCGTCCCGATGCCGCTCTTATGCAGCAACCGTCCTCCATTACTACATTGCACAACAGCCTTTTGTCGTCGCTCTGGCCTCATTCTCTCTGTTGTTCGACTCTGCATCTCCATCTTCACGTGAGCTCTGCCCAGATCTCCTCGACCCGATGCACCATGTTTTTCCCTCCTCTCTCGGCCTCGCACGCAACCGTGCTCACCCCAGCAGACCAAGCTCCGCCCTGGCCGCTGCCGTAGCACCTCTGACCAACCTACTCGAGTGTGCATGCATGAGGCTCGTTTTCCCTCTCCTATGAATATATTCATATATGTAAGTATTTTATTTTGTGTAGTTTACTTATATTAGTTGAATATATATATATATATATATATTAATCGTATAAATTTCATGCTGTTGATTTCTATATATATTAATTGCACAGTACATACGTTAGTTTAAAGATAAATGTATATATATTATTATAGTTTGCTGTATAAAATGTTTACTATATATTTTATTTTTAAAAAGAAGTTTTATATTACTCAGTATGTTTAGGCAAGTCAAATATGGACAGCCTATGGTTTATACAATATTTTCACATATAAAGTATTTTGATTTTAAGAATATACCAGTTAGTTTATATGAATATTTTATTCTATATAATTCTTGTGTTGTCAGTATAAGTAAGTTTATATATTATTATTTTTGTTAGATATATAGTTATATAATCTGATTTTTATTTAGTTTACTAAGGTATAATATGTTTCAGGCGGTCAATGTTAACTGTATAGATTTCTATTCTTTTAACATTTTAGTTATTGTGGTGAAAGTATATAAGTGCCAGCTATACTTACTTTATATGTATATATGTCAGTTTCTAAACTATACGTGTTTCCATTTTAGTTCTATGAATTCAGTTTTTATATATATATATATATATGATATAGTAGCCGCTATGTTATATGTTGAATATTTTAAATGGGAAGCATCTCTTGGTTTACGTGTACATAGTTACCTCTAGTCTAAGTGTTGTTCGTATATTTGGGTATAAATATAAAATATACATATACATTTTGTGTAAACACAGTTGGCTTTTGGTATGAATAACAGTTTCATATGCATAGCTTTTATATGTGTTTGGGTTTTAAGATATTTAATATATAAAGGCAGTTTATACTTTATTATATTATATAAAATTTGCACGTTGAGTTAGTACATATTACATTTTATTATACGTATGTTATTAAAATGGTAGTATATTTGTTTGTATATACGTGGGTAGCATATTATTTTATTCGAAGGGTAGTTAATCTTGGGTTTTAGGAATGATTCTTACACTGTATTGTATATTAGTTGTATGTCTGGTTTTACCATATGCGTTTAATTTGAAATAATGAGTTTTGGAATATATATATATATATTATTGTATTTGAAATTTAGAATATGATTTTTGTGTGTGTGTGTGTGTGTATATATATATATATAATTTTATATGTTGTATCTATATTAGTTCAATTATATCATTTATCATCATCGACCCAGTTCTGATTTGATTTCGTGTATTCCTATCTATCAGTTTGATCGTCGACCTCGTGCCATCGCGCTTTGTTTTGAAATTCATGCCTGGATTCGTAGCCCACTTCTTCTATCTTCTCTAGCCTCGAAAGGTGAGTAATCACTCACGATTAATATTCTTTTATTTATTAAATTTGATTTCAATTGAAACGATAATTGAAATATGTTGATGTTAGTTTTTTGCACTGTTATGTATGTTATTACCTGTATCAGCTCACTTGTGACATCTGACACCTTTATCTGTTAACCACTTATGCGTTGATAATACAGTTTGGTTGATAATTGATTGATTGTTTATGTTTATATTGGATGTTAAACTGTTAATGTTAAAGTGATAAGTAGTATGCAATTGAATTTGATATAGGATAGTTAAATGTTGAATTTGATTAGTTAAGTTTGTATAAGATGGCCCCCTTTAAATGTTCATAAATTGACACGTAGAAATAGTGTTAACCACACCTTGAACCATTGAATGTATATTGTATAAATTGATGTAGTTTGAAATTGAACAATAGATATCAAGTGAATAATCGTTTAAATAATAGTGTAATAATCTTTAATCTACATGAAATGATAGCGTAGATTCTAGAAATAATTATATTAATTTGCATAAAATACGAATGTAAATTAATACGATTATTTCGGGATTATTTAAATAAACTATTGGATTGTTATATTGCGTGTTTATTTACTTTGACACTATCCCAGTTATCACACTGCAAGTTCCCTTTGTTATGTTTTAATTTTTTGGAATTGAATTGGAATCGGGTTGAAATGATAAATACCCAAATGAATTTGACCTAAGATAGAGAATTAAATAAAAACCTGATTGGTCAATAATTTGATTTAAAAATAAAATGAAGATTTTATTTGAATAAATAATAAGTTTTGAAAAGAAGTTGGAATTTGAATTTAATGAAAGAAAATGTTAATATTTAATATTTGAAACAAAATATTAACAAGTAGTTGTTGAAAGAACGTTGTTTAAAAAAAATTGTTTAACAATAAAATTTGGAATTATTCATTGTATTAAGTTGGAAATTATTTAATAATTGAGTTTGAAATTATTTAATTATTAAGTTTTGAAATTATTTAACGATTAAGTTTGAAATACTTAATAATTAAGTTTTGAAATTATTTAATAATTGAATAAGAAAGAATTATTTGATAATTAAATAAAAATTTGAATTCTTTGATAAGAGAAATTGAACTTTTGAATAAGTGAATTTGAACTACGTTAATAAATGTAATTAGGTTTCTTTATTTATTAAGTTTGGAAAATTATTTAAGTAAGTTAATAAGTGAAATTGAACTTCTCGAATAGGTGAAAGTTAGTTCTTTATAAATTGAGTTTGAAATTTGTAACTAAGTAAATAAATAAATGGGATTGAATTTCTTAACAAGAAATAAAATGTGTCTTATTGAAATAAATATAAGACTTGAATTTAAGAATTTGATTTGACGAATTTAATCTAATTGAATTTGAAGTTTTGATAAAATGAAGTTGAACTTAAGTAATTGGTTAAATGAATTGGAAATCTAATAGAAATCGTTTGAATAATAATTTAACTTAACAAATATTGAATGAAATCGATAATTGAATTTGAAATTGATTTGAGTGTTAAATTAATTAATTTAAATGATTTCGGAATAAAACTTATGTCCAAACTTGAATCAATATTTGAATTGTTTAAATAAAAATGAATTGAATTATAAGATTTTGAAATTGTAATTTGGAAGTTTTGAAACGTAAATTATGGAAATTGATATAGAAAGACAAATGGAATGTTGATTTACAAATTGAAATGGGAATTGATTTAGTTTTTGAAATATACTAAACGACCAATCGGTGTAAAAAATTGCGAAAGTTATTAAAGAATCCAGAATCGGTTATGGACATACTCTCTATCTAAACCGAAACCACTTTAATAACTATACGCGGAGTGTGATCCAGAATGAAGTGGTTGCAATGATGTACGTGATGACCGAAGAAAGAGAACGATAATGGATAGCCTTGGCACTTGTGTCAAATTGAAAATGACTAAAACAGGAGCCGTGCCGAGCCAAATGGGGTTAGCCACCTCGAGCGAACACACTTCTTCGAAAACTACTCATTACTTGTTATTGATTGGTGCACCCTCGTACTTTTGGGAGTGTTGTTTCGCGGTGTTGCGATCGTTGCGGCAATGCGTTTTCAGCAGTCCGGATCAGGTAAACGGTAGTTTCACTACCTTGGGTATTGCCTCATGTGCCTTGTCATACTTGTATCCCTATATACGCGACCACTACGAATTTGTTTTGTGTTATACCTATGGAGTACTTCCTGATATCCCACTAGTTTACGGTGGAGTTTACAGTGCTGTATAGACTATAACGCTTATATAAAATGTGTTAAGGGGAATAATGGTAATGCCTTGACACTATTTTGATATTTATATTACTAATAGACATTATCTATTTAGCGTATATTACTACATAGTAGATAGTTTAACGGATCCTTAGAGGACGATTATTCCAACGTCCTTTGAGTTATTTGTATTTCAATTGTTATTTCACTTGAGTTGGATTTATTGATATAAGAATGTTAATCCTGACTCGAGTGTTTTGTGTTTTGCTTTACGCTCGGGTCAGACAGAGAGTACCAGCTTTCGAGACTCACCTTTGGAGTTGGAGCTTCGCCTGGAGATCCAGCTATCTATCCAGTTTTCAGATATCCAGTTGATTCCAGTGATGTATTCTGATTCTTGTATTGATTATTGTATTCGAGACTTCTGTTGTAACTTATTTAACTCTGTTATATACATAGCAGCTTCATGAACTACTATCTTTTGCTTCCGCTGCATATTATTACTCTGTGTGTGTGATTCTGTGATTATTTATTTACTGTATATCTGAGTTTTGCCAAATTTAAATTAACAATTCGGTATTTTGAATTATTCAAGTCTGACGTGTGCGGATGCGAATAGTCCAAAATAGCGGGTTGTTACATATATACATACATACATACACACATATATATATAAACAATAAATAAGCACATATTCAGGGGGAAATTTATAAATTATATATAAGTACATTGTTGAGTTGTCATCATAAAAAAGGGGGAGATTGTTAGTAAATCAAATATACGGTTTCGATGACAACAACTATACAATGGAAATTGAATATGCATATATATTTCTTTTTTCAGGTACTTGCTAGAGTAACATCACTAGAGAGACAAGAACAAGGCTCAAAGAACGTTACATGAGACTACAAGTCGATAGGATCAATGGAGCAACAAGACATATGTACAAAGTAAACATACACATGTTTTAGACGTCTGGGTGCACTAGGCAGACATCTGAAGAAATCCTTTGGAATTCAAAACAGACAGGAACAGACGTCTGGTTAATGCACTCAGACGTCTGAAAGACTACTGTATACAAAAAATATATATAACCAGACGTCTGAAACAAAAATCAGCCGAACTCGGAATTTAAAATTCAAATTACAATGCCACATTTGAAAAGACATCTTCGCTTCTCTTCGCTCCAACTCTTCATCACCATTAGAAGCAACTATAGAGCACTTGTTAATGGATGCAACTACTCAAAGAATCTCTCTACCACTATATATAACATCAAGAATCAAAGAGAAGACTTCACCTTACTTACTTGCGCTCTTTACTCACATACTCTGTTATATTCTTGATCTCTGGCAATATATACTTGTATTTCACTCTTCCATATATAGTCAGATCTCCTCAATCAATACTCTCTAGATATATATATATATATATATATATATATATATATATATATATATATATATATATATATATATATATTGGAAGCATTTGTACTTAGTAGTCAATATCCGTGTTATATAACACATACTTGGCAAGAACAAGCTATTGTAACCAAGCCTATTCGTACGAGCGAAGTGAGGGTGTTTGATAGTCGAATTTAGAAGGGAAGCTTCAGGACTGGATGTAGAACGGGAGGTCCGAACCAGTATAAAATCTTGGTGTTGCTTATTCTATATTTACCTAGATTAATTTTATCTTAGTTGCATCATATAGTTAGTCACATATACTTACATATACACTACACGATCCACTCTATAGACTTTCACAAAAATCACAAACTAAAAAATAACAAATATTTTCGAAAATGATACCTACAAACTGAAAAACTGATAGTAACAGCTGATATTACTTCTTCTGCTCTTCTTCTTTCTCGACTTGCTCTCCTTCTTTCTCGAAATGTTTCTTCGAAAACACTACTTCACCACGGCGTCCCTTACATGAAAGCCATCAATTTTCCATCATCAGATGACTTCAAATTGAGCTACTTCAAAACCCTAACCGTTGCCATCCATTATCGATCAACCACCCTCGCAGCCAATGCCATCGTATTAACCGTCCTCGCCGACAACGCAGCTTAAGCTTGACGTCACTCCAGACTTATTTGCGTGTTTGTCCTGATTGCTAATTTCTTGTGCTGCCTCCGAATTAAAATTCAAAAGTTGTCATTCATGCTAAAGTAATGCTAAAAATTAAAGGTGAATTAAGTGGATATTTATTCTAAACAAACTGGACCGTAGTTGCAATTAAAACCTGCTCCATAAATACAACCAAAAACCATATTAACGTCGATTAATAGAGAGTGACATCCTGGAACAAAAACAATTAAATATTTGTCTAGATAAATACGTTCATCCGATAACTAGTAGATAGTAGATGCAGCGTCCCCACAAATTTTAAGTTAATAGGAAATTGTTGGAAATATCGGTTGGAGTTGTTGAATCGCTTTTAATTGGCGACTGTCAGTATCCGTACAAAAGCAGCAGCAGTAGGTTAGTAGATGGAGAACGACGAACCGACGCAGCTAATTAATTGCTTCCATCATCACTTGGATTGCTTATCCAAAATGCGTTTGTTCTTTTTCAACCGTTTCCCACTTCTCTATGGGCAAACAATTTGAAAGTTTCCTCTTTCTTTTCTTTTTCTGTAGATGCGCCGTTGAACCAACAAATCTCATCTAAGCATGTGTCAAAGAAAATCTTCTTGACACAACAGCCGAATTCATCCAATCATGTTACTGCTTACTCTTCTCTGATTGCCGTTTCATGTTACGTTTATTTTTCATCTCTGAATGTATATGAAGCAACACATTTAATTGCCACTGTTGGAACAAGACGTATACCTATACATAATTATTTTTTATTTTTTAAAACGGTAAGGGAGTGAAACATAAGCTGTCGGGTTTTTCCATTGTCCAATAATTTTCACAAGGTCAAGTAGATCCATCGGAAGATGAATTGATCATTTATTCAACCCATTAACCTACTTCATAAATGGATTGGCTCTACACATTTTTGATTGAAAAATATTATGACACACATTAACAACATCCTTTATAGTTCTTTATTAAAAAGATCATATCCATTTATGGCTCTTTTAATAACGAGTCATAAATAGGTTTTCATTAATTAAAAATCAAAATTTAGGAAATACAAAAATTTAGAAAGAAGAATTTTACAAACTTGAAATTTTGAAATATTGAATATTACAATTTGAATTTGAAAATTTGTACCGAAACAACTAGACGGAAGCATTATATTCTTCATTTAAACTACAATAACTTTTTCATTATGACTCCAATTTAAGCGAGATTTTGATCATTGAACTCGAATCTACATTACATATAATAAGGAAACTCAAACATTTCATATTACGAATATATATGTTGTAGTTATTATGGTGACTGGTAGTTGTATCTAGCAAATAACAAACTACACCCACACGTCTAAATTCTACCTCACATGACACTTCAATCATTCACTCAAATGACACTTCAATCATTCATCCGTCTGTAAATCACTAGACACGAGAAAACTTACCCATAACGATTTGAATTTTTAACATTTTTACGCAAACGTTTAGGCAGAATGCGTTATTTTTCATTCAAACCGCAATAACGTCTTTATACCAATTTAGAACGGGCAAGACTTTGACCAGTAAAATCGTATTGACATCGCAAATAATATGGAACACGTGGCTATTTCATATTTTGAATGCACGTTGTTGTTCTTCATGATAACTAACAGTTGTATTCACCAAATAATAGACTACACCCCCACATCAAAACTCTGATTCGAGCAATATTTCAACGACTCATTTGTCTCTAAATATCGAATAATCTTTTGAGGGAAATGTGTGATCGTCTAAGAATAGAGGAGAGCACACATATAGTTATATATATAACACAGAAATAAGGAGCTGCCAACATGTCTGGCAGGTAACAGAATGAAGGTACAAAAAACAAAGACAAAATAGGCACCCCAAGGAAGAGGTTCGACAAAGTCTCTACCCATCACACCCTAATATCGAGCGCAGGCATGACAACCGTCCGATATTAAAGTGTTTGAAGTACCTAAAAAGCACTAGAAAAACCTAAAATACAAGGCGACGACACAAGCTAAATAAGAAGTTCTCTGCTACAATGGAACAAAAGCCAAGCCTAAAAGCAAATCCTCTGGATGTAAGAGCTCCATAGTGGAGATGAAGGTGCCATAAGATGAAAACTCCGTGCCTAAGCCCTTTCCGCAATCCAAAGCCCTGCAATCTGAAGTCGTGTGAGCCTGCAAAGTGAACCCAAACACCCTATCGTTCGAACCTGCGCCCGTAGAAAGACTAAATAAGGAGTTAGAATGATACATATATGTATATTAGAAATTTAATATACATATATATGTAAAAAAAAAATTAAGCGCCTATGATCCTAAGCAAATTCTGGTTGACAGTGAGATCGTTGGATAAGTTTGGATAAATATAAATACTATTATTAATAGTGTTAAAGATATTATTATTGAGTTTAAAGGAGTTAATATTATACCTAACTTTGCTAAGGAACCTTTTAAAGAATTTTTTTTTAGCTAATTTATATTTGGGGTTAGAAATCCAATTAAAACAAAAAGAAGAAATAGTGTAAATCAGTTTATTACTCTGACTAATATTATTGTTAAAAATTCTTTGATTTCTTTCGAACCAAATATACCAACAAATAATAGTGAATAAAGTATCTAGTAAGAATCTAATATTATTTTTGAACCTAAATCTATATCTGCTCCAGTAGAATTCACAATCATTGATTTTAGTTGTAACATTAAAATTAAAAATTCTGAAAGTATTGTTTAGGATGTAATAAGACTCCAAGCAGTCATAGTAAATGTGTTTAATATCTTCAGTATGCAATTTACAAAAATAACAATTGTTGTCATTATGAATGTTTTTTCTCTTTAGCAATTCTATAGTATTAAGTTTTCCATGGAGTATTAACCACATATGAATTTTAGATTTAGGAGGAGCATTTGCTTTCCAACTATAGTTAAAAGAGATGTTTGATGTGCCTGAAAAGTTAATAAAATTATAAAAAGAATTTGGAGTATATTTCTTACTCTTATCCCATTCCCACCTAATGGTGTCATTATCATTATCAATATTATAAAGACTTAATTTAGCATATAGCAAGGGAAGCTGCCTAAGGGTTGAGCCTACTAGAATTCTGTTAAAAGTAAAGTTCCAAGGGGGATCGTTATCAGGAGAAAAAACATCACTAATTAATGCATACTTAAAGTTACATATTTCGTAGAGCTCTTTCAATTCTACCTTAAGAGGTATCACAGAAATCCAACGGTCATGCCAAAAAGAAGTACAATTACCAGAATGGACAATCGTACTAAGGCCTAGGGTGAAAATATCCTGATATTTCAAAATGGATTTCCAAAAGTTAGATAGATTTTGATTGTCAGGAGAAATGATTTGATAAGAGTTAATACAACCATTATAGTAATATTTTATAATGATCTCTTTCCAAGTAGCATTATCGTTTATATCCTTAAACTTCCATAACCATTTTCAAAGACAAGTTCATATTACGTAAGTTAATTACTCCTAAGCCACCTTCCTTTCTAGCTTTGCAAACAGTTTCCCAGTTTACTAAACATTTTATGCTATTGTTAGTATTTTCCCCACTCCATAAGAAATCTCTTTTAATTTTGTCAATTTTATCAATTACCCAATTAGGAAATAAATGCATGGACATCCAGTATATTGGAAGGGAAGTTAGAACAGAATTTATTAAAACTAATCTACCTGCTCTAGATAATAATCTCCCATTCCAATTGGATATTCTATTTTTGATTTTATCAATGATTATAAACCAGTCATCATGTTTGAGTTTAGAAGGTCTAATCACAAAGCCGAGATAATCAAAAGGAAAGTTCATAGTCTTGCAGTTGAGAGTATTTGCAACTAAACTTTCAACATTATCATGATCGTTCAGGACTAGAACATAACTTTTATCAAAGTTTATTTTCAAACCCGATAGGAGTTCGAAACAATATAAGATGAACTTAAGAGAAATGATATGTCTTGGTAAATGGGAAGAAAAAAGCATGGTATCATCAGCAAATTGGAGGACTGATATACCATTACGCGATATATCATTACCTATATTTCCCAATGATCCATTATCAACCGCTTTTTAATTATCTTAGCAAAAACGTCAGCGGCGAGATTAAATAGAAGAGGCAATAAAGGGTCCCCTTGCCTTAAACCTCTCTTAGATTGAATTTTATTACCTAAAATACCATTAACCATTATACTAGAGTTCCCAGTTTTGATCAAATTCATGATCCAGCTAATCCATCTATGACTAAAACCTCTATCATGAAAAATATCAATTAAAAATCCTAATCAACGGAATTGAAGGCTTTGGTGAAATCAAGTTTAAGGATAGCACAGGTAATATTGTTTTTACAGCAGTGATTAATATATTCTTGAACAACTGCGACACTGTTAGTGATATTTCTTCCTTTAATAAAAGCAGATTGTGAACAGTCAATAAGATCATTCATTCTCATACTCAGCCTATTAGCTAATACTTTTGAAAAAAATTTAACAGAACAGTTAATCAAAGAAATAGGTCTAAAATCTTTTAAATTATTTGCGCTTACTTTTTTGTGTAATAAAATAACATTTGCAAAATTGAATCTTCCTAATTGCAAGCTTCCATTATAAAAATCGGTAAACATATTAATTAGGTCTAATGTCAAGACATCCCAAAAAGTTTTATAAAATAAATTGGGGAACCCATCCGGATTTATCGCTAGGCATGTCGTTAATAGCTTTCCAAATTTTCTCTACGGTGAAAGGATTATCTAGTTCAGAAAGATCAACATTGGATTCAGGCGGGTAAATATCATTCCAGTTAACATTTATTCTAAATTTATTTTTAGCACCAAAAATATCTCTATAATAATCTGTAAAAGCCTTATTAAGATCTCTCTGATCAACTAAAGTCTCATTATTAATAGAAATAGAATTAATTGTATTAATTCGTTTTCTACCATTGGCCATGTTATGAATTTTTTTTGTATTATAATCACCTTCATTAATCCACTGGATTCTAGACCTCTATTTCCACATAACCTTCTCTTTTTCAAGAATAGAATTTAGCTCCTCCTTAAGATTAGCGAGAATGTTGCGTTCTCCTAAATTTAGTTGTCTAGTTTCTTCAGTCTTATTTATTTTGAGCATCTCATTAAGAATATTATCTTTTTTAATTTTTATATTACCGAAAACATTTATATTCCAATTTTTAAGAAAAATTCTAAGGTTTATAAGTTTCAAAACAAATTTTTTAGCAGAGTTAGCTTTATTTCTAATATCATAGAAACCCATAGAGATCCATTTATTTTGAATCAAGTTGAAAAAGTTAGATTCTAAAAGCCACATTTTTTCAAATTTAAAAAGCCTGTTAATTACCCTATGCTTAACACAAGTAAGAATAATCGACAGTGATCGAATAATTATGTGGGTATTTTCACAAAACAATATGAGTTATAAAAATTTGAGTGCATATTCAAATATTAAGCTTTGAAATTCTGCATTTTTACAATGAATTTGAAAATTTTAAAATCCGAAATCGAAAATATCAAAATTTGAATTTTGATGAAATTTTTGTTTTGAACTTGAAAATTTGATTATTTAGAAAGCAAATTTGAATTTTTGTATATTTTTTTAGATTTTTTATTAGTCAAGTCTAATTTGGATCATTATGCGTTAAATGGCTAGCACATGTATTAACTGGGTTGGGTCAGTTTGACCCTTATACAAATTGGTCAAATGCGATGGGTCATCAATAGGTTGGATTAATTTTATCCTTATCCTTTTATGATCCAACTTGATCCATTTAAGAGGTCTATGATCAAGTTCGTTGGGTAAAAGGATAGATCAATGGCACTTTAACCATCATACGACATCCCATCTCTATATGTTTTACAGATATTAAACTAGTCACCAACTAATGCTATTCTATCTTTCAATATCAAGAAATAACCAAATGCATTTCATACATGAAGTCTGCATAGTCAGGGTCAGTCCTAAGGTTTGGATTGCCCCGGGCTTGATCATTTTTTTGCCATCCTCTTCTTTTTTACATTACGCTAAACTTCTTCCTCATTTTGTAAGATTTTAATCGATAACTAATTTAAACATAAACATAATAAACATTAACATCTCAAGAAATTTGTATTAAAAATCTAAACATTTAAATATAGCAGTAATAATATGTAGTAGATTTTACCTAAACATATGTATAATGTATTACAATGAGAAATGGAAAGATGTTTTGGTTGGGTCAGGCACATCGGGAAACGGGAAAAAAAGAAATTTTCAAAAAAAAAAATCAATTTATTTTATTATGCGCTAGATCTTTAATTTTATTATCATGAATGATATAGTCACATTAAATATTAATTAATGTTGATTCAGTAAAGGAGAGTTTTGTGTTTAGAAGTTAATTCTATTTTGATTATAACTTTAATATCTTGTTTATCAAATTTAGTTTAATTCAAATTTAACTTTGAATTTAATAGATTTAATTTAACTTGAACAAATTGTATTTTATTTATCATAAGAAATTCACATATTCAAAATGGACAGTGACCTATAAAATAAAAGTATATAATAACTTAAATAATATATGAAATAACTAACATAAGGTGCACAAGTGAACATTGGGATTAATTATCACATTATATGTGTACATATAATATTAAGCTAAGTATGTTTGTTGATGTATATAAATGTTCTATACGCGGCGCACGTATATCAACCACCAACCCTTTATATATTTATATTATTTTATTTATTTAATATTATATCCCATGGCATAATGGAGAAATAAATTTTTAATATATATATATATATACATATATATATATGCGTGTGTGTATGTGTGTGTATTTTATATAAATAAATACACACACAACACACATATATATAATAAGTAAGTTTTCTAAAAAGTAATATGATGAGTATATTTTCAAATGCATAAATTATCAATTAACCTTATTTAGGCATGAGAAGTTTTTTTTCTAAAAGTAATGAAATCTTAATAATATATATGTATACATTTTCACAGATCATATGATTGCATAAATTTATGATTGCATAATTTTAGTTTTTAAATTTAGATCACTTATTATTAATATTAAGCATACATGTGCTTAACTCGAATAAAAATAAGTTATATCTTTAAATAGAAGGCCGAGAGAAGAAGAAAATTAACCAAGAATGGAAATAAAGTTCCTATTTAATATAAAAATACATTATTTAAATGTAAGTTTATAAAATAAATATAATAAGTCAACTTTGCATTTTTATAATATATACATATATATATATATACAGACACTAAAATCAAAGGCCAAACATAAATTTTTATAAATATATACAATAAAATGTTATTTACAAATATATTATATGTTTATCAATTATGATTTAATTCGAATAATAAAAAAATTTGGTCAAAAATGTACGATCAGATATTATTTGGAATCAAAATTTAAATGTTTACTTTTAAGATCTAGCCAATTGCTGGCATGTAGTAGTGCTACCTTTTCCTCTTGGGGTATGACTCCTTCTTCCTGCCTTGGTTTGGAAGTCCTAGCAATATGAAAGAATTAGTAGTATGTTATAAAGGTAATTACATGATTTGTTACATATATCTAACTCTATAGTCAATCTTGTTCTTAATAAAGATGTTTGATTACTTTTATATACATCTATTCTATTATATAAGTAAAAGAATATAGAACCCTTGGTATTCTTATCTCTCATTCAATCTCAGGTTGAATATGCATTTTCCTTGATTTTTGGTATAATTTTCCTTTTCAGCCCCCTAAAATATTTCAATATTGCACAAAACCACCGTCATTAACATAACAATTAACGCCGTCATTGTTCCTTTTGATAAAATACTCTTATTCCTTTGTAATCTAACAGAGATCTCTTCCTCTTCTCCATGTTATCATTACAATTTTTTCATTCCTCATTTGTTTTCTATCATTATTTTACATACCTTCTATTTATTTTTTTGCTCATCATGTTATCTCTTCCCTTACTTCAGTTCTATATAAGAAAGAGGAACTCTTGGTGTTCTTATCTCTCATTCAATCTCAGGCTGAATAGTGCATTCTCCATGATTTTTGGTATAATTTTCCTTTTAGGCCCTTTAAAATTTTTCAATGTTGCACAAAACTACCATCATTAACATAACAATTAACGCGGTCATCTTGATAAAACACTCTTATTCCTTTGTAATGTAATAGAGATCTCTTCCTCTTCTCCATATTACCATTACAATTTTTTCATCCTCATTTGTTTTCTATCATTATTTTACATTCCTTATATTTTTTTTTATTTCATCATGTTATCTCTTCCCTTACTTCAGTTTTATATGTATACTATAATTCGAAAAAAAACTAAAAAATATATTTCCAATCTAAATCAACTTAAAGATTCTATCCAAATAATTTTTCAGCCAATTTCTTTAATTTTTTTTATCTAACTCTAATTTGGTTGAATTTATCATTATTCTTCAATTTATATCCATCTTAAAAAACTGCCATTTATTCATGTTTTGCAGAGATTATGTTTTTATTTATTGCTTTTAATAGTTTCACAAAAAAAATCATCTAAAAGCTCCAAGAAAACTTGGCTTACTAATCTATCAAACTAGATTTAAAGGTTTAATTTTTATTTTATTACCTTTATTTTCATTTAATTTAAGGTTGTAGTTTTTGATTTAGCTCTAAAAATATTATTTTAGATCTTTACTTCAAATGTTATGTTTAAAAAATTGTTTTCTTCTTATATTTGTTACAATTTGCATGTAAATGAATATGGTTTCCTTTATATTTGTAGAAGGCTATTGGATTTATTAATACTTTGATATCACATAAAAAAATTTATTTTGTAAAATCAACAATACGTAAAGCTTGACTATTTTTTATTCTTAAGTTTCCTATTTACATCGACATTCATCTTATTTGTGTTCGTTTAGTACGATCATGATTTTCATTTCTTTCATTCAATTTGCAGGGAATAATTAACTTACTAACATATAGATATAAAATAACCTTAATCTTTTTTTAATACAAAAGTGATAAATTTGATATTTTTATTTTGAAATATAAGTATATGCAAAAATCAAGTTGGGAAAAATCTCGTACTTTCTTATTATTTCAATTTCAATCTGTACCATTATCAACTTGATTTCCTTCAGATTCTACAGGAGGTTATTGAACAGTTTTTTAGTTCTTAAAATTTATATTTACATCGACATTCATCTGATTTTTGTTTGATTAGTATGATCATGAATTTTATTTCTTTTGTATATTTTGTATAACACAATTGATTTACTAAAATATGTATATCAAACAATCTTAAATTATGTATAATCTGAGAAAAAATTGATGTTTTTCCATTTTTAAACATATGTATTTAAGAAAATCAAGTTGGGGAAAATATCATCTATGAAGTAAAATAATAGTTAAATACTAAATTTCTATGTCATATTTGAGAGAAGAAATAAAAATGTATAAATATTACTTTTGTTCTATCTATCGTATGTAACTTTATGTTGAAAGTTTATTTTTAAAATGGTGTTACATGAACTTAATTTTTAATTAAATATTTTACTTTTTTATACTTAACATATACTTATTTTTGTAATATGAGATATTATCCATCTTAATTGTCCCATGATTTGGCACATTTTCCTACAGTGGTGCTTCATTGACCATGAAATGCACATAAATAGCGCATATTTTCCTATTTAATAACATTGAATTTTTGAAGATCTTATGGAACATAGTAGAAATTATCTTTTATTTTCTACAAAGATTGTTTGATATTATGTTGTTTTGATTTTATTTTGTAGAGATGTTTATAAATCGTTACGAATTGAAGATGTGTTATTAATAACGTTTACAAGTAAACTAACTTCAAATGGAAAAAATTGTATTTAAAAGGAATAAATTGATAATATTCATTTAATTCAAATTCTAATTAAATTGGGAATTATTATAATTAGTTCTCTTTTATTAAAATTTATTCTAATTAAAGAATAGTTACATACTAATCTTCATTAATACTAATCAATTAGTTTCCACTTTTAGTTAATACAACATTTTTTTTTGTATGATGGATTAAGACTAATTTTTAATTTTACTTAATTTAATATCTCCAATGTATACTTTTATTAGATATGTTGTGTGGCTTTTATTCTTATTATTTGCATATTTTTCAAACAAACAAGGATCATGTTCAAGTAGTTGAAATCATCAAATTTAGAACATTTATAGTTAACATGTCAAGTTTTCTGAAAAAGGCCTAGTTAGTACCAATAATGCAATGGTACTATATACATAATTGTTAGTCAAAAAATTATTGCTTGATCTATAAACCTAAATGATACTCTAGATATAAAAGACAGAGCGTCAAATGGTTAAACTACTAATTCTCATATATGCTTTCAGTTTCGAAAAAAATGGTAGGTTTAGTTCCTTTAATATATTTAGCTTCAAATCTAAATGCTTTATTTCAAAAAAAAAAAAATAACTCAATATAAAGTAGTGTAGTTTAGTTAATTTGATAATATGTTTATTTTATAATTCGATTATTTGATGTTATAATCAAATCCATCAAATTTTTTGAAAATTAATATGATCATATTTATGGAAAGTTTTTTCCTTAAGCTAGCATCAAAGAGAATTAATACATAATAAATTCTCTAATCTGTTTTGTGTTTGTTTAGTACGATTATGAGTTTCATTTACTTCATAAACTATAAGGCATAAGTGGTTTACTAACACATATATCAAAGAATCTTTAATTGAGTATAGTGTGAGATAAATTTGATGTTTTTTCCATTTTGGACTATAAGTTTTTAAGAAAATCAAGTCGAGAAAATATATATGAAGTAAAACAATAGTCAAACAATAAATTTCTAGGTCCCATTTCGAGAAAATATATTGAAAGTTTAGTTCTAAATAAGCATTCTATAAAATTAAATTTTATTTAGATATTTTATTTTATGATATGCAACCTATACTTATTTTTTGTAATATTAGATATTATTTATCTTAATCGACCTACGATAATACATTTATTTATAGTAATGCTTCAATGACTAAGAAAAGTTCAAAAATATATACTTCAAATTTTATGTTCAAAAAATTGTTTTCTTCTTATAATTGTTACAATTTGTATGCATATGAATATGGTTTCCTTTATATTTTTAGAAGTTTATTGGATTTATTAATACGGTGATATCACATAATCTTTGTTATTTTGTAAAATCAACAATACATAAAGATTGACTATTTTTTATTCTTAAGCTTTCTATTTACATCAACATTCATCTTAGTTGTGTTCATTTAGTACGATCATGATTTTCATTTCTTTCATTCATTTTATAGGGGATAATTAACTTACTAACATATATATATAAAATAATCTTAAACTTTTTATAATACACAACTGGTAAAGTTGATATTTTTATTTTTAAATATAAGTATATGCAAAAATAAAGTTGGGAAATATCTCATACTTTCATATTATTTCAGTTTCAATCTGTACCATTATCAACTTGGTTTCCTTCATATTCTGCAGGAGGTCATTAGATTTATTAATACATTGATCAAATATCCTTGATATGTAATGCTGAACTATTTTTTAGTTCTCAAGTTTTATATTTACATCGATGTTCATATGATTTGTGTTTGGTAAGTACGATCATGAATTTTATATCTTTCATATATTTTATATAGCACAACAGATTTACTAACATATGTATATTAAAATATCTTAAATTATGTATAATCTGAGAACAAAATTGATGTTTTTCCATTTTTAAATATATGTATTTAAGAAAATCCAGCTGGGGAAAATATCCTCTATGAAGTAAAAGAATAGTCAAATAATAAATTTCTATATCATATTAGTAGAAATAAAAATGTAAATATTACTTTTGTTCCGTCTATCATATGTAAATTTATGTTGAAAGTTTATTTTTAAAAAAGGTGTTACATGAACTTAATTTTTTGCTATGTATTTTACCTTTTATACTCAGCCTACACTTATTTTTGTAATATGAGATATTATCCATCTAAATTGTCCCATGATTTAGTACATTTTCCTATAGTGATGCTTATTGACCGTGAAATGTATATAAATAGCGCAAATTTTCCTATTTAATAACATTGAATTTTTGAAGATCTTATTGAACATAGTAGCAATTGTCTTTTATTTTCTACAAAGATTGTTTGATACCGTATTGTTTTTATTTTATGGGGCTTCAGACCAAAGGTCCCTATTCTCAAAGTCCACGCACAAAAAGTCCCTATTAATAAACCCATGTGAATTAGGTCCCTATTTTGTTTATTTTAACCAAATTGTACCCTTCTGAAAAATCGGCCCAACATTGAAATCAGGGGCAAAAGTGGCACAAATTAGCCAAAAACTAAAAATAGGGATAAAAGTTTCTTAACTTTTACGGAAGGGACTTTTCTTCCATCATCTTCCAATTATAGGGACTTGGCAGTCATTCCTTGTTATTATTTTATTTTGCAGAGATGTTTATAAATCATTACAAATCGAAGATGTGTTATTAATAACGTTTACAGGTAAACTAACTTCAAATGAAAAGAATTGTATTTAAAAGGAGTAAATTGATAATATTCATTTAAGTCAAATTCAAATTAAATTGAGGATTATTACAATTAATTCTTTTATTGAAATTTATTCTATTTTGAGAATAGTTACGTACTAATCTTCATTAATCCTAATCAATTAGTGCTCACTTTTAATCACATTTTATTTTTATGATGGATTAAGACTAACTTTTAATTTTACTTAATGGTATATCTCAAAAGTATACTTTTATTAGACATGTTGTGTGGCTTTTATTAATATTATTTGCACATTTCAAACAAACTAGGACCATGTTCAAGTAGTTTAAATCATCAAATTTAGAATATGCATAGTTAACAAGTCAAGTTTTTTGAAAAGGCCTAATATAGTACCAATAATACAATGGATACTATATACATAATTATTAGTTAAAAAATTATTGCGTAATCTATAAACCTAAATGATACTCTAGATACAAAGATAGAACATCAAATGGTTAAACCGCTAATTCTCATATATGCTTTCAGTTTCGAAAATAATGGTAGGTTCTGAACTCTAAAGAAATATAAGAATATTGATGTTTGATCCATATTAGATCACATCCAAAAGTTGTATGGTAAATATTCGCATTTGTATTATATGAAATCTCAATGAAACTGATTCATTCAAAATGAGCAAGTAAGCTATAGTGCAAGATATGCGTTCAGTACGATTGAATATAATGAGAATCTTGTTATGTTAAAAACAACATTTGACCAAGGACTAAAAGATCAACCTAGGAATTCAATCACTGAAATGTCAATCACGATCTATTTACTTAAGTGCAAACCATATATTACCCTTAAAATGTTAAGGATCTCCAAACACACTTCTGTAAAGAGTTTGGTGCATTCTTGTAATAAGTCTTTCCTTTAGAATGGTTCGAATATTTGAAAAGGAAAATAAATGTCCAAGAATAGATGCAACATAGGCACAGTTAGGATGAAGAGAGTGAATGGTCACCTCTGCTTCATAAAGAAACATAGGAAATGAGAATTGTATAAAA
The DNA here is from genome assembly GCA_030765085.1 of Allium cepa. NCBI lineage: Eukaryota > Viridiplantae > Streptophyta > Magnoliopsida > Asparagales > Amaryllidaceae > Allium > Allium cepa. Next base: position 449,033,274 of record CM060931.1, read on the forward strand.
TACTAATAGATACTTAATACGGAATGAGAATTATGATTTATATTCCAACTATATTTTTATAGAAAATTATTTTCATAAGAGTTATTTCTTTGAGTTAAAGCTATATGATCTAAAACTCTCGATTAGAAAATAATCATACTGCATGAAATGAATGACCCATAATAAATGGATTAATGAAGCATACGCAACATTATAGTAGTGGTGGAAATAGTGGGAACATGTCATATGACACTTATTAGTAGATGCATCAGTCACAAAAGACTACAATCGTACATATATCAAATATTATTTGCGAAATAATAACAGTTTTCAGTCATGACTGAAAATAGATAAGTTTTATTTTAATATAAATATTATGAGTATCCGTTACAAAATATATCTATTATAATAACGGTATTTGTTTTAATAACAATAGTGATGCGTTAGCTACGGAAATACAAAAGTACCTATAATTTTCTATAATTATTTTGGAATTATGAACTAAGCCATATCTTTGAGAAATATATGATTATGAATCATATGGTAATGGTGAATTGTCTCTCAAATGATTATGGGAAAAGCACACATTCGACTAAAGTGAGAAAAAAACTAATGAAATATTCAAATTGATACATATAGACATATTCAATCCAAGATCTGATTATTCCAAAATGGATCAACTTGCTTCGTTAAATTTACCGATGAATTATCCTACACATGAACATATGTATTCGATATACAATTACTTTATGTATGATAGGTTCATATAATATAATAAAGAAGTAGAAAACATAATGTGCAAAGAAAATAAAAAAATTCAATTTGATCGAGTAAATGTGTATATTTTATTTACTTTTATATAATAGGTGAGTATATACTGAAGAGAGTTCCATACAAAAGTACATAAAACAAGTACGATTCAATTTTGAAGTCACTCTTCCATATGACGCATAATGATGTATCATAAGGAGTAATCTATAATTGTTGGACAATGAACGATAAGTTTTGAGTGTATTAGGGTTAACATCTTTCTATAAGGATATGCACTTAAGAATAAGTACATATGTTAAATTTAATTTTATCTAAAACATAGTTTGTGAGATCATATAAGATATGAAGTTATATGAAAACCTTACATGTTCTAGGTTAAGGAGTTGACACGTTGTGTTGGTTGAGAGGCTGCACATAAAATTTGTTCGTGAGGAATCTTGTGTGGATAATCCACCTTTTGACCGTTCAAATCAAGTGGGTATGCTTAGTAGCCTGGTAAATCTAATGGGTGATCTCATTGCCCGATTGTTATCCCACATTTTTAACTAGGCAATGTTCAGATAAACTAGACGAATTAAACTTGGGATTATCAAGGCAGGAAGCCCAAAGAGATAGCCCAAAAGTCCAGAAACCAAGTACAAGAAAAGCCCCGAGACAAGCGCACAACCAAAACAAAAGACTAGAAGACCAAATCCAACAAAGTGGTGGATCGGTACAGATTCAAGGTCATGGATCGAAACCAATCCAACTTACTTCATTCAAATTTTCCCAACTTCTACCTATGCACTCTACTTGATGCTAGATGCGTACTTCAAGTGTTGTTTCGTTAATCCCATGCAATTCTCTATCGATCTCCATGAACAGTTGAATTAGCAACTTTACTTCTCCACAAATCCTTCATTTGAGCTCAGAAACAAGCTAGAAATGTTGCAAACCACTATGGAGTCACGAAACTAACTACAAATCAAGCTAAGACAAGAAGATCAAAACCATCAATTTGAAGAAATTATAGATCAGTACCGATCCTTGATTGTTGATGACCCGTCCAACTATTTTCTTGGAGAATTAGTCTATAGTGTGGAAAACGATGTGAAGATCATGGTGAAAAGATTTTAGGCTTCCTACCTCTATAAATAGGAGGGTAAGGCTCATTTGTAAGGGTCTTTTGGATTTTGCTTTTTCTTACTTTATTTTTTGTAATCACCATTGGATTTATACTGATCCATAGGAACTCTTGCCTATAATTAGCAAGATTCAATAAAATTTCTAAGTGGTCATAGGCCAAGTTCGGTCGAACTACTAAATTGTTGTGCATTCTTTTCTACTCGTTTTCATTTAAATTTCATCACTTTTTATTCTACACTTAATCTTCTAGGTGTTTGTGCCATTTTTGGTTCAAACATTTTGGTGCTTTCACTAAGAAATTGAACTCAAGCTACTTGGATCCATCATCTACTATTGGATTTCTTAGATCCAAGAGCTAGATCCAATTTTCCAATCTTATAGTTCTACTATTTATATTTTCAGTAATCTAAGGGAAGTTATTTGCGATGGCCTTATCAAAAAGGGAACATGCTACAACTTCCAAAGCTACTAATGATGCCGAGAACTAAGACACTCGTCGTGTAGATGGAGCTACCTAACTAAAACAACCAGAGATCTCGAATCTAGTTAACGTGACCAGAGTGGAAATGGATCATATGATGAAGTAGATAGAGGATATACTCTAGGAGAGTCACAATGAGATGAATCAACAGATGTAGCGGATCTTGAGAAAGCTTGATAAATGTTTGGTGATAAATACAATCATCAAAGAACATCTAGTGGATAAGAGTTTGAATGAGATGGATATGTATGTTAGTGCTTTAAAGCATGCCAAGAACGAGAGCTGTACGACAATAGAAGATGGAACCAAAATAAAATAATTCAGAACCATGAAAAATGACATTGTTTTCCAAAATAAAGACGCTGATGGGGTGGAATCCCCAATGATTGATCCATTAGTTATAACGAGCACATTTGGATCAGCTATTGTACGAAAGGTGCTATTGACTATGGGAGTTTGGTGAACATTCTATTTAAAAAAGCCTATGATTGAATGCTTTTGGAGGGAAAGGACTTCAAACCGTGTAAATTTTGGATCCAATGATTTAATGAGACAACTACAAAGCTAGTTAGATATGTGGAATTACTGGTGGTGCTTGAAGAGGGCGACCATAGGTGAGTGCAAGTCATGCCTTTTGTTGTGTTGGACATTTACTCTGCATATATTGCATTTTTAGACCAATCGACCCTAGCTGAATTTAGAGTGGCTATAACTCCCCGGTGTTTAATGCTTAAATTATCTATGGAGAATAGCGTGGGGGTAGTGCATGCAGATGAAAGGCTTGGCCGTTATGTCCTCGAGCTAAGGGAGGTGAGACAAAGAGAGAAATAAAAAGGTGTAAAGGGGACTCTCTACATCAAGGCTTTGGACGCATAGCAACCCCTTCGCGAGCCCTGACTCGGGTAGCATAGTCGGTTCCGTAAGGTTATGGATCTGCAAAAAGAGCTAGAAGATGGAAGAGTAGCTCCAACCGAGCCGATAATATTCCGGCTAGCTAGGAAGATCCGACATGGTTCCTGAAGGTTGGTTCACAACTCGGTATTAGAATGATGAAGGATTTGGTTGGTTTTCTCCAGGCATATCTAGATGTATTCGCCTGGACGCACTCTGATTTGTATGGGATCTTGCCATATATAGTGAGCCATGCATTGAACATAAATCCCAAATGCTTCCTTATGAAACAGAAGCGCCGCAACCTTGGTCCGAAGAGCTCTGCTACACTCAAGGAAGAGGATAAGCTGAAGGATAATGGCTTCATTTACGACGCCTTATCCCCGAATTGGATGTCAAATCCAATCTTGGTTAAAGTGTCAAACGGGAAGTGGAGGACATGTGTTGACTATTCTTATCTGAATAAGGCATGTCCGAAGGACAGCTCCCCACTCTTTAGGATTATCAATTGGTAGATTCAACCATCGGCCACGAATTGCTTTCCTTCATGAATGCATACTCTGGATATTATCAGATTCCAATGCACGTTCTGGACCAAGAACTTACCAACTTCATAACTGATCTAGGATGTACTGCTATTTGGTCATGCCTTTTAGACTAATGAACGCTGGATCAACTTATCAAAAACTAAGATGTTCAAATACCAGATCGAACGCTCGATAAGGGTCTATATAGATGACAAGCTCGTGAAGTCACGACATTCAGGAAACCACATCGATGATCTGGGGAAATATTTGGCATTCTTTGAAAATACGAGATGAATCTCAACCCTTTGAAATGCTCTTTTGACTTTGCATCAGGGAAATTCTTAGGCTTCATTGTGAACTTCAACGGGATTGAAGGCAATCAAGAAAAGATAAAGGCATTAAGGGACATGGAGGCCCGAAAGATAGTCAAGGAGGTCCATAATTTGAATGGAAAGGTTGTCATCCTAAGTTGATTCATCTCTAGAGCTATCGATAATTGCCTGCCTCTCTTTGATGCAATTAAGAAGGGAAAAAGTCCAAAGGGAAAAGGAACTTCGCTTGGAATCAGGAGTGTAAGGACGCATTCTAGGTTCTAGTGGATCACTTGGAGAAACCTGTGTTCTCTCAAAAGTTGGTGGATGACGGTGACTTGTTTATATAGCTGGCAGTGTCAGTCCATGCATTGACCACGGCACTCATTCGGGAGGAATCCCACATCTAAGGCCTGGCCTATTACATTACTAAATGTTTGGTAGGAGCTAAAAGAGATAACCGAAAGCTGGAAAAGCTTGCATACTTCCTATTGAACGCTTTATAGAAGCTCTGCCCCTACTCTCAGGCTCATCTGATCAAAATTCTTAGAGACCAACCTTTGCGACAAGTGTTGCAATGGTATGTGACTTCTAGAAGGCTATTGAAATGGAACGTTGAATTGAGCTAATTCGATATAACCTATCATCCTTGGAGAGCTCTCTAGGGTCAAGCTTTGGCTGATTTCATAGCTGAATTCACTACGCGAGATGATACTCCGGAGAGCGGTAGTGAGCAAAATGCTAGGTGGTAGATGTATGTGGATGGTGCGTCAAAAGAACGCCATTCCAGTGCTGGAGTTGTACTTGTCACTCCCGAGGAACGTTCAATCTGTTATGCCATTGAGACTCGAATTTCCTACAACAAACAATAAAGTGGAGTATGAAGCACTGATTGCAGGACTCAAAAGGATCCAGGGGTAAAAACTTTGCCCATATTTTGCGATTCCCAACTGGTGGTGTGTCAAGTCAGAAAGGTTCAAGTGAGAGGAGTTGGCTCCTTATCTAAACTTAACCCTTGAGCTACTCAATAACATTGAATATTACTCAATAATTCATATTCCTAGAGAGGAAAATGTGAAGGCCGACTAACTGGCCAAGCTGGCCAGTTCTGGAGATGTGTACTCATGGGCTTGATTCCGGTGGAATTATTATTGACTCCGAGCATGGACCATATAGATGTCAATTGGATCACGGAGGCCGAGCATTAAAAGGAGTCATAGATGACTCCCATGTAGAATTACTTTAGAGGGGAATTCTTTCCGACTGGAAGAGTGAACGATGGAAGCTCCTTCACAAAGTTTCGAGATACATCTTTCAACATGGAGCACTTTACAAGAAAGAATTATTAGTCACATACCCACAATGTGTCGCCAAAAACGAGGCCAAACAAGTCCTAAGAGAAGTGTATGAACGGGCCTATAGCAACTTCACTGGTGGGGCAAACCTAACGAAGGACATTCTTCGCTATGGGTACTTCTTGCCAACCATCAACCGAGACAGATCTGATTACACAAGAAAGTGTGACAAGTTCCAAAAGTTTGCTAAAATTCCAAGAGCCCCACTAACAGAGATTACTCAAATGGTCAGTCCCTAGCCGTTTGTATTTTGGGGAATTGATATTATCGGTGTATTGCCAATAACTAAAGGTGGTGCGAAGTACGCAAACGTTGTAGTTGATTATTTCACCAAATATGCTTAGGCGGGGCCATTATCCACAATTACCACAAAGAAGGCAATCAACTTTGTAGTCTAGCATGTCATCTGTCAGTTTGGAATTCCACACCCGATCATTACCTATAATGGAACCTAATTCGATAATACCAATTTTAAGGATTTCTACCATCGACGTTGCATAGAGAAAAGATTTGCTCCGGTAGTACATCCCTAGGGGAATAGAAAAGTTGAAGGTGTAAACAAGATTATCAAGTCCATTCTAAAAAGGGATTGGAAAAGTCTAAAGGCAAGTAGGTTGATGAACTTCCATTGACATTTCAGGCTTATCGAATTATCCGTAAGTCAGCGACTGACAATTCTGCACTTGCCTTAGCCTATGGATCAGAGGCTATGATTCCCGTTGAATTGGAAGTACATTCTTATTGGGTAACTCACTACAAATCACAGACGAATGAACAACTCCTTCTGAAATCTCTTGACACGATCGATGAGAAGCAAGCCAAAGCTGACATGAGAGCAGCTACATACCAAAATAGAGTTGCCCAACATTACAATCCCAAAGTCAGGAATTAGACCTTTGAGATTGGAAAATTGGTTCTTCAATGAATCTTCCCATGCTATGGGACCTTAGGCATAACATGGGACGGTCCGTACGTAATAGAGAAAAAGCTTGGAGAAGGCACTTTCGGCTAACAATGCCTGACGAGATCCTACTCCCAAGGGTTTGGAATAGCGAGCACTTACGATGCTATTTCACTTAGAAATAAATTTATAAAGCCATGTAATTAGACAGAATCTTCCATTTCCCATCCCTAATAAATGAAATGGCTTTTCGGATCCGTGTCTCTGACTTTATATAGCTTAAGAGTTGTGAACTATGACTGACTCGAATGTATCTGCATGTGTATAATGCAGGTATGTAGGTACCCAGAGTTAGATGCCAACCAAACTTCCACGTCCATGGTCAGACCCTTAGAGTTCAATCATTCTTGGCTCCTGGAGATGGATGCCAAACTAAATCTTTCCTTAATATGAGGGTAGAAGTATAAACCAAATAGGACATGATTTGACCATCCACAAACTAACTCTTGCCCTTGATGTAGGAGCAGGTGTATAAACCAAATAGGACGTGATTTGATCATCCACCAACTAACTCTTTTCCTTGATGTAGGGGCAGGACCATAATCTAAATAGGACAAGATTTGATCATCCATCAGCTAAATCTTACCCTTGATGTAAGGATAGGATTATAATTCAAAATGAGTGTGACACGACCATCCAATCACCAACACCTTGCCTGGAGTAGGCAAGACGAAAGATCCATGCCCGGTGTAAGGTGGGATCTTAATTATGAACTTTGATCTATGCTCAGAGTTAGGCGTGATTGAAAGTAAATGTCTTGGATGAGAATGTGCAAACTACGATCTTAAGTAGTTAGCTCAAATCAGCTCCCAGAGCTTGGCACGATCAGATGTCATTATCCTGTAAAGGGATACCTAAACTGTTATACTAAATGGTTTACCCCAATCAATGCTCAGAGTTGGGCATATTAACGTTTGCTTTACGTTTGCTAGAATGACAAACGACTGGTGAATCATGAAACAGACTAATAACTTGGTCCAACCGTAATCATGGAAAGAGATGGATCACGAGTACATATAATAGAAATCTCATTTCATAAGTATTTTAAAAAAATTGCACAAAGATTTGGCAAAACAGAATTCTGTATTAATCACAATCCAAAATAAGACTTGGAAGAAAAGGTACAAGTTTTATGTATGACTAAGCTGGAAAGCAAAAGCAGAGGCTGAATCTGCACAACATCGATTGGAAAAAATAAAATGGTAGAAAGTGGCTAACCATACAACCAAAATAGAACAAACTAACAATCACTTTTTATGCTTCAGGTTCTTGGACTTCTACTTTTTTTTTCCAGGATGAGACGTCACTTGATCAGGTTTCCTCCTGCCTCTTCCTGAACCCATAGACGAAGTGCTTTGGAATGACCCAGCAGGCCGCTCTGGGTGCTCCCTGGTGGAGGAAGAGTGACGGAAGCAAAGATAGTCTGACCTGGCAGAGCTATGGGTAGCGGTGGAGGAAAAGTTTCTATCTTCTCCAGCTCGACCTCTTTAGCTAGGACAATTTCCTGCTCAAGCGCACTCATGGTGGGGCTCTGTGGGGGCTTGAATGACCTAGTAATAACAATGCCATCATCAGTTTGGACTCCCTGAAGCTCACCAGCCACTTCATCCTACAAAGCATCTATCATTCACGTGTTATGCCTAGGAATCTTAATAGTGGGGATAAGCAGCACTGTCATTGAGGTGGTCATGGTCACCAATTCCGTTATGGACGCTTGTTGTCCCAGTTAGAAACCTTTGTCGTGAAGCATGACGACCTGAGATTGATGTGAAACATGAGATATATAAAAAGCGATATTAGCGATGTCAATTGATGACATGTGAACTCTATTAAATACATGTGAGGTCAATAAGATACCTCCATCATTTTGGGATTCAATGTGGGTTAGAGTTCCATCGGAATTCCCTTCCAAGATGGGAGAAAGGGTGGTGGACTTTAGCATTTGGTATTGATTTGTATTGTACTCGAGGCCGAAGATGGGTCTTGAGAAGTTTTGGGTTTGGAGGTGTCCCTAGTATGGCATCTTGGGGTGATGATTCGGAGCGTTCGCCTATGTCTTTCTGCAATAAATCAGCTAGCTTTAGATGGAGAATAAGTTGGCCTTCTTTTAGCACCCTTGGTTCATCGGCCACTAAGATCTCATTCTCAAGCCGTGTCAGATCCACCTCACCACCTTTCAAGAATTCCCTTTCTTCTTAGATGACTTGTTCTTAAGTAAAGGCAACAACTCTAGGGTAATCACAGTCGAACCATTCTAAGTTATATAATTTGAGTACGTTATAATTGCACTTTTTGGGCATTGGTTCAAATTTCTCTATCAACTTCTTTTCTACAGCTTTAACCACCTTTTTGATAAGCGCATCCACATCTTGAGTACGTGCGACCGCCTTGTTCCTTTCATCATGGGCCGCGACAAACTCTTTACAGTAACCCCGAACTTGTTAGAGGGCTTCATTATTCTCTTTTGTTTTGCTCTTAAGCTTGGCTGATAACTCAATCACCTTCTTGTTCGAGGCATCTCCCTCTAGCACTATATCACGATTTCGATTGTGTGCAGTCTTCATCTTGTTGCGATGCTTGGTCCTATCATTTTCTAATGCCATAGTAGCGTCCTCATCCCTTTTCCTGGGTTTATCTTGTGATTTTCTGAAGTTTTCAAATTCAACATCGAGATTAGCAATCATCCTTTTATTTCTTGTGCCTATAAGAGTTTCAAATTATCGATCTCAGGTTTTTCTTCACTCGAGACTGTAGAGATAAACATGGCTACTCACTTCCATTCATTATATTGATCATAAGTATCTGATACAAGAGCGACCATTGTCTCCTTTATTCTTGATGGGTTGTCCTTTAGATTAGGCACAAACATACGTTTGTTAGAGCATACATTCATGAACTGTTCCCCTAATTCAGCCATTCAAACATCAACGATAAGTTATTGCTCTGCTGTGATGACCAGAGCTTCAATCGGCTCCTTGCCAGCCTTGTGATGGGGAGTCTCGGAACTGCTCTTATGATGCCTGCGGTCAGATGGTTGACTGGAATAGGATGGTGCCATATTATGTAAAGGAATGGAAGCTAGAGGGAGTGCATAAAAATCATCGCCCGAGTGAAAGTCATTACAGTGGTCAGAGTGTTTGTCCGAGCCTCTGGGCGGAGGTGATCTAGACCTGAAATGATACTTAGAAATAGAGTGCGACGATGAATAATCTCTATCATGAAAACCTCTGCCACAAATGCCTCTATTATCGCTAGATTGGTAATCGAAGTTAGAATTTTGACCATCGCCTTGATGGTACATGCTCGAATGATATTTGTGTGGTCGGGTCTCAAGATATTGAAATATGCACTTCTTCCTCTTCATGGATCATGTAAATAAAATGCAATGCATGTGTGTGTGAGTTTCCTAGTGTCCCCCTAACAGATTGTATTTTGGAGCTTTGCTCATAGGAATGGTCTCTCCCACGCTAATAGAATGATGTCGTTGTCAAAGCAAAAGGAAGAATTGAGACCCTCTAAGTTCATGTTCTTAATACCTAAGGAGCCAAATTCGGTTGGAATTGGCCCTAAGTTAGCGAATGTATCTGTTGAGGGAAGAGAGGGAGTTTTCTTTGCAGTTGTAACTGATGTAGGTTATGTAGAAGTCTATGCTTTGGAAATCATCATTACCACCCTCTTCTTCGAAGCAGACCGTTGGTCATCTTTGGTTTGTTTAGTTAAAGACTCATGGCCAGCGTTGCATCAACATGACCAGTTTCGCCACCTTCACCTATGATTTTTCCTTCTTCGGCCTATTCATGCTCTCTTTAAATTTTAGCCCATGGACATGGGATTGGAGGTACGCCAATATTTACATCGCCGCCTACAAGCGAGTTATTATCATCATCGTTACCACTATCGTTGTCAGAAGACTAAACCAACGCCGTGGTCCGCTTCTAGTAGATTATGGGCTAGGAGATTCTCATTAGAGAGAAGAACTCTAATGTCTTTATCCCCCTCTAGAAGTGCCATGAAAACTTTAACAGCATCCGTAAGAGCCGTGCTACTGGGTCTCATCGAAACATCTGAATGAAAAAAAGAATGCAAATTAAGCTTGATAATTAACGAGACAAATTCATAGCGAACGAATGACATATAACTTACATCCAGATATCCATCTTCATGTGAATCTAGATGGAAGGCGGACATAAAATCATTCGCTCTTAAAATTGCTGAGTTTGTTCCATGTGCCAGGGATGATACTGCAACTCTTTGTCGGCTCCAGGTAAGTTAGAGAAGGGATTCCTTTTCGACTCTTGAAGCTATATATATACCAATTCTCTACGTCACTTGGTACTCGGTGCAAAATATTCAATGAAAACAATATATGTGCCAAATTGGAAAGCATAACTAATTGGATGCAATTGAGTCGAAGAAATGTCTCATGAAATTTAGAACTTAACAGATGAAATGGTTGAATGGTGGAGCATATCCCACTAGACATATATATATATATGTATATATCTATTGCACGCCGTGTTGCCCTTCGAGGGATCATGGAGATGGGACTAGTACATCCTCAAATGGAATTCCATGCTTATTACAGATTCTATGGAGCGATCCTTCTTCTATTTTTGAAGCAGTGGAATCAATGGGATCATCTCAAAGGACAACATTTTCGAGAGCGTCAGGAGAAGGTTCACCTTTAGGCCCTTCTACGGGCTCTATTAGATATTTCAAAACCTGTTTTTTGACTTATGGATTTTTATGTTGATGTGTCGCCTGTACTGGTTCAGGTCGCGCAGGAGTCATAACTGAACTTGGCTCAACATTATATTATTGTATTTGGAAGCAAATAGACCTGCAGCTTGAGCGGAAAGACGCTTAAAATATCTGTGCTCTATTTCTATAGAAACTCGACAAATAATCAACATCAAGAAAATTATAATCTATACGTACCGTGCTAAAGTGAATCCTTGTATGGTGTCATGCAGTATAAATTTCCAATATTATATGACAGTTCATTTTAATCTTTGGATATCGTCTGAAGTGACCGTCATCGCTGATAGTCTCAGCGAACTTCATGTCAAAGGCTATGCATTGGATATGCTTTGGAACTCAAAAGACCGCGTTTGGTAAATGGGAATGTTAAGACTTAAACATAAGCAGAATTCAAGACAATTTTTTTTCGCCAAGGTCGGATTTATACCTATCCAAACCCTTGAATAGATTCTTTTTGCCGAAATCCAAATTCCATCTCCCTATCACTAACTCCAAAGCATGGCTGTCGATGTTGAATCCCCATCCATGTCCAAGTTCTCCTCCATTCGTATGTGTTTGGAGAGCATTACCTACCGAGTTCTATATGACTTATGGCTTGAGTATTGGATCGGGTTCAAGTGGGTCGAGTCTTAGGCCGATGAACAGGATTCAACCACAGCAAAGCAAGCATGACAAGGTTTAGGTGATGTGGGGGTGGCGACGGTCCTGGATTCGAATGGAGGTAGAATTTCAATTTAACGATAAAAGTTTTTAATGATAGAAGCTTGAAACATTGGATCGATGAGGAAAAAGTGAAGAGGAAAAGTGAAAGGAGCAGGTTCTATAACTCTTTGGACCCAAACTTTTAGGCACTTAAGTTGGAGATTTTCTCCAACTCTCGGATCGGTACCGATCCAAGAAATGGAACTGTACTGAATCTTAATAAAAAAAGAAGAAACTATTACCATATTAATGACCAATATGTATGCCTACATGGGTACTTGCATATAATGATGGTAATTCTCAAAAACGTGCATGTGTAAATGTGTGCATGTACATATCTAACCCCGAACGACTAGAGTTGAAGAAGATCAGATGCGAACCTGATAAATCTTGAAATGGAATCATTTTAGAATTGCTAAACTTAGAATGATAGATCGTGAGAGCGCATCTCAGGTTTATAGTACAAGATACCAGTAAGCATCATGATTGATGGTTATAGACATAAGTTTTCATGGAAAGGATTCGCAAGAAGGATAACGACCATTCAGAGTGTAGAGTGGAGTCCTTCGTGAAATCCCGACTTGTCTCGATTCAAAGCACATCATATTTGAAACAAGTTGTACTTTGGAGGTAAGTCGTATCTCGCCTTTTTGACCAGGTAGTGTTAAGATATACTAGACGAATCGAACTTCGGATTATCAAGACAGGAAGTTTGGACAGATATCCCAAAAGTCCAAAAAGATGTGCAAGAAAAGCCGCCGGACAAGCACACAATCAAAAAAAAAAGAACATAAGACCAGATCCACTAAAGTGGTGGATCGATAATGATCCAAGATTGGTATCGATTCAACTTCCTTCATCCAAATTGGCCTAACTTCTGCCTACGCACTCTACTTAATTATAACGACCCAGAATTTCACCATTTAGTTTGAGAATATTTAACTAATTTTAGATATTCAAATAAAAGGTTTATAATCAAAATAAAACTCTTTTAAATAATGAATGATAATGATGAAATAGTTTTCAAAATTAGTTTACAAAAATATGTAATTCGAAGAAAAATCGAAAATGTGACTGGAATTCGTTTTTCGAATTTTCGAAATTTCATCGACTAAAAGTTGTCAAAAACATTGTAAACTCTAATACAAATTTACACACCTTTGTAAATAAAAGTAGGATATGTATGACATGTATATATATTTACTTAAACACATACACACACATATATATAATGATGATACATTTGTGAATAATAAAATAAAATTTAAGTAAATGTTTAAAATGAAAAATACTTAAAGAAACATTAGTACACCTTGTTTTAAAATCATGTTGGCTTTGAAAAGAAGAAGGGGACAAGAAGGTGGCTCAAGGACAAGGGGAGGAGGCAAGAATTGTGATGTGGCAACCATGGATATGAGGGTATAAGTGGAATTAGCCACTTTGCATGAGATTATAAATAGCAACTTCATGCTCTCATTTTCATTTTCTTCCCAACTTTTACCTCCTATTCTCACTGCCATAAATCCCTAAAAAGTACTCCAAATAAAGAAATTCATTTTTTTCAAATTCAATAGAATCAAGTTTGCTACAACTTTTATTTCTACCATTTCTTCATTTTTCGAGTTTTATTAGGCCAAAATTCTTTCTTTGTAGAGTATTTTAGGACCCAAATTTTCTTGTTCGAAAATACCCCTTCTTATTCTAACTATATCTTCCACAAAAAATCCAAATTAAGTAACATTTTTGTTAAATTTAAGAGAAAAGAATTTCCAAGAACTTTCTTTTTGATTACTTCTCCAAATTTCGAGAGAAACATAGCCAAAAATTATTGAGAAGATGACCAAATTCTAGGTTGTTTGGGTAGCTTTTAGGTCAGTAAAGCTCGCCTTTTTAACTAAAGTTATGGACTTTATTTCCTTTAGATTATTGTAACTATTTAATTCACTTGATTATGCTTGTTTTTTATAATGTTTGCTACTTGGTTGCTTGTTAAAAACTCGACACCTTGAGTAGTTAGTAAGTAATCAAACTTGGTTTTGTAGTTTGAAGTAAATTTGTATAAGTGGCGCCTTCTTTAAGTTCATAAATATTATTTACATTGTTTATATGCCATGTTTATGTTATGTGACGTGAGGATTGGATGAAAATCATTATGATATGAAAGCAGTTCTCGAAGTGTCCGTATAGTGACTATCGCTATATCGGCACCTTCGGAAAACACTATCTCTTCGACATCTTTTGTTTTACTTTCAAGCTTTGGTTTTACTTTACAAAGTTAATTAAGCTTTTGAATAAGGATGGATTTAAAACTAATTTAATAATGATTTTAAATTTAATTAATTGTTTTAATTAATAATGATTAAGGATAATTAATTATCCTAATAATGATGTGTTTAAAATTAATTAATTACTTGGTTAATGATGTTTAAAATTAATTAATTACTTGGTTAATGATGTTTAAAATTAATTAACCATTTTATCTAATGGTGATTGAGTTTAATTAATCTCTTAAATAATTATTGATTAAAGTTAATTAATTATTTTAATTAATGGTGTTTAAAAATTAATTAATCATTTTTAATTAATTACTTTTAAAGTTAATTAATATGTTTAAATTTATCTAATCTTTTCCATTAATGATATTTTAAATTAGTTAATTCCTTTTAGTAAATGATGCTTTAAAATTAATTAATCAGCTTAATAAATGAGATTTAAAATTAATTAATTAATTAAATTAATGGTATTTTAAAATGATCAACCCTTTTTAATTATGCGTATTTAAAGTTAACTAATCAAATTAATTAACGAAGTTTAAAGATAATTAATCATTCTTATTAATGTTAAATTAACGATAATTAACCTATTTAATAAGGATATTTTAAGTGATTAAATCTTTTTGATAATTGTGTTTTAAAGTTAATGAACCATTTTTACATAGTTGTTTAAAGCTAAAAACTTGTAATGAGAAGCCCAAGCATGAGTTTGGTTTTGAAAAGGTAAAAGTTTGATTCGGTTATGGAAAAGAAATTTCCATAGATGATATCACTCATATGGAAAGAATTTTGTCATACTCTTGGCATTAAATGTCGAGGTATGGAAATTTGTCACTATCTCGAAAGTTAGAATTGTTGTCAAGGCAATGCCTAGAGGTAATACTACCTTCACTTGTCCAATTTCATTTCTAACCAAGAAATAGTAAAAATTTGAAATCGATGAGTAGTGGTCGGAATATGAGTTTTACTGTCCATATACGATCATTTTATTATCTTCGATAGTCAGTTTGTCGACTATCGATTAGCTCAGCCTTCTTTGTATTTTGTCATTCGAAGACGATGTGTTGCTCACATGAGCTTTGTTATCCTTTTCTGGAAATGACTAAACCCAAAGAGCGAGTGGAAGACAAGCTATGTAGGTTTGCTCCAATTAGGGTATTATCACATCTATTTTAGATTTGTTTTGGATATTTGTACACCAAGGGGTGAATTAATCGAATTCTCGGTAACCGTTGGCGGGGTCTGGCTTGGACGTGTCCGAGAGCCATTAGAGTTCTCTAGTATATATTCTAGAGGTATACTTTTGGTAAGGAGGGTGCAACCTCCTAGTCATTGTTGGTAAATTTCCCCTTCCATGTTGATTCGAACCTTCGAATTTTTTTTACGTAATTGCATTGGGAAGAGTATAGAACTCTTCGCGATATTAATTATTTGTATCCATTCTTTACATTTGGATGTTGTTCTTGTGAGAGGAAACCCGTTCTGCGTTTGGCGGTGTGGACTCACATATTGTTGTTTAATTACACTTATTTTTTAGAGTTTTGCTCATACCAGACATATTGTCAGACCCGAGTTGTTTGTTTTCACTAAACTCTCGGGTACTCAATTATATTTGAGTAGTTCGAGAGTAGCAGGTCTTTTATGGGATCTTTTGAAGACGGTGTTCAAGCAGGAGGCCTTATATATTTAGTTGTATGTTTTCGCTATTTTTTTAGTTCTTGCAAGTGTATTTTGTTTTAGCTTATGTAAAGGCAGATTGTTATAACTTCCTAAGCTGACTGTAGTACTTTTGTGTGACTCTGATAACTCTAAGTTAGGGAGTAGCCTTATATAATATATTACTGTTATATTCTATTTAACAGTTTCCTTGTGAGATTTTATGTTCTAAACTTTATTTTACCCTACGATAATTCATCTTTCGGTTGCTTGGGCAACGACACACGAATACCGTAGATGTATTAAGTGTCATTCCCAGGGGTCAGAAAGGTGGGTTGTCATATTAATGCTAGAAGCCTACTTCAAGTACCGCTTCGTTAATCCCATGCAATTCTCTGTTGATCTTCATAAACACTTGAATCAGAAACATTACTTTTCCACAGATCCATCATTTGAACTCTAAAAAAGCTAGAAATGTTGCAAACCACTATGGAATCATGATACTAACAAAAAATCGAGCCAAATCAAAACTATCCATATGAATAAATTATGGATCGGTACCGATCCAGGAGGATGGATTGGTAAAGATTAATGGTTATTGATGACCCATCAATCTATTTTCTTGGAATATTGGTCTACAATGTGGAAAATGATATGGAGATTTTGTAGGCTAGGTTTTAGGCTTCCTACCTCTATAAATAGGAGGGTATGGCTCATTTCTATGGATCTTTTGGCTCTTGCTTTCTCTTACTCTATTTTTTTGTAATCATTATCGGATTTATACCGATCCGTAAGAACACCTGCCTGTAATCAGCAAGATAATAAAATATCACAAAGTGGACATTGGCCAAGATTAGCCAAACCACTATAAAATATCACAAAGTGGACATTGGCCAAGATTTGCTTTCATTCAGATTTCTTCACTTCTTATTCTCTGCTTAATTTTCTAGGTGTTTGTGATATTTTTTGTTCAAACATCGGTAAATCAAGAAATTTTTCCCCAGAGTCGTGATGCAATAGGGTGTCCCATAGCCTTGAAATTGAGGCTGTATTTTGATTTTCCTTCTACCTGGTTTAAAGTTGATGATTGAAAAGAAATCCGTACAAGCAATTGTACGAGACTGGATGTAAGAGAAATCCTAGCCAGTGTCAATTGTTGATGCCATCTCTCTAACTCCGCACTTTACTTTATTACACTTGTGCCGATTACGAGTATGACCCGCAAGATTACGAGATATTTAGGCAGATGCCAATTATGACTTGTAACACCCCATATTTTTATAGCATTATTTAGGATATTCAATTGTTTAAGTTAAATAAAATAATCTGAAGATAAATAGGTTGAGATTTGATTAAACTAAGGGTAGTTGTGCCATATTAGTGTGCAAATTAAAATGAGATAAAATAAAATAATGTGTTAGGAAATGAGTAAGGGAAATATGTGAAATATGAGATGCTTAACCCTAAACTCTTAGGAAATGAAAGATACATTCATTTCATTTTAGCAAACTAAAAAATTCTAAGGCCGACCACCATTTTTATTCTCAACGAAGATAAAGCAAGGATTCAAGAGGAAGAGTTAGTCAACATATTCAACATCAAATCTCACGTCTTTTAATCTCAAAGCTAAGGTGAATAATTGCTTCATCCTATTTTCATTTATTTTTCGATTTTTAGATTAGATCCAAAATGTTTTTGCAATTATATGCCATGTTTTGATGATTAAAGTTATACATATGCTTGTTGTGATTTACGCATGTTTATATTAATTTTTATGATTTGTTTGATATGAAAACCCTATTAAATGACATCGAAATGCCTTATAAATTTAAATATAGGTCAGAAATGGTATTAAAGAGTTAAATTCTAATTTTCATAATTTTCTGAATTTATGTGGATTTTATATTAATTATCTAGTGAAGAAAATGATTTATTGGGTTATAAATTATTTATGGCTAAAATAGTAATTATTTGGGTTTGAAATTTTTATATGTCAGAAAACATGTTAAAATAGATTTTGTGGGATTTTTTGAGATTTTTCCTAGGTGATTTGATGAATATATAAAATTAATTGAGGTATGGGACTTAAATGTTTTATATATTTAATTAAGGAGAAGTGGTATTTTATAAAATAAAATTACTATTTATTTCTAAAAATTATTGGCAGCACTTTTCTGAAAAGTATTTGCTAACCAATAGGAATTTGATAAATAAGGCAAGTTAGTTGAAAAGTTGTCTTTTTAAGTTAAAAAACAAGAAAATCATGCTTTTAGCATGTTTCAGCCATTTTTTGCATCAAACCTTCCGACCCAGACCTCTTGACAAAGTCGAAAGGTCGTAGCTTTCGACATGGTCAAACCAATGCATATGGTATCAAGTTACTTGATATGTAATGAATTGGACAAGGTTGAAAGTTATTTAGTCGAAAGACTGGTTGCCAAAGAGGTTGGGGTATGTTTGTTTTATAAACCAAAAACTTACACCTGCTTTGCTTTCCAATGTTTTCAAAAGTTTTTCTTTGAATGGTTTCAAAATGTTTAAAATAGAAGATTTTCCAAGGTTTTCTAAGGCAATATTTCAAAGTATTCTAAAGAAGGATGTCTAAAGATTCATTGGTTTCGGAAGGATTTAGTTCAATATTTTCGAAAGGTTTGAGTTGAATGGTTTCAAAAGGTTTGAGTTCAATGGTTTTGAAAGGTAAGGTTTTGGCCTCTTGGCCTGGATAATTAAAAAGTTTTACTTGATTTCGAAAAATATGCTTTCAAAGGTTTAGAAAGAGGCACTTTCAAGTGTTTAAATGATTTCATCAACTAAAGTTTGAGTAAAGCTGATATATATAACATGGCAATGTGATTTTGAGTAAATCATAAAAAAAAAATTCCTTATGTTAGTTTGATTTAAAGGTTTTAAGTCATTCTGAAAATGTATTCAAGGAAAATTATGGAAAGGGATCCTTAAGTGAAAATGACTCAGATATAGAATACTAGATGGGACTGGTATATGGTCGTGCCCTATACATTAGCTATTAGCCCTAGCTAATTGTTGCCCAAAATTCCAGTGTGTAGGGCTTGGTTACAAGTAGACTAAAATTATTATTACATACCAAAGGGAATATATGTTTGTAAACAGATAGGTTATTGGTGAGCCTGAAAAACTATTAGGATCAGGAAGACTTAGGAGACTATTAAGCTTATGACAGACCGTCTAGAAGAGAAGTGTCTAACATGTGTTAGGTAAATTTTGTTTATATTGTCTGGTAGGCCCGAGTCAGCCAAAGGTTAAAAGTTATCCAAAAAAATTTGTGTTTGAATAGATTATTCATTTAATACCTGATATTTATGTATGTTTGCATAATGATGCTTTACAGTATATAGCCAGTTTTGGTGCAGGAAAAAGGTTTTGAAAGATATAACTTAAAAGGATGTTATTGGGGGGAAACCCGTTCCGCTAAGCGGCATGGTCTCACTTAACATATAAAACCAGGATGTATAGTATTATTCATACCAGGCTTTATGTCTGACTCGATGTTTATGTTTTCCCCTTAAACTCTCGGGTGCTCAAAATTAATTTGAGTAGGCTGAGGGGTTAAGGTCTTTTTCAGGTTTAGTAGGATGACGAATAAGGCTACCAAAGGCATGAAGGAGGCAAATGGATAGCTATTTAGGAGTTGCAGTTTTATGTTTTGTTGTATTTCTACCGTGTTTGCATTAAGTCTATTGTGAATATATGACTCTAATCATCCAAGGGTGTATCTTCATATATCGTTCTTGGCATATTTTTTATTAGGCATATTTTATCTGTGCCTGGGAACGTGTTGGGATTATGTATTAAGATATGGTACATCTGTTTTAAATATAATGAAGAAAATGTTGTTTGGAAATCTGTGTTTTGTTTCATATGCAAGTGCTTCTAACATTGTAGATGCCATTACCATAGACGTATTTAGTCACCGGAAGATAATACTATAGATGACTGTAGCATTTGTAGCGCTTAGTTTTGGGCCTCTAGATAGAGGATGTTACAACTTGGTATCGCAGCATGGTTTATGAAATACTTTAATTAAAAATAATTTTTGAAAACATAATCTTTAGTAATCAGAGTTAAGATCAGGGTCTGGAATAACACTATAGTAACATACTAGTATTTGTTATATATAAGTATACACTATATCTCCAGACTCCTACCTTAGTTAGGCTATTTATCTGTATCTCACGAGACTTGTATAAATATATGGAAGGAAGAAGAGGCTGCCTTAATCTTGGAGGAGAGAGCACAATAACTAATGGAAATACCCGACCAAATGCTAGAAGAGGTCAGGTTCAAGCTGAAAATGTTGTGCCGGGGTTCCCCAAGTGGATATGGGAGCCATATATCAGTTCTTAGTAAATACGACGCGAGCTAGAATTGCAGCTGGAGTTGTCAGAGAGAATGCTACCAAAGGAGGAGTTTAGGAAGCTCCGATGGTCAACCACTATTCTAACTTGAGCAGAGATTATACCAGGCTTGGAGGGAAGCTGTCCATTGGATCTGGAATGCAATTGAGGTAGAAAACTGGCTGTTGCATTGCCAGAGGATTTTTGCTGACTTAAGGTTGAATGACGAGTAGAAGTGGAGATTAGCTTCAAGACAGCTTCAGGAAGCTACTTGTTTTTTCATGGAATACTATTGTAGCTAATTTTGATGAAGAAACCATGACTTGGGCCGAGTTTAAGAGAAGGTTTCATGAAATGTTTGTGTCGGTGATGGCGTAGTCGGCATTGGTTAGGAAGTTTGCTGAACTAGAATAAGGGGAGATGTATGTTTTAGAGTATGCAAGAAGATTTGAAGAGTTGGGCCCGGTAAGGGTATGCCTTGGTTGATACGGCGATCAAGAGGAATGAGAACTATATAAGAGGCTTGAGGCCGGAGTTGATAAGTGCTACTTTGCCGCACCTAAGAGATCCAAGTGATGTAGTGGTAGAAATGGCGTTGAGGTAGGAAGAGGCGTTAGCTTGTTCGAAGAGGAACATGAAGGAGGTCCAGTTGGGACAAGGCCAGAAAAGAAAGTTTTTCCAAAAGGAGAATGCTCGGAAGGGAGGAGCATAGAAGAAGGGAAAAGCTGAGGTGGTTTGTTATAAATGCGATAAGAAAGGACGCTATGCTAATGAGTGTTGTACTGGAAAAGGAAAAGAGAAAGGAAATGAGGTGATTGGGAAGAAGAACATCCAAAGCTTTAATTGTGATCAGATCATCCATTATAAGAACCAACGCAAAGAGCCTGCTAGAGATAGAAAGGGACAGATGTATGCATTGGAGTCCGCAATTTCAAGGCCAGTTGTGCAGGAGAAAGGGAAGGCTGTTCTAGGAGGCTCACTACAGATTCACGGTATGTCTGTTAGCGTTCTGTTTGATACTGGTGCATCACATTCTTTTATTTCTCGATGTTTGGTTGATAAGCTTAACCTAGAACCCTCATATTTAGTTACTTCCTTAAGGGTTTCAAATCTAATAGGAGGGTATGCGACACTTGGGATGAGGTGTGACCATTTAGAGTTTGACTTGCTAGGTCATACTTTTGATTGTTGTTTGCATGTGTTTGATTTCATGGGATTTAGGATGATGCTTGGGATGGATTGGTTAAGTAAATATGATGCTAGGATATTTTTCCACGATAGGAAAATATCAGTTAGTATCATCCGAATTTTAGTGGTCGAATGGTTTATATCGTAGGGAACCCTAGTTTCAAAGTAAATGCTTTACTGGGTATCATGGAGTTGGAGGATGAGTTGCATCGAGTCTTTGTGGTTAGAGAATTTGTTGATGTGTTTGAGCCGGTAACTGGATTACCACCGAAACGAGCCATTGAGTTTCGGAGTGACTTAGTGCCTGGAGCAGAACCGATGTTTATGCCACCAAGAAGGATGATACCTACGGAGATGAAACAGTTGAAGGTACAGTTGGCAAATAAAGGCAAGAATT
Source organism: Allium cepa (assembly GCA_030765085.1). Taxonomy (NCBI): domain Eukaryota; kingdom Viridiplantae; phylum Streptophyta; class Magnoliopsida; order Asparagales; family Amaryllidaceae; genus Allium; species Allium cepa. The sequence goes on from CM060931.1 coordinate 449,055,025, forward strand.
TTATTCGACTAAGAAGTCTGCCATGGGGAGCCGCCGTAGTGTTCGCTAAGAAGCCGGATGGATCATTAAGGAAATGTATCGATTATCGTAAGTTGAATGAGAAGGCGATAACGAACCAATATCCATTGTCGAGAATTAACCATTTGTTCGATTAGTTAAGTGGAGCTAAGGTATTCTCTTAGCTGGATTTAGCGACCGGATTCTGTTAGCATAAAGTGGTAGAGGATAGTATTTCTATAATGGCGTTTAGGACAAGGTATGGATCATACAAATGGTTAGTTATCATGTCGTTCAGACTAACTAATGCGCCGACATTCTTTATGGAATTGATGGACCGAATTTTCTGAGAGCACTTGGATAGATTTGTGTTGGTATTCATAGATGATATTTTGATATACTCCAAAGATGAGAAGGAGCATGCAATTCATCTTAGAGTTGTGGTTGCTCCATTGATGGACCATCGATTGAAAGCTAAGTTTTTGAAGTGTAATTTTAGAAAAAAAGAAGCGAAGTTCCTTGGTCATGTATTCTTAGAGAGAGGGTTGTCTGTAGATCTAATTAAGATCAAGGCGGTGAATAATTGGGAGAGACCCGAGACGTTGACTAAGATAAAGATTTTTCTTGGATTGGATGGATATTATTGAAGATTTATGAAGGATTTTTCGTAGATAGCTGCACCAATGATGAAGCTTAAGCGAAAGATGTAAAGTTTGTATGGACCGATATGTATGAAGAAAAATTCCAAAGCTTGAAACACTTATTGACCCATGCACTGGTGTTAGTGGTTTCAAAGGGGAACTAGGATTTAGTTGTTTATACTAATATGCATGAAACTGGATTAGGAGCCGTGCTGATGCAAAGAGGTAAATGATTGTTTATGCTACTAGACAGCTCAGAATGTAGGGTCGATTTCACCCTAGAGGGAGGGTGAATAGGGTGATACTAATAATAATAATTAATGCAGAAATATATAAAATAATTGCAGCATAGGTAATAGCAGAATAATAAAAGCAGAAATAGAACAACACAGATTTACCCAGCTTTGGAAAAACCCTGCATACGTCCCCAAGGTTTCTACTTGAAATTAAGTAGTCAGACGCTTACACACGTAAACTTGCATCACCCGCTATCGACTAACCAACTCTACGCTCAAAACATTGCCATAACTCAGCCACTGAGTTGTAAATTCTCAAACTACGCTCCGTAGTTTGTACCCTAGTCACATGACTAGAAAGTTACACGGTTTTAAAAGAAATTACAAATGAATCTGTAACAATACAAAACCCTAATTAATTGGAAGCCCAAAATAAAAATAGTACTAGACTGGCCCACTTAAAATACAACTCAACAAAAGATATGCGTTCTCCCTTTTATATTTGTTGCCACCTCTTTTTCTTCGATCAGGAATTAGGGTTTATGAATTTGAAGCCGCTGCTCTATGATAAATCGGTTGAGTTGAGTGATTATCCTTATGTTGCTTTCTAAATCATCTTCTAGCTTAAGCGCATGTGTAGTTGCTTCAATTATCGAGTTCGAACCTTTGAAAATGGTATGTGATTTTTTTTGTTTTAATTCCTTTGTTGATTGCTTTGGTACAAACTTGATTCGAGTTATTGATTTGAAACTTCACTCTATGATTTTTCTTAAACTCGAATCTGTCTTTTAGCCAATGATGATTTTTGGGTTTAAATAGGGATTAAAGTCCCTATGTTTTCGTTCGTATATTTGACTTGATTTCATCATGTTACTATGCTCGACCATACGATTTTGAATGATTGCTTGTGATGTGTCCTAACTATTTCAATTTGTATGTTGCTTGAATTTTCTTTGAGTCGGTTCCATTATTGGTTCCTTTGATTTCGGCCATTTGAAATTGTGATAATCTAAACTTGTTTGATTCTACCTTGATCACCATGGCTTTGACTTTGTTAAAACTGTAACCAATAGTTACGAATTTTCGTGAATTGCTTTGTTGCTTGATTACTAGTACGTGTTCACTTGTTCTATAGTTCGACCATTGATTTACTGTTGCTTTGCTTGTTATCGCCATGTCATACTGATCTGGTACACTTTGTTATTGAGTGGTGTGGCATTTCATTCTTGTATGACACTTCAGTTATATGCTATCACTGCTCTTTTGTGTTATTTGGGTTACCATGTTGCCTTCATACTTGAACTGATTTATGCTCCACTTTATATTTGTACTATATGTTTAAACCTTAACTTGCTACAGGCTTGGTTATTTTTGAATTGATTTAGTATGTTGTCTGCACTTGATATTGATCTCCATGATCGGAGAGTGGTCTGGTTAGATGCACTTGTATATGTCTTAATCATTGTTGTTGTATTGCCTCATTAATTCACTGTATTGAGGTTTGGTTCATTGATAATGCTTTAAGTCATGTCCATATGCATATGTATACGTATGTCATTTTGTTTACTGCTTCACCGTATCCCATATTGTCACTGCATACATATACATGTATACTTCTGTGTTTGCGCATGTATATATGTATGTTGTGGTGCCTTCACTTGTTCCTCTTCGAGTCTTCACTTGATTCTTGTATACTTGCACCTGTTTGCTTGAGTTACATTGATGTTGTGTTCATTTGTTTGGAGCTTTTGTTTCACTAGTGGTTCCACTTGATTCTGGTTTGGAGCTTGTCGCAATCTTGTTTCATGTGCACTGCCCTGGTGCCATGGACAGTTGTGTTCATTTGAGTCTGCACTTTGATATACATAGCCTATTGGGTCTGGGTTCAATTGTTCATGTGTACGTTGATTTAATTCATTCATGTTATATGTATTTGTGCGTGATTGACTTGATTGCACTTGTTCGATTATTAGTTGATCACAGTCACTTGCTTGCTTTAGAAAACTATCTAGATGTTGATGTGTTCAAGTTAATCTGTTTCTTTGTTGTTGGTTCTGTTGCATATTCACTTAAGTCATATGCTTTGTACATGGTTCTCAAACCATGTCCCTATTCTTTGGCATCACTCTAAGTTTGGTTGTATTGTTTTTCATTGTTATGCTCACCTCTGGTTCCATTAAGTTCACCATTGTCCATGTTCATACTAGAGTTTGTCTGGTTGTATGAGTAGTAATCTTGTTGTCATTTTGAATGTTGGTGTCATATTGTATACATTGGTCTGTACAAGTCTGGGTTGGCTGCTTCATGACTCCACTGTCGAGTCTGTTTTCATGTGTACACATTTGTGCAATTGTTAGCATGGTCTGGTTTAGGATTCTTATCGCATGAGAACTTGTACTCGATAATTTTGTGATGCTTTTGTATTGCACCTGAGTTGACTCCAACTTATGGCTTGGGTTTGACCTTGTGCTCACCTGTCCCTGTAATTTTATCAGGTGTATATAGGTTTGTATGGCCTTGTGGCATGTACAGTGATACACTGCATGTCACAAGCTGTTCGGGTAAGATGAATTTAAAATAAATGATGACGAACAACCCAAATAACTCAGGCAAGTAATATTTTCAAAAACACATATTTTATTTTACACTGCAAAAATATTTCTTTTCCAATTTTACTGCGTCAGTGTATATTTTGCAGATGATTTAGATGCTGGATTCAATTCGGAATAAAGTTGAAGAATAAATACGAGTAAATGAGTGATATGTAGTGAGATGTAAATGTAAATGACAATTTTATTGTGAAAGATTGTGTTGTAATTTGAAATGGTATTGTAATTTAATTTTGTATGTAGTGAGAGCTCAAATTTTATACTATTCAAAAATTATAATAAAATATTTATTTGAATGAAATATCTATTTGAATTTAAATTCTGTGTTATTTATTTGATTCAGCAAATATTTATTTAATAACGTGGAAAACAAAATAGTACAATAACAAATACATTTAAATGAATACATATATGTTTATTATCATCAAACAAAAATCATATAATAGCATATTAACAATCTCCTCCTTTTGATGACAACAAAATATTTATTTAAGATTTTGAATTTATTAAATGTATTTGGTCATTCTATTTGCTCCCTCTATTTGAATGCTCCCTCTCTACAACAAAGCTCCTCCTTCATATATGCATGAAAATAAATAAAAATATGCAAATAAACCTAGATGGGAACATGCAAATAAAAATAAAATATTTGACCTTTATTTGCCGAAACCTTAACTTTTCTCCTCCATTTGTTATCAGCAAAAGATTAATAGTGTTAGAAAAATAGAACATAGTGATAGACATTAATAAAATAGTAATACCCAATCGAGTATAAGTATTAAATTTCAATAAAAATCAAATAAAAATCAAATAAAAATCATAAATACTTTGTTAGGTTCATATTCCAATTTAGAATGATATGGATGATGTCGACATATAAAACCATGTAACTGTGTCTATTTAGGGTATATTTATATCAAGAATTTGAATATCTACTAACCATGCATAACCATTAGGACTTTTAAATGAGATTAGTAGTATTCCCAATTTTCATTATGAGATTAGTAGTATTCCCAATTTTCATAAATGAAATGAATTTCAAGTATTTTCTAACCATGCATAACCGTGAGGACTTTTAAATGGGATTAGAATCAACTTGTCTATTTGATAATCAATTTTGATATGTGGAACACAACCTTGAGTACTTTTAAATGCGCATGAAAGCACATAATCAAAAATTCCAAGTGATTCACCCATGCATAACCGTGAGGACTTTTAAATGAGAGTGAATAATTTGGATGTTTTTATTGCTAAATATAAAATAAAAACGAATAATTTCCCATTTAAAATACCACATATTAACATACTATATTGGATTTTGATGAGCGATGATTGTTAGAAATATGATAGAAATAGAGATGGTCATGGAATTTTTACCCAGCAAAAGTTATTATAAATCTTGTTTAAATTTTTAAAGAAATTTACTAAATATACCGTATCAAGTTATGATATATAATCAATATCAACACTCATCACTTTTCAATCACTATTTATCTTTTTGATAATCAGTAGGGACTCAAATTAGTTAATGTAGTCATTTAAGATCAAATCCAAAAATAATTATAAAATCATATTTTCTAAAATGACTAATATGGAACAAGGTCAAAAAATATATTTTCTGGAAGGGTTTTTTTAAAAAAAGGTTTGCTAATTGAAAATTAGTTGAAATGAAAAATATGCAGATATTTTCTTTGAAAATGATGCAACTACTGAATGTCTCAACATAAATCACGTTCCACTGGTAATTTTTCTATCAACTAGATTACTAGTGTAATCTGCATCCGAATTTCCCTTTGACTCAAGATTATCATTAGTTGGATGTCATAAACCAGACCGTGAAGTTGCTACAAATACCTTAAAATCATTTTACAGCTTTTAAGTGAAATTCTTTTAGATTTGAATTGAAACCTTGCAAATAAACAAACAATGAACATAGTGTCAGCTCGAGAAGCAGTAAGATAAACAAATATATCCACGTGTATCTTAAGTAATCATCAACCAATAAAAACAACATCTCTTATCACCTAAACTTTCAATATGGTTGGTCCAAACGAATCTATATGAACTAGTTCATAGACTCTAGAGGTACTTATAGTGTTCTCGGCATATAAAGATAATTAACCAACAATTTTTCATAAATCGAATCATAATCAACATTCATTATCACTTATTTGGCTGATTTAAATTAGATTGAAGTGCAGATATTCACATTTACTAATCGTTCAAGATAAATATACCGTTACCTATTTTACCTTTATGATAATTTTTCGTTGTTACTCATTGTGATTCTGCCACCTTTGTACTAAGGAACTTTGATTTGTTGCCCATCGTGTGCCTGGAACAGCCAGAATCCAGGTAACACTATTATTATTTCTTAGCCTGCCACCACATCGACACGAGAAAAGAATTTTTTGACCTATTTGTTTTTATAGGTCTATGGTTGTTAGTGACAACAGATTTTGAAAAATAAGTTTGTGTAGACCCAAAACAATTTATATTTGTTCTTTTGGCACCTAAATTTGTTTGATTTTAAGGTATTTTACATTTGTGCCTTTAGGAACTCAAATTAGAATGGTTTTCACGTGTTTGGGTCTTTACCAACAATTATTGTGATTATGTCTAGTTTTTCCCGAAATTATGCACTTAGAATTGACTTGATTAATTTCACCTCTAATACATTCAAATTGATTATACCCAAGTCCTTGTCTAACAAGATTGACAGTTTGCTTTCCTAATAACATATTTAGTGAATTTTCTCATTTAGAACATTTTTCAAAAGTTGTAGACAATTGTTGGACTTATGTTTTGAGAGATTCATTTTCATTCAATAATTGAGTGCACTTTTTAATAGAATTTTCTCTCTTAGTATTTTCACTCTTTCAAAATCAAATTTTCATTTTCAAGTGATTTTTTAATTTCTGATTCAAATAATGGACACTTATCACACTTAGGGCTCTTATTTCGATAGTTTTTAACCAATTGATCAAGCTGTTTATTTAATTCTATCAAACTATCTCCTTGTGATTCAATTTTAGCGTATTTCTCCCTAAGTCTTTCAAAAACAACCATTTACTTCATGAAAATATTTAAGTAATTGTAAATGAGTAAGTTTTGATACCTCGCATGGCTCATCATCATCACTGTCAGTTGTTTCTCCTTGAAGACACAAATTTTCTTTTTCACTCTCACTGCCAGTGCTTTTATCAGCTTCTTCAGTTTCATCCAAGGAAGCTGCAAAACTTCTCCTTTTCGGTTTCTTTCCTTGAGTGAGTCAATTTTAAGGACAATTGGGCTTGATATGACTGGGTTTATTGCACTTGTGACAAATGATCTCCAGCTCTTCTGAGTTGTCTAGTACTTTGACTATTCTGCTTTTCAATTGTTGATTTAGAGCTGGATTTCTGTATTTGCGGTTCCACTTTTTGAATCTCTTTATTAGTAGTGCCAATTCAGCTACTCCATCATCATCAACACTTTCAGTTTTACATTGAGAGCTATTGATTTCTTTCACGTATCACATCATTCATGTTCTTCCTTGAATTTCATTTCTAGCTCATAAGTGGTGAGATTTCCGATGAGTTCTTCGACTTTAATTTGTTTCAAATCTTATGATTCTTGAATGGCGGTAACTTTTTCTTTAAAATTTTATGGAAGGACTCAGAGGATTTTTTGGACTATTTGCAATTCTTTATATGGTTTTCCGAGAGCTTTTGATTTTTATACGAGATTAGAAAGTTGTCCATACATCTCTTTCATCCTTAGCCATTGTGAAGTTCTTGTATTCGCTACTAAGCATGGCAAGGCGAGATTCTTTGACTTGAGATGTTCCTTCGTGAGTAACTTCAAGTGTATGCTAGATTTTCTATGCAGTTAGACAATGTGAGGCACGATTAAATTTAATTTGATCCAATGAACATACAATAGAATTCATAGCTTTAGCATTAGCATTCTTTAGTTTATTTTCAAGATCTATCCATTAATCCATCATTTCTTCAATTTCCTAATTATCTATCACTATAATTGGCGTCCTATATCCTTTTTCAACAATATTCCAAGCATTAGTGGTTTTCAGAAAAATTTTCATTCTACTTTTCCAATAAGCATATTCAGTTCTAACTATGGACTGACCCTCAGCAAAAGCATTATTAAAAGAAGCCACTAAAAAAAATCAAATTTTTAAAAATTAGTTTTTGAAAAATCAAATTTTTAGAACAAAAATAGGCTTTTGTTCTAAGCTCTGATACCACTATTAGGATCGATTTCACCTGAGAGGAGGGTGAATAGGGTGATACTAATAATAATAACAATTAATTTGGAAATGTATAAAATAATTGCAGCACAGATAATAGCAGAATAATTAAAGAAGAAATAGAACAACACAATTTACCCAGCTTCGGCAAAACCCTGCCTACGTGCCGCCCCCAAGGTTTCTAATAAAAATTAAGTAGTCAGACGCTTATACATGTAAACTTACAACACCCGCTATTGACTAACCTAACTCTACGCTCAAAACCCTACCACAACTCAACTGTTGAGTTGCGAATTCTCAAACTACGTCTCGTAGTTTGTACTCTAGTCACACAACTAGAAAGTTACATGGTTTTAAAAGAAATTACAAATGAAACTATAACAATACAAAACCCTAACTAATTTGAAGCCCAAATAAAAATAGTACTAGACCGGCCCACTTAAAATACAACTCAACAAAAGATATGCGTTCTCCCTTTTTTATTTACTATTTCCTCTTTTTCTTCGATCAGGAATTAGGGCTTTATTAATTTGAAGCCGCTGCTTTATAATAAATAGGTTAAGTCGATGATTATCCTTGTGTTGCTTTCTCAATCATCTTCTAGCTTAAGCGCATGTGCAGTTGCGAGTTCGAACCTTGAAAATGGTATGTGATTTTTTCTGTTTTAATTCCTCTGTTGATTGCTTTGGTACAAACTTGATTCGAGTTATTGATTTGAAACTTGACTCTATGATTTTGCTTAAACTCGAACCTCTCTTTTAGCGGATAATGATTTTTGGGTTTAAATAGGGATTAAAGTCCCTAAGTTTTCGTTTGTATATTTGACTTGATTTCATCACGTTGCTATGCTCGGCCATACGATTTTGATTGGCTGCTTTTGATGGGTTCTGACTATTTCAATTTGTATGTTGCTTGAATTTCTTTGAGTCAGTTCCATTACCGGCTCCTTTGATTTTGGCCATTTGAAATTGTGATAATCTAAACTTGTTCGATTCTACCTTCTTCACTATGACTTTGACTTTGTTAAAACTGTTACTAATAGTTACGAATTTTCATGAATTTTTTTTTGCTTGATTGCTAGTACATATTCAATTGTTTTGTTGTTCGACCATTGATTTTACGTTTTCTCTGGTTGTTATGTCCATGTCGTACTAATCTGGTACACTTTATAATTGAGTGGTGTGGTATTTCATTCTTGTGTGACACTTCACTTGTAAGCTATCACTGCTGTTTTGTGTTATCTAGGTTACCCCGTTGCCGTCATACTTGAACTAATGCATGCTCCACTATACATTTGTACTATATGTCTAAAACTTAACTTGCATACGAGCTTGGTTATTTTTAGAACTGATTTAGTAAGTGGTCTACACTTAATATTGATCTCCATGATCGTAGAGTGGTCAGGTTAGATGCACTTGTATATGTCTTCATCATTGTTGTTGTGTTGCCTCATTAATTCATTATTTTGAGGTTTGGTTCATTGATGTTGCTTTGAGTCATGTCTATATGCATATGTATACATATGTTATTTTGTTTACTGCTTCACTACATCCCATATTGTCACTACATACATATACGTATATACTTCTGTGTTTACGCATGTATATATGTATGTTGTGATGCCTTCACTTGTTCCTCTTGGAGTCTTCACTTGGTTGTTGCAAACTTGCACCTGTTTGCTTGAGTTATATTGATGTTGTGTTCATTTGTTTGGGGATTTTATTTCGCTGGTGGTTCCACTTGATTCTTGTTTGGAGCTTGTTGCAGTCTTGTTTCATATGCACTGCCCTGGTGCCATTGACATTTGTGTTCATTTGATTTTGCACTTTGATGTACATAGCCTATTGGGTCTGGGTTCAGTTGTTCATGTGTAAATTGATTTAATTCATTCATGTTATACTGCTTTGGATGATTGTCTTCATACATATATACATACATACATGTATGTATATATGTGTGTGATTGACTTGATCGCACTTCTTCGATTGTTGCTTGATCACAATCCCTTGCTTACTCTTGAAAACTGTCTGGATGTTGATGTGTTCAAGTTAATCTATTTCATTGTTGTTGGTTCTGTTGCATATTGACTTAAGTCATATGCTTTGTACATGTTTCTCAAACCATGTCTTTGTTTCCTGGCATCACTCTAAGTCTGTTGTATTGCTTGTCATTGTTATGCTCACTCTAGTTCCATTAAGTTCACCATTGTCCATGTTCATACTTGAGTTTGTCTGGTTGTATGAATAGTAGTCTTGTTGTCATTTTGAATGTTGGTGTCTTTTTGTAAACACTGGTCTGTACAAATTGGTTTGCTTGCTTCATGACTCCACTGTCCAGTTTGTTCTCTGTGTATGCATTTGTGCACTTATTAGCATGGTTTGGCTTTGGATTCTTATTGCATGAGAACTGGTACTCAACAATTTTGTGATTCTTTTGTATTACACCTGAGTTGAATCCAGCTTATGGCTCGGGTTTGACCTTGTTCTCACTTGCCCCTGCAATTTTATCAAGTGTATATCGGTGTGCACAACATTGTGGCATGTACAGTGATACACTATGCATGTCACATGTTGTTCATGTAGGATGAATTCAAAATAAATGATGACGAACAACCTAAATAACTAGGGCATGTAATATTTTCAAAAACACACATTTTATTTTACACTACAAAAATATTTCTTTTCAGTTTTACTGCGTTAGTGTTTATTTTGCAGATAATTCAGATGCTGGATTCAATCTGGAATAAAGTTGAAGAACAAATATGAGTGAAAGAGTGATGTGTAGTGAGATGCAAATGTAAATGACAATTGTATAGTGAAAGACTGTGTTGTAATTTGAAATTGTATTGTAATTGAAATTTTATACGTAGTGAGAGCTCAGATTTTGTACTATTCAAAAATTGAAATAAAATATTTGTTTGAATAAAATATCTATTTGAATTTAAATTCTGTGTTATTTATTTGATTTAGAAAATATTTATTTAATTATGTAAAAAATAAAATAGCACAATAACAAATACATTAATTTAATACATATATGTTTATTATCATCAAATGAAAATCAAATACTAGCATATTCAACAATCTCCCTCTTTTGATGACAACAAACATACATTTAAGATTTTGAGTTTATTAAATGTATTTGGTTATTCAATTTTCTCCCCCTATTTGAATGCCCCCTCTCTACAACAAAGCTCCTCCTTCATATATGCATGAAAATAATTAAAAATATGCAAATGAACATAGATGGGAATATGCAAATAAAGAATAAAATATTTGACCTTTATTTGCCAAAATCTTAACTTTCTCTACCTCTTTTGTTATCGGCAAAAGAGTAATAGTGTTAGAAAAATAGAGATAAAATGACAGACATCAATACAACATTGGTACCCAACCGAGTATAAATATTAAATTTCAATAAAAAATAAACAAAAATCATAAATACTCTATTAGGCACATATTCCACTTTAGAATGATATGGATGATGTCGGCATGTAAAACAATATAGCTATGTCTATTTGTGGTATATTTATATCAGGAATTTGAATATCTACTAACCATGCGTAACTGTTAGTACTTTTAAATGAAATTAGTAGTATTCTCAATTTTTATAAAAAAATGAATTTCAAACATCTTCTAACCAGCATAACCATGAGGACTTTTAAATGGGATTGAATCAACTTGTCTATTTGATAGTCAATTTTGATATGTGTTCCATACATGCATAACCATGAGGACTTTTTAAATGAGCATGAAAGCATATAATAAAAAATTCCAAGTAATTCACCCATGCATAACCATGAGGACTTTTATACGAGAGTGAATACTTTGGATGTTTTTATTGCTAAAAAAATATACAATGAAAACGAATAATTTCCCATTTAAAATACCATATATTGACATACTATATTGGATTTTGATGAGTGATGGTCGTTAGAAATATGATATGTATTTATTATCATCGAACAAAAATCATATACTAGCATATTCAACACAGACCACATATTGTTAGGTATCCTATGCATGACTTGGAGTTAGCTGCCATTATATTTGCTTTGAAGGTGTGGAGTCATTACCTTTTGAGAGAGCGATTTGAGCTTTATACAGATCATAAGTTGTTGAAGTACTTGTTCCCTCGGAAGGAGCTGAACATGAGATGGCAGAGATGGTTGGAGTTTATTGCTGCCTATGATTTTGGAATTGAGTACACACCTGGAAAAGGGAATAAGGTAGCAGATGCACTTAGAAGGAAACATCAGAATGCAGTATTGGCTATGGTTGCTGAGTGGAAAGATTTGGAAGCACTGTCAGCTTGTAGAATGCAGTATAGAGCCGAGACAGGTTCTATTACAGGAAGTTCACCGGTAATAATTGAGAAGAAAGCTTCTAAATAGGAGGATGATCCAGTTTTGGATGAATGGATCAAAAGGTTAAGGGAAGGAATAGAAAGCGACGACTTAAAGGATTTCAGTCTCGATCGAAAAGGGTGGTTGAGAATGAAAGGAAGGTTGTGTGTTCCGAATGTAAGAGACATGACGAAAGAAGTTTTGGATGAATGCCATCATTCAAAGTTCACTATCCGTCCAAAAGGAATGATGATGTATCAGGATATGAAGAGAAGTTTCTTCTGGGAAGGTATGAAACATGACATTGGTTTATGTGTTAAGCGGTGCTTTAATTGCCAGCAGGCAAAAGCTGAACACAAGAAGCCAAGTGGATTCCTTCAACCATTAGAAGTTCCATTATGTAAGTGGGATTCTATGTCTATGGATTTTATTGTTGGGTTGCCAAGATCTAGTAGAGGGAATGAAAGCATATGGGTCATAGTGGATAGATTAACTAAGAGTGTCCATTTCATTCCAGTAAAGTCAACTAGGACGGCACCCATTTTGGCGAAGTTATTTATAAAGAATGTGGTTAGGCTGCATGGAATTCCTAGTAGTGTCATCAGCGATAGAGATTCTTTGTTTACTAGTGAGAACAAGAAGAGTCTACAAGAAACCAAGCTAAACATGAGTACAACTTACCATCTACAGACTAATGGGAAAATAGAAAGAGTTAACAAAGTCTTGGAGGATTTGTTAAGAGCTTGTGTATTGAATTTTGGGGGATCATGGGAAGACCATCTTCATTTAGTTGATTTCTCGTATAGCAATAGTTATCGGACTAGTATTGGGATGGCACCGTTTGAAAATTTGTATGGATGGCCATGCAAATCTCTCATGTGTTGGTTAGAGACCGGGGATAGGTTGGTTCTTGGTCCAGAATTGGTGAAAGAAGCCACAGAGAAGATTGGGTTGATCCGAATTAGGATGAAGAAAGCTCAGTCTAGGCAGAAAAGTTATGCAAATAGAAGGAGGAAAGACTTGGAATTCTCTAATGGAAACTATGTGTTTATTAAGGTTTCACTGATGAAAGGTGTGACTAGATTTGGAAAGTCAGGAAAGTTAGCACCTAGATCATTGGACCCTTCCGTATTATTGAGAGAATTGGGAAACTCGCTTATAAAGTGGAGTTACCAAATAGCTTGGCAAGAGTCCATGATGTTTTCCATATTTCTCATCTTAGAAAGTGTGTTAGAGACCCGAAGACCAATATAGCACCTACATTGTTAGAAGATTTAGTAGTATAGCTGATTTGGCTATAGTTATGTAACGACCCGGTTTTACGACTTCTGAGAGTCGACATCAATACGTCCGTTGCATCAAATGCCGCACAATCGAATGCCGGAAAACAGAACCGTTAAGGTTAAAGAAGAAGAAGATAGAAGAAGAAACAGAAACAATATCAGAATCTCACATATCGCAGCGGAACAAATATAATAGATAAATGAATAATCTTTTAAACAAGGAATCATATCTGTTATTACAATACAACACTAGAGTTTACAACGACCACATTCAACACTAGGCATTTACAACATCTAATCCATATTAAAACTGGACTTACAGCAATCCCAACGTAACAGATAATACATTGTATAATGATACGTCTCGCCATCCAGCTTGGTATGAGAGATCTCCACAGCAACTTTTGACTTTGCTCTAGAACAACTGATAACTTGACTCTAGGCTGCCCGTACAGAAAATTATGGACACCCAGAGTTGGAAAGGGAACAATAAACTCCAGGTCAGTCATGGAACTGGTGTGAGATCTCAAAAACAGTTATTTTCACAAAGAAAATAAAATGAAATCCGCTATGCTTTTGGAAAATGAAACTACCATAAGGCCTCCCTGCATACACAAAATGCAAGCACACAATTGGAGGAGATTTCTCCTTATGATAGTCAAATATGCTTGATATGCAAAATCCTTTTTGATATAGTATTATTAGTGCATAGTGTGGAAAACATTTCGAAAATATTAATCTTAGCCAGCATAGGTACCATTATGTTATGCCTGCTATAGCTACCTCCTGAGGAGGCAGGTTATACAATTGCAATCGTAAGGGGCTCGTATTGTTTCTTTGGATTTCCAACAAATGGTCAGGCTAAGGAACTTCCTATACCATATAGGTACGCCTCGAGAATCTAACCAGATCTCTACCAACACAAGGCCAGGTTACCTCTGTAACTAGGTAACTTCTACATGAGTATGCCATCCCCCGGTCGTTTCCAACCTTTATCCGAGGATCCCCAACCACAAAGCAACAACCACAAAGTATAATAAATTTGCAGCAGCAACATAGGTAAATATCTAGGATCTATACCATGATACTAACCTTTTCTAGAAGGAAATGACATATCCTCAAGGGGCGCTACCCCTAAATAACCTTGCAGCATCCTTCCTGTTTTGACCATTTTCGGGTTGTGAGGTCCGACAAAGTCTCATCCAACAAGCTACACTTTTCACAAAGTTATGCTTTGATCAACAAATGATCAGTAGCACTTCGTATGCCACGTTACCAATTTGGGAATATATCACTAGTAACCATTAACTATATAACCTCTGAGCTCGTACGTCTCAGAGAAGGGTGTTAAGGTAAGAGAATAAATTCTCCGCCACCAACAGAAATGTATTTGGTAGAAACCAGCTTTACATCTCAAAGTGTAACGTCAGATACACATCCATACAAGTCCATTCCGAGATCAAACAGAACCGAAGGCACTTCCAAAGAAGCCCTTGCAATCTGAATATTCACTAATCACGTCCGGAATCCCCATCACAAAGGGTGATAAAATCTCTACACTGGAGCAACCCGGTGCAGAGACATTCGATAGGTAATCCTTTCGTTTTCGAAAATACCCGGTCTTCAACATTGTCTTCAAATGCAATCCCATTTCGTCGTATCATTATTCGGAATGGGTTTTATGACACAAAGTCCTTTTCCGGCTAATCCGAATAATGGGCGCTTATTTTAAAAATAAGTGTTACATTCAGATTTCAAATAAATGACAACAATTTCCACTTTGATCTTTTAAATAAAAGATCCATCACAAAGATTTGATATGGTTTTCGAATATCCATTTGGAATCCGACCCCCGGCCGCATCGAAATTCAAATGCCATTTAAAGGCCAATATTGATAGTCGACTATTTAACTATCAATCAATATTCACAACAATCATTATCAAACAATATTCACGATAATCACCCAGCTTTAAATAATTTTCCCAAATTATTTATTTTCAAAATATCTTTACAAGATAAAATTTTAACATTCCAGCCATTTGAAAACAAATTTCAAATCAATTTCTACATTTCAATCCTTTGAAAACAAATTTCAAATCATTTTTCTTACGTGGAACATATTTCCAAATATTTATTCATTCCTACTGAAAATCTGTCGAGTTCAAATACTTTAAAATTATATAAATCACTTTTCCAAAATATTCTAGGAGACATTTAAAATAAAACTATCTTTACTTAAATATTAGTTATGAAAATATTATACTAATTATTACAAATATTAGAATTCAAGTCCAAACTAATTTTAAAATAAAATTAGTAGATAGAGTATAAATATTTAAATAACTATTTTCTAAATCAAATTTCAATTTAATCTTTAAAATAATCCCTTCTATACTTAATTAAATAAATCTTTACTTTAAAGATTTCAACAATTCCCAAAAATAATTTCTACAACAATATTCTTTTAAAACCAAATCTACAACTTCTAATTTTATTTCAAAAGCTATTTAAAAAATATATTCGGCTTTCCAGGGAAAATACACCTTCCATTCTAAAATGGCTCATTCAAATCAATTAATAAATCTTTCTGGATTTATTTTAAATTTACGTTCCAAATCCGTAAATTCCTTTCCACACTTTTTAAAATTAAACAATATTTAATTTTGAAACAAATTTCCCTTTCTTTTATAAAATTCCCATCGTGAATTTAAATTTTCAAATATCCACAGATATACGATTTTCAAATCGATTCCCATATATTCACTTTCAACACCAAATCAATTGTCAAATTGATTTCCAAATTTATTTCAAATACCAAATCAAATCCCAAATAAACTAGAAACAGAATTAATTTCCCAAAATTTATTTTTAAACACCAAATCAATTTTAGATCGATTTCCAAATATTTATTATTATTATTTTGCTAAATCAATATCAAATTAATTTTCCAATTTATTTTCAAAACACCAAATCAAATTTCAAATTGATTTTTCCAAACATTTACTTCAAAACACCAAATTTATTATCTTTTGAAACAAATTCCTTCTTTTAAATTTATTAAATTTTCTAAAATTAATTTACTATAAATTTACCATTTAAATTTCAAAAATTCAATTTTTATTTATTTCTGGTATCCTACGATCCCAAATATACCCTTCAACGATTTTAATCACTATATAATCATACACAGATTATACATAAATCAACACACAATATTGAAACAAATTCAATTATTTGAGAAATCCAGTTGGATCCCTCCAACCCATTTTCCCTACATCCACAGACGTTAGCACAACAAATAAATACCCATTCCACTTCGAGGTGGAATATCGCAGTATATGGGATTTTATATAATATCATCCGCTATTATGCGGCGCATAGGGTCTCATCCGCTATATAATGCGGGAAATCAATCACTCCAAATACATATATAATACCAATTCCATTTTGAGGTGGAATATCGCGGTATATAGGTTTAATATATAATATCACCCGTTGTTATGCGGCAGATAGGGTCTAAACTAATATAACTGATAATAAATTAATCATCGAAGCACACAATCAATCAAATTTAAATTTAAATATCACAATTCAACAATCAATCAATAACTGAAATTTTCAATTATTATAATTTGAGTGAGAAGATATCATCTTTGCTTTTTCGTTTACAATCCGATCCAATTCCGACTTCTTTTCTCGATTTTAGACCTTGTATCAAACAATTTCACACTTGATTAATATTCGAAATAATCAAATAATAAATTTCATTTTAAATTATTTTACTTAACCAACAATTTGATTTAAAACTAATTTTTCATTTAACTAAATTTAATCAATTAAAAATTAAATTTAAAACTAAATTTCCTTTAATAAATTTTCTTTAGTAACCAAAAGAATTAAATAAGTGAATTAAATAAATCAAACACCTTAATAAATTATTCTGAACCCATTTTTCCAATAATAAATAATATTTCTTTTGATAAAAAATATATTTTCTAGTAACTAAAATAACTAAATTATTTTTATTGTAAATTTCTGATAATTCACGTAATAAACTCAACTTAAATTAAAGTTTCCACTAACATTAAATTAAATCAAAACTTTAAATCCCTATATTTTTTCTTAGTAAAAATAATAATAAATAAATTTCACTTTAATGTAAATGATTTTATTTTCTACATGCATATGTTTATATACTTATTCATTATAATAAAAATAAAAATAGAATTTATACCATCACTGCCTCGTTTCCTGCAATCACTTGCTCGCCGCACTGTTCACGCGAAACGTCGACGTGCATAACTCATCCCCCTGAATCAAAATTTGAGCAAAAATGTAACGACCCATAATTTCGCTACTTCGAAAATGAGAGATTTCGTTTGTTTTAAATTTAAAAAGGTTTAAAACTTAAATAAATAATTTAAATATAATAGATAATAGTAGAGAAATTATTTATTCTTATAGTTGATAATTTAAAAAGTATAAATTAATCAACAAAAGTTAAGTTTTGTTAAAAATAAATAAATGCTTAAATAAATAGGTTTAAATATTTATTTCAAAAGATAAATCTTATCGAAAACATCTAATAAAGATATATATATTTAAAAATATGTTAATAATCGTTTTACAAAAATAACCAAATTTTGTCGTATTTTGTCAGTTTTACATACACCGTAAAATTAGAGATTTTGATATTATTTAAATATGATTTTAAAATATAAAGAGACATGTTTTAATTTATTTAAAGAAGTAAAAAGTTTATTTTTAAATTTGGTTTACCTAAATAAATAGTTTAACTAAAAGTCAAAATGTGACCGTAAAACATTTTGTCGAAAAACGACCTTTTGTCGATTAACAGTTGTCGCAACGTCGTCGCATCTTTATTTTCTTATATAGGAATATATATTCAAATAGTGTAAGTATTAATTAATTCAGTAATCAAGTTTACTTTTACTAAACAATGTTAGAAACTTCTAGAAAACAATTAAGAAAAGGTAAGCACAAAAAGACAAAAATGGTTTACTTTTGTAAAATAAAGTTAGAAATCCTTTGATTTTATGTGTAATTAAGTAAGATTTGATTTGACTAATAAAATATTTAAACTTAGAATTATATTTTCTTAAACATCTAATCACCATTAATGAATGTCAAATCCATGCTTACTTTAAACATAATTATTACATATATATCATGTCTCATTAATGAGATGTTATGTTTATGCATGGAAAAGGAGCAAAATGATAAATTAACACTTTTAAAAGTGTAAGAAAAAGAGGAGAAATCATGTCATAAGTACAAAATCTAATCAATATCAATTCCACATTAACACACTTCATTTCAACATTAATAACAAATCAAAATCATGCATTGGAAAGAATGTTTTAGTGTACTTAAAGGAGACAAAAATTGATTTGATATGGAGGGTATTTTGGTCTTTTTGGTTAAGGGTAATAAGGTAATTTGTGTAGAAAACTTCAACTATAAATAAACCACCATCCTTCCACCTTCTTTTACACATTTCTGCATCTTCTTCTTCCTTTCTCAAGCCTTCTAAAAGCCTCTCTAATGGATTTCACGCCTTAGGAAAATGAAATAAAAATATTAGAAAAATAAAACGTAAAGAGGAAATCTAGTATTCCACTTCAAAACCCCTCTCTTCCTCCTTTCTACCCATGGCAACCCTCTTCCACATCAAAACCCGAGCCAACCACCACCCCCTAGCCTAGGACGAGCACATCAAGAAGGAAGGAGATCGGGAAGCTTCAGAGCGAGAAAAAGAGAAGGAAGTGCTGCGAGAATCGATTCAGGAATCTACACAAAAGATTGGTGGAGTGGAATCAATGGTGAGTACTCAAATCTTAGTTTTATATTTATAAAACTTAAGTTGATAATAGACATGTTAAATTAGAAATTAGTATGTTGAATGATTAAGTGTTTGATAACTTGGTTGCAAATTGGTTGCAAATTAGTTGAATATGTGATTGTTTATTTGGTGGATAACTTGTTTGATATATGATAAGAGAAATGATTAGTAATTGACCATAGTTAATTAAATAAGAATTAAATCCATACAAATATGTGTATGGAAATTATCTAGCCTCTTAATGATTTTAAATAAGTCTCTTTTCATTTAGAAGTGAAATTAAAGTTAAAATAAAAAAGAATTTGAAATTTGAAGTAAAATGGATTTGAAAAGGGTAGTTAATTAGGAATTGAAATTGAGACGAATAATGAAATTGAAATGATTTTAAAAAAGTAAAGTTTAGTTTGAGATTGAATTGAAGTTTAAATTGAAACTAAATTTGAAATCTAAGTTTTAAAAATATTTAATTTGAGATTAGAATTGAAATTGAGTTGAAATTGGAATTTAAAATTTAATATTAAAATAATGGGAATAGAATAGTATTATAATGTGGTAATAGTGAAAATATATGTTAAATACTTTAAAAAGTGAGAATATTGATTTAAAATGATTTGTAATGATTTTATAAGTAATAGAATTCAATTTGAATAGATTATTTCAAGTATTGAAAAAAATAGTTAAAACTAGGTGCATCGCGCAACGGTAGTTCGCGATTTCGCGTCGAAAAGTTCAAATGAATCTATAGAGTGAAATATAGCTCGGAATTCTTCGAGATAAGAAAATTCCTAACTATTATATCCATATCTTCTAAAAAAGAAAGAAAAATCAAAGTTTCGATAAGCAGATCTTGAAATAAGTCCAAAATAATTTTCAAGAAAAATCGCGCTCATGCAGTTAAGTGACCATAACAGGAAATCTGTTTAAGTGAACGTTTTTAATTTTGGAAAAATATGAAATAAATTTGATAAATCTATTTAAATATTTTAAAATAGATTTGAATTGGAAAATATGAATTATCGAATGTTTTAAAGTTGATTTAATCAATTAAGCTTATATGGCACTTTTCACAGCACTTTTATTCTGCGAATTCTATAAACTTTTGAAAATGAGTTTAAATGTAATAACAATTTTTCCAGAATCAAGTGTGAATGTTTTAAAAAGGATAATCAAGTGTTTTGAAAAAGATAATTTGGAATATTTATAAGCAATTCCAAAATAAAGTGGAAAATCTGAGTATGCGGAAACGACTAGAACATTTGTCCCGCTTGTGTGATCTGGGAGGATAAAACAAGGTGTTTAACTAAGGTTCGGGATGGAGCAACCAGTGCTCTGAACTTACCTAGCCTATGTTTTCTCTTCTTAGGCGAGGGGTGGAACATATCGAAACGAAAGTCCGGATGCTCTAAAAGATCACAATTAAGTTTTTCTAAGATATAAGGAAAGAAATAAATTCTTTGAATTTATTATAAGTGGTCTGTATATAAGATTTATAAAATTGTTATTTTATAAATAAAAGCTATGGAATTATAAAAGTGTTTTATAAATATTAAATGGGATTGTAATCGAATTTATATATGGGTTTGCAATTGAAATTTAGAAAAGAATTTATAATGGATTTTATAAATAGTAAGATTTGAAAGGAATGAATTTGTAAATAAGAGTTTTATGAGTAATTAAATTATAATTGGATTCTGACTTATAAGTGAGATATAAAGGGAATTTGTTAGTAAAGAAATTTTGTATATGGAAGTTTATAAAATATAAATGGAATTTATAAACACCGTTTTGTAACTATGAAATCAATTTAATTTGATAAGTTAAATGTGAAAGTTTATTTAAGGAATTATATTCGCGATTTTGGACAGTGAACAATCCTTTAAATTAAATGGATGTTTTGGAAAGTGATATTATAAAAGGGGAATATTTTCCCTAAGTTAAAAGTTAAGAATGAAAATCTCTGATTAAGATTAAATGAATGATTTGGAAAGGTTTTCCTAAGTAAAAGAGAAAATGATTTGGAATTGTTCCAGGATTTAAGAAAAGTTTAGTAAATCAAATGATTTGATAAATGAGGCTTAATGATTCCATATACATTTAAAAAGAAAATGGAATAAATTGAAAATAATATATCTAAGAAAGATATTTGATTAAGATAAAATGAAGGAATTGATTGATGATTGATATCCACGTATGAACTTAACATCTTTTAAAGCGATGATTGGCTTCGAAGGAACCGGAGTCGGATTTGGGTAATTCCAATCCGAAAACTACTTCGAACCAATGTATACGTTCGAAAGTGAAGACATGTTGAAGATGATGATTATTGAAGACCGTGGATCTTCATAGCGTGAGGACTGCTTGTTGAACATGCTCTGGGTCGCTCCCATTATAGAGTTATTTATAGCAGTGGTCTCCCTGTTTTGGGGATTTTTCGGATTGCAAGGACTACTCGCTACTAGTGGTAGTAGGAGAGTGCCTTCGGTTTCGTTCAGTCTCAGAACGAACTTGTATGGATGTTTGTCTGACATTGTATTCTAAATCACATTTGAGTGGTTTCTATAAACGTATGTCAGTTGGTGGCGGAGAAGGCAACTTCTCTTAGCTTAACACCCTTTTCTAAGACGTACGAGCTCAGAAAGTTATGCCTTTCTAGAAATCAGTCGTGTGACGTGGAATGGCAGTGTGGCATTCAAAGTGGAAACTGTTATGATCAAAGCGTGGTTTTGTATGAAAAGCGTGGCTTTAAAGAAATTGAGCGTAGCCTCATGAGCCTCACACCCCGGTTATGATGTGATACTATGTGGTCTAATAGACGCAAATTCGGAATAAGTGAGTATGTATGGTGTATCAAATACGTTTGGCCCTTTGGAGGATACGTCCCTCAAGGCATTTAATGCCCTATTTGGATAAAGTGGTTAGCTTGAGAAAAGCAGGGAACTACCGGTTATCAGTTGTAGTATAGAAAGTATAATTCCAAGTGACTAATTTGAGAAAAGCGATTAAGGCACCGTGGGAACTATGTTTGTTATGCGTGGATCGGAGAAAAAGGTCACAAGTTCCCTATCATGTTGGAAATCCAATCCCTACGAGATTTACGATTTTGATTGTATTTCAAAAATAGCTATAATGACTTGCAAACATTTCAGCTACCCCTTTTGGTATCATATATTCCGTTGGGATATTCCGTTGACCTAGTCCGGGATATTACCTTAGACTTAGTCCAGATATTGATACCTTATTTGAATAAATTTATTTGAAAAGTGTTTTCAAAAGAATGTCATTAAAAATAATATCAACTGTATTTTGGTTATCATAAGGTAAAAACCCGTTCGTGTTTATGTGTGGGCGTGGTCTTATGAGATACACTTCTTTTCAAAGCTTTTGATAACATCATCACGATCTATACATTTTAAATTTCGAGTATCTCACGCTAGTTTATCAAGCTTGATCCGGGTATTTTCAATGCTCGGGTCAGTTCCGAGTAGTTTTAGGTTTAGTTGAAGACGGTTGGAGTTTCCAGAGGAGAGCTGGAGATCTTCATCATCGTATGGACGTATTCTATTATCCGCTTTGCTTAGTGAGGTTCATACATAATAGGGGGTTCTCGCTTCTTGTTAGGTAGCAAACGGATGACTCTTACTCCTACATGTCCCTGAGATCGAGTATCGAAGGGTTGGTTTCAGTCGAGAGGCTAGCCGTAAAAGCAAACCATGATGTACCATTGTAAGCTATGACAGAAAGTGGCCGTTGTCGATGGTTGAAAAGCCTAGATCTTTACATTTGGTATCGGAACTTAGGTTGAGCGAACACGTAGGCTTTGTTGGGGTAAGTCTCATCAGAGATAGGGTTAGTAATACCCTAGGATGAGTGACTCATTAGAGATAGAGTTAGTAACACCCTAGAATGAGTTTGAGTGTATTATATGTATATGAGTGCGTATTTGTTATTGGATATAAAAATGTTTTGTGTTGATTTATCGGTTGAGTGGTTTATAAATTCTGGTCGATATGGGAAGGACAACTATATCGATAGGTATTTCTAAACTCTTAACAAGGCATATCGACACATTATTTTAAAAAGATTATATTTTGCATATAAAGGAATGTCTTTCAAAAGATATAAAATTTTGTGTGGTTAGGGAAATTTATAAGATACATTCCCTTAGGTAAGTCCCATGGATAAGGTCTTGATCCGTCTATTGATGATTAAAATAATCTTCTAAGTATCAATCATATGTTGGCTTGGGCAAACAGTATTGACCACTTGGTAAATTATTCTTCTTATCATTGGAGGATGAATGCAATTTCAAATCCAAAAAAAGAGTTGGATTAAGTATTTGGATATAAGATATTAGAATAATGAAGTGGAAATGGTATAAACAATTCTAATCTTGGAATACCAATTAGGGGCAGAATGGCTTATTATATATCGAGTCATGAGTTTTGGACGACTCCAAAGCAAGCTCGAAGAGCAAGTGCATAGAAAGAAGCTGAAGAAAAAGAAAAACTAGGACCCTTTGCTGACATCGACTTTTATTATTGCGGTAAGAAATGACATTATGCAGTTATGTGTGAAAGAAAGAGAAGTAAGAAGCAGATGAGGGAAAATAAAAATTCTGATCAGGATAATATAGTCTGTTTCAAGTGTAAAGATAATGGACATTTTCTACATAAATGTCCTAAAACAAAGAATAAACCAAGAATTAAAAAGAAGAAAATGGGCGGCTACCAATGCAAGAACCTAAGACATGAGGTCAAAGATTGCCCCCAATGAACTTGTATTTGGTGCTTTCAAGGGAAACACTTAATGAAGGACTGTCTAAGAATGAAAGTGGTTAACTTAGGCCCCCAAGTTAAAGCATCATCTACCTCAAAAGAAATTCAAGAATAGTACATAGTAGTCTAAGTATCTATATAGCGGAAGTATGGGATGGGTTGTATTTCCTAGGAAACTTATCTCAGAAACTTTGTAATACCAGTTAAGGTTAGAAATGGATGTATGAATATGATGTTAATTAATAAACTTCCTTTTGATTATCCTCACGATGCACTTCTTCAATCTTATATCCGATCAAATCTAATAAGATATTTAGAAATAAAAAGTTCAAAGGAATATTATAAAGAAATAGCTTTATAAAAAAAGTGTTTAAAGTTTAGAAAAATATTTAAAATGAGAAGGATGAAACTATGGAAATTTTATCATAGTCTTTTGAAAAAGTTTAAAGAAATAAAGGAAAGTTATTTAAATTTAAGATAAAGTTTTTATGAAAGTTTTTTTTTGAAAATAAATACATATATTATATGTAGATCATTTCGTCACGCAAATGTTGATCTAATATCCGAGTATGGAACTTTGAAGTGTTTACACAGATTCGAAAAAGGATTTATCACTCGATTCTTGATGATGAACATTGATGAGGATTTTTGGTTGGGTACTTGAGTTTTCTATCATAGTTGAGCACTATGCAAGGAAAGCAAAGGTTTCTGAGTAAAGCGTCTGATTAAAGTCCGCACTAGAGGATCAGAGGATTGATACTAGTTCGAAAATAAAGTTGTGTATTCGAATAGGAGATTGAATAAGATATTTCATATGGATGATCTGTGTATATTATATGGAATTAAGTTTGAAGGTAAAGGTTTTGGGCAAACTTTTATTTTGGAAAATTTCGAGGACGAAATTCTTTTAAGTATGGGAGAATGTAACGACCCATAATTTTGCTACTTCGAAAATGAGAGATTTCGTTTGTTTTAAATTTAAAAAGGTTTAAAACTTAAATAAATAATTTAAATATAATAGATAATAATAGAGAAATTATTTATTCTTATAGTTGATAATTTAAAAAGTATAAATTTGTAATTTAGAACAAATCAACAAAAGTTAAGTTTTGTTAAAAATAAATAAATGCTTAAATAAATAGGTTTAAATATTTATTTAACAAGATAAATCTTATTTAAAACACCTAATAAAGATAATAAAAGTATATTTATATATTTAAAATATGTTAATAATCGTTTTACAAAAATAACCAAATTTTGTCGCATTTTGTCAGTTTTACATACACTGTAAAATTAGAGATTTTGATATTATTTAAATATGATTTTAAAATATAAAGAGACATATTTTAATTTATTTAAAGAAGTAAAAAGTTTATTAAATTTGGTTTACCTAAATAAATAGTTTAACTAAAACGCCAAAATGTGACCGTAAAACATTTTGTCGAAAAACGACGTTTTGTCAATTAACAGTTGTCACAAGGTCGTCGCACCTTTAGTTTCTTATATAGGAACATATATTCAAATAATGTAAGTATTAATTAATTCACTAATCAAGTTTACTTTTACTGAACAAGGTTAGAAACTTCTAGAAAACAATTAAGAAAAAGTAAGCACAAAAAGACAAAAATGGTTTACTTTTGTAAAATAAAGTTATAAATCCTTTGATTTGATGTGTAATTAAGTATTTATTTGACTAATAAAAGATTTAAACTTAGAATTATATTTTCTTAAACATCTAATCACCATTAATGAATGTCAAATGCATGCTTACTTTAAACATAATTATTACATATAAATCATGTCTCATTAATGAGATATTATGTGTATGCATGAAAATAATATATCTAAGAAAGATATTTGATTAAGATAAAATGAAGGAATTGATTGATGATTGATATCCACGTATGAACTTAACATCTTTTAAAGCGATGATTGGCTTCGAAGGAACCGGAGTCGGATTTGGGTAATTCCAATCCGAAAACTACTTCGAACCAATGTATACGTTCGAAAGTGAAGACATGTTGAAGATGATGATTATTGAAGACCGTGGATCTTCATAGCGTGAGGACTGCTTGTTGAACATGCTCTGGGTCGCTCCCATTATAGAGTTATTTATAGCAGTGGTCTCCCTGTTTTGGGGATTTTTCGGATTGCAAGGACTACTCGCTACTAGTGGTAGTAGGAGAGTGCCTTCGGTTTCGTTCAATCCCAGAACGAACTTGTATGGATGTTTGTCTGACATTGTATTCTAAATCACATTTGAGTGGTTTCTATAAATGTATATCAGTTGGTGGCGGAGAATGCAACTTCTCTTAGCTTAAGACCCTTTTCTGAGACGTACGAGCTCAGGAAGTTACACCTTTCTAGAAATCAGTCGTGTGACGTGGAATGGCAGTGTGGCATTCAAAGTGGAAACTGTTATGATCAAAGCGTGGTTTTGTATTGAAAAGCATGGCTTTGAAGAAATTGAGCGTAGCCTCATGAGCCTCACACCCCGGTTATAATGGGATACTATGTGGTCTAACAGACGCAAATTCGGAATAAGTGAGTATGTATGGTGGTGTCTAATACGTTTGGCCCTTTGGGGGATACGTCCCTCAAGGTATTTATTGCCCCATTTGGATAAAGTGGTTAGCTTGAAAAAAGCAGGGAACTACCGGTTATCAGTTGTAGTATAACAAGTATAGTTTCAAGTGACTAGTTTGAGAAAAGCGATTAAGGCACCGTGGAAACTATGTTTGTTATGCGTGGATCGGAGAAAAAGGTCACAAGTTCCCTATCATGTTGGAAATCCAATCCCTGCGAGATTTACGATTTTGATTGTATTCCTAAAATAGCTGTAATGACTTGCAAACATTTCAGCTACCCCTTTTGGTATCATATATTCCGTTGGGATATTCCATTGACCTAGTCCGGGATATTACCTTAGACTTAGTCCAGATATTGATACCTTATTTGAATAAATTTCTTTGAAAAGAGTTTTCAAAAGAATGTCATTAAAAATAGTATCAACTATATTTTGGTTATCATAAGGTAAAAATCCGTCCGTGTTTATGTGTGGGCGTGGTCTTATGAGATACCCTTCTTTTCAAAGGTTTTGATAACATCATCATGATCTATACATTTTAAATTTCGAGTATCTCATGCTGGTTTATCAAGTCTGATCAGGGTATTTTCAATACTCGGGTCAGTTCCGAGTAGTTTCAGGTTTAGTTGAAGACGTTTGGAGTTTCCAGAGGAGAGCTAGAGATCTTCATCATCGTATGGACGTATTCTATTATTCGCTACATCTAGTGCATTTGTTTTGTTGTTTGTCAGCATTTGTAATGGCGGGTGTTATAACTGTCCAAGCTGAATTTAGATTTAGACTCTGATATATGTATTTAAATGTTTTCTGCTGTAAAGATATTTGTTCAATATTATATGTTATTCCATTCGTGTGAGATTCTGTTCTTTCTATTTTTCTTTATTACCCTTCATGTTCCGTATTTTCGTGCAATTTGAGTTGGACATGTGTGGCTTATTGTCGATTCAAAGGGTACAGAAAAATGAATCATTACAAACAACCCCAAACCCTAGTGCCTCCGATTGCTATCTCGCGAGCGCCAGACTTCTCGAGCCCGCTCCTTCCACCGCGACCCAGAAATCAAGCCATCGATGCGATGTTGCCTTTGACATCAAGAAACCCCTTGCCGTTGTCTTCGTTCCACGGCGAACCCTCTTCCACACGCGCCTACCATGCTGTCGACGAATCCATGCCGCCGCCTTTGCCAGTGTCGACTTCGAGCCACCACCGACCGCGACCCTTCCCTCTCCTATGTGGGCGCGGCAATTTCCCCCTTTCGAATTTATTTGAATAGGCACTCGACTGTTTTTTTGTTATTAACAACCGATTTGAGATGAAAGGAAGCATGACCATTATTTTTATTTTCTACGTTCTGATTATTTTGTTTTTGATTTGAGAGAGAAAAGGCTCGGCCTTATTTTTATTTATTTTTAAAAAAAAACAACGCGTGTCGATGAAGATGACCGTTGTTATAATTATCCTATTACGTGTCAAGATTGCTTCAGTAACATTGCAATTATTTAATTTTAAATTCAAATTTTTTCAATTTCCCAATTCAAAATCTCGATCTCCAATCGAGGCATGCCATCAGGCGTTTATAATGTTAAACCCCTATTCTGAACGCAATGTAAAAGGTTCCGAGTCCGAATTCATCGTATGGAGAAGATAGCTTTTTGAACCAAGATTATTAAATTAATTTCGCTATAATTTTCAATGCGTTTGCTCATCCTATGATCACACGATAACTCCAAATGCTACTAAAATTGAAGTCTGATAATAATACAATATTAAGGATCCAATGGAACTGGTTTCGTCCAATTCCGAGACTGTGCCTCGGATGGCTATTTTTAAATATCGATTTAAACGATATAAATCCAAAACTGAACAAAACAGTTTTAAACTCGATTTTAAAACTTCTATTATCTTCCATATGATAAATATAAATTTTCCAAGCCTTTGAAATATTTTTTTAATCAGCTCAAAAATCAAGATTCAAATTTTTATCCAACTTTTAATAATTAAATCAAAAATCTTTAATTGCCAAATTCATTCTTATATCTGAAATTCAAGTTAAATTAACTTCCAAATATTTAAAATCAATTAAATATCTCAATTTCAAATGTTCAAAATTCTGGGTCGTCACATCCTTCCCCCTTTAAAAGAATTTCGTCCCGAAATTACTAGTTAAGAAGAACGATCCTTAACCCATTCTCTATCTTTCAAAAACCAAATAGTTTAATTAGCTTGCCAAAGCAAATCTTTTTTCTTTAAAGGCCCATTTACTTCAACTAGCTTTCCCAAAATCTTCCATAGTTTTCAAACAACTTTATTTTACCAACAATTCAAATTTTAAACTTTCAAAATTTTCTCAAAATTTTTCTAACCCTCTAAATTTTCGAAATATTTTGCCAGCGACTCCATTACGCGGCTAGCTCGGTATGACTACAAAATGCCACAACGAGCCCCCAGATTCAAAAAGAAAACAAAAGGCCAAGCGACTAGGCAGGAAAATCATCAAATTTCATACTGAAATTTAAAATACATACCTTTTTTGAGCAATTCAAAATTTATCTTCGAAGACCAATCCCAATTCCTTTTCCTTTATAATACCTGTATGCATATCCAATTTCTATATTCAAAAATCATTTTGCACATTCCATTACAAAAGTTTGAATATTTACTTCTTATACCATTTTTTTACTTCACTATTGAAGTTATATATCCATTTTCATTCAATCTTACATTTTTAATTTCATTTGAATTCAATTTACACTTTCAATTCTAATTGGATTCAATTTACCTTCTGAATATTGAATTTTTATCAACTATCTTTTATTCACAACTGATTCATATCACTATTTTAAATTAGTTTCATTTACTAATTCATTACAAATTCCAATTCATTTTATCTCAAACCATTTTTTTATTTCCACCTTTATTATCTTTAGTTCACTTCGAACTAATTCTACAACTTCATTTTATTTCACACAATTCAAATTGGTTCTCAATATTCAGTTTCAATTCCAGTTTTATTCTTTCGTTCATTCCTAAACACAATTCAATTTCATTCAAATTCTTTTAAATATTCCTTTGGAATTCTATTTCAAATTATAAATTACATTTGCAATTTATATTTACAAATCTCATTTGTATAGGAATATATTTCTTAACTTTTGGTCATTATTTCAATTTCTTATTCAATTTCAATGATAATAATTTAATAATATCACTTCCTAACATCCAAGCAACTATATACTACTATAATAATTTACGGAAAATTATTCCTTTTATATACAAAAATAATTTGGGTACAATTATTTCATTTACCCAATTTTTAAAACAATACTATGTCGGTTTATCTTGTTTAAGAGTTTAGAAAACCCTATCGACATAGTTGGCCAAACTACACCGACCAGATCTATAAACAATTAACCGATAAGTCAACACAGTACAAAATAATTTTTATATTCACTAACAAATACGCACTCATATCTATTATTACACTCAAACTCATTCTAGAGTACTACTGACTCTATCTCTAATGAGTAATCCCCACCAGAGCCATGGTTGTCGCTTAACCAAATGCTCTGTTACCACTTTGCAACGACCCAGTTTTACGACTTCCGAAAGTCGACATCAATACGTCCACTGCATCAAATGCCGCACAATCGAATGCCGGAAAACCGATTCGTTAACGTTAAAGAAGAAGAAGATAGAAGCAAAAACAGAAACAATATCAGAATCTCACATATCGCAGCGGAACAAATATAATAGATAAATGAATAATCTTTTAAACAAGGAATCCTGTCTGTTATTACAATACAACACTAGAGTTTACAACGACCACATTCAACACTAGGCATTTTCAACATCTAATCCATATTAAAACTGGACTTTTAGCAATCCCAACGTAGCGGATAATACATAGTATAATGATACGTCTCGCCATCCAGCTTGGTATCAGAGATCTCCACAGCAACTTCTTGACTTTGCTCGAGAACAACTGATAAACTGACTCTAGGTTGCCCGTATGAAAAATTATGGACATCCAAAGTTTAGAAAGGGAACAATAAACTCCAGGTCAGCCATGGGACTGGTGTGAGATCTTAAAAATAGTAATTTTCATAAAGAAAATAAAAAGAAATCCGCTATGCTTTTGGAAAGTGAAACTACCATAAGGCCTCCTCGCACACACATGCAAGCGCACAATTGGAGGAGATTTCTCCTTATGATAGTCAAATATGCTTGATACGCAAAATCATTTTTGATAATATTATTATTAGTGCATAGTGTGTAAAACATTTCGAAAGTATAATATTAATATTAGCTAGCATAGGTAGCATTATATTATGCCTGCTATAGCTACCTCCTGAGGAGGCAGGTTATACAATTGCAATAGTAAGGGGCACGTATTGTTTCTTCGGATTTCCAATAAATGGTCAGGCTAAGGAACTTCCTATGCCACATAGGTATGCCTCTGGATGGACGCCCCATGAACCTAACCGGATCTCTACCAACACAAGATCGGGTTACCTCTGTAACTAGGTAACTACTACATGAGTATGCCACCCTCGGTCGTTTGCGACCTTTATTTGAGGATCCTCAACCACAAAGCAACAACCACAAAGTATACTTAATTTTCAACAACAACATAGGTAAATATCTAGCCTCCATACCATGATACTACCCTTTTCCAGAAGGAAATGACATACCCTCAGCGGGCGCTACCCCAAATAACCTTGCCGCATCCTTCCTGTTTTGACCATTTCCGGGTTGTGAGGTCCGACGAAGTCTCGTCCACAAAGCTACACTTTTCACAAATTCATGCTTTGATCAACAAATTATCGGCAGCACTTCGTATGCCACGTTACCAATTTAAAAATATATCACTAGTAACCATTAACTACATAACCTCTGAACTTGTACGTCTTAGAGAAGGGTGTTAAGCTAAGAGAATAAATTCTCCGCCACCAACAGAGATGTATTTGATAGAAACCAGCTTTACGTCTCAAAGTGTAACGTCAGACACACATCCATACAAGTCCGTTACGGGATCGAACAGAACCAAAGACACTTCCAAAGAAGCCCTTGCAATTCGGATATTCACTAATCACGTCCGGAATCCCCATCACAAAGGGTGATAAAATCTCTATACTGGAGCAACCCGTTGCAGAGACATTCGACATGTAATTCTTTCGTTTTCGAAAATATCCGGTCTTCAACACCGTCTTCAAATGCAATCCCCTTTCGTCTTATCATTATTCGGAATGAGTTTTATGAAACAAAGTCCTCTCCCGGATAATCCGAATAACGAGCGCTTATTTTAAAAATAAGTGTTACATTCAGATTTCAAACAAATCACAACAATTTCCACTTTGATCTTTTAAATAAAAGATCCATCACAAAGATTCGATGTGGTTTTCGAATATCCATTTGGAATCCGACCCCCGGTCGCATCGAAATTCAAATGCCATTTAAATACCAATATTGATAGTCGGTTATATAACTATCAATCAATATTCACAACAATCACTATCAAACAATATTCACGACAATCACCCAGATTTAAATAATTTTCCCAAATTATTTATTTTCAAAATATCTTTACAAGGTAAAACTTTAACATTCCAACCATTTGAAAACAAATTTCAAATCAATTTCTACATTTCAATCCTTTGAAAGCAAATTTCAAATCATTTTTCTTACGTGGAACATATTTCCAAATATTTATTCATTCCCACTGAAAATCTGCCGAGTTCAAATACTTTAAAATAATTTAAATCACTTATCCAAAATATTCTGGGAGACATTTAAAATAAAACTATCTTTACTTAAATATTAGTTATGAAAATATTATACTAATTATTACAAATATTAGACTTCAAGTAATTTTAAAATAAAATTAGTAGATAGAGTATAAATACTTAAATAACTATTTTCTAAATTAAATATTAATTTAATCTTTAAAATAATCCCTTCTATACTTAATTAAATAAATCTTTACTTTAAAGATTTCAGCAATTCCCAAAAATAATTTCTACAACAATATTCTTTTACAATCAAATCTATAACTTTTAATTTTATTTAAAAAGTTATTTGAAAAATATACTCGGCTTTCCAGGGAAAATAAACCTTCCATTCTAAAATGGCTCAATCAAATCAATTAATAAATCTTTCTGGATTTATTTTAAATTTACGTTCCAAATCCGTAAATTCCTTTCCACACTTTTTAAAGTAAACAATATTTAATTTTAAAACAAATTTTCCTTTCTTTTATAAAATTCCCATTGTGAATTAAATTTCCAAATATCCACAGATATACGATTTTCAAATCGATTCCCAAATATTCACTTTCAACACTAAATCAATTCTCAAATTGATTTCCAAATTTACTCCAAGTACCAAATCAAATCCCAAGTAAACTAGAAACAGAATTGATTTCCCAAAATTTATTTTTAAACACCAAATCAATTTTAGATCAATTTTTCCAAATATTTATTATTATATTTTTTGCCAAATCAATATCAAATTGATTTTGCCAATTTATTTTCAAAACACCAAATCAGATTTCAAATTGATTTTTCCAAACATTTACTTCAAAACACTAAATTTATTATCTTTTGAAACAAATTCCTTCTTTTAAATTTATTTAATTTTCTGAAATTAATTTACTATAAATTTACTACTTAAATTTCAGAAATCCAATTTTTATTTATTTTTGGTATCGTACGATCCCAAAAATATATTCGGCTAAATTTTAGCCTTCAATGATTTCAATCACTATATAATCACACACAGATTATAATTAAATCAACACATAATATTGAAACAAATTCAATTATTTGAGGAATCCAGTTGGATCCCTCCAACCTGTTTTCCCTGCATCCACAGACGTTAGCATGACAAATAAATAACCATTCCACTTCGAGGTAGAATATCGCGGTATATGAGATTTTATATAATATCATCCGCTATTATGAGGCGCATAGGGTCTCATCCGCTATATAATATGGGAAATCAATCACTCCAAATACATATATAATACTAATTCCATTTAGAGATGGAATATCGCATGAGTTTAATATATAATATCACCCGCTATTATGCGGCGCATAGGGTCTAAACTAATATAACTGATAACAAATTAATCATCCAAGCACACAATCAATCAAATTTAAATTTAAATATCACAATTCAACAATCAATCAATAACTGAATTTTCAATTATTATAATTTGAGTGAGAAGATCTCACCTTTGCGTTTTCGTTTGCAATCCAATCCAATTCCGACTTGTTTTCTAGATTTTAGACCCTGTTTCAAACAATTTCACAGTTGATCAATATTCAAAAAATCGAATAATAAATTTCATTTTAAATTATTTTAATTAACTAACAATTTGATTTAAAACTAATCTTCCTTTTAACTAAATTTAATCAACTA
Organism: Allium cepa; assembly: GCA_030765085.1. Classification (NCBI taxonomy): domain Eukaryota; kingdom Viridiplantae; phylum Streptophyta; class Magnoliopsida; order Asparagales; family Amaryllidaceae; genus Allium; species Allium cepa. The sequence goes on from CM060931.1 coordinate 449,089,030, forward strand.
AAAATTAAATTTAAAACTATATTTCCTTTAATAAATTTTCTTTAGTAACCAAAAGAATTAAATAAGTTAATTAAATAAATCAAACACCTTAATGAATTATTCTTAACCCATTTTTCAAATAATAAATAATATTTCTTTTGATAAAAAATATTTTCTAGTAACTAAAATAAACAAATTTATTTTATTGTAAATTTTTGATAATTCACGTAATAAACTCAACTTAAATTAAAGTTTCCACTAACATTAAATTAAATCAGAACTATAAATCCCTATATTTTTTCTCAGTAAAAAATAAATAAGTAAATAAATAAATTTCACTTTACTGTAAATGATTTTATTTTCTGCATGCATATGTTTATATACTTATTCATTATAATAAAAATAAAAATAGAATTTATACCATCACTGCCTCATTTCCTGCAATCGCTTCCTCGCCGCACTGTTCACGCAAAACATCGACGAGCACAACTTATCCCCCTAAATTGAAATTTGAGCAAAAACCCCAAGCCCTAGCGCCTTCGATTGCTATCTCGCGAGCGCTAGACTTCTCGAGCCTGCTCCTTCCACATCAACCCAGAAATCGAGCCGCCATTGCGATGCTGCCTTTGACATCGAGAAACCCCTTGCTGTCGCCTTCGTTCCACGGCAAACCCTCTTCCACATGCGCCTACCATGTTGACGACGAATCCATGCCATTGCCTTTACTAGTGTCGACTTCGAGCCACCACCGACCACGTCCCTTCCCTCTCCTATGCGCGCGCAGCAATTTCCCCCTTTCAAATTTATTTGAACAGCGCTTGGCCATTTTTTTATTAACAACCGATTTGAGATGAAATGGAAGCGCGGCCATTATTTTTATTTTCTACGTTCTGATTATTTTGTTTTTGTTTTGAGAGAGAAAAGGCTCGACCATATTTTTATTTTATTTTTTCTAAAAGAAAACAACGCTTGTCGATGAAGAGATGATAGTTGTTATAATTCTCCTATTACGTGTCAAGATTGCTACAGTAACATTGCAATTATTTAATTTTAAATTCAAATTCAATTTTAAATTCAAATTGTATCAATTTCGCAATTCAAAATCACGATCTCCAATCGAAGCGTGCCGTCAGGCGTTTATAATGTTAAACCTCTATTCTAAATGCAATGGAAAAGGTTCCGAGTCCAAATTCGATCATATGGAGAAGATAGCTTTTTGAACCCAACTTATTAAATTAAATTTCGGTATAATTTTCAATGCGTTTGCTCATCGTACGATCACACGACAACTCCAAATGCTAGTAAAATTGAAGTCTGATAATAATACATTATTATGGATCCAATGGAACTGGTTTTGTCGAATTCCGACACTGTGCCTCGGATGGCTATTTTTAAATATCGATTCAAACGATATAAATCCAAACTGAACAAAACAGTTTTAAACTCGATTTTAAAACTTCTATTATCTTCCATATGATAAATATAAATTTCCCAAGCCTTTGAAATATTTTTTAATCAGCTTAAAATCAAGATTCAAATTTTTATCCAACTTTTAATAACTAAATCTAATAACTTTAATTGCCAAATTCATTCTTATATCTGAAATTCAAGTTAAATTAACTTTCAAATATTTAAAATCAATTAAATATCTCAATTTCAAATGTTCAAAATTCTGGGTCGTCACAAGTTAGAAAGCCGATTGAGACCGTGGTTAGAGATGAGAAGAAGTTGAGGAACAAGATAGTTATCAGTAAAGATCCAGTGGAGTGACGACGCTAGAGACTGCATTAGGAGACTGAGGGCAGGGTTAGAGATTCATATCCTGATTTGTTTGATGGTATGTTTTACCTTTGATTGTTTTATTGCGTGTGCGTTATAGTAATTTCGAGGTTGAAATTCTTTAAGGTCGGGAGTCTGTAACACCCTATATTTTTATTACATTATTTAGGATATTCAATTGGTTAAATTAAATAATATAACATGAAGATAAATAAGTCGAGTTTGATTAAACAAAGGATAGCCATGCCATGTTAATGTGCAAATTAAAATGAGATAACATAAACTAATGTGTTAGGAAATGAGTAAGGGCAATATGAGAAAAAGGAGAGGCATATACCCTAAACACTTAGGAAATGAAACTTATGTTCATTTCACTTCAGCAAACTAAATATGTGTAAGGTCGGTCGCCATTTTTATTCTCAAGAAAGATAAAGCTAGGATTCAAGAGGATGAAGTTAATCAACATATTCAACATCAAATCTCACATCTTTTAATCCTAGAGCTAAGGTGAATAATTACTTCATCCCATTTTCTTATAGTTTTCGGTTTTAAGATTAGATCCGAAATTTTTTCCAAGTATATGCCTTGTTTTGATGATTAAAGTTGTATATGCTTGTTGGTGATTTATGCATGTTCCTATTAGTTTTTATGATATGTTTGATATGAAAAACCTATTATATGACATCCAAATGTCAAAAAAATTAAATACAGGTCAGAAATGATATTTTAAATATAGGTTCCAATTTTCATAATTTTCTGAATTTATGTGCATTTTATATTAATTTTATAATGAAGAAAACAATTTATTGGTTTATAAATTATTTACGGCTTAAATAATAATTATTTGGATTTGAAATTTTTATATGTTGAAAAAATATCAAATAGATTTTTTGTGATTTTTCCAAATTTTTCCTAAGTGATTTGATGAATATATAAAATTATTTAAGATATAGGACTTAAATGTTTTATATATTTAATTAAGGAGAAGGGGCCTTTTATAAAATAAAACTATTATTTATTTCTGAAAATTATTGGTAGCACTTTTCTGAAAAATATTGTTAACCAATAGGAATTTGACAAACAAAGGCAGATTAGTTGAAAAGTTATCTTTTTTAAGTTAAAAAACAAGAAAATCATGCTATTAGCATGTTTGAGCCATTTTTAGCATCAAACCTTCTGAGCTAGACCTCTCGACAAAGTCGAAAGGTTATAGCTTTCGACAAGGTCAAGCCAATGCATATGGTATAAAGTTACTTGGTACGAATGAATTGGACAAGGTCGAAGTTACTTAGTCGATAGGTTGGTTGCCAAAGAGGTTGGGGTATGTTTGTTTTATAAACCAAAAAACTTATACCTGCTTTGCTTTCAAATAAGAGCTTTCGACTTGGTTGCTTTCAACCAGGTCAAACATTTAAAATAAAGGTTTTAAACCTTTCGACAAAGTCGAAAGATTACTGTTGCTTTTCAAGCTTTTGAAGCTGTTGCTTTCGAAAAAGTCGTAAGGTTTACTTGTTTTTAAAACCAGCTACTTCTCCATGCCTTCGAAAGGTATTAAAGCTTTTGACTTAGATGATCTATCCTTGTCTTATAATTGAATTATAACCTAAAGCTTTCAAAGAATGTGTTTTAAAAGCTGAAGCTTATTGTTTTAAAGATATGTTTTGAAGCTTTCGAAGCAGACCTTTCTATTATCTCAAAGGGTTGCTTCTAATGAAGTCGAAAGGTTTTAAAAGTAGATTCTCCACATGTTTTAATTTGAACCAGTGAGTTTTGGAAAGGTTTATGTTTTAAATGCTTGAATGCTTTCAAAAGGTTTTATTTCTGAACGTTTTCAAAAGGTTTGCATTCCAATGGTTTCGAAAGGTTTTCTTTGAATGGTTTTAGAAGGTTTAAAATGGAGTGTTTTCCAAGGTTTTCTATGGCAATATTTTAAAGTATTATAAAGAAGGATGTCTAAAGTTTCATTGGTTTTGGAAGGTTTGAGTTAAATGGTTTCAAAAGGTTTGAGTTTAATGGTTTTGAAAGGTAAGGTTTTGGCCTTTTGGCCTTGATAATTAAAGAGTTTTACTTGATTTCGAAAAAGACGCTTTCAAAGGTTTAGAAAGAGGTACTTTCAAATGTTAAATGTTTCATCAACTAAAGTTTGAGTAATGAAGATATATATAACATGGCAATTGTGAATTTGTGTAAAACATAAAAATTATATATTTTCCCTTTTTAGTTTGATTTAAAGGTTTTAAATCATTTTGAAAATGTTTTCAAGGAAAATTATGGGAAGGGATCCTTACATGAAAATTACTCAGATATTAGAATACCAGACGAGACTGATATAGGGACGTGCCCTATACATTTGCTATTATCCCCAGCTAATTGTTGTACGAAATTCCAGTATGTAGGGCTTGGTTACAGGTAGATTAAAATTATGCTTACAAACCACAAAGAATATATGTTTGTATACCGATAGGTTATTGGTGAGCTCGAAAAACCATTAGGATCAGGAAGACCTAGGAGATGATTAAGCTATGGACAGGCTATCCACAAATGAAGTATTTAAAAGATAGTTAGGGAGAGACTGTTCAGCAGAGGAGTGTCTAACAGGTATTAGATAAGTTTTGTTTATATTGTCTGGTAGGCCCGAGTCAGCCCATGGTTAAAAGTTATCCAAACAAAACTTATGTGTTTGAACAGATTGTTCATTTAATACCTGATATTTATGTATGTTTACATAATGATGCTTTACAGTATTTAACCAGTTTGGGTGCAGGAAAAAGGTTTTGCAAAGATATATTTTAAAAGGATGTTAGTGAGAGGAAACCCTATCCGCTAAGCGGCATGGTCTCACTTAACATACAAAACCGGGATGTATAGTGTTATTCATACCAGGCTTTATGCCTGACTTGAAGTTTATTTTTTCCTCTTAAACTCTTGGGTACTCAAAATTAATTTAAGTAGGCTGAGGGGTTAAGATCTTTTTCAGGTTTAGCAGGATGACGCATAAGGCTACCGGAGGTATGTAGGAGGCAAACAGATAACTATTTAGGACTTGCAGTTTTATGTTTTGTTGTATTTCCACTGTGTATGTATTAAGTCTATTATGACCATATGACTATGATCATCCAAGGGGGTATCTTCATACACCGCTCATTGCACATTTCTTATTAAGTATATTTTATCTGTTCCTAGGAACTTATTGGGATTATGTATTAATAATATAGGACATTTGTTTTAAATATAAAGAAGAAAATGTTATTTTGAAATCTGTGTTTTGTTTCATTCTCAAGTGCTTCTGATATTGTAGATACCATTAACGTAGCCGTATTTAGTCGCCGAAAGCTAATACTATAGATGATTGCATCATCTGTGGCGTTTAGATTTGGATCTCTAGATAGGGGATGTTATATAACCCATGTACGGTCTACGGCAATACGCCCATGGTCATACTGCACTCATTCGTTCATCAGTTCTTATTACCAAGTTGTATGATTCGCCTCCTAGTTTCCAATTGTTAGCCAGTTCCCCTCCACGTCAAACATCCTGTTTCCGTGGATCATCTAGCTACAGAATGATCACATCTAGCTGTTCTTCTGAGCTCGATTTAGATTCTTAGCATTGTTAAACGAATTTTAATGTAAATTGTAACGTGATTGCTTTTATCTGTTTTTACTTGTGAAGCATACGTAGATGTATTGAATCGCACACAATTTTTTTGGTAAGTAAAAATAGATCTAAGGCAATTTAAGCAAGTTTTTTGTTTTTTGATGTTTACCCGACAAGCTTTAATTTCTAGAATTGCACCTGATCGATGAGTTGCGGTACATTCGATGCATTGATTTTCCTTGCCATTTTTGAATTGATTTCTCTTGTAGTTCATGAGTGCTAAACTGAGCTTATGACATGCGTATTTTTCTACATGTAGGAGATGACCCACTGCATTTATCAGAGACAAGTCCATGTTCATTATACTACTACTTTTTAAAAGAATTACAATGCTTATTTACATAAGTAGTGAAGATTGCTCATAATGAGGTTTGAAATCTCTAGCGCAGTATCAAACACTTGTCTTTTGAAGTCATAGTTGGTGCTTCAACTTTATTTAGCTCCACTGTCGGATTTTCAATTCATCACGCTTCCAATCTCGGTTTCTCTTCTGGCCCCGATGCTACTTTTGCCTTAGACCTTTCAAATCGCTATTCATCTCAATCACTTATGCTCGTCTCTTTGCCCGGACGATGATTGATAATAGAAGCACGACAACCGAATCTCCTGATCTCCAGGCAAAATGCATGAACATCCTTTACGGCCTGACCATTGTAATGTTTTCCCAGATCCTCATAAACCATCATCGAAATCGCTTTCCAAGTCAACGAATACCCATATTTCTTTGTTCGAATGACAATCTTTTGTTTATAAAGGAGGGTAATTGGGAATGAAGAGGTGGAGGTTAAGGAAGATGGGATGCCTAAGGGTGCTGAGGGGTCTACAGAAACCATGGTTATTGCTTCCTCCCTATAATGCTATCTAAAGGACATTTGGGGTTGTCTGGTCTATAAAGCCTTTAGTGCTAGTTTGCTTTCTCTTTTCTCGTTGAAGGAAACTTCATATATAAAGAGGCTATAGGAATTTCTCTTCTAGTAGGAGCATCATTGTTGTTGTCCTTAAGGGCGGATTGAGTTCGTCTATCAATTAGTGGTGGGTTAATGATAGGTGACTTGTCAATGACTCGTGGACCAATCCTACCGTTCTCATGTGACATTATAACTCACATGTTGTATATTCACCATAATTGATGAATGATGGTGGTGGGTTATGGATGATGGAGGACAATTTAGCTTAAGGGTGATATTTTGGTCTGTTATCCACTTTAACCTTCCTTTTGTGGGTTCCCTGATTTGTCGATGGATTGGATCGTGGTTAGGTGAGATCCATGAGGGATTCGAGAAACATGGGTGACCAATTTTGAGTGAAGGGAATAGATAGATCAAGGTGATTCATGATTTTTAGGGAAGCGTCGATTGACTTGCCGAAAATAGAAAACTAGGAATGGAGGCCAGGTAGATCCGCTGAAAGTCAGAGGAAGGGAACAGAGATTCGTGCCCTCCTTCTAGCGCCAAAAAGGTTGGTATAGTTTTTGACTCATAACACCTTAATTTATTAGGAAATTAATTGTTAAGGTTTATTCACTAATTTGAATCAACTAACTTAACTTTCATTAAGCTTGCCTTTAGATAGTAAATATGTTGCTGAATGCTTACATAATTATGCAGCTGCACTCCAATTGTTGTTAGAATGTCACATCCAATTCACATTTTCATATAGAGCTATAATCCAATTCAAGTATAAACAGATGACGATACATGAAACTAAAGAGACATAGAATGTTTGAATTCCTTTGAATCCTGCGCCCACGAGTTAAGTTATTTTCTTATATCATTCTCGATAATATGCGTATTCAATGAGTATTAGAAAGATACAATTTCCAACATTCAAAAAAAGAAGGAAAAGCCCAAATCCCCTTAACATTCCCAATGTTTTCGTATTTATTCTAATTAGGATGTACATGGATTACCACCATTGTTCTTTTTCCATAGTGTTTCCACCCTTGGATCATGCAACATGTTCCTTATCCGCACTGTTGGTTGGATGAATCCAAACTGCTGATGTCTTTTGACAAGAAGCCCTAATTTGGCGGTTGAATTGTAGTCTTTGGTAAGAAGTTTGAATTAGTGGTAGGGAATCCTGAAATTGAGGTGGGAATATCTAGAATTGAGGCGGGAATACATCAAATTGAGGCGGAATACTTCAAATTAGAGAGGGAGACCTTAGCGAGTCGTACGTTTCTAATCTGATGAAATGAAGAACTTGCGTACTACCCTGGGAGGACATTAAAAGTTAATTGTTGATTTTGAGGAACTGTTCGCATAATTGGGTCGAGGTTTTTATTGGTTGATGTGTGTTATTTACATGATACTACTATGCTTGCCCATACTCGGGTGTGATTGCCCTGAGAAGCTTTAGGCTCCATGGTGCATGACTTGTTATTTTCTAGGAGTTAGTTTTGTACATGACTTGAGCTAACTATGACATAAGTTGCCCTTAATGTTAATGCACATGAGTTATTGATATGGTGACACATATCTTTTATATTTTCCTATAAGTGTGGATCTATTTAGAGCGTTGTTTGAGCAGCCCTGTGTATAGCCCTTTGGGATGCTTCTGACCCCATGCAATACTATTTAGGTAGTCCTTAGTGTGTGCAATGCAGATCCGTCACGAGGGTACTAACAAAGCATGAGTTCTGGAGATGTTGGCAGTATATTTTACTCATTTATTTATTGCAACATGTAAATGCACTATTTCATTGCACACTTCTTGTGGCTATGTCAGATTTCGGTTTCACTGCATAGTGTAACATTAAAACCAAAGGACATGTGAAGATCTGATAATCTTGTACTCTACTGTAACTTCCTTCTTTTTGGCTGCAAGTATTTTGGTTGGATCGGGTGTCACGATCGTAGATTGATTTTTTATGCCATATTGGTTGGATCAGTTTAACCTCTTCTCATTTTTTATTAACTTTATTGTAAGGCAGCTCTCTCGGCTTATATTTATTTTCCCTAACGTAGCTTGAGAAGCATGAGTGTAATAGAAGCATAAGTATTGAATAGGTAGAACCCCCTGTTTAATACCCAGAATATTTTCAATTTTCGTTCTGCTGACAACTCTTTCTCTAAAAAATATTGTCAATTTTTCTTTGTTTAAATCAAGACTAGGGAATCCCACATTAACCTGAAGATATGTTTTGATTTGTTTCTTTTGATTAATTCGTTTTCGCAAATAGTAAGATATCATATGCGTATATTATATTTGTAACGACCCAGAATTTCTGTCATTTGAAATTCGTATGTTTAATTTATTTCTAATATTAACAAGTAAAATTTGTAAGTCGAATAAATTTTATTTTGAATATCAAGATTTATTAGATAATTAAATCGATAATTAAATATATGAAATTACAGAAATAATAGGAAATTTGGTTTAAGGTGATTGAAAATGATTTATAAAGTTGTATTTAATCATATTGGAGTTAGAACGATGTTATAGAACTTTTAAAATTGAATTAAAAGTTAAATTGTGAAAATTGAATATTTTAATATTTAATTGACAAGTTAAAATAGCCATTTTTAAAACAGTCTTGGATTTCGACGAAGCCAGTTTCATCGGATCTGTAACGTTGTATTATTGTATGGTTTCAAATTTCGTGTCAATCGGATTTGCGGTTTGTCCGGGGCAAGCCAAAACGCATAGAAATTTGTTTAACCGATTTAATTTAAAATTGATTGTTTATCTCCGTAACTCACACATATGATCGAATTGGATCTCGTTACCTATTCCATTGTGTTCGGAACACGAGTTAAACCCTAGAAACGTCGGTCACCACGCGAGATTTGGAGTTTGGAAAATCCGGATGAATAGTGATTTTTGGTGATTTTCTATAAAAGGGACCTAGCTATTTTCATTTTTGCAAAACCCTAGAAGACAAAGCTTCAGCCACCGCTTATATTGTTTTCAATGGCCAAAAACCTTCGATTCTTCCTTCCTCAAAATCTTCAAATCCATCAACTTTCACACGAAACTTCCAACTAACAAATTGAAGAGCATAGTGTGATCTTTACATCCAACTGACGGTTTTCGTTAACATCGTCGTTTGGATGCAATTTTTCACCGCGTTTGTCATCGGGTCACGCACGTTTCTCGAGCAGAATACACGACCGAGCTTCGTGAGCTTCTGGCCGATGGTGGGGTTCGCTGAGGGCTTCGATGCGAGGTGGTTCGATCATCTTCGATCATCACGGTTGGTCGCATTAATTGGTGGCAAGGGGGCGGCGAGTGGGTTCAATTGCGTTCGAATTTGCCTGGGATCGAAGCGCGATGGGGAAGAAAAGACCATCGGCCGAGATTCTCTCAAATTGAAATGAGCGGCCCAGATAGAAGCCAGGTTAAGTTTTGAAAAGAAATGTAAATTAATATATATTAAATTGTATAATGTTTAAAACTCTGTAACTTGTTCATACGAGGTCAAAAATGGACGAAACGAATTGCGTTGGGTTCATTTTGTCGAGCACTACGTAATGGAACTGGATTGGAATCAATTGGAGCTAGTGAAAATTTTGGGTAAAATTAAACGCGCATTTAATTTTATTCGAAATAAAACACTGCAACTGTTATTGGAAACAAGGTGAGAACTTCTCACTCAATCGAATTTGTTACGATTTAAATTTAAAATAGTTAAATTTAAAATTGCTTGATTGTGTGATTGGATGATACATTATTATCTATTGTATTAAAATAGACCCTATGCGCCGTATATTAAGCGGATGTTATTTATTAAACACATATACCGCGATATTCCATCTTGATGTGGAATTGGTATTATATATGTACTTGGAGTTGATTTTCCCGCATTATATAGCGGATGAGACCCTATTGTGCCGCATAATAGCGGATAATATTTTATATAAACCCATGTACCGCGATATCCCATATTGAAACGGGATTGGTATTGAGCTAACATCTGTGGATGCAGGGAAACAGGTTGGAGGGATCCAACTGGATTCCTCAACATTATGGATTTATTTTACATATATTTGCGATATACTCTGTTGTCATATTGATATATGATGTTTGGATGCCGTGATTGTTATATTTAGTGCTGTTGCAGCATTGGGCCTATTTTTGGAGTTTTAAGAATGTTAAAAACGATTTTGAATTTAAAAGGATTTTCAAGTGATTTTTGAAAGTATACATTTTATTGAATTTTGGAATTGATTCATTTTAAATAAATAAACATTTTAATTTTTATGTTATAAAAATTATGATTTTTGAGAAATATAGTTGAAATGTGATTTTTTTTAAAATATGGAGTTAATGATTTGATAAAATAGTTTAAATAGAGATTTTTGAATTTATTATAAAAGCTTTATATATAAGATTTATAAAATTGGGTTTTTATAAATCAAAGTGATGGAATTATAAAGGAGTTTTAAAGACATTTTAAAATGACGTTATAAATGTATTTTATAAAAGAATAGAATCTACGATTTGTGAAGTTATAAAATGAATGAAATTGTAAATAGAGAATTATAAGTAATTTGCTTATAATTTGGATTTTGGCGTGTAAATGGGATATGAATAGAATTTGTTAATAAAGCGATTTTATAAGTTGAAGCTATTATAAAATATAAATGGAATTTATAAACATTGTCTTATAAATCCACAATCGACTTGTTTTGATAAGGTAATTATTATAGCTTATTAAAGGAGATATATCCATGATTTTGGACAGTGGATAATCCTTTTAGATAAAATGTGTAGAAGTGTTGAATTGGGTAAACGATTTATATCCATGATTTTAGACAGCGGATAATCCTTTAAATAAAATGTGCAGAAATGTTGAATTTGGTTAAGGAAGTATATTCACGATTTTGGATAGTGAATAATATATTAAAGAAATGTTTTGGGGAAGTGATATTTTAAATAGAATTAAAACGATTTGAAGTTGTTTTGAAATTGTGTTAAGGATCGAAACCATAGATTCCAACACTCATTGTTGAAATAGACGTTTTTAAGAATAAAAGGAAATGGTGGACTATAACACTGTTGTTCTAGTAATTGATTTTCGAAAGGAAATGTTTTTGTATATTATTGGGATTTATATATCTTTCTAAATGTTGAATCCCTATACTAGTGATTTTGGGTTGTCGTAACGATGTTTTACGCAACATTCGTTTTGACTCAAATGAATGTGTTTAAGAGAATGTTTTCCTTAAAAGAATAAAATATATACTTAATCGTGTTTTAAGTATATTGAATATTTTCTATGTATTGAAAATAAATAGATTTGTGAATTACTTATTGTTAAATAAGTATTTGGAATGTTTTCCAATGTAGAAATTAAAATGGTTTAGAGAATATATCTTTTTAAAGATAAATTGAAGTGAATATCTGGCAAGTTATTTAATTTATGGAAGATTAATAAAAGGGGCCTAGTGATTGTTATGGTGCTGGATATTTGTTTGTTGACCTTGATAGTTAAATAATCGACTATCAATATTTTCCTTTAAATGGGTATTTGTTGTGATTTGCTTGAATTTGAATGCTACACTTATTTTAAAATAAGCGCTCGTTATTCGGTTTAGCCGGGAGAGGACCTTTGTGTCATACATCCCATTCCGAATAGTGATATGTCGTAATGGATAACATTTGAAGACCGGTGTTAAAGACCGGATATTTTTGAAAACGGAAGGATTACCGTCGAATGACTCTGCATCGGCTGATCTCCGATATACAGATGTTATCACCCTTTGTGATGGGAATTCCGGACGTGATTAGTGAATATCCGGATTGCAAGGGCTTCTTTGGAAGTGCCTTCGGTTCCGTTCGATCCCGGAACGGACTTGTATGGTTGTGTGTTTGACGTTACAATTTGAGATGTAAAGCTGGTTTCTATCAAATATATTTCTGTTGGTGGCGGAGAATTTATTCTCTTAGCTTAACACCATTCCCTGAGACGTACGAGCTTGGAGGTTATGTAGTTGATGGTTACTAGTGATACATTCCCAATTTGGTAACGTGGCATGCTGAGTGTTGCTGAGCATTTGTTGATCAAAGCGTGACTTTTATGAAAAAGCATAGCTTTGTGGACGGGACTTCGTCGAACCTCACACCCCGAAAATGGTCAAAACAGGAAAGATGCAGCAAGGTTATTAGGGGATAGCGCCCCCTTAGTGTATGTCATTCCTTCTGGATAGAGGTGGTATCATGGTATGGAGCCCGGATACTTAACCTATGTTGTTGCTACAAACTTATTATTTTGTGGTTGTTGGTGAATCCCGGGATTTAGGTCGGTTACGACCGAGGGATGGCATATTCGTTCCAGTTGTTACCCAGCTAGGGGTAACCCATCTTGTGTTGGCAGAGATCCGGTTAGGTTCTCGGAGCGTCTTGTCAGAGGCGTACCCATGTGGCAATGGGAAGTTCCTTGGCTTGACCATTAGTTGGAAATCCAAAGAAACAATACGAGCTTTGTACGGTTTTAGTTGTAGAACCTGCCATTTAATATGGTAGCTATAGTAGGCATACTATAATGGTACCTATGCTGGCTAAGATTAATATTGTACTTTCGAAATGTTTCCCTGCACTTTGCACTAATAATAATCATAATCAAATGATTCTGCGTATCAAGCATCTTTGACTATCATAAGGAGAAATCTCCTCTAATTCTGCGTTTGCATTGTGTGTGTGGCAGGAGGCCTTATGGTAGTTACATTTACTAAAAGCATTTCGAATCTAATTTAAAATATTTCTTTGTTTATTTTTAAAGATAAACTGTTTTAAGTTCTCACACCAGTCCCATGACTGACCTGGAGTTTATTGTTTCCTTCCTAAACTTTGGGTGCCCACCACTTTCCACACGGACAGTCTAGAGTCAGGTTATCAGGTCATTCTGGAATTCAGGAGATGCTGTGGAGATCTGAAGGCAAGCTGGATGGCATGGCGTATCAACTAGTATATAGTATTTATTTTCCGCCGTTTGTTGTTGTAAACTTTGATAATGTAATGTAATGTGATGTGATGCAATGTAATAACCGATATAGTTCTTTGTTTTAAAGATATTCATTTATCTATTATATGTTGTTCCGCTGCGATTGTGAGATTCTGATATTGTTTATGTTGCTTTTTCTTTCTTTCTTCTTCTATCTTCTACCTCTTCTTTAACCCTAACGGTACGGTTTTTCGGCATTCGATTGCTCGGCAGTTGATACAGTGGACGTATTAATGTCAACTTTCATGAGTTGAAAATCCCATCTGTTACAATATGACACATGATGCATCCCAGGGTTGCTAATTTGATCATTCCTTTTCTTACTTTACCTTCTAAAAGAACAGTGACATACTATATAACTATAGAGAATAAAAATGGAAAGATGAGGTCCCTTTGCCATAGACCATTTGAACTTTTGAAAATACTAGTAGCATTTTTTTAATTTGCAATAGAGAAACGAGGCATGTTAATTAATTCCTCTATGATATTCAACCATTTTGTAGAAAAACCCATTGCCCTCGTCGTATGAATTACAAATTTTCTATTTACAGAGTGAAGGGTTTTACACAAATCTACTTTAGTATATGTTATTTTATTAGATTTTCAACCCAGCCCCCGAATAATCCCATGAACATATAGAATGCCATCCCCTATTGATCTGTTTTTTATAAATGTGCACTAATTGATTGAGATTAAATCATCCATAAAAAATTTGAGCATATTACACAACACCTTTGCTGTGACGACCCGGCTTTCTACGCCCAGAAAACCGCTTCGTCTTGAGGAAAGGAAGGGGTGGGAAAATAGAAAAGATAGAGAAGGAAGAACAACAACATCAGAATCTCACAACGGAACGAACAAATTATAATAATCACATAAGTATTTATATAATATACAACATCTATCAGAGTTATACAGACAATACATCACATACTAGATAGTTATAAACACCTGTCTAGTTATACAACTCAATACACAAGTCAACACAGAGATATCAACACAGCGGAACTATATGTATATCTACAACGCTGAAGCCTCCTGCTCCATTGCTCCTCTAGAATTCGTCAAAGCCAACCTGAATCCCTTGACTACCCGTAAAAATTTGGGTACCCGAGAGTTTATGAAAAACAAAAATAAACTCCGGGTCAGACATGGGTCTGGTATGAGTAACAGGTTAAAGTTGCTTAATTTTGAAAATCCTTTTGAAATAAAAGGTATCACGTAAGACTCCCCACACATAAACATGGGTAAGTTTTTACCTTACGCTAACCAAAATATTTGATAGGAAATTCTGTGATATTATAATAGGTCTAGGGTTTTCAAGTAAATAGAAAATAGCCGAAATTGTTACATTCATTAAATTCCAGCTACTAGCCACAAAAGTGGGTAATACAATCAAAACCGTTGGCACTTATTGGATTGTGGATTCCATACAATGGCAGGGCTACTGGGGTACCGCCCGTCACAGTACGTGGCCTAGATCAACGTACCGAGGATCACTTCCGACCCCCTGCAACACAAGGCCGGAACCATTCCTTACTGAATAGTCCCGAACAAGATAACCCCGCAGATAGCCGTCGCTACTGCCCACTAAGCCGAAATAAATGGACATCTAGACAGGGGAATATCCTTGTCCTACTTGTATGACCCACCTAACCTTGCTGCACCTCCCTTGTTTTAGCCATTCCCGGTTGATGAGGCTTGAGGCTACGATTACCTTTAGAGAATACATTTCTTAGAATGCTCATCGCCCACCTGACGATGTGTTGAAAGCATTCAATCCATACAAGTTCTTTCCGGGTTCGAACGAAACCGAAGGCATTATCTCGTTACACTCATTTTGGAATCACCCTCAGAGTTAACGACGATAACCCTTGCACTCTAAATCTTCATCTTCACTTCAGATTCACGACCTATCGTTAATTTGGAATCGATGTGGTTTTCGGATGTTCCTAATGTGGAAAACCGATCCCGGTCTCATCGAAATCCAAAACGTGTCTTTTAAGGCCAAGTTGTCTATTTAGTCTTACAGTTTAATTCAATATCATCAATATACATACAGATAGATAATTCACAATATCACAATAGATAATCAATATTATCATCCAAACAGATAATTAAATATTATCATATTTAAACCAACATCCATATCACATAGATATTACTCATATCATATCTGAGATCAGAATCAATCAATGAAATATTAATCATTCATCCATAAGCAATGATTTATAATTATATCATTTGTAATTAATTTAAAATGAATTAAATTAACTACTTCTATCTCTAATTAATTTAAAGTAAATTAAATTAATTACTTCATCTATAAATCCTGCTTATACAATCATAAATTAATTTTAAATCAAATTAATTAATTAATCTCTAGATATTTATCTTGATTAACTTCTTCGATTAATCACCTTCTAATTACAGTAAGTAATTAGTCTTTAATTAATTCTACAAATTAATTATCCTAAATCATTTATAGTAATTAACATTTAATTACTTTATTTATAATTAAATAAAATTAATTACATTATCCTTAATTAATCACCACATTATTAATCATTTCTTAATTAAACAATTCTTAATTTCATTATTAATTACATTAATTAAATGATCTCTAATTCAGATTTAAATTAAATTACTTTATTTAAGTTAATTACATTAAGTGATTAATCTTTAATTAAACACAATTATTAATCACCTTGATTAATATCAACCAGTAATTAACTACCCTTAATTACTTATTAACAAATTAATTATTCCATAATTAATTATCTCCATTAATTAATCCTCTGATTAATTACAAAAGTAATTATCCAAATTACTCCATTGACACATCATCTTTCACTAATTACATTTAGTAATTATCATTAATTACTTTCCCAAATAATTATGCTTTATTAATACACTAAGTAATTGTACTTATCAATTCATCAAATGATTTTCTTAAATTAATTAAACTAATTAACTTAAATAAATCATTTTATCAAGATAAATTACAAAAAGTAATTAATCTCTAAATTTCTTTATCAAGTAATTACACTTAACAATTTACAATAGATTATCTAATTAATCTAATTAATTATCCAAAATTGATCACATATATTAATTAATTAATAATTTTTTGTTAATTATCTTCATTAGTTAATAACATTTCTTAATCTACTTCTTACTTGATCTCTAATTATAAATTAATCTAAATTATTAATTTATAACTTAAATACATAAGTCATTTCTTAATTAACCTATCATTTAATTATTTTAAATATCTTAATTATCCCTAAAATAATTCATTTCTTTATTAATGACTTTATTAATATTAAAGTATATTAGAACATTACATTTCAAATTTAAATTCAAAATTTCATTTTGAATTTAAGATTCAAAATGATTATTATTCAAACATTTATCAAATTTTAATTCAATTTAGAATCCTGTAAATAACATTAACTACTCATATATGGACTTATATTGGAAAGGCCTTTAAATTCAACTACTTGAATCTTTATTTAAATTTAAACTTCCAAAAGACATTTATATTTTAAACTTGCAATTTCCAAGTTAAAACAATTTATTTGACTTCCATTAAAACGAACTTTGTAAAAACCAATTCAAATATTTATTTGAAAACAAATACTTTTTAAAACGAACTATTTGAATTTAACTTTGCTTTATACATTTAGATTTTAAGACTGATTTATTTTTCAGTTTTGAGTTCATTAGTTTAACTTTGAGTTTAAAACTTTTGATTTCATTAGTTTAACTTTGAATTTAAAACTTGGGTTTTAACTTGCTTTTGAAAAACTTGATTTTTAATTCTTGATTTAAAAATCCAAATTCGTTTCTAAAACTTAGATTCAAAGGTTCACTTGAATCTATATTTTGAACTTTTAATTTTCAAACACAATTTAAGTTTTGATTCAGATTTTAAATTAAATTTAAAATCTGAAACTGTCAGGTTGTAAACCTAACAGGAAACCCATATTTGATTGTTTTAAACTTTATTTTTATTTAAATTAGAATTCAAAAGTAGATTTGAATTCATACTTCAACTAGATTTACACTTTATTTAATTCCATTATTTATTTATAAATAGGTTCCAATTGAATTTGTTTTAGAAACAATGCTGCTGCCAGTTTTACAAAAAAATCTGGAAACAACCACTGACTCGAGAGAAATCAGACTTGCTTCGAGTCTCCCCTTCCTCTACTTCGTGTCAAACACTCGAATAAAATCGAGTCTCCCCGAGTTAAAACCCTGCACACGACTAAAGAACTCAACACACTTTAATGGCACGGTGCACGTGCACCGTGGCCCCAGCCACCTCCGGCCACCACTTCGTCCATGACCGAGCTACTACCTTCCAGAGTTCCAGCGAACTCGATCGCTCCTAGGCCTCGCGACAAATCAAACATCACAGCACTGCCCAAACTAGGTTTAGAAACTTAAAACTGCCACTGCCACCACCACCGTGATCTGCCACCACTTCAACCAATTTTCCCACCATCACCGATGGTTCTACTATCATCTCTGGAAATTACAACCTCTCAGATTTCGAGAACATCAACAACTCCTCAAATACTAATTCCCAGTAAAAGCAGAACTACACATTCAATTTACTATTAAAATTAGTGATTGCATTTTTAAAAATCATTATTTTGGTTAAGTATTTAGTTCATAACCCTGAATCAATGAATTCGAATGTTTGAATTTCATCCAGAACTTAACTTCCTTGTTTATTTTTAGTTTCCAGGGCAATACACAATTTATTCCCACTCAAATAAATTTTTAAACTTTGATAAATGATTAGACAAACAATTTTTTTGTTTATAACATAAATTCTAACAATGACTTGATCCAGAGATAAAGGATTTTAAACTAAAGCTAGAGTTTAAGAACTGGAAATATAGGTGTTTACAGATATTCACAAACATGTATACATCTTACATCCAAAAATGCACAGAAATTCACTAACATATATTCACACCAACACACCTATTTCATACATAGATCATGCAATCCAGATTTATATATTTAAGCTTTTTTAAAATAAATGTTACTCACCTTGCTTGTAAAAAAATGAATAGAGCACCCTAGATATTGAAATAGCTCAAACTGTAAAAACTGGAGACTGTTTTGAACTTTCTGTTAAACTCATCTTGTTTGCTTATTATTGAAAAATGGTTTCAGTTTATATTTAAGTTTGTATATATAAAAAAAACAAGAAGAAGCTTGCAATATAATTTTCCTCTGGTTTGATATGTATATATAGAAAGATAAGTTTGTAAAGGGTGTAGGCTTTTACTGGTGCAAGCTTTTCTTTACTTTGTTTTTATCAGGCAAGATATTTATTTTGGAGGCTGGAATGATTTTACATCCAATTCGTATGGACATGTTTGCTGCTAGAAATGAAAGCATTTATTGATTAAGTACTTTATGTCTCTACTAACCTCATTTCTGTGCTTAGATATTTTACATATCTTTGTTTATACTTGCTTTGTTTCCTTTCTCTAACCTGCATATGTTTAGATATTTTATTTTTACTTTGCTTTGTTCATTTGCATTTCTATTATAAGCATATATATTTTTTTTTACTTTTATTATTTTGTTTTCATACTTGTCTAAATCTTAGTCTATAAGCTACTTGCATTTTGTTTATTTTATTTCTTTTACCAGCACATATATTTACTTTGTCTTGTTACTTTTATTATTTTGTCTTTTGTCTTAGTTTATTCTAGTTATTAATTATAAATTTTACTTATGTATTAAGTTTTATTTCTAATACAAGTGCTTGTTATTATTACACTTATTATTTTAAACTTAAATTATCAATACTAAATTTACTTCTTATTATTTCAAACTTATGTAAATCTTAGTTACAATACTTATTTTATTTATTTATTTTCTCTTTTAAGTTCAAAGATATTTTATTATGTCATTTACTTATGTTAAATATGAATAAGATTTATTTTATTATAAACAAATTTTGAAAGATTCAATTTTAACTTCAAACCATAGTTTCTCCCAAATATAAGTATATATAATAGTTCCTATTTATATAAAAATCTATTTGTAAAAATATTACGTTATTGATATTGTTTAAATAAAGCTCATTATTAATTTAAAAATAAATTTTCAAAAGAAACGATCTCTTTAAAATATAAATTACTTATTTTATAAAGCTAAAATAAAAAGAACAAAATAATCTTTTATTTAAATTTAAACCTAAGCTAGAATTTATTTTTAAACAAATTAAACTTATCTTGAGTATTTTTAAAATCATATTATTATTTATCAAATATTAAATTTCCAAATTATCAAAAATAATAGAATTAGAAAACATAGCTTTATCTATTAAATCTAAAGACAAAACTTATCTATTTATAACATATGCCAATATATACATATATACATTATAAATAGAAATAATTTAAATTAGCTTTTAAAAGATAAATTATCAGTTAATTATTTATTTAAAAGAAGATTATTAAATCAATTTAAATCTTATAAATAATTATTATCAAATTAATTTAATTTTTAATGTAGATTATTAAATTGATATTGCCCCAAATTTCCGGGATGTCACATTTGCTAGGATCTTATAGACCATTTTGTAGTAAGCATTCAGTCCAAATTAGTTAATTTGGTTGACTTCGTCTTGTCTAAGAATAAGATGAAGAAAGATGTGGTTAGTCTCCTTTAAAATATTTATGTTTTCAAAACAGTCGCTCACAACATCCACTAATATGTCTTCGATCAAACTCTAATGGCTTTTATTAAATTTTGCATTAAAACTATTAGAGGATGGTGTCGTTTCATCTTTGACTATGTATATTGCTGCTTTAATCTTCGAAATATCAATTTGATCATTTAGAAAATTCTAGCCATATTCTGGAATTACTTCATATATGTCATGCCCAACAATTAAGATTACTCTTACTTCTCATTTTTGCATTGAAAAAAGATGTATTATCATCCCTTGAGAGTAGCCAATCACACTTAGACTTTTGTTTCATATCTATAATTTCCTACATAATCTCCATTTTCAATTTAACTTTCATGTCTCTAGGTTCTGTGGCATTGTTACCCCCCTTAACCTTTCTCCAATTGGAGATGTAGTTCAGTGCATTTCTCTATATATCTCTACTTCCTTCTTTGTGTTGTTACTACCTTTGCTCCATGTTAAAAATCCGATTTTGGTGTTTTGATGATAACAACCATATGACAGTGCTATTAACGTGTTTATCGAGTTATTTCAAGTCAAATATATATACGATGGATGATAAAATGTATATAGGCCGCATTAGACATTACAGTAAAGAAAAAGGAGAGGAAACCAAGACTTGGATTTGGATCAACAAACTAGAAGACTTTGTTTAACCAACGCTGCTACAAGCACAGTCTTCAAAATATGCCTTGGTAAAATATGCCTTGCAAATTAAAATGACGAAACAATGGAAAAAGCAGGATTCAAACCGTGGTCACCGTGAAGGAAAGCAGCTCTTTACCCACTCAACTACTACTACCTTTTGGTAGGACTTGGTAGAAGGTTTTCTTACTGATCAAACAGAACTGGAAAATAAAGCGTTGAAAAAATGCACACTCTAGGATTGGAACCTAAGCACCTAAGTAGACAACAACACACCTCAACCAATACACCAAAGCAACTTTTGATAAGGAAGGCAATTACAGATCTCTATGTGAGTAGAACTAAAACATGAGGAATAAAATGGGATAGAGGCAGGAACCGAACTCAAGCGCTCTAGTAAAGCATAGTGCATATTTACCACTACAACATAAGTCAATTCGAGTCGAGATGAAACACCAATGATTTTATAGCCACTATAAATGTAACGTCTCGAAAATTTTCGACTTTCGAAAATTCAACATCGATACTCACTTTATCGACTGCCGAGAAATCGAAGGCCGGAGACCCGAAATGTTATGGTTTAAGAAAAGGAAAGAGGTAGAAGAAGAGAGAAAAGATAGAAAATAGAACTGAAAGAAATAACAGAACAATATCAGAATCTCACAATTCACAGCGGAACAACATATAATAGATAAATGAATAATCTTTAAACAAAGAACTATATCGGTTATTACATTACATCATTACATTACATCACATCAGAGTGTACAACAACAACAACAAACAGCGGAAAAGAAATACTATACATAATAATACGCCATGCCATCCATCTTGCCTCCAGCAACTCCTGAATATCCAGAATATCCTGATAAACCTAACTCTTGACTGCCCGTGTGGAAATTGGTGGGCACCTAGAGTTTAGGAAGGAAAACAATAAACTCCGAGTCAGTCATGTGACTGGTGTGAGAACTCAAAACAGTTTATTTATCTTTAAAATCAAAATAGAGGAATATTTTTAAATTCAATTCGCAATGCTTTTAAAAATGAGACTACCATAAGACCTCCCGCCACACACACAATGCAAACGCAGACTTGGAGGAGATTTCTTCTTATGTTAGTTAAAGATGCTTGATACGCATCAAAAAGAAACATTTGATATTATTACTAGTGCATAGTGTAGAACAAATCATTTCGAAAGTAGAATATAAATCTTAGCCAGCATAGGTACCATTATAGTATGCTTACTATAGCTACCATATTAAATGGCAGGTTCTACAACTAATACCGTACAAATCTCGTATTGTTTCTTTGGATTTCCAACAAATGGTCAGGCCAAGGAACTTCCCATTGCCACATGGAAACACCTCTGGAAGGACGCCCCGAGAACCAAACCGTTCTCTGCTAAACAAGGCCGGGAACCCCTTTTCCCAAGGGATATTACAAACCCTCAGATATGCCACCCCCGGTCCTTTGGGACCTTTAAACGAGAGCTCTCTAACCAACATCACACCATAATAATAAGTGTTTCAACATGAGTAAATATCTGGGCTCCATACCATGATACTACCCTTTTCCAGAAGGAATGGTCATACCCTAGGGAAGTTATCCCTGAAAACCTTGCCGCACAATTCCTGTTTCGACCATTACCGGTTTGTGAGGCTCGACGAAGTCTCGTCCACAAAAACACACTTTATACAAAAGCCGTGCTTTGGGTCAACAAATGATCATAGAAATGATCACTAAGATAGACGATCAAACAAATGATCCTATCACAAATGATCAACACAATGATCATTTCACAGCAACACTCAGCATGTCACATTACCAAATTGGGAATATATCGCTGATAACCTTCAACTACATAACCTATGAGCTCGTACGTCTCAGAGAAGGGTGTTAAGCTAAAAGAATAAATTCTCCGCCACCAACAGAAATATATTTGAAAGAAATCTGCTTTATATCTCAATTTGTAATGTCAGACATACAATCCATACAAGTCTGTTCCGGGCTCGAACAGAACCGAAGGCACTTACAAAGAAGTCCTTGCTATCCGGATAATCTCTAATCACGTCCGGACTTCCCATCACATATGGAGTCTCTATACCGTAGCTACTCAGTGCAAAGACAATTGACGAGTTGTCCTTTCGCTTTCAAAAAGATCCGGTCTTCAACACCGGTCTTCAAATGCAATTCATAACGACGTATCACATATTCGGAATGGGTTATACGACCCCATGGTCCTTTCCCGGTTAACCCGAATAGTGAGCGCTTATTCAAAAATAAGTGTGGCATTCAAATTCAAACAAATCACATCAATTACCCATTCAAAGGGAAATATTGATAGTCGGTTATTGAACTATCAATGGATATGCACAACATCACCAGATTCCAAATAATTTTCCAAATTATTTATTTTCCAAAATATCTTTACAAGATATAGAATTTCAATACCTTAAAAATAAATCAATATTTATCTTTAAACAACTTCCCTTTTTATTCATAAATTCCATAGTGAATTTTCATTCCAAAATATCCATGCATATACGATTTCAATTATTCATTTCAATTTATCTTCAAAAAGATAAATTCTCAAAATATTCACTTTATATTGGAAAACATTTCCATACTTATTTATTCATAAGTGATTCACAAAACATTTATTTTTCAACACTTGGAAAATATTCAAATATACTTTAATCGAGATTAAGTATATATTTCATTCTTTAAGGAAATCATTCACTTAAACGTATTTATTTGGGCCAAAACGAATGTTGCGTAAAACATCGTTACGACAACCCAAAATCACTAGTATATGGATTCGAAATTAAAATAGATATATAAATCCCAATACTATACAAAACATTTCCTTTCGGAAATCATTTACTATAACAACAGTGTTATAGTCCACCATTTCCTTCTATTTCTCGAAAACGTCTATTTCAACAATAAATGTTGAAATCTATGGTTTCGAATCTCAACACATTTTAAAACATCGTTAGATCGTTTTAATTCTATTTAAAACATCAAATCTAAACATTTTCTTTAACATATTATTCACTATTCAAAACGTGAATATACTACGTTAACCAATTTCATCATTTCTATACATTTCATTTTAAAGGATTATTCACAGTCAAAAACGTGAACATAACTTCATAAATAAGTTATAAAAATTAACTTATCAAAATAAGTCGTTTGCGAATTTATAAAACAACGTTTATAAACTCCATTTCTATTTATTTTATAACAACTTCCTTTTATACATCTCCTTTATTAACCTATCTCAATTCATATCTCATGATATACTAGAAATTCATACTATAAGTCAAATACATATAATTTATTTGTTTGCCAAAAATCGTTCCTTTGAACTTCATAATTATAAATCTTATAACTTATAAGATTAAATTATTTAACCAAAACCATTCTTTTAATAACTTTATAAATTTTATAAACCTACTGCTTATAAAATTCCATTTATAACTTCACCGTTTATAATTCTATAAATTTCATTCATTTATGAAATTCATTTATAATTCATTCTAACACTTATAAAAACTCATTTTATAATTCAAATGTTTTAATTTATAAATCCTTTATAAAATCAATTTACACTATTATTTTAAAACATCTTTAATCTCCTTTATAATTTCACCATTCTCTTGATTTATAAAAAAATCAAATTTTATAAATCCTATTTTTAAACCTTTTATAATAAATTCAAAAATCCAATTTAATTATTTTATAAAAACATTAACCCATATTTCTCAAAAATCAATCTTTAATCGTATTTCTCAAAATCATAATTTTTATAACTTTAAAAATTATAACGTTTATTTATTTAAAATGGATCAGTTCCAAAAATATTTTATAAACGTATACTTTCAAAAATCACTTTAAAATCATTTGAAAATCCCAAAATTTGGTTCAATGATGCTACACACCAAATAGTCAATCACGACTACAACGATATCATATATCGATATGATAATCAATCAAATATCAAAATATCTGAAATCAAATAAAAACTGTTGAGGAATCCAGTTGGATCCCTCCAACCTATTTTCCTGCATCCACAAACATTAGCACAATACCAATTTCGCTCCAGTACGAAATTATCGCGGTATATGGGATTTATAATATTATTCGCTTAATAGACGGCGCAATAGGGTCTCATCCGCTAAAAAAAAAGCGAGAAATCAATAATTGCAATATATACATATGCCAATATATATATATATATATATATATATATATATATATATATATATATATATTGCTATTATATATAATACCAATTTCACTGTTTATGAAATATTCGCGGTATATGTTTTTAATAAATAACATCCGCTTACTAACGGCGCATAATGTCTATTTTAACAATCAATAGTTAACAATCATCATTCAAACATGCATTCAAATATTTTAAATCTAACTATTTAAAATAAAATCGAAACCGATTCGATTGAGTGAGAAGTTCTCACCTTGATTTCAATTTCGTTTTAGCGATTTATTTCAAATAAAATTAAACGAACGTTTAATTTTACCCAAAATTCTCACTAACTCCAAATGACTCCAATCCAATTCCATCGCGTAGTGCTCGTCCGTACAATTCCAACGCAACTGGTTTCGTGCGTTTTCGACCTCGTATTAAAAAGATATGCATTTATGAAGTTACACGATTTTTATAATTAAATTTTACAACAATTTCTTTTTTAATTATAACCTACAATCACCACAGCCACAAGAACCAGCATCAACAAATCCTAGCCGTGCGTACCCCTCCCCCTTCTCCTTCCTCACGCGATCCATCTACAGAAAATATACGCAACACATAACCCATCTATGAAAATTAGGGTTCGATTTTGCAACTTCCTCGCTCGACGATAATTCGATTAGAGACCCTCATACGAACCCCCCTCGCAAGAGCCACGCTCGGCCCAAACATGGAGGAGCTCGGTCGAGCCCCCAGCACGCAAATCGAGGCCGAACGGCCTGCCTTCATGGCTCCTCAACGACCACCACACTGCTCCATTCGCGATCATATCCGTATGGATCTCTAGATTGCCTTGTGCTCTACGTTTTTCATTTAGAAAGTATTCAAAAATATTGAATGGATTGGAAGAGATTAAGGAATGAAAATTGGAGATTGCTGGCCATTGATTCCATTAGTCGCGGCCTGCATATATTAGGGTTTAGGTTTTTTTTTATTTTATTTGTGTGAATGGAGCCCTATTTATAGAAAACGAACGACACTATTCATCCGGGTTTTCTGAACTCCATTTACGCGCCGTAACCAGCGTTTCTAGGGTTTACCCCGCGTTCCGGACACAATGGAACATGTTTCGGAAGCTAATTCGGACATCAGTGCGAGTTATGGCAATAAACGTTCAATTTAAATTAAACCGATTTAAACGTTTTTCTAGGCGTTTTAATTTGTACCGGACAAACGGTAAATCCAATTGACACGAAATTTGAAACCTTACAATAATATCACATTACGGATCCGATGAAACTGGTTTCGTCGAAATCCGAGACTTTTTGAAAAATGGCTATTTTAACTCGCCAAATTAATATTAAAAACAATTCGATGCGTTTCGAGCTGCCACGATCAAACGACAACTCCGTTTGCTACAAAATTTGAAATCCGGTAATAAATAACTATTACGGATCTAATGGAACTGGTTTCGTCCAATTCTGAGACTGTTCAAAAATTGACTATTTTCACTAGTCGATTTATATATTAAAATATTCAATTTTCACAAATTAACTTTTAATTCGATTTTAAAAGTTCTAAAACATCTTCCAACTTCAATATGATAAAGTAAAATTTTACAAATCATTTTTAATCATATTTAACCCAATTTTCAATTATTTCCATAATTTAACATATTAAATTATTGATTTAATTATTCAATTAAATCCAATTATTCGAATTAAAATTTATTCGATTTATAAATTCACTTATTAATATTTAAAATTAATTAAATATTCAAATTTTAATTATTAAAAATCCTGGGTCGTTACAATCTTCCCCCCTTAAAAGAATTTCGTCCTCGAAATTATTAAGTAAGAAAAAATTACAGAATCTATTAACTTTCCAAAAATTCATAGTTAAACTTCTTATAATAACTTACTAAGTTTCCAAATCATACTTAGTTATCTTTTCAAAAACAACTACTATTGTTTAACTTTCAACTCCAAAATCAAAGTTTAAGTTTTCAAAAATTTCTAATTTTCTCAAATTTTTTCTAATGCCTTAAATTTCCGAAAAAATTCGCCATAGTCTCCTTTGCGCGGCTCGATCCGAAAAAAAAATGACAGTATATATATATCACAAATATACATCTCATCAAGTAATGAGGCATCCCGCAGGGAAAAAATGTAAAAGTACGGTATTTAATCCGAGATATGTACCTTATATTTTATTAGCAAGCATATACGGCTAATATAGTGCGAAAGCGAGCTCCAAATGCGAAGCAAACGCGATCCGCACCTACTAAACACTCAACAAACAACATGAGAACCATGTATATAGACAATAGTATCAATATACAACATATAGCAACATAATAACTATATATGTCAACATAGCAATTGAAACAAAAGCAATATATTCAACCATCAGCCAACTAGCATTCAACTAACATCCATAACCAATAAATATTCATTCATATTCTCATTAATATTCAATGAATTGGTTTTCAATTTAAATCACATTTGATTCATTAACATTGGATTTTACTAACATTCATTTTCAGTTAGTTTATATTCACTAATTCATATTCAAGTTGGTTTACTTCCAAATCAAATTCAATTCTATTTAAGATTCACTTAACTTCCAATTGAATTCCAATTACTTTAACTTTCAATGACATTAGATTTTAATGAATTACACTTACATTCATTATCTCAAATCAATTTTATTTACATTCAATTGATTTACATTCAATTAGTTAATCATTTCAAGTTGAATTTCATTTATATAACTCAATTTCATATCTATCACTTAACTTTATTAATTTACTTTGATACCAATATCAACTTCATTCAACAACTCTTAAGTTATACTTCCATTTTATAAACATCACTTGATTTTACTTAACTTAAATTCCCACTTATAAATAAATTCAGATTTCAATTTTAAAGTAAATTTCCATTTAACTTTAAATTCATTTTTATTTCAACTCATATTTATAAATATATTCATATAGTTTCACTTCTTATATATATAAGTTTATTTCACAATTGTAAATCACTTTAATTATAATTCAATTCTTATAATTCTTTTGCTTATACAATTATTCTTTTATTTAGATTATTCAAACATCTTATTCAACAACCAAACAATCTACTTATATATCCTTTAATAATTCTGAAAAATTATACCTTTATATATAGAATATAATCAAGGTAAAATTAATCCATTTACCCAACTTAAAACAATATTGTGCCGAATTTTTCTATTCAAATGTTTATAAAACCCCTTCGGCATAGTTTTCGAGACCGTGCTGACGAAGGTTCATATGCCACTCAATAAACCAATCATCACAATATAAAACAATTTTATATATTCACTAACAAATACGCACTCATAGCTATTATTACACTCAAACTCATTCTAGAGTACTACTGACTCTATCTCTAATGAGTAATACCCAACAGAACCATGGTTGTCGCTTAACCATATGCTCTGATACCAAATGTAACGTCCCAAAAATTTTCGACTTTCGAAAATTCAACATCGATACTCACTTTATCGACTGCCGAGAAATCGAAGGCCGGAAACCCGAAATGTTATGGTTTAAGAAAAGGAAAGAGGTAGAAGAAGAGAGAAAAGATAGAAAATAGAACTGAAAGAAATAACAGAATCTCACAATTCGCAGCGGAACAACATATAATAGATAAATGAATAATCTTTAAACAAAGAACTATATCGGTTATTACATTACATCATTACATTACATCACATCAGAGTGTACAACAACAACAACAAACAGCGGAAAAGAAATACTATACATAATAATACGCCATGCCATCCATCTTGCCTCCAGCAACTCCTGAATATCCAGAATATCCTGATAAACCTAACTCTTGACTGCCCGTGTGGAAATTGGTGGGCACCTAGAGTTTAGGAAGGAAAACAATAAACTCCGAGTCAGTCATGTGACTGGTGTGAGAACTCAAAACAGTTTATTTATCTTTAAAATCAAAAAAGAGGAATATTTTTAAATTCAATTCGCAATGCTTTTAAAAATGAGACTACCATAAGACCTCCCGCCACACACACAATGCAAACGCAGACTTGGAGGAGATTTCTTCTTATGTTAGTTAAAGATGCTTGATACGCATTAAAAAGAAACATTTGATATTATTACTAGTGCATAGTGTAGAACAAATCATTTCGAAAGTAGAATATAAATCTTAGCCAGCATAGGTACCATTATAGTATGCTTACTATAGCTACCATATTAAATGGCAGGTTCTACAACTAATACCGTACAAATCTCGTATTGTTTCTTTGGATTTTCAACAAATGGTCAGGCCAAGGAACTTCCCATTGCCACATGGAAACGCCTCTGGAAGGACGCCCCGAGAACCAAACCGTTCTCTGCTAAACAAGGCCGAGAACCCCTTTTCCCAAAGGATATTACAAACCCTCAGATATGCCACCCCCGGTCCTTTGGGACCTTTAAACGAGAGCTCTCTAACCAACATCACACCATAATAATAAGTGTTTCAACATGAGTAAATTTCTGGGCTCCATACCATGATACTACCCTTTTCCAGAAGGAATGGTCATACCCTAGGGAAGTTATCCCTGAAAACCTTGCCGCACAATTCCTGTTTCGACCATTACCGGTTTGTGAGGCTCGACGAAGTCTCGTCCACAAAAACACACTTTATACAAAAGCCATGCTTTGGGTCAACAAATGATCATAGAAATGATCACTAAGATAGATGATCAAACAAATGATCCTATCACAAATGATCAACACAATGATCATTTCACAGCAACACTCAGCATGTCACATTACCAAATTGGGAATATATCGCTGATAACCTTCAACTACATAACCTCCGAGCTCGTACGTCTCAGAGAAGGGTGTTAAGCTAAAAGAATAAATTCTCCGCCACCAACAGAAATATATTTGAAAGAAATCTGCTTTATATCTCAATTTGTAATGTCAGACATACAATCCATACAAGTCTGTTCCGGGCTCGAACAGAACCGAAGGCACTTACAAAGAAGTCCTTGCTATCCGGATAATCTCTAATCACGTCCGGACTTCCCATCACATATGGAGTCTCTATACCGTAGCTACTCGGTGCAAAGACAATCGACGAGTTGTCCTTTCGCTTTCAAAAAGATCCGGTCTTCAACACCGGTCTTCAAATGCAATTCATAACGACGTATCACATATTCGAAATGGGTTATACGACCCCATGGTCCTTTCCCGGTTAACCCGAATAGTGAGCGCTTATTCAAAAATAAGTGTGGCATTCAAATTCAAACAAATCACATCAATTACCCATTCAAAGGGAAATATTGATAGTCGGTTATTGAACTATCAATGGATATGCACAACATCACCAGATTCCAAATAATTTTCCAAATTATTTATTTTCCAAAATATCTTTACAAGATATAGAATTTCAATACCTTAAAAATAAATCAATATTTATCTTTAAACAACTTCCCTTTTTATTCATAAATTCCATAGTGAATTTTCATTCCAAAATATCCATGCATATACGATTTCAATTATTCATTTCAATTTATCTTCAAAAAGATAAATTCTCAAAATATTCACTTTATATTGGAAAACATTTCCATACTTATTTATTCATAAGTGATTCACAAAACATTTATTTTTCAACACTTGGAAAATATTCAAATATACTTAAATCGAGATTAAGTATATATTTTATTCTTTAAGGAAATCATTCACTTAAACGTATTTATTTGGGCCAAAACGAATGTTGCGTAAAACATCGTTACGACAACCCAAAATCACTAGTATAGGGATTCGAAATTAAAATAGATATATAAATCCCAATACTATACAAAACATTTCCTTTCGGAAATCATTTACTATAACAACAGTGTTATAGTCCACCATTTCCTTCTATTTCTCGACAACGTCTATTTCAACAATAAATGTTGAAATCTATGGTTTCGAATCTCAACACATTTTAAAACATCGTTAGATCGTTTTAATTCTATTTAAAACATCAAATCTAAACATTTTCTTTAACATATTATTCACTATTCAAAACGTGAATATACTACGTTAACCAATTTCATCATTTCTATACATTTCATTTTAAAGGATTATTCACAGTCAAAAACGTGAATATAACTTCATAAATAAGTTATAAAAATTAACTTATCAAAATAAGTCGTTTGCGAATTTATAAAACAACGTTTATAAACTCCATTTCTATTTATTTTATAACAACTTCCTTTTATACATCTCCTTTATTAACCTATCTCAATTCATATCTCATGATATACTAGAAATTCATACTATAAGTCAAATACTTATAATTTATTTGTTTGCCAAAAATCGTTCCTTTGAACTTCATAATTATAAATCTTATAACTTATAAGATTCAATTATTTAACCAAAACCATTCTTTTAATAACTTTATAAATTTTATAAACCTACTGCTTATAAAATTCCATTTATAACTTCACCGTTTATAATTCTATAAATTTCATTCATTTATGAAATTCATTCACAATTCATTCTAATACTTATAAAAACTCATTTTATAATTCAAATGTTTTAATTTATAAATATCAATTTATAAATCCTTTATAAAATCAATTTACACTATTATTTTAAAACATCTTTAATCTCCTTTATAATTTCACCATTCTCTTGATTTATAAAAAAAATCAAATTTTATAAATCCTATATTTAAACCTTTTATAATAAATTCAAAAATCCAATTTAATTATTTTATAAAAACATTAACCCATATTTCTCAAAAATCAATCTTTAACCGTATTTCTCAAAATCATAATTTTTATAACTTTAAAAATTATAACGTTTATTTATTTAAAATGGATCAGTTCCAAAAATATTTTATAAACGTATACTTTCAAAAATCACTTTAAAATCATTTTAAAATCCCAAAATTTGGTTCAATCATGCTACACACCAAATAGTCAATCACGACTACAACGATATCATATATCGATATG
Source organism: Allium cepa (assembly GCA_030765085.1). Classification (NCBI taxonomy): domain Eukaryota; kingdom Viridiplantae; phylum Streptophyta; class Magnoliopsida; order Asparagales; family Amaryllidaceae; genus Allium; species Allium cepa. Next base: position 449,120,980 of record CM060931.1, read on the forward strand.
ATAATCAATCAAATATCAAAATATCTGAAATCAAATAAAAACTGTTGAGGAATCCAGTTGGATCCCTCCAACCTATTTTCCTGCATCCACAAACATTAGCACAATACCAATTTCGCTCCAGTACGAAATTATCGCGGTATATGGGATTTATAATATTATTCGCTTAATAGACGGCGCAATAGGGTCTCATCCGCTAAAAAAATGCGGGAAATCAATAACTGCAATATATACATATGCCAATATATATATATATATATATATTGCTATTATATATAATACCAATTTCACTGTTTATGAAATATTCGCGGTATATGTTTTTAATAAATAACATCCGCTTACTAACGGCGCATAATGTCTATTTTAACAATCAATAGATAACAATCATCATTCAAACATGCATTCAAATATTTTAAATCTAACTATTTAAAATAAAATCGAAACCGATTCGATTGAGTGAGAGTTCTCACCTTGATTTCAATTTCGTTTTAGCGATTTATTTCGAATAAAATTAAACGAACGTTTAATTTTACCCAAAATTCTCACTAACTCCAAACGACTCCAATCCAATTCCATCACGTAGTGCTCGTCCATACGATTCCAACGCAACTGGTTTCGCGCGTTTTTGACCTCGTATGAAAAAGATATGCATTTATGAACTTACACGATTTTTATAATTAAATTTTACGACAATTTCTTTTTTAATTATTACCTACAATCACCACAGCCACAAGATCCAGCATCAACAAATCCTAGCCGTGCATACCCCTCCCCCTTCTCCTTCCTCACGCGCTCCATCTACAGACAATATACGCAACACATAACCCATCTATGAAAATTAGGGTTCGATTTTGCAACTTTCTCGCTCGACGATAATCGATCAGAGACCCTCATACGAACCCCCCTCGCAAGAGCCACGCTCGGCCCAAACATGGAGGAGCTCGGTCGAGCCCCCAGCACGCAAATCGAGGCCGAACGGCCTGCCTTCATGGCTCCCCAACGACCACCACACTGCTCCATTCGCGATCATATCCGTATGGATCTCTAGATTGCCTTGTGCTCTACGTTTTTCATTTAGAAAGTATTCAAAAATATTGAATGGATTGGAAGAGATTAAGGAATGAAAATTGGAGATTGCTGGCCATTGATTCCATTAGTCGCGGCCTGCATATATTAGGGTTTAGGTTTTTTTTTTTTATTTGTGTGAATGGAGCCCTATTTATAGAAAACGAACGACACTATTCATCCAGGTTTTCCGAACTCCGATTTACGCGCCGTAACCAGCGTTTCTAGGGTTTACCCCGCGTTCTGGACACAATGGAACAGGTTTCGGAAGCTAATTCGGACATCTGTGCGAGTTATGGCAATAAACGTTCAATTTAAATTAAACCGATTTAAACGATTTTCTAGGCGTTTTAATTTGTACCGGACAAACGGTAAATCCAATTGACACGAAATTTGAAACCTTACAATAATATCACATTATGGATCCGATGAAACTGGTTTCGTCGAAATCCGAGACTTTTGGAAAAATGGCTATTTTAACTCGCCAAATTAATATTAAAAACAATTCGATGCGTTTCGAGCTGCCACGATCAAACGACAACTCCGTTTGCTACGAAATTTGAAATCCGGTAATAACTAACTATTACGGATCCAATGGAACTGGTTTCGTCCAATTCTGAGACTATTCAAAAATTGACTATTTTCACTAGTCGATTTAAATATTAAAATATTCAATTTTCACAAATTAACTTTTAATTCGATTTTAAAAGTTCTAAAACATCTTTCCAACTTCAATATGATAAAATAAAATTTTACAAATCATTTTCAATCATAATTGACCCAATTTTCAATTATTTCCATAATTTAACATATTAAATTATTGATTTAATTATTCAATTAAATCCAATTATTCGAATTAAAATTTATTCGACTTATAAATTCACTTATTAATATTTAAAATTAATTAAATATTTAAATTTTAATTATTAAAAATCCTGGGTCGTTACAATAAACGAACATTTCAGTTACCTCCCACCCATTTTGTCAAGAGTTGCAAACTTTTGAAGAATGCATCTTTTCCAATCTGATTTTCTAAGGGGTTGTTTCTCAAATGGCTTCATATTGCTTTTGCATAAATCTCCCACCATCCCTAAAGCAATCATTCAGTCCAAAAGCAAATTAGACAAGCGCTCTTTCACTCCACAATATTTGAATCTGGAGCTAATTCACTTCTTAGCCTCTGCACACTCATTCTACACCATTTTTGAAGGTTATAGAAGTTTTACTCAGTCATGACTACTTAGTGTATTGAAGACACAATAAATAGTCAAGTTGTTTATTTTGTAAAAGGAAAGATTGAAGTCCTCTTGCGTAGTCAGTGTTGAAGTCCTGTTCGGTTGTTCAGGCGGAGTTTATACACATGTTCCTCTGGGTGAAGTAAGAGTGTTGATAGTGAAATTCCAAAGAGATGCTTAAGGACTGGATGTAGGAGAGGTGCTCCATGCTAGGATAAAATCGATTGTGTGATGTACTTTACTATTTCCGCTACATTTACATTATATTATACAATTGGCTATCATTGATCCTATGCATAGTGACTAACAAGTGGTACCTGAGCCTTGAATTCTATTGATCATCGAAACATTATAGAATAATGGCCAAAAAAAATCCAGTCAAAATGCAGCAATCAAAATCCGTGGTACAATTAAAGAGACCGGTGAGGACTACAGAAAGATACTTTTTTATTTACAAATTTCAGTAAAAGATAATAATGAATTAGTTAGTACAAGTAATAAGATCTCAAAACTTTTTTTATTTTATTTTAGAAAAGATGAAATCTATCGAACTTGAATATGAGAAAATGAAAAATGAGAAATACTTTAGAAAATAAACTGTGTTTTGAAAAATAATTTATCACTCTCAAAGATTTTTTAAATGAAAAAACACTATATTTAAAAAAGATAAAGAAAAATTTCAAAAGAAATTTTCGATTTGAAATTTTGTTACAATCTTCAATAGATAATTCAAAATCTTGAATTTTTCTTCTCGAAAATGAGAACTATACATTAAAAAAATGAGAATTTTGAATCAAGCAAAGAGATTTATATTTTGAAAAATGATCATATTTCATTTGAAAATAATAATTGCGAATTTAAAGCTAAATTCTAAGAACTTAAAATGAAGTCAAAAAATTTAATAAAGGTCAAACCAATTTAAACATTATTTTATCTAGTTCTAGACCTTTACACGATAAAAGTGATTTAAGATATAATAAAACTAATTATATTTATAGTATTATGTTTGATTTCGTGTGTAGTAAAAATGTTAATCCTAGTACTAGATTTCGAATAAAATCTAAATCTATTTTTTAACGAAATTCGAATACTTCTATAACCAATAATATCTATAATATCTCCAGAAGTACAAAATCCTTAATAGGAAATACAAATAAAAAATTTCTATGTATTTGGGTTCCTATAAATTGGAAAAACAAAGAAAAATACATTGATGGTTATTTTGATACAGTAGCTAATAATGAAAATTTTATTTTGAAAGTTTCCACCAAACCCTCTTGGGTATGGATACCTTCCACTTAACCCTTTGGACCCTAACGTAGAACATAGATGCCAAAATATAGAATTTACTTTTTGCAGGCACCCAAGAAAGGCGAAAGATGAGATGAATTTTAAATAGCAAATGTTCCGTACATATTATAGAGAACAAGCATTTATGAATAATAAAACTGCATCAAATTCGGTATATCCAACTCTTTTTTCTCTTTTTGTAAATAGTATTGGATTGGTATTTCTAATTTTAGAGTATCATAAAGTAATATTTAAAAAGAAAGTAGATATTTTTTTCATAAGACATTGTTTTTAAAAATGCCGAAAATATTTAAAACATTTTCCATTATGCTATACAAGTATGAAAAATTATTTTAAGGAAAATAAAAAATTTCTCTTTGAAAGCAACAAATGTTTTTAAAGGTATAACTATGCTCAATATTACATAAATCATTTTTTACCTAACATTAGCCAATATAATATACATTTTGTTAAATATTTTCAAAATTGGCTACTAATTATAGATTTTTTTAAAAAGGCTTAAAAGGCAGAATTTAAACTATATAGAAATATCATATATAACATAGTGCTAAAATATATAATAGCACATACTCAAAACCATCCATGCTTTGTACCGAATATTTAAAAACTAAAAAGGAAATACTTGGATTTTTTAAGTCAATTATGAGTATTAAAAAAAATTGACTAAATTAATATACGACCCAAAACCAATGTTGATTTTCATCCTTTTTGTTAATGACTAATGGGGAGAAAATTAGGAATCTTGATAGGAGGTGTATATAAATTCAAAGAGGGCACATATTAAGAGGGAATAATAGTATTATTTATTTATTTTGATAGTCATATGTTGTCAACATTAAAAAAGGGAAGAATGTTGAAAACGCGATTTTAGTGTTTTGATAATAACAACCATATGACAATGCTACTAATATGTTTGTCGAGTTATTTCATGTCAAATACATATATGATGGATTATAAAATGATATGAGCTAAAATGGATATTAATGTAAAGAAATGGGAGAGGAAGCCAAGACTTTAATTTGGATCAACAAATTAGAAGACTTTGTTTAACCAACCATGCTACAAACACAGTCTTCAGAATATGCCCTAGTAAAATATGCCCATGCAAATTATATTGATGACAAATGGCAGTAGCAAGATTAACTATGGCCACCATGAAGGAAAGAAACTCTTTACCCACTCAACTACAACTACCTTTTGGTAGGATTTGTTAGCAGTTTTTCTTATTGATTAACATAATTGGAAAATAAAGCGTTGAAAATATGTACATTTTAGGATTCAAACTCAGGCACCTAAGGAGACAACACACCTCAACCAATATACCAAGCAATTTTTGATAAGGTAGGCAATTACAAATGTATACGTGCGTAGAATTAAAATGGGGGGAATAAAACGGGACAGAAGAAAAAATCGATCTCAAGTGCTCCAGCAAAGCATAATGCATCTTTACCACTACACCGTATGTCAATACGATTTGAGATGAAATATTAACGGTTTTATAGCCATTATAAATGAACATTTTAATTAGTGTAAATTAGCCACAAGGGCTACTTTAGCAGTGCAGTTAGTTTTTAGGACACACAACTAAAATAATTACTTTTAAGGACAAAATGCAAAATAATTAGTTTCTAAGGCCTAAAAACCTATGAAATTATGTCCTTGAAAGTAATTGGACTGCTAACTTTGTCCTTAAAAGTAATTATTCTACTGACTTTGGCCTTGAAATTAATTTCTGTGGATGTGTGTCCTAGAAACTAATTGGACTACAAAGTTTGTCCTTCTAGTTAAATGCCCCATTTAATTACCTCCCACCCATTTTGTCAAGAATTGCAAACTTTTGAAGGATGCATCTTTTCCAATCTGATTTTATAAAAGGTTGCATCTATCTATTAGCTTCCTATTACTTTTATATAAACCTCCCACCATCCCAAAAGTAATCATTCAATCCTATGCTCTAAACCTACTCTCATATTGCTTCTAAAAGCCTTAAACTCATATTCACTCTAGAAGCAAATTTAGAAAAGAGCTCTTTCACTCTAAAATATTTGAATCTTGTACTAATTCACTCCCTGACCTCTGCACACTCATTCAACATCATATTTGAAGGTTGTAGAAGTCGTACTCCATCATGAGTGTATAAAGACATAAAATACAGTCAAGTTATTCCTTTGTAAAAAAATTGATTGACGTCCTATTGCGGAGTCCTCGGATAGCCAGTGCTAAAGTCCTGCTCAATTGTTCAGCTAGAGTCTGTAAACATGTTCCTCCGGGTAAAGTGAGAGTGTTGATAGTGAAATTCCTAAGGGGTGCTTAAGGTCTATATGTAGGAGAGGTGCTCTAAACCAGTATCAAATCGACCATGTGATCTTCTTTACTATTTCCGCTGCATTTACATTATTTTTTACAATTGGCCATCTTTGATCCTATTTTTGGAGAAATCTATATAGCAGTTTCCCTGTAACATTACAGTTCCACCCAACCTCCATCAGGGCATTGTACTATTCGCACAAGACCCAATGATTTATGTTGTAAAGACCGCCTTTCTTGCATCGAAAGACAAGCCACTAAGGATATAAGAAAGAGAACAATAAGAAGAAAACTACATTATCACAGAATCTCACCATGAATCATAACAAATATGATAGATAACCTAGAATATTACATAGTCATTTCCATAATATTAGTACATCAAATTCAAATACATTATAACCTTCAACTGTACAATTATAACTACTTGCTTATACAAAAATACATAGATCATACATAAACACAAAATGGAATAAGATAACAATTAGATAATGGTGAAGCCGCTTGCTCCAGCTCCTTCAAAATGCTTCCGTAAGAAACCTGGATCACTTGGATACTCATAAAAATTTGAGTACCCAAGAGTTTTAGGAAATGAAAATAAAACTCCGAGTCAGACATGAATCTATATGAGTAAACTCAAACAACTTAATTTTTTCTTTTATAATATGCTTTGAAAGTCAATGGTATCTCATAAGACCACACCGCAAGTAAACATGGACGGGATTGTACCTTATGATAACCAAAACACTTTATATAGAAAACCGGTGATATTATAATAATATCAAGGAATTTCTAGTAAAATAGAACATAGTGAAAATGCTTGCATCTCACATTCTAACATACTTTGGTACAACTAAATCCGTACATCACTTACTGGAGAATGGATTCCATACAATTACTGGGCTACTAGGGTACTGCCTATCATGGTGCATCTCTAGATAAAATAACATCAAGGTCGAACCTATCGACCCCTGCCAATACAAGACCGACCTTCCCTTTACTGGATAGTACCGAATAAGATCACCCCTCTGCTGGGATCAACAACCATACCGAAGCATAAATAAGTAAATAGTTAGGACTCTAGCTAGGGATGACCTTACCTTTATGGGAGTGACCCACCTAGCCTTGCTGCATCTCCTATGTTTTGGTCATTCCTGGTCGATGAGGCCCGAGGCTACATTTACCTTTATTATAGCATTACCACTTGGAATGTTAAGATTGCCTTCCAGATGTTGACACAATGTCAGCACTCATCCATATAAGTCGTCCAGGAGATGAACGAACCGAAGGCACTATCTCCACTACACCAGTTTTGGATTCACCCTTTGGGTTAGTAGCGAACAACCCTTTCCCTTCAAAGTCTTCGTCTTGGACCTTGCCTTTACAATTTCCACTTCAAGCATTTTACGTTGATTCGAAATGGTTTTCGAATAACAACTAATATCTGATCCCGGTCTCTCCAAACCAACGTTCGGTAATTTAAATGGTCAAGTTTTTTATAGTGTACTTTCCCACTATTAGGGTGTGAAGATTTACATATAGACATACGTTCCCTATGCTTAGATTATCATGACCCACTTATCGAAATTAACCCCCTCGTATTCATCAAGTTCTCAAAGTGCGGTATTTTTGATAAGTACAAGTCGACTTACTTTCAATAAAATGCATCATCGTTTTATTACAACTACTTTAGTTCATTTAACTATTTAATAGCATGGACAAGAGATCCTTAGTTTAAAAACAATTTACTTAAACAAGAAAATTGGTTAAAAATAAACAACCGATAAAGTTTTAAAAGAAACTTCAAAATAAATAACCCTTGATTAAATCATAACTTCAAAACTCAATTAAACCTTAATTAATCTTAATTAAATCAAAAATAAATCATTGATAATCCTAATTTTATCTATAATTAAACCTTAATTAAGCTTTAAATAAATTACATTTATTTAAGAAATTAAACCCTAATTAAGTGGAGAATTAACTTTTATAATTAAATAATAATTAATTAATTAACTCTAATTAAATAATTAATTAAAGTAATTAAACTTGATTAAATAAAAATTAGTTTCTTTTTTAACTTAATTAATCATTACTTAAAACTTACTTAACTAAAAATATTTAACTTAGTTAATAATCTTCTTTAAGTCTAATTAATTTGCACAATTACTTAATTAATAAATTAAATAATAATTTGCCTAATTATAACTTAGATAAATAATTTAAAAAATAATTAAAACTTAAACGTCTGACTTACTTAATTAGTTTGAAATGAGTTTCCGAAAACAATCCAAAAGAAAATACTTTAAAAACATGAAATCGTGAAAATTTTCAAACTGCATGCATGGCGACCTTCTCTATAAACGCAGTTCACTAGAATTGATTTTTAGGTGAATACTCCACTTTAACTCTAGCTATAACAAATTTGAAAACACAAATGTAAAAGTTTTGAAATTTGAAAATAAAAGCGAAAACTTTGAAACCATTTTCCAAATTCAAAGCTAGAAAAAGAGCTTTTCATTTTCAACTCGGATCCAAAGTCCTTTGCGACTTTTCAAGGTGCTACCTTCACCATATCTACATCATATACACTTGGTTTTGTTTCATAAACATACTACCATCATATCATAACCAACCAATCACATATCCATATCCTAATATATTATATAACAACCAAATCACAAATCCAAGGTCAAACACAATCATATAATCATATGCTATCAAATCAACATGATAATTCAACACCATAATATTACAACATGTAGTTCATTAAATTCAAGTTAATTTCTTTTCCAAAAAAATGTTTAACTCATTGAAACTTTTTAATTCAAGGTGAACTTTTTCCAAAACTTGAACATACTTTAGAAACTTGCAAAAACGAAAACTTCGGTTGCTCGGACACTAGAAATGGATCGCCCAAATGAACTTTGGGCTTGGCCAAATGAAATTTGGGCTCAGCCTAAAGGAGTTTTAGGCTCAGTCCAAAGGGGTTTGGGGCTTGGCCTAGGCCTTGTAGGGCACAACCGTGATGGGTTTTGAAAACTTATAGGTTGCAACTTGGAAGAAGAGTGTTCTAGAAGATGTAGAAATGTTTTAGCGAGAACTGGAACTATTTTAAGTGAAAAGAAATAATTTTTTTCCTCATTTTAGAGTTTTAGAAAGGAAGCCATGAATGTGTTTGCTTAATAGAAACGAGAATATGAAGATAAAGGTGTATATATAGGCTTAGGGAATTAATTAAAAAAGATATAAGTGTTTATATTAAAATATATGTATGCAAGTATTACCATGCCCCTCCACCCCTTTAAATCTGTCCATTTCAAGTGCCCCCATCCTTTCATTATTCAATCCATGCACTTGCACTTGTGTTGAAAAGGAGCATTATATATATATGTGTGTGTGTGTATGTATGTATATATATCTTTACAAAATATTTCTTTTATCCTTATATATATACACTTAAAAGAGAAGCATATGCATGCACATATGCACATGTATTCATCATGTTAAGTTGGTATATATTATGTGCATGTATGTTTACAATAGTGCTATAATATTTTAATTGACTTTTAACCAATGAAAAATCGATATTTTGGAAAATAATCTTTGGTCACATTTTCTGTTTCTCTATAAACTATATATGTTTGTCAACAAATTTTGAAAATGATTTTGTCATCATTAGTTATTTGAAATAGTAATATTTGTTAATAAAAATCCATTTATTAATTTTTTAGAATATAATTAAATATTCGTTTAGATAGCAAATAAATTCTGAGTCGTTTCACTGTCCCCCTTAAAAGGATTTCATCCCGAAATAAGCCAACAAGACAATGATTCAAACAACGCAAAAAGCCATATATTCATACATTAAAACACATACAAATACATACACTAAGCATCTATAGCAAACAAACATACATAATACATACAACCTACGACTAGGTATCCTAACATCAACTTGATATAAGCTTCTTTCATGCGATCCACCGTCTCCTAAGTGCAGTCTCTTGGATCCTCACTCTACTGAATCTTAACCAGTCGCACCACCTTGTTACACAATCTCTTTTCGTTCTGATCCACAACATAAACTGGATGTCCAACCACCTTCAGGTTCGATTCTATTTCCAATTCCTCTTGAAGCGATAGCTCCACAATCAAAGATGGGTCATGAACATATTTTCTCAAACGAGACACGTGGAACACAATATGAACACCTGCCAATCTCTTTGGCAACTCGACCCTATAACCAAGCAATCTGATCCTCTCAAGAAGACGGAAGGGTCCAACAGATGTTGGATCTAACTTCCCTACTTTTTTCAAATCTAAAACTCCTATTATTGGTGAAATCTTTACAAACACTAATTCTCCAACCATAAATTTCAAATCCCTTGGCCTCTTATCCGTAAAACTCTTTTGGCAATCCTGGGCTTCCTCCATTCTTTTCTTAGTTACTGCAACTTTTCTATAACCTCATGGATGATGTGCAGGCCAAGTACTAATCTACCTTCTGTCTCAACCCAACATGTTGGTGACTTGCACGGTCTTTCATATAAGGTTTTATACAGTGCCATTCTGATGCTTGCTTGGAAACTATTGTTGTAGGAGAACTCAACCAAATGTAAACGATCCTCCCATAATCCACCAAAATCTAGAATACATGCCCTCAAGAGGTCCTCTACAATCCGATTCACTCACTCTGTATGTCCGTGTATTTGGGGGTGATATGTTGTACTTAAGCTCAACTTTGTTCCGAGAGTTGTTTGTAATGCTTCCCAAAATTTACTAGTAAATATCGAGTCCCGATCTATAAAGACCCGTAAAATTTTCAATAATTTAATTTGTTAAGTTAATAAGTTTTGGTAATTTAATATAAAAAAACCTTATTAATTTAAAATTGAACGATGGTAATTAGAACTAATTAGTAACAATTGAAATGAAATTACAATTTAGTGAAGTAATGAAAATTGGTATACTTGGCTATAAATTAATGTAAGAAAACTAATGCAAATATTTAAATTTATAAAAGGAATAACATGAAATAAAATAAAAAAATTGGGTATATAAGAATGGTAACATTTTCTATTAACAATGAAATTACAAGTGTGAATGTTGAATCATTAATGAGATAATATATGGTTAATATAAATTGAAGTAAATCAGTGTTAATTAAGTAATTGTAACATTTGATTTGTAAATAATAATGAATTCATTAATGTGATTTAAAGTAATAGTAACAGTTGTAAGTTACTATTTAATTGGTTTATTAATTTAGTTGTAAATGTTAGATTTAGGTATAAAATTTGAATATAAGAAAATAAGGGTAAGTGTGGTGCAAATAAATGAATTAGTATAATTAATAGTAATTGAATGAATTCAATATTAGGTAGGTAATTACAATACTTAGTTGAATATAATAAACTTGAGTTAATAAAGATAATGGTAACAACTAATATAAATTGGCTATTTAGGTTTTAAAGTGAATTGTAAATCAATTGTATTCAAATGTAAATAAATGTTCATTAATGAGAATTATTGCAGCAATGGGAGGTGTGAATGTATAAATTAACTAGAAACGTAAATTTATTTATAAAGTAATAAACTGGTAAAAAGAATGGAACCAAGGTAAATTTATTTAATTGGTTTCAAACCTTAACTAATGTGTACAATTGACAAGAGTACACATTTAAAAAAGTAACATTTACACAAATTTAAGATGTAAAAAGAGGTGTATTATTGTAATGGAATATAAAATTAATGTAACCAGGTTTATATAGAAATAGTGGGCATAGTATAAATATGGAAATTAAATCAAATAAAATTATGCGAATTAATTTTAATTGATTGGAATGTAATCTATAATAAATAAATAAATTTAATGATGAGTAAATGAATTTAATTACTATATTAATTGAAAACTAGGATGAAATGGGAATGCATATTTTATTCATAAGATAATATAAATGAATGAAACCTATTTGAATGAACTAATTGAGGTTTCAATCATAATAAATGTATACATTTGATAAATTTAATAAAATAAGCAATTTCGGGAAATTTTGTATTTTTGGTCAATTGGAAGTCAAAGTTTGACCATGGTTGAAAATTTTAAATTTGAATTTTTAAATGCTAATCTTTTACTTTGTAAATGTATTTTATTTTAATATTTGTTCTGCTTTTCGTTTCATGAAATTCCGATTTATACTTTTAGATTTGGATAAATTACAGCGTTTTACACGCAATAAATTTATGTATTTTCATTCTATATATACATTTATTTCTATATTTTTCCTATATCCATCTCTTCGTTTATTTCTCTATTTATTTGTCTAGGCTTTTATTGTATTCATTGGAATTTATATGTTTATATCTTTTATAAAGAGTTGGAGAAAATCAAAGGGTATACGTTACTTTGTTAAATGCTTGCCTTTTTAATTTTCTATCCTCTTTATTAATTCTTAGCGTTTGTCACCTATCATAGCCGTGCATTACTCTATCAAATCACATACATATTGTTCCTTAAACTCCTCTTTTCATTGCGTGCAAACAAAGGAAAAAATTAATAAATACATCAAGTTATTTGTTGCCTTTTTATTTCCCAAACCATTCCAACTCCTGCCTTTTATTGCGTAGCCTCTTTATTTCTTGCCGTTTTTTCTTTTGGACTTGTATTTACTTAAACCTAGCCGCCATCTATTTTTTTTTCACGTACAAAGTTTCTCATCTCCTTATCTTATTCATTTGCGTGAAGAAAAAAATACAAGATCTAAAGTCATGGCTTCCTTCTTCTTTCTCCTTCTTTTTTTCATTTTTTTTCTTCGTCTTCCTTCAAGTTAGGCTCGGCCTCCATCTTCTCCTAGCACACCTCTAACCATCGTGACCAAGCAACATAAGATAATGGTTGAACCCATATGTAGTGTAGTCGAGCCATTGATTGATTAAGGCAAGTTATGCCACTTTGATTCGTTATTTTTCCATTATTTTAACCTCTATTCTTTTGTATTGAATCATATTCTTATGTATGTAATATTTGTTTGCATACAAGATTTGGATCTGACTCTTCATCTTCATCCACTCAAGTTTGCATTGTGCTTTGTCGTGCTTTTTCGTACTTTGTGGAGTTTGGATTTTTATTCTGAATTTGTCAATTCTAGCTTTTAAAAGGTGAGTTTTATCACTCTAGACTACATACTTATATTATTGTGAAATGATGACAAGTGAATTGTATAAATTTATATGCTATTTCCATACATGAATGTGATATGTTATATGATGTTAAATGCTGTTTATATATTTGTTGCATCATCTAATATGTTATTATATGCTATAATATTCATTTTATTTACTGTATCTCACACTGCAAGTTCCCTATCACTATGGGTTAAAATGATACATACCCGAACAGACTTTAGAATAAGGAAAATCACTATGGGCTGAAATGATAGGTTCGAGTGATCTTATTAATTTTTATTGTATTTATTTTACTTGGATTGCGGGTTTGAGATGATAGAACCCGGATTTTTCTTTTTAAATTACGGATAGAAATGATACATATCCGTATCACTTGACCTAGGTTAGAAATTTTTATACAGGCCCATGGATAAATTTTTATGATTGTTTTCTAAAATTATTAAGTATTTTGAATCTTTAAATATATGGAATTTTGATTTAAAAAGCTGATTTATTGGTTTAAATATATAAAGAGATATTGGCTTCCAACAAGTTAAAATTTTATACTGATAATTGGATTTAAATTGTAAGTTAAATTTTTTTATCTAGCCTTAAATGGTAATTTAAAGAGCTTTAATTGTGATAAATAACTTAATAATTAAAGTTAATTAATATGGAATTTAAAGTCTAAAATGGTAAGTTATTTGTTGAAATAAAAGAAGTAAAAGAATGTGTTTTTGACTTAATAATTAAATTATAGTTTAATTTGGATATTTATTGATAAAATTTTATTTTATTAAATCATAAGTTAAATGATCTCCGAATGAATATTTTAAAGTGGGAAATGTGATTTTTATATGTTAAATTGGCTAAAAATTGAAATTTTAATGTAACTGAAATATACAATGTTTTTGGAAAGTTTATAATTGAATGAATAAACTTATGAATGCTACAACTTTGAAATGAATATTATTTGACATTGAATATAAATGGTTAAATGAATCTTGTTTGGTAGATATTAACATTGATTATATATGGTCTAAATAAATATGTTTCAAAATGTTTGGTTTCAGAGTTGTTATAACTTGAAAGTAATATGGATTTGGATAAGAAACTTTTGGAAATTGTATTAACTTAAGAATTGTCTTTAAATATATAAATTTGGAACTTATTGGAAATGGAAGATTTAAGAATATGACCTTATAAAGTGGTTTGGGTTAAGATGATTTAAAAAAATACTTCAAGTTTAGTAAACTGAAGGAAATATTCAGTGATTTGGGAATTTAAGTTTTAGTTAAATGATATATATATTATTACTTTGGGTTTGAAATGGGAATGATATATTGATTTGGTTTTTGAAGTGAAATAATAAAATATTTAGTTTTGAAATGGATATTAAATTTGAGAAGTATGTGGATTTGTAAATATTACTATTTTTGAAAATGGATATTATTTTGGAAAGTAATAGTATTTGATTTTAAATGGTTTTGGAATAGAAAAGGTTTTGAAATAAATATCCATGGCCAATAATGACGTTTGGTTGTTAAAGAAACCGTGATCGGAAGTTGTCATACTCTCTGCTAACTCCGAAAACCATTTTAACAATCGTGTACGTGGTGGAGATTCCAGAATGAAGTAGGATGGTGGCGGCGTTCCTTTAAGGTATATACGTGGATCCGACTCCCGTGAGTTGGCATAAGGTGGCTAAAACAGGAGCGTTACAGGCCAGTGAGGTAGCCCCTCTTATCGGACGCATTCCTTCGATACCATTCTATTACTTTGTGATTGATTGGGGCCATTTGATTTTTTTTAGGGTGTGGCTCGAGGTAGGCGGTAGCTGCGCGCGATGCGTCACCATCATCCCGGATGCATAATTGGTATATCTACCCTGGCATTGCCTTATTGTGCCGTGTCACTACCCTAGCGCGCCTTGTACGAGTTTGATTTGTGTCGTCCCTATGGAGTATCCTCTGGTAGCCTCCCGATCAGGAGGTATTACGATACTGTATAGACTACTGGCACTATTACGTGTTAAGGTGGAAAATGTAAAGCCTTAACGCTATTTTAAAGTAAGTTTATTTTACTAATAAACATTATTATAATAGCAAAATATTACTACATAGTAAATAGTTTATCAGATCATTGGAGGATGGACGGTCCCAAGCATCCTTTAAGTTAGTTGTACCTTATATTACAGTTCACTTGAGTTGGTTTACATTGTGCAAGTATGTATGTCCCGACTTGAGTATTTTGTGTTTTTCTTTTCGCTCGGGTCAGACTGAGTGATACAACATTCGAGACTCACCTTTAGAGTTTGAGCTTTTCTTGAAGATCCAGCTATCTATTTCATTTCAGTTATCCAGTTGATTCCAAGGATGTATTCAGCCTTTGTGCTTGATTATCATATTGTTACTTCTGTTGTATCTTGCTCATCTCTGATGTATATTTATATAGTAGCTTCATGAACTACTTTTTCTTTGCTTCCGCAGCATTTTATTACTCTGTGTCTGTGATCTGTGATCTATTTATTTAGTGTATATTCTGAGTTTTGCCAAATTTATTTTACAATTCGGTATTTCGATCAATTTAAGTCCGACATGTGCGGAGGCGAATGGTTGAAGATATCGGGTGTTACAGATCACTTACAATACTCAAAGGAACTCAATGCAACCTAATTATCTCACTCATAAAAATTTCAGCGAAAGAAGCATCGGTCCATGTTGGCCTTACTGGAATAAAATGTGCGCTCTTCTAGTCGATCCACGATAACCCATACTCCTTTATTTCCTTTTTTGGTTCTGGGCAAACCATCGATAAAACCCATTAACATCATTTCCTATTCCGAATTAGGTATTTCCAAAGGTTGTAATAATCTGGCTCTGATGTTCACCTTTGATTTGTTGACAGCACGAACACCTGCTAACATAGACTGAAATGTCCTTCATTCCTAGCCACCAAAATACTCTTTTCATGTCTCTATACATCTTATGAACTCCTAGGTGAATGCTTATCCTATATTTGTGGCATTCGTACAAAATTTCCTACCTCAGCCCATCCACATCTGGAACACACAAACGTCCGTTCATCCTTAAAATACCTCAACTATCCATCTCAAAACCCGAACATCCACCTCCCTCAACATCTTAAATTAATCATTCCAGTATTTTATCCTTCCTCTGATTTCTCATAATCCATTCCTAAAGTTTCATGGAAACCTCATAGCATTCTTACTTAAGGCATTCGCCACCACAATATCCTTCCCTGGCGTATACAGAATATCCGTGTCGCCGCTAGAAACTTCAACCACTTCTGTTGCCTCAAGTTTAGATCCTTCTGATTAAAAGATACTTCATGGATTCATGATCTGTGAAGAGCTTGAATTTTTCACCTAGTCAAAGAAACAAAACTTACTCCTAAAATCTCTAACGATTAGAAAAAAATTAAGGATCCTTACCTAGCAAGTAGTGTCTCCTTATTTTCAATGCAAAGGCAGCAGTTAGCAACTCTTGGTCATGCATAGCATCTTCTCATGAGGCTTCAACTGCCTACTTGCATACGCAATCACCCTACCATGCTGCATCAAAACAACACCTAGCCCCACTCCATAAGCGTTCGTGTAAAACATGAACCAACTTTTTCCATCTGGAACGGTCAAAACTAGTGTACTGATCAATCTCTTCATCAATTCCAGATCTACCTCTTTACACTTTGGAGTCCATACAAACTTCTTCTCCTTCTTAGTCAGCTTAGTCAAATGGGAGGAAATCTTGAATAAACCTCCTAAAGTATCCAGTCAAACCTGAGAAGCTGCGAACCTCGGTAGGAGTCTGCAGCCGCTTCCATTCCAGAACAGATTACATCTTCACTAGATCTACTGAAATACTTTCTCCTATCACAATATGTTCTAAGCATCTTAACTTCGATTTTCGAAAATGACACTTAGAAAATTTCGCCTTCAGGACGTGTCTCCTCATTGTCTCCAACACCACTTCCAAATGATGTTTATTCTCCTCCTTAAATTTGGAGTACATAAGGATGTCATCGATGAAAACTAACAAAAACTTGTTAAGAACATCTTGGAAAACACGGTTCATGAGACCTATAAAATATGCTTGTGCATTGGTTAGCTCGAAAGGCATAACCACCACTCAAAGTAACAATCTTGGCTCCTAAATGCAGTTAATGGTATATTATCTTCAGCAATCCTCAACTAATGGAATGTACTAGCTAAATTAACCTGAGAAAATACCATAGCTCCATGAAGTTGATCGATAAGATCATCGATGCGAGGTAAAGGATACTTGTTCCTAATGGTCCACTTATTCAACTCCCTATCATCCATGCACAACCTCAAAGATCCATCAGACTTAGCCACAAAAACTACAGTAGGTCCCTAACTCGAATGACCGGGTCTAATCAACCCCTTCTTCATAGGTCATTGGTTTTCTTTTCTAATTCATTCCACTCTTTCAAGGACATCCTTCTCTTGGGTTGAACCACAAGCCTAGCACTAGGGACTAAATCAATATAAAATGCTATCTCTCAATGCGGGGGTAAGCTATTGTCTTCTTCAAACACATCAAGAAAATTCTTAACAACCTCTATATAACTTAACCCATCTTGGGATGATTCTAGGGCATATAAGAAACTACACATATTAATACCAGGATCCTAGTTCTAGTGATGCAATCCTTTCAATACAATCTAAAATAGCTCCATATTTCGATAACTAATCCATACCAAGAATAATATAAAATAGTTTAAAATCTAAGACATACGGCTTGCAAGAAAAGTGATGAGAAAGGTAGGAAATTGGCACATTCTCACAAATCACATTCAAATGGGTTACACCACCTGTGGGGTTAGACACACACATAGAGTCTACTACAATACTGGGAATAAGATGAAATTTATCTATTGATTCATAAGAGATAAAACTATGAGAAGCACCGGTATCAAATAATTCTTGAAAAAAAATACCATTAATTAGTAAGGTACCTTCAAGGATGCCTTTTCCCTTCACATCTGTTGAAGTAGACGGTTCATTCTTAATGGCATATACCTTGGGCTGCTACACATTATTCATGTGTGAGCAATCTTTAATCTTATAGGCCGGATGAGGACAATTGAAAGAAAGAGAGTTCAGGACCATTGAAGAGAAGAGTCCACTCTGCTGCTCCGGAGCTTCACAATTCAGACAGGACCTTGTAATATGACCTTTCTGCTTGCAAAGGTAATAGCTAATATTCCTGAACTTGCCTCCTTGACCTTCTCCTTGTTTTCATTTTCTTGACTCTTCAAATTTGGATTGAACTTTCTCTTCTTAGAACCACCTCCACTTATATTTCCACCGGTTGGTGCTACTGGAGTCGGCTTCTTCTTTTCCAAGGCCCCATGCCTCAGAGCCATATCAACTAAATCCACAAAAGTACCTTTAATATGAGTATTCATTTTCTCATGGCACTCTTTCCTTATTCCCAAAATAAACATCTCATTTTTCTTTAATGGGGTATTGATCAATTCCGGTCCAAAACAGGATAGATCATTGAACTTCATCTCATATTCTGCTTTAGATAGATATCCCTGCTCCAAGTGCATGTAGTTGCGGTACATCCTCATCCTTCACGTGGTTGATAAGTATCGGTCCTCAAAAACTTCTTTGAAACGGCCCCACGAAAAGTTCTCCTTGGGAATATTTGAAGTAAGGGAGTCCCACCAAGCTGCTGCTCCCTCTTGCAGTTGCTATGCGACTAAGAATCTTTTCTGTTTATCGGATAAACCAAGACCTTTAAAAATATTTTTGCAAGACCATAACAAAGCTTGCAATTCCTTGATAGACTCGATTCCTTTAAATGGTTTCCCTCTAAGGTTAGTGTAATCCTTGCATAAGGTTGTGAAAATCACTCTTGGCTTCTCTAGTGCTGATTCTTCGGCAATCTGAACTCCTCTAGGATTTGGGGTTCGACCATTTATAGTTGTAGTGCTACCTGCTACCCTACCGCGTCTACCTCTGTTACTCATGCCTTACTACTTGGACATAGTAAGATAATCTTAGAATGCTTGGATGAGATAAATATTTAAAGAAGGGTACTAATCAAACCTATCAAGTTCATCTACTGATTAGACATACACACACACATATACATGGATAAAAATTACAAATACGCATTCTAGAAGTTGACCTCAACCAAAGCCTAAGTGTTCGCTTAACTTAGGCTATGATACCAAAATTATGATCACTATCTTCCTTGCACCAAAAGATGAGCCATTAAGGATAGAAGAAAGAGGTTGATAAGAAGAAAACTACATAATCATAGAATCTCACCACGAATCAGAATAATATATAATAGATATCATAGGATATTACATAGTCATTTCCATAATATTTGTGCATCAGAGTCAATATACAACCTTTAATTGGACAATTATAACTACCTGCCCATAAAAAAAATACATAGATCATACATGAATACACAATGGAATAAGATAATAGTTAGCTAACAGTCAAGCCACATACTCCAGTTCCTTCAAAATGCTTTCGTAAGAAACCTGGATCACTTGGCTACTCATAAAAATTTAAGTACCTAAGAGTGTTAGGAAAAGAAATAAAACTTCGAGTCAGACATGGGTTAGTTTTGAGTAAACTCGAACAACTTAATTTTTTTATTTTATAAAACACTTTGAAAATCAAAGGTAGCTCGTAAGACCATGCCGCACATAAACATGGACGGGTTTTTACCCTACGGTAACCAAAACACTTTACATAGAAAACCGGGGATATTACAGTAATGTCTAGGATTTTCAAGTAAAATAGAACATAGCTGAAATGCTTGCCTCTAACATTCCAACATAATTTAATACAACTAAATCCATATGAGACTTATAGGAGAATGGATTCCATTTAATGACTGGGCTACTAGGGTACCGCCCATTACGGTGCAACTTTAGATAAAATAACATCGAGGTCGAAACTATCGATCCCTGCCAACACAAAACCGGACTGCCATTTATCGGATAGTATAGATTAAGATGACCCCTCGGTTGGGGTTAGCTACCGAAGTATAAAAGAGTTAATAGTAGGGACTCTAGATAGGGATGACCATACCCTCAAAGGAGCGGTCTACCTAACCTTGCTGCATCTCCTATATTTTAGTCATTGTCGGTTGATGAGGGCTGAGGCTACATTTACCTTTATTATGGCATTGCCACTTGGAATGCTAACATTGCCTTCCAGATGTTGACACAATGTTAGCGCTCATCCGTACAAGTCGTTCAAGAGATGAATGAACCAAAGGCACTGTCTCCACTACACCCATTTTGGAATCGCCCACAGGGTTAGTAGCAAACAGCCTTGCACTTCAAAGTCCTCATCTTGGACCTTGCATTTACTATTTCCAATATGAATGTTTTAAGTTGGTTCGAAGTGGTTTTCGGATAACAACTAATATCCGATCCTGGTCTCTTCAAACCAACTTTTGATAATTTAAAAGGTCAGGTTGTTTATGGTGGACTATCCCACTATCAGGTTGTAAAGGTTTACATACGAACATATATTCACTATATTTAGATTATCATGACCCGCTTATTAAAATTAACCCCCTCGTATTCATCATGTTCTCGAAGTGCGGCTAATGTGATAAGTACTAATCAACTTACTTTCAACAGAATGTGTCATCGTTTATTCCAACTACTTTAGTTCACTGGGCTACATAATTGCATAGATAAGAGATCCTTTATTTTAAAATAATTTACTTAAAAAAGAAATCTGGTTAAAAATAAATAGCTAATAGAGTTTTAGAAGAAACTTTAAAATAAATAACCCTTGATTATATCATAAGTTTAAAACTCAATTAAGTTGTTAAATCATAATTATCCTAATTAATAATTTAAATAAATAATTTATTAAATAATTAAAACTTAAACTTTTGTCTTACTTAATTAGTTTGAAATGAGTTTTCAAAAACAATTCAAAAGAAAACACTTTAAACTTGAAATCGTGAAAATTTCCAAACTGCATCCATAGCGACTATCGCTATAAACACACTTCGCTAGAATTGATTTTTAGGTGAAAACGCCACTTTAACTCTAGCTATAAAATATTTGAAAACAAAAATGTCAAATTTTTGAAACTTAAAAACAAATGAGAAAACTTAGAAACCATTTTTATAATCCAAAACTAGAAAAAGAGCTTTTCGATTTCAAATCGGATCCCAAATCCGTTGCGACTTTTTAAGGTGCTAACTTCACCACATTTACTTCACATACACTTGGTTTTGTTTCATAAACATACTACCATCATATCATAAACAACCAATCACATATCAATATCCAAATATATTATTTAACAACCAAATCCCAAATCCAAGCTCAAACACAATCATATAACCATATGCTATAAAAACAACACGATAATTCAACACAACAACCACTATATTTTAGCACAATATTGTTCGTCTAAATAAAGTTAATTTTTTTTCCAAAATTTTTTTTAACTCACCGAAAATTTTAAATTCAAGATGAACTTTTGCTAAAACTTAATAATACTTCAGAAACTTTCAAAAACGAAAACTTTAGTTGCTCGAACATTTGAAATGGCTCAACTAAGTGAACTTTAGGCTCAGCCTAAAGCGGTTTTCGGCTCGGCCTAGGCCTTGTAGGGACGGCCATGATGTGTTTTGGAAATTTGTGGTTTGAAACTTGGAAGAAGAGTGTGGTAGAAGATGTAGAAATGGTTTAACAAGAACTGGAAGTGTTTTAAGTGGAAAGGAGTGATGTTTTCTTATTTTAGAATTTAAGAAAGAAGGCTATGAATATGTTTGCTTAAGTATCTTAGGATTTTGAACTGAAGAAGGAGATTATAAAAATGAGAATATGAAGACAAAGGGGTATATATAGGCTTAGGAAATTAATTAAAAAATTAATAAGAGTTTATATTAAAATATTTGTATGCATGCATTACCATACCCCTCCATCTCCTTATATCTGTCCATTTCAAGTACCTCCCCTCTCCTTTCACTATTCAAGCCATGCACTTGTACTTGTGTTGAAAAGGAGCATTATATATATAAATATTTACTTTTATCCATATATATACACACTTAAAAGTGAAGCATATATATGCACATATGTATATGTATTCATCATGTTAACATGGTTTATATTATGTGCATGTATGTTTGCAATAATGCTATAGAATTTTATTTAACTTTTAACAAATGAAAAATTGATTTTTCGAATAATAATTTTTGATCACATTTTCTATTTCTCTATAAACTCTATATATTGGTAAACAAATTTTGAAAATGAGTTGGTCATCATTAGTTGTTAATTGGAATAGTTTATTTGTTAATAAAAATCCATTTATTAATTTTTTAAATATAATTAATATTCATTTAAATTGCGATTAAATTATGGGTCGTTACATATGCACTTGAAACTTTTGGCCGACCTGTTGGTTTGTTCCACTATTGATACTAAAATTGGCGTATGATTGTGGACTCGAAATGGTAAGAAGTTAGTGATAAATTGTTGAAATTTCTTAACCCAAGGAAGATTAAAAAAGACTTCTATTAAGTTTAAAAAGGATGTTTTTTCTAGTCCTGACCACCATGAAAACCAATATCCATGCTTAGGAATTTCTTATAGCCTTGTGGCATACAAAATTTTATCAAACTTCTTCATCTTACCAAAAGGCACTATACTACCTCCCTTTTCTCGTCATATCTTCTAAAGAAATTGAAATCCCCTGAAATCATCCGAAATATTAAAACAATCATAGCATCTTTTATTAGATTCAACCATAATCTCTCCCAAAGAACATCTGAAATATGGGCTTAAACATATCTTACGTTACAAATCATGCTTCCTAAATTCTTCAGTTCAATTATAATATGTTGAACACTCATGCTTATAACACAAATGCAAAATACTATCAAATACTCACAATGGAAAATATCTGAGATGCCAACATATATGTATTTCTTATAGGTTAAATATTACTAATTCAACATAGTTAGAAATTAACTATTAATGTCGAGGTATAGTTATAAAAAAATACATATACACCATGTTAGCTCAAAATTAGAACAGATTTATTATTAAATTAATTTAGAGAATTAATTTTCCTACGTATACGAAGACGAATGATTATTTTTGAAGTGTGATTAAGAATACTTTTTTAGAATAATTAGTGATTAACATGTGCAACTCATATCTTCCATATTGGAAAAAAAGCCTGCGAATAGAGAGTCATTAATTTTATTTTGCTGATGGGAAATAAATTATTCTCCTCTTTGTTTCTTATTTCTTTATTGTATTCCTTATTCCTCGTAACCTTAAAAAGTGATGCAAAGCCATATATTACCATCCATATTTTAATAACTTAGTTGAACACAATAGAATAAAAATAGTACATCTATAAACTTGTTATATATACACTGTTGTATTATATAATAGATAATTAAATTATTCATAAGCTTACCCATATATAATGCAAAGAAAACGCGTTTGGCTATATCAATAAATGATGAATAATAAAAAATATCATTTGGAGTAAACATATCATTCAAAACTTACTTTCTTAATTTAATTTGATCATCATTTTTACAAATGCTAAATCATTATATACTTCTACATAATTTCAGTTGCATAAATGTGGCTTAGTAAACTTTTGCTAAAGTAGTCGAACTTGATTATTCATTCTTTGGTAGTTACTGTTTCATTGTTAAGTCTTACCACGGTTACGAATAATCATACGCTTGACCTGTGCGAATAATCCTTTAAATACTACACTGTATCATCTAATGAGTCAAATATAACAATTAGCGATTCTGGTTGTTCAAATCAAAGTTAGATAAAGCACTAAGTGTGAATAATCATTTAAATAATACCTTTAGTTATCTAATGATTTAAACATAACACATGATAATTATATTAGTATGCAATAACACATCTCATTGTGATTAACTTCAAATAAATATAAATCAAGATTATACCTTAACTTAAATGTCATTATATTGCTTTATAGTCTTCCATAGAAGAGTTGTAGTAAGTTATTACCACTGCTAATAGATAATTCGGGGTAACTTTGAAACCAACATATTAGTACGCATTTACTTGATCATTTATTCAATTAGTATCAGACCACTTCTAATAATAGTAATATCAAAATCAAACTACTTTGACTATGGTCATACAAGATTAAAGAAGAGAGAACATAATATTTTCCCAACCATGGAACATTGAAAAAAAAATAGTAGTATGGAATAGACTACACATTTGAAAAACCCAAAAAAAAATGGAATGGATCTGAATATGTAAGAGCAAAAATGTAAAATTGACTCACTATACATGTTTTTTTAATATAGATCCATAGTTTTCCGAATTCATCAAAAATAATTTTGATTTGGATATAGAATCGAACATAGCTTTGGAAAAACAAACCTTAATTTTCCTTTTGGGTTAATTTCGAGAGAAAGAGTGGGGAGGAGTTATGAGGAAGAGAGACATGGTATGCAATGTAGGATGGACTTTTATTTAGTTATTTTGACTGTATTAAATAATACATCCATTCAAATAATATTTTCTTTTTTGGCCGCATGATATACATCAAGAAATGAAATCTTATCCGTTCTTTGTCTTGGGTTTGTCTCTACAGTTAGATCTTAGTTTATTTATTATATAGATACATAATACATACATACATATATATATATATATATATATATATATGCACATACATATATATATTTATACTTGTTTACATTAAGATTGATTCTGATTATTTGAAAGGTTTTAAAGTTAAAGTAAACAATTTAAAGTTAGTTTTGATTAAGAAATAGTTCAAATCAAAATTACAATTTTATCAAGGTTAATTTTGTAAACCTTGAATTAAGAAATTATATATACACATGTACAGATAAGTATGCACGCGCGTATGTGCGAGCATGTGTGTACATATGTATACACACACACAAAAATACATACGTACATACATATACACACACACAATAATTAAATCATTGTTTTAAATTCCAAACAATATGTGACATATTTTGTAACCAGGCCAGCACGAAGTGAGTTGAATGGGTAAATTTCAAAAAACAATCCTATTTAGATCTTATCGGGCCTAAAGTCTAAATTTGTTTAGGTCTTATCTAAATTAACTTTAAATAAAATCAATGTTTTTTTTATTTATAACATAAAATCTTTTATTATTGTTATATTTATAGTTATAATGTAATATGTGTATTATATACACATATATGTGTGTGCATGTGCGATACGTTGTATACATGGTTTAATATGTCTATGTATAGACGTTGGGATTCACATCGCAACGAATATATTGACCGCTCTATATACATATTTGCATGCATATACAAATATACATATACACACATATACATACATACATATATGCATATATATGGCTTTATATTATTACAAAATAGTGATTGTCAACAAAAGCATTTATGTAAATATATTTTACATACACACACATATACTATATTGTAGTGTAACATAATTATAATAATATTATAAATAACAATGAAAGTCAAAATCAAATTTTGAATTCAAATTTTAGATTTAGATCTAAATCTATAAAATAAAAATCTAGTAATTTCAAGTTGAAATTAAGTTACTAATTTTAAATAAATATAGTAAGTATAAAAATGTGTATATTATGAAAATCTTGTTTTGATATATATATTATATATATATATATTCAAAATAATACATAGAAAAACTATGTATATTTATAATGTTATATATATGAATATGTTTCATGCAAATTAATAATAAACGTATAAAAAAAATTCTTTTTTTTATTTTAAAATTTGTCATTAATTATAAATATATAAATTTTAAATTAATACAGAATTGTATTTTTTTGAAAACAAGTTTGCACCTATGCATATTATATTAATATATATATATATTACTTTATATATGAATATATATAAATTAGATGTAAAAACAAAATTAAATATTACATTATATTCAGATTTATAATATATATATATATATATATATAAACTTCTTTTATTTTTGAATCTAAAGATATAGATATATATATATATATTAATAATATAAAACTTGCTTTACTAAATAATATTTATACATAAAGTAATTTTGTTGTAACTTTTTTTTAGCTAAGCTAGCCGGCTTTAAAGTGGGTCGTGCCACTGTATATAAAAAATGGATAAACAGGTGCTTTGCACATGCACAGAGCAACTAAACAGGAGAATCTAAAAGAACAGGAGCTAGATAACATGCCTAGACTACTAATACAGCAAGACTAATCTTCCTCGGAAGAGGAAGAACAATCACTACCAACAACCAAGGAAGGTCCAATGACATGCAAAACCTCAGAGAATAAAGCAGCTGGACGAGGATCATAACCAACAGAGGCAGTGGAGTAAAGAAATTTTCTATCCCAAGTGACATCAAAAAACTTACTTTTGTTCTCCTCCCCAATCTCTCCCTCCGTAGTGACTCACAAACCATCTCCCACAATATGGTACATCAGATATTGACTTTCGCCCCCAATCTCACTAATAAAAGCATAAAAAATGTCCCTCTCAGGCGAATATCTCATATCAGAAGGAGCGTGAATCCAAGCACGTTCGTCCGAGTTCCAGGAAATGAGATCAATAGAGGAAGCAGAAGGAACCATCCCCAGGGACGAAGGAGGAGAACCAGAAGATGAGGCAAAAGCAGGCACTGAAATAGAAGGAGCTAATGTAACTGCAGGAGGATCCACAAAGGAGGGGACATCAACGGTAGCTAGCGGCACATCAACTAAGGGAACAGGAGGAGCAACCTTCTTAACCCACTTCCGAACAGGAGGACGAGGAAGAGGAATCCGGTCATTAAAGGGAACAACCAGACCAGGACAAGCATCAGCACAATGACCAAAGGACTGACAAGAC
This sequence comes from Allium cepa, assembly GCA_030765085.1. NCBI lineage: Eukaryota > Viridiplantae > Streptophyta > Magnoliopsida > Asparagales > Amaryllidaceae > Allium > Allium cepa. The sequence goes on from CM060931.1 coordinate 449,147,996, forward strand.
GTACAAATCTCAGGTTTCCAACTATAGCGAACTCTAACCTAAGCTACATGGCTTTCATCTAATTTGACCTTTAAAACCATAGGCAAGGGTTTGTCAGGAGTAATCTCAATAAGAGCTTTGGCATAAACAAGCTTCTTTCTGGCAACAGTATTAGCATCATAACATATCATCTTACCAACTAGACCAGCAAGCCAGTCAATCCCAATAAGAGGCTGGAAAACTGAGGGAATATGAGAGAAATGGGCCCAGACAGGAATAGATAAAACTTGTTCCTTCGCACGATCCACAGTAGGACTCCACGTTGTGATAATGAAAGGTTTTCCATCAATTAGAATAGGGTTTGCTTCCATAATACGTTGTCTTTCATCACTACGCGAGAACTTAAAAAAGAACATTTCATTATCATAGTGTACAGACAATCCACCTCTAGGTTTCCACACCATATTGCACCTCGACTTAACCAAGTGATAGGGGGGATTGGAGTCAAGAAAGAAACCAACCAAGTGCTCCTTCCAAAAATCCATGCCGGCCGCAATCACTTCCACGGGCGGAATCATAACTCCCTCTTTCTCAACAACATCAAAGCGGCGAGGCGAATGAATACCAGCATTACTCGGCATTTTGGAAAACAAAGATGACCGCTTGGTCACAGGCTGAGGCAAGGGAGGGACCAACGGTTTATCTTGAGAAACAACAGACATGGGAAGGATGTCAGCGGCATTACAACAAGCACCTGGAGTGCTACCAAGAGTTATACCAGAGTTAGCTTTGCTCATCACAGCAGCGTCAACATGGACAACCTCAACCACGTCACAGCCATTTGGCACTACAGAAGAACGCTCAACGTTCAAATTCACATCGGTCACAACCATTCCCTTGACCAACGCGCCCCCCAAACAATCAGGAATCACGGGTTCATCAACCAAATTTGAGTCAACAAGATGACCTACTTCTACTACCGACCAAGCTTTATCAGATGTTGCGGCCAAATATGGGGCTAGAGAAGATGTTCCAGAATTTGGGATGGAGCCAGGAACAGAAGATGCATTCATGTTTGGGGAATTAATTCCAGACAAAGGAAAATCAAGCACCTCCATAGGCATTTCGCAGGCACAAATCGAACTAGGGGATACTGTTGCAGCAGCCAAAGGCTCACCAGAAACGAGAATCAGATCCGAAGACTTCTTCGAGAAACGCAAAATCCTCTTCGAGGGCATGGGGAGAGAGGAGGCGAAAAGGGGGGGACGGACGGAGAGGCGACGATGAAGGGGTGGCGAAGGGATCTGGACCAGCAAGGTTAAGGGGTGAAAACGAAAATAACCAGGAAGCTGCTCGCCATTGAAATTTATGTAAAAAAATTTTGTTGTAACTTATTTCAATATTATTGAAAAAAATTCTATAATCGTGAGCAATATGTATGAAAATACATATGTCAATTTTTTTAAAAATTTACACACACACACACAGATATATATATATATGTATGTATGTATATATATATTTATACATATACATACATACATATTTATACATACATATACGTACATAAATATATATTTATTATCATTTAAATGAAGATAACACCAATATATGTATGTTCATGATAAAATATACATACCACCTTAGATATAATAAATGAATAATTATATATGAATATGTAAATGTAGAAAATTTACCTTGTCTATAGCCTAGATGAAACATCTTAACATGTCTAATCGAAACTCCTTGAATCAGATTTCAATATCTAAAAAGAGCTACCAATCTGAGTGCAATAACTATCAATCCTTAAATTTGATTTTGGAAGCTTAAAAATGAGTAGGAGAGTGACAAAGTGGTCGATCAGATCTAGGGAGAATGACGGCCAGAATGGGATGTAAGATGTATAAATAGCTAGGATTCAAAGGAGCAAAATGAGGATCTCGATCCACCCTTTTCTCTAATATGTTCCTTTCGTTTGAATCATCATTCAATCCCAATGAACCCTCCATATAGCCGGCAATACTTGCCCTCATTTGGGCCTCCTACTTGCTTTAAGCTTGATCAAATAAATGTGTAATTAAAATCCAATTTAAATGCACATCGATATCATATATCGGTACGTATGTTTATAATTATTATATACACATTATTTAATATTGATCAACACAAATTAAATAAAATTTTATAATTAGTATTTAAAAAATATTAACTAATTTAATTTATTTGTAATAATTATAACTAATTAAATCAGGTAGTAGTAAGGGCATTCAACATTTCGGTTATGTGACTCTTATGTGTAAATTTGGTCAGCGACGTATATTGAATAATTCCAATATTAACGTTCACACATTACTTAGCACACGATGTGATATTATAGCCAAATTTATCGCTTACATAGATTCAGTAAAATCGAATTTTACTTTACTTAAGCGTTATCAGGCAGCGAAAATTATTTACACAAATTATCTTTGTCAAAACGGTATCACTTTGAACTTATGGAACTAGGTAACCATTAAATTTCAATATCATCCATATTCAACTCTATAATAAAATCACATTGTCTTTAGTTCATTAATAACAATAATTATTAACCGTACGGCTCTAGCTTAAATTTGACTTTGAGTTGACTTCAGTTGATCAAGATACAAACCTCATACAACTGAGGAGGCGAATCCTCTTTTGAATAGTGTTTCACTTCCAAAGCTTTCACTCGACCCAACTATAGTCGTTCGATGAACATCGTGCCATGATTTTACTATAACCAAAGTGGAACTTCCAAATTAAAGCTCAACTGTGTTTTGAAGTCGAGAGAACTATGTAATTTTTTCATATTGATATTTTCTATTTGACCTTAGTAGTATTAACCAACATAAAACTATCAAGCGGGTTATTTCATAATTATCCAATAACTATTAGTACGTAACCCTTGGTGCCTCCAACAGTCATGAGTAATGCACTGCCCAACATTTAGAGAATGTAACGTGTTGTAGTCTCAAAGAATGTATCGATATCAAGTCTCGATACATCTTGACTAGGATATTTAAAACGGTATATTTAATTTCAATGTGATAAATTACTCATGGTTACAACTCTTTGTAACAAATATAACAAAATATACCTTTCATGGATTCTCTATCAAATATACTTTTAATAAAAATTAATTAATTAATGTAATACATTACATCATGTATATAATAGAAAGAAAACACTTTTGATTTTGAACAAGATTGGTTATCAATATGTGTAACAAATTACATAGTTGCCCCTAAAGGAATACTCCTAACTCTATCAACACTTGAATTCAATTAGGTTGTAATTGTTTATACACACACATACACACATACATAGATATATATACATACACATATAACCAATAAAATTAACAAACTTAGATCCAATTTCTAACTAAAGAAAGAAACCAACAGTTTTAAGATTTTATAAAAGCGTTCGTTTGTAGATTTTAAATTAAATCAATTATTATTCCCATTTAAATAATGACTAAAAATTGTTTTAGAACAACTTGCAACATAAAGTCATGGTAATGGGATTCAGATCTAAAGTAAACGTTCAATATGAGCAAATTAATAATGGGATGGATGGATTTAAAATCATTAACATAAATAAATTATTAACAATTTAAGAGAAGGATATATAGTTGTTAAAAATTATATCAACAAGATGAGCATAAAACCGATTCAAAGGAAACAAAAAGGGATCCAAATTACATTATAAAATTCATACAAAAAAGATACAAGAGGTAGAGGATTCAAACCATATAAAAAGGTTGAATTTGTATTTAAATAAAATAGAAAGTTACCTTGAGATGCAGCCAAAAAAAGCACCTTGAATGATGAAAGGATTCCTAGATTCAATGAATTGATCTTTGGATCTGGCATGAATCAAGATTTAACAACCTTTTGTTTTAATTTTTTGTTCGATTTTGTTTAGGAAATATCATGCTCTAATCGCCATGACAATTTTGGCCTCAAAATTATTGGAAACCAGAAAGCAAAAACGATAAAATGTAATCTTGTAAAGTAGGAAATAGATTATAATTAAAGAGAGGGGTGATTTGTTAACCCGCCTTTTGGCAAGGCCGTAGGAAAGTGGATTTAACTAAATCGATTGCTCGATTATTGAGGCTGGAATACGATTGGTTTGAGTCGACTGGATGGATAGACGATCAATCACATATAATAAACATGATTATAGTCGATGGGAAAAAGTCATGGGATACTGGAAATATGAGTTTCGACAAAAGTTGAGTTGATTTAGGATGGTTGGAGTTCGCTTCGAGTCATTGGCTCGGGGTCGGCAGACATTGGATCGGCATCAAGAAGTGCTTCAGGGTGGCACGTTCATAGCTCCAAGTAAGCACTCAATTTTACTAGAGCTGGCATTTGGGAATCAGGTCGGCATTCTAGGGGATCGGCGTCTTTGGTTTGCTTCAGGTCATACCCGGGCCAGCAGCATGGTTTTGGGATCAGTTAGTATGGGGTCAGCGTTATTGATTGTGAGTTTTTACTTTAGGTCGGCAGCTTGGTTTTGGGATCAATGAGTATAGGGTCAGCATGATTGAGTGTGATTTGTTTACTTAATATCGGCACTAGCATATCCCCAGGTCGACATAAGAAAGACGGTTTGCAACATTATTGGTCGACCTATTGAAGAAAAGGGGATTGGTGTATTAAAGGCGGGATCAGTATCATCTTGCTTCGAGTTCCAATCTAGTTTACTTCGTATCATGAGTAAGCATGCTTCGGTTCATCTCTAGGAAATATCAGGTCGGCGTATTCTTAACTCAAGGTTGGTCATAATGATGGATTCGGGGTCGGCTATGGCCTTGATGTGCCCGGATCATTCAGGAAGCCCAGCAACTTGGATTTTTCCTATAAATACAGCAGGCAGGGTTTCAGAAAAGGCGGATCTTCATTCTGTTTCCTTTCATCTTCTCTACTAAGGCTACTCCGTCGTTAATGTTTTAAAAACTCTGGATTATGATTGTAATTGATTCTGATATCAGTAAAAAGGAAATTCTAGAGTGGACGTAGGCCAAAGTCCGCCGAACCACTATAAATCCTAAATTATTACTTCTTTATTTTTAATTTTAATTGTTCTTCATATCTAAACTCTCTACATACACTTTATATGTTATATGTGACTGGGAATTGGTGCTTTCAACGGCGTTTGGATGTTAGTGACCAATTTTAGCTCAAACATTTTCGTGCTTTAACTGAGAAAGCTAGCACTCAGGGATTTTGAAGCTTGGATTTTGGATTTAAAAGCTTAGGAACTCAAAATCTGGGAGAAACAATGGCTAGGACATTGACAAGGAGACAAATGATAGAAAGGAGGAATCAAGTAGTAAGTCAAAAGGCCTATTTTGGAGTTGGATCAGATCAGGCATCCATCTACATCACTAGGGACGAAATGCAGATTATGATGGATTCTATGCAGGATCAGTTGATGAAAAGGCAAGAGGAAATAATGCAGACCCTTCTTAAGCAATTTGGATAGGAAGGAATAGCAGGAGCTATAGGAGATCAGATCCATGGAGCTAGATCAGAAGGACTCAACATGCAAGAAGGTGATGTGGTTCTACAGGGGCAGCCCCCAATCAGCAAACAACCATCATCGTGGATGGACCTAGACTTGGATGCGCACCAACAGGTAATGCTGGACCAATCCATGGTAGGATACCAGATGACACTGCACATCCCGGCGCCAACAGGAATACAGGAGTGTGTGACGAGGAGTATGTACTAGAATTCCCTTGAGGATTTGGAGGGCAGTAAAGAAATGTAGGTGGGGAGCAACCCTTGGTAGATAACACTGGATTAGCTGACATTATCATGCGAACTATTCACGAAGTCTGACAATCAAGGATTTGGAGGGAGCAAATAAAAGTTCGTTTACCCGTAACATCAGGATGGCTAGGAATGCAACCGATTTCAAGCTGCCCACTCTGGAAGTATACAACTATAAGACAGATCCCACCGACCACTTGATGAGGCACAAGACATATGGAAGTGTTGGGAGGCATCAGAGGAGGTTATGACCCGGTGTCTCCCCTTGTACTCGACCGATATAGCTGCTATGTGGTTCAGGCGGCGGGAAGATGGATCAATTGTAACATGGAAAGAATTGGTGGACATGTTTTTGAAACAGTTTTGAGTTTACATCAAAAGGCCGAAGAATGTGATAACACTGACATCAGTGAAGCAAAATACGGGAGAATCACTCATGACTTTTTTAACTCGGTTTAATGCAGTAGTTGCTTCGGTGGATTGGCCGGATCCATCAATGGTTCTAGTGGCGGTGATGTCTGGAGTCAGGGATAATTCGGATTTCAAAGTATTGTTGATACGGGACCCACCAATAGATCTCGGGGAATTCTTTCAAGAAGCCGAGAGATTTCTTCGACAAGAGGATCATGTTTGGATATGAGGTCAAGGGAAGTAAACATGGTTAAGGATGGAGAACCGTCCGGTGAAAGCTCTGGTAAAGATAAGGAAAAAGGGAAGAGGAAGCATTGGGTGGAACCAAAATTCTCCACTTACACAGGACTGAATGAGACACTGGAACAGATATACTTGGATACTCGAGATCGCCTTCCTTATCAAAGGTCGACAAGGAAGGAACTATCAAAACGCAAAAGGGCATCGGGAAGGCACTATCTCTTTCATGACCTAGACGAGCATGATACTAACAGCTGCAGGCATCTAAAGGATATAATCGAGGAGCATGTAAGGAATGGTTAGTTGCGGCAATATGTCGAAACTCGGAATGCGGCAGTGGGACAGGAGCAGCCACCGCCAACCTTGAGCGACGATGGCGTGAGCGCAGGAATGGTGGTTGGTTGGTCATCAGCTAATCATTATGGTTTGGAATAAGTAACAAACTTTAGGCTAACGACTAAGTCACTTACTCATGTATAGGGACAGAGATATGCTCTGAGACGATGATAAGCCATGACGCTCTGGTTTATGAAATCTATTTTTTTCTTTTTGGCTTGGACACTTGCTTTTTCTGGTTTGGTTTTGGAGTTTGGTTTGAACTCCTGATTTTGTTTTTTTTTCGATTTGGATTCTTGTTTGGACGTTTTCCTTTTGGTTTGGATTTTTGATATGGATTTCTGGTTTTCAAGTTTGAATCTGGATTTCGGATTGGATTTTGATTGACTTTATGTCTAGTTTTTTGCTAAAAGGTCATCGAGCATGGACTATGCTCGGGAAGGGTCCAGAGAGACCAGGATTCGGCCTAGGACTTAGGCCTCATATTTTCTATCACTTTTTATTTCAGGTTGTCAAGTACGGATGTAACGACCCGTATTTTACGTGTCGATGGATCGTAGAATTTACAGGTCGTTAGTGTTGTTTGTGGTGTTCCTAGCCTGAGTCGTATAAGGAGCTAACGGGTTAGGATGTTAATGTGTTGAGAGTTAGGTCGGTTGAGCGACCTAGGATAGAGGAACGACCTAAGAAAGTGACCGACCTAGTGGAGAGCGACCTAAGAGGGGGTAGCGACCTAAAGGTTAGGCGACTTAGAGATGGACCGACCCAGGAAAGTAGCCGACTTAGGGTTTAGAGAGGCATGCTTGAGTCGTTGGTAGATGAGTCGTTAGGTCGCTAGCGCGACCTAAAGGAAATAGGTTGAGTCGTGAGTCGGCTATGTTGTTAGGTCGTAGCATGATAGGTCGGCAACGACCTAAGTTAGGTCGGAGGCTTTTGTATTGTGTGTTTGTTAGGTCGTTGGGGACATAGGTCGGCAGGGGTTTGAGTCGGCACTGGTATTAAGTCGTAAGTCGGCATGGTGGTTAAGTCGTCATACGACTTAGGACTTGGGATATGCGGCCTGTGTTTTAGGTTATGTCTGGGTTGTGTCGTAGGTCGTTAATGTTATAAGTCGTTAGGTCGGCCTTGGGCTTAAGTCGGCCTTGTTTGTTAGGTCGCAGGGGGTTTAGGTCGTGAGACCCTGTGTGTTTGGATAAGCCGTAGGTCGCTAGGGCGGGCTGGTTTTAGGTCGTAGGTCGTTGGAGTGTTAGGTCGGGGACGACCTAAAGGGCGACGACCTAAGGGTTGTTCAGCCTATAAATAGAGGGGTTTGGCTCACTTTTTGGCACCGGTTTTTGAAGCGACGAAGTGCTGCCATTTTGAGAGCTCGACTACAACATTTCTTCATTTTCTTTTCTCTATTCCAATCTAGTTCTAACATCCATCCAAGATCGAAGATCGAGATCAAAGATTCAAGTGCCAAAGTTGAAGATCTTCATCCGTTGGAGCTAGATTTCATCGATTGAAGCGAGATATTGCCGGATCAAGCCTTGATCTCCGTTGTCCAGATCTGAAGTGTTTAGTTTTTGAGGTGTTTGGGTGATTTGGTGAGTGGTAGTTATCTCTCACGCGGATCCAAAGGAGTATATTGGATTGGTGGCATGTTTGGGTGTTAAAGTTAGAGATTTCATGCATTTTTCTTAGATCGAAGTCTAGATCCATGGTTTTTGAAGATGTTTACTTATGCAAGTTAGTTTAACAAGTATTAGAGACAAAACCCATGTTTTATATTTGATAGATCTATGCTAAAAACTATGGTTTCACATATGTTGGACTTTTGCTCACTTATTTACGAAATTGCCATTATAGTTGATATTGCTTATATTGCTTGTTAGATCTTGTTTGAATGATTGATATTTGAATGTATGATTGATTTGATTGTTTCCAAGTTAGCTAGTAGTTGATTTGGAACAAGAGGATGGAAGAGGATTCAAAAGCTATGGAAGAAGGCTCTTGAATGGTGAAAGCTGCTTAAGGCATATGTAGCGGATGTTGAAGCTCATATGTATAGATTGGATGATGTTGAGATGGGACTTTGCCATGATTTGATGAGGCAAACCATGTTGTTGAGATGAGACTTTGCTTTGATGCGATGAAGCGAAGTATGATGTGAGTTTTGGCTTAATCCAAGCAGGGATCATTCCAAGCATGTTGATAACTTGAAGGGTAGTTCAAGTTGGTTGATAATGGATTGTTCAAGAGGTAGCTTGAGCTTGTATGAGGATTGTCGTCAAGAAGGATGGCTAGGAGGCCTGGATCTCATCGTGGTTGAAGGTTCTAGCATGCTCAAAAGCAAGAGTACATGGGCCGCCCATAACGACTACAGGTAGGTAGTCGGGACACCCAAAAGACTACAGGTAGGTAGTTGAGTACTCTGGGCAAAGTAGATAAGTCCTAGGCACAAGGCAGTGTGCGGAGTTATGGTTAGAACCGGGGTTACCATTAGCCCTTGACAGGTGGTCATTCAATTAACGGTGAAATCAAGGCAAAGTTAACAGTGATAGCCAGAGTCATGGATGTTTGGTTGTATCATCATTCGGTCTCAAGAGCGGTGTTTTCTGGGTGCTTATCTGATCTTGGTTTAGGCCTTGGGGGTTTGTATTTGGAAAACATCGACCTTGACTCGAGTGATAATTACTTTACTTTAATTGCCTGCTGTGTTATGCCTGCTTCTCCTTAGTGTGTGTCTGGGGGCTATCACTGTAGAAAGAGGTGGAGTGGGATGGTTTGGTTCCTATTCCTTTTATCCTTTATGCTCTTTTGGTATGTTTGATAGTTAATTTACTGCTCACTAAGACTTTGTCTGACTCAAGGTTTTATGTCTCCTCTTATTACCTTGGGCTGTTCATCCATGTTTGGGATGGGCAGACTAGGTAGCAGGTGACAGGTGCTGTGCTAGGAGTTCTACGCTGAAGATGACGAAGACGAGCAGGAGGCTTTGCATATTAGTTTTCTTACTATATGTACTGGGTATCCGCTGCTGTATTTGGTTGAGTGATTTGTAGTGAGGCTTTCATGTATGGATTTGTGTAGATGATTGTATAAAACTACTGTGATGCTTATATGATGATGTTTCTGTTCTATGGAGCTTCACTATATTATATTTCTCTATTGTATTTTATCCATGCGCTGTGAGTTATGCGATAGAGATTCTTTTGTTTTGTTTTACCCTGACTATCGTCCATGGCTGCCTGGCACACCTTTCAGCGCATTATTTCCTTGTTTTGGTGCGGGAGTCATGGGCGGTCGTCACATTTGGTATCAGAGCTTTGGTTAATCGATTTCAGCCAACGCTCGCTGACGTAACTACGTATGAGAGACGTAATTGTATTTTGATGGATGATTACTATATATAATATAGTAGCCTAGAAGGATTTGAACTCCTTATGCAGTTGTTTCTTAAGGTGTTCTAATCATTCTTATTACAGATATTAAGGATGAGTCGAAGAGGGAGACCAGCTGCAAGGGAAAGCCGTGCTGATGAAGGAGCTGTTGATTATGGAACTATGTTCGAAGCGATGATGACTTCGATCATGAGAAGGATACCAGCTTCAGGATCATCAGTGGATGTGGGAGTTCAAGTTCAAGCTCCAAGACCGGTGGATTTTGCTAAGCTTTGCAAGGATTATACTTCTCTTGGAGGAAAAGCTTTCTTGGGGACGGAGTCGACTATTGAGGTGCAGAGATGGATTGATGCATGTCGAAGGATCTTTGGTGACTTAGGGATTGAGGATGCAACTAAGAGAAAGCTTGCATCGAGACAGCTTCAGGGAAGAGCTGCTGATTGGTGGAATTCTATCACCATTGATACCCCAGAAGAAGAGATTACTTGGGAGCAATTCCAAGTTAGATTTGAAGCCAAGTTCATCTCTACGGCTCAGAAGTCTGTTTTGTTCAAGAGGTTTGTAGAGCTCAAGCAAGGTGGGAGACCAGTTCTTGAGTATATTTCTGAGTTTGAAGCTTTGTCCAAGTATGCCAGATCGTACATTGATTCTCCCTATCAGAAGAATGAGAAGTTTGTGACTGGTCTGGATGCTTATCTTGGGAGGCAGTTAGTGGATCATTTGGACGATCCATTTGAGAAGCTTGTGGAGAAAGCCCTTAGGCATGAGAGTTTGTTTCCTAAGGAAAGTTCTGTTGTTGCTGTAACCAGGGAAGGATCTAAACCACACCAGAATGGCAATAAGAGGAGGAAGCAGCAGCAACAGAAGGGTAAGGATGGCCAGAAGAAGCCGAAGAGCGAAATGACTTGCTATAACTGCCAGCAGAAGGGCCATCTTTACAAAGATTGTAAGAATCCCAAGGTGCCGGGAAAGTGTTACAACTGTGATAAGCTGGGACATATCAAGAAGGACTGTCCAGAACCGAGGAAAGATAGGCAGGTTGTGCAAGCCTATGCTTTGGGGGCTGTTCCATCGTCTTCAAAAGCTCCGACTGCTGAAGAAAAGGGGAAGAGTGTGGTGGTTCAAGGTACTCTTTCTATCTGTGGTGTTCCAGTTAGAGTGTTGTTTGATACTGGAGCGTCGCATTCTTTTGTTTGTGATGATTTGGTAGGCCGGTTAGGTTTGAAACCGGATATTGTTGATAGGCCATTGGTTGTGACTAATCCGGTCGGGGGGTTCGTCATGTTTGTGTATGATATGCCGTGGTCTAGTTGTGTCGAGTCATGATTGCTCGTTTGTTTGTGATTGCTTTGTTCTGAACTTTGCGGGGTTCGGAATTATTTTGGGCATGGACTGGCTTAGGAAGTATGCGGCTAGGATTGATTGTGAGAGGCTTGAGGTGACAGTCGGAAATGTGGAAGGGCGAAAGGTTGTGATACGATGTAAGCATGAGGAAGGCGTCTTCATGAGCTTCATGTATTCGCTGGTTGTTCCACGGGATGGACTGTCATCAGTGCCTATTGTGAATGAGTTTGGTGATGTCTTTGAGGAAGTCAAAGGGTTACCGCCGCATAGGGAGATCGAGTTTCGTATCGATTTAATTGAGGGAGCCAGACCTGTTGTGATGCCTCTTAGGCGAATGGCACCGAGGGAGCAGCAAGAGCTGAAGGTGCAAGTTGATGACCTTTTGCGGAAAGGATTCATTCGGAGAAGTGTGTCCGAATGGGGTGCACCTGTTGTGTTCGCAACCAAAGCGGATGGGTCGTTGAGGTTGTGCGTGGATTATCGTGAGCTGAATAAGTTGACTAGGAAAAACAAGTATCCATTGCCGAGAATAGATGACTTGTTTGACCAGCTTCACGAGGCTAAGGTGTTTTCTCAGATGGATTTGGCAACGGGATTTCACCAGTTGAGAGTGGCAAAGGATAGTGTGCCGAAGACTGCTTTCAGGACACCATCCGGGTTTTATGAGTGGCTGGTAATGCCGTTTGGATTGACTAACGCGCCAGCATATTTTGTGGATCTTATGAATAGAGTGTTCAGAGATCAGTTGAACAAATTTGTACTTGTGTTCGTGGATGATATTTTGGTTTACTCCAAAACTGAAGAAGAGCACAAGACGCACTTAAGGATTGTTTTGGAAATCTTGCGGAAACATCAGCTGAAGGCTAAGTTTTCGAAGTGTCACTTCTGGAAGAGTGAAGTGAGGTTCTTAGGCCATGTTATCTCTAGAAATGGAATAGCGGTTGATCCCGCTAAGGTGGCAGCAATCCAGGATTGGGTTAGACCTAAGAATGCATCTGATGTGAGGAGTTTTCTTGGATTAGCAGGATATTATCGTCGGTTTATCAAAGACTTTTCCAAGATAGCTGCACCGTTGACAGGATTGACGAAAAAGAACCAAGTGTTCAAATGGGATGATAAATGTGAGCAAGCTTTCGTGATCCTGAAAGAGCGACTGACAAGTGCTCCTGTTTTGACTATTCCTAGTGGGAATGATGAGATGGTGGTCTACACCGATGCATGTGGCACTGGACTAGGAGCGGTGCTAATGCAGAAGGATAAAGTTGTTGCATATGCTAGTCGACAACTGAAGCCGCATGAAAGGAATTATCCGACTCATGATTTGGAGTTAGCGGCGATTGTGTTTGCTTTGAAGATATGGAGACATTACCTATTGGGAGTTAGATTCGAGTTGTTTACAGATCATAAGTCGTTAAAGTATCTGTTCTCCCAAAAGGATTTGAATCTTCGACAGCAACGGTGGCTAGAGTTCCTAGCATCATATGATTTTGGTATAGCCTATACTCCAGGGAAAGGTAACGCAGTGGCTGATGCGTTAAGTCGAAGACATGCAGGTTTGGGAGCCATGTTTTCGGAATGGAAGAGTCTTGAGTATTTGGCTGAGTTTGATTTCAGGCCCAGATGTGAATTGGAACCTGAGATGTTGGCAAACTTATCGATAAGGCCTACTCTTGTGGAAAGGATTGGCGAGAGCCAAAGGAGAGATGATAAGCTTGTCAAGATTATTCGTGATTTAGAATCTGGATTGGACCGAGAAAAGGATAAAGGATTCGAGGTCGATCGAGAGGGTTGGCTTCGAAAGCAAGAACGATTGGTTGTTCCCGATGTAGATGGATTGAGAGATGAAGTTCTGAGGGAAAGTCATCACTCGAAGTTGACAATTCATCCAGGTGGAAATAAGATGTATCGGGATATGAAGAGAGCTTACTACTGGGAAGGTATGAAGAAAGATGTTGGAAATTTTATTTCCAAGTGTATGAACTGCCAGTTGGTGAAAGCTGAGCAGAAGAAGCCCAGTGGACTGCTTCAGCCATTGGAGGTTCCTACATGGAAGTGGGAGCAAGTGTCGATGGATTTTATTGATGGTCTACCTAGGACAAGAGCAGGGAATGAAGGGATTTGGGTCATTGTAGATCGTTTGACCAAGAGTGCAAGGTTCATTCCTGTTCGATCGACTAGGACTGCATCAAAGTTGGCTGAACTGTATGTGAAGTGGATAGTTCGTTTCCATGGTGTTCCCAAGAGTATAGTGAGCGATCGAGACCCATTGTTCACTAGTAGATTTTGGAAGAGCTTCCAGGAAGTTTTGGGAACTGAGTTGTGTTTGAGTACAACTTATCACCCCCAAACAGATGGTCAGACTGAGAGAGTCAACCGAGTTTTGGAAGATCTTCTTAGGGCATGTGTTTTGGACTTCGGAGGATCATGGGAAGATCACCTTCATTTGGTGGAGTTTGCTTATAATAACAGTTATCAGTCGAGTATTGGTATGGCACCATATGAAGCATTATATGGAAGACCGTGTAACTCTCCGACATGTTGGTTGGAAACGGGAGAAAAGCTGATGCTTGGGCCAGAGATGATTCGTCAAACTACGGATTGTATAGAGATCATTCGGCAACGAATGAGGGCAGCCCAGGATCGTCAGAAGAGTTATGCAGATAATCGTCGAAAGGATTTGGAATTCGATGTGGGTGATATGGTTTTTGTGAAGATTTCTCCATTGAAGAATGCTATAAGGTTTGGGAAGAAAGGAAAGTTGACTCCGAGATTTGTTGGACCATTCCCGATTATCGAGCGTATTGGAAAGCTCGCTTATAGATTGGAGTTACCGGAAAAGATGGCGGGTGTGCACAATGTTTTTCATGTAGCTTATCTACGGAAGTATGTGCACGACCCAAAGACAGTGGTTTCTGCTGATAGCTATGAAGATTTGGAGGTTGATCCAGTTGTTACAAGACCTCGTAAGCCGCTTCGTATTGTTGAAACTGATACGAAACAGCTTAGGAGGAAGACGATTACGTTGTTCAAGGTACAATGGAGTGATGATGTTAACGACTGTACATGGGAGGAGGAAGAGAGGATGAAGGCAGCTCATCCCGGACTCTTCGAGGTATCGCCCTAAAGTGTCGTGACATCTCATGAATTTGTAGCTTGTTCTGAGTCTTAGAATTCTGCATCCTAGGCTAGAATTGGTTGCATGGTTTGTTGATTGCTTTGGATGGTAGGCATGCAGAATATCTTTGATTTCTGATTGTTTGCTTGGAATTTCGGGGGCGAAATTCCTAAGGGGGAGAGAATGTAACGACCCGTATTTTACGTGTCGATGGATCGTAGAATTTACAGGTCGTTAGTGTTGTTTGTGGTGTTCCTAGCCTGAGTCGTATAAGGAGCTAACGGGTTAGGATGTTAATGTGTTGAGAGTTAGGTCGGTTGAGCGACCTAGGATAGAGGAACGACCTAAGAAAGTGACCGACCTAGTGGAGAGCGACCTAAGAGGGGGTAGCGACCTAAAGGTTAGGCGACTTAGAGATGGACCGACCCAGGAAAGTAGCCGACTTAGGGTTTAGAGAGGCATGCTTGAGTCGTTGGTAGATGAGTCGTTAGGTCGCTAGCGCGACCTAAAGGAAATAGGTTGAGTCGTGAGTCGGCTATGTTGTTAGGTCGTAGCATGATAGGTCGGCAACGACCTAAGTTAGGTCGGAGGCTTTTGTATTGTGTGTTTGTTAGGTCGTTGGGGACATAGGTCGGCAGGGGTTTGAGTCGGCACTGGTATTAAGTCGTAAGTCGGCATGGTGGTTAAGTCGTCATACGACTTAGGACTTGGGATATGCGGCCTGTGTTTTAGGTTATGTCTGGGTTGTGTCGTAGGTCGTTAATGTTATAAGTCGTTAGGTCGGCCTTGGGCTTAAGTCGGCCTTGTTTGTTAGGTCGCAGGGGGTTTAGGTCGTGAGACCCTGTGTGTTTGGATAAGCCGTAGGTCGCTAGGGCGGGCTGGTTTTAGGTCGTAGGTCGTTGGAGTGTTAGGTCGGGGACGACCTAAAGGGCGACGACCTAAGGGTTGTTCAGCCTATAAATAGAGGGGTTTGGCTCACTTTTTGGCACCGGTTTTTGAAGCGACGAAGTGCTGCCATTTTGAGAGCTCGACTACAACATTTCTTCATTTTCTTTTCTCTATTCCAATCTAGTTCTAACATCCATCCAAGATCGAAGATCGAGATCAAAGATTCAAGTGCCAAAGTTGAAGATCTTCATCCGTTGGAGCTAGATTTCATCGATTGAAGCGAGATATTGCCGGATCAAGCCTTGATCTCCGTTGTCCAGATCTGAAGTGTTTAGTTTTTGAGGTGTTTGGGTGATTTGGTGAGTGGTAGTTATCTCTCACGCGGATCCAAAGGAGTATATTGGATTGGTGGCATGTTTGGGTGTTAAAGTTAGAGATTTCATGCATTTTTCTTAGATCGAAGTCTAGATCCATGGTTTTTGAAGATGTTTACTTATGCAAGTTAGTTTAACAAGTATTAGAGACAAAACCCATGTTTTATATTTGATAGATCTATGCTAAAAACTATGGTTTCACATATGTTGGACTTTTGCTCACTTATTTACGAAATTGCCATTATAGTTGATATTGCTTATATTGCTTGTTAGATCTTGTTTGAATGATTGATATTTGAATGTATGATTGATTTGATTGTTTCCAAGTTAGCTAGTAGTTGATTTGGAACAAGAGGATGGAAGAGGATTCAAAAGCTATGGAAGAAGGCTCTTGAATGGTGAAAGCTGCTTAAGGCATATGTAGCGGATGTTGAAGCTCATATGTATAGATTGGATGATGTTGAGATGGGACTTTGCCATGATTTGATGAGGCAAACCATGTTGTTGAGATGAGACTTTGCTTTGATGCGATGAAGCGAAGTATGATGTGAGTTTTGGCTTAATCCAAGCAGGGATCATTCCAAGCATGTTGATAACTTGAAGGGTAGTTCAAGTTGGTTGATAATGGATTGTTCAAGAGGTAGCTTGAGCTTGTATGAGGATTGTCGTCAAGAAGGATGGCTAGGAGGCCTGGATCTCATCGTGGTTGAAGGTTCTAGCATGCTCAAAAGCAAGAGTACATGGGCCGCCCATAACGACTACAGGTAGGTAGTCGGGACACCCAAAAGACTACAGGTAGGTAGTTGAGTACTCTGGGCAAAGTAGATAAGTCCTAGGCACAAGGCAGTGTGCGGAGTTATGGTTAGAACCGGGGTTACCATTAGCCCTTGACAGGTGGTCATTCAATTAACGGTGAAATCAAGGCAAAGTTAACAGTGATAGCCAGAGTCATGGATGTTTGGTTGTATCATCATTCGGTCTCAAGAGCGGTGTTTTCTGGGTGCTTATCTGATCTTGGTTTAGGCCTTGGGGGTTTGTATTTGGAAAACATCGACCTTGACTCGAGTGATAATTACTTTACTTTAATTGCCTGCTGTGTTATGCCTGCTTCTCCTTAGTGTGTGTCTGGGGGCTATCACTGTAGAAAGAGGTGGAGTGGGATGGTTTGGTTCCTATTCCTTTTATCCTTTATGCTCTTTTGGTATGTTTGATAGTTAATTTACTGCTCACTAAGACTTTGTCTGACTCAAGGTTTTATGTCTCCTCTTATTACCTTGGGCTGTTCATCCATGTTTGGGATGGGCAGACTAGGTAGCAGGTGACAGGTGCTGTGCTAGGAGTTCTACGCTGAAGATGACGAAGACGAGCAGGAGGCTTTGCATATTAGTTTTCTTACTATATGTACTGGGTATCCGCTGCTGTATTTGGTTGAGTGATTTGTAGTGAGGCTTTCATGTATGGATTTGTGTAGATGATTGTATAAAACTACTGTGATGCTTATATGATGATGTTTCTGTTCTATGGAGCTTCACTATATTATATTTCTCTATTGTATTTTATCCATGCGCTGTGAGTTATGCGATAGAGATTCTTTTGTTTTGTTTTACCCTGACTATCGTCCATGGCTGCCTGGCACACCTTTCAGCGCATTATTTCCTTGTTTTGGTGCGGGAGTCATGGGCGGTCGTCACAACGGACTATGCTCAGCAAGGGTCCGTAGCGACCAGATTTGGCTTAGGACTTAAGCCACGACATTACTCAGCGTTCAGGGACACTGAACCAGAAACACCATGGCATAACTTAACACAGGTCATCAAGTTTGGAGTGCTCTTGGCAAGAACCCGGAGAGGTTACGGATTTGGATTTCGGCTTTGAATGGCTAAGGATTGGCAATGGTCCGGAGCGATCCTGGATTTGGATATCAACCCAAAGAGGTCATGGATTTGGTTATTGGTTTTTTGATATAGATGGGTTATAACTCTGTTATTGGGTTCGGATGGATGTGGAATTAGATAAGGATTTGGTTACTGGATAGGGATCGAATATCGACTCGGAGCAGTCGTAGATTTGGATAAGGATACGATAATAGCACATGGATAAAATGGATTGGATTATGAATCGGATGGTATGGCTATGGATAACCTATGGACTTTAGATGATGGATTAAAAGCTATTCAAAACATGCCTTCCTACCGCAAGACATGTTTTGGAGGGCAAATATTAACTCGCCTTTTGGCAAGGCCGTAGGCAGGAGGATTTAACTAAATCGATTGCTTGGTTATCGAGGCTGGAATACGATTGTTTTGAGTCGACTGGATAGATGGACGATTAATCACAGACGATAAACATGATAATGAGCTGAGAGAGCTGAGATTTGGCATAGTGGGTGGGAAAAAGTCACGGGATACTAGAAATATGAGTCTAAAAAAAAGTCGAGTTGATTCGAGATGGTTGGAGTTCCCTACGAGTCGTTGGCTCGGGGTCGATAGATACTGGATCGACATCGAGGAGTGCTTCAGGTCGGCACGTTCATAGATCTTGGTTAGCACTCAATTTTACTAAGTCTGGCATTTAGGAATCAGGTCGGCATTTTAGGGGATCAGCATCTTTGGTTTGCACCTGGTTGATGAGTTTCATACTCGGGTCGATAACTTGGTTTTCATATTGGTGAGTATGGTGTCGGCGTGATTGAGTGTGAGTTGTTTACTTCGGATCAACAGCTTGGTTTTGGCATTAATGTGTATGGGGTCGGCGTGATCGAGTGTGAGTTGTTTACTTCGGGCCGGTACTAACATATCCCTGGATCGTCATAAGAAAGCAGGTCGGCAACATATGAGTCGGTGCATTGAAGAAAAGAGGATCAGTGTATTAAAGGCTGGGATTGGCTTCGCCTTGCTACAAGATCCACTCTCGTTTCCTTCGAGTCATGAGTAGGCGTGCTTCGGCTCATTCCCAGGAAATATTAGGTCGGCGTATTCTGAACTCAGGGTAGGTCATAATGATGGATTTGTGGTCGGCTATGGTCTTGATGGGCCCGGATCATTCAGTAACCTAGTAACTTGGATTTTGCTTATAAATACAGCAGGCAGGGCTTCAAAAAATGGGGATCTTCATGCTATTTCCCTTCATCTTCTCCACTAAGGCTACTCCATCATTATTGTTTTAAAAACTCTAGATTATAATGTAATTGATTCCGATATCAATAAAAAGGAATTTTTTGGAGTGGACGTGGGCTAGAGTCAACCGAACCACTATAAATCCTCTGTTATTACTGCTTTCTTTTTAATTTTGATTGTTCTTTGGATTTAAACTCTCTACATACGCTCTATCTGTTATATGTGATTGGGAATTGGTGCTTTCAACGGTGTTTGGGTGTTAATGACCAATTTTGGCTCTAACACGATTCATCTTCCTCTAATTATGATTTGCCTTTTAACAAGAACTCCTCCTCTCCCCTTCAATTTTGGTTGGCCATAAAATGGTGGTTTTGGGCCACAAAAATTTCAAAATCCAATTAGCATTAATCTCATTTAAATCAATCTTATTCCAACGATATCGTATATCGCTACGCGCATATCGCTACGTGCATTTATTACATTTATGCTCACTTTATTAAATACTAATAGTATTCAAACAGTAAAAATAAAATACTAATAATTATTATTTACAAATATTAATTAATTGATTAATTTTCAATGATTATAAGTTAGTTAAATCTTGTAGTTTATTTGAAGTATTAATCGTTATGGTTATACAACCCAAAGGTGTAAATACAATCAATGATTAATACTTAACAATTCTAATATTAACATTCACATGTCACCTTAGCTAGTGGTGTGATATTTTAACTAAATTTATCACTTACACATATTCTTGGTAAAATTTAGTTTTATTATTATAGGCAGCACCTAGTAGCAATGGTAATATACACCAATTTTATTCGTCAACACTATCTCACATCAAGATTTATGAAATTTGGTTTTAGTCAAAATTTCCAGTATCATCCATATTCAACTAGATTGGCCCAAAATCAAAGTCATTGGTTTAGCAATAACATTTATTATTAATGTTATCACTTGACTGCAGTTGACCGTGGTACTAACATTATATAACCAAGGTGACATAATCTCTATTGAATATTGTTTTACTTCCAATGCTTCAAATCAGACCCAACTATGGTCGTTCAACGGACATCATGTCATGATATAATTATAATTAAATTAGAGTGTCCACATTGAAGTTTAGATGTATTCTCAAGTTGAGAGAACTGTTTAACATCATCACTTCAAGATTCTCTATTTGACCTTAGTTATGTCAACCAACACGAAAATCTCGAGTGATTAGTTCCACATTTATCCAATACCTATCAGTACATAATCGTTTGGTACCCCCCAACAGCCATGAGTAATACACTACTCAACATTCAGAGAGAGTTACGTACTCTAGTTTTAATGGATGTATTGATATGCAATCTCGATATGTCTTGACTTAGAATATTTTAAACGATATGTTTTTTATATTATGATAAATTGCTCATGATTACAACACATTGTAATTGCTATCACAAAACATACCATTTATTGATTTTTTTGTTAAATATACTTAAATTAAACAATTAATTAATATACCATATAATGATAAGTATATAATAAAAAGAAAAACACCTTTTATTTAGAAAGAGATTTTATTATGGAGCTAATAATTTATAATAAATTACAGAATTACCTCTAGGCGTACCCCTAACTCTATCTATCTCTCACTTGCACTAGGGGCAATTATGGAATCTTATTCCATCCTTTCAATTAGCTTGATGAGAACTGACCATGCTAGTCCCTTGATGAATGGATTTCTTATGTTGTCCTTCGTATCTACCCTTTGAATCATGACCTATTTCTTCTCAAAGAATTCTCTAATTAGGTGGAACTTTCGTAGATTGTTTCGATGTTTTTTTGAGCTCTAAGCTCCTTTGTGATCTACATCATCGCATTATTGTCACAAAACAATGCCATTAGATCCCCCATGTCGGGAAACATTCCTAGCTCACTTGAAAACTTGTGCATCCAAACCGCTCCTTTAGATGCTTCATTGAGGTGATATATTCGGCCTCTAGTGTGGAATTAACTACCGTTTCTTGTTTGGAACTCTTCTAACCGAAGTACTCACCATTTATAGCAAAGACGTAATTTGACACTAACTTACTATCGTCGATATCACTCTGAAAGCTAGAATCGGTATAACCTTTCATTAGGAGGTCTCCATTCCCATATATAAGGAATAAGTCCCTAGTATTTCTTAAATACTTTAGTATACATTTTACATCCGTTCAATGTTTTTCTTTAGGTTTAGACTGGTATCGACTTACGCATCCTAATGCAGACGCCTTATCTAATATAGTATACAATAATGGCATACATAATGGAACCAGTTGCTGAAGCGTATAGTATCTTCTTTATATTCTCTTTCTCCTCGTTGGTTTTAGGAGCATCCTTCTTAGAAAGGATGAATCCAGAATGCATTGGAACATTTCCATGGTCAGAATTCTCCATGCCGAACCTTTTCAATATAGTATCTATGTACTAGGATTGGGACAGTCCTAATAGCCTCTTAGATCTATCTCTATAGATCTTTGTACCTAGCACTAGGCTACTTCTCCCAAATCCTTCATAGAGAAACTCTTGAAAAGCCACACTTTCATTGATTGTAACAACGAAGTTTCATTGCAAATAGTAGATAATCGACATAAAACTAAGATCATAATAGCACTTTCTTGTTCCTTTTGGTATACACATGCTTCCTCTATGTTAGAATAAAAAGCAAACTGCTTGATTACTTTATCAAAACACTTATTCCAACACCCCAAAGCTTGTATATGTCCATAAACGGACTTTAACAACTTGCAAGCCTTGCCCTCACTCCCACTGACCTCGAAACCCCGGAGCTATGATATATGGATGGTCACTTCCAAATCACTATTTAAAAATATCATCTTTACATTCATATTTCATAGTCATAGAACATAGCAATAGCTAGCATTATCTGAATGGACTTAACCATTGCTATGAGTGAAAAGGTTTCATTATAATCAACATATTTAATTTTAAGAAATCCTTTTACAAATAGACTTTCTTTGTAAGTCTCCACTTGTCCATCTACATTAGCTTCTTTCTTAAAAATCCATAAGCAGCCAATGCGTTTTATCTGCTTGGGTATATCGGCTAAAGTTCATAAGTTGTTTTCAGACATAGAATTCATTTCAGATTTCATAGCTCTAAGCCAAAATACAATCTTTACTCTACAATGCTTGTTGGAATGAGAAAGGAGTGTCGTCGTTTAACACATCGTCCTCCTTCTCGCCATCTATGCAAAAACCATAATATCTCTCCAATGCACAAGATTTCCTACTAGACCTTCTAATAGGTTGCGTGTTTTTGTATATAGGTGAATTTGTTTCTTTCACTGGTTTATTCTTCTTGTTAGACTCTTGGATCTCATACCATTCCACAACTACGTGGCTTATTTCATGGACCAAATTCATTTTCTAAAAAGAGAGCATGTTGAGAAATAAAAAAACCTTTTATTCCTTAGTATTGTTGTAGATCCAAAATTTCGACCTCGAGAATTCGACATTAACACGTTCACGGTAGAAGTGTCGAGAAATCGACGCCGAAAATTTCAGATTGTTAAAGAAAAGAAGAAAAAAGGAAGAAGAACATAAAACATCTCACATTCACAGCGGATAAAATATAATAACAAATAATAGCATTTATACAAGGAAAAGCTATAATAGTTAGATTACATACATTTCATCAGAGTTACAACCTCTACAAATTGACTAAACAGTTGTATCAACCTGTCCCAGACTACTATCAATACAACTCTAATACATAGCAGTCAACTCCATAGGTTCCTACCATCTAGCTCGCCTCTTGAGCTCCAGAACATCCTAACCTTAAAATACGCAATACTCGGTCTGACCCGAGCATTACATCAAAGTAACACCCGGGTCAGGTTGGAAACCAGCGTAAACCCATCTAACATAAAATACTAAGATATAAAAATTATTTTAAAACCCAAGGTAACTCGTACCTTACAATGAGTTCTTAACTTGTTAAAGCCAACACTTATTCCACACATCAATATCTAAGTACTAAACTTAGTTTGAATGGTCCAGTTACTTAAATTCTTCCATTCCAGCCTATTTGATTTTAAACTTAAATTTATAAAGAGTTGTTGAAAATTACTAATCGAAGTGGTTTTGGGTATTTACTGATACCCGACCCCAGTCTCTTCGAACCCAATATCATCTTATAACAACTGTTTAAGTTTTAACAATTCCATTTATATCCAGAATTACATATTTAGATTGTCGTTCATCACAGATAGACATACCATATTATCATAGTTCGATCCAAACATATCATATCACATAGCATCACATATCAGAGATATCAAATAATCCAAGGTATTCAATATCATTCAATCATCCATAAGCAAGATTAATTAATCATACCATTTCTAATCAATTTAAATAAATTAAATTAATTTCTTCAATCACTTTTAATCCTGCTTACTTAACATTAATTAATTACAAACCTTTAATTAGTTAATCAACCTTTAATTATCCATCCCAACTAATTATCCATAATTACTTCCATTAAGTAATTAACCCATTGGTTAATTATCCTCATCTAATTAACCTTTAATTATTAATTAATTTAACCTTTAATTACTAATTTATTTAATTAACCCCTAACAAATTGATCCTTAATTACATACATTAAGTAATAATCATTTAAGTAATTACTTACATTAATCAGTCTCAAATTACCAATTAATTAATCTCTAATTACCAATTAATTAATCTCTAATTACCAATTAATTAATCTCTAATTACCAATTAATTAATCTCCAATTAATTAATTTATAAACCTTAATTTTTAACTAATTAATCCTTAATCATTAATTAATTAATTTCTCTTAAACTACTTCATTAGTTTAATTAATCATTAATTATCCACGACTTTAATTAACTTTAAGATAAACCATTTATCTTTATTAATTACTTAATTAACACACAAATTTAAACACTTTATCTTTCAATCAACTATTTAATTATATTTAAAATTAATTTTAAAAATAATTTAAGAATTTAACTTAATAAATTTAAGTTAAACAAATCTTATCACTTTTCTTAAATCAAATACAAGTTTTTAAAAACCTGCTTCAGGTTCCACCCGATAACTCACCCGAGTCCTACCTGAGTATTTCCCTTTCTTCTTATTTTTTTTAAAACTTTAGTTCAAGTTTTAAAACAAAACATGATACACTCATGTACAACTACCCGAGTCCTTACTCGA
Source organism: Allium cepa (assembly GCA_030765085.1). Lineage (NCBI taxonomy): Eukaryota > Viridiplantae > Streptophyta > Magnoliopsida > Asparagales > Amaryllidaceae > Allium > Allium cepa. The sequence goes on from CM060931.1 coordinate 449,172,230, forward strand.
GTCCCTATCCATTTACTCTAGTGCTCCCCGAGTCTAACTTCCATCCCCAAAAACTGACACCCTCGTGCACATGAACGCTAGCTCGCCAGAGCTCCGACCATCCTTTCCACTTTCTATGAGCCATCGATGTCCCTCCCCTACGATCCCGGCAATCCAAAGGTCACCAAAACCACATAATTGAAATCGAGAGACAAATAGAATTGGAACAGGAAACTTCAACCATGAATCCTCCTCGTCTAGGAGATTCCGACCATCAGAGATTTCCAGCCTCTAACCACGGCTCTGCCAAAGCCTAACGCCTCCATCCCCCATCCTCCTATCAAATCTGATGCTACAGAGACGCCGCAGCCACCTTAAACTAGGCCTCGACCCATTTTGGGTCTTAAAACCCTACTTCGACTGATTGCCGACACCACGGTGATTGAGAGAACCTCCACCCATTTTCCCCCTACTCGGCAACTCCCCAACAACCTCCAGTCGAAACCCCAACCACCTCGAGACCTCCGGCCACCAATAATTGCCCAAACCTTACTTTATGGTCATCAACCAAATGATCACTTGATTCAATTCTAGAATCATTCTTTTCAAAATTCATATCTACTAGAGTCGATTCAAGTTATATACTTGAATCAGCAAATTATAACATTTGATTTTAACATGTTTAAAATTGCTACTATATTTTCTTAATTCCAAAAGATTTTCAATCCTAAAATACTTGAATAAAATTTTAAACCTTAATTTATGTTTAAAAAATCATATTTTGTTTGAAAAATTAAACTCAACAGAGAATGGTTGAAGAGATTTTGAATTTTGATTCAATTTTAAGCTCTGTAACTATAAATAGAGATGATTATAAACATATCAGACATGCACACCTCAACACATTCATATATCTAGGAATCTATGCACATGCAGAGCATAATTCATCTCAAAAATTCACATGCCACAGACATTTATTTACTTAAGCTTTTTAAATAAAGGTTTACCCACCTGTGTTTTGAAGACAGGGAACAGGCTTTTGAAATTTTGAAATTTGTTCTTGTATTTAAGACGGAAACTTAGTTTACTTTGATTTGCATTGATCTTGAATCATCTTGCTTCGATTTGAACTTGATTGTTATGAGCTGAAGCTTGTGTTTGAATACTAGGTTTTGATTGTTGTTGAGTTTTCTTTGATTTTGTTTTCTGGTTTTAGGTTATAGGTTTGGTTTCGTCTTTGATCTGGTTTTGAATTTTATTTTACAGGCTTTTGTTTTGAAATGTGAAGGTGAAAGAAAATAATAGAGAGGAGAGTAAAGATATTATATAAACTCATTTTCTTTTTATTTATTATTTTAGAAATAATTGAAATAGATGACACTTGTTCAAATTTATATTACAATTGTTACACTTGTATATTTCTATGTTAAATGATTTACATTTCTTAATTTGTGTGTTAAAATCTTAACACTTGTCTTTTTATATGAGAATTGTTATTATATAATGTATATATCCTTTTTTTACATTACTTTATATTATTATCTTTTGTTTATATATATATATATTTTAATATAACTTTATATCTTTATTAATACCTTTCTTTATATTAATATTGATACAATTTTAAAGAAAATAATTTGAAACTAACTATACATTAATGAAAATCATATACATTATTTTAAGTTTTAATTATTTTTAAGACATTTTATTTTTACATTTCAAAATCAAATTCAAATTACAATCTATTTACACACACACACACACACACACACATATATATATAAAATCAAACACTTATCTTATTTGCTTTGAAAAAATTAAAATTTAATTTTAAATTGACTCATATATATGTATTGAAATAACACACATTAAATTTGTTTGAAAATAATAATTTTGCCAATTTTAAATAATTATACTAAGAGGATTATTAAACTAATACTTATCCCGTATATATGTATATATATATATATATATATATATATATATATATATATATAACCAGAATTATTTATTTAACTTACAAATCAATATTTCTACAAATTAAATCTAGTTATTTTATCAATTATAGATGTCCAAAAATCCGGTTTATCACATTCCTCCCCTTTTAAACCTTTTCGTCCTCGAAAAGGAACGAAGCAAGAATTTATTCAATAACTTAAAATAATATAAATTATTCTTTGATCATTTTTAAAACACTTTTAAAATCCACATAATATTATAAAATATTTTTTATAAAAATATTTTTTATAACTCGATGTCTCAATCAGTCTATCCTTGTTCTCACAGAAATTCGATCATACGTTGATCAGGCATAGGACTGAAAATTTATAAGTACTTAGCAGACCCATTTTCAACACCCAATGAAAATATTTGGAAAACATTTTCGAAAACTTTGTGAAAATATAGAAAGCATTTTTGAAATAGAGAAAACATCTTTGGTGAGAATGCTTTGGAAATCATCACCCCATCCATGGTTGTAGTTAACCCGATAGTTACATTGCCATCCCAACAAAATCCAGAGATAACTGTATGCACTCCACGCCCCTCGATTACGCCATGGAACCCGCCACAGATCGCAGTTACATCCCGGGTTAAGTTGCCATCATGGAAAAAGTCCATGTAACTGTAGGCATCAGCGCCCTCGATTTTCGCTGCCAAATTAAACTTCACCACTCCCACATAGGCCGAAGACTACATCAGTCAAGTCCCAATGTAGCCTTAGGCTCTCACGGCCTCTTGACTTTTGCAATGTCACTATAGGTCGCAGTCTACCAATGTTATGTTATCATCACGACAAAATCAAACATAGACTGTTAGCTCTCACGACACACATGACTTCCGCTATGGTCCATAGTAGACCACGGTGACATCGAGTTACATTGTCACCACAACATAACCTAAATGTCTCTATAGGCATCAGCGCCCTCAACTTTCACTACCTTTAACACAAAATCCTTAGGAACTTCAGTTCTTTTGGGCTTCCTCTCAGGATTCAATTTATTGCCTCCCCCTTAGGGCTCAAGGCAGACAGAGATGACCTGACTTCCTATCTCCAGGAAATCGCATCGCTAATGACGAAAGAAAGGGATAGAAGAAAAAAGAAAGAGAAGAAGAAACAGAACAACATCAGATAACTCACAACGGAACGAATGAAATATAATATATCACATAAAATATTACATAGTGTCATATTACATCAGAGTACACAACTTATACAACAGATATTAGACAGTTATAAACATCTGTCTAACTATACAACTCAAGTACACAAGATACAGATACCACACAAACACACCGGAACCATAATATATCTACACGTGGGAGCCTCCTGCTCCATAACTCCTCCAGAATTCGTCAAGCAAACCTGAATCCACTTGACTACTCATACATAATATGAGTATCCAAGAGTTTAATAAAACAGAAAATAAACACTCGGGTCAGACAGGGGTCTGGTGTGAGCAAGCGGGTTAAAATTTCTTAACTTTAGAAAATCCTTTGAAAAGAAAAGGTATCACGTAAGACTTCCCACAAATAAACATGGAAATTTTTTTACCTTACGCTAACCAAAACATTTGATAGGAAATCCAGTGATATTATAATAGTGTCTAGGGTTTTCAAGTAAATAAGAAATAGCCGAAATTGTTACATTATTAAATTCCATCTACTAGCCACAAAAGTGGGTAATACAAACAAAACCGTAGGGTCTCGTAGGAAGAATGGGTTTCCATCAATGGCAGGGCTACTGGGGTACCGCCCGTCACAGTACGTGGCCTAGATCAATGTACCGAGGAGCCACCCTAACTCCCCTGCAACACAAGGCCGGGACCATTTCTTACCGAACAGTCCTGAACAAGACAACCCCGGCAGTTGTCCGGAATCAACCGCCCCATACAGCCGAAATAAAAAGGGACTTCTAGACAGGGGAAAATCTTGTCCTGAAATGGGCGCTACCCACATAGCCTTACTGCACCTCCCCTATTTTAGCCATTCCCGGTTGATGAGGCTTGAGTCTACGATTACCTTTAGAGAACACATCTCTTAGAATGCTCATCGTCCACCTGACGATGTTCTGAAAGCATTCAATCCATACAAGTTCGTTCCGGCTTCGAACGAAACCGAAGGCACTATGTCGTTGCACTCATTTTGGAATCACCCTAAGAGTCAACGACCATAGCCCTTGCACTCTAAAACACCATCTCGAACCTATAAGTACTATTCCGTCAACTCATTACGGAATCATCCACAGAGTTATACTGACGTATAGTCCTTACACCTCGAGTCTTCACTAAGCTCCACTTGGATTCACGACCTAACGTTTAATTGGAATCGATGTGCTTTTCGGATTCCAAATATGGAAACCCGATCCCGGTCTCATCGAAACCAAACGCCATTTTAATGTCCAAGTTGTACTTAAGGGTTTAAATAATTAACTTATATTTAGGATGATATAAACAGATAGATGAATCACATTATCATAATAGATAATTCATAACAAATATTCATCTCACAAAGCAGCATGTCACATATCAGAGATATCCAAAACATCCAATATCAACCAAACACCCAATATCAATCATCCAATATCAATTGATCATCCAATATCAATCACCAAATATCAATTAATCATCCAATAGCAGAATTGATTAACTCCAAATCAATAGGATTAACCTTAAATCCTTCTTCATTTATCTATTCCAAATATATAAATTAATCATCTATTAATGATCTTCCTTAATTAATCCCACTTGATTAATTATCCTTTAATCACATTCCAGCAATTATCCTTAACCATATTCAGTAATTAACCTTTAATTACTATCATTAATTACAATAATTAATGATCCTTTATTTGCTTCCATTAATTAATCAATTATAATTAATTACATTAAACCTTAATTAATTACAATTAATTAATCACACTTAAATTAATCACATTTATTAATCAACCTTGATTAATTAACAAATGATCCATATTAATTAATAATTACTTTAATTAATTAAATAATTAACTTATAATTAATCATTCTATTAATCATAATCAGTAATTAACAATTTATAATTACTTATCTTAATTAATTAACTTTTTAATTAATTACATTAACCCTTGATTAATTAATCTAATTAATTAATCTTTAATTACTTCATTAAGTAATCATTAATCAATTAAATTAATAAATAAATCCATAATTAATTACTTTATTAATTAATTACAATTTAATTAATTACACTTAGTAATTAATCTTAAATTAATCACATCCTTTAATTAATTAATTACATTAATTAATTAACTAAATTAAATTATGTAATTAACTCTTACTTACTTACATAAGTAATTATCTTCTAATTACTTCCATTAAATGATTACTCCTTTAATTAATTACTTAACAAATAATTAATTCCATCATTAAATAATTCTTAATTCATTAATTAATTAATTGCTCCATAATTAATTAACCTCAACAATTACATTAATCAATCCCTTAATTAATATCATCAAGTGATTAACCAATAATCACTTCCATTAAATTACTCCCATAAGTAATTTCTCTAATTACTTCCATAAGTAATTATCATTCTTAATTACATTCAATAATTAACCATTAATTACTTCAGTAAGTAATTACACTTAATTAATCTATAATTAAGTGATTATTTAAAATTAAACAAACAATTAACTAATTATTTAAAATTAATTAAATAATTAATTAATTAACAACTTATATTTCAAAATCCTTAATTCATTAAGAAAAATCATTTATCTTAATTAATTCTTTACTTAATTACAAATCATATTTAATCAAGTATTTTTAGGTTAATAACAAAGATAAATTAACCCTATTTATCTTCATAATTAAATTATTTGAATTAACCAAATTTTTAATAACTTAAAATCAAATTATTCTATTCGAATTTCAAAATCATAATAATGACCTTATTTGAAAACAAGGAAATTAGAAATCTAATTTAAAATTTAAAATACTTTAATTATCCAAATTAAACTTATTTATTTTTAAAATAACTTTGAAACTTGGTTATTAAAACATTACTTAACAATTTACTTAAACTTTGATTACATATTTTAAAATGAAAAATTTCTTTCGAATTAAGATTCAAAACATTTCCTTAAATTAAAATTCAATATTTAGTTAAGTAATTACTTTTAAAAACATACTCTTAACAACTTAAATTTAAATTTAAATTAAATTCAATTAATACTTAAAAGTTTGATTAACTTTATTTTCAAAACAACAAGTTTGAATTTTTTCTCTTTATAAACTTGTTTATAACTTGAAGCTTGATTTCATTAATTAACAACATCAAGTTAAATTGCATCTTAACGTTATACAATAACCAGGAACCCACAACCACAAACACTCGGGCCTAACCTTAAATTACCCGAGAAAGGCACGGCAAACTCACGAAACTGCCCCGAGAAATCCCAGCCCCCTCCAATCTTCGAGTCAAACCCTATGAACACGCGAGCTTCCCTTCGGTCCCAACTCATCTTCCCCAAAGCATGATTTCCAGTACACACCTCAAATACACGGGCACATGTCCTAAAACTTCCGGCCACCAGCATTCATCGTATCCATCGCCGACCATCCCATAATCACGCGCGAACCCAAAAACCTACCCAGATCCAACAAATTCACACGAAACACAAATTCTACCTTCACATCGAAATCTGGAGCAAACAACGACCACCAAACCTCCCCTTTGCCGACCATCACGACGCCTATTATTCTTGCCGACCACCCCATCGTGATGCCACCACCAAGATCGTCAACCTCCCCAAATGCGATCGAACCCGAACCTTTAATCAAGTCGCAATTCAACTTCGACAGCAAACCGAACATCAAGCAAGCTTAAACCCTAATTTGATCCAATACGAACAATTCACTCATTTGAAAAATTCTTTTGCAATTTTCCTTTCATCCTCAACTCAAAAGCTTGCTTCACCCACAAATTCGATTCAAAACAATAAGTTGATCATCGGCAAATCACCATAATGCCGAAACCCTTCTTGCCCAAATCCCCAACAAATTATGAATTTCATGTTAAAATTCATCATTTCTAACATGTAATTCATTTATACAATCCAAAACAGAAATTAAGAAGGTTGATTTTTGACATAAATCAAGATTCACTGTGTTTTTTTCCAATTTAAAAATTATTCGTTGCATTTTAAAATTATGAAACTATTTTTAAAATTACTAGCACGCATTTACATACATTTTTCATTCTCATAACTAGTTCAAATAAGTTATAGATTTGAAGATTTTTGCATCTTCAACAAGAAGAACAACCTCTGTGATTATACAGAGATGTACAGATATAGTTTTCATCTAATACCCTGCATTCCATACCTTCAACCATGGATATACAATAATATTCATATAAACCATTATCCAATATCAGAGCAAATTCCACATGCAACAATAAATTCATCTACAGATTTAAAAAAAACTGTTTTTAAAAAGAATTTACTCACATTTATAAAGTTGCAGAGCATTGAACTAGAGCAGTTTAATCCAGGCTTTGAATAACTTTGATTTTTCTTTTTGTTGAAAATCCTTTTGCATGCTTTTAATTGATGATTAAAAGATGTTGAAAACCCCTTGAATCTACAGGTTGAACTCCATTTTAAATTTGCAGGTTGAAGTAGAATCTCCATTTAGTTGCAGGATTTGAAAATTGCAAATTCTACTTGATGTTGCAGATTGATTTGCAGATTTCATTTTGCTTTTATGTTTGCAATTCAAGTTTTAGGTTTTATCTTTGCATGTAGATTTATTTTCAGATTTTCCATTAATTTGAAACATGAAACGAAGATAAACAAAAATAAAAGTGTTTGTGAAAACTAATTCTCCTCTTAAAACATTTATTAAAAATCAAATAAAAATAGTGCCACATGTTATTAATTTGAACAAGTGTCTCAAATATGTTTTAAAAGTTTACAAGTGTTTTAAAGATGCCTTAGAATGTTCACACATATACATAAGTGTTTTTAATTAAATTTTCATTTAGTTTAAATGTAAATATAACTTACTTATTTAAATTACTTAATTAATAAATATTAGTTTACCTTTAAAAGAAAATATGCTAAAACTAATTATAATGTAAATATGTCTTTATACATGTATTTTGTAAATCTAAAACCTTTATCTAGTGTTTAAGAAATAGTTTTTAAAAGAAAGTTTATTAATAACTTTATACAATATGTTTATAACCATCTAAATTGAAACACTTTTAAAGAAAACAAAACGAAAACTTTATTTAAACTATCATATTTATAAATAAATAATTATCTAAAAATTTAAAAACAATTGAATAAATTCTAAATTAACTTTTGAAAATATAAATTAAACAAATCTTTAAGTTACAATTTATACATATATAAATTATCAATAGATTAAATTAAACTTCAAAACAATTCAAATTATAACATATACATACATATATATTACAATTTGAAAATTCATCTTTTATTTAAAAGAAAAGATTTTCTATTCACAATATATATCAAATATATATATTATAAACATAATAAAATTTCATTAGCTTTGACAAATAATTCTTATCAAATTTAAATTGTTAGAAAGATACCGATCAAAATTACCAGATTAAATATTTATTAACCTTTAAAAGGTTAAATTTACCAGTTTAAATTAAAATTATAAAGAAAAAAATTATCAAACTAATTTAATTATTAATATAGATTATTAAATTGTTATTGCCCAAAATTCCGAGTCGTTACAATCCTCCCCACTTAAAAGAATTTCGTCCCCAAAATTTAAAAGCAAAGGTAATTTAATAACCCAACAAAGATTTTAATTTCAAACAGCAAAGCATACTTATCAATCACTTACTAACAACCATAGCAATCAAACACACAAACAAACCTAACTAATTATTTTGACATAAATCAGAATAAAACTTACTAACACTATCTCAAGTTTCCCAAGTATAAATCACCGGGAGACTCGCTCTACAAAAGCTAAACAAACTACACCGCCAAAATCCAGAGCTCCTCTCATCTCTAGATCCATTAATCTGAACAGAACATCAGACTATACTCAAGTCCAACTCAAGCTCCAAATCCAACTAAACTGCAGATTCAACAACCAATATTGAATCATACACATACTCCCTCAGAGATACGTGAAATACAATGAATTCCAGCTATCCAAACTGGCAATTCAATCTTATCCTATCAAAAACACAGATAAGAAATCCCAAATGGCTCAGAACTAGCCATCCAATCTTACCCAACTACTTCTTTCTTAACCAGAGAAATCTTAATAGCAATGAAGTTTCCAACTTCGAATTCCAAACTCCTTATCTCATATCTGTATAACTCAACAGAAAATCCTGTGCTGCCAATCTTCTCCCTGATCAGCTCAACCTATGCTGATGCTATCAAAAACAACTAGACCAAAGCAAACCAGTTTCTGGATCCTATCCAACAGAAAAAAGCCTTCCAAAATCCGTCGAAATCCAGAACTCAAGCTCTACTTCTCAAGAAAAAGCAAATTGAACTTGCTTCCTTCCTTGCACAGCTGCTACCTCGCTTCCATTGCACAACTCTGATTCTGAAATAGATGATAATACTGTTGATGAACATGAGTACAAACTTATCCACTAAATCTGGAAAATTTTGTTCATCAAATCCATAATATCTGAGTGACTCATCTGACTCGGTCACACAACCTTACTACAGAATCCAATTCAAAAACAAGATTTGACCAATCCAAACTCCAAAAATTTCTGAGCTACTACGCCAACTCTTCTACTAGGCTAACTACCAAAATCACTTCTGGAACCAAAACAATATGGAACTCAACTCCAGATGTAGACAAACTTCTGATTACATCAGTAGCTCCTACTTCCATATGAGAATCCTCGGTCTCAAACAAAAGATTGCTCAAGAAAAATTCCCAAACTAATCGCAAGTCACTTTTGCGATCCAAACTAGTTCAGATTCCAAATAAACTGTCATTTCTTTACAAATTAGAACAGCCTTAAGCTTTTCCAAACAAGGTTAACCTTCAAGAAAACTTCACTAACCTCCCAGATTGCTGAAAGAAGAACCACCAAGATTCTTGAACCATCGGAGGAATAACCAACACTGCTGCTACCAAACTCTACTTCGATGATACTGCGAGCTAAAAGACCTTCTCGTCAGCACACCGAACACTTCGAGTTGCACTGCTACCACGACTAACCAAAGACTTCTAATCCAAAGGCTCCTCGAAAACCAAAACTATCAACAAACCACACAAAAGACCCTCGAGTTGGCAGACATCTCTCAAGAAACTCGGGCTCCAAACCAAGCATCAACAACTCGCTCTCCTTAAGAAATGACAAATGAGACCGTGCCAAAGCGAAGCAACTCATAGACCTTAGTCTCATATTCCAAAACAGCCAATCTCCAAGCTAAAGATCCAGACAACTTCTACACAGATGAATCTTCCCTGCGACAGGTAAAGACTGCTCCTCACTACTTCTAAAACTGCTTTAAGAGAAAACACCTTCGGAAATATCTATGGATACTGCATCTCATCACGCAGTTACTAAGATATCATCACTTACTTCTGCACTTCCGACAGATCCAAACTTACACTTCAAAGTTAAACTCCGAATCTTTAAAAAGATTTCCTTCGAAATTCAGAGAAATCCTTACTCCAAGCTAGAAATCTCACTCGAGACGGTATTAGATCTATAGTCTCGACAAAAACTTCCAACCTCAAACACATGGACCTCTTCCATCAGTGGTAGTCGTGCAACACACACACACCACTACTCCATCTACCTCTAAAACTTATGTTGGAAAATCTGAACAGATAACCCAACAAATCAGGTATATATATATATATATATATATATATATATATATAGTTATATATAAAAATTACAAGTACGCTCTCTCAAGAAAGACACCACTCCAGAGCCTAGGTATTCACTCAACCTAAAGCTCTTATACCAACTGTGATGACCCGACTTCCTATCTCTAGGAAATCGCATCGCTAATGAAGAAAGAAAGGGATAGAAGAAGAGAAGAAGAAACAGAACAACATCAGATAACTCACAGTGGAACGAATGAAATATAATATATCACATAAAATATTACATAGTGTCATACTACATCAGAGTACACAACTTATACAACGGATATTAGACAGTTATAAACATTTGTCTAACTATACAACTCAAGTACATAAGATACAGGTACCAAACAAACACAACGGAACCATAATATATCTACACGTGGGAGCCTCCTGCTCCATAACTCCTCCAGAATTCGTCAAGCAAACCTGAATCCACTTGACTACTCATACATAATATGAGTACCCAAGAGTTTAATAAAACAGAAAATAAACACTCGGGTCAGACAGGGGTCTGGTGTGAGTAAACGGATTAAAATTGCTTAACTTTAGAAAAACCTTTGAAAAGGAAAGGTATCACGTAAGACTTCCCACACATAAACATGGAATTTTTTTTTTACCTTACGCTAACCAAAACATTTGATAGGAAATCCTGTGATATTATAATAATGTCTAGGGTTTTCAAGTAAATAAGAAATAGCCGAAATTATTACATTATTAAATTCCAGCTACTAGCCACAAAAGTGGGTAATACAAACAAAACCGTAGGGTCTCGTAGGAAGAATGGGTTTCCATCAAAGGCAGGGCTACTGGGGTACCGCCCGTCACAGTACGTGGCCTAGATCAACGTACCGAGAAGCCACCCTAACTCCCCTGCAACACAAGGCCGGGACCATTCCTTACTGAACAGTCCCAAACAAGACAACCCCGGCAGTTGTCCGGAATCAACCGCCCCACACAACCGAAATAAAAAGGGACTTCTAGACAGTGGAAAATCTTGTCCTGAAATGGGCGCTACCCACCTAGCCTTGCTGCACCTCCCCTGTTTTAGCCATTCCCGGTTGATGAGGCTTGAGGCTACGATTACCTTTAGAGAACACATCACTTAGAATGCTCATCGTCCACTTGACGATGTTCTGAAAGTATTCAATCCATACAAGTTCGTTCCGGCTTCGAACGAAACCGAAGGCACTATCTCATTGCACTCATTTTGGAATCACCCTCAGAGTCAATGACCATAGCCCTTGCACTCTAAAACGCCATATCGAACCTATAAGTACTATTCCGTCAACTCATTACGAAATCACCCACAGAGTTATACAGAAGTATAGTCCTTACACCTCGAGTCTTCACTAAGCTCCACTTGGATTCACGACTTAACGTTTAATTGGAATCGATGTGGTTTTCAGATTCCAAATATGGAAACCCAATCCCGGTCTCATCGAAACCAAACACCATTTTAATGTCCAAGTTGTACTTAAGGGTTTAAACAATTAACTTATATTCAGGATGATATAAACAGATAGATGAATCACATTATCACACTAGATAATTCATAACAAATATTCATCTCACAAAGGAGCATATCACATATCAGAGATATCCAAAACATCCAGTATCAACCAAACACCCAATATCAATCATTCAATATCAATTAATCATCTAATATCAACCACCAAATATCAATTAATCATCCAATAGCAGAATTGATTAACTCCAAATCAATAGGATTAACCTTAAATCCTTCTTCATTTATTTATTCCAAATAAATAAATTAATCATCTATTAATGATCTTCCTTAATTAATCCCACTTGATTAATTATCCTTTAATCACATTCAAGCAATTATCCTTAACCATATTCAGTAATTAACCTTTAATTACTATCATTAATTACAATAATTAATGATCCTTTATTTGCTTCCATTAATTAATCAACTATAATTAATTACATTAAACCTTAATTAATTACAATTAATTAATCACACTTAAATTAATCACATTTATTAATCAACCTTGATTAATTAACAAATGATCCATATTAATTAATAATTACTTTAATTAATTAAATAATTAACTTATAATTAATCATTCTATTAATCATAATCAGTAATTAACAATTTGTAATTACTTATATTAATTAATTAACTTTTTAATTAATTACATTAACCCTTGATTTATTAATCTAATTAACTAATCATTAATTACTTCATTAAGTAATTATTAATCAATTAAATTAATAAATAAATCCATAATTAATTACTTTATTAATTAATTACAGTTTAATTAATTACACTTAGTAATTAATCTTAAATTAATCACATTCTTTAATTAATTAATTACATTAATTAATTAACTAAATTAAATTAAGTAATTAACTCTTAATTACTTACATAAGTAATTATCTTCTAGTTACTTTCATTAAATGATTACTCCATAATTAATTAACCTCAACAATTACATTAATCAATCCCTTAATTAATATCATCAAGTGATTAACCAATAATCACTTCCATTAAATTACTCCCATAAGTAATTTCTCTAATTACTTCCATAAGTAATTATCATTCTTAATTACATTCAATAATTAACCATTAATTACTTCAGTAAGTAACTACACTTAATTAATCTATAATTAACCGATTATTTAAAATTAAACAAACAATTAACTAATTATTTAAAATTAGTTAAACAATTAATTAATTAACATCTTATATTTCAAAATCATTAATTCATTAAGAAAAAGCATTTATCTTAATTAATTCTTTACTTAATTACAAATCATATTAAATCAAGTATTCTTAAGTTAATAACAAAGATAAATTAACCCTATTTATCTTCATAATTAAATTATTTGAATTAACCAAATTTTTAATAACTTAAAATCAAATTATTCTATTCGGATTTCAAAATCATAATAATAACCTTATTTGAAAATAAGGCAATTAGAAATCTAATTTAAAATTTAAAATACTTTAATTATCCAAATTAAACTTATTTATTTTCAAAATAACTTTGAAACTTGGTTATTAAAACATTACTTAACAATTTACTTAAACTTTGATTACATATTTTAAAATGAAAACATTTCTTTCGAATTACGATTCAAAACATTTCCTTAAATTAAAATTCAAAATTTAGTTAAGTAATTACTTTTAAAAACATACTCTTAACAATTTAAATTTAAATTTAAATTAAATTAAATTAATACTTAAAATTTTGATTAACTTTATTTTCAAAACAACAAGTTTGAATTTTGTTTTCTTTATAAACTTGTTTATAACCTGAAGCTTGATTTCATTAATTAACAACATCAAATAAAATTGCATCTTAACATTATACAATAACCAGGAACCCACAACCACAAACACTCGGGACTAACCTTAAATTACCCGAGAAAGGCACGGCAAACTCAAGAAACTGCCCCGAGAAATCCCAGCCCCCTCCAATCTTCGAGTCAAACCCTATGAACACGCGAGCTTCCCTTCGGTCCCAACTCATCTTCCCCAAAACATGATTTCCAATGCACACCTCACATACACGGGCACATGTCCCAAAACTTCCGGCCACCAGCATTCATCGCATCCATCGCCGACCATCCCATAATCACGCGCGAACCCAAAAACATACCCAGATCCAACAAATTCACACGAAACACAAATTCGACCTTCACATCGAAATCTGGAGCAAACAACGACCACCAAACCTCCCCTTTGCCGACCATCACGACGCCGATTATTCTTGCCGACCACCCCATCATGATGCCACCACCAAGATTGTCAACCTCCCCAAATGCGATCGAACTCGAACCTTTAACCACGTCGCAATTCAACTTCGACAGCAAACCGAACATCAAGCAAGCTTAAACCCTAATTTGATCCAATACGAACAATTCACTCATTTGAAAAATTCTTTTGCATTTTTCCTTTTATCCTCAACTCAAAAGCTTGCTTCACCCACGAATTCGATTCAAAACAATAAGTTGATCATCGGCAAATCACCATAATGCCGAAACCCTTCTTGCCCAAATCCCCAACAAATTATGAATTTCATGTTAAATTCATCATTTCTAACATGTAATTCATTTATACAATCCAAAACAGAAATTAAGAAGGTTGATTTTTGACATAAATCAAGATTCACTGTGTTTTATTCCAATTTAAAAATTATTCGTTGCATTTTAAAATTATGAAACTATTTTTAAAATTACTAACACGCATTTACATACATTTTTCATTCTCATAACTAGTTCAAATAAGTTATAGATTTGAAGATTTTTGCATCTTCAACAAGAAGAACAACCTCTGTGATTATACAGAAATGTACAGAAACAGTTTTCATCTAATACCCTGCATTCCATACCTTCAACCATGGATATACAATAATATTCATATAAACCATTATCCAATATCAGAGCAAATTCCACATGCAACAATAAATTCATCTACGGATTTAAAAAAGAAACTGTTTTTAAAATGAATTTACTCACATTTATGAAGTTGCAGAGCATTGAACTAGAGCAGTTTAATCCAGGCTTTGAATAACTTTGATTTTTCTTTTTATTGAAAATCCTTTTGCATGCTTTTAATTGATGATTAAAAGATGTTGAAAACCCTTTGAATCTTCAGGTTGAACTCCATTTTAAATTTGCAGGTTGAAGTAGAATCTCCATTTAGTTGCAGGATTTGAAAATTGCATATTCTACTTGATGTTGCAGATTGATTTGCAGATTTCATTTTGCTTTTATGTTTGGAATTCAAATTTCAGGTTTTATCTTTGCATGTAGATTTATTTTCAGATTTGCCATTAATTTGAAACATGAAATGAAGACAAAGAAAATAAAAGTGTTTGTGAAAACTAATTCTCCTCTTAAAACATTTATTAAAAATCAAAATAAAAATAGTGCCACAGGTTATTAAGTTGAACAATTGTCTCAAATATGTTTTAAAAGTTTACAAGTATTTTAAAGATGCCTTAGAATGTTCACACATATACATAAGTGTTTTTAGTCAAATTTTCATTTAGTTTAAATGTAAATATAACTTACTTATTTAAATTACTTAATTAATAAATATTAGTTTACCTTAGAAAATATGCTAAAACTAATTATAATGTAAATATGTCTTTATACATGTATTTTATAAATCTAAAATCTTTATCGAGTGTTTAAGAAATAGTTTTTAAAAGAAAGTTTATTAATAACTTTATACAATATGTTTATAACCATCTAAATTGAAACACTTTTAAAGAAAACAAAATGAATACTTTGTTAAAACTATCATATTTATAAATAAACAATTATCTAAAAATTTAAAAACAATTGAATAAATTCTAAATTAACTTTTGAAAATATAAATTAAACAAAGCTTTAAGTTACAATTTTTACATATATGAATTATCAATAGATTAAATTAAATTTCAAAACAATTCAAATTATAACATATACATACATATATATTTTACAATTTGAAAATTCATCTTTTATTTAAAACAAAAGATTTTCTATTCACAATATATATCAAATATATATATTATAAACAGAATAAAATTTCATTAGCTTTGACAAATTATTCTTATCAAATTTAAATTGTTAGAAAGATACTAATCAAAATTACGAGATTAAATATTTATTAACCTTTAAAAGGTTAAATTTACCTGTTTAAATTAGAATTATAAAGAAAAAAATATCAAACCAATTTAATTATTAATACAGATTATTAAATTGTTATTGCCCAAAATTCCGGGTCGTTACACAGACCCACCCCGTGGATCTCCTAATGAAGTTCATTTCAATGGGAGCGCCTTTTTCCCTAGAGCCAATTCCAAAAGAAATTTATACTAGACACTCATAGTATCTTTCAAATCATACCCTTTATGATTTATATCAAAATCGATATCCCAAATCGATAGTTCCAACTTGGCTTTCCAAATTCCCGAAATTTGATTTTTCTGAAAATCAAAAGCCTTTCCAAGATCCATAGATTCCAAAACCTTTTTTCCAAAATCATTCTCATAAAACCATTTATGTATAAATGTATAGCTTTTCCTTTCCAACTTGAAAATAATCTTTGGATCACTTATACAGATTCCCCTTTATACTTCAAACATTTTCAAAAACCCTTTCTTCTGGCTGCAGATTCAACATAGGGGAAGCTTATCATATATGAAAAAATATATATAATTTTACTATGCCAATCAACATTCAAATTTGATTTTCTTTTATAAAGTTACCTACCATATCACTTACTTTTCATAAAGTGAATTTCAAAAGATATCCAACTTCCACCTTCATTCATGTATATTTCTCAAAATATAATTCTCTTTAAAAAATCATTTTTCATTTCATTCAAGATTTCCAATATCAATTTCACTTAAGCACGTACGATGTACATATAACATCTGTACGCAATTTCGAATCCGATCGCTCACTCGATCACAAATTTCACTTCCGAACTAGTATCGTCCACCCGACTTCCTAATGCGGACTCAGATCTGGTTTCTTGATCAGAAACCGTCATTCTCCTTGCGTAGTCACAACTATGATAGAGAATTCCCAGAATCAACCAAAAATCCATATCCAGAGTTCGCCGTCGAAAATCGAGTGAAAAATCCTAACTCGGATCGATATACTATCTGGAAATTATGTGCTCGAATCCGAATCAAATCACTATGCGAATAGAATAATATACATACATCCTACGTATTTATTTTCATTGATTATCAGCTAAATCAATTCTCTTTTCTATTCTCCTTCATTTTCATTCTATTCACTGATCCACAATTGCTCCCAATTTCCATTTGGGTTAACACTTCAATTCTTATATCAACTGGTATTCAATTATAGACAGTTTGCACTCTGACCAACTAGTATTAAGAAAATAGCTTGAATTTTTTTTTAAAATAGATAAGTAGTTGTAAAATAGTAATTAGTTGCAAAATAGCAGTAGAATAGTTAAGAAATTTTAAAATAGTTTTAAAATAGTTAGATAATTGCAAAATAGTTGTAAAATGGTAAGTAGTTATAAAGTAGTTGAAAATTAGTAATTAGTTTCAAAGTAGTTGTAGAATAAGTATAAGATAGTTTGGGCTTTTAAAAAGAAAAGTTGTATAGTAAATAGATAAGAAAATAGATTTAAAACAGTTTATATTAAAACAATTTATTTGAAAAATATAGTTCAGAGCCAAACTGTTCAATTCCCAATTTCCAATTTCCACTTCCATTTAAATTGATTCAATTTCAATTCAATTTAAATTAACTTCAATTCCTATCCCAAATTCAAATCAATTTCCATTTGAATTTTATACTTATCCATCTTCATTCATAATTCCAATTAATTCAAATCAAATTCAATTTGAACTAATTTCAATTCCAATCTCAATTTTAAACCATCTCGGATTATATAAATTCGAGTTAAATTTTAATGTTGATTTAATCCCTTAAATGAAATTAACCTTTACTTTTAAATCAAAAACCTAAATCTTTAAACAATTTAATTCTAAGTCCAAATTTCAAAATTCCATTTTAAATTACCTTTACTTAACTTATTTCAAATTTCAAATAAGAGTTCAAAAACAATTTAAACGATTTAATCTTCGGAATCCAATTTATTACCCAATTTTAACTTCGAAACCAATTCTTATCAAATTTTCAGCAAGCTCATTTCTAACATTTAAATCTTAAGTTCAAAATGATCCCATTCTATTATTACAATTTCATTTCAAGGATCAAGCCTTTTAAATAGTTTCAAAATAAGGTTTTCTTTTCATTTACTTTCAGTAATGGATACATAGAATATTTTAACCCACTTTTTAATTCATTTTAAACCAATCCAATTCACAGTTTAAAGATTATTAATAATGACAGGATGATATCAGAATAAAATAAATAAACATTCCAAATTATTTAAAACATCCATCCATAACTCCATTACCCATTTCCATATCTCAAAAACCCGTTTTTGAGATCACGTCTAACTCCCAATTCAAATCAACCCATTTAACTTTCCTAAGTTAAAATTTAATTTCATCTTGAACCAATTCAAGTTGTTTGTTAAACTTATTTAACTTTCCCAAAGTTAAATTCAATTTAATTTAATCCAGTCAGCGTTACCCAATTTGAGTTCCCATTTCAAATTTTAAACCTCAAATTAATAATCTTCCCACTTATAAGTTCAAAAACTTATCGCTTTGGGTTTGCATATCACATTCCAAGGAAAAATTTAAACCCAACACTTAGAGTTTATTTCAAATCATCTTTGATGTTATGTATATCCCACATTTTCATATTCATTTCCTTTGCACATCCAGTTATATCTTTAAATTTTAAACCACCCTTGGTTTTAATTCAAAACAAATTTCTTTAAAATTTTCATATAACTCTTGTTTGAAACAGGACCCTTTCATTCAAATACATTGTAAATAATACTATTTATTATTTCTTCTAGTACTTTGAAACAAATTCCAAATTTTATGGACTTAGATTTAAAGCTTCACAATTTAAATTATCTTTAATTCAAATTTATAAGTCATACTCACCTAAATGTTTACTTCCCTAAAACATTTCATTTTTGCTTAATCATTAACAAACATTTCTTTATCACGATACAACAAATATTTATGATAATAACCAAGGTTATCATATCTGAAAACCAATCCACTATATATTATCTATTCTGAAAACACTTCTACAAATTCAGTATTTTAATTTCAGTTTGGATCCATTACTAGCTTATCTTATTTATATAGTTCATATTATCCAATTTCCAATTGGTTGTATTTCTGTTACCACTTAATTCTCATTATTTTATTTAATTCCAATGATTCGTCAACCAATTACCTTAATATATTAGAAAAACTATTGATTTATATATCAAAATATAGACTTATATTAAAATCATTCTTAAAACCATTTTTAAAAACATTATATAAGTAAATAACAAATACGCCCTCATATATACTACACTCAACTCATTCTAGGGTACCATTGACACTATCCTTAATGAGTAAACCCACCCAAGCCAAGGTTCTCACTTAACCTTTGCTCTGATACCAAAATGTAATGACTCAAAATTTTAACCTCTAGAATTCAACACTAACACGTTCATGGTAGAAGTATCGAGAAATTGAACGTCGGAAATTTTAGATTGTTAAAGAAAAGAAGAAAGAAGAAAGAAGAAGAACAGAAAACAACAGCATCTCGCATTCGCAGCGGATAAAATATAATAACAAATAATAGCATTTGTACAAAGAAAAGCTGTAATAGTCAGATTACATATATTTCATAAGAGTTACAGCCATTACAAATTGTCTAGACAGTTATATCAACCTGTCCCAGACTACTATCAACACAACTCTAATACACGGCGGCCAACTCCATACGTTCCTGCCATCCAGCTTGCCTCCTGAGCTCCAGAACGTCCTAACCTGAAAATCTGTAATACTCGGTCTGACCTAAGCATTACATCAATGTAAAACCCAGGTCAGGCTGGAAACTTGCGTGAGTAAACCCATCTAACAAAAAATATTAAGATATAAAACTTATTTAAAAACCTTGGATAACTCGTACCTTACAACGAGTTCTTAACTTGTTAAAACCAACACTTATTTCACACATCAATATCTTAGTACCAAACTTAGTTCAAATGGTTCAGTTACATAAATTATTCCATTCCAGCCTATTTGATTTTAAACTCAAATCTATAAAGAGTTACTGAAAATTACTAATCGAAGTGGTTTTGGGTATTTACTGATACCCGTCCCCAGTCTCTTTAAATCCAATATCATGTTATAACAACTGTTTAAGTTTTAAACAATTCCATTTATATCCAGAATTACATATTTACATTGCCGTTCATCACAGATAGACAAACCATATTATCACATAGCATCACATATCAGAAATATCAAATAATCCAAGGCATTCAATATCATTCAATCATCCATAAGAAGATTAATTAATCATACCATTTCTAATTAATTTAAATAAATTAAATTAATTACTTCAATCACTTTTAATCCTGCTTACTTAACATTAATTAATTACGAACCTTTAATTAATTAATCAACCTTCAATTATCCATCCCAACTAATTATCCATAATTGCTTCCATTAAGTAATTATCCCATTGGTTAATTATCCTCAATTAATTAACCTTTAATTATTAATTAATTTACCTTTAATTACTAATTTATTTCCTAACAAATTAATCCTTAATTACATACATTTAGTAATTATCATTTAAGTAATTACTTACATTAATCAATCTCTAATAACCAATTAATTAATCTCTAATTACCAATTGATTAATCTCTAATTACCAATTAATTAATCTCCAATTAATTAATTTTTAATTAATTAATCCTTAATCATTGATTATTAATTTCTCTTAAATTACTTCATTAATTTAATTAATCATTAATTATCCACAACCTTAATTAACTTTAAGATAAACCATTTATCTTTATTAATTACTTAACTAACACATTAATTTAAACACTTTATCTTTTAATCAACTACTTAATTATATTTAAAATTAAGTTTGAAAATAATTTAAGAATTTAACTTAATAAATTAAAGTTCAACAAATCTTACCACTTTTCTTAAATCAAACACAAGTTTTTAAAAACCTGCTTGGGGTTCCACCCGATTACTCACCCGAGTCCTACCAGTATTTCCCTTTCTTATTTTTTTTTAAAACTGTAGTTAAGTTTAAAAACAGAACATGATACACTCACGTACAACTACCCGAGTCCTTACTCGAGTCCCCTATCCATTTACCCGAGTGTTCCCCAAGTCTAACTTCCATCCCCAAAAACTGACACCACTGACACTGTCGTGCACATGCACGCTAGCTTGCTAGAGCTTCGACCATCCTTACCACTATCGATGAGTCGCCGATGTCCCTTCCTTACGATCCCGACCATCCAAAGGTCATCACAACCACAAAATAGAAATTGAGACGACAAATAGAAATGGAACAGGAAACTTCAACCAATCCTCCTCGTCCAAGCGATTACGACCACCAGAGATTACCAGCCTCTGACCACCGCTCCATCGATGCCTGGCGCTTCCACCCCTCATCCTCCAATCAAACCCGATGCTACAAAGACGCCGCAGCCACCCAAAACCAAACATCGACCCATTTTAGGTCTTAAAACACTACTTCGACCGATTGCCAACGCCCTGGTGACTGAGAAAACCTCCATCCATTTTTCCCCGACTCGGCAACTCCCCAGCAATCTCCAGTCGAAACCCTGACCACCCTAAGACCTTCGGCCACCAGAAATTGCCCAAAACTCACTTTCTAGTGATCAATGAAATGCTCACTCGATTCAATTCTAAAAATCATGATTTTCCTTTTAAAATTCATATCTTCCAGGGTCGATTCAAGTTATATACTTGAATCAGCAAATTATAACATTTGATTTTAACATGTTTTTAAATTTCCAATCTATTTTCTTAATTCCAGAAGATTTTCAAACCTAAAATACTTGAATAAAATTTTAAACCTTAATTTATGTTTAAACAATCATATTTTGTTTGAAAACTAAAACTCAACAGAGAATGTTTGAAGAGATTTTGAATTTTGATTCAATTTTAAACTCTGTAACTATAAACAGAGATGAACATAAATATATCAGAAATGCACACCTCAACACATTCATATATCCAGGAATCCATACACATGCAAAGCATAATTCATCTTAGAAATTCACATGCAACAGACATTTATTTACTTAAGCTTTTTAAATAAATGTTTACTCACCCGTGTTTTGAAGGCAGGAACGGGCTTTTGAAATTTTGAAATCTGTTCTTGTATTTAAAACTGGAACTTAGTTTACTTTGATTTGCATTGATCTTGAATTTTCTTGCTTCGATCTGAAATTGATTGTTATGAGTTGAAGCTTGTATTTGATTACCAGGTTTTGATTATTGTTGAGTTTTCTTTGATTTTGTTTTCTGGTTTAGGTTACAGGTTTTTTCTTCTTCTTTGATCTGGTTTTGAATTTTGTTTTACAGGCTTTTTTTTGAAATGTGAAGTGAAAGAAAATGACAGAGAGGAGAGTAAAGATATTATATAATCTCATTTTCTTTTTATTTATTATTTAGAAATAATTGAAATAGACTACACTTTTTCAAATTTATATTACAATTGTTACACTTGTATATTTCTATGTTAAATGATTTACATTTGTTAATTTGTGTGTTAAAATCTTAACACTTGTCTTTTAATATGAGAATTGTTATTATATAATGTATATATCCTTTTTTTTACAATACTTTATATTATTATCTTTTGTTTATATATATATATTTTAATATAACTTTATATCTTTATTAATACATTTTTTATATTAATATTGATACATTTTTAAAGAAAATAATTTAAAACTAATTATACATTAATGAAAATCATATATATTATTTTAAGTCCAAATTATTTTTGAGACATTTTATTTTTGAATTTCAAACTCAAATTCAAATTGTAGTCTATTTGTATATATATACATATACATAAAAAAATCAAACATTTATCTTATTTGTTTTGAAAAATTCAAATTTAATTTTAATTTGACTCATATATATGTATTAAAATAACATACATTCAATTTGTTTGAAAATAATAATTTTTCCAATACTTATCCCGATATATATATATATATATATATATATATATATATTACCAGAATTATTTATTTAACTTATAAATTAATATTTCTACAAATTAAATCCAGTTATTTTATCAATTACATATTTCCAAAAATTTGGTTTATCGCAGTTGTAGAAAAGATATCCCATAGAGTTCTTGGGATATCCTATGAGTTTACAAAAAACTGATCTAGCCTCAGGTTTATGTGGACTAACTTCTTAACATAGGCCGGACAACCCCACACCTTCAAATGTTTGAGGTGGGGTTTCTTATTACGCCACATCTAATACGGCGTCTTAGGAACAGATTTCATGGGGATCAAATTCGACATATGCGCTATGATTTTTAGCACATATCCTCAATAGGACCGAGGTAACTTAGTTTTACTCATCATAGAACGAACCGTATCTAATAGGGTTCGGTTTCTTTGCTCTGAAACACTGTTGTATTACGGTGTATATGGTGGACTAAAGTTAAAGACAATCGTATTATTTTTTAAGTGTTATTGGAGCTTTTGTCTAATATACTCACCTTCTCAATCACATCGAAGTATTTTAGTCTTATGATTCGTTTGATTTTTAACCTCGTTTTTCTATTCTATGAATTTCTCATAGACATTGGATTTTTTCTTCATAAGATACACATATCCTAGTCTCGAGAAATCTTCCACGAAGGTAAAAAATTAAGAAGAATTATATTCGGAAAATATAGGCATCGGGCTGCATACATCACTATGTACGAGACCAAAAAATTCATCAACTATCTTATTGCTTCTACTAAAGAGGTACTTGGTCATTTTTCCTTTGATATATGGCTCATACATATCAAATGATTCAGAACCAAATAGAGGTATAAAACCTTCAATTTTTAATTTATGTAATCATTTGCCAATTATATGACCTAGTCTACAATGCCAAATGTAGTTATTATTTACTTTAACATTATAAGAATTACTTATAGCACAAACATAATTAGTATTAATCACATAAATGCTAGAATCTAAAATACCATTGCGGCTCTATTACGATTCAACATAATGTTTATAATATTATTATCATAGTGAAATATATAACCGGTCCAAACAATCTAGACACAAAAATAATACCATATATAAAGCTTTTTACATGGTAGCAATTATTTAATATTAAAACTAATCTATTTGGAAAACTTAAATTAAAATCTCCAACTATCGTTGCATCCGCTCGATATCCAACAACAACTTGAGACTTCATCTCTCCTTCGCTACATGATGTTTGTTGCTAAATACCTGTAATAAATTACAGATGTGAATTCCAGTCCAGTATCTAAAACAGAGATAGCTTATTGATTGCAAAACAATTTTGAGTCATAAATATACATATGAGAACAACAAAATCATTGTGTTTCTTCTTTTTGACAATCTTTAAGTACTCCAGATAGTTCTATTTCCAATGACCCGTCTTATGATAGTGCTGACGTCCACCATCAGCTGGAGCAGTCTTCTTGTTGTTCTTATTAACCCCTTTTTTCTTTTTTGAACCTTTCGAAGATGATGTGTTCCCTTTATATGCGAGTACCATGTCCTGATCCTTTGATAAAAACTCGGCCAATCTTAACGTGATAAAGAAAACTCTACAAGGCATATGTACAATTGATTTATATCGTAGTTTAATATGAATGGCTCAAACTAAGTAGTAAGAGACCTTAGGATCATATCCACTTCTAACTCATTGCTTATCATCATGTCCAATTGAGAAAGTCTATTAATATAACCTTTCATGATTAAAACGTACTCATCCACTTTCATTTCGTTCATTATTTTCGTATTGAATAACTTCTTTGTAAGTTCATACCTTGTGGAGCAAGACTGTTCCCCTAACAAATCTTTGAAGCTATAAAAAATTTAATTCATACTTTCCTGCAATCTCTACTATGGTTTTCTAATGTAGACAACAGATAAACTTGGGCAATCTCAAGTTATGTGACCCATTTTTTATAGGCTACGTGTAATTTAAGGTTCGCATCATTAGCGGGATTCTCCCTTGGAGGTATAGTTATTGACAACCGCCGACTTTCATATGTTAGTGCTATCTTTATTGCCCTTAACCAGTCTATATGGTTAGTTTCGGTGAGTTTGTTATTTTCATAAAACAAATTAAATATATACGTTTTCTGCAAAATTTAACTTAGTAGGTTAGGACATTATTCTTAGTAGATATCCTTAGGATATAAGTAAGGTTAAACATTAAATTTTATTTTACTAATAAGCTTCCACTAGTATTTTATGTTTTTCTAAACCCTAAGACGAAACATAAAAGTCTTTCGACTTTACTAATGGGTCATAGGACTCATTTTCCTCGGGATTCTGATTTTGAGGAACATTAACAAATCATACTCCCACAAATAATAGATAATACATTAGCAGTTGTATAATATACAACTATTAGCCCGTAGTTCTTTGTCCTAATCTCATTTCAACCTTGAGAAACCTAAATAAATCGAAAGATATTATTCACTATTACATACCATATCGCGATGGTCTAAGTATAAATGTACAAACCTCGAGTAACATCAACAAATATGTACATATATTTTACCGTGTCTATTTAACATATTAATAGTACGACACATAACATTCTTAGCTTGGGGAATATCAATAACTAAGGAGTATGCAATTAATCTATTAATATATAAATGATAGAGGACAAGTTTAGATTAAAGATTCATAATCTTCAATAAATTTAGTTGATTGGTATCGACTTATGGAATAATGTATTTCAAAAAATATTCCTTTTGAAATACCCTCGTGATTCAAGTGTCAGACACATCTGAAATCACGGAATACGTACTATACATATATATTACTTCTTAATCTAATTAGTGTTTCTTATTATTCCACCTTTTATGATACATTCATATTATGTAAGTTTTAATTATTATATAGCTTTTGTAATTTACTTAACTTACATAATATTCGTATGTATAATGTTAACATCATTAAATCTTATCTAATTGATTTAATTAATTAAAATTTTAATTAATTTTATACTATTCAGTTAAGTTTTTGTGCCGAATATGTATACTGCAACATTTATAGTTATATAAATATAGCATTATATATGTATTATATTATTTATTTATTAACAATTAATTTTATTTAACTAAAAAATTTCAATTAATTAGTTTAATTTCAAATATTTCATCTACAATTACATCACCTCAAATGATTCATGATAATGTAACATATACCATTATATATGTTATATATAATTTAGTTAATTAACTATCTACTCAATTAATTTATTAATCTAATTAATATTCATTTATAATATTATTTCATATAAATTTAACATTTAAATTTAGAATTTTAATTTAATTTCAAACCGATTTTGAAAAACAACGCACGACCCAAATTCTAATTTCTATTAAGGATAACCTTTGGGCTCATTTCGTCTTTTGGGCTAGGCCAGTAGTCAGGCGGAGCAGGGTACTTGGTTACCAAACTCAAATTAAATGTTACTTCACTAGACATCCTACTAAATGGATGAGCTTAATTAGATGACACTAACATGACTAATTTAGGCCACATAGGCCATTGGGCACCGATACCATTTTTGTAACTGGGCTAGCCGGTAGTGGGTTAAATGGGTGAATTTCAAAATAAATTCATTTTGACCCTGGTCAAGCCTATGAAGCCTAAATAGATTTTAAATCCAATATAAAATTTTAAATAAAATCATTATTTTATTTGTTTTTTTAAAATATTTTGAGTTTGATTTTAAGCTCTATGTATGTTGTAATGAGTGCATCAAATGCATCCACGTGTGAAAGTGAAAATGCAACACATAGAGAGTGCATATAGTTAATGTGAACATGCTTAGGTGTTAGGATTTACACCAAAAAGGATACATTTCCCCATTTATATATGTCTTTGTTGTCCAAAATAATATATATATTGCAAACAAAATAAGATTTATTGTATGTATACATACATAGACATTTATGTATGTATATGTATAGTATGTATGTATACTTGTTTACATTAAGGTTGATTTTGATTGTTTGACATGTTTTAAAGTTAAATTAAACAACTTAAAGTTAGTTTTGATTAAGGAATAGTTTAAAATCAAAATCCCAGTTTTACATAAAGGTCCATTTTGTAAACCTTAATTAAGAACATATGCATATACTTACATACATACATACATACATACATACATACATACATAGATATATATTTATATATTCATATGCATATATATAAATATATATAAATATATATAAATATATATACATATGCATATGCATATATGTGTGTGTGTATATATATATATAATAATTGAATCAATATTGTGAATTCCAAATAGCATGTGACATATGTATTTAATTAAATTGCGATAAAAATATACCTATAATCAATAGAAACTTAGATTCAATTATTAACTAAAGAAAGAAATTTGAATTTTTAAGATTTTACAAAAAGGTCCACCTGTAGATTTTAAATTAAATCAATTATTATTCTCATGTAAATAATGACCAAAAATAGATTTATAACAACATGCAACATGTACATTCAATTCTCAAAGTTATAACATGAAATTTAAATCAATAAATTAAAACTATTTTTAATTGAATTTTATTCGAACAATAATATTAAAACATAAAAGAGTTAGACAACCTAGGCTATATAAATTCGTGGTAATGGGATTTATATTTAAATTAAACATATAATTTGAACAAATTAATAAAAGAGACGATAGATCTAAAACTATTGACATACATAACATATAAACAATTGAAGAGGAGGAGAAATAGGTGTTAAAATCATATCAAGAAGATGAGCATTAAACTAATTCAAAGGAAATAAACAGGGATCCAAATTACATTGCGAAATTCATATAGAAAAAAGATGAAAAAGGTGGAGGATTCAAATCATATAATAAGATGAATTTTTATTCAAATAAAATAGGAAGCTACCTTGAGATGCAACCAAAAGAAGTACCTTGAATAATGAAAGGATTCCTATATTCAATGAACTGATCTCTATATCTTGCAAAAATTAAGAGAGAACTACCTTTTGTTTTTATTTTTTGTCTGATTTTGTTTTTCAACTATTATGCCCTAATCACCGAGAAAATTTAGGCCTAAAAAATATAGGAAGTCAAAGAGCAAAAATGAGAAAATGTATTTTCTTAAAGGGGGAAATAAACTATAATTAAAGAAGGGGTGATTCACCTTCCTTTAATTATGATTTTCCCTTTCATTTCAAAAATTAAAACTCCTTCTCTCCCTTTCAATTTTGGCTAGCCAAAACAATGTGGTTTTGGACCATAAAAACTTCCAAAACCAATTAGTATTCATCCATTTAAATCAATTTAATATTCTAGCGATATTGTATGTTGCTACGCGCGTTTATAACTTTCATATGCACACTTTATTAAATAATAATGGAATTCAGAAAACCAAAAAAAAAAATCAATATTTCACAAATAGTAATCAATTAATTTAATTTATAATGATTATTAATCATGTGGTTTATACGGGTTGTTCATCACTATGGTTGTGCGATTCAAGGGTGTAAATTCAGCCATCGATCAATGTAGAATAATTCAAATATTAACGTTCATACGTCACCTTAGCTAGTGGTATGATATTTTAACTTAATTTGTCGCTTGCACATATTTTCAGTAAAATCCAATTTAATTTATTACAAGTGGTATTCGGTAGCAACGATAATATACACCAATTCTCTTCATCAAAACTATATTACATAAGGACTTACGAAATTTGGTTTTGATCAAGATTCCAATATCAACTTAGTTAGTCCAAAAACAAAGTCCTCGGTTCAATAATAATTATTATTACCAACTGTACCACTCTGGTCAGAAATTTTGACTTTGAGTTGACTATAGTTGACCATGATACTAACCTCGTACAACCAGGGACATGAAATCTATTAAATAGTGTTTTACTTTCAATGTCTCAATTCAGACCCAACCATAGTCGTTCAATTTACACCATGCCATGATTTCTCTATAATCAAAGTGGAGTGTCCACGTTGAAGTCAATAGTATTCTTCAGTCGAGAGAACTATATAACATCATCACTTCAAAATTCTCTGTTTGACCTTATTTATATCAACCAATAAAAAACTCTTGAGTGGTCATTTTATAGTTATCTAATAAATATTAGTATGTAACTCATTGATGCACCTAACCAAGAGTACTATGCTTCCCAACATTTGGAGAGGGTTACATACTATAGTCTCAACCGATGTATCAATGTCTGCTCTTAATAAATCTTGACTAAGAATATTAAAATGATATGTTTATTATATAGTGACAAATTGCTCATGAGTAAAACATTGTAATTGTTATCACAAAACATACCATTTATGGATTTTCTATTAAATATACTTAAATTAAATAATTAATTAATATAACATATTATAACAAATATATAATAGAAATAAAAACACCTTTTATTTCAAATAAGAATTTATTATTTACAATAAATTACAGAATTACCGGTAGGGCATACCCTAACTCTATCAAAATGAAATATAACATTTAAGCTTAATAATAATACAAGAACATTTGTTATGCATAAATTTTTAATCTAAATAAATTAAATTTGCATAAAAAATGTCTACACCTAAGTTATTTGTGGAAAATGGCAAGCTCACTGGACCTAATTACTTAGACTAGCTAAGAGTAAAAAAACAACACTAATCTACAAATACTTATAGTCATTTATACATGAATCTCCAAAAGAAAAACCCACTGAATATGCGGATCCTAAATTAATAATTGCTTATAACAAATGGGTAGCGGATCTTGAAATTGCCCTAGTTTATGTGTTGTCTGCTTTAGATAAAACATTACAAAGAGAGCATAAAAACACGACTGTTCATTAAATCTCTAATAGCCTTAAAGCTTTTTTAGGGAGTAACATCGTTCCGCAAGGTACAAGATTACAAAGAAAAATTCAATGTGAAGATGATGAAGGGCACTCGTGCTAATGCATATGTGTTAATAATTGAGGGATATAGTAATAGGCTTTAGCGGTTAAACATCATGATAAGCAATAAGCTACAAGTGGACTTCATTTTAGGGTCTCTTGCTTCATAGTTTGAGCCATTCATATTGAACTACAATATGAACTAGTTGAATATGATTCATATAGAGTTCCTCAATGTATTGAGATTAGACGAGTCTTCATCTAAAGATCAAGGCACGGTGCTCCTAATGATAAGGGAAAATGTCACTACTATAAATAGAAGGGGCGCTGGAAACTGAATTGTCCAGACTACCTAAAATTTATCAAAGAGAAGAAAAGAATGATTCTACCACTCCCATGGGGATATTTATGTTTTTGAAATTGTTTTGCAATCAATAAATTATCTTGGGTTTTAGATATTGGATCCAGAACTCATAACTGTTATTCATTAGAAAGACATAGGAACAAGTGGCAAGTAGCGAAGGGTGAAATGAGGCTTTAAGTTGCTGATGGGTCTCCAGTAGATGCAGCTGCAGTTGGGGACTATCACTTTGCTTTGCTGAATAGATTAGATTTAACTTTAAATAATTGCTATCATGTGAAAATTTTATTTGTGGAATATTTTGTATTTGTAGTGAGTCTGGGTATGTTTTTCATTGTATTGGTAAATTTATGTGCATAATGTTTGATGGAAATAAATTTGAGCTTGTGTTTGGATCGGATTTCATATGAAATTAATTTGAATTGGATTTCTAATGAATTTCATGATTTTCTATGAAACAAAGA
Source organism: Allium cepa (assembly GCA_030765085.1). Taxonomy (NCBI): domain Eukaryota; kingdom Viridiplantae; phylum Streptophyta; class Magnoliopsida; order Asparagales; family Amaryllidaceae; genus Allium; species Allium cepa. The sequence continues at coordinate 449,203,507 of CM060931.1, forward strand.
ATTTTAATAAACAATTGAATTGTCGGATTGGTATGGGACATTTCATACAATTCTTTCACTCATTATTATAATTTGTCAAATAGAGATTGTGTGGAATTTACTAGCTTTCAGTAAATACTAGAATTTCACCTTCTGGTATGGACATCATGAATATAGACAAATGAAGTGAGAAAATAATCACAGGCATTTATAAAGTAGGTAAGCAAAGACATGTTTCTTTTCATGCAAACATGCTGTGAAACATAAGATACGCTGCAAAGTTCTTTTATGCATTAGGTTGGTTGTTAAATCAAGAAATGCAAGGCTTACTTTAAAAAGTAAATTGCCAATAATGCACTGATATGAAATAATGATTTTATATTTGCAACACCAATGTTGAACTATCATACTGACTTGTCTTGTATTCACAATGATAATTAACTAGCAATGAAGATGATTTCTAAAGAATAACTTATATGTACAAAACAATGAAATGCACTGATATACATTCTGAAAGAGTTGCTAGTATATCAGCAAAAAGGGAATAACAGATGCTTGTTAATAGCAAGGATATGTACTAAATTCTAATTAGACCTGTCCTGTGAATAATTCTTCTAATGTTGGCGTTAATAATAATTATTTGTTACATTGTAGATTGGGTCAAATTAATGACAAATGACTGCACAAATACGAAACTTAAAGTCTTTTACCAACGTTTTCTCTGAATCAAATGGTACATGTGAGCCACGTATAAAAGGAAATTAACCAAGCACCTTTTTAGTGCGAGCAACGAAAGAGTTAATGAACTCCTGGGTCTCGTAGATACTAAAGTGTGTGGCCTAGTTGCCTATATTTATCAAAGATAATTCTTCTTACTTTGTAACTTTTACTGATGATATCTCAAAACTAGGATATGTATATCTTATAAAGAATAAAGCTGATGTCTTTGATAAATTTAAAGAGTATAAGAATTAGGTTGAAAATCAAATAAACCTAAGATTAAAAATACTTCGACCAGATTGAGGGTGCGAGTATGTTGGATAAAAGCTCCAACGGTACATAAAAGTTATGAGGTTATTCTAACCTATACTCCATAGCATGATGGAGTTTTAGAAAGAAGAAATTAAACCCTTTTAGACATGGTTTATTCCATGATGAGTAAAATCAAGTTACCTTTTTCATATTGAGAATATGCGCTGGAAACCGCAGTGCATATGTTGAATTTGATGCCTACTAAATCTATGCCTAAGACCCTATATGAGATGTGGTGTGGAAAGAAACCCCAACTCAAATATTTGAAGGTGCGGGGTTGTCTAACTTACGTTAGTAAAGTTGGCACCAATAAACTTGAGGAAAGATCGACGCTGTGTAAATTTATAGGTGATAAAGTTAGGGGTGACCCCTAGGGGTAATTATGTAACTTTTTACATATATCTAACTCAATAACCAATCTTGTTTGAAATAAAAAGAAGTTTTATTTCTATTATATACTTGATATAATGTGTTATATTAATTATTTAATTTAATTAAAAGTATATTTAATAGAAAATCCATAAATGATTTGTTTTGTGATAGTAGTTATAAAGTGTTGTAATTGTGAGTAGTTTATCACGGTGAAAAAAAATGTACCATTCAAATTATTCCTAATCATGATGCATCGAGACTGGATATCGATGTATTCGTCGAGACTAGTGTACATAACGCTCTCCAAATGTTAGGTAGAGTAATACTCATGACTACTAAAGGCATTGGAGGTTACATACTAATAGTTTTTGGGTAGCTATGGAGTGAGTCACTCGATAGTTTTCTGTTGGTTAATATAACTAAGGTCAAACAGAAAATATTGCGTGTCTAATTTACATAGTTCTCTCGACCTGAGAATACCGTAGATTTTCAACATGAAAGTACCACTTTGATTGTAGTCAAATCATGGCACTGTGTCCATCAAGTGACTATAGTTGTGTTGAGTGGAAGTATTGGAAGTGAAGCGCTATTCAAAAGAGGATTCGTCTCCTTAGTTATATGGTGTTAGTGTCACGGTTAAGTCAAGTCAACTCAAAGTCTATGGCAAGAACATTTCAGTTAATAATAATTGTTATTAGCGAACCAAAGACTTTGTTTTTGGACTATAGTGTTGAATATGGATGATATTAGAATTTGACCATTACCAAATTCCACAAGTCCAAAGTGATATAGTTTGGATGAAGTGAATTGGTGTAAATAAAAACCACAAGCAGATAATGCTTAATGGAGTGAAATTGGATTTTATCGAAACCAAGTAAGCAATACGTTAAGCCACAATGTCATACCACTAGCTAAGTGACATGTGAATCGTAATATTTAAATAGTTCGATATTAATCGATGACAAAATTTACACATGATGAGTCACACAATCGAAATGATGAATTCTCTTTTAACCAAATGTTTTAATTAATTTATAATTGTTTAAAATTAAGTAATATTTATGAAATATTAACTATAAAATTTTAATTATGATTTGAGGAATAAATATTGTTAAACAAATTTATAATAGTTGTAAATATATCGATCAATAAGCGACTAAATTGGATTTAATTAAGTAATATTTTCTTTGGGGTTAAATGGGATTTTGGCCCATCATGATGGTTAGAATTTTGGCTGCAATATAGCAATAAAGGGCGACTCAATTTAGGATAGAATAGTTAAATTTTGGATAGCTCTGATTGAGGGAGAACTGTGAGATGTGATCTGCTATTTTCTTCTTTCTATCCACTATTTAAACATCTCTAATCCTAATAGAAAAGGACTTTTGGATGCCACTCCCTCTTTCGATTTCTGGTACAAAATTGTTCCGTAGGTGTTCCATCATATCAATCTCAAATCAATTCAAAGTCGATCACTATTTGATAGTCAAAGGTTAACGCTTCAAAGACTAGTGATCTGCCGAATTGAAAAGCTTTCAAAGGAGAGATTTCATCCTTTCAAGGTGTGCTTCAAGGCTTTGATTCTAAGTAATAATTATAATTTATAATTTTCTGAATAATATTTCAATGTGTGCATATATTATTATATGGTTAGTTAGGTGATGATTTCTATATGCATTATTGTTTTTGCAAGTTAGTTTGGTTATGTGTAAGTACATAATTGTAAATTGAAAAATTCAAATTATTATATATAAATTAATCGGTACAGCCGCCCATTTTTTATATTATTTATTCTTTTATTAATTTATATATGTATATATGATATTTTAATATTTATATATGGGTTTTATACTTGGTTACAGTATCATTTTATAACTAAAATTCATCACATGATTATATATGTGTGTGTATCCTTAAAGCAATATCAAATTTCAACAATAATAAATTTTATAATTATTTAATATTATTTAGATCAATATACATCATAAATAAATTATATAAATTTAAATAGGTTACAAAAATTATCTTTTAATTTTTTAAATTTATTTTAACATAAAAGCTTCAGCCAAAAGAAAAATATATAAAAAATCATTTTTTCTATTTTTAATAATTATTATTATAATCGGTTGAAAGTTAATAATTTAACTAAAAATAAAATTTCGCCGAAAAAATTCAGAGAAAAATTTTCAAACTTAAAAATATCATATATGATTTACTAGAAATTAAAATTTGGGAATTCGGATGAATATTCAATTAATATGTATTTTAAAATATTAAAATTTTTGTAGGTGTACATACGATCTAGAGTTTGATAAAAATTATATATATAAAATTAATATAGAATTATATTTGATATTACAAATATATTTCCGCATATACATATATTATTTTATCATTATATGTATATCTATACATACACTGGTGAATATATTTTAAAATTTATAAAATTTTAAAACTATAAATATTATATTTGTTTGAATAACTTGCTTATATTCAAATAGATATATTATTATAGTATACACATTTATATATTATTATTATTGTTATTGTTATTATTTTACATATAAATTATATATATCCATATGTGTGTATATATTGTTACACCCGTATTTCCCGAATCCTATTGAAAGCAATATGGCGAAAGCACCATGATCAAAATGGGATGCCCTTGCAATAAAAGGTGGACTACAAGGAAGAAAGGCAAAGAATGAAGCAAAGTCAAGAAAATACGGTGCTAAAAAACAATTGTAAGACATCAACGAAGATTCAAAATGTGTCAATCCCCCTAATCTATAGCTATAATACATGGAACTACAATGTAACGAAGATCCAAAATAAGAATAAAAATTAACTTTGCATTGCAACACAAGAAGTTATATAGGTGGCATCAAAGCATAACACACTTAACTTAAAAAGACACACACATTCAATAACATGCTGCATTCGGAGCCAATATATATGGATAGTGGAACTATACTAACAATCTTGCACTGAAGTAAAACAGCAACGTTTTGCCTCCATTTTTGACACTAGAAAAGAGTGAAATGACATAATGCACAACCATCAGAAGTGCACCGATATCAAAACACAAGCTCAAAAGAGAAGGACCGCGCTGCAGTCAAAGGGCTAAATAAACCCCGATATCATTCCCAAAGCATATACCTTGCTAATACCTCCAAAAACGGATGTACACTACACTTACTAGAGGCTACCTAAACAGTACCATGTGGAGTCAAAAGCAATAAAAGGGATACACAAAGGGCGATTCAAATAGTGCGCCAATGTAGTTTCACACTTACGAGTAGACGACAGAGGTATATGTCTCCCTTACCAATAGCCTACGTAGTGCATCACTTAGAGTAGCTCAGTGCAGAATCTAACAAAGAGATGGTCTTCGTAAATGGAGTCATGATTACCATAGCCAACCATGTAAGCATTATCGATGCTTCGTAGATCAAAGGAGCAACCATCTTTGGAGGAAAAAGTAATAAAAGCGGCCCAGCTTACCTGAAGAAAAAAGGACAGCGGCTTGCCATACTCACACTCGCAAAAGAAACTAATACCTATGTTATTCAACTTTTGAAGTGGGGGAACGCATAACCCATTCAAACTTGGAACTTTACACCGTAAATTCAAACATTCCAACTTCAATTTCAGACCTCCTGCCAAAACCAAAATTTAACTACCAAAGAAACACCAACAGTCTAGACGCACTAAATAGACAATTGCGAAAACAAAATATAGAAGACGGATGGTGGCAATCCACTTGAACCTCTATACTACTAATAGAAAAGAAACTGCAGCAAGAAAGGGATCATTTCTCGATTTGTTATTTTAAGGTTAAGAAAGAAAAAACATTTTACTCTCTACCATTAAAATATGTACCAAGAAATATAAAGAAGAAAGGGACATTTTCCCATGGACGTAGGATTCATTAGTATCTGAACCACGTAATTCTCTGTGTCTTTTACTCTTCTATATTTTATTTGTCTTCACCTAAATTTCAATGTTAGATTTTTTCCTATCTTTATTTGAATTAAGTGCTAGTTCAACTTGACATGTTAACAAACAGTTAAAGCATAACTCCATTATTGTGTAATCTTCCAATGACACAATTATTACCTAAAGCAAAAATTACCATAAACCCCATCCTAGCCACGTTCTAATCCATTATAAACCATATGAACCAACACATGGAATGATTGGAGAAAATAAAGGCCAAAATTGTTACTCACAGGCCTCCTCACCTTCACAGTCCATAGCTCATGCCATCGTTCACCCACTACGTTGGTTATTCAACGAGGGAACAATAATGGTACTCCCAAAGATAGGAACGGTGACGCTAGCCTAAAATCTGATGCCAAGCTAGAAAGACAAATCTAGGCCAATCCTCAAATCAAAACGAAATCAACCAATATTAATCCACTACTTTTGGAAAAACAAACATGTTCCTTCCTGGAAGACGAAAACACCACTTCTGGGGGTAATTCATCCCAAATCAATCTAAGAGAGAGCGAAATCCACCAACTAAAGGCTCGATTAGAGCAGCTAGCAAAAATCTACCAATAAAGCATCGGAGAAAAAAATAGGATAAGGGGTTTCTTTCGTATTTACTAAGACCATCATTAAGGATGATTTCCCTAACAACTTCAAATCTCCTCAATCGATAAGTTCGACGGAACTACCAACCCTGACGACCACCACTGTACCTTTAAGTATTACATGGACATCCTAAAAGTGGGAAGGATGGTGCAATGTAAGTTGCATCCGGTTTAATTAGCTGGTGCAACCTCCAGATGATTCAGGAGATATGGACCAGGGGAGGTCCGATTTTGACACGACTATCTAACAATTTTATGAGGCAGTTCAATTAGGAGGGAGAAGCTTCCCTAGATGTCAGTACTATACAATGTGTCAAGTAGGGTGAAAATGTAATCCTATGCAATTTCATTAAATGTTTCAAAGCCGGAGCACTTCGGACTGGAGTAACTAGTGAATAAAAATTGCTAATGGAAGCGCATGTTGGAATTAGGAGAGGAACTGCTATGTGGGATAATAAAAGTAGAAAGTCATGCCACAACATGAAGGCTTTCTTCGAAAGAGAAGTTGGCTATATCAGGATGGAGGAACCTGGATCTACAGTGCAACCTTAGAGAACTTCCGCCCTTAGCTATGATATGAAAAGGAAGGCAGAAGGATACCTTCCACCTGCAAAGCGACAAAAGGAATTGAACATCACCACAAAAAATCCCCTCACTCGTAACCCTGGAGTGATATACAAGATGACCAAGGCGAGCTTACATACAACGTAATGAATAAAGGGAAAGCAGAGCAGAATCAAGGTAGAGTATACCGTTGCTTCCATCGAGCCAATGGTCACCACACTGAAAATTGCAGGAATTTGAAGATTGAAATAGAAAGACCAATTTAGAAAGGGTATGTAGGAAGCTTTCAGAAGGCTAATAACGAAAATAGAAGCAAAAACGTCACTCTCCACCTAAACGAAAACTTAATAGGAAACCCCTCCAACCTCATAATCTCGATTCGTGAAGGACCACACCTTGCTGGGGCAAGTAAAAAGCACAAGATAGATACGTTCTTTTTGGCCAAGGTACAACAAAGGATGATTTTCCATGTCAAACAGATGCAAGCTCAGGAGATAGTTTTCACACCAGATGCAGCAGGAGTGGCGTTCTCACATCAGGACCCTCTTATTATTACGGTGCAAATCTCAAACTGCACTATGTAGAAAGTCTTTGTTGATTCAGCCAGTTCGACAATGTCATCTTCAAATCAGCATATGACAAGATATTGCTTCCCTCAGAAATCTTGAAGCCAAGCCTAACCAATATATGGGTTCAACAACACAGCACCCATCCTAATAGGATCTACACACCTTCTTATCACAGTTGGAACCGCCCCTTTATATAAGTCATTCTTTGCCAGCTTCTTGATCATTAATCAGCCATCATAATATAATGCTTTTCTAGAAAGACGTGCACTGATAGATTTGGGGGTCGTCATATCTCAAAAAGACTTGCTTATGAAATTCAACACTCCTATTGGAGTAGGATCAGTAAGTGGCAAACAATTTTTAGTTGGGAACTATACAATGTAACTCTTGTATCTAGAAATAAAATTATTCGAAACTATTCTACTATCTCTTCTAATACCTGTGATAATAGTAATAAACAAGAAACTAAACCAATTCAAAGAACTGCATCAGTACAGAGCAAAAAAGCTGATACTAAGGCAAACCATTCTTTGACACCAAAATCTATAAGGAAAGAGAAAAGTAAACATATGCACATGATCAACGCTAATGAATATAGTTTAATTTATTCGCATTAGTTCTCCAAAGAAGTCGAGAAACAAGAATCCTCGATGAACTCACAACAAGAAGAGGAAGCTGAAAGCGAGATAGCCCTAAGATTATGGGCATCAAAGAAAGAGTTAGAGCCAGTAGATTATCTTGAAGATGACAAACAGATCCAAAGAAGCTCATAAAGGTACTCAACATAGGAAAGAACCTTAGGGAAGAAGCACAAGTTGAACCGATAGATTTCATGAAGAGATCAACATATGTATTTGCCTGGAATCATTCAAACATGGTAGGAATAAGCCCAACCATCATCCTCCATGCACTTAACACCAATCTAAATGCCCATCTGGCCAGAAAAAAGTGCAGAACCTTGGATCAAGAAAGATATAATACCATGCATGAAGAAGTCAAAAAGTTAAAGGAAAATGGACTCATTAGGGAAGTATATTACCCAAAATGGATCTCTAATCCAGTACTCGTAAAGAAAGCTAATGGAAAATAAAGAACCTGCATTAATTATACCAACCTCAGTAAGGTATACCCGAAGGATAGATTTCCTTTACCCAGAATTGATCAGCCAGTAGATGCAACCAACAGACTTGAACTGCTCTCATTCATGGATACATACTCAGGATACAATCAGATAGCTATGTTTAAAAAGACCAAGAGCATGCCAGTTTCGTAATAGACAAAGGATTGTACTGCTACAAGATCATGCTGTTTGGACTCAAAAGTGCCGGAGTAGCCTACCAAAGGTTGGTCAACATGATGTTCTCGGAGAATATTGGAAAGAATTTCAAAGTATATATGGATGATATGCTGGTCAAGTGGAAGGTATCATCAAGTCACATTCAAGACCTAGAGCAAACATTTGGAGTCCTGATGTAATACAATATGAAGCTGAATCGTCAAAAATGCACCTTTACTATTCAATTCGGGAAGTTTCTGGGGTACATAGTATGTGCATGTGACGTAGAAGCTAATCCCCAAAAGATTGAAGCCGTAAAACAAATGGGAATCCTAGACAAACCGAAGGATCTAATGAGCATAAATAGCAGAATGGCAGCATTGAGCAGATTCATCTCAAAGGCAATGGACAAGAGCATCCCGTTCTTCTACCAGGTAAAGAAAGGGGAAAATTTCAAGTGGATAGGGGAATGCAAAGCTGCATTCTGAAACCTAAAGATCATCTGGTCAACACTCCCATACTATCTAAATTAGTGACAAGTGAAGGATTATATGTTTTTCAACAGTGATTGATAAAGCTGTTAGTTCTGCAATAATATGAGAGGACGAAGGGACCTAGAGGCACATCCACTTCACTGACAAGCAGCTATCAGGTTCAGAGATGAACTACTCAATTATTGAAATGCTAGCTTACAACCTGCTCCTTACAGTAAGGAAATTGCAGCCCTATTTCCAAGCATACCCAATCAATGTTTTCATAGACAAACCCCTAAGGCAGATACTGTGGAATCCCTAACATCAGGACACTTACTGAAATGGGGAATGAAGCTCAACCAATAGGACATGACTTATTGTCCATGAAAGGCAATCAAAGGTTAAGCAATGGAAGACTTCATTGTAGAATGAGCATTGCCAGCCAAACCTTAACCAGTGGAAGAAGACTCAACCTCTTAAATCAAGCATCTATTCATTGATAGAGCATTAAATGAACAGTGGCTAGGAATTAGGTAAGTACTAACCACTCCAGGTAAGCGAAAGCTAAATGGAGCAGTGCAGCTTTGTTTCAAAGCAATCAACAATGTTATAGAATACAAAGCTCTTCTTGTAGGCCTAATAATAGCCTACGTAATGAAGGTAACGTGCATTAAAATTCATAGAGATTCTTAATTAACTGTGAACCAAAGTGCAAGTCAGTTACCAAGCAAAGGAACTAACCTTGGCCAAATATGTGGAACTTTCTAAGAAATTACTAGAGCTATTTGAACAGTTTAGCATATAACAAATCCAACGTAAAGACAAGTCGTCTGCCGAGCTGGCCAAACTTGGGAGCACTAAGGCAGCAAATGAAATAAAAGTGGTACCAATAGGACTCAAGTAGAGCCAAGTATAATAGAATCAAATCAGACAATGGTCTTAACCCAAGCTTAGTAGGCAGCAATTCATGGGACTTAAGATCAAGAAACAACGGAGATCGAGGGCAGTCCCTAATTGAACCCACAATTTAGCAAACTGAGAGGAACAACTGGATAACTCCCATCAAACAATTCCTACTAAAAGGGACCCTAACCCAAAATAGAAATGAAGCCCAAAAAATATGGTATCGGGCTTTGTACTACTCCTTCATTGATTACACATTATATAAGAGAGGGTACTCAACTCTCTTAGGTGCATTTCCAAAGAATAGGGTGTATAGGTCATAAGGAAAGTAAATGGAGGCCAATAGGGAGATCATTCAGGATGGGTCAAGTTAGCAAAGAAAATTTTAAGGCTTGTTTATTACTGGCCCATGGCGCCTCAATATGCGAGGCAATTCATAATAAGATGCAATAGATGTCAACGATTCATGAGTATCACCAAACAACCATCCCATGAGCTCATCCACTAATTAGTCCATGACCAATTGACATATGGGGCATAGATTTGATAGCTCCACTTCCTATGTTTAAAGGAGAGTCAAGGTACGCCACGGTGGCAATAGACTGCATCATCAATTGGGTAAAGGCCAAACTTTTAGCATGATCAATGCAAGGAAGATGGTCACTTTTGTGGTAAGAAACATAATCACTAGGTTAGGAATCCCCCATAAGATAATTTTCGAGAATGGCACCTAATTGGAAAGTAAGGAATTTGTAGCGCTTTGTGAAAAGAATGGCCTAATTAAGAGTTTTCCTTGATCGCGCACCAACAAGAAAATGGACATGTTGAATTCGCAAATAAAACCATTAAAAATTTACATAAGAAAAGACAGTAAAAAGCTAAGGGAAACTGGGTGGAAAATCTATCTTGGGTATTAGGGGCTACCAAACCTCGATTAGATCTCCAATGGGCCATACTCCTTTTATGCCAATCTGTGGATATGAAGGCATGCTCCTTTTCAAAGTAGAAGTCCCATCATATAGAAGAACAACATACATGACGGAGGAAACCAAAAGACTGAAGGAAGTTTCCCTAGATCTCATTTAGTAAAGGAGAGATGAGTCGACGGTAGTATCTGCCATGTACAGGCAAAGGATGGCAAAGAACTACAATGTCAGGATCAAGGAATGAAACTTCTATAAGGGGGACCTTGTACTGCGAAGGGTAATGGCCAACAAAATTGACCCAGTAGACGAATCACTAGGCCCAAATTGGGAAGGCCCATTAGTCATAGCAGAAGTTTTGGCAAATGGAGCATACCAACTATCAAAGCCTGAGGGCAACCTAGTTCCAAGAACTTAGAATTCCGAGCACCTCAGGCCTTATTTTGTATGATTTACATTACTGATGTAATAAACATTGTAATTGTTATGAAAAGTAATAATACAATGAATTGGACGTAGGGATATTAGATAGCCTGAAGCAGTATGAAAATCTCTATGTGTTAAACTCAATGACATAGTTAAATAACTGGACATAGGGATATTGGATGACCATAACTAGTATAAAAAACCTCTATGTTAATTATGATAACATGTTACGTTAGACGCAGGGATATTGGACAGATCGAACCAGCTATCAAAACAAAGTGGCACAAAATACAACCTAGCTTTCTTAGCTGTAACACCCCTAATTTTAAATAACATTATTCAGGAGATTTAATTATATAAATAAAATAGAATAATATAGATGTTAGAGTGATAAGAGAATTATTTGGAAACTAATTAGGGTCGACCTTAGCTAATGAAATTATAAGTGTGATATATAAATTGAACCTTAAGAGAATAAGGCAAGGATAAAATAGGAATAACCATATACCATAACCCCATGTCCCTTACATCATTCTTATTCAAATTTTCATAAACTAAAAACATAAACAAAATGAAAAACAAGGCCGTCCATAACCCTAGGTGAAGAGGAGCTCAAAAATCATTTAGAGGCTAAAGGTTCAAGCTAGGAAGATTATCTCAAGAAAAAAAATCTAAATTTCCTTATCCAAATAAGTGAATAATGATCTAAATCATCTCATATAAGTCATCACGAATGTTTTAATTTGGGTCTGAGGTTTAAAACCATATGATTGGTGAATGATGATATGTTTTGATAGATTAAATGGATATACATGCTTGTTGAGGATTTATGTAATTTAATATGAATTTTATGATAGGTTTTAGATTGGAAATTTTATCATATGACATCCAAAATGTTACATTTTTTATATATGGTCAAATGTATTATTCTAGTGGGTTTCAAGTTTCATAATTTTTCAAGTAATTATGGATTTATCATGAATTTCTAAGAGATAAAGTAGTTAATTTCACATTTAAATAATGTTTTCAGGTCTGAAATTATATATGTTAGAAAACATATTTAATAGGAATTATGGTGATTTTGGGGAATTTTTCCTAAGTGTATTACTATGGATAATAAATTATTAAAGTCGGATAACTAAAATGTCTTAAATGTTTTATTAAGGAGAAGGGCATAAGTGTTAAGTTATTTCAAATACAAATTTGATTTCGGTGGTAAATTCTAAAAAAGGAAATTGATAAAGTTTTCTAAACCAAGTAAAATTGAGACAAATATTGATGGTAGGTGAAAAGTATTTTCTTTAATAATCAATAGTGTATTTTTGTCCAAATTACATCTTCGCCACTTAACCATGTTGGTTTTCGACTTCGTACACACCTGCCTCTAACCCTTCCGCATCCATTTGGGGCCAATGTACATGGCATCAAGCTAGTGGTATGAAGTTTATTGGACCTATGCGAAATGTAGCAAAGGTGTCGAAATTATGCATGCGAAGGGGTAAAGTTGTATTTCCAGGTTTCGAATATATAAACCTACCTTTGATTTAATATCTTCGAAAGGGTTGTTGCTTTTGAACCCTTTCGATACCCTGGCTGCCGCATTAAAACCTTTTGCCTTAGTAAAAGGACGCTTTTATAAATTTTTGAATCAATGAGTTTAAAGGGTAGGGTTTCGAATCAATACCCTTCCACAACCATTGATGCCGCTTTTCTTTTAAACTTGTACATGCAAAAGTGTGGGTGTCACTCCTATACCTTTCGACATGGTTAAAGCTGCTTATTTAAGCCCAAGTACACATGCGAAAGCATGTTACCGTCACCATAGGTCTTTCGAAGTAGTAGCTTTCGAATGTGGCCCCTTTTATATACTTTGTAGTTTGTTTTTTTTCAAACTATGGTTTCGAAAGAGACATTTTTAATAGGTTTCAAAGCTGTGTTTCCATAACTTTTTACTTGAACCCAATGCTTTTAAAAGGTATGTTTTTAAGTGCATCGAAAGGCATGTTTTTAAGTGTTTCGAAAGGAATGTTTCCTAGTGTTCGAAAGATATGTTTTATGGTTTCGAAGGAGGATGTCTGAAATTTTAAGCAACAAATTATTGATATATTTTATGTTTTTGAAAGGAAGCTCTCCTCAGTTAATAGGTAGGTTAAGAATATTGACCACCTTTCAATAGAAAAATAAATATATGGTAATTAACTACGGATGTTATATGGTGTGTACCATTTGATCATTTATCATGAATGTTGCGTTATCATATTCACTTTATAACCTGTATGATCATTTTGGGATGTTAAGGGCAGAATAACAAGCTAGGTTGACCTAGTAGGGAATATATATTGAATTAAATCTTGTGTGAGTATAATTGCATCCAAGAGATCAGACAGACCAAAATATAGGATGCTCAAGATTAATCAAAAGATTATTGGTTTAGGTAGGTTCTTAGTAAGCCCAAAAAAACTATGTTATGGAAATTGTTATTGGCAGGGGCCAATAAGTTCTTAGTGATCCCATGGAAACTATGTCCGCAATAGGTTGCTAAAAGAGATCAATAGGTTCATAGCCAGCCCATGAAAACTATGAAATGTGAGATGTTATTGGAGAACCCAAAAGGTTCGTAGTGATCCCATGAAAATTATAATTGGATGATGTTGTTGATAGACACCAATAGGTTCTTAATGATCCCATAAAAACTATGAAACCCGACGGATAGTTCGTAACCTTGTAACATGTTATTAGTCAGCACATGAAAACTAATAGGTTAATAGTTGTAACACTATTAATTTTTGATAAAATTATTCAGGAGATTTAGTTAGATAAATTAAATAGAATAATATAAATGTTAAATGATAAGGGGATTGATATTTGAATAAGTTTAATTAAGGTCGTGCTTTCTTAATGAAAGAATTAAATGGGCTAACGAATGGTTTATTTGGGTTAATCAAATTACATAAGGGTATATTATGAATTTGCCGCCTATAACTCTTACCCTTATATATTTTTGTTCCTACCATTTCATTCCCATTCACGTCATTTTGAAAACAAAACATAAGAAGGAGAGGCTGGCCATTAATAAGAGGAATAAAAATAAAAGCTAGAGAATCAAGCTTGGGGGAAATCAATCTCAATTCAATCTCCTTGTCTAAATCAAGGTGAAAAATAATTCCATCTCCATTTTGGTTTAAATCATATGTTTTCCAATTTGAGGGTAAATTCTTTTTTACGGTGAACTGGATAATCATATGTTAGAATATTGATTTGTTTAATCTAAAAAAGATTGTTTAATTAGGATTATACACGGTTTTAGGGTAAAATTGATTTATATTGATGTTTAAATTCCATGGAAAATTTTTATGTTGTATAAAATATGACTTTGGAGTTGGGTTTCAATTTTGATAATTTTCCAAGCTATGGAAAGATTGTTATGAATTTTCAAAGGAAAATATGGTTATTTGGGTTTATAAATTTATTTTGGAAAATAATTAAGAATTTGGATCTGGGATTTTGATATATTAGATAACATGACTAAGGTGAATTTCCAGAATTTTTGGGGATTTTTCCAAAGAGATTTGCTATGCAAATTAAATTATTTTAGAAGAGCGACTTCTTTGCAATATTGGTTTTGCTTAACAGAAGAGCTTACCATGGTTTATCTCTAAAATTAGCGACGGTTATCTTAGTAAAGAATTTGAAAAGTTATGGCAACCAATCTGGTGATTACACGTGACAAGTTAATTAGAAAAAGGTTTGCTTTAATTAGTATAAAACCAGGTTTACTCAGAAATGATGGTTTCGCCTACTTTAGAAGTACCTTTCGACTCAGACCTTCCGCTATCAATCAGGTAGAAACCTATTTGGTCGAAACCAGTGAAGCCGAAACCAATACACATGGTATCACTTGTTGTATGTAGTTGATTGGAGAAAGGCGGAGGCTATGGAGTCGGAACAAAGCTTCCGAAGGGGTTGTGACCTTTGGTTTATTTTCTAAAGAAAAGCACTTGCCTTTTTATAAAGCAGTTTGGAAGGACTAGAAACCAATGCTTGCAAAAGGGTATTTCAAAACAAGTTTTCAAAGTAGAGCTACCGCTTTTTTAAAGAAGCAGCTTTCGAAAGAGTTACTTAGTTTTTGAAATTGATGCTTTCGGAAGGGGTAGTTTCGACCAGGTCAAAACCCTTTTGTAGACACAAGCCTTTCGATGGTATTGAAGATACCAATGCATTCAAAATGTGCTTTGTGTTTTTGTAAATGTAAGACACTTCTAATAGCTTTCGAAAGGTATTAGGGGTTTCGAAGGCAATGTTTTCGAAAGGGGTTTCGAAGCCAACTTCTAATATTTTACTCAGATGTTTTATGGTTTCAAAAGGATGGTGCCGATGCCATCATGTTTTCCCCAATATTTTTATGTGATAAAGGATTGTTTCGAAAGAGAAGCTTTCACCTATATTCACTTTGACCCAAACAATATTTTAAGTATAAACCCAATGCATTCATAAGGCAGACTTTCAATGATTTCGGAAGGGTTACTTCCAATGGTTACGAAAGGGGTACTTTCAAATGGTTTCGAAGCTATGCTTCTAAATTAGTATGTTAATACTTTAATACAATCGAAAGGATTCGAAAGGAAGGTTTAAAGTGTTAGAAAGGCAGGAGCCTAATGTTTTAAAATAGAGTTTAATTCTTTTGAAGGGGCCAATAGGTTCATAGTGCACCCATGAAAACTATGAAATAGGTCGTGTAGTCCATATAATATATAAAGGTTATTAGTAAGTCCATGAAAACTAATCGGTAGTGACCCTAGAAGCTATATGACAGGAGGCCAATTAAATAGAGGATGGAAAATCCAGTATGTTTTAACATGTTTGCATATCATTGTAATATTTTGAAATGACTATGTTTTAACTATTGTGGATGCAGGAGCACAGTATATGGTTTTAGGATACTAGTGAGGCAAAAAACCGTTCCACTAAGCGGCATCGTCTCACTAGTTATCTAAATGATTTGAGATGGTAGATTATTATTCATACCAAGCTTTATATTCGACTCAAAGTTTATGTTTCTCTTAAACTCTCGGTTACTCGATTGATTATGAGTAGTTTGAGAGTTGAGGTTTTCAAGTACCTTATTTGACGAATAAAACTTCTAGAGACATGTAGAAGGCATGATAGCTATATAGAGTTTTCTTTTATTTGATTCCGTTGTGTTGTTGGTAATGGCAAAGTTGTTATATTGTCTATATATATTGATCATCCAAGGGGGCATCTTCATATGTCACTCTTGGCATATGTTATAATATATATTTTTTCTCTAAACGTTATTCACGATTGTGGGACTATGTCATGAATTGAAAATATTTTGAAATGGAATGTGATTTTGTTTGAAGTTTAAATTTTTTCCATATTCATGTGCTTCTGTGTATAAATGAATCTAACATCGCCGTATTTGGTCGTCGAGGATTGATAACTACGGATGATTGCAGCATCCGTAGCCGTTAGTTTTGGGCCTCCAAGCAGGGGATGTTACAAGTTGGTATCAGAGCATAGGTTTATGAAACTATAAAAGAAAGTTAAACCTAAAAGTTTTGAAACATAATTCCAGTAAATCAGAAATATGATTGGGTTTGGGTTAACGCTATAGTAATGTACTTGTAGTTGTAATTGATGTATGTATATATAAGTACGTGTTTCCCACTCTCTTATACCATTCTTCTGTATCTTACTAAGGCTGCAGATTTACGAGAAAGAAGATATTGAAGCAGGAAACTGTAGATGAAATCTCGGTAGAGGAATCACCACAACCAATAGAGATGCTTAACCTAATACAGGAGGAACCAAGGTCGATCGGCTAATACTAACCAAAATGCTGAAGCTAATGTAGGTGCTAGAAATCCGCCAGTAGATGCGGGTATGGTGTATCAGTTGTTGGCCAATCTTTTTAAAGCAAGTAATGTTAGAGGACCTACTCCTGCGGCTGTAATTGGGAATAACTATGCTAAGTTGAGCACAGACTACATTAATCTGGGTGGAAAGCCGTTTGTTAGAACGGAGGATGTAGTTAAGGTTGAGAATTGGCTATTGCACTATGAGTGGATCTTCACTGATCTTGGATAGGATGATGGGCAGAAGAGGAGGCTGGCCTTTAGGCAGTTGCAAGGGGCAGCACTTCATTTATGGAATAATGTGACCGCCGGAGTTCCGGAGGAAGAGCTGACATAGGCTGATTCAGAAGGAGGTTTGCGCAGAGGTTTCTATCTAAGGTTGCTAAGTCGACGTTGATGAGGAAGTTTATGGATCTACTTCAAGGAGAGATTTCAGTAATCGAGTATGCGACTAAGTTTGATGAGTTGTCTCGATATGGATATGTTATGATTGACACTGACGTCGGAACGAATGAGAGGTTCATTCAAGGACTGAAACCTGAGCTTGCTAGAATGGCCATGACCCATATCCGAGAACCTTATAATGTGGTGGTGGAGATGATAATTCACCATAAAGAGATTCTTTCTGGTTGTGCTAGATAGAAGCCAGTTGAGTCCCAAGGTCCTCAAGGAAAGAAGAGGAAATTCTTTAAGAAGAAGGGAGTCCATAAAGGGGATGCTGCACAGAAGGCAAAGGCTGATCTAGTGTGCTTCGAGTGTGACAAGGAGTGTCATTATGCTCATTAGTGCCGTCAGGCAAGGGGAAGAAGGCTGCATATAAGAAGAATGTGAAGTGCTTCAACTGTAATCAAGTTAGGCATAATAAGAACCAGTGTCCAGAGCCAGTCGAGGTGGATAAAGGAAAGGGCTTTGCCGTTGCATCATCTGCTAAGCCTACTACAGCTGATAAGGGAAAGGCTATGTTTGAAGGTACATTTTTGATTCAGAGTATACCGGTTAGGATACTCTTTGATACTGGTGCATCACATTCATTTATATCTCAATGTTTGGTTGATAGGTTATGCTTAAAACCCACATACCTAGTTACTTCCTTAAGGGTTGCAAATTCAATAGGTAGGTATGCAATTCTAGGATGAGATATGACCGATTAGAACTTGATTTGTTAGGTCGTATGTTTGCATGAGGTCTGTATGTTTTCGATTTCATAGATTTCAGAATCATTTTGGGTATGGATTAGTTGAGAAGGTTTGAGGCCAGGATATTTTGCCAGGATGAGGAGATATCACTAAGACACCCTATTAGTCATAACCGAATTATAGTCTCAGTAGATAATTCTGACCGGAGTAGTTGTGCTTTGCTAAGTGCAATGGAAGTAGGAGAATATATATGTCAGGTTCGAGTAGCAAAAGAGTTTGCAGATGTCTTTGAGCCAGTAATAGGACTACCACCGAAACGCGCTGTTGAGTTTTGAATAGATCTTATGACAAGAGCTAAACCTATGAGTAGACCACCTAGCAAGATGACACCAACTGAGATAAAGGAATTGAAGGGCAGCTAGTGAATCTAGAAGGAAGGAATTTTATTTGACCAAGCAGTTTGCCTTCGGGAGCGGCCGTGGTGTTCGTAAAGAAACCAGATGGGCCATTAAGGATGTGTATCGACTATCATAAGTTGAGCAAAAGGACAATAATGAATAAGTACCCTTTGCCAAGAATTGATGATCTGTTTAATCAGTTGATTGAAGCTAGAGTATTCCCAGTTGGATTTGGCGACGGAGTTCTGTTTGCACAAAAATTAGGCAAATACCTTCGAGTCTGAATTCAGCTAAATTGCCCTTAGTTGTTTGATATGCTAGTTTATCTATCTCAATGTGTCATCAATTAGTCATTACAATCACAGAATAATTCACAGGTCTAGAATAGGAAGGCAACTCAAAAGCGGTAATTCACACAAATTTTTATAGTGGTTCGGCCAGAACATGCTTACGTTCGCTATCCATCTTCTTATTCCTCTTTGATTTTATTACAAATACAAGGTATGATTGGAAAGAGAAAAAACTTAGAGTAGCTGGAGTGATTGAATCTTAGCAAAGTTTTCCCTTTCTTTTCCAAAGTGTCCCCTTGTTTTTGGGAAGCTTCGGTATTTATAGAGTGAAGTTGTGAAGGGTGGAGGTGGAGTTATAACCTCCTGAGTTTGGTTCGACATGAAGCGAATATTTCTAGTTCAGTAGTGGGAATTTGGACCAGCATAGAGTCCAACTAGTTTTGGTTCGATAGCGAGAGGGGGGCTCTTGGAGTTGCTCCTGCCTTAAGGTTAAGATGCTGATTTTCCAAACTAAACATACTTTGGCAAGCCTATGCAACGGACCAAATGTTAGGTTCGTTGTTTAGGAGCAATGCCGGACCAAATATATGGTCCGACATTCTAACGCTATGCCAGACCAGATATCTGGTCCGGCATTCCAATGTTGTGTCGGACCAGATATCTGGTCGGGCAATCCAATGTTGTGCCGGACCAAATATCTAGTCCGGCACCTCCAGGGATGCTGAACCAAATGTTTGGTTCATCATTCCAGCTTGCATGCTTCATTCGGTGCTTTCTCTTTCCCATTTCTTTTACTGTTGTCTTTCTCATGTGCCAATATACCAAGCCAACACTTGCCCCCTAAAGTACGTTGTGTTGCAACACAATGTGCTTTGTTTGGTTCGGCACAAAGCTTCACCAACCGGTCTGAAGTCTTGGGAAACTCCCTGACTGTTCGGCTACCCCTCCTTTTCTTTTAAATGCCGCACCTTTCTTTCTCATTCCCCTTCTTCTACTTTTCGAATCAAAAATTATTCAATCTCCTTCAAGTTCTTCAAAGCTTTCAACGTTCGAATTTCTCAAATTTTCCACTTCAATATTATCCGTGGTAAGGTCAGTTATTAAATTCAATTTCTGTTCTAGGGTTTTAGGTTTTAGGGGAGTTTCATGGTTTTGGTAAGTGAATAGGGTGCTGAGAGCGCTGCAGCCATGGAATAGGTTAGCAAAGGAAAGTGAAGTAGCGACTGTGAGATGCCACACCCTCCCTTTTTTTCAGTTGAAGGGCGTCTGAGCCTTTGGAGGAGGTGGCGACTGTGTTGGCGATTCAGGGCATCATCCACACTTCATTCGGTGCCTCAATGTGCTAGGCCAGGGCACGAGATGATCTCCAGATGACATGGTGAAGGATGTTGTTAGGCCGTTGGAGTTTTAGAGAAGGAAGAAGAGATGTCGATTCTATGCTTGGATAGTGGGTTTTGAACCAAAGTAGCACAATGGTTATTTGGTTCGGCACTTGGGGTAGTCTTCGATATTGTCCGCTAGCTAGGTAACGCCAGACTAGATTTAGATTTGGGTCGATGGTTATGGATGTGCCGAGCCAAGGGTGAAAACATCGGAGTAGTAACCATAAGTGTTGCACGGTTTGGTTCGGCACCATAACATTGTCTGGTTTAGTACCGGTGATAGAGTGATGCCAGACCAGATTAGTTCATGTTTGGTGATCATGGATATGCCAAGCCAAGAGGGAAATCCTTGGAATAGTAGCCTGATTTTTGTATGGATTGGTTCGGTGTGTTGTATTAACCGGACCAAATGATATGAGGCTTTTCATGAGCGTTTACTTTCCTGCTATAATTGTATGGTAACTAATATGTTAAACTCATTTCTACTGCTTTATTCTTATTACAATTACATAGCTATCGGGGTGTTGAACTTATGCTTGCTTTTTATCTCCTTGTGAAGGAAAGAAAATGTCGTCTACTCGTGAACTTCGATTTAAGCATGCATTTTCACCACTTGCCGGAGCTTGCGTTCCTTCCTTTGAGGCTTCTGCTAATCCTTCTAGACAACCTATCTTCGCATATTATTTAGTGGAGGGTTACACCCCTAACTAGGCATTGGTGAAGCCTATCGAGAGCTACTCTAGTGTATTGACTATTGAGAAACTTAATTCTATAGCTACGACAATCAAAATTGCTCATTGGGACATGCAGTTACCCGAGCCAAACGATAGAGCATGCTCTCCCCTAGAGGGATATACGTCGTATAGCAAATACCACTGTATATGTGGTGCAATTCCCCCGCTTACCCACTGGATTTCTAATTTTGTGATCTATCTGAAGATCGCTCCTCTATAGCTTCAACCTAACTCTTACGCAATCCTGGCCTGCCTATATCTCATATTCTCAAAGTGCTATCAGAGACCTTCCAACCATAGAAAGATCAGGTACTTACAATGTGAGAAGTTACCGAAAAGGGAGCCCCTTTATTAGCCTAGAGTCGGCGCATAAGTTCAAGTCTATCCTTGACCTATATTCGAAATTCAGCATGTTTAAGGAGTATTTCTTTGTGCTCGACGACACCGTTCCTCACCATGCTTTCACTTCTTGGTGAAAGTTTCCTTTATATTCTTTTCTACATTTTTCTCCAACTTGGCTTCTTAGTGCATCATATCTCAGGTTGCACAAAGGCGCAGAGGATGATAGACTTAAGAAGATGGCCAAAGAAATCCTGGTTATTCCTGAAGCAGAGAGGGAAGCCTCATTCTGGCTTCGTGACACAGCCATCCGCTTATATAATCTAATTGGCCCCAGTTAATCCACGTTTAAGATTAGGCCAAGTTCTGCCGAGAGGGCTAAAGGAGTCGAAGGAGAGGGGGGAGGCACCGACAAAGGCAAGAAAATTGCAAAAGAAGGCGAAGGAGCCAATGCTTCGAAGAAATTAAGTCGCAAGAAAAGTGTTGTACATTCGCCCCATTCAAGGAACTCCTTGCGCATAAGATATGGACCTTCTTCTGAAGGAAAGGAGGGTTCTTCTTTGGAAGATAACAACGATGATGAGGAAGGATCAGAGAGATATTCCGAGGCGACAGATTCGAAGGTTCAAGCTTCTTAAGATGTAGGATTAATGGGTAGCAAAGATCTGAGTGCACCTCCTTTGAAGAATGCCGAGGCTGTGAGGGAGTGGCCCGAGCAGCTAGATCAGTTCGAGCTAGCATCCAAGACAATTTTGGTTGTTGGTCCTTCTCAAGAGAATGTGGCGACAGACGGCTTAAGCGAAGTGCCTATGCTCCCAGTTTAAAGCAGAGCAGGGATCGGTGTGATGTTCGAGCTTTCTCCAGGTACTTTCGATATCCACATGGACTTTGGGGTACTTCTTTAGAACCTTTTCTTTTATGATGAGTCCCATCCTCCACTTGCTCCCTAGTCAAATAAGGTCGAGTCGCTATATGTCCTTACTTTGAGTGGTGTTCAGTCCTAGTGTATTCCCCAATTAAGTGAGACCTAGTTCCGGCCACTTGATCTAGTCTCCCCTAAGCGTTTGTAGTAGCTTATAGTTCCCAAGTGCCTTGCATACCTTATGATTATGCATTCTTCACTTCTTTGCTCTAAAGTTATTATCCATTTCGTTAGAAAAAGGAGAAATCCAAAAAGGAATGAAATGTCTAGGAGACTTGATCAATTCAAATGGATGAAAGGAGCCTCCATTCCTCCTAAGACTGTCTCTTAAAAGAAAAGGCTTACATAAGAAAATGTTGAGGAGACTCGGTCTGGCTTGGACAGAGGGAAAAGCCACGAGATGTCTCAAAAACACACAAGTTCTCCTTACAAAGATTCCACCTCCCCCGTCTCTCATACCTCCTTCAATCGCCATCGTCTAAATCCATCCGACCCCGAAGTGTATGATGTGCCTAGTGACCAAGGGGAAGAAAACATCGATGCTTACTTCTCATACTTTCAACCGCCAGTGAGGAATCCTTTCGAGATAATCTTGATATCAATCCAAGTTTTGTGGGTCGCTATCCTATGGATCCTGATCCCTAGTTCCTCCTGCCTCGTAATCCTCTGTCTCGAATTTTGGACGAGGCCAAAACTCTTGACTTTGCTAATTTGACAACGAGAATGGTCTTGATCACTGATGAGACCAAGAAAATTGTTGATTATCAATCTCGTTTGGCAAAGGCCAATGAGGAAGTTGGGAGTGTCAATGTGAGGTTGCGCTTGGAGGTGGAAGATCTCTATATGGCGCTCAGGGAGAACGATGAGAAATTGGAGGTGGTTGAGGCACCTGAGATAAAGAAAGCCAAGAAGGAAGAAATAAGGGTAGCTACTGAATCGTGCAAAGTATTGATCGATGAAGCTGTGAGCTCAGTGGACGAGGCTAGGAAGAAGGTCTTGGAGCGAATCCGACCTCTTATGGGAAAGAAGAAGAAGTCTCAGGAAGTCTTGGATGAGTTGAAGGAGTCCCAGGGTGAGTGGCGCAAGGAAAAAGACACTTACAAGGCTGAGATCAATGCGTTGAAGGCAGAACAGGTCTGGCTGAGGTGAGACACAGAACAGTACATGAACAAGGTGGTGTCCCTTTAAGTTGAAGTCGACAAGTCTAGCAATTTCTGTGAGACTGTAAATCAGACGCTGAAGAACACCTACTATATGTTCTAAAAGCATGGGAACCTTCGATGGATGGACGATTACCCTCAAGTGATGACCGGGATCCATACTTGGCTTAACAAGGAGACCAAGGCCACAGTTGCCTAGGAAGAAGGAGCTGTGTATGATGTCGGGATGGTGAATTGTCAGTTCACGACGGAAGAGACTAAGGTCATTGCTAAAGGATACAAACTACTAGCAAAGGATGAGGATGAAGAAGAGGGTTCGGATCTTGAGGGGCAAGGTGATCCACTGAACATCACCGTAGGTACCTTGTCTTTTTATTTTAGCTTCGTTATCTCTTATCACAGACAATTGGACTTATGACTTTTCTCACTTGCCTCATGTAAGTATGGCTTTAGGACAAGCTATCCCACCTCTAGCTACAAAGGGGACTGATGACACATCGCTAAAAGAGGCAGATTCCCTTGAGCGAGCCGGACTTTCAAAGGACATGTCCGAAGGAAGCGGGCCAAGTGATAAGGAAGTCCCTCCTGCTTAGTCGGGAAATTTTCCTTAATTTTTGTTATATGTATTTTGGAGGATGTTGGGTTGTCCTGGATATATTTTTATGTTGTACATACATACTTGGTGTTGTAATATTCGACTTTTGTTTTTTGTATTTTTTCTGAAATGATTTTATAGCTTGCCTTGCCTGCTTGTGAACTTCTTATGACTTAGTTAATTGCCATTGTGTTCTGAGACACGGGAAACCATAAATTTGTTGCCATATTTTGGGCGGATCGTTAATAATAATTACTCGGGCTATTGCCTGTTCGTGAGTATTATTTAATTTATTGTTACCGACGTGGGTGCCGATCGTCAACTGATAACTATCCTTGGCTATAGCCATGCCTTAGTCGTGGGATTTATAATCGGCTCCCAATTGTCGGTGAACCGAACGCCAATGATAAATTGCATAGGCTACAAATCGTGCCTAATCCGTGGCTTATAGTTGATTCATCATTGCCGGCTTAGAGGGGCCCATCATCAACAGCGAACTTCCCGGGCATATCTTGTGCCTTTTATCATGGCTATCTTATTTTCACTACTGTCTGCGAGCATTTGCTATTGATTACAATAGGAATAGCATCAGATAAACAATTAAGTAAAAACAAAAGTTGTAATAGGACAAACAACGTAAGACACAAGTTTTTACAGTGGTCCAAATGGAATAAACCTACGTCCACTGTCTTTGTTTTATTACTTCAGTTAATACATGCTTCCTTACAATTTAAGAGAAATAATGGCGCAGGTGTTGGAGATTCCATGCTTTCCCAAACATCTCCTTGTCGACTATTGATAGGATATAAGCTCAATTATGAAGGTCCTTATGAACAACGAATGGTCCTTTCCAGATTGGATCTAACGCTACTAGACATGGAAAGTCCCGCTTGAGTAGCAGGTCCCCCCTTGCAGTGCCCGAGGTTTCATCTTGGACTTATACTGCCTTGCCACTTTCGTTCAAGAGTTCATTGTTTTCTTCCAGATTATAATTTATCCTTCGATGTGATGGGATGATCGTTTCAACTAGGAGCATAGATTCGGTTCTGTATTCTAAGGTGAACAGCGTATGCCCTGTCGCTGTCTTGCAAGAAGTTCGGTAAGCTCATAGTGCAGTAGGTAGTTCATCGACCTATTCCCCCTTAGATTTCTCCAGTTTCTTTTTAATCAACGTTTTTAAAACCTTGTTTACCGCTTTGACCTATCCGTTGGCCTGGGGATAAGCTACAACCAAGATGCTTCAAGCAATCCTATGTTCTTGGCACCGTCTGGAGAATTCTTCGCTATCGAATTGGAGTCCATTGTATGATATGATCTTTTGTGGAACCTCATACCTGCACATGATATTTATTATTAGGAAGTTTATCACTTTGGCAGATGAAATCTTTTTCAAGGGTTCCGCTTTCACCCATTTTGTGAAATAATCCACTACCACTATGGCATATCTTTCACCTCCTCGAACCATGGGGAGTTCCTCGATCAAATCAATCCTTCAAATTGCAAATGGCTAGTAGCTAACCATTCGGGTCAAATAAATAGGTGGTACTCTCGGGATTTTGGCGAATCTTTGGTGTTTTTCACAATTTTTAGGGAACTTCGTCGCGTCTTTGCTTAGTGTGGGCTAAAAATATCCATGTTGGAGAATTTTCTTGGCTAGATTTTACGCTCTGGTGTGATTGCCATAAATTCCTTGATGGATGCTATTAAGGATATCTTTCGCTTTGTTCCCAGCAACACACCTTAGCAATGGATTGAAAAAATCACGACGGTACAATATGCCATTTTGAATGGTGTAGCGGGATGCTTTTATTAGGATCCTCCTGACTTCATTCCATCCTGCGGGTAAGGTTCCATCTTGTGGGCATCTCATGATAGGGGTTATCCATGTCTCTTCCCTACTGGCGGTTGCTATGATTTGAAGACACTCGAAACTTGGCATGATTTGACTTATGATGGGGTTTTCCCCCAGCATTGGTGCGGTCCTTACTCCTGCCTCTTTGGCAAGGGCATCTGCTCCTTAATTTTCTCCCCATGGGATGTGTTTGATTACATAGTAGTCTCACTCATTGAGGAGGGTTTTGGCCTTTTTGAGGTAAGATGTGAGCTTCTGTCCACGAGTATGGAAATCTCCGAGGATCTAGTTCACAATCAACTGAGAGTCAGTGTGAATACACACTGACCTAACTCCTATCTCTTTAATGGTCTCTGGACCAGCTATCACTTCTTCGTATTCAGCTTCATTATTGGTTGATGAGAATCCTACTCTTAGTGCACAACATAACTTCCTTCCTCGAGGCGTGACTATTACGACTCCTACCCCCGAGCCAAGCTCATTTGATGCTCCATCAACGAAAAAATTCCATTTTACTACCTCCTCGATTTTACTTCCATCTCGTTATTTCATATTGTAAACTCAGCCATGAAATTGGCCCAGTCTTGTCCTTTGATTGCGGTGCACGGATGGTAGGTGATGTCGTATTGGCTTAGCTCAATGCCCCCTTTTCAGTAGACTCCCTGACGTATATGGTTTATACAGAACTTGTCTTAGAGGCTGATCTATCAGAACCTTAATTAAGTGAGATTGGAAGTATGCCGTAATTTCCTAGATGCTATGAGCAAACAATAATCTAATTTTTCAATCTTAGGGTATCTAGATTTTGTACCCATGAATCTCTTGCTAATGAAGTATACCGGTCTCTGGATATGGTCATCTTCTCGTACTAGTGTTGTACTTAGGGCATGGGAGGGTACAGCCAGGTATAAGTAAAGGCTCTCTCCATCCATCGGAGTGGAGAGTGCTGGAGGCTTCTGTAGATGTTTGAGAAGATTTTTGGAAGGTAGAGTAGCACTCATCAGTCCGTTCAAATTTCCTTTTGTTCTTTTGAGGGCCTCGAAGAATGGGACACATTTGTCCATTGCTTTGGATATAAATCTGCTCAAAGCGGCTACTTTCCCATTTAGGATCTCTATTTCTCTTCGTGTCGCTGAGATTTTAATATCCTTCAAAGTTGGTACCTTTTCAAGATTTGCCTCTATTCCTCTAGCATGTACGATAAAAACTAAAAACTTACCCGATGACACCCAAAAGAGCATTTTAGTGGGTTTAGCTTAATTCGGTATTTGCACAATACTTGGAACATCTCGTATGGGTGGTTCAGATGATCCACTGCTCTTCTTGACTTGACAAGCATGTCGTCCACATAGACTTCCATGGAGTGACCAATTTGTCGTTCGAACATCTTATTAACCAAACGTTGATGGGTAGCACCGGCGTTTTTAAGCCCGTTGGGCATGACCTTGTAATAATATAAGCTTAGGTCTGTAATGATGCTAGTGTGTTCTTGATCTAGCACATGCATGGGAATCTGGTTGTATCTCGAATACGCATCCTTGAATGACAATAATTCATGCCACACGGTTCCCGTCCACCCGTTGGCCGATTTCGGGCAAAGGGAAATAGTCCTTGGGGCATGCATCATTGAGGTTGGAGAAGTCAATGCATGTTCTCCACTATCCATTAGGTTTCTTCACCATCACCGGGTTGGACATTCACTCTAGCTAAATGGCTTCACGGATGAAACCATTGCAAGCAGGTTCTTCACTTCCTCATTGAGAGCGGTTAAATGCTCTACCCCTATGCTTCTTTTCTTTTTCTTGATATGGACCTTGGTTGGGTCAATATTGAGAGCATGGCAAGCTATCTCTCGGGATATCCCCACCATATCCTTATGTGTCCATGCGAATACATACAAGTTCCTTTGTAGGAATCTTATCGGTTGAACTTTAAGATCCAGATTTAGTTGAGAACCTATCTTTAAAAGCTTTGTTTGTCGTGTTCATCTACTATCACATGCTCCATAGCCTCAACAAGCTCGACGTTGACCTCCTCCTCTTTATCTCTAGAGCCCAATTAATTGAATGGGTTGCTAGTATATTCAAGAGGAGGGGCCTTCTTTGATTGCTATTCCTTTGAATTTTTGGCGCAGATGATGACCCCCATGCTTTTTTCCTTTTCCTTTTTCTTATTTTGGCAAATTTCAATCACATAACAATTACAAGCCGCGTCTTGGTCTCCTTCCACCTCTCTATTCCGTTATCGGTTGAGAATTTCATCCTCAAACACCACAGTGCTAATACTATTTAGAAGTCTGACATTGCGGGTCTTTCTAAGAAGGCGTTGTAGGTGGAGTGCCCATCCACCAATATGAATGTTTGCATCCGCATAAATGATCGGGGGTGACTGCCAAGTTCAACAAACAAATCCAGCTATCCGAGAGGCATTATGGTCTCTTCGGTGAAACCATTTAAAGTTTTATGGAAAGTAGATACATCTTTCATTGACAACTTCATTTTATTAAATGCGGATTTGAATAAAATATTAACCGGGCTTCCTGTATCGACCAAGATGCGAAACACCTCGGTCGAGCCCATTCAGGCAGAGATAACGAGGGGGCCAGTGTGAGGGTACTGTTTTCCAACTAAATCTTCATCATTGAAGGTTATATCAATTCTTTCTCTTCACTTTGCAATGAGGGCTTCAGTTATGGAACGCACGCACACTTCCCTATCCTTTAAGGACTTTCCATATCTCTCCATCTCAGCCCAACTTCCATCAGCTATATGAGCCTCTAGGTATGGTGTGGACAGTTATCTTTTCTTGGTTAGAGCGGCTCGCACCTGTTCCTTCCTTATTATTTTCTTGTGGAGGTTTTCTATATCCTTTGTAGGCCGAAGTAGGAGAGTTGCAGTCTTTCTGCACGTATCGCTCCAACTTCATTTTCTAGATATATTCTTCAATGAGATCTCGTAAATGTTGGCATTCTTCGGTGTTGTGTCCATGAGACTCGAGGAAGCGACAATATCTCCCTGTTTTAATTACGGCCTCTGATTCTTTTTTATACGGAGGAAGTTTGCATTTCAACTCCTATTGAGTAGCTATGTAGATAGTCTCAACTATGTCGTTCAGTGGTGTATATGAGTCGAATCTTGGTCCGGGTCGGTATCTTCGCTTATTGCCTTTTTCACTTCCATTATTGCCTTGGTTTCCACCATTAACTTCACTATTCTACGTGTTACCTTCCCCTCAAGATGGGGCACCCATGTTTCCTTGGACGATGGAAGCCTTTGCCGGTTGCTCAGTATGTCGATGGGCCGCCTCATCCTCCAATCTCATGTACTTCCCAGCCTCATGAAAGAAATTCTGAAGAATTGAAGAGTAAGGGGTTACTCCTTCGTCAACATTCTTACGAGTTTAGAATCCGAGTGAACGCCTCCGTATAGCGCTATCAATGTAAGCCTCTCATTGCTGTCCTACACCGCTGCTGCGGTAACGTTAAAGGGTAATATATTATTGTAGCGGTTCTCCTGGTTTTTGTTTCACGTCTGATAAAGAGTAGGCATCGTTAGGCTGTTCCATGTGGATTCGGAATTAACTTATGAATCTTTCCTTTAACATTTCCCAAGAGCTAATAGAGCCATGAGGTAGGCGAAAAAACCATGTCGTTGCTAGGTCTGACAAAAATAAAGGGAAACATTTACACAACACACCCTTTATTGCTCCATTCATGAGCATGTGTTGAGTGCAATGCTATAAGTGGATGATTGGCTCGATCGTGCCTTTGTAAGGATCCATAATGGTCATCTTCCATTACCGTGGAGTGGTTATTGTATCTATGTCCTTGGTGAATGGGTCGCACACCCTTGCTTACAAACCACTTTCGTGTTGTTCACTCCTAAGATGCTCCATGAAGCGGCATGTCATCCCTTCCTCGGATTTTGGGGCAGTCCTGGGAGAAGTGAGGGCTTCCCTTTGATATTGATGACGTCTGGAACTTCGGTTGATATTGGATTAGCGATGATTGGATTGAGGCATGACAGGGTGAATCGAAGCTGGTCCTTGCCTAGTGCCCCCTTGGCTAGGCTCAACTCCTGGCACTCTCTCGGGCCCGACATCGGACCGAGTCCTGGCTCAGTTTTGTGCTCTTGTATCTTCTTGATTGAATTCCTCATTTGAAAGGGATTTTTCCGCCTATGAGACTCCCCAGATTGGGATTCATTTCGAGATTTTGTGTTGTGAATGGGTTCCTCTGTGCCCCTCAAGCGTGTCATGAGTTGGTCCACTAAAGCCTTTTGCTGGGCAGCGAAGTGGTTTGTCATCTCGTTCACAACCCTATCTAAGTCTTCTCTAATGATAGCTGAACCTGGTAGGTGAGAATGGGTGGCCTAATTTCCTTGTCCCTCTTGGATGGGATTGGGCATATTAGCAATGGCCACGTTCTTACCCTTGTCGGCATTTATTCTGGAGGTAGCCATGCTCTAATGATTTGTTAAGGTTGGAAGGAGAGTGGGCAAGGGAGGTCGGTCGTCTCCCAATAAAAGCAACAAAAATGTTTGTAAAAAATTGGACAAACACCTCCGAGTTTGAATTTAGCCAAGTTTCCTTTAGATTGTTTGATATGCTATTTTGTCTATCTCAATGTGTCATCAAGTAATCATTACAGTTACAGAATAATTGATAGGTTCAGAATAGGAAAGTAACTCAAAAGTAGTGAATCACATAAAGTTTTATAATGGTTCGGTCAGAACATGCCTATGTCCACTCTCCATTTTCTTATTCCTCTTTGATCTGATTATAAATTCAAGGTATGATTGGAAAGAGAAAAACTTATAGTAGCTGGAGTGAATGAATCTCAATAGTGTTTTCCCTTCCATTTCCAAAGTGTCCCCATTGTTGTTGAGAAGCTCCAGTATTTATAGAGTGAAGTTTTGAAGGGTGGAGGTGGAGTTATAACTCTCTAAGTTTGGTCCATCATGAAGCGAGTATAACTGGTTTGACAGTGAGAATTTGGACCAGCATCAAGTCCAACTAGTTTTGGTTCGATAGAGATAGAGGGGTTCTTAGAGTTGCTCTTGCATTGAGGTTGAGATGCTGATTTGCCGGACCAAACATCTGGTCTGGCAAGCCTATGCACCGAACCAAATGTTTGGTCAAGAGTTTAGGAGCAGTGTCGGACTAAATATCTAGACCGACATTCCAATGTTTTGCCGGACTAGATATCTAGTCCAGCAATCCAATGTTGTGCCGGACCAGATATATGGTTCGGCACTTCCGGGGATGCCGAACCGAATGTTTGGTTCATCATTCCAGCTTGCATACTTCATCCGGTGCATTCTCTTTCCCATTTCTTCAACCACTTTCTTTCTCGTGTGCCAATATACCGAGCCAGCGGGTTCCATCAGTTAAGAGTGGTAGAGGATAGTATTCCATTGATAGCATTTCAAACTAGATATGGTTCATATGAGTGGTTAGTAATGCCATTCGAGTTGATGAATGCACTTGCTTTCTTTGTGGATTTGATGAACCGAGTCTTCCGAGAGTATTTGGATAGATTCATGTTGGTGATTATAGATGACATTTTGGTATACTCTAAGGATGAGAGAGCAAGAAGATCGTCATAGAGTTGTGCTTGAGATGCTGAGGAAGAATCATCTAAAGGCGTGGTTTTCCAAGTGTCATTTTTGGAAGAAAGCAGTTAATTTTCTTGGTCACGTGGATTCAGAGAAGTGGAAATTAGCCACAATGGCCTCTTTAGCAAGTGCAATTAGTTTCTAGGACACACAACTGAAATAATTACTTTTAAGGACAAAATGCAAAATAATTAGTTTCTAAGATCTAAAAACTTATGAAATTATGTCCTTAAAAGTAATTGGACTGCTGATTTTGTCCTTAAAAGTAATTATTCTGCTGACTTTGGCCTTGAAATTAATTTGTATGGATGTGTGTCCTAGAATCTAATTGGACTATAAAGTTTGTCCTTCTAGTAAAATGCCCCTTTAGAGAAAGTGTTGTTGATCTAGATAAGATCGAAGCTGTGAACAATTGGAAGAGACCAGAGACGGTGACTGGGATCGGAACTTTTCTTGGACTTGCTAGCTACTACTAGAAAGTCATCAAGGATTTCTCATGGATAGCAGCGCCTTTGACTAAGCTTACAAGGAAAGAGGCGAAGTTTGTTTGGTCCGACAAATGTGAGGAAGCATTCCCTAGGATAAAGAATTTGTTGACTAATGCACCAGTACTGGTAGTTTCAGATGGAAACCAAGAGTTGGTGGTATATACCGATGCATGTGGAACTAGATTAGGAGTAGTGTTGATGCAGAAGGGCAAATTTATTGCCTAAGCATCTAGGCAGCTTATACCGCATGAAATAAGATATCCTATTCATAACTTGGAATTGGCTGTGGTGATTTTTGCCTTGAATATTTAAAGGCATTATCTCTTGGAGGAGAGATTTGAGTTGTATGTCGATCATAAGTCTTTAAGATATTTATTCTCTCAAATGGAGTTGAATATGAGACAGAAGAGGTGGTTGGAGTTTTTGGTTTCTTATGATTTTGGTATAGAGTATACCCCAGGGAAAGGTAATAAAGTAGCGGATGCTCTTAGTAGAAGACATCAGAATGTAGTGTTGGCTATGTTGAAAGAATGGAAGGATCTAGAAGATTTGGTCAGTTGCGGTGTGCAGTTAAGATCGACTGCTAGTTCTAGTCAGAGTACTTCCATGTTGTCCTATTTCAAAGTTAGAGCAGTATTTATCGAGAGAATTTCTTGTAAGTAGAAGGAGGACCCATTATTAGCCGAGAAGATAAGAAGGCTTGAGGTTGGAATTGGGGTCGATGATTTGAATGATTTTTGTCTTGACTAGAGAGGATGGTTGAGAAAGAAGGGACGATTATGTCTTCCAGATGTTGAGAACTTGAGGAAAGAAGTTCTTGGGGAATGTCATCGATCCAAGTTTATGATTCATCCTGGAGGGACCAAGATGTATCAAGATATGAAGAGAAGCTTCTATTGAAAAGGCATGAGGAGGGATGTTGGCTTGTGTGTTAGGCAGTGTGTAAACTATCAATAAGTGAAGGCCAAACATCGAAAGCCGAGTGGGTTACTCTAACCTCTAGAGATTCCAGTTTGGAAATGGAATTCGATACACATGGATTTTATGGATAGGTAGCCAAGGTCAAGCAGAGGAAATGAGAGTATATGGGTTATTTGTGGATGGATTGACCAAGAGTGCCCATTTCATTCCAGTAAAGTCGACCAGGACGTCACCTATTTTGGAGAAGTTGTTCATTAAGAACATAATTGTACTTCATGGAGTTCGTAGTAGTATAGTCAACGACAGAGATGCATTTTTCGCTAGCGAATTCTAGAAGGGTCTACAGGATGTGTTAGGCACTAAGCTCATGATGAGTACTGCATATCACCCATTTGGTTGAGTTGTCCTATATTAGTTGAGAGCTTGTGTATTGGATTTTGGGAGGAGTACCTACATTTGGTTGAGTTGTCCTATAATAATAGTTATCAGACTAGTATAGGAATGGCGCCTTTTGAAGCTTTGTATGGAAGGCCATGCAAATCACCCGTATGTTGGTTGGAGACAAGAGACAGATTGGTTTTGGATCCATATTTGGTTAAGGAGGCGTCAGAGCAGATTGAGTTGATCCAAGAAAGGATAAAGGAAGTTTAATCTAGGCAGAAGAGTTACGCAGATAAGAGGCATAATGACCTAGAGTTCTCAGTGGATATGGGTTTTCGTTAAGGTGTCACCAATGAAGGGTGTGATACGGTTTGGGAAGTCAAGGAAACTGGCACCGAGATATGTAGGCCCATTACATATTATAGAAAAGACTGGAAAGCTCGCGTATAAAGTAGAGTTACTAAGCAATATGGCAGGTATCCATAATGTATTTTGTGTATCTCATCTTCGCATGTATGTGCATCATCTAGAGGCCACTATTCCTCCGACAAGGTTTGAAGATCTAGTAGTAGAGCCTAATTTGACTTTTGTTAGACAACTAGTTCGGGTTGTTGCAAGAGATGAGAAAAGATTGAGGAACAAGACGGTCGAGTTTGTGAAATTTCAATGGAGCAACAACAAGAAGGACTATACTTGGGAGACAAAGGGATGTACTTTAAGGGTATGTCTATATTAAATTTATATAGATAATTCCTAGTCAATTAGACTAGTATGGCTGTTATGAGTCGTTACAGATGATTGCTATGTTTAATATTTAGTCCTTACAGAATTTCGAGGACTAAATTTTTCAAGAAGGGGAGCCTGTAGCACCCCTAATTTCTGATAACATTATTCAGGAGATTTAATTAAATAAATTAAGTAGAGTAATGTAAATGTTAAGTGATAAGGGGGTTGATATTTGAATAAATTTAATTAAGGCCGTGCTTGCTTAATGAAAGAATTAAAAGGGCTTAAGAATGAGTATTTTTTGTGTTAATCAAATTACATAAGGGTAGATTAGGAATTTGCCGCACATATACCCTTATATATTTCCGTTCCTACCATTTCATTCACATTCGCGTCATTTTGAATACAAAACGTAAGAAGGAGAGGCCGACCATTAATAAAAGGAATATAAATAAAAGCTAGAGCATCAAGCTTATGGGAAATCAATCTCAATCCAATCTTCTTGTCTAAATCAAGGCGAATAATAATTTCATCTCTATTTTAATTTGAATCATATGTTTTCAAATTTAAGGGTAAATTCGTTTTTATGGTGAATTGGATGATGATATGCTAGAATACTGATTTTTTAATTTAAACAAGATTGTTTACTTGGGATTATACACGGTTTTAGGGTAAAACCAGTTTATATTGATGTTAAAATGCCATGGAAAATTTTTATGTTGTATAAAATATGACTTTGGAGTTGGGTTTCAATTTTGATAATTTTCCAAATTATGGAAAGATTGTTATGAATTTTCAAAGGAAAATATGGTTAATTCGGTTTATAAATTTATTTTGGAGAATGTATTAAGAATTTGGGTCTGGGATTTTGATATGTTAGATAGCATGATTAAGGTGAATTTCTAGAATTTTTGGTGATTTTTCCAAAGTGATTTGCTATGCAAATTAAATTATTTTAGAAGAGGAACTTCTTTGATATTGGTTTTGCTTAGTAGAAGGGCTTATTTGATTAACTTAACCATGGTTTAGCTCTAAAATTAGCGGCGGTTATCTAAATAAAGAATTTGAAAAGTTAAGGCAACCAATCTGGTGATTACACGTGACAAGTTAATTAGAAAAAGGTTTCCTTTAATTAGTATAAAACAAGGTTCACTCAGAAAAGATGGTTTCGCCTACTTTAGAAGTACCTTCGACTCAGACCTTCCACTACCAATCATGTAGAAACGTATTTGGTCGAAACTAATGAAGCCGAAACCAATAGACATGGTATCACTTGTTGGTATGCGTTTGATTGGAGGAAGGCGGAGGGTATGGAGTTGGAACATAGCTTCTGAAGGGGTTGTCACCTTTGGTTTATTTTCTAAAGAAAAGCACTTACCTTTTTACAAAGAGATTTCGAAGGACTCGGGACCAATGCTTACGAAAGGGTATTTCAAAACAAGTTTTTAAAGTAGAGCTGCCGCCGTTTTGAAGAAGTAGCTTCCGAAGGAGTTGCTTAGTTTTTGAAATTGAGGCTTTCGGAAGGGATAGTTTCGACCAAGTCGAAACCCATTTGTTGCCATAAGCCTTTCGATGGTACTGATGATATCAATGCTATCGAAAGGTGCTTTGTGTTTTTGTGAATATAAGCCACTTCTAATAGCTTTCGAAAGGGGTTAGGGGTTTTGAAAGCAATGTTTTGAAATGGGTTTTGAAGCCAACCTTCCAATATTTTACCCAAATTTTTTATGTTTTCAAAAGGATGGTGTTGACGCCATCATGTTTTCCCTAATATTTTTATACGATAAAGGATGGTTTCGAAGGAGACGCTTTCACCTGTGTTCACTTTGACCCAAATAATATTTTAAGTATAAACCCAGTGCATTCGAAAATGGGGACTTTCAATGATTTCGGAAGGTTTACTTCCAATGGTTACGAAAATGGTACTTTTAAATGGTTTCAAAGCTATGCTTCTAAATTTATATGTCAATACTTTAATAAAACCGAAAGGATTTGAAAGAAAGGTTTAAAGTATTAGAAAGGCAGGAGCCTAATGTTTTAAAATAGATTTTAATGCTTTTGAAGGAGGTCGTCCTCTGAATTCGAAAGCAAGGTTTCGAAGGTCTCGAAAGGTTTTGCAACCCAAACTCATTTTAAAGGAAAAACCCACAGCTAAATTTAAGGAGTTTTGGAATGATTTTAAGAAGAAGCTTTCCTTGATGAAAATAGGTCAAAGGGATTAACCATGTTCTATATGAAAAGTGTTTCTAGGACATTAAACCCATTGGAGTGCTACTATTTTATAATTATGTTTACTCCTTCAAATATAAATATATTATAATGGACCCTTAACTTTATTTTGTGGATAAAGGGTAGAAGAACTGCTAGGTTAACCTAGTAATGAATATAAATTGAATAAACTCATGGATGAATATAATTGCATCCAAGAAGTCTGGGAGACCGGAAATAGGATGTCTAAATATGAAAGTTGTAAGGGAGACAAGTTCATAGTGATCTCATGAAAACTATGATTATGAAGTTATTGGAGCAACCAATATGTTCATAGTGATCCCATGAAAACTTTGTTATAAAGAGTGGTTGGCTGGGTCAAGTTGGTTCATAGTGATCCCATGAAAACTATGTCCGGATTAAGTTATTGAGATATATCAATAGGTTCCTAGTCAACCCATGAAAACTAGGATAAGAAGAAAAGATGTTGGGAGAGGCCAATAGGTTCCTAGTCAACCCATGAAAACTCGGATAAGGGAGAAGTTATTAGAGTAACCAATAGGTTCAGGGGAACCCATGAATCAACTAAACCCACAAGAGTGGTAGTGTTAAGTTAATTGGCAGGGACCAATAGGTTCATAGTGCACCTCATGAAAACTATGAAATAGGGCGGGGAGTCCATATAATATATAAAGCATATTAGTAAGCCCTTAAAAACTAATAGATGAATAGTGACACTAGAAACTATATTACAAGAAGTCAACTAAACAGAGGATAGGAAATCCAATATGTTTTAACATGTTTGCATATCATCATAATATTTTGAAATGACTATGTTTTAATCATTGTGGATGCAGGAGCACGGTTATGGTTTTATAAAGGTTTTAAGATACAAGTGAGGGGAAAATCCATTCCATAAGTGGAGTGGTCTCATTAGATATCTAAATGATTTGAGATGGTAGATTATTATTCATAGAAGGCTTGATGTCTAACTCAAATTTATGTTTTCCCCTTAAACTTTTGGGTGCTCAATTGATTTTGAATAGTTTGAGAGTTGCAGTTTTCAAGTACCTCATTAGACGAATGAAGCTTCCGGAGACGTGCAGTAGGCATGATAGTTATATAGTGTTTTCTTTTATTTGATTCCGATGTGTTGTTTGTACTGGAAACGTTTTATATTGCCTATATATACTCTTATCATCCAAGGGGGCATCTTCATATGTCGCTCTTAGCGTATGTTGTAATAAATATATTTTCTCTGAACATGATTTGCGACTGTGGGATTATGTAATGAGTTGGAAATATTTTGAAATGGAATGTGATTTTGTTTGAAGTTTAAAAATTTTCCATATTCATGTGTTTCTGTGTATCAATGAATCTAACGCCGCCGTATTTGTTCATTGAGGATTAATAACTATGGATGACTGCAGCATCCGTAGCCTTTAGTTTTGGACCTCCAAGTAGGGGGATGTTATAATAATGACCCTAGAAACTATAACTTGAGATAGATAGTCCGATGAATGAGGTTGGGAAATCCAGAGTATATTGCATGTTTGCATATCATCATGATACGTTTTATTCTGTTATGTCTTAACCATTGTGGATGCTGGTGCACAGTATATGGTAATTATAAATTGGGTTAGGATACTAGCAAGGGGAAAACTCGTTCCGCTAAGCGACATGGTCTTACTAGATATTTATATGTTTCGAGATAGTTGTTTACCGTTCACATTAGATTTTTTATCGGACTCGAAGTTTATGCTTTCCCCTTATATTCTTGGGTGCTCAACAGATTTTGAGTAGTTTGAGAGTTAAGGTTCTCAATTTCACCTTTAGACGAATAAACTTCTAGAGAGGTGCAGGGGGTAAGTTAGCTATTAGGAGTTCTTTCTATTTGATTTCGCTATATAATTGGATGCAATGGAAAAGTTGTTTAGTGCATATATATAGACTATGATCAACCAAGGAGGCATCTTCATATGTCGCTCTTGGCATAGTTTGTAATAGCTATATTTTTGTGAACGCGGTTTAAAAATTAGGATTATGTAATGAATCTGAAATGCTATTTGTAATGAAATGAGAAGTTTGTTTTAAATTGAGATGAAATTTTTTCTTATTCATATGTTTATGGTATATCAATGTATCTAAAATTACCACATTTGGTCTCCAAGAATAATAACTATTGATGACTGCCGCATTTGTAGCAGTTAGTTTTAGGCCTCCAAATCAGAGGGGTTGTTACATCGGCAAAACTGGTCATAGGGATATTAGACGGTCCGAACCAATATAGAAATCCCTCTGTGCTAATTCTATAAACATAGCTACACTAGATGTAATGATAATAGATGTAATGATACTAGATAGCCTGAATCAGTCATTCAAACCATGTGCATGAATTAAGAAGGTTGTAAACATGCGACCTGACTTCACAGTCAAATATCAGTCTGCTTCAAAATAGCAGGGCAGACTGTACCAAGCACACGAACGTGAACTGACCTCCAAACAAAGGGCGGGTACGCCCACCATGCAGTAGAATACACACGTCAAAAGAGTTCAGCATTTATGAACTACATAAGAAGTTAATCTAGGAAATGACAAGGAAATATAACACTTGGAAGGTACTGCAACTTATAGATCAGGTAGAATTCTAGAAATTTCTTAAAGCTAGCCAAGTAAACATAAGAAAGCGAGGTCTATTCTAGTTTACTTAGTTCTGCTCATGCTCATTAAAGATGTGCGCACAATTATATGTTCTACAAAGTTGCATGCACTTTGCAAAAAAATGTTTGAGGAGCGCAGGTCAGAAATGAGGCCCAACTTGGGGATAGACCTTCGGGGGTCATAGAAAGTAGTAACCCAAAGGCCATTAGCTCTTCTACGGCCATCTTGAAGCTTGTGATGTTGCATGGGAAGGTGAGGTCAAGCATAGGGTGAGAATGGCTGAAGTCACCCTTAGTGCATTATGAGAAAATCTGCCCCACCTTGCTCTTAGCTATCTTTTGTCTAAATTTTTCTAAGAAGAAGGCGGCCCTGCTTCAAACTTCATTTAAGGAATACTCGAGCGCATAAATCTTAAGTAAGGCTTTTTTCCACGTTCCCTCCAAAGTGTCCATCAGCTGAACCTTGGCCTTCTTGAAACTTCTGCTCAAACCGCAAAAGTATCTACGGGCCCTAGTCCACTACCCACTCCTTTGCGTGAAGGCAAGGACTGAAACTAAGTTGGGCCCCTCTACCAAAATGTTAAAATTGAAATGGTAACATGCATCATTAACTACGCCGTTAAAATGACAAATTCAGCAAAACCATATATGTGTACCTTAATTTGAACATTTGTTGCACAATCGAAATAAAATCGAAACTTGCAAAAACATCAATCAATAAATAGCAAAGATAATAAGTGCAAAGATCGAGATGGATTTACCTAGAAAGCGAAGGGGATGACGTGACAACGATTTAGGGGATAGCACGAGCACAAAAGCATTAAATTCAAAAAATGACTATCAAGACTTTATCCCTTTGGTGGAAGGAAAGAAAGGAGCATATTGAAATAATGGATACAAGGGTCAAAGAAAGAAAATCTACACCGAACTGCGATCGTCGTAGACTTGTGGGGCAAATGTAACATCCATAT
The DNA here is from genome assembly GCA_030765085.1 of Allium cepa. Taxonomy (NCBI): domain Eukaryota; kingdom Viridiplantae; phylum Streptophyta; class Magnoliopsida; order Asparagales; family Amaryllidaceae; genus Allium; species Allium cepa. The sequence continues at coordinate 449,243,279 of CM060931.1, forward strand.
TTCCTAAATGTTATTGAAAGTAATATGGCAAAAGCACCAAGATCAAAATCGGATCCCCTCGCAATAAAAGATGGACTATAAGGAAGAAAGGTATAGAATGAAGCAAAGTCTATAAAATACCGCGCTCAAAAAAAATTATAAGACAACAATGAAGATTCAAACTGCATTGATCCCCATAATCCTAGTATTACATTACGATAATGAGCCCAAAACCGAACATAGTTACAGGGTCCTGTAGATGGTTTACAGCTATAATACATGGAACTATAGCATTACCAAAATCCCAAATAACAATAAAATGTTAACGGTGTGCTATGACATAAGAAGGCGTACAAATAGCGTCAAAGAATAACACATTTCACTTAAAAGGACGCACGCAATGAATAACATATTGTACTCACGAACCAATATATAGGGATAGTAGAACTGTACGAACAATCTTGCATTGAAGGAAAATAGAGAGGTGCTACCTCAGTTTTTAAAACTAGAAAAAGAGTGGATCGACATAATGCATAGCCATCATAAATGCACTGCCATCGAAACACGAGCTCAAAAGAGAAGAACCGCGCTGCATTCAAATGGCGGAATAAACCTCGATATCATTCCCAAAGCATATACATTGCTAATACCACCAAGAATGGATCCAAACCTGTAACGACCCTGAATTTCAGTCATTTGAAATTCGGATATTTAATTGATTTTAAATATTCACAAGTAAATTTTATAAGCTGAATAACTTATATTTGAAATATAAGGATTTAATTGAATAATTAAACTGTTAATTTAATATTTTAAATTGATGAAATAATTGGAAATTGGATTTAATGTGAATAAAAATAATTTATAAAGTTGAATAAAATTCTATTTGAATTAGAATGATGTGAGAGAACTTTTAAAATTGAATTAAAGGTTAATTTGTAGAAATTTAATATTTAATTGACGTATAAAAATAGTTATTTTGAAACAGTCTCGGATTTCAACGAAGCCAGTTTCATTGGATCCGTAATGTTGTATTATTGTAAAATTTCAAATTTCGTATCAATCGGATTTACAGTTTAGTCGTGGTAAGCTAAAACGCGTAAAAATTTGATCAAGTAAAATTTAAATTTAAATAGTCGATTCAAAAACCTATCTTTCAAATATGATCGAATTGGCTCTCGTTATATATTTCATTGTGTTTGGAATAGGAGTAAAACATTATAAATGCCAGGCGGCATGCTTCGATTGGAGTTTGAAATTTTTTCGGATGGATAGTGTTTCGGAATTTTCTATAAAAGGACTTGATTTTTTCTATTTTCACTCAAAAAACCTAACTAGGATTTATAGCCGCCATTCCCTCTATTTCAATGGCCGATATTTTCGATTTTTCTTCCCCAAATATCACACGATCCATTGACATTTAGCAAAAAGATTCAACTAGATGATTGTAGAGCTAGGCACGACCTATAAATCCAACAGTTGTGATTCGATTTAACGCAGCATAGAGGGAGCAATGGGGTGCGTTGGCACGACATTCGATGGGAATATTTTGGCCAATGATGGCATGATGGGGGTGCGATCGGAGGCATGTGACGGAGCTCAGCTTTGGCTACGCGATGATGGTGGTCAATCGTCTTCTAGTGGTCGGTAGGTGGAGCAATAATTCGTTGATTTATGGTGGCAATGGCTAGTGTGTACAAGTTAGAACGGGTTGGATGGAAGAAAGAAAGGCACGGTCCTAATCTTGTGAAGCTAATCCAATGGCCGAGAATAAAAGGTTTTAAAAAATAAAAATAAAATTGTAAATTTGTATAAATTAAACTTTAAAATGCTTTAACTTTGTCACACGAGGTCCGTTTTCGACGAAACAAGTTACGTTAGGTCCGTATTTACAAGCATTACATTTTAGAGCTAGTTTGGAGTTAATTGGAGCTAGTGTAAATTTTGGGTAAAAATAAACACTATATAATTTTATTTGAAATAAAACACTACGACTGCTATTGGAACCAATGTGAGTACAACTCACTCTTTCTGACTCACTAATATTTTTATATAAGTGAGAATAAATATTTTTTATGATGATTGATGATTGTTTGGATAATATATGATATATTATCTATATATTGATTGGTATTTGGATATATTCCTGCCTATTGGAGAAGATGAGACCTTATATGTTCCGTGTATGAGCGGATGACCATTTTGTACGCGAGTCTGCCTCGAAGCGATCATTGTACACATATTATAATATGTATATTTGTTGCAGGTGACAGGTTGGAGGGATCCAAATGGATACCTCACCACTGTTGATTTATTACAGATATTGTGATATATGTTGTTATCATATGATATATGATGTTTTGGATGCCGTGATTGATGTATTTAGTATTGTTGCAACATTGGGCCTATTTTTAGGAATTTTAAAATGTTGAAGTGATGATTTCAAATTTGAAAAGGATTTTCAAGTGATTTTGGAAATAGATGTTTTATTAATTTTAAATGGTTATGGAAATGAATTTATTTGAATAAATAAAAGTTATAATTTTTACGTTATAAAAATTATGATTTCGTGAAATATAATCAGAATGTGATTTTTGGAAATATGAAGTTAATTCATTTGTAAAATGAGTTAAATTGTGATTTTTGAAGTTATAATAAACGATATATATATATATATATATATAAGATTCATAAAATCGATATTTTATAAATCAAAATAATGGAATTATAGAGGAGTTTGACAAATGTTAAAATGAAGATATAAATGGATCTTATAAGAAAATAAGGTTTATGAATTTGTGAAGTTACAAAAAGGAATGATTTTGTAAATAAGAAATTTATAAGTAATTAACTTAAAATCGGATTTTGGCATGCAAATGAGATATAAACGAGATCGGTTAATAAAGGAATTTTTATAAATAAAAGTTTTTATAAAGCAGAAATGTGAATTTATAAACATTGTTTATAAATCCAAAATCAATTGAATTTGATAAATTATAATATGGAAGTTTATTAAAGGAATTATATCCACGATTTTGGACAATGGATAATCCTTTAATTAGAAGTGCAATAGTAATGAATTTGCTTAGAAATTAAATCCACGATTTTGGACAGTGGATTATCCTTTAGTAAATGTGTAAAAAATATTGATTTGGTAAATGAACTATATTCATGATTTTGCACAGTGAATAATATATTAAATAAAATGGATATGTTTTGAAAAGCGATCTTTTAAATGAAGTAAACGGCTTAGAGATGTTTTAAATGTGTTAAGTATCGAGACCATAGATTTCAACATTCATTGTTGAAATAGACATTTTCGAGAAATAAGGAAATGACGGACTATAATATTATTGTTATAGTAAATGATTTTCGAAAGAAAATGTTTTGTATAGTATATTGGATTTATATATCTATCTTATTTTCGAATCCCTATACTAGTGATTTTGGGTTGTCGTAACGATGTTTACGCAACATTCGTTTTGACCCAAATTAATGTTTTTAAAAAGAATGTTTTCCTTAAAGAATAAAATATATACTTAATCCTGATTTAAGTATATGTAATATTTTCTAAGTGTTGAAAATAAAAGAGAATTGTGAATTACTTATTATTATATAAGTATATGGAAATGTTTTCCAATATAGAAGTTGAAATGGTTTTGAGAATATATCTTTTTAAAGATAATCTAAAGTGAATATTTGGCAAGCGATTTAATTAATAAAAGATTAACTAAAAGGGCCTAGTGATTGTATATGGTGCTAAATATTTGTTCGTTTGCTTTGGTAATTAAATAACCGACCATCAAATTTGGCCATTTTAGTTCCTCGACTTGATGTGGGAACTATTTAGTAGTACACTTAGTACATAGCCTTCTGTGTAGGCTTGATTATCGTTTGTGTTGAGGATGTTGATTCTTGTGGTGCGAAGTATTACTCCAATTTATCGAGCTTCCTTCTTGGCCTGAAGGATAACAAGTTGAAAGTTGGAGACGTGATAAGTCTATGAGACTTAGTTCTGCGTAAGGTTGACAAATGCTTTTACATTGTTGGTGCGTAGAGTCCGGGATCAGATTTATTTGAAAACCACTTCGGACCAACATATATGCATTCGATTGTGCAGGTTATTGATGATATTGATATTTAGGACTTTCATAGTGGAGGACTTCTTGTTGATCATTTGGGGTTGAAATTCCAATATAAATCCAGTAGCAGCAGTCCCTTCGTTATGAAATATCCAATGCAAGGACTATTCGCTACTAATCCTAGCGATTTTCCGACAGGATGTGGTAGGAAAGTACCTTCGGTTTGTCCTATTTCTGGCTTGCATGGATGTTTGTTTGTGCATTTCTAAAGATTTGGTACATTGGTTTTTACAAACATACATCAGTGGTGGGGAGAATGCAACTTCTCTTAGCTTAACGCCCTTCTTGAGATGTATGTGCTTAAGGGTTGTATTTTTGTGGAAGGCAATTAGTATTTCAACGAAAATGGCCATGTGGCATTCAAAGTGATATGATATGTGATATGTGAAAGGTAATCGTTACCTCAGGCCTCATCAACCGAAAATGACCAAAATAGGGTTAAATGCGGCAAGGCTAAGTAGGTCGCTCCTATGTAGGATATGATCATCCTCTTCTAGATATATCTTTACATGCTATGATGTTTTGTATCTGATTTTTGTGGTTTGTATGCTTTAAGGGCCTCGGTAAAGGTAGGTAACAACCGAAGGATGACATATTCGGTACCATCTAGTTATAGAGGTGGGCCGGTCTTGTGTTGGTAGAGGGCAAATGTTTTGTGCCTTGGGACATCCATCTAGAGGTGTACCCATTGGAAGGTGGTCCTTTCACCTAGTCATTTGTATGGAAATCCAAACTCCACTACGTACCTGCCATTTTATTTGTAGAGCCTAGTATGCTGGAATTTAATAATGGTAACAATTTTGGCTATTTTGAATATTATTTTTATACTAGACGCTAGTATAATATAAGGTGATTTGATATGAAATGTTTTAGTTATCGTAAGGTAAAAACATGTCCCTGTTTATATGTGGGCGTATCTTACGAGATACTTTTGTTTTGATAAAGGAAAAGTTTGGTAATTTAATAAATTCAATTGAGTGTGTTTCTCATGCTGGTTTACCAAAGTGATCCGGGCGTTCTTCCCTTTCAATGCTCGGGTCAGACCGAGTATATTTACAGGTTTAGATTGGCGCTTTTGGAGCTTCAGCAAAAGAGTTGGAGAACTTCATTTTCGTATATGCGTATTTGTTTTGATTATCCACTGTACTTAGTTGTTGTATATTATCGGCAATTGTGATAACAGGTTATTATAACTATCCAGGCTGATGATTATTGATTTATTGTTGAACACTGATTTATGTATGTATGTATGTATGTATGTATATATACAATTTCTGTTTTGTAAAGATCATTGATATGACTTTATATGTTTTCCGCTGCATTGTGCGATTCTGTATTGTTTATGTTCTATCTTCTCTCTTTCTTCTCTTCCTTCTTCTCTCTTCTTTTCTTTCTCCCGACTTTCCATCAGTCTGTGCTTTTTGGGTCGGACATGTATGGATTATTGTCGATTCAAAGGTTACGGATTTTCAGATCTCCACATTTGGTATCAGAGCTTTGATTTTGTATATTCCTAAGCTTTGAGGTGTACTCAGTATAGATAGGGATAGTAGCACCCTAGATTGAGTTTGAGTATATTATATATATGAGCGTGTATTTGTCAGTGATTATAAAATATTTTATATTGTGTTTACTTATCCGTTGAGCTGTTTGTGAATTCTGGTCGGTACGTGGGCGCTATATTATCAATAGGGATTTCTAAACACTTAAACGAGGCAAGTCGACATAGTATTATTTTAAATTGGATAAATGAAATAATTTTACCTCTATTATATTTTTTATATAAAGGAATAATTCTTCAGAAATTATTAAAGTGTATATAAATGAATTATTTAGTTATTTGAAAATGTAGATATATATAAGTTAATAAAAGATATTTCAATAATCTAAACAAAAGCAACAATTGTAAAAGAATCAATTATATAAGCAAATGAATTATAAAGCATGGAATTATAATTAAAATGATTTACAATTGTGAAATAATCTTATATATAAGAAGTGATACTATATGAATATATTTATAAATACGAGTTATATATAAAAATGAATTTAAACTAAGAATTTGAGAATTGAATCTTATTGATTTTGGAAGTTATTTTTCAAAGATAAAGAGATTATATTATTATAAATCTAGATAAGATAAGTGAATTTGGAATGAATCTTATATAAGTGAAGTGAAATGGTGAAATGATATAAGTAAGAATGTGTAAATGTGATTTATAAATATATAACGATATTCTAAAAGAATCTAAAGCACTGAATTCACTACCGTTGCTGGAAATAATAAGGATGATGACTGTAACATCATTTGTATCATTTTCGAGTTTCTGTGTGATAGATTTGCTACCAGTAGTAAATTGAAATTGAAGTTTTGTTTTGATAAGCAAATTTTAATTTAAAATCCAAGTTGAAATTGATGAATATAAGTGAATTGAGTTTTGGACTTATAATATGAATAAAAGAAATTTTAACTTTAGTAAAATTAAATAAATTTTGAGTTAGTATAATAAAGTATATGATTTGAAATTTAACTAGAGGAAGGTTAAATAAATTGAATTGAATTTGAACTAGATTTGATAATTTATTGAAACGAAAATTAAACGTAAGGGGTAAGTGATTATGCAATATGAATTGGGAAGTTTGAATAAGTAAGTTTTATAACTTATAAAGTGAGAAAATGTAAGTAAAACCAATTACTAAAATGGTTAAACAATATTGTTAAGCAAAAAAAAATCTAAATTTTGATATTGATATGGAATTTGACTTAAGTAAAAGTTAAATAATTTAACTTAAGTAATGTTGAATGAAGTTGAATTTGATATCAAAATGAATTAATGAAATGAGTATGAACTTAAGTTATAAAACACAAATCAACTTTAGATGTAAAATTAATTAGTAATTGAATAATTTAACGAAAGTCAGTCTAATATTAAACCAATTGAAAATTAAAGCGTTAAACTATCACGACTCGAAATTCAACCTTCAAAAATCGATATCCATACTTCACTCGTATTTTAATGCCGCAGATTCAAACGTTGAAATTGGATTCGCGCCGGAGTTTATAACACATTAAGTACAACAACACAACGGAAGAAGAAATGAATAACTTTATTGATACACAAATGATACAACTTTTTGATACAAATGAATATCAATACATATATCAGACATAGATGCAACAGCGGAAAAATGAATAGCGATAGCAGCGGAACAACATCTTCAAGGCCAAGCTCCAAAAATCCAATCCAAGAAGCTCGGACCACCATCAAGCTGAACTTAAGCAAACTCGGTAACCAAAGACCACAGACTTCAAAGATTTCCAACAGAAGGCTGAATGCTACCGAATCTACATCTACTGTTTGATTATCTGAAAAACCTAACTCTAGGCTGTCCGTGTGAAAAATTATGGGTACCCAGAGTTTAGGAAGGTAACAATAAACTCCGGGTCGGTATGGGACTGGTGTGAGCAAATGAAAAATAGTTTTGAACAAAACCAAACAACAAAAGCATTTAAAATTGAAATCCACAATGCTTTTTGGAAAATGAAACTACCATAAGGCCTCCCCGCACACACACAATGCAAGCGCACAACTGGAGAAGATTTCTCCTTATGATATTTAAGCATGCTTGATATGAGAAATCCTTTTGATATTATTATTAGTGCATAGTGCAGAAAAACATTTGCAAGTATAATATTAATCTTAGCCAGCATATGTACCATTATAGTATGCCTACTATAGCTACCATGTTAAATGGCAGGTTCTACATCTAAAACCGCACAAAGCGCATATTGGTAATTGGATTTCCAACAAATGGTCAGGCTAAGGAACTTCTTAGGCCACATGGGTAAGCCTCTAGAGGGACGCCCCGAGAACCTAACCGGATCTTTGCCAACACAAGGCCGGGTTACCTCTGTAACTAGGTAACTATTACACGAGTATGCCATCCCCCGGTCGTTACCGACCTTTATCCGAGAGCTCTCAACACCAAAAATCACAATAAATTTGCAACAACCACATATGTTAAATATCTGGGCTCCATAACATGATACCACCTTTTATCCAGAAGGAAATGGACATACCCTAAGGGGCACGACCCCCGATAACCTTACCGCATCCTACCTGTTTTGATCATTCCGGGTTGTGAGGTCCGACGAGGTCACGTCCACAAAGCTACGCTTTTCACAAAAGGCATGCTTTGATCAACAAATGATCAGCAGCACTTCGTGTGCCACATTACTAAATTGGGAATGTATTACTAGTAACCATCAACAACATAACCTCTGAGCTCGTACGTCTCAGAGAAGGGTGTTAAGCTAAGAGAATAATTTCACTGCCACCAAATAGAAATATATTTGATAGAGACCATCTTTACATCTCAAAGTGTAACGTCAGATATACATCCATACAAGTCCTTTTCAGGTTCGAACAGAACCGAAGGCACTTCAAAAGAAGGCCTTGCAATTCGGATAATCCCTAATCACGTCCGGACTCCCCATCACAAAGGGTGATCAAATCTTTATACCGGGGCCATTCAGTGCAGAGACAATCGACAGGTAATCCTTTCTCTTTCAAAAATACCCGGTCTTCACCACCAGTCTTCAAATGCAATCCATAACGTCCTATCATCATTCGGAATGGGTTATATGACATAAAGTCCTGTCCCGGCTAAACCGAATAATAAGCGCTTTATTTTAAAAATCATATGGATAAAGTGGGATCTTAGTTAAGTCACAACTCAAAGTCCAAAACCTTTCTTTCAAATGGTTTAAATAAATTACCATTTAAAATCTTTTAAACAAAAGATTCACTTTACAAAGTTCACCAATCTTTCACTAAGATTCATTCATAGCTCACAAAACTATTTTCGATTCCAAATCATTTATAAAAAAGATACACCTTTAAGATCCTCTTCAACTTGAAGACAAAGTTCACCAATCTTTAACAAAGATTCATTTATAGCTTTCAAAACAATTCCATTTAAAATTTGAAACCCTTTCAACAAAAAATGGAAATCCTTTCTTTTATATAAAAGCTATTAGCACTCGAAAACAAAGAGTTTTCATTTTGGGAAAAACTGATTACATTTCCTCAAGTTATAGCCTTTAAAGTATAAAACTTGGATTTAATTTAAATTCCCAACATAATGCTTTTAAAATGGTTTAAAACTCATATAAATACATTATAAAACTTGTCTAACCATTTTAAACTATAATTTTCCAAACATATATTCATAGAACTCGACTTTAAATCTTGAATTCAAATTCAAATCAAGACATTTAAATTTCAAAACTTTAACAAGTTATTCAAAATAATTTTTATCTTTAAAACTCCTTTTCAAAGCTTTTCATATTTAACCCAGTTACATTTCCAAACCATTTGGATTCAAAATTCAACTTTAAAACCATTTCTTTATTTTGAATAAAATAATATTGAATTCAAATATCTGTGACTTAATCGAATCCTCGTGAAACCCATATTTGTGTGTGTAAGTGTAGTCCAGGGGTTTAACGCAACAGTGCAACATCATCAATCATCATAATCCAAGCAGAGCAATATCGATAAGCGATATAATCCTATAACACTTATCTTCATTCACAGATTCACAGACAGATAATATAAATTCATCATAGATAAATAAATTACATACATCACAACTCAAATCAAAATAACTCATATCGCAAAGCATCATACATCAGGGATATCAAACAATTCAAAGCATTCCATGTAATCCAAACATCCATAAATAAGATCAATTAGTCATCTGATTAATTTAAATCAGATTAATTATTTATGAATAAATTACTAATCTTGGTTAATTAACTTTAATTAATTACTAACTGTTTTAATTAATTATCCTTTAATCGTTTATTAATTAACCTTTAATTAATGACTTAATTAATCATTAATTAATCAACCTTAATTAATAAAATATCAGTCAACCATTAATCATTAAATTATTAACCTTTAATTAATTATATTTAATTACTTTCATTAATTAATTAACCCTTAATTAATTACTGTTTAATTAATTATCTTAATTGATTATAATAAGTGATTATCCCTATCACTTATATTAATAAATCACAAATTAATTACATTGAGTAATTATCCTTTAATCACTTGACTAATAAACTTTAATCATTAATTGATTACTTAATTAAGTAATTAACTTTAAGTAATTAATTACCTTTAATTACTTACATTAATTAATTATTTATTGATTAATTATCCTTAATTAATTTCAATTAAGTAATTATACCTTAATTACTTACACTAATTAATTAACCTTAATTTATTAAAGATAAATCATTATTTTAATTTATTTCTCAATTATCATTTAAATCCTTATTTAATAAACCTTAAAAAAATTAATTATCATTAACATTAAAATTTAACTTAAAACCCTTTAAGTTAATTTAAAGTCAAAACAACATATAAGACAAACCATTTGTCTTTAAAATCTCATTTAAATTACCTTGAAAATTAAATTTATTTTTTTTAACATATAAATTAACTTAAATTCCTTAAGTTAATTAAAACCATCATCTTTTAGCTACTTAAATATACCATTTAAATTTATTTTAAATAAACTTCAGATTTCTTTTTAAAATAAAGAATTAGAACACTTTACTAAATTAAATTAAAAATAATTTATTTAAAACTTTAACTAGTTCCTAAACTAGTATAAAACATTTATTTTTAAGCAAGAAAGTGTTTAAAACTTGATTCATTTTAAATTGGAAAACTTGTTTTATATAAAAAAAATCAAAACTGTTTCAATACCCAACCGAGTCATACCCGAAGTAAACCCGAGCCTTACTTCGAGTCTTCCCCCTCCTTCTTGTGCATCGATCCACGCCATTGTTTCCCCGAGTCAAAACCCGAGCATCCTTCTTCTCCCCCAACTTCACAAAATAACCTAATACAATACTCACACGTGCACGTGCATGCATGAATTTCATCACTCTAACCATTGCGGTAACCTACGACATGTCAGCGATGATCACCTCTGACCGAACAACCATCCAGTTCGATCGAATTCATCTGGAATAAAAATCGAGCATCTCGATTGAAATCTGGAATCGACCCACTCACCAAAAACCACTCCGCTACGACAACTCCGACCGCCGACCACCATGCCTTCGCATCTAGAGCCTCGCAACTCACCCACGTCACGATTCCACCCAGTCCGGTCCCACTCGATGCACCGATGACACTGCAGCACTCACATTTCTAACATTGAAAAAAAATGGGTTTAAACCCTAGATCTTCATCGTTTCACCACCTCGATCATTGATAAATCCAGTTAGTATTTTTCTTATGATCGCAAGACCTCCGACCATCCCCAGTATCAACCTCAACCAACTGATCGTCGTCGATCATCAGAAAATTTACGAAAATGTAAATTCCGTTAAACATACAATTTCTCATGATTTGTAAAACTAAAAATCTTGTAATTTATATTAAAATTCATCGTTTAACAGTTGGAATCTAGTTATGTAATCAAATCCTAAAATTAAAACATTTGATTTTTCTGTTTTTCAAAAGTTTCACTGTTCTTCCTTCTTCCTAATTTAAATACTTGATAGCTATATTTTTAAACATTTTTGAACTAAATATCTTATTAATTCAAGCATTTTACATTTATACATCTAGGTTCATAAGTGAATGATCTAAGAGATTTTGATTTTTATTCTCGTTTCTAACCTGTGAACTCAAGAACAGATGTACATGCCTGTACACAGACATGCATCACATATATACATACACATGTAGACAAATTTTCATTCCAAAATATCACATATCAGAGAAGACAATCAATTTTAAGCATTCATCAAGACATGTGATAGATTCAAGGATAGTTTGCTCACGTGTTTGGAAGAACAGAGGCTTGGAAAATTGCTTAGGTCTGGAATTGTTTTTTATTTTTGAACTTGGAATGATTTGCTTGATGAGGATCTGATTCTATTTTACTTCGATTTCAAGTTGGCTTTGAATCTGCTACTTGCTACAGAAATGAAGCTTGATTCCAGATTGAAAGCTTTGTTTTAGAGTTAAACTTGCAAGAGGTTTAGGTCGGTCTGACACTTGATGTTTTGAACTAAGTTTACTTGAAGCTTTGAATTATTTTCTCAGGTTGAACAGATGAAGTTGTTTGCATTTGATTTTTGTTTTGAAAGATGAAGTTTTAAACTGATAAATGAAATCACCAGGTTTGATTTTGTTTGATTTTCATTTTTGGTTTTAATTTCCTGAGAAGGATGACAGAAGATTATACATTTGCCTGGTTTAAACAATTTGATTTTCATTTACATCAAAATCTTAAGGAAATAAGGTTGCCGCTTGTATTTCTATAATAAAATCAGTCTAACACTTGTTAATACATGTTTTCGAAAGGTTACAAATGTTTTATGCATGTTAAACTTAATTTACGAGTGTTACAAGTATAAAATTTATGTTTAGACCTTTACTTTAATTAATTTATAATTTATATCTTAAACCCCTACTTTATTCTAAATTATGAATCAAGTTTTACTTCATAATTTCAATTTAGTTTAAATATTTATATATGTTTTATATCTTTCTTATTTTAAATATTATACTGATTTCAAAAGACATATATATATATATATATATATATATATATATATATATTTAAACTAATGCTTTACCTTTATATATATATATCTATAACCTTAAAGAATGTGATTTAAAATTAATCAAATATTAATGAATAAATATATGATGTGTACATATTTGAATTTAACTCTTTAAATAGCTTTTGTAAGTTTATTTATATAAATTTCAAAATATAACTTTATAATCATCATATTATAAATAAAAAACAAATTTTTTTATTAGTATTACATTATAGAGTTTCCAAATCCAATATATTATATAGAACATTTATTTTTAAATTTCAAATTCAAAAATTAATATACAATTAACTTGTATTTATAAACGAATAAACAAACAAATATCTTTTTATAAATATATATATTTTATTCCATTCACAATCTATTTATTTTCCAAATTTTTCAAACTAATTCACAATTTAATTCCAAAAATTAAATTAATTACCAATTTATATTTGATTTAAAAACAGGAATGTTGCAGATTCCCCCTTTAAGAAAATTTCATCCCCGAAATTTGCTAGACAGGGAGACAAACAAAGGATAGACAGAGAATGTTTTACCAAATCACACTGAATATCTATTTTGCATTTGGCTTATAAAATCAGAATATCATCAATAAATGCGGGATCAACTTATTGGATACTTCACGAAAAACTCAGGTCGTGTAATCTACGAAATATGCAGGGCATTGTTTAGTTTGAAGGGATAACTAACCATTCATAGAATATATCTGGACCCCAAGGAAAAGACAAGCGAATAATATTTAATTCAGTTCCTTATTTTATTAACCCACTCATAAAATTTCAAAATTATTAAAGTTAAAACGAAGAGCTGATAGAATTTGATCAAGAGAATACGACTTAGAAATCTTTCTATAATGATTCATAGTGCCACCACCATACCAAAGCTTCCGCTTAGAGCTGCCACGAAGCCATCAAAGAATTGAAACTGGATCAAAGGAGATTGAGAAGAGTTGTTTCCTTGTTGTTACAGGGTATTGGCCATTTGTAGTGATACTCCCCTGTCCCCTACCTCGTCCTCTTTTTGCCCTCATACTAACTATTAGTGGATAGTAAGAGAATTTATAAGGCATCTAGACGGATATCTTAGAGATATACTCATTCTAGGTGATTTATAACCCTATCTCTAATGAGCTACATAATGTGTTATACTCCTGAGCTAAAGTTCAACCTTCAGCTCTGATACCAAGATGTCACGACCCGAATTTCAGCCTTCGAAAATCGACATCCATACTTCACTCGTATTTGAATTCGCAGATTCAAACGTTGAAATTCGATTCGCGCCGGAGCTTATAACACATCAAGTACAACAACATAGCGTAATAAGAAATGAATAACTTTATTGATACACAAATGATATGACTTTCTGATATAAATGAATATCAATACATATATCATACATAGATGCAACATTGGAAAAATGAATAGCGACAGCAGCAGAACAACATCTTCAAGGCCAAGCTCCAAAACTCTAATCCAAGAAGCATGGAGCACCATCAAGCTGAACTTAAGCAAACTAGGTAACCAAAGACTATAGACTTCAAAGATTTCCAACAGAAGGCTGAATGCTACCGAATCTACATCTACTATTTGATTATCTGAAAAACCTAACTCTAGACTGCCCATGTGAAAAATTATGGGTACCCAGATTTTAGGAAGGGAATAATAAACTTTGGGTCAGTCATGCGACTGGTGTGAGCAAAAGAAAAACAATTTTGAACAAAAAAACAAAAGAATTTAAAATTGAAATCTGTAATGCTTTTTGGAAAATGAAACTACCATAATGCCTCTCCACACACACACAATGCAAGCGCACAATTGGAGGAGATTTCTCCTTATGATAGTCAAACATGCTTGATGCACAAAATCCTTTCGATATTATTATTAGGGCATAGTGCAGAAAAACATTTGCAAGTATAATATTAATCTTAGCGAGCATACCTACCATTATAGTATGCCTACTATAACTACCATGTTAAATGGCAGGATTTACATCTAAAACTGTACAAGGCACGTATTGGTGATTGGATTTCCAACAAATGGTCAGGCTGAGGAGCTTCCTGGGCCACATGGTTATGCCTCTTGAGGGATGCCCCAAGAACCTAACTAGATCTCTGCCAACACAAGTCCAGGTTACCTCTGTAACTAGGTAACTGCTACACGAGTATGCCATCCCCCGGTCGTCACCGACCTTTATCCGAGAGCTCTCAACACCAACAAATCGCAATAAATTTGCAACAACCACATAGGTAAAATATCTGGGATCCACACCATGATACCACCTTTTATCCAGAAGGAAATGGACATACCCTAGGGGGGGCGACCCCCGATAACCTTGCCGCATCCTACCTGTTTCGATCATTCCAGGTTGTGAGGTCCGACGAGGTCACATCCACAAAGCTACGCTTTTCACAAAATCCATGCTTTGATCAACAAATGATCAGTAGCACTTCATATGCCACATTACCAGATTGGGAATGTATTACTGGTAACCATCAACTACATAACCTCTGAGCGTGTACGTCTCAGAGAAGGGTGTTAAGCTAAGAAAATAAATTCTCCGCCACCAAACAAAAATGTATTTGATAGAGACCAGCTTTACATCTCAAAGTGTAACGTCAGACATGCATCCATACAAGTCTGTTCCAGGTTCGAACAGAACCAAAGGCACTTCAAAAGAAGCCCTTGCAATCTGGATAATCCCTAATCACGTCCGGACTCCACATCACAAAAGGTGATTAAATCTCTATACCAGGGCCATTCGGTGCAGAGACATTCGACAGGTAATCCTTTCACTTTCGAAAATGCCCGGTCTCCACCATTGGTCTTTAAATGCAATCCATAATGTCGTATCATTATTCGGAGTGGGTTATATGACATAAATTCCTCTCCCGGCTAAACCGAATAATGAGCGCTTTATTTTAAAAAGCATATAGATAAAGTGGGATCTTAGTTAAGTCACAACTTAAATTACAAAACCTTTCTTTCAAATGGTTTGAACAAATTAATATTTCAAATCTTTTAAAAAAAGATTCACTTTGCAAAGTTCACCAATCTTTCACAAAGATTCATTCCTAGCTCTCAAAACTATTTCAATTCCAAATCTTTTATACAAAAGATACGCCTTTAAGATCCTCTTCAATTTTAAAAAAAAGTTCACCAATCTTTAACAAAGATTCATTTTTAGCTTTCAAAACAATTCTATTTAAAATTTGAAACCCTTTCAACAAAAAATCGAAATCCTTTCTTTTATATAAAAGCTATTAGCACTCGAAAACAAAGAGTTTTCATTTTGGGAAAATCCAATTACATTTGCTCAAGTTATAGCCCTTAAAGTATAAAACTTGGGTTTAATTTAAATTCCCAAAATAATAATTTTAAAATGGTTTAAAACTCATATAAATACATTATATAACTTGTCTAACCTTTTTAAACTATAATTTTCCAAATATATATTCATAGAAATCAACTTTAAATCTTGAATTCAAATTCAAATCAAACCGTTTAAATTTTAAAGCTTTAACAAGTTATTTAAAATAATTTTTATCTTTAAAACTCCTTTTCAAAGCTTTTTAAATTTAACCCAATTACATTTCCAAACCATTTTGGATTCAAAATTCAACTTTAAAACCATTTCAGTATTTTGAACAAAATAATATTGAATTCAAATATCTATGACTTAACCGAATCCTCATGAAATCCATATTTGTGTGTGCATAGTGTAGTCCAGGGGTTTTACACAATAGTGCAACATCATCAATCATCGTAATCCAAGCACAGCAATATCGGTAAGCGGTATAATCTTATACGCTTATCTTCATACACAGATTCATAGACAAATAATATAAATTCATCATAGATAAATAAATTACATTCATGACAGCTCAAATCAAAATAATTCATATCACAAAGCATCACACATCAGGGATATCAAACAATTCAAAGCATTCCATACAATCCAAACATCCATAAGTAAGATCAATTAGTCATCTGATTAACTTAAATTAGATTAATTACTTATGAATAAATTACTAATCTTGGTTAATTAACTTTAATTAATCACTAACCATTTTAATTAATTAACCTTTAGTTAATAACTTAATTAATCATTAATTAATCAACCTTAATTAATAAAATATCAATCAACCATTAATCATTAAATAATTAACCTTAAATTATTTAATTATTCTTTAATTAATTATACTTAATTAATTTCATGAATTAATTAACCCTTAATTAATTACCATTTAATTAATTATCCTTAATTAATTATTATAAGTGATTATCCCTAATCACTTGTATAATAAATTATAAATTAATAACATTGAGTAATTATCCTTTAATCACTTGATTAATCAACTTTAATCATTAATTAATTAAGTTATTATCTTTAATTAATTAATTATCTTTAATTACTCACATTAATTAATTATTTATTGATTATATCCTTAATTAATTTCAATTAAGTAATTATGCCTTAAATACTTACACTAATTAATTAACCTTAATTTATCAAAGATAAATCATTATCTTAATTTATTTCTCAATTATCATTTAAATCCTTATTTAATAAACCTTGAAAAAAATTAATTATCATTAACACAAGAATTTAACTTAAAACCCTTTAAGTTAATTTAAAATCAAAATAACATATAAGACAAACCATTTATCTTTAAAATATCATTTAAATAACCTTGAAAATTAAATTTATTTTTTTAACATATAAATTAACTTAAATTCTTAAGTTAATTAAAACCATCATCTTTTAGCAACTTAAATATACCATTTAAATTCATTTCAAATAAACTTAAGATTTATTTTTAAAATAAAGAATTAAAACACTTTACTTAATTAAATTAAAAATAATTTATTTAAAACTTTAACTAGTTCCTAAACTAGTATAAAAAAATTATTTTTAAGCAAGAAAGTGTTTAAAACTTGATTCATTTTAAATTGTAAAACTTGTTTTATATAAAAAAAATTCAAAACTATTTCAATACCCACCCGAATCAAACCCGAGCTTTACATCGAGTCTTCCCCCGTCCTTCTTTTGTTTCGAGCCATGCTATTGTTTCCCCGAGTCAAAACCCGAGCATCCTTCTTCTCCCCCAACTTCACAAATTAACCTGACGCAATACTCACGCGTGCACGTGCACGCTTGAATTTCATCACTCTGACCATTATCGTAACCTCCGACATGTCAACGATGATCACCTCTGCCCAAACAACCATCCAGTTCGATCGAATTCATCTGGAATAAAAATTGAGCATCTCGATCGAAATCTGGAACCGGCCCACTCACCAAAAACCACTCCGCTGCGACAACTCCGACCACCGGTCACCATGCCTTCGCGTCCAGAGCCTCGCCACTCAACCACGTCTCGATTCCACCTGGTCTGGTCCCACTCGATGCACCGACGACGCTATAGCACTCACATTTCTTACATTGACAAAAAAATGGTTTTAAACCCTAGATCTTCATCGTTTCACCACCTCGATCATTGATAAATTCAATTAGTATTTTTCCTATGATCGCAAGACCTTCGACCATCCCCAGTATCAACCCCAACCCACTGATCATCATCGATCATCAAAAAATTTACGAAAATGTAAATTTCGTTCAACATACAATTTCTCACGATTTATAAAACTAAGAATCTTGTAATTTATGTTCAAATTCATCGTTTAACAATTGGAATCTAGTTATGTAATCAAATCCTGAAATTAAAACATTTTATTTTTTCTGTTTTTCAAAAGTTTCACTGATCTTCCTTCTTCCCAGTTTAAATACTTGATAGCTATATATTTAAACATTTTTAAACTAAATATCTTATTAATTCAAGCACTTTCCATTTATACATCTAGGTTCGTAAGTGAATGATTTAAGAGATTTTGATTTTTATTCTTGTTTCTAGCCTGTGAACTCAAGAACAGGTGTACATTCCAGTACACAGACATGGATCACGTATATACATACAAATGTAACATTCCATAATATCACATATCAGAAAAGACAATCAATTTAAGCATTCATTAAGACATGTGACAGATTCAAGGCTAGTTTGCTTACCTGTTTGGAAGAACAGAGGCCTGGAAAATTGCTTAGGCCTGGAACTGTTTTTGATTTTTGAACTAGGAATGATTTGCTTGATGATGATCTGATTGTATTTTACTTTGATTTCAAGTTGACTTTGAATCTGCTACTTGCTATAGAACTGATGCTTGATTCTAGATTGAAAGCTTTGTTTTAGAGCAGAACTTGCAACAGGTTTGGGTTGGTCTGACACTTGATGTTTTGAACTGAGTTTACTTGAAGCTGTTAGCACCAAAATTGGTCACTAACACCCATAGAAAGAATGTGTAGAGAGATTAATGAAGAAAGTAAATTAAAACAGAGAACAATGTATGAATTTCAGTGCAGAGAACAAGAACACCAAATTTATAGTGGTTCGGCGTAACTGCCTACGTACACTTTGATGTTGATTTCTATTGATTTCCTTGATAGTTGATCACATATACAATCCGTTTCTAATTACTTGAATACAATTGCAAAGTAAAAGATTAAGTCTTGAGTGAGTGTTGAATGCGGCAGAGTTTCCCCAGTGTCCCCAAAAAACCGATCCTTTTCACTGTGCCCGTCTCTCTATTTATAGACGAAGGTGGATTGGACTTCCCTGGTGGGCCTGGTAGTTGGATATCACGGCCCAAATGGAGTAAACTCTGTGTGCCGACCCGAACATGCCAAATGGCCAAATGCCGTGCCACCATCTTCATGCCGAACGATGCGGTGTTGTGTGGGAAGAGTAGGCCGAGCAACAATCGAAGCCGGTCGAGATTGAAAGAATGCCGAACAATCTTTGGTCGTCGAACGTTCTCGGGAGTCCGAACAATCTCTGGATGCCGAACGATCTTATGCCAAGCGTCCTTGGTATGCCGAACATCCTTGGTATGCCGAACGTTTCTTAATGCCGAACGCTTCTGGATTCCGAGGGCTCCTTCATGTCGAACATCCTTGGTATGCCGAACGTTCATGGATGCCGATCGTTTCTCAGAGGTCGAGCGCTCTTGACTGCCGAATGACCCTGACTGCCGAATGATTCCTTGTGTCGAATGATAGCTTTGTCGAATGATACATATATTGCTGAGCAGTGTGCCAATGCCGAGTCCTTAGTTGCCTGGTCAAATCCCCAGGAAATACTAGCCCCCCAAAGTGTATCGCGTGACCAAACGTGATACGCTTTGAACTACGAGTCCTTTGTGCTTTGCTTCGAACCTTGGCCCATTACTCTTGGAGGTTGTTTTCTTGTGAGTATCGGGAGAGATGGTGTGTGCCGACCGTAACGCGAATGCCGAACGATACAACGGAAGCCGAACATCCCATGTATGCCGAACATTCCATGTATGCCAAACCAAATGAAAGCCGACGTCGAACGATGCTGCTTTGACCGGTTCTACCGGTCATTGTCACTTGGACTTCTTCTCCTTCCCTATAAAGGTCAGCACGCTCCTTATTCTTCTCTTTCCACTTTTTTACCTCCGTTGCCTTGTACTTGCTAACATTGCCAGTTCATAGCCTCCCATGATTCAACAATCCTTTCCAAGTCTCGATCTACTAACTAGGTAGCAATTCTTCTATCTAAATCCTTTCCATAACAAAAGAGTTTTTATGCTCAAGTTCATAGATTGGAACCATAGCCGATAGGTGTTGAAAGAGTCGGGCCTTGATTAAGATATTTTTAGAGTTAAATGATAAGGAGGAAAGGAGGAGTGACTAGAGATGAGCGTACAAGGGAGCTGTTGGGAGATGTATTGTAGTATGGCACGGTTCCCTTGTGCCGAACGAGACTGGAGGAAGAAAGAATAGAGGGGGAGTAGGAGGTGGTTAGGATGCCGAACGGCATGGTCTGACATGACTCGCCGAACGATCTGTCCTTGTTGTTCGGCATGGATGGAGGAAGAGAGGAAAAAACGACATCGTAGTTGAGAACGGAGTGCCGAGCGTTGGGGCTCGGTGTAACTTTTTTGTTCGGCATGACTCATCATATGCTGCGCAGTGGTATGGAGGGTTAGGGAGGAAGTATGCATTAGGTAGGACGCCGAACGTTACTTTGGCCGAATAGAACTTAGGCCGGTCGTTACTTACGTCGAACGATGGCTTTGCCGAACGATAGCTTGTCTGGTCGACAGTTAGGCCGAATAACATTTAGACCGATCAATCATGACTGTCGACCCATGTCTCAGCCGAACAATCATAAATGCTGAACCATGTTTTATAGGCCGAATGATCATTTGTCTTACCTAATCATATAACAAAATAAGGACAAAGACTGTAGCATACTAGCATATCGAACTAATCCAGACTGATAACTTAAATCGACAAGAACAGATAAAAGTTTTTAACTCGTAGTGCCAATGTTCGAGTCCAAAATTGAAAGCATCGCAAGGCTGGTTATTGAAGACGGTCAGCGATGACGGTATTTGAAGGCGACAGTCCCAAACTCGACTTTATATCATTAATTCTGTGACTTATAATCTCTCAGCACTTACACACGAATGCTCGCACTAGTTCACACACCACACGGGGAGAAAATTTTATGTTGTTATGTCTAACTCCGATTATTTTTCGAGTATAGTTCAAATAGGTGCTCTGCCAAACTCAATATTTATTGGAAATGTCTAAGAGATCTAGCTCCGCCACGATTTCAGATAGACCGGGACCATCCTCCCGACAAGAAGTCGTGGATGTTTCAAATCCGTCAACCTCCCCTACACATAACTTAGCTCCCGATGCTTTGGAGGCTGCAATTCTCTTGGATAACCCTGTTGATTCACAGGCTTCGAAGGTCAATGAAGTTGTGCTCTGGCGAATATGCTCCGTCCATGGGATCCCTTTCGACGACGTGTTGGTTTCCTCGGGGCATGATCGTCCACACTTGCCCCCAGTTGGATACACGGCGTGTAATAAATTCATGTGCTGGGTTGGCAGCGTGCCACCGCTCAGTTTATTTTTTCGGGATGTGCTGCAATACATTGACATTGCCCCGTCGCAATTGCACCCGAGCGGCCATGCATTTATCTACGGTACCTACATCCTCTTTACGACCGTCCTCTCTAGGCCCCCAACTCCGGGCGACATCAGATGTATTTATATGATCAAGAAGCGGGGAGATAGCCCCTCTTACATGTTTCTCGAGCCCTATTGCAAATGTCAAATCTTAACTGGGGCATGGAGCAAATTTTCCCTGTACAAACAGGAATGGTTCTACGTGCGTTTCCCTCCTGGTTTCGCGAGGAGATGGGTGGAAGGAAGTAAGTCTTTCCTCTGGATCGATATTCATACTTGGTCAAAGCCACGCCTTTTCTAATTCTTTTTTCATCTTCTTAGGTACTAATCCACGCCCTGACGGTCATGGGTATTCTGAAGCCGTCGAAGCCATTAGAGCTCTCCTTGCCAAGGAACGGGACATCCGAACCCTCATTTCAAATGAGTCACTATCGAGGTTCGGACTGTTAGTAGAAGGTCGTCGGATAAGTCTTCCTGAGGGCGTCTCCATACCTAGGCCCACATCCGGTAAGGGGAAAAAAATTAGCCGTGTCATCAGCACGTCATACTCCTGACGCACCAGAAGAGGAGGAAACTCAAGGGAACGAGACACCCGAAGCACAAGGTGAGAACTTGGGTCCCGCTCAAGATCCGATAGTCGAAGTGCACGATATCAAAACGTCATCTTCCCCTTTAAAGAGGAAAAAGGGATTGACGTACAAGATTAGGAAGGAGAAGGTTGGTGGAACTTCAAAAGTTATGCTCATTCCAACGGAGAACGAGGCCTCTTCACAGCATGTAGAAAGTTCTTTAAAGGGCCTATCGAACCTCTCCATTCCCGATGACCTGCTCAATTATGACTTCGACGATCCGGAAGCATTTCAACTTCACTCGCCAATCAGAGGCGATGCGGGCGCTCTAGCACAGAGTCAGGGAGAGAAAGCTCCCATTAGTAAAGCAACTGGTCCGTTAGGGGGAAACACTAGGACACACACATGCACTTGCACTTAACTTTGCGCTTTGATTCTCGTTGTCACTCTTCTTATTGCTAACTCTTTCTCAAATTTCGTACAGGTGGCATGGGACGTATGCATGGCATCGATCGCCTCCACGGGTCGTCTGTTTTTTTATCACTCCAGGCGTGATTCAGGTTCCAGGAGACGTCGGGGCAGAGACGATGATGGCGATAGGGATTACCATTCCCGGGTCCCATCATCTCAGAAGAAAACATACTATCATCCCAAGTACCACCATCATCCCTCTTCTCATTCGGAACCAAGCAAAGACAAGCGTGGCCACAAGGGGTCGCAATCCGATGTCCCCCGAGATCAACACTCTGACTCCTCTACCACTCAACAGTCCCGAGATCCTCACAGGAGGGCTGAGCTTTCTAAACCGTCTCCTCCTGCTCCTACAACAGATCCAACCGTGTCGGAGAGGCTGGCCGAGCTTAAGGATAAATTTCCAAAAATCAGCATTGATGGCCGGAAATTCCTCCTGATGATTCATCCTATTCCCGGACATGTCAAGCAGAGTGCCATCGCCTGTACCAACGACGTCTATGTTCAACATGACGCGTTTGTTCATTTGGCTGAAAAACTTTCTGAACTCTCAATGGAGCGCCAACACGAGATTGATCGCCTGAATCTCGAGGCCATCCACGACAGAGATATCATTAAGGCTCACGAAGAGCTTGCATCCTTTAGATCTCAGCTTGAGGCAGCCCAACAGAGTGCTCAAGATATTGCCGAAGCCGTGACTCGTCTGGAATCGACGCGTAAAAAAGAGATCGACGAGGCAGTACAACGCTGCGAGGCCTTAGCATTAGAGAAGGACTCAGTCCAAAAGGAGAGGGACGCATTCAGCCTCCGAGTCAAGGAACTTGAGGAGCAGCTCCGTAGAGAGAAAGAAGAGAAAACGGCTGCCCAAGAAGAGTCACAACGATACTGTGACGAAATTGTCGCTACTCGGCTCTTACATTAAAAGCTCGAGGCCGAGCTTTCCAAAGTTGACGCGATAAGGAGTGAAGCCCGTGAAGAGGTCAAGAAGATAGCGTCTGCGGACATTGACTCCCGTCTAGAGGCGGCTAGAGAAGAAGGCAGGGAAGAGGTCAAGAGCATGTTTGACCCGCTAATCGCTGAATTCAATGCCCGCGTCCTCATACATCGAGACATGACTTTTCTGGGCGAGGGATATCTTGAATCTTTAGCTGAGGCATGGGAGGCCTTGATAGAAATCAGGAAGGCCAAGCACGGTACTCAAGAGATTGATGAAGGGGCCTTGATAAAAGAATTCCTCAAGGGAAATGAGCCATCGGACTTGTCTGCAGCTAAAGTTATATATGGCAAAGGCTCCCCGTCAAAGAAAGGGAAAGAAGTTACTACTGGTCCGTCCGGGGTCATGCCTCCAGCTCATATGCCTACTCGATCGGCCGATCGGTCGATACTCGATCCATTTGAGCAGCATATCGGTTACAATCTGGAGGACCCCGGCCTTGGCGTCCATAATTTGTCTCCCATTCCGAAGGGTGAGACCCCCTTGACGGCTGAGAGCCTGCCGGAACCTGGTAGATAACCCTTCACTTTAAGATTTCAAAAGTCGTCGTTCTTTATGAAGGACTATTGTATTCTAATGCTTGTTTTTCATGATTTTGTGCAGGCCGTTCTGGTCCCAGGCCCACTCCGAGGAGCGATGTTGCCAAGGAGTTGGAGGAAAAGATAGGTGAGGCCACTCAGGCAGGAGAGGCTCCCGGGCCAGATGCTCAGGTGATTGGAGCACTGGATGAAGACAAATCAGAGACTTCTTCTCCCATCGAGGGGAGTTATAAAGTAGAGATTATAGGCGTCTCCGAACACACGTCTGAGCTGAGTATGAAGGAGCGGCTTGAGAAGGAGAAGAGAGAGACAGCTGAGATCAAGGTCGAGCCTCGACTTGTGGACCCAGACGACTCCTTGAACAAGCCGTTGAAGGTCATTCTCCCTGGCAGGTCCAAGCCTGTGGATGTTCCCCATACTTCTCCAACTGCTACCCCTCCATCAAATAAGAGTACCAAGGGTAAACGCATAGGGGAGGAGCCGTCCGAGAAGACAACGGAGGTGAAGAAGTCGAAGAAGCACAAGAAGTGATCATTACTCTCGTTCAACGAGAGTTAGTTTAAGTTATTTAATTATTTTCATCTACTTCCGTAGTCTTTGTAAATAGATTGTCGACTTTGAACTTTGGAGGGCTTGTAGTAGAAACTTTTTCTGAATAAAGCTTAGTTCTTTTTCTTGTCTTTCAAAAGGCTCTTGTCGTTCGATTTTGGTATGATTTTGATTTAAATCCAAGCTGTTGTGAATAACATGGACTTCTCGGTCTACCTTCATATAGCTCGGAGATTCTTCGAGAGTTGTTCGTTTTTCCTTCCGCGCTTCAAGCACTTAGAATATTTTTTAGTCCGCACATCAGGGACTTAGGGTACTCCAGTCTGTACTCTGGGGACTTGGAGACTTGAGTCGTTTATACTCGAGTCCGCGCTCCGAGGACTTAGAGTACTCCAGTCCGCACTCCAGGGACTTGGAGATTTTTAGTCGTCTATACTCGAGTCCGCGCTCCGGGGACTTAGAGTACTCCAGCCTGCACTCCGAGGACTTGGAGATTTTCAGTCATTTATACTCGAGTCCGTGTTCCAGGGACTTAGAGTACTCCAGTCCACACTCCGGGGACTTGGAGATTTTTAGTCATTGATACTCGAATCCGCACTCCAGGGACTTAGATTACTCCAGTCCGCACTCCGGGGACTTGGAGATTTTTAGTCGTTTACACTCGAGTCCGCGCTCCGGGGACTTGGAGATTTTTAGTCGTTTATACTCGAGTCAGCGCTCCGGGGACTTAGAGTACTCCAGTCTGCACTCCGGAGACTTGGAGATTTTTAGTCGATTATACTCGAGTCAGCACTCCGGGGACTTGGAGATTTTTAGTCATTTATACTCGAGTCCACGCTTCGGGGACTTAGAGTACTCCAGTCCGCACTTCGGGGACTTGGAGATTTTTAGTCATTTACACTCGAGTCCGCACTCCGAGGAATTAGAGTACTCCAATCCGCACTCCGAGGACTTGGAGATTTTTAGCCGTTTATACTCGAGTCCGCACTCCGAGGAATTAGAGTACTCCAATCCGCACTACGAGGACTTGGAGATTTTTAGCCGTTTATACTCGAGTCCGCGATCCGGGGACATAGAGTACTTCAGTCCGCACTTAGGGGACTTGGAGATTTTTAGTCGTTTATACTCGAGTCCGCGCTCCGAGGACTTAGAGTACTCCCGTCTGCACTCCGGGGACTTGGACATTTTTAGTCGTTTATATGTGTTCATACGTAAGCCAGAATAATATAATTTCATTTGCCTGTCACATGATCATCATACGCATAAACATTAGTAATCCATGGAAAAGATGGCTTCAAGCCTTTATTAATGAAAGCAAGCTAAATTTTACTACATGCCAAGAACTAGAAATAAAAGCGTACTGGAAACAATTGCAACTAATACATGAAAGAAATAGACTAAATATAATAATGCCGCAAGTGCTCGTTGTTCCATGCTCGGGGGAGTGTCGCACCATCGACGGTCGCTAGCTTGAAAGTTCCTTCTCTAAGCTTCCGTTCGATGACGTATGGACCTTCCCATGCGGGGTTCATATGAGATGGTGTCGGAAAAACTCGTTTCCAAACAAGGTCTCCCACACCAAAAATTCTCGGTCGGACTTTTTCATTATAATATTTAGCGACTCTGTGTCTGTATGCGGCTGCTCTCAAATTGTCTTCTTCGCGTTTTTCATCAATGAAGTCCAACGATTCCAGTAAAAGGTTCTGGTTTGACTCGAGGTCGTAATAGGTTACCTGATGTGATGGAACTTCAAGTTCCACGGGTATGACAGCTTCAGTTCCATACGCCAATGCGAATGGAGTGTGACCAGTCGCGGTCTTGTGGGTGGTCCTGTAGGCCCAAAGTGCCGTTGGAAGTTCGTCCACCCACTTGCCTCTAGCCTTTTCTAGACGCTTTTTGAATATGGACTTGATTATCTTGTTTACGGCTTCCACTTGTCTGTTGGCTCTCGGGTGAGCAACCGCTGCAAACTTCTTCTCAATGCCATATTTCTGACAAAATTCTTTGAACTCCTTGCTTCGAATTGAGTCCCATTGTCTGTAATGATGGTCCGTGGAAGGCCAAAACGGCAATTGAAATTTCGTACAACAAATTAATAACCTTCTTGATGGTTATTGTGGCCAGAGGCTCTGCTTCTGCCCATTTGGTGAAGTTGTCGACCACAACTATTGCATATTTCGCTCCACCTTTGGCTATGGGTAAAGAACCAACTAGGTCAATTCCCCACATCGCAAATGGCCAGGGACTAACCATTTGCATGAGTTCCGTCGGCGGAGCTCTCGGGATTTTTGCATATATCTGGCATTTATCACATCTTCTCACATAGCCTGCAACATCCCGATTCACAGTTGTCCAGTAGTATCCGTAACAGAGGACCTTCTTTGCTAATGTATGCCCCTTAGTATGGTTGCCACACTCTCTTTCATGGAATTCCTTCAGGACTCGTTTTATCTCATCATGGGCAGTGCATCGGAGTTATGGGGTCGAGAATCCCCTCCGATACATTATTCCATCCTATATTACATAACGAGAAGCCTTACGAAGGACTTGTCGTCTTTCGCTCCTTCTTTCGGGTAAGATCTCGAATAGCAAGTACTGCCTGATTGGGGTCATCCATGATTCTTTCTCGATTTAGGTTTTGAACGCGAAATCTATCTCCATCATATCTATACTCGGAGCATGGAGTGTCTCAACAGGAAATAATCCCATTTGCTATGCATCGCCAGTGCTTGCGAATTTTGCCAATGAATCGGCTGCTCTGTTTGGCTCACACGGACATGTGAAATTTCATAATGCTCGAGATTCGCTAGCAGCTCCTGAACTCGGAACAAATATGGGGCAAGTCTCTTCCCCCTTTCTTGGTAGTCTCCTCGCACTTAGTACACCACCAGCTGCGAGTCGCTAAAGATTTCAACCAATTTTACACCCAATTCTTTGATAAGTCTTAAGCCGGCAATCAACGCTTCATATTCGGCTTCGTTATTCGTTGATGTGAATTCGAGCTTCAACGCGTAGCAAACTGATCGGTTCTCAGGAGTTACAAGAACTATGCCAACCCCCAAACAACGGTCGTTAGATGTCCCATTAGTGTACATCTTCCATCGAACGGGAGGTATGACATTGTGGTCGTTTGATTCTTCTGTCATAGTAAATTCAGCACTGAAGTCAGCTAGTGCTTGTCCTTGTATGGCCCTTCGTGGCAGGTAGGTGATGTCGAACAGACCTAACTCAATATTCCATTTTAACATCCGTCCGGAAGTTTCCGGTCGTTGGAGTATCTGCCACAAAGGTTGATCAGTGTAGACACTGATTGAGTGTGCCTGAAAATACGGACGAAGCTTGCGTGATGCAATCACCAAGCAATAGGCTAGTTTTTCAATCTTTGGATAATTTCTTTCTGCCCCCGTCAAGCATTTACTGATATAATATACTGGCTTTTGAACTCGGTCCTCCTCGCGAACCAGAGTTGTACTGATGGCGTGCTGGGATACTACCAAATATACGTACAACATTTCGTGGCCTATTGGTTTTGACAATACCGGGGCCTTTCTAAGTGCCTTACAAGAGCTCGAAATGCTTCCTCACAGTCGGATGTCCATTCGAAATTCCTCTTTCATTTCTTTATAACATCGAAGAAAGGAATACACTTGTCTGTGGCCCTGGATATGAATCGGCTCAACGCGGCCACCTTTCCATTCAAGCTTTGCACTTGTTTTATGGTTCTAGGGACTTGTATATCTCGGATAGCCAGAATCTTTTCCGGTTTAGCCTTGATCCCCCGCGCATTCACAATGAAACCCAGAAAATTTCCTGACGCTACGCCGAATGAACACTTCAAAGGATTGATCTTCATTCCGTAATGCGTGAGTATGTCAAACATCTCCGCTAAGTCTCGGATGTGGTCGTTTGACTGCTGTGACTTCACGAGCATGTCATCCACATGGACTTCCATCGTTCTACTAATCTAATATTTGAACATCCAATTCACCAGACGATGATAAGTTGCTCCTGCGTTCTTTAATCCAAAGGTCATCACTACTTAGCAATACAACCCAACGTTTGTGACAAAACTGGTATGTTCTTGATCTGGGAGGTGCATCGAGATTTGATTATATCCAGAGTATGCATCCATAAATGATAGTAACTCATGTCCGGCAGTTGAATCGACCAGCTGGTCAATCCTAGGCAACGAGAAACTATCCTTCGGGCATGCTTTGTTTAAATTAGAATAATCAACACAAGTTTTCCATTTTCCATTTGCTTTCTTCACTAGCACAGGGTTAGATACCCATGCAGGTTAGAGGGCATCGTGGACGAACCCATTGGCTTTGAGTTTGTCCACCTCCTCTTTGAGAGTCGCAGACCTCTCCGGGTCCATACCTCTTCTTTTCTGTTTTATGGAAACGTACTTTGGGTCTATGTTCAACATATGACTCGCAACCATTGGAGAAATCCTACACATATCAGAGTGTGTCCAAGCAAAGACATCAAGATTCGCTCGGAGGAAGTCAATGAGGTTCTCGGCCACCACGGGGACGAGTTGTGATCCAATTTTAAGAATCCGTGATGGGTCATCCCGACTGACTGGGATGTCAATTGTGAGTTCAGCCGGTGCTGCATTTGTTTTCCTGGATCCCCCATCATCATCTCTCGGATCTACGTCTCTATAGATCCGAGAATGTTGCCCGAGCCAGGGCTCGGGCGCTACTTGTCAATCGTCAGAATTTTGGATGCGGAGCTGTCCGCAACCTTTCCTTTCTCTCTGCACCGAGCCTCTCTCAGCTCAGCCACATAGTATGCACGACCGGTCACCTGATCGTTGCGTACCACTCCAACACCTCCGTCTGTTGGAAATTTTGACGTCAGACGCCAAGGGGCCAATGCTGCCCTAAATTCTGCTAGGGCTGGACGTCCTAGAAATACGTTATACAAAGAGTCAACATCCAACACTATGAATGGCAGGATTCGCACCCTCCTACGCTCACCTTTCCCCAGTTCAACTGGTAGTTCCACATATCCCACTGCATCCATTGCTGCGCCGTTAAATCCATGGATTCTGGCTTTAGATGGTTTCAAATCCTTAGTCTCCAGCTTCATTTGGTCGTGTGCCTTCTTGAAAATGATGTTAACGGAACTTTCGCAATCAATTAGAATTCTCTTCACAAACGCCGGCCCGATTGTCGCAGATATGACCATCGGGTCGATGGTAGGAGCCTCCACCTTACCGCATCTCTGCTCCTGAATACAATATCATCATACATCGTGCGTTGCTTCTTTGCAGGAGTCCCAACCTCCACATTCGAACAACACTCGTACTCCGCATGTCTTAAAGAGTTAGCATATCTCTCCATCTCCTGCCAATTCTTATCCGCAGGATGAGGTCCGCCAGCAATCGTGTTAATAACCAATCTACCCACAGTTCGAGCAGGTTGTTCTGGTTGGCGTGGAGCTAGCCCGCGTCCGGGTTCCGATGTCTCTTGTCTTCCATATTGTGGGTCTTTGACAAACTCCTACAGCTTCTTCTGTTTAATAAACTTTTCTATAGCGTCATGGAGGTGTCTACACTCCTCTGTGTTGTGCCCATAAGACTCGTGAAAGCCGCAATACTTCCCAGTTTACTTATGTTCCTCCGTTGATTCCTTTGGGCATGGTGTTCTATATTGAAAAGTGTTGCAAGTTGACAAATAGATGTTCTTAAGAGATGCGTTGAGCAGGGTGTATTCATTGTAGGTCGGGATCCTTGACTTCCATTTCCCCATCTCTCTTTTCTCTCTGGGATTTCTACCTCTGGATCCTTTAGTGTGCCCCAAGCTTGTTTTGGGCGTTGACTTGAGCTTTTCTCGAACTATATCCGGTTTGCTTCATGGCGACATTACTTTTCACAGTCTCCTGAGCAAGCCCTGGTGCCTTGCCTCGCCTTGTCCATCGAGCTTCCTCCCTTCTTATGAACTGATGAGCTTTCGAATAATAATGCTCCCGAGTGGATGGGGGCTTTTCCGCCAACCAATCCCCAAATTCAGAGTCTGGATCCACTCTACGCATTACCGCCATCAAAATTGCGTGGTCGTTTGGATTGCTCACTTCGGTAGCCGCAACATGAAATCTCTGCAAGTATGCTTTCAACAACTCTCCCAGAGCTTGGATGACCTTGATAAGGACATCACATCCTTTGGACGAGTGGTGTGTATCTTGAATTGTTCTATGAATTTCATTGCCAATTCGTTAAAGCTGGATATAGATCGTGGGGGAAATCGAGTAAACCACATGGTGGCAATTCCGGACAGAGTGATTGCGAAGCACCTACACTTGGTTGCATCATTAGCTCTTGCAGAATCCATCATCCATCTGTACCTCATCACATGCTGCCTGGGATCAGTCTTCCCATCGTAGGCTGGGATGGTCGGCATATTGAACTTCTTGGGGTACTCGGCATGTAGGATACCATCCGTAAAGGGGGTATGGTTTCTGGACACTCCCCGGTCTTCATTGGTCAAGCCTTGGTTCTCTCTCATCAACTGCCTGACCATAGCTGTTAAGTCTGGGGTTTGTACAGAGGATGAAGGGTTGGGTTCCGTTCCACGGGACCATGCGGGTTGATGTCCCGCCTGATTTGGGTCTTGGAGATTCGGGTGTCCAGTCTCTTCTTGGGCTTGATCCTTGGTCAATCGATCTGTGGCACCCACCTGTGCACCTTCATCCTTACTGCGTCTACGCCTAGGAGGTTCATCAGTTGAGGTTGAACTATCAGATTCAGAATAAGGGACGTGGTTACCTCCAGCATTCTTACACTGCTGCTGAGTGAGCTGACCCATGGGAATAGTGTTGGCTTGAACCTGCTCAGCAAGCTGCCTTATACTTTCCTTGAGTTCTCTTATCAAGTTGTTGAACTCTGCTCGGGAAACGACTTCCGCTTGGTTTTGGGTGGAGGGCCCTGCACCTCGAGTTGCTTGTGGATTTCTAGATCCGACTTGTTGCACGCTAGCAGTCTCATGGACATCTGCATTGTGACAGGCCGATCTAGTTCGTGGTCTCCCCATGGTAAAGTTGTTGGTTCTCACTCTGAATAGAATCAATAGATGCCTTGTGAACGATCTTGGATCTCCTCTGGGGGATTTATGCAATCCAGTAGCTACAAAGCAGATCCTAACAGCCTGAGAATTCAATTCTCAGTGGAAGCACCAAAATGTTACCACCAAAATTGGTCACTTACACCCTTAGAAAGAATGTGTAGAGAGATTAATGAAGAAAGTAAATTAAAACAGAGAACAATGTATGAATTTCAATGTAGAGAACAAGAACATCAAATTTATTGTGGTTCGGCGTAACTGCCTACGTCCACTTTGAAGTTGATTTCTATTGATTTCCTTGATAGTTGATCACAGATACAATCCATTTCTAATTACTTGAATACAATTGCAAAGTAAAAGATTAAGTCTTGAGTGAGTGTTGAATGCGGCAGAGTTTCCCTAGTGTTCCCAAAAAACTGAGCCTTTTCACTGTGCCCATGCCTCTCTATTTATAGACGAAGGTGGGTTGGACTTCCCTGGTGGGCCTGGTAGCTGGATATCACGGCCCAAATGGAGTAAACTCTGTGTGCCGACCCGAACATGCCGAATGGCCAAATGCCATGCCACCATCTTCATGTCGAACGATGCGGTGTTGTGTGGGAAGAGTAGGCCGAGCAACAATCGAAGCCGGTCGAGATTGAAAGAATTCCGAACAATCTTTGGTCGCCGAACGTTCTCGGGAGGCCGAACAATCTCTGGATGCCGAACGATCTTATGCCGAGCGTCCTTGGTATGCCGAACGTCCTTGGTATGCCGAACGTTTCTTAATGCCGAACGCTTCTAGATTCCGAGGGCTCCTTCATGCCGAAAGTCCTTGGTATGCCGAACGTTCATGGATGCCAAGAGCTCCTTCATGTCGATCGTTCCTTCATGCCGAGCGTTTCTCAGAGGCCTAGCGCTCTTGACTACCGAATGACCCTGACTGTCGAACGATTCCTTGTGTCGAACGATAGCTTTGCCGAATGATACATATATTGCCGAGCAGTGTGCCAATGCCGAGTACTTAGTTGCCTGGTCAAATCCTCAGGAAACAAAAGCTTTGAATTATTTTCTCAGGTTGAACAGATGAAGTTGTTTGCATTTAATTTTTCTTTTGAAAGATGAAGTTTCAAACTGATAAATGAAATCACCAGGTTTGAATTTGTTTGATTTTCATTTCTAATTTTAATTTCTTGACAAGGATGAAAGAAGATTATACATTAGCCTAGTTTAAACATTTTGATTTTGATTTACATCAAAATCTTAAAGAAATAAGGTTGACACTTGTATTTCTATAATAAAATCAATTTAATACTTGTTAGTACATGTTTTCGAAAGGTTACGAATGTTTTATGCATGTTAAACTTAATTTATAAGTGTTACAAGTATAAAATTTATGTTTAGACTGTTACTTTAATTAATGTATAATTTATATCTTAAACCCCTACTTTATTCTAATTTATAAATCATGTTTTACTTCATAATTCCAATTTAGTTTACATATTTATATATGTTTTATATCTTTCTTATTTTAAATATTATATTGATTTCAAAAGATCTATATATTTATATTTATAAACTAATGCTTTACCTTGATATATATATATATATATATATATATATATATATATATATATATAACTTTAAAGAATGTGATTTAAAATTAATCAAACATTAATGAATAAATAAATATATAATATGTATATATTTGAATTAACTCTTTAAATAGCTTTTTTAAATTTATTCATATAAATTTCAAAAATAACTTTCAAATCATCATATTATAAATATAAAACAAGTTTTTCTATTAGTATTAAATTATAGAATTTCCAAACCAAATATATTATCTAAAACATTTATTTTTAAATTTCAAATTCAAAATTTAATAAACAATCAATTTGTATTTATATACGAATAAACAAAAAAATTAATATATTTTATTCCATTCACAATCTATTTATTTTCCAAAAATTTCAAATTAATTCACAATTTAATTCTAAAAATTAAATTAATTACCAATTTATATTTAATTTAAAAATAGGAATGTTACATAAACCAAATCAAAGGTAAATGAAGTAAATATGGATGTTGAGAGTAAAGTAAATTAATTTGGTTATGTTGGATATGCATTGGTTGGTAGATGGTTGTTAGTTGATTGTTTAGAAATTCATATGAAATTGAATTAAAAAATTGAAAGCTAGATAATTGAATCCAAAGTGGAAGTAAGTAAATCTAAATGGAACTGAATTTGATCAAATTGACAATGAACTAAAATGAATGTAAATTAGTGAATGTAAACTAATTGAATTTGAATAAATGAATGTTAGAAAAATCCAATGTTAATGAATTAAATGTCATTAAATTGAAAACTGATTCATTGAATATTAATGAGAAATGAATTTATATTGATTTGTTTATGGATTGTGTAGATAGATATTGGTTTGTTGGATGTTATTTGGATGACAGTCGTTTGATGGCTGGATTTGTTGTTTTTGTTGAATTTTCTATATTGGCATATCTAGCAGTTGTGTTGGTATATGTTGTATATTGATATTACTTTCATATATACATGTGTTTCTCATTTGTTTGTAGAGTGTTTAGTAGGTGCAAATGGGGCTTGATTCACATTTGGAGCTCGCTTTCGCGCTATATTAGTCGTATATGCTCGCTAATAATGTATAAGGTACATATCTCGAATTACATATCGTACTTTTATATTATTTCCTTACGGTATGCCTCATCCTCAAAGATGAGATGTATATTTGTGATATATATAGATCCTACTATGATCGAACCGCGCAAAGGAGACGCTGACGAATTTTTTTGAAAATTAAGCCCTTAGAAAAAGTTTGAGAGATTTGGAAAAAAAAATTATACCTAAATTTTTGATATTAAGTTTAGAGTTATACGATATTAATGGTTTTAAAAATATAATTATATATGGATTTGAAAACTTGGAAAAGTTTTACAAGAAGTTTAACGAATGGATTTTGAAAAAGGTTAAAAATGTTTAAATGAATTTGATATCTATTTTGAACGAATTCTTTTTGAAGAATTAATGGATTTTGTGACTTCTCCTTACTCGGTAATTTCAAGGACGAAATTCTTTTTAAGTAGGGGAGAATGTAACGACCCATAATTTCAGTCAATTGAAATTTGGATATTTAATTTATTTTAAATACTCACAAGTAAATTTTATAAGCTGAATAACTTATATTTGGAATATAAGGATCTAATTAGATAATTAAACTATTAATCTAATATTTGAAATTGCCGAAATAATTGGAAATTGGATTTAATGTGAATAAAAATGAATTATTAAGTTGAATTAAATTCTATTTGAAATAGAATGATGTTAGAGAACTTTTAAAATTGAATTAAAAGTTAATTTATAGAAATTGAATATTTTAATATTTAATTGGCGTATAAAAATAGTCATTTTAGAAATAGTCTCTGATTTCGACGAAACCTGTTTCACTGGATCCGTAATGTTATATTATTATAAGATTTTAAACTTCGTATCAATCGGATTTACGGTTTAGTCATGGCAAGCTAAAACGCTTAGAAATTGTATAAGTAAATTTTAAATTTAAATGTCAATTTGAAAAACTATCTTCCAAATACAATCGAATTGGCTCCCGATATATATTCCATTGTATTCGGAATAGGGTTAAAACATTGTAAACGTCAGGCGACACGCTTCAATTAGGGTTCGAAATTTTTTCGGGTGAATAATGTTTCGGAATTTTCTATAAAAGGCCTTGATTTTTTTTTTCACTCAAGAAAATCTAACTGGGGTTTACAGTCGTCTTTCCCTCTATTTCAATGGCCGATATTTTCGATTCTTCTTCCCCAAATATCTCACGATCCATTGACATTTAGCAAAAAGCTTCAACTAGAAGATTGCAGAGATAGGCACAAACTATAAATCTAATGGCTATGATTACATTTAACGCAACGTAGAGGGAGCAATGGTTGTGCGTTCGCACGCTGTTCGATAGGAATATTATAGCCAATGGTGGCACGATGGGGGTGCGGTCGGAGGCATGTGACGGAGCTCGGCTTTGGCTTCGTAACATTGGTGGCCGATCCTCATCTAGTGCTCAGTAGGTGGAGAAATAATTCACTGATTTATGGCAGCCATGGGTTAGTGCGTACGAGTTTGAACGGGTTGGAGGGAAGAAAGAAAGGCACAGTCCTGATCGTGTGAAGCTAATCCAACAGTCGAGATTAAAAGGTTTTTAAAAAATAAAAAGAAAATTGTAAATTTGTATATATTAAATTCGTACAAATTTAAAATGCTATAACTATGTCATACGAGGTCCGTTTTCGACAAAACAAGCTGCCTTAGGTCCATATTTACAAGCAATACAATTTAGAGCTGGTTTGGAGTTGATTGGAGCTAGTGTAAATTTTGGGTAAAATTAAACACCTGTTTAGTTTTGTTTGGAATAAAACACTGCAACTGCTATTGGAACCAAAGTGAGTACAACTCACTCTTTTTGACTCACTAATATTTTTATATAAGTGAGAATAAATATTATTTATGATGATTGGTGATTGTTTGGATGATATATGATATATTATCTATATATTGCTTGGTATTTGGATATATTCCTGCCTATTGGAGCAGATAAGACCCTATACGTTCCCATGTATGAGCGGATGACCCTTTTATATGCATGTCTGTCTAGAAGCAGACATTGTACACATATTCTAATATGTATATTTGTTGCAGATGACAGATTGGAGGGATCCAACTGGATTTCTCACCACTGTTGATTTATTATAGATATTGTGATATATGGTGTTATCATATGAAATATGATGCTTTGGATGCCGTGATTGATGTATTTAGTGCTGTTGCAGCATTGGACCCATTTTTGAACATTTAAAAATGTTAAAGTGATGGTTTCAAATTTGTAAAGGATTTTCAAGTGATTTTGGAAATAGATGTTTTATTAATTTTGAACGGTTAAAGAAATGAATTTATTTGGAATAAATAAAAGTTATAATTTTTATGTTATAAAAATTATGATTTTGTGAAATATAATCAGAATGTGGCTATCGGAAATATGAAATTGATTAATTTGTAAAATGAGTTAAATTTAGATTTTTGAAGTTATAATAAACAATGTGTATATATATATAAGATTTATAAAACTGATATTTTATAAATCAAAATAATGGAATTATAAAGGAGTTTGGAAAATGTTAAAATGAAGTTATAAATGGATCTTATAAGAAGATTTACGAATTTGTGAAGTTATAAAAAGGAATGATTTTGCAAATAAGAAATTTATAAATAATTAACTTAAAATTGGTTTTTGGCATGTAAATGAGATATAAACGAGATTGGTTAATAAAGGGATTTTTATAAATGAAAGTTTTTATAAAATAAAAATGTGAATTTATAAATATTGTTTTATAAATACAAAATTAATTGAATTTGATAAGTTCTAATATGAAAGTTTATTAAAGGAATTATATCCACGATTTTGGACAGTGGATAATCATATAATTAAAAGTGCAATAGTAATGAATTTGGTTAGAAATTAAATCCATGACTTTGGACAGTGGATTGCCTTTAATGAATGTGTAAAAATATTGATTTGGAAAATGAACTATATTCAAGATTTTGCACAGTGAATAATATAATAAATAAAATGGATATGTTTCGAAAAGTGATCTTTTAAATGGAGTAAACGGTTAAAGATGTTTTAAAATGTGTTAAGTATCGAGACCATAGATAGAGAAATAAGGAAATGATGGACTATAACATTGTTATTATAGTAAATGATTTTCGAAAGGAAATGTTTTGTATAGTATATTGGATTTATATATCTATCTTATTTTCGAATCCCTATACTAGTGATTTTGGGTTGCCGTAATGATGTTTTATGCAACATTCGTTTTGAACCAAATTAATGTGTTTAAAGAGAATGTTTTCCTTAAAGAGTAAAATATATACTTAATCCTGATTTAAGTATATGTAATATTTTCTAAGTGTTGAAAATAAAAGAGAATTGTTAATTACTTATTATTATATAAGTATATGGAAATGTTTTTCAATATAGAAGTTAAAATGGTTTTGAGAATATATCTTTTTAAAGTTAATCTAAAGTGAATATTTGGCAAATGATTTAATTAATAAAAGATTAATTAAAAGGACCTGGTGATTGTATATGGTGCTAAATATTTGCTTTTTTACTTTGATATTTAATAACCGACTATCAAATTTGGCCATTTTAGTTCCTCGACTTGATGTGGAAACTATTTAGTCGTACACTTATTACGTAGTCTTCTGTGTAGGCTTGAATATCGTTTGTGTTGAGGATGTTGACTCGTGTAGCGCGGAGTATTACTACAATCTATCAAGCTTACTTCTTGGCCTGAAGGATAGCAAGTTGAAAGTTGGAAACGTGATAAGTCTATGAGACTTAGTTTCTGTATGAGGTTGAGAAACGCTTTTGCGTTGTTGGTGCGAAGAGACCGGGATCAGATATATCTGAAAACCACTTCGAACCAACGTATATGCGTTCGATTGTGCAGGTTATTGATGATATTGTCATGTTTGCTATTTTTTGTCCATGAAGGTCGACATTAATACGTCCACTGTATCAACTGCCGAGCAATCGAAGGCCGGAAAAACGTACCGTTAGGGTTAAAGAAGAGGTAGAAAATAAAAGAAGAAAGAAAGAAAGAAAGAAAAAGCAACAGAAACAATATCAGAATCTCACAATCGCAGCGGAACAACATATAATAGATAAATGAATATCTTTAAAACAAAGAACTATATCAGTTATTACATTACATCACATTATCATTACATTATCAGAGTGTACAACAACAAACAGCGGAAAAGAAGTACTATATATTAATTGATATGCCATGCCATCCAGCTTGCTCCTGATCTCCACAGCAACTCCTAAATTCCAGAATGACCTGATAACCTGACTCTAGACTGCCCGTGTTAAAATTGGTGGATACCCAGAGTTTAGGAAGGGAACAATAAACTCCAGGTCAGTCATGGGACTGGTGTGAGAACTTAAAACAGTTATATCTTTAAAAATAAACAAAGAAATATTTTAAAATAGATTCGCAATGCTTTTGGAAAATGAGACTACTATAAGGCCTCCCGCACACACACAAAATGCAAATGCAGAATCGGAGGAGATTTCTCATTATGATAGTCAAATATGCTTGATACGTAAATTTCTTTGATATTATTACTATAAGTGCAAAGTGTAGGAAAGCATTTCGAAAGTAATGATATAAATCTTAGCCAACATAGACATTCCGAACTATGCCTATTATAGCTACCATCTAAACAGTGGTGACCACCATAAGTAAATGGCAGGTTCTACAACTAAAACCGTACAGGGTGTGTATTGGAGTTTGGATTTCCAACAAATGGTCAGACCAAGGAAATTCCCATTGCCACATAGGTACGCCTCTAGAAAGACGCCCCGAGAACCTAACCAGATCTCTGCCAACACAAGACCGGGTTACCCCTAGCTGGGTAACTACTGACACGAATATGCCATCCCCGGTCGTAACGACCTAAATCCCGGGATTCACCAACAACCACAAAGTAATAAGTTTGCAGCAACAACATAGGTTAAGTATCAGGGCTCCATACCATAATACCACCTCTATCCAGAAGGAAATAACATACACTAAGGGGCGCTATCCCCTAATAACCTTGCCGCATCTTTCCTGTTTTGACCATTTTTGGGGTGTGAGGTCCGACGAAGTCTCGTCCACAAAGCTACGCTTTATACAAAAGCCATGCTTCGATCAACAAATGCTCAACAGCACTTCGTATGCCACATTACCAATTTAGGAATATATCACTAGTAACCATCAACTACATAACCTCTGAGCTCGTACATCTCAGAGAAGGGTGTTAAGCTAAGAGAATAAATTCTCCGCCACCAACAGAAATATATTTGATAGAAACTAGCTTTACATCTCAAATTGTAATGTCAGACACACAACCATACAAGTCCGTTCTGAGATCGAACGGAACCGAAGGCACTTCCAAAGAAGCCCTTGCAATCCGGATATTCACCAATCACGTCCGGAATTCCCATCATAAAGGGTGATAAAATTTCTATATCGGAGATCAGCCGATGCAGAAACATTCGACGGTAATCCTTCTATTTTCATAAATATCCGGTCTTCAACACCGGTCTTCAAATGCTATCCATTACGACATATCACTTATTCAGAATGGGATTTATGACACAAAGGTTCTCTCCCGGCTAAACCGACTAACGAGCGCTTATTTTCAAAAATAAGTGTAGCATTCAAATTTCAAGCAATTCACAACAAATACCCATTTAAAGGTAAATATTGATAGTCGGTTCT
Source organism: Allium cepa (assembly GCA_030765085.1). NCBI lineage: Eukaryota > Viridiplantae > Streptophyta > Magnoliopsida > Asparagales > Amaryllidaceae > Allium > Allium cepa. The sequence continues at coordinate 449,283,663 of CM060931.1, forward strand.
CTAAGTATCAAGGCCAACAATCAAATATCCAGCACCATAACAATCACTAGGCCCTTTTTATTAATTTTCCAAAATTAAATAACTTGCCAGATATTCACTTCAATTTATCTTTAAAAAGATATATTCTCTAAACCATTTCAATTTCATATTGGAAAAGCAATTCCATATGCTTATTCATTTTCAATTTATCTTTAAAAGATAAAAACCCAAAACATTTCACTTCATGTTGGAAAACATGTCCATACTTATTTAACAAGAAGTAATTCACAAATCTATTTATTTTCAATACTTAGAAAATACCCAATATACTTAAAACACGATTAAGTACATATCTTATTCTTTTAAGGAAAACGTTCTCTTAAACACATTCATTTGAGTCAAAACGAATGTTGCGTAATACACCGTTACGACAACCCAAAATCACTAGTATATGGATTCGAAATTAAGATAGATATATAAATCCCAATACTATACAAAATATTTCCTTTCGAAAATCATTTACTATAACAACAGTGTTATAGTCCACCATTTTCTTATTTCTCGAAAACGTCTATTTCAACAATAAATGTTGAAATCTATGGTTTCGATCCTTAACACATTTTAAAACAACTTCAAATCGTTTTAATTTTATTTAAAAGATCACTTCCCCAAAACATTTCTTTAATATATTATTCATCGTCCAAAAACGTGAATATAAATCGTTTACCAAATTCAATACTTCTACATATATAATTTAAAGGATTATCCGCTGTCCAAAATCGTGGATATGCTCCCTTTAATAAGTTATACAAATTAACTTATCACATTCAATCAATCTTGAATTTATAAATCAATGTTTATAAATTCACATTTATATATTATAAAAACTTCAAGTTATAAAAATTACTTTATTTACGAATTCTATTATATCTTATTTAGTTGCCAAATCCAAATTATAAGTAAATTTAACTAAAAATCTTTTATTTTGCAAAGTCTATTCATTTTATAACTTCAGAATTTATACATCTATTAATTTCATTTACTTACAAAATCCATTTATATTTCATTTTAACACTTACAAAAACTCGTTTTATAATTCCAATATTTTAAATTTATAAATATCAATTTTATAAATCAATGTAAACCGTTTATAAAAATTCCAAAAATCTCAATTTAAACTATTTTATAAAATTTATTAACTCCATATTTCAAAAATCACATTTTAACTATATTTCTCAAAAATCATAATTTTTATAACATTAAAATTATAACATTTATTTATTTAAAATGAATTAATTCCAAAATTTAAATAAAACGTATACTTTCAAAAATCACCTTAAAAAAAACTTTTTAAACCCAAAATCGTTACTTTAACATTTTTAAAACTCCAAAAATAGGCCCAATGCTGCAACAGCACCAAATAAATCAATTACGGCATCCAAAACATCATATATCATATGATAACAGAATATATCGCAATATCTGTAAATAAATCAATACGGGTGAGGAATCCAGTTGGATCTCTCCAACCTGTTTCCCTGCATCCACAGATGTTAGCACAATACCAATTCCATTCCAATACGGAATATCGCGGTATATAGGATTTATATAAAATATTATCCGCTATTATGCGGCGCAATAGGGTCTCATCCACTATAATGTGGGAAAATCAACTCCAAGTACATATATAATACCAATTCCAATCAAGATGGAATTATCGCGGTATATTTTTTAATAAATAACATCCGCTTAATATACGGCGTATAGGGTTTATTTCAATACAAAAGATAGCAGTTTATCATTCAATCACACAATCAAGAAACTTTAAATCTAACTATTTAAAATTTAAATCGAAACAAATTCGATTGAGTGAGAAGTTCTCACCTTGGTTTCAATACAGTTGCAGTGTTCTATTTTGAATAAAATTAAATGCGCGTTTAATTTTACCCAAAATTTTCACTATCTCCAATCGACTCTAATCCAGCTTCATTGCGTAGTATTCGACAAAACGGACCTCGTATGAAAGAGTTACACATTTTTTAAAATTGAACGAATTGAAATATAATTAATTTACAATTTCTATTTTAATTTTTTAAACCTAATGAATCAGGGCCGTCCATTTCTTTGCCCTAAGATCCAGGCCGTTCGGCCCCCCTTTCTTCTTCCAGGTTCGAACACGATGAACACATAGCCGCCACTTGTTCACTAATTTTCATGACCACTTCGTTGAAGTTGAAGAAGATCGGCGAACTACACTCGCATGCCCGCCACGTGAGCTACCAACGGCCAGAATATTGAAGAACTCGGCCACCCCCAGGCCTCAAAAACCGTGTGCGACCTGGTGACGAACGGGGCCCACTTGCCGTTGATCCATGCAACGAAACTGGATCATCTCCGTATGGATCTGTAGCTCTCATCGAGCTCTAGAAGTTTGTGGTTGAACATTTCATCTAATTGTATACGGATTGAGAGAGATTAAGAGGAGAAGTTTCGAAATTTTAAGCCATTAAAATGTTTCTGGCGGCTAGGGTTTTGAGAATTAGGGTTTGTGTAAATTGTGATAAATGAGGTCCTTATATAGAAAATTTCCGTGCACTATTCACCCGAAATTTTTCCAAACTCCAAACGAACCATGCCGCCTGGTGTTTATAATGTTTTACCCCATTCCGAACGCAATGGAATATATATATCGGGAGCCAATTCGATCAAATTTGGAAGATAAGTTTTTGAATTGGCTATTTAAAATTCAAAATTCACTCGAATCGATTTCTACGTGTTTTAGCTTGCCACGGACAAACCGTAAGTCCGATTGACACGAAATTTGAAATCATACAATAATATAACATTACGGATCCGATGAAACTAGTTTCGTCAAAATCCGAGACTGTTTGAAAAATGGCTATTTTAACTCGTCAATTAAATATTAAAATATTCAATTTCTACAAATTAACTTTTAATTCAATTTTAAAAGTTCTATAACATCATTCTAACTCTAATATGATTTAATACAACTTTACAAATCAATTTTAATCACATTAAACCAAATTTCCAATTATTTCTGTAATTTCAATATTAAATTATCGATTTAATTATCCAATTAAATTCTCATATTCGAAATTTAATTCACTTAGCTTAAAAAATTCATTCGTGGATCATCAAAAGAAATTAAATATATAAATTTCAAATGATAGAAATTCTGGGTCGTTACAAACTTCCCCCCTTAAAAGAATTTCGTCCTCGAAATTACCAAGTAAGAAAAAGTTACAGAATCCATCAACTATTCAAACATTCATTCAAATTAGATTTCAAATTCATTTGAGTGTTTAACTTTTCCAAAATCCACAGTTAAACTTCTTATAATAGCTTTACTAAGTTTTCAAATCATACTTAGTTATCTTTTCAAAACTAACTATATCATTTAATTTTTCACTCCAAAATCAAAGTTATAATTTTCAAAATTTTCCAATTTTCTCAAAAATATTCTAACGCCTTAAATTTTCAGAGAAATTCGCCATAGTCTCCTTTGCGCGGCTCAATCCGAAAAAAAGGGCACAAATATACATCTCATCAAGTAATGAGGCATCCCGCGGGGAAAAAAGTGTAAAAGTACGATATGTAATCCGAGATATGTACCTTATATATTATTAGCGAGCATATACGGCTAATATAGTGTGAAAGCGAGCTCCAGATGCGAAGCAATGCGCAATCCGCACCTACTAAACACTCAACAAACAAATGAGAACATGTATATATGCAAGTAATATCGATATACAACATATTCCAACAACTATATATTCCAATATAACAAATGCAGTCAAAAGCAATAAATTCAACCATTAACCAACTAGCATTCAACTAACATCCATAACCAAATCAATACACTTTCACTTCTCATTAATATTCAATGAATTGGTTTTCCAATTAATCACATTTGATTCATTAACATTGGATTTACTAGCATTCATTCATATTCAATTTCAATTAGCTTACATTCACTAATTTATATTCAAGTAAGTTCACTTCCAAATTCAAATCAAATTATATAGCTTTCAATTTTATCAATTCAACTTCATTAACACTTAATGAATTATATACAATCAACTAACAACAAACGTATATCCAACATTACCAAATTTCTTTACTTTGCTTACATTCATTTAATTTTGTTCATCACTTTTAATTAGCTTTAATGACTTGACATTTACATCCATTATTTCATATCAATTCATTTACATTCAATTGATTATTATTCAATCCATTTATTAATTCAATTGCTAATTCATTTAACAAATAAGGTTGAATTTCATTTATATAACTCAAGTCCATATTCATCACTTCACTTTATTAATTTACTACGATACCAAAATCAACTTCATTCAACATTCAATTTCAATTTTATTTAATTTCAATTGTGAATTTATTTATCCATTCACAATTTTAGTTTCATAAATTAAACTCACTTCCCATTCATTTGTTACTAACCCAAATTTATTTTTAACTTAATAAATTTTCTTTAAGTAATCATTCCACTTATCCTCCTTAGACCTTTCTTTAAATTCACTTTATTTAATTGATTCACTTATACTTACTTTAATTTAACTTCATCTTTTAAGTTAAATTTATTTTATCAAAATTCAAATTGTATAAGTTATCAACTCATTTATTATTGCCATAAATATTTTAAATAGGATTCCAGAGTCTTTTCAATCTTTCAAAACCATTTTTGAAACCAACTCAATTATCCTTTGAATTTCAAAAACCAAACCCAAATTTTCCAAACAATTTTCATTTAAAAAAATTTGGCAGCAATCCCTCTTTTGGAAACCCGAAAATGAACAACGATGATGTTGCAATCATCATCGGAATTATTTTCCAGCGAACGAAAAGAGTTTAAAGCTTTTATCTCTCCAAAAACATTTTTCCAAACCTTTGAAAATCATTTTCAAACTTAAAAAGGAATTTAACCTTTTCCAAATTGCAAACCCTTTCAAAACATTTCCAAATATCCCTCTGGAATTTTACTTCAAATTACAAATCACATTTACAAATCCATATTTATAAATATATTCATATAGTTTCACTTCTTATACATAAGATTATTTCAAAATTGTAAATCACATTAATTATAATTCCATACTTAATAATTCATTTTCTTATACAATTTATTCTTTTAATTAACTTATATATATTCTTACATTTTCAATAACCAAACAATCAATTTATATACACTTTAATAATTCTGAAAAATTATTCCTTCATATATAAAATATAATCGAGGTAAAATTATTTCATTTACCCAATTTAAAATGATACCGTTCAAATTGTTCTGTACAAGTGTTTAGAGATCCCTATCAACAACGTTAATTACTCGTATTGACCAAAATCCATATACCACTCAACAAACCAATCAACAAAATATAAAACAAATTTTATATTCACTAACAAATACGCGCTCATAACTATTATTACACTCACACTCATTCTAGAGTACTGTTGACTCTATCTCTAATGAGTAATTCCCAACAGAGCCAAGGTTGTCGCTTAACCATAAGCTCTGATACCAAATGTAATGTTTGCGATTTTTCGTCCACGAAGGTCGACATTAATACGTCCACTGTATCAACTGCCGAGCAATCGAAGGCCGGAAAACCGTACCGTTAGGGTTAAAGAAGAGGTAGAAAATAAAAGAAGAAAGAAAGAAAGAAAGAAAAAGCAACAGAAACAATATCAGAATCTCACAATCGCAACGGAACAGCATATAATAGATAAATGAATATCTTTAAAACAAAGAACTATATCAGTTATTACATTACATCACATTATCATTACATTATCAGAGTGTACAACAACAAACAGCGGAAAATAAATACTATATAATAATTGATATGCCACGCCATCCAGCTTGCTCCTGATCTCCACAGCAACTCCTGAATTCCAGAATGACCTGATAACCTGACTCTAGACTGTCCGTGTTAAAATTGGTGGGCACCCAGAGTTTAGGAAGGGAAAAATAAACTCCAGGTCAGTCATGGGACTGGTGTGAGAACTTAAAAAAGTTATATCTTTAAAAATAAACAAAGAAATATTTTAAAATAGATTCGCAATGCTTTTGGAAAATGAGACTACCATAAGGCCTCCCGCACACACACAATGCAAACGCAGAATTAGAGGAGATTTCTCCTTATGATAGTCAAATATGCTTGATACGTAAATTTCTTTGATATTATTACTATAAGTGTAAAGTGTAGGAAAACATTTCGAAAGTAATGATATAAATCTTAGTCAACATAGACATTCCGAACTATGCCTACTATAGCTATCATCTAAATAGTGGTGACCACCATAAGTAAATGGCAGGTTCTACAACTAAAACCGTACATGGTGCATATTGGAGTTTGGATTTCCAACAAATTGTCAGGCCAAGGAACTTCCCATTGTCACATAGGTATGCCTCTGGAAAGACGCCCCGAGAACGTAGCTGGATCTCTGCCAACACAAGGCCGGGTTACCCCTAGTTGGGTAACTACTGACACGAATACGCCTTCCCCCGGTCGTAACCGACCTAAATCCCCGGATTCACCAACAACCACAAAGTAATAAGTTTGCAGTAACAACATAGATTAAGTATCAAGGCTCCATACCATAATACCACCTCTATCCAGAAGGAAATGACATAAACTAAGGGGGAGCTATCCCCTAATAACCTTGCCGCATCCTTCCTGTTTTGACCATTTTCGGGGTGTGAGGTCCGACGAAGTCTCGTCCACAAAGCTACGCTTTATACAAAAGCCACGCTTTGATCAACAAATGCTCAACAGCACTTCGTATGCCACATTATCAATTTGGGAATATATCACTAGTAACCATCAACTACATAACCTCTGAGCTCGTACATCTCAGAGAAGGGTGTTAAGCTAAGAGAATAAATTCTCTGCCACCAACAGAAATATATTTGATAGAAACCAGCTTTACATCTCAAATTGTAATGTCAGACACACAACCATACAAGTTCGTTCCAGGATCGAACGGAACTAAAGGCACTTCCAAAGAAGCCCTTGCAATCCGGATATTCACTAATCACGTCCGGAATTCCCAACTCAAAGGGTGATAAAATTTCTATATCGGAGATCAGCCGATGCAGAAACATTCGACGGTAATCCTTCCGTTTTCATAAATATCCGGTCTTCAACACCAGTCTTCAAATGCTATCCATTACGACATTTCACTTATTCGGAATGGAATTTATGACACAAAGGTCCTCTCCCGGCTAAACCGAATAACGAGCGCTTATTTTCAAAAATAAGTGTAGCATTCAAATTTCAAGCAATTCACAACAAATACCCATTTAAAGGTAAATATTGATAGTCGGTTCTTTAACTATCAAGGCCAACAATCAAATATCCAGCACCATAACAATCACTAGGCCCTTTTTATTAATTTTCCATAATTAAATAACTTGCCAGATATTCACTTCAATTTATCTTTAAAAAGATATATTCTCTAAACCATTTCAATTTCATATTGGAAAAGCAATTCAATATGCTTATTCATTTTCAATTTATCTTTAAAAGATAAAAACCCAAAACATTTCACTTCATGTTGGAAAACATGTCCATACTTATTTAACAATAAGTAATTCACAAATCTATTTATTTTCAATACTTAGAAAATACCCAATATACTTAAAACACGATTAAGTACATATCTTATTCTTTTAAGGAAAACGTTCTCTTAAACACATTCATTTGAGTCAAAACGAATGTTGCGTAAAACACCGTTACGACAACCCAAAATCACTAGTATAGGGATTCGAAATTAAGATAGATATATAAATCCCAATACTATACAAAATATTTCCTTTCGAAAATCATTTACTATAACAACAGTGTTATAGTCCACCATTTCCTTATTTCTCGAAAACGTCTATTTCAACAATAAATGTTGAAAACTATGGTTTGGATCCTTAACACATTTTAAAACAACTTCAAATCGTTTTAATTTTATTTAAAAGATCACTTCCCTAAAACATTTCTTTAATATATTATTCATCGTCCAAAAACGTGAATATAAATCGTTTACCAAATTCAATACTTCTACGTATTTAATTTAAAGGATTATCCACTGTCCTAAATCGTGGATATGCTTCCTTTAATAAGTTATGCAAATTAACTTGTCAAATTCAATCAATCTTGAATTTATAAATCAATGTTTATAAATTCACATTTATATATTATAAAAACTTCAAGTTATAAAAATTACTTTATTTACGAATTCTATTATATCTTATTTAGTTGCCAAGTCCAAATTGTAAGTAAATTTAACTAAAAATTTTTTATTTTATAAAATCTATTCATTTTATAACTTCACAATTTATACATCTATAAATTTCATTTACTTATAAAATCCATTTATATTTCATTTTAACACTTACAAAAACTCGTTTTATAATTCCAATATTTTAAATTTATAAATATCAATTTTATAAATTAATATAAACCGTTTATTAAAATTTCAAAAAATCTCAATTTAAACTATTTTATAAAATTCATTAATCCATATTTCAAAAATCATATTTTAGCTATATTTCTCAAAAATCATAAATTTTATAAAATTAAAATTATAACATTTATTTATTTAAAATGAATTAATTCCAAAATTTTAATAAAACGTATACTTTCAAAAATCACCTTAAAGAAAACTTTTTAAATCCAAAATCGTTACTTTAACATTTTTAAAACTCCAAAAATAGGCCCAATGCTGCAACAGCACTAAATAAATCAATCACGGCATGCAAAACATCATATATCATATGATAACAGAATATATCACAATATCTGTAAATAAATCAATACGGGTGAGGAATCCAGTTGGATCCCTCCAACCTGTTTTCCTGCATCCACGGATGTTAGCACAATACCAATTCCATTCCAATACGGAATATCGCGGTATATGGGATTTATATAAAATATTATCTGCTATTATGCGGCGCAATAGGGTCTCATCCACTATATAATGCGGGAAAATCAACTCCAAGTACATATATAATACCAATTCCAATCAAGATGGAATTATCGCGGTATATGTTTCTAATAAATAACATCCGTTTAATATACGGCGTATAGGGTCTATTTCAATACAACAGATAGCAGTTTATCATTCAATCACACAATCAAGCAATTTTAAATCTAACTATTTAAAATTTAAATCGAAACAAATTCGATTGAGTGAGAAGTTATCACCTTGGTTTCAATACAGTTGCAGTGTTCTATTTCGAATAAAACTAAATGCGCGTTTAATTTTACCCAAAATTTTCACTATCTCCAGTCGACCCCAATCTAGCTCCATCGCATAGTATTCGGCAATATGAACCCGACGCAATTTGTTTCGTCCAAAACGGACCTCGTATGAAAGAGTTACACATTTTTAAATGAATGAATTGAAATATAATTAATTTACAATTTCTATTTTAATTTTTTAAACCTAATGAATCAGGGCCGTCCATTTTAATTATGTATGGGCGAGTCTTGCGAGATACTTTTGTTTTGATAAAGGAAAAGTTTGGCAATTTAATAAATTCAGTTGAGTGTGTTTCTCACGCTGGTTTACTAGACTGATCTCGGCATTCTTCCCTTTCAATGCTCGGGTTAGACCAAGTATATTTACATGTTTAGATTGGTGCTTTTGGAGCTTCAGCGGGAGAGCTGCAGATCTTTATTTTCGTATTGCGTATCTGTTTTGATCATCCGCTGTGCTTAGTTGTTGTATATTATCGGCAATTGTGAGGACATGTTGTTATGACTGTCCACGCTGAGGATTATTGATTTATTGTTGAACTCTGATTTATGAATATATGTAAATATACAGTTTCTGTTTTGTGAAGATCATTGATATGAAATTATATGTTTTCCGCTGCGTTGTGAGATTCTATATTGTTCTGTTTGGTTCTATCTTCTCTCTTTCTTCTCTTCTCCTCTTGTCTCTTCTTTTCTTTCTCCTGATTTTCCGTCAGTCTGTTCTTTTGGGTCAGACATGTGTGGACTATTGTCGATTCAAAGGGTATGGCTTTGCGGGTCGTCATAGAACTGCACTCGGTAGAGGCTACCTAAGCAGTACCATGTGGTGCCAAAAGCAATCCAAGGGGTGCGCACAAGGTCACTCAAATAGTTCACCAATGTTGATCCACACTAACGGGTAAACAATAGAGGTATAAGTCTCTCTTTTCAATAACGTATGAAGTCCATCATTGGAGATTCTCAACACAGATTTGTATAAAGCGATGGTCTTCGCAAATGGAGATGCGATCACCCTAACCAACTGTGTAAGCATCATCGATGATTAGGGCAGATCAAAGGAGCAATTATCCTTTAAGGCAAAAGTAATAAAAGAGGTGCAGCTCACCCTGAAGAAGAAAGGAAGAACAGCTTGTTGTACTCACACCCCGCAAGGGAAGTAATACCTGAGGTATTCACCATTCTAAGAGAGGGGACGTAGAACCCATTCAAATTTAAAACCTCCCGCTCCCAATTCAAACATTCCAGCTTCAATTTTAGATCTCCCACCGAAATAAAAAATTCAACCACTTAAATCAGAGTTTCTTTCCAAAGATACACCAGCAATCCACGTGCACCAAATAAACAATGGGAATGGATGATACATGGCATGATCCAAAGGCGGAAACAAAATGACAGAAGAAGGATGCTGGCGATCAACGTGCACCTCTTTACAATAAATAGAGAACGCACTGTAGCAAGAAAAGGATGTTTTTCTCGACATGTTATTTTAGGGTTAAGAAAGCCTAAGCATTATACTCTCCGCCATTAAAATCTGTACCAAGAAATATAAAGAAGAAAGGGATATTTCCCAGTGGATGTAGGATTCCTTAATATCATAACGATGTAACTTCCTTGTTTCTTTTACTTTCCTACATTATTATTTGTCTTCACCTAGATTTCAATGTTAGATTTTGTCCTGTCTTTATTTGAATTAAGTGCTAGTTCGATTTGACATTTTAACAAATAGTTAAAGTGCAATTACATAACTATGTAAGCTTCCATCGGCACAATTACTACCTAAAGGAAAAATTAATATTACTCAAATTTGTAGATTTTAAATCCTTAAAATAATTACTACTAAAATTGCTTCACATCCATTCGGGTGTGGTGAGACAAAAAATCTCGCTAACATATATTTTAAATAATTTCATTTATATTAAATTATTTAAATAAAACTAACATATACATTTATATATATATATATATATAATATTTATATATAATTAACAAGTTTATATACATACATATATTTGGATAATATATATTATATACCGGATGAGCTAACATGTCTGTTTCATTGTAAATTCCAACATCTATACACTGGTATGTTATACCTTGCATGGGTTTACATGTTACATATGCACACGCATGCAAATATGTGTATATATATATATATATTAAAATATGAATCAAATAAAACTATATATGTTATAATTTTAAATAAAATAAGAGAATTTGTTTAAATATTATTTGGAATTGTTCTAAATGAATTAGACTTTATTGGCATAATAAGGGAAAATTTGGAAATTCACCCATAACTTCAGCTGCGGGGTGGCCTCAATCCAACAATAAGATGCACCAAGAATTCAGTGAGATATATTTCCTACAATATCGAGGAACACATGCTTATTATTTCTCGGCATGCTAGGAATATCTTACAAAAGAAATTAATAGTGAGATTTTAGACTTGGATGTGATTCGAGAAATTAATATAGAGGCTGAACTGGTAGATGAATCAAATTTAATATATGAAAAAGCATACAATATATTAGAAGGTCTAGTAGGGAATCTTGCACATCATAGGGATACTACAGTTTTCTCATGGAAGACAAGAAAGATGACTGCGACTTAGGAGACGATGAACCTTTCTCATTCCAACAAGCATTGTATAGTAAGGAAATTCACTTTGGTGTGAAGCTATGAAATCGAAAATGGATTCCATGTATGACAGCAAAGTATGGACTTTGACTAACATGCTTAAAGAGATGAAACCCTTTAGCTGCAAATGAATTTTCAAGAAAAAGCAAATGAAGATAGATGGGTAGATACTATAAGGAAAGGGTAGTTGTGAAAGGTTTTCATCAAATTTAATATGCTTGGTATTAAAATATAAAGAGATAGTTTTAAGTGGCTGTTGGGATTATCCAAATCCTTGTACGTTGATACCATAATGAAAAGGTTCGGTAAGGAGAATTCCAAACTCGAAAATGTTCTAACACAATTTAGAATATTTCTTTCTAAGAAGGACGTCCCTCATACTGATGAGGAGAAGCATATGAAGAGGATACCATATGCATCGGTAATCAGTTCCACAACATACAATATGCTATATACCAAACCGTATGTAGTTTATGCATTAGGTGTGTAAGCCGCTATTACTCTAATTCCGGTGAGAAGCATTGGACTGCTGTAAAATATATACTTAAGTATTTTAGAAATACTAAGTATTTACTCCTTATACATGCAAATGAAGACCTCTTTATAAAGGGGTATATGTCCAGCTTTCAGAGTGATATCAGTGATAGTAAGTTTGTATTTTTTATATTTTTACATTGAATAGTGGGACTGTTAGTTGAAAAAGTTCCAAGTAAGAAATAGTAGCTGATTCAATGATAGATGTCAAAATACATTTCCTAAAATAAAGAAGCTTAAGAAGCGGTATGGATGCGCAAATTTATGGTTAAGCAATGAGTGATTCTGAACTTTTGAGAATCCAATGACACTGTTTTGTTGCAATAATGTTGTGATGCAAACAATAAAGGAACCAAGGTCTCAAAGAAGTCAACACACATTCTTCGTAACTTCCACCATATTGGAGAGTTCGTCACTAATAAAGAAGTTGTGATTCATAGAGTAGATACCAATAATAATATAGCAAATCCATTTATAAAGAGACTAGCTTAGTCGGTTCTCAGCAAACTGATCAAAGAGAATGAAATTCCATAATTTCCTAAGTGTAAATAAGAGATTAATAGAGTTAGGGGTATGTCCTATGGAAAATTCTATAATATTGTAAATTATTAACCCTGTAATAAAATCTCTTTCGAAATAAAAGATGTTTTTTCTTTCTATTATATGCTTGTCATATTGTGTTGTTTTAATTAATTATTTAATTTAAGCATATTAAATAGAAGATCATCAAATGATATGCTATGTGATAATAACTACAAGGTGTTCTAATCGTAAGAAATTTATGACATTAAAAATGACATATTATTTTGAATATTCCTAGTCAGGATGTTTCGAGACAGGATATCAGTACATCCACTGAGATTAGTGTATATAACGCTATCCAATATTGGGCAATTTAGTATTCATGGATACTTAAGGCACCAAGAGGTTATTTTTTGGTAGTTATGGAATAATTGACTTGAGAGTTTTTGTTGGCTATTACAACTAAGGTTAAACAAAGAATCTCGAAGTGGTGATATTACATGGTTTTCTCAACTAGAGAATATTGATGAACTTTATTATGGACTCTCTACTTTGAATATAGTCAAATTGTGGCATGGCATATATCGAATGATTATAGTTAGCTTTGGGTTAAAACATTGGAAGTAAAACACTATTAAATAGAGAACTCGCCTCCTTAGTTATGTAAGGTTAGTATCACGGTCAACTATAGTTAATTCAAGGTCAAAGTCTCTAGCTAGAGCGATATGGTTAATAATAATTGGTATTATTAAATCAAGTATTTTTTGTTTGGTTAAACAAGTTGAATATGGATGATATTGGAAGTTTGACCAAAATCAAAATTTTCAGGTACTAAAGTGATATACTTTTGACAAAGAGAATTGGTGTGAATAGTCATTACTATACAGTACTGCTTAAAATTATAAAATTGGATTTTTACCAAAAAGAACTATAAGAGATTAATTTGACCACACTATCACACTATGAGCCAAGGTGCCGCATGAACGTTAATATTTGAATTCTTCGATATTAATTGCAGATTGAACTTACACTTGCGAGTTTAACAACTACATTGGTAGATTCTTAGAAATACGTCACTATTTATTTGGTTTATAATTGTTATAAATTAATTTAATTATTAAACGTTTATCAAATATTGTTTATTTATTTGATGTATTGGGTGTTATTAGTATTTTCTGCATGCCAATAGTAATTAATTAGGTGCAAATATAAAGATAAACATGTATAAATCGGTATACGATATCAATATGCATTTAAATTTGATTTAATTATGATTAATTACCTAAAAGGTTTGAAGTGTTATGGGGCCCATAACAATAATATGAATGGTCGGTCATATGTAGAGCAAGTGTGGGGATTTCTTAGTTTTAAAAAGTTAAAATTAAGCAAAAGCGAGATTGGAAAATTGATGAGAAAAGGTCCCCCTAGTTTTTATATAAATACCTTACTAACCCTACATTGTTTGGTAACAAAAATCTTCTACCTTACCTTTTCTATAATCACCACTTCTTACCCCTATATGGTCGAAAATAATTAACCCATAATACAATATCAAATCAAATCAAAGAGCTTCTCCAAGTAGTTGCATAGCTAGGTGCTCGGATCAAGATTAAATCTAGGAAAGTCTGCTAATCAAGGTGCATAACTAAGGCAACGTCTTTAAGGTAACATTCTATTATCTATGATTAATATATATCATCATGTTAGTATAGTTCTATAGTTATATTTGAACGAAATTATATTCATAAACGTTGTCCAGTTTAACAATATTATTCTTCATACACACACACACACATACATATAATTTTTAGATCTAAAACTTTAACTATATATTGTGTAAATTAATATATAAACACACACATATTGTTATATACATAATACTGTACGGTGATTATATGTATATTTATATTTATCTTCAAAATCATTAAAAACTATTTATCTATTATATATATATTTAAATCTATACATGTATTTATACATATATTATTTCTTTTATTAAAAAGAGGTTTCGAAAATTTAAAAAAAGTGTGAATGCATTTTATTATTTATTTATAAAAATAATCAAATATTAATATCTAAAAATATATATATTAATTTTAAAATTATATATATATATATTAATAATTTTATTTTATAAATTACACTTATAACTCATGGTTTAAATATATTTATGCCGAAAGGCATTTTAATATATAATTTGTAAATCGGTTAATAATTTTTAATATTAAACTAAATATATATACACTTTGCATACATAAGTGTATTTGATACACTTATAAGACTATAATTAAATTTTAATTAAATTTAACTTTTTTAAACAAACTAAATAAAATAAAAGTTATATTTGAAGTATTTAAGATTGGATCTAAAATCAATTAGAATTCATAGGCCCAAGAAAGATCTAAAGATGGACATTTGACACCCTGCAACCTTCCCCAGTTCCTTCAAACTTGACTTACCAATTATGATAATACATACCTTCTATATTGAAGGAGATGAATTCACTCTTGGATAGCATTTCACATCAAGAAATCCAAGATGTACCTAATTATGACCATAACACAATTAACGTGTCATGTGCTTGACCATAATCAAAGACAGTTAGGTTATTTAAGATCGACAGTATCTTCAAGTCAGAAAACCACTATATGTCATTACCCTGAGATAATCTATTTTAACTTAGTTATAGTAACCTATAGAAGACTCGTTGAGTCGGCCCGTGATTTTTCAATACAATAACGTATGTAAACCTTGGTGTCTCCAATGGTCTTAAGTAAATCACCGTCCATCATATAGAGAGCGTCATATACGCTAGTCTCGATAGACACATCGACATTCTTTTCTTGATATATTTTGACTAGGAACAATTAAGGACTGTGTTATATATGTATGTATGTATGTATGTATGTATGTATGTATGTATGTATGTATGTATGTATAACACTCATGGTTATGAACACATTCTTACTTGAAGTAAATAAAATACTTCTCCAAAGTATTTTCTACTTATATGTTTAATGTAATTTTTTCATTATTTGTATCTCTAAATAACAGCATATGTAAAAGAAAACATAAACCAGATTTGCACATCATTTCGAACATTATTCTTTTATAAGAGTTATGTTACATAATAAATTACATAATTTCCCTTAGGAAGAATACTTACCTCTATTATTTTCTTAGTCTATTAGCCTCATGTTGATATAATATATAAGTAGTTGTACACATTCTTCAAGCAACACTAGACGTGTGGTCAGTAACTATGAGGTAGAGGTCTTTTCGGTCTTGGGCTTCAAAAGGTAGGAGGAGTAGCTAGATGATGCTTCAGCTTCTAAATAGATTAGTGCAATCATTTGTCCAGGTGAAAGAATTTCCTTTATTGATTATACTGAAGAAGGAAATGCACTTGTCCACTACTCGAGAGATGAAACGGCTAAGGGCAGCGACCATTTCATTCGATATTGGACTTGTTTAAGAGTTGAGGGATGTGCATGTCTTATGTTGTTTTGATTTTATAGGGTTTGGACTCGATTCCCTATGAACCCACCACATATCCAAAAAATCTACCGATGTTGATGGAAAAGGCGCACTTCTTTGGGTTCACCTCTATATTATACCTTCATAGGAAGCTAAAGGCCTCTGCTATGTTCTACACATGCCTTTGGCTTTTTTAGACTTTACTAACATGTAGTCAATGTGACTTCCATCAACCTCCCAATATGCCCGACAAACATCTTTTTTATGAGCTTCTAATACATTTCCCCCACATTTAAAAGACCAAAGGGAATGATTCTTTTGCAGTAAAGTCCATCACTGGTGATTAATGATGTGTGCTCTTGGCCAAGATTGTGAATAACAATTTGATTATACCCGAGCAGGCATCCACAATAATCAATAGTCTATGTCCACTGATTATATATACATGTTGATCGGTGTAAGATAAAAGGAAGATGTAAATAGGACATGCTTAGTTAAGGTCGGAGAAGTCAATGGACGTCTCCAAGTAACATTGGGTTTGTGGACCAAAACGAGGTTATTCACCCACATCGAATATTCGGAGTCTCTTATGAAACCATAGTTAAGGAGCTTCTTAACCTCTTCTTTCTAAGCTTTCCACCTTTCAGGGTTAAGCGGTCTTTTATTTTGGCGATGTCGCGACCTAAAATCCAGCGTTTGAAAATCGACATCAAATACCTCACTTATATTCGACTGCTGGAGATTCAAACGTCGAACTCCAGTTCGGATGGAGCTTATAACAACATTAGATGAACATAAATAGTGAAAACAAAATGAATTATCATTGATCGTCATGCAGGTACAACATCATCACAATATCCATTACAACATTAATCTCCAATATCAGAGCATTGAATATATATAATACAACTACAAAATAGAACACCACAGCGGAACAACAAAGTTATCACAACTCTAAGAGAGTCTTTAAAAGGAAGAAAGCGATAGCGAGCTTCCAAACTAAGCACCTTTAGATCCAAAAAGATTCCAAAAGATCTCCAAGTCAAAAGCTTACAAAATCCATAGGTTTCAAACCAAAAGACTTCAAAAGATTCCAAGCCAGCTCCAAAACACGGATAACCTGTTTCTAGGCTGCCCGTGTGAAAATTATGGGCACCCAGAATTTAGAAAGGGAATAATAAACTCCGGGTCAGTCATGGGACCGGTATGAGTAAACGAAAATGGTTGTTTTGAACAAAATTAGTTTATAAAAGAAATCCATTCATGCTTTCGGAAAATGGAACTACCATAAGACCTCCCACCCCATACACACAATGCAATCGCAGAATTGGAGGAGATTTCTTCTTATGATAGTCAAATATGCTCGATAAGGGAAAACTCTTTTAATATTATTACTAGAGCATAGTGTAGAAAAACATTTTGAAAGTATAATATTAATCTTAGCCAGCATAGACATTTCGTACTATGCCTACTATAACTGCCATTTAAATAGTTGTGACCACCATAAATAAATGGCAGGTTATACAACTAAAACCGTACTGGGCGCATATTTGTGATTGGATTTCCAACAAATGGTTAAGCTAAGGAACTTCCTATGCCACACGGGTACGCCTCTGGAGGGACGTCCCGAGAACATAACCAGCTCTCTGCCAACAAAATGCCGGATTACCTCAGTAACTAGGTACCTACTACACGAGTATGCTATCCCCTATTGTTTGAGACCTTTATCCGAGGGCCCTCAACCACAATGCAACAACCACAAAGTAATGAATTTGCAGCAACAACATAGGTTAAGTATCTAGGCTTCATACCATGATACCACCTTTTTCCAGAAGGAAATAGACATACCCTAAAGGGCGCGACCCTCATAACCTTGCCGCATCTTTCCTGTTTCAACCATTTTCGGGGTGTGAGGTCCGATGAGGTCTCATCCACAAAGCTACACTTTATAAAAAGCCTTGCTTTGATCAACAAATGATCAACAACACACAGTAGCACTCAGCATGCCACACTACCAAATTGGGAGTATATCATTGATAACCTTCAACTACATAACCTCTAAGCTCGTACGTCTCGAGAAGGGTGTTAAGCTAAGAGAATAAATTATCCCCCACCAACGGAAATGTATTTGAAAGAAATCTTCTTTATATCTCAAAGTGTAATGTCAGACATACAGCCCTACAAGTCTGTTCTGGGTTCGAACAGAACCGAAGGCACTTCCGAAGAAGCCCTTGCAATCCGGGCATCCACAATCCCGATCGGACTCCCAATCACATATGGAGATCTCTACACCGAGCAAGTCAGTGCAGAGTCATTCGATATGTTATCCTATCATTCTTGAAGACACCCGGTCTTCACTACCATCTTCCAATGTTATCCATTTCGTCGTATCACTATTCAAAATGGGTTATATGACATAAAGTCCTCTCCAGACTAAACCGAATAGTGAGCGCTTAATTTTTAAAATACGTTGATGTATCATTCACAAAGATACATTTTCAAGGTTCGATGTGGGTTTTGGATAACCAACTGGAATCTGACTCCCTGTCGCATCGAAATTCAAATGCCATTTTACGGCCAATGGGTTTTCATATTCACACAGAAACAAATGACAGATATCATAGCTCATCACAAAGTAATTTATATGACATAGATCACAATCACATATCAGAGACATCAATCAATGCAAAGCATTCAATAATAACCAATCATCTATAATTAAGATGATTTAATCGGGTGACTATAATTAATTAATCACATAATTATTTTCTTTAATTAACCATAATTAATGATTAATTATTCTTGATTATTAATTAATTAGCCCTTAATTATTAATTAATTAATCCTTAATTATTAATTAATAAATCTTTAATTACTTCCATTAATTAATTATCCCTTGGTTAATTACTTTAATTAATTAATCTTTAATTATTAATTAACTTAATTTAATAATGAATTAACCTTAATTTTATTTTTAATTAACCTTTTAATTATTCTTTAATTTATTTAAGTGATTGTAAATCATTTATCTTAACTAATCATTTAATTATTCCAAAATCTTTAATTAATAAGCCTTGTAGTTAATCATCATTATCATAAGAGATTAAGGTTAACTAAGAATTTAAAAATCAATATTTCATCTTAATTTTACTCTTGATTACATTATTTATTCAAAATAATTAATTATGAAATTAAACAGATTACTTTAAAAACATCTTACAAAAACCCTTAATTAATTCAAACTTAAAATCAAAACCATTATTTGAAAGCATGGATAAAACGTTTGAAAGTTTGAATTTTATTTTAAAGTGAAAACTGATTTACATTTTCAAACCCAAGACACGCTCGAGTATTTCCCGAGTTAAAAGACCGTCTGCTTCAAGTCGTTCCCGAGATAACCCCAATTATTCATTTTAAAAACTTAGAATTTTTTTTAAATTTTACAACCCGGTAAAACATAAAAATACTCGAACAATTACCAGAGCCAGTGACGTGTTCCCCGAAGACCACTTCGAGATTACTTCCTCCTTCCCAAACTCAATATTACTGATACCACCTAACACATGTGCACGTGTACAGGTGGTCCGATCGCCTCTGGTCGATGCTACGACCCTTGGCAAGTCAATGACAACCACCCCACATCATCAAGCCACCCAGATCCCCTGATTGACGACGAATACTTGTTCGAGCTATACGACCATATCTGGAACAAAAATGAATGCCGAAGGAACGCCTCGTTCCGACTCCACAGGCCACCACAGACCATGCATCTACGGTGAAAGCTTCGCCTGTCTTTAATGCTTCGATCGCCACCGGTGCAGTCAACTCCGCTGCGACGATGAAGCTGTAGCAACCAGAATTCTCGACTCCGTTCAAGTGTAGGTTTAAACCCTGGATCGTCAGAATTAGATCACCATGATGATCTTAAATTCGCCTCGCATTTTTCTCTAGTTCGAAATCTCTGGAAGCAATCCCAGCACCCGAAAGTTCGTCGATCACCAGCACTTCGTCAAAAATGTGATTCCGTTCATCCTCGATTTTCTCAGAGGATACTTCGTTAAAAATTATGATTTTTCCTTTAAAAATCATAATATTCCAAAAACATTTTGATTTATAAACTTAAGTTTAGGAATCATGACATTTGAATTTTACACATTTTGAATTTTTGCCTGTAATTTCACTTTCCAGAAGAAAATTTTAATTTGTTTTGCTTAAATTCATTTTTTAAGAAACTAAAACAGGTTTAAACAAACAAAATTTGTTTGAATCCTAAGATCTAACAAGTATCAAGGGTGAAAGATTTTAAATCTCAAACAGGTTTTGGAATCCTATTTCCAGACAGAAGCAAAATGCCTGATACCAGGCATGCATAGTAATCTTGCACACATTTACACATATCTGCTTGCATATAAACCTTTTTCAATTATATCTTAAGCATCATCATAAACCACAAGTGCCATTCCAAGTTTTTAAAGAAATTTACTCACCTGTAGCTTTAAAACAAAAATGCTTGAAGTTGATTTTTTTTCTGAGTTTGACCTGGTTGTGATCTTCTGTTTGCTGCTTGATTGTATTGAGTTGTGTTGTTGTTGTATTGATCTTGAAACTTGATTTGTTTACTTGAATCTTCGTTGAGTTAAACTTTGTCTCACAGGTTTGAAATGATTTCCAAACTCTAAGCTTTGAATTCAAAAAGGTGTTTGAATTCTCAGATTTATGCTTTGATGATGTTCTGGATTTAAAGTTCTTGATTTTTTTCTCAAATTTGTATTTTTTTTTGAAAATTCTGTTTTCTGGTTTAAGAACTTGTACAGGATTTTGTTTCCTTTGTAATTTGCAAATGTTAAAAGAAATGAGTGGGAGGAGGTTTGATGGTTTATATAACCTCATTTTCTAATTTTATTAATTTCTTTCTCAAGAATAAAACTAAATTGACACTTGTCCAAAATTATTACATTTGTTAAAACACTTATCATATCATTAACACTTGTATTATTTCTTGTTACATGCTTAACACTTGTATTTCACATAGAGTAAAGAATTTCAAATAAATTTTATATCATATTTTCCTTATTTTGTAAATACATTTCCTATTTAATTGTATATACAAATTTAAAGAAGAAATATGTTCAAACTAATTTCACATTAATAAATTACATATTTATTATTTTAAATGCAAATTATTTTTCTAATACTTTTATTCAAATTTTAAATTCAAATTCAAGAAACTTGATTTAGGTATATGGACGAGATATCTTAGGGAATATCAACAGTTTAAAGAAATAGACCAAGAAAATTTAGGGTTTTGGTCCCGGGTTATACTCATTCTAGGGTATACTACACCCTATCTCTAATGAGCCACCTAATGTGTTATACTCCATAGCTAAAGTTCTTACTCAACCTTTAGCTCTGATACCACGTCACAACCCGGAATCCAGCGTTCAAAAATCGACATCAAATACCTCACTTGTATTCGACTGCCGGAGATTCAAACGTCGAACTCTAGTTCGAATGGAGCTTATAACAACATTAGATGAATATAAACAGTGGAAACAAAATGAATTATCATTGATCATCATGCAGATACAACATCATCACAATATCCATTACAACATTAATCTCCAACATCAGAGCATTGAATATATATAACACAACTACAAAATAGAACACCACAGCAGAACAACAAAGTTATCCCAACTCCAAGAGAGTCTTTAAAAGGAAGAAAGCGATAGCGAGCTTCCAAACTAAGCACCTTTAGATCCAAAACCTTCCAAAAGATCTCCAAATCAAAAGCTTTCAAAAACCGATAGCTTCCAAACCAAAAGAATTCAAAAGATTCCAAGCCAACTTCAAAACACGAATAACCTGTTTCTAGGCTGCCCGTGTGAAAATTATGGGCACCCAGAGTTTAGAAAGGGAACAATAAACTCCAGGTCAGTCATGGGACTGGTATGAGTAAACGAAAATAGTTGTTTTGAACAAAAATAGTTTATAAAAGATATCCGTTCATGCTTTTGGAAAATGAAACTACCATAAGACATCCCACCACACACACAATGCAATCGCAGAATTGGAGGAGATTTCTTCTTATGATAGTCAAACATGCTTGACACGGGAAAACTCTTTTAATATTATTACTAGTGCATAGTGTAGAAAAACATTTCGAAAGTATAATATTAATCTTAGCCAGCATAGACATTTCGTACTATGCCTACTATAGCTACCATCTAAACAGTGGTGACCACCATAAGTAAATGGCAGGTTATATAACAAAAACCGTACTATGCGCGTATTGGTGATTGGATTTCCAACAAATGGTCAGGCTAAGGAACTTCCTATGCCACATGGGTACGCCTCTGGAGGATGTCCCGAAAACTTAACCAGCTCTCTGCCAACACAAGGCTGGGTTACCTTTGTAACTAGGTAACTACTACACGAGTATGCCATCCCCCGGTCGTTTACGACCTTTATCCGAGGGCCCTCAACTACAAAGCAACAACTACAAAGTAATGAATTTGCAGCAGTAACATAAGTTAAGTATCTGGGCTCATACCATGATACCACCTTTTTTCAGAAGGAAATAGACATACCCTAAATGGCGCGACCCTCATAACCTTGCTGCATCTTTCCTGTTTGGACCATTTCCGGGGTGTGAGGTCCGATGAGGTCTCATCCACAAAGCTACGATTTACACAAAAGCCTTGCTTGGATCAACAAATGATCGGCAACACACAGCAATACTCAACATGCCACACTACCAAATTGGGAGTATATCACCGATAACCTTCAACTACATAACATTTGAGCTCGTACGTCTCAAAGAAGGTGTTAAGCTAAGAGAATAAATTCTCCGCCACCAATAGAAATGTATTTGAAAGAAATCTGCTTTATATCTCAAAGTGTAATGTCAGATATACAACTATACAAGTCTGTTCAAGGTTCGAATAGAACTGAAGGCACTTCCAAAGAAGCCCTTGCAATCCGGGCATCCACAATCCTGATCGGACTCCCCATCATATATGGAGATCTCTATACCGGAGCAACTCAATGCAGAGTCATTCGACAGGTTATCCTATCGTTCTCGAAGACACCCGGTCTTCACCACCATCTTCAAATGTTATCCATTTCGTCGTATCGCTATTCGGAATGGGCTATATGACACAAATTCCTCTTCCGGCTAAACCGAATAGTGAGCGCTTAATTTTTAAAAAACGTGGATGTATCATTCACAAAGATTCATTTTCAGGGTTCGATGTGGGTTTTGGATAACCAATTGGAATTCGACTCCCTGTCGCATCGAAATTCGAATGTCGTTTTACGGCCAATGGGTTTTCATATTCACACAGAAACAAATCACAGATGTCACAGCTCAGCACAAAGTAATTTATATCACATAGATCACAGTCACATATCAAAGACATCAATCAATGCAAAGCATTCAATAATAATCAATCATCTGTAATTAAGATGAATTAATCGGGTGATTATAATTAATTAATCACATAATTATTTTCATTAATTAACCATAATTAATGATTAATTATTCTTAATTATAAATTAATTAGCCCTTAATTATTAATTAATTAATCCTTAATTAATAATTAATTAATTATCCCTTGATTAATTACTTTAATTAATTAATCTTTAATTATTAATTAACTTAAATTAATAATGAATTAACCTTAATTTTATTTTTAATTAACCTTTAATTAATTATTTTTTGATTTATTTAAGTGATTATAAATCATTTATCTTAACTAATCATTTAATTATTCCAAAAACTTTAATTAACAAACCTTATAGTTAATCATCATTATCATAAGAGATTAACGTTAACTAAGAATTTAAAAATCAATATTTCATCTTAATTTTACTCTTGCTTACATTATTTATTCAAAATAATTAATAAAAAATTAAATAGATTACTTTAAAAACATCTTACAAAACCCTTAATTAATTCGAACTTAAAATCAAAACCATTGTTTGAAAGCGTGGATAAAATGTTTGAAAGTTTGAAGTTTATTTCAAAGTGAAAACTGATTTATATTTTCAAACCTGAGACACACTCGAGTATTGCCCGAGTTAAAGAACCATCTACTTCGAGTCATTACCAAGATAACCCCAATTATTCATGTTAAAAACTTAGAATTTTTTTAAAGTTTTACAACCCGGTAAAACATAAAAATACTCAAACAATTACCCAAGCCAGTGACATGTTTCCCCGAAGATCACTTCGAGATTACTTCCTCCTTCCCAAACTCAATATTACCGATACCACCTAATACGTGTGCACGTGTACAGGTGATTCGATCGTCTCTGGTCAAAGCTACGACCCTGGGCAAGTCAATAGCAACCACCCCGCACCATCAAGCCACCCAGATCCCCTGATCGACGATGAATACTTGATCGAGCTATACGACCATATCTGGAACAAAAATGAACGCCAAAGGAACGCCTCACTCCAACTCCACAGGACACCAGAGACCACGCATCTACGGCGAAAGCTTCGCCTGTCTTTAATGCTTCGATCGCCACCGGTGTGGTCAACTCCGGTGCGACGATGAAGCTACAACAACTAGAATTCTCGACTTCGTTCAAGTATGGGTTTAAACCCTAGATCATAAGAATCAGATCACCACGATGATCTATAAATTCGCCTCGCATTTTACTCGAGTTCGACGTCCACCCAAGCATCTCTGGAAGCAATTCCGACACCCGAAAGTTTGCCGATCACCAACACTTCATCAAAAACGTGATTCCGTTCATCCTCGATTTTCTCAGAGGATACTTCATTAAAAATTATGATTTTGCCTTTAAAAATCATAAATTTCAAAAACATTTTGATTTATAAACTTAAGTTCAAGAATCATGATTTTTGAATTTTTACACATTTTGAATTTTTGCTTGTAATTTCACTTTCCAAAAGAAAACTTTAGTTTGTTTTGCGTGAATTCAGTTTTTAAAACCTAAAACAGGTTTAAGAAAACAAAATTTGTTTGAATCCTAAGATCTAACAAGTATTAGGGTGAAAGATTTTAAATCTCAAATAGGTTTTGGAAACCTGTTTCCAGACAGAAGCAAATGCTCGATACCAGGCATGCACAGTAATCCTGCACACATTTACACATATCTGCTTGCATAGAAATCTTTTTCAATTTTGTCTCAAGCATCAACACAAGTGCCATTCCAAGTTTTTAAAGAAATTTACTCACCTGTAGCTTTAAAACAGAGATGCTTGACAGTTGATTTTTTTCGAGTTTGACCTGGTTGTGATCTTTTGTTTGTTGCTTGATTGTATTGACTTGCGTTGTTGTTGTTTTGATCTTGAAACTTGATTTTTTTAATTTAATCTTTGCTGAGTTAAACTTTGTCTCACAGGTTTGAAATGATTTCTAGGCTTTAAGCTTTGAATTCAAAAAGGTGTTTGAATTCTCAGATTTATGCTTTGATGATGTTCTGGATTTAAAGTTCTTGATTTTTTTTCTCAAATTTGTTTTTATTTTGAAAATTGTATTTTTTTTGGTTTAAGAACTTTACAGGCTTTTGTTTCCTTTGTAATTTGCAAATGTTAAAAGAAATAAGAGGGAGGAGGTTTGACAGTTTATATAACCTCATTTTCTATTTTTATTAATTTCTTTCTCAAGAATAAAACTAAATTGACACTTGTCCAAAGTTATTACATTTGTTAAATCACTTATCATATGAATAGCACTTGTATTATTTCTTGTTACATGCTTAACACTTGTATTTCACATAGATTAAAGAATTTCAAATAAATTTTATATCATATTTTCCTTATTTTGTAAATACATTTCCTATTTATTTGTATATACAAATTTAAAGAAGAAATATGTTCAAACTAATTTCACATTAATAAATTACATATTTATTATTTTAAATGCAAATTATTTTTCTAATACTTTTGTTCAAATTTTAAATTCAAATTCAAGAAACTTGATTTAGGTATATGGACGAGATATCTTAGGGAAATCAACAGTTTAAAGAAATAGACCAAGAAAATTTAGGGTTTTGGTCTCGGGTTATACTCATTTTAGGGTATACTACACCCTATCTCTAATGAGCCACATAATGTGTTATACTCTGTAGCTAAAGTTCTTACTCAACCTTTAGCTCTGATACCACGTCACGACCCGAAATCCAGCGTTCAAAAATCGACATCAAATACCTCACTTGTATTCGACTGCCGGAGATTCAGACGTCGAACTCTAGTTCGGATGGAGCTTATAACAACATTAGATGAATATAAACAGTGGAAACAAAATGAATTATCATTGATCATCATGCAGATACAACATCATCACAATATCCATTACAACATTAATCTCCAACATCAGAGCATTGAATATATATAACACAACTACAAAATAGAACACCACAGCAGAACAACAAAGTTATCCCAACTCTAAGAGAGTCTTTAAAAGGAAGAAAGCGATAGCGAGCTTCCAAACTAAGCACCTTTAGATCCAAAACCTTCCAAAAAATCTCCAAATCAAAAGCTTTCAAAAACCGATAGCTTCCAAACCAAAAGAATTCAAAAGATTCCAAGCCAACTTCAAAACACGAATAACCTGTTTCTAGGCTGCCCGTGTGAAAATTATGGTCACCCAGAGTTTAGAAAGGGAACAATAAACTCCGGGTAAGTCATGAGACTAGTATGAGTAAACGAAAATAGTTGTTTTGAACAAAAATAGTTTATAAAAGAAATCCGTTTATGCTTTTGGAAAATAAAACTACCATAAGACCTCCCACCACACACACAATGCAATCGCAGAATTGGAGGAGATTTCTTCTTATGATAGTCAAACATGCTTGACACGGGAAAACTCTTTTAATATTATTACTAGTGCATAGTGTAGAAAAACATTTCGAAAGTATAATATTAATCTTAGCCAGCATAGACATTTCGTACTATGCCTACTATAGCTACCATCTAAACAGTGGTGACCACCATAAGTAAATGACAGGTTATATAACAAAAACCGTACTACGCGCGTATTGGTGATTGGATTTCCAACAAATGGTCAGGCTAAGAAACTTCCTATGCCACATCGGTACGCCTCTGGAGGATGTCCCGAGAACTTAACCAGCTCTCTGCCAACACAAGGCTGGGTTACCTTGGGTGAACGCCATGATGGATCCCTCCATCATATGCTGCGCTCTTAGCCATGTGCACGTTACCTTAGGTGAACGCGTTTGTGCTTTCCCTGAGGAAATCTATATATCAGCTTTATCCCTAAACTCGAATCAAGCTTCGTAACTATCTAAGCAGCCTATCCTTGATCAGCGGTTCGTAAGATGATGGTTCCAACATTTGTTGAAAGGCCGCCGTTTGGGTTGATGTCACCTATGCGGGGATCCAAGGGATCATTGTTATCCCCCTTCTGCCATTGTGCTCTAGTTTACTCTAATTCACTGTATAGATCACATGTACTATGAAATCCTCAGTTGGGATGGATGTTTTTGCTTGAACATGAGGGGTTTGTCTTCCTAGATTCTCACGAATGAGTGCAGCCGCATTGAAAGGGTTAGTGGAGTTATATCGTTGATTCCAACCTGCCAGCGAGGATGGACCTATTCCTTCCATGATGCAATAAGTTCCCAGGTCTTGTCTTGATAGGCCAAGAAGGATGGATTTTCAATGTTTCTAGCCAGGTCCCTAGCTCGAATTGGAGCGTTAGCTGGCTCTCCTATTCTCTTGGAAACAAACTTGACGTCAGGTGTTGTTTGACTTACGGCGAAAGGATTGGTGCCTCCAGAGCGAATGTGAGATTTGACCGGCTCTTGTACCCTTAAGGAGTTTTCTACTTTCATGGGCCTGACACAAGTAGGAAATTCTAGAAGTTCTCTCACTCTCTCGAAAGAAGTTGAGGAGTGGGGCCCACCAATGGTATGGGTAGAGGCGCTTGGGATGCTCTCATGCCTTCTCTGGGTGGTCGTTGCTAATGATAGTCGGCGCCTCCTGTTGAAGTATGAGTGCCTATTTTTTAGCTTGTTAAATGGAATACTATAGTAGTCCTAATAGGTTGCCTGTTAATTCGGAAGCAGCTGACTCTCCCTTTGGTTGTGAATCACTAGTATGCAATTGCATCATCTAAATCGACTAAAGCAGACCCACCTATAAAGTTATTGTATGCAGACCGAAAGCCTACTACAACAAAGTCTACCTTAATTTTGGTGGACCTGTGTTTATCAACGAATGCATCCACGTGCAAGGTTGACCTTAAAGGGATGATCCTAACATCGTCGAAGTCATAGATAGAAAAGTTGTACGAAGTTAGGATGGATTATGGAAGCTTCATTTGGTCAAAGATGTTTTTGAGCATGACTTAGTTGAGCTTCCTCCATCTATTAAGACCCAATATACTTTAGTGTTTATGACGTGGATGGAGATGACCATAACATCATAATAGGGATATCTGACACCTCTCGTGTTTTCAAATGTGAATGTGACGTTAGCTTCGTCTAGCTACACCATAAATCTTTTAGAGCCATGAATTATACAGAGTATACTTGGTTAGTGGGGTTGAGCTACCTCCTGTAATGGGTCTAGGCCCCTTACTGCTTTCTGCCATACGCAGGTTGCATTATATGGAGAGGATCTCATTGTTGATGGTGGCGACATTGTTTCGCTCCACCCTTTGAGGAGGGGAAGGGAGAGCTTGTCGTTCATCTCTTTAATCCACCTATTGCTTGACATATTGCACAAGTATACCTTCACGGGTTAACTATTTTATCTTGTATTTCAGATGATGGCGCTCTTTTGTAGCATGCTCGTTCAACTGATGTAAATTGCAGTACTTCCCATGTCGACGGAGCTCCTCCTTTCATGCAGAATGGGTAGGAGGAAGCCTCCAGTATCAGAGTGATCCCTCATAGCAAGACAAATGGTTTCCATATCGCAGTTTAAAAGTATGTAGCCGGTAAACCTATCCTTGAACCTTGTGTCCTTCCCAAAACTTTTTTTATTATACTCCTAATGATCATTTCTTCTACAATTCCCTTCGCTATGGGGATTGTGTTTGTCTCTTTGCATCTCTTCGCCACTATCGGATAGGTTAGCTTCCTTTATTCTCATGTCACCATTGGCCCATTGGAAGAAGTCGGACGAGGAGAAAGCGGGCTGCTTCTACATTTCTTTCAACATTTTGAGGGCAGTGTCTTACCCTAGAGCAAAGGGTGACCACAACATAGTTCTTATTTGCTGCCCTAGCGCAGATTGATTCTTTGTTGAAGCGATTGACGTATGAGTATAATGACTCATTTTAGGCCATACTGATGTTACATAGTTCAGTGACCACAATTGTTTGCATCCGGGAAGCGAAGAAACATGTATTAAAGCCAGTGTAAATCTATCGCCGGGAGTGAATAATGTCAGCTTCTAGTTGCAAGGACTAACAGGAGGCATGTCTGGTAAATGAGGAAGGAAATAATATGCACATGACACAATTCACTATTGGGGAGTTGTCTGACTCGGTTGATTGAATTGAAGGTTGCAATGTTGTTAGAATGGTCAATGTCTGACCGCCAAACTTCCATCATACTTTTCTATCTGAGGCAAAGCATACCTCCAATGAATGTAGCTTCTTAGTATCTCCTTTGGAAATGGTGCCCTATTTTCATTATCAAATAAGTCCTCATTTCCTTGGTTTCAGGTTTGTATCATGAGCATCTGTTGTCTAAGCAAGGTCGTTTCTTCTCTATGACCGACACCTGCCCCTTGTGGACGATGCGCAGGCGTAGCTGGGTTGGGATTCTTTTGTATCTTGAGGGAGAAGGAGATCTTTGGTGTTTGTAGAAAGGATTTAGTGAGCAATCACATCAAACAAAGGTACGTGACCTTCATTTTCAGTCATTTTTATATATATTTTTATGTTGCATGCACATGTACGGTTCTCGTATAACAATTTTCTTTTGCATTGCCAAAGCAAAGTGCTTGTAGTTTCTACAATGTGCATATAGTTTATAGAAATTGGTTTTGCATGCATGAAGCTTGCCTAATTCGGACTTATACGGAAAATATTCACATAATTAAGGTAAATATGTGATGATTAGATTGATTCAGTTCCCAACTTGATGAAATTAAAAAAGACGTAGATTTAGCAAGTAAGCATCTTCCATCGAGGACAAAAAATAAGCACTTTAAAATTCGCCATAACATAAGAACCAAGTCATCTAAAAAAATCTTAAACTTAATTGGCTTGTTCATGTGTGATATAAGTAAATAAAGAAATGAACTTGATATAAGTAAACATTAAAAACTAAAACAAGAAAATAATGAATAAAGAAAAGAAATAAATATAAATAAAGTAAGTGAAAGAAATTATATTTTATGTGTTAGTACATGTCCTATGTACCTATGCAAGCTGCTGGATTTAGGGGATTATTATGAATAATAAGCTTCTGCTTTGCTACAAAATTTGTTATTTTAGGTTACAACCATACACTGTAAACTAATCTCAGTTTGATGAGTAAAGATTTCGTTTCCACTTATAGATATCTACATTGAGTAATGTTTTTGATCCGGTATATATTATCTTCAAGCTTCAAGTAACTATTAGTGTAAAATCTGTATTGTCTCCAACAACTCACCTCACATGGCCTCTGATAGCATTTAGCCACACCTCAAACTATCTCAATTTACTCATAGGTTTACTATCAAAGACTTCAGAAAACTATTTTCCATGTACACACTGATGTGGACCCTTCTTTGGAAGAGGGCATGTACAACACGACAGCCACTACGGCTTCATAAGTCCATAAACAAGTGCTTTGAGCTTGGTTTGATCAAGAAGAGAACCACATGTAGATCCATATATGTTTATTTCCATCTCACATCCCATCATGATTCTATTATTACATATATTGATAACGTATTAATGTTGTTCTTACTAAAAATGCTCCTTTCTGGTTCTCATTTTCATATCTCGTTGTTGGAACTAACTGCTGGAAATGGCTAAGTCGCGTACTTCGTCACTTTCTTTAATAGCCCCAAGGTGCAAGGCTAGCTATCAACCGCTCTGTAACAACCCGCATTTTCGATCCTCAGAAGTTGATGCTAATACATCCAAGGTGTTCATGTGCCGAACATCCAAGTGCAAAAAAGATAGATCGCCGGGCTGAAAGAAAAAGAAAAGAAAAAAACAGAATCTCACAATATGGAGAGTAATCTATAATATATCAATGAACTTTACAAAAAGTAAACTTTTATATACATACATCAATCAGAGCATAATTTCCAATCATCAAACCGTGGAAAGTTATAACAAGAATTCCTTACAATGCTTGATAAATATAGAGAAGAAACAAACAACAAAAGATAAAGAAAATATAGAAGTATATCTTGGAGGCATCCAGCTCATCTCCTGAAGCTCCAACATGTCCAATTAAATCTGAAAAATATGCTCGGGCTGGCCCGAGCATTATAAGAAAAATAACATCTGGATCAGTCTGGTGAAACCGGCATGAGAAACAAACTTAAATGGATTTTTAATATTTTATAAAACCTTTCAAAATAAAGGTATCTTGTAAGACCACGCTGTATATAAACACAGGCGGTATTTTACCTTACGATAACCGAAACATTTCGTAGGAAATATTCTCATATTATAATAATGTTTAAGGTAAAATAAATATTAACCACAGCCGAAGTTGTTACATTAATTAAATTCCATCATAATAGGTTTACAATTAAATCCGTAGGAGCATGTATTGTAGATTGAATTTTTATCAATGACAAGGCTACTGAGGACCGCCTGCCACAGTACACCTCTAGATAAATGTATCGAGGGCCTCATGTGGACTCTCTGCGAATCAGAGCCATCCTACCCCTCGAACATGGCAAGCCGTATTACATCATTCCCGAGGACCAAGGATCAAAACAATGTGCACCATCCATGGCCCCACTTCCTTGTGCATACCAAATCCATGAACATCTGTTCTTGATTGAGGAATGACTGCTCCTTATGGTATCGAACCACATAGCTCTAAAGCATATCTCATGTTTTAGTCATTATCGGTTTGTGAGGTCAGGATTACCTTTTTCCTCTCTTAGCACTTTCCACTTGGAATGCTAACACCGCCTTCCAAGTACAATACAGTTCCAGCATTCGTCCATACAAGTTGTTCAAGATATGAACAAACTTAAGGAACTATTCTACCGCATCCATTTTGGAATCACCCTCAGGATTGGTAGCAAATAGCTCTTGCACTTTAAAGAGCTACATCTTCAATTCCATCATTTTCAAGATGTCAACAATACGACGCTTGAGTCGGTTCAAAGTGGTTTTTAGATAATTCATACTTATCTGATCTCAGTCTCTTTGAACCAACATTCGATGGTTTTGGGTAAACTCAACCCCGATTCTTTTGGAGATAATTAGACAATACAAAAGAGTGGAGATCACCTCCTAACCGTTTAAGCAGACGGAGTTCCTTATCATTTTTTTAAGAGAACAAGATGAAATTTATATGCATTGTGCAACATCGTCGAAGATGACTGTGCTATATAACTCACATGTTTCTTCTGAGTATTTCCCGAGTTATATTTTTGGCCAAGATTTAAAGGTTGATTATATAACTATTAAGTAACAAGCAACCAATCATAGATTTAATTCCATATGGGATCCATAAAGCCTCTACAAACAAATGTTACTTGATTAGAAAAATCTTCACAAAAGATATATTCACAAACCCCTTATACTCTTTTTAATACTTGGAAAAACATTCATATACTTATCTCAATGGTAAAAGTAAATTTAAAATATTATATTTTCAATACTTAGAAAATATCCATATACTTATCTCAACGGTATAAGTATATTAACAAAAACCTAAGGAAGATTTCCTATTTTCCAACATCATATTAAATGGGCCAAAATAAATATTATTTAAAATATTTCTTACTATAAACAAAACCACTTACCCATCGATGTAAAGTACGAAAAGAATGTTTCCGTACCACCGTAATTAAGAAGGATTAATTATCAAAATCAAACCTTATTCCTTTTTATAAAATTCTCGTTTTATAAGCCCATTTCATATCTATATATAAATCCTTTTATAAATCTCCAAAATTATTTATAGAACTTCTTTTAGAAATCTCTAAAATGACTTATGAACCCCTTTAATAAATATCGTTTAAAATCTCCTTTACAAAATAACATTTGTAAATATCCATAAATAAATCCTTTTTACTAAGTATAATCCTTTTTATAAAACAATTTATCATTTTAAACACCTTTATCCAGTTAATTAATTACTTTTAAAAAATCAAAAATAAATAAATAATTAACATTAAAATATCATTAATAAGATAAGTAATTAATTTAAACACATCATTAATTAAATAGTTAATTAACTTAAAACAAGACTAAACCAATTAACTAGCAAGATTAATAATATAACAAAATAACTTAAAATATCATTAATAATACAATTAAATAACTTTAAACGTCTTTACTAAAATAATTAAATAACTTATTTTAAGACATCATTTATAAACACTTAACCTTAAATTGTTACACAATTGAAGTTGCTTAAATCCATAACTTTACAAATTAGAAAAGAGGTTTAGCGACCACAATGGTACTAAATCAAGTTACTATTTAATTCAATTTAACTTTTTAAGTCACACAATGGTTATTTGCATAGGAAATATGCATATAAATCAAATCCATAATCAACCACTAATGGTTAACACATCACTTTTCCTCGTATTAGTTAACTAACATATGAATAAATATCCAAATTAATATAATAGCATATGGGGATTTATTCTGCTAAACAGATGTCAATAATAATCTAATCAAATTAATTATAACAGGATGGTGATTTATTCTGCTAAATAGATGTTATCAATAATATAATCAATTTAATTATAGTAGAACAGGGATTTAATCTGGTAAATAGATGTCATCAATAATCTATTTCGTATATTTTTGGCTATTTAAAGGTACAAACAAAGAGAATCCCTTGTATTTAAACCATTATTTGAAAAAGAAAGCTTCTTTTTAAACAAACCGATCCTTGGAAATAAAATAATTAAAAATAAAACCATTATTAATAATAATTACATCTTAATAAAATCTTAGTTAAATAATGATTAAATCTTAGCTAAATCTTAACTTAATTAATAATTAAGAATTAACTAACCTTACCTAATAATTTATTAATAATAAAAAATTGATTAATTAACAGTTAATTAATAATTTAACCTTAATTAGATAATAATTAATTGGAAAATTAACCTTTACTTAATCAATAAATTATTTAACCTTTACTTAATTAATCGATAATTATTATCTTACTTAATTAATAAATTAAGTACTAATTACATTCACTTGATTAATGATTAAGTAGTAATTATCTTTACTTAATTAATTAATCAAATAATCATTAACACTTACTTAATTAATAATTAATAATTACCTTTTAAATACTTAAGATATGTTTGAAGAACTTTTCCAAAAATGTTTAAATGAAAACACCTTTTAGATTGCAAAAAGTTTCTGTTTCCACGAACTGCATTCGTAGCGACTATATCTATGCGTATTATAAATTTAAACTAGTTTAATATACCAAATAACCTTTAATACTTCACCCTTTTATGTTTTAACTTACTTTATAAACTTTGTATAAGAGTATTTGGAAACAAAAAGTAATGTTTAAAACTCATAAACTTTTATAGGAAAGTGCTTGAGTAGAACTAAGTTTAAAACAAAGGATCTCGATGTCGCAAACAAGCAACTTTAAGTGCTAACTTCATTTTAGCATAAAATAACCAACACATAAGCTCAAAACACTTATACACATGTCAACCATCATACATAAAGTAAAAATCATTACTTTCCATCATCTTTCAACATTCAAATTGTATTTCCAAGTTCACAACCAAACAATACATATAATCTCAAATATATAAAGCACCAAACAAAATATATTTTCAACCATGATCAATACAACTATTAGCAATAACTAAAGTTTAGAATTTGTTGAAAAAATTTAGCCTTACTCGCCAAAAATTAACCAAATCGACTAAAACTAACACTACAATTTGGATCAGCCTTAGATCTTGGATTTACTTTGCAAAATACTTGATTTTTGCATGGAGAAGTGAATTTTTAATTAATTTTAAGTTAATTAATTAGTTTAATTAATTAAAGATAATCGCTTATGAATTAATTAAGTATAATTACTTAGTGAAGTAATTAATGGATAATTACTAAATGTAACTAATTAGGGGTTAATTACTGAATGTAATTAATGTAGAGAGTAAATAGTTGACGAAAAGTAATTAAAGAAAATTATTTAATGGAAGTAATTAAGGGTTAATTACTTAGTGTAATTAATCGAAGGATTAATATAATTAATTAAGGAGATAATTAATTAAGGTAAATAATCACAGGATGGTTAATTACTGTCTATGATTAATTAAGGTTAATTAGTGAACGTGATTAATTTAAAGATTACTTGTTAAATGTAATTAATTAAAAGAATAATTAATTACTGGAAGTGATTATAGGATCATTAATGAATGTCATTAATTAATTAAAGATTAATTAATGTGAATGGTTAAGGCTAATTAATCTATGTTATTAATTAAAAGACAATTACCAAATGTAATTATAAGATAATGAATCAAGGAGCATTAATTAAGATGGATCATTAATTGGGTTGAAATTAATTAATGTTTGGTAAGCAGGATTAAGCTAATCCAAGTGATTGAAGTTGGTAATTAATTTAATTGGAGATGAATCAATAAATAATTAGGAATTATATATCTAATAATCTTGCTTATGGAATATTGAATAATATTGGATTGCTTGGATTGTTGATGTCTCAGATAGACAATTTAGAAGTGTTGTGATATAATGGGTTAAACGGTAATATTGTGAGTTATTTATCGATGACGAATTGTTATGTGGTATGATATCCTGAATATGTATTGTATTATTTAAAACTTGACAATTTGGATTAGAAATGATATTGAATACGAAGAGACTGGGGTCGGGTATCAGTAATACCCGAAACGACTTCAATTAGTAAATTAAATTCTTTATAAATTGGATATGTGAAATTAAACAGGCTAGAGTGGAATGAATTGAGTAACATGAACATTTAACCTTAGACTGATGTGTGGGATAAATGATTTACTATAAGAACTCATAGTAAGGCATGAGTTACCCAGGATTTCAATTACGTTTAAAGCTTAGTATTTCAAATTGCATGTGTTTACTCACTCTGGTTTCCAGCCTGACCGGGTGTTACTTTGATGTAATGCTCGGGTAAGACCGAGTATTACAAATTTTCAGGTAAGGACGTTCTGGAGCTAGAAGGCGAGCGGGATCGTAGGAACGTATGGAGTGTATTCTGCTGTGATTTATTGTAGTTTATCTGGGACATGTTGATTTTAACTGTCCGGTGTTTTGTGTAAATGTTGTAACTCTGATGTATTTGATGTAAGTAAACCGATACAGTTTTTCCTTGTATAACTGCTATTTATGTGATATTATATTTTGATCCGCTGTGAATGTGAGAGTCTGTATTTTGGTGTTTCTGTTTCTTCTTCTTCTTCTA
Source organism: Allium cepa (assembly GCA_030765085.1). Lineage (NCBI taxonomy): Eukaryota > Viridiplantae > Streptophyta > Magnoliopsida > Asparagales > Amaryllidaceae > Allium > Allium cepa. The sequence continues at coordinate 449,320,700 of CM060931.1, forward strand.
TCTCTTTTCTTCTTTTCCCTAACTATCCGGAATTTTCGGGATCGAAAATTCCGGGTCGTTACATTTAGTATCAGAGTAAGGTTAAGCAAGAACTTGGCTCTGGTGGGTTTACTCATCAAGAATAGGGTCAGTGTTACCCTAGGATGAGTTGAGTGTGTGTGTATGTGTGTATGAGAGCGTACTTGTTATTTTCTTATATAAAGGTTTTAAAATTGTTTTAATGAATGATTTTTATAAAAGCTTATATTCTATATATAAAGCAATAATTGGTTGTTGGATATTGAAATTGAATAAGAATTTAAGTGATATATATATATATCCAAATAAGGATTAAATAAGATGAATTAGAATTGGTTTCAAACCAGAAAATAGAATGGTTATTGTGTTTAATAATGGGATGATTGTTTTCCAATAAACAATAAAATGTTTTAAGGAAGTAACCATTAGATGAGAATAACTTGTAAATTAGAAAGGATGCAAATTGAGAAGTTTTGAATCCTAAGTCTAAAAACATTTGAAATTGTTTTCAAAATGTTAAGAGAAATAATAAATAGTATTATTCAGAATATTTCGAATGTGGTCTTATTTTAAATAAGAGTTGTTCGAAAATTTAAAGGAGTCTGTTTTGAATTAAAACCAAGATAGTTTAAAATTTAAGTGTAACTTGATGTGCAAAGGAAATAAATATGTATATATGAGGGATATACATAATATCAAAGATGATTTGAAATAAACTCTAAGTGTTGAGTTCTAAAATTTTACTTGGAATGTGATGTGGAAACCCAAAATGATAAGTTTTCAAACTTAGAAGTGGAAGATTATTAATACAAAGTTAAATTTGAAATGGGAGTTCAAATTGGGTAAGGTTGACTGGATTAAGTGAATTGAATTTAACTTTGGAAAAGTTAAATAAGTTTAGAACAAACAACCTGAATTGGAAATTTCAAAATGAAATTGAGATTTAACTTGGGAAGTAAATGGTTGATTTGAATTGGGAGTTTGTGTGATCTCAAAATGGATTTGAGATCTGAAAATTGGATATGGATGGATGTTTTAAAATAATTTGGATGATCTCATCCTGTTGTTATTAATAATCTTTAAACTGTAAATTGGATTTGTTTACATAAATGAAGAAATGGATTGTGGTAATATATCCATTATAGAGATAAAACTGGGTAATAAATTGAATTTTAAAAATAAAATTGTTTTGAACTCTTATTTGAACTTTGAAATAAGTTAAGTAAAGATAATTTAAATTGGAATTTTGAAGTTTGGACTCAGAATTAAATTGTTTAGATATTTAAATTGTTAATTTAAAAGAAAAGGTTAATTTGATTTAAAGGATTAAATCAACATTTAAAATTTTAACTTGAATTTATGAAATTCGAGATGGTTTTAAGTTGAGATTTGAATAGAATTAGTTCAAATTGAATTTGATTTGAATTAAATGGAATTATGATTGAAGATGGATAAGCATAAAATTCAAATGGAAAATTTGAATTGGATTAATTTAAAACGAAATTAAAGTTGAATGAGTTCAAATTCAAATGAGAAGTTGATTTCGAGTTGGGATGGGAATGGAAGTTAACTTAATTTGAATTGAAATTGAAAGTTAATTGGAAATTGGCAATAGATTGGAAATGGAGATTGGGAAGTTGTACAGTTTGGCTCGGGACTATTTTCAAATAAGTTGTTTTAATATAAACCTATTTTCCAAGCTACTTACTATACAATCTATCTTTTCAAGCCAAACTATTTTATACTTATTTTACAATTATTTTTGGAAATGGTTAATTATTTTACAACTTTTATATAAACTGATTTCTATTTTTATAACCATCTTATAACTAATTACTATTTTACATCTATTTTACAATTATCTAACTACTTCACAATTATTTTATAACTACTTAACTATTTTACATCTATTTTACGAACTAATAATTATTTTTCAACTACTTATCTATTTTTTACTTTTCAAGCTATTTTCTAAATTTAAGCTGGTCAAAGTGCAAACTGTTTATGATTAAATATCCATTTGAGATAAGAATTGTAGTGATAATCCAAATGGGGATTGAAGAAAATGTGAATAATTGAATGGAATCAAAGTGAAGATGAATAGAATGAGAATTGATTTAGCTAATAATCAATACGTAGGATGCACGTATATTATTCTATTCGTATAGTGATTTGATCCACGGTCGAATACAGAATTTTGAGATAGTATATCGATCCGAGTTGGGATTTTTCACTCGATTTTCGACGGCGGACCTGGATATGAATTTTTAGTTAGTTCTGGAAATTCTCTATCATGGTTATGATTATGCAAGGAGAATGACGGTTTCTGATCAAGAAACCAGATCTGAGTCCGCACTTGAAAGTCGGGTGGACGATACTAGTTCGGAAGAGAAATTGTGTGATCGAGTGAGCGATCAGATTGGTATTGCTTACGAATGATATGAGTACATCATACAGGGTTGAATGAAAGTGATATTGGAAATTTGTGGCTAAAACTGTAAAATGATTTTGAAATGGAAGGGTATATTTTGAAAAATAAATGATGAAATAAAATGGAAATTTGATATTTCTGTGATTAAAGGTTTACTTTATAAAGAAATGTAATATGGTTAATAACTTTATAAAGAGTAATCAAATTTGAATATTTAATTTGATATAAATAAGTTATATATATTTGGTAAACTCCAATTGTTGAATCTATAGCCAGAAGAAAAGGATTTTGAAAGTATTTGAAGTATAAAAAGGGAATTCATACAAGTATAAAATGATCCAAAGACTTTCAAAGTTATATATATATATATATATATATATATATATATATATATATATTAAGGTTCTTAAGAGAATGATTTTTAGGAAAGGTTTTTGGAACCTATGGATTTGGAAAGGCTTTTGATTTTTGGGAAAAATCAATTTTGGAACTTTGGAAAGCCTAGTTTGAGAATTATCGATTTTGAGAAAGGAGATATATATGAGATTCATAGTAGGTGTATGATTTGGAAGATACTATATGTGCATAGTATAAAGTGTTTTGAAAATGGCTCTAGAGAAAAAGGCGCTCCCTTTAAATGAACTTCTCAGGAGTACCATAGGTTGGTACCGCCTTGAGCCCCAATGGGGGGGGTTCTAAAGAGGATCCTGTGAGGATGTCCGAACAAACTAAAGTTCCTGAGGATTATTGGGTAGCGAAAGTCGAGGGCGCTGATGCCTATAGAGGCATTTGGGTTATTCTGTGACGACAATGTAACTCGATGTCGCTGCGATATACTGTGGACCATAACGGAAATCGTGTGGAGGTGAGTGTCAACGGTCTATGCTTAATTTTGCTGGGATGGCAACGTAACATCGGTAGACTGCGATCTATGGTGGAGTGGAGTAGAGAAGTTTCATTTTTTGGCAGTGGAATTCGAGGGCGCTGATGCCTACAGTTATATGGGTTTTTGCTGTGATAGCAACGTAACCCCAGATGTAGCTGCGATCGATAGTGGGTTCCATGGCGAAATCGAGGGGTGTGGAGTGCCTATAGTTATCTATGGATTTTGCCGGGATGGCAATGTAACCATCGGGTTAACTGGGACCATGGATGGGGGTGATGATTTCTAGAGCATTCTCACCAAAAAAAATGTTTCCTCTATTTTCAAAAATGTTTTCAATATTTACAATGAAATTATTTTCCAAGCATTTTCACTGGGTGATGAAAATGGGTCTGCTAAGTACTTGTAAATTTTCAGTCCTACGCCTGATCAACGTATGACCGAATTTTTGTGAGAACAAGGATGGACTTGTTGAAACATCGAGTTATAAAAGTATTTTTATAAAAACTATTTTAGTAATATTATATAGATTTTAAAAAGTGTTTTAAAAATAATCAAAGAATAATTTATCTGATTTTAAGTATTAAATAAATTCTCGCTTCGTTCCTTTTAGGGGACGAAAATATTCTAAGGGGGAAGGAATGTGATAACCTGGATTTTTGGACTTCTGTTAATTGGAAATTTAACAGGATTAAATTTATTAAAACACTGATTTATAAATGAAACAGATAAATCTGATAATAAATAGTTATATCTGGATAAATATTTATCTGATAATCTCCTGGTATAATTATTTAAATTGGCGAGATACATCTTTTCAAAAACAAACAAAATATGTATTTGATTTTTTTTTATATATAAATTGATTATAAATAGAAATCGGGTTTGAAACTCAAAGTAATATCTTAAATTTATCTTTAACGATATAATTATAAGTGAAGAAGAAATGTGTCAATGGAAATATATAAACATAAAACACAAAAAATAAATATTTAGTAAGTTAAAATTTTAATAGCCTAAGTTTATATAGAGTTTAATAAAAGGTTTAAAATATTCTTTCTTTGTAGATATTTCATAGCAAATTTAATGTTATATCCCAGGAATTTTTGACAATATCAATTTAATAATCTTTATATAAAATTAAATTGATTTGATAATATTGATTAATAATATATGAATTGGTTTAACAATCTGATTTAAATAAATATTTAATTTGTGATTTTATGTTTTAAAAGCTAAATAAATGTTTTAAATTACAATGTACATATATATTGTATATATATTATAGATAATCTTTGTTTTAGAATTTAATAAATAAATAAAGTTTTGTTTTTAAATTCTAATAATACACTGAGTAATTGGGGAATTATGTTTTAAACTAATTTTAAGTTTTTCAATGTTGTTTAAATTAATAATTATATGATTTGTAAATATTTAAAATAAATGTTATATTGTTTAAATTTTATATCTTAGCTTAATTTTTGTTTTAAATTTAAATAAAAGTTGATTCTATTTCTTTTTAAATATTATTTGATTAATATTATTTGGAAATATTTTATATAAGTTTAAAATACAAATAGCATATGGTTTAAATTTATTTATTAATAAAAGTAATTTATAATTCTCTTTATAAATCATTTAAAATTTGTTAAATTGATTATTTTCAAGCCATATTTATAATGTATTATTTTTCCATAAATATAAAAAGAATTAAAATAAGAAAATAGAATTTTCATTTTAAATTGATTTTTATTTGGAATTCAAAGGATTAATTGGAATTTGGAATTTTATTTTGAAATTCAAATAAATAGATTCTTAAAAATATTTGAATAAGTTTTAGTTTATAATTTGTTTTATTTACACTTTCTATAAATAAGAAAATCATATATATTTATATAAGTATAAAATAAATTAAGAAAACTTTTTTTAAACATTTAAAAAAATATAACTAAATTTAATAAAAGACAAGTGTTAACAATTAAATAATCTAAAGCTACATGTGTTTATCAAAAAATAAGGTACATGACAAGTGTCATTTGTATTTGAACTTTTCTTTATTTTAACTAAAATTTATTTTCAGCCCTTAAACATTTTTCATTTCCCTCATTCTCTTTTAAAAATCAAAAGCTAGTTGAAAACAAAGAAGAAGAAAAAATCTGAAAAACTCAAAACCCCTCAAAAGCAAATCTGCAACCCAAACCAAAATTCCAAACTAAAGCAAATATCTGCAAATCCATTTCAAAAAGCAAATCTTAAATTTTCACTCCTCAAAAATTTCATGTGCAAACCAATCCTGTAACAAGAATTCCAAACATGCAATTTCAAATTTGAGCAAATCAAGTCTGCATTTCTTTTTACAACCTAAAGATCAACTGCATTGCACCTTTGGAATTGATCATCAACATTTTTAAAATCTGGAATTAACTTTGAAAATCAGGCCTGCATGCAAACTACAATCCTGAAAACCAAGTCTGCATCTTTTTCAAAATTTAAAGAATAAAGCCTACATGCATGTGTGGTAACAGAGTTCGAAAACTTTTCTAAAATCATGAAGCTCTGTTTTTCTGAAGAGAAAGGTGAGTAACACTTTTAACCTAAGTTTTAAACTTGTTGCATGTTAATATTTAAATGCTTAAATATATTTGTGTGAATTTTTATAAGTTCATTTCTCTGTGTGATTGTGAAGTGGAATGTCAGCACATTGGAAACCTGTAAAACATCTTTGTTACAAACTTTCAAGCTCAGATTTAAACAAAAAAATCATCTCTGCTTAATATATTGATTTATAGGGCTTAGTATCTAAACAAGATAGGTTTGTTTGATTATAAAGCGAATTTTAAAATTTGAATTTTGAAGTTGCAAGGTAGAAATGCTCTGAAGAAACTTAAAGAACAGGAAATGTTTGATATGAGTAAATTTCAAACATTTTAAAATATCAATTCAAGTTTATAACTTGAATTCTTATCTGTAATTAGGATTTTTAAAACTATAATCACATTTTCGTGTTTAGTAATTAAAGAGTATTTATGTGATGATTGTTTTGGGGTTATTAGAGGATCACTGGTGATCCTAGTGGTTGGAGAGGCTGGAATTTTGTCTGAAGGTAGATGGATGACTGGGAAGTGTGGCAAAAATGATCGGTGGATGGTCTGAGTATGGTGGTGGCTGTGGTTGCTATTTTGATTTCCTAAACCTAGTTTTGACCTGGGTTGTAATATTATTTAGCTCGATCACCCTGGTTCATCGAGTTTGCTGGAACTCGGCGGAGTAGTTGCTGGAACATGGTCGAAGCAGTAGCCGGAGGTGGTGGTACTCCGGTGGTCGGAATTTGAAGCGCGGCGAAGTTACAGGTTTTGGATTGTTTGCTTATTGAGTTTCCAGGTTTGGATTAGGCACTCGATTTTGATTCGAGCAAATATGGTGATTTTGGAGGGCCGTGTTATTATTAGGCGATGGTCGTGGATTGATTGAAGTGCTGGTGGATGGCCGGAGATGGCCAGAGCCACGGTGCACGTGCACTGTGCATTTGAAGTTCTGTTGAACTTTGTGTGTGTGCAACTCGGGGAAGACTCGAGTCATTCGAGTACGTGACTCGAAGCAGCAGGGCAAAGGACTCGAAGTAAAATAGGTATCGGCTCGAGTAATTTTGTTAGTTTCAGGTTTTGTCTCTGAAACCTGACTGTTTCAGGTTTTTAAGTTTTAAAACTAAATTTTTAATAAATGGGAAGCAAAGAAAGTTTTTAAATTATGAATTCAAATGAAATTGAGTTCCAGACTTCAAATAAATAATTTGTAGAAATAAAATATACAAAAAAAACCTGTACAGTATTTTATAAAGTGATTTATAAAAATCTGAAATGAGATTTAAAACATGATTTTAAATTTAAGTTTAAAAATCTGAATGGTAAATCTGAATTCAAATTTGAATTTAAATTTTAGGATTTGGAAAGGAAATAAGTTGATAAATTAAGATTGAATATTATAATATTTTATAACATGTGTTTTATAAACCTGAAATGAGATTTTAAAACAAAATTTTAAATTCAATTTTAGAATGTGGAATTAAAACATGATTTTGAATTCTGGTTTGAAATAAAATAAGATTTTGAATTTAAGTGTTTCAAATCACTTGAATATATTTAAAGTATATTTTAAAATTATTTAAAATGATTATGGGTTAAACTATTTTTAAACTTACCTTGGAAGGTAAGTAATTCTTTTAAAATGAAATAAAAAGGGTTTAAAATACTTAAACTTTGTTTAAGTTTAAACTTGATTTCATTTTTGTTTAAATGGAATTTAGAGAAAATGTAAAAGCAAATTGTTTTTAAATTACTTTGATAATGATATTTAGATCATTAATAAGATTAATGATTATTATTAAGTTAATAAGAACTTAATAATTTATAACTCATTAAATGATTAAGGTGATTAAGTTTGTGATTAATTAATTTAATTAATTAATAATTAGGTTAAATAATTGAATAATTAAGTATTTTATTTAATTAATTAAAGGATTAATAAGTTAATTAAAATTGATTAAATAGTAATTAAGAAATCAATCAATTAAATAAGATTTGATTTAATTTAATTAATGATTTGAATTTATTAATCAAGTAATTAATAATTAATTAAGTTTTTTATTTTCACTTGATTAATTAAATAAATTAGAGATTAATTAAATGAGTTTTGTAGATAATTAAATTTGTAATTAATATTGATTAAATTCAGTTAATTACTTTGAAAAAGTAATTAAAGATTTGTTATTGGTTAATGAAGGTCATTAACTTAGTATTATTTTATAGTTAATTAATGTAATTAATTTTGATGATTAATTGGATTAATTAATTTAGAGATAATCATTTGAGGATTGTTTAAATGTAATTACTTAATGAAGTAATTAAGGAAATTGATTACTAATTGTAATTAATTAATTTTTTTTGATTAATTAAGTTAATTAATTAAGTTTAATTAATTTAAATTAATCACTGGTTGATTTGAGAAGTAATTACCAATGTAATTAAAAATGAATAATTACTTAGTGATGTAATATTACTTGATGTAATATTACTTGATGTAATTTTGATTTAAGGATCCTTGAATAATGGAGGAGTCTTGGAAAATTAATTACTTTGTGTAATTAATATGTAATCAATATGCAGAATAATTACTTAAAATAAGTAATTAATAATTAATTACTTAGTGTAATTAATTTAGGTTTGATAATTGAGTTATTTAAAGATAATTAAAGATGAAATTGATTAAGTTGGTTACTTAATGTGATCAATCAAGAGTGATTAATCAATATGGATAATTGATAATTAATTTAAATAGGGTAATTATGAATAGATATAATTTGGGATTATTAATTTAAATAATTAATGATGTAAGTAAGGATGGATTAATTAAGAACAATTAATCGATGAAGGGATTAATTAATGTAATTAATTAAGCATTAATGTAATTAATTATAATTAATTAATTAATGAAGTAATTATAGGTTAATTACTGAATTTGGTTTGGAATAATTAATTTGTGAAATTAATTGGAGGTTAATTACTTGAATGTAATTAAAGAATAATTAATCAAGATGATTAATTAGGGTAATTTATTTGAGGGTAATTAATTAATTGATTTATAATTAATTAAGGAATATGTAAGCAAGATTTATATGGATGAGTAACTAATTTAATTCATTTTAAATTAATTAAGGAAGAAGTAATTAATTTAATTCATTTTAAATTAAATTATAGAATGATGATTAATAAGTCATTGCTTGTGAATGTTGTTTGATATTGATTACCCTGAATGGTTGAGATCTCAGATATGAGATATATGATGTTGTGTGATTTGGATGCTATGGTTGCATTGGAATTGATGATATGAATTATCTGTTTGGGATGATAATATAGATTATCTGTAGTGATGATAATATGGATTATCTATTGTGATGTTGTGTATTATCTATCTATGTGTATATAGATAATATTGAATTGAATTGTTTTAAACATTTAAAACAACTTGGACCTAAAAGACACGTTTTGGATTTCGATGTGACCGGGATCGAGTTTCCATGTTTGGATATCTGAAAACCACATTGATCCAAATTAACGATAGGTCGTGAATCTCAAATGAAGATGAAGATTCAGAGTGCAAGGGTTATCGTCATTAACTCTGAGGGTGATTCCAAAATGAGTGTAACAAGATAATGCCTTCGGTTTCGTTCGAACCCGGAACGAACTTGTATGGATTGGATGCTTTTAGAACATCGTCAGGTGGACGATGAGCATTCTAAGAGATATGTTCTCTAAAGGTAATCATAGCCTCAAGCCTCATCAACCGAGAATGGCTAAAACAGGGGGGTGCAGCAAGGCTTCGTGGGTAGCCCCCATTTGAGAGTGAGATTTACCCATGTCTAGAGGTCCCTTTATATTCGGCTGTGTGGGCAGTTGGTTGCAAACAACTGCGGGGTTGTCTTGTTCGGGACTGTCCAGTAAGGAATGGTTCCAACCTTGTGTTGCAGGGGAGTTAGGGTGGCTCCTCGGTACGGTGATCTAGGCCACGTACTGTGACGGGCGGTACCCCAGTAGCCCTGCCATTGATGGAATCCAAAAAGTGTCGTACGTATTAGTTGTGCCCAACTATGTTGGAACGTGAGATGTAAGCATTCCAGCTATTTCTGTATTTTACTTGAAAACCCTAGACACTATTATAATATCACCGGATTTCCTATCAAATGTTTTGGTAAGCGTAAGGTAAAAACTTTTCCATGTTTATGGGCATGAAGTCTTACGTGATACCTTTCTCTTCAAAAGGTTTTTAAATTTAAGCAACCTTAACCTGTTACTCACACCAGACCCATGTCTGACCAGGAGTTTATCTTTTGTTTTCTTAAACTCTTGGGTACTCAAATTTTTACGAGTAGCCAAGGGATCCAGGTTGGCTTTGACGAATATTGGAGGAGCAATAGAGCAGGAGGCTTCTGCGTTGTAGATATATAGTTTTTCGCTGTGTGTTCTCTGAGTTGGTATATTTTGTTGAGTTGTATTAAGTTGTAAGTACTAGACAGGTGTTTATAACTGTCTAGCATATGTGATGTGTATGCTGTGTATCTCTGATTCATATTGTATATTATGTAATACTTATGTTATTAATATAATTTATTCGTTCCGCTGTTGAGATTCTAGTGTTGTTTCTTCTTTCTCTTCTTTCTCTTCTTTCTTTTCTTCTTCTATCTCTTTCTTTCTTAATAGATGATGCGATTTTATGGGAGTAGAAAGTCGGGTCGTCACATTTAAAATCTATATAAACATAACATATTAATATAAAAGCTTGAATAATTAATATGAAATGGGTATAAACATTTGTAACATTTAAATGAAGTTTATGACATTTGTATGATGATAATAACACATATGACATTTGTAAGCTTAGGATGATAGAAACTAACAAGTGTCATTTTTTAAAAATAAATAAATAAATGATAAATATGATATGATTGTGTATAACAAGTGTCAAATCACCCACCTAAAATGATTTCTAGGCTTTGATCTCTATAAAAAGTGTTTGATTGTGTATAACATCATTTTTTAAAATAAATCCGAGCAAAATTCTTTGGTAAATATTTCAAAATTTTGAATATTACATAGAAAATCCATCAATGTCACAAATTAGATTTTTAAATCTTTACGCTTTGACTATATAACCAGATTCGTTATCTAAAATGATGAATTTTAAAAATAATATTGAGATTTTTAAGTTGATAAGTGTTGAGAAATCTTGGGTTGATCATATTTTGGTTTGGGGATAAATTATGGCGATCGAAAATTTGAGGAATACGAGTTCTTGGCTGTAGTAGGTTTGGATGTCGAGATGTACCGGAAAATTGGTCGGAAGGGTTAGCATTTGCCCTGGTGGCGCGACAAGGTTATAATAAGGTTTAGGGACGAGTTTGGTCGTCGATGTGTTGAGTGATAATCGTGTCGTCGTTGGTGGAATCGAGTGGATCAGACCAAGGGGATTAGGAGGAGGATGGATTGGCGAGTCTCCAGGGAAGGAGGCATGAACTCTGGTGGTAAAGATGGTCGGCAGGGGGTGGTTGCTGATGATCGAATGGTTCCAGGTAGGTTCTTTTGTACTCAAATTCAATTTTGAGATCATGCTAAAGTTCTGGGTGATGCGATGCTTGGTGAAGGGCTTTGATGACTTGCGAGTGACCTCGGCGACGACCAGTGGCCTGCATGTGCACGCATGCTCGAGGAGAGTCTGGTTTGGGTTTGATTTAGGATTGATGATGATTTCTCAGGACGATCTCGAGGAGCTTCCGTGGGTGACTCGAAGTATAAAGGTATCGACTTGACTCAGGAATTTTGTGGTGTGGCACAAAGGAAAACTCGAGTTATCTCGGGTTATGGCTTTAATAGTTTTAATCTTTAAAATTAAAACAAGTTTTGAAGGTGTAATAATTTCTTAACTAATCCTTTTATTTAATGAATGCCTAATTAAGTATGGGTTAATTAAGGGTTTTAAAATAAATTATTTTAAACTATTTTTAGTTAATTAAGTTTATAATGTTTTTATATATATGTAGCATTTGTCTTAAAAGTTTATTTTACTAAACTTAACACTTTAACTGGTAAAAAAAATTAAGGAGGTGAAGTGTTTTCTAATCATAAATTCAACTTAAAGATTTTAAGTAAATAGGTTAATGATAAATTTAAATTAGAAGGGTATTAAATAAGATTTAAATGTTAATTAACTAAGTTAATTAAAGGATAATTACTTAATGTAATTAATTGGGAGGTAGCTAATGAATGTAATTAAGGGTTGGATCTTTAACTAGTGATTAAGTGATGATTAATTGATTAATTAATTAATGTAATTAATTTTGAGTTAATTAATTAGTTTAATTAATTAGTTTAATTAATTAAAGATAATTTTGAATTAATTAAGTATAATTACTTAGTGAAGTAATCAATGGATAATTACTAAATATAATTGATTGGGGAGTTAATTACTGAATGCAATAAATGTAGAGAGTAATTGTTGATGGAAAGTAATTAAAGAAAATTACTTAATGGAAGTAATTAAGGGTTAATTACTTAGTGTAATTAATCAAAGGATTAATATAATTAATTAAGGAGCTAATTAATTAAGGTAAGTAATTAAAGGATGGTTAATTACTATCTATGATTAATTAAGGTTAATTAATGAACGTGATTAATTTAAGGATTACTTGCTAAATGTAATTAATTAAAAGAACAATTAATTATTGGAAGTGATTAGAGGATCATTAATGAATGCCATTAATTAATAAAAGATTAATTAATGTGAATGGTTACGGCTAATTAATCTATGTGATTAATTAAAAGACAATTACCAAATGTAATTATAAGATAATGAATCAAGGAGGATTAATTAAGATGGATCATTAATTGGGTTGAAATTAATTAATGTTAGGTAAGCAGGATTAAGGTAATCCAAGTGATTGAAGTTGGTAATTAATTTAATTGGAGATGAATCAATAATTAATTAGGAATTATATATCTAATAATCTTGCTTATGGAAGATAGAATAATATTGGATGGCTTGGATTGTTGATGTCTCAGATAGACAATTTAGATGTGCTATGATATAATGGGTTAAATAGTAATATTGTGAGTTATTTATCGATAATGAATTGTTATATGGTATCATATCCTGAATATGTATGGTATTGTTTAAAACTTAACAATTTGGATTAGAAATGATATTGTACGAAGAGACCGGGGTCGGGTATCAGTAATACCCGAAACCACTTCGATTAGTAAACTAAATTCTTTATAAATTGGGTATGTGAAATTAAACAGGCTAGAGTGGAATGAATTGAGTAACATGAACATTTAACCTTAGACTGTTGTATGGGATAAATGATTTACTATAAGAACTCATAGTAAGGCACGAGTTACCCGGGATTTCAATTACGTTTAAAGCTTAGTATTTCAAATTGCATGGGTTTACTCACTCTCGTTTACAGCCTGACCCGTGTGTTACTTTGATGTAATGCTCGGGTCAGACCAAGTATTACAGATTTTCAGGTAAGGACGTTCTGGAGCTCAGGAGGCGAGCTAGATGGCAGGAACGTATGGAGTGTATTCTGCTTTGATTTATTGTAGATTATCTAGGACATGTTGATTTTAACTGTCCAGTGTTTTGTGTAAATGTTGTAACTTTTATGTATTGATGTAAATTAATTGATACAGTTTTTCCTTATATAACTGCTATTTATTTGATATTATATTTTGATCCGCTGCGAATGTGAGAGTCAGTATTTTGTTGTTTCTGTTTCTTCTTCTTCTATCTCTTTTCTTCTTTTCCCTAACTATCTAGAATTTTCGAGGTCGAAAATTCCGGGTCGTTACATTTGGTATCAGAGTAAAGTTAAGCGAGAACCTTAGCTCTGGTGGGTTTACTCGTCAAGAATAGGGTCAGTGTTACCCTAGGATGAGTTGAGTGTGTGTGACGACCCGGAATTTTGGGCAATATCAATTTAATAATCTGCATTAATAATTAAATTGATTTGATAATTTTCCTTTATAATTTTAAATTTAAATTGGTAAATTTAATCTTTTAAAGGCTAATAAATATATAATCTAGCAATATTTATTTAGATCTTTTCTAACAATTTAAAATTGGCAAGATTTATCTTTCAAAGTTAAAAATATGTTCTTTTTATAATATATATATATTTGTATATATTGTGAATAGGAGGTCTTTTTTTTAATAAAAGATGTATTTTCAAATTGTAATATATATATGTTATGATTTGAAGTTGTTTTAAAATTTAATATTATAATTCTCAAACTAATGGCAAAAAAATATTTTCTATTTAAAATGTTTATGTATATTTGTGTATTTTGAAGTTTCGGTTTTAATTTAATAAAAGTGTTCAAATTTTAAATATATATATATATATATTGTAATTTGGAAAATATAATTTAATATAGTATTTTTAGAAAAGTGTATTTGGAATTTTAATTTACATTTCTTAAACAATCAAGATATTTTTTTTTTGATTTAAGAATATATGTATAAGATTTTATTTGAATATAATTTGTTCTTTTAAAAGTAATTTATATGTATGTACTAAGATAAGTGTTATTGAATAGAAAAGTTAATTTAAAAAGGCTTTATATTTACATTTAAATTAAATGAAAGTATATATAAAATACTTAAAGACACGTGTTAAGATAATATACATCTATGTAACATATGTAAGGTAATTAAGAGATAAGTGGATAAATGTAAGCATTGAAAACAAGTGTCGTTCAAATGAAATTTTATTTTCTTTAATTTTCAATAAATCATAACTAAGTTTATAAAACATACATTTCTTCCTTTCTTCAATCTCTTTTCTATTCTCAGCTGAAAAAAGAAATTTTCAAAACCAAAAATTAAACCTGTATACATTTTTCCAAAATCTAATAAAAATCCTCAAAGCAAATTTTCAAAGCCTGTAACAATTATCAAAACATTTTCAAAGCTGAAATCTAGAATTCAAATCTGCAAACAAATAGAAGATCAAGCAACTAAATCAAGTTTAACAGCAAGTTTCAGCATTTAAATGCAAGATTTACAGGCATGCAAAGAATTCAACTTCAATAGCTAAGCAAAAACTCAAAATAAGCAATTCCAGGAAACAAATTGAAAGCCTGGAGTGCTCTTTGTTCTTCAAGTTCATGTGAGTAAACTTTTTTTTTAAACAGTTTAAGTTTTGATTGGCTCTAATGCGTGTGTTAATCTGTGAATTGATATTGATGTTGCATGAAAATCTTTCGGTGTTTATATAATTTAATTGGTAGATATGTACATATCAGTAAGTAGGTCTGTATATATATAAATACGCTGTTATCTGTTGTTTCAGTCCAGGTTTTACTTTCAAAAATTGAAATCTCCCAATAACATCAATATTAGACTTTGATGATTAAATGGAAGTTGTTTGTTAATGTATGATAATAATTTTAAAAATAGTTTCTGAATTTTGAATTAACAAACAATTTTTAAAACAGGAATAATAGTAGAAAATGAATAGTGGTCAGAAATAAATCATCATAATTTCTAAATTCGATTATATATACAGATTAGTGACAGGAAATAATGAATTTAGGTGAAGATATCATGATTTTTAGATAAGTAAATGTTTGGATATTCTGGGATGACCAGAATTTGGATTTTGATCGAATTCCGATGTTCGGCATTGAGGTGAGTGCCGAACTTTGGGTTGGAGGTGGCCGAAGTGTTGTCGGTCTCGGGAAAAATAATAGAGTATTTTTCTGGTGGTTGTGGAGGCCAGGAAGGATCGAAGTAGGGTTCGAAGAGCAGTTTGGTCGAGTTTGTGTTCGAAGTGATTTCGTCACCGTGGGGAGCCCGGAGTAGTTCGCGCTGGTGGGGATGCGAGCTGGATGATGCGACGTAGCTCCAATGAGGTGGATCGGTGATCTTGAGGTTAGAGGCGACAGGGAGAAGGGGTTTTTCCGGACATGGTGGTTCCAGTAGGGTCGATTTTTTAGCTCGATTTTGTTTCGTTGGATTTTCGTTCGATCTGGGTTCTCGCTTGAGTTCGTATGGGTTCAAGTGGTCGTCGACCATTGCCGCGACGATCGCCAGAGGTTTGCGGCGTTGGTGCAAGTGCACGTCGAATCTGGGAGGATGGGTTTTGTTGGAGGCTCGGGTTTTGTCTCGTGCGATTGGGAAATTGACTCGAAGTAGATGCAGATGGGTGCGACTCGAGGTAAGCATAGGTTTTGTAGGGGATGGACTTGGGTTGATATGGCTTTTGCTCGAGAATTTTGGTATATGAACTTGAGTTTGTTGTGGTGGTTATCTAGTTTCAAGTAGAGAAAAATGTTGTAAAGGAAAACAAGTCTGCATAATTTTAAGGCAAAATTATGTAAGAAGAACTCAAGTTTAAATTATAAAACAAGTTTTTCAAAACAAATGAAAATCAAAAATTTAATGGTATTTAATTTAATATATTTTCAAATTTAAAGGTATAAGATGCTTGGTTTTAAAGTATTTTATTAAATTAATTTGAATTTTAAATTCAAGATATTTCCAATATAAATATTTGATCAAGTATTAAGAAAATTCAAATGAGTTATAATAAGAATGTTTTTAAGTTAAGTTATGTCCAAAGAAATTATAAAGGGATGTTTATATTAGATTTAGAATATATTTAAATGAATAAGTTTAAAATTGAGTTTTCAAAGATAAATATTTGTTTAATTCAATTAAATATGTTTTAAAAGGGTTTTCAATAATTCCGAGTATATTAAAAATTAAGTGTTTGAATTGTTTTGTTTTAAAAGTAAAATCATATTTCAAATTGATTTTTAAATTGGTTTTAATGAAGTTAACGATTGAAGTAAATATTTAATATAAATGCAAAGTTTATTCTTAATTAGTTAAGTTGAGATTAATTAAGAATAATAATTAATAAAATAAATTAAAGTTTAATTACTATGTAATTAAGGATAATTACTTAATGAAGTAATTAGTGAATGGTTAATGAATTAATTAGAGATTAAGTGATTAATTAATTGGTTAATTCATTAATGTAATTAATTTTAGATAAATTAATAAGTCTAATTAATTGAAGATAAATCACTTATGATTAATTAAGTGTAATTACTTAATGAAGTAATTAATTAAGGATTATTAATTAATGTAATTAATTAATAATTACTTAATGAAGTAATTAATGGATAACTACATAATGTAACTAAGAAGAGAAATTACTTATGGAAGTAATTGAATGGAAGTGATTAGGGGTTAATCACTTGGTGTTATTAATTAAAGGATTAATTAATATAATTGATTTGAAAATTAATTAATTAGTTAAAGAGTAATTAATTAATTAAAGGATTAAGGTTAATTAATGATGTGATTAATTACTTGTTAAGGTAATTAATTAAGAGAGTAATTACTAATGGAAGTAATTAGAGGATAATTACTTAATGGAAGTAATTAAGGGTTAATTTCTTAGTTAATTTGGTTAATTAATGAATGTGATTAATTAATTAATTAATGTGATTAATTTAAGATTAATTACTAAGTATAATTAATTAAAAATGTGATTAATTAATGAAATAATTAATTAAGTATTATTAATTATTTTAATTAATTAAAAATTACTTAATTAAGTAATTAAGAATTAATTAATTTGTGTAATTAATCAAGGATTAATATAATTAATTAAGGAGTTAATTAATTAAGGAAAGTAATTATAAGATGATTAATTACATTTTAAGATTAATTAAGATTAATTAATGAAGGTGGTTAATTTATGATTAATTATTTAATTAATTAAAGGGTTAATTAATTAATAAGGATAATTAATTATATAATTGATGAAATTAATCAAGGTTGATTAATGGAAGTAATTAATTAAAGTATAATTAATTAATTGTAATTAATTAAGGATCAATATAATTAAGTACAGTTAATTAATCAGTAGAAGTAAATGGAGAATCATTAATTAATGTAATTAATGATAGTAATTAAAGGTTAATTACTGTATATGGTTAAGGATAATTAATTTGTAACTAATTAAAGGATAATTACTTAATGTAATTAAAGGATAATTAATCAAGGGAGACTAATTAAGGTAGATCATTAGGAGATGATTAATTAAGTTATTGGTAATTAATTAATGATAAGTAAGCAGGATTAAGGTAATCTAAGTGATTAAAGGTTAATAATTAATTTAATTAAAGGTTAATTAAATTGATTAAGAGTGAATCAAACCTGCTCATGGATGATTGATTTATATTGGATGGTTGATATTGAATGATTTGGAGATGATATCTCTGATATATGATATGGCTGCTTTGTGAGATGATTGATTGATATGAATTATCTATATGTGATATTGTGAATCATCTATCTGTTTATGTAATTCTGAATATAAGTTGAAATTGTTTAAACCTTTAAACAACTTGGACATTAAAATGGCGTTTGGATTTCAGTGAGACCGAGATCGGGTTTCCGTGTTTGGATATCCGAAAACCACATCGGTCCAAATTAAACGTTAGGTCGTGAATCCAAGTGAAGAGCATAGTGAAGACTCAAAGTGTAAGAACTATTCGTCAGTGTAACTCTGAGGGTGATTCCGAGATGAGTTTGACGGAGATAGTACTTTCAGGTTCGAGATGGTGATTCAGAGTGCAAGGGCTATGGTCGTTAACTCTGAGGGTGATTCCAAAATGAGTGTAATGAGATAGTGCCTTCGGTTTCATTCGAACCCGGAACGAACTTGTATGGATTGAATGCTTTCAGAACATTGTCAGGTGGGCGATGAACATTCTAAGATAGATGTGCTCTATAAAGTTAATCGTAGCCTCAAGCCTCATCAACCGGGAATGGCTAAAACAGGTGAGGTGCAGCAAGGTTAAGTGGGTCATGCCCAAGTAGGACGAGATTTACCCCTGTCTAGAGGTCCCTTTCTATTTCGGCTTAGTGTGTGGTTGGTCGCGCCAAGCACGGGGTGGTCTTGTTCGGGACTGTCCAGTAAGGGATGGTTCCGGCCTTGTGTTGCAGGGGATTGGGAGTAATCCTCGATACGGTGATCTAAGCCCCGTACTGTGATGGACCGTACCCCAGTAGCCCTGCCATTGATGGAAACCCATTCTTCCTACGTGCCCTTATGGTTTTGATTGTATTACCAACTTTTGTGGCTAGTAGCTGGAATTTAATGAATGTAACAATTTCGGCTATTTTCTATTTACTTGAAAACCCTAGACACTATTATAATATCACTGGATTTCCTATCAAATGTTTTGGTTAGCGTAAGGCAAAAACTTTTCCATGTTTATGTGTGGGAAGTCTTATGTGATACCTTTCTTTTCAAAGGTTTTCAAAGTTAAACAATTTTAACCCGTTTACTCACACCAGACCCATGTCTGACCCAAGTGTTTATTTTCTGTTTTATTAAACTCTTGGGTACTCATATTATGTATGAGTAGTCGAGAGATTCAGGTTAGCTTTGACAAATTCTGGAGGAGATTTGGAGAAGGAGGCTTCAGCGTATTAATATTATTGTGTTTCTGCTATGCTAGTGATTATGTTTGTATCTCTGTGATATCTTGACTTGTATAGTTAGACAGATGTTTATAACTGTCTAATGTTTATAACTATATAATATGAGTTGTATAAGTTGTGTAACTTTGATGTATATGATACTATGTAATATTTTATGTGATATATTATATTTCATTCGTTCCGCTGTGAGAATCTATTGTTGTTGTGTTTCTTCTTTCCTATCTTTTCTTCTTCTATCCCTTTCTTTCTTAAATCATGATGCGTCTTTCTGGTAGATGGAAGACGGGTCGTGACAGTTGGTATCAGAGCAAGATTGAGTGAATACCTAGGCTTTGGAGTGATTTCTATCTTTCTTGAGAGAGCGTACTTGTATTTATATATATATATATATGTATATGTATGTATATATTTATATATCTACCTGATCTGTTGGGATACCTGTTTGGATTTTCCAACATAAGTTATAAAGGTAGATAGGGTAGTGGTGTGTGTAACACGACTACCAATGAATTGGAATTCGAATGTTTGAGATTGGTAGAGTATATGTCGAGACTGTAGATCTAATACTGTCTCGAGTGAGCTTTGTAGCTTGGTGTAAGGATTTCCCTTATCTCTAAAGAAAATCTTTTTAAAGATTCGAAGTCCATCTTGGAGGTGTGAGTTTGGTGGTGCTTGGGTGAGCGGATTTACTAGAGTTTGGTTCTGTCGGATGTGCAGAAGCAAGTGATGGTATCTTGGCAACCGTAGGAAGGAGTTTTGTCTGTTTTGGAATATGAGACTAAGGTCAATAAGTTGTTTATGCTTGGTTTGAAGCCCGAGTTTCTTGAGAGGATGCATGCCCATCTCAAGGAGTCTTGTGTGCAGTTTATTGACGGCTTTTGGAGTTCGAAGAGCCTTTGGATTAGAAGTCTTTGGTTAGAAGTGGTAGCAGTGCAGCTTAGAGGTGTTCTATATGCCTATAAAAAAGTCTCTTGGCATAACAGGGTGTGTGTGTGTATATATATATATAGACCTACTTACTCATATATACATATCTAACAATTAAATTATATAAACACTGAAAGATTTTCATGCAACATCAATATCAATTCACAGATTAACACATGCATTAGAGCCAATCACAACTTAAACTGTTTTTAAAAAAAAGGTTTACTCACATGAACTTGAAGAACAAAGAGCACTCCAGGCTTTCAATTTGTTTCCTCAAATTGCTTATTTTGAATTTTTGCTTAGCTATAGAAGTTGAATTCTTTACATGCTTGTAAATCTTAGATTTAAATGCTGAAACTTGCTGTTAAACATGATTTAGTTTCTTGATCTTCTTTTTGTTTGCAGATTTGAATTCCATGTTTTAGCTTTGAAAATGTTTTGAGAATTGCTACAGGCTTTGAAAATTTGCTTTGAGGATTTTTATTAGATTTTGGCAAAATGTATACAGGTTTAATTTTTGGTTTTGAAAATTTCTTTTTTCAGCTGAGAATAGAAAAGAGATTGAAGAAAGGAAGAAATGTATGTTTTATAAACTTAGTTATGATTTATTGAAAATTAAAGAAAATAAAATTTCATTTGAATGACACTTTTTTTCAATGCTTACATTTGTCCACTTATCTCTTAATTACCTTACATATGTTACATAGATGTATATTATCTTAACACTTGTCTTTAAGTATTTTATATATACTTTTATTTAATTTAAATGTAAATATAAAGCCTTTTTAAATTAACTTTTCTATTTAATAACACTTATCTTACTACATACATATAAATTACTTTTAAAAGAACCAATTATAGTCAAATAAAATCTTATACATATATTCTTAAATCAAAAAAATAAAATTATCTTGACTGTTTAAGAAATATAAATCAAAATTCCAAATACCCTTTTCTAAAAATACTATATTAAATTATACTTACCAAATTACAATTTATATATATATATATTTAAAATTTGAAACACTTTTATTACATTCAAACCAAAACTTCAACATACTCAAATATACATAAACATTTTTAGATAGAAAATATTTTTTTGACGTTAGTTTGAGAATTATTATATTAAATTTTAAAACAACTTCAAATCATAACATATACATACATACATATTACAATTTGAAAATACATCTTTTATTAAACAAAAGACCTCCTATTCACAATATATACCAATATATATTATAAATAGAACATATTTTTAACTTTGAAAGATAAATCTTGCCAATTTTAAATTGTTAGAAAAGATCTAAATAAATATTGCCAGATTAAATATTTATTAGCCTTTAAAAGATTAAATTTACCAATTTAAATTTAAAATTATAATGGAAAATTATCAAATCAATTTAATTATTAATACAGATTATTAAATTGATATTGCCCAAAATTCCGGGTCGTCATATTGTGTGTCTATATGTATGTATGTATGTATGTATGTATGTATGAATGTATGTATGTATGTATGTATGAATGTATGTATATGTGGGAGCGTACTTGTTATTTTCTTATAGAAAGGTTTTAAAAATGGTTTTAATGAGTGATTTTTATAAAAGCTTATATTCTATATGTAAAGCAATAATTGGTTGTTTTGACTCCAACACTGTAGCGCGTGATAAGCTAGTATACGCCAAGGCTCTGATTGAGATTTCTCCCCATAAGCCTCTTCCTACCTCTATTCATGTCCAGCTAGCTGTTGGACACGTGGTTGATGTGCGTGTTCGGTATGGATGGGTCCCTGACATTTGTACCTCCTGTCACTCTTTTGGCCATATTGCCTCTGCCTGCTCGCACACTGTTACATCTGCTTCTGCACCTAAAATCCCTCTGCCTCGGCCTCCGTTAAGGAAATGAGTTCCTAAGGTCACTCTGGCTGCTTCTCAATCATCTGACCCTGTTCCTCCCCTCTCCTTAGCGCGGCCTGCTTCCCCAGTTCCTGGTGTTGTTCTTCCCTCTGCTGAGCCGGATCTTGTTGTTTGGGCTGATTCTGAACATAGTTGGGTTGATCTTCGTTCAGATATGAGATTCAACCCTGTGGATGACACCTATTTTAGATATGTATCTGATGATCTACTGGACCTTCGATGCCTTTATTACAAAATTTCTGGTGATTCCTTGGTTCTTGACTTGGATGGTTTGCATGCTCAGTTTAATTCTGTTGTTCTAGCTGATTCTACCTGGGATCGATCCTTTATCTACTCTACTGACGTTGACAGTTATGATCCTTCTCTGGCTATTCTATTTCGCCCCTTTTTCGGTCTTCTTGGGTGTGGATCTCTGGATTCTACCCGGGTTGTTGAGGGCGTTAGCGATTCTTCCTCTTCGGAGGAGAACTAGATTAGTAATTTAAATCTAGTAGCTGTGACATGTCTGTCATACTCCTATGCTGTAATTTTATTTCTTTATTACATAGTAGTCAAGGTGCCTCTACCTTACTCCTGTATTTCAACTTTATTACGTGCGTAATAAAAGTGGTCGGTCCACTATAAAACCGTCGGCCATGCCAAAAAAAAAATTATTTGGTTGTTGGATATTGAAATTGAATAAGAACTTAAGTGATATATATATATATATATATATATGTATGTATGTATGTATGTATGTATGTATCCAAATAAGGATTGAATACGATGAATTAGAATTGGTTTCAAACCAGAAAATAGAATGGTTATTGTGTTTAATAATGTGATGATTGTTTTCCAATAAACAATAAAATGTTTTAAGGAAGTAACCATCAGATGAGAATAACTTGTAAATTAGAAAGGATGTAAATTGAGAAGTTTTGAATCCTACGTCTAAAAACATTTGAAATTGTTTTCAAAATGTTAAGAGAAATAATAAATAGTATTATTCAGAATATTTCGAATGTGATCTTATTTTAAATAGTAGTTGTTTGAAAATTTAAAGGAGTATGTTTTGAAATATAACCAAGATGGTTTAAAATTTAAGTGTAACTTGATGTGCAAAGGAAATAAATATGTATATATGAGGGATATGCATAATATCAAAGATGATTTGAAATAAACTCTAAGTGTTGAGTTTTAAAATTTTACTTGGAATGTGATGTGGAAACCCAAAATGATAAGTTTTCGAACTTAGAAGTGGAACATTATTAATATGAAGTTAAAATTTGAAATGGGAGTTCAAATTGGGTAAGGTTGACTAGATTAAGTGAATTGAATTTAACTTTGGGAAAGTTAAATAAGTTTAGAACAAACAACCTGAATTGGAAATTTCAAAATGAAATTGAGATCTAACTTGGGAAGTTAAATGGTTGATTTGAATTGGGAGTTTCTGTGATCTCAAAATGGGTTTGAGATCTGAAAATTGGATATGGATGGACGTTTTAAAATAATTTGGATGATATCATTCCGTTGTTATTAATAATCTTTAAACTATAAATTGGATTTGTTTAAATAAATGAAGAATTGGATTATGGTAATATGTCTATTATAGAGATAAAATTGGGTAATAAATTGAATTTTCAAAATAAAATTGTTTTGAACTCTTATTCGAACTTTGAAATAAGTTAAGTAAAGATAATTTAAATTGGAATTTTGAAGTTTGGACTTAGAATTAAATTGTTTAGAGATTTAAGTTGTTTTAAAAGCAAAGGTTAAAATTTGATTTAAAGGATTAAATCAACATTTAAAAATTTAACTTAAATTTATGAAATTCGAGATGGTTTTAAGTTGAGATTTGAATAGAATTAGTTCAAATTGAATTTGATTTGAATTAATTGGAATTCTGATTGAAGATGGATAAGCATAAAATTCAAATGGAAAATTTAAATTGGATTAATTTAAAATGAAATTGAAGTTGAATGAGTTCAAATTCAAATGGGAAGTTGATTTCGATTTGGGATGGGAATGGAAGTTAACTTAATTTGAATTGAAATTGAAAGTTGATTGGAAATTGGCAATTGATTGGAAATGGAGATTGGGAAGTTATACAGTTTGGCTCTGGACTATTTTCAAATAAGTTGTTTTAATATAAACCTCTTTTTCCAAGCTACTTACTATACAATCTATCTTTTAAGGCCAAACTATTTTATACTTATTTTACAATTATTTTTGGAACTAGTTAACAATTTTACAACTGTTTTATAAACTGATTTCTATTTTTATAACCATCTTTTAACTAATTACTATTTTACAACTATTTTATAATTATTTAACTACTTTACAATTATTTTATAACTACTTAACTATTTTACAGCTATTTTACGAACTAATATTTTTTTTCAACTACTTATCTATTTTTAACTTTTCAGGCTATTTTCTAAATTTAAGCTGGTCAGAGCAAACTGTCTATGATTAAATATCCATTTGAGATAAGAATTGTAGTGATAATCCAAATGGGGATTGAAGCAAATGTGGATAAGTGAATGGAATCAAAGTGAAGATGAATAGAATGAGAATTTATTTAGTACATAGGATGAATGTATATTATTCTATTCATGTAGTGATTTGATCCAGATTCGAATACAGAATTTTGAGATAGTATATCGATCCGAGTTGGGATTTTTCACTCGATTTTCGACGGCGAACCTGGATATGGATTTTTGATTGGTTCTGGAAATTCTCTATCATAATTATGACTATGCAAGGAGAATGACGGTTTCTGATCAAGAAACCAGATCTGAGTCCGCACTGGAAAGTCGGATGGACGATACTAGTTCGGAAGAGAAATTATGTGATCGAGTGAGAGATCAGATTGATATTGCATACGAATGATATGAGTACATCGTATGGGGTTGAATGAAAGTGATATTGGAAATTTGTGGATAAAACTGTAAAATGATTTTGAAATGGAAGGGTATAATTAGAAAAATAAATGACGAAATAAAATGGAAATTTGATATTTCTATGATTAAAGGTTCACTTTATAAAGAAAGGTAATATGGTTAATAACTTTATAAAGAGTAATCAAATTTGAATATTTGATTTGATATAAATAAGTTATATATATTTGGTAAACTCCCCTTGTTGAATCTATAGCCAGAAGAAAAGGATTTTGAAAGTATTTGAAGTATAAAAAGGGAATTTATACAAGTATAAAATGATCCAAAGATTTTCAAAGTTATATATATATATATATATATATATATATATATGAAGGTTCTTATGAGAATGATTTTGAGGATAGGTTTTTGGAAAGGCTTTTGATTTTTGGAAAAAATCAATTTTGGAACTTTGGAAAGCCTAGTTTGAGAATTATCGATTTTGAGAAAGGAGTATTATATGAGATTCATACTAGGTGTACTATTTGAAAGATACTATATGTGTATAATATAAAGTGTTTTGAAAATGGCTGTAGAGAAAAAGGTGCTCCCTTTAAATGAACTTCTCAGGAGTACCATAGGTTGCCTTGAGCCCCAAAGAGGGGGTTCTAAAGCGGATCTTGTGAGGAAGTCCGAACAAACTAAAGTTCCTGAGGATTATTGGGTAGCGAAAGTTGAGGGCGCTGATGCCTACAGAGGCATTTGGGTTATGCTGTGACGACAATGTAACTCGATGTCGCTGTGATCTACTGTGGACCTTAGCGGAAATCGTGTAGAGGTGATTGTCAACGGTCTATGCTTGATTTTGCAGGGATGGCAACGTAACATCGGTAGACTGCGATCTATGGTGGAGTGGAGTGGAGAAGTTTCATTTTTTTAGCAGCGGAATTCGAGGGCGCTGTTGCCTACAGTTATATTGGTTTTTGCTGTGATAGCAACGTAACCCCAGATGTAGCTGCAATCTGTAGTGGGTTCCATAGCGAAATTGAGGGGCATGGAGTGCCTACAGTTCTATGGATTTTTCCAGGATGGCAACGTAACCATTGGGTTAACTGCGACCATGGATGGGGATGATGATTTCCAGAGCATTCTCACCAAAAAAAAATGTTTCCTTTATTTTCAGAAATGTTTTCTATATTTACAATAAAATTATTTTTCAAGTATTTTCACTGGTGTTGAAAATGGGCCTACTAAGTACTTGTAGATTTTCAGTCCTACGATTGATCAACGTATGACCGAATTTTTGTGAGAATAAGGATGGACTTAGTAAAACATCGAGTTATAAAAGTATTTTTATAAAAACTATTTTAGTAATATTATTTAGATTTTAAAAAGTGTTTTAAAATTGATTAAAGAATAATTTATCTGATTTTAAGTATTAAATAAATTCTCGCTTCGTTCCTTTTCGGGGACGAAAAGTTTCTATGGGGGGAGGAATGTGATAACTCGGATTTTTGGACATACGTTAATTGGAAATTTAACAGAATTAAATTTATTAAAACATTTATTTATAAATGAAACAAATAAATCTGATAATAAATAGTTATATCTGGATAAATATTTATCTGATAATCTCCTGGTATAATTATTTAAATTGGCAAGATTCATCTTTTCAAAAACTAACAAAATATGTATTTGATTTTTGTGTGTGTATATAAGTTGATTATAAATAGAACTCGGGTTTGAAACTCAAATTAATATCTTAAATTTATCTTTAAAGATATAAGTGAGGAGGAAATGTGTCAATGGAAATAAATAAACATAAAACACAAAAAATAAATATTTAGTAAGTTAAAATTTTAATAGCCTAAGTTTAAATAGAATTTAATAAAAGTATAAAATATTCTTTCTTTGTAGATATTTCATAGCAAATTTAAAGTCTATATAAACATAACATATTAATATAAAAGCTTGAATAATTTATATGGAAATGGGTATAAACATTTGTATGATTTAAATGAAGTTTATGACATTTGTATGATGATAATAACAAATATGACATTTGTAAGCTTAGGATGATAGAAACTAACAAGTGTCATATTTAATAAATAAATAAATAAATAAATGATAAATATGACATGAATATGAGATATCATCCCTACTCTTTTCTCATTTCTCTTCTATTTTCATTATCAAAAGAAATAGGAATATCCAAAGCAGTAAAACTAAAGCCAGAAAAAAATAAAGATTGAAATCAAAAATTAGAGCAGAGATTAACTCAGATAAACGATTAAAGCAAAGCGGTTTCAAGCAACTCATCACAAAATTAGATTTCAATAACAACTCAATTTCGAGTTAAAAACAGATTGGTTCCAGATGAAGGTTGTTCTCTGTTTATAAATAATAGGTGAGTAATCTCTGAAATTTGAGATATCTTGAATTTGTATATGATGATCCTTGAAATATTATGTGAATTATGCTGTGGATGTTGTGTAAAAATGATTTTATGAATATATATGTGTGTGTGTGTGTGTGTTGGTATCTATGAACATGTCTGGAACAGACATAACGGTCTATGTTGAATATTATAGATTTTAAAACCTGGTTTAAAAATTCAAATCACCCACCTAAAATGATTTCTAGGCTTTGATCTCTATAAAAAGTGTTTGATTGTGTATAGCATAATTTTCAAAAATAAATTCGAGTAAAATTCTTTGGTGAATATTTCAAAATTTTGAATATTACATAGAACATCCATCAATGTCACAAATTAGATTTTTAAATTTTCACGCTTTGACTATATAACCAGATTCGTTATCTAAAATGATGAATTTTAAAAATAATATTGAGATTTTTAAGTTGATAAGTGTTAAGAAATCTTCGGCTGATCATATTTTGGATTTGGGATAAATTCTGGTGATCGGCAATTTGAGGGGGGCAAGTTCTTGGCTGTAGTAGGTTTGGATGTTGAGGTGTATGGAAAAATTGGTCGGAAGGGTTAGCATTACCATTGTGGCGCGACGAGGTGATAATAGGGACGAGTTTGTCGAGGGGGGTCGAGGGGGGCGAGTTTGGTCGTCGATGTGTTGAGTGGTAACTGTGTCGTCATTGGTGGAATTGAGTGGATTAGACCAAGAGGATTAGGAGGAGGATGGATTGGCGAGTCTCCAGGGACGGAGGCGTGAAATCTGGTGGTATCGATGGTCGGCATGGGGTGGTTGCTGATGATCGAATGGTTCCAGGTGGGTTCTTTTGTACTCGAATTCGGTTTCGAGATCATGCTAAAGTTCTGGGTGGTGCGATGCTTGGCGAAGGGTTTCGGTGACTTGCGAGTGACCTCGGCGACGACCGGTGGCGATCGGAGTGGCCGTGCATGTGCGCGTGTGATCGAGGAGAGTCTGGTTTGAGTTTGATTTAGGGTTGATGATGATTTCTCGGGACGATCTCGAGGAGCTTCCGTAGGTGACTCAAAGTAGAAAGGTATCGGTTTGACTCAGGAATTTTGTGGTGTGGCACGAAGGAAAACTTAAGTTATCTCGGGTTATGGCTTTAACAGTTTTAATCTTTAAAATTAAAACAAGTTTTGAAGGTGTAATAATTTCTTAACTAATCCTTTTATTTAATGAATGCCTAATTAACTATGGGTTAATTAAGGGTTTTAAAATAAATTATTTTAAACTATTTTAAATTAATTAAGTTTATAATGTTTTTATATATATGTAGCATTTGTCTTAAAAGTTTATTTTACTAAACTTAATATTTTAATTGGTAAAAAAAAAGGAGGTGAAGTGTTTTCTAATCATAAATTCAACTTAAATATTTTAAGTAAATAGGTTAATGATAAATTTACCTTAGAAGGGTATTAAATAAGATTTAAATGGTAATTAACTAAGTTAATTAAAGGATAATTACTTAATATAATTAATTGGGAGGTAGTTAATGAATGTATTAAGGGTTGAACCATTAACTAGTGATTAAGTGATGATTAATTAATTAATTTAATTAGTTTAATTAATTAAAGATAATCACTTATGAATTAATTTAGTATAATTACTTAGTGAAGTAATTAATGGATAATTAATAAATGCAGTTGATTGCGGGTTAATTACTTAATGTAATTAATGTGGAGATTAATT
Organism: Allium cepa; assembly: GCA_030765085.1. Lineage (NCBI taxonomy): Eukaryota > Viridiplantae > Streptophyta > Magnoliopsida > Asparagales > Amaryllidaceae > Allium > Allium cepa. The sequence goes on from CM060931.1 coordinate 449,349,952, forward strand.
GTTGATGAAAAGTAATTAAAGAAAATTACTTAATGGAAGTAATTAAGGGTGAATTACTCAGTGTAATTAATCAAAGGATTAATATAATTAATTAAGGAGCTAATTAATTAAGGTAAGTAATTAAAGGATGGTTAATTACTGCCTATGATTAATTAAGGTTAACTAATGAACATGATTAATTTAAAGATTACTTGTTAAATGTAATTAATTAAAAGAATAATTAATTATTAGAAGTGATTAGAGGATCATTAATGAATGTCATTAATTAATTAAAGATTAATTAATGTGAATGGTTAAGGCTAATTAATCTATGTGATTAATTAAGAGACAATTACCAAATGTAATTATATGATATTAATCAAGGAGGATTAATTAAGATGGATCATTAATTGGGTTGAAATTAATTAATGTTTGGTTTGCAGGATTAAGGTAATCCAAGTGATTGAAGTTGGTAGTGAATTTAATTGGAGTTGAATCAATAATTAATTAGGAATTATATATCTAATAATCTTGCTTATGGAAGATTGAATAATATTGGATTGCTTGGATTGTTGAAGTATCTGATTGAAAATTTAGATGTGTTGTGATATAATGGGTTAAACAGTAATATTGTGGGTTATTTATCAATGATGAATTATTATGTGGTATGATATCCTAAATATGTATTGTATGGTTTAAAACTTGACTATTTGGATTAGAAATGATATTGAATATGAAGAGGCCGGGTCGGGTATCAGTAATACCCGAAACCACTTCGATCAGTCAACTAAATTCTTTATAAATTGGATATGTGAAATTAAACAGGCTGGAGTGGAATGAATTGAGTAACATGAACATTTAACCTTAGACTGTTGTGTGGGATAAATGATTTACTATAAGTACTCATAGTAAGGCACGAGTTACCCGAGATTTCAGTTACGTTGAAAGCTTAGTATTTCAAATTGCATGGGTTTACTCACGCTGGTTTCCAGCCTGACTCGGGTGTTACTTTGATGTAATGCTCGGGTTAGACCGAGTATTATAGATTTTCAGGTAAGGATGTTCTGGAGCTCAGGAGGCGAGCTGGATGGCAGGAACGTATGGAGTGTATTCCGTTGTGATTTATTGTAGTTTATCTGGGACATGTTGATTTTAACTGTCCAGTGTTTTGTGTAAATGTTGTAACTCTGATGTATTGATGTAAATTAACTGATACAGTTTTTCCCTTGTATAACTGCTATTTATTTGATATTATATTTTGAAACGCAGCGAATATGAGAATCTGTATTTTGGTGTTTCTGTTTCTTCTTCTTCTTCTATCTCTTTTCCTCTTTTCCTTAACTATCTGGAATTTTCAGGGTCAAAAATTCTGGGTCGTTACACAATGTGAAATAAATAAATTACCTAGATATCCTTTAAGAACATACCCTCCATTCATTTTGTACCACCTCATCACCACCTCCCCTTTACTACCTCCACATGTAAGGAATCAAGAAACCTCCCTCCCTTAACTGCCATATTTTCCCCTTGCATGTACTATGATGTCATGTACCTTATTTTATATTTATTTTATATTTTGGATAAAAGTCACATCTCTCTTTATGTTTGCTTAAGTGAATATATTTTTACAATATTATTATTAACCATACTTATGTTAATACTATATGTATGTTTATAGGTTTACTAAATGTACACGATAATTCCAATAACATTTTAACGATGAAAAGTTTGAAATTTTGAAAACGATTTACGGTCACATATTCGATTTTTCTTCGAATTAATTATTTTGTAAACCCATTTTGAAAAATATTTCATCATCATAAGTTATTAATTAAAAGAGGGTATTCAATTATTAAAACCATTAATTTAATATTTAAAATAGTTTAAATATTCACAAATCAAAGTGATAAAATTCTTGGTCGTTACTTTCTCCCCCCTTAAAGAATTTCGAACCCGAAATTTCACCATATGAATACCCAATTCTATTCATAAGTCTGTATGAAGTTCATAGATCATCCATTTGTAAAATCTGATTTGATATCTACTCGAATACACACCATTACATACAAACTAGTATCGCTCATTCAATTCTCTAGTGTGGACTTCGATAAGGCTTCTTGATTAGAAGCCGTCGTTCTCCATACATATCAAAATCCGGTCTTATTCAAAAATCATTTTTGAAATAAAACTATATATTTAATCGTTGAAATATATATATATACATACACACACACATACATATATATGCATATACATACAACCCAAGTAACCTTGAAATTATACTAAGTAACTATGCACTACTATATAGTATCATATATTCCCTGACCAAGAAGGGTAATACTTAAGAGAAGTGTTACCATCCGAACACATTTCTTTTCCATTTATAGTTATTTTAGGCCGCTCGAACCAGTTAACTTAAAAATACTTCTTTTAAATTTCCAAAGTTTCCCCTTTAAAACAATACTTAACATATTTCCAAATACATAGTTTTTAACAAAATATCCATTAGTAACTTGTTCAGGTTCGTTTGAATCTGAACTCTTTTCAATCGTACAATGAAAAAGAGAATAATTTACATAGTGCACTACAACATTCTCCTAAGCAAACATCCACTCATCACATGGAAGATTATTCAGAACATCACAAATTGAAACTTATTTCCCGAACCAATCCAAAGAAAATGCATTTTCATAAAATTTTCATTCCCATAAATTTTTATACTTAAACAAAAATACTTTCATGTATTACCATTATTATTTTTCCTAAAATGTTGGAAATCATTTTTCAAAGCACCGGGATTTAAGTCCTCAAATTATTTTATTTATAAAACATATTATTATAAACCAAATTTATATAAAATAACTTCTTTACACAAAATCATTTCTCAAATTTTATTCCCAAAATATGCTAGATTTCTTTAATAAATATATTTATTGAAATTCCACTTTTAGCCTAACATTAGCATTGAACGCTTTATAGTCAAATTGCGAAACTTAATTCACAAGGTGTTCATTTCAATGTTTCCTCAATTTTATCTATCCAGCCCATGCCGTAGAAAGACAAATTACTTATAAATCAATAAACAATAGTCAATGCCCCAAACTGGACAAGGCAAACTAATCAAACCTTAAATGATAATAGTTCAATATTTTCGTTTCCTAACAAAAAAACACATCAAACTATATTAACTTTCGAAAATTAACCTTTTTATATAAAATATAATCCTAGGTAAATTATTTGCTTTACCAAATTTAGAAAAAATACCGTGTCAGTTTGCCTTATTCACGTGTTTAGAAACTCCTATCGACAATGTTGATCGGGCACGTCGACCAGAATTTGTAAGCCACTCAATATACCAATCAATACAGTATATAACATTTTATAGCACTAACAAATATGCTCTCATACATACATACATACATAAATATATATATATACACACACACACACACACACACACACATACACAACAGTCAAACTCATTCTAGGGTGTCACTTACCCTATTTCTAATGAGTTTACCCCACCAAAGCCAAGGTTCCTATTTAACCTTCAACTCTAATACCACGTGTAACAACCTGCCTTTTCGATCCTCAGAAGTCGACACTAGTTCATCCATGATATTCACGTGTCAAACATCCAAGTGCCGAGAAGACAGATCACTAGGGTGAAAGAAAAAGAAAATGGAAAGATAGAACATAATCTCACAACATGACAAGTAATATATAATATATCATTGAACTTTACATAAATAAAACTATTTTATACATATATCAATTGGGATGCAATTATCCAATCATCAGACCCTAGACAGTTGTAACAACCCGAAATTTAACCTGTTATAATTAATTCATTAATTAATTAAATAATAAAATAACTTTGTGAAATTATCAGAATTGAGCTACAGGAGTTGCACCATTGTGTACGTGGTGATTTCTGGTCGATTTCCATATATAGAACATCAGAATTAGAGTTAATATGAGCAAGGAACAAAAAAATCAAAGAAACGAAATATATATATATATATATATATATGCCAGGTTAACTGGCCGGTCAAACTGAGCACAAGGCCACTCGACCACCCGGCCGACCCGCCTGGTTATTTTCATGAACGTAAGAACTTTCATTTGTTCGAAAGTTAAACACGTAATTTGCATTGTTTAAACTAATCTGGTCCTTCTATTTATGCATTCGATGGCCCCTATTCAGCCTTTGACGTGGTTGCATCCTATTCAATCCCTAAATCCAATGGTTTGAGATCCACTTCTACCCATATAAATAGAACCCTAGGCCTAATACTTTTTCTCATTCTAAGATTTTCTTCAATTGGGTTCACCTATTCAGGAAGGACCCTAAGCAGAATAATTTTCCAAGGAGGAAATTATTTTAAATAAAAATATTTAACAACCCCAAGTTGATTCGTGAAGGCCTAAAGGGAAGAGCTAAGGATCAGAGGTGAGTGATTTTAATTATTTTAATTTTTTTAAGTAATTTGAAATAATAGGGTTTCCAATAGTTGTAGTTTAACTACGATTTTTGGAGTAACCCTTTTAGTAATTTATTTACCGTTTTTAGAATTATTTTATGTCTATTCCTTCCAGTTATTCTTTTCAGTTAATTTTACTTTATTTCTTTTAATTATAGATTTTTCATTTAATTTCAGTTTATTTATAGTATTTTAATTCATTTACTGTTATTTATGCGTTATTGCATCTTCTTCCTAGGCCTTGGATTTCCTTCTATCTTCAACTTTCTTTTTTTCTCCTTCTTCTTCTTCGTGTATGGATTAGAATATAATTAATGCGAAATTGGATTAATTTATGAGGAATCTTAAATAATGGAATATGAGATGTAAATTACAAAGACTGTAATATAATTAGAATAGGACTAAAATTATGCCTAATTATGATATTAATTGGACTGAATTAAAAAGATTGGCCTAGTTATGACTTAGAATTATAACTAAAAAGAATAAAAAAAGAAAGAAACTTATTTTCATCTTATACCTTAGGTTAAGTAATAAGCATGATTGTAACGTAAGTTATAAATTAACAAACTAAGGAAACTGTTGCAAACTATGGAAACTATGGAGATTATTTTAAGACTTAGGATAAACTAATAAGCAATAATAGTAATTGATAAAAATAAAGGCTTATTTAAATAATTTATCTAAGTTAATAAGCAAAGATAAGAATAGGACCTGTACCAAATAGCATTCCCTTAATATTTATATGGTTATAGTGTTTCTCATAATCCTAAAGTGAGATGAGGTGCTTCCCATAATCCTAAAGTGAGGCGAGGGGTACGCTTATAGTGGTAGTGAACTGTCAATCTATGGTAGTTCAAATCAAGAGGATTTGAACAAGGGGAACAACTAGATTTTTGTTTGATAGGGACCAGTACAAACAGCGTTTCCCCTATTTTTCAATGTACACGGTGTTTCACATAACCCTGAAGGGAGACGACGCGCTTCACATAATCTTGAAGATAGAGGTGAGGGGCACGCTTATGCTGGTCCCGCGATCTACTGTCCTCTCCGCGATCTTCTCCTTTCCCCCAGGCTATCAAGGGAGAGGACAGTAGATCGCGGTTACTTGGAGGGTTCTTGGAGAAGATTTATATCATGTATTTCTTTTATTCTAGCTTTAGCTCTTTCTGTGTACTGGCTTATTATAAGGGATATTATGTACTCTAATTTTTGAAACTATGAGTTTTTATGAGACATCTTGGGTTTTGAGACATGTATGTATTTTGTGTTTAACTTATTTGATTTATGAAACAATTATGAAGCTTGCTTTAAATAAGTTATTTTCTTAGTTTCCGCTGTTTTCACCTATTTTTATCCTATGAATCTTAGTCCCTGTTAGTTTCAGTTATACCTATAACGCACCACACTTGTTAATGTGTCCTTTTGGGTATATTCAGAGGTGTGGGGTGTTTCACTTGGTATTGGAGCCTAAGGTTAAAGGATCCTTAAAAATTTATTTTAAAAGTAAATTATTTTCCGAAATAACTTGTTTTATAAGTACTTTTCAGAAAAGAACTCTTAAAAATGATTTTAAGTATAAAAGAGTCTCTATAAAAATCCCCTCACAAGTCCAGTTCAATCTTCCTTTAACTCTTTCCTAAATTATCATTTTCTTTTAGTAGAATGGCTGATGCCCCGAACCTTCCCGAGGGCATTCCAGTCCCTGCCTGGTTTCGTAGGTACTTACAAGCCACGACTCTAGAGGTGCATGGGCCGGCGCCCAATCCTACACCAGCGGATGGAAACCCCATCGACCCGCCAACCGCCATCAATTTCTCTAAGCTATGTAAGGATTTGCGAGTTTGGGCACAAAGACTTTTTCTGGCAAGCAGACTTATACGGAGGTGAGAGCTTGTCTTAGGGACACAGAGAGGATATTTGGCTTATTGGTATTGGAGGACCAGCGGTGGGTTCAGCTAGCCACTTGGCAGCTAAAAGAGGAGGCTTCTTATTGGTGAGAGGTTGCTGAGTTAGAAGGAAGAGAAGTCTGTTGGAATGGGTTTAGGAAGAGGTTTGAGAGGAAGTTTTTATCTCAAGCGGAAGAGAGTGTTCAGTTAGAGAGATTTCTCAATTTGAAGCAAGGGAGTTTGTCTGTCAAGGAATGCATCAATCAATTCAATGAGCTGTCGTGGTTTGGTATGGAGTTGTTGAACGCGCCGCACAAGAAAGCTATGAAGTTTGCGAAGGGATTGAACCAACCCCTTCAGGAATTATTGCTGACTCACGTGCCGATGGGAGCTACTTATGAGTCTTTGGTTGAGATGGCGCTTATGTCAGATGCAGTCAAGGAAGGAGAGTCTAAAGAAGTGGTTAAATCAGAAATTTCAAAGAAGAAGTAGTGGAAGAACAATAAGGAGAAGAAGAAAGGGGATGGCCCTTAGAAGCAGATTAAGAAAGGTTTAAAGTCTGGTAACTATGGGATTGTTGGACATGTTGCCAAGGATTGCAGAAGGGATAAGATGAAGGGAAAGTGCTTCAATTGCGGATAACCCTGTCACTTGAGTAGGAGTTTCCCCCAAAGTGGTAGTCATAGGACTAGTGCACCAGTCATGCAGATTCAGGCATTAGATGCAGCACCTTCCGGTAGCATTCCAGAAAGAGGTAGGAAAGTCATAGTTGAAGATTTGATTTCTATATCTGATTTCCCGTTCGGAATTTATTCGATTCTGGAGCATCACACTCTTTTATCTCTAGTTCTCTTGTGGATTGTTTGCACTTAGACATTTCTTTAGTAGTGGACCACATTATTGTTTCGAAACCCATAGGTATATTGAGACATTTGTCTATGGTTTGTAGGAGTTTGAAAATTTTTATCCTAGGCATAGAATTTGACTACGACGCCTATGTTTTGGAATTCTCGGGTTATCAGATGATCTTGGGTATGGATTGGTTATCCACCTATGGAGCTATATTAGATTGCGAGAGAAATGTCGTAAGATTAAAGACATGTAGTGGTAGGACTCTCGAGGTATCTTGCGACCCACAAGGGTCAGTCATGTTGAGTTTTCTCTATTCCATCGATTCATCTTCAGTAGAGCTTGATTCAGTTCATGTCTTTAGAGATTTTTCGAATGTCTTTGAGGAGATCAGGGGACTGCCCCTAAGAGAGAAATTGACTTCAGGATTTATTTGACCGAGAATGCTAAGCCAGTAGCATTACCAGTAAGACACATAATACCTAGGGAGAGGAAGGAATTGATCAAGCAAATTCATGAGCTTGTGGAGAAGAGATTCATAAGAAGGAGCATATCAGAATGGGGAGCACCAGTCATCTTTGCTACTAAGGTGGATGGTTCTCTTCCACTTTGCGTTGATTATATAGAATTAAATAATCTCACAAAGAATAACCAATATACACTCCCTAGGATTGATGATTTTTTGACCAGTTAGTTAGCTCTTCAGTATTATCCCAGCTTTTTTAGCCATGAGATTCCATCAGCTTAGAGTCGCCGATGACAGCATAGACAAGATTGCGTTTAGAACTTCAAACGTACTTTATGAGTGGTTAGTTATGCCTTTTGGGCTGACCAATGCCCCAGCCTACTTTGTTGATTTGATGAGCCGTGTCTTTAGGGATGTCCTAAGTAAATTCGTAGCGGTATTCGTGGATGACATCTTGGTATTTTCGAAGAATATGGAGGAGTATGCTTTTCAATTAAAATAAGTTCTTCGCACACTTCGTAGTCACCATTTAAGATCTAAGTTTTCGAAGTGTCACTTTTGGAGAGAGAAGGTTCGTTTCTTGGGGCACGTAGTCTCGAAGGAAGGTTTGGCTGTTGACACTGCCAAGGTTATTGCAGTACAAGATTGGAAGGTCCCAAAGAATGTCACCGAGGTTAGGAGCTTCATAGGATTGGCTGGCTATTATAGGAAGTTCATTAGAGACTTTGCCAAGATTTTGGCACCACTCACGTGCGTTAATAAGAAGAATAAAGCTTTCGTGTGGGATGTGGATTGTGAGGATTCCTTCACAAAGCTTAAGAGAGCCCTTACTAGTGAACATGTGTTAGTACTACTCGATGGAGCTAAGCCTTTTACTGTATACACTGATGCATGTGGGACGGGCCTAGAAGCGGTGTTGATGCAAGAAGGGAGGGTGGTATGTTATAATAGTAGGCAGTTGAGGATGCAAGAGGAGAACTACCCTACCTATGATTTGGAGTTGGCTACAATAGTTTTTGCACTCAAGTGTTGGAGGCACTATTTATTTGGAGAAAGGTTCGAGCTTTTCACCGACCACAAGTCACTAAGGTAACTATTCTCGCAGAAGGACTTAAACTTGAGGCAACTGAGATGGATGGAGCTTTTAGCCTCGTACAATTTTGAGATTGCTTATACCCCTGGTAAGGGTAATGTGGTTGCGGATGCATTGAGTAGAAAGAAATCAACCCTTAGTCCTTTGTTCATAGAGTGGAGGAGCTTGGAGTTTGTTTCTATTTCTGATTTTAAGCTCTCTACGGACATTACTTCCAGATTGTTGGCAACACTAGAGGTGAGACCTACCCTGTCATAGCCCATTTTTCCGTACCCTTTGAATCGACAATAAACCACACATGTCCAACTCAAATTGCATGAAAAGACGGAACATGAAGGGTAATAAAAGAAAATAAGACAGAACAGAATCTCATACGAATGGAATAACATATAATATTGAATAATATCTTTACAGTGGAAAACTTTTAAACTACATATATCAGAGTCTAACCTAAATTTAGCTTGGACAGTTATATCTCTAGCACTCCTCTGGAAACTCCAACCTTCTTCGACTAAACCTGAAACTACTTGGATCTGACCCAAGTATTGAAAATACTCGGATCAGACTTGATAAACCTGTGTGAGAAAATCAAATATAAATGACAGTGTCATATATTAGCCTTTGAATAAAATCCTTTGAAAATAAAGAGTATCTCATAAGACCACGCCCACACATAAACACGGACGGGTTTTTTACCTCATGATAACTAAAACACTTTTATATCAAAACATTTGATATTATTTTTAATGACATCTCTTTGAAAACATTTGCAAATAAACTTGTTAATCTTATCTGAAATGGTTACCTATATAGGATTTCGAGGCTATTCATTACGCCAATATAAAATAAACCGCAGGATCTTATTGGAGAATGGATTTCCATACAAATGACGAGCTGAAGGATCTATCTTCCGAATTGGGTACACCTCTAGATGGAAAGGCACATAACATCTGCCCTCTACCAACACAAGACCAGCCTACCTCTGTAACTAGATACTACCAAATATGTCATCACTCGGTCGTCACCGACCTTTAACCGAGCGCTCGTTCTCATACACCATATTAATTTACATCCCGAATGCAATAGCGGGAAGAAATATATCTAAAAGGGGATGATCATACCCTAATTATGAATGACACGCTTAGCCTAACTGCATCTAATCCTATTTCGGTCATTTCCGGTTTGTTGAGGCTTGAGGCAACAATTACCTTTTCACATAGTACATATCATATCTCTGAATGCCACATTGCCATTTCCGTTAACTACTAATTGCCTTCCACAAAAATACAATCCTTAAGCTCATATGTTTCAAGGAGGGTGTTAAGCTAAAAGAATTGCCTTCTCCTCCACCACTAATATACATTTGTAAAAACCAATGTACGTAATTTTTAGAAATGCAATGTCAGACAAACATCTATACAAGCTGTCCAAGAATAGGACAAACCGAAGGCAATCTCCTACTACTTAGCGAATAGTCCTTGAATCCGAAAAATCTCCATAATAAGGAGACCACTACTATATATTACTGTATAATGGAAGCTGCTCAGAGCAAGTCAACAAGCAGTCCTCATGCTATGAAGATCCATGGTCTTACATAATCATCATCTTCAACATCCCTTCACATTGAAACAAACTTATTGGTTCGAAGTGGTCTTCGGATAGGAATTACCCAAGTCTAGCCCCGGTTCCTTCGAAACTAATTATTGATTTAAAAGATGTTAAGTTCATATATGAATATCAATCATCAATCAATTACTTCATATTTTATAAAATATCTTTCTTAGATATATTCTTTTCAATTTATTCCACTTTCTTTTCAAATGTATATGGAATCTTAAGCCTCATTTATCAAATCATTTGGTTTATTTAAACCTTTCTTAAATCCTGGAATAATTCCAAATCATTTTCTCTTTTACTTAGGAAAACCTTTCCAAATCATTTATTAAATCTTAATAAAAGATTTCTTTTATTCAAGTTATAACTTTGAACTTAGGGAGAATATTCCCAAATCATTTATTAAATCTTAGTAAAAGATTTCTTTATTAATTTTTAACTTAGGGAAAATATTCCCTTTTTATAATATTACTTTCCAAAACATTCATTTAATTTAAAGGATAATTCACTGTCCAAAATCGCGAATATAATTCTTTTAATAAACTTACACATTTAACATAACAATTTAAATTGATTTCAGATTTACAAAACGGTGTTTATAAATTCCATTTATATTTTACAAACTTCCATATACAAGATTTCTTTGCTAACAAATTCCATTTATATCTCATTTATAAGTCAAAATCCAATTATAATTTAATTACTTATAAACTCTTATTTACAAATTCACTCCTTTCAAATCTTACTATTTATAAAATCCATTATAAATTCTTTTCTAAATTTCAATTCCAAACCTACATATTGATAACAATCTCATTTCTAATATTTATAAAACACTTTTATAATTGCATTACTTACTTATAAAATATCAATTTTACAAATTTTATATATTGACTATTTATAATAAATCCAAAATTTATTTCTTTTCTTTTATCTTAGAATAACTTAATTATGATCTTTTAAAGCGTCCAGGCTTTCCTTTCGACATGTTCACCCCTCGCCTAAGAAAAGAAAACAAAGGCCAGGTAAGTTCATGGCACTGATTGTTTCATCACTGGCCTTAGTTAAACACCTTCTTTTATCTTTCCAGATCTCACAGGTGGGACAAATGTACTAGTCATTTCCGCATTACTCGGTCTGTTATTATATTCAATCTTCTTCACTTATTATTTAAGTGGTATAAACAATTCCTCTTACCCATTTATTAAAAATCTCATTAAAACTTTCAAATCATCTTTAAATGACTTAATTAATCTTTTATAATCATTCATAAAATATACAGGAAAGAATTATTAAGTTTAAAATTGCATTTCAAAAGTCATTTCAAACGGCTGCGAAAAGTGTTGCAAATAGCGTTTCTAAAAGCTATATTCTTCAAAACGACTTTTTTATCATTTAGATATCCATATTTTCAACTTATATATCTTTTGAAACATTTTTAAAAGATTCCTACAATTTATTTCATATTTTTAAAACATTTAAAATATCAGTTTTAAACTTTGGTCACTTTGCTGCAAAAGCGCGATTTTTCTAGAAAATTGATTTGGGCATACTTAAAATATACAAGATGAAATCTTGATTTTCTTTCTTTATTTCTTTAAAAATATTTACATGTTTATAAACATTTCTATCTCATTTAAAACTATTTCCAAAAGGTTTAAGCATTCCATATACACCATTTCATTTTCAAAAGGAAAGTGATTTCCGTTGTGCTTATCGACATGTATCAACGTGACTTGGTAGAACAATTTTAACAAACATTCTTGATGATCAAAGCATATTTAAGCATCCATAGCAATCATAACACATTATAAAACATGTATATGTATAAATAGAGATGCTAAATAGAGTTTCTCACCATAAACCAAATCGATTGACTTCCTACCAACATTCTAATCAACCAACACTTCACTAATTAATTCCTACTCCATTAAACACTAGCAAAAAACACTCTCTTTTTTCCATTAGCTTGGCCGAGGCTTGAGATGAAGGTTGGCTGAAAATATAGAGAAGAAGCGGTAGAGCTTTGAACTTGAATTCTCAAAATTAGACCCGAAAAATAGGTCATCTTCTCCCTTGTTTTTGACTCACTTACTCTCAAAATTTGAAAACTTGTTAACGGAAAAGTTGTTGCAAATTATTTTCTCTTGAATGTAAAGAAAATAATCACTTGATTTTTATTAGTTTTGAGGACGATATGATCAAAAATAAAATAGCTATTCTCCAATTCACAAATATAAAGCCCGGAATGCACTTTAAAGAATTGAGTTTCAGGTATAGCAAACCTCAAAACTGGAAAAAGTGGTCAACTTAAAAGTTGTGCCCACAGGAATTTTATATGGTTTGAAAATAAAATTCTTAATTTGGATCAACTATGTTCTACTTATGATCTAAATAAAATAGTCTATTCTTCGGCATAAAAACTGGGCCAGAAAATTCACTGGAAAGAAGTAGATTTTTGACATGGTTAATTTCAGAATGAGAAAAAGTCGACAACATAAAAGTTGTAGCCACTAGAAAAATACATGATTTAAAAAAAGTATTTTATATTTTGGTTCGGTATTGAAGAAGTTATGGCCGAGAGAAGAAGAGGTAAAATATAGAGAAAATAGGAGTTTGATTTGAAGAGAATAAGCATTGATTTCTTTCGAATATTTTGTAAATATTTTGACATTATTTCTTTTTAATTTTTTCCTATGGCTCAGAAGCCATTAAAGAAAATAAGAAGAAGATGAAGAAGTTTGAGAAAAGAAGAAGAAGAAATGTGAATGAAAGTAAAGAAGGAGGTGGGTATTTATAGAAAAAGAAAGAAGTGGTAATTTATCAAAATAACCTCTTACCAAATTACCAAACTAATCTTACTTAAACTTAAAGCAAACTCCACTTTTTCAAAACTTAACTTAATCCTTTCACTTCTTACTTTATGTCCTAATCTCTTAAGAACTAAGCTAATAAAATAATAATTATATTGGTTTTGATGTGATATTGATTTGATGTTTACTTTTTCTTACTTTTGTTAATTCATACTTAATTTTACTAATGACTTTTAGAAATCTTCTAATCTTATTTAGTAAAATTAAACATGCTTAGTTATTAAAATGTGTAATGTATATGTTAAAACATGTTAAAAAAGGTGCGACAACGTTGTGACAACTTTTAATCGACAAAAGATTGATATTCAAACAAACGTTTTACGGTTATATTTTGACGTTTTTATTAAACTATTTATCTATGTAAACCAAACTTCAAAATAAATTCCATATTATCTTTAAATAATTAAAACAAGCATATGTAACTTATAAAATAATATCCCAATCTATTTGTAAAAATACAAAATTGATTTATCGGTATGCGACGAAATTTGTCAATTTTTATAAAACAAGTTTTATATATTTATCAAACCATTATAAATTAAATTACTATTATTATCAAATGAGTTTGATATCGATTATATGTATATCTAAAAGGAATTATTTGTCTTTTAAACAAATTTCATGAATATTTATCTTCTTTATTGGAATCTGACTTTTGTCAATTTTACAATGGAAATCTAAAATCTTTATTCAATATCAAAAATAAGTTTATCATTATTATTTATCATATAAAATTTGATTGTCTAAGTTTGAAAATTCAACATTTGAATATTTAAATAAATTAAATAATTCATTTTTGAAGTGGTAAGTTACATGTCGTTACATCCTCCCCTACTTAAAAGAATTTCGTCCCTGAAATTACCCTATACCTAAACCAACATTTTTTTTACCTAAATCATTATTTCACAAACTTAAACCCATAATGTGTAATCAAATCATTCGTATATAATATCTGATTTATTCTTCTATTTGAATCAACAACTTTATTTTCGAACTAGTATCAATCTCCTGATCCTCTTGTGTGGACTCTAATCAATCTTTTAGATTAAATACACTTGCTTTCCTTGCATTGCTCTCAACTATGATAGAAAACTCGAGTAACTAACCACAAAACATCATCAATGCTTACCGTCAAGAAATTGAGTGATAAATTCTTTTCTAGATTAGTGTAAACACTTCAAAGTTCCTTACTCGGATATTAGATCAAAATTTGTGTGACGAAATGATTTACGTACAACTTACATATTTATTCCTGTTGGTTTTTTCTCAGTTATATCAAATTTTCTTTATTCGCATCCTTTATTGTTTTTCATTCATTTTTTAGTATATTTTCTTTAATACTAATATTTTTTATAAATCATTTCATAAAACTGTTACTAAGTTTATTATATCTTACGTACACAACTATGTAAATCCATCACTTTTAAAAACTTGAGTCCAAATCCTTAATTAATTGTAGAATTCATTAATAATACTTTTTCCAGGTTGTTATAGAGTCATGATTTTACTTAATTGTATAAAAAGTTCATGACTTAAATCTAGTTTTGCATAATACATTTTTACATCCTAACAGCATATATATATATATATATATATATATATATATATATATATATATATATATATATATTCCAAATTCCCGACCGGTTTTATATCCAGGTGAATTTCAGTTTGTGGTAGGTTGCTATCATTTCAAATTCATAATTACAAAATTTATTTCTGATTTAATGCTATTATAAATTTCTCCACTTTTAAATCCTTTTTATTTATAATCACATTTATAAATTATACTTATCCAATTTCATTTACTTAAAACATTTCGCAATGGTTTATCTTTTACCAGAATATTCCATAAATTCCTTAGCTTTGATTTGGTGTGATTCGAAAATTTTTGACTGTTTATCCCGCTTGATCTTATCAACTAGTGATTCCAAATTTATCTTTAGTTTAAACACTTTTATAAATATTTCTATTCAATTTATCCATTAATGATTCACATTATCTCTTTAACTTAAGAAAATTGTATAAATCGAGTAACTCCTAAATAATACGCTTTTCAAAATCCTTTAGAGATTACTTATGTTTATAAAACCTATTTTGTAAATTCTTTTTATAAATTCATCTTATATTAATTAACTTCATTTAAATTTCCATAATTCTTTTAAATTACTCGAATGTTAAACCTTCATTCCTTTTATATTTTCCTTTCGCATAAGCATTTTTATATTATATCATTTCTATCTTATATGTCCATTTAAACCAATCTTATTATCAAATACCTTATAGTCAAATCGTGAAACTTAATTCACGAGATATTTGTACTTTAACTTTTAAATTAAACAATTGATCAACTTAGTAACTTAACATTATCATTTCTTAATTTATTATTTTAAAACAAGTATTAAAGATCTTAATTACCTTATTCGATTTCTTACTTATCGGTTATCTTTATGAAACATCCTATAGTCAAACTGTGAAATTCTAATCACAAGATGTTCATATTTAAATTTCACTAATCTTAATTTCTAACTATATAACTTTTCAAAATATATACTTTGTAATCAAAATATAATCCTATGTAAAATTATTTCATTTACCAATTTTTCAAAACAAAACCTTTTTGTATAACATTATCAAATACAAGCTTATATATAATACTCTCAACTCATTAGAGGGTGTTACTAACCCTATCTATAATGAGTTACTCATCCTAGCGTATTACTAACCTATCTCTGATGACTCTTTACCCCAACAAAGCCATGGTTCTCGCTTAACCTTCGGCTCTGATACCAAATGTCATAGCCCGTTTTTCCGTACCCTCTGAATCGACAATAAACTGTACATGTCCAACTCAAATTGCACGAGAAGACGAAACATGAAGGGTAATAAAGAAAATAAGACAGAATAGAATCTCACACGAATGGAATAACATATAATATTGAGTAATATCTTTACAGCGGAAAACTTTTAAATACATATATCAGATTCTAACCTAAATTCTGCTTGGACAGTCATAAACATCTGTCCTTGCAATTTCTTAAAACATCAAACTAAAACTAACAAAGCACAACGGATAATAGCATATGTCATACGTAGATGAATATCTCCAGCTCTCCTCTAGAAACTCCAACCGTCTTCGACTAAACCTGAAACTACTCAGATCTCACCTAAGTATTGAAAAAACTGGGATCAGGCTTGATAAACCGGCGTGAGAAACTCAAATATAAATGACAGTGTCATATATCAGCCTTTGAATAAAATCCTTTGAAAATGAAGTGTATCTCATAAGACCACGCCCACACATAAACATGGACGGTTTTTTTTACCTTATGATAACTAAAACACTTTTATATCAAAACATTTGATATTATTTTTAATGACATCTCTTTGAAAACATTTGCAAATAAACTTATTAATCTTATTCGAAATGGTTACCCATATAGCATTTTGAGGCTATTCATTACGCCAATACAAAAAAATCGTAGGTTCTTATTGAAGAATGGATTTCCATACAGATGACCAGGTGAAGGATCTACCTTTCGACATGGGTACACCTCTAGATGGATGTCCCGAGGCACGGAACATATCCCCTCTACCCGCACAAAACCGACCTACCTCTATAACTAGATAGTACCGAATATGTCATCCCCCGGTCATTACCAACCTTTAACCGAGCACTCATTTCCATACACCACATTAATTTACATCTCGAACGTCGTAGCGGGAAGAAATATATCGAAAATGGGATGATCATACCCTACTTGGGAATGACCCACTTAGCATTGCTACATCTAATCTTGTTTCGATCATTTCTGGTTTGATGAGGCTTGAGGCAACGATTACCTTTTCACATAGCACATATCATATCTCTGAATGCCACATTGTCATTTTCGTTAACTACTAATTTCCTTCCACAAAAATAAAACCCTTTAGGTCATATATCTCAAGGAGGGTGTTAAACTAAGAGAAGTTTCCTTCTCCGTCACCACTAATGTACGTTTGTAAAAACCAATGTACGTAATCTTTAGAAATGCAATGTCAGACAAACATCCATAAAGTTGTCCAGGAATAGGACAAACTTAATGCAATCTACTACTACCATTAATAGCGAGTAGTCCTTGCAATCCGAAAAATTTCCACAACGAGGAGACCACTGATATATATAACTCTATAATGGAAGCTACCCAAAGCAAATCAACAAGCAGTCCTCACGCTATGAAGATCCACGATCTTCAATAATCATCATCTTTAACATGTCTTCACATTCTAAAGTATTCATTGGTTCAAAGTGGTTTTCGGATAGGAATTACCCAAATCCGACCCCGGTTCCTTCGAAGCCAATTCCCGATTTAAAAGATGTTAAGTTCATATATGGATATCTATCATCAATCAATTACTTCATCTTTTATAAAATATCTTTCTTAGATATATTCTTTTCGGTTTATTCCATTTTCTTTTCAAATATATATGGAATCATTAAGCCTCATTTATCAAATCATTTGGTTTACTTAAACCTTTCTTAAATCCTGGAATAATTCCAAATCATTTTCTCTTTTACTTAGGAAAACCTTTCTAAATCATTCATCAAATCTTAATCAAAGATTTCTTATATTCAAAACTTTGAACTTAGGGAGAATATTCCCAAATCATTTATTAAATCTTAATAAAAGATTTCTTTCTTAATTTTTAACTTAGGGAAAATATTCTCTTTTTATAATATTACTTTCCAAAACATTCATTTAATTTAAAGGATTATTCACTGCCCAAAATCGCGAATATAATTCTTTTAATAAACTTTCACATTTAACTTATCAATTTAAATTGATTTCAGATTTACAAAATGGTGTTTATAAATTCCATTTATATTTTATAAACTTCCATATACAAAATTTCGCTAACAAATTCCATTTATATCTCATTTATAAGTCAAAATCCAATTTTAATTTAATTATTAACAAAACTCTTATTTATAAATTCATTCCTTTCAAATCTTATTATTTAAAAAATCCATTATAATTTCTTTTCTAAATTTCAATTACAAACCCATATATTGATTACAATCCCATTTCTAATATTTATAAATACTTTTATAAATCCATTACTTTTATTTATAAAATATAAATTCAATAAATCTTATATATAGACCATTTACAATAAATTCAAAGAATTTATTTCTTTTCTTTTGTCTTAGAAAAACTTTATTACGATCTTTTAGAGCATCCGGGCTTTCCTATCGATTGTTCCACCCCTCGCCTAAGAAAAGACAACATAGGCCAGTTAAGTTCAGAGCAACGGTTGCTTCATCTCTAACCTTAGTTAAACACCTTGTTTTATCTTTCCAGATCTCACAGGCAGGACAAATATACTAGTCGTTTCCACATTATTCGGTTCGTTATTGTATTCAATCTTCTTCACTTATTATTTAAGTGGTATAAACAATTCCTCTTACCCATTTATTCAAATTCTTATTAAAACTTCCAAATAATCTTTAAATAATTAATTATTCTTTTAAAATCATTCACAAAATATACAGGAATGAATTGTTAAGTTTAAAACTGCATTTCAAAAGTTATTTCAAACTGTTGCGCAAAGCGTTGCGAAAAGTATTTCAAATAGCGTTTCTAAAATCTATATTCTTCAAAACGACTTTTATATCATTTAGATATCCATATTTTCAACTTAAATATCTTTTAAAACATTTTTAAAAGATTCTTACAATTTATTTCATATTTCAAAACATTTAATCAGTTTTAAACTTTGGTCACTTTACTGTAAAAGCGCGATTTTTCTAGAAAATAGATTTGGACATATTTTAAAATATACAATAGGAAATCTTGATTTTCTTTCTTTATTTCTTTAAACATATTTAAATGTTTATAAAACATTTCTAACTCATTTTAAAACTATTTCCAAAAGGTTTAAGCATTCCATATACACCATTTCATTTTCCAAAGGAAAGTGATTTCCTTTGTGCTTATCGATGTGTATCAACGTGACTTGGTAAAACAATTTTAACAAACATTCTTGATGATCAAAGCATATATAAGAATCCATAGCAATCATAACACATGATCAAACATGTATATATATAAATAGAGGTGCTAAATAGAGTTTCTCACTATAAACCAAAGCGATTAACTTCCTACCAACATTCTAATCAACCAACACTTCACTAATTAATTTCTACTCCATTAAACAACTAGAAAATAACACTTTCTTTCTTCCAATAGCTTGTCCAAGGCTTGATATGGAGGTTGGTCGAAAATATAAATAAGAAGCGGTGGAGCTTTGAACTTGAATGTTCAAATTAGACCCCAAAAATAGGTCATCTTCACTCTTGTTTTTGACTCTTTTACTCTCAAAATTTGAAAAACTTGTTATCTGAAAAGTTGTTGAAAATTGATTTATCTGGAATTTTAAAAAAAAATCACTTGATTTTTATTATTTTTGAGGAATATTTGATCAAAAGAAAAATATTTATTCTCGAATTCAAAAATATAAAGCCCAAAAATGCACTTCAAAGTATTGAGTTTCAGATATAGCAAACCTTAAAAATGGAAAAAGTAATCAACAAAATATTTGTAGCCATAGGAATTTTATACGATTTGAAATTTTTTTTTTTTAATTTGGATCATTTTTAATCAAGTTATGATTAAAACAAAATGGCATATTCTCTGGTTTAAAAACTGGGCCAGAAAATGTACTGGAAAGAAGTGGATTTTTGACATTATTAACTTCAGAATGAGAAAAGGTGGACAACATAAAAGTTGTAGCCACTAGAAAATTACATGATCTAAAAAAAAGTATTTTTCATTTTGGTTCGATTTTGAAGAAGTTATGGTTGAGAGAAGAAGAGGTAAAATATGAAGAAAAAAAAGGAGTTTGATTTGAAGAGAATGAACATTGATTTCTTTTGAATATTTTGTAAATATTTTGACATTATTTCTTTATAATTTTTTCCAATGGCTTGGAAGCCATTAAAGAAAAGAGGAAGAAGATGAAGAAGCTTGAGAACAGAAAAAGAAGAAATGTGAATGAAAGTGAAGAAGGAGGTGGGCATTTACAGAAAAAAAGAAAGAAGTGGTAATTTACCAAAATAATCTCTTAACAGATTACCAAACTAACCTTACTTCAACCTAAAGCGAGCTCCACTTTTTCAAAAGTTAACATCATCCTTTTGCGTCTTACTTTATGTCTTAATCCCTTAAGAACTAAGCTACGTAAAATAATATTTATGTTGGTTTTGATGTGATGTTGATTTGTTGTTTACTTTTTCTTACTTTTGTTAATTCTTACTTACTTTTACTAATGATTTTTAGAAGTTTTATAATCTTATTTAGTAAAAGTGAACATTCTTAGTTATTAAAATGTATAATGTATATGTTAAAACATGTTAACAAAGGTGTGATAACATTGCGACAACTTTTAATTATTATTATTCTTAGTTTACCATTATTATTTACCATATAAAACTTGATTGTTTAAGTTTGAAAATTCTACATTTGAATATTTAAATAAATTAAATATTCCATTTTAAAAATGGTAAGTTTATGGGTGGTTACATACCCTTATGGATCAGATTGGCTCGAGGTAGCAAGAAGATTTGGAGCTCATGGACATTACAGATAGGTTTAGCCGAGGAGAGGTCTCTAGACATCTCCAACATTATTCCATTTATAGCAAATGGTGGCTTAGGAGAGATGGGAGGCTTTGTGTTCCCCATGCCAGTGATTTTTCGAGAGCGGTTTTGGATAAGGCACACCATTCCCGTATGACTATTCATACGGGTGGTGACAAAATATATCGGGATATAAAGAGGATGATCTATTGGAATGGCATAAAGAAGAACGTGGCGGAGTTTGTAGCTAAGTGTCTCATATGCCAAAGGGTAAAAGTGGAGCAATAGATGCTTGGTGGATTAGTTCAGCCCTTAGATGTTCGAGAATGGATGTGAGGCGGTATTTCTAATGATTTTATAGATGGTTTACCCCATTATAGGAAGGGGAATACTAGGATTTGGGTGATTGTTGATCGGTTGACCAAGAGTGGTCACTTCATCCTAGTAAGAGTAAGCGCACGACATCATATTTGGCATCCCTTAATGTTCGAGAGATTGTCCGACTTCATGGAATCCCTTCTAGTACAGTGAGTGATAAAGATCCCATTTTCACTAGTGAGTTTTGGAGAAGCTTTTAGGAGGCGCTTGGGACTCAACTTAGATTGAGTACGACCTGTCACCCATAGACGGATGGCCAAATGGAGAGAGTGAATAGAGTGCTCGAGGATTTGCTATGGATGTGCATTTTGGAATTTGGAGGAACTAAGGAGGAGCATCTTCTGTTGGTTGAGTTTGCGTATAATAAAAGTTACCAAACAAGCAATGGAATGGCACCATTTGAGGCTTCATATGGCGGACCTTGCAAATCCCCTTCAGTTTAGGTGGAGTCTACGGAGAAATTGCTACTCGGGCCTGACATGATGAGGAAGACATCGGAGAGAGTGGATCTAATTTGGCGAAGGATGATGACAGCTCAAGATAGGCAAAAGTCCTTGAGGTTGGAGACTTAGTTTTTATCAAAGTGCTTCGTTTAGAAATGTTCTAAGGTTCAGATCGAATGGAAAGTTAGCACCTAGATTTGTTGGACCATTTCTTATCACAGAGAGAGTTGGGAACATGGCTTACCGAGTGAAGCTACCAGATAGGCTTGCAGGAGTGCACAATGTTTTCCATGTTTCGCACTTGCGAAAGTTCTTACATGACTTGACGGAGGTTGTAGAGCCTAGTCGGTTAGAATAGGTGGAGGTAGAAAGGGAAGCATTTGTTCGACATATTCCCATGAAGATTATTGGAAGAGACATCAAGCGGTTAAGGAATAAGGAGGTTCCTCTAGTAAAGGTACAATGGGCAGATGATGTGTAGATGCCACTTAGAAGCGGAAGAGAAGATTTGTACTTACTATCCTCGTCTTTTCGATAGTAAGTTTTTATAATTTCTTATTTCCATCTTTAGTTTGGAATAGGTTCTTTCCTTTATTATCTTTTAGGAGGGTAGATCTTAGGATTTAACCCATAGATGGTAGGATTTGATGTAAACATGTTATTAGAACATGTTATGAATGATGTATGCTAGTGGTTGCAAGTGTTTGCTAGTGGATGCTAATGGACGCATATAGATACACTAGGCACTTTTGTTCTTTAGGGATCGGCCTAACTAGGACACTAGAGCATATGGATGTGTACGCATCTTTATTCTATTTTTCATTGTTGCTATAAATGGATGATTATCACATGATTATTGCACTTGAATGTGTTTGTATCATGCATATAGAACTATCAGCTGTCATTAGGAAATTTTTGTTCATTTGGATACATGACACAGACATGATTGCATAAAACGAGGTCAACTGAATCAGTGGACCACCTAATCTTTTGTATTAGATAGGAACATTTACACTACACTAATTGTATAAGTATCATAAATTAAATTTGAAAAACGTAAGGAAAATGGATGAATTGTCGATGATTGAGTAGTTGGTTATAGAGTTAGATGAAAACATTTAGTACATTCTTTTATCCTCAGAGATTTCGAGGATGAAATCCTTAAGGAGGGGAGAATGTAACAACCCAAAATTTAACCCATGATAATTAATTAGTTAATTAATTAAATAACAAAATAACTTTGAGAAATTATCATAATTAAGCAACGGGAGTTGCACTATTGTGTCCATGGTAATTTTCCAGTCAATTTCCATATATAGAACGTCAGAATCCGAGTTAATATGAGTAACGAACAAAAAAAATCAAAGAAATGGATATATGTATATAGGCTAGGTCGACCGGCCGGTCAACCGGGGCACAAGGGCGATTGACCGCTCGGACGACCCGCCTACCTATTTTCGTGAACGAACGGATTTTCGTTCGTTCGAAAGTTGAACATGTAATTTGCATTGTTTAAATTGATCTGGTCCTTCTATTCCTGCATTCGATGGTCCCTATTCAGCCTATGATGTAGTTGCATCCTATTCAATCCCCTAATCCAACGGTCTGAGATCCACTCCTATCCCTATAAATAGAACCCTAGGCCTAACACTTTTTCTCATTCTAAGATTTTCTTCAATTGGGTTCGCTTATTCAGGAAGGACCCTAAGCGGAATAATTTTCCAAGGAGGAAATCATTTTAAATAAAAATATTTAACAACCCAAAGTGGATTTGTGAAGGCTTAAAGGGAAGAGATAAGGGCCAGTGGTGAGTGATTACATTATTTTGAATTATTTTGAATTTCTTTAAGTAATTTAAAATAATAGGGTTTCCAATAGTTGTAATTTAACTGTAATTTATGGAGTAACCTTTTTAGAAATTTATTTACAGCTTTTAGAATTATCAGTCTATTCCTTCTAGCTATTATTTTCAGTTAATATTAGTTTATTTCTGTTAATTATTGCTTTTCCTATTTAATTATAGTTTATTTACAATATTTTAATTTATTTGTTGTTATTTATGTGTTATTTACATCTCCTTCCTACGCCTTGGATTTTCTTCTATCTTCAGTTTTCTTTAATTTCTCCTTCTTCTTCTTCTTCACGTATGGATTAGAATAGAATTGACATGAAATTGGATTAAATTATAAGAAATCTGAAATAATGGAATATGAGATGTAAATCACAAAGACTGTAATATAATTGGAATAGGACTGAAATTATGCTTAATTATGATATTAATTGAACTGCATTAAGAAGATTGACCTAGTTATAACATAGAATTATAATTAAAAAGAATAAAAAAGAAACAAGCTTATTTTCACACTTAGACCTTGAGTTAAGTAATAAGCATGATTATAACATAAGTTATAAATTGATAAACTATGGATACTATGGTAAACTATGGAAACTTTGGCGCTTATTTTAAGACTTGGGATAAATTAATAAGCAATAATAGTAATTGATAAAAAATAAAAGCTTATTTAAAAAATTTATCTAAGTTAATAAGCAAAGATAAGAATAGGACCTGTACCAAATAGCATTCTCATAATATTTCTATGGTTACGGTGTTTCACATAATCCTGAAGTGAGACGAGGTGCTTCACGTAATTCTGAAGTAAGGCAAGGGGTACGCTTATAGTGGTACTAAACGGTCAATCTATGGTAGTTCAAATCAAGGGGGTTTGAATAAGGGGTGCAACTAGGTTTTTGTTTGATAGGGACCAGTACCAACAGCATTTCCCTATTTTCTATGGACACGGTGTTTCACATAACCCTGAAGTGAGATGAGGTGCTTCACATAATCCTGAAGTGAGGTTGGGGGCATGCTTATGCTGGCTAGGGTAAATAAAAGGTCAAAAGATGGAGCAATGGGTAGCATGGGCATGGCGGCAGTTACGCGTACGACTTCCATTTCAGTACTCAATAATTGCTATGAGTTCCAAGCACTTAGTAAGTGTCTTTCGTAGACACCAAAGTCTACTGTGTAGAGAAACATCCGGTTGGCAGCAGATTCTATGGAGTAGTAGGTCGATCAAAGGGTAGAATTAGGATTTCAGCCGAACTAAAATAGGACTAGGATTCGGCCTAACCAAAGCAGCTATCAAGGACAAGTGCAAACAATCAAGTTAACCTATCTTTCTAATTGAGCAAAGTTTATTCGTATTTATTTCCAATTTCTCTCTTTTCTATTTCCTTTATTTCCTTTTATATACTAGAACTGTTGTAAAGTCTATTGCTTTTACTTTGCTTAAAGATTCTAATAATTATTATCATTCACCAGACTTTTTGTCTGACCCACTCCTATATTTTCCAATTCCCCTAGGCAATCTAGGGAGAGGCAGTATATCGCGGTTACTTGGAGGGTTCTTGGAGAAGATTTCTGCCATGTATTTCACTTATTCTAGCTTTAGCTCTTTCTGTGTAATGGCTTATTATGAGGGATATTATGTACTCTGATTTTTGAGACGGTGATTTTTTATGAGACATCTTAGGTTTTGAGACATGTATGTGTATTTGGTATTTGACTTGTTTGATTTATGAAACAATTATGAAGTCTTATTTTAGATAAGTTATTATCTTTGTTTCCTCTATTTTTACCTATTTTTGACTTATGAATCGTAGTCTCTGTTAGTTTTTGTTATACCTATAACGCACCACACCTCTTAATGTGTCCTTTTGGGTATATTATGGGATGTGAAGTGTTTCAGCAGTTATAATAGCTTGTCCTTACAATGGCTTATAAATACAGACAAGAAACAAACGGTGGAAGAAAAAGAAAATACAGATGTATGTCTTAGTGGCATCCAGCTCGTCTCCTGAACCTCTAGAATGTCTAGCTAGATCAGGAAAATATGCTCGGGCTGACCTGAGCATTATAAGAAAAATAACGCCTGTATCAGACTGGTAAAGCCAACGTGAGAAACACAATCAAGTGAATTTTTAATGTTTAATAAAACTTTTTAAAATAAAGGTATCATGTAAAACCACGTTGCATATAAACACGGATGGGTTTTTACGGTAACCAAAACATTTTATAGAAAGTCTTCTTATATTATAATAATGTCTAGGGTAAAATAAATACTAATCATAGCCGAAATTGTTACATTAATTAAATTCCAGTATAATAGGTTTACAATTAAATTCGTAGGAGCATGTATTGGAGACTGTATTTCTATCAATGACAAGGCTATTGGGTTAACATCTGCCGCAGTACACCTCTAGAAAAATGTACTGAGGGCCTCACATGGACCCCCTACGAATCAGAATCGGGATGCCCCTCGAATATATCAAGCCAAATTACATCACTTCCTGGGACCAAGGCTCAAAAAAAATGTGCATCAGCGAAGGCCCCACTTCCGTGCACATACCAAATCCATAAATATTGATTCTAGATCGAGGAATGACTGCGCTTGATGGTAGCAAACCACATAGCTCTAAAGCATATCCCGTATTATTATCCTTATCGGGTTGTGAGGCTTGTGAGGTCACGATTACCTCTTAGCAATTCCCACATGGAAAGCTAACACTACCTTCCAAGAATAATGCAATGCCAGCATTCGTTCATATAAGTTGTCTAGGATATGAAAAAACTGAAGGCACTACTTCTACTACATCCATTTTGGAATCACCCTCAGGATTAGTAGCTTATAACCCTTACACTTCAGAGAGCTTCGTCTTTGCTTCCATCATCTTCAAGATGTCGACAACACGACGCTTGAGTTGGTTCGAAGTAGTTTTAGGATAATTCACAATTATCTGATCTTAGAGTCTTCGAACCAGCAATCGATGAATTTTGATAAACTCAACCCCGGTTCTTTCGAAAATAATTAGACAATGCATAAGAGAACAGAGCACCCCCTAACCATTTAAGTGGATGGATTTCCTTTTCTCTGTTGTAGGAGAAGAAAATGAGATTTATATGCACGGTACAACATTATCGAAGATGACTGTGCCATATAACTCATGTGTTTCTCTTAGATACTCCGGAATTATATTTTTAACCAAGACTTGATAGTCGTTATTTATCTATCAAATAACAAGCAATCAATCATAGATTTAATTCCATATGGAATCCAGTAAGTCTCCATAAATAAATCTTTCAATTATTTGATTCAAAATACCTTCACATAAGGTATATTCACAAACCCCTATACTCTTTCCAATACTTGGAAAATCATTCATATACTTATCTTACCGGTAATGAGCATATTTCAAATCATTATATTTTCAATACCTAGAAAATATCTATATACTTATTTCAATGGTATAAGTATATTAACAAAAACTTGAGAAAGATTTCCACTTTTCCAAAATTATACACAAATGGGCCAAAATAAATATTATTTAAAATATTTCTTATTATAAACCAAAACATTTATCCTTCGGTGTTAGGTATAGAAAGAATGTTTCCACACCACCGAAATTAAGAAGGATTAATTATCAAAACCAAATCTTGTTCCTTTTTACAAAATTCTCTTTTTATAAGTCCATTTAATATTTATAAACCCTTTTATAAATCTCCAAATATATTGATAAAACTTCTTTTACAAATCTTTAAAATGATTTATAAACTCTTTTACCAAATGTCATTTGAAATCTCCTTTACAAATTAATTGTAAATCTCCATAAATAAATACTTTTAACTGTGTATAATTCTTTCTATAAAACAATTACTACTATAAAACATGCCATTTGCATCGGTTGTTTACCTCCCTTTTGCATCAGTTCAACATCCAATGCATATGCAATCGATGCAACAGGCTTAACAATTTTGCATCAGTTCTAAATCCGATGCAAAATGGTCCTTTTTGCATCGGTTGTTACTAACAACTGATGAAAATACGGTTGGTTGCTTGGGCACGGCCCTCTTGTTTCATCGGTTGTATTGAAAACCGATGCAAAAAAGTAACTTTTTGCATAGGTTGTTTTTGGAAACCGATGCAACATAAGAGTCTTTAGATTTAAAAGGCTTCTTTGTTGCATCGGTTTTTTATAGCAACCGGTGCAAACTAATCCCTCTATTGCATCAGCTATTTATACCTGATGCAAAAAAGCCATTCTCAGAAATCATTATTACAGTACTCAAATATACAATATATATATATATATATATATATTATTGATTATAACAAACAATTATTGCATGCAATATTACAATCATTAAAAATTAAATTTGATGGCAAATACAAACTGAATAACATAATACCAAAATAAACATATATCAATTATAGTGTTGATAATCTATACAAAATAATGGTTCATACATTCATTTTAGCAGCATAATTCAGATCTTTAGTACAATCATTGTAACAACCCGATATTTCCAGCCATTCGCATCCATACATGCCGGACTTGAATTGCTCAAAATACCGCATTGTAAATAAATTTGGAGCAAATGAAATACAATCACAGAATCACAGACACAGAAATATCAGAATAACTCGCAGCGGAAATTAAAATACCATAGTAGTTCATGAAGCTACTATAACAAACTCTCAAAACATAATACATAATATCAGTCTGAAAAACATATACAATAGAAGTCTCAAATACATAGGAGTTTATAAATATCAGAGCTGAAATATAACAACTAAAACTGAAAGGGAACAGATAACAAGACAAGCAGAATCTCCAACGATTCCTAGCTCCAGAAAAGAAATCCAAAGCTAAGCTGTAAATACTCAGGCTGACCCAAGCGTAAAGTAAAACACAAAACACTCGAGTCAGGGAGTATATACTTATATAATGTAAACAACCTCAAGTGAACTGTAGATGTTTGGGATCGCCCATCCTCTAAGGATCAGTTAAACCATAAATTAAATACTTCCCGTGGTTAAAATTTCAAAATGGTATTTTATACTTCTAAATCAAATATCATTTAAAAATTCAATATCATTTCAGAAATTCATTCCAAAATATCAAAATATCATATCTTTCAAAACCTCATTCAGTTTCATTTAATTTAAACACCACTTCAAATCACAGTTCAAAATGGTTTATACTTCAAATCAAAATACTCCATTTAAACCAATTAAATATTCCAATTAAACCAATTAAATATTCCATTTAAATCATTTAAATATTCCATTTAAATCATTTAAAAGTGAAGCTATTATATTTAATAATCAAATATTCACTTCTCAAAATTTTACCCTTTTTAGAATTCATTTATCCACTTCAATTTATTAAAACAATGAAATTTCAAATTTTCGCAGCATTTAGAAAATGCAACGGTAAATTTTCATTTGAAAACAATTCATTTTAACAAAGATCGCATTTACAAAAATGTCGTACTAGGTTTTAGTTTCAAATAAAAGCTTTAGTTCAATTCTGCAACTGCAGCACTCACGAAGTGCAATAATAGCCCCTAGTTCATTTTTCCTTATAGTTCATTATATCAACTACAGCATTTACAAATGCTGTAATATCCTTTACTTAAGAAATGATAGCATTTTAGAAATGTTGTTAATTAAAATTCAAGGTTTTCAATACAGTTTCATAAACAATTATATTTTAATTTAAACTATTTTTAACTTATAAAAATCATAATTTCTCACTTTAAAACAATCATTTAAATCCCTTATATTCATTAATTTATAAAGTTAATTTTCCATTCAAAAGTCAATATTTAATAATAATTCACATATTAAATTCAAACATTAAATTTCAATTCTTTATAATTAAATTTTAACTTAACACTTAAGTTCAAATATAACTTATTTTTATTTTATTTATTTACCTTCAAAAATTCACTTTTAAACAAAATTCATAAATTCCAATTTAAGTAATATTTCAAAATTCAACTTAAATATTCATTCATTTCACATTTTAACTTTATTCAAAAATCATTAATATATTATAAAATCATTTTAAATCCATTTTAATTCAAAATATCATAAATTTATCATATTTCATATTTAATTTAAATTTCACTTATCACCAAATTATAATTTCCAAAATAACTTACATTTCAGATTTTCTAACTTTACCATTAATTTATTTCACTTGTAAATCTTCAAAAACTCAATAATACTTTACAAAAATCATTTTTAATCAAGTATAAGTCAAAATATTATAATATTTACATTTCTAAAATATTTTAAAAAAATTAGAAAAACATATTTTAACCACGGGTTTGTATATCATTTTCTAGCCTAGGTAAAGTGAATACGGATAATATATCATTTCAATTCGTAATTTACAAAGAAAACCCGGGTTTTATCATTTCAAACCCGCAGTCCCAAGTAAAATGAAATAATTGAAAATGGTTCAGGCCTATCATTTCAGCCCATAACGGTTTTCTCCTATTCTAAAGTCCGTTCGGGTATGTATCATTTCAACCCATAGTGATTCTAATCTAAAGGGAACTTGCAGTGTGATAAACTGATATAAATAACAAAATAGCATTATATAACAGTAATAGATGATATAACAGGTAAATAAGCATGGGTGAACATCATATGATCGTAACATAGCAGGTGTACCATGGTGATGCATTTTACAGATTCAAATGTGATCGGTTTACTAGTCATATAAGTATAAAACTGTCTGGTGAGAATAACTCACTTGTACAAGCTGGAGACGACAACCAAATACACAAACAGAGATCCACAAAGGCACGAAAGCACGACTATAGACTCAAGTGGGAAGAGGGACCAAATGTTTATCTTGTATATAACAAATAAAACAAGATAACATAAATATATATTCAACAATTATAACTTTGAATTGAAACAAATGAGTTTGAATCAACAAACGACTTAACCAAACTTTTAAATCAAGATTTCTTGACTTCACTCAACTTTTGCTCAACCACACATGGATTGATAGGTTCGTCGATCATGTTTTATTGGTGTTTGAGCTTGGGTTTGGCTTACATATGCACGGCTATGGCAGGTAGATGAAGAGGTAGGAGTTACAACATAGGGAAGATCAAAGGACAAGGCAAAAGAGAGGGGTTTTGGTGCATGTAGACTCGGCCTATTGGGTTAAATGGCTTGACCATCACCAGGTATAGGTTAGGTCAGTTGTGGAGGAGGCTAGTGGTGATGGTCAAGGCGGCTGGTGGTGGTGCTAGGTGGTGGCCGAAGTGATAAATGAAGGGGATGGTGAATTTAGGCTCAACTAGGCAATGTTTCAAGGGGTTTTGCAATGTCTTGATGTGGTGTTGGCTTCTAGATGCTCATGGCCTGGACTAGTCAAAAGGGTAGGAGGTGCTAGAGGTCGTGGATGATGGGAAAGAAGTGGTGGTGGAGAAGGTGGAGGGTAGGGCCGAGCAAATATATGAAGAAGTCAAGGCAAAATCTTTGAAAAAAAAATGAAGAAGATGATGAGAAAAGAGGCCATTGCTTACCAAAATTTCTGAAATGGTTTCTGGCCGAGACTTTGCTGAAATGAGAAGCTTTTCTCACGTGAGAAGCAATTAAAACTCACAGCTACAGCTGAAGGAAAGAACGGCCAAAGTTAGACAATGAAAAGGCAAGCAAACGAAGAGACTAGAAAACAAAAGGTCACAAGCCTTTCAAATTTCCCTGTTTTCTTTTGAAATTTTTAATACCAGAAAAATACTTATAAATAAAGATAAAAACACGAAAATATACTAAATAAACAAAAATAAATAAATAAATATTAATTAAATATAATTAAATTAGGAAAAATAGCAAAAATTGGAAACTAGACTTAAAAATTTGAAAATAAATGCAATAAATTTTGGAAAATTTTCTATGTACCTAAGAATACTTATAAAGATAAAAATAAAATGCAAGCATAAAACTGAATATATAAATTTTAAATAAATATAATTAAATTAAGAAAATAGCTTAAAAATAAAAACTAGGTTATAAAAATTAAAATAAATACACTAAGCCTTGGAAAAATTATAACATTACTTTAAAATATTTTAAAATAAAAATATATACCTAACATGTCATATAACACATAGTAGAACATAATATGACAAATAAAAATATTATTTATATAAATTAATATAGACAATTTTATCAAATAAATCAATTTACAAACAATATTGTAAAAAACATAACTTTCACAATATAAATCGGATTTCAACGAAACGAAAAGCAGTATTCTTGAAATTTAATATATTTTCATAGTAAAGGATAAAATTCAAATATTCAAAATTTTAAATTTAAAAGTCAAAGTTTGACCAGTTTGGCCAAAATCCACTTTTCTGGAAATATCCTATTTATTCAGGTTTGAAATTATAATTCACACAAAATCAAAATATACTTTTAAAATATCAAAATTTATTCATTTTAATAAATAAAATAAAGATTTTAAATCAGGAGTTTCAATTTAAATAATTTAAATAAACAATTAAAATATTCACAACTTACTGTGTTGTTAAACTTTCCCCACTCAAATCTTTTCGTCCTCGAAAAGAACGAACAAGGAAGATAAGGAAAAGCATGATAGACAACAAATAGTACTAGGAAAAACAATTTTGGATTCGAAGCACAAATGCTCTCCTCCGTTTCCCGGGTACAATCTCGATCATCAGTACCCCATTGTACTTCGATCGAACTAACAGATTTCCTTCTTAGCTGCTTCGTACCTCTATCGACAATACGAAGTGGCTTACTCTCGATAGTCAGATTAGGCTCAATATCCCAACCATCAAGAGTAGAAGGCTGAACAAAAGAGATAGGTTATGAAGATACTAGAGAAAATGTGAGACATGGTATACATCATGCACTCCAGACAGCTTCTCAGCAAATCCAGACGATAAGCCAAAGAACCGACTCTTTCCACAATTGCGGAAAGGACCCTCGAAGAGGAAGAAGATGGAAATAGTTAGAAAGGAAAGTATGTTGAAAGGCAAGGATGGACATTATTTTAAAACCATATACATTTGAATTTAAAAACTGTATATTTATAACATTTTAAACATTTTAAAATATGATGTCATTTGATTCAAATCTGATAATTCGAAGTAAACAATATTTTAGAGCATTTTAAATTATTTAGGAAAGTAAAATAAATGATCAAAATATCCTATATATATTATACTTTATCAACATACTTCTATAACTCGATGTCTTAACAAGTTTACTTTCGTTCCTGCAGACTCTAGCCATGCGTTGATCAGGGCAAAGCTAGAATTCTCCAAGTACTTGGTGGACTTGTTTCAACACCCAATGAAAATACTTGAAAAACCTTTTAAAAATAGATATAGAAATTCCAATCCAAATAAATCGACCAAACCAAAACATTTGTCTAACCATGGATCGCAGATACACAATGCTTATGCCTGGATCCCCCGGGAAACAATCCGTATCCGTAAGCTTTCTCAGCCCTGCGAGTTATGCCATGATAACTAGTAGAATGCAGGATACACAATGGTTACGCCTAGATCCCCCAGGAAACAATCTATACCCCTAGGCTAACTCAGCCAGGCAGTTTCGCTACTAATGCGACCTACATAGATTGCAGGATACACAATGGTTAAGCCTAGATCCCCAAGGAAACAATCCGTACCCCTAGGCCATCTCAGCCAGGCAGTTGCGCTATGCAGTCGCTCTCGTAAGACCATGAAGATAGCGATGGAATTTGATGGACACTCGAGTATCATATCCGGAAAACCCAAATCAGAGAGAATAATATCGATAGAATGAATCCACAGTGTGGCCACAAAGCGGATATCAATTAGAAGGCACTTTCCATATCTTTGCTTCGAAAATATGCATCATATAGTACCATTTCAAAATCACTTTCAAATATCATACTTATATAAAGTCCATTATATATAAGATTTCATTTCAAATCGAATACTTTTCAAAATCAATAGTATATCAAGTCACACTTATATAGACTTCAATTATATAAGATTTCTCTTTACAAATTGAGTACGCTTTCAAATCAATAGTTTCAAATCACTTCATACTTATACAAATCCATTTTATATAAGTTCTATAACCCCCAAATCAAGTATTTAGTAAAACAAGGTTCTCAATTTCAATTCCTTTCAATATCAATTCAGTTTCAAAATCATATATGATTTCACCAAATCATTTCTTCCAAATTACATATATTCAGTTTCAAAGTTTCTCAAAATAATAGGTTTAGAAAATAATCCAAATTTCCAAATCAACAAAATTTAGGTCAAACTAATTCATTTCCATTTCAAACATATATTCACTTTCAAAAATAATAATACTTTCAAAGTTATAAATCTTTCAAAACCTAAATACTTGAAATCCTTACACTTTGAAAATCATAACATTTTGAAATCATACATTTGAAATCATGAAACATTCCTTTAATTCTTTACATTTCACAAATTTATTCAATTAAACCCAAATCAAAAATTTCCAATTTTAATTCAATTCAAACCATTAGTTTCAATTCAATTTGGTTTTCCAACAAAACCATTTCAAATATTATCAAATTTCAAATAAAGATTTGATCTGTAAAATAAACTATTAAATCTTTAATATATTTCAAAGCTTTAGTATACCATATTTTAAAACTAAATTATATAATTTCATATATCTCAAATTTTACTTCATTATTACTTAGTTCTGAAATATTCATTTCATAAATCCATGATTTTTAAATAAACTCAAATTACAAGTAAACCAAATATCCTTTCATGCCAATATAAACTTCAAATATTCATTTATCAAAATCAATTATCAGTTCAAATTCACATTCTTTATCAAAATAAAGATTAAATCATTTCCAAACCATTTCAATCATCAAAATATCTAAAATGGTTGCTAAGTTTAAAACCATCTCTTTTAAAAACCTTTAAACTATTTATTTCTATATGAAAAATCCAATTTACCATTGAAAAGGTTATTGTTCTATATATGTACTTTATTAAAAACATTTCAAATCTATATTTCATACTAGTATAATTCAAAATAGTCTTATTTATTTCACTCAACAAACAGTTTCAAACTTATATAAATCATATTACTTTATACTTTAATCATACCAAACTAAACTTATATTCTTTTTCAAATACCCTATACCTTTCAAAATTACTTAGCTTTGAAAAGTTAACCTTGATTTGGAAGTGCTCGAACCTTCAAAATAGTCGAAGAAATCATATTTTCAATCCAAGAGTTGGAAATCACCAACAAATCGGTAAACTAATTCCAAAAGATAGTGTTATACAAAATAAAATCTGAATCTCGAGGACTGAACATCGGCTTACCTTAAATTATTTCAAATATATATATATATATATATATATATATATATATGTTTCGAAAATCAGATCATACTTCAAAATATGAAATCAAAATTGGTTTCACAAAATCATTCGCTTAGCAAAGCTACTAGAATGGCCTCTCCCCCGCTCAGAAACTCAAAAATCAATGTTGATGATGCATGCATTCATCACCGAAATTATTTTCCAGCGACATAAGTGGGTTCTGGACTTTATTTCCTTGAAACTTCTTTGAAATCTCTTCGAAATCATTGGAATTCATTCAAATATATTTGAAACATTTATTATTCAAAAAATATCTTTAAATCATATTATTATTATATATTTTCCAAAACCTTAAAACTGACACTGGAGTTCGATTCCTCGAAATTCAAAATCAAAACCCTTCAGTTATAAATCATTTTTTGTTTAAGTAAAATTTCTTATAAATTTTCAAAATTTCAAATCCTTTCAAAACTTAGAATTTTCAAGAAAGAAAAATATATAATCCATATTGAAAACATTTCACTTTTATGTACAAAATAGGGTTATCCTTATCAAAATAATCATTTCGATGTATGCACAAATTCAAAATACAATCAAACAAAAATTTCCAAAGAATGATTCAAGGTTAGATTTCAAATAAACAGAGATTCAAATTTAGAGGACTCTAATCAAATAGAATTGTAGTTCGAAGATAAGCTCGAATGAAGATAAGATAATTTTAATTACCAAATAGAAGATGGATAAGCCTTTATATATCACGGGCGACCTTAACTGGTCAACCGTGCCTTCAGGAATATAATCAATTCGGAAATCTAAGGCAAATCGACATTCGATCAACAGAGGTAGAATCCAGGTATAGCAGAAGGTAGATAGCATCGTAAACTGAGGATACAGTAATCTCCGGTTAATTAATGCCAATTGCAAAGGAGTTTCACCCATTTACCAATCATTCAAAGATTTACGGAACCACCGATCTTTAGAGAGGTCATTCCAAAGTGGAGTTACACAATGCCCCAAAATCAAAAGGATAAAATAGGGAAGACAAGACTGGATTTCAAAACAAGTGGGAGCGTTCCAAAGTTCAAGGAATCCTAATCGATAAGAATCATAACCAAGAGATTTCTGACAAGGTGGATACATAAGGAATGAAGTTTAGAAAATCTTGGTTTCAAAATAAAAAAATTTATACCAAAATAATCTTTGAAAATCCTTTAAAAATCATTTGGAAATTATTTTATACTTCGAAAATACGCTCTCTCACAAGGAAATGATTCCGAGATTGATTTCACTGATTCTAGGAATTTCTACCCTGTCTCTAATGAGTTTTTTGCTCCGCAGGCTATGGTTTGCCTAAAACCAAAGCTCTGATACCAACTGTAACAACCTGATATTTTCAGCCATTCGCATCCACACATGCCGGACTTGAATTGCTCAAAATACCGCATTGTAAATAAATTTGGAGCAAATGAAATACAATCACAGAATCACAGACACAGAAATATCAGAATAACTCGCAGCGGAAATTAAAATAACATAGTAGTTCATGAAGCTACTATAACAAACTCTCAAAATATAATACATAATATCAGTCTGAAAAACATATACAATAGAAGTCTCAAATACATAGGAGTTTATAAATACCAGAGCTGAAATAGAACAACTGAAACTGAAAGGGAATAGATAACTAGACAAGCAGAATCTCCAACAATTCCTAGCTCCAGAAAAGAAATCCAAAGCTAAGTTGTAAATACTCAGGCTGACCTGAGCGTAAAGTAAAACACAAAACACTCGAGTCAAGGCATATATACTTATATAATATAAACCAGCTCAAGTGAACTGTAATAGTAATGCACAATAACTTAAAGGATGCTTGGGATCTCCCATCCTCTAAGGATCAGTTAAACCATAAATTAAATACGTCCCATGGTTAAAATGTCAAAATGGTATTTTATACTTCTAAATCAAATATCATTTAAAAATTCAATATCATTTTAGAAATCCATTCCAAAATATCATATCTTTCAAAACCTCATTCAGTTTTATTTAATTTAAACACCATTTCAAATCACAATTCAAAATGGTTTATATTTCAAATCAAAATACTTCATTTAAACCAATTAAATATTCCAATTAAACCAATTAAATATTCCATTTAAATCATTTAAATATTCCATTTAAATCATTTAAATATTCCATTTAAATCATTTAAATATTCCATTTAACTCATTTAAAAGTGAAGCTATTATATTTAATAATCAAATATCCACTTCTCAAAATTTTACCATTTTTAGAATTCATTTATCCACTTCAATTTATTAAAACAATGAAATTTCAACTTTTCGCAGCATTTAGAAAATGCTACGGTAAATTTTCATCTGAAAACAATTCATTTTAACAAAGATAGCATTTACAAAAATGTTGTAACAGGTTTTAGTTTCAAATAAAAGATTTAGTTCAATTCTGCAACTACAGCACTTACGAAGTGCTATAATAGCCCGTAGTTCATTTTTCCTTATAGTTCATTGTATCAACTACAGCATTTACAAATGTTGTAATATCCTTTACTTAAGAAATGATAGCAATTTAGAAATGCTGTTAATTAAAATTCAGGGTTTTCAATACAGTTTCATAAAGAATTATATTTTAATTTAAACCATTTTTAACTTATAAAAATCAAAATTTCTCACTTTAAAACAATCATTTAAATACCCTTATATTCATTATTTTATAAAGTTAAATTTCCATTCAAAAGTCAATATTTAATAATAATTCACATATTAAATTCAAACATTAAATTTCAATTCTTTATAATTAAATTTAAACTTAACACTTAAGTTCAAATATAACTTATTTTTATTTCATTTATTTACCTTTAAAAATTCACTTTTAAACAAAATTCATAAATTCCAATTTAAGTTATATTTCAAAATTCAACTTAAATATTCATTCATTTCACATTTTAACTTTATTCAAAAATCATTAGTATATTATAAAATCATTTTAAAATTTTGATTCAAAATATCATAAATTTATCATATTTCATATTTAATTTAAATTTCATTTATCACCAAATTATATTTCCAAAATAACTTACATTTCAGATTTTCTAACTTTATCATTAATTTATTTCACTTATAAATTTTCAAAAACTCAATAATACTTTACAATAATCATTTTTAATTAAGTTTAAATCAAAATATTATAATATTTACATTTCTAAAATATTATAAAAAAATTTAGAAAAACATATTTTAACCACGGGTTTGTATATCATTTTCTAGCCTAGGTAAAGTGAATACGGATAATATATCATTTCAATCCGTAATTTACAAAGAAAACCCGGGTTTTATCATTTCAAACCCGCAATCTCAAGTAAAATGAAATAATTGAAAATTGTTCAGGCCTATCATTTCAGCCCATAACGGTTTTCCCCTATTCTAAAGTCCGTTCGGGTATGTATCATTTCAACCCATAGTGATTCTAATCTAAAGGGAACTTGCGGTGTGATAAACTGATATAAATAACAGAATAGCATTATATAACAGTAACAGATGATATAGCAGGTAAAGAAGCATGGGTGAACATCATATGATCATAACATAGCAGGTGTAACATGATGATGCATTTTACAGATTCAAATGTGATCGGTTTACTAGTCATATAAGTATAAAACTGTCTGGTGAGAATAACTCACTTGTACAAGCTGGAGACGACAACCAAATACACAAACAGAGATCCACAAAGGCATGAAAGCACGACTATAGACTCAAGTGGGAAGAGGGCCAAAATGTTTATCTTGTATATAACAAATAAAACAAGATAACATAAATATGTATTCAACAATTATAACTTTGAATTGAAACAAATGGGTTTGAATCAACAAACGACTTAACCAAGCTTTTAAATCAAGATTGCTTGACTTCACTCAACTTTTGCTCAACCACATATGGATTGATAGGTTCGGCCATCATGTTTTATTGGTGTTAGAACATGGGTTTGGCTCACATATGCACGGCTAGGGTAGGTAGATGAAGAGGTAGGAGTTACAACATAGGGAAGATCAAAGGACAAAGCAAAAGAGAGGGGTTTTGGTGCATGTAGACTCAGCCTATGGGGTTAAATGGCTTGGACATCATCAGGTACAGGTCAGGTTAGTTGTGGTGGAGGCTGGTGGTGATGGTCAAGGCGGCTGGTGGTGGTGCTAGGAGGTGGCCGAAGTGATAAATGAAAGGGATGGTGAATTTAGGCTCAACTAGGCAATGTTTCAAGGGGTTTTGCAATGTCTTGATGTGGTGTTGGCTTCTAGATGCTCACGGCCTAGACTGGTCAGAAGGGTAGAAGGTGTTGGAGGTTGTGGATGATGGGAAATAAGTGGTGGTGGAGAAGGTGGAGGGTAGGGCCGAGCAAATATATGAAAAAGTCAAGGCAAAATCTTTAAAAAAAGAAGAAGATGATGATGAGAAAAGAGACCATTGCTTACCAAAATTTCTGAAATGGTTTTTGGCCGAGACTTTGATGAAACAAGAAGCTTTTCTCACATGAAAAGCAATTAAAACCCACGGCTACAGCTGAAGGAAAGAACGGCCAAAGTTAGACAATGAAAAGGCAAGCAAACGAAGAGACTAGAAAACAAAAAGTCACAAGCCTTTCAAAATTCCCTATTTTCTTTTGAAATTTTAAATACCATAAAAATACTTATAAATTAAGATAAAAAGACGAAAATATACTAAATAAACAAAAATAAATAAATAAATATTAATTAAATATAATTAAATTAGGAAAAATAGCAAAAATTGGAAACTAGACTTAAAAATTTGAAAATAAATGCAATAAATTTTGGAAAATTTTCTATGTACCTAAAAATACTTATAAATAAAGATAAAAACACAAAAATAAAATGCATGCATAAAAGTAAATAAATAAATTTTAAATAAATATGATTAAATTAAGAAAATAGCATAAAAACAAAAACTAGGTTATAAAAATTAAAATAATTACACCAAGCTTTGGAAAAATTATAACATTACTTTAAAATATTATAAAATAAAAATATATACCTAACATGTCATATAACACATATTAGAACATAATATGACAAATAAAATTATTATTTATATAAATTAAAATAGTACAATTTTATTAAATAAATCAATTTACATACAATATTGTAAAAAAGCATAACTTTCCCAATATAAATCGGATTTCAACGAAACGAAAAGCAGTATTCTTGAAATTTAATATATTTTCATAATAAAAGATAAAATTAAAAAATTAAAATATTTAAATTTAAAATTTAAAAGTCAAAGTTTGACCAGATTGGCCAAAATCCACTTTTCTGGAAATATCAACTTTATTCAGGTTTGAAATTATAATTCACACAAAATAAAAATATACTTTTAAAATAAAAAAATTTATTCATTTTAAAAAATAAAATAAAGTTTTTTAATTAGGAGTTTCAATTTAAATAATTTAAATAAACAATTAAAATAATCACAAAATACTGGGTTGTTACAATAATTAAGTGGTACGGTCTTAATTCAAATCTTTAATTAGTACAAAAAACGTGGGTTCCAAAATAAAAAACGACCAAAGATAATGCTGAAAATTCAATGTAGGTGGTTGAAATTGCTAGTGCAATTGAAGTACAAAAGATGAAATGATAGTGTCAGCTACAAACAAATAGAACAAAAATTCCAACAACACGGTCCAGATTATAACAGGCCGGAGTTATACACACTGCTACAAACAAAAACAAGGCTGGCCTTACAAACTTAACACTTACTAATAGTATAACGGAGGAAAGCACAAAGGACCTATTGCTTAATCGCCGCATTCAACTGCAGTCTGCCAGCAGCAACCAGAGCTAGGCAGCAGCCTCTATGTCTATGACGGTCCAGAATACTTGCCCATTGATGATACTTCTCCCCCGCAAAACCGCTACACCTACAACAAATTAAGATTCAAAAATTAAATGGATGAAGACAACTACTGTAATTGTAAAACAGTAGAGCAAAACCTGAATAACCTAACTGACAATAGTGCAACAGGGAATAAACTCAATAGAACAACAAGGCAAGACGATGTACCTTTCGCATTTTCAGCAACGCCTAACGGCATCATTATCGACAAACCAGAATAGAATCACCTGGTGCATCGAATCAAAAACAAGGGTTGTGATTCATAAATCGAAGCATACAAAAATTATAAAAGGGTGCACTCCTCCCTTTGCCTCAAAGTGCAAACGAATCCTCGAATTTAATGTGTGTGATATTCTGGAACGTTAGAAGGATGAACGCATCCTCTGAACAATTGGATATTAAACATTACTTAGATTCAAATAGATTTTCTTTTATAGCATTGATAGAGAATAAACTCCCTGCAAATAGAATATTATAAGTGGTATCTCAAGTTAAAAGAGGATGAGCTTTTGACTTACGACAATGCGCAACAAAAGAAAGGAAGAATTCTATTCCTATGGTGAAACGACCCGAAATTTCCAATCCCGGAAATTCCAGATAGTTAAAGAAAAGAAGAAAAGAGATAGAAGAAGAACAGAAAGAAACACACAATCTCACATTCGCAGCGGATAAAATATAATATCAATAATAATAATTATACCAAAGAAACTGTATCTATCAATTTTACATCGATATATCAGAGTTACAGCAATTTTATACAACATTAGACAGATACAATTTAACATGTCTCAGATATATATAATATCATAGTGAAACTCTCCATACGTTACTACCATCCAGCTTGCCTCCTGAGCTCCAAAACGTCCTTACCTGAAAATCTGTAATACTCGGTCTGACCCGAGCATTACATCAAAGTAACACCCGAGTCAGGCTGGAAACCAGCGTGAGTAAACCCATCAAGCATGAATTACAAAATCATATAGCTTATATATAACCCGGGGTAACTTATATCAATTTACAACTTCAAAAGTTGTTATAGATATCACTTATTTCACACATTAATTTCTAAGTGCCAAACTTAGATTAAAAGGGTCCAGTTCACCCAATTCATTCCATTCCAGTCTATTGATTTAACATAACAAATTTCTAAAGAATCGAAGTAGATTCGGGTATTTTCTAATACCCGACTCCGATCTCTTCGAATTCAATTCCATATTAACTCAAGTTATACAAATGAAATAAAATTTGACTTCAAATAGGATGTCACTTCTTAAACTGCAATTTAGCATCGATAAATAACCACATTATCACTTTTTAAACCAATCATCTCATATAGCATTACAAATCACATATCAGAGATATCCTCTAATCTCTAGCATACAATATTATTCAATCATACATAAACAAGATATGTCAGTTATGCCATACTCGTTAATTTAAACAAATTAAATTAATTACTCCAATCACCCTTAATCCTGCTTATTTAGCATTAATTAATCACAATCCCAATTGATTAATCGTTCCTTAATTCATCAATCTCAATTAATCATCCTTGACTAATTAATCTTTAATTACATTAAGTAATTAATCTTTAATTATCACACAGATTAATTAGCCTACCCATTCTCATTAATTATCTTTGAATTAATCTCCTAAATCAATTAACAAAATTTATTTCCCTGATCCTAATTAATTACTCTAATTAATTATCCTATATTTCTTACAATGATTAATTATCCCTTAATTAATAACATACAATAATTAACTAGCCCTTTAATTAATTTACTTAATTAAATCATACTTTCTAATCACACTAAATAACTACTTCTCGATTACTAATATTTAAGTAGTTACCATCATTAAATAATCACATTTAGTAATCTCTATATATTTCCTTCCTTAATAAATAAAATTAAGCAATTATCCTTTAGTTACTTTCATACTCATTAATTAATAACATTAAGTGATTAATCTTAAATAATCATCTTTATATTAATACTTTAATTACTTAATCACATTAACAAATCAATTCTTAAAATTGAATGCTCAAATTACTAAAACTTTATTAATTATCTAATGATTAAATTAATTGATTACTTCCTTAATTGATAACATTAATCAATTACCCACCCTTAAAACATTTAATAATTAATACTTTATTAAATTTCCTCATTTACATTACCTTTGAAAAACATATAGGATTAACTCCTTAAATAATTACCTAATTACCATAATTTGAAACATTTATAACCTTTAAGAATATAATTAGTTAATTAATTTATTAGAAATCAAACAAATCATATTTTCAAAATCATTTGATTTAAAGTAAACTAGGTAAATATTTACCTGGAAACTTGTTGGATAGTTAATGTAAAACTTGTTATCCAAATTTCTTCCAAACCAGGTCAAGTTTTCTTTTTACTTTTTCTTTTTATTTTCTTTTTAAAAAAAACTTGTTAAATATTTACTTTAAAACCAAACTTTCAACTTAGAAATTTTATTACAGATAAAACAGTAACATCGGCCCGAGGCCCATATCCAAATACAAGCAACCGAACTAAAGGAACAAACCCAAAACTTATCTCAATCCTAAAACAAACTGCTGAAGCCCAAACCCATCGTTACTTCGGGTCAAAAGCCAGAGAATACTTGAACTTACTCGAGTTCCCTTACTTCTCTTTTATTTCAAAAAGAAAACTGGTTAAATTTTTAACTTTAAAACCTGTAACTGATAAACTATTAACAGGTTGAACAACACAAACTACCTCGAGTTAGACGCGAGTAAACATCCCACAAACTCGAGTCGTACTTCGATGTATTATCCAGTCCAAACGGCATACACCATCACTTCCCGGTGCACATGCACCATCACCAGAAACCACTCCGACCGTCGACGAACTCTTCGGCACGTCATTCGTCGCTGCGGCAACCAATTCCCCTTCTCAAAACATTAGCGCAAGCTGTAGATCAAAAATTGAACCATCCAGTAAAAACTGTAACTTGAATCCATAACCAAATCTATCTTGATCTCGCACCTCCTACCACCAGTGCCTTCCAAACTCCGGCCTCATCTCGATGATACATCCA
Organism: Allium cepa; assembly: GCA_030765085.1. Taxonomy (NCBI): domain Eukaryota; kingdom Viridiplantae; phylum Streptophyta; class Magnoliopsida; order Asparagales; family Amaryllidaceae; genus Allium; species Allium cepa. The sequence continues at coordinate 449,393,862 of CM060931.1, forward strand.
CGCAGCCACCCTCCAATTTCCAGGCAACTCGATGCTTTAGCAACGACGCAGCATCCAGTAATGTAGGATTGACCAAAACTAGGGTTTAATACTTCTACAACCCACCGCCGCCTCCACGATGGCCCATCCACCCACCAACTATTTTTGCCGAATACCCCACTCATTCAACTTGCTCCAGTAGAAACCCCAACAATCCAAACTCTTTTGATCACCGAGAAACTCTCGATAACCCATTCCCAGTCATCCTTGAATTGCCCGTCCAAATATTAAAAATCAAGATTTTAATTTTAAAAATCTTAATTTGGAAATGGAATTCGAATTATATAAACAACTTAACAGATCATTGTATTTGATTTTAACAAATACTTATACTTCCCTGTTCTTTTTCATTCTTCCTGAAAATGTTTATATTTACTATTCTTGAAAATATATTTTAAAACTTAGTTTAGTTTTCTAAACAAACAATCTTTGTTTAAATACATCGGCCTAAAAGAGATTTCAGTGTGAAGAATATAAATTTTTAATCTAAGTTTATATCACTGAAATTTAAAACAGAGAAGAATAATCATGTCCAGACATATACACACCATCTACATACCATAAACATGATTTAGGATCATAAACCATCATGCAATCACATTTCAAACATACATCACATATTTAATGCAACCATATATCACATGCATCGAGTCTACAGATGGATTCAGGTTTTTTTTTTATAGATTAAAGACAGAGGGTTGAATTATGTTGCAACTTCCACTGTCTTCTAAGCTTCCAGATAGTTTCAAACTAATTATGCTTAAATATATTTTCTTTTCTTTCTAAAACTTTGTTATATATTCAAACAAAATCCCATTTTGAATTCCGCAGCCTATAAGGGAGTACAGGGGTAGATTTTGAATTTTTATTTTTATTGAATTATATTTCAATCTGGAAATGTAAAACAGTGTGAGTCCTATATGTTTACAGACCTGCATCAAAACTTTCTTATAAAACATACATGCATTCATGTTTAAATCATCATGCATACCTTAATCTCACTTAAACCTAAGTAATTTCTGCATGTATAGGCTACTCACCTGATTTTTGATGAACAGAGCACAGTTTTGAAGGTCCCTTTTTAGAATCTTTAGAAAACTTGCATGCAACTTCCAGTTTTTAAAAGAAAAAAATGCAGACCGCTTGCATGCTCCAGGTATTTTAACTTGCAGGTTTTTCTTTCATATTTGAAATGATCGCTTCAGTTTTGGGGAGAATGTGTTACAGAGATTAATGTTTGAGTTTGAGGAATAGATGGCAGGCCTGAGAACATTACAGATTGATTTTTCTTTTTTAGAGGAGATTACAAACTTGTGTTTGATTCTAGAAAATGAATCTGCTGGGCAGTATTTTGCAGGTTGAGGAATTTCAGATTTGAAAGTGAAAATTACATTTGAACTTGAAGAAAATTTCAGATTTGATTTGGGGATTTTCTGATTTTTGAAGAGTAAAGATTTCATTGATATTCTAGTTTCTTTTTTTAGGAATGAACATAGATTATAACGAAAAGAAAAAGAATATGAAGATGATATAGTGTTTATATAGGCTAATTTCAGTTTTTATCAAAATTAAAAGAAAACTAAAATAATGTGACACATGTTATTAACTTACATTAGTATGTTAACACTTGTTATCAAAGAGATTTATAACTTAACACATGTCCTAATTTATTTATATTTATCCTAAAAGAATTTTAAAAGCTTTTTAAATAAGATTTACTAATTAACCAATATGTTTTCTTAATTTATAAATGCTTTTTTAATTAAATTCCTAATTAACAAATACATTTATAAATTTGTAAATGTAACTCTATTTATCTTAAAATAACACATAAATATTATTGGTTTGAAATTAACAATTTTGTCTAATTTAAATAATTTACTTATATAAACAATCATCATTACTTATTTTAAAAGAATACTTTGTCAATTTTAAGTGATTATATTAAGATATGATCAAATAAATATTTATCCAAACATAAATATTTACGATTAGATTCATTTGTTAAATTTACAATTCAGTATTTTTATTAATTAATCCAATTATTATCAACTAATAGATACTCCAAAATCCAGGTTATTACATTCCTCCCCCCTTTGAATCTTTTCGTCCTCGAAAAGGAACGAAGCCAAAAAAAAAAAAATTTTAATATTTAAAACCTGTTAAAATATTCTTTGATCATTTTTCAAACACCTTTAAAATCTATATAATATTGCCAAAATACATTTTATAACTTGATGTTTTTACCAGTCCATCCTTGTTCTCACAGAAATTCGGTCATACGTTGATCAGGCGTAGGACTGAAAATCTATAAGTACTTAGCAGACCCGTTTTCAACACCCAGTGAAAATACTTGAAATTTTTATTTATTGAAAATATAGAAAATAGTTTTTGAAAATAGAGGATATATCTTTTGGTGAGAATGCTCTGGAAATCATCACCCCTATCCATGGTCACAGTTACATTCCAGGGTTACGTTGCCGTCGCAGCAAAAGTCCATGCAACTGCAGGCTCTCCGCGGCCTCTTGATTACGCCATGGAACCCACACAACAGATCACAGTTACATCCAGGGTTACGTTGCCGTCATAGCAAAAGTCCATGTAACTGCAGGCTCTCAGCGGCCTCTGATTTTTGCTGTCGAAATGAAACCTCTCCACTCCTACATAGGTCGCAGTCTGCCGATATAAAATCAAACGCAGACTGTTGGCTCTCAGTGGCACACACGACTTTCGCTATGTTATACCATAGGTCGCAGTTACATCCTGGGTTATGTTGTCATCGCAGCAAAAGTCCATGTAACTGTTGGCTCTCAACGGCACACATGACTTTCGCTATGGTATACTCTACTCATAATCCTCAGGAACTAGTTTCGTCCGAATTCCTCACAGGATCAACTTTAGAACCCCCTTGGGGCTCAAGGCAGCACCACCCGGTGGTACTCCTGAGAAGTTCATTTCAAGGGAGCGCCTTTTCCCCCATAGCCATCATCAAAACATTTTATACTATACATATATTGTATCTTTAAATCATACACCTAGTATGATCTCATACGAAGCTCCTTTACACAAAATCGATTATCCCAAAATCGATAATTCTCAAACTAGGCTTTCCAAATTCAATATTGATTTTACCCAAAAATCCAAAGCCTTTTCTAATCCATAGGTTCCCAAAACCTTTTTCCAAAATCCTCATAAGATCCTTTATATATATATATATATATATATATATATATAATATTTAAAATCTTGGATCATTTCAAACTTGTATAAAGCTCCTTTTATACTTCAAAACACCTTCAAAATCCTTCTCTTCTGGCAAAAAAATTCAACAAGGGAAGTTTTATTTTATAAAACAAAGGTATTTATCTTTGTTTACTCAAAATCAAAAATTCAAATTTGATTACTCCTTTCAATATCATTTTCATTCAAATCTGCACGATGTACCCATATCATTCGTACGCTATACCACTCTGATCGCTCACTCGATCACACAATTTCACTTCCGAACTAGTATCGTCCACCTGACTTTCTAGTGCGGACTCAGATCTGGTTTCTTGATCAGAAAACGTCATTCTCCTTGCATAGTCATAATTATGATAGAGAATATCCAGAATCAATCAACAACCCATATCCAGGTTCGCCGTCGAAAATCGAGTGAAAAATCCCACTCGGATCGATAAAACTATCTCGAAATTCTGTGCTCGAATCTGGATCAAATCACTATGCGAATAGAAAAACATACGTACACCCTACGTATTTATCTTTATTGGTTATTAGCCAAATCAATTCCATTTCTATTCACATTCACTTTGATTTTCATTCACTTACTCTCAATTGCCTCAATCCATTTGGATTATCACTTCTATTTTATCTCGATTGGGTATTTAACCAATAATAGTTTAAACTCCGACCAGTTTATTTAGAAAAAGCTTGAAAATTTTAAAAATAGATAAGTAGTTGGAAAATAATTACTAGTTTGTAAAATAGGTGTAAATTAGGTAGAAAATAGTTAAAACAATTATAGAAATTTTAGATAATTGCAAAATAATAGTAGGATAGTAATTAGTTTTGTAAAATAGTTGGAATATAGTAATTAGTTTATAAATCAGTTGGAAAATTGTTAAACAGTTTCAAAAATAATTGTAAAACAAGCATAAGATAGTTTGGCTTTTAAAAGTATGGTTGTATATATAATGAATAGCTTGGAAAAATAGGTTTATATTAAAACAATTTATATTAAAAAAAATAGTCCAGAGTCAAAACTGCTCACCTCCCAATCTCCATTTGAATTTAAAACTATTCAACTTTAATTACAATTCCAAATTATTCAAATCAAATCAATTCAAATTTTCCATTTGAATCTTATACTCATACATCTTCAATCACCATTTCAATTAATTCAAATCAACTTCAATTTGAACTAATTTCAAATTTCAAATTTAAATTATCTTGAATTATATAAATTCAAGTTAATACTTCAAATGTTGATTTAATTCCTTTAAATCAATCTACCTTTAAAGTTTTAAACAATTCCAATCCACAACTTAAAGATTTTTAACAACAACAGGATGATGTCATCTAATTTATTTTAAAACATCCATTCATTTTCAAATTCTAGATCCCAAACCCATTTTGAGATCACACAAACTTTCAATTCCAATCAACCATTTAACTTCTCAAGTTAAATCCAAATTTTATCTTCAAATTTCCAAATCAAGTTGATCATTCCAACTTATTTAACTTCTTCCAGGTTAAATTCAATTTACTTAATTCAGTCAAATTCACACAATTTGAATTCCTATTCAAATTTCAAAATCTTTCCCATCTATAAGTTCAAAAAATTATCACTTTGGGTTTTTACATCTCATTCCCAATTTAAAACTCAATATTTAGAGTTTATTTCAAACCATCCATATATATATACACACAATTTACTTCTTGGCCCACCAAGCCAAATTTTTAAATTTAAATCACCCTTGGTTTTAATTCAAAACAAATTCCTTTAAATCTTCAAACAACTCTTGTTTTCTTCAAACTCTCTTATTCACATAATATTATTTATTATTCCTTTAAATAATTTGAAAACAAATTTCAAATGTTATTAAATCTTAAGATTCAAACTTCACAATTTAGATCAACTTCAATTCCAATTTATATCCCATATTTATCTAGCTGGTTTACTTCCTTAAAACATTTCATTATTACCTTATTCTGAAATTCTTTCCCAAATTCACGAAATAAATTTTAGTTTGGTTGTGTTCTATTACTTCTCAATTTATTTCCAATAATTTTAACAACCAATTCCCTTAATATTTATTAGAAAGAAATATTACTTTTATATATCAAAATATATTCTTATATAAAATCTTTTAAAATCTTTATATAAGAAAATAACAAGTACGCTCTCTCATACACACACACACACACTCAACTCATTCTAGGGTACCACTTACCCTATCCTTAATGAGTAATCCCACCAGAGCCAAGGTTTTCGCTTAACCTTCAGCTTTGATACCAAATGAAACGACCCGAAATTTCCAATCCCGGAAATTCCAGATAGTTAGAGAAAAGAAGAAAAGAGATAGAAGAAGAACAGAAAGAAACACACAATCTCACATTCGCAGCGGATAAAATATAATATCAATAATAATAATTATACCAAAGAAACTGTATCTATCAATTTTACATCGATATATCAGAGTTACAGCAATTTTATACAACATTAGACAGATACAATTTAACATGTCTCAGATATATATATAATATCATAGTGAAACTCTCCATACGTTACTACCATCCAGCTTGCCTCCTGAGCTCCAAAACGTCCTTACCTAAAAATCTGTAATACTCGGTCTGACCCGAGCATTACATCAAAGTAACACCCGGGTCAGGCTGGAAACCAGCGTGAGTAAACCCATCAAGCATGAATTACAAAATCATATAGCTTATATATAACCTGGGGTAACTTATATCAATTTACAACTTCACAAGTTGTTATAGATATCACTTATTTCACACATTAATTTCTAAGTGCCAAACTTAGATTAAAAGGGTCCAGTTCACCCAATTCATTCCATTCCAGTCTATTGATTTCACATAACAAATTTCTAAAGAATCGAAGTGGATTCGGGTATTTTCTAATACCCGACTCCGATCTCTTCGAATTCAATTCCATATTAACTCAAGTTATACAAATGAAATAAAATTTGACTTCAAATAGGATGTCACTTCTTACACTGCAATTTATCATCTATAAATAACCACATTATCACTTTTTAAACCAATCATCTCATATAGCATTGCAAATCACATATCAGAGATATCCTCTAATCTCTAGCATACAATATTATTCAATCATTCATAAACAAGATATGTCAGTTATACCATACTCATTAATTTAAACAAATTAAATTAATTACTCCAATCACCCTTAATCCTGCTTATTTAACATTACTTAATCACAATCCCAATTGATTAATCGTTCCTTAATTCATCAATCTCAATTAATCATCCTTGACTAATTAATCTTTAATTACATTAAGTAATTAATCTTTAATTATCACACAGATTAATTAGCCTACTCATTCTCATTAATTATCTTTGAATTAATCTCCTAAATCAATTAACAAAATTTATTTCCCTGATCCTAATTAATTACTCTAATTAATTATCCTACATTTCTTACAATGATTAATTATCCCTTAATTAATAACATACAATAATTAACTAGCCCTTTAATTAATTTACTTAATTAAATCATACTTTCTAATCACACTAAATAACTACTTCTCGATTACTAATATTTAAGTAGTTGCCATCATTAAATAATCACATTTAGTAATCTCTATATATTTGCTTCCTTAATAAATAAAATTAAGCAATTATCCTTTAATTGCTTTCATACTCATTAATTAATATCATTAAGTGATTAATCTTAAATAATCATTTTTATATTAATACTTTAATTACTTAATCACATTAACAAATCAATTCTTAAAATTGAATGCTCAAATTACTAAAACTTTATTAATTATCTAATGATTAAATTAATTGATTACTTCCTTAATTGATAACATTAATCAATTACCCACCCTTAAAACATTTAATAATTAATACTTTATTAAATTTCCTCATTTACATAACCTTTGAAAAACATATAGGATTAAATCCTTAAATAATTACCTAATTACCACAATTTGAAACATTTATAACCTTTAAGAATATAATTAGTTAATTAATTTATTAGAAATCAAACAAATCATATTTTCAAAATCATTTGATTTAAAATAAACTAGATAAATATTTACCTGGAAACTTGTTGGATAGTTAATGTAAAACTTGTTATCCAAATTTCTTCCAAACCAGGTCAAGTTTTCTTTTTACTTTTTCTTTTTCTTTTCTTTTTAAAAAAAACTTGTTAAATATTTACTTTAAACCAAACTTTCTACTTAAAAATTTTATTACAGATAAAACAGTAACATCGGCCCCAGGCCCATATCCAAAGACAAGCAACCGAACTAAAGGAACAAACCCAAAACTTATCTCAATCCTAAAACAAACTGCTGAAGCCCTAACCCATCGTTACTTCGGGTCAAAAGCCAGAGAATACTTGAACTTACTCGCGTTCCCTTACTTCTCTTTTATTTTAAAAGAAAACTGGTTAAATTTTTAACTTTAAAACCTGTAACAGATAAACTATTAACAGGTTGAACAACACAACCTACCTCGAGTTAGACGCGAGTAAACATCCCACAAACTCGAGTCGTACTTCGATGTATTATCCAGTCCAAACGACATACACCATCACTTCCCGATGCACATGCACCATCACTAGAAACCACTCCGACCGTCGACGAACTCTTCGGCACGTCATTCGTCGCTGCGGCAACCAATTCCCCTTCTCAAAACATTAGCGCAAGCTGTAGATCAAAAATTGAACCATCCAGTAAAAACTGTAACTTGAAGCCATAACCAAATCTATCTTGATCTCGCACCTCCTACCACCAGTGCCTTCCAAACTCCGGCCTCATCTCGATGATACATCCACGCAGCCACCCTCCAATTTCCAGGCAACTCGATGCTTTAGCAACGACGCAGCATCCACTAATGTAGGATTGACCAAAACTAGGGTTTAATACTTCTACAACCCACCGCCGCCTCCACGATGGCCCATCCACCCACCAACTATTTTTGCCAAATACCCCACTCATTCAACTTGCTCCAGTAGAAACCCCTACAATCCAAACTCTTTTGATCATCGAGAAACTCTCGATAACCCATTCCCAGTCATCCTTGAATTGTCCATCCAAATGTTAAAAATCAAGATTTTAATTTTAAAAATCTTAATTTGGAAATGGAATTCGAATTATATAAATAACTTAACAGATCATTGTATTTGATTTTAACAAATACTTATACTTCCCTGTTCTTTTTCATTCTTCCTGAAAATGTTTATATTTATTATTCTTGAAAATATTTTTTAAAACTTAGTTTAGTTTTCTAAACAAACAATCTTTGTTTAAATACATCAGCCTAAAAGAGATTTCAGTGTGAAGAATATAAATTTTTAATCTAAGTTTATATCACTGAAATTTAAAACAGAGAAGAATAATCATGTCCAGACATATACACACCATCTACATACCATAAACATGATTTAGGATCATAAACCATCATGCAATCACATTTCAAACATACATCACAAATTTAATGCAACCATATATCACATGCATCGAGTCTACAGATGGATTCAGGTTTTTTTTTTACAGATTAAAGACAGAGGGTTGAATTATGTTGCAACTTCCACTATCTTCTAAGCTTCCAGATAGTTTAAAACTAATTATGCTTAAATATATTTTCTTTTCTTTCTAAAACTTTGTTATATATTCAAACAAAATCCCATTTTGAATTCCGCAGCCTATAAGGGAGTACAGGGGTAGATTTTGAATTTTTATTTTTATTGAATTATATTTCAATCTGGAAATGTAAAACAGTGTGAGTCCTATATGTTTACAGACCTGCATCAAAACTTTCTCATAAAACATACATGCATTCATGTTTAAATCATCATGCATACCTTAATCTCACTTAAACCTAAGTAATTTCTGCATGTATAGGTTACTCACCTGATTTTTGATGAACAGAGCACAGTTTTGAAGGTCCCTTTTTAAAATCTTTAGAAAACTTGCATGCAACTTCCAGTTTTTAAAAGAAAAAAATGCAGACCGCTTGCATGCTCCAGGTATTTCAACTTGCAGGTTTTTCTTTCATTTTTGAAATGATCGCTTCAGTTTTGGGGAGAATGTGTTACAGAGATTGATGTTTGAGTTTGAGGAATAGATGGCAGGCCTGAGAACATTACAAATTGATTTTTCCTTTTTTAGAGGAGATTACAAATTTGTGTTTGATTCTAGAAAATGAATCTGCTGAGCAGTATTTTACAGGTTGAGGAATTTTAGATTTGAAAGTGAAAATTGCATTTGAACTTGAAGAAAATTTCAGATTTGATTTGGGGATTTTCTGATTTTTGAAGAGTAAAGATTTCATTGATATTCTAGTTTCTTTTTTTAGGAATGAACATAGATTATAAAGAAAAGAAAAAGAAAATGAAGATGATATAGTGTTTATATAGGCTAATTTCAGTTTTTATCAAAATTAAAAGAAAACTAAAATAATGTGACACATGTTATTAACTTACATTAGTATGTTAACTCTTGTTATCAAAGAGATTTATAACTTAACACATGTCCTAATTTATTTATATTTATCCTAAAAGAATTTTAAAAGCTTTTTAAATAAGATTTACTAATTAACCAATATGTTTTCTTAATTTATATATGTTTTTGTAATTAAATTCCTAATTAACAAATACATTTATAAATTTGTAAATGTAACTCTATTTATCTTAAAATAACACATAAATATTATTGGTTTGAAATTAACAATTTTGTCTAATTTAAATAATTTACTTATATAAACAATCATCGTTACTTATTTTAAAAGAATACTTTGTCAATTTTAAGTGATTATATTGCTTTTTCGTTTTCGATTTTGTTATTATGATGGAATCGGGATCCAATTTTGTATGTGTGGGGAATTTTGTTCGATCCAAACCTCCTCTTAGTTCCATTTTCTCTGCAATTGCTTTTAACTTCCACTGGCCGTTTTCGATTAAATCGACCTCCGAATCTACAGTGGATATCTACGTCACTACTGTCGATGCTTTTTGTGATCTTGCTCGGTTGCGATTCGTTATTATCGAAGAGGTCTTTATGGAAGTTAACCCTAATTTTAATGGAGCGTTTGGATCGCCCCCCTTTCAGTCTTTGTTGTACCCTTGCTCTGCTGCGTGGTTGGGTTCCTCTGCTCCTTGTCCGATTTTAAAAAGGAAGACCAAAGGAGATTTGACCACTCCTTTCGTCCCTTCATTAAAGTTTTTCAAGGGTGGCTCTGCTGGTTCTAGTTATCCCTTTTTGGGGTTTGTGGTGGGTGATTTGTGGTGTAATATCGACCGGGAAGACGGTTCCATTGATGAGCAACTTTCTTGCTCTTATGGGGAAGTGATGACTCCATCTTTTGTCAAGCATCAGCTCGTCAGTGGCAACTGCTCTTATTCGGCTGCTGGTTCTATGGCTTCTTTTCATGATTCTTTGGGTCCCTCGGTGCAGTTCAGGCAATGCGATATTGTCCTCCGCAAGAAAAAGAGAAATAAGAGAAAGAAGAAGCGCAAACCTAAACGCTTACAGAAGGGATCCAATGCTTTGCAAGTTCCTTGTGATGCTGGGATGGATGTTGATTGTCCCACTGTAAGTACATCCCCCATATTTGTTAGCGTGGATCCTTCTGATTTTCAGGAATCAGGTATGATTGATTTTGTTTCGTTATTGGCTTTGTCTTGGTTGCCTTGTATCAATTTGTGCCATATCTTGGGCAACCTTGATCTCCCCTCTATTGATTATTCATTCTTGATTGAACGAATAGTAGATCCTTTGGTGGGTATTGATACTGCTTGTGCTATCAGCTCATCTCTTGTTTGTAGTATTGTTCCCTATGTTTGTTCAGTCTCTGGTTATTTAAATTGCCTTGGCAGGGGTGTTTCATCCCTGCCCTATTTCTCCTGCCCTATGTTTGTGATTCTTGTTGGTTATGGATACGTGGTTTGCTTGGTAGCCTCTGGTTGTATTGTTTTTGTGTCCTTTGGCCTTGTGACTGTTGGCTGCGTTTCAGCTTGCTTCAATGAGTATTCCCATTGGGTTTTATTTGTTTCGGTAACATTCAGCTGCCGGTTCCCTGTTATCAGCAGTTTTTCCTACCTTTTGGATTGGAATTGGCCCCTCTTTGGTGCCATCTCTGATTGGTCGTTGCTTTCTGATAGGCTGGTTTGGCTAATTGGTTGTAGTTCTTATCGTCGGTTTATCGTTGTTGGACTTATCGAATTCGGAAGGATTTGTGATTACATCACCTTAATTAATAAGTTGCATGTAATCAATCATGGTCTTCTTTTTCCTTTGGTTGTGCGATTGGGTAGTTCGGCTTTGTTTTTTGGATCGTCTGTGGTTTTGAGGTTGGTGGATAGGGTAGGGACTCAGTGTATAGATAGCTCTGTATCATCTATCTATACACGGTCTTCTTGCCCCACTGGCAGGGAAGCCGTTGTCCTTTCTTGTCGTGATTTCATGTCTTGTTTTTTCTCCCTTTCGTCCCTTCGATTTAGATATTCCTCCACTATATTGCACTGTCAACTCCATGACTATGCGATCGTGAGTAATATCATACAGCATATCGTGTCTCTGGCTCTTAGAGACACAACATCTTTATCCATCCCTTGTTGTATTTCTAGCCTGCTTTCTTCCCCTTCTGTTGCGCCTGCACATTCGTTTTCCATTCCTTTTCTTAGTAGTGATGAGATAGCGATCACTAACGATCGTTTAGCTCGTCTTACTAAGAACTCGAGGCCTTGTTCGACTGTTTCCTCCTCTCCAACCGTCGCTGATGATTCAGAGGTTGTATTTTCTCGATCTTATACTAAGAGGAGATTCCGTCGCTCTCCTTCCCGTCTATCCTCCCTGTCTCGCACTCCTAGGACTATCCGTACTCGCTCTATAGCAGCGGCTGAGCAGATCATCCGATCCACTCGGCATACCCTTTACCTCGTCTGAGGGTCTCTGCGGTGTTCCCTTTTTCTGTCGTCTCTGATTTGGTTATGGCGAATTTCCTCTTCTGGAACATTCGTGGTGTCGGCAACGTCGAGTCTAGAACTCGCCTTAAGCGGTTAGTTAGGAAGCATTCCCTTTGCTTGATTGCACTTTTAGAACCTATGATTGAGGCCACTGAAGTTTCTGATTTGGTCCTCTTTCTCGGATTTGAAGGTTCCATATCTAACCTTTCTGGTAAAATTTGGATTTTGTGGAAGTTGGATGCTATTATTTGTCCTATTTTTGACTCTGACCAACTCTTATCTGTCTCTTGCACCTTACCTTCTTTTCCCTCTTTGTTTCTCTTCTCAGCTGTTTATGCTAAGTGTGATAGGATCGCTAGACTAACCCTTTGGTCAGATATTATTGCATTAGGTAACCTTAATATCTCCGCCTCTGTTATTGGTGGCGATTTCAATGTGGTTGCTTCTCATGCTGAGAAAAGAGGCGGCAATTCTGTCAATCGGTTAGCGATCGCTGATTTTAATTCCTTCATTCTTTCCTCCAGCTTGTCTGAGGTTTCTTTTGTTGGCTCTGCCTTTACTTGGTGTAATAACCAAGAAGGTCCCAACCGTATACTCTCTAGACTAGACAGAGTCTTTGGCTCGATTGATTGGTTTAGTCTTCCTTTCACCTTCTCTGTGACTCATCTTCACCGTACCTTTTCTGACCATTCCCCTTTGATTCTCTCCTGTACCCCCTTAGCTTTATCTGGCCCTTCTTCGTTCCGCTTTCTAAATATGTGGGTTTCTCATCATTCATTTCTTTCTGTGGTTGCGGACTCATGGAACCTTCCCTGTCCTGGTTCGCCTTGTGGGGTGTTTTCTCGAAAATTAAAACGTCTCAAGGTTTGCCTTAAGGCTTGGAACACTCTTGTTTTCAAGAATGTGTTTGACCGTGTTAGGGCTGCCGAAGAATCTCTTGTTTTAGCGGAAGCGACCTACGATGAGGTTCCTTCTACTGATAACAAGGAATCCTGGGCGCTAGCTCATCTAGCGTTTTCCTCTGAACTTCGTGTTGAGCACGATTATCTGCATCAAAAGGCTAGGATTAAATGGATAGTGGAAGGCGATACGAATTCCAAGTTTTTTCACTCCTCTATCCGTAAGAATAACGCGCGTCTTTCCATTACCAGTATTCAGCGCGATGATCTTTCTTTGGCCACTTCTCCGGTGGACGTCCAAGATACCATCATTTCCTATTTCCAATCTTTCCTTGGCTCGCCTTCTGTTAACTTTTCTGATCCTAACTTGCTTTCATTCATTCCTCAACTTCTTCTCCCTGAAGATGTTTCTGAATTAGCTGCTCCTCCCTCTGTGGAAGTCATTAGATCGTGTGTCTTTTCCCTTAGTAAGGAAAGTGCCAGTGGTCCTGATGGGTTCAATGGAGCTTTCTTTCGTTGTGCCTGGCCGATTATCCAATCTGACTTCTGTCTTGCTATCCAGTACTTCTTCTCTGGAGGTGAACTTCCTACGGGTTGGACATCTACCAATCTAATTCTCATCCCGAAATGTGAGAATCCCAAGTATTGTGCAGATTTTCGGCCTATTAGTCTGTGCAACTTTTCCAATAAGGTGATTTCTAAGATTATGACCACTAGATTAGCTCCCTTCCTGGAGCGTATCATTTCTTCTTCTCAGGCTGGCTTCGTTAAAGGACGTCTTATCACTGACAACGTCCTGTTAGCGCAGGAGCTTATTTCTCAACTAGATAGGAAAATTAGAGGTTCTAATGTGGTCCTTAAATTAGATATGGCGAAAGCATACGACCGTATGTCTTGGTTCTTTATCATCAAGGTCCTAAGAGCCTTTGGTTTCCCTGAACCTTTTATTGATATCATCTGGCGATTGATCTCCAATGTTTGGTTTTCGGTCCTCATCAATGGCTCTTCCCGTGGTTTCTTTAGGGCTGGAAGGGGTCTTCGACAGGGAGATCCTCTCTCACCTTCTCTTTTTGTCTTTGCCGCCGAAGTTCTTGTCAGAGGTCTTCACTCACTGATGATTGCGGGCCAAATTCAGAGATTTGGCATTCCCCGGGGTTGCCCCCTGATTTCGTCCCTATCCTTTGCAGACGATATCATTATTTTCTCCAACGGCTATCGGAGATCCATCCGTGCCCTCCTTGATTTTGTGAGTCTTTATGAGAATTCCTCTGGGCAGCTGGTTAACTCCTCTAAGAGTTGCTTTGTTCCAGCTAAGGATCTTGCTCCTGCCCGATCGCTTTGGATTGAATCGGTTTCGGGATTCAGGAGAGCTTCCCTTCCCTTACCTTACCTTGGCATTCTTCTCTACCGTGGGAGGAAAGTTAATTCGATTTTTGATCCCATTTTAGATAGGGCGAAAAGCATGATCAATCGCTGGAATGCTTCCCTTCTTTCTCAGGCTGGCAGACTTGTTCTCATTAACTCTGTTCTGCATTCTTTAGGTTCGCACATTTTTGCGGCCATGACTCCTACATCTGCTTTTTTCCGCTCCTTTCGATCTTTGATCTCTTCCTTCTTCTGGGGAAACAAAGATTCTCCTCGCCATCACTGGATTTCTTGGAAAATCATCTGCCGTCCTAAGTGTGAGGGTGGCCTTGGCATTCGTAACCCTAAAGACGTCTGTTCTGCTTTTGCGTGTAAGCTTTGGGCCAGGTTTGGGGCTAACAACTCCCTGTGGGCCTCATTCCTTCATGCCAAATACCGTCGTCTTGAAGCTGCAAACTTCTCGGGGTCCCCTTCTTATGCTAGTGAAACATGGAAACGGATGCAATCTGTTAAAGTGTTATGGGACAGCAATGGTAGTGGCTCTTATTGGCGCGGGCAACCCTTCTCTTTGTCTGCAGCTTGGTATTCTATCAGAAGTCCTGCCCCATCGCTTCCTTTTTTTTCCTGTATTTGGGATACCAGAATTGCTCCTAAGGTCTCTGTTTTTATGTGGAAAATCCTTCACGGAGGAATTTCGGTAGATGAGAACCTTAGGAAAATTGGTATTCCTATCACTTCTCGGTGTAGATGTTGCCAAGCTGGTAGCTTCGAAACTCTCTTTCACCTTTTTTTCCAAGGCATTTGTGCCAATGCCGTTTGGTCTTTCTTCGGTAACCTTGTTGGCTGCAATGGTCCTGTCAACTCCATATTTGAGCTCTTGCAACTCTGGTGGACTGGTATTGTTGGGAAGACTGTTCGTTCGATTATTTTTCGTCTTATCCCTTCTCTTATTTGTTGGCACACTTGGTGCGCCCGTAACAAGATGATTTTCGAAGAGGTGCCTATGGATTCTTCTGCTATCATCCGGAGAGTGCGCAATGACATCTATCTTGCTTTTAGAGGTCGTCCTTTCCGGAAGTCCATTGGTTCCAGATCAGCTTTTCTTGCTAGGTATTTCGACATTGCGTTCGAGAGTGCTGCTCCTAGGTCAGGTATTGGCTAAGGTTTAGCTTGTTTTCATAGTTCTGAGGGTTGTGGCTTTTCTTTGTGCTTGTGTCTTTCTTTTTTATTTTTTCTTTGTTTTGCATACATATGTTCTTACCTCCATCTGGAGGTTGCGACTATTTTTGATTATTCTTCCAGTTATGCAGGTGATATAGTAGATTTACAGGGTATTGCTGTTTCAACCTGTCATCCTGCACCGGTTCTCTCTACTTTTGGTAGCGGTTATATGGGCTTCTGTTCTGTTTGTTTGGCTTTCTTTCCTGGGTCTTTATACCCCTCTGGGCGGTGGCCTTGCCGGAGCTCAGTTTGGGCGTATGAAGGGTGGTGGCCTTGCCGGAGCTCTTCTAGATCTCAGATGTTCCCTTTGATTCGGTCAGACCGAACACATCTTCAGTTTCGGTTTGTATACTTGGAGCATTAGGTGATGAGCTGGAAGCCTCCAAGTCGTTTTCACTCATTTTTTTTCCATTGCATTGGTTATTTATATTTATCGGTAATTTTGGGGACAGGTTGTTATAACTGTCCAGGCTGTTGATTGATTAGTTGACTCTGATTGTATAAAATATATATATATATATATATATATATATTAAAAAAAAGTGATTATATTAAGATATGATCAAATAAATATTTATCCAAACACAAATATTTACGATTAGATTCATTTGTTAAATTTACAATTTAGTATTTTTATTAATTAATCCAATTATTATCAACTAATAGATACTCCAAAATCCGGGTTATTACATATGGGACACAGAATAGTGGAGTAATAACATAGTTCATAAAAATGTACAATTTGTCACTTATAAATTAAAATAGGTCGAAGGTCTGGAACTAATGTGCACGACAATGAGTTATCAAAAAAACCAACATTTTTCTAAAATCAGTTTACCCCTTTATACAATCAAATGTACAAGTGAACTATTGTTAAAAATGATCCTATAGTTTACATACCAGACTCCGGTTGTGTTTTAACCTTAATGTATTTCAGTGAGACACTGAGATGTCCTTATCCACTCCGAGGTCATTGCACATATGATTTAACCACCTAAAAATAAGTACGACAAACAAATATTGTTATTCTACCATTTACTGTATAATACATAATATAAAATAGAACATATACAATGAATTTATAAGCTATTAGGTATTAAAATGCTATTTTTAACTACGAATTAGAGAAAGAGAAAAACCTAAAAGTTTGCTATCAATTTGACCACTGAAATTCATTTGAGAAGAATACTTAATATCATTAATGCAGATCTCAAGTAGCATGCCATAATAGACTGTACTTTATGTATTTCCTAAAAATAAAAAGGTGGTCATCCCAAGAAGTCGCCGAACGAAACTACGAGTAATTTGTGTATGATGATAGTGCAATAAATTTTGAAACGATGCCATTTGAACGGTGTTTTTGGAAAAAAGTTTAAAATAGCTTAATTTTATAAGAAGTTTACCTATCTTGTTAAGGAAGGAACAAAGCAATAAGCGTCAAAGAACCTAAATCTTCTAGGCGTTAACAAGTGTCAATATTAAAGAGTAGCCGGAGTGCCATAAAACAATAAATATTGTGGTGCCAGAGGTCAAAAATAAAGCTTAGGCGAAGCCTGACAAAGCTTAGGAGGAAACTTTGACAATATAGACAATTACTAAGAACAATTGTTTACGTTATACTCAGCTAAGCAAATCCAAAATTAAGTTTTTGTTTTTATCAATGATTGTTGCTTTTGTATGGTAATTGGTAAGTTTTACTCAAGTGATAATTTAAGTCTTATGTTATATGACATTTTGTATTTATATTTCTGATATTTTTGCATAATTTAGTGCATTTATTGTTTCTAATTAACATGTCTGTTATTTTATTGATATTATCCGGTATCATCTCAATTATTTTTGAATATCTTATGTATGTTCTTGATCGATAGGTAGCCGATACAGACAATACAACATTTTCAATATTTCACCGATATCATTCGATATCAACCCAACATTAATAACTATAACATACCGGTACTTGAATGATATGTTGCTGACATCAAAATTAATAATATATTAAAATTATGTACTGCATAATCAATGCACATTTCCTTAAGGATATATGAACAATGTTAGATTTACTTGGATATTAAAGAAAGTATGCTACTCATGGCACCATATTATATGCTTCCTAATACTCATTTTTATTTATTTAAAAAATATCAATTATTTATAACACTTTCAATTACTTGGCTATGAAATCTTACTTTAAATCAAAAAAACTTGTTCAACAATGATTTATCAAAAATAATTAATATCTTTCGACAATATAGTACCAAACAAAAAATAATCAATATCATTCGTCAGTGTTTTATCGAACCATATTTAATTTATTTGACTTGACATGGTATTTTTGAGATACTAAACACAAATATTTAGTGTTCTGGATTACTATTTTTTAATCTAAAATTAGTAATAACAAAATTGGATTCCTTTAGCATAAAAGATGAAATAACAAGGGATTCCTCCATTCATAACATGGAAGATAGTTCTCAAAGTACCAACAATACCAGAAACAAGTGAAGACTGTAAACATGTGTAGTGAAGACTATATATAAATATGTCATACAATACAAAATAATAGTGTCCATTTTATAACAGAGTGGTGCTAAATGCACTATAATTCATACATCCTTAAACCTAGAGAGGAAGAAAAGCAATAAAGAAATGAAAGATTTGTTTCACCTAGTTTGAACAGAAATACTATGCTTAACGAGCTGGGTAAAAAGAGGTCCTCGGCTTAATGACGTTCAACATCACAATGTTGTTGAAACATTGTAAGAAAACTTAAATAAACCATTCAACACTGCTATGCAGTGGAAATAATAAAAAATTTATTCACACTTTCTTTTTTCGAACAACAATGAAAGTAGAACGTACCATTATCCTTTAAATTATTCAGCAATCCTATGTCGTTCAAAATATGGATATAACGAATAAGTGTCGAATAAAAATGTTTGATTTGGTGGGTAATATGAAATTTTGGTGTACGGTAAAGTGCAGTTGAGGGCTAGGGTATGATGTCCTAAAAATATATTTGTAAAATGTAATAAGAATTGGGTGCTGCTCTATAACATAATCTAGATCCATTCAATTTCTTTGTGCATTTCAAACTTATAACTGCTGGTAAAACTGAAAACAATTCATTCTAATGAAAGGAATACATACAATTCTATCGCATACTTATCTCTAACCACGACTTAACCGAAACCTAGATAATATGAAAACATTTAGCTATATTAGCATTCTGACACAACATTAATTATGCCAATTATCAGGCAACACAAACACAGACGAAAAAAACCTATGAACAAGAAGCTCACTGGACTGAAATCGTCATGAACAGAATCAACATTGCAAACCAGATCCACTTCAGGTGGATCCGCATTAGGATCCAAAATGGGACTGCGATTTAACACGAACGCCCAAGCGGCCTAAAACCAGGCGAGATTGGAATAGTCGCGTTGTACAAAACAGCTAGCGGAAGGACTACGGCTGCTAAGAATAGGGCGGTTTTCAGACCACAATGAACCAGACTCGGTTCGGACGAGGCGAATCACGGAGATCTTCGTTTTACAATGGTAAATCATTGTTATAAACGGTCCTTCACCACGATCCCAAAAAGAATAGATCGTTTTTCAATCACCATGGATTTTTTAGTAGGTACGGCTATAAGAAACTGTTCAAATCGAAATTAAAAAAATCACGACATTAAGCAAAGTTAAACATGACTAGATTTTCCAAACTAGGATTATAACCGAAAATAAAATAGAAAGATTTGGTACCTTAATAATGAGAAGGCGTAGAGAATCAAATCGCAAAATAAAGGGTGAAATTATGAACAAAATTCAATTTCTAGGTTTTTTTCTGTCAGGAACATGGAATTTTTTTTGGGGGAAACGAAGTGGAAACTAACGTGTGAACCGAAAATGTTTTGACCCCTAAATAACTTGTATCGCCTTTGCTAGTGAACTGATGTAAAAAAAGTTAATTTGTGTCCAACCACATTAAAATAGCATCGGCTACAAAAAAATAATACAAATAAAGGTTGTTGCACCGGTTGTAAATAAAACTGATGTAGCTAACACTATTTGCATCGGTGTATTTTCTTCGGTTGTTGACGATAACCGATGCAAATTGTATTTTTGTACTATCTACTGCTTTCCACATACCAAATGCACCGGTTGTTAAAATGTAATCGATACAAATACTTCTACTTGCATCGGTTGTGGTAACAACCGATGCAAATGAGGCGAAGCAACATGCGTATTTTGTACTAGTGAATTCATCATTTTAAACACCTTTATCGAATTTATTAATTACTTTTAAGACATCAAAAATAATAACTAAATAACTTTAAAACAACATTAATAAAATAAGTAAATAACTTTAAACACATCGTTAATTAAATAATTAATTAACTTAAAACAAGACTAAACCAATTAACTAACAACATTAGTCATATAATTAAATAACTTAAAATATCATTATTAACATTAATAACTTTAAACATCTTCATTAAAATAATTAAATAACTTACTTTAAAACATTATTTACAAACACTTAACCTCAAATTATTATATAATTGAAGTTAATTAAATCCATAACTTTACAAATTCAAAAAGAGGCTTAGTGACTACGTGGTACTAAATCAAGTTACCTTTTAATTCAATTTGACTTTTCAAGTCACATAACTATTATTTACATCGGCAACATATATATAAATCAAATCCATAATTAACCATCAATCGGCAACATGTATATAAATCAAATCCATAATTAACCATCAATTGTTAACACATCACTTTTCCCAATATTAAATAACTGACATATGAATAAATGTTCAAATTAATAAAATAGCAGAACGGGGATTTATTTTGCTAAACGGATGTCATCAATAATCTAATCAAATTAATTATAGAAGGTGGGGGATTTATTCTACTAAACAGATGTCATCAATGATCTAATCAATTTAATTATAGAAAAATGGGGATTTAATATGCTAAACATGTATCATTAATAATCTAATCAATTTTATCATAGCAGAATGGGGAATTATTCTGCTAAACGGATTTCATCGATAATTTATTCCATAGTTGTTTGACTATTTAAAATCACAGACAAAGAAAATCCTTGTTTTTGAACAATTTTTGAAAAAGAAGACTTCTTTTTAAACAAACCAATCCTTGAAAATAAAATAACTAAATAATAAAACATTTATTATATAATAATTAAATTTTAATTAAGTCTTAATTAAACCTAACTAAATCTTAACTTAATTAGTAATTAACCCTGTTTGAAAATGAATTAAAAATTAAACTTTTATTAATTAACTATTAATTAATAATTAAACCTTGCTTAAATAATAATTAATTAAATAATTAACCTTTACTTAATCAACAAAATAAGTACTAATTACTTTCACTTGATTAGTGATTAAGTACTAATTATCTTTACATAATTAATTAATCAAGTAATCATTAAAATTTAATTAATAATTAATAATTACCCTTTAAATACTTAACATATGTTTGAAGAACTTTTCCAAAAATGTTTAAGATGAAAATACCTTTTAGTTTGCAAAAAATATATGTTTCCAAGAACTGCATCCATAGTGAC
This sequence comes from Allium cepa, assembly GCA_030765085.1. Classification (NCBI taxonomy): domain Eukaryota; kingdom Viridiplantae; phylum Streptophyta; class Magnoliopsida; order Asparagales; family Amaryllidaceae; genus Allium; species Allium cepa. The sequence continues at coordinate 449,415,165 of CM060931.1, forward strand.
TGTCTTTATGGATACTATAACTTTAAGTTAGTTTAATATACCAAATAACCTTTAAGACTTTACCCTTTTATGTTTTAACATACTTTATAAAATTTGTATAAGAGTTTTTCGAAACTAAAAATAAAGTTTAAAGCTCATACACTGTTTTAGGATAACACTTGAGTAAAAATAAGTTTAAAACAAAGGATCTTGATGTCGCAAACAAGCAACTTTAAATGCTAACTTCATTTTAGCATACAATAACCAACACATAAGTTCAAAAACTTATACACGTGTTAACAATCATACAAAGCAAAAATCATCACTTTCCATTACCTCTCGACATCCAAATTATATTTCCAAGTTCACAACCAAACAATATATATAATCTCAATTATATAAAGCAGCAAACACAATATATTTTCAACCAGGATCAACACAACTATTAGCAATAACATAAAGTCTAAAACAAATTTAAAAATGCGAGCTCTACTCACCAATGCTTAACCAAATCGACTAGAACTAACATTATAACTTGGATCGGCCTTAGATCCTGGATTTACTTTGCAAATGACTTGACTTTTGCCGAGGGAAGCAATTTTTTGGTTTAGCCTTGAGGAGGAAAGTGCTAGGCCATGGGGCTTTTGGGGTGTCCTTTGGTTTGTTTTGGAAAAAGAGGATGTGTTGAGGAGGTAAGAGGTACATTTAAGCTTTGTTTGGGACTTAAAAATGGAAAAGGTAGGATTTTTTAATTTTTTAAAACTTTGGAAGCCATTAAAATATTTTAGAGCTTAGAAAGGAAGAGCATGAAATTTTGAAATAAGAAATGAAATGGAAAATTGAGAGAGGGAAAAATGAAATGAAATAAAAAATTGACAGAGGAAAAAAATTAAAAATTGTTTTTTTAACAAATTAAAATAAACAAATTACCTAAATACCATTTAAGAACATGCCTTCCATTCATTTTGTGCCACCTCACCAGCACCTCCTCTTCACTAGCTCCACACGCAAGGCATCAAGAACCCCCCCCCCCCTTTAACCAACATGCTTTTCCCTTCCATGTATTATGATGTTATGTGATAATGTGACATTACATCTTATCTTATTTTTAGTTAAAATTTTGGATAAAAGTCACATCTCTCTTTATATTTACCATATTATTATTTACTATACTTATGTTAATATTATATGTATGTGTATAGGTTTACTAAAATGTACTCAACATTATCTAAAAACATTTTGATGATGAAAAATCAAAAATTCAAAAAACGATTTCCGAACACATTTTCAATTTTTCTTCGAACTTATTATTTTTATAAACCCATTTTGAAAAACATTTCATCATCATTAGATATTAATTAAATTGGTATTTTATTACAAAACCACTAATTTAATATTTAAAATAAATTAAATATTCACACATCAAAGTGTCAAAATTCTGGCTCGTTACACTCTCCGTCCTCGGGATAAAACAGCCTTTAAATTTTGGTAGATTTGTTGTTTACATAATAGTAAATCGTTTTGAATTTAGAACATTCTAAATTAATTACTTGGTAGAATTTTACACATAGAGAAACGACAGAGGGAGAAGAAGAAGAAAATTGACTGTTTCCTTGTATTTTTTCCTTCTATCTATCATTTAGATAGGTAGAATGGATATTATATGCGTTACCGAAATAAGGGATTGTTTACGGATCTGAAATTATTGTCATTCATTACAAAATTTTACTGTCATTAATTTTTACAACGGCTCGATAATAATAGCTCACAGATATATTATCGTTATACAACGTCATTCATTATGAATTTTATTACCATTAATTTTTTTAAAAATTAATCCACTTAAAATTTCAATTCTCATCTTAAATCAAAATTTAGGATCATGGAACTTGGCACTTCTTTCTACATCTTGGGTATTGAGATCACCTCTAACCCTAATGTCTTCACCTATCACAAACAAAGTACAAATTTGATTTATCACACCAAAATTTTGAATGTAAGCCTTATATATGGTACACCTATTTATGCAAAGTCTTAGCTCTCTATCTCAAACAACACTCTCTTATCTCATACAACTGAATATCATCAACTCACCAAGTCTCTTTAGTACTTGATACACACACATATATCAAGTGTACGTGTATAAGGAAATGATCTGCAGCACCATATTTCTGTTACACCTCTACTCCCTGTGATTTCAACCGTACGCTCCAATTTAAATAATATTTTTTTTCTCTCTCTCTTACACCTTATTATATTATTTAAATTAGAATGTGTGTTTCATATCAAAGGGAAATAAAGATATAGCAAGAATGAGATGCAGCTGATCCTTGCATATATATTGTTTTCCATATAATTTCTAAGGGGAGTATGATGTCGAACTCAAAGCCTCATAAAGATGATATAGAACATCATACAAGAAGGGGTGTCGAAGCCATTAGAATAGCAATCGTTATAAAGCACATAAATACAACATTAAGATAGCAAACGTTATTGATCCCGAAGATATGAGACATAGTCATGATATCGTACAAATAGCGCCGAAGGTATAAGCCAATGCCGAAGATATTGGAATAGGTTAATGCTAAAGGTATAAATCAATGTTGATGGTATGAAAAAGAGCTAATGACGAAGTATAGAGAAAAATTAATGTCGCATGCCGCTTATAAGCTTGGATGAACGATATAGTGTGTGGTAACCCAAATTTTTGGACATCTGTTAATTGAAAATTAACAAGATTAAATTTATCTTTTCAAAACATAACTTTCAATACAATATATATATATATACTTATTTTAGTGTTAAAAAGTAGAATTCAATCTTTAAACAAATCTTTGAAAATTTATATACATGTATATACATGTATATGTAAGGTTGGTTCGTGAATATATAAGGTGAAATCTAATTAATGATTTAAAAATACTTTTCTTTTATATACTTGAAAATAGATATATTTAGTATATATGTAAATAAATATAAAGCTTTGATATGTGCATATCTTTTAAAAATATAAGTATAAAATTTAAAGTACACAACTCATATGTAAATATAAAATAAATAATCTATATAAATAAAAATTAAGTAGGGATTTAAACAAAATTTATAAATTAGAGCCAAGGGTTTAAACACAAAATTCATAATTAAGACATTTGTAAAATAAATATAACATGCATTTACAAGTGTTAATATTGGAGGTACAAGTGACATACTTATTTCTTTTAAAATTTAATACATAACAAAAGAACTTGAGGAAAAAAAATGGTTATTATTTCAGTTCAACTTCCTCTTCTTTCTTCTTCAAACTAAAAAAATATCAAATCTGAGATAAAAGCAATCAAGAAAATTCAAATTCAAGCCAAAGAATTAGAAAGTTGCAAATCAATTCAAACAAGTCCAGATTCAACTCTAATGCCAGGAGATTAACTCAACAACAAAGTTCAATACCAGATCAAACTCAAGTAAATTCCAGATTAAAGAAAAACTTTCAGGGTCTCTATTCAAATCAAATCAGGTAAGTAAACTAATACACCAAAAATCTTGAATCTGCTTATGTATCTAATGTTTATGATATATATATTTGTATGTTTGTTGTGAAAAGCATTTGTATAGAAGATCATTGTGCGTGCATGTGATATATGTCTAAAAATGAGCGTGCATGTTTGGTTACAGGTATACAGCTCTCTGATTCTAGTTTATAAGCATAAGATGTATTCAAAATTAAAAATCTTTTCACCTGATTTCTTTTAGTCATGGTGTATGAACAAGATGTGCTTTGATTAGCAAGATCTTAATTCTAAAAATAGATTTAAGTAGAAATATTTGGTAAACACTTAAGGATTGTTAAAGAACAGTAAAAGCTTTTAAAAACATAAAAATCAATGAATATAATTTCAAGTTTGGATTTTATAATCTGATTTGTATGCGTAAATGATGAATTTTGGTATTAAAATCATGATTTTTAATCTTGGGTGTGCCGAGAATTTTGGGGTTGAACGGAATTGACTTTTCATCAAATTCCGGTGATTAGCGTTGATCTGGGTATTGTGGTTGATACTGGAGTTGGCTAGAGAATCGGAGATCTTCAGAAAAATTCCCGTTTGAATTCCAAGCTGCTGTGGTGGCTGGTCGACGTGATAGTAGGGTTTAAGGTATGGTTTGGATTGATGTCATTCTCGATCTGTTCCCATTGTCATCGAAGTTTTAAGGTCGATCCCATCGAGGGGGGTGAGAGTGTGTAGACATGATGTAACTCTGGTCGGAGTTTCAGGGTTATTAGTGGTCAGTGGTGGAGTATCGAGGCTAATTCGATGATCGAGTTGGTTCATGTTTAAGCTGGATTGTTCGATTTTGATGTTGGGTAAGTTTTGGTGATTTGGTGGTCGTAACCGAGTGAGGAGGTATAGTTTGACATGCCGGCGGGAATGTCGATGGTCGGAAGAGGCCTGGTCGATCGTATACATGCACGGTGCATGGGGTATATCGATGTAGATGATGGTTGATGTTGTTATATTAGAGAAGGAGGAAGAAGAAGGTAAGGATTGGGCAAATTGGGGAAAGGCTCGAAGTTGTTTCCGTTTTATCGAATTAAGGGGGCGACTTAGGTTTTGGTTTGGGAATTTCGTTGATTTGCACGGAAGGGCTCGAGTTATTTCCTTTGTGATTTTTTTTATAGTTTTAATTTTTAAAAAATTAAACAAGTTTTTTAAAAGGTGTAAAAATTTCTTAATTAATTCTTTTGTATAATGAATGTATAATTAAGTTTGGGTTAATTTAAGGCTTGAAAATAAATTATTTCGCGTTACTTTAATTAAGTTTGTAATATTTTAATATATATATATATATATATATAACACATTTATCTTAAAAGGACAATTACTTAATGGGAATAATTAAATGGATAATTATTGAATGAAATTGGTAAAAGTAATTATTGAAGAATAATTGCTTTATGAAATTTAAGAATAGTTAATTACTAAATGAATTAACTAAAGGTTGATTTGTATAAGTAATTAAGGAAAGGTTAATATGATTAATTAAGGTTAATTAATAAATGTAATTAATTTAAAAGAATAATTAGTTAAGGAAAGTGATTAGAGGATCATTAATTAATGCAATTAATTAATTAGGAAGATTAATTAAAAGTTAATTAATGTGAATAGTTAAGGCTAGTTAATCTGTGTGGCAATTAAAGGTTAATTACTTAATGTAACTAAAGAATAATTAATCAAAGATGATTAATTAAGATGGATGATTAAAGGATGATTAATTGGGTTGTAATTAATTAATGTTAAGTAAGAACGATTAAGGAAATCCAAGTGATTAAAGTTGGTGATTAATTTAATCGGGGATTAATTAAATTAATTAGGAATTATATATCTAATCAATCTTGCTTATGGATGGTTGAATGATATTGGATGACTTGAATTGTTGTTGTCTATGATGGGCGATTGAGATGTGTTATGACATGAATGGGTTGAACTATGACAATGTGGGTCACCTATCTGAGATGAATTGTTGCGTAGTATGATAGCCTGAATATAGATTGTATTGTTTAAACTTAAGAACAACATTGGAGTCGAAAAGACCGCGGTCGGGTATCACTAATACCCAAAACCACTTCGATTAGTAAACTAAATTCTTTATAAATTGGATATGCGAAATTAATCAGGCTGAAATGGAATGAGTTAAGTAACCTAGACATTTAACCTGAGAACTATTGTGTGTGGAAAATGATTAACTATAATAAGTAAGAACTCGTAAAAGGTACTAGTTACCCTGGTAATTTTTAAGTCATATAGCTTGGTATTTCATATTATATGGGTTTACTCACGCTAGTTTCCAGCCTGACCCGGCTGTTACTTTGATGTAATGCTCGGGTTAGACCGAGTGTTATAGATTTTTAGGTGAGGACGTTCTAGAGCTAGGAGGCGAGCTAAATGGCAGGAACGTATGGAGTGTTTCCACTGTGATATATTTTTGTTTATCTGGGGCATGTGATTTTAACTGTCCAGTGTTTGTGTAAAGGTTGTAAATCTGATATAAATGAATGTAAATTGTCAGATGCATTTTTCTTTTGTATAACTGTCATTATTTGATATTATATTTTGATCCGCCGTGAATGTGAGATTTTGTGTTTTGGTGTTTCTGTTTCTTCTTTCTCTTTTCTTCTTTTCCCAACTATTTGGAATTTTCGGTATCGAAAATTCCGGGTCGTTACATTTAGTATCAGAGTAGATGGTTAAGCGAGAACCTTGACTCTGGTGGGTCTACTCATTAAGGATAGGGTCCGTAGTATCCTAGAATGAGTTGAGCGCGCACGCGCGCGCGTGTGTGTGTGTGTGTGTGTGTGTGTGTGTGTGTATGAGCATACTTGTTATTTTCTTATATAATGATTTTAAATGGTTTTAAAAAAAATGATTTTTGTAAAAGGTTATATTTTGATATATAAAGAAAACAATTTTCCAATCATTATATATATAAAGAAATTGGTTGTTGGTCGTTGAAATTTAAGAAGAATTTAAGTGAAAAATGTATCCAAATAAGAATTAAATAAGATGAATTAGAATTGGTTTCAAACCAAAATAGGGAATGGTTATTGTGTTTAATAATGGGATGTTTGTTTTCAAGTAAACATTGATAAAGCAAATGAATGTGTTAAGGAAATAAACTTTTAGACAAGAATGACTTGTAAATTGTGAAATTTTGAATCCCAAGTCTAGAAACATTTGAAATTGTTTTCAAAATGTTAAAAGAAATTATATTATTCGGACTATTTGAATGTAACCTTATTTTAAAATAAGAAGTTATTTGAAAACTTTAAAAGTATTTGTTTTGAAAACCAAAGGTGGTTTAAAATTTAAAGTATGGCCTGATGGACTAAGATATAAATATGTATACATGTGTGGATATACATAATATTAAAAATGGTTTGAAATAAACTCTGAAGTATTGAGTTTTGATTTTTCCTGTAAGTGTGATGTAAAAACCCAAAGTGATATAAGTTTTGAACTTATAAGTAAGAAAGAATATAGATAGAAATTTGAAATTTGAAAGTGGGAATTCAAATTTGAGTAGGGATAACTGGATGAAATTGAAATTTAACTTAGGGAAGTTAAATGGATTGATTTGAGATGAGTTATATAAGATCTCAAACGGGTTTGAGTTCAAGGAACGGGTAATAGATGTTATTGATGGATGTTTTAAATAAACTGGATGTTCATTTATACTCTGCTATCATCCTGTTGTTATTAATAATCAATGGAACTATGAATTAGATTATTTGAATGAATTTAGAAATGGATTGAGGAAATATATATCCATTTAGAAATTAAATGGAAATAAAACTTTAATTTGAAATTATTTAAGTAATTTTGATTTTTGAACATAAAAATTGAACTTGTGAAAGTGAAATCACTTTGAACTTAAGTTTGGATGTTTAAAGGGTAATTTACAAATTTAAATTGTTAAGAATTGGTTTCAAAGTTCAAATTAGTAATAAATTGGATTTCAAAGATTAAATTGTTTAAAAAGGATTTGAATTATTATTTGAATCTAGAAATAAGTTTATGTGAAAGTAAAGGCAATTTAAAATGGAATTTTGAAATTTGGACTCAGAATTAAGTGTTTAAATACTTTAGAAGTAAAGATAATTTGATTTAAAAGAATTAAATCAACATTTGAAATTTAACTCGAATTTATATAATTCGAGATGGTTTAAAGTGAAATGGAATTTTAAATTAGTTCAAATTCAATTCTGATTTGAATTGTGATTAAAGTTGAAGAAGTAAATTCAAATGGAATTTGATTTGAATTTGGAAAGAAATTGAGATTAATTTAACTTAAATTGGGATTGAATCAATTTAATGGGATAGGAAATTGATTGGAAATGGAAATTGGGAAATGAAATTAATTTAATCAATTCAATAGAAAGTGGAAATTTAAATGGAATTGATGAAAATGGAGATCGAAAAGTTGAACAATTTGGCTCTGGACAATTTTTAAACTAAATTGTTTTAATATAAACCCATTTTTCCAAGCTACTTACTATACAACCTTTCTTTTTAAAGCCAAACTATCTTATACTTATTTTACAATTATTTTTGGAATTATTCAACTATTTTACAACAATTTTATAACTGTTTTATAAACTAATTACTATTTTTCAACTACTTTATAACTACTTACCATTTTACAACTATTTTACTGCTATCTTACTATTTAACTATCTTATAACTATTTTACAATTACTTGACTATTTTACAGCTATTTTTCTAATTAATAATTATTTTTCAACTACTTATCTATTTTTAATTTTTCAAGCTATTTTCAAAATTTAATCTGGACAGAGTTCAAACTGTTAATGATTAAATACCCAATTGAGATAAGAATTGAGGTAATAATCCAAATGGGGATTGAGGAAATTGTGAATAAATAAATAAGAATCTAAGGGAATGTGAATAGAAAGGAGAAATTGATTTAGATAATAATCAATGGGGATAGATACGTAGGATGTATGTATATTATTCTATTCGCATAACGATTTGATCCAGATTCGAGCAAAGAATTTCGAGATAGTATATCGATCCGAGTTGGGATTTTTCACTCGATTTTCGACGGCGAACCTGAATATGGATTTTTAATTGGTTCTGGAAATTCTCTATCATAGTTAAGACTATGCGAGGAGAATGACAGTTTCTAATCAAGAAATCAGATCTAAGTTCGCACTAGGAAGTCGGATGGACGATACTAGTTCGGAAGAGAAATTGTGTGATCAAGTGAGCGATCAGATTGATATTGCGTATGGATGATATGAGTACATCGTACGGGTTGAATGGAATTGATATTGAAAATTTGTGAATGAGAACTGTAAAATGATTTTTGAAATGAAAAGGGCTATTTTGATAAAGAAATGATGAAATAGAATGGAAGTTGGATATTTTTATGACTAAAACTCATTTTTATAAAAGTTGAGTAATATGGTAAATAACTTTTTAAAAAGAGTAATCAAATTTTAATATTTGATTTGGAATAAACAAAGTTATATATATTTATAATATGATAAAATCCCCTTGTTACAGCCAGAATAAAAAAGGGTTTTTGAAAGTATTTGAAGTATAAAAAAAAGAATTTATACAAGTATGAAGTGATCCAAAAAATTTCAAAGTTATATATATATATATATAAAGGATCTTATGAGAATGATTTGAATAAAAGGTTTTTGGAACCTATGGATTTTGCAAGGCTTTTGATTTTTGGGGAAAAATCAATTTTTGGAAATTTGAAAAGCCTAGTTTGAGAATTATCGATTTTGGGATAATCGATTTTGAGAAAAAGAGATTTATATAGGATTCATACTTGGTGTATGATTTGAAAAATACTATATGTGTGTAGTATAAAGTGTTTTGAGAATGGCTTTGGGGAAAAATATGCTCCCTTGAATGAACTTCTTAGGAGTACCATAGGTTGGTACTGCCTTGAGCCCTAAGGAGGAGGCTCTAAAGTGGATCCTGTGAGGAAGTCCGGACAAACTGAAGTTCCTGAGAAATATTGGATAGCGAAAGTCGAGGGTGCTGATGCCTATAGAGGCATTTGGGTTATGCTGTGATGACAGTGTAACTCGTTGTCGCTGCGATCTACTGTGGACCATAGCGGAAATAGTGTGGAGGTGAGTGTCAACGGCCTACGCTTGATTTTGCCGGAAAGGCAATGTAACATCGGTAGACTGTGATCTATGGTCGAGTGGAGAAATTTCATTTATTTGGCAGTGAAATTCGAGGGCGTTGATGCCTACAGTTACATGGGTTTTTGTTGTGATGGCAACGTAACCCCGGGTGTAGCTGCGATTTGTAGTGGGTACAATGGTGTAATCAAGAGGCGCGGAGGCCTACATTCATCTTTGGATATTGCTAGGATGGCAATGTAACCATCGGGTTAACTGCGACCATGGAAGGGGGTGATGATTTCCAGAGCATTCTCACCAAAGATGTTTCCTTTATTTCAAAAATGATTCTATATTTTCAATAAATTATTTTCCAAATATTCTCACTGAGTGTTGAAAATGGGTTTACCAAGTACTTATAGATTTTCAGTCTAATCAACATATGACCGAATTTCTGTGTGGACAAGGATGGACTTGTTGAAACATCGAGTTATAAAAAGTATTTTTATAAAAAATAATTTAGTAATATTATATAGATTTTTAAAGTGTTTTAAAAATGATCAAAAAGTGATTTATTTGATTTTAAGTATTGAATAAATTCTGGCTTCGTTCCTTTTCGAGGACGAAAAGATTCTAAGGGGGGAGGAATGTGATAACCAAATTTTTTGGACATCTGTTAATTGAAAATTAACAAGATTAAATTTATCTTTTCAAAACATAACTTTCAATGCAATATATACATGTATAGATACTTATTATAGTGTTAAAAAAATAGAATTCAATCTTTAAATAAATCTTTGAAAATTTATATACATGTATATATATATGTCTATGTAAGGTTGGTTTGTAAATATATAAGGTGAGATTTAATTAAAGATTTAAAAATACTTTTCTTTTATATACTTGGAAATAGATATAGTTAGTATATATGTAAATAAATATATAGCTTTGATATAAGTATATCTTTTAAAAATATAAGTATAAAATTTAAAGTACACAACTCATATGTAAATATAAAATAAATAATCTATATAAATAAAAATTAAGTAGGGATTTAGAACTAATCTATAAATTAAAGGCTAGGATTTAAACATAAAATTCACAATTAAGACATTTGTAAAATAAATATTACATGCATTTCAAGTGTTGGTATTGGAGATACAAGTGGCATACTTATTTCCTTTAAAATTTAATACATAAAAAAAGAATTTGAGAAAAAACACTTGGTTATTATTTCAGGTCAACTTCCTCTTCTTTCTTCTTCAAACTAAAAAAAATCATACCTGAGATAAAAGCAATCAAGCAAATTCAAATTCAAGCCAAAGATTTATAAAGTTGCAAATCAATTCAAACAAGTCCAGCTTCAACTCTAATACCAGGAGATTAACTCAACAACAAAGTTCAATACCATATCAAACTCAAGTAAATTCAAGATTAAAGCAAAACTTTCAGGGTCTCTGTTCAAATCAAATCAGGTGAGTGAACTAATACACCAAAAATCTTGAATCTGCCTATGTATCTAATGTTTATGATATATATATTTGTACGTTTGTTGTGAAATGCATTTGTATAGAAGATCATTGTGCCTGCATGTGATATATATGTGTGAAAATGAGTGTGCAAGTTTGGTTACAGGTATACAGCTCTCTGATTCTAGTTTACAGGCATAAGATGTATTCAAAATTAAAAATCTTTTCACCTAATTTCTTTTAAGTCATTGTGTATGAACAAGATTTGTTTGGATTAGCAAGGCCTTAATTTTAAAAATAGATTTAAGTAGAAATATTCGGTAAACACTTAAGGATTGTAAAATAATAGTAAAAGCTTCTAAAACATAAAAATCAATGAACATAATTTCAAGTTTGGATTTTATAATCTGATTTGTATGTGTAAATGATGAATTTTGGTATTAAAATCATGATTTTTAATCTTGGTGTGCTGAGAATTTTAGGGTTAAATGGAATTGACTTTTCATCAAATTCTAGTGATTGGCGTTGATATGGGTATCGTGGTTGATACTGGAGTTGGCTAGAGGATCGGAGATCTTCAGAAAAATGCCCGTTTGAATTCTAGGCTGCTGTGGTGGCTGGTCGGCATGATAGTAGGGTTTAAGGTATGGTTTGGATTGATTTCATTCTCGATCTGTTCCCGTTGTCATCGAAGTTTTAGGGTCGATCGCGCCGAGGGGGATGAGAGCATGGAGATGTGATGTAACTCTGGTTGGAGTTTCAGGGTCGTTGGTAGTCAGTGGCGGCGTATAGAGATGAATTCGATGATCGAGCCGGTTCCAGGTTTAAGCTGGATTGTTCGATTTTGATGTTGGGTAAGTTTTGGTGATTTGGTATCGTAATCGAGTGAGGAGGTCTAGTTTGACTCGCCGGCAGGAATGTCGATGGTCGGAAGAGGCTTGGCCGATCGTACACATGCATGGTGCATGGGATGTATCAATGAAGATGATGGTTGATGCTGTTATATTAGAGAAGAAGGAAGAAGAAGGTAAGGATCGGGAAAATTGGGGAAAGGTTCGAAGTTTTTTTCGTGTTATCGAATTTAGGGGGCGACTTAGGTTTTGGTTTGGGAATTTCGTTAATTTGCACGGAAGGGAACTCGAGTTATTTCCTTTATGATTTTTTTATAGTTTTAATTTTTTAGAAATTAAACAAGTTTTTTTAAAAGCTGTAAAAATTTCTTAATTAATTCTTTTGTATAATGAATGTATAATTAAGTTTGGGTTAATTTAAGGCTTTAAAATGAATTATTTCACGTTACTTTAATTAATTTTATAATATATTGATATATATATATAACATTTATCTTAAAAGGATAATTACTTAATGGGAATAATTAAATGGATAATTATTGAATGAAATTGGTAAAAGTAATTATTGAAGAATAATTGCTTTATGAAATTTAAGAATAGTTAATTACTAAATGAATAAACTAAAGTTCTTGATTTGTATAAGTAATTAAGGAATGGTTAATATGATTAATTAAGGTTAATTAATAATTAATTAATTTAAAAGAATGATTAATTAAGGAAAGTGATTAGAAGATCATTAATTAATGTAATTAATTAATTAGGAAGATTAATTAAAAGTTAATTAATGTGAATGATTAAGGCTAGTTAATCTATGTGGTAATTAAAGGTTAATTACTTAATGTAACTAAAGAATAATTAATGAAAGATGATTAATTAAGATGGATGATTAAAGGATGATTAATTAATTGGATTATGATTAATTGAAGTTAAGTAAGCAGGATTAAGGAAATCCAAGTGATTGAAGTTGCTGATTAATTTAATCGGAGATTAATTAAATTAATTAGGAATTATATATCTAATAAATCTTGCTTATGGATGGTTGAATTATATTGGATGACTTGAATTGTTGTTGTCTATGATGGGCGATTGAAATGTGCTGTGACATGAATGGGTTGAACTATGATAATGTGGGTCACCTATCTGGGATTAGTTGTTGTGTAGTATGATAGCCTGAATATAGATTGTATTGTTTAGACTTAAGAACAACATTGGAGTCGAAAAGACCAAGGTCGGGTATCAGTAATACTCGAAACCACTTCGATTAGTAAATTAAATTCTTTATAAATTGGATATGTGAAATTAATCAGGCTGGAATGGAATGAGTTAAGTAGCCTGGACATTTAACTTGAGAACTGTTATGTGTGGAAAATGATTGACTATAATAAGTAAGAACTCGTAAAAGGTACGAGTTACCATGGTAATTTTTAAGATATATAGCTTGGTATTTCATATTATATGGTTTACTCATGCTGGTTTCCATCCTGACCCAGGTGTTACTTTGATGTAATGCTCGGATCAGACCGAGTATTACAGATTTTTAGGTGGGGATGTTCTGGAGCCAGGAGGTGAGCTGGATGGCAGGAATATGGAGTGTTTCCGCTGTGATATATTGTTGTTCATCTGGGACATGTGATTTTAACTGTCTAATGTTTGTGTAAAGGTTGTAACTCTGATATAAATAAATGTAAATTGTCAGATACAGTTTTTCTTTATGTAACTATCATTATTTGATATTATATTTTGATCTGCTGCGATTGTGAGATTTTGAGTTTTGGTGTTTCTGTTTCTTCTTTCTCTTTTCTTCTTTTCCTAACTATCTGGAATTTTCGGGATCGAAAATTCCGGGTCGTTACATAGTGCCAAATAAACTGGAAACAATGTCGCATGTTAGTAAGGAAATGTCGACATAAATAATCTCTGTGCCAAAAGCCATCAATGTTATAACAGCATGATATAGCATTGATGTCGCATCACATTAATTTCATGTTCCATTAACGGAGCACTTCTTCCATATAGCCAGAATAATCAATGCCACTCTGGATTAATACCGCATTTCGCCAATATCACCTTATTCTAATGTCATCCTTCAAAGTAATGTCGTCTCCTATCAGTACTGCTTGTCACCAACGCCATGTCATTACACTACTTATCATCAATGTCGCCTATTATTAATATCGTTGTTATTAATGTCGCTTATCATTAGTACCGTCTATTATCAATGTCGTATGTTATCAATGCCGCTTACTATCAATGTCATCTGCTATTAAATCTGCTTGTTATCAATATCGCTTAGTATCAATGCCGCTTGTTATTAATATCTTCTACTATCAAAGCTGCTTGTTATCAATGCCAATCATTGCCAATATTGCCGCTTATAATAACATGCTTATTGATGTCGTGCCATAGTAATGTCATACTACAGTAACCTTCGAAGGAGGCTGCATATCCTCAATACAATGTTGATATTGAACTTCAACAATGAAGACTATCAAGGCGGGATGGATGTTAAGCGTCGATGTTCACCATTGAGTGAGTGGATGCTGAAGTATGACGCCATGTGCCATCAACATGGATAATGTCGGGAGTGAAGCATGCCGCATGGACACATGGCAACCATGTCGCATCCCTCAACTCCTATAAATACGAACCAAGGTGCATGAAGAAGGGGGCAATCTTCTTTCCTCGACTTCTTACATTTTAAACTTTTTAACCCTAAATTGATTTGAGGATTTAGTGTCGATTGTACTTTTCGCACATAGGATCATGTACATTCAACATTTTCATGATATTCGAATAAAGACATCTTGAATTATGACATGCTTTCAAATTCCAAAGCATTTGTGACTTTTAAATCATGGCTTGCTTCGAGTTCCAAAAGCTACTCATAAACTTGATTGATCTACATAGATTGACTTCAAAATTGCATGACTTCGACATGATCAAACTTATAGCCTCATCATGGACTTGAATATACTAAACCTACTTTTCCAAGCCTTTACTCAACCAAGTGTTGCTTTTTCCAACACTTTTTGACGTTTACAGAGGATATTCAAGCTTTCATTCAACCAAGTTCCCCTTCCACTACACCTTTTGGATGTTGAAGAAGAAATTTATTAACATTTTAATGCTAGAAGGTGGGCTCGAACCATAGATTCCTTATAGTTCTCTTCATAAACTGATTGCATGTTCTTTTATTTCAGGGAAAATGGTGAGAGTAAGAAGAAATAATAACATCCCAACTAAAGAGGTCACATAACAAACGACTTTGGAGGATAATATCATCTCGAGCTTCAATTTAAAGAATATGGAAGTTGGACAACCTTTGACTCTAACAAAACTCACAAGCGGTGAGGCTAAAGTTCAAGATTTAACACAACAACTGATAGTTATGCAAGAGCTTCTTTAGAAAGCACCATTTCAAAAATCTTCTAAAACAATAAAGCTTAAAGAAGAAGATGATGAAGTGGAATCTCCAAATAAAACCGAAGATGAGGGACCAGAAATATATTCTCTAAGATCGTAAACAAAAGAAAGAAATAAGTCTAAAATCAGTTGATAAAATGAAAATTAATAAATTCAAGTGGGAAGATACCTTGAACAATCAAATAGCTTAATCTCATGTAAAGAGTATAAGCCATACAAGAGGAACTATTATGATGATGGAACTTACCAAAGGGACATTTCCCACCAAATGACAAAAGATTTGCTTAAGGAGCTTGACCTAAGGAAAAATAATGGCTTTCGAAAAGCTCCTTTTATAGAAGAAATAATGTCTGTTAGAATCCTACTTCACATCAAAATTCCTTCGCTAAAGTATGATGGAATTATTTATTCTGATTATCACCTCTTATCTTTTGAAAGTCAATGGGTTTGTATAATGCCTCTAGGGTGGTTCGTTTAAGCTCTTCCCCGTAACTTTTCATGGAGCAGCTACCGAATGGTATAGGTATTACCAAGAAAAGACCATCTCCTCTTGGAAGCAGTTTTCTTAAGAATTCTCAATGTAGTTTCACATATACAAGGACCCATTATAGATTCCAAATTCCCTGGTCAAAGTGTAGCGAATTTCTAGTTTTTCGTAAAAGTGGATAGTTCAAATATCCAAGAGAAAATGATTCTCTATCTCAACGCTCGAATCTTTATAATATAAGGGATTTCCTTATCTTCATCAATTCTCTGTCGTAGGCTTGTTTTTGAAAAAGGTAAATATTTAAAATCCTCTTAAAGGAAGAGATTCTTAAAGAAAAGCATGTTCTTGTCTGTAATATCTATTAGTTCATGAATCATGATCTTTCAAACTTACAAACAAGACATTCTTTTTTGTTAAGGAAAAACAAAAATAGTGCAATTATACATGTCATACAAAGGTGGAGTAATATACATCAACCTTATTTTTTTAAAACAAGCGATTTTATTTCAAAAGTTTTTCCAAACACATCTTTGAGAAAAATGTTTTCAAAAATCAAAAGGATTATTACCAAATACCATATAGATTATGAAAACATATATTCAACTATTTCAAGGAAGATTTTTATAAATCTTCAATAAATATTACATAGCATTAGTAAATGCACTTTAAAAGGTTTTGATTTAGCATGTGTTGATAAAAGCATTTTCAAAACTTTTAGAAATTATTAAGAAAGCAAAACCTATGCATATTTTCTAAAGGAAAGTTTTTGGAACTACTAAGGCCCATTGCACCGTTAAAGCTCTAATTAGAAGATCCTATTCTCGATTAAAGGGATATTGGTTCATAAATCATAACTACTCGGTCTCTTATTTAAGAGTTGCATTCCTTATTATGCCTTCTTAGTGGCAGCGCTGGGCTTATATATTAAAGAATTCAATTGCCCAAAATCTTTTCAAACTCACTGACTCAAAACCTAAACCAATGAAAGTTCTTTACAAAGGAAAAAGTGATTTTGAGGAAATATTCCTTGATTTTACAGCGAAGTTCTTTTCTCGAAATTCTTCTTTCCAAGGGGAAATTTCATATTAGAAAAGTCGAAGTTTTCAAAAAGGCTTTCCCACACATATCGATTGGCCAAAAATCTTTTGAACAAACAAGGTTTTCAAAAACTTCTTTTCTCTAAAAAGCCTCCTAAGTATTTTCGAAGCACCTCCTAGAGGGAGGGAAAAAGCCTCCGATGCATTTTCGGAGCACCTCCTAGAGGGAGGAACAAAACCTCCAATGCATTTTCGGAGCACCTCCTAGAGAGAGGGACAAAGCTTCTGATGCATTTTCGGAGTGACTCCTAAAGGGACGAAGAAGTCCAAAGTCTTAAAGATAGACAAAGACGAAAAAGGGACTAAGATGTCCAAAGTCCAAAGAGAGGCAAAGCCCAAGGAGGGACGAAGAAAAAAGGGACTAAGATGTCCAAAGTCTAAAAGAGGCAAAGCCCAAGGAGAGGCAAAAAAAGAGACTAAGATGCCTAAAGCCAAAAGTGAGGCAAAGCCTAAAGAAGGGCGAAGAAAAAAGAGACTACGATATCCAAAGTCCAAAGAGGGGGAAATCCCAAGAAGGGACGAAGAATAAAGAGACTAAGACATCTAAAGTCTAAAGAGTGGAGAAGCCCAAAAGGGGGCGCAGATAAAAGAGACGAAGAAGTCTGAAGCCCAATAAAGAGGCAAAGGGAATTAAGCAAAGAATAAATCATAACTAGAAGGGTGAGAATAATTTCATCCAAAGGATAGATCAAAACATACTTCTAATAGGTTCAGTCCTAACCCAAAGATGGGAAAGTCTTCAAAGGAAGGTTTATGTAATGAGTATCAATAAGTAATTAGACCTTTTTTAAGTTGAACGGCCAAATAGCTGAATGGTCAAAAAGCTGAACGGAACTACTCTGCTAAATGGCTAAATAGCAAAACGGCTGAGCGGAACTACTTTGCTCAACGGTTGAATGGAACTACTTGTTGAATGGCTGAATGGAACTACTTTGCTCCACTATAGAACTAAAAAAAATGAAAATAAACATCTTAAATATCACATACCACTTGGCAAGAGACATTCCATTAAATAATGGAAATATCCGTGTCTTGATCCGAAATTCAATGTTCGAAAATTGACACTAAATAACTAACTTGTACTCGACTGCCAAAAATTCAAACATCAAACTCCAGTCGGATGGAGCTTATAACAAGATTAGATGTATATAAAACAGCGGAAAGCAGAATGAATATCATGCATTACATCACAAATATAACATCATAATAGCATCCATTTCTACATCAGGGTATTTTTACACATATATCACAACTCCAAATAAAACATCATAATAGTACAACAAGTGATCATATGCCAAAAGTATTCAAAGAAATGAAGCGATAGCGAACGTCCAAAAAACTAAGCACCTGAGATCCCAAAATCTTCTAAAATATCTCCAAAGAAAAAGCTCCAAAATACTGCTAACACCAGAACACGGAAACCCGCTACTAGATTGCCCGTGTAGAAATTATGGGCAGCCAGAGTTTAGAAAGGAAACAATAAACTCCGAGTCAGTCATAGGACTGGTATGAGTAAACAAAAACAGTTGCTTTTAAAATAAATGAGATTTATAAAAGAAAATCTGTTATGCTTTTGGAAAATGAAACTACCATAAGACCTCCTGCCACACACACAATGCAATCGCAGAATTGGAGGAGATTTCTTCTTATGATAGTCAAATATGCTTAATACGAGAAAAATTCTTTGATATTATTACTAGTGCATAGTGTAAAAAACATTTCGAAAGTATAATATTAATCTTAGCCAGCATACAACCATTATTGTATGCCTGCTATAGCAACCATGTTTTGTAGCAGGTTACCGCCACGCTGCATGGCAGGTTATAAAAGTAAAACCGTACGGGGCTCGTATTGTTTCTTTGGATTTTCCACAGATGGTCAGGCTAAGGAACTTCCTACTACCACATGGGTACGCCTCTGGCGGGACGTCCCGAGAACCTACCCGACTCTCTGCCAACACAAGGCTGGGTTACCTCTGTAACTAGGCAACTACTACTCGAGTATGCCACTCCCCGGTCCTTTGGGACCTTTATCCAAGGGCCCTCTATCACAATGCAACAACCACATAGTAAATGAGATTGAAGCAACCACATAGGTAAATATTTGGGATCCATACCATGACATCACCTTTTTCCAGAAGGAAATGACATACCCTAAAGGGCGCGACCCTCATAACCTTGCCGCATCATTCCTGTTTTCGACCATTTCCGGGTTGTGAGGTCCGATGAGGTCTCGTCCACAAAGCTACGCTTTACACGAAAGCCATGCTTTGATCACAAATGATCAACAAATGATCATCAACACACAGCAGCACTTAGAATGCCACACTACCAAATTGGGCGTATATTGCTGATAACTTTCAACTACATAACCTCTGAGCTCGTACGTCTTAGAGAAGGGTGTTAAGCTAAGAGAATAAATTCTCCGCCACCAACAGATATGTAATGAAAGAAATCCGCTTTATATCTCAAAGTGTAGTGTCAGACACACAACCATACAAGTTTGTTCCGGGTTCGAACAGAACTGAAGGAACATCGTCCAATAAAGGAAGAAGCCCTTACAAATCCGGGTGTTTACAATCCCGATCGGACTTCCCATCACTTAAGGAATCTCTATACCGTAGTTACTCGGTGCAGAGACAATCGATAGGTTATCCTATCGTTTTCGAAGACACCCGGTCTTCAACACCGGTCTTCCAATGCTATTAATTTCGACGTATCACTATTCGGAATGGGTTATATGACACAAAGGTCCTCTCCCGGCTAAACCGAATAGTGAGCGTTTAATTTTAAAACATGTGGATATACCAATCACGAAGATTCATATTCAGGGTTCGATGTGGGTTTCGGATAATGTAACGACCCGTAAGTTTCGGCAATTTAATTTGTTCATTTAATAGGATTTTTGTAATTTATTTTAGTACAAACAATAAATGGGATAAATAAATGTTAAATGAAGGCTAAAATAAATTATGTAAATGGTGACTTAAAACCTATTTATAGAAATTTGAATAAAATCCAAATTGAATTAAGTAGAAAAAGGATTCTTACCTGGATATAAAATTTAATATGAGAAATTAATGAAAATATTAAATTGATTTAATGCAATAAAAGAGTGTAAACGGTAATTGGAATAAATTAAGGAATCATGTTATTGCAAGTTAATAATTTACGACTTGAATGAAATTCCAATTCATTAAAATCAATTAAATGTTATGATTTGATTTTAAATGGAATATGAGAAAAACAAATGTAAGGATTTGATTAATATATATGTTATTTATTCAGGATATTGAATAAAATTGGGAATCCAATTGTAATTAATGGTAATAATGTTGGTATTAGCTAATAAATTAAATTTCAATGCAATACCCATAAATGAATGGAATGAAATGAATGTATATAAATGTATACTAGGTTATTTATCAAATAGAAGGAAAGAAAGTAAAATATCGAATTTGATTGATGAATAAATATACATTGAATAGAAGTTGAATGTAAAGTTAATGGTAATTGGATAAAATCAATATAAGATAATGAATTGTAATAATTGTGGGTTGATAGTAAGGTGTGAATGGGAAAGTGATTGTTATATTAATTGAATGGAATTCAAATTTGATGGGAAAGGTAAATGGGTATTTGGTAATAAATTTAAACGGACTTAAATAGTAAATTTATCTAATTAATATATAATAAATAATGATTAAATAAAAACCTATACATGTAAATATCTATAATATTTGAGTGGAAATAACAAACTTATAAATGTGGGATTGAGAGTTTTACAACAATTATTATGAGTTATATACTTAGTTCGTTCAATTAAAACAGAAACCATTGCAATAAATATAAATTTAATGTTATGCAATTGAGATAAACAATTGGAAAATGTTAAAGTATACTAAAATAAATGGTACCCAGGATGGTATTATGATAAATAGTGAATTTAAGAATAGGAATCAGGATTTATTTATTTATATGGAAACTTAAAGTCTAATAATTGAATTTTATTGAAATTAAATGAGATTGAATATAGTTAAATAGTTCATTATTTGAAATGAAGATAATGTGAGAAATTTGTGTGATAATTTGGAATCCAATATTTAAATCCATCTGTTGACAGGAATGAATGGATTACTAATTTATTTATTTAACTAAACGGAATTTTAGGATATTATTTATAATCTGGGAATTTAATGAAATTAAGGATTCATATTGAAATTTATAATTTACCTTCTTTAAATTTGACATCTAAACTTGTTGGAATTTTGTAAATGATTAAGGATTTTTAAAAGTGATAAAATGAGTCAATTTTAGAATCTAAATATAAAATTTGGATTTATTTACTAATTCTTAATTTATTTAATTAATATAAAAATAGCCATTTTGGCCACTGACTCGGAATTCGACGAAACCAGTTTCATCGGATCCGTAACAGTGAATTATTGTAGGGTTTCAAGTTTCATAGCGATCGGACTTGTCGTTTGATCCTACGGACTCGAAACGTCCTGAAATCGATTTAATTGAAATCAATTTGAAAATTTTGTTTTCAGCATAACTTCTTCATACGATCGAATTTGGACGTGAAACTTTTTCCATCGCGTTCAGAATATTTTAAAACACCTATTTGGATATATGGGTTTACCCAATTTCGTTCCGGAGTCAAAACGGGCTTTTTGGGCCACGTTAGCGATAGCACGTATATCCAACCCGATCCATCTATTCAAATTCTAACCTACCTATATAAACTCAGTTATAAACCCTATCCTCCATCTATGCTCATTTGCTATACGTTCATTTTCTCAGCTCCTCCTCTTCCCCATGGCTGCTAACCCTAGATCCAATTTCAAATTTCAAAAATCAAATCCATAGTCAAAAATTCAAAGTCTTCAGAAAAATCTCAAAAAATTATATGTTGAAGATCTAGATGCGTGTGATTTTTTGGAGGTGTTCGTTTTTCGAATCAAGTTTCTAGGTGTCCAGAATTTAATGTTTTATCTTCGGCCGTTCATTGTAGTTTGGTCGTTTAACGACGGATCTTCGATCTTGCGACGATCAGAGGCTTTGGGCTTGAAGAGATCGATGAGCTAAGCTCATCCATACGGTTATTTTCTCCTATTGGTGTCTAGATTCACGGCAAATTGATGGTTGAGGGGGGCGTAGTCGCGTTCGTCCTGGCGAACTTGGTGGCGTCGCACGGCAGGGAGAGGGGCGGCGTGAGGTGGCGACTTCACTGGTGGCTTCTGGTTGGAGGGAATTTGTGAGTAGGTGGCACGGCGTCGTTGATTTGCGTGACAGCTCTTAGGGTTAGGGTTTTCGGTAGGCGCGTGCGTTTCTTTCTGGAAGGAGAAGCCGATGCTGGTGTGGACGCTGACGTGTGAGTGTAGTGTTAATTTTTATTTTATTTTATTTTATATTTCAAATTCTATTGTTCTTACCTTAAAAATTTTCTCATACGAACTCCGATTTACGTAAGATTTTTTTTTGTTAGGATCATAATAAAATTTCGGAACTGTTGACGCT
This sequence comes from Allium cepa, assembly GCA_030765085.1. Classification (NCBI taxonomy): domain Eukaryota; kingdom Viridiplantae; phylum Streptophyta; class Magnoliopsida; order Asparagales; family Amaryllidaceae; genus Allium; species Allium cepa. Next base: position 449,437,651 of record CM060931.1, read on the forward strand.
GGTTTGGACCAATTTGAAGACTGTCCAATTTTTGAGTTTAAATTGGATTTGAATCCAATTTAAATTCAAAAGGTGAGTGTTTTAACCCACTCACAACTTCTAAAATTTTCTATGTCTGTTAAATTGACTTAAGATATGAGTAGAAATTTATTTATGACTGTTTGGCATGTTTTATTCATCATCTATGTTAAATCGCATTTATCTAATTTAACTGTTAATTAATTTTATTATTGCACATAGATTGACAGTTAAAATTTATTTGTTTGCATATAAACTGATAGTTAAACAGTAAATAAATTTATTTTTGAATATAAACTGTTAGTTAATAACTGTCATTTATTACCTGTTATATTTATATGCTATATATTGATGTTTGTTTAAATTGATGATGTTTGAAATAAATTGGTTGATGATTGATATTGGGTGAATGGATGATGTGTTCTGTCTTATGTAAACTACAAGTTATCATGCATTTTCATTTCATTCGGGATTGCGGTTTGAAATGATATACAACCGCATTTTTATTTTTAAATTACGGATTGAAATGATAAATATCCGTATCACTTGACCATAGGATAAAAATTATATACAGGCACCGCGATATATATATAAAATTATTTTTGAAATGATTTTATGGTTTGGATATGATACGGTTCAATAAATATTAAATTTGGATATGATATAATATTTATATATACATACATAGTTAAATCGTTGAATTTAAGCTATGTATAAATCTGTTAAATAAAATGAATAAGTTGAAAAATGGCATTTGATAATTTATACTATACGATTTAGTATGAGTTTAAGTTCTTGTATATATATATATATAGAGAGAGTTATAAATGATTCAAATAAATTAAGATTGAAAGATAAATTGGAAATTAATTGGAATTAAGCTTATTTAAAAATTTAACTCCATAAGTTGATGTTAACTTATTAAAATTGGAAGTTTAAAGGAATGATATTTATAACTGGATTTAATGAATAATTCTAGTATAAATAAATGGAAGGAAATATTTAGTGTTAATAAATTGAGTTTTATTTTAAATGGTTAGGATTTATCATGTAAACCTTTCAAAACTAAATAATAGGAAAATGAATTGTTGAATAGAAATTCCCAACCTTAGTTTTGAAATTCATTAAATACTCAAAGTTTGAAAATATTGAAATCAAAGTGTTTTATTCAAACGGAAAGTGAATATAAAAGTTATGGGACAGACTGAATTTAAAATGAATAAAAATTGTGAAGGCGTGGAAATTATTTACTTTTAAAGAAATTTTAAATTCAACTGTTTTATTTTATATACCGTTGAATATCCAAACCATTTAAGTTTTGAAAGTTATGGTTTTAAAACTATGGATTTCGAAGTATTATGTTGAAAGTTAAATTTCAAATATTTGGTTTCGAGGTATTATAAATCTTAAAAGTGGCATGATTTTGGAAAAGAAATATATTTGAAATAAAATGATATCATGTTTATTTGGGTTTTAAAAGGAAATGATATCGTATTTATGGGTTTTGAAATGGATAATTATATCCTGGTTTTGAAAGTATAATTATTTTTAAATGACCGCGGTGTTATAATAACGTTTGGTTGTTGAAGAGACCGGGATCGAAAGTTGTCATACTCTCTGCCAACTCCGAAAACCACTTTAACAACCGTGTACGCGGTGGAGATTCCAGAATGAAGTAGGTTGGTGGCGGCGTTTCCTCTAAGGTAAATACGTGGACCCAACTCCCGTGAGTTGGCATAAGGTAGCTAAAACAGGAGCGATTGACGGGTTAATAAGGTAGCACCTTTGATCGGACACATCGCTTCGATATTATACTTTGACTTTTGGATTGATTCGGTGGCCACTTTTGATTTCTTTGATTTGGGGGTGTGGCTCGAGGTGAGCGGTAGCTGCGGCTATGCGTTACCACCGACCCGGAAGCGTGATTGGTATATCTACCCTGGCATTGCCTAGTTGTGTCGTGTCACCTACCCTAGCGCGCCTTATACGATTTTGGCTTTGTACCATACCTATGGAGTGCCCTCTGACGACGCCCAGTACGGGGGAGATTACGGTATTGTATAGACTATGGGAATATATTTTGTGTTAAGGGCTATATGGGTAACCCCTTAACGCTATTTTAAAGTAAGTTTATTTTATAAATAGACACTATTGTAATAGCGCAATATACTACATAGTAAATAGTTTAACGGATCCATAGGAGATGTAAATCCCGAGCATCTCTTGAGTTACTGCACTCATATTTATTTCTGTCAATTTAACTCACATAAGATCTTTTAGTTCTGACTCGAGTGTTTTTGTCTTTTCAAATTCGCTCGGGTCAGTCCGAGCGTTTCATGATCGAAGACTTTAGATCTGGAGGACGAAGACGAAGATTTCTACTATTATTATTAGTTATATTCCACTACACTATTTAATTCCGCTGCATTGATATTTATTGGTATGTGAACTCTGATATTTATTGTATAAGAAGAAGCAAATGTTTGTAAACAGTTTTATGAACTATATATTGATTATTATATTTTATCCTTCCGCTGTGAGATTCTGTTTTATTTTATTTTTTCTCTGTTTTTCTAATTTAGCCCATAACAATCCGCCCTTCCGTATGGTTTGAATTGGCACGTGTGTCGATCTATATCGTGCGAAAAGGGCGGGATGTTACATCTGGTATCAAAGCTTTGGTTTAGCGATAAACCTTAGCTTTGTGGGGTCTGACTCTTTAGTAATAGGGTAGTAATACCCTATGGGAGTCGCTGAGTGTATATATATGAGAGAGCGTATTTGTTAGTGTTATAAAAAGGTTTTGATATTGTGTTAATTTGTTCCGTTTCGTATTTATAAGTTCTGGTTGGTGCATGGGACGTTGTGACATCAATAGGGATTCCTAAACACTTAATAGGACAGACCGACATAATATTTGTTTTAATATAAGTGAATGAAATAATTTTGCCTATTATATTTTTTATATAAAATAATTTTTTTTCAAATGATATCTATATTTGGCTGCAATAGATTGGTTGTTAGGTAATAAAGTGTATAAATAATAATTGAAATAAGATTGAAAAATAAAATAAATGAAATTTGGAAATTTAGAACTTAAGTTTCGCGGTTTTGAAATTTCTTTCGAATAAATTTTGGAATATAATAATATTGTTTGTAAGTATTTTCTGATATAAATATTTCAATATAATTCGAAAGAATTGTTTTAAAGAAGATTTTGGAGAAAATAAGTTTTGTACTTTTCTTTCCGTCGCTGGAAAATAATTTCGGTGATGGCGGCCGCATCATCGACTTTCATTTTCGAGTTTCGAAGGGGGAAGGCCACTGTAGTAGTTTTACTGCAAATTCATTTTGGAAAATATATAAATTTTGAATTGTTTTAAATATAATTAGTGATATATAAATTGAAGAATATATTTATCTATTGTTTTAAAATAAATTTGAAATTTAACCCGGTATTAAATTCTTAAATTTCCGTTAATTAATTGTTTCAATTATTGTAGTGAATTGAAACATAGGTAATTAATAAATTAAAACCTCTAAAGGAAATAAGTAATTTAATGCCAAGTTATAAAGGAAATAAAAAGAAAGTTGAAATTGTAACTTATAAGAAAAAGGATAAAAATTTATTGAACAATGAATTACTTAAAAGAAATGTGAAAACTTGTATAACTTTCAATTACATCCTTTGAACAACATATATATAACTTACCAAATATTAAAAGTGAAATGTTTAATAAGAGACTGTAATAGAATATTATACAAGTAGAAATTTGAAATAGTAAAAGTATTCAATGAAATTGCTGTTAAATGAGAATTTAATGTTATAAACTTAAGTTATAATTGAAATTTTACCAAGTAAATATAAATTAAAGGTAAGTATGACAAATAGATGATTATAAACTTAAGTAATTAAAGTGGAAATAAATGAAACAAACATTGAATGAGTAAAGGCAATTTAAAAGTTTGTTAGAAATAAATGTAAATTATAAAAGGAAAATTTATGTGGTATGAATAAAAAGAGAAATTAAACAACAAATGTATGAATGAAATTAATAAGGATAAACAAAATGTGTTGTTCGAATTGGTTGTTGTTTGTTTTGGGTTTTAGTTGTTGGATTTGTTGTTGTTTAGTTAATGGTTGTTTGGGCAAGAATACTTTAAAATTTTATTTGGGTGAATGAATAACCTATTTAGTTTATCTAAGACCGTTGAGTAAATGATGCACTGGATGGTTTATTCTTCATTCCGTACAATATAAAGGTTTTTGAACCCGAACAACTATTTGTTTGTTTGGTTGAATGGTTGCTTTGAAATTGTTGTGTATGCGGTTGTTAAAATTGAGGGTTGTTGTATTGATTTGTTGTTAGTGATTGAAACCACTTAAATATTTCACTTTATATAAATTATTAACCCTTTAGATTTTATAAGTGTTTATAAGTGAAATGCAGCTCTTCCATAAATTTAGCGTAAGTTGCCCGACAAATTGGTACGTTTTCGGATTACGGTTTATAGCGCTATTTTATATATTTTCCCGTGTAGGGATATATATTATTTTGGAAAAATATTTGTGTATATTGTTATATTTATATTATATTTTTTTCCGAGCCTCTCCGTACAAAGGAGACTCTGCCAAAATTTTCCGTAAGTTTTGGACTTAGAAAAATTTGAAAATGTTTACAAACTATAATAATTTATGTATAAAGGATTTAAATTGGTATAAATTGGTATATTTTATGTTAAATTATTTTATTTTGTAAACTTATTTGTTTATAAATTTAATTAAGAAAGATATATTGTTTTCTTATTTCTTCTTTTCCCTTCATTTCCTTTCGGGGACGAAAAGTTTTGAGTGGGGGAGAGTGTAACGACCCGTAAATTTTGACAATTTAATTTGTTTATTTAATAGGATTTTTGTAATTTATTTTAGTACAAACAATAAATGGGATAAATAAATGTTAAATGAAGGCTAAAATAAATTATGTAAATGGTGACTTAAAACCTATTTATAGAAATTTGAATAAAATCCAAATTGAATTAAGTAGAAAAAGGATTCTTACCTGGATATAAAATTTAATATGAGAAATTAATGAAAATAATAAATTTATTTAATGCAATAAAAGAGTGTAAACGGTAATTGGAATAAATTAAGGAATCATGTTATTGCAAGTTAATAATTTACGACTTGAATGAAATTCCGATTAATTAAAATCATTTAAATGTTATGATTTGATTTTAAATGGAATATGAGAAAAACAAATGTAAGGATTTGATTAATATATATGTCATTTATTCAGGATATTGAATAAAATTGGGAATCCAATTGTAATTAATGGTAATAATGTTGGTATTAGCTAATAAATTAAATTTCAATGCAATACCCATAAATGAATGGAATGAAATGAATGTATATAAATGTATACTAGGTTATTTATCAAATAGAAGGAAAGAAAGTAAAATACCAAATTTGATTGACGAATAAATATACATTGAATAGAAGTTGAATGTAAAGTTAATGGTAATTAGATAAAATCGATATAAGATAATGAATTGCAATAATTGTGGGTTGATAGTAAGGTGTGAATGGGAAAGTGATTGTTATATTAATTGAATGGAATTCAAATTTGATGGGAAAGGTAAATGGGTATTTGGTAATAAATTTAAACGGACTTAAATAGTAAATTTATATAATTAATATATAATAAATAATGATTAAATAAAAACCTATACCTGTAAATATCTATAATATTTGAGTGGAAATAACAAACTTATAAATGTGGGATTGAGAGTTTTACAACAATTATTATGAGTTATATACTTAGTTCGTTCAATTAAATCAGAAACCATTACAATAAATATAAATTTAATGTTATGCAATTAAGATAAAAAATTGGAAAATGTTAAAGTATCTGGATATATATACTAAAATAAATGGTACCCAGGATGGTATTTTGATAAATAGTGAATTTAGGAATAGGAATCAGGATTTATTTATTTATATGGAAACTTAAAGTCTAATAATTGAATTTTATTGAAATTAAATGAGATTGAATATAGTTAAATAATTCATTATTTGAAATGAAGATAATGTGAGAAATTTGTATGATAATTTGGAATCCAATATTTAAATCCATCTGTTGACAAGAATGAATGGAATACTAATTTATTTATTTAACTAAACGGAATTTTAGGATATTATTTATAATTTGGGAATTTAATGAAATTAAGGATTCATATTGAAATTTATAATTTATCTTCTTTAAATTTGACATCTAAACTTGTTGGAATTTTGTAAATGATTAAGGATTTTTAAAAGTGATAAAATGAGTCAATTTTAGAATCTAAATATAAAATTTGGATTTATTTACTAATTCTTAATTTATTTAATTAATATAAAAATAGCCATTTTGGCCACTGATTCGGAATTCGACGAAACCAGTTTCATCGGATCCGTAATAGTGAATTATTGTAGGGTTTCAAGTTTCATAGCAATCGGACTTGTCGTTTGATCGTACGGACTCGAAACGCCCGGAAATCGATTTAATTGAAATCAATTTGAAATCAATTTGAAAATTTTGTTTTCAGCATAACTTCTTCATACAATCGAATTTGGACGTGAAACATTTTCCATCGCGTTCAGAATATTTTAAAACACCTATTTGGATATATGGGTTTACCCAATTTCGTTCCGGAGTCAGAACGGGCTTTTTGGGCCACGTTAGCGATAGCACGTATATCCAACCCGATCCATCTATTCAAATTCTAGCCTACCTATATAAACTTAGTTACAAACCCTAGCCTCCATCTATGCTCATTTGCTGTACGTTCATTTCCTCAGCTCCTCCTCTTCCCCAAGGCTGCTAACCCTAGATCCAATTTCAAATTTCAAAAGTCAAATCCAAAGTCAAAAATTCAAAGTCTTCAGAAAAATCTCAAAAAATTATATGTTGAAGATCTAGAGGCGCGTGATTTTTTGGAGGTGTTCGTTTTTCGATTCAAGTTTCCAGGTGTCCAGGAATTTAATGTTTTATCTTCGGCCGTTCATTGTAGTTTGGTCGTTTAACGACGGATCTTCGATCTTGCGACGATCAGAGGCTTTGGGCTTGAAGAGATCGATGAGCTAAGCTCATCCATACGGTTATTTTCTCCTATTGGTGTCTGGATTCGCGACAAATTGATGGTTGAGGGGGGCGCAGTCGCGTTCGTCCTGGCGAACTTGGTGGCGTCGCACGGCAGGGAGAGGGGCGGCGTGTAGTGGCGACTTCACTGGTGGCTTCAGGTTGGAGGGAATTTGCGAGTAGGTGGCACGTCGTCGTTGATTTGCATGGCGGCTCTTAGGGTTAGGGTTTTCGGTAGGCGCGTGCGTTTCTTTCTGGAAGGAGAAGCCGATGCTGGTGTGGACGCTGACGTGTGAGTGTAGTGTTAATTTTTATTTTATTTTATTTTATATTTCGAATTCTATTGTTCTTACCTTAATAATTTTCTCATACGAACTCCGATTTACGCAAGATTTTTTTTGTTAGGATCGTAATAAAATTTCGGATCTGTTGACACTGGTTTGGACCAATTTGAAGACTGTCCAATTTTTGAGTTTAAATTTGATTTGAATCCAATTTAAATTCAAAAGGTGAGTGTTTTAACCCACTCACAAGTTCTAAAATTTTCTATGTCTGTTACATTGACTTAAGATATGAGTAGAAATTTATTTATGACTGTTTGGCATGTTTTATTCATCATCTCTGTCAAATCGCATTTATTTAATTTAACTGTTAATTAATTTAATTATTGCACATAGATTGACAGTTAAAATTTATTTGTTTGCATATAAAGTGATAGTTAAACAGTTAATAAATTTATTTTTGAATATAAACTGTTAGTTAATAATTGTCATTTATTACATGTTATATTTATATGCTATATATTGATGTTTGTTTAAATTGATGATGTTTGAAATAAATTGGCTGATGATTGATATTGGGTGAATGGATGATGTGTTCCGTCTTATGTAAATTGCAAGTTAGCATACATTTTCACTTCATTCGGGATTGCGGTTTGAAATGATATACAACCGCATTTTTATTTTTAAATTGCGGATTGAAATGATAAATATCCGTATCACTTGACCATAGGATAGAAAATTATATACAGGCACCGCGATATATATATAAAATTATTTTTGAAACAATTTTATGGTTTGGATATGATACGGTTCAATAAATATTAAATTTGGATATGATATAATATTTATATATACATACATAGTTAAATCGTTGAATTTAAGCTATGTATAAATCTGTTAAATAAAATGAATAAGTTGAAAAATGGCATTTGATAATTTATACTATACGATTTAGTATGAGTTTAAGTTCTTGTATATATATAGAGAGAGAGAGAGAGAGAGTTATAAATGATTCAAATAAATTAAGATTGAAAGATTAATTGGAAATTAATTGGAATTGAGCTTATTTAAAAATTTAACTCCATAAGTTGATGTTAACTTATTAAAATTGGAAGTTTAAAGGAATGATATTTATAACTGGATTTAATGAATAATTCTAGTATAAATAAATGGAAGGAAATATTTAGTTTTAATAAATTGAGTTTTATTTTAAATGGTTAGGGATTTGTCATGTAAACCTTTGAAACTAAATAATAGGAAAATGATTTGTTGAATAGAAATTCCCAACCTTAGTTTTGAAATTCATTAAGTACTCAAAGTTTGAAAATATTGAAATCGAAGTGTTTTATTCCAACGGAAAGTGAATCTAAAAGTTATGGGACAGACTGAATTTAAAATGAATAAAAATTGTGAAGGCGTGGAAATTATTTACTTTTAAAGAAATTTTAAATTCAACTGTTTTATTTTATATACCGTTGAATATCCAAACCATTTAAGTTTTGAAAGTTATGGTTTTAAAACTATGGATTTCGAAGTATTATGTTGAAAGTTAAATTTCAAATATTTGGTTTCGAGGTATTATAAATCTTAAAAGTGGCATGATTTTGCAAAAGAAATATATTTGAAATGAAATGATATCATGTTTATTTGGGTTTTAAAAGGAAATGATATCGTATTTATGGGTTTTGAAATGGATAATTATATCCTGGTTTTGAATGTATAATTATTTTTAAATGACCGCGGTGTTATAATAACGTTTGATTGTTGAAGAGACCGGGATCGGAAGTTGTCATACTCTCTGCCAACTCCGAAAACCACTTTAACAACCGTGTACGCGGTGGAGATTCCAGAATGAAGTAGGTTGGCGGAGGCATTTCCTCTAAGGTAAATACGTGGACCCAACTCCCGTGAGTTGGCATAAGGTGGCTAAAACAGGAGCGATTGACGGGTTAATAAGGTAGCACCTTTGATCGGACACATCCCTTCGATATTATACTTTGACTTTTGGATTGATTCGGTGGCCACTTTTGATTTCTTTGATTTGGGGGTGTGGCTCGAGGTGGGCGGTAGCTGCGGCTATGCGTTACCACCGACCCGGAAGCGTAATTGGTATATCTATCTGGCATTGCCTAGTTGTGCCGTGTCACCTACCCTAGCGCGCCTTATACGATTTTGGCTTTGTACCATACCTATGGAGTGCCCTCTGACGACGCCCAGTGCGGGGAAGATTACGGTACTATATAGACAATGGGAATATATTTTGTGTTAAGGGCTATATGGGTAACCCCTTAACGCTATTTAAAAGTAAGTTTATTTATAAATAGACACTATTGTAATAGCGCAATATACTACATAGTAAATAGTTTAACGGATCCTTAGGAGATGTAAATCCCGAGCATCTCTTGAGTTACTGCACTCATATTTATTTCTGTCAATTTAACTCACATAAGATCATTTAGTTCTGACTCGAGTGTTTTTGTCTTTTCAAATTCGCTCGGGTCAGTCCGAGCGTTTCAGGATCGAAGACTTTAGATCTGGAGGACGAAGGCGGAGATTTCTACTATTATTATTAGTTATATTCCACTACATAATTTAATTCCGCTGCATTGATATTTATTGGTATGTGAACTCTGATATTTATTGTATAAGAAGAAGCAAATGTTTGTAAACAGTTTTATGAACTATATATTGATTATTATATTTTATCCTTCTGCTGTGAGATTCTGTTTTATTTTATTTCTTCTCTGTTTTTCTAATTTACCCCATAACAATCCGCCCTTCCGTATGGTTTGAATTGGCACATGTGTCGATTTAAATCGTGCGAAAAGGGCGGGATGTTACAGATAACTAACTGAAATCCGACTCCCTATCGCATCGAAGTTTAAATGCCGTTTTACGGGCAAAAAGGGTTTTCACTTAAATACAGAAACAGATCACAAATCACAGTTCAGCACAAAGCAATTCACATCGCACAGTAACACAATCACAACAGAAATACCAATCCAGTATACAATATTTGATAATTGTTAATCATCTCAATTTAGGTGAATGTAATTTAAATGAATTGACCACATAATTAAAAAATTTATTAATTATTCTATTTAAATTAATTACATTCAGTAGTTATCAATTAATTACTTCTCTAAGTAATTATACTTTCCAAATCGTCAAGTGATTATTCTAAATTAATTAAACTTAATTAATTAACTTAAACTAATCCAATTAAAGTCAATTAATTACACTGAATAATTAATTCCTTAATTACTTCCATAAAGTAATTAAACTTAACAATTCCACAAATGATCAATTATTCTTAACAATAAATTAATTTAATCTTAATTAACTTTATTAATTAGTTATTCCTTAATTAATTATCTTAATTAACTACTAATCATAAATTAATTAACTTTAATTATCTAATTAACAATTCTTTTCATTACCCATTTAACTATTCACTAATTACTTAATTGATTTCTTAATCAATTAGTTATTATTTCTTAATTAAATTTTAAGCTAGTTAACTCTTAATTATGAATTAACTTTAATTAGTTTATTTAAAAATTAATTAATTACAAATTTATTAAACGCTTAGATTCCAATGATAAAGTATTAACATTTTTTTAATTATCTTATCATATAAATTATCACATGCCATTTATCTTTCCAAAAAAACAAAAATCATTTTATACTAATAACTTAAAAAAGAATTAACATTCACATGTTAATAATAACACGAGCAAATATCCCAGGTAACTCGGGTTGAACCCCGAGTACTTCCCATCTTTTCCCAAGTTTTTCCCCTGCTTCTTCATCTCTATATATTTGTTTTTAAAAGTTTAAGTATAAAACCTGTTACACTCGCATACCTCTCCACGCTCTCGAGCTCAAACCCGAGGCACGAACCCACCTGCACGAATACTCCTCCGAGTCTCACATGAAAACTCAAGCCTGATACACGAACAATGTCGTGCACGTGCACCGCACCTCCAACGACCTCCGACCGACCACTACCCCTCCGACCTGTCGATGAACTCGTCGACAAAGAACCCCGATAGACTAAAAACTTCGAACAAGTCCTCAATCAAAATCAAGCATAGCTCGAGCGATCACGAACAGACCTCCGACCCAAAATTGACTCGCCTGAACGATTCCGACCACTGGAAAATCCCCGCCTCTGGTCACGAACGCGTTAACCCCAAAGCCATCATTCCCCAGACGTACGTGCAGCTCGATGCACGAGAGAAGTCGTGATGCATAAATTTTCGACCACGGCCAAAACTAGGTTTACAAACGAAAATTCCTCGCTGTCGTCGCCTCGATGATCGAGTACACCACCAACCATTTTTCCCAACAATGTCGTAGACTCCTCCACCTCCACGTGAAATCCCGACCTCTCTAGTGCCTCGGACCGCCGGAATTTGATCGAAACCCATTTTTCGTTCATCTTTGAACTGCTCTTAAACCATAATGCTAAAAATCACCAAACTATTCTCAAAAATCCTATTTTTAAGTAAGGATTCAGATTATATAATTAAGTCTTCAAATCACTATGGTCGAATTATGTCAAAATTTGAATTTGCACTTAAAACCAAATTTGTTCATACTGTATATTCTTTTGTTTTCTTGAAACTATTTTTAAACTATAGTTCATACTTAAATACACATGTTTTGTTTGGAAATCAAAGTCTAACAATGATCAAGTGATTTAATATTTGAATTTTTGATCGAGCCTTATGCTCTAAAGCAAGAAACAGGAATGTTAACATATACATGCAGAGGAGATTTGTATATGTATATACATAATAAAGCAATTTCAAATCTCAGATTAACAGGCAACAAATAAATATGCTTAAATTTCTTTTTAAGTTGTTCACTCACTTGGTAACAAGATTGAACAGAAAGCTGCTCTGTGTTGTGGAAAAAAAAAACAGTTTTGATCCTTCTTCTTTTTCCTCTTTTTTTCAGCAGATTATATTTGAACTTGACGATATGGTGATGTTTATATTTTTGGTTTACTATGTTTGTTTGAACGAAATGAAATGAATATGGATGTATAAATAAAGACGGCAGCTTTGTATAAGTAGGTGTTACCTGGTACAACTTTTTTTTTTGATAAGATTTTTTTTTTGATCCTCCTGCTTTTACTAAGCAAGGTTTATTTCGGCTGAAATGATCTTATTTGTGATGATAATCTATTATGGTGTGCTAAGAATAGATAGCATTAATTGCTACGTTTCCATCTAAGTTTAAATGTAATCTTATTTTTTTGTAAGTACATTTTTGTTTGTTTGTAGATTTTTTCCTTTTTCTTGCATACATTTTTTTTATTGTTTCCTGGTTTACATAATTCACATGCAACTTGTATGTATTTCATATGTCATTTTATAACCATATAATCTTATTACAAACATAAATCTTGAATTTTATTTCTATTTGAAGTTTATCTATCAACATTTAATTTATAACATATATTTTATTTTATGGTTTAACACAAATTCTTGTTTGTTATATATATTTATATAAAGCTTAAACTACCAAATATTTTATTTATATCCATATATCCTTGTAGTATTTAATATTAATAATATTTTATATCTTTTGAAACTTTTCAAATTAATTTCCAAAGTTCAAATAAGTCACCCTATTTAAATTAACAATTTTGGGATGTTACAAATATCCCTCCTTAAGAAAATTTCGTCCTCGAAATTTGAAAGAGAGAGAAAAGCAAACAAAGAATATACGAATTCAGAAAAAATAAGGATATGGCTTACCAATTTAAGCCGAGATATCCACTCTGCAATTGGGATATGATTTCTGCATATTATCTTCGGTTTCCCAAGTGCAGTCCTTTGGATTGCCACTCCACTGAACTTTAACCAGTTTCACAACTTTGTTTCTCAATCGCTTTTCATCACGATCTACAATCTTTAACAGTTCTCTTTTAACTGTTAAATTGGGAGTGATTTCGAGATTCTGCTGAGCAGCTTCTTCAATAATACTATTTGGATCGTGCACATACTTCCGAAGATTAGAAATGCGGAACACATCATGCACACCAGATAACCAGCTAGGCAACTGCAGTCGATAGGCTAAAGAACTGATCCTTTCCAGAATAGGAAAAGGACCAATATACCGTAGTGCCAGCTTACCGATCTTCCCAAATCTTAATACTCCTCGCATTGGAGATACTTTGAGAAAGACAGAATCTCCAAGCTAAAATTCCAAATCCCTTCTTCTGTGATCATAATAACTCTTTTGATGACTTTGAGCCGTTTTCAATTTCTTCCGTATAAAATCAACTTTTTCTGTGGCTTCTTTAATCATATCTGGTCCAAGGACGAGTCTATCACCTGCCTCGATCCAGCATGCGGTGATCGACACGAACGACCATATAAAGCTTCAAAAGGAGCCATCTCTATACTGGCCTGATAGCTGTTGTTATATGAGAACTCGACCAGATGTAAATGGTCCTCCCAAGAACCACCAAAATCAAGTATACAAGCACGCAATAGGTCTTCTAAGATTCGGTTAATCCTCTCAATCTGCCCATCAGATTGTGGGTGATAACCAGTGCTGAAATTTAATTTTGTTCCCAATGCGTCTTGAAATGCCCCCCAAAATCTACTAGGGAAGATCGGGTCACGATCACTCACTATGCTGCTAGGAATACCGTGGAGACGGAAAACTTCTTTCACATATAACTCGGCTAAACTTGCAGCCGTGCGGGAGATTTTATTGGCAAGAAGTGGGCTGTCTTAGTCAAACAGTCCACAATAACCCAAATTGCTTCATTGCCTTTCCGAGTACGAGGCAAACCGTCAATGAAATCCATCGATACTTGGTCCCATTTCCACTTGGGTACCTCTAAAGGCTGAAGTAAACCCGCCATTTTCTTTTGATCGCTTTTGATTTGTTGGCAAGTAGCACAGCGACTCACATATATAGATATGTCTCTTTTCATTGTCTTCCACCAGAAACTTCTTTTGATATCTCTATATATCTTATTAACTCCTGGATGGATGCAAAACTTAGATTTATGGCATTCGTCCAAAATTTCACGTTTCAGATCAGGGATGTCCGAAACAAAAATCGTGCCTTTTAATCTTATAACTCCCTTATCATCAATTCCAAAACTGGAATTCTCACCTCAACATATTCTTCTCCGAATTTCCCGAAGAAACTTGTCTTCAGTTTGCTTGCTGGCGATCTTTTCAAGGAGAGTAGGAGTAACAACAAGATATGCAAGAACAGCATGCCTCCTACTTAAAGCATCGGCAACTACATTGGCTTTTTCGGGCGTATATTGAATATCTAGGTCATAAGATGCCAGAAATTCCAACCAACGTTGTTGTCGCAGATTCAAATCTTTCTGGGTAAAGAGATATTTCAAAGACTTGTGGTCGGTGAATAATTCAAAATTTTCACCTAAAGGAAGAGAGTTCATTAGGTATATTGTTAAGTTAATTTCGTAAATTGTTAAGAAAGCTGAAAAGATTCTTACCCAGAAGATAATGTCGCCATATCTTCAAAGTGAAGATAACAGATAAGAGTTCCAAATCATGGGTTGGGTAGTTTCTTTCATGAGGACGTAATTGTCTACTCGCGTAGGCAATTACCTTCCCATTCTGCATTAATACCGCACCCAAACCATCACCGCAAGCGTTGGTATAAATAGATAATCCCTGATTCCCGTTGATAATAGTGAGAACAGGAGCGGTGGTTAATCTCTTCTTCAACTCCTAAAAAGCTTCGTCACATTTCGGAGTCCAATTGAATTTTACATCCTTCATTGTTAGCTTAGTCAACGGACTAGCTATCTTAGAAAAGTTCTGAACAAACTTCCAATAATAACCTGCTAAACCCAAAAAGCTTCGAACTTCTTTTGGGGTAGTGGGTTTTCTCCAATCAAGAATAGCGGAAATTTTGCTAGGATCAACAACAGTTCCTTCTTCATTAACAATATGGCCGAGATATTTAACTTCTTTGACCCAAAAGTGGCATTTGGAAAATTTTACGAATAGAATATTTCTCCTTAATATCTCCAAAATGATTCTAAGGTGCTCGGTATGCTCCTTTTCGGTCTTGGAATAGATCAAAATATCATCAATAAACACAAGCACAAATTCATTCAATACTTCCCGGAACACACGAGTCATAAGATCTACGAAGTATGTTGGAGCATTGGTTAGCCTGAAAGGCATACTAACCATTCGTAGAACATATCAGGACCCCTGAAAGCGGTCAAATGGACACAATCTTCGACGATTCGTAGTTGATGGAATCCCTGGGCTAGATCCATCTTCGAAAAGAAACAAGCACTGTGCAATTGATCGGAGGGATCATCAATTCTAGGTAGTGGAAATTTATTCTTGAGAGTCGGCTTATTGAGATCGCGGTAACCTACACACAATCTCAAATATCCGTCCGATTTAGCAACAAACACGACTGCTGAACCCCATTCAGAAACGCTGGGATGAATTAACCCTTTTGCTAGTAAATCCCTGGTTTGCTGAACTACTTCAACCTCTTCCCTAGGTGTCATCCTCCGACTTGCGTGAACGACAGGACGAGCATTAGGTACTAGGTCAATTCTGAATTCTATTTCTCGGTGTGGAGGTAGAGATTTCACTTCTTCAAACACGTCCGGAAAATCTTTAACAATGGGTATAGACTCCAGACTGGGCTCGGGATAACCCAAATTATACATCAACCCTTCTCTTTTAGGACTAGGGTCCTCACAAGAAATCTCGATGAAATCTCCAAACTCGGTTTTAATCGAAATCAGTCGATTGTTGCAATCCAATTTGGCTTCGTATTTAGTTAGCCAATCCATTCCGAGTAAGACTTCAAATTCGTTAAAATCAAGGACAAGGAGACCAATAGGGAATTGATAACAAGAATATGAGATAGGAATAACTCTACATCAAAGACAAAGGTTCGCGGGACCTCTAACTGGATTCTTTACGCATATAGGCTCATTAACAAAATCAGGTTCGAGATTTAATTCATTTATAGCTTGCTGAGAGATAAAACTATGTGTAACGCCCGTGTCAAATAGAACTCTAACAATGCTATCATAAATAATGAGATTACTTTCCAGAACTCCTTTCCCCTTTTCTGCTTTGGAAGATGCGGGTTGGTCTTTGACTGTGTACACCTTTGTTGTTTGAGCTTGCTTCATGGTTGGGCAGTCTTTAACTTTGTGTCCCACTTTCTGACAATAATAACATTTCCTGGGTCTTGCTTGAATGGATTGATCTCTCTTTGGCTTCTTGCAACCATTTGAGTAGTGGCCTTTTTCTAGACAATTATAGCAAGTGACATTCTCTGCTGTGCTTCCGTGATTACTCTTCTTTTTCTCCTTACCCTGCCATGGTTTCTTGCCTCCAAATTTCCTCTTCTTCCAATTTTGATTGCCCGAATTTCCTTTCTCTACCGGGGCTTCTTGCATATCAAGTGTAGCATATCTGTACCCCATATCAATCAAATTTGAAAAGGATTCTTTGACGTGGCCAGTCATCCTTTCGTGGAATTTCTTATTCATCCCACGAATAAATCTTTCATTCTTCTTTAAAGGTGTGTTCACCAATTCCGAACCAAAATGAGACAATTCATTGAATTTGTTTAGATACTCCTCGAATGACAAACTCCCCTGCTTTAAGTCCATGAATTCCTGGTACATTCGAGAAATTCCAGCTGATGGCAGATAGAGCTTCTCAAATACTTCTTTGAATTTCTCCTAAGTAAACTCGTCTTCTAGCTTATCTACAGTGACTGTCTCCCACCAGGCTAAGGCTTTCCCTTGAAGTTGCCAAGAAGCTATGAGTCGCTTCTGATCGTCTTGCAACTTTAGTCCTTTAAAGATTTTCTCATATGATCTGATCCATGCTTGAGCCTCAACAATCGACACCTTGTCGGTGAACGTCTTACCACCAAGCCTTGAGAAATTCTTAGATAAATCAGCCAGATTCGGCTGCTGCTGAATAGGTATTACTACTACTGCTGTGGGGGGGAACTTGACTAAGTGTTGTGGCATTTCCTTGACCCCTAGCTCTTCCCCTTCGTCCGCTCATTCTTACTATCTGCAATTAGTAAGAAAATTGGTTTAGATATATGGACGAAATATCATGGGAATATCAGCAGTAAAAAGGAAATAGACTAAGAAAATTTGGGGTTTCATTCTCAATTATACTCATTCTAGGGTATACTTTACCATATCTCTAATGAGCCATCTAATGTGTTATACTCCATAGCTAAAGTTCTTACTCAACCTTCATCTCTGATACCACATGCCACGATCCGAAATTCAATGTTCGAAAATTGACACTAAATACCTCACTTGTATTCGACTACCAAAAATTCAAACATCAAACTCCAGTCGGATGGAGATTATAACAACATTAATGTATATAAAACAGCGGAAAACAGAATGAATATCATGCAATACATCACAGATATAACATTATAATAGTATCCATTTCTACATCAGGGTATTTTTACACATATATTACAACTCCAAATAAAACATCATAATAGTACAACAAGTGATCATATGCCAAAAGTCTTCAAAGAAATGAAGCGATAGCGAACTTCCAAAAAACAAAGCACGTGAGATCCCAAAAGCTTCTAAAATATCTCCAAAGAAAAAGCTCCAAAATACTGCTAACACCAGAACACAGAAACCTACTACTAGACTGCCCGTGTAGAAATTATGGGCACCCAGAGTTTAGAAAGGAAACAATAAACTCCGGGTCAGTCATGGGACTGGTATGAGTAAACAAAACAGTTGCTTTTAAAATAAATTAGATTTATAAAAGAAAATCTGTTATGCTTTTGGAAAATGAAACTACCATAAGACCTCCCACCACACACACAATGCAATCGCAGAATTGGAGGAGATTTCTTCTTATGATAGTCAAATATGCTTGATATGAGAAAAATTCTTTGATATTATTACTAGTGCATAGTGTAAAAAACATTTCGAAAGTATAATATCAATCTTAGCCAGCATACAACCATTATTGTATGCCTACTATAGCTACCATGGTTTATGGCAGGTTACCGCCACGCTGCATGGCAGGTTACACAACTAAAACCGTACGGGGCTCGCATTGTTTCTTTGGATTTCCAACAAATGATCAGGCTAAGGAACTTCCTACTGCCACATGGGTACGCCTCTGGTGGGACGTCCCGAGAACCTACCCGGCTCTCTGCCAACACAAGGTCGGTTACCTCTATAACTAGGTAACTACAACTCGAGTATGCCGCTCCCCGGTCCTTTGGGACCTTTATCTGAGGGCCCTCTATCACAAAGCAACAACCAAACAGTAAATGAGATTGAAGCAACCACATAGGTAAATATTTGGGCTCCATACCATGACATCACCTTTTTCCATAAGGAAATGACATACCCTAAAGGGCGCGATCCCCATAACCATGCCGCATCTTTCCTGTTTTCGACCATTTTCGGGTTGTGAGGTCCGATGAGGTCTCGTCCACAAAGCTACGCTTTACACGAAAGCCATGCTTTGATCACAAATGATCAACAAATGATCATCAACACACAGCAGCACTTAGCATGCCACACCAAATTGGGAGTATATTGCTGATAACCTTCAAGTACATAACCTCTGAACTCGTACGTCTCAGAGAAGGGTGTTAAGCTAAGAGAATAAATTCTCCACCACCAACAGATATGTAATTGAAAGAAATCTGCTTTATATCTCAAAGTGTAGTGTCAGGCACACAACCATACAAATCTGTTCCGGGTTCGAACAGAACCAAAGGCACTTCGTCCAATAAAGGAAGAAGCCCTTGCAAATCCGGGTATTTACAATCCCGATCGGACTTCCCATCACTTAGGGAATCTCTATACCGTACCTACTCGATGCAGAGACAATCGATAGGTTATCCTATCGTTTTCGAAGACACCCGGTCTTCAACACCGGTCTTCCAATGCTATTAATTTTGACGTATCACTATTCGGAATGGGTTATATGACACAAAGGTCCTCTTCCGGCTAAACTGAATAGTCAGCGTTTAGTTTTAAAACACGTGGATATACCAATCACAAAGATTCATATTGAGGGTTCGATGTGGGTTTCGAATAAATAACTGAAATCCGACTCCCTGTCGCATCGAAGTTTAAATGTCGTTTTACGGGCAAAAAGGGTTTTCACTTAAATACAGAAACAAATCACAAATCACAGTTCAGCACAAAGCAATTCACATCACACAGTAACACAATCACAGCAGAAATACCAATCCAATAAACAATATTTGATAATATTTAATCATCTCAATTTAGGTGAATGTAATTTAAATGAATTGACCACATAATTAACATTTTTATTAATTATTCTATTTAAATTAATTACGTTCAGTAGTTATCTATTAATTACTTCTCTAAGTAATTATACTTTCCAAATCGTCAAGTGATTATTCTAAATTAATTAAACTTAATTAATTAACTTAAACTAATCCAATTAAACTCAATTAATTACACTGAATAATTAATTCCTTAATTACTTCCATAAAGTAATTAAACTTAACAATTCCACAAATGATCAATTATTCTTAACGATAAATTAATTTAATCTTAATTAACTTTATTAATTAATTATCCCTTAATTAATTATCTTAATTAACTACTAATCATAAATTAATTAACTTTAATTATCTAATTAACAATTCTTATCATTACCCATTTAACTATTCACTAATTACTTAATTGATTTCTTAATCAATTAGTTATTATTTCTTAATTAAATTTTAAATTAGTTAACTCTTAATTATGAATTAACTTTAATTAGTTTATTTAAAAATTTATTAATTACAAATTTATTAACCACTTAGATTCCAATGATAAATTATTACATTTTTTTAATTATCTTACCATATAAATTATCACATACCATTTATCTTTCCAAAAAAACAAAAATCAGTTTATATTAATAACTTAAAAAAAAATTAACATTCACATGTTAATAATAACCCGAGCAAATATCCCAGGTAATTCGGGTCGAACCCCGAGTACTTCCCATCTTTTCCCGAGGTTCCCCCCCCCCCCCCTCTTCTTCATCTCTATATATTTGTTTTTAAAATTTTAAGTATAAAAACTGTTACACTCGCATACCTCTCCACGCTTTCGAGCTCAAACCCGAGGCACGAACCCACCTGCACGAATACTCCTCCGATTCTCACACGAAAACTCAAGCCTGATACACGAACAATGTCGTGCACATGCACCGCACCTCCAACGACCTCCGACCGACCACTACCCCTCCAACCTGTCGACGAACTCATCGACAACGAACCCCGATAGACTAAAAATTCGAACAAGTCCTCATTCAAAATCGAGCATAGCTCGAGCGATCACGAACAGACCTCCGACCCAAAATTGACTCGCCTGAACGATTCCGACCACCGAAAATTCCCCGCCTCCGGTCACGAACGCGCTAACCCCAAAGCCATCATTCCTTAGACGTACGTGCAGCTCGGTGCACGAGAGAAGTCGTGACGCACAAATTTTCGACCACGGCCAAAACTAGGTTTAGGAACGAAAATTCCTCGCCACCGTCGCCTTGATGATCGAGTACATCTCCAACCATTTTTCCCAGCAGCGTCGTAGACTCCTCCACCTCCACGTGAAACCCCGAGCTCTCAGTGCCGCGGACCACCGGAATTTGATCGAAACCCATTTTTCGTTCATCTTTGAACTGCTCTTAAACCTTGATGCTAAAAATCACCAAACTATTTTCAAAAATCCTATTTTTAAGTAAGGATTCAGATTATATAATTAAGTCTTCAAATCACTATGGTCGAATTATGTCAAAATTTGAATTTGCACTTAAAACCAAATTTGTTCATACTGTATATTCTTTTGTTTTCTTGAAACTATTTTTAAATTATAGTTAATACTTAAATACACATGTTTTGTTCGGAAATCAAAGTTTAACAATGATCATGTGATTTAATATTTGAATTTTTGATCGAGCCTTATGCTCTAAAGCAAGAAACAGGAATGCTAACATATACAGGCAGAGGAGATTTGTATATGTATATACATAATAAAGCAATTTCAAATCTCAGATTAACAGGCAACAAATAAATATGCTTAAATTTCTTTTTAAGTTGTTCACTCACTTGGTAACAAGATTGCACAGAAAGCTGCTGTGTGTTGTGAAAAAAAAAACAGTTTTGATCCTTCAACTTTTTCCTCTTTTTTTTAAGCAGATTATATTTGAACTTGAAGATATGGTGATTTTTATATTTTTGGTTTACTATGTTCGCTTGAACGAAATGAAATGAATATGGATGTATAAATATAGAAGACAGCTTTGTATAAGTAGGTGTTACCTGGTACAACTTTTTCTTTGATCGGATTTTTTTTTTGTTTGATCCTCCTGCTTTGACTAAGCAAGGTTTATTTCCGCTGAAATGATCTTATTTGTGCTGATAATCTATTATGGCATGCTAAGAATAGATAGCATTAAATGCTATGTTTCCATCTAAGTTTACATGTAATCTTATTTTTTTGTGTAAGTACATTTTTGTTTGTTTGTAGATTTTTTCCTTTTTCTTGCATACATTTTTTTATTGTTTCCTTGTTTACATAATTCACATGCAACTTGTATGTATTTCATATGTCATTTTATAACCATATAATCATATTACAGACATAAATCTTGAATTTTATTTCTATTTAAAGTTTAACTATCAACATTTAATTCATAACATATATTTTATTTTATGGTTTAACACAAATTCTTGTTTTTTATATATATTTATATAAAGCTTAAACTACCAAATATT
Organism: Allium cepa; assembly: GCA_030765085.1. Classification (NCBI taxonomy): domain Eukaryota; kingdom Viridiplantae; phylum Streptophyta; class Magnoliopsida; order Asparagales; family Amaryllidaceae; genus Allium; species Allium cepa. The sequence goes on from CM060931.1 coordinate 449,459,882, forward strand.
TTATTTATAGCCATATATCCTTGTAGTATTTAATATTAATAATATTTTATTTCTTTTGAAACTTTTCAAATTAATTTCAAAAGTTCAAATAAGTCACCCTATTTAAATTAACAATTTTGGGATGTTACACTACGTTGCTATTCAAAGTATTAGTTTCCAAAAAATGGGGAAAGGCCAGATGGAGTTTCTGGTATTCTATTTTAGGTCTATTCATATTATTATTTCCAAATGATTTTTTGGTCTTCTTATTATCAGATGGATTTCTAATCTTCTATTCTGGTTGTTATTGTTAAATGGCTTTCTGAATTTCTTATTATAATCAGATGGATTTTTTATTGTTACCAGATGGTTTTCTAGTCTTCTAATTATCAAAGGGATTTTTGGTCTTCTTATTATGAGATGGTATTCTGGATTTCTTGGTTTCTTGTTATCAGATGATATTTTCTTATTATCACGTGGTATTCTGGATATCTTGTTATCAGATGATATTCTGGATTTCCTGCTATCGGATGGTATTATGGAGTTCTTGTAAACGGATTGTATTCTGGATTTCTCATTATGAGATGGTATTCTGGATTCCTTATTATCCAATGGTATTTTGGATTCCTTATTATCTGATGGTATTCTGGATTTCTTCTTATCAGAAGATGGTATTTCAGATTTCTTATTATCAGAAGATGGTTTAGAAAGAATTATAATGAGAAGATAAGCAAAAGGAACAAAAAGTTGAACAACAGGATAGTGTGGTTAAGAAGCTTACAGATGACTCTATATCAAAAACCAATCATCAATAACCAAAGAAGGATTAACTCAGAGGGAGGAGCTTTAGAACCCATACTAATCTTTTGGATGGATTTCTTGCTTATCTTTCATACCTTCAGGTAATATTATTCCAAATTTAGATGTTCATTATAAAAGTTGGGTTATTATGAGCTAAGTCAAAAAGCATTTAAGTGATTTACCTATTATCTAAATATCAAAAGTTTAAAGTCAAACATACCTTTTACAACAAATCAATGACAATTGAGTAGTCAAGGTCAAATTCATAAGAGAACTAAACCTTTAAGTTGACTAAAAATGCAAGAATAGATGCTAAACTTATGATATAAAAAAAGAATGAGAGTTAACATAAAGGTACCCCAGGTATAATGTGCATCAATAAGCCCATGTCAAATGGATAGATTAATGCCGAATTTATATAACAATCCTTCTAGTCGATGTTGACATAATAAAATGTCGCGTTAAATTTTAAACTTACTGTCTCAACTTTGTATATTAGCCGCATAAAGACCTTCCGCCGTTAATACTCTAAACTACAGAATTGATTATTGATGTAGTAGATAAAGGGAAAAACTTAATTGATACCGAACATCAGAAGGACACCGTAAAACAGAGTAAATTAATCAATACTGAACTTCTTGATAATGATGGAAAACATTATTGTCAATATAGAGCAAGGCGATATTAAGTTTTAGGATTGATAAACAATTAGTTTCACCATTAAACTAAAAAAGGCTGGGCTACAAAGTCAATGTTGCCTAACTACTAATTAATCCTAAAATCATCCAAGCGACATAGAAGTTCGTCACTCATTCAATCTATAAGAACAATCGATCATTAACCTAAGCAATAATATGAATATTAACATCAAAATCGTGTAAGTAAACCCTAATAACAATTTTGATCCAAAACCCCCTTATTTAACTCGTCGATCTAATCGATAAAAATGAGAGTTGTGCATTGTTTTAACTTTGTTAAAAAAATAGAATTTGTAAATAATCTTGTAAATTTTTAATTTGCATGCTTGTGCTTTAAATAGCATATAAAAGAGGAAAAATATTTTACTATTTTGAGTAGAAAAAAGACATGCACTTTCTGCTGGATCAATTTTGAATGGTTGACTAGATCTACAAAGAATATTAATAACCGGCAAGTGATATTCTAAAGATTATTGACTTGAAAAGTCAATACTTCCACTACACTTCGGGGGGGATGTTGTCCACATAATTTCTAAGGGGAGAATGATGTCGAACTTAAAGCCTCAAAGAGATGATATCGAACCTCATTACAAGAATTGGTGTCGAAGCCTTTATACTAGCAACTATTATAAAGCACATAAAGACAACACTAAGATAACAAACGTTATTGATCCCGGAGATAAGCGACACGGTCATGATATCGTATCAGCAAGTAACGCCGAAGGTATAAGTCAATGTCGAAGATATTGGAATAGATTAATTTCAAGGGTATAAACCAATGTCGACGGTATGAAGATGAGCCAATGCTGAAGTAAAGAGAAAATTAATGCCGCATACGGCATATAAGGTTGGATGAATTATATAGTGCCAAAGAAACTGGAAACATTGTCACATGTTCGTAAACAAATGATGACATTGAAAAGCTCTATGCCAAAATCCATCAATGTTATAAAAGCATGATATAGCATTGATGTCGCATCACATTAATGCTGTATTCCAGCAATGGAGCACTTCTTCCATATAGCCAGAAGAATCAATGCCGCTATGGATTAATACTGCATTTTTCCAATGTTGCCTTATTCTAATGCCAACCTACAAAGTGATCTCGTTTTCTATCAATACCGCTAGTCACCAATGTCGTCTCTTATTAACGTCGTCACTATGCCACAAAGTGAATCACACAATTGGATCACACAACATAAGGTAGATTTCATGTTGTCCTACTTTTGTCACAAAACACATGGAAAAATCATTTGTTGCGCAAATAGCCCATGAAATCTATCATTTTTTGTTTGAATAGCCCGTGAAATATCTATGTACATGCTTGTTATTCAGACAACATTTCATATGTCGTCGAATTTAAGTTATCAATTTTTTTAGTTTTGGCTCCATCCTTTACCTGCCAATTATTTCATGACCGCTTTTTTGTTTACCCATTTATATTTTTGTCCCCCTTTTTATTTTTGTTTCCCTCTTAAATCTTTTCATCGTTTGAAAAAATTGAGTGTCTTCTGGAATTAGGGTTTCAGCCCCTTTGAAATTCATTCGAATCATCTTACTCCTTTCATTCTTTGTTGATTGTGTGCTTCGATTTCATGGCTATTGATGGTTGCGACTCCTTATTGAGTGTTCTTCAATTGATATTGGCATGTTTTTTGCCCCTTTCGATTTATATTGTTCTCGACTTCAATTATCCTACCAATGATGAATTGAGTTCTTCATATAGAAATTAATTTCCTATATTTTTATATACATGCTGAGATTTGAATTTCAAAGTATTTGTTTCGCCATCTGATTCCTTTCGATTTCTATCCCCCTTTCGATTTTTTATTGACCCGAATTGATTTTCCTATGATGATATGGGTGTTCATGTGACAATGAAAAAAATTTGGCTAAAGTGCAATAACCAACATGTTTTGGCCATGTACATAAATATTTTGAGACATATGTGTTGTGATGGAGAAAACTTTGGTTGCTGCTTTATTAGTTCATGTCTGAGTAAGTGGATGTTTTGAACTTCCATGTATTTAAATACATACATATGTATGATATATGTGTGAAAGTCCTTTTGATTCTTGTTCATTGGATCCTTGCTCCTTTCAATTTCATTGTATGATTTTAGGAAGTTAAGTTCGACTATGATCACTTCATTGTTTCGCTGGTCGCTCCCTGCTTGTTTTATTGCCCCTTGCCCTTGTGATTCTTTCACTTATTTATTAGTGTTTTCCTTGAACTGAAGTGAAATGTTTTGTCTGATGCTTGGCACTGAGCGATATACTTGTTGTCTTTCTACTCACTATGTATATATATATATATATATATGCATATATGTATATATGTATATGTATATACATACGTGTATATTTGTATGTATGTTTTTATATACGCTTTAATGTTCTCATATGTTCCTATGTTTCCATACCTGTTAAAACTAGCCCTAGAATTTCTATATAGGAGCAGAATGTTTTCATATGCACCTTGTTTATCTACTCCTATGTTTTCATATACATTGTCACTTGCTTCTCCTTGTTGCTTTGAGCTGAATCATTTTGAGTTGATCTTGTTGCAGTGCACTTTAATTCCAACATCATCCATGTATATACATACATATGTGTGTGTGTGTGTGTGTGTATGTATATATATATATGTATGTATCAAAATTGGGCACAACACTCAATGGATGGGTTTGAAGAGATAAAGTGAAGAATATAAATGGAAAATGAGGAAGATCTAATAAACACACCAATCGATAAACATGAAAAACGCACAGAAACACACAGATTTAGAGTGGTTCGGCGTATGGCCTACGTTCACTATGAAATGGCTGACTTTTATTAACTTTTCTTGCTGGTTACAAAGAGTTACAACAGTACAAATCGAATTATTTCCCAAATACCCAATCGGTAATGACCTCAAATACCCAATCTATTTCCATTTGATTGATGCTTGGGGAAGATAATATTTCCATGGGAACAATTCTCATTTGCTGTGCCTCACCTGTACTGGCTAACTTTGCTAACAAGTCGACTTTCTGGTTGCGCTCTCGGGGTACGCAATAGATGGCATAATAATCGAACTGATTCAATATTTCCTGAACTCGGGCAAGATAAGCAGCCAGCCTTCGGTCTTTGGTTTGATACTCCCTCCAAACTTGGCACACGACCAATTGTGAATCACAGTAAATTTCCACAGTAATAATTCTTAAATCTTTGGCAAGTCTCAATCCAGCAAGTAGGGCTTTGTATTCGGCCTCCTTGTTGGTCGCTCAAAAATCGAACTTTAAAACAAAGCATATAGATCGGCCTTCAGGGGTTTCAAGTACAACCCTGGTGCCTGAGCAATGGTCATTCGATGCACCATCAGTATGTAAATTCCAAACATATTTGGGAGATTCACTAGTTTCGAGCAAGTCCTCCGGGATAGTGAATTTAGTGATGAAGTCTGCTAGGGCTTGTCCTTGGATAGCTCGCCTTGTAGTGTAAGTGATATCGAACTGACTTAACTCGATATTACACTTGAGTAACCTACCAGATGTCTCAGGCCGCATAAGGACCTGTCATAACGGCTGGTCGGTATATACAGTGATAGCATGAGCTTGGAAATACCGATGGAGCTTCCTTGAGGCAATGACAAGACAATAAGCCAATTTTTCTAGCTTCAGATAGTTTCTCTCTGCTCCGGTCAGTCGTTTGCTAATGTAATAGACCGGTCATTGTATCCGGTCTTCTTCCTGAATTAAGGCAGCACTGATTGTGTTTTCTGACATCGCCAAGTAGATGTACAATCTCTCGTGGTTAATGGGCTTTGATAGAATGGATGGTGTGGAGAGTTGTTGAATCGATGCCCGGATTGCACCATCACATTCTGCAGTCCATTCAATGTTCCGTTTCTCTTTTCTGATCGGATCGAAGAAGGGAATGCATTTGTCAGTGGATTTTGAAATGAACATGCTCAGTGCTGCTACTTTCCCGTTGAGGCTCTGAACTTGCTTTATAGTTCTTGGAGTCTCAAAATTTCTGATTGCCCAGATCTTTTTGGGATTGGATTCGATTTCTCGAGCATTGACGATAAACCTAAAAAAATTCCGAATGCGACCCCAAAGTGACATGTCACTGGGTTGAGCTTCATTCTATATTCTCGAAGGATGTTAAATATCGATTTCAGGTCTTTGATATTATCAGTGGAGAATCGTGACTTCACAAGCATGTCGTCCATATATACCTCCATGGTTTTTCCGATTTGGTTAGCGAACATTCGATTAACTAACCGTTGGTAAGTTGCTCCAGCATACTTGAGCCCAAATGGCATAACTTTGTAGCAGTAAAGTCCCAAATCGGTGACAAAGCTAGTATGCTCCTAATCGGAAAAGTGCATGGGTATCTGATTGTAGCCAGAATACGCATCCATGAAGGATAAGAGTTCATGTCCAGCTGTTGAGTCTACGAGCTGATCGATTCAGGGAAGTGAAAACTATCTTTAAGGCAAGCTTTATTCAAGTCTGAGTAATCAACGCCTGTTCTCCATTTCCCGTTTGGCTTTCGGACTAGTACAGGATTGGACACTCATTCCGGATATAATGCATCTTGGATAAACCCGTTCGATTTGAGTTTATCTACTTATTTATTAAGAGCGGCAGATCTCTCTGGACCATGCCATTTTTTCTTGATCGGGACATGCTGTGGGTCAATATTCAATGTGTGCCTCGCGATGTCTGGGGAGATTCCACACATGTCAGAATGTGTCCAGGCAAACACGTCGAGGTTTGCTCGGAGAAATTCAACCAACTCCACCTGCATCTGTTGGCTTCTCTGAGATCCAATCTTTACTAGTTTAGAATCATCATTATCGTCGATCGGAACATCGATCGTCGGCTCGGCCGGGGAAGCTTGACTGTCTTTACTTTCGTCTTCACTTTCGGTATCTCTCGGGTCAAGATCCCTTGGGAATTGGTTGGGGCGCTCGAGCCTAGGCCCAGGCGTTAGCTGTCAATTTTCCGCAAAGCAGACGCAGAGAGATTCTCATACGCCATTTTCTTTTTCTTTTCGCTGCCTCTCCCACGGCTCGGCAACATAACAGGCTGTCCAGCAGCCTGGCCTCCCTGAACGACTCCAACTCCATTATCGGTATGGAATTATAAAGTCAGACACCAAGGGGCATTGGCAGCTCTGAATTCAGCTAAGGCTGGTCGGCCCAAGAAAGCATTGTACAGCGAATCTATGTCCAATACAACAAATTGTAATATCCAGACTCTCCGATATTCTCCAATTCCTAATTCCACTGGAAGTTCCATTATCCCAATGGATATAGTCGCACTTCTATTGAAGTCGTGAATGCAAGATTGACAAGGCTTCAAATCTTTGGCTTCCATCTTCATCTGATCATAGACTCGCTTGAATAATATGTTCACTGAACTTCCACTATCCACTAAGATCCTCTTCATCCAAGCAGGACCTATCTGAGCTGAATTGACAAGTGGATCAATGGTTGGGGCTTCGACTCTGTCAGCATCCCTATCTCGAAATACGATGTCATTTGTCATCATTTTCTGTTGCTTGGTCGGAGCCCCGTCTTCAAAACTACTACAACATTCAAAGCTCGCATGCCGAATAGATTTGACATACGACTCCATTTCCTTCCAGCTTCGGTCTGTAGGATGAGGATCACCACTAACAGTATTAATCACTAGCCTCCCGCCGGTACGAGCGGGTTCCTCTGGTCTCACCTGAATTGGTATTTGGTTTTGATTCGATGGGCTCGCACCTCCTAACTGCGGCACCCACACAAACTGCTTCAACTTTCTCCCTCATATCAACTTCTCAATAATATCCTATAAATGACGACATTCGTTCGTGTTATGGCCATAGCTATCATGAAATCTGCAAAACTTTCTTGTCTGAATCTGTTTTTCTTATGATTGCTTTGGAGCAGGTTTCTTATATTGAATGATATTGCAAGTCTGCAAGTACATATTTTCCAGCGATGTATTCAAAGGAGTATAATTATCAAACATAGGAACCCAATGTCATAGCCCACGATTCGGATCCTGTTTCTTGTTTTGATTTCCATTTCCTTTCTGTTGACTCTGTCTATTCTGTATGTTCAATTGTACCTTTCCGGAACTTTCTTCGGTTTGTTTAACTGCAACATTGCTTTGTATTCCTTCCACATTAGGCCATGTGTCATCCTTTTTCCTAGACTGTTTCGTATCCTCCCTTCTCAAGATCTAGGCTGCCTTGGAATAGAAACGGTCCAAGGACGTAGAGGGTTTTTCGGTCAACCAGTTACCGAATTCGGAATCGGGATCGATCCACTTAGTTAGTGCCATCAGGATTGAATTGTCATTGGGACTACTAATCTCAGCGCATGCAGCGTGAAACCTCTCCAGATAACGTCTGAGTGTCTCTTCAAGAGCTTGAGTGACACTAGACAAAGTATTAACATCTTTCGGCCTTGTGACATGCATGCGAAATTGTTCAACAAACTTTGTTGCCAACTAGTCAAAACACAAGATAGATCAAGGTGGTAAACGAGTAAGCCACATAGTTGCTATGCCCTCAAGGGAGATCGAGAAACTTCGGTATTTGACCGCATCATCAGCTCATGCGGCATTTATTAACCATTCGTACTTTAAGATATGCTGATAAGGATCAGAGCTCCCTTTATAAACGGGTAGAGTTGGCATCCTGAATCGTCGAGGTGGTTTAGTGTAGAGTGTATCATCAGTGAAAGGGGTATGACTCCGGGAGATTCCCCGGTCATCGTTGATAATACCTTGACTTTCACGGATCATCTAACGGATCATCGTCGGGATGTCCAACATCTAGACATTTTGAGCATGTTAGGCCAAGGTGTGGTCAGACTCCACAATGCAAGGATGGGTCGATCGCGGTCGACGGTCCATATCTCGCCTCCTTGGTTCTAGGTTCTTGGGGACATACGGTTCAAGAGTGTTCATGTTGGCGACGGTTCGGATATGTCTGGTTTCGGGTATCAACTCCCAATTCAGTAGCAGCAGTGGCAGTGCGGTTGTCGGTAATATGATAAGGAACATTACCCCGTTGGGAGGAAGGTCTGATCTGATGGCTGGTTGACGGGCCAACTCTCGGTTGCCCAAGATTCAGTGTATGTTGATGTCCAATAGCTTGGGTATAACTTCCATCCAGCCATGGATGCGTGGATCTACGATTAAAGTCAGAAGAGGCTGAACTTTCAGTGGATGAATAGGAAGCCTGATCCCTTCTGGATCTCCTTCTGCGTTGGCACGGAGTTGCTGAATAAGCTGTTGGCGGCTTTGAGTCAGCTCTTGCATTAGCAATTGAAACTCTTCTCTGGTGACAGGGTCTTGCGGATCTAAAGGTCCAACACCATTATGATCGATAGGATGAAGTTGTCCGAGGTTCTGTCTGTCCCGTCCTTCTAGATCTGCAGTTGTTGAAGTAGTCCTAGTGTTGACCATGATGGATAGTGAAGCTCTTTCCTAGACTTGGTACAAATCTGAATAGGATGAAAGAACTTTTGAATTTGAAATCTAGATCTTTTCCTTATATTCTTGCAATATCGGTAGTAGATCCAATGAGCAAGAGAAAAACTGGGTTCTCTCAGTGAAAGCACCAAAGTGTTTGCACCAAAATTAAGCACACAACTCTATGGATGTGTATGAAGAGATAAAGCAAAGAATATAAATGGAAAATGAGGAAGATCTAACAAACACACCAATCGGTAAACAAGAAAAATGCAAAGAAACACATAGATTTAGAGTGGTTCGGCGCATGGCCTAAGTCCACTATAAAATGGCTGACTTTTATTAACTTTTGCTTGCTGGTTACAAACAGTTACAATAGTACAATTCGAGTACAATAGTATTTTCGGCAGAGTCTAGACGTAGAAGAGCCAAAAGTCCTTTTTGGGTAGGTCCTGGGCTGCTATTTATAGGCGTAGGGAGCAAATATCTCGCTCAAATCTCAGAAGACTTCTTCTCTCATGTGGGTGGGCCCACATGATCGATCCCCGGTCGTTTGGACTCGATCCGTGATCGATACGAATGAAATTCACATCGATCAAGATTTTGCCCAATCGAGTCGAGATCGATAATGAACATTTCTGATGTTGTATGCAAGCTCCTGTGAAAATTAGGTGGCATTTGGACTTGTAGATCTCGAGTTATGATCGATGCAAGTTTGGATTTTTCGAAGGCTACTATGTTCGCATCGCTTCTATTCATATCGCTTCTGGGCACATGATGACCGATGATATGGCACTAGCTTTTAGGATCGATCCACTTTTTATGCCAAGTGGCCGAGTCATCCACTTGACTATGCCTTCTACATATCAATTACGTGAGGCTCTGTTCGTATTGATGCTCGCAGGTCACTTCGTATCGATACGAATCTGTGTATTTCGTATTGATAATCTGGATGCTATTTCGTATCGATGGCTAGGGATTGCACTACGTATCCACGCTTATGTATGCCCTTTCGTACCGATCTTTGGCTCTTTCCTTCATAATGATCAAGTGAGTGATCGATACGAAACATGTCGCTTATACATGATGGATACGTACAGGAGGGCCTTGATGGATGGATATGAACTGATGTTTATCGGTCGATGGATACAAATAGGACGGTTGCAAGATGATGGATACGAAAGGGATTGATGCGAACTGATGGATACGAACAGAACGTGCTTCTAACAAAATTTGATCGATCCATAACTTGAGCATACAAACTCCGATCGACTTGAAATTTGAAATGTTGGCTTTCGCAGCTTTGCTTGTCGTGTCATATCGGTCGTATCTTGATCCAGACTCGGAGAAAATTTACCAGCATCCATAGCGAACCTGTGTATAATCGTTTTTCGGGATGATTTGTCTTTGATTTCTAGTCAACTCCTTGGTATCACGACCTTTCCAAAAAATGGTATAACAATATGTGTGTGTGTGTGTGTGTGTGTGTGTTTGTGGCATTGCCTTGTTTTAATTTATGGCACTCGCTGTTTGTGGCACTGCCTTGTTTTAATTTGTTTGTGAACCATTTTGAGCTTGAACTGGTTTGCTTTGAGCTAAACCATTTTGAATTACTTGAACCATTTTGAGCTGAACCATTTTGTATTACTTGAACCATTTGTTGAATTTCTTTGAGCTAGTTTAAGCTTAAACCATTTCTACTCCCTATACATACATACATACATACATACATACATATATACATATGAACTGGTTTGAGCTTGAACCATTTTGAGCTGAGCCAATTGTTGAATTGCTTTGAGATGAACCATTTTGAGTTGATCTTATTTTGAGTTGCCTTGAGCTACTCCTATGTGCACTGGCACTTGAGTCTTGCTGCTCCTATATCGAAACTGTCCCTTGTTTATCTGTATTTATGTTTTCATATACACTTTAATGTTTTCATATGTTCCTATGTTTTCATATGTTTCCATATCTGTCGAAACTGTCCCTAGAATTTCTATATAGGAGCAAAATGTTTTCATTGTCCCTTGTTTATCTGCTCCTATGTTTTCATGTACACTGTCACTTGCTTTACCTTGTTGCTTTGAGTTGATCTTGTTGCAAATCACTTAATTCGAATATCATCCATGAATATACATACATACATATGTATGTATGTATGTGTGTGTGTGTGAATGTTGGTGGTTGACATTGCTTTGCTGCCTGAATGTTTGTGGCACTGCCTTATTTTAATTATGGCACTTGCTGTTTGTGGTACTGCCTTGTTGCATTGTTAGCTTTGTCCATGTACTTGCACATGCACTGCCTTGAACAAGGCAGTGTGCACTGCCTTGACATTGGTTGAATCCCTTTCATGTGCTTTGGTTTCTTGTTTGCGCACATTGATACTTGTTTCAGCACTTGTTGTTTTGTCTGAGCTTGTTTATGTGCATTGTGATTTCTTGTTACACTTTCAATTGTAAATCTTGTTCTGATTCAGTTCTTGTTTATATACTTGTATATACTTATATGTACTTGTATATACTTATGCACATTCGAGCTTGTATATACTTGCTTCAGCACTGTGATTTCTTGGGTTGCAAGAGCACTTGTTGTTTGATGTCTATGTATATGTATACATATATACATGTATATGTATACATATATACATGTATATGTACATATGTACATGCTCGCTTTGATGATATATACTTGCTGCCGATAGCATGAAATACTGGTCATGCATGTACCATTATACATGCTTCATGTGTACATTTTCTGATGTTCCTTGCTCATGCCTTTATCTGAACCATTTTGAGTTTCTAAACCATTTTGATTTGAATTTGTTTTGAGTTGCTATGAGTTGCTCCTATGGGCACTGCAATTTTGCCTGAGCTTGTTTATGTGCACTTGAATTCTTATTTATGTGCACTATAGTTCTGAACATTATGTGCAATGTAGTTTTGCCTTGAATTCTTACCTAGTTGTCTTGTTTGCATTTCCTGGATGTGCAAGTGTGCATTTTCATGTATATACATACATATGTATATATGTGTGAATATGCGAGTGCGCATTTCTCAGTTTGAGTATTCTGGTTGTATTATCTCACACTTGAATTGCATATATTCTTGGTTTGAGTATTCCGGTGTTTCATCTCTTGGTGCACTAGTTTTGAACTTGAATTGCTGAAACTTATTTTGAACTCGAATTGTTGAAACTTGTTTTATGATATGTGTACCTGAGTTGAGCCCGATGAGGCTTGGGCTTGACCTTGCACATTTGCACTGTGTTGAGCCTTCGGGCTTGATCTTTGTAACAATCTTTAAGATTTAATAGATGCTTGACCTTGTGATATTCACTATGAAACACTATGCATATCATAAATTGTCTGTGCATATATAAATTTGTCCCCGTGTAAAACATGAAGAGAAAACAAACTCATAAACTGAGACAATATTAATATTCAATTCAATTTTATTTTTGCAATTTAGCTTTGCTTCATTTTCCATTTTACTGCGTTGTTTATTTGATAGGTATAGGAGATGGATGGACACAAGCTGGAGCAAGCAAATCAAGATCAACATCAAAAACAAACTCATGTGAGTAAAAAAATGTTATGCATGAGAGTGTAGAGAAATGTTGTATATATGAGAGTGATAGTGAAAGTTGTATTTGAAAATGTAAGTAGAGTGATAGTGAAAGTTGTATTGTATTTGAATTTGATTTGAAAAAAAAATATTTAAATAAAATATTTGAATTTCATTTTGTGAACAATTATTCATATTAGTCAATATTTATATGTTGTCTAATAGAAATCTTAGAAATTATACTATAACATCAGACAATTTTTGGTTTTTTTTATACTAGTGCATATCAGACAACGGGGCGTCTCTGTGGTCTGATATACAATGAGACGGCACGAGATCTAACGACGGTCAGGTATTCAATCAGACAACAGAGCATATCTGTCGTGTGATTCATTTTTCCAATAGTGCACTTATAACCAATGCCGCATATTATCAATACCGTTTGTTATTAATGTCGTTTATCATCAATGCCAACTGTTATCAATGTCGTCTGCTACCAAAACTGCTTGTTATCAATGCCGCTTGTTATACATGCCATCTGCTATCAAAACTGCTTGTTATGATAACAATCATTGCCAATATCGTCACTTATCAATATCGTCACTTATTGATGTCGTGCCATCGTAATGTCGTACTTCATCAACCTTCAAAGGAGGCCGCATATTCTCGATACAATGTTGATATTGAATGTCATCAATGAAGATTTATCAAGGCAGGATGAATGTCAAGTGCCGACATGCGCCATCAACATGGATAATGTCAGGGGTCAAGCATGCAGCATGGACACATGGCAGCCATGCTGCATCCCTCAACTCCTATAAATATAGACCAAGGAGCATGAAGTAGGGGTCGATCATTCTTTTCTCAACTCCTTACATTTTAAACTTTGTAATCCTAGATTGATTTGGGAATTTAGTGTCGACTATACTTTTTACACATAAGACCTTATATATTTAGCATTTTCATGATATTCAAATAAATACATCTTGAATTATGACCTGCTTTTGAATTTCAAAGCAATTGTGGTTTTTAAATCATGGCTTACTTCGAGTTACAAAAACTCTCATAAACTTGATTGATCTACATAGATTAACTCCAAAATTGCATGACTTCGACATGATCAAACTTATAACGACGTCATGGACTTGAACATACCATGTCTAATTTTCCAAGCCCTTACTCAACCAAGTGTCGTTTTTTCCAACACTCATTGAGGTTTACAGGGGATATTCAAGTCTTCATTCAACCAAGTTTCCTTTCCACTATACTTTTTGGGTGTTTACGAAGAAATTTGTTTATATATATGAGTGTGTGTTGTCTAGTTTATAATCAAGCGCCGCACATACGTGGTATTCGTTTATTCATTCTTTGGTATCTCTAGGGTACCATGGATTTTGGACTGGTGGTTCGTCTTATTCTTTGCTATACAGCCTCGGGTGCATTTTTCGTGAAGCGAAAGAGACATGACTAAAGGAGCATTCTGAACAAGGCACGAATAGAGAAGGTTTAGTGAAAGGATGTGTCTTTGTGCTGCGAAAAGGGCAACGAAAGAGGAATAGTTGATTATACTTTTTTGTAGTTTTAATTGTGTTAAGTATTTTTGAATAAACGTTAGTAATTGATATTAAATTATAAAATAACGTGAAAACCTTGAAATTAAAAAACATATACATTAAAAAAGAATTTGGTACATCGGGTTTAAAAAACTAAATGCAAATATAATACAAATAAATGAAAGAAAATACCAAAATTGAAAGTGAGTAATGTATTTTGTTGTGCACATTTGCCACCATGGGAAGGGGGGTCCAGGAGGGTGACAACCCCTAGGTGGGGTGCAGGTGTAATGCCCTTGGAGATGAAGGTCGACTTGATCGGTCAGTTGACGAGGGTCTAGAAGGCAATGCCCCATCGAAAAAATGGTATATGTTATCAGTGTCATTTTTTGTTTTTATGGAAAATATCACGATAGTATTAATATCGTTTTATATTTCACAAAATATGTTTATTAATTTAATTTCTACAAAAATATCACATTTTTTTATTTATGTATGAGTATTGGCATTTTTGACTTCCATAATAAATATTGAAAAGTTTTGATCCTAAAAACCTGCAAGGACTATAAATTTTGATAGAAGTCGAATTAGGGTTTAAAACCATTTTGAAAAGAAAGATATGATGATTTCTCATTCATAATAGATTGATGATTTGGAAGATACGGCAATTTGAAGCTAGAAAATTTTTGGACAGAATAACGGATAATTAGAATAAGACATTTTCGGACGCCAACGGATCATTCTCGCTGCTACAATTCAACTTGACTGGGGAAGATGCAGCCAAGTTCAGCCGTCTGACGCGAATGCACCCTTCGGCTGATGCAAATAGGGCATGAAGTCAAGTTTGGGGATGATTATCGAACCAGCTCTCTGGTATATTTAATATTTGTTTAGCATCGTTGACAAATTAAGTCGTATGCTGATTCATAATTGAATATTTGGTATATTTACAGCAGTGACTGCTGTATAATTACAACAGTAAATGTTGTATACTTACAGCATTTACTGCTGCACGTTATTGCTGCTCATTCCTGTACAAGTATAGAGTGGGCTTTACCTATCAATTCCATTTTTAACGTATCCTACAGTAGATTCTACAACAGCATTTAAACTCTCTATCTGTAAAGTAGAGATGCCTCACATTAAAAACATTTCACTATTCAATTCCAATTGTCAATTTAAGTTCGTTCGGCTAGTAATTCAGAAGATATTTTATAAATATAAATGTAAGTATAGCTAAATGTACAATTGATTTATTTTAATTCTTAATGCAGTGTCAAAATTAATGGTTATCAGTGAAAGGATCTCATCAGAAAAGTAGTGCAACAGATTATTGATCCATTTGACTCTGCTCCAGTATATTATTTGATTGTGCGGTTTATTCTTAAGCATTAAAACAGATTCAACTATAGCATATATGAACTTCGTTTTGCTGTAATTACTCTTAAGCTACAGATATATCACATACGTAAGATATATATGTACCTTACAAGCACAAAAACTATCTGTTATAGTAATACCAGTATTTTAGGACCTAGTTACCTAAACTATAGGAATCATCATAATGGTCGGACTAAATATTTTCATAGGGACTGCTTGTGATTTTTTTTTAAGGTTCTTATTTTCTATTGACAAGTTATCTTGATTCTATGTAGCAAAAAAGATACAAATCATATTTAACCCTACAGAGTGAGCTGGTTGATAAAACGTGAGGTTGGGTAGCAAAATGTCACGAATTTAATCCTCCGTGGATAGTGTAATTTCCAAAATATGTGCGTGAAGAGGATATAAAAGAACGGCTTACACAAGAACGGCAGTAAAGCAATGAGGGCAACAGAGATGATTGCCTTGGTTACAGTGATGACCTTGAAATGAAAATTGACCAGAGAATAACAAATCAGATATATAAGCGGAGATCGGATCATGATTCTAATCAGGACCCACGACCCGATGCCTATATAGTATACATGGGAAAGCATATTTAATCTGATGGTGAAGATAAAATCAGATATTCTTCCAAAAAAAATCTCCAAGTAAAAGAAGTTAAGATTAACAAGTCTTACAATTGTGCAACAAAGAAAGATATCTAATCATGGACAGGCTTCCACATAAGTTTCCTTATAGCTCTAAAAAATCCATTTTATAATAGAACTTCAACCTAAAATAGATAAAGCACAAAATTTGTTGCATTATTTCATAGAAAAGCAAATTGCCGATATCAACCATATTAGAGACCATATGGTTGACGGGAGTGCAAATGGGATGCTAAAAAATTAGGACTGTAGTTATTGGTTCTGTATGCTATTTAGAGCCCATGTCAAGAAACATAAAATTACAGCGAGGATAAAAAATGCAACTAAACAATTAACCATAAATAAAATGTATTTAATGCGCAGAGATATAATTGCATTTTTTTATAAGTTTGACATATGCTCAAGGGCACATGTTAACATTTTCTATTACTGATTAAGCACCGTAAAGCGTAGTAAAATACAACTAAATCCTAATACTACATAAACGTTTTTTTTTCCAGTTAGTGTTTCAATTGAAGCATCAAAAATTCGGGATTGAGATCTCTTACTCTGGTAGAGGACCGGAGTAGGGATGCTCTTAAAGTAGTGGGTATTGCCGCTTTAATGTTAAGATGCACACATTGTGCCAAAACTCATCAAGTGGTAGTATCCACTACTTTTAGAGTATCCATGCTTTGGTTCTCTAGCAGAATCAAATTGCTCCATGAAACTGAATGTGCTGTTACTAGGTTTCATATGCAATTTTTGTTCTCTTTTTGAAGCATCATAAAGGTGGTTAGATTGTAAAATAATTAATAGGAAAAAATTGCTAATATTTTATATGTTTAGAAGTTGTGTATGATTCAAGTGTGGTTATGTATATGTGAGAATTTTCCATACAGTACAACAGGCTTTTAGATATGAATCCCAAATAATTATAAGGAAAAAAGTTATTATTATTTTATATATATATTAAGCCGTGTATCATTCAAGGAAGTGGATATAAATCCTAAATAATACCCCAGTAGGGGTAGCTTTGGGGTTTGTACCACATAAAGTTGCTACCAGGTAGCAGCACTCAGTTACCAGATAGCAAAGACTTACCCGAGTGGATAGCTCACTTTTTTACGGGTCCTATACCCGCTTGTGAATTGGAGTTGCCTGTATATTTCTCTAGTAACTCAAATACATATATGTTGCCATTGAGGTAGCAATAAAATGTTTTCTGCCGCATCAAATTATACTTAGGCAAATTACATGGACTACTGTGGATGGTCTTAGAAGAAAACTTAACCACACCCACAATTTTATTTCTTAGAAGAAAACTTAACCACACCCATAATTTTATTTCACAAGTATGACTAACACAAGGTGCAAGGGCGAGCATTAATTCAATATCATAACTAAGACCAGTCTTGCACCGATAGCAACATGAATAAGGCAAATTCTATCTAAACTCATGTTTGTGCTAAGTTACCCTCCAGATTTTACAAAAGTTTTAAGGATAAAAATACTCTTGCACCTTGTGGTATTTTGGATTTTTTTTTTTTTTTTTTTTTTATTTAGGCAACTCAGCAAAATGAACGGTTTTTCTTTTTAAAAAAAAACAAAACAAAACAAAACAAAAATTGGAGTTGTGGGATTGGGAAGGGGGGACGGGAGAGGTGAGGGGGGTTGGGGGGCAACTAATGACAAACATGGGTTTAAATTTAATTTGCCTATGAATAAATTAGGATGATGTGATACATCATAAACTCAAGTAATAAAAAGCTTTAGAGAATGCTTGTCGTTTCACTTCAGCCAAAATACCAACAACTAATTTTTGATGGTTGAAAATAAAGTATAAAATTTCAACAGGGAAAATGATATAACAAAATCACAGTATCGATGATCAAACATCTTACAAAAATGCAAGTAGGATACCACAGTATCAACTTGTACCCAGTTGGGCTAAGATTGATGTCTGATATTATACACCTGCAGAAAAAGGAAAAGAAAAAAGGTAAACAGAAAAGGAAAAGATATAGAGCAATTAAGGACTCTGCATTTAGTAAAGAAGCAACAAATTAAATGGACTGCGATCATTCTGTACCAATTTGAACTATATCACGGAATAAGAACGATTTTTTAAGTTTGGTGATGTGAAATTAAAGCAATTTTGACACGCTAGAATCTAAGATTCAATTAAGGATTGGAGGCCAGATTTAGTAAAGTTTTCTTTGAGTGCTAAAGAACTTGAAATCGAGGAAAAAGGAGAATACGTACAACAAATCATATGCTCAACTTTTTTATACTTTCAAAGATGTACAAAGTATTATTATTTTTTAAACGAAGAAATTGAACAAACACTTACTAGGCATCAAGAAGAACAAACAGTCTTCAGTTTATCAGCTGCAGATTGATCCACCTTATACTGCAACGGTAATAAACCACAAATGAGGAACAAAAAAGGAAATCGTAGAATGGGATATCGATTATGTATTGTAACAACGTAAATGCAATTGAACCTTTTGAAGAACCCAAATTGAATGAGTGTATGCTCGATTGAGAAGTTCTTCAAGGGAGTAAGTAGAATCAATTTCTCGATAATTGACAAAGTTCTCTCTTGCGTACTTGAAATAGTATCCTCTTGTTTCACGTGGAAGAAGACGTATCAACCTTTGTATCTCCATGTACGCCTTCAGAGCTTTCGTCATTACTATATAGTAATTTGAAGCGGACCTTTAGCAGAATTAACTCCGTCTGGGCAAAGCAGTCCAAACCTTTTGATATCTCAGATCTCGCAGAAGTAACTGGTTTACTATATTAGATTTTTTTTTCTTCTTTTTCTTATATGGGTTTGGGCTTTCTTCTGTGATAGCCCAATCAGGTGATTAAAATGAGTACGTTCATCTTAAAAATCATGGAATTTCATGGTTTAGTTTGTTAATGAGTACCTTCGGATATTGTCGTACATGCATCGGTATTCAAAATTATTTTCGAATATTAAATATTTGCATTGACGAATGCAGACATATTTCGAATATTATTCTATTTGACAACTAATGAATTTATAGATATAAATAGAATCTTAGTTTGACATAAAATTATTTTGGTTTTGATGGTTATAAAAGTACAAAATAATACGATGATAAAATTTAGTTTTGAGGAGTAAATATGCATTTATATACACATATAATATAAAGTAATATCTTGATAAAACAATAAGTTCACGTTGCATTTAGATATACATATAATATAAAGTAATATCTTGATAAAACAATAAATTCATGTTGCATTTAGATATTATACATATAATATAAACTATTATCTTGATAAAACAATTAGTATATGTTGTTCATATTACTAAAATAGACATAATATAGACTATCATCTTGAACAAATTGAAAAAATAATTTTCGTATGCGGATAACTTCATATTCGCATTCGTATTCGTTTTTCAAACAATGGATTTTCATTGGTTTTTCGGATCATGTGTGGATGAATTCCAATTTATTCAATACACATTGATAGACTTACTCTTTTTGTTTAAATTTCTTCTTCTTACTAATTTCAACTATTCTCAAGTTAATTCTTCTTTCTATATCTAATTATCATTTTTAGTGGCGCTTTCAATCAAAGAATCGACATATATGGTATCAAAATCAACAGATTCGTTCATTTTTAAACCTAAAATACAATTCAATTTCAATTACATTCGACTTACAGTTTGTAATATAGTTTATTTGTATTTGAAAGTTTTCGCATCTGGCTAACAGGGTTGGCGCAGTTGGTTGATGGTCCGGACTGCGTGATCGAAGGTCACGAGTTCGAGCCCCGAAACTGACAACCCTGTAACAAGTACCCGAAGTATGTGTTTGGCAGGCACATACTTCCCTAGAGTTTACAAGCGAAGCTTGGTTCTCTAGGTAATTCAAAAAAAAAAAAGTTTTCGCATCTGCCAAATTCTTTAAGTAATATACACCAAGCTTAAAACCCTCAAAAAAGTACAAATGTAAAAAAGTTAGTCTACTCAAATAATGTGTTTGTAGAAAGGATTGAAAATGTATTGAAATCGAGTGATGCTAAATGCAAAGTTCTAACTAACAATTTAATATCACCGAATCAGTTATATGCTTTGAGTTCAAAATAGAGGTTAGTACCTCAAGGACGATGAAATGTTTGAACATAGCAAAATTTGAATTAATAAACAGTAATCTTCCCAAATTTCTTAAAATAACATAATGTGGAAAAGGTTCTTTTAGTGGGATCATTGGTGTTGTCTTAGATTTGGTTTTAATACCATTGGTGCAGCAAAAAAATGTGTTAGTATTTGTAGATAAAAAAGTGTACCACTCATTCAAATTATGGTATATACTCAATATATTGATGAGAGTGATGCGTAAATTTTCTGTTCGAGTGGTAATATTGTCTTTTTTTCTTTTTCACACACACACACCTATGAATCACACAAATGAAACAATGATCGTCTTCTTTTCATCTTCTTTATTTGCCTATTTCATTAATATCTCTATTAAAGTAAAATATCTAAAGCATGACAATTGATGACATTGTTCAATGATAACATTTATAGAATGTTGCTTATTACGAGGAAGATACAATTTTTAGGCAAATTGTTGTACCCGGTTTTTGCACGAGAAAAATCAAGAGAGAAGTTGGTAAATGTCTAGTTGAAGATATATATGAAGACTAGGGATATTTCAGTTGAAGCTCATTGCAAGACGACATTCAGAAATGAAAAGAAAACACTCAGAAATCAAGGTTGCATGGAACCTGGAGTTTGGTCCAAAGGGACACCGAAGCACAAGTCAGTTTTGATCCCTCAAACTCAACTTTAAGTCACTCAATACGTGACACGAAGGGCATTTTGGGTCTAAGCAATCGAAATCATCTCAGAGACCGAAGCATACTTTAAAGCCCGATGCTCGAAGCTTCATTTAACCACTCACATGATCAACCGCTCGAAGCTGGACCATCCTATAGTGCTCGAGACGCCATACATACGAGTTGAAACATGCTTCAAAGCTTGACCCAAAGATCATGAAAGCATGACCAAGAGATGATTTTGAAGACTTCAACGAAGCAAAGCACCCAATGATCACCACTATAAAGCATGATCCTAAGTAGTTTGTACACATTTGATAAGTTTAATCTTTGTGTTACTATCCTCGAGTTGCCAATACACGTTTGATGAGTTTGATGGTATGTTACTAATATGGAGTAGTTAGCATACATTGGTGGATTTATGCTATTGATGTTGTGTTACTAATGTTGAGTGATTAGTATACATATGACGATGTTTGTTGTAGTTATTTAATGTTTGGTGTTGACATTGAGCATTGCTAAATTCGTGTGATGTTTTAGACTATGTATTGTTATATTATTGTTATCCCATATTTATGATGCATCTATTGTAGTGGCATAGTAGAATGCGATGTTTTCTTATACTTGTTTTATGGATGGTAATGTTATATAGTGTTATATGCTAATAAGTTTTTGAGGTAGGAGAAGACCAAGAAATAGAGCTACGTGGGTTTGATCTCAAAAGGGTATGTAGGCAATCTTTCCTTATGCAATAGTGAACGGATCCTTTGAGCTGGGTTGGGGTGTATGTAGCAACTCGCACCCCAATAGGTCTGAATTTGCCTTAAATCGAAAATCCTAATCCATTAAAGTACATATCATTGGTTTGGTATCCTGCAAATAAAAAAATAAATACATATCAAAGCATTATTGATACAACTCACAGCGGAATAGTAAAGTATAATAGAATATATATTTACTGACCATGGTTAACACTTTTATTGTCTACAATCCTTGACAACACTGAGCATGCATCAACAAACATGTCCTTCTACCGTTCCTGCCTTGAAACAGTATATGTCCCTCTAAAGCTATTATGTGGGTTGTAATAAGGAGGGGGTCAGAACAACGTACTAGTGACTGGTGAATTACGCATTTTGTAAATAACACTAGTTTATGTCAATTGCTTTCCATTGCATGTTATTTCTCTTATTATTTTACTTAGTCATTTCAACTCCATGTACACGTATGATACACCCCATCTACTCGAAGTAGGCCATAACTATTTATGTATATATAAATGTAGAAGTACCACGGTCCTCTCTTTCGACCAAGATATTATCCCCGCTAGCATCCATAATCTGGCACTACGTCTGGATCCATCATCAATGTAATATCATGTCCATATGAAACTACATCTTGTATTATGACTACCCGCACAAATACACATTATGAAGGGTAACCAAAATGCAAACTTGTCGGTATGTGTCATCATATGCACCCGTGTCCACCTTTCAATGGTAGTTTACGCCTTATCATGCGCCTAATAGTGCCTAATATGACGTCACAATAACTTAGCCATATTTTATTGCTTTGTTTACCATTTGTTTTCTACACCATCTTAAATTATATAATTTAGGTTTCCTATTTAAATTGCTTTTATCATTCTTACTTACATTATTTTAGTTATACTTAAGGATTTTTATACTTTAATGCATTGGAATTAGTTCTTCCCCCAAAAGAAATTGTTAACACTATAATTCTCTATAAATTACTTAAAAGAGGACTTGTGTTATGTGTGAAATAACAAGGAATTATCTTTTATTTATCTATTGGAATAGATAGTACAAAATACGATGACTCCCTTATTTTATACATTTCTTTACTTACATTCCTTGTTATTTCAACCAATACACTTTTATTTGTATTTTTAGTCAATCTATAGAAATTTAAAATGTTTAACAATTCATTACAATGTATTAAAATATTGCCTAATCCCAACTTAATTTATAATGAATTCTAATCTATGTTCAAAAATCTATATAAACTAACCAAATCTAAAATCCTAAGATGATTTCATTAACAAGTTATTTATAAACCTAGGAACCATTTATACCCATAACTTTCTAGATCCAAACGTATACAATATCAAGTTTAGGGTTTTCCATGACATATAAACATATTTTCCATATTCATTATATGTATGTAATTAAATATCTCATTCGTGATTTATATCAATTCTTTATGTGTATAAAATTAAATATCTAATTCCTGATTTATATCTAAGCATAAACGAAATAGATCTACAACGATATAGATCCAATATTATTACAAAATATGTAATTTCCCATCCACCTTCCTTTAGCTTTCCAATTCTCTAGATCTATATCCATTTACTTTTTATTTGACTCTCTTACTTTAAATCCAAAATATAAAAAGGGCATACACCTATTAAAATTGCAAATCCGAGGAAAGTATTGAATTAAATTTATATTTGAGTTTAAGATTCACTATTTATCTTGGCTTTGGCGATTTGATTTAACCATGTTATCTTTCTCAATCGTCTTCTATCATTATTCAATTTTTTCTATGTATAAACTAGAACTATTTCTAAGAATTTATAGTTTGAAGGAGAATAGAAGATGGTAGAGCTCCGTCGTTGCTCCAAAAAAATGAGTTTGGAAGCAAAGGTTTAGATCTGTATTTGTAGGGATTCAAATTAATGCCAACAATTCGATTGAGGTATATTGATATATTGAATCCGGGTCATTTGGGCACTCGTTTACTTAGAATTTACATAATATAGGTCGATCGCTCTCTCCCTACGGTCGACCACTACTGGTTGACCAGCAGGGGTCTCGGCTCGACCTGTGGCGTGTTGTTGATGTTAATTTATTAGCACGCTTTGATTTATTTTGCTTATTTCTTGTTCATGCTGATCGATATAATTTTTTTCCCACTTTATATATTTTCCTCAGATTTGATTTAGCATTAACATTTCTTAACGCCTAAGTTTTCTTTAACTTTAGTAATTAATGTTAATTAACTTTTATTACCATAATTACACATATAATTATTTTCGATTCAAAATCTTCAAATGCTAATAACTTTTTCGTTTGAACTCTGATCGAAAAATTTTATATATGAAAATTGATCGGAATATCGCCATGAACCAAACAGTGCATGTTTCGTTACCAAATTCTGACTTTTATAAAAAAATATTTTTCGACGTTATCGTTTATTAATTAATTGTCATAAACTCACGAGGTATTATATTCTCCCTCCTTAAAAGAATTTCTTTTTCGAAATTTCTCAAGGACTGATCAACGCAACACAATGTAAAACTATTCTAGACTAACCAATTAATTAGTGTGCGACCAATTTTACAATCAATCGTGTACAAGTGCATGCTTATATGATATGCATACAGAGAAATTCTAAATAGGCACCTACTATATGAATGCATCTTTTTAAAATAATTTTGAAAATATGATGCAAATAACCTAAATATACTGACAGTTCTATATGTATGTAAATTTTGAAAATCAAAAACTTGTTTTTGCACCCAAATTTTTCCATACCTCCACGAATGGAAATATAGTTCAACAAATTTTCATCTAATTCCTATTAACCCACCTTTTTTCAAGGCCATAAACAGGCGGATTCAACTTAACCAACTTCTAAACGGCGCAGCATGCTAGGAAGATGGATCGGCATAGGCTGGATTAGCGTAAGCGTGGATCGAGGGTCTCCATGATGTGGGTTCCCCACGTCGTTCGGTAATGGTGTGAAGGTAGGAAGGTGGTTCGTCCATATTGGAGTGGCTCGATTAAAGGTGGTTCGGCACCACCTTGGATCGGCACTTGGGTGAAATACACTTGGATAAGAGGTCATTCGGTCAGAATGATGTGGGTCGGTCGAGGAGAGGTGGACAAGCGTGGTTTGGTATGTTTGGAGTTAGGCCGTGTAGCTCGGCAGTTTGGTCATGCATGGCTCAGTCGAGGAGAGGTGGTCGAGCATGGCTCGGTTATTGGTAATTCAACATTGTGGTTCGGTCAGGGTCGCTCGGCATTGTGGTGAGGTCAGGGTCGCTCGGCATTGTGGTGAGGTCAAGGTCGCTCGACATTGTGGTAAAGTTAGGGTGGCTCGGCATTATGGTTGGGTAAGGGTCGCTCGGCATTGTGGTAAGGCCAGGGTGGCTCGGCATTATGGTTCGGTCAGGGTCGCTTAGCATTGTGGTAAGGCCAGGGTGGCTCGGCATTGTAGTGAGGCCAGGGTGGCTCGGTATCGTGGTTCGGTCAGGGCGGCTTGGCAAAGGTGATTCGGCACTGTGGCTCACCGAGGTGGCCCAGTCGTAGATAAGGAAACAAGGTGGCTCGGTCATTGGTGGAGTGGTTCAGCATAGGCCGGTCTGCATGGCAGTGTGGGTCGGTCATGATGAAGGATGTTGGCTTGGCTATGGTCATGATGAACCTGGATAGCTCAAGAAGCTCGGTAACTCAGGATTTGCCTGTAACAGCATGTGGGTCTCAGAAGGGGGATCTTCTTTCTGCTCTCTGACTTTCTCTTTTCTAAGTCTAAGGCGAAGTCACTCAGCCATTGTTAAACTTTGGATTGTAACTGTAATCGATTATTACAGCAATAAAAAGGAAATTTCTGGAGTGGACGTAGGCCGAAGTCAGTTGAACCACAATAAATTCTGTGTCTTTACTGCTTTCTTTTTAAGTTTGACTGTTCTTCATATTTATACTCTCTACATATATTCTATCAGTGATATGTGACTGTGATTTGGTGCTTTCATCTGAATTTGGGTGTTAGCGACCAATTTTGGCGCTAACATTTTAGTGCTTTCACTAAGAAATGAACTTAGGAATTTTGAACTAGGAACATGAATTCTAGGAAGAAATGGCTAGGCCATCTGCAAGAAGCAAATGACAGAAAGAAGCAATCAAGAGGGAAGTCAAAGAGGCCTCCTCTGGAGCTGGAGCAAGTCAAGCATCCACCTACATCACTAGAGATGAGATGGAAGCGATGTTACAAAGGCAAGAGGAAATGATGCAGACTCTACTCAGACAACTTGGACATGCAGGAACTGTAGGAGCTCAAATCCATGGAGCTAGATCAGAGGCACTCAACCAGCAAGCAGATGGGGTGGTTTAGCAAGGGGTAGCCCCCAATCAGCAAACGACTATCAATCTGGATGGACCTAGACTCGGGGGCACGCCACCAGGAAATGCTGGACCAATCCATGGCGGGATACTAGATGACGTTGTGCAGTCCGACGCCAATAGAAATACTAGAGTCTGTGATGAGGAGTATGTGCCAGGATTCCCTCATGACTCAGGGGACAGATCAGAGGCAGTGGACAAGGATTACAGCTTGGCGACAATGACAGATTAGCGGAGATGGTCAGGCAAGTTAGGAACCCACTGGATTTTAAGCTACCAACGTTGGAGATGTATGATGGGAGAACGGATCTCGTCATTCACTTGACAAGGTACATGAGGCACATGGAGGTGCTGGGGGCGTCGGATGAGGTCATGGCTCGATGATTCCCTTTGTATTTGACGGATATCGCAGCTACGTGGTTCAGACAGCTGGAGAGTGATTCTATTGACACTTGGACGGAGCTGATTGAAAGATTTATGACATAGTTTCGGGTCCATATAGTCAGACCCAAGAATTTAATGACCTTGACATTGATCAAACAATGGAAGGGAGAGTCGCTCAGGGATTTCTTAACTAGATTCAACATGGCGATAGCTTCAGTGGGTCGACCTGATCCATCGATGGTTTTGATGGCAGCAGTTTCAGGAATTACGGATAATTCGGATTTCAAGATATCATTGGAACGGGACCCACCGAGGGATCTCGAGGAGTTCTGCCATGAGGCGAAAAGGTTCCTGAGGAAGGAAGATGCGCAGGCTGAGAGAGAAGGGAGAGAGGCTGAAGCTTACACAGTAAGGGGTGAAGGTCCACCCAGGAAGGATCCAAACAAAAATGATAAAGGAAAGAGGAAAATGAATGACAATGGTAGCACTTCTAAAAAGGTCATGGAGGGAGTCAAAGTTTTCTTCTTACAGATTTAACTGAGACTCTAGAAAGGATTTACTTGTATACCCGAGGGCACCTCTAGTATCGAAAGCTGGCAAGGAGGGAACCTTCTGAATACGAGCGGGCATCGGGAAAGCATTGCCTATTCCATAAGCTGGATGGGCACAACATAAACGATTGTAGGCATTTGAAAGATATCGTGGAGGAACATGTACGGAATTTTCACCTGGAACAGTACATAAGGAATCGAGCTGCAGTGGAACGGGAGCGGCCACCGCCTACCTCGAACGAATGTGGCGCTGGATCTAGTCACCGCCGGCTTGTTATCAACTGAATGGTTTTATGGTTCTGAATAAGTGATCGAACTCGCAGTAATACGGCTAGGTCACTTACACACGTACGGGATCGAGGACTTTCCCTAGGCGTGCTCTGAAATGGAAAAAAACCGTACTACTTGGGTCTATGAAATCCTGTTTTCTTTCTTTTTTGCTGCAAACTCTGGTTTCTTCTTTGGTACTTTGGACATTAATTCCCTTTTTTTGTACAAACTCTCACTTTGATAACTGAATTCTATAATGACTGGATTTGGATCAATGTAATAAATAATACAGGTCTCGTGATCACGGTCCCGATTGGTGAGACGGGCCAGTGATCTCAAGTTACGAGTCCCTTTGTTGGAGAGCGATGGAATAGACTCGAATAGAATGTGAAAAGTCCTTGGCCGGAGAGCCGAGGCCGAAGAATATAAAAGTCCTTGGATGGAGATCCGAGGTCGGAGAATATAAAAGTCCTCGGCCGGAGAGCCGAGGCCTGGGAATATAAAAGTCCTCGGCCGAAGAATACAAAAGTCCTTGATCGGAGAATCGAGGCCGGTGAATATAAAAGTCCTTGGCCGGAGAGCCAAGGCCTGAGAATATAAAAGTCCTTGGATGGAGAATATGAGAAGTCCTTGGTCGGAGAGCCGAGGTCAGAGAATATAAAAGACCTTGGCCGAAGAGCAGAGGCCGGAAAATATGAAAAGTCCTTGGCCGGAGAATATAAAAGTCCTCGGACGGAGAGCCAAGGCCAGAGAATGTGAAAGTCCTTGGTCGGAGAGCTGAGGCAGAAGAACATACAAGCCCTTGACTGTAGAGTCGAGATTGGAACAAGATAACGCAACCCGGCGTGGTCTATGGATTCAAGGTTAAACCAGGAGAGGTAAGGGATTCGGATTTCGGCTTCGGATAAATGGACCCGGTGAGGTCTTGGAGTGGCAAAGGGCCCGGAGCGGTCTCGAATTTGGATATCGACCCAGAAAGGTCATAGATTTGGCTATTGGTTATTGATGGATTAAACTTGGTTGACGGATAGTGTAACTTGGTATTGGATTGGATTATGGGTCGAATGGTATGGTTATGAATGAGATATAGACTTCGGATATCAGATTTGAGGCTATTCACCAATAACAAGGCATGTTTTGGGGGGAAAATCTTAACCCGCCTTTTGTCAAGGCCATAAAAAGGCAAATTCAACCTAACCAACTTCTAAACGATGCAACGTGCTAGGAAGATGGATCGACATAGTCAGGATTAGCATAAGCATGGATCGAGGGTCTCCATGATGTGGGTCGGGCCACGTTGTTCGGTAATGGTGTGAAGGTAGGAAGGTGACTCTGCCATATTGGAGTGGCTCTGTTAAAGGTGGTTCGGCACCACCTTGGGTCGACACTTGGGTGAAGTACACTTGGATAAGAGGTCGTTCGGTCAGAATGATATGGGTCGGTCAAGGAAAGCTGGACAAGCATGGTTCGGTATGTTTGGAGTTCTGTCATGTAGCTCGGCAGTTCGGTCATGCATGGCTCGGTCGAGGAGAGGTGGTCGAGCATGGCTCGGTTATTGGTGATTCGGCATTGTGGTTCGGTCAGGGTCGCTTGGCATTGTGGTAAGGTTAGGGTCGCTCAGCATTGTGGTAAGGTCAGGGTGGCTCGGCATTGTAGTCCGGTCAGGGTCGCTCGGCATTGTGGTGAGGCCAGGGTGGCTCGGCATTATGGTGAGGCTGGGTGGATCGGTATCGTGGGTCGATCAGGGCGGCTCGGCAAATGTGGTTCGGCACTGTGGCTCATCGAGGTGGCCCGATCGTGGATAAGGAAACAAGGTGGCTCGGTCGTTGGTGGAGTGGTTTGGCATAGGTCGGTTGGCACGACAGTGTGGGTCGGTCATGATGAAGGTTGTTGGCTTGGCTATGGTCCTGATGAGCCCGGACAGCTCAGGAAGCCCAGTAACTCGGGATTTGCCTATAAATACAGCATGTGGGTCCCTAGATGGGGGATATTCTTTCTGCTCTCTAACTTTCTCTTTTCTAAGGCTAAGGCACTCAGCCATTGTTAAACTTTGGATTGTAGCTGTAATCGATTATTACAACAAAAAAAGGAAATTTCTGGAGTGGACGTAGGCCGAAGTCAGCCGAACCACTATAAATTCTATGTCTTTACTGCTTTCTTTTTAATTTTGATTGTTCTTCATATTTATACTCTCTACATACAATCTATCTATGATATGTGACTATGATTTGGTACTTTCATCTGGATTGGGTGTTAGTGACCAATTTTGACGCTAACAATTATCACCATCCAAAATCCTAGCACACTATTGCTAACATCCAAATTTAGAGATACAACTTTCTAAACCTGTATTCTTGTGTTGGAAAAAGGTTTGGATGGAAAATACTATATTTCCTTCGTTCTCTTATGTGCCATTTTTCCATTGTACCTTGAAACCATCTCTTTTGCTTTCTATTCTCCATTTTTTTTTCAAGTATAGTCCTCATAAGTAAATTTTATTTTTGAATATTTAAAATTTTAAAACAGAATTATTTTAAGAACAATTCAATTCACATACCTAAAAGGTATGTAAGAAATGACTTCATAGCTAAAATAGTTTTTCCCTTGTCTTTAAGTGTATTTTATTTTACTGTCACTTCTGCCATACAGTAAAATCTATACTAGTTAACCCATCAACTATTTCTCCATGTCAAATATATGACATTTCAAAATTTTGAAAATTCTTTCTTTTTCTGCTTGAAAATATTTCTATATTACTCTTTGAAATATTTGTAACAACATTCCCTCAACATTCTTGAATTTTTTCAAGATCGACTAATCTATGCTCTAATGCTAAATGTAACAAGCGGCACTCCAATGGCCTGAATTTTTGCTAAATCGAAAATCTATATCCACTAGAGTATGGACTGTTGATTTGGTATCGTGCAAATAAATAAATAAATAAATGCATATCAGAGCACTATCGATATAACTCATAGTGGAATAGTAAAGTATAATAGAACATAAAGTCACTGACCAAGGTTGACACTTCCAATGCCTACCATCCTTGTCAATGCCGAGCATGCATCGGGAAACCCGTCCTTATTCCAGTTACTTTATTTTCGGGTTCTAATCTTCTTTCCCATTCTTTTTTACCCAATTTCAAACTTGTACTACTTCCTATTGTCCACCCTTAAAAAAATTCCAACTTAAATATTTATCTTACAAAAATCGACGAGCTACATACACTATATTATTTTTTTCAAAAGAATTTGCCTTTTTATTAAAAACCATTTACTGTTATCTGCAGTCCAACAAATTTTAATTTTCTTTTAAAAAATATTATTTAACACTTTTATAATTTTTTCAAAAATTTAATATTCGCTTACTTTTCAAAAATAGAGTTTTTATACCTTCAAATAATTCCTTTGAAAATTATTTCAAATATATAATGTGTATATATATATATTCTCAAACTTTTATATAAAACTGTTTCAATGTTTATATTAAATCCTTTCATATGAGGTCGGACTCAAAGTGGATTCCATTTGTCCCTTTTTCAGGGTTTCTTCAACTTATTGGCTCATCTTCTTTAACATGCTAAAAATCCAGTTATTATTTTGAAGTGATTGCTACACACCATCCTTCAGGAACTTAGTTGCTTTCCGATATCTACAACATATGAATTCTTACTTTCTCATTATCTGGATCTTCTTTACATCACCAATTGACATCATATGAGTATCCACAATCATTGAGCTATCAGAAGTCCATCTAGGGAGTCACGTACTATCCAGCTCCAGATATCTTTCATATGTTGCACTCGTGCTCTTCTTAAGTTAACGCCTTCTCATGGGGTAATCAGGGTAGGCGTACCTCTTTAACTTCTTCCATTATTCTGACTCATAATCAACTTATCCACTTTTTAATGTATGGCTACAACTACTTTATAGTTGGAATTCTTAGAATTTGTTATATAATATATTTATGTTTATAGGAAAAATACAAATATGTTCACTCGACATTCCTTAATATTTTCAAGATCGACTAACCTAAGCTTTGATATAAAATATAACAACTCGCAACCCAGTGGCCTTGGATTTACACTAAATCGAAAAAAGTGCACAAAAGCATGGATCATGTTTGGTATCGTGAAAATACACAAATAAGTGCATATCAAAGCACTATCATTATAACTTATAGCGCAATAGTAAACTATAATAGAACATATAGTTACTGGTAAAGGTTAACACTTCTAATGTCTACCATCCTTGTCAATATCGAGCAAGCATTAGGAAACCTATCCTACTACCGATCCCACCTTGAACCTGTATCTATCCCTCTAAAGCTATCATGTGGGTTGTAATAAGAAGGGGGTCAGAACAGTGTATTAGTGACAGGTGAATCATATATTTTGTACATAACACTAATATATGTCGATTGCTTTCTATTAAATGTTATGTTTCTTATTATTTTACCTAGTCGTTTCGACTTCACGCACGCATATGATACACCCCATCTACTCGAAGTAGACCATAACTACATATGTAGATATATAAATACATAAGTACCATAGTCCTCTTTTGGACCAAGATACTATCTTCGCAAGTATCCGTAATGTGGCACCATGTTTGGATTCATCATCAACGTAATATCACTTCCGTATGGAACTATATCTCTTATTACGACTAACCGTACAACTATGCATTGGGGAGGAGAACCCAAAATGCAAACTTCCTGCTGTGTCTCATCGTATGCACCCATGTCCACCTCTCAATGGTAGTTTATGCCTCGTCATGTTTCTTGTAGTGCCTAATACGGCATCACAATAGCTTAGCCATATTTTATCTTGCTTTGTTTACCCTTTTGTTTTCTACACCATCTTAAATTACATACTATAGGTTTCTCATTTAAGTTGTTGTTGTTATTCTTACTTACATTACTTTAGTTATACTTAAGGATATTTATACATTAATACACAAGCAAAATTGTTAACACCATTACTCTTTACAACTTACTTAAAAGATGACTTGTGTTATTTGTAAAATAACAAGGAATTATCTATTACTTTTCTATTAAACAGACAATACAAAATATGGTGATTCTCTTATTTTGTACACATCTTCCTTTTTTTTACATCCTTGTTATTTCAACCAATACACTTTTATTTGTATTAGATAATTTATAGAAATTTGCATTGTTGCACAATTCATTACAATGTATTAAAACATTGTCTAATCCCAATTTAATTTATAATCAATTCTAATTTATGTTCAACAATTTATATAAACTAACCAAACCAAATCCCTATATGATTGCATTAATAAGTTATTTATAAATCTAGGGACCATTTATACCCGTAAATTTTCTAATCCAAACGCATACAATATTTATCAAGTTTAGGGTTTTCCATGACATATATGCACATTTTCCATAATCATTACACGTATAAAATTAAATATCAAATTCATGATTTATATCAATTCTTTATGCGTATAAAATTAAATATCCAATTCATGATTTATATCTAGGCATAAATGAAATAGATCTACAACGATATAAATCCACTATTATTACAAATATGTAATTTCTCACTCACCTTGCTTTAGCCTTCCAATTCTTCAGATATAGATCCATTCTCTTTTTATTTCACTCTCTCTTACTTTAAATCCAAAATATAATAAGGGTACACCCAGTAGAATTACAGATCTGAGGAAAGGATTGAATTAAATTTAGATTTATGTTTAAGACTCATGATTTACCTTGGCTTTGGCGATTTGATTTAACCCTATTATTTTCCTTTATCATCTACCAATTGTATATATGTATGCTCTAACTATTTCTAAGAATTTAGAGTTTGGAGAAGAAGAGAAAATGGTAGAGCTCAATCATCGCTCCACAAGTATGAGTTTGAAAGTGAGAGTTTAGATTTGTAATTACAGAGACTTAAATCAATGTCAGCCGTTGGATTTAAGTATATTGAACCCAGACTGTTTGGCTGTTTGATTACTATTGAATTTACACAGCATGGGTTGATCGCTCTCTCCCTCAGTTGATCGCTATCGATCGACCTACAGGGATCTCGAGTCGACCTCTGGTGTGTTGTTGTCGTCAATTTATTAGCGTGCTTTGATTTTTGTTGTTTATTTCCTATTTAAATCGTTCAACATAATTTGTTTCCCGCTTTATATATTTTTCTCATGCTTGATTTAACATTAATATGTCTTAATATTTAAGTTTCCGTTAACGTTAGTAATTAATGTTAATCATCTTTCATTATCATAATTACATATATAAATATTTTCGATTCAAAATCTTCAAACGTTAATAACTTTTTTCGTTTGAACTCCGATCGAAAAACTTTATATATGAAAACTGATTAGAAAATTTCCACGAACCCAATGTTAATAAATTCTATTTTCCGACAGTATCATTTATTAAATAATTTCTTTTTAATTAATTGTCATAAAATTATGAGGTATTAAGGTGTATACGATAAGGCATGATCCAAAAATCATTGTACCTTTTTATTTTATATATTCATGTATTTATAAAGCTTGCGAGTGGAAAAAGGAAGGGAAAAGAGGTATGGATGTAGGCTAGATCTATAGATTGCTTATTTACTATATTACTCATGCATTATGGTTTCATTGTTTGTTAATTTAGTGATGGTTAGTGTGTAGGAAGATGTTGATGTTTTACCTGTTGTACTGGGCCTTGTAAGTTATTCATTTGTTGAAATATTGTACGTACTATTATTTAATTTTGATGTGAAAGTTTTTCCTTTTGTTCTTATTTTTAAATTTTGAATTATAAACCCAACGGCCCACTGTTTTTGACATTTGAGAGCAGTATGAAAGTGTATTTTGATTATGTTTGTCACCAATTTTAGACATTAAGAACGTATGGGCATCACATGTATGCTACTTAAATATCTGAACCAGATCTAATATTTAAAAGATGACCCATTATAAATGAGATCTTGTATCATTTTAATAATTAACATATTAAATTAGTCCATCTCCATACATATTTTAGTCCGCTCTATTTTTAAAACAATTTTAATAAATTTCAACCAAAATAAAATATTTAACTATAATATTTATTTCATTAAATTGGCCTGATAAACAATTAAATAAATATTTAAAATTATGTATGTTATTTATGGATTTAAACCCTCTAATAATAAAATTGAATTATCTATTATAAGTGCTACAATAATATCTTCATAATAATTTAAAACTTTTATGAATTATTTCATTACATTATTATCAATCGAAAACTGAGAGTCGCGATTGTGAGACTCCCAAATGTGAACTTGGCACTCAAAAATATTTAAATAACAAATATTAAAGCTTTTACGGACTTTACTAAAGCATGATAGTGGACATGAGTTTGATTTCTTACAGATTATTTAGGTTATTTCTGATTTCTTATTTGCTAAAACGATACCCTTAAGCAAAGATATATCATGCATGCTTTATGTTCATCATCACTTTATCACATAGATATCTAAGCTCGATCGATGGTCTAAACTATAATATACTCGTAGTTAATTATGAAGTCCGACATTAAAGTCTATCATTCAATCCATTAACAATTGCCCATCAAATAATTTTCTTTAGCTAAAGACTTTGACTTCAAGTTGACTTTCAATTATGATGATACTAATATTATGACGACTGAGATGAATCCTCTCTTTAGTGGTGTTTTACTTTAAGTGGTTACACCCAGTTACAGCCTTATCACGATCATCATTATCAAATGATTGACTGTAGTCAAAGTAAAGTTTAAACACTTAAGATTCATGGAATTTCCTTGTCATATGATTATGGCACATCATCACATGAGATCTTCTATTTGATTTCATATTTAACATACAAAAGACTCATGGCAAGACATTATGTATTTTTTCAAATAATCACATGTATGTAACCGCTTGGTTCCTCTAGCGATCATGAGTAACCCATAATCCATCATATAGAGAGCCGTTACGTACACTAATCTAAAGGATATTTTAAGATATTTTAAGATGAGATACAGTGCAAAAATAGATCTGAATTAAATCAACATAATTACCATACTTTCATCGTAGATGAGACAAAAGGGTTTGAATTGCATGTTAAAATAAACCATAAACAACAGAGGTATCATATTGGATCCAAACACATGAGTAACATAGATAATTCAAAATAGATAATTATCTAGAGATGTTGTTAAACATCACACCTTGAAACAATAAATGAATCCTCGAAGACTCAAATGAATTGATGATCGGATTTTGCAAGAATCAAGAGATGGGAATCACCTTTTATTTTTTTTAATGGAGCATTTCACCAAAAAGACAAACTTTGCAGTCCAATTAGTTTCTAAGACATACATCCACAGAAATTAATTTCAAAGCCAAAGTCACCAGAATAATTATTTTTAAGGATAAAGTCAACGGTCCAATTACTTTCAAGGACATAATTTCATTGGTTTTTAGCCCTTAGAAACTAATTATTTTGCATTTTGTCCTTAAAAATAATTATTCATGTTGTGTGTCCTAGAAACTAATTGCACTTGCTAAAGAGGCCCCTGTGGCTAATTTTCACTTTTGTAATTTTATTTGATTTAGATTTTGAAAAAAATTTAGGCTGTGGAAGCCATTATTTTCAGTTGGGACGGAAGAGGAGAGGAATAAATATGAATTTTACAAAATGTCTTCTGAAATAAATGAGAGAAAATGTTTTAAAGGATCAACTGAAGTCTTTTAATTCCCTTCAAAATTTTCTCTGTTTAATCCCGATTAAATCTGATCAAATACTCTTTCTTTCTTTATTGTCTATGGTCGACCATAATAAGTGCCATATTGTGGCGATCCGTCTTTCTTACCCCTAATGACGACACTTAATACATTCACGATATTCATGTGAAGATCGCCTAGGTATCCAAAATACAAACCATTGGAGTAAAATGAAAAGAAAAGACAAAAAGAAATACATAATCTCACAACACAAGTAATCATATGTATTAGAACATAAGATAGTATATATGGTCACTTCACAAGTGAAACACTAGTGTACAGGTACTAGCTTCAACCAGAAACATTTATAACTGCCTTCCTCACAATGTTGGTATATAATATACATACACAACAGAAACAAAATAATAAGTAAATAACGTCAAAGCCTCCTGCCTTATGCTCCTCCAAATGCATATATAAGAAACTGGACTGCTTGGCTACTCATACAAATTTGACTACCTAAGAGTTTTAGGGAAAGAAAGAAAAACTCTGGGTTAGACACGGGTCTGGTGTGAGTGAACTCTAAATAACTGAATTGTAATACTTATAAAATTCTTTCAAAAATAAAGGTATCTTATAAGACCATGCTATACATAATCACAGACTAGTTTTTACCTAACGATAACCAAAACCTTTAATAGAAAATCCAGTGATATTATATTACTGTCTAGTGTTTAAAATAAATATTGAATCTTAGCTAAAATTGTTACATTAATTATATTCCAACATATTAGGTATACAACTAAGTTCATAAAGGAACTTATTAGAGAGTAGATTCCATCAATGATAAGGATACTGTGGTACTTCCTGCCATAGTATACCTCTACATAAAATGTATCGAGGGCCTCGCATGGACCCCTGCAAATTAGGACCGGCCTACCCCTTACTGATAGAATCAAATATGTCACCATCCTGATTGTGATCAACAACCGTACCCCTGTCGTTAGCATACATAATCTGAAAATATCAATCTAGAGCGGGTGGTGACCACACCCTAATGGGTGCGACCCATATAACCCTGAAGCATATCCCCTATTTTAGTCATTCTTTGTTGTGAGGCTTAAGGCTACGTTTACCTTTTTATATAGCAATTCCACTTGGAAAAGCTAACACTGACCTCCAAGCGATAATGCAATGCCAGCATTCATCCATACAAGTTGTTCAGGATATGAATAAGCCAAAGGTACTACACCTTTTTTAAATCACCCTCAAGATAAGTTGCAAGTAGTCCTTGCACTTCAAATATCTTCGTCTTTGATTTCATCATCTCCGGATATTTCCAATGCGAATGCTTACACCATTTCGAAGTGGTTTCAGATAACTCTTGTTATCCAATCCTAGTCTCTTTGAATTAACATTCGATAATTTTAAAACTGGTCAAATTATCGATAGTTGAAAATCCACTATCTGGGGTAAATATGGGTTTACATACGAAGAATAAGACACCTATACTTATCCCCACTTTCTGATTTCAAAAAGTACTATCTCTTGATTAATAGTGAAGTCTGACAAGTTAGAAAACTAACCTTGACTTAACGTACACCTTCCCCGGATATAGACGAGTTTTCATACCTCAAAATTTAAAGCTAAGTATACAATGAAGTATCTTCCATATATTTAATTTATCATGGCCTATTTATTGAAATTAACTCTCTCATATTTATCACATTTCTGACATTTCGACCACTCTATCTCTTGCCTAAAAAATCAAGTTTTAGATCTCACGGATAGAAAAAAGTCTACTAATCGGCTTTTAATACTAAATATAAGATGACTTACTTTCACTATAATGTGCCAACGTTTTAGCGTAACTTATCATATTTGTTTGGCTACTTAAAGACACTGATAAAAAGAACCCTTGTATAAAAAAACATTCTTTAAAGACAGTTGCTAACAAAAACGACCTTTAGATAATAAGTTATTTGAAATTAATTTTTTTTATTTAATTAAGTAATAAATCTAAACCTTTAATTTAAATAATAATTAAATAATTACTTAAACCCTACTTAATTAATAATAGTTACATAATGATTAAACTATACTTAATTAATAATAATTAAATAATAATTACCTTTACTTAATTCATAATTAAATATCAATTAAACCTCATTTATTTAATAATAATTAAATGATAATTACCTTTACTTAACTAATAATTAAATAAAAATTAAACCTTAATTAATAATAATTAAATAATAATTACCTTTACTTAATTATTAATTAAATAATAATTTAACCTTACTTAAAAGTAATAACCAAATAATAATTACCTTTACTTAATTAATAATTAAATAATGATTAGACCATGTTTAATTAGTAATAATTGAATAATAATTACCTTTTCTTAATTGGTAATTAAATAATAGTTACCT
Source organism: Allium cepa (assembly GCA_030765085.1). NCBI lineage: Eukaryota > Viridiplantae > Streptophyta > Magnoliopsida > Asparagales > Amaryllidaceae > Allium > Allium cepa. The sequence goes on from CM060931.1 coordinate 449,498,268, forward strand.
TTACTTAATTAGTAATCAAATAATAATTATTGGAATATTTTTAAAATTTTAAAATTATTTTTTAATACTTATAATATATTTTAAAGGACATTTCAAAATTATTTAATGGAGAAACTCTTTTTAGTTTACACAAAAATTGTCGATTTAGGAACTGCATCCATAGCGGCTGTTGCATATACACTATAACCATTCAACTATTTTTATATATCAAAACAGCCTTTAAATTTTTTACTCCTACGTTTAAATCACTTAAACAACTTTGTATGAAGGTTTGGAAACAAATTTAAAGGTCTAAAACTTTTAGAAACATTTTAAAAAACAGGAAAATAAAAAAGATTAAAGCATGTGGGATCTCGATGCCGACATAAGCTAATTCAAGTGTTAACTTTCCATCCAACATTACATCATTCGTGTATATAAGCACATGCATATATAACCGTGAATATCATCCATAAAGCAAGGAAATCTTATCGCTTAAAACCTATTACTTAAGCTCTTCGAACACATTTCAAGTTACTAAAAAATCCCTACATAAGTCATCCGCTTCAAGTGCGAACCAAACCAAACAACATCATTTCCAAACTCATATATATTAACGCCGAAGTGGATCGATACCCAAGAATAGGTTGTAGTAAAATGTGAGACCTAGATCTAGCAGATAATAGTAAAAGTAAAATAAAATAAACAGGTATAAGAAAAGGCGACACAAGATTTTATAGTGGTTAGGCAATCTTTGACCTACGTCCATTTGACAGTTTTGTTGCTTATAGACTTGATAGAATTTGCTTGAGATTACAAAGTGTTTGAGAGAGAATGAGTCACAAGTACAAGGTTTAGATCGATTCTAAGTCCTAGAATTGCTGAAAGTAGCTGCCTTGGTGACTATTACGTAAAGGAAGGAGATGAAGAAGAGACAAAGCTTCCATGTAGTGATGGTAGAAATCAGATCATGTTTTGGTTGCTCTATGATTTGCATTATAAGGGTAGCAGTCGTTTTGGGCCAGAAGAAGAGTTTGATCAGAGTCCAGATATCGGCCCGAATAAGTACATAAAACTATGGGATCCACCGACTTATTGAAGCATATCGGTACCGACATGATCATGTTGGTGCCGATATGTCTTTGTTGGTCAAAAGTAACCTAAATTTTTTTTCACTCTTCACACCACTTTATTTTAAGTTGTCCTTTGTTGTTTCCATGAATCGTTGTTTGATTTTGATGATCGAATTCCATCGTTACTTGGTTTGTTCTGTTGTTCTTGCCGCTAACTCTTCAACTCTTGTTATTGGTTGTTCATCTTGGAAATATCTTGAGTAAGCATAGAAGAAGTAAAGAATGACCCATATAAAGTCTGAGCAAGAAATATGAAGCCAAGAGAAGTCACCACCGACATGATCATGTCAGTACCCACTTTTGTCTGTAGCAAATTTTGGGGTGAAACTTCTTTGAGCTATTCCTTTGCCATATCTATGTGTGCTTCAAAGATTTCAAGTCATTTCGTCTCTATTTGACATTCTAACTTCTATGACTTCTACTTGGATATAAACTAGGTTAACATTTGTTTCTCAGCGTATGCTTTTGTTGAAAACAAAATGTGCTTTGGATCGAGACAAGTTTTGAACTGTTATCCCATGAATTCCAATTAATTATTTGAATGCCATCTTGAGACGCTGTTTTTTCTTGACTTCGATTAATCGTTTCATTTACCTGCCTACGCTAGTTTGAATTTAAATCCTTTTTCTCGACACTAGCGATGTAATTTACATATAAGAATCCATGTGTGACTTCCAATTGCTAAATTGGTTTATCGTGATAAGGGTGACTAATATTGAAGGAAGTAAAGTCGGTACCAACTTGAACATGTCGAAACAGACATGTTAAATTAAGAAAATTTTCATATTTTTTTATATATTAACATGCGTTAAAAATTCTTCTTATGCTTCCGTTCTACTTCCTAGTGCCGAGCTATTCAAAACCCTCTATTGAGTTCTTTCTCTGCCGACCTAAATTCAACCTTCATCAATCAACGCCATCGACCAGCCCTTGCATTGCCATCACTTGCCGAAGCTTCCCCAGATTAGTCGCTAATGTTCATAGCAATCGCCACCTTTAGATCCATTGCTAGAAGCTCTCAAAACCAAACAAAGTTGAAATTCTAGGAACAGCTGATCGTTGATTCAAATTGAAGGTGGGTGTTGGCTGATCTCATAGTGATGATGGTGGAGGAGATAAAGTCAACTTGGTTGATTTCAATTCAATGGGAGAAAATCAATTTCTTACATGTTTAATTGAAGATGGAACTAGGGAATGCCCTAGTTGAACTCATATGATTCCAGAGAGAAGTTTGCTCTCCTGCCTCGACTATCTTCCCCATCAAACTCGAAAGTCTCAATCATTGAATATATCCCAACATGATGATTTATCTTGGTTCGAGCGTATTAGACGATTCCGTAATACTACCGTTCTTTTTCTACACTTTTAGTGATCCTGAAAAGAAAGACCTTTCATGTCGCTTCAAACAACGGATCCATTATCGATTTTCAATCGATAATGTGTAAGCTCCAAAAGAGAAAATCTTCAAATACGATGCGACTTGTTTTTCTAGTACGAACGAGTTATCTACGCAGAATATTCCTTTCACAGTGCTCGGGACATTGGACTCACTTTGCCTAGATAACACACTACTCTTGCCCTGATCCATACGTAGAATTCAATCGATCAACACACATCGACTTCCTCTGGATTTCGAGTGTTGGTCACATAAGTGTTTTTATTCTAAGTTAAATTTACATGATCGTGTTGAACGCCAAGTTCTACTATTTACGACTCATCGGTCGCCCTACCTTAAACCTGGCAAAGGATCATCTACTCCTTCCAAAACTACGTCTCCACTACTCCGGTTTCACCATCTATTTTGGTGAGAACCAATCAACCTTCGAGTTCTAAGTTCGAGGGCCAAATAATACCAATTGATCATGTTTCATGTCCATTGCCTATAGGGTTGATTATAAATGATCCACCAGAACAGGGACCTTCCGTCTTGACAGCAAAAATGCTTAGGAACTTATGCGTGCAACATGGCATTCCCAAAGAAGACTTTTGTCTACCAATAGAAAATGTATTGGCCCATATTCCTCCGCCTGGCTATATGGCCGTAACAGCTATATGTGCCTCAATGGTTCTGTCCCACCTTTTAATCCCATTCTGATGAGATTCCTTTAAGAGATCAGGCTTGCGCCGTTTCAATTCCACCCAAATGGGCGTGCTTTACTAAGTCTCTGTATGTCCTTTTCATGTAGAAATTCAATCGGCCTCCTCGATTCCATGAGTTCACCTACCTTCTTAAGTTCAATAGGAGGAGGGAGAGCCTGTCTCTTATGATTATAGAGGCATGCAACAGATGCAAAGTTATCAGGGATCTTTACAGTATACGTTCTTTCTTTAAGAATGTGTACTTCTTTATACGTTGTCCGGAGGGATTCAACCATCCCTGGTTTATAGGAAGGAAGCTTCTTTCTACCAGTTTCCATAATATTAGGATCTCTAAGTCTTTAACTTAACATATGTTGCTACACAGGCCATGCAAGACGCGACAATAGAGCGGCATACAGGAGAATTCTTGATGAACTGAAGGTCGTTAGAGCGAATCAACTCATCGTTAAGTTCCTTCTAATGAACACCAATTTGCAAGAGTGTGGAGTTCTCCTCTTGGCAGAATTGCAGACACTGAGTCCTCAATGTGGAGTAGGTCCAGATCGTACAACCATTCCACTTGTTCCAATGCCCTTACTCATGGCTCCAACAAGGATTCTCAAGGAAAGAAGAGGAAGGTGCTTCGGACGAGGAACGTGAGGAGCATACTATTTATATGGAGGATAATGCACCTGCAAGAGATGATGCCCTTGTTAATGAGGGTGGCAATGCCAAAATGCCTATGATCCTAGTGAAGACATGGGACTTGAGGAGATCAGGAAAAGAGCCAGCTTTCCGTGAAGAGGAGTACAAGTCTAATGATAATGGTAGCAATTATCATGCTAACGAGGAAAGAGCGGAGTTATTTCGCGAGTCATCCGCAATGTGTCTTATTCTTCCTCATTCACCTCCTCCTAAGCACATAGCACTTGAGATTTTGGACACAACTGACAATCAAGCTGTAATGACCACCGATGAGAGCATAACTCGAACTTGTCCTCTAGGAGAAGTCTTCCCTGCTTCGGTGATCTTAACGACATTAATTTCATAGTTAGTGACATTCTGGACGAAGTGGGTTCCGATTTCCACTTTTCTTAAGGGATTAGTATCAGCAAAGGTAGAGAAACCCCATCTTTACATCCATGCGAACACGGTCTGTAGATTAATTAGGGGGGTCATCGATGTCGTACACTTCACTTAAGTTCTCACACGCTCATTCTTGCGTACAATCGACTTTTGTAATTCTAATACTTATACATAATTTTCCTTCTTATTTCAAGTTCCATACTCGCAATAGATACTGAGCATTATCCTACAACTGAAATGAATTCAGAAGACACACTCTTGAGCCTCAGCCACTTCGCTACTATGAGACTGATGAAGAGAGGTGATAGAGAAAAGTTCGTAAGCATGATGAGGCTTATAAGGCACAACAAGATTGTCATGAAGTTGAGGAAGAAAGGCTAAACAAGAAAAGATAGTCTGAGAGGAGTCACTTCCCACGACATTTATAAGCATCTCCAAAAGGATTCATCCGAATGTTGTGGGCCTACTGCTCCTATGATCCCTCCTCGTTCCAACATTCTGATTGCCATCGTGCAAGAAATTCGATCCTTTTGGGCCATTACATCATCTGTTGCCCCTGCTTATTCCAAAAGCATCTCGAAACTTACGATCTCGGCTGGTGCGTCTCGCCTTCAAGCTACTTATCCGCACTTATTCCTTCATGGGGTAAAGTTCGACCAAGACATCAAGGTCGTTACGAGTGAAAGTGTGGCAAAAAAACTTAAAGGCAATCCAGAGCAATATGAAATTGTTTGACGATGATTTTTATAACGATTAGAAAATCGTCCAAAAATATTGTAATTAAATAACCGCAAGTGCACGTCGTAAAATTTTAATACATGAAGAGTGCGGGTCGGTCTGTAGGGAATTGAAGTGATTGTAAATTCTACTCAATCAAATTAACCTAAGTGTTTAAAAATATTTTAACTAAAATTGCTAAAAACAAACAAAAAGAAAGCTAATGGGAATATGAGAGTAGAAGGCGATTTAGAGGCAAAACCCTTCTCATGATCACACAAATCAACACAATGTAATTATGATCTCTCTTTTTGGTTATTTGTGAATTTAGTTGATGTGTTTATCCCAAGTATGGTCTATTTGTGCCATTAACTAGCCCAACATAAACCATCAAACTTTAACACACCATCCAAACCACTTGTCAACTCTCATGAAATGATAATGAAATTAAAAATAAAATCTATTTTAAGCATGATCTATTTACTATTGATTAGTAATTTAGACCATCAAATTCTGATTCTAAAATCCACTTCATTACCAAAATCATATGTAGATAAAAATGTAATTTGTGTTCATTTTTGTTTAATCATAACATATTTGGTGTCAATAACATAGGCTATCAAATTCAAAGTTAAACAACAAAATTTTACCACATCAAAAATTTCAATTAAGCAGAAAAAGAGATCAAATGAAATCACTATGTTAATTTTGTGCGATTCATGAGAGCTTCATCACCCTTCAATTGAAGGGGCTTAGCTTCTCATATTTGAGTTCACCATAACATAAAGCGATTTCAACATAAAAGAAGAAAGCTAATTGAAATAAACTAAAAGCTAATCTACTTGCATAAAAGAAAGAGATCTAAACTACTAACATAAGAAGAAACAAAAATGAAAAGAACATGAATTAAAGTTGCATGAATTAAAATTGCATGTGAATAAATTACATAAGAGTGAAAGGCTAAGAAACCATTAAAAAGAAAGAAAGTTTGATGTTTACATTTACGGCTACAACTAAACTAAAAAGAAGGTGGTAAGAGTTTCTACATGAAACATAAGAGGGTTTTATACATGCCTAAAACCTCAATCCACATTTTAGGGGACTACCAAAATTGCCCCTTAGGAAGTGTAACCTCTAAGTAATCATTAGCATGAAATCAACCCCCACTAACATGCTTTCAGTTTCAATTGACATATGCATGTGCATTTTAATCTCCATTAGCTTTTAATTGCGGTTTACGGGTTATTGGGTAGGTGGGCTTCTCCATGTTGCATAAATTCATTTATTTCCATCTTTCATTTGTCTTTCTTCTCTTGTGCATGCATACACACTTGAAGCCGTTTTCCATCCAAATTCCTATAAATAAAACAAAAATATGTAAACAAATATTCTCAAAATTAATACATATACAAAATTATCATTATCCCCCAAACGAAGATGGATAAATGATGATTCAAAAACAGTTTAAATTTTGCTTTAAACATGTAAAATACCCTAATATGCTCATTTATTTAAATAAAAGTGGATTAAATATGGAAGTAAAAATATGCACTTTCGTCTGCACATCAAATACCCCCACACTTATATTTTTATTCGTCCTCGAATAAACTAAAACTAAGATAAACTCGTTTTCGTAGGGAGTACGATTGCATTAAGCGTATACAACAGGCTGTTAAATCTCTAGGTGCCCCTAGTAGGACGAGTGTTGTCTCCTGAGGGTTTTCAGCGGATACTATCCACAAAATCCAAATGCAACATGAAAAATTCCTAAATGCCAGATTTATTTACAAAGATATGAATGCATGTTTTTGAAAATATTTACATATGAAGAATTTACTTTTAAATTGACATGAATAAGTTAAATATAAGTTTTAGCCGCTATCAAGAAACTTAAGTCCTTTTACTTGTCAAAATTTCCAACAAAAATTAAGTTATTATCACAATTAGACTCGGGTTTGGCTAGTTGTTTTAATTGATGACATAGTGCAACTATGAAATGGATCCTTAGTTGATTATCAAAAAATTTCAAAGTGGTATTTTTATTTCTTTTAAATAAGAAGTCAAGTCAAATAAGTGAAAATAGTGCTTGCATTTCAACTGCTTGTTCTCTCCATTTTTGAAAAGTATTATATTATTATTATCTACACACCTAACTCAGATAAACCGAGGCTAAGTATACCGATCCTGCACTGCCATTCGGACTAACGTGAGAATAGTACAGAGCATGACGAGTGTACACACTTGCGTATGAACACATGACTCTTGGTGTTTATTTTTATTAAATCTATTTACATACACCCAACTCAGATAAACTAAGGCCAGTTATACCGATCTGGCACTACCTTTCGTGCTTACATGAGAAGGGTACAGAGCATGGGGAGTGTACACACTTGCATATGAAAACATGACTCTAGGTGTTTCTTATTTTTATAAAAACCATTTTTTGTTTTATACCTTTTTCTCTTTTTTAAGAGAATTTTTTTGCAAAATCATCTTAGCACCACTTAACTTCGAAGACCAAAATGGTTATAGCCTTTGCTTTAAATCAACCACTCTTTTAAACAAGGATTTCAATTAGTATATACTTCATAATTATCACCTATGAATCTTCCTATATACTAATTAAACCATAGTTACTTGTAATCAGACTTTATTTTTATCTTTTTCGAGAGAAATAAATTTTCTGAAATTTCAATTTAATAACCAAAAACATATACTTATCCTATAGTTTCTCTTCAAAAGTAAATCAATATGCTAAAAAGAAAATTTGTTTTGAGACTTTTTAGTTTTTTTAGTTTTCGGTTTTGAAAAGAAAATGCAAAAAAATAAACCATGAAAAATCAAAAATGAAAATTAGACTCTCCCCCACACTTGATTTTGATTGTATCCTCACTATCAATGCAAGTGAAAGAAGAAGAAAATATGACCTATATTTACATGAAAATGAAACAATTATTATTTATACGACATCAGAAAATATATTGTTAAAGAGTAAATGAAACGGTCTTCTAAAGGCTAATTCATTTGTCTCGTTAAGTATGATAGACATAGCTTAAACATAGAAAACCAAATCATAAAAGATTTCAAAGTTGAATGTTGATTTGGAAAAACAAATGTCATATTATTAAAAATCGTATGAGTTGTTTTATTTTTGATGATTTTTGGAGTAGATAGAACAATTAGTTGAAGTTGAAGTTTATTTTCACCAAATTGAAAGTCAAGCTTATCATTGAAATTCTTCAGAATTATTGATTTCAAAATTAAATGGTGATTTAAGTCTAACCTTTGAAAATTTAACAACTCATCTTCGAAAAGTCCAAAAAAATTGTTTTCACTAAGTTCTTCTTCCTTTGTTGAATTCTTCACAACTTCATTGCATGTATCATGTTCAAAATCTAAAGTTGTTTTATTCAGTTTTTCAAAATTAGAAAAAAGAAGATAGAATTTTAAATTTGATCCACACTCTCAAAAGAATTGAATTCCAACTCAATTACCACATTTTCAACAACTTTATTAAGATTGTCATTTTCAATTTCAAAAGTTGTTATTTGAAAATTTTGGTAAAAGGTGGATTATTATTTGACTCATTACATGTTGGGATTTGATTTAATTTCTCACTAATTTCTTGTATGTTTCAAACAATAAACCTATGCAATTTTCCTGAATTTCTTACATTTGCTCAATGAAATAAAATTTATAATTATTAATTTGATAATTTTCAATTTGAACTTGTTGGGAACGAAAATTGTCAATTGACCATAACTGAAATTATTCTTATTGCCAAAACCATTTAAATAGTGATTCACATTTCCATTTTGATTTTGAAATTCATTTTGGAGTTCAAAATTAAATTGGCATGGGTTATAATCAAAATCATTTGAATTTTGAAGTGAATTCATATTTTGATTATTTTGAAATCCTTGACTTGAGTTATTGCACAGATTACTCAAATTATTTATCATTTGATTTTTTGTTCAAGTAAAGACCAAATCGTTTCAATTGTATTTTCATGAGTTGAGGGTTGGTCATCATTTTGAAAAAATTGTGGTGCAAAATTCGAATTGTTTGTATAATAGTTGTTATTAAAATATCCATAAGAGTTTGATGTGAAACTATATGGATTATATTGATTTTCACATCTACTTTAAAATTCTTACGAGTAGGGAAATTCAGACTTATTTTTATTCGGGATTTTTGATTTTGTTTAAATTTATTTTTATATTTTTTTCTTTGGATAAAAAAACTAAGTTAAGTAAAATGTACAATTTTTTAGTTATGGATTTTGATTTTTTATCTTTTTTTTAGATATGCATGAACTAATGCAATTAAATAAATGCAAGAACTTATATACAAATTTTCTGTCTTTAGTAGCTCCTAACCCAAAATTGTAAAACAATACTTTGTCTTAATTCAACAAAATATTTCTCAACCAGGTTAAGGACAGGAGTTATCGGTGCGCTACGAATCACTGTAGCAATGCAGCCGAAGGTTTAAGTACCTTCAAAGAAACAATCACTATAATATTTACGAATCAATGTAATATTTATAAATAATTATTGCTCTGCTGCAGCCTAGTCATCAAGAAAATAAATTATTCAAAGAAGACAACTAGTCAAGAAATAATTAAGCCCTAGGTGAGCTCATCCCTCCCTTAAGTCTGAAGTCTAACGGTTATTATTAGACAAAATTCTGCGCTGAAATGCAATTTGTAGGCCAAGGAAGGGTGATGAAATTCTCCACCTTATGTGGATTTGGGTATTGCCCTCAGAAAAGAAAATAAGATGGTATGAATGTAAAGCTGAAAATAATGTGAATTAACAATGCAACTATGAATGAAAGCTGATTTTGTTTTTGAATTTTTTTTAAAATGCAAACAACCAACAATGCAATGAAAATAAAAATAAGTGATAAGAGCACGATACTAGAGCGTGCAGATTATTAGCAATTTATTTTAATGCGGTAATTTTTTATATAGCAAGCAAGCAAAGAATTTTTAACAGCCGTTCCTTTTCAACCTGTACTTTGAAACCTAAAAATTCAAACAAGATAGATATATATTTTTGTTTTGTTTTTTAAGACAAACTAAAACAAAATTCCTAAACCAAACTCAAACAAAATTCCAAAAAAGAAAGATATAAGATTCCAAACTCATCCCATAAGAAAGCCCATTCACTAACCAAAACAAAATAAGATATATATCCCTTTTTTATCATTCGTACCTGAATAAAACACTACACTACACATAAATAAATAATCACAAATCAAAAATCCAAATTTTAGCAATCAAAAGTTCCTAAAACTTGAATGCGGTCAGTCGCTTAAGGTGAAGGCACAGTTTCAGGCATTCCCAGGAGGGGATTGCAATCGCATGGGTTGCAATTTGGGGTTTGGTTGCGCCTTTGGTAGGATGTGGTGGTCACGGCTGTAAATGTAGAGAGGAGAAGTGGATTGGCTTTTTTGGTTAGGGAGTTCTGGTTGGCAATGTAGGAAATGGAAATTGGAGTGGAAGTTTGATGAAGTAGCAGTGGCAGTTTGTTGTGTGTTTATTGCCTGAAAGTTGAAGGAGAGGAAAGTGGTTTGCAGGTTGATGAGTTTGAGTTAGATGAGCAGCGATTGGTAAGCGAGTTGATGTAGGTTGATAAGAGTGAATTGGTAAGCAAGTTTGAGGATGTTTGTATAGCAGTGTGTAGTTTTGGTTTGAGGGAGGTGAAGGTTGTTATGAACTTTTAAGTTGTAGAGGTCGTAGGTGGCAGAATTGTGGGGTTGTAGTTGAGGCAGTGAGTTGTGGTGTCGAGATGATGATGAACTTGCAGTGAATGTTGTTGTGGATACGGGTGTAGGCAAGTTTGTGGCAGTAGTATGCAAATGAAGGTAGTGACAGTTTCGTTATAGGCAGTAGATTGATGAGTGAAGTGGTGATGGGCAGGGGTTCAGGCAATGTGGCTATGGTGAAGTACCGTGGGAAATTGCTGGCAATTTGATGAGATGATTGGTGAGTTTGGTTGACAGTGGTTGTGAGGAGGAGCAGTGGTGCTGGTATGACTGGTAGCTGGTGTGTTATGGTTCAGATTGAGGAGAAAAATGATGTGCTGCAGGTTGTGATGGTGTTGGTAGTGCACAGAAGTGCGTACAGAGTTGGTGAAGCGTAGTGAAAGCAAATTGTAGATGATGAAGCTTGAGTGGCTTGAGTTGTTGAATGGAAGGATGGTCAGATGCAGCTGTGGGTAGGGGTGGAGCAATGACAGTTGTTATGTGGAGCAATTGGGTGGTGGTCTGATGTTGTTGGCAAGCAGGGTGATAGTATGTATGTATTTGCAGGCAGGAATGGATTGTTTGGTTAAAGGAGATGTTGTATGTATGACGTGTGTAGATGGTGGAAGGGTGCAGAAGAAGGCAGTGGATGTTGGCAAGGTGGAGTGAAGGTTGAGTTGTAATGCTTGATGTTGGAAATAAGGGACAGTGGTGAAGAAGTTGTGAAGTATGTTGTAGTTGTGTGGTGAAGTGGCGAAGTATGTTGTACTTGTGTTGGACGGTTGGTTATATTATGTGTTAGTTGTTTTCGTCCAAAGGGAAGATGGAAGTTTTGTATGGAGATGTAGATGGCGACGTTGATATATGGTCGACAGTTAGGTTGTTCCGTAGGATGTGGGTGAGGATGAAGTTGACAGGGATGATGTGTTTGGAAAGTTTGAAGCAGAGGATGGTTTTATGAGCACAAGGTGGAGGAGGTTATTGAGATGGTTGGTGAACTGGTGGTGTGATTGATGATGCACAGAAATGTGCATAGTTTTGATACTATGGCTTTGGTTTGAAGAGGATGTAAGTGGATTTTGAGCAAGTGGCAGAAGTATGTTGAAGTATTGAAGTGTTGTTTGTGTTGAAGGCAGTTGATGGATGTTGCAGCGGGGGGATATGGATGTGGATGTGGTGAAGGCAGAGGAGGGTCAGTGTAACGACTCGCTTTTCAGAACAGTTTAAGTTGACAACAAATCACACATGTCCAACTCAAATTGCATAAAAAAGCGGATTGTTATGGGAAAGAAAGAAGACAGAAGAAGTCAAAAAAAAATAATAACACAGAATCTCATAGTGAAATGAATAATATATAATATAAACAGATCTTTACTCAAAAAAACTGTAATATACATACCTCTTATCAGAGTACACAAATCACCAATCATCAGTCTGAACAGTTATAACAATCTATCCTCACAAATGTTGATAAATTTACACAAATAAAATCCAACGGAATAAGCAAGTATGAGAATACAATTTGGGCTCCAGCTCGTTTCCTGAGCTCCAAAGCATCCAAATCGAAATCTATAAATATGCTCGGTTTGATCCGAGCATTATTATAAAATAATAACACATGGATCGGTCTGGTAAATCAGCGTGAGAAAACACACCCAATTTGATTTTTAAAGTTACTAAAACCCTTTCCAAAATAAAAGTATTCTTAAGACCACGCCACACATAAACATAAACGGGTTTTACCTTAAGATAACCAAACCATTTATATAGAAAACATAGTGATATCATAATAATATCTAAGGGTGGAAATAATAATAGTCAAAGTATTTCCACGAAAGGGCCCTCGGTACTTTGAGAACGGTCCTCCTGCATAACGATTAGAGATATCCTTCTGAAGTATCGTACCCATCTAGTCGGGGTACTATAGGAAAAACATAACTGGCCTTGCTAAGACCGAATGCATCGCTCCTGGCATGCTAAAACAAATGAAAATATTGCTAGAAAAGGGAGCCGACTACAACCTATGGGTTTGCCAACCCTATTGGCCATGTCTTCTATCTCTGGTTTTAGTCATTCTCGCTGATGAGGCTACGTCCGGCATTCTAGCTTACGCACCAAACCAAAATAGATCACGGGATCCCACATGGATTCCCACACTCAACGGACCTTAGAATCACACATGAATTCACACATTTAAATAGATCTTGAAATCACGCATGGATTCCCAGACCCCAATGGGTCTCAGAATCACACATGGATTCAAACATCTCAACATAACACGAAACTCCTCCATAGAAACGTATATGGTTTCGTGGTGGTTATGTATTCGAGTCATCTCTTACGAGTACACTCTTTCACTTCTCGGTGCTCCATAAACGATTCGTCGATTTTCCAGAATGTTTAGTACCGGTTCTTTAGAAAATAATCCGACAATATATAAGAGCGGAGATCACCTCCTAACCATTTATGTGGATGAATCTCCCTATCATTTATCCTAGAAGAAAAACGAGTTTATACGCACAGTATAGCACCACTAATGGTAATTGTACCATATAATTTCCGTGTTTCTTCTAGATATTTCTAGAGTCAAAATTCTTCAGTGTTAAGTAGGGAATTGTTTCCCAACCATCAAAATTAAGAGGGATTACATATTTAGGCCAAGATTTCATAGTCGGTTATTTAACTATCAATTAGACAAACATTCAAGTAACGATTACATTTACCATTGAAATCACTAAGCCTCGTTTAATTCGATTTCAATCAAATGAATCTCTTTATCAAAAACAGTTATATACTTATCTCACTGGAATAAGTATATTCACAAATCATTTCTTTAATACTAGAGATTTTCTTTTAAATAGATATGTAAAGTATCTTTTAAATAGATATGTAAATTACCATTCGATATCAACCATGGATCGCAGCTCAATGGTTACGTCTTTGTCCCAAAGAGATCCAAATATAACTACAGGCAATCTCTACCTCTCGAATTACGCCATGAAATCAACCATTTCTTTCCAAAATCTATTTATTATATAAATATTTCCAAATCCTTTTATAAAACTTATCTATATATTTCAAAGTTTAATTTAGAGAAATATTCTTTTATAAATCTCAAACCATTTGTAAAACTTCCCTTTTCAAATTTCAAAGCACTTTCACATTTATAAACTCCTTTAACCAATTCTTTTACATGAAGGATTTCTCTTATAAACAATTTATTACATAATTATAATAAATAAAATTTTAAACGTCACAAAAATTTCTTAACCACTTTTAATAATATAAAAATACTTTTAAAACATTTATTAATAATGTAATAATTTAACCTTAACATTTTAAAATCTAATAAAATAAATAAAATTAATTAACTTTTGAATAATATTATTTAATGAAATAATTATCTAGTTTAAATAACTAATAAAAAAATAATTTATTATCTTTAAACAAAATAAGTAAACAATTAATTTTAAAAACTAACATTATTAAATAACTAATTTTACAAAACATTTGTAAAATAATGATTAAACAAAACAATTTATATAAATAATAATTAAATAACACCTTTTACCTCAAATTATAAAATTTGAAGTTAAACAACATTTATAACTTTCCAAATTCTGAAAGAGGCTTAACAATCACAATAGTACTTAACAAGCTACCATTTAATACACACATTTACATAATAGCAAGCATATATGTAAATGAAATCCATAATTAAAAATCGATGATTAACAGTTTCCTCATTTCCACCATGGCCGATGCTTCTCAAGGCCAGATCACCTCCAGTTCTCCACTATTTCGAAATTTGACTTCACCAATGATCATCCCTCCTCGATCCGCACCTACTCGACACCACCGCACCACTTCCGGTCCTCCATTTCAAAACGCGTTACATTCCCCTTCTCTTCGTCGATGGCCAGCTCGGCCTGCGCTAGAGAGCACCGTACACATCCAGATGGAGGCCAGAGATGCTAAACCCCTTCCAGATCTTGAATACGAACTCCTTATACTCAATCTCCTCCTTAAATGCAGGAAAAACCAAGCCCTAGTTCAACCATAAAAAAAACTTCCCTCTGTCGAGCATCCAGTTTGACTGCTGCAGCCTCTCCGAGTTCGTCCACATGTCAGTAACATTCAAACAAGATTTTTAGACCTTATTTGATGAATTTACGTTTAGCAAATTAAGAGATTTCGATTTTTGAATTGATAGGAGTTTGTTTTCCCCTTTTCTCTTTTTTTTTTTTTTTTTTTTTTTTTGAGGAAGCCACGTTTATTTTCTTGCCGGAGTTTTGAAGCTGGAAACCTGATTAAGATGAAAAGGGAAAAGTATGGGAAACACAACTTTGTATTTGATTTTGAAATGAAATTAAAAAAATAAATGCTTCTGCTTTTCTTTTTTTTATCAGAGCAAAATTTAGTACGGGGAGTAGACAAAAGAACAGGAGGTAGAAACATTGGTGGGCTGGAGGTACGAAAATGTTAAGGGGGATCTTATTTTTAAGTGGAGATTTCCGGCATTTCACCCCACAGATCATCGTTAGCGTTCGGACTCCGAATTGAGTCAATTGACCAAACAAGTATACCGTCGTGTTCAGAACAGCGAGGCAATCACAAATTAATAATAATACAAACCGGTTATTAGATTTTGTAAAATCACAAAATGCTGCTACTTGATGCCAAAACGTCAGACAAAAATTTAAATATTTTTCAAATTAAAAATTGTGAAAATATCAAATAAATTAGATTAAAAATACGTCAACTAAAATCGAATCGTAGAAATAATAATTTATTTTCTGATAAATTATCCGAACTGTTAATACTACAATTGAATTTATAATTGGTTTTAACGTTACTATTTATTATTTAAAAAGAGTTAAATAAAGCTATTGAATCTAGTATTAGATATTCAATTTATAATTCAATTATTAGAAAACGCTATCCGAATCCAAATTCAACAATTCAAATATTTTAAATAAGCATTATAATTGAATTATAAATTGTTAACTTCAACGCAATCACTATATTCTGATTATTAAGTTATTAAACTTGTCAAACCAATATTTTAATATTTAAATCAATTAAACATTTCAAAATCAAACAACCAAAATTCTGTGTCGTTACATTCTTCCCTCTTTAAAAGAATTTCATCCACGAAATTTCTAAGGTAAGGAAATACTACTATACCCTTCAATACTCGTTCCAAGTTACAACTAAAAATCAAAATTTTAGTTATCAAAAATCTCTTAAAATCCTCAGTAAAATTTCTAACACTTCAATTTACGGAAGATTCCGCCAGTGTCTCCTTTGCACGGCTCGATTGGAAAAATTTACAAAACATATATAATATACATCTCATCAACGATGAGACAGTAGGGAAAATTGTAAAAATATGATATGTAATCCAAGATGTGTACCTTTTTATTTTATTAGCAAGGAAGTACAATCAATACAACACAAAAGCGAGCTTCAAATGCGAATAAAACGCCATCTGCACCTGCTAAATACTCAGCAATGAATGAAAACATGTATATATAAGGTAATATCAATATATAGCATGGATTAACATAATAACCATACACATATGTTGCAAGAGAAACCACCAACAATAATATTCATCCAATTAATTTATAACAATGGTAATTGGCATTTTCTATGTCAACACTTGCTTTGTTCACATTCAATTCATTCACTTTCAATTCATTCCATTCAATTCATTAGATTTATACTCATTGGTTCACATTTATATCTCTATACAATTTATTCATATCCAATTAAATTTCATTCATTCAACCTTCATTCAATTAAACTTCATTCAATTGATTCACGCATTCGATTCATTCCAAGTCAATTTTAATTTCATTTAACTTCTCTTATGTTAAATTCAACTTCATATCTCAATTTCAGATTTTCTTTCTTATATATACCTTTTTCTCAAATTATAAGTTCAAAAACTTATTTTTCATATTTCCTGAACACTTAGATAGCAATCTCATAATTTAAACATCCAATTTTGTTTTAAATCAATTCATGTATATACATATCTCATTTGTATATCAAATCAAACTCTTGAATTATTAAAATCAAACTTGTTTATAAAGACAATACTCCAATAGCAAATCACTGTGGTAGCAATCCATCACTTAGAAACTCGAAAATGAACACTAATGATGCTGCGCAATCATCATCGGTATTATTTTCCAGCGACCGAAGTGAATTTAGTGCTTTTATCTCTTTAAAATCCATTGTAAAATATTTTTATTCAAAAATACTCTCAAAATAATCCTAGTATTATTTTTTCACAACACTTTGAAAATCATTTCGAAATCTCCAGGATTTAGATTCTGAAATTCTCAGTTAAATCCATTTTAATTTATAATCAATACTTCACAATTCACATTATAAATTCACTTCTTGTAGAACTCATTTCATAATTGTTTTATCATTGTTTATGTCGTAATTATAAACATCCAAACAAACTACATATAACTATAATAATTTAGAAAAATTATTCTCTTATATATAAAATATCATATAGGTAAAATTATTTCATTTACCTAATTTGAAAACAATACTGTGTCGAATACTCTATTTAAGTGTTTAGAAATCCCTATCGATACAGTTGTCCAGACCGTGTCAACCAGAATTCATAAGCCACCCAACAAATCAATTAACACAATATAAAACATTTTTATATCACTAACAAATGCGCATTCTTATATACACACTCAAACTCATTGTAGGGTATTACTAACTCTATCCCTAATGAGTTAACCCCATCAAAGCTAAGCTTCTCACTTAACCTTTAGCTCTGATACCAAGCTGCAACGACCGACTTTTCCGTACAGTTTAAGCTGACAGTAAACCACACATGTCCAAATCAAATTGCAAAAAAGACGGATTGTTATGGGACAGAAAGAAGATAGAAGAAGACAAGAAGAACTAAACCACACAGAATCTCACAAGGGAATGAATAATATATATATATATATATATATATATATATATATCTTTGCACAAAGAAAAAACTACAATATACATACCTCTAATCAGAGTACACAAACCATTAATCATCAGTCTGTACAGTTATAACAATCTGTCCTCACAAATGCTGATAATTTTACACAAAAAAATGTAGCGGAATAAGCAAGTATGAGAATACGTCTCGGGCCTTAGCTCGTCCCCTGAGCTCCAAAGCATCCAAATCTAAATCTGTAAATATGCTCGGTCAGACACGAGGATTATTGTAAAATAATAACACACTGATCAGTCTGATAAACCAACGTGAGAAAACACACCCAATTTGATTTTTAAAGTTACCAAAACCCTTTTTAAAATAAAGGTCTTTATAAGACCACGCTGCACATAAACACAGACGGGTTTTACTTTACGATAACCAAACCATTTATATAGAAAATTAAGTGATATTATAACAATCTAATGGTGGAAATAATAATCAAATGGTTGTGATGCTCGTAAAGTGTACATCACAACAATACTCGGTATGAAAATAAAAAATCTATAAGGCTCGTTCGCTAATTGGGTAGGATTTCCACAGAGGGGCACTTAGTACTTCGAGAATAGTCCTCCTACACAAGGATCAGAGATATCCTTCTGAAATACCGCACCTGTCTAGCCAGGGTACTATATGAAAAACATAACTGGTCTTGCTAATACCGAATGCATCGCTCCCGGCATGCCAAAACAAATGAAAGTAATACTAGAAAAGGGAGCCGACTACACCCTATGCGTTTGCCAACCCTATTGGCCAAGTCTCCTATCTCTGATTTTAGTCATTCCTACTGATGAGACTACGTTCGAATTTCCAGCTTACGCACCGCACTATAATAGATCACGGAATCCCACGTGGATTTTCACACCCAACGGGCCTTGGAATCACACATGTATTCGCATATCTCAAATAGATCATGGAATCATGCATGGATTCCGATACCCCAACGGGTCTCAGAATCACACATGGATTCCAACATCTCAACATTACACGAAACTTCTTCATAGAACCGTATATGGTTTCAGGGTGGTTACGAATTCGAGTCATCTTTTACAAGTACACTCCTTCACTTCCCGACGCTCCATAAACCATTCATCGATTTTCCGTAATGCTCAATACCGATTCTTTAGCAAATAATCAAACAATACATAAGAACAGGGATCACTCCCTAACATTTTAAGTGGATGGATCTCTTTATCATTTATCCTAGAAGAACAACGAGTTTATACGCACAATATAGCACCAACAATGGTAGCTGTACCACATAATTCCTGTGTTTCTCTAGATATTTTCAGAATTAAAATCCTTTGGTGTTAAGTAGGGAAGTGTTTCTCCGCCATCAAAATTAAGAAGGATTACATATTTAGGTCAAGATTTAATAGTCGGTTATTTAACTATCAATTAAACAAATATTCAACCAATGATTACATTTCCCACCGAAATCAATAAGCCGCATTTAATTTAATTTCGATAAAATGAATCTTTTTATCAAAAACAGCTATATACTTATCTCATTGGAATTAGTATATTCACAAATTTCTTTCAAAAAAACTAATTTTTTTTTTAAAATAGATATGGAAAATACCATTCTGTATTAACCGTGGATCGTAGCTCAATTGTTACATCTCTATCCCAGAGAAATCCAAACATAACTGCAGGCAATCTCTACCTCTCGAATTACGCCATGAAATCAACCATTTCTTCCCAGAGTCTATTTATTTTATGAATATTTCCAGATCTTTTTATAAAACTTCTTTATAAATTTCAGACTTTAATTTAAAGAAATATTCTTTTATAAATCCCAAACGATTTGTAAAACTTCCCTTTGCAAGTTTCAAATCACTTTCACATTTAAACTCCTTTAACTAATTATTTTATGTAAATGGTTTCTTTTATAAACAATTTATGACATAATTATAATAAACATTAAACGTCACAAAAATATCTTAACCATTTTTAATAATATAAAAATACTTTTAAAACATTTATTAATAATATAATAATTTAACCTCAACATTTTAAAATCTAATAAAATAAATTTAATCAATTTTAAAATAAAATTAATTAACTTTTGAATAGCATTGTTTAATGAAATAATTATCTAGTTTAAATAACTAATAATAAAATAATTTATTATCTTTAAACAAAATAAATAAACAATTAATTTTAAAACATTGGTAACTTTACTAAATAAATAATTTTACAAAACATTTGTAAAATAATAATTAAATAAAAAATTTGTATAAATAATAATTAAATAAGACCTTTCACTTCAAATTATGAAATTTGAAGTTAAACAACATTTATAACTTTCCAAAATTTGAAAGAGGCTTAATGATCATAATGGTACTCAATAAGCTACCCTTTAATACATGCATTTACATAATAATAGGAATATATGTAAATCAAATCCATAATTAAACAACTGATTGTTAACACATCAATTATCCCGTATAATCAATTGACACTTAAATAAACGTCCAAATTAATCTAATTGCAAAACGGGAATTCGTTCTGCTAACCAATGTTGTTTAAAATAAAAATCTTCCATTTATTATTCAACGATGTTTATTTAGACAAATAGATAACACCACGTGTATTTAAATTTAGTTATGTTATAATTAAACTATGTAATTAAATAAAATTCTATTTATCAATTCCATATATGATTCAATACTTGGAATAAGTACAAAAATAAACTCAAACATATCTAATAGCATTTCAAGATGCTATATCGTGATCCTAAATCAGGTTCAAGCAATCTAATAGCATTTCAAGACGCTATATCGTCATTCTAGATCATATTCAATCAATCAGCCAATTTAATCAATTCAAACGGATATAAATAAATTTAAATTACACGGTACTATGCTGGTAAATCAGAAGGGTGAGTTTAACTCACTTTAATTCCAATTAGCGCAGAAACGTTCCGTTTGAATTCAAATTGAACCCGCGTTCAATTTTAATCCAAATCCCTACTGGCTTCAAATTGTTCCAATCTAACTCTGCAATGAAGTATATGTTATTACGAACATAACGCCAAAAGTCACATTCGAATCTTACCTAAAACGAGAGAGTTATTAAGCTAATAAGATCTAAGTTAAACATAATTATAAATCCTTGATTACTTAATTACTTTAAACATTATCCGTAATCATTCTTCCCCAATTTCATATTCTCGCTTCCCAGTTTCCTTTATTTCACCATGATCGATGCTTCTCAAGGCCAGATAACCTCTATTTCTCCACTATTTTGGAATTCGACTTCACCAATGATAATCCTTCCTCGATCCACACCTACTCGACACCACCACACCACTTCCGGTCCTCCATTTCAAACCGCGTCACATTCCCCTTCTCTTCATCGATGGCCAGCTCGGGCTGTGCCAGAGAGCACCACACACACCCAGATAGAGGCCAAAGATGCTAAACCCCTTCCCGATCTTGAATACGAACTCCTTGTACTCAGTCTCCTCCTTGAATGCAAGGAAAACCAAGCCTGAGTTCAACCACAAAAAAACTCCACTCTTTCGATCATCCAGTTTGACTGCCGCAGCCTCTCCGAGTTCGTCCATATGTCGATAGCATTCAAACAAGATTTTTAGATCTTATTTCATGAATTTACGTTTGGCATATTAAAAGATTTCCATTTTTGAATTGATAGGAGTTTGTTTTCCTTTCTTCTCTTTTTTTTAGAGGAGGCCTTGTTTGTTTTCTTGCTGGAGCTTTGAAACTGGGAACCAGATTTAGATGAAATGGGGAAAGTATGGAAAACAAAACTTTTATTTGATTTTGAAATGAAATTAAAAAAACAAACGCTTCTACTTTTCTTTTTCCGACAAGAGCAAAATTGAGTACGGGGAGGAGACAAAAGAACAGGATGTAAAAATGTTGGTGGGCTGGAGGTACGAAAATGTCGAGAGGGAACTTATTTTTAAGTGGAGATTTTCGGCATTTTGCTGCACAAATCGTTGTTAGCATTCGGAAACCAAACAAATATACGCGCGTTTCCAACGAGACGATCACAAATCAATAATAATATACACCGGTGATTGAATTATGTAAAATCATATAATGCTTCTACTTGACGGTAAAATGTAAAACAGAAAAATTGAATATTTTTCAAATTAAATAAATTAGATCAAAAATACATCAACTGAAATCGAGTCATAGAAATAGTAATTTATTTTCTGATAATCTATCCAAACTGTTAATATTGCAATTGAATTTACAATATATTTTACCACTACTATCTATTATTTAAAAAGAGTTAAATAAAGCTATTGAATCTATATAGATATTTAATTTATAAATCAATTATTAGAAAACGCTATCCAAATCCAAATTCACCAATTCAAATATGTTTAATAAGCATTATAATTGAATTTTAAATTGTTAACTTCAACACTATATTCTAACTACTAAGTTATTAAACTTGTCAGACCAATATTTTAATATTTAAACCGCTTAACCATTTCAAAATCAAACGATCAGAATTTCGAATCATTACAGTCAGGCAAGTGTGAAGATTATTAAACAAAGATGAATGAAGTGCTTGAAACAAAATAAAATGCATAGTTTCATTTGATGCACCGTTAACAAATAGTTTCCATTACGATATCACAACTGTAGCGTCTTCCTCATCATTATCTCGAATCGTAAACTCAGCGATGAAATCTGCAATGCATGTCCATTAATTTCTCTCCGATGATGATAAGTCAGATCGTACTGGCTTAGTTTGATGTTCCATTTTTGCAGTCATCCTAAAGTCTCGGGTTAGTAGAGTATCTATTTCAAAGGTAGATCCATTAACACTATGATTAGGAGAGATTGAAAGTATGGTCGTAATTTTCTTGATGCTACTAATAAGCAATACGCCAGTTTTCCCAACTTCAGGTAGTTTCGTTTAGCTCCAGTGAAGCGTTTTCTAATGTAGTAAATGGGTCACTAAGCCCTAGCCTCCTCACGCAAAAGTGTAGCATTTAGCGCTTTAGGAGACACTGCTAAGTAAAGGAATAATTCTTCTTCATCCATTGGTTTAGATAGAACTGGTGATATCTTCATATGTTGTAGCAACTCCTCGAAAGTTATCTAGAAATTCTGATTCCAATATTCCAAGTTCTTCTTACCCTTCTTCAATGCGTCAAAGAATGGTTTGCACTTGTCCATTGCTCTAGAGATGAATCACTCAGTCCTGTCATTTTTTCATTTAAACTTCGTTAATCTTTCTTTATCGTAGGGGTTGTGACATTGCACAGGGCGATGATCTGTTTTGGATTGGCCTCGATACCACTTGCGTTCACGATGAAACCAAGAAATTTTCCAAGGCAATGTCAAATGAACAATTCAGTGGATTCACTCTCATTCCATACTTCCGAAGGATCTCAAACATCTTCGAGAGATCATCAAAATGATGTCTAGATATCCATGATTTCACAAGCATGTCATTCATATACGCTTGCGTCATTTGTTCGATTTGATTCTTGAATATTGTGTTTACCAGCCTATGGTAAATAGCTTCAACAATCTTCAGACCGAATGGCACCACTCGATAACAGTACAGTCCCAAGTCCATAATGAAGCCGTGTTCTCTTGATCAGGTCATGCATTATGCTATGATTGTATATAGAATAGGAATCCATAAATGAGAGCAGTTCATGTCCCGTAGTTCCATCAACAAGTTGATCGATTCTAGGCAATGGAAAGCTACCTTTTGGACATGCTTTACTAAAGTCTGAGTAGTCGATGCAAGTTCAACACTTTCCATTTGATTTTTGGACCAATACAGGGTTCGATACCCCCCTTTGGATATGTCACATCATAGATTAAGTCGTTGGCTAGCAACCTGTCTACTTCCTCCTTAAATACAACAGATCGCTCCGGACCCAAACTACGTCTCTTCTACTTCACAACATGGGATTGATATTAAGTGTGTGACATGTTATCTTCGGCGATATCCCAAACATATCAAAATGCATCTAAGCAAACACATCAAGATTGGCATGAAGAAATTCAATCATCTCGCGTTACATCTTGATTCCAAGCTATAACCCTTTCTTCAAGACTCAAGTTGGGTCATCCATATCAACTGTGATAGCCACCGTAAACTTTGATGGTGCTGCCCGCTCATCCACTGAACTCTTTTTCCTGGTGTCCTAAGTCTTATCGAAGTGGCTATGGTCCACGAGCCATGGGCGGCTTTGTAATTGCTATGCTTGCGGTTCATGGCTGTGGAGAGACTTCCCTACATTCCTTCCATTTTCGCATCGTTTGGCTTCATGCAGTTTGGTGAATAACATTCTCTTGCAATGCTCTGGTTTCTCATATTACTCCAACCCTATTTTCCATTGGGAATTTCATTATAAGGCACCATGGAGCCAAATTATTATGAAATCAGCTAGTGTTGGTTGACCCAAGAACCATACTCTGTTCTCCTTCTCCAAGTTCTATAGGTAAGTCAATTATCCTGACTGGCTGTTTTGATTCACTAGTAAATCATAGAATCTTCTTCCTGTAAGAAGTCACATCCTTCATGCTAATCTTCATCTGATCGAACATTTGTTGAAATAAAATGTTAACTGAACTTCCACTATCAACCAACACTCGATGCACAATTACTGGCCCAATCCTAACCGTTATCACCATTGGGTCGAGAGTTAGTGCCTCTATGCCTTTAGTATCCCGATTCCAAAATATGATGTCATCAGTTATCATTTTTTATTTCTTGGTTGGGGCTTCATCTTCAATAGCCAACAAGTTTCCTTAAGAGCATGCTTTAACAAACTAGCATATCGCTCCATCTCGCTCCTGTTTTTGTACACTAGGTGAGGGCCTCTGTTGATGGTACTTATAACAAGTCTCTGGTCCATCCATCTGGACCCTTTTTCATTGGGTCTAGACTGATTTCCTTGAGTATTCAAAACTTGGGGACCAACAGCTTGGTTAGAATGTTGAGATTTCTTCACGTACTACTAGAGCCTATTGTTTCTTATCAGTTCTTTAATTAAGAACTTCAAATGTCGACAGTCATTCGTGTTATGACCATGGATTTCATGAAAGCGGAAAAACTTCTCTGATCTCTTCTATTGCTTAGATTCTTCCCACTTGGGTGGCCTGTTGTATCGTTCAGTCCCTTGAGCAGCAAGGTCAATGTTCTCCAGACCGTTACCTAAAGGCATATACTCTTCAGGTCTTAAATTCCTAATTCGCTTTCCATTCCTTTCATGCCTACCGGAGTTCTACTTTCTCATTTTCTAATTCATATTCTTCCCTGCATTTCCTACAGTAGCTCCAGAACTATCTCCATCCTGCTTAACTACCACATTACTTTGAACCACTTCCTTCGATTGCTCATTGGCGGCCTACCTTCCATCTCATCTGCCTCTTCAAGTCTCAGAAACTGGCTCGCCTTCTTGTTAAATTCCTCGATGGTAGCTGGTTACTTCATCTTAATCCACCTACCTAAATTCATGTCTAGATGAATTGCTTGGACTAGAGTCATAAAGATCATATCCTCCTTTGGATGGCTTACCTCGGTAATTACAACATTAAATGGATTCATGAAAGATTTTAGCGACTCCTTGGGTCTTTGGAAAAAGCCAGATAAGGACATCACATCCTTTGGTGATGCTATATAAAGCCTAAACTGTCCTAGAAACTTTCTTTCCAACTCATTGAAGGTAGAAATTAATCGTAGCGACAGTCTAGTAAACCGAATGGAAGTGAGCCCTTCTAAGAAGATAGGAAAAACATTGGCAACAAACAGTGTCCGTAGCTCTAGCTCCATCGATATGCCAATAGTATTTGTACAAATGTTGTTTAGGATTATTTTTCCATCATATGATGGCATAGTCGGTATAGTGAACTTCTTAGGATATTCTTCTCTTAGATTGTTTTCTATGAATTGAGTTTGGTTGGGTGTAGAACCCCAATCTTCGTTCTTCCTGCCCAGACTCTCCTGCACCAACCATTTGACCATGTCAGCGATGTACTCCTCGCTGGCGTAATAAACTGCAGGAGACTGTCAGAGGCTACACCAAGTGTTTAACTCCACAAACGGTCTTGGCTTGCCAGCTAAAGCCTGGCTTCTCCATTCTCCAAAAAAAACCACTCCTGTAGAATTCTGTATCACATGGTTGGTCTTACTATGGCGGCTTGAACTTCATTCCTATTTATAACGGCATTCAATTCCAATCCACCTCCATTAAGTTTCATGTCATCCTCTGAGTTAGAGACAAGCATTGAGATAATCTCTTAGGGAGTATTCACTCTCAAATTTGGGTTTGCAAAAGACTGTTTTCTAGT
Source organism: Allium cepa (assembly GCA_030765085.1). Lineage (NCBI taxonomy): Eukaryota > Viridiplantae > Streptophyta > Magnoliopsida > Asparagales > Amaryllidaceae > Allium > Allium cepa. Next base: position 449,524,328 of record CM060931.1, read on the forward strand.
GGGAGGAGTACTTCGGTTGCCTTTTATTGCAATTCCTGTAGCTTTAACAATGACCTTGTTCTGCTTTTGTTTACCGTTACTTCTGTTGAGGCCAAAAAAGAGGAATTCTCTTGTTCATAGCAGTTGCACTTTCTTGTCCAACTCTCGGAGCACCTAGTGGTTGTAGTGCTAGCAAAGCATCGATCTTATCCATGAGAGCCTTTTGGCTATCAACCATTTTTTGGTTGAAATCAATAACCATCTGGTTAAGCTCTCCTTTGGTTACAACTTCCTTTTCAATGGAGGATCTTGGTGCTTGATTTCCAATATTAACCTCTGTTCTGTGATTTTTAGTGTTGTTAATTTTAGTTTGTTGGGTGTTTGCTTCATTACCACCAACTATTGCTCCTATGGATCTTCAAAAAGCAATTCTCTGTTTTCTAGGTTCCATTGATTTCCAACAGCAGCCCTACAAATCCTCGAAGAAAATCCCCTAGACCTGACCGCTGGTTTTCTTATAATCCAAAATAACAAGCTAGAAGTATGCCTGGATTCAGATTCTCTCAATAAAAGCAACAAAATATTAACGCCAAAAATGGATCAACGCCTAAGAATAGATTGTCAAAAACCTATGAGACCTAGATCTAACAAATAATAGTAAAAGTAAAAGAAAATAAACACGAATAAGATAGAGAGACATATTTTTATAGTGGTTTGATAATTTTTGTCCTACGCCCACTTATAACTTTGTTTCTTATCGAATTGATAGTGTTTGTTGGTGATTACAAAGGGTTTAAGAGAGAATGAGTCACAAGTAAAGAGGTTAGACCGATTCTAAATCTTTGAATTTCCTAATGCTGTCTGCTTAGGTAACTATTGTGTAAAGGAAGAAGATGAAGATGAGACAGAGCTGCTATGTAGTGATGGAAAAAACCAGATCCTCTTTTAGTTGCTCTATGATTGTATTCATAGGGGTAGCGGTCATTTTGGGCCAGAAGAAGGGTTCGAGCAGAGTCCAGATGTCAGCCTAAAGAAGTAACAAAATGGTAGGACCCATCGACTTATTGCAACATGTTGATACCGACATGTTTTTGTTGATCAAATGTGATCAAATTTTTTTGCACTCTTCGTGCTACTTGATTTGAAGTTGTCTTATGTTATTTCTATGGATCGTTGGTTAATTTTGATGATCTTTCCTTCGTTGCTGGGTTTGTTCTACTATTCAAGCTACTAACTCTTCCTCTGTAATTGGTTGTTCAGAATCCTTGGCAATCTATTAAGTAAGCATAGAAGAAGTAGAGAATGACTCTTGTAAAGTATAAGTGAGAAATAAGAAGTCAGGGAAGTCACCATTGACATGATCATGTTCTCCTTAGCATATTTTGGAGTGAAACTTCTTCGAGCTATTCCTTTGCCATAACTAGGTTTTCTTCGTAGATTTCAAGCCGTTTCATCTCTGTTTGGATTTCTAACTTTTGTTGATTTTTGCTTGGTTAAAAACCCGGTCAACAATATGAATACAAGCAACTAACAACTATTATTATCACACATAATAAAGTTTAAATTTTTGTTATTAAAAGTGAGATTACTCACCAAAATCAACATCTATCAAACCAAAGCTACTACAACCTAACACCAACACCCAAATCTAACTTTTCTTTTCAAATACTTGCTTTTTAAGGCCTTAAGAGGTGGGGGTGGGCGTGGCCTAGGTAGAGGAGGGCTCGACCTTAATTTGAAAATAGTTTCTTGGACTTTTTTTGGAAGAGAGGAGTGTAAAGAAGAAATGAAATATTTTGGCTATTGTTTTAAGGTTTAGAGTAAAAAAAGGAATTTTAGCTTGAAAAGTTCAAAGAGGCCATGGAAATAAAAGAGAAACTTGGAATAGAAGAAATGAAAGTTTTGAAAATGAATGAAGTGGAGTAAAATGAGAACTGAAAAAAAGAAAAAGAAATTTGTTCTTACATAAAAAGAAATATAGAAATTACCCTTTTACCTTTGGCCATTACCCTCCATATTGTAATGCCACATCACCCACACTTTACCCCTTTACACACTCAACTTCCAATCCTCCTCCTCTCATCACATCACTTCACTTCTTTTACATGACATGATGTTATCTGTTATCCCGCCTTTTGGCAATGCCGTGACACCAAAAACTAACTGGAACCAAAGACAGTCTTCCTCGATTGCCAGTTATACATAGGTTCACTACGAATATCAATGAATTTTGTCCGAGTCCGGATAAAGTTACAATTGGCAAGACATGACAAGCGAAGCTATGGAATCCAGCTTTCCAAATTTCAAGTCATTCCAAGTTCGTATGCTCAAGATATGATCGATGCAACGTTGAACGTTGTTCTTGTTCGTATCCATCGGTTTTAGTGCACTTTATATCCATCGATTCGTGGGTCTTGTTCGTATCCACAAATCATACACCGTTCGCATCCATAAAGCGTGCCCCACTTCGTATCAGTTCAAGCTCATCCCACTTCGTACCCATCACCATGCAACTGTCTTGTTCGTATCCATCGAAGATGATCTACTTCGTATCCATCAACGAAAGCACGAGTGTCTAATTCGTATTAATTTAGTTATGCAATCATTCGATACGAACAGGACAACGCTACCAATCGATATGAACATGGGCATCACCGGTCGATATAAACAAGGTAATGCGACTGATCGATGCGAATAGAATGATTAAGATCGATATGAACAAGGCAAAAACCTTGGAATGACTTGGTCAATTCGGCATCGAAGCTGGAGCGATCCAAAAGTCAAGCGCCATGACAACTCGCTAGCACGTGCTCAACATCGAGTCGAAATGATCGATACGAACAATATCGATACGAAGGGGATCGTGAACCAAAAACTCTAATTTGCATGGATCATAACCTGCAATCCCCAAGTCCAAATGCTAGAAATTTTCATAGGAGCTCACGTACGACCTAAGGAATGTTCATGCCAAATTTTGGCTCGATTGGATCAAATCTTGATCGATACGAAATTCGTTCGTATCGATCACGGATCGAGTCAAAATCACCTGGGATTGATCGCGTGGGCCCACTCACATGCCAGAAGAGGTCTTTCAAGATCTGAGCGAGATATTTGCAGCCTGCGCCTATAAATAGCACCTCAAGGCCTACAGAAAAGGGATCGGGGATTCTTCTATGTCCAAACTCTGCCGAATCCGTTTTTGCACTCCAAGGCTACTGTTGTGCTCAAAATCATCGCTGTAATCCGCTATAGTCAATTGTAATTAGCAAGAAAACATCAATAAAGTGATCAACTTCAAAGTGGATGTAGGTCGAATTGCCGAACCACTAAACTCTGTGCTCTTTACTGTTTTCTTCTTAATTTTCTAAGTGTTCTTCATTTTTAATTCTCTACATAATTGTTACCTATGATCTGTGATTGTGAACTGGTGCTTTCATCGACAATTGGATGTTTATGGCTATTTTTGGCGCAAACGTTTTGGTGCTTTCACCGAGAAGGCTAAACTCAGGGACCCTAAAGCTTAGATTTCAAATTTGAAAGTTTGAAGACTTGGATCTGGAAAGCAATGGCAAGGCAATCGGCCAGAAGACATAGGACTGAAAGAAGTCAGCATGAAGGGAGTCAAGAGTCTTCCTCAGGAGCAAATCAGGCCTTAGTCTTCATCACCCGGGACGAGATGGAGATGATGATGGGAGTTATGCATGAAGAGCTTCTAAAAAGACAAGAAGAGATGATGCAGAATCTGCTTCGACAAGCTGGATAGACTGGAGTGAAGAATCAAGCTAACACAGCTGCAGGAGATGCCAGAGATAGGAGCCAGGAGCATGGATCAATCAGAACCCAGAACAGAGCGGGACCATCAGGAGTGTCCCTAAGGCTAGAAGGCGCTCATCGGGAGCGTGTTGATCCAACCTCAGGCAGGACACCAGGTGGAGCTGTTCAACATGACATTGACAGAGGGATTGGCTTCCATCCAGGAAATCAGATTCCAGGATTCCCTCATGAACTCGGGGGGTTGGTCAGAGACAAGGACAAGGAACACTGCCTGGCAACAGCGACAGACTGGCGGAGATGATCAAGTGATCCATGAGAGGTGGACTAGTGAATAGAGATCTGGAAGACATGAATAAGAGACCCTTCGCTCCCGCAATTAGACAGCCTAGGAATCCACCAAAATTCAAGCTACGAACACTGAAGACGTACAATGGAAGGATGGATCCTGCAGTTCATCTGGTATAATACATGAGGCATATGGAGGTGTTGGGGGTGTCGGAGGAGGTCATGGCCCGGTGCTTCCTATTGTTTTTGACAGACATTGCAGCGTTATGGTTCAGAAAACTTGAGAGCAAGCTCCATTGGAACATGGACCGATTTGATTGGGAAGTTTATGAGGCAATTCAGAGTTCACATTTCGAGACCCAAGAATGTGATGAATTTGGTAACACTAAAGAAAATAACTGAGGAATCTTTGAGGAGCTTTCTGATGTGATTTAATGTAGCGACAACATCGATGGATCGACCAGATCCATCCATGGTTTTGATGGCAGCTGTATCTGGCATAGATGATGGTATATAATTCAAGAATTCATTGACAAAGGATCCCCCTATGGATTTAGAAGAATTTTATCATGAGGCTAAAGGATTTTAATGATTAGAGGATGTAAACGCTAAAAGAGAGGAAGGCGAAGGAGTCGATGTTTATGCAGTCAAGGGCGGAAATCCTCACGAAAAAGGTGCAGGAACTGATAAAGGGAAACAGAAGGCCGAGGATAACGATGATGGGCCAAAGCGACCACGAAAGGAACTAAGATTCACCTATTATACGAAGTTGAATGAGACATTGGGGTGAAACCAGGATACCGGGGGGAGATTCCTTATCGAAAGTCAATGTGAATGGATCCGACCAGCAATGAAAGAAGATCAGACAAGTATTGCTTATTCCACGAGCTGAACAGTCATAGCACGAATGATTACAGGCACTTGAAGGATGAGGATGAGGGACATGTCCGGAATGGTCTACTGTCGTAGCATTTGAGAAGGGGAACAACAACAGTGGAACGGGAGCGGCCACCACCTGCATCAACTGGGAACGGCTCACGATCGGGGCGTCAGCTTGTCATCAATTGATTGAAATAATGACGAATAAGTGGCAAAATCCACACCAACATGATTAAGTCATTTACACATGTACAGGACCGCGAACGATCCTCAGGCATGCTCTGATACGACTGTTAATCGCATCAGTGTAGGTGTTTGTACTTTGACGTCTCTATATTGCTTTTTTTTTCATTTCTTATGTTTGGACTTGATTTTGTTGGGCATTTCTATTGAAAGACTCATTTTGAATGTGAATTTTCTATTTTTGATTCCACAATGGCTAAGCCACTTACATATGTACATGGTCGCGAACGGTCCTCGGGCATGCTCCGAGATAGTGATAAACCGCCATAACAAACAAGTCAAAAATTCACTTGAACATGAAATCTGATATTAATAATACTATGTCCCCCCGGGGTGCACACAATTCGCCTCGAACGACACCCAACCGTGAACGGTCACAATTCACCTCCAATGGCACTCGATCATGAACGGTCATAATTCGCCTCTAACGCCATCCGATCGCGAACGGTCATAATTCACCACGAACGGAACCCGACCGCGAACGGTCACAATTCGCCTCGAACGGCACCCGATCATGAATGATCACAAATCGCCTCGAACACCCCGACCGTGAATGGTCACTATTCGCCGCGAATGGCATCCAACCACGAACGGTCACATACCGCCTCAAATGACATATAATCTCGAACGATCGTCATTTACAGTCAGGTAAGACAATCAATCTCTTTTACAGGTCATCAACAAAATATGAACATCCAGCTCATGGCATTACAAAACACACCTTCCTACCACAAGGCATGTTTTGGAGGGCAAGTGTTATCTCGCCTTTTGGCAAGGCCGTGACATCAAAACATTAACTGGAAACCAAAGACAGTCCTCCTCGATTGCCAGCTATACACAGGTTCACTACGGATATCGATGAATTTTGTCCAAGTCTGGATCAAGCTACAACTGACAAGACATGACAAGCAAAGCTATGGAAGTCATCTTTTCAAATTTCAAGTCAATCCGAGTTTGTATGCTCAAGATATGATCGATGCAAGGTTGAACGTTGTTCTCGATCGTATCCATTGGGTTTAGTGCACTTCATATCCATTGATTCGCGAGTCTTGTTCGTATCCACAAATCATACACTGTTCGCATCCATCAAGCATGCCTCACTTCGTATCGGTCCGAGCTCATCCCACTCCGTATCCATCACCATGTAGCCGTCTTGTTCGTATCCATCGAAGACGGTCTACTTCGTATCCATCAACAAAAGCACGAGTGTCTAATTCGTATCGATAAAGTTATGCAATCGATCGATACGAACTAGACACCGCTACCAATCGATATGAACATGGCGGCATAACCGATCGATATGAACAAGGCAATGCAACTGATCGATGCGAATAGAAGATTAAGATCGATATGAACAAGGCAAAGACCTTGGAATGACTCGGTCAATTCGGCGTCGAAAGTGGAGCGATCCAAAAGTCAAGCGCCACAACAACTCGCTAGCACGTGCTCAGCATCGTGTCGAAATGATCGATACGAAAAGTATCGATACGAAGGGGACGGTGACCTAAAAACTCTAATTTGCATCGACCATAACTTGAAAATCCACAAGTCCAAATGCTATGAAATTTTCATAGGAGCTCACCTACGACCTAAGGAATGTTCACGCCAAATTTCGACTTGATTGGATCAAATCTTGATCGATACGAAATTCATTTGTATCGATCACGGATCGAGTCAAAATCGCCTGGGATCGATCGCATGGGCCCACACACATACTAGACGTTGTCTCTCGAGATATGAGCGAGATATTTGTAGCCTGTGCCTATAAATAGCACCCCAAGGCCTACAGAAAAGGGACTAGGGATTCTTCTACATCCAGACTGTAACGACCCAGAAATTTTATTAATTAAAATTTGAATATTTAATTAATTTTAAATATTAATAAGTGAATATATAAGTCGAATAAATTTTATTTGAATTATTGGATTTAATTGAATAATTAAATCGATAATTTAATATGTGAAATTATGGAAATAATTGAAAATTGAGTTAAATATGATTGAAAATGATTTGTAAAATTTTATTTTATCATATTGGAGTTAGAATGATATTTTAGAACTTTTAAAATCGAATTAAAAGTTTATTTGTGAAAATTGAATATTTTAATATTTAAATCGACTGTAAATTAGCCAATTTTTAAACAGTCTTAGAATTGAACGAAACCAGTTCCATTGGATCCGTAATAGTTAGTTATTACCGGATTTCAATTTTCGTAGCAATCGGAGCTATCGTTTGATCGTGGCAGCTCGAAACGCATCGAATTATTTTTAATATTAATTTGGCAAGTTAAAGTAGCCATTTTTCAAAAAGTCTCGGATTTCGATGAAACCAGTTTCATCGGATCCGTAATGTGATATTATTGTAAGGTTTCAAATTTCGTGTCAATTGGATTTACCGTTTGTCCGGTACAAATTAAAACGCCTAGAAAATCGTTTAAATCGGTTTAATTTAAATTGAACGTTTATTACCATAACTCGCACAGATGATCGAATTAGCTTCCGAAACCTGTTCTATTGTGTCCGGAACGCGGGGTAAACCCTAGAAACGTCAGTTTCGGCGCGTGAATCGGAGTTCGGAATTTCCGGATGAATAGTGTTCGTTCATTTCCTTATAAATAGCCCCCCACCCTTCATAAATAAATAAAAAAAACCTAAACCCTAATAACCCTAGCCGCCACCCTAACATTCAAAGGCCAGAAATGTCCCAACTTCCCCTCCAATTATCTCTCGATCCGTAAGTTATTTGCGAAAACTGTCAACATGAAAGTTGTAGATCTTGGCGAAAGCTTTCAATCCATACGGTTGAGATCGTGTTTGGAGCATCAGAGGGGGAGCAGGAGGGGGCCGACGCACGTATGTTGCGCACACATTTCGTGATGAAATAGGGGGCCGAGCTCATGGTGGTTGGGGCCGTGCATAGAGGAGGTGAAGGGCTTCGAGATGGAGTATCTTGATCGTGTTCATGTCGCTTGAATCGGAAGTAAAATCAAAACCTAATTGGGCAAATGGGTTCATGTGTTACGGCCGTTACCTGGAGATATGCGTGAGTGATGAGGGAGATGGAGTGGACGGTCTTGATGAGGGGCAGTGGATCCAAGGGCCAGGATAAAAGCAAGGTTATAAATATAAAGAAAAAATGTTGTAAATTTTAGTTTAAATCGTGTACAAACTTCAAAAATTCATAACTTTTTCATACGAGGTCGAAAACGCGCGAAACCAGTTGCGTTGGAATCGTATGGATGAGCACTATGCGATGGAGTTGGATTGGAGTCGTTTGGAGTTAGTGAGAATTTTGGGTAAAATTAAACGTCCGTTTAACTTTATTCGAAATAAATCGCTAAAGCGAAATTGAAATCAAGGTGAGAACTTCTCACTCAATCGAATCAGTTTTGATTTTATTTTAAATAGTTAGATTTAAAATATTTGAATGCATGTTTGAATGATGATTGTTATCTATTGATTGTTAAAATAGACATTATGCGCCGTTAGTAAGCGGATGTTATTTATTAAAAACATATACCGCGAATATTTCATAAACAGTGAAATTGGTATTATATATAATAGCAATATATATATATATATATATTGGCATATGTATATATTGGAGTTATTGATTTCCCGCATTTGTTTAGCGGATGAGACCCTATTGCGCCGTCTATTAAGCGGATAATATTTTAAATCCCATATACCGCGATAATTTCGTACTGGAGCGAAATTGGTATTGTGCTAATGTTTGTGGATACAGGAAAACAGGTTGGAGGGATCCAACTGGATTCCTCAACAGTTTTTATTTTATTTCAGATATTTTGATATTTGATGGATTATCATATCGATATATGATATCGTTGTTGTCGTGATTGACTATTTGGTATGTAGCATCATTGGACCAAATTTTGGAATTTTAAAAAGGATTTCAAAGTGATTTTTGAAAGAAAATGTTTATAAAATATTTTTGAATTGATCAATTTTAAATAAATAAACGTTATTATAATTTTTAAAGTTATAAAAATTATGATTTTTGAGAAATATAGTTAAAAACTGATTTTTGAGAATATGATGCTGATGATTTTATAAAATAGTAAAATCGGGATTTTTGAATTTATTATAAAAAGTTGAAAATATAGGATTTATAAAATTTAATTATTTTATGAATAAAAATGGTGAAATTATAAAGGAATTTAAAGATGTTTTAAAGAATAATATAAATTGATTTATATTAAGAGATTTATAAATTGATAATTTATAAATGAAAATATTTGAATTATAAAACGAGTTTTTATAAGTGTTTGAATAAAGTGAAAATGGATTGCATAAGTGAATGAATTTCATAAATAAATGAAGTTTCTAGAATTATAAACGGCAAACAAATAAATTATAAGTATTTAACTTATAATATGAACCTTTGATATATAATTGAGTTATGAATTGAATATAGGAAAATAAAGGAATTTATAAATGTTGTTTTATAAATTCGCAAATGACTTATTTTGATAAGAAAATTGTTATAACTTATTTATGGAGTTATATTCACGTTTTGACTGTGAATAATCCTTTAAAATAAAATGAATAAAAGGATGAAATTTGTTAACGTAGTATATTCACGTTTTTAAATAGTGAATAATATGTTAAAGAAAATGTTTAGAATGTGATATTTTAAACAGAATTAAAACGATCTAACGATGTTTTAAAATATGTTGACATTCGAAACCATAGATTTCAACATCTATTGTTGAAATAGACGTTTTCGAGAAATAAAAGGAAATGGTGGACTATAACACTGTTGTTATAGTAAATGCTTTCCGAAAGGAAATGTTTTGTATAGTATTGGGATTTATATATCTATCTTAAATTCGAATCCCTATACTAGTGATTTTGGGTTGTCGTAACGATGTTCTACGCACCATTCGTTTTGGCCCAAATAAATATGTTTAAGAGAATGATTTCCTTAAAGAATGAAATATATACTTAATCTCGATTTAAGTATATTGAATATTTTCCAAGTATAGAAAATAAAAAGATTTGTGAATTACTTATTTTTAATAAGTATGGAAATGTTTTCCAATATAAAGTGAATATTAGAGAATTTATCTTTTTGAAGATAAATTGAAATGAATAATTGAAATCGAATATTCACAGATATTTTGGATTATAAATTCACTATGGAATTTATGAATAGAAGGGGAAGTGGTTTAAAAATAAATATTGATTTATTTTTTAAGTGTGAAAATTATATATCTAGTAAAGATATTTTGGAAAATAAATAATTTGGAAAATTATTTGGAAACTGGTGATGTGTGCATATCCATTGATAGTTCAATAACCGACTATCAATATTTCCCTTTGAATGGGTAATTGATGTGAATTGTTTGAATGTGAATGCCACACTTATTTTTGAATAAGCGCTCACTATTCGGGTTAACCGGAAAAAGACCATGGGGTCGTATAACCCATTCCGAATATGTGATACGTCGTTATGAATTGCATTTGAAGATCGGTGTTGAAGACCGAGTATTTGCGAAAGCGATAGGATGACCTATCGATTGTCTCTGCACTGGGTAGCTCCTGGTATAGAGATTCCCTAAGTGATGGGAAATTCGATCGGGATTGTGAATACCTGGATTGCAAGGGCTTCGTGAGAAGTGCCTTCGGTTTTGTTCGATCCCGGAACAGACTTGTATGGATTGTATGTCTGACGTTACAAATTGAGATATAAAGCAGATTTCTTTCAAATATATTTCTGTTGGTGGCGGAGAATTTATTCTTTTAGCTTAACACCCTTCTCTGAGACGTACGAGCTCAGAGGTTATGTAGTTGAAGGTTATCAGCGATATATTCCCAATTTGGTAATGTGACATGCTGAGTGTTGCTGTGAAATGATCATTGTGTTGATTATTTGTGATAGGATCATTTATTTGATCGTCTATCTTAGTGATCATTTCTATGATCATTTGTTGACCCAAAGCATGGCTTTTGTATAAAGTATGTTTTTGTGGACGTGACTTCGTCGAGCCTCACACCCCGTGAATGGTCAAAACAGGAAAGAAGCAGCAAGGTTATGAGGGGTAGCGCCCTTTAGGATATGTGCATTTCCTTCTGGAAAAGGGTGGTATCATGAGATGGAGCCCAGATACTTACTCATGTTGAAAACACTTTATGATTGTGTGAATTGATTGCGAGCGCTCGGTTGAAAGGTCCCAAAGGACCGGGGGATGGCATATTCGGTCAGTTGTTACTCAGTTAGGGGTAACCCGGCCTTGTGTTGGTAGAGATCCGGTTTGGTTCTCGGGGATGTCCATCCAGAGGCATTCTCATGTGGCAATGGGAAGTTCCTTGGCCTGATCATTCGTTGGAAATCCAAAGAAACAATACGATCTTGTACGGTATTAGTTGTAGAACCTATCATTCACTTATGGTGGCGCCCCATTGTTTGGATGGTAGCTATAGTAGGCATAGTTCGGAATGTCTATGTTGGCTAAGATTTATATTCTACTTTCGAAATGAATTTTTCCTACACTATGCACTAGTAATAATATCAAATGTTCTTTTTAATGCGTATCAAGCATCTTTGACTATCATAAGGAGAAATTTCCTCCGATTCTGCGTTTGCATGTGTGTGTGTGCGGGAGGCCTTATGGTAGTCTCATTTTTAAAAGCATTGCGAATTGACTTTAAAAATATTCCTCTGTTTTGATTTTAAAGATAAATAAACTGTTTTGAGTTCTCACACCAGTCACATGACTGACTCGGAGTTTATTATTTTCCTTCCTAAACTCTGGGTGCCCACCAATTTCTACACGGGCAGTCAAGAGTTAGGTTTATCAGGATATTCTGGATATTCTGAAGTTGCAGGAGGCAAGCTGGATGGCATGGCGTATTACTAGTTATATAGTATTTCTTCTCCGCTGCACTGTTTGATGTTGTACACTCTGATGTAATGATAATATGATATGAGGTAATGAAATGTAATGTATAAAATGTAATAACTGATATAGTTCTTGTTTAAAGATTATTCATTTATTATTATATGTTGTTCCGCTGCGAATTGTGAGATTCTGATGTTGTTCTGTTGTTTTCTTTTTGTTCCGTTCTATTTTCTATTCTCTTTTTCCCTCCATTTTCTATCTTTTCCCTCTTCTTCTTCTCTTTCTTTTTTCTAAAAACCCTAAGTGTTCGGTTTTCCGTCGTTCGATTGCTCGGCAGTCGATAAAGTGAGTATCGATGTTGAATTTTCGAAAGTCGAAGAATCGGGTCCTTACAATGTGGTATCGGAGCAGATGGTTAAGCGACAACCATGGTTCTGTTGGGTATTACTCATTAGAGATAGAGTCAGTAGTACTCTAGATTGAGTTTGAGAGTAATAATAGCTATGAGAGCGTATTTGTTAGTGTATATAAAATTGTTTTATATTGTGATGATTGATTTGTTGAGTGGTATATAGATTCTGGTTAATACGAGTAATTAACGTTGTTGATAGGGATCTCTAAACACTTGTACAGAACAATTCGACACGGTATTGTTTAAATTGGGTAAATGAAATAATTTTACCTTGATTATATTTTTATATATAAAGGAATAATTTTTCAGAATTATTAAAGTGTATATAAGTTGATTGTTTAGTTGTTTGAATAATCTAAATAAAAGAATAATTGTATAAGCAAATGAATTATAAGGATTGAATTATAATTAAAGTGATTTACAATTGTGAAATAAACTTATATATATAAGAAGTGAAACTATATGAATATATTTACGAATATGAGTTGAAAATAAAAATGAATTGATTTATAAGTGAATTTAAGTTATGTAAAAACCAAGTGACGTTTATAAAATGTAATATAACTTAAGAGATGTTGAATGAAGTTGATATTAGTATCAAAGTAAATTAATAAAGTAAAGTGATAAATATGAACTTGAGTTATTTAGAATGAAATTCAACTTTAGAAATTGAATTGAATGAATGGATTAAATGTTAATCAAATTAAATGTAAATTTTGTTGATATGGAATAATGAATGTAAGTGAAATTCATTAAAATATTATGTTATTGGAAGTTGAATAGTTGAATTTGTTGTATGATTGTTAGTTGATTGTATATAATTCATTAAGAGTTAATGAAATTGGAAGCTAAAGTAATTGAAATCCAATTAAAAGTTAAGTGAAATTTAAATAGAATTGAATCTGATTTGGAAGTGAACCAACTTGAATATGGATTAGTGAATATAAACTAATTGAAAATGAATGTTAGTAAAAACATCCACTATTAATGAGTCAAATATGATTAAATTGAAAACCCAATTCATTGAATATTGATGAGAATATAAATGAATATTTGGTTGGTTGATGGTTGAACATATTGCTTTTGTTTCATTTGCTATGTTGGCATATATAGTTATTATGTTGCTATATGTTGTATATTGATACTATTGTCTACATGCATGTTCTCATGTTGTTTATTGAGTGATTAGTAGGTGCGGATCGCGTTTGCTTCGCATTTGGAGCTCGCTTTCGCGCTATATTAGCCGTATATGCTTGCTAATAAAATATAAGGTACATATCTCGGATTTAATACCGTACTTTTATACTTTTTTTTCCTTCGGGATGCCTCATTACTTGATGAGATGTATATTTGTGATATATATACTGTCATTTTTTTTCCGGATCGAGCCGCGCAAAGGAGACTATGGCGAATTTTTCCGGAAATTTAAGGCGTTAGAAATTTTTTTGAGAAAATTGGAAAATTTTGAAAACTTTAACTTTGATTTGGAATTGAAAGTTAAATGATATAGTTGTTTTGAAAAGATAACTAAGTATGATTTGAAAACTTAGTAAAGTTATTGTAAGAAGTTTAACTATGAATTTTGGGAAAGTTAATAGATTCTGTAACTTTTCTTACTTGATAATTTCAAGGACGAAATTCTTTTAAGGGGGGAAGATTGTAACGACCCAGAAATTTTATTAATTAAAATTTGAATATTTAATTAATTTTAAATATTAATAAGTGAATATATAAGTCGAATAAATTTTATTTGAATTATTGGATTTAATTGAATAATTAAATCGATAATTTAATATGTGAAATTATGGAAATAATTGAAAATTGAGTTAAATATGATTGAAAATGATTTGTAAAATTTTATTTTATCATATTGGAGTTAGAATGATATTTAGAACTTTTAAAATCGAATTAAAAGTTTATTTGTGAAAATTGAATATTTTAATATTTAAATCGACTGTAAATTAGCCAATTTTTAAACAGTCTCAGAATTGAACGAAACCAGTTCCATTGGATCCGTAATAGTTAGTTATTACCGGATTTCAATTTTCGTAGCAATCGGAGCTATCGTTTGATCGTGGCAGCTCGAAACGCATCGAATTATTTTTAATATTAATTTGGCGAGTTAAAATAGCCATTTTTCAAAAAGTCTCGGATTTCAACGAAACCAGTTTCATCGGATCCGTAATGTGATATTATTGTAAGGTTTCAAATTTCGTGTCAATTGGGTTTACCGTTTGTCCGGTACAAATTAAAACGCCTAGAAAATCGTTTAAATCGGTTTAATTTAAATTGAACGTTTATTGCCATAACTCGCACAGATGATCGAATTAGCTTCTGAAACCTGTTCCATTGTGTCCGGAACGCGGGGTAAACCCTAGAAACGTCAGTTTCGGCGCGTGAATCGAAGTTCGAAATTTTCGGATGAATAGTGTTCGTTCATTTCCTTATAAATAGCCCCCTACCCTTCATAAATATAAAAAAAAAAACCTAAACCCTAATAACCCTAGCCGCCACCCTAACATTCAAAGGCCAGAAATTTCCCAACTTCCCCTCCAATTATCTCTCGATCCGTAAGTTATTTGCGAAAACTGTCAACATGAAAGTTGTAGATCTTGGCGAAAGCTTTCAATCCATACGGTTGAGATCGTGTTTGGAGCATCAGAGGGGGAGCAGGAGGGGGCCGACGCACGTATGTTGCGCACGCATTTCGTGATGAAATAGGGGGCCGAGCTCATGGTGGTTGGGGCCGTGCATAGAGGAGGTGAAGGGCTTCGAGATGGAGTATCTTGATCGTGTTCATGTCGCTTGAATCGGAAGTAAAATCAAAACCTAATTGGGCAAATGGGTTCATGTGTTACGGCCGTTACCTGGAGATATGCGTAAGTGATGAGGGAGATGGAGTGGATGGTCTTGATGAGGGGCAGTGGATCCAAGGGCCAGGATAAAAGCAAGGTTTTAAATATAAAGAAAAAATGTTGTAAATTTTAGTTTAAATCGTGTACAAACTTCAAAAATTCATAACTTTTTCATACGAGGTTGAAAACGGGCGAAACCAGTTGCGTTGGAATCGTATGGACGAGCACTACATGATGGAGTTGGATTGGAGTCGTTTGGAGTTAGTGAGAATTTTGGGTAAAATTAAACGTCCGTTTAATTTTATTCGAAATAAATCGCTAAAGCGAAATTGAAATCAAGGTGAGAACTTCTCACTCAATCGAATCAGTTTCGATTTTATTTTAAATAGTTAGATTTAAAATATTTGAATGCATGTTTGAATGATGATTGTTATCTATTGATTGTTAAAATAGACATTATGCGCCGTTAGTAAGCGGATGTTATTTATTAAAAACATATACCGCGAATATTTAATAAACAGTGAAATTGGTATTATATATAATAGCAATATATATATATTGGCATATGT
Organism: Allium cepa; assembly: GCA_030765085.1. NCBI lineage: Eukaryota > Viridiplantae > Streptophyta > Magnoliopsida > Asparagales > Amaryllidaceae > Allium > Allium cepa. The sequence continues at coordinate 449,540,186 of CM060931.1, forward strand.
ATATATTGGAGTTATTGATTTACCGCATTTGTTTAGCGGATGAGACCCTATTGCGCCGTCTATTAAGCGGATAATATTTTAAATCCCATATACCGCGATAATTTCGTACTGGAGCGAAATTGGTATTGTACTAATGTTTGTGGATGCAGGAAAACAGGTTGGAGGGATCCAACTGGATTCCTCAAGAGTTTTTATTTGATTTCAGATATTTTGATATTTGATGGATTATCATATCGATATATGATATCGTTGTTGTCGTGATTGACTATTTGGTATGTAGCATCATTGGACCAAATTTTGGAATTTTAAAATGGATTTCAAAGTGATTTTTGAAAGAAAACGTTTATAAAATATTTTTGAATTGATCCATTTTAAATAAATAAACGTTATAATAATTTTTAAAGTTATAAAAATTATGATTTTTGAGAAATATAGTTAAAAACTGATTTTTGAGAATATGATGCTGATGATTTTATAAAATAGTAAAATCGGGATTTTTGAATTTATTATAAAAAGTTGAAAATATAGGATTTATAAAATTTAATTATTTTATGAATAAAAATGGTGAAATTATAAAGGAATTTAAAGACGTTTTAAAGAATAATATAAATTGATTTATATTAAGAGATTTATAAATTGATAATTTATAAATGAAAATATTTGAATTATAAAACGAGTTTTTATAAGTGTTTGAATGAAGTGAAAATGGATTGCATAAGTGAATGAATTTCATAAATAAATGAAGTTTCTAGAATTCTAAACGGCAAACAAATAAATTATAAGTATTTAACTTATAATATGAACCTTTGATATATAATTGAGTTATGAATTGAATATAGGAAAATAAAGGAATTTATAAACGTTGTTTTATAAATTCGCAAATGACTTATTTTGATAAGAAAATTGTTATAACTTATTTATGGAGTTATATTCACGTTTTGACTGTGAATAATCCTTTAAAATAAAATGAATAAAAGGATGAAATTTGTTAACGTAGTATATTCACGTTTTTAAATAGTGAATAATATGTTAAAGAAAATGTTTAGAATGTGATATTTTAAACAGAATTAAAACGATCTAATGATGTTTTAAAATATGTTGACATTCGAAACCATAGATTTCAAAATCTACTGTTGAAATAGACGTTTTCGAGAAATAAAAGAAAATGGTGGACTATAACACTGTTGTTATAGTAAATGCTTTCCGAAAGGAAATGTTTTGTATAGTATTGGGATTTATATATCTATCTTAAATTCGAATCCCTATACTAGTGATTTTGGGTTGTCGTAACGATGTTCTACGCAACATTCGTTTTGGCCCAAATAAATATGTTTAAGAGAATGATTTCCTTAAAGAATGAAATATATACTTAATCTCGATTTAAGTATATTGAATATTTTCCAAGTATAGAAAATAAAAAGATTTGTGAATTACTTATTTTTAATAAGTATGGAAATGTTTTCCAATATAAAGTGAATATTAGAGAATTTATCTTTTTGAAGATAAATTGAAATGAATAATTGAAATCGAATATTCATAGATATTTTGGATTATAAATTCACTATGGAATTTATGAATAGAAGGGGAAGTGGTTTAAAAATAAATATTGATTTATTTTTTAAGTGTGAAAATTATATATCTAGTAAATATATTTTGGAAAATAAATAATTTGGAAAATTATTTGGAAACTGGTGATGTGTGCATATCCATTGATAGTTCAATAACCGACTATCAATATTTCCCTTTGAATGGGTAATTGATGTGAATTGTTTGAATGTGAATGCCACACTTATTTTTGAATAAGCGCTCACTATTCGGGTTAACCGGGAAAAGACCATGGGGTCGTATAACCCATTCCGAATATGTGATACGTCGTTATGAATTGCATTTGAAGATCGGTGTTGAAGACCGAGTATTTGCGAAAGCGATAGGATGACCTATCGATTGTCTCTGCACTGGGTAGCTCCTAGTATAGAGATTCCCTAAGTGATGGGAAATTCGATCGGGATTGTGAATACCCGGATTGCAAGGGCTTCGTGAGAAGTGCCTTCGGTTTTGTTCGATCCCGGAACAGACTTGTATGGATTGTATGTCTGACGTTACAAATTGAGATATAAAGCAGATTTCTTTCAAATATATTTCTGTTGGTGGCGGAGAATTTATTCTTTTAGCTTAACACCCTTCTCTGAGACGTACGAGCTCAGAGGTTATGTAGTTGAAGGTTATCAGCGATATATTCCCAATTTGGTAATGTGACATGCTGAGTGTTGCTGTGAAATGATCATTGTGTTGATTATTTGTGATAGGATCATTTATTTGATCATCTATCTTAGTGATCATTTCTATGATCATTTGTTGACCCAAAGCATGGCTTTTGTATAAAGTTGTTTTTGTGGACGTGACTTCGTCGAGCCTCACACCCCGTGAATGGTCAAAACAGGAAAGAAGCAGCAAGGTTATGAGGGACAGCGCCCTTTAGGATATGTGCATTTCCTTCTGGAAAAGGGTGGTATCATGGTATGGAGCCCAGATACTTACTCATGTTGAAAACACTTTATGATTGTATGAATTGATTGCGAGCGCTCGGTTGAAAGGTCCCAAAGGACCGGGGGATGGCATATTCGGTCAATTGTTACTCAGTTAGGGGTAACCCGGCCTTGTGTTGGTAGAGATCCGGTTTGGTTCTCGGGGATGTCCATCCAGAGGCATTCTCATGTGGCAATGGGAAGTTCCTTGGCCTGATCATTCATTGGAAATCCAAAGAAACAATACGATCTTATACGGTATTAGTTGTAGAACCTATCATTCACTTATGGTGGCGCCCCACTGTTTGGATGGTAGCTATAGTAGACATAGTTCAGAATGTCTATGTTGGCTAAGATTTATATTCTACTTTCGAAATGAATTTTTCCTACACTATGCACTAGTAATAATATCAAATGTTCTTTTTAATGCGTATCAAGCATCTTTGACTATCATAAGGAGAAATCTCCTCCGATTCTGCGTTTGCATGTGTGTGTGTGCGGGAGGCCTTATGGTAGTCTCATTTTTAAAAGCATTGCGAATTGACTTTAAAAATATTCCTCTATTTTGATTTTAAAGATAAATAAACTGTTTTGAGTTCTCACACCAGTCACATGACTGACTCGGAGTTTATTGTTTTCCTTCCTAAACTCTGGGTGCCCACCAATTTCTACACGGGCAGTCAAGAGTTAGGTTTATCAGGATATTCTGGATATTCTGGAGTTGCAGGAGGGAAGCTGGATGGCATGGCGTATTACTAGTTATATAGTATTTCTTCTCCGCTGCACTGTTTGATGTTGTACACTCTGATGTAATGATAATATGATATGAGGTAATGAAATGTAATGTATAAAATGTAATAACTGATATAGTTCTTGTTTACAGATTATTCATTTATTATTATATGTTGTTCCGCTGCGAATTGTGAGATTCTGATGTTGTTCTGTTGTTTTCTTTTTGTTCCGTTCTATTTTCTATTCTCTTTTTCCCTCCATTTTCTATCTTTTCCCTCTTCTTCTTCTCTTTCTTTTTTCTAAAAACCCTAAGTGTTCGGTTTTCCGTCGTTCGATTGCTCGGCAGTCGATAAAGTGAGTATCGATGTTGAATTTTCGAAAGTCGAAGAATCGGGTCCTTACAAAGACTCTGTCGAATCCGTTTTTGCACTCCAAGGCTACTGTTGTACTCGAAATTCATCGCTGTAATCCGCTGTACTCAATTGTAACCAGTAAGAAAACATCAATAAAGCGATCAACTTCAAAGTGGATGTAGGCCGGATTGTCGAACCACTATAAACTATGTGCTCTTTACTATTTTCTTCTTAATTTTTTGAGTGTTCTTCATTCTTAATTCTCTACATACTTGTTATTTGTGATCTGTGATTGTGAACTGGTGCTTTCATCGACAATTGGGTGTTTGTGACTATTTTTGGCGCAAACATTATCTTTTACATTTTCTTTTATTTAAAGTTTTAAAAGAGAAGTGAACATTCATTTTATTACTTATGTAAATACTTTAAAGTTATTTTTACTCTTACCATTTCTTAACTAAAGCATAGGTTATTTATGTATGTGCATCTATATATACTCTAGTATACACAACATGTTCCTATTATTTTTAGAGGATGAAATGTCGAAAACCTAAAAAATGATTTTTGGTCACATTTTCAATTTTTCTCTGAACTAATTATTTTTATAAACCAAATTTCAATAAACTTTACCATCATTGGTTATTTCTTAGAAGAAGTCTATTTAAATTATAAAATCTACATTTAATAATATAAGCAATATTCATAAGTGATTAAATTTTGGGTCATTACACACATTGTAGGAACCGGGCCGATCCACAATGGAATAATTAGATATATTTCAAAAAAAATTCTTACTGGATCATTATTGGACCTATGTGGTCCAAATTCACTTAGAACTTTTCTAAATTTTCCTTTTAAAATTTTATTCATATAATTATGATTATTTAAAAATTAGTTTAATTTTATTTTATTTAATTGTATATTATGATGAGCGTGCTAAATGCATCCATGTGTATAGTGTAAGTGTAACGTATGAAAAGTGTGCATAGATAATATGAACGTTCTTTAAGTACTGAGATTTACACCACAACGGGCACATTTCCCCTTTGTATGGCTTTGTCATATAAAACATGATATTTTTCCTCTAATATATACATACATATACATATGTATGTGTACGTATGTATGTATATGTATGTATGTACATGTTTACATGTATAGATGTATATATAGACACAGAATAAATATTTTGCATAGCAATTCAAATTAAAATATACTTTGTTTATATTATGTACATGCAACAAATCAAAGAAAACAATATCTAATTAAAGTAGTTTAAATGCTTACTATTATACTTATACAAAACTCTATTTTAAATTTTTGAGTTAAATGCAAATACACACGCATAAATGATATTATATGAATATATAATTGTTGAATATACGCTTTGCGCTATATGATTTTTGTTTGATGATAATAAACATATATACATTCATATAAATGTATTTGGTAATGTACTATTTTTTTTAAATAAATATCTGTTGAATAAAATTAAATTACACAGGATTTGAATTTGAATTCAAACAGAACAAGTTAAACAGATTTTGAATTCAAACAGAAATTTTATTCAAACAATATTTTGAATAGTATGTATTTGGTTAGATAAATATCTGTTGAATAAAAATAAATTACACAGAATTCGAATTTGAATTCAAACAGAACAAGTTAAACAGATTTTGAATTCAAACAGAAATTTTTATTCAAACAAATATTTACTACAACTTTGATAGTACAATTTCAAGCTCTCACTATACATATACAATTTTGAATATTATACATGACATTTCACATTTACAGGTCACCTCACTACATATCACTCACACTCGTATTTATCTTCAACTGCATTCCAGTTAGAATCCAGCATCTGAGCAATCTGCAAAAATATAAACTAACGCAGTAAAATTGAAAAAGAAATATTTTTGCAATTCAAAAATAAAATATGGTTTTTGAAAATAATAGTTGCCTCAGTTATTTGGGTTTTTCGTCATCATTTAAATTTGAATTCATCATACACGAACAACTTGTGACATACACAGTGTATTACTGTATATGCCACAAGGCCGTGCACACCGATATATACACTTGATCGATTTACAGGGACAGGTGAGCACAGGTCAAACCCAAATGAAAAGCTGGGTTCAACTCACGTGCAATAACATTGAAAATCTCGAATCGAGCACAAGGTCAAACCCGAGTTTTTTGAAAAACTGGATTCAACATAGGGCAGGTCACAAGTCAAAAACAGTGTACAAAACTCAATGCAAGTTCAAGTCATCAAGTTCAAGTCAGACCACTGTAATAAGGCAGTAGTGTACATAGATACAACTACAACATTGACCAAAAGTGTACAGCAATGCAAGTAAAGATGACACAAATTCAAGCAAATGCAACAAAGATGCAAGCTGCAGCATACCAGTGACATGAATGCAGTGAAGCAAGAATATAGCAGCAATGTACATGTACCAATGATACAAGAGAAGTGAACAACAATGCAACAGTGTGGAAGTTAAACAGTGATGAAGCTGGAAATATAAAGACCAGCTACTCAATGCATGCAACATGACTCGACTACAAGAACATCACAAGTAAATCAGCAGGGCAATGCACAAATGCAACAGGTCACAGTGACACCATTAAGCATATGCAAACAAAACAAACTACATCAAGTAGCAAATCAAACCAGAATGCATCAGTGTACAGTGAGCCCGACAACAAAGTGACTCAAGACTGCAACAAACATCAGCAGGTGAACAAAAGACAGTGGAAATTACTCAACTATGGATGCGAGTACAAAATGACCAAGCAAGTGCACCAATGAACCATCAAAGTATGCAACAGTTACAAGCTAGAATACACACTGCACTAATCCAGACCAAAGCAACCTTATCTATGCTCAATGTACAGTGCAAACACATCAAGTAAATGATACAACATGACACAAATGAAAACTACTCAATGATGCAACATTTTAAAATGCACAAATATGCTATGTAGTGAAGCCGAAGCAATCAGGACAATGTTGAACAATGTAAATGTCGAAGTCGTGGAAGCATAACAGTGTCAATATTAAATTCATGAAATCAAGATCAGCATTGAAACAAAGATGGCCAGAGCTAAATTACACAGGGGCCAGAAATTCAAGAAGCCGAAATTACAAAATTGGAACAAGTTAAAAACCAAGTCGATGTCAAACATTATCCAGCATCAAGTTCGTGTCAAAATTTCAATGTTGAACAAGTCAAAGTCGAAAGTTATCACGAAATTAATTCAAAGTCGTAATCATCAAGCAACCAGAATATTCACATATGAATTAGTCAGAGAAATCATCAAACATCAGAAATTAATCGAACGGCCGAGGTGAATAATATGACAAATTCAAATAGAGAATATACGACGCAAATCTAGGGTTACAAACCCTATATAAACCACAAAACATCATCGGAAAATTTATTTGAGTTCGAGCATAACAAAGAACAAATCATCCAACTCGAATCACGATCGAGTTCAAGTATCAATTTAGAAAAGCAAAAGGAGACAGTACATACCGAATTCACAAAGCAACGAACTCGATCGAGCAACTGCAAAACATCCAATAGTCAACCATCAGAGAAGCAGCGAGCTAGGGCAACGTATAACAGATTAATTGAAGAATTCGAAGCCCCAATTGGAACAAAGAGCCGAAGCCCTAACTGGAACAAAAGGGAACGAAGCAAGCCGCCATTATTCTCACGAATTGAAACAAAAGGGGATCGGGCTGGAGATAACAAAGAAAGGAAGTGGGCCGGTCTTAAAAATAAAAAGGGTTTTTTGTTTATTTAAGGCTTATTTATATTGTTAATTAGTTTAGGGTTATTATCTATTGTTTTTAAATTATTGATTTTTTTTATTTTACGAATCAAAAAGTTAGTAAATCACCACCTAGGTTTAGGTAGTGTCAGATTGTCTATTTTGAATTAGTTCAGTGAGCAGGGCGTGCGAGTTTGCAAAGCTCTATAGGCGGGAGCAGTGTTTGCGAGTGAGCAAAACTCTATAGGCGGGAGCAGGGTGTGCGAGTCTAGTAGAGTGTTTGTGAGCGGGAGCAAAAGGGTCTGCGAGTCTAGTAGAGTGTTTGTAAGCGTGATACTGTTTAATTCTAATAGAAATCTGTGAATGCAGCAGTAGGCAGGGGTTGCCGAAGCTGGGTAAATTTTGTGTGTGATTTACTTTTCAGCATATTTATTTCTACTATTATATTTCTGTGTTTAATTCGAGAAAATTTGCTATAACCCTATTCACCCCCCCTCTAGGGTTAATCTAGATCCTACAATAAATTCATATATACATTCAAACAAAACAAAATTTTGAAACAAAATATAACAATATACAATTAGTTTGTGAAATAGAATGTTTCCATTTAAATAAAGGTTTAGTACTATACCGAATACAATTATAAAACTGGAATAAATCGTTAATTTAATGTTTCCCTTTTATGTTTCGATCTGCAAAGCCTGTTTTAAAATGATTTAAAACATAATACGTTTAAGTCAACATATTATGTTAGCAACAGATATTAATTGATGCAATTATTTCAAAGTATTATTCACAAAGCAACTTATATGTAAACATTCAAGTCAAAATCTTCTAATATGAAAACTAATTTATTGACAAGAGTATTCCAAAATTCAATTTAGTTCTGTTTTCTATTAACAATGATTAAATCAAATGACACAGGCATATATAGATTCATGATAGGAAGATCTTGATCTAGGTTGTACATGGATGAATCAACATGTAGAATAATAGAAAATGAAACAAAAAGGATCTAGAAATTGGTTTAACAAATTGGATAAATAAACATACAGAAAAGAGACAAAAATTATTATCATTGTTCATAATAAAGCAACAATGAACATAGGTAAGTTTTTTCACGATAAGAATATATAATTTGTAACGACCCATATTTTCGATCAGATTAAGCGAACAATTAACCACATATGACCCACCTCTAACTGAACGGTTATGTGGACAGTTAGAGAAAAGAAAGAATAAAGGAGAAGGAAGGAAGACAAGAAAGAAATTAAATAACACAGAAACTCATAGTGAAATGAATAATCTATAATATACAACAAATCTTTAAGCTAGAAAAATGTAATATACATACGCCAATCATAGTGTACCTATCTATTTTCAGCCTGGACAGTTATAACAACATGTCCTCACAATTGCCGATAAATATAGCAATGAACGCGGTAGAAAAATAACCATATATGTGAATATGTCTTTGAGCCTCCAAATCAACTCCTAAAGCTCTAAAGCATCCAAATTAAATATGTAATATGCTCGATCTAACCCGGGCATTATAATAAAATAACTCCCGAGTCAGTATGAAAAACCATTGTAAGAAAACATGCCCAATTGGATTTTCAATTATAAAAGCCTTTGGAATCAAAAGTATATCATAAGACCACGCCGTATATAAAAACGGATGGGTTTTTACCTTACGATAACCAAACCATCACATATGAAATTTTCTGATATTATAATAGTGTCTAAGATACAATTACTTATTATTCATAACCAAAATTGTTACATTAGTTAAATTCCAGCACAATAGGTATACAACTAAAACCATAAAGGCATGTAATGGAGAATGGGTTCAATACAATGTGTGTGTGTGTGTTTATACTCTAGTGCACACAACTTTTTTCGACAACTTTTAGACAATGAAAAAACGAAAATCCAAAAAACGATTTTTCTATCACATTTTCGATTTTTCTCCAAACTAATTAGTTTGGTAAACCAAATTTCAAAACAACTTCACCATCATTAGTTATTTCTTAAAAGAGCTCTATTTGAGTTATAAAATCCACTGATTAATTACTTAAAAGTATATCCAATATTCATATTTAAAGTGATTAAATTTCGAGTCATTACATTCTTTCCTCATAAAAGAATTTCATCCCGAAATTAACACACAAAATGATGACTCAAAAATAACTCAAAGCGACACACGTTATAAATGATGAAAGGCATACAAAAAATACGTGCTAAGAAACTACACTATAATTGGTGGATACACAATCCACACAACAAGCAAACTACTACTCTATCACCAACTCGAGATAATCTTCCTTCATGTTATCTTCTGCTTCCTAAGTGCAATCTCTTAAATATTCACTCCACCGAACCTTAACCAATTTCACTACCTTGTTACGCAATCATTTCACATCTTGATCCACAATGCGAACTGGATGCCTTACCATGGTTATATTCGGTTCTACCTCCTAATCCTCTTGTACACAACAATAAGTAATGGATCATGCATATACTTCCTCAAATGTGACACATGAAAAATATTATGGACTTCTGACAATCTTTCCAATAACTCAACTTTATAGGAAATCATCTCAATCCTCTCAAGAATCTGAAAAGGTCCAACGAAGCTTGGCACTAACTTCCCTACTCTTCCAAATCAAATAACTCCTCTAATTGAGGAAATCTTCACAAACACAAAGTCATTGACTAAAACTTCAAATCTCTTCACCCACAATCGACATAGCTTTTCTATTGATCTTAAGCGCCCTTTATCCTTTTTATCACAATAACCTTCTTCGTAGCTTCCCAAACCACACCAGGTCCAAGCACTAACCGATCCCCTGCTTCCACCTAACATAAAGGTGATTTGGATGGTCTCGTCCATAAAGAGCATCATAGGGTGTCGTGACAATGCTTTCTTGATAAATGCTATTGTAAGAGATTCCATCAAGTGCAGATGATCGTTCCACAATCCTCCAAAGTCAAAGATTCAGGTTTTGAATAGACCTTCCAAGACTAGATTCACCCTCTTTGTTTGCCCATCTGTTTGAGGATGGTAGGCTGTGCTCAAACTTAGCCTTGTTCCTAAATCTACTTGTAGTGCCTTTCAAAACTGACTGGTAAAGATCAGATCTCGATCACTTACAATGCTAACTGGAAATCCATGCAGTCGAACGATCTCCTTCATATAAACATATGCCAATGTTGTTGTGGTCCTCGTCGGCTTTACTGGAATAAAATGAGCGCTCTTGATTAGCCGATCCACAATGACCCAAACATCTCCATTACCTTTCCTTGATATGGGAAAACCATTAACAAAATCTATCGATACTTGTTCCCATTTACAATTCGGAATCTCCACTAGTTGTAATAATCCAGTAGTCTTTTGGTGATCGCCTTCGATTTGCTGGTAATTCGCACATTGGCTAACATAGATTGAAATATCTATCTTTATTCCCTTCAACTAGAAGTCCCACTTCATATCTAGATGCATCTTTGAAACACTAGGGTGGATACTTGAATTGGATCAATGACATTCTATTAAAACTTCCCGCATAAGAGCAACAAAATTTGGAACGCATATCCTTCCATTCATCCGCAATATACCCTGATGTTCCATCTCAAAGCTTGAACAACGATCTTCCTCTACATTTGCTAATCTCCATAAAGCGACCATCTTTCCTCTGTTTTCTTGCAATCCTCTCTAGAAGGGTCGAAGTAACTTCCAAAAGATCATAAACTACATTCCTACTTAGAGCATCCGCTACCACGTTTTCTTTTTTCAATGTATATAGGATATCCAAGTAATATGTCGTCGGAAATTTCAACCACTATGCTGCCTCATGCCCAAATCTTTCTGTGTTCAAAGATACTTCAAGGACTTGTCATCTGTGAAGAATGCGAACTTTTCTCCTAACAAATAATGCCTCTACACCTTCAATGCAAACATAGCAGCCAACAACTCCAAATCATATGTTGCATAATTCATGAGGTTTCAACTGCCTACTGGCACAAGCAATGACTCTACCTTGTTGCATCAAAACTGCACCTATGCCTACACCACAAGCATCGGTATACATAGTCAACCTTTCACCTCCATTTGAAATAGCTAGAACTAGAGCACTGATTAACCTCTTCTTTAACTCAACAAACGCTTCCTCACACTTTGAAGTCCAAATAAACTTCTTATCCTTCTTCGTCAACTTGGTTAGGTGTGAGGCAATCTTGGAGAAGTCTTGCATGAACCATTTATAATATCCAGCCAAGCTTAAGAAGCTTCGAATATCTGTTGGAGCTTGCGGTATCTTCCACTCTTGAATAGCCGCTACCTTTGCTAGGGAATACCATCCCCGACATAGCATGCCTGAGGAACCTTACTTCCAACTACCTGAAATGACACTTAAAAATTTAACTTTTAAAACATTCATCCTTAACATCTCCATTGCTTCCAAATGATGTTTGTGTTCTTCCTAGGCCTTGGAGTAAATAAAGATGTCATCTATAAAGACCAACACAAATTTTTCAACAAATCTCTAAAAACTATATTCCTAAGATCCACAAAATAAATGGGTGCATTGGTTAACCCAAATGACATAACCAACCACTCGAAGAAATAATCCAATCCTCGAAATACTATTAAGGGAATACTATCTTCTACTAACATTAATTGGTGAAATCATGTTGCAACGTCCATTTGGGAAAATACATAAGCACCATAGAGTTAGTCAAACATGTTGTCTATTCGAGATAAGGGATAATTATTTCGAATTGTCTTTTTGTTTAACTCACGGTAATCAACACAGAATCTTAGCGAACCATCTGACTTTTCCACATAAACTACGTGTGCTCCCCAACTTGAGCAACTTGGTCTAATCAGTCCTCTTCTCAACAAATCATTTGTCCGATCCCTTAACTCCATCTCTCTTATAGCCATTTTTTAAATAGGTTGAATAACAGGCTTCCAACCCGGAATTAAGTCAATATGAAACTCAATCTCCCGATGTGGAGGTAGATTGTTACTTTTTCATAAACATTAGGGAAATCCTTAATAATTGCTATCAACCCTAACTCTTTTTGCGATGAATTAAGGGCATACAAGAAACTACTCATATGTTTATCTGGATCATCACATGATATCCCAACTTCCCTTCCAGTCTTTTTTTCAACATTACCATCCACTCACCATAATCTAAGATAGCTTTTTCTGAAAGCTAGCCCATACCGAGAATAACATCAAATTCCTTAAAATCTAGAATAAAAAGATCGCATGAAAATGATGGGTAAGTAATTTGCACATTCTCACAAACCATGCATAGATTAGTTACACTTTCTATGGGGTTAGACACATAAATAGGGGTTTCTACATTTCTTGGGAAAAGTTGCAATCTACCTACTGATTCTATAGAAATGAAACTATAGGAAGCTCCGCTATCTAATAATACTCAAACAAAAATACAATTTAAATCAAAGTACCTTCAAGAACTATTTCCCTTTCACATCCATTGAGGTTGGTGGTTCATCTTTAATGGCATAAATCTTGACTTGCTGACCCTTCCTTAGTAATGAGAAATCCTTCACTATGTGCCTAGGTTGCTGACAGTTGTAATGAAGTGTCTTCTAAACCATTTGAGAAATAGATCCCGCCTGCAGCTTTGTAGCTTCAGAATTCGTACAAAATGTTGACAGATAGCCCTTCTGCTTACATTGGAAATACCCAGTATCCTTGAACTTGTTCCCTTGATATCCTCCCGACTTTCCCTTCTATTACTTATTCCATTACGAGTTGAACTTTCTTTTGTTCGGGTTGCTATTATTGCTACTTTGTGTCGCTGCCGCCTTCTTCTTATCAAGAACTTAATACCTCAAAGCCATATCTACATAATCCATAAAATATCCATTCAAATAGGTAGTCATCTTCTCTTGAAATCCTTCCTTCAAACCCATCATAAACATCTAATTTTTCTTAAGAGGGAAATCAATTTTCTGGCTAAATCATGATAACTCGTTAAACTTGGTTTCATAATCCGATGCGAAAAATCTCCTTGCTTAAGATCTAATGAACTCCAATACATACAGGTCTTCCTCACATCGGGCATGAACTGATCTTCAAACTCCTTAAATCTAGCCCAAAAAAATCATCCTTCAGAACATTCACTGTAACGGAGTCCTACCATGCAGCCGCTCCATCTTGCAACTACGAAGATGCTAAGAAACACTTCTGCTCTTCCAAAATATTTAGCACCTTGAAAATATTCTCTCAAGAATGAAGCTAAGCTTGGACTTCGATAATGGATTCCATGCCTTTAAATGACATTCCTTCCAGATTAGCATAGTCTTTGCACAAAGCTACAAAGTTCACATGGGGCTGGACTAGTACTGCCTCTTCAATTACTCCAACTCTTCCAACATTTGGAGCTCTACCATTGGGGGTCATGGTGCTTCTAGCTTCTCTGCCTCATCTTTACCTATTACTCATTCCTACTACTTGGATAGACTAAGATAACTTTAGAATTCTTTGATGGGATAATTCTAAGGAAATATGGTACTAAATCAAACACATTTAAAGCTGATCTAAATAATCTGAATATATATACAAATAAAAATTATAAATACATTCTTTCATAGATTAAACTCATTCTAGGGTATTACAAATGTTATATCTAATGAGTTGGCCCCAACCAAGGCTAGGTGTTCACACACTTGGTACATCTACAGTATTTATGTGTCGATCGTTTACGTGTCAAAAGACAAGCCGTTGGGTAAAAAGAAAAGAAGAAAGAAACACAGAATCTCACAACGACAAGAAATCATATACAACTAAACATAAGATAGTATATATGGTCACTTCCAAAATGAAACATCAGACCTACAACAGGTACTAACTTCAGCCAGGGACAATTATAAGTGTCTGTACCCACAATACTAATACATAATATACAGGCACAAGGGAAGATAATAGGATAATACTGAAGCTTCTTGCTCCACGCTCCTCCAAAATGCATCTATAAAAACCTAGACTACTTGGTTACTCATACAAATTTTAGGACCCAAGAGTTTTAGGGAAAGAAAGAAAAAAATCCATATTAGACATGGGTCTGGTGTAAGTGAACTCCAAATAACCGAATTGTTATATTTATAAACTCTTTTAAAAATAAAGGTATCTCGTAAGACCACACCGCATATAAACATGGATGGGTTTTTACCTTATGATAACCAAAACCTTTCGATAGAAAACCCATTGATATTTAATAATATCCAAGGTGTAAAATAAATAATGAATCTTAGCCAAAATGGTTACAATAATTACATTCCAGCATATTCGGCATACAATTAAGACCATAAAGATGCTTATTGGAGAATGGATTCCATCAATGATAAGACTACTAGGGTACCGCCTAACACAATACACCTTTGGCTAAAATGTACCAAGGACCATACATAGACTTCTTGCAAATCAGGACCAACCTACCCCTTACTAGACAGTACCAAATATATCACCACCCTAGTTGTGATCAACAACTGTATCTGGTTCACAAGCATACATAATATGAAAGTATCGATCTAGATCAGGTGATGACCATACCTTAATGGCTGCGGCCCACATAGCCTTGAAACATATCTACTGTTTTAGTCATTTCTAATCGTGAGGCTTGAGGGTATATTTACCTTTTTATATAGCAATCTTACTTGGAATGCTAACATTGCCCTCCAAGCTACAATGCAATGCCAATATTCATCCATGCAAGTTGTTCAGGATGTGAACGAGCCAAAGTCACTATTTCTACTACATCCTAATTGGAATCACCCTCAGTATTAGTAGCCGGTAGTCCTTGCACTTCAAAGATCTTCGCTTTCGATTCCATCATCTTTAGATGTTTCCAATTTGAATGCTTATGTTGGTTCGAAATGGTTTTCAGATAACTTATATTACCTGATATTAGTCTCTTCAAACCAACATTCGATAATTTTAAAACTAGTCAAGCTATCAGAATTGGACAAATCCACTATCTGGGGTGGGTATAGGTTTGCATATGAAGAATAAGACATCCTATACTTATCCTCACTTTCAGATTTCGAACAATACAATTCCTAGATTCACAATGAAGTTGGACAATTAAAAACTAACATTGACCCGACATAAATTCTTACTTCTCAGGATAGAGATGAATTGCCATACCTTGTAATTTAGTGTTAAGTATACAATAAAGTATCTTCCATATGCTCAATTTATCATTACCCATTATTGAAATTAGCTATCTCATATTTATCACGTTTACGACATTTCGACTCCCTATCTCTTGCCTAGAAAATCAAGTTCTATATCTTACCAGATAGAGGAAAGTCTACTCATCTACTTTCAGTGCTAAATAAAAGATGACTTACTTTCAATAAAATGTGTTAACATTTTAGCATTACTTATCATATTTGTTTGGCTACTTAATAGGATAGACAAAGAGATCCATTGTACTTCAAAACATTCTTCAAAAGATAGTTTCTTTTAAACAAAACCGACCTCTAGCATTTAAAAATAAAAACTTTTATTTAATTAATTAATAATAAATTTAAAACTTTTATTTAAATAATAATTAAACAATGCTTAAAGCCTACTTAATTACAAATAGTTAAATAATAATTAAACTAAAATAATTAATTTCCTTTACTTAATTAATAATTAAACCTTACATAATTAATAACAATTATCTTTAATTAACTAATAACTAAATAATAATTATCTTCACTTAATTAATAATTAAATAGTAATTATTGGAAATATTTTTAATATTTTAAAATTCCTTCTTAATACTTATAATATATTTTAAAAGACTTTTCAAAAATATTTAAGTAGAAACTCTTTTTAGTTTACATAAAAGTTGTCGATTTACGAACAACATCCATAGCGACAACCGCTTTATGGACCATAACCTTTCGACTTGTTTTTTATGTCAAAACAACCTTTAAATATTTTCCTCCTATGTTTACATCACTTAAACAACTTCGCATAAGGTTTGGAAACAAAAAGTAAAGTTCGAAAACTTCTTAAAAACATTTCAAGAAAAACGAAAATAAACAAGTCATAAAACACATGGGATCTCGATGTCGACATAAACCAATTCAAATGTTAACTTTCCTTCCAACATTACATTATTCATATACATAATCACATATATATAAGGGTGAATATCATCCATAAAGCAAGGAAAGCTTATCACTTAAAAACTATTAAATAAGCACTTCGAATACATTTCAAGTCATTAACATATCATCACATAAGTCATCCAATTCAAGTAGGAAACAAATCAAACAACATCATTTCTAAATACATACGAACACAATCAACTAAAAAATATTATTATCACATATAATAAAGTTTAAATGTTCGGTTTTAAAAGTGAGAATTATTCACTAAAATAAACAAGAATCAAACCAAAGCTATTACAACCTAACACCAACACCCGAATTTAACTTTTCTTTTCAAAAACTTGCTTTTGAAGGCCTTGGGAGGTGGGGTGGGCTCGACCTAGGTAGAGGAGGGTTTGCCTTACTTTGAAATGGGTTTTCAGACTTGTTTCTGGAGGAGAGGAGTGTAGAGAAGAAAGGAAGTAATTTGGCTATTATTTTATGGTTTTAAAGTAAAAAATGAAAGGATTTTTAACTTTTAAAATTTCAAAGAGCCATGGAAATATTCTAGAAACATGGAATGGAATAAATAAATATTTTAAAAATGAATAAAGTGGAGTAAAATGAGAATAAAAAAAAGAATTTTTTATATATAATAGAAATTACTTTTTACCCTTTGGCTGTTACCCTTCATATTGTAATGCCACATCACCCCCCTTACATACGCAACCTCCAATCCTCCTCCCTCTCCTCACGCCACTTCACTTATTTGAAATGAGATGAGGTTATCTTTTACATTTCTTTTATTTTAAAATTTTAAAAGAAAAGTCAACATTCACTTTATTACTTAAGTAAATAATTTAAAGTTACTTTTACTCTAACCATTTCTTAACTAAAGCATAGGTATTGTGTGTTTATATATACTCTAGTGTACACAACATGTTCTGATAACTTTTAGATAATGAAAATTCGAAAATCGAAAAGATGATTTTTGGTCACATTTTCGATTTTTCTATGAAATAATTATTTTTGTAAACCAAATTTCAAAAAACTTCACCATCATTAGTTATTACTTAAAAAAGGTCTATTTGAATTTTAAAATCCGTTAATTAATCATCTAAAAATATATGCAATATTCATATTTTTAAGTGATTAAATTTTTGGTCATTACATACATAATAGGAATCGAGCCGACCCACAATGGAATAATTGGGTAAATTTCAAAAAAATTCTCATGGATCTTTATTGGACCCATGTGGTTTAAATTCATTTAGAACTTTACTAAATTTTCCTTTTAAAATTTTATACATATTATTATGATTTTTTGAAAATTAGTTTAATTTAATTTTAATTAATTGCATGTTATGATGAGCACGTTAAATGCACCCATGTGTATAGTGTAAGTGAAATGTATGAAAAGTGTATATTAGTTAATATGAACGTTGTTTAAGCACTGAGATATACACCACAATGGGCTCATTCCCCTCTATGTATGGCTTTGTCATCTAAAACATGATCTTATTACTCTAATACATACATACATACATATATATATATATGTATGTATGTATGTATGTATGTGTATGTATGTATGCATGTGTATGCATGTGTGTATGTATGTATATGTATGTATGTACATGTTTACATGTACCGATGTATATATAGATACACAATAAAGCATAGCAATTCAAATTGAAATACACTTTGTTTATATTACGTACATGCAACAAATCAAAGAAAATAGAATCTAATTAAAGTAGTTTAAATTTTTATTATTATATCTTATACAAAACTGCTTTTGAAAACTTTGAGTTAAGTGCAAATACATACACATAAATGATATTATATGAATATATATAAATTCATATATACATACACAAAAAAAAAAAATTTGAAATAAAACAAAACAATATACAAGTAGTTTATGAAATAGAATGTTTCCTTAAAGGTTTAGTACTATACCGAATACAATTATAAAACTAGAAATAAATCATTAATTTAATGTTTCCCTTTTATTTTTCAATAGAAAAAGCTTTTATTGAAATGATTTAAAACATAATACAAGTAAGTCATTATATTATGTTAACAACAAATATTAATTAATGAAATTATTTCAAAGTATTATTCACAAAGCAATTTATATGTAAAAATTCAAGTTGAAATCTTGTAATATGAAAATTAACTTATTGACAAGAGTATTTCAAAATATATTTAGTTTGTTTTTTATTAACAACGATAAAATCAGACGATATCGACATATACAAATTCATGATAAGAAGGTCTAGATCTACATTATACATGGATGAATTAACATGTAGAATAATAGAAAATGAAATAAAAGGTATCTAGATCTAGGTTAAAGAAACTGGATAAATAAACATACATAATAGAGACAAAAATTATTATCATTGTTCATAACAAAGCAGCAGCGAGCATTGGAAAGGTTTTTTTCATGATAAGAATATATAATTTGTAACGACCCACTTTTTCGAATAGTTTAAGCGGACAATTAAGCACACATGATCCACTTCAAATTGAACGGAAAGGCGGATAGTTAGAGAAAAGAAAGAAGAAAAAGAAAGGAAGGAATACACGAAGGAAACTAAATAACACAGAATGTTACAGCGAAACGAATAATCTAAAATATACAGCAATTCTTTAAACCAGAAAAATGTAATATATAACACCATTCAAAGTGTACCAACCCATTTCAGCATGGACAGTTATTACAAACCGTCCTCATAACTACTGAAAAATATAGCAATGAATGCAGTGGAAAAATAACCATATACGTGAATACATCTCCGGCCCTCCAACTTGACTCCCGAAGCTCTAAAGAATCCAAACTAAATCTATAATATGCTCGGCCTGAACCAAGCATTATAATAAAATAACTCCCAAGTCAGTCTAGACAACGAGCATGGGAAAACACACTCAGCTGGATTTTAAAGTTATGAAAGTCTTTGAAATCAAAAGCATCTCGTAAGATCATGCTGCATATAAACATGGACGAGTTTTTACGTTATGATAACAAAACCATTTCATAAGAAATTCTCTAATATTAGTGTCGAAGATACAATTACTTGTTAGTCATAAAGGAATTTTTTACATTAGTTAAATTGCAGCATAATAGTTATACAACTAAAAGCATAAAGGCATGTACTGGATAATGGATTCCATACAATGACTGGGCTACTAAGGCACGACCCGTTTAGGTGCATCTTTAGATAATGTAACACCAAGGACCTCACCGGGATCCCCTCCAAACACAGGACCGACCTACCACTTGACTAGTTGTACCGAATATATCATCCCTAGTTTAATGGACCCCAAATCTTACAAATGAGAGGTAATTTCGACTCTAGGTAAGGATGATTATACCCTACTTGGGAGAGACCCACTTAGCCCTGCTGCATCTTCGACTTTTTAGTCATTCCTAGTTGATGAGGCTTGAGGCTACGTTTACCTTTCATATAACACTTCCCACTTGAAATGCTAATATTTCCCTCCCGACAATAATGCAACGTCAGCATTCATCCATACAAGTTCATTCTAGGACTAAACAAAATCGAAGGCACCACTTCTACTACATCTATTTTGGAAATCATCCTCAAGATTAGTAGTAGTTAGCCTTTGCACTTTAAATGTTCCGTCTTCAATTCCATCATCTTCAAGTGGTCATCACTTCGAAACGCTTGAGTTGGATAGAAGTGGTTTTCATATAACACATCCAATCCTGGTCTCTTCAAAACAACATTCGTTAGTTTCCGAAAAACTCAACACCGGTTCTTTAGGAAATAAACAGCCAAAGATAAAAGCGGAGATCACCTCCTAACTGTTAGTGGATGGATTTCCTTATCATTAATCCTACGAGAACAAAATGAGATTTACATGCGCAGTGCAACATCATCGGAAATGACTATGCCATATAACACACGTGTTTCTCTTAGATATTTCCAAATTACGTTGGTTTTATATTTGATAACCGGTTATTTAACTATGAACATACACATATTCAAATCAGGGATTTATTTCAAAAGGGAAAACCAACATTGGTTAAGCACATGAGCAACCACTAACCTCTTAAATTAATCCTCTCATTAATTAAAATCACTTTTTAAGTTTCTTGTATAAAAATACCTTTACAATGATATAACCACAAATCCCTATATTTTAAATACTTAGAAAATATCCATATACTCATCTAAATGGTATAAGTATATTCATAAAACGGAGGAAGATTTTCCTTTTTCACAATTCTAGAACCATTTATAAATTCCTTTATAAATTTCTAAACCCATTTATAACTATTTTTTAAATCTCAAAAACCATTTATAAACATCTCTAAATCATTTCTCAAACAATTAATAAAATCTTTACAAATCCATAAGACTAATTATAAAACACCTTTTATAGATCTATAAACTCATTTCTAAAATTCTCTCTAAATATAAAACCATTTATGACCACTTTTTACCCTTTAACTAATCTTCTTTTCAATTTCCAAACCATGTTATGAAACTTCTATTATAAAACTCAAATCTATTTATAATTCTTGAAAACATTTATAAATAAATTCTAATTATTACTTTAAACACAATTATATAATAATAGTTATTAATGCTAAAATTATAAATAAATAGTAATTATTAATTTTAAAACATCTTAAAAATAATAATTAATAACTTCAAAACACTATTAAAAAACAATAATAATAAATATTTACCATTATTATAAATAGTAATATTTTATTTCCAAAACATTGTTAATAATTCATTGTTATTAATTCTAAGTCATATTTTTTAAAATTATTAAATTTTCAAAATATTAAAATATTGGAAAATAATCCTTAAAAGAATATCAAGTATAAAAAATTCCTTAAATGATATTAAGTATAAATAATCCATAAAATAATATTAAATATAAATAAGTAACTTTAAAATATTTTTAGTGACTTAGAAAGGTGGATAATAAAGTTGAAGTAAAATAGAAATTAAATCCATTGAAACAAAACATTTTTGAAACCCAATTCCAGAATTAAAATCGTTTCCTGTCTTAAAATCAATTCCAACTCCAAATGGCAATTAATAGTATTTATAAATACTAATTTAAGGCCAATAGCTACAAGCATTTAACCAATATCAGTATTTTCTATCACTACAGAGTTTAAGTTTGAACATATAACAATGTTAAAATCAATAGAGCCAACAATCAAGTTTACTATCCGATGATTCATATAACAAGGATACTACTGAAATTAAAATCAACAATGGCGAGGAATCCTGTTGGATCCCTCCAACTTATCCCCCACATCACCTATTAGCCGGCACCTTGGTCCGGCTACAAGACGACAGTTGAAGAAATTATCATTAGCACTAGACAAAATTCTGACCAAGAAGAGCCTGAGGATATACGGGTTTGATGCAGTCGACATGTTTTGGCAATCAAGAGCGTTCGGCATTGGAAGTACGCTCGGCATTGAGAAACGTTCGATATTGTATATCGTTCGGCATCTATGGAATGCTCGGCATATAGGAGCACTCGGCACCAAGAACGTTCGGCATCCATGGACGTTCGGCACCACAAGGTACGTTCGGCATGACTGGGTCAACTGGTATTAAAGAGCGTTCGGCTTCAGGAACGCTCGGCATTCATGTTTCACTCGGCATTCCTGGACTGTTCGGCATTCCAGCCTCGTTTGGCCTGCACCCCTCACTCAACACCTCACCTCGTCCGGCACAAATCTCGTTCGCCCATCACCTATCGTTCGTCCTCCAGAGTCGTTCGGCACCAATGGGTGGTCGGTATGTAGAGCGTTCGGCCTCACTTCGTTCGGCATAAAGATGGAGGTTCGGCATTTGGCTGTTCGACATGTTTGGGTCAGCACACAGTGCTTATTCCATTTGGACCGAGATATTCAGCCACCAGGCCCACCAGGGAAGTCCAACCCATCTTCGTCTATAAATAGAAAGGCAGGGGCACACTGAAAAGGGACCCTTTTTTCCGGGAACACTGAGGAGACTCTGCCATTTCTTATACTCTCCTCTTTTTAATTCAAACTTGTATCCAAGTGATTGATTTACGGATTGTATCTGTATTCAAGTAATTGAGAAAGCAATAAAGATTAAACTCAAAGTGGATGTAGGCAGTTACGCCGAACCACTATAAATCTGGTGTTCTCGTTTTTGTTATTCTTTTTCATTGAATTACATTATTTTTTAGTCCTAATTTACTCTCTTCATTAATCTCTCTACATAACTCTACTCAAGGGTGTTAGTGACCAATTTTGGTGCTAACATTTTGGTGCTTTCACTGAGAATTGAATTCTCAGTTTGATTGGATCTCATCATCTACTATTGGATTTCCATATTCGCGAGATTGATCCAGTTGTCTAATAGAAAACTTCCTATTCTACTCAGATTTGAAAGAAATCTAAAGAAAGCTGATAGCCGTAGATTGGATTCACTGATGTACGCAAGATTTGGCGATTGGATGTTAGAGTTTGCACTCAAGTTGAATGAAGGCCGACCCTCCTCTAAAGGCAATTCAACCGATCGCCCCAGAAAAGGTCTATGCCGATCGTTGCAGAAAAGGTGTATGCCGAGTTACACTTGGCCGAACACTCCTGGTCGAACCATCTTGGAAGAACACTCGTGGCCGATCCATCTTGGCCGAACACTCCTGACCGAACCATCTTGGCCGAACACTCCTGGCCGATCCTCTAGGCCGAAAGCTCCTCCAGGCCTAGCATACCTCTAGGCCGAACGCTCGTCCAGGTCGACCATACCTCTAGGCCGAACGCTCCTCCAGGCCGATCCAAACCTCTAGGCCGAACGCTCTTCCAGGCCGAACATACCTCTATGCCGACCACCTCTATAATGTCGAACGGTATTGTATATGCCGAGCGGCATACAGAACGTTCCAAACTTAAGTTACACCGGTCTCTTATACGACCCCTATAGTGAATTCAAAAATCAACTTAATAAAGGAACATTCTATCTACTTCCCTTACATCCCCTGATCGACGGGGGCATAGAGGATCTAGCGACAGCTTCTGAACGACAAGAAGGGAGCGGACAAACAACTGTTACTTGAAAGATACTCTCAAAGGGATATTATATTGATCACTTGAGGATAATCGACCTCCATATATATTTTAGAAGCCGGTTAGCTGGAGAGCCTCCAACGACCATGGATTGTCTCTATGACAATAATGAATCTAAATCAAAGTGTGGAGGAGCAGAACAGACTAAGGAAAATAACAATGAAGGCCCGTTGACTAAGGATGTAGATCCTAGTAGCCGAAACAAGACCTCAAAATTTGGCTCATATGCTCTTTGAAAGATTCAATTGACAACCTCTACTTGAAGACTCACGACTCGGAGTGATATTGGAGACCAATCTCGAGAGAGTGCACCAAAGTCTAAAGAAAATCAGGGGAATGTTGTATATTCCCAAATTCTCACTGATCCTAACACAGGCGATTACAAACACCTCCGAGGTGTGATCAAAAAGCTGATCTAGAAAGTAAAGCTTCAATAGTATGTACATGTCCTGCAGAATGGGGGGCAGTGAATATCCGATGCCTATTAATAAAGGGCTATGATTATCAATTGGGCTGCTGACGGCCGACATCCCTTTGAAAGGAGCCAAGGGCAAAAGTCGAATAGCAAGCACACGATGCTACTTCATCTATCAATGAGATTTATCATAATCTTCTTTGAATCATTTCCATTTCTATTTCAATTGTTCTAGGAACTACGACTAACTTTAACTAAACTACTTTCAAAACGATGCAGGAGATTGGACACTCAGATTTGGTCACCAACCAATCCACGAAGACCATGATCGGACGTGTGGAGTACATCTAGATGAGAATAATTCGATCGCTCATCATCAATCATGTGCCTTTAATTTAGGGCCAAGAACTAGAGATTGAAAAGCTCATTACGATTAGAGCCCAAATATAAAGTCGACATGACTGACCATTTATTCATTGACCTCCACGTTTGACTCGGGGACCTGAACAAGGCTTGGAATTAGTATGGCCTGATCGCCCACTCAAATCAAGTCATAGAACAAAGTTTGACAAAATACAGAGGCCTCTTCTGAAGCTCAGTGACGCCAAGATCTGTCTGGAGTGGACTTGATTTGATCATCTACACACCAAATCCTGCCTTCAACACAAAAGAAGGAGATAAGGAGCAAATTGTAAGAGATTCTGCTATCTAACCCAACACGGATGTGATCCAACCATCTGTCATATACCTTCTTCCTTGACTCGATTGGAAGAGCTATAATTACCAAGCGGACGAGAATCGATCGTCCATTTTTCAAATTTCGTCCCTTGAGCTGGGGCAAGATCCCATTCCATGAGCAAACGTGGTTCGACTGTTCATTCGACAACATTAGCCTCGATACGGTAGATGAATACAAATTAAAGAGTGGAAATACGACTACTATCAACTTAAACCTCCAAGTCCCCAGAGTGTGGACTGGAGTACTCTAAGTCCCCAGAGCGCGGACTAGAGTATAAACGACTTAAACCTCCAAGTCCCCAGAGCGTGGACTGGAGTACTCTAAGTCCCCAGAGCGCGGACTAGAGTATAAACGACTTAAACTTCCAAGTCCCCAGAGCGCGGACTGGAGTACTCTAAGTCCCCAGAGCGCGGATTAGAGTATAAATGACTTAAACCTCCAAGTCCCCAGAGTGCGGACTGGAGTACTCTAAGTCCCCAGAGCGCGGACTAGAGTATAAACGACTTAAACCTCCAAGTCCCCAGAGTGCGGACTGGAGTACTCTAAGTCCCTAGAGCGTGGACTAGAGTATAAACGACTTAAACCTCCAAGTCCCCAGAGCGTGGACTGGAGTAATCTAAGTCCCCAGAGCGCGGACTAGAGTATAAACGACTTAAACCTCCAAGTCCCCAGAGCGCGGACTGGACTACTCTAAGTCCCCAGAGTGCGGACTAGAGTATAAATGACTTAAACCTCCAAGTCCCCAGAGCGTGGACTGGAGTACTCTAAGTCCCCAGAGCGCGGACTAGAGTATAGACGACTTAAACCTCCAAGTCCCCAGAGCGCGGACTAGAGTATAAATGACTTAAACCTCCAAGTCCCCAGAGTGTGGGCTGGAGTACTCTAAGTCCCCAGAGCGCGGACTGGAGTATAAATGAATTAAACCTCCAACTCCCCAGAGCGCGGACTGGAGTACTCTAAGTCCCCAGAGCGCGGACTAGAGTATAAATGACTTAAACCTCCAAGTCCCCAGAGCGCGGACTGGAGTACTCTAAGTCCCCAGAGCGCGGACTAGAGTATGAATGACTTGAACCTCCAAGTCCCCAGAGTGCGGACTGGAGTACTCTAAGTCCCCAGAGTGCGGACTCGAATATAAGCGATTCAGATCTCCTAGTTCCCTGAATATGAACTATGACACAGATGACTTGAATTTGTCAAATCCCTGACATACGGGCTAGAATGTATTCTAAGTGCTCGAAGCACAGAATGGAAGTTCAACAACTCCCGAAGTGTTTCCGAGTTATATGAAGATGGACCGAGAAGTCTATGTTACTCACAACTGCTTGGATCAACATCACAATCACAAAGAAAACTGAACAATAAGAGTCTTTTGTAAGAAGGAAAAAGGAACTAAACTTTAATGAGAAATGAGTTCCTATTACAACCCCTCCAAAGTTCGTAGTCGACATTCTATTTACAAGGACTAAGGAAATAGATGAAAACAATTACATGACTTAAACTAACTCTCGTTAAACGAGGATAGTAATCACTTCTTGTACTTCTTCAACTCCTTTCCGGACGGCTCCTCTCCATAGCATTTACCCTTGGTACTCTTCTTTGATAGAGGGGTAGCAACTGAAGAAGTACGGAGAACTTCCATAGGCTTGGACCCGCCAGGAAGGATGACCTTCAACGGCTTGTTTAAAGGATCGTTCAAGTCCACAACTCGGGGCTCGACCTTGACCCTGACCTTCTCTTTCTCGAGCCGCTCCTTCATGCTCAATTCGGATGTGTGATTAGAGGCGCCTGTAATTTCTACTTCATAACCCCCGTCGGTATAGGAGGAGGTTCCAAACTTGTCTTCATCAAGCGCTCCAATCACCTGAGCGCGGACGGGAGTACTCCAAGTCCCCTGAGTGCGGACTAGAGTATAAACGACCTAAGAACCTCTACATCCCCGGAGCACGGACGGGAGTACTCTAAGTTCCCAGAGTGCGGACTAGAGTATAAACGACTTAAACCTCCAAGTCCCCAGAGTGCGGACTGTAGTACGCTAAGTCCCCAGAGTGCGGACTAGAGTATAAACGACTTAAACCTCCAAGTCCCCAGAGTGCGGACTGTAGTACGCTAAGTCCCCAGAGTGCGGACTAGAATATGAACGACTTAAACCTCCAAGTCCCCAGAGTGCGGACTGTAGTACTCTAAGTCCCCAGAGTGCGGACTCGAGTATAAACGACTCAGAAACCTCTATGTCCCCAGAGTGCGGACTAAAGTGCTCCTAGTCCCCTGAGTGCGGACTAGAGTATAAACGACCTAAGAACCGTACATCCCCGGAGTGCGGACTAGAGTGCTCTAAGTCCCTTGAGTGCGGACTAGAGTATAAACGGCTTAAAGAACCTTTGCATCCCTAGAGTGCGGACTATGGTACTCTCAGTCCCCAGAGCACGGACTAGATTGTAGAAGACTTGAGAAGAATCTCCAAATCCCAGAAGCGGACTAGATTACTCTAAAATCCCAGAATGCGGACTGGAGTATAAACGAGTTGACAAAAATCCCTGCGTCTCAAACTGTGGACTAAAGCATAAACCGTTCGACAAATCTCTAAGTCCCCGGAGCATGGACCGAAGCATGAGTACAAATTGGGCGCGAATTAACCAGGGGGAGAATAACACTAAGTCACCAGAATGCAGAATGGTGTATAAACATCGATAAATAGACAAGTGGATTCCGACCATTCTCTATTACGCAAACTTCGGCATGGAATCGACCGAAGGATTATTAACCCGCTAAGGATGGAGTTCGACCATCCAACTAGTGGCCTGGCCAAATCAATGCTGGGAGCATGGGTACAAATCACTAAAAAGCTGAATACGACAGCTTACTATAGCTCCAGCGTGGCGTTCTTTATGACTTGAAGCAACGACTGCAGGGAAGCCTCAATACAAAACCAATCGAAATGGCATCCAAAGCTACGAGCAATCGACTATATCATACCTCAGATCGAGGGTCAATACCGATCCGCACCAAGCACATACGAATGTGACTCGGATGTTTCTTGAAAAACTATGACCTCCAGAGTGTGGAAAGGAGGGTAAACCATGAATACTTGGTCAAAAATTCTCCAGCACCCTCATTCGATTCGTCAGGAGGAGTATGAAACTGGATGAGCATAACCCGACTGCATTTGTAGCCAACTTTACCCTGAGAACTGATTACAGAGCAAGAACCAAAGTGGACGTAGATGACCATCCACTGTCCAAATTACGCCCTGAAACTGACGTGGCATCGAAGTATTCCTCTTGGAATGAAAAATCACGATAAAATCCGAGATAGGTGAGACCTAGTCTCCCATCGATTGACATGATCCCATGATTCAACGGGAAAGAGAGTAAAGCTAAAGTGGGCGTGGCTGGCCTTCCTACTTATCGGTATATGCCCCAGACCTGGGGGCACGAGCGAGGAGCAAGATGAATGTGAACCGACTATTCACCGATCACCTCTATGTCTTTGGAACTTAGGTGAAAACATAAACATAGCTAGGACAAGACTTAACCGTCCATGCAGTACATTTATCAACCCGAGACTGGGAGAAGACGCATGGTCATCCTAAAACTGGCTACGATAGCTCAGTATTAAAACTTATATATAGTGCTTACAGTTGCTCAAGGAGACGATCGAAAGGACGCCTAGAGATTGAATCATTGAATTGACACCTTAGCTCATGAGCAATTGACTTTCACTCCAACCCGAAGGACAGGTAAAGGATCATGAATGCATTGAATAGAAAGTGCGTTACTCGAATACACAAGCAAATTCAAACTCATAGCAAGATCCATCTATACAGTTGCACGCCACTCGAGGCTGACCCCCACTCGACATTTCCTTCAATGCGCTTTTAAGCCTGATCATTGGCCATTTGTTGATAATCTATTAGAGCATTCAGAGTCCTTCGCTATTAGACTTAAAAACTCATGACAAGACTCTAGGGTTCGACTAGAGCAACCATCATTATTGGTCATCCCAACCATGTTTCACATTGAATGTTATGCAAAATAATTACATCTATACTCAAAGAATCTGGGATGGCACCTGCTAAGGTGACGGTCGACATTGCACTCAGCCATGGCGACCCTTTCCGGGTGCTGAATATCGGATCACAACTCAGTGTAGTGATGATAAAAGAATTAGTTGGATTTTCTGAATAAATGATGATATGCTCCCTTGGACCCATTCTGGCATGCATATGTGATTTCATTAACAATCGTGAGCTATGCATTGGATATCAACCCAAAGCTACAAAAGCTAGCACAATATCTATTGATTTCATCATGAAAGTTCCACTCTTACTTTTAGGCTCACTCCATCAGCATCTATGCTTACCAGCCATTGCGACATGGCATATAATGACCTGAGACGTCTGAAAGACTACTTAAATAGAATATTGAACTAAGCTAATTCGATATCACTTATTTCCCTCGAAGGGCTATCCAAGGACGGAAATTAGCAGACCTCACACCCAAATTCACTACCTCAGATGACTACTTGAAGAGTAGTAGAGAACCTACCATAAGATGGAAAATGTACGCGGATGGAGCATCTAATTATCAGTATTATGGCATAGGAGTCATGATAATGACTCGAGTCAGGATAATGACTCTTGAGGAACGATCAATCTGCTACGTCCTGAAACTCGATTTACTTATAACAAACAACGCTGCTTAGTATGAAGCCTTGACTGCCAGCCTCAAGCTTGCTAGAGGATTTGAAGTGAAAACTTTACATATCTTTTGTGATTCTTGATTGGTTGTATACAAATTTAAGGAAGTTGATCTTGCTAGGGGGCATTGTCTTGCTCCTTATCTCAGCCAAGTCCAAGAGCCACTAACCGACTTCACGTATTACATCATTACACATGTACTCAGCGAACAAAATGAAAAGGTGTCATGGTTGATTCCTGTCAAAGACTATCTACTATGAGGAATTCTTACTGAACGGAGGAATGGAAAACGACAGATCCTCCTCAAAGCTTCATGCCAAATCATTTAAGAATAATTCGTGTGTCAAAAGGAGTTTATCCATCCCCATGCTTCGGCGCATCGCCCATGATGATATCTTGAGCAAAGTCTATGAAGAAGAATGCGGTAATAACATCAGGGGGAAAACCATGATAAAGAAGATACTCTGCTACAGGTATTACTGGCCAACTACCAATCTAGATACAGTCGATCATGCTAGACAATGCAGAAAGTGCAAGATGTTTGCAAAAATCCAGGAACCCCACCGATGGAAATTACTCAAATGGCTAGTCCACTGCCGTTTCCCACTTGGGGGCATTGACGTCCTCTTCTTACCAATCCTAAAGGTAGAACAAAATGCACCATCATAGTAATTGATTACTTCACCAAATGGGCAGATAAAGAACTCTTAACCACGACCAAGATGAAGAAAATAATCAACTTGTTTATCCGTAAAGTCATCTGTCCTTATGACCTTTCCATTATACCTGCAAATGGACAGGTTGAAGCTGCGAACAAAATCATAGAGTCTGTACTGAAGAGGGGTTTGGAAAACTCCTCAAGTGGCTGATCGCAACCCTTATTTCACAGAAAATACAAACAAAGAATCACAATTGAATTGCAATTAAACTGGACGGAGTTGGCGACGACTTATGAGCATATAAAACGCATTCGAGAGCCAATGGAAAGAACATGTACCCGAACGTGCATGTGTACATCCGAAAAAGTCCGACTTCTTGAAATCAACAGAAATTGAATTCTCACTAAGGGTTATTAAGAAAAGACTAAATCAGATAGCCGAAGCTTACTACCACTGTAAAATCAGACACGGATTGCCACTGATGAACTACAAGCCTGGATTTATAACATTGGGAATTGACCAAGCATCATGATGGCCAAAGAAGGATACGACACCTTGGGAGGATAAAATTAAAGGATAATGACTGTTCAAGGAACACGATGGATTTCTTTCTAGAGACAAGGAATACTCGCCGATTCAAAGCATGTCGCGTTGCTTCACACGACACACTTTGGGGGGCAAGTGTTAATCGACACCTTGGTCCGGCTACAAGACGACAGTTGAAGAAATTATCATTAACACTAGACAAGATTCTGACCAAGAAGAGCCTGAGGATATACAGGTTTGATGCAGTCGACATGTTTTGGAAATCAAGAGCGTTCGGCATTGGAAGGACGCTCGGCATTGAGAAACGTTCGATATTGTATATCGTTCGGCATCTATGGAATGCTCGGCATATAGGAGCACTCGGCACCAAGAACGTTCGGCATCCATGGACGTTCGGCACCACAAGGTACGTTCGGCATGACTGGGTCAACTGGTATTATAGAGCGTTCGGCTTCAGGAACGCTCGACATTCATGCTTCACTCGGCATTCCTGGACTGTTCGGCATTCCAGCCTCGTTCGGCCTGCACCCCTCACTCAACACCTCACCTCGTCCGGCATAAATCTCGTTCGGCCATCACCTATCATTCGTCCTCCAGAGTCGTTCGGCACCAATGGGTGGTCGGCATGTAGAGCGTTCGGCCTCACTTCGTTCGGCATAAAGATGGAGGTTTGGCATTTGGCTGTTCGACATGTTTGGGTCAGCACACAGGGCTTATTCCATTTGGACCGAGATATTCAGCCACCAGGCCCACCAGGGAAGTCCAACCCATCTTCGTCTATAAATAGAAGGGCAGGGGCACACTGAAAAGGGACCCTTTTTTCCGAGAACACTGGGGAGACTCTGCCATTTCTTATACTCTCCTCTTTTTAATTCAAACTTGTATCCAAGTGATTGATTTATGGATTGTATCTGTATTCAAGTAATTGAGAAAGCAATAAAGATTAAACTCAAAGGGGATGTAGGCAGTTACGCCGAACCACTATAAATCTGGTGTTCTCGTTTTTGTTATTCTTTTTCATTGAATTACACTATTTTTTAGTCCTAATTTACTCTCTTCATTAATCTCTCTACATAACTCTACTCAAGGGTGTTAGTGACCAATTTTGGTGCTAACATCACCAACAATATATAATCATATAATATGGGTCATCCGCTACTGGGCGGATATATATAAAAGGTCATCCGCTTCAGGGGTGGAAATAAATCCAAACCAAGTAGTAAATAGTAAATTATCCAAACATCCAATCAACAATTATTATCGACAATAAAACATTACTAGTTAACCAAAATAACGAGTTTAACTCGCCATAAATCCAGTTGTCGTTGATGCGTTCTAGTTTTCATCTAAATTAAAAGACGTTCGATTTAGCATGAAATTCAACTAGCTCCATTCGTCACCAAACCAATTCCATGACATGGTATTCACTGAAACGAGTACAACGGGATTGCTAAAAGTGGCATTTAGAAAATTTTGCTTTCAATTGATTGGTCCTAAGAGTTTCCAACATAATCCGAAGATGTTTTTCATGCTCTTCCTCGGTTTTATAATAAACAAGAATATCTTCTATAAAGATGAGAACAAATAGATCGAGTAAGTCTTTGAAAACTCGATTCATAAGGTCAATGAAATAAGCTGAAGCATTCGTTAAACCAAATGGCATAATGAGCCATTCATAAGATCCATAACGAATATGAAACGATGTCAAAGGAATGCTATCCTGTGCAATACGAAGCTGATGAAAACCGGTTGCTAAGTCTAACTGCTAAAAGACTCAAGCACCATAAAGTTGATTGAATAGGTCATCAATCCGAGGTAAAGGATATTTATTCTTGATGGTGAGATCATTAATCTTGCAGTAGTCAACGCAAAGCCTAAGTGTATCATCAGATTTCTTCACAAAAATAGCTAAAACTCCCCAAGGAGAGGAACTAGAACGAATAAATTGCTTCACTTCCAATTCGGATAATTGTTTACGCATCTCCTCATTTTCGTTATTGGACATACGATAAGGAGGACGAATTACAGGGAGAGCTCCAAGGATTAGATTAATTCTAAACTCGATTGCTCGCTTAGATGGTAATCCTAAAATGGGCCCAAATATGTCGAGAAATTCACAAACAACGTGAATGAGGGAAATGACATCTTTCTCATCATCATTATCATCATCATGTGGATTTAGAGAATATAAGGATGCTACCAAATTGGAATCTGAATCGTTAAGAATAATATAAATCTACTTATTATATTGAGGATATCGAAGCTATATAGTCCACTCGGGACACAAGATGTGGGCTTCATAATGGTTAAGCCAATCCATTTTCAAAATCATTCCGAAATCTAAGTAACGCATAACATGCAAATCAGCTCGGGAAGCATAATCGCATAAAATAATCTCGATATAAGAAAACTGAGTGTTGCAGATCCACCAACCGGATTGGCAATTCTCAGTGAACTCATCAAAGCCATAACATTTAAAGAAAAAATATCAACAAGTTTTTTCGATATAAAAGAGTGGGATGCACCCGTGTCAAAAAGAACTTGAATAGGATGATCACGAAACATAATAATGCCATCAAGGATAGAAGGGGAATTACCTTGACCAAGAGAAGCGTCACTATGGACTTGCACAACATTTAGCTTTCCCTCTTTCTTGCTTTGAAGTTTGGGACATGAGGATATAAGATGAACCTAACTTTCGGAATAATGATAAAAAAGGGGTTTTGGACACCCATTAACATATTGGTCCTTAGAACCACAATTATAACATTGTCCATGACTAGGGGTAGGAGGTTTTGCTACCGAAGTTGCTTGCTTCCCGTTTTTGTTGGGATTAGGCTTGAACTAGCAGGCCTCTTCTTGTTGTTGTTAAAGTTCTGTTTGGCGCCCACAACTTGAGCATTACTTTCTTTATCGGCCTCTTCAAGTCGAAGAGCAATATCAACAAGCTGATCAAAAGAAACTTCCAGTTTTAGAATTAAATCCTTTTGAGGTTCTTATTCAACCCATAGACAAACCTCTGATTTTCCTTCAATAGGGTATTAATATACTCGACCCCATATTTAGAGAGAGATTCAAAAGATGCGACGTAATCCGTCACAAAAGATTCACCTTGAACAAGGTCAATAAAGCGTCAAGCTAAAGTTACTTTTTCAACTTCCAGCACAAAGTTCAAGTCGAACTTTTCTCGAAATTACTCCCAAGTAAGATCCGCTTCGATAATTTCCAAAACCAAAAGCTCATACCAATCTAATGCTCTCTGTTGGAGCATACTAAAAGCCACTTGGAATTGATGTACATCTACAAGATTCATGCGAGAAATAATGCGATCGCATGTTCTAAGCCAAGCATGGACCTCTATAATGCTTTCGGAATCCTTGAGTGGTCTTCCATCCAAATTGGTATAATCACTACACAAGCGTGCAGACCCAGATTTAGGATAAGTAGTCTCTGGAGTGGGTCCGACAGCTTGAGCATTCTTTACAAGATCCAAAAGCCGTTGGGCAGATATGAATACTCCATCCTGAGGAGTAGCAATGAATTGACCGACGCTGGGA
This sequence comes from Allium cepa, assembly GCA_030765085.1. Taxonomy (NCBI): domain Eukaryota; kingdom Viridiplantae; phylum Streptophyta; class Magnoliopsida; order Asparagales; family Amaryllidaceae; genus Allium; species Allium cepa. The sequence continues at coordinate 449,574,425 of CM060931.1, forward strand.
CAGCCAGGTCTAACCATTTCTCTTCTTTAAGAAAGAAAGAAAGAAAGAAGAGACAAAAGTTATTCTCAAAATGAATATCAAACAAACTTGATTGATAAAACAAGGCATCATAAAAGAAATCAAGATAGAATGGGTCCTCAGACTCGGATAAATCATAAGGCACGATCCCTAAGAAAGATTAGGACGATGATCCTGGCTATAATATTCTATATTGTTCCGAAGTTTGCCTCTGATACCAAGCTGCGATGCCCTATCTCTATACTCACACTAGTCAAGGACACTACGGAGTAATGCCATCGACTAGTATGAAGAATATGGTTGTTGAGGAGCGACCATCTGTGTAATTGCTTGGTGCGAGTACCGATATGCAAGATAAAATATCAAGAGGAAATCTGACATACCAATACCAACTCAAAGCTATTACACAGTGGCTATGTGGTCTTCAGAAACGAATATAAAATAAGCATAACACAAAATCAGTCACAGATATTCATATCACTAAGGCGGACACAGATATGAATGCAACATATAAAAGTGTACATCAAAGTAGTGGTCATATAAGATCCACTACATCACAAAAGAATAGGTACAAGTGCTAGACGAAATAATATGTATATATCAAAGGAGTGTCTATCTCGAATGTACGAAAGTAAAAACTACTAAGCTTAGTAGTTAGCTAAAAGTCAAATGACAGACCCTGATAAGAAGTCAAGCAGAAGCATCTGAAATACCTCGGTTTGACCCAAGTATTATTTAAGAAGAAAATAATAAACGGATTAGTCTAGCTATAAATATCATGTAAAATGAGATAGGATAAGAGATATGAAAAAAAGTATGATAATAATAATGCCATACTACGACAAGTATACATTAGATAACAACAAAACTCATATAATATCTCAAGTTTTCTCAAACACCAAAAAGAATGTCACATTCTTTATTTTATTCAATGTCATATTCTTCATTTTATTCACCAAACCACAAATATTGATAAAGCTTATCAATATAAATCATAAAAATTGGTGAAACACAAATTCTAAAAATCATCAATTAGAAATCCAGAAATCACAAAGGGGGAGGCCTATCAAAAACGGGAGCATGAAAACTCGCCAACACATGTATCACAAATGGGACGCTATCCCATAGCCTCTAACCATTGAGCCAGTGCAACGGTGTAGTACAACGGTACGTCCGAGGAACCTGCAACTCAAATATTTTAGAACAACGACGTAGTATAATGGTACCCCCGATGAACCTGATAAGGTGGAACAATGACATAGTACAACGGTATGCCCGAAGAACCGAACTCCAATCATTCAGAACAACGACATAGTATAACGGTACGCCCGATGAACCGAACTCAAATAATTCCCATAGGTCGCTAGCCTGTAAAAATGAGACGAAGCTCAATAAATCGAGGTATAGTCCCCTACATGGATAAAGAGACATCGCATATCGCTAGTCTAAACCATAAAACGATCGCTATTGATCAATAAAAAGTGATAATTACACTAAGCTAGTAAATAAATGAGTTTAGCTTCATGTCCCATAACCAATGGCTTAACTTAAGTATCTACGAACAAATTGTAGATTTGCACTCGAAAATTGTCATAAAATTTCAATCGAATAAGTACAAGAATTAACCAACAAAGAAAACGCAAGCGTTTCATACCACTTGTTTTGCTAAGTCGTTTAATTAGATTTCTCATACGAGTGAGGTAAAGGTTTGTATATACTAATAGATTGGAAAACAGTTTTTAAAACGAGCTTTGTATTAAAAATAATGTTGAAATTATTTTTGTGAAAGAGTTTGAATATTTATGTTAGCACCAAAATTGGTTACTAACACCCTTAGAAAGATTGCATAGAGGGATTAATGAAGAAAGTAAACTAAAACAGAGAGAAGTATGAAAATTTCAATGTAGAAAACAAGAACACCAGATTTATAGTGGTTCGGCATAATTGCTTACGTCCGCTTTGAAGTTGATTTCTATTTCTTTCCTTGATAGTTGATTACAGATACAATCCGTTTCCAATTACTTGAATACAATTACAAAGTAAAAGATTAAGTCTTGAGTGAGTGTTGAATTCGGCAGAGTTTCCCCAGTGTTCTCCAAAAAACCGATCCTTTTCATTGTGCCCCTGCCTCACTATTTATAGACGAAGGTGGGTTGGACTTCTCAGGTGGGCCTGGTAGCTGAATACCTCGGCCTAAATGGAGTGGTCTCTGTGCGCCGACCCACGGATGCCGAACGGGGGATGAATACCGAACAGGGCATGAATGCCGAACAATACTGAAAGCCGAACCAGAGTGTTGTGCCGAACGACTAAATGCCGAACCACCATCTTCACGCCGAAGGAAGTGAGGTGTCGAGTGGCGAGCGTATGCCAAGCAATGATTGAATTTGATTGAGACTGGTTGAATTCCGAACACTTCTGACTGCCGAACGACCTCAGGATGCCGAACACCTCTGGCTGCCAAACGATCTTCAAATGCCGAATGTCCAGAGATGCCGCACGTCCTTGCCCGTCGAGCGTCGTTTGGCACTGAACGCTCATGGATGCCGAACGTACCTTGTATGACGAACGTCCTTGGTATGCCGAACGTCCTTGTATGATGAATGCTTCTAGATGCCGAGCGCCCTTTCATGCCGAGCGTTCCTTTATGTCGAGCGTTCTTCTGATGCCGAGCGCTCGTCTGATGCCGAGCGCTCTTGGATGCCGAGCGCTCCTGGATGCCGACCGCTCGCAAATGCCGAACGACCCATAAATTGTCGAGCAATGTGCCAATGCCAAGTACTAAGTTGCTTGGTCAAACCTCCAGGAAACACTTGCCCCCCAAAGTGTATCGCGTGGCCGAACGTGATGCGCTTTGAATTAGGAGTGTGCCGCTTTTGCTTTGAGACGTGGCTCAGTTTCCTCGATGGTGATTTCTCTTGATCAGTGGTCTAGGTGGTGTGTGCAGAACGACACAGCCGAAGCCGAACACTCTATGTGTGCCGAACGATACCTTTTTGACCGGTTCCACCGGCCATTGCCTCTTCAACTTCTCCTTCTTCCCTATAAAGGCCGAACGATAGTTTGGCCGAACGATAGCTTGGCCGGTCGACAGTGAGGCCGAACAATATTTAAACCGATCGATCATGAATGCCGAACCATATCTCAGCCGAATAATACTTAGGCCGAACAATCATATATGCCGAACCATATTTTGGCCGAACAGGACTTAGGCCGAACACTCATTTACCTTGCCTAATCATGTAACAAAACAAGGACAATGACTCCAGCATATCGAACTGATCTGAACTGATAACTTCCTATTTCCAATTACTCGTAAGCCTGAACTGAAGTCGATAAAACTAGATAAAAGCTTTTGACATACAATTTCGATGTCCGAGTCCAAAATTGAAAACATCGCAAGGCTGGTTTTCTGAGACGGTTAGCGATGACGATCTTCGAGAATGACAGTCCAAAGTTCAACTTTATACCATCAGCGATGTGATTTATAATTTCTCAGCGTTTATATTTGAATGATTGCACTAGATCACACACCACACAGGGGAAAAAAATTTATGTTTTTAAGTCTAGCACCGATTATTTTTCGAGTATAGTTCAAACAGGTGCTCTGCCAAACTCAATATTTATTGGAAATGTCTAAGAGATCTAGCTCCGCCACGGTTTCAGATAGACCGGGACCATCCTTCCGACAAGAAGTCGCAAATGTTTCAAATCTATCAACCTCCCTTGCACATAACTTAGCTCCCGAAGCTTTGGAGGCAGCAATTCTCTTGGATAACCCTGTTGATTCATAGGCTTCGAAGGTCAATGAAGTTGCGCTCCGGCGAATATGCTCCATCCATGGGATCCCTTTCGACGACGTGTTGGTTCCTTTGGGGCACGATCGTCCACACTTGCCCCTGGTTGGATACACGGCGTGTAATAAATTCATGTGCTGGGTTGGCAGCGTGCCACCGTTCAATTTATTTCTTCGGGATGTGCTGTAATACATTGACATTGCCCCGTCGCAAATGCACCCGAACGACCATGCATTTATCTACAGTACTTACATCCTCTTCATGACAGTCCTCTCTAGGCCCCTAACTCCGGGCCATATCATATATATTTATATGATCAAGAAGCGGGGAGATAGCCCCTCTTACATGTTTCTCGAGTCATATCACAAATGCCAAATCTGAACTAGGGCGTGAATCAAATTTTCCCAGTACAAACAGGAATGGTTTTATGTGCGTTGCCCTCTCGGTTTCACGAGGAGATGGGTGGAAAGAAGTAAGTCTTTTCTCCGGATTGATATTTATACTTGGTCAAAGCCATGCCTTTCGAATTCTTGTTTCATCTTTTCAGGTATTAACCCGCGTCCTGATGGTCGCGGATACTCTGAGGCCGTCGAGGCTATTCGAGCCCTTCCTGCCGAAGAAAGAGACATCCGGACTCTCATTTCGAATGAGTCTTCTCACAAGGTTTGGGATGTTGGCAGCAGGCCATCAGATAAGCCTTCCTTAAGGCGCTACCGTGCCCAAGCCTACCTCTGGGAAGTGGAAGAAATTGGCCGAGTCATCAGTACATCACACTCCTGACGCACCAGAAGAGGGGGAAGTTAAGGGGGACGAAGCACCCGAAGCACAAGGTGAGAACTTGGGTCCCATTCGGGATCCAACAGTCGAAGTGCACGACGTCGAAACGTCATCTTTCCCTTCGAAGAGGAAAAAGAGATTGACATACAAGATTAGGAAGGAGAAGGTTGGCGGAACTTCAAAAGTTACGCCAACGGAGAAAGAGGCCTCTTCACAGCATGTAGAAAGTTCTTTAAAGGGCCTATCGAACCTCTCTATTCTCGATGACCTGCTCAATTATGACTTCGATGATCCGGAAGCATTTCAACTTCACTCACCCATCAGAGGCGATGCGGGCGTTCTAGCCCAAAATCAGGGAGAGAAAACTCTCATTAGTAAAACAACTGGTCCGTCGGGGGGAAACACTAGGACACACACATGCACTTCACTTTGCGCTTTAATTCTCGTTGTCACTCTTCTTATTGCTAACTCGTCGTTTCTTAAATTTCATACAGGTGACATGGGACGTACACACGGCATTGATCGCCTCTGCAGGTCATCTGTTTTCTATCACTCTGGGCGTGATTCAGGTTCCGGGAGACGTCGGGACAGAGACAATGACGGCGATAGGGATTATTATTCCCGGGACTCATCATCTCGGAAGAAAACATGCTATCAGCCCAATTACCACCAACATCCCTCTTCTCATTCAGAACTAAGAAAAGACAAGCGCAGCCACAAGGGGTCGCAATCCGATGTCCCCCGGGATCAACACTCTGACTCCTCTTCCACTCAACAGTCCCGAGATCCTCACAGAAGGGATGAACTTTCTAAGCCGTCTCCTTCTGCTCCTGCAACAGATCCAACCATGTCGGAGAGGCTGGCCAAGCTTAAGGATAAATTTCCAAATATCTGCTTTGATGGCCTGAAATTCCTCCCAGCGATTCATCCTATTCCCGGACATGTCAAGCAGAGCGCTATCACCTGTACCAACGACGTCTATGTTCAAAATGACGCGTTTGTTCATTTGGCTAAAAAACTTTCTGAAGTCTCCATGGAGCGCCAATACGAGATCGATCGCCTGAAGCTTGAGGCCATCCACGACAGAGATATCATTAAGGCTCAGGACGAAGAGCTTGCATCTTATAGATCTCAGCTTGAGGCTGCCCGGCAGAGCGCTCAAGACACTGCCGAAGCCGTGAATCGTCTGGAATCGAAACATAAAAAAGAGATCGACGAGGCGGTACAACGATGCGGGGCCCTAGCATTAGAGAAGGACTCAGTCTAAAAAGAGAGGGACGCATTTAGCCTCCGAGTCAAGGAGCTTGAGGAGCAGCTCTACAAAGAAAAGGAAGAGAAAACGGCTGCCCAAGAAGAGTCACAACGATACTGCGACGAAATCGTTGCTACTCGACTCCTAAAAGAAAAACCTAAGGCCGAGCTTTCCAAAGTCGAGGCGATAAAGAGTGAAGCCCGTGAAGAGGGCAAGAAGATAGCGTCTGCGGACATCGGCTTCCATCTTGAGGCGGCTAGAGAAGAAGGTAGGGAAGAGGTCAAAAGCATGTTTGACCCGTTAATCGCTGAATTCAATGCCCGCGTCCTCATGAATCGAGACTTGAATTTTCTAGGCGATGGCTATCTTGAATCTTTAGCCGAGGCATGGGAGGCCCTGATAGAAATCAGGAAGGCCGAGCACGGTACTGAAGGGATTGATGAGGGGGTCTTGATAAAAGAATTCCTCAAGGGAAATGAGCCTTCAGGCTTGTCTGCTGCTAAAGCTATTTATGGCAAAGGCTCTCCCTCAAAGAAAGGTAAAGAAGTTATTACCGGTCCGTCTAGGTTCGTGCCTCCAGCTCATGTGCCTACTAAATCGGCCGATTGGCCGATACTCGATCCATTTGAGCAGCATATCGGTTATAATCCGGAGGACCTCGGCCTTGGCGTCCATATTCTGTCTCCTATTCCAGAGGGTGAGACCCCCTTGACGGCTGAGAGTCTACCGAAACCTGGTAGATAACCCTTCACTTTAAGATTTCAAAAGTCGTCGTTCTTTATGAAGGACTATTGTATTCTAATGCTTGTTTTTCATGATTTTGCACAGGCCGTTCTGATCCTAGGCCCACTCTAAGGAGCAATGCCACCAAGGAGGTGGAGGGAAAGATACGTGAGGTCACTCATGCAGGAGAGGCTCCCGGGCCAGATGCTCAGGTGATTGGAGCGCTGGATGAAGACAAATCTGAGACTTCTTCTCCCATCGATGGGAGTTATGAAGTAGAAATTACAGGCGCCTCCGAACACACATCTGAGCTAAGTATGAAGGAGCGGCTTGAGGAGGAGAAGGGAAAAATAGCCAAGATCAAGGTCGAGCCTCGAGTTGTGGATCTGGACGACCCTTTGAATAAGCCTTTGAAGGTCATCCTTTCTGGAGGATCCAAGCCCATGGAGGTTCCCCGTACTTCTTCAATTGCTACCCCTCCATCGAACAAAAGCACCAAGGGTAAACACTCAGAAGAGGAGCCGTCTGAGAAGACAACGGAGGTGAAGAAGTCGAAGAAGCACAAGAAGTGATCATTACTCTCATTCAACGAGAGTTAGTTTAAGTTATGTAATTATTTTCATCTACTTCCGTAGTCTTTGTAAATAAATTGTTGACTCCGAACTTTGGAGGGCTTGTAGTAGAAACTTATTTTGAATAAAGCTTAGTTCCTTTTCTGTCTTTCAAAAGGCTCTTGTCATTTAATTTTTGTATGATTGTGATTTAAATCCAAGCTGTTGTGAATAACATGGACTTCTCGGTTCACCTTCATATAGCTCGGAGATTCTTTGAGAGTAGTTCACGCTTCCTTCCGTGCTTCAAGCACTTAGAATATTTCTTAGCCCACACACCGGGGACTTAGAGTACTCCAGTCCGTGCTTTGGGGACTTGGAGATTTGAGACGTTTACACTCAAGCCCGCACTCCGGGGACTTAGAGTACTCTAGTCCGCACTCTGGGGACTTGGAGATTTGAATCGTTTATACTCGAGTCCGTGCTCCAGGGACTTAGAGTACTCCAGTCCGCACCTTGGGGACTTGGAGATTTAAGTCGTTTATACTCGAGTCCGCGCTCCGAGGACTTAGAGTACTCCAGTCCGCACTCCTGGGACTTGGAGATTTGAATCGTTTATGCTCGAGTCCACGCTTAGGGGACTTAGAGTACTCCAGTCCGCACTCCGGGGGCTTGGAGATTTGAATCGTTTATACTCGAGTCCGTGCTCCGGGGACTTAGAGTACTCCAGTCCGCACTCTGGAGACTTGGAGATTTAAGTCGTTTATACTCGAGTCCGCGCTCCGGGGACTTAAAGTACTCTAGTCCGCACTACGCGGACTTGGGGATTTGAATCATTTATACCCGAGTCCGTGCTCCAGGGACTTAGAGTACTCCAGTCCTCCCTCTGGGGACTTGGAGATTTAAGTCGTTTATACTCGAGTCCGTGCTCCGGGGACTTAGAGTACTTAGTCTGCACTCCAGAGACTTAGAGATTTGAATCGTTTGTACTCGAGTCCGCGCTCCAAGGACTTAGAGTACTCCAGTCCGTACTTTGGGGACTTGAAGATTTAAGTCGTTTATACTCGAGTCCGCACTCCGGGGACTTAGAGTACTCCAGTCCGCACTCCAGGGACTTGGAGATTTGAATCGTTTATACTCGAGTCCACGCTCCGGGGACTTAGAGTACTCCAGTCTGCACTCCGGGGACTTGGAGATTTGAATCGCTTGCAGGTGTTCGAACGTTAGCCATAATAATATAATTTCATTTTCCTGTCATTGGATCATCATACGCAGAAGCATTAGTAATTCATGGAAAAGATGGCTTCAAGCATTTATTAATGAAAGCAAACTAAATTGTCATACTACATGCCAAGAACTAGAAATAAAAGCGTACTGGAAATAAATGCAACTAATACATGAAAGAAATAGACTAAGTATAATAATGCCGCAAGTGCTCATTGTTCCATGCTTGGGGGAGTGTCGCACCGTCGACGGTCGCTAGCATGAAAGTTCCTTCTCCAAGCTTCCGTTCGATGACGTATGACCTTCCCATACGGGGTTCATATGAGATGCGATCAGAAAAACTCGTTTCAAAACGAGGTCTCCCACACCAATTCTCGGTCGGACTTTTTCGTTATAATATTTAGCGACTCTATGTCTGTATGCGGCCGCTCTCAAATTGGATTCTTCGCGTTTTTCATCAATGAAGTCCAACGATTCCAATAAATGGTTCTGGTTCAACTCGGGGTCGTAATAGGTTACCCGGTAAGATAGAACTTCAAGTTCCACGGGTATGACAGCTTCCGTGCCATATGCCAATGCGAATGGAGTGTGGCCAGTCGCGGTCTCGTTGGTGGTCCTGTAGGCCCAGAGCGTCGTTGGAAGTTCATCCACCCACTTTCCTCTAGTCTATTCCAAACGCTTTTTCAATATGGACTTGGTTATCTTGTTTACAGCTTCCACTTGTCCGTTGGCTGTCGGGTGAGCAACCGCTGCAAACTTCTTCTCAATGCCATAGTTCTGACAAAATTCTTTGAACTCCTTGCTTTCGAATTGAGTCCCATTGTCTGTAATGATGGTCTGTGTGTGATATTCTGGAATTTCAAAGACAATTTAAAAATGATAATCTTTGTAATAAATTAATTTAAATTGATAAATTTGTTATTTTAAATAATACAACAAATGAATTGTAAATGTACATTGATTTTAATTAAAATTTATATATACAAAGAAGGGTAACAAATGTGGTAAAATTGTATTCATATAAAATTTGATTTTTGAATTTTAAAATTTAATTTGAAATTGAGTTGTTAAATTAAAAGATTCAAAATAGGTTAATTATATTCTAAATTATACTTTGAGTTTAAAAGAGTATTTTCATGATTTTATTTAGGATATAAAATTGGATTTATATTTATTTCTTTAAAAAGAATTGATTTTATATGAATTAAAAATGGATTTAAATTAAGAAAGTCAATTTGAAAAACATTTTAAATTTCTTTTTGCATGAAAAGTACACTTGTTTAAATTTAAAACACACTTATAACATGTGTTAAGAAGTTAACTAAGTATAATGACAAGTGTCAAAAATTAAATTTATTTTCTTTAAATTTATATAAAACAGAACTTTTTTATAAAAACCCACTTCTTATGCTTCATCTGAATTTTATCATTCTAATTTTTCTAAAGCAAAGAAAATAATTGCACTCCTCATTAACAAATCTGAAACTCCTAAAAATCTTTCACCTTCAACCAAAAATTAATCAAACATTCAAACCTCTTTTCAAAAACTTTAAACTGCAAACAAAATCAGGAAGAAAACTACAAAACAGAATTCAAAGCAAAAATCTGCAAATCAGGGTTCCTTAATCGTTAAAATTTCTGAAAGAAAATTCAAGTTCTTCTATCCTAAATACTGACTGATTAAGGATTGAAAGCATCATCAAGGTAACATTTGGATCAAGGAATTTCAAACTGCAGTTATTTTCCAGAATTTTTGGTCTCTTCTTAACAAACAATTCAGGTGAGTAGATTTTAAAATCAGAAATTTAAGTAAAAATGTTTGCATGTGAATGTTAGATCTGTTGATGCTTGCATGTACCTATTTTTGTAAAATCTTTGTTTATATGTTATAAATTAACTGTGCAGGTTAAAAATACTTCTGATGCTTCTCTGTATCTTCAAGTTCATAGTAAGTTTTAACAAAAACTTCAAATTATATGCAACAAATCATTGTTAAGTTAGAATCTTCAATGCAGTAGTTTCATTTAAACATGAATCAAGTATTAATTTGATAATTCAAAAAGAAACTGTTTTAAAATCTGATGAATCAGGATAATACAGTAAAAAAATTTAATATCATGATAAAATCATGCTTTGAATTTTGTTGAATCGAATTCACATCTTAAATCTTCTTCGTATAATAAGATTTTTAAGACAAAGTTCAGGATTTTTAAATTGAATTTGGGTTAGAAATTATGTGTTGACCGAATTTGGGTTTTGGGCAAAATTCTTTTGTTTGCGTCAATTCTAGGGATTGGGCCTTGGATTGAAGTTGCATTGATGGTTGTTAAACTCGAGAAAAATGGTTGAAGTGATAATCATTTAGCAGAGAATTAGGATTTTGTGAAACTAGGGTATGTGCTGTGTATTTGTTCGCATTCGAAATAGGACTAACTGGGGAAGAAGGGATGGATCGAGTTGCGAATGGTTTGGGGCGAAGCTGCGTCAGGGTCGTACGAGGTTGTGGTCGAAGTCTCGAGGCGAACGGTGGTCGGTAATCGTGGGTTGATGGGTTTTTCTGGCGATGCAGTTCTGGTTTTGGTTCGAGCTGTCTCAATTTTGGTTCGAGCTTTGTGAGTGAGGATTGCGAGCCGGAGTTGTGTCGTTGGTCGAAGTGGAGTTTGCGCGAGGTATCATGGATGGTGGTGGCGGCGTCGGAGCAACGTGCACGTGCACGGGGTAATGACCGTGTCAGTGGAGTTGGTTGTCAGGGTGTCTCGAAGCAGCGTTCGAGTTGTTTGAGGTGTGGCTCGTGTGTGCGCTCGGGAATGTTGCTGTTGTTTCTCCTGTAAGGGATTGGGGGAGAAAGGAAGTGAAGTCTTTCCTGTATATTTATTTTGGGTTAGTTTTAGCTTTAACTAAAGAAGAGAGGGAGAGGTAGAGGAGGGGTTTGGTTTTTGGAGTTTGTCTCGAGTTTAGTCGAGTCAAACAAAAAAGAAGACAAGTGAAGTTTGAAGCTTTCAAACTTAAATTTTCAAATTGTTTTAAATTTAAACTTTAAAAATTTATTTCAACTACTTTATGAAATGTTAAATATTTTTAATTCAAAGTATTTCACATTTTGTTAGTTGAAGTTTTAAATGATTTTACATTCTTTTAAATTTGACTTTTAAAAAGGTAATTAGTTTTTAACAAATTGAAAATGTTTTAAATATGTAATAGTTTTTAATAATTAATAAAATTGTTTGGTTTTGAAAAATTAATTAAGTTTTGAAATTAAAGTTTACTTTAATTAATAAATTAATTAAGGTTAAAATTAATTACTAATTTTAGATTAATTAATTTATTAAGACTTAATTAATTAATTATGGTTTAATAATTTGATATTTAAGGATTAAATTAAATAATTATTAATAGATCATTTAAAGTAATTAATTAATTAAAGATTAATTAATAAGTGATTAGCAACTAATTAATTAAGTGATTAATGATTAATTAATTAGTAATTAAGAATTAATTAATTAATTGATTAAGAGTTAATTAATAAAGTAATTAAATATTAATTAATTTATAATTAGTAGTCAATTAATTAGTGGTTAAGATTTAATTAATTAAATAATTAAGGATAATTAATTAAGTAATTAAGATAAATTAATTTGTAATTAATTAAGAAATTAATTAAGGTCAATTAATCATAAATTAAGGGTTAATTAATAATCAATTAAGGATTGATTAATTTTTAATCAAGTTTTTAATAATGATTAATTGATTAATAATTAAAGGATTATTAATTAATTAAAGATTAATTAATTAAATAATTGTGATTAATTAAGTAATGATTGGTTAAGCAAGGTAATGTGATTAATTCTTAAGTAATTAATTTAATTTGAATAAATTAAATTAATTGTAATATTAATTAAAGTTGTGCTTGCTTATGGATGATTGCTTTGGATTGAATATCTGAATATGGTTGATATCCGTGGAATGATAGTTGAGATATTTTGTGATGAGATTTGTATATATCTGAGTTGGATGATTGTTATTATCTGTGGATAATGCTGTGTGGATTCAATGTTTAAAATTGAATTGAATTAAATGGTTTAAATATTCAAACAACTTGGCCTTTAAGACACGTTTGGATTTCGATGAGACTGGGATCGGGAATCAAATTTGATTTTTCAAAAACCACATCGATCCAAGTTAAACGTTAGGTCGTGACATCTCAAAGGAAGTTCGAGATGGAGTTTTAGAGTGCAAGGGTTATTGTCGTTAACTCTGAGGGTGATTGCAAAATGAGTGTAACGAAATAATGCCTTCAGTTTCGTTCGAACCCGGAACGAACTTATATGGATTGAATGCTTTCAGAGCATCGTCAGGTGCACGATGAGCATTCTAAGAGATGTGTTCTCTAAAGGTAATCGTAGCCTCAAGCCTCATCAACCAAGAATGGCTAAAATAGGGGAGGTGCAGCAAGGTTAAGTGGGTCTTGCCCAAGTAGGACGAGATTATCCCATGTCCAGAAGTCTCTTATTATTTCGGCTGTGTAGGCAGTTGTTGGACACAACTGCGGGGTTGTCTTGTTCGGAGCTGTCCAGTAAGGGATGCTTCCGGCCTTGTGTTGCAGGGGAGTTAGGGTGGCTCCTCGGTACGGTGATCTAGGCCCCGTACTGTGACGGGCGGTACCCCAGTAGCCCTGCCATTGATGGAAACCCATTTTCCCTACGAGCCCCTATGATTTTGATTGTATTACCCACTTCCATGGCTAGTAGCTGGAACTTAATGAATGTAACAATTTCGGCTATTTTCTATTTACTTGAAAACCCTAGACCCTATTATAATATCACTGGATTTCCTATCAAATGTTTTGGTTAGCGTAAGGTAAAAACTTACCCGTGTTTATTTGTGGGAAGTCTTACGTGATACCTTTTGTTTCAAAATGATTTTAAAGTGAAGCAACTTTAACTGATTTACTCACACTAGACCCATGTCTGGCCCGCAGTTTATTTTGTTTTTTATAAACTCTTGGGTACTCAAATTTTCATGAGTAGCCAAGCGATTAGGTTGGGATTAGCAAATGTTTTGGAAGCAGGAGCTAGAGACCAGGCGTACTTATCTATCTCTATCCGCTGTAGTGACTTTTGATGTTGTATTTTGGGTTGTATGGTTTAGCAAACTCTTATGAATGTCAGATGTAATGGAGTAGTATTATTTTGTGTACTCTGATATGTAAAACTATGTAATGGATATGTGTAATATTATATTTTGTTCGTTTCCGCTGCGAGATTCTGATGATTTTTGTTCCTTTCTTTCTATCTTTCTATTTCTATCTTTTTCTTTTCTTATTGATGATACGTCTTTCTGGGTATTGAAAGACAGGTCGTCGCAGTTGGTATCAGAGCATAGGTTGAGAAACACCTAGGCTCTGGGGTAGTATCTATCTTGAGAGTGCGTATTTGTAATTTTCTTATATAACTATATCCCTATCTAAATTAATTGGGTTACCTATTCAGGTAGCCAGAATGAGTTCAAGAGGCCGAAGGGGAAGAGTTATTGGAAGTACATCAACTAATAATAGGAGAGAGCAGACTGATAATGAGGCTGTTAATCCAGTTACGTCTCCAGTCAGTTTTGCTGCATTACGCAAGGACTTCGTTCATCTTGGAGGAAAACCGTTTCAAGGATCAGAAACCATAATAGAGGTCCAAGCATGGCTTCGCTCGTGTGAGAAGATCTTTAAGAGCATGAGACTATCGGATGAGCAGAAGAGAATAATGGCATCGTGGCAATTACAAGGTGGAGCCGCAGTCTGGTGGAATTCAGCGACTGCTAATGTCTCGGAAGATGATATGTTTTGGGAAGAGTTTAAGGAGATGTTTAAGGAGAAGTTCATGCCTGCTGCAGGAAGAACTCGACTTTATCAAGATTTTCTAAATCTAAAACAAGGAAACCTGTCTATATCTGAATACAACACTAAATTCAACGAGTTATCTTGCTATGGTCCAGGACTTATATATAGACACCTCTCTTAAGAAGAATGAGATGTTTGTCCAAGGGTTGAGGCCCGAGTATCATGAAAGAATGACTACACATCTGAAAGGGTCTTTTGTGGAGCTTATTGACATGGCGCTAAGATATGAAGACTTGATGAACAAAAAGATCTGAGGCGTGAGTAGCTGCATCAGGAGAAAATTCTTCCAACCCTAATAAAAGAAAATTCAATCCTAATTGGAAGAAGCAAAATAAGAAGAAGATCGGAAACAACAATGGACCTCGAAAATGCTATAATTGTAATGAAGTGGGACATTTGGCAAATCACAGTCCTTAAGAAAAAAAGTAATAGCAGCAGCGACAGCATTATAGTGGACCAGGTTCAGCTTTAGTTCAGAAGTCTCTTTGCTTTAACTGCCACCAACCGGGACACATGATTAAAGATTGCCCGCTCCTTCATAAAGTTCGGCAGAACAAAGTATTTGCTTTAGAAGGCGCACCATCAAACTCGTATAAGGGCAAAGGAGTTTTAGAAGGTACCTTACTTTTAAATGGAAAATATATTAAAGTCTTGTTTGATTCTGGTGCTTCTTTAAGTTTTATTTCCTTGGAATCTGTAGAGAATTTCTTACTTACCCCTAGTATCGTAGACAATCCCATCTATATATCAAATACTATAGGAGGGGTAACCAAATTAGATAGGATCTGTAAGGATTTGAGAATCTCCTATCTATCCCATAGTTTTTCCTGTGACCCTTATGTATTGGATTTTACGGGTTTTGACCTTATATTGGGAATGGATTGGCTTGACAAATATAAGGCTATTTTAAATTGTGATGGGAGAACAGTTTCATTGGAAACTAATCTGGGTAGGATTGCTAGAGTAATGTGTGATAACTCTGGAATTCACTTGAGTAGTCTTTTACATGGAGTTGAGACTTCTCAAGAGGAGGTTGTAGATATTGAAGTAGTTTGGGATTTCTCTGACGTATTCGAAGAAGTTAAGTGTTTGCCATCGCATCGAGAAATAGAGTTTCGTATAGATTTGGTTCCTGGAGCAGTACTCGTAATTCAACCTAGTAGGAGGATGGCTCCAAGGGAGAGGGAGGAACTAGTGAAGCAAACTCAAGATCTATTAAAGAAGGGTTTGATTAGACCAAGTTTTTCTTGCTGGGGTTCGGCTGCCGTATTTGTCACCAAGTCGGATGGGTCGCTAAGGTTCTGTGTAGACTATCGTGAATTGAACAAAGTGACCATTCGGAATAAGTATCCTCTTCCTCGTATTGATGATCTCTTCAACCAGCTTCATGGAGCTTCGGTCTTTTCTCAGTTGGATTTAGCATCAGGTTTCCATCAGTTAAGGGTAGCTGAGGTCAGTATTCCCTTAACTGCATTTAGGGGACCTAATTGTTTCTATGAGTGGTTGGTTATGCCTTTCGGGTTAACCAACGCTCTTACCTAATTTGTAGACCTGATGAACTGAGCCTTTAGTGATGTCTTGAATAAGTTTGTTTTGGTGTTCATCGATGATATATTGGTTTATTCTAAGACGGAAGAAGAGCACAAGCAGCACTTGAGAATAGTTTTGGAAACTCTGAGAAGGCATGTTCTGAAGGCGAAATTTTCTAAGTGCCATTTTTGGAAATTTGAAGTAAAATTTTTGGGCCACATTGTTTCTGGTGAGGGAATCTCTGTAGATCCAGCTAAAGTTGTGACTATTCTGGAGTGGAAGAAGCCTCGGACACCGACAGAGGTTCACAGTTTTCTGGGATTGGCCGGTTACAACAGGAAGTTTATTAAGGATTATTCTAAGATCTCTTCTCACCTAACAAAGCTAACAAGGAAGGGAGCTAAATTCAAGTGGACACCGGAATGTGAGGAAGCTTTTCAGAATCTGAAGGCAAGGTTGACAAGTGCTCGTGTATTGGCCATTCCAGATGAGAAGAGCAAGTTTGAAGTGTACATTGATGCCTATATTGTTGGTTGGGAGCTGTGCTTATGCAGAATGGTAGGGTAATTGCGTATGCGAGTCGGCAATTGAAGCCACATGAGAGTAACTACGCTACGCACGATCTAGAGCTGTTGGCTATTGTTTTTGCTTTAAAGATCTGGAGGCACTATCTTTTAGGAGAAAAGTTTGAGTTATTCACGGATCACAAACCATTGAAATATCTTTTCTCTCATAAAGATCTTAATCTAAGACAGCAGCGATGAGATGAATTCTTGGCATCGTATGATTTGGATATTCTGTATACTTCGGGAAAGGCGAACGTTGTGGCAGACGCTCTTAGCAGAAATGCAGTTCTATCTCTTTTGGAAGTGGTTTCATCTCTTCTGAAAAGGATTTCGAGCAAGCAGGAATTTGATAGTAAATTAAGAGGAATTATCAGAAGAGTTAGGAAGGGTCAGTGTCCTAGTTTTGAGATTGATGACAAGGGACACTGAGGATCAACGGAAGGATATGTGTTCCGAATGATAGGGATCTGTGACAGGAGGTATTGGAAGAAAGTCATCGCTCCAGATTAAATATCCATCCAGGAATCTCGAAGATGTGTAAGGATATGAAGAGAGTCTTTTGGTGGAAGGGCATGAAGGATGATATAACCAGATTCGTTAATAGTTGTGCAATCTGCCAGCAAGTTAAAGGAGATCAGCAGAAGCCAGCCGGTTTGTTACAACCTTTGGATATCCCGACGTGGAAATGGGAGATGATTTGAATGGACTTCATCGACGGTTTGCCTAAAACAAAGAAGGGAAATGAGGGAATATGGGTGATTGTGGATCGTCTAACCAAGAGCGCCCATTTTATGCCAGTTAAGGCAACCCGTACTGCAGCTTCACTGGCAGAAATTTTCTTGAAAGAGATAGTCAGATTGCATGGCATTCCAGTCAGTATTGTAAGTGATCGAGATCCTATCTTCACCAGCAAATTCTGGGAGGCATTGCAATCAGCTTTGGGAACAAGTTTAAGATTGAGTACAACATATCATCCTAAAACAGATGGGCAGACGGAGAGGCTTAATCGAATTCTAGAAGATATGCTGAGAGCCTGTATATTGGATTTTGGAGGATCATGCGAAGACCATCTACATCTAGTAGAATTCTCTTATAATAACAGTTACCAAGCAAGTATCAAGATGGCTCCTTATGAAGCACTATATGGAAGGCTGTGTAGATCCCTAGCTTGTTGGATAGAGTCGAAAGACTGTATTGTGTTTGGACCAGACCTGATCCATGAAGCATCTGCTAAAGTCGAGCTTATCAAGAAAAGGATGAGAGTTGCTCAAGATCGTCAAAAGAAATATGCAGATAAAAGACGAAGACAATTAGAGTTCGAGATTGGTGATTTAGTCTTTATCAAAGTTTCCCCTATTAAAGGAGCAATAAGATTTGGGAAGACGGGGAAATTCGCTCCAAGATATATTGGTCCGTTCCGAGTACTCGAGAGGATTGGTGCCGTAGCATACAGGATTGAATTGCCAGTCCGGATGGCTGGAATTCATAATGTTTTCCACGTATCTCATCTACGGAAATATGTGCATGATCCGTCTCTTATTGTGGAGCTAGCTGTGCAGGAAGACTTAGAGGTTGAGCCGGACTTATCAGTTGTCAGACATCCTGTTCGAATTGTTGATCGAGACGAGAGGCAACTCAGAAGCAAGATAGTGAAGCTCGTTAAGGTCCAATGGAGTGAGGATCCCAGAGATTGTACCTGGGATATGTGTCCGGATAGCTAGTGGTGTTTGTATTAGATGTATCGTTGTTTGGATGTTTTATTTGTTGATTTCTTATGTACGGATGATATGTATGTTTGAAGTGTTGAATAAAATGAAATTTTGGATTATCTTTTGTTTAAATTTGGGGACAAAATTCTTTTAAGGGGGGAGGAATGTGATATTCCGGAATTTCAAACCCAATTTAAAAATGATAATCTTTCTAATAAATTAATTTAATTTGATAAATTTGTTATTTTAAATAATAACAATAAATGAATTGTAAATGTACATTGATTTTAATAAAAATTTATATATACAAAGAAGGGAAACAGATGTGTTAAAATTGTATTCATATAAAATTTGATTTTTGAATTTGAAAATTTAATTTGAAATTGAATTGTTAAATTAAAAGATTCAAAATAGGTTAATTATATTCTAAATTATACTATGAGTTTAAAAGAGTATTTTCATGATTTTATTTAGGATATAAAATTGGATTTATATTTATTTCTTTAAGAAGAATTGATTTTATATGAATTAAAAATGGATTTAAATTAAGAAAATCAATTTAAAAAACATTTTAAATTTCTTTTTGCATGAAAAGTACACTTGTTTAAATTTAAAACACACTTATAACATGTGTTAAGAAGTTAACTAAGTATAATGACAAGTGTCAAAAATTAAATTTATTTTCTTTAAATTTTTATAAAACAAAACTTTTTTATAAAAACCCACTTCTTGTGCTTCATTTAAAATTTATCATTCTAATTTTTCTAAAGCAAAGAAAAAAATTACACTCCTCATTAACAAATTTGAAACTCCTAAAAATCTTTACACCTTCAACCAAAAATTAATCAAACATTCAAACCTCTTTTCAAAAATTTTAATCTGCAAACAAAATCAGGAAGAAAACTGCAAAACAGAATTCAAAGCAAAAATCTGCAAATCAGGGTTCCTGAATCTTCAAAATTTCTGAAAGAAAATTCAAGTTCTTCTATCCTAAATACTGTCTGATTAAGGATTGAAAGCATCATCAAGCAAACATTTGGATCAAGTAATTTCATGTTAAAAACTGCAGTTATTTTCCAGAATTTTTGGTCTTTGCTTAACAAACAATTCAGGTGAGTAGATTTTAAAATCAAAAATTTAAGTAAAAATGTTTGCATGTGAATGTTAGATCTGTTGATGCTTGCATGTATCTATTTTTGTAAAATCTTTGTTTATATGTTATAAATTAACTGTGCATGTTAAAAATACTTCTGATGCTTCTCTGTATCTTCAAGTTCAGAGTAAATTTTAACAAAAACTTCAAATTATATGCAACAAATCATTGTTAAGTTAGAATCTTCAATGCAGTAGTTTCATTTAAACATGAATCAAGTATGAATTTGATAATTCAAAAAGAAACTGTTTTAAAATCTGATGAATCGTGATAATACAGTAAAAAAATTAATATCATGATAAAATCATGCTTTGAATTTTGTTGAATCGAATTCACATCTTAAATCTTCTTCGTATAACAAGATTTTTAAGGAAAAGTTCTAGATTTTTAAATTGAATTTGGGTTAGAAATTATGTGTTGACCGAATTTGGGTTTTGGGCAAAATTCTTTTGATTGGGTCAATTCTAAGGATTGGGCCTTGGGTTGAAGTTGCATTGATGGTTGTTAAACTCGAGAAAAATGGTTGAAGTGATAATCATTTAGCAGAGAATTGGGATTTTGTGAAACTAGGGTTTGTGCTGTGTATTTGTTTGCGTTCGAAATAGGACTAACTGGGGACGAAGGGATGGATCGAGTCTCGAGTGGTTTGGGGCGAAGCTGCGTCAGGGTCGTATGAGGTTGTGGTCGAAGTCTCGAGGCGAACGGTGGTCGACAATCGTGGGTTGATGGGGTTTTTCTGGTGATGTAGTTCAGATTTTGGATCGAGCTGTCTCAATTTTGGTTCGAGCTTTGTGAGTGAGGATTGAGGGCCGAAGTTGTGTCGTTGGTCGAAGTGGAGTTTGCACGAGGTATCGTGGATGGTGGCGGTGGCGTCGAAGCAACGTGCACATGCACGGCGTAATGACCATGTCTGTGGAGTTGGTTTTCAGGGTGACTCAAAGCAGCGTTCGAGTTGTTTGGGGTGTGGCTCGTGTGTGTGCTCGGGAATGTTGCTGTTGTTTCTCGTGTAAGGGATTGGGGGAGAAAGGTAGTGAAGCCTTTCCTGCATATTTTTTTGGGTTAGTTTTCGCTTTAACTAAAGAAGTGATAGAAAGGTAGAGGTGGGGTTTGGTTTTTGGAGTTTATCTTGAGTTTAGTCGAGTCAAAAAAAAGACAAGTGTTTAGTCGAGTCAAAAAAAAGACAAGTGAAGTTTGAAGCTTTCAAACTTAAATTTTCAAATCCTTTTAAATTTAAACTTTAAAATTTATTTCAACTACTTTATGAAATGTTAAATATTTTTAATTCAAAGTATTTCACATTTTCTTAGTTGAAGTTTTAAATGATTTTACATTCTTTTAAATTTAACCTTTAAAAAGGTAATTAATTTTTAACAAATTGAAAATGTTTTAAATATGTAATAGTTTTTAATAATTAATTAAATTGTTTGGTTTTGAAAAATTAATTAAGTTTTGAAATTAAAGTTTACTTTAATTAATAAATTAATTAAGGTTAAAATTAATTAATAATTTTAGATTAATTAATTTATTAAGACTTAATTAATTAATTAATTGTGGTTTAATAATTTGATATTTAAGGATTAAATTAAATAATAATTAATAGATCATTAATTAACTAACTAATTAACTAAAGATTAATTAATAAGTGATTAGTAACTAATTAATTAAGTGATTAATGATTAATTAATTAGTAATTAAGAATTAATTAATTGATTGATTAAGAGTTAATTAATAAAGTAATTAAATATTAATTAATTCATAATTAATAGTTAATTAATTATTGGTTAAGATTTAATTAATTAAATAATTAAGGATAATTAATTAAGTAATTAAGATAAATTAATTTGTAATTAATTAAGAAATAAATTAAGGTTAATTAATCATAAATTAAGGGTTAATTACTAATCTATTAAGGAATGATTAATTTTTAATCAAGTTTTTAATAATGATTAATTAGATTAATTGATTAATAATTAAAGGATTATTAATTAATTAAAGATTAATTAATTAAATAATTGTGATTAATTAAGTAATGATTGGTTACCAAGGTAATGTGATTAATTCTTAAGTAATTAATTCAATTTGAATAAATTAAATTAATTGTAGTATGAATTAAAGTTGTGCTTGCTTATGGATGATTGCTTTGGATTGAATATCTGAATAGGGTTGATATTTGTGGAATGATAGTTGAGATATTCTGTGATGAGATTTGTATATATCTGAGTTGGATGATTGTTATTATCTGTGGATAACGCTGTGTGGATTCAATGTTTAAAATTGAATTGAATTAAATGGTTTAAATATTCAAATAACTTGGCCTTTAAGACACGTTTGGATTTCGATAAGACCGGGATCGGGAATCAAATTTGATTTTCTGAAAACCACATCGATCCAAGTCAAACGTTAGGTCATGACATCTCAAAGGAAGTTCAAGATGGAGTTTTAGAGTGCAAGGGTTATTGTCGTTAACTCTAAGGGTGATTCCAAAATGAGTGTAACGAAATAATGCCTTCGGTTTCGTTCGAACCCGGAATGAACTTGTATGGATTGAATGCTTTCAGAACATCGTCAGGTGGACGATGAGCATTCTAAGAGATGTGTTCTCTAAAGGTAATCGTAGCCTCAAGCCTCATCAACCGGGAATGGCTAAAACAGGGGAGGTGCAGCAAGGTTAAGTGGGTCATGCCCAAGTAGGACGAGATTTTCACCTGTCTAGAAGTCCCTTATTATTTCGGCTGTGTGGGCAGTTGTTGGCCACAACTGCGGGGTTGTCTTGTTCGGAGCTGTCCAGTAAGGGATGGTTCCGGCCTTGTGTTGCATGGGAGTTAGGGTGGCTCCTCGGTACGGTGATCTAGGCCCCGTACTGTGACGGGAGGTACCCCAGTAGCCCTGCCATTGATGGAAACCCATTTTTCCTACGAGCCCCTACGGTTTTGATTGTATTACCCACTTCTGTGGCTAGTAGCTGGAATTTAATGAATGTAACAATTTCGACTATTTTCTATTTACTTGAAAACCCTAGACCCTATTATAATATCACTGGATTTCCTATCAAATGTTTTGGTTAGCGTAAGGTAAAAACTTACCCGTGTTTATTTGTTGGAAGTCTTACGTGATACCGTTTGTTTCAAAATGATTTTAAAGTTAAACAACCTTAACTGATTTACTCACACCAGACCCATGTTTGGCCCAGAGTTTTTTTTGGTTTTTTATAAACTCTTGGGTACTCAAATTTTCATGAGTAGCCAAGTGATTAGGTTGGGATTAGCAAATGTTTTAGAAGCAGGAGCTGGAGACCAGGCGTACTTATCTATCTCTATCCGCGGTAGTGACTTTTGATGTTGTATTTTGGGTTGTATGGTTTAGCAAACTCTTATGAATGTCAGATGTAATGGAGTTGTATTATTTTGTGTACTCTGATATGTAAAACTATGTAATGGATATGTGTAATATTATATTTTGTTCGTTTCCGCTGTGAGATTCTGATGATTTTTGTTCCTTTCTTTCTATCTTTCTATTTCTATCTCTTTCTTTTCTTATTGATGATACGTCTTTCTGGGTATTGAAAGACGGGTCGTCGCACCGTGGAAGGCCAAAATGACATATGATATTTCGTACGACGAAATTAATAACCTTCTTGGTGGTTATTGTGGCCAGATGCTCTGCTTCTGCCCATTTGGTAAAGTAGTCAACTGCAACTATTGCATATTTCGCTCCACCTTTGGCTCTGGGTAAAGAACCAACTAGGTCGATCCCCCACATTGCAAATGGCCAGGGACTAACCATTTGCGTGAGTTCCGACGGCGGAGTTCTCAGGATTTTTGCGTATATCTGGCATTTGTCACATCTTCTCACATGGTCTGCAGCATTCGGATTCACAGTTGGCCAGTAATATCCATAACGGAGGACTTTATTTGCTAATGTCTGCCCCCCAGTGTGGTCACTGCGCTCTCCCTCATGGACTTCCTTTAATATTTGTTTTATCTCATCGTGGGCCACGCACCGGAGAAAGGGGGTCGAGAGTCCCCTCCGATACATTACCCCATCTTGAATTATATATCGTGAAGCCTTACGAACGACTTGTCGTCTTTTGCTCCTTTCTTCGGGTAAGATCTCGAATAGAAAGTACTTCCTGATTGGGGTCATCCACGATTCCTTCTCGATTTCGGTTTCGAACGCGAAATCTATCTCCATCATATCTATACTTGGAGCATGGAGGATCTCAATAGGAAACAATCCCATCTGTTGTGCATCACTAGTGCTTGCGAGTTTTGCCAATGAATCGGCTGCTCTGTGTTGCTCACGCGGGACATGTGAAATATCATAATACTCGAGACTTGCTAGCAGCTCCTGAACCCAGGCCAAATATGGGGCAAGTCCCTGCCCCCTTGCTTGGTAATCTCCTCGCACTTGGTACACCATCAGTTGCGAGTCGCTAAAGATTTCAACCGATTTTACTGCCAGTTCTTTGATAAGCCTTAAGCCGGCAATTAACGCTTCATACTCGGCTTCGTTATTCGTTGTTGTGAACTCGAGGTTCAAAGCGTAGCAAACTGATCAGTTCTCAGGAGTTACAAGAACTATTCCAACCCCCAAACAACGATCGTTAGATGCCCAATCAATGTACATCTTCCACCGAACGGGTGGTATGACATTGTGATCATTTGATTCGTCAGGCATAGTAAATTCAGCAATGAAGTCAGCTAGTGCTTGTCCTTGTATGGCCCTTCGTGGAAGGTAGGTAATATCGAACTGACTTAACACAATATTTCATTTTAACATCCTTTCGGAAGTTTCCGGTCATTGGAGTACCTGCCGCAAAGGTTGATCAGTATATACACTGATTGAGTATGCTTGAAAATACAGACGAAGCTTGCGTGATGCAATCACCAAGCAATAGGCTAATTTTTCAATCTTCGGGTAATTTCTTTCTGCCCCCGTCAAGCGTTTACTAACATAGTAAACTGGCTTTTGAACCCGGTCTTCCTCACGAACCAAGGATGTACTGATAGCATGCCGGAATACAGCCAAGTATATGTACAACATTTCATGGTCTATTGGTTTCGACAATATCGGGGGACTTTCTAAGTGCCTCACAAGAGCTCGGAATGCTTCCTCACAGTCGGACATCCATTCGAAATTCCTCTTTCTTTTCTTTATGTCATTGAAGAACGGAATACACTTGTCTGTGGCCCTGGATATGAATCGGCTCAGCGCGGCCACCTTTCCATTCAAGCTTTGCACTTGTTTTATAGTTCCGGGCACTTGTATATCTCAGATAGCCTGAATCTTCTCCGGGTTGGCTTCGATTCCCCGCGCATTCACAATGAAACCAAAAAACTTTCCTAACGCTACGCCGAATGAACACTTCAAAGGATTGACCTTCATTCCATAATACCTGAGTATGTCAAATATTCTGCTAAGTCTCGAATGTGGTCGCTTGATTGCCGTGACTTCACGAGCATGTCATCCACGTGGACCTCCATCGTCCTACCAATCTAATCTTTGAACATCCGATTCACCAGACGCTAATAAGTTGCTCCTGCGTTCTTCAATCCAAAGGGAATCACTACATAGCAATACAATCCAACGTTTGTGACAAAATTGGTGTGTTCTTGGTCTGGGAGGTGCATCGGAATTGATTATATCCAGAGTATGCATCCATAAATGATAGTAACACATGTCCGGCAGTTGAATCGACCAGTTGGTCAATCTTAGGCAATGGGAAACTATCCTTCGGGCATGCTTTGTTTAAATCAGAATAATCAACACAAGTTCTCCACTTTCCATTTGCTTTCTTCACTAGCACTGGGTTAGATACCCATTCAGGATTGAGGGCGTCGCGGACGAACCCATTGGCTTTGAGTTTGTCCACCTCCTCTTTGAGAGCCGCAAATCTCTCCGGGTCCATACCTCTCCTTTTTTGTTTTATGGGAACGTACTTTGGGTCTATGTTCAACATATAACTTGCAATTGTCGGAGAAATCCCCCACATATTGGAGTGTGTCCAAGCGAAAACAACAAGATTCGCTCGGAGGAAGTCGGTGAGGTTCTCGACCACCATGGGGTCGAGTTGTGATCCAATCTTAAGAATTCGTGACGGGTCATCCCGGCTGACTGTGATGTCAATTGTTAGTTCAGCCGGTGCTGCATTTGTTTCCCAGGGCCCCCCATCATCATCTCTTGGATCTTTGTCTCTATAGATCCGAGAATGTTGACCGAGCCAGGGCTCGGGCGCTAATTGTCAATCGTCAGAATTTTGGATGCGGACGGAGCTATCCGCAACCTTTCCTTTCTCCCTACATCGAGCCTCTCTTAGCTCAGCCACATAGCATGCACGACCGGTCGCCTGATCGCCGTGTACCACTCCAACACCCCCGTCTGTTGGAAATTTTAATATCAGACACCAAGGGGACAATGCTGCCCTAAATTCTGGCAGGGATGGACATCCTAGAAATATGTTATGGAGAGTCAACATCCAACATTACGAATGGTAGGATTCACACCCTCCTACGCTCGCCTTGCCCCAGTTCAACTGGTAACTCCACATATCCCACTGCATCCGTTGCTGCGCCATTAAACCCATAGATTCTGGCTTTAGACGGTTTCAAATCCTTGGTCTCTAGCTTCATTTGGTCGTATGCCTTCTTGAAGATGATATTAAAGAAACTTTCGCAATCAATTAGGATTCTCTTCACGAACGCCGACATGATTGCCACAGATATGACCATAGGGTCGATGGTAGGAGCCTCCACCTTATCCGCATCTCTGTTCCTGAATAAAATATCATCATTCATCGTGCGCTGCTGCTTTGCAGGAGTCCCATCCTCCACATTCGAATAGCAATCATACTCCGCATGTCTTAAAGAGTTAGCATATTGCTCCATCTCTTGCTAATTCTTATCCGCAGGGTGAGGTCCACCAGCAATCGTGTTGATAATCAGTCTACCCACAGTTCAAGCAGGTTGTTCTGGTTGGCGTGGAGCAGGCCCGCGTCCGGGGTCCGATGTCTCTTGTCTTCCGTCTTGTGGGTCTTTGACAAACTCCTGCAGCTTCTTCTGTCTAATCAACTTTTCTATAGCGTCATGGAGGTGTCTGCACTCCTATGTGTTGTGCCCATAAGACTCGTGAAAGTGGCAATACTTTCCAGTCCGCTTATGTTCCTCCGTTGATTCCTTTGGGCGTGTTTCTATATTGAAAAGTGTTGCAAGTTGACAAATGGATGTTCTCAAGAGATGCGTTGAGTGGGGTGTATTCATTGTAGGTCGGGATCCTTGACTTCCATTTCCCCGTCTCTCTTTTCTTTCCGAGATTTCCACCTCTGGATCCTTTAGACTACCTAGGCTTGTTTTGGGCGTTGACTTGAGGTTTTCTCGAATTATCGCTGTTTGCTTCATGGCGACGTTACTTTTCACAGTCTCCTGAGCAGGTCCTGGTGCCTTGTCTCATCTTGTCCATCGAGCTTCCTCCCTTCTTATGAACTGATGAGCTTTCGAATAAAAGTGCTTCAGCGTGGCTGGGGGCTTTCCCGCCAACCAATCTTCAAATTCAGAGTCTGGATCCACTCCATGCATTACGGCCATCAAAATTGCGTGGTCGTTTGGATTGCTCACTTCGGTAGCAGCAACATGAAATCTCTGCAAGTATGCTTTCAATGACTCTCCCGGAGCTTGGATTACGATTGATAAGAACATCACATCCTTTGGACGAGTGGTGTGTGTATCCTGAATTGCACTATGAATTTCATTGCCAATTCATCAAAGCTGGATATAGATCGTGGGGGAAGTCGAGTAAACCACATGGTGGCGATTCCGAACAGAGTGATTGGAAAGCACCTACACTTGGTTGCATCATTAGCTCTTGTAGAATCCATCATCCATCCGTACCTCATCACATGCTGCCTGGGATCAGTCTTCCCTTGGTAGGCTGGGATAGTCGGCATATTGAACTTCTTGGGGTACTCAGCCTGCAGGATACCATCCGTAAAGGGAGTATGGATTTTGGACACTCCCTAATCTTCATTGGTCAGGCCTTGGTTCTCTCTCATCAACTGCCTAACCATAGCTGTTAAGTCTGGGGTTTGTATGGAGGATGGAAGGTTGGGTTCCGTTCCACGGGACCATGCAGGTTGATGTCCTGCCTGATTTGGGTCTTGGAGATTCGGGTGTCCAGTCTCTTCACGGGCTTGATCCTTAGTCAATCGATCTGTGGCACATGCCCGTGCACCTTCATCTTTACGGCGTCTACGCCTAGGAGGTTCGTCAACTGAGCTTGAACTATCAGATTCAGAATAAGGGGAAGGGTTACCTCCAGCATTTCGATGCTGCTGCTGAGTGAGCTGCGTCAAGAGGGTAGTGTTGGCTTGAATCTGCTCAGCAAGTTGCCTTTTACTTTCCTTGAGTTCTCTTATCAAGTCATTGAACTCTGTTAGGGAAACAACTTTCGCTTGGTTTTGGGTTGAGGTCCCTACACCTTGAGTCGCTTACTGATTTCTAGGTCCAACTTGTTGCACGCTAGTAGTCTCATGGACATCTGCATTGTGAGAGGCTGATCTAGTTCGTAGCCTCCCATGGTAGAGTTGTTGGTTCTAACTCTGAATAGAATCAACAGATGCCTTATGAATGATCTTGGATCTCCTCTGGGGGATTTATGCAACCAAGTAGCTACAAAGCATATCCTAACAGCTTGAGAATTCGACTCTCAATGAAAGCACCAAAATGTTAGCGCCAAAATTGGTCACTAACACCCTTAGAAAGATTGCGTAGAGGGATTAATGAATAAAGTAAATTAAAATAGAGAGAAGTATGTAAATTTCAATGCAGAAAACAAGAACACCAGATTTATAGTGGTTCGGCGTAATTGCCTACGTCCACTTTGAAGTTTATCTCTATTGCTTTCCTTGATAGTTGATTATAGATAAAATCCGTTTTCAATTACTTGAATACAATTACAAAGTAAAAGATTAAGTCTTGAGTGAGTGTTGAATGCGGCAGAGTTTCCCCAGTATTCTCTAAAAAATCGATCCTTTTCACTGTGCCCCTGCCTCACTATTTATAGACGAAGGTGGGTTGGACTTCCCAAGTGGGCCTGGTAGCTGAATACCTTGGCCCAAATGGAGTGGTCTCTGTGCGCCGACCCATAGATGCCGAACATGGGATGAATGCCGAATAGGGAATAAATGTCGAACAATATTGGAAGCTGAACCCGAGTGTTGTGCCGAACGACTAAATGCCGAACCACCATCTTCATGCCGAACGAAGTGAGATGCTGAGTGGCGAACGTATGACGAGCAATGATTGAAGTTGATTGAGACTGGTTGAATGCCGAACACTTCTGACTGCCTAAGGACCTCGGGATGCCGAACATCTCTGGGTGCTGAACGATCTTCGAATGCCGAATGTCCAGAGATGCCAAACGTCCTTGCCTACCAAGCATCGTTTGGCACCGAATGCTCATGGATGCCGAACGTACCTTGTATGCCGAACGTCCTTGGTATGCCGAACGTCCTTGGATGTCGAACGCATCTAGATGCCGAACGCCCATTCATATCGAGCGTTCCTTTATGCCGAGCGTTCTTCTGATGCCGAGCGCTCGTCTGATGCCGAGCGCTTCTGGATGCCGTGCGCTCCTGGATGCCGACCGGTCCCAAATGCCGAACGACCCATAAATTGCAAAGCAATGTGCCAATGCCGAGTACTAGTTGCCTGGTCAAATCTTCAGGAAATAATTTACTTCTAGTATAGAAACCTTAGTATTTTTAGTGACAAATCACAGAAATGATTGTAAAAAACAATAATCATCAAAAATTCACATTCGATGACGTGAATCAAAACCATAATAATCGATATCAAATCCATCAAATGGATATTCCCAAAAATCCAGAAAGAAGTCATCAAAGTCGATAATAAATGCGACGACCAATCGGACCAGCTAAAAAATCAATTAAAACGGAAACCCATTAAAAACAGGTAAGTTGGCTAAAACTAGCAGCTCCAGACATCTGAGCTGAAAGACTGGAAATTTTATTCTAGATCGCCCAGATGTCTGGGAAGTAAGCTCAGATGTTTGAGCTATACATCTAGAATTTTTATTCCGATGGCCCAAAAATCTGAGTATTATACCAGACATCTAAGATGAAGCTCAGGCAAAAATAAGCCAAGGCCAATGATGGCCAAATTATATCGGAAGCGGTCGGACGAGCGATGATGGCTTAGGCCCTGTAGACACACCAATACACTCCGAACAACATGTTCAAACATCCATTTTAGGATTTTCGTAGATTCTAACTTCAAAATACCAAAAATTAAAAAGTTTGCCAAACCAATTCATCTCAAAAGCAAATGGACATGAACAGATTTTAGGAATTCATATCTAACAACTATCAAAGGTATAAACATAGATGTGAGTTCAAGAACTCACCTTTGAACCTAAAAACAATGATGAGAAGTTCAAAAACAATGGAAGACCGATTCCTCTTCAACAAGACCTCAAGAATCCTCAATCTATTATTAAATGAAATGAATTTCCTCTTTGCACCAAAATTGGGCAACACCCTTCAGAAGTTTTTGAAGAGATAATAAATGAAGAACTTGAATTGGAAATAAGGATTATCTAACAAAAACTCCAAGTCACAGAAAAGTAAATTGCACAGAAGACAAGAATTTAGAGTGGTTCGGCGATGCGCCTACGTCCACTATGAAGTTTTATCACTTTATTGCTTAATACTTGAAGGTTACAAGTGTGTTTTAGCAAATTACAACAGAAAATGGACTTAAATTCGAAATCAGCAACACTGGAGGAGGTATGGAGCGCTTTTGGCAGCGTTTGGGCGTATTCTTCCTCTCCAAATTCTCCCGCCCCTTTTCTGAATGACCAGGGGCTCTATTTATAGGCGTGGAAGGCTGAAATCCCGACCAAAACCTGGGGAGGCCGCTTGGCACGTGAGGGGGGCCCATAGGCCCGCGTTCTCGGAATCCATGCCCAGTTTGGGATCGATTCGAAGTGAAGTTCGAATCGATCAAAAATGCATCCAATCGAGGCGAAATTTGGTGTGGACATTCTTCAACATGTATGCAAGCTTCTGTGAAAATTTCATGGCATTTGGATCATAGGATTGAGAGATATGATCGATTCAAGATTGCGTCTTCGTGTACCCTGTTTGCTTCGACTCGATCCTATGGATTCGTTCGAATCCATATGGTTCGAATCCATAGGTTCGAATCCATAGGGTTCGAAGAAATACATGCTTCGAATCCATGGTCTTCGTGGCTTTCCTACTGAATGGTTTCGAGGCACGCCATGAGATGGAATCGAAGTGAAGTTTCAGGATGGATTCGATGCACTGCAACCAGATGGATTCGAAGGAGTTTATTACCTCATGGATTCGACCTTGAGATTCTCTTGATGGATTCGAAGTAAGGTGACTTGGATGGAGTCGAACTAAGGCTTGCTCAATGAAGTCGAAGCGAGGTTTAGTTCATGGGTTCGAAGTAATGCATGGATTCGAGGTAAGGCTCCGGGAGGATGGATTCGAAGGTAGGAATGCTGGGTTCGAACATTGGTTGATTCGAAGCACTTTCTCTTGATGGGTACGAAGGAAGACCATGGGACGGTTTCGAACTAGATGGAGTCGAACCTGATGGGTTCGAATGTGGCGTGACTGTGCTATGGATTCGAACACGGTGCCTG
Source organism: Allium cepa (assembly GCA_030765085.1). NCBI lineage: Eukaryota > Viridiplantae > Streptophyta > Magnoliopsida > Asparagales > Amaryllidaceae > Allium > Allium cepa. The sequence continues at coordinate 449,605,297 of CM060931.1, forward strand.
CTCGGATGGATTCGAAGCACGGCTAAGCTTCTTGGGTTCGAACTAGGGAAGGTTCTGGATGGATTCGAGGTGATGGATTCGAACCGAGCAAGGTTCATTTCTCTCAACTTGAATCCATCATAACTTGAGCATACTACCTCGGATTGACTTGAAATTTGAAACGCGGACTTCTATGATCTTTCTAGTCATGTCCTATCAATTGTAGATCAATCTGGACTCGGACAAAATTCATCGATATCCATAGCGAAGAGAAGTGCAACCAATCTCTGAGACGAACTGTCCTTTGTTTTTGGCCAATCTCTTGGTATCACGGCTTTGCCAAAAAGCGGGATAACATTTTGCCCCCCAAAGTACGTCTTGTGGGAACATGACGTGCTTTGAATAGTTGCCATTTCTTTCTGAAAAATCATTGCTCTCTTTTTGTTGAGACTCGTATGCTGTATTACTGTAACCTTGCCTTGATATGATTGATTATTGTATAATAGCGCTTAGCCGCTGGCTGTTGTAGTTGTAACAGGATGACTGTTTGATCCCTGTAAATGTCTAAAATCAAATGTTAGTTCGATATGTATGCACATATACTAGTTTGACCCTTGTTAACGTCGTGCGTTCACGAGTCATGTCATTTTTGTTCGCTATTGAATTTCGTATCGATTCTCTCCTGAATCGATTTTAGATTCAAGTCAAAGCATTGTTTTTATGGTTGTCTATGATTATCCTCTTGTATCGATCCTCTCCTGAATCGGTATACAAGGTAGACAAGTAATTTTTCAAATCATAGCGATTCGTTCGCTCTCATCGACGTCCTTTGATGGATTCGAAGTCACGTCTGTTCGAATCGATCGTCTTCGAGTCGACGGTTTTTTAATCCAGCCTTTGCTTAGTGCTTCCTTGAATCGATGATGCCTCGCATCGATAAAGTTGGGATGGATTCGATCGTGTAAAGGTAGGAAGGCAATGGATTCGAAGTGAAATTTGAGTTGTAACAATGTTCGATGGTTGTTTTAAGTCCTTCCTTTTGTATCGATCCTCTCCTGGATCGATTTGGGATGTTAGAATGTATGCTTCGTATCGATGGATATGTAATATTGGATCTTGGATTGATGGATACAAGTGTAATGTTTTGTGTTGATGGAGTTGAACGATCCAGACATAATCGTGCAGTGATTGTTTGCGGAGGATATGCCATCTCTCATTCGTCTATTCAAGAAGAATTCCCCACGGTAGATAGCCTTTGATAGGAGTCATCCATGACCCCTTTCTTGGATCCATCTCTAAAATCTAGTCGATCTTCATCTTTCAGCGCTTGGAATAGTAAATATCTCTACTGGGATAAAGTCTGTTCAAATGCAGTCAGGTCATGCTCATCCAGTCTCATGCACTTCCTGGCGGATCGATGGAAGGCGACGGGGGACGAACGGTCAAGTCACACTCATTCGTGGTTCTATCCATGCTCTGGTGGTCGAAGGTATTCGATGGGTGCTCGGGTCACATCGAATTGTAGTCGAAGAGGATCGATATTGGCCGTTGATTTAGCGACACAATGTAGAATGTACGGACCTCATTGCCTATCGATCCTTTGGTATGACATGAAAGGTGCAGATCGATATTTCCCGTCGATCTGGCGGTACGATATAATTGGCTTCTCGTAACTTCGAGCATCATTCTGATTGGTTAGCATTAAGGCCTCCTTGCAGTCGTTGCCTTAAATTGTAAAGGAATCTGAATAGCTAGCAATGTAGCGAGTCTCATTTCTCTTCTTTCAATGATTTGTTCTTCTGCCCCCAGCCTTGGGTTAGCAGAGTTAGTTTGTGGACGGTCCAATTGCGTCTGTAGCGAGTTTATACTCCTCTCGTCGACTTTAGGTCGGAGTTGGTGAATGAATGGTCGAATCACATTCTTCATCTGTCTATGGTCGCAGTCGCACTCTGGGGACTAGAGGCAGTTGAAGGGCCATTAGTCACACCTAATTGATGTTCATACCCATGTCCCCACTCTGGGGACTAAGAATTTTAGCAGAAAATGGTCAACCGCATTTTCCTCGATTAATTCCTCTGGCACTTGTCAATGGCGAAAGTCGAAGTGTAGTCGGTCACATTGCGGCAACTTTAATTTGATGTTTCTCCTACTGAATTGGAGGAAGGAGTTGATTGGCAGATGGTTGGGTCATATCCGTCCACATTGCATGCACAACTCGCTAGATCGTTGGCTAGAGTTAGCGGATGAACGGTCGTGTCATGTTCATTTGCGGTAGGATGGGTAGTCACATCCATTTAGAATAAGACGTTCAGCTAGGTCCGTTTTGCGAATCTACATCTCCCTGTCGGATTGAGGAAGAAATCTTGTCTTGCTGGGTTGGAGTGCATTCCTAAAAGATTATGTTATAGGTCCCGTGCCGAGAATAAGTGCTGATGCATGAACGGTCATGTCGTGCCCGCTTAGTGCTAGATAGTCGGATCACAACCGATTTTTTATGATAAGTGTGCCCCTATGCCAGGGGAAGAGTTGGAAAGAAGAAAGTCTAACCACATCCGCTTTTTGTACTACAGAACTTGCTGCGGAATTAGAATTGATAGATGGACAATAAAATCGCATCCCTTCTGGTATTTATATTCCAATCCATGCTTCGAGGATTGGAGTTGGTTGATGGGTGGTATGTCACGCCCACTAGGTCTTTATACTTCAGTCTGTGCTTTCGGGACCAGAGTTAGTTGATGTTTATAATCCAGTTCACACTCTGGGAATCTGGAGTTTATTGATGTTTATACTCCAGTTCGCACTCTGGGAATCTGGAGTTAGCATGGATGCTTCGGTTCGCGCTCCGGGAACCTGTAATTTATGTTTATACTCCAATTCATGCTTTGGGAACCTGGAGTTCACATTGGTGGGTTGGTTCGCACTCCGGGAACCTGGAATAGATGTTTGTACTCCAATTTACACTCTGGGAAGTTGGAGTCAACCAATAGATGGTCAGTCACACCTATTTGGGCTTTTTAGGAATTCGTTCACACTCTGGGAACGATGGATTTGATGTTTATACTCCAATTCGCACTCTGGGAATTTGGAGTCCGTTCACATTCTGGGAACGATTTATTGGACGTTTATACTCCAATTCACACTCTGGGAAGTTGGAGTCCGTTCGCACTCTGGGAACGATTTATTGGATTTTTATACTCCAATTCATACTCTGGGAAATTGGAGTCCGTTCACACTCTGGGAACGATTTATTAGATGTTTATACTCCAATTCACACTCTGGTAAGTTGGAGTCCGTTCGCACTCTGGGAACGATTTATTGGATGTTTATACTCCAATTCACACTCTGGGAAGTTGGAGTCCGTTCACACTCTGGGAACGATTTATTAGATGTTTATACTCCAATTCACACTCTGGTAAGTTGGAGTCCGTTCGCACTCTGGGAACGATTTATTGGATGTTTATACTCCAATTCACACTCTGGGAAGTTGGAGTCCGTTCGCACTCCGGGAACGATTTATTGGATTTTTATACTCCAATTCATACTCTGGGAAGTTGGAGTTCGTTCACACTCTGGGAACGATTTATTAGATGTTTATACTCCAATTCACACTCTGGTAAGTTGGAGTCCGTTCGCACTCTGGGAACGATTTATTGGATGTTTATACTCCAATTCACACTCTGGGAAGTTGGAGTCCGTTCGCACTCTGGGAACGATTTATTAGATGTTTATACTCCAATTCACACTCTGGTGAGTTGGAGTCCGCTCACACTCTGGGAACAATGGATTTGATGCTTATACTCCAATTCGCACCCTGGGAAAGTGGAGTTAGTGTTTATACTCCGGGAACCTGGAATTGATTGCAGGACTGTAGTGTGTCGGTCCAGTTTGGCCATTGATGCGATGGCTTGCCCCCGAGAGGTGGGTTTCGCTTAGCAAATGATCAGTGGGATCTCGATTACTTTCCACTTATCTTCCATCAACGAAGGAGGAGACTTAGTTTATGGACGGATGAATCACATCCGTGTTCATTTGGATCCCGCTTCTGCCAAGCCTAAGGAGTAAGATTAGTGTTCTGGCAAGCTTTGAGCTCGAGCAGAGGAGAGGATGGCTGAACTACATCCGCTTTGAGTTGTGTATTTTCCCTTAAGTTGGGGGCAAGAGTTGGAGAGTAGACGGTCGAGCCACGTCCACTTTACGCTTTGCGCTCTTCCAGTCGAGTTGAGGAAGAGAGTTGGAATGATGGCTCATGATGATTAGCGAGTAAGCAGTCGGTTGTTGATGACTATAAATTGAGGGTTGGCCCCTGATAAAGTCGGTTTGAGGCATGATTGTTTTGTCGAATCATTGATGAAAACTGGGGAGTGAATGGCCAAACCATATCCGCTATAAATATGTGCTCTTAAAAAACCTTAAGTGTCCAATGCAGGATTGGATGCATGGACGGTCACGTCACATCCATCTTTGGTGTGATTTCGATTTTACTGTGCATCAAAAGAAGCATAAGTATTTTGGCGAGCTTCAAGTAAGAGATGGAGAGTGCATGGTTGGGACATATAACTCTAAGTCTTTCTCAAATCTCCTAATTAAATTGCATAAGCATGTGAGTGGATGGTCGGTTGCATCCACTTCGTACCGGAGCCCTGAACTTGTCTGTCTCTTCCGCTTTGATGGCCTGCCCCCAAGTCAGGTGCATAGAGCAGCCAGCGAGTGGTTGAATCATGCTCATCATGATGATACCTAAATGACTTTACCATAGTCCACGGAGGTTGTTTTGCGCCCGTCCTTAAGTACTCGGTTATCTGCATCATTTGCAAGTAGTTTAATTCAAGTCGATTATATATTACAACATAAATGAAATAGAAATAGAAATAATTCAAAAGAGATCGGATAAAATCTCATTGATAAGTGAAGCGGCGTCGTATGATCGCTATTGCACTTCGGTCCAGCCTTTCACAGTTGGGAGTCTAATGCAAATGGTTCAGTTTGATCAAAGTCCCGATTGAGGTCGGGGATTCCCGGCTCTTCATTTTATGGGGCTTGAACATATTGCCAGAGTTATCCTTTCTGGAGTAGCCTTATGGCGTTGGCATCCATGATAGTCATATAAAGAAGAGGAGCTTCCCAGTTTAGAATATGGAGCAGGTTCCCTTTTATGTCGCCAAGTTGATCCTTCGTCTGATTCATCAACGTAATGTTGGCCTGGACATGTTGGTGTAGTCGTCGGTGACTATCCACCAGTTCTGTTATCAAACTCTGGAAATAAGCTTTTGTGCTGATTTCATTTATTAGTGTTGGCAGCAACGGGCTGTGAATTTTGATTAGTTCATTGGCTGCCAGCTTCTTTATTCCCTTTAGCAATATGAGAAGTAGGAATGATATGCCTAACTACGATTGACAGTCTTCTTTGAGAAATAGGGGATACAACGCATTTGATGGCATTCATCACTTTTCGTGGAATCCATTCACCATTCTCACTTCATGAGGTAGTGGCCGAGGTTGAATTTCCATAGTACACGGACATAGTCGGCATGCTGAATTTTAGTTGGAAATTCTACGTGTAGGATGGTCTCAATGAATAGGCCCTGACTGGGAACGATACTCGAATCAACATTATCAAGTCCATTTTATGGCTACGGGGTCTTTTGATATTGGTGAATGATGTATGCCCGACTGCCTAATGTTCGAGTGGTTGGTAATGTCGATTGGATGGTGAGTAGATTAATATGGGCTCATAGATTGGTGATTATTTCTAATTTTCACCATGAAGGAGACTCGCATAGGATAGTTAGGAAGTCCTCTTAGAGTTGTATGTCATGCTTTTAGTCATATGGACGTGGAATGATTAAGATGCGGGCATATGAAGATGGTTCAGTAGTGAACAACTATGTTCTGAGTTGGTAGAGTAGACAAGGCAGGGTAGTCGTAATACTAGCCATCACACCATAATTGTCAGTTTAGGAGTTTTAAAAGCTGGTCAATTGGAGGAAGTTGCAGTCCACTTTAGAAGCATGATACATTAATCAACTCTAGTTCTTGGCATATTAGCTAGGTTCTCCAGCCTCTAGGAGCACCAGTTGAATAGTATTTCAATACCCATTCCTTGATTACAACTCAAAAATTGCTATTGTAATCTCCTACTTCTCGTCCAGTCATGGAATGATCTGAATGTTCCTTTATTTAAGTTGAGGTTTGGATTAACTATGCGGGTGCTCTGCGCTGCGGCTAAAATGATCTGAATGATCTGAATGTTTCTTTTTAGGAAATTTGGATCGTACCCGACTTTTTTTTTAAATGATGGATACGAAATGTTCATTCGCACCGATGGTTCAAGCGCTTAAATGATGGATTGAATTAAAGGCAGATAGATGGATACGAACTGCATGTGCGTATCGATGCAAAATGGAGGCAGATGGATGGATACGAAGTACATGTGAGTATCGATTCGAATTGGAGGCAGTTGGATGGATACGAAATAGCGCTCCGTGATGGATACGAAGTAGCGCTCCGTGATGGATACGAAGTAGCGCTCCGTGATGGATACGAAGTAGCGCTCCCTGATGGATACGAAGTAGCGCTCCCTGATGGATACGAAGTAGAGCTCCCTGATGGATACGAAGTAGCGCTCCGTGATGGATACGAAGTAGCGCTCCGTGATGGATACGAAGTAGCGCTCCCTGATGGATACGAAGTAGCGCTCCCTGATGGATACGAAAAGGACCGGATTTTCTGGGTTCGAAAACATGGATACGAAAATCATCACATTTTTGGATTCGAAAATATGGGTTCGAAAATGATCATATTTTCATGGATTCGAACATATGGCTACGGAGAACCGCATATTTTCTGGATTCGAAAATATGGGTACGGACTTCATGATGAATATGGTTCCTCTTAGATCTGGGGCAATCTGAATAGAATAGAAGGAACCGCTGAACCATAGATCTGGATCTTCTCCTTAGATTTATGCAATCCGATATCGAAAGTAGATCCAAGGAACGAGAGAAAAACTGGGTTGTTCTCAGTGAAAGCACCAAAATGTTTGCACCAAAATTGGGCAACACCCTTCGGAAGTTTTTGAAGAGATAATAAATGAAGAACTTGAATTGGAAATAAGGATTATCTAACAAAAACTCCAAGTCACAGAAAAGTAAATTGCATAGAAGACAAGAATTTAGAGTGGTTCGGCAATGCGCCTACGTCCACTATGAAGTTTTATCACTTTATTGCTTAATACTTGAAGGTTACAAGTGTGTTTTAGCAAATTACAACAGAAAATGGACTTAAATTCGAAATCAGCAACACTGGAGGAGGTATGGAGCGCTTTTGGCAGCGTTTGGGCGTATTCTTTCTCTCCAAATTCTCCCACCCCTTTTCTGAATGACCAGGGGCTCTATTTATAGGCGTGGAAGGCTGAAATCCCGCCCAAAACCTGGGGAGGCCGCTTGGCACGTGAGGGGGGCCCATAGGCCCGCGTTCTCGGAATCCGTGCCCAGTTTGGGATCGATTCGAAGTGAAGTTCGAATCGATCAAAAATGCATCCAATCGAGGCGAAATTTGGTGTGGACATTCTTCAACATGTATGCAAGATTCTGTGAAAATTTCATGGCATTTGGATTATAGGATTGAGAGATATGATCGATTCAAGATTGCGTCTTCGTGTACCCTGTTTGCTTCAACTCGATCCTATGGATTCGTTCGAATCCATATGGTTCGAATCCATATGGTTCGAATCCATAGGTTCGAATCCATAGGGTTCGAAGAAATACATGCTTCGAATCCGTGGTCTTCGCGGCTTTCCTACTGAATGGTTTCGAGGCACCCCGTGAGATGGAATCGAAGTGAAGTTTCAGGATGGATTCGATGCACTGCAACCAGATGGATTCGAAGGAGTTTCTTACCTCATGGATTCGACCTTGAGATTTCTTGATGGATTCGAAGTAAGGTGACTTGGATGGAGTCGAACTAAGGCTTGCTCAATGGAGTCGAAGCGAGGTTTAGTTCATGGGTTCGAAGTAATGCATGGATTCGAGGTAAGGCTCCGGGAGGATGGATTCGAAGGTAGGAATGCTGGGTTCGAACATTGGTTGATTCGAAGCACTTTCTCTTGATGGGTACGAAGGAAGACCATGGGATGGTTTCGAACTAGATAGAGTCGAACCTGATGGGTTCGAATGTGGCATGACTGTGCTATGGATTCGAACACGGTGCCTGCTCGGATGGATTCGAAGCACGGCTTAGCTTCTTGGGTTCGAACTAGGGAAGGTTCTGGATGGATTCGAGGTGATGGATTCGAACCGAGCAAGGTTCATTTCTCTCAACTTGAATCCATCATAACTTGAGCATACGACCTCGGATTGACTTGAAATTTGAAACGTAGACTTCTATGATCTTTCTGGTCATGTCCTATCAATTGTAGATCAATCTGGACTCGGACAAAATTCATCGATATCCATAGCGAAGAGAAGTGCAACCAATCTCTGAGACGAACTGTCCTTTGTTTTTGGCCAATCTCTTGGTATCACGGCTTTGCCAAAAAGCGGGATAACATTTCCTATGTTAGGGTTTAGGAATTTTTGAAAATTGAAGAGAGATTGAGGTGGAGAAGAAGAGGAGGATGCTTACCTAAGCCTCTCTTTGATTTTAGAGCTTGAATCTTGAATTTCCTTGTAATCTAGGGTTTAGGAATTTTAATTTTAATTTCCCTTTCTTTCCCCCATCTTCCTTTAGCTTGAGTGTTATGAAATAATAGAATGAATGAAGAGGAGTTGGAGGGGGAGTTAGGGTATTAGATGAATTCATGGGTTGAAACCCAAACCCAAAGCCCAACGGAAAAATAGCAAAATTCTACTCAGCTCCAAACATATCGATGTTTATATTCAAAATGGTCGCAAATGCCATTTTGGACTCAATGGAAGTGGTCTCGAATCCTAACTCGACTGTTTACAGAAAGTAGCATTTAGGACTTAAATCTGACCAATGATGCTATATTAAAATAAAACATTAAATATACAACCGTAAAATATGCAGGTTGTTACATTCTCATAATATCTTGTATTGTTTTGTAAACTATTCTTTGGATGATATTAATTTTAACTTTGTGTACTACTCTTAAGTACATGCCTTATAGAAAGAATTTACTCAAGTTCACTCATCATTAGTTGTGTTTTGTCGCACAAAGTTTGATTACTCCATATCAATACATCATTATATACTATGGGGTGGAGTGATCTTTGAGACTAAATATTTATTCATATTAGGTACATACAAAACTCTTTTCAGCCTGCTCAATCATTCGATCAAATGAAATCAATTCTGCCGCATGTTATATTATTTACTTTCATTTTTATTCTATGAGCTTATCATGGACTTATACATGTGTATCAAATACATATGTCCATGTCTGTGATAACTCATCGGTGAAAATGACAAAGTGCATAAAACTGCATTAGTATTAATAAACTTATGATTGCATACATCTATACGTATCAACCTGAAGTGTTCGTCAACTCTTATAACACTCCTACTAAATGGGTGCATAACTCTTGATTACTTGAGATATAATTATCTTTTATCATATGATTATAATCATATAATAAAAATTATTTCTCAAAACTATGGCTTAGTTTATAATTTCAAAATAATCATAAATAATTTTGGATACTTTAGTATTTTACAATACCACACTTTTTTTATGAAAACAAATACCACACATAGTTTTATTTTATAACGGATATTCATAATATCCACATTGAAATATAAGCATGTCCATCTTTCAGTGGACACCGAAAATAGTCGTTATTTCATAAAAATATATGATATGTTTTACGAGAATAATTTTCATAACTTGATGCAATCAATAAGTGTTATATGGCATGCTCCTACTATTTCTATCACTATTATAATAGCATATGAAATACTAAGCTCCATTCTTCCACTTAATATAGGCTATTTATTTCATTTACTGTAACTCATTTACAGTCGAAACTTTTCAGATCAAATATCTTAAATACAAAGAAATCTAACAGAAAACAATTTTCTATTTGAAAATACATTATAAAATAGAAATCATATTTCTTATTCCAATGTAAAGTATCAGCTATTACTTTAAAATTCTCATTTCCGATGTTTCTTTATGAAGTAGAAGTGACAATTCACTTTCTTCATCCTAACTATACTTTTTATATGGTCAAACCATTCAAAAGAAAGTCCTTACTACAATATCATAATGAACTCTTTAAAAAAACTCATATCCTTAACATTTAAGGACTTTAAATATATTACACTTCGTGTAAACTGATCAAACTGATATTTCAACAATCGAGTTTTTTAATCTATATTGAAGTTTTGGTCTAGTGTCACATTTAACACCATATGATCTTTATTCTATTCAATCAAATTGAATATTTGATTTCATAGTATGGTTTACTTGTTTGCTTTGGATGAATTAATTTCATAGAGGCATCGTACACTCTGAACTGCGACTGTTCACTATACACTTATATATGATAGTATATGGATCATATATCCATAGTCTTGTATTCATTTTGAGTTTGGAACTCTTAGAATGTAATACACGGTGCATAAGAAATCAAATTACGGTTGCATTTAGTATTTATAGATCAGGCGCTTGCATGGATATAGAAAATATTGACATGCAAGAAGTATGTAATAGTAAGTGTGTGTATTATATTTCTGTTTGTCGATTTTCAATTCATTACATTTGTATATCTTATTTGATAAACATTTTACCAATCATATTAAATGCACAAATTTATCAATGTAGATTATTGTTATATTATATAGCATATATTATTACAATATTAGAAATATTAAATGATATCGTTTAATTTTTTCGGAAAGGTTCCCATTGGTCTTTCATGTTTCACCAAACCATAAGCAAAATATAGATATGGCTTTACTAGTGGGTGTTATGACTCGTATGTCTTGGGATTCCAACCACGAGGAAAGCTCAACAAATCATAGACCCATATATAGGATAATTCCTTATCGGTTGTATCACATACAACTACTAACTCATGGTTCCTTGTTCCGCATTGACCTTGAGAAAAGCTCAACAAATAAAGTGAGATTAGCACTCGAACCTATCATTTCGTAATGGCCTAAGTATAATGCACATACCTTGAGGAAAGCTCAACAAATACATGCACTTGTCTTACATCATCTATTCAATATATTAATGGTACAACACATAACATCCCTAGCTTGAGGAAAGCTTAACAACTAAAAGTATGCAGGTAATCTATTGATGTATAAATGATAAAAAAACAACATTATGTTAAAGATTCATAATCTTCCATATATTATATCGGGTGATATGGACTCATGGAATAATGTATTACTTATGAAATACCTTTATACTTCAAGTGTCGAACACATTTTTTCCTTATGTATATTTAGGGTTTTTTTAATGTTCCACAGTTAGTTTATACATTTGTATCATATAAATTTTATTATTATATAACTTTTATGTTTCGTATTAATTTTACAATAGTCTTATATATAAGATTATGTTAGTTAAATCTTGTTTAATTAATTTTAATTAGTTAACTCTTTAATTAATTTTATAGTAGTATTCTTATACAGCTTTTATATTAGACATGTCTACTATAGTCTTTACACCGTATACTATAACCTTTGAAGGATAATGCATATCTTATATAATTGTATTTTTATTTAATTAATTAATTTTTATTTTATTTATTTAGTTCAGCTAGCTTAATAAGACTATATTAATTTCAAAATTTTATTTTATATACATACATGAATATTTTTGTTATCTTAGACATTTTAAAACAACATAACATATATCAGTACACATAATACATGCATATATGCATATAAGTATTTATTAATTAACCTATTTAATTAATTCATTTTATTAATCTTTATTAAAAAAAATTAAATTTGAAATTGGTATATAAATATTTTCAAACATTTTGAAAATATTGTTATCTTTTCAAATATTTTAAAAAATTATTTTGTATTATAACTTTTATAATAAACATGTTTTTATTTTAAATTTTACTTCCAAATTTACAGCTCTTTATTTTGATTTTCAAAATAGTTTTTAAATTAGCCCATGATCCAATTCAAATTGGGCATTTTCTATTAGGTGCAAACATTGGGCTCACTTTACCTTTTAGATTAGGCCAGTAACCAGGTAGGACATGGTAATTGATTACCAATTCCAATCCTAGACATTAACATTCTAAATACCATACTAAGTGGGCAAGCTTAATTAGTTAGCCCTAACATGACTAATTTTGACCACATAAGATTTTAGGCTCTGATACAATTGTAAAAAGCGAGTCGACCTATAGAGATAGAAATGTATGAATTTCAAAAAAAATTCCTATTGGACCTTTCTTGGGTCTATGTAGTCTAGATTCATTTGGTACTTTTCTAACTTTTCCTTCTAAAATTTTATTCATATTATTATAACTATTTAAAAAAAAAAAAAAAAAAAAAAAAAAAAAAAAAAAAAAAAAAAAAGCTACTTTAATTTAATTTTATTTAATTGTATACGACCAGTACATCAAATGCACGTGCGTATAGTATAAGTGCGACATATAAAAAGAATACATAGTTAATGTGAACATTATTTAGATATTGGGATTTAAACCTCAACAAACACGTTTCTTCTCTATATATGTCTTTTTCATCTAAAATATGAATTTTTTAATATATATATATATATATATATATAAATATGTATATATATATATGTAAATGTTTACGTATATTAATTTATATATAGATACATAATAAAATTTTTGCATAACAGTTCGAATTGAAATATACATTGTCTATATTACATGAAATAAATCAAAGAGTACAAAATCTAACAAAAGTAGTTTAAAAGTTTACTATTATATCTTATACAAAATTCTTTTTGAAAAATTTGAGTCAAATGCAAATATTGTAACGACCCACTTTTTGGACGGTTTAAATCGACGATAGACCACACAAATCAGACATAAACTATTCAAAAGGGAGGATTATTATGGGGTAAATAAGAAAAAGCAGAGGAAGAAAAAAACAAATACATAATCTTGCAACAGAATGACAAAATATAATAATCAAATAAATAGTTTACGAAGTTGTTTACAAATAACATTTGATTATACTTTTACAATACAGAGATAGAGTACATACAGCTGTAATAAATAAATAATGCAGCGGAACAACATGATGCAGTTCAAATAATATAATAAATAGTAATAGTACTAAATCTTCGTCTTCGTCCTCCAAAACAATCTTCGATAAACTGAAAAGCTCAGACTGACCTGAGCGAATTGAAATGACAAAACACTCGAGTTAGAAGAAAAAGATCTTATGTAAGTTAAATCAACAATAAATAAATACGAATGCAACGGCTTCGGAGATGTTTACGAGTTTTGACATCTCATATCCAGTGTCTAACGTGAGTGTAATAAATTAAGAGATGTTTGGGATTTCCATCTCCTAAGGATCCGTTAAACTATCTACATATATAGTACAATACGATATTATAATAGTGTCTGCAGTAAAGTATTAAAATAGCACTAATGCGTTACCCATATCCCCTTAACACATTTTATATATTCCCATACTCTATCCAGTACCGTAATTTTCTCCGTGAGGTTTACTTAGAGGGCACTCCATAGGTATGGTACAAAACAAAGTCGTAAAAGGAACGATATGGCATGTGAACATGGCACTCAGGGTAATGCCAGGTTAGGATTCTACCAACTGCAGATCTAGACTGGTGGTAACATATAGCAGCTACTACCTCCTACCTCGAAACACTCTCCTATAATCAAAATCAAAGGGTGGCCACCAAATCATCACAAAGTCATAATATGTTATCGAAGAAGCATGTCCGATAGGAGGAATGACCTCACTTGGCCCGACATGACTCCTGTTTTAGTCACATCTAAGATGACTCATGGGAGTCAGGGTCACGTAAATACCTTATATAGAATCGTCCACCAAACCATCCTACTTCATTCTGGATTCTCCACCACGTACACAGTTGCTAATTGGCTTTCGGTATTGGTAGAGAGTATGACAATATCTGATCCCGGTCTCTTTAACAACCAAACGCTTATTTCATACCTGATGGTTCTTTTACATTTCCAAAACCGATTCATAACTGATATCAAAATATCATATTCAATTCAAACCATATCACTTTCGAAATCATATTCACTTTTGAAATCTCATCGATAAGAAAGGTTAATTAAATTCCCATTTCAAAATCATCATATTTACTCAAATATGTCATTTCACTAGTAATTATCATTTCAAATACCAACTTAAGTTATAACATCATTTAACCATATTCGCTTTGAAATCAAGGATTTAAATCTAAATACTCCCACCTTACACGATCTGAATTCTAGAAAATTGTTTAGATAGTTATAAATAGTTTAAATAGTTTAGCAAAGTTTAAAATAAAATTTAAATAGTTAAAATACTCTAGAATAATTAAAAGTAGATTTAAAATAGTTTAAAAGGATTTAAGATAGTTTTAATAGATATAAATAGATATAAAATTAAATAGATTAAAATTAGATTAAATAAATTCAAAATTGATTAAATGGATTTAAAATAGATTAAATAAATTTAAAATAGATTAGATAGGTTAAATTAGTTTAAAATAAGTTAAATTAAGTTAAGTAGATTAAAATAGATTAAAATAAATTAAAATAGTTTAAATTGATTTAAAATCATTTAAACTAGTTGATATTAGATTTAAATTAGTTTAATAGTTTGAAAACCTCCAAATCGAGATTTTGAAATAATAAATCTTTGAACAATTTATATTAAAATAATTAATTTGGGATTAATATCAAAATTAAACCATTTCTTCCATTTCAATACGTCTAGATCAGGTCTAGCTTTCAAACAACTAACTAAAATTGGCCTTCCAATTTAGATTCTCATTTAAACCATTTAATCAACATCGATTTCAAACCCATGTTTGAATGATCAATTTAAGCCACTTCAAATTAAATAGATATCAAAGTTATATTCAAAAATTTCCAATAACTAAATTTCGATGAATTTCATTTATGCTTCAAATTTCAGCTTTGAAATTTCCATTTTATTTCTTTAAATAATTTATTAAATCAATTACAATTTCAACATTTAAGGCTTGGATTTAGAAGATAATTCAGTTTATGAAAATCATATTTTATTTCAAAATATCATTTAATTGAATTCAAATTTTAAGAATGTAAAATCTTTTAATTTAACCAATCTGGTGTCCGTATATAGTTTTCTACCCTATGGTCAAGTGACAATGATATTTATCATTTCAATTCGCAAATATTTTAAATTTTACGAGTATATATTATTTCAACCCGTAATCCCAAATTTAACTTCAAATCCATGAAATCGCTCGAGTCTATCATTTTATCCCATAACGATTTCCCCAAATCTATCGGATCGTTTGGGTATGTATTATTTCAACCCATAGGGAACTTGCAGTGTTAAAACAATATAAAATATAACATCCAATCATCCAATATCAATAATCAAACATCCATCACATCATCATCCGAATCAAAAATAATTAATAATAATTTACTGATTATTAATAACAGGTATTAACTGGAAATTAAATCATCATCCAAATCAACAATAAATAGCAATAATTTACTGATTATCGATAACAGGTATTAACTGGAAATTTAAAATTCAATATTAAATTTAAATAGCAATTGATTTCAATAAAAGTCAGATTTAAGTGGAATGACAATTTAAATATACCAAACATCAACTGATCAATTTCTAACCACATCATAAATTCAATTTAACTAAAATAAGATAATCTAGTAGTTGTGAATGGGTTAAAACACTCACCTTTGGTTTCAAATCGATTTGAAATCCAAATAAAGGTACCAAATTCGACAGTCTCGGCATTCTCCTAAACTAGTTCCATAATGTTTGAAATTTCAATATGATCCGAACAGAACAAACCTCGTATGAATCCGAGTTCATATGAAAAAATTAATAAGGTTAGAACATTTTAAAATTAATTTTAAATTAAAATAAACAAAAGGGACAAAACATTACCACATCAGCGATGGAAACCCTAGCCACATTGGCCTCGACATCAAGTTAACCCATCATAGCCGCCGCCACTTCCCATAATTTCACCGCCGCCACGCTGCCTTGCACCCAAATTAGAGGCTACCACCATCCTCCTCGCTTCGAGCCGTGCCTGAACGTGGTGGCATGACCACGTCTAGTGGTCCCAATCAAATTGCGCCACCGCCGCCTAGATTCACCTTTTTTGGTGAACTTTGATGACCTGATGATGAACGACAACCTAGTTGCATACTACTCGACGACAGTAACACACCCATGCCATCTGATCGACCTAAGGACATAGATCCATCGCAGGATCAAAACCCTAACCAATGGGCGACCAAGATTAAACCATCAAATTTTGGACATATAGAGACTCAATTTGAGAAACAAACTGCAGATTTATCTTGTTCTCATCGAGAGCTTCAAATTGGTATATAATATGATAGGGTTTGGAGGAGTTTGAATTTTGAAATTGATTTGAAAATTGAATTTGGGGTTTGATTTGAAGTTTGTTTCTGCCGTTGAGAAGAGGAGGTAGTTAGGGACAATTGTACGTACTATAATGAGAATATGAGAAACAATTAGGGTTTATAGCAACCTATATATAGGCAGAGTTGAAGATAGAAAGGATAAACCAGATCGATTTGGATTGAAACGACTACGTGACCCAAAAAGCCCGTTCTGACCTTGAAACGAAAATAGGTCATCCCATATATCAAAATAGATGTTTTTGATATTTTTAAACTTAATGAAAGAGGTTTCCAGTCCTAATTAGGGCTGTCAATGGATGCAAATGGATGCGGATATGACTGTATCCGCATCAGCACCCGAAAGTTTAAATCCACATATAATATCCGTAGATATCTGAGAATTAACATCCGTATCCGCATCCGTGGATATTTTTCGGATATCCGAAAATATCCGCATCCGAAAATAAAAAGCGGATATTCAAAAATATCCAAAATATCCACATTCGAAACTGAATAAGATTTTTATTATAGTAATATTTTTGAACTAAAACAATCACTTTCTCAAATAACAATACATACACTACAATACAAATCTGTTTTCCAAAGTGGAACAATTCATTTCTAGGTATATTTTAAGTTCATCATTAAACAATAAATCAATAATGATAATAATTTTTATTATAATTAATTTTGGATTGGACGGACGTTTTTCGAATACGGATATGCCCATATCCGCATCTGCATCCTATTTTCTTTTCGAATATCGGATATTGGATATCTGCATCCGCTTTTCAGGTATCGGACAATATCCATTTTTTCGGAAAAGGATCTGGGCAGATTTCAGATTTTCGGGAATCCATTGATAGGCTTAGTCCTAATTCAATCGTATGAAGAAGTTAGCTTAAAATTAGCTTATTTCAAATTGTTTTCAATCGAATTTAATTAAATTGATTTCTATGCGTTTTAAGCCCGTACGATCAAACGGCTAGTCCTTATCGTTACGAAACTTGAAATTCTACAATAATTTACCTTTATGGATCCGATCAAACTGATTTTGTCGAAATCCGAGAGGTGGCCAAAATGGCTATTTTCACATTATTTAAATAAATTAATATTAAATTAATTAAATCACTTTTTAATTTCAAATTTGATAACCAACATTTTTCATCATCTTTGATTACTTCGACATTTACAATAATTTAAAACAAATTTATAAATCAATCCAGTATTAAACATTACATTAATTATAGGGTTCGGTTTCAACTATAATTAAATCCAATTAATTAAAATTTAATTCCAATAAATTGATTAAATTTGATTTCAATCTTTTATTCAATCATTTATTATCAAATGGGTAAAACTATCACTAATTAACATTTTATTACCTCAATATTCTAAAGTTGTTGCCATAATTTACATTAACGTAACATTTAATTACATTTAATACTGTTTATTTCTAATTTGATTTCAACAAGTTAAACGAATAGGTAACAGATAACAATTATCACCTTTTGCTTAATTTAATCACATTTATAAGTTGATTGTCTAACAAATGTTATAATTATTTGCACAACACTAATTTTTATTCAATTGTAATTTATTACATCCTATTTCATTAATTAATACAACTTTATTATCAATTACTCTTTTAATCGAGTTATCCGTTAATACACACATTATTCCATCAATTAATATAACACTTAAATTTATTCCTTATTTTAAATTTCAAACCAATTATAACTTACGATTATTACAATACTTGAGACTACATTCAAATAGTCATCTATCACATTAATTTACATTATTAACTTTAGCTAGTTTTCTCATTCCTACATCGTAAATTTTATTTTTTTCCAACATTAAATTACAAAATCTCATTTAATTCAATATTTTAATTATCGAAAAAATGTGGATAGTTGCAAATACATACACATAAATTATATTATATAAATATATAAATTCATGCACAAAACACAAAATTTTAAAATAATATAAAACAATATACAAGTAGTTTGCGAAATAGAATGTTTCCTTTTAAACAAAGATTTAAAACTATACTGGACATAATTGTAAAACTAGGAATAAATCATTATTTCTATGTTTCCCTTTTTGTTTCAATCATCAAAGCTTGTTTTAGAATGATTTAAACATAACACAATTAAGTCATCCTATTATGTTGACAGAAAATATTGACTAATGTAATTATTTCAAAATATTGTTCACATAGCACTTTATGTGTAAACATTCAAGTCTAAATCTTCTAATATGAAACCAACATACTGGTAAGAGTATTCTGAAATTTAATTAATTTTTGTTTTTTTATAAAAAATGATAAAATCAGATTACATAGGTTTATATAGGTTCATGACAAGAAGGTCTAGATCCTGGTTATACATGGATGGATCAACATGCAGAATATAAAAAATGAAATTAAAAGGATCTAGATCTAGGTTAATTAAAATTGGATAAATAAATATACAGAATAGAGACAAAATTTATTGTCATATTTCATAACAAAGCAGCAATGAACATAGCAAGGGTTTTTCTTCATGATAAGAATATACAATTGATTCAAGTAGAGGGTTTAAGACATTCAAATCAAAATTCAAATTCATATATATATATGAATAGAATGAAGAGATAGAGAATTAATGGGATGTAAACAAAATTGAATGATATGTAGATATATATAATTTCGTTAGGATGAAGCATAGAGAATACATCTTGAATGAAGAAAAATTTCTAGATTCTTCAAATCGATCTCCAGATCTGCAATAATTCAGAGACAACTACCTTTTTCTCTTTTGTTTTGTTTGAATTTTGTTTCGAAATTTTTGGGAACTTACCACCATGGAAATTTTGAATTATTTTGGAGAAGAAGACGAGAAGTAGAGAGACAGACGACTAAGAGAAAATTTTATTAAAAGAGGAAATAAATGTAGCATTCAATATATACTAATTCCTCTCTTTTTTAATAATATTTTCTTTTCATTCAAAACAAAATACCCCACTTATTCCTCAAAGTAAGTCTAGCTTTTGCACATCCTATTTGGGCTCTAAAACATTCTTAAAACCAATTAATATTATTCCTATTTAAATCCAATTTCAATTTTTTTATCAATATCATATACAAAACGCACGCTTGTAACTGTTATATACGCACTTTATTAAATACTAATGGAAATCAAACAAATCAAATAAGAATTTTTATTAGCAATTAATATTTCACAACTATTAATTAAGTTAATTTATTTAAAGTCCTTTTTTATTTATTCTGTTTAAATCAAATTTAAACATTCTACCAATATCGTATATTGATACACACGTTTATAACTTTTATATACGCACTTCACTAAATACTAATGGTATTCAAATAGATTATTTAAATTTGATAATTAATATTTAAAAAATACTAAGTATTAAAATTAATTTCAACTATTAAGAATAAATTAAATCGTGAGGTTCATTTAGAATCTTCGCAATTCTGGTTGTGTAACTCATACGTTTAAATTCATGCAGCAATTAATATTGACAAATTAAAATATTAATTTTAACACATCACCTTAGCTACTGGTATGATATTTGGGCTGAATTTATCATTTACATATCTTTTGTTAATATCTAATTTTATTTATTATAACCGTCATCAATTAATGATAGTTATTTATACTAATTCTCTTCATCAAAACTATATCACTTTTGACTTATAAAATTTGGTAATGGTCAAAATTCCATTATCATCCATATTCAACTCTATAGTCCAAAAACAAAGTCCTTGGCTCAATAGTAATCATTATTATAATCAAAATGCTCTGGCCATCGATTTTGACTTTGTGTACACTTTGGTTGACTGTGATAACCTCATATAACTAAGAAAGACGAATCCTCTCTTGAATTATGTTTTACTTCCAATGCTTCCACTGGACCCAACTATAGTCATTCGATGGACATCGTTGCATGATTTAACTATAACGGAAGCGGAGCTTCCACATTAAAGATCAACAGTATTCTTAAGTCAAGAGAACTGTATAATTTTGTCACATCGATATTTCCTGTATAACCGTAGTTACATTGACTAATAAAAAATTATTGAGTCATTCCATAGTTATCAAATTACAATTAATACGTAACTCTTTGGTTCCCCCAGTAATCATGAGTAATACACTGCCTATCATTTGGATAACATTACATACTCTTATCTGTCTTGTCTCAACAGATATATCGATATCTACATCTTAAATGGGAATATTTAAAATGATATAATTAATTTTATTGTGATAAATCACTCATGGTTACAACACATTATAATGACTATCACAAAACATACCATTTATGGATTTTTTACAAAATATAATTTTAATTAAACTAATTAATTGATATAACATATTATATCAAGTGTATAATAGAAAGAAAACACATTTTATTTCGAACAAGATGGGTTATCGAGTTATATATATATGTAACAAAATACATAATTACCCCTCGGGCATACTCTTAACTCTACCACACATGACCCTCGAAAATTTCCATAATCACTTAGGTAATGTTTGGTTTGTTATTTTTAGTTTTGGGCTTTCGTTCATACAAAATGCACACGATGCATGTATATTGTCAAAAATGACCAATTTAAAAAACGAAGTTAACATACAAAATAGAAAACAACTTTTTATTTTTCATTTTTTGTGTTTTGGAAAATAACACAAGCACCTGAAACAATCCATTCTTCCGCCCTTCCTCTATCCCCTTCGCCCTTCCATCCGTCTTTCTTTTATCCCCTTCGTCGTCCCTCCATTCTTCTCATATTTGACATACATATTGAAAACGAAAATACAAACTTCATTTTAAACCAAACACTACCTTAGCATTTAATCTATTTAAATTCAATTTAAATATTCTATTGATTTTGTATACCGATACACGTATTTATAAGGTTTATATACGCATTTTATTAAATACTAATGTTAGCACCAAAGTTGGTCACTAACAACCAAATCCGGATGAAAGCACCAAATCACAGTCACAGATAGAATGTATGTAGAGAGTATCAATATGAAGAACAATCAAAATTAAAAAGAAACCAGTAAAGACACAGAATTTATAGTGGTTCGCTGACTTTGGCCTACGTCCACTCCAGATTCCTTTTTATTGTTGTAATAATCGATTACAGTTACAATCCAAAGTTTAACAATGGCTGAGTGCCTTAGCCTTAGAAAAGAGAAAGTCAGAGAGCAGAAAGAAGATCCTTTTTTGAAGACCCACATGTTGTATTTATAGGCGAATCCAGGTAGTTGGGCCTCCTGAGTAATCCGGGCCTATCATGGCTATTGCCGACCTAGGCTTAGCACAATGACCGAACCAAGCAGGCCAAGCCGCATCCACCGATCCCCATTTCTTAATAAACCGAACCAAAGTAGCCAGGGTACTGTCCCGAAGCAATTCTATCCAAAACTCGAAGCAAACTAGTCCAGAGCTCGGGGAAAAGCTAGTGCCAAAGCAAAACTCCCCATGTCGACATAGGGAACCAACACCATACTTGCCGAATCATCACAGACCGAACCACCAATGTCGAATGACCCACGTCGACCCACATCACTCTGACCGAATCACACCTCTTCTAACCGAACAACCCATCCAGACCGAACCATACTTCTTCTAACCGAATGACTAATCTAGATCGAACCATGATTCTTCTAACCAAACGACCAATCCAGACCGAACCATACCTCCTCTCCACTCCTCGACCGGCCTATGCCTGCAAGGCTGAATGAACTTCCACCGAACCACATCTGCTGAACCTTCAAGCCGAGCCACCTCTAAGTGCTGAACCACCATTATCGGGCCACCCTAACCAAACCTCAACACCGAGCCACCTCCGTGTGCTGAACCACCATTGAGGCCGAGCCACCAATGCCGAGCCGCCTAAAAGACTCGAAGATGCGACTCGTAGCTCGACTCCATACGATTCGAAGCTAATCTAAGACAACTCAAGACATATCGAAGCCTAAGCTTCAAGTGTCCAATTCCCTTCGTCCATCGACCATGCCAATTCCCGGCTGTTTAACCGTGTTTTCTATCCATGATTTATCATCCATCGACCTAGTTGATTAAATTTTTCATAAACCAGCTTCAACAAACGAGAAGTCGATTTAATTAAATATGCCTGTCCATGGCCTTGCCAAAAAGGCTGGTTAAAATTTGCCCCCCAAGTCTTGCCTTGCTATTGGAAGGTGTGTTTTGAATGCCCTCACATCCGATGTCCGAAGTCCACATCCATCTGAAACTGACAATTGAGTTCCAATCCACCCATTTTCGATAACCAATAACTACATCCATGATCTCTCTGGGTCGATATCCATATCTGGGACCGCTCCGGATCCATGCCCAAATTCTTTAGCTGTTCAGAGCCAATGTCCAAATCCATAACCACTCTCGGTTCTTGTCAAACGCAACTTGCACCTGACGACCTATGTCAAGTAATGCCATGGTGTTCCTGGTTCAGTGTCCCTATATGTTAGCAATTTCATGGCTTAAGTCCTAAGCTGAATCCTTATCGCTTCGGACCCTTGCCGAGCATAGTCCATACTCGACGACCTGAAATAGTAACCGATAGATAATATGGGGCCTAAGTCCTAGGCCGAATCCTAGTCTCTCCAGACCCTTGCCGAGCATAGTCTATAGTCGACGACCTTTTAGCCAAAAACCAAATAAAAATCATTCAAAATTGAATCTGAAACCCAAATTCAAACCAAAAAACCAGAAATCCATATCAAAAGTCCAAATCAAAATCTAAATCAAAAATCAAGCATCCAAACCAAGAATCCAAACCAAGAAAACAACAAACTGGGAGTTCAAATCGAACTCCAACACCAAAGCAGAAAAAGCAAATGACCAACCGGCCACCATTCCTAGGCCTTATGCCTTGATCGTTCAAGGTAGGTGATGGCTGCTTCTGTTCCACCGTCGCATTCCGAGTTCCGACATATTGTCACAACTGACCATTCCTTACATGTTCCTTGATTGTCCTTCAGATGCCGACAGCTGTTAGTATTATGCCCGTCTAGGTCACGAAAAAGACAGTGCCTTCCTAATGCCCTTTCGCATTCTGAGGGCTCCCTCCTTGCCGGCCTTCAATACGAAAGGCGATCTTGAGTATCCAAGAATATCCGCTCCAATGTTGCGTTCAATCTTGTGTAAGTGGAGAATTTTGGTTCTCCCCAGCGCTTTCTTTTCCCTTTATCCTTGTCTTTACCTAAGTCTTCACCGGGTGGTCCTCCATCCTTAACCACATTTACTTCCTTCGACTTCATATCCAAACATGCATCCTCTTGTCGGAGAAACCTCTCGGCTTCATGAAAGGATTCCCTGAGATCCAGTGGTGGATCCCGTATCAATGATACTTTGAAATCCGAATTATCCCTGATTCCTGATACCGTAGCCATCGGAACCACTGATGGATCCGGCCGATCCACCGAAGCAACTGTTGCATTAAACCGAGTTAAGAATATCCTAAGCAATTCATCCCTCTGTTTTAACTAACGTCGGAATCATCACGTTCTTTGGCCTTTTTATACGAACTTGAAACTGACTTAAGAACTTGTCCACCAGTTCTGTCCATGTTCCATTGGATCCATCCTCCAGCTTCTGAACCACATAGCAGCTATATCAGTCAAGTACAGGGGAAACATCGGGCCATAACCTCCTCTGTTGCCCCCAACACTTCCATATGCCTTGTGTACCTCATCAAATGGTTAGTGGGATCCGTCTTCCCATTGTATACTTCTAGAGTGGGCAGTCTGAAATCGAGCGGATTCCTAGCTATGCTGATGTTTCGGGTAAACGGACTTTTGTTGACTGCCTCCAAATCCCTGTTTGTCTGACCTCCGCGAATAGCCCATCTAATAATGTTAGCCAATCCAGCGTTTCCAACCAAGGGTTGCCCCTATCCATAATTCCTAGCTGCTCTTCAACTCGGCGTGTAAATTCTGGTACATACTCCTCGTCACGTACTCCCATGGTCCTGTCCATGCCGGGTTGCACAACATTACCTGATATTCTTCCATGGATTGGTCCAGCATTACCTGGTGGTGTGCCCTAGAGTCTTGGTCCATCCAGGTTAATAGTTGTTTAATGATTGGGAGATGCCCCTGTTGATTCACTTCGTTTGCCTACTGGTTGAGTCCTTGTAATCTAGCTCCAAGAGCTTGAGCACCTGCATTTCCCTATTATCTAAGTTGCCTAAGAAAATCCTGCATCATCTCCTCTTGTTGTTTCATCATCTGATCCTGCATGGAATTCATCATGACCTGCATCTCGTCCCTAGTGATGTAGACGGAGGCTTGACTAGCTCCAGAGGAAGCCTCCTGACTTCCCTCTTGCTGACTTCTTTCCACTGCTTGCTTTCTTGTTGGTGGTCTAGCCATTGCTTTCTAGAATTCAAGTTCCAAAATCCCTGAGTGCTAACTTTCTCAATGAAAGTACCAAAATGTTAGCGCCAAAGTTGGTCACTAATACTCAAATCCAGATGCTAGTACCAAATCATAGTCACAGATCACAGATAGAATGTATGTAGAGAGTATCAATATAAAGAACATTCGAAATTTAAAAGAAATCGGTAAAGACATAGAATTTGTAGCAGTTCGGCTGACTCTGTCCTACGTCCACTCCGGAAATTTTCTTTTTATTGATGTAATAATCGGTTACAGTTACAATCCAAAGTTTAACAATGGTTGAGTGCCTTAGCCTTAGAAAAGAGAAAGTTAGAGAGCAGAAAGAAGATCCTTTTTCTAAAGACCCACATGTTGTATTTATAAGCGAATCTAGGTAGTTGGGCCTCCTATGTAACCCGGGCCTATTAAGGCCATTGCCAACCTAGGCTTAGCACTACGACCGAACTAGGTAGGCCGAGCCGCATCCATCGATTCCCTTTCCTTAGTAAACCGAACAAAAGTAGCCAGGGTATTGTCCCAAAGCAAGTCTATCCAAAAATCGAAGCAAACTAGTCCAGAGCTCGGGGCAAAGCTAGTGCCAAACCAAAACTCCCTATGCCGACACAGGGAACCAACACCATACTTGCCGAATCACCACAGACCGAACCACCAAAGCCGAACGACCTACGCCGAGCCACATCACTCTGACCGAATCACACCTCTTCTGACCAAATGACCCATCCAGACCGAACCATACTTCTTCTAACCGAACGACCAATCCAGACCGAACCACGCTCCTTCTAACTGAACGACCAATCCAGACCGAGCCATACCTCCTCTCCACTCCTTGATCGGCCCATGCCTCCAAGGTCGAACAAACTTCCACCGAACCATATCTGCCGAACCTTCAAGCCGAGCCACCTCCAAGTGCCGAACCACCATTACTGGGCCACCCTAACCAAACCTCAACACAAAGCCACCTCCGTATGCCAAACCACCATTGAGGCCGAGCCACCAATGCCGATCCACCAATGTCGAACCACCAATGTCGAGCCACAAATGCTGATCTACCTGGCTCAAAGAGATTATTCATGCGACTCGAAGCTCGACTCCATACGATTCGAAGCTAATCTAAGACAACTCGAGACATATCGAAGCATAAGCTTCAAGTGTCCAATAACCTTCGTCCATCAACCATGCCGAGTCCCAGCTGTTTAACCATGTTTTCTATCCCTGATTGATCATTCATCAACCTAGTTGATTAAATTTGTCATAAATCAGCTTCGACAAACGAGAAGTCGATTTAGTTAAATTTGACCATCCATGGCCTAGCCAAAAAGGCGGGTTAACAACTATTGACATTTAGTTAAATCATGTAAAATTTTAATAATTAGTACTTCAAAAATATTAATTTGTTTAATTTTTTTAAAATTCCACTTTGTTTTTATTCTATTTAAATCCAATTTAAATAATCTACGTATGTCGTATATTGATACGCACGTTTATAACTTTTATATACGCACTTTATTAAATGCTAATGGTGTTAAAAGTAATAAAATAAAATTTAATAAATAAAATTTCATAAATATTAAATACTTTAATTAATTACAATGATTATAAATTAATTAGATCATGTGGTTCATTCATGGTACTCATCATTTTGGTTGTGTGACCCAAATTTGTAAATTTAATTAACGAATTATTATCAAACAATTTGAATATTAATGTTCACACATCACCTTAGCTAGCGGTGTGACATTTTGGCTGAACTTATCACATAAATATCTTTCTGGTAGAATCCAAATTTACTTATTATAACCGGTACCCGGTAGTATTGCTTATTCATACCAATTCTCTTTGTTAATACTATATCACATTTGGACTTGTAGAATTTGGTTTTAGTTAAAATTCCAACATCATTAATATTCAACTAGAATGGTCTAAACAAAAAGTCATTGGTTCAAAAATAAAAACTATTATTAACCATACTATTTTGGCCAGAGATTTCGACATTACATTGACTACACTTGACGGTGGTACTAATCTCATATAACCGAGGAGACGAATTGAACAATATTTTAGTTCCAATGCTTCAACTCAGAGCCAATTGTAGTCGTCCAGTGGACGCCATGCTATGATTTAACTATAATAAAAGTAGGTATCACAATGTATTTGAATAGTGTTCTCTAGTAATGACCTTATTTATATTAAGCAATAGAAAACTCTTGAGTGAGTCATTTTATAGTTATCCAATAACTATCGATACAAAAACCCTTGGTGTCCCCAGTAGCCATAAGTACTACATTCCCTAACATATGGAAAGCATTATGCACTCTAGTCTCAACTGATGCATCGATATTCCATCTTGAAATATCTTGGTTAGGAATATTTAAAATAATATTTTACTTTAATACGATAATTCTAATGATTACAACATATTGTAATTAATATCACATAACATATCATTTAAGGATTTTCTATTTAATATACTGTAACAACCCAATGTTTAGGGGTAACTAATCAAATTTGAATAGCAATTTAGTTAAATAAAATAGATCTTTGAATAATTAAAAATAAAATAATTTTGTAATTGAGTAAGTAAATGGGTTAATTTGTTGATAGGTGAGATTTAAATAAAAATAAGTTAAAAATGTGGACATAATATATACGAAAGTTATGAAATTAATGTATAATATTGGTTTCGGACGGAAATGATTTTCGGAATAGAAATTTAAATTTATTTAAATAGAAAGTAGTTTATAAAAAGTAATGGAACAATAAAAATAAATATAAATATATTTTTAACCTAAGCCTAATATCCTATAACCCAAGCCTAAACTAATGTTTCATAATATCTTTATCTTCGGACTTTTCTTTTCTCTGGATACTTTGCCTTCATTTATAAATAAAACCATTTACGTTCATTTTTCGGGCTTCACAAATCAAAAAAATATGATCATACTCTACCATATTAAAAATTAAAAATTAAAAATAAACCAAAATAAATCCTATAAATTTCAAAAGATGGCTTGAGCAACTCGACATAGATATACACTGATGCATGGAATTTTTTTTTGGGTTTGGTTGATGCATTAGATTCTTAGAGTGTGCGAACAAGGAGGAAGAAGAATTAAAGCTTCAGGTGAGTGAATGCACTCACCAATCTCTATCTAGATCATATATTTCTTTGGATATGATGTGTTTGGATTGACGTTTGATTGAATAGGTTGTATGTGCATCGAATTGGAGGAGAAACGCAACAACCCACCCCTCGTAATAACTGAAAATCGGTGCCTTACATCATTGCATGATTTTCAAATACCATAAAAGACAGATCATCGTGGTAAAATTAGAACAAAACAAAAGCCAAGACATCGTTAAGATCTCACAATGGAATGACAACGTATAATATACTAAATATACATGAACATAATAGAATAACAATATATAAGAGATCACACTAGCAGAAGCAACTGACAAATAAATATCAGTATAGAAAATTGGAATACATCAACTCCGAGAAAGCACGAAGTTTGATTAAATATCTGATACAACAGTCTCATATACAAATAACATGTCTATCGTATAAAATAAAATAACAAGTGTATATACATATACCCAGAACCTCAATGTCATGCCTCCAAAATGCTCCAGCTTCGCACTCTACTAGCGTATCCCCAAAAGCACCCTACTTCCGAACTACTTAATAGAGTACCCGAGAGTTGTTATGACATAAGTAGACACACAAAAACGTGGGTCGGACATAAAGTCTAGTATGAGAGGAACTATCTCAAAATATTGTATATTAAAACTATATAAAATAAACAGGGACTACTAAATCATAGCCGACCCTCT
Source organism: Allium cepa (assembly GCA_030765085.1). Classification (NCBI taxonomy): domain Eukaryota; kingdom Viridiplantae; phylum Streptophyta; class Magnoliopsida; order Asparagales; family Amaryllidaceae; genus Allium; species Allium cepa. Next base: position 449,634,128 of record CM060931.1, read on the forward strand.
CCACAAACATGGCTCAGAGGTAATTTGAACTGCCTATAAATAAGTAAAGAAAATCCATCTCAAAAGTAGGGGATCGTACCATAACTGGCTCTTCTCCTGTAACAAAAATTTAGCACAATATCCTCTATTGCTTTACACTATCCCAAAACTACTAATAATATAGTACAACCATACCACGATCAAACCGTGATCCAAAAACAATGATCACTGCTGCTAAGACCAAGTGGGTATGCCACAATGTGTATGGTCACTACTGCTATGACCGAATAGGTATGCCATAATATTTATGATCACTACTGCTAAGACCAAATAGGTGCGCCATAATGCGTATGGTCACTACTGCTAAGTCCAATAGGTATGCCACAACGCATATGGTTACTACTGCTAAGACCAAATAAGTATGCCACAACACGTATGGTCACTACTACTAAGACCAAATAGGTATGTCACGACGCGTATGGTCACTACTACTAAGACCAAATATTCGTAAGATGATGAATGTTGGACCCAAAAACATCCAAGCAATCACAACAAGATAAATCTATTCACTATCCCTCTAAGATCGTATTGAGTGTGTCATGGCCATCAACAACACTCTAGGTACACCACAATAAGGTCAATACCAGAGTAGGTCACATAAGTCCATACCCATGGGTCGGTCACATAAGTCCGTACCCTTGGTATATCATAATAAGTCAATGCCAAACAAATCATATATTACTTTAAGGTCAAAATCTTAGAGTATGGAATCACTCTGCATATAACGTATGGAATCACCATACATGGCTCTAGTTTCCTCGACCTATAAACCCATTGAAAAACTCTAATAAGATCCCATACTAAACAAAATTGCGTTCCAAATGGAACACACAACCTCATTGTCATAATACTCCTTTAGTATACCCTCCTGGTCTACTTCACAACCTACAGTTTTGGAATAAGTGTGGAGGTGGGTCTTATATGGACCCAAAATCAGACTACTTAAAAACCTGCCAAAATTACATAGATTGTAGCTCTTGAAAAATATTGAACAATGATCCAAATCTCACCTCTATCTGACTTCATATGTGAAAGTTATCACAATTTGAGGTTTGCACAATACACAACAGGTAAGTCGACTGAAGGGCCATTCGGTCGATGGAACCAGAGCCAAGATGGAATTTTTTTTCCTCTTGACCAATCAATTTAATGCACTAATTCAATCAACTGAACTAAGAGGTTCTAGGTAATGAGCCTGGGCAGGGAGTAGATTCCCTAAACGATCGCTAACTCGCTCATTGTTTCCTCCGATGCTTCGCTAGATGAGTCGCCTTGCTATTGAAGCCAGCCTCCACCCCTTCAAACATCTACCAAGGTTCAATTGTTAATGTTTCAAAAGTGGTTTATTAACTACCTAAAAATGATTTTGGTACCGAAATTCACTTTGCACGACTAGTTTTCAACGGGCAATTACAGCAACCCGGCTTCCTCTAATACACCGAAACAACATACCCGCCTCCTAGCCTTATGCATAACTTATACATATGTTGATGCACTCATTTGTGCATGCCTTTTCATACACATATGCACAAACACACACATCACAACAAAAATATATTTGAGCTTCATCGAGGTGATTACTTGACTCGACACCCTCCTACACAACATAGTGCACCAGGTGGTCACTATGGTTACATGAGATCGCTCATAACATGAATATATACACTTATGGTCATTCCCATATGCCTGAATAGTTAAAACCATAAAATTTCCTATCTTTATACTAACACTACTCCCATAATAATTCTAGCTACAACACTGGAGTTGTTTTGATTGTTGCCTAACTTCGAATACACGTATACATATACCTGCTCGTGTACGTATACTAAAATAGGTAATTCAACTATTACTCAACCAAATACTACTTATTTAAAAATCTTTCTAATAAGAGTGAAACGTCTCTTTATACCATTTTATAAAATCATAAACCATTTTATAAAATATCATACTAGCTTATAATCACTTTATAGCCTTTAAAGTACTTAATCACTTCATTAATAATCAAAGATTTACCTTTTTAATATTTTATAGAATCTTATATATTTTATAAAATATATACTTCATTTATAAAATCATGAAACCATTTTACAAGTGCTAATTAAGGGTTATATGGTTTCTAATCATTTTAATAAGGGATGTAGAACTCCCAAACCCCTTAATCAGTTTACTAATTTTGTAAATTAATTCAAATGGATTAATTAATATTTTATAATGACATGCCCATCATTACACTACTTAATTAATCTAAAATCAAACAATAATATAACAAATAATCACTAAACTATCCCAAATCAATATTAGGGCCGACTAGCTATTTCAAAATATAGTAATTATGGTCTTTAATAAATTATGTGACGATATACACATGTTTAAGGCATAGATATAAGCCTAATTACATTACTAACATTCTCCAAATCATTTTATGAAAATTCGTAATCATAATTAAATAAATATATAAGTAAAACATTTGAATTAAATAGGAGAATCATCCCACTTACCTTAATTAAACCCAAGCTAAGCTCTAATCATCAAAACCCTAAATTTTCTTTCTTTAAATTCCAAAATTAAGCTCTAAAATCCATTCCATGCTAATCCTTTGATGGTTTTTGTAGAGAATCATGAGAGAAGATTTATGGGGATTTTTGTGTGATTTTAGAAAATTTATTTGGAGGTGTTAGACTTAGGGATTAGAAGTGGATTAACGGGTAATTAAGAAAAGATTAGAGAAGAAGACGAGGAGGGAAACAAGAAAATGAAAGTGGAATGAAAATTATGAAGAGGGTTAGCTACATATAGGCAAGGTAATGGATTCCAGTCCAATTCATTTTCATCCACTCAAATTTCACTATTCACTCTAAAAATTCAGCGACTCCAAATATAGTCAAGTTTATACTTATTTAACTTGCATCGAAAAAGCGAAATCAATCACGGGTGCATCGAATCCTAATTTGATCATTTCTAAAAATCAACTATAAGAGTCGTTCCGTCATTTACCGATTAAATATTTAAATTTTAAATATTCAATTATTAAAATTATAGGGTGTTACATTCTCCCCTCCTTAAAAGAATTTTGTCACCGAGATTCCCTTGAGTACGAGAAAGTAACTAGACTTACCAAACTCCCTAACTGTTGGTTTTAGAAAGTTCTAATAGTACCTACCTTTGTGCTTTCAGTACTACGACACTCCCAAATTATAATGCATCATGCACTATGAAATATATGCGATGACTTACGTCATCCCACATGTACCAAATTCACACATCTCTTAAAAAAGCTTCTCATTATTCAGATGCCTAAGAAAATAGGCATTTAAATAGCTATAGTTTAGCTCTCAAGTACCTAATTTTACTATACCAAAAGGATTGCACAAATACAGAATTCAAACATGTATAACATCATTGTCGTAATTGGTACTATTATAGTCTAACACGACAATCAATTAAAGAGTAAGCTTAAGTGAGTTTGCAACAAAATAAACCATTGACTCTGAGTCACATCAAAAGGTAATGGAATCGTATAGATCCTATCTCGCCCCACAGTTGGCATGGATGATATGTGATCTATTCCAGATGGCTAAGGAATACAAACCGATACGAATCAACAATGGGCACTAATCGTGGACCAACAATTCCAGATAAACAGGACCAATACACTAAAGTACCAAAACATTTATCGCGATTCAATTATTAATAGAGTCAATGCACTAACGTATCCAAAAGTTTGTCAAGATCCAATAAAAGGCATGGCCACTAATATAAGGCCAATGATCTACATGGCCAATACAACATATGATCACTAACATAAATCACTTCTGTACACGGTCACTAATATAGAACCGATATGATTTATCTAACTATACAAACCTTTGAGTAAAACCCAAAAGTTGGGAATTCATTATTTCCAATCAATGATATGCAGTTAATATATCATATAATTAACCTATAATCAATTAATACTAATCAACAAAAAACAATTATCAGGCAATGAGCAATGCTTAAATCATAGCAAGAATAACAACAATAACTAGTATACAAATTATTAAACATGCAAATAAGAAATTGACAAGGATCAACCAACAATAGAAATTAGCCAATAGAAAAATCAAATAGCAACAAATAACATCAAGCTACAAGAAAAAATAAACAACAAGCAATAGCAAGCAATAAAAGAACAAAATATTTAAAGGAGTCTATACCAACATGCCTGGTAACCACCAAGAGTTAAGCGCGCATGTTGCAACATAAACTCTAATTAGCCAGTTCGACATTCAATATGAATAAATGTCTAAGTGGTGTAACCTCTTTTGTGAATAAAATATACGAAAGGCCATTATACCTCACGCTATGAAAAGGAAAACCTATATGATATGTAGGATCATCGAGTCTCAAAACACTCGAATAAATCTAGTAATCATTGTCTTAACTTTCCTTTTCTTCCGAACAAAACTAATTCTCTAGAAAAGAAAATTATACTAGTTAAATCATCATTAAATGAAGATTACAATTTCCTGTTCTTGCTTGGATTCAAAATCATCTCGACCGCACAATGTCAACAAGGATAATATACTAAGTGTACTATGATGCTTGCGCAGGCAAGTATCATCTCGTACTTAAGAGTTTATTCGAATTGCCACATAACTAGTCGAGAATTCCTTTCCCAAACTATCTCATGCAATAATAATTATACTACACTAAAACTTTATAATTTCTAAAGATCGTTCCAAATGACACGATACCCATTGCTATCCTACATTTGTTCGTAAGATTCCTTTGTTAAATTAGGGTCGGCCACTGACTCCATTCGTGCAAACACTAATCCGGTTCCTTAATCCGACTACTGAAATCTCCTTGCACGATTAAGGCCATTTTCAAAGATCTCAGTCATCAAAAGAATCCTAATCAAGTGCTCATCTATCATAATTAAGTGAAGAGACCTAGCCCAATCAGTGTAAATTACCTAGGAAATCTACGCACAAACTAAAAGTTAAGAACAGGCACCTGAATGGGAAAATCTTTAGAAAATGTCCCTTTCCGCACATGGGATTACTCCCATCACTTGAGGTTTACTAACATAAAGGAAAATAATTATAACACAAATGACTCTAGAAAAATTCCTATAAGTCATCTACTCAGTCTTTGCTTATTACTCGGCATCCATCGACCCTTTTTGGATATAAATCTAAGTTACCCTTTATTAATTAGACCCACTCAACTCGAAAGCTTTTGCATCAAGTTCGAATGGTAACACTTCAGTTGCTTAACCTTAATTTTGCAACTAAGGTGACTCATATAAGGTTTATCTCTACCAAAGAATTTACCTTATTAACCCAAAAAATGGATCAACACCCTGGATTGAGCGTGAAAGCACCAACCCTATTTATCAAGGAAAATAAAATAGATAAAGCAATTGTAAATAGTAGAAAAGAAAAGAGACGGGAGATTTTTATAGTGGTTCGACTGTTAATGAAGCCTATGTCCACTTTATAGCTTTTACTAATCAACAGTTGTTACAAGAGAGTTTGGATTACAATATGATTATTCTTCTTTAAGTTAGATCAAGCCACCATCGTTAGAAACAAAGGGAGGATGTCAATTGTCTCTTAATGGTTGTTTATGGGAGAAGAAAAGATAACAGAGCTTCAGCAAAGATCGGGTTAGGAACCCCCTTTTTGTTGAAGATAGGATGGTATTTATAGGATTTAGAGAGCACTTAGGTCAGAAGTATTGCACTAGAAGCATATAGTCATCCATAGGAAGAAGCGCAAAAGTTTGGAGTGATTTTGAGCTAATTATTTGGATTGGTACCGATTCAATCAGACTGGATCGATCCAAAGAGTTGTGCAATTTTTGCACAACTTCTATCCTGTTGGCTTCCCTACTTGCTTATGAGGCTCTCCATTTCATAGCTTATTGACTTGTTTTGATGATGATTCATCCATGAGTTTGACTGAACTGTAGCCTGAGTTTGATAAATCTTTACTTCTCGAACCTGGATGCTCGGATTGTTACCAAATTTGGTAGATAAGCTTAGTAGAGAGTATAAACATAATGCAAGTGGCTTGGAGGAACAAAACGCAAATATTTTGGATTGGTACTGATCCATTTAGATCATATTGGTACCGATCCAAAGTGCTGGCATATTTTTAGGTCAAACTTCTAAGGTTCCTTTGTCTTGTACTTTTAGGCCTTCCAGTCAAGTTTCGAGTCATTCTTGCTTAATTTGAATGTTCCAACTCCCATTGAATTCTACTTGGTCAAAAACCCGGCAACATTTTTCCCCTAGAGTATGCTTTCATTAAAAATAAGGTGTGCTCTAGAATTGTTTATCTTTAACTTTCTATTTTAAGGAGTCTCAATGGTCGTGTTTGGCCATCTTCCAAAGCTATCAATGACATACCGCCTATCTATCCGGTCCTAGTTGTAAATCTCCGTTGTTCGTTACTTCGAAGTGATCTCGACTCGATACGAACATCGAATAGGTCAAATAAGGAAAATTTGAGTCCATTTAAACGAGAAAATTTGGATTTCTCGATTTGTGCATATCATCCTTGAACAGGGGCCATGCTAATCTTCTATGTATTGTTCCTTGTCTTCAGATGTAATTTTACTGATCCAGGTAGTAGTGTGTAGATTATAAAATGCACACAGTGCGATCGAGGCTTGCCTGGTCACCGTTTTGTGAACCAAGAAGTAATGTGCGGCTTACAAGATGCGCAACTTAGGTAATTGTGTTTATTGGATGTGATTCCATAATCCAAGAGGCAGTGTGTGGCTTACGAATTGTGCGTCTTTGATTTTGGACCTTCCCAGTGTCGCTGAAGCAACACTGGTACTTAGAAGGTCGGGATCGAGTTCTATCAATCCAATTGCTTGCGCCGATTTGCTTCCGTCGACTCGATGGGTAGATAAGGCATACTTGAGTGTGATTCCACTATCTCAAGTAGTGACTGGATGGTTTTGAGTCGATCTGACCCCGCCAACTCTGCATGTTACTTTTGTGAACACAGTTTTATTTATTCAGAAAGCAAAGTAATTTTATTAATAAAAGTTGGGCAAGTTCTGCCTATTTACAATGCCTCCAGTGTTCTAGGATGGCTTACGTGTGGGAAATAGGAAATACATAAGATAGTCTTAGATAAAGTAATGATGCAGCGATTCGTTGTTCCAAGCTCAAGGAATTTGGGTTACATCAATGGTTGTTGGCTTGAATGTGCCATCCTATAGCTTTTGGCTGATCACGTAGGCCCATTTCCAATTTGATCCAAATGTTCCTGGTACAGGGTATACCCGTTTGAGTACAAGAGCTCCTACTTCGAAAGTATAATTACGAACTTTGGAATTGAAATTTCGTACGACCCTTTTCTGGTGAATAGCAGTCCTTAACATGACTACTTCCCTCTTATTATCGACCATATCGAGCGAATCGAGTAGGAGTTGCTCATTTTGCCTTTGATTGAAATTTTTCCTTCAGTAAGAGAGGACTTCTAGCTTGATTGGGATCAATGCTTCTAAACCATATGCCAAGTTAAAATAGGAGTGCCCAATTGAAGATTTATGCATTGTCCTGTAAGCCTGTTGCATGAGTGGAAGTTCATCAACCCAATTTCCTTTACCTTTAAATAGTCGCTTTTTGATGTTGGACTTGATGATCTTATTCACTGCTTCCACCTACCCGTTTTCCTGCAGATGTGCAACAAAGCATTTCTTGATTCGGAAGGATTTGCAAAAGGTTTTGAACTTAGTGCTTTTGAATTGAGTCCCATTACTCCAAACCTACAAATATTGTTTTTAGTGATAAAATTAATAACCTTCTTTGTGGTAATAGTGACAAGTGGTTCCACTCTGGCCCATTTGGTGAAATTGTTAATAGCAATGACAAAGTATTTAGCACCACTTTAGCCATTGGTATTACTCCAATCAGATCGATTCCTTATATCACGAATGACCATGGGCTGAACATCTATCCCGGCTTTGTCGAAGGAGTTCTTTTGATTTTGCCGAGTCTTTGGCATTGGTTACACCGTCTGGCATAATCTACTGCATCGTAGTTTACTGTTGGGAAAAAAATACCCATATCATAGAACTTTCTTTACAAGGGTTTATCTCCTAGTGTGATCTCCACAGTCGCCCTCGTGAACTTCCTTGAGGATTCTTCAGGCTTCATCGTTGGTCACATACCTGAGAAAGGGGGTAGAGAATCCCCTTTGGTAGAGTATCCCATCCAATACTACAAACCGTGGTATCTTTTAAAGGAGCTTTTTCCGTTGATTCTTATTTGTAGGGAGTATTCCTCTGAGCAAGTAGTCCTTGATCAGCATCAGCCACATTTCTAGTTCTTCGATATTTCAAAAATCTAGTTGATATCCATCTCGCTTATGCTTGGAGCGGTCAGAGTTTCAACTGGGACCAGCCCCATTGACTGAGCTTCTCAGGAACTAGCTAGTTTGGCAGGATATTTGTGTTTTGTTTCCACAGAATACGAGTTAAGGTGTAATTTTCAATGTCATTTAGCATTTCTTGCACTTTAGATAGATATAGGGAAATCTTCTCTCCCTGAGCTCGTTATTTGCCTTTCACCTGGCTAAAGACTAGCTGAGAGTCGCTATAGATGTGTACGGTCTTTATCCCAAGTTCCTTCATAACTTTTAGCTCAGCTATCAATGCTTCATATTCTACTTTGTTAATTCCAAGCATAAGACATAGCAAATGGACCGTCCTTCAGAAGTTTTGAGCACCACACCTTCCCCCGATAAGAAGTTGTTAGATGCACCATCGATGAACAACTTCCAACGTATCTCCACTTCCAGGGTAATTTCTTCTTCGTTATCTCATATCTTAACCCGACAATGAAGCCTGCTGTGCCTGCCCATTGATCGCCCTTTGAGGGTGGTAAGAATTTCATATTGATTCAATTTGATGTTCCATTTGATAAGCCATCCTGAGGTCTCGGTGCAGTATAACACTTGCTTCAAGGGTTGATATGTTAGTACTTTGATTGGGGTTGCTTGGAAGTATGGTCATAACTTCTGGATGCGATCAAGAGGCAATATGCTAGTTTTTTTGATTTTGGATAGTTCTTCTCGGCTCTAGTAAATTGTTTATTGATATAATATATGGCTCACTGGTCCTTAGCTTCTTCTTGAATGAGCACGGCATTTAATGCAAGGGGTGAGACTGCTAAGTCGATGTACAAATCTTCTCCGCTTATCGGCTTGGATAGGATTGGCAGGATTTCCATATGTCACAGCAGCTCTTCGAGCACAGTTTGACAAGCCTGATTCCATTCGAAGTTCTTCTTTCCCTTCTTTAGCGCGTCAAAGAAAGGTATATAATTGTCGGTTGCTTTTGAAATGAACCGGCTTAGTGCTACAACTTTTCCATTCAAGCTTTGTAACTACTTCTTGTTCCTTGGGGCCTTAACTTCTCGTAAAGCAGTAATTTATTCAGGATTTGCTTCGATGCCTTTAGTGCTTACAATGAATCTCGAGAAATTTCCAAAGGCTTTCTCGAAGTGACATTTAAGTGGATCGAGTTTCATTCCATATTTGCGGAGTATTTCAAAGATTACGGCGAGGTTGTACAAGTGATTTTCTGCAACGACCCGGATTTTTCGATCCCGAAAATTCCAAATAGTTAGGAAAAGAGGAAAAGAGATAGAAGAAGAAACAAAAATGAAATACAGAATCTCACATTCGCAGCGGATCAAAATATATTATTAAATAAATAACAGTTATTAAAGGAAAAACTGTATCAGTTAATTTACATTAAAACATCAGAGTTACAACATTCACAATCACTGGACAGTTAAAATTATTTGTCCTAGATAAATAACAATATTTCATAGCGGAATACACTCTATACGTTCCTACCATCTCGCCTCTTGAGCTCCAGAACGTCCTTACCTGAGAATCTGCAATACTCAGTCTGACCCGAGCATTACATCAAAGTAACACCCGGGTCAGGCTGGAAACCAGCGTGAGTAAACCCATCTAACATGAAATACCATTGCATAAAACTTACTTAAAACCCGGGTTAACTCATTCATCACTACTAGTTCACAACTTGCTATAGTCAACACTTATATTCACAATCAATCCTTAAGTACCTTTACTTAGTTTTAAATGGTCCAATCATTTGAATTATTCCATTTCAGTCCATTGATTTCACATATCAATCTATAAAGAATCATTGTAGTTACAAATCGAAGTGGGTTCAGGTATTTGCTGATACCCGATCCCGGTCTCCTAGAATTCAATACCATCTTAATCCAAGGTATTCAAGTGAAATACAATTCAACTTTAAATACAGGATGTCACATTTTTACACAGCAATTCATCATCGATAGATAACCCTATTATCACTGTCCACCAAAACATATCATGTCACAAAACATTTCAAATCAGAGATATCAACAAATTCAAGGCATTTAACATCATTCAGTCATTCATAAGCAAGATTGATCACTTCCCAATTAATTTAATTAATCTCTAATCAAATTAATTACTAACTTTAATCACTTAGATTACCTTTACTTAACACTAATTAATTACAAATCAATTAATTAATCATCTTTTAATTACCCATCTTAATTAATCACCCTTGATTAATTATCCTTTAATTATATTAAGTAATTAATCCTTAAATAATTACACAAATTAATTACCCTTCATATATTCAAATTACATTTATTCTTAATTAATTACTCAATTAATTATTCCAAAATCACTTACAATGATTAATTATCCTCTTATTAATCACACTCATAAATTAACTAACCCTTAATTAATCTCCTTAATTAATCAATCTTAAATTAATTACACTAAGTAATTAATTCTTAATTACTTCCCTCAAGTAATTTACCCTTAATTACTTTCATCAAGTAATTATCCCATTGGTTAATTATCCTCCTTAATTAATGACATTAAGTCGTTACTTTCATAATTATCACTAATTAATTTCATTAAGTAATTAACATTAAATAATTTAATCATCTTTTAAATTAATTATCTTAATTAATTAATAGATATTAATAAATCAATCTTTAAATTGATTACAAAAACTAATTAAATTTTATTAATTAATTTAAAATTTAATTAATTAATTATTCCTTGATTACATAAATCAGTTAACCATTCTTAATTCATTAAATAATTTATACATTATCAAATTTCATCATTTAATTCACCCTTTAAAAAAAACATACATGAATTAACTTATTATAAAATTACTTTAAACAACAATTTGAAAACATTTTAAAACTTTGAAAACTCGTTTAAAACTTGCTAATACTTTGTTTTAAAACTTGATTTATATTTCCTTTGAAATTTACAAAATTAGATAAGCTTTAAAACTTGCTTACGACAACATACAAAAACTCGGGCCGAACCCCAAAAATCCCTTGAGTCAAACTAGCAGATAACCCGAGCAACACTCGAACTACTGCCTTCTTCGAGTCAGCATGCAAACATCTCCGATATCCACCTGTGCAAAACATCATTTTCCTGAACTACAAAAACCCAGCTTAACACAACCATCATCATGCACGTGTATACGTGCATGCCGTATCCTCGCCCTCCGACCAACCTATCGGCCATCCTCCAAGTCAATGACAATCACAAAAACACGAGCGACCTACCAGAATCCCGATTCCCCGTGAAAATAAAAATCGAACCACTAGCACCCAAATTCGACAGAAACTCGATCGTCAATACCTCACATCCTTCCATCACCACCCACTGGAGTCCTCGATCTTGTGCCTGGACCTCCATCTGAGTTCCCTGCATGAATCCCCCACGACCTGATCAAGTGTGATACACCCACGATATCATACCGGCTTCTGGAACATCATCGATCGATTTCGATCGAAAACCCTACATCGCCGCCAATACGTTGCCACGGTGGGTTAAAATTTCATCTCCCATTTTTGTCAAACTCTCCGATCTCACCGCTACCTCCGACTGTGATCCCGACCACCTAGTTCAACCCATTCACCAAAAAATGACGATAACACCAATCACGTTCGTCTCGCAATATCTCGCGATTTATGAACATAAAATTCATGAATTTATTTTTAAAAATCATCATTTCAGATAACAAATCAAATTATATACTTGAATGCATAATTTATTCAAATCGAGATTTTGATATATTCATGCATTTACTGTAATTCTTCATTTTGTTAAAAACTATTTTTAAATCTTTCCTGGAAATATTTTTAAACCAAGCCTCTTGTCATTACAATCAAGTTTGATATATAAATCTAGGCCTAACAAGAATCGGAGAGAGGTATTGAATTTTGACCAGGTTTGAACCCTGTCAAACCTGAAACCAGTGCTCTGCATATATATATATATATATATATATATATATATATATATTATATACAGACATACACATTAAACCATTACATATTCATACACATGCAAGTATCAAATTTAATTTATCACAACATTATCATAAATCATATTCATAAGCATCAAGATAAAACTAATTTGAGTTTTTAATAGAGGTGTTTACCCGCCTGTATATTTAGAAACAGAGAAGATCTAGGAGGGTTTGAAATCTGGAAATGTTTAAAAATTGGAAATTGATCTTGCTTCTAGACTTGAATTTGTTTGAGCTCCTATGTTTTCTTTTGTTACAGATTTTGAATTTGTGGAGAGATTTCTTGAATTCCTTTGATTTTGTTTTTACTGGATTTAGTTACAGGCTCTTTTTTCTGTTTGTGTGAGGTCCCGCCTTTCTAACCACAAAAAGACGTATCATCAATAAGAAAAGAAAGAGATATCTTATGTTTCCATATACATGTATCATCAATAAGAAAAGACGACCCACCTTGCATACACATGTATTTCATAGGTTATATATTTCTAGAATTATCTTATGTTTCCATATAACCATATAATTTATTACTAACATAAATCCTTAGTTTTTTTTCTATTTAAAATTTAACTACCAAACATTTAATTTATATTCATATGTTTTATACTTATATTTAATATTGATAGGAATAATTTTATTTCAAACATTATTGTCTATCTTACATCCATATATATATTTATACCAAATGTTAATAAGGTATAGCTTTTACTTTAATTGAATAAGATAGATTTTATTGTAAATATTTTTGAAAGATTTTATTTTAAATTTTCAAATCATAATTTCCTTCACAATAAACGCATATATATAAATAACTGGTAAATGTCCAAAGTCTTATTCATTTATAAAATGATAAGTTTGTATTTTATTTAATTATATTAAATACTTATTATAATAATATTGCCAAAATCCCGGGTCGTCACATTCCTCCCCCTTAAAAGAATTTCATCCTTGAAATTTAAAACAAAACATAATTTAAAAGCTTTTATAACAACAATCCAAACATACATATCATCCATACAATAACAATGAACCAAACAGTCTATCCTAACAAACATCACTAGTTATCTGGACACAAATCCGGATAGGCTTTCCTAAAACTATCCAGAGTTTCCCAGGTACAATCTCTGGGATCTTCACTCCACTGCACTTTGACGAGCATCACTACTTTACTCCTGAGTTGCCTCTCCTCTTGATTAACAATCTGAACAGGGTTCCTGACCACAGTCAAGTTTGGTTCGACCTTCAAATCTTCCTGGACTACTGGTTCTATAACCAATGATGGGTCATGGACAAACTTCCTTAGATGGGATACATGAAATACATTATGAATTCCAGACATCCGTTTTGGCAATTCAATTCTGTAAGCTACAGCACCAATCCTTTCCAGCACTCGGAATGGTCCAATATATCTCGAGGCAAGTTTTCCCGTCTTTCCAAATCTAATAGCTCCTTTGATCGGGGAAACTTTGATAAAGACTAAATCTTTGATCTCAAATTCCAATTGTCTTCGCCTTTTATCTGCATACTTCTTCTGATGGTCCTGAGCAGCTTTCATTCTTTTTTGATAAGCTCAACTTTTGCAGAAGCTTCACGAATCAAATCTGATCCAAGCACAAGATGATCTTTCGACTCTATCCAACAGGATGGAGATCTACACGGTCTTCCATATAAAGCTTCATAAGGAGCCATCTTAATACTCACTGGTAACTGTTATTATAGGAGAATTCCACTAGATGAAGACGGTCTTCCCATGATCCACTAAAATCCAAAACACAAGCCCTCAAAATATCCTTAAGAATTCAGTTCAGCCTCTCCGTCTGCCCATCTGTCTGGGGATGATATGCTGTATTCAATCCCAAACTCGTTCCCATAGCTAACTGCATAGCCTCCCAGAATTTGCTGGTGAAGATAGGATCTCGATCACTTATTATACTGACAGGAACAGCATGCAATCTAACTATCTCCCTCAAGAAAATCTCTGCTAGAGAAGCTAGAGTTTGAGTTGCCTTAACCGGTATAAAATGGGCGCTCTTAGTTAGACGATCCACAGTCACCCATATTCCTTCATTTCCTTTCTTGGTTCTAGGCAAACCGTCAATGAAATCCATCGAAATCATCTCCCACTTCCACATCGGAATTTCCAAAGGTTGCAACAAACCTGCCGACTTTAGTTGATCTCCTTTCACCTGTTAGCATATAGCACATCTATTAACGAAAGCAACAACATATTCCTTTATGCCCTTCCACCAAAAGACTCTCTTCATATCCTTATACATCTTTGAGATTCTGGGTGGATATTTAGTCTGGAGTGATGACTCTCTGGCAACACCTCCTGTCTCAGATCCCTATCATTCAAAACCCAAATCCTCCCGTTAATCCTCAATGTTCCTTGGTCATCAACCTCAAAACTTGAACACTGACCTTTCCTAACTCTTCTGATGATTCTTTTCAACATGTTATCAGATTCTTGCTTGCTCGAAATCCTTTCAATAAGAGATGGAACCACTTCCAAAAGACACAGAACTGCATTCCTACTAAGAGCATTAGCTACAACATTCGCCTTTCTTGGGGTATATAGGATATCCAAATCATAGGATGCCAAAAACTCGACCCATCGCTGCTGCCTCATATTAAGATCTTTTTAAGAGAAAAGATACTTCAACGGTTTGTGATCCATGAATAACTTGAACTTCTCTCCCAAAAGATAGTGCCTCCAAATCTTTAAAGCAAATGCAATGGCTAACAACTCTAGATCGTGCTTGCGTAGTTCCTTTCATGAGGCTTCAATTGTCGACTCGCATACGCAATAACTCAACCATATTGCATCAGAACTGCTCCCAGTCCAACTATACAGGCATCTGTATAAACCTCAAATTTTCTCTTCCCATCCAGAATAGCTAGCACAGGTGCATTGGTTAGCCTCATCTTTAATTCCTGGAAAGCTTCTTCACACTGGGGTGTCCATTTAAACTTAGCTCCGTTCCTTGTCAACTTAGTCAGATGCGAAGAAATCTTGGAATAGTCCTTGATAAACTTCCTGTAGTAGCCAGCTAATCCCAAAAAACTATGCACTTTAGTCAGTGTCTGCGGTTGCTTCCACTGCAGAATAGTCTCAACCTTCGCTGGATCTACAGAGATACCTTCTCAGAAATAATGTGCCCTAAAAATTTGACTTTCGATTTCCAAAAATGGCAATTAGAGAACTTTGCCTTCAAAACATGCCTCCTCAGTGTCTCCAACACAATTCTCAAATGCTGCTTGTGCTCCTCTTCAGACTTAGAGTAGATCAAAATATCATCGATGAACACCAGAACGAACTTATTCAATACATCATGAAAGACACGGTTCATCAGATCGACAAAGTAAGCAGGACCGTTGGTTAACCCGAAAGGCATAATCAACCACTCATAGAAACAATTTGGTCCCCTAAATGCAGTCAAGGGAATACTATCCTTAACTACCCTTAACTGATGGGAACCTGAAGCTAAATCCAGTTGAGAAAAGACAGAAGCTCCATACAACTGGTCAAGTAAATCATCAATACGAGAAAGAGGATATTTATTTCGAATGGTCACTTTGTTTAATTCTCGATAGTCAATACAAAACCTTAGCAATCCATCCGAGTGACAAACACCGCAGCAGAATCCCAACAAGAAAAACTGGGCCTAATCAATCCCTTCTCCAAAAGATCCTGAGTTTGCTTAACTAACTCCTCTCTTTCCCTACGATCCATCCTCCTACTAGGTTGCATCACCGGTACTGCTCCTGGAATCAAATCAGTGCGAAACTCTATCTCTCGATGTAGAGGTAATCATTTGACTTCCTTGAATACATCAGGAAAATCTTGGACCACATCGATATCTTTAATCTCTTCTTGAGAAGTCTCAACCCCATGTAAAAGACTACTCAAGTGAATCCCAGAATTATCACACACCACTCTGTCAATTCTACCCAAATCGGTTTCCAATAAAACTATTCTCCAATCACAATTCAGGATAGCTTTATACTTATCAAGCCAATCCATCCCCAATATAAGGTCAAATCCCTTAAAATTCAACACATAAGGGTCACAAGAAAAACTATGGAACAGATAGGAAATCCTTAAGTCCTTACAGATCATGTCTAATTTGGTTACCTCTCCAATAGGATTAGACACAAAGATGGGACAGTTTACAGTACTAGGGGTAAGAAAGAACTTCTCTACAGATTCCAGAGAAATAAAACTCAAAGAAGCACCCGAATCAAATAAAACATTAATATACTTGCCATCTAAAAGTAATGTACCTTCCAATACTCCCTTGCCTGTAGATGAAGTAGATGGTGCACCCTCCAAAGCAAATACTTTATTCTGCTGAGCTTTATGAAGTAGCGGGCAATCCTTGATCATATGACCTGGTTAGTGGCAATTGAAGCATAGAGATCTCTGAACCGAAGCCAAACTCGGTCCACTTTGATGCGGCTGTTGCTGCTATTGCTGAAATCCTTTCCTGGGACACTTATTCGCCAAGTGACTTTCTTATTGACATATATAGCATTTGCGAGATCCGTTGTTACTTCCAGGCTTCTTCTTGTTCTGCTTCCTCCAATTGGGATTGAACTTCCTCTTATTTGGATTAGCAAATTCCCTCCCAATGGTACTACTGGTGCCACTGATTTCTTGTTCATCAAATCCTCATATCTCAGAGCCATATCAACTAACTCAATAAAAGGTCCTTTCAGATGTGCTGTCATCTTTTCATGAAATTCTGGCCTTAAGCCTTGCACAAACATTTCATTCTTTTTGAGGGGAGTATCAATGGGGCCTGGTCCATAGCAAGAAAGTTCATTGAATTGGGTCTCATACTCTACTATAGTCATGCTTCCCGGCTTCAAATTGAAAAAATCCTGGTACAGAAGAGTTTTCCCTGCTGTTGGCATGAATTTCTCCTCAAACTACTCTTTAAATCTTTCCAAAGAAATGTCGTCCTCAGAGACATTTTCTACCACTGCATCCCACCAGGCTGCAGTGCCTTCCTGCAATTGCCATGAAGCCATTTCCCTTTTTCGCTCATCAGACAACTTCATACTCTTAAAGATCCGCTCACAAGAGCATAGTCAAGCTTGGACCTCAATTATCGATTCTGACCCTTTAAATGGTTTACCTCCAAGGTTGGTGAAGTCCTTGCACAAAGCAGCAAAACTAACCAGAGGCGGTACTGGATCTACAGTCTCACTAGCAGTTTGACTTCGTCCATTATCGGTCGTGGTACTGCCCCTACCTCTGCCTCTCCTTCCAGAACTCATGTTGGCCACCTGAACAGGTAACTCAACAAATTTAGATAGGTATATAATTATATATAAAAAATAAAAATATGCGCTCTCAAGATAAATACTACTCCATAGCCTAGGTATTATCTCAACTTATGCTCCGATACCAACTGTGATGAACCGCCTTTCTAACCACAGAAAGACGTATCATCAATAAGAAAAGAAAGAGATAGAAATAAAAAAGATAAAAAAGAAAGAATAACAACATTAGAATCTCATAGCGGAAATAGAACAAAATATAATACATCACATAACTATTACATAATTTTACATATATCAGAGTTACACAACGTCATACAACAAGACAATCATATATATAAATATATATATCTGTCATTACATACATCCCAAAATACAACATATATCAACTAACACAGCGGAACTAGATAGATATATACGTCTGGACTTCTGCTCCAAGCTCCTCCAGAACTCAACAATCCAAAACCCATCACTTGGCTACTCATAAAATTTTTGAGTACCTAAGAGTTTATGAAAACAGAAATAAACTCCGGATCAGACATGGGCTTGGTGTGAGTAAACAGGTTAAAGTTGTTTAACTTTGAAAACCATTCGAAAATAAAGGTATCACGTAAGACTTCCCGCACATAAATACGGGTAAGTTTTTCCCTTACGCTAACCAAAACATTTTATAAGAAATCCAGTGATATTATAATAGTGTCTAGGGTTTTCAAGTAAATAGAAAATAGCCAAAATTGTTGCATTCATTAAATTCCAGCTACTAGCCACGAAAGTGGGTAATATAATCAAAACTGTATGGTCTCGTAGGGAAAATGGGTTTCAATCAATGGCAGGGCTGCTGGGGTACCGTCCGCCACAGTACGGGGCCTAGATCACCGTACCGAGGAACACTCCCGACCCCCTACAACACAAAGCTGGAACCATTCCTTACTGAACAGTTCCGAACAAGATAACCCCACAGTTGTGGCCAACAACTGCCCACACAGCCGAAATAAAGGGACATCTAGACAGGGGTATATCTCGTCCTCCTTGGGTGCTGCCTACCTAACCTTGCTACACCTCCGCTATTTTAGCCATTCCCGGTTAATGAGGCTTGAGGCTGCGATTAATTTTATAGAACATACCTCTTAGAATGCTCATCGTTCACCTGACGATGTTCCGAAAGCATTCAATTCATACAAGTTCGTTCCGGGTTCGAACGAAAGCGAAGGCATTATCTCGTTACATTCATTTTGGAATCACCCTCAGAGTTAACAACAATAACCCTTGCACTCTGAAACACCATCTCAATCTTCACTTGACATGTGATGACCTAACGTTTTATTTGGATCGATGTGGTTTTCGGATAATCATAACTGACACCCGATCCCGGTCTCGTCGAAATCCAAACGCCATCTTAAAGGTCAAGTTATTTAATAGTTTTAAACAATTCGATTCAACACTTTGAATTCACATAGCATTTATCACAGATAAATCATACTCAACACCACAAATATATCCAGAATATATCACAGAGTATCACAGAATATCACCAAATAGATATCACAAATTCAGATATTCTACTTATAATCATCCATAAGCGAGCATCTTTAATCCTTATTGTAATTAATTCAATTTAAATTAATCACTTGAGAATTAATCACGTAATCCTGCTTAATAAATCATTAATTAATTAATTATTCCATTTCAAACTATTTAATTAATTAATCATTTCTTAATCAATTTGTTAAACCTTAATTACTTAATTCATTACTCCTTAATTATCAATTAATTTATCATTGATTACTAATTAATTATTCATTAATCCTTAATTAATTAACTACTAATTATTTATTATTTAACTTTAATTAGCTAATCTACAATTCTCAAATACAAATTAATTAAACACTTAATTATTAATTTACCAATCTTTAATTACAAATCGATTAATCTCTAATCACTTAGTTAATTATAATTATAAATTAATTAATCATCTTAATTACCCTTTCAAACAATTAATTAATAATAATTATTTATCTTAATTAACATTTTAAAATCTTCCTTAATAACTTTGAAATTAAATTATTATTAACTTAAAAACTTTAATGTTAATTAAATTTCAACACTTATCTTCAATTAACTACTTAATTAAAATATAAATTAAGATTTAAAACATTTTTAAAGTATTCACCTAAATAATTAAACTTGTAATAAAGTTTTAACTTAAATTTGTCAAATATTAATTAGTCATCACTACTTAAAATTATTTAAATAGTTTGCTTAACTTACTATTATTTATACTGCAGGTTTGAAAATCAAACCCGAGTAAAATTCCAGTTTACTCGAGTAAACACTCGAGATTTCTTCTTACTTTCCCCGAGTCCTCTCTTCTTCTCCACATACTTTTCTTCTCCCCTTTTTTTCCCCAGTTAAGTTTTAAGTTAAAATTTAAGTTAAACTTCAATAACAGGGACGCACACTCATGCACTCAGGTTCACTCGTAGTAAACCTTCCATTTCCTCGAGCATCCACTAGTGTCGTTCACCACTCAAAAGCTTTCGACACCATATCGAGATCATGCACATGCATGGCGCTTCGTCGGCGTTTCGGTGAACCACGCATCCTCCGACAAGTCATGTACTAACACTACACTCGATTGCAAAGTTCAATTCGATGCCAAAAACTCAAGATCAAAATTTGGCTTTTCGTTCGAAAACTGTAACTCGAACTCACCAAACAAAAACGCTTTGCCTCACTCACGCCGACCATCAGAGGTGATACAACTCTGGCCTCACCTCACCGATACCCCATTCTACCATCCTTTTGAACCCCACGCAACTCGATCAACCCGTGGTGACGAAATCACCTTGTTTCTAGACCACGTCAAAACTCGAGCATTAAACACTAACTTCGCCTCATTCCATCATTGTTTTCAATAGAAAAATTATTTAGCAATTTTCCTGATATCATTAATCAACAAGCTAGCTTCAAACAAAAATTCAACATCCAAAATTTGTTCGATCACTAGAAATTGGTTAAAAAGCATATTCAGTTAGACAAGGAACTGCACTTTGCACACTCAACTAAAAATCACCATTTTAGTTTTAAAAATCCCATCTTTGAATGTTGATTCAAGTTATATAATCGTATTAATATTTTAAACTGTTCGAATTTATCATATAATTTTCTTTTTCACTATAAAACTGAATTTACAGAGTCACTACTTCATTATCAAGCTTAAAACAAAATTTAGATCATAATTTATGTTTAAACTAACTTATTTGTTTGAAGATTAAGGCCTATCAGAGATTAGGGAAGTGAAGTTTAAATTTTTAACTTGATTGGACTCTATACTTGAAAAAAACCAGAGATGACAATATTCATGCACAGAACAGATATAAATGAAACATGCACAGAGATATTCATCTATATATATATATATATAATCATGTAGCACAACATCATCTAGAATTCGCATACACTAGCATTTATTACCTTAAACTTTTAAGTTAAGTGTTTGCTCACCTAAAAAAAAGAGTTTGAACAGAGAGCAATACTGTTTTGAAAAGGTGCAGTTTGATCTGCCTTTTAAATCTTCCTGTTTTGTTGTTGAATGAATATGTGTTTGTATAAGGTGATGTTTATTTTTCTGGTTTGTTATGTTTTCTTTTAGAACGAGCAGGAATAAGAAGATACACATATATATAGAAGAAAGGTTTTTGTACAGGGTAGGCATTAATAGGTATAGTTCATTTCTTTGGTCAGATTTTTGTGTCTTTGACCAGCAAGATTTTTTGAAATTGAAATGATTTTTTTAACATTTCGAATGACCTTGGTTTTGTGCTGAGATGATAGTATTAATGCAATGCTTCCTTACAAGTTTACAGCCTTATCCCATTTGATTTTTGTATGTAGATATTTTTGTTTCTTTTTTTTTCTTTTTTTTGGCCTTGCATACACATGTATTTCATAGGTTATATATTTCTTGAATTATCTTATGTTTCCATATAACCATATAATTTATTACTAACATAAATCCTTAGTTTTTTTTCTATTTAAGTTTAACTATCAAACATTTAATTTATATTCATATGTTTTATACTTATATTTAATATTGATAAGATTAATTTTATTTTAAACATTATTATTTATATTACATCCATATATATATATTTATACCAAATGTTAATAAGGTAGAGCCTTTAATTTAATTGAATAAGATAGATTTTATTGTAAATATTTTTGAAAGATTTTATTTAAATTTTCAAATCATAATTTCCTTCACAATACACACACACACACCCACACATATTTATAAGTAATTGGTAAATGTCCAAAGTCTTATTCATTTTTAAAATGATAAGTTTGTATTTTATTTAATTAGATTAAATACTTATTAAAATAATATTGCGAAAATCCCAGGTCGTCACAGTTTGTTTTGAAGTGAACTGGTAAAAGAAATGAGAGAGAAGAGCGGAGAGGATTACATATCCTAGTTTTATCTTTTACTAATTATTTATAAAAATAAAAGGAGAAAATGACACTTGTTGAAATAATTTACACTTGTAATTACATTTTATAATTTGCTTACACTTGTAATTAGATACATTCCTTTGCTTACATTTGTAATTATGCATGAGTTAATTAGTTTTTAAATGGTTTCAAAAGCTTTTATATTTAATTTCCTAATAAATAAATACATTTCTTAATTTATATAAATAAAATCCTTTAAAATAAAACAATATAAAACCAATTATATTCTAAATAATATCATATATAATATAATTTAAATCCAATATTATTTTAAGAGATCTATCTTTTGAGTTTCTATTTTAAATTCAAATTCAATTTAAAATTCCTATATATAATTAAACAAACACATTTTCAATTTGTTTTGAAAATAATAATTTTTCTATTTAAAATCTACTTATATATATATATATATGTAAATCATCGTTATTATTTGTTTTAAAAGAATATTTTTTTTTCAAATTTTTAGTAATTATATTAGGAGATTATTAAATATTTATCCAGATATTTATCAAAATTTAAAAATTTAAAAATCAGTACATTTTTTTAAATTTTAAATCCTGTTAATTTCCAATTAACAAATGTCCAAAAATCCAGGTTATCAAATTTTCTGCTATCCGTGATTAACCAACAATCATCTACATAGATTTCCGTAGTTTTCCCAATCTGATGCTTGAACATGGTGTTCGCTAATCATTGGTAGGCGGCCCCAACATTCTTTAAGCTGAATGGCATCACTTTATAATAATATATTCCCAGGTTAGTAATGAAACTGGTGTTTTCCTGGTCAGGTTCGTGCATTATGATCTGGTTGTATCCTAAGTAGGCGTCATAGACGATAACAGTTCATGTCTAGCTCTCTCATCCATAAGCTGATCGATTCTAGGTAGAGGAAAGATGTATTTTAGGCAAGCTTTGTTTAGGTCCAAGTAGTCAATACAAGTTTTCAATTTCCCATTGGGCTTCTTAACCAAGACCGGGTCAGATACCCATTTGGGGTATGTTGCATCACGGATAAAACCATTCACCGTCAACTTATCCACTTCTTCTCTTAGTGCTTTGGACCACTCGTGTCCCAAGCTGTGCCTCTTCTGCTTTACTGGTGTATACTTAGGATCAATGTTAAGCTCATGACATGCAATTTTCGATGAAATAACGCACAGTCCAAGAAAATACGTCCAGGTTGGCACAAAGAAATTTGATGAGTTCCAATCACATCTTGTCTCCATGATGCGATCCAATTTTCAAGAATCATGTTAGGTCATCCATATCGACTGGGACAGATACCTTCAATTCTAATAGTGCTTCCCATTCCTCGTTGAACTCTTCTTTCTATGGTCCAAAGCCTTATCGAATCAGCTATGGTCCCTAATCCAAGGGTGGCTCTGTAGTTACTATTTGGTAGGTTCACGAATGTGGAGAGTTCTCCCTATATTCTTCCCATTTTCTTTTCTTCTAGACTTGGCGTAGTTCAGTGATATAGCATTTTCTAGCGGGCAATCCCAAGAAAGCATTGTAGGTAGATATTTCATCTATAATCACAAAGGTTTGGACAAGGACGACTCTTTAGTCACCTTCCCCAAGTTCTATGGGTAAATTAATTGTTCCGACGGTTTGCCTTGGTTCTTCGATGAATCTCTGGATCTTTTTTCAACAAGCAAATACATCTTTCATACCGATCTTTATCTGATTGAACGTGTGTTTGAAGAGGATATTCACCAAGCTGCCACTATCCACCAATACTCGTCGGACTATGGATGGTACGATGCCTACCGCCATGACCATGGGGTTGAGGGTCGGAGCTTCTATAATTTCAGTGTCTCAATTCCGGAATACTATGTCATTGTTTAGATTCTCTACTGCTTGGTAGGAGTTTCATCTTTGATCATGAAGCATGAATCTTTCGAAGCATATCTTCGTGAGCTTACATATCATTCCATTTCTGCCCAACTCTTCTTCACGGATGTTGTCCTTCAGATATTATTCTAATAATGAGTCTCGTATCGGTCTACCTGGATCCCTCTTTGTTATTTCTAGCTTGGTTTCCCTGATCTCTTGGAGCTTGGGGTGTTGTAGGCTGGTCAGGATTTTGTGGTTTCCTCACGTATTACTACAGCTTGTTTTCCTGAATCAGCTCTCCAATCAGGTTCTTCAAGTGACGATACTTATTCCTCTTGTGACCATGTGTTTCATGGAAGTGATAGTATTTCTCAAAATGCTTTTGCTGTTTAGCTGCTTCCTTTTTAGGAAGGTTCTTGTACTCTTCTATCCCTTTTGTCGCAAGGTAGATATTTTTCAAAGTGTCATTGAGCGGGGTGTTGTCTTCGAGCCTTAGTCCTTTAATTCGCTTGTTACCTCCATTTTTCTTGTTGGAATTCTAGTTCTTCCTTTTCTAGTTCCCATCCTTCTTCGCGTTCCTTGCTGCGGTCCCGGAGGCATTTGCATCTTGGTAAGCTGCTATGGCATTCTGGCCAATGTCGATTGGTTACAGGTTATCAGGTTTTCCTTCTAGCTTCTTTGCCTCTTCCAATCTCAAGTACTGACTTGCCTCTCGGTTAAAGTCCTTCCTAGTGGTAAGTTGTTTCATTTTGATCTATTTTCAAATTCAAAACCGGGATGGCTAGCATGGACCAGGGCCTTGAAAACCATGTCTTCGTTTGGGTTACTTACTTCAGTCATCTCGATGTTGAAATGACTCATGAAGGATTTCAAAGATTCTTTTCATCCTTGGAACAGGCCAGATAAGGACATTACGTCTTCTGGTTATGACGTGTTGTAACGCCTCATATTTTTAGTAACATTGTTTAGAATATTTAGTTAGCTAAATTAAATAAGATAATGCAAGATGATTAATAGATTGAGATTTGATTTAACTAAGGGTAGCCATGCCTATATGTATAATGAACTAAGGAAATAAGATGTATAAAAGTGTAAGGAAATAAGATGTATAAAAGTGTTAGGAAATAAGGGAGGGAAAAATGGAAAATATAATTAAGTTATACCCTAAATCCTTAGGAAATCAAAAATACGTTCATTTCATTTTTCCCAAGCAAAAGAACGCTAAGGCCGGCCACCATTCAATCTCAAGAGAAGATAAAGCTAGGATTTTCAAGAGGAAGAAGCAGATCAACTTATTCAACATCAAATCTCACATCATTAATCATAAAGCTAAGGTGAATGATTATTACATCCCATTTTTCTTACAGTTTTCGGATTTAAGGATAACCCGAATGATTTTGCATGATGATGCCATGTTTTGGATGATTTAAAGTTTATATATATTCTTATTGATGATTTATACATGTTCATATTAGTTTTTATGATATGTTTGATATGAAAACCCTATTTAAATGGCATCCAAATGCCTTGAAAATTTAAATATAGATCGTAAATGATATTTTAGATATGGGTCTGAATATTCATAATTTTCTTAGTTAATGTGGATTTTATACTAATTCTAGTAAATAAAATGATTTATTGGGTTATGAATAATTCATGGGTAAATTATAACTAATTTGGGTCTGAATTTTTATATGTTAAAAAATATATTAAAAAGGAATTTTTGGAATTTTTGTAGAATTTTCCATAGTTTTTTGATGAATATATAAAATTATTTGAAGTATGGGACTTAAATGTTTTATAAATTTAATTAATGAGAAGCGGGAATTTTGCAAATGATTTAAACTAATTAATTCTAAAATTATGGTAGTACTTTTAGAAAAGAAAAATTAGCAACCAATAAGAGTTTGAAAAAAAAGGCATGTTAGTTAAAAAGTTTACTTAAAAAGGTTTAAAATCAGAAATTCATGTTAAAAGCATGTTTCCCTCTTTTGGTTTCGCCTAGATAGCTTCGGCTAAGACCCTTCGCCTCCTTCCTAAAACCAATACACATAGTATCAACATCTTATACACAATGAATTGGACAAATGGCAGAAGGTAAGTGTCAAAACCAATAGGTTCCGAAAGGGTCGAAGCGCCTTTTTGTTTTAAATAAGAAAAGCGCTCGCTTGCTTTCAACCAAGTAGCTTTCGACTTAGTTGGCTTTCGATTAGGTCAATTGATTTAAAGAAAGGTTTTAAGGTTACGCCTTTGTTCTAAGAAATAGCTTTCGATTAAGTCTGCTTTCGACTAAGTCAATGGTTTTAGAGGTTGGTTTTGAAATAGTTGCACCTTTGTTTTTATCTAATAGCTTTCGACTATGTCAAAGACTTTACTGCCATCTTCTACCTTTCGAAATAGAGCTTTTGAAGGGGTTGTTTTATTTTATAAAAACCCTGTCACTTCTTCAATGCCTTCGAAAGGGGTGGTTTCGACACCATCACTTCTCTACTTAGTTATACCTTTCGAAAAAGTATGCTTTCGACCATGTAGCTTGTTACTCTCAGTGATTTTTAAAGAATAACCAAAGGTTTCGACTAGTTAGTGTTGAATGATTTCGAAAGGTGTTTTCCCATGTTTTAAATTGAACCCAAATTCTTTCGAAGGGCTTGAGGTTTTTAATACCTTCGAAAGGTCTTAAAGAAGGTTTCGAATGGGGTAGTTCCATAATGGTTTCGAAAGGTTTAAAGAAAAGGTATTTCCAATGGTTTTTGAACAATTTTAAGGGAATGGTTTTTCCTATGGTTTTGAAAGGTAATGCTTATTGGTTCTAAAGGGGGATATCTATAGTTTTTAGCTTATGATGGAAAAGGAATTTCAATGGTTTCGAAAGGATTATATGAATGGTTTCAAAAGAAGGATTTGGCCTTTTGGCATATAAAAGAAAGGGTTTTACATGCTTTCAAAAGGGGTATATTCAATAGGATCGAAAGGGGTACTTTCAAATGTTTAAAGGTTTTTATCAACAAAGATTTGAGTAAAGGATATATAATGTAGCAAGGTAATTTTGATTAAAGCATAGAGTATATGTATTTTCCTTATGTGAGTTTGACTTAAAGATTTTAAATCAATTTGAGAAAAAGGTTTTCAAGGAAAATTTTGGGAAGATATCCTTAAGTAAAATGACTAAGGTATTAGAATACCAGGTGGGACTGGTATATGGTTGCGCCTTATACATTAGCTGTTGGCCCTAGCAAATTTCGTTCAAAAATTCCAGTGCGTTGGGCTTTGTCACAGGTAAGACTAAAATTATGATTATACACAGAAGGGAATATATGTTTGTATACAGATAGGCTATTTGTGAGCCCGCAAAACCATTAGGATCAGGTGATCCTATGAGATGCTAAATTAGAGACAGACCGTCGAGAAGAGAAGTATTTAACATGTAGTTAAGGATAGATCGTCCAGAAGAGGTGTGTCTAACATATGTTAGAATATTGGGTTATTTTGTCTAGTAGGCCCGAGTCAGCCAAAGGTTAATAGTCACCCAAACAAAACTAAAGTGTTTGAACAGATAGTTTGTTTATTGCCTGATACGTATGTTTACATAATCGTGCTTTATAGTATTTAATCAGTTTTGGTTGCAGGAAAAGATTTGCAAAAGATATATTTTAAAAGAATGTTAGTGAGGGGAAATTTGTTCCTCAAAGCGGCATGGTCCCACTTAACATTAATAATAACTGGGATGTATCATATTATTTACACCAGGCGTTATGTCTGACTCGAAGTTTATGTTTTCCCCTTAAACTCTTGGGTAGTCAAAACTGATTTGAGTAGGCTGAGGATTTAGGTTCTTTTAGGTTTTAGTAGGATGATGAATAAAGCTACCGAAGGCGAGCAGGAGGCTAACTGATAGCTATTAGCAGTTGCAGCTCTTTGTTTTATGTTTATTTCCGTTGTTTATGTATTATGTCAATTATGACTATGCGACTTTGATCATCCATGGGGGCATCTTCATATGTCCCTCTTGGTATATTTTGTAATAAGTATATTTTATCATTGCCTAGGAAATCTGATGGGATTATGTAATCTGAATACAGAAAATCTATTTTGAAATGTAATGGAAAAAAATTCTGTTTTGAAATCCGTGATTTATTTCATATTCGAGTGCATTTGATATTATAGATACCATTAACATAGCCGCATTTAGTTGCCAGAAGTTAATACTACAAATGACTGCAACATCTGTAGCACTTCGATTTGGGCTTCTAAATAGGGGATGTTACGACTTGGTATCAGAGCGTATGTTTATGAAATATTTTAAAAACATAGTCCGTAAGAATTAGGTTTAAGATAGGGATATATGATAATGCTATAGTAACGTACTTGTATTTGCTATATATATAAGTATACGCTTTATCTCTAGACTCCTATCTTTGTTAGGCTATTCTTCTGTATCTCACAAGGCTTGGATACAGATATGAACGGAAGAAGTGGCCGAGTTAATCTAGGAAGAGACAACACCACCATAAATGGAAATGCCCGACCAAATGCTAGAAGAGGTCAACCTAAGGCTGAGAATATTGGTGCTGGGTCAAGTGGACATGAGAGCCACGTATCAGTTTTTCGTAAACATGATCCAAGCTAGGATCACCGCTGTAGTTGTTGGAGGAAATGCTGCTGGAGGAGGAGCTCAGGATGCTCCGATGATCAATCAGTATGCTAAATTGGGCAAAGACTATGCTAGGCTTGGGGAAAGCCATTTATTAGGACTGAGGATGCAATCGAAGTAGAAAATTGGATGCTACATTATGAGAGGATTTTTACCGATTTTAGGCTTTATGACGAGTAGAAAAGAAGGCTTACTTCAAGACAGCTTCAAGGAGCTGTTTTGTTTTGGTGGAATACTGTAACTGCTGCTGTGGATGAAGAGACTATGACATGGACAGAGTTTAGGAGGATGTTTTAAGAAAAGTTCATGTTGGTAATGGAGTTGTCAGTCTTGGTCAGGAAGTTTTACTGAGCTAGAACAAGATGAGATGTCTGTTTTTGAATTTGCTAAAAGATTAGATGAGTTAGCCCAGTATAGGTATGCCACTATTGATACAGTGTTGAAAAGAAATGAAAAGTTTGTTAGAGGTTTGAAACTGGAGTTGGCTAGGTCTACTTTATCGCACGTCAGGGATCCGTGTGATGCGGTAATGGAAATGGCATTGAGATATGAGGAGATGTTTACTTGTTTGGAGAAGAAGAAAGAGGTCCAAGTTGGACAAGGCCAAAAGTGAAAGTTTTCCACAAAAGGAATGCTCAGGAAGGAGGTGTGGTAAAGAAAGGAAACTCTGAGGTGATCTGCTATAAGTGCGATAAGAAAGGACAGTATGCTCATGAGAGTCGTACCGAAAAAGGAAAGGAAAGAAGGTGATTGGAAAGAAGAACATTGGGTGTTTTAGTTATGATCAGATTGGCCACTATAAGAAATAGTGCAAAGAGCCAGCTAAAGGAGATAAAAGCCAAGTGTTTGCATTGGAGCCTGCTACTTTAGAGCTGACAGTGTAAGAGATGGGAAAGGCTGTGTTAGGAGGTACGCTTCAAATCCATGATACATCTGTTAGTGTTTTATTTTATACTGGTGCATCTCATTTTTTTATATTTTGATGTTTAGATGATAAACTTAACCTAGAACCCAAATATTTAGTTACTTCCTTAAGAGTTGCAAATGCGATATGAAGGTATGCGATAGGAGGGTATGCGATGCTAGGGATGAAATGTGACCAAATAGAGTTTAACTTGCAAAGTTGCACCTTTGTTTGCAGTTTGAACGTATTTGACTTTGTAGGGTTCAGAATTATATTAGGAATGGATTGGTTAAACAATTACGATGTTAGGATATTTTGCCTAAATAGAAAAATATCACTTAGACACCCGGATTGTAGTGCTCGGATAGTTATATCGTTGAAAACCCTATTGTGTGGTAAATGCTTTGTTGGGTGTTATGGAGTTAGAAGACGGGTTGAATCGCAATTTCATAGTAAAAGAATTCATGGACGTGTTTGAACTTGTAGTTGGATTACCACCGAAATGAGCCATTGAGTTTCAGAATTACTTAGTGCCTGGAGCATAACCATTGAGTAGGCCGTCAAAAGAATGATGCCAATAGAGATGGAGTAAAAAGCTCAATTAGTAGACTTGGAAGACAAAAGTTTTATTGGACCAATTAGTTCGCCTTAGGGAGTAGCCATAGTATTTGGTAAGAAGCGGATGGGTAGTTAAGATTATGTATCATTTATCATAAGCCGAATGAGAAAACGATAAAGAATCGATATCCATTATCGAGAATTGACTATTTTTTTGACTAGTTGAGTGGAGCCAAGGTATTCTCAGTTGGATTTGGCGATAGGATTTCATCATCTTAGAGTGGTAGAAGATATTATACCTTTGACGGCGTTCGGAACAAGATATGGGTCATATGAATGGTTAGTTATGCCATTCGGACTCAGTAATGCACTGACATTCTTTGTAGATTTAATGAACCTGATTTTATGAGAGCACTTGGATAAATTTGCACTGGTTTCTATAGATAATATTCTAATATACTCTAAGGATGAGAAGGAGCATGGAGTTCATCTTAGAGTTGTGCTTGTAACGCCAAGGTAGTACCAGCTAAAAGCAAGTCTTTCAAAGTGCATTTTTGGAAGAAGGAAGTGAAGTTTCTTGGTCACGTGGTTTCGGAGAAAGGGTTGTCAGTTGGTCCAAAAAAGATCGAAGCCATTAGTAATCGGAAGAGACCAGAAACGGTAGTCGAGATAAGAAGTTTCCTTAGATTGGTCGGATATTATTGAAGGTTTATAAAGGATTTCTCACGGATGGCAGCACCGATGACTAAGCTAACGCAAAAGGATATCAAATTTGTATGGATTGATAAGTGTGAGGAATCATTTCAAAGCTTAAAATACTTATTTACCCATGCATCGGTGTTAGTGGTTCCGGATGGGAATTAAGATTCAGTTGTTTATACCGATGCGCGTGGAACTGCATTGGAAGTTGTGCTAATGCAGAGGGGTAAAGCGATTGCCTATGCATCCCGATAGCTTAGAACGCATGAGGTTAGATATCCGACGCATGATTTAGAGTTAGCTATATTAATATTTCCTTAAAGGTATGGAGGGATTACCTTTTGGGAGAGAGGTTTAAGCTTTATATGAATCATAAGTCGTTGAAGTACTTGTTCTCTCAAAAGGAGTTGAACATAAGACAACAGAGATGGTTGGAATTTTAAGCCGCTTACGATTTTGGAATAGAATACACACCGAGGAAAGGAAATAAGGTGGCAGATGTGCTCAGTAGGAGGCATCAAAAGTATTAGCTTTGATAGAAGAACGGAAAGACTTAGAAGCATTGTCAGCTTGTAGAAGGCAGTGCAGATCTGAGGTTGGGTCTAGTGGAGAAGGTGTTGTATTGTTTTGTTTAGAAGTTCGACTGGTATTGATTGAGAAGATTACTTCTAATAGGAAGAGGACCCAGAGTTAGCTAAAAGGATCAAGAAATTAAAGGATGGAATGAAGAGCGATGACTTAAGGAATTTTAGTCTTGACCAGAATGTGTAGTTGAGAAAGAAGGGTAGATTATGTGTTCCAAATGTAGGGGACATAAGGAAGGAAGTCTTGTAGGAATGCCATCATTCGAAGTCCACTATTTATCCAGGAGAATGAAAATGTATCAAGATATGAAGAGAAGTTTGATCTAGAAAGGAATGAAGAGGGATATTGGCTTATGCGTAAAACAGTGTTTGAACTGTCAGCAAGTGAAAGCCGTGCATCAGAAGCCAAGTTGATCGCTTCGACCATAGATATTCCAGTATGGAAGTGGGATTCCATTTCTATGGATTTCATAGATGGGCAGCCGAGATCTAATAAAGGGAATGAAAGTACATGGGCCATAGTGGACCGGTTGACCAAGAGTGCCCATTTCATTCCGGATAAAGCAAATAAGACGGCGCCTGCATTGGTTAAGTTATTTATGAAGAATGTAGTTAGACTTCATGGAATTCCTAGTAGTATTGTTGGTGAAAGAGATTACGTATTCACTAGCGAGTTCTGGAAAAGTCCACAGGAAAGTTTAGGAGCCAAGCTCAAGATGAGTGCCGCTTACCATTCATAGACTGATGGGCAAATAGAAAAGGCTAACAAGATCTTGGAGGACTTGTGTATTAGACTTCAAGAGATGATGGGAAGACCACCTAAACCTAGTCGAGTTTTCATATAACAATAGTTATCAGACTAGTATAGGAATGACACCATTTGTGTAACATCCCGCCTTTTTATACGCTTTAAATCGACACACGTGCCAATTCAAACCATACGGAAGGGAAGATTGTTATGGGGTAAATAAGAAAAAGTAGAGAAGAAAAAAAAACAAAATAGAATCTTACAGCGAAACGAAAAATATAATAATCAAATATACAGTTCATGAAGCTGTTTACAAAATACTCGATTATACTTATACAACATATATCAGAGTTACACATACCAATAACAATGCAGTGGAACAGTACGAATGTAGTGGAATATTATAATAAATAATAATAATATCTTCGTCTTCATCCTCCAGAATACGGTCTTCCTAATCCTGAAATGCTCGGACTGACCCGAGCGAATTGAAAAACAATACACTCGAGGCAGAACTAAAAGATCTTATGTAAGTTAAATCAACAGGATTAAATATGAGTGCAGTAACTAAAGAGATGCTCGGGATTCACATCTCCTAAGGATCCGTTAAACTATCTACTATATAGTAATATACGCTATTATAATAATGTCTACAGTAAAGTATAGTATACTGAAAATAGCGTTAAGGGGTTGCTCATATAGCCCTTAACACACTTTTATATTCCCATAGTCTATACAGTACCGTAATCTCCTCCATACTGGGCGTTGTCAGAGGGCACTCCATAGGTATGGTACAAAACAAAAACGTATAAGGCGCGCTAGGGTAGGTGACACGGCACAACTAGGCAATGCCAGGGTAGATATACCAATTACGCTTCTAGGTCGGTGGAAACGCATAGCCGCAGCTACCGCCCACCTCGAGCCATACCCCAAATCAAAGAAATCAAAAGTGGACACCGAATAAATCCAAAGTCAGAGTAGAATATCGAAGGGATGTGTCCGATAAAAGGGGCTACCTTCTTAACCCGTCAATCGCTCCTGTTTTAATCACCTTATGCTAACTCACGGGAGTTGGGTCCACGTATTTACCTCAAAGGAAATGCCGCCACTATCCTACTTCATTCTGGAATCTCCATTGCGTACACGGTTGTTGAACTGGTTTTCGGAGTTGGCAGCGAGTATGACAACTTTCGATCCCGGTCTCTTCAACAACCAAACGTTATTATAACACCGCGGTCCTTTCAAAATAGTTTATACTTTAAAACCAGAATAAAATATCCATTTCAAAACCATATAAATACGGTATCATTTCTAATTTAAAACCCAAATCAATATGATATCATTTTTTATTTCGAATATATCCTTTTTCAAAAATCGTAGCACTTTCAAATATATACGCCTTAAACCCATAGCCTTGAAACATAATTTTCAATAATTAAATGGTTTAATAATAAATTACTTTATAAAGTAAATTAGCTTTTTAATTTCTCAAATCAGTTCCAAATACAGATTTGAATTCCCAAATAAACCATTTAGATTTTCATATATTTCAAAGGTTTAAATATTCCACCATTTCAAAACTAAATTTTTAATTCATATATATATGCCGAATTCACTTTACTATTATTTAGTTTGAAATATTTACTTAATAAATCCAGTATCCTTTAAATAAAACTTTCAAATTCAAAAATTGAATATTCCTCAATTTATTTAGACTAGATATATTCACTTAAATCATCTTAGACCTGAATTTAGTTATAACACCATATTCTTTTTAAATCTAAATTTCAATAGGATCTTAATTAAATAAAATCTAAAATCAATTTCAAAACTATCTTCTCAAATTTGATTTATAAAAATCAATAAAACTCTATATTAGAATCTAATTTAAGTAAACACCAATCTATAATATATTTTAATAAAATCAGCTTTATTATTAAACTTGCTTCATACTTTAAACAATTTTATACATAGCTTAAAACCAAGTATTTAACTATATATAAAATAACCTTTATCAAATATCCGAAATCAATATCTCATAAAAACATATATATATATATATATATATATATATATATATATATACATATATATATATATTTCTTTACAAAACCATAGAAAATCATTTCAAAATATTTTTTTATATATACACCGCGATGTCTGTATAAAATTTTCTATCCTGTGGTCAAGTGATACGGATATTTATCATTTCAATCCGCAATTTAAAAATAAAATTTACGGTTATATATCATTTCAAACCGCAATCCCGAATGAAATGAAAACGCATGATAACTTGCAGTTTTTTCAATATAAAATACAGCATCCATTTATCCAATATCAACCATCAACCATTTATCACAATCATCATCCAATTCAAACAATAGCATCAATATAGAACGGATAATAATCATCAGGAATTAACTAGCAGTTTATATTCAATGATAAATTAATAACTGTTTAACTGGCAGTTTATATGCAAAAATAAATAAATAACAATTTAACTGGCAGTTTGTATGCAATGAATAAGTAAATAACAATTTAATTAAATAAATGCAATTTAGCTGAGATGATGATTAAATATATGCCAAACAGTCATAAATAAATTTCTAATCACATCCAAATTTAATTTAACAAATATAAGAAATTTTAGAAGTTATGAGTGGGTTAAAACACTCATCTTTTGAATTTAAATCGAATTTAAATCCGATTTAAACCCAAAAATTGAACAGTCTCTAAATCCATCCAAACCCTCGCCAAAATGTCCAGAATTTTATTACGGTCTAAACAAAAAAAATCGCATGTGAAACAGAGTTCATATGTAAAAGTTATAGCAATTAAATTATTTGAAAACAAAATTAAAATTTAAAACAAAATAAATATCTTGCCTCATATATTTGCCACATCATATCCCTAACACGCGGCTTCAACAGAAACACGTGAATACATTCAAATTATACGAGAACCCATGACCATTGACTCGCCCCTTTGACCATCGTTTGCAATCGCCACCGGCCACCCACTTATCGCCGACCACCACCGTCGCACGCCCCTTGGCCAGCCGCATCGATTGACCTAGGTCCGGTCCTCCCCCTTCGCCGTCGGCCTCCATCTAGGGTTAGAGTTTTCGAACCCTACAACGCAAAATCCGGTCGCCACGACTTGCAATCGAAGGCGCGGTTATCAACAAACATCTCCTGACGCAAATCTCCACAAAACCCATATCTTGATTTCGCCAATTAGGTCCAAAATCAGAAAACCCCAATTTGACGCTTAGGGTTCACAAATTTCGAGCTTCGACCGAGATTTTTAGCTGAATTGAGCATCAATTGCAGAAACAGACGCCACGCACCAATTCGTATGATCGAGATATTCGATATATAATTTTTTTTCAAATTTTTCTGAGAAGTTTGAATTCTTGAAGTTGGTTTTTGAATTGAAATTGAATTGGATGAATTAGGGTTTTCAGCCATTGAGGAAGAGGAGCACAGAAGTTTCTGTACATATAAGAATGAAGAATAGAGGCTGCTAGGGTTTATAGCAGGATATTTATAGAGAAGGTTGGAAAAGAATGGACCGAATCAAATGGATGACGCGTTGGACGATATATGGCCCGAAAAGCACGTTTCGACTCCGGAACGAAATTGGGTTAATCCATATGTCAAAATAGATGTTTTAAAATATTTTAAACGCGATGGAACAAGTATCAAGTCCAAGTTTTATCGTATGAAGAAGTTACGCTAAAATCAATATTTTCAAATTGATTTCAATTGATTTCAATTTAATTGATTTCAAGGCGTTTCAAGCCCATACGATCAAACGACAAGTCCGATCTATACGAAACTTGAAATCCTACAATAATTCACCGTTACAGATCCGATGAAACTAGTTTCGTCGAAATCCGAGTCAGTGGCCAAAATGGCTATTTTTCCATTAATAAAATAAATTAATAATCAATTAATTAAATCCAATTTTTAAATTTCAATTTTATAATTGACAATTTTATCACTTTTATATTTCTTAATCATTTACAAAAATTTAAATAAGTTTAGATGTAAATTAAAAGTTGATATATCTATCAATTGCAGCGTTAATTTCTCCACTTCATTATATTTAGAAATTATAACTTAAATTTTGAAAAACCCATTTTTAAAAATTTTAAACCTTTTTATTCACATCTTTTGCCAAAATAAGGATGCCACTAACATTGTGTTTGCACAAAAAATGGACAAACACCTCCAAGTCGTATGAGTTAGTTGATTTATGTTGTTTTTAGTGATTTGGGTGATCTATGCAAATATATAAAAAGCAGGGACTAAACTGTAAAAAACACACATATTTATAGTGGTTCGGCCAGAACGTGCCTACATCCACTTTTTATGTTATTCTCCTTTTCTCTTCAGATTACAAGTACAAAGCTTTGATTGCAAGTAATTGAAAGTTGTTTGAAAGTTCTATCCGTGCTTGAGCTCTCCAACCTCTCCGCCATTGTTGTACCCCTTCCCCTCTATTTATAGAGTGAGGCTGAGGGTAGGGGTCCTGGATGTATATAGCTGTTGGTGGGCCTGGGCTGAAGCAATCTGGCCTGGCAATGTTGGTTCGGCAAGGCCTTGGTCCGGAGATGGTTGGAGTGGAATTGGTCAGGTATCACTTTGGTTCGGTAGGCATGGGAAGGGAGTTGGTTCGGCAGTGGTTGGTCCGGAGATGGTTGGAGTGGAATTGGTCCGATATCACTTTGGTTCGGCAGGCATGGGAAGGGAGTTGGTTCGGCAGTGGTTGGTCCGGAGATGGTTGGAGATGTGTTGGTTCGGTAACGCTACGGTCCGGTGGTAGATGGGTTGAGCTTTGGTTCGGCTAGGCATAGGAAATGAAGTTGGACCGTAGTGCCTGGACCGGTGATGCTTTGGCTCGGGTGCCGTTCGAGGCGACTTGTGACCGTTCGAGGTCGGGTGCCGTTCGAGGCGAGTTGTGACCGTTCGAGTCGGGTGCCGTTCGAGGCGAGTGAGTGTGCCCGGAGGGGACTTAATATTATCTGCGCCGGAGTTATTGTTTGGGGGAGTTTCCGAATCAAAGACT
Organism: Allium cepa; assembly: GCA_030765085.1. Lineage (NCBI taxonomy): Eukaryota > Viridiplantae > Streptophyta > Magnoliopsida > Asparagales > Amaryllidaceae > Allium > Allium cepa. Next base: position 449,671,399 of record CM060931.1, read on the forward strand.
TCGGCAGTTCACTGCCATGCAAGAGGTGCTCGTGGACCGTTCGCGATCCAATGGGCATACAAGTAGATTTTTTTCATAGAATTGTAAATATTAAAGCAATAATCATATGAACCTTACAGCAGAAATATCCAAACAGGCAGAATTTCAATGTTTAAATCAAAATCAAAGCAAAATGAAGATGTCAAAGCGTAAACTCTTACTATAAGGCGGTTGGTAGTCATTCAGACATGCCTATGGATTGTGCGCGATCGCTCACATGTGTAAATAATTTAACCATGTTAGTGAGAGGTTTACAACTTGTTCATCGTTATTTTAATCAAGCAATCAATGGATAATCAAACGGTGCCCCGATCCAGGGTCACCTCTAGCCGATGTAGACGGTGGTCGCTCTGGCTCCACTGCTGGAGTTCGCCTCCTCACATACTAAAGGTGCATACCGTTCCTGATATGCCCTTCCACCTCATCCTTCAAATGCCTACAATCATTAGTGTTATGACCGTTTAATTCATGAAATACACAAAACTTGTCTGATTTTCTTTCGTCAGAAGTTGGATCCCTTTGCATCGGTCTACGATACGGAACCTGCTCTTTAGTATCCTGATAAATTCGTTCTAGACTCTCATTCATCTCAGAGTAAGTGGTGAATCGCGGCTCCCTCCGTTGCCGCTTTGACCTGTCCCCGTCATTCTCAGTCTTTCTTTTACCTCTATTAGTTTCCGCGCCTTTCTCAGGGGGATTTCCTCCTTTGATCGCATAAATATCAATTCCTTCTCCTTCTTCTCTTTCGGCGTTCGCATCCTCCAATCGTAGAAACTTTTCCGCCTCATGATAGAATTCTCCTAGATCCACGGGTGGATCCTTAGTTAATGAATTTTTGAACTCTGCTCCGTCAGCTATCCCGAACACAGCCGCTATCATAACCATGGATGGATCTGGTCGATCCACCGAAGCTGCTGCCGCATTGAATCGCGTTAGGTAACTCCTCAAAGTCTCTCCGGTTTTCTGCTTTAGGGTTGACAAAGTCATCACATTCTTGGGTCGTGTAATGTGGACCCTGAATTGCCTCATAAATCTCTCAATTAAATCATTCCACGTTCCGATGGATCCATTCTCCAATTGTCTAAACCATAATGCTGCAATATCCGCCAAGTACAATGGAAAGCTCTGGGCCATAACCTCCTCTGATGCCCCCAGCACTTCCATATGCCTCATATACTTCGTTAGATGAACCGTGGGGTCCGTTCTCCCGTCATACATGTCCAGCGATGGTAACTTGAAATCCGGTGGGTTTCTAGCTTGTCTGATTGCTGGAGTAAAAGGACAACTATTAACATCCTCCAAATCTTTGTTTACCAAACCGGCACTCATAGCTTTTCTAACCATCTCCGCCAACCTGTCATTGTCTCCGAGATGCAATCTTTGTTCATTACTTTCGACCTACCCCCCGAGTCCACGAGGGAATTCTGGGGTCTGCCCCCTTGACTGAGTGTTCACTCCTCTGCTGCTCCCAGGTTGTGCAGATGCTCCTCTTTCTCTCGGAAATTGGATCTATGTTCTACATGGGTGTGCCTCCTAATCCAGGTGCTATGCCGGATGATCCTGCTCCGTTTCGAACTCCATCTGCTTCCCTATTCTGTGCTCCAAGTTGCCCAATCCGCTGAAACAAATTCTGAATCAACTCCTCTTGTCTTTTCATCATTGTCTCCATCTCATCCCTGGTGATGAAGATGGAAGTTTGGTTCTCTCCTGAGGAAGCCCCTTGACTCCCTTCGTGCTGACTTCTTTCTGGTCTCTGTCTTCTATTTGTTTTCCTTCCAAGAGCCATAATCTCGGATAGACTTCTGGTTCTTAAAGAGAGTCTCTCAACAAATCTTTGCGAGGCAATGATTAAAGCGCTCCTTAGTTCAGTTCTCAGTGAAAGCAGCAAAAATGTTTGCACAGAAAATGGGCAAACACCTCCAAGTCGTATGAGTTAGTTGATTTATGTTGTTTTTAGTGATTTTGGTGATCTATGCAAATATATAAAAAGCAGGGACTAAACTATAAAAAACACACAGATTTATAGTGGTTCGGCCAGAATGTGCCTACGTCCACTTTTTATGTTATTCTCCTTTTCTCTTCAGATTACAAGTACAAAGCTTTGATTGCAAGTAACTGAAAGTTGTTTGAAAGTTCTATCCATGCTTGAGCTCTCCAACCTCTCCGCCATTGTTGTACCCCTGCCCCTCTATTTATAGAGTGAGGCTGAGAGTAGGGGTCCTGGATGTATATAGCTGCTGGTGGGCCTGGGCTGAAGCAATCTGGCCTGGAAATGTTGGTTCGGCAAGGCCTTGGTCCGGAGATGGTTGGAGTGGAATTGGTCTGGTATCACTTTGGTTCAGCAGGCATGGGAAGGGAGTTGGTTCGGCAGTGGTTGGTCTGGAGATGGTTGGAGTGGAATTGGTTCGGTATCACTTTGGTTCGGCAGGCATGGGAAGGGAGTTGGTTCGGCAGTGGTTGGTCCGGAGATGGTTGGAGATGTGTTGGTTCGGTAACGCTACGGTCCGGTGGTAGATGGGTTGAGCTTTGGTTCGGCTAGGCATAGGAAATGGAGATGGACCGGTAGTGCCTGGACCGGTGATGCTTTGGCTCGGCTGTGAGTTGGTCCGGTGGTGGTCTACCTTGCTTCTGGTTCGGTGGTGGAAATGCACACACAACATTGATATTCCAATTTTGGCCAAAAAATGGGATAACACATTGGTTCATGATTTATTACATTATTATCCCCAAATTTCTTTTTAATTTCAATAACATAAAAATTCAAATGTTAAATTTCATTTATTTGCAATAAATTCAATTATTGAATTTTTTTTCACTTTAATTAAATAAATAAATCTTGATTTCTATTCTTTAAATCAACCAATGGTCATATTATAAATAGAATTAGCATTAATTGCATCTTATAAAATTAACCCTTTTCAATGACAATCACCTACCCTAACTGCACCAATTATGTCAATTAAAATTATATAAAATTGAAACCTCAATAAATTCGTTTATTGATTTAAAATCTTACTATAAAATACATGGACATTTTATGGGTATAATTAACATTGAATTATATTACATTTCATTAATGTATTTATTAATTTATTTCCAAATTAACGTACTACTTAATTCCCTTTGATTGCAAATTGATTTCCAAATTTTATTTAATAGACCAAATAAATGTGTAACACGTAAAATTTGATACCATTAACTTTTTATTTCATTAAAAAGTTTATTGCTTACAACAAATGCTACCATAAGCTTCATAGCACTAATTTATTCCATTTCCATTTATTATAAGTTATTTTGTGAGTCAGCCATCCCTTTCATTATTAATTTACCTTTTTATATCTCAGTATAAATTAATGCACATATTCATTAGGATTCAAATCAAATAAATCATCCCATCCTGGCTCTATTCTTTTATTACATCAACTATTATTTTAGGAATAAAATTAGCATTTCTTATTTATTTTGTTACAATTTTACTTACATTAACACTATCTTCCTTATTTTGGTTATCATTTCATACGTAGATCACAAGTTTACATTTTCTTTATACTATCTTATGAAACCATATACATTTCTCATACTTTATTACATTTATTGGAATTTAATTTCCAACTTTTCTAGATACAACAAACTATGACCTTACAGTTATTTCAATAAATTGGGATTGTGCTAGGTTAATTATTTATAAACTTACATTAACACGTTTCCTTAATTTACAATCAAATACCGTTAACAATGTTTTATTACATTAATCAATTTAATACTTTCTTTTATTCCTCATATACAATTACATCCGGGTATAATCTTTTCACTACTTTCATTCATTAGAATTCTATTCAACTTTCAATTTCTTGCAAAAACTCATTTATTATAAATTTGCATACCAAAAAATTAGTTTCCAATAAATAGAATTGATTCAATTCAACCTTTTTAATTAAGGCTATATTAATTAATATAATATTTCATAGGTTAATTCTTAACATTTACTTCATTATAACTTATAAAAATTTTAATTTCTTTATAAATTTAATTCCAAAATCTTAATAATATGACAAATTTAATTAACGAAATTTACGGGTCGTTACAATTTGAGGCTTTGTATGGAAGACCATGCAAATCTCTTGCATGTTGGTTAGAGACTGGGGATAGGTTGGTTCTTGGTCCTGATTTGGTAAAAGAAGCGGCAAAAATATTGAGCTGATAAGGGCGAGAATGAAGGAAGCTCAATCTAGCCAGAAATGCTATGCAGATAGAAGATGAAAAGATTTAAAGTTCTATGTTGGAGATCATGTTTTTGTCAAAGTATCGCCAATGAAAGGTGTTCTCAGGTTCGGGAAGACGGGGAAGTTAGCACCAAGGTTTGTAGGACCATTTTCTATTTTAGAAAGGGTCAGGAGACTCGCATATAGAGTAGAGTTACAGAGTAGTTTGGCGGGAATCCACAAAAGTTTTCCATGTATCTCATCTGAGGAAATGTGTTAGGGATCCAAACACTACTATAGCACCGACTATGTTAGAAGATTTAGTAGTGGAACCAGACTGACTATAGTTAAGAAGCCTATTTGGATAATAGCGAGAGGTAAGAAGAAGTTGAGGAATAAGACAGTAAGATTAGTGAAAGTCCAGTGGAGTGACGATACTAGAGACTGTATTTGGGAGACTGAGAGCAGGATTACAGACGCTTATCCTGATCAATTGATGGTATGTCTTACCTTTAATTGTTTTGTTGTGCCTTATCGTAATTCGAGGACGAAATGCTTTAAGGAGGAGAGATTATAACATCCCATATTTTTAGTAACATAATATAGAATATTTAATTAGCAAAATTATATAAAATAATATAAGATGATTAATAGATTGAGATTCTATTTAACTAAGGCTAGCCGTGCCTATGTGTATAATGAACTAAGGAAATAAGATGACTAAAAGTGTTTGGAAATAAGGAAGGGAAAATAGGGAATATGATGAACTTATACTTTAGGAAATCAAACACATATTCATTTCATTTTTCTCAAGCAAAAAAACACTAAGGCCGGCCACCATTTTCAGTCTTAAGAGAAGATAAATCTAGGATTTTCAAAAGGAAGAAGTGGATCAACTTATTCAACATCAAATCTCGCATCATTAATCACAAAGCTAAGGTGAATAATTACTACATCCCATTTTTCTTATAGTTTTTGGATTTAAGGATAACCTGAAATAATTTTGCGTGATAATCCCATGTTTTGGATGATTGAAAGTTTATATATGCTTGTTGACGATTTATACATGTTCATATTAGTTTTTATAATATGTTTGATATGAAAACCCCATTAAATGACATCCAAATGCGTTGAAAAATTAAGTGTAGATCAGAAATGATATTTTAGAGATGGAATTCAATTTTCATAATTTTCTAAATTAATATGGATTTTATATTAATTTTCTAGCAAAGAAAATGATTATTGGGTTATAAATTATTTACGGGTAAATTATAATTAATTTGGGTTTGAAATATTTATATGTTAGAAAACAAAATAAAAAGGATTTTTTGGATTTTTTGTAGAATTTTCCAAAGTGGTTTGAGGAATATATAAATTTATTTGAGGTATGCGACTTAAATGTTTTATATATTTAATTAAGGAGAAGGGGCATTTTGCAAATGATTTAAATTAATTAATTCTGAAATTACAACAGTACTTTTAGAAAAGAAAAATTAGCACCCAATAAGAATTTGGAAAATAAGGCAGGTTAGTTAAAAAGTTTACTTAAAAAGGTTAAAAATCAGAAATTCATGTTAAAAGCATGTTTTGCCTCTTTTGGTTTCGCCCAAATAGCTTTCAACTAAGACACTCCACCTCCTTCCACAAACCAATGCACATAGTATCAACATCTTGGTACATAGTGAATTGGATAAAGGGTTGAAGGTAGACCTGTCAAACGGATCGGGTTGGGTCATAAATGGGTTGGGTTGAATTTTACCCGATCCATTCAAGACAGAAATAAACCCAACCCGCTTGATCCGTTTAATAAACGGGTTGATCTGACCCGATACGTTTATTAGAAGGGTCAACCCGACCCAACCCGTTTAACAAAAACTGCAACAAAACAATGACAAAAACTGTAGCAAAACTGAAAATTACTCCAATATATTATTAATACTGCATGAATTATCAAAGATTCAAAAAATTACATCAGAAGATAACACAAAAACTGGAAAATATTAGCAGATCCTACATAGTATAATTACAAACTACAACATTTAAAAACTTCACAGTTGAATACAAAATCTACATCCAATAACTGAAATAAAATGAAGCAAATACTACAAAAGTAGCAACATGTCACATAAAAGTAATGAAACTACAAAATATTTGGAAGTTCTGCATCATAGAAACAGTCTTGTAGGTTTGAAGCCCTTATGCACAGCCTTGTAATCCTGAAGCAAACAACACAAATTATCAGTTTACAAATGTTGTAATAGCAGTACTAGCAACTATAGATACTTTATAACTTGTTTAGTTGCTTCTCAAAGAAAGGGAAGCTTTCAGACTGAAGAAAATTGTATAGATATGTCTCCGGAATTCTAGCTTGAGCATGTATAGATCAGGTGATCAACACAATGATCAGGTAAATAGTTCATGTAAAGTTCCCATAGTACAGGTATTTCAAACACAATGATCAGGTAAATGATTGAACTTTTACTGACAACATGTGTATTATCAATGCATAAATGGTTCAAAAGAGGTCCAAATTCAAGTTTAAATAATGAACCTTACCGGCTATCCTTGACTGCTTTGTTTTACCTTTAAACAAGTTAAAAGTTCCAATTGTTTGGATAAAAATACATTTACTAAGGAATCTTCTTGTTTTAGGAGGTAATACAGTTGACCAAATATACCTGATGGTTATTGTAATATCTAACAAAGCTAATTTAGGTGGAACCGTGTAGCATGGTTCAAATTTCTGCAAGATTAAGAAGTGAATCAATATTAGAATTTTGAAGTATATCTATTAAGTAATCAACATATGTATTTATTAAGAATATTGTTTGGTTTAAGCAGAAACAAGAGATTGGTGTTTTGAACTTTTAAGCAACAACTGATTAAGACAAACTTGTTCCTATTGATCTGATTAAAAAAACAAACAAACAAATAAAAACCCAAGTTGAGGATATACGGTGTTCAGGTCCAAAAATATACAGGGCCAAAGTATATGCAGAACAAATTAAGCTTTGTGAATTTTGTTTTGATAAAAGTTTTAGTGGAGCTTTAATTATGTTAAACTAGCACAGGTGTATACAGCTGCACCTTGCAATGTAGATGTCAATATCTTCAATTATGGTAGCTTGCTTAAGGTGTTTTTTTTTTACCAGGAATGCACAAATGCAATATTGAATTTTCTTGTTTGTTATTAAAAATGTGAAATATATATAGAAGGCTGGGAGGAACACGAAAAAAAAGAAGGAAAATGGAACGAGCTGTAATGTTAGATGGAGTTCTTGCTTTGGGTATTACTAGCAAGTTTTCAGATTTGGCAATTCTTTAGACAACATATAATACTTGCTTTAACGTTAGTGGCACCATTAAAGTCAATTAATTGCATTTATAGATGGCAAGCTTCGGCTGAGTTGAACACATTTTTTATTTAACATGGATGATGAAACTGAAAACTTGGGGATACCAAAAGCACTAATATCCTGTTTTCATGAAGATAATAATATAAAAAAAGATTTCATGAAATTACTTAAAAGAAAGTTTCAATTTTTTTATATTCCTCCTATACATATGAAATTACTTCTATATGTAGATTGGCTTCTTCTGATTTGGTTAATGGAAATAATATACCCTTGAGCCTAGCTAGCAAGCATGTATTGAAAAGAAATACTATAAATAAAAAACTCGCAGTGTTGGCTGGATTTGTTCATCCATTACTATCCTCTAAAAAGTGGTGTTTACAGATGTAAGTTGATTCCATGTGATGTAATATATTTGAAAATAAAAATGAAAATCGTACCTTGTATTATGCAGTCAATGATCGCCTAAAAATGGTGTAGGAAATTGAGTGAACTGCTCCGCATCAACATGAAATTTGGAAATATCTTCATCTTCTTGTTCCACTTCCGTAGTAATTGCATTCCCGTACAACCAATCACGCGTGCAAAGTAGCGCCTCCACAATATCACCTTTAAGAGAATTGCGATAATCGTCCAAAACCCTTCCGCTAACACTAAATGCACTTTCGGATGCAACTGTGGTGATAGGCACGACTAAAATATCTTTTGCCATGAAAGAGAGAACGGGATATTTATGTTGTTTAGATTTCCAAAATGAAAGAATATCCAGTGGTAACTTACGGTCTAGCGGTCCATCTTCTAAATATAACTTAAGTTCCGAATTATGCGAACTTTCAACAAACTCAGTATTTCTAAATATATCAAATTCCCCCATTACATCAACACACTCCTGCGAATAAGGTCCCATAAATGGATCACTACAATCTAATTCTTTTGATCCACTTGCTTCATTGTTCGGTTCCTTCTCTATTTTTCTTTTGTACTCCTCATAAAGACATTTTAATTTTGTCTCTACCACCTCAAACTTTTCACTATAATCATTGCCATAAAGCCTTTTGTAACAAAACTTGACAAAATCCTTCTTATATCAGGGATCAAGAATGCAAGCAATGCAAAGCAATATACTAAATTCACTCTAATATTTGTTGAACTTTAAAAACATTCTACTTGCCATGTCTGACATAAAATCATTAGATCCCATGCATTTTTGCAATGTAAACAAAACCATAACAATTTTCGGAAAAAACAAATTAGATGTTGGGTATTTCGTTCCAGAAAACAAGCATGTGGCATCATAAAATACTTCTAAAAAGTCGTCAATTTTTTTCGCTTTCATCCATTCCTCTTGTGTAGGACAATAAATATAATTTTTATCGACAAGCTCTAAGCGACAAAGTGCTTGTTTATAATATATGGCACTTTTCAACATAATAAAGGTTGAATTCCACCTTGTTGGAACATCTTGACGCAATCCTTTGTTAATATTATCCAATAAAAGATCAACTATACATTCTACGAAATGTTTTTTTCTTGATTGCGAACCTTTGATATACTTGACGCTTTCCCTAATATTATTTAAGCACGAAGCAATGCATTTTAAACCATCTTGTACCATTAAATTTAAAATATGTGCCGCGCATCGCACATGCAAATATTCTCCATTTGCAATCAAGGCTTTACGTTATGTAAGATGAGAATCTAATAGCTCCACAAATTTATCATTTGAAGAAGCGTTATCTAATGTATAACCAAATATCTTATCCTCAATGTCCCAACTAAGCAAAAGATTGGATATTTTTCCAAAAATAGCAGCTCCGGAATGTGGTGGCGGCATAAGACAAAAACTTAACAATTTTTTTTGTAGTTTCCATTCATTATTAATAAAATGAGATGTTAGAGTGATATAGCCATCCGTATTAACCGATGTTCATAAATCAGTTGTCAAACTTACCCTCCCCGTACATGTTTTCAAAAAACATTTAAGCTTGGATTTTTCCTTTTCATATAATTTCAAAACATCGGTACGAGAGGTATTTCTCGAAACTGATAGAACTCTATCGTTAAGATATGAATGTATATCACGAATGCCTTTATAATGAACAAACATAAATGGCAAATTGTGTCTAATAATTGCTTTGGCCATTAACTCTCTATATTTATTTTGATTAAAAATTGTTTGATTTTGTTGCAATGCTTTTGCACTTATCATGGAACATCTCGGTATGTGTTTTCTTAGATTGGAAGTACCATACTTACCTCCCCAAATATACGACTTCTTACACTCCTTACAATAACATGTTTGCTTTTCCCCTTCCACGACTTCATTCTTTTGAAAATACTTCCAAACTTCAGAATGAGTACTCCTAACTTGTTTTTTTTCCTACAGAACTATTTACCGAATCAGGTTCATTCTCCAAATCCTCCATAGCAGCGTTATCATGCTCGATTGAATCCATAATCTACCACTTGAAAATCACAAGAAAATATTAGTTGCGGACAAAATGCGGACAATGTGCCTCAATGAAGATTTATTGGGTAGTCGTTCTACTGAATTTAAATAGACGGTTAATACAGGTGATCATCGGGTGAAAAGAGCACGTATCTATTGAGGGCAGAAGGTTAATTAAACTTTTCTCTATCGGGAATAATCACAAGAATCGACAGTCCATTCAGTCATAGTATTAGTATGAAATGAAATGTATGCAGTTTTGAATCTTCTTATATTGTATTAACAGTTGGCATGTAAATTGGTGGGTATAAAGAATTACGATTATTATTATGCTTTTCTCCATGTTTAACATTATGTAAAATTTAGTGCAAAATTGGACTGACTTCTTTTTGTCACCTTACTAGTATCTATTCAGTTAACATAAACCAGAGGCTTTGCCACCGCCAGTGTGTTCCCATTGTAGCAACACAACAGGCTGTATTAGAACTCCTCAAGAAAAAGTTATACTAAGGTAAACATATATTATTACAACTAAAGCACACAAAGAATATTAGAAGTTCAAAAACATATGGAACTGCAGCTTCCTATTTTGAAAAATGAGTTTATAAGATTATGACCCTTATTGTCAAAATGATTTCATAAGCTTAACTTAACATATAGACTGAAATAATTGGCAGTAATGCAAGAGATCGATATCTGTCATCATATAATCACTGATCTGTACATCAAACCACTACCAGCTACAAACATAAATGTATGAAATAAGTAAAAATTGAAATTAAATTAAACTAGGAACTATACTTGAATATCGTCGGAAGCACGGCGGTTAAACAAAAGACTAATAGCAAATATATTATGCTGACTTTTAACTACTTAGAAACAAAATGAGAGCAGATATTGTTTGTGAAAGTAATATAAACTAACAATGTTGTATGAAGTACCACGTATTGAGAGGAATGTTAAGGTGAAAAATAAGGAGTGGGAATGTAGTAACCTTTCTAGTAATATCTGGACAGAATGACACTTGGCTTATGCAAAGGAAAGGCTTCCACGAATATTTCAACTGTGAAGAATGCAAAGGATGAGTGACATCAAAGTTAGTAGATTAAAATGAAATTCAAATAAACTGGAAAGGGAGATTATTTTCTTATGTATACCTAGGAGTTAATCTGAAGCCACTAATCAAGCCAACACAATGATCCTATACAATATCACCAACAAAATTTAGCATCACCAATACAATAAAGAAAGAATGATTTCTATCAAATATTATTGACCCACCGAAACCCATCTATCCGATAATTTACATTTGATGTGTAATGAAAAGAGCAATCTGAGAAAATAGTTTCTGATATAAAGACAGATCGACCTTTTAATGTCACGGTACCAAAATTGGTGGAAGCTCGATCGGTGCTTTCATAAATTATGAGAAATTGCCCTTTCTTCTTTTGTCGCCTTTTTGCAGATTCAAGAACGAAGAAACAAAAATTAGGGTTGAAGGGTTACGCGGGTCGGATTGGTTTGGGTAGGTTTGCTGATGGGTCGTATACGGGCTGGGTAAAAACAAAAGAAAGTTTTAAAAGGGTAAACCCAACCCTTTTAATTTTAGGGTTATTGGGTTGAGTAAACAGGTTTGGGTATAATTTGACAGGCCTAGTTGAAGGTAAGAATCGAAACCAAGGGGTTTCGAAAGGGTGGAAGCACCTTTTTGTTTTAAATGAGAAAAGCGCCTGCTTGCTTTCAACAAGTAGCTTTCGACTTAGTTGGCTTTCGACTAGACCAATAGATTTAAAGAAAGATTTTAAGGTTGCGCCTTTGTTCTAAGAAATAGCTTTCAACTAAGTCTGCTTTCGAATAAGTTAATGGTTTTAGAGGTTGGTTTCGAAATAGTTGCACCTTTGTTATTATCTAATAGCATTCGACTACATCGAAGCCTTTACTGTCGTTTTCTACCTTTCGAAACAGAGCTTTCGAAGGGGTTTGTTTTGTTTTATAAAAGCTTTTCCACTTCTCCAATGCTTTCGAAAGGGGTGGTCTCGACACCATCACTCCTCTATTTAGTTATAGCTTTCGAAAGTATTTGCTTTCGACCCTATAGCTTGTGACCCTAAGTGATTTTAAAAGAATAACCCAAAGGTTTTGACTAGTTAGTGTTGATTGATTTCAAAAGTTGTTTTTATTATGTTTTAAATCACCTAAATTCTTTCGAAGGTTTTGAGGATTTTAATATCTTTGAAAGGTTTTAAAGAAGGTTTCTAATGGGGTAATTCCCCAATGGTTTCGAAAGGTCTAAAGGAAAGGTTTTTCCAATGGTTTTGAATAAGTTTAAAGGAAAGGTTTTTCCTATGGTTTCGAAAGGCAACATTTATCGTTTTAAAGAGGGATGTCTAACGTTTTTAGCTTTCGAAGGAAAAGGAATTTCAAAGGTTTCGAAAGGTTTATATGAATGGTTTCGAAAGAAGGATTTGGCCTTTCAGCCTAGATAGAAGAAATGGTTTTACATGCTTTCGAAAGGAGTACTTTCAATAGGATCGAAAGGGGTACTTTCAAATGTTTGAAGGTTTTCATCAACATGTTTTGAGTAAAGTATATACAACATGGCAATGTGATTTGAGTAAATCATAGAGGATATATATTTTCCTTATGTAAGTTTGATTTAAGGATTTCAAATCAATTTGAGAAAAATGTTTTCAAGGAAAATTTTGGGAAGATATCCCTAAGTAAAATGACTCAAATATTATAATACCAGATGTGACTTGTATAGGGTCACGTCCTATACATTAGATATTGGCCCTAGCAAATTTAGTCCAAAAATTCCAGTGCATAGGGCTTTGTTACAGGTAAAACTAAACGTATGATCACACACAGAAGGGAATATATGTTTGTCTACAGATAGGTTATTGGTAAGCCTACAAAATCATTAGGATCAGGTGGCCATGGCACATGTTAAGTTAGGGACATACTGTCTAGAAGAGAAGTATTTAACAGATAGTTAAGGACAGACCGTCCAAAAGAGGTTTATCTAACAGATGCTAGATTACTTGTTTATTTTGTCTGGTAGGCCCGAGTCAGCCAAAGGTTAATAGTCGGCCAAACAAAACCAAAGTGTTTGAATAGATAGTTCTTTTATTGCCTAATATGTATGTTTACATAATGATTCTTTACAGTGTTTAAACTGTTTTGGTTGCAAGAAAAGATTTGCAAAAGATACGTTTTAAAAGAATGTTAGTGGGGGGAAACCCGTTCTGCTAAGTGGCATGGTCCTACTTAACACTAATAATAATCGGGATGTATAGTATTATTTGTTGAGATTTGGTTTTGATTCATGACACAAAGCAATCACTATGACACACAGATTTGAAGATTGCTACAATAAAAGAGAATATATACTACAAGGAGACAAGACTTCAAAACCGGTGCATCAATTATATTATATTATTTTAGCTTTGAGTCTTAGGTTAATTTTGTTAAAATCCCTCATCGATTACGTATACATTAGCTTATATATTTAATCATCTTATTCTCAAATATTTTATATATTAAGCATATAAAATATATAAAAAAGTGTTTTAAAGTTATATATATTACTATACCTATGAAAACTATGCATATTGCACAGATTTCACCAGGTCAGTCGACTGACCCAGAGGTTAAGTCGACTGACACTCGAAAATCTGTACAACATGCATAGGTACACAGATATATATATAAATTCGTTTGAATATTCAGTCGATCGACCCAGAGGCTCAGTTGACTGAATTTCTACAACAGCTATTTTTCGAAAAGACACAACTTTCTATGAAGAGATACGAACCTCTATGAAAAGATCTGGATGCAACACTTCAATCAAACTCTTCACCAATAGTCGCTGCTTTCTAACCATTATAGATACACACTCAAACATGATTCCAAATCACTGAATCACAATCGAATTTTCTTATCTCTCTAATCTTATTCTCTGGAATCTATTTGCTATCATACTTTCAATTATTCTACATTAAAGCGATACTATACCTTTCTATTCTTCATGTACTTCAAATATATATATATTTATACTCGAGGAAAAGATTATAGGAAGGGTATACTACAAGCGACATAACTGTGTTATCAGAACACACAAAAGTCAAAACTACTTTCTGTATTTGTTGTAGTCCTGTTCTGCTGCTCAAGCGAGTGAATCCTCCTCGGCTGCTGAGGCGAAATCCTGTTCTGCTGCTCGGGTCCTTGTTCGGCTGCTCAGGAGATGTACAAACCTGTTCCTTCGGGTTAAGTGAGGGTTGCTGTTTTAGTGAAATTCCAAAAGGAGTCCGGGACTGGACGTAGGGTAGTGCTCCGAACCAGTATAAAAATCTATGAGAAAATTTCACTATACTTCTTTTTATATTCCACACTATTTACAGTATTACTATCATCACTATACTCTGTATTATAATATTTCTATAGTACACGATCCATAGCACACTTTCATTTGGTATCAGAGCCTGGAATTCTATTGATCGTCACAACATCGTAGAATAATGGCCAAAAAACGATCCGGTCGAAATACAACAGGCAAAATCCTTATCAAAGCCACTAGTGAGGACTACAAAAAGGTACTTTCTGATTTACAAATTTCAGGAAAAGATAATAATGAATTACTTAGTATAATCAATAAGATTTCAAAGCTTAATTTTATTATTTTACAAAAGATGAAATCTGCTGAACTTGAAAATGAGAAATTAAAAAATGAGAAATTAGATTTAGAAAATCACCGGGTGTTTTTTAAAATAATTTTGAGGCTCTTAAGATTTTCTAGACGAATAAAATACTATGTTTGAAAAAGAAAAAGAAAATTTGTCAAAAGAAATTGTGGATTTGAAAAGACTTAATGATTTATTACAATCATCTTTAGATAATTCAGAATCTCAAACTTCTCGAAAATGGGAACTTTATGTTAAAAAAGGAGAATTTTGAATTAAACAAGCAAATTAATATTTTGAAAAACAGTAATATTTCTTTTGGAAATAATAATCGTGACCTTAAAGGTAAACTTGATAAACTTAACACTGAAGTCATAATATTTAATAAAAGTCAAAACAATTTAAACATGATTTTATCTAGTTCTAGACCTTTGCATGATAAAAGTAGTTTAAGGTATATTAGAACCAATAGTAGAAACAACACCAGATACGCTTTTATGTATAGTAAAAATGTTAGTGCTACTACTAAATTTCGGGTAAAGTCGAAATCCAATTTTTATAGAAATTCAAATACTAATATGACCAATAATGTTTATAATTTCTCTAGAAGTACAAAATCATTGACGGGAAATATGAATTAAAATTATTTAAGTATTTGGGTTCCTGTTAATTGGAAAAATAGAGAAAAATACATTGTTGATTATTTTAATATAGTAGTTAATAATGAAAATTATATTTATAAAGGTTCAATCACACCCAAATGGTAAGGTTTCCTTCCTATACTTAGTTCATTTCTTTCCTATTTTAGTTGCAATTATTTCCAGCATGTTTTTATTCTTAGTTTACGGCATGTAATAAGACAATTTAGCTTGTTTGCATTAATAAAGACTTGAAGCCATTTTTTCCCATGGAATGTCGATGTTTCTGTGTATGATAACTATGTGGCAAACAACTAAGAGGTACATTATTCTGTCTAACGTACGAACGCGCATGAGCACTAAAAATCTCCAAGTCCCCGGAGTGCGGACTGGAGTACTTTGAGTCCCCTGAGTGTGGACCGGTGTATAAACAACTAAAAATCTTCGAGTCCCCTGAGTGCGGACTAGAGTACTCTGAGTCCCCAGAGTGCGGACTAGAGTATAAATGACTCAAAATCTCCAAGTCCCCAGAGTGTGGACTAGAGTATTCTGAGTTCCCTGAGTGCGGATCGGAGTATAAACGACTAAAATTTTTCGAATCCCCTGAGTGCGAACTAGAGTACTCTGAGTCCCCAGAGTGTGGACCAGAGTACAACCGATTCAAAATCTCCAAGTACCCTGAGTGCGGACTGGAGTACTCTGAGTTCCCAGAGTGCGGAGCAGAGTATAAACGACTCAAAATCTCCAAGTCCCCTGAGAGCAGACTGGAGTACTCTGAGTCCCTAGAGTGCGGACCAGAATATAAACGACTTAAAATCTCCAAGTCCCCTGAGTGTAGACTGGAATACTCTGAGTCCCCAGAGTGTGGACCAGAGTATAAACGACTAAAAATCTTCAAGTCTCCAGAGAGCGGACCGGAGTACTCTGAGTCCCCAGAGTGCGGACCAAAGTATGAGCGACTCGAAATCTCCAAGTCCCCTGAGTGCGGTCTGGAGTACCCTGAGTCCCCTGAGTACGAACCCGAGTATAAATGACCAAAAATCTCCAAGTCCCCTGAGTGTGGACTGGAGTACTTTGAATCCCCGGAGTGCAGATTAGAGTATAAATGGTTTGAATTCTTTAAGTCCCCGGAGTGCGAGCCGGGACACGAATGACTTGAAGTCATCCAGTCCCCGGCGCGCGGACTAAAAAATATTCTACGTGCTTGAAGCATGGAATGCAGGATGAATAACTCCAAAGAATTTCAGAGTTATATGGAGATAAATTAAGAAGTTTATGTAACTCATAATAGCTTGGGTTTCGTCCACAATCACACAAAAAGCTGAATAATAAAAGTCTTTTGAAAGACAAAAGAACTAAGCTTTATAAGTTTCTACTACAGCTTCTCCAAAATTTGGAGTCAAAAGTCTATTTACATGGACTACGAAAATAAATAAAAATAAATACATAATCTAAACTAACTCTCGTTGAACGAGTGTAACGATTACTTTTTCGACTTCTTCCTAGACGACTCCTCTCTCGTGCATTTGCCCTTGGTAATTTTCTTTGATGGGGAGGTAACAACAGAAGAAGTATGGGAACTTCCACTGACGTGGACCCGCTAGGGAGGATGACCTTCAACTGCTTATTCAGAGGATTGTCCAAGTCCACAACTTGAGGCTCGACTTTCAATTCGACCATCATTTTCTTTTCCTCCTTGATCTACTCCTTCATGCTCATTTTAGATGTATGTTTAGAGGCACCTGTAATCTCGATTTCATAACTCCCATCGACGGGAGAGGAAGTCTTGGACCTATCGTCATCAGGCACCCCAATCACCTGAGCATCTGGATCGGGAGCCTTCCCTGCGTGAATAGCCTCACTTGTTTTTTCCTTCACCTCCTTGCCGTTATCGCTCCTCGGAGTGGGCTTGGGATCAGAACGTCCTGCACAAATCATGAAAAACAAACATTAGAATACAATGACCTATCGTCAAAAGACAACGACTCTTGGAATTTCAAAATGAAGTGTCGTATGCCAGCTTTTGGCTGACTCTCAGCCATCCGAGAGGCCTCACCCTCTAGAATGGGAGATAGAATGTGAACGTTGAGGTCAGGGTCCTCCGGGTCATAACCGATATGTTGCTCAAATGGATCAAGTATCGGCCAATCGTCCCACTGAGTAGGAGCATGAGCTGGAGACTCGATCTCAGATGGACCGGCAATAACATCTTTCCCTTTCAATAAGGGGGAGCCTTTGCAATAAAGAGCTTTCGCCGCAGATAGGTCTGAAGGCTTGTTCCCCTGAATGAATTCTTTTATTTAAGCATCCTCATCGACCTCCTCGGTGCCAAGTTCGACCTTCCTGATTTTTATTAAGTCTCCCACAC
The DNA here is from genome assembly GCA_030765085.1 of Allium cepa. Lineage (NCBI taxonomy): Eukaryota > Viridiplantae > Streptophyta > Magnoliopsida > Asparagales > Amaryllidaceae > Allium > Allium cepa. Next base: position 449,689,127 of record CM060931.1, read on the forward strand.
CTCAGCTAGAGATTTGAGGTAGCCTCTTCCAGAAAAGTTAAGTTTCGATGCATGAGGACGCGGGCGTTGAATTTTGCAATCAATGGTCGAACATGCATTTGACCTCCTCCCTACCATCCTCTTTAGCCGCCTCCAGGTGAGAGTCAATCTCCGTAGATGCTATTTTCTTGCCCTCTTCATGGGCTTCATCCTTTAGCATCCTGACTGTAGAAAGTTCATCATCAAGCTTTGCCTTCAGAAGTCGTGTAGCAACAATTTCGTCACAATATCGTTGCGACTCTTCTTGGGCAGCAATCTTCTCTTCTCTTTCTTTGCGGAGTTGCTCCTCCAGTTCTTTGACTGGGAGGCCAAATGCATCCCTTTCTTTCTGCACCGAATCCTTCTCTAAAGCTAGGTCCCCACAGCGTTGGACCGCCTCATCAATTTAGTTTTTATGAGTTGACTCTAGACGATTGACGGCCTCGGCAGTATCTTTAGCGCTCTGCTGGGCGGCTTCAAGCTGAGACTTGTAAGAAGCAAGCTCTTCGTCTTGAGCTTTGATAATGTCTTTATCATGGATAGCCTCAAGCTTCAGGAGATCGATCTCATGCTGACGCTCTATGGAAACTTCTGAAACTTTTTCGGCTAAGTGCACGAACACATCGTGCTGAACATAGACGTCGTTAGTGCAAGCGATAGCACTTTGCTTGACATGCCCTGGAATCTGGTGAATCACTGGAAGGAATTTTAAGAAATCGAAGCATATTTTCATAAATGAGGCTTTAAGCTTAGAAAGTCGCTCAGCGACCGATGGATCGGATACGAGAGCAAGAGGAGTCTGCTTTGAGACTGCAGGTGTTCTGTGGGGATCTCGAGATTGCCTGGTACTTGAGGAACGGAAGTGTTGATCCCGATGAGCCTCAGTCTGAGACCCCTTATGTGCAGGTTTCTCTTTGCCATGCTTCGGTTGAGAAGGAGGATCACAAGGGTAGGAAGACTGACTATAAGATTTTCTCCGGTAGGTTGATTATCGACAGTGGTAGTCTCGATCACCAGAGTCGTCTCTATCTCGACGCTTGCTGAAACCCGAATCCCGGCCGGATTGGTGAAAAATCAATGAACCGCGAAGGCAGTCAAGTCCATGTGTACGCCCCATGTCACCTACACAGAATTTAAATAACATCGGGTTAGCAAATAGTGTAGTGATGGCAGAAAGTTAAGTGCGAGGTGAAGTGCATGTGTTTGTGTGTGTCCTAGTGTTTCCCCCTGACGGATCAGTTTCTTTACTAATAGGAGCCTTTTCTCCCTGGTTTTGGGCTTGTATCGCATCTCGCAGGCGATTTGAAGCCTAAGGGCCTCTGGATCGTCGAACTATAGTTGAGCAGATCTTCAGGTATGGTGAGGTTCGACAGGCCTTTCAGAGAACTTTCCAAGTGCTGCGAGGAAGTTTTTTTCTCCGCTGGAACAAGAGTAACTTTAGAAGTTCTGCCGACTGTTTTCTTCCTCAGCTTGTATGTCAGTTTATTCTTCCTCTTCGAAGGGGAAGGCATCGTTTCAATATCATGAACTTCGACTATTGGGTCCCGAGATGGACTAACATTTTCGCCCTGTACTTCGGGCATTTTGGTTTCTTTAATGTCCCCTTCCTCTGGCGTGTCAAGGGCGTTATGTGCCGAGGCCTCGGCCTTCTTTTTTCCTTTGCCCGAAGCAGCTTGGGTATGGTAACACCTTAGGGGAGACTTATCCGACGACCTTCTGCCAGCAACCCAAATTTCATGAGCGACTCATTCGAAATGAGAGTGCTGATGTCCCAGTCTTCAGCAGGAATGGCACAGATAGCTTCGACAGCTTTGGAATATCCAGGGCCCTCGGGACGTGGGTTAATACCTGAAAAGATGGAAAAAGAGTTAGAAAAGGTACATCTTCGACCAAACATGAGTATTGGTCTAGGAAAAAGACTTACATCCTTCCATCCATCTCCTCGCAAAGCCGAGGAGACATCGCATATAGAACCACTCCTGTTTATACTGAGCAAACTTGCTCCATGCCCCAGTTAAGATTTGACATTTGTTGTGCGGCTCAAGAAACATGAAAGATGGGCTATCCGACCGTCGCTTGATGCGATAGATGTATCAAATAATGCCTGGAGTCGGAAGTCTGAAGAGGACACTCATGAAGAGGATGCAAGTGCCATATATGAATGCATGGCTGTTTGGATGTAGTTGCGATGGGGCAATCTCGATATACTGCAACACGTCTCGTAGAAAAGAGTTGAATGGCAGCAAGATGCCAAACTAGCACATGAATCTGTTACAGGCTGTATATCCGATTGGGGGCAAGTGAGGACAATCATGCCCCGATGGAACTAACACATCGTCGAAGGGGATTCCATGGACAGAGCATATCCGACGAAGTGTACATTCGTTAATCCTTAAAGCCTGAGAATCGATTGGATCGTCTAAGAAAATTGCTGCCTCCAGAGCGTCGGGAGCCAAGTCGACAGATGCAGCCGCAGGGCTTGGTAAGTCTTGAGCAGGAGTAGTTGACGGATTTGAAGTTCGTACAACTTCTTGCGAGAGGATGGCCAGGGTCTATCCAAGATCGTAGCAGAGCTAGATTTCCTAGACATCTCTAATGGAGATTGAATCTGACGGAGTACCTGTTTGAACTATACTTGAGAAACAATCGACATTAGACTTAACAACATAAATATTCCCCCCGTATGGTGTGTGAACTAGTGATATCATTCAAATGTAAGTCTAAGCAGTGAAAAGTCACTGGATTGATGAAATAAGTTTAAGCTTTGAATTGTCATTTTCGAAGACCGTCGTCGCTGACCATCTACGAACGCTTGTCATAAGACGGTTTATATTTTGCACTCGACATCGTCACAGCATTTGAAAGGTTATTAACTGTTAAGCAAGTTAATTCCAAGTTTACAGTTGTTTAAACACGGGATTTATCAGTCCGAATTGCCCGATATGCTTTGTTGTTTGAGTCTGTCCTTGTTCATTATTCTATGTTCAGGCATAAAATATGCGTTGAGTCAATTATGCATTAGGTTGGACTGGTGTTTCTATTGTACACAACCCTCCTACCTAACCACTTCATCGTTCGGCATTCAACTAGTCATGTCGAACTACAATCATGCTGAGCCACCTCGTTCGGCATTCTACCCTCAACACCAACACTCACCTACCACTCATTATCACCATTCGGCACGCGACAAGACATGCCGAACCGCAAACATGCCGAGCCATGCCGTTCGACACGCCACTCTCCCAACTGTCCTCTTCATCGTTCGGTATAAAGGAGTCACGCCAAACCACACTCACGCTGAGCCGCATCGCTCGGCATTCTGCCCAGCTCCTACTTCTCCTGTACTTTCCCTCCTACCTCGTTCGGCATGAGGTAATTATGTCGAGCCGTGGTCATGCCGAGCCGCATCGCTCGGCACACTAAACCTTAAATTTCATTATAGTACTTCCCCTCCATCGCTCGGCATAAGGAAGTCATGCCGAGCCACCTCGGCACGTCTTCCACCAACTTCCTCTTTCAAGCACCTCTATCATCCTCTTCTCTCCTTCGCTCCACCTAGCCTTAAACTCCTTTAAAAAACCCATGCTTCGCCCTTAACTCCTCTTGCTCCACGCGATTACTACTGACCTCGATTTTGCAGAGATTCACGAGTTCGAATCTCGTGCCAGGTTTCCTAATCAAGGTGAAGTGTTCCAGGGAAAGGTTTTTACCTAAAAAGTGAGACGAAGACTCGAGGAGATTCTGGAGTAGGGAACACGGTTCTAATTAGGTTCAACTGATTGGGGAAGGAAGTGAGGCAATGTATGGTGTTTGAGAAGGGAAGAGTAGTTAATTCTCTGAAGTCTGTTAAGAGGCAAAGTTTGTAAGTACTGGAAAGCGGAGGTAAAAGTAAAAGGGAGAAGAAGAAAGAGCATCAGCTTATATAGAGAGAAGAGAAGCCGAAGGGACAACGATCGGTGGAATCGGTCAAAACGCCTCCCTCGTTGCCATTCGACATTCGTATGTCGTTTGGCATTTGTATGTCGTTTGGCATTTGTATGTCGCTCGGCATTAGTATGTCATTTGGCATGCATTGCTTCGTTCAGCATTCAGAATAAGGGCTCAAAGCAAGGCACAAAGAAATCATGATTCAAAGCGCATCATGTTAATCCACATGATACACTTTGAGGGGCAAGTGTTACCCAGTGGCTTGACCAGGTAAAAAAAAGACTTGAAGTGGAAGCCTCGTATGGCATAAAGGGTCGTTCGGCACATCTTGCACCGTTCGACAACCAAGCCTTGTCCGGCATAAAGGGTCATTCGGAACATCTAGCACCGTTCGGCAACCAAGGCTCATTCAGCATAGGGAGGTCGCTCGGCATTCCAGCCTCGGTCGGCACTGGAAGGTCGCTCGGCATTGTAAGGTTGCTCGACATTCATGCCTCCTTCGGCATTCATGCCTCGTTCGGCATTCTAGCATCGTTCGGCATTCCAGCCTCGTTCGGCATTCAGTCTCAACCGGCATGAACCTCGTTCGGCGTTCAGTCTCGACCGGCATTCCAAGCTCACTTGGTATTCATGCCTCGTTCGGCATTCCAGCCTCGTTCGGCATTCTAGCCTCATTTGGCACATGGCCTCGCTCGGCATAAGCATGCCGTTCAACATCTCCCCTCGAGCGATATCGGATCTCGTTCGGCCTACACATTTCACTCAACATACTGCCTCTTTCGGCTTGAAGACATGGCTCGGCATTTTCCGTTCGGCATTTGTGGCTAGGCACGCAGAAGTCACTCATTATGTGCTGAGGTATCTTGCTACTAAGCCCATCAGGGAAGTCCAACCCATCTTCGTCTATAAATAGAGGGGCATAGGCACAGTGAAATGGACCTTTTTTCGAGAGCACCGGGGAGACTCTGCCGCATTCAAGACTCATTCGAGACTTATCCTTTTTACTTAGCAGTTGTATTCAAATAGTTGGTGTGCGGATTGTATCTGTAACCAGTTGTTAAGTTAAGCAATAAAGATTAACTTCAAAGTGGACGTAGGCAATTACGCCGAACCACTATAAATCTGGTGTTCTTGTTTTCTACATTTATTTTAGCTTACTTTTCTCTATTTAACTTTACTTTCTTCATTAATCTCTCTACACAATCTCTCTTAAGGGTGTTAGTGACCAATTCTGGTGCTAACAACTATTCTACTTGCATAAAATAAAAGAGATCTACACTACAACACGAAAGGAAATAAACAAGAAAAGGAAAATAACATGTATTACATTGTATGAAAAAAGAATTACATAAAGAAGAAATGACTAAGTAGCTATGAAAAGAAAAAGAGCTTTCATTTTATTTTCCTAAGAGAAGAGAGCCTAAAAGAGAGACTAAGGAAGAGGAGGGTTACATGAACATAATGGGTTATTTATACAAGCATGAAACCCTAATCCATAATTTAGGGAATGCCCAAACTACCCTTAAGAAAGTGTGGAGGCCAAGTAATCATTAGCTTCTACTAATCATCATTTAAGTGTACATAAAGCCATTAATTCCATAAGCATGTGTATTAGCCTCTAATTTGTACACTAAGGTAGGTGGGTAGGTGGGGTCCTCCATGATCTTCACTTTGAATTATTTCTATCTTCATTCCTTTGTGTTATTTTTGTGCATGCATATCTTCTTCATGAAACAACTTGTAATTAAAATCAAATTCCTACAAAATAGTATGGAAATTTCTAATTAAATTTTCTCAAGTTAATTTATGCACAAAAATGACTATTTTTCCCTTGGATGAAGATGAATATGTGGAAATTTGGAATTAATATGGATTTTGGTTAAAACAAGTTAAAATAACCAATATGATCATTTATTTAAACTAATTAGAATAAATATGATGGTAAAAATCTGCACATTGATGAGCACATCAAATACCACCACACTTATCTTTTTATTCGTCCTTGAATAAACTAAAACTAAGATAAATCTATTTTTGTAGGAAGCACGATTGCATTGAGCGTATGCAACAAGCCGTTAAACCTCTGGGTGTCACCAGTAGGACGAATGTTGCCTCGTGAGGGTTTTCAACGGATACTACCCACAAAATCCAAAGGCAGGATGATTTTTTTTTACAAAATGCATGATTTATTTATAATTAAATGAATGAATTTTTTTTAAAAATATTTACAAATGAAGGATTTACTTTTAAATCAACACAAATAAGTTAAATATAGGTTTTGGTCATTATCTTGAAAATTTAAGTTATTTACTCGTCAAAATTTCCTATAAAAATTAAGTTATCATAATAAATAGACTATAGTTTAACTTTTTGTTTCAGTTGATAACAAAGTGTAATTATAAAATGGATCCTTAGTTGATTTTCAAAGTTTACCAAAGTGGTATATTCATTTCTTTTCAATAACAAGTTAAATCAAATAAGTTAAAAAATAGTGCTAGGATTTCAGTTGCTTACTGTCTCTTGTACTTTTGAAATTTTTATTGATATTTACAATATTTATATGCCTAACTCAGGTAAACTGAGGCCAGATATATTACCCATGCACTGCCTCGCGGACTTATGTGAGGGGAATACAAAGCGTGGCGAGTGAACACTCGAGTGTGAACACCTATCGACTGTAGAAATAATTAATAAAAGAATTTTATATACATGCACCTAGCTCAGATAAACTGAGGCCATATATACCGATCAAGCACTGTCTTTCGGGCTTATGTGAGAAAGGTATAGAGCATGGCGAGTGTACACACAAGTGTGTGCATCCGTCGACCGTAGGTGTTAATAGAAAATATTTACATATATACAAATGTTTTTTTTGTTGAGAGTGTTTTGCAAAATCATCTTGGCACCATTTAACTTAGAAGATGAAAAAATGTTATATCCTTTACTTTAAATCAACCACTTTTTAAAACAAAGATTTTCAATTAGGATGTATTTCATAATTAACACGTCTATATACTAGTTAAGCCATTGTTATTTGTAATCAAACTTTATTTATATTTTTGTTAAGACAAATAAATTTTCAAAAATTTCAATTTAATAAACCAAAACCCTATATTTAGCTTATAGTGTTTTTTAAATAAATCAAAAGAAAATTTGTTTGTGGGATTTTTTCGAGATTTTAAAAGAAAACGCAAAAATAAACCCTGAAAAATAAAATAAAAATGAAGATGTGTCGTCCTTCCACGCTTGATTTTGACGTGTCCCCACAGTCAACCCAAGTGGAAGGAGAGAAACAAAAACAAAAACATGACCTTTATTTAAATGAAAATTAATGGTATTTACATGAGATCAGAAAGTATATCGTCAAAAAGTAAATGAAACGGTCTTCCAAAGACCGATTCATTTGTCTCGTCAAATATACGAGACACAGTTTAAGCTCTAAAAACCAAACCATAAATGATTTCAGAGTTGAACGTGGATTTGAAAAAGAATGTCGTTTTATTGAAAATCGTATGATTTGTTTTATTTTCGATGATTTTCAAGGTTGATAAAACAATAGATTGAAATTCAAGTTTATTTTCACCAAATTGAAAGTCAAGCTCATCATCAACAAATTTTTCAAAATTATTGATTTAAAAGTTGAAATGGTGATTTAAATCTTCTCCTTCATAACTTAACAACTCATTTTCGAAAAGTCCAAAGAAATATTGTTCATTGAATTTGTCTTCCTTTATTGGATTATCAACAACTTTATTGCGTATCCCAAGTTCAAAATCCAAAGTTGTTGTATTCAAATTTTCGAAATCGAGAAAAGGAAGATCGAAATTTAAATCGAATTTCTTACCCTCAAAAGAATTGAAACCCAATTCGATTACTAGTTTTTCAACAACTTCATTAAGATCATCATTTTCAGTTTCAAAAGTTGTTATTTGAAAATCGTAAGTTTTGGTAAAAGATAGATTATCGTTTGACTCGTCACACATTGGAATTTGGTTTTGTTTTTCACGTTGTTTCATATAAGTTTCAAACAATGAATCCGTGTGATCATCGTAAATTTCGTTCATTTGTTCAACAAAATCCAATTTGTAAGTATTAACTTGAGAATTTTCAATTTGGATTTTTTGAGAACAAAAATTATCAATCGCATCGTGGTTGAGATTATTCCCATTGCCAAAATTGTTTGGAAAGTGGATCACATTTTCGTTTTGATTTTGAAATTCATTTTGGGGTTTAAATTGAATTGGCATGGGTTATACTCTAAATCATTTGAACTTTGAATTAAATCCTTGACTCGAGTTATTGCATAAATATGAATTACACAAATCATTTATACTCTGATCTTGTTTTGTAGAGAGTTCAAGTAAAGATGAAATGCTATTTTCAAGAGCCGAAGGTTGGTCATCATTTTGAAAACTTTGTTGTTCAAAATTCGAATTGTCGAAACAATAATTATCGTTAAAATATCCATACGATTTTGGAGTGAAATTATATGGATTATATTGATTTTCACAACTATCGTAAAATTCATATAAGTGGGGAAACTCTGGACATTTTCAAGAATGTTTTTGGGTTTTTTTTTATAGAGGAAAAATATTTACAAATAAAATTTATTTTTCAAAAGGAAATTGATTTTTGTTTCTGTTTTTTTTCAATTTTTTCTTTGTTTTTGACAAGGTTTTATAATTTTTTTTGGATTTTGGTTTTTCTCAATTTTATTGGATTTTTGAAATTTTAAAGAAAAATGATTTAAAAATTTCAAAGGAAAAGAAGAGGAATATTTATAATTTTTTTAGTTTTGGATTTTGAATTTTTTTTCTGAAAATATACATGAACTAATGCATCTAAATGAATGCAAAGGTTAATTTCAAATTATTTATCCTAAGTTAACCCAAAATTGTATAATCATAAATTGGCTTAAATCAACAAGATAGTTCTCAGCCAAGTAATGGACATGATTTATCAGTGCACCATGAATCACCGTAGCATTACAGCCGAAGGTTTAAGTACCTTCAGAGAAATAATTCAGTATAAAATTTACGAATCACCGTAATATTTATAACTGATTATTGCTCGGCCGTAGCCTAGACACCAAGAAATTAAATTGTTCAAAGAAGACAAATTGTCAATATCAGTTAAGTGTTATCGATGTCTAACCGTTATTATTAATCAAAATCAAAGATGAAATGCAAAGCAGAAATAAACGTGTATAACAATGCAACTATGAATGAAGTTTGTTTTTGTTTTTGAATTTTTTTTCTATACAAATGCAATCAACCAACAATGCAAAATTTAAAAAAATACAAAAACAATAGATAGAGATTAAGAGGAGCAAAGCTTTTATAAGCAAGCAATTTTTTTTGCAAGCCAAGCGGAGCATGCGACTCTTCTAATCTTCTTTGACAACCTGAAAATAAAACAAGATATATAAAAACGAAAAACAAGAGCAAGGTATATATATATATATATATATATATATTTTTGAATAAATATATATTTGTAAATTATTTGCAAAGTTTTTTTTAAAAATAGGAGTCTAGAAACAAAACAACTCAACCCAAACACAAGAAATTTTGAAAACACAGCCCAAAACAAGTCAACCCAAGACAAAATGTTTTTTTTTTAAACAATTAAAACGAAACAAAATAACAAACCCAGCCCTACAAGCCCGTTACCCGCTTGTGAAATATGAGTGCCCAAGTTATTCTCTGTTAAAACCGATTAGAACAAAACCAAAGTAATAAAAAAAATACTTTCTCGGTTAAAAAAAAGGAATTCAACTCGTAATTCGCAATTGTGGTTTTTGTTGGAAATGGAATCAACAATTTGAAGGTCGATTGGGTTGGGGAGGTGGCGGAATTGAGGGGATGGAAGCGGAGTTTGAAGCGATGTCGAGATATTTGTCGCTTGGGGAGGCGATTGGCTATTAAGAAGAGAGCAATGATTTGATTGGGGAAGTTGTTTTTGCAGAGGGTTGCTGATTGGAAGGTCAGTGTTTTGTTCAAGTACATTGGGTATGTTGAATGAATGCTTCGAGTTTGGAGTTGAATTGAGTTTGGAGATGGTTGCAGTTCGTAGTTGTGTGTAGTAGTGGCTCAAGAGGAGGAGCTGCTGATTTCCGGAGAGATAGGTGGTTTGTGGCGACTTGGTTGAAGTGGGCGAAGTCGCGATTGGGTTTACTGCTGTTTACAGTGAGTTGCTGGTGGTAGCTCGGTTTTGGGTATGGCGATGTCGTGGTGAAGATGGTGAATCGATGGTCGCTGTTCTGTTGGCCAATTGTAGTAGTGCTTCAGGTTGATTTTTTTTCTGGGTTGTGGGTTTGGTTTGAAATATATGGTAACGAATATGGTAGTGGTACTGAAGTGTTTGTGGTGTATTTAGAGGAGGATGATGTGAAATAGTAGTGGTACTGAAGTGTGAACTGTTGTATGTGGAGGATGAAGTAGGTTAGTCAGGTGATAATTGGTATGTATTCAGAGGAGGATGATGTGAAATAGTAGTGGTACTGAAGTGTGAACTGTTGTATGTGGAGGGTGAAGTAGGTTAGTCAGGTGATAATTGTGAAGGAAGTTTGTGAGTAGTTTGTTTGATGGCTGAAGAAGAGTGGGTAATCAGTGGCAGTGTAATGCTTTCAGTTAGATGATGTTGCGGTAGTAGGAATTGGTATGTAGGCGGCAGCAGCAGTTGGTTTTGAACTTGCTTGTTGATCAGTTGGTTTCGTTCTGTGGATGTGGAGGAGGAGTTCTGGTGGTCAAGGAAGCTTGTCGCGGTGATTCGGTGATGTATTGTCTGGTGTGATGATTTTGGTGAGTGGCAGCAATGGGTTGGTTGTGGAAGCAGTGAAGACGAGGGAATGGAGGAGATGGTTGTGACTGGATGGAGACTGTGTTGTTGTGAGGCAGTGGTGTGGACTTGCAGTGCAGTGTTGTGATTTGTTTGAGTTTGTATGGTGATGAAGGGAGACAGATAGAGTGGGAATTAAAAGAGTGGGAATTAAAAGAGTAGGTGCTATTGTGGCATTGTGAAGGTAGGGGAAGGAATGTTGTTTGTATGGTCAGGGGGAGAATGATGTTGCAGTGGCAGTAAGGTGGTTGTTGATGATGACTGATGTATTTGTGGGTGAAGTTTGATGTGAATGGCAAGCCAGGAATGGTTGTATCAGTTTATGTCACTGATGGCTGAAGGGTATGTTGGAGGAAGTATATGCAAGGCAAGGCATAGTGGGTAGGAGGGTGGAACAGTAAGAGGCAGAAAAAAAAAGTAAATTTGTAAAGAAAATGAAATTTGTAAACTGAGAAGTTGTAAATAAAATGAAATTGGTAAATGAAATGGAAATAAAATATTTTTGTTTTTGTTTTGAAATTATGAATGTTTTTTTTTAAATGGATATAGAAATGCAAATGCAAAATGAAAAACTACACAAACACAGTCAAATGCAAGCACAAATCAAACACACGCAACAATTTTTTTTAAAATTTTTAATTTTTAAATGCAGCCAACACACAAAACAAACACACAATATAATCAAAAGAAAATAATTCGAATAATAGAAAATAAAATCAAACAATTCCCTGGCAACAGTGCCAAAAACTTGTTAATCGACAATATTTCTATTGGATTAACGTACTCACTCCGTGTATAACGTATGGAATCGCCACGCACGACTCCAGTCGCCATGGCCTAAAAACCCACAGGACAACTCTTACTAAACCTCATGCTAACTAAGCATTCCGAATGGAACGCATGACCTCAATGTCACGATACTCTTTCAATACACCCTTTCAGTCTACCTCAAAAATCTACAGTTTTGAAATACATATCGGAGTGGGTCCCACTAGACCTCAAAATCAGATTACTCCAAAACCTATCAAAATATCATATGCTGCAGCCCTCAAAAAATGTTGAAAAATGGTCCAAATTTCACCTAACCCGAATTCGTATACGAAAGTTATCGCGTTTTGAAGTTTACACAACACATAACATGTCAGTCGACTTAAGAGCCATCAGGTCGAATGAACTAGGGCCGAGATGGACTTTTTTCCTCTTGGAGGATTGACTAAATGGACTAGGCCAGTTGACTAAACTGACAGGTTCTAAGCAATGAGCCTAGGCAAGAAGTAGATTCCCCGAATGATCGCTAATTTGCACGCTGTTTCCTCCGACGCTTTGCTTACTAGAGCCTACCTCCATCCCATCGAACATCTACCAGGGTTCACTTGTTGACATTTTGAAAGTAGTTTCTAAAGTACGTGAAACCGGTTTCGATACCAAAATCCACTCTTTGCAGGAGTAGACTTCAACGGGCAATTATAGCGATTCAGCTTCCTCCAACACGCCAAAACGACATATCAGGCCACCTAGCCTTGTGCTTAACTTATACCTATGTCAATACATTCATTTGTGTACGCTTTGCACACACATATGCATAAATAAACACATCACAACACATATACATTCGAGATTCACCGAGGCGATTACCCGACCCGGTGCTCTCGCATTCAACTTAGCGCACCTAGTGGTCGCTATGGTTACATAAAATTGCTCATAACATGCATATATACACATATGGTCATTCCCATATGCGTAAAAAGTTCAAAATACAAATTTTAATATCTCTATAATAATAAAACTCCCATAACAGTTCTTCCTACAACACTAGAGTTGTTTTGATTGTTGCCTAACTCTGAATGCACGTATGCATATACCCACTTGTGCATGTACACTTAAATAGGTAATTCAACTGTTACTCAACCAAACATTACTTATTTTAGTAATCTTTCTAATAAGAGTGAAACATCTCTTTATATCATTTTATGAAATCATGAACCATTTTATAAAATATGATACTAGCTTATAATAACTTTATAGCCTTTAAAATACTTAATCAAAAATCAAGTAATCACCTTTTTACTATTTTATAGAATCTCATATCCATTTTATAAAATATACAATTCATTTATAAAATCATGAAACCAATTTATAAATACTAATTAAGGCCTATAGGGTCTCTAATCAATTTAACGAGGGGTGTAGAACTCTTGAACTCCTTAATTAGTTTACTAACCTTTTTGTAAATCAATTCAAATGGATTGATTAATATTTTCAAATGATGTGCCAATCATTGACTACTTAAATAACCCAAATCAAACAACATCGCAAACAATCAAGCAATTAGCCCAAACCAATATAAGGGCTTACCGACTATTTCAAAATTTAGTAATTAGGGTATTTAATAAATTACTTCATTAAACTTCGTAATCATCATTAAATAAATATATTAAACCGCTTAAATTAAATAGGAGAATCATCCCACTCTCCTTAATTAAACCCAAGCTAAGCTGTAATCACCAAAACCTCAATTTGCTTTCCTTAAAATTCCAAAACTAGGCTCCAAACTCCATCCATGCCAATCCCTTGATGGGTTTTGTAGAGAATGAAGAGAGAAGATTTATGGTGATTTTTAATTGACGTAGGAAATTTATTTGAAGGAGTTAGAGCTTGGGGATTAGAAGTGGATTAATGGGTAATTTAGAAAAGATTAGAGAAGAAGTAGAGGGAAATGTGAAAATGAAAGTGGAATGAAAATTATGAAGAGGTTTAGCTATATATAGGCAAGGTAATAGATCCTAGCCCAATTCATTTTCATCCACTCAAATTTTGCTATTCACTCCAAATGCCCGCGGACTTCAAATATAGTCAAGTTTATACTTATTTTATTCACGTCAAAAAAGCGAACTCAACCAGGGCGTGTCAAGTCCTAATTTGCCCGTTTGTAAAATTCAAGTATAAGAGGCATTCTATTGCTTAAAGATTAAATATTTAAATCAATCATTTAAATATTAGATTGTTAAAATTACGAGGCTTTACAAAAAAACGACTGAAGGATGAGGAGGGATAGCCAGAATCTAATCAGTTTATCGATGTAAGCCATTAACTTACAGGTCTACCAGTCGACCACTGATCAGTAAACAACTAGCGATCGACTGATGGCCTATACTTCTTTAAAAACTATGAACAATAAAAATAAATTGAATTAAAAATATGTATAAATAATTAAAAATAAATATAATATTTATACTTGATCATGCATTGATACGGAGAAGATAACGGTAAGAAGAAAGAGGAAGGAGGCTGTAGTCGATCAGAATATTGATTGGAAGTGCGATAGGCATATGTTAAATGGTCAACCCTCTAAGCTCCAACAGGTCAACAGTCACATGTTGACCAGTAGTGCAACCACATTTTCAAAAACAAATGTGGCTTGGTGGTAAAGGCTTTTGCCTTTCAACTATCCCATATGGGTTCGAGTTCCACATAGTATTATTTTTGCAAGTGTATATTATAATAGCAAACAAATTTTATTTACATGGAAAATAAATGTGAGAAATTAAATAAAGTAACTATATAATTTTGTGAAGAAAAGTTTAGTATTTAATATATATATATAATATTTAATTTATAAAAAGGAAATCGATAAATTATTTTAAATAATTATATAAAGGCTATATAATTTTCAAAATATAAGGAGGAATGTTCTAATAAATTTTTTAAGCATTTCAAAGCATATTTAAAATCAAATGAGTTTAAATGAGAATTATAAAAGTGTGTGTATATATGTATACATAAGTGAAGAAAATGTGTATTAAATAATTTAAATTTATCTAAATATTTAATTAAAAAAAATTAAAAGTGTTATCATGTTTTTGATATTTTCATCCCTTTTACAATATCCATTATTTATGTGGTTAATTAAGAATTATTAAGTGTGCTTTACATATTTAAGAACTTAATAAAATTGTTTAATTATGTTATTCTACTTTCTCTTTTCTTTTATATTGAATTGAATATTATGAATGATTCATCGTTGATATTAATTTGATTAGGTTTTGATATGCTATGGTGATGATATCCATCTATATGGAATAGTGATATTCCTACTTTTGGTATATTTTTGTTTATGACGATTTTAATTATGTGCAGTGAGGAATCTGAATAAATGAAGTTATAATACCAGCTGGTATGCGACGTTTGATAATATTTTTGTGATCCTCTTTGGACTTGTTAGATAGAATATCGAGGAGATTGAGTATAGTTTATGAGCAATGAAAAAATGTTTGAGTATCACATAGCGATATGGAACGCAATTGTGATATTTGTTCGGTTATTCATTTTAAGTAACTGTCACTCATTTAGGGATTAGTTATGTATGATGATACTCGATGCGGTGAGTAATATTTTATGCCTATAGTCGTGTGTTGGCATATGTATAGAGCTGTGTGTCAGCACGCGTACATAGTTGTGTATCAATTATATATATGTATGTATGTATGTATGTATGTATGTATGTATTGTTACTATATTTGTCTATCACTATCCGACTCTCTTTATGGTGCAGTAGTAAACCGCATTGGTTAGTATCCATCCTAGCGGCCTGATTGTAGTGATCGCGCCCTGGATCTGTAAGACCTTATTCTTATAGCCGTGTGTCGATAATTTATGGAGCCAAGTCTCGGTGATGTATAGCCTCTTTTTGTTACCCAGGCCAGCACTCTTTTACCATTTATGGGGGATGTGTAGGGTCATGACTCCTCGCGTAGTCGAGTACATTGATGGACATAAATCATGATGGTTGCCGAGGTGACTAAGACTGTAGGAGCCATGTTGGAAGAACACGTGTGTCATGTTCACCAACCACGTGTGCAATCTCCTAAAGAAAGTGTGTCTGTCAATCTCCCATCTGGTTTAGGTGTATGCCATATAGACATAAATTTCTACTCCTACTTGAGATGATGAACTGCGATTATACCTAAAACCATGTTCAGTATAATCAATCCCCATATTCTTTTAGACGTGTGTCGCCACTTATGATTTCATGGGCATGTATTGCCTCTTATATTTTCGTAGGCATATGTCTCCTACTATATCTTTCGTTGGCATGTGCTGCCATTTATACATATATCAGATACAAATGATTACTTATTATTTCTATAAGTTGACAGACCCGAGAGTGCCTATTTATATCTGTTTTGGAGCACTATTATGTTTGCCCTATTTTACTTGATTATTTCTTATATATACCGATGATGATCTTTTCTATGGATGATTACCCATTTGATATTATTTCTCTGATTTATAGTTTGATTTGATTTATATAGGTGCTGACATTTTTCCTATGCATGGTTTGAGGTTGATGTTATTCTTATGGTTTTTGATATTTTTTATAATATTACTATTATATCATTCATATAATTACGAGGTAGTTTGTTATCTATATTTTAGATATAATCTGACCCATGTATTATTTATATAATACTCGGGTCAGTTCGAGACATTTCAGGTTCAAGGACGATGAGACCAACTCATATGTTTTTCGAGCATAGAGGAGACTAGATATTCAGATATGTAGGTTATCCTCCTGTATTATATAGTCTCTTGAGTTTATATTCCTGTGATGTATATTGGATATATGCTGTATATTTTATACTATATATATTATCATTGCGATATTGACTCTGTGATCTCTAATATTTATTGTAGATTGTGTATTGACCTATCCTGAAGGCAAATGTGTTTATTGCTTTGTAATGGGATGTGACGATCCATCTTTTTGGATGGTTTAAATCGACGATAAACCACACATGTCTAACTCAAACCATTCAAAAGGGTAGATTATCACTGGGATTTAATAAGAAAATAAGATAAAAGAAGGAAAACAAAACATGGAATCTCACAACGGAATGACAAATTATAATAATCAAATAATAGTTCATGAAGCTGTTTTGCAATATACATTTGATTACATAATTTTTACAATATAATCGGAGTACAAACAACAACATACCAATAATGATGCAGCGGAATAATACTAGTAATATAATATACCAAACTCCATCTTCGTCCTTTAGAAATAATGCCTTCAAACATTGAAATGCTCAGGCTGACCCGAGCATAATGAAAAGACAAAACACTCGAGTCAGAACTAAATGTTCTTATGTAAGTTAAATCAACAAAAAGTAAATATGAATGTGATAGCTTCAGAGATGTTTATGACATTTTACATCTCTTATCCAGTGTATAACGTGCATGCAATAACTTAAGAGATGTTATGGGATTTTCCATCTCCTAAGGATCAGTTAAACTATTTATATACAATATAATACGCTATATATATAATGTCTAATCAGTAAAATAAATATTTTTCTTAACATTAAGGCTCTACATTAATCCCTCTTAACACATTTTTAAGCATTGTCCTATAATTTGCCTTTGACACCACCAGTAATGTCAGTAGTCGGGGAGGCGCCGTGATAAGACAACACTAAAAAAAATCGTAGAGGTCGCATATAAGGATAAAAGTATGACAAGGCATGTGAGGTAATGCCCAAGGTAGGATTTTACTAGTTTACCCTTTCTTGCCGATGTAATGTATCGTAGCCACGACCGCCCATTGAGTCCACCACCCCTAAATCAAATCAAGGTGCACCGATCAAGTCAAAAATCAATATAATAATCTAAAGGGGGTGATGGCCTGTAAAGGTTGCAAATCCCTTGGCCACACATAGGCTCCTGTTTTAGTTATTTCCAATTGACACAAGTGTTGGGTCATTCTTCATTGTTTTGTTTCTTCAAATTCAATAAATGCCTCCAATTCAACCTCTACATTCTGGATAACATCCACCACATACACAGTTGTTAAAGTGTTTCCAATAACGACAAAGAGTATGCTATAAGAGGCCCCGGTCTCTTTAACAACCAAACGTCATTTTTCACTCCGGTTGATTCTTTTACATTTCGAAACCGATTCATATATGTTATCAAAATGTCATATTCAATTCAAAATATCATTCATTTCAAAATCATCATATTTACTCAAACTATGCCATTTTCACTTGAAAATATCATTCCAAATCGCAACTTAGGTTATGACCTCATTTAACAACATTCGCATTTAAATCAATGACTTAAATATAAACATTCCAACCTGCACTGTTTGAAAATTTTAGAATTTTTTTGAATAGTTATAAATAGTTTAAAATAGTTTGAATAGTTAAGAGATTTAAAACAGTTTAATATAAAATGGTTTGAGTATTGAAAATGATTTATATAGTAAAGTAGTTTGGAAAATCAAGATAATTTGAGTATTAAAAAAATAGATTTTAAACAGTTTATATTAAAATAATTTGTTTTGAAAATAATATCAAATAAACCTTTCTTTCCATTTCAACAAATCTGGACCCATGTCCAATTTCAAATCAATAAAACTCAATTTCCAATCTTTCAATTCAATTGACTCAATTTCAATTTACTTTCAAATCAACTTGATTTCAATTTCAATTTGAATTAACTTCAATTTTCAAAACATTCATTTTTAACTTATTTGATTCAACAATTATATTCAATGATTTAAATTTTAACCCAATTCCAATTTTAAATCATTTCGATCTATATCGATTTCAAGTCAAATTTCAATTTATTGGTTTAAAACACTTGAATCAAATTAAACCACGTCGTTCAATTTTAGATTCGAATCTTTAAAATAATTCAATTTTCAAAATAAAGTTATATATCTATTATATTTCACATTTCAATTTTAATTCTTTAAAACAATTTTCTTTTAACCAATTTCATTTTCAACATTTCAAAGTTTGAATTAGAAAATAATTCAATTCATATAAATCCATAATTTATTTCCTTTAAAACGATGTTATTTAATCAAAATCCAAATTAAAGATTTTAAAATAATTTAATTTAACCAATCTGGCGTTTGTATATAATTTTCTACCCTATGGAAAGTAATCATTTATATCAATTTAATTACATGGATGGATATATATCATTTCAATCCAAATCAACGTGTCATAGGTATATATCTTTTCAACCTATTTTTTTAGTTTATTTCCAATGGTCCAGGTGATAATGTAAAAGATGTCAATAAATAAATAGGTATTAACAGGAATATGCCAAATAAATAAATAACCATACATCCATTATCCATCAATAGGCATAAATAATCATTAATATCCAAATCAACCAGTATATCACAACAGTTACCAATTATCAATTGTCGGTGTTAATTGGCAATTAAATCCAATATTAATTTAACCGAAAATCTAATTAAATATAAATTTCAATTTCAATTCAAATGTCAAATTAAACTACAAAACAAACTAATAAAATTCTTATCACTTCATACATTTAATTCAACTAACATAACAAGGTTCAATATTGTGAGTGGGTTAAATCACTCACATTTGATTTATAGCCGATTAAAAATCCACTAAAAGCCCAAAATTTGAACAGTCACCAAATTCAACCAAACAAGTTTCATGTTCTCAGGAATTTCGATACGAACCCAATGGAAGAAACCATGCATCAATCGGAGTTCGTATGAAAAAGTTATCGATATTAAAGCATTGAAATTTTAAAAATTAAAATAACCAGAGGCATAACTGTAATTTGTATTACCTCTTCTCTAACCCTAGCGCACGCTCCAGATCGCATGAACCCTATAGCCACGATGTTCCACTAGCCGTCGCACTACATACTACCAACATGTCGCCGATCTAACCACGCCATCGTCTCCCCCACCTCCGACCGCTCCTCCAGGACCCACGCCGAGCCCTCCGGTGTCCCTAGTCAAGCTCCATGGCCTAATTTCTCGATTTTTGGCGAAATCGATCGACATCGACATGATCGATCACCATAGATGCATTCGCCCCATCACCCTCTACGCTTCAATGCTTCCTGATCATCGATTGGTCGACGATCAACCGTTAAACGTGAAACCCTAGCACGGATGGTCGAGAATGTTTCACCAAATTCTAGACAAATGGAACCTCCAATCGAAAAATGAATTGCAGATGCAAATTACATTCGTCGAGAGCTTCAATATGATAAATTATATGATAGGGTTTGAGCAGTATGAATTTTTGGATTTGATTTGGGATTGTAAATTTAGGATTTTGAGATGTGTGCCATTGGAAAGGAACAGATGAGATAGAAATTGTACGTATAGAAAATGAAAACAGAAAGCTGCTAGGTTTTATAGTATCCTATATATAGACAATGCGAAAACAAGAATGGATGGAACAGATCGATTGGGCCAGAGCAATAACAAAGACCCGAAAAGCCCATTTCGTTCTCGAAACGAAAGTAGGTCATCCAATATATCGAAATATAGGTTTTCAGTATTTTTAAACTCAATGAAACCAATTTCAAACCCTAATTCTATTGTATATAGAAGTTAGATTTTAAAACCAAATTATATTCATTTTAATTCCTTTAGTTGATTTCTACGCATTTCGAGCTCGCACGATTAAATGATAAGTTTGATCGCCATGAAACTTGAAATCCTATAATAATCCACTCTTACGGATCCGATGGAACATGTTTCATCAAAATCCGAGGTAGTGCTCAAAAAGACTGATTTTACATGTTAACTAAATGAATTATGAAATTTAAAAGTTAACAATTTTCATCATTCCCGATTACATAGAAATCTAATGATCTTTTTAAAATTAAAATTTCATGTTAAATCTAATATTTAAATATTAAATTAATTTTAACGTTTAATTACAACTATAATAAAACCTTAGTTTATTATAATTTAAATTACAACAATTTCTTTTATTTTTATTTAAATTCTTATTATTAAATCAACAAATACCTTATGAATTTGTTAACATAAGCTTCCATTTTATTATTCTCATAATTATACAGTCAACGTCTGTTACCTTATTAATCGCAATATTTCAATTACATTAAATTCACTTGATTTCCAAATTTATTTCCAATGGATTTAATACTAAGATGATAACTAAAAAAATTGTTGTACATTAATAATTCATATCTATTAACTTATTTTTTTACAACCAAGGGTTATAAATTACTTATTAAAATTGATTTCATATTCTATATTAACCAATTTCAATTAGATAACATATGATTTCTATTTTTAATACAACATTTAATTTATTCCTTATTAACTTTTCCAATTATAATCGGTTGGACTTACATTAAAACAGGTATTAATTACATCCAATCAATCTTATTAAATAATATTCTAACGATTTTTTTCCATTAATAAATCATAAATTTTAATCTTTCATAATATTATATTTCAAAATCTTATTTAATTGAATATTTTAATTATAAAAATGCGGGTCGTTACATGAGACCACGTACATTTGCAATGAGTTTTATATGATATGAAATATGTACCGGGGAATATTCATGTGCGTACCCATATCGCCTTATTCTTCGTATTATTTAACAATATTACTTAGTAATACTTTTGGATAGTATGGGTATAGAGGTGAGGGTGTTTCATTTGTTATCAGAACAGGTTCAGAACAATATATTGTATAAATGAGGCATGAGTCGAGACATTATATAAGACTTAGAATCCGTATTCCCTTGGGTGTGTAGGGTAGTTACCCTATAATAAGAGATAGCACGAGTATATGGTCATTACTGGGGTAATCACCTAAGGACGTATTTTTTATTTTCTATATGTATGAGATATTTGGATTTTTGATATTTTTTGTATGAAAATATAAAATGATTGACCTTAGGTGGCTTAATATTGAATTGTTTTTTCAATTGAATTTATTTATCAGTTTTCTGCTTAGTACATTGCTCATTGTTTCTTATATTTGTTTAGTAATTGATGATTGCTTGATATTATATAATGTCTATTGAAATGTTTTAAGTTTTTAGTGGATATATATATAATGTGTGTTTGTTTTGATGATACAAAGTATTTATTAGAAAAAAGGTTATATATATATAGTTTGTTATGAAACGTTTTTGAAAACTAAGAAAATGTTTTGATTATAAATTTCTTGAGAATATATGTATTGAGTATGATGACTGCCTTCTGAGATGTGATGTTTAAAGTAATAAAAAGCGATTTATTATTTGATGTGTTTTTAAGGGATGTATGTAAATGTTTTATGAACGAGGAATGTTCGTTATGGTAAAGATTTTGATCAAATGTACGTAGCTTGATGGAAAATGCTTTAGTTGGAAATATTATGACAAAGTATGATATTTGATTAAGTTTGATATAAACTAATAATTATTTTATAATGGCAATGTTAAAGGATTTGTATAAATAATGTTATAGAAAATTTTGAAATAAATCTATGTTAATATATCCACTGAGTGCTTTAAGAATTCTGGTCGATACAATAGATTGAGACATTTGGACACTAGAACAAGACAATTGGACACAATGTTTTAAAAAATATACATGTTTTTAGAAAATTGAAGAATATTGAGAAAATCGAATAATTTTGAAAAAGATATACATTTGGACATAAGGTATTTAATGTTGTTTATGATATTACTATTATACAATTATATAACTACGAGACATTTCATTAACTGCATTTTAGATATAGTTAGACTCATGTGTTATTTATATGATACTCGGGTCAATTTGAGACATTTCAAGCTCCGGGATGATGAGACTAGCTCATATGTTTTTTAGCCATAGAGGAGACTCGATATTCAGAATTGTAGATTATCATCTTGTATCGTATAGTCTCTTGAATGTATATTATTGTGATGTACATTGGACATATGTTGTATATTTTATACTATACATAGTATATTATTGTGATGTACATTGGACATATGTTGTATATTTTATACTATATATATATATATATATATATATATATATATATATATATATATATTATCATTGCAATATTGGTTCCATGATCTTTGATATTAATGTATATTGTGTATTGTTTTATCCTGAAGGTACATGTGTTTATTGCTTTATATCGAGACCCTATATATTTGTGATGATTTTTATATGATATGAGATATGTACTGGTGTTAGCCTAAGAGAATGTTCACTTGTGCACCCTATATCGCCTCATTCTCCGTATTATCTGGTAGCATTACTTAGTAATACTCTTGAATAGTATAAGTATAGAAATGAGAGCTTTTCATATAATCTAAATTAATTACTTTATTAATTATACCACAATATAGTAAGTTTATGTAAAGAATGAAAACACCTTTTAGTTTAAACAAGATTAGTTATCTAGTTAAATATATGTAACAAATAACATAATTTCCCTCCTCTAGGGCATACCCCTAACTCTATTAATCTCCACTTGCACTTTGGATCAATCGTGGAATCTTATTCCAACTCAGTCGATCGGTTTTGTTAAAAACTAATCAGGCCAGTCCCTTGGCTAATGGGAATGCTATATTGTTTTAATTATCTATTCTGTTAATCAGCTCTCTCCGATGCTAATAAACTTTTTTTATCACGTGGAACTTTTTGGGGTATGTCTATCGACTTCTTGTGAGCTCTAGGTTCTTTTACAAACTGTATCGTAACATTGTTATCATATAATAATGTCATGGGATTCTCAACATTTGCTAATAGTTCAGTTATAAATTTATGCATTTGTTTATACTTATTTTATTACAATGCTCGTTCAAGGTGATATAGTTTGCCCTTGGTTGAATCAGCCGCTATTTATTGTTTGGAACATTTCCAACTTAAAGTTTTTACTTAAGACCGAACATGATTTAGGATTGACATACTATACTTGATATCGCTTTTGAAGTTCGAGTCTGCATACTTTTTCAGAAGGAGTTGATTGTTTACATAAACAATTTTCTAGTACTTCATAAATACTAGAAAGCACTCTAAACTACCATTTAGTGATCTTAATTCAGGTTTAATACCTGCTTTATGTATAAAATACATGAGTAAAATGCGATATTGTAGATGATATAGCATATATGATAATTCATATTTCCAATGCATATGGAATCCATCTTACATGCTCCATATTAAACAATTTAATATGATGTTTGTGTATATCATTTTGGGACATTCCAAACTTCCTTTATGATGATTATAAAAAATGACTTTACAAATCCTATACTAAGAATTAAATAAACAAATTGAAATGATTTTAACATGAATACATCGTTAACAATAATAAGTTTGTTGTTTACTTATGGTTTTTCAAATAACTTAGCACCTATTAATATTCTTTCTTACAATTACATGCTTACTTTGAATTTTGACTGAAACTAAAACTATTTGATTTTTCTTTCAAAATACTTGCTACACTCTGATCCTATCGAATAATACTTTCGCACCATTTTTTTAGGACCATATCCAATAACCTACAAACTCAGAATCGCTTCCACTAACTTTATGACACTTTGGTTATTAAACTCAAACAACATATTTAAAATCATTTTTCAGAATTTCTATTTTGACATATATACATGAAAACTAAAAATCATATTGAGCAATAATTTTGCGAGTGCAATATGAATTAACTTAAGTATGTTGAATAACGTATCTGTTATGTTAATTTCAACAATTGAATTTACGATGTTATTCTGTCAACGTAGTTTAACATATTCCAAATGCATTAGTCTTCTTCTCGGAGCCGATAGATCCTGTCACTTTGGGCATAACTATCAAAATTATATTTCGATAATGTGCTTAGAATCCTTTCTGGATTTGCAAATCATGCCATATGATGGAGTCAATGCTATTAATAGCTTATTAACAACTAAGGAAATTATTTTCTCGACATCAATAAGAAAATCGTAGTTTTATTTCAATGTATATGTGTTCTTATTGGACATTCCAATTTGTTATGTCTGTTTAGGGATGGTCGATTTCATTTCATCCTTTGAATTAGATTTATTTTTGGATTGTATCCAGATCCTTTTTAATACCAATAATTTCTAATAGAAATTCCTTCATCATGAAGTTGGTGTTTCATGAAAAAATGATTATTTCTCTATGCAACATAATAGTATTCATAAAAATTTTATGAGTTGCCGACATATATGTATGAACTGATTAAGTTTTTGGTTTACAAACTTATGTTCAAAAATATAAATCTGCCAACCAACTTTGATCGGTCCCAAACTGCTTTGGGGTGGTTCAAGATCACTCATGGGTAAATATTTTATGCAACCTCTCGACTCACACAACCTGTCAACTCTTTGACCTATGATACATAGATATTATTTCATTAACTCTTATCTTGCATAATTTTGTACACTTGTTTTAGAAGAAATTAAACTTTACCATATGTACTTACTTTTAAGTACTTGTCCTTACACAAAGAAGTTGACTCAACTTTGCTCATCATCGATTGTGATTTGTTCAACAAAGTCTGATTACTCCTTATCGATACATCACTATGTATCACAAGAGAGAACTTGGTTGCGTCTTATTCATTTTAGGTACTTTTGGAACCGTTTTCCTATATGCTCATCTATTTGATCAAATTGATTTTGCTTGTTTCTTTATACATTACGTTTTATACTTCTATTTTATATTTAATGAACTTATCATAGACATACTACATGTATATCAAATACACATATTTGATGTATAATAATTCATCTATGAATTGTATATGGAATTGTTTTTGGCATCATTGGACTTTCGACTACATACATCTTTATGGATCTATCTGAAGAGTTCACCAACTCTTATGTCACTCCCACTGAATGGGTGCTTTGTCCTTAATTCCAAAATATTAACAAATAATTAATAGTACTTTTGTGTTATGTAACTAATGTAATACATACATTTGTTCTAATAGATTTATTTCATAATGAATATTCAGAACAGTCATAACAAAATGAAATCGTATTGACTTTCATTCAAATTATTTCATAAATAATATTTGGCATATTTACGATTTTTTTTTCCATATCTTTGTGCATCCACTTGTAAGTATTATATGGCATGCTCCCACTATTTTTTCCATCAATATAATAACATATTGTGTACGAAACTCCATTCAACTACTTCTTATGGGTTATTTAACTAGTTTATAGCCAAAAGTTCTTGATCAAATATCTTAAACCCGTAGAAAATACTTTTGTAGAAATTAATTTTTTATATGAAAAAACGCAATTGGAATAAAAAATAATGTTTCTCATTCTATATTAAGTATCTACTAGCATTTTGTACAATTTTTATTTCCGATATCACTTTATGAAGCATAGTTGGCTATTCACTCTCTTCATTCCAACTATGGCTAAGTTACATCCACTCTTGTATATCCACTTTCTTTTCTAAATGGTTGAACCATTCAAAAGAAAATTACTACCGTAATCAATCGTATTGAATACATGATTTCACATTATGCTTTATTTGTTGATTTCTAATAAACCAAATTCATACATTGCGAATTGGGACCGTTCATCATATAACATTTACATGTGATTGAATACGGATCAAATATATATGTTCACGTATTACTTAAGAGTTTCAAACTCATTGAAACAACACAAAGTCTTAGGCCAATAAACACTTAAGCGATCAAATTACGAATGTGTTTAGTAGTGTATAGTAAGGTTCTTGCATGGATCTTGAAGTGACAACATGCTAAAAAAGTCAAGGTAAGCACATTTTATATTTTTTATTACCATTAATTTAGTTCATTTTTATAACTAATTGATAAACATTTTACCAATTTTATCAGTTGCATAAATTTATCGATGTGGATTATTTTAACTTTATATAGCAAACGTTCTTACAATATTAGAAAGGTTAAATGCTATCATTACATTTTTATAATAAGGGTCCACTAGATTTTTATGTTTATCAAAACCCATAGAAAAACATATAAATATTTCATTCTCTAGTGGGTGTTAGTAATTTCTTGTATTAGAATTCTGACCTTGAGTTTTATCAACAAATCATAGGTCCGTAAGCGATGGATAACACTTTATTGGTTGTATCATTTTTGACTTCTAACCCTTGGTATTTTTCCTAATCTTAATCTCGACCTTAAATTTGCTCAACATATCGAAAGATATTATTTGCTCATGCCCACATTTCGTGATAACCTAAGTATAATGAATGCACTTGAGTTTACTCAACAAACACATATGGTTATCTTACCTCATCTAGTCAATATATTAATAATACCACATATAATATCTCTAGCTTGAGTTTTCTTAACAACTTAAGGGGATGTAAGTAATTTATTATTATATAAATGATAGAGGACAACATTTATATTAGAGATTATTAACCTTTAATGTATATTTATTTGAGAAATACTAATTTAGGGAATAATATATTTCTTATGAAATACCCTCGAAATTCAAGTGTCAAAGACATCTAAAATCATGGTATACGTATAATGCATACATATTTATTCCTTAAAACAAATTTTGGTTTCTTTCTAGTTCCTCTTAATTTATATATAGTTATAAATAAATATTAATTTATTTATAACTTTTATAATTTAATTTACTTATATAATATATACATGTATCTTATTAATTAAATCTTATGTAATTAATTCTAATTTAATTAAATAATATTTAATAATTTTATTAACATTTTAATTATTTTAATTTGAATTTCAATTATTGAATTTTAAATTATTCGTCCTTAATAATTCAAAGATGAAGACAAACTATAACATTTATAGTAATTGTACACATATATCATTATGTGTGTATATAATTTATTAATTAACTTTTTATTCATCTAATCTACTAAAAAATGGTTTAATAATAATAATATTAACTAAATTCAAAATTTTATCATCATTTACCTTGAACATACCCTTTAATTAATTATTCATTTATTCAATTAATTAATCCAATTAATTAAACAATTGATAAACATTTTGAAATTTAATTCGTTACCTTTCAAAACCAATTTTGAAAACTTTATAACATTTTTAACTTATTATATTTTAAAATTAACTTTCAAAATTCAAATATAATTTTAAATTTCAAAACATATTTTGAAAAATTTGCCCGAGGCCCAATCAATCTGGACCTTTATATAGGAGATAGCATTTGGGCTTACTTCGTCCTTCTGACTAGGCCAGTAGCTAGGTAAGCAGTGTACTTGATTGCCAAAACCCAATCATTCAAAACTACCTTTCTAGGCACCTTACTAAATGAGTAGACTTTAATCTGTTAGCCTTAACATTGCTAATTTAGACCTCAAATTTTTTTTGGCTCTGATATCATTGATGGTCAGCCCCAAACCCCTTTGAGTGACCAATTAAGTACCACGAGTGAGTTTTACATGTGGACTTTCGACTATCGCATCCATCATATCACATGTACAGGTAAGTGGCAATTCTTCATCATAGATCACAATGTGGGAATCCCCTATCATGCTAGTTACGGGGATCGAACCTAGAACATACAATGTGTTTGCGCCAAAATTGGTTACAAACCCCAAGTATCGTGAAAGCACCAATATATGAGTATAAATCACAATATTCGAGCACAAGTCACAGATCTAAACAATCAATGAACAATAATCCAGAAATAATGAACAAAAACACGAGATTTATAGTGGTTCGGCTATCTCCGACCTACGTCCACTTCAAATAGTAGTCCTTTATTTATTTTCCTTGCTGTACAGATGATTACAACGTTTACCAAGAAGTAATTCGAGTACAACAGCGATGTTGAAGTGTAGAATTGAATCCGACAGAGTCTGGACATTGAATAGCCCAAAAGATCCCTTTTCTACAGGCTCCAGGGGCTATTTATAGACGTAGGAGGCTGATATCGCGCTTAAACTTCGGGAGACTCCTTCTGGCATGTGAGTGGGCCCACGCGACCGAATCCGAAAAAATTCGACTCGATCCGTGATCGATGCGAACCAATTTCGTATCGATCAAAAAATGGTCCAATCGAGCCGAAGCTTTGCAGGAATGTTCTTTAGCTTGTACGTAAGCTCCTGTGAAAATTTCGTATCATTTGGACATGTGGTTTAGGAGATATGATCGATGCAAGATCACCTTTTCCGTAGCCTGTTGTCTTCGAATCCATGCTTTCGTATCCCTCCTGTTCGACTCAATCGAGGCACGAGCGTGTGAGGTGATGTGGTGCGAGATTCTTGGATCGCTCCACCTTTTTTGCCAAGTCGAACGAGTTATTCCCATTTGAATTCCACTCATATCCATCCACATCTTTTCATTTGCATTCATCTACCTCGACCCCTATTCGTACTTTCGGTCCATGTCCATCGAAGTGTGTACTTTCGTATCGATGCCTGTAGTGTGTTTCACATCGATCATATACATGCTGATCGATTCGAAGCAACCTTAGATGACATGTAGGATTGATACGAGGAAGGTGTAATCCGATGGATACGAAATGCGGCACGGATACGAACAAGGTCGATAGATGGGTATGATACGAGGAAGGTGTAAGCCGATGGATACGAAACGCGGCACGAATACGAACAAGGATCGATACGAGGAAGGTGTAAGCCGATGGATACGAAACGCGGCACATATACGAACAAGGTCGATAGATGGGTACGATACGAGGAAGGTGTAAGCCGATGGATACGAAACACGACACAGATACGAACAAGGTCGATAGATGGGTACGATACGAGGAAGGTGTAAGCCGATGGATACGAAACGCGGCACAGATACGAACAAGGATCGATACGAGGAAGGTGTAAGCCGATGGATACAAAACGTGGCACGGATACGAACAAGGATCGATACGAGGAAGGTGTAAGCCGATGGATACGAAACGCGGCACAGATACAAACAAGGTCGATAGATGGGTACGATATGAGGAAGGTGTAAGCCGATGGATATGAAACGCGACACGGATACGAACAAGGATCGATACGAGGAAGGTATAAGCCGATGGATACGAAATGCGGCACGGATACGAACAAGGTTGATAGATGGGTACGATACGAGGAAGGTGTAAGCCGATGGATACAAAATGCGGCACAGATATGAAAAAGGATCGATAAGAGGAAGGTGTAAGCCGATGGATACGAAACGCGGCACGGATACGAACAAAGTCGTTTGATTTCTGATCCAATCGAAATATTTTAAATAAAATGATTATTTTATTTGGAAGGTGTAAGCCGATGGATACGAAACGCAGCACGGATACGAACAAGGATCGATACGAGGAAGGTGTAAGCTGATGGATACGAAACACAGCACGGATACGAACAAGGTCGATAGATGGGTACGATACGAGGAAGGTGTAAGCCAATGGATACGAAGCGCGACACGGATACGAACAAGGATCGATATGAGGAAGGTGTAAGACGATGGATACGAAACGTGGCACGAATACGAACAAGGTCGATAGATGGGTACGATACGAGGAAGGTGTAAGCCGACGGATATGAAACGCGGCACGGATACGAACAAGGATCGATACGAGGAAGGTGTAAGCCCGATGGATACGAAACGCGGCACAGATACGAACAAGGATCGATACGAGGAAGGTGTAAGCCGATGGATACGAAATGCGGCACGGATACGAACAAGGTCGATAGATGGGTACGATACGAGGAAGGTGTAAGCCGATGGATACGAAACGCGACACAGATACGAACAAGGATCGATACGAGGAAGGAGTAAGCCGATGGATACGAAACGCGGCACGGATACGAACAAGGTCGATAGATGGGTACGATACGAGGAAGGTGTAAGCCGGTGGATACAAAATGCGGCATGGATACGAACAAGGATCGATATGAGGAAGGTGTAAGCCGATGGATACGAAACGCGACACAGATACAACAAGGATCGATACGAGGAAGGTGTAAGCCGATGGATACGAAACGCGACACGGATACGAACAAGGTCGATAGATGGGTACGATACGAGGAAGGTGTAAGCCGATGGATACGAAACGCGGAACAGATACGAACAAGGATCGATACGAGGAAGGTGTAAGCCGATGGATATGAAACGCGGCACGGATATGAACAGCGTCGATAGATGGGTACGATACGAGGAAGGTGTAAGCCGATGTATACGAAACGCGGCACGAATACGAACAAGGATCGATACGAGGAAGGTGTAAGTCGATGGATACGAAACGCGGTACGGATACCAACAAGGATCGATACGAGAAAGGTGTAAGCCGATGGATACGAAACGCGGCACGGATACGAACAAGGTCGATAGATTTATGATCCAATCAAAATATTTTAAATAAAATGATTATTTAATTTAATTGTTTTTGGAAGGTTTTTTCTTTAATTTTAGTTTACAAGTATATCAAATGTACTTGTTTTTGTGAAGTGCATATGCTAAAGATAAGATGAGTACATAGTTAATGTGACTATATGTATGCATTGAGATTTACACCACAACAAGCGCATTCCCCCTTTACATATGCCTTTGTTGTCCAAGATTTTGATTTAAAAATATTTGTATGTAATAAAAGTGGAGAAGTGTATAAATATATATGTATAGATTAAAAGCATGTTAGACGATCTTATATGATTTGAAATCTAAATTACAAATAGTAAGTTTTGTTTTAACTAAAGAAATGTTTGAACCTAAATATGACATTTATTACACATGATAAGTCTTGTGATTTCAAATTAGAACAACATACACTTGTTAATATATATACACACACACTGATATATATATATATATATATATATTAGAGTTTAAATTTAACATTTAATCAAGCTTTTTGTTTAGAATGGAAATACAAAAAACATTAAAGTTGAATAAAGGATTTAGAATTTACATAAAAGTCCATATATAATTTTTGGATTAGAAGGAATTTTTTTAAAAATGTTAAAAACATTCCCATTCCAATTATCAACCATTTAACAAAAGAAATTAATTTTCAAGTTGAAATTTAATCAATTAAAACAAATAGTTTGTTTACGTTTGTGTATGTAAATATTATAAAATTCTAAAATAAATCTCAACTAGAATTAGTTTTTTATTAATAAAATTTTAATGCAATAGAAAAGGAATTGGACAAGTTTGGCGTATTCAGATTTGTGACAATAACATATAAATTTAAATAACATAAAAGAAATCACTAGTTTGATAAAGAAGAAGGGTGACTAAATCATATCAATGATAATGAACATATTTTTAGTTGAGATAAAGAGCAAAAGCGGATATGAATTAAATCAACCTAATTAACATACTTTCAATGAAGATAGCGATAAAAAGTTTGAATTAAATGTTATAGGATAAACCATAGACAACAGATGTATCATATAAGATCCAAACATAAATAAATTAAGCTAGATAATTACCCAGGTGTTGCAAAAAATCACATCTTCAAACGGTGCATCAATTCTCATAGACTCAGTTTAATCGATATCCGAATTTTGCAAGAATCAAGAGATGAGAACCACCTTTTGTTTTTAATTTTATTTTATTTTTAGGCTTTGGAAGCCATTATTTTCAGCTAGGATTGAAGAGAAGAGGAAAAACATGAATTATTTGAAGAGGCTTCTGAAATGAATGAGTGCGAATATGTTTTAAAGAGAATATTAAAACCTTTCAGTTCCCTCTTTAAAAAAATTCTATTTAATTCCCAGTTAAATCTTATCAAATCCTCTTTCTTTCTTTATTATTTATGGCTTGCCATAATAGATGCCACGTTGCCCTCAAAATTTTCTAAAATCTCCTAGCATTTAATCTATTTAAATCTAGTGTAAATATTCTATCGATATTGTAAATCGATACACGTATTTATAACTTTTATATGCGCACTTCATTAAATACTAATGGTATCATTCAAATCAAATAAAATTTTAATAATTAATATTTCACAAGCATTAATTAATATAGTTATTTAAGTAACCACTTAGTATTTATTCCATTTAGTCCAATTTGAATAATCTACTGATATCGTTTACCGATATGTGCATTTATAACTTTTATATACACACTTTATTAAATACTACTGGTATTCCAAAAAATCAAATCAAATTTAATAATTAATATTTCCTAGATATTAGTTAATTTAATTAATTTAAAATGATTATAATTTAATTAAATCATGTGGTTCATTCAAAGTATTCATCATTTCGGTTGTGTGATTCAAAGACATAAATTCAATCAATGATTAATGATGAACAGTTTGAATATTAGCGTTCACACGTCACCTTAGCTTGTGGTGTGAAATTTTCGCTAAATTTATCACTTATACATATTTTCGATAAAATCTAATTTTATCTATTATAAGTTGCACCAGTAGTAATGATTATCACAAATTCTCTTCATCAACAGTATATCACATTAGGACTTACGGAATTTGGTTTTGGTAAAAATTCCAACATCTTCCATATTTAGCTTGAATAGTCCAAACAAAAAGTTCTTAGTTCAAAAATAAAAATAATTATTAATCATACTGCTATGGCCTAAAACTTTGACTTTAAATTGATTACAAGTGACCGTGATACTAAGTTCATATAACTAAAGAGATAAATTATCCATTGAATAGTGTTTCACTTCCAGTGCTTCAACTCAGACCCAACTACAATTGTTCGATGCTATGCTATGATTTAACTATAATTGAGTGTCCACATTGATGTTCAATTGTATTCTCAAGTCGATTGAATTGTATAACATCGTCATTTCGAGATTTATGTTTGGCCTTATTTATTTAACCAATATAAAACTCTCCAGTGAGTCATTCCATAGTTATCTAATAACTATTAGTACGTAATCCCTTAGTGCCCCAACAGTCATAAGTACTACACTGTCCAACATTTGGAGAGCATTACACACTTTAGTGTTTACGGATGTATCAATATCCTATCTCAAAACATCTTGGCTGTGAATATTTAAAAAATATGTCATTTTAATGTAATAAAGTTCTCATGATTATAACACGTTGTAGAAACTATCACATAAAAATATCTTTTAAGGATTTTTATTTAATATACTTTAAATTAATTATTTAATTAATTATATCACATATAACAAGTATATAATAGAAAGAAAATACCTTTTACTTTGAACAAGATTGGTTATCGAGTTGAATATATGAAAAAATAACATAATTCCCCTAGGGCATATCTCTAACCCTATTAAGTTCGATTACAAGTGGATGTAATTTTTTATACAAATATCTATCTTTAAATACTTATTAAGGAACTTATCAATTCACTAAAACATCAATTTTTAATCATAATTTAATACCCATTTTATACAAACATCAATTTTTCGTATGATTGTAAAGAGTCATCATCACGCCAATCCATCGCGGTCGATTGCGATTGGATGATAATAATCATTAGGCTTCACGTAACGGTTTATAACAATGCCTTTCTTAGCACATCCTTAGGTACCCATATTGGGCTAAGTTCCTTTACTAGAAAATCAGTCATATTAGGACTTAGACAACCACCGATTATATATATAATCTTGATGAGCTCAATTCCAAACACGCGCTGAGGTCAACATTGGTCTTTAAAAAGCAACTATCCATCTTTAGGGGTCATCATAGGCATATATATAGAAATCATTCAAAATATTGATAGACAAGAAGATAAGAGACGATAATAATAATCTCAAAAAATCTTATTTATCAAAAAGGTCTTAATTAGATGTAAACAATTTTTGAATAAAATACTAAACATTAATAAAACCTACAAAACAAGGTGCCATCACAAAGAATGTCAATGGGTTCCACCTATATCTCACATACATGAATGTTGATTTTAGATTCAGTCATGGAATGATTTGGAGAATATTAATGCTGAAATATCCAATGGATAAGTCTCATCTTATTGAAAACAAACTTATATATTATGTTTAAGTTGGTGTAAAATTTTAAAGTAGCTGTTGTGGAGTCAATTTCCACTATTATTTGAATAAAAACAACAAAAATCTTGAAGAGAAAGTTTGCATCATGGATGAGTCACTACATTGAAAGAAAATTCGATATGACTATGGTGCAGTTGTTGATTGTCATTCGACCCCAAGGTTAACATAACAATCTTCAAACTTGTGCACCCAAGGTTGAAGAAATAGAGAAGTAAAGAAAATTTTACTTAGAAGTTTTTGAAAATTCAAAATATGAACTTTTTATTTTTGTATATCTCATTTCTATCAAATAAATATCAATAAATAGGCACAAATGAAAACTATATCCCAGAAGATAATAAAATGTAAACTACTAGGCTTAGGAAGACATGATTTAATGTAATTAATCATAGTGATAACAATCGAGTAAATAAGGAGACTTGTCTTTTCGGCTTGGACTATTGTCTTTTCAATTTAGATATAATATAAATGGCTCAAAATAAAAATAGAAAGACCCAACAGTGTCTTAGTTGAAGCCCATCCTATTACAATGCATAATGTACAATGCTATGTTTCAAGTGCACCATATTAGCGCCACATACGCCCATTCACCTGTGCCGCGTGCATGTGTGCCAGCTTTCCTAGCCATATGTACTCCATATATTTAATCAAATACCAGTGTAAACAATGATATATAAATAGGAGAATGTTAAAATAATAGGTGATGTACTATAAAAGAGTGTTGTTGTAGTTATCCAACAATCCTCCACTAACTACGAAAGATTACAAATAAAGGGAAAAAATAACAACTTAAGCAAAAAAAAAGTTTCATACCCATGTACAAATGTCTTTTGATTGGATTGATACATAAAGAAACGGTGTAACAACCTAGGATATTTAGTGAATTTTTCTTGAATCACAAGATTTTCTTGAAACCCCACAACTTGTACTATATTTTTGATTTCTACATACTTCACGATAAATACGCATTTTTTACTTTCTTGGCCTCATCTTAGGAACTCATGAGTTCTCTAGGGAGATCGTATAAATCTCCCACAGAAGGTAGTTCACCTTCACACTCAATTAAGTGAGCTCATCAAGTGTTTTTCTCTAGCACCACCACATATAACAACGGACTCAACAAGATCATGAAGCTCAACCCAAAGTCAAATAATACGATACATAAAGTGCATTTCGAAAGCACAAACTATTATGGTTCTAGAGTTGATAATTATGCTTAATCTCATAAAATAAGTAAAATTTCTCAAGTTCATTTAAAAGCACCTACAAAACATGTTATGGATTTTAAAAGAATTAATCTAAAAAATGTTAATAAAATTCATCAAATATGTCTCAAAATTACCACCAATGTTGGTTATGGATTCAATAAGAGTAATGAACTCAACCATTTATAAATCATTTAAATCCATCTTGAGCATTACATAAGCACCATCAAGACCAATCATGGATTAAGGACGAAAAAAGTCCAAAATCAAGATCTTCACAAATGAATCGATCAAAAACATCGCAAAAGCACCACTAAATCTGGTTATGGATTCATAAAACAAATCAACTCATAAACATTAAAATAAGGTAAAGTGTAATTATGTAGCTTTGTTTGACCGATAAGA
The DNA here is from genome assembly GCA_030765085.1 of Allium cepa. NCBI lineage: Eukaryota > Viridiplantae > Streptophyta > Magnoliopsida > Asparagales > Amaryllidaceae > Allium > Allium cepa. The sequence goes on from CM060931.1 coordinate 449,725,263, forward strand.
ATTATCCATCGAATTTTCCTCTACTCAAGGCTTAGTGCCCATTCTTCTTATAGATTCAAGGACTACATTTCTTGGCACCCTATTGTGAACAAATCGGCTAAGTTCTATTGGACCGCTTTGTGTTTAACACATATATGCCTTCTCTTTCCATTATACATGTTTTCCTTCATAATTCCTAGAGCATCCCGTGAATCGCAGTGTATAGAAACAAGAACATTCATTTTTCTCATAGTTGAATTTATGCCAATAAATCTTTCAACCATTTTGCTTCTTGACCTACCAACTCAAAAGCAATAAACTCGGATTGCACGGTAGATTGTGATATGCACATATCTTTAGAGGACTACCATGATATAGCACCTCCACACAAATTAAACACATAACCACTAGTATAGCTAACTTCATCATTATCATTAACCCAATTTGCATGACCCAATCCTTCCAATACAAAAAGAAATTTGTCAAAATGCAAGCACATACCGGTTATACACTCCGGGGACCTCATTGCGACGAAAAACATTCCAGGGTTCATTACTAGGGTTATGAGTGTACCTACTCAAATGACTCACAACATAGGCTACTTTAGATCTTATATGCTTTATATGGAACACGACACTTCCAGTAACTTTGATACATTCATCTTATGTCACACTAGGCCCTTGTTCACCTTAAAGTTTATGTTTGGATCATATGAGATTGGACAAGTGTCACATCAAAATAATCAAATCATTTAAAATAATTCTCTATGTAGTAAGGCTTACATAGTGAGAAACCATTTTTAGTTTTTCTTATTTTTTATTCCTAGTATCACATCAACCACTCCTAAGTATTTCATCCAACTTGTGAGAATATTAAAGTTTTGGTATCGTTTACCACATCAAAATTTGTGCCAAATATCAACATGTCATCGACATAAAGGCATATAATCAAATAGTTAGGACAAACATTTTTAAATATATACAGAAACAGAGGTATTCACTATATATCCATTACTCACTGCGGTCCAATCAAATTGTTCATACCACTATTTAGGAGTTTGTTTGAGGCCATAAAGAGACTTTCTCAATTTGCAGACCTTGTTCTCTTGACTAGGTTCCATGTAACCAATAAGTTGTGTTACATAAATTTCTTCTTCTAAGTCACCATTAAGAAAATTACCTTTTACATCCATCCAATGTACCACAAGATTATGAATAGAAGCCAAGAAAACTGAAGTTTTATCAATACCCACCTTGACATTGAGGAAAAATTGTCAAAATAGTCAATATCTTTCTTTTGTCTAATGTCAATGACTACTAAACCAGTTTTGAATATATCTAAACCATCGTTTCTTAATTTTTTTCTCAAGATTCACTTAGTTCTGATTGGTTTACAACCTTTAGGTAACTCAACTAAGTCCTATATGTAGTTAGATTTTATCTAATCTTGTTCACTTTTAATAGCTCCTTTCCATCAATATAATCCTTGGTGTTAATTACCTTTTCAAATAACTTAAGATCTTAGTCAATTAAAAATAAAGAAATAATGGTATCATTAATCTTTTCAACTTAGGTGTTTTCTAGCAAAAGGAAGTAATAAAGTCCGGTCCAAAGCCACTTTCTCTACATTGTTTTTTACTCCTCTTAAGTAAATTGTTGGATTCAATTACAATAGTTGGTGGAGTAGATAAGGACAATGACACATTAGTAGCAATAAAAGAGCCAGAAGTGCTCTCATTATACAATTCCTTAAAGAAAAGACATTTCTAGATAACTCAGCATCTCTAAATTCACAAATAATTCAATTATTTAAAGACATGATTCTATATCCAACACTACTAGAAGCATAGTCAAAGAATACACAATCAATTATTTTAGGTCTTATTTTTGTTTTTTTAAAGTTACAAGGCTTACTTTGATAGATGTCCCAACACTTTCAATAATTTCATGTTTGGAGGAAAAGTTCTCCATAATATGTAAGGGGTTCTATCCAGCCTTTTATGAGAAACTCTATGAAGTATATAATAAGTGGACAAAAGGATCTCAGCCCCACATATTGTCGGTCATACTAGAACTTAAAAGCATTACTTTTGTCATATTTTTAGGAGTCCTATTTTTTCACCCAGTTATCCATTTCAATTTTTTTGGAGGGAGGCAAGGAACACTAATTTCATGAATAATATCACTTTTCTCGCAAAAATTCCTTAATATTCAAATCCCTTTATCATACTTAGGCTTTTTGAAATTTCAGTCTAATTTGTTTTTCTACTTCAGCTTTAAATTTTAAGAACATTCTATAGTGTCAGCTTTAGGCCAAAGAAGATAAACTTTGGTGTACTTGGAAAAGTTGCGTACGAATGTTACATAATAACATCGGCCTCCTTTAGTAATCATGTTCATAAATTATACCAAATCTAAGTGTGTTAATTCAACTAGTTCAGTGCTACCCTTAATGACTGATTTAAAAGGATTCTTTGCGTGTTTGGCATCAACACATACTGCATATTTAGAAGATAGTATTATTTACTACATTAGCATGTTCAATTTTTCAAGTCTTCTAATTAAGCCAATATTTACCATGTCCAAATCTATTATGACATAGGTTAATGGAGCAAGCCACATAAGCAAAAGCAGAAGTACTTACATTACTAGAAATAACAAAGTTCAACAAAAACAGATTATCAGCTAATATTCATTTCCCATGAAAAACTCATTCTGATTACAATCTTTTCAGATTTAAAAACAAGTTTCATGTCAATTTTACTCAATAACCCACATGAAACTATATTTCTACGAAAGGAAGAGATACACAATACATCATCTAACGCCAAAATTTTTCTAGAAGTAAGTTTAAGTAGAACCTTTCCTTTGCCGAGTACTCCTACACTCACAGAGTTTCCCATGAAGAACTGCTCACCATCTCTTACATTCTCAAAGTGATGGAAAAGCTCTCGATTTACACAAGGATGTATAGAAGCTCCAATATCCAACACCCAGTCTTTTTTTCCACCAAATTAGCCTCCACAATAAAAATAGCTATGATATATTCATCCTCAACAAAACTTGCATGCGGCTTGACATTAGTAGCATGCATTTGATTATGCAATGATTCATTTTGTGACCTTGTTTTCCACTTACATAATGTATAATATTTTTCTTTTAGGTTTATTATTTTCGTTGACAATTTTGTTGGTTCATCTAAAAAGAAAAATTATCATGAGTTGTTCTTAAACACCCCACCTCAAGTAACATACTATCCAAGAGTATTACAAAGTAATACTGTCAAATAATATGGAGAATGAGGTAAAATTGGGTGCACATATGAATATTTCTTTAGACTAACACTGGTACATATTAAAACATCAAATGAATAACTCACATATACGTACGGAGTATCGGTACAAAGTAATAAACAAGTGTGCCTCTAGGATCGAACAAAACATAATATACAGTAAATCAAAAAAACATAGAGTTAGAATTGCAGCGATAACATATAAAATATAATACAATAATTTCATAGGGCTATAATCCATCTCAAATGTCAACTATTTTAATATAGTATGATTAACAATTAATATATAGCTCAATGTCAAATATATATACAATGAATTAATGTCATATAAATATCGTATAACAATCCTAGTGTAAGACTCCTCTAAGCCTAATAAAATACAAATGCCAATCTCGTGTCCCTATAACTAATAATGTCCCAGATTGACCCGAGTATTATATAAATAACACACGAGTCAGACAATGTCAAATCAAGAATCCAAATAAGTGTAAACAATGTAAAAAGGGATGGATAATATGATAACTCCTCATCAGATGACATGTCAATATATGTATGTAAATATAGCAATGTATGCCCGGAACATATGTATAATAACATAAATAATAATTAAGGCATCGTATTTGACAAATAACTCAAAGTATATAAAATAACCAGCTTTAATACCAAAAGATGTCATCACCCATATAGAAACATATCAAATTAGAAATCATAGTGTTAACACAAATGGGTAAGTCATACATATCCAGAAATCATCATCAAATCCAGAAATATCAATAAATGAGATATCACTAAGTATAATTGGGCTAGCACAAAGCTATGATATCCACATCTTTTCTATGAGAATGAACATAAGATTCAAATTCATATATCATATATCTAAAGAAGGCATGTCATGCCTATAAGTGCATGTCGAATTAATAGATCTATGATTATAGTCAGCTTCCAAGTTAATAACGTAATAGGCATCTAACATGAAGATATCGACCCTTAAAGATGATGAATTTGATGGCAAGAAGGAATGTCAGACTACTACAATAAAAGATGTTGAGCGCCTAAAAAAGGATGGCGAGCTTCCAAGAATATCGAATTCCAACTGATTGAAAAACATGAGAGTTATCAAACTTCAACAAAGAAGAGATATCACATCATTAAGAGACGTTGAACACATATTCACATAGAAGGTATATCAGGACTCTATAGATATCGAGCCTTTACAACTAATAAAAATTGCAAAGAACCCACAAGAAGATAGAAGGTCCGAGCATTTACAAGCAACGGGGAATGTTAGACTTCAAAGAATATAAGGGATGTCAAATATCTGTGGTTATGGAGACGTCGAAAGTCAACAATGTAAACTAGAATGTCATATGTTATTAATATAATGAGCAATGCTGGGAATCGACAATCCAGGAAGGATATTGGATATCAACAATATAGGGGAATGTCGAATATTGACATTGCAAAGAAGGATGCCATATTTCAGTAGTGTAACAAACAATGCCATAAATCATTAATATGGTAACGATACCATAAATCATCAATGGGGTAGAATGCCGCATTTCAACAATATACAAAAGGTTGTCACATATTATCAATACAATGAATGATGCCAAAAATCAAAGATGCCAAAGAATACGCGGCTGCTAGGTCGCCTCCCTCCACCCTTATAAATACGGACACAGTGACCACTTGGAAGCGGTAAATATTTCTTTCTCTCCTTCTAAAAATTAAAGAGTTGTAACCCAAAATTAAATTAGGGAAAATCAAGATTTGGTTTGTAACTTTTGAAACCTATGGACAGGGACTTGGAAAAATGACTTTGTATAAACTATTTACCGTGATTTTGAAAATTTGGTTATTATTGAATATGGACATTCATATGACTAATTTTTGGATTCAGACTTGACTTAAGTTCTTATCATAAACAAGGCTACTTAAGCCCTTGTCTAAATTAGTGTTTAACTTGCGTAATGACTATTTTTCCTTTTCAACATATGAAAAATGGATTGTAGCTTATGTGGATTACCCATCTTTCTCATTAATGAATAATTGATTGACTATTACATATTCGCACATCTTGCCTATTTTACCCTTGGGCATGTGACATGAACTTTTGAACTTATCCATATCAAAAATTTATGTACATCATGGGACCATTTCAAATAACATCATATTGTATTAGGTCTTGTATGATTGAGCCAATATTTGGTCTAATGATACCCCTGACGACCTACCGAAGCAGACACTATGACACAAAGTGAATCAGATAATAGTGACCATAAAACATAAGGTAGATTTTCTGTTATCCTGCTTTTACCCCTGTTTCACACAACATATGGATAAAATAATATATTGTTTGAATAGCCTTTGAAATCTCTATATTCATTCTTGTCCTTCAGACAACATTTTATCTGTTGTCTGATTGAAGTTATCTAAAAATTTAGTTTTGCCTCTATATTTTCCCTCTTAATAATTTCGTGGTCGCATTCTTTAATTATTCTCTCTTCGCTTTCTTTCCATTCCATCTTCTCAAAATATATTTCCCTCTTCTCTAAATTTTACCCCTTCTCAAAATTTATTTCCCTCTTCTTTTCTCAAAAATCAAAATGGTAGAACCCTAAACTAAACTCGTCTTCAACCTGTCTTCGATCGGTCTTCTAGAATTTGGGTTACAAATTGGCTTGATTATGTATTCACTCTACCGTTCTCTCTCACTCTCAAATTGATTATGTATTTTTACTTGGTTGAATATATTGATTCTGAGCTTTCTGCCTTGTTCACCTGAACTTGTATATCTGACTTGAGGTTGTTGAATTGGCTGGTGATACGAGAGTTGTGCAAGGAATAGCACTAATTTAGTTGTTTAATTGGTGGTTCAAGGCAGTGCATGCTGGACTTATTTGTGAACTTATTTATAGCCTAAGAACTTGAATTTGAACTATTATTCAGTTCATTGTTCGATTTTGAGTTGTTTTCCCTGTTAACTTCATTGTTCGACTTTGTTACATTCATTGTTTCGCTGGTTGTCCCTTGCTTGTTTTGTTGCCCCTTGCACTTGTAATTTTTTCACATCGTTGTTCGATTTTGGGAACTTCCATGTACATACATACATACATACATACATACATACATACATACATACATACATACATACATACATACATACATATGTATTTATATATGTGAATGTTTGTGACATTGCCTTGTTTTAATTTGTGGCACTGCCTTGTTTTAATTTGTGGCACCTGCTGTTTATGGCATTGCCTTGTTTTAACTTGTGGCACTGCCTTGTTGCATTGTTGACCTTGTCCATGTACTTGCACACATATGTATATACATATCGGCATGTAGTTCATATCCACATGTATATACATATACGTACATATGTATGTTAGTGTTCTTGAAATTGAATGGTTTTAATTTTCTAATGGACTTATGAGTGTGCCTCACCTTGCCTGAACCTTGAATGACTTGAACTCTACCTTTTTCTATTCAACTGCCTTTTTGAATGTGCTTGTCCTTATTTACCATGTGCATATGTTGTACCGTTTCATGAACCGGTTTGTTAAATCCCTGCACTAGTTTCGCTTGTATCATGCATGTGTACCATTATTGACATGTTGTTGGCCTTTAAGTCTGGCTTGTGAAATATCTTCCACGTATACACATACATACATATGTATGTATACATGTGTGAAATATTACAATGTTTTTGCTTTGAACTTCCATGTGTGTGTCTCCTATGTGTTGCAATCTTGTTTTTGCTTTGCCTTGGTCCATGTTTTTGGTCTTGTTCACATGTTGCATTGTGGACTTGTCTATGTACTTGCACACTGCCTTGTTTAAGGCAGTGCCAGTAGTGCACTACCTTGACATTGGTTGAATCCCTTTCTTGTGTTTTGGTTTCTTATCCATAGCTTGATTACTTTTCAGATTCTTGAATTTCTTATTTTGAACAAGGCAGTGTGCACTGCCTTAAACTCAATGTACTCCCTAGCTCATTTGATTCCTATATAAATGTTCTTTTGATTCATATTCATTTGTTTGTACTTCCTACCTTGAACTCATGTACTTCCTAGCTACATCTGTTTGTGGCACTACTTATTGTTTATTTGTTTGTGGCACTTCCTAGCTGCATTTGCCATGCGTTGCATATATACATGTGTAGATGTATATACATATGTGTATATGTTTGTTGCTCACTATAGGAGATGTAAGTGCCAGTATTTTTGTAAATTCATGCCTACTGTTCTTTATTTGTGCTATTTGTGCACTTAATTATGTATCATTATGTACCATGCTTGATACTGGCATGAATCTGGTTTACTAGTGCTCGACTTTGTGCATCTCCATGTGCACTGAACTTGTTTATGCACTTTGGCTTTGCTGAGTTGCTTGATCCATTTTGAGCTAAATTAAACTACTTGTTTGAGCCCAAGTCGCTTGGGGTTGAACTTGTGTTTTTGCACTGAGTTGAGCCTTCGGGTTTGACCTTTGCAACTGTCCGTATGATTGAATCAAGGATCGAGCTTGTGATATTCACAATGATATACCATGCATATCATATATTGTCCGTGCACACATATATTTATCCCTGTCTAAAAATGAAAAGAAAAAACAAACCCATAAACGAAGGCAATTTTAGTATTCAAATTCAATTTTATTTCTGCAATTTAGGTTTGTTTCTTTTTCAACTTTACCGCGTTGTTGTTTATTTAACAAGTATAGGAGATGACTGGACATAAAGTGGAGTAAGTAAATCAAGAGCAATATTAAAAACAAACTCGAGTGGCTGTAAGTAAATTTAAGTTGTATAGTAATTGAAAATGTAAGTAGAGTAATAGTGAAGGTCGTATTGTATTTGAATTTGATTTGAAATACAATATTTTATAAATGAAATTATGATTCGTTTATTTCATTCTGTGAACAATTATTCATATCAGTCAATATTTGTATTTGTCTAGCAGGAAATTCTAGAAATGATACTATAACGTTAGACAACATATCAGTGCATATCAAACGAAGGGGTGTATTTGTGGTCTGATGGGCTATGAGACGACATGGGATTCAATGATAGATTGGAATGCAATCAGACAACGAAGCATAACCGTCGTCTGATGAATTTTTTCCCATAGTGAAAATCACTATAAACATCATTAGGGATGTTAGACCAATTTTTTATTCAACATGGCATCATGGGTGTTAGTTCAATTTTTGGGTTACCATTTTGGTGCTAGAAGGAGGGCTCGAACCTCCGAGTCATTATAACTATATCCTGGAATTAACTAATTGAATTTTTATTTCAGGAAAATGTTAAGTGCTATAAGAATTAATGTTCTGAACGAGGAGATAGTACAACAAATGACATTGGAAGACAACGTCACGTCGCACTTTAATCCAGAAAATGTAGAAGTTAATCAACCCTCAGAACCAGCTAAGCTAACAAATAGTGAAGCCAAAATCAAAGACTTGACACAACAAATGGCGACAATGCATGAAATACTAGAGAATGTCCTTTCACAAAAAACTTCCAAACAACAAGACTCACTGAAGGAGAAGAGGTCGAATCTCCAAGGGGAAATCTAGGTACTTCCATGCTAAAAAACAAGGATAAAGGAAAAATCATTATGACGCTACAGAAAAGAGGAATCCAAAAGTTTGGAGCTATAGTATTCTCTCTAAAATCATTAACATCTAACAAGGTTAAAGCAGATCACCAAAAAGAGTCAGCGGAAAGGTCTAACAAAAATCGAAAATCTCTATCTCACATAAAGAGTACATGCCTTAAAGAAGTGTTTACAAGGACGGTGAGGCTTATTTGAGAGACGTAGCTGATAAAATGGTAAAGGACATATTAATATCATGGAAAGAGGATCCTTGATGCCAGGGTCAACAAAATTTTCATGAGGCCCCATTTACAGGAAAATAGTGTTTGTTTAAATTCCATCAAACTTCAAGATTCCATCACTAAGGTATAATAAGGCCACTAATTCCAATGATCATCTTCTAGCCTTCGAGAGCCAGTTGGACCTTCACAATGCTTCCGATCCATACATTATAGGCTCTTCTCGACCACTTTTCAAGGAGCGGCTTCTAAGTGGTATTAAAATTACTAGGAAAAAACCATTCATTCTTAGGGGCGGTTCTCTTACAAATTCTCAGCATAATTTTGTATATGCAAGGACCCTATTACCGATTCTAGTGTGCTGACCAATGTTAAGCAGACACTAGGAGAGTTGCTCGGTGAATACTTAAATAGATTCAACATGGAGGCACTGAAAGCAAAGAACATAACTGATAGAGAAAAGTTAATGGTAGTGCACTCAGGATCGAATGAGAAAAATCCCCTTTTGGACGGCATTTTACATCCATGGATTAAGCGACCTTCAATATTTTCACTATCAAGCTAACAAATTCATCCATACAAATAAGATGTATCATGCAAAGAAAATGTCTCAAACAAAGAAGGAAGTAGTAAAATCTGGCTTTGATCACCCCGACAAGAATCCAAGATGGTATGAAAGCAGAAGAGGATGATGGGAGGAGATCCCGAAATCTAACTACATATCCTTAAACAAACCAATTTCTTATATTTTTGCTACAGTTAAGGATGGAGGCAACTTCCCAACTACTTGCAAAGCATGGAATAACCCCAAGCCAAGAAGAGGAGGATATTATTATGCCTATCATAAGGCAAACAGACACAAACCAACGAATGTCGTATTTTTGCTGGAATCATTCAAAATATGATCTAATCCGGGCTTCTGGAAGAGTTTATTAAGGAAAATTAAAAACTCAGTCATCCAAAGGAGAATAATCAGAGGCCTCCAAGTAAAATTGCAAATTTTATAGAAAGCGACTCCCAGCCAGATTTTATCCCTCCATTCAACCACATAGATGACATCCATGGAGTTCCCTACCTCATTGGAAGTAGAAAAGGAACCAAGTGCAGATATGTAAAAAAGGCAAGAGATAGAGTCTTTTCTATTTAGGAGATGTCACCACTCAAAAATCACAAATATCAGCTTTAGATACCAAACTTAATAATAATCCCGATAAGTTGATGGAGTCTGTCACCTACATAATGATCCATTAATGATAACTTCATAAATTGGGCTCCCTATGGTAACCAAGATCTTAGTGGATAATGGAAGTGTAGTGAATGTCATCTTCAAACACACTTTCAATCAAATGGGAATTCCAAAATAGAAATTGGAACCAAGCTTTGAGACTATCTTTAGGTTCAACAATAAAGGGTCTATTCAATAGGACAAATCAAGCTCCTGGTGCAGATGGAAATTCCAATGCATTCTAGAATTTTTGAAACTCTGTTCATGATAATGGACCTACCTTCCTACTACAATGTTTTCTTTGGATGACCAGCCCTAGATGAAGTAGATGCATTTGTTTTATCAAATATCTAATGATGAAATTCCTAACTAAGAACATTTGAGGAACAATAAAAGGAGAGTAGTTTAGCTCCCGGGAACTACGCTACATTTGAGCAATTCAAATGAGATGGCGTTTCTTGTTACGACTCAAAGAAAAATAGGCCGAGTAAAAATGAAATTAAAATGCCCTTGGATAGTAGCCCTTTAAACTGGCAAAAGGAAAATAAGAAAACAAAAATATCCGAGAAGCCCGAAAATGTATTAAGAAGATTCAACTTTGCTAATAGGAAAAGAAAATGAAAAGACATGGACTTGGTAGACAGCAAAATAGATGGCGAAGAAATTATTACTGAGCTTGATTAAGAAGTGAGCATGAAAGGACAAAGCTAAACAAAGACCTAGAAAAAGTAAGCCTGGATTCGCATGATCCAAAAAAAATAGTAAAAAATAAAAAGGAGTTAGACAACAAGCTCAAAGGGAAACTTATTCAATTTCTTCAATCTAGCAAGAATGAATTTTCTATGATGCACTCTGACATAGTTGGAATAAATCCAATAATCATGTGTCATGCCTCGAACATAGATCCGATTGTTACTCCTATTCGGATAAAAAAAAAGGCAGTTCGATGAGATTCTAGCTAATGCGTTGAAAAGGAAAGTCAAAAGAATACTTGAAAATGAATTATTTGGAGAAGTTTACCATCCAAAATGATAGGCTAATCCTATGCTAGTCAAAAAGCCCAATGGAAAATGAAGAATGTGTGTCGATAATACTGACTTGAATACGGCTACCCTAATGTCCTTTGCCTAGAATAGATCAATAGGTTAATGCCACAATTAGACACATACCTACCTTTTATGGATGCATACTCAAGGTACAACCAAATACCCATGTTCAAACCAAATGAAGAACACACGAGTTTTGTAACAGACTTGGGAATCTACTACGACAAAGTAATGTCTTTCGGACCTGAGAATGCTGGGGAAACATATCAAAGACTTGTAGAAAAAATGTTTAAGGAACATATTGGATGAAATAAGGAGGCATATGAAGAAAGTATGCTAGTAAAATCCTATGGGGAAAGTAATCACCTAAAGGACCTTAAAGAGATGCCTGAAGTGCTAAGATGATATAAAATGAAATTAAATCCATAAAATTGCTTCTTCAGAGTAGAATATTGGAAGTTCTGGTCCTTAGGATACAGTGTTAGTGCTAGAGGAATAGAGGCCAATCTTGATAAAATTAATTTGATTAGGGATATGGCAGAACCAAAGACAAGCAAAGATATGAAGAGCTTAAATGAAAGAGTGGCAGCTCTAAACAGAATCATCTCTAAAGACATTGATGAGTGCATACCCTTCTTTGATGTGATCAAGAAGAAGAAAAACTTTAAATAAGGGAGGATTGCGAAAAGGCCTTTAAAGAGCTGAAAGATCATCTTAAAAAGCCTCCAATCCTATCTAGCCCAGTAGAAAGAGAGAATATTTATCTCTACATGACAGTTTATAAACATGTAGCATGCTCCATTTTAATAAGGAAAGAGAATGGAACTCAACTTCCAGTATACTATCTTAGCAAAAGGCTTAACAATGCTGAAATTAGATATCCAGTCATAGAAAATTATCATATTGTTTGATGCTCACCTCGAAAGCTAAGGGCCTACTTCCAAGCACATCCAATACAAGTCCTAACTAACGTTCCCCTCAAACAAGTCTTTAGTAAACCTGAGGCATCGAGAAGATTGCTGAAGTGGAGAATAGAGCTTAGGCAATATGATATCAAGTCCTAACCTCGGGTGGAAATTAGAGGACAAGCTCTGGCTGACTTTGTAAATGAATGTACGGGATTCACCAAAGAATGGTCAGAAAAGGAAAAGAATTTGAAGCCAAAATGGCAATTGTTTATTGTTGGTATGAACAAGGTGCTGGTGTAGGATACATGATCATTACCCCTGACGAACACAGCGATGCATTATGCAATGAAATTAGGATTTCCCACTACCAATAATGTGGCAGAATATGAATTGATGGTGGCATGACTCACTTTAGCCTTACAATTAAAATTTTCAAGGATTGGGATCTTCAGCAACTCACAACTAATGGTAAATCAGTTAAACCAAACACGTCAAATGAAAGATGCCAAATTGGTTCTTTATTTTAAAGAAATATTGAAGATGTTGACCTAGTTTGAAGATTTCTAGATACATCAAATACAAAGAGGGAAGAATTCCCAAGTCAATTCTTTGGCCAAGTTGGCTAGCTAAAGAGGAGCACCATAAATTCGAATTGTGCTAGTTGGCATCCAACCAAGTCTTAGAATAGAGGAAAAGGTCTTCGAGCCAAAAAAAATATTTTATGATTTTAACTAGATCCCAAGCCCTTGAATAAGTAAATGAATAAAATGAATCAAGAAATTTTAATGATGAAAACCAAGAAGGAATCATTCATAAAGAAATTAATAGTCAATACAAAAATAACTTGATGACACCTATTGTTGACTACTTGGTGAAAGGGAAACCACCAAAGGATAAAAGAGAGGCTAGAAAAATAAGGCGTCAAGCCCCAACTTTTATTATGAAGGACAGAATACATTACAAAAAAGGATATTTGGTCCCTTACTTGAGATGTGTTAGTGTAGAGAGTGGTTCGAAATTACTAAAAGGCGCACATGAAGGGTTCTATGGAGATCATCTAATGGAGTAAAATTAGCCAAAAAGGTCAAGAGGCAGGGTTTATATTGGCCCCAAATGAGTAATGGTGTAGTGAATTATGTAAAGAGATGTGTGAAGTGATAGAAATTTTTGACAATTAAGCATACTCCCCCAAGTGAATTAACCCATATTTCTAGTCCATGGCCCTTTGATGTACGTGGGATCGTGTCACGACCCATCTTTCTATCTCTAGAAAAACGCATCATGATTTAAGAAAGAAAGGGGTAGAAGAAGAAAAGATAAGAAATAAGAAACTCAACAACATCAGATACTCACAACGGGACGAATGAAATATAATATATCACATAAAATATTACATAGTATCATATACATCAGAGTTACACAATCTATACAACACATACTAGACAGTTATAAACATCTGTCTAACCATACAATTCAAGGTATCACAAAGATACAGATGCAACACAAACACAGCAGAACCATAATATATCTACACGCGGAAGTCTCCTGCTCCAAATCTCCTCCAGAATTCGTCAAAGCTAACCCGAATCCCTCGACTACTCATACATAATATGAGTACCCAAGAGTTTAATAAAACAGAAAATAAACACTCAGGTCAGACAGGGGTCTCGTGTGAGTAAACGGTTTAAAGTTTCTTAACTTTAGAAAATCCTTTGAAAAGAAAAGGTATAACGTAAAACTTCCCACACATAAACATGAAAAAGTTTTTACCTTACGCCAACCAAAACATTTGATAGAAAATCCAGTGATATTATAATAGTGTTTAGGGTTTTCAAGTAAATAAGAAATAGACGAAATTGTTATATTTATTAAATTCCAGCTACTAGCCACAAAAGTGGATAATACAATCAAAACCGTAGGGTCTCGTAGGAAGAATGGGTTTCCATCAATGGCCGGGCAACTGGGGTACCGCCCGTCACAGTACGTGGCCTAGATCACCGTACCGAGGATCACTCCCAATCCCCTGCAACACAAAGCCGGGACCATCCCTTACTGGATAGTCCCAAGTAAGATCACCCCGTGGTTGGCGCGACCAACCACCCACTAAGCCGAAATAAAAAGGGACATCTAGACAGGGATGACCTCACCCTGAAATGGGTGCTACCCACCTAGCCTTGCTGCACCTCCCCTGTTTTAGCCATTCCCAGTTGATGAGGTTTGAGGCTGCGATTTCCTTAATAGAACACATCTATCTTAGAATGCTCATCGTCCACCTGACGATGTTCTGAAAGCATTCAATCCATACAAGTTCGTTCCGGGTTCGAACGAAACCGAAGGCACTATCTCGTTGCACTCATTTTGGAATCACCCTAAGAATCAACGACCATAGCCCTTGCACTCTAAATCTCCATCTCGAACCTGAAAGTACTATCTCCGTCAAGCTCATCACGGAATCACCCTCAGAGTTATAATGATGAATAGTTCTTACACTTCGAGTCTTCACTAAGCTCCACTTGGATTCACGACCTAACGTTTAATTTGGATCGATGTGGTTTTCGAATATCCAAATATGGAAACACCATCCCGGTCTCACCGAAATCCAAACGCCATTTTAATGTCCAAGTTGTTTAGGGTTTTAAATAATTGAATTTATATTCAGAATAGCATAATAGATAGATGAATCACATTATCACAATAGATAATCATATCAACCAATTATCTCACAAAGCAGCATATCACATATCAGAGATATCACACCCAAATCATCCAACATCATTCAAACATCCAATATCAGTCATCCAATATCAATCAATCATCCATAAGTAGGTTTTATTAACTCTTAATCAATTTAATTAACCTTTAATTAAATTAATTACTATCCTTTAATCATTAGGATTATCTTAATCCTGCTTCATTAATTTATTTATTAATAAATTAATCATCTCTTAATGATCTTCCTTAATTAATCTCCCTTGATTAATTATTCTTTAATTACATTCAAGTAATTAGCCTTTAATTCTTTAATAAATTCCACAAATTAATTATTCTTAACCATATACAGTAATTAACCTTTAATTACTATCATTAATTACAATAGTTAACGATCCTTCATTTGCTTCCCTTAATTAATCAACTATAATTAATTACAATAATCCTTTATTAATTACAATTAATAAATCACTTTTATTAATCAACCTTGATTAATTTCATTAATTATATTAACTAATGATTCCTTATTAATTAATAATCCCTTTAATTAATTAAATAATTAACTTGTAATTAATCATCTCATTAATTAGTCTTAATTAATCATAAACAGTAATTAACAAACTTGTAATTACTTATCTTAATTAACTTCTTAATTAATTATATTAATCTTGATTAATTATATTGATTAATTAATATCTAATTACTTCATTAAGAAATTATTAATCAATTACATTAATTAATAATCCTTAATTAATTACCTTGTTGATTAATCACATTTTTAATTAATTACACTTAGTAATTAATCTTAAATTAATCACATTCATTAATTAATTAATCACATTAATTAATTAACTAAATTAACTAAGTAATTTACCCTTAATTTCTTTCATAAGTAATTATCTTCTAATTACTTTCATTAGTTAATTACTCTCTTAATTAATATACTTAACAAGTAATTAACCCCATCATTAATTAACCTTAATTCTTTAATTAATTAATTACTCTTTAATTAATTAACTTCAAATCAATTATATTAATTAATCCCTTAATTAATAACATCAAATTATTAACCCTTAATCACTTCACTCAGTTACTTTCATAAGTAATTTTCCACTAATTACTTCCATAAGTAATTTCTCTTCTTAATTACATTCAGTAATTATTCATCATTAAATAATTACACTTAATTGATTCATAATTAAGTGATTATTTAAAATTAAACAAACAATTAACTAATCATTTAAAATTAATTAAATAATTAGTTAACTTCTTATATTTTAAAATCTTTAATTAATTAAGAAAATCATTTATCTTAATTAAACTTTTACTTATTAACAATCATATTAATTCAGTATTCTTAAGTTCATACAATAATAATTTAACGTTATTTATCTACACAATTTAATTATTTGAATAATCAAATCTTAATAACTAAAGACAAACTATTTTATTGGTTTACAAAAATTATAACAATAGTCTTATTTGTAAATAAAGCATTTAAAAATCAATTTGAAATTTAAAACAATTTAATCATCTAATTTAAACTTTTCATTTTCAATATAATTTGAAAACTTAGTTTTTGAAACATTACTTAAAATTTACTTAAAAACTTTGATTTAATATTTAAATTCAAAACACTCCTTTTAAATTAAAATTCAAAATTTAATTAAGTTAATTACTTTCAAAAAATTCATCTTAAACAATTTAAATTTTAAAATAAATTCAATTTACATTTTTGAAAGTTTGATTAACACTACTTCAAAAGAACAAGTTTTTAACTTGTAAATTTATTTTCTTTTATAAAAACTTAAGCTTGATTTTATTTATTTCAAACAATAAGTTTAATTTGTAAACTTATATCTTCCTACAGTACTTAATCAGATAAGCACCACCTAAAACTCGAGTTCGAACATCAAACTTCACGAGCCTGCCCCGAGACAAAACCCAGCCTCCTCTACTTCGAGTCGACGCCATGAAAACGCGAGAAACACTCCGAGTTCGACCTCGTCTTCCCCAAACCCATTATTCCCAGTGCACAATGTACACGCGTGTATGTGCGCATCCAAACCACCCTCCTCCGACCATCTTTTTGACCGTCGACCAACCATACAAGCCCACGACAACTTGTCCCTTAACCCAGAATCAAAAATCGTAACTCAAATCGAAATTTGACCCTCTGCTCGAAAATCTGCAGCAACATGATTCCTAAAATCCCATCGCCTCCGATGATCGCGCCCACCGGAAACTCCAGAACCTCTTCCAGAGCACCGCCGTATCACCACGCCACCATCCCCCATATCGCGATCACCTCCGGTCCATTACCCATGTCGAAATTATCTCGACAACCAAGACGAACCAAAAACAAGCTTAAACCCTAGTTCGATCGAATATGCCCAATTCGGCCATAGGAAAAATTCGTGAGCATTTTTTCCCCCGTCAACATTACAAAAGCTAGCTTCGACCAAGAATTCAACTCCAATCATCGAGTTGATCATTGGCAATTCATCAAATTGCCGAAACCGTTCAGCTCAAAATTCCTAATCGAATATCAAATTAAATTTTTTGAAATGCATGTTAAAAATCATAAATTTTGACCACTTATTCATTCATGAGGTCCAAAACAGAAATTATGTTTGTTGATTTTTATCTTGCATCAGAATTTTACTGTATTTTCCTATTTTAAAAATTATTTATAAATTTAAAATTCTAGAAACTATTTTAAAATTACCATCATACAATAACAAACAACTTTCATTTAATCATCAAAGCCAAATATTGATGTTATTAGGAGATTTGAATTTTTGAAAGTGAATCCTGGTCTGAAAAGAAACAGATAACAGAGTGTTTATATATATACAGACCTATTACACATATATATACATATCTATCAATTCAATAAATTAAACACTGAAAGATTTTCATGCAATTACCAAGATCAATTCACAGATTATCACATGCATTAGAGTCTAAATCAACTTAAACTGATTTTAAACAAAATTTACTCACCATTTTATTTGAGAACGCAGAGCAGGTTTAAGATTTTATCTTTTCCTAGGCTTTGAAATTTTTGTCTGGAAAATGCCTTAATTGCCTTGCTGTTGAAATTGAATCCTTTGCATGCCCTAAAACTTTTGATTTTAAATGCTGAAACTTGCAGTTGATCTTCAATTTGAGTTACAGGTTTGCAAATTTGAATTTCAGATTTCAGCTTCATTTGCTTTTAGTTTATTTTGGTTTACAGGTTTTTGATTTAGTTAAGAAAATAGAAGAAAGGAAAGAATTTGAACCGAGGAAAAATGAAAACAGGCTTTCTCTAAACATACATTTATTTATAAACTTTAAATTCTAAAAAAAAATGATGATGCCACTTGTTGATTTATTTAGACAAATGCCCATGCAAATTCATTTAGCTTACAAGTGTTAAAATCCTTGCATAATTGTGTTTAAAACCTTATTACAAAAATAATTATATTTTATATTTATGTAATATGGACATTTGTATTTATATTCACCTATGTTTACAAACCCTTTAAATTAAAGAGATATTAAAAAGAAGGCTTTAATTCAAAACTATATATACATATTTAACCATTTTAGTCTAAGTACCCTTTAAACGAAAACAAAGTAAATATTTTATTAAATCTTATTTAAAACTAAAGCTAAAAATACTTTTGATAAATAAGTACTTGGTTTAGAAAATATAGGATTATCCTTATTTATCTTTTGAAAAATATTGAATTTAAAACAAAGCTTCAAATTGCAATATATACATACATATATATTATAGTTTGAAAACATATTTCTTTTATTAAATTTAAACCAAAGCTTCCTATTACAAATATGCATACATTTCAAGTAGAAAAATTCTTAACATAAATTTTGAGCATTATTATGTTAAATTTCAAAACAACTTCAAATTATAACATATACATACATATATTACAATTTGAAAATACATCTTTTATTTAAAACAAAAGATCTTCCTATTCACAATATATATATATATATATCAAATATATATATATATATTATAAATAGAATATAATTTTATTAGTTTTGAAAAATAATTCTTATCAATTTTAAAATGTTAAAAAGATAATGATCAATATTGCCAGATTAAATATTTATTAACCTTTAAAAGATTAAATTTACCAATTTAAATTAAAATTATAAAGAAAAATTATCAAATCAATTTAATTATAAATACATATTATTAAATTGATATTGCCTAAAATCCTGGGTCGTCACAGATCGATTTGACCGGACCATTACGTATATCCAAAGGTAGAGCTAAGTTGGCAGTAGTAGCCTTCAGTTATTTTACCAAATGTGTAGAAGTAGAACCATTACCAAATATAACATCGGGAAAAGTGTTGAGATTTGTGATCAAAATCATAGTCACTCGGTTTGGAATTCCATATAAGATAATATCCGATAATGGAACTCATTTTGAAAGTAAGGAATTCACCAAATTTTACAACAAGAATGGAACAGTCAAAACCTTTTCATTTAGAGCTCATCCTAAAGCTAATAGAGCCATTGAAGCTGGCAATAAAACCATTAAAAATATTCTTAAGAAGCGATTGGACAAAGCGAAAGAAAACTAGGTAGAAGAACTACTGCTAGTGCTTTGGGCATATAAAACTTCTACTAAGACTGAAATGGGGAAAACTCTTTTTTCTTTAGCAAATGGATGTGAAATCATACTTCCAATTGAAGTTGAAGTTCCATCTAATCGAAAAATTGCATATGCATTTGATCCCAATCAAGAATTGAGAAAAGAATCCTTATATTTAATTAAAGAGTTAAGGGATGAGGCAGCCCTATGAATGGCTGAATATCAATAAAGGATATTGAGGTATTATAATTTCAAAGTGAAAGGAAAGTCATTTCAAAATGGAGATTCAATATTCCAAAAAGTCATGGAAAACACAAAAATCCATCAGATGGACTGCTCGGACCAAATTAGGAAGGTCCTTTTGTTATTCATGACGTAATTCCGCTAGGAACTTATCAATTATGCTTATTTGTTGCCAAGGTAATAGCGAGAATTTGAATTGCTGAACATCTGAGGCCTTACTTCCTTACAATGGATGAATAAAGAAAATTGGAATAAGCATATCTATGGAATGGATAATCAAATGAAAGAAAGTAACTTAAAGGAAAAGCCTCAATCACTACCTAAGATGGTAAGAAAGGACGAAGGAAAAGCCTTTGATCCCTCCATAAGAGCAGAGTCAAAGCACGTCTAAAGGGAAGTCAGAGTTAGCCTTTTGTTTTGTCTAAGATGGCCTGGCCAAAGCATTGCAAGCCTTCAGTCTCGTCTGAGATGGCCTGGCCAAGGCACTGCAAGCCTTTAGTCTTGCCTACACAGCCTAGCCGAAGTGCCTCCAATAAGGAGGATAGAATAAGCCTTTGGTTTGGCATAAGGTGACCTGGCCAAAGCATCAAACCAGCCTTCAGTTTCGCCAATAAGGCCTGACTAGAGCGCTTCCTAAAGGGAGGACAGGTAAGGCTTTGATTTTGCATAAAGTAGCTAACCAAATACACTAACCGGCTTAAATTGTTACCTATAAGGTAATAAGTGGCTCAAGCCTAAATCACTACCCAAAGAATAGCAAGGGGCAAAGATAATTAAAGCCTAAATCATCAACCAAGGAGTAATAAGGGGCGAAGAGAACTAAAGTCAAAATTATCACCGAACGAGCGATAAGGGGTAAAAGAAATCAAAGCCTAAATCACCACCCAGAGAGTGGTAAGGTAAAAATACAATTAATCAAGCAAGTTCAAATCTATCCTAAAGATGGGTCAAAGAAATCTTCTAGAGGAAGAACAGCCAAACACGTTCCGCATCAAGGCAGAATTAAAGTAAACTTCAAAGGAAGGTTTGAAAACTATCTGAAATTTCAATGCCAATATAACCAATTGAAAAGTTCCAAAATTTTACCTAAGAAATTCAGGATCAAATTATCACCCAATCTTCTGTTCTTAAGATGGAACTTAGATTTTCTATTAAATAACGGGAATCTTCATTGTTACTAAAAATCCTAGTCTCCTACTAGTTGAGACCAGATGGGTTTCTTGTCTTCTGTTCAAAATATTATGATACTATTACCAAATGGGTTTCTAGTCTGCTATTATGAATATTATGATACTATTACCAGATGGGTTTCCGGTCTTCTATTCATAAAATTGTGATATTATTACTAGATGGGTTTCTGGTCTTCTATTTAGAAAATTGTGATACTATTACCGAATGAGTTTTTGGTCCTCTATTCACAAAATTGTGATAATTCAAATGAAATTATGGTAGTATTGCCATATGGATTTTGGGTCTTCAGTTCAAAAAATTATGATATTATTACCAGAAGGATTTCTGGTATTCTACTCAGCATATTGTGATATTATTACCAGGTTGATTTATAGTCTTTTATTCAAATAAAATTATGGTATTATTGCCATATGGATTTTTAGTCTTCTAGTCAAATGAAATTATAGTATTATTGCCATTTGGATTTCTGGACTTCTATTTAAGATAAAATTATGATATTATTTCCAAAACATTTTTGGACTTCGGTTCAGATGAAATATTATTACCAGTTGGTTTTCTAGTCTTCAACTCAAACCATATTATTACTAGGTGGTTTTTTTATTTTATTTAAGACGTATATTCCTAGAGTATTTCTGGTCTTCGATTCGAACAAAATTATAACTACTACCAGACAGATTTATGGTATTCTTAACTAATGAATTCATGAACTTCTTGCCATATGGATTCCTGGCCTTCTTATTAAATGGACTTATGGATTTATAAATTTAATTTCTATTCTTCTTATCAAACGAATTTATAGAATTCTTTCTAGATAAATTTCTACTTTTATTATCAAGAGAATTTATGATCTTCTTGTTATGCAAATTTCTAGTATTTTCAATTATACTTGGCTTTGCGCCGAAGTATGAAAGTTTCTTTATACGAAGAAGAGGACAAGCTAACTCATTTCCTTACCAGATCCAAAAGGAATTGTTTAAGATTCAACTTAAAGTTAATGATGAAAATCATCATCATTTACTTTATGTTTTTCATAAGAACAGGGTTAAAGAGAAAATCTCGCACAAAATTGGAAGGGTGAAAAAATTCTTGGTTTTACACTAAAGTGTAAAAATCTTCTTTCATAAAAGTGAGGAGAAAATGTTATCCACATATTTTCTAAGAGAATGAAAAATAAGATACAAATGCGTATATCAAACATTGTAAAAAGGAATGTCGTTCCTGTAATTGCATGTCGAATTAATAGATCCATGATTATATATTGAGCCTCCAAGTTAATAACGCAATAAGCATCGAACATAAAGATATCGACCATAAAGGATGTCGAATCTGAAGGCAGGAATGGATCTTGGACTTCTATAATAAAATATGTTTGGCGCCTAAGAAAGGATAGCGAGCTTCTAAGAATGTCTAATTCCAAATGACTGAAAAGCATATGGGTAATCAAACTTCAACAAAGAAGAGATATCACATCACTAAGAGACGTCGAACACATATTTACATAGAAGGTATATAGAGACTCTATAGATATCGAGCTTTTTCAACTAATAACAGTTGTAAAACACGAACAAGTGGCTAGAGATTTCGAGCATTTACAAGCAGTCGGGGATGCTGCGCTTCAAAGAATAAGGGATGTCGAACATCTACCGTTAACCTAAAATTGATATAACACCCAAAATGCCTAGTATGAAGAGCCTAAGCTTGATTTTAACACACTTGTTGACATGACTAAGAATGGCTTAGTTGGTGTTGAATAAATGGTGTTAAAAGACCAAGATTAGGCTTAGCATTTATGGCCTTGTATAAGTTAATATTATTGAAAATGGCTCCATGATGCCCACGAACTTTTGGAATGAGCAATTTGAAATACCATATTGTCTTTTGGAACAAGTTGCTCAAAAGCCTATACATTCTTTTGGAATAAGACATTCGAAAATCCATGACATATGATCAGAGAAGATTAAAGAATAGGCTGTAGATATGTGTGATTGTCCATTAAGCATGTTAATGGACCAAATAGGCAATCCTCTTAATTCATAGTCCAATGTCCATATGTTGATAGCAAGATATGATTATGCATAAACACTATTTTAGATCGAAGCTATATGATTTATATAAAATCATGACAATATGCATGTCCGTGTCCAATAACGTCCAAAGTGCAAAATTAGGGTAATAGGCATGTTTAAATTCTTGTTCGTATAATTTCATCATGATTACAATCGAATCAAGCTTTCCCCAATTCGATTTAGGGTTATAATTGTTTGATCTTAGGAGGAAGGAAAAGAAATAATCGTCCCTTTCCTCATGCCCTTAAGTCTTTATTTATAGCAGTTGAGCGATGCGACATGGCTACCATATGTCTGATCAGCATTTGACCTCAGGCATTAACCATATTGATAGCACATGGCATTGTACTTCAACACCCACTTGCATAATGGTGAAATCCAACACTTAGCACCTATCTCGCCTTGATAGCCTGCATTTATGACATACGATATCAACATTGTATTGAGGATTATACGGCCTTCTTTGAAGGTTGATGAAGTGCAAAATTATTATGGACGTCATCAGTAAGTGGTGACATTGATAAGTGGAAATATTGGAAATGATCGACATTGATCACATACGACATTGATAACATACGACATTGATAGAAAACGACATTGATAATAGACAGCATTGATAGCAAACGACATTGGTAATAAGCAACATTAATGATAAGTGGCACTAATAAGAAATGACATTGATGTTAAGCTGTATCATAAGAGACGGTATTGACGATGAGCAGCATTGATAGTAGACGACATCGATGGTAAAGCAGCATTGATGAGATGCAACTTTAATATGGAGCGACATTGATTCTTCTGGCTATATGGAAGAAGTGGTTCATTGATGGAATGCAGCATTAATGTGATGCAACATTAATGCTATATCATGCTGTTATAACATTGACGGCTTATGATATAGAGCTTTCCTTTCCTTACTAACATGTGGTATTGTTTCCAATTCAATTGGCATGATATCACTCATTCAACTTTATAAGCGGTATGCAGCATTGATGGTATCCAGTATTGTTGGCTTTGTTGATGACCTACGACATTGCCTATTATTCTTTATCGACAAGGGGTGACATTGTATGCTTTTGACATTAATTTTTCTTCATACATTCGAAATTGCTTGAATATCATGGCTATGTCGTATACCTTTGGGATTAATGATGGTAGTAACAATAATCATAGTAACATCATTGTTCAATGTTGATGAAATGCAGTTTCAGCAAAGTGCAGCATCAGGATGTAGCCTGGCACCATTATTTATCCTCGCATCATTGAATACTATGGCAATAACAATCCTATATTATAACTCATACTTCAATATTGCTTACTAACGGCATCATCTATCTACAACATAACCAATGGTTGTGAGACGTCCTTGAATCTTAATGTCAGCATAGTTCCTTGATGCGGCCTTTGATATTACATGCTTTCAATTCGACATTATATTTTCCTTAGAAATTATGTGGATAACATTTGCCCTCCTCCTTGTATAAAAGAAGCTTTTTACACTTTAGTGTAAAACCAAAATTTTTGCCATCTTTCCTTGTTCTATGCAAGGTTTTCTTTCTAACTCTGTTTCCCTACAATACACAAAGCAATCAATAGGTTTCATTATTAACATTTAAATTTCATTTTAGGCAAACATTTCAGGATTTTGACAAGACATAAGGATCTTTTGTTTGTAATTAAATGTTACTTTCGGAATCTATAGATTTACTTAGAAAGGCCAAAAATCTGTTTGGCAGCAATTTTACCTAGACAGAATCCTATAGAATCAGGATTAGAAAACTATATGAAAATAACAATTTCATTAATAGAAATGTAGAAAGTTATTTATGAATTTTAATTTCTTAAGTAGAATTTTAGTAAACCATTTGGATAGATGATTAGAAAACTCATCCAGCAATACTAATAGAAGATCGAAAAATCCATTTGGAAATAACAATAGAAGACTAGAAAATCCAACCGACAATAATAATAGAAGTCCATAAAATCCAACTATCAAAAATAATAGAAGTCCAGAAAACCATCTGGTAATAATAATATTCTGAATAGAAGACCATAAACCCATCTGGCAATAATGAAATGCCAAAAAGTCATTGGCAAAAACAAAAGAAGACCTAAAAATCATCTGGCAATTGAAAATTGTTTTTGCCTTGAAGCATGATTGCTTGATTTTATCTTAGAGAATAGATAGCTTATTTTTGATTGCTCTTCCTTTAGAAGATTACATTTGCTTTGGAGCACAAATAGCTCATTTTTGACCGAGTTCTTTTGCCTCTTTTTAGGTTTTGGACATCATAGGCCTATTTCTTTTTGCCTCTCATTTAGCTTTGGACGTCTTAGTCCTTATTTCTCCTAACCTTTCTTTAGGCTTTAAATGTCCAAGTACCTTTTCCTTGCGCCTCTCTTTGGGCTTTAGATGTCCTAGTTACTTTTCTTTGCGCCTTTCTTTAGGCTTTGGATGTCTTAGTACCATTTCCTTGTCACATCTTGATTTCAACTTGGATCAAACCCTTTATCACCATCTTAGGTAATTGTTTAGCTCCGTTGACTAATGCGTTTGATTAGCTATCTTAAGTAGAACCAAAGAATTATTTGACCTTCCTCTACGAGGTGCTTTAGTAAGGCCTTAGAGCTGGTTCGGTGTTTTGGACAAACCATCTTAAATGGGACCAAAGGCTTACTCCATCCTCTCTCTACGAGGCGCTCTAGCCAGGCCACATAGGTGGGGGTAGAAGGCTTGCAGATGCTTTGGCCGGACCTTTTCAGACAGGACCAAAGGCTTACTCTTAGCTTCCTCTAGGAGGTGCTTTGACTAGGCCATCTTGGTAGGGACAAAGTATTTTCGCCTCTTACTACCATCTTAGGCAGTGGTTTAGGCTTATCCTTTTAGTTTAGGAGTGTCTTACTCCTAAACCATGTAGATATACTTATTTCAACTTCCTTATTCATCCATTGTTGGAAAATATGGCAGTAAATGTTCGACATTCCATGTTTTTGATATTACATTGCCATTGGTTCAACATAGTCTATATGTCTCCAACGGGATTACTTTGGTATGATTAGAGGTCGTTTCTAATTTGGCCCGAAAGGTCCATCCACTAGATTTTTAGTATTTTCCATAACATTTTGGAGAACAAAACCTTGTTTTTGAAACGATCTTTCTTTTACATTAGAATTGTGATATTAGGATATTCTTCGTTGATATTCAGCCATCCGTACAGCTACTTCATATTTTAACTTATTGTTTAGGCCCAAGGATTCTTTCTTTAATTCTTTAATTTGGATTAAATGTGTAATGACCCGTAATTTTCGATAATTAAAAATATTAAATTAATTAAGATTTTGCAATTTAATATTGTGAGAAAATTAAAAAAATTTGATTTATTAATGAGAAAAATAATTAGGATATGATTCAATAATGATTGTTTGAATGTTATGACCATTATTTTTTATGCAATTTCAATCAGTTGAATGTAAAGTTGAATTTGGTTAGAAATTGTAAATAATGAATACATTCAATGTTGTATTAATAATGAAATTGTATGTTATGTTATTTAATTGGTATATAATGTGAAATCAATTATTTGTACGTAAATTTATAATCTCGTTGTGAATAATAGTTTTATAAATGCGATTAAATTACGTAAATGTAACAATTGCTTATTTATTGTCTTATTATTTAATCCATTGAAATTAATTTGGCAACTAATAAAATAAAATGTAATTAAAATTGCGTTAATACGAGTTAAGATGATAACTGTACAACAAGAATGTAATAAAAAGTGAACAAGTATCAAATGAATTCATACTGGTATTGGATGATTGAATAATTAGATGAAAATCAAAATAAATGAAATTATTTGAATTTAAGTTATAATTAATGAATTTATTGCAACTGCAATTGAACGCTGTAATTAGTGCAATATTTCATATGGGATTTGACACAGAAAATTTATTTAAAAAGATTATAAATTTATATGTAATCATGAAATGATAAAGTAATTAACTTTTAATTTAGAATTTGAAAAGTGATTAAACCAATTTAATAATAATTTATTTAATTAACATGAAAATAGCCATTTTGGCCACTATCTCGGATTTCATGAAACCAGTCTCATCGGATCTATAATAGTGAATTACTATAGGATTTCAAGTTTCGTCGCAATCAGACTTGTCGTTTGATCATGCGGGCTCGAAACGCGTAGAAATCAATTTAATGAATTCAATTTAAATAAACTGATTTTAAAAGCTAACTTCTGTATACAATGGAATTTGGGTTTGAAACTAGTTCCATTGAGTTTAAAAATATTAAAAACATATATTTTGATATATTGGATGGCCTACTTTCATTTTGGAAGCGGAACGGGCTTTTCGGGTTCGCGTGATGGTTTCGACCAATACGATCTGTCCATTCATTCTTATTGATCTCAGTATATATAAATTGATTTTGGATCTAAAACCATAGAAACCTTTTTCTTATTTCTATACATACATTCTCATCTATTCCTTTCTTCCCATGGCAGAAACCAAATTCCAATTCAAAAACCTTAATTTTCAAATAAAAAAACCTCATCCGATGATCCAAAATCATCGACGCCACTCCGTTCATTTTCAAACGAACTCTCCAGCATGAAAGTTGTTCACCTTAGCAAGATGAAGATGATGACCGGTCAGGATCATCAATGGAGAACCGAGGCGGCCAGAAATCTCCTATAACAACGGGATCTAGTTCGTCCAAATTCATCATCTATAGTCGACGATGGACGATGGCACCTGAAGGAAAGTTGGAGAGGACGA
Organism: Allium cepa; assembly: GCA_030765085.1. Classification (NCBI taxonomy): domain Eukaryota; kingdom Viridiplantae; phylum Streptophyta; class Magnoliopsida; order Asparagales; family Amaryllidaceae; genus Allium; species Allium cepa. The sequence continues at coordinate 449,753,178 of CM060931.1, forward strand.
TGGGGGCTAGACTTGGGCAAAGTTTGGTGATTATCGGGGAAAAGTAAGGGTCAGATTTCAAGGTTGAACGGAGATGGTAAGATGGTTTCTCGTGGTCGATAGGTGGCATTGGAGAAGGTCAGACCACCGGCGTAGCCTCGGTAGAGGTGGTGCTATCAGCGGTAGTGTTGTGGTGGGGTCCAGTCAGAGGTATGCAGCGCGACAAGCATTTGAATGAAGATGGAACTTAGAAAATGCGGTTCTGGGTTGTGCTGGAAGGAGAAAGGCTTTGAGCTATTAATTGCGTGATTATGGTACACTTGATTACCCTAATTAAGTAATTAAATTTTATATGTAAATGTTTTGAATTTAATCGATATCTAATAGAATTTATAACTATTCCGTATAATGTCAGATACGAGTGTGGTTTCTTACGTTGGATTCGTATCAACGTCGTCTAGACTTTGGAGTTCGTTTCGTGTTAATTTGTTTTTGAAAATTTTCAGATTCAAACAAAGGTGAGTGATTTAACCCACTCACAACTACTAAACCCTCTTATGTTAGTTAAATTAAATTTACGATATACTTAGAAATATACCGATTATTGTTTGATATTTTAAATTGTCAATTGAATTTAATTTGAATTTATTTAAATTGAATTTCCATTTAAATTAATATTGAATTTAATTGCCAGTTAAATACCTGATAATGATAACCAGTTTATTTGTTGTGATTTATTGGCTGATTTGAATGATGATTGTGGTGGTTGTTTAATTGTTGATATTTGGATGATTGGATATTATATTTATTTTATATATCGTTATCACACAACAAGTTCCCTTGGTTATTGTTAAGAAATCACTATGGGTTGAAATGATACATACCCGAATGGTCTTATAGATTAGGGAAAAATCGTTATGGGTTGAAATGATAAACTCGGGCGATTTTATGGATTTTGATTTTTAATCGGGATTGCAGGTTGAAATGATATATACCCATAAATTTAAATTATTGCGGTTTGAAATGATATATATATCCGTATCACTTGACTGTAGGACAGAAAATTATATACGGACGCTAGATTTGTTAAATTAAATGGTTTTAAAATCTTAGATTTGGATTTTATTAAATGTTATGGTTTTAAAGGAGATAAATTTTAGATTTATATGAATTTAATTATTTTTTCTAATTCAAGCTTTGAAAGTTAAACTATTTTGAAAATTGGATCTTAAAATTTAACAAAGAAGTTAAATTTGATATAAGTGGTTTAAATAAATGCAATGAAATTGGGCTTGAAATTTATATAAATTGAAATGGTTTTTGATGAGAATGGAATTGAATTTAAATCATTGATTTGAATTGTTGAATCGAAATTGAAGTTAAAATGAATGTTTTGAAAACTGAAGTTATTTCGAATTGAAATTGAAATCACAATGATTTGGAACTAAATTGATATTTGAGTCATTTGAATTGAAGATTAAAATTGTGTTTCGTTGATTTGAAATCTGGATATGATCCAGATTTGTTGAAAATGGAAGTTTGATTTGATACAATTTTAAAAATAAAATTATTTTCATATAAACAATTTTAATATCTATTAATTTAAATTTTCAGATTATTTAGATTTTCAAAACTATTTACTATATAAACCATTTCGAATAATCAAATCATTTTATCTTAAACTATTTTTAGCTGTTTTAAAATCCTTAAAAACTATTTTAAACTATTAAAACTAACTTAAACTATAAAAAATATTTTAAACTATTAAAACTAATTTAAACAATTAAAAACTATTTTAAGCTATTATAAACTATTTTAAAATATTAAAACTATTTTTAAAACTATTTTGAAATATTTTAAAGCTATTTAAACTTCGTATAACTATTCCAATATATAAACTACCTTCAATATTCAAACTATTTAAGTTGGAACTGTTATGATTTAGATTTAACTTATTTTAAATGCGAATATTTGATATGAGGGTTTAATTTATTTTGTGGTTATGATTTTGAAATGAATATGATTTAAAGTGAAAATGATTAGAAAGTGATATGATTTCGAAGTGAATATGATTTCGAAAGAAATATGATTTTGAACTGAATATGATATTTTGATATCAATTACGAATTGGTTTTGAAAATGTAAAAGAACCAGCCGGTTTGAAATAAGCATTTGGTTATTAAAGAGACCGGGATCAAATATTATCATACTCTCTTCAATATCGAAAACCACTTTAACAACTATGCAGGTGGTGGAGAATCCAGAACAAGTAGGATGGTTTGGCGAACGCTAGTGTATGAGGTATGAACACAGCCCTGGATCAGCTTGATATGACTAAAACAGGAGCCACACCGAGCAAAGTGAGGTAGAACCTCCGATCGGACATGCTTCTTCGATACCATATTTATTACTTTGTGATTGATTTGTTGGCCACCCCTCGATTCGATTGTGGGAGTGTGCTCCGAGGTGGGCAGTAGTAGCTACTATGCGTTACCACCAGTCCGAATCTGAAAAACGGTAGTATCCTACCCTGGGCATTGCCTCGCGTGCCTTGTCATATGCCCGATCGAGACCATTCGAGTTTGGTTTGTGTCGTAGCTATGAAGTACTCCCAGATAGCCTACAAGTTTATGGTGGAGTTTACAGTACTGTATTGACCACGACATTTATATAAATTGTGTTAGGGGGATATGGGTAACGCCTTAACGCTATTTTGATACTTTACTGTAGACATATTATAATAGAGTATTGTATTATGTCTATAGATAGTTTGACGAATCCTTAGGAGATGGAATCCCAAACATCTCTTAAGTTATTGCACACACTTTAGACATTGGATAGGAGGCGAAAAATCCCGTAAACATCTTTGAAGTCGTTACACTAATATTTATTTACTGTTAATTTAACTTACATAAGATATTTTAGTTCTGACTCGAGTGTTTTTTCTTTTCATTATGCTCGGGTCAGTCTAAGCTTTTAAGTATATCGAAGACCATTTTATTTGGAGGATGAAGACGGAGATTTGCCCACCATTTATTATTATTTATCCAATTACATCATGTTGTTTTGCTGCATTATCTATTTATCCTTGCAGTATGTATAACTCTGGTTGTATTGTAAAATGTAATCAAATGTATCTGTTAAACAGCTTCATGAGCTGTTTATTTGATTTTCATGTTTTGTCATTCCACTGTGAGATTCATTGTTTTGTTTTTCTTTCTTTTCACTCCTTTTTCTTATTTATCCTATAACAATCCTCCCTTTTGAAATGTTTGTAATCAACATGTGTGGTTCATTGTCGATTTAAACTATCCAAAAAGGCGGATCGTTACATTTGGTATCAGAGATTCGGTTTAGCGATAACCTTAGCTTTGTGGGGTTTCACTCATTAGAGATAGGGTAGTAATACCCTAGAATGAGTTATTTATACATGAGCGAGCATACTTTTTAGTGTTATAAAATGTTTTTATATTGTGTTAATATGTTCTTTTTGGTATTTATAAATTTTTGTCGATACATAGGACACTATGGCATCAATAGGGATTTCTAAACACTGAATAGGATAGACCGACACAATATTGTTTTTGAAATATAGGCAAATGAAATAATTTTACCTAGTATTATGTTTTGTATATAAAAGAATAATTTTTATGAATGGATATAGTTGTATGTGATATGGTTGTTTGTTAGGAAGTGAAATTTTATAAATATTAGTTGCAAAATATGATTTATAAATAAAGTGAATATAAATTGAAAATTGGAGAACTTAAGTTCCAGAGTTTTGAAATTGGTTTTCAAAAGTTTTTGAAATATAATATTAGTATTATTTGTAAGTATTTTGGATATATATATTTTCAAGATGATTTGAAAGAAATGTTTTAAAATAATTTTAAAAGAAATAAATTCAGTACTCCCTTCTCTCGTCGCTGGAAAATAATTTTTGTAATGACGGCCGCGACATTCATTTTCGAGTTTCAAAGTGGGAAGACCGCTTTAATAGCTTTATTAAACATTTTTTTTGATAAAAAAATCTTAATTTTAAAATTTCTAAAAATGATTTGATATATAAAAGTCATGAGTGTGTGTGTATACATATATTACTTCAAATGATACGGAAGGAACCTAGTATTTAGTTCTTAAGTTTTTGTAGATTAGAAATTTTAATTATTATTATTTGCACCGAAATTGGTCACAAATACCCAATTGCAGATGAAAGCACCAAAATACAGCCACGGATCATAGATAGAATATGTGAAGATGATATAAATATGATGAATAATGAAAATTAAAAAGAAACCAGTAAAAAGACGAGATTTATAGTGGTTCGACATTGTAACCTACAGCCACTTTGAAGAGTTTGCTGTTTACTTATGATTCTAAACTGATTTACAACAGTACAATCAATGTTACTCAAGTTACAATGGAGTGTCAATAACGCCCTAGAAGGGCCAAAAAGTCCTTTTTCTATAGGCATAGGGGTGCTATTTATGTGTAATATGGAAATATCTCCCTCAAAGCTCAGAATACGTCTTCTCACACGTGGGTGGGCTCACCAGATCGATCTGAGGTTGTTTGGGATCGATCATGATCGATCCCTACTTCCTTCGTATCAATCAAGATTTTATCCAATGAAGGTGTGATCGATCATGGTGGTTCCTCCGTGGATAAGAAAACTTATGTGAAAATTTCATAGCATTTTGGCATAATTGTTTTGGGTTATGATTGATCCAAGATTGATTTTATAGGTAGGCTGATGACTTCATGTCAATGCTTTCGTATCGATAGGCTACGTATTATTCGGTTATGCGACGACGACGTAGAGCGAGAATTACATGGAGATCCATACTTCATGCTCATGGACCGTTTCATTTGGTTATACTACTTCCTTCGTATCGATGCTAGTTGTTCCCCTCATATCGATGCCTGGATCTTGTCTTCGTATCGATGCCTGGTCTTTGGCTCGTATCGATAGTTTGGTTGTTGGTTCGTATCAATCGTTTGACTGATCAACATGAAATATACAGAAATGCGATCGATACGAAACAGACGATTGTTGAGAAAATGAACTTGGATCAATCCAAGAGATGCTAATGTTTAATGGATACGAACTAAAGGGTCGTGATGGATGGATACAAAATGATGCTTGTAGGCAGATGGATACAAAATTGAGGTGGATCATATGGATATTGATCGATCCACGATTTGACTCGAAGTAACCCCTTCAGTGACTCGAAGTAAATGCTGAGATGACCCGTAGCAAGAAAATGCAGATCCAAGGAGGCCCAATGCCATCCCCTTTAAAGAATGCCCTGTTGTGACCCGAAGCAAACACGTCTTTGACTCGAAGCAATCCTCCTGAAAACCCGAAGTAAACCCATTGTGATCCCGGAGCAGCTTGACCCTTGCCAAAAACCTATACTCAAGTATTCTATGCTATTTGTCCATCGACTATGTTATATCCGGGCCTCATAATCATGTTTATTATCCATGATTGATAGTCCATCCATTTGTCAGTACCAATTCCATGACAATCCAGATTTGATCACTATGCAATCGATTGGGTTAAATCCGCCTGTATGCTGCCTTGCCAAAAGGCGGGTTAACACTTCACCCCCAAAACATGTCTTGCGATAGGAATGTGTGTTTTCTAGCGCCATAAGTCTAATGTTCAAAGCCTGCTGATGACCTATGACAAGGTCGATAATCTTGCATGATTATGAATAGCGATCATTCGAGATCATATGCCCTTCGACGCGATATATGACCGTTCGAGGTTAGGTGCTGTTCAATGCGAATTGTGACCGGTCGAGGTCGGGTTTTGGTATTATAAATATCAGATTTTGAATTCTTATGAGTCTTATAATTGAAGTATCCAACTAATAAAAGCAATACCAAATACATATAAGAGAAACAAAAGTAAAACTAAAACATCGAAGAGCAAGCATCACTGTAGCAGTTTCTAGTCATCTTAGAGAATGCTTAAGGACCGTTCGTGATCTCGTACATATGTAAGTGACTTAACCGTTTTATTGTGGAGTTTATTACTTATTCTTTATTATCCTGATCAGTTAATGATAAGATGATGCCTTGATCCAAAGCCATTTCATTTGATGCGGACGGTGGTCGCTCCTGTTCCACGGTCGTTGTTCGCCTCTTCACGTACTGTAACAGCATGTCGTTCCGGATATGTTCTTCGATTTCATCCCTCAAGTGTCTACAATCGTTTGTACTATGTCCGCTTAGCTCATGGATTTGGTAGTGTTTGTCTGATTTCCTTTCATTATTGGTTAGCTCCCTCCTGATTGGTCTTCAGTAAGAAACCTGCCCCCTAGTGGCTTGGTATAAGACGTGAATCTCAGTTCCTTTCATGGCCACTTCGGTTTATCAGAGCCATTCTCTGCTTTTCGCTTCCCTTCATCCTTGTTTGAATCTTTCCCGAGCAGATCTCTGCCTTTGTCCGCATAAATATCAATTCCTCACCTTCCTCTCCTTCAGTCTTTGCGTCTTCCCACTGTAGAAATCTTTCTGCCTCATGGTAAAACTCTCCTAGATCCGTTGGTGGATCCCTTGTCGATGAATTCTTGAATTCCATGCCATGAGCTATGCCAGATACAGCTGCCATCAAAACCATGGATAGATCTGGACGACCTACCAATGCTGCCGCTGCATTAAATCGCATTAAAAAATTCCTTAAAGACTCTCCGGTCTTCTGTTTTAGTGTCATCAAACTCATCACATTTTAGGGTCTCGAGATGTGAACTTTAAATTGCCTCATAAGCCTTTCAATTAATTCGTTCCACATTCTAACAGAGCCATTTTACAGTTTCCTAAACCATAGTGCTACTATATCCGTCAAATACAAAGGGAAACAATGGGCTATAACCTCCTTTGATGCCCCCAGTACTTTCATTTGCTTCATATACCTTGTCAGATGAATAACATGATCTGTCCTTCCATCATTCGTCTCAAGTGTTGGTAGCTTGAATTCAGGTGGATTCCTAGCCTGCCTAATTGTGGGTGCTAATGGGCTTCTATTCCCATCCTCCAAATCTTTATTCACCAATCCTCCTCTCATGGCCCGTTTGACTATTTATGCTATTCTATCATTGTCACCAAGCGGTAGTCTTTATTTGTTGCCTCTGACTTGCCCCTCGAGTTCTCAAGGGAATCTTGAAATATACTCTCTTGGACGAGCATTCATTCCTCTATCGATGCCAAATTGCATAGCACCGCCTAGTATTCTGCATGGAATTGAGACAACCTGATCCGAGGCATGCCCCCTAGTTCAGGGGTTGTTCTCGATGGCCCCACTCTATCAAATATCCTAGTTGCTCCGTTCCCATGACTCTGGCTCTGGACTTCCTCTGCTCCTGCTGCTCCGTGTTCACGATCCACATTTTCAGCATTCACTACAGATACATTCTCTTGACATTACAATCTAGCTTGTCCAATCTGTCTGAGTAGGTTCTGCATCGTTCCTCCTACCTTTTCAGTATCCCTTCTTGCATATCACCCATCATAATCTCCATCTCATCTCTGATGATGAAAATTAAGGTCTGATTAGCTCCTGAGGAAGCCTCCTGACTTCCTTCATGATGGCTGCTCATCGTTCTTTGTCTCCTTGTTGATTGCTTAGCCATGGCTTCCTAGATCCAAGTTCCTAAACCTTCAAATTCAAAATCCAAGCTTCAGAATCCCTGAGCGCTAGCTTTCTCAGTGAAAACACCAAAATGTTTTCATCAAAATTGGTCATAAACATCCAATTGCAGATGAAAGCACCAATTCATAGTCACAGATCACAGATAGAATATGTGAAGAGGATATAAATATGATGACTAATGAAATAAAAAAGAAAGCAGTAAAAAGACGAGATTTATAGTGGTTTAGCATTGTAGCCTACGTCCACTTTAAAGAGTTTGTTGTTTATTAATGATTTTCTACCGATTTACAACATTACAATCAATCACACTCAAGTCACAATGGAGTTTTAGCAGAGTAACGGTGTAGAAGAGCCAAAAAGTCCCTTTTCTGTAGGCGTAGGGGTGCTATTGATAGGTGTAGATCTATAAATATCTCCCTCAAAGCTTGGAATACTTCTTTTCACACGTGGGTGGGCCTACCAGATCGATCTGGGGTTGTTTGGGATTGATCCTGATCGATCCAAACTTCCTTTATATCGATCGAGATATGATCAAATGAAGGTGCGAAGGATCATGGTGGTTTTTTAGTGGATAAGAAAGAATCTGTGAAAATTTCATAGCATTTGGACTTATAGTTTTTGAGTTACGATCGATCCATGATTGATTTTGCAGGTAGGCTGATGGCTGCATATCTATTCCCCTTCATATCGATAGGCTGCGTATCGATTGGTCATGCAGCAACAACGTGGAGCGAGAATTCCATGGAGATCCATACTTCATGCTCGTGGACTGTTTCCTTTGGTTATACTACTTCCTTCGTATCGATGCTAGGTTGTTCCCATCCTATCGATGCCTGTATCTTGTCTTTGTATCGATGCCTATCTTTGGTTCATATAGGTCGTTTGGTCATTGGTTTGTATCGATACTTTGACCGATCGATACGATCGATATGAAACAGGAGGTTGTTGAGCAAATGAACTCAGATCGATCCAAGAGATGCTATTGTTTAATGGATTCAAACTGAAGGGTCTTGATGGATGGATACGAATTGATGCTTGTGGGCAAATGGATACGAAATTGAGGCAGATCGTATGGATATTGATCGATCATGACTCTGACTTGAAGTAACCCCTCCAGCGACTCGAAGTAAATGCTGAGATGACCTGAAGTAGCCTCTCTAGTGACTCGAAGTAAATGTTGAGATGACCCGAAGCAAGACAATGTTGATCCAAGAAGGTACGAAGCCATCCCCTTCAAAGAATGCCCTGTCGTGACCCAAAGCAAACACCTCTTTGACTCAAAGCAATCGTCCTAAAAACCCAAAATAAACCCCTTGTGATCCTGAAGTAGCTCAACCTTTGCTAAAAACCTATACTCAAGTATTCTATGCTGTTTGTCCATCGACTATGCTATATCCGGGCCTCATAATCAAGTTTATTATCCTTGATTGATCGTCCATCCATTTGTTTGAACCAAGACCGTGAAAATCCAGCTTCGATCGCTATGCAGTCGATTGTGTTAAATCCGCCTGTATGCTGCCTTTCCAAAAGGCGGGTTAACAATTATAATGAACGAAATCTTGACTATTTTAATAGTGGAAACTTGTAAAATGAAAAATTTGAAATTAGAAGCTAAGTCATTAATGGAACTATAAAGAAATTGGAAATTTATAACTTGTAAATCAAAAGATAATGAAAATTAAGAAGGTGTAAACTATTGAACATCTAGTTAACTAAATTTGAATAAGATAAATTTATGTAACATTCAATTACATTCTAAAAACAAATATAAACATGACTTGAAATATTGAAAAAGTTTAAATGTTAAATATAGATATATATTAGAATATTATACAAGTAAAATTTTAATAACAAAAATGCTTCGAAGTGAACGTATGTTATAAATGAAAAACTAAGATGTACAGGAAATGTTATAAAATGAGTTAATGTTTTGAAATGCTTAACTAATTAAATTGAATCGATAAATGTGAATACTATTTAAGTAGATAATTTTAAACCTAAGAAGATGTTGAAATGATTCACTAATAGATTTAATATTTGTTTATTTGTAAGTAGATGTAATATTAAATGATATTGTATGTGAAGATATGAATGTATATTAAAAAGTTAAGAAACTTAAGTTGAAATGATCCATGAATGAATGTTAATATTAATCAAGCTATATAAACAATAAATGTAGAATAACTGCAATGGAATGTATGTAGTACTTAAATAATGAATTCATGACTATTTAAATATTAAATGGAAAATAACTTATGTAAGTAAATGAATGTAAATAAACGAAAGATGATTCTGTATGAACAAATGAAAATTAAAATAAGCGGAAAGTGAATAATGTGAAAAGAAACTAATGGAATAAACTTAAAAACAATATTTAAATGTTGTGTAGTTTGGCTTATGGGATGTTTGGGAAGTGATACTTTAAATCGTTTAGGATGTACGAATAATCTATTATGTTCTCTAAGGCTGTTGAGCGTATGGTACACTTAGTAGTTTATTTATCACCTTATACGATGAAAAGTCTCTGAACCTGAACAAACCATTAGTTTTGAATTGCTATAGATGTCTGATGGATTCTTTGATTTCAAATAATAGTTGTACTATTTTGTTTGCAAATGACTATTGTGATGTTGTGTTGCTTTGTAATTGATTTAAACAACTTAAAAATTTCTCATTTTACATAAGTATTAACTTAAATTCAGGTTTATGGAAGCAATAACTACTGCTTTTGGTTTCATAAATAAACGTTGTTACCTGACAAATAGGTACGTTTCAAATTACAGTTTATAGTGATATTTTAGTGTTTTCCCGTGGTTTAGGATGTTTTATTATTGAAATATGATATGTATATTGTTATCATTGATATTATTGTTTTTCCGGACCTAACCGTGCAAAGGAGGAGACTCTACCGAAGTTTTTTGTGAATTTAAGACAAATTTTTTTGTGAAAGTAGAAATATTTTCAAACTCTTATTAAACTTGAATATGAAGATTTGATTGTGTATAAATTAATATATTTTATTTAAAATATTTAATTATGTAAGTTTAAAGTGTTTATAAAATTTAATATTGTTAATAAATCTATGTCAGTTCTTAATACCTTCTTTTCCCTTTTTTAGGATGAAAAGTTTTGAATAAGGGAGAGAGTAACGACCCGTAATTTTTGATAATTAAAATATTAAATTAATTAAGATTTTTCAATTTAATATTATGAGAAAATTAAAATTTTTGATTTATTAATGAGAAAAATAATTAGGATATGATTCAATAATGATTGTTTGAATGTTTTGACCATTATTGTTTTACGTAATTTCAATCAATTGAAATAATTGTAAAGTTAAATTTGGTTAGAAATTGTAAATAAGGAATACATTTAATGTTGATTAATAATGCAATTGTATATTATTTTATTTAATTAGTTTTGGTATATAATGTGAAATCAATTATTTGTATGTAAATTTATAATCTCGTTGTAAAGCTATAGAATAAGAATGTTATAAAAAGTGAACTAGTGTCAGACGAATTCATATTGGTATTGGATGATTGAATAATAAGATGTAAATCAAAATAAATGAATTTATTTGAATGTAAACTATAATTAATGAATTTATTGCAATTGAATGCTCTAATTAGTGCAATATTTCATATGGGATTTGACATGAAAAAATTATTTTAAAATATTATAAATTTATATGTAATCAAGAAATGATAAAGTTGTTAACTTTTAATTTAGAATTTGAAAAGTGATTAAAACAATTTCATAATAATTTATTTAATTGTGAAAATAGCCATTTTGACCACTGTCTCGGATTCCAATGAAACCAGTTTCATTGGATCCATAACAGTGAATTATTGTAGGATTTCAAGTTACGTAGCGATCAGATTGTCATTTGATTGTGCGGGCCTGTAACGCATAGAAATCAATTTAATGAATTCAATTTAAGTAAGCTGATTTTAAAAGCTAACTTCTGCATATAATGGATTTTGGCTTTGAAACTAGTTCCATTGAGTTTAAAAATATCAAAAACATAGAGTTTGATATATTGGATTACCTACTTTCATTTCAAAAGCGAAACGGGCTTTTCGGGTTCGCGTGATCGTTTCAACCAATACGATCAGTCCATTCATTCTTATCCATCTTAGTATATATAAATAGATTTCGAATCTGAAACCCTAGAAGCCTTTTTCTCTTATTTATATATGTACATTCTCATCTGTTTCTTTATTCCAATGGTAGAAACCAAATTCCAATTCAAAACTCTAATTTTCAAATCAAAAATCCTCATCAAACGATCAAAATCATCAGCGTCACTTCGTTCATTTCCAGGCGAACTTTCCATCATGAAAGTTGTTCGCTCGGCAAGATGAAGATGATGATCGGTCAAGATCGTCAACGGAACATCGAGGCGACCAGAAATCACCAAAAACCCTCAGATCTTTTTCATCCAAATTCAACACCTACAGTCGACGATGGACAATGGTGCCGGAGGAAAGTTGGAGAGGACGATGGGGCCTAGACTCGGCCAAAGTTTGGTGATCATCAGTGCACTGTAGGGGTTGGATTTCGATGTTGAACAGAGATGGTAAGATGGGTTCTCGTGGTCGATTGGTGGCACTGGAAAAGGTCAGCCATCGGCGTAGGCGTCGGCGAGGTGGGGCTATCAGCGACAGCATTGTGGTGGGTTTCAATCAGAGGTAGGCGGTGCGGCGAGCATTTGAACGGAGGTGGCACTTGGGAAACACAATTCTAGGTTATGCTGAAAGGAGATAGGTTTTGAGCTGTTAATTGAGTGATTGTGGTATGCTTAATTACCCTAATTAAGTAATTAAATTTTATATGTAAATGTTTTAAATTTAATCGATATTTAATTGAATTTATAACTCTTTCGTATGATGGCAGATTCAAGTATGGTTTCTTACGTTGGTTTCGTATCAACGTCGCCATCTAGACTTTGGAGTTGATGTCGTGTTGATTTGTTTTTGAAATTTTTTAGATCCAAACAAAGGTGAATGATTTAACCCACTCACAACTACTAAACCCTCTTATGTTAGTTAAATTAAACTTATGATGTGATTAGAAATTTATTGATTGTTGTTTGGTATTTTAAATTATCATTTGAATTTAATTTGAATTTATCTAAATTGAATTTCCATTTAAATTAGTATTGAATTTAATTTTCAGTTAAATACCTGATAATGATAACCAGTTTATTTCTTGTGATTTATTGGCTGATTTGAATGATGATTGTGATGGATGTTTAATTGTTGATATTTCAATGATTGGATATCATATTTATTTTATATATTGTTATCACACTGGAAGTTCCCTTAGAATTTGTTAGGAAATCACTATAGGTTGAAATGATACATACCTGAATGGTCTTATAGATTAGGGAAAAATCGTTATGGGTTGAAACGATAAACTCGGGCATTTTTATGGATTTTGAATTTTAATCGGGATTGCGGGTTGAAATGATTTATATCTGTAAATTTAAATTATTGCGGATAGAAATGATATACATCCGTATCACTTGACCATAGGATAGAAAATTATATATGGATGCCGGATTGATTAAATTAAATGATTTTAAAATCTTGGATTTGGATATTATTACATGTTATGGTTTTAAAGAAAATAAATTTTAGATTTATATGAATTTAATTATTTTTTCTAATTCAAGCTTTGAAAGTTAGATTATTTTGAAGATTGGATCTTAAAATTTAACAATGAAGTTAAATTAGATTTAAGTAGTTTAAATAAATGCATTGAAATTTGGCTTGAAATTGATATGAATTGAAATGGTTTTTGATTAGAATGGAATTGAATTTATTTGAATTGATGAATCGAAAATGAAGTTAAAGTGAATGTTTCAAAAATTGTAGTTATTTTGAATTGAAATTGAAATCACATTGATTTGGGACTAAATCGAAATTTGAGTAATTTGAATTGAAAGATTAAAATTGTGTTTTGTTGATTAGAAATCTGGATATGGTCCTGATTTGTTAAAAATGGAAGTTTGATTTGATACTATTTTCAAAATAAATCTATTTTCATATAAACTGTTTTAAAATATATTATTTTAAATTTTCGGATTGTTTAGATTTTCAAAACTATTTACTATATAAGCCATTTCCAGTATTCAAACCATTTTATCTTAAACTATTTTTAACTGTTTTAAAATCCTTAAAAACTATTTCAAACTATAAAAACTAATTTAAACTATAAAAAACCTATTTTAAACTATTAAAAATAATTTAAACTATTAAAAATTATTTTAAGCTATCAAAAACTATTTTAAACTATTTTAAACCATTTTAAAGCTATTTAAACTATGTATAACTATCCAATATATAAACTACTTTTAGTATTCAAACTGTTTAAGTTGGAACTGTTATGATTTAGATTTAATTTATTTAAATGCGAATGTTTTGATATGTCGGTTTAATTTATTTTGTGGTTATGATTTTGAAATGAATATGATTTAAAGTGAATATAATTCGAAAGTGATATGATTTCAAAGTGAATATGATTTCAAAAGCGATATGATTTTGAATTGAATATGATATTTTGATATCAAATATAAATTGGTTTTTGAAAATGTAAAAGAACCAACCGGTGAGACATAAGCGTTTGGTTGTTAAAGAGACCGAGATCGAATATTATCATACTCTCTTCCAATACCAAAAACCACTTTAACAACTGCCTATGTGGTGGAGAATCTAGAACAAAGTAGGATGGTTAGGTGAACACTATTGTATAAGGTACGAAGCTGCCCTGACACCCTTGGGTCAGCTTGAGATGAGTAAAACAGAAGCCATGCCGGGCCAAGTGAGGACGCACCTCCGATCAGACATGCTTCTTCGATACCATATTTATTACTTTGTGATTGATTTGGTGGCCACCCCTCGATTTGATTATGTGATTGTGCTCCATGGTGGGTGGTAGTAGCTACTATGCATTACCACTTGTCCAAATTCGCAAAACAGTAGATCCTGCCCTGGGCATTGCCTCGCATGCCTTTTCATATGCCTTATCGAGCCTATTACGAGTTTGGTTTGTGTCGTACTTATGGAGTGCTCCTTGGTAGCCCACCCATTTACGGTGGAGTTTAAAATACTGTATAGACCACGACATTTATATAAAATGTGTTAAGGGGGACATGGGTAATTCCTTAATGCTATTTTAATACTTTACCGTTGACATTTAACGGATCCTTAGGAGATGGAATCCCAAACATCTCTTAAGTTACTGCATGCACGTTAGACACTGGATAGGAGATGTTAAACCCCGTAACCATTTCTAAAGCTGTTACACTCATATTTATTTATTGTTGATTTAACTTACATAAGATCTTTTAGTTTTGAGTTGAGTGTTTTGTCTTTTCCTTATGCTCGGGTCAGTCAGAGTTTTTCAGTGTATTGAAGACCATTTTAATTGGAGGATGAAAACGGGATTTGCCTACTATTTATTATTATTTATCCCACTACACCATGTTGTTCCGTTGCATTATTTATTTATTCCTGTTATATGTATAACTCTGATTGTATTGTAAACTGTAATCAAATGCATTTGTAAAACAGCTTCATGAACTGTTTATTTGATTATTATATTTTGTCATTCGGCTATGAGATTCTGTGTTTTGTTTTGTTTTTCTTCCTTTTCTCTTCTTTTCCTTATTTACCCCATAACAATCCTCCCTTTTGAATGGTTTGTATTCGAAATGTGTGTTTTATTGTCAATTTAAACCTCCAAAAAGGCAGGTTGTTACAAAATGTATATGCAAGCCTTCAATGAGAGGGTACTTCAACATAAATTGGGAGCATGGTTTCTCACCCATATGTCAGGGAATATAGGGTTTGCCTTATTGCAGTTTTTGTAGAAGTTCTACATGCCTATAATACAAGAGGTAGTTTTTTCTACCCAATTTCCTTCAGCCTTGTTCAATCACTTTTTGAAGATGATCTTAACAGTTTTGTTGGCAGCCTCAATGGCTCCATTAGCCTTAGGGTAAGCTATAGACAAAAAGCTTTTGATAATCCCATTTCTATTACAGAATTTAGTAAATTATTCCCTTTCCAATTGAGTTCCATTAATAGATATTATCATGTATGGAATTCCAAATCTGGTAATAATATTCTTGATTACAAACTTGAGAACTTTTCCTGATGTGATATATGGAAGTGGTTCTGCTTCTACCCATTTTGTAAAATAATCAATGCTACCTCTGCACATTTAGCTCCACCTTTGGATATAGATAGTGGGCCGGTTAGGTCAATTACCCATACGTTGAAAGGCCACGAGATTAAGAATGAAATCAATTCGCTTAGTGGAAAACGTGAGATCTTAGAGAACTTTTGGCACTTTTCAAACCTTTTCATATAATCGATGGCATGACTAGCCATCCGAGACCAATAGAAGCCTTGTCTCATAACTTTCTTGACTAACTTTATGCCATTATAATGATCTCCATAGAATTCTTCTTGTGCTTTTCTTAGTAATTTTGCTCCTATTTCTAGATTAACACATTTTAAGTACGGAAGTGAATATCCTTTCTTGTGGAGTATTCCATTGGTCATGATGCAACTTGGAGGTTAGTGTTTTATTCTTCTTGCTTCTTTTCTCTCTATTGGCAGTTTTCCATTTATCAGACATCCAAAAATGGGCGTCATCTAATTTTTCTTATATTGATCATCCGTCTTTGGATGAGAAAATTTCTCTTGGAGTGTTTCATTTCCATTTTCTAATTCCTCGTCTGCATGTGCTAATGCTTGTGATCTGCTTAATATCATATATTCATTTCTTGATTCGGGTGCCTTCTCTTTTATATTAAGGTTTGGTTGATAGCCTACCGGTATAACTCATGTACTTGGTGCTCCCCGTGAGCTAGCCAATTTAGCCAAAAAATTAGCTAGAAAATTCTCCCCTCTTGGTACTCGGTGTTTGGGGAAATCCTCAAATTGAGTTTACATTTTTAACAACTTCTTAACATATAAGACCAATTTGGCATCCTTTATTTGATAGGTTTGGTTCATTTTATTTACAATTAGTTAGGAATCACTAAAAATCTCAATTCTAGGGATCTTTAGTTGTAGGGCCAGGGTAAGTCCTGTCGCTATTGATTCCCATATTTTGCTGCATTATTATTGCTGAAAATCCCAGTTTCATTGCAAAATGACAAACGATACCCATCATGGGTAATAACTACTTATCTTGCTCCAGCACCTTGTTCATTTGAAGCTCCATCCACAAACAATTACGATTTTGGCTTTAAATCCTTCTTCTTTTCTGATTGTTTTTTAATGAGCCCTATACATTCATTAACAAAATCAACTAAGGCTTTTCCTTGAATCACCGCTCGAGGTTGAAATTCGATATCATATTGGCTGACTCTACTCCCCATTTTACCAATCTTTCCGAAGTTTTGGGTTTATTAAAAACTTGCTTATGTGGTAAGTTGGTTAAGACCTTAATTGAATATGCTTGGAAGTAAGCTCTTAGTTTTCGAGTAGTAAGCATCAAGCAGCATGCCAATTTCTCCATTGCAGGATATTCAGTTTGTGCATTTTTGACTCTTCTGTTCGTGTAGTATATTAGAAGTTGAGTTCCCACGGCATGTTCAGAAACTAGCATATAGTGGTAAAGGCTTACCACCTCTATAGGGCTAGATAAAATTGATGGTTTTTCCAAATGATCTTTCAGCTCCTTAAAGGCTTTTTGACAATCATCACTCCATTTAAAACATTTCTTCTTCTCAATCACATCGGAGGACGGGATGCATTTGTCGCTGGCTATGAAAATAAATCTATTCAATGCTGCCACTCTTCCATTTAGGCTTATTACATCTTTACTTGTCTTAGGTTCTGCATATCTTTAATAGCTTGAATTTGGTCAGAGTTGGCTTCGATTTCTCTTGCACTGACAATATATCCCAATAACATTTCGAACTAAATTCCAAAGGAACATTTTTATGGGTTAAGCTTCATCCCATATCCTCGTACATCGAACATTTCTTCAAGATCTTTCAGATAGTTTCTTTCCTCTTGAGATTTTACCAAAATATCATCTACATATACTTCCAAGATACGATCAATTTGTTCTCTGAACATTACGTTTACCAATCTGAGGTATGTCATTTGGCATTCTTCAATCTGAAAGACATTACTTTGTAGCAACATGTTCCCCAATCTATTATAAAACTAGTATTCACCCCCATTATGTTCGAACATTGGAATCTGGTTGTATCTTAAATAAGCATCCATAAAGGATTACAGTTTATGCCTACTTGTTACATCGATTAATTGATCTATCCTTGGGGTAGTGGTCCATTGGACATGCTTTATTCAAATTAGTATAATCGACACATGCCTTCTATTTCCCATTAGATTTTTTGACTAGTACCGAATTGGCTAACCATCTTGGATAAAGTACTTCTATGATGACTCCGTTCTCAAGCAATTTTTTAACTTCTTTTTTCAAAGCATTAGATCGAACTTTGTTGAATTGTCTTTTCCTCACCGAATAGGTGTGATACTCAGATCTATATTCAAAGCATGACACATGATGGTTAGATATATTCCAACCATATCTGAATGGGACTAGGGAAACGCATCTTTGGTAGATTAAAGAAATTGAATTATTTTCCCTTTAAGTTTGCTATCCAAATATTTTCCAATTTTTATAGTCTTTGTTGCATCAACTGGATCCCAGCATATCTCTTGAAGATCTTTTGTCGACTTCATTTTTTCTTGTTCATCTCTACAATCTAATTCAGTGATGATCACCTTGTCTTCTATTTTTTCTTCCACTAGGATTGTTTCTCTTCTCTATCTTTTGTTTTCAGGACAGTCCAATTTTCTCAATGCATGCGTAGACCTTGTTTTTTCTTTGGATGATGGGCTTGAAGAATCATCATCCAAAGGCTTTTTAATATCAATTTTTATTAATTTATTTTTCTTCAAGTCATAAGAAGAAATATCGTCTCATTTATATTGCTTAAGAATGGTAAAGTACATTTCACGAGAGCTAAATTGCTCCCCT
This sequence comes from Allium cepa, assembly GCA_030765085.1. Lineage (NCBI taxonomy): Eukaryota > Viridiplantae > Streptophyta > Magnoliopsida > Asparagales > Amaryllidaceae > Allium > Allium cepa. The sequence goes on from CM060931.1 coordinate 449,771,854, forward strand.
CTCACGGTTCCCCATCCGGTTCTACTCAAGAACTTTACCATCAGATACTTTGGTGAGACAAAAACATCAACCTCATTAAAGCTAGCCTCCCAAGAAGGTGTTATAATAAGAAGGCTGACCTATGATGATGAAGACAGTCTTGAAGGTCCTGGAACGTGGTGGAATTTCCATTTGCACAAGAAGTCTTATCTTCTCAATAGAGGTTGAACCTTTGTTATTGAATCCAAAAATGGGCTTATAACTCGGCTTTAATTTCTCCTTTGGAATTCCCATATGGTCGAATGTATGTTTAAAGATCACGTTGAATGCACTTCCAGTATCCACCAAAATTTTGGTAACCATAGAGAGTCCAATTTATGCAGTGATCATAAGAAGATCATTGTATGGATGACGAATTCCTCTTATCCCTTGTAGAGTGATGGTTAAGTTATGCATTTGGATTTGGAACCTTGAATTTTTAGCAGCAACTCTTTCTGAATAGAGAAAATCCCATATTTTGCTTCTCTAATGTAGCAATTTATCTCTCCTCTACCGCTTCCAGCAAGGTGTGGGCTTCCATTGATAATGTAATGACCTCCCTTTCGACCATTGATAGTTGACACCAAATGCATCCACGGTATTCCATTGTCGAACATCTAATCGCCCAAAACGCATATTGTTAGGGTAAAAAAGAAAAATAAAAGGAATAAGAGAAACATAATCTCACAACAGAACAACAACATATTATATAACAAAGACAGTAAAAGCTACCACTATAAAATATGTAGTATATCAGAGTTAAAAGCAAACGTACTAGCCTGGATAATTATAACTTCTTGACCTTACAATTGCTGATGGTATATATAATAATACGGTAGAAAAAAATTCTATGGCAGATGAACATCCAGCCCTACACTATAAGCTTTATGTCCCACCAATGATAACCTAAAAAAATACTCAGTCTGACCGAAGCATTATAATAAAATAACATCTAGATGAGTCTGGAAATACTAGCATAAAGAAACTCAAGTAATATGATGGACATATAATAACTCTATGAGACCATGCCACTAATACAGAATGGGTTTTACCTTACAAGAACAACTTCTACACAGGAATGAATGGAAACAAATTAAAACAAAACCCAAACTTGAAAGAATGGGTATAAAGAAGATAAAAATCCAAATCTAAAGAATTGGCACGAATAACTAAATATCAAGAAGAGCTCCAGTCACTTCTCAATGCAATTAAGAAAACGATTCAAAGATTTGCATCAACAAAAAGGAAAGAAAGTATCCAAATTACTAGGAGGGTTGTAACGACCCAGAATTTTAAACTATTTAAATTGAAAATATTTAATTAAATTTAAATATTTGAATGATGATTTGATTTGAATTGCAAATTATCAGAATGAATTTAGCGATTAAATTATAAAATTTAATCTATTGGAAGTTGATTAAAAAAATTTGAATCTTCAATTTTAAGCCGATTAAAATTATTTCAAAGGCTTGTAAAATTCATATTGATAATATTGAAGATTATAGAAGCTTCAGAATTTAATTTGAAAGTGAATTGTTCAGTTTTGAAATTATATCATTTGAATCGATATTTAAAATAGCCGTCCAAGGCACAGTCTCGGAATTCGACGAAACCAGTTCCATTGGGTCCGTAATATTGAATTATTCTCGGATCTCAAATTTCGTATTTTTCTGAGTTAATATGTGAGCACACGACACATAAACGCGTCGAAATTTTCAACGATTTAAATTTAAATTTAAATTTAAATTTAGTCAAACATCACGTTATATTCCTTAAATTACGCCTAAACTTTTGCTTAAAATCACGATGGTGATCGTGTAAAACCATGCCTCCTTCACGTCTTAAAATACTCATCTCCCTCTCTCAGAAATCAAAAGCACAGAAGAAAATAAAAATGGCCTCAGCCTTCTGTATTCGCAAACGAAAACTCAATAAAAAAAATAATAATAAATGGCCGCGTTTCTTCCCTCTTTCGAAAATCATGGCCGAAACCAGAAACAAAATAAAAAAAAAACCACAAATCAATGGCGACGCGGCCTGGGTAGCTAGGCGATTGGGTCGGCGCTCGTATGGATGTGGGTCGCGCGTTCGATCGATGAAGGCGGCATGGGTTTCGCGGTCAACTGGGATGGCGTGCGCACGGCACGAGGCGAGGCTTCCAAACGTGGTCGCGCGTGGGATGTGATGGCGGCGGCTACTCACGCGCGCGTGGTGATGTCGCGCGATAGAGAGGGGTTGTTCGTGGGGGCATTTCGTTTTGGGTCAATGGGAGAGAGGATCGAGAGCAGCGTTCGAGGTATTGAAGCACGGGCGGCGGCGAACGATAGGGGGAAGCTAGGACGTGGCGCGCGCGCGTAGGGGGGGGCCTGTAACAGTGAGGTAACAATCTATGTTTACCAATTTTTAATTGAATAACATATATTTTTGTTGAAAGAAAATGAAAAAAAAAAGAAAGAAAAAGGATGTTCACTGTAAAGGATAAAACTTTGAAACTGTGAAAGATATATATGGATATATGGATAAAACTTTGAAAAGAAAAAGAATAAGAAGTTGTTAAAAATTTCATTTTTTAAAATATATAAATTATTTTAGTTAAAATAATTTATTAAAAAGGAAAACTTAGTTTTAAAAATAAATTAAAATAAAATGATTGGTTAAGTGGTTATAAAATAAATAGTTTACGATAATAAATTTGTTTTATCTATTTTAGTTACTAAAAAGATAATCTTTAGTTAAAATTAAATCTATAGTTAATTTTTTTTTTTTTTTTAGCAAAGCTAGCCGGCTTTAAAGTGGGCCGTGCCACTGTATATAAATAGGGGAGAACAGGTGCTCTACACATGCGCAGAGCAGCTATGATGGAAAAAAGAAAGAAGAAAAAAAATTAAAGTACAGGAGTTAGACAGAAAAGCCTAAACTACTAATACAATAGAATCATTCTTCCAGAGAAGAGGAAGAATGACGTTGTCCATCAATCACTGACGGACCAATAACATGCGAAAACCCAGCGAAGAGAGCAGCCAATCGAGGGTCATAACCAACCGAACCAGGCGAGTATAGATATTTCCTATCCCAAGTGACATCGTAAAACTTACTTTTGTTCTCCTCCCCTAACTCACCATCAGTAATGAGGCACAATCCTTCACCCACAATATGATACATAAGATAACGACTCTCGCCACCAGTCTCAGAAATAAAGGCATAAAAAATGTCCTTCTCAGGTGAATATCTCATGTCAGAAGGAGAGTGAACCCAAGCACGCTCATCCGAAAACCAGGAAATCATATCAGAAGCGGTAGCAGAAGGTTCCACCTCAAGAGAAGAAGGAGGCGAGCCAGAGCTAGGGGAAAGAGCAGGCACAGACCCAGAAGGAGCAACCTCAGCCAATGGGACAGCAAAAGGATTCACAATAGGGGGGTCTAAATCTGGAGCAAGAGGCACATCAGCTAAAGGAACAGAAGGAGCAGGATCAGCAACCTTCCTAACCCAAGTACGGCAAGGAGGACGAGGAAGAGGCGTCCGGTGAACGAAGGGGACAACCAGTCCAGGACAGGCAACAGCACAATGACCAAAAGACTGACAAGAATCACAAATCTCAGGTTTCCAACTATAGCGTACTCTAACTTCAGCTATATGTCTCTCATCAAGTTTGACCTTTAAAACCAAAGGCAAGGGTTTGTCAGGAGTGATCTCAATTAGAGCTTTGGCATATACAAGCTTCTTTCTGGCCACAGTATTAGAATCATAACATATCACCTTACCTACCAGACCGGCAAGCCAGTCAATCCCAATTAGAGGCTGGAGAACAGAAGGAATATGAGAAAAATGGGCCCAGACGGGAATAGATAACACTTGTTCCTTCGCACGATCCACCGTGGGACTCCACGTAGTGATAATGAACGGTTTACCATCAATAAGGAGAGGGTTAGCTTCCAGAATACGTTGCCTTTCATCATTACGCGCAAACTTAAAAAAGAACATTTCATTATCATAGTGTACAGACAAACCACCTTTAGGCTTCCACACCATATTACACCTAGATTTAACTACGTGATAGGGAGGATTAGAATCAAGAAAGAAACCAACCAAATGGTCTTTCCAAAAGTCCACGCCGGCCTCAATTACCTCAACGGGTGGAACCATAGCTCCATCGTTCTCAACTAATTCAAAACGACGAGGAGAGTGAATACCCGCATTACTAGGGAGCTTGGTAAACAATGAAGACCAACTAGATGCAGGCTGTGCCAGAGCAGGGACAAGCGGGTCTTGTGATACAACTGTCATAGGTTTTTTTGCATTGTCAAAACATCGAACAGATGATGTGCCACCCAAAATAGCTTCAGAAATTGTCTTGCTTCCCAATCTAGTATCAATACTGATATCCGTATTAACAACAGAATCCGTAGACACCGAAGTATAACAAGTATCATTCTCAATAACAGCGGCCGTAACCACCCCCTTATCCAAATTACAGCCAGGCCTATCAGGTAAATCATTAACAACTTCCAAACCAGAGTCAACAGGAAGACTCACGGCCAATGTCGACCAAGCGTTCGAAGGCGAGGCAGCTAAAAACGTTGACAAGGAGGACTTACCAGAATTAGGCATCGGTCCAAGCACCGAAGGCAAGGACGAGACAGAAGACGCGATTTCAGACAGCAAACCTGACAGCGGCAACGGCGAAACAAGCTCAGCAAGAGGCAAATCCGGTGCACAAATCGTACGAGCAGAAACCAAAAGCTCGCCAGAAATACGAGCCAGATCTGAAGACAAAGACGAAGGACGCGAAGACTTGGTCTTCGGCATGGAATGAAGGGAGGATGTGTGAGAAGAGAAAGATGGGTGGAAGGGGAGGGGATCAGAAAAAAAGGAAGGGAGGGGACTGAAGTTACAGAGGAGGCGCGAAAAAAATCGTCAATCGCCATTTACAGTAAGCCATTAATTAGTTTCAAGGTTTTTGTTTTGCTATCAAGTTTTAAAAACTTTGGGGACCAAAACTTTGGGGACAGGGAGACTATGTCGCCCTGACCTTTGGTTAAGCCGGTTTTAAAGTGGCCGTGCACTTATGTCTCATACTTGTGGCCGCTGGGAATCGAACCTGTGCCACCACAACAAGATGCAGCAACTCACCTCATGTCGTAAACCACTGGACCACTAGTACTTGACACTATTGATTTGGGAAGAGAGTGGTTTAAATAAATTATAACTTAAATAAATCTATAGTTAATTAAGTTATTAAAAGAGAGTTTGGTTAATTAAATTAAATTTTTAGTTAAAATAAATTTATTTAAGAAGAAAGTGGTTTAAATAAAACTATTGATTAATTAAACAATCAAGAGCGAAAAATTTATTATTCGATCGTTTCGAATATTAATTGAGTTGTATAATATTTATACAAGGTGTAAATGAAGAAAATCGAGTCAAGAAGGAAATGGATTGCTAATAAAAGAAAAGGTGAGAACTTCTCACTCAAAAGGATTTATTTAAATTTTAAATAGTTAGATTTAAAATTTGTTGATTGAATGATTGAATGCTTGTATGATGATTGTTATATATGTATATTGAATGTGAATAGACCCTATACGCCGTTAGTAAGCGGAGGTTATTTATTACACACATATACTGCGATATTCCACATCGAAGTGGAATTGGTATTATATTATATATATAGCAATATATATATATATATATGCATATGTATATATTGCAGTTGATTGATTTCCCGCATTTGTATAGCGGATGAGACCCTATTGCGCCGTTATTAAGCGGATAATATTTTATAAAATCCCATATACCGCGATATTCCGTCTCGAAACGGAATTGGTATTGTGCTAATGTCTGTGGATGCAGGGAAACAGGTTGGAGGGATCCAACTGGATTCCTCACAAATATTTATTGACTTTAGATATTGTGATGTTTGATTGTTTATCATATCGATATATGATATTGGAAAGTCGTGATTGACTATTTGATGTGTTGCATCATCGGATCCAATTTTTGAAGTTTAAAAACAACGATTTTGATTTCTAAAGTGATTTTTGGAAGTAAACGTTTATAAAATATTTTTGGAATTGATCCATTATAAATAAATAAACGTTATAATCTTAATGTTATAAAAATTATATTTTTGAGAAATACAGTTAAAAGTTGATTTTTGAAGATATGAGATTAATGATTTTATAAAATAGCTTAAACTGGAATTGCTGAATTTATTATAAAAAGTTTAAAAATAGGATTTATAAAATTTGATTATTTTATAAATCAAAATGATGAAATTATAAGGGAGTTCAAAGACGTTTTAAAATAGTAATATAAATTGATTTATATTAAAAGATTTATAAATTGATATTTATAAATTAAAAATATTTGAATTATAAAACGAGCTTTTATAAGTGTTAGAAAGAATTGTGAGTGAATTTCATAAATGAATGAAATTTATAGAATTATAAACAGTGAAGTTATAAATGAAATTTTATAAGCAGTAGGTTTATAAAATTTATAAAGTTATTAAAGGCATGGATTTGGATAAATAAATGAATCTTAGAAGTTATAAGATTTATAGATTTGGGAAGTTTGAAGGAATGATTTTGTAAATAAATAAATTATAAGTATTTGACTTATAATATGAATTTTTAGTATATCATTGTGATATGAATTGAGATAGGTTAATAAAGGAATTTATAAAAGGAGTTGATATAAAATAAATAGAATAGAATTTATAAACGTTGTTTTATAAATTCGAAACGACTTACTTTGATAAGTAAATAGTTGTAACTTGTTAATAGAGTTATATTCACGTTTTGAATAGTGAATAATCCTTTAAAATAAAAGGAATAGAAATGATGAAATTGGTTAATAGGTATATTCACGTTTTTGAATAGTGAATAATATATTTAAGAAAATGTTTTGGATGTGATGTTTTAAATAGAATTAAAACGATCTAAAGATGTTTTAAAAATGTATAGAGATTCGAAATCATAGATTTCAACATTTATTGTTGAAATAGACGTTTTCGAGAAATAGAAGGAAATGGTAGATTATAACACTGTTGTTATAATAAATGATTTCCGAAAGGAAATGTTTTGTATAGTATTGGGATTTATATATCTATTTTAATTTCGAATCCCTATACTAGTGATTTTGGGTTGTCGTAACGATGTTTTACGCAACAATCGTTTTGGCCCAAATAAATATGGTTAAGTGAATGGTTTCCTTAAAGAATGAAATATATACTTAATTTCGATTAGAGTATATTAAATATTTTCTAAGCATAGAAAATAAAAAGGCTTGTGAATTTCTTATAAATAAATAAGTATGGAAATGTTTTTCCAATATTAAGTGAATATTTTGAATTTATCTTTTTGAAGATAAATTGAAATGAATATTTGAAAACGAATGGAAATCGTATATTCATAAATATTTTGGAATGTAAATTCAATATAGAATTTATAAATGAAATTGGGAAATTGGGTTTAAAAATAAATATTGATTTATTTTTTGAAGTATGGAAAGTTTATATCTTCTAAAGATATTTTTGGAAAATAAATAATTTGGAAAATTATTTGGAATCTGGTGATGTTGGCATATCTATTGATAGTTCTTTAACCAACTATCAATATTTACCTTTAAATAGGTATTTGTTGTGAATTGCTTGAATTTGAATGCCACACTTATTTTTTTTTTAAAATAAGCGCTCACTATTCGGGTTAACCAGGAAAGGACCTTGGGGTCGTATAACCCATTCCGAATATGTGATACGTCGTTATGAATTGCATTTGAAGATCGGTGTTGAAGACCGGATATTTTCAAAAACGTAAGGGTTTCTTGTTGATTGTCTCTGCACTGGCTGATCCCCGGTATTGAGATCTCCATATGTGATGGGAAATCCAAACGTGATTAGAGATTATTCGGATTGCAAGGACTTCTTTGTAAGTGCCTTCGGTTCTGTTCGTGCCCGGAACAGACTTGTATGGATTGTGTGTCTGACATTACAAATTGAGATGTAAAGCCGATTTCTTTCAAATATATTTCTGTTGGTGGCGGAGAATTTATTCTCTTAGCTTAACACCCTTCTCTGAGACGTACGAGCTCAGAGGTTATATAGTTGAAGGTTATCAGCGATATACTCCCAATCTTGGTAATGTGACATACTGAGTGTTGCTGTAAATGATCATTGTGTTGATTATTTGTGATAGGATCATTTATTTGATCGTCTATCTTGGTGATCATTTCTATGATCATTTGTTGACCCAAAGCACGGCTTTTGTATAAAGTGTGTTTTTGTGGACGAGACTTCGTCGAGCCTCACACCCCGGAATGGTCAAAACAGGAAAGAAGCAGCAAGGTTATGAGGGGTAGCGCCCTTTAGGATATGTGCATTTCCTTCTGGAAAAGGGTGATATCATGGTATGGAGCCCAGATACTTACTCATGTTGAAAACACTTTATGATTGTGTGAATTGATTGCGAGCGCTCGGTGAAAGGTCCCAAAGGACCGGGGATGGCATATTCGGTCAGTTGTTACTCAGTTAGGGGTAATCCGGCCTTGTGTTGGTAGAGATCCGGTTTGGTTCTCGGGGATGTCCATCCAGAGGCATTCTCATGTGGCAATGGGAAGTTCCTTGGCCTGATCATTCGTTGGAAATCCAAAGAAACAATACGAGACTTGTACGGTTTTAGTTGTATAACCTGCTATGGAATGTGGCGGTAACCTGCTATTGAACATAGTTAGGTATATTAGGCATACGATAATGGTCGTATGTTGGCTAAGATTTATATTCTACTTTTGAAATATTTTCCTACACTATGCACTAGTAATAATATCAAATGTTCTTTTTAATACGTATCAAGCATCTTTGACTATCATAAGGAGAAATCTCCTCCGATTCTGCGTTTGCATGTGTGTGTGTGCGGGAGGCCTTATGGTAGTCTCAATTTTAAAAGCATTGCGAATTGACTTTAAAAATATTCCTCTATTTTGATTTTAAAGAAAAATAAACTGTTTTAGTTCCCACACCAGTCACATGACTGACTCGGAGTTTATTGTTTTCCTTCCTAAACTCTGGGTGCCCACCAATTTTCACACGGGCAGTCAAGAGTTAGGTTTATCAGGATATTCTGGAATTCAGAAATTGCTGGAGGCAAGCTGGATGGCATGGCGTATTACTAGTATATAGTACTTCTTTTTCCGCTGCATTGTTGTTGTTTGTTGTTGTACACTCTGATGATATGATGTAATGTAATGTAATAACTGATATAGTTCTTTGTTTAAAGATTATTCATTTATCTATTATATGTTGTTCCGCTGCGAATTGTGAGATTCTGATATTGTTCTATTTTCTGTTTTCTGTTCCGTTCTATTTTCTTTTCTCTCCTTTTTACTATCTTCTTTCTTCTACTTCTTTTCTTTTTTTCTTAAAACCCATAACATTTCGGTTTTTCGGCAACGAAAAATCGCTATCGTTGCATTTGGTATCAGAGCATATGGTTAAGCGACAACCATGGTTCTGTTGGGTGTTACTCGTTAGAGATAGAGTCAGTAGTACTCTAGAATGAGTTTGAGTGTAATAATAGATATGAGCGCGTATTTGTTAGTGAATATAAAATTATTTTTGAATCGGGTAAATAAGGTAATTTTGCCCAAAACTATTTTTGGTATAGAAAAGAAATGATTTTCTATGAATTATTATAGTATATGGTTGCATGATTGTTAGGAAGTGATAATATTGAATTATTATCATTAGTATATGGAATTAAATAAAATGGATTGAATTCAAGTAAACTAACTTGATAAATTCTTGGACTAATGAATTGGAATTCGAATTGGTTAAATTAAAAATTAGTCGTGAGCTAAATTTGAAGATAAATTTGAATTGTATATAAATTCAAGTAAGTAAAAGAAATAAATTGAAATTCCCTTTGTTAGTAATTAAGTAAATTCGAGATGAATTGAATATGGAAATTGAAATTTGAAATGAATTAGTGGATGAAACAAATTTAAAGTAGTAATATGAATTAGTAAATGAAAGTTAATTGTTAGAATTCAATATTTAGAATTGAGAATTGAATTCGAATGGAATTTAAATTTTGAATTGAATTCGAATTGAATTGAAATTGTGAATTGATTTGAAATGTAAAATTGAATAAGAATGAATATGTAACTTCAATAGTGAAGTAAAAGTGTATAAGAACATATGTTGGAAATTTTGTAATAAATTGACAAAATGGTTTGAATATTGGATTTGGATGCTACTACTAGCAGGTTATACAGGTGTATAAAAGAATTGGGATTTTGATTTCAAAGATAAAATTTAATTGCTCGACAAAAATGTACGTATTTCAATTTCAGTATGAAATTTGATGATTTTCTTCTCCAGCCACTTGGCTTTCTCTTTTCTTTTTGATTCTGAGGGGCCGTGGTGCCATTTTGTAGTCGTACCGAGCTAGCCGCGCAAAGGAGACGCTGGCGAAATTTTTCGAAAATTTAGGGTGTTAGAAAATTTTTTGAGAAATTTTGAAAGTTTAAAAATTTGAATTTAAATTTAAATTTGAATTGTTGGAAGAACAATGTTGGTTAAAACCTATAATTGAAGTTGGAAAGCTAGTTGAAATGATAGTGAATCTCTAGTAAAAAGATTTAGGCTAGTGAGTTGATAAAACTATTTGAATTGTGAAAAATAATAATCGAGATAAGGGCATTCTTCTTAACTTGTAATTTCGGGACGAAATTCTTTTAAGGAGGGAAGATTTTAACGACCCAGAATTTTAAACTATTTAAATTGAAAATATTTAATTAAATTTAAATATTTGAATGATGATTTGATTTGAATTGCAAATTATCAGAATGAATTTAGCGATTAAATTATAAAATTTAATCTATTGGAAGTTGAATAAAAAAATTTGAATCTTCAATTTTAAGCCGATTAAAATTATTTCAAAGGCTTGTAAAATTCATATTGATAATATTGAAGATTATAGAAGCTTCAAAATTTAATTTGAAAGTGAATTGTTCAGTTTTGAAATTATATCGTTTGAATCGATATTTAAAATAGCCGTCCGAGGCACAGTCTCGGAATTCGACGAAACTAGTTCCATTGGGTCCGTAATATTGAATTATTCTCGGATCTCAAATTTCGTATTTTTTCTGAGTTAATATGTGAGCACACGACACATAAACGCGTCGAAATTTTCAACGATTTAAATTTAAATTTAAATTTAAATTTAGTCAAACATCACGTTATATTCCTTAAATTACGCCTAAATTTTGCCTAAAATCACGATGATGATCGTGTAAAACCATGCCTCCTTCACGTCTTAAAATACTCATCTCCCTCTCTCAGAAATCAAAAGCACAGAAGAAAATAAAAATGGCCTCAGCCTTCTGTATTCGCAAACGAAAATTCAATAAAAAAAAATAATAAATGGCCGCGTTTCTTCCCTCTTTCGAAAATCATGGCCGAAGCCAGAAACAAAAAAAAACCACAAATCAATGGCGACGCGGCCTGGGTAGCTAGGCGATTGGGGTCGGCGCTCGTATGGATGTGGGTCGCGCGTTCGATCGATGAAGGCGGCATGGGTTTCGCGGTCAACTGGGATGGCGTGCGCACGGCACGAGGCGAGGCTTCCAAGCGTGGTCGCGCGTGGGATGTGATGGCGGCGGCTACTCACGCGTGCGTGGTGATGTCGCGCGATAGTGAGGGTTGTTCGTGGGGGAATTTCGTTTTGGGTCAATGGGAGAGAGGATCGAGAGCAGCGTTCGAGGTATTGAAGCACGGGCGGCGGCGAACGATAGGGGGAAGCTAGGACGTGGCGCGCGCGCGTAGGGGGGGCCTGTAACAGTGAGGTAACAATCTATGTTTACCAATTTTTAATTGAATAACATATATTTTTGTTGAAAGAAAATGAAAAAAAAAAGAAGGAAAAAGGATGTTCACTGTAAAGGATAAAACTTTGAAACTGTGAAAGATATATATGGATATATGGATAAAACTTTGAAAAGAAAAAGAATAAGAAGTTGTTAAAAATTTGATTTTTTAAAATATATAAATTATTTTAGTTAAAATAATTTATTAAAAAGGAAAACTTTGTTTTAAAAATAAATTAAAATAAAATGATTGGTTAAGTGGTTATAAAATAAATAGTTTACGATAATAAATTTGTTTTATCTATTTTAGTTACTAAAAAGAAAATCTTTAGTTAAAATTAAATCTATAGTTAATTAAGTTATTAAAAGAGAGTTTGGTTAATTAAATTTAATTTTTAGTTAAAATAAATTTATTTAAGAAGAAAATGGTTTAAATAAAACTATTGATTAATTAAACAATCAAGAGCGAAAAATTTATCATTCGATCGTTTCGAATATTAATTGAGTTGTATAATATTTATACAAGGTGTAAATGAAGAAAATCGAGTCAAGAAGGAAATGGATTGCTAATAAAAGCAAAGGTGAGAACTTCTCACTCAAAAGGATTTATTTAAATTTTAAATAGTTAGATTTAAAATTTGTTGATTGAATGATTGAATGCTTGTATGATGATTGTTATATATATATATTGAATGTGAATAGACCCTATACGCCGTAAGTAAGCGGAGGTTATTTATTACACACATATACCGCGATATTCCACATCGAAGTGGAATTGGTATTATATTATATATATAGCAATATATATATATATATATATATATATATATATATATTGGCATATGTATATATTGCAGTTGATTGATTTCCTGCATTTGTATAGCGGATGAGACCCTATTGCGCCGTTATTAAGCGGATAATATTTTATAAAATCCCATATACCGCGATATTCCGTCTCGAAACGGAATTGGTATTGTGCTAATGTCTATGGATGCAGGGAAACAGGTTGGAGGGATCCAACTGGATTCCTCACAAATATTTATTGATTTTCGATATTGTGATGTTTGATTGTTTATCATATCGATATATGATATTGGAAAGTCGTGATTGACTATTTGATGTGTTGCATCATCGGATCCAATTTTTGAAGTTTAAAAACAACGATTTTGATTTCTAAAGTGATTTTTGGAAGTATACGTTTATAAAATATTTTTGGAATTGATCCATTATAAATAAATAAACGTTATAATCTTAATGTTATAAAAATTATATTTTTGAGAAATACAGTTAAAAGTTGATTTTTGAAGATATGAGATTAATGATTTTATAAAATAGCTTAAACTGGAATTGCTGAATTTATTATAAAAAGTTTAAAAATAGGATTTATAAAATTTTATTATTTTATAAATCAAAATGATGAAATTATAAGGGAGTTCAAAGACGTTTTAAAATAGTAATATAAATTGATTTATATTAAAAGATTTATAAATTGATATTTATAAATTAAAAATATTTGAATTAAAAACGAGCTTTTATAAGTGTTAGAAAGAATTGTGAGTGAATTTCATAAATGAATGAAATTTATAGAATTATAAACAGTGAAGTTATAAATGAAATTTTATAAGCAGTAGGTTTATAAAATTTATAAAGTTATTAAAGGCATGGATTTGGATAAATAAATGAATCTTAGAAGTTATAAGATTTATAGATTTGGGAAGTTTGAAGGAATGATTTTGTAAATAAATAAATTATAAGTATTTGACTTATAATATGAATTTTTAGTATATCATTGTGATATGAATTGAGATAGGTTAATAAAGGAATTTATAAAAGGAGTTGATATAAAATAAATAGAATAGAATTTATAAACGTTGTTTTATAAATTCGAAATGACTTACTTTGATAAGTAAATAGTTGTAACTTGTTAATAGAGTTATATTCACGTTTTGAATAGTGAATAATCCTTTAAAATAAAAGGAATAGAAATGATGAAATTGGTTAATAGGTATATTCACGTTTTTGAATAGTGAATAATATATTTAAGAAAATGTTTTGGATGTGATGTTTTAAATAGAATTAAAACGATCTAAAGATGTTTTAAAAATGTATAGAGATTCGAAATCATAGATTTCAACATTTACTGTTGAAATAGACGTTTTCGAGAAATAGAAGGAAATGGTAGATTATAACACTGTTGTTATAATAAATGATTTCCGAAAGGAAATGTTTTGTATAGTATTGGGATTTATATATCTATTTTAATTTCGAATCCCTATACTAGTGATTTTGGGTTGTCGTAACGATGTTTTACGCAACAATCGTTTTGGCCCAAATAAATATGGTTAAGTGAATGATTTCCTTAAAGAATGAAATATATACTTAATTTCGATTAGAGTATATTAAATATTTTCTAAGCATAGAAAATAAAAAGGCTTGTGAATTTCTTATAAATAAATAAGTATGGAAATGTTTTTCCAATATTAAGTGAATATTTTGAATTTATCTTTTTGAAGATAAATTGAAATGAATATTTGAAAACGAATGGAAATCGTATATTCATAAATATTTTGGAATGTAAATTCAATATAGAATTTATAAATGAAATTGGGAAATTGGGTTTAAAAATAAATATTGATTTATTTTTTGAGGTATGGAAAGTTTATATCTTCTAAAGATATTTTTGGAAAATAAATAATTTGGAAAATTATTTGGAATCTGGTGATGTTGGCATATCTATTGATAGTTCTTTAACCAACTATCAATATTTACCTTTAAATAGGTATTTGTTGTGAATTGCTTGAATTTGAATGCCACACTTATTTTTTTTTTAAAATAAGTGCTCACTATTCGGGTTAACCGGGAAAGGACCTTGGGGTCGTATAACCCATTCCGAATATGTGATACGTCGTTATGAATTGCATTTGAAGATCGGTGTTGAAGACCGGATATTTTCAAAAACGTAAGGGTTTCTTGTTGATTGTCTCTGCACTGGCTGATCCCCGGTATTGAGATCTCCATATGTGATGGGAAATCCGAACGTGATTAGAGATTATTCGGATTGCAAGGACTTCTTTGTAAGTGCCTTCGGTTCTGTTCGAGCCCGGAACAGACTTGTATGGATTGTGTGTCTGACATTACAAATTGAGATGTAAAGCCGATTTCTTTCAAATATATTTCTGTTGGTGGCGGAGAATTTATTCTCTTAGCTTAACACCCTTCTCTGAGACGTACGAGCTCAGAGGTTATATAGTTGAAGGTTATCAGCGATATACTCCCAATCTTGGTAATGTGACATACTGAGTGTTGCTGTAAATGATCATTGTCTTGATTATTTGTGATAGGATCATTTATTTGATCGTCTATCTTGGTGATCATTTCTATGATCATTTGTTGACCCAAAGCACGGCTTTTTTATAAAGAGTGTTTTTGTGGACGAGACTTCGTCGAGCCTCACACCCCGGAATGGTCAAAACAGGAAAGAAGCAACAAGGTTATGAGGGGTAGCGCCCTTTAGGATATGTGCATTTCCTTCTGGAAAAGGGTGATATCATGGTATGGAGCCCAGATACTTACTCATGTTGAAAACACTTTATGATTGTGTGAATTGATTGCGAGCGCTCGGTGAAAGGTCCCAAAGGACCGGGGGATGGCATATTCGGTCAGTTGTTACTCAGTTAGGGGTAACCCGGCCTTGTGTTGGTAGAGATCCGGTTTGGTTCTCGGGGATGTCCATCCAGAGGCATTCTCATGTGGCAATGGGAAGTTCCTTGGCCTGATCATTCGTTGGAAATCCAAAGAAACAATACGAGACTTGTACGGTTTTAGTTGTATAACCTGCTATGGAATGTGGCGGTAACCTGCTATTGAACATAGTTAGGTATAGTATGCATACGATAATGGTCGTATGTTGGCTAAGATTTATATTCTACTTTTGAAATATTTTCCTACACTATGCACTAGTAATAATATCAAATGTTCTTTTTAATACGTATCAAGCATCTTTGACTATCATAAGGAGAAATCTCCTCCGATTCTGCGTTTGCATGTGTGTGTGTGCGGGAGGCCTTATGGTAGTCTCATTTTTAAAAGCATTGCGAATTGACTTTAAAAATATTCCTCTATTTTGATTTTAAAGAAAAATAAACTGTTTTAGTTCCCACACCAGTCACATGACTGACTCGGAGTTTATTGTTTTCCTTCCTAAACTCTGGGTGCCCACCAATTTTCACACGGGCAGTCAAGAGTTAGGTTTATCAGGATATTCTGGAATTCAGAAATTGCTGGAGGCAAGCTGGATGGCATGGCGTATTACTAGTATATAGTACTTCTTTTTCCGCTGCATTGTTGTTGTTTGTTGTTGTACACTCTGATGATATGATGCAATGTAATGTAATAACTGATATAGTTCTTTGTTTAAAGATTATTCATTTATCTATTATATGTTGTTCCGCTGCGAATTGTGAGATTCTGATATTGTTCTATTTTCTGTTTTCTGTTCCGTTCTATTTTCTTTTCTCTCCTTTTTACTATCTTCTTTCTTCTACTTCTTTTCTTTTTTTCTTAAAACCCATAACATTTCGGTTTTTCGGCAATGAAAAATCGCTATCGTTACAAGGGTGTTCCCCCCTCGTCGAAGTATACCTCTAGAAATATATTTGAGAGACACATGTACACTGTAACTCTCTCGGGAACTCCAAGCTGGACCTCGCCAACTTAGTGAGAATTTGGATATTTCACACCTTTGTGTGCATACCATCGAAATCAATCTAGAGTACATATGAGCATACCCTAAAGGAAGCAACCCCACATAGCTTGGCCCCCACTCATGCTTAGCTTTTAATCATTTCTGACATAGAATATCAACGCTTAAATGAGGAATAAATCGTCTTAAATTGATGATACACGAAGAAGAAAGCTGAATTGATAGTTAATAAATCAACTATCGGGAATACTCAAAATGATCTTTTATGGAAATTAAATCTTATACCATTACAACTGCTCATTGATTTCAAACTTGCACTATCCTTTAGTTGAAAATGAAGCCAGGCAAGTTAAAATAGCATTACCTCTAAGCATTGCTTTGACAACGGTTTTAACCTTTGACGTAGAAACAAGTTTCCACACTTCGATGTTTATACTAAGAGCATGACTAAATACTTTCCATATAAGTGATACCGTTTACGGAAATTAAATTTATTTTCCTTTCCGTAACCGAATCAAACCTTTTAAACTTTTAAACTTTTAAAACCAAAACATGCGCTTGGTTTTCAAATCATAAATATTTGTAGAACACTTTAAAAATTCCCTTTAAAATATTCTTTTAAAGAGTATATTATATTTCTAAGTGATCTAAAAGAAGGGTCAAAAACAAAGTCATTAACATGTTATTTACTATAAATCCGAAACAATTTGCACTTAGTTTTATTTTTGAAAATAATTCCTTTCAAAATATTTTCTCATTTATAAACTATCATTTATAAATTTCAAACAACGTTTATTATCCCAAAAGATAATAAATCAATTAAAATGCTTTTATAAATTTTAAACAATGTTAATAGTCTTGAAAAATAATTGATATAATCCTTATATAAGTTTAAAACCACATTAATTATCAACGAGACAATTAATCAACTTATAACTCCTTGGATAAATCCATTAATTAATTTTTAACACCTTTATAAAATCAGTTATCTAACTTTAATCACTTTTATTAGATTAATAAATTTATTTTAAATGCCTTTATTAAATTAGTTAATTAACTTTAAACGTCATTTATTAAAAAGGTTGATTAATCTTAAACATCATTTTTAAAAATGATTAATTAATTTTGAACATCATTATTTAAAATGATTAATTAATTTTAAATATCATTATTAAAATGACTAATTATATTAGTAATCTATTTTATTAATTTATAACGACATTAATTATCCCAAAAGATAATTAAACCAATTTATATCCTTTTTATAAATTTAAAACAACTTTAATTACCCGATAGATAATTAATCAATTTTATAATCTTTTTATAGATTTAAAATACCATTAGTTATCCCAAAAGGTAATTAATCAAATTTATAACCATTTTAGACATTTTAACCAATGCTATTATTTTATTTTCAAAATTTCTAATTTTTTTTAAAATATAATTTAAATAATTTTGAAAGTGCAAAAACACATCCAAACATTTTTTTTGTAAAATCATAAGCTTAAGTTCAACACACAACAAGGGTTTAAGGGGATGGTATTTCATAAGTGACCGTACTTACACAATCAAACATCATGTGATAATTATATTCAACCAAACAAGACTAAAAGCGACATAAAAATATAAGTAAATTAATATTAGCGAGAAACTCCTTAGGGTCTTTGTACAAAAGTCCCCTATAAATCGCATATATGCATGAGTATTTCGAAGTGTTCCGGAGTGACATATTCACTACGTACACTTTGACTTTTTTGTTGTTTTTGTTGCGTGTAACACAATGGTTATTCATGCCATCCGCTTTCAAGCGAGAATTTAAAATCCAAAAGAACAACCAAAAAATAATACAAACTACCATCCAAGCATTCAACAGCAATCTATAACAACGTAGATATCATTTGATTTAAACAGGGGTGAGTAAACTCATCGAAATTTCAATTAACGCTTTCGCATTCAGGTTTGGTCCAATTTTAGCCTAAACTTCCACTTGTTCCAAATTAATGAAACCATTTCCATTACCTAGCTAACGTTTCTATGAGTCCAACGTAGCTGACCGCATCCAAATCCACTCTCGAATGAGAAAAAATATAGATTTTATAAGATTTGGAATTAAATAGTTATTTAATTACCTTAATTAATCACCACCGTAACTTAATTACCAAATTATACCTTTTCTTCCGAGAGTGTACAAGACATGCATAGGCACGAGACACAAACACATCAACCCATCATCATATCGCATCTTTCCTCCTAACACACTCGACACACGACAAAACCAAAATTCGTCTTCACCATTATTCATCCCCTTATGTCCTCTCCATAATGAATTCGACCACGTCAAACTCGGTCGAGTTCTCCTCTACTTGACTTGGAAACTTCCATACACGCAACAAAACGCGCTTTTCACCGTATGGAGACGCACCTCACCAAGATCTCACCTAAGCTGCCCCTTGACACAACAGACTCATTGAAACCATTCCCAAGCCCTAATTCCACCTCTAACTCCTTGAATGGCAAACCCTAGGTCAAATGGAAAAGGTTGAGCTCCTTAAAACCACATCGCATGCAATAAGACTTACATGGTTTCAAAATCTCCTTAATACGAATTCAAAGATCCTTACTTTAGTTTTGTTGATTAAATTCTTTAGTTTTGATTATTAAAAGGAGAGGATGATTTTCTTTATCATTTATAGGAGTTGAAAATGAACAGGAGAGAGAAGGGAAAAGTAAAGTGTGTCGAACATTTAGGTGTTGATGTTTGTATATTTTAAAATTTTCAGCATGACGCTACAGAGAGTTTCGTTCACGTACGATTTGCAAACGATAAAACAAAAATACAGTCATGCAAAAAATGCAACAGGATTCCAAAATAAAATAATATACGCCGGTTATCTTATTCTGTAAAATCACAAAAATATCATTGTTTGCTGAAAAATTGTTAAACGACATTTTAAATAGTTTCCAAACTAAAAATTATGGAAATTTTTTATAAGTTAAATTAAAAGTACTAGAATAATAATTGAGTCATTTTATTAACAAATGATTTTCTTACTATTTATTCGAACTATTTATTATCTTAAATGCATCTATAAAATGAATTTACCGTTATTATTTATTAATTTAAAGGAGTTAAATAAGGTTATTAAATCCATTAAAATAACATTTAATTCATAATTAAAATATTTAAATAATCTCTATATTTGAATTCAAGTTGTAAAACTTTTAAAAACCAATTACTTAAATAATTAAAATTGATTAAACATTCAAAATCCAAATGATGAAATTCTGGGATGTTACATTCTTTCCCTTTAAAAGAATTTCGCCCTCGAAATTCCGAAAGGAAGAAAATGTCTCCAAACCCTTATGGTTTAACCATTATTAATTAGAATAAGTTACTAAACTTTTTAAATTTCCTTATCTTATGGAAAATTTTGACAGCACCTCCTTTGCGCGGCTGATCCAGAAATACTATAGCTTGCCACAACTAACCTTAATCAACAAAATAAAATAAAGCCAAGTGGCCTCCCATATCTGGGCATAAAATCATCAATAAATCAAAATGCCAATTTCTAATTCCGCTACGTACCTCTTTTGCATTTGATTTTTTGTATTTTAGTAAGCAAATTATTATCTCAATGCGAATGCAGGTGCGCAAGAAGTCAAAGATGCGCAAGAATTCAAATAGCAATCTCTTGCTACCCTGTGCTTACATATTTTCAAAAGAGAATCATGTTGATAAAAGAGAAATACACTAGCAACATAAACAATATAAAACCATATGCGAACAATCAATATGATACAACTTTTAATACTTAGGTAACTCTAGTGTGATATAAAGGCACATGCAATCAAAAGAAATAAAACTGCAGAGGATACTCTGTAATAAAATATTAAGCATCCAATATTTTCAAATGATAAATTTAGAACTAAATGCCCATGTTTTTATGTTCCAATATATTTTCAAATTCCTCTAAAGGGAAATAAATAAAAACCAAAATCAATTATGACAAAGACGGGACTCCTCCTATCGAAGCGTGATATTACTCTAGAATTAAAACAATATAGAGCATCAAGTAGCACTTTGGTTCCTCCTAAAACAACAACTAGAGAAAAAAATAATATACCTGCAGAGTCTTTCAAATTGGAAAATCTCCAATTGCCTAACTTTAGTCATAACAAAAAATATTTGAAAAATCAATTCATAAAACTCTGTTCAAGTATCCTAAAATAGTAACATGTCAGTAAAGTTCTAAAAATAATACTATTGTACTTTCACAAATTCTTTCAAAATCACTTTTTTCAAAAGCATGGGATTTTAGTCCTAATAAATAACTACTTTGTAGATCGTAGTCTATAAAATCACGCTATCAATCAAATCAAATCCCTAAAGGGGATAAACGAGCAATTAACATTATTTAAAATGCTAGATTGCTAACAAGTAAGATTTAATTTTTTTCCTTAGGTTCATAAGTTTTCTAAAGTCACACAACAAGTATACAAATATTCTTAAGCCCGTATGATGTACATCATCCATATGCCATGTTTGATCTGATTACTTCCTCGAATACATAGACTTTTACTTTCGAATAGTATTGCTCACTTGACCTCCCTAGTGCAGACGTTGATCAGGTTCCTTGATCCAGTATCCTATCAAGAATCTGAATCAAGTGAGAAATCCCTTTTTTGACTGGTGTGAATCACCTAGAAGTTAAGTATTCGAATCCTCGATCAGAAACTATGCGAATAAAATGATCTACATACATCTTATGTACTTAATTTTATTGGTTTATTAACCACACCAAGTTCTTCTAAATCATTTTCAATTTTCCATTTACAGTATTTCGTTCGATACTAAAATTATTCATGAATTACTTCCTAAAATTTCACTTAAGTTTATAAACATTTTATGAAGACACAATTTTATAAAACAGTAAATTAAAATTTTACGCCACTTTTATTTACTTGAATAACACTCTTCTACATCCTAAGAGTATATGGAATTTTATTTTATTTATTTATTTACAAGTTTTATTTCTCAGAATTCAAACGGTGGCTCAAAGAAAATATGGGTCTTAAAACTGAGTCAATCTTTTGACCTCTTTACCTTAGAGTGCTCTAAGGAAAAATGTTTATGGGTTGGCCCAGTATCACCAAATAGTTTATGAGACTTAAAGATTTAAACAAAAATTATGATTTTAATAAAACAATGCTTTTTAAAAACTTCCTATCCAATTTAACCCATTTAAATCTTGAGTAAAATTATCATTTCTCTATCCAAGAGTTTAAAGTTTTCATTTATCAAATTATTTCTTTTCTCAAAATATTGTTTTATTTTAAATCAATTTCCTTTAAGGAAACATAAGAATTAGGTACCCAGTTTTTATTTCAAAACCCTTTTTTAATCGTTTTGTATATATTTCCATATATAAAAAACAACCTTAATAATTTATTCACGAACACTCGCTATGGGTTCATTCGGATTTAAACATATTTCGACCGCACAATGATAAAGAATAATTTACTAAATAAACTGCAACGTTCGCCATAGACAACATTCGATCATCACTTAGAAGATTATTCATATTACACAAAACTAATCGATATATTTTCCCCGAACTATCCAAAGAAAATTCATTCCACTTTAAATTTCTTTTCTACAGTATTTATACTTTGAAATATTCCTACGTAATACTATCAATACTTTTCCCAAAATCCTTTTTGAAATCACTTTAAGTAATACCGAGATTTCAAAATTCTCAAGAACCCTTTTTTACCTATAAAATACTCTTTATAACTCAATTTATATATACTATATTCATACAAAATGTACTTTTAAATCGTTTTGTAAACCAAATTTGTATAAAATTGCCTTTATATATAATTATCTCATATTATATACTTCTCTTGATTATAATAAAATTTTCTCAAATATTTATTCTTAAATTCTTATCTTTCCATTTAGATTATATGGAACAACTTTTATTAAAAGTTTACTTTTAATTCAACATTATGAAAAGATGACTTTTAACCTAACATTTTCTTCAGAACAACTTATAGTCAAATTGTAAAACTTAGTTCACAAGGAGTTCATTTTAATGTGCTCATAATTATCAATAAATGATTATAACTATTCGAGCATAAATTAAAAATCAACAAACAATAGTCAATGCTTCTAAACTATCTGAGCATGAAAAATCAAATAATAGTGATAATAAATAAATATTATAAATTTCCAAACAAACATTATAAATAAGTATCTAAATTTGATAAATATTCTTTCATAGATATGAATATGTAATCCTAAGTAAAATATTTCATTTGCCACATTTGAAAAAATCAATATTGTGTTCATTTACCTTGTTCAAGTGTTTAGAAATCCCTATCAATGCCGTGGCGTCTCGTATATCGACTGGAATTCATAAACAAATCAATGGATCAATCAACACAATACGTTTTCATGGCAATAAGAAATACGCTCTCGTATTTATAGTATTCTCAAAATCATTCTAGGATGTCGTTTACCCTATCACTAATGAGTCATACCCAACCAAAGCCAACACTCTCACTTAACCTTCAGCTCTGATACCAACTATAACGATTCGCCTTTTCGACCATCGAAAGTCGACATTAAATGCATCCACGCTATTCCAATGCTAAACATACAATCGTTGAAAATACAGATTGTTAGGGTAAAAAGAAAATGAACATGAGAAACAGAATCTCATAGCAGAAAGATAATGTATATTATAACAAAGACCATAAAAGCTACCAGTTAAAATACATAGTATATCAGATTAAAAACAAACCTATCATCTTGGACAATTATAACTTCCTAACCTCATAATTGCTGATAGGTATATGTAATAATATAGTGGAAATAAAATGCTATGGCAGGTGAACATTTAGCTCTACTCCATGAGCTCCATTTCCCACCAATGACAACTTAGAAAATTATTCGGTCTAACCCGAGAATTATAATAAAATAACATCTAAATCGGTTTGGAAATATCGGCATAAGATAACTCAAGTAATATGATGGACATACAATAATTTTATAAGACAATGCCGCTAACCACAGAACGAGTTTTACCTCACATGAACAACTTCCACGCATAAATGAATGTAAATAAATTAAAAAATTCCAAGTTTGAAAGAAAGGATATAAACAAGATCAAAATCCAAACTTAAAGAATGAACACAAATAATTAAACATTGAGAAGAGCTTCAGTCAATTCTTGATGCAATTAAGAAAATAATCCAAAGATTAAATAAATAACAAGGAAAGAAATTTTCCAACAATGGCTAGGAGGGTGCTCCCCTCTCACTGAAAGTATTCCTCCAGAATAATACTTAAGAGAATCGTGTACTTTGGAACTCTCTTGGAAACTTCAAGCCGGACCCTGCCAACCTCACCCGAGAATATGAGTATTTCACATCTCCACGCGCATTCCATCGAAACCAATCCAGAGTAGATGTGAACAAAACCCAATGAAAGCAACTCCACATAGATTGGGCCCCACTCGCGCTTTGGTTTTAGTCATTTTTGAAAAAAAAATGAATTCTTAATTGAGTAACAAATCTTCTTCAACTATCGAGTATAATCAAAACTACCGTATATGGAAATTAAATTCATACCAAAACCACCATTCGTCGATTTCAAACTAGTACTATACCTTAGTAGAAAATGAAGTCGGGCAAGTTAAGGTTGTGTTACCTCTAGGCATTGCCTTGACAATAATTTTACCCTTTGAGGTAGAAACATGTTTCTATACCTCGACGTTTAGTGCTAAGAGTACGAGTAAATCCTTTTCATATAAGCAATACAATTTATGGAAATTAAATTTCTTATCCTTTCCATAACCGAATCAAACTTTTAAACTTTTAAAACCTGAACTTGTTTTTGGTTTTCACATCACAAATGTTTTTAAAACGCCTTAAAAATACCTTTTATAATATTCTTTTTAAAGAGTAAATTATATTTCTAAGAGAATTAAAAAGAAGGGTCAAAAAATGTCATTAAAACATTGTTTAGTACAAACCCAAAACAATTTGCACTTAGTTTTATTTGTGAGAACAATTCCTTTCAAAAGAATTTTCTCATTATAAACTAACATTTATAAATTTTAAACAACTTTTATTATCCTAGAAGATAATAAACCAATTAAAATGCTTTTATAAATTTCAAAAATGTTAATCATCCTACAAAATAATTAATTTAATTATTTTAAGGGTTTAAAACCACATTATTTACCCCAAGAGACAATTAATCCGCTTGTAACTCCTTTAATAAATTCATTAACACCTTCATTAATCAGATAATTAATTTTAATAACTTTTATTAAATCAGTTAATTAACATTAAATGTTACTTATTTGTGATGTCCTGGAAATTTAGGCAATACTTATTTACTAATTTCGATTAATAATTATTTTAAAACGTGTAATATTGATTTAATAATTTAATTTAACAGAATTTATCTTTTAAAAACTAATAATTAATTAATTTAACAAATGCTATCTATTTAAAATTTATAATAATAATAAATTAATTTGGAAAATTTTATTCTTTTCAAAGTTAAAAATATATAATTGATAAAATTTATCTTACTAAGCTAATTAAAATATATTCTATTTATAATGTACATATGAGTGTATACATTATGACTAGGAAGTTTGGTTTTAATTTAATAAAAAAGTTTTCAAATTTATAATATATAAATGTGTAAATATATATATTGTGAATTGGAAGATTTGATTGAATTTAATATTGAAACTTTTCAAAAGCTTATTTAAAAATCTATCTTATATTTTCAAAAGTACTCAAAGTAAATATTTATTGTTATTTAAAAATATAATAGCTTAAATAGTATATT
The DNA here is from genome assembly GCA_030765085.1 of Allium cepa. Classification (NCBI taxonomy): domain Eukaryota; kingdom Viridiplantae; phylum Streptophyta; class Magnoliopsida; order Asparagales; family Amaryllidaceae; genus Allium; species Allium cepa. The sequence goes on from CM060931.1 coordinate 449,797,308, forward strand.
ATAATAACAGTTTAATTTGTTTTCCTTTAAAATTGGTTTTTGAAATAAATCTAGTTCGTATATATTTATGTACAATATTTTTTTAGTTTGAAAACTTTGAAATAAGGTTTAATTTAATATCCTTTTCTTTTTAAAAAAAATTTCTGTAAAATTTGGCTTTGAAAAATATATATTTTAAATATACAAATAAAACATAAAAGTATGTAATTGTATAAAGGTAATTTATATATAAAAACATTAAAAGATAAATTGAAAATAAGCATTTAAAACATGATTAAAATAAATGAGAAATCAATTCAAAATGAATTTTTAAACGTTTATAAAAATAAGTAATTATTTTAATATTTAAGTGAAACATGTGTAAGACAATTAAACCTTGCAAATACACTTGGAATCATTTTAATAACTTAAAGTAACAAGTGGCATTGTCTTGATTATTTTTGAAAACATTTATTAATAAATGTATTAAGAGAAACTTGAAAAAATTCATTTTAGTTCAAACCTTTCTTCTCTCCTAAAAACTAAAAAATCATATTTTCAAAAAAGAAAAGAAAATTCAAAACCTAATATAAAATCTATTCAAAAATCTGCAAACATTTTCAAATCTATGATCTTGCATAACAAAGTGAAGATCATCAACAAATTCAACTAACAAGATAGAAAATTCAACTTCAAAATTTAATTCAAACAACATTAATCAAAACTGCAAATAAACATCAAACTCCATATTCAATACCAGAGAAAACTGTTACAGGAAACAATCATGTCCTCTGCTCTTCAATGTATGGTGAGTAAACCTTTTGATTTAAAAGTAGTTTATTAATCTGTGATGAAATCTTGTTGCATGTGTAGAAATATTGTCTCTAATGCTTGTTTGAGTTGTGAATATAAATGTGTGTATATAGGAATGAGATGCCTGCAATTTGTCTCTGTATATTTGTGCTCTGTATTTGTAACAGAATCATCATCATCAAATAATTCTTATCTTCCTAAACAATCAAAACTAGACTTTGAATTCTGAAGAAAACGTAAATAACAGTATGTTCTTGCTTTTAAAAATAGGTTTAAGTAATTATATTTACTAGATGGTCTATTATTTAAAGATTACGATAAAAAAATTAAAACTTTGTGAAAATCAAAATTTACAATTTCATAATTGGATTGTACAAATTGACTCAGGGTAGGAAATCATGAAATTAGGTGTGAAGATTGTAATTTTTCTTTTGGGATTTGAAAAGATTTTTGTTGTTGAGCATTTTTGGGTATTTCGACTACCCACGTTGATTGGTAGTGCCTGGATGCTTGGGGTTTGGCCTGTTTGTTGTGTATCGTCTTTGTTTTCGAGGCTACTGCAACATCATCAGAACTTCGGAGTTTATCGGAACGGTGGAAAGGGCTTCAGAGATGGCCGGAGAACGCTTGACCGTGGTTGCGCGTCATCCGGTGGTCGGCAGCGTCTAATCGAGGTGAGTTTGGTCGATCAGTGAGTTTCAGGCGATGTCGTTATTGCTTGTTTTTTGATTTTGGGCTTCGTGCTGATTTAGGGTGGTCGAATTCGTCTAAGGGGAGGTTCGACGACGTGTTGGAGATAACATCGATGGTCAGAGACTTTTGGTCGCGGCGTACACGTGCACGCGTGTACCAATGATTCTAGTCTGAATTGTTCGTTGGTTGGGTAGTGTTTTACGCATGTTTGTCTTGAAGGATTATTCGAGAGTGACTCGGGGAAGAAGGCATGCGAGCGTGCTCGATTGATCACTCGGGTTTATCGTGGGAAACTTGCTGATTTGCTCGGGAATGTTTAGTTCTCATTTTTTAAACCTGTTTAGTTTTTAAACTAAAATCATTTTCAAATTTTAAAAGAAAAACTTAAATTTTAAACAAGTTTTAACTGGTTTTAAAGGAAGTATGAAATGTTTAAGTTAGAAAATGAAGTTTTAAACCAATTTAAATTTTAAAGGTATGGATTTTAAAGTTTTTAAATTTTGTTTTAAAAATGGTTTTGATTTATATACATATTACATTAAAAAAAACTTTGTAATTAATCCATTAGTGTTTCCAAATCAAAAATAATTGTTGAAATTGCAACGTGATTAAGGTAAAAAGGTATTTAACTTTAATAAGTTAAAGAAAATGATTTGTATAGATCAAATTCAAGTTTTAAAATTTAATTTACTTTAAAATGAAATTTATGAGTTTAATGTAATAAATGATTTATTTTAATTCAATCATGTTTTATTAACTAAAGTAATTAAAGTATAATTACTTAATTAACTAAAATGATTAATTTAGTTAATTAAATTAGGATAAATTAATGTGTGTAATTAATTAAGTGTAGTTTATTACTTAATTAAGGATTGATTAATCAAGGTTAATCAATTAAGAAATAATTATGTAATAAGTAATTAAGAGGTTAATTACCTAATGTTAAGAGAATTATTAAAGGTAATTACTTAATGAAGTAATTAAAGGAAATTAATTAATCAGTGTAATTAATTAAGTTAATGTGGTTAATTTTAATTAATTGATTAATTAAGTTTAATTAATTAAAGATAATTACTTGATGATGGGATTAAGTATAATTACTTAACGTAATTAATGAAGTGTAATTACTTAGTGAAGTAATTAATGGATAATTACTGGATGTATTTAAAGGGAAATTACTTATGGATAGTAATTAAAGGATAATTACTTGGTGGAAGAAATTAAGTGATAATTGCTCAGTGTAATTAAAGGTTTAGTTAATGTAATTAATCAAGGAGATTGGTTTAACTAATGAAGTAATTAAGGGTAGTTAATTACTGAATGTGATTAATCCAAGTTGATTAATGAATGTAATTAAGTTAAAGATTAATTATTGAAAGTAATCAGAAGGTCATTAATTAATGTAATTAATGATAATAATTAAAGGTTTAATTGATTAATAAATGTGATTGATTATAAGATAATAATCAATGAAGTGATTAGATATAATTAAGTGGAAATTAGCCACAAGGGCCTGTTTAGCAAGTGGAATTAGTTTATAGGACACACAACTGAAATAATTACTTTCAAGGACAAAACACAAAATAATTAGTTTCTAGGGCCTAAAAACCTATGAATTATGTCCTTGAAAGTAATTGGACTGCTGACTTTGTCCTCGAAAGTAATTATTCTGCTGATTTTGGCCTTGAAAGTAATTTCTTTGAACGTATGTCCTAGAAACTAATTGGATTGCAAAGTTTGTCCTTTTGGTGAAATGCCCCTAATTAATTAATGTAACTAATTAACGATTAATGTAATTAATTATAGTTAATTAATTAACTGAAGTAATTAAGGTTAATTAATGAGAATGATTTAAAGATTAATTAATTTGTGTAATTAATTTAAAGGCTAGTTACTTAATGTAATTAAGGAATAATTAATCAAGGGTGATTAATTTAGAAGATAATTAAAGAATAATTAATCTGTTAATTAAAGATTAATTAATTGGTTTATAAGGTGATTAAAGAGTGATTAATTAATCAAATGGTTTGCAATTAATTAATTAATGATTGTTTAAGCAGGATTATGTGATTAGTTCTCAAGTAGTTAATTTAATTTAAGTTGATTAAATTAATTATAATATGGATTAATGGTTCCTGTTTATGGATGATTGATTGAGTAGAATGTCTTGAATGATGCTTATAGTTTGAATAATCTGTGATGTGCTATGATGTGATATTGATTATAGCTGTGATAAATGTGTGATATTTATCTGCGAATGATGCTATGTGAATTCAATGTTTTTAAATTGAATTAAATTGTTCAAACTTAAATCACTTGGACATTAAGATGGCATTGTGGATTTCGGTGAGATCGGGATCGTATTTCCAAATTTGGAATTTCGAAAACCACATCGATCCAAATTTAACGTTAGGTCGTGAATCTCAAGTGAAGAGTGAAGACTCGAGGTGTAAGGACTATTTGTCGTTAAAACTCTAAGGGTGATTCCAATACGAGTTTGACATGGTAGTACTTTTAGATTCGAGATGAAGATTCAGAGTGCAAGGGCTATTGTTGTTAACTCTGATGGTGATTCCAAAATGAGTGTAGCGAGATAGTGCCTTCGATTTCGTTCGAACACGAAACGAACTTGTATGGATTGAATGCTTTCAGAACATTTCCAGATGGACGATGAGCATTCTAAGATAGATGTGCTCTATATAGGTAATCGTAGCCTCAAGCCTCATCAACCGGGAATGGCTAAAACTGGGGAGGTGCAACAAGGCTAAGTGGGTAGCACCCAAGTAGGACGAGATTTACCCCTGTTTAGAGGTCCCTTTTTATTCGGCAGTGTGGGCAGTTAGCGATGGCCATCTACGGGGTTGTCTTGTTCGGGACTGTTTAGTAAGGGATGGTTCCGTCCTTGTGTTGCAGGGGATTTAGGGTGGATCCTCGGTACGGTGATCTAGGCCCCGTACTGTGACGGGCGGTACCCCAGTAGCTCTGCCATTGATGGAAACCCATTCTTCCTACGTGCCCTTTACGGTTTTGATTGTATACCTATGTATGCTAGAATTTAATAAATGTAACAATTTCAGCTATTTCATATTTACTTGAAAACCCTAGACCCTATTATAATATCATTGGATTTCCTATCAAATGTTTCGGTTAGTGTAAGGTAAAAACTTACCCATTTTTATTTGTGGGGAGTCTTACGTGATACCTTTTGTTTTCAAAGATTTTCAAATTTAAGCAACTTTAACCCGTTTACTCACACCAGACCCATGTCTGACCCGGAGTTTATTTTCTGTTTTATTAAACTCTTGGGTACTCGAATTTTTACGAGTAGCCAAGGGATTTAGGTTAGCTTTGATGAGTTCTGGAGGAGATATGGAGCAAGAGGCTTCAACATGTAGATATATAGTGGTTCCGTTGTGCTAGTGTTGTATCTGTTTCTCACTGATGTACTTGAGTTGTAATAGTTAGAAAGGTGTTTATAACCGTCTAGTTTGTGTTGTTTAAGCCACATAACTCTTATGTATATGATACTATGTAATATCTTATGTCATATAATTTAATTTATTTGTTCCGCTATGAGATTATGATGTTGTTTGTTCTTTGTTTTCTATCTTTTCTCTTTTCTATCCCTTTCTTTTCTTCTTAATGATGCGTCTTTCTATAGCATGAAAGGTGGGTCGTTACATTATGGTGTTAGAGCGCTAGGTTGAGTGAATACCTAGGCTTTGGAGTGATTTGTTTCTAAAAGAGTGTACTTGTATTCATATATATATATATATATATATATATATATATATATATGTTGGGTTACCTGTTCGGGTTTTTCAATATAGTTCTAGGGTAGGAGAGGTAGTGGTGTGTATAGCATGACTATTAGTGGAAGAAGTCCGAGTGTAGAGATGGGAAGTGTATCTGCCAGGGTGGTATTGGGCATCTTGGGTAAGTTTTGCAACATATTGAAAGGATTTCACCAATCTCTGGAGGAAACATTTTTAAGGTTCGGAGTCCATCTTTGGAGTGTAAGCTTGGTTGCGCTAGTGCGAGCGGACTTTCTAGAATTTGGATCAGTCGGAGGTGCTGAAGCTTGTGATGGTATCTTGGCAATTGTGGGAAGAGTCTTGTCTGTATTGGAGTTTGAGACTCAGTTCAGCAAGGTGTTTGTGCTTGGTTTAAAGCCCGAGTTTCTTGAGAGATATCTGCCTTCTTAAAGGCTCTTTTATGGAGTTGGCAGATATAACTTTGTGATTCGAGGAGCTTTTGGATAAGGAAGTCTTTGGCAGTAGTAGTAGCTCGGAGGTGTAGAGTGTGCTGTCAGGAAGGTCTCTTGACTTAGCAGTATCCTAGAAGTGGAGTCCGAAAGCAGCAAAGTAGTCTGTTACTTCGATGGTTCAGGAGTCTTTGTGATTCTTCTGTTGATAGGAAAGGCAGATGGTGAAGGATTGCCCACTTCTTCTAGAAGCCCGGCAGGGTTTGATTTTTTTGGTTGAGGGTGGATCATCAATTTCTTCTTTTGGTTATAAAGGCTTAAGCTGTTCTGATTTGTGAAGAGAGAAAAGTTTCTTTGGAATCTGAACTGGGTAGAATCACAAAAGTGACTTGCGATGGTTTGGAAGTTCTCTTAATAATCTTTATTTGGGATTGAGGCATCTCTAGAGGATGTAGGAGTTATTGTAGTGGTTTGAGATTTTCCGGATATCTTCGAGGAAGTCAAGGTTTACATTCGCATCAGGAGATTGAGATCTGTATCGACTTGGTTCTTGGGGTTTTTTCCGGTGGTTCATCCTAGTGAAGGAGGATCCTTGAGAGAAATTCTTGTGAAACAGCTCAGGATTGATCGAATCTATTTTTCTGGCTGGATTTTTGCTGTGGTAATTGTGACCGAATCAGATAAGTCACTAAGATTTTATGGAATTTGATGAACATGTTTTTGGAATGAGTTGATCAAGTTTGTTCAACAGCTTTCTCATCTTCTTCAGATAAGAGTTAAGCAGCGGAAGCTAGGTGGCAGCTACTCTAGAATAGAAGCAACCTCGGATTCATCGAAAGTTTGTGTTTATCTTGGATCAGAGAATTTCTACAGGAAGTTCATTCGGGATCGGAAAGCTGTGCATCTGTTCTGTTTTCCCGAGTAGGAGTAGTATGTTTGAAGCCTTCTGATGTTTGCGTAGTAGTGTTTGTGTGGTGGATTTTGATGGATCTTGGGAGAACCATCTTGAGAGTAGGATCCGGAGATCATCTCATTTTTGATCCAGTTTTGACCAGAGAGGCATCTGCAAAGTTTGGATTAATCTACAAGGTTGAAGGCAGCCCAGGTTCGGCAGAAGAGTTTTATGGATAAGAGTCAAAGGAATTCAGAATTCGAAGTCGGAGATTTGATTTTGGATAAGTTTTCTTCGATCATACGAGCAATAAGATTTGGGTAAGACTGGAATCTGTCTCAGAAGTGTATTGAACCTTTCTGTATTCTCTTAAGGATAAGTGTTTGATCTACAGGATTGAATTGCCATTTCGAATGGCTGGGATTCGTAATGTATTTCTCGTATCTCTAAGGGAGTATGTGTATAATCTATCACTAGTTTTAGAACCAGCAGTTCTAGAGAGATTCGAAGGTTGAACATGACTTGTCTGTGGTCCCATATCCTGTTCAGATGGTGGATCTAGGTATATAGGAGCTCTGGATCGAGTGTTGTAGCTAGTTTAGATTCAGTAGAGCGAGTATCCCGGTGCTAATAACTGGGAAACTCTAAGAAGGTATATCCAGAATTTTGTCTGGATAATTAGTATTGCTTGTTTAAATTGGTTGCTATGGTTGCTAGTATATGGTTGATAGCATATGCTCGCTATTTTAAAATTAAAATCTTTATGGGATTATTAAATTATCTTTGCTTTCAAATTTCGAGGATGAAATTCTTTTAAGGGGGAGGAATGTGATGTCCCATAATTTGGGCAATATTTTTTTTAATAATTTTCATTAATAATTATTTTAAAATGTGTAATTTTGACTTAATAATCTAACTTAACAGAATTTATCTTTTCAAAACTAATAATTATTTAATTTGACAAATGCTATCTTTTCAAAATTTATAATAATAATAAATTAATTTGGCAAATTTTATTCTTTTCAAAGTTAAAAATATTTAATTGATAAAATTTATCTTTCTAAGCTAATTAAAATATATTCTATTTGTAATGTATATATGAGTGTATACATTGTGAATAGGAAGTTTGGTTTTAATTAAATAAAAATGTTTTCAAATTTATAATATATAAATGTGTGAATATATATTGTGAATTGGAAGATTTGATTGAATTTAATATTGAAACTTTTCAAAAGCTTATTTAAAAATCTATCTTATATTTCAAAAAGTACTTAAAGTAAATATTTATTGCTATTTAAAAATATAATAGCTTAAATAGTATATTAAATAAAAGTTTAATTTGTTTTCCTTTAAAATTGGTTTTTGAAATAAATTTAGTTCATACATATTTAAGTACAATATTTTTTTAGTTTGAAAACTTTGAAATAAGGTTTAATTTAATATCCTTTTCTTTTTAAATTTTATTTCTTTGAAATTTAGGTTTGAAAAATATATATTTTAAGTATACAAATAAAACATAAAAGTATGTAACTGTATAAAGGTAATTTATATATAAAAACATTAAAAGCTAAATTGAAAATAAGCATTTAAAACATGATCAAAATAAATAAGAAATCAATTCAAAATGAATTTTTAAACATTTACAAAAACAACTAATTATTTTAATATTGAAGTGAAACATGTGTAAGACAATTAAACCTTGCAAATACACTTGGAATCATTTTAACAACTTAAAGTAACAAGTGGCATTGTCTTGATTATTTTTGAAAACATTTATTATTAAATGTATTAAGAGAAACTTGAAAAATTTCATTTTAGTTCAAACCTTTCTTCTCTTCTAAAAACTAAAAATCAGATTTTTAAAAAAGAAAAGAAAAATCAAAACCTAATATAAAATCTGTTTAGAGATCTGTAAACATTTTCAAATCTGTGATCTTGCATAACAAAGTGAAGATCATCAACAAATTCAACTAACAAGGTAGCAAATTCAACTTCAAGATTTAATTTAAACAACAGTAATCAAAACTGCAAGCAAACATCAAACTCCATATTCAATACCAGAGAAAACTGTTCCAGGAAACAAATCCTGTCCTCTGCTCTTCAATGTTTGGTGAGTAAACCTTTTGATTTAAAAACATTTATTTATCTGTGGTGAAATCTTGTTGCATGTGTAGAAATATAGTCTCTAACGCTTGTTTGAGTTGTGAATATAAATGTGTGTGTATAGGAATGAGATGCATGTAACTTGTCTCTATATATTTGTGCTCTGTATTTGTAACAGACTCATCATCATCAAATAATTCTTTTCTTCCCAAAAAATCAAAATTAGACTTCGAATTCTGAAGGAAAATGTATATAATAGTATGATCCTGTTTTTAAAAATAGGTTTAAGTAATTATATTTACTAGTTGGTCTGTTATTTAAAGATTACAGTAAAAAAATTAAAACTTTGTGAAAATCAAAATCTACGATTTCATAATTGGATTGTACAAATAGACCCAGGGTAGTAAATTATGGATTTAGTTGTGAAGATTGTAATTTTTCGTTTGGGATTTGAAAAGATTTTTGGTGTTGAGCATTTTTGGGTATTTCGGCTACCCACGGTGATCGGCGGCTCCTGGATGCTTGGGGTTTGGCCTGAAGGTGGTCGGAGAGGCGAGGATCACTGGAAAAATGTTTAATGGATTTTTCGATCGTCGAGGTGATGGCAAATGGTTGAGGTAGATTTTTAGGACCTGTTGTGTGTCGACTTTGTTCTCGAGACTACTGCAGCATCACCAGAACTTCGGAGTTCATCAGAACGGTGTAAAGGGCTTCAGGGATGGCCAGAGAACGCTTGACCGTGGTTGCACATCGTCGGGTGGTCGGCAGCGTCTTATTGAGGTGAGTTTGGTCGATCAGTGAGTTCCAGGTGATGTCGTTATTGCTCGCTTTACGATTTTGGGCTTCGTGCTGATTTTTGGTGGTCCGAATCGTCTAAGGGGAGGTTTGGCGACGTGTTGGAAATAGCATCGATGGTCAGAGACTGGTGGTCGCGGTGTACATGTGCACGCGTGTACCATTGATTCTGGTCTGAGTTGTTCGTTGGTTGGGTAGTGTTTTGCGCGTGTTTGTCTCGAAGGGTTATTCGAGAGTGACTCGGGGAAAAAGGCATGCGAGCGTGCTGATTGATAAGTCGGGTTTGTCGCAGGAAACTTGCTGATTTGCTTGGGAATGTTTAGTTCCCAGTTTTTAAACCTGTTTAGTTTTTAAACTAAAATGATTTTCAAATTTTAAAAGCAAAACTTAAATTTCAAACAAGTTTTAACTGGTTTTAAAGGAAGTATGAAATGTTTAAGTTAGAAAATGATGTTTTAAACAAATTTAAATTTTAAAGGTATGGATTTTAAAATTTTGTTTTAAAAATGGTTTTGATTTATATAAATATTACATTAAACAAAACTTTGTGATTAATCCATTAGTGTTTCCAAATCAAAATAATTGTTGAAATTGCAATGTGATTAAGGTAAAAAGGTATTTAACTTTAATAAGTTAAAGATGATGATTTGTATAAATCAAATTCAAGTTTTAAAATTTAATTTATTGTAAAATGAAAGTTAAGAGTTAAATGTAATAAATGATTTATCTTAATTTGATCATGTTTTTTTAGCTAAAGTAGTTAAAGTATAATTACTTAATTAACTAAAATGATTAATTTAGGTAATTAAATTAGGATAAATTAATGTGCGTAATTAATTAAGTGTAGTTTATTACTTAATTAAGGATTGATTGATCAAGGTTAATCAATTAAGAAATAATTAAGTAGTAAGTAATTAAGAGGTTAATTACCTAATGTTAAGAGAATTATTAAAGGTAATTACTTAATGAAGTAATTAAAGGAAATTAATTACTCAGTGTAATTAATTAAGTTAATGTGGTTAATTTTAGTCAATTAAGTTTAATTAATTAAAGATAATTACTTGATGAAGGAAAGGTATAATTACTTAATGTAATTAATGAAGTGTAATTACTTAGTGAAGTAATTAATGGACAATTACCGGATGTAATTAAAGGAAATTACTTATGGATAATAATTAAAGGATAATTACTTGGTGGAAGAAATTAAGTGATAATTACTCAGTGTAATTAAAGGATTAATTAATGTAATTAATCAAGGAGATTGGTTTAGTTAATGAAGTAATTATGGATAGTTAATTGCTGAATGTGATTAATCCTAGTTCATTAATGAATGTAATTAAGTTAAATATTAATTATTGGAAGTAATTAGAAGGTCATTAATTAATGTAATTAATGGTAATAACTAAAGGTTTAATTGATTAATAAATGTGATTAATTTTAAGATAATTAATCAATGAAGTGATAATGATATAATTAATTAATGTAATTAATTAAGGATTAATGTAATTAATTATAGTTAATTAATTAATTGAAGTAATTAAGGTTAATTAATGAGAATTATTTAAAGCATAATTAATTTGTGTAATTAATTTAAAGGCTAGTTTATTGATGTAATTAAGGAATAATTAATCAAGGGTGATTAATTTAAAAGATAATTAAAGAATAATTAATTATTAATTAAAGATTAATTAATTGGTTTATAAGGTGATTAAAGAGTGATTAATTAATTAAAGGTTTATAATTAATTAATTAATGATTGTTTAAGCAGGATTATGTGATTAATTCTCAAGTAGTTAATTTAATTTAAGTTGATTAAATTAATTATAATATGGATTAATGGTTCCTGTTTGTGGATGATTGATTGAGTAGAATGTCTGAATTGAATGATGCTTATAGTTTGCATAATCTGTGATGTGCTATGATGTGATATTGATTACAGCTGTGATAAATGTGTGATATTTATCTATGAATGATGCTGTGTGAATTCAATGTTTTTAAATTGAATTAAATTGTTCAAACTTAAATCACTTGGACATTAAGATGGCATTTTGGATTTCGGTGAGACCGGAATCGTATTTTCAAATTTGGAATTTCGAAAACCACATCGATCCAAATTTAACATTAGGTCGTGAGCCTCAAGTGAAGAGTGAAGACTCGAGGTGTATGGACTATTCGTCGTTAAAACTCTGAGGGTGATTCCTATACAAGTTTGACGGGGTAGTACTTTCAGATTCGAGATGAAGATTTAGAGTGTAAGGGCTATTGTCGTTAACTGTGAGGGAGATTTCCAAATGAGTGTAGCGAGATAGTGCCTTCGGTTTCATTCGAACCCGAAACGAACTTGTATGGACTGAATGCTTTGAGAACATCGTCAGGTGGACGATGAGCATTCTAAGATAGATGTGGTCTATAAAGGTAATCGTAGCCTCACGCCTCATCAACCGGGAACAGCTAAAAAGAGGAGGTGCAACAAGGCTATGTGGGTAGCACCCAAGTATGACGAGATTTATTCCTGTCTAGAGGTCCCTTTTTATTCGGCTGTGTGGGTAGTTGGCGAAGGCCATCTGCGGGGTTGTCATGTTCGGGACTGTCCAGTAAGGGATGGTTCCGGCCTTGTGTTGCAGGGAATTTAGGATGGATCCTCCGTATGGTGATCTAGGCCCCGTACTGTGACGGACGGTACCCCAGTAGCCCAGCCGTTGATGGAAACCCATTCTTCCTACGTGCCCTTTATGATTTTGATTGTATACCTATGTATGCTGGAATTTAATAAATGTAACAATTTCGACTATTTCATATTTACTTGAAATCCCTAGACCCTATTATAATATCACTGGTTTTCCTATCTAATGTTTTGGTTAGCGTAAGGTAAAAACTCACGCATGTTTATTTGTGGGGACTCTTACGTGATACCTTTTGTTTTCAACGATTTTCAAAGTTAAGTAACTTTAACTCGTTTACTCACACCAGACCCATGTCTGATCCGGAGTTTATTTTCTATTCTATTAAACTCTTGGGTACTCAAATTTTTACGAGTAGCGAAGGAATTCAGGCTAGCTTTGACGAGTTCTGGAGGAGATATGGAGCAGGAGGCTTCAGCTTGTAGATATATAGTTGTTCCAACGTGCTAGTGTTGTATCTGTTTCTCTATGATGTACTTGAGTTGTAATAGTTAGACAGGTGTTTATAACTGCCTAATTTGTGTCGTTTAAGCTGTATAACTCTGATGTTTATGATACTATGTAATATTTTATGTGATATAATATAATTTATTCGTTCCGCTGTGAGATTCTGATGCTGCTTGTTCTTTCTTTTCTATCTTTTCTCTTTTCAATCCCTTTCTTTTCTTCTGAGTGATGCGTCTTTATATGGAATGAAAGGCGGGTCGTTACATTATTAATAAGAATGATTAGTCGTAAAAATCATTATTAAAAATGATTAATTAATTTTAAACATCATTATTTAAAATGGTTAATTAGTTTTAAACATCATTACTAAAATGATTAATTGAATAAATAATCTATTTTATTAATTAAAACAACATTAATTATCCCAAAAGATAATTAATCTAATTTATAACCTTTTTATAAATTTAAAAAAACATTAATTATCCAAAAGATAATTAATCAAATTTATAATCTTTTTATAATTAAAAAACATTAGTTATCCCAATAGATAAATAATCAAATTCATAACTTCTTTTATAAATTTCAATCAATATTTATCTAATAAAATTCCTAATTTTTTTGAAAATATAGTATAAACAATTTAAAAGTGCAAAAACACGTCTAAACATTTATTTTGTAAAATCATAAGCTCAAGTTCAACACACAATAAGGGCTTAATGGGATGATATGCCACAAGTGACGGTACAACAATAATCGCTGTAACAGTACTTACACAATCAAACAGTTTTTCATAAATATTACAAACAACAATAAACGACATAATAATATTAGTAAATTAATATTAGTGAGAAAAGCCTTATGGTCTCTCTACAAAAGCCCCCTACAAAATCATACATATATGTGAGTATTTCAAAGTGTTCCGTAGTGAACTATTCACTACGTGCACTTCGACTTTTCTATTGTTTCTGCTCCTGGAAACACACTGGTTATTCATGTCATCCGCTTTCAAGCGAGAATTTAAAATCCAAGCAAATAACAAAATAGCAATATAGACTATCATCCAAATATTCAATAGTAATTTATATTAACATAGATATTGCAGTATTTATTTAGAGGTGAGTAAACTCACCGAAATTCCAGTTGACGCTTTCGCATTTCGATTTGGTCCAAAATCGAACGACGTTCAATTTTAGCCTAAAATTTCACCTTCTTCAAATTTGAAGAAACCAATTTCAATGCATATCTAACGTTCCTATAAGTCCAACGCAACTGACCGCATCCAAATCTAACCTTGCATTGGCAAGATATCGATTTTATAAGATTTGGAATTAAATAATTAAATAATTACTTTAATTAATCACCACACTTAACTTAATCACCAAAATTTACTCTTTCTTCCTGATATATACAAGACGTGCATAGGAACGAGACATAAACACACGAACCCAACATTGGATTGCCTCTCTCCTCCTAGCACACTCAACACACGATGAAACCAAAATCCATCTTCACCATCGTTCATCTCCTTGCATCCTCTTCACAATGATGTCGACCATACCAAGCTCGATCGAGCTCTCTTCTACATGACTTAGAAACTTCCGTACACGCAACACAGTGTCGCTTTTCATGCAACACAGTTTTGCTTTTCACCTTATGGAGATACGCATCACCAAATCATACCTAAGCTGCCCCGCAACACGATAAACTCATTGAAACCATCCCCGAGCCCTAAATCTGCCTCGAACTCCTCGAATGTCAAACACCAGGTCGACTGGTAAAGGTCGAGCTCCTTAAAACCACATTGCACGCTACAGGATTTATATGGATTCACAGTTCTCCTCGATGCGAGTTCAAAGATCCTAACTTTATATTTTTTTACTGATTAAATCCTCTAGTTTTGATTTTTAAAAGGAGAGGATGATTTTCTTTATCGTTTATAGGAGTTAAAAAAGAAAAGGAGTGAGAAGAGGGAAAAAGTAAAGTATGTTGAACATACAAGTGTCAGTGTTTGTATACTTTGAAATTTTCAGCGCAACTCTACACAATATTCCATTCGCCTACGATCCACAAAGGAAAAAACAAAAATACGATCGTGTTAAAAAATGCAACATGATTCCAAAATAAAAATATTATATACTGGTTATCTTATTCTATAAAATAATAAAAATACAATCATTTGTCGAAAAATCATCAAACGATAATCAAAACATTTTCCAAATTAAAAATTATGAAGAATTCTATAAATTAAAAATACTACAATAAACACCAAGTTGTTTATTAACAATTGATTTTCTTATTATTTATTTGAACAATTTGTTATTGTAAATAAATCCACTGAATGAATTTATCATTGTTATTTATTAACTAAAAGGAGTTAAATAAAGCTATTCAGTCCATTTAATTAATATTCAATTCACAATTCAAATATTTTAATAATCTCTATATTTGAATTCAAGTTATTAAACTTTGGAAAGCAATTACTTGATTATTTAAAATTAATTAAATATTCAAAATCCAAACGATAAAATTTTGGGATGCTTCTGATAACATCAATTCTGTTAAGAGGTGGAATAAAATCATGTTAAATGTCACCTTCTGTTAAATTTGCAATGTTGTTTAGCAGTTTTTGGTTTCCATTTTTAGAATGAGCTGCTTTTTGGTTATCCTTGACAAACTCCTTCAAGTGTACAAAAGGAATCATGCGCTGAATTATGCCTGCCAACACTCGATATTTATCTATTTTATGTCCATTTACGTTATGATAGGCGCAGTAGTCCTCCCCTCTTCTTGGTTCAGGATTGGATTTTTAGCTTCGTGAGAATCGTGAATATTGCCACTTTCTTTCTTCGCAGCGAAGATGTAGGATATTGGCTTGTTCAAAGCAACATGATTGGTATTTGAGGTCTTCTCCCATCTCGGCTTCCTATTGTTGTAGTTATAGCTAGCTTTTCCCATTTCTTTCTTTGTTTGCACTTTCTTCGTAGCATGATACATTTCATCCATATGGATAAATTTATTAGATTGAAAGTGCAAATCTTGTAAATTTCTATACCCATGAATATATATCTCCCTAAAAAGGTGTATGTTCGGTCAGTCCTGAGCTCATAACCATCAATTTGTCCCTATCGGTCATATCTTCCGCTTTCAACGCCCCTGCATTTAACCTCTTAAGGTAATCACCTAATAATTTCTATGATTTTGCTTGACATTAGCTAGCATGCACGTTGTAGTTAATTGCGAGATCTATGCAAATGTGAACCTACGTCGAGAACCCATAAGAGAATTATTTCCAAAATAGACGGTCTTCTCATGATAATGTCTGTACCACTTCATTTTTGTGCCTTGGAAGTTAGTAGGGAAAGCCTGCAACACACTACTCCGGACGCGTTGCAAAGATCCATTTGGCTTTCGATTGCCATTAAAAGATCATCTGGGTTAGTGTTCTGTTATGTCTTAAGTAAGGAATTTTGATGTAGGATAGAATTATCATGGACATGATTTCATTTGTGAAGGAAGCTTCTCAGTGGTTATTGTTGACTCTTTCATCAAGTGTTCTTTTTCCCTTAAGATTAAGCATATCTTTTTCCCCTTTTTCGGTCATGTCTCTTAGATAAGCATCGTCGCTGGGGTAATTCCTACTATTAGGTTTACACTCCTTGGATGTTGAACTTTCAAATTACTCATTAGACCTATTTTCTAATCTTCCTTGGTAATTTGCTTTAGCCTTATTGCCTGCCATTGATTTATGGGAGAGTTCTGTTGCTTCAGCTTCGTGTTTCCCTTTCTGTTTTGTGTAGTCATAGTAAACTTGTCTTTTCCTCTATTCTTAAGTAAAAAAGCATGCAAATTCCTACTTAGAGATTCAGCTTCCACCCGCCAGTGAACTTGAAAGTTTTGGAAGATTTTTGTGCAAGGATCTTCTCCAATAAATCTTTCATCATTGCTAACTATTATGTTAGAACTTTGATTTGAGCTTCACTACTGGTAGGCTTTGTTGACTCTGATGGCTATCATGGTTCTATATTCCCCAAGTTTAAATTGACAACAACATTTTCTTCCAATATTGCTGTTTGTATGACTTCTTCATTTGGAATATTAAATCACCTTAATCTTCCCGTTTTCCTAGAACAACAAGAACTTTATGTAATTAGTTTACGGAGAGAGTTATAAAGAATTCAAGGTTCAATCCCTCCTTCCAGCGCCAAAAATGTTAACCCAAAAAATTGGTACAACGCCCATAATGCCAAGTACAAAGAGCCTAAGGTTGATTTTAACACGCTTAATGACACGAATAAGCATGATTTAATTTGTGTTAACCAAATGGTTTCAGAGACCAAGATTAGGCTTAGCATTCATAGCCTAGTGCCGGATGATGTCATGGAAGAATGGCTCCATGATGCCTATGAACTTTTGGAATGAGGAATTCAAAAGCCCGTATAGTCTTTTGGAATTAGTTGCTAGAAAGCCTATACGCTCTTTTGGAATAAGACATTTGAAAATCCATGCCGCATGATCAAAGGATATAAAAGAATGGGCCATAAATATATGCCATTGCCCATTAAGCATGTTAATGGACAAGATAGGCAATCTTCTTAATTCATAGTCCTATGTCCGTATGTTGATAGCAAGAAAGTAATTATGCATATGAACACTAGTTTATACCGAAGCCCATATGATTTATAGAAAACCATTATAAGCTTTGGGTCCAAAAGATTATCATATGCATGTCTATGTCCAATAACACCCAAAGTGAAAAATTAAGGCAATAGGCAAGTTCCAATTCTTGTTCATATAATTTCATCATAATTACAATCAAATCAAGTTTTTCCCCAATTCGATTTAGGGTTACAATTATTTAATTTTGGAAGGAGAGAAAAGAAATGATTGCCTTTTTTCCTCATGCCCATAGGTTCGTATTTATAGGTGTTGAGGGATGCGACATGGCTGGTATGTGTTTGTGTGGCATTCTTGACTCAAGCATTAACCATATTGATGGCGTATGGCACTGCACTTTTGCATCCACTTGTGCAATGGTGAACTCTAGTGCTTATAACCCATCCTGCCATGATAGCCTTCATTGACAATATTCGATATCAACATCGTATTGAGGATTACGTAGCCTCCTTTGAAGATTGATGAAGTGCAGAATTATTATGGCATGTCATCAATAAGTGGCGACATTGATAAGTGGTGATATTGGTAATGATTGGAATTGATAATATACAAAATTGATAACATAGGCATTGATAGAAAATGACATTTGTAATAAGAGGCATTGATAATAGGCGACATTGATGATAAGCGACATTGATGATAAGCGACATTAATAAAAGATGGAATTGACGGCAGGCGGCGTTAATAAGAGATGGTATTGCTGATGAGCGGCATTGATAGAACATGGTATTGATGGCAAAGCGACATTGATGAGATGCAACATTAATCTGGAGTGACATTGACTCTTCTGGCTACAAGGAAGAAGTGCTTCGTTGATGAAATATGGCATTAATGTGATGCAGCATCAAAACTGCATCATTTCGTTATAACATTGATTGCTTATGGTATAGATCTTTCCAATGTTGTCATTCCCTTACTAACATGCAACATTGTTTAATTTCTTTACTACGATATAACTCATTCAACTTTATAAGCAACATGTGTCATTGCTGGTATCCAGTATAATTGGCTTGGCTGATGACCTACGACTTAAATATTATTCTTTATCGATGATGAGCGACATTTTTAGCTTTCGACATTGATTTTTCTTTTTTACTTTCGACACCGCTTAAATTTGAGATCATGGCTATGCCGTATACCTTCATAATTAATAACGATAGTAATAATGATCATTGTAACATCATTATTCAGTGTTGATGATATGCGATTTTAGCAAAGTGCGACATTAGGACGCAGCCTAGCGTTATTGTTTATCCTTGCATTATTGAATACCGTGGCAATAACAAGTCTATGCATTACTCATCCTTCAATATTGCTTAATAACGACATCCTCTATCTATGGTATAACTTATTTTACTTCATTGGTGTGAGAATCCTTGAATCTTAAGGTCAGCATAGTTCCTTGATGCGGCCTTTGATATTTAACTGCTTTCTATTCGACATTATATTTTCTTTAGAAATTATGTGGATAACATCTATAGTTATGGAGGATGCCAAAAGTCCGCAATGTGAATTACAACGTCGTATGTCATCTATATAATGAGCAATGCCGGAATTGACAATCCAGGAAGGGTGTCAGATATTAACAATATAGAGGGACGTCGAATATTTACAATACAAAGAAGGATGCCGTATTTCACCAGTGTGACAAACAATGCTGTAAATATCTATGCGGTAACCTTCTGTATATTGTTGAATCATGGTTAATGATGATGCACCCCATCAGTGAAAGTAAAAGAGGATACCACATGCATGTCGCACTCAATCAACCGCATCGATTCCATGCCGCATATCAAATTTTATTCACATAAATTTTAAGGAAGATTATGATGGAAAAAATGACACCGAAGGCGTGATATTAAGACAACGAAAAAGCACATTAAACGAAATATCATATGATGTGGAAAAGTTGATGCTGAATGAATGATATTGGCACTAAAAGCTTGAAATATATATATCAGGTCAGCATAAACAATGCCGCTAACAAAGCGGTAAT
The DNA here is from genome assembly GCA_030765085.1 of Allium cepa. Taxonomy (NCBI): domain Eukaryota; kingdom Viridiplantae; phylum Streptophyta; class Magnoliopsida; order Asparagales; family Amaryllidaceae; genus Allium; species Allium cepa. Next base: position 449,816,585 of record CM060931.1, read on the forward strand.
GATGTCGACTTAATGAGATTTAATGCTTCACAAAAGCAATGGTATATACCACATTGAGTTACCATCGCATTTATCTTAAATCACATCTAGTTAATAACGCATATATTTGGGGTTGCATTTCAAATGTTGCCCTCATCACCAATGTCGTCTCTTAGTTATTTCGCTTCCCAACCCTTATTGATGCTGTTATCACAAATGCTATCTTTTAGTTATGTCGCTTACCAAGCAATGTTACCCCTTAATGATGCCACTCATCACCAATGCCGTCTCTTATTTAAATCACTTCTCAAGTAATGATGCCTCTTATTGATATCGCCTCCATGTAATGTCATATCTCTTCAAGGCTGTCTATTATCAATGTCTCCCATGATCAATACTGTGCCGTAGTGATGTCTCACTTCATCAATGTTTAAAGGATGACATAGCTCCTTAATACAACATTGATGTCACATGTCATGGATGTCAGAAAAGCTATCAAGGCAAATGTGGGTATTAAGCGTTAACACATGATGCCATAGTCCATCGATATACCAAGGGGTGTCGCAGATTATCAAAACTAAGCATAGTGACTGGAGCCATTAAACTGGCTGTTGATATTGACAGTACTGCATGTTGAAGTTAAAGCGTAGCAGCCACGCTGCACCTCTGCCCCTATAAATACAAAGCTAGTGGCATTAAGGAAGAGGCGATCATTTATTTTCTTTCCTCTTAAAATTAAACAATTATAACCCTAGATTGAATTGGATCAAAACTCGATTTGGTTGTAATCATTGTGGAATTATATAAACAAGGACTTGGACATGCCAATTACCTTGATTGTGCCTTTTGGACATTATGGACATGGATTTGCATATAATAAAGCTCTTTTGGCCCAAAGCTTGTCTTGGTTTTACTTCATATAGAATTACATAAGCTTCGGTCTAGACTAGTGTTTACATGCATAGCCACTATCTTGCTAAATACATATGCACATTGGACTATGAACTATGAGGATTGATTATCTAGTCCATTACCATGCTTAATGGCCACTACACATACTCTCAACGTATTCTTTCTCTTCTTTAATCATATGGTATGGGTTTTTGAATATCATTTTCCATAATTCCGTGGGCATTGTAAAACCATTTCTTAATGGCATCATCTTGCACTTAACCTTGAATGCTAAGCCCATTCTTGATTCCTTAGCACTATTTGATCAAAACCAATTAAACCCTGCTTAGTCATGTCACCAAGGGTGTTAAAATTGAGTTTTGGCTCATCATACTTGGAATCATGGGTGTTATATCAATTTTCATCCTAAAATTTTGGTGCTAGAAGGAGGGCCTAAACTTCCGACTCCTTTTAATTTTCTATTTAGACTAATTGAATAAACTTCCTTTTTTTAGGAAAATGCTAAGACTAAAGCAATTTAATGCTTCAAATGAAGAAGTCACACAAAGGGTGATATTGGAAAAAAATGTCATCCTCGCCTTTAACCTGGAATATGTGGAAGCTGGACACCCGTTACAACCACCAAAGCCTACCAGTAATGAAACTAAGATTAAAGATCTAACCCGGTATATGGCAATGATGCAGGAGTTATTGGAAAAGATCCTTGCATAAAAATCTTTCAAGCTCATTGAGGGAGAGGAAGTTGAATCTCCAAGAAGAAATTTGAATGTTTCTTTGCTTAAGAGCCAAAACAAAGGCAAACTCACTATGATCCACAAAAGAGGAAAGGAGACCAAGAAGCTCTAGCAACAGAATTTTCCCCTAAATCACTAGCAGACAAAAAGTGTAACAGCCCGCAAATCCGTACCCCTTGAATCAACACTATTTAACAACAATCAACTCAAGTTGTACAGAAATACGAACCATTTGAGTTACAGAAGAAGAGGTAGAAGAAGAAAATAGAAAACAACAACAAAATCCAACCATCGCAGCGGAATAAAATATAATAGGTATTAACATATCTTTACACCAAAACAAATATATCTGTTATACATTACATTATCAGAGTACATCATCAGAGTTCACACAACATCAATAGCATACATTTAGATACAAAACTACTCAACACAGCGGAATATACATATAAAACAAGTACGAGAATACGCATCGTCGTCCATCTCGTCTCCTGAGCTCCACAGCATCAAAACCTGTATCCTATAATACTCGGTCTGACCCGAGCATTACAGTTAAATTACACCCGAGTTGGTCTGGAATACCAGCGTGATAAAATCACACTCAATTGATTATTAAAGTTTCAAAAATTCTTTGAAAACAAAAGCATCTCGTACGACCACGCCACAAATAAACATGTCGGGTTTTTACCTTACGATAGCTAAAACAGTTTTTATAGAAATCCTCTGATATTATAATAGGGTCTATATACAAATACTTATAAAATAGCCGAAATTGTTACATGATTAAATTCCAGCTACTAGCCACAGAGTGGGTAACACAAACAAAACTCGTACAAGGCTCGTAGGGAGAATGGATTTCCAACTAATGACTAAGCACTGGGGTATCACCTGTCATAGTACGGGGCCTAGATCACCATACCGAGGAGTACGCCCGCTCCCCTGCAACACAAGACCGAAACTACCCCTTACTGGATAATCCCGAGTGAGATCACACCGCGGTTGGGATCAGCAACCGCCCACTAAGCCGAAATAAAAAGGGACATCTAGACTGGGATGACCTCACCCTGCTTGGGTGCTACCCACCTAGCCTTGCTGCATAACCCCTGATTTTCAGTCATTCCCATTTGATGAGGCTTGAGGCTAAGCGTTACCTTTTAGAACCCTTCACTTAGAATGCCCATCGTCCTCCTGACGATGTTCCGAAAGCATTCGTCCATACAAGTCCGTCCCGGGTTCGAACGGAACCGAAGGCACTATTCCTACTACATCCATTTTGAAATATCCTCAGGATTAGTAGCGACTAGCCCTTGCACTTCACCGCTCCATCCTCGAATCCAAAATCGTTTTTCATGAAAACGTACAAACCGGATCGAAGTGGTTTTCGAGAAATAAATCTCGATCCCGGTCTCTTCGAAACGATCAACGCATTTGTCCAATATTGATAGTCGGTGATTTAACTATCAATTAATATTCACAAAAAACCATCGACCAATAAATAATTTCCCAAATTATTTATTTATCTCAAAATATCTTTACAAGATATACTCTCACTTCCAAATCCTTTTGAAAACAGTTTTCAAACTATCTTCTTTTTTTCCCAGAATAAATTCCGAGTATTTTCATTTCCACTGGAATCACCAAGCACAAAACTAGATTTCTAAATTAATTTAAAACTCTTGACTTTTAAAAATATACTTTTAAACATTCAAGTTAAAATTACTTTTAATAATTTGTTGAAAATACATACTATATGAATATTTGTAAATAAGGTTACTTAATAAAATATAAAACTAGATTTCTACCTTTAAAAACAAAATACTAAGTTACTTCTTAATAATTACTGCTAAAATAGATTAAAAGAAAATACTTACTTTAGACTTTAAATATTAGAAATAATAAATTTTACAAAATTTTCTTTCTTTAGAAACAACTTCAAAACATTTAATTTATATTTACAAATTTACTTTTAAAAACGTGTACCTGGCCATCCAGAGAAAATTCCAACTTCAAGCACTTAAATCAATTTCTCCAAATTGATTTCCAATTTATTCCATTTGAAACAAATTTCTTTACGTATCAGTTTATCTCAAAATTTATTAATTATGGACTTTATATTTTTTTTCTGTTTGATTCTATATCATTCAACTGAAATATACCAATTTCAGCTTCTTCCCAATTTCTTCTGTGTTCTTTTCAATAAATTGAATCTTAAATTTTAAGTAAATGTTTTAATCGTACTGAAGTTTAAAATTCATTAATCTTCTGTTTATTCAAAGTTTCCCTTCCATATACGGAATTTATTTATTAGAATTTAAAACCATTATTATTCTTATCCAATTCATTCCTAATTTATTTAAATTTTCTATAATTATTTCACTTACCAATTTCTCTTTAGTTTATTTCCAAAATCCCATTCTATATCTCTTGATAATTTAGTGCGCCGGAACATATTCAGGTAAACCATAACATCCAATATTCCAATTGTCAAAAATATTCATCACAGAATATAAAATAATCACAACAGAGGGTATTAAATAATTTAAATAAATGTTGAGGGATCCAGTTGGATCCCTCCAACCTGTTTTCCCTGCATCCACAGATGTTAGCACAATATATATGCCAGTTCCAGAATATACCACCCAATAGCACATCAAACAATTCAACCATCCAAACAATTATTTAAATTTTATCATTAAAAATTTCAATTTAAATTCAACCGAGTGAGATTAACTCACCTTTCATTTAAAATTTGCAGCCTATTTCACTCCAGCTTGTTTCCATGATTTAAACCTTGTATAAATGAAATTCCTGAATTTATTAACATTTAAACTAATCGAACAGTCCATAAGCATTTAATAATTTAATTAACTAGTAATTTATTAACCTAGTACTTCGGAAGTATGTATATACATATTCACGATTTATTACTATTTGAATAAATCAAATAATTGATCACCATTCACTTATTAAATTTTTAACTTATTCTTTGATTTAAATTTTTTAAATTAATAGTTTCGTTTGACAAATTATATAATTTTTTTTAGCAACCCAAAAATCAAACAAGTTAATTACAACAGCTTAAGTATGAAACCCATTCCTTTATAAAAATTCATTTATACATATTTAAAATCTAATTTCATATAAATCTCTAATCATTTCAAAATTTCTATATTTATTATATATATTTTAAAAATCTGCAGTAAGTAACATGTATACATATATTTATAAATTAAAGAAAATAAATCGTTTATGAATTTACCGTAAATTTATTTCCTTTTTTGATATTCACCTAACTTCTTTTTTCTTTCTCTGTACAAATATAAATATTTATTATTATTTTAATTTTTCTTTACTTAAGCTTTACTGAGCAAATACATACACACACACACATATATATATATATATAAATTAATTTAAATTAAAACAAAATGTAAATTATACCTTACCACTCTACCAGGCTCGAGACCACCGAACTCCAGTCACCTCCACCTGAATCCTACCCAAAACCATGCCCTACCTCTCAAACGCCTCTAGCTCCTCCCTTGCCTCCTTCGCCGAGCCACTGGATCACCAACGCAAGCTACTCGCGAAACCCTATTCCAGATCCACGTGTGCCGGAACGCGATTTCAAATCGCGTGTTCAGATGCGATATCCACTCCTCCTCCATCCTTTACCAGATCGAACCGACCGCCCACCCCTAACTATGCCGTGACCTCCCCAAACCTCCAAGTGCCACACCTAGCTCTAATGTGGTTGAAGTCATTGACCCCATCCTAGATCGCATCCTCGATGCAATGTTTTTTTTTCCTCGAATGATTCGATTATGAACTGAAAGAAGAAGGGAACTTGTGAACGAGTTAAAGGGAAAGGGTAGCGTGGTTCTTTGTTTGCAATAAGTTCGGCCATTACTTTACAACGAACTGTCTTGATTTTTTTCTTTTCGTTTGTTAATGACATGAACTGAATTGAAGAAACGAGGAAGAAACTAGCAAATTTTAGAAGGAACGAGAAGTGTGCGATGGAAGATAAGAGTAGCGTGTTAAGGAATGAATAAAGGATGCCGTATACAAGACGCTTGATTTATTAAATTAAATTCCATTAGATTATTATCAATTAAATGTCCAGCGCGTTTAGATATCGTACACCCACACATTAACTCCGATCAAAACGAAATTTGAAATCCGATAATAATTCAATATTACGGACTCAATGGAACTGGTTTCGTCAAATTCCGAGACTGCGCCTTGGAAGGCTGTTTTTAAATTTAATTTAAACAGTATAAATTTAAAACTGAATAAATCACTATTAAATTTAAATTTTTAAAACGTCTATTATCTTCAATATTATCAATATAAATTTTATAAGCCTTCAAATTATTTTTAACAGACTTAAAATTCAAGATTCAAAAATTTACTCAACTTCTAATTATTAAATTCTATTATTTAGTTATCAAATAAATAGCGATATTTGTAATTCAAGTTAAGATTGCTCTATTGAATATTTAAAATCAATTAAATATTCCGATTTTAAATGATCGAAAATTTCGGGTCGTCACATTCCTCCCCCCTTAAAAGAATTTCGTCGCCGAAATTACTAGTTAGGAAGAATGGTCCAATTACTTGTTTACTTAACCTCAAAACCAAACAATTCGACATCCAACCAATTATCTTTTACAAAAGACCATCATCAATCTTATTAACTCTCCAAACCTTTCCCTAGTTTGCAAACAATCCTATTTGCCCAACCATTCAAGTTTTTAATCTTAAAACCAATTTTGAATTATCAAATTTTTCTCAAAATTTTTCTAACTCCCTAAATTCCCGAAAAATTTCGCCAGCGTCTCCTTTGCGCGGCTGACTCGGTACAGCTACAAAATGGCTCCACGGCCTCCCAAATTCAAAAAGAAAACAAAAGGCCAAGTGGCTCGATCCAAATCCCAATCAATTTCACCCCAAATTTAATACATACCTTTTTGTCGAGCATTTCAAATTTATTTCTGAAATCAAAATCAATTCTCTTTTCCCTTTATATTACCTGCATATCCTGCTTAGCACTAATATCCAGTCACAAATTTCAACACATATTATTGACTTCCTTACCAATGTTAATATCTATTCATCCAAATATTAACTTAGAATATATTGGTAATATCAATTTCCCATTTAAAATTCTCCATTCTTTTCTTAAGTTTGGTATAAGCATTTAATATGTTTCTTTATTCATTTTCACTTCATCACTCTTAGTTCATATCTATTTCTATTCAAATTGATTCTTTCATTCAATATGAATTCAACTTATCTTTAACTTTAAATATTGAATTTCATTTTCCATTTATAACTAATTCATATCATTATTTTAGTTAGTTTCATTTACTAATTAATTTTAGTTGCCAATTTAAATTTGTTTTGTCATTAACAAAAATTCTCCAAAAATTTTCAAAAAATTTCTAACTCCCAAAATTTTCGAATTTTTTTGGCAGAGTCCCCTTTGTACGGAGGAGCTTTTGCAATTTGATAAAAGAGATAAATATGTATACATCGAACTACACGGTCGGAAAAACAAAAACAGTTCATAATTTCCTATTTTTATTGCGTAGGCGTACCTTATTTAGCATTGAAGCAAGCGGCTTATTATTTTTAGCATCTAGCGCGACCAAAATCCAGCCACACGGCTCCCAGGTACCTGTACTTACTTAATTTAAACATGTAAGTACTAAATATATGAAGTTTAACAATATTTCACTATTTTGCAATAGTTAAATACACATTAAACACATGAATTCTAACAGCAATGCATATTATACACTTTTTATAAGCAATTTAAATATTCCAACATTAATTTTTATTTGCTTATAACCAATCACATATCGTTTCACTTAATCCGAATGGTTAACAACTCACAAGCTTGCATTAATTTATTTTTAAGCAAAACGAACTCATATTTAATTTCATTGTTCTCAAAATCAATTTATTTTACTCCTATCAATTCATAGAATTTTAATTACTTCCGTTTACATCCAATGATATTTATTCTATGCAAATTTGACAAGATCTATGTGAACAAACAAGTATTTATGTTTTATAACCAATGTAAATGGATTTCAACTCGATTTATACTTAATTCTATTCCATTTTCAAATTTATTCACAATCCGTATAATCTCATTTCATTGCATAACAAATTTGAATACATTCACTTGCATTTCATTTTATTAACCAACTAGTTCATTCAAAACCATTTACAACCTAGGTTCATCTTAATTGCCAATTAAATTTCCCTTTAATTTTAATCCATTCACAATCATTTATTTAGCTCGACACATTCCATTTAAATTTCATTTACAATCCATTCTATTAACTTAAAAACATTCTATTTCCTTATTGTCTCTAATTATTTCACTTCCGTAACAATTTAAATGGTTTACAATTATTTATTTAAGAATTTCATTCCATTAAATATTATCGGCAACTCACCGAATTTTATTTCAATTAAAATTTATTTTTACCTGATTAAAATCCAATCCAATATTATTAAACTTAGCTTTAAGTTGAATTCAATTCAACTCCTTTCCATCTTTTAGCTTAAGTTTATTCACTCCAATTTTATACTTATGCTCATTTTATTTGATTAGCTATTATAAAATTTAACTTTCCAGTTTCAGCTCATTTAATTGATTACATGGCCATTTCCAATTTATTTAATTTATTTTGATTTTATTTGCAATTCAAACCATTACTATTTCAATCCAATTTCATTTTTATTCTATACATTCCCAATTATATTTAATTTGTTAACACTTCAAGTTAAAATTTTAATTTATAACCCAAGTTCCGAATCCACTATCCATTTTCAATTTACCACCCAATATATTTACCACAATTCAATTACATTTACCTTACCATCGATCCAGGTCGAATTTGATTTATAACTTGAGTTTATTTCCAAACTTCATCATAAACTCACAATTCAACTTTATTTAACTACATTGGGTTCTCATTACATATTTCATTATCTAACTATCATCTAAATAGTCTTTCCCCAACTTATAATCCAGAACTTGATTTTAATCTCAAAATCTCTTCATTTAAATTTTCTTAAGTTCAAATTTATTTTATAATTCAAGTTTTGATCTTCATTTTATTTTTCAATTCATCAAAAATATTTATTTTGAGTTTTTCTATCCCACCCTTAATTTTAAAAGTCACCATTAATTATTTTCACACATTTCCATTCATTCTGGGCTTAAATATTTTCATCTTTTATTTTTAACTCAAGCCTTCTATTTATTTATAGCCCAAGCATATTTTATTTCATGGATTTTTAATTCTTTTACAAGCTATTCTAATTTATTTATTTCAATCCAATTCTTATCCAACTTATTTTCCATTTGTTCAAGTAAGAATCTAATTCCATTCAATAACTCAACTGAAATTTATTCCAATTTCATTTTTATTCTAACTCGGATTTATTTATCTCAATTCGATTTCAACTTAATTCGAATACAACTGGATATTATTTTTCAACCTATTTAATTAATTTCAATCCAGTGAAATCTTATTCCCCAATCCAAGTTAATTCCATTTTTTACTTTTCACTTTAAATTTAAATCTCCGACATTCAAAGCTTATATTTCCTTCCTAATTTATAAAATCATCTCAATTTATAAGCTTACAACCATCTCACCAGGATTTTTAAATACCCGGCTTTGGTTTCAAATCATTTTGAAATCTCCAACATCTCAAATCATACTTCTCTAAAATTAAACCAATCCTGGTTTTTATTTCCTTCAAATTTCCTTTAAAATTTTTAAAAACAAACAAGTTTTCCTCAACAAATCAAATTTGGCAGCTATCTGTCACTTAGAAACTCGAAAATGAACATCGATGATGCTGCAGTCATCTCCGAAGTTATTTTCCAGCGACTGAAGTGAATTTAATGCTATATCCTTTCCTAAAATTTATTTGAAACAATTTCCTTTCAGAAATACCCCAAAAACTACAATGTTACTATTTATCTTCAAAATACTTCCAAAATCTCCGGAGTTTTAAAGTTTCAATTTCTATTTTAATTCAAATTTTAACTATAATGCATTTGTATAGTTTATGCTTATATAAATTCCCATTTAATTGTATTTCAATTTATAATTTACATTTATAATTCACATTTATAAATTTCATTTAATAATGAATTTATTCCCCTCAACTTTGGTTATATTTTAGTTAAATTTTTACACAACGATGATAATAATTTAATATTATCTCTAACATCCAAGCAACCATATATTAGCTAGTTTACAAAAACTTTTCTTTATATCAAAAATATATTTTTAGGTAAAATTATTACATTTACCCACATTTAAAACAATACCGTGTCGATTGTTCTATTCAAGTGTTTAGAAACCCCTTCAATACAGTTGCGCAGACTGTGTCGACGAAGGTTCATATGCCACTCAATAAATCAATCAACACAATACTAAAATAATTTATATTCACTAACAAATACGCGCTCATATCTATTTATACACTCAAACTCATTCTAGAGTACTACGGACTCTATTTTAAATGAGTAATTCCCAACAGAGCCAAGATTATCACCAACCTATGCTCTGATACCAAGTGTAACAACCCGCAAATCCATACCCCTTGAATCAACACTATTTAACAACAATCAACTCAAGTTGTACAGAAATACGAACCATTTGGGTTACAGAAGAAGAGGTAGAAGAAGAAAATAGAAAACAACAACAGAATCCAACCATCGCAGCGGAATAAAATATAATAGGTATTAACATATCTTTACACCAAAACAAATATATCTGTTATACATTACATTATCAGAGTACATCATCAGAGTTCACACAACATCAATAGCATACATTTAAATACACAACTACTCAACGCAGCGGAATATACATATAAAACAAGTACGAGAATACGCATCGTCGTCCATCTCGTCTCCTGAGCTCCACAGCATCAAAACCTGTATCCTATAATACTCGGTCTGACTCGAGCATTACAGTTAAATTACACCCGAGTCGGTCTGGAATACCAGCTTGAGAAAATCACACTCAATTGATTATTAAAGTTTTAAAATTCTTTGAAAACAAAAGCATCTCGTAAGACCACGCCACAAATAAACATGTCGGGTTTTTACCTTACGATAGCTAAAACGGTTTTTATAGAAATCCTCTGATACTATAATAGGGTCTATATACAAATACTTATAAAATAGCCGAAATTGTTACATGATTAAATTCTAGCTACTAACCACAGAGTGGGTAATACAAACAAAACTCGTATAAGGCTCGTAGGGAGAATGGATTTCCAACTAATGACTAGGCACTGGGTACCACCTATCACAGCACGGGGCCTAGATCACCGTACCAAGGAGTACGCCCGCTCCCCTGCAACACAAGACCGGAACTACCCCTTATTGGATAATACCGAGTGAGATCACCCCGCGGTTGGCATCAGCAACCGCCCACTAAGCCGAAATAAAAAGGGACATCTAGACTAGGATGACCTCACCCTGCTTGGGTGCTACCCACCTAGCCTTGCTGCATAACCCCTGATTTTCAGTCATTCCCATTTGATGAGGCTTGAGGCTAAGCATAACCTTGTAGAACGTTTCACTTAGAATGCCCATCGTCCTCCTGACGATGTTCCGAAAGCATTCGTCCATACAAGTCCGTTCCGGGTTCGAACGGAACCGAAGGCACTATTCCTACTACATCCATTTTGGAAATATCCTCAGGATTAGTAGCGACTAGCCCTTGCACTTCACCGCTCCATCCTCGAATCCAAAATCGTTTTTCACGAAAACGTACAAACCAGATCGAAGTGGTTTTCGAGAAATAAATCTCGATTCTGGTCCCTTTGAAACGATCAACGCATTTGTCCAATATTGATAGTCGGTGATTTAACTATCAATTAATATTCACAAACAATCATCGACCAATAAATAGTTTCCCAAATTATTTATTTATCTCAAAATATCTTTACAAGATATATTCTCACTTCCAAATCCTTTTGAAAACAGTTTTCAAACTATCTTCTTTTTTTCCCAGAATAAATTCCGAGTATTTTCATTTCCACTGGAATCACCAAGCAAAAAACTAGATTTCTAAATTAATTTAAAACTCTTTACTTTTAAAAATATACTTTTAAACATTCAAGTTAAAATTACTTTTAATAATTTGTTGAAAATACATACTATATGAATAATTGTAAATAAGGTTACTTAATAAAATATAAAACTAGATTTCTACCTTTAAAAACAAAATACTAAGTTACTTCTTAATAATTACTGCTAAAATAGATTAAAAGAAAATACTTACTTTAGACTTTAAATATTAGAAATAATAAATTTTACAAAACTTTCTTCCTTTAATAACAACTTTAAAACATTTAATTTATATTTACAAATTTACTTTTAAAAACGTGTACTTGGCCATCTAGAGAAAATTCCAACCTCAAGTACTTAAATCAATTTCCCCAAATTGATTTCCAATTTATTCCATTTGAAAAAAAATTCTTTACGTATCAGTTTATCTCAAAATTCATTAATTATGGACTTTATATTTTTTTTTTCTTCTGTTTGATTCTATATCATTCAACTGAAATATACCAATTTCAGCTTCTTCCCAATTTCTTCTGTGTTCTTTTCAATAAATTGAATCTTAAATTTTAAGTAAATGTTTTAACCATACTGAAGTTTAAAATTCATTAATCTTCTGTTTATTCAAAATTTCCCTTCCATATACGGAATTTATTTATTAGAACTTAAAACCATTATTATTCTTATCCAATTCATTCCTAATTTATTTAAATTTTCTATAATTATTTCACTTACCAATTTCTCTTCAGTTTATTTCCAAAATCCCATTCTATATCTCTTGATAATTTAGTGCACTGGAACATATTCAGGTAAACCATAACATCCAATATTCCAATTGTCAATAATATTCATCACATAATATAAAATAATCACAACAGAGGGTATTAAATAATTTAAATAAATGTTGAGGGATCCAGTTGGGTCCCTCCAACCTATTTTATCTGCATCCACAGATGTTAGCACAATATATATGCCAATTCCAGAATACACCACCCTATAGCACATCAAACAATTCAACCATCCAAACAATTATTTAAATTTTATCATTAAAAATTTCAATTTAAATTCAACTGAGTGAGATTAGCTCACCTTTGATTTAAAATTTGCAGCCTATTTCACTCCAGCTTGTTTCCATGATTTAAACCTTGTATAAATGAAATTCCTGAATTTATTAACATTTAAACTAATCGAACAGTCCATAAGCATTTAATAATTTAATTAACTAGTAATTTATTAACCCAGTACTTCTGAAGTATGTATATACACATTCACGATTTATTACTATTTGAATAAATCAAATAATTGATCACCATTCACTTATTAAATTTTTAACTTATCCTTTGATTTAAAAATTTTAAATTAATAGTTTCATTTGACAAATTATATAAAAAAAAAATTAGCAACCCAAAAATCAAACAAGTTAATTACAACAGCTTAAGTATCAAACCTATTCCTTTATAAAAATTCACTTATACATATTTAAAATCTAATTTCATATAAACCTCTAATCATTTCAAAATTTCTATATTTATTATATATATTTTAAAAATCTGCACTAAGTAACATGTGTACATATATTTATAAATTAAAGAAAATAAATCGTTTATGAATTTACCGTAAATTTATTTCCTTTTCTGATATTCATCTAACTTCTTTTTTCTTTCTCTGTACAAATATAAATATTTATTATTATTTTAATTTTTCTTTACTTAAGCTTTACTGAGCAAATACATATATATATATATATAAATTAATTTAAATTAAAACAAAATGTAAATTATACCTTACCACTCTACCAGGCTCGAGACCACCGAACTCCAGTCACCTCCACCTGAATCCTACCCAAAACCATGCCCGACCTCGCAAACGCCTCTAGCTCCTCCCTTGCCTCCTTCGCCAAGCCACTGGATCACCAACGCGAGCTACTCGCGAAACCCTATTCCAGATCCACGTGCGCCTGAACGCAATTTCAAATCGCGTGTTCAGATGCGATATCCACTCCTCCTCCATCCTTTACAAGATCGAACCGACCGCCGACCCCTAACTATACTGCGAGCTCCCCAAACCTCCAAGCGCCACACCTAGCTCTGATGTGGTTGAAGTCATTGACCCCTTCTAAGATCGCGTCCTCGATGCAATGTTTTTTTTCTCTCGAATGATTCGATTATGAACTGAAAGAAGAAGGGAACTTGTGAACGAGTTAAAGGGAAAGGGTAGCGTGGTTCTTTGTTTGCGATAAGTTCGTCCATTACTTTACAACGAACTGTCTTGATTTTTTTTCCTTTTCGTTTGTTAATGACAGGAACTGAATTGAAGAAACGAGGAAGAAACTAGCAAATTTTAGAAGGAACGAGAAGTGTGTGATGGAAGATAAGAGTAGCGTGTTAAGGAATGAATAAAGGATGCCGTATACAAGAAGCTTGATTTATTAAATTAAATTCCATTAGATTATTATTAATTAAATGTCCAGCGCGTTTACATATCGTACACCCACACACTAACTCCGATCAAAACGAAATTTGAAATCCGATAATAATTCAATATTACGGACTCAATGGAACTGGTTACGTCGAATTCCGAGACTGCGCCTCGAAAGGCTATTTTTAAATTCAATTCAAACAGTATAAATTTAAAACTGAATAAATCACTATTAAATTTAAATTTTTAAAACTTCTATTATCTTCAATATTATCAATATAAATTTTATAAGCCTTCAAATTATTTTTAACAGACTTAAAATTCAAGATTCAACAATTTACTCAACTTCTAATTATTAAATTCTATTATTTAATTATCAAATAAATAGCGATGTTTGTAATTCAAGTTAAGATTGCTCTATTGAATATTTAAAATCAATTAAATATTCTGATTTTAAATGATTGAAAATTTTGGGTCGTCACAAAAAGGAAAAAGCTAACCACCAAAGAAGATTAGTGGAGAGGTCACATGAGCTGTTTGGAAGTTTAATCTCCAAGGAGTACAAGCCTGATAGGAGCAATTATCACAACAATAAAGCTTATTTGAGGGATATGTTTGAAAAAATGGCAAAGGACATGCTTAACCATAAAGGAAAGAGGACCCTTGATGCTAGAATCAGCAATAATTTCAAAAATCCCCATTCAAAGATAGGATCATGTCCATAAGGATTCCATCTCACATTAAAATTTCATCCTTGAAATTCAATTGGACTAATGATCTGGATGATCACCTAATGGCATTCGAAAGTTAGATGGACCTCTATAATGCCTTAGGAGTTGTATGCTACCAACTTTTCCTACCACCTACCAAGAAGCAACAACAAAGTAATATAGACACTACTAGGAGAATACCATATACTCTTGGGAGCAATTTTATTATGAGTTCTTAGCACAATTCTATATTTGTATCCTACGATTGACTTCACCATATTGGCTAATGATAAACAAAAATCGAGAGAACTGTTGGGTGATTATCTTAAGTGATTCAACGTAGAGGCACTAAAGGCAGAGCATATGACCGATGAAGACATATTAATAGCAACTCGCTAAGGGTTGATTGAGTATAAACCTTTCTGGAAAGAGCTTTATCTTCATGGATGTAGGGATCTCCAAGACTTCAGTTTTTAAGGTGATAAGTTCATTTGTATGGACGAAATGTTTCATGTCAAGAAAAAATCCCAAACAAAGAAAAAAAGTAAAGTCTAGGTTTAATCATCACAATAAAAAATCGAGATGGAAGAAGGTCCAAAAGACCATTCATATTACTTTGAATAAGATGATATCCTACATCTTTGCCATAGCAAAAGAAAGCGACGACCTTCTAATTTCTTACAAAGCTAAGAACAACCCTGAACCGAGAAATGAGGGAGATTACTTTGATTATCATAAGGTGAATGAGCATAAAATGGTTGAATGTCATGTGTTGGCAAGTGTAATTCATATGCTGATTCGTTCGAGACACAAGAAAAGGTTTATCAAAGATATTCAGAGATCCTCATGTCATGATGAAGGCAATTAAAGGCTTTCGAACAACACTACAAACTTTGTAGAAAGAGATACTCAACTAGATTTCATTCTGTGCATCAAACGAATTGATGTAATTCATGGAGGCCCGCGTTCGGCTGGAAACAGCAAGGAAGCCAGAAAACAATATATTAGAGATGCAAGAGATGGAGTTTTCTATATTCAAGAAGACCCATCATTTAAGACCTTAGATTTCAAATCCAGAAGCAAGTCTGACTATAACCCCACAAGAGCTGAGAGGGGTTCGTTATCCACATAATGACCCGCTTATAATCACAGCATAGGTCGTGCTTTCTATGTTGACTAAAATCTTTGTTGATACTGGAAGCGCAGTGAATGTTATTTTCAAACATGCCTTTGATCAAATGGGAATTCCGCAGGAAAAGCTAGAGCTAAGATTTGAACCCATCTTTAGTTTCAATAACAAAGAGATAACTCCCATAGGACAGATGAGGCTTTTGGTATAAATGGGAATTCCATTGCATTCTAGGACTTTTTAGACTCTATTTGTCATTATGGAACAACTTTCTTACTAAATGCTTTCTTTGGAAGGCCAGCTCTTGATGAAATCAATGCTTTTGTCCCACCAAAATATCCAATGTTGAACTTCCTGACCAAGAGCGGATGTGGAACAGTGAGAGGAGAACAATCCAGCTTTCAAGAATTATAGTTTGCCACTATTAATCAATATAAACAAGATAATCTTTCTTGTTATGACTCAAAGCAAGATGAATCAATCAAAACTGCAGCCAAAAAGTCCTTGGTTGAAGTTCTTTAAACCAATCATCCAAGGCAAATGCAGAAACCATTGGGAAAGCTAAGTATGCACTAAGAAGACTTAACTTTTCTGAACAGAAAAGAAAAAGGAAAGAAACAAATTTGTTAGAGGATGGAGTGGATGGTGAGGAAATCATCACTGAATTGGACTATAGAGGTGAACAAGAAAGAATGAAGCCAACTGAGGATCTTGAGGAAATATGCTTGGTTCCAAGTGACCTAACAAAGATAGTGAAAATTGAGAAAGTGCCAGATGGCAAGCTCAAAGAAGAGTTAATGCAGTTTCTTCAGTCTAGCAAACACTTGTTCGCCTAGACTCATTCAGGCATGGTTAGAATAGATCCAACCATCACGTGTTATGCCTTAAAAGTAGACAAATATTACACTTGTTCGGCAGAAGAAGAGACAATTCGACAAAGTTCAAGCTAATGCTTTAAAAGAGAAGATCAAGAGATTGCTTGAAAATGGATATATTAGAGAAGTAATTTATTTGAAATGGTCATCCAATCCAGTATTGGTTAAAAAGTCTAATGGAAAATGGAGAACTTATGTCGAATATACCAATTTGAATCAGGCATGCCCAAAAGATTGTTATCCAATTCCAAGAATAGACCAAGTAGTTGATGTGACAAGTGGCCACAAACTCTTATCATTCATGGATGCACACTCTAGATACAATCAAATTTCACTGTTCAAACCAGATGAAGAGAAAACAAACTTCATAACGGACTGTAGAACATTTTGTTAGAAAGTAATGCCCTTTTGAATTAAGGAATGCTGGAGCCACCAACCAAAGGTTGGTAAATAGAATGTTCAAAGAGCAAATCAGTTGAAACACAGAAGTATACATAGATGATATGCTGGTTAATCCTAAGAGGAGAGCAATCTTATAACTGATCTTGAAGAAATGTTCGAGGTATTATGAAAACAGCAGATGAAGCTCAACCCATAGAAATGTTCTCTCACAATCCAGTCTAGAAAATTCTTAGGATATATTTTAGTGCTCGAGGAATAGAAGCCAACCCTGATTAGATTCAAACTATTAAAGACATGCAAGATCCTAAGAAAAATAAAGACATAGTGTGCTTAAATTGAAAAGTGGCAACATCGAATAGATTCATTTCCAAGGTCGGTGATAAATGTATTCCGTTATTCGATGTGATTAAGGAGAAGAAAAACTTAAAATGGGGAGAGGATTGTCGGAAAGCCTTTAAGGAACTAAAAGATCATCTTGAGAAACCACTAATCCTTTACAGCCCTGTAGATGGGGAAAACCTTTATCTTTATATGGCAGTTTCCGAACAAGTAGTTAGCTCTATTCTAATAAGACAAGAGAAGAGAACCTAACTTCTAGTATACTATATAAACAGAAGGCTTAAGAATGCAGAAATTAGATACCTGGTTACAGAAATGGTAGCATATTGTTTGATGCTCATAGCATGAAATTAAGAGCTTACTTTGTAGTGCATCCAATTAAGGTCTTAACCAACTTTCCACTTAATCAAGTTTTAGTAAAACCGAATCCTCGGGAAGATTAGTAAAACAGGCAATAGAACTTAACCAGTATAATATTGAATTTCTACCACGAGTGGCAATTAAAGGACAAGCTCTAGCTGATTTTGTTAATGAATGTACAAGATTTATCAAAGAGCAAACAGAAAAATGAAAAATATCTAAAGATTAAACTGCAACTATTCGTAGATGGAGCTTCAAGGGATCAGGAGCAAGCACATGATACGTAATAATTATCCCGATGGACACCATTTTCATTATGCAATGAAATTAGGATTTCCAACCACTAATAATGTGGCAGAATGAGTCGATGGTGGAAGGACTCACTTTAGTCCTACAATTGAAAATTCCTAAGGTTAAGATTTTTGACGATTCCCAATTAATGGTCAATCAGTTGGACCAAACATATCAGATGAAGGATGCCAAGTTGGTCTTATATGTCAAGAAGGTGTTAAAAATGTTGAGCTAATTAAAGGATTTCTCAATACACCAAGTGCCTAGAAGGAAGACCTCTCAGGCTGATTATTTGGCCAAATAGGTTAGCTCCTTAGGAGCACCAAAAACCCAAATTATTCCGGTAAGCTACCAATCAAATCCTAATATAGAGGAAAAAGGTGCAGAGCCAGAAAAGAATCCTTCGTACTGACAAGATCTCAAGCCCTAACACACAAGGAAAAGGAAAATTGAAATGAAATCCTTCATGAAAAATCCTCCTATGCAGAAACTGATGATCAATATGAGAATAACTGGATGTCATCTATCATCAAGTATCTGATGAAAGAGAAATTACCAGTAGATAAAAAGGAAGTAAGAAGAATAAAGCATCAAGCCCCAACCTTCATTATGGTAGATGGAATACTTAACAAGAAAGGGTATTCACTCCCATACTTAAGATATGTTAGTTCAGAAAAAGGAGTAAAATTATTAAGAGACGCCCGACGGATTCAATGGAGACCATTCTAATAGCATAAAGCTAGCCGAAAAGGTCATGAGACAAGGCTTCTATAAGCCTAAAATGACTAACCATGCTACAGATTATGTAAAGAAATGTGAGAAATGCTCAAAGTTCTCTAGGATCTCCCACTTTCCACCAAGTGAATTGACTTCGATCTCAAGTCCATAGGCTTTTGATGTGTGGAGCATTGACCTGCTAGAGCCACTACCTTTATCTAAGGGAGGAGCTAAATTTTCAGTAGTGACGTTGATTATTTTACCAAATGGATAGAAGCGGAACCATTACCTAATATCACATCGGGAAAAGTGCTTAAATTCGCAATCAAGAATATTGTCATCGAATTTTGAATTCTACATAAGATAATATGCAACAATGAAACTCAGTTTAAAAGCGAGGAATTTACCCAATTCAACAATAGAAATGGGATTATCAAGAGATTTTATTTATAGCACACGCCAAGGCTAATGGAGCGGTTGAAGCTGCAAATAAAACAATTCCGACCATCCTAAAGAAATGGTTGGACAAACCAAAGTAAATTGGGTAAAAGAACTACCTCTTGCATTACGGACATTTAGAACTTCTACCAAAACTACAATGAGACATACCCCATTTTCTATAACATATGATGTGAAGCCATGCTTCCAATTGAGATTGAAGTGGCCTCTCATTGAAGAATTGCATACGCATTTAATCCAAATTAGGAATTAAAAAGAGAATCCCCAGACCTAATCAATGAGCTAAGAGACGAAGTGTTCATATGAACAGATAGATATCAATGTAGAATAACCAAATACTACAATTCCAATGTCAACAAAAGATTATTTCAAAAAGGTTCTTTGGTACTTCAAAAAGTTACGAAAAAAATTAAAAATCCAATGGACGGACCACTTGGACCAAATCGGGAAGGAACCCTTGTTATTCACGAAGTAATCCCACTGGGGATCTGTCGACTATAATGACCAAATGGTAATGTCATAGCAAGAAATTGGAACACTGAACATCCAAGGCCATATTTTCCCATGATGGACAAATAAAGAAATCAAGACAAGAATTTCTAGGAATCGATAATCCAATGAAAGGAAAGAATTGAAAGGAAAATTCTGAACTATTGCCTAAGATGGTAGTAAGGGGTGAAATAAAGCCTTTATCCTACCACAAGGGCTTGGTCAAAGCACCTCCTAGAGAGAGGTCAGATAAGACCTCCAGAGATGGCTTGGCCAAAGCATCTGCAAGCCTTTGGTCCTGCTTAAATGGCCTAGTCAGAGCGCCTCCTAGAGGGAGGACAGTCTAAACCTGTAGTCGCACTTAAGATGGTATTGCCAAAGCACCCAACTAGCCTTTATTCTTGCTTCTAAGGTCAGTTTGAAGCACATACTAGTGGGAGGTCGAGTAAGCCTTTGGTTCTTCTTAAAGATATCTAACCAAACGCACCGGACGAAAGACCTAAATTATCCCCTAAGACGGTGATAAGGGGTTTGATCTAAGTTGAGATAATTACCTAAAGATGGTAAAAAGGAAATCAATCAAATCCTAAATCACTAACCGAAGAGTAGTAAGTGGTAGCCTTCTGGAGAAAGATGGAATATAGAAGCAAAATCAAACTCAGTCCTAAAGAAGGATTGAGGGAATCATCTAGAGGAAGATCAATCAAAAATTAGGCGTTTGTGGTCCAAAAGCAAAAGCAATCTTATAGAGAAAGATCAATAAAAATGGGCCATTTGAGCTTGAAATAAAAAATTAAGCAATGTTATAGTGGAAGATCTATTAAATATAAGTTTTGGTGCTTCAAAGAAATGAAAACGGGATTTCTTCGTTAACATATAAGAAATTATTATTGCTAGATGGATTTTCTAGTCTTTTATTCAAATTATTATTGCTAGATGGATTTTCTGATCTTCTATTTAGATTATTATTGCCAGATGGTTCTCTGGTATTCTGCTAAGATTATTATTGCTAGATGGATTTTCTAGTCTTCTATTCAAATTATTTTTACCAAATGGAATTTTTGGTCTTCTGCCCAGATATTTATTATGGATGATTTTCTATATTGATTTTCCAGTCTGATATTCAGATGGATTTTTTGTCTTCTAGTTAAGAGATTATAATTGATGAGATAACTTTGTAGTCTTCCCATATTTAGGAAATCATTATTGCTGGATGATTTTCTAGTCTTCTCTTATTTAAGTAATTTTCTAGGCATTTAATCAAGAGATCTTTACTACCAGAAAAAATTCCTGGTATTCTAAATGAGAAATTACTACTATCAGATGGAATTCTACCCTTCTATTCATAATATTGGCATAAGAGTTTCTAGTCCTCCCGCCTATGATATTTTCAAATAGTTTTTTGGATTAGGAAACTATAATTTTTAAATGACTTTCTAGTGTTCTATTCGTGAAATCATTAATTCTAGATAGTTTTCTAATCATGATTCAATGGGATTCTATTCGAGTAAACTTGCTGTCAAATAGATTTTTGGATTTTTGAAGAAAAAATTGTAATATTTTAAAAGTAATCATGGGTTATATAGAAGATATGAGGGTACTTTGTAGAGAAGTATATATATATATACACACACATATATACATATATACATATATACATATATACATATATATTAATTCATAGCTCAGTTAAATCCAATAGGGATTATGTAACACCCTTTAATTGGAATGGGAATAATAAGCCCAACATCTTGGAAAATGCCTGTGAAGTGGGTACTTACACAATAAAACCTTCTCCTTAGAATAGCGACGAGGCCTTTTGATGAACAAAACCCCACATCTTGGCTTGGCCCATGAGGCGGAGGTGTCTAAGATGTGGACAATATCTTTGCAGGGTAAGGAGCGGGCTATTACAGTGGTAACAGAATCAGTACCTACCCAAAAGTGTGGCTTGTGTGTCGACCATAGTGCCTGGTAATGTGTTCGTGAGGCAACGAGGACGTTTGGCTCTGAAGAGGGGAGATTGTAACACCACTTAGTTGGAATAGGAATAATAAGTCCCACATCGTGGAAAATTCTTATGAAGTTGATGCTTATATAGTAAAGCCTTCTCTTTAGAATAGCGACGAGGCCTTTTGAGTAACAAAACCCTACACCTTGGCTTGGCCCATAAGGCGGAGGCGTCTCATTTAGGGACAATAACTTTGCTGAGTACGAAGCGGGTTGTTACAATAGTATCGGAGCCAGTACCTAGCCGGAATTATGGTCTGTGTGTCGACCGCAATACTTGGGTGAGGTGTTCATGAGCCAACGAGGACGGTGGGCTCTGATGGAGGGAGATTGTAACACCCCTTAGTTGGAATGGGAATGATATGTCCAACATCATGGAAAATCCTTATGAAGTGGGTACTTATATAGTAAAGCCTTTTCCTTAGAATAGTGATGGGGCCAGTTAAGGAACAAAACCCCACATCTTGGCTTGACCCATGAGGTAGAGGTGTCTAAGTGGGGGACAATATCTTCACTAAGTAAGTAACAGGCTATTACCAATTACTCAAAAGGTAAAATTGAATATAAAGTTTATAATGAAAATCATCACTTGTTTTGTGTTTACATGAAAGCAGAGTTAGGAAGAAAACCGTGTAAAGAACTGGCAAAATGACGAAATTCTTGTTTTTACACTAAAGTGTAAAAAGTATCTTTTATAGAAGGAGGAGGAAAAATGTTCTCCATATATTTTCTAAAGGATACAAGCAAAAGAATTCATCTTGGCATCAAGGATTGATGCCAAAGTTCAAAGTCTGATGTCGCAGTTAATGATGCCGCATTCCATTAATGAAAGTAAAAGAGGATATCGCATGTAATTCATGCCGCACTCAATCAATGCTGCATTGATTCCATGCCATAATATATCAATACTGCATTTATTCCACGCCATATATCAAATGTTATTAAAATTATTTTTTGGGAAGATTATGATGCCAAAAATGATACCAAGGCTGAGAGGATGACAAAGCAAATCAAAAGAAATATCATATGATGTAGAAATATTGATGTTGAATGAATGACATCGTGCCTAAAAGCTAGGAATATATATATATATATATATATATATATATATATATATATATATATATATATAAGGTCCTCATAAGCAATGCCACATGTTAACAAAGTGGTAATGATGTTGAAGAGTTGCATATCGTAAACCATCACTTAAAAATATTTAATACTTCATAAAGGCAATGGTAGATATCACATCCAGTCAATATCGCATTTACCCGATATCGCATCTAGTTAATGTAGCATATCATTAGGGTTGCATTTTAAGTGATGTCACTCGTCACCGATGCCGTCTCTTAGTTATATCGCTTCCCAAGAAATGCCTCCCCTTATTCATGCCGCTCATCACCAATGTTGTCTCTTAGTTATGTCACTTCCTAAGCAATGCCATCCTATATTGATGCTGCTCATCACCAATGTTCTCTTATTTACATCACTCCTCAAGAAATGCCGCCTCTTATTGATGTTGCCTCTCATGCAATGCTATAACTCTTCATGGCCATCTAACATCATTGCCGCCTATTATTAATACCGCACCTTAGTGATGTCGCACTTCATCAACCTTTAAAGGATGTCGTAGCTCCTCAATACAACATTGATCTCGAATGTCGTGGATGTCAATAAAAGCTATCAAGGCGGATATGGATATTAAATATTTACATGTGATGTAGTCCATCAATATACCAAGGGATTCTATGGATTATCAAAATGTAGCTTAGTGGCTAGCGCCATTAAAGTGGTTACTGATATCGAAAGTACTGCATGCCGGAGGTAGCCTACAACAGCCACGCCGAACCTTTACCCCTATAAATACAGACCTAGGCGCATTGAGGAAGGGGTGATCATTTCTTTTCTCTCCTCTCAAAATTAAACAATTGCAACCCTAAATTATGTGGGGGCAAAAACATGATTTGATTATAATCATCATGGGATTATATAAACAAGGACTTGTACATGCCTATTGCCTTGATTGTGCCTTTTAGATATTACTGGATATGGATATGCATATAATAATGCTCTTTTGACCCAAAGCTTGTCATCATTTTACTTCATATTGAATCACATGAGTTTCGGTCAACACTAGTGTTTATATGCATAATCACTATCTTGCCAACTACATATAAACATTGGATTATGAACTATGAGGATTGTCTATCTAGTCATTATAACGCTTAATAAGCTTCTACACATATTCTCAACTTATTCTTTCTCTTCTTTGATCATATGGCACAGGATTTAGAATATCATATTCCAAAAGTCCATGATCATCATGAAACAATTTCTTAATGGTATCATCTTGCACTTGACCTTGAGTGCTAAGCTCATACTTGTTTCCATAGCACTATTTGATCAACACCAACTAATCCATGCTTGGTCCTGTCATCAAGGGGGTTAAAACCGAATTTTGGCTCATCATACATGGCATCATAGGTGTTATACCAATTTTTGGTCTAACATATGCCAATATAGTACATCCATTAATACCAGTAGGGAGACTGACAGCATGAAGCAAGATCCAGAGACACGAAGTCTCTATGGTCTTGGTTACCTCCACAGTCATCGTGAGATGTATCCATGGGTGTGCTCATCAACGCGAGGACTAATATGTCACAACATTACACTCATCCCTATAGGTAACAGATTGCTGACCTAGTTGACGCTAGGGCGAATGAACGAGATGAAATTATGAAGCTATATATGTATGTATGTATGTATGTATGCATGTGTGTGTGTGTGTGTATCACATAGCTGTGGCGCGACCCCACGATTAGGCTACTAGGGTGGATTATAGCCATCTGGTCCTCTCTAACAAACATAATAGGAGTACATCATAATAGTAGCATATAGGACTACTGTATACAGTCACGGAATCCCGGTCATTGTTAGGTATGGAACCAAACTCGCTAAATATTGGCATGGAGCCATATATCACTATGTATCACCTTACACTATACAACATTTCTGTTACGTGAGTGTCATCTACTTACAATGAATAACCGAATAAATATCACAAGAGTGTCCCACACCATAGTGTGATAGTCAGACGTTACTCACGCTTACAAACTCCACTCAGTCACCAATATTCTATATCACGAGTCTAAAGAATAACCGGATATATTACTGAAAGTCCCATACTAAACAATATTATAACTGCGTTTATTCTAATTTTTCATTACACGGAATAGTAACACAAAATCATATTAAGGATGTCATCACCATATCATCTTAAATCATCAATCAAATTTGTATATACACTGAATCACTCATACAACAAAATCAATATAGAGAAGATGAGAAATCAAAAAGCTTGGAAATCAGGCATAAATACATTTATATCTCAGAAAACACATTTACTTCCCTTGAAACTCTCAAAAATAGTTTACAAGGCCAAGCATTTCAAATAATAATTAATCCATAATATTATATAACCAAATATTGTTTTAAAATAGCCTAAAAATATTTAAATTAATTTAATCTATTCATGCTCAAATAAATATCTTTTCCAAAACTTAAATTATATATATATAATATTAAATTTCATAACTGTACTTAGGAAACCCTTACAAAATATATTGATTTAAATAAGTTAATAACTTTTAAAACATAATCATTTATATCGCTACTTTTAGATTAAATCATTTTTTTATATACTTGTGCATTTAAATTAGTTGCTCATCCAACATTTAATAACATAGAGAAAACATTAAGAATGAACAATAATCAATTGTAGCATCGAAATGGATTTCTAAATATTATTTAAATGTATGAAAACACACAACATGACTCCAAATACATTTCTTAACCAACAAACTTACTTCAAGAATACTCAAGATATTAATTAAAATATATTATTTATTTTTTAGAATATATATTCAATTTTTAAAATTATTTTTAAAACAAGCTATCTAATTTATTCTTTAATTTATTAGTTTCTTAAGATTATTTATTACATCATATTTATAAATATCTAAATAAATTTTATAACTTTATTTCATATCTTTAAATGTTATTAAGCTTTAAATTATATTTCCATTTATATAATTTTAATTTGAAGTATATTTATTTTTACTTTATTTTAATTTATTATAAATACATTTATTTTCTAATTATGAATACCATGTGCTTGCACTCGCAAAAAGTTACTCATACACAGAAGCCTATTCATGCACGCACACAACCATGCATATACACACATCACTTACAAAATCATGCACGCAAAACACACACAAGCACATAACAGGACTGGTCGACACCCTGATCGACCGTATACGGTCGACTGGATGGCCTAGATGGTCGACAAGTTATGACCATTCTACTAAAATTAATCGCCTGTTAACGGTGATCTCCACCTCTTCAACCATTATTTTGCCTCCAGTTTAAAGCACAAACATGAAATTTAATACAACATCAATCCAAAAACTATATATTTCATAATTTGTAGAATTAAACATAGATGCATGTGTAAAAGCTCACATGTATGCATTGTTCCACTTCCTCACCGCTCTCGAACGCATGCACAAAGCTCTCCATCAACACAACGATACGCGATTTGCCTCTCACTATGGATGCACATGGATATTGAGAAGAACATATTGAAATTTGCTGAATTTAGGCACTTTATTTGATTTGATGTTATATTTCAAGCGAGGAATGTTTGCCTAATTTGCTTTAGGAAGTAAGAAAAATGAAAGTGAATTGAATATATCCGAGTGTTTAGTGGAAAGGAGAAAATTCTAGAAATATAGTTGGGCTTGGGGTTATGTCGGCTTGGGCTAAAAATTATAATATAATCATTAAGTATAAATATATTTTTATTTCTCCTTCTCATACATAAACTAAATTTCTATTTAATTTAAATGAAAACAAACTATATTTCAAAATCGCTTCTTTTCCCTAACCAATGTTATACTCCATTTATATTACTTTTTATAAAACATAGTTTTCACATTTTAACTAATTCAAATTTAAATATATTATTTTCACAATCAAAATTCTTTTATTTAAACAATTTCAAAACCAATTTTTCAATTAAATTTTCAAATTCTATTTTTAATTACTAAATTACTAATATTAACTTTAATTAATTATTGCTTTAAAATCATGTCGTCAAATACTCTCATGCCCACCAATGGCAATCATCTCAAATATGGTGATATGAAACTCACTTCGAAAACTCAATAACACAAAAGATTGCATAAAGCAAGTCAACTCTAGAAAATATAAGACCACTTAAAAGCGAGTCAAAACCCAAAAGACTTAGCATAAAAAAGTCATAGATCATAAATCATAATGACAAGCACATCGCAAGTCCAACAGAAGAAAATTCTTTGCAAGCTATAATAATAAACACACACTTCACGTGCCAACACAGATTGACATGCACTTCACATGTCGAATAAGACAAGCACATTGCAAGTAAAATTCATAAGCTAGAAATATCAATAAGATCTTCGCAAGTCAACACAAAAGTCATATTTTGATGAGCATTTCGCAAATCTAAACTCATTAGTAAACGAGTATCTCAAGAAGGCTTGAAAACCCATATAACCAACATGAATGGATCACCCAAGGACGAGTGTGAAAACTCGACAAAATAAGTTTTTTATACTTCTGAAAAGTAATCATTCAAGTAACGTCCATGTGTCCTATAACCACTTGGGTTTACTTGAACATTTACTACATGTTAGTAAACTCCCTTCGATAAGTGTAATATACTTTCAATTAGTAAGTATATGAGTTTCACTCAATGTCCCATAACCACTTTGCAATATTTAAATATTTACTAAACAATTGTAAATCCCACTTGACTCAAGTTTTCGATCAAAAAAGTCCAGTAATCAACCAATAAAGTTATACAAGTGTTTCATACCACCTGTATTGCTAAATTGTTTAATTAAATTTCTCATTCAAATGAAAGTAGAAATTGCAAGAAAGCAATAAACACCAAAAGTAACAAAAAATGCCCAAATGGCATAAAAATAGTCAAAGGCTAATCACAATAGAATTCAATAAGAATTTAAGGGCTTGAAAGTAAATAATAAACATTTAATCATATAGAAAATGATTCCTAAACACTTTTTATTTATTACTTTCAAACATCACGTTTTAAAATCCATAAACTCTTTTATTATTCGACTATATATATTTATCGCTATATAAATATATACTATAAAGTCAAATAAATATCAAACATATTTATAACTGTTAATCTATCTTTTTCCAAAGCAGTACATAGGTGGATTTAATGCAACAGACTTCATGATCATTAAGGCAGATATCCCGTAGAGGTTACCAAGAATGGAGATCGATTATATTTGGAACTATAGACGATAGTTGGATGGAATCAGATGAACAACACTCAACTAAGTATGAAAATAGTACTTCCCTTAGGAGAAGGATTGGATTAGAATATTCATTATACTAAAAGGGATCAGAATAGAGGGATCGAAGTAATTGGATCGGATTAAACATGATGCACGCAACACAACTCAATGACGATCACTCCATTACTCAACAACCACAAGGCAGATTGAAGTGAAACTTTGGAAACAAGAAGAGGGAACCTTAAAGATTCTACCCAAGGGTCATATGACATATAGAGAAACTTGGAAGGATCAAGTATGATCGTGCTATAGAGATCCCTTATCACAATTTAAGGATTGGGTTAGTTGAATTTACGGCAATGATCAGTCAATAACTCAAAATCTGCATATGCTTTCAACATGAAACTTGGAGTACAAGAAAATTACAACACAAGGAACCGAATCGTAACCGCAAAGAGAAACTAAGTGCGATCGGCCCCTATCGCTATATAGGGATGGACCCTCATCCCTGCTCATGACATAATATGAGGTTGATCGATCGATATCTCGAAATCCGTAAGTGTGATCGATGTGAAATTTAGATAGCAAGAAGATAACATCATGAGGACCTACCACAAGGAATGCACCCTATGATTCCCCTAAATAGGTATCGACCATGATCCCTATTATGGGCAACAGTGTGCCCTAAACTTTCAGGGCAGGCTCATCTTGGCTTCAGGGTTTCAAACTTGGGTTTTGAGTGGTATATTTTTGCGTCTTCTCATAAGCACAGTGGACGTGGCATCAACTAAGGGATTTTTTTCTTTCTGTATCACTTCGACTTCTACCTACTCTATACTCTATCATTTTGATTCTTGGATTTCATGGATTTTTAACTGTAACCAACAATATAAATTAATAAAAGGAGAATCTTTGGAGTGGATGTAGGCCAGAGTTAGCCAAACCACTATAAATCTGTGTCTTTCTTTACTTGTCTTCTTATTGTTTTAATTTTGTTCTTCATTTATTTCCCTTCATAATAATGTGATTGGATTGGATATTGGTGCTTTTGCATACAACTGGGTGTTCATGGCCATTTTTAAAGCCAACAATAGCTCTATAGTTGTATAAAAAATCCCGTAACATAATATAGGTCAACAAACTATTTTCAAAAGCCATATATAGATATACATCTATTTGTTTAGCAACAATATATATATATATATATATATATATATATAATTTTCTTATTAAAACCATTTACAAAAGGAGTTGAATTTATTTGGAAATTAGTTTTGGAACCGGTGTTTATAATTTAGTAAACTTTTGCAATTTTTTTATTCAAACGATATTTATCCTAGCTAGATTTTTATATATAAACCACTTTAAAATCATTGGATCAAAGAATCATCGTATCAGAGAAATAAAACTTAGCAAATCAATAAATTCACTCGAGAAATCATCATACACGGCAAAAAAAAGAAGGTGAAAGACAGAAGACGGGAGAGAATGGCCAAAACATGGAACTCACATTCTAGGTTGTCAATCGGTTGACTGGTCATCATTGGCCAATTGACCAATTAGTCATCTAGAACGCAAGTTCCTGGTCATATTTTCCCTACCGTCGACGAGCAAAAACTCCAGTACACTTCCAGTTTTTCCAACATTTTATATTTGCAATATGAACTAAGAAATAGGCATGCATTCATAAGTAAAGTGATTAAATAACCATACACACTGGAAAGAGGTAGAAAACAGAAATACAATAAACAGTTTTAGCAAAGACTGAACAATAAGATTGCAATTACAGAAACACAAATTCATCAATTAATTCACAAATAATTATTATGAAATTAAAGGCATGCAAATCAAAAACTTAGAGATAAATCTTGTGTGGTTAAACTCACCTTTTTTTCTTACAAATAAGCAACCTAACATCTACAAAAGTATAAGATTAAAAACAAACCCTAAAAAATTATCTCAACCAAAATAAACAATATTTAGAAATCAAACACAATAATTTAAAATCAATCAATCTAAAAGATAAAATTGGCTATAAAACCATTACCTTAATTATTTTGGAATTTCTAGCAATTTATTTCCATTTTAAGTTACCTAAGAGCTTCTAGGTTTTAAAGAGGAACTAAGTTTCTTCTTTCTATTTGCTATTTACTACTGAACGTACAATACATTGAAGGGAAGAGTTATCTCACGTCAAAATTGTAAATTGGCTTAAACCCAATAAGAATTAAAACTCTAGTTCTTTTATTTTTACACTCACTTCTTATACTTAATTCAGTTTACCTATACTAGACTTCCTAAAGTACAATGTTCAAGAACTCAAGGCAATAGCCTAAAATTTTATATAGGAAATTTCTTTAAGTAACATTTTAACAAAGATCGCTTAGAATATTTTCATATTTCCATAATTAAACTCAATAATGTTTTTATATGATTTCTAACACTTTGAAAATACTAATATTTATTAATTTTACAATTATTTAGAATTAATCATCATGAAACAAATTATCTTTCATAAAAAGAATACATACTCCAAATTAATGATTTAAATTCTCTAATTTAAATTATTATTTATTTTATTTAATCAACAAAAAAATCATGTTGTTACAAGTACAGTATAGTCATACAACGAAAATAAGAATACTACGGTAGGTGAAGCATCCAGCTTGTCTCCTTGAGCTCCAATAAACATCAATAAAAGCATGCCATTCTTAGATAACTCGAAAGAGTACACAAGGAATTGAAGAAAAAAACCACGTGTCAGACATAAGTATGGTATGATAAACTCAAGAAATATTTGTACAACATATAATAATACTTTTAAGCCCGCACGGAATGCCGTAATGATTATCCACTCAAAATAACCACTCATCTAATAAGTACATAAGGTGATATATTAGATAAAGTCTCGGGTGAAGAATAAAAATATATAACATAGCCGGAATGGTAACGCTAATTACATTCAATAGCATATTAGAGGGTACAATCAAAAACCATAAGGTGCATTCGCATAATAATTTTTTCGTCGAAGACAACCCTATAACAACTGGGACAGCCTCCTGACAAGGGTCAAAAACTACCTTCGAGCATTGTATATCTCTAAGTAAAATATACCAATAAGAAAACCATAGCTGGTCCATGCATAAACACTCGTGATCCCGAATATCATCAACTCCGACATGTAACATATCAAAAGCAAAATCTAGATATGGAGTTGAGACACCCTATATGTTAGCTAATCCTTGATGGTTATAATTCTACCCTGTTTGCTGTTATTTTCGGTGTAGATGTTACATTTCACATCACTCGCATGAGTCTTCGTCACTCGAGCAAAACGCAGATCTCCACAAGGAACCTAACATCTCGAACAGTCTAGGGATCTCCATAAGGATCCTAGCATAAGTCGTCTAACGAATTCTAACACTAATCTCTTCCTTGGAATTAACCTTAGGATAGACAATTCAACTCTATAGCATCCCACTTCATAACTGCTTTCGATACATAGAGCCAGCATATCGATTTTGAAGAGGTATTCGATAAGTAAAACACTAACCAATTCTGGTTTCTTCAAAACCAATTCAATGAGTTTCTAGTCAAGTTCGATGGTCCACTAATGGACTATCAAGTTCAAAATAGAAGGTCGCATATGGAAATAGTTGCTCCATAATTTCTATGAAGTACAAATTCCAAGATCCATTGTCGAGTTTCTTATGAGAGCATAAACAACAGACTCGGTTTCCAAGAACACGTAGTCTGAGAGCATGAGCCAAAGCATCGAAAAAGACCGAGATCATTGTCTAGATAAGGAATGAAGCTTAATTGAGGGCAACATTTGCTGAAACTAAAAGTACTTCAGCAAGTATCAACAATCAATGGTTTAAACAGCCTAGGCTGAGACCAATGGTTAAGATAGATGGAAGGTATTTAAGAAGTTATGTATAAAAGCATCATGTCAGCAACCTGAATCAAAATGCTCTTAGCTAGATAATAACAAGTGTTCAAATCTAAGTCGCATATAGCAAGCTAGGCCATCAGTCTAAGAGAAAACACCTACACTAATGGAAGAACCTTAAATTTTTTGTTGATAGAGGACCACCTACCACAATAAAGAGGTTGAAAAATAGAATCTCTAACATTCCATTATCATTCATTGCTTTTTACCCCTTTTAAAAAGCTTAGCTCAAAAGATCATTAATGGCTTAATTTGCCGTGAATATACTTGTAAACCAAACTAAGCAATAAAACCTAGATTAGAATCTTCAGAGTGGATGTAGGGATCATGATCCCAAACCACTATAAATCTTATATTTCTTTTACCTTTCAGCATTTATTTCTTACTTGGTCTTGATAATCTTTTAATTTTCTATATCTTTTCGGAACTAGTTTCTAAAGCTTTGATGTGTTAGCCAGGCAAAAAATCTAACATTTTTGGCACGAGGAGGCCCCAACCTCCATTACTCTTCCAATCTAGCAAATTCCATAGTTGAAAACTCTGAACCAAGCATGAAGTCAAAAGAATCCTCTCTAATGACCCCTCGCTCTCGCGTCGAAGATAATAGAGCCGAAGAAATACCTGTAATTAATGGCAATTAGATAAACCAAGCAAACCAAGCTATTATTGTAGAAACTACAGCTCTAGTCCTTACCGAAGACGAATTTTGACAAATGATGCCGAAATTCGTTTTTGGCATGGCACAATGACTAAATAACTATCAAACCAAGGTTTAAAGCACTTTCGTTGAATTAGAGAATAAGGTTTCAATTATAATTGAAGAGGACGAGAAACCTTTGACCTCCAGTCGAAACCCAAAAATTGCTAGTGGTTAATGAAACCATAGAAACTGAGTTCATAATGGCATGAGAAGCATCTAAGAAAGCCGAGACTGCAAAAGCAGCAAACACAGATCCTTCTAAGTGGCCTTTTACTCTAAGCCTTGAAAGGGTAAACTCTAGAGGAAAGCAGAATAACAGGCCAAAAACTCAAAGTGTTGAAACTGAAACCCTAAGACACGGCGGAGATCGAGGAATGGAAGCCTTATTAATAAAATTATTAGAGCAAGTACAATAGCTGCAAGAGGATCCATCGAACCTTAGTATCGAGATAAAGCTTCAAAAGTTTCAGCCTTTCTCTCAAGAAATTATGAAAGCTCCTATGCCTCTGGAATTCTGGATCCCGAAACTTTCTTATAATGGATTGTCTAGCCTTGAGGATAACATCGCTTTATATGAGATCCAGATACAAGCTACCTGGGATTCGGATGGGATTTAATACAGATTCTTACTCGCAACTTATTATAGGTCTGCCTTGAAATAGTTTCAAAGCTATCCATCAAATTCTATTTGCTCCTAGGAACAGCCGACTATGGAGTTCTTAAGATAATTATTTGCCTCAAAAGAAACCAATAGGACTGAGCCTACTTACTGAGTTTAGATATGGGAGAGGAGAGTCTCTAAAGGACTATTGTAAAAGATTTAATGACGTGCTGCTTGATGCAAAGGAATGACGAACGAGACAAAGCTGGTTGCTATCACCTTAGGATTATGGAGGAATACCTCATTCTAGGATGATCTACTAAGGCAAGAATGCAAATACCTAAATGAATTCTTTTTCTGAACTTGAGAAGAAATCTGAATCGAAGAATCTAAAGGGGTTGCTATAAAGAACCCAGATTGGAATGACAATAACAAGAAGATCGCCTTGGCCTTAAGAAGTAATTTCTGGTGGCAGAAGATTATCCCTTGATGCATTCTTGCACTCAAGTCTAATCAATGACTCAAGATTGAATCATGTACCCTCCGAAAAGAGGTAAAGAGCCAAAAGTAAACCGAGGAGGAAAGTACTGCTGCTACGAATGGTAGAATGATCATAGCACTAAAGAATGTTAGTTTTAAAGACTTCGATTGTAACAACCCAAAATTTAACCCGTAATAATTAATTCGCTAATTAATGAAATGACAAAATAACTTTGTGAAATTATTAGAATTGAGCCATGGGAGTTACACCATTGTGTGCGTGGTAATTTTTTGGTTAATTCCATATATAGAACGTCAGGATCCGAGTTAATATGAAGAATATGCGCATGAAACAAGAATAAAAAATATAGGGAGGTCCGCCTAGAGGTCGACCATCCCAATGCCTAGGTCAACCGGCTGGTCGACCTAGCCTTAAGGGTGGTCGACCCGCCTACGGGTAAGAAGCTTCTTCTTCATACTGTGTTACTTTAATACATCATTTTTGATTCTTGGCTCCATCTGGTCCTTCGGTGTTCCCGTCCGATGGCTCCTATTTGGCCAATGACGTGGTTGCATCCTGACACTTTTCAGGAAGGATCCTAAAAGGAATAATTTTTCAAGGAGAAGTTCTTTTTAATAAAAATATTTTAATACCCTCAAGTGGATCTGGAAAGACCTAAAGGGAAGAGCTTAGGACCACAGGTGAATAATTGTAATTATTTTAGATTTTTAAGTAATTTAAAATAATAGGGTTTTCAAAAGTTGTAATTTTCCTATAATTTTGGAATAACCTTTTTAGCAGTTTATTTACATTTTAGAATTATTTTCAGTCTATTTCCTTTTAGCTATTATTTTTGGTTATTTGTAGTTTATTACCGGTAATTATAGCTTTTCCATTTATTTACAGTTTATTTACAGTACTAAATTTTTTTTACTGTTATTTATGATTTATTTACATCTTTTTCTATGTTTTGGACTTTCTTTTGTAATTATCTGTTTTCTTCTATTTTTTCTTTTTCTTCATGAATGGATTAGAATAGATTAAATGCGAATATGGATTAAATTATAAGATTACTGAAATAACGAAAGATAAGATGTAAATTTTAAAGACTGTAATAAAAATAGAATTGGACTGAAATTGAGCCTAATTATGATATATATATATATATATATATATATATATATATATTAGAAGTAGACTAAATTAAAGATATTGGCCTAGTTATAACTTTTAATTATAACTAAAATGAGTAATAGGTGAAACAAGCTTGTTTTTACACTTAGACCTTGGGTTAAGTAATAAGCAAGATAATAACGTAGGTTATAATAAGAAAGCATAACAGAATGAAGCTTATTTTAGGACTTAGGTTAAATAATAAGCATAGATAGTAAGAATAATAACAAAGGCTTATTTAAAATAATTTATCTAAGTTAATAAGCAAAGATGAAAGTAGGATCCATATCGGTAGCATTTCCCTTATGCTGTTTAGGGGAGACAAGTGGTCAATAGTTTAAAGAAAAGATCTGTACCGATGGCATTTCCCTTATGCTATTTAGGGTAGATAAGTGGTCAATAGTTAAAAGAAACGATCTGTACCGACAACATTTCCCTTATGCTGTTTAGGGTAGATAAGTTGTCAATAGTTAAAATGAAAGATCCATATCGAAAGCATTTCCCTTGGGACAAGCATATGCTATTTAGGGTAGATAAGAGGTCAATAATTAAAAGACTAAATCATTTGGATTTAGACAAGGAAAGCAACTTGGTTTTGTTTAACCGGGACTAGTACCAACAGCATTCCCTATTTTCGATGGACATGGTGTCTCACAATAG
Organism: Allium cepa; assembly: GCA_030765085.1. NCBI lineage: Eukaryota > Viridiplantae > Streptophyta > Magnoliopsida > Asparagales > Amaryllidaceae > Allium > Allium cepa. Next base: position 449,852,469 of record CM060931.1, read on the forward strand.
CCTGGAGTGAGACAAGGGCACACTTATGCTATCTAGGGTAAATAAAAGGCCAAAAGAGGGAGCAGTAGATAGTGAGAACCGGTGGTGACCAAGCATGCAGCATCGATTAGGGAGATAAGTCGCTATTGACTTCTAAGCGCTTAATATGTGTGTCTTTTGTAGACACCATTACCTTCTGTGTATGTATCTATATAACTTTTAGTCCACAGTAGACACTTTGCGTGTCATTCATAGACACCATTTATACGTAGGGAGCTATATAACATCTAGTCCGCAGTAAGTCTATGATGTAGTAGGCCGATCAAAGGGTAGAACTAGGATTTCACCCTAATTATAGGGTTAAGAATTCAGCCTAATCGAAGCAGCTATCAAAGACAAGTGCAACAATCAAAGTTAATCGATTATGTTAATTTAGTTAAATCGTATTTGTTACCAGCTTATTCCTTCTTCATATATCCTTTGTTTCCTTTTATATACTAGAACTGTTGTAGGGTCTATTACTTTTACTTTGCTTAAAGATTCTAGTAATTACTATCATTCACCAAACTTTTAGTTTGACCCACTCCTCTATTTTCCCTTCCCCCCATAAGCAATAGGGGAGGAAAGTAGACCACAGCTTCTTAGAGATTTGTTGGAGATTCACTCTTGTATTTCTTTCCTTCGGTTCTAGTTTTTAGTTTTTTTTTAGATGGTATTTTGAGAGGGATGTATTGTACTCTGATATTATTTGAGACTTTAGGTTTTTGATTTCATGAGACTTATATGGGTATTTTGTCATATGATGTATTGGGTATTTGGTGACTTGTCTTTAACATCTTATATTACGGAATTTGATTTTTAGAAAAATACTATAATTGTTTTCGCTGCATTATGATTTTTTTTTTATTATTATTGTTATATTTAATTTTTGTCTTGTGAATCTTAGTCTCTGCTAGTTTTAGTTATACCTGCAACGCACCATGCCTTTTAGTGTGTCCTTTTGGGTATTTTAAGTGATGTGGGGAGTTACATTTGGTGTCAGAGCATACGGTTATAGGATTCCTAAAAACTTGTTTTAACAATAAAGTATTTTTTCCAAAAGCAACCTATTTTTAAGTAGCATATCTTTAAATTAGAAGTATTTTTTAGAAAGAAACACTTATTATAGAAGTATTTTGTCAAGTATTAAAGAGTTTTAATAAAAAATCCCCTCAAAAGTTCTGTTCAATCTCCCTTCGATTCTTTCCTAACCATCCTTTTCTTTTTGTAGAATGGCGGATGCCCCGAACCTTCCCGAGGCATTTCAGTCCCAGCCTGGTTTCGTAGGTATCTACAGGTCATGACTCCATAGGTGCACGAGCAAGCGCCCAACCCAGCACCAGTGCGTGGGAATCCCATCAATCAACCTACCGCCATTAATTTCTCTAAGCTTTGTAAGGATTTTTCGAGTTTGGATGAAAAGACTTTTTCTGGTAAGAACGCTTTTGTAGAGGCGAGAGCTTGGCTTAGAGACACAGAGGATATCCGTACTAATTGGATGATCAGTAGCGAGTTCAGCTAGTATCTACAGGTCACGACTCCATAGGTGCACGAGCAAGCGCCCAACCCAGCACCAGTGCATGGGAATCCCATCAACCAACCTACCGCCATTAATTTCTCTAAGCTTTGTTAGGATTTTTCGAGTTTGGATGAAAAGACATTTTCTGGTAAGAACGCTTTTGTAGAGGAGAGAGCTTGGCTTAGAGACACAGAGGATATTCGGCCTATTGGGATTGGATGATCAACAACGAGTTCAGCTAGCATCTTGGCAGCTGAAAGAGGAGGCTTCATATTGGCGGGAGGTCGTTGAGTTATAAGGAAGAGAGGTGACTTGGAATGGATTCCGAGAGCGATTCGGTAGGAAGCTTTTGTATCAAACAGAGGAGAGTGTTCAGTTAGAGCGGTTTATCAATTTGAAGAAAGGGAGTTCATCGGTGAAGGAGTAGATCAATCAATTCAATGAACTGTCGTGGTTCGGAATGGAGTTGGTGAATATGCTGCACAAGAAAGCTATGAAGTTTGAGAAGGCGTTAAATCATTCCCTTTAAGGTTTGTTGTTGACTCACGTATCGATGGGAGCTACATATAAGTCCTTAGTAAAGATGGCCCTTATGTCCGATGCAACTAAGGAGGGAGAATTTAAGAAGGCCCCTAAGTCAGAAAGTTCTAAGAAGAAGTAGGGCAAAGATAAGAAGGACAATCATAAAAAGAAAGGAGGAGGACCTCAAAACCATATCAAAAAAAATGAGAATTGCAAAAGTTGTAAGATGGTTAGAGATTACATAAAGGATTGTAGGAAGGCAGCAATGAAATGGAAGTGTTTCAATTATGGATGGTCTGGTCACTTTTGTAAAGCCTATCCTTAGAAGGAAAGCTAGGGAGAAAGTGCACCTACAACATAGATACAGGCTTTGGGTACAGTGACTTCTAGCAATGGACCGAATAGAGGAAGCAAAATCACTTTAGGAGTTTTTGTTTCTATTTATGATTTTTCCATACGGACTCTTTTCGATTGTGGAACATCACACTCTTTTATCTCTAGTTCTCTGGTGGATTGTTTGCACTTAGATACTTCTTTAGTAGTATATCACATTGTTGTTTCAAACCCCATAGATGGATCGACACCCTTGTCACGTAGAATTTGACCTCAATGCCTATGTATTGGGATTCTTCGGGTAGGGGATGATTTGGAAATGGATTGGGTATCCACCTATGAAGCAATTTCAGACTGTGAAAGGAGAGTTGTTGGATTGGAGACATGTAGTGATAAGAATCTCGAGGTCTCTTATGACCCACAGGGGTCATTCTTGTTGAGCTTCCTTTATTCCTTTGATTCGTCATTAGGAAAGCTAGATTCTGTTCCAGTTAATAAAGATTTTTCAAACATTTTGAGGAGGTTCTTCGTACACTTTGTGTTCATCAGTTGGGAGCAAAGTTTTTGAAGTGTCACTTTTGGTGTAAGGAAGTGTGTTTCTTGGGGCATAAAGAAGGTCAACATATGGAAAGTGTTAGTGCCAAAAATGGTCACAAACACCCAATTGTCGATGAAAGCACTCGTTTTCAACCGCAGTTCACAGGTAACAAATATGTAGAGAAAATAAATGCGAAGAACACTCAAAATTTGAAAAGAATCACACAGAAACACACAGATTTGGAGTGGTTCGGCGTTTGTAATAGAAGTCATCCACTATGAAATGGATGACTTTTACTGATCTTTGTTCGCTGGTTACAATGAGTTCCAGCAGTAGAATTAAAGTACAAGAATAATCTCGACAGAGTCTAGACATAGAAGAGCCAAAAGTCCCTTTTCTGTAGGTCCTAGGCTGCTATTTATGGGCATAGGCTGAAAATATCTCTCTCAGATCTCGAAAGATCCATTTTCTTATGTGGGCGGGCCCACACGATCGATCCCATGTCATCTGCACTAGGTCCGTGATCGGTGCGAATGAATTTCATATCATTCAATATTTGATCCAATCGAGTCGAAATTGAGCATGAACATTCTTTAGGTTGTATGTAAGCTCCAGTAAAAATTTGGTGACATTTGGACTTGTAGATTGTGAGTTATGATCGATGTAAGTTTTACATCCCCATGTTTGGCGCCTTCATATCGATCTATCTCGCATCGATCCCTTTCGTATCAATAAACCTATGGTGACGTGGAGCGGTAGGTTAGAGTGGATCCGTATTTTATGCCGCGTTGATGTCTTCCTCCTTCATATCCATCAGGTGCTATGCTCTTCGTATCATTCATAATTGGTCTCTTCGTATGGATCATGGTTGGTTTCTTCGTATCGATCACAATTGGTCTCTTCGTATCGATCATGGTTGGTCTCTTCGTATCGATCACAATTGGTCTCTTCTTATCGATCATGGTTGGTCTCTTCGTACCGATCATGGATTCTGATTTGGTTGACTTCGTATCGATCAATATGATTCGTATCCATATGTTCCCTAGTACTTCGTATTGATGGAAGAGTGTCAGTATCGTAAAGACTATTTGGTCGATCAATACGAATTATACATCTACGTGACTGATACGAAGTAGATAACTGTGACTACTTCTATTCGATAGGAAGGGATAGGTTTCATATCGATCATCTGGGTGATCGGTACAAAACATGCATTAACATGGATCGGTACGAAATGTATATCGATACGAAGTGAATAACCTTGGTCAATCTGAAAGGTGCATGTGTGTGATGGATATGAAACGAACGAGTGCAAACTTGATGGATGCGAACATCATCGATACGAAATTGGTAAGGACCTAGGTTGCTGATCGATTCACGGCCACGACTCGAAGTAACATCCTCTTGGATCGAAGCATACCTTCTAACGACCCGAAGTAGATGCCATGATGACTCGAAGTAATCTACGAGTGTGCCAGCCTATGGAAGACCCGAAGTAAATCCTTCCCTGACTCGAAGCAAACCGCCTGAATACCCAAAGCAAACAGGGAAATAACTTGGATCAGATTCCAAGCAACCTGAAATGACTCGATCTTCGTCGAAACCACATTTTAGACATCTTGCGCTATTTGTTCACCAACTATTCTACATTGCGGCTTCATTATCATGTTTATTTCCTGTGAAATCCAATTTCGATTTTTGTGTAGTAGATTAGGTTAAATCCTCCTGTATGTGGCCTTGCCTAAAGGTGGATTAACATTTGCACCCAAAAACACACCTCGCAATAGAAAGGTGTGTTTTATAGTGATGTAGGCTGTACGTTCGTATCCTGTTGATGACCTGTTAAAGAGATTGATAGTCTTACCTGACTGTGAATGATGAATGTTCGAGATCGTATGTCATTCAGGGTGGTATGTGACCGTTCGAGGTCGGGTGCCGTTCGCGACGAATGGTGACTGTTCGTGGTCGGGTGTCGTTCGAGGCGAATTGTGACTGTCCGCGGTCGAGTGCAGTTCGAGATGAATTGTGACCGTTCACGGTCGGTTGTCGTTTGAGGCAAATTGTGACCATTCGTGGTCGGGTGCCGTTCGAGGCGAATTATTACCGTTCACGGTCGGGTGCCATTCGAGGCGAATTGTGTGCATCCCGGGGGAGGTGGGACTTAGTATCATTAATGTCAGATTTCACGTTCGAGTGAGTTTCTGAATTGTTTATTATGGCGGCTTATCGTCAGCTCAGAGCATGCCTGAGGACCATTCGCGATCTCATACATGTGTAAGTGGCTTAGCAGTTATGGAATCACAAATAGTATATTTACATTCAAGATGAGTCTTTCAACAAAAATGTCTAACAAAACCAAGTCCAAACATGAGAAATAGCAAACAAAAGAAAAATAGAGACGTCAAAGTGCAAACACCTACACTGATGCGATTGATAGTCATATCAGAGCACGCCTGAGGACCGTTCGTGATTCTGTACATATGTAAATGACTTAACCGTGTCGGTGTGGAGTTTGCAACTTATCGTCATTATTTCTATCAGTTGATGATAAGTTGATGCGTCGATCATGAGCCGCTCCCAGTTGGCGTAGGCGGTGGTCGTTCTTACTCCACCATCGTGGCTCGCCTCCTCATGTACTATAATAGCATTCCATTCTGAATATGTCCTATTTCATCCCTTAAGTTCCGGCAATCATTGGTATTATGGCTGCTTAGCTCATGGAATAAACAGTACTTGTCTGACTTCCTCTCGTTGTTGGTCAGATCCCTCCTCATTGGTTTTCGATAAGGAACTTGCCCCCTGGTGCCTTGGTAGATCCATTCTAAAGTTTCATTTAACTCCGTATAAGAGGTGTATCTCAGTTTCTTTTGCGACCGCTTCGGTCCATCATCGTTATCCTCGGCTTTCCGTTTCCCATTATCCTTGCCTAATTTCTTTACGGGTGGATCTCCACCTTTGACTGCATACACATCAACTCCTTATCCTTCTTCTCTTTCAACATTTGCATCCTCTAATCGTAGAAATACTTCGGCCTCATGATAAAAATCCCGTAGATCCATCGATGGATCCCTTGTCAATGAATTTTTAAACTCCATTACATCAGCTATGCCAGATACAGCTGCCGTTAAGACTATGGATGGATCTGAGCATCCACCAATGCTGCTGCTGCATTAAATCATGTTACGAAGTTCTTCAAAGATTCTTCAATCTTTTGCTTCAGTGCCGCTAGACTCATCACATTCTTAGGCCGTGAGACGTGAACTCTTTACTTCCTCATGAACTTCTTAGTCAGCTCGGTCCATGTTCTAAAGGAGACGCTTTCCAATTGCCTGAACCATAATATTGCTATATCTATCAGATACAATGGGAAAACCGGGTCATGACTTCCTCCGATGCCCCCAATACTCCATATGTGTCATATATCTTATTAGATGAACAACTGGGTCTGTCCTTCCATCATATGTCTCCAATGTTGGTAGCTTGAATTCAGGTGGATTCTTGGCCTGCCTAATTGCAGGAGCAAAGGGGCTCATTTTAACATCTTCCAAACCTCTATTCACTAGTCCGCCTGTCATGGCTCGTCTGACCATCTCTGCCAATCTGTCACCGTCGCCAAGCTGTGGTCCTTGGTTGTTGCCTCCGATCTGCCCCCCGAGTTCGCGAGTAAATCCTGGAATCTGCTCTCCTAGACATGCATCTGTTCCTCTATCAATGCCATGTTGAACAGCTCCACCAAGTATCCTGCCTGAGGTTGGATCAACATGCTTCTGAGGAGTGCCCCTAGCTCTGGGGACGCTCTTGATGGTCCTACTATGTTCTAGGTTCTGATTGCTCCATGCTCCTGACCTCTTTCTCTAACATTTCCTGATATAATAATGTTACCTTGATTCTGCATTATAGTTTGTCCAACTTGTTGGAGTAGGTTCCGCATAATCTCTTCTTGCCTTTTCAACATTCCCTCCCGCATATCATCCATCATCATCTCCATCTCATCTCGGGTGATGAAGGTTGAGGCTTGATTCGCTCCTACGGAAGCCTCATGACTTCCTTCATGCTAGCTTCTTTCTGCTCTTTGTCTCCTTGCTAATTACCTTACCATTGATTTCTAGATCTAAGCCCTTAAGCCTTTGGATCCAAGATCCAAGCTATAGAACCCCTGAATGCTAGCCTTCTCTGTGAAAGCACCAAAATGTTAGCGCCAAAAGTGGTCACAAACAACAATTGTCGATGAAAGCACCCGTTTCAATCACAGATCACAGGTAACAAATATGTAGAAAAATAAATGTGAAGAACACTCAAAATTTGAAAAGAATCACACAGAAACACACAGATTTAGAGTGGTTCGGCGGTTGGCCAACGTCCACTATGAAATGGCTGACTTTTATTGATCTGTGTTCACTGGTTACAATGAATTACAATAGTAGAATTGAAATGCTACAATAATCTCGATAGAATCTGGATGTAGAAGAGCCACTGGGCTGCTATTTATAAGCGTAGGCTGCAAATATCTCACTTAGATCTCGGAAGAACCATTCTCTCTCATGGGCGGGCCTACAGGATCGATCTCATGTCATCTGCACTCGGTCCGTGATCGATACGAACAAATTTCATATCGATCAAGATTTGATCAGTCGAGTCGAAATTGAGCATGAACATTTTTTAGGTTGCACTAAGCTCCTGTGAAAATCTAGTGACATTTGGACTAGAAGATTATGAGTTGTGATCGATGCAAGTTTTACATCCTCATGTCTGGCACCTTCGTATCGATCAGCCTATGGTGACGTGGAGCGGTAGGTTAGGGTGGATTCGTATTTTATGCCGCATTGACTACTTCCTTCTTCGTATCCATTGGGTGCTATGCTCTTCGTATCGATCACAATTAGTCTCTTCGTATCTATCACAATTGGTCTCTTCGTATCGATCACAATTGGTCTCTTCGTATCGATCATGGATGGTCTCTTCGTATCGATCATGGGATGCTGATTTGGTTAACCTCGTATCGATCATATATGATTCGTATCCATATGCTCCCTAGTACTCGTATCGATGGAATAGTGTTAGTTTCGTATCGACCATTTGATCAATTGGTACGAAGTATACATCTACATGACTGATACTAAGTAGATAACTGTAACTACTTCGCATCGATAGGAAGGGATGGGTTTCGTATCGATCACCTAGGTGATCGATACGAAACATGCATTAACATGGATCGATACGAAATGTATATTGATAAGAAGTGAATAACCTTGGTCGATCTAAAAGGTGCATGTGTCTGATGGATACGAAACAAACGAGTACAAACTTGATGGATACGAATAGCATGGATACGAAATTAGTGAGGACCTAGGTTGCTGATTGATTCATGACCATTACTCGAAGTAAACATCCTCTCAGCCCGAAGTAGACCTTCTAACGTCTCGAAGCAGATGTTGCGATGACTAAAAGTAATCTGCAAGTGTGCTAGCCTATCGAAGACCCATAGTAAATCCTCCCCTGACTTGAAGAAAACTGCCTGGAAACCTGAAGCAAATAGGGAAATGACTCATAGCATATTCCAAGCAACTTAAAATGACTTAATCTTCGTCGAAACCATATTTTTGACATCTTGCGCTATTTGTTCACTGACTATTCTATGTTATGGCTTCATTATCATGTTTGTTTCCCGTGAAATCCAACTTCGATCTTTGTGTAGTAGATTAGGTTAACTCTGCCTGTATATGGCTTTTCCTAAAGACGGGTTAATAGAAAGAGTTTGAGAAATGGTTTTGTACATTTAAGCTAGGATTGTGAAAATTCAAAGAATGATAGGCTAAGGATTTGAGATGTACAATAGATGCAGTTGATAAGAAAAGAAGAAAGCCCATGTATAGCAATTACAGAGATTATAATTGTATTGCCTTGAGGTAGATATAAGCTTACAAGGGGAATTGAAACAAAAGACTTCAGTAAAGAAATGAGATTTCTAACGTTTAGGGAGGATACTCCTAGGGTAGTAAATAGGAAAATCCACTTTATGTCTAGCTCAATAAAATATAATTGTTAGAATTGAAATATTTTCTTCTAGAAAATAAATATGAGGTTTTTGGAAATTTGCATGAAATTTAAAATGATTTTTATATGATATAAATTTTATTAAAAGTAAGATTCTTTTGAACAATTATAGCTTGCTAGTTTCTTTGTACAAAAAAAATATGAAAACCCAGAGTTTATTAAGTATCGAAAACGTAGGTTACAACAATTATTATTATAATAGATGTTTTCATGAAAAATAAAGGGAGCACAGACTATAACACTATTGTTATAGTAGTGGCTCCTAAAAGAAATGTTTTTATATAGTATAAGAGATTCATTTATTTTTGAATCCATGCACTAGTCTTTTTGGGTTGTAGTAACGGTGTTTTACGCAACATCCTTTTAACCTAAACAAAAATGTATTTTTATTTTTTTTTCTAATAATAGAAATAAAGTGATTTGTGAATACACTTATTATCTAAATAAGTATAAGAAAATGTTTCTACTTATGGATATATTAAACAGCTTTGAAGATGAGTTTTTCTGAAAAGAAAAGTGTAAGTTAAATATTAGAAAATTAATATATATAAATTAAACATACTTTAATCTGTTGGAGGGAAAAGAATAATTGTATAATTTTTTATGGAATCAATAAAAATGTTTTATGCAAGTTATAAGGAATACAAGAAAGAGACGTACAAGGTATGGGAAGCACCATATTTTATATAGCCTATTTTGAAAAATATAAAATAAATTCCTTGTAATTTCATATAAACATAAAGTCCGCTTGCAAAGGATTCATAGAAGGTTCTAGGAATAATAATTTCTCATAAGAAAACGTAGTTCCAATACATCAAGGTATAAAGCTATTAGGTGCAATAAGAAGAGTTTGAAAACATTTTAAAGGTATTTTAAAGAAAGATGGTTCAGTGAAAATGTAAATAAGTTTTTGGAAGAGAAAAACTTAATAAAAATTAAATTTAAAAATTCCAATTTTTATAGAAAGCTGTATAGGTCTTTAAAAGAAAAGAGGGTTAAGTTTTAGACGTAGAATTTAGAAGCTTTCCCTCCAAGTTTGGAAAATAATGTAAATCCAAAAAGCTGTAAGGATGGAAGTCTAGAAAGCTAAAAGGTCAAGCAACCAAGTACCATTGAATGTAACAGAAATTTGGAAATGGAACTGTAAACATTGAACCAAACTCCTAAATGTGAAGTAGATAAGAATCATTTCCTAGGTATAAAGTTTAAGGCTATGAAGGAGACAACATGGATTACTTTTGAAAGTAATAATTGAGTTTCCATAAGGTATATAGGACCCAAGTGAGAACCTAGGAATGTTGATTCATGTGTGCAGATTAAAGAAGAACCGTAAAGTGAAATTAGTAAGATTGTAAGGTACACATAGTTGAGGACATGTATTTTTGATTTTGGAGCAACTTAGGAGAAGCATCTTCCTTTAGTGGGATTCTCATATGATAATAGTTTCAAAGCCAGCATTAGCAATGGTACCTTTCGAAGCTCTTTATGGAAGACCATGCTAGTCATCTTCGTGTTGGTTAGACTCTGTAGAGAGATTGCTACTTGGTTCTAACATAGTTAAGGGGGTTTCGGAGAAACTTAATTTGATTAGGAGAAAATTCGTACTTCTTATCCTCATCTTTTCGATAGTAAGTTTTAAAATTTCCTATTTCCATCTTTAGTTTTGAATAGGTTCTTTTCCTTTATTATCCTTTGGGAGGGTAGACCTTAGGATTTAACCTATGGATGGAAGGATTGGTGTAAACATGTTATTAGAATATATTATGAATGATGGATGCAAGGGATTGCAAGTGTTTTCAAGTGGATGCCAATGGACGCATAAACTTACACTAGGCACTATTATCTCTTAGGGATCGGCCAACTAGGACACTAGAGCATATGCATATGGATGAGTGCGCATTCTATTTTATTTTCCATGATTGCTATAAATGGATGATTATCACATGGTTGTTGCATTTGGATGGTGTTTGAAGCTTGCATATAGAACCATTGGTTATCATTAGGAATTTTTGCATTCAATTGGATACATAGCATGGGCATGATTGCATAAAAGGAGGTCAACTGAATCAGTGGACCGCCTAATTTTTTGCATTAGTTAGGGACATTAACTCTATACTAATTGCATAAGTAACATAAATCGCATTAGAAAACTTAAGTACAATGGATGAATGGTTAATGATTGAGTAGTCGGTTATAGATATTAGATGAAAACATTTAGACATTCTTTTATCCTTAAAGATTTCGGGGATGAAATCCCTTAAGGAGAGAGAATGCAAGAACCCGAAATTTTACCTGTAATAACTAATTCATTAATTAATGAAATGATAAAATAACTTTGTGAAATTATTAGAAATGAACCACAGGAGTTGCACCATTGTGTCCGTGGTAATTTTCTGGTCAATTTCCATATATAGAACGTCAAAATCCGAGTCAATATGAAGAAGATATGCACATAACAAGAATAAAAAATTGTAGGGAGGTCGACCATCCCAAGGCCTAGGTCGATAGGTCGTTCGACCTAGCCTTAAGGGCGGTCGACCCACCTATGGGTAAGAAGTGAAGAAGCTTCTTCATCGTACTGTGTTATTTTAATATGTCATTTTTGATTCTTGGCTCCATCTGGTCCTTCCATACTCCCATCCAATGGCTCCTATTCAGCTTATGACGTGGTTGCATCCTATTCAACCCCCAAATCTGACGGTCTAAGATCCACTTCTACCCTTATAAATAAGACCCTAGGCTTAACATTTTTTCTCATTCTAGATTTTCTCCGTTGGGGTTCGCCTTGACAGGAAGGACCTTAAAAGGAATAATTTTCCAAGGAGAAAACCTTTTAATAAAAATATTTTAATACCCATAAGTGGATCTGGGAAGACCTAAAGGGAAGAGCTTAGGACCATAATTGAGTGACTGTTTTAGGTAATTTAAAATAATAGGGTTTCCAAAAATTGTAGTTTTTCTATAATTTTGGAATAACCCTTTTAATAGTTTATTTACATTTTAGAATTATTTTCAATCTATTTCTTTTTAGCTATTCTTTTCAGTTATTTGTAGTTTATTACTGGTAATTATAGCTTTTCCATTTATTTACAGTTTACTTACAGCATTTAACTATATTTTGTTACTTATACTTTATTCACATCTCTTTCTACGTTTTGGATTTTCTTATGTAATTATCAGTTTCTTCTAATTTTCCTTTTTCTTCATGAATGGATTAGAATAGATTAAACAGGAATATGGATTAAATTACAAGAATATTGAAATAACGGAAGATAAGATGTAAACTGTAATAAAAATAGAGTTGGACTGAAATTGAGCCTTATATATATATATATATATATATATATATATATATTAGAATTGGACTAAACTGAAGATATTGGCCTAGTTATAACTTTCAATTATAACTAAAAAGGATAAAAGGTGAAACAAGCTTGTTTTTACACTTAGACCTTGAGTTAAGTAATAAGCATGATTATAACGTACGTTATAATAAGAAAACATAACAGAATGAGGTTTATTTTAAGACTTAGGATAAATTAATAAGCATAGATAGTAAGAATAATAACAAAGGCTTATTTAAAATAATTTATCTAAGTTAATAAGCAAAGGTGAAAGTAGGGTCCATAGCGATAGTACTACCCTTATACTATTTAGGGCAGACAAGTGGTCAATAGTTAAAAGAAAAGATTCGTATCGGCAACATTCCCCTTATGTTGTTTAGGGTAGATAAGTGGTCAATAGTTAAAAGAAAAAATCCGTACCAGCAATATTTCCCTTATGCTATTTAGGGTAGATAAGTGGTCAATAGTTAAAAGAAAAGATCCGTACCTGCAGCATTTCCCTTGGGACACAATTATGCTGTTTAGGGTAGATAAGAGGTCAACAATTTAAAGACTAAATCATAGGGATATGGACAAGGGACGCAACTAGATTTTGTTTAACAGAGACCAGTACCAACAGCGTTCCCTATTTTCTATGGACACGGGGTCTCACAGTGGCCTGAAGTGAGACAAGGGCACACTTATGCTATCTAAGATAAATAAAAGGTCAAAAGAGGGAGCAATAGATAGTGCGAACCAGTGGTGACCAAGTGTGTGGCATCGATTAAGTGAGGCAGGTCACTATTGAGTTCCAAGCGCTTAGTATGTGTGTCTTTCGTAGACACCATTGCCTTCTATCCAGGGAGCTATATGACGTCTAATCCACAGTAGATACTTTGCATGTCATTCGTTGACACCATTTTTGTGCAGGGAGCATCTAGTCCACAGTAAGGTCTATAGAGTAGCAGACAGATCAAAGGGTAAAATTAGGATTTCAACCTAATTATATGATTAGGAATTTAGCCTAATCAAAGCAACTATCAAAGACAGGTGCAAATAATCAGAGTAAATCAATTGTGTTAATTTACTTAAATCGTTTTATTACCAACTTATTCCTTCTTCATATTTCCTTTGTTTCATTTTATATACTTGTATTGTTGTAAGGCGTATTACTTTACTTTGCTTAAAGATTCTAGCAATTAATATCATTCACCAGACTTTTAATCTGACCCACTCCTCTGTTTTCCCTTTCCCCCATAGGCAATCAGGGCAAGGAAAGTAGACCACGGCTTCTTGCAGACTTGTTGGAGATTTTATCATGTATTTCTTTCCTTCAGTTCCAGTTTTAGTTCTTTTATTGAGCTGGTATTTTGAAACGGATGTATTGTACTCTGATATTATTTGAGACTTTGGGTTTTTGATTTCACGATACTTGTATGAGTATTTTGTCATATGATGTATTGGGTATTTGGTGACTTATTTTTATCATCTTATATTATGTAATTAGATTTTTAACAAACTATTATAATTGTTTCCGCTGAGTTATTATTATTAATATTGTTATTATTATTTAATTTTTATCCTGTGAATCTTAGTATCTGCTAGTTTTAGTTATACCTGCAACGCACCATACTTTTTACTATGTCCTTTTGGGTATACTAAGGGGTGTGGGGAGTTACATTGATCAATAGGCTAGTTAGAAAAGGTTAGCTAAATGAGTTCTCTCATAAGGGCTACTGCTCCAACAAGAAAAGAAAATATATAGCCTCAGGAACCAGCTTAATGGTCTTTATCAGCCCCTCGGAATATATAGTTGGGACAAGTAATGGTAGCTGGAAGAGATACGTTAATGAAGTCAAAGATGTAGACACATCGGTGTATGGCATGAAAATTTTCGAGGAGAAGTAAAAGGTTGGGCCGGAAATTACATTTGGCGACTCTGATAAGCAAGGTGTCTGACACCCCCACAATGACCCGCTTGTAGTTACGCCTCAAATTGGACTTTCAAAGGTTGCAAAGATATTGATTGATACCAAAAACAATATTAAACATCGTCTTTAAGCATGCTTTTAATAAGATGGGGCTACCTGAAAGCACACACAAATCTTTCCAAGCTCCAATATATGGGTTCAATGATGATGGAGCCATTCCTCTCTTTGAGAATGCATTTGATGGTCAAACTTAGAAGCAACCCTTGCTGTAGGATCTTTGACGCCACTTTTGTCATTATGGAAATCCCCTCGATGTACAATGCCTTATTCGGGAGATTATCTCTTGACGCCATAGATGGATACGTATCTACTAAGCATTTGCTCTTGAAATTTCCCACCAAGAAAGGTGATGGGCTTATAAGGGGAGATCGGTGAATCTCGAGACACCTGTACTATGCAAGCCTAAACATGATAAATAAAGGGAAAACTTCATCTATGAGAATAATGTCAAAGCTAACCAACCACTCTTACTATGATTTCTAAATCTATGGGAAGTTGCCATGAACCTTTAAGAATCCTCCCAAGGAAAGAAGATTCCACTATTGGAGAATGAATTTACTTATCAAGCTATCGAATATTATATAATGAGGTAGAATGAGGGTAGAGTAGTAAGTCTTCTAGAAGAAAGAGGATGATTTTTCATGCTGCAAAGAATTCCTGATGGAAGAAGAAATTGAGCTTGATCTTGATCCAAGACAAGAGAGCGAAATAGCTTCAGTAGCCGATACTTTAGAAGAAATATGCCTTGACATAAATGACAAGTCTAAGTATTTATGGTAGGAACCATTTCCATCCTTTTGTCCGAGACAAGCTAATTTCCTTCCTCAAACAGAACCAAGATGTATTTGCTTAGACTTATGACATCATGTTAAGAATTGACCCCTCAGTTGCTTTCCACTATTTAAATATAGATCCTAAGTTTACTCTCTTAAGGAAAAAGAGAAGGCCTTTAGACAAGGACCGATATATGGCTCTACAAGAAGAAATCGAGAAGTTCTTGAATAATAATTTCATCTGAGATGTCTATTATCCAAAGTGGATCGCTAATCTGGTATTTGTAAAAATCCAAATGGGAAGTGGAGGACTAGCATTAACTTTACAGAATTAAACATAGCTTGCCCAAAGGATTGTTTCCCTTGACCGAGCATCGGCCAGTTAGGAGATGCTACCGGTGGGCATCAATTGCTTTCGTTTATGGATGCTTATTTCGGGTAAAATCCGATTCTAATATTTAAGCTTGAGGAGCATACAATTTTCGTTACCGATATTGGTTTGTTCGTCTACAAGGTAATAGCCTTCGATCTTAAGTCAACCAAATGTTTGCCAAACAAGTAGGTCAAAACCTGGAGGTCTGTGTTGACGATATGTTGTTCTAATCTAAGCAGTTAGAAAGTCATGTTTCAGACCCAACCGAGACGTTCGATATTCTTCGGAAATATCAAATGAAGCTAAACCTTCAGAAGTGTACTTTTGGTATACAATTCAGGAAATTCATAGGTTTTATAGTAAGTGCTAGAGGTATAGAGATAAACCCAGACCATATAGATGCTATAAATGACATGAAAGCTTGGATGAATAGAATAGTATTAACGAGTTTGAATGGAAAGATCGCTACATTGAACAGATTCAGAAGTCTATCAACCAGCAAGTGTATTCCCTTCTTTAACCTCTTAAAGAAGAATGTTACTTTCAAATGGACAAATGAATGCCAGAAAGCATTCAAAGAACTACAAAAGCATTTAAGTTCTCCACCGGTGTTATCCAAACCCATAGATGGGGAAACCATGTTCCTTTATTTGGCTGCCTCGGATTAGGCCGTAAATTCCGCCTTAGTGAGAGATAATGATGGGATCCAGAAGCTTGTATGTTATGTAAGCAAAAAGCTAGGTCTAGTAGAGAAGCACTACTCTATAATTGAGAAGCTCTCCTTTAGCTTGATATACACAATAAGAAAGCTTCGGCCATACTTCCAAGCCATCCAATTAAAGTCCTGATGAATCAATTGCTTTGAAAAGTTTTTAGTAAACCCAAGACTACGAGGACATTAATCAGGTGGTCTATAGAGCTCAACCAATATAAGATATTATATGAGGCAAGCATAGCAATCACTGGACAAGCACTAGATGTCTTCATCACCGAATGCAATAGTTTCTAAGCCGAAGCCGAAAAAGGAGGCGGTAAGAGTAAAAAATTCTCTTCGTAATTTATATTAATAGAACCTCAAATGAACAAGGGGTCATTGTCGACTATATCTTGGTAACTCTAGACAACTATCAAATTTATTGTGCAGTCAAGCTTGCTTTCTTAGCAACAAATAGTGCAATCGAGTATGAATCCCTAATCGCTGAACTAAGAATGGCAATTCTATCAAGGTCTCAAAGATTCAGATATAAAATGACTCCTAAATGGTCATCAATAATGTTCACAATCCCTATCAGACCCAAAAACCCACTATTAGCTCTTTATGTTAAGCAAGTAAATAAACTACTTGGAACTTTCGAGGGTTATCATATAGAAAGCATCCCTAGAGATCAAAATATCAAGGTTGATTCTTTAGCAAAATATGCAAGCTCAAGGGATGTAAGAGAGTTTAATTCCACTTCAGTCAAGATCCTAGAGAAACTAGCATAGTGGTACTAGAGAAAGTGCTAGTTATAACATGTGTTCAAATTACCCAAAGTGAATCTAGAATGCCAGTAATAACTAAAGAAAATTGGATGTCACCATATATTCGATTCCGACTAAGGAAATTCTACCTTTGGATGCATCTGAAGCAAGATGGATTAAATATAATTCTCTAAGGTTAAGCATTATAGATGGATTACTCTATAGAATGCGATTCTCAACTTTATACTCTCAGTCTAATGGTCACAAAAGGTCAACAATTGTTGAAAGAATCCCATGACGGAATTTATAGAGACCATTTTGGTGGCCAAAAGAAAATACTCTGAGAAGATCTTAATTGGACGACACTAAACCGAGACACATTGGACTATGCAAGGAAATGTGATAAGTGCCTGTTTTATGCAATAGTGTCAAGAGCTCCTCCTAGCTAGCTCACCCTAGTGATGAGTCCATGGCCCTTTGATATATGGTAATTGATCTTATTGGTCCCCTTCCAACTACTAAAGAAGGGGTAAAAAATGGCATAGTGATAATTGATTACTTTACAAAATGGGTCGAGGCCGTGCCCTTAGCTACCATAACCTCTAATCAAGTGATAAAGCTCGCAATGAAGAACATTTTACCTAGATTTGGTCTTCCATATATGATCATCATGGATAGTGGCACTCAGTTCGAGAGTAGAGAGATTGTAGAGTATTGCCAAGATCAATGTACTATCATGAGTTTTTCTTCAATGGCCCATCGACAAGAAAATAAGGCCATGGTAATAGACAACAAACTATCAAGGCTTGTTCGGCGAAAAGATTGAACAAGGCACTAGGAAAATAAGCAGATGAATTGGCTTTCATTTTATGGGCTTATAAAATAATTTCCAAAACCTCAATAGCACATACTCCATTCTCTCTAGCTTACGGCTTTGAGGCCATGCTTCCTGTCGAGTTAGGAATTGCCTCTCATCAAAGGTATTATTATAATACATAGAAAAACATAGAGTTTCGAGTGGAGTCATTGGATTTGCCACCCAAATCTAAGATCAAGCTACTTTGAGGACCGCAGAGTATATTCAGAAGATGATCCAATACTAAACCAGAGGGTTTGAACTAGGTAGTTTGAGAAAGGTGACCTTGTTCTTTGGAAAATAATGCCAAACATAAAGGATCCAGTAGATGGATGTTTCTGCCCAAATTGGGAAGGACCCCTAATAATTCATGATGTTGCCCCTCTAGAAACATATAGATTAAAGATGCTAGATGACAATATAATACCTTGGACTCTGAATGCCCAGCATCTAAGACATTATCATAGCATGAGGCTGCTACCTAAATAAAAGCTTTTTCAGAAGTTTGAGACAATCATTAATCTCTTAGTGGTAAATTAGGTATGTTGTGAGAGGCTACAGTCTTTTAAAGTTTTTAGTATTTCAAACATTCCATCAAACGTTTTAGTCGTGATTATTGCCATGATCAAGTAATATCATAAATTTTTTTAAAAAGAGTGTCAAAATGGTTTGGCCATGATGCTACTTTGATCAAGTAGCATCGTGTGAATTTCAAAGCCATGCTTTCGCCTTCGGGCAAGTAAATGATTTCGCCTCATGGCAATTACTTACTTTCGCGTCTGGGTAAGAAAATGATTTCGCCTCACGAAAATTACTTAATTTCACCTATGGGCAAGTAATTTTGCCTCCGGGCAAGTAAATGATTTCGCCTCATGGCAATTACTTAGTTTCGCCTCGGGCAAATAAATGATTTTTCCTCACGACAATTACTTAATTTCACTCGGAGCAAAGTACCAGAGGCAAGAAGTATAATGCATTGGTAGATTCCCAATGAGATTAAAATATTGGGTAGATTCCTAATAATAGTGATCCATGATCAAGTAGTACCATGCATTAGATAGATTCCTAATAATAGTGAGCCATAGTGAAGTAGTAATATGCATTGGGTAAATTCCCGATAAGATTGGAATATTGGATAGATTCCCAATAATAGTTAGCCATGACCAAGTAGTACCATGCATTAGGTAGATTCCAAACAAGATTAGAATATTGGGTAGATTCCCAACAAGAATAAATTATTAGATAGAATCCTGATAATAGTGAGCAACGGTCAAATATTATTGTGCGTTGGTTAGGTCCCCAATTATAGTGATCCATGGCCGATAATGTCATGGAAAGACCGAGTCACGTAAAAGACGACTGTGTTGAACGCACCTAGTGAGCTACATCCAGAGTGTTATGTAAATGAGAGAGCCATTGCTGAAACGTGTCATGCAAACAGTGAGCCATGGTCGAATAGTACCATGCACTGTGTTGTATAGTGAGTCATATTCTTAAAGTAACATGCAATCATAGGCATTATACCGCCACTAATAATTTTCAATACCGATACTTATGAAAGACTAGATCTAGATGACTGCAGCAATTATCGAGGTAATTTTGCCTTTAGGAAACGATTTCAATATCCGAGACCCCCTAGACGAGGTTTGATTTCAAATTATTTTCAAAATCCTCGAAATAAGATTAGATTTCTATAAGTTATCTCAGTGACGAAATTCTTTTGAAAGTTCTCAGAATACTACTTTACCTAAAAGCTTAGGATCAACTTAATAATGGGAATGGAACAAACAAGCCAACTAATGAGATGACGCTATTCTTTCCAAAGTCCACCTCACATCAGCTATATGAGGTGAACTTTGGGGGCCATGTTTTACACCATAATTTCTATGAATTTCAAATTGAAAGTATTCAAAAGGAAGGTATCTTGGGTTATAATTCCAAGGCCCATTGTCCTGTTTTCAACGATAGCTTAAACAATGGACTCATTATCCGAGAACATAAAGTCCAAAAGCATGAGCCAAAGCATGAATCGAGACCACAATCATCGTCCAAATAAGGAAAGAAGCTTAATCGAGGGCCGCAGTTGCCGAAACCAAAAGCCTTTAGCAAGTATCAACAATCAACGGCTCAGATAGCTTAGGCCGAGACCAACGGTCAGAATAGATGGAAAATATTCAAGAATTTATTTATAAAAGCATCACATCAGCAATTCACGTCAAAATGCACTCAGCCAGATGATGACAAGTATTCAAATCTAAGCCAGACATAGCAAGCTACATCATCAATCTAAGAGAAAACACCTGCACCAATGGAAGAACCTTAAATTTGCTATAAAAAAAGGACCACCTACTATAATATAGGGTTTGAAAAATAGAATCTCTAACATTCCACAATCATTCAGCACTTCTTATCTCTCTTAGAAAAGCTCGGCTCAAAAGATCATTAATGGCAGAATTTCCACGAATTTACTTGTAAATCAAACTATAAAGCCTAGAGCAGAAACCTTTAGAGTGGATGTAGGGATCTTGGTACCGAACCACTGTAAATCTTGTGTTGCTTTTACCTATTAGCATTTATTTCCTGCATAGTCTCGGTAGTCTTTCAATTTTCTATATCTTTTTGGAATTATTTTTCATAAGCTTTAGAGTGTTAGCCAAGCGGAAACTCTATCTAATAGAAACCAAGTCTCGTATACTTATCATGTTTCTAAACTTTTCGTCTCATACCATCCCTTTGTCAAGAGTGAAAACGTTAGGTTAAACACTACTACTTATATCCCTACTCAAACATCGATCTTAACTTCCATAGATAGAAAGCCTACTTCAACGGCTTTTAGTGCTAAGTATACGACCAAATAGTTTCCATGAAAGTATAAACACATAAAGCACGGTCAAGTCACACAAAACACGATTAAGTCGCATAAGCGACTTCTAATCGCTTGTATTTCATTAATCTTTTATTAATAAAACCCCATTTATTAGTAAAACTTTTTTTATCTAATAAATCTTCGTTTATCAATCCCTACTATTTATTCGTACTCTTTTAATACCTCAAAACGTATTCATATACTTATCTCAAATGGTACAAGTACATTCACAAATCATTAACGAGATTTCTTACTTTATGCCTTTTCTATCTTCTTCCAAAAGATTCCACACTTATAATTTCCTTCAAAATATCTAGTTTAAGTGTCTAAGTACTTTCACAAATCTATTTAAAAGGGTTAAGTCTAATGTCACTTAAGCATTGTCACTACAAACCCAAAACAAAAACCATTTCACTTATTCTTATCTTTAAAACATTCTTTTAAATATCTATTTACATTTATATATATAATCAAAAAGGGTTAAAGATGGATTATTTAACACATTGTCGTAACAAAGCCAAAACCATTCCATACTTATAATATCCTTAAAAATATTCTTTTAAAGTTCTAAGTTAATACTTGGTTTAGTTCGATAGTCGACTACTAACCTATCCACTTAAAAATGATCGCTTATAGAAATCATGAATCATATACTTAACTCGTTTATGACATTCCAACTTATAATATCCCTCGTCCAAGAGTGAAACCATGTAAGTTAGAGCATGGTTGCATATCAAAGCATTTCCTATACACTTTATTTTAGAATCTCATAGATCGATAGGTCGACCTCATTAGCTTTTTGTGTTAAGTATAGTATTAAAAACTTTCATAAATGAGTAAGAAATCAACAGGTTTAATATGTTTCCAACATTCCCAACTTAACTATTCCTCAATCAAGAGGGAAGCTGGTAGGTTAGAGCAATATTTCTTATGTCCCTACTTGAACATCAATCTTAATAGGCACAAATAGATAAACCTACTTCGTCGGCTTTTAGTGTGAAGCGTCATTAATTTCCTTTTTCAAAACTTATTTATACACACTATAAAAATACTCGTAAATAGATTTTACATATCTATGTGAAATATTACTTGGAAATAACTAATTTATAATCTGATGAAAATAATTAAAAACCATGTTCTATAATTTAAAACCCCTTTACTTTCAAAATTCATAAATAAACATAAAAAATATATTTAAACATCAAAATAACTTTAAAATACTAAAAAATATGTTAGAGAATATCCCTAAGGAGATCAGGGAGATATATCAAATTTAAATATCATTTTTGAATACTTAATACCATATACAACTTACTATTGCATTTGTAAATGCTGTTAAAAGTCCTTATTAAAGAACAACATTGAAAAGCATAATATTTATGATCGGTTTTCACCACTTTAAAAAGTGATTTAAGAATTGAAATTTTTGTAGCAAGTACTATCCCTAGGGTACTTAATATCATGAAAAGAAACTGTGATGACCCACCTCATCGACCTTCAGAAATAGACATTAATACATTCTCAGTATTCACGTAGTGCAAATCCAAGTGCTAGAGAGGCGGATTATCAGGGGTTTTAAAAGAAATAAAGATAGAAGACAGTACAAAATAGAATCCCACATCATGTTTAAAACAAATTATACTTATACATATGGAAAGTACATATAATCACTCCTAATGATTCATTAGAGTTATGGTAAGTACTAACTAGCCAGGGGCAGTTACAACTGCCTATCCCTTACAGGGGCTGGTGGATACCTAATGCTTAATACAAAATACAACAGAAACTAACAATTGATAACTATCATCATAAGAACCTCCATGCTTTACATTTCTCCCAAAGTGCTCCATGCTACCTAACTAGTTGGTTGCCCGAAAAATAAGGCATCTAGAGTTTAAGGGAATATGAAAATAAACTCCGAGTCAGTCATGGGACTAGTTAAGAAACTCAAAGTATAGATATTTGCAAATAAGGGTATCTCATAAGACCACGCCATACATAAATACGGAGTGATTTTTTTACCTTATGATTACCAAAACATTCGCTATGCTAAATCAAAGATATGATCTTTAATGACATTCTTTGAAAATCCTTTTAAATGACATAATTAATCATAGCTAGAAATGTTACATTTAGTAAATTTGATAGCATAATAGGTTTACGGCTAAAATCTAAAAATGGTTTGTATTAGAGAATAGATTCCATAGAATGACAAGTTAAGGGACTACTTCTGACAGTACATCTCTAGAAAAATGCACCAAGGCACAACAGATGGTCTCTAGCAACACTGAATTAGCCTTTCTTTACCATAGATAGTACCGAATATAACATCACCCAGGTTGTTACCGACCTTTACCATGATTTCAAAGCATACACAACATACTTGACATTTAGAGGGTAATCTAGAAAGGTGATGACCATATCCTAATTGGTGCGACCCACGTATCCCTGCCATATCTACCCAGTTTTTTTATACCCAGGTGCGAGTCTGAAGGTCACGTTTTAACTTGCATAGATCATCAAATCCTACTTAGAATGTCATATTGCCATTTTCATCAAACATTATAGATTTCCACAAATGCACAATCTCTGAGCTCGTATGTCTTAAAGAAGGGTGTTAAGTGTAAGAGAGGCTACTTCCTACACCACCAAATATATATATATATATATATATATATATATATATATATATATATATATATATGTTTGTAGATATCAATGTACGTGTATTTTAGAAATGCAATGTCAGACATTCATCTATACAAGTTGTCCAGGAATAGGAAAAACCGAAGGCACTCTCCTACTACATCCTATTTTGGGAATCATCCCTAGGATTAATAACGATAAGTCCTTTTGTAAGCAAAGCCTTCTATTTTGCGGAGAATAGGGCTAGTTAGGAGCGACCATCTATTACCTTGTCTTAAACATCTACTGAATACATCGATGAATGCTCTATATTTTTTCTATCTCTTATGGATCGACATATTGAATAAATGCTTAATACAAAATTGTATAATTGGATAATGGATCTACCAGAACAACATACAATAACAGAATGCATATCACATCACATAACAGTAAAAATCATATATATATAAATACATATATAGAGATTCATCCCAGTACAATACAAAATGACACTCAAAAGAGGTTCAGAGACCACACTATATACATCTAATCAAATTACATATCAGAGTCAAGCAAAAGGAAATATAAACTACACAAAAGTGCTAGGCTGATATCCAAGCAGATGCATCAAAGCTAAGGCCCATAACTAAAAGCTAACCTATAAATGACCCGGTCTGACCCGAGTATAAAATACACAAGCCAGTCCAGCTAAAACAATTAGTTAATAAGAATAGACGATAATATGAAGCATATAATACAAGGTGATAATTCTTCCCGAATGAGAAGAGGCAATAGAAAACCATATACCTAAGTTAAGTGAATATATATCACTTGAGCATGAAGTACCTCTAAAGAAGTAACTAAAAATAAATCATCAAGTATATATTCGCCTCATGTCATCGACGATGGCCAAAATTAGCTATAAGGGTTTCTCTAACCTTATTTCTTAAATGAAAGAAAACTCAAATGATACATCTCAAAATGGAGAAACCTTAAACACAAAATACACCAAAATGGAAAACTCGGATATCACCAAAAGGAGAATATAATCTCAATTTCAGAAATAGGACCTAACCGCCTAAATAAAACGCCCAACAACTATAAATAAAGTATGGACCTAACAACCCAATAATAGCTCGGCAGTTGTAAAAAAAGAAAGTTCCTAACAACCCATTTGTAGCTACAAAAACCCAGATTGGACCCACATCCCAATAGCTGTAAAATATGAAAGGACCCAACGACCCAATTTATGGCCCAACAGCCTGCCAAGTACCGTGTACTAGAGATCCCTGGCCTCTTTTAGGACCCAACAGCCCCTATATAGCTCCTTCGCTACACACACACACACACACAAAAGTATGTGTACACGTAAAACCCAGCAGTTCAAATACTGGCATTCACTCGAGAATGTGTCACAAACTCTCAGCTAGGAACTTGAAAAACGACAATGTGCGTTCCATACCACACGTTCTCACTAAACGGTTTACTAATTTCTAATCAATGCCACATTGAAAAACTCAAAATTTGTCTCATCTCATCAACAAGTATAAATAAACCTCATGATGGTTCATCATGAACCATAAAATCTCAGAATAGGAAATCACAAACACAAAACTTGCCTCATACCATAGGTAGGTATAAAAAACAACGTGATGGCTCTCATCGACCATAACTCCTAGAATAGGAGATCTCAAACCATAAGACTTGCCAAATATTGGTCATCCCAGATAATTCCTATAAATAGGAATTATACAACTCAAAATGCGCCAGAAAATGGCAAAACAACTCAGAATTGATAATCTCTAATAGCTTCGATCGTACAAGTCCGGAATTAACCAAACT
The DNA here is from genome assembly GCA_030765085.1 of Allium cepa. Taxonomy (NCBI): domain Eukaryota; kingdom Viridiplantae; phylum Streptophyta; class Magnoliopsida; order Asparagales; family Amaryllidaceae; genus Allium; species Allium cepa. The sequence goes on from CM060931.1 coordinate 449,877,566, forward strand.
CTAAACGCCAGTGTCCCATACTACATGTTTTGCTAGATCATTTAATTCGCTTTCTCATACTTCGAATAGTGCAAAAATTTGTATTTAATATTTAAAATAATTTACTTTAGAAAATATGCTTTTAAACCAATTTATGAAATCAGTTTTGAAAACCGTATTTAGAAATTCCCTTATTATAGAGAATAAGTAGATGTTTATATTAGGAAATACTTTTAAAGTACTATGTAATAATTATTTGAATTGCCCCTTTTATTTAAAAATTATTTCAAAAATTGGCTAGAGAAAACCATGCTTGAAAACAATGAAAAACCAATAAAATACTCATAACCAGCAACTCCATTCAGTTCGAATTCAATTCGAATTCAATCCAAAACCAATTTGAATTCATCTCAAATTTGAAATTCAAATTCTTCAAAATTTAGCTAGCCTATTGATAAGCATCATAGCTCTCAAAACATTACAAAAACGTCTTGAAAACGAGAAGCAAAAGCTAGGAAAACAAGTTAAACCCAAAACTGGAACAACCAACTCACAAAAACGATAAGCACACAGGAGCAAGGCCTCCCGGATCAACCACCAGGTTGACCTCTCTACTCCATAGGTTGACCTATGTGAAAGCCTGGTCGACCTTGCGGTCAACCTAGGTAGCCTTCTTACGCGAATTTGGATTCCAGGCACTGATGCATGCCCGAACTAATTTTTGAGGTGATATTTCACATAGCAAACGAACTCTACAGTCGATGAAATTATGAAGTAATCAAATAAAACATATGAACTATCATCTGAAAGAAATCCTGTAGCATTTAATTATAGGAATCAAAAGATACAAACATTCAAAGAAGCAACCCTGAACTGAGTTTCACAGAGAAATAGAAACTACAGAAAACAATTACAGACAGAAACTTTTTGTACCGATTCATGCTATTTGCACTTTGAATTAGCTATAATTTGTAAGTTATTCAACTCACCATGCAATATAAAAAAACAACCCGGATTATTCACTGAAAGGAAGAAGCTTGGGTTGAATTTGAGCTTCTACAACTTGTAAAACTATGAAATAGGTACATGCAAGAAAGAAGAAAGCAGGTAACCAACAATCATTCACGAATTTGGATTCTTGATGAAATATTAGGCTTTAATTTTGATTACCTGTATATTAAGCTTTAAATTGATTTTTAAACACTAAATTTAAGTTTAATTTGATGATATTTGGCTAGGTTTTGTAAGAGGAAATGCGTTTCTTAAGTTTTGAAGCTTCAGGAAATTTGAAGGAGAACTAAGGTACATACTTCATTTCTTTCTATCTTCTGGTTTACCAACAGATTGGGCAAGATACTAATGGGATTGGACCCAAATTGAATAATTAGCCAATGTTTATTAATTTTAACACTTAATACAAATGAACACTAATGCAATGGATCCAACAAACCAATATTTCAAGTTTTCACTCAAATAAAATATGTAAATTTATATACATAAAAAATAGAATATTTTCTATCATATAAAAGATTAATCTTTATTTTTAATACATTTTATTATTATAAACCTTAATTTAAAAAATACCCTATTTTCACCAATAAATGCAACAGTTCACATTTCTAACGTCTAAAATTCAACAAAAATTGTTTTCTTACTTGGAAAAAATATAAAAAACCACTTTAAACTCCAATTCATAATCAAAACATACATTTAAACCCAATTTTCCCTTTTTATTAAATATAACAAATTTTTAAAAATTAATTAATTCTTTTAAAAATAATTAAAAGAAGAAAATGGCAATAATTAATAAATTATTAAACTATAAATAAATAAAAATTATTTTCCACTTATTATTAGCTCAAACCATTATAGTAAAGTTCCCAAAACTTTATTTTCTCATTTATTCCAAAAAAAATTTGTTTATTCCAAATAAACAATATAAATTTCCAATTTATTATTAATTTTAAATATTAAATTATAATTATCGTTATAATTTAATATTTACAAATCATCACTAAAACCAGGGTTGTTACACCTTGCATAAAAGATTTTCAAAATTAAGTACTACTGCCACCATATGTATATAACACGAAAATCGAGGGGCTAGTGGCAAGTAGCCTTTCATTACGAAGATCTCCATCTTCAAAATCATTGCCTTTATGATGCTTTCAATTTTGAACGTATATGGGTTAGTGGTTATCGGATAGGAATCACTAAAATCTGATCTAGGTCTTTTTGAACCAATTATCGATAAAACATCTTTTAGAGATATGATGTGCACGCAAATATGCATAATTTTACACAATATTAAATCTAATTAAATCAAATAAACGATCGTATTGGGTATTTTCACATGTTTAAAACAAAATTAAAATTATTTTCAAAATGTCACATATTCATCTTCATATAAGAGGAAAATGGTCATTTTTGTGCATATATTAATTTGAGAAAATTTAATTGAAAATTCCTATATCATTTTGTAGGAAAATTGGATGGAAATTACAAGTGGTTTCATGAAGATATGCATGCACAAGAGTGAAGAGAACAAATGAAGATGGAAATAATTCAAAACCAAGATCATGGAGGACCCCTCTTCCCCACTTTCCTTCATGTACAAATTAGAAGCTAATCCACATGATAACGGCCACTACACATTCATGGACACTTAATGAGCGATTATTGAAGCTAATGATGATCTGGCCACCACACTACCTCAAGGGCAATTTGGGTATTCCCTAAAAATATGAATTAGGGTTTCATACATGTATAAATACCCTTATGTTTCATGTAATGTCCTCTTGTTTAGTCCCTCTTTTTGGCTTTCTTCTCTTAGTATCTTCTCTTAGGAAAATAAAATTAGAGCTCTCTTTCTTTTCATGGCTACTTAGCCATTTCTTCTTTTATGTAATTCTTTTTTTTATGCAATTTCAATACATGTTCTTTTCTTTTCTTGTTTATTTCCTTTCATGCTAGTAGTGTAGTTTCATTTATTCATGCAAGCAGATTAGTATTTATTTCTTTACTTAGTTTTAGTTCTTGTTAATTAGCTCTCTTTTCCTCTTCTTTTTCATTCATGTTGCAAGCTACATTTGTTCATATGATAACAAATATGAGATGCTAAACTCCTTCAATTTAGGTGCAATGAAGCTCTCTAATCATGCAACTTCAACTTAATTTGATGTTTATGCTCTCTTTTTGTGCTTAATGAGAATGATTAGAGTGGTTTAATGATGTTTTTTAGCTTTGAATTTGATATTCTATGTTGTTCATAACAAATAGGCTATGCTTAAACAAACAAAACACGAATTGCCTCTTCATCTACATATGATTATGACAAAGAAATGAATGTTTAAATTAAAATTTGATGGCTTATATTTTTAATTAATAATTAATATGCCATGCTCAAAATAGATTTTTCTTTCAACTTTGTTGTCATATTTTATGAGACTTAAAAGTGTATTAGTGGTTGTATTATAGTTTGATGGTTTATATTGGGCTAATTAATAGCACAAATATGCCATACTTATGATAAAAACAACAATTAATTTCACTAATGACCAAAAGAGAGATCATAATTTCATGTTTGATTGAACTATATGATCTAGGAAGTGTAATTATCTCAAAATTGTCTTAACACTTGTCATATTTTTATCACTTTCTTTTTGTCATTTTTCTTATATTTTTTTGCTAATCAAGCTTTCAGCTTTGGTTAATTTGATTGAATAGAGATTTAAAATCTAACAATTCCCTACGAATCGACCCGTACTCGCATACGTGATACATTCGTACACCGTGCGCTTGTGGTAAATTTTAATTCGAATTTTTCGACGGTTTTCTAACTCGAAAGAAGTTCCATCATTAAACAAGTTTTCGGCTCCGTTGCCACGCATTTGTCTTGATTTTAAATTTCTATTCTTCGAATTATTTGTTGTTTGATTTTTTTTTGTTTTTATTTTTGTGTTAAAAATTATGTTGTGTGTTTTGATTATTTTTGTTTGCATTTTCATTGTGCGTTTGTTGCTTTTTATTTTTGCTTTTGCATTTCTATTTCTATTTTAAAAAATAAAAAAACATACACAATTTCTAAAACAAAAACAAATTTTTTTTATTTCCTTTTATAAATTTCTGTTACATCATTTGCACTGCACATACATTTTCGATCTGCATTTTCTACTTTACTGCCTTCACTGATCAGAACCACAAACTGTCAATCAAACAAGCCTCTGCTCAAATTTTCACAAACCCTTCTCATCAACTCCTCCTACCCCAATACAAACCATTTCCCTGCACACTAATCAAATTCTACCTATCACAAAAGCATCAAACAAGCTCACAGACCACCCTGCTTACTGCTATACTTTTCACCACCTAGCTTCTGCCTTCATCCTAAATCCTCCTACCACTGATAACAGCCACTAGAACTTTCCCTTTTATCAAATTACACTCCAGTACCTACCCCCTTCACTATCACATTTGTGTTTTCAATTGTTTTTTGGGTTAATTTGTTTTGTTTTTCATTTATTTTAGTTTCTAGTTTGATATAAAAAAGCAAAGAAAATTGTATGTGTGTGTGTATTCTTTTTAAATTTCAGGTTACCAAAGCAGATTGGAAAAATTTCTTGCTTCGCTCTACTGCCAAAAATAAATTGCAGACTTGCTTATAAAAAAGTTGCTGCTTTCATCTCTACTTTTATTTGAATTTCATTGTTGATTGCTTGCATTTGGAAAAAAAATCAAAAACAAAAATAAAAAAACCATTCCTAGTTGCATTGTTAATACACGTTTAATTTCTGCTTTACATTTCATCCTAGAATTTTGATTAATAATAACGGTTAGACATCGATAATACTTAATTATATATTGACAATTTGTCTTCTTTGAACATTTAATCCTAGAATTTTAATTCAATTATTTCTCTGAAGGTACTTAAACCTTTGGCTGCATTGCTACGGTGATTTATGGTGCACTGATAAATCCTTCCTGTTACCTGGCTGAGAACTATCTTGTTGAATTAAGACAATGTGGGACTATACAATTTTGGGTTAACATAGAATAAATCATTTGTAACTAACCACTACATACATTTAGTTGCATTAGTTTATGCATATTTAAAAAAATTCAAAATCCAAAACTAAAAAAATTGTAAGTATTTCTTAACTTAGGTTTTTTTTCTTTTTTCCTTTTCCTTTGAAAATTTTCAAATAAAAATTCCAAAAAAAATTACTTAGATTTTTAGAAAATCAAAAATCCAAAAAAAATCTTTTCATAAAACAAAAAAAATTGAAAAATCAAAAACAAAACAAAAATCAATTTTCCATTTGAAAAGAATAAATTCTATTAGTAGGTATTTTTCCTTTATAAAAAAACCAAAAACATTCTTGAAAATGTTCGAATTTCCATATTCACTTGAATTTTACAATAGTTGTGAAAATCAATATAATCCATATGATTTCAATCCAAATTCGTATGGATATTTTAACAACAATTATTGTGTAAATAATTTGAATTTCGAACAACAAAATTTTCAAAATGATGACCAACCCTTGAAAATAACATTTCATCTTTACTTGAATTCTGTACACAACAAAATCAAAGTATAAATGATTTGTGTAATAACTCGAGTCAAAGATTTCAAAATTTGAGTTTAATTCAAAATTCAAACAATTTCGATCATAACCCATGCCAATTCAATTTCGAACTTCAAAATGAATTTCAAACGCAAAATAAAATTGGAAACAACTTTTCAAAAGAATTTGGAATGGGAATGATCTTAACCACGTTACAATTGAAAACTCTTGTCCTCGACAATTTTAAAGTGAAGATCCTCATGTTAATAACTATAAATTGTATTTTGTTCAGCAAATGGATGAAATTTACGATGAACATATGGATTTGTTGTTCGAAAAATATGTAAAACAAGGTGATAAACAACATCAAATCCCAACGTGTCACGAGTCAGGTAATGATCCCCCTTTTACTCATATCGACGATTTTCAACCAACAACTTTTGGAATCAAAATGATAATGACGATCTTAATGAAGTTGTTGAAAAAACAGTAATTGAGTTGGATTTCAATTCTTTTGAGGGTGTTAAACTTGATTTACAATTCGACCTTCCTTTTCTTAATTTCAAAATTTTAAATATAAAAACTTTGGATTTTGAACTTGGGATATGAAATGAAGTTGTTGATAATCCAACAAAGGAAGACGAATTTAATGAACATGATTTCTTTGGACTTTTCGAAAATGAGTTGTTAAGTTCTGAAGGGGAAGATTTAAATCACCATTTCAATTTTGAAATCGATAATTTTGATTTTTTTTTTGATGATGAGCTTGACTTTCAATTTGGTGAAAATAAACTTGAATTTCAATTAATTATTTTATCAACCCCGAAAATCATCGAAAATAAGACAATTCATATGATTTTCAATGAAACGACATTCGATTTTCCAAATCCACATTCAACTCTAAAATCATTTATCGTTTGGTTTTTTGAGCTTAAGCTGTGTCTCGTATATTTGACGAGACAAATGAATCAGTCTTTGGAAGACCGTTTCATTTACTTTTTGACGATATACTTTCTGATCTCTTGTAAATACTGTTCATTTTCATGTAAATATAGGTGATTATTTTATTTTCCTTTTATTTTTCTCCTTCCACTTGGGTTGACTGTGGGGACACAGAAAAAATCAAGTGTGGGGGGAGATTCGTCATCTTTTTGAATTTTTTTTCATGATTAATTTTTTTATTTTTCCTCCAAAGCACCCAAAAAAAAAATTCAAAAACAAATTTTTCTTAAAGCCATTTTGATTTATTATTAAAGAAACACTATAAGATAAACATATGGTTTTGGTTTATTAAATTGAAATTTTTGAAAATTTATTCGTCTTAACAAAAACAAAATTAAAGTTTGATTACTAATAACGATGTTTAACTAGTATATAGGAAAGTTCATAAATGATAATTACGAAATACATCCTAAATGAAAATCTTTGTTTTAAAAAGTGGGGTATTTAAAGTAAAGGATATAACATTTTTTTGTCTTCTAAATTAAGTGGTTCTAAGATGATTTTGCAAAACTCTCTTTTTCAATAAAAAACATATAAAAAAACATTTGTATATATGTAAATATTTTCTATTAACACCTACGGTCGATAGGTATACACATATGTGTGTACACTCGCGATGCTCTGTACCTTTCTCACGGGAGCCCGAAAGGCAGTGCACGATTGGTATATCTGGCCTCAGTTTATCCGAGTTCGGTGTGTGTATAAAAACTCTATCTAAATACCGGCTACAGTTAATATGTGTTCACACTTGTATTTTCACTCACCATGCTCTATATTCCCCTCACATCAGTCCGCAAGGCAGTGCATGGGTAATATATTTTGCTTCAGTTTATCTGAGTTAGGCATATGAAAATATTGTAATTATCACTAAAATTTTAAAAAGCCAGAGTGAGTAGAAGTCCAAACACTATTTAACTTGTTTGATTTGACTCGTTATTGAAAAGAAATGAAAATACCACTTTGAAAATTTTTGATAATCAATAAAGGATCTATTTCATGGTTACACTTTGTTATCAACTGAAATAAGGAGTTAAACTATTGTCTATTTGTTATGATAACTTGATTTTTGTTGGAAATTTTGAAGAGCAAATGACTTAAATTTTCAAGATAATGACCAAAACCTATATTTAACTTATTTGTGTCTATTTAAAAGTAAATCTTTCATTTGTAAATATTTCCAAGAACTCGCATTTATCTATTTGTAAATAAATCTTGCATTTTATAAATATTTTCATTCTGCATTTGGATTTTGTGGGTAGTATCCGCTGAAAACCCTCGCGAGACAGCACTCGTCCTATTGGGGACACCCAAAGGTTTAACGGCTTATTGCATATGCTCAATTCAATCGCGCTCCCTATGAAAACAGATTTATTTTCGTTTTTCTTTATTCGAGGATGAATAAAAAGATAAGTGTGGGGGTATTTAATGTGCACGTAAATGCGCATATTTTTACCACCATATTGAATCTAATTAAATCAAATAAACAATCATATTGGTTATTTTCACATATTTAAGCCAAAATTCAAATTATTTTCAAGACGTCACATATTCATCTTCATATAGGGGCAAAATGGTCATTTTTGTGCATATATTGAATAGAGAAAATTTTAATTGAAAATTTCTATATAATTTTGTAGGAGCAGTGGATGGAAATTACAAGTGGTTTCATGATGATATGCATGCATAATAGTGAAGAGAACAAATGAATATGGAAATTATTCAAAACCAAGATCATGGAGGACCTCACTTACCCACCTTCCTTCATGTACAAATTAGAAGCTAATCCACATGTTAATGGCCATTAAACATTCATGCACACTTAACGGGTGATTATTGAAGCTAATGATAACTTGGCCACCACACTTCCTCAAGGGAAATTTGGGCATTCTCCAAAAATATGAATTAGGGTTTCGTACATGTATAAATACCCTTATGTTTCAAGTAATCTCCTCTTGCTTAGTCTCTCTTTTAGGCTCTCTTCTCTTAGTCTCTTCTCTTAGGAAAATAAAATGAGAGCTCTCTTACTTTTCATGGCCACTTGGCATTTCTTCTTTTATGTAATTCTTTTTTTATGCAATTTCAATACATGTTTTTCTCTTTTCTTGTTTATTTCCTTTCATGCTAGTAGTGTAGTATCGTTTATTCATGCAAGTAGATTAGTTTTTATTTCTTTACTTAGTTTTATTTCTTGTTACTTAGCTCTCTTTTCCTCTTATTTTTCATTCATGTTGCAAGCTACATTTGTTCATATGATAACAAATATGAGAGGCTAAATCCCTTCAATTTAGGGGTAATGAAGCTCTCTAATCATGTAGCTTCAACTTAATTTGATGTTTATGCTCTCTTTTTGTGCTTTACGAGAATGATTGAAGTAGTTTAATGATGTTGCTACCTTTGTAGTTGCATTGTTAATACATGTTTAATTTCTGCTTTGCTTTTCATCCTTGAATTTTGATTAATAATAACGGCTAGACATCGATAACACTTAACTGTATATTGACAGTTAGTCTTCTTTGAACCATTTAATTTCTTGGTGTCTAGGCTATGGTAGAGCAATAATCAGTTATAAATATTACGGTGATTCGTAAACATTATACTGAATTGTTTCTTTGTAGGTACTTAAATCTTCGGTTGCATTGCTACGGTGATTCGTGGTGCACCGATAAATCCTGTCTGTTATCTGACTGAGAACTATCTTTTTGAATTAAGATAACGTGTGATTATACAATTTTGGGTTAATTTAGAATAAATCGTTTGTAGTTAACCAATGCATTCTTTTAGTTACATTAGTTCATCCATATTCAAAAAAAAATTCAAAATCCAAAACTAAAAAAATTGTAAATATTTCTTAACTTAGTTTTTTTTCTTTTTTCCTTTTCCTTTGAAAATTTCAAATAAAAATTCAAAAAATAAAAAAAATTACTTAGGTTTTTTAGAAAATCAAAAATCTAAAAAAATATAAAATCTTTTCATAAAATCAAAAAAAAATGAAAAATGCAAAACAAAACAAAAATCAATTTTCCATTTTGAAAAAAATAAATTCTATTTGTAAATATTTTTCCTTTATAAAAAGAACCAAAAACATTCTTGAAAATGTTCAAATTTCCGTATTCGCTTGAATTTTACAATAGTTGTGAAAATCAATATAATCCACATGATTTCACTCCAAATTCGTATGGATATTTTAACAACAACTATTGTATAAATAATTCGAATTTTGAACAACAAAATTTTCAAAACGATGACCAACCCTCGACCATTGAAAATAGCATTTCATCTTTACTTGGATTCTCTACATAACAAAATCAAAATATAAATGATTTGTGTAATAACTCGAGTCAAGGATTTCAAAGTTTGAATTCAATCCAAAATTCAAACAATTTCGATCATAACCCATGTAACTCAATTTCGAACTCCAAAATGAATTTCAAACGCAAATAAAAATGAAAACAACTTTTCAAACGAATTTGGCAATGGGAATGATCTTAACCACATTACAATTGAAAACTTTTGTCCTCAACAATTTCAAAGTGAAGATGCTCATGTTAATAACTATAATTGGATTTTTGAGCAAATGGACAAAATTTACGATATATGGGTTTGTTGTTCCAAACATATATGAAACAAGGTGATAAACAAAATCAAATCCCAATGTACCATGAGTCAAGTAATAATCCACCTTTTACCCAAATCGATGATTTTCAACAAACAACTTTTGAAAATCAAAATGATGATGACGATCTTAATGAAGTTGTTGAAAAAACAGTAATTGAGTTGGATTTCAATTCTTTTGAGGGTGTTAAACTTGATTTAAAATTCGACCTTTCTTTTCTCGATTTCAAAATTTTAAATACAACAACTTCGGATTTTGAACTTAAGATACGCAATGAAGTTGTTGATAATCCAACAAAGGAAGACGAATTTAATAAACAAGATTTCTTTGGACTTTTTGAAAATGAGTTGTTAAGTTCTGAAGGTGAAGATTTAAATCACATTTCAACTTTGAAATCAATAATTTTGAAAAATTTGTTGATGATGAGCTTGACTTTCAATTTGGTGAAAATAAACTTGAATTTCAATCAATTTTTTTATCAACCCCAAAAATCATCGAAAATAAAACAACTCGTACGATTTTCAATAAAACGACATTTGTTTTTCCAAATCCACATTCAACTCCAAAATCATTTCTGGTTTGGTTTTTTGAGCTTAAGTTGTGTCTCGTATATTAAACGAGACAAATGAATCGGTCTTTGGAAGACTGTTTCATTTAATTTTTGACGATATACTTTCTGATCTCGTGTAAATACTGTTCATTTTCATGTAAATATAGGTCATCGTTTTATTTTTCTCCTTCCACTTGGGTTGACTGTGGGGACACAGTCAAAATCAAATGTAAGGGGAGACTCATCTTCTTTCTGAAGTTTATTTCATGATTAATTTTTTATTTTTCCTCCAAAGCACCAAAAAAATTCAAAAAAATTCAAAAACAATTGTTTTTAAAAGCCATTTTGATTTATTATTAAAGAAACACTATAAAATAAATATATGGTTTTGCTTGATTAAACTGAAGTTTTAGAAAATTTATTCATATTAACAAAAATAAAAAGTAAGTTTGATTACAAGTAATGATGGTTTAACTATTATATAAGAAAGTTCATACGTGATAACTATGAAATATATCCAAATTGAAAATCTTTGTTTTAAAAATTGATCGATTTAAAGTAAAGGATATAACATTTTTTTTGTCTTCTAAGTTAAGTGGTGCTAAGATGATTTTGCAAAACACTCTTTTTCAAAAATAACATATAGAAAAAATATTTGTATATATGTAAATATTTTCTATTAACACCTACGGTCGACATGTGTACACACGTTTATGTACACTCACCACACTCTGTACCTTTCTTACGTAAGCCCGAAAGGCAGTGCATGATCGGCATATCTGGCCTCGGTTTATATGAGTTAGGTGTGTGTATATACAAATTCTTTCTAAATAATGCTTACGGTCTATAAGTGTTCACACTTGTGTATTCACTCGCCACACTCTATATTCCCCTCACAGCAGTCTGTAAGGCAGTGCACGGGTAATATATCTGGCCTCAATTTATCTGAGTTAGGCATATGAAAATATTGTAAATATCAATAAAAATTTCAAAAAATAGAGAGAGGAAGCAAACGAAATCCAAGCACTATTTTAACTTGTTTGATTTGACTTGTTGTTGAAAAGAAATGAAAATACCACTTTGATAAATTTTGATAACCAACAAAGGATCTATTCATGGTTACACTTTGTTATCAACTAAAACAACGAGTTAAACTATTATCGATCTGTTTTGATAACTTGATTTCTATCAGAATTGACGAGTAAATGACTTAAATTTTCAAGATAATGACCAAAACCTATATTTAACTTATTTGTGTCTTTTTAAAAGTAAATATTTCCAAGAACTTGCATTCATCTCTTTCTAAATAAATCTTACATTTTGTAAATATTTTCATCCTCATTTGGATTTTTTTGGTGGTATCCACTGAAAATCCTCGTGAGACAACACTCGTCCTACTGGGGACAACCAAAGGTTTAATGGCTTGTCGCATATGCTCAATGCAATTGTGCTCCCTAAGAAAAAGGATTTATCTTAGTTTTTCTTTATTCGAGGATGGATAAAAAGATAAGTGTGGGGGTATTTGATGTGCACGTAAATGTGCATATTATTACTAACATATTGAATCTAATTAAATCAAATAAACGATCATATTGGGTATTTTCACATGTTTAAACTAAAATTCAAATTATTTTCAAAACGTCACATATTCAGCTTCATATAGCGGCAAAATGGTCATTTTTGTGCATATATTAATTTGAGAAAATTTAATTGAAAATTTACATATTATTTTATAGGAAAATTGGATGGAAATTACAAGTGGTTTCATGAGGGTATGCATGCACAAGAGTGAAGAAAACAAATGAAAATGGAAATAATTCAAAACCAAGATCATGGTGGACCTTACTCGGCCACCTTCCTTCGTGTACAAATTAGAAGCTAATCCACATGCTAATGGCCATTACACTTTCATGCACACTTAATGGGTGATTATTGAAGTTAATGATAACTTGGCCGCCATACTACCTCATGGGAAATTTGGGCATTCTCCAAAAATATGAATTATGGTTTCATACATGTATGAATACCCTTATGTTTCATGTAATCTCCTCTTTCTTAGTCTCTCTTTTATGCTCTCTTCTCTTAGTCTCTTCTCTTAGGAAAATAAAATGGGAGCTCTCTTTCTTTTCATGGCTACTTAGCCATTTCTTCTTTAATGTAATTCTTTTTTTTATATGCAATTTCAATGCATGTTCTTCTCTTTTCTTGTTTATTTCCTTTCATGCTAGTAGTGTAGTTTCGTTTATTCATGCAAGTAGAGTAGTATTCATTTCTTTACTTAGTTTTATTTCTTGTCAACTAGCTCTCTTTTCCTCTTCTTTTTCATTCATGTTGCAAGCTACATTTGTTCATATGGTAACAAATATGGGTAATGAAGCTCTCTAATCATGTAGCTTCAACTTAATTTGATGTTTATGCTCTTTTTTGTGTTTAATGAGAATGATTGAAGTGGTTTAATAATGTTGTTTAGCTTTTAATTTGATACTCTATGTTGTTTGTAACAAATAGGCTATGCTTAAATAAAAAAAACACAAATTGCCTCTTCATCTACATATGATTGTGGCAAAGAAGTGAATGTTTAAATTAAAATTTGATGGCTTATATTTCAAACTAATAGTTAATTGGCCATGCCTAAAATAGTTTTTTATTTTAACTTTGTTGTCATATTTTATGATATTTAAAAGTGCATTAGTGGTTGTGTTATAGTTTGATTGTTTATATTGGGCTAATTAATAGCACAAATATGCCATATTTATGATAAACACAACAATTAATTTCACTAATGACCAAAAGAGAGATCATAATTTCATGTTTGGTTGAACTATATGATCTAGAAAGTGCAATTATCTCTAAATTGTCTTAACACTCTCATATTTTTATCACTTTCTTTTTGTCATTTTTCTTATATTTTTAGCTAATCACACTTTCAACTTTGGTTAATTTGAATGAATATAGATTTAAAATCCAACAATACCCCATGGATCGACCCATACTCGCATACGTGCTACATTCGTACACCGTGCGCTTGCGGTAAATTTTAATTCGAAATTTTTCGACGGTTTTCTAACTCGATTGAAATTCCATCATTAAACCAGATATAGCATTTCTTTTCCAGTATATATGAGATTGTTAAACCTCTCTTTAACTTTGGAGAAGACCAAATCATTTCATAAATCATGTTGGAAAACATCATTGATTAAAAATTTATACAAACTATAATAATTGTACTCAGTATTAATTTCCATATTGAACAAGTACTATTAGTCGAATAATGGTGAGATCACCTTTTAAATTTGCATGAATAGTGCAAGTTCCCTCCTTGGAATTTAACACTAAGTATAAGAAGAATATTTCTATACAACCTAAGTTACGGAATTAGTCATAGAAAGTAAATCTTTTATGCTTGTCTCGCTTTCAACATTTTGACCTTATCTATTCTTCGCCTAGGAAGAGGCCAGGTGAGCCAAGACACTGGTTGCTCCTAAAAATCACTATAGTTTAAGCACTCCACATTCGGATCTCATGAATTGGAGAATCGGGTTTACTCATCGGCTTTTAGAGCCAAGATTTAATCATTTAGTTATAACAGCTTTTCTTTTAATCATTTATTTAAACTCTTTTTAAAATAGTTATAAAACTTCCAAGTTATCTTTAGAACACTTATATATTTATTTGAAATTATTTATAAAAGATTCGGTAAAGAATAGTTTAGCTAAAACTGCAATTTTATAAGTTATTAAAACTGCTACGAAATATGTTGCAAATAGCATTTTGAATCAAAATAACTTTTCTACCATTTGAAAGTCTATTTTTAAAATCAAATCCTTTTTAAAACATTTTAGTATATTTATAGAATTTATTCCTTATTTTTAGTGATTTAAAACTATCATTTCAAAGAAATTTCCTTTTTAGATTCTGAATTGCCAAATCGCGACTATTTTGAAAACTTGTTTTGGACATATTTCAAAATCTACTAAATAATATCTCGATCCTTTTCTTTGTTTTGAAAATTATGATTATAAGAGTTCGTAAATTTCTTATTTTTAAAAAATCCAACTCTGATTCCATCGTATAAATAGATATAAACTATTACAATGCGAAATCGCGAACTGCTGTCATGTGACGCACCTATTTTTGACTCTAGTTTCAATTCTTTTCAAAACTTCACTAAAATGAGTTTTTGTGATTATGAACCATTCATAAACCAATTTAAAAAGGTTTAATCATCTCATAATACTATTATAATTCATTTCAAAAAGTGATTTCAGTTGTGTAATTTCGACATTTATTCAACGTGAATTGTTTACACATCTAAACAACCATATTTTTCACAACCAAAACATGGTGATCAAAAAATAACAGCCAATCATTCCAAACATGTCATATCATCATCCATGTCATAATATAACTAATGTTTTCTCGCCTTGAATGCGATCATTCTAATTTTAAAATGACTATAGTTTCTATATCTCGAAATTGAAGCTCACGAAGCCTACACTAATGCTTCTTGGGTGCTTTGCCATGGCTTGCAAAGGGGTAGAAGGCTTGGCCATGGATGGTGGGGGTGTGTGGTCATAGGCTTGAAAGGAGGAAAGGAGGAGTTTGGCACTGGTTTTGAGGTTTTTGATAATATATATGTAATATATAAATTTTACTTTCTTTTTGCAATAAATTATGTCATTATTTTCTTTAGATAAAGGACATTAAAGTAGAGAGAGGAAGGTGAAGAAAGCTTAGGAAAATAAGGTGAATAATGTGAATGGAAGTGAAGATGGATGGTGGGTATTTATAGGCAAATAGAAGTGATAAAATATCATGATATTTAAGTGCAAACACATCACATTTCATCACCGCCACACCCACCTCCATCGTTGTTTTGGTTGAAGTAACCCCCTCATATGGCTACTCCGTGTGCATGTACTTATGCGTAAGAGGTTGATTTTGATTTAAAGAAATATCATGATATTTATAAATAATACCATGATGTTTTCTTTTCTCCTTTATTATTAATTAAATGCACGCGCGTGCGCGCGCACACACACAGATATATATATATATATATATATATATATATATATATATATATATTCACGTGCATGTGTATGTGTTTATGTATTTGTACATGTATATGCGCATATGTATGTGACAAACAATCCATAACGTTGCACAACTTCTCTACGTTGAATCGTTAGAATTCTGATTTTAATTTCCAGTCATATTTTCATTTCTTAGCCAATATACATATATTTGTAAACAAAGTTTGAAAATAATATCACAATCATTATATAATAATTAATATGGATTAAAATATTTATTAAATCATTTAAACTCCATTTAAATTCAAAAGTTATTTATTCCAAAATAGTGATATCATTAGTGATGTCATAAAAATATTTTATTTTACAAAATGAAAAAAAAATTATTACATATTCTCACTCATATAGATAAATGAGTGCATGTATCTAGGTCTGTGCACGATGATGGAGGGTCTAAGAGCTGTATATGGATAAAACGATTTTCGGTCATTTTATCGATATTTCCCAAAATGTATATTTTTGTAAATATTTTTTCAAAATAAGACTACCAATATTATTTATTGTTAAAATACCATTATTAATGTTAGAAATCTTATACTTGAATATTTTAATTTTAAATATTATTTTCCAAAATGATAAATTCACGTGTCGGTACAAACTTCCCTCCTTAAAGAAATTTCATCCTCGAACTCACGACATGAAGATATCTCAAAAAGGAATATATATGTATATACACACATACATATATATATATATGATGAAATGTATACGAAGATATGATAAATGACTACACCAAAGGTGGTGAGTACACTATAACGATACAATACATACATATATGCTACCCATCTATCAGAAACTCAGGATAAGCCTTTTCCATTCTATCTTCCGTTTTCCATATGCAATTGTTAGCATCACCACTCCACAGAACTTTAACTAATCGCACCACCTTTCTCCTTTATTGCTTCTCATAATGATCCACGATTCGATCAGGCTGTCTGATAACTGTTAAGCTAGGTTCCGCTTCAAAATCTTCTTATGGTGTCATCTCTATAATTTGTTCCAGATCATACACATACTTCCGTAAATTGGATATGTGAAAAAATTGTGAACACCCGAAAATATTTTTTGCAATTCTACTTGATAGGCTAATGGGCCAATTGCTCAAGAATAGGAAAAGGTTCATTAAATCGAGGTGCTAGCTTCCCAGATCTTTCAAGCCTTAATACCCGCCTCATGGGAGATATCTTCAAAAATACCAAATCACCCGTTAAAAATTCCAAATTATTACGTCATTGACCGAAGTAACTCTTCTTCCTACTTTGTGCTTCATTCAGCTTTTTTGGGATCATGTCTACCTTTTTTGAGACTTCTCAAATCATATCGGGGCCAAGTACTAACCGATCTCATGTTTTGATCTAAATGTCGACGGTCTCCATGGACGACCATATAAAGCTTCATATGATGCCATATCAATGCTTGGCTAATAGCTTTTGTTATAGGAGAATTCCACTAAATGAAGATGACTTTCCCATGAATGTCTAAAATCTAAGATATGCTCGCAGAAGATCTTCCAAGACTCTGTTCACCCTTTGGGTCCGTCCATTAGTGTGAGGATGGTATGTGGTACTTAAATCCAGCTTCATTTACAAAGCTGTCTGTAATGCTCCTAAAACTAACTTGTAAAAATGGGGTTCCGATCACTCACTATACCGCTTGGAACTCCATGCAACCTTACAATTTCTTCACGTATATTATTGCCAGACTTGAAACGGTCCTTGTTCGCTTCACTAAAATAAAGTGTGCGCTCTTGGTCAACCAGTATATGATAACTCAAACACCTTCATTTCCCTTCCTAGTCGAGATAAGCCATCGATAAAATCCATCCATACCTAGTTCCACTTCCAAGTTGGCACATCTAGAGGTTGTAGTAGGCCAACAATCTTTTTCTGATCGCTTTTCATTTACCGACAATTTATAAATCTACTAACATAAATAGAAATATCCTTTTTTTATGCCTTTCCACAAGAAAGTGTTTTCTTGTCCTAGTACATTTTAGTAACCCAAGGATGTATTGCAAGTCGAGAATTATGGCACTCGGCTTGAATTTCCTGCCTAATCCCATCAATATTTAGAATACAAATTCTCCCCTGCATTCTTAAGATTCCTTGATCGTCCATATTGAATCCTATTCATCTTCCTGGTAAAATATTTTCCACCACTTCCCTGGCTATTCTTGAAATAAATAGGTCCCAAAGATGGTTATCTTTTATATGATTGATCAAAGTGGGACGTGCTATTAAATAGGCTATATTAGTATGCCTTCTGCTTAGTGCATCCACCACTACATTGGCTTTCCCGAGTGTGTATAATATACGAAGATCATATAATGTGATAAATTTTATCCACTATTGCTACCACATATTTAAATCCTTCCAAGTTAAAAGATATATCAAATATTTTTGATCTGTAATGAGATTGAACTTTTCACCGATTTAAAGAAGGAATATTGTTTGCTAAGGTTGATTAAAATTTATTTAAAGTAGACCATAAGGAATCCTTACCTAGCAAATAATGCCACCACATCTTTAATGCGAACACAATGGCTAATAATTCTAAGTCGTGTGTTGCATATTTCCTTTCATGTTTATTTAGTGGTCTGCTCACATAAGAGATAACCTTTCCATACTGCATCGGAAGTGCACCTACACATTCTCCGCAAGCTTCACTATAGACGGTTAAACCTTTGCTTCCATCAGTAATGGCTAGGACAGGAGCTATAGTTAACCTTTTCTTGAGCTCTTGGAATGCTGCTTCACGTTTTAGTATCCAGTCGAATTTAAAATATTCATAGTCAACTTTTTTAGGTGAGAGGAAATCTTTTAGAAATTCTGGATAAACCTCCTATAGTATCCGCCTAACCCTAAGAAAGTTCGAGCATCCGTCGAAGTCTGTGGTTGCTTCCAATCTCTTATAGCTGAAATCTTTCCTAAATCTACAAAGATCCTTTCTCCTGACATGCCCAAGGAATCTAATTTCTTTCTCCAAAAAGTGACATTTTGAGAATCTAGCTTTGTGTATATTTATTCTTAATATTTCCAACACAATCTCCAGATGCCTTTTATGTTCCACCTTGGTTTTGCAATAGATAAGAATGTTATCAATAAAAACCAACACGAATTTGTTTTGGACATCTCTAGATACTCTAAAGTCTATGAAATAAGCAGGCGCACTGGTCAACCCAAAAGGCATACCTAACCATTTATAAAAGCAATCTGGACCCTTGAGTGTAGTTAATGGAATGTCATCCTTAGCTATTCTTAGTTTATGGAACCCTAAGGCTAAATCAATTTTTGAGAATACTTGGGCACCATGAAATTGATAGAACAAGTCATCTATGTAGGGTAAAGGATACTTGTTTTCAGTCTTTGCTCGTTTAGGTGTTGATAGTCTACGCAAAGCCTTAGGGAGCCATCATACTTTGCAACAAAAATCACCGTTGCGCCCCAACTCGAGCCACTTGGTCTAATTAGTCATTTCTTTAACAACTTATCTGTTTAGTTTTCCAACACAATCTTTTTCTTCAGGGCTATCCTTCAAAGAGGGTGAATAATGGGACTTGCACCAGGAATTAAGTCAATACGGAACTCGATATCCCGGTGTGGGGGAAGACTTTATCTTCCTCAAAAACATCCTGAAATTCCTTAACAATTGGTATTATATCCAAATATTTTTGAGATGAGTCAAATGCATACTAGAAACTATCCCTTACTGGACTAGGTTACTCGTCAAATATTTCTATAAATTTTTCGAAGTTGGTCTATAAAGATAATGTTCTCGTAACGCAATCCAAAATAGCTTTATTCATCGGATATCCAGTCCATACCGAGTAAAACTTCAAACCCAATAAAGTCAAGGAAAAATAGATCACATAAAAAATGATGGAGAGGGTAAGTTATTTGGATATCCTTACGAACCATACAAAGACTAGTCACGCCGCTATGGGGTTGGGCACACAGATAGGGATATCTTTTTTTTGTGATTAGTTTTAATTTATCTACTAATCACTTTGCTGTAAAACTATGGGAAGCTTCTGTACCGAGTAATACTCTAACTAAATCATTATTAACATAGATGTTACCTTTTAGAACTCCTTTGCCTTGTACATCTGCGAAGGCCAAGCGTTCATCCTTTAGGGAAAAATCTCTAGCTTGCTCTCCTTTCTCATTAACAGGCACTTGTTTTTCCAATATCTGGGTCGCGGTTATGGTAGAGATTTTTCTACACCATAGGAGAGACGGTTTCTTCTTACTACCTTTGAACCTTGGGATTTCTAAATTTGTGGAAATACGGCCTTTCTTTTGGAAATTATACAAGTCACATCCTTAAAACGATTCTCTTAGATCCTTCTCCGGTATTTCCTTGCCATAAATGCTCTTTCTTGTTCTAATTGTTGCTATTTCCTTAAGCGGTATTATGTTCTTTTCTAAGGCTTCACATCGGAAGTTCATATCCAATAGTTCCATAAAGGTTCCTTTTACATGAGCAGTCATCCTATTTAGATGTTGTTCCTTCATTTCTGCAATAAACATCTCGTTCCTTTTTAGGAGCGTGTCTATCAAATTAGGCCTGAAGAAAGATAATCATTGAAATTGTGGAAATATTCCTCCATGGATAGTTCTTCTTGTTTCAAATCCATGAAATTCCTACATAGATAGGATCTTCCAGCTATTGACCGTGTTGCTCTTCAAATACATCATTAAACCTTTCCCATGAGAAATTTTCCTTCAAATCATTCAGAGTTATGGAATCCTACCAAGCAAGAGCCCCTTCTTGTAATTGCTAAGAAGTTAAGAACCTTTTTTGCTCAACCCCAATATTCAATCCTTTAAAGATCCTTTCATAGAATCGGAGCCAAGCCTGTACTTAGATAATGGACTCCGTTCCTTTGAATGGTTTCCTCCTAAGCTAGTGTAATTCTTGCATAGAGTAGCAAAGTACATTTGAGGATGAAAAAGAATTACCACTTCCTTAATTAACGTATCATTTGATTGATTGTTGGTGGCATAGTGCTGCTACCTCCCCTTCCTTATCCTATTCTGTTACTCATCTCCCACTATCTACATATAGTAAGGAAACATCTTTAGAATTATAGATGAGATTATCTTAGGGAACGTGTATAAAACTCGAATATACTTATTCGAATTGAAATTTCAAATATGCTCTCTCTCTGACTAAGCTCATTTTAGGACATTACTAACCATATATCTAGCGAGTTAGCCCCTTCAAGGATTATGCATTCGCTCAACCATAAGCTTTGATACCAACTGTGATGATCCACCTCCTCGACCCCTGTAAATTGACACTAATATATCCTCGATATTCATGTGTCGCAAATCCAAGTACTAGAGAGGCGGATTATCAGGGGTTTTAAAAGAAATAAAGATAGAAGACAAAACAAAACAGAATCTCACATCGTATTCAAAACAACTTATAGTTATACATGTCGAAAGTACATACAATCACTTCTAAGTGATTCATCGGAGTTACGGTAGGTACTAACCCAGCTAGGGATAGTTACAACTACCTATCCCTTACAAGGGCGGGTGGATACCTAATGCATAATACAAAATACAGTGGAAACTAAAAATAGATAACTATCATCATAAGAACCTCCATGCTTCACATTTTTAACCATAAGCTCCGATACTAACTGTGGTGACCTACCACCTCGACCCTCAGAAATCGACACTAATACATTCTCGGTATTTACGTTCGCAAAACCAAGTGCCAGAAAGGTGGATTATGATAGGTTTTAAAAGAAAAAAAGTTAAAAGAAAGAACAAAACTGAATCTCACATCATATTCAAAACAAGTTATAGTTATACATATGGAAAGTACATACAATCACTTGTAAGTGATTCATCAGAGCTACCGTAGGTACTAACCCAGCAAGGGACAGTTATAATGACCTATCCCTTACAAGGGGCTGGTGGATACCCAATACATAATACATAATACAAAATATAGTAGAAACTAATAATAGATAACTATCATCATAAGAACCTCCATGCTTCACGTTTCTCCCAAAATGCACAATGCTTCACGTTTCTTCCAAAATTCTCCATGCTTCTCCCAAAATGCTTCATGCTACCTAACTACTTGGCTGCTTGAAAAATAGGTCACCCAAAGTTTAAGGGAATAAGAAAATAAACTTCGGGTCAATCATGGAACTGGTGTGAGAAACTCAAACTATGGATATTAGAAAACAAAGGTATCTCATAAGACCAGACTACACCGCACGTAAACATGGGATGGGTTTTCACCTTATGATAACCAAAACATTTGCTAGGCAAAATAAGAGATATTAACTTTAAAGATATTCTTTGAAAACCTATTCAAATAACATATTAATCATAGTCGGAGTTGTTACATTTGTTAAATTAGACAACACAATAGGTTTACAACTAAAATCTTGGAAAGGTTCGTATTGGATAACGGATTCCATACAATGACAAGGTAAGGGACTACATTTCGACAGTACATCTCTAGAAAAATGCATCGAGGCACCAACAGATGATCCTCTACCAACAAAAAACCGGCCTAACTTTACCATAGATAGTACGGAATATGGCATCACCATGGTCGTTAGTGACCTTTACTGGGATTCTAAAGCACATGCAACATACCCAACATATAGAGGATAATCTAGAAAGGTGATGACCATATCCTAATAGGTACGACCCATATAGCACGACTACATCTACCCAATTTTTTTCATTCTTTGGATACGAGGTTTAAGGTCATGTTTTACCTTGCATAGAATCATCAAATCCTATTTAGAAATCCATATTGCCATTTCCATCACACACTATTGATTTCCATAATTGTACAGCCTCTGAGCTCGTACGTCTCAAAGAAGGATGTTAAGTGTAAGAGAAGTTACCTCATACACCCCTAAACAGATTTACATTTGTAGTGATCAATGTACATGTATTTTAGAAATGCAATGTCAAACATTCATCCATATAATTTGTCCAAGAACAGGACAAACCGATGACACTCGCCTACTGCATCCTATTTTGGGAATCACCGCTAGAATTAGTAGCGAGAAGTCCTTGCATCGAAGATTTTCGAAATTCTACCACTACACCATATGCACATAACATGGAAATCGAAGGCTAGTGGTAAGTAGTCTATAATTATGATGAATTCCATCTTCATAATCATTGCCTTTATCATGTTTTCAGTTTCAAATGTACATTGGTTCGAAGAGATTTTTGGATAGGAATCACCTAAGTCCGATCCCAAGGTCTCCGAACCAATTATTGATAAAACATCCTTCAGAGATATATCATTTCTTTTCTGGTATATACGAGAAGATTAAACCTCTCTTTAACTTTGGAAAATGCCAAATCATTTCTTATAAATCATGTTAGAAAACATTATTGAGTGAAAAGGATTCAAAGAAATTATACTAATTTTACTCCATATTAATTTTTGTATTAACAAGTACTATTCATTGAATAACGGTGAGATTATCTTTTAAATTTAAGTGAATAATACAAGTTCCCTCCTCAAATTTTAACACTAATTATAAGAAGACTATGTTTATACAAACCAAGTCAAGGAAATAGTTATGGAAAGTAAATCTTTTATACTTGTATCGTTTCTAACATTTCGACCTTATCTATTACTCGCTCAGGAAGAGGCCAAATGAACTAGGGCACTGGTTGCTCCTTCATATCTCCTTAGTTTAAGCACCTTATGTCCTGGATCTCACGAATCAGGTCTACCCATCAGCTTTTTAAGCCAAGATTTAATCATTTATTCATAACAGCTTTTCTTTTAATCATTTATTAAATTCTTTTTAAAATAATTATAAAACTTCCAAATTATCTTTAAAACACTTATTTATTTGTTCGAAAACATTTATAAAATATTTGAGAAAGAATAGTTAAGTTAAAATTCAATTTGTATAAGTTATTAAAACTGCTACGAAAAGTGCTAAAAATAGCATTTGTAAAGCTTATTTGATCAAAACAACTTCTCTATCATTTTAACATCCATTTTTATAACTCAAATCCTTTTTTAAACATTATAGTTTATTTATAGAATTTATTTATATTTTCAAAGAATTAAAAATATCATTTCAAAGAAATTTCATTTTTTGGATTTCGAACTACTAAACTGCGGCTATTTTGAAACTTTGATTTGCTCATATATCAAAATCTACTATACAAAATTTCAATCTTTTCCTTTGTTTTAAAACTATGATTATAAGAGGTTGGAAAATTCTTGTTCCAAAGAATTCCGACTCTGATTCCATCATATAAATGGATTTAAACTATTACGCCTATTTTCAAAACTTCACCAAATTTAGTTTTAGTAATTATAAACCATTTATAAACTAATTTAAAGAGATTTAATCATCTCATAATACTTTTATAATTCATTTCGAAAAGAGATTTTCGTTGTGTGATTTCGACGTGTATTAAACGTGAATTGTTTACACATGCAAACAACCCTATTTTTCATAACCAAAACATGATGATCAAAACATAACAACCAATCATTCCAAACATATCATATCAACTTCCATATCATAATATAAATAGAGTTTTTTTACTTTAAATTCGATCGTTCTAACTTTGAAATGACTATAGCTTCACTATCTCGAAAATAAAGCTCATAAAGCTTGCACTAATGCTTCCTAGGGGGCTCGTAGAGGGGTGGAAGGCTCGGTCGTGGATGGGGTGTGTGGCTGTGGGTTTGCAAGGAGGAAAGGAGGAGTTTGGCTTTTTTTTAAGGTGTTTTATATACATGTGCTGTATAAATTATAATTTCCTTATGATATAAATTTTGCCATTATTTTCTTTACGTAAGAGGCCATTAAAGTAGAGAGAAGAAGGTGAAGAACGCTTAGGAAAATGAAGAGAAAATGTGAATGGAAGTGAAGATGGATGATAGGAATTATAGGTAAATGGAAGTGATAAAATATCATGATATTTAAGTGCAGACACAACATCATTTCATCACCACCACACCCTCCTCCTCCATCACCATTTCGGCTAAAGTAACCCTCCCATATGGCTACTCCATGTGCATGTACTTGTGCGTAAGAGGTTGACTTTGGTTTAAAGAAATATCATGGTATTTATAAATAATACTATGATATTTTCTTTTATCATTTATTATTAATTATATATATATATATATATATATATATATATATATATATATATATATTCATGTGCATATGTATGTGTTCATGTATATGTACATGTATATGTTCATATGTATGATGATCCATAGCATTGCACAACTTGTCTACGTTGAACCGTTACGAATTTTGATTTCAATTTCCGGTCATATTTTCACATCATAGTTAATGTTTACATATATTTGTAAACAAAGTTTGAAAATAATATTTATATCGTTATATAATAATTAAAAAGGCTTCATTTGATATTTAAAAAAAATACTAAATCATTTGAACTCCATTTAAATTCAAAAGTTAATTATTCCAGGACAGTGATATCGTTAATGAAATCATAAAGACATTTTATTTTCGAAAATAAAATAAATAATTTTATTAATATTCTTACTCTTATAGATAAGTGAGTGTATTTGTCCAGCTCCACGCACAATGTTGGAGGGTCTAAGAGCTGTTTATGGATAAAACAATTTTCATTCAATTTATCGATATTTTCCAAAGTGTATGTTTTTATAAATATTATTCAAAATTAGATTAATAATATTATTTATTGTTCAAAACACCATTACTAATGTTAAAAATCATATATTTGAATATTTATAAATTTAAACATTATTTTCCAAAATGATAAATTCAAGTGTCATTAAAGAAACCCCTAAGAATATCTTTTGATTTATTCAGTAAAATTCCTAAAAATAAGGTATTTCAAAGTGCTCACATAGTCACCTTCTTCTCGCCATAATATTTTGCAACTTTGGTTCACAATTTCTATAATTTTCTAAACCATTCCCCATACACAGAAATATGTGTAGAGAACAACCGAATCAAATTATCTAAAGTTAGAATAATCCATTTATACAAGTTAAAGCTAAGGGATATCGAAATACACTTATAACGACTATTCTCACTTCAAACACTTTCAAACATACTTCAATTCAACACACAAATCAAATAGTGATTTAAACATCAAGTTAAGGCCACGACATATGTTTAAGAGGGTAATAGAAGTTATGTTATAAAATATAAAGTTTTCATTTTCTTTCAAAAGCAAGAGGGGCTCAAAGTTTATAACTTTACTTAGTTAATGTCACTTTAACTTTATATTTTAGGCACACAACATATGTACACAATATATGCATATAAGATAGTGAGATGACTCAGTTTGTTCCAAGCCAAACATATACTCAAACACTCAAAAAGTTTAGAACACTTCCTCTCATCTCCAAAAGCATAAGATCCAACCTTTAGCATCAAAACCACAAAACCAAGGCAACACTTCACCCTCTTTCCCATTGCTCATGGCCTTATAATACTTCCCCTTCCATCCATCTTTTTCCACTTTTAACTTTAAATCTTTGCTGCCTAAGGTTTTCTAAGGTATTGGTGAAAGTTTGGTGAAGTGTTGGAGAAGATTTGAGTTAATTAGAGAAAGTTAGTGAAGAACAAAATGGATTAGTGCTAATCCACTTCCACCGTTTTCTTAATTTGTGATTAGCCTTACCTTTAAGGGTGTATTTATACACTTTTCAAGAAGTCACAATCACCTTCTATCATCCAAGAAATGCCAAAAAGGAGCCACCCTCTCACATGCTACCTTTATATCTTTACATCTCTTAATTAACACTTAAGACTACCCTTAAAAGCTCATTTTCAAAATATCTTATCTTCCCTTTCACACCTAACTAGTTAACTTTATGAAGCTGCTAAAGAGTTTAGTGCCAAAGTATATTTATTTCATTTTATAGTTCCCTTAAGCAAATAAGTGTATTTAGAAAAAATTTGAACAAAATTTCGACAAGTAAAAAGCTGTTTATATGTAAAACAATTTTCTGTCGGGTTATCGATATTTTCAAAGTAACTAATTTTGTAAACATTTTTCCAAAACAGGTTTGCAATAATTAGTTATGATTTAAAAGGGTTTAAATTATTTATTAAATCACTTTAATGACATTTAATCCAAGATTCAAATATTTGAATAATTTAGATATTTAAATACGAAGTGTTCGAAATTCTAGGTTGTTACATTCTCCCCCACTTGGAATATTTCGTCCTCGAAATTCCAACTCGAGCAATAAAAGAAACAATCACAAAGAAATACTCAATAATATTCAAAATTACTAACAAACATAGCTCAAAATTTTCCCAAGTTCAAAAAAATCATCTTATTGCACTAGGCGGCAAACAATCTACTATGCGTACCTTATGCTCGACGATCTTAGATAATTACTTAGTCGACAATTCATAACACCTCATAATAAATCAAAGAATCATCACCTATACTCTCCTTAGCCAAAAAAACATAGTATGTAAACATACTAAAGCCCATACGATGCACATGGACCATTTGTACGCTATATCTAATCGGATCACTCTGCTCGGTCACATAAATTCCACTTCCAAACCAGTATAAATGACCTGATCTCTCTAGTGCGGAGACCGTTGACCCAAAAAATGGAACAACACCCTGGTTTATATTTGAAATCACCAGCTCTGTCTTCACAGAGCAATATAATCACAGAATTTGAAAATAGGTAATAAAGGAAAATAGACAAAAGATTTTTACAGTAGTTCGGCTATTAATGAAGCCTACGTCCAATTATAGTTTTATTATGAACTGACTGCTATTACAGAAGTTGTTTAATTACGAGGCTTAAGCTAATTCCAAACTAGATTTGATCTCTAGAGTTAGAATCCGGTGGAAAATCATAGTGTATTCTTTCTAAGATCGTCGTGAGGGAGGTTAGAGGCGAAGAAGAGTCCCAATAGAGCTCCAACAGCCAGTTTCTAGAACCCCTTTTATGTTGTAGGAGGTATGCTATTTATAGAGGTTGGAGGGCTTCTAGGCCTAGCCCATCACTTTTAGGTCTCAAGTATGGTATAAGCAACCAAGGAGGATTCAACGGTCGAAAATTGCTAAACACCATGGGTCACTAGCGACCCATAGACTTAGTCTACTTTTGCCCACTGAATCCATCCTTCTTTAGTCGTATTTCATAGCTTGCTTGTTCGTGGTTTTTAAGGAGTACATGGGTTGTTGTTGTTCCAGCCAAAGAGGTCTATCCTGGATTCTAAAACTGGAGATGTCTTCTTAGGCATTCGTCGTTGTAGTCACATGCTGATCGCCAGACTGCTTATGCTTAAAACCTTGCTGATTCATAAGGAAGCTGGTCTCTTGGCTTCGTTGACTCCTGTCATCATTTTAACCATGTAGCTTGGTCCTTGTCGAACTTTAGTCGTAACATCTTTGGTTACCCCATGAATCATCCCATATCTTAAGGTTGCCTCGCTTACTGCCGACATCTGTTGGGTTAAAAACCTAGATAACATTTGCCTCCCAGAGTATGTCTTCGTTGTAAACAAGGCGTGCTCTGGAAGTTATCGTTTCCCATATCCATTTGTTAACTTTCAAATTGTTGTACCGGAGCTCTGCACATAGACTAGTCCAACACCATTGATTGTTTTCCTGCGGTTCTAGCTATTGTTGCTTGCCTCGATTTGTCTTGTCTTGGAGTGACGAGCAGTCGCGATTGTCTGGTTATGAAGTGGTTGGACAAAGCTTTCTTTTTCGAGTACAAAAATATACAAGGAATGTAATTTTTATATACATTATGTACATTTTTCTTCTCTCTTTTTCTGATGGGTTACTAGCCACCCATGTGAGATGGGTCGTTGACGATCTATCTCTTGGAAATTTTTTTCTCAAGTCAATGACAGGTTGGGTCACGAACGACCATGATAGGTCGGGACACATGTGACTCCAACACTTAGAAAGTTTTTCACCTCTTTTTCACCACATATACCCAAGCCTATCTCAGTTTCCTCATTCGACCTAAGCAATCTCTCCGAGCAATCCATCTCTTCTAACGAATCTCCTTGAACGAGTTCTAGTTGATTTGCCCTACCGCCTAAACCTCCTTGCCATCGATTCATGTGTTTGAATGGAGTCGTGCCCCACTTTAGTGACTTTCTTCGTGAAACTCTATCAAATTTGGGGATTTCCCTATTCCAGCTTCACCCGAATGGTTATGCCATCCTCACTTGCCTGCACATTCTCTTTATGCAGACATTCCATCGCACTCTAAGTTTTGACGAGTTGCGATATTTCTTAGCTTTCAACAGAAGAGACGATTTCCCCTTCCTAACCATAATCAAGGCCCAACGAAATCGGAAGATCATTTTGCATCTGCAAAGCAACCTATCTCAATTCAAGACGCAGCACTTCTTTGTTAGGTGCCCCGAGAGGTTTAATCGTCGATGGACGATAGGGGGTAACTTTCCCTATTCTCCATTTGCCGAGCTTTGATGTGGTGTTATAGAGTTTCTAATTGATTGCTTACTTTTTATAATTATCTCGAGACCAAATAGAGACCTGGCTCTTAATGAAGTTTGCCCAACTCTAAAATCTATTGACGCCGAGGAGCGGAGCACTAGAGTCTTGCTTACTGACGAGAACTTGCGCCGATTTGGGTTGTTAGCTCCACGTAGATCCGTTGCTTGAATTGAAGCTCCTTCTCCTAGCCGAGCCATAGTTCATGCAAGGTCTTCTCCTTCTTCACATGATTTTGATGAGGGCCATGAAATAGGCAGCCCCTTCGAAAGTTCGCTCATCGAGACTCATGAGGAAGGTATCGCAGCTGGTCTAAGCGGTTCCACTAAAATGTCCTCAATGCAGGTGGAATCAGAAATTGAGCCCACATAGAGAGAATCGAAAGTCATGATATACTCGAAGAAGGAGGAAGGGAAATTTGAAAGCAGTAGCGACGAATCCACAACCAGTGACTATTATTTGTCAAAGTCCGAAGGTGTGGATTCAAAGTCATGTGACGAGACATCGAGCATGTGTCTCATTCTTTTAAATTTACCACCTTCCAAAACTGATGATAAAGACAAGGCCTTGGAAGCTAGCAAATGTCATGGTTCCCCCGGTAAGGCTGTTGGGGTAGATTTTGGAGATATTAGTGATGTATTCGTCAATTTTGATGCCCTCATGAAAGATGATTTCAACTTTGATGTGATGCCATCCTGTTCTGGTGGAAAGGCGCCATCCATTTGTTCGCCTCTGCCTGCGACAACCGAATTCGGCCCTATTCCCCGACCTACAATCGTTCGCTCTGGTTTGTGATGACGTCTTAGGATCGTTTTAGGAATTCACGGCATGACATGCTAGGATTTCACTTATATTTATTTTTCGTTCTCTCGCATGTTTTCTTAGTTCTTTAAGTGTTTTTAAGGTTTCTCATGTATGTTTTATTTTAAGGTATGACGAGGGGGCATGGCCTTTACGGCGACTTCGAGGATTACACTAATTCGCAACAATACTCGAAGTGTTCTTTCAGTCGCCAACAAGCCCAGTATCGGTGGAAGAATATAGGAAGAGGAAAGAACTTAAGGCGTACACCCTCCATTAGGAGGAAAAGGATAAGTATCACTTGCACAGAGGCGGTTATGGAAGTAAAGGGTCCCAAAATGAAAGGGAAGAATCATTAAAGAAGTCTAAGCTCGATCATCGCTCCCATCCTTCCGAACTGTTCCAAAACATGCATCAGTGGGGCAAGGTATTGCCACTTCTTCTACCAACATTCTGCCTTCAACGCAAGTCTCATCTTCTTCTGTTGTTGCTACTGTCCCTGTCCCTTCTCATCCTCGTCGAAGGCTGGCTTATATTCATCCAGTAGGTCCACCTGCGCTTGAGGCGGCCCTTGTGGGTTGGTTTATAAATGGCATTAAGTTCGATATGGATATTTATGCCATTCAGAGGGACACTTATATGCCACCCTTTCAAGGCATTCAGGCTGATTTGGAGCAGGGCGAGAAGTGGGAGAGGCTTTGTAAACAACTAGTTGATACTAATAGGAATAACTATCAGGAGATCCTCTCCTTCGAGGCCGAAAAGAGGATTTTGAAAAGGTGCTAACCGAGCGGGATGCCAGGACTAAATAACTGGAGGAGGAAAAAGAGGTAATGCTTCGGGACAGTACGAGGACTGCCAACTTGATGTTGGAGACGAAACATGCGCATGAGAGAGCCGAAATCGTCTAAAGAGATGAAGTCAGGAAGATACACACGAAAGAAGCCAAGCTAAAGGAAGATGTGGTTGCCCGTGACACTATTATCGAAGCCCAAAAGAAGACAATAGCCGACCATAATCTGGTTGTAGAGGGGCATACTAAAACAATCTCTGATCAGGCTATGATAATTGAGGAGTTACGAGGGACAATTGCAAGACTACGAGCTTCGGTTTCACAACTTATTGCCCACAAGACTGCTTGATAGCAAATTATCTAGAATTTCAGCATACTTTTGATGGAAAGATGGAGAAACTTGACTCGACGATCCTGAATATCTATGTCAATTCTATATTGCATCAGGGGAGTCTTTCTTATCTTGGCCCGAAGTTCCCACGCACCCTTGACCTTGTTTGGGAGGAAGTCCTATTTCGTTTTACTGAGAACGGCGATATATATATATATATATATATATATATATTGATCATGAGTTGTGGGATGCCTATCTTAATGAGTAATCCAATAAGGCATTGCTCGGACGCCAAGAAATTCTCCAAGCGAATGGGAGATGGAAACCGCCGAAGCAGCTCCGTTAGTTAGTATTGATACACCTACCAAGTTTCTAACCTCTGATGTGGGTGAACCTTCGAGGCCGCTTCATGATCAACCGACAAGTTCGGGGATTGATGACGCTCCGCATGAGGCGGAGATTTCCAAGGATGATGAAGAAAAAGAGTTTAATGTTGTCTTTCGCGACCCTATCTCCATTGCATGCAATGATCACTCCTCTCTCGAATTCAAGGGACTCCATCTTATGCCATAGGAGTAAGAAGAGTTTAATGCTTTTCTTTTTGATCTTATAGGTCCCTTTACTCTTCCTATTGACTCGCCAATTACCTCAACGCTTGTGCATACCGCTATCTTTACATCTTCCCAAATTATGTCTGTTCCTATTCCTGCACCTACATCAATACCTAGCTCGCAAACGGGACTGCAGACTGAAAAGATTGAGGCGCTTCATGGCCTGAAAGATCCTTCGGCGTCCCTTGTGGGCGATATGACTTCCTTTGAGGCCAAAGAGCAGAAAACTCCGACAAAGTAGCCACTGAAGAATTCGCATGACATGGTTGCCGTCAAGAAAGAGAAAGTGGAGGCGGTCAAGGCCTTGAAGAGTTTCCGGAAGTAGAGGAAGCGCAAAGGGTCGGGCAGCTCTACTGGACAGCACTCGGAGGAGGAGGTGATCGCTATGGAAATACACGTTGACATTATCGACAGCGATACGTCTCCAGAAAAGAAGCCGAATTTGCCCACTAGAGGCGGGAAAGAAAGTAGTGGCAGAAAGTACTATTGGCCTGTTTGAGGAGGGACTGCATTTTATTGTATAGCTCGTGGGCAACTTGACTTGTTGTGTGTTTTTTGAGTCCTTATGCCCAAGCGTCTGTAATTTGGGTCTTAGTCGTGGAGTCTGTAACTTTTTTTTTGGCTGCTGTTGTATGGGCATGATCCCCACATTTTAGTTTTATGCTCATAAATTACAAACAATGCCATGGTATCTTGACTTGTAACTTTGTCTATCTTTTCATACATACTCTGTGTGCATATGTACGTTTCATTGCATACTTTTACTAACAGCACTTAGAGGATTTTTGTTTAGAAATTCAAAAACTTTCGAAGATTCTCGAAATTGCTTAATACTGTTTAGAAATCTTCAAATTTTCTTTAGGAAGTTAATTCTCGCTTAGGATTCTTGCTAACTTTTGAGATAAAACACGTGCATTTATTGTTGTTTGAAGTGATAGGACTTGTAGACTCTTTGCATTTTGGTGATTTTATCTTTATGTAGGTATATAACCTCCAGTTCACAGTGCTGTTCACTTCAAACAAACTCCAAGTATCCAAAGTTTCCAAGCAACGAGGGAAGGTGGAAATCTATAGTTTCATGGCATTGCCTATCTCTGGGCAGTGCGAGAAACTTGCGTCTTGAGTTCCTCGGCGTCGCCTATCTTTGGGTGATGTGAGAAACTTAAATCTAGGGATTCTTGGCGTTGTCTATCTTCGGGCAACGCGAGAAACGTGCATCGAGAATTCCTCGGCGTCTCCTATCTCCAGGTGACGCGAGAAACTTGAACCTTGAGCTCCTCGGCGTTGCCTATCTCCGGGTAACGCGAGAAACTTGCATCGAGAGTTACTCAGCATCGCTTGTCTTTGGGCGACATGAGAAACTTAAATCTGTAGCTCCTCGGCATTGCCTGTCCCTGGACAATGCGAGAAGCTTGTGTCGAGAGTTCCTCGGCGTCGCTTGTCTTCGGGCAACGCGACAAACTTGAATCTAGGGCTCCATGGTAGTGCCTATCTCTAGGCTACTCGAGAAGCTTGTGTCGAGAGTTCCTTAGCGTCTCCTACCCTCGAGAGACACGAGAAACTTGAGTCTGAGGCTCCTCGGCATTGCATATTTATGGGCAATGCAAGAAACTTGCATCGAGAGTTCCCTGGCATCGTCTGTCTCCGGGCGATGCGAGAAACTTGAATCTGGGGCTCCTCGGCGTTGCTTATCTTCGAGAAATGCGAGAAGCTTGCGTCGAGAGTTCCTCGGTGTCGCCTGTCTTCGGGGGACGCGAGGAACTTGAATCTGGGGCTCCTGGGGTTGCCTATCTTCGGGCAACACGAGAAGCTTGCATCGAGAGTTCCTCGCGTCGCCGTTCTTCGAGAGAAGCAAGAAACTTGAATCTGGGGCTCATCGGCATTGCCTCTCTGGGCAACATGAGAAACTTACGTCGAGAGTTACTTAGCGTTTTCTGCCTTTGGGAGACGTGAGAAACATAAATCTAGGGCTCCTTAGCATTGCCTATCTGTGGGCAATGCAAGAAATTTGCGTCAAGAATTCCTCGGCATCGCCTATCTCTGGGCGATGCGAGAAACTTGAATTTAGGGCTCCTCGGCATTGCCTATCTCTAAGTAACACGAGAAGTTTGCGTCGAGAGTTCCTCGGCGTCGCCTGTCTCCGAGCGATGTGGGAAATTTGAATCTGGGGCTCCTAGTTGTAGCCTATCTCCGATCAACACGAAAAGCTTGCGTCGAGAGTTCCTCGACGTCGCCTGTCTTCGAGCGAAGTGAGAAACTTGAATCTGGGGCTCCCCGGTGTCGCCTTTCTCTAGGCAACGTGATAAGTTTACATCGAGAGTTCCTCGACGTCGCCTATCTTCGGGCGACACGAGAAACTTGAATTTGGGGCTCATCCGCATTGCCCATGTCCGGGAAACATGAGAAACTTGCGTCGAGAGTTACTCAGCACCGTCTGTCTACGGGCGACGCGAGAAACTTGAATCTGGGGCTCCTTGGCGTTGCTTATCTCTGGGCAATGCAAGAAACTTGTGTCGAGAGTTCCTCGATGTCGT
Source organism: Allium cepa (assembly GCA_030765085.1). Lineage (NCBI taxonomy): Eukaryota > Viridiplantae > Streptophyta > Magnoliopsida > Asparagales > Amaryllidaceae > Allium > Allium cepa. Next base: position 449,911,927 of record CM060931.1, read on the forward strand.
CTATCTCCGAGCGATGCGATAAACTTGAATCTGGGGCTCTTCGGTATTGCCTATCACCAAGCAATGTGAGAAGCTTATGTCGAGTATTTCTCGTCGTTGCCTGTCTTTGGGAGACACGAGAAACTTGAAGTTGAGGCGCATCAGCATTGCCTATTTTCGGACAACATGAGAAATTTGCGTCGAGAGTTACTCAGCATCGCCTATCTTTGGGTGACGCGAGAAACATGAATCTGGGGCTCCTTGGCATTGTCTATCTCCAGGCAATGCGAGAAGCTTGTGATGAGAGTTCCTCGACATCGCATGTCTCCAGGTGACACGAGAAACTTGAATCTAGGGCTCCTTGGTGTATCCTATCTACAGGCAATGTGAGAACCTTGCGACTAGTGTACCTCAGTGTCGCCTACCTCCGGGCGATGTAAGAAACTTGAATCTAGGGCCCCTTGGCGTTGCCTATCTTCGGGCAACACGAGAAACTTGCGCCAAGAGTTCTTCGGCATACCCTGTCTTCGGGCGAAGCGAGAAACTTGAATCTAGGGCCCCTTGGCATTGCCTATCTCTGGGCAACGTGAGAAGCTTGCATTGAGAGTTCCTCGGTGCCGCCTATCTTGGGGGGATGTGAGAAACTTGAATCTAGGGCTCCTCAGCATTGCCTATCTCCAGGGAATGCGAGAAGCTTACATCAAGAGTTCCTCGACATCGCCTATCTACGGCAATGCGAGAAACTTGTATACGGGGCTCCTCGGTGTTACCTATCTCCGACAATGCCAAAAGCTTGCGTTGAGAGTTCCTCAGCGTAGCCTGTCTCCGGGCGACACAAGAAACTTGAATCAGGGGCTCCTTGGAGTCGCCTATCTCTGGCAACGTAAGAAGCTTGCATCGAGAGTTCCTCGATGTCGCCTACCGTTGGGCGACGCGAGAAACTTGAATCTGAAATCTTTGGCATAGCCCATTTTTGGGCGACGCGAAGGCCTTGAGCCTGTGGCCCTCTTGATGCAGCTGGGGCTACATCATTTTTCAGAGGGTCAAAATCGGGTTCCGCTGATCAGACGATTCGAGTTGATTTGCTCCCGCCGGATCATTGGGCAATTACTATGCATATAATTTGAATGATTCAAGAAGTAAACTTTATTAAAAAAAGCATGGCAGATTCTTTGCCTATTTACAATGCCACCGGCATTTTGGTAATGGCTTATTTGCCGAAAATTTTAAAAATACATGAAGTTTCTTTTAAATGAGATATCGACGGAGCGACTTGCTATTCCAAGCTCTAGGGATTGCGATCCCATCGATGGTCGTCGACATGAATGTCCCATCTTCGATTTTTTGACGAATGACGAATGGTCCTTTCCAATTCGGTCCAAAGGCTCCTGGGATCGAGTAAACTCGCTTGAGCCTGAGATCACGACTTCGATGGTTTGACCATGAACTTTGGAGTTGAAGTATCATGTGACCTTTTTTTGGTGGGTGACGATTCTTAATTCTGCTTCTGCTCTCTTGTCATCGACCATGTCAAGTGATTCGAGTAGGAATTGCGTGATTTGTTTTTGATTGAAATTCAGCCTTCGGTGAGAGGGATCATATAGTTCGACAGGAATCATAGCCTCTGAATCGTATGCTAATATGAATAGAGTATGCTTGGTAGTAGCTTTTGTATTGTTCTGTATGCTTATAGTGAGAGTGGAAGCTCATCAACCCAGTTTTCCTTTGCTTTTGTCGGTCGCTTTTTGATGGTGGACTTGAGATCTTGTTTATTGCCTCCACTTACACGTTCTTCTACGAATGAGCCACTGCAGAAAAGCTTTTCTCAATCCGTAAGCACTTTTAGAAGTTTTTGAACTCGACACTTTCGAATTGCGTTCCATTGTCAGTGATGATTTTCCATGGCATGCCAAACCTGCAAATGATAATTTTAGTAACAAAGTTAATAACTTTCTGTGTAGTTATGGTGGCTAGTGCTTCCGCTTCGGCCCATTTCATGAAATAATCTACGCCACTATTGTGTATTTGGCTCCTCCTTTTGCCATCGGAAGGATGCCAAACAAATCTTTCCCCCATATCGCAAATGGCCATGGGCTGACCATTTGTGTTAGATCTATTGAGGGAGTTTTCTTAATCTTGCTAAATCTCTGACAGCGATCACATCTCCTAGCATGATCTGCGGCATCACAGTTTACTGTTGGCCAGAACTACCCATACCGAAGAACCTTCTTTGCTAACATCTGCCCCACGACATGGTCTCCACACTCGCCTTCGTGCACTTCTTCCAGGATTCGGTGCACTTCATCTTCGGTCACACACCTGAGAAGTAGGGTTGAGATTCCCCTTCGATAGAGTATTCCATCCTATATCGTGAACCGCGGTGCCTTCCTGAGTAATTTCTTTCATTAGTTTTGATCTGTCGAAAGAGTTCCTACCAAAAGATAATCTTCTATTGGTCTCATCCACTTGTCTGATTCCATAGTGGTCTTGAGAATCCACTCTACGTCCATTTCGTTAATGCTTGGATTGGTTAATGTTCCGACTGGGACAACTCCCAACGATTATGCTTCCCCAGAGCTTGCCAACTTGGCTAAAATGTCTACCATAGTGTTCAATGTCGCCCAGTAGCTCTTGCACTTTGGATGGATATGGAGCCAGATTCTCACCACATGCTTGATACTCTCGTTTCACTTCATACACAACGAGCTGAGTGTCACTATATATATGAACATACATTATTTTGAGCTCCTTCGCAACTTTCAGCCCTACTATCAGTGCTTCATACTCTACCTCATTATTTGTAGCTGGGAATTCCACACGTAGAGCATAGCTAAATGCTTGCCCTTTGGGAGTTTCAAGCACTACCCCTATGCCCAAATAGGAGTTGTTCGATGCTCCATCGACAAAAAGCCACCATTGTGTGTCTACTTGTGACTGAACTTCCTCTTCATCGTCCCTTATTGTGACAATTAAATTGGGAAGCGCTTGCCCACTGATTGCCTTCTTCGGATGGTAAGTGATATCATATTGACTCAATTCTATGTTCCACTTGATTAATTGCCCGGATGTCTCTACCCGGTATAATTTTTTTTTCAATGGCTAGTTGGTTAGCACTTTAATTGGATGAGCCTGGAAATATGGTCGTAGTTTTCGAGATGCAATCAAAGGAAATATGCCAGCTTTTCTAATTTTGGGTAATTCTTTTGGTTCCGGTGAATCGCTTGTTAAAATAGTACATAGGTCACTGGATCATTGCTTCTTCCCATACGAGAGCTGCGCTCAACGCATGCCGGGAAATTGCTAAGTAAATGAACAAGTCTTCTCCATCAAATGGTTTTGTTAACAACAGAGGAGTTTCCACATGTCGTAGCAGTTCCTCGAAGGCTGTTTGATAAGCTTTGCTTCATTCAAAGTTTTTATTTCCCTTCTTCTATGCGCCAAAGAATGGTATACACTTGTTAGTGACTTTTGAGATAAAACGGCTTAGTGGTGCAACTTTTCTATTCAAATTTTGAAGTTCTCTCTTATTCTTAGGAGCTTGTACTTCTCATAATGCCGTCATTTGTTCCGGATTTGCTTCGTTGCCCCGAGCACTCTCTATGAATCCTAATAATTTACCGAAAGCCACCCCAAAATGACATTTAAGTAGGTTAAGCTTCATTTCGTACTTACGGAGTATCCAAAACATCTCAGTAAGATTATCTAGGTGGTTAGAGGCTACTGGAGATTTGATTATCATGTCGTCCATATAAACTTCCATAATTTTCTCGATCTGGCGCTTGAATATTGTACTCACTAGTCTTTGATAGGTGGCTTCTGCATTCTTTAGACCAAACGACATTACTCTATAGTAGTATAATCCTAGGTCAGTGATGAAGCTAGTATTTTCTTGATCCGGTTCATGCATTAGGATCAGGTTATAGCTTGAGTACGCATGCATAAATAACGACAATTCGTGTCCCGCTGTTCCATCCACCAGTTGATCAATTCTTGGAAGTGGAAAGCTATCCTTTGGATAGGCTTTGCTAATGTCTAAAAAGTCGATACAAGTGCGCCAATTTCTGTTAGACTTCTTGACCACTATCGGATTCGATACCCATTCGGGGTAGATTGCATTCCGGATGAAACTATTGGCCATTAGCTTATCCTCCTCTTCTCTCAATGCCTTGGACCATTCAAGGCCCAAGCTACGCCTCTTTTGCTTTACCGGAGTGAATTTGGGATCAATGTTAAGGGTGTGACAAGCAATTTCGGGTGATACTTCACACATATCGACATGCTTCCAGGCAAACACATCTAAGTTGGCATGAATGAATTTGGTTAAATCCAATCGCATCTTGTTTTCAAGCTGTGATTCGATTCTCAGGACCCGCTTGGGTCATCCATACTTACTGGGACAGACACCATAAGTTCAGTTGGTGCCGTCCTATCCTCCCCTAAGCTCTTCTTCCTAGGGTCCAAAGCCTTATCGAATCGGCTATAGTCCCTTAGCCGGAGGTGGTTTTTTAATTGCTATTCAGAGGGTTCTCGGATGTGGAGAGCTTTTCCCATATCCTTTCCTTTCTCCTCTCTTCTAGATTCATGCAATTCTACAATGTAACATTCACAAGCAATGCTTTGGTCTACTTTCAAAATCTCGACTCTATGCTCGGTCGGGAATTTCATTATGAGGCATCATTAAGCCAGTGCTATCTTAAAGTTGGCTAATGTAGGCCTTCCAAGAAATGCATTATATGTTGACATCTCGTCTATAATCACAAAAATTTGAATGAGGGTGACTCGTCGTTCTCCCTCTTCGAGTTCCACAGGTTGGTCAATGGTCCCCAACGGTTTTTTAGTTTCTTCGGTAAATCCCTGGATCTTCGTTTGGCATGCAGATGCACTTTTCATACCTATCTTCATCTGGTCGAAGGTGTGCTTGAAAAGTATATTAACCGAGCTTCCACTATCAACCAATACTCGGTGGACAATTTCGGGTCTGATTCCCACTGTTATCACCATTGGATCAAGAGTTGGTGCCACAATTCCTTCGGTATCATGATCGCAAAATATTATACATTGCTCAGCACTTTCTGCTGCTTGACCGGAGTTTCATCGTGTATCGTCAAACATGACTCGTTCGGGACATGTTTATCGAGCTTTCATATCTCTCCATTTCGCCATAATTTCTTTGTGCAGGATACGGTCCACTGGATATAGTTCCAATAATGAGCCTTTAGTCAGTTCATTTTGACCCGTGCTCACTAGTTCCAGCCTGATTTCCTTTCTCCCTAGGTTGTTGATTGACTATAGCCTGGCTGGGTTTTCGCTTCCCTTTTAAATATTTCTGAAGCTTGTTGTCACTGATCAATCCTTCAATGAGGTCCTTGAGGTGGCGGCATTCATTTATGTTGTGCCCATGTTTCTTATGGAGGCGGCAGAATTTCCCTGAGCGCTTCTGCTGTTCCATTATCTCTATCTGAAGGGGTTTCCTATACTCTTCAGTTTCTTGCGTTTCGAGATAGATATTCTCTGGGGTGCCATTCAGGAGTGTATAATCTCCTGGTCCAAACTCTCTAAACCTTTTGTTACGGCCACGACCATTTTTCTTGTCAGACTTTTGATTTCCTCACTTGTTGTTTCCATTCTTCCTTACGACCCCTTGACTATCCCTAGGGTTACGTGAATCTGATTAGAAGTCGTGCCATTTTGCTCAATGCTCATTTGTTGTGTTCCACCAGCCTTTCTTTGCATCTCCTGTGCCTCTTCCAACCTTAAGTATTGGCTTGCTTTGTTGTTGAAACCATTCCTATTGGTGGGATGCTTCATCTTGATCCATTTCCCAAACTCCGTCTCCGGGTGAATAGCGCGGACTAGGGCCATAAAAACCATGTCTTCATTAGAATTACTCACCTATGTTACTGCCATGTTGAATCTATTCATAAATGATCTCAATGACTCGCTACGCCCTTGAACCAGTCCAGATAGGGACATGACGTCCATTGGTTGGGCGGTATAAGGTCTGAAATATTCAAGGGACTTTGTTGCAAGTTGATTGAAAGTAGCGATAGATCTTGGGGGAAGTCTTGTGAACCACATGATACAACACCTTCTAGGAAGATGAAAAAACATCAACAACATACGGCATCCAGAGCACTGGCTCCGTCCATATACCAACTATATTTGTATAAATAGGGTTTCGGATCCTTAGTACTATCATAGGAGGGAATGGTTGGCATGGTAAACTTGTCTAGCTACCTTTCATTAAGGATCTCATCAGCAAACAGGGACTGATTTGGGGCAGATCCCCATTCATCGTCTTTTTAACTCTTACACTCATCCATCAGTCACTTAACCATGTCTGCTACGTATGCCTCTGATGTCTGGTGGTCCCTTTGGTGGTAGATAGTCACTGCACCAATTGTTTGGTTCATCAAACGATCTTGGCACGTGGGTTGATTCCTAGGCTCTCTTGTCTTCGGGAGAGCCATTCCCACAGGACCCCATTGGCTTGTTTTTGTCCTAACTGGGGCAGTTTGGACGTTTCTAATGTTATCACATTCATTGGCACCTTCCTCTACCTGATCACCCTGCTCTGCCCTTCGAATCGGGGAGGTTCACAGCCATATCCTCCAGTGGGGTTTTAGCTATAAGGAACTAAGATATTGGTTTTGATGACAACAACCTTTTTAGTTTATCTTATTATAAAATATATACTAACACTATTGTCTAGATAGATATGTATATGAAGGAACTATGCAGGATATACATATATACATACATACATATTTATATATATATATATATATATATATGTATGCAGGTGTTGATTACTGAAGACTGATTAGTATAAAGACTAAAGACTCAAGATTCAGAATGGAGATATCAAGATTGAAGACTCTAAAGTATCAAGATTTCAAGATAAGTGTCTAGTTTTCTTAAAACTTCATAATAGCATGAAAATCTTCATTCCAAATTTCATTTAGGATGGAACCCATTTCTAACTTCTTAGTGGCTTACAAAACCATGACAAGTAGCTTACAAACCTATGACAAGTTGCTTACAAACACATGAACATCCTGATTTTGTAAAAGTTCTCGAGTCCTGATGTAATGAAATATTCTGTAGGAAGAAGCTTGCAAAACTGCTTCAAAATGCTTTTTCAAAATGCTTTTCAAAACTGCTTTTCAAAATATTTTAGCATTAAAAATTATCTTTTCAAATGATTTTCAAAAAGATGTTTTAGACTTAAAATATTCTTTGTTTTTTTTTAAATTAACTCTTGTTTTAAACTTCCTTTATTTTTAAAACTATCTTCTGATTTTTAAATATTCTTTATAATATATATACTTGAGATTTAAAATCAAATTTATATATATACATTATAAAAATATATCTTTCTACTCTTCTTTATTTTAAAACATAGAAAAATTAGTTTATTTTACTTCAGAATCATTTCATCTTGTTTTCCTTTCAATACCATTTTCAAAAAAAAATTACACGGTTTTTAACTAAGGGATGTCGACATCATGGGATACCCCATGTCGACATAGTGGCCGTTAAATTCGAAATTTTCGATTTTCAAAAGAAGTGTGTATTCGTTAAATCTCTTCACGAATGGTTATGGACGTTACTGGTCTATAAATAGCCTTCACAAATGATTTTTAACTAAATATTTTCTTATTTTCTTCACTCCTTCTTCTCTATAAATCCATATCTAAAATTTTCATATTTTTAAGATCGTGCCGAAATTCTACCGAATTCTCAAGTGAATTAAATTAGAATCTCATTCTTATTTGATTCCTTTCTCGAAGATCAAAGTGATATTCAGAGTTATAGGATCAATTTGTAATCAAAAGTTTATTGAGTCTCTCTATAAGGTGTGATTGTGCCTGCAAATCAAATTGGGTGATCTTGTGTCCCGTAAATCAAGAGAGTTTGCCCCGGGCTCGAAGATAGGAGGTATCTCAAGGCCTTTAGAAATTGAGGATTGTAATCTCGACATTGGTATAATGAAAATCTATACGCGGTGTTTGCCTTGGTACAGGACTGGACGTAGGGTAACTCCGAACCAGTATAAAATTAGGTGTGTTCTTTCCTTTTACTGCTTGTTATTTACTTTCTGCATCTATGTTTGATTCTGTGATTGTTCTGTGATTAAGTTCTACATTTGTTTGTGTCATAATTTCAATTTAGTCCATATAAGTCTTAGAATCCATTAAACACTATTCACCCCCTCTAGTGTTGAATTAGCCTTAAGATTCTTGATCTGCACTCCCTTTCAATTGGTATCGCAGCATTGGTTTTCATAATCTGAAACTTGAAAAAAAAATAATGGCTACCAACATTGGTAATGTAAACTCTGGCACTAGTTCTGTTAACACTAACACTAGTTCATTTATAGAAGGTCAGTCTACTGTCAGACCACCATTTTTCAACAGCAGTAATTATGCATATTTGGCTTGTAAAATGAAAATTAATTTACAATCAGTAGGATTAGACACTTGGAATATCACACAAATTGAGTATGTTGAACCAACTAATGATTTTGCCTAGTGGACCGTTGAGCAAAAGGTGTTGCACAAAATAACTCAAAGGTCATGAACATATTATTTTGTTCACCAGATAGGAATGAGTTTAATAGAGTGTCTATTATTAAGTCTGCATTTGAAATCTTGAAAACTTTGCAAGTTACCTATGAAGGAACAAGCAAAGTTAAACGGACTAAAATTTCCATATTAACTAGTCAGTTTCAATTGTTTAAAATGCACGCAAATGAGTCCATTTCCGACATGTATTGTCGATTTCAAGATATTATTCATTCACTAATTACACAAGGAAATAGCTTTTCGGAGGAAGTCCAAGTCAGAAAAATTCTAAATTCGCTTACCATAGAATGGGATCAAAAGAAACTTGCAATTGAAGAAGCAAATGATATCAGTCTAATGAAAATAAAAGAATTGATTGGGAATCTGATGTCTTGTGAAGTTCAACTACAAGGAAGAAAAGAAAACAAGCCTACAGAAAAGTAGCCATTAGCATTTAATGCAACAACTGAAGATTCGAAACCAAACAGTGATGAGGAGATTGCTTTTATGACAAGAAACTTTCGAAAATTCCTAAAATATAGAAAAATGAATAATTACAAAAGAAATGATAAAAGGAATTCCAAAAATAATACGGAGAACATTAACAATGATAGATGCTACAATTGCAATAAAGTCAGCATCATAGGAAAGATTGTCCGTGTCCAGATAAATGGTTGTTCCCTTCAAACAATGATTCGTCAAGGAAAAGAAAGAAAGCATACACAACAACTCTTGATGACTCGGACTCATCATCTAGTGATGATGAAAAGAAGACAGATAATTCAACTCTTGTTTCACTTCTATTCACGAATCAGATGATGATAGGAGTATAGATCTAAAATAGGTACGCAGTTACATTGTTTTTAATTTTTCTTGCTTGAATGGATGCTTGTTTGATTGCTTGATTTTTTTTTTAAATTCCTTGAATTTTAAATTCAAATTTATCCCTTTAAATTTGAATTTTAAATTCAAAAATAATATTATTTTAATAATATTTTAAATATTAAATTATAAATATTTAAGTATTATTAAATTTAGTGTTATCACAGGAATTGTATAAGTAGAATATCAGATGTTATATATACATTTACTAGAAATTAGGAATAGACACTTGTCCTTTGATTCAATAAGCACATGTCGACGTACCTGGATACCCCATGTTGATATGCACCTTAGAAATTTGATTTCAAAATTTAAATTCAAACTTTTGAATTTTCTCTCCACCTTTTCACCGACTTCAATGCTCTGGAAAGATGCCTCTCGACTAGAGAACATGTCTATAGAATCTCTATTTAATTCACTCTCCTTATCATCACTTTTCACTTTTATTTCAAATTTTAAATTTATCTTCATTACCTTCAACTACTCTCAAACTTCTTTAATAGCCTCTTCAAGCACTCCTAACACCATTAGGCTTCCAAAAGCTATCAAGAACTTTCTTTTTAATGACTCGGAAGCTATCAAAGCTTACATCAACTATGTAAACTTTGGCAAAATTTATACGGGGAAATTTGCTATTTTTGAAGATTTTCCTTCTTATGAAATTGAAAATCTTTTTCAACAATGTTCTATTCTTGGTGTAATAGATAACAAACAAACTGATTTTGTATGTCATCCAAATCTTGTTAAGATGTTTTATGCGAATTTGAATCATGGTTTTTATGATGGGCAAGATGGACAAATTTGGAGTAGTGTTAAAGGAACACAAATAGTTTTGGATTGTGAAATTTTAGGAAATATTTTGGGATGCAAGTATACCAGAATGAATCTCTTAGAATTTCAAATAAATGAAAATGATTGAGAGACATTTCATCACATCTTTGAAGCGGATGACAATTTTGAGTTCAAAAATCGTTATTTTCATCCAAAAGCAATAATTGTTAACCTTCTTATTCAACACACACTTTGAAGGGGATGACAATTTTGAATTCAAAAGTTTGCAAAGCTCTTTTTGATTTTCAAAAATTATGATATCAATTGGGCCCAAGTTATTTTGATGAGCTAAGGCCCAAGAATTTTACTATGGGTGAAAACACATCATATCATGCAGTTTATCTCACTCGGATTTTTAGTTACTTTGGAGTTGATTTCAAAAGGGTAGAATTTATAACTAGAAAAGTGTTCAACCTTGGAAACAATTCCCTTATGCAAATTCCATTAGTGTTTCAACCATATGAAACACATACAAAAAAGGAAGAAAGTCCTGTTCACGAAGAGATGGAAGAAATGGAGGATGAAATGGAGGAAGAAGAAGAAGAAGAGGAAGAGGAAGGAACGGAAATTGAAGATGAGGAAGAGGAAGATCAAGAAAATTTCTTAGAGAGTATTGATTACCCTATTGATCCCGCTAATCCATCCAATAAGACCATTCTCAATAACCAAAGAATTATAGTGGATAATCAAAAGAGACTCAAAAGATCAATGAGTAAGAAAATGGATAAGATTTGCACTAAAATCAACAAGTTCTTCAGGAAAGTTAGAAGAAAGCTTGGACTATCGTCTTCTTCATCTTCATCTAATTAGTTTTAGTACATGTTATCTTGTTTGCTTCAAGATCTATCCATGTACTTTCCTTTATTTTAGTTAATATTATATTATTTTATGTAATGTTGACTAGAATGATTAATGAAATCTTTTATTTTCTGTTATTCGACTTCACTTGTCTCTATAATTGCTTGTTTTTATATTATACAAATTTTAGTTGCATATATTTGTTCATAATATTCAAAACAAAGCAAATTGTCACTTTAGGCAGAGGCATGTCGACATACCACATCCCCCAATGTCGACATGCAACGGGCATAAAGTAGTTACACTTTCAATGTTTAATTTCATGTAACTAACTTGTGTCTATTCATTTTAGTTGACTTTCTACCCCTATTTATACCTGTTTCTTCCAAAATAAATTATCAAACTTCATTTCTAATCGCTCCCTTTCATATTTCTTCCTATTTCATGAATTATGGCTTCTCCGATTAAGAATCTAAGTGATAATCTTGAAGAAACTCTCACTTCCTTCAAGAATATCCTTACATTCATACTTCGTAATCAACGCCACTTAGAATTGAGTCAAATGAAGATAATCAAGGAGCAAGAGAGACATTTCGACACCCTTCGTTGGATGATCACCAGTCGCTCTCAACAAAGATAAAGAAGAATGGGATGCCATTAAATTAGACCCTATCTTTGGAGAAGATGGATGGGTGGAAGTGACAAGGAATGTCTAGTCATTATGTATGTTATTTGTTTGATTTGATTAGTGTGTTTTATACTTGATTGACTTGACTTATTTAAAACATTTGGTGTGGTTTGCATATATGATTGAATTGAATAATTACTGTAAATATGATTGGATGATGATTGATTTACTTTTGGATTACACTTATGATCACACTCATTATCACATTTCACATTTATGATCACATTTCATACTTATGATCACACTTAGCACTTGTTACACTTATGTATGGATTACCCTATTGTATTATGGTTGATTATCTTATATCAAGTTCGGGGAATTTATTAATAAGAAGTTTTTGTTGATGACAAATGGGGAGAAGTTATAAAATAGTAGTTGGCTTGTAGTAAGGGGGAGTTATGATTGGAGTTATGGTATGGTAAGTATTTTTTTAAGTGTAAGTTGTCATCATCAAAAAGGGGAAGGTTGTTAGGAACTGAGATGTTGGTTTTGATGAAAACAACCTTTTTAACTTATATATATATTAACACTATTGTCTAGATAGATATGTATATGTAGGAACTATGCAGGTATATATATATATATATATATATATATGTAGGTATTGATTACTGAAGACTGATCAATATAAAGACTCAAGACTCAAGATTCAGAATGGAGATACCAAGATTGAAGACTCTAGAGTATCAAGATCAGGATTTCAAGATAAGTGTCAAGTTTTGTTAAAAATTCATAATAGCATGGAAATCTTCATTTCAAATTTCATTTGGGATGGAACTCATTTCTACCTTCTTAGTGGCTTACAAATCCACAACAAGTAGCTTACAAACCTACGACAAGTGGCTTACGAACCCACGAACATCATGTTTTTGTACAAGTTCTCGAGTCCTGATGTGATGAAATATTCTATAGGAAGAAGCTTGCAAAGCAACTTCAAAATGATTTTTCAAAATGATTTTCGAAACTGCCTTTCAAAATGTTCTAGCTTTAAAAATTATCTTTTCAAACGATTTTCAAAAAGATGTTTTAGCCTTAAAATATTCTTTGTTTTTGTTTTTAAATAAACTTTTGTTTTAAACTTCATTTGTTTTAAAAACTCTCTTCTGATTTCTAAATATTCTTTATAATATATATACTTAAGATTTAAAATCAAATTTATGTATATACATTCTAAAAATATATTTTCTACTCCTCTTTATTTTAAAACATAGGAAAATTAGTTTATTTTACTTCGAAATAATTTCATCTTGTTTTCCTTTCAATACCATTTTCAAACCAAATTTTACATAGTTTTTAACTAACGGATATCGACATCATCGGATACCCCATGTCGACATGGTGGCCGTTCAATTCAAAAGTTTTAATTTTCAAAAGAAGTATCTATTCGTTTAAATCTCTTCAGTAATGGTTATGACCGTTACTGGTCTATAAATAGCTTTCACAAACGAAATTTTTTAACTAACCATTTTCTAATTTTCTTCACTCCTTCTTCTCCATAAATCCATATTCTAAAATTTTCATATTTTTAAGATCATGCCGAAATTCTACCGAATTCTCAAGTGAATCAAATTAGAATCTCATTTTTGTTTGATTCTCTATCCTCTCTCGAAGATCAAAGTTCTATTCAGAGTTATAGGATCAATTTATAATCAAAAGTTTATCGAGTCTCTCTATAAGGTGTGGTTGTGCCTGAAAATCAATTGGGTGATCTTGTGTCTCCTAAATCAAGAGAGTTTGCCCCGGACTCGAAGACAGGAGGGTACATCAAGGCCTTTAGAAATTGAGGATTGTAATCTCAAAATTGGTATAATAAAAATCTATACGAGGTGTTTGCCTTGGTATAGGACTGGACATAGGGTAGCTTCGAACAAGTATAAAGTCGGGTGTGTTCTTTCCTTTTACTGCTTTTTATTTAGTTTTTGCATTTGTGTTTGATTCTGTGATTGTTCTGTGATTAAGTTCTACATTTGTTTGTTTCATAATTTCAATTTAGTCCATATAAGTCTTAGAATCCATTAAACACTATTCACCTCACTCTAGTTTTAAATTAGCATTAAGATCCTTAATCCGCACTCCCTTTCATTAGCCCCGTGATTCAAATTCAGATTTGGTTGTCAAGTGGGATGTTCTCATTTTCTTCCAAGTTATATCCTATTGTCACCCTTCTCGATGATCGTTTTCTATTTCTCCTGTGCAAGTCGAAAACAGAGGAGTTTCCTGTTCTATAGCAGTAGCTAGTTTAAGGATGGTTTTCTGAACGAGATCTGATTGAAGAGTTATCAAGGCATTGAGCTTCTCCATTAGATCCTTTTGAATCTCTTTCATTCCTTGGTTCATTTCCTCAACCATCTTATTCAACTCATCTCTGGTAACAACTTCATGCTGACTAGAGGACCCTGGTGCTTGATTTCGTAAGCCCGCGGCATTTACTTCAGCCTGTTGGGTACTAACTCCTTTCGCAGCAATTTCTTCCCCTATGGATCTTCTTGAAGCATTCCTTTTCCTTCCTGGAGCCATTTGACTTTGTAAGATAGCTAATTTTTAAGTAGAGATTGGAGACCTAACTTTTGGATCTATGCAATCCAAAGTACATAGCTAGATTTGGATTCTAGATTGAAAGTGGAGATCTAACATCTGGACCTATACAATCCAAAGTAGATAGCTACATCTGGATCCTGGGTTACAGTTTCTTAGTGAAAGCACCAAAATGTTGACCCAAAAAATGGACCAACACCTTGGTTTAGATTTGAATGCACCAGCTCTGTCTTCACAGAGCAATATAACAGATCATAGAAATAGAAAAGAAGCAATAAGTAAAATAGACAAAATATTTTTATAGTGGTTCGGCTATTAACGTAGCCTACGTCCACTTTATAGTTTTATTATAAGCTGATTTCTATTACAGAAGTTGTTTGATTACAAGGCTTTAGTTAATTCTAAACTAAATTAGATCTCTAGAGTTAGATTCCACCGGATAATCATGGTATATTTCTTCTGAGATCGTTGTGAGGGAGGTTAGAGGTGAAGAAGAGTCCCAATAGAGCTCCAACAGTCAATTTCCAAAACCTCATTTATGTTGCAGGATGTAAGCTATTTATAAAGGTTGGAGGGCATCTGGGTCTAGCCCATCACTTTCAGGTCTCAGGCATGGTACAAGCGATCCAGGGGGATTTGACGGTCGAAAATTGCTAAACTCCGTTGGTCGCTAGCGAACCATTGACTTAGTCTACTTTCGTCCACTGAATCCTTCCTTCTTTAGTCGTATTTCATAGCTTTCTTTTTCGTGGTTTTTAAGAAGTACATGGGTTGATGTTGTTCCGGCCACAGAGGTTTATCGTGGATTTCGAAACTGGAGATTTCTTCTCAGGCATTTGTCATTATAGTCACATGCTAACGGCCAGTCACTTGCTGCTTATACTTAAACCCTTGTTGATTCGCAGGGAAGCTGATCTCTTAGCTCGTTGAATCCTGTCGTCATTTTAACCATGTAGCTTAGTACTTGTCGAACTTTAGTCATAACATCTCCGGTTAGCTCTTGAATCATCCCGCCGCTTAAGATTTCCTCACTTACAGCCGGTATCTGCTGGGTTAAAACTCGGATAACAGACACTGATCAGGTTCCTTAATTAGAAATCTTAGTTCTTTTTACATAGCCATATATTATGATAAAAAACTTTAGAACTGTATCAAGAATCTGTATCACATGTTCGTCATCAAGAACCAAGTGAAGAAACCTTGTTCGAGCCGGCTCAAATCACCTTGAAATATGTACTCGAATACTGGATCAAGAACAGTCATGCGAATAAAACGATATAATAAACTTAAGGACTTACCCTATTGATTTCTTAACTTATATCAATATCCTTTTATCACTTTCATCTATCCAAATAGTATATCTTTTAATCCTAAGACCATTTATGAACCATTATATGAAACATGAATTCAAGTTTATAATCACTTTATAACTTAGCTTCGTACTCATATAATACTCCATTATATCCTAAGAGTATATACAAAACATCAAATTTGTCTTACTTAAAAGTATGTTAAACAAAGTCAAACTTGTTTTAACTTATTATCTTCTCAATTCAAGGGTTACAAAAACTCAACTTTTATGTTTCACAAAAACACTTAGCTTCAAGTGCTACACAAATTCAAACTTGCTTTATTTTATTTATAAATAAATTTTTATTTATTATAAGTTTAGATTATATAATATAATATGTGTATCATATACAAATAGGAGTGTACGTGCACATGCAAGAATAAATGGTGCATATTGCCTAACATGAGTGTGTATAAAAGTTAGGATTTACATCGCAATTGACATATTAGCCCCTTTACATACATGAATGATGTGTAGTATTTATGTATATATAATATATGTATGATTAATACATTTTATATATATATATACACAATGTACATTGTCATACAAATGTGTTTTTTATTTAAAAATGACAAGTGTAAATAATTATACACACACACATTTATAAAGCAAAATAGTTATAAACTCGAACTGAAATTTGAAATTCAAGTCTAAATTTCAAATCTCGATTAAGATAAAATATCTAATAATTATAAAATTCAAATTAACATAATAATTTTAAAATTATCTATATAACATATGTGTGTAGTGTATTTAAAAACAAATTTTTTAAATTTATATACCCGTTAAACTAATATTTATAAATACTATATATGTATACACATGCAAAGATATATAAAAAACGTATAAAATATAATTAAAAATAAAAGACCATATAAAATGTATATAATAAATATTATTGTTATTTGTTGATCTAGAAATGTTTTCAATAAAACAATAGTTTATTATATATAATTAATATCTATATGGAAATTAATTATAAATAAAAAGATTGATTTTTTTAAAATAGCAATTATATGCTCTCACGTATTTATAAAATATTTCACGTACAAACAAATATTTATATTTAATATTTATATACATGTTTATTTATTTTTAATTAGATGCGACTATTAAATTAAAATAAATTTTTATATATATTATATTCGATTTTTAATTTTTTTAATCTTCTTGAACTTTACGAAATATTAATAAAAATACATAAACATATAATTTATATAATAATGTCTACGTTAAAATATACTTCATTAAACAGTCATTTTTTTAAATAATATTGTATTCAAAAATAAAAAATTGGTTTTTCTATCTATGGCCTTAAGCATTTCGTATGCAAATTTTTTATTATTGCATACATATAAACATTATTATCTAATGGCGATATCACAAACATATATAGATTCATGACAAAAAACAAACTAACTATAGCGTGTGTGTGTATATCATGATGGACAGTTTATACATTCATATATGATTGTAAATCTAGGGTCTATCTTTACCCAAAGCCTAGAAATAAAACCTTGGAATGAAGAATCAAAACTCCTTGAAACGATTTTAAAATCCAAAAAATGCTATTAGTCTGAACCCAGAAACCCTAAACCTTTGTATTTGATCTAATTTTTTGTTTAAATTGCTTGAAAAATTTAAGGAGAGAGGTGGAAGTTTTCTACTAGAGGTACGAAGGGAGGAGCCAAAAGAAAAAATGTAAATGTGAGGGTTGGAGGTGTTTAAACAGAGAGAACCTTAGAAGTAAAAATAGTATCTTGATCCACCTTTTTCTCATACTGTAACATCCCGCCATTTTGGACCATTCAAATCGATAATAAAACCACACATGTTAGACTTGAATAATTCAAAACAACAGATTATTAATAAAATTTGGGGCAAATAAAATCAATCAAAGAATCACAAACACAGAATATCGGAATAACTCACAGTGGAATAAAATAAACATAGGAGTTCATGAAGCTCCTAGATACAAAGTCTTAAAACTAATACTTAATACCAAGTCTGAAAACAAATACACTTAGAAAGTTAGATACATAAATTCTATACTACAAAAGAAAAAGCTGAGTGGAAATAACTGGAATAAAATATCAAGTAGACTGCTAAATCTCCGACGGATCTCTAGCTTTAAAAGACGATGAAACCAAAGCTGTGAAACTCAAGACGACCCGGGCGTAAAGAAAAACACAAAACACTTGAGTCAGGAAATACATACTTATAAAATGTAAATCAACTCAAGTGAACAGCAAAAGAAATGCATCAGTAACTTAAAGGATGCTTGGGATCGTCCATCCTTTAAGGATCCGTTAAACTATCTACCATGTAGTAATACGCTATTATAATAATGTCTAAAGTAAAGTAAACTATTAAAGTAGCGTTAAGGCTTTACATTTTCCACTTTAACACATTTCATAATGTCAATGGTCCATACAGTACTGTAACTCCCAGTAAACTGGAGCCGCCAGAGGATACCCCATAGGTACGACATAAAAGGAACTCGTAAAAGGTGCGCTAGGATAGGTGACAAGGCACAACTAGGCAATGCCAAGGTAGATATACAAATTACGCTTTCAGATTGTTGGTAACGCATAGCCATAACTACTGCCCAACTCGAACAACACTTCCGAATCAAAGATGCACACCAAATCAATCACAAAGTAATAGAATGGCTAAAGATGAAGTTTATTCGATCGGAGGAGCTACCTCACTTGTCCCGTCAATTGCTCCTGTTTCAGCCACCTTATGCTAACTCACGGGAGTTAGGCCCACGTAAATATACCTTTAGGATCATCGCCACCATCCTACTTCATTGTGGAATCTCCACCGCGTACACAGTTGTTCAAGTGGTTTTCAGTTTCGCCGGAGAATATGCCCATATACGATCCCAGTCTCTTTAACAACCAGTCGTTATTATAACCCGTGGTTATATAAATTTCAAATGATTTATATTTCATATCAAACATATTCCTTCCAAAACCATATAAATTCCATATCATTATTCTTTTTAACATAATATTCATTTTTTCCAAAGTCGTAACACCTCCAAATTCATTTAATTAGAAACCCTTCAAACATAAAATTTTGTAGAACATAACACTTAAAATGTAGCCTTTAAAAAAACCATATCATTTGGCACTAGAACCTTGAAGAAATATTATAGCATTTTGGAAATGTCAGTTTTAAGAAAACGCAGCAGAATAGAAGTACTACTGTAAGAATTCACAGCGGTGCAAAACTGTTACTGTAAGAATTCGCAACGGTGCAGAATTGTAACTGTAAGAATCCATAGTAGTGCAGAACTATTACTGTAAGAATCCGCAGCAGTGCAGAATTGTTACAGTAAGGATCCACAGCAATGTAGAATTGTTATAGTAGGAAATCGCAGCAGTTTTGAATTGTAACCATAAGTAATCGCAGCAGTTTTGAATTGTTACTGTAATACTTCCTACTACCATACTTTATGTAATCAAATGGTACATATATTTTCCATTTTTATCATTTTATTTCCCAAGATATACCATTTACATTAGTTAAGACTTACACGTCAATTATATGTTTTAGCTTACATTTTTTTCACAAAATAAAATCATTTATCATCTCAATCACTATTACATGAATTAAAACATACCATTTATAAGTTAAAATAAAATACCATTTATTAAGTCAAATTGAATTATTAAATTTCAATTAACCTTCATACTATAAATTATATCCCAAAATTACATTTTCAACTCTTTATTTCTTATAAAAATCTTAACCTGTATAAATAAATTTACAGAATTCATTACATTAAATTTTAGTTGAGATTCATATATAAAAATCCAAAATACTTCATAATTTTTAGAAAAATCATTTTAAATCAACCACAGAGTCTGTATAAAATTATCTACCCTAGGGTTAAGCAAATACAGACATATGTCATTTCATTCCGTAATTTATTAGATTTTCGGGTTTCATATCATTTCAAACCCGCAATCCCAAATCAAATACAATTGCTCAGGCCTATCATTTCAGCCCATAACAAATTTCCTTAATCTAAAGATCGTTCGGGTATGTATCATTTCAAACCATAGTGAAGGAACTTGCAGTGTGAGAATAGAATATTAAGTAACATAACAATATTCAACATATCATGACATATGATCATAACAGGTATAATAGGATATGAAATAATTAATAAAATCGTATGAATAACATAATATAAACAAATGAAATAACATAACATAAACATATGGAATAACATAATATATAAACATAGGCGGAGTTCCAAACTTGCATATACATATCCATTCAATTCCATTGTCATCAATTTTCCAAAATATAAGTATGTTGTCAAGAGTGATTACTCATCTTTCTTTAGTTAGAAAAGAGTTTCAAAGTGCCACCCAACGACTATAACAAGCACGACAAATTACGGACAAGCTTGAGTTAGAGGAGAATCCAAATCTGACGCTTTGATAAAATATAATAAATTCCATACGTAAACAATTAATTCACATAGAAAAACAAAATAGAAAATTATATATTTGCAAAATACATAAGAGGGCTTGTCTATGGGATGCATAGGCTTGGCTATAGAGCTCTTTGGGTTAGGTTAAGCTCGGCCATAGGGGTTTGGGTTAGGGTTAGGCTCGCCTAGAGCTTTTGGACTACGTTTTTGTGCTGCAAAGGCTAGGGTTTAGGAGGAGAAGGTTAGGGTTAGAGTTAGGTTTGGCTAGGCTAGGGTGTTGGAAGAGGTGGAGGCTCAGCTTTGGTTAGGCTTTGTGGTGGCAAAGCTCAGCTTTGGTAGGGTTTTGGAGAGGTGGTGGCCGAAAATAGAGAAGGGGAGATGGATGCCGAAATTGGTGAAGAGAAAAGGGGAAAATGAAGGAGGAGAAGTGGGTTTTGGTTAGAGTTTTGTGAGGGAAAGGTGATGGAATTGGTTTGGCCGAAAATGCAAGGGAAGGATGAGGAAAAATTGTAGATGAGAAGAGGAAGAAGTTCTAGGGTTTTGAGGAGGATGACGAAGAAGAAGAAAACTTACATAATTTTCTATGGAGGCACAAACAAAGGATGAGGAGGCTAACCAAAACCCTATGATGTTATATAGCTACACAACAGGTGGCTTCTCATCTACTAAAGGAGTTCCTAGCCCATTAGTACAAGCCCAAATTCAAAATGTAAATTAGATAAAAGTTAAGGAAAAATAACTACGTGTAATACGCCAAAAGTTGTAAAATTTGAGAAGTAGAATTCAAAATTTAACAAAACGAAAAACTGAGAAAATGTTAGAATTAAATTTATCTTCATAGAAAAAAGTAAAATTGAAAATTCAAATTTTATAACTTCCACAGAAAGTCAAACTTTGACCAAAGTTGACCAAAATTTGAAATTTAAGAAAAGTCTTTATTATATTAAATTTTGTAAGAACATTTCACTTCAAACTCAAAATTATACATTAAATTTCCAAATTTATCAATTTTAAAATAATTATACTCAATTTTTCAAATGAATTTTCATTTAAAATATTTCAGAAATTTTGCGAGTTGTTACACTCTCCCTCACTCAAAACTTTTCGTCTTGGAAACGGAATGGGACACAAAAAACAAAGAAGACTAAGGTAGGATAACGAATAGTACCTGAAAAAACAATTTCGGATTTAAATCACGAATGCTCTCTTCCATTTCCCAAGTACAATACCGATCATCAGTGCTCCATTGCACTCTGACTAGTTTGATAGATTTTCTTTGAAGCCGCTTCGTACCTCTATCGATAATACGAACCGGCTTCATCTCGATAGTAAGGTTCGGCTTAACATCCAAAATCTCAAGAGCAGAAGGCTGAACAATGAAAGATGGATCATAAAGTTACCTAGGAAGATGCAAAATATGAAACACATTATGCACTCCAGAAAGTTTCTCAGGAAAATCCAAACGATAAGCTAAGGAACCAACTCTCTCTAAGATGCGAAAAGGTCCAAAAAACCTAGGAGCGATCTTCTCTCTCCAACCAAAACGAATCACATTTCTTAATGGAGAGACCTTAAGGAAAACCCGATCACCAAAAGAAAACTCCAAACTCGTCCTATGCCTATCAGCATACTTCTTTAATCTATCCAGAGCAATCCTCATCTTTCTCCTAATCTCCTCAACCTTCTCAGATGCTTCTAGAATCATATCCGGACCAAGAACCAAATGATTAACTCATTCAACCCAACAAGATGGAGATTTGCAAGGGCGTCCATAAAGAGCAGCAAATGGAGCCATTGCGATACTAGCCTAATAACTATTGTTATAGGTGAGTTCCACGAGACGGAGACGATCTTTCCAAGATCCTCCATAATCAGGGACACAGGCATAAAGAAAATCTTCCAGAAAATGATTTACTCTTTCCGTTTGACCATCGGTCTGCCGATGGTAAGTAGTGCTCAGATTCAGATGAGTACCCAAAGATTCCTGAAAAGCTTTCCAAAACTGATTGGTAAAGATGGGGTCCCTATCAAAAATAATACTGACCAGAACACCATGAAGATGAACAATCTCTCTCATATAAATCTCAGCCAAACTAAAAGCAGAACGGTTGGACCTAATTGGAATGAAATAAGCTGACTTGGTCAATCTATCCTAATAACCCAAATACTCTCATTATCTCTCCTAGTCCTTGGTAATCCATCAATAAAATCCATATAAATCTGTTCCCATTTCCAATTGGGAACCTCAAGGGGTTGCAATAATCTAGCATCTTTTTGATGATCAGCCTTTACCTACTGACAAGTCGCACATCTACTAACAAAAAGGGAGATATCATGCTTCATACCGCTCCATCAATACAGCTTCTTCATGTCATGGTACATCTTTGTCACACTTGGATGAATAGAAAGCCTAGACCGATGACTTTCCTACAGTAACTCTTGCCTTAATCCATCGACATTCGGGACACAAATTTGATTAACGATCCTCAAAATCCCTCTATCATCGATCTGATCTCCACTTCCATCTTGGCTACTACCGCCAACTCTGCTACGAACATTCTCCTTAACAAGCCTAAGCATCTCATCCTCCTCTTCCTGGCAATAATACGATTCATAGGAGGAGAAGAAATAACAAGCTGATATAATATCCCTTCTTCTGAATCAAAGCATCGGCTACAATATTAGCTTTTCCGAGGTTATTGTAGATTTCGAGGTCATAAGAAGCTAGAAACTCAAGCCACCTAACTTGCCTCAGATTCAAGTCCTTTTGGGTGATCCGTAAAGAGCTCAAACTTAGCTCCTGAAAGGTGATGTCTCCAAAGATTCAAAGAAAAAACAATGGCAAGCAATTCCAAATCATGGGCTACCAAATTGGCTTCATGAGTCTTCATCTGACGACTGGAATAAGCAATAACTTCCCATCCTGCATCAGAACGGCTCCCAAACCTTCACGACTGGCATCATTGTATACCGTTAATCCTTCATTTTCATTTGGAACGGTAAGAACTGGTGTGGAAGTAAGCTTGCTCTTTAACTCATTGAATGTAGCTTCACACTTATCATCCCATCTAAACTTAGCATTCTTACGAGTTAGAGCGATGAGAGGTGCAGCGATCCGAGCAAAATTCTCAATGAATCTCCGATAATAACCTGTAAGGCCTAGAAAACTACGGATATTAGATAGAGCCCTAAGAGTCTCCTAATTATGAAATAGGATAAGGAGAATAAGAACCGAAAAAGAGATTGAACGGTTAATGTGCAAAGGAGCGAAGAGAAGATAGACTTACATTGATCGCAGCGATCTTAACTGGATCAACAGAAACTCCATCACTAGAAACAAATATCCAAGAAATCGGACTTTATCTTTCTAGAAATGGCATTTTGAGAATTTCGCTTTCAACTGGTGGCTTCTGAGAGTCCCCAGAACAAAGCTCAAATGAGATTCATGCTCCTCCTTAGACTTCGAAAAACAAGGATATCATCGACGAAAACTTGAACAAACTTACTAAGAACAACACAGAAAACCCGGTTCATAAGGTCGACAAAGAAAGATGGGGCATTAGTAAAACCAAAAGGCATAAGTAACCATTCAAAGAAACAATCCTTAGAATGAAAAGCAGTTTTGGGAATACTTTCCTCAGCGATTCGGAGCTGGTGGAAACCGGCGACAAGATCAAGCTAAGAGAATATAGTGGCGCCATACAGCTCATTGAATATATCAATAATGTGAGGCATTGGATATCTGTTTTTCATAGTGAGCTTGTTCAGCTCCCTATAATCAACAAACATCCTCAAAGAACCAACACACATAGTGGCAAAAACCACTGTTGCTCCCCGTTCAGAATGAATGGGTCTGATCAAACCTTTGGAGAACAAGTCTACGATTTTTTTCCTCAACTCAACCTTCTCACGGGGTGCCATTCTTTTGGGAGGAAGAACTACAGGTCGAGCTCTAGGATTGAGATCAATCCAAAATTCGAATTTCCCGTTTAGGAGGTAAAGAAGTGACCTCACCAAATACGTCGGAATAAAGTTTGACCATAGGAATAGAATCTAGATCACTAGGGGAAGATTCAAGAGAATAGATAAAACTGCCTGCATACTTCTGAGGCATACAACACTGAATCACCAAAGGGTTTCCAAAGTCATCAACAAGAGAAATAGTCTGGGTTTTATGAGAGATAACAACTCCATGCGTCTTCAGCCAATCTCCTCCAAGCAATAGATCAAAAGCATTGAAACTAAGAACATAGAAATTTCGAGAAAAGCAAGGGTCGGAATGGAAGAGTTTCGTATTGTTACAAATCCTACTAAGGTTTGTGGGACCACCAATAGGATTAGTAACACACAAAGGTTTGGATGCAAACATAAGTGAACGGATATGGTCAAACATATCACAAAGATTCACAAAAATGAAACTATGTGAAGCTCCAGTCTCAAATAAAACACGAACAGGAAGGTTTAACAAGGTAAAGGTGCTCCGAAGTGTACCTTGAGCATCACTAGGAGCCGGATGAGTAGATGAAGTAACTACAAAGACACTCGATGGAGTTCCCTTCTTCTGAGTAGGACAATCCTTCTTGAAGTGGCCAGGCTACAAGCGAATATGGCAAAGATCACGCCTAGTCATCCGAACTGGAGGAATAGCAGCTCCGGCTAAAGTAGGACAACTATTGGCATAGTGCCCCTTCTGGTCACACCTGAAGCAAGTGATGGAAGAAAGATCAATAAGCTGCTTCTGGGAAGAAGAAGATCCTAAACCTGGATTCTTAAGCCAATTCTGCTTCTGACGCTGGAAATTAGACTTTCTCTTCTTAGAGTTGCCAGAAGACGGCTGAGATGAAGTGCGTGAGTAACAGTTGATTCCTTAGAAGTGGGGTTCTCATATCTAATTGCCATATCCGTCAATCCAGTAAAAGGGTTGTGCACATGAGAAATCAGATTATCATAAAACTCTGGACGTACTCTTGCTATAAACTTCTCATTCTTCTTAAGATGATTATCTATCAAGCTAGGACCAAATTTTGAAAGTTCGTCAAACTTCCTCTCATACTCAGCAAATGACATATTCCCTTGCTTAAGATCCATAAACTCCCTGTGTAGCTGAGACTTCCCAACATCTGGCATCCACTTCGTCACAAAAGCCTCTCTAAACAAGATATCCAAACTTAAGAAAGATTCCAAAGGAATAGCCTAAACCAAATTCAAAGGACTAACTAATGACAATACCTAAATTGTTCCCAAGAAATTTTCCCCAATGGTGTTGGCTATAACGGACTCCCACCAATCCAGTGCTGCCTCCTTCAACTGCCACGCTGCTAACTAACGCTTATGAGCGTCAGTGATGTCCAAACCAGCGAAAATCCTTTCCAAGCCTCTCAGCCACTACTGAGCCTCTATGATGGTCTCTGATCTCGAAAACTTAATACCACCTAGTGGGTGGACTCTTTACAGAGAGTTGTAAACCTAAGGGGTGAAACTGGTGCTGGAACTGGGAAACACCATGACCTAGACCTCTGGCATTCCTACTATTCATGATGGACATGCAAGAATGAATTTTTTTAGGACAAAGATAAAGGAAAAGTTAGAAGAAAGACCTAACTAGACTGGAAATCCTATCCGAAGAATTCTACAAAACAAGGTGGACCGAAAGGAAGGAAAATTCTAAGGAATGTTTGATTTTAAACAAGAAAATTTTATATCTAAAAATAATCTTTTTAAAGATCATTTAAAAATCATTTTTAAAATCATTTTGTACTTAAAAATACCTTCTCTCACAAAGAATGATTTTATGATTGATTTTACTCATTCTAAGGTATTTCTACCCTATCTCTAATGAGTTTTTTTGCCCCTTAGGCCAAGGTTTGCCTAAAACCAAAGCTATGATACCAATTATAACATCCCTCCACTATGGACCATTCAAATCGGCAATAAAACCACATATGTCAGACTTGAATAATTCAAAACAACAGATTGTTAATAAAATTTGGGGCAAATAAAGTCAATCACAGAATCACAGACAAATAATATTAGAATTACTCGCAGCGGAATAAAATCAACATAGGAGTTCATGGAGCTCCTAGATACAAAGTCTCAAAACTAATACATAATACCAAGTTTGAAAACAAATACACTTGGAAAGTTAGATACATAAATTCTCTACTACAAAAGCAAAAGCTGAGTGGAAATAAGTGGAATAAAATATCAAGTAGACTGCTAAATCTCCGGCGGATCTCTAGCTCCAAAAGAGGATGAAACCAAAGCTGTGAAACTCAAGCTGGCCCGAGCGTAAAGCAAAACACAAAACACTCGAGTTAGGACATACATACTTATAAAATGTAAATCAACTCAAGTGAACTGCAAATGAAATGCATCAATAACTTAAACGATACTTGGGATCTCCCATCCTTTAAGGATCCGTTAAAATATCTACTATGTAGTAATATGCTATTATAATAATGTCTAAAGTAAAGTAAACTATTAAAGTAGCATTAGGCTTTACATTTTCCATCGTAACACATTTCATAATTTCAATAGTCTATACAGTACCATAACTCCCCGTAAACAGAAGCCGCCAGAGGAAACCCCATAGGTACGACATAAAACAAACTCGTAGAAGGCGCGCTATGGTAGGTGACACGACACAACTAGGTAATGCCAGGGTAGATATACCAATTACACTTCTAGATCAATCGTAACGCACAGCCGCAACAACCTCCCAACTCGATCCACACTCCTAAATCAAAGGTGCACACCAAATCAATCACAAAGTAATAGAATGGCTAACGATAAAGTGTGTTCGATCGGAGGAGCTACCTCACTTGGCCCGCCAATTGCACCTATTTTAGCCACCTTATGCTAACTCACGGGAGTTAGGTTCAGTAAATAAACCTTTAGGATCGTCGCCACCATCCTACTTCATTCTGGAAACTCCACCGTGTACACAGTTGTTAAAGCGGGTTTCGATATCGACATAGAGTATACCCAATCTGATCCCGATCTTTTTAACAAACAATCGTTATTATAACCCGTGGTTATATAAATTTCAAATGGTTTATATTTCATATCAAACATATTCCTTCTAAAACCATATAAATTCCATATCATTATTCTTTTTGACATAATATTCATTTTTTCCAGAGTCGTAACACTTCCAAATTCATTTAATTATAACCCCTTCAAACTTAAAATTTTATAGATCATAACACTTAAAATGTAGCCTTTAAAAAAAGCCATATCATTTGGCCCTAAAACCTTTTAGAAAAATGGTAGCATTCTGGAAATGTCACTTTTAAGAAAACGCGACAGAACAAAAGTGCTACTATAAGAATTCGCAGCAGTGAAGAACTGTTACTGTAAGAATTCGCAACGGTGCAGAATTGTTACTATAGGAATCCGTAACAGTGCTGAATTGTTATTGTAAGAATCCACAGCAGTGCAGAATTGTTGCAGTAAGGATCCGCAGCAAGGCAGAATTGTTACAGTAGGAAATCGTAGCAGTTTTGAATTGTTACCGTGAGAAATCGTAGCAGTTTTGAATTGTTACCGTAAGAAATCGCAGAAGTTTTGAATTGTTACTATAATACTTCCTACTACCATAGTTTATGTAATGGAATAGTACATATATTTGCCATTTTTATCATTTTATTTCCCAAGTTATACCATTTACATTAGTTAAACTTACATGTCAATTTTATGTTTTAACTTACATTTTTTTTCACAAAATAAAATCATTTATCATCTCAATCACTAATACATGAATTAAAACTTACCATTTATAGGTTAGAATAAAATACCATTTATTAAGTCAAATCGGATTATTAAATTTCAGTTAATCGTCATACTGTAGATTATATTCTCAAATTTACATTTTCAACTCTTTGTTTCTTATAAAAATATTAACCCATATAAACAAATTTACAGAAATCGTTACATTAAATTTTAGTTGAGATTCATATATAAAAATCCAAAATAATTAATAATTTTTATAAAAATCATTTTAAATCAACCACAGAGACTGTATAAAATTCTCTACCCTAGGGTCAAGTAAATATGGACATATATCATTTCAATCCGCAATTTATTAAATTTTCGGGTTTTATATCATTTGAAACCCGTAATCCCAAGTCAAATAAAATTGCTCAGGCCTATCATTTCAGTCGATAATAATTTTCCTTAATCTAAAGATCATTCGAGTATGTATCATTTCAACCCATAGTGAAGGAACTTGCAGTGTGAGAACTGAATATTAAGTAACATAACAATATTCGACATATCATGGCATATGATCATAACAGATATAATAGGATATGAAATAACATAATAAAATCACATGAATAACATAATATAAACATACGAAACAACATAACATAAACATATGTAATAACATAGTATATACATATGTGGAGTTTCAAACATGCATATACATATCCATTCAATTCCTTTGTCATCAATTTTCCAAAATATAAGTATGTTGTCAAGAGTGATTACTCACCTTTCTTTGGTTAGAAAAGTGATTCAAAGTGCAACCCAATGACTACAACAAGCATGTCAAATTACAGACAAGCTTGAGTGAGAGGAGAATCCAAATTTGACGCTTTGATAAGATAAAATAAATTCCATACGTAAACAATTAATTCACATAAAAAAGCAAAATAGAAAATTACATATTTGCAAAATACATAAGAGGGGTTGTCTAAAGGGTTCATAGGCTTGGCCATAGGGTTGTTTGGGTTAGGTTAGGCTCGGCTATAGGCGTTTGGGTTAGGTTTAGTCTTGCCTAGGGCTTTTGGACTAGGTTTATGTGGTGCAAAGGATAGGGTTTTGATGGAGAAGGCTTGGATTAGAGTTAGGTTCGGCTAGGCTAGGGTTTTAGAGAGGTGGAGGCTCGGGTTTGGGTATGGTTTGTGGTGGTAAGGCTCGACTTTGGTAGGGATTTGGAGAGGTGGTGGTCGAAAATAGAAAAGGAGAGATGGAGGCTTAAATTGGTGAAGAGAAAAAGGGAAAAGGAAGGAGGAGAAGTGGGTTTTGGTTGGAGTTTGGTGATGGGAAGGTGATGGAATAGGTGTGGCTGAAATTGCAAGGGAAGAAGGACGAAAAATTGTAGAGGAAGAAGTTCAAGGGTTTTGAGGAGAAGAAGAAGAAGAAGAAAACTTATATAATTTTCTGTCGAGGCACAAATGAAGGATGAGGAGGTTAACCCAAACCCTAGGATATTATATAGGCTACTCAGTAGGTGGCTTCTCAACTACTAAAGGAGTTCCTAGCCCATTAGTACAAGCCCAAAATCAAAATGTAAATAAGATAAAAGTTAAGGGAAAATAACTACGTGTAATACGCAAAAAGTTGTAAAATTTGAGAAGCAGAAATAAAAATTTATCAAAACGAAAAACTAAGAAAATGTTAGAATTAAATTTATCTTCATAAAAAAAGTAAACGTTGAAAATTCAAATTTTAAAATTTTCACAAAAAGTAAAAGTTTAACCAAAGTTGACCAATTTGAAATATAAGAAAAGTCTTTATTTTATTAAAATTTGGAAGAACATTTCACATCAAACTCAAACTTATACATTAAATTTCCAAATTTATCAATTTTAAAATAATTATATTCAAAGTTTCAAATGAATTTTCATTTAAAATATTTCATAAATTTTGCGAGTTGTTACATATACCTATTCTCCCTTTTTGTATCAAAATTCCACCACAATACACCATTATATGGTCGGAACACTACTCCCTATATTGCTGCCTATAACAACCCTTCTATGGGCCTCTAGGCTGCTTCAATCTTGATCAATAAACAACACAATTAAATCCAATTTAAACGTGTATCAATATTATATATTGATTGCATTTACAACTATTATGTACACACTTTTTAATATTGGTCAACACATATCAAATAAAACTTTATAATTAATCTTTCATAAATATTAATTATTTGATTTATTTATAACAATTATAATTTATTTAAATCGAGTGATAACAGGAGTATTCAACATTTTAGTTGTGTGACTCTTAGATGTAAATTTGGTCAGCGATTAATATTGAAAAGTTCAAATATTAACTTTCACACGTCACTAAGCAGGTAGTGTGATATTATGGATAAATTTATCACTTACATGGTGGGTAAATTCCAATTTTACTTTATTAAGCGTTACCTTATAATGCCAATTATTTGCACCAATTCTCTGTCAAAACTATACCACATTAGGACTTATGGAATGTGGTAATGAAATTCCAATATCGTCCATATTCAGCTTTATAGTCCAAACATAAAGTCATTGGTTTAATAATAGAAATTATTACTAACCTAACTACTCTGGCCAGAAACTTCAATTTTGAGTTGACTTCAGTTAGTTGTGATACTAACACCATATAACCGAGGAAATGAATTCTATCTTGAACAGTGCCTTACTTCCAATGTTTTCACTCCACCCAACTATAGTCGTTCAATGGAAGCTATGCCATAATATAACTATAATCAAAGTAGAGTTTCCACATTGAAGCTTGAAAGTATTCTCAAATCAAGGGACTTATGTAATATTGTCGCATATATATTTTCCAGTTTGACCTTAGTCATATTAACCAATAGAAAACTATCTAGCGAGTCATTCTATAGTTAGCCAATAACTATCAATATAGAATTCGTAGTGCCTCCAATAGCCATGAGTAATACACTACCTAACATTTGGAGAGCATTACAAACTCTAGTCTCAATAGATGTATTGATATCCAACCTCAATACGTCTTAACTAGGAATATTTAAATACAATGTTTATTGTATTGTGATAAATCACTCATGGTTACAACACGTTGTAACTACTATCACAAAACAAAACATTTATGGATTTTAAATTGATATACTTTTAATTTAATTATTTAATTAATATAACATATTAAATCAAGCATAAAATAGAAATAAAACACTTTTTATTTCGAAGTTGATTGGTTATTGAGTTAGATGCATGTAATAATTATATAATTGTCCCTAGGGCATACTTCTAACTCTACTAATCTCCCTCTTGCACTTGGGGCTAATTATGGAATTTCTATCCCATCTCTTCAAATAATTTGATGAGAACTGATTGAGATAAACCCTTCATGAATGGATTTGCTATATCGTTTTACTTATCTACTTTATCGATTAACTCTCTCCGATGTTAATAAACTACTTTTATCATGTGGACTAGTCGAAGTATGTTTCTCGATTTTTGGTGAGCTCTTACTGTTACACTGTTGTCATATAACAATAATGCAGTATTCTCAATATATGGTATCACCTCTAGCTCAGTTATAAGTTTGTGCATTTATATTTATGCATTGCTTCAATTATGGCCCTATTCAAGGTGATCTAATTAGGTTTTTCATTGAATTGGCCACAACCTTTTGTTTGGAACATTTTCCAACTTAAAGCTCCTTAACAAATGATTAAACATGAGTTTAATATTGATATGTTATACTCAATATCACTCATGAAGCTTGAATCCAAACACTTCTTCATAAGGAATACGTAGAATCTGTGAACAATTCTATAGTATTTCGTAAATACTTTAGAGTACTTTAAACTATCATTTAGTTTTCCTAATTTGGAATTTATATTTTCTTCGTGCAACAAATCCAAAATCAAATTTAAATGTTGTAGACAATATAATATGTATGACAATCGTTATTGATCTTACATGTTCCTTACTGAACGTTTTAATAAGATGTCTTTGCATAATGTTTTGGACCTTCTTGACATCCATTTATACCAATCATAAAGGACATCATTTACAAATCCAATGTTGAGTATTAAATAATAAAATATAATGATTTTAACTCGAGTACATTTTTGGTGATCATAAATTTATTGTTTGCCTTTTAGAAACACGCTTCCTATGCATTTTGATTGGAAATCAAAATATTTGATATTTCTATCAAAATACTCATTCAATTCTAATGCTTATAGATTCATATCATTTCTTGGATCATATCTAAATAACCCAAAAACTCAATATCACTTTTACTGACTTCGAGATACTTTGGTTGTTATATGCAAACGGTGTACTCTAAACCATTATTTAGAATTTTCTATCTCAATGCATATGTGCCAATATACAAAGGTCATACCAAGCGATAATTTTGTGACTAGTCCTGAATTAACTTGAGCACGTTGAATGATGAATCTATTACATTAATTTCTACAATTGAAATTCATAATTTTGTTCTTATCAATGTTCCTCACTATTAGTCTTTCACTTGAAGACGCATTTATGACCAATGAATCATATTCCTTTGGGTACAACTATCAAATCACATTTTGTTAATATATTTGGAATTCTTTCGGATTTATGTATCATACCATATGGTAAAATTAGCACTCATAATGGTTCAATTGACTATTGAGGATTATCTATTCTTGAAATTAATAAGAAACCCATAGTTTCTTTTCGATGTGCACGAATATTTATTAGACAATTCTAATGTATTGTGTTCATTTAGGTTTGGTTAGTTTAATTTTAACTCATGAAATCAATTTTATCATTGAATCGTATAAAAATCAATTTTACTACCAATAATTTCTAAAAGAAAATCTTCGCTGCGAAGTCAGTTTTTCTTGAAACAACAATTGTTCCTTAATGCAACAGAATGAGTATTCATAAAAGTTTTATGAAATGCCATATATGTGACGACCGCCCATGACTCCTACACCAAACAAGGAAATAGTGCGCTAAAAAGTGTGCCAGGCCGCCATGGACGATCATCAAGGTAATGCAAACACAGAATAGTCTATCGTATTACTCACAGCGCATGGATAAAATACAATAGAGAAGTATACATAGTGAAGCTCCATAGAACAGAATCTCATCATATAAACTCATAATAGTTTGGTACAACAATCTGAAAAGTCAATACAGCAAGCCTCACTACATATCACTCAGAGAATCATACAAACAGCGGAATATCCAGTACATAGTAAGAAAAACAATATGCAAAAGCCTACAGCTCGTCTTCGTCATCAACAGCGTTGGTCACTAAGAACAGCACCTGTCACCTGCTACCTAGTCTTCCCATCCCAAAACGGATGAACAGCCCAAGGTAATAAGAGTTGAACATAAAACCTTGAGTCAGACAAAAGTCCTAGTGAGCAGTAAATCAACTATCAAACATACCAAAAGAGCATAAAGGGTAAAAAGGAATAGGAACCCAACCATCCCACTCCACCTCTTTCTACAGTGATAGCCCCCACAGTGATAGCCCCCAGACGCACTAAGCAGAAGCAAACATAGCAAAGCAGACAGTTAAAGTAAAGCAATTATCACTCGAGTCAAGGTCGATGTTTTCCAAGTACAAACACCCATGGCCTAAACCAAGATCAGATAAGAACCCACAAAACACCGCTCTTGAGACCGAGTGACGATACAACCAAACATCCAAACATCCATGACTCTTGGCTATCACTGTTATCATTGCCTCCATATCACCGTTAATTGAAAGACCGGCTCATTATTTCATCCGTCCGTCAAGGGCTAATGGTAACCCCGGTTCTAGACATAACTCCGCACGTCATCGTGACCCATGCCTAGGACTATCGAATCTGCCCAGAGTACTAGACCATTAACTATTAGTCTTGGGACTATCGAATCTGCCCAACGTACTCTTGCTTTGAGCATGCTAGAACCTTCAACAACGATGAGATCTCAGCCTTCTAGTCATTCTCCTTGACGACTATTTCCATACTAGCTCAAGCGCCTCTCAAGCCAACCATTATCAACAAACTCGAACCATTTCACCGAATTATCAACATGCTTGGGATGATCCCGTCTGGATTAAACCAAGGCTATCTCATATCATGCTTTGCCTTATCGCATCATAGCAAAGTCCCATCTCAACATCATGCTTTGCCTTATCGCATCACAGCAAAGTCCCATCTTAACATCATCATCAAATCTATCCATATGAGCTTTATCATCCGCTTCATATGCCATGGGCAGCTTTCCTTATTCAAGAGCCTTTCCACTTAGCTTTTGAATCATCTCCGACCAACTTGTCCAAATCAAATCACTAATCAACTAATCAATCAAAGCAATCATTAATCCAAGTAATCAATCATTCAAACAAGATCTAAATAAACAGTTATAATAATAATGGCAATTTCGTAAATAAAGAGTTCAAATCTAACAAGCATGAATTCTAAGTATTATCTTGATGAATGAACTAGCATAGGTTAACATGTAGTAAAATGGATATCAAGACTTTATGAATGATGGATCTACATGCAGACTTAAGGAAAATGCATGAAATCACTATCTTTAACACACAAACAAGCCACCGATCCAATATACTCCTTTGGGTCCGTGTGATAGATAACCACCACTCACTGAATCATCTAAACACTTCAAAAGCAACAAACTTCAGATCTGGACAGCAAAGGATCTAACTTGATCCGACAAGATTCCGATTCAAACGATGAAATCTCTCTTCGATGGATGAAAATCTTCAACTTTGGATGGAAGGAAGCACTAGTTTAGAGTAGAGAAAATAAGTGAAGAAGTGTTGTAGTCGATCCCTCAAAATAGCAGCACTTCGTCGCTTCAAAATCCGGATCCCAAAATGAAGATAGACACTTCTATTTATAGGCTGAAATCCTTAAGTCGTTCGCCCCTATGAGTCGTTCACGACTCATCAAAGCTCACGACTTACGACTCAAGCATATGCGCGACTTAACACATGCGCACGAATTAACTTAGACACGACCTAACAACTCAAGCCCATACGACTTATGACTTAACACACTAGCGCATTTCTCCCTAAGTCGTTTGGACGACTCAACGACTCAACACTCAACGACTCAACACAGGGGACGACTCAACACAGGGGACGACCTACCGACCTAACTACACACACGGCTTAGCGACCTACGACTTAAGCCTATTGCCTTAAGTCGCTCGAACAACCTAACTATAACACGGCATAACCGACCTAACCTTAACTCGTTCATGACCTAAGCCATCTTCCTTAAGCCGTCCAACCAACCTATCTCCCTCTTAGGTCGTAACCCGTTCAATCTCCTAGGTCCTTGCCGCTAGTTCTCTTAGGTCGCTTAACCCCTTAAGCCCCTAACCACTAGGTCGCTACCCTCCTTAAGTCGTTCAAATCCTATAGGTCGTTCACTATTTAAACTGGCCAATCTCTTAAGTCGCTTACTCTTAAGTCGGTCACCTTCCTTAAGTCGCTCCATCCTCTAAGTCGCTCCACCAACTCATGCTACAACTCGACCCAACCCTGGACGACTCATCTCTGGACGACTTAGGCTCGAAACGACTTAAATTCTAAACGACTTAACAACACTATCAACCTAATGACAACAGTTCTACGATTCTTCGATCCGTAAAAATACGGGTCGTTACATTCTCTCCCCCTTAGAAATTTCGCCCCCAAAATTCCAAACAAACAAGAGTAACCAAAATTATTCTTCATGCCTACCATCCATAGCAATCAACAAACCAAGCATACAATTACTAGCCTAGCATGCAGAATTCTAAGACTAGAACAAGTTACAAATTCATGAGATGTCACGACACCTTAGGGCCATACCTCGAAGAGTTCAGGATAAGCTGCCTTCATCCTCTCTTCCTCCTCCCATGTACAGTCGTTAACATCATCACTCCATTGTACCTTGAGCAACCTGACTACCTTCCCTAAGCTATTTCGTGTCAGTTCCCACAACACGAAGCGGTTTACGAGGTCTCTCAACGACTGGATCAACTTCTAAATCTTCATAGCTATCAGCAGAAACCACTGTATTCGAGTCGTGCACATACTTCCGTAGATATGATACATGAAAAACATTGTGCACACCCGACATCTTTTCTGGTAACTCCAATTTATACGCGAGCTTTCCAATTCGCTCGATGATCGGGAATGGTCCAACAAATCTCGGAGTCAATTTCCCTTTCTTCCCGAATCGAATAACATTATTTAGAGGAGAAATCTTCACAAACCATATCACCTACGTCGAATTCCAAATCCTTTCGACACTTATCGGCATAACTTTTCTGACGGTTCTGGGCTGCCTTCATTCGTCGCCGAATGATCTTTATACAATCCGTAGTCTGTTGAATCATTTCTGGCCCAAGTATCAACTTTTATCCCGTTTCTATCCAACATGTCGGAGAGTTACACGGTCTCCCATACAATGCTTCATACGATGCCATACCAATACTGGACTGGTAACTGTTATTGTATGAAAATTCCACCAAATGAAGATGATCTTCCCATGATCCTCCGAAGTCCAAAACACATGCTCTGAGGAGATCTTCCAAAACTCGGTTGACTCTCTCTGTCTGACCATCTGTTTGAGGGTGATAAGCTGTACTCAAACACAATTCGGTTCCCAAAACTTCCTGGAAGTTCTTCCAAAATCCACTAGTGAACAATGGGTCTCGATCGCTCACTATACTTTTCGGACTACCATGGAATCGAGCTATCCACCTAACATACAACTCAGCCAATTTCGATGCAGTCCTAGTTGATCGAATAGGAATGAATCTTGCACTCTTAGCCAATCGATCTACGATGACCCAAATCCCTTCATTTCCTGCTCTGGTTCTAGGTAGTCCATCGATAAAATCCATCGATATTTGCTTCCACTTCCATGTAGGAACTTCTAACGGCTGAAGTAATCCACTTGGCTTCTTCTGTTCAGCTTTTACCAACTGGCAGTTTATACATTTGGAAATAAAATTTCCAACCTCCTTCTTCATACCTTCCCAATAATAGGTTCTCTTCATATCCCGATACATCTTATTTCCACCTGGATGAATTGTCAACTTCGAGGGATGACTCTCCTTCAGAACTTCATCTCTCAATTCATCTATATCGGGAACAACCAGTCGTCCTTGTTTTCGAAGCCAACCCTCTCGATCAACCTCGAATCATTTATCCTTCTCTGGATTCAATCCAGATTCCAAATCACGGATAATCTTGACAAGCTTATCGTCTCGCTTTTGGCTCTCGCCAATTCTTTCCACAAGAGTAGGTCTTACCGATAAGTTTGCCAACATCTCAGGTTCCAATTCACATCTAGGCCTGAAGTCAAACCCAGCCAAATACTCGAGACTCTTCCATTCTGAAAACATGGCTCCCAATCCTGCATGTCTTCGACTTAACGCATCTGCCACTGCGTTACCTTTTCCCGGAGTATAGGCTATACCAAAATCATATGATGCTAAAAACTCTAGCCATCGTTGCTGTCGGAGATTCAAATCCTTTTGGGAGAAAAGATACTTCAATGACTTATGATCTGTAAAAAACTCGAATCGAACTCCCAATAGGTAATGTCTCCACATCTTCAGAGCAAAAACAATTGCCGCTAACTCCAAATCATGAGTCGGATAATTCCTTTCATGCAGCTTCAGTTGTCGACTTGCATATGCAACAACTTTATCCTTCTACATTAGCACTGCTCCAAGTCCAGTACCACATGCATCGGTGTAAACCACCATCTCATTATTTCCACTTGGAATAGTCAAAACAGGAGCACTTGTCAGTCGCTCTTTCAGGATTCCGAAAGCTTGCTCACACTTAGCATCCCATCTGAATAGTTGATTCTTTTTCGTCAATCCTGTTAATGGTGCAGCTATCTTGGAAAAGTCTTTCATAAACCGACGATAGTATCCTGCTAATCCAAGAAAACTTCTCACATCAGATACAT
Source organism: Allium cepa (assembly GCA_030765085.1). NCBI lineage: Eukaryota > Viridiplantae > Streptophyta > Magnoliopsida > Asparagales > Amaryllidaceae > Allium > Allium cepa. The sequence goes on from CM060931.1 coordinate 449,949,712, forward strand.
TCTTAGGTCTAACCCAATCCTGGATCGCTGCCACCTTGGCGGGATCAACCGCTATTCCATTTCCAGAGATAATATGGCCTAAGAACCTCACTTCACTCTTCCAGAAGTGACACTTCGAAAACTTAGCCTTCAGCTGATGTTTTCGCAAGATTTCCAACACAATACGCAAGTGCGTCTTGTGCTCTTCTTCAGTTCTGGAATAAATCAAAATATCATCCACGAACACAAGTACGAACTTGTTCAACTGATCTCTGAACACTCTATTCATAAGATCCACAAAATACGCTGGTGCATTGGTCAATCCAAACGGCATTACCAGCCACTCATAGAAACCGGATGGTGTCCTGAAAGCAGTCTTCGGCACATTATCCTTTTCCACTCTCAACTGGTGAAATCCCGTTGCCAAATCCATCTGAGAAAACACCTTAGCTTCGTGAAGCTGATCAAACAAGTCATCTATTCTCGGCGATGGATACTTGTTCTTCTTAGTCACTTTATCCAGCACACGATAATCCACACACAACCTCAACGATCCATCCGCTTTGGTTGCAAACACAACTGGTGCACCCCATTCGGACACACTACGCCGAATGAATCCTTTCTGAAAAAGGTCATCAACTTGCACCTTCAACTCTCGCTGTTCCCTAGGCGCCATTCGCCTAAGAGGCATCACAACAGGTCTGGCTCCTTCAACTAGATCGATACGAAACTCGATCTCTCTATGCGGCGGTAACCCTTTGACCTCGTCAAAGACATTCTCAAATCCATTCACAATAGGCACCGATGACAGTCCATCCCGTGGAACAACTAGCGAATACATGAAGCTCATGAAGACGCCACTACAACAAAAATCACTTTTAACAGCAACAATTCTCAGCGTTTGTTAAACAAATGCTGTTAAAAATTATTTAAAACGAACTCTTTCTCATCCAAACGCTGACATAAGCTTAGGAACAAAACATTTCGCGTTCCCTCTCTCATTATTAAACTTTGTGAAAAAATTTCGCTTTCCCTCTTCTTATTCCCTCTTCTTTTCATTTCCCTCGTTCCTCAATTTCTTCCTGCCCGAATCCCCTTCCACTTAACTTTCTTTCTTCCTGCCCGAATCCCCTTCCACTTAATTTTCGTCGTTCTCTATTTCCCTCATTTTTCAATTTCATAGTGCCCTAATTGCAATTTTCCAGAAGTAAAGGTGATTCTAGATCAGGCGAGGAAGGCGGTGGTCGAGACATCATGATTGAAGGCGATTTTTGGTTTCTGGTGGTTGGAAGTTTAGTCTAGTTCGCACGTCGAAGTCGAGTGTGAAGCTACGGTGATTGATTTTTTAATTTAGAGGTTTATTCCATGATTAGATTCAAGAATCAATTCGTATTTGGAAAGATTGAAGATGTGAATACCTGTTTTTTATTTCGTGCATTTGCATCAGGTTGCGAGAGACAATAGGAAAGTTTTCTCATTCGGCTTCAAGTTTTCCTGTAAGGACTCTCAAGTTCCTGAAATGGCTCGGTTAAAGAGGTCAGCTTAATCCATATTTTTGTATACTGGTTTAGAGTCGACTTAACTAAACAGTATTCATATTTTCTTTTGTGATTTCCTTTTTAATGAAAATTGAGTTTTCGTAGAATTAGCTTTATTGGTTTACATAAGCTACTTGGTTTTTTGATTTGTCTAGGCTATTGAGATAATTTAGGAATCTTTCAGTTTTTATTAACTATTAGAAACGAGGTGATCCTTTTCTGCCCTAATGTTTTTTCTTTTCATATGGTAGAAAGCCTAAGCTTACTGGGGTTATTTTGGGATTGAATTTAGTTAAATGATTCGTTCAAAGTATGATTTATGTTTAGGAAAGTTTTTAGTCAAATTATGCACGGGTAGTTGGAGCTGCATAAGTATTGCCTATAAAATGCTTGTTATAAGTTCTGAACAGTAGAAAAAATTTTAGTTTTGTATTTCACTGATTAGTAGAAGCACCATGTTTTGAATTATTTGCATCATTGTTTGGTGATCAAATATGAACACATATTATCAAATAGTTTATGTGTAGCAATGGAGATAACATGAAAATGTGCTGTCAATTATTGGTTTTAATGCTAGTTAGTATGTATGAAGCTATAATATATAGTAAGTAGTTGTTGGGTGCGCTTATGCAATGTGCGGTAAGATTATAGATAAACGTTACTTCCCATATGTTGTTATACTTCTCTATCTTATACTAGGCACAATGACTTCCCATATGCTACAATGCGGATCTGTTGGCTGCATTCAATGATGCTATTTGAAATCGAATAATTGCGTTTGTTTCACAAACAGTCCATCGATGCTTTTTTAATAGCTATAACTCATTTTTTGTGTGGAGAAAAAGGTGTGTTGAAGTTGTTTCAAATGAAGAAATTTGTATTTATACTAGTTGAAATAGCCATAGTACAAATAATCACTTTCTACCTAAGTGTACTATATTTGTAAGATGTCTTACAGTAATAATTAAACTTGTAATAACCTTCAAAGATTATTGAAAAAAGAGACCCTAAATTATAAGTGTCATAGCATAAAAATTCCAATTATAAGCAATATCTGGATATGTAGGGAACATGCTTGAACACCATTAGAATGAAAGAACCTGCACCAACAATATCTACAGCAGAAGCAAATGCAAGATATTTCACACCCAATCAATCCAGGTATTAAAAAAGTATTTATCAGATTATTGTAGAAGCAGTTCAATTCAAAATAAAAGTTGAAAATATCCATTTCCATGTGTTTTTGTAGTTATTGTTTGGATAGCTCTTTAAATGCAACAAAAGTGAGAAATACTAAATTAAATTATGTTGGAAATCATAATTTATGTTCAATACAAGGGCCTAATAAAATTAAATTCATTTATTGGAAGTAGATAACCTACTCGAGATAATTAAAAGGTTCAACAGGTATAATTTTGTTGAAAAGGACAAAACATGATCATTAATTCAAGCTGTGTAGAATATAATGCCACCTGCTAGTCTGAATGAAGTTAGGTTTTGCAGCAACTTTGTATGTTCTGGTACTTAATTTAAATTTCTAACTCAATTAGTTTTGTTTTCTAGGTAATTGATAGTTTGTTTTTTTAGTAAATTTTTTTCTTGCATTAATGATTATTTTTGCATTATAGGTGTTGTTTTAACTTTTATTTTCATGCAAATTGTCATTAAAATTTTCATTTCTTGTTGATTTTCGATGAATAATTACATTTTTTGCAATTTTTGAAATTTACTTAATGTGTTTGATTAATTACTTTTCTATAGCGTAGTCAAAAATAGGCACCATATGTCTGCTGCAATTATTCATTGTAAATTTCTCTAAAAATGATTAGTTTTTATTTAGATGTATATGTTATTATTAATTATAATTAATAATGTATACCATAAAGTCGAATTAGATTATATATATTAGTTAATGAGCATTTTAAGCATATTAATGAGATTTATCCGGCAAACTTTCAAATTTTTGTAGTCCAAATTTGTGTTGGATGCATATATGAATGGAAATTTATTATGCAAGTTTAAAGAGCAAAATTTTGGAGGTCATGACCAATATATGACCAATTTATTATGCATCATATCTTCAATTGCGTGATTTGAATGGTCAAGAAAGGAAACGTTCCTACCATAGCTTGATGGTTTAAAGAAAAAAGTTCATAAATCCACAAGTATGGTGCTTATTAAACATGGATATCCTAAATCTGTAAATTATGAGGTGTCCAACATAATAAGGCACTTCTATTCTATGTAGTTATATCGGGTAATATTGCTGATATATCGCCGATATATCGCATATCGCTCCGAAGCCGATACATGTGTAATTTATACATGTGTAATACTTCTATCGTCTAGTAATGAGCGTGACATTTATACATGTGTAATCTTCTATCGAGTAATACTTTTATCGTCAAGTAATGAGCGTGATATTTATACATGTGTAATTTATACAGTTTGGGTTCAGCCAGAGCAGTCAACAGGATGATATAGATGTTGTCACTATCGTATAAGGTCTAAATGATATTGATGAGGCATAGTTGAATAGCATAAAAATTGGGAAGATTCCTAAATTTTATTCTATTTAGCTCTTGCCTTATCAATATCATAGGTAATCTGAAGATTCTGGACTTTGGTTAAGCTCCTTTACTGGGCTGGATGTGTTGCTTCACCCTACGTGTGGGACTCCGGTTCATGCTGTGATGGCACAAAGGTAACCTAAATTCTCATCACGCAAAGGTAACTAATAATATTATTTAGTTATTTTCAGCAAGTAATTTCCTTTTCGACTTACTTTTTAGCTACTACAAAACCAATAGAGTTTTTCGACTTACTTTTTAGCTACAAATTTATTGTATAAATATCTTTTAACAGGAACAAGCACCATTCATATCAGCTGCAGAGATGGTTAATAAGTTTCTGTCAAAAACCAGAGAAATCGATTTCTCACAAAAATCAACTTCACATGTGAGTCTAACAAACCTCTCTTTTTTGATTTAATTCAAGCATACTTTGGCTTGCAAATACAGCAGTGGAAAAAGCAGCACATTGAATATTATCAATTTGTTGGTTAATAGTGAATATTATCAATTTAAACATCTCCCCAAACAATAAGTTTGCACTATCTTAAAGAACTGCTAACTGCCAACATCATGTTAAAGTTTGCACTATTTTCTATAAGCTGGCATTGTAAGTTTGTCTCCTGAAACAAACTCTAACAAACATAATATTTTGCTTAGGTAACCAAACATAAGCTTATATTTCCAGTTCAAACTAATAGACCGATTAAAGTCTGTTGGATCCCTCCAGTCATTAGTTAGTGCCATCCAAATACTTTCATTGGAATCGAACTGCGATATAATTAATTGGTTCACCGAATGATTAAAATCATTGGATAATGTCTTGCCATTAACGCTTTCATCATGGGACTTTAATAGAACAAAGTTAATCATCATTAAATAACCTTCTTGGTTTTATATTGTGGTGCTGGTAACTTTGACATTAGAAAGTTGACCATGAACAAATATACATGTTGCTCAGTAGTCTTGCTTAACCAGGAAGCCTGTATTCTACTTGAAGGAAATTGGTTATTGTCATTGTTGCAGTTTTAAGTAACTATTTCAACTTCATACATGCAGGATCATGTTAAAATATTGTGCGACTGCTTGCAGGCTGATGTAGATGGAAATGGGGCCGATGGTTACATTGAATTCATAATGGCTACCATGCAGATGAGTAAATTGGAGAAATAAGATCATTTATATAAGGTTTTTGAATATTTTGATAAGGATAATAGCAGGTAACTATTCTGTTCATAAAAAACATCTACGGTTCTTAACTTTTTAAAAGTTACAGTTTAAGCCATTGTTGTTTGTACACATGTTCTTTGCTCAGCTACATAACAGTGGAGGAAATGGAGCATGCATTGACCAAGTATAATATGGGTGATGCGAGGACAACGATATTATGTTAAAAATTAAACTCCTAATTAAATAGCAGTAGCTAAAACTCATAAGAAAATATCAGCCTCTGGATCGAAGAAAGCCAAAAATTAAACATACCACCAAAAAATCATAGAAATGTAAGTAACCTATCGTAAAAATCAGATAAAATGATTTTTTTTGAAGAAATCTTATTTGTAGAAATATAACGCATAGATAAATTTTGGCCTAATTATGTAACTTTCATAGAATTATATCAAAATAAGATGGTTAAGTGGTTTATTTTAGTGCTATACAAATATGTTTTATCATTCTTATATGATAGCCTCTCACATGTTATCAAAGCTCTTAAATTTTTTGATGATCATCGCTGCTAGTAAATTAGTAAGTCCAGCAAACTGTAGATGTTATCAAAGCCTCTCACATGTTATCAAAGCCTCTCACATTAAAAAAACGGAGAGATCTGACTGTAGATGTTATACCATGGATGGTAGATGGTTTGCTTTCCAGCATAATAATTTATCCAGCCAAGTTATCAATGTCAATTCTAGTGAATTTGTAATGAACCATAAATTTTAGCGATTTTTAATAACGTAATTAATTGAATTTTTTGCTTGAAATTAAACAATTAAATTTGATAATGAAAATTTGATGTTTGGAATACGCCTATTATAATATAGCAACTGGAAAATTTTCATGTAAATATGAAAGTTCATTCTTTTGTTTATCAGGTAGTCAAGATGGTTAAGTTCACTACAGAAGAACTTAGAAGGATTATGGATTTGAAGCACAATATCAGGAACATGTCGGTTATTGCTCATGTTGATCATGGTATGTAATGCTATCTTATATGTAGCTTTCTTCAGTGGCTTAACTGATTTTTATATTCGCATATAAAAGTATATTCTTTAATCCTTAACAGTCAATTGAACTCACTCAGGTATAGTTTTTGTAACACAGTCACTCTTTGATATATTTCTGCAAACGTTTATGGTGGATGAATACCTTTTCCATTATTATGTTTTGAATATCAGATTTTATTCTTTCCCATGGGGTGATATCACTTAATTAAATGATAAAATATCACAAGTCTTTAGAAAAATGTGGAAGTATCATCACTCGGTGGCTGAATTGAAATAAATGTTACTGAGTTGATGCGTGATTCACACAGGAGCATTGCAATGAATGTTACTGAGTTGTAGAAGATTCCATTAAATTACACTCAGGTTTGATCATCTGTTCTTTTGCATGCTTATTTAGTCAACATCATTTCTTTCACAAAAATCATGTTACTTCGTTTCACGATTATTTAGCAAATGTTATATTTTTACAAAATTTCCGAATTCACGCTATTTAAGTAAGCCTCTAGTGAAACCAGTACACCTGCCCAGAAGCTGAAGAAATTGTTTTTACGGGTGTAGAACGTGCGGTCAGAGCAGATCCACGCATGGTTGCTTCTCTCCTCAGGATGCATTTTCACGACTGCTTTGTTAATTTATGTAATATTATAAAATTGGTATATTATATGTTGTAAATCCAATTAATTGACATGATTAAAAAAAATCGAACTAGGGGTGTGATGCCTCGTTGCTTTTGGATGATACGGATGACACAAAAGGTGAGAAGACTGCTGCACCTAACTTGAATTCATTGAGAGGGTGTGAAGTCATTGATGCAATCAAAACTGAGCTTGAGTCAGTCTGCCCTGAAACTGTTTCGTGTGCTGATGTTGTAGCAGTTGCAGCAAGAGATTCTGTTGTTTTGGTACTTACCTTTTCACATCTTTTAACTTTCCCAAATAGTATAACTGATCAATGTTCATATGATGATCTGGAATGAGCAGTCAGGTGGACCTACATGGCAAGTAGAGATGGGAAGAAAGGATAGCTTAACAGCCAGTTTAATTGCTGCAAACAATAGTATCCCTGCTCCCACTTCTGACGTGGCAACGCTGACAAAAATGTTTCAGAATGTGGGACTATCCCAAAAAGACATGGTTGCACTCTCAGGTAACTCACAAGCCTAACTGACTACAATATCAATTATATATGATCACCAATTCTATTGCAAAACTAATTGTAAAATATGTGCAGGTGCACACACGATTGGGAAAGCAAAATGTAACTTGAGTTCTGGATCTAGCAGACAATGTGGTAAGAATTCGAATGGTGTTGTACTAGCACAACTAGATGAGGTTACCCCTGTTGCCTTTGACAACTTTTACTTCAAGAACTTGTTATCTGGCAACGGTTTTTTTCCTTCGGATCAAACACTTGTATCTGGTAACGATGCTGGGACGGTTGGGCTTGTTCAGACGTATGCTATGGATTTGTATGCGTTTTTTGAGGATTTTAAGAATTCGATGGTGAGGATGGGGAGATTGGGATCGAATGGTGGTGGGGAGATTAGGAGGTCTTGTAGGGTTGTTAACTGATTTACTAGTGAAATTACAGTTGCAGTCTTTTTTATTGATTTGCCGCAAGGAGTTGTTAGCAGTTTACGTATATATCATGTAATTGTAATATACTGAATGTATATATTTGTAATTGTAATATACTGAACGTATGTATCATGTAAACGTTTATGTATCTAATTAATAGTTATTAGAACATGTTATATATGCTAGTTGCTTCAATATACTCAAAATATAATTCTGGAATATTCAAAAATAGAGTGGAATATTAAAGCTGTTATATAAATAGAAGACAGCGTTTGATTAATGCTGTCAATGAAGAAACAACAGCGTTTAATTCGTGCTGTAATTATCTTGAAATTGTCAATAACAGCGTTTTTTACATGCTGTCGAAATAGTTGATGATTCAATAACAGCGTTTTTAACATGCTGTCGAAATTGTTGATGATTCAATAACAGCATTTAGAAAACATAATACAGCACGTTATAAACGCTGTTGAAAACATTATTAACAGCTCGTAATAAACGCTGTCACAGAGATGTTTCAACAGCGTTTATAGAAACGCTGTTGTAAGTTATGTATATACGACAGCATGTCGTTATACAGCGTTTCTAATAACGCTGTTGTATCATATTACAGCGTTTATCAAACGCTGTTAAAAGCCTTTTGTGGTGTAGTGCGCCTTCTTCATGCTTACATCGTATCACAACCCTTCGCCTCTCCACATTCTCGACTGTCACCTCCAGCCTCTTACAATCAACCCTTGCCGCATACTTCCTAAGCCAGTCCATACCCAAAATAATTCTGAACCCCGCAAAGTTCAGAACAAAACAATCACAAACAAAAGAGCAATCATGACTTGACACAGCCAGACCACGGCATACCATACACAAACAAGACGAACCCCCAACTGGATTAGTCACAACCAATGGTCTATCAACAATATCCGATTCCAAACCCAACCGACCAACGAGTTCATTACAAACAAAAGAATGCGACGCCCCAGTATCAAATAACACTCTAACTGGAACAGCACAAATGGAAAGAGTACCTTGAACCACCACACTCTTTCCTTTCTCTTCCGTCATAGGAGCTTTCGAAGACGATGGCACAGCCCCCAAAGCATAAGCTTGCACAATCTGCTTGTCCTTCCTCGGTTCTGGACAATTCCTCTTAATATGCCCCAGCTTGTCACAGTTGTGGCATTTCACCGGCACTCTCGGGTTCTTACAATCTCTAGACAAATGGCCCTTCTGCTGACAATTGTAGCAGGTCACTTCGCCCTTCGGCTTCTTCTGGCCATCCTTACCCTTCTGTTGCTGCTGCTTCCTCTTCTTGTTTCCACCCTGCTGTGGTTTAGACCTTCCTTGGTTACAGCAACAACAGATCCTTCCTTAGGAAACAGATTCTCGTGCCTGAGAGCTTTCTCCACAAGCTTCTCAAACGGATCATCCAAATGATCCACCAACTGCCTCCCAAGATAACTGTCCAAGCCTGTCACAAACTTCTCATTCTTCTGATAAGGAGATTCAATATATGACCGAGCATACTTGGACAAGGCTTCAAACTCTGAAACATACTCAAGAACTGGTCTTCCACCTTGCTTGAGTTCCACAAACTTCTTGAACAGAACAGATTTCTGAGCTGTAGAAATGAACTTAGCCTCAAATCTAGCTTGGAATTGCTCCCAAGTAATCTCTTCTTCCGGAGTATCAATGGTGATAGAGTTCCACCAATCAGAAGCTCTCCCTTGAAGCTGTCTTGATGCAAGCTTCCTCTTAGTTGCATCCTCAATTCCCAAGTCACCAAAGATCCTTCTACAAGCATCAATCCATCTCTGAACTTCAATAGTTGACTTTGTTCCCAAGAAAACATTTCCTCCAAGAGCGGTATAGTCCTTAAACAACTTAGCAAAATCCACCGGTCTTGGAGCTTGAACCTGAACTCCAACATCTACTGATGGCCCCGGAGATGGCATCCTTCTCATGATCGAAGTCATCATAGCCTCGAACATAGAAGCATAATCAGCCGCCCCCTCAACAGTACGGCCTTCCCTAGCAGCTGGTCTCCCTCTTCGACTCATTCCTAATATCTAAAAGAAATGATTAATACACCTTAAGAACAACTGCATAAAGGGTTCAAATCCTTCTTAGCTACTATATTATATATAGTAATCATCCATCAAAATTACAATTACGTCTCTCATACGTAGTTACGTCAGCGAGCGTTGGCTAAAATCGATTAACCAAAGCTCTGATACCAAATGTGATGACTGCCCATGACTCCTGCACCAAACAAGGAAATAGTGCGCTGAAAAGTGTGCCAGGCCACCATGGACAATCATCAAGGTAATGCAAACACAGAATAGTCTATCGTATTACTCACAGCGCATGGATAAAATACATTAGAGAAGTATACATAGTGAAGCTCCATAGAACATAATCTCATCATATAAACTCATAATAGTTTGGTACAACAATCTGAAAAGTCAATACAGCAAGCCTCACTACATATCACTCAGAGAATCATACAAACAGCGGAATATCTAGTACATATAGTAAGAAAAACAATATGCAAAAGCCTCCAGCTCGTCTTCGTCATCAACAGCGTTGGTCACTAAGAACAGCACCTGTCACCTGCTACCTAGTCTGCCCATCCCAAAACGGATGAACAGCCCAAGGTAATAAGAGTTGAACATAAAACCTTGAGTCAGACGAAAGTCCTAGTGAGCAGTAAATCAACTATCAAACATACCAAAAGAGCATAAAGGGTAAAAAGGAATAGGAACCCAACCATCCCACTCCACCTCGTTCTACAGTGATAGCCCCCAGACCCACTAAGGAAAAGCAAACATAGCAAAGCAGACAGTTAAAGTAAAGCAATTATCACTCGAGTCAAGGTCGATGTTTTCCAAGTACAAACCCCCAAGGCCTAAACCAAGATCAGATAAGCACCCACAAAACACCGCTCTTGAGACCAAGTGACGATACAACCAAACATCCAAACATCCATGACTCTGGCTATCACTGTTATCATTGCCTCGATATCACCGTTAATTGAATGACCGGCTCATTATTTCATCCGTCCGTCAAGGGCTAATGGTAACCCCGGTTCTAGACATAACTCCGCACGTCATCGTGACCCGTGCCTAAGACTATCGAATCTGCCCAGAGTACTTGACCATTAACTATTAGTCTTGGGACTACCGAATCTGCCCAACGTACTCTTGCTTTGAGCATGCTAGAACCTTCAACAACGATGAGATCTCAGCCTTCTAGTCATCCTCCTCGACGACTATTTCCATACTAGCTCAAGCGCCTCTCAAGCCAACCATTATCAACAAACTCGAACCATTTCACCGAGTTATCAACATGCTTGGGATGATCCTGTCTGGATTAAACCAAGGCTATCTCATATCATGCTTTGCTTCATCGCATCATAGCAAAGTCCCATCTCAACATCATGCTTTGCCTTATCGCATCACAGCAAAGTCTCATCTTAACATCATCATCAAATCTATCCATATGAGCTTTATCATCCGCTTCATATGCCACGGGCAGGTTTCCTTATTCAAGAGCCTTTCCACTTAGCTTTTGAATCATCTCCGACCAACTTGTCCAAATCAAATCACTAATCAACTAATCAGTCAAAGCAATCATTAATCCAAGTAATCAATCATTCAAACAAGATCTAAATAAACAGTTATAATAATAATGGCAATTTCGTAAATAAAGAATTCAAATCTAACAAGCATGAATTCTAAGTAATATCTTGATGAATGAACTAGCATAGGTTAACATGTAGTAAAATGGATATCAAGACTTTATGAACGATGGATCTACATGCAGACTTAAGGAAAATGCATGAAATCACTATCTTTAACACACAAACAAGCCACCGATCCAATATACTCCTTTAGGTCCGTGTGAGAGATAACCGCCACTCACCGAATCACCTAAACACTTCAAAAGCAACAAACTTCAGATCTGGACAGCAAAGGATCTAACTTGATCCGACAAGATTCCGATTCGAACGATGAAATCTCTCTTCGATGGATGAAGATCTTCAACTTTGGATGGAAGGAAGCACTAGATTAGAGTAGAGAAAAGAAGTGGAGAAGTGTTGTAGTCGAGCCCTCAAAATAGCAGCACTTCGTCGCTTCAAAATCCGGATCCCAAAATGAAGATAGGCACTTCTATTTATAGGCTGAAATCCCTAAGTCGTTCTCCCCTATGAGTCGTTCACGACTCATCAAAGCTCACGACTTACGACTCAAGCATATGCGCGATTTAACACATGCGCGCGACTTAACTTAGACACGACCTAACGAATCAAGCCCATACGACTTACGACTTAACACACTGCCGCATTTCTCCCTAAGTCGTTTGGACGACTCAACGACTCAACACTCAACGACTCAACACAGGGGACGACTCAACACAGGGGACGACCTACCGACCTAACTACACACACGGCTTAGCGACCTACGACATAAGCCTATTACCTTAAGTCGCTCGAACAACCTAACTATAACACGGCATAACCGACCTAACCTTAACTCATTCACGACCTAAGCCATCTTCCTTAAGCCGTCCAACCAACCTATCTCCCTCTTAGGTCGTAACCCGTTCAATCTCCTAGGTCGTTGCCGCTAGTTCTCTTAGGTCGCTTAACCCCTTAAGCCGCTAACCTCTAGGTCGCTACCCTCCTTAAGTCGGTCAAATCCTATAGGTCATTCACTATTTTAAACCGGCCAATCTCTTAAGTCGCTTACTCTTAAGTCGGTCACCTTCCTTAAGTCGCTCCATCCTCTAAGTCGCTCCATGACTCATGCTACAACTCGACCCAACCCTGGACGACTCATCTTTGGACGACTTAGGCTCCAAATGACTTAAATTCTAAACGATTTAACAACACTATCAACCTAATGACAACAGTTCTACGATTCTTCGATCCGTAAAAATATGGGTGTTTACAATATACGTAAAACTTTGGTTTAAGCTTACAGCACTTATGTTCAAAACATAAATTGGTCATATAATTTGTAACGACCCGAAATTTTCTAAGCCGAAAATTCCAGATAGTTATGAAAAAGAAGAAAGAGATAAAAGAAGAAGAACAGAAACAATAACATCGCACATTCGCGGTGGATAAAATATAATAATAAATAATAACAGTTGACAAAAGAATACTATATCTGTCGATTACAATTTAATACATCAGAGTTTCACATTATATACAGTCACTGAATATTTACAATTATCATGTCTCAAATTAACAATAATATTAATACAGCGGAAATACTCTATACGATATTGGCTTCCAGCTCCCCCCCTGAGCTCCAGAACGTCCTAACCTGAAAATCTGTAATACTCGGTCTGACCCGAGCATTACATCAAAGTAACACCCGGGTCAGGCTAGAAAACCAGCGTGAGTAAATCCAACTAACATGGAATACCAAGCAATCAACTTATATAAAACCCGGGTACTCATATCAATTACAAAGCCACAATTTATTTTAGATATCACTTATTCCACACATCCATTTCCTAAATACCATGGTTTAGATTTAACAGGTCCAATTCCTTAACATCACTTCAGTAAACCTATAGATTTCACATATCAATTTATAAAAATTCGAAGTGGTTTCGGGTATTTCCCAATACCCGACCCCGGTCTCTTCGAATCTCATGTCATCATAACCCAAGTTATCAAAATGAAATACATAACATTTCATAACATAGGTATCAACTCATCCAAAGTATCCAATACCATTCAGTCATCCATAAGCAATGCTTAATCACATACAAAATAATTCAATTGATTCTAATTTGAATGTCTAACCACATTCATTTAGATTCCTGCATTCAAACTTAATCAATTCTAAACCAATTAATTTGTCAACCCTTCAATATTCATCTTAATTAATCACCCTGGATCATTTTTTTTTTCAATTTCATTCAAGTAATTATCTTAAATTAACTTCACGATATTAATTGTACTTAACCAAAATCAATAAGTAATCTTATTGATTAACTATTTAATTCCCTTAATTCTTAATTACTTATATTAATTAACTCCTCTTAAGTCACTTATTCCTGATTAATTCATCTTAATTAATCTATCTTTAATTATATCATTGATTATATAAATTAATGATTTCCAATTATATTTCAACTTATCCTAATCCACATTAATTACTTCATTCAACCACAATATTGATCTTCCTTGAATTATCTCAACCTATAATTAGCTATCCATTTATTTGCTTCATTAAATAAATCAATTTCTCTTTAATTAATCATCTCAATTAATCTCTTGATTAATTACACAAGCAACCATCTTTTATTAATTACATTAAGTATTCGCTTATCAAACCATCCATTGATTATTTTGGATTTATTAAACTTAATAGATTGACTTAACTTTAATTAATTAATTAATTCAAACTTTTAATTACTAAATTAATCGCCCCAATCATCAATTGACTGAATTAATTTATTATCCATTCTAATTACCCTACAAATTTAATGAATCACAAATCATTAAATCTTTATTAACATTAAAATGGAAACAATTTATTTTTATGATTTAAGTTTAAACAACTTAAACCCCAATATTTCGAGTCAAATTACAATTAACTTGAGAATCATCCAAAATCACAATCACCGGATCATCAATTCACAATGCATATCAAATTAGTTCAACCATTCAACCAAATATTTAAATTAATCATTTAAATTTAAATAGAAATTCAACAGAGTGAGATTTACTCACCTTTGCTTTTATTTGCAATCCATTTCATCCTCGATTTTGATTCCACGATTATTGACCTTGTATAAATATTAAACGGTTTTATTAATATTCGATCAATTTGAATAAATAAATTTTAATGATTTAAATTTAAACTAGAACTTTTCCCTTTGAAACTACATATACATTTATAAAAATAAATTATATATTCAAAAAATATAACCCTTTATAAATTCTCTCATATTCCAAATCTTATGCATATATATAGCACTAATCAATGATTTTATTTATTTTTATTATATATATATATATACACATTTGGATTTATAACTAAAATAATTAAATAAATTGTTTAAATAACTTAATCACCTTCATTATTAATCCTTAATTAAATTAACTAGCCATATAAATTTTAAAATTAATTACAGTATATCTCTCACCAGAATCGTAGACGAGCAACGAGCTTCTTCCCCATCACTGTTGAACGTCCTCAACTACAGCCATCAACAAACTGCCTTACCCCACACTCTTCGCATATAGCCTCAACATCACCCCTCGACCTCACTCCTAGCCTCACGCGACTTCGGAAATCCTCACGGCATCACCACACCTCTGCGTTCACTCCAGTATCACAATCTTGCCTTCCCCGTGAACCCCTTCGATTGTTGCGGCCTTCACTCGTGCAATCATGCTCGAACTCGCGACTGCATCGCCCTCTCGCACGCTCGAAAATCCCTAATCGACATCGCCTCTATCGCGCGCGCGTACGCGAGATCTAATCGCGGCCTGCAGTCTCCCCCCTCCCCATTCTCGCGACAACGCCCTACACCATCGTGTACGAGTTGCCACCCTGCTCTCTCTTCTTCTTTTAAAAAAAAAATAATGAATCGGTTTTGGATAATGAAGGAAAGAGGGACTCGTTTCTTACCTGTTGAAAGAAGAGGGGATGGAAAAATATTTATATAGAGAATAAGCTTCTTGAGTACGCTTTATAAAATAATATAATATTGAAAATATCTCGTTGCATAACACGAAATTCCGAACCCTGAATTAGACATGCCGACAGACGTTTATAAGGTTTTACCCGTATTCCGAACACGATGGAACGTGTTTCGGAGGCTAATTTGATTGTATGCGCGAGTTACAGACGTAAACGATCGATATTCAATTAAATCGATTAAAATAAATCTACGCGTTTCGAGCTGCCAGGGTCAAATGACAACTCCGATGGCTACGAAGATTGAAATCCGATAATAACTAACTATTACGGATCCAATGGAACTGGTTTCGTCGAATTCCGAGACTGTGCCTTGGAAGGCTATTTTTAAATTCTAATTTAAACGATATAATTTCAAAACTGAACAAATCACCTTTAAATTAAATTTCAACCATTCTATTATCTCCAGTATTATCATTATAAATTTTATAAGCCTTCAAATTATTTAAACAGGCTTAGAAATTTCAGATTCAACAATTACCCAATCTCAATTATTAAATTCAATGTTTAAACTATATAATTCAACGATTTAATTATCAAGTAAATATTGATATCTTGAATTCAAGTTAAAATTAACCTTTAAATATTTTAAAAATCAATTAACTATTCAAATTTAAATTGTTAGAAATTCTGGGTCGTCGCATTCCTCCCCCCTTAAAAGAATTTCGTCCTCGAAATTACTAGTTAGGAAGAATGGACTAATTCTCGTTTACCCTTTTCTTTCAAAATCAATAGTTCAACATCCTACCAACTATCCTTTATAAACGACTCCTTATCATTATTACTAACTTTCCATACTCTCCCAAAGTTTCCAAACAATACTCTTTTCTCAATCGTTCAAATTTCAATTTAAAACTAAATTTAGAATTATCAAAAATTTCCTAACTCTCTAAATTCCCGAAAATTTTTACCAGCGTCTCCTTTGCGCGGTTAGCTCGGTACAACTACAAAAGGCCTCTACGGGCTTCCAAATTCCAAAATAAAACGAAAAGCCAAGTGGCTACATCAAAAACCCAATCCAATATCATCTAGTAATTTAAATACGTACCTTTTTGTCGGGCAATTCAAATTTATCTTTTGGGATCAAATCCAATTTCCTTTTCCCCATTTAATACCTGCATATCTTATTTAGCAACAATATTCGATCGAAACTTTACAAATCATTTTATACATTCTCTTATATAGGTTTTCATTTTACTTCTATTCAAATTCGTTTTTCCCGTTTTAATATGAATTCAACTTATTTCAATATTGAATATTAATTTTTTTATTTTCCATTTATAACTGAGTCTTATTAGTTCCATCTACTAATCCATTTCAGTTTCATATTTAAAATCGTTTAATTGCTTAACACAAATTTTCTCAAAAAATTTCTAACTCCCAAAATTTTTGGAAAATTTTGGCAGAGTCTCCTTTGTACGGAGGAGCTTTTGAAATTTGACAAGAGATATAAATATATATACATCGACCCACCCGGTCGGAAAAGGCAAAAACAGTTCATATTTCCTATTTTTATTGCATAGGCGTACCTTATTTAGCATTTTGAGCATGCGGCTTACTTATTTTAGCAATTAGTGCATCCAAATCCAGCCAAACGGCCTTCAGGTACCTGTACTTACCCAATTTAAACATATAAACACTATATATATGAAGTCTATTAGCATTTCACTTATATTCAATAGCTAAACACATGTATATCATAAGCAACAAGCACCAAAACGCTTTCCATAAGCGATTTATATAATTTTAAAGCTAAATCAATTGCTTTCAACCAATTCATATGCCATTTCATCCAATTTCAATGGTTTGGAACTCAATTTCTTACATTCCATTGATTTTTAACCCAAACAAGCTCATATTCATTTCAAATGATTCAGAACCAATTTTATTTAATCTCTATCGACTCATAGCATTTTAATTACTTTCATTTACGCCGAACGACAACCATTTTTATGCAATTTCGACGATATTCGTTTAATAGAGTACCTATTTTAGTTTATAATTACTTTAAATTACCTTTCAACTCATCCTGTAATTAATTCCACTTCATTTCTAATTTATTCACCAACTATTCATTGTATTTCATTTCATTTCCGCAATTGTTCCATTCAAAATAATTTGTTAAGCTTGACACATCCAATACTTATAAATCAATAACCATTTCCCAAATTAAATCAAATCCAATTTTTTATCGAATGGGCTTTCACCCTTATTCGAAACCAAGCTTCCATAAATTTTAAACTTAAGTTAATTTACTTTAATTTATTCCAACATCAAACTTAAGTTTACTTCTATTTGATTTTCATTTAATCAACTTCCATTAAATTTAGTTAGCCCATCCATTTTAAATTTTAATTTCAAATTCACCTTCTCAATTTATCAGAATAATATTCAAGCACAAACTTAACTCATTTACACTTCAAATTAATATGCCTCCGAACTTAAGTTCAGTGTGATAATCCAATTCCAATCACAACTTTGGTTTAATTTTTATTCTATCAGACTTCATCCATTTATTATTTAACTCAGTTAACCCATTTTAATTTTTTTTTCATTTATTTACTTAATTCATTATCGAGTTTATTTTATTAATACAAGCCATTTTCAATTTATTCTATTCACTTGTGTTTTGTTGCAATTCAAACCATGACTATTATAAATAAATTTCCTATGGCGACACTTCTCTTATATCTAATTTACTTACAACTTTCGTTAAATATTATTCATATCACACTTGAATTTTATTTGTAATTCAAACCACCACTATTTGATCCAACTCTATTTTATTTTTATTTTTATAGCACCTCTACTTATATAATTCATTATCAAACCCAAGTCGAATTCTATTTACAAATTCGTATTCATTTCCAAACCCATTATCACTTACAACCCATTTATTTATCCAAGTTAATTTTATTAATATACTCAACCAAATAATTATTTAGCCAATTAGCTTACTTTCAACTTCTAAATCAATGTTTGATTTTAATTACAAATTCACTTTATTAAAATTCTAGTTTGGATTCCCTTTATTTTCCAAAATTCCAACATCTTTATTTTAAAAAATTTAGAAATGTTTTTAAATTCACATCATACTTAATAAAATAGCTCTTTATAAAAATACTTCTTATAACTCGATGTCTCAACCAGTCCATCCGTGTTCTCACAGAAATTCAGTCATACGTTGATCAGGCGTAGGACTGAAAATCTATAAGTACTTGGTAAACCTGTTTTCAACACCCAGTGAAAATACTTGGAAAATAATTTTATTGAAAATATTGAAAACAGTTTTTGAAAATAGAGGAAATATCTTTGGTGAGAATGCTCTGGAAATCATCACTCCCATCCATGGTCGCAGTTAACCCGATGGTTACGTTGCAATCCCGATAAAATCCATAGATAACTGTTGGCCTCCGTGCCCCTCGATTACACCATGGAACCCACGACAGATCGCAGCTACAACTGGGGTTATGTAGCTATCGCAGTAAAAACCCATATAACTGTAGGCATCAGCGCCATCGAATTTCGCTGCCAAAAATGAAACTTCTCCACTTCACTTGACCATAGATCGCAGTCTACCGATGTTGCGTTGCCTTCCCGGCAAAATCAAGTGTAGACCGTTGGCACTCATCCTCCACACGATTTCGCTATGGTTCCCACAGTAGATCGCGGCGACATCGAGTTACACTGTCGTCACAGCATAACCCAAATGCCTCTGTAGGCATCAGCACCCTCGACTTTCGCTACCCAATAATCCTCAGGAACTAGTTTTGTCCGGACTCCTCGCAGGATCAACTTTAGAAACCCCCCCCCTTGGGGCACAAGGCAGCACCACCCAGTGGCACTCCTGAGAAGTTCATTTCAAGGGAGCGCCTTTTTCCCCAGAGCCATCATCAAAACGTTTTATACTATACACATATAGTATCTTCAAATCATACACCTAGTATGATATCATACAAAGCTCCTTTACACAAAATCGATTATCCCAAAATCGATAATTCTCAAATTAGGCTTTCCAAATTCCAATATTGATTTTACTCAAAAATCAAAAGCTTTTCCAAATCCAAAGGTTCTCAAAACCTTTTCCAAAATCCTCATAAGATCCTTTATATATATACAGATATATATAATTTTTTAAAGCTTTGGATCATTTCCAACTTGTATAAAACCCTTTTATACTTCAAACACTTTCAAAAATCCTTTTCTTCCGGCAATAGATTTAACAAGGAAATATTTATCTTATGTAACAAAGATATATATAACTTTGTTTATTCAAATCAAATATTCAAATTTGATTACTCTTTCCAAAATCAATTTCATTCAAATCTGTACGATGTACACATATCATCCGTACGCTATACCAATCTGATCGCTCACTCGATCACACACTTTCACTTCCAAACTAGTATCGTCCACCCGACTTTCTAGTGCAGACACAGATCTAGTTTCTGGATTAGAAACTGTCATTCTCCTTGCATAGTCCTAACTATGATAGAGAATATCCAGAACCAATCAACATTCCATATCCAGGTTCGCCATCAAAAATCGAGTGAAAAATCCCAACTCGGATCGATAACTATCTCGAAATTCTGTGCTCGAATCTGGATCAAACCACTATGTGAATAGAATAATATACGTACATCCTACGTATTTATTTCCATTGATTATTAGCCAAATCAATCCCATTTCTATTCTCATTCACTTAAATTTTCACTCACTTATTCCCATTTCCCTTAATCTCCATTTGGATTATCACTTCAATTCTTATCTCAGTTGGGTATTAAATCAATAACAGTTTGAACTCCAACCAGTTTATTTTTAGAAAAATAGCTTGAAATTTTTTAAAAATAAATAAGTAGTTGAAAAATAATTATTAGTTTGCAAAATAGCTATAAAATAGTTAACCAATTGTAAAATAGTTGGAAAATAGTTAAATAGTTTCAGAAATTTTAGATAATTGCAAAATAGTTGTAAAATAGCAATTTATTTGTAAAATAGTTGAAAAATAGCAATTAGTTTAGAAAACAGTTGAAAAATGATTAAATAGCTTCAAAAATAATTGTAAAACAAGTATAAAATAATTTGGCTTTAAGAAAGAAAGGTTGTATATATTTAATAGTTTAGAAAAAAATAAGTTTATATCAAACAATTTATATTGAAACTAGTCAAGAGTCAACTGTTCACTTCCCCAACAATCCAATGTAAATTTCCACTTCCATTTAAATTTATCCAATTCCAATTTGAATAACTCCAATTTCCATTGAAATTTATTTAATCCCAATTCAAGCTTGAACTGATTCAATTTCAATCTTGAGTTTAAACTATCTCGAATTATATAAATTCGAGTTAAACTCTCAAAGGTTGGTTTACCTTCTTAACCAAATTGACTTTTATTTAAAGTTTTTTTTTTTACAAATTTTATTTTGAGCCCAATTCTCAAAATTCCAATTTATATTGTCTTTACTTATGTATCTCAAAGTTCAAATAAGAATTCAACACAATTTTATTTTAAAATTTTAATTTATTACTCAATTTTATCTTTCAGTTTGAAGCCGGTTCTTAAATAAGTTTATTTTACAATTCAATTATTCAAATTTATATTATTTATACAATACCATTCTCAATTTAAAAATTTTATTAACAAAAGGATGATATCATCCAATTTATTTTAAAACGTCCATTCATTTTCAATTTTTAAATCTCAAACCCGTTTTGAGATCACACAAATTCCCAGTTCAAATCAACCATTTCACTTTCCAAATTCAATTCCAATTTCATCTTGAAATTTCCAATGCGGGTTGCTTGTTAACTTATTTAACTTTTTCCAAAGTTAAATTTCAATTTACTTAATCCAATCAACCTTACTCAAGTTGAATTCCCACTTCAAATTTCAAAATTCTTTCCCTCTTATAGGTTCAAAACTTATATTACATCACGCTTCAGGGAAAACTCAAAACTCAACACCTTAGAGTTTATTTCCAATTATCTTTGATATCATGTATATTCGTACATATACACATATTTATTTCTTGGCCCTCCCAGCCATGTTTTAAAATTTTAAACCATCCTTGGTTTCAAATTCAAATCAAACTTCAAACAAACCATTGTTTTCAACAATTCCCAATTATCCAAATAATGCTTATTTATTATTTTCCACTACTTTGAAACAAAATTTTCAAATTCTGGGACCAGATTTAAAATTTCATTTTCAATCACTTAAATTTTAATTTAGTTGTATTTCTATTTCTACTTAATTTAATTCCAATTCAAGACTTCAGTTTGGTTGTATTATATTACTTCTTAATTTTAAATTTCAACAATTAACAACCAATCACCTTAATATTTATTAGAAGAAAATATTGCCGTATATATCAATATATATATATATATATATATATATATTTATATAAAATCATTTAAAACCTTTATATCAGAAAATAACAAGTACGCTCTCATATATATATTCTCAACTCATTCTAGAGTACTACGGACTCTATTAAATGAGTAATCCCCACCCGAGCCAAGGTTCTCGCTTAACCTTTCAGGTCCGATACCAAATGTAACGACCCGAAATTTTCTAAGCCGAAAATTCTAGATAGTTATGAAAAAGAAGAAAGAGATAGAAGAAGAAGAACAGAAACAATAACATCGCACATTCGCAGCGGATAAAATATAATAATAAATAATAATAGTTGACAAAAGAATACTATATCTGTCGATTACAATTTAATACATCAGAGTTTCACATTATATACAGTCACTGAATATTTACAATTATCATGTCTCAGATTAACAATAATATTAATACAGCGGAAATACTCTATACGATATTGCCTTCCAGCTCGCCTCCTGAGCTCCAGAACGTCCTAACCTGAAAATCTGTAATACTCGGTCTGACCCGAGCATTACATCAAAGTAACACCCGGGTCAGGCTGGAAAACCAACGTGAGTAAATCCAACTAACATGGAATACCAAGCAATCAACTTATATAAAACCCGGGTACTCGTATCAATTACAAAGCCATAATTTATTTTAGACATCACTTATTCCACACATCCATTTCCTAAATACCATGGTTTAGATTTAACAGGTCCAATTCCTTAACATCACTTCAGTAAACCTATAGATTTCACATATCAATTTATAAAAATTCGAAGTGGTTTCGGGTATTTCCCAATACCCGACCCCGGTCTCTTCGAATCTCATGTCATCATAACCCAAGTTATCAAAATGAAATACATAACATTTCATAACATAAGTATCAACTCATCCAAAGTATCCAATACCATTCAATCATCTATAAGCAATGCTTAATCACATACAAAATAATTCAATTGATTCTAATTTGAATGTCTAACCCATTCATTTAGATTCCTGCATTCAAACTTAATCAATTCTAAACCAATTAATTTGTCAACCCTTCACTATTCATCTTAATTAATCACCCAGGATCAAATTTTTTTTTTTCAATTTCATTCAAGTAATTACCTTAAATTAACTTCACGATATTAATTGTACTTAACCAAAATCAATAAGTAATCTTATTGATTAACTATTTAATTCCCTTAATTCTTAATTACTAATATTAATTAACCCCTCTTAAGTCACTTATTCCTGATTAATTCATCTTAATTAATCTATCTTTGATTATATCGTTGATTATATAAATTAATGATTTCCAATTATATTTCAACTTATCCTAATCCACATTAATTACTTCATTCAACCACAATATTGATCTTCCTTGAATTATCTCAACCTATAATTAGCTATCCATTTATTTGCTTCATTAAATAAATCAATTTCTCTTTAATTAATCATCTCAATTAATCTCTTGATTAATTACACAAGCAACCATCTTTTATTAATTACATTAAGTATTCGCTTATCAAACCATCCATTGATTATTCTGGATTTATTAAACGTAATAGATTGACTTAACTTTAATTAATGTATTAATTCAAACTTTTAATTACTAAATTAATCGCCCCAATCATCAATTGACTGAATTAATTTATTATCCATTCTAATTACCCTACAAATTTAATGAATCACAAATCATTAAATCTTTATTAACATTAAAATGGAAACAATTTATTTTTATGATTTAAGTTTAAACAACTTAAACCCCAATATTTCGAGTCAAATTACAATTAACTCGAGAATCATCCAAAATCACAATCACCGGATCATCAATTCACAGTGCATATCAAATTAGTTCAACCATTCAACCAAATATTTAAATTTAACCATTTAAATTTAAATAGAAAGTCAACAGAGTGAGATTTACTCACCTTTGCTTTTATTTGCAATCCATTTCATCCTCGATTTTGATTCCGCGATTATTGACCTTGTATAAATATTAAAGGGTTTTATTAATATTCGATCAATTTGAATAAATAAATTTTAATGATTTAAATTTAAACTAGAACTTTTCCCTTTGAAACTACATATACATTTATAAAAATAAATTATATATTCCAAAAATCTAACCCTTTATAAATTCTCTCATATTCCAAATCTTATGCATATATATATAGCACTAATCAATGATTTTATTTATTTTTATTATATATATCTATATATTTGGATTTATAACTAAAATAATTAAATAAATTGTTTAAATAACTTAATCACCTTCATTATTAATCCTTAATTAAATTAACTAGCCATATAAATTTTAAAATTAATATAGTATATCTCTCACCAGAATCGCAGACGAGCAGCGAGCTTCTTCCCCATCACTGTCAAACGTCCTCAACTACAGCCATCAACAAACTGCCTTACCCAACACTCTTCGCCTATGGCCTCAACATCACCCCTCGACCTCACTCCCAGCCTCACGCGACTTCGGAAATCCTCACGGCATCACCACACCTCTGCGTCCACTCCAGTATCATAATCTTGCCTTCCCCGTGAACCCCTTCGATTGTTGCGACCTTCACTCGTGGAATCGTGCTCGAGCTCGTGACTGCGTCGCCACCTTGCACGCTTGAAAATCCCTAATCGACATCGCCTCTATCGTGCGCGCGTACGCAAGATCCAATCACGGCCTGCAGTCTCCCCTCATTCTCGCGACAACGCCCTACACCATCGTGTACGAGTCGCCCCCCTGTTCTCTCTTCTTCTTCTTTTTTTTAAACAAAATGAATCGGTTTTGGATAATGAAGGAAAGAGGGGCTCGTTTCTTACCTGTTGAAAGATGAGGGGATGGAAAAATATTTATTTAGAGAATAAGCTTCTTGAGTACGCTTTATAAAATAATATAATATTGAAAATATCTCGTTGCATAACACGAAATTCCGAACCCCGAATTAGACATGCCGACAGACGTTTATAAGGTTTTACCTGTATTCCGAACACGATGGAACGTGTTTCGGAGGCTAATTTGATTGTATGCGCGAGTTACAGACGTAAACGATCGATATTCAATTAAATCGATTAAAATAAATCCGCACGTTTCGAGCTGCCAGGGTCAAATGACAACTCCGATGGCTACGAAAATTGAAATCCGATAATAACTAACTATTACGGATCCAATGGAACTGGTTTCGTCGAATTCCGAGACTGTGCCCCGGAAGGCTATTTTTAAATTCCAATTTAAACGATATAATTTCAAAACTGAACAAATCACCTTTAAATTGAATTTCAACCATTCTATTATCTCTGGTATTATCATTATAAATTTTATAAGCCTTCAAATTATTTAAACAGGCTTAGAAATTTCAGATTCAACAATTACCCAATCTCAATTATTAAATTCAATGTTTAAACTATATAATTCAACGATTTAATTATCAAGTAAATATTGATATCTTGAATTCAAGTTAAAATTAACCTTTAAATATTTTAAAAATCAATTAACTATTCAAATTTAAATTGCTAGAAATTCCGGGTCGTCACATAATTACTACCATTCCCAAACTCCTTTTATAGTGATTCATACAAGATCCTTCATATAAAATTCTTACACGTAGTCTTTCAACTTGCAACTACCAACTCCTTGGCCTAGGATATGTTGGAGTTTCTTACAAAACCTTATCTTTTATGATTATGTAAACCATGCTTTAGATGAAATTAACTTAAATTTTTTTATTATTCTTAAGTAAATAACTTTATATAAAGATGTTAACTCAACTTCACTCATATTTAGTTGTACTATGTTCAATAAATTTCAATTACTCCTTATCAATACTTCATTATGTATCATAGGGAAGAGTGATGTAACCCGCTCTTCATAACACCCAAAAATATGCACCTTACAACATCGCACAACTTTCAAATACCATAAAAGAAAAGCAGTCGAGGTAAAATAGTACAAAACACTAAACCAAGACATCGATAAGATCTCACAACAGAACGATAACATATAATATATTCAATATACATGGACAGAATAGAATAAAAACATATAAGAGACTGCATTAGTGTAACTGTAACAACCCTGGTTTAGTGATTACTTGTAAGTATTAAATTATAATTGTAGTTATAATTTAATACTGAGAATCAAAAATAATTTTGAGAATTTAAATTGTTTACTTTGAATGAACAATGAATTTTGGGAATAAAAAGAGAAAATAACGTTCTGGAGCTTTATTATAGTGGTTTGAGTTAATAATAAGTGGAAGATGGTTTTTATTTGGTGATAGTTCAATAATTTTATTAATTATTGTGATTTGCTTCTTTTAATAAAAAAAAATTAAAAGGAGTATTTGATTTTTTTTAAAGAGTGTTATATTAAATAAAAAGGTGAAATTAGGTTTAAAAATATGATTTGGTCATAAAATTGTGTTAAAATGATTGGTTGCATTTTATTACACAAGAAGATTATTTTTGTGTAATTTTTGGGATTAAAAATAGTGGTTTATGTAATTATAAGTATAATTGGCTACTTATTTAAAAATAAGGATTTTTAATAATAGAAATATTTTCATAACCAAATTTACCTTTTATTTAGTACAAAATACTTTAATTAACACGTAAACAAGGTTTCATAATTTTATCATGTGAAAACTTTGAAACATTTGATGTTTGTTTAAAAACATAAGAGTTCACAAGTGTATTAAGTGAAAAATGAATTAATTTAGGCTATTTCTTTTATTAATGGGTCTTAAGCCCATCTAGTCACTAGTCTCTAGAAAGAAATGAGGAATATCTCATCTTCCTTCTACGTACAGTTCACATAGTGAGAAACCTGAGAAACCCAATTTCTCTTGCAAACCCTAGCCAAAATTCATCAGATCAAACTCAAATCTTGTGTTTTTTAAAGCAAAATTGGAGCTAAATCAATAGGTAATCAAAATCTAAAACCATTTATTCATCAAAAATCAAGTTTTGAAAGTGTTTCTTTGTTAACAGTACTTGTTCTTCGTGCAAGTCATTGTTTCAAGTTTATACAGGTTAATTGAAGCTTCCTCCTTCTTAAAGCTTGTCTAATTCAACACATATTCCAGTTATATTTTCTCTACAGCAAGGTGAGTATCAAAAATCTCAATTTTCTAGCTTTGATTGAGATTTCAAGGTAGAAATCTCAATTTCGTTTATTGCATTTCATTTGTGAATCACTGTCAGTAAATTGTGCATATCTCTTTCGTTTTTAAACGGAATTCGATTTTCTTTGAAGTTCTGGAAAGCCTGAAAAGATTGTGGCAACTTTCATGTTGAAAACATTCGAAAATTTTGAGCATAGATGATTGAAAAACCCAAAACAATCTTGCTGCTCTGTCACTGTAAAATTGTGATTTTCTGTGCTAAGTGCTGTTAGAAATTTAAACATATCTTTTTCGTTTGATGTCGGAATTTGATGATTCATGATGCTCCTGAAAGCTTAGATTATATGCTATAATTTTCATGTTTTGAGTTTTGTCAAATTTTGATGTTTACATGGTCGGAAGTTCATTCTAGTATCGCTGTCCCGAAACTAAAACAACAGCTGTAGTGAAATTCATATCTGAAATTTGTTTTGGCCATATCTTTCATGTTTCTTATCCAAATTTAATAATTCAAGATGTTCCAAAAAGCTTAGACTTTGTGCTAGAAGTTTTATGTTTTGAATTTTTTGAAATTTCGAAGTTAGCTTGGTCAAAACTATATTTGTTTGTTGCTGTCTCGAGAGCAAAACGACAGCAATAACAATCATTGAACTGAGAATTGTATTGGCTTATTTTTGCTCTCATTCTTGTTCGATTTTGATGTTGTTTTTGAGATGTTTTGAGAGCTATGATGCCTATCAATAGGCTAGCTATATTTAGAGAATTTGAAACGCAAATTTAAATAGAATTTGAATTGACTTTGGGTTAAATTTGAATTGAATTCGTATTGAATTCAAGTTATCGGTCTTGAGTAATCTCTCTTGTTTTTCATTATTTTCGAGCATGATTTTCACTAAACCATTTTGAAGTGATTTTTGAAATAAATGGACATTTTAAATTATTATTACATTGCACTTTAAAATTATTTTTCTAATATAAAATCTATTTATTTCCTATAATAAAGAAATTTTAAATATTGGTTTTATTAATATTTTCCGGAAAAAGTTTTAAAAGCTTGTTTTCTCAAATAAATTATTTTATATATAAAATACACACTTTTATACTATTCGAACGTATGAGAAAGAGAATTAAACGATTTAGTAAAACACGTGGTATGGGACATGTGCGTTCACTATTTCGGTTAATTCCGGACTTGTACGATCGAAGCTATTTGAGATTTTTGATTCTGAGATATTCTGCTATTTTATGGCGTATTTTGAGTTTTAAAATTCCTATATATTGGACTTATTTAAGATGTCCAATATTTGACAAGTATTATGGTTTGAGATCTCCTATGTAAGAGTATGGTCGATGAGAACCATCACGATGTTTTATTTACTTGTCAATGATATAAGGCAAGTCTTGAGTATATGATTTCATATTTTGAGATTTATGGTTTATGAGGAACCATCACGATGTTTTAACTTGTCGATGAAATGAGACAAGTTACGATGTTATTTAATACTTGTCGATGAGATGAGACGAGTATGATGTCTCTTTATCACTCGCCAATGAGATGAGGCGAGATATGATTTTATGAGTTTTATGATGTTCCTAGTGTGGCACCGACTAGCGGCTAGTAAATCGCTAAGTGCGAACGAGTGGTATGGGACACGTTAACACTTTTCGGATTCCTATCCATGAGTTTGTGACACATTCACGATGTTTACATAACAGAACTGCTTTGAGAGGTG
The DNA here is from genome assembly GCA_030765085.1 of Allium cepa. NCBI lineage: Eukaryota > Viridiplantae > Streptophyta > Magnoliopsida > Asparagales > Amaryllidaceae > Allium > Allium cepa. The sequence goes on from CM060931.1 coordinate 449,978,551, forward strand.
TCAGCGACCTTGTCGTGCGGACGAACTGCTTAGGGAGGTGTTAGCGACCTTGTTAGGGCTGACAAAATAGCTTGGAGAGGTGTCGTCGACCTTGTCATGAGGACAAACTGCTTAGGGAGGTGTTAGCGACCTTGTTAGGGCTGACAAAATAGCTTGGAGAGGTATCAGCGACCTTGTCATGACGACGAACTGCTTTGAGAGGTGTTAGCGACCTTGTCAGAGGCTTCGGCCATCTGAGAATGGCACGTGCAGCATCGCTTCGGCATGCAAATGGGATTTGGCCAATCTAGGGAATTTTTATAAGTTTATGATTTCGATTTCACCAATTTTGAGATGATGAATTTACTTATAGCCTTGAGTTAGAGAAAGGCATATATATATGTTGTTTTATGGTGATTTCGATATGGGGATTATAAACACTTATTGAGTTTCATGAGTTTTGATTTGGAGATTTTTCATCGGCGATTGTTTATATTATTTGAGCGTTATTGTCGAGTTTACCTCTTTTGAGGTCTTTGTATACTTAAATGACATTGTTCACTTAAGTCATGATTATGTGATCTTTCTATTGCCTCTTCTCATTTGAGAAGAATCACCACCTTGTATCTTATGCTTCATATTATCGTCTATCCTTCTTAACTGATTGTTTTAGCTAGACTGACCCGCGTATTTTATACTCGGGTCAGACCGAGTTGTTTCAGGTCAGCTATCAGTTCGGGACTTAGCTTTGATGCATCTGCTTGGATATCAACCTAGCACTTTTGTGTAGTTTATATTTCTTTCCGCTTGCCTCTGATATGCATTTGATTTGATGTATATGTTATGGTCGAGTACCACCTTTATTGTATTCATATTGTATTGTACTAAACATGTATCGGTGTATATGTATATATATGATGTCGATTACTATTCTGTGATGTGCTTTACATTTAGTTATTGTATTTTGTTCTAATAGATCCGTCAACCACCTATAGTTTTGGATTAAACATTTACTGTGTATGTCGATCCATTGAGATAGAAAAGGAAAAAATTATATTGCATTTATCAACGTATTCAGTAGATGTTTAAGACAAAGTTATAGATGGTCGCCCTTAACCAGCCCTATTCTCCGCTTTAGTAGACGGAATTACTCGTTAATTCTCTTTACTAAGGTGGGTCTCGAGGTGGGGCGTTACAGTAACATCCCCCAACTTGAGGTCCAACACTAAGTGGTATGGATGCCGCAGTCATCTGCAATTATCAATTTTCAATGACAAAATGTGGCTATGTTAATCATTTTGATAATGCTAGAAACACATGAATATGGAAATTCAATATATTTTTAAAATAGATTTTTTCATTATGTTTCATAATAAGATTTCAATTTCATTACGTAATCCTGATTCGCAAACCACATTCAGAGAAAATATAATTATTACAACATATTCTTAGAGCAACATATGATGATGCCCCCTTGGATGATCAGAGTCAAATATTAGGCATTTAATACAACTTGTCATTACAACAAAAAACAGAATCGAAACATAGAGGAAAATAGATATATAGCTCCAACTAGCTAGATGGCCTTCTGCACATCTTTCGTAGCTCATTCGTCTAAAGTGAACCTGAAAAGCCCTTACTCTCAACCTACTCAAATGAGTACCCGAGAGTTTGAGGGGAAAACAAAGACTTCAGATCAGACAAAAAGTATGGTGTGAATAATAATCTACCGTCTCAAAGCTATAGATATCTAGTGAGACCACGTCGTTATGAGAAACGGGTTCCCATTACCGGTACATAATTAAACATCGAAATAATATACTGAGCTTCTGCATCCACATTGGTTATAACAGAATAATAGGACAGTGTATAAGCAGGTCATATGTACTGGATTACCCATCCCCCATTTATTAGACTCCCATCTATGTTCCTATCGACTAGCCATCTTATATTCATGTAATCTATGCATCCCAAATTTTATACTTAAACTAATGTTGACTATCCATCTCATATTTTATCATTTAAACTGATGCGGACTTTCCATCTCACATCTCATAGTTTTCCTAGGATGACTATGAACCCTTAGATTAACCAATAAAAAGCCTATCCATCTTTGGCATAATGTAGAGTATCCATCATACATCCCATAGTTTTCCTAGGATGACTATGAATCCATCACTTGGCCATTAATTCATGTTATCCACATGTTTCTATTTATTCCACATTACCCACATGCTCAACATTAATCCATGCAATCCACATGTATAACTTATTTCTATTGGTGTCCCCAATTAAGTTATTTTCCCTTAGTTATTTAAATTTCATGGAGACATATATTAGTAACCCCCAAAAGATTTCATGTCAGACTCATTAAGAAATACATTATTATCCATATGGTTCAAAGTCAAAATCATGGAACAAATGGCTCTCCCCTGTTTATAAGCTTGATATGCATTAACGTTGACATATATACCATGTCGATGTAAAGCATAAGGCACTCCGCCTATTTTAAGACCCGATAACTAAAACATGAGACATCACGAACTTCAATGACAGTAAAGTCATGGATCCTCAAGATACGTAAGCTATCCACCTATAAGAAACTCAAAGAGTAGTTAAAATAGGCATGAGGTAAGGTCGATAATAGGTAAAAAGCGGTACAAGGTAAACTCGATGACAAGTCAAAAGCGATCCGGTTAGCTCAACAACAAGTTGAAAGTAGCATGGGGGTAGGCTTCATGACCATCTGGGTCTTCGAGGCCCAATGCTTGAAGTCACTTATAAAATTGCGCGACAATAATGTTATAAAAGTTGGAAAGTATAAACATTGACATTGCCATATAATAACCCCCCCGGGAACATGCCTAAATTTTGACCCAGAAAAGGCCCATAAAAACTTAGATTCATTCTAAGGCAAGCAGTTGGCAGTAAAAAGATATAGCATCGCAGAGCCACAACTAAAATTTCATAACTCATAACAAATGGAACAAAATATAATAGTAAAGTGTACCGTTTATTCAAAACCATAAAAATGTCACAACACAAAATCCCATAAAAACCGTAACATAACATCTGTTACAAAAATTGTTTAAACTCATGGGTACACATAAAAGCAAACAATAATAAATATTGCCACTAGCCAACCTTCCCCATCTCTAAGCATCATCACCACAATCACTCCGTCCTTAACATGTGTTGTAATGAGGAGGGAGTTAGAACAACAAGTACCTAGTGGCTGAAAACCTCGAGTCTTACCTTTTCAGTACTTAGGTAGTATATTTCAAAATAAGAATATGTCTACAAACATAAAACCATTAAAGTCATTTAATACTTCTTTTAAGGAATGGAGATGTGTCCAACCACTTAATACCTTCCATTCTAGCACCAGGTTTCTAAAATCCCATATCCCAATCATACGTCATAAATAGCTAATAATGTGAAAGACGGTACCCAAGCCACTTAGTATTTCCAAGTGGAAAATTGGCAGACTCTGATCATTTAAGACCTTATTTAAGGCAGAACCCATCATTTAAGACATATCCAGAAGCATGCTCCTTAATGGTACTATCTAGCTAACATCATATGGAATCTAAGGCTACTTAATACTTCCAAGTGGAGCAGACTCTGGTCATTTAAGACCTTAATTAAGGTAGAAACTATCATTTAAGACCTATTTCCAGAATAGCACTCCTGTAGAGATACCACTTAATGTGTCCCCCTGGCCATTTATGACTTCATCTGGGGAAAAGAGGCAGGTCCAATAACTTAATACCTCAAAACTCCAAAGCAGGCCCTTTGTTTTATGGCCATTATTCATAATGACGTCTCACATTAGTCTATTATTCATAAGAGTTGGTAGCTAGATTATCTGGGCTTATTTCCCTATAAAATTTAGGACCAACCTCGCGTCATTACTGTTAACTCCGCCTCGACCATGACTTACCGATCTAGTGCATCAAGAGGTTCCGACCTAACAGTTAGAAGCATGCCGACTTAAGGCTTAACAGGGGTACCGACCTAAGGCCTAAGGGGTATGCCGACCTAACACTCAACATAGATACCGACCTAACTGCCTTATCAGGGAGACTGACTTAAGGCTCAAAGGGTTACCGACTTAAGGGTTTGAGAGGCATACCGACTTAAGAAATACCGAGTTAAGGCTAAAACAGTGGACGACCTAACGTGGGTACTGGCTTAAGACTCAGAGCATGCCGACTTAATAGGAAGGCCGACCTAAGGCCTAAAAGAGATGCCAACTCAGCGACTTGACCGAGTTACCGATCTAATGTTTTACCAAGCTGGCGACCTAGAATAGTTGCCGACCCAAGTCACAACCGATTTAGGACCAATGTTAGCTCGTTCACGACTCAAGAAAAGGAAGATGAGTTCAATGCAGCTACTCAGCACAGCAGCCTCTTAACTCGTGCACGATTCAGCTCCCAGTTATCTCGGTCACGACTCACGACCTAATTTGAGTCGTGAACGACTTAAAGCTATTAAATGCAAACCCGAGGCCATATTACTAAGAAGGGGTGGTGTTGACTCGGAGGCGACCTAGGACTTGTGCAAGTGAACTCTTGTGAAGCCATGAAGGGGCCAGATGGACCGGCCACGACTCATATTAAGTCGGCTACGACTTAACTTAAATCGGCCACGACTTAGGACTTGGCAATAATTCCAGACCGGAACTTTCTATAAATAGACAACCACCTCCAACATTGAGGGGACTTTTGGCACATTCTCTTCATACACCGTTACCTTGCTGCATTGAGAACTTCATCAACACTTAGAGCTTTCAAGATTAGAGGAATACATCAAAGAACTTCACGAAGAAACCACACATCTTCAACGTGAATTTAAGGACTTTAATCGACATGGAAGCTTAAGCTACTTGTTCCAAATCACTTGCAACTTGAAGTATATTGTACTTGAGAAGAATTGTATCAGCTTGTAACGGGATTATTAATAAAAGTACTTAGAGTGGACGTAGGCTATAGCCTTAAGCCGAACCACTATAAAATTGTTGTTGTTTACTGCTTTTCGCTATTACTTGCTTGTAATTCTTTCCCGATCTATCGGGTGGTGCTTTCACAACTATACTTCATACACCGGGGTGTTAGCGTTCACATTTTATCGTTAACATTTTTGGTGCTTTTCGCTATTACAAGTCGCTTATTTTATTTCGATATGTGAAATACTCTGAGAATATCACTAAGATTATCGATCTAAATTTTCAGGCAATCAATGCCAAGCTGATTCATTGCAATATCAAGCAACCCTTGGTAGCATTCAAAAGCAAGCCTTAAACAACAGAATTCCAGGGTCAAATCCTGAATAAGAAGTACTCTAAGCAAACAAATAAGATTTGGCTAGAGTATGTTTCTTTAGTTAAAACCACCACCTCAGAAGAAGATGATGCACACTCAAAGACGGCACTAAGGAATTGCTAATATAATCAATCAAATTCACAACTGTCAAAAGAGAACCAATTCCAAGAACTTGGAACAGCAACCATTTACATCCATATTTTACATGAAAACTTTGCTGAAATATTGCAAAGAATTTACAAATATATGATTCTCTTGTTAAGGGCAATTGCAAGGCAGGCAAATAACAAAAGCTATAAAGTGGATATAGGCCCAGTTTCGGCTAAACCGCTATAATTCTTGTGTTCACTACTACTATAAACTGCTTTGTTTTATTTCGGCATATGAAATACGTTAATCGTGTTACTAAAAAAATGATTTAATAATGCAGGCCATAAAAACAAAGCTTACCAGTCACAAGACCAAGTGATCCGCGACATCATCCAGCAGTCAAGCACTGAGCCATTCAAAATTCCCATATTCAAATCCTACAAAAGGAGAACTTCAGACGAAAGTAAGCAAGGTGGATAGAAGCAGATCATATATAGCTAACTACAAATGCTTGAACAAACAAACAGCAAGTTAAAGAACCTATATCTGCCACCACCAATTTGCTTAACTATAAAATATACTCCTTTGGGTAAGGGAGAGGCTTGGCAGCTGAAAGTGGTGACACTTGCGAAGCAATGGGGATTGTCAACATGAATCAATGACAAAGAGACATGCGAGAGTAAGCGTCAGCCAGCAAAAAGAATATTTCAGAAGCACAAGCCCTCTTTGAAGGCATAACTCCTCAGAGGATAAAGACCTCAAGCGGGCTTCACCGAAAAGAAAAAAAAAGGCGTCTTTCTCGTTACAAAGTCATGGAGTTATTGGTCGACACACTCCCGAGAATCCATCCAACCGAGAAAAGGAAACTCCAAACTTCCTGACAATAACCCTACTTAGGGGCACGCATTTCACCACACCCGGTCAACATACTCCCGTGAGATGAAATGTGAAAAGCCCTCTTCGGAGGCGAAATGCTTCTCTACGGAGACCGAATGCTTCTTCTCAGAGACCGAAGCCCTCTTCGGAGGCAAAAAGCTTCTCTACGGAGACCAAATGCTTCTCCTCAGAGACCAAAGCCCTCTTCGGAGGCGAAATGCTTCTCTACGGAGACCGAATGCTTCTCCTCAGAGACCGAAGCCCTCTTCGGAGGCAAAAAGCTTCTCTACGGAGACCAAATGCTTCTCCTCAGAGACCAAAGCCCTCTTCGGAGTTGAAATGCTTCTCTACGGAGACCGAATGCTTCTCCTCAGAGACCGAAGCCCTCTTCGGAGGCAAAAAGATTCTCTACGGAGACCAAATGCTTCTCCTCAGAGACCGAAGCCCTCTTCGGAGGCAAAAAGCTTCTCTACGGAGACCAAATGCTTCTCCTCAGAGACCAAAGCCCTCTTCGGAGGCGAAATGCTTCTCTACGGAGACCGAATGCTTCTCCTCAGAGACCGAAGCCCTCTTCGGAGGCAAAAAGCTACTCTACGGAGACCAAATGCTTCTCCTCAGAGACCAAAGCCCTCTTCGGAGGCGAAATGCTTCTCTACGGAGATCGAATGCTTCTCCTCAGAGACCAAAGCCCTCTTCGGAGGCGAAATGCTTCTCTACGGGGATCGAATGCTTCTCCTCAGAGACCAAAGCCCTCTTCGGAGGCGAAATGCTTCTCTACGAAGACCGAATGCTTCTCCTCAGAGACCGAAGCCCTCTTCGGAGGCAAAAAGCTTCTCTACGGAGACCAAATGCTTCTCCTCAGAGACCAAAGCCCTCTTCGGAGGCGAAATGCTTCTCTACGGAGATCGAATGCTTCTCCTCAGAGACCAAAGCCCTCTTCGGAGGCGAAATGCTTCTCTACGGGGACCAAATGCTTCTCCTCAGAGACCAAATCCCTCTTCAGAGGCAAAATGCTCCTCTTCGGAGGCACAACTCTTCGGAGGACAAAGACCTCTAATGGGACATATGCCACAAAAAAGAAAGTTCTCTACTCAACAAAAAAGATTGGAGGAGTCATGACCCACCAACCATGAGAGAGTAACTTCCAGGCAATGTAAACCATCTCTGGGGCACATTTCGCCAGGAGTTGAAGTGTAACAACCGCTCTTCGGAATTTCACTTCACCAAAGTTGAAATGCAAAACAAAATAAAGACCTTTCTGAAAGTCCACGTTTCACCGAGATTGAAATAAAACTTCCAAGTGTTGAAACGTGAAAAGGCTTTCTTCGAAGGCACAACTCTTTGGAGGTACACGTTTCACCAAGATTGAAATAAAACTTCCAAGTGTTGGAACGTGAAAAATCCCTCCTCAGAGGTACAACCCCCTCCCGGGGACACAATCAAGAAGAAAGACCTCTTCGGAAGCCCACGTTTCACCGAGATTGAAATAAAACTTCCAAGTGTTGAAACGTGAAAAGGCTTTCCTCGAAGGCACAACTCTTTGGAGGTACACGTTTCACCAAGATTGAAATAAAACTTCCAAGTGTTGAAACGTGAGAAATCCCTCCTCAGAGGTACAACCCCCTCCCGGGGACACAATTGAAAAGAAAGACCTCTTCAGAAGCCCACGTTTCACCAAGATTGAAATAAAACTTCCAAGTGTTGAAACGTGAAAAAATATCTCCTCAGAGGCACAAATTTTTATCAAAAAAAAAAGGAGGGGGAAAGAAAGTTAAAGTACATTCAGAGGTCCGCTTTACCACATAGAAGAATTCACTTGGCAAAATGTATACATACGCAAAAGGAAAAAGTGATTTCTTCGAAGGGTAAAGCGTAGAAACTTATATGAAGGAAGTTGCACTCTACGAAAATTCTCTTCGAGAATGAAGTAATTATTCTTTAGAAAACGAGAGTGCAAGTCCCCTCGAAGTATACGATATTGCAGTAAGCTCATGGTATAGGGGCAACATGGTATAGTTACATACAAAGCGGTATAACTATGTCGGTAAAGTACGCTCAAACAACATACCACAAGCTCACCGCAACATCGTATAAATAAACTTGTGCAAAAATGAATAATAAATGCATTCTCAAATTCAAACAAAAGTCTGTACAAATAAAGAATCATTTTATTCAATTGCAGATATTGCAGATACAGGTTTCAAAATAAAAAAGCAGGGGCCGGTGCCTGCACAACATCCGACCATTACACAAAAAAGGAATCAAAAAGCTCAACTCTTCATTTCTTCTTGCCGCCTTTAGACCCTTTACCCGGCCGAGTGGTTAGCTTTTCGGGTCTTTCAGGTTGGTCTGAAGGCATAAGGGAAGAAGGGGAGGGAGGTGCAACTGGCGCAATTTCCGGTTCCTCTTCAGTGGTGATAATTTTCTTCCCCCTCCTCTTCGATGTCCCATGCTTCTTTCTTCTCTGCGAAGAAGACTAACTCCCCGTAGTAACGAGAGCGGACAAAACTACGTCGTCAGAAGGAGTCCGCTCCAGAGAGATCTCGCCTCCTTCGAGTCCCTCATCTTTTTGCTCCTGCGAGGCAACAGGGTCATCCAAACCATGAAGAGCCTCAATTTTCTCCTCTTGTGACCCAGGTTGTGAAGCAGAAGGAGGAGTCATCTGAAGAGATGGAGGAGGAATAACCAGAGAAGGCGAAGTCTGCACGGCACTTGTTGTTTCAACTGCAGAAGAAGAAAAATTGAAAATGTTAGTATCTTCCCGAAAGAGGGGAGATATGGGTTCATCGAGATTCAAGAGGTAATCGAGAAGCTCATCAAATTTTTGAGGAATAAGCAGGCAATCCACCTGAATCGGACCAATGTCGAAATTACCTGAAGATGTTGGCTTCGTCAGTTCAATCTCATAATTCTGAGCCCCAATGTCCTCCAAAGCCTCTTCATCAGTAGGGGTGATTACCCCAGTTCTTGTAGGAGGCGGCAAATGAGCACTAGGGCCTGTAATGTCCACCTCGGGAGAAACTAGAGGACGTTCAGAGATGGTAGGCGGTACTTCTTTTTCAGAACGCTCCTCTTCCGCCATCCCGGCCCGCGCTCTGGCAAGCTGCTCCTTACCCTTGGTAACAGCGGCACGGGCTTCGTCATCAAGATAATGCTCTTCAAGGGCTGACTCAGCATATCCAGCACCTTTACCACCGAGCATATCAAGTGCTGCCTCCCAAACTTCAGCCAGTGTGATTTCATACTTGGGGCCTAGAAAGGCAAGGCTGCCACGTCCCAAAACGCTGTGTAGGTAAAAATCGAATAATGTAGAGCTAATGTCAGCTTTGGTTGCTTGATGAGCCTCTTCAGCCGCAAGTTTACCAGCAACAGCCTCGTCGCGCTCCTTTTCGGCCATAGCAAGTCGAGTTTTTAACAACTCTATCTCCAAGCTTTGAGAGCCGGTCAGTTCTCGCAGTTGTACAGTTTCAGCACGATATTCTTCTATGACCTTTTCCTTGTGTGCAAGCTTATCTTCGACTGCTCTTTGACTAGCATGCGCATCTCGTACTTGTTGCTGAAGCATGCTCTCCTTTTGTGAATGGAAAGTAGATGAAGTAGCTAATTCTTCCTTAAGTTTTTCTACTTCCGCTTCCAGCTTTTCATTATAGGAAGCAATACTTCTCATTTCGGCGTCATGTTGTTCGAGAGTCTTCTGCCACTCAGCCTTATCATTCTCCATTGTTAGCATGGCCTCGAGATTGGCTCGGTTAACCCTCTGAAGTTCGTCGACGAGTTTTTGCCAGTTCGACATTCTTTCGATATCGGTCCTGACAGTATCAAGATTTCGCAGCATAGCCGGTTTGTCGAGAGGAACCAAGTCGAGATCAAATCGAACCCCTCTCAGGCACCACTGAGGAAATCGACTTTGAAGAGTGGGAGGACCTTGCCCGACCTGGTATGCGGGCCGGTTGATGATTGCTTGAATGTCGGAGCGTGCGGGAGCAGGAGATTGAGCAGGGACATGTTCAGAAGCTGAAGGAGTTGTTTCTTCAGTAAGTCTAGCCCGCTTGCTAGAAGAATCGTCTATGTGACTCTTTCCTTTCTCATCATGAGCCTTTCTCTTTTGGGTATCATCATCTCTGTGGGGAAGATCATGTCTTTCTTGTTCCCTTCGGCGACGTTCTTCATATGCTCGTCTCTCGTCGGCTTTCCTGATGGCCCTCTCTTCATCCGACTCTCTGTAAGAAGGAAGGTAACGCCTGTAATCATACTGGCTACGCCTCCCGTAGCGCTGGAAATCGTCATAGTACGAGCCGCTGCGCCCCATAGGAGAATCTGGAATTAAAATAATAAGCTTTAGAAATCTTTAAAGTACAAGAAGATAAGTGCACAGAAGTGATGAGAAATTCTAAAGTGTGTGTGATGTGCAAACTACGCGCATTAATCTACGAACCACTCTTTATTTGGGGAGTGGTTGTGGGTGTAATAGTTAACGTCAACGCTTGAGTCGACGGCGACTGTTGCAAAATAGAAGTAGCTTCAACTACTGAAGAAGAAATCCCGGCAGTAGTAGGGTCATCTTTGAAGATCTCTTGTGAAGTAGCGAAGAGGTCGCTCAATCCTTCGAAGGTGCTTTGCTTGACAGGACTGGATTTCTTAGCCCTTTCACCAGAATCTTGTGAATGATGGGAAGATCCCAGAGGCTCTTCTTCTTCGATGACCGAGGCAAGTTTATCAGATGGCCCCGCAACATCAACAGAAGTGGAGCACTTCACTAGCGAAGACTCAGGAGTCTTTATCGGAGAATCAGGGACTTCCGTTGGAACTTCATGAGCATGCATAGAGCGAGAAGCATGTAGAAGCCCATGTTGATGTAAAAATTCATCCCTCAATAGAAATTTTATGCTCCTCTCTTCTGCGGCCACGGCACTCAACCTCTCAAAAACTTGCTTATGAATTGGATCTCTAGAAGGGAGAGGAAGTGCTGAAAGGAACAAAGAATGAAATTAGCAACTGAAAGTTCGGATCTCGAAAAGGTTTCAAAACGGAAAAAATAGAAACACTAATCTTACTTCCTACTCTCCAGATGGCATAAAACCCTGGGGGACCCATGAACACTTTCAGTAAGATCGGAAATGAGCTTGCGGTTTCTGGCACTTCTCACAATAATGAGGGAAGGATGATCTTTACTCTTTGCAAACGAGCACAGATAACGAATTTCTTCAAAACTCGGTAGGCGATCAAGAGTTCTTCTAAACAAAACACATAACCCCGTCAAGATGGCATAGCCATTGGGATGAAGTTGAAATGGAGAGATTGTCAACCGAAGGAGAAGAGTTCGAAGGAAGTCATTAAAAGGAGGAATCGCCCCACTTAAGCACATTTGGCGATTGACTGCAACAAAACCATAGGGAGGATTGTCAGCAGTATCACTTGGCCCAGGGAGAAGAACATCACTTTCAGCAAAGCCAAATTGAGTGCGCAGCTGGATAAACGCTCTCGAAGTTAGAATAGTCGAGGTTCTCTCCGGAGGATTCTCTATGGGAACAGCTATCGGAAAAGTTTCTTCCTCTTGAGTTACCACTTCTTCTTCTCGGTGGGAAGTCATTCTACATAAACAACTGGGTATTCAAACATGAAGGTGCACGTTTCCTAAAGTGTGTGAAGTGTTGTGTAAAATCAATCAAGCAGTAAACAAATGTAATTGGAATAAAAGCTAGCAAGCATTTGTCAGTTATAAAGTCCAAGATTCATTGTTTTAATATGCAAGTGTAATGTTGATGCAAGCAAATCAGTTCAAGTTAGCGATGCTTTGCATTAATACTTCACTTTAGTTGAATGGTTCACAGCATTTCATACAGTGTATTTAAATTGATTACTTTATGTCAGCTAATCTGTCATTTGATGTGGGCAGTCAATGGCAATATATTCGCCTTGGTCTTTGTGATTGTTGTTTTCAGCAGGTTGTTAGCCTATGAGACAATGTGGTCTATGAAGTAAAGCAACAAGGTTAAAATGATCCAAAATTTAAGCTGTTTAGCACAGTAGATCAAGTTAAGAATTCAAATTGGAACTATGCTTTTAAGTGGGAATTCGAGTTGGGCATCTAAGTGTTAAATCGGCTGCGACCCAAGGAATTTCTCGCGAGTTAAGGTTAGGTTTCTGGTTCCTTAAAGCGGCAGTTCTTTAGGTCGTGGAGGATAGTAAGAGAGGAAGGCTCTGGTTCAAGAAGTGGTGTGAAATTCTCTAAGTGTTAACTCGGCAACGGTCTAAGTGTTAACTCGGCAGCGGTTTAAGTGTTAACTCGGCAGCGGTTTAAGTGTCAACTCGGTCACGGTTTGAAGGCTTAACTCGGCTATGATTGAAGGCTTAACTCAGCTACGATTGAAGGATTAACTCGGTCACAGTTTTAAAGCTTAAATCAGTAGAAGATTAGATCGGCAGATTTTCCCAAGAATTAATTCGGCTACGATCTAAGGGTAAGGTCGGCCAAATGTTAAGCTACCCAAATTCACTGAGTCGCTTCCGGACTAACATCTCACTACATTCAACCCGTTAACCCAATAACCATTCCATCAACAGCCGCCTTCATTCACGTAATCCAATCACCCAATAAAACAATTTGAAATTGTTACAGATCCGATGTCCTGCCATCAAAGACCATCGAGCCTGAAGCGATAAGCCACCTTCATTGTATCAACGATCATCTCAAGCAACCTAAACTTCATCAATTACGAAAACAATGGTATTCTTGATGGAGCATCACGCAAAGAGGCGATTCGTGTTCGAGCGACAGGATTCATGAATCGACAGTAATCTACAATCGAAAGAGGAATAGAATCACTTACGCAATGGATGGTAGAGGTTATCGGTGATTAGTTGAAAGGAAATCGCTTCTAGGAACTTGAGAATACTTTAATGGCGGAATCAGGCAAGAGAGTAAGTGACGAAGAAAGAGGAAGAAAGTCAACTTATACCCTGCGGTGGAGGACTTGGAGCAGTGCATACGGTCTAACTGTTAGTTTGCATACGACCTACCGACCTAAGAAGGGATGAGTTAAGGGCTATCGAAGCACACGACCTAACATTTAGGCGTATACTTCGAGGGGCAAATGTTAACTCCGCCTCGACCATGACTTACCGATCTAGTGCATCAAGAGGTTCCGACCTAACAGTTAGAAGCATGCCGACTTAAGGCTTAACAGGGGTACCGACCTAAGGCCTAAGGGGTATGCCGACCTAACACTCAACATAGATACCGACCTAACTGCCTTATCAGGGAGACCGACTTAAGGCTCAAAGGGTTACCGACTTAAGGGTTTGAGAGGCATACCGACTTAAGAAATACCGAGTTAAGGCTAAAACAGTGGACGACCTAACGTGGGTACTGGCTTAAGACTCAGAGCATGCCGACTTAATAGGAAGGCCGACCTAAGGCCTAAAAGAGATGCCAACTCAGCGACTTGACCGAGTTACCGATCTAATGTTTTACCAAGCTGGCGACCTAGAATAGTTGCCGACCCAAGTCACAACCGATTTAGGACCAATGTTAGCTCGTTCACGACTCAAGAAAAGGAAGATGAGTTCAATGCAGCTACTCAGCACAGCAGCCTCTTAACTCGTGCACGATTCAGCTCCCAGTTATCTCGGTCACGACTCACGACCTAATTTGAGTCGTGAACGACTTAAAGCTATTAAATGCAAACCCGAGGCCATATTACTAAGAAGGGGTGGTGTTGACTCGGAGGCGACCTAGGACTTGTGCAAGTGAACTCTTGTGAAGCCATGAAGGGGCCAGATGGACCGGCCACGACTCATATTAAGTCGGCTACGACTTAACTTAAATCGGCCACGACTTAGGACTTGGCAATAATTCCAGACCGGAACTTTCTATAAATAGACAGCCACCTCCAACATTGAGGGGACTTTTGGCACATTCTCTTCATACACCGTTACCTTGCTGCATTGAGAACTTCATCAACACTTAGAGCTTTCAAGATTAGAGGAATACATCAAAGAACTTCACGAAGAAACCACACATCTTCAACGTGAATTTAAGGACTTTAATCGACATGGAAGCTTAAGCTACTTGTTCCAAATCACTTGTAACTTGAAGTATATTGTACTTGAGAAGAATTGTATCAGCTTGTAACGGGATTATTAATAAAAGTACTTAGAGTGGACGTAGGCTATACCCTTAAGCCGAACCACTATAAAATTGTTGTTGTTTACTGCTTTTCGCTATTACTTGCTTGTAATTCTTTCCCGATCTATCGGGTGGTGCTTTCACAACTATACTTCATACACCGGGGTGTTAGCGTTCACATTTTATCGTTAACAATTACAAATATTTGTCATAAGGATATCTCACATCAATGAAAGTGTATATAACTGATGTAGCCTTAAAGTGAAAGGCGGCTTCCGTCATGTAACTCTATTGACCTTGCATCCTTATAACTTAGCCACAAATGAATTACTCTCCATACATACACACACTCATCTCACCGTTTCATAAGCAAGGCCTTATAAGGAATCTTCCTTGTTACAACTTAAAATAATAATTAGGTTATATAAGAGTTTCCTCTTATTTTCACCTCATAATTAATTACTTTCCTAATTGGGGAAATAAATGTAAATAAATGCCTAATTAACTGTCATATATGCAATATTTATACTTTAACTAAGTAAATAGAGATAAATAAATATTAATGCCTAATAAGTTCTAAACGCATGGATTTTATGCTGCAAACTAGCGTTAAATGTCAATTCTCTAGCCAATTATTATTATTATAGGTCCTTTTTCTTCAATCCCAAGATTTCATGGTATTCTAATGTCCAGAATAGGGAATAAATATTCATAACAAAAACGGCAATAATAGATCTGTAAATAAAATAGAACTCAATTTATTACAGCAATTCAATGGAATATCTTAAATAATAAGAACTGCAACCTAAACCTTATATTCTATTCAACTCCTCTTTTATAAAGAAATAGACAAGAATAAGTGATGTAAATTAGGAATGGAATTCGTAACCTGAACCCCTTATTTTATTAATGGATCACAATTTGACCCAAGAAGAAGGAGAAGAGGAATGGACTATGAAATTATCAAAAATTGCATAAAGAAACAAATTCCATCAAATTAATGCAAATAATTGGGAATCTTAACATAGAATTGACGTATCGAAATAAAAAGGAATTTTTTGAGGGATTTTATCTATCATATTTCCAAAATCCCAAAATCCTTAACGCATATTCAAATCCGAAAAGAAATACACTAAACAATTGCTTGAAAGAAATACTAAGGTTTCCACTCACAAATTAGCCTGAGCTTCACTCGAATGGATTTGTAGCCTTCCGATCTTTTCCAGAATATCTCCCTTTTGATATATACACACATAATAAGGAAGAGGTATACATATATATTCATTAGTTTCGTAATAATTGGAGAAGAATAGTATAAGAATAAATTGAAGGAAGAAGAAACAAATAGGAAATAAGGCGAATTCTTACCTGAATTCTCTATGGAGTTTCTGAATCTTATTAGAGAGAGATAGCAATGGTAGAATCTCGTCGTATTCCCTAAAATGATATGAATAAAAGTGTAGAAGAAAGGGTTCTATTTATAGGAGTTGAAATACAATAGAACTGTAGGATGGAAGTAGATAGTAAGCTGTTAAATCTGGAGTGCACAACCGAATAAAACATAGCTTCAAAACCTAGCCTCCACTGGCAACTTTTGTTGCCAAGCAGTCGACTGTCTATGGGCGACCGATCGACCGCGACGGATGAACGGTTGACCTATACTGGTCGACTGCTCCTCAATTTTGGGGAACGCTTATTTATTTCCGTTGCAAGGTTACTTTATTCCCTAATTAACTTTTTAATGTTAAATGTTAATTAGACGTTTGCTTAGCTCCCAAGCTATTTTTTGAAATTTAAGCTCTAATTTTGATTTCTTATTTGAATTTTAATTCAAACTAAATTAATTTAAATCTGAGAACTTTAAATCTCATAACTTCTTTGCTTGAGCTTTGTTTTCAGTATATTATATATGGAAACAGATCAGAATTTCGCCATGATTGCAATGGAATAAATTTTGTGGACAAATTTCAACTTTTATAAAATTTCCATATTCAACCCTTATCAAATTTTTTTCAATTTACTTCATTTATTTATGGTTCATTTTCAGGGATGTTACATTCTCCCTTTCTTGAAAAGGATTTTGTCTTGCAATCTTCCACGTGCGAAAAGCGTAACATGCAATAACATTCATGTTATACAACCAAGTTCTCTAAACAACCATCTACTCAACTAATAGTGCAATGTGATTATGTACTGCAAACATGCTAAAATGAGCTCAATCCTAGTACGAGTGTGTAGTCGTGTCATGAAAGTATGAACGCAAATTCCTAAACATGCATAAAAATTTCTATATGAGTTCAAGTGACTGTCAAAAAGTATAACAACCATCTCTAACCATACAACCTAGCAACCAGATGCAACCGAAATCCTAATTTTTGAGAGAAAAATTACTAGTGAAAAGCTTTAGATGAGTGCTCTTCATCTTCTCCTCGGTCTCCCATGTGCTTTCCGCCGGATTGTCCCCCCATTGTACTCGGACTGACCCAATTATTTTATTATGGAGTCTCCTAGCACTGCTCTCTACAATGCGTGCGGTGGCATGAGGCAAAATTGGCTCCATCTTAGAATCCCCCAACTGATCAGGCTCTATTCTACTAATGGTTTCATGAAGGTATTTCCTAAGGTGAGAAACGTGGAAAATATTGTGTACTCCTGCCAACCTGTTAGGAACTCCACACGATATGCCAATTTTCCTATTTTTCTTGAATTTTGAATGACCCAAAAAATCTAGGCACCAATTTTCCAAACTTGCCAAGCCTAAAAACTTTTCTAAGAGGGGAAATTTTAACAAATACCATATCTCAAATCTCAAATTCAAGCTCTTTCCTACGTTTATCCGCATAAGATTTTTGACGATCTTGTGCTACCTTCATCCTTTGCTTGATGAACTCTACTTTTTTAATCGTATCATGGATCAAACTCGCTAGTGAACAAAGGGCCCCTTTCACTAACTATGCTTACAGAAATTCCATATAGACAAACTACATCCTTAATATAAATCTAGGCGAGAGAGGGGCTAGTCCTATTTCTCCTATTGAAACAAAATGTGCACTCTTGATAAGTCTATCTGCAACAACCCAAATAGCCTCATTGCCCTTCTGACTTTTAGGAAATCCTTCCACAATATTCATCGAAATATGTTCCTAGGAAATTCAAAAGGTAACAATAGTCGACTAGGCTTCCCTTGCTTAGCTTTTATCTTTCGACATGTAATACACCTAACAACAAACACAGCTATGCTCCTCTCATTCCATTTCGAAAGAAAACTCTCTTCATGTGTATGCACATCTTATCTACTCTGATATGAATGTTCATCCTTGAGTGGTGACACTCCATAAGCACATCTCTTGTCAAATCATCAATCATTAGAATGCAAAGGTGTTCATCTCTTCTCAAACATTCCTTCTCATCAACTGAATACCTTCTAGCATGGAGAAAATGCTCTCATTTTCTCAAATTTTCACAATCTCTTCTAGCTTCTCATCTTTCGCTTTTTCATGCCTTGTACGATCCATCATGGATGGTCTAATCTCCATGACTGATAGAAAACCTCGGATGGGTTCTTTTGACGATTGGGGGTTGAAAATTTAAGAGAAACTCCAATTATCACCATTTGTATATAGCACCTAGGGTAGCGTGTCTCTGACAAAGGGCATCGGCGACTACGTTCCCTTTCCCAGGGGTATATTAAATACCAAAATCAAAGGATACTACATAGTTTATCTACCTCTACTACATAAGATTCTAATCTTTTTGGAAAAATAGGTATTTGAGTGATTTATGATTAGTGAATAACT
The DNA here is from genome assembly GCA_030765085.1 of Allium cepa. Classification (NCBI taxonomy): domain Eukaryota; kingdom Viridiplantae; phylum Streptophyta; class Magnoliopsida; order Asparagales; family Amaryllidaceae; genus Allium; species Allium cepa. The sequence continues at coordinate 449,996,748 of CM060931.1, forward strand.
CAAACCTTTTCCCTAAGAGATAATGCCTCCATATATCTAAGGCTAAAATAATAGCTGCCAATTCTAAATCATGCAATGAATACCTCTAACCACGATCATTTAGTTGTTTATAGGTGCACTAGTCAACGATTCCTTAAGCTACTCAGATGCAAATGCCTTGGTGCATCTATCATCCCAAACCAAAACTAGATTTTTCTTAGGCAATTGGGTCAAAGGGGCTGCTATTTGTGCAAAGCCCTTGATGAACTTCCTATAGTAGCCTTCCAACCCTAGAAACTTCTAACTTTTGATGCATTATTAAGAGTCTTCCATCCTTGGACAACTTCCACTTTAGCAGGGTCCGCTGCCAATCCTTGTTTTGAAACAATATGCCCAAGGAACGTAACTTCATTTTTTCAAAAGTGGCATTTAGAAAACTTGTCTTTGAGTTGGTTTCTTCTCAAGGTCTCCAATACCTCCCTCGGGTGGTCCTCATACTCCTTGCCTTTGGAGAAAACCATGATATCATCTACAAACACCATGACAAGTTTATTAAGTTGCCCTCTAAATATTCTACCCATCAAATCCACAAAACATGTTGGTGCATTCCTCAGTCCAAAAGACATTGCTTCCCACTCATAGAGCCCATATGGAATACGGAATGCGACCCTCGGTTTCTTTTCCTCTGGATCCTCAACTGATGGGATCCGTTACTAAGTCTAATTGAGAAAAAACTTTTATCCCCTACAATATGGTCGAATAAGTCATCTATTCTAGGTAGAGGATTACTATTCTTCCTTGTCAACTTGTTCAACTCCTATAATAGATGCAAAGTCTCAATGAACCGTTTGCCTTAGTAGCAAAAAAATACGGGGGCTCTCCACTCAGAAGTACTCCTACGGATGAATCCTTTCTTTAATAGCTCTAAGGTTTACTCATCCAATTCCCTTCTTTCTTTGGGGGGCATATGTCTCAAAGGTAGAGCGATGGATCTTGAGTCCTCCAAATCGATTTGGAAGTCAACTCCCAATGAGGTGGGAGAACCAAGACCTTCTCGAAGACATTAGAAATCATAAACTATGGGCATAGACGATGGCTTTCGACCAATGGATAGATTTAGTGAGTATATATGGCTTAACTCAACTAAAGCGTTGGGTGTACAAAGAGCTTATAGGTCATGACCTCCACAACTCCTTAATCGTGCTACTCTCTTATCACAATCAAGAATGGCTCCTTAATATAACAACCAATCCATACCCAAGATAAGCCCATACCTCTCGAATTTAGAACGTATGCAGTATATATGAAATCAACGTTGCATATTTCTAACACTAGGTTTTTGCAAATAAGAGAAAGATAGGTCGAACCCCCAATAGAATTGGAAACCTCTATTAGGCTGTTAACCATATGGGTTTGAAGTTTTAAGGAATTTACTACATCCCTAGCTATAAAAGAATGTGATGCCCCCGAATCAAATAGGGTATGAATAGTAACCCCAAAAATAAGAGTTATACCTTCTAGAGCTGCTTTTTCTTAGTCTCTTCGTGGCTTACTGGCATAGGGACTGCTTCAATAGCATATTCTTGTTCACTTGATCTTTTTTAGTCATATTGAGATATTAATTCTTGCGATGCCCTTCCTCATGGCAGTTAAAGCACCTTCTTTAAAGGCTACCTTTATCATACCACGCTACAATCTTAAGCTTCATGAACCTTCCTTTGGCATTTCTTACATACCTTCACATCCATCTTAAACTTCCCCTTGACTTCTTATTAGCCCAAAAGCTCCCCTTCTTGGACCCTCCTTGCTTTTGGGTCATTGTAGACTTTTCCTTTTATCTTAACTTATCTTCCTTACTGGCTATGTACTGCATCCTTGAATTTTTTCTAAGAGAGTATCCTTCCCGGGTGCTCATGAGTCACAAAGTGCCACCAATTCAAGGCTTCTTCCCTGAGGTTCCAAGCTGCTATTCTTCTTCTTAGTTGATCATCCCAACAAAGCCTCCAAATTTCTTCTCGCGGCTACTAGCCCAAGTTTTAGCTTTCGAATATCCTTTAGTTTCAGAGTATATCTTCCCTCCTATATTGAGAAAGTCCTTACATAACATAGGAAAGTCAACAAGACAGGGTGCTACATCAGCAGTCGGGGAATTGGGTGTAACCGGTGCAGCTGGAGGAATAGGAATCTGCTCGATAGTCCTAAGATATTATTTAAACCATTCAGTCATTCCACGAATAAGTGGTCTTCCATAGGTAGGGTTAACTTGTTTGGAAGAAGATTGATTATCAACCACATCAACTATCTATAGGTTAAACATTTAGTGACGATTTCCTAAGATAGTATTTACATGCTAAAGAAGAAAAAAGGTTGCCTAGTGTACGTGCATATGTTCAAGAAGAGGGGTATATATATATATGGTATGTGTGTATGTATATATAAAGTGTAAGAATTCCTTGAAAAACGTTTTTGAAAATAACAAATATGTCTATCATGCATATAGTTTTTCCCTATTGATCAGTTAACCTAGGCTCTGATACCAAATGTAACAACCCACCTAGAAACATGTTAAATTTTGACCTAGAAAAGACCCATCGAAACTTAGATCCATTCTAAGGCAAGATGTTAGTAGTAAAATGAAATAACATTGCAAAACCATAAATAAACTTTCACAACTCACAGTGGATGGAATAAAATATAATAGTAAAGTGTACCCATTTATTCAAAACTATAAGAATGTCATAACACAAAATCCTGTAAAAACTGTAACATAATATCCATTACAATAATTGCTAAACCAAGGGTACACATAAAAGAAAATAATAATAAATACCACCATTTGCCAAGCTTCTCCATCTCTAAGCATCTTCTCCGCCATCACTTTGTCTTTAACTTATGTTGTAATGAGGAGGAAATCAAAACAACAAGTGTCTGGTAACTAAAAACCTCGAGTCTTATCTTTACAGCACTTGGGCAGTATATTTCAAAATAAGAATATGTCTACAAACATAAAACTATTAAAGTCAATTGATACTTCTTTATACGAAAAGGAGGCGGGTCCAACCACTTAATACCTTCTATTCTAGAAGCATGTTTCTAAAATCTCAAATCGTAATCATATGTCATAAATAGCTAATAATGTGAGAGACAATACCCAAGCCACTTAATACTTCCAAGTGGAAAATAGGCAGACTGATCATTTATGACCTTAGTTAAGGTAGATCCCATCATTTAAGATCTATTTCCTGAAGCATGCTCCACAATGGTGCTATCTAACTAACATCATATGGAATCTCTTAGGCCACTTAATACTTCCAAATGCATAATGGGATTTGAAAATTTAAATTTAAAGAGGTTGTGCTTGATAACTTAAGTAGCATACAAATGGTTACAAATGGTACTTACTCACACAATGGCATATTGGGAAATAATCGCATCTTATTACCACAACCCTTATATATCTATGGCAATACATCCATTCACATTTCATTTTCCTATTCACGTACATTTTCATTTCTCAAAAGTCAGACAAATGAAAACCTAAGGGAAGCCGGCCATTACAAGGAAGAAAAAAGAAAATTTAATCACGTTAAGGAATTAAAGCAAGGGGATTAATCTCAAATCAAATCTCAAAGCTCTAATCAGAATCAAGGTGAACAATAATCTATATCATCTCTATTTTTTATGTAATCATTGTTTTTGGATTCAAGATTAAATCCATTTTAATGATGATTTGGATGATGGTATGCTTGGATTATAATATGTTTGATTTAAACAAGAATCGTTTAAATATGATTTTATATAGTTTTAAGGGTAAAACAGATTATATTTTATTTCGAATTCTATGAGGAATTTATATGTTATGTAAAACATGATTTTGGAGTTGGGTTTTAATTTTTATAATTTTCCAAGTTATGGAGAATTAATTTTGAATTTTCAAAGGAAAATATGGATAATTGCGGTTTAGAAATTTATTTTAGAAATTATATTGAGAATTTTGGATTACAATTTATAAATGTTAGATAACATATTAAAAGTGAATTCCTGTGATTTTTGGGCATTTTTCCTATGTGATTCACTATGAGAATTAAATTATTTTGAAAGGAGGACCTAAATGATTTAATTGTTTTACTTAATGGAAGGGCTTAATTGTTAAATTAATCTTGGTTTAGATCTGAAAAAATATGCGGCAGTAATTTTTGTAAAGAATTTAAAACGTTGTGGCAACCAGCCACATGTTTGCAAGTAGGTAGGTTAGTTAGAAAGTGTTTGCTTTAGTTGGCATCAAATTAGATTTACCCAGAAAAGTGGGTTACGCCTCTATTAGAAGCACCTTTTGACCTTATGCTTCCGCCTTCAATCAAGTCGAAACCCCATCGAGCCAAAACCAATGCATAAGGTATCAATGTTGGTACGTAGTAGATTCGAGAAAGGAGAAAGGCATGGTGTCGAAACCTAGCTTTCGATGGGAACGAAACCTTTACTTTGCTTTTAAATGTTAACGCAAGCCTTTGTTTTACTAAAGCTTTCGAAGGAGTTGAAACAAATGCAGTCGAAAGAGGTTTTCTAAATAGCTTTCAAAGAGGGTTGCCATCTTTCATTTTTAAGTATGAGCTTTCGAATAAGTCCCTTTTCTATAAAATAATGCTTTCAAAAATGGTGGTTCTGAACTAGTCGAAGCATTGCCGCCGTTCTTTTTCCTTTCGAGTGTATTGAAGTCATCAATGCTTTCAAAAGGTAGCTTTTTTAAACTCATGCTAAGCCACTTCCTAAATGCTTTCGAAAGGGGGTTTTGATGCTAACCTTCAATGTTTTACTTAAATATTTTGAAGCTTTGGAAAGGACAGTGCCAATGCCATCAAATTTTCCCAAACAATTTTATATGAAGATTAAGTGTTTCAAAGATATGCTTCCGTTTATGTTCACTTTGACCCAAAAGACGTATAAAGAAAAACCCAACGATTTCGAAAGAGTTACTTTCATTCGTTTTGCATCTATGTTTCTAGGGATTATTAAGTAATGCTTTGGTAATTTCGAAAGGTACATTTTGGTTTCGAAAGAGATGGTTTAAAGAGCTTCAATAGGTATACATTTAATGTTTTGAAAAGAAGTTTTCTACACTTTTGAAGGAGGTTATCCATGGGTTTTGAAAGTAATGTTTTAAGGTTTCAAAAGCCTTAGTTTTCAAAAAAAATAACCCAATCTCATTTTAAAGGAAAACCATAGCATAATAAAAGAGTTTTGAAATGATTTTAAGTAAGGAGTTTTTGAAGAAGTTTTCCTTGATTAATAGGTTAAAGGGATTAACCAAATTATATATAAAAAGGATTTCAAGGATATTAAATCACAAGTGTTGGTATTATTTTGTTATTATATTTGTTTCTTCATATATGTATTGTTATCCCATTTTTTGGTCAAAACTGGAATATCAATGTTGTGTGCATTGCCACCACGACCGAACCAAGAAGAAGCAGCCAGCAAGCGTATATAAGTCTGGGGTTTCACTCATGACTCAAGTATAAAAGTCCATTCGGTATCAAAGGTTTAAAGTTTCATTCGGCAATGTAGAGCGAAGTCTTATTCGGCATTCAAGATGCCTTGGTTCATCCGGCGTTCCCAATACAAGAGCTCATTCGGTACTCCCAAATATGGAAGCATTCGGCATTCCCAACTCATCACCGAACCAACTCCACTTCCCTTCCTAGCCGAACCAACCACACTTCAATGTACTGCCGAACGAGCTCCACCGAATCACCTCCACCAGACCAAGCTCCACCGGTCCAAACCCTAAACCCACGCCGAACCAGACTCCACTCAACCTACCACCGGACCAACACTCCACTCAACCTACCACCGGACCAACCTACCACCGGTCCAACCATCCCAGCTACGACCGAACCAAGCTCCGCCGAACCAGATGTGCCAGACTAGATTGCTTCAGCCCAGGCCCACCAGCAGCTATATACATCCAAGACCTCTACCCCTAGCCTCACTCTATAAATAGAGGGGCAGGGGTACAACAATGGAAGACAAGTTTGAGAGCTCAAGCATGGAAGGAGCTTTCAAACAACTTTCATATACTTGTAACCAAAGCTTTGTGCTTGTAATCTGAAGAGAAAGAGGAGAATAACATATAAAGTGGATGTAGGCACGTTCTGGCCGAACCACTATAAATCTGTGTGTCTTTTACAGTTTAGTCCCTGCTTTTTACATATTTGCATAAATCACCCAAATCGCTAAGAACAACATATAATCAACTAAATTCATACGACTTGGAGGTGTTTGCCCATTTTTTGCACAAACATTTTTGGTGCTTTCACTGAGAGTTGTACTCAAGGATTCTACCGCTTGGAATTTGAATATGAGAGTTTTAGAGATTCAGATTGGAAGAGTCATGGCGAGACAATCAAGCAGAAGGCCAAGGCCAGAGAGATGTGAACATGAAGGAAAATCAAGAGGCTTCTTCAGAAGCTAATCAGGCATCGATCCTGCATGGGGGCACCACACTTGGAGCATGTTGATCCAATCCCAGAGAGACAGATAGGGGCCTCTGAGCAACTTGGTAAGGAATGAACGCTCATCTAGGGGGCAGGTAAAATTCCCTCCTGAACTCGGGGGGGGAGGGGGGGCAGGTCGAAAGAGATGAACAAGTCGCAAACCTCTCACTAACACGGTTAGATCATTTACACATGTAAGCGATCGCGCACGATCCATAGGCATGTTTTGAATGACTACTGACCGCACCATAGTAAGAGTTTACACTTTGACATCCTCGTCTTGCTCTTGCTTTGATCTTGACTTGAACATTCCTGTTGTGGAATTCGTATGATTATTGCTTTGATATTTGCAAATTTACTTGTATGCCCGTTGGATCGCGAACGGTCCACAAGCACCTCTTGTATGGCGATGAACCGCCAAAGTATTTGATTTAGAAACTCCCCCGAACATGAAATCTGGCAAACGATCCAGGGACCCACTCAAACGTGAACCTGGTATCAACAATACCAAGCCCCTACGGGCACACTTATTCGCCTCCAACAGGCACATAAACGATCCAGGAACTCACCCTAACGTGACCTTGGCATCGATAATACCAAGCCCTCCCGGGCACACTTTCTTGCCTCGAACGGCACCCGACCGCGAACGGTCACAACTCGCCTCAAACGGCACCCGACCTCGAACGGTCACAATTCGCCTCGAACGGCACCCGACCTCGAACGGTCACAATTCGCCTCGTACGGCACCCGACCTCGAACGGTCACAGTTCGCCTCGAACGGCACCCGACCACGAACGGTCACAACTCGCCTCGAATGGCACCCGATCTCGAACGGTCACAATTCGCCTCGAACGGCACAACTCATCTCGCCACAAATGGCTCGATCGCGAAAGGTCGCCGTTTGAGGTCCACCCCCTGACCGCCAACAGTCGCACCTTACCACGAATGGCTCGATCTCGAACGATCGTCATCCGAAGTAAGGCGCTTGACCATGAACGGTTCCATTTCATCTTTTGCCGCGAACGGCAACGGCCGTGAACGGTCACATTTCACCCCAAGTGGCTTGATCGCGAACGGTCGACATTTGAGGTCCGCCCTCTGACCGGGCTCGGTCGCACTTTACCTCAAATGGCTCGATCCCGAACGGTCGTCATTTGAAGTAAAGCGCTTGACCGTGAACGATCACATTCCACCGCAAATGACTCGATCTCGAACGATCGTCGCATGGATTTAGACGCTTGACCGCGAACAGTCGCACTTCACCTCAAATGACTCGATCGCGAATGGTCGTCATTTGAAGTTAGGCGCTTGACCATGAACGACCGCGCTTCATCCCAAATAGCTTGATCCCGAACGGTCGTCATTTGGGGCCATATAAAATATCAAGCTCTTTACAGGTTGTCAACAGGATATGAACATCCAGCTCATGGCATTACAAAACACGCCTTCCTACCGCAAGGACATCAACAGGATATGAACATCCAGCTCATGGCATTACAAAACACGCCTTCCTATCGCAAGGCATGTTTTGGGGGGCAAAGTGTTATCCCATGTTTTGGTCAAAACTGGAATATCAATGTTGTGTGCATTGCCACCACGACCGAACCAAGAAGAAGCAGTCAGAAAGCGTATATAAGTCTGGGGTTTCACTCATGACTCAAGTATAAAAGTCCATTCGGTATCAAAGGTTTAAAGTTTCATTCGGCAATGTAGAGCGAAGTCTCATTCGGCATTCAAGATGCCTTGGTTCATCCGGCGTTCCCAATACAAGAGCTCATTCAGTACTCACAAATATGGAAGCATTCAGCATTCCCAACTCATCACCGAACCAACTCCACTTCCCTTCCTAGCCGAACCAACCACGCTTCCATGTACTGCCGAACGAGCTCCACCGAATCACCTCCACCGGACCAAGCTCCACCGGTCCAAACTCACACCGGTCCAAACCCACACCGAACTAACCCACGCCGAACCAGACTCCACTCAACCTACCACCGGACCAACACTCCACTCAACCTACCACCGGACCAACACTCCACTCAACCTACCACCGGACCAACCTACCACCGGTCCAACCATCCCAGCTACGACCGAACCAAGCTCCGCCGAACCAGATGTGCCAGGCTAGATTGCTTCAGTCCAGGCCCACCAGCAGCTATATACATCCAAGACCTTTACCCCCAGCCTCACTCTATAAATAGAGGGGCAGGGGTACAACAATGGAAGACAAGTTTGAGAGCTCAAGCACGGAAGGAACCTTCAAACAACTTTCATATACTTGTAACCAAAGCTTTGTACTTGTAATCTGAAGAGAAAGAGGAGAATAACATATAAAGTGGATGTAGGCATGTTCTGGCCGAACCACTATAAATCTGTGTGTCTTTTACAGTTTAGTCCCTGCTTTTTACATATTTGCATAAATCACCCAAATCGCTAAGAACAACATATAATCAACTAAATTCATACGACTTGGAGGTGTTTGCCCATTTTTTGCGCAAACATGTATATATAATCACATTTTAATGGACCCATAACTGCATTTGGGAAGGGAAGAATAACCATCTAGGTTGACCCATGAGTGAATATAAATTAAATTAACTCTTGAATGAGTAGAATTGCATCTAAGAGGTCAGATAGACCAGAATATATGTTGCTTAAGTAGTGAAGTTTTCAGATGGACAGTTCATAGTAAACCCATGAAAAATATGTTTAGGAAAAGTTATAGGTAGATTCCAATAGATTCATCGTAAACCCATGAAAACTATGTTTAGGAAAAGTTATTGGCAGATGTGATAGGTTCATAATAAATCCATGAAAACTGTGACTAGAAAGAGTGGTTGGCATGGGCTGATTGGTTTGTAGTGAACCTATGAATACTATATCTAGATTAAGTTATTGAAAGAAGTCGATAGGTTCCTATTCAATCGAAGAAAACTAGGATAAGAAGGAAGTTATTGGAGATACCAATAGGTTCAGGAGAACCCATGAAATAATGATGTGCTAATAGGTTCTTAGTGATCCCATGAAAACTATGAAACTGGACAGGAAGTCCATAAGAATTAAACAAATTATTAGTTAGCCTAAGAAAACTAATAGGTTAATAGTGACCCTAGAAACTATAAATGAGATAGATAGTCCAAAATTAATGGGGATAGGTAATCCAGAATTGATTTACTTATTTGCATATTATCGTAATATTATGAATTGCTATGTTTTAACCATTGTGGATGTAGGAGTATAGTATATGATTTTATAAAAGTTTTGAAAAATACAAGTGAGGGGGAACCCGTTCCACTAAGCGACGTGGTCTCACTAGATATCCAAATGGTTTGAGATGGTAGATTATTGTTCATACCAGGCTTTATATCTGACTTGAAGTTTATGTTTTCCCCTGAAACTCTCAGGTGCTCAATTGATTTTGGGTAGTTTGAGAGTTGAGGTTTTCAGGTACCTCTTTAGACGAATAAGCTTCTGGAGACGTGCAGGAAGCATGATAGCTATTTAGAGTTCTTTTCTATTTTGGTTCTGTTGTGTTTGTTGTGAAGGCAAAGATATTTAATTACCTAGTTATCTACTTTAATCATTCAAGGGGACATCTTCATATGTCGCTCTTAGCATTTTTGTAATAAATATATTTTCTTTGAAAGTGGTTAACGATTGTGGGTGTTAGCGCCAAAATTGATCACTAACACCCAAATCCAGATGAAAGCACCAAATCACAGTCACAACTCACAGATTAGATGTTTGTAGAGAGTATTAATATGAAGAATGATAGAAATTAAAATGAAAGCAGTAAGGACACAGAATTTATAGTGGTTCGGCTGACTCCGGCCTACGTCCACTCCAGAAATTTCCATTTTATTGCTATAACAATCGATTACAGTTACAAAATGATATAGTAGCCTTAGCCTTAGAAACTAGAAAGCAAAGGAGTCGAAGAGAAGATCCATTTTCTGAACCCCCACACGCTGTATTTATAGGCAAATCCTGAGTTGTTGGGCTTTCTGAATGGTATAGGCCCATTAAAACCTTCCACCAAGCCGCATACCTCCACAATGTCGAACCACATACCTCCACAATACCACGTCGAGCCGTATCACCAATGCCGAGCAACCTTGACCTGACCAATGCCGAGCGACCTTCGTCCAATACCGAGCCGTCTTACTAATGCCGAATGAGGTACAATGTCGAACGACATCCAATGCCGAGCGACTTCCAATGCCAAACGAGGTACGGTGCCGAATGACTTCGAATGCCGAACGAGGTACGATGCCGAACAACTTCCAATGCCGAACGAGGTACGATGCCGAACGACTTCCAATACCGAACGAGGTACGATGCCGAACAACTTCCAATGCCGAACGACTTGCAATGCCGAACGAGAAACGATGCCGAACGACTCCCAATGCCGAACAAGGTACGATGCCAAACGACTTCCATGCCGAACGACTTTCGATGCCGAACGACTTCCAATGCCGAACGAGGTACGATGTCGAACGACTTCCAATGCCGAACGAGGTACGATGTCGAACGACTTCCAATGCCGAGCTGCAATCAAACGACCTTCCTGAACTTCCATGACTCGACCACACATTGCCATGCCGAAAGGCCGAGCAACAAAGTCGAACTCCAAACACTTCGAACCACTTCACTGCGACCGAATGACCTATCACCTATCCAAGTGAACATCATCCATTTGAATCGAATCCATCATATTTCAGTCTCGATAATGGAGAAGACGACTTAGTTAAATCCGCCTGTCTGTGGCCTTGCCGAAAGGTGGGTTAACATTTGCCCCCCAAAACATGCCTTGCTATTGGAAGGTGTGTTTTGAATAGCTTTGAATCTGATATCCGAAGTCCATAGCCATATCATCCGAGTGCTTCGTCCTTAACTGCTCTGAGTCGATGTTCGATTCCAAATCCATTAACCAAAGCCTTAGCCAATAACATATCCATCCGAACTCGACAACCGAGTCCTAATCCAACCTTATCAAATAACCAATAACCAAATCCTGGACCTCTTCGGGTCGAGATTCAAATCCGTAACCTCTTCGGGTTCTTGCCAAGCGCAATCCACACCTGACGACCGTTGTCCAGTGTCCCTGGACGTTGTATATTTCCATGGCTAAAATCCTAAGCCGAATCCTGGTCACTCCGGACCCTTGTTGAGTATAGTCCATACTCGACGACCTGAGATAGTAACTGATAATATAGTGCCTAAGTCCTAGTCCGAATCCTGGTCTCTCCGAACCCTTGCCGAGCAGAGTCCGTGCTTGACGACCTGAGATAATAACCGATAATACATAGCCTAAGTCCTAGGCCGAATCCTAACTCCGGACCCTTATCGAGCATAGTCCATGCTCGATGACCTTTTAGCCAAAATCCAAAGGAAAATCTAATCGAAATCCAATCTGAAATCCAAATCCAACCAAAAAACTAAAAATCGATATCAAAAATCCAAACCAAAAAACAAGTAAAACAGGGAGTTCAAACCAAACTCCAAAACGAAACCAGAAAAAGCAAATGTCCAAGTCAAAGGGAAATAATAGATTTCACAAACCAGGGCATCTCGGCAAATCATTATCTCAGAACATGCCTGAGGGTTATCTCTGACTCCGTACATGAGTAAGTGATTTAGCCGATTGCCCAGAGTTTGTTACTTATTCCAAACCATCAAGATTAGTAGATGACCAACCGACCACCATTCTTAGGCCTCATGCCTCGTTGTTCAAGGTAGGCGGTGGTTGCTCTTGTTCCACCGCCACATTCCAAGTTTCGACATACTGTCGCAACTGACCATTCCTTATATGCTCCTCGATTATGTCCTTCAAATGCCGGCAACTGTTAGTATCATGCCCGTCCAGGTCATGAAAAAGACAATGCCTTCCTGAAGCCCTTTCTCGTTCTGAGGGCTCCCTCCTCGCCGGCCTTCGATACGGAAGGCGATCTCGAGTATCCAAGAATATCAGCTCCAACGTTGCGTTCAATCCTGTGTAAGTGGAGAACTTTGCTTCTCCCCAGCGCTTCCTTTTCCCTTTGTCCTTGTCCTTGCTCGAGCTTTCGCCGGGTAGTCCTCCATCCTTAACCAGGTTTACTTCCTTTGACGTCATGTCCAAACATGCATCCTCTTGTCGGAGAAATCTCTCAGCTTCATGGAAGAATTCCCCAAGGTCCAATGGTGGATCCCGTATTAAAGATACTTTGAAATCCGAATTATCTCTAACTCCTGATGCTGCAGCCATCAGAACCATTGATGAATCCGGCCGATCCACCTAAGCAACTGCTGCATTAAACCAAGTTAAGAATGTCCTGAGCGATTCATCCGCCTCCTGTTTAACCGACATCAACGTCATCACGTTCTTTGGCCTTTTTATGTGAACTCGAAACTGACTTAAGAACCTGTCCACCAGTTTTGTCCATATTCCAATGGATCCATCCTCCAGCTGCCTGAACCACATGGCAGCTATATCAGCCAAATACAAGGGGAAACATCGGGACATAACCTCCTCTATTACCCCCCAGCACTTCCATATGCCAAGCGTACCTCATCAAGTGGTCAATAGGATCCGTCTTCCCGTTGTACACTTCCAGAGTGGGCTGTTTGAAATTGGGCGGATTTCTTGCCATCTTGATGTTTCGGGTAAACGAACTTTTGTTGACTTCCTATGATTCCCTTTTTGGTAGACCTCCACGAATATTCTGCCTGATAATGTCAACCAGTCCGGCGTTTCCAACTAAGGGTTGCCCCTATCCATGTTTCCAAACTGCCCTCCAAGTCCCCAAGGAAATTTTGGCACATATTCCTCATCTCGTACTCCTGTATTCCCGTTGGCGTCGGGTCGCATAGCATCATCCAGTATCCCTCCATGAACTTGTCCAGCATTACCTGGTGGTGTGCCCCCGAGTCTTGGTCCATCCAGATTGTTAGTTGTTTGTTGATTGGGAACTGCCCCCTGCTGAATCACTCCATCCACCTGCTGGTAGAGTTCCTCTCATCCAGTTCCAAAAACTTGAGCGCCTACAGTTCATAGTTGTCCAAATTTCCTAAGAAGAGCTTGCATCATCTCCTCTTGCCGTTTTAGCATCTGCTCCTGCATAGAATTCATCATAACCTGCATCTTGTCCCGAGTTATGTAGACGGATGCATGATCCTCTCTAGCTCCGGAAGAGGCCGCTTGACTTCCTTCCTGATTGCTCCTTTCCGCTGCTTGCTTCCTTGTTGGTGGTCTAGCTATTGCTTTCCTAAATCCGAGTTCCTAAGCTTTGTAATCCAAAATCTAAGCTCCAAAATTCCTGAGTGCTAGCTTTCTCAGTGAAAGAACCAAAATATTTGCGTCAAAATTGGTCACTAACACCCAAATCTAGATGAAAGCACCAAATCATAGTCACAACTCACAGATTAGATGTTTGTAGAGAGTATTTGTAAAATACGCGATTTTTCGTTGCTGAAAAACCGAATAGTTATGGGTTTAAGAAAAAGAGAGAAAAGAAGACAGAAAAGATAGAAAATAGAGAGGATAGAGAAAAGAAAAATAAGAGAATAGAAAATAGAACGGAATAGAAAACAACAGAACAACATCAGAATCTCACAATTCGCAGCGGAACAACATATAATAAATAAATGAATAATCTTTAAACAAAGAACTATATTAGTTATTACATTACATCACATTTCATTACATCATATCATCAGAGTGTACAACAACAACAAACAAACAGTGCAGCAGAAAAAGAAATACTATATAAACTAGTAATACGCCATGCCATCCAGCTTGCCTCCAGCAACTCCAGAATATCCAGAATATCCTGATAAACCTTAACTCTTGACTACCCGTGTGGAAATTGGTGGGCACCCAGAGTTTAGGAAGGAAAACAATAAACTCCGAGTCAGTCATGTGACTGGTGTGAGAACTCAAAACAGTTTATTTATCTTTAAAATCAAAATAGAAGAATATTTTTAAAGTCAATTCGCAATGCTTTTTAAAATGAGACTACCATAAGGCCTCCCGCACACACACACAATGCAAACGCAGAATCGGAGGAGATTTCTCCTTATGATAGTCAAAGATGCTTGATACGCATTTAAAATAACATTTGATATTATTACTAGTGCATAGTGTAGAGAAAAATTTATTTCGCAAGTAGAATATAAATCTTAGCCAGCATAGACATTCTGCACTTATGCCTACTATAGCTACTATGTTCAATAGCAGGTTACCGCCACATTCCACAGCAGGTTATACAACTAAAACCGTACAAGTCTCGTATTGTTTCTTTGGATTTCCAACGAATGATCAGGCCAAGGAACTTCCCATTGCCACATGAGAATGCCTCTGGATGGACATCCCCGAGAACCAAACCGGATCTCTACCAACACAAGGCCGGGTTACCCCTAACTGAGTAACAACTGACCGAATATGCCATCCCCCGGTCCTTTGGGACCTTTTCACCGAGCGCTCGTAATCAATTCACACAATCATAACAAAGTGTTTTCAACATGAGTAAGTATCTGGGCTCCATACCATGATACCACCCTTTTCCAGAAGGAAATGCACACATCCTAAAGGGCGCTACCCCTCATAACCTTGCCGCATCTTTCCTGTTTTGACCATTCACGGGGTGTGAGGCTCGACGAAGTCACGTCCACAAAAACATACTTTATACAAAAGCCATGCTTTGGGTCAACAAATGATCATAGAAATGATCACCAAGATAGACGATCAAATAAACGATCCTATCACAAATAATCAACACAATGATCATTTCACAGCAACACTCAGCATGTCACATTACCAAATTGGGAATATATCGCTGATAACATTCAACTACATAACCTCTAAGCTCGTACCTCTCAGAGAAGGGTGTTAAGCTAAAAGAATAAATTCTTCGCCACCAACAGAAATATATTTGAAAGAAATCGGCTTTATATCTCAATCTGTAATGTCAGACATACAATCCATATAAGTCTGTTCCGGGCTCGAACAAAACCGAAGGCACTTACAAAGAAGTCCTTGCAATCCGGATATTCACAATCCTGATCGGATTCACCATCACATATGGAGAACTCAATACCGGAGCAACTCGGTGCAGAGTCAATCGACAGGTCATCCTATCGCTCTCGTAAATACCGGGTCTTCAACACCGATCTTCAATGCGATTCATAACGACGTATCACATATTCGGAATGGGTTATACGACCCCATGGTCCTTTCCCGGTTAACCCAAATAGTGAGCGCTTATTCAAAAATAAGTGTGGCATTTAAATTCAAACAAATCACATCAAATACCCATTCAAAGGGAAATATTGATAGTCGGTTATTGAACTATCAATGGATATGCACACATCACCAGTTTCCAAATAATTTTCCAAATTATTTATTTTCCAAAAATATCTTTACTAGATATATAATTTCACACTTCAAAAATAAATCAATATTTATTTTTAAACAAATTCTCCTTTTCATTCATAAATTCCATAGTGAATTTATATTCCAAAATATCCATGCGTATACGATTTCAATTATTCATTTCAATTTATCTTCAAAAAGATAAATTCCCAAAATATTCACTTTATATTGGAAAACATTTCCATACTTATTTATTCATAAGTAATTCACAGATTTTATTTATTTTCAACACTTAGAAAATATTCAATATACTTAAATCGAAATTTAAGTATATATTTCATTCTTTAAGGAAATCATTCTCTTAAACATATTTATTTGGGCCAAAACGAATGTTGCGTAAAACATCGTTACGACAAGCCAAAATCACTAGTATAGGGATTCGAAATTAAAATAGATATATAAATCCCAATACTATACAAAACATTTCCTTTCGGAAATCATTTACTATAACAACAATGTTATAGTCCACCATTTCCTTCTATTTCTCGAAAACGTCTATTTCAACAATAAATGTTGAAATCTATGGTTTCGAATCTTAACACATTTTAAAACATCGTTAGATCGTTTTAATTCTATTTAAAACATCACATCTAAACATTTTCTTTAACATATTATTCACTATTCAAAAACGTGAATATACTACGTTAATCAATTTCATCCTTTTATTCATTTTATTTCAAAGGATTATTCACAGTCAAAAATGTGAATATAACTCCATTAATAGGTTTCAACAATTTACTTATCAAAATAAGTCGTTTGTGAATTTTATAAAACAACGTTTATAAATTCCATTTCTATTTATTTTATAACTACTTCCTTTATAAATTCCTTTATTAACCTATTCGATTTATAACTCAATTATAAAACAAAAGTTCACATTATAAGTTAAACACTTATAATCTATTTGTTTGAAAAATCGTTCCTTTGAACTTCATAATTATAAATCCTATAACTTATAAGATTCAATGATTTATTCAAAACTATTCTTTTAATAACTTTATAAAATTTATAAATCTTACTATTTGTAAATTTCATTTATAACTTCACCATTTTTAATTTTATAAATTCCATTCATTTATGCAATCCATTTTCACTTCATTCAAACACTTATAGAAACTCGTTTTATAATGTCAATTTTTCAATTTATAAATATCCATTTATAAATCTCTTAATATAAATCAATTTATATTATTCTTTAAAACGTCTTTAATCTCCTTTATTATTTCACCATTTTGATTCATAAAATAATTAAATTTTATAAATCCTATATTTAAACTTTTCACAATAAATTCTAAAATCCCGATTAAACTCTTTTTATAAAGTTATTAACCCATATTTTCAAAAATCAACCTTTAACTATATTTCTCAAAAATCATAATTTTTATAACATTAAAATTTATACGTTTATTTATTTAAAATGGATCAATTCCAAACATATAGTATATTTTCAAAAATCACTTTAAAAACATTTTAAAATTCCAAAATTTGGTCCAATGATGCTACACACCAAATAGTCAATCACGACTACAACGATATCATATATCGATATGATAACCCATCAAATATCAAAATATCTGAAATCAAATAAATACTGTTGAGGAATCCAGTTGGATCCCTCCAACCTGTTTTCCTGCATCCACAAACATTAGCACCATACCAATTTCGCTCCAGTACGAAATTATCGCGGTATATGGGATTTAAATATTATCCGCTTAATAGACGGCGCAATAGGGTCTCATCCGCTAAACAAAAAAAATGCGGGAAATCAATAACTCCGACATATACATATGCCAATATATATATATTGCTATTATATATAATACCAATTTCACTGTTTATGAAATATTCGCGGTATATGTTTTTAATAAATAACATCCGCTTACTAACGGCGTATAATGTCTATTTTAACAATCAATAGATATCAATCAACATTCAAACATGCATTCAAATATTTTAAATCTAACTATTTAAAATAAAATCGAAACTGATTCGATTGAGTGAGAAGTTCTCACCTTGATTTCAATTTCGTTTTAGCGATTTATTTCGAATAAAATTAAACGGACGTTTAATTTTACCCAAAATTCTCACTAACTCCAAACGACTCCAATCCAACTCCATCGCATAGTGCTCGTCCATACGATTCCAACGCAACTGGTTTCGCGCGTTTTTGACCTCGTATGAAAAAGATATCAATTTTTGAAGTTTACACGATTTTTATTATATAAATTACAACATAACTCTAAAATTTTAATACCCTAACATGCCGCAGCCCTTGGATCCACTGCCTTTCCATCCTGGCCGTTCTTTCCTTCTCTTCCCCCACGCGTTCACCCTACAGGCCGCACAACCCACCTTGCTCAAATTTAGGTTTGATTTTTGCAACCACTTCGTCGACTTCTAACATGATCAGGATACTCCATCTCGAAGCCCTTCCCCTCCTCTACCCTCGCCCCCAGCATCATAGAGCTCGGTCGCCTGTTGTGCTTGGAAATGCGTGCGTGAATGGTGGAGAACGCGGCCTCCTATCTCCCAAAATACAGCTCCAATCTCGATCGTGACCGTTGATCTTATAGAGCTCTTCGTGCTCTTCGATTCTCTAGTTGAGGGTTTCTGCTAAAAGTGAATGGATTTGGAGATTTGAGGGGAAGATGATGGACACTTTTCGGCCTTTGGTTTGTAACTGGCGGCTAGGGTTAGATTAGGGTTAGGTTTAAAATTTTTTTTTTATTTCTTTAGAATGGTGGGCTATTTATAGAGTTTCGAACGAACACTATTCATCCGGAAATTCGGAACTCCGATTTACGCGCCGTAACCAGCGTTTCTAGGGTTTACCCCGCATTCCGGACACAACGGAACAGGTTTCGAAAGCTAATTCGGACATCTGTGCGAGTTATGGCAATAAACGTTCAATTTAAATTAAACCGATTTAATCGATTTTCTAGGCGTTTTAATTTATACCGGACAAACGGTAAATCCAATTGACATGAAATTTGAAACCTTACAATAATATCACATTACGAATCCGATGAAACTGGTTTCGTCGAAATCCAAGACTTTTTGAAAAATGGCTATTTTGACTCGCCAAATTAATATTAAAAATAATTCGATGCGTTTCGAGCTGCCACGATCAAACGATAACTCCGATTGACACGAAAATTGAAATCCGATAATAACTAACTATTACGGATCCAATGGAATTGGTTTCGTTCAATTCTGAGACTGTTCAAAAATTGACTATTTTCACTAGTCGATATAAATATTAAAATATTCAATTTTCACAAATTAACTCTTAATTCAATTTTAAAAGTTCTAAAATATCGTTCTAACTTCCATATGATAAAATAAAATTTTACAAATCATTTTCAATCATATTTAACTCAATTTTTAATTATTTCCATAATTTAACATATTAAATTATCGATTTAATTATCCAATTAAATCCAATAATTCAAATAAAAATTTATTTAACTTATATATTCACTTATTAATATTTAAAATTAATTAAATATTAAAATTTTAATTATTAAAAATTCTGGGTCGTTACAATCTTCCCCTCTTAAAAGAATTTCGTCCTCGAAATTATTAAGTAAGAAAAATTACAGAATTCATTAACTTTCCAAAATTCATAGTTAAACTTTTTACAAATCTTTACTAAGTTTTCAAATCATACTTAGTTATCTTTTCAAAAACAACTACCATTGTTTAACTTTCAATTCCAAAATCAAAGTTAAAGTTTTCAAAAATTTCCAATTTTCTCAAATTTTTTCTAACGCCTTAAATTTCCCGAAAAATTCGCCATAGTCTCCTTTGCGCGGCTCGATTCGAAAAAAAAATGACAGTATATATATCACAAATATACATCTCATCAAGTAATGAGGCATCCCGAAGGGAAAAAATGTAAAAGTACGGTATGTAATCCGAGATATGTACGTTATATTCTATTAGCAAGCATATACGGCTAATATAGCGCGAAAGCGAGCTCCAAATGCGAAGCAAACGCAATCCGCACCTACTAATCACTCAACAAACAACATGAGCACATGCATGTAGACAATAGTATCAATATACAACATATAGTAACATAATAACTATATATGTCAATATAGCAAATGAAACAGAACAACAAATGCAATATATATTCAACCATCAACCAATTATCGTTCATAACCAATAATATTCATTCATATTCTCATTAATATTAAATGAATTAGGTTTTCAATTTAATCACATTTGATTCATTAACAGTGGATGTTTTTACTAACATTCATTCTCAATTAGTTTATATTCACTAATTTATATTCAAGTTGGTTCACTTCCAAATCAAATTCAATTCTATTTAAGATTCACTTAACCTCCAATTGAATTTCAATTACTTTAGCTTTCAATTTCATTAATTCAATTTCATTAATACTTAATGAATTATATACAATCAACTAACAATCATATATCAACCAAAGTATATCAATTACAACCAAATTCCTTTGCTTATATTCATTCAATTTGGTTTAAATTTTAATTGATTTTCATTCAACTATTCAACTTCTAATAACATTAGATTTTAATGAATTAACACTTCATCCATTTTTTCCATATCAATTCTTAACATTCAATTGATTAATATTCAATCCATTAATTTAATTCAATTACAAAGTTGAATTTCATTTATATAACTCAAGTTCACATTTATCACTTTTATTTACAACTCATATTCATATATATATATCTATATAGTTTCACTTCTCATATATATAAGTTTATTTCACAATTGTAAATCACTTTAATTATAATTCAATTCTTATAATCCTTTTGCTTATACAATTCTTCTTTTACTTAGATTATTCAAACAACTAAACAATCAACTTATATACACTTTAATAATTCTGAAAAATTATTTCTTTATATATAAAATATACTCAAGGTAAAATTATTGCATTTACCCAATTTAAACAATATCGTGTCGAATTGTTCTATTCAAGTGTTTAGAGATCCCTATCAACAACGTTAATTACTCGTATTAACCAGAATCTATATACCACTCAACAAACCAATCATCACAATATAAAACAATTTTATATTCACTAGCAAATACGCTCTCATAGCTATTATTACACTCTACTCATTCTAGAGTACTGTTGACTCTATCTCTAATGAGTAATACCCAACATAACCATGGTTGTCGCTTAACCATATGCTCTGATACCAAATGTAACATACGCGATTTTTCGTTGCCGAAAAACCGAATAGTTATGGGTTTGAGAAAAAGAAAGACAAAGAAAAAGAGAGAAAAGAAGACAGAAAAGATAGAAAATAGAGAGGATAGAGAAAAGAAAAATAAGAGAATAGAAAATAGAACGGAATAGAAAACAACAGAACAACATCAGAATCTCACAATTCGCAGCGGAACAACATATAATAAATAAATGAATAATCTTTAAACAAAGAACTATATCAGTTATTACATTACATCACATTTCATTACATCATATCATCAGAGTGTACAACAACAACAAACAAACAGTGCAGCGGAAAAAGAAATACTATATAAACTAGTAATACGCCATGCCATCCAGCTTGCCTCCAGCAACTCCAGAATATCCAGAATATCCTGATAAACCTTAACTCTTGACTGCCCGTGTGGAAATTGGTGGGCACCCAGAGTTTAGGAAGGAAAATAATAAACTCCGAGTCAGTCATGTGACTGGTGTGAGAACTCAAAACAGTTTATTTATCTTCAAAATCAAAATAGAAGAATATTTTTAAAGTCAATTCGCAATGCTTTTTAAAATGAGACTACCATAAGGCCTCTCGCACACACACACAATGCAAACGCAGAATCGGAGGAGATTTCTCCTTATGATAGTCAAAGATGCTTGATACGCATTTAAAATAACATTTGATATTATACTAGTGCATAGTGTAGAGAAAAATTTATTTCGCAAGTAGAATATAAATCTTAGCCAGCATAGACATTCCGCACTTATGCCTACTATAGCTACTATGTTCAATAGCAGGTTACCGCCACATTCTATAGCAGGTTATACAACTAAAACCGTACAAGTCTCGTATTGTTTCTTTGGATTTCCAACGAATGATCAGGCCAAGGAACTTTCCATTGCCACATGAGAATGCCTCTGGATGGACATCCCCGAGAACCAAACCGGATCTCTACCAACACAAGGCCGGGTTACCCCTAACTGAGTAACAACTGACCGAATATGCCATCCCCCGGTCCTTTGGGACCTTTTCACCGAGCGCTCGTAATCAATTCACACAATCATAACAAAGTGTTTTCAACATGAGTAAGTATCTGGGCTCCATACCATGATACCACCCTTTTCCAGGAGGAAATGCACACATCCTAAAGGGCGCTACCCCTCATAACCTTGCTGCATCTTTCCTGTTTTGACCATTCACGGGGTGTGAGGCTCGACGAAGTCACGTCCACAAAAACATACTTTATACAAAAGCCATGCTTTGGGTCAACAAATGATCACAGAAATGATCACCAAGATAGACGATCAAATAAACGATCCTATCACAAATAATCAACACAATGATCATTTCACAGCAACACTCAGCATGTCACATTACCAAATTGGGAATATATCGCTGATAACATTCAACTACATAACCTCTAAGCTCGTACGTCTCAGAGAAGGGTGTTAAGCTAAAAGAATAAATTCTTCGCCACCAACAGAAATATATTTGAAAGAAATCGGCTTTATATCTCAATCTGTAATGTCAGACATACAATCCATACAAGTCTGTTCCGGGCTCGAACAAAACCGAAGGCACTTACAAAGAAGTCCTTGCAATCCGGATATTCACAATCCTGATCGGATTCACCATCACATATGGAGAACTCAATACCGGAGCAACTCGATGCAGAGTCAATCGACAGGTCATCCTATCGCTCTCGTAAATACCGGGTCTTCAACATCGATCTTCAATGCGATTCATAACGACGTATCACATATTCGGAATGGGTTATACGACCCCATGGTCCTTTCCCGGTTAACCCGAATAGTGAGCGCTTATTCAAAAATAAGTGTGGCATTTAAATTCAAACAAATCACATCAAATGCCCATTCAAATGGAAATATTGATAGTCGGTTATTGAACTATCAATGGATATGCACACATCACCAGTTTCAATAATTTTCCAAATTATTCATTTTCCAAAAATATCTTTACTAGATATATAATTTCACACTTCAAAAATAAATCAATATTTATTTTTAAACAAATTCTCCTTTTCATTCATAAATTCCATAGTGAATTTATATTCCAAAATATCCATGCATATACGATTTCAATTATTCATTTCAATTTATCTTCAAAAAGATAAATTCCCAAAATATTCACTTTATATTGGAAAACATTTCCATACTTATTTATTCATAAGTAATTCACAGATTTTTATTTATTTTCAACACTTAGAAAATATTCAATATACTTAAATCGAAATTTAAGTATATATTTCATTCTTTAAGGAAATCATTCTCTTAAACATATTTATTTGGGCCAAAACGAATGTTGCGTAAAACATCGTTACGACAAGCCAAAATCACTAGTATAGGGATTCGAAATTAAAATAGATATATAAATCCCAATACTATACAAAACATTTCCTTTCGGAAATCATTTACTATAACAGCAATGTTATAGTCCACCATTTCCTTCTATTTCTCGAAAACGTCTATTTCAACAATAAATGTTGAAATCTATGGTTTCGAATCTTAACACATTTTAAAACATCGTTAGATCGTTTTAATTCTATTTAAAACATCACATCTAAACATTTTCTTTAACATATTATTCACTATTCAAAAACGTGAATATACTACGTTAATCAATTTCATCCTTTTATTCATTTTATTTCAAAGGATTATTCACAGTCAAAAATGTGAATATAACTCCATTAATAGGTTTCAACAATTTACTTATCAAAATAAGTCGTTTGTGAATTTTATAAAACAACGTTTATAAATTCCATTTCTATTTATTTTATAACTACTTCCTTTATAAATTCCTTTATTAACCTATTCGATTTATAACTCAATTATAAAACAAAAGTTCACATTATAAGTTAAACACTTATAATCTATTTGTTTGAAAAATCGTTCCTTTGAACTTCATAATTATAAATCCTATAACTTATAAGATTCAATGATTTATTCAAAACTATTCTTTTAATAACTTTATAAAATTTATAAATCTTACTATTTGTAAATTTCATTTATAACTTCACCATTTTTAATTTTATAAATTCCATTCATTTATGCAATCCATTTTCACTTCATTCAAACACTTATAGAAACTCGTTTTATAATGTCAATTTTTCAATTTATAAATATCCATTTATAAATCTCTTAATATAAATCAATTTATATTATTCTTTAAAACGTCTTTAATCTCCTTTATTATTTCACCATTTTGATTCATAAAATAATTAAATTTTATAAATCCTATATTTAAACTTTTCACAATAAATTCTAAAATCCCGATTAAACTCTTTTTATAAAGTTATTAACCCATATTTTCAAAAATCAACCTTTAACTATATTTCTCAAAAATCATAATTTTTATAACATTAAAATTTATACGTTTATTTATTTAAAATGGATCAATTCTAAACATATAGTATATTTTCAAAAATCACTTTAAAAACATTTTAAAATTCCAAAATTTGGTCCAATGATGCTACACACCAAATAGTCAATCACGACTACAACGATATCATATATCGATATGATAACCCATCAAATATCAAAATATCTGAAATCAAATAAATACTGTTGAGGAATCCAGTTGGATCCCTCCAACCTGTTTTCCTGCATCCACAAACATTAGCACCATACCAATTTCGCTCCAGTACGAAATTATCGCGGTATATGGGATTTAAATATTATCCGCTTAATAGACGGCGCAATAGGGTCTCATCCGCTAAACAAAAAAAAATGCGGGAAATCAATAACTCCGACATATACATATGCCAATATATATATATTGCTATTATATATAATACCAATTTCACTGTTTATGAAATATTCGCGGTATATGTTTTTAATAAATAACATCCGCTTACTAACGGCGTATAATGTCTATTTTAACAATCAATAGATATCAATCAACATTCAAACATGCATTCAAATATTTTAAATCTAACTATTTAAAATAAAATCGAAATTGATTCGATTGAGTGAGAAGTTCTCACCTTGATTTCAATTTCGTTTTAGCGATTTATTTCGAATAAAATTAAACGGACGTTTAATTTTACCCAAAATTCTCACTAACTCCAAACGACTCCAATCCAACTCCATCGCATAGTGCTCGTCCATACGATTCCAACGCAACTGGTTTCGCGCGTTTTCGACCTCGTATGAAAAAGATATCAATTTTTGAAGTTTACACGATTTTTATTATATAAATTACAACATAACTCTAAATTTTAATACCCTAACATGCCGCAGCCCTTGGATCCACTGCCTTTCCATCCTGGCCGTTCTTTCCTTCTCTTTCCCTACGCGTTCACCCTACAGGCCGCACAACCCACCTTGCTCAAATTTAGGTTTGATTTTTGCAACCACTTCGTCGACTTCTAACATGATCAGGATACTCCATCTCGAAGCCCTTCCCCTCCTCTACCCTCGCCCCCAGCATCATAGAGCTCGGTCTCCTATTGTGCTTGGAAATGCGTGCGTGAATGGTGGAGAACGCGGCCTCCTATCTCCCAAAATACAGCTCCAATCTCGATCGTGACCGTTGATCTTATAGAGCTCTTCGTGCTCTTCGATTCTCTAGTTGAGGGTTTCTGCTAAAAGTGAATGGATTTGGAGATTTGAGGGGAAGATGATGGACACTTTTCGGCCTTTGGTTTGTAACTGGCGGCTAGGGTTAGATTAGGGTTAGGTTTAGAATTTTTTTTATTTCTTTAGAATGGTGGGCTATTTATAGAGTTTCGAACGAACACTATTCATCCAGAAATTCTGAACTCCGATTTACGCGTCGTAACCAGCGTTTCTAGGGTTTACCCCGCGTTCCGGACACAACGGAACAGGTTTCGAAAGCTAATTCGGACATCTGTGCGAGTTATGGCAATAAACGTTCAATTTAAATTAAACCGATTTAATCGATTTTCTAGGCGTTTTAATTTGTACCGGACAAACGGTAAATCCAATTGACACAAAATTTGAAACCTTACAATAATATCACATTACGGATCCGATGAAACTGGTTTCGTCGAAATCTAAGACTTTTTGAAAAATGGCTATTTTAACTCGCCAAATTAATATTAAAAATAATTCGATGCGTTTCGAGCTGCCACGATCAAACGATAACTCCGATTGACACGAAAATTGAAATCCTGTAATAACTAACTATTAAGGATCCAATGGAACTGGTTTCGTTCAATTCTGAGACTGTTCAAAAATTGACTATTTTCACTAGTCGATTTAAATATTAAAATATTCAATTTTCACAAATTAACTCTTAATTCAATTTTAAAAGTTCTAAAATATCGTTCTAACTTCCATATGATAAAATAAAATTTTACAAATCATTTTCAATCATATTTAACTCAATTTTTAATTATTTCCATAATTTAACATATTAAATTATCGATTTAATTATCCAATTAAATCCAATAATTCAAATAAAAATTTATTTAACTTATATATTCACTTATTAATATTTAAAATTAATTAAATATTCAAATTTTAATTATTAAAAATTCTGGGTCGTTACAGTATTAATATGAAGAATGATAGAAATTAAAACGAAATCAGTAAGGACACAGAATTTATAGTGGTTCTGCTGACTTCGGCCTACGTCCACTCCAAAATTTCCTTTTTATTGCTGTAACAATCGATTACAGTTACAAAATGATATAGTAACCTTAGTCTTAGAAAGTAGAAAGCAAAGGAGCCAAAGAGAAGATCCTTTTTCTGAACCCCCACACGCTGTATTTGTAGGCAGATCCTGAGTTGTTGGGCTTTCTGAATGGTATAGGCCCATTAAAACCTTCCACCGAGCCACATACTTCCACAATGCCGAGCCACATACCTCCATAATGTCGAGCCTCATACCTCTACAATGCCGAGCCACATACCTCCACAATACAACACCGAGCTATATCACCAATGCGGAGCGACCCTGATCTGACCAATGTCGAGCGACCTTCGTCCAATACCGAGCCGTCTTACTAATGTCGAACGAGGTACAATGCCAAATGACATCCAATGCCGAACGACTTCCAATGCCGAACGAGGTACGATGCCGAACGACTTCCAATGCCGAACGGCAATGCCGAGTGGCAATCAAACCACCTTCCTGAACTTCCATACCTCGATCAGACATTGCCATGCCGAGCGAGCGAGCTACAAAATCAAACTCCAAACAGTTCGAACCACTTCACTGCGACCGAATGACCCATCCCCTATCCAAGTGAACATCATCCATTTGAACTGAATCCATTATATTTCAGTCTCGATAATCGAGAAGTTGACTTAGTTAAACCGCATGTCTATGGCATTGCCGAAAGGCGGGTTAACAATGGGATTATGTAATGAGTTTGAAATAGCTTTGAAATGGAATGAGAATGTTGTTTGTTGATTTTAAAATTTTCCATATCCATGTGTTTCTATTATATCAATTTATCTAACATAACCGTACTTTGTCGCTGAGGTTATAACTATGCATGACTGCAGCATCCGTAGCCATTAATTTTGGGCCTCCAAGTAGGGATGTTACAAGTTGGTATTAGAGCATAGGTTTATGAAACTTAAAAGAAATTTAAACCTAAAATATTTCCAAACACAATCCAATGAATCGGGAAATAAGATTGGGGTTTACGTTAACGCTATAGTAACGTCCTTGTACTTGGTATATTGATATATATAAGTATGTATTCCCCTCTCTCTTAGACCATTCTTTTGTATCTTACTAAGGCTTGTATGTAGATTTATGAGGAAAGAAAATATAGAGGTAGGAAACGGAAGAGGAAATTTTGATGGAAGCACCACAACCAACGGAAATGTTCGACCCACCAGGAGGAACTCGGGTCGATAGGCTAATGCTAACCAAAATGCTGATACTAATGTGGGTGCTGGAAATCTACCAGGGGATATGGGGGCGATGTATCAGTTTTTCATCAATATGATGGAAGCAGGAGCTACTGCTGGAGTTCTTAGAAATGTTGGAGGAGCTAATCCTGTAGCCTCGGTTAAGAATAATTATACTAAGTTGGGCAGAGATAACACCAGTGATGGTGGCAAGCCGTTTTTCGAAACGGGGGATACCATGGATGTGGAGAATTGGCTATTACATTGTGAGATAAAATTTTCTAATTTGGGTTTAGATGATGAGCAGAAGAGAAGATTGGCCTCTAGGCAATTGCGAGGGTCAGACTTCATTGGTGGAATAGTATTACGGTTGGGGTTCCGAAGGAGGAATTGACTTGGGCAGATTTTAAAAGGAGATTTGAACAGGGGTTTATGTCTAAGGTCGCTAAATCAGCTTTGTTAAGGAAGATTTTGGATCTGGCGCAGGAAGAGATGTCATTAATTGTGTATGCCACAAAATTTGATGAGTTGTCCCGTTGTGGGTATAATACTATAAACACCGTCATCGGGAGGAATGAGAGGTTCGTTAGTGGACTGAGGGCCGAGATTGCTAGGGCAACCCTGCCGCATCTTCGTGATCCTTATAAAGTAGTGGTGGAGATGGAAATCCTCCATGAAGAGGTGCTTGCTATTTGTGATAAAGAGAAGCCAGTTGAAACCCAGGGTTCTCAGGGAAATAAAAGAAAGTTCTTTAAGAAGAAGGGATCCTAGAAGGGAGAGGCTGCCAAGAAGGAAAACACTGATTTAGTTTGCTTTACGTGTGACAAGAAAGGACATTATTCTCACGAGTGCCAGTCAGGCAAGGGAAAGAAGGCTGCTGATAAAAAAAATGTAAAGTGCTTTAACTTGTAAATGATTCATCAGAGCTACCGTATGTACTAACCCAGCAAGGGACATTACCTATCCCTTACAGGGGCTGGCGGATACAAATACATAATACAAAATATAGTAGAAACTAGTAATAGATAACTATCATCATAAGAACCTCCATGCTTCACGTTTCTCCCAAAATGCTCCATGGTTCACGTTTCTTCCAAAATTCTCCATGGTTCTCCCAAAATGCTCCATGCTACCTAACTACTTGGCTGCCCGAATAATAGGGCACCCAGAGTTTAAGGGAATAAGAAAATAAACTTCGGGTCATTCATGGAACTGGTGTGAGAAACTTAAACTATGGATATCTGAAAAGAACGACATCTCATAAGACCAGAACACACCGCACGTAAACACGGGATGGGTTTTTACCTTATGATAACCAAAACATTTGCAAGGAAAAATAAGAGATATTTTCTTTAAAGACATTCTTTGAAAACCCATTCAAATAACATATTAATCATAGTCGGAGTTGTTACATTTGTTAAATTAGACAACATAATAGGGTTAAAACTAAAATCTTATAAAAGTTCGTATTGGGGAATGGATTCCATGCAATAACAAGGTAAGGGACTACCTTTCGATAGTACATATCAAGAAAAATGCACCGAGGCACCAACATATGATCCTCTACCAACAAAGAACTGGCCTAACTTTAATGTAGATAGTATTGAATACGGCATCACCCTGGTCGTTACCGACCTTTACTAGGATTCCAAATCATACGAAACATACCCAACATATAGAGGATAATCTAGAAAGGTGATGACCATATCCTAATAGGTGCGACCCATATAGCCCGAATGTATCTACCCAGTTTTTTTTCATTCTTTGGGTATGAGGCTTAAGGTCACATTTTACCTAGCATAGAATCATCAAATCCTGCTTAGAATTCCATATTTCCATTTCCATCACACACTATTGATTTCCATAAATGTACAGCCTCTGACTCGTACATCTCAAAGAAGGATGTTAAGTGTAAGAGAGGTTACCTCATACACCACTAAATAGATGTGCGTTCGTAGAGATCAACGTACATGTATTTTAGAAATGCAATGTCAAATATTCGTCTATATAAGTTGTCCCAAAATAGGACAAACCGATGGCACTCGCCGACTACATCCTATTTTAGGAATCACTCCTAGAATTAGTTGCGAGAAGTCCTTGCATCGAAGATTTTCAAAGTTCTACCACTACACCATATGCATATAACATAGAAATCGAGGGGTTAGTGGTAAATTGTCTATCATTATGAAGAACTCCATCTTAAAAATCATCGCCTTTATCATGTTATCAGTTTCAAATGTACATTGGTTCGAAGTGGTTTTTGGATAGGAATCACCTAAATCTGATCCCGAGGTCTCCGAACCAATTATTGATAAAACATCCTTCGGAGATGTATCATTTCTTTTCTAGTATATACGAGATTATTAAACCTCCCTTTAAATTTGGAAAATGCCAAATCATTTCTCATAAATCATGACGGAAAACATTATTTAGTACAAAGGATTCAAAGAAATTGTACTAATTTTACTCCATATTAATTTTTGTATTAACAAGTACTATTCATTGAATAACGGTGAGATTACCTTTTAAATTCAAGTGAACAATAAAAGTTCCCTCCTCGAATTTTAACACTAAATATAAGAAGATTATTTCAATACAAATCAAGTTAAGGAATTAATATGGAAAGTAAATATTTTATACTTGCCTCTTTTTCGACATTTCGACATTATCTATTACTCGCCCAGGAAGAGGCTGGATGAACTGGGCACTGGTTGCTCCTTCACATCTCCTTAATTTAAGCACCTTACATTCGGATCTCACGAATCAGGTCTACCCATCAGCTTTTTGAGCCAAGATTTAATCATTTATTCATAACAGCTTTTCTTTTAATCATTCATTTAAACTCTTTTTAAAATAATTATAAAACTTCCAAATTATCTTTAAAACACTTATTTATTTGTTCGAAAACATTTATAAAATATTCGAGAAAGAATAGTTAAGTTAAAATTGCAATTTGTATACGTTATTAAAACTGCTACGAAAAGTGCTGAAAATATCGTTTGTAAAGCTTATTTGATCAAAACAACTTTTCAATCATTTGAACGTCCATTTTTATAACTCGAATCATTTTTAAAACATTTTAGTATATTTATAGAATTTATTCCATATTTTTAAAGAATTAAAAATATCATTTCAAAGAAATTTCATTTTTGGATTTTGAACTGCCAAACCGTGGCTATTTTGAAAATTTGATTTGCTCATGTATCAAAATCTACTATATGAAAATATGATCTTTTCATTTGTTTGAAAATTATGATTATAAGACTTGGAAAATTCTTGTTTCAAAGAAGTCCAACACCTATTCCATCGTATAAATGGATTTAAACTATTACACCTATTTTCAAAACTTCACCAAATTTAGTTTTAGTAATCATAAACCATTTATAAACTAATTTAAAGAGGTTTAATCATCTCATAACACTTTTATAGTTCACTTCGAAAATATATTTTTGTTATGTGATTTCGACGTTTATAAAACGTGAATTATTTACACATCCAAACAACCCTATTTTTCATAACCAAAACATGATGATCAAAACATAACAACCAATCATTCCAAACGTATCATATCATCATCCATATCATAATATAACTAAAAAAATTTACCTTAAATTCGTTCGTTCTAACTTTAAAATGACTATAGCTTTACTATCTTGAAATTAAACTTACAAAGCTTGCACTAATGCTTCCTATGGGGCTCGTAGAGGGGTGGAAGGCTTGGTCATGGATGGTGGGGTGTGCGTCCGTGGGTTTGCA
Source organism: Allium cepa (assembly GCA_030765085.1). Taxonomy (NCBI): domain Eukaryota; kingdom Viridiplantae; phylum Streptophyta; class Magnoliopsida; order Asparagales; family Amaryllidaceae; genus Allium; species Allium cepa. The sequence continues at coordinate 450,028,448 of CM060931.1, forward strand.
AGGACGAAAGGAGGAGTTTGGCTTTGGTTTTAAGGTGTTTGATATACATGTGCTGTATAAATTATAATTTCCTTATGATATAAATTTTTCCATTATTTTCATTAGGTAAGAGGCTATTAAAGTAGAGAGAAGAAGGTGAAGAATGCTTAGGAAAATAAAGAGAAAAATGTGAATGGAAGTGAAGATGGATGATGGGTATTATAAGTAAATGGAAGTGATAAAATATCATGACATTTAAGTGCAGACACAATCATTTCATCACCACCACACCCTTATCCTCCATAACCATTTCGGCTGAAGTAACCCTCCTAAATTGCTACTCCATGTGCATGTACTTGTGTGTATGACAGACTTTGGTTTAAAGAAATATCATGATATTTATAAATAATACTATGATATTTTCTTTTACCATTCATTATTAATTATAATATATATATATATATATATATATATTCATGTGCATATGTATTTGTTCATGCATATGTACATGTATATGTGCATATGTATGTCACAAATGATCCATAGTGTTGCACAATTTCTCTACATTGAACCTCACAAATGATCCATAGCGTTGCACAACTTCTCTACGTTGAACCGTTATGAATTTTGATTTCAATTTCCGGTCATATTTTCACATCTTAGTTAATGTTTGTATATATATATTTGTAAACAATATTTGAAAAGAATATTTATATCATTATATAATAATTAAAAAGGCTTCATTTGATATTTAAAATAATTAATAAATCATTTAAACTCCATTTAAATTCAGAAGTTAATTATTCCAGGATAATGATATTGTTAATGATGTCATAAAGACATTTTATTTTCAAAAATAAAATAAATAATTTTATTACAATTCTCACTCATATAGATAAGTGAGTGTATGTGTCCAGCTCCATGCACAATGTTGGAGGGTCTAAGAGCTGTTTATCGATAAAATAAATTTAAGTCATTTTATCGATAGTTTCCAAAATGTATATTTTTATAAATATTTACTCAAAATAAGATTAGTAATATTATTAATTGTTCAAAACACCATTATTAATGTTAAAAAATTAATATTTGAGTATTTTTAAATTTAAACTATTTTTCGAAATGATAAATTCACGGGTCATTACAGAAACCCCTAAGAATATTTTTGATTTATTTAGAAAAAATTCTAAAAAATAAGGCATTTCAAAGTGCTCATATAGAAACCTTCTTCTCACCATAACATTTTACAAATTTGGTTCACAATTTCTATAATTTTCCAAACCATTTCTTTGTTGTCCCATACACAGAAATACGTGTAGAGAACAACCGAATAAAATTATCTAAAGTTAGGATAATCCATTTATACAAGTTAAAGTTAAGGATATCGAAATAAAATTATAACGACTATTCTCACTTCAAACACTTTCAAACATACTTCAATTCAACACACAAATCGAATAGTGATTTAAACATCAAGTTAAGGCCATTGCACATGTTTAAGAGGGTAACAGAAGTTATGTTATAAAATGTAAAGTTTTCATTTGCTTTCAAAAGCAAGAGGGGCTCAAAGATTATAACTTTACTTAGTTAATGTCACTTTAACTTTATATTTTAGGCGCACAACATATGTACACAATATATGCATATAAGATAGTGAGATAACTCACTTTGTTCCAAGCTAAACATATACTCAAACACTCAAAAAGCCAAGAACACTTCCTCCCATCTCTGAAACCATAAGATCCAACCTTTAGCATCAAAACCACGAAACCGAGGCAACACTTCCTCCTCTTTCCCATTGCTCATGGCCTCACAATACTTCCCCCATTCCATCCATATTTTTTCACTTTTGACTTATAATCTTTGCTGCCTAAGGTGTTCTAAGGTATTGGTGAAAGTTTGGTGAAGTTTTGGAGAAGATTTGAGTTAATTAGAGAAAGTTAGTGAAGAACAAAGTGGATTAGTACTAACCCACTTCCACCATTTTCTTAATTTGTGATTAGCCTTACCTTTAAGGGTGTATTTATATACTTTTCAAGAAGTCACAACCACCTTTTATCTTCCATGAAATGTCAAAAAGGAGCCTCCCTCTCACATGCTACATTTATATCTTTACATCTCTTAATTAACACTTAAGACTACCCTTAAAAGCTCATTTTAAAAATATCTTATCTTCCCTTTCACACCTAACCAGTTGACTTTATGAAGCTACTAAGGAGTTTAGTGCCAAAGTATTTTCATTTCATTTTATAGTTCTCTTAAGCAAATAAGTGTATGTAGAAAAATTTGGAACAAAATTTCTACGAATAAAAGCTGTTTATGTATAAAACAATTTTCTGTCAAGTTATTGATATTTTCAAAGTAACTATTTTTGTAAACATTTTTCCAAAATAGGTTTACAATCATTAGTTATAATTTAAAAGGGGTTAAAATTTTTATCAAATCACTTTAATGACATTTAATCCAACATTCAAATATTTAAATAATTTAGATATTTAAATACGAAGTGTCCGAAATTCCAAGTTGTTACACTCTCCCTCACTTAGAAAATTTCATCCTGAAAAATCCACTTCGAATAATAAAAGAAACAATCACAAAGAAATACTCAATAATATTCAAAAACATAGCTCAAAGTTTTCCCAAGTTCAAAAATACCCTCTTATTGCACTAGGCGATAAACAATCTACTAAGCGTACCTTATGCTCGACGGCTTAGATAATTACTTAGTCGACAATTCATAATACCTCATAATAAATCAAAGAATCATCACCTATACTCTCCTTAGCCAATAGAACATTGTATGTAAACATGTAATAAAGGAGTAATATGATTGATCACAGAAATTGAAATTGAAAAGAAGTAATAAAGGAAAATAGACAGAAGATTTTTATAGTGGTTTGGCTGTTAACGAAGCCTACGTCCACTTTATAGTTTTTTTTATGAGCTGACTGCTATTACAGAAGTTGTTTGATTACAAGCTTAAGAAAATTCCAAACTAAATTGGATCTCTAGAGTTGGAATCCACTAGAGAATCACAGTGTATTCCTACTGAGATCGTTGTGAGGAAGGTTAGAGGTGAAGAAGAGTCCCAATAGAGCTCTAGCAGCCAGTTTCCAAAAACCATTTTATGTTGTAGGTGGTTTGCTATTTATAGAGGTTGGAGGGCTTCTAGGCCTAGCCCATCACTTTCAGGTCATGGGTATGGTACAGGAAACCCAGGGGGATTTAGCGGTAGAAAATCGCTGAACTCCATGGGTCACTAGCGACCCATAGACTTAGTCTACTTACACCCGTTTAATCCTTCCTTCTTTAGTCGTATTTCATGGCTTGCTTTTTCATGGTTTTTAAGGAGTACATGGGTTGCTGTTGTTCTAGCCACAAAGGTCTATCATGGATTCTAAAACTGGAGATGTCTTCTTAGGCATTCGTCGTTATAGTCACATGCTGATGGCCAGTCGTCGACTGCTCATGCTTAAACCCTTGCTGATTCGCAGGGAAGCTAGTCTCTTTGCTTCGTTGACTCCTATTGGCAATTTAACCGTGTCGCTTGGTCCTTGTCGAACTTTAGCCGTAACATCTCTGGTTAGCACTTGAATCATCCCCTAGCTTAAGGTTGCCTCACTTACTGCCGGTATCTGCTGGGTTAAACACCAAAATAACAGTCGCCCCCTAGACTATGTCTTCGTTGTAAACAGGGCATGCTCTAGAAGTTATCGTTTCCCATATCCATTTGTTAACTTTCAAATGGTTGTATCAAAGCTCTACTCATAGACTATTCCAACACCATTGATTGTTTTCCTTCGACTCTAGCTATTGTTGCTTGCCTTGACTTGTCATGGAGTGATGAGCAGTCGCGATTGTCTGATTATGAAGTGGCTGGACAGAGTTTTCTTTTTCGAGTACAAAAATATAAAAGGCATGCAAATTTTCATATACATTATATACATTTTTCTTCTCTTTTTTTTTGATAGGTCGTTATCCACTCTTGTGAGATTGGTCGCTGGCGATCTATCTCTTAGAAAAAAATTTCTCGGCTCGATGCCAGGTCGGGTCACGAACGACCATGATAGGTCGAGTCACATGCGACTCGAACACTTAGAAAGTTTTTCGCCTATTTTTCACTACATATACCTAAGCCTATCTCATTTTCCTCATTCAACCTGATCACTCTCTCCGAACAATCCATCTCTTCCAGCGAATCTCCTTAAATGAGTTCTCGTTGATTTGCCCTACCGCCTAGACCTCCTTGCCATCGGTTCATATGTTTGAATGGAGCCGTGCCTCCCTTTAGTGACATTCTTTATGAAACGCTACCAAACTTGGGGATTGCTCCATTCCAGCTTCACCTGAATGATTATGCCATCCTCACTTGCCTACATATCCTCTTTATGCGGACATTCCATCGCACTCAGAGTTTCGACGAGTTGCGATTTTTCTTAGCTTTCAAGAGAAGAGACGATTGCCCCTTCCTAATCATAATCAAGGCCCAGTGAAATCGGAAGATCATTTTGCATCTGCAAAGCAACCTATCTCAATTCAAGATGCAGTAATTCTTTGTTGGGTGCCTCGAGGGGTTTATTCGTCGATGGACGATAGGGGGGTAAGTTTCCCAATTCTCTGTTTGCCGAGCTTTGAAGTGGTGTTATAGAGTTTCCAATTGATTGCTTTCTTTTTACAGTTATCTCGAGACCAAATAGAGACATGGCTCTTAATGAAGTTTGCCAAACTCTAAAAGCTATTGATGCCAAGGAGCGGAGCACTAGATTCTTGCTTATTGACTTGAACTTGCGTCGATTTGGGTTGTTAGCTCCGCGTAGATCTGTTTCTCAAATTGAAGCTCCTTCTCCTAGCCGAGCCAGAGTTCACGCAAGGCCTTCTTCTTCTTCACATGATTCTGGTGAGGGTCATGAAATAGGGAGCCCCTCCGAAAGCTCGCTCGACGAGACTCATAATAAAGGTATCACAACTACTCTAAGCGGCTCCACTAGAATGTCCCCAATACAGGTGGAATCAGAAATTGAGCCTACGTAGAGAGAAAAGAAAGCCATGATAGACTCGAAGAAGGAGGAAGGGGAATTTGAAAGCAGTAGTGATGAATACACAACAAGTGACTATTATTTGTCAGGGTCCGAAGGTGTGGATTGAGAGTCATGTGACAAGACTCGGGCATGAGTCGCGTTCTTTCGGATTTACCTCCTTCCAAAACTAATGATAAAGACAAGGCCTTAGAAGACGGAATCTGTCATGATTCCCCTGGTATGGATGTCGGGGTTGATATTGGAGATATTAGTGATGTATTCGTCGATTTTGATGCCCTCATTAAAGACGATTTCAACTTTGACGTGATGCCATCCTGTTCTAGGGGCATCGTGCCATCCATCTGCCCGCCTCTGCCTGCGAAAACCGAAGTCGAACCTATTCCCCTACCTACAGTCATTCGTTCTAGTTTGTGATGACATCTTAGTTTCGTTTTAGGAATACACGACACGACATACTAGGATTGTATTTATATTTATTTTTCGTTCTCTTGCATGTCTTCTTAGTTCTTTAAGTGTTTTTGAGGTTTCTCATGTATGATTTACTTAAGGTATGACGAGGGGGTATGGCTTTTACGACGACTTCAAGGATTACACTGATTCGCAACAATACTCTAAGCGTTCTTTTAGTCGCCACCAAGCCTGGGAGTCGGAGGAAGAATATAGACAGAGGAAAGAACTTGAGGCCAAAACCCACCGTTAGGAGGAAATGGATACGTATCGCTCACACAGAGGCGGTTATGAAAGTAAAGGGTCTCACAATGAAAGGGAAAAATCATTGAAGAAGTCTAAGCTCGATCATCGCCCCTATCCTTCCAATCTTGTTCCAAAACATACGTCGGTGGGACAAGGTATTGCCTTTTCTTCTACCCTCATTCTACCTTCAACGCACATCTCGTCTTCTTCTACTGTTGCTGTTGCCCCAATCCTTTCTCATCCTCGCCGAAGGCCGGCATATATTCATCTTGTAGGTCCACCTAATCTTGAGGCGGCCCTTCTGGGTTGGTTTCGAAATGGCGTTAAGTTCGATATGGATATTTATCCCATTCTGAGGGACTCTTATATGCCGCGCCTTCAAGGTATTCAGGCTGATTTGGAGTAGGGCGAGAAGTGGGAGAGGCTCTGTAAACAACTAACTGATACTAATAGGAAAAACTATTAGGAGATCTTCTCCTTCGAGGCCAAAAAGAGGATTTTGAAAAGGCACTAACGGAGCGGGATGCCAGAATTAAACAACTGGAGGAGGAAAAAAAGGTAGTGCTTCGAGACAGTACAAGGACTGCCAGCGTGATGCAGGAGATGAAACATATGCATGAGAGAGCCAAAATCGTCTGAAGAGACAAAATGAAGAAGACGCATGCGAAAGAAGCCAAGCTGAAGGAAGATGTGGTTGCCCGTGACACTATTATCGAAGCCCAAAAGAAGACAATCTCCGACCACAATCTGGTTGTAGAGGGGCATACTAAAACAATCTCTGATCATGTCAAGATAATTGAGGAGTTGCAAGGGACAGTTTTAGGACTACAAGCTCACGTCACACAACTTAATGCCAACAAGATTGCAATTGAGACGGAGAAGGCTATGGTGATAGAAAATTATCAAGGATTTCATCATACTTTTGATCGAAAATGGAGAAACTTGACTCGACGATCCTGAATTTCTATGTCAATTCTATATTGCATGAGGAGGGCCTTTCTTATCTTGGCCCAAAGTTCCCACGCACTCTTGCCCTTGTTTGGGAGGAAATCCTGTTTTGTTTTACTGAGAACGGCGATGTATATACTGATCATGAGTTGTGGGATGCCTATCTTAATGAGCAATCCAAAAAGGTGTTGCTCGAAGGCTAAGAACTTCTCCGAGCTGAACGGGAGATGGAAACCATCGAAGCAGCTCCAATGGTTACCACAGATGCACCTGCCAAGTCTCTAATCTCTGATGGGGGTGAGCATTCGGGGCAGCTTCATGATCAACCAACAAGTTCGAGGCTCGATTACTCTCTGTAGGAGGCGGAGATTTCCAAAGATGATGAAGGAGATGATTTTGAAGTTGCCGTTTGCGACCCCATCTTCGGTGTAGGAAATGATCACTCCTCCCTAGAATTCGGGGGACCCCATCTTATTCCATAAGATCAAGAAGAGTTTAATGCTTTTCATTTTGATCTTATGGGCCCCTCTACTCTTTCTATTGACCCGCCAGTTACCTCGACGCTAGTGCATGCTGCTATCTTTACATCTTCTAAAATTATGTCTATTCCTGTTCCCGCCCCTACATCAACACCTAGCTCGCAACCTGGACTGGATGCTGAAAAGATTGAGGTGCTTCATGGCCTGGACAATCCTTCGACATCCCTTGAGGGAGATATGACCGCCTTTGAGTCTAAAGAGCATGAGACTCCAACGGAGCAGCCACTGAAGACTTCGCATGACTTGGTTGCCATCAAGAAAGAGAAAGTGGAGGCGGTCAAGGCTTTGAAGAGTTCTTGGAAGCGGAGGAAGCGCAAAGGGTCGGGCAGCTCTACTGGACAACACTCGGAGGAGATGGAGACCGCTACGGAAATACATGTTGACATTACCGGTAGTAACACCTCTCCAAAAAAGAAGTCGAAGTTTCCCACTAAAGGCAGGAAAGGAAGCGGTGGCAGAAAGTGCCGACTGGTCCGTTTGAGGAGGGACTGCATTTTGTTGTATAGCTCGTGGGCGACTTGACTTGTTGTGTGTTTTTTTTGAGTCCTTATGCTCATGCGTATGTAATTTGGATCCTGGTCGTAGAGTCTGTAATTTTTTTTGTTGGCCGCTGTTGTGTGGGCACCGCCCTTACATTTTAATTTTGTGTTCATAAAATTACAAACAATGCCATGGTATCTTAACTTGTAACTTTGTCTATCTCTTCATACATACTCTTTGTGCACATGTACATTTAATTTCATACTTTTACTAACAACACTTAGAGGATTATTTTTTATAATTTTAAAAAACTTTCAAAAACTCTCAAAATTGCTTAATATTGTTTAGAAATCTTAAAATTTTATTTAGGAAGATAACTCTCGCTTAGGATTCTTGTTAACTTTGGAGATAAAACTCTGCATTTATTGTTGTTTAAAGTGACAGGACTTGTGGACTCTTTTCATTTGGGTTATTTTATCTTTATGTAGGTATATACCCCCGGTTCATAAAGATGTTCACTCCAAACAAACTCCAAGTATTCGAAGTTTCTGAGCAACGAGAGAAGGTGGAAACCTGGAGTTCCTTGGCATTGCCTTTCTTTGGGTGATGCGAGACTTAAATCTAGGGCTTCTCGGCGTTGTCTATCTCCGAGCAACGTGAGAAACTTACGTCGAGAGTTCCTCGGCATCGCCTATCTCAGGGCGACGTGAGAAACTTGAATCCAGGGCTCCTTGGCATTGCACATCTTAGGGCAACGCGAGAAACTTGCGTTGAGAGCTACTCAGCGTCGCTTATCTTTAGGCAATGCGAGAAACTTGAATTTGGGCTCCTCGACGTTGCCTATCCTCGGACAATACGAGAAGCTTGTGTCGAGAGTTCCTCGGCGTCGCATGTCTTTGGGCGATGCGAGAAACTTGAATCTAGGGCTCCATGGTAGTACCTACCTCCGGGCAACTCGAGAAGCTTGTGTCGAGAGTTCCTTAGCGTCGCCTACACCCGAGCGACATAAGAAACTTGAATCGATGGCTCCTCGGCGTTGCCTATCTTTGGGCAATGCAAGAAACTTGTATAGAGTGTTCCTCGGCGTTGCCTATCTCTGAGCGATGCGAGAAACTTGAATCTGGGGCTTTTCGGCTATGCCTATCTCCGGTCAATGCGAGAAGCTTGCATCCAGAGTTCCTCGACGTCGCCTATCTTCGGGTAATGCGAGAAACTTGAATCTAGGGATCCTCAGCGTTGCCTATATCCGGGAAACACGAGAAGCTTATGTCGAGAGTTCCTCGACGTCGCCTGCCTTTGGGAGATGCGAGAAACATGAATTTGTGGATCATTGGCATTGCCTATGTCCGGGCAACATGAGAAACTTGCGTCGAGAGTCACTCAGCGTCGCTTGTCTTCGGGCGGCGCGATAAACTTGAATTTGGGGCTCCTCGACATTGCCTACCTCTGGGTAATGCAAGATACTTGCGTCGAGAGTTCCTCAGCATTGCCTATCTCCAGGTGATGTGAAAAACTTTAATTTGAGGCTCCTCGGTGTTGTCGATCTCCAGGCAGCGCTAGAAGCTTGCGTCGAGAGTTCCTCGGCATCGCCTGTCTTCGAGCGATGCAAGAAACTTAAATCTGGGGCTCCTCGACTTTGCTTATCTCCGGGCAACGCGAGAATCTTGCGTCAAGAGTTCCTCGGTGTCGCCTGTCTTTAGGCAAAGCAAGAAACTTGAATGTAGGGCTCATCGGCATTGCTTATGTCCAAGCAACATGAGAAAATTACATCGAGAGTTACTCAGCGTCGCCTGTCTTCGAGCGATGCGAGAAATTTGAATCTGTGGCACCTCGGTGTTTCCTATCTCTGGGCAATACAAGAAACTTGTGTTGAGAGTTCCTCGGCATCACCTATCTCCGAGAAATGCGATAAACTTGAATCTGGGGCACCTTGGTATTGCCTATCACCGGGCAATGCGAGAAGCTTGCGTCGAGAGTTCCTCGGCATCGACTATCTTTGGACGACTCGAGAAACTCAAATCTAGGGCTCATCGACATTGCCTATTTTTGGGCAACATGAGAAACTTGCGTTGAGAGTTTCCCAACATCGCCTAACTTCGGGTGACGCGAGAAAATTGAATCTGGGGATCCTCGGCGTTGCCTATCTCTGAGCAATGTGAGATGCTTGCAACGAGAGGTCCTCAACATTGCATGTCTCTAGGTGACACGAGAAACTTGAATCTGTGGCTCCTTGGTGTTGCCTATCTCCGGGAAATGTGAGAACCTTGCGTCTAGTGTTTCTCGGCATCGCCTACCTCAAGGTGACTTGAGAAACTTGAATCTAGGGCTCCTTGGCGTTTCCTATCTTCGAGCAACATGAGAAACTTGCGCCGAGAGTTCTTCGGCATCGCCTGTCTTCAGGCGACGCGAGAAACTTGAATCTAAGGCTCCTCGGCATTGCCTATCTCCGGGCAATGCTTGCCTATCTCCAGGCAATGCGAGAAGCTCGTATCAAGAGTTACTCGGTGTCGCCAGTCTTGGGGCGATGCGAGAAACTTGAATCTAGAGCTCCTAAGCATTGCCTATCTTCGAGGAATGCAAGAAGCTTGCATCGAGAGTTCCTCGACGTCGCCTGTCTTCGGGCGACGTGAGAAACTTGAATATAGGGCTCCTCGGCGTTGCCTATCTCCGGGCAATGCAAGAAGCTTGCGTCGAGAGTTCCTCGGCATCACTTGCCTTTGGGCGACATGAGAAACTTGAATCAGGAGATCCTCGTTGTTGCCTATCTCTGGGCAATGCAAGAAGCTTGCATTGATAGTTCCTCGATGTCGCCTACTGTCGGGCAATGCGACAAAATTGAATCTAAAATCTTTAGCATCGCCCGTTTCTGGGAGATACGAAGGACTTGAGCCTATGGCCCTCTCGATGCTGTCGGGGTTGCATCATTTTTCAGAGGGTCGGAATTGGGTTCCGCTGATTTGATGGTTTGAGTCAATTAGCTCCCACCGGATCATCGGTTAATTACTATGCTCATAATTTGAATGATTCAAAAAGTAAACTTTATTAAAAATGCGTGGTAGATTCTTTGCCTATTTATAATGCCACGGGCATTTCTGTAATGGCTTATTTGCAGAATATTTTAAAAATACATAAAGTTTCTTTTAAATGAAATGTCGACGGAGCGACTCGCTATTCCAAGCTTTGGGAATTGTGATCCCGTCGACGGTCGTCGGCATGAATGTCCTATCTCTAATTTTTTGACGAATGACGAATGGTCCTTTCCAATTCGGTCCAAAGGCTCTAGGGACTGAGTAAACTCGCTTGGGCATAAAATTGCCAACTTCGATGGTTTTGACTATGAACTTTGGATTTGAAGTATCGTGCCACCCTTTTTTGGTGGGCAGTGATTCTTAATTTTGCTTCCTCTCTCTTTTCATCAACCATGTCAAATGATTCGAGTAGGATTTGCTTGATTTGTTTTTGATTGAAATTCAGCCTTCGGTGAGAGAGGACTTATAGTTCAACATGAATCATTGCCTCTGAACGAACAGATTGTGGTCGGTAGCAGCTTTATGTATTGTTCTATAAGCCCGTAGTGCGAGTGCAAGCTCATCAACCCAGTTTCCCTTTGCTTTTGTCAATCGCTTTTTGATAGTGGACTTGATGATCTTGTCTATTGCCTTTACTTACCCGTTCGCCTACGGGTGATCCAATGCGAAAAAGCTTTTCTCAATCCGGAAGCGCTTGCAGAAGTTTTTGAATTCGACGCTTTCGAATTGCTTTCCATTATCAGTGATGATTTTCCATGACATGCCAAACCTATAAATGATAATTTTAATAGCGAAATTAATTACTTTCTTTGTGGTTATGGTGGCCAATGCTTCCGCTTCGGCCCATTTTGTGAAATAATCTATGCCACTATTGTATATTTGGCACCTTCTTTTGCCATCGGAATGATGCCAAACAAATCGATGCCCCATATCGCAAACGGCCATGGACTGACCATTTGTGTTAGCTCTGTTGATGGAGTTCTCTCAATCTTGCTGAATCTCTGACAGCGATCACATCTCCTGGCATGATCTGCGACATCACAGTTTACTGTTGGCCAGAAGTACCCATACCGAAGAACCTTCTATGCTAACGTCTGCTCCCCGGTGTTGTCTCCTCACTCGCCTTCATGCATTTCTTCCAGTATTCGGTGTGCTTCATCTTCGGTCACACACCTGAGAAGAGAGGTTAAGAATCCCCTTCGATAGAGTATTCCATCTTGTATCGTGAATCGCGGTGCCTTCCAGAGTAATTTCTTTCGTTGGTTTCGGTCTTACAGAAGAGTTCCTACCAAAAGATAATCTTTTATTAGTGTCATCCACGTGTCTGATTCCATAGTGGTCTTGAGAAACCATTCTACATCCGTTTCGTTAATGCTTGGATTGGTTAGTGTTTCGACTGGGACAACTCCCAGCGACTGTGCTTTTCCGGAGCTTTCCAACTTAGCCAAAATGTCTACCGTAGTGTTCAAAGTCGCTCAGTAGCTCTTGCACTTTGGAGAGATATGGAGCCAAATTCTCGCCACGTGCTTGATACTCTCGTTTCACTTCACACATAACCAGCTGGGAGTCATTATATATATGAACATACTTTATTTTGAGATCCTTCACAACTTTCGGCCCTACGATCAGTGCTTCGTACTCTGCTTCATTATTTGTAGCTAGGAATTCCAGACGTAAAGCATAGCTAATGGCTCGCCCTTTGGGAATTTCAATCACTACCCCTGTGTTCTTATAGGAGTTATTCGATGCTCCATCGACAAAAAGCCTCCATTGTGTGTCTACTTGTGACTGAACTTCCTCTGCATCATCCCTTATTGTGAACTCAGCAATTAAATCGGCTAGCGCTTACCCATCGGTTGCCTTCCTTGGATGGTAAGTGATATCATATTGACTCAATTCTATGTTCCACTTGAGTAATCGCCCGGATGTTTCTAGCCGATATAAAACTTATTTCAATGGCTAGTCGGTCGGCACTTTAATTGGATGAGCCTAGAAATATGGTCGCAGTTTTCGGGATGCGATCAAAAGGAAATATGCCGGCTTTTCTAAATTTGGGTAATTCTTTCGGCTCCGGTGAATCGCTAGCTAAAATAGTACATAGGTCATTGGATCCTTCCTTCTTCCGTATGAGAGCTGCGCTCAACGCGTGCGGGGAAATTGCTAAGTAAATGAACAAGTCTTCTCAATCGCCCAGTTTTGTTAAGACCGGATGAGTTTCCATATGTCGTAGCAGTTCCTTGAAGGCTATTTGACAAGCTTCGCTCCATTCAAAAAATTTCTTTCCCTTCTTCAATGCGTCAAAGAATGGTATACACTTGTCGTAGCTTTTGAGATAAAACGACTTAGTGCTACAACTTTTCCATTCAAACTTTGAAGTTGTCTCTTATTCTTAGGGGCTCGTACTTCTCATAATGCCATTATTTGTTCCATATTTTCTTTGATGCCTCGAGCACTCACTATGAATCCCAAGAATTTCTTGAAAGCCACTTCGGAATAACATTTAAGTAGGTTAAGCTTCATTTCGTACTTACGGAGTATCTAAAACATCTCAGCAACATTATCTAGGTGGTTAGAGGCTACTCAAGATTTGACTAACATGTCGTCCACATAAACTTCCATAATTTTCCCGATTTAGCGCTTGAACATTGTACTCACTAGTCTTTGATACGTGGCTCCTGCATTCTTCAGACCAAACGACATTACTCTATAATAGTATAATCCTAGATCATTGATGAAGCTAGTATTTTCTTGATCTGGTTCATGCTTTAGGATTAGGTTATAGCCTGAGTATGCATCTATAAATAAAACAATTCGTGTCTCGCTGTTCCATCCATCAGCTGATCAATTCTGGGAAGTGGAAAGATGTCCTTTGGATAGGCTTTGTTAAGGTCTGAAAAGTCAATACAGGTGTGCCATTTTCTGTTAGACTTCTTGATCAGTACCAGATTCGATACCCATTCGGGGTAGGTTGCATTACGGATGAAACCATTGGTCATTAGCGTATCCTCCTCTTCTCTCAATGCCTTAGACCATTCAGGGCCCAAGCTATGCCTCTTTTTCTTTACTGGAGTGAATTTGGGATTAATGTTAAGGGCGTGACAAGAAATTTCTGGTGATACTCCACACATATCGGCATGCGTCCAGGCAAATACATCTATCTTGGTGTGAAGGAATTTGGTTAAATCCAATCGCATCTTATTTCCAAGCCGTGATCTGATTCTCAGGACCTGTTGGGGTCATCCATACTTACTGGGACAGACAATGTTAGTTCAGCTAGTGTCGCCTTATCCTCCCCTGAGCTCTTCTTCCTAGGGTCCAAAGCCTTCTTGAATCAGCTATGGTCCCTTAGCCAGAGGCGGTTCTATAATTGCTATTCAGAGGGTTCTCAGATGTAGAGAGCTATTCAGAGGGTTCTCTTCTAGATTCACGCAATTCCGCAATGTAACATTCACGAGCAACGCTTTGGTCTCCTTTCACAATCTCGGCTCCATGCTCGGTTGGGAATTTCACTATGAGGCACCATTGAGCCAGTGTTATCTTAAAGTCGGCTAACGTAGGCCTTTCCAGAAATGCATTATATGCTGACATCCCGTCTACAATCACAAAAGTCTGAATGAGGGTGACTCGTCGTTCTCCCTCTCTGAGTTCCACAGGTAGGTCCATGGTACCCAACAGTTTCTTAGGTACTCCCGTAAATCACTGGATCTTCGTTTGGCATGCATATACACTTTTCGTACCAATCTTCATCTGATCGACTATGCTCTTGAAAAGTATATTAACCGAGCTTCCGCTGTCAACCAATACTCGACGGACAACTAAGGATCTGATTTCCACTGTTATCACCATTGGATCATGAGTTGGTGCCTCAATTCCTTTGGTATTATGATCATAAAATATTATACATTGCTCAGCACTTTCTGCTGCTTGACCGGAGTTTCACCGTCTATTGTCAAACATGACCCATTTGGGATATGTTTTAGTGAGCTTGCATGTCTCTCCATTTCCCCCCAGCTTCTTTGTGCAAGTTGCGGTCGACCGGATATAGTTCAAACAATAAGCCTTTATCAGTTCGTTTTGACCGTTGGTCACTAGTTCCAGCCTGATTTCCTTGCTCTTTAGATGGTTGAGGGACTATAGCCTGGTTGGGTTTTTGCTGCCATTTTGCATATTGCTAAAGCTTGTTGTAACGGATCAATCATTCAATGAGGTCCTTGAGGTGGCGACATTCACTTGTGTTGTGCCCGTGTTTCTCATGGAGGCGGTAGAATTTCCCTGAGCGTTTTTGCTGTTCCATTGCCTCCTTCTTGAGGGGTTCCCTATACTCTTTAGTTTCTTGCGTTTCAAGATAGATTTTCTCTGGGGTGTCATTCAGGGGGGTATAATCTCCTGGTCCAACTCTCTAAACCTTTTTTTAAGGCCACGACCATTTTTCTTGTCAGAGTTCTGGTCCCCTCTCTTCTGGTTTTCATTCTTCCCTACATCCCCCCTACTATCCCTAGGGTTGCGTCAATCTGATTCGAAGTCATGCCATTTTGCTCAATGCTCGTTTGTTGTGTTCCACCAGCCTTTCTTTGCAACTCCTGCACCTCTTCCAACCTTAAGTATTGGCTTGCTTTGTGGTTGAAACCTTTCCTATTGGTGGGCTGCTTCATCTTAGTCCATTTCCCGAACTCCATCTCCGGGTGAATAGCGCAGACTGGGGCCGTAAAAACCATGCCATCGTTAGGATTACTCACCTCTATTACTGTCGCGTTGAATCTGTCCATAAATGATCTCAATGACTCATTGCTCCCTTGAACCAGTCTAGATAGGGACATGACATCCTTTGGTTGGGCGGTATAAGGTCTGAACTATTCAAGGGACTTTGTTGCAAGTTGATCTAAAGTAGCGATAGATCTTGGGGGAAGTCTGGTGAACCACATGATGCAACACCTTCAAGATGGGAAAACATCGACAGCGTACGGCTTCCGGAGCGTTGGATCCGTCCATATACCAAATATATTTGTATAAATGGTGTTTCAGATCCTTAGTCCCATTATAGGAGGGGATGGTTGGCATGGTAAACTTATCTAGGTACCTTTCATTCAGGATCTCATCAGGAAACGAGGTCTGATTTAGGGCGGATCCCCATTCATCATCTTTCTGACTCTTACTCTCATCGATCAGTCGCTTAACCATGTCTGCGATGTATGCCTCTGATGTATGGTGGTTCTGGTGGCTGTAGACAGTCACTATGCCAAGTGTTTGGTTTAGCAAATGATCTTGGCATGTCGGTTGATGCCTAGGCTCTCCTGTCTTTGGGAGAGCCATTCCCACGGGACCTCGTTGGCTTGCATTTGGCCTAACTAGGGCAGTTTGGACGTTTCTAATGTTATCACATTCATTGGCACCTTCCTCTACCTGACCACCCTGCTCTCCGCCCTCTGAATCAGGGAGGTTCACAGCCACATCCTCCAGTGGGGTTTTAGCCCCGTGATTCAAATTCAGATTTGATTGTCTTGGGTCAAGTGGGGTGTTCTCATTTTCTTCCAAGTTATACCTTATTGTCACCCTTCTCAACAGTTGTTTTCCATTTCTCCTGTGTAAGCCGAAAACGAAGGAGTTTTCCTATTCCATAGCAGTATCTAGTTAAGGGATGGTTCTATGAATGAGATTTGATTGAAGATTTATCAAGGCGATGAGTTTCTCCATCAGTACCTTTTGACTCTCTTTTATTCTTTGGATCATTTCCTCATCCATCTTATTCAACTCATTTCTGGTAACCACTTCTTGCTGACTAAAGGACCCTGGTGCTTGATTTCATAAGCCTACAGCATTTACTTTGGCCTATTGGGTACTAACTCCTTCCACGGCCATTGTTGCCCCTGTGGATCTTCATGAAGCAGTCCTTTTCCTTCCGGGAGCCATTTGACTTTGTAAGATAGTTGGTTTTTTAAGAAGAGATTGGAGACCTAACTACTGGATCTATGCAATCCAAAGTAGATAGCTAGATCTGGATTCTAGATAGAAAGTGGAGATCTAACTTCTGGACCTATACAATCTAAAGTTGATAGCTATATCTAGATCCTAGATTGCAGTTTCTCAGTGAAAGCGCCAAAATGTTGACCCAAAAAATGGACCAACACCCTAGTTTAGATTTGAAAGCACCAGCTTTGTCTTCATAGAGCGATATAAAAGATCATAGAAATAGAAAAGAATCAATAAAGGAAAATAGACAGAAGATTTTTATAGTGGTTCGGCTATTAACAAAGCGTACGTCCATAGGTCGCTAACGACCCACGGGCCATGGATCGCTAGCGACCTATAGACTTAGTCTACTTTCGCCCACTGAATCCTTCCTTCTTTAGTCATATTTCATAGCTTTCTTGTTCATGATTTTTAAGGAGTAGATGGGTTACTGTTGTTCTGGCCACAGAGTTCTATCTTGGGTTCTAAACTGGAGATGTCTTCTCAGGCATTCGTCATTGTAGTCACATGCTGATGGCCAGTCATTGACTGCTTATACTTAAACCCTTGTTGATTCGCAGGGAAGCTGATCTCTTGGCTTCATTGACTCCTGTCATCATTTTAACCATGTAGCTCAGTGCTTGTCGAACTTTAGTCGTAAAATCTTTGGTTAGCTCTTGAATCATCATGTTGCTTAAGGTTGCCTCTCTTATTGTCAGTATCTGCTGGGTTAAAAACCCGAATAATTGACACCGATCAGGTTCCTTGATTAGAGATCTTAGTTCTTTTTACATAGCCATATATTATGATAAAAACTTTAGGACTGTATCAAGAATCTATATCACATGTTCATAATCAAGAACCAAGTGAAGAAACCTTGTTTGAACCATTCGCATCCGCACATGTCGGACTTAAATTGCTAAAAATACCGCGTTGTAAATAAAATTTGGCAAATCTCAGAATATACAGTAAATAAATAATCACAGATCACAGATACAGAGAATATAATAATGCAGTGGAATTAAAAGAGATAGTAGTTCATGAAGCTAATATATAAAATAAGATACATCAGAGTTAAACAAGATACAACAGAAGAGTAATAAGATACATCAGGTACAAATCTGAATACATCACTGGATACTGAAAGCAAAATAAATGGCTGGATCTTTAAGAAAACACCAACTCTGAAGGTGAGTCTTGAATGCTAAATCACTTAACCTAACTCGAGTGTAAAGCAAAATACAAAATACTCGAGTCAGGACATAAATATTTATAAACTGTAAATCAACTCAAGTGAACAGCAACAAAAATGCAACAGTAACTTAAAGGATGCTTGGGATCGCCCATCCTTTAAGGATCCGTTAAACTATTTACTATGTAGTAATATTGCGCTATTATAATAATGTCTACAGTAAAATAAACTTACTTTTAAATAGCGTTGAAGGGTTACCCATAAAGCCCCCAACACGTAATAGTCCCATCAGTCCATCCAGTATCAGTATAACTCCAGATCGAGAGACTACCCTAAATACTCCATGAGCTACGGGAGAAAAACAAACTCGTATTAAGGCTCGATATAGTAGGTGACACGGCACAACTAGCCAATGCCAGGGTAGATATACCAATTACGCTTCTGGGCTGGTGGTAAGGCATAGCAGCCACTACTGCCCACCTCGGAACACACTTCCAAATCAAAATCGGAGGATGGCCATCAAATCAACCACAAGTAAGAGTATAGTATCGAAGGAATGTGTCCGATCAGAAGAGCTACCTCACTTGGCCCGTCGATCACTCCTGTTTTAGCCACCTTATGCCAACTCACGGGAGTCGGGTCCACGTTCATACCTAAATAGGATTTTCGCCACCATCCTACTTCATTCTAGAATGTCCACCGAGTACATGGTTGTTAAAGTGGTTTTCACAGTTGGCAGAGAGTATGACAACTTCTGATCCCGGTCACTTTAACAACCAAACGTTATTATAAGGTCGTGGTCATTTCAAAATAATTTATATTACAAAAATCAAATCATTTCATTTCAAAACTATATTCCTTCAAAATAGTTATACTTCAGAACCAAAACCATTTTTATTTCAAAACTATATTCAAATCAATACTATATCATTTCTATTTCAATATATATTCACTTTTCAAAAATCATAATACTTTTCAAAGTTATAACTTTTTCGAAACCAAAAATACTTGAAATCATTACACTTTGAAAATCATAACATTTAGAAATCATACATTTGAAATCATGAAACATTCCTTTAATTCTTTACATTTGACAAGTTTATTCAATTAAACCCAAATTTTCAAATTTCCTATTTAATTCAATTTGAACCATTAGTTCAATTCAATTTTCCAACAAACCATTTCAAATCATATTAATTTCAAATATTGATTTGCTCATAAAACAACTATTAATTTTTAATATATTTCAAAGCTTTAATATACCATATTTCAAAACTAAATTTTATAATTTCATACATACATACATACATACATACATATATATATCAAATTCACTTTCATATTATTTAGCTTTGAAATAATCACTTAATAAAATATAATATCATTAAAATAAACCTGAATTACAAGTAAACCAAACATCAATTCATACAGATATAAACTTCAAATATTCATTTATCCAAATTCACATTCTTTATAAAATAAAGATTAAATCATTTCCTAACTGTTTCAATCATCAAAATATCATATCCTTTCAAAACCTCATTATCAAATCATTATTTGAATTCAAACTCAATTATTCAAATTTAAATATCATTTTTATGTCAAATAAGTCATTCATTTGTTATTCCAAATATCATTACTAAACATATTTCAAAATTCCATTCAAAAACCATTATTCAAATTCAAATTCAATTTAAATTCCATAAAAATTAAAATTTAAATATTAAAATATCTTTAAAACTCTTTAAATTTCACAAATAATCAATTTCCAAAAGTTAAATCGGTATCACTTTAAAATATAACTCAAACAGTGATAAAATCTATAACATTTCAAAACATTGTCAAATTTAGCAATGACAACATTTATAAAGTGCTATCGTAGCTTATAACTTCCAAAATAGTTAGTTCAAGAATAACGGCATTTATGAAATGTTGTAATAGATATTTAGTTATTTCAAACATAGTTAAGTTCAAAACAACAGCATTTTAAAGTGCCGTCATAAAACTACAGCATTTAGAAATGCTATTAATAAAATTCCAGATTTTATTATAACTTTCAGAAAACATTAAAACTTCAATTTTTGTTATTTAAATTTATAAATCATATTTCTAGACTTCTAAATCTCACGTTTAAAGCAATTTAACATATGATTAATCACAATAAAACTTTTAAATCAAATATCCAATTTAAAAAACTCAATTCATTTGTTAAGTCAAAATTTCACCATTTATTAACTTATAAATTAAATAAAACTTAACATTTTACTTTGAATATCATTTCAAAATTTTAAATTAAATTTCCATTATTTATTTACATTTTAAAAATAAATTTAAAGTCAAAATTCACATTTACTTCAAATTTACATATTTAAATTCATAAATTTAAAAACTTAATATTTAACTTTCACAAAACCATAAAATATATATTTTTAAATCAAATTACATATTACGTGTTGGCCTTACATATTTAAATTAAATAAAACGTAATATTACATATGGTAATAACGTGTTTCTAACATGGTAATTACATGGATATATTTAAATCCGAATTACATATTTAACTTAATATGCACGATACGGCACGACACGGCACGACATGATTCAAATGAGAGAGATAGCCAAGATATCATCTTGTAAACAACCCAAAACAAGACAATATAACTTATGAATATTCCACCAAAATACATTGAAATAAATTGAAATTAAAAAGCAACAAAGACAAGATAACTTGACCTTGCTGCAACCATTCAAAAGCTCGACCAAGTGAATTCATTTGCTCAGCCATGATGATGATATAGCTCAGGTTTGGCACCATAACTCATGGCTAGAAGGAGTATGATGTGGTAGGGTTATAACATGAAGCATGCAATTGGACAAGACTAAAATGGAGTGGTTTTGTGCAACATTTGGCTCGGTTATGCCATCATATGGGCTCGGCCCAGGCTAGTACAGGTCAGATCAGATGTGTTGATGGCTGGAGTGGTGGCTAGAGGAGGTATAGCTGCTGGTGGTGGTGGCTAAGGAGGTGGCCAAGGTGATAGATGAAGGGGAAGTGGCCTTTAAAGCTCGGCTAGGCTTGTTTAAGGGGATTGCTTGCAATTTTTGTGGAGTTTTCAACATGGAGAGGCCACGGCATGTAACGGCCAGTAGAGTAGGAGGAGGAGCTTCCAAGTATGGTGGAGGTGATGTGGTGATGGAGTGATCCATGGCCGAGCAAACTAGAAGAAGAACAAAGTAAAAATCAATGAAATGAATAAGGGAAAATGATAAAAGAAGCCATTTGAAAACTTACAAAATTTCCTTAGCCGTGAGTTTTGAGAGGAAGAAAACTTTCTCACGTAAAAAATGAAAAGAAAAAAAAGTATACGGCTGAAGAAAGAAGTATGGTTGGCGATAGCAAATGGCAATTGAAAATGAAAAGGCAAATGGCATATGAAAGGTTATGGCATATGAAAGGTTTTAGACTCTTTGTATTTCCTTTTTCTTTTATTCATTTAAAAAAAATAAAAATGTAAGTAAATAAATAGAAAACAAAAAAAATAAAGTAAGAAAGAAAATAAATAAATAAACTTTAGAAAATATAAATTATTTAAGAAAATAGCTATGTAATTGAAACTAGGATTAAAAAAAATTGAAAACGAAATACAATGAACATTAGAAAATTAAAATCACACTTATAAAATGTTTTAAAAATAAAAGAAATACATAACATGTCATAATATACATATTAGAACATGTTTTGACAAATTAAAATATTATTGATAAAAATTAAAATAAACAATTTTGTTAAATAAATCAATTTATACACAATATTGTAAAAAGCATAACTTTCACAATATAAATCGGATTTCAACGAAACGAAAAGCAGTAATCTTGAAATTTTATCTATTTTCATAATAAAAGAGAAAATTCAAAAATTCAAATATTTAAAATTTAAAAGTTAAAGTTTGACCAGATTGGCCAAAATTCACATTTTTTGGAAATATTCATTTTATTCATGTTTAGAATTATAATTCACGTATAAATCAAAATTTATATTTAAAATAACAAAATTATTCATTTTATAAATAAAATAAAGTTTTATTCAATTTAAATAAATAAATAAAGTTTTCAAATTAGGAATTTCAATTTAAAATAATTACAAAATACAGGGTTGTTACACTCTCCCCCACTCAAAACTTTTCGTCCTCGAAAAGGAATGAGTTACGGGAAACATAGAAAAAGATAGAATAAAATAGGATGAAGACAAGTTGACAAGAAGATTGAAATTTTACCTGATAACTGTTGTTATAGGTAAGTTTAATAAGGTGGAGATGAACTTCCCAAGATCCTTCAGAATCATGAACATAAGCACGAAAAAGATCTTCTAGAATCTGATTTACCCTTTCTGTTTGACCGACGGTCTGTGGATGGCAAGCAGTGCTCAGATTCAAAATGAGTACCAAAGATTATCAAAGATTTCCAAACAAACTGGTATAAGCAATAGCCTCCCATTCTGTAGCAAGATAAGGAAAATAAGGACAACCAAAAGATAGTTTGAAACCAAAATAAGATAATAGATTTGAAACACTGAAAATTTCAACTTAAATTGAAAATTAATTTTACATAAGTTAAATCAATCTTAACCATCTCTAATTTCATTATCTTATCATCCAATTATCTTAAATTAGCAATTTCTAAAATCATGGATTAGAAAAAAGAAATTTATTATACTCAAAATGTACACAATAAAATTTAATTCTTCTTTAATCCAAATTATAATTAAATTTATTCCTCTCAATATATTTTATCACCTATGTTAAATATATTTATACTTATTATAAGTGCGTTAAATTTATTCTTAGTTCCTTTAACATCGTTTTGTATTGTAAATTATTCCATTACCCCTTTTTTATATTTACCATTGTTAATCTTTTTATAACTAAAATTTAAGTGTATCACATTTATTATAACCACTCAAATTTTATTTGTAAAATCTTTTTTATATTGTATATTATCTAATTACATATTCAACTTCTAAAAATTAAGGTAAGTTATATTGGAATGAAATTGTGTATTATACAAATAAAACTTTCCAATTAAATCCCTTAAAACTTTAAATACAAGGTTTGAAATCATCGAAAATTAAATTCTCAAATTCTTGTTCTAAATTCATTTTCAATTTCCAAATAAATTTATAACCATGTTTTATAGTTAATTATTTATATATGAAACTAGGGATAATGATATATAAAATCAAATATTATTTCTTAACAACCAATTCAATAAATCTAGAAAAAGATATTTATAACATAGTTATAAAATTTATTTCATTACTAAATTGAAAAAAATATTGTGTCAGTTTGCTCTGTTCAAGTGTTTTGGAAATCTTATCGATAGCGTTGATGGACGAATCGATTAGAAACCCAAATCAACATCAACAACTCAAACAACACAATATATAAAACATTTTAAATATTAGTTTACAAATACACTTCAATAATGATTTAAAGATGAGTTGGAAACAAAGATGAGATGATTAAATAATAGAATAGTGAAGATGGATAAACTTATATAAATCGTGCGCAACCTTAACCGGATCAATCATGGCTTAAAGAATAAGATCGATGTAGATTTTCTGGGGTAAATCAACATTCGATCTCAAGAGATAGAGTTTGGATAATAAGAGATAATAGCATCTAATCCGAGGATATAAAATCTTCGGTGAATCGATGCTATTGTAATAGAGTTTCACCCCTTTACAAATCAATTTGAGATTGGCTGGACCGCCGACTCGTTATAAAGATCATTCGAAGTGGAGTTATGGGATACTCCAGAATCGAAAGAAGATGAATAGTGAGGGACACGAATGGACCTTTGGAACCGCAGGGAACGTTCCAAAATTCAAAGGAATCGAGTCAAAGAGGAAGAGATTCAAACTCGACTGTAAGTGATTCTGTAAATACATTTACCATATATGCTAAGTTTTGCCTAGAGCTACCAAAGCTCTGATGCCACATGTAACGGCCCGATATTTTTAACCATTCGCATCCGCCATGTCGGACTTGAACTGCTCAAAATTGGCAAATCTCAGAATATATAGTAAATAAATAATCACAGACACAGAGTATATAATAATGCAGTGGAATTAAAAGAGATAGTAGTTCATAAAGCTACTATATAAAAATAAGATACATTAGAGTTAAACAAGATACAACGGAAGAGTAATAAGATACATCAGGTACAAATCAGAATACATCACTGAAATCACTAGATACTGAAAGCAAAATAGATGGATGGATCTTCAAGAAAATTCCAACTCCGATTGAATGCTAAATCACTCAATCTGAGTCGAGCGTAAAGTAAAACATAAAACACTCGAGTCAGGACATAAATACTTATGAACTGTAAATCAAATCAAGTGAACAGTAACAAAAATGCATCGGTAACTTAAAGGATGCTTGGGATCACCCGTCCTTTAAGGATCCATTAAACTTTTTACTATGTCGTAATATTGCGCTATTATAATAATGTCTACAATAAAATAAACTTACTTTTAAATAGCATTGAAGGGTTACTCATATAGCCCCCAACACGTAATAGTCTCAGTTGTTCATCTAGTATCTGCATATCTCCAGATCGGGAGACTACCCTAAATACTCCATGGGCTACAGGAGAGAAAAAACTCGTAGTAAGACTCGATATGGTAGATGACACGACACAACTAGGCATGCCAGGGTAGATATACCAATTACGCTTCCGGGCTGGTGGTAATGCATAGCAGCCACTACCGCCCACCTCGGAACACGCTCCTAAATCAAAATCGGAGGATGGCTAGGAATGGCAGTGGGGCAGGTTTCAGGTTCAAACGAGGTAGACCCACCCCTGTTTTGACCCATCAAAACCCGCCCCATCAGGTCAGCGGGGCGGGTAAACCCGTGACCCGATTTAAAATAGACCAGGTCTAGGGGCGAGTTGGGGCTTGGCTACCCCGCCCCAAACCGACCCGCATCTATTTCAAATTACAAAGTAAAAAATACACACAGCCCAATAGACCATTATTTTAACATATCCCACTACCCACTTCAACCTTCAGAATTCAGATCTACGCTATGCAAATCCTCTTCTCTCACTCTCGTAACCTAACTCCTTCGTATTTTCACGCAAATCTGTCTTCTCACTCTCATATAATTTCTTCTATTAAATTTGATTTTTATTCATGCTAGAGTTCGAATTTGCAAATACAATTGTAAGTTTGGTTTCTAATTTCATTATGTCTTTGTACGACCGCATCTTAGTAATTTAGGGTTTTATAAGGAAACTTAGCTACCTGAGTTAGAAGTTAGTTATTAGTTCCTAACAATAGTGGATATTAATTATGAGGAAAACTTGTTTCAATTTGGTTTATATAAACAATTAGTTTTTAAAGAATCAAAACTGCAGAAAATTGGTTTATATGAACATATAGTTTTTAAAGTTTGACAATTGACAGTAGTGATAGTGAAAAATTAAACCTGTAAAATCAGTAGTTTTACATTATTCTTTTCTGAATTTTAATTCTAATTTGTAATGGGTTGGGATATTGAACGAAGTAAGAGAAAAGGAATTTAAATTGGTAGAAAAAACAATCCTTTGTATAAAACCATCACCGGTTTCATCAAACTAAAATATTTCAAACAAGAATTACTTTTTTATTTTTTATTTTTTGCAATCATTATATTACTTGCAGCAAATCTAATGCAAACTGTTTTCTAATGCAAACTGTTTATAATGCAAACTGTTTTCTAATGCAAACTATTCTTTATTTTTTATTTATTTCATCAAACTAATGCATACCCTTGATCTCATTGTATGACTTACTGCTGCTGCTTTAAATGATTTCTCTCATTACAGAGTAAGCAAAACATTGTTGAACCAATCATAGTGAAAAGAAAGCATCAACTTCTAATATATATTTTTCATTGTTAATTCGATTATGCATATATACATGTGAGTGTGT
Source organism: Allium cepa (assembly GCA_030765085.1). Classification (NCBI taxonomy): domain Eukaryota; kingdom Viridiplantae; phylum Streptophyta; class Magnoliopsida; order Asparagales; family Amaryllidaceae; genus Allium; species Allium cepa. Next base: position 450,054,268 of record CM060931.1, read on the forward strand.
TGAAAAATTGGTTATGCAAGCTTTTTAAATTAATTTTTTTTTACATGTTTGTAGGAAAATGGAAACAAATAATGAAAATCTAACTCCAACTAACTTGGAAGTTTCTACAACTGATGGTTCTAGTTCCATTCAATCAAACGCAGTGCACCAAAACATTACTGATGGTACAAACGTAAAAAATGATATTGAATCCATTAATGGCAGTGAAAATAAAAGAGTTGGAAGGAAAGAATCTGAAGCTTGGAAACATTTTGACATTGTAACAATCAATGGTGAAAAGAAAGCAAGGTGCAAGTATTGCAAAAAGGTGTATGTAGCTAGGTCTAGTGATGTGACAACACACCTTTTGAAGCATAATAGCAAATGCCATGGAAAACCACAGGTAGATATGCGTCAATATGCATTGAAGAATGCTAGAAGCTCCGATGGAAAGGTGCATATTTCTAATTATGCGTTTGATCAAGAGAAAGCAAGATTTGATATTGCCTGGATGATTATAATGCATGAGTACCCACTTTCGGTTGTTGGTCATATTGGATTTATTGACTTTTGTCAAAGTCTTCAGCCTGCATTTACACTTGTATTGAGAAACACGATAAAAGGTGATATTATGAAGATTTTTGATGTTGAGAAGGCTTCTGTAATAAAAATATTGGATAAAAATAAAAGTAGGATAGCTATCACAAGTGATATGTGGACGGCTAGCAATCAAAAGAAGGGTTATATGGTAGTTACCGCTCATTTTATTGATGACTCATGGGCCTTAAAAGTCAAATCATGAAGTATATAAGCAAATTAATTTTCCATTATCACATAATATTTATTTTCTATGTACTTAACATTAGGTTTTGCATAATATGCTATAATGTTTTCTTGTATTAATAGGTTCACATATGTACCATGCCTTCATACAAGTGATGTGTTAGCAGATTGTTTACTTACTTGTTTCTTGGACTGGAACATTGATAGAAAATTATCTACCATCACTTTTGATAACTGCTCAACTAATGATATGGTAACGGAAATTTTAAAGGATAGACTTAGGAAAAGTCCCCTTATTCTGAATGGTGATACGATACATATGAGATGTTGTGCTCATATCTTGAATTTGATTGTCCGAGATGGGTTAAGTGTCATAATTGAGCAAATAACAAAAATTCGTGATAGCGTGTCTTTTTGGACTGCCACACCTAAAAGGCTAGAAAGATTTGAGACAGCCGCTAAACAATTAGAAATTTCTTGCTCTAAAAGGTTGACGCTTGATTGTAAGACTAGATGGAACTCAACTTATGTCATGCTTGTTGTTGCCTTAGTTTATAAAGATGTTTTTCCATGTCTACGACAACGTGAAACACTTTATAAATGTTTGCCTAGTGACAGGGATTGGGATTTGGCTAAAGAAAGTTGTGATAGGTTAAAGATTTTTTATAATGTGACCAAATTATTTTCGGGAACTCAATATCCCACTGCCAACCTTTATTTCCCTCAGATATGTGAGATTAGATTGGCTTTGTCCACATGGTTAGTTTCTGATATTTTAGTTATTAGAGAAATGGCAAGCAATATGGTTACTAAATTTGAGAAATATTGGAGCATGATTCATGATATCATGAGTATTGCAGCTGTTTTTGATCCTAGACATAGATTTGAATTGTTGGAGTTTTATTATGTTGGTGTTTTTGGTGAAAATGCGTAAGAAGAAATTAATAAGATTCGAACACTTTGTTATAAGTTGTTGAATGAGTATGAGCACAAAGAGAAAATGGTTTCAAGGTCTAGTGAAAATGGTTCATCTTTTTCCTCACAGGCCCAAACAACACAACTGGATCTGGATTCCATAAAGGATGGCTTTACGAGTCTCCAAAGGTTTGATGAATATTTAAATAGAAAAGTATCCAAAGAAGACAATAAATCACAGTTGGATCGATATTTGGAGGAGCCCATGTTGCTAATAAGTGATAGTTTTGACATTCTAGCTTGGTGGAAAACTATCGGTATTAGATATCCTATAATGCAAATGGTTGCCGAAGATATTTATGCAATACCGATATCGACTATAGCATCTGAATCTGCTTTTAGTACCGGTGGTCGACTTATTAGTCCTCAAAGAAGTAGATTACATCCCACGACATTGGAAGCATTGATGTGTTGTCAAAGTTGGTTAACGGTCGGTTCTTCCAAATGTGGACTTATTTCAACCATGGATAATGATTCAGACAGTGATAATGTATGCATCTGCATCTTTCTTACGTTTACACGAATAAAGAAATGTTGAGTATGATTTGTTTTTTCTTCTTAAAGGATGGTCGAGGAGTTGGTTCATCATGAAGTATTGGTTTGATTCTTATGTACATGCTCTTAAAAGGTGTGTAATTTAATTTCCAGATTTATATCATGATGTATTGGTTTGATTCTTATCTACATTTTTTATAGGAAATAATCCTCTAGTCTTAAGGAAATAATCCTGTAGTCCCAATACCATTTAGATAAATGCATTTTAATTTTTTCAAGATTGCATAACAGAAGGAATAACATTACAGTGCCTAGGGATAGTTATTGCAAATGAAAATTAATTAACAGTGAAAAATGACACAACTCCGAAATTGAGGCCATCCCTTTGTTTATAACCCTGTATTGTTTTATTGCATCTGTTCTCAAGATTAATATGTTTAATTCAATCTAAAAAACATTTTCATATAAACTAATTTGATTATAATATATTATGTTTTTCCCTGTAATGTCTTCAATCTGTTACTTATGTAGAAGGGTTATGTTTCATACTGCATTGACATATGTACTTATGTTTTTTCCCTGTAATGTTAATATAAATTAATATATTATGTTTTTCCCCAGTGATATCATAAACCAATCTAGAAGGGTTGAACCATTTGGCAGTTCTAAATTTCCCTGTAATATCTTTAATTCTTCATGTGTATGCAGGTATTTAAATTTTGCTTTGGTGCTTTCTGCTGTTGGCAGTTGCTAATTGCTGTGTTGCTCTTGCTATGATAAGATTTTGTTGTTGTAGTGTTGCTATGATATATGTACTATGTGCCTATGGTTTATATTAGCTTTCTAATTTCTAGTTTGTTGCTACTGTACTAATTTTCCACTGATGTAAGAACCTTTGTATGATTTGCTAGTCAAATGTACTATCTTTTCCACTTGAGTTATGAGTGACGCAGTGATGTTGTTAGACTGTTAGTAAAATAAAGATAATATGCAGTGTGTTTTTATTATTTTTTATAATTATAGATTATTTAAATTGTGTTTTGCATGTTGGATTTCGAATTCTCATGTTTAAAATGTATTTATTAAGTGCATTGATGCTTGGATTCTCACGGATGTAAATTTTTATATGTTGTATTTTAACTCGGCAATTGAAACAAAGCAAATGCATGCTACAGGAACCAGGTCTGGGTTGGGGCGGGTCTACCCGTGACCCATACGGGTCACGGGTCGGGGCAGAAAATGGGACCCATGCCGGGTTTGCAGGTCGGGTATGGGGCATGGGCAAAAAAATTCTGGGCGGGTCTGGGGCATGTGAAACTCGCCCCAACCCGCCCCATTGCCATTCCTAAGAATGGCCATCAAATCAACCACAAGTAAGAGTATAGCATCGAAGGAATGTGTCCGATCGGAGGAGCTACCTCACTTGTCCCGTCGATCGCTCCTGTTTTAGCCACCTTATGCCAACTCACGGGAGTCGGGTCCATGTTCATACCTCAATAGGATCATCGCCACCATCCTACTTCATTCTGGAATCTCCACCGCGTACGCGGTTGTTAAAGTGGTTTTCAGAGTTGGCAGAGAGTATGACAACTTTCGATCCCAGTCTCTTTAACAACCAAACATTATTATAACGCCGTGGTCATTTCAAAATAATTTATATTAAAAAAATCTAATCATTTCATTTCAAAACTATATTCCTTCAAAATAGTTATACTTCGAAACCAAAACCATTTTTATTTCAAAACTATATTCAAATCAATACTGTATCATTTCTATTTCAAATATATATTCACTTTTCAAAAATCATAATACTTTTCAAAGTTATAACTTTTTCGAAACCAAAAATACTTGAAATCATTACACTTTGAAAATCATACATTTGAAAGCATGAAACATTCCTTTAATTCTTTACATTTCACAAGTTTATTCGATTAAACCCAAATTTTCAAATTTCCCATTTAATTCAATTCGAATCATCAGTTTCAATTCAACTCAATTTCCCAACAAACCATTTTACATCATATTAATTTCAAATATAGATTTGGCCCATAAAACAACTATTAAATTTTAATATATTTCAAAGCTTTAATATACCATATTTCAAAACTAAATTTTATAATTTCATATATACATATAGATATATATATATCAAATTCACTTTCATATTATTTAGCTTTGAAATAATCACTTAATAAAATACAATATCATTCAAATAAACCTGAATTACAAGTAAACCAAACATCCATTCATAAAAATATAAACTTCAAATATTCATTTATCCAAATTCACATTCTTTATAAAATAAAGCTTAAATCATTTCCAAACCATTCAATCATCAAAATATCATATCCTTTCAAAACCTCATTATAAAATCATTATTTGAATTCAAATTTAAATATCATTTTTAAGTCAGATAAGTTATTCATTTATTATTCCAAATATCATTACAAAACATATTTCAAAATTCCATTCAAAAAACATTATTTAAATTCAAATTCAATTTAAATTCCTTAAAAATTAAAAATTAAAACATTAAAATATATTTGAAACTCCTTAAATTTCACAAATAATCAATTTCCAAAAGTTAAATCAAACAGTGATAAAATCTATAACATTTCAAAACATTGTCAAATTTAGCAACGACAACATTTATAAAGTGCTATCGTAGCTTATAGTTTTCAAAATAGTTAGTTCAAGAATAGCGGCATTTATAAAATGCCGTAATAGATATTTAGTTATTTCAAACATAGATAAGTTCAAAACAACAATATTTTAAAGTGCTGTCATAAAACTACAGCATTTTATAAATGCTATTAATAAAATTCCAGATTTTTATAACTTTCGGAAAACATTAAAACTTCAATTTTTGTTATTTAAATTTATAAATCATATTTCTAGACTTCAAAATTTCACATTTAAAGCAACTTAACATATGATTAATCACAATAAAACTTTTAAATCAAATATCCAGTTTAAACAACTCAATTCATTTGTTAAGTCAAAATTTCACCATTTATTAACTTATAAATTAAATAAAACTTAACAATTTACTTTGAATATCATTTCAAAACTTTAAATTAAATTTCCATTATTTACTTACATTTTAAAAATAAATTTAAAATCAAAATTCACATTTACTTCAAATTCACATATTTAAATTCACAAATTTAAAAATTTAATATTTAACTTTCACAAAGCCATAAAATATATATTTTTAAATCAAATTTCATACTTTTAAAAATACATATCTTAATAAAAATCATTTAAAAATATAGCACGGGGTCTGTATATAATTTTCTAACTTAGGTCAAGTGATACGGATATATGTCATTTCAATCCTCAATTTAAAAGAAAACCCGGGTTCTATCATTTCAAACCCGCAATCCCAAGTCAAATAAAATACAATAAAAATCACTTAGGCCTATCATTTCATCCCATAATGATTTTTCCCTATTCTAATATTCGTTCGGGTATGTATCATTTCAACCCATAGTGATTCTATTCTAACAGGGAACTTGCAGTGTGAATATATGCATAAACAATAAACAATGTCAATGTCATAATATAATGTCATATATCAAACGTCAGGTGATAATTAACAGTATTAACATGGTAATAACATGGCATAGCATATTATACAATCATCATTAACTTGCATAAACATTTTATATTACTAAATACTTGCCATCAATTTACTATTTCATAAGTAAATATGTCAGAGTGAGAAAGACTCGCCTTTTCAAGCTGGAGATAGCCAATCAAAACACGCAGAACAAATCCAGAAAGCACGTTACGGCACGACACAGTACGACATGGCACGACATGATTCAAATGAGAGAGATAGCCAAGATATCATCTTGTAAACAACCCAAAACAAGACAATATAACTTATGAATATTCAACCAAAATACATTGAAATAAATTGAAATTAAAAAGCAACAAAGACAAGATAACTTGGCCTTGCTACAACCATTCAAAAGCTCGACCAAGTGGATTCATTTGCTCAGCCATGATGATGATATAGCTCAGGTTTGGCACCATAACTCACGGCTAGAAGGAGTATGGAGTGGTAGGGTTTTAACATGAAGCATGCAATTGGACAAGGCTAAAATGGAGTGGTTTTGTGCAACATTTGGCTCAGTTATGCCATCATATAGGCTCGACCCAGGCTAGTACAGGTCAGGTCAGATGTGTTGATGGCCGGAGTCGTGGCTAGAGGAGATGTAGCTGCTGGTGGTGGTCGCTAAGGGGGTGGCCAAGGTGATAGATGAAGGGGATGTGGCCTTCAAAGCTCGGCTAGGCTTGTTTAAGGGGACTGCTTGCAATTTTTGTGGAGTTTTCAACATGGGGAGGCCACGGCCAGTAATGGTCAGTAGAGTAAGAGGTGGAGCTGCCATGTATTGTGGAGGTGGAGGTGATGTGGTGATGGAGTGGTCCATGGCCGAGCAAACTAGAAGAACGAAGTAAAAAATCAATGAAAAGAATAAGGGGAAATGATAAAGGAAGCCATTAGAAAACTTACAAAATTTTCCTTACCGTGAGTTTTGAGAGGAAGAAAACTTTCTCACATGAAAAATGAAAAGAAAAAAAAGTATACGGCTAAAGAAAGAAGTATGGTTGGCAATAGAAAATGGCAATTGAAAATGAAAAGGCAAATGGCATATGAAAGGTTATGGCATATGAAAGGTTTTAGACTCTTTATATTTCCTTTTTCTTTTATTCATTTTAAACAAATAAAAATGTAAGTAAATAAATAGAAAACAAAACAAAATAAAGTAAGAAAGAAAGAAAAAAAATTTTAGAAAATATAAATTATTTAACAAAGTAGTTAAGTAACTGAAACTAGGATTAAAAAAAAATTGAAAACGAAATAGGTGAAAATTAGAAAATTAAAATCGCACTTATAAAATGTTTTAAAAATAAAATAAATACATAACATGTCATTATATATATATTAGAACATGTTTTGACAAATAAAAATATTATTTATAAAAATTAAAATAAACAATTTTGTTAAATAAATCAATTTATACACAATATTGTAAAAAGCATAACTTTCACAATATAAATTGGATTTCAACAAAACGAAAAGCGATATTCATTAAATTTTATCAATTTCATAATAAAAGGTAAAATTCAAATATTTAAATTTAAAAGTTAAAGTTTGACCGGATTGGCCAAAATTCACATTTTCTGGAAATATTCAATTTATTCATATTCGGAATTATAATTCACATATAAATCAAAATTTATATTTAAAATAACAAAATTATTAATTTTATAAATAAAATTAAGTTTTATCCAATTTAGATAAATAAATAAATTTTTTAAATCAGGAATTTTAATTTAAAATAATTACAAAATACATGGTTGTTACAGTAGTCCAAACATAAAGTTATTGGTTCAATAATAAAAATTATTATTAACCGAACTACTCTAGCCAGAAACTTCAATTTTGAGTTGACTTCAGTTAGTTGTGATACTAACCTTATATAACCGAGGAGATGAATTCTCTCTTGAACAGTGCCTTACTTCCAACATTTCCACTAGACCCAACTATAGTCGTTCAATGGAAGCTATGCCACAATTTGACTATAATCAAAGTAGAGTTCCATATTGACGCTCGAAAGTATTTAGAAATCAAGGAACTTATATAATATTGTCACATATATATTTTCCAGTTTGAACATAGTTATATTAACCAATAGAAAACTATCTATCGTGTCATTCTATAGTTAACCAATAACTATCAATATGTAACTCGTAGTGCCCCCAATAGCCATAAGTAATACACTGCCTAACATTTGAAGAGCATTACGAACTCTAATCTCAATGTATGTATTGATATCCAGCCTCAATACATCTTAACTAGGAATATTTAAACATTATGTTTATTGTATTGTGATAAATCACTCATGGTTACAACACATTGTAACTACTATCACAAAACATAGCATTTATGGATTTTAAATTGATATACTTTTAATTTAATTAATTAGTTAATTAATATAACATATTAAATCAAGTATATAATAGAAATAAGACACTTTTTATTTCGAAGTTGATTGGTTATTGAGTTAGATGCATGTAACAATTATATAATGGTCCCTAGGGCATACTCCTAACTCTACTAATCTTCCACTTGCGCTTGGGGCTAATCATGGAATCTCTATCCCATCTCTTCAATCAATTTAATGAGAATTGATTGAGTTAAACCCTTCATGAATGGATTTGCTATATTGTTTTAATTTTCTACTTTATCGATTAACTCTCTCCAATGTTAATAAACTACTTTTATCATGTGGACTAGTCGAAGTATGTTTCTTGATTTTTGGTGAGCTCTTACTGTTACACTGTTGTCATATAACAATAATGTAGTATTCTCAATATATGGTGTCACCTCTATCTCGGTTATAAATTTGTGCATTTATATTTATGCATTCCTTCAATTATGGCCTTATTCAAGGTGATGTACTTAGATTTTTCATTGGATCGGCCACAACCTTTTGTTTGGAACATTTTCCAACTTAAAACTCCATAACAAATGATTAAACATGAATTTAATTTTGACATGTTATACTCAATATCACTCATGAAGCTTGAATCCAAACACTTCTTCATAAGGAATACGTAGAATATGTATACAATTCTCTAGTATTTCGTAAATACCTAAGAATACTATAAACTATCATTTAGTTGTCCTAATTTGGATTTTATATTTTCTTTGTGCAACAAATCCACAATCAAATTTAATTTTGTAGACAATATAACATTTATGACAATCGATATTGATCTTACATGGTCCTTATTGAACGTTTTAATAAGATGTCTTTGCACATAGTTTTGGACATTCTTAACATCCTTTTATACCAATCATAAAGGATATCGTTTACAAATCCAATGTTGAGTATTAAACAATAAACTATAATGATTTTAACTTGAGTACATTTTTGGTGATCATAAATTTATTGTTTGCCTTTTAGAAATATTAAAATACCAATAATAGTTCTTTCTTATAGAAACACGCTTCCTATGCATTTTGATTGGAAATCAAAATATTTGATATTTCTATCAAAATACTCATTCAACTCTAATGCTTATAGATTCGTATCATTTCTTGGATCGTATCTAAATAACCCAAAAACTCAATATCACTTTCACTGACTTCGAGACACTTTGATTGTTATATGCAAATGGTGTATTCTGAACCATTATTTAGAATTTTTTGAGAAATTCTGAATTAACTTGAGCACGTTGAATGATGAATCTATTACATTAATTTCTACAATTGAAATATATAATTTTGTTCTTATCAATGTTGCTCACTATTAGTCTTTCTCTTGAAGACACATTTATGACCAATGAAACATAATCCTTTGGGTACAACTATGAAATCACATTTTGATAATATATTTGGAATCCTTTCGAATTTGTGTATCATACCGTATGGTAGAATCAACACTCATAATGGTTCAATTGACTACTGAGGATTATCTGTTGTTGGCATTAATAACAAACCCATAGTTTCTCTTCGATATGCAAGAATATTTATTAGACAAATCTAATGTATTGTGTTCATTTAGGTTTGGTTAGTTTAATTTCAACTCATGAAATCAATTTTATCATTGAATCGTATCAAAATCAATTGCTACCAATAATTTCTAAAAGAAAATCTTCGCTGCGAAGTCAGTATTTCTTGAAACAACAATTGTTTCTTAGTGCAATAGAATGAGTATTCATAAATGTTTTATGAATTCCCATATACGTAAAACTTTGGTTTTAGTTTACAACACTTATGTTCAAAACATAAATTGGTCGTGCAATTACTATCGTTTCTAAACTCTTTTTGTAGTGATTCATACAAGATCCTTCATATAAAATTATTATATGTAGTCTTTCAACTTACAACTGCCAACTCCTTGGCCTAGGATATGTTGGAGTTTCTTATAAATCCGTATCTTATATGATTGTGTAAACCATGCTTTAAATGAAACTAACTTTAAAATTGTTTATTATTCCTAAGTAAATAACTTTATAGAAAGATGTTAACTCAACCTCACTAATAATTAGTTGTGCTTCATTCAATAGATTTCAATTACTCCTTATTAATACATCATTATGTATCATGGGAAGGAGTGATGCAACAACCTGCTCTTCGTAATACCAAAATTATGCACCTTACAACATTGCACAACTTTCAAATACCACAAAAAAAACAGTCGAGGTAAAATAAAAACAAAACACTAAACTAAGACATCGATAAGATCTCACAACAGAGCGATAACATATAATATACTGAATATACATGGACAAAATAGAATAAAAACATATAACAAACTGCACTAGTGTAACATCCCCCAATTTGAAGTCTAACACCAAGTGGTACAGATGCTGCAGTCATCCGCAGTTATCAATTTCCAAGGACAAAATGTGGCTATGTTAATCATTTTGATAAGCTAGAAATACATGAATATGGAAATTCAATACATTTTAAAAATAAATTTTTTCCATTGTGTTTCACAATAAGATTTCAATTTCATTACGTAGTCCCAACTCGCAAACCACATTTAGAGAAAATATAATTATTACAACATATTCTAAGAGCGACATATGATGATGCCCCCTTGGATGATCAGAGTCAAATATTTGGCATTTAATACAACTTTCCATTACAATAAAAAACAGAATCAAAACATAGCTGAAAGTAGATATATAGCTCTTATTAGTTAGATGGCCTCCTGCACATCTTTGGAAGCTCATTCGTCTAAAGTGAACCTGAAAAGCCCTTACTCTCAACCTACTCAAATGAGTATCCGAGAGTTTAAGGGGAAAACAAAAACTTCGGATCGGACAAAAAGTATGGTATGAATAATAATCTACTGTCTCAAACTAATAGATTCTAGTGAGACCATGCCGCTACGTGAAACGGGTTTCCCCTCGCCGGCACATAATTAAACATTTAAATAATATACTGACCTCCTGCATCCATATTGGTTATAATAAAATATAGGTCTGTGTGTAAACAGGTCATATGCACTAGATTACCCATCCCACATTTTATTTTACTTAAACTAATGTGGACTATCCATCTCATATTTTATCATTTAAACTGATGCGGATTTTCTATCTCATATCTCATAGTTTACCTAGGATGACTATGAACCCTTAGATTAACCAATTAAAGCCTATCCATCTTTGACATAATACAGAATATCCATCATACATTCCATAGTTTTCCTAGGATGACTACGAACCCATCACATGGCCATTAATTCATGTTATCCACATGTTTCTATTTATTCCATATTACCCACATGTTTAACTTTACTCCATGCTGCCTACATGCTCAACATAATCCATGCAATCCACATGTATAACTTATTTCTATTGGTGTCCCCAATTAAGCTATTTTCTCTTAGTTATTTAAATTTCATGCATGCATATATTAGTAACCCCCAAAAGATTTCATGTCAGACTCCTTAAGAAATACATTATTATCCCTAAGGTTCGAAGTTAAAATCATGGAACAAAATGGCTTTCCCCCATTTGTAAGCTCGATATGCATTAATATTGACATGTATACCATGTCAATGTAACGCATAAGTCTCTCCACCTATTTTAAGACCCGACGACTAAAACATGCAGCATCACGAACCTCAATGACAGTAAATTCATAGATCCTCATGATACCTAGGCTATCCGTCTATAAAAAAACTCAAAGACTAGTTAAAATAGGCATGAGGTAGGATCGATAACAAGTTAAAAGCGGCACAGGGTAAACTTGCTGATAAGTCAAAAGCGATCTGGTTAGGCTCAACAACAAGTAGAAAGTAGCGTGGGATAGGCTCAATGACCATCTAGGTCTTCGAGGCCCAATGCTCGAAGTCACTTATAAAATTATGCGACATCAATGTCATAAAGGTTGGCAATTATAAACATTGACATTGCCATATAATAACCCACCCTGGAACATGCCTAAATTTTAACCCAGAAAAAGGCCCATCAAAACTTAGATTCATTCTAAGGCAAGCCATTGGCAGTAAAAAGAAATAACATTGTAGAGCCGCAACTAAAATTTCAGAACTCATAACAAATGGGACAAAATATAATAGTAAAGTGTACCATTTATTCAAAACCATAAAAATGTCACAACACAAAATCCCATAACCGTAATAGAATATCTGTCACAACAATTGTCTAAACTCATGGGTACACATAAAAGAAAACAATAATAAATACTACCTAGCCAAGATTCTCCATCTTTAAGCATCATCACCACAATCACTCCGTCCTTATCCTGTGTTGTAATGATAAGGAGTTAGAAAAACAAGTATCTAGTGACCGAAAACCTCGAGTCTTATCTTTTCAGTACTTAGGTAGTATATTTAAAAATAAGAATATGTCTACAAACATAAAACCATTAAATTCATTTAATACTTCTTTATAAGGAAAGGAGGTGGGTCCAACCACTTAATTCCTTCCATTCTATCACCAGGTTTCTAAAATCCCATATCCCAATCATACGTCGTAAATAGCTAATAATGTGAAAGACGGTACCTAAGCCACTTAATATTTTCAAGTGGAATATTGGCAGACTCTGGTCATTTAAGACCTTATTTAAGGTAGAAACCATCATTAAGACTTATATCCAGAAGCATGCTCATCAATGGTACTATCTAGCTAACATCATATGGAATCTCATAGGCTACTTAATACTTCCAAGTGGAAAATAGGCAGACTCTGGTCATCTAAGACCTTAATTAAGGTAGAAACAATCACTTAAGACCTATTTCCAAAAAAGGACCCTTGTAGAGATACCACCTAATGTGTTCCCCTGGCCATTTATGACTTCATCTAGGGAAAAAAGGCAGGTCCAATAACTTAATACCTCAAAACTCCAAAGCAGGTCCATCGTCTTATGGCCCATACTCATAATGACGTCTCACATTAGTTCGCTATTCATAAGTGTTGGTAGTAGGTTGCTTGGGCATATTTCCCCTATGAAATTTAGGACCAACCTCGCGTCATTACAAATATTTATCATTAGGATATCTCACGTCAATGAAAGTGTATATAACTGCTGGTAGCCTCAAAAGGAAGGAAGGCTTCCGTTATGTAACTCTATTGACCTAGCATCCCTGTAACTTAGCCACAAATCAATTACTCTCCATACACACACATACACTCATCTCAACGTTTCATAAATAAGGCCTTATAAGGAATCTTCCTTATAACAACTTAAAATAATAATTAGGTTATATAAGAGTTTCCTCTTATTTTCACCTCACAATTAATTACTTTCTTAATAGGGGAAATAAATGTAAATAAATGCCTAATTAACACTGTCATATATGCAATAATTATACTTTAATTAAGTAAGTAGAGATAAATAAATATTCATGTCTAATAAGTTCTAAACGCATGGATTTTATGCTGCAAACTAGCGTTAAATGTCAATTCTCTAGCCAATTATTATTATATGTCTATTTTCTTCAATCCCAAGATTTCTTGGGATTCTAATGTCCAGAAGAGGAATAAATATTCATAACCAAAACTGCAATAACAGAGCTGTAAATAAAATAGAACTCAATTTATTACAGTAATTCAATAGAATATTAATAAGAACTGCAATCTAAACCTCATATTCTATTCAACTTCTCTTTTACAAAGAAATAGATAAGAATAAGAGATGTAAACTATAAATGAAATTCGTAACCTGAACCCCTTATTTTATTAAAGGATCACAAGTTGACCCAAGAAGAAGGAGAAGAGGAGTGGACTATGAAATTATCAAAAATTGCATAAATGAAACAAATTACGTCAAATTAATGTGAATTATTGGCAATCTTAGCATTGAATTGACATATCAAAATAAAAAGGAATTTTTGGGGGATTTTGTCTATCATATTTTCAAAATCCCAAAATCCACAACGCATATTCAAATCCAAAAAGAAATACACTAAACAATCGCTAAAAAGAAATACTAAGGTTTCCACTCACAAATTAGCCTAAGCTTCACTTAAATGGATTTGTAGCCTTCCAATCTTTTCCAGAATATCTCCCTTTTGATATATACAAATACAATAAGGAAGAGGTATACACACACACACACACACACACACACACACATATATATTCATTAGTTTCATAATAATTGGAGAAGAATAGTACAAGAATAGATTGGAGGAAGAAGAAACAAACGGGAAATAAGGCGAAATCATACCTGAATTCTCTGTGGAGTTTCTGAATCTTATTAGAGAGAGATAGGAATGGTAGAATCTCGTCGTATTCCCTAAAATAATATGACTAAAAGTGGAGAAGAAAGGGTTCTTTTTATAGGAGTTGAAATACAATAGAACTGTAGGATGGAAGTAGAAAGTAAACTATTAAATTTGGAGTGCACAACCGAATAAAACATAGCTTCGAAACCTAGCCGCCATCGGCAACTTTTGTTGCCAAGCAGTCGACTATCTATGGGCGACCAATCGACCGTGACGGTTGACCGGTTGACATATATTGGTCGACCGCTCCTCTATTTTAGGGAACGCTTATTTATTTCCGTTGCAAGGTTATTTTATTCCCTAATTAACTTTTTAATGTTAAATATTAATTAGACGTTTGCTTAGCCTCCAAGTTAATTTTTGAAATTTAAGCTCTAATTTTGATTTCTTATTTGAATTTGAATTCAAACTAAATTAATTCAAATCTGAGAACTTTAAATCCTCATAACTTCTTCGCTTGAGCTTCGTTTTCAGTATATTATATATGGAAACAGATTAGAATTTCACCACAATTGCAATGGAATAAATTTTGTGGACAAATTCCAACTTTTATTAAATTTCCGTATTCAACCCTTATCATATTTAATTCAATTTACTTTATTTATTTATGGTTCATTTTTCAGGATGTTATATTCTCCCTTCCTTGAAAAGGATTTCGTCCTAAAATCTTCCAAGGGTGAACAGCGTAACTCGCAATAACATTCATGTTATACAACCAAGAGCTCTAAAAAACCATCTACTCAACTAATAGTGCAATGTGATTATGTACCGTGGACATGCTAAAATGAGCTCAATCCTAGCACAAGTGTGTAATCGTATCATCAAAGTATATGCGCAGATATCCTAAGAATGCATAAAAATTTCTTTAAGAGTTAAAGTGACTGTGAAAAAGTGTAACAACCATTTCCTATCATTCAATCTAGCAACGAAGATGCAACCAAAATCCTAATTTTGGAGAGAGAAATTACTAGTGAATAGCTTTAGATGAGTGCTCTTCATCTTCTCCTTGGTCTCCCATGTGCTTTCCGCCAGATTGTCCCCCCATTTTACTTGGACCGACCTAATTATTTTATTGTGGAGTCTCCTAGTACTGCTCTCCATAATGCTTTTGGTGGCATGAGGTACAATCGGCTCCATCTTAGAATCCCCCAACTGATCAGTCTCTATTCTACAAATGGTGTCATGAAGGTATTTGCTAAGGTGAGAAACATGGAAAACATTGTGGACTCCTGCCAACTTGTTAGGAAGCTCCACACGATATGCCAATTTTCCTATTGTTTCCAGAATTTTGAATGACCCAACAAATCTAGGCACCAATTTTCCAGACTTGCCAAACCTAAAAAAATTCTAAGAAGGGAAATTTTAACAAATACCATATCTCAAACCTCAAATTCGAGCCCTTTCCTTCTTTTATTGGCATAAGTTTCTGACGATCTTGTGCTACCTTCATCCTTTGCTTGATGAACTCCATTTTTTTAACGGTAACATGGATCAGATCAAGTCTAAGCAATAATTTTTCGGTGGTTTTCCGCAAACAACTAGGTGATTTGCATGGCCGCCCACAAAGTGGTTCAAAAGGGGCCATACCAATCGTCATTTGATAGCTATTATTATATGCAAACTCAACCAAAGGTTGATGCTACTCTCAATGTCCTCTGAAATAAGACACAAACTCTTAACAATTCCTCCAAAATCCTATTCACCCTCTCTATTTCCCCGTCACTTTGTGGGTGATATATCATGCTAAGGTTCAAAGAAGTTCCCAAAGTTGTTTGTAGGCTCCTCCAAAACTCGCTAGTGAACAAAGGGTCCCATCACTGACTATGCTTACAGGAATTCCATATAGACAAACTACCTCCTTAATATAAATCTGGGCGAGAGAGGCGTTAGTCCTATTTCTCCTATCAAAACAAAATGAGCACTCTTGGTAAGTCTATCTACAAAAACCCAAATAGCATCATTACCCTTCTGACTTTTAGGAAATCCTTCCACAATATTCATCGAAATATGTTCTCACTTCCAAGTAGGAAATTCCAAAGGTAATAATAATCCACCAAGCTTCCCTTGCTCATCTTTTTCTTTTGACATGTCAAACACCTAGCAACAAACTCAGCTATGCTCCTCTTCATTCCATTTCAAAATAAAATTATTTTCATGTCCTTGTACGTCCTATCTCCTCTGATATGATGGTCATCCTTGACTGGTGACACTCCATAGCACATCTCTCATCAAATCATCAATCATTGGAATGCAAAGGCGTTCATCTCTTCTTAAACATTCCTTCTCATCAACTGAATACCTCCTAGCATGGAAAAAATGCTCTCATTCTCAAATTTTCACAATCTCTACTAACTTCTCATCTTTTGCTTTCTCATGCCCTATACAATACATCAAGGATGGTCTAATCTTCATGACTGATAGAAAACCTTATATGGGTTCTGTTGATGATTGGAGGTTTAAATTTGTGAGAAATTGCAACTATCGCCATTCATATATAGCACCTAGGGTAGCAAGTCTCCGACTAAGGGGATCGGCGACTACGTTCCCTTTTCTAGGGGTATATTGAATATCAAATCAAAAGATGCTACATACTTTATCTACCTCAACTGCATAAGATTCTAATCTTTTTGGGAAAATAGGCATTTGAGTGATTTATGATTGTGAATAACTCAAACCTTTCCTCCAAAAGATAATGCCTCCACATATTTAAGGCTAAAACAATGGCTGCCAATTCTAAATCATGCAATGAATACCTCTTTGCATGATCATTTTGTTGTCAACAGGTGCACTAGTCAATGATTCCTTAAGCTACTCAGATGCAAATGCCTTGGTGCATCTATCATTCCAAACCAAAACTAGATTTTTCTTAGGAAATTGGGTTAAAGGGGCTGCTATTTGTGCAAAGCTCTTGATGAACTTCTATAGTAGCCTTCCAACCCTAGAAACTTCTAACCTTTAATGCATTATTAAGGGTCTTCCATCCTTGGACTACTTTCACTTTAGCAGGGTCTACTGCCAATCCTTGTTCCAAAACAATATGCCCAAGGAACCTAACTTCATTTTTCCAAAAGTGGAATTTAGAAAACTTAGCTTTGAGTTGGTTTCTTCTCAAGGTCTCTAATACCTCCCTCGGGTGGTCCTCATGATCCTTCTTGCCTTCGGAGAAAACCATGATATCATCCACAAACACCATGAAAAATTTATTAAGTTGCCCTCTAAATATCCTACCCATAAAATCCACAAAGTATGCGAGGGCATTCTTAAGTCCAAAAGACATTGCTTCCCACTCATAGAGCCTATATTGAATATGGAATGCGATCCTTGGCTTGTTTTCCTTTGCAATCCTCAACTGATGGTATCCGTTATTAAGTCTAATTGAGAAAACAATTTTAGCCCTTATAAGTTAGTTGAATAAGTCATTTATTCTAGGTAGAGGGTTATTATTCTTCCTTGTTAACTTGTTCAACTCCTATAATCGATGCAAAGTCTCAATGAACCATCTACCTTAATAGCAAAAAAATACGGGGGCTCCCCACTCAAAAGTACTCCTATAGTTGAATCCTTTCTTCAATAGCTCTAAGGTTTGCTTATCCAATTCCCTTCTTTCTTTGGGGGTCGTATGTCTCAAAGGTAGAGCGATGGATCTTGAGTCCTCCAAATCGATTTGGAAGTCAATCTCCCAATGAGGCGGGAGACCCAAGACCTCCTCGAAGACATTAGAAATCACAAACTATGGGTAGATGATGGCTTTCAACCAACTGATAGATTTAGTGAGTATAAATGGCTTAACTCAACTAAAGCTTTAGGTGTACAAAGAGCTTCTAGGTCATGACCTCCACAACTCCTTAATCTTGCTACCCTTTTATCACAGTCAAGAATGGCTCCATAATATAACAACCAATCCATACCGAAGATAAGCCCATACCTCTCTAAATTTAGAACGTATGTAGTATGTATGAAATCAATGTCGCATATTTCTAACACTAGGTTTTTGCAAATAATAGAAAGATGGATCTAACCCCCAATGGGATTGGAAACCTCTATTAGGCTATTAACCATCTGGGTTTGAAGGTTAAGGAATTTACTACATCCCTAGCTATAAAGGAATGTGAATCCCCCAAATCAAATAGGGTATGAATAGCAACCCCAAAAATAAGAGTTATACCTTCTAGAGATGCTTTTTCTTAGTCTCTTAGTGGCTTACTGGTAATGGGAACAACTTCAATAGCATATTCTTGTTCACTTGATCATTTTTTAGTCACATTGAGATATTGATTCTTGCGATGCCCTTCCTCGTGGCAGTTAAAGCACCTTCTTTAAAGGCTTCCTTTATCATACCACCCTACAATCTTAA
This sequence comes from Allium cepa, assembly GCA_030765085.1. Classification (NCBI taxonomy): domain Eukaryota; kingdom Viridiplantae; phylum Streptophyta; class Magnoliopsida; order Asparagales; family Amaryllidaceae; genus Allium; species Allium cepa. Next base: position 450,073,135 of record CM060931.1, read on the forward strand.
GCTTCATGACCCTTCCTTTGGCATTTCTTACATACCTTCACATCCTTCTTAAACTTCCCATTCAACTTCTTATTGGCCCAAAAGCTCGCCTTCTTGGACCCTCCTTGCTTTTGGGTCATTGCGGACTTTTCCTTTTCTCTTCCCTTATGTGCCTTACTGGCCACGTGCAACATCGTTGTTTCTACCAACATCCTATACGTTGCCCCTAAAGGTACTTGGGCCAACAACATTTCTCATGGTAGGGAATTAAATCCCTTCACGAACTTCATGGCATTTTTCATAAAGGTGTCTATCAAGCTCATCTCGAATTTAGCCAACTAAGTGAACTTAGTTATGTGCTTCTTAAGGTTAGAATCTCCTTGCCTCAACAGAATATAATTGCAAGCCAACCTCTGCTCTAGACATGAATCTCATCTCAAACCTATCCTTGAATTTTTTATAAGAGAGTATCCTTCCCGGGTGCTCATCAGTCACAAAGTCCCACCAATTCAAGGCTTCTTCCTTGAGGTTCCAAGCTACTATTCTTCTTCTTAGTTGATCATCCCAACAAAGGCTCTAAATATCTTTTCACGGCTACTAACCCAAGCTTTAGCTTTCGAATATCCTTCATTTCCAGAGTATATCTTCCTTCCCATATTGAGAAAGCCCTTACACAATTTTGGAAAGTCAACAGGATAGGGTGCTGCATCAGCGGTCGGGGCATTGGGTGCAACCGGTGTAGCTGGAGGAATAGGAATCTGCTTGACAGTCCAAAGATATTGTTTAAACCATTCAGGCATTCCACGAATAAGTGGTCTTCCATGGGTAGGGTTCCCTTGTTCGGAAGAAGATTGATTATCAACCATATCAACTATATGTAGGTTAAACCTTTTAGTGACAATTTCCTAAGATAGTATTTACATGCTGAAAGAAGAAAAAAGGTTGCCTAGGGTACGTACGTATGTTCAAGAAGAGAGGCATATATATATGGTATGTGTGTATGTATATATATATATATAGTAAGAATTCCTTGAAAAAATGTTTTGAAAATAACAAATACATCTCTCATACATATATTATTTCCCTATTGATCGATTAAACTAGGCCCTGATACCAAATGTAATAACCCACCCAAAAACAGGTCTAAATTTCGACCTAAAAAGGCCCATCGAAACTTAGATCCATTCCAAGGCAAAATGTTGGTAGTAAAAAGAAATAACATTGTAGAACCATAACTAAATTTTCACAACTCACATTGGATGTAACATAATATAATAGTAAAGTGTGCCCATTTATTCAAAACTATAAGAATGTCATAACACAAAATCCCATAAAAACCGTAACATAATATCCATTACAATAATTGCTAAACCATGGGTACACATAAAAGCAAATAATAATAAATACCGCCATTAGCCAAGCTGCTCCATCTCTAAGCATCGTCTCCGCCATCACTTCGTCTTTAACATATGTTGTAATGAGGAGGAAATCAGAACAACAAGTGTTTGGTAACTAAAAACCCCGAGTCTTATCTTTTCAGTACTTGGGCAGTATATTTCAAAATAAGAATATGTCTACGAACATAAAACTATTAAAGTCAATAAATACTTCTTTATATGAAAAGAAGGCTGGTCCAACCACTTAATACCTTCCATTCCAGCAGCATGTTTCTAAAATCTCATATCGTAATCATATGTCATAAATAGCTAATAATGTGAGAGACGATACCCAAGCCACTTAATACTTCCAAGTGGAAAATAGGCAGACTGATCATTTAAGACCTTTGTTAAGGCAGACCCCATCATTTAAGTTCTAATTCCAGAGGCATGCTCCTCAATGATACTATCTAACTAATATCATATGGAATCTCATAAGCCACTTAATACTTCCAAATGCATAATGAGATTTGAAAATTTAAACTTAAAGAGACCGTGCTTGATAAATTAAGTAGGATACAAATGGTTATAAATGCTACTTAATTCACACAATGGCATATTGGGAAATAACTGCGTCTTATTACTATAACCCTTATATATCTATGGCAATACATCCATTCACGTTTCATTTTCCCATTCACGTACATTTTCATTTCTCAAAAATCAAACAAACAAAAACCTAAGGGAAACCGGCCATTACAAGGAAGAAAAGGAGAAAATTTAATCAAGCTAAGGAATTAAAGGAAGGGGATTAATCTCAAATCAAATCTCAAAGCTCTAATCAGAATCAAGATGAACAATAATCTATATCATCTCTATTTTGTTATATAATCATTTTTTTGGATTTAAGATAAAATCCATTTTAATGATGATTTGGATGATGATATGCTTGGATTATAACATATTTGATTTAAATAAGAATTGTTTAAATATGATTTTATATGGTTTTAAGGGTAAAAAAAGATTACATTTGATTTCGAATGCCACAGGGAATTTATATGTTATGTAAAACATGATTTTGGAATTAGGTTTTAATTTTTATAATTTTCCAAGTTAGGGAGAATTAATTTTGAAATTTTCAATGGAAAATATGGATAATTGGGTTTAGAAATTTATTTCAAAAATTATATTGAGAATTCGGGACTAAAATTTACACATGTTAGATATCATATTAAAAGTAAATTCCTGTGATTTTTGGGCATTTTTCCTATGTGATTTACTATGAGAATTAATTTTTTTGAAAGGAGGACCTAAATGATTTAATTGTTTTTCTTAATGGAAGGGCTCATCTATTAAATTAATCTTGGTTTAAATTTGAAAACACGCGACAGTTATTTTTGTAAAGAATTTAAAATGTTGTGGAAACCAGCCACATGTTTGCAAGTAGGCAGGTTAGTTAGAAAGTGTTTGCGTTAATTGGCATCAAATCAGATTTACCCAAAAGAGTGGGTTAGGCCTCTATTAGAAGCACCTTTAGACCTTATGCTTTCGCCTTCAATCAAGTCGAAACCCCATAGAGCCAAAACCAATGCCCAAGGTATGAACGTTGGTACATAGTAGATTGGAGAAAGGCGGAAGGCATGGTGTCGTAACCTAGCTTCCGATGGGAACGAAACCTTTGCTTTGATTTTAAATGTTAACGCCAGCCTTTGTTTTACTAAATCTTTCGAATAAGTCGAAACATATGCTGTCGAAAGAGGTTTTCTAAATAGCTTTCAAAGAGGGTTGTCATCCTTCATTTTTAAGTATGAGCTTTCGAATGAGTCCCTTTTCTATAAAATAATGCTTTCAAAAATGGTGGTTCTGAACTAGTCGAAGCACTGTCGCCGTTCTTTTGCCTTTCCAGTGTATTAAAGTCATCAATGCTTTCGAAGGGTATCTTTTATTTTAAACGCATGCTAAGCCACTTCCTAAATGCTTTCGAAAGGGGGTTTTGATGCTAACCTTCATTATTTTACTTAAATGTTTTGATGTTTTCGAAAGGATAGTGCCAATGCCATCAAATTTTCTCCAAACAATTTTATACGAAGATTAAGTGTTTCAAACGATATGCTTTCTTGTATGTTCACTTTAACCCAAAAGACATTTAAAGAAAAACACAATGGTTTCGAAAGAGTTACTTTCATTGGTTTTGTAGCTATGTTTCTAGGGGTTATTAAGTAAAGCTTTGGTACTTTCGAAAGGTACATTTTGGTTACGAAATAGACGGTTTAAAGAGCTTCGAAAGGTATATATTTAATGTTTTGAAAAGAAGTTTTCTACAATTTTGAAAGAGGTTATTCATGGGTTTCGTAAGTGATGTTTTATGGTTTCAAAAGCCTTAACTTTCAAAAAAAAAAATAACCCAGTCTCAATTTAAAGGAATGGCATAATAAAAGAGTTTTGAAATGATTTTAAGTAACGAGTTTTTGAAGAAGTTTTCCTTGGTTAATAGGTTAAAGGGATTGACCAAGTTATATATAAAAAGGATTTTAAGGATATTAAATCACAAGTGTTGGTATTATTATGTTATTTTGTTTGCTTCTTCGTACATGTATATATTCACATTGTAATGGACCCATAACTACATTTTGGATGGGAAGGATAACCAGCTAGGTTGACCCAGTAGTGAATATAAATTAAGTTAACTCCTGAATGAGTAGAATTGCATCTAGGAGGTCAGATAGACCAGAATATAGGATGCTTAAATAGTAAATTTGTCAGATAGACAGTTCATAGTAAACCCATGAATAATATGCTTAGGAAAAGTTATAGGTAGATGCCAATAGGTTCATAGTAAACCCATGAATAATATGCTTAGGAAAAGTTATAGGTAGATGCCAATAGGTTCATAGTAAACCCATGAAAACTATGATTAAAAAAGGTGGCATGGGCTAATTGGTTTGCAGTGAACCCATGAAAACTATATCCGGATTAGTTATTGATAGAAGCTGATAGGTTCCTATTCAATCCATGAAAACTAGGATAAGAGGGAAGTTATTGGGGATACCAATAGGTTCAGGGAGAACCCATGAAATAATGATGTTATTGGCAGAGGCCAATAGGTTCTTAGTGATCCCGTGAAAACCATGAAATGGGACAGGGAGTCCATAAGAATTAAACAGATTATTAGTTAGCCTATGTAAACTAATAGGTTAATAGTGACCCTAGAAACTATAACTGAGATAGATAGTCCAAAATGAATGGGGATAGATAATCCATAATTGATTTACTTATTTGCATATCATTATAATATTTTGAATTGCTATGTTTTAACCATTATGGATGCAGGAGCATAGTATATGATTTAATAAAAGTTTTGAAAGATACTGGTGAAGGGGAAACTCATTCCGTTAAGCGACGTGGTCTCATTAGATATCTAAATGGTTTTGAGATGGTAGATTATTATTCATACCAGGCGTTATGCCTGATTCTAAGTTTATGTTTTCCCCTGAAACTCACGGGTGCTCAATTGATTTTGAGTAGTTTGAGAGTTGAGGTTTTCAGGTACCTCTTTAGACGAATAAGATTTCGGAGACATGCAGGAATCATGATAGCTATTTAGAGTTCTCTTCTATTTTGGTTCCGCTGTGTTTGTTGTAAAGGCAAAGATATTTAATTGCCTAGTTAAATACTCTGATCATCCAAGGGGGCATCTTTATTTATCGCTCTTGGCGTATGTTGTAATAAATATATTTTCTTTGAATGTGGTTAACGTTTGTGGGATTATGTAATGAGTTTGAAATAGCTTTGAAATGGAATGAGAATGTTGTTTGTTGATTTTAAAATTTTCCATATCCATGTGTTTCTTTTGTATCAATTTATCTAACATAACCATATTTTGTCGCCGAGGTTAATAACTATAGATGACTACAACATCCATAGCCATTAATTTTGGGCCTCCAAGTGGGGATGTTACAAGTTGGTATTAAAGCATAGGTTTGTGAAAATTAAAAGAAATTTAAACCTAAAATATTTCCAGACATAATCCAATGAATCAAGAAATAAGATTGGGGTTTTGGTTAACGCTATAGTAACATCCTTGTACTTGGTATATTGATATATTTAAGTACATAGTCCCTCTCTCTTAGACCATTCTTTTGTATCTTACTAAGGCTCGTATGTAGATTTACGAGAAAGAAGATATGGAGGCAGGAAACAGAAGAGGAAATCTCGATGGAGGAAGCATCACAATCAACAGAAATGTTCGACCAACCAGGAGGAACCCGGGTCAACAGGCTAATGAACCAAAATGCTGATAACAATGTGGGTGCTAGAAATCCACCAAGGGATATAGGTGCGATGTATTAGTTTTTCGTCAATATGATGCAAGCAGGAGCTACTGCTGGAGTTCTTGGAAATGTTGGAGGAGCTAATCCTATAGCCTCGGTTAGGAATAATTATACTAAGCTGAGCAGAGATTACACCAGTCATGGTGGCAAGCCATTTTTCGAAAGGAGGATGCCATAGATGTGTAGAATTGGCTATTGCATTGTGAGAGAATATTTTCTAATTTGGGTTTAGATGATGAGCAAAAGAGAAGGTTGGCCTCTAGGCAATTGCGGGGGTAATACTTCATTAGTGGAATAATATTACGGTTGGGGTTTCGGAGGAGGAATTGACTTGGGCGGATTTTAAAAGGTGATTTAAATAGAGGTTTATGTCTGAGGTTGCTAAATCAGCGCTGTTAAGGAAGATTTTGGATCTGGAGCAAGGATAAATGTCAGTCGTTGAGTATGCCACAAAGTTTGATGAGTTGTCCCGTTATGGATATAATACTATAGACACCGTCATCGGGAGGAATGAGAAGTTCTTTAGCAGACTGAGTCCTGAGATTGCTAGGGCAACCCTGCCACATCTTCGTGATCCTCGTAATGTAGTGGTGGAGATGGCAATCCTCCGTGAAGAGATGCTTGCTATTTGTGCTAAAGAGAAGCCCGTTGAAACCCAGGGTTCTCAAGGAAATAAGAGAAAGTCCTTTATGAAGAAGGGATCCCAGAAGGGAGAGGCTTCCAAGAAGGCAAAGGCTGATTTAGATTTCTTTACATGTGACAAGAAAGGCCATTATGCTCACGAGTGTCGGTCAGGCAAAGGGAAGAAGGCTGTTGATAAAAAGAATGTAAAGTGCTTTAACTGTGACCAAGTTGGGCATTATAAGAACCAGTGTCCAGATCCAGTTAGGGCGAACAAGAGAAAGGTTTTTGTTGTTGGACTATCATCTGCCAAGCCAACCGCAGCTGATAAAGGGAAGATTGTGATGGAATGTACATTTTTGATTCATAGTACACCAATTAGGATACTTTTTGATATCGGTGCATCATATTTGTTTATATCTTAGAATTTGGTTGGTAGGCTATGCTTAGAACCCGCGTACCTTCTTATTTCCTTAAGGGTTGTGAATCCAATAGGAGGGTATGCAACTCTGGCTTGTATGTTCTCAGTTTCGTAGATTTCTAAATCATTTTAGGTATGGATTCATTGAGTAAATATGAGGCTAGGATATTTTTCTAGGATGGGGAGATATCACTATGATACCTAGATAGTCATAGCCGAATTATATTCTCAATGGAGAATTCTGACCGAAATAGGTATGCATTATTAAGTACTATGGAAGTAGGAGAAGAATTAAGTTAGGTTCGAGTGGTAAGAGAATTTGCAGATGTCTTTGAGCCGGTTACAGGACTACCATCGAAATAAGCTATTGAGTTCAGATACATCTTGCGCTAGGAGTTGAACCTATAAGCGGACCACCTAGCAGAATGACACCAATCGAGATGAAGGACTTGAAGGTGTAGCTAGTGGATCTAGAAGGAAGGAATTTTATTAAACCAAGCAGTTCACCTTAGGGAGCGGTTACAGTATTCGTGAAGAAACCGGTTGGGTTTTTGAGGATGTGTATCGACTATCATAAGTTGAACGAGAGGGAGATTAAGAATAAGTATCCTTTTTAGAGAATCGATGATCTATTTGATCAGTTGTATGGAGCCAGAGTGTTTTCCCAATTGGATTTGGCAATAGGTTTCCATCAGCTAAGAGTGGCAGAGGACAATATTCCTTTGATAGCATTTCAAACTGGGTATGGTTCATATAAGTGGTTAATAATACCATTTGGGTTAACGAATTCACCTGATTTCTTCATGGATTTGATGAATCGAGTCTTTCGAGAGTATTTGGACAGGTTTGTGTTGGTGTTTATAGATGACATTTTGGTATACTCTAAGGATGAAAGGGAGCATGAAGATCGTCTCAAAGTATTGCTTGAGACGCTAAGGCAGCATCAACTGAAGGCAAAGTTTTCCAAGTGTCATTTTTGGAAGAAAGAGGTTAAATTTTTCGGTCACGTGATTCTAGAGAAGAGCTTGGCAGTCGATCCAGATAAGATCAAAGCTGTTAATAATTGGAAGAAGCCAGAGACGATGATTGGTATAAGGAGTTTCCTTGGACTGGCTGGCTACTACCAGAGATTTATCAAGGATTTCTCATGGATAGCAGCACCTTTGACTAAGTTAACCGAGAAGGATGTGAAGTTTATATGGTCCAAAATATGTGAGGAAGCATTCCTTAAGTTAAAGCATTTGTTGACTAACGCATCAGTGTTAGTGGTTCCAGACGGAAATCAAGGGTTGGTGGTGTATACTGATGCATGTGGGACTGGATTAGGAGCTGTGTTGATGCAGAATGGTAAAGTTATTGCCTATGCGTCACGATAGCTTAGACCGCACGAAGTACGATATCCTACTCATGATTTGGAGTTGGTTGTGGTTATCGTCGCATTGAAGATTTGGAGGCATTATCTCTTAAGGGAGAGGTTTGAGCTATACGTAGATCATAAGTCTTTAGAGTACTTATTCTCACAGAAGGAGCTGAATATGAGATAGCTGAGGTGGTTGGAGTTTTTTGACTGCTTATGATTTTGGTATAGAGTATACTCCTGGGAAAGGAAATAAGGTAGCGGGTGCTCTAGCAGAAGATATCAAAATGTGGTGTTAGCTATGTTGGTAGAATGGAAGGATTTGGAAGCTTTGACTATTTGTAGTGTGCAGTTAAGATCAACTTCTAGTTCTAGTCAAAGTATCGCCATGTTATCCTGTTTAGAAGTTTGACCAGTGTTGATCGAAAGGATGCTTATAAGCAGAAAGAGTCCACTGTTAGCTAAGAGGATTAGAAGGCTTGAGGTTGGAACCGAGATCGATGATCTAAAGAGTTTAGTCTTGACCAGAGGGGATGTTTGAGAAAGAAGGGACGGTTATGTGTTTCGAATGTTGAGGACTTAAGGAAAGAAATTCTAGAAAAATGTCACCGATCCAAGTTTACGATTCATCCTGAAGGCACCAAGATTTATCAAATTATAAATAGTAGCTTCTATTAGGAAGGTATAAAGAAGGATGTTGGCTTGTAGGTTAGGCGGTGTGCAAATTGTCAACAAGTGAAGGCCGAACATCAATAGCCAAGTGGGTTGCTTAAGCCTTTAGAGATTTCAGTTTGGAAATGTGATACGATATCCTTGGATTTTATAAACGGGCTATCAAGGTTAAATAGGGAAAATGAAAGTATATGGGTTATAGTGGATAGATTGACCAAGAGTGCCTATTTCATTCCAGTTAATTCAACCAAGACAATACCTGTTTTAGCTAAGTCGTTCATAAAGAACAGTTAGTCTACATGGGATTCCTAGTAGTACTGTCAGTGACAGAGGTTCTTTGTTTACTAGTAAATTCTAGAATAGCCTGTAGGAAGTGTTGAGTGTTGAGATTAAGATGAGTACTGCATATCACCCACAAACGGATGGGTAGACAGAGAGAGTCAATAAGGTACTCGATGATTTGTTAAGAGCTTGTGTATTGGACTTTGGCAGATGTTGGAAAGATCACCTACATTTGGTTGAGTTTTCCTATAATAATAATTATCAGACTAGTATAAGATTGACACCTTTTGAAGCTTTTTATGGAAGGCTATGAAAATCACTAGCATGTTGGTTGGAGACTGGAGACAGATTAGTCTTAGGTCCAGATTTAGTTAAAGAGGCGTCAGAGGAGATTGAGTTAATCTGAGAAAGGATGAAGGAAGCTCAGTCCAGACAGAAAAGTTACATAGATAAAAGGTTTAAAGAATTAGAGTTCTCAGTTGGGGACAAGGTTTTCCTTAAAGTGTCACCGATGAAGGGTGTGATACGATTTGGAAAGTCAGGGAAACTAGAATTGAGATATTGGTCGATTCCAAATCATAGAGAGGATTGGAAAGCTTGCAAACAGAGTAGAGTTACCTAGCAGTTTGGAAGGTGTCCATAATGTATTTCATGTGTCTCATCTTCGCAAGTATGTGCATGATCCAGAGACTACAATTCCTCTGACAGGGTTGGAAGATTTGGTAGTAGAGCCTAATTTGAATTTTGTTAGACAACCATTTCGGGTTGTAGCGAGAGATGAGAAAAAATTGAAAAACAACACAATCAAGTTGGTGAAAGTCCAATTGAGCGACAACGAGAAGGTCTGTACTTGAAAGATAGAAGACAGGATTAGAGAAACTTATCCTTATCTACTTTAAGGGTTTGTCTATATTAACTATTTATAGATAGTTGCTGGTCAGGTAGGCTAGTATGGTTGTTAGGAGTTGTTACAGATGATTGCTATGTTTAATATTTAGTCCTTACTAAATTTCTAGGATGATATTCTTTAAGGAGGGGAGCCTGCAACACCCCTAATTTTCGATAATATTATTCAGAAGATTTAATTAGATAAATTAAATAATGTAAATGTAAGAACTGTAAGGGGATTGAGATTTAAAAAATTAAAATTTAAAGAGGTAATGCTTGATAACTTAAATGGGCTACAAATGGTTATAAATGTCAATTAATTCACACAAGGGCATATTGGGAAATAGCCGCATCTTATTACCATAACCTTTATATATCTACAGGCTATACATCCATTTACGTTTCATTTTCCCATTCACGTACATTTTCATTTCTCAAAAATCAAATAAACGAAAACCTAAGGCAAGCCGGCCATTACAAGGAAGAAAAAGAGAAAATTTAATCAAGCTAAGGAATTAAAGCAAGAGGATTAATCTCAAATTGAATCTCAAAGCTCTTATAATAATTAAGGTGAATAGTAATCTAAAATAGTAATCTATATCATCTTTATTTTGTTATATAATCATTTGTTTTTAGATTTAAGACTAAGTCCATTTTAATAGTGATATGCTTGAATTATAACACATTTGATTAAACAAGGATTATTTAAATATGGTTTGATACGGTTTTAGGGTAAAACCGATTATAATTGATTTCAAATGCCATGAAGAATTTATATGTTATGTAAAACATGATTTTGGAGTTGGGTTTTAATTTTTATAATTTTCCAAGGATAATTAATTTTGAATTTTCAAAGGAAAATATGGTTAATTGGGTTTAGAAATTTATTTTAGAAATTATATTGAGAATTTGGGTCTAAAATATATATATGTTAGATAACATATTAAAAGTGAATTCCTGTGATTTTTGGGGATTTTTCCTGAGTGATTTACTATGATAATTAAATCTTTGAAAGGAGAACCTAAATGATTTAATTGTTTTGCTTAATGGAAGGGCTTATTTGTTGAATTAATCTTGGTTTGGATTTGAAAATATGCGGCAGTTATTTTTGTAATGAATTTGAAGAGTTGAGGCAACCAATCATATGTTTGCAAGTAGACATGTTAGTTAGAAAGTGTTTGCTTTAATTGGCATTAAATCAGAATTGCCCAAAAAAGTGGGTTCCACCTCTATTAGAAGCACCTTTCGACCTTATGCTTCCACTTTCAATCAGGTCGAAACCCCACAAGCCAAAACCAATACACAAGGTATCAACATTGGTACATAGTAGATTGGAGAAAGGCGGAAGGCATGGTGTCGAAACCTAGCTTCCGATGGGAACGAAACCTTTGCTTCGCTTTTAAGTGTTGGCGCCTGCCTTTGTTTTACTAAAGCTTTTGAAGGAGTTCAAACATATGCTATCGAAAAGGATTTTCTACATAGCTTTCGAAAAGGGGAACCATCTTTCATTTTTAAGTATGAGCTTTCGAATGAGTCCCTTGTTTATAAAACAATGCTTTCGAAAATCTTGGTTTCGAACTAGTCGAAGCCCTTTTGCCGTTCTTTTGCCTTTCGAGTGTATTGGAGTCATTAATGCTTTCGAAGGGTAGCTTTTCCTTTAAACTCATGCTAATAAATTTTTTAAATGCTTTCGAAAGGGTATTTTGATGTTAACCTTCAATGTTTTACCTAATTTTTTTGAAGCTTTCGAAAGGATGGTGCCGACGCCATTAAATTTTCCCCAAACAATTTTATATGAATATTAAGGTTTTCGCAAGAGATGCTTTCGTATATATTCACTTTGACCCAACAGATGTTTTAAATCAAAACCCAATGGTTTTGAAAGAGTTACTTTTAAGGATTATAAAGTAATGCTTTGGTACTTTCGAAAGGTACATTTTGATTTCGAAGGAGACGATTTAAAGAGCTTTAAAAGGTATATATTTAATGTTTTGAAAAGAAGTTTTCTACGGTTTCGAAGGAGGTTATCCATGGGTTTCGAAAGTGATGTTTTAAGGTTTCAAAAGCCTTAGTTTTCAAAACAAATAACTCGATCTCATTTTAAAGGAAAATCATGGCATACCAAAAGAGTTTTGAAATGATTTTAAGCAAGGAGTTTTTGTAGAATGATTAATAGGTTAAAGGGATTAACCAAGTTATTATGAAAGGATTTCAAGGATATTACACCACAGGTGTTGGTATTATTATGTTATTATATTTGCTTCTTAATATATGTATATATTTTCACATTGTGATGGACCCATAACTATATTTTGGGGAAGGGCAGAATAACCAGCTAGGTTAAACCAGTAGTGAATATAAATTAAGTTAACTCCTGAATGAGTAGAATTGCATCTAGAAGGTCAGATAGACAATAATATAGGATGCTTAAATAGTGAAGTTGTCAGATAAACAGGTTGATAGTAAACCCATAAAAACCATGTTTAGAAAAAGTTATTGGCAGATGTCAATAGGTTCATAGTAAACCCATGAAAACTATGTTTAGGAAAAGTTAATGGTAGATGCCAATAGGTTCATAGTAAACTGAAGAAAACTATGATTAGAAAGGGTGGTTGGCTGGGACCAATTGGTTTGTGGTGAATCCATGAAAACTATATTCGAATTAAGTTTTTGATGGAAGTCAATAGGTTCCTTGTCAACCCATGAAAACTAGGATAAGAAGGAAGTTATTGGTGTTACCATTAGATTCAGGGAGAATCCATGAAACAATAATATTATTGGTAGCGGCCAATAGGTTCTTACTGATACCATGAAAACGATGAAACTGGATATGGAGTCCATAAGAACTAAACAGGTTATTAATTAGCCCATGAAAACTAATAGGTTAATAGTGCTCCTAGAAACTATAAATGAGACAGATAGTCAAAAATGAATTAGGATGAGTAGTCCAGAATTGATATACTTATTTGCATATAATCATAATATTTTGAATTGCTATGTTTAAACCATTGTGGATGTAGTAGCACAGTATATGGTTTTATAAAAGTTTTGAAGGATGCTAGTGAGGGGGAAACCCGTTCTGCTAAGCGGCGTGGTCTCACTATATATCTAAATGGTTTGAGATGGTTGATTATTATTCATATTAGGATTTATGTCTTATTCTAAATTTATGTTTTCCCCTTAAACTCTAGGGTGCTCAATTGATTTTGAGTAGTATCGGTGTTGAGGTTTTCAAGTACCTCTTTAGATGAATAAGCTTCCGAAGATGTGCAGGAGGCATAATAGCTATTTAGAGTTCTTTTCTAATTTGGTTCCACTGTGTTTGTTGTAAAGGCAAGGATATTTAGTTGCCTAGTTATATACTTTGATCATCCAAGGGCGCATCTTCGTATGCCACTCTTGGCATATGTTGTAATAAACATATTTTTTCTGAACATAGTTAACAATTGTGAGATTACGTAATGAATTTGAAATAGGTTTGAAATGGAAGGAGAATGTTGTTTGTTGACTTTAAAATTTTCTATATCCATATGTTTTTGTTATGTCAATTTATCTAACATAACCCTATTTGGTCATCAAGGATTAATAACTATGGATGACTACAGCATCCGTAGTCGTTAGTTTTGGGCCTCCAAGTGGGGGATGTTATAGCTAAGACTAAACATTCGTAAGATTACAAACATAAGACCCAAAAACATCCAAGCGATCATTATAAGATAAACCTACTCACAGTCCTAAAAAACCGTATCACGGGTGCCATGGCCATCAAGTACAATTTAGGTACACCACAACAAGATCGATACCTGGGTAGTCATATCATACACTGAGTAGGTCACATAAGTCCATACCCTTGCTTTTTCATAACAATTCAACACCAAACAAATTGTATATTATTCTAAGGTCGAAGTCTTAGAGTACATACTCACTCCGTATATAACGAATGGAATTGCCAAACGCAGCCCTGTTTGCCATGGCCTAAAAACCCATCGAAAAACTCTAACAAAACCCCACACTAACCCAAATCCCATTCCAAATGGAACATATGACCTCAATGTCAAAATACTTTGCTGGTATACCCTGCTGATCTACATCAAAATCTATGATTTTGGAATATGTATCAAGGTAGGTCCCACGTGAGCCTAAAAATTAGATTACTCTAAAGCCTGCCAAAATTATATAGATTTTAACCCTTGAAAAATGGCGAATATTTGTCCAAACCTCACCTCAATTTGACTTCTTATGCAAAAGTTATCGCGTTTTGAAGTTCATACAAGACACATTAGGTCAGTAGACTAGGGTTCTATTCATTCGACTAAACCAGGGTAGAGATGACCTATTTCCTCTTGACTAGTCGACTAAATGGACCTATTCAATCGAATAAACTGATAGTTTCTAGGAAATGAGCCTGGGAAAGGAGTAGATTCCTCGAATGAACACCGATTAGCGTGCCATTTCCTCCAACGCTTCGCCCGATGAGTATCCTTGCTGTAGAGCCTGCCTCCATCCCACCGAACATCTACCGGGGTTCATTTTTCAACTTTTTGGAAATGGGCTCTTAAGTATACAAAAACCGATTTCAATACCAAAATACACTCTTTGCATGAGTAGAATTCAACGGGCAATTATGGTGACCCGACTTCCTCTAACATGCCAAAACAACGTACCCGATCTTCATACATTGTGCATAACCTATACGTATGTCAATGCACTCGTTTTTGAATGCCTAAGCACACATGTGTACTTAACCACGCACATCACAATACGAATACATTCGAGCTTCACCGGGGCGATTATTCTACCCGGCACTCTCCCATGCAACATTGCGCATCTAGTGGTCACTATGGTCACATGAGTTTGCTCATAATATGCCTAAACACACATATGGTCATTCCCATATGCGTAAATATTCAAAACATAAATGTTCATATCTCTTTATCAACACTACTTCCATAATAATTCTTGCTACAAATTAGAGTTGTTTTGATTGTTATGTAACTCTGAATACACGTATGCATACACCCGCTCGTGCACGTACACACACACGAATACACAAATAGGTAATTCAACTATTACTCAACCAAATATTACTTATTTTAGTAATCCTTCTAATAAGAGTGAAACATCTCTTTATATCATTTATAAAATCATTAACCATTTTATAAAATATCGTAACAGCTTATAATCACATTATAGTCTTTAAAATACTTATTCAGTTCATTAAAAATCAAGTATTTGTCCTTTTACTATTTTATAAAATCTCATATCCATTTTATAAAATATAAGCTTCATTTATAAAATAATGAAACTATTTTATAAACACTAATTAAGGCTTATAAGGTCTTTAACCATTTTAATGATGGGTGTTGAACTCCTAAACCCATTAATTAGTTTACTAACCTTTTTGTAAATCAAGTCGAATGGATTAATTAGTTATTGCTAATGTGGTGCACATCATTACACTACTTAACTAATCCCAAATATACAATGACATCACAATAAATCATCCATTTAGCTCAAATCAAATCGAGGGCTTACCAAAAATATTTCCAAAACATAGTAATTAGGGTTTTAAATGATTACTTTGCTAAGGGAAACGTGTTTATAACATGAATACAAGTCTAGACCATAACATGATAATCTCTAAATCAATGTATTTCACTACATAATCATAAATAAACAATCTTATGAAGTGTAACAAGTAAATTAAGTAGGAGAATCATCCCTTTAACCTTACTCAAACCCAAGCTAATCTATAATCACCAAAAAATACTCTTTGCTCTCTTTAATTTTTAAAATCAACAGCAAAGCTCCAATTCACGCCAATCCCTTTGCGGGTTTTGTAGAGAATTAAAAGTGAGGAATTATTGTGATTTTTATTTGATTTTAGAAAATGTATTCAATGGGTTTAAGGTTTGGGGATTAAAGAGGTGATTAAAAGAGTGATCAGGAGGCCATAAGAGAAGGAGTTGAAGGAATGAACGTGTAATGAAAATGAGATGAAGAGCTTAGCAAATATAAGTTATCAACTCCAAACATAGTCAAGTTTATACTCATTTTACTCACGTCGAAAAACAAAACACAACTATAGGTGTATCGAGTCCTAATTCGCTTGTTTGTAAAAATCAAGTATAAGAGATGTTCCATTACTTAACGATTAAATATTTAAATTAATCATTTAAATATTTGATTGTTAAAATTACAATGTTTTACAAGTAACTTTTGAGATTGTATCTTTATTTAAGGTGCATTCAAAATTCTTTCCAATATAATCACCCATTCGATCAAATATGCATATGTATGTTTCATATTTTATTTGGTTCTATTTCATATTCTATGAACTCATCATCAACATACCATATGTGTATCAAAAACAAAATTTCATGTTTATGATAATTCATCGTGTAATAAAATGTACTATGTGGAACCATTTTATAATTAATAAACTTTCAATTGCAAACATCTGTTTGTATCAATCCGCAAAGTTCATCAGCTCTTATGATGCTCCCACTGAATGGCCGCTTTGTCCTTAATTGTTTGAGATATATTTTACTAGTAATTATATAATCAAAAATCATTTCTGAAAACTGTGGCTTAGTTCATAATTCTAAAATAATTGAACAATAGATTTTGATACTGTATTTTCCAATGGATCACAAATACCACTATTATAGTTTATTTTATAACGAATGTTCATATTGAAATAAAACTATGTCAGTTTTCACTTAACACTGAAAAACGGTTAGTATTTCATAATTGGTATGTTGTACTAAAACACGTTTTGTAACTTGATGTGACTAATAATTTCTATATGTCATGCTTCCACCATTTAATATAGGCTTTTTATTTCATTTACTGTAACTGGTTTACAGTCGAGATTTTCAAATCAAATATCTTAAATTTAAAGAAATAAGTCTCATAAAAAACAATCTTTTATTTGAAAGTACATTTTGGAATAGAAATCATATTTCTCATTCCAATGTTAAGTATCAATTATTATTTTACAATTCTTATTTCCAGTGTCTTTCCATGAAGAAGAAGTTACCATTCACTCTCTTCATCCCGACCGTGCCTTAGGTTACATCCACTCTCTTACATTCACTTTCGTTTCCAAATACTTGAACCATTCACAGGAAATCCTTACTACAATATCATGAGAACTCTTTACAGTAGTGCATTTGGTTATCCTTAACATTTGAGGATACCAGATATGTTGCACTTTACGTAAACTGATCAAACTTATGAATTTGTATACCTATCTTGTAGCTTTTGGTCTAATGTTACATTTAACACAATAAGATCATAATAGTAATCAATTATATTGAATACATGATCTCACACTATGGTTTACTTTCTTATTTCGAATGACCAAATTTCATCGAGGTTTTGTACATTACAAGTGGTGATCGTTCAACATATAACATTCATATGTGATTGAAAATAAATTAAATACCATATCCTTGTATTGCTTTTAGAGTTTGAAACTCATTAAAGATGATACACGGTCTCGGGCAAGTAAATACGTAAGTAACCAAGTTACAAACGTATTTAGTGGTTGTATAATTAGGCGCTTGTTTGGGTTGACTTGCAAAACTTATTGGTAAGTATATTTTATATTTCTTTTTGTCAAGTTCAGTTCATTTGTATATTTTTAAATGACAAACATAAAGTTAATGCATAAATTTATTGATGTATTTTATTTAAGTTTATACATAGCTGATGTTCCTATTATATTAGAAAGGAAAAATTTTACCATTTCATTTTTCTAACAAGATTCCCACTAATCTCTTATGATTCTCCAAATTCTAAGACAAAACATAGAAGTCTTTAGACTTTAACGAGTGTTAGGACATGTCTGTCTTGGGATTTTGATCATGAGCTTGCTCAATAACTCATAGCCCCACAAACGATATATAACTCCTTATCGGCTTTATCACATACAACTCCTAACCCATGATTCCTTGTCTTAATCTCATTTCGACCTTGAGTTTGCTCAACAAATCAAAAGAGATTATTCATTCATACCTACCATTTCACAACAGCCTAAGTATAAAATATGCACCTTGAGTTAACAAATACATGTAGCTCTCCTGCCTTTAATATATTAATAAACATAACATCTCTAGCTTTAATTTGCTCAACAACTAGAGAGTATGCAAGTAATTTATTAATATATAAATAGTAGAGGACAACACTTATACTAAATATTCATAATCTTTAATATATTTAATCGAGTGATATCGACTTATGGAATAATACATTTCTCATGAAATACCCTTGTGATTCAAGTGCCAAACACATCAGAAATAACGGTATACGTATTATATGTATGTACTTGTTCCTTAGTTTATTAAGGTTCCTTAATGTTCTACCTTATATTATACATTTATATTATATTATATATAAGTTCAATTCTTGTATAACATTTTACAATTTAATTAACTTATATAATAAACTTATGTATAATCTTATATTAATTTTATATATTAACAATTATTTAATTAATTTAATTAAACAATTAATTAACATTTTAATTAATTTTATTTTTTTCATTTTACACATTTTAAATTGAATATTTACACTACAACACTATAGTTATACACATATATCTAACATACGTATTGTATTATTTATTAATTGACAATTAATTAATTTATCTAATTTAAACAATTATAATTAATTTTGAAAAATATATATACATATGTTACCTTAATATTTTAATATTACATATATCAATATATATGTTTTTAATTAAATCAATTAACTTTTAATTAATTATTCAATTAATCGAATTAATTATGAATAATTTTCAAAAATAGTTATTTCATTTTGAAAATTATTCTATAAAATTTTTGAATCAATACTTATTTTAAATTTAACTTTTAAATTTAAAATATTATTTTTATTTATTTTAAATTTTTCTCTTTATATTTAAATTTTGATTTTAATTCCAAAAAAAGATTTTGAAAATCATCTCAAGGCCTAAGCCGATTTGGGCCTTTATATTAGGATAATCTTTGGGCTTACCTCATCATTTCGGGCTAGGCTAATAGCCAAGTAGGAAAGAGTACTTGATTATCAAAATTCAACCTTGGACACTACTTTTCTAGACACCCTACTATACGGGTAGGCTTTAATAAGTTAGCCTCAATAATGCTAATTTAGACCGCATATGCTATTTAGCCATGATACCATTATTGGAACTAGGTCTGCATGCAATGGGGTAAATGGGTAAATTTCAAAAAAATTATTCCATTTTGGATCTTATTGGGCTAATGGAGGCTAAATTTATTCAGATCTTATCTAAATTTATTTTAAATAAAATCAATATTTTATTTTATTTACAAATAAAGTGTTATTTATATAAGTCTATATCATATAATATAATACGTGTATCATATACACATAGGTGTGTATGTGAACATGCAAGATTAAATGGTGTACATGTTTAACATGCCCGTGTATAGATGTTGCGATTTATATCACAACGGACATATTCGCCTCTTTATATACATGAGTGATGTATAATATATATGTATAGAAATATATATATATATATATATATATATATATATGTACGCATATATATGATTTAATATATTATAAAATTATATATATAATGTAAATGTTCATACAAATGTGTTGTGTATATATAAAGCAAAATAGTTATAAATTCAAATTCAAATTTGAAATTCAGTTTTAAATTACAAATCAAGATTGACATAAAATATCTAATAATTATAAAACTCAAATAGATATATTAATTTTGAAATTATCTATATATAAAATACACACACACATGTATATACATTTTTAATTATTTTTTAAGTTTACGTAAGTATTAAAATAATATTTATAAGTACCGGACAAAAAGTATGTATACATAAATATGTTAAGATTAAAACATACTTAAACAAATATGGCCATATAAAATATATATAATAATTTTTTTGATTTAGAAATGTTTTAGTTAAAATAAAAGTTTTTCATATACAATTAATTTTTGTATGGAAATTAGTTACAAATTAAAAAAAATTAATTATTTTTTACAAAACTATTATAAGCTTATACATATTTATAAAATATTATATATATATATATATATATTTAATTAGATACGACTATTAAATTAAAATAAATATGTGTTTATATTTATATATATAGATATTATATTCGGTTTCCAAAAAATTTCCGTGAACTTTACAAAATATTTATAGAAATATATAGACACATACTTTATATAATAATGTTTGCATTATAATCTACATTATTAAATAATCATTTTAAAATAAGATTATATTCAAAAATAAAAAAACTAGTTATATTTTAATTACAGCCATAAGCGTTGAAAATGCAATTTTTTATTACTATAAACATTATCATCCAATGACGATAGCACCAACATATATAGATTCGTAATAAAAGATACATACATACATATATATACACATACACACATACATATATGTACACACACATACATACACACACACACATATATATAGATATATACATACATATATATAGATATATACATATATATATATAACAATGGACGGTATATACATTTATATATGATTGTAAATATAGGATTAACCTGCACCAAAAGCCTAGAATTATCTCCTTGAAATAAGAATCAGAACCCCTTGAAATGGTTTCAGAGTATAGAAAATGCTAATAGTCTGAATCCAGCAACCATCAACCTTTATATTTGATTTAATTTTTTTAAATTGCTTGAAAGATTTGAGTGGGGAGGTGGTAGATTTCGACCAAAAGTATCACAGGGAGGAGTGAAAGAAAAAATGTAAATGTGATGGTTGGAGGTGTCTAAAAAGGAGAGAATCTAAGGAGTAAAAGTAGGAGCTATGTAACAAGCTGCTCCGAAATGGGCCTAATTTTTGATTTAACAAAATCCCATCGAAATTTAGACCCATTTCATAGTTGCCTATTGGTTGATAATATTTAAATAATACAAAGTACGTAGATTTATCTATCTATACTTTTAGATTCTCGCAGCAGAATGGAATAAAATATAATATTAAAAACAAGTACTCATTTCATAAAACAAAACCATTTTAAAAACATAACTTGTTATCACTAAATCTCACAACTTGTCTACATAAAATCTCCATAGTACAATATTTCAAAATAACATAATTGTTCCAGCTAGATATATTTAAAATATTTCAAAATTATAAATAGATAAATAGCTGCCACAAATCTTCATCTCCACTTTTGTCTCCTAAATCGGCATAGTTTTTCTAACCAATGTGTTGAATGATGAGGAAGTCTGAACAACAAATGTCTAATGAATGAAACTCTCAGGCTTTACCATAATAGTATTTGGGCAGTATCATTTAGAAAAGTAATATTTCTTATGCATTTAAAAGTATACCATACCAATAACTTCAACTGTAAGCCCAAAGGCCTTTCTAGTCCAACTACAAAACTCTAGTGCAACTATCATTCACGTTGCAAGAGAAAGCACCTGGATCACTTAATACCTTTTTATTTGGAATTTGGCAGACTCTAACCATTTAATGCCTATGAAATAGGCAGGCCCTGTCATTTAATGCCCAACCCAAAGTGGGTCCCTCTATAGTTCTCCCCAGCTGACATCGTAAGAGATTCTATAGGTCACTTAATACTTATTGTATGGAAAAGAGGTGGACCCTATCACTTAATACCCCTAAACTAGAAGCGGATCCCTCCAAAGATCTCCAATTCTATCGTTTCCAAAACGTATTTATGACCCATAACACACTGTGACGACTAAGATTAATCCAACTATTCGTAGGTACTGGTAGCCAGATTTGCTGGGCAGATTTATTCTGTGGAATTGGGACCAACCTCGTGTACACAAAGGTTATTTATTATAGGCAGTGCCTCACATCATTCTCCAAAGTCATACTGCTATTAGCCAGATTTAACTGGGTAGACTTCTATGTGCTTTAGACTTACCTCGCATCCCATAACTTAGTCACGCTTTATATATATTACAATTGTATATATACTATCTATACAATAAATACTCAAGGCCATATAAGGTACAACTCCTTATTTCGCCTTTACTTATAGATTTGTTTCCACAATCATCAATTGCTACCTTCCTAAGAAATTTAATATTATAACCTGCCCTATTAATAATATTTAATATAATCGATACACTATAAGACGTTACTAATTTATATATGTATATATGCACGAATTCTACGTTACAATTAATTATTCCTAATTATAAGTAAAGGAAAGGCTTAAAAATAATAATTAAAATGTCAAACTCATACAAATCCCAAGCTCCAACAAAAATAGCTAATATCCTTAGCCAACACAACTAGATTTGTGTATATATATATATATATATATATATATATATACAATGAAAATAGAATAATACTAAACTTATCTCATATCTCATATTAGTATAATAGAATCAATTCCTCTATTTCAAAGAACAAATCTTACAACTTAAGCCATTTATGTTCTATCCAACATTTGCAATTTCCACCTTGAGTGAAAAAGGATGCATACTTATTAACTTTACAGAAATAAGCGGTGCAAACTACAAATGGTCAAATTCATACTTTGCACACCATTGCTAATTTTATTCGCTTTTTAGAATCCTTAAACACTACAAGAGAAATCAAAAGAGATGAAGTGGAATAGATCATAAATAGTTCAAATCTCAAACATAGATATAATTCTACTATATTAATACAAGACAATTGAAATTCCAACATATTCATATATTGACATACTTGGGTAAATTCGGGAAATTATAGTGTTATATTTTCGTTTACCAAAATTTCCTAAGGCATATACCAAATCCAAACAACTACTACATAGTTACTAAAATGGGAAAAATTGGAATTTCCACTCACGGATAATTACTTGCTTGTAAATTGGATTTGATTCACGCCACTCATATTCCCTTTCAGATTCTCCCCTTTTGGAATGTACAATAAATAGATTATATATAGTTTAGATTAGATTTAAAATCAGAAACTAGAGAGGGACGAATTAGAGTTGAAATAATTAGGGATCTAAACCCCTTACCTGGAAATCCTAACTAATTCTTAAATCTAAAGAAGAAGAGATATGGTAGAGCTTCATCACTAGAATTTTATTTGATTCTTTTTTCAAAAAAAATTAAGGTTAAAATTTATAAGAGTTAGGAATGAATTTGAGGCGTTGATTTAGGCTAGAGAATCTTTTGCTCACCACGTGCGCTAATTAATTACTTTATACCAAGGTAAAGATATTTGATCAAATCTAAGATATTAGATTACATACATTGAACCTGGATGTCTTCTTAAACGATAAGTTTTATATATACATTTAAACATTCCTTTAAGGTTAGTAATATACGTACGTTCCTATAACATCGACCAACAAATCAATCAATGTAACGTCCCACCTTTTCGTACGCTTTAAATCGACACACGTGCCAATTCAAACCATACGGAAGGGTAGATTATTATGGGGTAAATAAGAAAAGAAGAGAAGAAAAAAAACAAAACAGAATCTTGCAGCGGAACGATAAAATATAATAATCAATATACAGTTCATAAAACTGTTTTACAAAACATTTGATTTTTCATTATACAATAAATATCAGAGTTCACATACCAAGGGATAATAACAATGCAGCGGAATAAAATGGTGTAGTGGAATAATATAGTAGATAATAGTAATAAAATCTTTGTCTTCGTCCTCCAGAAGTAAGGTCTTCAAATCCTGAAACGCTCGGACTGACCCGAGCGAATTGAAAAGAGTCAGAACTAAAATATCTTATGTGAGTTAAATCAACAGAAACAAATATGAGTGCAGTAAATCAAGAGATGCTCGAGGTTTACATCTCCTAAGGATCCGTTAAACTATTTACTATGTAGTATATTTCACTATTATAATAGTGTCTAATTGTAAAATAAACTTACTTTTAAATAGCGTTAAGGATTGACCCAATATTCCCCTTAACACGTAATAGTCCCAGTAGTCCATCCAATATCATAGTCCCTCCAGATCGGGAAGCCACCAGAGGATACCACACGGGCTACGGGAGAAAACCAAACTCGTACAATGCGCGATAGGGTAGGTGACACAGCACAACTAGGCAATGCCAGGGTAGATATACCAATTACGCATCCGGGCAGGTGGTAACGCGTAGCAGCTACTACCGCCCACCTCGGACAACACCCCCAAAATCAAAAATCAAAATTGGCCACTGTATCAATCTAAAAGTCAAAGTATAATATCGAAGGAGTGCGTCCGATCAAAGGAATGACCTCATTGGCCCGAGAATTGCTCCTGTTTTAGCCACCTTATGCCAACTCACGGGAGTCGAGTCCACGTATTTACCTCAAAGGAAACGCCGCCACCATCCTACTTCATTCTGGAATCTCAACCGCGTACACGGTTGTTAAAGTGGTTTTCGGAGTTGGCAGAGAGTATGACAACTTTCGATCCCGGTCTCTTCAACAACCAAACGTTATTATAACACCGCGGTCTCTTCAAAATAGCTTATACTTTAAAACCAGAATAAAATATCCATTTCAAAACCATATAAATACGATATCATCTCTATTTTAAAACCCAATTCAATATGATATCATTTTTATTTTAAATATATCTTTTTTCAAAAATCATAGTACTTTCAAATATATATACCTTAAACCCATAGCTTCGAAACATAATTTTCAATACTTAAATGGTTTAATAATAAATTACTTTATAAAGTAAATTAGCTTTTTAAATTTCTCAAATCAATTCCAAACACAGATTTAAATTCCCAAATAAACCATTTAAATTTCCATATATTTCAAAGTTTTAAATATTCCACCTTTTCAAAACTAAATTTTTAATTCATATATATATGCCAAATTCACTTTACTATTATTTAGTTTTGAAATACTTACTTAATAAATCCAGTATTCTTTATATAAACTTTCAAATTCAATAATTGAATATTCCTCAATTTATTTAGACTTAAATCATCTTAAACCCGAATTTAGTTATAACACCATATTCTTTTTAAATCTAAATTTCAATAAGATCTTAATTAAATAAAATCTCAAATCAATTTCAAAACAATCTTCTCAACTTTGATTTATAAAATCAATATAAACTCTATATTAGAATATAATTTAAGTAAATACTTATCCATAATATTTTTAATAAAATCAACTTTACTGTTAAACTTACTTCATACTTTAAACAATTTTATACTAGCTTAAAACCAAGAATTTAACTATATATAAAATAACCATTATCAAATATCCGAAATCAATATCTCATAAAACCATATATATATTTCTTTACAAAACTATAGAAAAATAATTTCAAAAATAATTTTATATGTATATTTACTGCGGTGCCTGTATATAATTTTCTATCCTATGGTCAAGTGATACAGATATTTATCATTTCAATCCGCAATTTAAAAATAAAATGCGGGTGTATATCATTTCAAATCGCAATCCCGAATGAGTTGAAAATGCATAATAACTTGCAGTTTATAACAATATAAAATACAACATCCATTCATCCAATATCACCCATCAACCATTTATCACAATCATCATCAAATTCAAATCATAGCATCAATATAGAACGGATAATAAACAACAGGTATTAAATAGCAGTTTATATTCAATAATAAATTAAATAACTAGTTTAACTGGCAGTTAATATGCAATGAATAATTAATTAACAATTTAACTGGCAGTTTAAATGCAACGAATAAATTAAAAAGCAATTTAATTTAAATAAATGAAATTAACTGAGATGATGATTAAAAATATGCCAAACAAGCGTAAATAAATTTTAAATCACATCATATATCAATTTAACAAACATAAGAAATTTTAGAAATTGTGAGTGGGTTAAAACACTCACCTTTTGAATTTAAATTGAACTTAAATCCAATTTAAACCCAAAATTTTACCGTCTTAGAATTCGTCCAAACCAGCTTCATCAAGTCCAGAATTACAATACGATCCTAACAAAAGAAACCATGCGTAAAACTGGCATCATATGAGAAAGTTATGCCAATTAGTGCGATTGAATTTTAACTTTGAAATAAAAAAAATGACACACTTTACCTTCATTTTATGCCACGTCACATATAGATCCATCTCCTTCCAGGCGCAATCACGTACGCACGCGAGAGCCGTTCGAACCCATTACCACACAGTTGACCGATACTTTGACCTTGAAAACTCGCCGCCACGTCCAACTACAGCAGCGCCGACCTACTCCATCGTCTCCTACACGCCACGCCGCCCCCAACGGGGCCTCCCATGGCCACCACGTCGCCGAAAAAACGCGACCGCCACCACTATTATTGAAACCATAGTTGAACATTGTCGCAAATCTAACCGTTAACTCCATGAATGAACGCCACAGATCAACTCCCCTCTGTCCCCTCTACAAAACCCAGAAACGGTTCGTCGATCCGACAACTTTCACTGACGGGTGATGGACGGCCGATACTTCTTCGATTTTTACCGGTCAAACGACAATCCAAAATGAAAAATGAATTTCACCAGAAGATTACGCACTTAGAGAGCAACAACATATATTTTTTCTGAATTTTTCTAAGGAGTTTGAATTTTCATTAGATTTTTGAATTTGCAATTGGATCTAGGGTTTGCGCCATTGAAGAAGAGGAGCACAAAAGTTTCTGTACGTATAGAAATGAGGTACAGCGGGCTGCTAGGGTTTATAACAGGATATTTATAGACAAACTAGAATAGAATAGATGGATCGGGTTGAATATACGCGCTAACGAAAAAGTGGCCCAAAAAGCCCATTTCGACTCCTGGACGAAATTGGGTTAACCCATATATCTAAATAGATGTTTTAAAATATTTTAAACGCAATGGAAAAGGTTTCAAGTCCAAATTCCATCGTATGGAGATGTTATGCCAAAATTAATATTTTTTAAATTGATTTCAATTTCATAAATTTCAAGGCGTTTCGAGTACGTACGATCAAACGACAAGTCTGATCGCTACGAAACTTGAAACCCTACGATAATTCACTGTTACAGATCCGATGAAACTAGTTTCGTCGAAATCCGAGTCAGTAGCCAAAATGGCTATTTTTACATTAATTAAACAATTTAATAATAAATTAATTAAATCTAATTTTTAAATTTCAATTCTATAATGGACAATTCTTGTCATTTTTAATTTCTTAAACATTTATACTAATTTAAACAAATTTAACTGTTGATTTAAAATTGATAAATTCCTCAATTTCCTTAAATTCAACAATTTTAAATTAAATTTCCAAAATTCTATTTAATTAAACCCATCAATAATTATTCCATTTATTATTGTTAAATAGATGACTTAAATATTGGATTTAAAACTATTACATTAATTTTTCTCATATTATCTTTATTTCAAATAATGTAGTAATTAATTTCACTCACAATAAATCCAATGAATTATAATTTATTTCAATAAATAAACTTGATTTAACTCCAAATCCTTTTTATCTCATAAATAATTATTCAATAAACAAAGGTAACCTTTTTTTACCCTATTATACATTAGTAAGTTCAATTTTTCATCTTTCCTCCGTACAAACTACCCTATTTTCATTTTATTACATTTACGCCTTCCGTTATTATATTAATAATCACTAAGTAACGTTTATTATCAACTATAAATATTATAACTACTTAACGGACATTGATTTTATAAATTTACAATTTATTGCGTATTCTTCATTAGTTAACATAATTTTGATTTCGATGGATTGATTTGTTTCAATCCAAAACTTTTATTAAGTTCATTGCTATTCTATAAACTTAGTTACCTTGTTTTCTTTCCATTCATTACCTATAAATTTATTTCCTTCAAACCAATATTATCATCATTTACAGAACATTGATTATATTCAATGACCATTTATTAAAATTTAAATTCATTGAATTAATTCAATGCTTATATTTGTTTTCATCTATTCAATTTGTAGCTAAGTATAAAATCTACATTATTTCCATTGATTTGCATTTCATTTGATTTATAAGTAATTACCTTAGTTAACCTTAACGTAGTATTTGATTAAATTTTCATTGGTTGCATCCTATCGAACTAACATTCTCAGGTTACCAAATAAATCTACATTAAATTGCACTAAATAGGTAAATTAACTTCAATTGATTTCAAACTAAATTTATGAACTAAATAAATAGGTAACTTATAACCATTATTACCCTTAACTTTTAATTACATTTAAAAGTTCATTAATTACAATAAACGTTCCAATAAGCTATATATATATAATTATAATTTCATCTTTTATTTGTGTTAACTATTTTATTTTCATTATGCTGAAATTAAATCACTTATACTCATTTAATATCCCAATTCATTTATTTATCTTGGTTTCAATCCTTTATTAAACTAATTGCCATCTTATGCATATAATTAACATTTCTATTGATTTTACATTCAAAATTTTCAGTTATTATCTTAACTTACATAAGGCAATGTTTAATTACATTTAATTGCTATTGATTAAATACATTGGTAACGAACAATAGTTGTCACCATTATACAGTTTATAACATTTGTAAATTTATTCTTTACAAACAATTATTACAAAAACTCTCATTAAAATACATTTATTCCATTTTCGTCCATTACACATTAATTTATTACCTTTTACATCCCACTATAAATCGGTGCACCCATTAATACCACACATATTATAATTCCTTACACAATACTGATCTTATTTAATAACCATTAACTATCTATTTTGTTCAATAATTAAATGTTTACATTTGTTACTTATATTTAATTTTATAACCAAGCATAGCATGTTTAAATACAATGAATTGGAGTTTCATTAAGATTGTTGACAATTAACTTGTATTAACATTGTTTCATTTTAATTTAGTTCTTATTCCATTATTAAATTACAAATTTTTATTTCTTTCAATATTAACTCATAAAATATTATTAAATTAAAAAAATTAAACATTGAAAATTTATGGGTCGTTACACTCTCCCCCACTCAAAACTTTTCGTCCCAGAAAAGAAAAAAGAAGGGAAAAGAAGAAACTGAGTAGTCAATACATTTTATTCAAATTATTCATTTTACAAACAAATAAATTTACAAAGTTTAATACTTTATATAAAATATATCTATTTATAACTATTAAGTCTTTTTATACTTATATTAATAAAATTTGGAAAACATTTTCAAAAAATTTCTAAGTCCAAAGTTTACGGAAAATTTCGGCAGAGTCTCCTTTGTACGGAGAGGCTCAAAAGAAAATATAATATCAATATGACAATATATAACACATATTTTCCAAAATAATATATATCCCAACCCGAAAAACAATATAATATCTCTATAAAATCGTAATCTGAAAACGTGCCTATTTGTCGGGCAATTAACGCTTAATTATGAAACCAAAAGCAGTAGCAATTGCTTCCATAACCTGTATTTCACTTATTTAATCCAAAAGAGTTAATAATTATATAAAATGAAATATTTAAGGTTGTTTCAAATAACAACAAACAATCAACATACCAACAATCACTAGCAACAAGCAAACAACCATCACATAAATCAACACACATCAATTATCCATTCATATCAAACAAAACAAATAGTTGTTCGGGTTCAAAACTTTAAATTGTACGGAATGAAAATAAACTACTGAGTGTACCCTTTTACTCAACAGTCTTAGACGAAACTAAATAGATTATACATACATCCAAACAAGTTTAAAGTATCCTTACCCAAACAACTATAAACCAAACAAACGACAAATTCCCAAATCAAGTTAATTTTTATTAATTTCATTCATATAATAATTTATCCTTTAAATTTACATTTATTTCTTACAAATTTATTTAGAAATAACTTCAACTTGTTTACTTAAGTTTAAAGTTTTTTACTTACAATATCTGCCTTCTATTATATTTAATTAGTAGTCATTCCATTATACTTAACTTTATAACAACTACAACACCGAATTCTTTTTTTATTGCTTACCTTTCTATTATATTAAATTTTAGAAATATTTCAATTACAACTTAAGTTTATAACACTATAACATCAATTTTTTTATTTATTAAGGTGATTCATTTAACCCTTTCATTATATTTAATTGGTGTCCTTTCAGTCATCTTTAGTTTATAACATTAAATTCTCATTTATAACAGCAAATTCATTGAATACTTTCATTACCTCAAGCTTTACTTGTAAGATTTCCCATTACATTTTCTTATCAACATTGTAACTTTTATTATATGGTAAGTTATATATATGCTTTAAGAATGTAATTGAAAATTATACAAATTTATCTCATTTCTTTTAATTAAATCTAATATTCAATAATTTATAGGTTCAATAATTATATCCTTTGCTTTTATTGATTATAAATTTCAACTTCCTTGTTATTTCATTTATAACCTATCATTTAATCTCTTATTTTAATTAGAGGTTTCAATTGTTAGTTAACTTCCATTTTTCTACACTAATTGAAACTATTAATTAACTGGAACTTAAGAACCAAATACCGGGTTTACTTTTAAATCATTTAAAAATAATAGATAAATATATACTTACAACTTATATATCTAATTATATTCAAAACAATTTAAAATTTATATTTGTTTATCAAAATAAATCTGTAGTAAAATTACTACAGTGGTCTTCCCACTTCGAAACTCGAAAATGAATGTTGATGATGTGGCCGCCATCACCGAAATTATTTTCCAGCGACAGAGAGGGAAGAACATAACTTATTTCTTTCCAAATTTCTTTAAAACAATTCTTTCAAATTACATTAAAATATTTATATCGGAAAATACTTCTAATAATATTATTATTATATTTTAAAATCATTCAAAAGAAATTTTCAAAACCCCGAAACTTAAGTTCTAAATTTTCAATTTTCATTTATTTCATTTTCAATCTTATTTCAACTATTATTTATAAATTTCATTACCTAACAACCAATAATTTGCAACTAAATATAATCTTATTTGTAAAATTTATTTTATATATATAGAAAATATAATAGGCAATATTTCATTCACCTATATTAAAAACAAATATTATGTCGGTTTGTCCTATTAAGTGTTTAGAAATCCCTATTGATGTCATAGCGTCCCATGCATCAACCAGAATTTATAAATACGAAACGGAACAGATTAACACAATATTAAAACCTTTTTATAACACTAACAAATACGCTCTCTCATATATATACACTCAGCGACTCATCATAGGGTATTGCTACCTTATTAATAAAGAGTCAAACCCTACAAAGCTAAGGTTTATCGCTAAACCAAAGCTCTGATACCAAATGTACGTCCCGCCTTTTCGCACGCTTTAAATCGACACACGTGCCAATTCAAACCATACGGAATGGCGGATTGTTATGGGGTAAATAAGAAAAGCAGAGAAGAAAAAAAAACAAAACAGAATCTTGCAGCGGAACGATAAAATATAATAATCAATATACAGTTCATAAAACTGTTTTACAAAACATTTGTTTTTCTTTATACAATAAATATCAGAGTTCACATACCAAGGGATAATAACAATGCAGCGGAATAAAATGGTTTAGTGGAATAATATAGTAGATAATAGTAATAAAATCTTCGTCTTCGTCCTCCAGAAGTAAGGTCTTCAAATCCTGAAACGCTCGCACTGACCCGAGCGAATTGAAAAGAGTCAGAACTAAAATATCTTATGTGAGTTAAATCAACAGAAATAAATATGAGTGCAGTAACTCAAGAGATTCTCGGGATTTACATCTCCTAAGGATCCGCTAAACTATTTACTATGTAGTATATTTCGCTATTATAATAGTGTCTAATTGTAAAATAAACTTACTTTTAAATAGCGTTAAGAAGTGACCCAATATTCCCCTTAACACGTAATAGTCCTAGTAGTCCATCCAATATCATAGTCCCTCCAGATCGGGAAGCCACTAGAGGATACCACACGGGCTATGGGAGAAAACCAAACTCGTACAAGGTGCGATAGGGTAGGTGACACGGCACAACTAGGCAATGCCAGGGTAGATATACCAATTACGCATCCGGGCTGGTGGTAACGCATAGCAGCTACTACCGCCCACCTCGGACAACACCCCCAAAATCAAAAATCAAAAGTAGCCACCAAATCAATCCAAAAGTCAAAGTATAATATCAAAGGAGTGCATCCGATCAAAGGAATGACCTCATTGGCCCGAGAATCGATCCTGTTTTAGCCACCTTATGCCAACTCACGGGAGCCGGGTCCACGTATTTACCTCAAAGGAAACGCCGCCACCATCCTATTTCACTCTGGAATCTCCGCCGCGTACACGGTTGTTAAAGTGGTTTTCGGAATTGGCAGAGAGTATGACAACTTCCGATCCCGGTCTCTTCAACAACCAAACGTTATTATAACACCACGGTCTCTTCAAAATAGCTTATACTTTAAAATCAGAATAAAATATCCATTTCAAAACCATATAAATACGATATCATCTCTATTTTAAAACCCAAATCAATATGATATCATTTTTATTTTAAATATATCTTTTTTCAAAAATCATAGTACTTTCAAATATATATACCTTAAACCCATAGCTTCGAAACATAATTTTCAATACTTAAATGGTTTAATAATAAATTACTTTATAAAGTAAATTAACTTTTTAAATTTCCCAAATCAATTCCAAATACAGATTTAAATTCCCAAATAAACCATTTAAATTTCCATATATTTCAAAGTTTTAAATATTCCACCTTTTCAAAACTAAATTTTTAATTCATATATATATGCCAAATTTACTTTACTATTATTTAGTTTTGAAATGCTTAATTAATAAATTCGGTATCCTTTATATAAACTTTCAAATTCAATAATTGAATATTCCTCAATTTATTTAGACTTAAATCATCTTAAACCCGAATTTAGTTATAACGCCATATTCTTTTTAAACCTAAATTTCAATAAGATCTTAATTAAATAAAATCTCAAATCAATTTCAAAACTATCTTCTCAACTTTGATTTATAAAATAAATATAAAATCCATATTAGAATATAATTTAAGTACATACTTATCCATAATATTTTTAATAAAATCAACTTTATTGTTAAACTTACTTCATACTTTAAACAATTTTATACATAGCTTAAAACCAAGAATTTAACTATATATAAAATAACCATTATCAAATATCCGAAATCAATATCTCATAAAACCATATATATATATTTTTACAAAAATATAGAAAAATAATTTCAAAAATAATTGTGTATATATATATTTACCGCGGTGCCTGTATATAATTTTCTATCCTATGGTCAAGTGATACGGATATTTATCATTTCAATCCGCAATTTAAAAATAAAATGCGGTTGTATATCATTTCAAACTGCAATCCCGAATGAGATGAAAATGCATAATAACTTGCAGTTTATAACAATATAAAATACAGCATCCATTCATCCAATATCACTGTAACGACCCGCAAATCTGTACCCCTGAGTCAACACTATTCTACCTAAATCAACTCAAGTTGTACAGAAATACGAACCATTTGGGTTAAAGAAAAAGAGGGAGAAGAAGAAAATAGAAAACAACAGCAGAATCTAACCATCGTAGCGGAATAAAATATAATAGAAATTAAATAATCTTTACTCAAAAACCAAATATCTCTATTTATATATTACATCATCAGAGTACATCAATCACAGCTCAACATCAATATCATACAAATGGATACACAACAACTCAACACAGCGGAATATATATATATATAAACAAGTACGGGAGTATGTATCGTCATTCTATAATACTCGGTCTGACCCGAGCATTACAGTTAAATAACAACCGAGTCGGTCTGGAATACCAGCGTAAGAAAATCACACTCAATTGATTTTTAAGTTTCAAAAATTCTTTGAAAATAAAAGCATCTCGTAAGACCATGCCACAAATAAACATGTTGGGTTTTTACCTTACGATAGCTAAAATAATTTTTTTATAGAAATCGTCTGATATTATAATAGGGTCTATATACAAATATTTATAAAATAGCCGAAATTGTTACATCTATTAAATTCCAGCTACTAGCCATGGAGTGGGTAATACAAACAAAACTAGTACAAGGCTCGTAGGGAGAATGGATTTCCAACAATGACTAGGCATTGGGGTACCACCTGTCACGGTACGTGGCCTAGATCACAGTACCGAGGAGTACGCCCGCTCCCCTGCAACACAAGACCGGGACTACCCCTTACTGGATAATCCCGAGTGAGATCACCCCGCGGTTGGGATCTGCAACCGCCCACTAAGCCGAAATAAAAAGGGACATCTAGGCAGGGATGACCTCACCCTGCTTGGGTGCTACCCACCTAGCCTTGCTGCATAACCCTTGATTTTCAGTCATTCCCGGTTGATGAGGCTTGAGGCTAAGTGTTACCTTTTCAGAACATATCCCTTAGAATGCCCATCGTCCACCTGACGATGTTTCGAAAGCATTTATCCATACAAGTCCGTCCCGGGTTCGAACGGAACCGAAGGCACTACTCCTACTACATCTATTTTGGAAATATCCTCAGGATTAGTTGCGACTAGCCCTTGCACTTAACTGCTCCATCTTCGAATCCAAAATCGTTTTCACGAAACGTACCAACCGGATCAAAGTGGTTTTCGAGAAATAAATCTCGATCCCGGTCTCTTCGAAACGATCAACGCATTTGTCCAATATTGATAGTCGGTTATTTAACTTCAATTAATATTCACAAACATCCATCCAAAAATAAATAATTTCCCAAATTATTTATTAACCTCAAATATATTCACAAGATATATTTTCATTTTCAAACCCCTTTGAAAAACAGTTTTAAAACTATCTTTCTGTTTCAGCACAAACTTTCCCAAATAATTTATGTCTCCTCTCGAATCACCAAGCACAAAAACTAGATTTTTAAAATAATTTAAAACACTTTATTTTGGAATATACCTTAAAATATTCAAGTTAAAACTACTTCAATAATTTGTTAAAAATACATACTATATGAATATTTGAAAATAAAGTTACTTAATAAAATATAAAACTAGATTTTCACTTTTTAAAAAAACAAAATACTAAGTCACTCTTTAAATAATTACTACTATAATAGATTAAAAGATAATACTTATTTTAGACTTTAAATATTTAGAAATAATAAATTTTTTCAAAACATACTTTTTAAAACAACTTTAAAACTTTTAATTTATATTTAAAAATTTACTCTGAAAACGTACTTGGTTATTCAGAGAAAAATTCCAACTTCAATCAATTAAATCAATTTCCCAAATTGATTTACAATTTATTCCATTTGAAATAAATTTCTTTACTTACTAAGTTCATTTCAAAATTCATTAATTATGGACTTGTTTTATTTATTTATTTTATTATTATTACTTTCCCTTTGATTTTAAACCATTTAACTGAAATATACTAATTTCAGCTTCTTCCCAATTTCTTCTCTATTCTTTCAATAATTTAAATCTTAACTTTTAAATAAATGTTTTGTTCTTTTAAATAATATCACTGAAGATTAAAATTCATTAACTTTCTGTTTATTCAAATTTTCTTTCTATACCCAAGATTTATTTATCAGAATTTTAAAGTCGCCTTATTTCCTTTCCAATTCATTCTTAACTTTATTTCTTTTCCAATTCATTCTTAAATTTATTCTATAATTGTTTTACTTACAAATTTACTTCTTTTATTTTCTTTTCAAAATCCAATTCATATATTTTTTGGTAATTCATTATACCCAATTATATCTAATCAATCCATAGCATCCAATATTCCAATATAATTCATCATAGAATATCAAATAATCTAAACAGAGGGAATTAAATAATGTAAATAAATTTTGAGGGAGCCAGTTGGATCCCTCCAACCTGTTTTCTCTGCATCCACAGACGTTAGCACAATATAAAATACCAATTTCGAAATATACCATACTATAGCACATCAATCAATTCAATCTTTCAAACAATTATTTAAATTTAATCATTTAAATTTAAATTTAAAATCAGCTGAGTGAGATTAACTCACCTTTGCTTTTCGTTTGGCAATCCAATTCCATTCCGACCATTATCTCCCAATTTTGGACCTCGTATAAATATTTATATGATTTATTAACATTTTAAACAAATCGGAAAATTAATTGCCATTTTCAAATTTAATTAACTAATGACTTAGTTTAAAACTGATTTTCCTTTAATAAATCTTTTTAGGAACTTAAGTAGTTAAATAAGGAAACTAAAACAGTTTAATCTTTAAATCCATTTATTTCAAAATTACACTAGTAGATTAAAAATATTCATTTTCATTTCCTGCTTGAAATCACTTATACCTAAAAATCAAATCTTTATAAACCCTACAACATTTTTTTTTCTGCATATACATATATTATTAAATCAAGCTAAAACAAAAACAAACACAAATACCTTACAGCCTCCACTGCCTCGTCGACACGAACACGACACCTCGTTCACCACCATGAAATCCTACGTCAAGCCCTCTAGGATCACCATGCCTCGAACTCCGACATCGCGACCGAACCCTAATCGCGACCGAACCTTCACGCGCAGCCTCAAAATCGCATGCTCAAATTCGAGTACTTCGATTGTCGCCGAAACCGATGAGTTCGAGCTCACCGCTG
Organism: Allium cepa; assembly: GCA_030765085.1. Taxonomy (NCBI): domain Eukaryota; kingdom Viridiplantae; phylum Streptophyta; class Magnoliopsida; order Asparagales; family Amaryllidaceae; genus Allium; species Allium cepa. Next base: position 450,109,760 of record CM060931.1, read on the forward strand.
CTCGAATTGATCGACTCACTTTCCCTTCCACACGACGTCGCAAGCTCGCAAGGAGCGTTCGATCCATAGCGTGCGCAAAACCCCTCTCCGAATCGCGATTTAATCGGCTTCAATTTTGTGATTTGAGAGTAACGATAGGAGGAAAAAGGCTTTCAATTTTGATTTGAGAGGAACGATAGGAGGAACTTCGGCCATATTTAAAGCTGCTTTATCATTTTTTTTTATTTTTTTTACTGTCGGCTGTCCAAACAAGAGAAGGAGGAGAGATCGATTTTTAAAAGAGGAATGAATTGAATTGCCTTGCGTTAGAAGCTAAAAGGGTGTGGCTTCTATGAAAAGATTTGACTATGTAAATTAAAGTTAACTAATTCTTCTATGCATTTACGGGTTGTACGATCAAACGGTAACTCCGAATGCTGCGAACATTGAAATCCGATAAAAATAAAACATTACAGATCCAATGGAGCTGATTTCGTCGTATTCCAAGACTGTTTCGGAAGGCTATTTTTAAATATCAATTTAAACGATAAAATTTCAAAACTAAACAAATCACTGTTAAATTTAATTTTAACACTTCTATTATCTTCAATGTACTAAAATAAAATTTATAAGCCTTCAAATTATTATTCTAACCGACTTAAAACTTCAGATTCAACAATTTACCCAACTTCAAATTATTTAATTCAATAATTTAATTATCAAATAAATTGGGATATTTGAATTTAAGTTAAAATTAACTTTTAAATATTTAAAATCAATTAAATATTCCGATTTTAAATACTCAAAATTTCCGGGTCGTCACATTCCTCCCCCTTAAAAGAATTTCATCCCCGAAATTACTAGTTAGGAAGAATATTCCAATACCCGTATACTTTTTCCCAAACCAACAATCCAACATCTAACCAACTATCTTTTTATAAAAGACCCATTATCATTCCTATTAACTTCTCAGCTCTCCCAAAGTTTCAAACTATACTATTCGTTTAACCATTCAAGTTTTAATTTAAAATCAAATTTTGAATTATCAAAAATCAAAAGTGGCCACCGAATCAATCCAAAAGTCAAAGTATAATATCGAAGGAGTGCGTACGATCAAAGGAATGACCTCATTGGCCCGAGAATCGCTCCTGTTTTAGCCACCTTATGCCAACTCACGGGAGTCGGGTCCACGTATTTACCTCAAAGGAAACGCCGCGACCATCCTACTTCATTCTGGAATCTCCACCGCTTACACGGTTGTTAAAGTGGTTTTTGGAGTTGGCAGAGAGTATGACAACTTCCGATCCCGGTCTCTTCAACAACCAAACGTTATTAGAACACCGTAGTCTCTTCAAAATAGCTTATACTTTAAAACCAGAATAAAATACATTTCAAAACCATATAAATACGATATCATCTCTATTTTAAAACCCAAATCAATATGATATCATTTTTATTTTAAATATATCTTTTTTCAAAAATCATAGTACTTTCAAATATATATACCTTAAACCCATAGCTTCGAAATAATTTTCAGTACATAAATGGTTTAATAATAAATTACTTTATAAAGTCAATTAGCTTTTTAAATTTCTCAAATCAATTCCAAATACAGATTTAAATTCCCAAATAAACCATTTAAATTTCCATATATTTCAAAGTTTTAAACATTCCACCTTTTCAAAACTAAATTTTTAATTCATATATATATATATGCCAAATTTACTTTACTATTATTTAGTTTTGAAATACTTACTTAATAAATCTAGTATCCTTTATATGAACTTTCAAATTCAATAATTGAATATTCCTTAATTTATTTAGACTTAAATCATCTTAAACCCGAATTTAGTTATAACACCATATTCTTTTTAAATCTAAATTTCAATAAGATCTTAATTAAATAAAATCTCAAATCAATTTCAAAACTATCTTCTCAACTTTGGTTTATAAAATCAATATAAACTCTATATTAGAATATAATTTAAGTAAATACTTATCCATAATATTTTTAATAAAATCAACTTTATTGTTAAACTTACTTCACAGTTTAAACAATTTTATACATAGCTTAAAACCAAGAATTTAACTATATATAAAATAACCATTATCAAATTTCCGAAATCAATATCTCATAAAACCATATATATTTCTTTAAAAAACTATAGAAAAATTATTTCAAAAATAATTTCATATATATATTTACCGCGGTGCCTTTATATAATTTTCTATCCTATGGTCAAGTGATACAGGTATTTATCATTTCAATCCATAATTTAAAAATAAAATGCGGTTGTATATCATTTCAAACCGCAATCCCGAATGAGATGAAAATGCATAATAACTTGCAGTTTATAACAATATAAAATACATCATCCATTCATCCAATATCACCCATCAACCATTTATCACAATCATCATAAAATTCAAACCATAACATCAATATAGAATGGATAATAAACAACAGGTATTAAATAGCAGTTTATATTTAATATTAAATTAAATAACTGTTTAACTGGCAGTTAATATGCAATGAATAATTAATTAACAATTTAACTGGCAGTTTAAATGCAATGAATAAATTACAAAGCAATTTAATTTAAATAAATGAAATTAAGTGAGATGATGATTAAAAATATGCAAAACAAGCGTTAGTAAATTTCAAATCAAAACTATCAATTTAACAAACATAAGAAATTTTAGAAATTGTGAGTGGGTTAAAACACTCACCTTTTGAATTTGAATTGAATTTAAATCCAATTTAAACCCAAAATTTGATCGTCTCAGAATTCGTCCAAACCAGCGTCATCAAGTTCGGATTTACAATACGATCCTAACAAAAGAAACCGCGCGTAAAACGGGCATCGTATGAGAAAGTTATGTTGATTAGTGCGATTGAATTTTAACTTTGAAATAATAAAAAATGACACACTTTACCTTCATTTTTGCGCCACGTCACTTGTAGATCCATCTCCTTCTAGGCGCAATCACGTACGCACGTGAGAGCTGTTCGAACCCATTACCACACAGTTGACTGATACTTTGACCTCGAAAACTCGCCGCCACGTCCAACTACAGTAGCGCCGACCTACTCCATCGTCTCCTACACGCCACGCCGCCCCCAACGGTGCCTCCCATGGCCACCACGTCGCCCAAAAAACGCGGCCGCCGCCACTATTATTAAAACCCTAGTTGAACATTGTCGCAAATCCAACCGTTAACTCCACGAACGAACGCCACAGATCAACTCCCCTCGGTCCCCTCTACAAAACCCGGAAACGGTTCGTCGATCCGACAACTTTCAATGACGCGTGATGGACGGCCGAGACTTCTTCGATTTTTACCGGTCAAATGACAATCCAAAACGAAAAAAGAATTTCACCAGAAGATTACGCACTTTGAGAGCTTCAACATATATTTTTCTAAATTTTTCTAAGGAGTTTGGATTTTCATTAGATTTTTGAATTTGCAATTGGATCTAGGGTTTGCAGCCATTGAAGAAGAGGAGCACAGAAGTTTTTGTACGTATAGAAATGAGGTATAGAGGGCTACTAGGGTTTATAACAGGATATTTATAGACAAACTGGAATAGAATAGATGTATCGGGTTGAATATACACACTAACGACAAAGTGGCCCAAAAAGCCCGTTTCGACTCCAGGACGAAATTGGGTTAACCCATATATCCAAATAGATGTTTTAAAATATTTTAAACGCAATGGAAAAGCTTTCAAGCCCAAATTCCATCATATGGAGAAGTTATGCCAAAATTAATATTTTTCAAATTGATTTCAATTTCATAAATTTCAAGGCATTTCGAGTCCGTACGATCAAACGACAAGTCCGATCGCTTCGAAACTTGAAACCCTTCAATAATTCACTGTTACGGATCCGATGAAACTTGTTTCGGCGAAATCCGAGTCAGTAGCCAAAATGGCTATTTTTACATTAATGAAATAATTTAATATTAAATTAATTAAATCCAAATTTTAAATTTCAATTCTATAATCGACAATTCTTGTCATTTTTAATTTCTTAAACATTTGTACTAATTTAAACAAATTTAACTGTTGATTTAAAATTGATAAATTCCTCAATTTCCTTAAATTCAACAATTTTAAATTAAATTTCCAAAATTCTATTTAATTAAACCCATCAATAATTATTCCATTCATTATTATTAAATAGATGACTTAAATATTGGATTTAAAACTATTACATTAATTTTTCTCATATTATCTTTATTTCAAATAATGTAGTAATTAATTTCACTCACAATAAATCCAATGAATTATAATTTATTTTAATAAATAAACTTGATTTAACTCCAAATCCTTTTTATCTCATAAATAATTATTCAACAAAGGCAACCTTTGTTTATCCTATTATACATTAGTAAGTTCAAATTTTCATCTTTCCTCCGTACTAACTACCCTATTTTCATTTTATTACATTTATGCCTTTCGTTATTATATTAATAATCACTAAGTAACGTTTATGATCAACTATAAATATTATAACTATTTAACGGACATTGATTTTATAAATTTACAATTTATTGCGTATTCTTCATTAGTTAACATAATTTTGATTTCAATGGATTGATTTGTTTCAATCCAAAACTTTTATTAAGTTCAGTACTATTCCATAAACTTAGTTACCTTGTTTTCTTTCCATTCATTACCTATAAATTTATTTCCTTCAAACCAATATTATAATCATTAACAGAACATTGATTATATTCAATGACCATTTATTAAAATTTAAACTCATTGAATTAATTCAATGCTTATATTTGTTTTCATCTATTCAATTCGTAGCTAAGTATAAATCTACATTATTTCCATTGATTTGCATTTCATTTGATTTATAAATAATTACCTTAGTTAACCTTAACGTAGTATTTGATTAAAATTTTCATTGGTTACATCCTATTGAACTAACATTCTCAGATTACCAAATAAATCTACATTAAATTTCACTAAATAGGTAAATTAACTTCAATTGATTTCAAACTAAATTTTACGAACTAAATAAATAGGTAACTTATAACCATTGTTACCCTTAACTTTTAATTACATTTAAAAGTTCATTAATTACAACAAATGTTCCAATAAGCTATATATATAATTATAATTTCATCTTTTATTTGTGTTAACTATTTTATTTTCATTATTCTGAAATTAAGTCACTTATACTCATTTAATATCCCAATTCATTTATTTATCTTGGTTTCAATCCTTTATTAAACCAATTGCTATCTTATGCATATAATTAACATTTCTATTGATTTTACATTCAAAATTTTCAGTTATTATCTTAACTTACATAAGGCAATGTTTAATTACATTTAATTGCTATTGATTAAATACATTGGTAACGAACAATAGTTGTCACCATTATACAATTTATAACATTTGTAAATTTATTCTTTACAAACAATTATTACAACAACTCTCATTAAAATACATTTATTCCATTTTCGTCCGTAACACATTAATTTATTACCTTTTACATCCCACTATAAATCAGTGCACCCATTAATACCACACATATTATAATTCCTTACACGATACTGATCTTATTTAATTACCATTAACTATCTATTTTGTACAATTATTAAATGTTTACATTTGTTACTTATATTTAATTTTATAACCAAGCATAGCATGTTTAAATACAATGAATTGGAGTTTCATTAAGATTGTTGACAATTAACTTGTATTAACATTGTTTCATTTTAATTTAGTTATTATTCCTTTATTAAATTACAAATTTTTATTTCTTTCAATATTAACTCATAAAATATTATTAAATTAACAGATTTTTAAACATCGAAAATTTATGGGTCGTTACAATCAATCAATGAAACAATCAATTTATATGTACTTTCTTCTACAACGCTAAATAAAGTCTTCTCATTATACTCATTTATGTCACTCTAATCAATTTATTAATTTATACATATACATACATATATCCTTAACCATTTAAGCATACACACACACAATTAGATATGTATGTGTGTGTACGTATACATCTTGACAATGACTATAAATTTACTTTTCTTTTCAATTACTTAACTAGCACTTAACTTTCCATATCCAGGTTGTTATATTTCCCTCTTTTTAATGTCATTAATAAACACTTATTCCAATTTAGCCAATATTATTCATTCACATTTACACTCTTATTATTGTTGCATATGGTAGAGAACGATGTATTTCTTTTTCAACATTACACATGTATTAATATATATGGATATGTGTTTACCTTAATTTGTACAAAAAGTTTCAATTTAAGTTAGTCGATTAAAGATTACAATCTAAATTATACAAATATACGCATTATTAACTTTTGTAGGGAACTCTGTATTTCTATTCAAACGTGTAAATATGTATATTGATTAAAGGCCTTATCCTTTACAAATAAGGAACACGTATTCTTCCTTCCTCTTTAACTAGTGATTCATTACCATAATTTATTACCTATATTTTTATATATTGCATGCATTCTTATTCTTCTTTAAACATATTTTCATATCTCTGTTCTAACCTAAACTATCTATGTTTGGTGATAACTCCCATTACTAATTAGTGTATCTATACACTTCTCTTAAGATAATGTTTAACTTTCATATATATATATATATATATATATCTTTGTGTGTGTGTGTGTGTATGTATATATCTTTCACACATACAATTTTTGACTTACTCTTTCTTTTCAAAATATGTGACTTTTGTTATATGCCTTTCCTTCTTATACATATTTTGTTACGCTGTCTTTCTTTTCAAAATAACCCTTTACTTTTATGAATACATTGTTATTCTTACTTTTGAAACATATATGAAAGGAGTATATATTCTCTTTTTAAGACTTGTAGCATATGTTATCTACCGCGATAAATTCCATAAAAGGGTAATTGATGCCTTCTCCCTTTTACGCTAAGTATCTTTCTCTTGCTCATTACTGCTTATTGACCAGAATTGTACTCTTTTTAAATATTTTAATATATTGTTTCTCTTTTTCATTTCTTTAGTATATTCAGCCTATTAAGTACAATAATAATTAGTGCTTTCTCTTTATAGCATTTTCATATATGTGCACATAAATACTTTTCATTCTTTTCTTTTACATGCACACTCATCATTATACCTTTATCTTTTCTATTTTCTTAGGGTAACTTACACATATTCAATTTATTTCTTAATAAATAAGTTTGCTTTATTCTTTCTTTAATCTTTAAACTTATTTCCGAAATGGGTGTAAAATAGAAAATGTGTGCCACAATGAACATTCTTTATCTCCTTCACTTATTATCCATTTTTAACAATTTATGTATGGATTTGGGATAGAAAAATCTAATTGACACAATGTACAATTCAGATTCTCCAAATTTCTCCACTTATAAAAATTTACTATTTAATCCTTTTATGTTGTAACAACCTGCATTTTTAGATAATTAAATCATCAAATAATGATGAACGGTAAAAATAAGCAGTTTTTAAATTGTTAGAATATGGCCTCAAAACTTATACCATTGTGTTCATGGCAATTTTATGATCAATTTTCATATATTACTTAACGAAATCTTAGTTAATATGAATAAGTTACGAGGGAAAACAAAAATCGAAATTAATCGAAAAAAAAGTAAGGCCTACGGGTCGACCTGCAAAACACACAGGTCGACCCTAGGGTCGACCCTCAAACACGCAAGTCAACCTATAAGTCGAATCGCATTTTATCCTGCACGACATTTGTCCAGGTACGGGCCGAACTTATTTGAATCAAATTTTGTAAAATCTCAACCATTGTTTTCTAAATCCAATGATTCGCAGCAAACCTGTGACGTGGTTGCATCAAATTCAATCCTAAAATCCGACGATTTGAGATCCCCAAACTCCCCTATAAGTAGAACCCTAGGCTTAACTATTTTCTCACAATTAGATTTTCTCCCAATTGGATTCATTGCCTGAGGTTGAACCCTAAATAGAAAATATTTCTAGGGAGAATATTTTTTTAATAAAAACATTAGACACTTTAGAAGGGGGTCCAGGAAGGTCATGGAGCAAAGCTAAGGATGACAGGCGAGTAGATTTAAATTATATCTCTTTTATGTTTATGATATATATTATCGTTAGATTCCCGTTAAATATTGAATTTGGCATTTATTTCAGTATTTAGTGTACTAATTAGTAATGTTCGAACTGTAAATTTTATAAAAGAAGTGTAATTATATTTAAATGTTATTTATATGGAAAAAGAAAGGAATCCAGTTAAATATAAGTAAACTTAGGCTTAAAAGTTGTAGAGAAAGGCATAAGCCTAAAAGTGAAAAATTTACAGTAAATTATGAAATGAATTAAAAAAGGGAAAATCTAATAAATTGATTTGGAAGTTAATAATAGATTAGTTGGTTGGTTTAGAAAAGAAAATACATTTTCATGGTTTAAAAATAGAATTACAAATAAACGTAATTTCAAGAATAAAAGCAAGGAAAGTGGAATTAGTTCAAAATAGAGACATTACTATATTTTGCATTACCTAAAAATTAAAGAAACAGTAAAAGAAATATCTTGCAGCTACGAGTTATTGTATATAGCATTATTTAGTATTAAAATATGAAAAATGGATTTATTTTAGCACGGTTTTTGTAACCAACCAAATAGAATAGCATTACTTTCTAGAATAAAAGAGAATAACGTGAAGTATTAAAGAAATAAAAGAAGAGGAAATAATAAAGTTAATTATTCGCCAAGACTAGAAATAATAAACAAAAAATATGACTAGATCTACATTTATAGCACCGATAATAGAGTAAAAAGTAAAGCAGTTATTATGATAAGTAATTTATGGCAGTTGAATGTATTCTCAAGTTAAGACAGTCATATAATATAAGAGAACTAAAGAGATTTTAGTTTCATAATAAAAGAAGATAGACTAGAATAGAAAAGAGACACTTGCAATTACATTTATAACATGTAGGTTATAAAAGAAAGAAAAGAATATAAAAGTAATAATTGCAAGTATAATTGTAACACAAAGGTTATAATTGGAAAAAAAAGAAAAAGAAGAGGCTTATTTTGTTAAACTTGGATCTTTGATTAAGTTAATAAGCAAAATAATAGAAGTGGCCCGTACGGGCAGCATTTCCTTTTAAGTTTAGGACTGATGGTTTCACATACAAGTGGGACTGTGCTTGTTGATGAGGGTAAATAAGTAGCCAACAGAATAAGAAAAGTAAACTAAACGCATAGTAAAAGATTAGATGTAATGTCTAATAAAATGATAAAGTGCATTTGGAGCAGTCCGAAAGAGAATCTGGATAAAGAGCCTAACGTAGAAAGTAACAACCATGGTTTAGAGATTATTTGTATATATTAAATTATAAGTTCAATATATACAGGTAATCTCCAAACCAGGGTTGTTACAAAGTAGTTCATCGTAGATTTCAGTGTAGAAAGAGAACGTCCAACTTAGTTAGTTCGGGCTAGAAGGAAGTACGAGACTTCAACGGGACATGAGGATACTCTGGGATGGCCCTCTGGGGTAGGCCAAAAGAAGCTGCACACCCGGAGGCAAGTCTGTAGGTGTTCCATCAAGATAGTATGCCTTGACTACTTTTGCATTGCAGGCCTAACGAAGAGGACCTTTGTAGGCAGTCAAAAGGTTAATGATGGAGCAGGATATTCATTTGACACCATACTCCCAGTTATGAGTAGGTTTTAGTGGGCAGGACCCATAAGGATAGTAGCATGCGGAGATCAAGCCATCATCAATCAGTGCGAGTTCGAGAAAGACTATAGTTAAACCAATAGGCCAATGATTCTTTCACTATACAGACATTGGATGAGGGGCGTAGCCAAGTGGATGTTTAAATTGTTTGTAGTAGGACACAGCCACTTAGCTCTTGAGAGGTCATTCGATTAGTTAAGGGGGGTCTGCATGGGGCCATAGCCACGATCAGAAAAAAGACAGACCAAGTAGAATATCTATATTGTAGGTCTAATGAAGCAGACCTTTACATATATAGAAAATCCCCGACCGAGTTCCTTACAAAGTAGACCTTGTTGGAGGGATTCAGGGAGTAGACAGAACGATTATGTATGGTCCTTCAAGGTACGCACTTGGGTGGTACATTGTGGATGTTCGAGCACTAGTATAAGCTAGTGCGGATGCAGTTTTACGTTTTTATAGTAGACGATGGAACATCTATATTGTAGGCCTCACGAAACTGTCCTTTACAGATGTAGTTTCGATACGCTCTAGCAGCGAGACGATGGAGTCCTTTTCGAGGAGGATACGGAAGGTACTATAGGTATTACCTAGGACCGATGTGGTCTTTGGGCATGTAGCTACATATATATTAGGTATTAGGTCTTAATCTAGTATGGAGTAGAAGGGTGCGATTCACGCACTGAGGCGAGAATATTATATACCCAATAAATATAATATAATAGAAAATGGAAATAGAATAGTATATGTAGAATTATGTTTAGAAGTGTATGACTTGTCTATCCACCAAAACTTTAGTTCTGACCCCCTCCTCATAACATCACACAGGTTAGATAAAAGGCAGAGATTATCCAGCTTTGTGACACTTGTTTAGACAGTGTTATTACATTGGTGAGTATTTAATTACTATTATATTTTAGTCAATTTCGCTTTGAGATATTTATTTGAGCTTTGAAATGTTATCTTTTCCTATTTGTAGGATACTAGATACCCAACTTGGGCTTCAGTGGGCTTGGATTTTTGCATTTTTGTGAAAAATCTAGACTCGCTAGAATTCAGGTTGTTACATTTGGTATCGGATCCTAGGTAAATAATGAGTGAACGTATTTGTATTTTTGAATAAAATATAAACATATTATGTACTAAAATCCAAATAGTCCTTAATTATAGATTTTAATATTTGAAAAGTTTTTAGAAGTATATTTGTGCATGGTTTGCTAGCTAGGTTTGGGATGACCCAAGGATGTTAAGTCCTATGTTATTACCGATTTATAATGTACAATAACCTATGTTTTAACAAAAGAATGGTATCCATATATTATAGGAAGTGGAAAAATTCCCTAGGGATAGTAGGGAGAGTAATTTTATTTTGGAAGGAATAAGAGATTTTAGTAAGGAATGAGATTTCCAAGGTTTAGGAAGGGTATTCCTAGGGTAGTAAGAAGAAAATCCACTTTATGTATAGCCTAATAGAATGAAACTTTTGGAATTGAAAATTTGAAAAATATAACTGTTAATAAGTTTGAAGAAGTAAATATTGGATTTTTAAGAGAAAAAAAAGTGTATGAAATCTAAATTGGTTTTTATGTGATGTAAATTTTGTTAAAAGTTAAATTCTTTTTGAAGAATTATAAAGCATGTATAGCTTGCTAGTTTCTTTTTAAACAAAAATTTTAAATACAAAAACCTAGAATGTTCTAAGTATTGAAAAAGTAGGTTACAACATTTATTATTGTAATAGATGATTTCGTGAAAAATAAGGGAAGCATATACTATGACGCTATTATTATAGTAGGTGACTCCCAAAGGAAATATTTTTACATGGCTTATGGGATTTATTAATATTTATTTTAATTGAAACCATATATTAGTATTTTTGGGTTGTAGTAACGATGCTTTACGCAACATCTGTTTTGACCCAAATAAAAAAAATGTATTTTGAAGATATTTTCTAAGTACAGAAATAAAGTGTTTGTAAGTACACTTATTATTTAATTAAGTATATGGAAATATTTTCTAGCTATGAAAATATTAAAACAATTTTGAAAATGAGTTCTTTTGAGAAAAAGAAGAAGATATAAGTTAAATATTAGGAAATTAATAAATTTCATAGGAAATGTCTATTGTAAGCGAATATAGATTAAACATACTTTAATCTATTGGAATGAAATGAATAATGATATAATTTTCTATGAAACCAAATCACAAATAAAGATGTTTTGTGCAAGTTATAAGGAATGCGTGAAAGAGGCGTACAAGGTATGGAAAGCATCATATTTTGTATAGACTATTTCGACAAAATATAAAATAAGCTCCTTGTAATTTCACGTAAACATGAAATCCTCTTTTAAAGGATTCATAGAAGGTTTTAGAATTAATGGTTTCTCATAAGAGAAAGTAGTTCTAATACATTAAGGTATAAAACCATTAGGTGTAATAATTAGAGATAGTGTTAGTTAGGAGGGATATTATAGAGGGCCTTAGTAGGAAAGCTAAGCGATGGAAATTTCATATTTTTTCATTGATTAGGTGCATTGGTTGCTTGCCTTTATAAAAAGTTCCAATTTGTAGTAAATTAGAAACTCCTCCAAGGTTAGGTAATTGGAAGAGTAGGAAAGTTAAGGGAGGTAATTGGAAGAGTAGGAAAGTTAAGGGATTTTGATAAAATAATTATTCTTATCTACTCCAATTTTCGTATATTTGAAAATCTATGAAAATGAGATGTTTTGAAAACATGTGAGGACATTTTTAAAAGTCAAGGAAAAAATGTTTTAACGACAAGCAAGGCATGTTTTAAAGAAAAATGGTTTAGTGAAAAAGTAAATAATTTTTTGGAAGAGAAAAACTTAGTAAACGGTTAAATTTAAAAATCCAATTTTTTTTATGGAAAGCTGTAAAGGTCTTTAAAAGGAAAAGAGGAATAAATTTTGAAATTAGAATTTGTAAGTTTTTCGCTCTAGGTTTGGGGAATAATTTAAATTCAAAGAGCTGTAAAGATGCAAGTCTAGAAAGATAAAATGTTAAGTAACCAAGTGCCTTTGAATTTAATAGAAATTTCAAAGTAACACTTCAAAGGCATGAATTTTGGGATTCGATGTTTCAAAAATTTAAAAGATTTAATTTTTGAAATGAAATGGTTAATACCAAACCAAACTTTTAAATATGGAGTAGATGAGAATCATTTCCTAGGTGTGACGGGAAAGTGTAAGACTATAGCAGTGATTACTTTTAGTGGTAATAATAAAAGTTCTTGTAAAGTGTATAGGACCCTAGTGAGAAACTAGAAATGTTGCTTCATGTGTGTAGACTATAAAAGAATAGTGAGGTGATATTAATAAGATAGTAAGACACACATGGTTGGGATAGGTAGACCATAGTTGGGGAAAAATGAAAGGTAAAGGCAAAGAGAAAATTTTTCCAAACTCAGTTGCCTTTTTAGATAGAGACTACATAGATTGAAACCCTTATTCGTTGTAGTAAATGAAACATGGTTATTTATTTTTGAGTATGGAATGGAAGAGATGAATAGATCTTATTCATCGTGAGTAATACAACATAAGTTAGTAACGAGCATAGGCAGCATGAGAGCATATGAGTTACTTGGATTCCTAAAGTAGGAGCGTTCTATGTCAAAGTATGTCAAAGTGGGCACGGTCCTAGGCCTCTTAGTCATAGAGGATAGCTATGTTTAATTGCTATATTGAAAGAAAAGTAAAAGCATATAAAAGCAACTAAAAAATAGCAAAAATCTAAAGAAAGTGACAGAAATGTCAACAGAAAATTTTGAAAAGAAATTTTTTCTTATGTGAACTGTGCTTGGGAAATTAAATAGAGATTTTTATAGAATAGTAGTATAAGTTTTAAGTACGGAGAAAGAGGTGCGCAAAAGTAAAATAGAGAAATGTGAGGTTTTTTCGTTTTCTACCTTACCTTCTTTCTGACATAAGAAATCGAGTTTGGAAAATTAGATTTTCATGAAATTCGAATGTTAAAAGTTGTGTGGTAGGATTTGGATGAAAAATTCATTGAACTGCGCCTCTATTCAATAGGAGTGTGGAAAAAATTGGATGAAAATGTTTTGAGTTTTCAAAAGATTGCATTCATATAAAAGTTACAAGTATATTCATCATATTTTAAAAAGGAGATTTTAAAGAAGAAAAGCATTCATATAGGATGTACCTCTTAGAAATTCATGTACATGCATATATTTTATGTTGAATGACACTTTGCACAAGGACACGTATGGTCGCAAAATTGGATGTATACAAAATGGATGTGACTGATGTAAGGAATTACATAATTTTACCCTTGTCGAATTTCGGGAACGAAATTTGCTAAAGGGTGGGAGAATGTAGCACCCCGCATTTTAGATAATTAAATAATCAAATAACGAAGAAAAGTAAAAATAAGCATTTTTGGAATTGTCAGAATATGGCCTCGAAACATATACCGTTGTGTTTGTGGCGATTTTCTAAATATATAACTTGTCGAAATCCGAGTTAATATGAAAAAGTTATGAGAGAAAACAAAAAGCAAAATTAATCGAAAAGAAAGAAGTAAGGCCTACGGGTCGAGCCATAGATCAACACGCAAAACACGCAGATTGACCCTCAAACACACAGGGCAACCTATAGGTCGACCTACATTTTGTCCCAGACGACAATTCGTCCAGGTACGTGTCGAACTTATTTAATTCAATTTTTGTGCAATCTCAACCGCTGTTTTCTAAATCCTACGATTCGCAGCAAGCCTGTGACGTGGTTGTAGCAAATTCAATCCTGAAATCTGATGGTATGAGATGCCCAAACTCTCGTATAAATAGAACCCTAGGCCTAGCTATTTTTTCACAATCAGATTTTCTCCCAATTGGGTTCATTTCCTGAGGCTGAACCCTAAATAGAAGATATTTCAATGGAGAATATCCTTTTAGTGATAATATTAGACACCTTAGAAGGTGATCCAGGAAGGCCATGGAGCAAGGTTAAGACGATAGGTGAGTGGATTTAAATTATATCTCTTTTATGTTTATGATATATATTACCGTTAGATTCTCGTTAAATATTTAATTCAGCATTTATTTAAGTAATTAGTCTACTAACTAGTTATGTTGAAACAGTAAATTTTATAAGAGAAGTGTACTTATATTTAAATGTTATTTATATGGAAAAAGAAAGAAATCCAATTACATATAAGTAATATTAGGCTTAAAAGTTGTAGAGAAAGGCATAAGCCTAAAAGTAAGAAATTTACAGTAGATTATAAAATGAATTAAAAAGGGAAAAGTCCAATAACTTGATTTGGAAGTTAGTGATAGATTAGTTGGTTGGTTTAGAAAAGCGAATACATTTCTATGGTTTAATATTAGAATTACAATAACTGTAATTGCAAGAATAAAAGCAAGAAAGTGGAAATAGTGTAAAATAGAGACATTACATATTTTGCATTACCCAACAATTAAAGAGACAATAAAAGAAATATCTTGCAGTTATGAGTTATTATTTATAGCATTACTTGGTATTAAAATATGAAAATGGATTTTTTTAGCACAGTTTTTGCAACCAACCAAATAGAATAGAACTACTTCCTAGAATAAAAGAGAATAACGTGAAGCGTTAAAAAAATAAAAGAAGAGGAAATAATCAATTTAATTATTTGGCAAGACTAGAAATAATAAACTGAATTGTGACTAGATCTGCGTTTACTCCGCATATAATAGAGTAAAAAGCAAAGCAGTTATTATGATAAGTAATTTGTGGCAGTTAAACGTACTCCCAAGCTAAGACTGTCATATAATATAACAGAACTAAAGAGAATTTAGTATCATACTAAAAGAAGACAGACTAGAATAGAAAAGACACACTTGCAATTACATTTATAACATATAGGTTATGAAAGAAAGAAAAGAACATAAAGGTAATAATTGCAAGTATAATTGTAACACAAACGTTATAATTAAAAAGAAAGAAATAGAAGAGGCTTATTTTATCAAACTTAGATTTTGGATTAAGTTAATAAGAAAAGTAATAGAAGTGGCTTGTACCGGCAACATTCCCTTTCAGGTCTAGTACGGAAGGTCTCACACATATGTGTGGCTGGGCTTGTTGATTATATTTACCCAACAGAATAAGAAATTTAAACTAAACGCATAGTAAAAGATTAGACGTAGGGTCTAATAAAATGGTAAGGTGCATTTGGAGCGGCCCGAAAGAGAATCTGGATAAAGAGCCTAACGAAGCAGTTCATCGCAGATTTTAGTATAGAAAGAGCACGTCCAACTTAGTTAGTTTGGGCTAGAAGGAAGTACGAGACTTGAACGGGACATGAGGATACTGTAGGATAGCCTTCTAAGGTAGGCCTAACGAAGTTGCACCCTTGGAGGCAGGCCTACAAGTGTTCCATCAAAAGAGTATGCCTTGACTGCTTTTGCATGGCAGGCCTAACGAAGCGGACCTTTGTATGCAGTCAAAAGGCTGATGATGGAGTAGGATATTCATACGAAAACATACTCCCAGTTACGAGTAGGTTTTAGTGGGTAGGATATAAAAGGATAGTCGCATGCGGAGATCAAGCCATCATCAATCAGAACGAGTTCGATTAAGACTAGAGTTAAACCAATGGGTAAATGATTCTTTCACTATCGAGACATTGGATTAGGGACGGAGCCAATTGGATGTTTAGATTGTTTGCAGTAGGGCACAACCACTTAGCTCTTGAGAGGTCTTTCGATTAGTTGAGGAGGGGTTGTGTGGGGACATAGCCATGATGAGAAAAGAGACAGGCCAAGTAGAATATTTTTATTGTAGGCCTAATGAAGTGGACCTTAATAGATATATAAAATCCCAGCCTAAGTTCCGCACAGGTAGACCTTGTGGGTGGAATTCAGAGAGTAGACAGAACGATTACGTATAGTCCTCATGGTGCCCACTGGGTGGTACATTGGATGTTCGAGCACGTATAAGCTATTACGGATGCAGTTTTACATTTTCATAGTAGATGACAGAACATCTGTATTGTAGGCCTCACGAAGTTGTCCTTTACAGATATAATTTCAATACGCTCTAGCAGCGAGATGATGGAGTCCTTTTCGAGGAGGATACGGAAGGTATTATGGGTAGTACCTAGGACCGATGCGGTCTTTGGGCACGTAGATACATATACATATATTGGTTATTAGGTCTTAATCTATTAGGGAGTAGATGGGTACGATTCATGCATAGAGGCGAGAGTATTCTAAACTTAATAAACCTAATTAACCGAAAATGGAAATAGAACGGTGTATGTAGAATTATGCTTAGAAGTGTATGATTTGTCCATTCACCCGAACTTTAGTTCTGACCCCCTCCTTATAACATCCCACAGGTTAGATAGAAGGCAGAGATTATCCAACTTTGTGACACTTGTATAGAAAGTGTTATACCTTGGTGAGTATTTACTTACTATTATATTTTAGTCAATTCCGCTTTGAGCTATTTATTCGAGCTCTGATATATTCATCTTTGTCTATTTGCAGGATACCAGATTCCCAAATCGGGGTTCAGTGGGCTTGGATTTTAGCATTTTTGCGAAAAATCCAGACCCATTGAATTCGGGTTGTTACACGTGTAACATTACGTTTTTACTCTTATTAATATTTTAATTTATTATTTGAATTTCTGGGGTGTTATAATCTGGATTCACCTTTCTCTCGTACCTATTCTCCCCTTTTGAATTTAAAATTCCACCTTAATAACAATCATATGGTCAGCCTCGCTACTTCCCATATTTCCACCTATAACAGCCCCCTACGGGCCTCCAGGTCACTTCTAGCCTGATTAATAATTAGCACATTTAGTCAAATTTAAACATGTATTGATATCGTATATTGATTAGTGTATTTATAACTATTATATATGCACTTTTTGATATTGATCAACACTTACCAAATAAAGTTTTATAATTAATATTTCATTAATATTAATTAATTAAATTAATTTATAACAGTTATAATTTAATAAATCGAACGCTGACAGGAATATTCAATGTTTAGGTTATGTGACTCTTAGGAGTAAATTTGGTCAGCGATTAATATCAAACAACTCGAATATTAACATCCACACATCATTGAGTATGTGGTGTGACAATATGGCCAAATTTATCACTTATAAGGAATGAATAAAATCTACTTTTACTTTATCAAACACTACCTAGCAGTGACAATTAGTTATAGCAATTCTCTTCGTCAAAAACTATATCACAATAAACTTATGGAATTTAATAATGGTAAAAATTTCAATATCGTCCATATGCAACTTTATAGTCCAAACACAGTCATTTGTTCAATAACAATAATTTTTATTAACTGAACTACTCTGACCGGAGACTTCGATTTTGAGTTGACTTCGGTTGGTTGAGATACTAACCTCATATAACTAAAGAGACGTGTTCTCTCAATATTGCCTCACTTTAAATGTTTTCACTCGACCTAACTATAGTCGTTTGATGGACAAAATGGCACAATATAATCAAAGCGGAGTTTCCACATAGAAGCTCGATAGTATTCTCAAGTTGAGGGAATTATGTAATATTGTCACATCAATGTTTTCTATTTGTCCTAAGTTATATTAATGAATAGAAAACTATCGAGTGATTCATTCCATAATCATTAATAACTATGAGTACATAACCCGTTGATGCCCCAACAGCCATGAGTAATACCAATGCCTAACATTCGGAGAGTGTTATGTACATTAGTCTAAACGGATGTATCGATTGATAAGGCATTTGTGTATGTGATCAGCAATGATTGATAAGGCATTTAGGCATGCGGTCCAGGAAGCGATGAGGCAAGGGACACAAGATGTGGTATATTCGTACACAAGAATAATAAAAGATTGAGGTAACGATTGAGAAACAATTGAACATGAAAATGGTAAGATGATCTATCATATAGTAATGTACGATGAGTGTGTATGATTGAAGAGCACATGACGTGAAGGAAATAGTACCATATTTAAGTAGATGTGCGAACATATGACGACAATTGGTCAGTACCAGATTGGTAAGATGTGTAAACAGACGGCTAGTATAGATGCCATAGTTCAAAGCGGTGTTGTGCTTGGGAGGTCCGTTAGGGCCTAAGCAAGTGCATAGTGAGAGAATTATGGAGTGGGAAACTACATTCAGATCGAAGCATGGTTTGAGTGCTACGGATATCTTTATGTGTACATTTTACGGGTCCAGGCCTAGCCTTCAGGAGGGTCCGGAGCAATGCTTAAGGGATACTTCTATCAGCAGCGGTAACATAGATATTGATGCTAGGGAGCACTACAGTGATGGGGATTTTCATTTATGCTAGAAGGGTGGTCTATGTCTATATGGGGGCGCTTGTGCTGCAAAGAGGTCATATGAGAATGCTTAGTTCTGTTTGTGGACTGTTATAGGATAAGAATGTACATAGATCCAAAGATCGCATAGGGTGTATTTGCTCCATTGATATTTCGTTCAGTATAAGATGATGGTAGATATCGATTATTTCGACTTGTCATATTGGATAGATGCATGAATATATATAATCGATTATTCGTACTTATAGTTACATGGTAAGTTTAATGACATTGTTCTTAGGCGCTTTCGGGCTTTCGGTATGGTTATTACTAGGATGTGCTGACTTTTTGGTTGCTGGAGAAGAGAAGGTTGAGGTATGATTGCCTATCCTTTGAGATGAGTTTACTTTACTTGTTTATGGGCAGTACAGATTACACTTGAGTCACAATCGTGGAGAGGATAGGGTGTGTCTTAGTAGTTTCTTATCTTATTTGCATATTTTTGATATACGGTATTTTAAGATAGTTTTCCTCACACTAGATTTTATGTCTAACCCACATCTTATCTCTATTTGCATATGTCATGACAACTCTGGGTACTCAATTGAGTAGTCTGGGAGTCGGGTGCTTTTAGGGATGTGCTTATAGGACACATGGAGCATTAAGAGGCAATGTTGATGTTTATGATATGTATACCCGTTGTTGTAGTAGTACATGATAGAATGTTATTTATATATGATACTTGTTGTATCAGATATTATATCTAAAACTCTGTACGTATGGAGTTGATGTTTTCTGACATCTTGTATTGATATTTATTTATTAGTTGCTTCCTCTAGGGCAGTCTCTTATACATTTTTTATCATGTTTGTTCATGTATATTTAGTATATTATATGTTATCAATTTATTATGAGATTCTATCGACATGCCGTGGTCATGATGTTTTGTTTTAATTTTACTCCAACAGACTGTCTTTTGTGGTATTCGGAAGTTAGACATTGTTTTTCTACATTGATTCAGAGTATTATGAAGAGTGTGTTATTAAAGTTGGTATCAGAGCTTAGGCTTAACACTTAGGACCAAGTAGACTAATTTGAGTTAAGCAACTTGGTAGAAGGAGATATGTCGAGAGAGCATAATTGTGTTTTTCCTACTATATAATACCACATACAACACTTTTTTATAAACTTTGATTTATTTCTATCATAAGTTGTTAAGGTGTCTTCGTTTCAAGCTAGTAGTATGAGCACACGGGGTACATGAGTATCTACGGATAAGCAGACAGAGACGCCCGATTGGTTTAGAGACTATTTAGTTGCTGCATGAGATGTTCCGCCGCTTATGAACATTACAACAGCTGAACTAACTTTTGGAGGTGGCCTAACCCTTGGGGCACTAGTGTTGCTTGTTCCGGAAGCCAAGCTTCCCAAAGAGGATTTCCTTAGCCCGGGCAGGAAGCCATATCTGGATTCTGAGATTGTTGCTGAAACATAGGCTTGGACATGTACATGTGAGAGGGATTTCTCCAATATGGGCTTAAAGGACATTCTCATGAGGAAGATTACTTCTGAGCATCTTAAAGGGGAGGCTTTGGCTTGATGGGACATAGTGGTAGAGAAGGTTGATGAGTAGGCCATGACATGGATTGAGTTCAGATGTTGCTTTGAGTCTTAGTTTATTTCTGAGACCGAGAAGGGCATGCAGCTCGAGCGTTTCATCCATTTGCAATAGGGTGGATTATCGGTGAGGAGGTATGTTAGCCAATTTAATCTTTTATCTAAATTCAAAATTAAATCTATTAATACTCCATTGAATAAGGCAAAGAAGTTTGGCATGGGTCCTAGTGCACCGGTTAAAGATTCATTGCTTAGTCATATCCCAACAAGGGCCACTTTGGAGAGCCTCGTGGAGATGAGTCTGCTTCACGGGAGCACCCACGAGGTGTCAGCAAAGATGGAAAGAAAGTCGAAGTTCCAACCAAAGTGTGAAGGCCAAGATACAAGGAAAGATCAAGTTATGCAGAGAAGAGAGCTGATATAGTGTGCCACTCTTATGGCATAAAAGGGCATTTCGCTATGGAACGCAATGCAGCGATCAGCTTGGTCACCCGAAGATTTATTATCCTACACTTTAGAAGGGTGGACAAGTGGCGATGTCTTATGCTTTGCATGCATTACTAGGTCTTAGCAAGCCTACTTCTCAGGAGAAAGAAGGAAAGAAGCTCATGTAGTAAGGTGTGCGTTACATTTAAGATACTTGTAACAACCCACACCTTAATGAGTTGAATTTCGACAAAGATTGTAACCCAGGTCCATTAGAGTACGGATCATTGGTTTGGTATCAAAACATAGGTTAGTCGATCATAAGGATTAGAACACTCAGAGAGTGCATATTTATATTTTTCAATCCGTTCTGAGATTAGTTTGATCGATCTCTGATATGCTTATGTTATTATAGGTTACCAAAACTAACGATTCATACTCTAATTGTAGCGACCCGACTTTCCACTCCCGAAAAATCGCATCACTAATTAAGAAAGAAAGGGATAGAAGAAGAAAAGAAAGAGAAGAAAGAGAAAACAACACATAAGAATCTCACAGCGGAACGATTTAAATATAATATAGAACATATACATAGTATCATATACATCAGAGTTCACAACTAACATCTCAAATTTAGACAGTTATAACATTTCTGTCTAATATAATACAAGACATCAGCACAGAATACCACACAGCGGAAACTCTAACCATATATCTACACGCTGAAGCCTCCTGCTCCAAAGCTTCTCCAGATTTCGTCAAGGAATAACCTGAATCACTTGACTACTCATATATAATATGAGTACCCAAGAGTTTAATAAAACAAAAAATAAACACTCGGGTCAGATAGGGGTCTGGTGTGAGTAAACGGTTTAAGATTGCTTAACTTTAGAAAATCCTTTGAAAACAAAAGGTATCACGTAAGACTTCCCACACATAAACATGGAAAAGTTTTTACCTTACGCTAACCAAAACATTTGATAGGAAATCCAGTGATATTATAATAGTGTCTAGGGTTTTCAAGTAAATATGAAATAGCTGAAATTGTTACATCTATTAAATTCCAGCTACTAGCCACAAAAGTGGGTAATACAAACAAAACTGTATGGTCTCGTAGGGAAAATGGGTTTCCATCAATGGCAGGGCTACTGGGGTACCGCCCGTCACAGTACGTGGCCTAGATCACCGTACCGAGGATTACTCCCTTCATCCCCTACAACACAAGGCCGGGACCATTCCTTACTGAATAGCCCCGAACAAGACCACCCCGCAGTTGGCTGCAGTTCCAACCGCCCACTAAGCCGAAATATAAAGGGACATCTAGACAGGGATGTATCTCGCTCACCAGTGGGAGCGACCCACGAAGCCTTGCTGCACCTTCCCCATTTTAGCCATTCCCGGTTGATGAGGCTTGAGGCTGCGATTACCTTTATAGGACCAATTATCTTAGAATGCTCATCGTCCGCCTGACGATGTGCTGAAAGCATTCAATCCATACAAGTTCGTTCCGAGTTCGAAAGAAACCGAAGGCACTATCTCGTTGCACTCATTTTGGAATCACCCTCAGAGTCAACGACCATAGCCCTTGCACTCTAAATCCCCATCTCGAATCTATAAGCACTGTTCCGTCAAACTCATTACGGAATCACCCACAGAGTTATACTGACGTATAGCCCTTACACCTCGAGTCTTCACTTGCTCCACTTGGATTAATGACCTAACGTTTAAATGGAATCGATGTGGTTTTCGGATATCCAAATATGGAAACCCGATCCCGGTCTCACCGAAACCAAACGCCATTTTAATGTCCAAGTTATACTTAAGGGATTTAAACAATAGATATTTAGAAATATCACTTAACATAAATGGGTGTATTCACAACATAGATAGATAATCATCTATTATCACATGCATCTATACATATCACAAAGCAGCATATATAGCATATTCACATCATCACATATCAATCAATGTCATCCAACAACACCCAATATCATTAACTCATCCAATGATATATATCATCCAATCATTTATCATTCATAAACAAGTTTGATTCAAACTTGATTAATTTAATTAATCCTTAAATTAAATTAATCCTTACTCAAACACTTGGATTATCTTCAATCCAACTTCTTATTCATTAATTAATTACAAATTAATTAACTAACATCACTTAATTATCCATTTCAATTAATCTTCCCTGATTAATTATCACTTAATTACTTTAAGTAATTATTACTTAATTACCATATTAATTAATCATCCTGATTAATTACTTCCAAATTACACTAAGTAATTACCTCTTAATTACCTTTTAAAATTAATCAATCCTTCATTAATTATTCTTTAATTATCCTGATAATTATTCCTTAATTACCTTTAATTAATTACACCTGATTAATCACTTTTAATTAATCACACTTGATTAATTACTTTTAATTAATCATACTTAATTAATTATTTTTAATTAATCACCCTTTTATTAATTACCTTTAATTACATTTAGTAATTAAAACTAAATTATAGACTAATTATTCTTAAATTATTAATTAATTATTTTTATTAATTAATGACTACTTCATTAACTAAATTTCTTTCTTAATTAATTACTTTAACAAGTAATTAATCACTTAATTAATTTCTCTAAATCCTTTTATTAATTAATCATTAATCAAATAATTTAAATCTTTAACCAATTATTAATTAATTCTTTAATTAATAACAAAGTGATTAACTCTTAATCACATTTACCTAATTACTTTTAATAAAGTAATTAACTTTTACTTAATAACCTCTAGTAATTAACCATTTAATTACTTAATTACTTCCCAAGTAATTATATTAGATTAATCCAAAGTGATTATCTTAATTAATCACAAGTTAATTACTTAATTAACTATTTAACTTAATCATTTAAATTTAATTAAATGATTCTTAAGTTCTTATATTATAAAGATTCTTAATTAAGAAAACATTGTCTTAATTAAAACTCGATAATTAAAAATGATTAAATTATCCCAATTAACTTCACAAATGTATTTATCTTTAATTAAATCAAATTCAAAATAACTAAAGATAATCTTTATTACAATTGATTATCAAATTCTAAATCATTAAACTTTATTTAAATAAAATATAATATTTAGAAATCAATTATAATTTGAACATATTTTAAATTGAACTTTTAAATCTTTAAAATCTTTCCAAATTTATTTAATAAAGTTTAATATAAACTTTATTTCAAATCTATTTATTTTATTTTAAAACTCCCATATTTTAAAATATATAAACTTGTTTTAAAACATAACTTTGAAACAAATTTAATTTTGAAACTTGTTCAAACTTTGTTTTAAAACTTTATTTCTAAAAACAAATATTCTTTGTATTAATCATATC
Organism: Allium cepa; assembly: GCA_030765085.1. Lineage (NCBI taxonomy): Eukaryota > Viridiplantae > Streptophyta > Magnoliopsida > Asparagales > Amaryllidaceae > Allium > Allium cepa. The sequence goes on from CM060931.1 coordinate 450,134,217, forward strand.
TAACTTCTGTACTAAAGCCTGAATACCTAAATACTCGAGTAAACCCTGCTAAAAACCCGTGCCTACCCCGAGAAAGAGACACGCTAACTCCGAGTTTCACCCCACCCAAGCCTGCTTCGAGTCAGCACGCCAAAAACCCGATGCCATCTTCGAGTCTTCCACCTTCTTCTCTCCCAGAACTTTTGCAGTAACCCATAAACATGCACATGAACGTGCACGGCACAACTGACCAACGGCGATCACCACTCCGATCATCCCCAGGTCGCACTCGACCACCACATCCTTATGCAACACCCAGAAAAAATATTTCGATTGAAAATCGAAATAAAGCCCTCCATCCCAAACTGCTCAGAAAACCCATCCTCGATTCCAACCACCGCCGACCATCCCCTTCACCGGAGACCATGCCACCACCTCCGTAGCTTCCCCACAATCCCCTGGATCCTTGGCAACGCTCGCGATAATCTCCGGTATCCCCATGTTGAAGCAAAGCCCAAAAGAACAACTTCGGTACCTACAGCAAACTAAACCCTACTCACTCCATTCTCGGCCAACTCCATCCCTAATAAAATCCAATCTCATTTTTCCTATGATCCCCATTGCCCCCTTCACCTTCATGCTCAATCCTAAAACCCAGTTCATCGCCGTTCACCAAGAATCGGCCAAAAACCCTAAAACTGATTAACCCAGATACCTCACAAATTTCCAAATTAAAAATTATGGTAATCACACTAAAATTCATAATTCCCAATTGCTATTTCATACATGTAATCAAAACTCAAAATCGATTTAATAAATTTTTGACCCCATTTACCATTTTACTGTAAATTCAAAGTTTTTAAGCTAATTATCCATTTTAAAAACCTAAAAATATTTTTACATGATAGCCTACTTGATTTCAAACAACTTTTATTTACAATTCCAAGTCTAATTCGAATTTAAAATCAAGTTATTGGATTTATTATAAATTTTGAAACTGTTTCATAAACACACAGTAAAACTTTAACCCTGCAGGCATTTCAATCCATATCCAGACATGATCTTAAACAGTCACATACAAGCATGCATTTAATTCAATTCAGATATCCAAGCAACAGCATGATATTTATTCTCAATCCATGATAGAATTCAAGTTTTAAAACTGTTTTTAAAATTTATTTACTCACCTGTAAATTTTCAGAAGACAGAACTGCACTTTTGATCCGGGCTCTTTAAATTCATTTGCATGCTTCTGAATTCCATCTGCATGTTGAAGATTTACATCCTGATGCTTGATTACTGATTGTTCTTAAAAGATGAACTTGCATTAGCCTCTGATTTGAATTTCCAGCATATTTTTTCAAGTTTCTTCTCCCTTGTCATTTCCAGATTCTTTATAGTTTTCATTTTTTTTTCCTTTGTCTTGGTTATTGATCTGTATTCATTTTTGATCTTTGCTTCTTTCAGATTTGTATTCACGTTTTAGTTGAGAAGAAGAAAATCTTTTGCTAAAGAATAAAACCATCTTTTATTTACAATTAAATTTTACATTTAATTATTAAAGAGAATGACATTTGTCACCTCTTATGTCTTGATTAACTTACACCTAAGCAATTTAATTTACATTTGTCTCTAACCCATACTAAAATGTTTACAAGTGTTGTTATTGTTAAATTAATGTTTAACAAATGTTTTTAATATATAATTAATATTTTAAATGTTATTCCCTTATTAATAGTCTCTTTAAGCTACATACATACATTTATGTAATGTTAGATAATTATAAAATGCTTCCATCTTATAAAAATAGACTTTAGGCTTTCATTTTCTTAAAAACAAATTCATATAGGCATTTTTTTTTAAATAACTTGTATTTTAATCAATTTAATTTTATCATTTGTTCATAAATTGAGAAAATTAGTTTAACTCCTTACATAGATTTTTAAAACAATTTTTATCTTATTAAAAACAAAAGCTAAAATATATGTTTATAAAATAAGAAATTAACTTTATTATTTAAAATTTAAATTTCAAATATCATTTCAAAGACATTAAATCAAACTATCATTTCAAATTTCAAAACTAAATATATTCAAGTTTGAAAACTCTTATTAAATTCAAATTAATAATTTTCCTACTTCAAATATATATATACACATTTCAAATAGAAAAACATTCTAATATTAAATTTATTAATTTCCATATTAAATTTTAAAACAAATCTCAAATCACAATATACATATTCATATATATTACAATTTGAATATAAAGTTTTATTACATTAAAAACTTCTTATTTACCATAATAAATATTTTCAAATCAGATTATTATAAACTTTCAAAAGAATTTAATCTTGCCTATTCATAATGTTAGGAAAATATTAATAGATATTAACAAATTATTATTTTCAGCCTTTAAAATAAATTTAACTTGTCAATTTATAATATAAAATGATCAAATCAATTTAATTATTATCAAAGATTATTAAATTGATATTGCTCAAAATTCCGAGTCGTCACATTCCTCCGCCTTGAAAGAATTTCGTCCCCGAAATTTAAAAGCAAAGATAATTTAATAACCCAGCTAAAGAATTTAAATTTTAAATTAGCAATCATACAATCAATCATACACTACCAATCATAGCAACCAATTCAAACAAACAATTTTGTCTATCCAGACAAAATTCTGAATAGAACTTCCTAATATTATCAAGAGTTTCCAGATACCTATACTGGAATACTCGCTCTACAGAATCTTAAGTAACTACACTATTAAAACCAAGAACTCCCTCATCTGATCCTACAAATCTGAACAAGATATCAGACTAAACTCAAAACCAACTCAACTACCAATCCTACTGAACTGCTGATTCTATCACTCAAAGAACCATACATATATTCCTCAGAGATATAATGAATTCCAATTATCCGAACTGGCAATTCAATCTTGTAAATCAAAATCTAATCTCTAGAGAACACAGATAAAACTCCAAAATATCACCAGAGCGAACTCTCCAGTTTTACCCAGTCTTATATCCCCTTTGATCGGATAAAACTAAAGCAATATCCAAATTCCAGCTTCACATTCCAAATCTCCTTAATTCTTAACTGCACAACTCTTCAGATGCTCTGAGTCACCTCCAATATTCCTGATCAGCCTAACCCTTGCTGATTGCTTCAAGAAACAAACTGGACCAACTCAAACCAAACCTCCAGGTCCTTCACAACAAAATGGCTCTCCCAAAATAATTTGCTGAAATCCAATCCACAAACCTTATTCCACAAGCATTAGTGATTTCAAACCTATATCTCATATCTGAATAGCCAAACAGTTGCACCTGACAACCTTACCTTCAAATCCAGAAAATTCCTTCATACTTGAATTTCCTGTAGAAATCCCTTACTGCAACTCCCGGTTGTTCTCATTCCAGAATAACTGCCAACTCGCTTCCGCTGCACAACTCTGATCTAGAGCAGATAAGAATGCTATCGAAGAACACAAGCAAAATCTTAACTTAGAATAAGATGATCAATCCTTCTCCAAAGAATCTAGAGCTGCCTCACCAAACTCTTCTCGCTCTAAGAGTCATCCTACTACAAGGTTGAACCATCAAAATTGCTCCTGGAAACCCAAGTCGATAAGAAAACTTAATCTCCGATTCAGGTCAGCTTCTGAATTTCTAAAAAACATCTAGAAAATCTCCGACTACTTTCATAGATTTCACCTCTACTTGAGATGCCTCAATCTCAATCCAAAGAATACTCCAAGATCTCCAAACTAATCGCAAGTCACTTTTGCGATTCCACTCAGTTCAGATTCCAAAGAACTATCTTCCCAACTAAAACAACTTTCCTAATCAAGATAAATCTTTCCAGAATGGTTTACCTACCAGAAAAACTGATAGATCACTTCCAACAAATATCCTACTCTGCTGAGCTTCCCGAAGAAAAGAATAAGCCTTCACTATCTGCCTGGTCTGCCGATAGTAGAATCCCAAAGATTACTGAATCATCAAAGAAATAGATTCATGCTACTGCTTCCAAACTTCACTTCAATGATACTACAAAGCCAAAAGATCTTCCTTAACTAGAAGCTTCTTGAAATACCAAACTAACATCCAATTCTTGTAAAACATCCTTGAGACGAGTATACATCTCCTCAAAGAGACTCGGCTCATAATCAAACATCAACCACTTATCTTCTTAAGGAAACAATTGAGACCATGTCTGAAATGAGGTAACTCATCGACCTTAGTCTCAAACTTCAATATAGACAAGATACCCTTACTTGAGATCCAGAGAATCTCTAAACATCCGAATCTTCACTGCAGTAGACATCACAGTTCCCTTAGCTCCATCTAAATCTGGCTCCAAAAGAAACATCTTCAGAACCATCTATGGAAACTGCATCCCATCACTCAGATATTCCTTCTTGAAGCTATCAAGATACCACCACTTACTTCTCCTCAGCGGACAACTCAACTCTTGGAAATCCCGCTCACTAGAGAGCAAATCATCCTCAAACTCCAAGAATATACTCCAATTCTTGAAAATACTTTCTCTGGACTCAAAGAAATCCTTTCACCAATCTACAAAACTTATTCGAGACTGTATTAGGTCTACAATCTCAATAAACACCTCCAACCACAACATATAAACCTCTTCCATTAGTGGTAGTCATGTTCCACACACCCCTACCTTATCTACCTTTATAACCTATGTTGGAAAATCCGAACAGATAACCCAACAGATTAGGTAGTTATATATAAATATATATATATATAAAAATTACAAGTACGCTCTCTCAAGATAGACACCACTCCAGAGCCTAGGTATTCACTCAACCTAACGCTCTGATACCAGCTGCAGCGACCCGACGTTCCACTCCCGGAAAATCGCATCACTAATTAAGAAAGAAAGGGATAGAAGAAGAAAAGAAAGAGAAGAAAAAGAAAACAACACATCAGAATCTCACAACGGAACGATTTAAATATAATATAGAACATATACATAGTATCATATACATCAGAGTTCACAACTTAACATCTCAAATTTAGACAGTTATAACATTTCTGTCTAATATAATACAAGACATCAACACAGAATACCACACAGCGGAAACTCTAACCATATATCTACACGCTGAAGCCTCCTGCTCCAAAGCTCCTCCAGATTTCGTCAAGGAATAACCTGAATCACTTGACTACTCATATACAATATGAGTACCCAAGAGTTTAATAAAACAGAAAATAAACACTCGGGTCAGACAGGGGTCTGGTGTGAGTAAACGTTTTAAGATTGCTTAACTTAAGAAAATCCTTTGAAAACAAAAGGTATCACGTAAGACTTCCCACACATAAACATGGAAAAGTTTTTACCTTACGCTAACCAAAACATTTGATAGGAAATCCAGTGATATTATAATAGTGTCTAGGGTTTTCAAGTAAATATGAAATAGCCGAAATTGTTACATCTATTAAATTCCAGCTACTAGCCACAAAAGTGGGTAATACAAACAAAACCGTAGGGTCTTGTAGGGAAAATGGGTTTCCATCAATGGCAGGGCTACTGGGGTACCGCCTGTCACAGTACGTGGCCTAGATCACCGTACCGAGGATTACTCCCTTCATCCCCTGCAACACAAGGCCGGGACCATTCCTTACTGAACAGCCCCGAACAAGACCACCCCGCAGTTGGCTGCAGTTCCAACTGCCCACTAAGCCGAAATATAAAGGGACATCTAGACAGGGATGTATCTCGCTCACCAGTGGGAGCGACCCACGAAGCCTTGCTGCACCTTCCCTGTTTTAGCCATTCCCGGTTGATGAGGCTTGAGGCTGCGATTACCTTTATAGGACCAATTATCTTAGAATGCTCATCGTCCGCCCGACGATGTGCTGAAAGCATTCAATCCATACAAGTTCGTTCCGGGTTCGAAAGAAACCGAACGCACTATCTCGTTGCACTCATTTTGGAATCACCCTCAGAGTCAACGACCATAGCCCTTGCACTCTAAATCTCCATCTCGAATCTATAAGCACTATTCCGTCAAACTCATTACGGAATCACCCACAGAGTTATACTGACGTATAGCCCTTACACCTCGAGTCTTCACTTGCTCCACTAGGATTAACGACCTAACGTTTAAATGGAATCGATGTGGTTTTCGGATATTCAAATATGGAAACCCGATCCCAGTCTCACCAAAACCAAACGCCATTTTAATGTCCAAGTTATACTTAAGGGATTTAAACAATAGATATTTAGAAATATCACTTAACATAAATGGGTGTATTCACAACACAGATAGATAATCATCTATTATCACATGCATCTATACATATCACAAAGCAGCATATATAGCATATTCACATCATCACATATCAATCAATGTCATCCAACAACACCCAATATCATTAACTCATCCAATGATATATATCATCCAATCATTTATCATTCATAAACAAGTTTGATTCAAACTTGATTAATTTAATTAATCCTTAAATTAAATTAATCCTTACTCAAACACTTGGATTATCTTCAATCCAACTTCTTATTCATTAATTAATTACAAATTAATTAACTAACATCACTTAATTATCCATTTCAATTAATCTTCCCTGATTAATTATCACTTAATTACTTTAAGTAATTATTACTTAATTACCATATTAATTAATCATCCTGATTAATTACTTCCAAATTACACTAAGTAATTACCTTTTAAAATTAATCAATCCTTGATTAATTATTCTTTAATTATCCTGATAATTATTCCTTAATTACCTTTAATTAATTACACCTGATTAATCACTTTTAATTAATCACACTTGATTAATTACTTTTAATTAATCATACTTAATTAATTATTTTTAATTAATCACCCTTTTATTAATTACCTTTAATTACATTTAGTAATTAAAACTAAATTATAAACTAATTATTCTTAAATTATTAATTAATTATTTTCATTAATTAATGACTACTTCATTAACTAAATTTCTTTCTTAATTAATTACTTTAACAAGTAATTAATCACTTAATTAATTTCTCTAAATCCTTTTATTAATTAATCATTAATCAAATAATTTAAATCTTTAACCAATTATTAATTAATTCTTTAATTAATAACAAAGTGATTACCTCTTAATCACATTTACCAAATTACTTTTAATAAAGTAATTAACTTTTACTTAATAACCTCTAGTAATTAACCATTTAATTACTTAATTACTTCCCAAGTAATTATATTAGATTAATCCAAAGTGATTATCTTAATTAATCACAAGTTAATCACTTAATTAACTATTTAACTTAATCATTTAAATTTAATTAAATGATTCTTAAGTTCTTATATTATAAAGATTCTTAATTAAGAAAACATTGTCTTAATTAAAACTCGATAATTAAAAATGATTAAATTATCCCAATTAACTTCACAAATGTATTTATCTTTAATTAAATCAAATTCAAAATAACTAAAGATAATCTTTATTACAATTGATTATCAAATTCTAAATCATTAAACTTTATTTAAATAAAATATAATATTTAGAAATCAATTATAATTTAAACATATTTTAAATTGAACTTTTAAATCTTTAAAATCTTTCCAAATTTATTTAATAAAGTTTAATATAAACTTTATTTCAAATCTACTTATTTTATTTTAAAACTCCCATATTTTAAAATATATAAACTTGTTTTAAAACATAACTTTGAAACAAATTTAATTTTGAAACTTGTTCAACCTTTGTTTTAAAACTTTATTTCTAAAAACAAATATTCTTTGTATTAATCATATCTAACTTCTGTACTAAAGCCTGAATACCTAAATACTCGAGTAAACCCTGCTAGAAAACCCGTGCCTACCCCGAGAAAGACACACGCTAACTCCGAGTTCCACTCCACCCAAGCCTGCTACGAGTCAGCACGCCAAAAACCCGATGCCATCTTCGAGTCTTCCACCTTCTTCTCCCCCAGAACTTTTGCAGTAACCCATAAACATGCACATGAACGTGCACGGCGCAACTGACCAATGGCGATCACCACTCCGATCATCCCCAGGTCGCACTCGACCAACACATCCTTATGCAACACCCAGAAAAAATATTTCGATTGAAAATCGAAATAAAGCCCTCCATCCCAAACTGCTCAGAAAACCCATCCTCAATTCCAACCACCACCGACCATCCCCTTCACCGGAGACCATGCCACCACCTCCGTAGCTTCCCCACAATCCCCTGGATCCTTGGCAAAGCTCGCGATAATCTCCGGTATCCCCATGTTGAAGCAAAGCCCAAAAGAACAACTTCGGTACCTACAGCAAACTAAACCCAACTCACTCCATTCTCGGCCAACTCCATCCCTATAAAATCCAATCTCATTTTTCCTATGATCCCCATTGCCCCCTTCACCTTCATGCTCAATCCCGAAACCCAGTTCATCGCCGTTCACCAAGAATCGGCCAAAAACCCCAAAACTGATTAACCCAGATACCTCACAAATTTCCAAATTAAAAATTATGGTAATCACACTAAAATTCATAATTCCCAATTGCTATTTCATACATGCAATCAAAACTCAAAATTGATTTAATAAATTTTTGACTCCATTTACCACTTTACTGTAAATTCAAAGTTTTTAAGCTAATTATCCATTTTAAAAACCTAAAATTATTTTTAGATGATAGCCTACTTGATTTCAAACAACTTTTATTTACAATTCCAAGTCTAATTCGAATTTAAAATCAAGTTATTGGATTTATTATAAATTTTGAAACTGTTTCATAAACACACAGTAAAACTTTAACCCTGCAGGCATTTCAATCCATATCCAGACATGATCTTAAACACTCACATACAAACATGCATTTAATTCAATTCAGATATCCAAGCAACAACATGATATTTATTCTCAATCCATGATAGAATTCAAGTTTTAAAACTGTTTTTAAAATTTATTTACTCACCTGTAAATTTTCAGAAGACAGAACTGCACTTTTGATCCAGGCTCTTTAAATTCATTTGCATGCTTCTGAATTCCATCTGCATGTTGAAGATTTACATCCTGATGCTTGATTACTGATTGTTCTTAAAAGATGAACTTGCATTAGCCTCTGATTTGAATTTCCAGCATATTTTTTCAAGTTTCTTCTCCCTTGTCATTTCCAGATTCTTTATAGTTTTCATTTTTTTTCCTTTATCTTGGTTATTGATCTGTATTCATTTTTGATCTTTGCTTCTTTCAGATTTGTATTCACGTTTTAGTTGAGAAGAAGAAAATCTTTTGCTGAAGAATAAAACCATCTTTTATTTACAATTAAATTTTAAATTTAATTATTAAAGAGAATGACATTTGTCACCTCTTATGTCTTGATTAACTTACACCTAAGCAATTTAATTTACATTTGTCTCTAACCCATACTAAAATGTTTACAAGTGTTGTTATTGTTAAATTAATGTTTAACAAATGTTTTTAATATCTAATTAATATTTTAAATGTTATTCCCTTGTTAATAATCTCTTTAAGCTACATACATACATTTATGTAATGTTAGATAATTATAAAATGCTTCCATCTTATAAAAATAAACTTTAGGCTTTCATTTTCTTAAAAACAAATTCATATAGGCATTTTTTTTAAATAACTTGTATTTTAATCAATTTAATTTTATCATTTGTTCATAAATTGAGAAAATTAGTTTAACTCCTTACATAGATTTTTAAAACAATTTTTATCTTATTAAAAACAAAAGCTAAAATATATGTTTATGAAATAAGAAATTAACTATTATTTAAAATTTAAATTTCAAATATCATTTCAATCAAACTATCATTTCAAATTTCAAAACTAAATATATTCAAGTTTGAAAACTCTTATTAAATTCAAATTAATAATTTTCCTATTTCAAAAATATATATACAAATATATATACACATTTCAAATAGAAAAACATTCTAATATTAAATTTATTAATTTCCATATTAAATTTTAAAACAAATCTCAAATCACAATATTTATATTCATATATATTACAATTTGAATATAAAGTTTTATTACATTAAAACCTTCTTATTTACCATAATAAATATTTTCAAATCAGATTATTATAAACTTTCAAAAGAATTTAATCTTGCCTATTCATAATGTTAAGAAAATATTAATAGATATTAACAAATTATTATTTTCAGCCTTTAAAATAAATTTAACTTGTCAATTTATAATATAAAATGATCAAATCAATTTAATTATTATCAAAGATTATTAAATTGATATTGCTCAAAATTTCGGGTCGTCACACTAATAGACTTGAGTTTTTATTTTTATCGAAATCCAGGCCTATTAAGATGCGGATTATTAAAATACTTGCTTATATTCTTTCTGATACATATTGTTGCTAGTTACTTGGTAGATAGATTAACTTGACACCTTTCATATCATGTTAATTTCTTTTGTAAGGTTAAACATATATGAGTAATCTTAGTTGGTAAGCTAATACGTAGTAATCGAGAATACAGCCATTCAAACTTGACAAATGGGCTTTCGAGTTGAGTGGAGTCGTTTTGTAACATAACAGTTTTATGTCGGAATCAGAAGGTCGGCATTCTTACGACCACTGTATCAAATGCCGCATAATCGAATGTCGGAAAACCGAATTGTTAGGTTAAAAAGAAGAGGTAGAAGAAAAGATAGAAGAACTAAGGAAACAGAACAGAAACAATATCAGAAATCTCACATATCGCAGCGGAACAACGTATAATAGATAAATGAATAATATTTAAAACAAAGAACTATATCAGTTATTACATTACATTATCATCAGAGTGTACAACAACAATATACAACACAATACAAGAATGGACAACTATACAAACATGTCCCTACAAGTGAATTATATATCGGAAAGATAATATCATATACAAGTAATACGCCTCGCCATCCAGCTCGCCACTTGGGCTCCATAGCACTTCTGAATCCAGAATAACCTGATAACCTGACTCTAGACTTTCCGTGTGGAAAATTATAGGCACCCAGAGTTTAGGAAGAGAACAATAAACTCCAGGTCAGTCATGGGACTGGTGTGAGAACCTAAAACAGTTATTTATCTTTAAAACAACAACAACAATAGAAGTGAAAATATCCGCAATGCTTTTGGAAAATGAAACTACCATAAGACCTCCCCGCACACACACAATGCAAACGCAGAAATGGAGGAGATTTCTCCTTATGATAGTCAAAGATGCTTACTACGCAAAAATCAAATCATTTTTGATATTATTATTAGTGCATAGTGTAGAAAAAAAATCATTTCGAAAGTAAAGATATAAATCTTAGCCAACATACGACCATTATCGTATGCCTGTTATAGCTACCATGTTCAATAGCAGGTTACCGCCACATTCCATGGCAGGTTATACAACTAAAACCGTAAAAGGCTCGTATTGTTTCTTTGGATTTTCCAACAAATGGTCAGGCTAAGGAACTTCCTACTGCCACATGGGATCGCCTCTGGCGGGACGTCCCGAGAACTTAACCAGCTCTCTGCCAACACAAGGCCGGGTTACCTCTGTAACTAGGTAACTACTACACGAATATGCCACCCCCGGTCCTTTGGGACCTTTATCCGAGGGCCCTCGATCACCAAGCAACAACCACACAGAAAAATGAGATTGGAGCAACCACACAGGTCAAGCATCAGGGCTCCATACCTGACACCACCCTTTTCCAGAAGGGAATGACATACCCTAAAGGGAGCGACCCTCATAACCTTGCCGCATATTCCTGTTTTGACCATTTCCGGGGTGTGAGGTCCGACGAAGTCTCGTCCACAAAGCTACGCTTTTTCACAAAGCCACGCTTTGATCAACAAATAATCAATAAATAATCATCACACAACAACACTCAGCATGTCACATTACCAAATTGGGAATATATCGTTGATAACCTTCAACTACAAAACCTCTAAAGGTGTTAAGCTAAGAGAATAAATTCTCCGCCACCAACGGAAGTGTATTTGAAAGAAATCTGCTTTATATCTCAAAATGTAATGTCAGACATGTAACCATACAAGTCTGTTACGGGCTCGAACAGAACCGAAGGCACTTCAAAAGAAGCCCTTGCAATCCGGGTATTCACAATCCCAATCGAATTTCCCATCACAAAGGAAATCTCCATACCGTAGCTAACGGTGTAGAGACAATCGATAGGTCATCCTATCGTTTTCACAAATACCCGGTCCTCACCACCGGTCTTCAATGTTATCCATTACGTCGTATCACTATTCGAAATGGGTAGTCCGAATAACGATTGCAATAATTTAAAAATAAGTGTAGCATTCAATTTCAACCAATTCACAACAAATAACCACTCAAGGGTCAATATTGATAGTCGGTTATTTAACTATCAATCAATATTCACAACATAACCCGAATTCAAATAATTTCCCAAATTATTTATTTTCAAAAATATCTTTACAAAATATAATTTCCACACTTCAACCATTTGAAAATCGATTTCAAATCAATTTACACCCTTACAACTTTCATTTCAAAAATGGTTCATTTAAACCAATTAAATAAATCCTTACCGATTTATTAAATTTACGTTCCAAATTCGTAAATTTATTCCCACACTTCAAAATAAATCAATGTTTATTTTTAAACAAATTTCCCTTTCTTTTATAAATTCCATAGTGAATTTACCTTTCCAAAATATATATGAATATATGATTTCCAAATCGATTTCTAATATTCATTTTCAATTTATCTTTAAAAGATAAAATCTCAAAACATTCACTTCATATTGGAAAAACATTTCCATACTTATCTAATAATAAGTAATTCACCAATCTATTTATTTTCAACATTTTGAAAATATTCAATATACTTAAATCTAAATCAAGTATATATTTTATTCTTTAAGGAAAACGTTCACTTAAACACATTTATTTGGGTCAAAACGAATGTTGCGTAAAACATCGTTACGACAACCCAAAACCACTAGTATAGGGATTCGAAATTTAGATAGATATATAAACCCCAATACTATTCAACACTTTTCCTTTCGGAAATCATTTACTATAACAACAGTGTTATAGTCCACCATTTCCTTATATTTCTCGAAAACGTCTATTTCAACAATGAATGTTGAAATCTATGTATTCGATACTTTATACATTTTAAAACATCTTTAAATCATTTTAATTCTATTTAAAATATCACTTTCCAAAAATATTTCTTTAATATATTATTCACCGTCCAAAATCGCGAATATATCTCCTTTAATAATCTATAATAATTAAACTTATTAAAATAAGTCGATTTCGGATTTATAAAACAACATTTATAAATTCCATTTATATTTTATAACAACTTCAACTTATAAAATCACTTTATTAACAAATTCTATCCATATTCCATTTATACGCCAAAATCCAATTTATAAGTTAATTACTTATAAATATTTTATTTTGCAAAGTCTATTCTTTATATAACTTCACAATTTATAAATCTATAGATTTCATCCACTTATGAAATCTATTTATATTTCATTTTAATACTTACAAAAACTCGTTTTATAATTCCAATAAAATTAATTTATAAATATCAATTTCATAAATATTTTATATAAATCACTCATAATAATTTAAAAATCCCAATTTAACCCATTTTATAAATTAATCAACTACTTATTTCAAAAATCACATTTCGGTTGAATTTCACAAAAATCATAATTTTATAACATAAACATTTCAACGTTTATTTATTTAAAATGAATCAATTCCAAAATTAAATTTTATTATGAATTCTCAACTTAAACTTTCAGAAATCCAATTTAATTCATTTTCGGCGTCTAACGATACCAAAACATATTCGGCTAAAATTTAGCCTTTAACGATTTCAATCACAAAGATAATAACGCAGATTATAAATAGTTCAATAAATAGATCAACACACAACATTGAAACAAATTCAAATATTTGAGGAATCCAGTTGGATCCCTCCAACCTGTTTCCCTGCATCCAAAGATGTTAGCACAATACCAATTCCGCTTCGAGACGAAATATCGCGGTATATGGGATTTGTAAAATACTATCCGTTATTATGCGGCGCAATAGGGTCTCATCCGCTATATAATGCGGAAAAATCAACTCCAGGTACATATATAATACCAATTCCATACAAGTTGGAATTATCGCGGTATATGTTTTTAATAAATAACATCCGCTTAATATACGGCGTATATGGTCTACTTAACACAATAGATAACAAATTATCATCCAATCACACAATCAAGCAATTTTAAATTCAACTATTTAAAATTTAAATCGAAACAATTCGATTGAGTGAGAAGTTCTCACCTTGAGTTTCCGATAATAGTTCTAGCGTTTTATTTCGAATAAAATTAAACTTACGTTTAATTTTCTCCGAAATTTTCACTAGCTCCAAACGACTCCAAACCGGCTCCATTGCGTAGTGCTCGACGAAATGATTGCAACGCAAGTCGTTTCGTGAAATTCCGACCTCGTATGAAAGAGTTACACTATTTTAAAGTTTACACAAATTAAAATATAATTAATTTACACTTTTATTTCCAATTTTAACCTAATTGAATCAAGGCCGTGCGTTTTGCAATTGAAAATCTGGGCCGCTCCTTTTACTTCTTCTTCCTACAGGTAACGCACGCGCAAGATAACCTAAAGCCGCCATCAAACCCTAATTCACGCGGCCAAACTACTCGACTTCACGACGATCCGCCAACTCCACTTCGACGAGCAATGTCGACTCCATCTTCGGCCAAGAGCATAGCAAGCTCGGCCTCCCCCTGATGTTGGAAATCATGCGCGAAACGTGGATGAACGCGGCGCCATAACTCCACCTCTGGTCGACGATAGTCGATCTCCACCATTAGATTTATAGAGCTCGTTGACCTCTACAATGTCGTAGTTGAACATTTCTTGAATTGATTTGTGGATTGGGAGGAATCAATGGAAGAACGAGAACAAATTTTCGGCCATTGAATGTTTTAAGCGGCGGCCTGAAACCCTAGGGCTTAATGTTTGCAAATGAGAATATAGCAAGTCCTTTTATAGAAAATTCGCCAAAACACTATTCATCTTCAATTTTTCGAACTCCAAATCTCGCGCGGTGACTGGCGTTTCTATGGTTTACCCCGCGTTCTGGACATAATGGAATATGTTCGGAGGCTAATTCGATCATATGTGCGAGTTACGGCAATAAATGATCAATTTTAAATTAAATCGATTTAAACTAATTTCTATGCGTTTTAGCTTGCCCCGGACAAACGGTAAATCCGATTGACACAAAAATAGAAACCATACAATAATATAACATTACGGATCCGATGAAACTAGTTTCGTCGAAATCCGAGACTGTTTGAAAAATGACTATTTTCACTAGTCGATTAAATATTAAAATATTCAATTTTCTGCAATTTAATTTTAATTCAATTTTAAAAGTTCACAAACATTATTCCAACTCCAATATGATTTAATATAACTTTATAAATCATTTTTAATCACATTTAACCTGATTTCCAATTATTTACGCAATTTCAAATATTAATTGCCGATTTAATTATCCAATTAAATCTAAATATTCTAAAAATAAATTATTCGACTTATAAATTTTACTTGTTAATATTTAAATATCTGAATTTCAAATGACAGAAATTCTAGGTCGTTACAAACTTCCCCCTTCAAAGAATTTCGTCCTCGAAATTGCCAAGTAAGAAAAAGTTACATAATCCATTAACTTTCCAAAACAAACAATTCAAATTGGATTTTTTTTCAAATCTCTTAACTGTTTAACTTTCTCAAATTCATAGTTAAACTTCTTACAAAATATTTACTAAGTTTTCAAATCCATATATAGTTATCTTTTCAAAATCAACTATATCGTTTAATCTTTAACTTCAAATCAAAACTTAGTTTTGAAGAAAACAAATTCAAAATTTCCCGAAAATTTTCTAACGCCTTAAATTTTTAAAAAATTTCGCCAAAACCTCCTTTGTACGGAGGAGCTTTTACAATATCACAATAGATATAAATATATATACATCGACCCACCCGGTCGAAAAAACAGAAAAACAGTTCATATTTCCTATTTTTATTGCGTAGGCGTACCTTTTTAGCATTTTTAAGCAATGCAGTTATTTATTTAGCATTTTGCGCAACCCAAATCCCGCTAACGGTAGCCCCGGTAGCTGTACTTACTCAATATAAACACGTAAGTGACATATGTAAGAAGTTATTAACATTTTACTCTTTTAAACAACTACAACACATGCATATTAAAAGAAATGCATACCAAATAAGGCTTATATGCAACTTATATGATTTCAACATTACTTGCAATTGTTTACAGCCAATCCATATACAACGACATTCAATTATTCATTCTCAATTAGTTTACATTCACTAATTTACATTCACATTGATTCACTTTCAATTCAAATCAAATTCCATAGCTTCCATTTTTATCAATTCAATTTCATTAACACTTAATGAATTATATACAATCAACCAACAATCATATAACAACCAAATCATAACCAACATAACCAAATTATTAAATTTACATTCAATTTGGTTTAACAATTTTAATTCCAATTGGTTCATATTAAATTGACTTCCATTCAATTATTCAATTTCTCAACTTCATTAGCTTTAGTGAATTAACACTTACATCAATTTTTCATATCAATTTATTTACATTCAATTGATTAATATTTAATTCATTAGTTCAATTGCTAATTACTTTAATAATATAAAGTTGAATTTCATTTATATAACTCAAGTTCAAATTCATTTAATGATTTTATTTCATTAATTCATTTTGATACCAAAATCAACTTTATTCAACATCACTTAAGTTATATTCCTTTTAAACATCATTTGTTTAACTTAACTTATATTTCCATTTCAACAACATATTTAATCCAATTAAAATCCAATTCAAATTCCAACTTCAAAGTAATTCTATTTAACTTTTACCAAAGTCAATTTTATCACTTATTCAAATTCATCCCTCGTTTTGCTTAACAAAGTTGTTTAACCATTTTAATAATTGGTTTTACTTACATCTTCACATTTAATAAGTTATACAACTTATTATTCAACTTCCAAATCTGATTTAATTTATTTAACTTCCTTTAGTTAAATTTCAAATCATACATTTTATCATACTAGTTCAAATTTATTTCAACTTTACTAAAGTTAAATTTTTATTATCTCATATTATAAGTTCAAAACTTGATAACTTATATTCATTAATTTCAACTTGGATTTTAATTTCAAATTTGTTTATCACAACAAAATTCAAATTCAATTTACTATGGTAGCAAATCCATCACACAGAAACTCGAAAATGATACTGATGATGCTGCAGTCATCACCCTTATTATTCCCCAACAACAGTAGTGAATCCAATGCTTTCAATTCTTCCAAAATTTCCTTTTATTTATAAATCACATTTATAAATCTTGTTTATATAATTTCACTATTTTCCTTTACTTATACAAGATTATTTCACAATTGTAAATCATTTCAATTATAATTCTATACTTATACAATTATCGCTCTTTTTATATAATTTATTCTTTCACAATTGTTGTTTTTATTCAGATTATTCAAACAAGTTTGATTTACTTATATATTTTCTTACATTTTCAACAATCAAACAATTCAATTTATATATACTTTAATAATTCTGAAAAATTATTCCTTTATATATAAAATATAATCGAGGTAAAATTATTTCATTTACCCAATTTAAAATGATACTATGTCGGTTTATCTCGTTTAAAAGTTTAGAAACCCCTATCGACGACACTTAGCTAGACTGCATCGACCAGAATTTATAAACAATCAACCGATAAGTCAACACAATACAAAACAATTTCATATTTCACTAACAAATTTGCGCTTATATCTATTATTACACTCAAACTCATTCTAGAGTACTGCTGACTCTATCTCTAATAAGTAATCCCCAACAGAGCCAAGGTTGTCACTTAACCATATGCTCTGATACCACATGTAACATAACGGTTTTATGTCGGAATCCGAAGGTCGGCATTCCTACGACCACTGTATCAAATGCCGCATAATCGAATGCCGAAAAACCGAATTGTTAGGTTAAAAAGAAGAGGTAGAAGAAAAGATAGAAGAAATAAGGAAACAGAACAGAAACAATATCAGAATCTCACATATCGCAGCGGAACAAGGCTCGTATTGTTTCTTTGGATTTTCCAACAAATGGTCAGGCTAAAGAACTTCCTACTGCCACATGGGATCGCCTCTGGCGGGATGTCCCGAGAACTTAACCAGCTCTCTGCCAACACAAGGTCGGGTTACCTCTGTAACTAGGTAACTACTACACGAATATGCCACCCCCGGTCCTTTGGGACCTTTATCCGAGGGCCCTCGATCACCAAGCAACAACCACACAGAAAAATGAGATTGGACCAACCATATAGGTTAAGCATTAGGGCTCCATACCTGACACCACCCTTTTCCAGAAGGGAATGACATACCCTAAAGGGAGAGACCCTCATAATCTTGCCGCATATTCCTGTTTTGACCATTTCCGGGGTATGAGGTCCGACGAAGTCTCGTCCACAAAGATACGCTTTTTCACGAAGCCACGCTTTGATCAACAAATGATCAATAAATAATCATCACACAGCAACACTCAGCTTAAACTTTCAGATTGATTATTAACTTAAACTATTTGAAATAAATTATGATTATTTCACAAAAATCATAATTTTATAACATAAACATTTCAACGTTTATTTATTTAAAATGGATCAATTCCAAAATTAAATTTTATTATGAGTTCTCAACTTAAACTTTCAGAAATCCAATTTAATTCATTTTCGGCATCTAACGATACCAAAACATATTCGGCTAAAATTTAGCCTTTAACGATTTCAATCACAAAGATAATCACGCAGATTATAAATAGTTCAATAAATAGATCAACACACAACATTGAAACAAATTCAAATGTTTGAGGAATCCAGTTGGATCCCTCCAACCTGTTTCCCTGCATCCAAAGATGTTAGCACAATACTAATTCCGCTTCGAGACGAAATATCGCGGTATATGGGATTTATAAAATACTATCCACTATTATGCGGCGCAATAGGGTCTCATCCGCCATATAATGCGGGAAAATCAACTCCAAGTACATATATAATACTAATTCCATACAAGTTGGAATTATCGCGGTATATGTTTTTAATAAATAACATCCGCTTAATATACGGCGTATAGGGTCTATTTAACACAATAGATAACAAATTATCATCCAATCACACAATCAAGCAATTTTAAATTCAACTATTTAAAATTTAAATCGAAACAATTCGATTGAGTGAGAAGTTCTCACCTTGAGTTTTCGATAATAGTTGTAGCGTTTTATTTCGAATAAAATTGAACGTGCGTTTAATTTTACCCGAAATTTTCACTAGCTCCAAACGACTCCAAATCAGCTCCATTGCGTAGTGCTCGACAAAACGATTGCAACGCAAGTCTTTTCGTGAAATTCCGACCTCGTATGAAAGAGTTACACTATTTTAAAGTTTACACAAATTAAAATGTAATTAATTTACACTTTTATTTCCAATTTTAACCTAATTGAATCAGGGCCGTGCGTTTTGCAATTGGAAATCTGGGCCGCGCCTTTTACTTCTTCTTCCTACAGGTAACGCACGCGCAAGATAACCCAAAGCCGTCATCAAACCCTAATTCACGCGGCCAAACTACTCGACTTCACGACGATCCGCCAACTCCACTTCGACGAGCAATGTCGACTCCATCTTCGGCCAAGAGCATTGCAAGCTCGGCCTCCCCTGATGTTGGAAATCATGCGCGAAATGTGGATGAACGCGGCGCCATAACTCCACCTCTGCACGACGATAGTCGATCTCCACTGTTAGATTTATAGAGCTCGTTGACCTCTACAATGTTGTAGTTGAACATTTCTTGAATTGATTTGTGGATTGGGAGGAATCAAAGGAAGAACGAGAACAAATTTTCGGCCATTGAATGTTTTAAGCGGCGGCCTGAAACCATAGGGCTTAATGTTTGCAAATGAGAATATAGCAAGTCCTTTTATAGAAAATTCGCCAAAACACTATTCATTTTCAATTTTTCGAACTCCAAATCTCGCGCGGTGACTGGCGTTTCTAGGCTTTACCCAGCGTTCCGGACACAATGGAATATGTTTCGGAGGCTAATTCGATCATCTGTGCGAGTTACGGCAATAAACGATCAATTTTAAATTAAATCGATTTAAACTAATTTCTATGCGTTTTAGCTTGCCCGGACAAACGGTAAATCCAATTGACACGAAATTTGAAACCATACAATAATATAACATTACGGATCCGATGAAACTGGTTTCGTCGAAATCCGAGACTGTTTGAAAAATGACTATTTTCACTAGTCGATTAAATATTAAAATATTCAATTTTCTGCAATTTAACTTTTAATTCAATTTTAAAAGTTCACAAACATTTTTCTAACTCCACTATGATTTAATATAACTTTATAAATCATTTTTAATCGCATTTAACCCGATTTCCAATTATTTACGCAATTTCAAATATTAAATTGCCGATTTAATTATCCAATTAAATCTAAATATTCGAAAAATAAATTATTCGACTTATAAGTTTTACTTGTTAATATTTAAAATCAATTAAATATCTGAATTTCAAATGACAGAAATTCTGGGTCGTTACACGGTTGATTAAGTGTGACTTGGATTTGCATCTAAGTAGGATTCGGTGGATGCCCAATAATGAGCAAAGACTAAGTGAATGACTTGCAGATGTTTTACATGAAGTCATTTGTGTTAGAAGTGTTTGCCCTTGTGTTAGTAAACCTTAGGTAATGGAATTGATCCTATGCGTTGCAGTAGTGTTTTCTAGGATCAGTTCATTCACATACCGGTTCATAACCCCTAGTTCGAATGTGGGGTTTCTAGGTGATTTGCACTAGCTGGACAAGATTTTTTCACTTGATTCTTAAAGGCGAGTGTGACGACCGCCCTAAACCTCCGGTACAAGTATATCTGTATAATGTGTTGTGTAGGTACGTGGTCGATGCAAAATGGTAGCCAAAGGTGAAAAGTAAAGAAAATACAAATACATAACCCATAGAACATCTCATAGCGCATAGATAATATATAATATAACAATATAGAGGTAAAACATGTGAGGCAGTGATATAGTCAAATGAACTATAAATAAGAACATCAAAGTGCATTAGATTAACGGACGATACAAAGACCGAAATAAAGAGTCTATACATCCCAGTCTCTACAATAAACTCTATAACTGCCTCTAATAATCCAAGTACTGACATAGCTCCACAGTACTGCACAGTAGATTATAAGTGATAGTAAGCTCAAATTATAGACATATGAAAGCGTAGCCTCCTGCTCGTACTTCGTATAGCTCCATGCGCTATCCAAACATGCTATCTCTAATCTACTCATTTAAAAGTATCCAAGGTAATAAGAAGCAAAAATAAAACCTCGAGTTTAGTGTGAACAATATATCATCTCAAAATACTATAAAACTCGTAAATAATTACTAGGGTATAGGGTATGAACAACCGTACCTAACATGTCCCTGCATCCAAAGAGTTAGCACATAAACATAGTATACGCTAAACTACTATCACAAGAGGAAGATATGGGGTATAGAGATATCACACAGCATATCAAACACATAACAAACATGGCATCCATCACAAAGCTTCGCATCTCTCACTCAAATGCTTCGAATGTACGATAAATCTATTAGATGCTCAACTCATTGCTAACGCAGATGGCAAAGGACTGGATACACGCAGACGTCCAGATATATGGGTACATGTAGACTATCCTGGGTACATACAGA
Source organism: Allium cepa (assembly GCA_030765085.1). Taxonomy (NCBI): domain Eukaryota; kingdom Viridiplantae; phylum Streptophyta; class Magnoliopsida; order Asparagales; family Amaryllidaceae; genus Allium; species Allium cepa. The sequence goes on from CM060931.1 coordinate 450,156,134, forward strand.
CGACCCTATTCCAACAATGAGCATCACAACCATAAAGTTATCCATCTATCCCTTAGCATATGTACTAACAGTAGAACTATCCCAAGATGCTCAACCCTTGCACACAAAGATGGCTAAGGATTGGATACACAGTAGACGTCCAAATACATTGGTACACAAAGATTACCATGTCCTCCTCATAAGCATCACAACTTCACATTCTACTCTGCGACCTATTACACAGAACCCGTCCTTTCGGTGCATCACTAGATGCTATAGTCACTCACCACATCGAGTCATCATACTTCCTTGGTTTCTATACCAAGGTCATCTCGAGCTAGCCCAGAGTCACCCATCCCTGCTCCAAACTAGCTCCCAAAATCCTCAAACAACTCCCGCTCCAAGTATTTCCCCAAGTCTATAGCCAAACCTCATGCTCCATCACTGTTCGGCCCGACCTTTGCATGAGCCAAGCCAGACACACGAACCGAACCAAGCATGAAGCACGACGTAACAGACCAATCTGACTTTGCCGCCTAGACCTGAGCTAGATCCTAATGTCGAACCGAGTTCCGTGTTCAATCATCGAACCACCACCTACTAAGCAACCTACATCGACCAAAGCCGGACCATCACCCACTAAACCGAATATCTTGCTCGGCCACTGAACCCCCACCCCCATCAAATTGGATATCTTAATCGACCACTAGTCCAACCTCTCCACCAAACCGACTTCCATGCTCGGTCGCCGCACCCATTCCTCGTCGAACCATCAATTGTCGAAACGAGCATGCCGAACTGAGCATGCCGAACTGAAATACTATAGCTCTTTCATCACTTCAACATCGCGGTGATTCTATCGCTACACTAAATGCTTCGACCCTCGTGTATCGTCGATGCAAATGATATGACTCCAAACACTCTAGAACTGATCTATCAAACTCCATCTCCATGGTTCCAACATCTGGTTCGCTCTCATGAGCGTTTTCAACCATACAAGCATATAAACAAGCACCATACATGCACCAAACAATATTCAAACATGTAAATCACACAATCAATCATAGCAATCATCATACAATGTGTATACAATATAGCCAAACATCTACCAAGGCAATCACATATCCAAATAACATGTCTAAAACACAAAAAATCAACTTATTCACGTTTTTACTGTAGGTTGGGTTTTAAAATAACATTAAAACTTAATTTAAACCTTATATAACTAGATCCAAAATATGTTAAAACCTATAGATACATATATAGTAAGTTGAGAGATGATAAATCACTCATCTAAATCTCCAATATCCAAATTTTGCATGCAAATCGAGATAAATCCAAAAAGTGAATGGCTAAGGTGTAATTTTTCTTCCCCAAAAATGTAAATTTGAAGATCTCTAATGAATCTCCTTACAATATATCATCGATCTATGATTTAGACTTGATATAGAGGAGGAAAGAGAATGTTTTGAATGGAGAATGTGTTAATATAGGCTCAGATCTATGGGAAAAGGTGTCAAAGTGATTTGTAGAAAGGTTCGGCCACATAGAGTCTCCAAACTTGAAATGGGTTAGTGGGCTTGCCCCCCAAACCACTAATCACCCACTAAATTGCTCCAAAAAATGTCAATATTTAAACAGCCATATCTCCTAGTTAGAAAGTCCAAATCACTATTATGACTATTCTACGGAAAAGGAAACCATCATATCTTTCTAATGAAAATGGTCTTGGACTCTAGTTCGATTCCTATCAAAAGTTATAGACAATACAAGTTTCAAAGGTAAAATCATCTGGAAAAATTCTAAAGATAGCGAATGCCACTAATAGGCATTTCTCAAAGTTATAGAGTCAGACCACGTATAAATTTAAAAATAATATATTACGATCCTCCGATACGTAAAATACGGGTCATCGCAGTGAGCACCTAAGTCGGATTCTTGAGGTAATTTAGAGATTGTTGTTGCACGACTCGAGGCATGCGAGGAAATTTCAATAGTCAGACCAAGGAACCGAATCAGAGTTCGCACGAGAAGGTCAGGTGACCAACTTTAGCATAACAAAGAAATTGCACAAGCAAACAAATGATAGGATCGATCGAGCATCGTATATTATTTTAGATCATATTTATTTATTATAAGTTATAAATGGTATAGTTAGGATAGCTTGTGATAGTTCATAGAAAGACTTCTCGACTAGTTTTGTGATGATACGAATAATCTTCTAAGTGGTAACATGATACTTTCCTAGGCGAGCGTCGTAGTACACTTAGTGTATTATCCTTATTAGCATTATGCGATTGTGGTGAGTTTGGACCCGAGCGAGCCCAATGTTTGTAGATCTACATTTAATGATGATTTAATTAGTTAATTTTTCTCCTTGTGACTTCTATTGGGAAAAAAAGGAAACTTGAAACTTAGATTGCTGGATTTACTCGAGATTTGAGAGGAACGATTGTCCAACGTATCGTGTAAGTTTTCTTTTTCATAGCGGAAGGTGTAATAGTCTTATATGTATTGCATTCATGAAAAGAGTTGCACAGGAATTCTGTTCATCTTGGATGTCGAACAGCCTCATGAGCATTTATAGCTTGACGCACATTTTTGGTATTATTGATTATTGTAACAAGCCAAAATTTGAGCTATAATAATTAATTAACGAATTAATTAAACGATAAAATAAATTTGTAAAATTGTTAGAGCTATGCAGTTGCAACATTGGGTCCGTGGTGATTTTCTGATCAATTTCCATATATCACTAGTCGAAATCCGAGCTAGTATGGAGAAGTTACGAGTGAAAGAAGAACTCATAATTTAATAAACTAAAATGAAAAAGGAAAAAAAAAGGAACGACCCTAAGATAGACCCCTACATTGGTTAGGTCAACCAATAGGTCGCCCCTAATGTACAAAGATCGATGCATAGGTTAACTCGCACCTTTGCCTGGACGTGAAAACATACAGGTACGAGTCGATAACCATGTTTTGCAATTTTCGTCAAATCTCGTGCGTTCTTAGTTGCATCCGATGGTTCCTAGCGAGCCTATGACATGGTTACACCAGAATTAATCTTCAAATTCGACGGTCAGAGATTTCTAAGTCACACTATAAATAAGACCCTAGACCTGGCTATTTTTCTCATTCAGATTTTCTCCTAATTGGATTCATTGCCTAAGGCTGCATCCTAAACAGAAAAAATTTCTAGGGAGAAGATCTTTTTAATAAAAATATTCTACGCCCTAAAAGTGGATCCAGGAAGGCCAAGGATTAAATGTAAGGCCATGGATTAAATGTAAGAACCACAGGTGAGTGTTTTGTAATTATTTTAGATTTTTAAGTAATTTAAAATAATAGGGTTCTCGATTGTTGTAGTTTTTCTACAATTTTAAGATAGTTTTTATATAAGTTTATTTACAGTCAGTTTTTAAGTAAACTTCAGAAGTCGTTTTCAGTCTATTTTTATTCAGCTATTTTATTCAGTTATTTACAATTATTTACATTTATTTACATTTGTTTTAAGTTGGAATTTAGCATGTAAATGCTAATTTCTTTTTAGAGAGATTTAATCCCTTTTTACGTTAATAAATTAAAAAGAGAAAAATTCACTAATATGGATCAAAATAGAAAAATACTAAATTTACAGAAATTAGATGCAAAATAAGAAAAGCTGAAATAAAAATAGAGATGGACTGAAAAAGGCAAATTTAAGATATTTGCAGGCACAATTAAAACAAGTGGTTATAACTAAAAAGAGAAAATAGAAGAATAACAAGTGCAAGAACAATTATAACATATATTATAATTATAAAGAAAGAAATAATAGAAGAGGTTTATTTTAAAACTTAGATCTTGTTAATAAGCAAATATGGCAGAAATAAAAGAAGATGCTTATTTGAAAATTTAAATCTTGTTAATAAAGAGGCTTATTTTAAAACTTAGATCTTGTTAATAAGCAAATATAGCAGAAATAATAAAAGAGACTTAATTTAAAACTTTGATCTTGTTAATAAGCAAACATAGAAGAAATAACATAATAGGCTTATTTTAAAACTTAAATTAAGTTAATAAACAAACATAGAAGTAGGGCCCGTACCGGTAGCATTCCCTTTCAAATCTAGGACCGATGGTCTCACAACAGTTAGGTGAGGCTGGGACACACTTATGCCGATTAGGGTAAATAAGCGGCCAATAGATAGAAGCTCAAATTTGAGGATTTGGGAAAGGGCCGCAAAACTAAAAGATTATTTGTTAGGACCAGTACCGACAGCATTCCTTTTTAGGACTAGGACCAATGGTCTCACAACAGTTAGGTGAGGCTGGACAACATTCCCTTTCAAGTCTAGGATTGATGGTCTCACAACAGTTAGGTGAGGCTGGACACGCTAATGCTGATTAGGGTAAATAAGAGGTCAAATAGGAGGCGGCAGTTAGTGAGTACCGACGATGACCGAGCGTGCGGCATCGATTAAGGTAAATAATTCGCTACTGCGTCCTAAGAGCTAAAGAGGTGTCTTTCGCTATGGGTCCAACAGGATTGGACCAGCTCACAGTGGCGCAACAGAGATAGAACAGGCCGATCAACGGGTAGAATTAGGATTTCAGCCTAATCAAATTAGCAGTAGAGATAGGATTAAAGTTTCAGCCTAATCATAGCAGTTTAAGAAAAGTGCAAACAATCACAATCAAACGATCAAAGCAAACAGTCAAACAGAATTAGAAACAATATTCTATCCGAATTTTATCTTTTTTGTATTTTCCTTTCAAGCTAGAACTACTGCTTAGTCTATTATCTTCATCTTGCTTAAAAATGCTAGTAATTACTTTCACTCACCAGACTTATAGTCGGACTCACTCCTTTATTTCCCTTTTTTCTGCCAATAGGCCAGCAGAGTTAAGTTGATTCAGGTTGCTTAGAGATTTATTTTCGGAATTTTCTCGTTTCAGATGTATTCTTCTACTTTTCATCCTTTTCATTTGGCATATGATGGATTGGCACTTGTGAGGGGATTATGATTATTATTGTTACTTTTGTACTCTGATTTTATAAGACTGAGATGTATTTTCATGAGCTATGAATTTGGGATATTTTGAGTTTTTGAGACATGTAATGTTTGTATGACTTATTTTTAAAGTATAATGCTAAGTTATTATTTAAATGTTTCAGCTGTTTTTATTTATTTTTCTTGTAAATCTTAGTCTCTGTGATGCTTTAGCTATACCTATAATGCACCATATAATTTTTTTGTGTGCCTTTTTTGGGTAAATTAAGGGCTGTGGGATGTTTCATTTGGTATCAGAGACTAATGTTACATGATTCCTTAAAAACTTTTTAAAAATAAAGTATTTTTCAAAGTTAACATATCTTCAAACTAAAAGTAGTTTTCAGAAAGAAACTCTTATTATACAACAGTTTTCAAGTATATAAGAGTTTTTATAAAAATCCCCTCAAAGTCCAGTTCAACCTTCTTTCGATACTTTCGAGCCTAAATTTTCTTTTCTTTGAATAGAAAGGCAGACACTCCAAATCTTCCAGAGGGCGTCCAAGCCACTGCCTGGTTCCATAGATGCCACCAAGCTACGACACCAGAGGTGCAAGGGCAAGCGCCCAATACATCACCAGCGGATGGAGATCCCATTAATCCACCGGTAGCAGCCAATTTTTCTAAGCTATGTAAGGACTTCGCTAATCTAGGAGACAGAATGTTTTTTGACACGGAGGATTTTGTAAAGGCACGAGCTTGGTAGAGGAATATGGAGCGGATATTTGGGCTGTTAGGATTGGAGGACTAACAGAGAGTTCAGCTTGCATGGCAGCTGAAGGGAGAAGTTCATTAGTTTGAAGCAAGTGAGTTTTACGGTGAAACGGTATATAAATCTGTTTAATGAGTTATTGCGGTTCGAAATGGAGCTTGTTATTACACTGCATAAGAAGGCCACCAAGTTTGCTAAGGGTTTGAACCAGCCCTTCCAAGGGTTGGCATTGACACATGTACCTATGGGAGCGACGTACAAGTCACTTGTGGAGATGGCTTTCATGTCAGATGTAGTTAAGAAAGAAGTTAAGGAGGTTCCTAAATCAGAAAACTCTAAGAAGCAATGGTGGAAGAATAAGAAGGATAAGGACAAGAGGAAAGAATGAGACCTCAAAAGCACATCAGAAAAGACGAAAATGACATAATTGTGTATTGGTTAGGAATTTCGCAAAGGACTGTAAGAAGGACACGATGAAAGGGAGGTGTAACAACTATGGGCAGCCTGGTCACCTTAGTAGAGCTTGTTCTCAGAAGACGGGGCAGAGAGCAGGCGCACCACAGCGCAAGTACAGGCTTTGGATGCAGCACCTTCTAGTGGACCACATCGAGGTAGGAAAGTCTCTGTAGAAGGTTTAATCTCTACTTTGGATTTTCCTATTCGGACTTTTTTTGACTCTGGAGCATCACATTCTTTCATTTTTAATTCTTTGGTGATTGTTTGCACTTAGATATTTCTCTAGTTGTAGACCCTATAGTTGTTTCAAACTCCATAGGAGGATTGATGCATTTATCCATGATTTTTAGGATTTTGAAAAAAAAATTATATTAGGTGTAGAATTTGACTGTGGCGCCTATTTAATGGGAATTTTGGGATATGCGATGATTTTGGGGATGGACTAGTTATCCATTTATGGGGCGATATTGGACTGCGAGAGGAGAGTCGTTATACTAGAGACATGTAGCGGACGGACTCTCAAGGTTTATTGCGACCCACAGGGATCAGTCATAATGTTGAGCTTCCTTTATTCTCTTGATTCATCACTAGGAGAGTTAGATTCAGTTCCAGTCGTTAGTGACTTTCCAGACGTTTTGGAAGAGGTTAGGGGACTACTCCTAAGAGAGAGATCAACTTTAGGATCTATCTGAATGATAATGCTAAGCTAGTGGCATTGCTCATGAGACATAGGGCTTCTAGGAAGAGGAAGGAGTTAAGTAAGTAGATTGGTGAGCTATTGGAGAAAAGCTTCATCAGATGGAGCATACCTGAGTGGGGAGCGCCAGTCGTCTTCGCTACAAAGGCGGATAGTTCCCTTCGACTTTGCGTAGACTATAGAGAGTTGAATAAGCTCATGAAGAAAAACCATTACCCACTTTCTAGGATAGACAATCTTTTCGATCATTTGGCTACTGGATTTCACCAGCTTAGGGTCGCTGATGATAGCATCGATAAGACAGCATTTAGGATACCAGGTGGATTCTTTGAGTGGTTGTTATGCCGTTTGGACTAACCAATGCATCAGCCTATTTTGTAGATTTGATGAGCTGTGTTTTTCGAGATGTCCGAAATAAGTTCGTTGTAGTATTTGTGGACGACATTCTGGTGTTTTCTAAGAGTATGAAAGAGCATGTTATTCATCTTGAGGAGATTCTTCGTACACTTCGTGTTCATCAATTGAAAGCAAAGTTCTCGAAGTGTTACTTTTGGCGTAAGGAGGTGACTTTCTTCGGGCATGTAGTCTCAAGAGAGGGTTTAGCTGTGGGTCCCGCTAAGATAGTAGCAGCACAGGATTGGAAGGCCCCCAAGAACGCTACCGAAGTTAGAAGCTTCATAGGTTTAGAAGGTTATTATAGGAAGTTTATCAGATATTTTACTAAGATTTTAGCATTTGAGGTTAAGCGTACCCTCATAGATCAGATTGGCTCAAGGTAGCGAGAGAATTCAGAGCTTGTGGATATTGTGGATAAGGTTAGCAGAGGAGAGATCTCTGGACATCTCAACGCTATTCCATCGATAGTAAAGGGTGGCTAAGGAAAGATGGGAAGACTTTGTATCCCTCGCACTGGTGATTTGATGAGAGCAGTTCTAGCAGAGGCACACCATTCTCGAATGACTATCCATCCATACGGTGGTAAGATGTATAGGGACATGAAGAGAGTGTTTTATTGGGTGGCAGAGTTTGTGGCTAAGTGTCTTGTATGCCAAAAGGTTAAGGCGGAGCAGCAGAGGCCCGATGGATTACTTCAACCATGGGATGTACCTAAATGGAAGTGGGAAGTGTTTCGATGGACTTCATAGATGTTTTACCCCAATATAGAAAGGGGAATACCAGTATTTGGGTGATTGTAGATCATTTGACTAAGAGCACCCATTTCATTCTGGTTAAGAGTAAGAGGACAGCACCCTATTTGGCATCCTTATATGTTCGTGAGATAGTCCGACTTCATGGAGTCCCTCTAGTATAGTGAGCAACAGAAACCATATTTTTACTAGCGAGTTTTGGAGGAGCTTGCAAGAGGCTTTAGGTACACAACTTAGATTGAGTACAGCCTATCACTCTCAAACGAATGGCCAAACGGAGAGAGTTAATAGAGTTCTTGAGGATTTGTTGAGGATGTACACTGTTGATTTTGGAGTAACTTGGGAGGAGCACCTTCCTTTAGTGTAATTTGCATATAACAATAGTTTTCAGGCTAGCATTGGAATGGCAACTTTTGAAGCCCTTTACGGAACATCTTGCAAGTCGCCTTCATATTGGTTAGAGTCTACAGAAAGATTGCTACTTGGTGCCGACATGGTTAGAGAGACTTTGGAAAAGGATTGATTTGATTAAAAGAAGAATGAAGACGGACCAAGATGGACAGAAATCCTATGCAGATAAGCGGAAAAGGGATACTGAGTTCGAGGTAGGAGATTTGGTTTTTATTATGGTGTCTCCGCTAAGAAAGGTAGTGAGGTTTGGATTAAGTGAGAAATATTGCTACCAGATTCGTAGGACCGTTCTCCATTGTGGAAAGGGTAGGGTAGATGGCGTATCGGATAAAGCTACCGGAAAGGCTCGCTGGAGTTCATGATGTTTTTCATGTTTCGCACTTGAGGAAGTGCTTACATGATTCAGCAGAGGTAGTAGAACCTAGCCTACTTGAGGAAGTTGAAGTGGAGAGAGAAGCATCGGTTCGCTGCATTCCTACCAAGATCGTTGGACATGATATGAAGAAGCTTAGGAATAAGGAAGTCCTATTGGTTAAAGTGCAGTGGGGAGATAGTATTAAGGACGCTACGTGGGAGGCTGAGGAGAAAATAAATACCTCTAGTCCATATTTTTCGATAGTACGCTTTGAATTTCTTATTTTCATCTTTAACTTTGAATAGGTTCTTTTCTTTAGTATCCTTTCGAAGGGTAGATCTTAGAATTTAACCTATGGATGGTAGAACTGAATGTAAACATGTTACTAGAACATGTTATGTATGATGGACGCTAGTGGTAGCAAGTGTTTGCTAGTGGATGCTAATGGATGCATATACACACACTAGACACTATTATCTCTTAGGGATCGGCCTAACTAGGTTACTAAAGTGTATATATATATAAATGTATGTGCACTTGCATTTTTATTTTATTTATTTCATGGTTGCTATAAATGAGTGATTAGCATATGATTGTTGTATTTCGATGATGAGTGTAACATGCATATAGAACTATCAGTTGTCACTAGGGAATTTGCATTTATTTGGATACATGGCACGGATATAATTGTATAAAAGGAGGTCGACTGAATCAGTAGATCGCCTAATCTTTTGCATTAGTTAGGGACATTGACACTACACTATTGCATATAACATAAGTTGCATTAGAAAGCTTAAGGACAATGGATTTAATGGATGATGGTTAAATATATGGTTGTAGAATTTGATGAAAATATTTATTTCATTCTTCTATTCTTGGAGATTTCGGGGACGAAATTCTTTAAGTAGGGGAGAATGTAACAACCTAAAATTTAAGCTATAATAATTAATTAACGAATTAATTAAACGATAAAATAAATTTGTAAAATTATCATAATTGAGCTACGGGAGTTGCACTATTAGGTCCGTGGCGATTTTTTGATCAATTTTCATATATAACTTGTCGAAATCCAAACTAGTATGAAGAAGTTACGAGTGATATAAGAATTCAGAATTTAATAAACTAAAATGAAAACGGAAAAAAAGCAATGACCCTAGGGCTTGACCCCTACATTGGACAAGTCGACCCCTAATGTACAAAGGTCGACCCATAAGTCGACCCGCCTATGGGTTAGGTTGACCCGCACCTTTGCCCGGACAAGAAAACGTCCAGGTACGAGCCGATAACCGTGTTTTGCAATTTTCGTCAAATCTCATGCGTTCTTAGCTGCATCCGACGGTTACTAGCGAGCCTATGACTTGGTTGCACCAGATTTAATCTTCAAATCCAATGGCCTAAGATCCCTAGGTCACACTATAAATAAGACCCTAGACCTAGCTATTTTTCTTGTTCAGATTTTTTCCCAATTGGATTCATTGCCTGAGGTTGAACCCTAAATAGAAAATTTTTCAAAGGAGAAGATCTTTTTAATAAAAATATTCTACGCCCTAGAAGTGGATCCAGGAAGGCTTAGGACTAGAGCTAAGGACCACATGTGAGTGTTTTGTAATTATTTTAGATTTTTATGTAATTTAAAATGATAGGCTTCTCGATAGTTGTAGTTTTTTTACAATTTTGAGAAAGTTTTTATATAAGTTTATTTACAACCAGTTTTTAGGTAAATTTCATAAGTTCTTTTCAGTCTATTTTTATTCAGCTATTTTATTCAGTTATTTACAGTTATTTACATCTGTTTTAAGTTGGAATTTAGCCTGCAAACGCTGGTTTCTTTTTATAGAAATTTAATCCCTTTTTACGCGAATAAATTAAAAAGAGAAGAATTCGCTAATATGGGTTAAAATAGAAAAACACTAAATTTATAGAAATCAGATGTAAAATAAGAAAAACTGAATAAAAAAAGAGATGGACTGAAATAGGCAAATTTAAGATATTTGCAAGCATAATTATAACATGTGGTTATAGCTAAAAAGAAAAAATAGAAGAACAACAGTTGCAAGAACAATTATAACACAGGTTATAATTAGAAAAAAAGAAATAACAAAAGAGGCTTATTTTAAAACTTAGATCTTGTTAATAAGCAAATATAGCAAAAATAACAGAAGATGATTATTTTGAACTTAGATCTTGTTAATAAGCAAATATAGCAGATATAACATAAGAGGCTTATTTTAAAACCTAGATCTTGTTAATAAGCAAACATAGCAGAATAACAGAAGAGGCTTATTTTAAAACTTAAATTAAGGTAATAAGTAAATATAGAAGTAGGGCCCGTACCGGTAGCATTTCCTTTCAGATCTAGGACTAATGGTCTCACATCAGTTAGGTGAGGTTGGGACATGCTTATGTTGATTAGGGTAAATAAGTGGCCAATAGATAGAAGTCAAATCTAGGGATTTTCCAAGGGGCACAAAACTAGAATATTTTTTGTTAAGACCAGTACTGGCAGCATCCTCTTTCAGGACTAGAACTGATGGTCTCACAACAGTTAGGTGAGGCTGGGCACGTTTATGTTGATTAGGGTAAATAAAAGGTCAATTAGGGGGTGACAGTTAGTGTGTACCGGCAATGACCGAGCGTGCAATGTCGATTTAGGTAAATAATTTGATATTGCGTCCTACGCGCTAAAGAGATGTCTTTTGCTGTGGGACAAATATGATTAGAGCAACTCACGGTGGCACAACGGAGATAGAACAAACCAATCAACGGGTAGAATTAGAATTTCAGCCTAATCAAGTTAGCAATTGAGATAGGATTAGGGTTTCAGCCTAATCACAGCAGTTTAAGAAAAGTGCAAACAATCACAATCAAACGATCAAAGCAAACAGTCAAATAGAATCAGAAACGGTGTTTTATTCGAATTTTATCTTTTCTGTATTTTCCTTTCAAGCTAGAACTATTGCTTAGTCTATCATCTTTATCTTGCTTAGAAATGCTAGTGGTTACTTTCACTCATAAGATTTATAGTCTGACCCACTCCTTTATTTCCCCATTTTCCCTCAATAGGCCAGCAGAGTTGAGTTGATTAAGGTTACTTGGAGATTCATTCCTGGCCTTTTAGACGTATTCTTCTACTTTTCATCCTTTTCATTTGGCTTATGATGGATCGGCACTTGTGAGAGGGCTAATGATTATTATTGTTACTTTTGTACTCTAATTTTATGAGACTGAGGTGTATTTTCATGGGACATGAATTTGATATATTTTGAGTTTTTGGGACATGTTATGTTTTTATGACTTATTTTTAAAGTTTAATGATAAGTTATTATTTAAATGTTTTCGCTGTTTTTATTTATTTTGTTCTTGTGAATCTTAGTGTACGTAATGGTTTAGCTGTACCTATAATGCACCACATTCTTTGGTGTGCCCTTTTTGGGTATATTAAGGGGTGTGGGGTGTTTCAATTACTGTGTATGTTTTTATAAGTTCTTTTTGTGTGTTTGGTTGTTTGTATGCTAATTATTGTTGCTTATTTTGTATGTTTGGTTGTTTGTATGTTAACTATTGTTGCTTTTTTTTGTTTGGCTGCTTATATGCTAGTTGTATTACTTGTTGTAGCATGTTTGGAGAGAGATAGCAATAGCTTTCTAAAATAGATCACATATCACACATGCCTAATATAGGGGTTTAGGTGAGATCTATGTCAGTCTATTGCATTTTGATGTGACTTGGAGTCTATGGTATATTTAGACACTAGCTTATTTTAGTTTACTCTCCAATTGGTAGTCATGTGTGATTGTGGTAGTATCGGTTATTATGTTAAATGATACATGTTTGAATTTTGTGTTGTTGAGTTGGTGGATAATCCTCTTTGCATTGTATATTTAGGTACTTAAGAGCGAGGGCATAGCTATTTAGATGCTTACTTGTTTATGTTTGCATTTAAATGGTGAGAAAGTTTCTTAAAAGAGCTATATGTTTTAGGGATCATGGGACAGTGTATGTTATCCGTGTTTTCTAGATGCGTAATGCATATTAATTTAGGAATTTCCATAACGCTATTCGCGTAAGGGAAGTACTACTCAAAAATTTCGAATGATGATCGAGAATTTTGATCAGTCATGTTACTTTATTGTACTCATAGGAATTTTAAGGAAGAAATTTTTTTAAGTAAGGGAGATCATGTAACAACCCTCATTTTTAATGACCATTAACAACCCAATATTTCGAGAAGCTACAAATTTTAAATTTATTATATAATAATTGATAGTAGAGATTAATTAATAAAAAATATGATGAACCAACTTCTAAAAATATGTTCTATGATTTTAGTAAGGAGTAATCGAGTGATAGACTAAATTGGTGAAGTAAATAACTTTGGAAGTAGTTTAAGTGAAGAAAACAATATTAGTAAAGTGATTAAGAAGCAAATAAGAAATAAACTGAAATGAAATGAATAACACGAACACTTGGCCCAAGCCCATTTATGCATACTCTTTAATTATCAAGATTATTCTAGTAGATTCCTTCATCGCTTATCATCTACAAACCCTTCGTCTTCTCTATTTTCGTTTTCAGCATGAAACCCTATAATGGCCTCTCTTTCGAAATTCACTGAAAATCAAATAAATATCAAAAAGTTATGAAACTTTAGATAGAGCTTCTCAACACTTATTTACATCATTAAAAGTTGTCAAAGTTCAATTTCGATCAAGTTTGAGATGGTAGATTATTATTATTATTATTCATACCGGGGTTTTTGCCGACTCGAAGAAAAAAATTCCCCTTAAACTCTTGGGTACTAAATTGATTTTGAGTGGGTTGAGAGTTAAAGGTTTTCAAGTTTTTCTCTTAGACGAATAAAGATTTCAAAGGCGTACAGGAGGCAGATAGTTATTTAAAGTTATTTTATTCCCGCTTTATGTTTGATTGTAAAGGCAAATTGTTTTAATGCCTTAGTATGTACTCTGATCAACAAGGGGGCATCTTCATATGTCGCTCTTGGTGTATTCTGTTATTATATGTTATCTGAATGTAATCTGTGACTGGGATTATGTAATCAATTTGAATTATTTCGAAATGGAATGTGGATTTTATTTGATGTTTAAAGTTCTTCCATATCCTTGTGTTTCTGTGTATCAATGTATCTAATGTCGCCGTATTTGATTGTCAAGAATTAATAACTATGGATAATTATAGCATCTGTAACCGTTAGTTTTGGGCCAACAAGTAGGGGATGTTACAAATGTATATTTAAATAATTAATTTAAGTATCAAATCGTTAATTACCGGAGCATCCATTATACTCGACTTTTGAAGACGGATGAATTGGAACTCAAGGCTTCCGCCGTTGAGACGACAATTCCATCACGAAAAGTATAAATATAGACCAGGCTAGGGCTATGTCTGGAGTCGATAAGTTTTTGGAGTGAATATTGATTTCGTGTGAATGAAATGGATTTGGACAAAGGCCCATTAGCTTGCCTATAAGTTGGCTAACTCTCTTCGGTCATTTTTATTCCATGTTACTTTTCTTCCTCTTCTCTAGTTATTTTCCTAATCTTTCCCTTAAGCCAAGCCCTAAATATTCTAATCCAAGCTAAACTAAATTCCAATAAAATCACTGTGGTTCTTCTCTTCCATTCCTTACAAAATCCAACATTAGATTGGCTTGAAGTAGAGCTTAGAGCGTCATCTCAAACTTCAATAAAGCTAAGTTTGGGTTTTTGTGATTTAAAGCTTGATTCGGTGAAGTAGAAGGTGAGTGTGTTGATTCTTTAACTATATTTACTTTCTATACTTCATAGATTTATTTATTAATAATTATGAAGTTGTATGAAGTGATTTAGAGAATGTTATGTGATGATTTAGACTTATGTTTATGTTGTAAACACGATTATATCAACTCAATATTTATTAGAGATTTTAATTACTTCTTTTAAAGAAGCTAGTAAGCTTAGAATTGAATTAGGGGTTAGTTAATGAATGATGTGTGATGATTTGAACTTACGTTTATTTAGTAAACAGTTGTTGTAATATCCCGATATTTTACGAGAAATATAAGTAAAAAGAAATTGAAAGCGCATTTGGTACCCGATATTTTATGGAAAATATAATTAAAAAGAAACTGAAAGCACATTTGATACAGTGGTAAAGGCGCATGTTGACTTCCTTAATGACCAAGGATCAAGTCCCGTTGTCGTCCAAAATCTTGAGTGATGTTTTGTTTTAGCTGGTTCGTTTCTAGCGATTTTCTACGTATTTCAGCGTTGTTTCTGACATGTGGCGGCTTCTCGTTCACTCCAGTGATGTAATAGGATGAGATGACTAAATTTTATTGGTTGAGTGATGTCTGTGGGTTAGAATGGATAACTATTAAGTGTATGAAAGAACCAGATTTAATCTAAAATAATCTAATGGATTAAATTCACTCAAACAATATATAAATAACCAATCTAACATAAACGTAATCTCCTATTCAACCGTCGCCATAATTCTACAGTAATATTAGTGTGTATTATTCTTCCTCCTTTTCTCTACTAAATAAACAAATATCTACCAAATTAAATTATCTCTCTCTATATATATATATATACAAGCAATTTGGGGAATTTAAAAGAATCAAAGGGAGAAAGATTAAAGCAAAGCTTTTTCAAATTTATACAAGCTCAAGTGCCAGGTGAGTAGGAATTAATATGAATAGAAAAATAAAGTAGTTCAATTTCAGTTCTTTTCTGGGACGTTAATATGGATTAATTTCTGTTATTAATTGAGAATAGATGTAAATTAGTGCAACTTCTTCTTCTTCACTTCTCAAACCTAATTCATGTTTGGTTTAAAATATGAGACGTATAAATTGTCTATTCATATTTTATGGCATAAATAAAATTGAAATTTATGTAAATTATTATATCTTCTACTTCTAACACTTCTCAATTCTAATTCATGTTTGGGATGAAATTTGAAACAAACAAATTGTTATTCACGTTTCATTGCGTAAATAAGATTGGTTTAATTAAATTGAATTATAATTGTTATTCAATTTCTAATAGTAGAACAGGTTAGTTGAATAAATTCAAAATATGTTACTTGAATAAAATTGTGATTTTGATTGATATAATTACATAATTTTGATTGGAACAAAATTGGAAAGTCTAATTGGCATAATTGTTTGTTTCATATGTGGCCTAAAAATGTAAAAGTGGAATTTTGTGTAATTAAATGGTTTGTGACTATAAGATAAAAAAATTGTACATATTAAATCCTCAAATGGAGAACGTAAATAAGGGTGGAAAAAAATGTAAATTAAATGGACCATAAAGGCTAGTGTAAATCTGTAGCAAAATGGTATAAAAATTACAGACAAACCATATGGACTGAACGGACGTGAAATTGAAACACCATATATGCAAGAAAAAGAAAAATTGTGAAATAACCAAATCGGATGTAAAAATGGCCTAAAGCAGATTAATGAAAATAAACAACATATAAACTGTAATGGTAAAATAAATTAATCTGGAAGATATTTGGTAGGCAGACCTTGCAAAGGTTTGGATAGGTGTTTCATGCAGTTAAGACCAAAACATAGTTTTGGTTGTGCAAACTAGAAGCGAGCAAGTAGATTCGCAAGGATGTTTGTTATCTTTCATAGATTGCTAGTATGTAGGATAGACAGCAATCGTAGGCTTCTTCAGGTAGATCGACGCGGATAGAACAGGACAAGTGTGCTCTGACGTAGGCTTCTTTAGGCAGATCGTTGGAGGAATTTGCACAGCCGACCCAACTGTGGGCACTCTTTCGGAGGACCGACACTTTGGATAGGGGCGAGTCCATGTTGGTAACCGAGGAGACAAGATGATTGGAGTCTAGTTTGGCGGAGCCTGAGGGCAACTTCGGGGGTCCTGTGAGGTTGTTTGAGTCGGCGCCGGTCGGACGTAAGATGCATTTAGTCACAGTGCACGGGTGAAGAGCACGACTTTCACGGTGTAACACGTGGATAGATAAGGACAGCAGGTCCAACAAGCCGACTGACGTTTAGTATTACTGCGTGATTAACTTCCCTAGAGTGACCATGGACTTGGGCTTCTTAGTAACTTTATCTAAGAACGATTCACCGCATTATATTATTCACCCTCTGCGATATCCAGAGAAGATCTGAGATTAAACTGTTTTATTCTTTCTGTTTCGTCTTATTTTTCATTCACCAGACTTTATGCCTGACACGTTCCTATTTTCCCCAAATCACAGGAGGGCAGGTCTAGGTTGCAGTTCTTTGCAGCTTGAAGGGTCATTGGAGCAGTTGTTATCGTCAGTTTTTGTTTCTTTTGTTTCATGTACTTCGTTTCTCTTTTTCATACTTTACTCTATATATGGGAACCTATATTGTGAACTTTGTTATATTCTATGTTTTAGTGGAGACTGCTTGGTACTTTTGGTTTTAGAAATAAATTTGGGATAATGTTGTTTTTAATGAAGTTGTTTTGCTATTAATTATAATTAGTGAAAGTTTTCTTCCGTTGTAATATTTTAATCATTTTATGTCGTTGCCTTAGTCTTTGTGCTATGTTATGGATTTTATTTCACTCGACTACCCGTGCTTCTAGTCATGTCTGATTTTCGGGGTGCCTAGAGATGCGGGGTGTCACAGTTATATTCGAACATCAAGTATCCAAGACATTAATGATGACTTTTAAAGAAGTTAGCAAGCTAATTCCGTGAGTTTTGAACATTACACTTATTATTAACGTGATTAGAGACTTAATGAAGCTTAATTAGTATTTATAAATAAAATTGAAGTATAGAAATGACTTCATATCAGAATGAAATAATTTATAAAAGAGCTATAATATTTTATAAAAAAACATGAAGAGGTATATGACTTTTATAGAAAACATTTGATTAAATAATGATTGAAATATTTATTTAAAATACATGTATGTGTATGTATGTGGGTAAGTATACGTATATTTGTATTTGAAGATATATAATCAAGACAATTCATGCATTATAATTAGAATTGTTGTGTATGGTTGTGTGTGTGTGTATAAGTGTTTTTGTGTGTAAATATGTATGTGTGTTTGAATATCTACATATGTGTGTGTGTGCATGTTTATGAGCGTCTCATGTACATAGCTCGACTACCTTGTGCACTAAGGTGCATGAGAAGATACCGGATCGAGAAATCGTGCTAGTGAAGCTTGAAACGTTATCAGTAAAAATATTAATGTTTTGCATATATGTGTGTGCACATGCGTGCATAATACGTGCATTGCCACATGTGTAAGCATCATGAGAGGCAAAAAGTCTGATTGAGTACGTTTTAGCGTGTAAGAGGAAGCCGGGTCGAACAAGCCGCCTCATGGAACTTTATGCGAAAAGACTGGAATTCGTATTAAAATCGATTTTCGATTACATAAGAAACCACATCCAAAATATAAACTAGTGGACTCCGAAAGATAACCGATGCACTGAGGTGGAGTAAAAAGATAGGTGACTCAACAGGCGAAGCTATGGAGGAAACGGAGTGCGAAATGGCGATCGGCGGGGCACAGATGATTGTTGTCCAAGCTTGCTGCCTAGTGCAGACTACCATCGATTCATCGGTCTTAATAGGACAGGTCCACCGGTGGGTGCATGCCTGGGCAGTAAGCCTATGCAGGGAGCACTAGGGTGGTTTTCTCTTGATTTAGATGTGATTCAGCATGAGGCTTTGGCATGACTTTGAGTAGGGCTTTGCGCTACCTGGAAAAGTGGAATGCAAGGTGAAGCACGAGATTCGAATGCAAAAATAAAGCAATGTATATGTGATCAGTAATGATCGGTAGGGCATTGGAGCATGGAGTCGAGGAAGCAATTGAGGCGAGGGATGCGGGATATAGTATACTCCTGTATAAGCATAGTAGAAGATCGAGGCAGCGATCGAGAAATAATCAAACACGAGATCGGTACGATGACCGATCACACGGTAACGTACGATGAGCATATACGATTGAAAGAAGCACATGATAGCAATGAATTTGTACTAGATTTGGGTAGATGTGCGAACATGTGATGATAAGTGGTCGCTACGAGATCAAGCACACATATAGACAGACAATTAGTATAAATTCCATGGTTCGAAGCGTTGTTGTGCTTAAGACCCGTTGGGGTATAAGCAGGTGCACGGGAAGAGAATCATAGAGTGAGCGACTAGATTCGGGTCGTAGCACGATTCCAGTATTACGTATTCGCTTATACATATATTTTATGATTTTGGGTCAAGCCTTCAAAAGGGTTCGGAGCAGCGCTTAAGAGATTTATGTCCAATAGCGATAGCATAGATAAAGAGGTTAGGGAGCAGTAGAGTGATAGGGATTTTCATTAGTGCTAGGAGGATGGTCTAAGTCTGTACGGGGACATATGTGCAGCAAAGATGTCGTATGAGGATCCTCATTTCCGTTTGTGGACTTTAAAATTTAAGAACATATAAATCCAAAGATCACATATAGTGTAGTTGCTCCATTGATATTTCGTTCAGTAAGAAACGACGGTAGATATCAGTTATTTGGACTTATCGTATATGATAGACACATCAGTACATATAATTTATTATTCGTACTTATAGTTATGTGGTAAGTATAATGACATTGTTCTTGGAGGCATTTGGGTTTCTAGTATGGATATTACTAGGATGTGATGACTTTTTGGTTACTGGAGAAGACCAGGCTGAGATATGATTCTTTATTCCTTGGGATGTGTTTACTTGTTTATGGACATTTTAGATAACCCCTAAGCCACGGTCGTGGAGAGGACCGGCTGTCTCCGTAGTTTCATGTCTTATATGCATATAATTTTGATATAGGGTATTTTGTGATAGTTCCTCTCACACCAAGTTTTAAGTCTAACCCGCGTTTTGTCTTTGTCTTTTTATGTCATGACAACTCTCGAGGACATGATTGAGTAGTTTGAAGGTCGGGTGCTTTTGGAGATGTTCTTACAGGACGATAGAGCATTTTGGAGGCGATGTAGAATTTTATAGTATATATACTTGTTATTGTAGTGGTATACGAGAGGCATGTTACTTATACATGAGACTCTTGTATCATATATTATATCCAAAACTTCGTATGTATGGAGTTGATGTATTTTGAAATTATGTATTGATATTTAGTTATCAGTTGCTTCCTCTGAGACAGTCTCTTATATATTGTTTATATTATTATGTTCATATATATTCAATATATTATATATTATCATTATATATTATCATTCCGCTGTGAGATTCTATCGATATGTCGTGGTCGTGATGTTTCTGTTTTATGTTTACCCCGACAGACTATCTTTTGTGGTATTAGAGATTCTGACATTGTCATTCGACGTTGATTTTGGGTATTACAAAGGACGGGCTATTACATCGGTATGCTTTGTCATGATAGTCAGTTGTGTGATTTTGTGGTTATATCAAAAGAAGTGGTGTTTGAAGCATTGTTAGACCGGGTTCAGTATATAGAACATAATCGACTTTCAATTGTTCGAACAACGTGAGTAGTTTTTGAGACGGTCCTTTGTAGTTGATGTCATCCAGAGCTTCAAATATGGAAGGGTTAGGAAGAATGTGATTGATTGGAAGGACCATAACTCTTTACTATAATTTTTTCTCTCAAATTGTTGAAATAGAAACAACAAAGAGCTAGAAAAGAAAGTTGGTGCAGTGGATGAGCTATTATCTTGAAAGCGAAATTCAAGATGATTATAGTGCAACTATTGATTTCTGTTTGCTCTCTAAGGTTAACACAAGTCTTCAAACTTGCGTACTCGAGGTTGAAAAAAAATGAAGCCTTCGATCAAGAGTTTCTAGAAATTTAAAAGATGAAGTTTTTTTGTGTATGTCGCTTTTTAGTCAATGAACATTGATAAATAGGTGTCAATGGAAATGATAACCTAGAAGATAATTAAATGTAAATTGTCAAGTTTAGAAGAAGACAATGCTTTAATATAAATTTAATTTCAATTAATCATAGTCATAAGACTTTCTTTTCAACTTAGCTTCTTGTCATTTCGGTTTAGGTATAAGCTTAATGAATCAAAATAAAAGGAGAAAGACAACAACGGCACTGACCTAGGTGAAGCTCATCATGTTAAAGTGTGAAGTGTAAGGTGCAAAGTGCACAATCAAAGCGTCATATACGCCCATGCCGATGATGCTCTTGCGTGTGTGAGTTTGTTTGGTCATCCATACTCCATACACTTAATTAAAAACTAGTGAAAACAAAAAGGAAGTAACGTCAAAATAATAGACGATGTGGGATAAAAGAGTATTAGTATAGTATTCCAATATCTATCCTCATCTTGTATGTCTAATGTGTCCATTAAAATCCTAACAATTCATCATTTGTAAAATAAATATTTGTGGAATCCAAAATGAAAATGAATGAAATATATTTCGTAAAATTAGGAACACATCAATTTTGGAATAGAGGAATTGATGTGGTTGTTGTGCATATGGGCACAACCTATTTCTTTATTGACTATATTTTTCAGTTAGATGTAGCAACTACGTTGTAAAATATAACCGTGCTGTTGATATTTCTCTATACTCAAGAGATATGCAGTAATACCATGTGTTGATATCACTTTGTGGAGAGAGGAATAAGACATACAAAGGAATTTGAAACACTAGGGATAACAGATGTAACGCTATATGGTTTTTATTTTTGAGTTGAAACACCCATTAATATCATACGAATCATATGATATTTACCTCTTTTATTTTTTGCGAGGGCGGGGTGTTGATAAAAAATCTTAAGCAATCGTCGAAAACCAAATCCAAAATTTCCAGACAATAGCAAAATATCTAGCAACATTGAAATTTGATAGCAATAGTAGGCACAACGATTAATGATCGGGTAATTCGTGCGATTTATTTTCTGCATGTGCTTTCATTTTCTATACATTTTTTGTTTATACTCCATCCACCCTCCACTTAAGGTATAAGAACCTAAGAAATCTCGTCTTCTTCCTACTTGTACTTACAGTTTGGTAGATATTTGGATAAATGGTATCATTGTTAAACATGCATAGAAAGATGGCATCATCGTTTGGAGTTTGAGGACCATCATGCACTTCAAGTATTTTGTGCACCATATTAGAATATTCGATCCTTAACAATGAGGATGAGATCAGTTTTCCAAAGAGAAAAGAATATCCCATCCCAAGTGTATACTCACAATAAATGCAGTATGTGCTAACTTACATCATTTGCATAAAATAGTACAAATACAAGATGCGCGATTGATACACAGTGGAAGCTCATAATGTGAACTATTCCAAAACAAACAGACATTGTTCTTATTTCAGCGACCATGCCTCTTTATTCAGTAGATATGTGTACTAAGAGCAACCACTGTATCAGGTTTTACATGACTATATCCAACAGCCCATAACATGGCACAGAAGTTCAGAGCGCGGATTATAACCAAATCCAGAAAAGCGCTTACAAATTCAGCACCAACGCTAGTTACGCTACAATAGCAAAGCCAGAAGTGCTATATAATTTCAAGGGATGGCATGCAAGTCAGATTTTAGAACTAATGTACAAGATTTCAATGCAGATTCATATGTTTCAGACGAAAAGGCTTCTAGTCATCTTACTTGTACTGCGTGTATTTTTCTGCATTGATTGAGGTAAATTTTACAACTCATATATGTCATGACAAGCTATATCCTCATACTCATCCACCTATCACATCCCACTCACGGAGCACGGCTAACTATTGAAAATAGAGTAATCCATGCAGTCTTTAAACTGCAAAGACAAACTCATGATTGTGATTTTAACTATTGAACATAGTTCTAACATAGACCATAAGGATAAGGTGGATTTTGAAGATAGAGCATTTGTCACATACCATATTAGTAGGACTAGGCACTTGTACATCCACCGGCATTGGTGGCTCTGTCTTTTCCTCTTCAGCAAAAAAGAAGTCTGGATTGCCTTCACCAGCTTCTATGATGCATCCAGACAAAGGAACACTTGCACCATTAACGATATTTCCTTTGTATTCAATTTCACGGTTCTGTCTTCTTCCTCTTCATCAAAAAAGAAATAGAAATACGGGCTGCCTTTAGTTAAACTTCTACGGCACATCATTGGCAGATGAATACTCGCACCATCAACAATATTTCCTGAAATGACATAACCATAAAGAAACTAAATAGCATCATACGAAAGGAATTTCATAGCATTTTCATTTAACCAACAAAAAGTTTTAATGTTTTGACTGCAATGTTGTAAAAAGTAATGTGAAAATCTAAAGACAGCAAAAAGAAACAAAGATGTATCATAGTTCGGTGAATTCACCCAAAGTAGTATGAACATTTAATATCCATACATTATACCTGAAATACACTTGCACCTTAAGATTGAGTCTCGAACAATTTGAAGTAACTGTCCAATTGTATTGTTGTGGTGCCTTATCTTCCAGTAGTCACAGACAACAATCAACCTTTCCACCATTTACATTAACGTTTCAAATCCACTAATTGATTTGATGACCCTTCTGGATTAACCAATTCACATTCTAATTGCCAGCTCCTAGCACAAAACAATACATATTCTCAAGCACATATAATTGAGATTCTGTACAATTGAGCATGAGTTGAATTACTCAAATATTCATGCTGGTAAATTTATACTTAGTATCATTCTTGGGCCCATGCAGATGGGCCGATAACAGTAAACCACCGAACTAAAGAGTCTACATGTTGAAGTTGAACAAAAATTTCATCAAATTACTTATATTATGTCATATTTTGTTGTATAACGATAACACATGTACTGAATAAAAGGTCTCAACAAAAGAGTAAGGAAAACGATTAAAGGTAAAACCTACTAAATAAAGCGTAAATTCTATCAATGTGCATGATGATTTTCAAATATTTTAATGTTACCATTAAATTTATCAAATAACATACAGAGTGACATTAACTTACAGGAAGCATAATGCAGATCGGGACATAATGAGTTCCAATAAAATCTCGCTCTGCTGATAAAGGAGGCTCTTCAATTACTAGATTGTATTAATAATTTCACCCAATAGTTAAGTCTCTAGGACATTTCTATAAGAAGTGTTGTAATTTGTTTCGCGTATCTATTAACTTTTCAGTATAACAAATAACAACCTTTACTTCACATCTTGGCACATGCATTAGCTTCTAGATTTACTAACGACAAGGAACCCTCATTTCCACTATTTGTCGATCTATACTTCCTTTTCAAAAGTTTGGTTAGTCTCTCTTCTTTTCCTCGTTTGGCAAATGCATGCCCAATAAAACTAAGTGCAGTATTAGAAGGTACATGTCCTATTTTATCCATCTCGCTCATTAACTTACTGACTTCGAATCTATTTTTTATTCTGGACCATCCACATATCAGTATATTATACGTTGAACTATTAGGAGATGCTCCTCTCTTTTCAATTTCATTAAATAATTCCTTGGCTTGCTTCATCATTCCAGCCTTGGCAAAATCACAAATTAGCACATTGTATGTGCTAATTTTCGGAACCCAGCCTTTCCTCACCATTTCAAGGTATAACATTATCGATTCCTTCCTATCACTTTGCCTCGCATAACCCGATAATAAAATGTCGTAAGTATGGTTATTGAAACTCACACCCTTTTCTTGCATTTCATTAAGTAGTTGATCGGTCTCCTTCATTCTTCCTTTACTGGAAAGCGTATTGAGTAAAGTATTGTAGGTTGCGATATTCGGGGGAATTCCTTGAGTTATCATTTGAGAATATACACCTAAAGCTTTATCTAACTGGCCACTTCTACAATGGCCAAGAATGAGAATATTATATGTAACTGTAGACATTGTTATTCCTTTTTCCAACATATCATTAAAAATGATAGAGGCTCTTCTTGTCATTCCAAATTTACACAAAGTATGAAGAAGTGTATTATAGACAATGGCATCAGAACAAAGTCCCATTTGGGCCAATTTCTCATGTGTTCGTAATATTACATCTGCCTTTTTCACCTTTGAACACGCTTTTATTATCTTTCTATGCGTTGATGGAGTTGGGCGAATGCAGTGACAAGCCATTTCGTTTAACAAATCCATTGCTGCAGCCACGTCATTACACTCAAAATATGAACTGATCAGTGTACTATAGGTGATTAAATCAGGCATCAATCCAACACTCTTCATTTCAATATAAAGCTCACAAGCTTCATCTAACTTCTTTTGTTTACAATTGGCACTAATCAAAGTGTTATATGTAGCAAGGTCAGGATCTAATCCACTATTTTTCATTTCAACAAAGAAAGCTTTCGCTTCATCAAGTTTTCCATGCATGCTATAATAATTGAGGAGGACATTGTACACAGCAGTATCACAAGGTATATTTTTTTCCAATAGTTCTTGCTCTACTTGAAACATAGATGACAGTTTTCCCTTCTTCAAAAGACCATCCATTATAGATGTATAATTTACTCTATCAAACAACATATTTTTCTCTTTCATCTCCTTGAATAAACTCTCTGCTTCATCCATTCTTCCCATTTTTCTCAAACCATTTACTAGAACATCAATAATAACATTACTAGCATCTATTCCTTCTGTCTTCATCTCATCATAAATTTCAAGAGCAGCTTCATAATTATGAGCCTTGAAAAAACCGTTTATAATTGTAGAATAAATCATAACATTTGGTGCAATATTTTTCTCCTTCATATTCCTCATGACCTTAATAGCCTCGTCCATCATTCCCCGTTTACTATAACCATTTACTATTGATGAATAAGTGATTAGATTTGCTTCCATCGAATTTCTCTCCATCTCTAAGAGTGCTGATTCAGCATCACTAATGTCTCCCAACTTGCAACGCCCATCAATTAATGCAGAATAAGTTACATGACTTGGACTAATATGTATGGATGACATTAACCTAAACATATCTTCTGCTTCTTTATATTTTCCAAGTTTAAAAAATCCATCCATTAAAGAAGTACATAAAACCAAATCCATGCCAATTCCACGAACAACCATTTCAGCACAAATACCTAAAAATTCCCTTGTTTTCCCACTTCCGGACAATGCACTAATGAGTATACTATATGATACATGGTTTGGAAATACACCCATCTTATCCATTTCTCTGAATAGAGCATAACCTCTATACAATTCCTTGCGCTTAAACAAACCATTGAACAAAGCAGTATAAGTAACTACATCGGGCAAAATCCCTCTTGTGACCATTTCCTCACATAGCAAGAATGCTTCTTCCGTTCCTTTCTTCTTACAATAAGCACAAATAATGGTGGTATATGTGATTGCATTCCATAATATTTCCAAACTCTTCTCATTTATAAGATTCATTGCTAAATCAAACTTTCCTACTTTACAAAACCCACTAATCAAGATATTATAAGTAACAATATCTTGCAAAATACCATCTTCCTTCATAATATTTACAATTTTGGAAGCATCATTAATGTTTCCAAGCTTACAATACCCATCAATCAATGTATTAAACCCGATAATATCTCTATTTATTCCACCTCTGACAAACATTTCCATTGTGCTAATTGCGTCATCTAACAATCCTTTATTTGCAAACCCTTTAACTAATATGTTACAACTAACTGTATCAACCCCAACACCAATTTTTATCATATGGGACAAAAATCCAAGTCCCAAATCAACCATTTCACGCTCGCACAACCCCCAAACAAAAATATTATAACCAACTATATCAGTATCAACACTTCTAATCAATTCTAAAGCATGTTTTAACATACCCATTTTGCAAAAAGCATGAATTGTAATATTATGAGACATAAAGTCGAGATTTTCATGGCAGTTTTGTAATTCAGAGTAGATAACGGGGACAAAAGAGACGTACCCAGACGAGTTAAACTTGTGTAGGATGAAATTCCACGAATAGAGAGGCGGGTTGAGATTAAAAGAACGCATTTGTAAAAATGCGTTTGAAGCTTGTACGAACTTGGAGGTGTTAAGGTAGGATTTGATTAGAGATATGAAGAACGAAGTGTATAGATAGGATTTTGATTTTAGGGTTGAAATGGGTTTCGGGTTTAAGCAATCGATTGGAAACGGAGGAGATTTTGAACTTGCCGATGTTTTTGTATTTGGGGTTCTGAATAGTTTGGAGAGTTTCATAGATTTGAAGTTCAAAACTAAAGGAGAAAAGACCAAACTTTAGGCTTTTTATGTCTTTCAATTTTCTGTTTCAGGAACAGAGAAAAGAACCGAACTAATTTTTGATTGTTCATTAATGTAGCGGTTCAAATCCACAAATATAAAAAACGAATCAATATTTATTAAAATTTTATAACTAGATCCGGGTTAATCTTTATATTTAATTATCAGGACAATAGCAAGAATGACAAAATTACAATATTTTATAGATGTCAAGACGTGCACTTCATTTTTGTGCGCAAAGAACAAATTTTGTTTCATAATAGAGCCGAAGACGATTTTTAGATAGGCAGGCATGTTAATTTAGAGTTGCGTTTTTTCATATGATGGTGTCTGAACGAGGGCGAAAGATGCGATAAAGTTCGACGATGTTTCAACAACTCTCGATGGTGTGGAGTCAATTTTGGGGACGACGATAACGAAGAGAGGCGTGATGACTTTGATGATGATGGAAGGAGGGGAGTCTGATGTAGATCGACGTAAAGATTGTCGGAGAATTAACGTGTTGCAGCGGTGATGGAGGAGTTAAGTTTTATGTGATTGGAGGTGAAGGAGAAGCAACATAGAATTAGAAAACAAGAATATGACACTGGATATTGATGCTGATTATTATCATATATATTTTTAAAATAGAACAATTCTTTATATTTCTGCTCCTAATGCTATTTTGCAATAGCATTTGTAGATAACAAAATGTCTATTTTGTAGTATCATTTCATTATTTTCTAGTATCATTTTTAGCATCTTTTTAGATGTGTGTAGTGATGCTACTCTATAGTATTATTGTTTGTTTGTTTTTATTAAATTAAATTATTTATATTTTTGTTCGTAATGCTATTTAATAGTATCATTTTATGAAGTGTGTTAGCAGGTTCTGAATTGTATGATTTTTTGAAAAAATTGTAATAGCAGTTTATATTGTATTTTTTTTTTAAATGCGTGTAGTATGATACATTATAGTACCCTTTTTTTATTTCTTTAAACAAATAGTGTAATGTATATTTCTGTTCATAATGCTAATGCATTTTATTGTAGCATTTTATTAATAAGCAGCAATTTTCTGAATTACAGTGGCTTTTTTAAAATTGTACTAGTGGTAATGATATTTTGTAGGATCATTTTTTGTATTTTTGACTAACTATACTTATATATAATTCTGTTTATGGTGCTACTTTATAGTAGAATTTCATGAAATGTAGTAGCAATTTACGAATTATAGTAGCTTTTAAAGATTGTTGTAGCAATTTATTAATAATTGTGGTTTCTTTTTAATTGATGTATATATTATATCTCACAACATTATTTTATACACAACATTATTTTATAATAGCATTATGAATTGTAGATTAACATTTTTTTGATTTGTGGTATGGTTTATGAATTGTACCGTTTTTGAATTAATATTTTTATATTCCACTTCATTTTATGTTCTTAGTTAAAGGTGATGTCATTTTTATTTTATTTTCTAAAAATTTGTGATACATTTTCATGAATTAGTTTACAATGCTACTACATAGCTTTGGAAGGTGGTATCGTTTTTAATTCAATTTTTTGAATATTTATCATATTATTTTTCATCAATTATTTTGTAATCCTACTATGTAGTATAAGTTTTGTATTTACCAAAGTCAAAAAAATACAGCAACTGTATTTCAATTCTATCATGTAATAATTGACATTACCTTGTGCTATCATTTTTTGGTTAAATGACACGATTATGTAGCATTTTGTAGGTGCTATATTAATTTTTACATCATTTTCTCAATAATAATAATAATACTGCATAATATCTTTTTTTATCTATTGCTATTTTACATTAATTGATGATTAGTGAACAAGATGAGGTGAGCAACGATGTCGCTGTGAGTCGGAAGATGTAGGAGGCCGGACAAGCGATTAGTATAGGTGTGATATTTTTTATGTTAGGTTTTTAGAAGGCGACGGCCATGAAGGCGGCGATTACGGAAGGCAGCGGCTATTAGTAGCAGCGAAGCATAGGTGTAGGGCGAAGTAGGGGGTGCGAAAGCGTGGGGTGCGATGGCATGGGGCGTAGTGGCATCGAAGCGATGATTTTAGCGTGCACATGAAGTGTCGTATGGCTAATTTTTGTGCATGATGTCCTAGAGGCCAAAAGGTTTTGCACGTTTGTCCTTTAAACTAAATTATCCTTTAATTGTACCCACAAAATTTGGCGAGTAAATTTTTTTTTTTTACATAATAGCATTAAAAAGCTTTATATGTGATTAAAACTTTTAATTTGTTGATAGCTCGCTTCTAAAATCAAATATATGATTTGAATTTTTAGTATGAAGTTTATTTTTTAAAAAATTCATTTTTAAAAAGGGTGGTTGTTTATTTCGAAACTTAAAGGATATTGTTTTACAAAAGTTCCCTAAACTAAATCCTAATTTTTTATAAAAAGTATATTCAATCGTTTTTCAGAATACTTTAGATCATTGCTAATGGTTTTATCATTGCTAATGGTTTTCTCACAATGCAATTTTAGATGTGACTATTATTGGAATTGAAGCATTGGAACAATAGAGGTTAAAGTCATATAATTTGTTAGAAATTGATGAAGGAACAATAA
Source organism: Allium cepa (assembly GCA_030765085.1). Lineage (NCBI taxonomy): Eukaryota > Viridiplantae > Streptophyta > Magnoliopsida > Asparagales > Amaryllidaceae > Allium > Allium cepa. Next base: position 450,185,719 of record CM060931.1, read on the forward strand.
CGATTTTAATAGGATGTTATTGAGTCATGACAGACCACCGTTTTGAAAGCAAAATTTAATACGATTATGGTGCAACCGATAACCATCGTCTAATCCTTAAGGATAAAACAACGATTTCTTCAAACTTATGTACTCAATGTTGAAGAGTTTGGAGAATGTCAGAAATCACTACCCGGAATACTTATATTTAAAAGAGTAGTTTATGTTGGAAAAATTTGTTGAGAGAGAAATAAAGGAGGTTTTTTATATATTCTTTTTCAAACGGGGAGAGAGAAAGAAAAGATGATGAATGTAACAGAATGTAAATTGATAAATAAATAGTTAAATAATTATTATGAGAATAAGGAAAATTGAAATGATGAAAAAAAAGGACTGGAGACTTCGTCAACTTAAGAAAGATGTGAATAATATATTCACTAATCTTTTTCTTCCTTAAAATGCTTCTGTCAGAGTTTTAGATGAGTTGTTTCTCATGTTTCGTATAACCTTTTTGATCTGAAAACATAATAATATAATAGGGAGAATGTATCGTTAAAGATGAGTATTGATCTATAGAAATTTTCCTTAAGAAAATAAACTTCTATGAATTGTTTAAAGTCTATGTAATATGAAAGACAACTAGAAACTAGGAAATTGGAAAGATATATAGGAATGAATCATTATTAATTTTACTATAGAAAAACTGGAAACAAATTAGGTCATTTTCGAAGGAAATTAAGTCTAACTAAATGGTTATACTAGGAAATTGAAAGGTAAATAGGTAGTGACCAAAGGCTATTAATTATTGGGTTGTAGACCAGCTTCATATTTTGGGCAAAACGTGTCGGAAAAGTAATAAATAACACTTAAAAATGACTAAGTCAAACGAGTCACAGGTCGACACATGAAAAGCTAGTGGTATATATGAAGAAGCGACTCCCAACGAGTGCCAAGGGTAATGCCGAATGAGGTGTAGTCGAACTGAGTAGTAAACAAACTGAAATCTTGAAAAGTAAAGATTTAAGATTTAATTATGAAAAGCTAAGGTTCGATAAACAGAAGGTGCTAACCAAGGGTCGAAGATGAATGATGGTTAAGTAGGAAATATGGTAAGTGGAAGGGATCTCAAGAATTTAAAGATTAAATTTCATATATCACAAAAGATGGAATAAGGCAGGCTTCCCTAGACGAGACCAAGAGTAACGACTGCCAAGAGTAGCATACTCTCGAAAGAATATATAAACTGAAACTAGTAATTTTCGAAGACAATAAGGCATAAAAGGCTCAAGGTAGCCAAGATTGGAACCCGAGATATTGTTAGCAATATAAAAATCAATATTAATAATAGAAAGGTAATTAGTTGAAATGTTAGCTTAATAAATAGCTAAGTGAAAGCCTAATAGTGAATGGTTAGATAGTAGATTCGGTAGTTGGTGTAAGGCAATGGTGGCAGTAAAGGAATCGAAAGCGAAGGTGAAAGGCTTGTATAGCATCCAAATCCGAAGGAGTAAGGCCTGTGTGGCACCCGAGACCCGAAAGCATTGGTGTAAGGCTAAAGTGGCAGTAGTCTAGACATAAAAGCAACCAATGTAAATCCTAGAGGGAAACCAAGGGAAAACGATGAAAGATGAGAAGTTAGAGTAGTAGTCTAAGCACCAAGAATGAAGTAGAAGTAAGGCCTGGAGTGGCATTTGAAATACAAAGCGTTGGCGTAAGGCCTTCGGCAACCATACTACAATAGTGTAGTATAAGTATAAGGCCTTAGTGGTAGTTGAGAAAAGGTGTGAATGTATATAGTATATACGTATACAAGGCCTGGGTAGTAGCCGAATATTAAGACCATAATTATATGTATATATATCTACTACAAAAGTATGTAAAGCCTTAAGGGCGGTTAAGAGCAGGGTATTTCAGTTTTATTAAAGTATTGTCACATTTCTAAGGGCTGAACCAAGAGATTACTCTCAGTTAAGATACCATGGTATTGTTTTGATACTTAGTGATGCACCTAAAGCCTAGGTTTACTATTTAGTTGGATATTATTGCTTCGGTATAGTAAGGAGAAAACTCGTTTTGCAACTTAGCGGTGTGGTCTTACTATTTTGTATGCTTAGGGTAATATACTATGCATACTAGACTTTATTTTTGACCCATGTTTTATTCTTGTTTTCTCTACAAACTCATGGGTACTTATTCGAGTAGTTTAGTTTATGGGGTCAAATAGGTCTCTTTTGGAAAGGACAAAATAATGCAAGCCGAAGACAAAGAAGAAGGCTTGGGTGTTATATTTGTGTTGTTTTAATTTCGCCGTATCTAATGTTCATGTACACATTTGTATATATGGGGCATGACACTAATTGTTACGTTGTACTATATTTTAACCCTATGTGGGCACGACTTTGGGATGTAAATATTGTTGAACTGAATTTGTAATGTTGTGCTTCATTTTAGTTATATCTACTATGTTTACTTAAGATTGTATAGTATAACTGATCACATCTCTGTCGCTGAAAGATAATTCCAAGGTGACTACAGCCATTGGGGTTCTATCTTTAGGTTTTGGAGTGAGTGATGTTACAGATGGTATCAAAGCGCAGTTTGCCAAAATATATGTTAAGACTATAGTGAAACTTCATGGAATCCTAAGTACTATACCAAGCGATTGTTACCCATTGTTTTCCAGTAATTTTTGGCAAAGCCTACAGAGTGTTTTGGGTCAAAAATTAGGTATGAGCACTGCTTTCTACCCATAGACAAATGGCTAGTTTGAAAGGGTCAACCGAGTATTGGAGAGCCAACTAAATATTGGAAGATTTGCTAAGAGCTTATGGGTTAGACTTCCGTGGATCTTGGAAAGATCACATGTACTAAGTAGAAATTTTCATACATTAATAGTTACCAATCTAGTATTATGATGGCACCTTTCAAGCTATTGTATGGAAGGCCAAATAAGTCGCCCACAAGTTGGTATGAAATTGGAGGCAAACTTGTGTTAGGTCCAGATCCGATAAAAGAAGCTTCGGAAAAATTCAAATTGATTAATAAAAGGATGAATGATGCCTAATCTAGATAAAAGAGCTATGTTGATAGGCGGCGGAGAGACCTGGAGTTTGATCGGGGAGATCATGTGTTCTTGAATGTGTCACCTATAAGGAGCACTATGTGGTTTGGAAAAGCTGGAAAGTTGGCTTCGAGTTACGTTGGCTTATTCCAAATATTGGAGAGGATAGGTAATGTAGCTTATAAGGTTGAATTTCCAAGTGCTTTTACTAGGGTTCATGATGTGTTACATGTATGATATCCACATAAGTATATCTAAGACCCTAAGGATGTCATGATTCCAAGAGTTATGGAAGATTTAATAGTTAAACAAAAAATGAATTATGTTTGGAGGCATGTTCGGATTGTAGGTCGAGAAGAGAAAACTTCAAAATAAGACCGTGAGGTTGGTACATGTCTAGTAGTGTGAGGACTATGATGATTATACATGGAAGACGGAGGATAAGGTCAAGAGAACTTATCCTGAGTTATTTGTTTAGATCAACATTTATGTCTGTTATGTTTTGTATAGAACACACACACATACACACACACACACAGATATATATATATATATATATATATATATATGAAACATTATAGTTGATTTGTTATGTATTAGTAGATCTGCTAGTACATTTTTGTTTGAGGGGCATAGGTGGGGAACTTATGTGTACATATGCTATTTGGATAAGGGAAGGTTTATAAGCCGCTATTGTACCTTATCTGAATTTCGAAAATGAAATTCCTATAAGGAGCCTATAATACCTTGTAAATTAATAAATAATTTAAGTAATTAATTATGAGAATAAAGAAAAGTTTAAATGATGAAAATAAACAAGTATTTGTGTGAAATTTGTTTACTTATTATGCTTAGAAAAATTCTAGTTGAAAATCTAAATTAATGAGAATTGGATGCAATCGATTAGAGCTAAAAATTCATAAGGAGATGGGATAGTGGGCCGGTAGCCCAATTTTTTTAGGTTAAAAGTAACTACTTTTCCTCTTTTACTTTTCGTTACACTCAAAACAATATAAAAAACATTGAGTTTTTTAATGGCTGTTATGGCCTAACTGAGAAGAAGAAAAAGAAAAGAATTAATGTTAAGGGAATTAGAGACTTCGTTGATTAGAGACTTTATCGACTTAAGGGTTTAGGTGAATAATATATTCTCTAACCTTTTTCTTCTTCCTGCCTTGTTTTAGATGAGTTATTTCTCATGTTTCCTATAACCTTTTTTACGTGAATACTTAATATAATGGGAGAAGTATTCTTGAAGATGAGTTTTAATTTATAAGAATTTCCCTTAAGAAAATAAATTTATATAAATTGTTTAAGGTATGTGTAATATGAAAGATAGTTACAAACTAGGAAGTAGAGAAAATACAAAAATGGGTCATTATATATTTTACTACAAAAAAGAGGAAAATAAATTTGGTCATGCATTACGGAAATTAAGTCCAGTCGAATGGTTATAATAGGGAACCAGAAGGTAAATAGGTGGTGATCCAAAGGTTGTTTAATTAAAGAGTTTACTTAAATATTGGGTTGTAAACCAGATTCATATGTTTGGCTAAATATGTCAATAATTTAATAAATAATGGTCAAAAAAGACTAAGTTAAACGAATCAGAGGTTGACACATGGAAAGTTAGTGGCAAACGCGCTAGAGCGATTCCTAACGAGTACCGAAGGGAAGTGCCGAAGGAGGTCGAGCTGAACCGAGTAGTAAACAAACTAAAATCTTAAGGGTGGAGACTTAAGTATGAAAGTTTAGTTTGATGAACTGAAGGTGCTAACAGAGGGCCAAAGATGATTGATGATTAAGTAGTGATTATGGAAAAAGAAAGGGATCTTAAAATTTTAATGACTAAATTTGAAAGGTCACCAAAAATAGACTAAGATAGGCTTCCATAGACGAGACATAAGGTAGTGACTAAGAGTAGCGTACTCTCGGAAGAATGTGTAAACTCGAGCCTAGTAACTTCCAAAGATAATAAGGTACGATAAGGCTCAAGATGGCCAAGATCAGAACCCGAGATATTGGTAACAATATGAAAATCAATTTTAATAATCAAAAGACGATTAGTTGATATGTGTAACGACCCGTAATTTTCGATAATTAAAAATATTAAATTAAATAAGATTTCAAAATTTAATATTGTGAGAAATTTGAAATTTATGATTTATTAATGAGAAAAATAATTAGAATATGACTTAATAATGTTATTGGATGTTATTGAAACTATATTTAATATAATCATAATCAATTGAAACAATTGTAAAGATCATTTGGTTATAATTGTAAATAAGGAAATAAATTGGTAATTTATGAAATTAATGAAACAGAAAAATTATAATTAATACGGTAAAAGATGATAACTGTAAAATAATGAATGCAATAAAATGTAAATTTATGTTAATAAAACCCACAGGGTATTGTTGATTGAATAATAAGAATGTAAATCAAAATAAATGAATTTATTGGAATTTAAATTATAATTAATGAATTTATTACAGTTGTAATTGAACTCTATAATTAGTGCAATATTTAAATATTGAATTTAACATGGAAAAAATTATTTTTAATGATTATAAATTTATATGCAATCAAAAAAGATAAACTTGTAAACTTTTAAATTTGAATTTAAAAGTGATTAAATCCATTTAATAATAGTTTATTTAATTAACATGAAAATTAGCCATTTTGGCCACCCTCTCGAATTTCGACGAAACTGGTTTCATCAGATCCGTAGCAGTGAAATATTATAGGATTTCAAGTTTCGTAGCGATTGGACTTGTCGTTTGACCATGCGAACTCGAAACGCGTATAAATCTATTAATATAATTTAAATGAATATAATCTTATTTTAAAAGATAACTTCTACATACTTTTGAATTAGGTATTGAAACTAGTTCCATTGAGTTTAAAAATACCAAAAACCTATATTTCGATACATTGGATGGCCTACTTTCGTTTCGGAAATGGGACGGGCTTTTCGGGCCGTTGTTATCGTTTCGACCCAATTCGATTTGTCCATTCATTCTTATTTGTCCTTGTCCATATAAATAATTTTTCCTAACCCTAGCAGCATTTTTATTCCTTTTGTCTGTTCATTCCCTCTTTCACTATTGCAGAACATCAAAACCCTAAAATTCAACCTCAAAATCAATTTCAAAATTTCAAACTCTCCAAATCGTAGAAAGTTATATATCGTTGGAAAGCTTTCGACGAGCGCAATATACTACTGAAATTTGTTATTCCAATCGAATCACTGTTTGTCTAGAAGTTGGCAAACTTTCTTAGCCGTCCGTTGCTAGGGCTTTCGATTTCAGCGGTGGATCGTCGATTTTACGACGATCAGAAGGTATAGGCTTGTGGAGGTCGTCGAGCTGAATGCATCCATGGTCTTCATTCACCTCAAAGATCATCAAAATTGCCAGAAATGGCGAATTAAGGCTCAACGATGTTCTCGAGGGGATCGGAGGCGTGCACGCTTGGCTGGAGGGATCGCCTGGACGTGCGCAGGAATATGGCAGGTGTGATAACCCGGATTTTTAGACATCTGTTAATTGGTAATTAACAGGATTAAATTTATTAAATACTGATTTGTAACAAATAAAATTCTCGTAAATATCTGGATATATATATATAGAGAGAGATTGAAAACTATAATAAGTATTGAAAAATAAATCTCTGGATAAATGAATAATATATTTCACTATTTAATTCAAGATAATATATATATATAAAGATGTATGCAAATTTTATAATGTTGAAAATTTTAAATGAATACATATACAAGCATATTAGTGTGATTATATATAATATCAAAAACAAATAAAATATGTTTTAGTTATTATATATATATATATATATTGTGATTAGGAAGCATTATTTTGAATTTAATATAATAATTCTCAAGGCATTTAAAGTTAAATTCTATATTTTAAAATACTAAAGATAAATATTTATTAATTAAAGTATGATAACTTAAATAAGATTTAATAAAAGATTTAATATTCTTTCTTTTAAAATTTTACATAAAATAAAAATAGTTTGTATATATATAAAATATAAAACATAAACATAAATTAATAAAAAGAAATGTATTAAAAAAATTGAAAATATAATATAAACTATATAAAATATTAATAATATGCAAAATAGACAAGTGTAAAAGATTTTAAAATGCATTTGACATTTTTAATTATATATATCATGCAATAACAAGTGTAACTAAAATAAGACATGAAAATACAAGTGTCAATTTATTTATTTTAAAAATAAAAGAATTTAAGGCTATATATACATCTATATCCCTTCTTTTATCATTTTATTTCATTCAAATTTTATCAAAAATTAAAATATGAAAAAAACAAAACCTGAGAAGAAACAAAACCAGAAAAAAAAGAAATCATACAATAACTTCTTCTATCCTTATTTCCAAAACTCTTTCAAAAATCAAACCTGGAAGCAACTCAACAAAGTCAAAACAAGTTCCAGCTTTCAAATTTAAAACTCAAGATCAGATCAACTCAAACATCAGTTTCCAGTTAAAAGCAATTTTCAGTTTTCCAATTTTAAGTTTCTCTGTTCAAATTTTAAAGGTGAGTAAACTAACTTCTTAAAAAGTTTAAACGTGGTTTAAATTATGATGCATGTCGTAATTACTCTAAATGAAGTGTGATAAGTGTTTGCACGATTGTTTGAATATGATTGCATGTATATATGTATGATGATATGGTGTGCATGTCTGTGTACAGGGAAGATTGCCATGTTCCAGTTTTACAGGTTTAAAACTTAACAAAAAAAATCAATTTCTTTTTCCCTGATCTTCTATAGGCTAAGATTTATAAACAAGATATGTTAGGAATAGCAGGATATTCGATTTAAAAATAATTTCAAGTAAGATTTGTACGTAATTTTTCACTGGAGGGGAAATTACAATAAAAACACAAACATATCAAAAATTTGACTTCAATAATTGATTATCTCATTTATATAATCCGATTAGTCTTTTAAAATGGTGAATTTTGATAATAAAATCATGATTTTTAAGTTAGTGGTTGTGGTGAATTTTCGAGTTGATCAGTAAATGGTTTTCGCTCTATTTTTGGTGATCGGAGTATGGTGGTAGGTCGAGATTATTTCTAGAGGTGGTTTGGTGGTCGAGGATCGCGGCAAAAATGGTCGGCGAAATTCTCGATCACCGTGGGGGCGGGACGACGAGGTAATAGTGTTTAAACCCAGTTTTTGGTCATCGTCGAACTTCAAGCTTCTACGTCGTCGTTGACGCATCGAGTTGGGTCAGAGGTGGGGAAATCAGAGTAGGGAACTCTGGAGAGGGTCTGGACGTAGTGGCAAAGCTTCAGATCATCAGAGGTGGCAAAGCATGGAGGTTTCGGGTGATCGAGTTGTTCCAAGAGATAGTCGAGGTTGCTCGAATTTGATTTTTGTGATCAGATTCAGGTTTGGGTGGTCGGAATCGGAAGGGAAGGTCGAAGTCGACTCGTCGGTGGTGGCATGGGTGACCAGATCGTCGCCATTGATCTGTGCATGTGCACATGTACCTGTTTGTATCTATGTTGTTGAGCCTGAGGAAGGAGAAGATGTCGACTCGGGTGGGCACTCGGGGCAGAAGGAGTTTGGCTCGAGTGTGGCTTCGGGCATTCGCGTGGTTTAGCTTGTTTTTAACAGTATTGAAATTTTAAAAATAAAACAAACAAGTAAAAAAAGGGGTACTCTCGGGAAAAATGTGGGTTTGCACTGGAGTCAACTCGGGTCAGTACTATAGGGTACTACCAAGGTTTTAAATTTTAAATTAAATCAAGTTTTAACATTCCTTAATTTATTCTTTAAAATTTAATAAATGTTTTATTTAAGTTTGGATTAGTTTGAAAGTTATAAAATAAATTATTTTAAATTAATTAAGTTTAAAATATTTTTATTTGATTTATCCTTAAGTTTATATAAAACTTAATTAATAATGTGATTAAGTAGTAATTTAGAAAATGAAACGTTTTTGTCATTAATTAAATTTTATATTATGTTATGTCTAAGTGTTACAAAAGTGATTAATTAAGGAAAATTGCTTAAGGTAATTAATTATAGGATCATAAATTAGTGTAAGTAATTAAAGGTTAATTATTTAATGTGAATGATTTTATGATTAAAGAATTAATTTTAATAATTAATTAAAGGGTTGATTAATGGTAATTAAGCAAGATTTAAAGATAATTAATTTATGTTGTGATAATTAAACTAATTAGAAATGGACTAATTAATCTTGCTTATGAATGGCAAACCGGAATTGAATGCCTTGGTTTGTTTAATATCTCTGTTATGTAATTTGTTATGTGTTGTGATATGAAATAGCTCGCTTGATCTGTTAATAAATGTGAATCATTTATCTGTGATAGATTTCCATGTGTATGTTATTAAAACAACTTGGTTTAAAGATGACATTGGATTCAAAGAGACCGGAGTCGAATATCAGCAATATCTGAAACCACTTCGATTAGTAATCTACTATAATTCTTTATAGATTTGAGTTTAGAACCAAACAGGCTGGAATTGGAATAAATTAAGTAACGGCCTTTTAACTGAGTAACAATTCTTAGATATTGATTTGTAATAAGCAGTTGGCTATAACAAGTTAAGAACTCGTACAAAGATACGAGTTACCCTGATATTTAATAAGTTTTACAACTCAGTATTTCAAATTATTTGGGTTTACTCACGTTGGTTTCCAGCCTAACCATGGTGTTACTTTATCGTAATGCTCGGGTCAGACCGAGTATTATAGATTTTCAGGTTAGGACCTTCTAGTGCTCAGGAGGCGAGCTGGATGGCGGGGACGTATGGAGAATATTCCGCTGTATGTATGAGATTTGTATTGGTTATTTTAGGACAAGTTGTTACAACTGTCCAATTTTGATGAACTTTGATGTATTGTATGTAAATTGACTGATGTAGCCTTATTTTGTGTAAATGCTATTATTTGATATTATATTTTGATTCCACAGCGAATGTGAGATTCTATGTTTTGTTTTCTGTTTCTTCTTCTACCTCTTTTCTTCTTTACCCTAACAATCTAGGATTTTCGGTGTTCGATTGCTCGGCCCTTCTACAGTGAACTTATTAGTTTCGAATTTTTGAGGTCGAAAATTTCGATTGTACCCGAATGAGTTGGGTGTATTATATATGAGGGCGTATGAGTTGGGTGTATTATATATGAGGGCGTATTTGCTATTTTCTTATATAATGATTTTTATATATGCTTATAATTTGATATATAAAGAAACAATTTTTATAATTATTATTATATTAAGCTAATTGGTTGTTGATTATTGGAATTAAATGTAATTATAAGAATTGGATAATATGAACTATACAAATAAGATAAGCTAGAAATGGATCCAAACTGAATTTAAAATCCTAGAATTTTTTTCCAAAGCATTGAAATAAGTTACCTTGATATGATTTTCTAGCAAATGATTATGGAATATAAGGTGTATATGATTTCTAGATATGATAACTATTATAAATTAGGCATTGTATCTTAATAATGGGATGTTTATTTTTAATAAACAATGATAAACTAAAATGGAATGATAAGTATGGCTTATAAATTGAAAAAGGATTTAAATTGTGAAGTTTTAAATCTAAGTCTAGAAAAATTAGATTTGTTTCAAAGTATTAAAAGATATAATGAATAATATTTTAAAATGTAGGAATTTTATTTTAAAACAAGAGTTGTTTCAAAATTTAAAGGAGTTTGTTTTGAAATTAAAAACCAAGAATGGTTTAACGTCTAAAGTATGACTTGAAGTGCAAATTAAATAAGTATGTATATATGTGGGATATACATAAGGTCAAAGTTTATTGGAAGTAAACACTAAGTGTTGAATTTTGAATTTTCCCTGAAATGTGACAAGTTTATGAGCTTATAAGTGAGAAGGGATATTGATAAAAAAAATTAAAATTTGAAATGGAGAATTCAAATTTAGCAGGGTTGATGTTGGGGATGCGGATTAAGGATCTTAAGGCAGAAATAACACTAGAGGGGGGGTGAATAGTGTTTTAAAGAATATATGAACTATATGACTAAATTAAAACTTTCAACACAAATCTAAACAGAATTCTAACACAGAATGATCACAGAACATATAACAAATGCAAATAGTAAAGTAAAGCAAGTAAAAGGAAAGAACACACCGGATTTTATACTGGTTCGGAATCCTCCTACATCCAGTCCTGCACCAAGGCAATATCCTTGTACAGATTTTTATAAGCCAATATCCAAATTACAACCCTTAATTTCTAAGGCCTTGAAGAACCCTCCTATCTCCGAGTCTGGGGTAAACTCTCTTGATTTACGGGACACAAGATCACCCTAATACTTCTTAATAACAATCCTTTTGAATGGATAGACTCTATGGACTTTTTGAATACAAATTAATCCTATAACTCTGAATAGCACTTTGATCTTTAGTAGAATGATGGAGAATCAAATAGAGAGAGTATCTAAATGATTTCCTATTGAGAATTTGGCAGAATGATGGCACGATCTTGAAAATAAGAAGTTTTATGGATATGGAATAGTGGAGAAGAAAGAGTGAAGAAAATAAGAAAGTAGTTGTTAAAAAAATTCGTTTTGGAAGCCTTTATATAGATGCACAACAGTTATAACCATTGACAAAATGTTTTTGAACGAATGGACACTTCTTTTGAAAATTGAATTTTGAATCCAACTGTCACCATGTCGATATGGGGTATCCCCTTATGTCGACATCCCTCAGTTCAAAATTGTAGAGATGTGTTGTAAAAGCATTTGAATTTAAAACAAGTTGAAACTTCTCTAAAGCAAAATAAAGTGTTTAAACAATATTTTGAGATAGAGAATAAATATACAACGTTATTATATATATATATATAATTGATATAGACCGTCAATTATATAAGTAATATTTAAAATCAGAATAAGTTTTGATGTTTTAAAAATAGACGTTTTTAAAATCAGAATGGAGGAATATTTCAAGGCTAAAACAAAGTTTTGAAAACATTTTGAAAACATGATTTTGAAAGCTAAAACATTATGAAAACAGATTTAAAAACATTTTGAAAAATCTATTCAAACTGAAATTGCAAGAACCCTTCCTACAGAGCTCCTCCATAGGACTCGAGAACTTGTACAAAGTAGTTTAAATGATTTTGATTTTCATGGGTTTGTAAGCCACTTGTCGTAGGTTTGTAAGCTACTTGTCGTGGGTTTGTAAGCTACTGGTTTCGATAGAAATTGGGTTCCATCCCAAAAGAAAATTGGAAGAAAGATGAGAGTGCTATTATGAAGTTTTAACAAAATACTAGACACTTATCTTGAGATCTTGAAATCTTGATTCTCTAGAGTTTTAAATCTTGAATCTCTAATCTTCATCTTGATGCTTGAGTCTTTATACTGATCAGTCTTCGATGATACCTGTATATACTTCCTATATACATACATATATATATATATATATATATATATGGAAATGTTAGTATATATTTTATAAAGTAAAGTATAATAACTATATAAGGTTGTTGTCATCAAAACATCATCAACTCAGTTCCTAACAATCTCCCCCTTTTTGATGATGACAGCCTTTATTTATAAAATATTCTTACCATATCATAACTCCCCCTTACTCCGTGACTTCTTCTTAAAAATACAACCCCCCCTTACTCCATGACTCCCTCTTACACCAAGCACATATATTTTTATAACTTTCTCCCCCTTTGTCATCAACAAAAACTATTAACTACTTAAAAATTCAAGAATGATTAGTATGAACAAATAATATGTATAGAATAAGCATGAAACAATGAGTATAAGTGAACACATTTTAGTTATTACGACATATATAAGAACATACATAAACACGAACAAACAGAACAATGTAAAACAAAGAATAAAAAAGAAAGTACGCTTTAATGGTGATCCTTAACTATAGGAGACTTATGAATCGAACAATTGGGGTAGTAGAGACAAAAGTTTCCACGTTTTTCAATTATGTTTCCATCAATATCAACAAGGATCTCACCAACGCAAATAACGCTCTCATCCTCATTTATAGGGACTTCGGGTTGAGGTAAAGGTTGATCTTCCTCTTGGTCTTCTTGTGGTTCTTCCATAGGTTCTTCTTCCTCGGATTCCATGGCTTGTGAAGAGTCTTCAATATTAATAGGATTTGTATGGTTATCCATAAGGAATTTTTGTACATTCCTAATAATATTCCCTTGCCTTTGTTGTTCTCTAGCCATCCTAAGTTGACTTACTTGAATTTCAGTCATCAATTGAAGGATATCTTTCATCTTCTCTTGCAATTTGATCACCCGAGCATGCGTAGTTCGTTGAAATGGACCAGAATAAGGAGATGTGGGTGAAGTGGGTTCATTAGTAGAAGAGGAGGCCATTATTTTATTGTTTCAGAAGTTATTTACAGAGAATATAGCGAAGAAAGAGGAGAGAAAACGAAATAAATAGATAAATAACCTAATAACTAACTTTGGAGGGAAATTCAATTTTCAATTTTTGTTGGGTATGTCGACATCAGGGGATGGGGCATGTCGACATGTCCTTTAGAAAAAGTGTAATTTTTATTTTGAATTTTTATTGATTATTATATTATATCATTTTATATTTCAGATTTTGAACAAATACCCAATTCTCTTCTAAATTTAGTAAAATTCTGTTCGGTTAATGGTTTAGTTAATATATCAGCAATTTGTTTTTCAGTATTTATATAATCTAGAGTTATTATTTCTTTAGTTATATTATCTCTAAGAAAATGATGTCTTATGTCGATATGTTTAGTTCTAGCATGATGAGTTGGATTTTTAGATAGATTTATTGCACTAGTATTATCACAATATATTGGTGATTTACTTGTGTTAATTCCAAAATCTTTTAAAGTTTGTTGCATATATGTGACTTGTGAACAGGCTAGAGCAGCAGATATATACTCTGCTTCAGTTGTTGACAAGGAAACAGTATTTTGTTTCTTGCTGAACCAGGAAACCAGTAAATGTCCTAGAAAGTGACAAGTTCCACTTGTACTCTTTCGGTCTGATTTACAACCAACATAATCAACATCACAATATGATATTAAATCAAAAGTATTATTTTTAGAATAAAATAAACCATAATCTAAAGTGTATTTTACATATCTTAAAATTCTTTTAACAGCTTTTAAGTGAGTTTCTTTAGGTTGTGATTGGTATCTTGCACAGAGACAAACACTATGCATAATATCAGGACGACTCGCTGTTATATAGAGTAGCGAACCAATCATTCCCCTATATAAAGTTTGATCAATATCTTAGATTTATCTTCTTTACTTAAACCTACATTTTTTGACATTGGAGTTGGTTTCCCACTAGAGGTGCTTAAACCAAATTTATTGATTAAGTCTTTAGCGTATTTTTCTTGACTTATGAAGATTCCATTTTCTAGTTGTTTAATTTGAAGCCCTAAGAAGAAACTTAATTCTCCCATGTGACTCATTTCAAATTCTTTAGTCATTATATCTGAAAATTCTTTATTCATTATGTTATTAGTTGATCCAAAGATTATATCATCTACATATATTTGAACCAGTTGAATATCTTGATTATTTCTTTTAATAAAAAGTGTTGTATCTACTTTACCAATTTCAAAACCAGATTGAAGTAAATAAGATCTTAGTCTTTCATACCAGGCTCTAGGAGCTTGCTTTAGACCATATAGAGCTTTCTTTAACTTGTATATATGGTTTGGAAATTTATTATCTTTTTAAAAAGTGGAGGTTGTTCAACATAAACATCTTCTTTTACAAAACCATTTAGAAAAGCACTTTTAACATCCATTTGATATAATTTGAAATTATTATAATTAGCGAAAGCAAGTAGAATTCTTATAGCTTCTAATCTTGCTACGGGGGCAAAGGTTTCATCATAGTCAATTCCTTCTTCTTGACAATAACCTTGCACGACTAAACGAGCTTTATTTCTTACGACCTCACCGAGTTCATTCATTTTATTTTTATAAACCCATTTAGTTCCAATTATACTTTTATCCTTAGGTTTAGGAACAAGTTCCCATACATCATTTCTGGTAAATTGATTCAATTCTTCTTGCATAGCAAGAATCCATGAGTCATCAGACGATGCTTCCTTTGGATTTTTAGGTTCAATTGTTGATATAAAGGCTACATTACTCATACTACTCAATTGATTTCTAGTTCTTACTACAGATTCAATATTTCCTAAAACATTTTCTATAGGATGATCTTTTGATATTTTAAATCTCTTATTAGGTCGATTATTTCACTAATAGTTTCATTAGATTGATTTAAATTTATAAAATCTTCTTCATCATCTATTTGTACAATATCTTTAAGATTTTCATCAAAAGATACATGCATAGTCTCTTCAATAGTATTAGTTTTTAAATTAAAAACTCTAAATGCTTTGCTTCTATTAGAATAACCAATAAAGAATCCTTTATCAGCTTTTGGTTCAAATTTATCTAAATTATCTTTTGTATTAAGTATAAAACATTTACTCCCAAAGACTTTAAAATAAGCAACTATAGGTTTCTTATTATAAAGTAATTCATATGGAGTTTTATTTTTTAATGGTCTAACTAAAATTCTATTTAATATATAACAAGCTGTAGCAACTGCTTCAGCCCAAAAATGTTTAGGTAGATTACTATCAGAAAGCATTGTACGAGCACACTCTTGAATCGTTCTATTCTTACGTTCTACTACTCCGTTTTGTTGTGGAGTTCTTGGAAATGAAAAGTTGTGAGTAATTCCCTTTTGGGTACAAAAATTCTCAAAATTTTCATTTTCAAATTCACCACCGTGATCACTTCGAATGGTTTTAATTTTGAAAGAATGTTGTTTTTGAATTCTTTTAGAAAAGTTTTTAAATATTTCAAAAGCATCACTTTTATGTTTAAAAAAGATTGTCCAAGTATATCTTGAATAATCATTTACTATAACAAAAACATATTTACTATGGTTAATTGATTGAACTTGAGATGGACCAAATAAATCTAAATGAAGTAATTCTAGAGGACTAGAGGTAGAAATAGCATCTTTTAATTTAAATGAACTTTTCTTAAGTTTTCCTAATTGACAAGCATCACAAATACTATCTACTTTAAAGTTTAACTTGGGTAGACCTCTAACTAAGTCAAGTTTTGATATCCTAGATAATAATTTGAAATTCAAATGGCCAAATCTTTTATGTCAAATCCAAGGGTCACTTGTATTAGCCAAAAGACATAGATTATCATTTGAAAATTTCATACTAAGGATATAAATATTTTTCTTCCTAATACCTTCAAAAATTATATTAGACTTATCATCTTCAATGTGACATTTATCTTTTTCAAATTTAATTTTAAAACCTTTATCGCAAAGTTGACTTATACTAAGCAGATTATGTTTTAAGTTCCTAACTAATAAAACATTAGAAATAAGTAAAGTTTTAGAGTTACTGACATTGCCGACGCCAACCACATATCCTTTAGAGTTGTCACCAAAATTGACTAATCCACCATCTTGATAAGTAATGTCCTTGAGTATCTCGGGATTTCCAGTCATGTGCCTCGAACAGCCACTATCAAGTATCCATTTATCTTTCTCAATTTGCACAGTTTGTCCATTGGGTATTGATTCGTCAAAAGCCATATAACATGTCTGTCCCTGCATAACACACCAATTCGGTAGATAACTTGATTTTTCAAAATAACTATATGCCGACTTATGATATTTTGATGAAATGCATAGATTCAAAACAGTTTTAACACAATTTTCCAAAAATGCCATTTTTATATTTTTCAAGTTTCAGATTATAAAAACAATGAAAACCAATGCTCTGATATGAATTGTTGGGGATGCGGATTAAGGATCTTAAGGCAGAAATTACACTAGAGGGGAGGTGAATAGTGTTTTAAAGAATATATGAACTATATGACTAAATTAAAACTTTCAACACAAATCTAAACAGAATTCTAACACAGAATGATCATAGAACATATAATAAATTCAAATAGTAAAGTAAAGCAAGTAAAAGGAAAGAACACACCGGATTTTATACTGGTTCGGAATCCTCCTACATCCAGTCCTGCACCAAGGCAATATCCTTGTACAGATTTTTATAAGCCAATATCCAAATTACAACCCTCAATTTCTAAGGCCTTGAGGAACTCTCCTATCTCCGAGTCTGGGGTAAACTCTCTTGATTTACGGGACACAAGATCACCCTAATACTTCTTAATAACAATCTTTTTGAATGGATAGACTCTATGGTCTTTTTGAATACAAATTAATCCTATAACTCTGAACAGCTTTGATCTCTAGTAGAATGATGGAGAATCAAATACAGAGAGTATCTAAATGATTTCCTATTGAGAATTTGGTAGAATGATGGCACGATCTTAAAAATAAGAAGTTTTATGGATATGGAATGGTGGAGAAGAAAGAGTGAAGAAAATAAGAAAGTAGTTGTTAAAAAAAATCATTTTGCAAGCCTTTATATAGATGCACAACAGTCATAACCATTGGCGAAAGGTTTTTGAACGAATGGACACTTCTTTTGAAAATTGAATTTTGAATCCAACTGTCACCATATCGACATGGGGTATCCCCTTATGTCGACATCCCTCAGTTCAAAATTGTAGAGATGTTGTTTTGTAAAAGCATTTGAATTTAAAACAAGTTGAAATTCTCTTAAGCAAAATAAAGTGTTTAAACAATATTTTGAGATAGAGAATGAATATAAAACATTATTTTAAATATATATATATATATAATTGATATAGACCGTCAATTATATAAGTAATATTTAAAATCAGAATAAGTTTCGATGTTTTAAAAATAGAAGTTTTTAAAATCAGAATGGAGGAATATTTCAAGGCTAAAACAAAGTTTTGAAAACATTTTGAAAACATGATTTTGAAAGCTAAAACATTTTGAAAACAGATTTAAAAACATTTTGAAAAATCTATTCAAATTGAAATTGCAAGAACCTTCCTACAGAGCTCCTCCATAGGACTCGAGAACTTGTACAAAGTAGTTTAAATGATTTTAATTTTCGTGGGTTTGTAAGCCACTTGTCGTAGGTTTGTAAGCTACTTGTCGTGGGTTTGTAAGCTACTGGTTTCGGTAGAAATTGGGTTCCATCCCAAAAGAAAATTGGAAGAAAGATGAGAGTGCGATTATGAAGTTTTAACAAAATACTAGACATTTATCTTGAGATCTTGAAATCTTGATTCTCTAGAGTCTTGAATCTTGAATCTATAATCTTCATCTTGATGCTTGAGTCTTTATACTGATCAGTCTTCGATGATACCTGCATATACTTCCTATATACATATATATATATATGGAAATGTTAGTATATATTTTATAAAGTAAAGTATAATAACTATATAAGGTTGTTGTCATCAAAACATCATCAACTCAGTTCCTAACAGTTGACTGGATTAAATGAACTGAATTTAACTTAGGGGAAGTTAAATAAGTTTAACAAACAACCTGAATTGGAAATTTCAAAATGAAATTGAGATTTAACTCAGGGAATTCAAATGGTTGGTTTGAATGGGAGTCATGTGTGATCTCAAAACAAGTTTGAGTTTTGGAAATTGAAATGGATACTATTGATGGTTGTTTTAGATAATTTGGATGTTTATTTACCTTGACTTAACCTGATATCATCCTATTGTTATTAATAATCTATGAATCAGAGAATTGGATTATTTTAATTGAATTAAGAAGTGGATTGAGATTTTATATATATATATATATATATATATCCATTACTGAAATAAAAATAGAAATAAAACTTTAATTTGAATTTATTTAAATTTTTAGAAATAAAATTTGAAATTATGGGAATGTAATCACTTTGAACTTAAGATTTAAATGTTAAAAATATAAACTTGCAAACTAAAATTTTAAGAATTGGGTTCAAAGTTAGAAGTCAAAATTTGGTTATAAATTGGATTCTGAAGATTAAATTGTTTAAAAAAGTTTTAAACTCCTACTTGAACCTTGAAATAAGTTAAGTAAAGGTAATTTAAAATGAATATTTGAAATTTGGGCTCAGAATTAAATTGTTTAAAAACCTTGGTTGTTAAATTAAAAGCAAAGGTTAATTTGATTTAAGAAATTAAATCAATATTTGAAAATTTAACTCGAATTTATTCGAGGTTGTTTAAAGTTGAAATTGAAATTGAAATTAGTTTAAATTGAATTTGATTTGAATTAAGTGGGAACTGTGATTGAAGTTGAATAAATTTAAATTCAAATGGAAATTGATTTGAATTTGGGATAGGAATTGAACTTAATTTAACTTGAATTGGAATTGAATCAATTTAATGGGATGAGAAATTGATTGGAAGTGGAGATTGGGAAACTGAATCTGTTTGACTCTGAAATTATTTTCAAATAAATTGTTTTAAAGTAAACTGTTTTAAATCTATATAACCTTTATTTTTGAAACCCAAACTATCTTATACTTATTTTACAACTATTTTGAAAACTAATTACTATTTTACATCTGTTTTACAAACTAATCACTTTTTTGCAACTATTTATAACCAATTACTATTTTATAACTCTTTTACAATTATCCAACTATTATACAACTATTTTATAATTATTTAACTATTTTACTGTTATTTACAACTAATAACTATTTTACAACTACTTATCTATTTTAAACTTTTCAAGCTATTTTCTAAATTCAAGTGGTCAGAGTGCAAACTGTTTATAATTGACGTGATAACCCAAATGGAAATGGAGGCAATTGTGAATAAGTGAATAGAATCAAAATGAAGGTAAATACGTAGGATGCACATATATCTTTCTATTCGCATAGTGATTTAATCCGGATTAGAGCACAAAATTTCGAGATGGTATATCGATCCGAGTTCGGATTTTTCACTCGATTTTCGACGGTGAACCCTAGATATGGATTTTTATTGATTCTGAAAATTCTCTGTCATAGTTATAGCTATGCAAGGAGAATGACGGATTCTGATCAAGAAACCAGATTTGAGTCCGCACTATGAAGTCGGGTGGACGATACTAGTTCGGAAGTGAAATTGTGTGATCGAGTGAGCGATTGGATTTGATTATTGCGTACGGATGATATATGTACATCATACATGCTTAAATGAAATTGATATTTGAAATTTTGAAAGGAAAAGTAAAAATGATTTTGGAATGGAAAGTATATTTTGAAAAATATATGATGAATAAAAGTGAAAGTTTGGATATCACTATAATTAAAACTCATTTTGTAAAATGTAGTGATGTGGAAAATAATGTTTAAAGGAAATCAAATTTAAATGTTAATTTGGCATCAGTAAAGTTATATATAGTTATATATATATATATATTTGTTATATATATATTTGTTTTATATGTTAACTAACCTTTTTGAATCTATAGCCAGAAGAAAAGATTTTTGAAAATATTTTAAGTACAAAAAGAGAATTTATACAAGTATGAAGTGGTCCAAGATTTTTCAAGATTATATATATCTATATATATATAAATGATTTCATGAGAATGATTTTGGTAAAAGGTTTCAGAACCTATGGATTTTGGAAAGGCTTTTGATTTTTGAGAAAAATCAATTTTGGGAATTTGAAAAGCCAAGTTTGAGAACTATCGATTTTGAGATATCGATTTTGTGTAAAGGATTTATACGTGAATCATAAAGAGTATGATTTGAAAGATACTATATGTGTATAGTATAAAATGTTTTGAGATTGGCTTTGGGGAAAAAGGCGCTCCCATGAAATGAACTTATTAGGAGCTCCACGGGGTGGTTCTGCCTTGAGCCCTAAGGGGGGGGGGCTCTAAATTTGATCCTGGGAGGAAGTCTGGACAAACCAAAGTTCTTGAGGATTGTGTGTGGGTAGTGAAAGTCGAGGCCGCTGATGGCTATAGAGACATTTGGGTTATGCTGTGACGATAGTGTAACTCGATATCACCACGATCTACTGCGGACCATAGCGGAAGTCGTGTGGCAGTGAGTGCCAATGGTCTACGTTTGATTTCGTCGTGAGGGCGATATCGGTAGACTACGATCTATGAAGACATAGCGAAATTCGTGTGGCAGTGAGTGCCTACAGGCTACATTGGGACTCGGCTGATGTAGTCTGCGATCTATCTAGGAGTGAAGAAGTTTCATTTGGCA
Organism: Allium cepa; assembly: GCA_030765085.1. Classification (NCBI taxonomy): domain Eukaryota; kingdom Viridiplantae; phylum Streptophyta; class Magnoliopsida; order Asparagales; family Amaryllidaceae; genus Allium; species Allium cepa. Next base: position 450,206,984 of record CM060931.1, read on the forward strand.
GCGAAATTTGAGGGCGCTGATGCCTATAGTTACATGGGTTTTTTCCGTGATGGCAATGTAATCCTGAGTGTAGCTACGATCTATGGCGGGTTCCATGGTGTAATCGAGGGCGCGGAGTCCTACAGTTTTCTATGGTTTCGGCGGGATGGCGACGTAATCATCTGGTTAACTGCGACCATGGAGGGGGTGATGATTTCTAGAGCATTATCACCAAAAATGTTTTCTATATTTTCAAAAAAAATGTTTTCTTTATTTTCACTAAAATATTTTCCAAGTATTTTTACTTGCTGTTGAAAATGGGTTTATCAAGTACTTATAGATTTTTAGTTCTATGCCTGATCAACATATGACCGAATTTCTGTGAGAACAAGGATGGACATGTTGAGACATTGAGTTATAAAAGTATTTTTATAAAGCTATTTCGGCAATAGTATGTAGATTTTAAAATATTTTAAAATTTTTAAATGATGGGAATTGAGAATGTTTAAAGGATAATTTAACTGATAATTAGCAGAATAATTAAAATTCTGGCTTTGTTCCTTTTCGAGGACGAAAAGATTTAAAGGGAAGGAATGTGATAACCCAGATTTTTGGACATCTATTAATTCGTAATTAACAGGATTAAAATTATTAAATACTGATTTGTAACAAATAAAATTCTCATAAATATCTGGATATATATATATATATGTAGAGATTGGAAACTATAATAAATGTTGAAAAATAAATCTTTGGATAAATGAATAATATATTTCACTATTTAATTCGAGATAATATATATATATATATATATATAAAGATATATGCAAATTTTATAATGTTGAAAATTTTAAATGAATACATATACAAGCATATAAATGTGAATATATATAATATCAAAAACAAATAAAATATGTTCTAATTATAATATATATATAGTGATTAGGAAGCATTGTTTTGAATTTAATATAATAATTCTTAAGACATTTAAAGTTAAATTCTATATTTTAAAATACTAAAGGTAAATCTTTATTAATTAAAGTATGATAGCTTAAATAAGATTTAATAAAAGGTTTAGTATTCTTTCTTTTAAAATTTTACATAAAATAAATATAGTTTGTATATATATAAAATATAAACATAAACATAAATTAATAAAAAGAAATGTATAAAAAAATTGAAAATGTAATATAAACTATGTAAAAATATTAATATATGCAAAATAGACAAGCGTAAAAGATTTTAAAATGCATTTGACATTTGTAATTTATATATATTATGCGATAACGAGTGTAACTAAAATAAGACATAAAAATACAAGTGTTAATTTATTTATTTTAAAAATAAAAGAATTTCAAGGCTATATATACATCTATATCCCCTCATTTATCATTTTCTTTCATTCAAATTTTATCAAAAATTAAAATATGAAAAAAAAAATCTGAGAAGTAATAAAACCAAAAAAAAAAGAAATCAAACAACAACTTCTTCAATCCTTATTTCCAAAACTCTTTCAAAAATCAAACCTGGAAGCAACTCAACAAAATCAAAAAAAGTTCCATCTTTCAAATTAAAAACTCAAGATCAGATCAACTCCAACATTAGTTTCCAGTTAAAAGCAATTTCCAGTTTTCCAGTTTTAAGCTTCTCTGTTCAAATTTTAAAGGTGAGTAAACTAACTTCTTAAAAAGTTTAAACTTGGTTTAAATTATGATGCATGTAGTAATGACTCGAAATAAAGTGTGATAAGTGTTTGCACGACTGTTTGAATATGATTGCATGTATATATGTATGATGATATGGTGTGCATGTCTATGTACAGGGAAGATTTCCCTGTTCCAGTTTTACAAGTTTAAAACTTGGTAAAAAAAATCAATTTCTTTTTCCCTGATCTTCTGTAGGCTAAGATTTATAAACAAGATATGTTAGGAATAGCAGGATATCTGAGCTAAAAATAATTTCAAGTGAGATTTACATGTAGTTTTTCACTAGAGGGGAAATTACAGTAAAAACACAAACATACCAAAAATTTGAATTCAATAATTGATTATCTCATTTATATAATCTGATTAGTCTTTAAAAATGGTGAATTTTAATAATAAAATTTCGATTTTTAAGTTAGTGGTTATGGTGAATTTTCGAGTTGATCGGTAAATGGGTTTCGCTCGATTTCTGGTGATAAGAGTATGGTGGTAGGACGAGATCATTTTTGGAGGAGGTTTGGAAGTCGGGGATCACGACAAAAACGGTCGGAAAAATTCCTGATTACCGTGGGGGCGGCACAACGAGGTAATAGGGTTTAAACCCAGTTTTTGGTCATCGTCGAACTTCAAGCTTCTGCGTCGTCGTCGACGCATCAAGTTAGGTCAGAGGTGGGGGAATCGAAGTAGGGAACTCTGGCGAGGGTCTGGACGTAGTGGCAAAGCTTCAGATCATCAGAGGTGGAAAAGCATGAAGGTTTCAGGTGATCGGGTTGTTCCATGAGATAGTCGAGGTTGCTCGAATTTGATTTTTGTGATCGATTCAAGTTTGGGTGGTCGGAATCGGAAGGGAAGGTCAAAGTCGACTCCTCGGCGGTGGCATGGGTGGTTGGATCGTTGCCGTTGATCTGTGCATGTGCACATGTACCTGTTTATATCTGTGTTGTTGATCTCGAGGAAGGAGAGGATGTCGACTTGGGTGGGAACTCGGGGTAGAAGGCGTTTGACTCGAGTGTGGCTTCGGGCATTCGCGTGGTTTAGGTTGTTTTTAACAGTATTGAAGTTTTAAAAATAAAGAACAAGTAAAAAAAGAAAGGGTTGGCTCAGGAAAAATGTGGGTTTGCACTGGAGTCAACTCGGGTCGGTACTATAGGGTATTACCAAGGTTTTAAATTTTAAATTAAATCAAGTTTTAACATTCCTTAATTTATTCTTTACAATTTAATAAAGTTTTATTTAAGTTTGGATTAGCTTAAAAGTTATAAAATAAACTATTTTAAATTAGTTAAGTTTAAAATATTTTTATTTGATTTATCCTTAATTTTATATAAAACATAATTAATAATGTAATTAAGTAGTAATTAAAAAAATGAAATGTTTTTATCATTAATTAAATTTTATATTAGGTTATCTCAAAGTGTTACAAAAGTGATTAATTGAGGATAATTACTTAAGGTAATTAATTATAGGTTCATTAATTAATGTAAGTAATTAAAGGTTAATTATTTAATGTGAATGATTATATGATTAAAGAATTAATTTCAATAATTAATTAAAGGGTTAATTAATGGTAATTAAGCAAGATTTAAAGATAATTAATTTATTTTGTGATAATTAAATTAATTAGAAATGGACTAATTAATCTTTCTTATGAATGATAAACCGGAATTGAATGCCTTGGTTTATTTGATATTTCTGTTATATAATTTGTGATGTGCTGTGATATGAAATGGCTGGCTTGATCTATTAATAATTGTGAATCATTTATCTGTGATAGATTTTTGAGTGTGTATGTTATTAAAACAACTTGGTTTAAAGATGACATTAGATTCGAAGAGAACAGAGTCGGATATCAGCAATATCCGAAACCATTTTGATCGGTAATCTACTATATTTATTTATAGAATTGAGTTTAAAACCAAACATGCTGGAATTGGAATAAATTAAGTAACTTGGCCTTTTAACTGAGTAACAATTCTTTGATATTGATTTGTAATAAGTAATTGACTATAACAAGTTAAGAACTCGTAGAAAGATACGAGTTACCCCAATATTTAATAAGTTTTACAACTCAGTATTTCAAATTATTTGGGTTTACTCACGCTGGTTTCTAGTCTGACCCGGGTGTTAGTTTATCGTAATGCTCGGGTCAGACCGAGTATTACAGATTTCTAGGTTAGGACGTTCTGGAGCTCAGGAGGCGAGCTAGATGGCAGGGATGTATGGAGAATATTCCACTGTATGTATGAGAGTTGTATTGGTTATTCTAGGACAAGTTGTTACAACTGTCCAGTTTTGATGAACTCTGATGTATTGTATGTAAATTGAATGATATAGCCTTCTTTTGTGTAAATGCTATTATTTGATATTATATTTTGATTCCGCTGCGAATGTGAGATTCTGTGTTTTGTTTTCTGTTTCTTCTTCTACCTCTTTTCTTCTTTACACTAACAATCTGGGATTTCCGGCGTTCGATTGCTCGGCACTTCTACAGTAAACGTATTAGTGTCGAATTTTCGAGGTCAAAAATTTTGGGTCTTTACAGCAGGCTTCGATCGTGGTGGAACTGCCTGTGATAGGCGCGATGAGTCGATCTTGGTGAGGGCCGTAGGATGAAGGTTCGAACGCGATATCTGCTAGAGTTGAGGAAGGTGGCGTGTTTATTATTTTATTTATTTTATATTATAAATCGTACAACTTCTAATCTTAATATCTTTGGCATATGAGCTCGGATTCATGTGCGGTTTTCTCCATTATTATCGTATCGAAATTCCGGACATAATGGAACTTAGTTTTGGCTACATTCTGAGACTGTTAGATTTTTGGGCTTTAATTGGATTTCTTATCAACTGAAAATCAAAGGTGAGTTTTTTAATCCACTCACGAATGCTAAACCATCTTATGTTAGTTAAATTAAATTTATGATATGATTATAAATTTATTGATTGCTTTTTGTATATTTAAATTGTTATTTGAGTTTAATTTGAATTTATATTGAATTTATTGCCATTTAATTTAATATTGAATTTAAACTGTTAATTAAATACCTGATAATGATAAGCAGTTAATTGGCGTGATTTATTAGGTGATTTGAATGATGATTATGATGGATGCTTAATTGTTGACATTTTTGATGATTCGAGGTTATGTTTATTTTATATGTCTTTATCACACTGCAAGTTCTCTTAGTTTCCTGTTAGAAAAAATTATTATGGATTGAAATGATACATACCCGAACGGTCTTATAGATTAGGGAAAAATCGTTATGGGTTGAAATGATAAACTTGAGTGATTTTATGGATTTTGAATTTCTTTCGAGATTGCGGATTGAAATGATATATTCCTGTAAATTTAAATTTATAACTGGTTGAAATGATTTATATCCATATCGCTTGACCATAGGTAGAAAATTATATACGGACACCGGATTGGTTAAATTTAATGATTTTGAATCCTTAAATTTTGAATCCGGCTAAATGACATTATGAAATAAAATTAGATTTATTTGAATTGAATTATTTTCAAAATCCAAACTTTAAAATATTGAAATTGGTTTAAATGAATTGTTTAAAGAATTTGAATTGGAATGTTAATGTTGAATTTTGAAATATAAATGAAATTTATCAAAAATTGAGTTATTGAAAATGTTTGAATATTTAAACTTTGAAACCTATTGAATTTGAAATGGTTTGAATTTGTAGTTCAAACATGGATTTAAAATCGATATAAATGGGAATGGATTTTAATGAGAATTTGAATTGAAACATTTGGTCTTTTGAATTAAAATCGTTGAACTGAGATTGATTTAAATTGAATTTTGAAATTAGATTTGATTTGAATTGATTTGTGAAATTTGTAGAAACAATTCTAATTTGAAACTATTTTCGATATAAACTCTTTTAATATACAAACTCTTTTAATATAAAAACTCTTTTAATATACAAACTCTTTTAATATACAAACTCTTTTAATATATAAACTATTTTTGTCATACAAACCATTTTAATATGTTAATAAATTTTAATAAATTAACTATATTTTAATATATATAACCTATTTTGATTTTTAAACTATTTTTAGTATATAATCTATTTTAATATATAACCTATTTTAATATATAAACTATTTTTAATATATAAAACTATTTTAATATATAACCTATGTTAATACATAAACTATTTCTATTATATAACCTATTTTAATATATAAATTATCGCTAATATATATTATTTTAATATATAACCTATTTTTTATAAATGTAAATTATTTTTAATGTATAACTATTCCATTATATATACTACTTTCAATACTCAAACTGTTTAAAGTTGGAACTGTTATGATTTAGAATTAATTGATTTAAATGCGAATATTTGGATATGATGGTTTAACCTATTTTATGGTTATGATTTTGAAATAAATATGATTTTGAAATAAATATGATTTCAAAAGTGAATATGATTTCGAAAGTGATATGATTTTGAAGTGAATATGATATTTTGATATCAATTATGAATCGGTTCTGGAAATGTAAAAGAATCAACCGGTGTGAATTAAGCATTTGGTTGTTAAAGAGACCGGGGTCAGATATTGTCATACTCTCTGCCAATACTGAAAACCACTTTAACAACTGTGCATATGGTGGAGAATCCAGAATGAAGTAGGATGGTTTGGCGAATGCTACTATATGAGGTATGAACACAGCCCTAACCCTCTCGGATCAACTTGATATGATTAATATGATATATATTTTATGGTTTGGCGAATGGTTTTATAGCATATTTTATTGTTTTTCTCGTGGTTTAGGATGTTTTGTTTTGAAATATGATATATATATATATATTGTAATTATTAGTATTATTATTTTCCCGGACCTATCCGTACAAGGGAGACTCTGTCGAAATTTTTTGTGAATTTAAGATTTAGTTTATTGTGAAGGTGAAAATATTTTCAAACATTTATTAGACTTGAATATAAAAGATTAAATTGTTTATTTTTGATATATTTTATTTAAATTACTTAATTATGTAAATTTAAAGTGTTTATAAATTGAAAATTTGAATAAATTTTATCAAGTTCTTAATCCCTTTTTGTTCCTTTTCGAGGACGAAAAGTTTTGAGTGGGGGAGAGTGTAACAAACCATATTTTTCGAAAATCAAAATATTAAATTAAATATGATTTTAAAATTTAATATTGTGAGAAATTAAAATTTATGATTTACAAATGGAAAAGATGATTTGAATGTAACTTTATAATGTTGGTTTAATGTAATTGATAATTATTTTAGTGCAATAAATTGAAATAACCGTAAAGTTAATTTGGTTATAATTATAAATAAGAAAATAAATTAAATGTTGGATTTAATGTTGAAATTATATGTAATTAATGGAAATTGGTTAATATAGAATATGAAATCAGGGATGTGATAAGTAGTTATAATCTTTGTTTGTAAACAATAAATTTATAAATGTGATTAAATTACTTAAAAGTAACAATTGTTTATTTATGATCTCATTATTTAATATGTTTGGATTTAATTTGGAAATCAAAAAAATTAATGCAATTGAAATATTATAATTAATATGGTAAAAAAAATGATAATTGTAGAATATTAGTATAATAAGATGTAAACTAATGTTAATTATATTCATAGGGTATTGTTGATTGAATAATAAGTGTAAATCAAAATAAATGAATACATTGGAATTTAAATTATAATTAATGAGTTATTGCAGTTGTAATTAAACGCGGTAATTAGTGCAATATTTAAATATCGAATTTGACATGGAAAAATTATTTTTAGATTTTAAATTCTATGTAATCAAGAAGATGTGAATTGTTAACTCTTAAAATTTGAATTTAAAAGTGACTAAATCGATTTAATAATAATTTATTTATTTAACGTAAAAATGGCTATTTTGGCTACTGTCTCGGATTTTGACAAAACCAGTTTCATCAAATCCGTAACAGTGAATTATTGTCGGATTTCGAGTTTTGTAGTGATCGAACTTGACGTTTGATCGTGCGAGCTCGAAGCGCGTAGAAATCAATTAATGGACTTTCAATTTATATTAATCTGATTTTGAATGCAAACTTATAGATACATTGGAATAGGGTTTGAGACTTGTTCCATTAAGTTCAAAAATATCAAAAATTTCACTTTTAATATATAGAATGTCTTGGTTTCATTCAGGTTTGGAAATGAGCTTTCTGGGCCTGTGCGACCATTTGGGCCCAATTGATTGTATGTTGTAAATATATGTTTATCCCAGCCCATTCTGATATCTCTAACCCTAGCAGACTTTCATTTTATTCTGTATGTACACCAACTTCTTATCTGTTCCTCCTTCTCAAATGGCAGACATTCCCCATCCCTAATTTCAATTTCAAACCAAATTTCAAAATTTAAACCCCTCAAACTATGTCATATTATATATCGTTGGAAAGATCTCGATGAGCGCAATCTAGATCTGCTGTTCGTTTTTGCAACTGAGTTTTGGTTTGTTCAGAAATGACCTAAACATTCTTGGCTATCGATTTTAGTGGTTGATCAACGGCGACGATGCTACAATTCGAAGGTACAGTCTTATGCAAATTTGTGTAGGGAGTTCATCTGAGTTTTTCATGTGAGAATAGGATTGTCAGATCGACGTTCATAATTCAATTAGGGTTTGAATATAGGGGCGGCCACTGGAATTGTCGTCTCGATTTGAAGTGCGGCGTGGGCTTGCGAGGCACTGTAGAGAGGTATAGGAGGATAGCGTTCATTTTGGAGTGGTCTGCTTTGCCGCGGCTGGTCATAGCGACGACGATGGGGGCATGAATTGGTGGCGGCTGAGAGGGTTTGAGCTTCGTGCGTACGTATGCTAGGGTTTAGAAAGGAGGTGATCAAATTACAGAAATGCCCTTTGATTTTATTTTAATTTAAATTGAGAATTTAATCTTCTAACATCGATAACTTCTTCATATGAGCTCGGATTTGGACGCGGTTTCTTGCATTGCAATCATATCGAAATTCTGAACATTATGGAACTGATTTGGCTGCATTCTAAGACTATTTAAATGTTCGACCTTAACTAGATTTTTATTCGACTTGAAATCAAAGGTGAGCGATTTAACCCACTCACAAATACTAAATCATCTTACGTTGGTTAAATTAAACTTACGATGTGATTAGAAATTTACTGATTATTATTTAGTATTTTAAATTGTCATTTAAATTTTACTTGAATTTAATTTGAATTAAATTGCCATTAAAATTTATATTGAATATAAATTGTTAGTTAAATACCTGATAGTGATAAGCAGTTGATTATTGTGATTTATTGGTTAATTTGAAAATAATTGTGATGGATGTTTAATTGTTGACATTTTGGATGATTTGATGTAAAGTTTATTTAATATATTGTTATCACACTGCAAGTTTCCTTAGTTATTGTTGGGAAAATCACTATGGGCTGAAATGATACATACCCGAACGATCTTATACATTAGGGAAAAATCGTTATGAGTTAAAATGATAAACTCGAGCGATTATATAGATTTTGAATTTACTCAGGATTTCAGGTTGAAATGAAATATACCTATAAATTTAAAATTATTACGGGTTGAAATGATATATATTTGTATCACTTGACCATAGGGTACAAAATTATATATGGACACCGGATTGGTTAAAATTAATGATTTTAAATCCATATTTTTTAAATCAAGTCAAATGATACTATGAAATAAAATTTGATTTATATGAACTGAATTATTTCCAAAATCCAAGCTTTAAAATGTTGAAATTGAAATTGAAATTGGTTTAAATGAATTGTTCAAAAGAATTTAAATTGAAATCTTAAAGTTGAATTTTGAAATATTAATGAAATATATCAAAATTGAGTTATTGTAAATATTTGATATTTAAACTTTGAAACCTAGTCAAATTGAAGTGGTTTAAATTTATAGTTCAAACATGGATTTGAAATCGATATAAATTGGAATGGTTTTTAATGAGAATTTGAATTGAAACCTTTGCTCTTTTGAATTAAAATCATTGAACTAAGATTGATTTGAATTGAATTTTTGGAACTAAAGTTGATTTGAATTGATTTGTGAAATTTGAAGAAACAATTCTAATTTGAAACTATTTCTGATATAAACTTTTTTAATATACAAACTCTTCTAACATATAAACTATTTTTCTCATATAAACCATTTTAATGTATTAAATTTTTTAACACATTAACTTTTTTATATATAAACTATTTTAATATATAAACCATTTCTAATATATAAACTATTTTAATATATAACCTATTTTAATATGTAAACTATTTCTTATATATAAACTATTTTAATATATAACCTATTTTTTTAAATATAAATTGTTTTTAGTGTGTAACTATTCTAATATATATACTACTTTCAATATTTAAACTGTTTGAAGTTGGAACTATTATAATTTAGATTTAATTGATTTAAATGTGAATACTTTGATATAACGGTTTAACCAATTCTGTTGTTATGATTTTGAAAACGAACATGATTTAAAGTGAATAATGATTTTGAAAGGGAACATGATTTCAGAAGTGATATGATTTTGAAGTAAATATGATATTTTGATATCAGTTATGAATCGGTTTTGGAAATGTAAAAGAACCGACCAGTGTGAAATAAGCGTTTGGTCGTTAAAGAGACCCGGGTTGGATATTGTCATACTCTTTGCCAAAACCGAAAACCACTTTAACAACTGTGTACATGGTGGAGAATCCAGAACGAAGTAGGATGGTTTGGCGAACGCTATTGTATGAGGTATAAACACAACACTGACCCCCTTGGATTAGCTTAATATGACTAAAACAGGAGCTATAACTGGGCCAAGTGAGGTCACTTCTCTGATCGGACATGCTTCTTCGATAACGTATCTGTTACTTTATGATTGATTTGGTGGCCACCTTCGATTTGATTATGGAGTGTGTTCCGAGGTAGGCGGTAGTAGCTGCTATGCGTTCCCACCAGCCCAGTTCTACAAAACGATAGTATCCTACCCTGGGTATTGCCTCGTATACCTTGTCATATGCCTTATCGAGCCCACTACAAGTTTGGTATGTGTCGTACAGTATGAAGTTCCCTATGATAGCCCTCTAGTTTACAGAGGAATTACGGTAGTGTATAGACTACGGCATTGGGGATATGTGTAACGCCTTAATGTTATTTTAGCACTTTACTTTACTGTGGACATATTATAATAGCGTATTGTATTATGTATGTAAATAGTTCAACGGATCCTTAGGAGATGAAATCTCGAACATCTCTTTGTTAGGAATCAAATCTACTGTTTTGATGACAACAACTATACAATGGAAATCGAATATGCATATATATATTTATATGTACATGTACTTGCTAGAATAACATTATTAGAAAGACAAGCACAAGGCTCAAAGAACACTACAAGCCGATAGGTACAAAGGAGTAACATAAAATATGCACAAAACAGACATGCACAAGTTTCGGACGTTTGGATGCACAAGCCAAACGTCTAGAAAAGTGCTTTAGAACAACAAACAAACTAAACCAAACGTCTAGTAGTAGCACTCAGACGTCTGAAAATCTACTATGTACAAAAAATATTTAGTATTAGACGTCTGATACAAATGCCAGACGTCTGATTTCATACACGGATTTTAAATTTAAATTTAAACTGCCATATTCGAATAGACATCTCCGCTTCTCTTCGCTGCAACTCTTCATGATCAACAGAAGCAACAGTGAGCACTTGTTAATGGATGCAACTACTCAAGAAACCTCTCTACAACTATATATATCATTAAGAATCAAGAGAACAGATCACCTTGCTTATTTGTGCTCTCTAATTACATATTCTATAATATACTCTTGATCTGTAGCAATCTATAGTTGTATTTTACTCTTCCAAATATTCAGTTCTTCATAGACAATACTCTCTAGATATATATTGGAAGAGTTTGTACTAATTAGTCAATAGCCGTGTTATAGAACACACATTTGAAAAGAACAACTCATTGTAACCAAGCTTATTCCTCAGGGCGAAGCGAGGGTGTTTGATAGTCGAATTCCGAAGGGGAGCTACGGGACTGGACGTAGGACGGGAGGTCCGAACCAGTATAAAATCCCGGTGTGCTCATTCTATATTTACTTAGATTAATATTTTTTAGTTGCATCAAATATTTTGTCACATATACTTGCATATACACTACACGATCCACCCTGTAGACTTTCAATTGGTATTAGAGCAAGGTTGGATCAAAGTACAGTAACACGTTTTTGAGTCACTTTAATATGGCAAGTATTTTTCAAGAAGGTCAATCCATAACACGACCCCCTCTTTTTAATGGTTCTAACTATGCATATTGGTCAACACGTATGAGAATTTTTATGGAAGCTAATGGATTAGAAATTTGGTCAGCCACTCAATATAAATATGAAGCACCCGACACTGCTATGAACTGTAACGAACCGATATTTTCAACCATTCGCATCCACACACGTTGGACTCGAATTGCTCAAAATATCATATTGTTAATTTAAATTTGGCAAAGCTCAACATATACAGTAAATGAAACAATCACAAAATCACAGACAATTCGTTCGGGTATGTATCATTTCAACCCATAGTGACTTCTATACTAACAGGGAACTTGCAGAGTGATAACCGATAATATAAAATATAACAACATGCATATATCATCAATAACAATATAATATAAACAACAGGATATGGTGTCATATCTCATAGGTGAACCGTTACAGATTATAGCATATATAACAATTTAAGTAACTACAGCAGCATATTTCAATTTTCGTTTCAATTGAAATCAAATTTAATAAATAAAAGAACGATAATCGTGAGTGATTTCTCACCTTTCGAGGCTAGAGACGGACGAGATTGAGATGAGTTACGAATCCAAGCACGAATTTCAGATCAAAGCAAGAATTGGCACGAATTAGATGGACAAGGCTGGTAAAGAATAATCGTTGAAATAATTTGAATCAGTTTGATAGAACATCAATGATATATATTGTTATTGTTATTTCCTTGAAATCAATATTTTACTTTAAGACAAATATTAAAATAACATATGTATAATTTAAAATCATTGTTTATATTAGACACAAATATTAAAATCAAGATATAACAATTACCAGCATAACCCAAACAGATCATATATACCACTGTGAATAAATTGAACACTTTAACGAACTTCCTAAGCTTTATAAACTTATAAACTTTATAAACTCCAGAACACAAAGACATTATATATATATATATATATTGTAGCTTCACCATACTGTAGCACTAATATATATTATGCATATAACATATAAAGCTAACCGCATTATATATATAACTTGTTCATAAATACTCAGACTATACTTAAAAATATTTTCCAAATCACTACTTAGTTTAAACAAATACTCTACAATAACACGTCCGTATATTTCATAATTTACAAATGAAAAAAAAATATAAACAGAAAACAAAACAAACAGAAACAATTTCAACATATATTTGTATAAAGGAGAGTTATAGGTGATAGCAAAAGAAAGGTGGCTAACAGGGAGAGGCGCATGGCTGAGGATGATAGACGAAGTGGTGCTCGAGGGTGGTTGCGGGTTGTAGCCGAGGTGAGGTCGGGTAAGAGAGAAAAGGAGGCAAGCGGTCAAGTGCTTGGATCCAGGTCGAGGCTGATGTGGCGGCGGGTTGCTAGGTCTTCGGCGTGTAGTGCGGAAGGTGGCGGGGCATAGAGTGCGACAGCTGCTCACGGTGGTTGCAGCGGAAAGAAGGGCGGTGATGGTCTTAGGTTTTGGATGTTGTAGGGGATGACTAGGCTTGCTCGGGCGGAGGCTCTGTTCGGGGAACTGGGCTTGGATGAGATCTTTGGGCGAACAGCAGTGGAGTTCTAGGCGGAGGCAGGTTGCACGAGGAAGAATTTGAAGAAGCCGATAAGCAATTCTCCGGTGGCAGAACAATGATAATATGAAAGCTTCAGTAGATGAGGAGAACATGCTTCTCATAAATATATAAGCTATTTTTATGCTTTTTTTTTTCTTTGTGAAAGAACGGGTGAAAGGAAAGAGCATAGTTTCATGAAATATAATTTTGCAGAGGAGAGAGAATGGAAAGAAGGGACGAACCAGTATATGTTAGGAACCAGTGAGGAAAAGCAAAAAGTCACCGTAAATTATAAAAAGAATAATGACCAGTGGCTATTGATTTCCTACGATAGATAGTTGAATGGTCACGGGAAACAAATGGACTCGAATGGGTACTGATGCGGTTGCCCGTATCGTGGTTTCGTCGCACACCGGACCTCAAAATACAGAAATAAATATACCACAAAGATCAGCACGACGATACGATCTAAACGGTATACAGATATCAGTGGTAAGATTGAATTATAAAAATTCGAATTTCTGCTAGCGGAAAATGCAGCAAAAGCGTAGAAAATAAGATCGACGGAGCTATAGAAATCCGAATTCAATGAAACGAAATATGACGTCTCATTCAGAAGAGGATTTAGAATTTTTCTATTGAAAAATATTCTGGTCTGAAAAATATTTTATTATCAACAATTATTAACTGACTTGAATTTAATAGAATTACACAATAAAATAAACTTCCATAAAATCAGATGAAAATTTACCATCTGCTATACTTAAATATACGTATTCCAAATATAAATTTTTACTTCCAAATTTTATCATTTAAAATTCTCCAAAATTAAATTAAATATGTTAATAAAACCATTAAAATTTATTAAAATTTTACGGGTCGTTACACTCTCCCCCACTCAAAACTTTTCGTCCTCGAAAAGGAAGGAGGTAGGAGAATAGAACAACCAGATATAATAGTAGACTGAAAGTCGAGATTAAACAATTAATTTAAAACTATATAAATTTTATTTGAAATATTTATTTGAAAACTTCATTTGCAGTTCAATTTTCTTTAACACTTAAAACTTTTCAAAAATCCATTTGTAAAATTTCTTGCTTCCCTTATAAATAACATTAATAACACCTTTATAAATATATGAAAACTCTTCAAAAATAATTATTTACATCATTACTTAATTTTACAAAGAAGTTATTTGAAAACATTTAATCCACAATTCATAAGTTTATAAATTTCATCTCAAGATACTTTTCAAATACTATTAATAATTCAATAATCATCTACTTAAATATGTTTTATTCGAGTAATAACTTCTAAAATATTAAAAAAATTCTATTAAACCATGTAATATATAAATAAACAATATTTCAAAAGGACATATCCAAAAGGGAAAAGAAGGTAGATTCGGAAAATCAGAATATAGGTGAATAAATAATGCTGAGCAGATAAGGTAGATTCAAAATAATAGTATCGGGCATGAATAGTTAATTCAATCCATAAGAATTTCAATTTCAAATATTAATACAAAATTTCTTTGTTGGGAATGCCTTTATAATAAAATACCTTTACAATAAAATACTTTTATATCGAAACAAATTTTTCCTTTCGAAAATACTTTTATAACTTGATGTTTCAACAAGTTTATCCTCATTCTTGCAGACTCTGGTCATGCGTTGATCAGGCGTAAAGCTAGAATTCTCCAAGTACTTAGTAGACCTGCTTCAAAACCCAGTGAAAAATAGTTGAAAACTTTCAAAACCGATATGGAAAGTACAATCCAAACAAATCACTTGGATCGTAGATACATAATGGTTACGCCTGGATCCCCCAGGAAGCATCCGTACCTTTAGGCAATAACTGCCTTGCGAATTGATAACCAAAACCCGTGGACCGTAGGATACATAACAATGGTTGCGCGTAGATGCTCCAGGAAACATCCATACCCTTTAAGCAATCTCTGCCTTACGGATTACGCCACGACAACAAAACCGATGGACCGCATATACATAACAATGGTTTCGCCTGGATCCCCCAGGAAACATCTATATCCTTTAAGCAATCTCTGCCTTGCGGATTACGCTACCCTAAAAAAAAGACCATGGGTTACGCCATGGTAGGACATTCGAGTATCACATCCGGAAAACCAAAATCAGAGAGAACAATATCAATAGAATGAATCCACAATGTGGCCACAAAGCGGATATCAAGCAGAAGGCACTTTCCATATCTTTACTTCGAAAATATGTATAATATAGTACCTTTTTCAAATCTTTTTCAAATATCATACTTATATAAAGTCCATTATATATAAGATTCCATTTCAAATCGAATACTTTCCAATCAATAGTATATCAAATCACACTCATATAGACTTAGATTATATAAGATTTCGCTTTTCAAATTGAATACCTTTCAAATCAATAGTTTTCGAATCAACTTCATACCTATACAAATCAATTTTATATAAGTTCGATAACTCCCAAATCAAAGTATTTAGTAAAATAAGGTTCCCAATTTCAATTCGTTTCAATATCAGTTCAGTTTCACAATCATATACGATTTCACCAAATTATTTCTCAAAATCAATGATACCCAATGATTTCCAACTTTAAACCATCCCTTTTAAAATCTTTAAACTATTTACTTTTATTTAAAAGATCCAATTTACCCTTTTAAAAAAACATTATTAAATATAAATATAGTTATAAAAGATGTTCCAAATTCAAAACTTTTAGAACTAAATTTTATTCGAAACATTTCGAAACAAAATTTCAAATTAGAATAATTCAAAATAGTCTTATCCATTTATTTAACAAAACAATTCCAAATTCATTTACTTAATCGAATGATTTATACTTTTCGAAATTACTTAGCTTTGAAAATTTAAACTCGATTTGGAAGTGCTCATTCAAAATAGTCGAAGAAATCAAATTTCCAATTCAAGAGTTGGAAATCAATAACAAATCAGTAAATCAATTTCTATATATAGAGTTATACCAAATCAAATCCAAAACTCGAGGAACTGAACACCGGGTTCACTTCAAATCATTTCAATATAGGGGATTTTAGGCTCAAGGAAAAAGTTGCAGAAAAAATTAATTCTAGGGACAAGAAGTTTGCTTTTTAGGCCGAAGGACACTTTTTAGTGTAAATCAAAGAATGATAGTTGTAACTATCATTTTCTGTTTATACTAACAAATGTCCTTCAGACTAAAAAGAAAACTTGCAGTCCTTGAGACTAAATTTTTTTGCAACTTCTTCCTTGCGCCTATTTTCCTGTTCAATATATATACATATATCTTTCGAACATCAAGCACACTTCGGCATTTGAAACCAAAATTTGGTTTCACAATATCACTTGCATAGCAACGCTACTAGAGTGGCCTCTCCCCCACACTAAAACTCGAAAATCAATGCCGGTGATGCGTGCCTCATCACCGAAATTATTTTCCAGTGACATAAGTGAGTTCTGGACTTCTATTTTCTTGGAAACTTCTTGAATTTTCTTCGAAGTCATTGGAACACATTTGAAGTCATTTGAAACATTTCATATTCCGAAAATACTTTAAATCCTATTATTACATATTTCAAAAATCTTAAAACCAATTTTCAAAATATCGAAGTTCAATTCCTCAAATTTCAAATTCAAAACCCTTTAGTTATAAATCATTTTTATATAAATCAATTTCTTATATAATTTTTCAAAATTTCAAATCCTTTCGAAGCTTCAAATTCTTGCTTTTAAAAAATATTAAATCCTTATCGATAACATTTTCACCCTTATATATATATAGAATATAATCATACTTATCAAAATAATAATTTCGATCTATAAAACAATTCCAAAATACAAACAAACTCATTTTTTCAAAGGATTATTCAAGAATGGATTTCAAAACAAGGATAGAGATTCAACTTAAAGGGACTGATCAAATTGAATCCTGATTCGAAGATAGGCTCGATCGAAGATGAGATGATTAAATTTCAAAATAGAAGATGGGTATATTTATATAAATCGCGGGAAACCTTAACCGAATCAACCGTGACTTCAGAAATACAATCGATGCAGGATTCTAAGGCAAATCGTCATTCGATCGCCAGAAATAGAATTCAGCATAACAAGAGATAGCAGCATCTAAACCAAAAGTACAGAAATCTCTGGTAAATCAATGCCTATTGTAAAGGAGATTCACCCCTTTACAATCATCCAGCGGAGCAGTGGTATACTCCAAAATTCAGAAAAACGAATAGGGAGAGAAGCTAATGGATTTTGGAATCGCAGGGAACGTTCCAAAGTCTAAAGGAAAACCAAACCAAAGAGGAAGAAATTCAAGCTCGAACGAAAGTGATTCTGCAAATAAATTTACTATATATGCTAAGTTTGCCTAGAGCCAAAGCTCTTATACCAACCGTAACGACCTGATATTTTCAACCATTCGCATCCACACACGTCGGACTCGAATTGCTCAAAATATTAGATTGTTAATTTAAATTTGGCAAAGCTCAACATATACAGTAAATGAATCAATCATAGAATCACAGACATAGAGTAATACAATAACAATGCAACGAAATGGATAAATAGTAGTCCATGAAGCTACTATATAGTCATCAGAGTTAGAAATAAAATACAACAAAATATCTCAAATATAGTGAAGTCTCCAGTACAAACAGATGACCTCTCTAAACAAATCAACAGGAAGGTTGAAAGCTGAATCGATAGTTGGATCTCTAGACGAAGCTCCAAACTCCCAGGTGAATCTCAAATGCTGTACCACTCAGTCTGACCTGAGCGTAAAGCAAAACACAAAACACTCTAGTCGAGATTAACATTCTTATATCAATAAATCCAATTCAAGTGAAATATCAACTGAAATACAAGTAACTTAAGGGATGTTTAGGATAACCATCCTCTAAGGATCCATGTGACTAAACGTCATTATAACACCGTGGTCCTTTCAAAATAATTTATACTTCAAAACCGAAATATCATTTCCATTAAATATATGTATAGTTCCTCAATTTCACAAATTGATTCCAATCAACTCGAGTTCCAAATTCAAATTTAATTCAATCAGGATTTATCCACTTTTATTCAATTTATAAATAACAAATTCAAATTATATTAATTTCAAATACATATCTGAATCACAAATCACCCATTTAAATTCCAATATATTTCAAAGCTTTAGTATTCAACATTTTCAAAGTTCAACTTAACCGTTCCATATAGATCCTGATTTAACCTCATTATTATTTAGTCATAAATATTCACTTAATAAATTCAGCATTAGTTAAATTACATTTAAACCAAAATTTTCCTCCAATTTATTTATCTTGAAATATCCATTTAATCACTTTAAATCAAAATCAAGTTATAAAAATCAAATCTTAAACTTCAAATTCAATAGTTCAAATCAATTCAATTTAGTAGAATTCTTACTTAAATACAATTTCAACTAGTTCTACTTTATCTTCTCGACCTTAATTTATTCAAATTATTACAACAATCTATTTTCAAATATAGATTACATAAATACTTGAACATATTATATGTATTAAATCAATCTCAATAATAATATTATTAAATCTATATATAAAATTACCGTTTACATATAATATTTAAATCAATATTTATTAAACCATATATTTCTTTTCAAAACCATATAATTCAATTTTAAATGTTTATATAGACCAACAGCGTCGGTGTATAATTTTCTATTCTATGGTCAAGTGATACAGATATTTATCATTTAATTTAAATATATACGGGTAGATATCATTTCGACCCGCAATCCCACATTCAAATCCAATGAAAATCATTTAGGCCTATCTTTTCAACCCATAACGATTTTCTCCTATGCTAAAGTCCGTTCAGGTATGTATCATTTCAACCCATAGTGAATTCTATACTAATAGGAAACTTGTAGAGTGATAACCGATAATATAAAATATAACAAGCATATATCATCAATAACAATATAATATAAACAACAGGATATGGTATCATATCTCACAGGTGAACAGTTACAGATAATAACATATATAACAATTTAAGTAACTACATTAGCTTTCAATTGTCATTTCAATTGAAATCAAATTTAATAAATAAAAGAACGTTAATCGTGAGTGATTTCTCACCTTTCGAGGCTAGAGACGGACGAGATTGAGATGAGTTACGAATCCAAGCACGAATTTCAGATCAAAGCAAGAATTGGCACGAATTAAATGGACAAGGCTAGTAAAGAATAATCGATGAAATAATTTGAATCGGTTTGATAGAACAATAATGATATATATTGTGATTATTATTTCCTTGAAATCAATAT
This sequence comes from Allium cepa, assembly GCA_030765085.1. Classification (NCBI taxonomy): domain Eukaryota; kingdom Viridiplantae; phylum Streptophyta; class Magnoliopsida; order Asparagales; family Amaryllidaceae; genus Allium; species Allium cepa. Next base: position 450,226,913 of record CM060931.1, read on the forward strand.
TTTACTTTAAGACAAATATTAAAATAACATATGTATAATTTAAAATCATTGTTTATATTAGACACAAATATTAAAATCAAGATATAACAATTACCAATGTAACCCAACAGATCATATATACCACTGTGAATAAATTGAACACTTTAAGAAACTTCATAAGCTTTATAAACTTATAAACTTTATAAACTCCATATAACCTTTATGCATTGCAGCATATTTTAACAATTAAAAAGTATAATATATTATATGTAGACTCACAGACCATATATAAACATAGTATATAGAAATCTATAAAACTCATTGATCGATAAACACAATATTGACAATAATATAACAAAATATGTTACTTTTAAATCTGACACTCTGTGCTTTATTAACGACACCTCAAATTCTTATATATGGATAAATATATAAACACATATATACTTATATATGATGGACTATGCGGACCGAACATATGCAACTACTGAATATATTATATATTATATAGCTAAATATACAACATGCAGACCATAGCTTCACACTCAAAACAAATGAACTTTTATTACCTGTACATATTTTCACAAATATATATATGGTTTATAAACTTTTATATCTAACTGTACCAGAACACAAAGACGTTATATTTATATTATAGCTTCACCATACTGTAACATTAATATATATTATGCATATAACATATAAAGCTAACCGCATTATATATATAACTTGTTCATAAATACTCAGACTATACTTAAAAATATTTTCCAAATCACTACTTAATTTAAACAAAAACTCTACAATTACACGTCCGTATATTTCATACTTTACAAACGAAAAAAAAAATTCAAACAGAAAACAAAACAAACGGAAACAGTTTCAACATATATTTGTATAAATAAGAGTTATAGGTGATAGCAAAAGAAAGGTGGCTTACAGGGAGAGGCGCACGGCTGAGGATGATAGACGAAGTGGTGCTCGAGGATGGTTGCGTAGCCGAGGCGAGGTCGGGCAAGAGAGAAAAGGAGGCAGGCGGTCAAGTGCTTGGATCCAGGTCGAGGCTGATGTGGCGGCGGGTTGCTAGGTGTTCGGCGTGTAGTGCGGAAGGTGGCGGGGCGTGGGGTGCGGCTGTGCTCACGGTGGTTGGAGCGGAAAGAAGGGCGGTGATGGTCTCGGGTTTTGGATGTTGTAGGTGACGACTAGGCTTGCTCGGGCGGAGGCTCTATTCGGCGAACTGGGCTTGGGTGAGAGCTTTGGGCGAACGGAAGTGGAGTTCTAGGCGGAGGCAGGTTGCACGAGGAAGAATTTGAAGAAGCCGATAGGCAATTCTTCGGTAGTAGAACAATGATAATATGAAAGCTTCAGTACATGAGGAGAACATGATTCTCATAAATATATAAGCTATTTTTATGCTTTTTTTTCTTTGTGAAAGAACCGGTGAAAGGAAAGAGCATAGTTTCATGAAATATAGTTTTGCAGAGGAGAGAGAATGAAAAGAACGGACGAACCAGTATGTGTTAGGAACCAGTGAGGAAAAGAAAAAAGTCACCGTAAATTCTGAAAATAATAATGACCAGTGGCTATTGATTTCCTACGGTAGATAATTGAATGATCACGGTAAACAAATGGACTCGAACGGGTACCAATGCGGCTGCCCGTATCGCGGTTCCGTCGCGCACCGGACTTCAAAATACAGAAATAAATACACCGCAGAGATTAGCACGACGAGACGATCAAAACGGTATATAAATATCAGTAGTAAGATTGAATTATAAAAATTCTAATTTCTGCTAGCGGAAAATGCAGCAAAAACGCAAAAAATAAGATCGACGGAGCTATACAAGTCCAAATTTGATGAAATGAAATATGATGTCTCACTCGAAAGAGGATTTAAATTTTTTCTATCAAAAAATATTCAAGTTTGAAAAATATTTTATTATCAACAATTATTAACTGACTTTAATTTATTAGAATTACACAATAAAATAAACTTTCATAGAATCAGATGAAAATTTACCATATGCTATATTTAAGTATACGTATGTCAAATATAAATTTTTATTTTCAAATTTTATTATTTAAAATTTTCCCAAAATTCAATTAAATACGTTAATAAAACCATTAAAATTTATTAAAATTTTACGGGTCGTTACATGAACACATAGAATGATGCATAAAAAATCGTAGATTATAATAATGCTAAAGCTATGAATGTTAGAATGAATTTTCATGTGTCATGTTATGTAACACTACATATGCTATATGGCGTACCTTACAAGTTACACACGAAGGCACAAACAAAGTTAAACAAACTAAGATTTCAATATTTCAAAATCAATTTTCATCATTTAAAATGAAACAAAATGAATCTATAGTAGACATGTACTCTAGATTCCAAACCACTCAACACTATTTAATGACACTTTGAGTCAAATACACAAATTTTGACTTAATATCTAGAATACTCAATTCTTCTTTAACTCCAGAGTGAGAAAGAAAAGTATTAGCCATCAAAGAAGCTAATGATCTCTCAACACTTTTAGTTGAAGAATTAATAGAAAAATTAATGTCCTATGAAGCTAATTTGAAGGCACGAAAAGAACAAAATTCGAAAAAGAAGAGCATACCATTCCCAGCAACAAATGAAGACTCTGACTTAGACGAAGAAGAAATTGTATTTATTACCAAAAACTACAACAAATTCAAGAAGTTTAGAAAAATTACTAGATTTCAGAAAGGAGGAAAATCAAGCTCAACAAATCAAACATCAATCAAATGCTATGAATGTAACCAAATTGGACATATGAAAAAAGATTGTCCCAAGCTCAACAATAATAAAAAGAAAAATAAATTTGAAAAATTCAAAAAGAAAAAAGCTTTCAAAGTAACATGGGATGATTCAGATTATTCGTCATCATCAGACAGCGATAGCGATAGTGATGGAGAACAAGCTAATGTATGCTCTATGGCACAAACTGATGAGGTATGTCCCGAACTTAGCTATGATGAATTATTAGAACTTAGCATAGAACTAAATGACAAATTTAGACAAATTAAAAAATTGAATAAAGAACATATAGCCAAAATAAAAGGATTAGAACTTGAAGTAGGAATGTTAAATGATGTACATGTAAATATGCGTATTTTTACCACCATATTTAATCTATTTAAATTGAATAAATGATCATATTGGGTATTTAACCTGTTTAAACCAAAATTCAAATTATTTTCAAATGGTCACATATTCATCTTCATACAAGGGTAAAATGGTCATTTTTGTGCATTTATTAAATTGTGAAAATTTACTTGGAATTTTCTATGTTGGTTTGTAGAAAATTTGGTGAATTTTACAAGTGGTTTTATGATGAAATATGCATGCACAAAGAAGATACAAATTAATGAAGATGAAAATAATTTAAAGTGAAGAACATGGAGGACCCCACCCACTTATCTTGATTTTCAATTTGAGGCTATTGCACATGCTTATGGAGTTTATGGCTTCATGTACACTTAAATGATGATTAGCAGAAGCTAATAATTACTTGGCCTCCACACTTTCTCAAAGGTATTTTGGGCATTCCAAAAAAATATGAATTAGGGTTTAACGCATGTATATATACCCCTTATGTTTTATGTAAGCCTCCTCTTTCTCTTCATTAGTTTAGGCTCAACAATAAAAGAAAGCTTCTCTTTCCTTTTCATGGCTACTTAGCCACTTTTATTTCATGTAATTTTTTCTTATGCAACTTTAATACATTGCTCTTTTCTTCTCTTATTTTTTTTCCTTTCATGTTGTAGTGTAGATTTCTTTTCTTTTATGCAAGTAGAATAGTTCTCTTTTTCATTAGCTTTCATTTTTCTTTCCTTTTGCTTTCATGTTGCTAGCTACATTTGTTAATCAAATGGTAAATAAGAGAGGCTAAACCCCTTCAATTTAGAGGTAATGAAGCTCTCTAATTATGTAGCTTCAACTATTTGTGAATTCATACTCTCTTTTTGTGCTTAATGATGATCAATGAAGTGTTTTATTTGTTGTTTTTACTTCGAATTTGATAGCCTATATTGTTGACACCGAATAGGCTATGCTTAAACAATCACTAACACAAATGACTCTTCATCAAAATATGATTATGGCAAAAGAAAGTGATTTGAAATCAAAATTTGATAGTCTATAGTTCTAATCAATAGTTAATAGGTCATACTTAAAATAAATTTCATTTTCATTTTCTTTGTCAAGTTTCATGAAAGATAGTTAGTACTTTACGGGATATGTTATAGTTTGATGACGTATGTTGGCTAATCAATAGCACAAATATGTCATACTTATGATATGCACATCAATTAAAGCACTAACGACCATAAAAGAAAGATCATGATTTCATATATGCTGAAAGGTGTGCCAGGCAGCCATGGACGATAGTCAGGGTTAAGGTAAAGTAGTAAACTCTATCGTATTACTCACAGCGCATGGATAAAATACAATAGAAAAGTATACATAGTGAAGCTCCATAGAACAGAATTCATCATATAAACTCATAATAGTTTGGTACAACAATCTGAAAAGTCAATACAACAAGCCTCACTACATATCACTCAGAGAACCATACAAACAGCGGAACATCCAGTACATATAGTAAGAAAACGATATGCAAAAGCCTCCAGCTCGTCTTCGTCATCAACAACGTTAGTCATTAAGAACAGCACCTGTCACCTGCTACATAGTCTGCCCATCCCAACATGGATGAACAGCCCAAGGTAAAAAGAGTTAAACATAAAATCTTGAGTCAGACAAAAGTCTTAGTGAGCAGTAAATCAACTATCAAACATACCAAAAGAGCATAAAGGGTAAAAAGGAATAGGAACTCAACGATCTCACTCCACCTCTTTCTACAGTGATAGCCCCCAGACACACAAAGCAGAAACAAACATAATAAATCAGACATTCAAAGTAAAGCTATTATCACTCGAGTCAAGGTCGGTGTTTTCCAAGTACAGACCCCCAAGGCCTAAACCAAGATCAGGTAAGCACCCTGAAAACATCGCTCTTGGCCCAAGCGACGATACAACCAAAATATCCAAACATCCATGACTCTGGCTATCACTGTTATCATTACCTCGATATCACCGTTAATTGAATGACCGGCTCATTCTTTCATCCGTCCGTCAAGGGCTAATGGTAACTCCGGTTCTAGACATAACTCTGCACGTCGTCGCAGCCCGTGCCTAGGACTATCGAATCTGCCTAGAGTACTTAGCACGTCGTCGCAGCCCGTGTCTGGGACTATCGAATCTACCCAGCGTACTCTTGCTTTGAGCATGCTAGAACCTTTAATAACGATGAGATCTCAACCTCCTAGTCATCCTCCTCGACGACTATTCACATACTAGCTCAAGCGCCTCTCGAGCCAACCATTATCAACAAACTCGAACCATATCACCGAGTTATCAACATGCTTGGAATGATCCCGTCTGGATTAAACCAAGGCTATCTCATATCATGCTTTGCTTCATCGCATCATAGCAAAGTCTCATCTCAACATCATGCTTTGCCTCATCACATCATAGCAAAGTCTCATCTCAACATCATGATCAAATCTATCCATATGAACTTTATCATCCGCTTCATATGCCACGAGCAGCTTTACTTATTCAAGAGCCTTTTCACTTAGCTTTTGAGTCATCTTCAACCAACTTGTCCAAATTCAATCACTAATCAACTAATCAATCAAATCAATCATTCATCCAAGTAATCAATCATTCAAATAAGATCTAAATAAACAGTTATAACAATAATGGCAATTTCGTAATTAAAGGGTCCAAATCTAACAAGCATGAATTCTAAGTAATATCTTGATGAATGAACTAGCATAGGTTAACATATAGTAAAATGGATATCAAAACTTTATGAACAATGGATCTACATGCAGACTTAAGGAAAATGCATGAAATCGCTATCTTTAACACACAAACAAACCACCGATCCAATATACTCCTTTGCGTCCGTGTAAGAGATAACCACCACTCACCGAATCACCTAAACACCTCAAAAGCAACTAACTTCAGATCTGGACAGCAAAGGATCTAGCTTGATCCGACAAGATTTCACTTCAAACGATGAAATCTCTCTACAATGGATGAAGATCTTCAACTTTGGCTCTTGGATCTTCGATTTGATCTTCAATCTTGGATGGAAGGAAGCACTAGATTAGAGTGGAGAAAAGAAGTGAAGAAGTGTTGTAGTCGAGCTCTCAAAATGGCAGCACTTCGTCGCTTCAAAATCCGGACACCAAAAAGTGAGATAGGCACTTCTATTTATAGGCTGGAAATCCCTTAAGTCGGCCGTCCCCTTAAGTCGTCCACGACCTAACCCTTGCCGACCTAACGACCTACGACTCAAGACACCACACGACCTAACACACACTGCTCAACACACACGACTCACGACTCATGAATCCCACGGCCTACGACTTAACCCTTGAAACCGCCCCAACACTCTACGACTTAGCACCTATACGACCTACGACTCAATTACACTGCCGACCTAACACAAGGGACGACTCAACACACACACACACACACGGCTTAGCGACCCAACGACCTAACACCCTTAACTCGTTCACGACCTAAGCCTTAGGTCGCTTAACCCCTTAAGCCACTAACCCTCGAGTCGGCATCCCCTAAGCCGTTAGTTCCCTTAGGTCGGCCAATCACCTTAAGTCGCTCTCTCCTAAGTTGGCAACTTCCTTAAGTCGTAAACTCCTAAGTTGCTAGCTCCACTAAGTCGGCCACCCCTATAAGTCGTTCCATCACCTTAAACCGTTATCTCTTAAGTCGGCCACTTTCCTAAGTCGTTCCACCAACTCATCACTCCACACGACTTATCTTATGGCGATCTAACTCTGGACGACTTAAGCTCCGAACGACTTAAATTCTGAACGACTTAATAGCACTAACGACCTAATGACAACAGTTCTACAATCCTTCGATCCGTAAAAATACGGGTCGTTACAAGTTAGTTAGCTGATTTTCTAATTTCCTAGTTTAACTTTCACTCGACTTTGGTATAATTTGATTGAATAGAATTTTTAAAATCATCAATTCCCTACGGATCGACCCGTATTCGCCACGTACTACAAGTGTATGCCGTGCGCTTGCGGTTATTTTAATTAAAAATTTATCGGCGGTTTTCTAACTCGATAGAAAATTTGCCGTTAAACAAGTTTTTGGCGCCGTTGCCGGAGAGTTGTCTTGATTTTAAATTTTTATTCTTCGGATTATTTTTGTTTGATTTTTGTGTCTTTTATTTTGTGTGTGTATTGCATAAAAAAAAATTGTGTGTGTTTGTTGTATGATTTTTGTTTTCAGTTTGTTGTATGCTTGTTGTTCTAGCTGTTTTGCATTTGCATTTTTATTGCTAAAAAAACATACCCAATTTCTAATTTTTTTTTATTTCCCACGATTGAATTTACATTTTCTGTTTTCATCATTTACAATTTTAATTACATTTGCTTTTTCCAGAAAAAGAAAAAAAAATTCAACAATTGCACACTGAACATTCTCTGTGCATTCTCATTCTTCTCTGCATTGTTCACCTCTGTTTCAACTGCGGTGCACTTGCACAGCGCTATACCATCAATCTACAGCCAATCCATCTCCTTCGTCCTGCGCCCTCCTCCAAACCAAACATCAGTTCCTACCGTCACATTTCAACGACCTTCCAGCCTACCATTGACATCAAGACCATTTCTGCACCTGTTCAACCCCCTCACTGTGCACACAGTTGTTCATATCACACTTCAGTACATTCTACATATCCACTGTCTTCACCCTTTGCAGCAACACCTTCATCCTTCTCTCAATCAACCATAGTAAACTACCATACATCACAAGCCATAACAGCCGCTTCACCGTCAGCAACTCCCGTTCCACAATTGCTTCAACAAACTGCAAATCTTCACTAGTCGCTGCTTGTAACTACATCATATACTTCCTCTCAGCCCACAACCAATTCCATCAACCCACAAACTGCAGCAACTACCATTCGCCTCTGACCAAAACGATCACCTGACCATCCACCACCACTTCAACAATTCACAGCCATATCATCACACAAACCCCACACTTACATCAATCTACCATTACTGCAGTCAATTTTTCAACAATCCCAAACTCACCCAAACCATTTCTAACCACCTCTGACCAAATTACAATACAGAAAACCACAAATCCCTCTTTCATTCCACTGCCTCCATCCCCCTTCATCACAGTTCAGCAAACAACGAGATCAACGATTACCACTGAAATGGCAGCAACCAACAATCAACCAAAAAAAAAGAGAAACGGTTGCAACTTCACTTACTAACTCATCTCGACTTCACCATGCTTCACCAAGCTTCACCACGCTTACAACCAATCGCCGAAAATACTGACTTTGAATCTCAGCGATGCAACCTTCCCAACAATCCCCAAATCTACAACTGCCAACCTCCACGACATCACAATCGAACCCACGAACAGCCCGCCACTCCACTGACTCCAAATCACTGCAAACTCGCCTGCAATCGCCATACAATCCCCTTGCTTCAACAACTCTCAGCCATCATCGAATTACCCAACAGAATTCCATCGCCCAATTTCCATAGTGCTTCCTTCCTGCATCATATAACCATCGCCAATCTCTGGCCATCTCGTTCGAACAACCCCAAATCGAAACGTAATTGCAAACGCCTTCACTTATTCGACAATCGCCAACTCAAAGCCACCGCGAATTTAGTTCGAACGCTGCAGTTCGATCGCGTGACCTCCCTTTCTGAAGCCAAAACCCAAAACTCGAACTACCCACCAGCAACTGAAATCCCCAATCGAACAACCAACCCACATCGCAAATTTCAACATTCGAGCACCGAGCTGCCACTAGTGAATCAAGCAGCTAAACTGCATCGCAACCTTGCCTCCACGAACACATAGGCCTTCCAGTTCAACACATCAGTTGACGACCTCTCACCACGCCTCCAACCATCAGTCGACGACCAAGCTTTTGGAATTGAATTCGAACTCGAACTCATGCCGCTAGGAGTCGAACAAATTTTGTAATTGAATTAAGGATTCTGATTTGGTTTTGGATTTCAAATGAGAATTTTATAAATTTGTGTGGTGGAATTTTATTCAGAATCGAAAAAAATTCTATGGCCTTTGATTTTTGAACGAACGAAATAAAATTGAATCTCGTTTGTTGACTTCGGGAGGATAAAGTTATTTTTGGTTGAGTATTGGGTTCGTGGGTTATCTGGTTTGTGGGCCGAATAAATTAGTTTGTTGAGTTTGCCATTAGTTTGCTTTGTTTTTGTTTCAAAATCGTTTTTGTTTTCATTTGATCCAAGTATCTTCTTGTTTCTAAGAAAAATAAATAGGTTGTTTAGTTTTCCGTTGTGGATTCTTTGTTTTCACAAAAAAAATTTATTATGTTTTTGTTGTTTTAGATTTCGTTTGGCTTTTGTTTCTTGAAAAAACTCATTTACATTTATTTTCTTTCTATCATTATACATAAAAAAAGTTGTTTTCAATTGGTTTTAGTTCGTTTAGTTTTCCCTTTGTTTTAGTTTCTTCTTTGAAAAAAAAAAACTTGTATATATCTTGTTCTATTTCAGGTTGCCAAGTAGAAAAATTGAGAGGAATTGCTTGCTTCGCTCAACTGCCACCAAAAAATAAATAAACAAACTGCTTGCTCACAATATTTATTGCACCCTTATCTATTGTTTTGCATTGTTGTTTGCTTGCATTTTTTAAAAAAAAAATTCATTCGCAGTTGCATTGTTAATACACGTTTAATTTCTGCTTTGCATCTCATCCTAGATTTTGATTAACAATAACGATTAGACACCGATAACTTTTAATTGTATTATTGCAAGTTGTCTTCTTTGAATAATTTAATTTCTTGGTATCTAGGCTACGGTAGAGTAATAACCATTTATAAATATTTCGGTGATTCGTAAATATTATAATGGTTGTTCCTCTGAAGGTACTTAAACATTTCGGCTGCATAGCTATGGTGATTTGTGGTGCACCGATAAATCCTGTCTGTTACCTGGCTGAGAACTATCTTGTTGATTTAAGACAAAGTGTGATCATACAATTTTGGGTTAACTTAGGATAAATAATTTGTAATTAGACCCTTGCATTCATTTAATCGCATTAGTTCATGCATATCCAAAACAAAAAAAAATTCAAAATCCAAAACTTAATTTTTTTTTTGTAAATATTCCTTTTTCTTTTCCTTTGAAATTTTTAAATCATTTTTCTTTGAAATTTCGAAAATCCAAAAAAAACTTTAAAAAAAACCAAAATCCAAAAAGAGTTATTAAACCTTTTCAAAAACAAAGAAAAAATTAACCCCAGAAAACAAAACAAAAATAAATTTCCCTTTTGGAAAACAATTTTTATTTATAAATATTTTTCCTTTATAAAAAAAACTAAATACATTCTTGAAAACGTCCGAATTTCCATATTCACTTTAATTTTACAATAGTTGTGAAAATTAATATAATCCACATGATTCCACTCCAAATTCGTATGGATATTTTAACAACAACTATTGTGTAAATAATTCGAATTTCAAACAACAAAATTTTTAAAACGATGACCAACCCTCGAATCTCGAAAATATCATTTCATCTTTACTCGAACTCTCTACACAACAAAATCAAGAGATAAATGATTTGTGTAATTCATATTTGGCCAATAACCCAAGTCAAAAATTTCAAAGTATTTGAATTCACTTCAAAATGCAAACGATTTTAATTATAACCCGCGTCAATTCAATTTCGAACTCCAAAATGAATTTCAAACAAAAATGTGATCCACTTTTCAAATAATTTTGACAATGGGAATAATCTTGACTACGTTACGAGTGAAATTTTTTGTTCTAAACAAATCCAAATCGAAAATTCTCAAGTTATGTTGAATAAATGAACGAAATTTACGATGATCATACAGATTCGTTGTTTGAAACTTATATGAAATAACGTGAAAAACAAAATGAAATTCCAATATGTGACGAGTCAAGTGATAATCCATCTTTTATCCAAATCGACGATTTTCAAATAACAACTTTTGAAATTGAAAACGATCTTAATGAAGTTATTGAAAACATGGTAATTGAGTTGTATTTCAATTCTTTTGAGGGTGTGGAACCCAATTTTAAATTCGATCTTCCTTTTCTCGATTTCGAAAATTTGAATATAACAACTTTGAATTTCGAACTTGAGACATGTAATAAAGTTGTTGATAATCCAACAAAGGAAGATGAATTTAATGAACATGAATTTTTTGGACTTTTGGATGACGAGCTGTTAAGTTCCGGGGGAGGGGGTAGATGAAAATCACCATTTTTGTAACGACTCGGAATTTTGGCAATACTATTTTAATAAGAATTTAATCTAATTTAAATTGAATACAAGCTTTCCAATTTATAAACTGATAAGATTTTTGGATATTTATCAGTTATATATGTATAAATATGTTTGTAAAGGAAATTGTGATTTAAAAATTTAAAATAGAATCTTTCAAAAACTATTTAAAATAAAATCTGTCTTATTCAATTGAAATTAAAAGGTGCTATATTATTAATATTTGATATAAGTATAAATGTAGTCTTGATAATAATGTTTAAATTTAAACTATCCTATCAATATTAAAACATGAGTATAAAACAAATATATGGTTATAAACGTAAATATATAAACATAAGATACAAATAGAAATATAAAATATATAAATACAAATACAATGTAATAAATCAAATATTTGAAAATTAAATTACAAATAGAATAAAACTAATATGCTAACAATAACTATAATATTCTACATATACATATAGAATAAGTTTAGAAAAGAAGATAAACTAATCAGGATAACATGTATATACATATGAACAATGCAAAGAAACAAAGAAGGAAAAAGAAAATAATAAGTTTGCTGTGTAAATCATGTATACAAAGAAGACAAACTATTCATAACATATTCAAAATATCTATGTACAAACTATAAATATTAGCCAATATTAATTAGATGTAAACTAAGATGAAGACATGCATTTAATTAGCACAACAATTTGTCATTTCAGATTTACAAAGAAATCTTTCAGCCGAAATATACAAGATTATTTTAAATTTGTTGTAATTAAACACAAATCTGATTAAAACTGGGTAAGGCTGTCCCAGTTGTAGCCTATACTGTTCAAAGTTGTTCCTATATATCCATTATCTTATTTTATTTCGTTCCAAAAGATAGCTAACCTGAGAAAAGAAAAAGAAACATAAACATCTTTACAACTCAACTTCATTCAACAAAGCTGAGAAAAGTTTTTCAGGAAATTTAAACTGCAGTTTTCAACCAGAATCATTCTCTGTTCAAGTTGATTCAGGTGAGTAAACATACTGAAGTTTAAATCTTGGTGATTGATTCGTGGAAAAATATCGTGTTAGCTATTTTTTTGTAAATATGAAATTCTGTGATGATTGCTGTTACAAGAAGTTGTACTTTGTCATGTTTTTTTTTAATATTTCAAGCTACTTAGCAAAGAAAGCAAATAAATTTTAAATACTTCTTCATATAAATAATTTAAACTTAGGAATTTAAATTAAACAAGTTTGTTTGAACTAAAGTCAGGGCTTGGGTTTTGTTTGAAGGTTTACAGTGTGATATAGGTACTGGATATTCATGTTTACAGTAAAAAGAAATCATAAGTTAAAATTCGAATGTTTTAAATTGTGGATTTGATTTCTTATCTTGATTAAACATACAAAGCTAAGATTTTTAAAACAAAAACAATGATTTTTAGGTGATTATACATGGTGCAGTTCCTATATGAACTCAAATTGCATTTTTATCAATTTCTGTTGGATTAACAAATATTAGCTGCTAAAATTTGTTGTATAGCTAGTTTGATAATGCACGAATCCAAGAAAAATGCTAAAAGAATTATTTAATGCGAGGATTGTTGGGTCGAATCAAATGTAGGGTTTGGGTTCATGTTTTTCTATGGTCTGTTAGTTTTTTGTTTTCGGCACCATGGATCGATCGAGTAACACGCACTTCTGGGTGATGGTAGAGAAGGATATGGCCATGGCGTGGACGAAGCGACATCGCCTCCAGTGGTCGGTGTTGGTAGGATGTGGCAATTTTCTGTGGGGTGTTCGAGTTTTTGGTTCGAGCAGATGGGCATATTTTGATTTCCAACTTTTCATGTTGAATTGGGTTTCGATTTTGAACGTGAGGTCGATTTGGGGTTTATAGGAGGCGATGAGGGTCGCCGAGGGGCGGCGAACCACCGTACACGTGCACGGTGGCGATCGGTGCCAGATTTTGGTGTTGTGGTTGTCGTGAGTTGTTGCTCGAGCAGGATGGGAAGTTGCTTCGAGTCGAACCTTCGTGCGTGAGTGTGCGTTATACTGCAGTTTAAACTTAAGTTAATAAATAAAAAAAAAGAAAAGAACAGGTAGAAGAAGAAGAAGGGTATGAGAAGAGAGGGGAGAAACTCGGGGAAACGGGGAAGAAAACTCGGGTTTTACTCGAGGAAACACATGGGTTGCCTCGGGCCCATTTTTGGGGTTAAGCCTATATACCTTTAAGTTATTTGGTTAACAAAGTTTAGTATTAAATAAATAATGTTGACAAGTTTAGGCTAAGACTTGATTTAAAATTCTGAAGCAAGGTTTGCAAATGTAAGATGATAAGTAAATTTAAAGTGTAAGTTAATTTAAAATGTAAATTAATTTATACATGTAATTAAATAAATAATTTAAATAAATTTGTAATTGAAGATTGACATTAATAATTTGTGGTAAAGTCAATTTGAATATAAGGATTTAATTAACTACTTAAAGTAAATTAATGAATAGTAGTTAACTAATTAAGAAATTAATTAAGGATTAAATGATTAATTAATTGGTAATTAATGATTAATTAAATAATTAGTGATAATTAAATAGGTAATTAACTTTTAAAAATTAATAAATTAAGGTTATTAATAAATAATTAAGAAATAATTAATTAAGTGGGTAATTAAGAAGGAATTAATAAATTTAATAAATTGATTAATTAGTGATTAATCAAGCTGGATAAAATGATAAATTAAGTTATGTTAATCAAACTATATTGATTTGAACTGATGATTCTTGTTTGATTGATTATGATATCTGTTTGGTGATATTCTGTGATATATTCTGGATATATCTGTGATGACTTTATAGGATTTATCTGTAATAACTGTTATGTGAATTCAAAGTATTGAATTTAAATTGTTTAAACTATTAAACAACTTGGCCCTTAAAATGACGTTTGGATTTCGATGAGACCGGGATCGGGTATCAATTTGATATTCCGAAAACCACATCGATCCAAATTAAACAATAGGTCGTGACATCTCAAGTGAAGGTCGAGATGGTGTTTCAGAATGCAAGGGTTATCGTCGTTAACTCTGAGGGTGATTCTAAAATGAGTGTAACGAGATAATGCCTTCGGTTTCATTCGAACCCGGATTGAATGCTTTCAGCACATCGTCAGGTGGACGATGAGCATTCTAAGAGATATGTTCTCTAAATGTAATCGCGGCCTCAAGCCTCATCAACCGAGAATGGCTAAAACAGGGGAGATGCAGCAAGGTTAGGTGGGCCATGCCCAAGTAGGACCAGGTATACCCCTGTCTAGATGTCCCTTTTTATTTCGGCTGTGTGGGCAGTTGTTGGCCACAACTGCGGGGTTATCTTGTTCGGGACTGTCCAGTAAGGAATGGTTCCGGCCTTGTGTTGTAGGGGGTCAGGAGTGATTCTCGGTACGGTGATCTAGGCCCAGTACTATGACGGGCGGTACCCCAGTAGCCCTGCCATTGATGGAAACCCATTTTCCCTATGAGACCCGACGGTTTTGATTTGTATTACCCACTTTTGTGGCTAGTAGCTGGAATTTAATAGATGTAACAATTTCGGCTATTTTCTATTTACTTGAAAAGCCTAGATACTATCATAATATCACTAGATTTCCTATAAAATGTTTTGGTTAGCGTAAGGTAAAAACTTACCTGTATTTATGTGTGCGGAGTCTTATGTGATACCTTTGTTTTCAAATGATTTTCAAAGTTAAACAACTTTAACCCGTTTACTCACACCAGACCCATGTCTGACCCGGAGTTTATATTTTGTTTTTCATAAACTCTTGGGTACTCAAATTTTTATGAGTAACCAAGTGATAGGTATTTGGATTTTGGTTTCTGGAGGAGCTTGGAGCAGAAGCCCAGACGTTTGTATCTATCTATATAGTTCCGATGTGTAGTTAGTGTATGATGTAATTTGGATGTATGTATTGGCAGATTTGTATATGATTGTCATGTGTATGATATTATATAACTCTGATATATGTAAAACTATGTAAGAGCTATGTGATGTATTATATTTTGTTCCATTCCGCTGTGAGATTCTGATGTTATTCTTTCTTTCTATTCTTTTCTATTTCTATCCCTTTCTTTCTTATTGATGATATGTCTTTCTGGGGTTAGAAAGGCGGGTCGTCACAGTTGGTATCAGAGCGCTAGGTTGAGCGAGTACCTAAGCTCTTGAGTGATATCTATCTTGAGAGTGCGTATTTGTATTTTCATACAATTTTATACCTATCTAAATTTGTTGAGTTTCCTGTTCGGGTGGCCAACATGAGTTCTGGAAGGAGAGGCAGAGGTAGGGGCAGTACCTCTACTGATAATTGATGAAGTCAAACTGCTAGTGAGGCTGTAAATCCAGTACCGCCTCAGGTTAGTTTTCCCGCTTTATGCAAAGACTTCATCAACCTTGGAGGCCAACCATTTAAAGGGTCAGAATCGATAATTGAAGTTCAAACTTGGCTACGCTCTTATGAGCGCATCTTTAAGAGCATGAAATTGTCTGATGAACGGAAAAGGGAAATGGCATCGTGGAAATTGCAGGAAGGCGTAGAAGCCTGGTGGGATGCAATGGTAGCAAATATTTCTGAGGAAGACATTTCATGGGACAGATTTAAAGAGTTATTTGAGGAGAAGTTTATGCCAACAGCAGGGAAAACTCGTCTATACCAGGATTTTCTGAATTTGAAGCAGGGTAGCATATCTATAGCGGAGTATGAGACCAAATTCAATGAACTTTCTTGCTATGGACCAGGGCTCATTGATACTCCCCTCAAAAAGAATAAAATGTTTGTGCAAGGATTGGGGCCAGAATTTCATGAAAAGATGACGGTGCTTTTGAAAGGATCTTTTGTTGATTTAATTGATATGGCATTGAGATATGAAAATTTGATGAGTAAGAAATCAGTGGCACCAGTAGCATCATCGGGTGGGAATTTCGCTAATCCGAATAAGAGGAAGTTCAATCCCAATTTGAGAAAGTCGATCAAGAAGAAGCCTGGAAGTAACAATGGACCTCGCAAATGCTACATTTGTCAACAAGAAGGTCATTTGACGAATAAGTGTCCCAGAAAAGAATTTCAGCAACAACAACCGCATCATAGTGGACCGGGTTCAGCAATGGTTCAGAGATCTTTATGTTTTAATTGTCACCAACCAGGTCATATGATCAGGGATTGCCCGTTACTTCATAAAGCTTAGTAGAATAAAGTATTTGCTTTGGAAGGTGCACCATCTTCTTCTTCTCAAGGCAAAGGAGTATTGGAAGGTACTTTACTTTTAGATGGCAAGTATATTAAATTTTTTTTTGATTCGGGTGCTTCTTTGAGTTTTATTTCCTTGGAATCTTTAGAGAAGTTCTTTCTTACCCCTAGTACTGTAGATTGTCCTATCTTGGTATCTAATCCTATAGGTGGGGTGACCAAATTAGATACGATCTGTAAGGACTTGAAGATTTCCTATCTATCCCGTAGTTTTTCTTGTGACCCGTATGTGTTGAATTTTAAGGGATTTGACCTTATTTTGGGGATGGATTGGCCGGATAAGTATAGAGCAGTCCTGAATTGTGATGAGAGAACAGTTTCGCTGGAAACTGATTTGGGTAGAATTGCCAGAGTGTCGTGTGATAATTCTAGAATTCACTTGATAGTCTTTTGCATGGAATTGAGTCTTCTGAAGAGAAGATAGAAGATATCGATGTGGTTCAAGATTTTGCTGATGTATTTGAGGAAGTTAAGTGTCTACCTCCACATCGAGAGATAGAGTTTCGTATTGACTTGATTCCAGGAGCAGTGCCGGTGATTCAGCCCAGCAGGAGAATGACTCCTAGAGAGAGAGAGAGAGGAGTTAATTAAGCAGACTCAGGATCTTTTGGAGAAGGGGTTGATTAGGCCCAGTTTTTCTTGTTGGGGCTCTGCTGCAGTGTTTGTCACTAAATCGGATGGATCGTTAAGGTTCTGTGTGGATTATAGAGAGTTGAATAAAGTGACTATCCGTAATAAATATCCTCTTCCTCGTATTGATGATCTCTTTGACCAGTTACATGGAGCTTCTATCTTTTCTCAACTGGATTTAGCTTCAGGTTTCCATCAGTTGAGGGTAGCTGAAGACAGTATTCCGTTGACTGCATTTAGGGGACCAAATTGTTTCTATGAGTGGTTGGTTATGCCTTTCGGGTTAACCAACGCTCCTGCCTACTTTGTTGACCTGATGAACCGAGTCTTTCGAGATGTATTGAATAAGTTCGTTCTGGTATTCATTAATGATATCTTGGTCTACTCCAAATTTGAAAAAGAGCACAAGCAGCATTTGAGAATTGTATTAGAGACTCTGAGGAAGCATGTTTTGAAGGCAAAGTTTTCTAAGTGCCATTTCTGGAAATCAGAAGTCAAATTTTTAGGGCATATTGTTTCTGGTGAAGGCATCTCTGTAGATGCAGCGAAGGTTGAAACTATTCTGGAGTGGAAACAGCCGGAGACACCTACTGAAGTTCGCAGTTTTCTGGGTTTAGCTGGCTACTACAGAAAGTTTATCAAAGATTTTTCCAAGATTTCTTCACATCTGACTAAGCTGACTAGGAAAGGAGCTAAATTCAAATGGACACCCCAGTATGAAGAAGCTTTTCAGGAATTGAAGATGAGGCTAACCAGTGCACCAGTGCTTGCTATTCCGAATAGAAAGAGCAAATTTGAAGTTTAACTGATGCTTGTATAGTTGGTCTAGGAGCAGTTCTGATGCAGAATGGAAGGGTGATTGCGTATGCGAGTCGGCAATTGAAGCCACATGAGAAGAGCTACGCTACGCACGATCTTGAGTTGTTAGCCACTGTTTTTGCTTTAAAGATTTGGAGACATTATCTTTTGGGAGAGAAATTTGAATTGTTCACGGATCACAAACCGTTGAAATATCTTATCTCTCAGAAGGATCTTAATCTGAGACAGCAGCGGTGGGTCGAATTTCTGGCATCCTATGATTTGGATATTCTGTATACCTCGAAAAAGGCGAATGTTGTAGCTGATGCTCTTAGCAGGAACGCGGTTCTGTCTCTTCTAGAAGTTGCTCCATCTCTTATTGAAAGAATTTCAAGAAAGCAAGAATCAGATAGTAGATTGAGAGGAATCATCAGGAAAGTTAAGAAGGGTCAGTGTTCCAGTTTCAAGATTGATGGCCAAGGAACATTAAGGATTAATGAGAGGATTTGTGTTCCGAATGTTAGGGATATGAGATAGAAAGTGTTGTTAGAGAGTCATCATTCCAGATTGAATATTCACCGGGGAATCTCGAAGATGTATAAGGATATGAGGAGAGTTTTCTGGTGACCGAATATGAAGAAGGATGTAGCTAGATTCGTAAGTAGTTGTGCCATCTGCCAACAAGTTAAAGGAGATCAACAGAAGTCAGCTGGATTAATTGCAGCCTTTGGAAATTCCAGATTGGAAGTGGGAAATGATTTCAATGGATTTCGTCGACGGTTTTCCTAGAACCAAGAAAGGAAATGAAGAAATATGGGTTATTGTGGATCGTTTAACGAAAAGTGCCCATTTTATACCCGTTAAGGCAACTCGTACTGCAGCTTCTCTGGCAGAGATTTTCTTGAGGGAGATAGTCAGATTGCATGGTGTTCCAGACAGTATAGTAAGTGATCGTGATCCAATTTTCACCAGCAAATTCTGGGAGGCTCTGCAATCAGCTATGGGAACGAGTTTGAGATTAAGTACAACCTATCATCCTCAAACAGACGGACAGACGGAGAGGCTTAATCGAATTCTAGAGGATATGCTGCGAGTTTGTGTTTTGGATTTTGGAGGATCGTGGGAAGACCATCTTCATCTAGTGGAATTCTCTTATAATAATAGTTATCAGGCAAGTATTAAGATGGCTCCTTATGAAGCTTTATATGGAAGACCGTGTAGATCCCCATCCTGTTGGATAGAATCGAAGGATCATCTTGTGCTCGGACCCGATCTAATTCGAGAAGCATCTGCTAAAGTTGAGCTTATCAAGAAAAGGATGAAAGCTGCTCAGGATCGTCAGAAGAAATATGCTGATAAAAGGCGAAGACCGTTGGAATTTGAGATCGGAGATTTAGTCTTTGTCAAAGTTTTCCCGATCAAAGGTGCTATAAGATTCGGAAAGACGGAAAAACTTGCTCCAAGATATATAGGACCATTCCGAGTGTTGGAAAGAATTGGAGCGGTGGCATACAAAATTGAATTGCCAGAATGGATGTCTAGAATTCATAATGTATTTCATGTAACCCATTTAAGGAAATTTGTTCATGATCCATCACTGGTTGTTGAACGAGTAATCCAGGAAGATTTGGAGGTAGAACCCAACTTGACCGTGGTCAGCAATCCAGTTCGGATTGTGGATCAAGACGAGAAGCAACTCAGGAGCAAAGTAGTGAAGCTCGTCAAAGTGTAGTGGAGCGAGGATCCTAGAGATTGTACCTGGGAAACTCTATATAGTTTTAGGAAAGCTTATCCGGATTTATGTCCGGATAACTAGTGATGTTTGTTAGGGTAGACTGTTAGATTGTTTGTTAATGTATGCATGATATGTCTGTTTGGATTATTAATATAAAAGCTTTTGAATTAACTGTTGTTTTAAATTTCGGGGACGAAATTCTTTTAAGGGGGGAGGAACGTAACGATCCGGAATTTCGGCAATACTATTTTAATAAGAATTTAATCTAATGTAAATTAACTACAAGCTTTTCAATTTATAAACTGATAAGATTTTTGGATATTTATCAGTTATATATGTATAAATATGTTTGTAAAGAAAATTGTGATTTAAAAATTTAAAATAGAATCTTTCAAAAACTATTTAGAATAAAATATGTCTTATTCAATTGAAATTAAAAGGTGTTATATTATTAATATGTGATATAATATGTATAAATGTAGTCTTGATAATAATGTTTAAATTTAAAGTATCCTATCAATATTAAAACATGAGTATAAAACAAATATATGGTTATAAACATAAATATATAAACATAAGGTACAAATAGAAATATAAAATATATAAATACAAATACAATGTTATAAATCAAATATTTGAAAATTAAATTACAAATAGAATAAAACTAATATGCTAACAATAACTATAATAATTCTAGATATACATATAGAATAAGTTTAGAAAAGAAGATAAACTAATCAGGATAACCTTTATATACATATGAACAATGCAAAGAAACAAAGAAGGAAAAAGAAAATAATAACACGTTTGCTGTGTAAATCATGTATACAAAGAAGACAAACTATTCATAATATTCAAAATATCTATGTACAAATTATAAATATCAGCCAATATTAATTAGATGTAAACTAAAATGAAGACATGCATTTAATTAGCACAACAATTTGTCATTTCATATTTACAAAGAAATCTTTCAACCGAAATATACAAGATTATTTTAAATTTGTTGTAATTAAACACAAATCTGATTAAAACAGGGTAAGGTTGTCCCAGTTGTAGCCTATACTGTTCAAAGTTGTTCCTATATATCCATCATCTTATTTTAGTTCGTTCCAAAAGATAGCTAACCTGAGAAAAGAAAAAGAAACATAAACATCTTTACAACTCAACTTCATTCAACAAAGCTGAGAAAAGATTTTCAGGAAATTTAAACAGCAGTTTTCAACCAGAATCATTCTCTGTTTAAGTTGATTCAGGTGAGTAAACATACTATATTGAAGTTTAAATCTTGGTGATTGATTCGTGGAAAAATATCGTGTTAGCTATTTTTTTTTTTGTAAATATGAAATTCTGTGATGATTGCCGTTACAGGAAGCTGTACTTTGTCATATTTTTTTTTCAATATTTCAAGCTACTTGCAAAGAAAGCAAATAAATTTTAAATACTTCTTCATATAAATAATTTAAACTTAGGAATTTAAATTAAACAAGTTTGTTTGAACTAAAGTCAGGGCTTGGGTTTTGTTTGAAGGTTTACAGTGTGATATAGATAATGAATATTCATGTTTACAGTAAAAAGAAATCATAAGTTAAAATTCAAATTTTTTAAATTGTGGATTTGATTTCATATCTTGATTAAACATACAAAACTAAGATTTTTAAAACAAAAACGATGATTTTTAGGTGATTATACATGGTGCAGTTCCTATATGAACTCAAATTTCATTTTTAAAAATTTCTGTTGGATTAACAAATATTAGCTGCTGAAATTTGTTGTATAGCTAGTTTGATAATGCATGAATCCAAGAAAAATGCTAAAAAAATTATTTAATGCGAGGATTGTTAGGTCGAATCAAATGTAGGGTTTGCGTTCATGTTATTCTGTGGTCTGCTAGTTTTTTTTGTTTTTGGCACCATGGATCGATCGAGTATCAATTTGATGAGACCGGGATCAGGTATCAATTTGATATTCCGAAAACCACATCGATCCAAATTAAATGATAGGTCGTGACATCTCAAGTGAAGGTCGAGATGGTGTTTCAGAATGCAAGGGTTATCGTCGTTAACTCTGAGGGTGATTCCAAAATGAGTGTAACGAGATGATGACTTCGGTTTCGTTCGAACCCAGAAAGAACTTGTATGGATTGAATACTTTCAGCACATCGTCAGGTGGCCGATGAGCATTCTAAGAGATATGTTCTGTAAAGGTAATCGCAGCCTCATGTCTCATCAACCGGGAATGACTAAAACAGGGGAGATGCAGCAAGGTTAGGTGGGTCATGCCCAAGTAGGACGAGTTATACCCCTGTCTAGATGTCCCTTTTTATTTCGGCTGTGTAGGCAGTTGTTGGCTACATCTGCAGGGTTATCTTGTTCGGGACTGTTCAGTAAGGAATGATTCGGGCCTTATGTTGTAGGGGGTCGGGAGTGATCCTCGATACAGTGATCTAGGCCCCGTACTGTGACGGACGGCACCCAGTACATGCCGTTGATGGAAACCTATTTTCCCTACGAGACCCTACAGTTTTGATTTGTATTACCCACTTTTGTGGCTAGTAGCTGGAATTTAATAGATGTAACAATTTCGGCTATTTTCTATTTACTTGAAAAGCCTAGACACTATCATAATATCACTGGATTTCCTATAAAATGTTTTGGTTAACGTAAGGTAAAAACTTACCCGTATTTATGTGTGGGGAGTCTTACGTGATACCTTTGTTTTTAAATGATTTTTCAAAGTTAAACAACTTTAACCCGTTTACTCACACCAGACCCATGTCTGACCCGGAGTTTATATTTTATTTTTCATAAACTCTTGGGTACTCAAATTTTTATGAGTAGCCAAGTGATAGGTATTTGGATTTTAGTTTCTGGAGGAGCTTGGAGCAGAAGCCCAAACGTATGTATCTATCTATATAGTTCCGCTGTGTAGTTAGTGTATGATGTATTTTGGATGTATGTATTGGAAGATTTGTATATGACTGTCATGTGTATGATATTGTATAACTCTGATATATGTAAAACTATGTAAGAGCTATGTGATGTATTATATTTTGTTCCATTCCGTTGTGAGATTCTGATGTTGTTATTCTCTCTTTCTATTCTTTTCTATTTCTGTCCCTTTCTTTCTTATTGATGATACGTCTTTCTGAGGTTAGAAAGCCGGGTCCTCACAATTTTGATTTTGAAATCAATAACTCCGAAAATGTATTCAATGATAAGTTTGAACTTCAACTTGGTGAAAATAAACTTGAATTTCAACCAATTGTTTTATCTACCCCCAAAATCATCGAAAATAAAATAACTTATATGATTTTCAACAAAACGTCATTTGTTTTTCCAAATCAACACTCAACTTTGAAATCTTTGATGGTTTGATTTTTCGAGCTTAAACTGTGTCTCGCGTACTTGACAAGACAAATGAATCAGTCTTTGGAAGACCATTTCATTTACTTTTTAACGATATACTTTCTGATACCGTAAAAATACATTTCATTTTCATCTAAATAATTCCTTTCACTTGGTTTGACTATGGGGACATAGTCAAAATCTAGTGTGGGGGGAGACTCATCTTCATTTTTTATTTTTCATGGTTTATTTTTGCTTTTTCTTTTAAAAACTAAAAAAAAAATTATTAAAAAAAATCCCTAAAACAAATTTTATTTTGATTTATTTTTAAAGAAACACTATAGGATGAATATATGGTTTTGGTTTACTAAATTGAAAATTTTAAAAATATATTAGTTTTAACAAAAATAAAAATGAAGTTTTATTACAAATACCAATAGTTTAACTAGTATATAGGAAGGTTCATACGTGATAATTATGAATATATCCTAATTGAAAATCTTTGTTTTAAAAAGTGGTTGACTTAAAGTAAAGGATATAACATTTTTTTTGTCTTCTAAGTTAAGTGGTGCTAAGATGATTTTACAAAACTCTCTCTTTTCAAAAAAAATGTATATATGTGAATATTTTCTAATAACACCTACGGTCGACAGGTGTATACGCTTGTGTGTACACTCGCTATGCTCTGTACCTTTCTCATGTAAGCCCGAAAGCCAGTGCACGATCGGTATATTTGGTGTCAGTTTATCTGAGCTAGTGTATATATAAAAATTCTTTTTAATAATGCCTACGGTCAATAGGTGTTCACACTCGTGTGTTCACTCACCACGCTCTGTATTTTCCTGACATAAGTCCACAAGGCAGTACATGGGTAATATATCTGGCCTCAGTTTATCTGAGTTAGGCATATGTAAATATTGTAAATATCAATAAAATTTTCAAAAAGAATATAAAATAAGAGAAAGTAAACAATTGAAATCCTAGCACTATTTTTAACTTATTTAATTTGACTTGTTATTGAAAAGAAATGAATACACAACTTTGATAAACTTTGATAATCAACTAAGGATCCATTTTATAATTACATTTTGCTATCAACCGAAACAACAAGTTAAACTATAGTCTATTTGTTATGATAACTTGATTTTTATTGGAAATTTTGACGAGTAAATGACTTAAATTTCCAAGATAATGACCAAAACTTATATTTAACTTATAAGTGTCAATTTAAAAGTAAATCATTCATTTGTAAATATTTCAAAAAATCGCATTCATCTCTTTGTAAATAAATCTTGCATTTTGTAAATAGTTTCATTCTGCATTTGGATTTTGTGGGTAGTATCCGCTAAAAACCCTCACGAGACAACACTCATACTACTGGGGACGCCCAGAGGTTTAACGGCTTGTTGTATACGCTCAATGCAATCGTGCTCCCTACGAAAATGGATTTATCTTGGTTTTTCTTTATTCAAGGATGAATAAAAAAATAAGTGTGGGGGTATTTGATGTGCACGTAAATATGCATATTCTTACCACCATATTTTATCTATTTAAATTGAATAAATGATCATGTTGCGTATTTTAACTTGTTTAAACGAAAATTCAAATTATTTTCAAATTGTCACATATTCGTCTTCATACAGGGGTAAAATAATCATTTATGTGCATTTTTTAAATTGTGAAAATTTACTTGAAATTTTCTATGTTGTTTTGTAGGAAGTTTGGTGGATTTTACAAGTGGTTTTATGATGAAATATGCACGCACAAAGAAGATACAAAAGAATAAAGATGGAAATAATTCAAAGTGAACAACATGGAGGACCCTACCCACTTACCTTGATTTTCAATTGGAGGCTAATGCACGTGCTTATGGATTTTATGGCTTCATGTACACTTAAATGATTACTAGTAGAAGCTAATGATTGCTTGGCCTCCATACATTCTCAAGGGTATTTTGGGCATTCTCAAAAAATATGAATTACGGTTTAACACATGTATATATACCCCTTATGTTTCATGTAACCCTCCTCTTCCTCTTCATTAGTTTAGGCTCAAAAATAAAAGAAAGCTTCTCTTTTCTTTTCATGACTACTTAGTCATTTTTATTTCATGTAATTTCTTCTTATGCAACTATAATACATTGCTCTTTTCTTCTCTTGTTTGTTTTCCTTTCATGTTGTAGTGTAGATTTCTTTTCTTTTATTCAAGTAGAATAGTTCTCTTTTCCATTAGCTTTCGTTTTCCTTTCTTTTTGCTTTCATGTTGCTAGCTACATTTGTTAATCAAATATGAGAGACTAAACCCCTTCAATTTAGGGGTAGTGAAGCTCTCTAATTATGTAGCTGCAATTATTTGTTAATTCATGCTCTCTTTTTGTGCTGAATGATGATCAATGAAGTGTTTTATTTGTTGTTCTTGCTTCAATTATTTTCTTTGTCATGTTTCATGAAAGTAAGTGCTTTAAGGGATGTGTTATAGTTTGATGGCTTATGTTGACTAATCAATAGCGCAAATATGTCATACTTATGATAAGCTCATCAATTAAAGCACTAACGACCATAAAAGAGAGATCACGATTTTATATATGTTGAACAATGTGATCTAGAGAGTGGACTTATTCTCTAAATTGTCATTTAACTCTTATATTTGCATCTCTTTTCTATTAATTAGTTAGCTAATTTTCTAATTCTCTAGTTTAACTTTCACTCGACTTTGATATAATTTGATTGAATAGAATTTTTAAAATGATCAATTCCCTACGGATCGACCCGTATTCGTCACGTACTACAAGTGTATGTTGTGCGCTTGCGGTTATTTTAATTAAAAATTTATTGATGGTTTTCTAACTTGATAGAAAATTTTCCATGAAACATTAAAATATGAAGAAAAAAATTTAGAGGAGGAACTAGAATTATCTCAAGAAAAAACTAAAAATAGTTTGGTTGAAAATGAGACTATGGCTATTGATTTTGGAAAAACTAGACTAGAAAAGGATAACTTGTTAAAAGAAAATATCAATTTAAAGAGTAACACAGAACATTAAAAATTGAAATTTTAGAACTAAAAGAAAATTTAGATAAAATAATGTTTCAAAATATAATAAAGGAAAACAAGATTTGAAAAATCTTATCAAACTTCAAAACCATCAGGTATTAGAAATGAAATAGGATTTAAAAATATTCCTAAACAAAAAGGGAATAATATTAAGAAATATATTTGTATTTATCAAAAGACTAAAAGATCACCTAAGATAATACGAATACCAAAAGGGGATTTTCACTTCAAGGGCTTATTTGTAAAGGTGATAAGTTTTAAGGTCACTACTTCTAAACAATTAGTTTTAAGGACATTTTACAGGAAAAAGATAAAAGAATTTATCATTTTCAGTTATACAGGAATAAAGATAAAAGGATTTATCATTTTTCTGTATAACTTAAAAAGATAAATAAATTCATCATTATGTTGTAAATTGTCCTTAAAACTAATTATTCAGAAGCGCTGTCCTTAAAACTTATTACCCTATAAATAGAAGCCCTTCAACCTAATTTCCACAATACCAAAATATAAAAATTTGGATTCCTAAGCCAAATAATAATTTGATTAGACAAAAACATATTAATAATTTTTTATATAATGTAGTCTATAATAAAAATTATGTTCAAAAAGGTACCAAACCTTCTTGGGTATGGCTACCTGCTCCTCCTAACATCTAGGACTCTAACAAATTATATGGGTACCAATTAAATCATCTTCTATTTTGCAGGTACCCAAAATAAAATATAAGGAAAAATGGATACTTGATAGTGGATGCTCCAAGCATATGACCGGAAATTCAAAAATGTTATCAAATATAACATACATGCTGGTGGAACGGTAACTTTTGGAGATAAATCAAAAAGATACGTCGTTTGCATTGGAGAAGTCATCAACTTTGGTATTTCTAACTCTCTTATTATTTCAAATGTTTTTTTTAGTAGAGAATTTAAAACACAACCTACTTAGTATTAGTCAATTATGCGATAAAGGTTTTCAAATCAATTTTGAAAAAGATAGATGTAATATTTTCGACAATAACAAACAACTTATCTTTGAGGGTTTTAGAAACAAAAATATTTATGTCTTAAATATTAATATAAATCGAAATTCAAATTTATGTTTAACCACCGAACATGACGATCCATAGTTGTGGCATAAACAATTTTGTCATATTAATTTTAAATATATTAATAAATTAGCAAAATATGAACTAGTTAGAGGTTAGCCTAAAATAAATTACAAAGTAGAAAATTTATGTGACGATTGTCAAATTGAAAAACTAAAGAAAAGCTCTTTTGAATCCAAAAATAATATTTCCACAAAACAACCATTTGAATTATTACATTTAGATTTATTTGGTCCAACTCAAGTACGATCTATAAATCACAACAAATATGTTTTAGTAATAGTTGATGATTTTTCAAGATATACATGGACTTTATTTTCAAAACATAAAAGTGACACCTTTGGTATGTTCAAAATTTTTGCTAAAAGAGTTAAAACTCAAATGGATTTGAAAATTAAGATTATTCGATGCGATCACGGTGGGGAATTCGAAAATGATCTTTTTACTAAGTTTTATAATAAAAAGGGCATAAGTCATAAATTTTCTTTTCCCCATACACCTCAACAAAATGGTGTAGTAGAAAGAAACAATTGTACATTACAAGAATGTGCACGAACACTACTAAATAGTAGTGGTCTACCAAAACATTTTTGGGCTGAAGCTATTGCTACGGCTTGTTATGTTTTAAATCGAGTAACCATACGACCTATGACTAAACATACTTGTTTTGAAATATTTTTTGGAAGAAAAACTGAAGTATCATACTTTAAAACTTTCAGATCAAAATGTTTTACACTAAAATCAAATGATAATTTAGGAAAATTCGACCCGAAGGCTGATGAAGGTATATTTGTTGGATATTCGAATCATAGCAAGGCATATAGAATTTTTAATAAACGAAATAACACAATTGAAGAAAGTTTACATGTTTCGTTTGATGAATATTTTCTTAACCATCATAATAATGACGATGAAGAAATAATTCCAATAACAAATACAACAAATTCTTTTAATAATGAGACAAACGCACAAAATAATACTTTAGTATCATCTCCTAGAATTCTAAAAGATCATCCAAAAGATAACATCATTGGAGATCTTAACTCCAGAGTAACTAGAAATCAACTTAACCAAATAAGTCATATAGCATTTATGTCAAATTTTGAACCGAAAAATTATAAAGAAGCTTCAAACGATAATTTTTGGATAATAGCTATGCAAGAAGAATTAAATCAATTTGAACATAATAACGTTTGGAAATAAGTACCACGACCAGAAAATCAATCGATTATGGGAACAAAATTGGTATTTAAAAACATAGTAGATGAAAACAGAAATATAATTAGAAATAAAGCACGTCTAATCGTTTAAGGTTATAATCAAGAAGAAGGTATCGACTACGACGAAACTTTTGCTCCAGTAGCAAGACTTGAGGCCATAAGTACATTACTCGCTTTTACAAATCATCACAATTTTAAGCTATTTCAAATTGATGTCAAAAGTGCTTTTTAAAATGGTTTTATTAAAGAAAATGTATATGTTGAACAACCTCCATTGTTTGTTCACGAAAAATATCCCAACCATGTTTTCAAATTACAAAAAGCCTTATATGGTTTGAAACAAGCCCCTCGTGCATGGTACGAACGTCTTAAAAGTCATTTAATTACATCTGGTTTTCAAATAGGTAAAATCGATATGACTTTATTTATTAAACGAGAAAATAACGACATTTTAGTTGTACAAATTTATGTAGACGATATTATTTTTGATTCAACTAATGAAAATCTTTGTAATTAATTTTCAAATATTATGAAAAATGAATTTGAAATGTCTTACATAGGAGAATTAAATTACTTTTTAGGTTTACAAATAAAACAACTTGAAAATGGTATCTTTATTCATCAAGAAAAATATTGTAACGATCTATTACGTCGTTTTGAAATGGATAAAACTTCTAGTAAACCAACGCCGATGAGTACTAGCGTTCACTTGAAAAAAGATGATAACAGAAAAAAATTTGATGAAAAATTATATCATAGTATGATTAGCTCCTACTTTATTTGATGCCTAGTCGACCCGACATTATGTTGAGTGTATGTCTTTGTGCCCGATTTCAAGCAAAACCAAAAGTATCTCACCAAAGAGCTGTTAAACGTATCTTACGATATCTATCTAGTACTAGAGATTATGGTTTGTTTTACCCTAAGGGATCATCGTTTGAGCTGGTTTCATGTAGTGATGTGGATTTCCGTGGATGTAAAATAGATCGTAAGTGTACTAGCGGAACATGTCACTTTATCGAACAATCATTAGTTTCATAATTTAGCAAAAAGTACAATTGTGTCTCCTTATCTACTTGCAAAGCCGAATATATTTCAGCAGCTTTAGCATGTGCACAAGTGATATGCATGCAACAAACACTTACGGATTTCATCAAAGTTATCATTAAATCACCAATATATTACGATAACACGAGTGCATTAAATCTGTCAAAAACCCCTATAAATCACTCACACACCGAACATACAGATGTACAAAAACGTGAATGTAGAAAAGGACTTATTACATTAGAATATGTAAATGCCGAGAATCAAATAGCGGATATTTTCACAAAGCCACTAAATGAACAAAATTTGTTAAACCGTGACGCAAATTAGGAAAATGCTCTCTTAATGATCTTCTAAACTAATACTTCATTTTAATTTATTCTATTTTTGGCTAGAGATTTTTATCCACAAATTAAAATTTGTTAACTCCTTCACCTTAAATTTTTTTAGGTGGTTCTTTTCTGAAATTACCTATAAATAATCTTTAAAATCATGTATAAATAATTTTGTACAAAACAAAAAAAGTATAGAATATATAGATTTCATACTTTTACAACAGAAAATATAAGCATATCTTCCGATAACTCTAATCTCTCCTTCTCGACACCAACAACGGATAGCTTAGCGGATACACCTCACCGCCTACTCTTACACCAAATCAGGAACCGACATATAGGTGGTCCTCCTGCCACATGGGATTCACTCCCAATAAAAAGAAGTCCAAACGATCTCTGTTTGTCTCTCCTAACACCAAGGAGAAAATCGATGAGATACATAACTATCAAAGGCAGCAAATAGATCTACAACTAGAATTATACTTTGAGCAAAAGGTGACTGCGAGACGACTAAGTTTTCTGGAGCAAGTAGCGATAAAATTTTGTAATTCGCGAAAGAAGGATGTACACAAACCACTTTTGATTCCTTGCAACCCTTTGGATCCCTCTGCCCCTTATCGTACACTTTTGGATCCTCCACCTAGGCGATTCTCTGGTTCCCCAAGAACTCATGAACGTGGAAATATATGGTCTCCATTCAAGCCATGGAGGAATGACGAGCCTGAAGATTGCAATGATCCACCGTCGTCTAAATAAGTTTATTTGTGATCATTGTATTTTTATCTACATATATTTGTATTTTGTTTGACAAATAATAATACTATGTTTTATTAAAATCAAACTCTCAAAAAAAAAGCAACACCCTTCAAAATTAGGCTATTTTAAGACAAATTGGTATTTTCAGACGTTTGACCTTTGTCATCAGACGTCTGACACATTGTTTCATACAAATTCTAAACCATCATGCATATATCTGACGTCTGACCTTTGTCATCAAACATCTAACACTCTGGTTTCACACAAACTTTCTGTCTTATATGAAAACCACTTCGACCTATTCCAGACGTCTGATTCAATCAGACGTATGATAATTCTCTCTACCTATCTAAACTTAAAAATCGAGCAATTCCAGACGTCTGCTACCAATAACCAGACGTCTGATTCTATTTACTGTATTCATACTAGGTTAAATCAGACGTTTGAATAACCTTCCAGACGTTTGAAATTCAATCGACACTCTAAATTACCCTGTTAACGTCTATTTATTCACTTTTTCTTATTTATATTTTATTTCGGTTCTACAGCAAGGTCGATTTTTCAAATCTCAAAATTATTTTCTCTTCCACACTCGCTCGAATTCAATGGCTCCTAAGATAAAAAAACCTAAGATTTCTAAACGAAAGCAAGACCAAGCAACTTCATCTAACCCTCAAATCTGCTCCGACGATCAAATAGAGCGATGGATGAATCGTGTACCACATTCACTAAAGAGATACGAGGATATTCAGAAGAAGAAACTTCATACATGTCCATTTTACAATTTGCTAAAGTTTTCAATGTATGATTTAGACGAAATGTGTGAAAGTGCTGGTTTGGAAACTTTGATATCCTTTAATCCCGATAATGTCCAAATTGATCAGTTAGCCGTATTTCTCTTCAATTCAAATTTGGATAGCTCAGCAGTGTGGAACACTGATAACGATGATAATTGTATATGGTCTAGTGTTTACGGAAATACAATTAGGCTTATTCCAGGGATCATAGGCCGAACTCTCGGATGTTCTGACACCGGAGAAAATTTATATAATATTCCGGATATGTGTCTGAAATCAAGGGATAATATAACTCATCAAATATGAGAAGATGAAATGCCTAGATCTGCATTCAAATACCTACGACCTAAGGCGAGACTTCTCACTAGAATGATTATCAATACTATCATTCCTCACCTTGGTAGTCATGAGCAAATCACGAAACTCGAGCACAAGGTCCTATATGCTATATTTAATGGAACAAGGATCAATTGGGAAAATTTTATATTTGACGAGCTCAAAAAATTTTGGACTCGATCATGCCCATCCATCATCTATCCTACATATATTATGAGACTTCTACGAGCTCATAACATCCCCTCATATTTATCCACTTTTGAAGAAATTTCTCCGGAATATGCATCCACCAAGTTTTTCTCTCTAATGCACTTACCGAAAATCCTCCAAATTTTATATCATTTGAAAAGTGGATGCAACGTCGTCAAGCCAGACAAGATGGGCCTCCACCTCAAACACAACCTGGACCATCACAAGAGGTGGAGCAACATCACAAGACTACTCCTCCTGCACCATTTGATTATACGTGCCAAGATGATATTTTGGAGAATCGCACAGAGACGAATCCAAATGAGAGTATTCACGACGTAACTCTCCAAAATCAGCTTATTTTGTCTCGAAATCAAAAATTGTTGGCTAAGTGCATTGATAGTTTTGAAACATCTTTTGCCTCTCGTCTAGCCACAGTTGAAACATCTCTTTCAACTACATGATCGACTCTAAAGGAGGTTCTTCAAAGGGTTCTTGGTCCTACACCACCTTCATAAGATTGTCCAACTCCAGTGCTTTCTCTTCCTCCTTCGATTGATAAAAATGATAAAAATCTATGTATGTAATCGATTGATGTGATTAATGAAAATTGATTTTTGGTTTGTTGTTTCCATGTAATCTTGCAACGTTTGGTAATTACTTAATGAAATAGACATAATGTCCACATTTAAAAAAGTTATAAATCATTTTTGATAATGCCAAAGGGGGAGAAATAATAAATATCATTAATAATGGTAAGCGTATATTCAGGGGGATATATATATATATATATATAAGTATATTTTATAGTTGTCATCATCAAAATGGGGAGATTGTAAGGAAATCAAATCTACTGTTTCGATAACAACAACTATACAATGAAAATCGAATATGCATCTATATTTATATGTACATGTACTTGTTAGAACAACATCACTAGAAAGAAAAGAACAAGGCTTAAAGAACACTACAAGAGATTACAGGTCGATAGCTACAAAGAAGCAACATAAAAGATGCACAAAACAGACATGCACAAGTTTCATACGTCTGGGTGCATAAGCCAGACGTCTAGAAAAGTCCTCTAGAACAACGAACAGACTAAACCGGACGTCTGGTAGTAGCACTCAGACGTCTGAAAATCTACTATATACAAAAAATATGTTGTATCAGACGTTTGATAGAAATACCAGACGTCTGATTTCATACTCAGATTTTAAATTTAACTTCAACTGCCACATTCGAATAGACATCTCCGCTTCTCTTCGCTGCAGCTCTTCATCATCAACAAAAGCAACTGTAGAGCACTTTTTAATAGATGCAACTACTCAAGGAACCTCTCTCCAACTATATATATCACCAAGAATCAAGATAATAGATCACCTTACTTAATTATGCCCTCTAATTACATAATCTATCATATACTCTTGATCTCTAGCAATCTATACTTGTATCTTACTCTTCCAAATATTCAGTTCTTCATAGACAATACTCTCTAGATATATATTGGAAGTATTTGTATTAATTAATCAATATCCATGTTATAGAACACACATTTGACAAGAAAAACTTATTGTAACCAAGCCTATTCCTCCGGGCGAAGCGAAGATGTTTGATAGTCAAATTCCGAAGAGGAGCTTCGGGACTGGACGTAGGACGGGAGGTCCGAACTAGTATAAAATCCCGGTATGCTTATTCTTTATTTACTTAGATTAATATTGTTTTAGTTGCATCATATATTTTGTCACATATACTTGCATATAAACTATACGATCCACCCTGTAGACTTTCACTCTTAAGTTATTGCATGCGCGTTAGACACTGGATAGTAGATGTAAAATCTTGTAATAGTCCCATTTTTTTGACTTTCGAAAGTCGACATCGATACGTCCACTGTATCGAATGCCGAACAATCGAATGCCGGAAAAACTGAACCATTAGGGTTTAAGAAAAAGAAGATAGAAAAAGAAAAAGAAACAATAAACAGAATCTCACATTTCGTAGCGGAACAACATATAATAGATAAATGAATATCTTTAAAATAAAAGCACTATATTAGTTTATACATCACATTATCATAGTTTACAACGACTCAATACAAACACTGGCAGTTTAGTAACTTGTGTACAATAAAATTTGACTTGCACTAACCCAGACGCAACAGACACTACATAGTATAAGTGGTACGTCTCGCCATCCAGCTTACCTCCAGGTCTCCATAGCAACTTCTAGACTTCGCTCTCGAATAAGTGATAACCTGACTCTAGGCTGCCCGTATGGAAAATTATGGGCACCCAGAGTTTAGAAAGGGAACAATAAACTCCAGGTCAGTCATGGGACTGGTGTGAGATCTCAAAAATAGTTATTTTCACAAAGAAAAGAAATCCGCTATGCTTTTTGGAAAATGAAACTACCATAAGGTCTCCCGCCACACACACAATGCAAACGTAGAATTGGAGGAGATTTCTCCTTATGATAGTCAAACATGCTTAATACGCAAAATCATTTTTTTTAATTATTATTATCATTAGTGCATAGTGCATAAAAAATTTCGAAAGTATAATATTAATCTTAGCCAGCATATAACCATTATTGTATGCCTACTATAGCTACCATGTTCAATAGCAGGTTACCACCACATTCCATGGCAGGTTATACAACTAAAACCGTACAGGGCACGTATTGTTTCATTGGATTTCCAACAAATGGTCAGGCTAAGGAACTTCCTACTGCCACATGGGTACGCCTCTGGAGGGACGTCTCGAGAACCTACCCGGCTCTCTGCCAACACAAGGCAGGTTACCCCTTCTTGGAGAGTAAAACCTAAAATATGCCACCCCCGGTCGTTTGCGACCTTTATCCGAGGATCCTCTACGCCAACAACATCACACAGTAATAAATATACTACAGTGTCCACATGAGTAAGTATCTGGGCTCCATACCATGATACCACCATTTTCCAGAAGGAATAGACATACCCTAGGGGAGCTACCCCTGAAACCTTGCCGCATCTTTCTTGTTTCGACCATTACCGGTTTGTGAGGCTCGATGAGGTCTCGTCCACAAAGCTACGCTTTACACAAAAGCCATACTTTGATCAACAAATGATACACAGCAACACTCAGCGTGCCACACTGCCAAATTGGGAATATATCACTGATAACCCTCAACTACATAACCTCTGAGCTCGTACGTTTCAGAGAAGGGTGTTAAGCTAAGAGAATAAATTCTCCGCCACCAACAGATATGTATTTGAAAGAAATCTGTTTTATATCTCAAAGTGTAGTGACAGACATACAACCATACAAGTCTGTTCCATGTTCGAACGGCACCGAAGGCACTTCCGAAGAAGCCCTTGCAAATCCGGGTATTCACAATCCCGATCGGACTTCCCATCGCTTAGGGAATCTCTATACCGTAGCTACTCAGTGCAGAGACAATCGATAGGTCATCCTATCGTTCTCGAAAATACCCGGTCTTGACCACCGGTCTTCAAGTGCTATCCATAACGTCATATCATTATTCGGAATGGGTTATATGACACAAAGATCCTCTACCGGCTAATCTGAATAACGAGCGCTTATTTAAAAAAAAAAGTGTTATATACAGATTTCAACAAATCGCAACAATTTTCTGTAACAACCCTGCTTTTGGTGATTACTTAGAAATTTAGTTATACTAGTGATTACAATTTAATAATGGAGAAATAAAAAGAAATTAGAGATTTAAATTTTTTATTTTGAATAAACATTGAATTTGGAAAGAATAAAATAGAGTTAATATGATAATGTTGGTAATAAATGGTGAAAGATCGAAATATGTTTATTTCGCGATTTATTGAATTAAATAGAAGATAAAGAATTAACTCAATAATAATTTGTTGAATTAAATGTAAAATATTGGAAACAAAGTTTTAAAGACTTTATTATGCTATTTTGGAAGAAAATAAGCATTATAAGATTTTAATTTGATAAGGTGCAATAATTTTGCAAATTATTGTCAAATATTGGCTTTTGTAAATTTTAGGGAAGTGATAAAATTTAGTTTGTGTATGTTATAAATAAAAAGATGGAATTTTGTATAAAAATA
This sequence comes from Allium cepa, assembly GCA_030765085.1. Taxonomy (NCBI): domain Eukaryota; kingdom Viridiplantae; phylum Streptophyta; class Magnoliopsida; order Asparagales; family Amaryllidaceae; genus Allium; species Allium cepa. The sequence goes on from CM060931.1 coordinate 450,263,019, forward strand.
ATATTCGAAGGGCAAAAATGATGTTAATATGGTTATTTGAATTTAATTATGCAAGAAAATAATTTTTGTGTAATTTTTGGTGTTAAAAATAGTATTTGTGTAAATTATAGTGTAAATTGTGTATCTAATAAAAATAAGAGTTTTAGTAATTAAAAATAATTTTTATAGATAAAATTATCTTGTATTTGCTGTAAATTATTTTATTAGACGGGGAAATATGATTGTAAAATTTTATTGTGTTGAAATCTTGTTAATATATGTTGTATTGGTTCGTTTATACAAGTGTATATGTGTTTAAGTGATAATTAGAATCAACAAATTTATTTTGTTAATGGGTCTAAGCCCATTTAACTAAACTAGCCTGAAGAAGAAATTCTTTCTTCCCAAAATAATGTACGTACAGTACATTTCCATTTCCAGAAAACAGAAGAAAAGAAAAAACATGAAAATTTTCTTTTTCCTCTTTCAAACCTAGGCTCAAATCCATCAACTTCTTCAATTACTTGCTGAAATAAATCAAACTAAAGCACTATATTCAGGTAATCACTACAAAAACCCATCTCTAATTCATCAAATTTCAATTTAGCAAAATTTGATTGTCTCAAATTGGGTTTTTCTTGGTTGCATGTCTCTGTTCTATTTTTATACGGGTTCCTGAAGCTTGTTCTAACTCAAAGCCTTCATCTTTCTTCAACTTTGCTCGAGTTTGCTCTTCTATTTGCAAAGGTGAGTTTATTAACTCACATTTCTAGCCAAATCTTGACTGTAGTTGCAAAGATAAGGAAGAAATCGTTTACTGTAATTATACCTAATGTTTACTTTGGATGATTGCTGAAATATAATACGAATGCGCTAAAGTAAAATAGCAATAACTTTCACGTTTCTTATCCTATTAAGGCCAATCTTTTGTTGTGAGAAACTAGATTCAATAAGAAACAGTTTCTATTTTGATCATTTCTCAAGATTATGCCATTTTGTTGACCTGAAATAGAATTGAATATAAGGGTATAATATTGTCTTTAACTTAATTTCCTGAGTTTGAATCTGAAATTGATTTAGTCATATCTTTTTCGTTTTTGATCAGAATTCAATAATTTTTAATGATTTGGAAACTTGATTTATATGAGAGAACTTTCATGTTGAACATATTTGCAAATTTTGGGCATAGATTGACTGAAATTCTACCACAAACTCTCAGCTCTGTCTCCTTGATAATTACACCATCTAAACTAAATACTGTTAGTAAATTAGATGTATCTTTAACGTTTCTAATCGGATTTAGATAATTCTTGATGTTCTAGAAAGCTCAGAGTATTTTTTAAAACTTTATTGTTTTGTGTTTTGCAAAATTTTGTCGATAAAATAGTCGAAACCTTATTTCTTTATTGCTGCCCTAAGAATAAACGACAACAACAGTGAATTTAAAATCTGAGAATTATATTGGCCATATCTTTCACGTTTCTTATCCAAATTCAATAATTTTAGATGTTTCGAAAAGCTTAGACTTTGTGCTTAAAGTTTCATGTTTGGTGTTTTAATAAATTTTGAAGTTAGCTTGGTCAAAACAACGTTTGTTTGTCGCTGTGCTGAGAGCAAAACGACAGCAATAACAATCATTGACCTAAGAATTGTAGTAGCTTATTTTTGCTCTCACTCTTGTTCGATTTTGATGTTGTTTTTGAGATGTTTTGAGAGCTATGATTCCTATTAGTATGCTAGCTCTATATTTGAAGAATTTGATAATCAAATTTAAATAGAATTTGAATTGGCTTTGGGTAAAAATTGAATTGAATTCGTATTGAATTCAAGTTAACGGTCTTGAGTTATCTTTCTTATTTTTCATTGTTTTCGGACTCGGTTTTCATGAAACCATTTTGAAGTGATTTTTAAAATAAACGAACATTTTATATTATTAATATATGGTATTTTAAAATTATTTTTCTAATATAAAATCTATTTATTTCCTATAATAAAGGAAGTTCAAATATTGGTTTTATCAATATTTTCGAAAAAAAGTTTTAATAAATTGTTTCCTCTAGTAAACTATTTTAAATATAAAACACATACTTTTGCACTATTTGAACGTATGAGAAAGAGAATTAAACGATTTAGTAAAACACGTGGTATGGGACATGTGCGTTTACTATTTCGGTTAATTCCGGACTTATACGATCGAAACTATTCAAGTTATGATTTTTGAGTTACTTAGCCAATTTATGACGGATTTTTGAGATTATAATTCTTATATTTAGGAATTATCTAGAAAGACCAATATTTGGCGAGTTATATGGTTTGAGATTTCGACTTTGAGATTTATGGTTTATGAGGAACCATCATGATGTTTTCACTTTTCGATGAGACGAGACGAGTTACGATGCCATTTAATACTTGTCAATGAGATGAGACGAGTATGGTGTCTCTTTATCACTCGCCAATGAGATGAGGCGAGATATGATTTTCTGAGTTTTCTGTTGTTCCTAGTGTAGCATCGACTAGTTGTTAGTAAACCTCTAAGTTCGAACGTGTGGTATGGGACACACGTTAACACTTTTCGAGTTCTTATCTATGAGTTTGTGACACATTCACGATGTTTACCTAACAGAACTGCTTTGAGAGGTGTCAGCGACCTTGTCATGAGGACGAACTGCTTTAGGAGGTGTTAGCAACCTTGTTAGGACTGACAAAATGGCTTGGAAAGGTGTCGGCGACCTTGTCATGAGGACAAACTGCTTTGAGAGGTGTCAACGACCTTGCCATGAGGACAAACTGCTTTGAAAGGTGTTAGCGACCTTGTCTAAGGCTTCAGCCGTCTGAGTTTAGCAGTGCAACATTGCTTCGGCATTGCAATCGGGGATTTGGCCAATCCGGTTTTTTTTGAGTTTTATGTTTTATTTCACCAGTTTAAGATGTTTATTACATCGATAGCCTAGTACTATATGAGATGTTATGTATATGGTGATTTCATTTATGATGTTTTGGACTCTTATTGACTTCCTTGAGTTATGAGTTTGGATGATTTTATGAATTTTATAGGATATTCTGGGTTTTTCCATTTTGGCGAGTTGAGATTTAGATTTATATACAATTATACCGAGGAGATGAGGTATAATTGAATTTGGAGATTCTTCTATATTTGAGTTTTAAATCATCCTATATGAGAATGTTTTATGTTTGCCATTTTGGCGAGAGTTTGTATTGATGTTTCTCCTTTTGAGAAGATTTGGTTCATGGAAACCATGTATACATTTTGGGATGTCGCCGATGATATGAGGCGAATGTTTATAATATTTGAGTATTATTGTTGAGTTTACCTCTTTTGAGGCCTTTGTATACTTAAGTGACATTGTTTCACTTAAGTCATGAGTATGTGTTCTTTCCATCGCCTCTTCTCATTTGAGAAGAATTATCACCCTCTATCTTATGCTTCATATTAGCGTCTATCCTTACTAACAGATTGTTTTAGCTAGACTGACCCATGTATTTTATAATCGGGTCAGACCGAGTTGTTTCAGGTTAGATATCAGTTTCACGACATTGCTTTGATGCATCTGCTTGGATATCAGCCTAGCATTTTGTGTTGTATACATTTCTTTCCGCTTGGCTCTGATGTGTATTTTGATTCAATGTAGATAGTGTGGTCTCTGAACCACTTTTGTATATCGTTTCGTATTGTACTGGGATGTATCAGTGTATATGTATTTATATATATGACGATTACTGTTCTGTGATATGATATGCATTCTATTATTGTGTTTTGTTCTGATAGATCCATTAGCCATCTATAGTTTTGTATTAAGTATTTATTGGATATGTCGATCCACTTGAGTAGAAAAAAAAATAGATAGCAATTGTCGATGTATTCAATAGTTATTAAGACAATGCTATAGATGGTTGCCCTTAACAAGCCCTATTCTCCGTATTAGCAGACAGAATTGCTATGTAATTCTCTTTGTTAATGTGGGTCTCGGGGTGGGGCATCACAGCTTGGTATCAGAGTTAAATTCAGAACAAAATATGATAAACACGGAACATAACATATATTACGGTACATCAAAGTATAATATAATTGTTACATTTTCTCTAATCACCGCGTCCTTAACTTTTTTTGAGTCCTTTGGGGTAGATATAAGTTGGGAATATGTCTAGGAATGCATTTTATTTCGTAGTATACCACAATTGAATTACTAATATCTTACCCTATGAGTAATCCTCGTCGTGATCGCTATATTCAGATTTCTTCAATATAGATGCTTTACCCTCATTCGTATCAGAGGAGTTTGTTAAATTTATATCATTTGATGTTCCTTGTCTTGTTACTTCCTTGAGGGTTGCGAATCCTATTGAGGGGATCCACAGTACTTAGCATGTTGTGTGAGAATATTGAGGATGTTCCATGTAATTTTCTTTTCATGCGAATTTTCACGTTATTTTCTATCTTGGGTATGATGTGAATTTGGGGATGGATTGGCTTGCATGTTATCAAGCCCGAATCCTATGTTTTGAAAGGATCCTATACCTTAGTTATCATAATTCAGCTGATCTGTTATCACTTGTTCTTCGAAATGTAGATAGTTAGTCCAAAGTATCTTCGATTTCTCTTGAGTCTCGAGATGATGATGAAGTATCTCGAATTCCTATTGTTTGTAATTCTACTGATGTATTTGAGTCCATTTCGGGTTTGCCACCCAAACGAGCAATGGAGCTCTGTATTGACCTCATTTCTGGTTCTTAGCCTATTAGTCGTTTTCCCACGAGGATGTTCACTAAGGAAACGAGTAAAGCAATAAAATTTAAATTGCAATTCTTTCTCATTGAAGATAAACTTATAAGAATAATTAGATTATTGTATTGGGACAAGCTAAGAGTATTTTGTAAAAATTAAGTAAGACGCATGTTTATCAATTAGAAAATGATTTTGTGTTAGATTGTCCATCGAGTGCTTTAAGAATTCTGGTCGATATGCCTGATCAACATTATCGATAGGAATTTCCTAAACGCTATGTTGAGACAATCAGACACGATAAAAGTGAGTGGTAATAAGTAAAAGTTTGAAAATAAATCAAAATGAATTTGTGAACAAGTCTGTTTTAAACTTTGATGGTATTAAAATTTATTGAAATGAAATTTTAGAATTCTTTCAAAAACAATGTTGAGTTAATTATCAACTTTAATTAATTTTATATTAACAAAAATATGAAAATTTATTTGAGACAAGAGAGAATAGGAATTTAAATAGTTTATTTATTTTAAAAAGCTAAAGTAAATAAGGTAAGGTACAATAAATAAATAGACGTGAGATACAATCCTTTAAAATTATGAGAACAATTTTAAAATTTATATTTAAATCCGAAATTTATTTTGGATGAATGATTCTCTCTTATTAATTGAAAAGATTAGTTATCTCTCTCAAAATGAGTCTTTTAAATTAATTGTTTGAAAATTTGATTTCGCGAGTTAATGAAAATACGTCCAAGTAGTGAATAGTTTCTTTTAAAAAAAGATAATTACTTGAAGTTATTTATAAAATTTAAGTGACTTAGCTTCCTACAAGGAGGATCTTAAATAAGTGATTTCATATAAAGAGCATGTTTTGAAAATGTAGTTTGAATTTGGGAAGGTTTGAAAATTCAAATTTTAAAATTGGAGTTAAAAGCTGAATTTTATTTGAAAAAGTGCAATACTAAAACAACGTTAACTTGAGATTCATCACTCCATATAGCTAAATTGTGACGCCCCACCTCTATGCTCACAATAACAAAGTGTATTAAAGGAAATACCGTATGTTATCACGAAGAATAAGGCTGGTAGGAGCGGCCATCCGTAGTTGGGCCTTACGCTAGTATTGGCTATTTCGATAGGAGTGGTATATATTTTTATTTTTGATCTCTTATTTATTTACTCCCATCGACATACCCAATTCCAGTATAAAACGAACTACGATGGTTCAAAATAGTTTAGGACAATAAATATAATAATAACATAGATAATATAAATGCGGAACACAGATAAAACAAAAAGTCTCATATATATAAATAACTGATGTCAGTTACAATACATGTGATACAGTACATATGATACAACTACAACTGTCGACTCTGGAAGTTACATATACAAGTACATTATCGTATATAATATACATGAATACATATCTTCCTATACTATGACACGACTACACCAAAGGGTATGAAAAGACTTCATAGCTCTAGCAGCAACCCAAAGCAAGATATCTACAACCTGTAATAACTCGGTCTGACTCGAGTATTACATTCAAAAAAAAAAATACACGGGTCAGTCTAATTCAAACTCAGTTATTAATGCACAGAAGCAATAATAATTAAATAACAATTAGATGACGGTCTAAATAAATTCACCAATCCGATCCTTTAATAAAGAAATCGGATAACGGTAAATATAACATGTAATAGTGTTAAACAACAAATCAGCAAATTCAAATTATCAACGAAGATAAATGAAAGGATTATCAATGAAGATAATTTAGAAAACAACAAGATTGCCTAAACGGCAATTAACAAGAAAATCATCAAATTAAACCAAATCAAAATACAATTTCAAAATATTGAATTGGACAAAACAATTCAAGCAATTGAAACTTCAATTAAAACGTCAATGTTGTGTAGCTGCAGTACACGCTCGCGTGTACTGCCTCGCCACTACGGCATATGAAATATGCAAAAGATCAGGAAATGCCCAATGAAAGTCCACAAACTAGCACAAGGTCAAACCCAAAATACCGGATTCAACTCAAGTGCAATTAGAAAAACAAATCCATCTGCATCAATGCAATGCAAACCAACCAGGGCAAAATTGCAACAAAAAGAAACTGCAGCCACCACAAGAATACGAGGGCAAACTGCAACCAAAACTCAGATGCAAACACGCTCAAGGCGCAGTGCACATCAAACCAGTAGTATGCTCAAAGAAATACAAACCAAGTTCAAGAAACAGGTTCACCTTGCACATCAAATGATAAACCAGAGTACACAAGACTACATGCCTCGAAGAACAGAGGACAAAACTCGAAGACAACATGAAACTGCATCAAAGTGACTGAAATGCAGACCTGGAGGCAGTGGACACAAGTGATGAACCAGTAATGCAAGGCTAAGGGCAGTGTATAAGGACACAGATTCAAGTGAAGTGAAATAGTGCAGCACATACATAGCCACGTGCAGTAATTCGCAAGTGCACAGGTGAAAGCACAAAACAGTTACAAACGTCAAGGAAAGAAAAACATACTCGCAGGTTGAAATAAGCATGTGTACCCAAGATAGGGCAACACAGTAACAAGCACAAAGGCTACAAGTTTTAAAAACAAAATCATGTAACCGCAGTCAGATATGTCACAAGAGTTCAAGGTACAGTACAGAAGCACCAACACTAACCAATGTCAACTACAAAATTCCAATGATTAACAACGATCCAAAAATCATCAAAACAAGAATCAAAATAGTGATAGTGCCACCGTAGTCAGCAAAATCGAAACCGTGATAACCAACGTCACCAGTGAAAATAATATATACATATGTACTCGAGGCAACATGGAAGCAGTGATAGTGCCAAAGTCACAGAGACCAAAATCAAACAAGTTTCAGTTTCAAACACAACAAAACAATGAACAAAATCAATTGAAGCATCTAGAATGCAGAGGCAAGTTTGATCTGTTTTTCTCTTCTATTTTCTGATTTCTTCCATCTGATTTGAGTTTTTTTCCTACTACTATGAACCATAAGGTTTATCGTGGAAGATGATTCCTTGGATTTATTAATCACAACAGCATGCTACAATGATTTCAATTTAATTGTGCTGCACAATAAAGTTATTTTGTTACAAATATCCTCCTACCCTTTTTATACAACCTTTTAATTATATAGACGTGATTAAATTATATGTTGCAACTTCCATCCTTTTTATAATTCAACTTTTCAAAAAAAATACTTCAACACATGTCAATGGCGAGGCAGTTTGGAGACCTGCTGAGCTGCAGGTACCATGTGCAGCCATTGAATAACTAGAACTTGGATTTCAATCAATTGAAGGCAACCAGTTGAAATTCCTGAATTGCCCTTGGGTTTCTTATGCAAGTGATTTGAGGAACCATGAAAGAGAATCGACGAAGAACAAGGAAAAGAGGGGGCAAAAAAAGAGATCGTTCCAAACACAGGTTCAACAAGTAGAGTCCGTTTGACTGCTTATTTTGATATGTCATTGAGAAACTAGTATGCCACTGAAGAGCTAGTTTTATGAAGCAATAAATTTTGTAAATTTGGTTTAGCTGGAACATTTGTGATGAATCAACAAATTCGAGCCGAAGTCATCAGAAATCCACAGAAAGCAAAGAACGAGATCAACAAATCAAAATCTCTTGGTTGCAAAATTACAAACTCCAAATTCTTCTATTTATCAAGTCATGGAATCGTATACCTAAGCTCAAGTTCGCAACCCATTCAAAACAATATCGCTGAGAAATGACCGAAGTCAGAGCAAGAAAACAGAAATTTCCTAACCAAACTCATAGCCACAGAACTCAAGAAATGAAGAATCATATGACATCGAATTAGATGTGAGTGGGAAAGCACTCACCTTTGTCTCGACGAATTGAAGTAGCCGCGAGCACAACAATGAATCGTCGATCGATAGGCAAGCGACACAAATCACCATGCGATTGAGCTACCGAAGATGGCGACCTCGATATCATGAAGCCATAGTTTCAGAACGAACGAGAGAAGAACGGGCCGCCATCATTTTTTTCTTTTTGCTTAGGGTTTGAGCGAATGAATGAAGGGTGAAAAAGGATCGGGCTATTAGCTTCAACATTTAACACAGCCCCAAGCAAAAGGACGTGGGCCAAAATAAAGCCCGCTAACTCTTTAACCAAATTTCAAAAGAATTACAACTGATTTAAAAACTCCAACAACAACTAACAATCAATTAATCGTTTGATGACGATAATAAAATAATTGCGAAATCCCGGGTTGTTACAGACTCCCCTCCTTATAAAAATTGCGTCCCCGGAATTTTCATAATTATAGACGTCAATAATAATTACTTTTCTAACATAAACTGGTTAAGCTAGAAAATAAAAGTCGGGAATACAAATGCCAAAGAAATCTTTTAATTTCATAAAAGAAATTCACAAATTTTCAACAAAATCTAACTATCAAATAGATAATCAGAAAACAACCAAACCGAATAAATACAATCATCAGCAATAATCAATTATCAATTAGATAATTAGAATACAGAAATCACAAAACAGCAATATCTAATTATCGATACGATAATTAGAAAACAGCAAAATCTAATTATCAACAAAGATAATTAGAAAACTAAAATGACAAATCGCAAATATCTAGTTACCAAAACGGTAACCAGAAAACAACAAGGGTCTAATTATCAAAAACGATAATCAGAAATCTCAAATCAACAAATATCCAATTATCAAAAACGATAATCAGAAATCTCAAATCAACAAATATTTAATTATCAAAAACGATAATCAAATCTCAAATCAACAAATATTTAATTATCAAAAACGATAATCAAATCTCAAATCAACAAATATTTAATTATCAAAAACGATAATCAAAATTCTCAAAGCAACAAATATCTAATCATCAAAAGCGATAATCAGAAATCTCAAATCAACAAATATCCAATTATCAAAAACGATAATCAGAAATCTCAAATCAACAAATATTTAATTATAAAAAACGATAATCAAATCTCAAATCAAAAAATATTTAATTATCAAAAATGATAATCAAATCTCAAATCAACAAATATTTAATTATCAAAACGATAATCAAATCTCAAATCAACAAATATTTAATTATCAAAAACGATAATCAATACTCAAATCAACAAATATTCAATTATCAGAAACGATAATCAGAACTCATATTAATAAATATTTAATTATCACAAACGATAATCAAATCTCAAAATCAACAATTATTCAATTATCAAAAACGATAATCAAATCTCAAATCAACAAATATTCAATTATCAAAAACGATAATCAAATCTCAAATCAACAAATATTCAATTATCAAAAACGATAATCAAATCTCAAATCAACAAATATTCAATTATCAAAAAAGATAATCAGAATCAACAAATATCTAATTATCAAAAACGATAATCAGAATCAACAAATATCTAATTATCAAAAACGATAATCAGAATCAACAAATATCCAATTATCAAAAACGATAATCAAATCTCAAATCAACAAATATTCAATTATCAAAAACAATAATCAAATCTCAAATCAAAAAATATTCAGTTATCAAAAATGATAATCAAATCTCAAATCAACAAATATTCAAATATCAAAAACGATAATCAGAATCAACAAATATCTAATTATCAAAAACGATAATCAGAATCAACAAATATCTAATTATCAAAAACGATAATCAGAACTCATATCAACAAATATCCAATTATCGAAAACGATAATCAGAATCAACAAATATCTAATTATCAAAAACGATAATCAGAACTCATATCAACAAATATCCAATTACCTACAGATAATTGAAAACAACAAATATCTAGAATCAATTAAGATAACTAGAAAATCAACATAAAAGGTTGGATCGATCCCATCAGATGGCGAGTTTTTGAGCTACGCCGCACGTGCATCAACATATGGCCGAAGCCTACCAAGTACTCAACATAATTTTTGGCGCCCAACAAATGACTCGAAGGTCCGCAGAGTGACCCGAAGGTCTAGTACTGGTATTTGACCCGAAGGTCCTCATATGACCCGAAGGTCCAACATATGACCCGAAGGTCCTCATATGACCCAAAGGTCCAACATAGTGGCTCGAAAGCACACAAAATCATCAAAATCATCAAAACATCAGATGTTTCAATTAACTAGTCCAAAATTAACCAAAATAGCAAACACACATGTCCCATAACCACGAGTTTTACTAAATCGTTTAATTCTCTTCATCGTTTCCTTGAAAGTGCAAAATTGTGTATTTTAAATAAATACATTTCACGTTCTCAAACGGACAAGTCCGGAATTAAGTGAATCAGTAAAAGAAAGGGGTCATAGTCCTCGATTTTGCTGAAACATTTAAATCGCTTCCTCATTCTTTTGAAAGCGCAAGCTGCAAAACTTCTGAAAACAATTTCATTTATTTTGTAAAAGTAATAATTTACATTCTCAAACGGACAAGTCCGGAATTAAGCGAATCAGTAAAAGAAAGGGGCCATAGTCCTCGATTTTGCTGAAACGTTTAAATCGCTTCCTCATTCTTTTGAAAGCGTAAATTGTAAAATTTTTGAAAACAATTTTATTTTGAAACAATTTTTAAAACACGTGATTAAAACAACAACATCAGTCGCAACTTCGACAAGGAAATTACACTTATCAAAATACCGTAAAAACGGACAATAAAATCAGCATTGCGGGATAACCGCTTGAAAATCCACTTTAAAATTTGACGGTTACGGAAGTCAAAGCGATAGTAATATTCATACGTCAAAGCCTCTTCAAAATAATTTGCATCGAAATATAATATTAGTGAATTTTTCATTCATTAAAAAGGTCAACAAAACACCGCGCTTCAAAATTTAGCAACGACGTAAAATCCCGTTATAAAAATAACGGCAACAAAATACGTTTAAAACCAAACATCGGTTTTACGCAAAATTAATGCAGTAACGTGCAACCTAAATTTGCACGTATACCACAAAATGAACAAAGAAATCATCCATATATATCTTCAACGAAGATAATTCAAAACGGCAAAAATCTCAACAAACTCACATAGCCGCAATCGCTTCGAATCCTCAAATCGGATTTGAAATTTTTAAAGAAAACAAATTAAACACAGCTATGTAAACAACAAATGAAATTTATTTCAATTTCATACTTTGAATTTTAAATCAAAAAGGATATCAGCTGTACTCAGTGAAGACAGTCTCACTATTTCCGCTGCGCACTCTGATAAACAGAACACAAATTACTCAAATCATCAAAACACAAATTCACATTTATTTTTAAATAAAGATATTTAAAAATTTCATCAAAATTTCAAAACTTTAGTTTTGACTCAAAGCACAACTAAAACATCGACAATTAATTGTAACACATGTTCCATCTAAGTTATGTTTTATATTATGTCCATAAACCCCAAGCTCTGATACCAACTGTGACGCCCCAACTCTATGCTCACAATAACAAAGTGTATTAAAGGAAATACTGTCTGTTATCACGAAGAATAAGGCTGGATAGGAGCGGCCATCCGTAGTTGGGCCTTACACTAGTATTGGCTATTTCGATTGGAGTGGTATATATTTTTATTTTTCATCTCTTATTTATTTACTCCCATCGACATACCCAATTCCAGTATAAAACGAACTACGATGGTTCATAATAGTTTAGGACAATAAATTTAATAATAACACAGATAATATAAATGCGGAACACAGATAAAACAAAAAGTCTCATATATATAAATAACTGATGTCAGTTACAATACATGTGATACAGTACATATGATACAACTACAACTGTCGACTCTGGAAGTTACATATACAAGTACATTATCGTATATAATATACATGAATACATATCTTCCTATACTATGACACGACTACTCCAAAGGGTATGAAGAGACTTCATAGCTCTAGCAGTAACCCAAAGCAAACTATCTACAACCTGTAATAATTCGGTCTGACCCGAGTATTACATTCAAAAGAAAATAATACACGGGTCAGTCTAATTCAAACTCAGTTATTAATGCACAGAAGCAATAATAATTAAATAACAATTAGACGACAGTCTAAATAAATTCACCTATCCGATCCTTTAATAAAGAAATCGGATAACGGTAAATATAACATGTGATAGTGTTAAACAACAAATCAGCAAATTCAAATTATCAACGAAGATAAATGAAAGGATTATCAATGAAGATAATTTAGAAAACAACAGGATTGCCTAAACGAAAATTAACAACAAAATCATCAAATTATACCAAATCAAAATACAATTTCAAAATATTGAATTAGACAAAACAATTCAAGCAATTGAAACTTCAATTAAAACGTCAATGTTGTGTGGCTGCAGTACACGCTCGCGTGTACTGCCTCGCCACTACGGCATATGAAATATGCAAAAGATTAGGAAATGCCCAATGAAAGTCCACAAACTAGCACAAGGTCAAACCCAAAATACCGGATTCAACTCAAGTGAAATTAGAAAAACAAATCCATCTGCATCAATGCAATGCAAACCAACCAGGGCAAAATTGCAACAAAAAGAAACTGCAGCCACCACAAGAATACGAGGGCAAACCGCAACCAAAAACTCAGATGCAAACATGATAACCAACAAATTCGAAACCATGATAACCATGATATCATCAAAACAAGAATCAAAATAGTGATAGTGCCGCCGTAGTCAGCAAATTCGAAACCATGATAACCAACATCACCAGTGAAAATAATATATACATATGTACTCGAGGCAACATGGAAGAAGTGATAGTGCCAAAGTCACAGAGACCAAAATCAAACAGGTTACAGTTTCAAACACAACAAAACAATGAACAAAATCAATTGAAGCATCTAGAATGCAGAGGCAAGTTTGATCTGTTTTTCTCTTCTATTTTCTGATTTCTTCCATCTGATTTGAGTTTTTTTCTTACTACTATGAACCATAAGGTTTATCGTGGAAGATGATTCCTTAGATTTATTAATCACAACAGCATGCTACAATGATTTCAATTTAATTGTGCTGCACAATAAAGTTATTTTGTTACAAATATCCTCCTACCCTTTTTATACAACCTTTTAATTATATATACGTGATTAAATTATATGTTGCAACTTCCATTCCTTTTTTAATTCAACTTTTCAAAAAAATACTTCAACACATGTCAATGGCGAGGCAGTTTGGAGACCTGCTGAGCAGCAGGTACCATGTGCAGCCATTGAATAACTAGAACTTGGATTTCAATCAATTGAAGGCAACTGGTTGAAATTCCTGAATTGCCCTTGGGTTGCTTATGCAAGTGATTTGAGGAACCATGAAAGAGAATCGAAGAAGAACAAGGAAAAGTGGGAGCAAAAAAAGAGATCGTTCCAAACACAGGTTCAACAAGTAGAGTCGTTTGACTGCTTATTTTGATATGTCATTCAGAAACTAGTATGCCACTGAAGAGCTAGTTTTATGAAGCATTAAATTTTGTAAATTTGGTTTAGCTGGAACATTTGTGATGAATCAACAAATTCGAGCCGAAGTCATCAGAAATCCACAGAAAGCAAAGAACGAGATAAAAAATTCAAAATCTCTTGGTTGCAAAACTACAAACTCCAAATTCTTATATTTATCAAGTCATGGAATCGTATATCTAATCTCAAGTTCGCAGCCCATTCAAAACAATATAGCTGAGAAATGACCGAAGTCAGAGCAAGAAAACAGAAATTTCCAAACCAAACTCACAGCCACAGAACTCAAGAAACGACGAATCATATGACATCGAATTAGATGTGAGTGGGAAAGCACTCACCTTTGTCTCAACGAATTGAACCATCCGCGAGCGCAACGAAGAATCGTCGATCGACAGGCAGGCGACACAAATCACCATGCGATTGAACTACCGGAGATGGCGACCTCGATATCATGAAGCCCTAGTTTCGGAACGAATGAGAGAAGAACGGGCCGCCATCATTTTTTTTTTCTTTTTGCCTGGGGTTTGAACGAATGAATGAAGGGTAAAAAAGGATCGGGTTATTAGCTTCAACATTTAACACAGCCCCAAGCAAAAGGACGTGGGCCAAAATAAAGCCCGCTAACTCTTTAACCAAATTTCAAAACAATTACAACTGATTTAAAAACTCCAACAACAACTAACAATCAATTAATCGTTTGATGACGATAATAAAATAATTGCGAAATCCCGGGTTGTTACATAAATCTTTTTGCAAATGAAATAGCATTCAGTAAGCTATAAAGTTTATTATTACCACTTTAAAAGATTTTGCTATTTACTGAATCTTAAATGGGTTTGAAAATTGATAGACATTTATGTCTTATTAAATTTTCAAGATTTAAGTTGAAAGTAAATTTAGCATAACTTTCAAACCATAAATCAGATTTTGATGATCATTATATCTCCTGAAAGCACAAATTTAGTAGAACAACTTTCATTTTATAAGTTTCTTCAGATTTTATTGTTTGCTATGTCAAAACCTATCTTCTTTACAGCAGGTCTGAAATGAAAAAAATGATCTATTTCCGTTAGTAGTGAATTGTAATACTTCTTATTTATGAATATGAACTAATATCGTCTAATTGAGTTAATTACAGGTCAAAGATGATAGTTGGACTATATTTTGAGCAAAAAGATTATATTTATAATTGAGAAAACTCGCTTTAAAATGTTAAAAAGAAAGGTATGGATTCAGATTAAGTTTTCCAGTATTAAATTGTTGATATATGTTATGTTCCGACCTAATGGTCGATGTATACTATATAAATTATTTTTGTATATTGCAAACGACCCTCCGTGCAAAGGAGACTCCGTCGATTTTTCTAGAAATTTCTAACACTTAGAAAATTTGAGAAACGAATTTGAAAATTTTATGTGTTACAAACTAAACTATGTTTGTGGAAGAACTAGAGAATAGACAACTCAAATTTTTTATTTATTCTAAATAAAGAGAAATTAACTCTAAGTAAAATCTAAGTAAGAAGCTTTGAGAAATTTTCAAGTGTTGAAAATTGAGAATTTAATTTTTGAAGATAATGGGTTTAAAAACTCTAATATATATATATATATATATATATATATATATATATATATATTTGGTTAGTTAAAGAGAGTATAAAAACCCATTCCTTGTGTTAACTTGCCTTTGTGCAATTATTTTACAACTTGCATTTATGCAGCCGTATGAGTTAGTTGATATTTGGAGAATCCACCTACTTCTTATTGGGTTTTCTTTCTGTAATTGTTATCAATTTAATATTGGTATGACTCCCTTCGTAGTATTATACGGAAAGTCGTATCGATTATCATCTTGTGGGTTGGAGTCCGGGATAAAGTTGTGATTAAATCACGACTCTATTCGTGAAGCTTCTGAGGAATCTATCACACCCGATTTATCTATTATGTTGTCTCTAAGTCGTGTTCTTGCTTCGAATGTGTAATGCCTTCGAAATAAGAATATTCTGCTCGTAAAAATTCATTGGTCCACAAATCTAAATAACTACATTTGGGAAACCATATAATTTACTGAGCTATATTTTTCGAGTTTTCTATTTTCTTGTATTGAGGGTGAGAAATTTAAACTCTATCTTATCCATCTTCCATTGCCTAATGAAATGAATCGTGTTAAATACAACTCTTCTCTAGAAATTGCGAGGACGCAATTTTTATATGAGGGGGAGTCTATAACAACCCTGTTTTTGGTGATTACTTAGTAATTTAATTATACTAGTGGTTACAATTTAATAATGGAGAAATAAAAAGAAATTAGAGATTTAAAATTGTTTATTTTGAATAAACATTGAATTTGGAAAGAATAAAATAGAGTTAATGTGATAATGTTGGTAATAAATGGTGAAAGATCGAAATATGTTAATTTGGCGATTTATTGAATTAAATAGAAGATAAAGAATTATCTCAATAATAATTTGTTGAATTAAATGTAAAATATTGGAAACAAAGTTTTAAAAACTTTATTATGCCATTTTGGAAGAAAATAAGCATTATAGGATTTTAATTTGATAAGGGCAATGATTTTGCAAATTATTGCCAAATATTGGCTTTTGTAAATTTTAGGGAAGTGATAAAATTTAATATGTGTATGTTATAAATAAAAAGATGGAATTTTGTATAAAAATAATATTCGAAGGGCAAAAATGATGTTAACATGGTTATTTGAATTTAATTATGCAAGAAAATAATTTTTGTGTAATTTTTGGTGTTAAAAATAGTATTTGTGTCAATTATAATGTAAACTGTGTATCTAATAAAAATAAGAGTTTTAATAATTAAAAATAATTTTTATAGATAAAATTATCTTGTATTTGATGTAAATTATTTTATTAGACGGGGAAATATGATTGTAAAATTTTATTGTGTTGAAATCTTGTTAATATATGTTGTTTTGGTTCGTTTATACAAGTGTATATGTGTTTAAGTGATAATTAGAATCAACAAATTTATTTTTGTTAATGGGTCTAAGCCCATTTAACTAAACTAGCCTGAAGAAGAAATTCTTTCTTTCCAAAATAAT
This sequence comes from Allium cepa, assembly GCA_030765085.1. NCBI lineage: Eukaryota > Viridiplantae > Streptophyta > Magnoliopsida > Asparagales > Amaryllidaceae > Allium > Allium cepa. The sequence goes on from CM060931.1 coordinate 450,280,308, forward strand.
GTACGTACAGTACATTTTCCATTTCCAAAAAACAGAAGAAAAGAGAAAACATGAAAATTTTCTTTTTCCTCTTTCAAACCTAGGCTCAAATCCTTCAACTTCTTCAATTATTTGCAGAAATAAATCAAACTAAAGAACTATATTCAGGTAATCACTACAAAAACCCATCTCTAATTCATCAAATTTCAATTTAGCAAAATTTGATTGTCTCAAATTGGGTTTTTCTTGGTTGCATGTCTCTGTTCTATTTTTATACGGGTTCCTGAAGCTTGTTCTAACTCAAAGCCTTCATCTTTCTTCAACTTTGCTCGAGTTTGCTCTTCTATTTGCAAAGGTGAGTTTATTAACTCACATTTCTAGCCAAATCTTGACTGTAGTTGCAAATATAAGGAAGAAATCGTTTACTGTAATTATACCTAATGTTTACTTTGGATGATTGCTGAAATATAATACGAATGCGCTAAAGTAAAATAGCAATAACTTTCACGTTTCTTATCCTATTGAGGCCATTCTTTTGTTGTTAGAAACTAGATTCAATAAGAAACAGTTTCTATTTTGATCATTTCTCAAGATTATGCCATTTTGTTGACCTGAAATAGAATTGAATATAAGGGTATAATTCTGTCTTTAACTTAATTTCCTGAGTTTGAATCTGAAATTGATTTAGTCATATCTTTTTCGTTTTTGATCAGAATTCAATAATATTTAATGTTTTGGAAAGCCTGATTTATATATGACAACTTTCATGTTGAACATAATTGCAAATTTTGGGCATAAATTGACTAAAATTCTGCCACAAACTCTCAGCTCTGTCTCCTTGATAATTACACCGTCTAAACTAAATACTGTTAGTAAATTAGATGTATCTTTATCGTTTCTAATCGGATTTAGATAATTCTTAATGTTCTAGAAAGCTCAGAGTATTTTTTAAAACTTTCTTGTTTTGTGTTTTGCAAAATATTGTGGATAAAATAGTCGAAACCTTATTTTTTTTATTGTTGCCCTAAGAATAAACGACAGCAACAGTGAATTTAAAATCTGGGAATTATATTGGCCATATCTTTCATGTTTCTTATCCAAATTCAATAATTTTAGATGTTTAGAAAGCTTAGACTTTGTGCTTAAAGTTTCATGTTTGTGTTTTTATAAATTTCGAAGTTAGCTTGGTCAAAACAATGTATGTTTGTCGCTGTGCTGAGAGCAAAACGACAGCAATAACAATCATTGACCTAGAATTGTAGTAGCTTATTTTTGCTCTCACTCTTGTTCGATTTTGATGTTGTTTTTAGATGTTTTGAGAGCTATGATTCCTATCAGTATGCTAGCTATATTTGAAGAATTTAATAATCAAATTTAAATTGAATTTGAATTGGCTTTGTGTAAAAATTGAATTGAATTCGTATTGAATTCAAGTTACCGGTCTTGAGTTATCTTTCTTATTTTTCATTGTTTTCGGACACGGTTTTCATGAAACCATTTTGATGTGATTTTTAAAATAAATGAACATTTCATATTATTAATATACGGTATTTTAAAATTATTTTTCTAATATAAAATCTATTTATTTCCTATAATAAAGGAAGTTCAAATATTGGTTTTATCAATATTTTCGGAAAAAAGTTTTAATAACTTGTTTTCTCTAGTAAACTATTTTAAATATAAAACACATACTTTTGCACTATTCGAACGTAAGAGAAAGAGAATTAAACAATTTAGTAAAAGACGTGGTATGGGACATGTGCATTTACTATTTCGGTTAATTCCGGACTTATACGATCGAAACTATTCAGGTTATGATTTTTGAGTTACTTAGCCAATTTATGGCGGATTTTCGAGATTATAATTCCTATATTTAGGAATTATCTGGAAAGACCAATATTTGGTGATTTATATGGTTTGAGATTTCTACTTTGAGATTTATGGTTTACGAGGAACCATCATGATGTTTTCACTTTTCGATGAGACGAGACGAGTTATGATGCCATTTAATACTTGTCAATGAGATGAGACGATATGGTATCTCTTTATCACTCGCCAATGAGATGAGGCGAGATATGATTTTCTGAGTTTTGTTTTGTTCCTAGTGTGGCATCGACTAGCTGTTAGTAAACGCTAAGTTCGAACGTGTGGTATGGGACACACGTTAACACTTTTCGGGTTCTTATCTGTGAGTTTGTGACACATTCACGATGTTTACCTAACAGAACTGCTTTGAGAGGTGTCAGCGACCTTGTCATGAGAATGAACTGCTTTGGGAGGTGTTAGCAACCTTGTTAGGACTGACAAAATGGCTTGGAAAGGTGTCAGCGACCTTGTCATGAGGACAGACTTCTTTGAGAGGTGTCGACGACCTTGTCATGAGGACAAACTGCTTTGAGAGGTGTTAGCGACCTTGTCTGAGGTTTCAGCCGTTTGAGTTTAGCACGTGCAGCTTTGCTTCGGCATTGCAATCGGGGATTTGGCCAATCCGGGTTTTTTTGAGTTTTATCTTTTATTGTGATTTCACCAGTTTAAGATGTTTATTACATCGATAGCCTAGTACTATATGAGATGTTATGTATATGGTGATTTCATTTATGATGTTTTGGACTCTTATTGAGTTCCTTGAGTTTTGAGTTTGGATGATTTTATGAATTTTATAGGATATTCTGGGTTTTTCCATTTTGGCGAGTTGAGATTTAGATTTATATACAATTATACCGAGGAGATGAGGTATAACTGAATTTGGAGATTCTTCTATATTTGAGTTTTAAATCATCCTATATGAGAATGTTTTATGTTTGCCATTTTGGCGAGAGTTTGTATTGATGTTTCTCCTTTTGAGAAGATTTGGTTCATGGAAACCATGTATACATTTTAGGATGTCGCCGATGATATGAGGCGAATGTTTATATTATTTGAGTATTATTGTTGAGTTTACCTCTTTTGAGGCCTTTGTATACTTAAGTGACATTGTTTCACTTAAGTCATGAGTATGTGTTCTTTCTATTGCCTCTTCTCATTTGAGAAGAATTATCACCCTCTATCTTATGCTTCATATTAGCGTCTATCCTTACTAACAGATTGTTTTAGCTAGACTGACCCGTGTATTTTATACTCGGGTCAGATCGAGTTGTTTCAGGTTAGATATTAGTTTCACGACATTGCTTTGATGCATCTGCTTGGATATCAGCCTAGCATTTTTGTGTCGTATACATTTCTTTCCGCTTGGCTCTGATGTGTATTTTGATTCAATGTAGATAGTGTGGTCTCTGAACCACTTTTGTATATCATTTTGTATTGTACTGGGATGTATCATTGTATATGTATTTATATATATGACGATTACTGTTCTGTGATATGATATGCATTCTATTATTGTATTTTGTTCCGATAGATCCATTAGCCACCTATAGTTTTGTATTAAGTATTTATTGGATATGTCGATCCACTTGAGTAGAAAAAAATAGATAGCAATTGTCGACGTATTCAATAGTTATTAAGACAATGCTATAGATTGTTACCCTTAACAAGCCCTATTCTCCGTATTAGCAGACAGAATTGCTATGTAGTTCTCTTTGTTAATGTGGGCCTCGAGGTGGGACGTCACATTTTCACTTTGATCTTTTAAATAAAAGATCTATCACAATCACAAAGGTTCGATGTGGTTTCTGGATATCCACTTGGAATCCGAGCCCCGGTCGCATCGAAATTCAAATGCTATTAAGAAGGCCAGTATTGATAGTCGGTTATTTAACTATCAATCATCATTCACAACAATCACCAAGATTTAAACAATTTTCCCCCAATTATTATTTTCAAAATATTTTCGCAAGATATATTTCACACTTCAACCATTTGAAACAAATTTCAAATCACTTTTCACCTTTCAATCCTTTGAAAACAAATTTCAAATCACTTCCCTCACGTGGAATAAATTTCCAAATATTTATTTAATTCCACCGAAAATCTGCCGAGTTTAAATATTTTAAAATACTCATTTTAAATATTAGCTATGAAAACTTTATACCAATATCTCATATAGAACTTCAATTCCAAACTAATTTTTAAACAAAATTAGTAGATAGGGTATAACTACTTAAATATCTACTTTCTTTTTCCTTTAATCCAAATTTATTTAGTGATATTTTTAAAATACCAAATTATATTTATCTAACCATAAAATAGCATAACAAGATCCAAATAAATTTATCACAGGATATCAATGAGATATATCACAGAATATAAATAAAATTCCTATTTGTGAGGAATCCAGTTGGATCCCTCTAACCAGTTTTCCTACATCCACAAATATTAGCACAACCAATAAATATCGATTCAATCTGATAATAATTATCATATTTTGCTAAACAACCAATCAAACATTTAAATATTAGCTATTTAAATTAATTAGTATCCAGATGTGAGTGAGATTAACTCACCTTGAATTTTCGACGAGCGTTCATTTTTAAATTAAATCGAACGGCATTCGATTTAACCTAAATTTTTACTTGCTCAGAATGATCCCAGAATTACTCCACTGCGTAGTACTCGTCGCTGCGATTCCGACATCGCCAGTTTCGTCGAAATCTGATAACGTACGCACAAGATATGAATTTATAAAGTTCGAACTATAATTTATATAAACAATTAACTTTTCTTTTCTTTTTTTTATTATTTTACCCAACAAGAATCAGCCGCAAGATCTATATTCCTCAATCGCGAATACCCAGGTTCGAACGAACCCATTTGCCGCCGCCTAGGGCTTGGAACCACCGCCTCTTCGTCGAGTTTGATGACGATTAGATGCCGCCACGTGAAAGCTCGTCGCGATCTCCCTTCCCACCACGAAACCGGTCGAGCTCAGCTTTGTGCTCGTATCAAAAAATATCCCAAAACGCGTCACCATCACGAGCAGTTCCTGGCCTCCATGACGCTCGGTTGGCAATCTCCACCGTTCAACTTGAAGTGCTCGGCGAGCTCGTCGTCTTTCCAGTTGGAAATTTGGCCTAAAATCACTTGGATCAAAAGAAAAACGTGGAAGATTAAAGGATGTTTTTGGCCATAGGTGAAAGAATACGATGGCTCGAAAACAACTAGGGTTTCGGCCGAATAAACGTGTATATATATATATACGTATAACCCAATTATATTATTACTTAATTCACTTTAAAGTAACTTTTCAAACGATCTCCAAACAACGCGTGCCGACAGGCGATTCCAAGGTTTTACCCGCATTCCAAACACAATGGAATGTGTTTTAGAGGCTAATTCGATCATATGCGCAAGTTACGGGAATAAACGATCAATTTTAATTTAAATCGATTAAAATAGTTTCTATGCGTTTTGAGCTGCCAGGGTCAAACGACAACTTCAATTACTACGAAAATTAAAATCCGATAATAACTAACTATTACGGATCCAATGGAACTGGTTTTGTCGAATTCCGAGACTTTGCCCCGGAAGGCTATTTTAACTCGTCGATTAAATCGAGCGATTTCCAAAATCGTCGGAATCATTTAAAATTTCACTTTTATAATTTTATTAACTCTATTGTAAATCGTATAGAATTTATATTCACATTAGAAACTATTCTGATTCACTTCGAACCAAAATCTGATTAGTTGCATTATTATATTATTAAATTCCATTATTAAATTAATATAAAATTCCAAATTTTAAACCTATCCACTCTTGATTCTATCCAAAAGTCCGACATCGCTTTTTAAATTCAAATAGACTTAAAATAAATTTTAGAAACCATCTCATAACCGTTTATATCCAGATTCACCAATTATCACAATTCCAAATATTTAATTATTATTATTCAAATCCAATTAAATTACCGTATTTGAAATTTAACTAATTCTATTAATTTAACCAAAATCTTTTTACTTCAAAATCAATTCAAAATCCACATTTAACATTTAAAATGAATTAAATGTTCAAAATCTAACGACTAGAAATTCTGGGTCGTTACATCCTTCCCCCCTTAAAAGAATTTCATCCCGAAATTACTAGTTAAGAAGAATGATCCTTAACCCATTTATCATTTTCCCAAAACCAAACAATTTCAACTTTCCAAAATAAATATTTCTATTAGAGACCCATTATCATTTCAACTAACTTTCTAAAATCATTCATGGTTCCCAAACAACATTGTTTTCCTAACAATTTAAATTTAAATTTAAATTTTCAAAATTTCTCAAAATTTGCTAACTCCCAAAATTTCCAGAAAATTTTGGCAGAGTCTCCGTTGTACGGAGGAGCTTTTGCAATATCACAATAGATATAAATATATATACATCGACCCACACGGTCGTATAACCAAATATATCACAATATATATATATATATATATATATATATATATATATATATATATATAATTTCCCAATTATATTGCGTAGGCGTACCTTTTTGATTAGCATTTTAAAAACAAACAGCTAATTATATTGCATATACGCACTTCAACTCTATCGATCGCTTCCTGTACCTGTACTTACTTAAACAAACACATCAATTTTCAATAATATGAGAATTTATTAACATTATATTCATTAAACTAGCCAAACATATCAGTTACATAGTTTAAACAAATAAACCTCATAATTTAACATGTTGACCATATTTTAACAGCAGTCCAAAGATTTCAATCACCATTTTAATTTCCCGACAAATCCAAACTTCATTTTATTCCACTCGAATGATTTACATTCGAGTTTTCTACATACAATTTATATTTACTTCAATTCAATTCCAAATTAATTTACAATCAAATCTTTATTTTAAATTTGATACATTTGTATTTCTTTATGATTCACTTGCATTTATATATAAATCCACTTATTAAAATTTCAATCCATTCCAATTGATTTAAAAACCAATTTTATTCTCTTTTTCAAATCAATTTACTTCCATTTACGACAAAACGACTATTTTCTTGTGCAAATTCTAATGTTGTTTATACCAATTTCAATTACTCATCTCAATCTAATATATTCAAAACTAACTTCATTTACTTTCCTTAATTTATTAGCTTTGTTTACAACAAAACAACTAATCTCAATGCAAATTTGATGTCATTCAAGCAAACAACAATTACTGAAGTTTATAACCATTTTAATTAATTCCAACTCAAACTATATTAATTTTACTCCTTTCGAAATTATTTACAACCCAGACATCCTCATTTTTATTCCCTTATCAAATTAAATTCTTATTCTTACACTTCCAATTCATTATCCATATAGGTTTATATTAATATCATTCAATTCTGGGTTATATACAACTCATACATTCTTATTTCATCACAATAAGAAATTTAAATTCTTTTAATTGCATTAAAATTTTATTATCTAAATAAATTTCATTCACCATTTCATAAGTTTGACAACAAACATTCCACAATTTCCTTAAGTTATTTTAATAACAAAATAACTCCATTTCTTCATACATCAATTTCTATTTCCATTTTAAATTGATTTTCATTCAATCAAATTCCAATCCATTACAAATTTTAACTCAATGTATTCACTTATTCAATCCATTAAAAATTTATTTTATTAACAATGAGACCACTTTAAATCATTTCACTCATTTGAATTTATTTATAATTGAAACCATCACTATTATAATCTAATTCCATTATTCATTCACACTCTCAACTTTTTATCGCCAAAATTAAATCCCATACCAGAACCGGGTTTTTATTTTTCTTTTCAAAATTTTCTTAACAAAATACCAAAATTTCATCCATGCCAGTACAAATTCCATTTAATTTAGTTTACACTAAATTCAACTTCATCCTATTCTTTTAAATTTAATTGAGTTAAAATTTTATTCATACAATATCCTTTCAACTTAATTAAATTTTCTTTCAATTCAATTCTTTTCCAATTCTAATTCAAGTTTAACTAAATTTTATTTAGCCAACTTAAATTCATTCCACTTCATTTACTACTTAAATAAGAATTGAATTTCATTCAATATTATTTATAATACAACTAAATTTTGCAATTCAATCCAAATTTAACTTAATTTCTTTTTAACTTAAATTAAATCCAATTTTATTTCTCTATTCAATTTAAATTTTACTTTCTAACATATAAGTTTAAAACTTATTTACTAACTTAAGTCCATTCACATCTTATATTTTCCTTTGCCTTATCACACTTAACATCCATTTAGGATTTCGTTTGAATTCACCATACCATTCAACTATTTCCTATTTGTGATTATAATTCCATTTTCTATTTATAAGTTCACCAACTTACTTACTTAAATGCTTATATTGCTCATTTGAGTTATTTTCATCTTATAATCACAATTCCAGATTATCTATATAACACTTAATAGCTTAAGGATATAAATTTTCATTACTCAATTATAGTCATTTTACGTTTCAACTTTATATCCAATTTAATTCAATTTCAATTCCAATTTATTTAACTTATCCTGAGTTAAATTCAAATATATTTTATTCACCACCATTTTCTCAAGTTAAATTTTAAATCCAGGAGTAAAATTTTCATTTTTTTCTTTCTTATTCAAATCATCTTCACTTTATAGGTTCAATAGTTGATTTATCTTAACTTTCACATTATTTAAATAGTGTTTCCAGAATTCAATTATCCGGTTTTATTTCAAAACCATTTTGAAATAATAATCAACTCATACCTACTTGGTATATCAAATCAAATTTCCAGATTCCAAAATAACTTGTTTTTATCCAAAACAAATCTCCCTTTGAAATTTCTAAAACCCCTTGTATATCAAACAAATCTAAACAGATATCATACCCAATTACTATGGAAGCAATCCATCACTTTAGAAACTCGAAAATGAATTCTAATGATGTGGCCATCATCAGGATTATTTTCCAGCGATTGAAGTGAGTTCAGTGCTTCCTTACTTCTGCAAATTCCTCTCAAAATAATTTCTATTCAAAAATATTTCCCAAAATAATACTCCATCATTGCCTTCAAACACTTTGGAAACATTTCAAACAATCCCAAGATTTTAAATTCCCAAACCTTTGTTTTAAATTCATTTTAAACACTTTTCAAAATTCCCGGGATTTAAATTCTGGTTTAATACAAATTTATTTATTCTTCTTTTGGATAAATCATACTTATAGAATTTTATTTGGTTATAAGCCTTTTCGAACTTTAGATTCTTATATTAGATTATAATATCAACGACTAAACATCCAAATATATATAATATTTTCATAAAAATTATTCATTTTATATCAAAATATAATTTTGGGTAAAATTATTTCATTTACCCCACTTTAAAACAATACCATGTCAGTTTATCTTGTTTAAGAGTTTAGAAACCCCTATCGATACGGTTGTACTTCCCGTACCAACCAAAATTTATAAACACTCAACCGATAAGTCAACACAGTATAAAAACAATTTTATATTCACTATCAAATACGTGCTCATATCTATTATTACACTCAAACTCATTCTAGAGTCCTACTGACTCTATCTCTAATGAGTAACACCCAACAGAGCCAAGGTTGTCGTTAAACCAAATGCTTTGACACCAAATGCAATAGTCCCATTTTTATGACTTTCGAAAGTCGACATCGATACGTCCACTGTATCAAATACCGAACAATCGAATGCCAGAAAAACCGAACCATTAGGGTTTAATAAAAAGAAGATAGAAGAAGAAACAAAAACAATAAACATAATCTCACATTTCGCAGCGGAACAACATATAATAGATAAATGAATATCTTTAAAATAAAACCACTATATCAGTTTATACATCACATTATCAGAGTTTACAACGAATCAATACAAACATTGGCAGTTATAGTAACTTGTGTACAATAAAATTTGACTTGCACTAACCCAGACACAACGGACACTACATAGTATAAGTGGTAGGTCTCGCCATCCAGCTTGCCTTCAGATCTCTATAGCAACTTCTAGACTTCGCTCCCGAATAACTGATAACCTGACTCTAGGCTGTCCGTATGGAAAATTATGGGCACCCAGAGTTTAGAAAGGGAACAATAAACTCCAGGTCAGTCATGTGACTGGTGTGAGATCTCAAAAACAGTTATTTTCACAAAGAAAAGAAAAGAAATCCGCTATGCTTTTTGGAAAATGAAACTACCATAAGGTCTCCCGCCACACACACAATGCAAAAGCAGAATTGGAGGAGATTTCTCCTTATGATAGTCAAACATTCTTAATATGCAAAATCTTTTTTTTTATTATTATCATTAGTGCAGAGTGCAGAAAACATTTCGAAAGTATAATATTAATCTTAGCCAGCATACAACCATTATTGTATGCCTACTATAGCTACCATGTTCAATAGCAGGTTACCACCACATTCCATGGCAGGTTATACAACTAAAACCGTACAGGGCGCGTATTATTTCATTGGATTTCCAACAAACAGTCAGGCTAAGGAACTTCCTACTGCCACATGGGTATGCCTCTGGAGGCACGTCCCGAGAACCTACCTCATTCTCTGCCAACACAAGGCCGGTTACCCCCTTCCCGGGGAGTAAAACCTAAGATATGCCACCCCCGGTCGTTCGTGACCTTTATCCGAGGATCCTCTAAACCAACAACATCACACAATAATAAATATACTACAGTGTCCATATGAGTAAGTATCTGGGCTTCATACCATGATATCACCCTTTTCCAGAAGGAATGGACATACCCTAGGGGAGCTACCCTCGAAACCTTGCCGCATCTTTCCTGTTTCGACCATTACCGGTTTGTGAGGCTCGATGAGGGCTCGTCCACAAATCTACGATTTATACAAAAGTCATGCTTTGATCAGCAAATGATACACAGCAGCACTCAGCATGCCACACTACCAAATTGGGAATATATCACTGATAACCTTCAACTACATAACCTCTGAGCATGTACGTCTCAGAGAAGGGTGTTAACTAAGAGAATAAATTCTCCGCCACCAACATATATGTATTTGAAAGAAATCTGCTATATATCTGAAAGTGTAGTGACAGACATACAACCATACAAGTCTATTCCGGGTTCGAACAGAACCGAAGGCACTTCCGAAGAAGCCCTTGCAAATCTGGGTATTCACAATCCCGATCGGACTTCCCATCACTTAGGGAATCTCTATATCGTAGCTACTCAGAGCAGAGACAATTGATAGGTCATCCTATCGTTCTCGAAAATACCCAGTCTTCACCACTGGTCTTCAAGTGCTATCCATAACGTCGTATCATTATTCAGAATGGGTTATATGGCACAAAGGTTCTCTTCCGGCTAATCCGAATAACGAGCGCTTATTTAAAAAAATAAGTGTCATATTCATATTTCAACATATCACAGCAATTTTCACTTTGATCTTTTAAATAAAAGATCTATCACAATCACAAAGGTTGGATGTGGTTTCCGGATATCCACTTGGAATCCGACCCCGGTCGCATCGAAATTCAAATGCCATTAAAAAGGCCAATATTGATAGTTGGTTATTTAACTGTCAACCATCATTCACAACAATCACCAAGATTTAAACAATTTCCCCGCCCCCCCAATTATTATTTTCAAAATATTTTCGCAAGATATATTTCACATTTCAACCATTTGAAACAAATTTCAAATCACTTTTCGCCTTTCAATTCTTTGAAAACAAATTTCAAATCATTTCCCTCACGTGGAATAAATTTCTAAATATTTTTTTAATTCCACCAAAAATCTGTCGAGTTCAAATATCTTAAAGTACTCATTTTAAATATTAGCTATGAAAAATTTATACCAACATCTCATATAGAACTTCAAATCCAAACTAATTTTTAAACAAAATTAGTAGATAGGGTATAACTACTTAAATATCCACTTTCTTTTTCCTTTAATCCCAATTTATTTATTGATATTTTTAAAATACCAAATTATATTTATCCAACCATAAAACAGCATAACAAGATCCAAATCAATTTATCACGGGATATCAATGAGATATATCACAGAATATAAATAATAGAGGGAATTAGGCTGAAGGAAAAACCTGAGAACACATTTAGTCTGAAGGACAAAAGTTTTAAAATTTAGCCTGAAGGACAAGAAATGATATATTCATATAGCATTACACATCCATAATGCTATATTCATCTAGCATTACACATCTATAATGCTATATACAACACAATTTTATAAGTTTCTGCATACACAAACAAGCAGCTGTGTAATGCTATATGAATATAGCTTTATGGATGTGCAATGCTATATGAATATATCATTTTTTGTCCTTCAGACTAAATTTTAAAACTTCTGTCCTTCAGACTAAAAGTGTTCTCAGGTTTTTCCTTCAGCCTAATTCCCTGTAAATAATATTCCTATTTGTGAGGAATCCAGTTGGATCCCTCTAACTTATTTCCCTGCATCCGCAAATATTAGCACAACCAATAAATATCGATTCAATCTGATAATAATTATCACATTCAGCGAAACAACCAATCAAACATTTAAATATTAGCTATTTAAATTAATTGGTATCCAGATGTGAGTGAGATTAACTCACCTTGAATTTCCGACGAGCGTTCAAATTTTAAATTAAATCGAACTTCGATTTAACCTAAATTTTTACTTGCTCAGAATGATCCCAGAATTGCTCCACTACGTAGTACTCGTCACTGCAATTCCGGCATCGCCAGTTTCGTCGAAATCTGATAACGTACGCACAAGATATGAATTTATAAAGTTCGAACTATAATTTATATAAACAATTAACTTTTTTTTTTTTGCCCAACAAGAATCGGCCGCAAGATCTATCTTCCTCAATCGCGAATACCCAGGTTCGAACGAACCCACTTGCCGCCGCCTAGGGCTTGGAACCACCGCCTCTTCGTCGAGTTCAATGACGATCAGATGCCGCCACGTGAAAGCTCGTCGCGATCTCCCTTCCCACCACGAAACCGGTCGAGCTCGGCTATGTGCTCGCCTCGAAAAACATCCCAAAACGTGTCGCCATCACGAGCAGTTCCTGGCCTCCATGGCGCTCGGTTGGGGATCTCCACCGTTCAACTTGAAGAGCTCGGCGAGCTCGTCGTCTTTCCAGTTGGAAATTTGGCCTAAAATCGCTCGGATCGAAAGAAAAACGTGGAAGATTAAGGGATGTTTTCGGCCATAGGTGGAAGAATACGGCGGCTCGAAAACAACTAGGGTTTCAGCCGAATAAACGTGTATATATATACGTATAACCCAATTATATTATTATTTAATTCACTTTAAAGCAAATTTTCAAATGATCTCCAAACAACACGTGCCGACAGGCGATTCTAAGGTTTTACCCGCATTCCGAACACAATGGAATGTATTTCGGAGGCTAATTCGATCATATGCGCAAGTTACGGGAATAAACGATAAATTTTAATTTAAATCGACTAAAATAATTTCTATGCGTTTTTAGCTGCCAGGGTCAAACGACAACTCCGATTGCTACGAAAATTGAAATCCGATAATAACTAACTATTACGGATCAATGAAACTGGTTTCGTCGAATTCCGAGACTTTGCCCCGAAAGGCTATTTTAACTCGTCGATTAAATCGAGCAATTTCCAAAATCGTCGAAATCCTTTAAAATTTCACTTTTAAAATTTTATTAACTCTATTATAAATCATACAGAATTTATATTCACATTAGATACTATTTTGATTCACTTCGAACCAAAATCTGATTATTTGCATTATTATATTATTAAATTCCATTATTAAATTAATATAAAATTCCAAATTTTAAACCTTTTGACTCTTGATTCTATCCAAAAGTCCGACATCGCTATTTAAATTCAAATAGACTTAAAATAAATTTTAGAAACCATCTCATAACCGTTTATATCCAGATTCACCAATTATCACAATTCCAAATATTTAATTATTATTATTCAAATCCAATTAAATTGCCGTATTTGAAATTTAACTAATTCTATTAATTTAACCAAAATCTTTTTACTTCAAAATTAATTCAAAATCCACATTTAACATTTAAAATAAATCAAGTGTTCAAAATCTAACGACTAGAAATTCTGGGTCGTTGCATATCTCTAAAGCCGTTACACTCACATTTACTTATTTTGATTTAACTTGCATAAGTTCTTTTAGTTCTGATTCGAATGTTTTGTCTTTTCATTATGCTCGAGTCAGCCTGAGTATTTCAGTGTTGAAGACTCTATTTCTGCAGGACGAAGAAGGAGTATAGTATTATATTATTATTTTATCCCACTGTATCATGCTGTTTCGCTACATTATTTATTCTTGTTGCACGTATAACTCTGATATATTGTAAAAGTGTAATCAAATGTTATTCGTAAAATAGCTTCATGAACTGTTTATTTGATTATTATATTTTTTCCTTCCGCTGTGAGATTCTGTATTTTGTTTTTCTTTCTCTCTTTCTCTTATTTTTTTATTTACCCCATTAACAACCCTCCTTTTTGAATGGTTTGAATTGGACATGTGTGGTTTATTTTCGATTTAAACCATCCAAAAATGTGTGTTGTTACAAATATATAACCTATTTTAATATATAAACTATTTTTAATATATAAACTATTTTAATATATAACCTATTTTAATATATAAACTATTGCTAATATATATACTATTTTAATCTATAACCTATTTTTTTCAAATGTAAACTATTTTTAATGTATAACTATTCCAATATATATACTACTTTCAATATTCAAACTGTTTAAAGTTGGAACTGTTATGATTTAGATTTAACTGATTTAAATGTGAATATTTAGATATGATGTTTAACCTATTTTTTTGGTTATGATTTTCAAAATGAATATGACATCGAAAGTGAATATGATTTCGAAAGTGATATGATTTTGAAGTAAATATGATATTTTGACGTCAATTATGAATCGTTTTTGGAAACGTAAAAGAACCAAATGGTGTCAAATAAGCGTTTGGTTTTTAAAAAGATCGGGATCAGATATTGTCATACTCTCCGCCAATATCGAAAATCACTTTACTAACTGCGCACATGGCGGAGAATCCAGAACTAGGCCCGTCAATGGGTCGGGTTTGGATGGGTCAACTATGGTGCGGGTTGATTTTAAACGGGTTGGGTCAACCCGTTTATCAAACGGGCGAGTTTCGTGCTGACCTGATTATATATCGGGTGGGTTTCAGGTTGATTAGTCTAACCCGTTAAGAAAAATATTTGTATAAAGAAATGAAAATGGGCATGAAAATGTGGAAAGTTGTTAAATGCGAATGTGTAGGAATAAGTGAATGACAACAATACCCTTCTTTTGCAAGCTAAGATGAGAATTTTAGAGCGAAAAGCAGGGTATTATTATCATTTTTTTATTGAAAGCTAAGGTGGGTATGAAAATTTGGGAAGTTGCTATATGGGAATGGGCATGAAAATGTGGGAATGGGCATGAAAACATAGGAAGTTGTTAAGAGCGAATGTGTAGGAATAAGTGAATAACAATAATACCATTCTTGTGCAAGCTAAAATGAGAATTGTACGACAATATGAGCCCATAAATGGGTTTGTCGTGTCAAATTCAGGTTCAACCCTAAACCTATCCGTTTATTAAACGGTTTCTAATGGGTTGACCCAAAATGACCCACCCTTTTAAACGTGTCGGGTTAACCCGCTAATTTCCATGCGGGTTTCGGGTCATGCTGGAAATTGACAGCCCTATCCAGAACGAAGTAGGATGGTTTGGCAAACGCTGCTGTATGAGGTATGAACGCAGCATTGACCCCCTTGGGTCAGCTTGACATGACTAAAATATAAGCTATACCTAGGCCAAGTGAGGTCGCTCGTCCGTTCGAACATGCTTCTTCGATACCATATCTGTTACTTTGTGATTGATTTGGTGGTCACCTTCGGTTTGATTATGGGAGTGTGTTTCGAGGTGGGCGGTAGTAGCTACTATGCGTTACCACCAGCTTGCTTCTACAAAATGGTAGTATCCTACCCTGGGCATTGCCTTGCATGCCTTGTCATATGCCTTATCGCGCCCACTACGAGTTTGGTTTGTGTCATACACTATGCAGTGCCCTTTGATAGCCCTCTAATTTACGGAGGAATTATGGTATTATATATACTACGACATTTATAAAAATTTGTTAAAGGGGATATGGGAAACACCTTAATGATATTTTAACACTTTACTATACTGTAGACATATTTTAATAACGTATTGTATTATGTATGTAGATAGTTTAACGGATCCTTAGGAGATGGAATCCCGAACATCTCTTAAGTTATTGCACGCATGTTAGACACTAGATAAGAGATGTAAAATCCCATAAATATCTCTGAAGCCATTATACTCATATTCATTTATTGTTGATTTAACTTACATAAGATCTTTTAGTTCTGACTCGAGTGTTTTATCTTCTCATTACGCTTGGGTCAGCCTCAGTATTTCAACACATTGAAGACCATTTTATTTGAAGGATAAAGATGGAGATTAGTCTACTATTTATATTATTATATATATTCCGCAACATCTTGTTGTTCTGCTGCATTTTTATTTATTCCTGGTGTATGTGTAACTTTGATTTGTATTATAAAGTGTAATCAAATGTATTTGTAAAACAGCTTCACGGACTGTTATTTGATTATTATATCTTACCATTCCATCGTGAGATTCTATGTTTTGTTTTCTTTCTTTTTCCTTATTTTCTTATTCATCCCATTAAAAATCCTCCCTTTGAATGGCTTGAGTTGGCATATGTGTTTATTATCGATTTAAACCGTCCAAAAAGGTGGGTCGTTATAATATGTTAGCTTAATCAATAGCTAATGCAAAGCCGAATAGTTAACTGCTAGCTAGTAGGTTTGGTAGCATATTTTGTAGTTGGTGTAAGGCCTTAGAGAATGTAAAGGAGCAAAAAGCGAAGGGGTAAGGGCTATGTGGCATCTGAAAGCGAAGAAGGAAGGCCTACATGGCATTTGAGATACAAAAGCATTGATGTAAGGCCAAACTGGCAGCTATTCGGACATGAAAGAAAATGGTATAAATCCTAAAGGGTAGCCCGGGAGCAGCGGAAGGCATAAGGTCAGGAATGACACTTTAGGCACCAGGAATGAAGTAAGAGTAAGGCTTGGAGTGGCATCCACAATATTAAAGCAATGGTGTAAGACCTTCATGGCAACCATAATGTGATAGCGTAGTATAGGCATAAGGCTTTCGTAGTAGCCGAGAAACAATGCAAATGTATATTGTATATAAGCATAAGGCTTGACTAGAAGCCAAATGTTAAGACCTTAATAGTATATGTCTAATGCAAAAAGTATGCAAAGCCGTAAGGGAAGTCAAGGGTAGAATCTTTCAGTTTTATTAAAGTAACGTCACATTTCTATGAGATGAACAGAGGGGTTGCTCTCGGTTAAGATACCATGGTGTTTTGACACTTAGTAATGCGCCTAATGCCTAGGTTTACTATTAGATAATTATTACTTGGTACAGCAAGGGGAAAACCCGTTCCACATCTGGGTGGCATGATCTTAGTATTTTGTATAATTACGTTAATATATCATATTAGACTTTATGTCTAACCAGTGTTTTATTCTTGTTTTTCCTATAAACACACGGACACTCATTCAAGTACGTAGGTTTTGGTGTTATATTTATGTTGTTTTAATTCCACTGCATCTAATGTTTATGTGCACATCTTCTTATGTGGTGTATGACACTAATTGCTGTATTGTACTATATTTTTGACCCTATGTAGGCACAATATTGGAATGTAAATAATGATGAATTAAATTCGTAATGGTGTGCTACATTTTAGTTATATCTGTTATGTTTGCTTAATAATGTACAATGTAACCGATCACATCTCTATACTGAAAGATAATTCCAAGATGACTGTAGAATATTAGGGTTCTATCTTTGGATTTTGAAATGAGGCATGTTACAATAAATCAATGTAACTTATCTATATGTCTCCCTTAAATAAATGAAGCGCTAACACTATACGTATTAGAAATATAAATGATTATCCACTAATACAAAATACAAAAGATCAAACATATGAAAATACTTTGAGTTTATTGTAGTTGTCCAACAATCCACAACTAATTACAACTAAACTCAGAAAAGAATAACCCGAAAAAGGAAAAGTTTCATATGCAAGTATCAATATCTTTGACTGAATTGATGCATAAAGAAATGAGCTTAAAACTTGATTTAAGTAGTGAATTTCTTTTAAACTACAAATATTTGGGTCGATCAACTTAGTTTAAGTAGTGAATTTCTCTTGAACTACAAAGATTTCAGTTAAGGCCTCATAGCATGTATTACAATTTTAATTTCTACGAGACTTCATGGTAAATATGTGATTTTAATGATAATGTGCTCACCTTGGAAAATCCTGAGTGCTCTAGGAAGATTGCAAAGATCTCACATAGAAAGCGGTCCAGCTCCACAACCAAATAGGTGATTCCATCAAGTGCTTCACCCTAGCACCACCCTTATGGTTATGAACTAATTAATAGCATGATGTTCAACCTCCAAAAAATGTAGTCCAATAAATGCTTCTCATAAGCACCACCAAAATTGGCTATGAATTTTATAAGAGTAAAATGACATAAATTCAGATAAATCAATGAAATCCATCTGGTGCATCTCAAAAGCACCATCAATGTTGTTTATGGATTCGAAAGGAGCAAGAAGACTTAAACTAAGATAAATTAATAAAATCCATTAAGTGCGTCGCAAAAGTACCTATAAAAATTGGTTATAGATTATATAAGAGCAAAGAAGCTCAAATTCATATCAAACGGTAGAATCCATCAAGTGCAAATTAAAAGTACCAACAAAACTGGTTATGGAATCGTTAATGGGAATGAAACCTTGACCTATAGCAAAAGAATCTGTTATACCCCAAATTTATAATGATAAACATAATTTGGTGCCATCGAAGATTGAAAGACGAAGCTACCAAAGGATTGCAAATAAGTGGTCAGAAGTTGATAAATATAAACTATTGATTGTTGACAAAGCAAAGCGGTCAAAGATTGAAGATAAGCTATTAAAAATTGGAAAAAATGGAAGCTTAAAACAAGCTATCAAGGATTGATACCTTTGAGCCATCACATCTTGACTCCAAAAGGCTATCGAGGACTGATAACATTGATCCATTACACACTAATCCCATAAGCAATCGAGGATTAATACCTTTGAACCATCACATGTTAACTCCATAAACTATCGAAGGTTGAGATGTCCGAGCCATAACATATTAACTCTATAAGCTATCCAGGGTTAAGATGTTTAAGCCATTTCATGTAGATTCCATAATCCATCAAAGATTGAGATGCCTGAGCTACCACGTGTTGATGGACTATTATGACTGAAACACCTAAACTCTCACCTTGTGGAAATAGAAATTGTTGATGGATAAGTTTATATAGCTGTTGCATGTTGGAATTAAGGGACTATAGAGGGTTGATAAGTCAAAACCATTAATGGTCAATATTTTATTGAAGTCGTTTCATGGTTGGTCAATCAAGCTATCATTTATTGGTAGAGGCTATCAAACATTGGTTATTAAGATTATCAAAGTTTGACACTCTTCGGCTATCGAATGATGAGTATGCAAAGCTATTGCATAGTAAAGATAGGTAGCTATTATGCGACGAAATTATGAAGCTATTGAACAATGAGTTCACAAGCTATCAAATAGTGAAGATGGATAACAATTGCATGTTGAGAACCATAGCCATCGAATGCTGGAAACAAAGCTATCGAGTGCTCGAAAATACATCCAGAATTAATAGTCCTAGTTGTCATGTGAAATTCTTGCTATCTCATGTTGACCACCGAAGCTCTTGCCACATCGGTAAATCTCGACTATCTATTTTCTTTAAATGACACGTGTCATGGGTTCAAAGGTTAGAGTTTCCTAGAAATAGATATAAACCTCTTACTATAGAGGGAGGAATTCAAAGTTGATCTCTTCCACATTTTCTTTTATAATTTTTTCATAAGAAAGAGAATTTTGATTTAAGCCATCAATGGCCGAATTAACCTTAAAGACTTTGTGACTTTTCATTTTAGAACTTTAACAGTGAATTAATTGCATAATTACTCCAACTCAATTCTAGCATGCTTGACCAAGAATCCCATCTTACTAAAGTACTCTTCATTCCTCAAAATAAAGGAACATTAAGTTGACCTAGATTTTGATTTAACATTAAGTGTTGCTTTCATTAAGAGTTGAACTCAAGGAAAAAACTTATAGCAACCATTCTAACAAAACGGGAAGGTTTGCTAAAAAGTGAATGTACAAGCCTAAGATGAAGTAGTCCATTGCGCAAACCTTAAAGAGAATATAATCCTTAAATTAGAAAAATGAATATTGAGGTTGGACAACCATCAACACCAAATGAAGTGTCAAAGGAAGAGAATGATATCCAGGTCATCAAGAGGCAACTACAAACAACGTACGATTTAATTGAAGCACTCGTCTCTTAGAAATTTTTGAAAACATCATGAAGAAAAAAAGGAGTCAAAGAAGAAGAAGTTGAATCCCTATGTGGGAAAGTTTAGGGATCCAATCCAAGAAGTAAAGATGTTGAGAAAAGTGCTTTAAGACCATATAGAGGGGAGGAGAATTATCTAACAGAAATGTTGAATAAGACTTCAAAAAATCCACTTGTACAATCTTCTAGTTCCACTTTGCAATAGGAATATAAGTCGAAACGAAAGAATTATGACAATGACAAGGCATTTCTAAGAAACATGGCTAATAAGAAGGAAAGAGACATAAAGGACTATAGAGGAAAGGGCGATGGATCCAAAAGTTAAAAATAACTTTAGGGGAGCACCATTCACAGAGGAAATCATAACAGTACTACTATCATCTTATGTTAAGATTCTATCGATCGGGTATGATGGCACGGCTGATCCCGATGATCATTTGGTGGTACTCGAAAGTCAAATGGACTTATACGATGCCTTAGGGATGGTAAGATTCAGACAATTTCGAAAAACATTCTTTCGAAGCGACGATAAAGTGGTATTAATGCTATTCAGAGAAGACTATTTACTCATGGGAGAAATTTTCTTACAAAATTTCTGCTCAATTATGCACCTCGAAGGAACCGACTATCGATGGCAATGTATTATTAATATAAAACAAAAGCCAGGAGAATTGCTAAGGGATTATCTGAAACGATTCAATATTGAAGCGAAAAAGGTAAAAAAGGATGAGTGATCATGAAAAGTTAAAGATAGTAAAATCTGGCCTAACTGAGAACACTCCACTTTGGAAAGAGCTATATATTCAGGGATGCAAGAATCTGTAAGACTTTCATTTCCTAGCAAATAAATATGTTTTGATGGATGAGACTTTCGACAGCAAAAGAAACCAAAGAGAAAGAGGAGACCTTGCAATTTCAGAAGAAAAAAAAGGGGCGAATTTACTAAAGCCAATTACATTGAGAAAAACCAACTCATCTCCTATATATATGTTCTAATTAAAGATGAGCTTGATTACCTACCTCATTTAGGTCAAGAATTAATCCTAAACTGAACAAAAGGGGAGACTATTTTGCTTTTCATAAAGCAAATGGGCACATGACTGATGAGTGTAGAGTTTTAGCTGGAAGTATTCAAATATGATTAGAAAAGGAGCGCTCAAGGAACTTTTCGGGTTTAACCAAAAACCCTCTCCTAGCAAGAAACCACAATCTAATATTACCAAGATCTAGGAAAGCGAGATTCCTTTGAAAGTCACTACGTGAAGTGACTTATATGCAGAATGATCTATATTATGGCAAAATATAACTTAAACTAGTAATATAAGCAAGCTAAAAGAAAGCAGTAAATAGAAGATTGCATCAGCAATTTTTATATTGGTTTGAACTTCTCTTACTACGTCCAGTCCTAGACTCCTTTTGGAGTTTCACTAAACAACCCTCACTTGAACCGGAGGAACATGTATCTATAACACCGCCTGAACAACCAAACAAAAGTTTAATCTTTTCTTGAAGAGCTCTAACAAAACTTCAACTATAAAAGGAATAATTCCAACTTTGACTTTGGTGTGTTCTTTTACAACACAGATATGTCACTCTTTAGTATGCTCTTTTTATAATATCCTTTAATGATTGTGAATTGAACGTGCAGAAATATAGAAATCAGAGAATAGTTTAAAGCACTTTTGATTTCACAAAGTATATTAGAAATTTAGAGATTAGAAAGCAAGAGAATTATATGAAATCAACAAGCAAATCTGGTCTTTATTTATAGTAGTAAAAGGATTTGCTAAAGAGTATTGATTGTTCGAGAAATCTCATCTTTTCAAAAGCAGATACTCTTTTTTAGAAAACAAACATCCATTCAAAATATTGCAATTTATATGTTCTCAGAAATCTGAATTGTATGGTCAGACGCCTAAGTTGTATGCCCAGACGTTTGACTCTTGTATATAAAATACATCTAAAACAAGGTCAGAATCCTGAATAATGGGTTCAGACATTTAAACACATTCCAAAAAAGAATACGTTTATTTTTGGCCTATTTCAGGCCCTATGATTCAGACATCTGACTTATGTTACAAAAAACTATTTTCTATAAGGCCAGACATCTGACTTCTTGGCTTAACGTCTGGCCATTTTCCATAAAGGAAAAACGTTTAAAAATGATAAGATCCAGATGTCTAAAAAAGGTCACTAGACATCTTAGCACTAGGTCAGACATTTGAATAATGTTGCTAGACGTCTGATGCCATGGTAGCAAAAGCATTTGTAGTTCCGTTGGTAAGATTTGCAAAACAGTTCTTTGTAATCCAGGTTTATAATCCCAAAGTTGCATAAAATAAAGTTATTGAATAAAATTCCTTTCTAAAAATTTCTAAGTTCAAATTCTATTTTTAAAATCATTTTGATAATAGTGTGTTTATGTGTGTGTATATCATCAAAAGATATTGTACAAGTATTTTCTAGACTCACATACAACAACTCATCTAGGATATGTCTTCATTGATCGAGCTCATTAGTTGTAGTCATTTTTCCTTAGTCTTCATAGTTTGAATTTTCCTGAAATAATCAACTGATATAATATATATCAAAATGTATAGTTGTCGTTTCAAAACCAGAAACGGAGGTTCTAACTTCACCCCTTTTTTATGATGACATCTATGCATATATATAAATTTGATTTTACTTCCAATATTGAAATAGCTTATTTTTCTTCTCCTTTGTCGTCAACAAAAGTAGTATAGGAGAAAATGCAAAATATGAAAGAGTAATATGACACAAATCACACAAAATCCTATGATATTTTTTTTGAAAAAGTGTTATGGATTATATTCCAAAAGTAAAATCTCTATGTAAATACATAGTATTTAATATATAGTTTTTATAATTAAACAATTTAAAAAACATTTATTGACTTGTAGATATTGACAAAATAAGTCTTCACTTTTGTTCATAAAAATTCCCACGAGAAATTTTGAAGTGTAAACATATTTCCAATTAAATGTGAATATTTATTTCATCAAAAAAAATCCATTGATTGTATTTTTAAGACATAATCCTTTTATAGACATAAATATAGTTCTCTCTTTTAAAGTAAATCATTTATTTTTCACAAACTATAGAATAATCTAAAATATCTTATTTTTTGTCAAAAATTCCATATCATTTATATCTTTTCAAATTATTCATCAAAAATTGTAATAGCTTAAAAATAATATTTTTCTCATAAACCATATTATATATTCAAAGATGAGATTATGAAATTTTCTAATTTTCCTCCATTTGCAGTTCCATTTCATATGCATCAGAAAATTCAAAATATTGCCCTCCTCCTCAATTTGTGGTGTACCTACAAAAATAAGAAATATGTTCTGGTACCAACTTCCTACATTATGGTCCGTGGATTCGATTTTCGGTAACCATATCAAAGTGGGTTTGGTCGAACCTTTGAAAATGTATTTTGTATTTAAATGTACTTCAGAAATAAAATTATTTATATATTTATTTATAATAAGTGTATTATTGGTTGGAAACCCAAATACTAAGAGTCTTAGAATTTTATGATTTTATTTGACTTTTAATAACTTTGGATTTTCTAAAATTAGCGTACAAAGGTGTATATTTTTTCTAGGACCAGAAGTACTAATTTTAGATGTTCTAAATCCTAACCCAATTTTATAGAGGCGGATTTTGAATTATTTATCAAATTTGTTAAACTCACTTTGCCTTTATTTAATTTTTAAATATTTTGTGATAAATCATTATTCTTAGATTCTAAAGTCATAACTTGATTTTTAGACATATCAAAAGATGATAGTAAATCACAATTATCTTTTGAAAGTTTGACATTCTCATCTCGATAGATCTATGGTTCTTGCAAAGATATAATTTGAGATGTAAATTTTTTATTAGATTCTTGTACTTTACGTAGTTCTTCTTCAAGAATCATGTTCTCGTCTTTTAAGATTTCAATTTCTAGTTCCTCTCTACCTAATTTTGCATAAGCTTCTTTTCTTAATTTCTTTTCATTTTTCCTTTCTTCTAAGATTCCTATATTGATTTTAAGAATATCATCATAAGAGTATGTTTGTCATACCTCATCGTCAGATGTCATAAGCCATACATTTGCTTACATGCTCTGTGAAACATTCCTCATCGGAAGAAGAAGAATCAGAGTTGTCCCAGGTGAATTAAGGTGAATTTTTCTTTGGTTTTTCCTCTTTTTATTTCTTGGACTTGTTTTCATTATATAGTTCCGAACAGTCTCTTATCATGTGGCCCGTCTTATCATATTCAAAGCTCTTCATTAATGAGTTTCCATTTAAGTTGTTTGATGCCATCTTGGATTTCTAAATACTTTTTGAAACCCTTTGCAAGGTAGGACAATTCATTTTGATCAATATCTAAATCATCTTCAGCTTGATATGCAATTGATCTCTTTTTTCTTGTTGCTTCCTAGCCTATAAATTTACTTCATCGGATACAAAATTAACGATGAACTCTTTAGTCTTGAGTTTGGAAAGGTCGTTTGCTTCTTCAATGGCAAACATTTTTCTTCCCCGCTCATTTGTTAACGAATTTAAATTTTTTTAATCTATATCAAATTTGGATATATTTTCTCCTAATTGCATGAGTTCATGTATAATATCTTATAACGTGAATACATATCTGAAACTGCATTCATTAAAAAGTTGCAATTGATTTTCAACATGGAAATCATTCTTTGTTTAACTTTGTTTGTGCCCTTATGTGTAATTTGCAGAGTCTTTCATATTTTATATGCGAACTTATATAATAACCTTATTAAATTCATTCCTATCTAATGGCCAAAATAAAATATTCATGGCTTTAGAGTTGTTTTTTGCTAAAGTAACCTTATTAAGTTTTCCATGTACTAAAATCAGTAGTAGGTGCTTCATACTCAGCATGATTCATGTTCCAAATAGCATAACTATTCGAACGCATATATATTTTCATTCTAGTAGACCAAGGCCAATTAGAAGTTAGGGGTCTTATAATCTATTAGCCTTATTGAAAAATAAGGAAACTTGGTGCCACATTATTTTCAACAAACTACTTTGAAATTTTAGGTTTTGATACCCTATGAAAGTCACTACAAACTTATATGTGGAATGTGGAATGATATATAATATGGAAAAATACAACTTAAGCCAATAATGTAAGTAAGCTAAAAGAAAGTAGTAAACTGAAGATTGCACCAGCAATTTTTAACTTTTTCTGATTTTCCATCCAACGTCCAATCCCAGACTCCTAGAATTTCAGTAATTAACCCTCACTTGACCTAGAGGAACATATATATACAATACGGCCTGAACAATCGAACATGATTTCCACCTCTACCTAGAGATTTCCAACATAATTTCAGCTATAAAAGAAACATTTCCAACTTTGTCTTCGATGTGTTCTTTTACAACATGGATAAGTCACTCTTCATACGCCCTTCGTATAATATGCTTTAATGATTATGAATTGTACTTACAGAAATATAGAAAGTGGATAATTTAAACTTTTGATTTCACAAAGTGTATTAGAAATTTAGAGATTTAGAAAGCAAGAGAGATATATGAAATCAATAAGTGAATCGGTTTTTTGTTATAGTGGTGAAGGGATCTGCTAAAGAGTAGTGATTGTTCAAGAGATCGCATCATTTCAAAAGAAGATACTCCTTTTAAAAAAACAAATGTCTGTTCATAATATAGTCGTTTATGCATTCTGAGGTGCCTGAGTTGTATGGTCGGACGTTTGAGTTATATAGTCATACATCTGACTCTACTATATAAAAAACATTTAAAAAAAAGGTCGGACATTTGAATAATGGGGTCATATGTTCGAACACATTATAGAAAAGAATTTCATTTTTGATATGTTTTGAACATTTGGCCCTATGATTCAGATGTCTCGTTTTTATTATAAAAAACTGGTTTGTATAAGGATGGACTTTTGACTTTTTGGCTCAAATGCCTGGCTATTTTTTGGAAAAGAAAACAATGAAAAAATATATGATTTAGACGTCCAAAAGAGGTTACCAGACATTTGAGCACCAGATCAAACATTTTAGTTATTTTACCAGACATCCAATACCTTGGTAGCAAAAGCATTTGTAGTTCAATTGGTAAGACGTGCAAATCAGTGCATCATGACTTAGGTTCGAATCCTAGTGTTGCATAATATTTTTAAGTTGTTGAAAAAAATTATTTTCTAAAATTTCAAAGTTTAGAATCTATTTTTAAAATCAATTTGATAATAGTATATATGTCTCATCAAGCGATATTGTACAAGTATTTTCTGGACTCATACACAATTACTCATATAAGATATAATCTTCATTGATCGAGCTCGTCAGTTGTAGTCGTTTGCCTTAGTCTTCATAGTGTGAGTTTTCTTGAAATAATCAACTTGTACAACATTTATCAAAATGTGTAGTTGTCACCTCATAACCAGAAACAGAGGTTCTAACACCCTCAAGACCTATTGCATCCAATTAATCGTATCAACATAATAAATGAAGGATCACATATCGTAGGAATGAGTAAAGGAGCAAGGAGAAAATACATAAAGGAAGCTAAGGAAAGCATCTACCGATAAATAAGGAGCCACCTCTGACACATTGTAACGACCCGTAAATTTTTCGGCAATTAAATTTGTTAATTTAATAGGATTTTGTAATTAAATTTTAGTAGAAATAATAAAGGTGATAAATTAATATTGGAATGAACGCTAAATTAAAATATAGCAATGGTAATTAAAACCACTTTATAGTAATTTGAATAAATTCAAATGAATTAAGTAGTGAAAAGATTTTTCCTGGATATAATTTCAATATGAGAAATTTAAAGTATTAAATTGATTTAATGTAATAAAAGATTGTTGACAGTAATTGGAACAAATTAGGGAATTTTGTTAATGCAAGTTAATAATTTATAAACTTGAATGAACATTTCAATTTAATAAATTTATTCAAATGTAGGACTGAGTTATAAGTGTAGATTTATGGGTATGATAACAAATTAGTATAAATTGCCTAATTAAGTGGTCAATAAATTTATTTGGAAATCAAACTCATTTAAATGGTAAGAAATTATAATGTGTTATTGATATAAATGGAACTTTAATGATTATTAATATAGTAACGGAAGTGGAAATGGAAATTTATAGGAACGTAAACGTATTTTAATGTAGTAATTGCATGTAGATTTATGAAATGGAGTTAATGCAAATAAATGGAATTGAATTTTACGTTAGTATGAATTTAAAGGAATATGTGGTAATTGGATAAAATCAATATAAGACAATAAATGCAATGATTGTGGGTTAATAATAAAGTGTGAATAGGGAAATGATTTTTATAGTAATTGAATGGAATTCCAATTTGTTGGAATAGAGTAAATGTATACTTGGTAATAAATTTATTATAAGAAAACGAAATTGAAATATTGAATTAATTAATTTATATATATAAAATAAATGGTGATTATTGGATTGGGAAGTAATAAACTTATAAAAGGTGATTAAGAGTTGTTACCATAAATTATTATGAGTGATACATATATATTTAAATTCATTCAATTGAATTGAAAATCATTGCAATAAATCTGAAGGAAATGTTACGTTAATATAAATTTGGGAAACATTAAGGATAATAGTTATGGACCAAATATAATTATACCATAGGAAGAAATTTATCGAATAATAATTGGTTAGAAAAAAAGGATTTAAGCAAATCAACCTAATTTATTTGGATAAATTTTATTTATTGAGTTTATTGTGAATGTAATTAGTTACTACGCTATTTGGAATTGAGATGAGAATTGGTTTAAAGAATTATAAATTAACAAGTAATACAAGATGATGAAATTTATGAATTATAGAATTTGGATTTTAAATAATGAGTTAATTTATTTAATTTATAATAATTGGATTTATTCCAAATGAATGAAATCAAATATTTAACTATCACGTTAATTTAAAAATTAAGTTGAAATTGGGAAATATTTATGTAATAATTTTAAATCCAATGGTAAACCCTTCTATTTGAAATTATGAATGGAATAAATGTGGGTTAATTCAATTTAATGGAAATTTTGGAAACTTATCTATAATTTTGAATTTTATGAAATTGAAGATTTATATTGATCAATCTTTAATAAATTGACATTTAAAAATTGTTAAATCATTGTAAATGTTTGGGAAATATAAAGGTAATAAAATTGGTCAATTTTAGAGTTGAAATTAAGAATTGGATTTTATTTATTTAATTATTAAATTATTTAATTAATAGGAAAATAGCCATTTTGGCCACTGACTCGGATTTCGAAGAAACAAGTTTCATCGGATCCGTAACAGTGAGTAATTGTAGGATTTCAAGTTTCGTATCGATCGGACTTGTCGTTTGATCGTATGGGCTTGAAATGCCTTGAAATCAATTCAATTGAAATCAATTTGGAAAATTTGAATTTAGCATAACTTCTCCATACGATGGAATTTGGACGTGAAACCTTTTCCATTGCGTTTAGAATATTTTGAAACAACTATTTTCATATATGGGTTGACCCAATTTCGCTCCGGAGTCAGAACGGGCTTTTTGGGCCAATTATCGTTTAGCACGTTTATCTATCTAGTCCATCTACTCTATTTCAACCCTACCTATAAATATGTCGTTATAAACCCTAGCCTCCCTATTTCCCATCTGTCTGTATGTACAATTTTTTCCTCTCTTCTTCAATGGAAGACAAACAAACCCTAGATCAATTTCAAATAAAATCAAAGTCAAAAATCCAAAGTCCTCAGAAAAATTTGAAGAAAATATATGTTGAAGCTCTCGAAGTGCGAAATCTTCTGGTGGAATTCGTTTGTCAATTCGAGTTATCATTTGCTCTGAAATTAAAGGTTTATCCACGGCCGTTCATCATCGCCGCAATCAAATTCATCGGATCGAGAAACCTTTACTGGGTTTTGCAGAGGGGACTGAGGGAAGGCGATCTATGTGGATAGTTTGCCGAATCAATGGCTAGATGGTCGAGAAAATTCGATTTAGGGTTAGAAAATAAGCGGCAACCGGTGGGTTTTTGTGCGTCATTCGTTGACGCGAAGGAGTTTTCGTGAGGTGTGGGGGCGAGGCTGAGCTTGGCGTCAGAATCAAGGTGGTTGCGGCGGTGAATTTCCGATGGAGGCGGCGGCTGCAGTTGGGTTTCGCGACGTGGATGGGTTCAGTTTTGTTCAGTGTTGCGTGATGCTATAGCATGCCGTGCGTGAGATTCTGGAAGCAAAGGAGATTGATGACGTGGCTAAAGAGGTTTTGTGTTCTTTTCTATTTTTATTTTTAATTATATTCAAACGCATTTATCGCTATATCTTCCACATACGAACTCCGTTTCACGCGCAAATTTTTTTGTTAGGATCTTAATAAAATTTCGGACTTGATGACGCTGATTTGGCGAATTCTGAGACGGTCAAATTTTTGGGTTTAATTTGGAGTTAAATTCAATTTAAATTCAAAAGGTGAGTGTTTTAACCACTCACAACTTCTAAAATCTCTTATGTTTGTTAAATTGATTTATGATGTGTTTAGAAATTTATTTATAGCTGTTTGGCATATATTTCATCATTATCTCAGTTAATTTGGATTCGTATAATTTACTTGTTATTTAATTCATTTTGCATATAAACTGCCAGTTAAAATTTTAGTTAAATTTATTACTGCATATAAACTGCTAGTTAAACTTATTTATTATGCATATAAACTACAGTTAAACAGTTATTTAATTTATTATTGAAAAATTAACTGTCAGTAATTAATTATTATTTATTGTTGTGATTGTTTGAATTGGATGATAAATTGATAAATGTTGATGATTGATATGATGGATGAATGGATGTTGTATTTATATTGTATAAACTGCAAGTTATTATGCATTTTCATTTCATTCGGGATTGCGGTTTGAAATGATACACAACCGCATTGTTTATTTTTAAATTGCGGATTGAAATGATAAATATCTGTATCACTTGACCATAGGATAGAAAATGATATACAGGCACCGCGGTATATATATAAAATTTTATTTTGATATGATTTTCTATGGTTTTGGAAAGAATACGGTTTAATAAATATTAAATTTTGATATATATATAGTAAAGATTCTTGGATTTAGCTATGTATAAATTTGTTTCGAATTTTAAAATAAGCTAAATAATGAAGTTGATTTCGTTTATATAATATGGTTAAGAATATATTTGAAATTCTATTGTATATAGAGTTTATAATAACTCAAATAAAAGTAAGGTTGAAGATAAATGTGAATATGATTTGAATTAAAGTATTTAAGAAATTTTCTTGAAAAATTTGTTTTGAAGTGTAATAAATTAAGATTTGAAAGGGTATGATCTTATAACTTGATTTTTTTGATTTGAGTATTTAAACGAATATCAAATTTATTTAAAGTATATTATCAAGTTAATTTAATTAAAAGAATACCCTGTTATTGAAGTTAAAGGGTATTACCTGAATAATATTTGTTTATTAAGTAAATATTTCAAATTTAAATAATAGGAATTGGATTTGAAATATATTAAATTATCAAAGAATCCATTTTGAAATAGTGGAATATTTAAAGATTGAAATAGATGGACTATAAAGTTTTGAAATATAGAATATTTAAGCTTTGAAATATATGGGAATTAAAATGGTTTTTTTGGAGGTTCAAATTGATATTAGGAATTTATTGTGAAACTTAAAGAAGCTGTTTTATTTTATAAAGTAATATAGTATTTGAACCATTAAGTATTAAATTTATGTTTCAAAGCTATGGTTTCAAGGTATATAGATTTGAAAAGGCTATGATTTTTGAAAAGATATATTTGATATCATATGGATTTGGGTCTTTAAAATATAAATGATATCGTATTTATATGGTTTGAAAGAGATATTATATTTTGGTTTTAAAGTATAAATTATTTTGAAATAACCGCGGTGCTATAATAACGATTGGTTGTTGAAGAGACCAGGATCGGAAGTTGTCATACTCTCTGCCAACCCCGAAAACCACTTTAACAACCGTGTACGCGGTGGAGATTCCAGAGTGAAGTAGGATGGTGGCGGCGTTTCCTTTGAGGTAAATACGTGGACCCGACTCCCGTGAGTTGGCATAAGGTGGCTAAAACATGAGCGATTCTCGGGCCAAGGGGGTTAGCGCCCTTTATCGGATACTCCTCTTCGATATTATACTTTGACTTTGGATTGATTCGGTGGCACTTTTGATTTCTTTGATTTTAAGGGGGAGTTTGTCCGAGGTGGGTGGTAGCTGCGACTACGCGTTACCACCAGCCCGGATGCTTAATTGGTATATCTACCCTGGCATTGCCTAGTTGTGCCATGTCACCGACCGTAGCTCGCCTTCTACGAGTTTCTATTTGTGTCGTACCTATGCAGTATCCTCTAGTAGCCTCCCGATCAGAAGGTATTATGGTACTGTATAGACTATTGGCATTTTACGTGTTAAGGTGGAAAATGTAAAGCCTTAACGCTATTTAAAAGTAAGTTTATTTTACAATTAGACACTATTATAATAGCGAAATATACTACATAGTAAATAGTTTAACGGATCCTTAGGAGATGTAAATCCCGAGCATCTCTTGAGTTACTGCACTCATATTTATTCCAGTTGATTTAACTTACATAAGATCTTTTAGTTCTGACTTGAGTGTTTTGTCCTTTCAATTCGCTCGGGTCAGTCCGAGCGTTTCAGGATTTCGAAGACCTTAGCTCTGGAGGACGAAGATGGAGATTTATTATTGTTATTATTATAATTAGTCCACTATACTCATACTGTTCCTCTGCATTGTTATTGGTATGTGTAACTCTGATAAATGTTGTAAGTATAATCGATTATTTTGTAAAACAGCTTTATAAACTGTATATTTGATTATTATATTTTATCCTTCCGCTGTGAGATTCTATTTTGTTTTATTTCTTTCTTGTTTTTCTGATTTACCCCATAACAATCCGCCCTTTCGTATGGTTTGAATTGACATGTATGTCGATTTAAAGCGTGCGAAAAAGCGGGATGTTACACATATTTTTAAAGTTTTTCACAAATACCAGAGTTAGTACTAATGCCAAGGGAATTAAGGTGAGTAAGGGCCCTCATAATGACCCGCTCATGTTAATTGCCCAATTGGACTCTTGCTTGCTTCAAAAATCTTGGTTGATACGGGTAACATGGTGAATGTCATTTTCAAAACTGCATTCGACCAATTGGCAATTCCGAAATAATTTGAGTCGAGTTTTGAACCAATTTTGGATTCAACCAAAAAAGCTCTATGCCAATTGATCAGATAAACCGTTTGTCCAAATTAGGAACCTACTCTACTCATGGATGTTCGAAACTTATTCATGGTGATGAATCAACTATCCACTATAATGCATTCTTTGGATTAACTACACTTGATGAAATTGATGCTTTCATCTCTTTAAAACATGTATTGGTGAAGTTCCTATGCAAGGTTAGATGAGAGACAGTCCACGAAGAATAATTTGGTTCTCGTGTAATATATTTTGTTGTGCTTGAACAATATAATAAGGAAGGAGAATCTTGTTATGTACCTATGTTAAATAGATACAACAAAACTAAAACTTTCAAGACCTTGCATATCAATCCCCAAGAACTAAATCTAAGGAAAACAAGCAAAATTTTCCATCAAAAATACCTCAAGTAATGAATAAAGGAATCAAGATAAAGAAAGTAAGAGAAAACATGTGGAGTCAAACTAGGCCAGTCAAAATTAAAGTGAGACCTCAGAAGAGATAGTGTAGATATATATATTCTAGAGATGGGTGGGAAAATGCACAATCTATGGAGGACTTGGAAGAAGCAAGCTTGGATTCCTAAGATTCTACCAAAATGGTGAAGATAGGAAAGAAAACGGATAAAAACATGAAAGAGAAACTGATCTCATTCCTACCATCAAACAAAGACATTTGTGCATGGAGCCATGCTAATATGAAGTGATTTGACCTAGCAATAATGTGGCAATTACTTGATAATATTGGTTTAAAGTTTACTCCAATAAGGCAAAATGTAACGAAAGGGATTTTTCACGCTCGAAAATCGACATCCATACTTTACATCGTACTCGAATGCCGTAGATTCGACGGTTCAAATCCGAGTCGCCGGAGCATATAACACAATTAAGTAAACAACATAGTGGAAGAAAAAGAATAATACATTGATATACAGCATTGATACAATAGCTGATACAACAGATGATACAATGGATATCAATATACATCAGAGATACCATAGAATAGCAGCGGAAAAGAAAACAGATAACATTAGCAACGGAACAAATAACTTCAGATAGTCTTCAAAAGAGAACTCCAGCAGCAGCTCGAACCAACATCACGATTCACCAAGACAAGCAAGTCTCGTCCACATCCAAAGACTGAACTAGCTCCAGATAACCTACTAATCTGACTATCCGAAAAACCCAACTCTAAACTGCTCGTGTAGAAAAATTTTGAGCACCCAGAGTTTAGGAAAGAACAATAAACTCCGGATCAGTCATGGGACTGGTGTGAGTAAAAAAACAGTTTATCTTTTAAAAACAAACAGCAAGAGAATTTTAAATTAGATTCGCAATGCTTTTAGAAAATGAGACTACCATAAGGCCTCCCGCACACACACACAATGCAAACGCAAAATCGGAGGAGATTTCTCCTTATGATAGTCAAATATGCTTGATACGCGAATTCCTTTGATATTATTACTATAATTGCAAAGTGGAGAAAACATTTCGAAAGTAGAATATAAATCTTAGCCAACATAGACATTTCGAACTATGCCTACTATAGCTACCATCCAAACAGTGGGGCGCCACCATAAGTAGATGGCAGGTAATACAACTAAAACCGTACAAGGTACGTATTTGAAGAATGGATTTCCAACAAATGGTCGGGCAAAGGAACTTCCCATACCGAAATGGAACGCCTCTGGAAGGACGTCCCCGAGCATCCCAACTGGATCTCTGCCAACATAAAGCCGGTGTACTCCCTGCCCGGGAGTATCAACCTTAGATATTCCATCCCCAGTCGTAACCAACCTTTATCCGGGATCCCGATAACCAACAACACCACACAGTAATAGATATAGTGTATCCACATGAGTAAGTATCTGGGCTCCATTCCATGATACTACCCCTATCCAGAAGAAATGGACATACCCTAGGGACGCGATCCCTGAAACCTTGTTGCATCTTTCATGTTTCGACCATTTTTCGGGTTGTGAGGTTTGACGAAGTCTCGTCCATAAAGATACGCTTTTTTTACAAAAGCCACGCTTTGATCAACAAATGATCAGTAGCACTCAGCATGCCACATTACCAAGTTGGGAATATATTGCTCATAACCTTCAACTACATAACCTCTAAGGGTGTTAAGCCAAGAGAATAAATTCTCCGCCACCAACGGAAATGTATTTAAAAGAATCTGCTTTATATCTCAAAATGTAATGTCAGACATACAATCTATATAAGTCTGTTCTGGATTTAGAACAGAACCGAAGGCACTTCCGAAGAAGTCCTTGCAATCCGGGTATTCACAATCCCGATTGGACTTCCCATCACTTAGAGAATCTCTATACCGGAGCAACTCCGTGCAGAGACAATCGATAGTCATCCTATCATTCTCCCAAATACCCGATCTTTGCCACCGGTCTTCAAATGCTATCCATAACGACGTATCACATATTCGGAATGGGTTATACGACCCAAAGGTCCTTTCCCAGCTAACCTGAATAGTGAGCGCAACATTTAAAACATATGGATATGGGATTTTAATTAAGTCACGACTTAATAATTCAAAATTTTCTTTCAAATGATTTAAACCAATTACCATTTCAAATCTTTTAAACAAAAAGATTTATTTCACAAAGTTCACCCAGTTTCACAAAGATTCATTCCTGTATTTCAAAATAATTCCATTTCAATTGGATTAATTCATTAAATCTTTAAATCAAAGATTTGTCTCATAGCTTTCAAATTGTTCCCAAATATTCTCTTTCAGAAACTCGTTTCCAAAATATTCATTTATAACTTGGAAAACTATTTCAGTTTAAATTTGATATCCTTTTAATACAATTTGAAATTCATTCCTCTTATGAAAGCTTTTTATCATTTAGAAACAACAATCTTATTTTGGAAAAAAACCCGATTTCATTTATACAAGTTACCATCTTTGGGTTAATTCAAATTCCCAAAAGAACAATATTTTAAAAATGGTTTGACTCATATATAACTAGTATAATATCGTTAATCCCTAGTTTCAAATCATAGAATTCAATTTCAAGTATTGAATTCAAATTTAAATCAAAATATTTAAATTCCAAATCTTAATCAAGTTATTCAAAATAAATTTTCATCTTTGAAATTCCATTTCAAAAGCTTTTCACTTTAAACCCAATTCATTTTCAAAACCATTTGGATTTAAATATTCAATTTTATAAATCATTTCAAAATCTGTGACTTAATCGATTTCCTCGTGGAAAATATTTGTGTGTGTATAAGTGTGGTCCAGGGTTTAACACAATAGTGCAACATTATTCAATCATCACAGATTAAAACAAAGAATTATAGTTGATAAGCGATATAAACTATAATGCTTATCGTCTATTCACAGATTCATAGATAATATACAAATGTAAATCAATGAATGAATCATACACAGCTCAATCCACAGTACAAAATATCACGGATCAGTTAGGACAATCAATTCAAGGCATATCATACAATACAATCATTCATAAGTAAGGTCAAACATTTAATAATCATTCATAAGTAGGATTAATTAATTATTTAAACCCTAAATTAATTCAATTTAATTTCCAATTATATCAATTACTTATGAATTAATTATCCAATCCTGATTAATAAATCACAAATCGTTTGATATAGATTAATTTATCAAACACATTAATTAATTAATTACTCTTAATTTATCATATTAATTAAATCAACATTTTAAACCAATTTCCTAATTAATTAACTTTAATTAATTATTTAAAGAAATTAAATCTTTTAATTTCTTACCATTAAGCAATCATCTCATACAAATAAATCATTAATTACCAGTTAACCTTTATCAATAAATTGATCAAAATATCTAATTTATAATTACAATTCGTAGTTAATCCCTTAATTACTTTCATTAAGTAATTAACAATTTACATTTGATTATCTTAATTTATAAATCCAATTAATTATCAAAATTAATCACATTAATTTAATTACTTAATAATCTCTAGTTAATTATCTTCATTAACTAATAATATTTCTTTAATTACTTACTTAAGGAAATTTCTTAGATTTAAATCATTATTAATCATTTCTAATTAATTTAATTTATTAATTTATAAACAAAATAAATCATTCTTTAATTACTTTTCTAAGGAAATTACTTGCATTGATCATTATTCATTAAAATTGACTAACCATTAATAATCCATAAATTAATCCTAATTTTTCAATCATTCTAATTAACTTGCTAATTTATGAATTACAAATCAATAAGTTTCATTAATTTTTAAAGAAAACTTATTCTTATTAATGATTTTATTTATCACTTTCTTATGTTTGAAAACATTCATTTCAGATACTTTGGTTTTAGAAGAAATTTTGAAGAGTTGGAATCAAATCCTAAAATATTTAAACTTATTTAAAATATTTACATTTATCACTTTCTTACATTCCAAAATCTGAAATTCAAAGGTATGTTCAAGTCCAGGTTTCAGATTTGTTTTCAACTTTGCTTAAATCTTTTCTTTACAAATCAAATTCTAATCTTAAATTCAATTCCTTTTTTAAATATACTTAATTGTTATTAAAACAATTTAAACTTAAAACTTATTTATGCCCAAAACCATGTTGTAAACTAACTTAAGTTTTATATTTAAACTTCTGTTTTTACACTTGTTTAAGCTTTGTTTTTAAAATTAAACTTTAAAATTTAGAAAACAGAACAGGTTCTGTTTATAAAACCTGAACAAACATTGACCCGAGAAAACTCAAAACTTGTTTCGAGTCGTTTACCCCCCGCTTCGAGTCAAGCTCCCATTTACTCAAGTAAACCCACGAACAACCTAGCTCCACTCAAACAAAAATGCTCAGATCACCAACAGTGCCTCTATGCACGTGTACATCACCGATGATCCCCTCTGGTCGTCACCATGTCATCATGCACGTCGAAATCCATCCCCCAATAAATCTCCGATCATCATAACTCGACCAACGTCCCTAATTCGAAATCGAGTGAAAAACAAAACCTGGAACACTAAAACAGACCTCACCTCAAAACCTGGCAGCGCCTCCATCTCGCCGCCTTGACCACCAGAGGACCCAGAACTCCGGTCATACAATCGCCATCGTCCTTGCTATCATCCCCCAAAATCCTATCACACTCGATCGAACACAGACAGCGAATGAAACGAGAACCCATACCTCAATAAAACTAGGTTTAAAAACTTTAAACCCTCGCCGCCGCCGCCACGTTCAACTGCCGACCCTCGCGACATTTTTCCCCTACTCCTTGATCGCCCCCGCATCTCCAGCCCCAGTCTCGACCTCTCCGGTCAACGCGATCGCCCACGGCGACTCGAAATGCACAAATCAGACAAACCCAAACTACTCTATGATCCCAATTTTAAAAATTATGATTGTAACTTTAAAATTCATGTTAAAGTATAGGGATTCCTTTTTCATACCTGAATTCGTAAAGTGAAGTGTTTGAATTTTTACAGAAACTTGAGTTTCCTGTTTAAATTTTATTTCCAGAGCAACTACTAAATTGCTTTAGCTTAAATAAAATCTTAAACTAAAGCTTATAATAAAACAACCAAGTTTTATTAAATTCCTGTATCCAACTTATGCTTAGATCGAGAGAAAATGATTTTTGAAGCAAACATGAACTTGTAAATTTAAATACAGAGGTGTATTACAGGCTATAAACATACAGGCATAATTTCATAAACACACAATCATTTGACAGTATATAAACACATTTTCATATTTAGTTCAGGCATAAATCAATCAATAATATATAAATATACTTAAGCATTTTAAATTGAAGTTACTCACCTTATTTTCCAGAAAAAACAGAGCTTCCTTTTTTGATGAATTTGCTAGCTGAAGTAAAGTCCCCCCTCTTAACTCTTTGGTTTCAGTTGTTTAAAGCTTATTCAAATTTTTTTAAAATGATGCTTACTTTATGTTTTCTCAGCTTGAAAATGAATGAAACTGGAATGAAGATGATACAGGGGAAACAAGTCTACAGGTTGATATATTTAGTACAAGTGATGATATATATAAAAGAAGTGAGTTTACAGGATATCAATATTTTTGTACTGGTTAATTATATTATTTATTAAAATAGGCATGGCTGCTAAGGAATGGAGGCATTTAATGCTAAGTGCTTTGTTCCCATGCTTCTTATTCTTTTATGTTTACAGCCTATGCTTATGTACCTCTTTATTTTAGTTATGTTTTGTTTGTAATTATTTATGCATATGTTTATTTTA
The DNA here is from genome assembly GCA_030765085.1 of Allium cepa. Lineage (NCBI taxonomy): Eukaryota > Viridiplantae > Streptophyta > Magnoliopsida > Asparagales > Amaryllidaceae > Allium > Allium cepa. The sequence continues at coordinate 450,319,349 of CM060931.1, forward strand.
TTTTATTTTGTTTTTTTGTTTACTTTGTATTGACTAAAGAGATTTTTTCTTTCTTTTGTTTATTTTATTTTGTACATAAACACCTTTTTCCTGCCTAGCTTGTTGACTTCGGCTACTATGAATCATATTGAAAATATTTGGTGGCTAATATATCTTTCTTGGTGTACTAGAGGTATGGCAGATAGGGTATATATTCTTTGTTTTATAATATGAAGGTATTTTCTGTCCTTACTTGTTTCTCAGCCTACATACCTATCTTTGTTTACTTGTTTCCTTCTTATTACTTTTGTTTTTTTCTTCCTTTGCTTAAGATATTTGGGCAAGAAATCCCAAGAACTTTTATATATGGTTTTATAAGGGAGGGATACCTCAGGCTTCAGACTAGGTCGAAAAGAAACCTTCAGACAATATCGAAAGATAGGACATTTTCGACAAGGTCGAATGGTATGATTTTATGATTCTTTCAAAAGGAAGGCTTCCGAAGGGGCTAATTTTGGAGGTTTATTTGCTTTCGATTAGGACTTCATTCAAAGGGTTGTAAAGGGCTTTTTTGCCATTTTTCTTGAGTAAAGCTTTGCTTATTCAAAAGGACGACTTCGAAGGGTTATAGCATAAAATACTTATCTTTGTTTGAATATGTAAGGGGGATCCTTATTTAAATTGAATGTTATAAAACCTTGGGAACACAAGGGTGGGTTTAATGTTTTTGATACATAGTTTGCGGTTATAAACAAAAATATGCGTTCGAAAATATACATTGGGGCTATCAATGTGTTTTAATTTAATTTAACCTAATTAGGGCTACTAATGGGAATAGGTTAAATAGGTGGTCTACTTGGGGAAAATAATTAATCATGGGGATTGTGAATTTTTATATGTAATCATATGGATCATGATATTTTAATTGGCCAATTGATGGGTTCTGGGTTAACCTAGGAAAACCATGGAATGTGCAGTGGATAGCACACATCAAATTTCTAAAAAAAGACTACTTTTTCAAAGGTGGTTAGCCTTGGGATTTGGCACCCAAAGGTCCATATTCATCCTAGGAAAACTATGGAGTGTGCGGTTGATATTCCACGCCAATTTTTATGAACCAATGTATGATTGATAATCAACATTTATTTTGATAAATTTAAGATGGATAGTCCTATTAGTGTTTTGATGGATAGTCATTTTTGAAGATTTGGAGGGGAACTTTAATAAATTGATTTTAGATAGGATATCTAATAAATGGGTGGATGGGATATCCAATATATATAACTTATGGCTTTATTTCATATTATGTTGAGACTAATCATTTGGGGCGTAGGGGCATTGTAAATGATTTGCATGTTTTATTTTGGATACTAGTGAGGGTAAAACCCATTCTACTAAGTGGTGTGGTCTCACTACCTATTTGTTTATGATAAGAGATGATAGGGGATTATTCATACTAGACTTATCGTCTGACTCGAAGTTTGTGTCTCTCCATAACTCTCGGGTACTCAAAATTAATTTGAGTAGTCTGAAAGTGGCAAACTTTTAGATTTTTGGATGAATAAGCTATCGAGATGTGCAGGAGGAAATGTTAGTGTTTTCCACTGTGATGTGCTAAGAACTATAAAGTTCATATTTATTATTTCTATGATCATCATAAGGGGACATCTTCATATGTCACTCTTATCGTATTTTGTACATGTATATGTGAACTGAACGTGGTTAACGTCTAGGATTATGTAATTAAATCTTAAATTGTGAATTGCTTGAAATGAAAATTTTGTTTATTGGAAGCTTAAAAATTTTCGTATTCTTGTGTTCCAATGTATCAATATCGACCATGTCGCATTTGGTCGCCAAGAAATAACAACCACGGATGACTGCAGCATGAGTAATGGTTAGTTGGTATAAGAGGGCGAGATGTTACAAGTTGGTATCAAATCATGGTTTGTGTACCTAAAAGGAATTTAAATCTCAAAAGATTTTTAAAGCCTAATCTAATGAATCTAAAATATGGTTGGGCTTGGGTAAGCGTTATAGTAACATATGTGTACTTTGCTATAAATACCTATATATGTCTTCCCCACTCTCTTAGACTGTTCTTCTGTATCTTACCAAGATTGGATTTTAGGTAGTAAGGAAGTAAGATATGGAGGCAGGAAATGGAAGAGTGAATCAAGGTGGGAGACGCACAACTACAAGTGGAAATGATCGACCTAATACTAGGAGCAACCAGGGTCGACAGGCAAATGCAAACCCAGATGCAAATGCTAATGTTGGTGCTGAGATTCCATCGGTTGATATAGGGATAATTTATCAGTTCTTTGTGAATATGATGCAAGCTGGAGCAGTTGCGAGAGTGGTTATAGGGAATGCTGGAGGAGCTAATCCGGTGGCCCCAGTTGGCAATAACTATGCCAAGCTAAGCAGGGATTATGCTAGTATGGGATGGAAGCCTTTTCTGGGAACCGAGGATGCAGTAGGAGTGGAGAACTGGCTATTGCATTGTGAAAGGATATTTACAGATCTCAACATTACAGATATGCAGAAGAGAAGACTTGCTTCAAGGCAGTTACAGGGAGCAATGTTGTTTTGGTGGAACAGAGTTACCGTAGGAGAGCTAGAGGAAGACACAACATGAGCTGAATTTTGAAGAAGGTTCAAAGAAAGATTTATATCTGAGGTTGCCAAGTCAGCGCTGCTAGGGAAGTTTGATGAGTTTGTCAGGGGGGAAAATCGGTGATTGGGTATGCTACGGAGTTTGATGAGCTATCCCGTTACGGATATGCTACTGTGAATACAGTCATTCGGAGGAATGATAAGTTCATTAGGGGGTTGATTCCTAAGAACGCCAGAGCAACCATGCCAAACCTCCTGGATCTGTGTCATATTGTTGTTGAGATGGCTATTCAGAATGAAGAGATGCTTTCTACTTTTGAAAAAGGGAAACCAGATGAGGTTCAAAAATTTTAAGGTAAAAAACGGAAGTTCTTCAAAAAGAAGGGTGCCCAGTTGGGAGTATCAAATAAGAAGAGGAAGGATGATATTGTCTATTACAAACGTGACAAGAAGGGGCACCATGCTAATGAGTGTCGCTCGAGTGATGGAAGAGCAGTTGGAATATGAAGTGCTACAACTTTGGCCATATGGGGTATTACAAGGACAAGTGTCTCGAGGCTGCTAAGGCTGGAAAGGTAAAGGTCTTTGCATTGGAACCATTATCCTCTAGACCAATGGCTGTTGAGAAAGGAAAAGCTGTGATGGAAGGTATGCTTATGATTCATAGTACTCCAGTTAGGATACTATTTGATACCAGTGTATCACACTCATTTATATCTCAGTATTTGGTAGATTGCTTATGCCTAGAACATTTATTACTCCTTTAAGGGTTGTGAATCATAGAAGGAGGGTATACAACTCTGGGAATAAGATATGACCAGTTAGAACTTGATTTTTTTGGTCATATGTTTGCATGTAGTTATATGTTTTTCATTTTGTGGGTTTCGAGATCATATTGGGTATGGATTGATTAGATAGATATAAGGCTAGGATATTTTGCCAAAATGTGAAAATATCATTGAAGCACCTTAATAGCCGTAACCAAGTTATTTACTCAGTGAGGAGTTTGGACGGAAATGCTTATGCATTATTGGGTGCTACGGGAATGGAAGCAGAGTTGAAGTAGGTTTATGTTGCAAGAGAGTTGCAGATGTGTTTGAACCAACTTCGGGCTTGCCGTCGGAAAGGGCAATCGAGTTTCGGATAGATCTAGTACTGGAAGCTCAATCTGTAAGTAGACCACCTATCAGGATATCACCAACCGAGATGAAGGAATTGAAGGTGAAGCTAGTGGAATTGGAAGAAAAGAATTTCATCAGGCAAAGAAGTTCGCTTTGGGGAATGGTCGCGATATTCGTGAAGAAGCCAGATGGGTTGTTAAGGATGTGTACCGACTATCGTATGCTAAATGAGAGGACGATCAAGAATAGGTATCCTTTGTCGAGAATCGACAACTTATTCAATCCGTTGAGTGGAGCCAGAGTGTTTTCCCTGATGGATTTGGCGACATGTTTCCATCAGCTAAGAGTGGCAGAGGGCATTATTCCTTTGACGGCGTTTAGGACTAGATATGGGTCTCAAAAAAGGTTGGTTATGCCATTTGGGCTTACTAATATGCCAGCTTTCTTCATGGATTTGATGAACCGGGTTTTCCAAGAGCACTTGGATATGTTCATGTTTGTTTTTATTGATGACATTTTGGTATATTCTAAGAATGAGAAGTATCATGTAGATCATCTTAGAATAGTGTTGGAGATGCTAAGGCAACATCAGCTGAAAGCAAAGTTCTCAAAGTGTCATTTCCGGAAGAAGGAAGTGAAGTTCCTTGGTCATGTAATTTTCGAGGAAGGTTTAGCAGTTGATCCGGATAAGATCGAAGCTGTTAATAATTGGAAAAGACTAGAAACGGTAAGTGAGATTAGAAATTTTCTTGGTCTTGCAGGATACTACCAAAGATTCATTAAGGATTTCTCGCGGATAGCGGCATCCTTGACCATGATGACCAGGAAGAACGTGAAGTTTGTTTGGTCTAACAAATGTAAGGAGGCATTCCTTAAGTTGAAACATTTGTTAACCAATGCGGTCGTGTTAGTAGTTTCAAATGGGATTCAGGGATTGGTAGTTTACACTGATGCATGTGGTACGACTGAGTTAGGTGCTATGCTAATGCAGAATGGAAAGGTTATTGCCTATGCTTCTAGATAGCTTAGACTGAATGAAGTGAGATACCCTACTCATGATTTGGAGTTGGCAGTGGTAATCTTTACATTGAAGGTGTGGAGACATTATGTTTTAGGAGAAAGGTTTAAGCTGTTTATGGATCATTATTCTCTACAGTATTTATTCTCTCTGAAGGAGCTAAACATGAGACATCGAAGATGGATGGAGTTTGTTGCGGCTTAGATTTTATCATCAAGTACACATCGGGAAAAGAAAATAAGGTGGCAGATGTGCTTAGCAGGAAACATCAGAATGTTATGTTAGCTATGTTGGCAGAATGGAAAGACTTAGAAGTATTGGCTGCTTACAGTGTGCAGTTGAGGTCGACTGCTGGATCTGGTCGGAATCTCACCATGATGTCTCATATGGAAGTGGGACTCAATATCCAATGATTTTATTAATGGGTTGCCAAGGTCAAACTAGGGTAATGGAAGTATATGGGTCATAGTGGGCAGATTGACTAAGAGTGCCTAGTTTATTCCAGTAAGGTCAACTATGACGGCACCTGTTTGGCTAAGTTGTTCATGAAGAACATTGTTAGACTGCAAGGAATTCCTAGTAGTATCGTCAGTGATAGAGACGCTTTGTTTACTAGCAAGTTCTAGAAGAGCCTACACAGTGTGGTAGGCACTAAGCTCAAGATGAGTACCGCTTATCATCCTCAGATGGATGGAAAGACAGAGAGAGACAACAAGGTACTGGAAGATCTGTTGAGAGCTTGTGTGCTGATTTTAATGGTTCTTGAGAAAAACACTTGCACTTAGTAGAGTTTTCCTTTAATAATAGTTATCAGACTATTATAGAAATGACACCTTTTTAAGCTTTGTATGGAAGGCTATGCAAATCACTAGCATGGTGGCTAGAGACTGAAGATAGATTGGTCCTTGTCCAGATTTGTTGAGAGAGGTGATGGAAAAGATTGAGTTGATACAGGAAAGAATGAAGGAAGCTCAGTTTAGGTAGAAGAGTTACGCGGAAAAAAGGCATAAGGACCTAGAGTTCTCAGTTGGAGATAGAGTTTTTATCAAGGTATCGCCTATGAAAGGTGTGGTTCGATTCATGGAGAGCGGGAAGCTTGCACCGAGATATCTTGGACCATTTCCATATCAGAGAGGATTGGGAGACTCGCATACTGAGTAGATTTGCTGAGCAGTTTTACCGGCATCCATAATGTGTTTCATGTTTCTCAACTTAGGAAGTGTTTCATGATCCAAAAACTACTATTGCTCCGATGGCACTGGAGGATTTAGTGGTGGAACCAGATATGACTTTTGTAAGGCAACCATTTCGTGTTGTGGCAAAAGATGAGAAGAGGATAGGAAACAAGACAGTCAGGTTGGTGAAAGTTCAATGGAGCGATAACATAAAAGACAATACTTAGGAGACAGAAGACAGTAATAAGGCTACTTTCCCTAGGCTATTTTAGATTGTATGTTCTATATAGGGTATATATAGAACTTGGCTAGTAGGTTATACTAGCTTTGCTTGCATAAGCTATATACTTGTTATTTTGTCCTTACTGAATTTCGGGGACGAAATTCTTTAAAGGGGAAGTCTGTAATGCCCCTGAAGTTTAATTAACATTATTCTGAATATTTAATTGTATAAATTAAGTGGAATAATGTGAATAATTAGGGAGATGAGATTAATAAATTCAATGGCCGTGTCTTAATGAATGAACTAAAATAAGACTTAAATAAATTATGAAAGAGGAATTTCCTAAGGGGTAAACTTGAAAATGGGGCTACATTTCTTAGTATATATCTCTTCCTCCACCTTAATAAACTTTTACTTTCTAATTTATAACTCCTCACCAACTTTCAGCAGACCATTAAATGCTTTAGGAAGAATATAAATTGAAGATAAAGCTAAGGAATTAAAGCTAGGAAATTATCTCATTCTCCAATCAACTAGTCAAGATGAATAATCATGTTTATCATCTCATTTTTCTATCTATGGAACGGCTATGGGATATACACGATTCATGTTTGTGATTTTGGTTAGGATATGACCATTTAAATCTTTATTTGGATAAGACGTAGGTGTTTCAAATGTTAATAAGCTAATTAACATGTTTTTATTCGGTTTTGGTTAAATTCTGAGTTGTTTTAATCTTCATATACTTTGAAAATTTAATACGTTGAAGTCTATGATTTATCATATTTTTGGTATTTTCGGGGATTTTCCTTAATGATTTACTAAGCTAATTAAATTATTTAAGCCTAAGGACTAAAATGCAAGATTGCCTTCGAATTAATCAATTCGGAAGGAAGGCTGCAATTCGAAAATTAAATTGGGGAAGAAGAACAGTGTTTTAAGATAAAGGTTGACTTTTGTACAATTTTTACTATTTGGAAGTACAGGAGAAGGCTCCTCAGCCAATCAAAATTAGACAAGCATGATAAAACATCACTTCAGTAGGTCCAGTTCTGCCCTCAATTCTAACAAGCCAGCTTTTACCATTTTGACAAAGTCGAAAGGTACATTTCGACTAAGATGGAAGGTAAACATTTGACCTCCGCCAAAGTCAAAAGGAGGCACGGTGTCGATGGGAAGAGTGGTGAAGGGATGGGGAGGCTGCTTCCTATGCTTTCAAATAGATACATAATTGCTTTCGAATAAGTTAAAAGGGGATCCTTCGACTCTATCATTTTATAAAAGACTAAAAAAATTATATATTCAAGAAGAGGTTTCGAATGAGATCTTTGAAAGTTTAAACCTTCAAGAAAATGGTTTTACAATGTTTTCTAAAAAGGTGTTTTAGTTCTTTCGACTAAGTTGAAGGGATGCCTTCGACAAAGCCGAAGGGAAAGAAAGGGAAGAAGAAGGGTTACTTCGGAACCTCCCATTGTTTTAAAAGTAAAAGTTTTAATACCTTTCGACAAATTCGATGGATAAACTTCCAAAAGGTTTGGGAGTTTACTTTTGAAGGGTTTGTTCCAACACCAACGATTCATTGTTTTTGAATGGTTTTGAAAGGTTTGACTTCGAAAGGTTTTGGATTCAAAAGGTTTGATTTCGAAAGGTTATGAAGGGGTTACCTTCAATGGTTGCAAAAAGGTTTTGAATTTCATAACTTTCGGAAGGTTTAAAAATGGCTTTATAAGGGGGGATACCCCAAGCTTTCGACTAGGTCGAAAAGAAACTTTCCGGCAATGTCGAAAGGTATGACCTTTTTGACAAGGTTGAAAGATATGATTTTGTGATGCTTTCAAAAGGAAGGCTTACAAAGGAACTAACTTCGAAGGGTTATTTGCTTTCAAATAGGACTTCATCCGAAGGGTTGTAAAGGGATGTTTTAGCCATTTTTCTTTAGTAAAGTTTTCCTAATTCAAAGGGGCTACTTCAAAGGGTTATAGCATAAAATACTTATCTTTTTTTGAATATGTAAGGGGGATCCTTATTTAAATTGAATGTTATAAAACCTTAAGGACACCAGGGTGGGTTTAATGTTTTTGATACATAGTTTGGGGTTACAAATAAAAATTTGCTTTCGAAAATATACATTGGGGCAATCGATGTGTTTTTATTTAATTTAACCTAATTTGGGCTACCAATGGGAATAGGTTAAACAGGTGGTATACCTGGGGAAAATAATTAATCATGGGGATCATGAATTTTTATAAGTAATCATGGGGACCATGATATTTTTATTGGCCAAGTGATGGGTTCTTGGTTAACCTAGGAAAACCATGGAATGTGCGGTGGACAGCCCACATCAAATTTCTAAAGAAATAATATTTTGCTAGCGGTGTTTAGCCTCGGGATTTGGCACCCAAGGGTTCATATTCATCCTAGGAAAACTATGGAGTATGCGATGGATTGCCCACACTAATTTTTATGAAACAATGTATGATGGATAATCTGCATTTATTTTGATGAATTTGCGACGAATGGCCATATTAAAGTTTTGATGGATAGTCATTTTTAAAGATTTAGAGCGAAACTCTTATAAATTTACTTTAGATGGGATATCTAATAAATGGGTGATGGGATATCCAATATATATGATTTATGGATTTATTTCATATTATCTTAAGACTAATCATTTTGGGTGCAGGGGCGTAGTAAATGATTTGCATGTTTTGTTTTGGATAATAATGAGGGGAAAACCCGTTCCGCTAAGCAGCGTGGTCTCACTAGCTATCTATTTTTGATAAGAGATGATAGGGGATTGTTCATACCGGACCTATTGTCTAACTCGAAGTTTGTATTTCTCCATAAACTCTCGGGTACGCAAAATTAATTTGAGTAGTCTGAGAGTGGGAGACTTTTAGGTTTTGGATGAATAAGCTTCCAGAGATGTGGAGGGGTAGCTATATAGGAGCTATTTTGTATTTTCCACTGTGATGTACTAAGAACTGTAAAGTTCATATTAATTGGTTCTCTAATCATTATAAGGGGACATCTTCATATGCTGCTCTTATCGTATTCTATACATGTATATGTGTTCTAAACGTGGTTAACATCTAGGATTATATAATTAAATCTTAAATTTTGAATTGCTTGAAATGAAAATTTTGTTTATTGGAAGCTTAAAAAATTTCATATTCCTGTGTTCCAATGTATCAATATTAACCATGTCGCATTCGGTCGCTAAGTAATAACAACTACGGATGATTACAGCGTCAGTAGCGGTTAGTTTTGGATATAAGAGGGCGGAATTTTACACCCGAGCAGCTAGATCAGCCCGTCGGGCCAAATTTGGTTACTGGTCCTTCTCAATGGAATGTGGTGACAAACGACCTAAGTAGAGTGCCTACTCTCTCGGGTTCAAGGCGAAGCAGGGATCAGCGAGACGTTCGGGCTTTCTCTAGGTACTTTCGATTTTTGCATGGACTTTGGGGTACTTCTTGAGAACTTTTTCTTTTTAGACGAGTCTTGATCTCCACTTGTTCCCCAATCATGTGAGGTCCAGTCGTAGTGTATCCTTACTTTGAGTGAAGTCCAGTCCCAGTGTATTCCCCAATTGAGTGAGACCTAGCCCTGGCCACTTGATCCATTTTCCCCTGAGGGTTTGCAGTAGCTTGCAATGCCCAAGTGTCTTGCATACCCTGTGTTTATGCACTCTTCACTTCTTTGCTCTAAAGTTATTATCCATTTCACATGAAAACGGAGAGATCCAAAAAGGAATGAGATGTCTAGGAGAGTTGATCAATTCAAATGGATGAAAGGAGCTTTCATTCCTCCTAAGACTGCCTCCCAAAAGAAAAGGCCTGCACAGGAAAATGTTGAGGAGACTCGGCCTGGCTTAGACGGAGGGAAAGGCCATGAGACGTCACAAAAACACACAAGGTATCCTAACAAAGATGCCACCTCACCCGGCTCTTAAACCTCCTTCCATCGCTATCGTCTAATTCCATCTGAACCCGAAGTGCATGAGATGCCTAGTGACCTAGGGGAAGAAAACTTTAATGCTTAGTTCTCTGACTTTCAACCATCAGTGAGGAATCCTTTTGAGTATCATCTTGATATAAATCCTAGTTATGTGGGTCACCATCCTACGGATCTTGATACCGAGTACCTCCTGCGTCATAATCCTTTGGTTTGAATTTTAGACAAGGCCAAAACTCTCGACTGTGCTAATCTGACAACGAGAAAGGTCCAGATCACTGATGAGACTGGGAAAATTGTTGATTATCAATCTCATTTGACTAAGGCCAGTGAGGAAGTCAGGAGTGGCAATGTAAGGTTGCGCTTGGAGGTGGAGGATCTTCGTAAAGCGCTTAGGGAGAAGGATGCAAAATGTGAGATGGTTGAGGCATCTCATGAGGCTGAGATAAAGAAAGCTAAGGAGGGAGCAATAAGGGAGGCCACTAACTCGTGCAAAGTATTGATCAATGAAACTATGGGTTCAATGGACAAAGCTAGGCAGAAGTACTTGGAGAGGATTCAGTCTCTTAAGGGAAAGATGAATAAGTCCCAAGAAGTCTTGGCTGAGTTAAAGGAGTCCTAGGGTGAATGGCGCAAGGAAAAAGATACCTACAAGGTTGAGATCGACACGCCGAAGGTAGAGCAGGTCCAGCTGAGGAGAGATAAAGAAAAGTACATTAACATGGTAGTGTCCCTTCAAGCCAAAGTCGATAAATATAGCGACTTATGTGAAATTATGAATCAAATGCTGAAGGACACCTACTAAATGTTCTGGAAGCATAGGAACCTTTGGTGGATGGACGATTAGCCTCAAGTAATGGCCTGGATCCATACTTATCTCATCAAGGAGACCAAAGTCATAGTTACCAAGGAAGAAGGAGCCATGTATGATGTTGGGATGGTGTATTGTCATTTAACAGCAGAAGAGACTAGGGCCATTACTAGAGGATAGGAGCTGCTAGCGGAGGATGAGGAACATGAAGAGGGTTCAGATCACGAGGGGATCGGTAATCCACTGACATCATCGCATGTACCTTTTCTTTTTGTTTTAGCTTCGTTATCTTTTATCACAAACTATAAGACTTATGACTTTTCTCACTTGGCTCTTGTAGGTATGGCTTTAGAACAAGCTATGCCACCTCTATCATCAAAGGGTGCTGATGGGGCATTGCTAAAAGAGGCAGAGTCCCTTGAGCGAGCCGGGCCTTCAAAGGACATGTTCGGAGGAAGCGGGACAAGTGATAAGGACGTCCTTCCTGCTTAGTCGAGAAAATATCCTTATTTTTTGTTATATGTATTTTGGAGGATGTGGGGTTGTCCTATATGTATATTTTTTATGTTGCGCATACAAATTTGGTATTGTAATGTTCGATTTTTGTTTTTTTGTATGTTTGTATGAAATGATTTTTTGTAACATATGATTTTATAGCTTTCCTTCCTGCTTGTGAACTTTTTAAGATTTATTTAATTGCCATTATGTTCTAAGACACAGGAAACCAAAATTTTTTTGCCATACTCAGGGCCAATCGCAAAAATATTTACTTGGTCTATTGCCCATTTCGTGAGTATTATTTGATTTATTGTTGCAAGTGTGGGTGCCGATTGTCAACCGCAAACTATCTCTGGCTGTAGCCATGCCTTAATCGTAGGATTTATAATCGGCTCGCAGTTGCCGACGAGCCGAATGCCAAAGATAAACTGCCTAGGCTATAAATCATGCCTAATTTGTAGCTTATAGTCGGTTCATCATTGCAGGCATGGAGAGGTTGATCGTCAGTAGTGAACTGCCCTGGCTTGTCTCGTGCCTTTTGTCATGGCTATCTTGATTTCACTACTGCTAGCGAGCGCTTGTAATTGATTGCAATAGGAATAGCATCAGATAAACAATTAAGTAAGAAACAAAAGTTGAAATAGGGAAAACAATGCAAGACACCAATTTTTATAGTGGTTCGGCTAGAATATGCCTACGTCCACTGTCTTTCTTTTATTGCTTCAGTTGATACAAGCTTCCTTACAATTCAGGAGAAATAATAGCGGAGGTGTTGGAGATTCCATGCTTTCCCAAACTCCTCCCCGTCGACTATTGACAGGATGTAAGCTCCATCATGAAGGTCCTTATGAACAACAAACGGTCCTTTCCAGATTAGGTCCAACGCTCCTAGACGTGGAAAGACCCACTTGAGTACCAGGTTCCAATCTTGTAGTGCCCGAGGTTTCACCTTGGAGTTACGCTGCCTTGCTACTTTTTTTCTATATGCGGCAGCTTTAAGGGCGGCGTCATTCCTTTTCTCCTCGATTAGATCAAGCAACATATTCAAGAGTTCTTCATTTTATTATGGATTATAATGTGTCCTTCGATGTGATGGGACGATCTTTTCAACTGGGAGCATGGCTTCGGCCCCGTATGCTAAGGCGAACAGTGTATGTCATGCTACTGTCTTGTAGGAAGTTCGGTAGGCCCATGGTGCAGTAGGTAGTTCATCGACCCATGCCCTCTTGGATTCTCTAGTTTCTTTTTTATCAACATTTTTAAAACCCTGTTTACCGCTTCGACCTATCCATTAGCCGGGGGATAAGCTACTGCCAAGAAGCTTCGAGCACTACAAGAATAATCGTCATTAACTGCATGTGGTTACAACATTGAATTATAACCTGCTGTTGTCATTTTTATAAACCATAGGACGATACGAGAAAAACGAAGTATAGATGCTATGAAAAAACAATAATACAAAACTACAGGCGGGCTTCTAAATTATGTCATGGCCGCTAATTTTCCAAATTCTTCCCTCCTCCTTTTCGCTCCTTTCCTACTCTCCATTTCCTCTAATTGTCAATCATGAAAACCCTTAAAAATACTCCTTCGTTCATCTCTCTTCTTACAGCTCACGTAATCAATTCCCATGTCTTCTCCGCCTCTGCCCACCTCCGCAGCTACGTCTTCAGGAATCATCTTTGCAACCTCTCAAAAAAGCTCTTGCCCTTTATCAGTGTTAAAGATTGAGAGGAGATGGTTCAATATAATCCAGAAACCAGTTTTATTTTTATTTTTACTATAATCATCATTTTTATCTTTGTTCAGTTTTATTTTGTTTTCAATTTGAAAAAAAAACTCTTTTAGGAACAGTTGGTATGTGTCTATTGAATGGACAAGAATCTTTCAAAATGGATGTGATTTATTCATTCTATGGACTAGACAAGGAAAAATTATTTATTAGAGTAAGATTGCAGCCTAAGCCATTGGAATTAGAATTATTCACTAGATGTATTCAAATTGGTGCAATGTTTGATACAATAGCAAAGTAATAAGTTACATTTGTAGGCAGTAAAAACAACTCGAGCTCTACTTTGAACAGTACAGTTTTTCAATGTCATATTTATATTGAAAACATGTGCAAATGCATTATGTCCTATCAGTGGCACAATTTGCTTAGTTCATTGGGTGATCAATTTTTGAACCAAGGTTCAATTTTCTTTTTTCCCCAAGGTTCACGTCGAACATGGGTTGATCTAGCTTCATATATCATTTAACAAATCTATCATATAATGAGATACACACAAATATATATATATATATGGATATTGTAACGACCCGAAATTTTTTAACAATTTTAATTGATTCTATAACGTATTTAATTGAATATTTGTGAAATCTTATAATAATTGAATTTTTAAATAAAATGTTTATATATTTAGAATACATATATTTAAATATAGTAGATTGTAAATTTTGAAATAATTTTATGGAAGTTTATTTAATTGAGAAAACGTGCTGTCCAATTCAAGCTATTAATTACTTTAATTGATTTCTGAATCAGTGCGTAACGGTTTCTTTTTACTACCGTTAAAGATTTCTATTGCTTAATACTTTTCCAATCCAGGTAGACTTTTCCATTCGTAACCATTAATAAATTTGAGATCATCGACCTTGCTTTTATTATTCCTTGTAGTTTCGTGCACTGACTTTACCTTTCCCACTACCCATAATTTTCTCTATGCGTTTCTTTTGCAGTTGAAGCGTATATTTATATTTATGGTGGTGCGTTTATTCTGGTCTCTCTTTATTTTTGTTTTTAACGCTTGAAAGAATCTCAAATCATCAAGCTAGTAGCATCCGTTCCTTCCCTCGCTTTCATAAGGCCTATAATATATAAACCACTTGCCTATAGATCCGAACACAACTTTGTCATCAAATTTAATGTGCCTTCCTCTCCCTATTATTTCGGTTCCAACCTTCCTAGTAAATGGCTTTAATAAATTTTGGCTAAATCATAGCTACGGACTTTTCAAATTTCTTTCATTTTATATTTATTTCCAATTCCTTCATTGCTTCAAAATTTTAGAACGTGCCTAATCATCTCAGCATGTATATATAATGTAAGCCTACCTTTCCTTGGAAAGCTATTGCTCACAAAAATTTCCTGATTTCTTTCCTTTTATCCATTTTTATATCCTTGACTTTCAAAACTCATTATGTGTTGTACAAACAAACAAAAATTTATTGCTTTAATTGTATAGCTAAATCAACTATTGACCGTTACAATTACTTTTTTTTTCATTTCAATTTATTACTTAAATAACGTTTTGATGAATTAATGGACAGCTTTACGTTTCTTTTGCTTTTGAAAACTTTATATTTATAGTGTACGTTTCTTTTGTATTTCAAAAATTTGAAACATGCTGCCCTATTTAAGCCATTAATTGTTTTAATTATTTTTCTTAATCAACATATAACCGTTGCTTTTTATTATTCTAGGATTTACATCCATACTTTAATCTCTGCTGTTCCATTTATTTCATTTGAAATCTAAATCTATTTACCATTCATTTATACGCCTCTTTCTCTTCCCTCTTTTACCTCTTCGTTTCCGTATTTCTAGGAATATATATATATAGTATAGCATAGATTGCATCTTCTTTTCTCTCTGTAGGCTATTCATTGCCCTCAAATTAATATTAAAAGAGGAGAGAGCTTTGTAAATATTATATAAAGTCATATAGCACGTTCACATATCAGATGCAGACCTACCTTTATATTTAAGAAACTAGCATTTTCTCTGTTGCCTGAAGAATGCCCTTCGCCATGTCATGTTGCTTGAATCACGCATGCATTCTTCCTTTAAAAATCGCCTGTTCTCATCTCCCCTCCATCTTTTCTTATTTCTTCCAAACCTGAGCATGAGCTCTCTCTTTTCCTTGGCCTGCCTCCTCCACATGGCCGCATGCATTAGTTGGCAAAACATTTCCTCTCTGGTTTTTAAAAGTAAGTACGCATTTTATTTGATATAAGTCTATTTTATATATTAAGAACAGTACAGATTGTGCATAAGTTTTGTTTTATATGTTTACTGCAACTATGGGGATTTTGAATTCCCTAACAGTTGAACTTTAAAAATAATAATATATTTCATAATAGTATATATATGATAATTGTTATATTTATAAACGTGTATATAAATATTTAACCTCTGTTCGTATATAAAGGTTAGTATATATTTATACTGTATTATGTATATTATTTTAAGATTTTATGGTATATAGTTTTTGACTTTTGTTAGCATATAGTTATCGTACGGCTTTTAGATACGTATGTTTTACGAACTAGTTGATAAGTTAAATATATATATATACACGTTTTATTTTACTATTGATAGCTTACGGTATATATGGTATAAGTTTGGCAGTCTTCTATTAATATATGTATTTTTATATGTTTTATATATTTGGTTATAACAGTTTCAACTATAATAAAATATGTTATTTTATTAGCTTTCATATGTTAGATATATAAAATATAGTATTTCAATTTTCATTACTGTTTTGGTATATATATTATATAAAATTGGTGGGTACAAGTTTGATTGGTCAATTTATAATATATATATATATTTATGATTGTTTTAGTATTTTAGAGTCTACCGTACTATATTTTATTTTATTTTCAACAATTTACATAAGTTATATTTAAATTTAGGTATATATATAAATTTTCTATGGTAGTTTTACAGTATAAGTTATATCAATATTTTATAATTTCAATAGTATATGCTTTCAAAAGTTTATTTCATGTCAGCCTTAAGGTTGTTTGCACTGACTGATATACGTTGGATTTTTTTTAGGGGATGCGTATTTTGATTTCAAGTATAGTCATATGTATAGTCATATACAAATTGGTAGAGGAAATGTTATATAGTATATATATGGTTATATTAATATAGTCGGTCTGCACACCTATGTATATATATTAACCGAGGCATTCATATTTTGTTGCATATTTTATAAACTGTGTCTGCATATGTTGGCTAGTTGTATATAAGCTCACTTATCCTATTTATCTTCCTTGATCCAATTCTGATTTGAATTCGTCTATTCCTATTATCAGCTTTGATCATTGAACCGTGTCTATCTAGCTTTGTTTTGGAATTCGGATCTGGATTTCATAACTCACTTCTTTTTATCTGGCCTCGAAAGGTGAGAAATTACTCACGATTAACATTCTTTTATTTACTAAATTTGATTTCAATTGAGACGAAAATTGAAATATAAGGCTGTAGTTATTTAAATTGTTATATATGCTATTATCTGTAACTATTCACTTATGGGATATGACACCATATCCTATTGTTTATATATTTATTTTGATGATATATGCCTATTGTTATTATTATTTACATATCTGTTATCACTCTGCAAGTTCCCTGTTAGTATAGAAATCACTATGGGTTGAAATGATACATACCCGAACAGACTTTAGAATAGGAGAAAATCGTTATGGGTTGAAATGATGAACCCAAGCGATTTTCATTTAATTGAATTGGGATTACGGGTTGAAATGCTATCCAACCGTATGCATTTAGTGTACGGATTGAAATGATAAATATCCGTAACACTTGACTATATGATAAGAAATATATATAGACATCGTTGGTCCATATATATAAATATTTTGAAATTTAATTCATTGTTTTGGAAAGAAATATATGGTCTTATTAAATGTTAATCCTTAAATTTTTTTATATGTAAAGGGTAATGATATATAGATTTAATAATATTTAATTTAGTCAAAATTTGATTTATTACATAAATTATGCTAAATATTTATGTAAATTTTATTCCAAAAGTATTCTGCAATTTACTAAGATTGGGAGATAAATGTGGGTTTACCTAAATGGTATTTAAATAAGGATTTATTCAATTAAATCAATTTAAAATTTTTGAATGGGAAATTTAAGGGTATGATTTTGTAACTGGATTTTTATTTAAGTGATTTAATGAATATTTCACGTTTAAATAAATTAAAGAAAATATTGAGTAAAATGTAATTTAAGGTTACTTAAATGATATTGTATCTAATGAGGGATTATTTTAAGACTAGATAATAATGAGGTTAAATCGAGATCTATATGGAACTATTAAATTGAACATTTAATTAAATATTAAAGCTTTGAACTATATTGGGATTTAAATGGTTTATTTTGAGATTCGGATATGTATTTGAAATCAGTATAGTTGACTTTATTATTTAGAAACTAAATTGATTAAAAAGTTAGTTTGAAACGTTGAATACTTAAAGTTTTGAAATATATTGAACATAAAGGTTATTTTGTGATTTCAAATCCGAATTTGAGATCGATAAAATTGAAGTGGTTATTTTAGAAATTGAGTTAAATTTAAATTAATAAATTGAGATTGAAATAGATTTAAATGGGGTGATCGGGTTGATGTTAAACGATTTGTTAAGTTGAGGGAATTGAAATTTCTTTACTGTACAAATTATTTAACATATAAAAATACTATTTGGGAAGTATAGAGATATTTGAAGTGAAAATGATATTTGGTTTTGAAGTATAAATTAAGTTGAAAAGACTACGGTGTTATAGTGTATATTTCTATCTTTTAGATAGTTCCATGGACTCTTAGAGGATGGTTATCCCAAACATCCTCTAAGTTAATTATATTTCAGTTGATATTTCACTTGAGTTAGATTTATAGATATAAGAATGTTAATCCTGACTCGAGTGTTTTGTGTTTTGCTTTACGCTCGGGTCAGACTGAGAGATACAGCATTTGAGACTCATCTTCGAAGTTGGAGCTTTGCCTGAAGATCCAGCTATCTATCCCTTCAATCATCCAGTTGATTGGTTCAGAGAAGCCATCTGTAGCATTGGAGACTTCATGGCATTTGAACTAATCGGTTGTATTTTATTTCTAACTCTGAGGTATATAGTAGCTTCATGAACTACTATTCTTTATCTATTCCGCTGCATTGTATTACTCTGTGTAAGTGATCTATGATTGATTTATTTACTGTATATTTTAAGTTTTGCCAAATTTTATTAACAATTTGGTATTTTGAATTATTCAAGTCGGACATGTACGGTTTTATTGTCGATTTGAATGTTCCAAAATAGCAGGTCGTTACAGTTGGTATCAGAGCTTTGGCTCTAGGCAAAACCTAGCATATATGGTAAATTCATTTACATAATCACTTTCGTTCGAGTTGAATCCCTTCTTTTTGACTTGATTTCCTTTGAATTTTGGAATGTCCCTCGGTTCCGAAATTCATTCTTGTCTCTCCCTATTTATATTCGTTTGATTCTAGAGTATCCCATAACTCCACGGAATGAATTGTAAAGGGGGTGAAAACTCCTTTACAATTGGCATTGATTCACCGGAGATTTCTGTATCCTCGATTGACGATGCTGCTATATCTTGGTATGCCGAATTCTATCTCTGCCAATCGAATGTCGATTTGCTTTAGAATTCCGCATCAATTATATTCCTGAAGTCACGGTTGACCCGGTTAAGGTCGCCCGAGATTTATAGAAGTATATCCATCTTCTATTTTGTAATTTGATTTTTTCTCAACCTTGTTTGAGCCTATCTTCGAATCAGGATTCTATTGATTAGAGTTCCTCTAAATTAAATCTCTATCTTTGTTTTGAAATCCATTCTTGAATCATCCTTTGAAAATCGGGTTTGTTGTATTTTAAAATTGTTTTATACGAAATTATTATTTTGATAACTATGATTTTATTCTATATATAAAAGTGACAATGTTTTCGATAAGGATTATATACGTATATATAAAACGAATAAGAAATGTTATTCTATATATAAAAGTTTTGAAAGGATTGGAAATTTTGAAAATTTATAAGAAAGTGATTTATATAAAAAGGATTTATAACTGAAGGGTTAAATTTGAAATTCGAGAATTGAATTCCGATATTTTGAAATTGGTTTTAAGATTTTGGGAAAATATATAAAAATAATACGATTTAAAAGTATTTTTCCAAATAAGAAATGTTTCAAATGGGTTCAAATGAATTCCTATAATTTTGAAGAAATTTCAAAGAAGTTTTCAAGAAAATAGAAGTCCAGAACCCACTTATGTCGCTGGAGAATAATTTCGGTGATGAGTGCACGCACAATGATTTTCGAGTTTCAGAGTGGGGGAGAGGCCACTTTAATAGCTTCGCTATGCGAGTGATTTTGTAAAACCGTTTTTGATTTCAAATTCCGAAGTATAATTTGATATTTTCGAAAGATATATGTATATATTTGAAACAATTTAAAGTGAGACCGGTGTTCAGTCCTCGAGTTTCCAATTTGACTAGTAATAACTCTATATAAAAAAAAAATTGATTTCCAACTCTTAGATTTGAAATTTGATTTCATCGACTATTTTGAAGGTTCGAGCACTTCCAAATCAAGGTTTAAAAGTTTTAAACTAAGAAATTTCGAAAAGTATAAAATTTTTGATAAAGCATATAAGTTTAATTTTGAAGAGTATGACTTAAGTAAGTTTGAAACCTTTTGTTAAGTAAGTGAATATGACTATTTTTAATTATACTAATATGGAATTTAGTTTTGAAATGTTTTGGAAAAAAAAAATTAATTTCAAATAATGGTTTTCAGAAAGGTAAATTGGATATTTCTAATAGAAATAGATAGTTTAAAAGTTTTAAAGTGGTGATTATAAATTTGGAAACCATTTTGAGTATAATTGATTTTGAGAAAATATTTGGTTTTGAAATTAAATTGAAATTAAAAACCAGTACATATATGGTGATTTTGCAAATGAATTTGTTTGACTTGAATTATCTTAATTTGGAAACTGGGATAATTTTCTAAACCTATTATTTTGGGAACTTTGAAATTTAGATACTTAATTTGGAAGAAAATTTGGTGAAATCCTATATGATTTTGAAACTGAATTGATATTGAAATGATTTGAAATTGAGAACCTTATATTGTTAAGCACTTGATTTGGGAGTGGTCGAACTTATATAAAATGGATTTGTATAAGTATGAAGTGATTTGAAATCTATTGATTTGAAAGGTACTCAATTTGGAAAGAGAATTTTTTTATAAATCGAAGTCTATATAAGTATGATTTGATATACTATTGATTTGGAAAGTATTCGATTTGAAAATGGAATCTTGTATATATATATGGATTTTATATAAGTATCATATTTGAAAGTATTTGAAAAGTTACTATATGATATATATTTTCGAAGTAAAGATATGGAAAGTGCCTTCTGCTTGATATCCGCTTTGTGGCCACATCGTGGATTCATTCTATCGACATTATTCTCTCTGATTTTCGGTTTTCCGGATGTAATACTCGAGTGTTTCCCACCGTGGCGTAACCCATGGTTTTTTTTTCTCTCGTGACTGCATAGCGCAACTGCCTGGCTGAGTCTTGCCTAGGGGTACGGATCGTTTTCCTAGGGGATCCAGATGTAACCATTGTGTATCCTGCAATCTGTGTAGGTCGTGAATAGTAGCGCAAGTGCCTGGCTGAGTCTTGCCTAGGGGTACGGATTATTTCCTGGGGGATCCAGGCGTAACCATTGTGTATCCTGCACACTACTAGTCATCATGGCGCAACTCACAGGGCTGAGAAAGCTTATGGATATGGATTGTTTCCTGGGAGACCCAGGCGTAACCATTGTGTATCTGCGAACCATGGTCGGACAAAGGTTTTGGTTTAGTTGTTTGTTTGGATTGTACTTTCTATATCTGTTTTTAAAAAGGTTTTTCAAGTATTTTCACTGGGTGTTGAAACAGGTCTACTAAGTACTTGAAGAATTCTAGCTTTACGCCCGATCAACGCATGGCCAGAGTCTGCAAGAACGAGGATAAACTTGTTAAAACATCGAGTTATAAAAATATTTTCGAAAGAAAGATTTATTTCGATATAAACGTATTATTATAAAGGTATTTATTATAAAAGTATTTTTCCCAACAAAGAAATTTTGTATTAATATTTGAAATTAAAATTCTTATGGTTTGAAATACATTATTCGTGCCCGATTCTATTCTTTTGAATCTACCTCATCTGCTCAGCTTCATTTTTCACCTATATCCCGTTTTCGGAATCTACCTTCCTTTCCTTTTTGAATAAATCTTTTAAATATTGCTTATTTGTATACTACATTGTTTTATATAAAATTTTAGTGTTATAAATATTTTGAAGTTATAAAAAAAACATCTTTAAAGAAAATGATTATTAATTTATTGATAATATTTTAAAGGTATCTTGAGATAAATTAAAATTTTCATAAATTTTGGATTTAATATTTTCAATAGTCTTTGTAAATAGAAGTAATAATGTAAATAATTGTTTGCAAAGGAGTTTAAGAAGTATTAAATATTAAAGAAAATTTAATTTCAAATAAATATTTTAAATAAAATTTATATAGTTTTAAAATTTATTGTTTATCTTGGCTTTCAATCTATTTTTTTTTCTGGCTGTTTTATTCTCCTACCTCCTTCCTTTTCGGGGACGAAAAGTTTTAAGTGGGGGAGAGTGTAACGACCCGGAAAATTTTAACAATTTTAATTGACTATAACGTATTTAATTGAATATTTGTGAAATCTTATAATAATTGAATTTTTAAATAAAATGTTTATATATTTAGAATACGTATATTTAAATATAGTAGATTGTAAATTTTCAAATAATTTTATGGAAGTTTATTTAATTGAGAAAACGTACTGTCCAATTCAAGCTATTAATTGCTTTAATTGATTTCTGAATCAGTGCGTAACGGTTTCTTTTTACTACCGTTAAAGATTTCTATTGCTTAATACTTTTCCAATCCAGGTAGACTTTTCCATTCGTAACCATTAATAAATTTGAGATCATCGACCTTGCTTTTATTATTCCTTGTAGTTTCGTGCACTGACTTTACCTTTCCCACTACCCATAATTTTCTCTATACGTTTCTTTTGCAGTTGAAGCGTATATTTATATTTATGGTGGTGCATTTATTCTGGTCTCTCTTTATTTTTGTTTTTAACGCTTGAAAGAATCTCAAATCATCAAGCTAGTAGCATCCGTTCCTTCCCTCGCTTTCATAAGGCCTATAATATATAAACCACTTGCTTATAGATCCGAACACAACTTTGTCATCAAATTTAATGTGCCTTCCTCTCCCTATTATTTCGGTTCCAACCTTCCTAGTAAATGGCTTTAATAAATTTTGGCTAAATCGTAGCTACGGACTTTTCAAATTTCTTTCATTTTATATTTATTTCCAATTCCTTCATTGCTTCAAAATTTTTGAACGTGCCTAATCATCTCAGCATGTATATATAATGTAAGCCTACCTTTCCTTGGAAAGCTATTGCTCACAAAAATTTCCTGATTTCTTTCCTTTTATCCATTTTTATATCCTTGACTTTCAAAACTCATTATGTGTTGTACAAACAAACAAAAATTTATTGCTTTAATTGTATAGCTAAATCAACTATTGACCGTTACAATTACTTTTTTTTTCATTTCAATTTATTACTTAAATAACGTTTTGATGAATTAATGGACAGCTTTACGTTTCTTTTGCTTTTGAAAACTTTATATTTATAGTGTACGTTTCTTTTGTATTTCAAAAATTTGAAACATGCTGCCCTATTTAAGCCATTAATTGTTTTAATTATTTTTCTTAATCAACATATAACCGTTGCTTTTTATTATTCTAGGATTTACATCCATACTTTAATCTCTGCTGTTCCATTTATTTCATTTGAAATCTAAATCTATTTACCATTCATTTATACGCCTCTTTCTCTTCCCTCTTTTACCTCTTCGTTTCCGCGTTTCTAGGAATATATATATATATATAGTATAGCATAGATTGCATCTTCTTTTCTCTCTGTAGGCTATTCGTTGCCCTCAAATTAATATTAAAAGAGGAGAGAGCTTTGTAAATATTATATAAAGTCATATAGCACGTTCACATATCAGATGCAGACCTACCTTTATATTTAAGAAACTAGCATTTTCTCTGTTGCCTGAAGAATGCCCTTCGCCATGTCATGTTGCTTGAATCACGCATGCATTCTTCCTTTAAAAATCGCCTGTTCTCATCTCCTCTCTATCTTTTCTTATTTCTTCCAAACCTGAGCATGAGCTCTCTCTTTTCCTTGGCCTGCCTCCTCCCCATGGCCGCATGCATTAGTTGGCAAAACATTTCCTCTCTGGTTTTTAAAAGTAAGTACGCATTTTATTTGATATAAGTCTATTTTATATATTAAGAACAGTATATATTGTGCATAAGTTTTGTTTTATATGTTTACTGCAACTATGGGGATTTTGAATTCCCTAACAGTTGAACTTTAAAAATAATAATATATTTCATAATAGTATATATATGATAATTGTTATATTTATAAACGTGTATATAAATATTTAACTTCTGTTCATATATAAAGGTTAGTATATATTTATACTGTATTATGTATATTATTTTAAGATTTTACGGTATATAGTTTTTGACTTTTGTTAGCATATAGTTATCGTACGGCTTTTAGATACGTATGTTTTACTAACTAGTTGATAAGTTAAATAAATATATATATATATATACGTGTTTTATTTTACTATTGATAGCTTACGGTATATATGGTATAAGTTTGGCAGCCTTCTATTAATATACGTATTTTTATATGTTTTATATATTTGGTTATAACAATTTCAACTATAATAAAATATGTTATATTATTAGCTTTCATATGTTAGATATATAAAATATAGTATTTCAATTTTCGTTACTGTTTTGGTATATATATTATATAAAATTGGTGGGTACAAGTTTGATAGGTCAACTTATAATATATATATTTTTATGATTGTTTTAGTATTTTAGAGTCTACCGTACTATATTTTATTCTATTTTCAACAATTTACATAAGTTATATTTAAATTTAGGTATATATATAAATTTTCTATGGTAGTTTTACAGTATAAGTTATATCAATATTTTATAATTTCAACAGTATATGCTTTCAAAAGTTTATTTCATGTCAGCCTTAAGGTTGTTTGCACTGACTGATATACGTTGGATTTTTTTTTAAGGGATGTGTATTTTGATTTCAAGTATAGTCATATGTATAGTCATATACAAATTGGTAGAGGAAATGTTATATAGTATATATATGGTTATATTAATATAGTCGGTCTGCACACCTATGTATATATATTAACCGAGGCATTCATATTTTGTTGCATATTTTATAAACTGTGTCTGCATATGTTGGCTAGTTGTATATAAGCTCACTTATCCTATTTATCTTCCTTGATCCAATTCTGATTTGAATTCGTCTATTCCTATTATCAGCTTTGATCATTGAACCGTGTCCATCTAGCTTTGTTTTGGAATTCGGATCTGGATTACATAACTCACTTCTTTTTCTCTGGCCTCGAAAGGTGAAAAATCACTCACGATTAACATTCTTTTATTTACTAAATTTGATTTCAATTGAGACGACAATTGAAATATGAGGCTGTATTTATTTAAATTGTTATATATGCTATTATCTGTAACTATTCACTTATGGGATATGACACCATATCCTATTGTTTATATATTTATTTTGATGATATATGCCTATTGTTATTATTATTTACATATCTGTTATCACTCTGCAAGTTCTCTGTTAGTATAGAAATCACTATGGGTTGAAATGATACATACCCGAACAGACTTTAGAATAGGAGAAAATCGTTAAGGGTTGAAATGATAAACCCAAACGATTTTCATTTAATTGAATTGGGATTACGGGTTGAAATGCTATCCACCCGTATACATTTAGTGTACGGATTGTAATGATAAATATCCGTAACACTTGACCATATGATAAGAAATATATACAGACATCGTTGGTCCATATATATAAATATTTTGAAATTTAATTCATTGTTTTGGAAAGAAATATATGGTCTTATTAAATGTTAATCCTTAAATTTTTTTATATATAAAGGGTAATGACATATAGATTTAATAATATTTAATTTAGTCAAAATTTGATTTAATACATAAATTATGCTAAATATTTATGTAAATTTTATTCCAAAAGTATTCTGCAATTTACTAAGATTGGGAGATAAATGTGGGTTTATCTAAATGGTATTTAAATAAGGATTTATTCAATTAAATCAATTTGAAATTTTTGAATGGGAAATTTAAGGGTATGATTTTGTAACTGGATTTTTATTTAAGTGATTTAATGAATATTTCACGTTTAAATAAATTAAAGAAAATATTGAGTAAAATGTAATTTAAGGTTACTTAAATGATATTGTATCTAATGAGGGATTATTTTAAGACTAGATAATAATGAGGTTAAATTGAGATCTATATGGAACTATTAAATTGAACATTTAATTAAATATTAAAGCTTTGAACTATATTGGGATTTAAGTGGTTTATTTTGAGATTCGGATATGTATTTGAAATCAGTATAGTTGAATTTATTATTTAGAAACTAAATTGATTAAAAAGTTAGTTTGAAACGTTGAATACTTAAAGTTTTGAAATATATTGAACATAAAGGGTATTTTGTGATTTCAAATCCGAATTTGAGATCGACAAAATTGAAGTGGTTATTTTAGAAATTGAGTTGAATTTAAATTAATAAATTGAGATTGAAATAGATTTAAATGGGGTGGTCGGGTTGATGTTAAACGATTTGTTAAGTTGAGGGAATTGAAATTTCTTTACTGTACAAATTATTTAACATATAAAAATACTATTTGGGAAGTATAGAGATATTTGAAGTGAAAATGATATTTGGTTTTGAAGTATAAATTAAGTTGAAAAGACTACGGTGTTATAGTGTATATTTCTATCTTTTAGATAGTTCCATGGACCCTTAGAGGATGGTTATCCCAAACATCCTCTAAGTTAATTATATTTCAGTTGATATTTCACTTGAGTTAGATTTATAGATATAAGAATGTTAATCCTGACTCGAGTGTTTTGTGTTTTGCTTTACGCTCGGGTCAGACTGAGAGATACAGCATTTGAGACTCATCTTCGAAGTTGGAGCTTTGCTTGAAGATCCAGCTATCTATCCCTTCAGTAATCCAGTTGATTGGTTCAGAGAAGCCATCTGTTGCATTGGAGACTTCGTGGCATTTGAACTATCCGGTTGTATTTTATTTCTAACTCTGAGGTATATAGTAGCTTCATGAACTACTATTCTTTATCTATTCCGCTGCATTGTATTACTCTGTGTAAGTGATCTATGATTGATTTATTTACTGTATATTTTAAGTTTTACCAAATTTTATTAACAATTCGGTATTTTGAATTATTCAAGTCGGACATGTATGGTTTTATTGTCGATTTGAATGGTCCAACATAGCGGGTCGTTACAGATATACTGCTATTTGGCAGTGAACTTGATTCTTAACCTTTTGATAAATCACATTATGATTATTTGCATGGCAGGCTATTTCTTTTCAAACAGAAGACCAAATTATTTTTCCTTTGGTAAGATACAAAAGAAATTCAAGTTATTCCTCCATCACTTGTGGAAATTTCTATTTCAGTTGAATCGATTAGTTAGGAAAAATGGGTTGATGGCTGGAATGATCCATGTTTGTTGACACTGTCTGGATTAAGACGTCGTGGAGTTTCTTGTACAGCTATTAACTCTTTCGTTCGTGGAATGGGAATCATAAGAAAGTTAGAGTTCATCATAAAAATATTTGTAAACAGCATTATTTAGGTTTCTCAATGGTTTTCTCATGGTTGCAATAATGGCTGGCATATAGAATAACAGGCAAAGTTTATTTAGATGAGATTAATTATGAAGTGGTTCCTTTAAAATTCTCTCTTACCTTTCTTTCCTGATTTATGACTCTACCAAACTATGCATATACATATTAGTGAGCTTAATCCTTGCGAACACCCGTGCATTTGAATCTATAGCATATCGAATATATCTGAACTGTTTTAATTAGTCATGTGACACCTTTCATATAAGTCATCTATTCCTTACTCTGTCTACTTACCACATTTATGAATTTTATTAAAGGGAGAGGAGTCTCTATGGAGATTGAACTTAAATCGTAATTAAAAAGACTCGAGTCCATTAAATTATGCTCTAAACCAGTTATCTCAAATTATACTTTGGATAATCACCTTACCATTTTAAGTAAAGTAAGAAATTGCTAAGATTCATGGAATATTTTTTAATGCAGTGATAGTAGCATGATACACATCAGTCGACTTGAATATCACATTTGAAAAGAGCTAAATAAAACTGCACCACGTGCAATGGTTGTGTTGCACCCTCTTAAAGAAGATGTTGAGACATTAGCTATTCTTTTTCTCCGCTAAACTTTTATCATTGTCAATCATTGTTCACATTAGATTAAATTTCCAGGTTGTGATAACAAATTTTGATTCTGATTTGACAATCAATCTTGATGCTAAGTTGTGGCCTGATGCTCCAGCAGAAGGTTCTTCTTCTTTCTATAATATACACACTTTGCTTTGATAGCTAACTGGATTTTCTTATAAGTAGCTTGATCAAAATGAAACACTAATAACTCTGAAATTAAACAGCGTTTTGCCTTCATTGCTTTTTCATTTGATTCTTGTGTCTTCCATTTGTGAATTTTCTTTATAGTTACCAATATAGCCTATTCATTTGAACATGTTTCACCTTTATTCTCTATTTCGGTAAGGTGGAAAAACCTTATCGACACATTAGAAGTTGATGCCAAACTATTTTCTTGCATAATTTTTTTCAATAAATTACCTGCCTTGTTCAGATCTAAATGTCATATTATATTATGACATTTTAAGAAAAGGAAAATAATTTGTAGTGAAAATGTATTATATCAATGTCATGTAAGTATCATTTAAAATGGTCATAGCATATAAAAATTCGGTAGATAAATGTTTGATTGAATTATAAAATGAAATGCTAATTATTCCTTGTTCATAATTGGGTAATAATTATCGAATTTTGTTAATCATTTTTTTCTTTCTTAATTAATGTCTTGTAAATATTAGTTGGAAAATTGTTCATCTAACATACATGCAAATAAGTGTTTGATTAAGCTAATTAAATGACATGCTAATTGTTCCCTTATTTGTTAATTAATAATTTCTTAATATGAAACATCTTTGATGCTGGATTCCTTGACAAAATAGTTGTTCTTTATTTTCAATTTGGTGCGCATTTTTTTCATATAAAATGAATACTTGGTATACTTTGGTAGTTTGGACATAAGGGAAAGTTCAAAAGTTGTATTATATGGACTTCAGTTCTTCTAGATGTTAACCCAATGCTTTGCACTATGAAATCCATATTGTTGTCCTTGGATTTTTATTGACAAAAAAACAGTTGTTGCTGGAATAAGTGTTTTAACTGTTTGATTACACAATCTTGAAACATCAACCATATTTTTTGCATTGTTTGTTTATTTCATTGTTGCTTTAATTCAGTATATTTTACTTTTTGCATTTTTAGGTAACAATGTTGCTTCCCAAACCTCCTTTCATGGACAAGAATTGACCATAACAGATGGGCAAATGCTTTGCTTCCTGTTCGTATTTTTATTATCAATTATTAATGAAGAATATTACAAAAATAAAAGGATAGATATCATCTTTCATTTAGCGAAATTTTATATGCCACTTATTATTGATCATGGTTTTCAATAAAAACATGTTTGCACCCTTTTCTTAACCAGACAATTCACAACCAACATGCTTTGTCTCTTATATTTGTCAACAAAATTTAAAATATGCATATATTTGCAAATTTCTATGTCAGGGTTATATGGTTGTCAGTATCTGAATTTGAATTGATTGCTTCCTTGCATCCATTATCCTTATAATGGAGCTTCCAAAAGCTGTTGCATATTGCAATTGCCTTTATAAAATCATAATTCTAGATTCTAGATCTTTTTTATTTATTTTTTGTAGAAATCTGTAAATTGATAGTTGTGCATCCACATATATTAGGAATCGAGTATGAAATTTTATCCTTAATGAAAGTTATTATATTAACACGCACACACATACGTATATTAAAAGAACACTATTTTATTTAATCTCACTTTTTCAATTTGGTTCTGTCATTAGTTTCTTCCTATGTCCACAAAATGTTGTCGAAGCTTTCAATCCCTTTCCATAATATAATTCAATTTCAATATCTACCTACGCTAATCTTCATGATTCCTTGCATAACACACACACAAAGATATGTACATGTGTATGTGTATGTGTTTATACACACACACATACTAGAATGAGACCCGTGCTTCACACATAGGTATCTAAGATTAGATGACTAGCTTTGAATTAAAAGTTGATTATTTTATAATATACAAAACATAGAAAGTATCATTTATCATCAATATATGAAAGAATATAGTTACATAAATTAGTCATTTTCTTCATGCTACAGACTCAAAGTTATATTTGTTTGATGAGTCTAGCACGTATACATAGGAATTAAACATATACAAAAACCCAACAGTTGAATTCCATTCATATAAACCTTGCATATATTTACTTTCAAACGTACATAATAGTAGCAGAGCATGAAACTGTCTTAAAATAAGAGGAACCAAGGTAGGAATAAGTCAGCAAGAACATAATATTGTAGATAGGACTTAAACTTGGTAATGGAAAGTAGTTTGGTAATATGTAGTTTCAAATCAAAAGCATATGCAGACATGGTTTATGTACAATGCAATGAAATAACAGAAAAATAATGAATTGAAATGAAAACTTAAGTAGCTGATAAGTTGAAATGTTCACACTTCCTTCCTACATTGTCTATCTTGATTCACAATGGTAGTGTTTGCGGTTATGTTTGCTACTTCCCGAATGCCTGCTAACAAATGAAGTGTTATTCTAATTTTTATAGAAAATTATATGGAAGTAAACGTGGATAGTTTTAATTTGTGAGTGATAGAGGCTTAAATAAAATCGGTAATCATGCTCTTCAATAAGATGTAAGATCCATAATAGAGCCACATGATGTTAAATTAAGGGTGGACATGAGGTAATTAACTTCATATCCATCCACAATTTAAATTTATTATCATTTAAGTTTATCATCATGGACGTTTGTCTTGTTTTTGCTATTTAAGTTTATTTAAGTTCATCATCATGCCGCACCAAATTATGAATAATCAAATTGAGGATGTGCATTTTCCTCCAAGTTTTAAAGTTCAAAAACTACTAAACTGCACAAGTTAACTTAAACTGTCCATTCTTTAGATCCAGAGCACAAACTAGTACTTTAAAATCAAACATTAATTTCAAATTAACATGATGAAGCTAAAATAGCAAATAAGAATAACTATAATCCAACTCCAGGTCGAAATATTTTCTAATTTATTCTGTATTGACAAATTTGTCACTGCTAATGGTTTTAATTTGCAAACAAAGCTGTTTAAATTATCGTCAAGTTCACCAAACTATGGCATCTTTACCAGCAGCACCAAAGGTTAGTTCACACGTAAATAGCAGTATCTGTGTATATGTGTGGGGTGTTTAACTTCAGAAATCATTTTTATTTGACAGGCTCTACAAGATTTGTGATACTTATTCAAGGGCAGAAAGTTGAAGATAATATGGTGGTTGAGAATGGTTAAAGAGATGTTGTCATACTTGATGAGGTACGTTCTATAGTGGAGTATTTTTATGAGCAACTAGTTAACAGAATTGGAGCATAGAAAATGACATATATTCATTTTTATCTTGACATAAAAAAGTGACTGCCATTGCAACAAGTCATACATATAAGTTCAGCTTCAACCCATGTATTTGACATTTTGTTCTTCACCAATTTCCTCCATTTCCATTCCACTTTTATGTTCTTCATTTGCTAGGTTTGCCGCCATTGCTGCAAATTTCTTTTACACTTACTTCGACAATATTATATTTGTTTATAGCACTATATATTTATAGTGCATCATCTGTTTTCATATTGCTAACTCTCCTCATCGCCTTTACCCCCAAAACCCTAGTTTTCTTGTTTTTCCTGCTGATCTAACCACAAATCATCGTTGCTTCTTCTCAAAGTCATTGCATCTCTATAAGATCGTAGGTAAATTCGTTTTCCTTATTGCAATTTAATAATTGAAAGAATGTATGTTGATTGGTCTGCGATTGTTTTGATTGGGAATTATCCTCCTGTTTCTTTAAGAAATTGAATAATTAATAAGATTGTAATTTGAATTTAAGCCCGCAACCGAAGTAAATTCATTGGTTTGCCTAACCATGAAATTATGGCCATCTCTTAGATCTGATGTTTAGGAATAATTTTTTTAAATGAAATTATTAATCAACAACTTCTTTATTTAGTATTGTTTCTTGAGTAAAAACAAATTTAAGAGTGTGTGATGCATATTGAATCCCTTTTCTGCTCGGTCATCAACCAAATTTTTTTAGCTATTTGTCTGCTTCATCCTTTCGTCCACTAAATGATCAATATTTATTTAATTGATAGCTTGAGGAACCATCCTCATTTTGGGAAAATAACTGGCAAGCATGCAAAGCATTGTGATATTCATGCGTTGGCTAAGTCCTTATCTGAACTAAGTGTTGGACGGCAATTGTAAGTTCACTTAACCTTTTTTGGTTGTGTATGGCTTATGCACATGGCTAAATTTATGATTGATTTATTAAAACAATATAAACTAAGTTTTTCTGAAAATACATTGGTTTAGATGATTACAATAATGATCTATATTTACATTTAGTTCAAGTATATAAATTTTATTTTACATGGACTCGTTCAAAAGGATGTTATTAAGTAATTTTATGAATAGAAAATAATTATTTATATTTAATCTTGTTGTTGTGAATATTATATCATTTCTAATTGTAAGTGTATTATGGCAAATCAAACAGAAATATTCTATCATGACCGAAATCGAAACTAAAAACAAAACTGTTGAAATTTCCAAAATTATCCAAAATCAAGAAAATTTTAAACAAACGATACCGAAACTGAGTCCTCAAGCCTTGATCTATATGTACAAAAAGAAAATGAATAAATATTACAGTTAATAAAATTAAATGATAGCGAGTGAGATGCAATGCTTTTTGAAATGCTAAAAAATTGATTATTAGTTGTAACAAAATAGAAATTGATGAAGTAGTGGAAATAAGAAGGGCAATTTTTCTATCTCAAAATGACACCATTGAATCATATGAAATCAGTTCCATAATCAAATACTGAAGATGCATTGATACTTGATTGAGAGTATTATCAAGATAAGGAGTCAGTGTACATAAATATGTTTTGCATTGTTAGTATACTACAACACAATGTAGAAGACTATAGTTGATTACTGGGAGAATTGAAGTTTAAAAGCAATTTTATCAGTGAGTGAAGAATCTAGTAGCAACCCAATGAGTCAATTGAAGTTTAACTATATTCCTAGATAACCATTTCTGTAACCTTTTGAGATAGTTATAAAATAAGCATAAGATAGACTTATAGACATATGGTTTTTCCTTTATTTCAGCGCAACTAAAATATTAATATGATTGGGTTTGAAAAATATATGTAAAAAATGAGCTTATAGAATATAGTTTACGAACTGAGCTTAGCTCTGTTAAAGTCGAGAACTGAGCTGTGCACAGTTTAAAAATTGAGCTGTGCACAGTTTAAAAATTGAGCTATGCACAGTATACTGAGCTCGGCTAGTTTTAACAAACTGATCTTAGCTCAGTTAAACAACTGAGCTTAGCTGCTACGGGTATATAGAGACTCATTAATATGTAAGTCCATTAATATCCAAGACCATTTGTTGTTTCTTTCCTTTCTTTTTCTTTCTTTCCTTTTATTTTCTTCCATTGTCAAACTTTGATCACCAAAAAATTTTTGCTACAGGATTTTTTTTACCGTCACATCAAATCAGCACACTACCTGGGAATCTAACTCTAAGCTATTTTTAATGGGAAGTGTTATTCACTATGGCCATTGTTGGATTAAGGCTGCATCTATCTGCCTTGCTTATTGGAAATATGCAGAATTTTCTTCTTGCTCTTAGAAGAAGGTGAGTTTGCTCGGAAAAATTTGGATTCAAACATATCATACATTATAGCTGATAAAAATGAGGACACATGCTTATATTTGTTGTAGCTGCTAAGATCTTATAAAGAATCAACATTTGAATCATGTCTTTCGATGCTTGTTTATATAGTATATAATGTTGATGGATACCAGTTTAGTTTATAAAAATATTCAATCAATAAGCATAGTAAGCTATCTCTTTCTACTTGTATATGTAGTTTTTTGATTCATCGTGGAAGTGTTTTCTCTTATAGTTTGAAACATACAAGATGTAAATTAAAATAACTATGTTAGCACAAAAATTGCATTGCTTAATTCTGATAATTTTATTTATTTATTTAATTTTGTTCTCGTAAGGCAATTGGATATGCAACTAAGGAGGCGAGACGTTGAAAAGTGGATAAGGCATTAACAACTACCAGTAGAATTAAGGAGGTTAGTTTACATGTTTTATCTTCCATTATAGAAGAACCAACTATTCCTATCTCGTTGGCATGTCATTGTAATTCGTGTATTTTTGTTCCATGGACGCATATTTTTTGATTCTCTACTACTTAGTTTAACTAATCACACCAGCTAACACACAGGGAAAAACCTAGAAAACTCAAATTGTACAACTTCCCCAACTGCATTTTATACACCTCATTACATGTTAAGTAGTTTAAGCTTTATTATGCTTGTTTGCAACCAAACATTCTATTGGTAAGCAGAAAAAAAATCTACCTATTTCTATTTCGTACTGCTCTACGCAATGAAAAAATATACCTAACTAATCTGAAAGAGCATGTTAAAATGTATTATATATAAAAACAATTCGAAATAAGCCCAAAACCAATACTCACCAATAATATGAATTAGAAAAAAAAACACCTCGTAGGAATATAAATGATCTTGCTAGATTATATTCCATAGCATTGCAAATGTAAAGATTTAGAGAAGTAACAACAACTTTTCTTCGGATCAAAGCCAATTTTTTTTCTCAAAGAAAAGAGACCTCGTTGAGTTCCTCAATGGATGTGAGATCAATTGGATATGAATTAAGCTATAAGATCAAAGAATGAGGTATACATTCGATGAATATCAAGTTCAAATCTTTTGTAGGAACAATTGAATGCATTTACAAAAGAAAAGGGAATAAAAAGTTTCATATCAAAATATGTCAAATTTTTAACCGAATTCAAATTGTAACTTTAACAATATGGAAACAATATAATAACTTGAAAAAGAAAATTTGCCAATCAACTTCGAAAAAGGATACCTTGATAGAATCGGCCTTTTATTTTTCTATCGCCAAACAAATTGAAGCCCTTTCCATCTCTTTTAACTTGCCCTATGCTTCTATCACTTTTGTAAATCTGTAATGCCCGTGAAAGATCATTTTCCTTGTTGGTCCAGATTTAAATAGGCGACAGCTCAAGCAAAGATTTTGGTATCTAATATCGATTTCAGTTACAAAATTTAACTTTTGAACCTTTTATTATTGAAAATGGATATTCTTTCTGGTATCCCAAAATCTGACACTGCCAAATTGACTATATTAGAGAAAATGATTTTTTCCTTATCTATTAACTCCCATCTATATTCTATCCATCAGACTAACGAAGCTAACTAAGAACTAAAATCACGCGCCTAAATACTTGACATAAAATGGAAAAAAGGAAAATAGAGCATAAACATGTGCGAACATTGAGATCGATTCATCATCTTTAGAGCCTATTTGGCAATGACTCAAAAGTGGTCAAAACCACTTAAAAGTAACTTATTTCATTTTTGGTATTTCCCAACTCATTTGTGCATATAATTTGTAGGTTTGTTTCAATATAGCTATAAAAACATAGAAGTCAATACAATAAAAGGAAGTGAAATTTGATTTGGGAAAATGATGTAGAAGGTGTTTCCTTTAAGATGATTTGATCCGCTAACAAATATCTGTACTCATTTTTAATTTTTAAGCCGGTTCATAAATACACATTCCATTTGATTTTTTGAACTAATTTTTTTAATCGTGTCACACATTGGTTATAGTTGGTTTGTTTAGTTAATAGGTGATGTAAATTGTAACCTTCTCAAGACTAATGATGTCTTCATTTTAACAAGCTTTGAAATTATGTTGTCTGCAGCCTTAGGCCCGTATATCATATCTCTAGATTATCATAAAAGGCAAAAATGGCAATTGACTTCTTTACATTTTGACTCTTTTTTACCAGCTGACTCCTTCTAACGACTATCACCTGGGGTTATCTTTCATCTAATTCCTATTTACTTAAATCTGCCTTAGAACCTTCCACCATGATAGTTCGTTTGTTGATCTTGAAAGCAAATATGATCAAATTCTAGCAGCGTATCACCACATCCTGCAAGTTAAGTATAATTTGCTTTCTGCATCATCAACTGTGTTTTTCTACTGACGTAACTAGATTATAAATGTAGGTTGAAATTTATCAAGAAATTGCAGCTCAGAAAAGTGAACTTGAAAGGACTGATCAGCAAAAAGAAAAAATTAGAGTCTTTAGTGGTTCATATGTGAAGAATCCTGCTACTGGGGAATACATTCCAATTTGCGTGGCAGATTATGTCTTGGGAAGGTTCATTTCTATAACTTCTAGCTGTTCATTCCAACTTTATGGAGAAATTATGCTATATAAATATCGTAATAAAAACATGTTATGTCATGGAAATATGCTTTTTTTAATTATAAATGACACTTCTTCCTTATGCTCTGCAACCTGTTCTTTCAGCAGTGCAGTGCAAGTAAACTAGAAGTTCAAATACGAGAAGTTATGCATAACTACTAATAATATATGTCCATCATGTGTTAACAATATTTTGATAATTTCTTTTTAACTTCCATACTTATTGATTCATACTCGACTATAATAACTTGCTAAGTGTTAAAATTATCTTTTTAAATAATCATGCATTTAGTAACATTAGATCATTACTTAGATGTATGCACATATTGTTTTCCTTTCAGTGTAAGTGGTGTGTTTGTGTCAATTTAAAAGTGATATTCCAACAAACAATAGCCTACTAGCACCAAGACTAAAGATAAACTAATTCAGTTACAAATGCCTAAATAAACGAGCATAAAAAAGAAAAGGTTAAAAAAAGAGAACTTTCAAAAGCTGATTTACAAATTAAGATAAGCTTCAACTAGTCCTTAAAGCTATCCATATCTCAATGAACTATAGATATAACTAATATAACCATATCTTTTCAGTGCAAGTCGTGTGTCTCTAAACTGTCTTCTCAATGAACTATAGATATAAATAATATAGTTTGACAAGAAAAAAAGACTGAGTAAATACCATATGCGGTAAATTCACAATGATCAAAAGTTCCATCCATACTCAGCAAATATAAGCCAGTTACTTAGGACCTTTATTACAATACTCTATAGCTAATACCTACCCTTGATTGTACAATAGTTGTTTATAGATAACCATAGAGAGTGTGTTTTCAATTGGTTACTTTGGATTACAACCTACCAATTCACCTGCCATTTTTGTAATAAATTTTTTAACTCACTCACTTGCAGACATGATTATGATTTTCCATTATTTCAAAATCTTATGAATTAACTCAATCATGATCCATATCATTTCAATGAAAATTATTGTTAATTTTGATGGTTATAAAATTATCTATGTTAAGTTTTCGTTTTCTCTTGGTCATTATCGACCATGCTACAATTGCAATGTTTGCAAATCTATGATTTTAGATGCCAAAAGCGAGTAATAACTTTATCTAATGATCAATGATAATATTATTGTTTTGGAGACTATCCATTTTCTTCCAATTTATTAAATACATCTAGCCAGAAGCTTTATAAATCCTAGTAACTTGCATGCCATTGCCATTTTCATTTTCCCAAAGGACAATAAGCCATATTTGGTTAAAGGAATGGGAAAAATAGTGTAGAGAATAAGGGAAAGAACACCAAGAATGTCATCTATGTCCTTAGTTCCATCAGTAAAAGTACTTGCATATACATAGAGAGGTGATGTTCCTATATCTCCATAGACTACTCCTATGATTTGAAATGCATAATGCATTGTTATTGCCCAACTTGCCTGCCTATCTCAATTTTCAGACTTATGTTACTAGTAAATTTACGCACTTAACTAACTCTTATATATCATGTCGAATTATTATACACATTGAGTGATAGTTTGGAAATATATTACGGTTATTATTTTTCTGCTGAAATATACGCAATAAAAACCTGATTGAACAAAAGACCTTTTTTTAGCATATTCAAAACTGTTTCCTACATTTTTCTAGTAGAATATCGTCGTTTTCAGTTTTTGTTTGTTGAAGCATGGTATATAATATGTGTTCGATGCTAAGGTTATATACTTGTATTAGTCAATCGCCTACTGAAATAGTATGATGAATATTTAGTGTTTGCATTATGAATTCGATTTACCTTTGTGTACACTTTTGATGAATTGATTCTCAAGCATTACTTTTACTTTACAAGTAGATAGATGACTGTGACGCAAAAAAAGGTTACAACGAGTTATGGATCGAAGTTTTTTTACGGTAAGAACTACTATTTGGTTTTAACGTATGTACTACTTGCTTTTGTTTTGCTATTGCTACTTGTTCTATATATTTTTTGAACTATTAATGACAATCTATTCATGTTTGGTGGAAGAATATTGTGTATTTTGATTATGAATTTCATACGTTGGTCATCGAATATGTGTCCAAAATGTGGTGTGGAAATAATATGTTGATTTTGTAATGTGATATTGGTATAATATACTAATTTTGAAATGTGGTATATATGCACATTGTGGTGAATTTTTGCTGAAATGGAATTAAAACATTCCATAGTGTTTTTAAAACGCTGTTAAAACATTCCACAACGTTTTTTAAACACAGTTAAAACATTCCACGGCTTTTGAAAAGCGGTTAAAAACATTCCACGACATTTTTAAAACGCCGTTGAAAGTTTTAACAGCTTTTTTAAAATGGTGTTAAATTGTATCTAAAAACATAAAGTACGATCTATTGCAACAATGAAACGCTGTAAGTAAATCTCACAGCATTGAAAAATTGCTATAAAATCTTATCTTAGCACGAAACAAACGCTAAGAAATATCTCTAACTGCACACAACCAAACGCTGTTAAAAAGTTTCATGACACCAGGGAAATGCTATTAAAAAGGACATTTAACAGCGTTTATTTCTTGTCATTGTATATTTCTGACATATAACTGCTTGTCGATATACAACGTATGTAAAAACGCTGTTAAAAGCTTTTATAGCATTTTTAAAACGTTGTTAAAGGTCTTGTTTGTTGTAGTGGAGCAATCTTATGTTCTTGGCACCATCTAGAGAATTCTTCGCAATTGAATTGGAGTTCGTTGTTTGATATGATCTTCTGTGGAACCCCATACCTGCATAGGATGTTTCGAATTAGGAAGTTTATCACTTTGGCAGATGAAATCTTATTCAAGGGTTTCGTTTCCACCAATTTGGTGAAATAATCCACTTCCACTATGGCGTATCTTGCCTCTCCTCAACCCATGGGGAGTTCCCTGATCAAATCAATCCTCCAAATTGCAATGGGTTAAGGGTTGACCATTTTGGTCAGACTAGTATGTGGTAGTCCTGGGATTTTGGCGAATCTTTTGCATTGCCTAGCATTTTTTAGCAAAGTCCTTATCATCTTTTCTTAGTGTGGGCTAAAAATATCCATATCAGAGAACATTCTTGGCTAGAGTTTGCCCTCTGGTGTGATTGCCACATCATCCTTGATGGATGTTACTAAGAATATCTTTTGCTTTATTCCCAACAACACACCTTAGTAATGGATAGAAAAACCATAGTTGTACAATATGCTGTTCTGAATGGTGTAGTGGGATGCTTTCCTTAGGATCCTCCTGACTTCATTTTGTTCTATGGGTAAGGTTCCATCTTGTGGGCATCTGATGATGGGGGCCATCCATGTCTCATCTCCATTGGCGATTGCTGTGATTTGAAGACACTTAAAACTTGGTGTGGTTTGATTTATGACATGGGTTGCCCAAGCGTTGGTCCAGTCCTTACACTTGCCTCTTTGGTGAGGGCATCTGCTTCTTGATTTTCTCCTCGTGGGATGTGTTTTTTTACATGGTAATCTAGCACATTGAGGAGGGTTTTGGCCTTTTTGAGGTAAGACGTAAGCTTTTATCCATTGGTCTGGAATTCTCCTAAGATCTGGTTCACAATCAACTGAGAGTCACTTTGAATACATACTGACCTAACTCCTATCTCTTTAATGATCTCTAGGCC
The DNA here is from genome assembly GCA_030765085.1 of Allium cepa. Taxonomy (NCBI): domain Eukaryota; kingdom Viridiplantae; phylum Streptophyta; class Magnoliopsida; order Asparagales; family Amaryllidaceae; genus Allium; species Allium cepa. Next base: position 450,359,111 of record CM060931.1, read on the forward strand.
AGTTATCACTGCTTCGTATTCAGCTTCATTATTGGTTGCAGTGAATTCTAGTCCTAGTGCACAACATAACTTCCTTCCTTGGGGTATGACTATTATGACTCCTACCCCCGAGCTAAGCTCATTCGACTCTCCATGAACGAAAAAATTCCATTTGACTACTTCTTTAAATTTTACTTTCATCTCGTCATCTCATATTGCAAATTCAGCTATGAAATCGGCCAAGGCTTGTCCTTTAATTGTGGTATGCGGATGGTAGATGATGTCGCATTGGCTTAGCTCAATGCACCACTTCAGTGGACACCCTGACGTATCCGATTTATGCAGAACTTGTCTCGGGAGTTGATCCAGCAGAACCTTAATTGAGTGAGATTGGAAGTAGGGCCGCAATTTCCTTGATGTTATGAGCAGATAGTAAACCAAATTTTCGATCTTAGGGTATCTAGCTTTTGTGCCTGTGAATCATTTGCTAATAAAGTATACCGGACTCTGGATATGATCATCTTCTCGCGTACTAGTGCTACACTTAGGACATGGGATGATACAGCTAGGTACAAGTAAGGGCTCTCTCCATTCATCGGAATGTAGAGTACTGGAGGCTTCTGCAAATGTTCGAGTAGATTTTGGAAGGCAGAGTAGGACTCGCCAGTCCATTCAAATTTTCCTTTGTCAATTTTGAGGGATTCAAAGAACGGGACACACCTATCCGTTGCTTTGGATATAAATTTGTTCAAAGCGGCTACCTTCCTATTTAGACTCTGCATTTCCCATCATGTCGCTGGGATTTTGACATCATTCAAAGCTTGTACCTTTTCAGGATTCGCCTCCATTCCTCTAGCATGTACGATAAAACCTAAGAACATACCCGATGACGTCCCGAAAGAACATTTTAGTGGGTTTAGCTTCATTTGGTATTTGCGCAATACTTGGAGCATCTCGTCTAGGTGGCTTGATCCACTGCTCTTCTTGGCTTGACAAGCACATAGTCAACATAGACTTCCATGGAGTGACCAATTTTCCATTCGAACATTTAATTAACCAAACGTTGATAGGTAGCACCAACGTTTTTAAGCCCGAAGGGCATGACCATGTAACAGTGTAGGCCTAGGTCCGTAATGAAGCTAGTGTGTTCTTGGTCTGGCGCATGCATAGGAATCTGGTTGTATCCCGAATACGCGTCCACAAATGACAATAATTCATGCCCTGCGATTCCGTCCATAAGTCGCTCGATTCGGGGCAAAGGGAAACAATCCTTGGGGCAAGCATCATTGAGGTTAGAGAAGTCAATGCATGTTTGCCACTTTCTATTAGGTTTCTTCACCATCACCAAGTTGGAGATCCACTCCAGCTAAATGCCTTCACGGACGAAACCATTGGCGAGCAGGTTCTTCACTTCCTCGTTGAGACCAGTTGATCGCTCTATCCCCATGCTTCTTTTCTTTTTCTTGATAAGGACCTTGATTGGGTCTACATTAAGAGCATGGCAAGCTATTTCTGGTGATATTCCTAACATATCCTTGTGTGTCCATGCGAATACATCCAAGCTCCTTCGCAAAAATCCTACCACCTGAACTTTGAGGTCCACATTTAGTTGAGAACCTACCTTTAAAAGCTTTGTTTTGTCATGTTCGTCTATTGTCACATGCTCCATAACCTCAACATGCTTGGCGTTGACCTCCTCCTCTTTATCTCTGGGGTCCAATTCATTGAATGGGTCACTGGTATATTTAAGAGGAGGGGCCTTCTTTGATTGCTATGCTTTTGAATTTTTGGCACAGAGGATGACCCCCATCCCTTTTCCCTTTTCCTTTTTCTTATTTTGGCAAAGTTCATTCATATAACAATCGCAAGGCGCATATTGTTCTCTTTCCACCTCACCTATTGCATTGCAGGTCGTGAATTTCGTCTTCAAGCACTACGGTGCTAATACTATTTGGAAGTCTGACAATGTGGGTCTTCCTAAGAAGGTATTGTAGGCAGAGTGCCCGTCCACCAGTATGAATGTTTGCTTCCGCATAACTAATTGGAGATGACTTCCGAGCTTAACAAACAAGTCCAGTTGTCCAAGCGGCATTGTGGCCTCTCCGATGAATCCATGTAAAGGTTTATGGCACGGAGATACATCTTTTATTGACAACTTCTTTTCATTGAATGCATGTTTGAATAAAATATTCATCGAGGTTCCTGTATCGACCAAGATGCGAAAAACCTCAGCCAGGCCGATCCAGGCGGAGATAACCAGGGGGTCACTGTGAGGGTACTGTTTTCCAACCATATCTTCATCATTGAAGGTTATATTAATTCTTTCTCTCCACTTTGTGATGCGACCTTCAGTTATGGAATGAACGTACCCTTCCCTATCCTTTCAGGACTTTCTGTATCTCTATATCTCGGCCCAACTTCTATCAGATATATGCTGGCCTCCAGATATGTTGTGGACAGTTGTCTTTTCTTGGATAGAGAGGCTCGCACCTGTTCCTTCCCTATTATTTCCTTATGGAGGTTGTCCAGATCCTTAATGGGCTAGAACAGGAGAGTTGTAGTCTTTCTACACGTACCGCTTCAGCTTCTTTTTTCGAATATATTCTTCAATGAGATCCCGTAAATGTTGGCATTCTTCGATGTTATGTCCATGAGACTCATGGAAGTGGCAACATCTCCCTATTCGAATGTGGCCTTTGATTCTTTTTTATATGGAGGGCGTTTGTATTTCAACTCGTGATGAGTAGCTACGTAGATGTTCTGAACTATGTCGTTCAAAGGTATGTATGAGTCAAATCTTGGTCTGGGTCGGTATCACCGCTTAATGCCTTATACACTCCCAGTATTGCCTTGGTTACCTCTTTTAACTTCGCTATTCTGCGTGTTTCCTTCCACTCAGGATGGAGCACCCACGTTTCCTTGGATGTTGAAGCTTTTGTTGGTTGCTGCTATGTCGGTAGGCCACCGTATCCTCCGATCTCATGTATGTACTTCCCAGCCTCATGAAAGATTTCCTGAAGAGTTAGGGGTTTCTCCTTTTTCAACCTTCTTGCGAGTTTGGAATCTAGGTGGATGCCTCCGCATAGTGCCATCAGTGTAAGCCTCGCATCGATGTCCTGCACCGCTGCCGCGGCAACGTTAAAGCGGGTAAGATATTGTTGTAGCGGTGTTTTGCTTTTATTTCACATCTGATAAGGAATAGGCATCCTTGGGCTATTCCACGTGGATTCGAAATTGAATTATGAATCTTTCCTTCAATATTTCCCAAGAGCTAATAGAGCTATGAGGCAGGTGACAAAACCATATGGTTGCTAAGTCTAACAAGGACAATGGGAAAAATTTACACCGCACACCCTCTATTGCTCCATTCATGATCATGTGTTGAGTGTAACGCTGTAAATGGATGACTGGGTCAGACGTTCCTTTGTAAGGATTCATGGTAGGCATCTTCCATTCCCGAGGAGCGGTTGTTGTTTCTATGTCCCTGGTGAATGGGTTGGACACCCTTACTCCTACGCCTCTTTGTGTTGTTCACGCCTGAGATACTCCCTGAAGAAGCATGTCATTCTTTCCTCATATTCTAGGGCAGTCTTAGGAGAAGTGGAGGCTTCCCTTCGATATTGATGACATCCTGAACTTTGGTTGAGATTATATTAGCGATGATTGGCTCGAAGCATGACAAGATCAATTATAGTCGGTCCTTACATGGTGCCCCTTGGCTAGGCCAAACTCCTTGGCCTCTCTCGGACCCGGCTTCGGGCTGAGTCCTGACTCGGTTTCGAGCACTTGAATCATCTTGATTGAATTCCTAATTCGAAGGGGGTCTGTTCCGCATACAAGACTCCCCAGATTAAGATTCATTTCGAGATTCTATGTTGTGAGTGGACTTCTTCGTGACCCTTAAGCGTGTCATGAGCTGATCCACTAAAGCTTTTTGATGTGAAGCGAAGCGGATGATCATATCATTCACAAACCTATCTAAGTCATCTCGGGTGACAGCTGAACTTGGTAGCTGAGCATGTGTGGCCTGGTTTCCTTGATCCTCTTGGATGAGATTGGGCGTACTAGTAGTGGCCACGCTCTTATCCTCGTCAGCATTCCTTCTGGAGGGAGCCATGCTTTAATGATGTGTTAAGGTTGGAAGGAGAGTGGGTAAGAGAGGTCGTCCCTTGTTAGTGAAAGCACCAAAAATGTTTGCACAAAATTGGGCAAACACCTCCGAGTCTCAATCTAGTCAAGTTGTCTTTAGGTTGTTTGATATGCTATTTTATGTGTCTCACTGTGTCACCAAGTAATCATTATAGTCATAGAACAATTCATAGGCTCAAAATAGGAAAATAACTTATAGGTAGTGGATCATACAAATTTTTATAGTGGTTCGGCTAGAACATGCCTACGTCCACAGTCCATCTTATTATTCCTCTTTGATTCGCTTATAGATAAAAATATGATTGGAAATGGAAAAACTTAGAGTAGCTGGAATGATTGAATCTCGGTAGAGTTTTTACTTTCTTTTTTTAACATCCCCGTTGTTGTTGAGAAGCTCTGGTATTTATAGAATGAAGTTGTGAAGTGTGCAGGTTGGGTTATAGCACTCTAAATCTTGTCCGGTATTTGGGCAGGAGGATTTGGTCCGGCACATGGTTAGCGAACTTGGCCTGCTTGATCATCACTACATCCAACCTACTTGGAGATGCTCATTTTTCGAACACGGCAAACCTGGGTACCGGACCAAATGTTTGGTCCGACGCTTTGGTGCTATGCTGAATCAAATATTCGGTCTGCCATTTTAGAAGATGCTGAATGTCGCACCAAATATCTGGACCAGCATTTCATTGGATGCCGGACTAAATATCTAGTCCGGCATTTCAAGGGATGCTGAAACACATATTTGGACCGACATTTTAAAGGATGACGGACCAAATATCCGGTCTGCCATTTCAGGGAATGCCGGACCAAATATTTGGATGGCCATTTCAGGGGATGCTGGACCAAATTTCTGCTCTGGCATTTCAAGGGATGTCGTAAGCTGGAAGCTTTCTATAACATAAGCTCTAGCCTTCCACTCTCCTATCTGTCTTCTCAGCTTTCTCACGGCTCTTGTGTGTTGAAAAACCGAGCCAACAGAAGAAAAAATCAAGTCAGTCTTCCTGCATGCTGTAAGCCAAAATCAAGTCCATCCTCACGCCAGCCACTCAACACTTCTTGCCACTGCTACACTTTCCACCTTTGGTTGGTAGTTTCTGCTTCTTTTAAGGTGAAGTGTCATTGTCGGTAACATCAATGAACACTTTGGTGGAAATGTTCTCCTCTTCCTTTGAGACTTTCTCAAAAGAGCCTCCTTGTGCTTTGCATTTTCTCGATTTTCGAGAACTCTTTAAAGACTTGATTGCCTCCACCTTTTCCTTTTTAACAGCAATGAAATCATGCTGAGTCTTCTATGGCTGCTCCTTCTGCATTTCCTTCTCCTTGGCTTCTACGGCAATTATATCACCTTCCAAAGACGTTGAAGGTCCATCCAGGCCATGGAGCACAGCTATCTTCTCGGCTTCTGGCCCTAATTGCGAGCTAGGCGCTGATGTGGGAACTGGAGTAGGAACAGATACAGCCATAGAAGATTCGAAAATGGCAGCAGGAACGGGCACCGAAGTAGCTGGCGCGTCGACAAGAATAGTGGATGGACCTATAGGATCAAAAATGAAAGCATTAAACTCCTCTTGCTCTTGTGGCATAAGTTGGAAGCTCCCAAATCGGGAGAAACATGGACATTACCTGCACCAAAGGAAAAATCATGAATGGCAACCTCGAACTCACCACCTTTTCCTTCTTTTGAGGGATCCACCACATGATGAATAATATCAAATCCTGAACTCGTTGACTAGTCGTGCAGCTGCACTAATGGTTCGCCCATGCCAGAGATAAAAGGCCCGGTAAGCACGTCGGTGTGGTCATCAAGGCAGCATCGGTGGCCTCCTTCTCTCATTCTACTCAGAGGATCTCCTGGCCCTCGAGTAGTGCTCTCTTGGATTCATCGTTAAGACAAGCATCTCGCAATTCTTGATCTGAATAAATGTCATTACTCTAAGCAAAGAGAGATAAGATATCTTCCCAAACAAGGGCTAGAGTGAGCAGATATTTTGAGCTAATATAGCTGAGGCTCCCCTAATGCAATAAAGAGTTAGCATAAAAGTTCAAAATTGTCGCTTCCAACTTCTCCATTTTCCTGTCGACGGCATGTTGGAGGTCCAAGTAATCCGCTTTCACCGTAGCCTTCTCAATTTCAGAGGTAATCCTATCGGCACTAACATGCATGACCTGAGTTTGTGGCTTGGCAATGGTCTCGGCTTGGTCGGAGATAATTTATTGTGCCCTTCAATAATTAAATCATGGTCTGCGATGGTTCTATTTGAGCTTCAATGATGGCATTGCAAGCAACCACTTCTTTTTTTATCTTTTCCTTCTCCGCATGAGTCTTTTTAATCTTGTCCCTCGAGACAATCTCAACTTTTTCATGCTCCTCCTTCAAGTCCTTCATCAGATTGGTGGTTCTCCTACTTTCACGAAGCGTCGCCTCCTTCTCTCCCTCCAAATATTTAATCTTAGCATCCCGATCAACCAACGCCTTCTCAAAATTGTCTTTCTCGGATTCAAAGAAAGGGTTCTCCTGATAGTTATTTCTATTTGTATCAGCCAGTTGTTTGCATAGCTTATCCAATTTTTCGGCCTATTCTAGTCGTTCTAGATAGCTTGGAGATGCGGCAAGAAAGAATCCCAGCGAATAGGGTGGAGATCTAGGTCAAACTTGACCCCCTTTAAGAACCAACCTGGAAGCGCTGCCTCAAGCTTATGAGTGCCCGAAGGAAGAACATATGCAGGCCTCCGGCAGGGGTGAGAGGCACAAGTAGCGGCATAAATGAGGGAAGAGGATGAAATATGAGCTAGGTGCAGAACTGGGGCGGAAGTGATGGGAGTTTCTTGGCACACGGAAGAGTGTTTTGAATCAAGCTCTGAGGAATGGGGGTGATAATCAAAGTTTTACTTCTTTGATGGTTCATCTCTTTCCTCAAGAGATCTTCTTTTCTTATACCCGCCTTAATGTCAATGAGCTCGATCTCTCTCTCTTCCTGGTGACGAGTTTCAGCCTTGAGTCCTTTCGTCCGCATGTACTCTTCTTACGTCTCTTAGGCTTGATGGCGGCTGGAGAAGCGCTTGGGGTATCGCTGTGAATCGGTGTAGTCTTCGAAGTCATCGTAAAAACCTCGCCCCTCATCATACCTAGAATGAGGCATGCATAAAATGCATTAGAAGCATAACATAAGCCAAGCAAATATATGAAGGAATGGAAATAAGTGTAATCCTAGTGCAATGTGTTGTGTGTTTCTAATATGGGCCTAAGACGTCGTCACAAATCGGAACGAACAATTGTAGTAAGTGGGATCGGACTGACTCCAATTATTGTAGGCAGGACCAAGCTAATTGTCGATGTAATATTGCCCGAACAGGAAGGCGTCGTATAAAATTTAAAGTCCCCTTTCATAAGTGCGTCAAAGTCGGCAAAAACATCGTTGAAATCACTGAACCCCATTCCGACTTCCTTACTCCGATAATCTTGATGTCTTCCGGTTTCGAGGACTTTGCCTTTGCCACTTGCATCGTAAGGAGGTAGACTCAGGAGATTGGGACTCATTACTAGAGTTTCATTGCAAGACTTCGGGTCTTCACCCTCAGATTTTAACGAGAAGTAATCACTAGCAGCAGACTCATAGCTAATACTCTCGAATTCTCCTTCTTCTTTCTCTAAGTCCAGCACAACTTTGCCTTCTCTATGCATGAACTTGTTTTCTGCTTCCTCTGGGAATGGGGGCATTCTAATCGAACTGCTCAGTCCAATCACATCAGCTCTTCCTCCTCACGGGCCTTACTGGTTGATCCCCTGGATGGGCTACCTCTCTCTTGACCTTCCTCAAAACCATGGGATGAAGAAGTGGATCTTGTGTGAACCCTGGATTGGCCAGGAGAGGGAGTTTCAATCTAAATGGCAGATCTACTCAGAGCCAATAGTCTGTATCGACGTATGTTCTTATCGGTCAGTAGAACTTTAACGCACCTCTCCTCGGCGTCGATAGCCTTTAAAATTCAGTAAAATTCATCAAGAGTGACATACTTATTCGGCCTTAGGATAATCGCAAAAGATGTGTAATTAGTTAGAAACTCAATTGCAACGCTTCGAAGCTTGACAAATGAAAAAGAGAAGTTTACCCCCTTGTCGTCCACCGACAGTTGAACCCCTCGGGGCATCTAACGAAAATGTACTGCGTCTTGAACCGTGATAAGTTGCTTTGCAACTGTAGGACAATTTTTCGATTTTTTTGAGCCTCAAATATAATCAAAGAGAGACACTCATCCCTCCTCTTGAACGCCAAAAAATACCACAATTCATCAAAACTTAGAGCGTGGATGAACGTCCGCATGAAGAGGACATGCAAGCAAGTAAGGATGGCGTAGCTATTTGGATGAAGTTGGAACGGGGCAATACCCAAGTTCGAGATGGTCTTACATAGAAAATAGTTGAAGGGAGGCACGGCTCCGCTCAGACACATGTATCGATGGCAAGCGGTATACCCCAAAGGGGCATGGGGTGAATTCGTCTTTCATCGGCAGACGTACATCCTCTTCGGGAATTCCGTGTTGCATACAGATATTATGAAGAAGCTTGGCAGAAACCACCGACGAATCTCTCTCATGTAGATTAAGCAGAACTCTAAAGTTGAGGGGAGTACGATCCACGATCAGCCCAACCAGGACTAACTCGCCGCATTAAGCTTGTGAAGTGGGTGATGACTTGGCTTCTAAGAGCATCGGGCTTTGGCCGCTTGACTTACGATGCATGGATGGGTACACTTCATTCTATATAAAAGAACTCACATCCTAAAACGGTCGGGTAAATCTATCCTAATTTCATTAGTTTCCCCTAACACACTTGAATTCCGAAGAAACACTAGCCGGTAATCGACACATCAGATTTCAAGTGTGAACTGGGACAAGTGCAGTGTGCTATCTATATGGGATAAACTCGGTGCTCAATACACTACAAACGTTCAATCCCATGTAGATAGTTCGTTAACAGTGGAGGAAGAAAGGAACTTCCCGTGTTAGTTCGTTTCTCCTTTTTTTCTACTTCCGTACACTAACCCATTATCGATCCATGATTGACAACGGATCCGTTGTCTGAAGCAACATGGAAAGCTCTTCTCACTACAGGGACACCGAGTGTGGGATAAACAAACAGGATAAGCCAAAATTCACTGGAAGAATCGCGATCGACCGGTGATATGTTGTGCGGTGGTATCTATGAAACCGGGCACAAGCCAATTCTGGTCCAACGGTCGAAGATAGCAAAATGCGTCGAGCATTGGACCATGGCGCAAATGTCGTTTCAGGAAGAAACTCAAGACCGGATTGGCTATCTCGACCAATCAAACCTAATCAACTTGAACTTCTTATAATCAACGTTGCTAATGGAAACTAGTCATTAAGTCATTACACTATCACAATAATTAGCAAACCTATTCAGCGAACCCACCTCTAACTAAATTCAAGGGCATAGGAAGTATCAAAATCAAACTTGAAAAGCTATATAATGGATAGGTGGTGAGCTAACTTCAGATCGACAACAAGGTAAAGTCAGGTACAGTTCAAAAGCGAGCAAGGGCTTGGATTCAAGCGAGGTGATAGGTCAGCTAGGGTTTCATGAAATAGGCAAGTGCTTGGATGGATCAACGGTGAGTGGATTCAAACGAAGTGAGGAATCAGGTCGAGAAGACGGTTGAATCGCTTGGAGATGAGTTTCTCAAAGATTGGATTGCTTGAAGGCTCTATTGACTCGGGTCAAATGAGGATAGGTCGACTCTGGCAATGTATATAAGCAAGCAAAAGATAGCAAAAAAATTTGCATAGTACAAGGTTCGTCTACGACCCATCATGGATCGCTGGTGACCCAACCTAACCTACAAATTAAAATAAACCAAGAACTTAGGTCGTTGGTGACCCATCCCACACAGATCGCTAGCGACCCATTAAAAATAAATAACTAAGTAAATATAGAGAGAAAGAGGAAAAGAAACTTCACTTATTCTTCCCGAACTCGATCTCTTATGACCGTTTATCATTCCGAAGCATGTCGGGAAGCTACAAGCCGAAATGTGATATGCTGCGACAAGTAGTAGCAGTCAGAACCAAAGAAAGATGACCAATAACATTGGGTTAACATATTCCTAAAGATCTAATGCAAACACTTAGAGATCGATGGATGGATATTTAGAGTGGTAACTTCCAGAGCACGCCTTGTTTACCACGAAGGCATACTCTAAGGGGCAAATGTTATCTGGGTTTCTAACCCAGCAGGAACCAATAAGAAACAGAGAAACCTCGTGTATGCAGGATGGTTCACAACTTAACTGGAAAAGCTAGGACAAGGAATTAACAAGGGCCAAGCTATATGACTAAGGAAACGACTGGGATCAACGAGGCTGAGGGATCAACATTCTTTTAGTTCAATCGGCAGCTAAGCGCAAACAACTAGTGAATTGCCATCAAAGTGAAACAGCTACGACAAAAGACTATGAAAACATCTCTAATTCCAAACCCCAGAAATATCCTAAGTGCCTGGATCATCAGCAACCCATACCTCTCCACAAACCTTCAAACAAACTAGCCAAAGAGTAGTACGAAAAGAGGCCAAGACTTTGGCTCGCAAAACGAACCGAGTCTGTGGGTCGCCAACGACTAGGCCTATCAATGAATACCCGAAATATCCGAAATCCGTCCGCATCCGTATCCGAAAACATGAAAAATATCCGATATCCGAAAAGCGGATGCGGATATCCGATATCCGAAACATATTTCGGATACGGATACGGATATGGCTGTATCCGTATCCGATAAATATCCGTCCGGTTTGAAATTAAATATTTATATATTAATATATTATTTTATATTCATAAATTTAATACAAATACACTATTTATTGTACGGATTTTGTGTGATTGGATTACCTATTGTTAATTTGATGTAATTTATGTATTACAAGTATTTTTCACCTTTTTTTTAGTCAAAAAAATGAAATATGCATTATATTGATTAATTTTCGGATATTTTCGGATACGGATATGGATATTTTCGGATATCCGAAAATATCCGTATTCGCTAAGCCGGATACGGATATTTTCGGATATCCGAAAATATTAGCGGATACGGATACGGATAATATTCAACGGATATTCGCGGATATCGGATACGGATTCGGATACGGATTTTCATTTTCGGATACGGATACGGATACAACGCTATCCGTATCCGACTGCGTCCGTTTACAGGCCTACCAGCGACCCATGGATTTTCCTCGTTTTGCAAGCCAAATTCTCCCGAGGTCGTTTCCTACCTACCTGCGAGCTGGTGTTGGAGTGGCCTGGCCCAAAGCTCTTCAATTCATATAAATACCATCTACCGGCAACATAAACTTGATCTTTTCCAGAGTGGTTGTTGAAGCTCTACTAAAATTACTCTTCACTCTCTACCTCCCTCACAACAATCTCCAAAGGAATTTACTATGATTCTCCAGTGGATTCCAACTCTGGGGATTCAATCTAGTTAAAGATAATCAAAGCCTTTTAATCAAACATCTGTTATAATAGCAATCAGTCTTTAATAAAACTATAAAGTGCATGTAGGTTTCATTAACAGCCAAAACACTATAAAAATTCTCTGACTATGTTCTGTTACTGTTCTTTTTCTATATCTATTATCTTTGATATTGCTCTGTCAGAATAGGGCTGGTGCTTTCAAATTCAAACCACGATATTGGTCCATTTTTGGATCAACGATATATTTTCTCATTTACTTTCCCTTACCCTCACTATTTAACTTCCTATTTCTATTCCTTTTAACCTTTAATTCCTTACCTTATTTCAAAGGACTATCTATACCCTTTTTATTTTAAATTATGACTTGTCCATATTTTCATTTCTTTTTATTTCTCGTTCGTTTTACTTATATTGTGCATATTCTTTTCTTAGACATTTTTTCACATTTATAATTCTTTTAATTTATCCTTAAGGATATTCTGTATTTTAATGCAATAGAATTACATTTTTTTATTTCTTTGTTAAACCACCGATATAATTTTCTTCCTGTTATCTTTCTTAATGTTAAGCTACTGCTGACTGTCTGTTAACTTTAATTGACAGTAATTAATGTTAGTTAATCATTATTATTTCTTTAAATACATATATAATTACTTTTGATCCTAAAACTTAAAACGTTAATAACTTTTTCGTGTTAACTCCAATTGAATAACTTTATATATGAAAGTTGATCAGAAAATTGTCATAAGCACAATGGTGCAAGTTTCATAGCCAAATTTTGATGCTTTTAAAAATTCTATTTTTTATGTTATCGTTTATTAATTAATTGTCGAAAAATTATGGGGTGTTACATTCGTATAGGCCCAAATAGGTCCGGGTTCAACCTAGCCGGTTTTATTTTCCACCGGTACACTAGTGGGCACCACCGATCCATCGGTTGTCGTATTTATACTATGCATTTTTATTTTTATTATTTGTTTCATTTCCATTGTTATTTAATTTGATTTCTAAGTTTGTATTCTTCATTTTCCTTTGTTTATATATGTCATGCATGAAATTATAGTTTCAAGTTTCATATTCAAGCATATACTAATCTAAACACAATTCGAAGTAATATATATTCATCTAATCTTATACTAGTTTACTATTTACTTTAATTAGTCATAATTTCTCAAATTGAACATGTGTATCCATAATTAAATTCCTTATTAACCCTAAATTAAACCCTTAAGATTGATTTAATATTAAAATGCATTATACACAAGTAGAAATAATCCATTTACCAAATCAATGCCCAATCCTCAAAATTGCTCACTTGTTTGGATTGTTGTGTTCACCAAAATCATGATTTTGCAACCAATTTGCTATTAGGTTATAGCCTTGGTCTTCCCTTTCGATTTTCCATAGGTTTTGTTGAATTTCTTTAAGAATCAAGTAAGGTATCGAGTTTTGAAGTTTTGTAATTTAAATGGAAAAGGGGTTTCAAAAGTAGATAGGAAAGATGAAGTGGAATGGCATTACGTATGTGAATTAGTTTTTATGTCTGGAAGGAAAACTCTCAACAGCCAATTCAAACTCAAACTTATAAACCTGACCCAAAACCCAATTACGGTCCAACACCTATCTTGCCTGTATCTCCTCCATATAATCTCCAAATCAAACAAGTCAATATACAGTGTAATAAAGAAAAACAAACCGGACGCAATGGCTCAAATCCTATTATCAAATTCCAAAGTTGGAAATATGACCCTTTTGCCCCTCTAAAAAATTAATTAAATTAATTAAATTACAAATTTAAAACTAATATTATTAAATATTAAAAATACTATAGTATTACAAAGGAATTTTTTAAAATATAAAAAGTCGCATTAATATCCTGAAGGTAAAATTTGTTTACAACAATAGAAGACATAATACGACCTTAATCACCGATCTAGTATTACTTTTAATGAAGACAACTCTTCGAACAGTTTGCTCTTAATTGAAAACTAATTTCATATGACTTTTCATTCTCATTTTATTTTTCTCATACATACATATGTGCTTGTGCATAAACATTTAATTATATACATACATACACACACAAAGACACACATACACACACATATACACACACACATATATATACATATACATATATATATATATATATATTAGTATGTATGTATATACATATACATACATATACATACATACATACATAAATACATACATACATACATACATATATATATATATATATATATATATATATGCGTGTGTGTGTATGTATAATACAACAACTTGGAATTTTGGTCATTTGATCTTTAATATTTAATTCATTTTAAATATCGATTCAAAAGTTAAATAATTTGGAATTCAAATATAGAGATTATTTAAATATTTTAATTATGGAATTAATATTGGAATAGTGATTTAAAAATTTGGATTTTGAAGCTAATATTATTTAATGGATTAAATAGCTTATTTTACTCATTTCAATTAAATAAATAACAATACTGAATTCATTTCATAAATTTATTTGTAGTAATTAATGGTTCAAATAAATATTAAGAAGATAAATTGTTGCTTTTATGACTCAATTTCGTTGATGTTTTTTAATTTAATTTATTTGATTTTTCCATAATTTTTTATTTAGAAAATATTGAAATTATCGTTTGATTATTTTTTGACAAAAGATAGCGTTTTTGTTATTTTCAGAATTGACCAACCGGTGTATGTTATTTTTTTTTTAAGGTCGCATCGTTGTTCTGAGCATGAACATATTTTTGTTTTGCCAATCAGAGTCTAGACATGGATAAAAATCTATGCGAAGGAATGCTGGAAATCACAAGCAAACTTAACCCTTAACCATTCCAACACTGCGCATTTCACTTTATCCATTCTACTATTTTATCCATTCTCTCAAAAACAAAGACAACTAAAAAAATCATCTCCTTGCAAAAATCAAAGAAAAATCATAAAAATAAAAGTAAGGATAATTGGCTTTGATATGTGTAGATCTATGTGTTGATAGTGGTTTTGTGGTATGCGTCTTCATGTTTGGCAATCGGCAATAAAGCAATGAGTAGCAAATCAACTAGAGTTTGGATCTTGGTGGAATTTAGGTGACATTGGCTCGAACGGTGGGTGTCATTAGCTTAGTTGAGGCGACAACCGCGGTTTTAGAGGGGTGCTACTCCTTTTTGGGTCAAGCGACATTTTATGGACGCATAGGCCTGGGCAAAGGACGTGTTCTGCTTTGGCACATCAAGTGTGGCAGAGTGGTGATGAAGGTATTGTGCTCATAAAGGAGAATGTAGGTGATGACGTGTTATGACCCGAAATTCAGCGTTCGAGAATCGACATCAAATACCTCACTTGTATTCATCTGCCGAAGATTTGAATGTCGAACTCCAGTTCAAATGGAGCTCATAACAACGTTAGATGAATATAAACAGCGGAAACAAAATGAATATCATTAATCAACACCATCACAATATTCGATTACAATCATTAGAGTTCGTATACATGATACAACAATAATGCAATAACAGATTTGTCTCAACTTCAAGAGAGTTCCAACATACTTCGACTTTGAGAAGATCTTCCAAAAACTCCAAACACTTCAAAAGATTTCCAAGGCCAAAAGCTTCCAAAATTCGATAGCTTCCAAAAGACTTCAAAAGATTCCAAAAGACTCCTAATCTGAGCTAGCTCCAAAAACACAGATAACTTGTTTCTAGGCTGCTCGTGCAGAAATTATGGGCATCCAGAGTTTAGAAAGGGAACAATAAACTCCGGGTCAGTTATGGGACAGGTATGAGTAAAAAAATAGTTGTTTGTACAAAAAAAAATTTTAAAAGAAATCCGATATGCTTTTGGAAAATGAAACTACCATAAGACCTCCCGCCACACACACATTGCAATCGCACAATTAGAGGAGATTTCTTCTTATGATAGTCAAACATGCTTAATATGAGAAAACTCTTTTTAATATTATTATTAGTGCATAGTGTAGAAAAACATTTTGAAAGGATAGTATTAATCTTATCCAGCATATAACCATTATTGTGTGCCTACTATGGCTACCATGTTTTATGGCAGGTTACCGCCACGCTGCATGGCAGGTTATACAACTAAAACCGTACAGGGCTCGTATTGTTTCTTTGGATTTCCAACAAATGGTCCGACTGAGGAACTTCCTTATCAAATGGAACGCCTCTAGAGGGATGCCTCCAAGAACCAAATCGGTTCCCTACCAACACAAGGCCAGGTTACCTCTGTGACTAGGTAACACCAACAAGTATGCCATCCCCGGCCGTTATCGACCTTTATTTCAGGATTCACCAACAAATAGCAACAACCACACAATTAAATATTTGGGCTCCATACTGCATCACCACTGTTGCAAGTGTTCTTGCTTCTGCATATTGTTGTATCCATGTGCCACTGTTTGTACTGTCATTTTGTTGTACACCTATTGCTTCCCTGACCTGTAGTCTTGGTTTTATTGCTATAGCATGCACTCGACTCTGTAGTTGTAACTGGACATTTGAGTTTGTTGCATTTAGTTGCTGTTGTCTGCACTTGCTTGAGTTCCACTGCCATAAGTCGTGCATGTGTGTTGCATTTCATTTGCGGCCTTGACTTTTGTGATATTCGACAGCTCTGGCTCGATGTTGTTTCTGAGTTTGACTGCATGTTCATTGGTACTGCTTCATCAGTTCATATTGAACTATTTCCTGTCATGTTCACTTGCACACTCGAGTTTGTAATCTCTGATTCATAGTGTATATGTTGGCTGCAGTGTTGTGTTTGTTGCCTTGTATCACTGGTTCATTCCACTGTTTCATGCATGCTCGACATTGTGACTTGTTTTGTTTGCATTTGCCCTGTTGCTGTTGGTCTGGAGTTGTTTAATGAAGAGGTTGAACCTGTTAGTCGAGCTTGCATACTTCATGTAGCCTTGTGTTGAACCCAGTTTTACAGCTCGGGTTTGACCTTGTGCTCATGTCGTGTTTTTGAATATACTGCACGTGAGTTGAACCCGGCTTTTCATTTGGGTTTGACCTGTGCTCACCTGTCCCTGTAAATCAATCAAGTGTATATCGGTGTGCACGGCCTTGTGGCATATACAGTGATACACTGTGTATGTCACAAGTTGTTCGTGTATGATGGATTCAAATTTAAATGATGACGAACAACCCAAATAACTGAGGCAAATTATATTTTCAAAAATCACGTTTTATTTTATATTGCAAAAATATTTCCTTTTCAATTTTACTGCGTTAGTGTATATTTTTGCAGATTGCTCAGATGCTGGATTCTAACTGGAATGAAGTTGAAGATAAAAATACGAGTGTGAGTGATATGTAGTGAGGTGAATGTGTAAAATAGTGATGTAATTGAATTTGTATCAAAGTTGTATAGAAAATAGTGAGAGCTTGAATTTGTACTATTCAAAATTGTAATAAATATTTGTTTGAATAAAATATTCGTTTGAATTCAAATTCCGTGTTATTTATTTTATTCAGCAAATATTTATTTAATCTGTGAAAATAAATAGTATATTATCAAATACATTTAAACGAATGTATATATGTTTATTATCATCAAACAAAAATCATATAAGCGCATATTCAACAATCTCCCCCTTTTGATGATAACAAACATATATTTAAGATTTTGAATATGTTAAATGTATTTGATCATTCATATGCTCTAATTGCTCCCCCTATTTAAATGCTTCCTCTTTACAAAGCTCACAACGCTCCCCCTACATATATGCATGCTACTAAAAATATGCAAAAGAGCTTGGATGCAAATAGAAAATTATTTGACTTTTGCTTGATTTTATTTGACAAAATCTTAACTTTTCTCTCCCCCTTTTGTTATCAGCAAAAGAATAATAGTGTTAGAAAAAAAAATAGAGATAAAGTGATCGATATTAATCCAATATTAAAACTCAATTGAATATAAATATTAAATTTCAATAAAAAATCAAACAAAAATCATAAATATTTTGTTAGGCGCATATTCCACTTTTAGAATGATGGAAATGATGTCATCATATAAAATCATACAGTTGTGTCTATTTGTGGTAAGTTATATCAGGAATTTGAATATCTACTAACCATGCATAACCGTTAGGACTTTTAAATGAGATAGTAGTATTCCAATTTTTTTTTTTTTAAAAAAATGAATTCAAGTATCTTCTAACCACGCATAACCGTGAGGACTTTTAAATGGGATTAGAATCAACTTGTTTATTTTAAAAGAAAAAAAAAATCAACTTTTGATATGCGTTCCATACATGCATAACCGTGAGGACTTTTAAATGAGCATGGAAGCACATAACAAATTCCAAGTAATTCACCCATGCATAACCATGAGGACTTTTAAATGAGAGTGAATACTTTGGTATTTATTATTATTATTATTACCCCTTTTTTTTCAAAAAAAATGTGAAAAATGAAAAACGAACGATTCCTGTTTAAAGTACCACATATCGACAAACTATATAGAATTTTGATGAGTAATGGTCGTTAGAAATATGATAGATATAGAGATGGTCATGGAATTTTTACCAACAAACAGTTTTATAACTCTTGTTTAAATTTCTAAAGAAATTTATTAATTATACCGTCTCGAGTCATAATATTTGATTAATATTAACACTCATCACTTTTTCAATCACTATTTTTCTTTTCGATAAACATTAGGGAGTCAGATTAGTCAATATAGTCATTTAAAATCAAATTCAAAAATAATTATGAAACCAATTTTTCAAAATGACTAATCTGAAAATATGGTCAAAAATGATTTTCTTGAGGGGGTTTTATAAGAAAATTTTCTGCTATTTGAAGAATATTTGAAATGAAGAATATGCAGATATTTTCTTTGAAAAACGATGCAGTTACTAAATGTCTTAAAAAATCACGTTTCACTAGTAATTTTTCTATCAACTAGATTACCAGTGTAATCTGCATCTGAATTTCTCTTTTACTCAAAATCATCAATTGAATTTTATAGACCAAAACATGAAGTGTGCACCAAAAATTTCAAATTCAATTTTAACAACAATTTAAATGACATTCTTTTGAAACTGAATTGAAGCCGTGTAAATAATCGAAAACCGTGAATAAAGAGTTAGCCAAATGTATTATCAACAATCAATGAATTTCCTAATACCAAAACACCATCATTTTTCCAATTTAATCTGTATGAAGTATTTCAAGAACTTGTAGTGTTTTTGGCATATAAATATAATTGGCCAACTATGTTGAATAAGTCAAAGTCAAAATCACCATCTTTTCATCATCTCATTATTGGCTGATTTTAATTCAGAATATGGTGCAGATTATCACATTTAATATATCGTTCAAATAAATATACTTTTACCTGTTTTTACCTCTACGATACTTTTCGTCGTTTTCCATTGTGATTCTGTCACCTTTAAACTAGGCTAAGGAACTTTGCTTTGTCGTCCGTTGTGTTTCTGGAACAGCCAAAAATCCAGAGAACACTATTGTTGTTCCTTAGCCTGCCACCACACCTACACGTTGAAAGATTTTTGTGACCTATTTGTTTTTATAGGTCCATGATTGTTAGTGGCAGAATATTTTGAAAAACAATTTTGTAAAGACCCAAAACTATTTATAATTGCTCCCATCGGCACCCAAATTTGTTTAACTTTGAGAGATTTTATATTTGTGCCTTTTGGAACCCAAATCGGTATAGTTTTCACATGTTTGGGTCTATACCAACAATTATTGTGATCGTGTCCAAATTTTCTACAAATTGTGCACATTAAATTTTCTCGATTAATCTCGTTTCTAACATTTTTAGAATGACTATATCCAAGTCCTTGTCTAACCGTATTAACAGTTTGCTTTCCTAATAGCGTGTTCAATGATTTTTCATTTTTGGAAAATTTATCTAAAGTCGTTGACAAATGTTGGACTTGTGTTTTGAGAGATTCATTTTCATTCAACAATTGAGTGCACTTTTTGATAGAATTCTCTCTCCTTGTATTTTCACTTTCTTTTAAAATCAGAATCTCATTTTCAAGTGATTTTATATTGATTTCTGATTTTTTAATTTCGTTTTCGAATGTTGGACACTTATCACACTTAGGGATCCTACTTTGATAGGTTTTAACTAATTGGTCAAGTTGTTTATTTAATTCTATCAAAGTAACTTTTTGTGATTCAAGTTTAGCATATTTCTCCCTAAGTCGTTCAAAACAGCCATTTACTTCGTGGAAATAAATAAGTAAATCAGAGTGAGTGAGTTTTGATACCTCGCTTGGCTCATCATCGTCGCTAACGGTTATATTCCCATGAAGGCACATATCTGCTTTCTCACTTTCACTGCTATCGCTTTTATTCCACGTGGCTGTAAAACATCTTCGTTTTGATTTCTTCTCTTTGTCGAGTTGAAATCGGGGATAATTGGGCTTGATATCACCAGGTTTATTGCAAGTGATCCCATGTTCTTCCGAGTTGTCCAGTGCTTTGATTATTCTGCTTTTTAATTTTTTATTTAGAGCCGGATTTCCGTATTTGTGATTCCACCTTATGAATTTCTTCATTATTAATGCCAGCTCGGCTGCTCCATCATCATCATCCTCATCACAACTGCTATTTACCAATCCTGTTAAGCATATTTCGTTAACTGAGTCGGTTGTGGAGGACTTCTCATTGCTGTCGACTGTTGCACCATATATTGCAATTAAAGTATTCCAAATTTCCTGTGCATTTTCACAATGAGAGATGAAATTAAAATTATCTTGATTAATATAAGAATATAATATATGCATAGCAAGAGCATTAATCGAGATAATTTTCTTATCTGTTATATCACACTCATTTTCAATAATATCCCAACATTTAATATTAACAGATTTTAAATAAAATTCCATTTTCAGTTTCCAATTCAAAAAATCTGTTCCATCGAAAATAGAAGGAATAATATTAGAGCGACCCTCAACAAAAGTATTAATAAAAGAAGCCATCTCAAAAATTCAAATTTTTTAAAAAACAAAAACCAATTTTTAAAACACGAATTTTTAAAACAAATATTGATTTTTGTAAAAAAAAAATTAAAACAAAAACGGCTTTTGTTCCTAGCTCTGATACCACTTGTAGGATCGATTTCACCCTAGAGGGGGGTGAATAGGGTGATAGTGTTAATTATAAAAATTAATCGCGGAAGCTTATAAAATATTTAATTCAGATCACAGAATAGCAGCACAGATATCGCAGAATATAAATAACAGAAAAAACAGAACAACACAGAATTTACCCAGCTTCGGCAAAACCCTGCCTACGTGCTTCCCCCAAGGTTTCTACTAGAAATTAGATAGTCCCTCGCTTACACACGTAAACTCGCTATACCCGCTATTGACTAATCTAACTCTACGCTCAAAACCTTGCCACAACTCAACCACCGAGTTGCGAATTCTCAAGCTACGCCACGTAGCTTGTCCCCTAGTCACACGACTAGAAATTTAAAACGGTTTAAAAAGAAAATGCAATTAAAAACAATTTAAATAAAATAAAACCCTATTTAAAAATAAACTAAAGCCTTATAATAAAACAAGGCCGGCCCTTATTCACTTCTTCAACCCGTTCCTTTTTCTTTGCTTCGTTCGTTGTTTTGAGATAGCGGCGGCTTTGTCCTTCAATCCAGATTAGGGCTTCTTCCCTTCTATCTAATTTAGGGTTTTTGGAGAAATTGATGAAGTCGACTGATTTGTTGGTTGATTGCAATCGTTGTTCCTCTGATTTGCTTCGGCAATCGACCGTATCTTCGATTTGAACACGACTTCTTATTTGATCGAGTTCGACTGCAAATTGGTATGTGATTTTTGCTTTATTGCTTTAAGTTAATATTCTTGAACTCGATACATTGCCGATGATGATTCGTGGTAATTTATATAGGATTCAAAACCCTATTTTTGCGTTCGTATAAATTTTGTTTGAATTCGTCTTCACTGTGCTTTGGCCGCTCGATGATGCTTGAATGTTTGAGATTGATTCTGACTAATTCGTTATCGTATATTTTGGTTGCTTGATGGTTACGGCTTTGATTTATTTCGTGATCAATTTTACTTGTTCAACATATCCACGGCTTGTTCTACTCCTTGATTGCCACAGCTTCTGCTCCGATCATTTTACTGTTGACTTTATTCACTGACTTTATTTTGACTTTGGCATTGACTAACTTGATTTTTGTTATGCGAATTAGCTTCGGCCATCACCATTGCTTTTATACAAACTTGATTTACGACTTGGTAATCATTGTAACCTGTACTGTATAGTTCGACTCCGGTCATTTTGTATCTGCATTTGTTATTTCTGAAGCTCGAGTTGCACTTGCTCACTGCTTGATGGTCTTGTGACTCTTGCTATGCCTTTGTGCATTTTTCTGTATTCAGTTGAGTTGATTGTTGCATTTGTTTACTTCTGCACTTGTGTATATTTGGGCTGATCATTTGTATACATACATTCTTGTATGTATATATGTGTATGGTCACTTGTGTATTGCCTTTCTGAACTGTGCACATTGTTGCATGGTTCTTTGACCTTGTTGCCTCTGTTCATTTGCCGGTTAGCTTGCATCTGCTTTCTGTTGTTTGGATATTGTGGCATGTGGTCTTTGCTATGTTCCCATTTGGGCTTGTAGTTGATTCTTTGAGTTTTTCTGAATATTGTTGTATTTGGACTTGTTTTATGTTTGAGGCTGTATTCATGTCTCAGTGCTTTTTCATTTCCTCTCTAGTTAGCATTCTGTAATTGCCACTGCATCACCACTGTTGCAAGTGTTCTTGCTTCTGCATATTGTTGTATCCATGTGCCACTGTTTGTACTGTCATTTTGCTGTACACCTATTGCTTCCCTGACCTGTAGTCTTGGTTTTATTGCTATAGCATGCACTCGACTCTGTAGTTGTAACTGGACATTTGAGTTTGTTGCATTTAGTTGCTGTTGTCTGCACTTGCTTGAGTTTCACTGCCATAAGTCGTGCATGTGTGTTGCATTTCATTTGCAGCCTTGACTTTTGTGATATTCGAAAGATCTGGCTCGATGTTGTTACTGAGTTTGACTGCATGTTCATTGGTACTGCTTCATCAGTTCATATTGAACTGTTTCCTGTCATGTTCACTTGCACACTCGAGTTTGTAATCTCTGATTCATAGTGTATATGTTGGCTGCAGTGTTGTGTTTGTTGCCTTGTATCACTGGTTCATTCCACTGTTTCATGCATGCTCGACATTGTGACTTGTTTTGTTTGCATTTGGCCCTGTTGCTGTTGGTCTGGAGTTGTTTAATAAAGAGGTTGAACCTGTTAGTCGAGCTTGCATACTTCATGTAGCCTTGTGTTGAACCCAGTTTTACAGCTCGGGTTTGACCTTGTGCTCGTGTCGTGTTTTTGAATATACTGCACGTGAGTTGAACCCAGCTTTTCATTTGGGTTTGACCTGTGCTCACCTGTCCCTGTAAATCAATCAAGTGTATATCGGTGCGCACGGCCTTGTGGCATATACAGTGATACACTGTGTATGTCACAAGTTGTTCGTGTATGATGGATTCAAATTTAAATGATGACGAACAACCCAAATAACTGAGGCAAATTATATTTTCAAAAATCACGTTTTATTTTATATTGCAAAAATATTTCCTTTTTCAATTTTACTGCGTTAGTGTATATTTTTGCAGATTGCTCAGATGCTGGATTCTAACTGGAATGAAGTTGAAGATAAAAATACGAGTGTGAGTGATATGTAGTGAGGTGAATGTGTAAAATAGTGATGTAATTGAATTTGTATCAAAGTTGTATAGAAAATAGTGAGAGCTTGAATTTGTACTATTCAAAATTGTAATAAATATTTGTTTGAATAAAATATTCGTTTGAATTCAAATTCCGTGTTATTTATTTTATTCAGCAAATATTTATTTAATCTGTGAAAATAAATAGTATATTATCAAATACATTTAAACGAATGTATATATGTTTATTATCATCAAACAAAAATCATATAAGCACATATTCAACACCTTGACCCTTCAAACCACCCAGAAACGTGAACCCACGTCGAATTCGAAATCAAGCTTTCTGACCAAACTGGAATCAAAAATGACCATCAAAAAAATGCCTCGTTCTTCCACCTTTGGCCATCAGAGGTCACGTGGTCGCCCCGGCAGCTTCGCAGATATCTAACGCTTCAATTGGCCCTAGTGCAATCGATTCCGATCGTCTAACGATGACGTGGCAAAGCCAATTCCGACCATGAGTAAATATGGGCTTCAAACCCTAAATCGATCTCGATAGCCCCCCACAACAAATTATAAAATCATCGAGCATTTTTTCGATGATTTCTGACCTTCGAACGTGTTCCATCCTCGATCATGTGATTTATCATTACCGTGATCATCAGAATTTGGTGAAAAAGACGATCCTGATCATCCCCATTTTTCTCAGGGGTTACTTGATTAAAATTTATGATTCCACTTTTAAAAATCTTTGTTTTCGAAGGCATTTAAGATAATATATTTAAAAACATAAATCATGATGGATGAAATTCTAGTGTATATTGGTTTTTCCAGTTCTTTCAAGTTTCCAGAGAAAGATTCAATCTAATTTACTTAAATTTAATTTTTTAAAACTTAATTAGGTTTAAACAAACAAAACATATTTAGATCCTAAGGTCTAAAAATGATCAGAGAAGAAGGATTCGATTTTTTGAATAAATTTAACTTTTATAAATCTAGAAACAGGGATGCATGTCTATCCTCAGACATACACATGACCATCTTTACATATATACACAGATTTAATTCACATGAAAGAAGTTTTCCAATTCATTTCAGGAATGATTTCCAAACAAAAGATAAAAATCTGGATTTAACAAAGGTTTACTCACCTATGAATTTGGAAAAAAAGAGAAGGCTTGTACTTTTTCTTGAATTTGAAATGACTGGGACTTTTTTTCCAGGTTTAGTTCTTTTTGAATTTACTGCTGTATTGTGATGATCCTTTCTTACTTTAGTTTAATTGTTGAAGTTGAATCCTGCTTCCGTTGATTGCTGAAAAGCTTTGCTTTGTTGTTTACTCTGATTTGCTTTTGATCTTTTATTGTTGATTCAAAGATTGAAGAAGAAGCCTTTTGTTTAGATCTATTTTGAAATGTTTTTTGGTTTGTTTGATTTGTTTTATAGTTTGCTTGATGATTTCTTTTTTTCTTTTTCTGGTTTGAGAATTTGCACAGGGCTTTGTCTTTGAAAATGAAGGTAAAAGAAATTGGAATGGAGGAGATGAAGTGTTTTTTATAGGCTTGTTTCTATTTTAATTAAATTTTCAAAAATGAAAACAAAGAAAAATGACACTTGTCTTGATTCATTAACACTTGTAAATTTATTTACTAATGACTTTAACACTTGTTATGCATGCATAAAGATTTAAATAAATTTTTATATTTTTTATCTTATTTATATAATTACATTCCTTTATTATATTTATACAACTTTTAAATAAAAAATGTTTTTAAACTAATTTTACATTAAATAAATTACATATTTATTATTTTAAATGCAAATTATTTTTCTAAGACATTTATTTAAATTTTAAATTCAAATTCAAGTTTAAATTCAAATTCAAATCTACCCTTATCTATATATATACTTATATAATTTAAATTCAAATAATTTTAAAATATTTATATTTTTGAATCCTTAAACTCAAATGCAATTTACAATCTCATTTATATAGATAAATCAACATTTATTTTATTTATTTTGAAAAATTCAAATTAACTCCAAAATTTATTCCAAAATTCACATTAATTGCTAATTTTTAAATTGATAAAATTTAGGGATGCTACATGACGGAAGTGGATTTCATTGAGTGTTGGTGGATGAATTGGTGGAGGAAGCTTTGACCATAGTGGTTTTGGTATAGGGTTGTGCACGATGTACAGGGAGTGATTAGAGTGGGGAGGAAAGGGGAAGGATTAAAGGGTCATGAAGAGTTTGAAAATGTAATTAGTACATAAACTAATATTTAAAATCCCACTAACTTTTTAATGTGCAACTTTCTCAAACGAGGTCCAATCGAAACGAAACTTTTTACATTGCACTAATGGAAGAGGCTATGCAATGGAAATGGTTTGGTTGAATTTGGAGCAAGTTAAAATTTGGACTAAAATCGGACGTCGTACAATTTTGGTTCAAACCGAAAGACTTCGTCGCCAATTGGAATTTCGAAGAGTATAACTCACATTTTTAGTCAATCGGTAAGATAAATAGTAGATAAATTTTACTAGTTCTATCTACTGAAATTATTGGTTGTTTAGTTAAATATTTGATGATACAACCATTTGGATTTTAAAATTGAAATACAAGAAAATTTGTTGAGAAATTCAGATTTCTCACCAGAGTGACATATAATTTTCAGTTATTTACCAGTTGATTTATTTGAGATATGTATCTACGATATAGATTGCATAATGCTGAGAAAATTTACTATTAGACCATATTAGATGCGACACCGACATATGTGGAAATTTTACATTTTTAGTAGAAAATGGTAGTTATTGATTTGTTAAGTGCTATAGTGGCTATGGGCCTTGATTTAGTATTTTGGAATATTATTAATATTTGATTTGGTATGAACTGGTTTGATTTGGGGAATGATTTTAAATTTGGTTGTTTTGAAATTTCTATGGTATTTTTATTTAAATGAGTTTTAAAAACTTTCCTATTTTATTTCAAATTTATTTATTTACTCTTTATAATATATATTTAAGAAAATGTTTTAAATAATTATTTTAAAAGTAATGGTATTTATAGAAATTATTTTAATAATAAATATTTATTTTTAAAAGAAAAATTAAAAGGATTATCTTTGTCTTAAAAGGGGGATTTGGCGGGTTCAAGGAAGATAAAAATATATGAAATAATATTTGTGAATTGTCTGTATAAAATGTTGTAGATTTAAAAATATTATTTTATAAGTGGCGAATAAATTTATAAAAAGTGTTTCATAAAAATAAAAGAAGGGTTTATAAGTTATATCTTATAAAAAGGAAATCAATATCATTTTGATAAATTGGTGAAATAAGTTCCATTTTGGAAATTTATTAAAATACATTAATGATCGTGTTATCAAAAATAGAGGAGTTCCAAATGATATTTTGAAATTTGACAATAATTGGAGTAAAATATAGGAGTTCTAAATGATATTTTGATATTTGACTATTAATGGAGTCTGGGTTATATTTGCGGTTTAGTTTTAAAATGATAAAATATTTTGTAATTTTATTTAGGAAATTATAAAAAAATTATAAATGAATTTAGAGTTTATGATAAGAGTTGCAAATAAGTTGAAAAATTATAAATGTGTTTATAATTAATACTTTATAAAAAGGGGATTTTCATAAAAGAGTTATTTAATAATAGAGATCTGAAACCTTCTTTATTATGGTGGTAGTGAATACTTTTTTTCCCTACTTAACATTGAAGGAATACTTTTTGGGTTATTATTATCTCTATTTTAAATGACTCTGTTTTAACCCAATTTTAAGTGCAGTTTTGAAATAAAAATCTTTCTTAAGATTTATAAATATACTTATACCATTGATAAGTATATGAGTATATTTTCTAAGTATTGAAAATGCTATGTTTTGTGAATATACTTATACTGTTAAAATAAGTTTACGGGAAAAATTTCTTAAGTTTTAAAATGGAATGGTTTGTGAATATACCTATGCAGTTGAGATAAGTATATGATATTTTCAAATGAGGGAAAAGTGTAGAGAAGGGTTTTATGAAATATATATTTCTAAGAAAGTACTTTTAATACAGGTGTTTGCAAAGTAGTTTTAAATTAATGAAAGATTAATTTAAGAGGTCCAGAGTTGCTTTATTCTTAACCTGTGTTATTTTCCCTTAAGGAATTAAAACTCCGGTTGAATTGTTTGTTTATTTCATAGTAAAATAACCAATTATCAAATCTAGGCCAAATATATAACTTGGGAAATATCTAGGAGAAATTCGTGAGTTACATGGCATGGTCATCGTCGATGGTGTTGTACCGTGCATATAAAACTTTTCTCATTCTCCTAGGACAATGGATAGGGAGATCCATCTACTTAAATGGTTAGGGGGAGATCCCCACTTCTATTGATTACCTATTTATTTCCAAAAGAACCAGGGTTGAGTTTGTTGAAAACTATCAAATGTTGTTTCGAAAAGACCGAGAACAGGTGAAGTATCCCACCACTTCGATATAACTCAAGCATCGTATTGAAATTTTTTTAAAGATGACTGGATCGAAGATGAAGTCTATTGAGGTGCAAGGCCTACTTAATACTAATCCCGAGGGTTATTCCAAAAGGGGCATAGTAGAAATAGTGCCTTCGGTTTGCTGATACTACATTGCTGCTTAGAGGATAGTGTTACCATTCCACGAGGGACTGCTATGTATAAAAGGTAAAACGTAGCCTCTAGCCTCATCAACCAAGAATGACTAAAAAGGGGACATGCAGCAGGGCTTAATGGGTCACTCCCATTAGGGTGTATCATCACCTTTCTAGATATGCATTCATTTTATGGATTTGGTTAGAGCTCCAGATAAAGGTTACAAAGCAACCGGGGTACTAATATATTCGATACTCTCTAGGAAGGTGTAGACCGGCTCTGTGTAGCAGAGATACAAGATGTTCTTAGTAACCTCGTTAAATTTCCCTAGAGGTGCACTGTGAAAGGCGGTACCCCAATAGCCTTGTCATTGATGGAATTTATTCTCCGATAAGCATCGAACGGACTTAGTTGTGCCTAACTTCGCTAGAACGTGAGATACAATCATTTCCGCTATATTCATATTTTACTTTAAACCCTGGACATTATTATAATATCAATGGATTTCTTGTGGTGGTTTGGTTAGCATAAGGTAAAAACCCGTCTATGTTTATGTGCAGCGTGGTCTTACAATATATCTTTATTTTGAAAAGTTTTTATAACTTTAAAATCCATTTGAGGTGTGTTTCTCATGTTGGTTTACCAGATTGATCCAGGCGTTATTTCCTTGCAATGCTCGGGTTAGACCTAGTATATTTAAAGATTTAGCTTTGGATGCATTGGAGCTCAAGAAACGAACTAGAGCCCAAAATGTATCTACATATTTGTTTGTGTTCCAGTGCATGGTTTTGTTGTATTTATCAGAAATTGTAAGGATATGTTGTTATAACTGTCCATGTAGATAATAGGCTGGTACTCTAATGGATGTATGTATATAAAAATTTTCTTTTATAAAGATCATTGTTATATTATAGATTATTCGTTGCATTATAAGATTCTGTGTTGTTTAGTTTCTTCTTGTCTTCTTTCTTCTTTCTTCTTTCTTTTTTCTTCTTTCTTCTTTTTTCCCCTAACAATCGGTTTCCGACGCTTGTTTATTCGGCACGTGAAAACTGAATATGTATTTATGTCGACTTTTGAGGATCGAAATGGCAGGTCGTTACACATAGTATCAGAGCTTACGTTGAGCGAACACCTAGGCTTTGGTGTTTGAGATCGAGTAAGTAAGGCCCTAGGATGAGTTTGTGTGTGTGTGTGAGCATGTATTTATTAGTGTATAAAAATATTTTATATTGTCTTGATTTATCGTCTAAGTGGTTACGAATTCTAATTGACGTAGAAGGAGAAACTGTATCGATAAGGATTTCTAAACACTTGAACAAGACAAACTGACATAGTATTGTTTTGAGATTGAGTAAATGAAGTAATTTTACCTAAATAATATTTTCATATGAAAGAAATAATTTTCAAAAAATTAGTATAGTTACATATGAAGTAATTTATTATTAGAGAATGATAATATTCAATTATTATCATTTATTTTTGATTAACTATGCTTAGATAATTTATGGGCATTTTATTTGGTTAAATTAAATACGAACACCTTGTGAATTCAGTTTCACTGTTTGACGATAAAGGGCTCGATGTTAAGGTTGGATTAAAATTTAATATTGGTAAAGTTGTTCATTAAAATATAAATAATGATAAGCAATTGTTGGATAATCTTATATAAGAAATGGAATTATATAAGCATGATTTATAAATATGCTTTATAGATAAATAAGGATTTAAACTGAGAATTTGAGAACTTAAATCCCGGTATTTTTGTTAATTGTTTTCAAAGTTTAACGGAATATATAAATAATATTATTAAAAAGGTACAAATTAATAAACATATTTAAAATGGATTTTAAATGAGAGAAAAAAACACTAAACTCACTTTAGTCGCTAGAAAAATAATTTTGGTGACAACTACAACATCATCAGTGTTCATTTTCGAGTTTCTAAGTGACGGATTGCTACCATAAAAGTTTTTTTCAGTAAAACAAAGTGTTTTAGACTCCAAAAAGTTATTATTTTGATATATACAAAATATATACACACACACATATTTCAAAAATGATTTGAAATAAAACTGGGAATTTAAATTCTAAAATTTTTAGTTAAGTGATATTGTCTAAACCTATGCATCCTATCCCTTAGGATAAGTGGGTTTGTGCATCTCGTTTTGAGATGTTATTTGGAAATTTTATTTATTGAAATAAAATGGAATTTCTGACGATTTTGGATAGTTGGAAATTTCCAGATTAATTGCGAAAATTTTAGCTAAGCGTTTTGTTTGAAATTTCAAAATGATAAGTTTTGGTAACTTATAAATTTGTGAAAAATAGTAAGTTAAAAAATATTTTAAATTTGTTTGATATTCTTGTTAGGTAAAACAGATTTGAAATTTTTATATATATACACTCTTCTAGATATTGGAGAGTATTATATCAATATGGACTTAGGTTAAGAATATGAAATTTAACTTGGATAAAAGTTGAATTAAATGGTTAGTATGTAAATTTAGTATTAAATGAATACTATCAGGGAAATTGATTTGTGATTTAAAATGAATGTGGATAAAAAGAGAATTATTATAAGTTAAGAGAAACTGATTTAATAAGTATGTAAGTTGTACGTAGATCATTTTATTCGCATAACTGTTTCGATCCAGTTTCAAGTACATGATTTCAAGGTGATTTACAACGGTCTGAGTTAGGATTCACTCAATTCTTGACGGCAAACACTTGATTTGGATTTTTGATTTAATTCTGATGTTTTCTATCATAGTTAACGGCTATGTAACGAGAATAGAGGTTTCAGATTAAGAAACCAGATCGGAGTCTGTAGTAGAGTGGTCAAGTGAACGATACTATTTTGAAAATGAAATTGTATGGTTAAGCGAGCGATCAGATTTGATATTGCGTGCGGATGAAATATGTACATCGTATGGGCTTTAATATAATTATAGGTTTTGACATTAGAAATTGCAAATTATATTGCTATAATGTATAAGTAAGACGTAGGTTCATGGAATCAAAGACTAATTGATGCTCTTGGTTTCATTAGTAGAGTTTGTTGCCCGACTAATAGGTACGTGTTAATATTGTTATTTGGTTTGATGGTTTTATGCCTAGTTATGGGAGGCCGCTTGGCATTTGATTTTCTTTTATTCGTTTGGACTCGTATTGGCGATTTACAGTTTTTTCAATCGAGCCGCGTAAAGGAGACGCCGAAATTTTCCTAACTTTAAAGACTTGAAGGTTTAATAATTCTTTTCTAAAGATTAATTTCTAAAATTTTAAGGGTTACAGACATTTTTCTTACTTTGAGAATTTCGGGGACGAAATTCTTTTAAGGGAGAAGGATGTAACGATCCAGAATTTTGTTAATTTGATTTTGAATATTTAATTCATTTTAAATATTAAAATATTGGTCTTAAAAGTTAAATAATTTAGAATTAAAATATAGAGATTATTTAAATATTTGAATTCTGGGATTAATATTGGATAATGATTTAAAATCGAGATTTTGAAGCTAATATTAATTTGATGGATTAAATAGGTTATTTAACTCATTTTAATTAAATAAATAAAACAGCTAATTCATTTTGTAAATTTATTTGAAGTAATTAATGGTTCAAATAAATAATAAGAATTTAAATTATTATTTTTACGACTCAGTTTTTATTAACACATTTTAGTTTAATTTATTTGATTTTTCCATAATTTTTTTATATAAAATATTAAAGTTATTGTTTGACGATTTTTGGCAAATGATAATGTCTTTGTAATTTTTCAGGATTGAATAACCAGTGTATATTATTATTGTTTTGAGGTTGCATCGCTGTTCTTAGTGCAACCGTATTTTTGTTTTATCATTTGGAGTCCAGACGCGGATAAAAATATATGCCGCAGAATGCTGGAAATCACAAATCTAATATAAACTCAACCCTTCACCAATCCAATACCACGCGTTTCAGATTATCCATTCTACTGTCTTATCCATTCTCTCAAAAACGAAGAAAACGAAAGAAAATCCTCTTTTTGCAAAAATCAAAGAAAAATTGTAAAAATAAAAAGTAAGGATGTTTGGCTTTGATATGTGTAGATCTACATATTGATAGTGGCATTGGGGTATGTGTCTTCATGTTTGGTGATCGACGGTAAAGCAGTGAGTAGCAAATCAACTAGGGTTTGGATCTTGGTGGAATTTTGGTGACGTTGGCTTGAATGGTGGGTGTCGTTGGCTTAGTTGAGGTAAGAGACAATCATGGTGTCTTTTAGAGGGGTGCGGCTCCTTTTTAGGTCGAGCGACAGTTCATGGTCGTGTAGGCTAAGGTAGGGGACGCATTCTGCTTAGGAATGTTGGGTGTGATGGAGTGGTGATGAAGGTGTTGTGCTCGTGAAGAGAGGACTGTAGGTGATGACGGAAGTGGATTTCGTTGAGTGGTGGTGGATGAATCAGTAAAGGAAGCTTTGGCCATGGTGAGTTTTGTTATAAGGTTGTACACAGATATACATGGAGTGCATAAAGTAGGAAGGGAAGGATTAATGGGTAATGAAGAGTTTGAAAATATAATTAGTAAATGAATGAATATTTAAAATCTCAAAATCTCATTTAATGTGTAATTTTCTCATACGAGGTCCAATCAAGATGAAACTTTTTGCATTGCACCCATAATGGCAAAGGTCATGCAATGAAATTCATTTGGTTGAATTTGGAGAAAGTCGAAATTTGGGTTAAAATCGGACATGGTTCGATTTTGATATAAACCAGAACATTTCGGTGCCACTGTAATTTCGGTGAGTATGACTCGGCTTTTTGGTTAATCAGTAAGATAAATAGTAGACAAATTTTACTGTTTGTATTTGGTTGAAATTGTTGGCCATGTGGTTAAATATTCGTTGACAAAGCAATTGGCATTTAAAATTGAAATATGGGAAAAAAATTTGAGAAATCTGGATTTCTCACCATGGTGATTTATAGTTTCCAGTTATTTGCCTATTGATTTATTTCAGTTATATATCTGTGATATAGATTGTTTAATGCTCAGAAATTTGACTGTTTGGTTATACTGGATGT
The DNA here is from genome assembly GCA_030765085.1 of Allium cepa. Taxonomy (NCBI): domain Eukaryota; kingdom Viridiplantae; phylum Streptophyta; class Magnoliopsida; order Asparagales; family Amaryllidaceae; genus Allium; species Allium cepa. Next base: position 450,392,202 of record CM060931.1, read on the forward strand.
GACCCCGACATACGTAGAAATCTAACTTTTTTAGTAAAAAAGGGTGGTTAGAGAATTTGTTAAGTGCTATAGTGATTATGGGCCTCGATTTAGTATTTTGGAATACTATTAATTTATTTGGTTTGGAACTGGTTTGATTTGGAAAATGATCTAAAATTTGATTGTTTTTTCTATGATATTTTTATTAAATGGGTTTTAAAAAGTTTCCTATTTTATTTCAAATTTCTTTATTTATTCTTTATAATATAGATAGTTAAGTAAATGTTTTAAATAATTATTTTAGAAGTATTGGTTTCTATAGAAATTATTTTAATAATAAATATTTATATTTAAAAGAAAGTTTAAAAGGATTATCTTTGTTTTAAAAAGTGGATTTGGCAGGTTTAAGGAAGATAGAAATATATGAAATAATATTTATCAATTGTTTGTATAAAATGTTGTGGATTTATAAATACTATAAGTGGAGAATAAATTTATAAAGTGTTTTATAAAATTAAAAGAATGGTTTATAAGTTATATCCTATAAAAAATAAATCGATATCATTTTGATAAATTAGAGAAATAAATTCCATTTTGGGAATTTATTGAAGTACATGAAATGATCGTGCTATCGGAAATAGAGGAGTTCTAAACGATATTTTGAAATTTTATTGTAATTGGAGTCTGGGGTTATATTTGGGATTTGATTTTAAACCGATAAAAAGTTCTATAATTTTATTTAGGAAATTTATATAAAGAATTTTGTAAATGAATTTGGAGTTTATAATAAGAGTTGCAAATAAGCTAAATGAGTTTATAATTAATATATTATAAAAGGGGATTTATATAAAAGAGCTATTTTATAATAGAGATTTGATTTTCCAAATTGATCTTCTTAATTATGGGGTTAGGGAATACTTTTTTTCCCTACTTAACACCTAATTAATAGTTTTTGGCTACTATTATCTCTGTTTTAAATAACTCGGTTTTAACCCAATATTAAGTGCGGTTATGAAATAAAAATCTTTCTTATGATTTATAAATATACTTATACCATTGAGATAATATTGAAAATGCAGTGTTTTGTGAATATACTTGTACTATTAAAATAATTTATCGGAAAAAAATTCCTATGTTTTAAAATGGAATGGTTCATGAATATACTTATGTAATTGGGATAAGTGTATGATATTTTCAAGTAAGGGAAATGTGTAGCGAAGTGTTTTGTGAAATATATATTTTTAAGAAAGTATTTTTAATACAAGTGTTTGCAAAGTAGTTTTAAATTAATGAAAGATTAATTTTAGAGGTCCAGAGTTGATTTATGCTTAACCCATGTTATTTTACCTTGGGGAAGCAAACAGAATCAAATAACCAACTATCAAATCTTAGCCAAAATATAACTCTAGAAATATCAAGGAGAAATACGTGAATTACAGGGCACGGTCATCTTCGATGATGTTGTACTGTACGTATAGATCTCGTCTCGTTCTCCTAGGATAAAGGATAGGGAGATCCATCCACTTAAACGGTTAGGAGATGACCCCGCTCCTATTGATTGTCTGTTTATTTTTGAAATAACCGAGGTTGAGTTTACCGAAAACTATCGGATGTTATTTCAAAGTGACTGGGATCAGATGAATTATCTATAAACTACTTAGATCCCACTCAAGAATCATATTTAAAACATCTTGAAGATGATGGGATCGAAGACGGAGTCCGTTGAACTGCAAAAGGTACTTGCTACTAATCTTAAGCGCGATTCTAAAATGAATGTATTAGAAGTAGTGCCTTCGGTTTGTTCACATCTTGAACAACTTCTATGGACGAATGCTAGCATTGCATTGCTAACTGGAGGGCCGTGTTAGCATTCCAAGTGAGATTTTATATATAAAGGGTAAAATGTAGCCTCTAGCCTCATCAATTTGGAATGACTAAAATAGAGGATATGCGGCAAGGCTAAGTGGTCGCTCCTGTTATGGTATATCATCGCTTGCTAGACATGCATTCATTTTATGGATCTGGTTAGAGCTCTTGGTAAAAGTTGCAAAGCAACCGGGGTGATGATATATTCGGTACTATCCAAGAAGGGGTAGGCCGGCTTTGTGTAGCAGGGGTGCAAGATGTTAATGTTGACCTCGGTATATTTTTCTAGAGGTGTACTATAAAAGGAGGTACCCCAGTAGCCTTGTCATTGATTGAAATTCATTCTCCAATAAGCACCATATGGATTTAGTTATGCCCGTCTATGCTGGAACAAGATATACAAGCATTTCAGTTATATTCATATTTTACTTTAACCCTAGATATTATCATAATATCAATAGATTTCTCATAGAAATGGTTTGGTTACATAAGGTAAAAACCCGTCCGTGTTTATATGCGGCGTGGTATGACGAGAAACCTTTATTTTGAAAAGTTTCTATAACTTTAAAATCCATTTGAGGTGCATTTCTTGCGCTGGTTTACCAGACTGATCCGGGCATTATTTCCTTGTAATGCTCGGGTTAGATCGAGTATATTTAAAGATTTAGCTTTGGATTTATTGGAGCTCGGGAGACAAGATGGAGCCCAAGACATATCTACGTATTTCTTTGTGTTCCAATGAATGGTTTTGTCGTATTTATCAGAAATTACAAGGATAAACTGTTATAACCGTCCAAGTACATGATAGGCTGGTACTTTGATGGATGTATGTATATAAATATATATTTTGTAAATATCATTGTTATATTATAGATTATTCATTGCACTATGAGATTCTGTATTGTTTAGTTTATTGTTGTCTTCTTTCTTCATTCTTTTCCCTAAGAATCAATTTTTCTGGAACTTGGTTGTTTGACACATAATACCGAGGATGTACTAATGTCGACTTCTGAGGATCGAAAAGGCAGTTCGTTACATATATGTATATGTATACGTGTGTGTGTGTGTGTGTGTATTGTAACGACCTAGAATTTAATCATTCGATATTCATATATTTAATTGATTTTAAAAATTCACAAGTTAATTTTATAAGCTGGATAACTTATATTTCGAATATCTGAATTTAATTGGATAATTAAATTGTTAATTTAATATTTGAAATTGCAGAAATAATTAGAATTTGTATTTCATGAGAATGAAAATGATTTATAAAGTTGAATTAAATTCTATTTGAATTAGAATGATGTTAGAGAGCTTTTAAAATTGAATTAAAAGTAAATTTACAGAAATCGAATATTTTAATATTTAATTAACGTGTAAAAATAGTCATTTTTCACACAGTCTTGGATTTCGATGAAACCAATTTCATTGAATCCGTAATGTTATATTATTGTAGGATTTTAAATTTTGTGTCAATCAGATTTACGTTTGTCCGTATGAAGTTGAAACGCATAGAAATCTATGTAAGTGTATTTTAAATTTAAATAGTCGATTCAAAAACCTATCTTTCAAATACGATCGAATTGGCTCTCGATATATATTTCATTGTGTCTGGAAAAGGGGTAAAACATTATAAACGCCAGGCGGCATGCTTCATTTCGATTTCGAAAAATTTTCAGGTGAATAGTGTTTTGGAATTTCCTATAAAAGGCCAACTTTTTTTCATTTTGCACAAACCCTAAGCAATTAAACCCTAGCCGCCATTTATTTTCGATGGCCATAAACATTCGAATCTTCCACCTCGATTATCTCTCAATCCATCGATCTTTAGGAAAAACTTTCTATTAGGAAATCAAAGAGCTAGGTGAGATCTATCCATCCAACATGGATTTTCGTTGAAGTGGCTTCGATTCACTCGAATATGGCGATGAAGGTGCAACATTCTATCATGACTTTCGAGGCATAGAGATTACCGAGTTCGACAGTGCTTATGGCAGGGGTGGAGCTTGCGTAGATGAACAGTTTGATGGTCACCGATCGTCGTATATGTCGATGTGGAGGGTGCGGCACCGGAAAGTTCGAACGGCTATGCAGGTTTGATCGTGCATCTCGCGGTCTAGATTTGATCAAAGAAAATGAACAGCTCTGATGGATTTGTGGTTTTGAAATAAAAGGAAATTGTAAAATTTATATATAATAAACTCGTATAAACTTTGTAACGTCATAGCTTCTTTATATGAGGTCCGTTTTTTAACGAAACAAATATCATTGGGTCTGTATTGATGAGCACTTCATTTTAGACCTGGTTTGAACTTGATTGGAGCAAGTGTAAATTTTGGATAAAATTAAGTGCTTGTTTAATTTTATTTGGAATAAAACACTACAATTGCTATTGGAATCAGTGTGAGTACAATTCACTCTTTCTGACTCACTAATATTTTTATATAAGTGAGAAATAAATAAATTTATGCTGATTTATGATTGTTTGGATGATATATGCTATATTATATATATATATATTGATTGTTATTTGGATATATTCCTGCCTATTGGAGCAAATGAGATCCTATACGTTCCCGTGTATGAGCGGATGACTCTTCGTACTCGCATTTGCCTCGAAGCGGACGTTGTACACATTCTAATATGTATATTTGTTGCAGGTGATAGGCTGGAGAGATCCAACTGGATTCCTCACCAGTATTGATTTTATTTACAAGTATTGTGATATATGTTGTTATCATGTGATATATGATGTTTTGGATGTCGTGAATTATATATTTAGTGATGTTGCAGCACTGGAGCTATTTTTAGTAATTTAATAATGTTAAAGTAATGATTTCAAATTAAAAAGGATTTACACGTGATTTTGAAAATATACGTTTTGTTGAATTTTGAATTGTTAAGGAAATGAATCTATTTTAAATAAATAGAAGCTATAATTTTAATGTTATAAAAATTATGATTTTGTTGAAATATATCGAAATGTGATTTTTGAAATATGATGTTGATTATTTTATAAAATAGTTTAAATTGAGTTTTCGAATTATTATAAATGGTTTATATATAAGATTTATAAAATTGATATTTTATAAATAAAATAATGGAATTATAAAGGAGTTTTTATAAGTGTTAGAATGAAGTTATAATTGGATGTTATAAGTGAATAAGATTTATGATTGATGAAGTTATAAAATAAATGAATTTGTAAATAAATAAATTATAAGTAGTATAATTTGGAATTTTGGCATGTAAATGAAATAAAAATTTGTTAATAAAGGGAATTTATAAATGGAAGTTTATGTAGATTATAAATGTGAATTTATAAACATTGATTTATAAATGTAAAACCAATTGAATTTGATAAGTTAAATATAGAAGATTATTAAAGGAATTATATCCACAATTTTGGATAGTGGATAATTCTTTATTAAATGGTAGGAGTATTGATTTGGTTAGGAATTATATTCATGATTTTAGACAGTGAATAATCTTTTAAATTTAAATAAATGTTTTGGGAAGTGATATTTTGTAAATGAAGTTAAATGGTCTGAAGATGTTTTAAAATATGTTAAATATCGAATAAATAGATTTCAACATTCATTGTTGAAATAGACGTTTTCGAGAAATAAGGAAATGATGGACTGTAACATTGTTGTTATAGTAAATGATTTTCGAAAGAAGATGTTTTGTATAGTATATGGAATTTATATATCTATCTAATTTTCGTATCCCTATACTAGTGATTTTGGGTTATCGTAACGATGTTTTACGCAACATTCATTTTGACCCAAATAAATAAGTTTAAGAGAAATATTTTTCTTAATGAATAAAATACATACTTATTCATGATTTAAGTATATGGAATATTTTCTAAGTGTTGAAAATAAGGATAATTGTGAATTATTTATTATTAAATAGGTATATGTAAATGTTTTCCAATGTAAAAGTTGAAATGGTTTTGAGATTATAGCTTTTTAAAGATAATTTGAAGTGAATATATGGCGAGTAATTTAATTAATAAAATATTAATTATAAGGGCCTAGTATTTGTATATGGTGTTAAATATTTGTTTGTTTGCTTTGATAGTTAAATAACCAACTATCAAATTTTGCCATTTTAGTTTCTCGACTTGATGTGGGAATTTTTTAGTCGTACACTTAGTACGTAGCCTTTCGTATAGGCTTGATTATCGTTTGTGTTGAGGATGTTGACTAGTGTAGTGCAGAGTGATACTCCGATCTATTGAGCTTCCTTTTTGGCCCGAAGGATAGCAAGATAAAAGTTGGAGACGTGATAAGTCTATGAGATTAAGTTTCTGTGTAAGGTTGAGAAACAATTCTGCGTTGTTGGTGCGAAGAGACCGGGATCAGATTTATCTGAAAAACCACTTCGGACCAACGTATATGCGTTCGATTGTGCAGGTTATTGATGATATTAATATTGAAGATTTTCATAATGGGGGAATGCTTGTTGACTATTTGGGGTTAAAATCCTAATATACATCCAGTAGCAGTAGTCTCTTCGTTATGAAATATCCAATGCAAGGGCTATTCGCTACTAATCCTAGGGATTTCCATATAGGATGTGGTAGGAAAGTAACTTCGGTTTGTGCTTTTCCTCGACAACTTGTATGGATGTTTGTCTGACATTTTATTTCTAAAGATTACGTACACTGGTTTTCACAAATGTACATCAGTGGTGGCAGAGAAGGCAACTTTCCTTAGCTTAACACCCTCCTTGAGATGTATGAGCTTAAGGGTTGTATTTTTCTGGAAGGCAATTAGTAGTCAACGAAAATGGTCATGTGGCATTCAAAGTGATGTGATTGTGATATGTGAAAGGTAATCGTTACCTCTGGCCTTATCAATCGGAAATGACTAAAACAGGGTTAGATGCAGCAAGGCTAAGTGGGTCGCTCTCAAGTAGGGTATGGTCATCCTCTTTCAGATATATCATTACACGCTATGACATCGTGTATCTGATTATTATGGTTTGTATGCTTTGAGGGCCCTAGGATAAGATCGAAAATGACCGGAGGATAACATATTCAGTACTATCTAGTTATAGAGGTAGACCAGTCTTGTGTTAGTGGAGGAACTTTGTGATGGTTTCTCGGTACATTCCTCTAGAGATGTACTGCCGGAAGGTAGTCCCTTCACCTGGTCATTTGTATGGAAATATGAACTCCACTACATGCCTTCTATTTTGATTGTATTACCCATTTTGGGCTATATGCTGGAATTTAATCAATGTAACAATTTCGGCTATGATTAATATTATTTGTATACCAGACACTAGTATAATATAACATGAATTTGATATGAGACGTTTTAGTTATCATAAGGTAAAAACATGTCTGTGTTTATGTGTGGGCGTATCTTACGAGATACATTTGTTTTGATAAAGGAAAAGCTTAGCAATTTAATAAATTCAGTAGAGTGTGTTTCTCACGCTGGTTTACCAGACTTATCCGGACGTTCTTCCCTTTCAATGCTCGGGTCGGACCGAGTGTATTTACAGGTTTAGATTTGGTGCTTTTGGAGCTTCAACAGGAGTGCTAAAGATCTTCATTTTCATATACACGTATCTGTTTTGATTATCCACTGTTTAGTTGTTGTATATTATAAGCAATTGTGAGGATAGGTTATTATAATTGTCCAGGCTGATAACTAGTGATTGATTGTTGAACTCTGATTGATGTATGTATATACAGTTTCTGTTTTGTGAAGATCATTGATATGTATTATATGTTTTCCGCAGCGATGTGAGATTATGTATCGTTCTGTTTGGTTCTATCTTCTCTCTTTCTTGTCTTCTCTTTTCTTTTCTTTCTCTTGACTTTCCGTCAGTCTGCGCTTTTTTGGGTCGGACATCTATGGTTTATTGTCGATTCAAAGGGTATAGATTTGCCGGTCGTCACATTTGGTATCAAAATGTAATGACCCAGAATTTGACCGCTTTAAAATATACTATTTAGAGTAATTTTAAATATAAAATATAAAAGTTTTATGATTTAACTAATATTAGATAGCATTTGGAAATAGAAATGTACATAAAAATAGTAACATTTTCTTATATCGACAAATGTGACAAAATGCTGATTTCAGAAAAGTAAGTTTCAATGGTTAAATAAATTATTTTAATTTATTTATGAGTATTTAAATTTTTAAATAGCAATATAAAATTTATTTTTAAATTTGGTTTACATAAATAAATAATTTAACTAAAACGTCATAATATGATCGTAAAACATTTTCTCAAAAATCAACGTTTTATCGATTAAAAGTTGTTGCAACGTTGTCGCACCTTTATTTTCATATATAGGAACATATGTTAAAATAGTGTAAGTACTAAATAATTCAATAATCAAGTTCATTTTAACTAAATAAGATTAGAAAATTCTAGAATGTCATTAAGAAAAGTAAGTTTAAGAAAAGTCAAAAGCAAACATCAAATCCAAATCACATCAAAATGCAACAAAATAATTACTTTTCTTCACTTAATCCTTAAGTGACTAAGACATAAAGCAAAAAGTGAAAGGATGATGTTAAGTATTGAAAAAGTGGAGGTTGTTTTAGATTGAAGTAAGGTTAGTATGGTAATTTGGTAAGAGGTTATTTTGGTAAATTTACCACTTTTTTCTTTTTCTATAAATACTCATCTCCTTCTTCACTTTCATACATGTTTTCTTCGTGTTCTTTTGTCAAGCTTCTTCGCCTTCTTCCTCTTTTCTTTAATGGCTTCCAAGCCATAGAAAAAAGTTATAAAGAAATAATGTCAAAATATTTAAAAAATATTCAAAAGAAATCAATGTTCGTCCTCTTTTCTTCATATTTTACCTCTTCTGCTCTTGGCCATAACTACTTCAACGCAGAACCAAAATGAAAATTATTTTAATCAAATCATGTATTTTTCCAATGGCTACAACTTTCATGTTTGCCACTTTGTCTCATTCTAAACATAACCATGTCAAAAATCCACTTCTTTCTAGTGCATTCTCGGGCCCAGTTTTTAAGCCAGAGAATATGCCATTTTGTTTTGATCATAATATTATCATAACCGATCCAAATTAAGAAATTCATTTTTTTAAACCATATGAGATTCCAGTGACTACAACTTTTATATTGATCACTTTATCTAGTTTTGAGGTTTGCTATACCATAAACTCAATTCTTTCAACTGCATTTTCGGCCTTCATTTTTGTCAATCCGACAATAGCTTTTCTTCATTATATCATATCTCCCTCAAAACAACTTGGATACAAATGATTATTTCTATCAAATTCAAGAGAAAATAATTTTCAACAGCTTTATAGTTTACAACTAATCTAAATTTTAAGATTTAGAGGGCCTAAAATCAGGTACAAGATAACCTATTTTTTGGGTCTAATTTTGAGAGTTCAAAGTCCAAGCTCGGCCTCTTTTTCTTTATACTTTCTGCCAACCTCCATTTCAAGCATGGCAAAGCATTGGGAAGAAGGAATTCAGACTTATTTTCATTTGGTTCCGAAGCATGGTAGGAAGTATGGGTTAGATCTTAATTTCCTTGCCTTAAAGTTTGAAAGAGTGGAATCCAAAGTAATTAGTTATTGCTTATTTTAAGTTCGTTAAAACCATTGCTAAGTTGAAAGAACTTTAAGTGTTGTTTCAAAAATCTTGTTGAATGCTTGTTTACTTTGTTTTCTAAAACAATGGTTTGATTCCTTGCTCGATATTATGTTTGGATGGTTAATTAAGTAATTTAAAATTTAGAAGTTAAATCCTTAATGGGATATGCGTAAACGACTAGTACATATGTTTCATCTGTGAGATCCAAGGAGACTTGGGCGAGGAAAGGAACATATCGAAGGGAAAACACAGATGCTCCAAAATAAATATCAAACCGTTTTAAACCAAGATAAAATAAAGTGTTATAAATATTTGATAGAATAAAGCATTGATTTATCATTTATTGTTGTGTTTATTTTGTTAATTGATTGTTTGGTTGTTAGGATTGCGCTTGGCCAGGTCATGAGCACTGACTATTATTTATTGATTGTTGACTTTGCTCGACCCGTTTATGAGCAATTAATTATCCATTAGCATGGGCTGGGTAGAAAATAATTGCAGGATAGCACCTTCTAATTTATTTCACTATTTGACTCTAAGGTATTTTGTGGTAATATTTGGTTCACTTCAATTGAATGAATTATTTTGAAAATTGGTTTTTAAGTTGAAATATTATGAAATGTTTTCCCTTTAAAATAAATAGTAATGTTTGGTAATGAATATTTGAAAGTTATATTATATAAAAGTGATTTATAAAAGAGTGGTATTATAAAAATGTTTTATAAAACGGAAAGAATTTCGAGGACTAAACCCGATGGTTTTAAGTTGATTTTTGAATGGATTTGGGAAAAGAAAATTATTACAGATTTGAAATGAATATTAGTATGAAATGATCTATCGCTTCGGGATATAAAATGATTTGTTATGTTACCGATGATTCCGGTAACCCGTAACTAAAAAGTGGGCACATGTTTTTGGTATAGTATGCTCATGGAATAGAGGGATGTATTTATTTATCGATTGTATGAAGGCTAGGACCCAGTTGCCTTATTATTGGGAGAAACCTCCCGATCTTGTTGCATATAGTTTGATATGTTTTTACTACAGTATTTAGGATTTCCAAATAAACTTTTCAAAAGTGATTTGATTTAAGATCCTGAAGCAAAGTATAATTTGAATATAAAACATATATATGTATATATATTTCAAAAGTTTTGAAATAAGAATTCGAGAATAAAGTCCAAAGAGATAATTTTTGTAAAGGTAATTAGATTTGGAAATCTAAAATTGAAGGTTAAGCCTAAGTGGGTAGTTTTGGAAATTATATATTGTTTTTTGCATCGTAGGCTCCATGAGTCCTATTTGCAGTAGGAGAATTACATTGGCATGATCCTATTATCTAATTGGGTACCCGATTAGATAGGGTTATGTAGGTAGTCACAAGTGGTAGTAATGCAGCCCCAATAATAACATAACATTTTTTTAATTGTTGTTTACTATATATCGCTATTGATGTATTTTTCCTGCTTACTATTTTATTTTGTGTTTGTCATCTTTATTGAGCTAGCAGAAATAGCAATTTTTGTCTCCCTCATTAAAGTTTTGCAGCGGTAGATTTATTTGTATTTGTATTTGCATTTGGTACGTATTAAAGCACACCTAGTAGATTAAATTGGTTATTCTGATAACTTGTACAATTGAAATTGTATCATATACATTTAATAGTGTTGAATACTTATCAAATATTATGTATTTAGTAGGTAGTTTTCGTTCGTAGTTTTAGAACAGACGCGTTTTTCGATGATTTTAACTGGTCCGAAAATCCGGGTCGTCACAGGTGGTATCAGAGCTTAGGTTAGGTGCCTAAGTAAAATTTATCCAGGTTAGTAAATCAACCTAGGAATTTTATAAATGAAACTACCTTAATATGATAAATAAAATGGATAGGATAAGACACCGTATCTCCGACCGGGGTTTTGGTGATATTACTTTTTTTGGTGTGCTTAACTTTCATTAATTGTTGTTTTTTTCGTTATATTTTTCTTCGTCCTTGTAATTTCGAGGACGAAATTCTTTTAAGTAAGGGAAAACGTAACGACGCAAAATTTGACCGATTTAAAATATACTATTTAAGGTAATTTTAAATATAAAATATAAATGGTTTTATGGTTTAAGTAATAATAGATAGGATTTGGAAATAGAAATATGCATAAAAATAGTAACATTTTCTTATATCGACAAAAGTGACAAAATGCTAATTTTAGAAAAGGAAGTTTCAATGGTTAAATAAATTATTTTAATTAATTTATGAGTGTTTAAATTTTTAAATAGCAATATATAAATTTATTGTCAAATGTGATTTACATAAATAAATAATTTAACTAAAACGTCAAAATATGATCGTAAAACATTTTTTCAAAAATCATCGTTTTGTCGGTTAAAAGTTGTCGCAACATTGACGCATCTTTATTTTCTTATATAGGAACATATATTTAAATAGTATAAGTACTAATTGATTCACTAATCAAGTTCACTTTTACTAAATAATTAGAAAATTCTAGAATGTCATTAAGAAAAGTAAGATAGTTTAAGAAAAGTCAAAAGCAAACATCAAATCCAAATCACATCAAAATGCAACAAAATAATTACTTTTCTTTACTTAATCTTTGAGTGACTAAAACATAAAGTAAGAAGTGAAAGGATGATGTTAAGTATTGAAAAAGTGAAAGTTGCTTTAGATTGAAGTAAAGTTAGTTTGGTAATTTGGTAAGATGTTGGTAAATTTACCTCTTCTTTTTTTTTTTAATAAATACTCATCTCCTTATTCACTTTCGTACACATTTTTTCTTCTTCTTTTCTCAAGCTTCTTCGCCTTCTTCCTCTTCTCTTTAGTGGCTTCCAAGCGATAAAGAAAAATTATAAAGAAATAATGTTAAAATATTTACAAAATATTCAAAAGAAATCAATGTTCATCCTCTTCAAATCAAAATCCTCTTTTCTCCATATTTTACCTCTTCTCTTGGACATAACTACTTCAAACCAGAACCAAAATGCAAAATCCTTTTATTCAAATCATATATTTTTTCAATGTCTACAACTTTCATGTTTTCTACTTTTCCTCATTCTAAACATAACCATGTCAAAAATCAACTTCTTTCCAGTGCATTCTCGGGTCATAACATTATCATAACAGATCCAAATTAAGAGATTCATTTTTTTTAAAATCCATATGAGATTCCAGTGACTATAACTTTTATATTGATCACTTTTTCCAGTTTTGAGGTTTGCTATACCTGAAACTCAATTCTTTAAAATGCATTTTCGGGCTTCATTTATGTCAATCCGACAACACCTCTTCTTCATTCTATCATATCACCCACAAACCAACTTGGATTCAAGTGATTTATTTTTGAAATTCAAGAGAATATAATTTTCAACAACTTTATAGTTTAAAACTTTTCTATATTTTAAGATTTAGAGGGCCTAAAATCAGGTATAAGATAACCTATTTTTTGGGTCTAATTTTGAGAATTCAAAGTCCAAGCTCCATCACTTCTTCTCTATACTTTCTGCCAACCCCCATTTCACGCCTCGGCCAAGCATTAGGAAGAAGGAATTTGGGTTTAGTTTCATTAGGTTTTGAAGCATGGTAGTAAGTATGGGTTAGATCATAATTTAATTGCCTTAAAGTTTGATGGAGTGGAATCCAATGTAAGTTATTTCTTATTTTAAGTTTATTAAAACTATTGCTAAGTTGAAAGAACTTTAAGTGTTAAGTGTTGTTTCAAAAACCTTGTTGAATGCTTGTTTACTTTGTTTTCTAGAATAATGGTTTGATTCCCTTGCTCTATATTATGTTTGGATGGTTAATTAAGTAATTTTAAATTTAGAAGTTAAATCCTGAATGGGATATGCAGAAACGACTAGTACACGTGCTTCGTCTCTGAAATCCAAGGAGACTTGGGCGAGGGACGAAACATGTTGAAGGGAAAGCCTGGATGCTTCAAAATAAATATCAAACCATTTTAACCCAAGATAAAATAAAGTGTTATAAATATTTGATAGAATGAAGCATTGATTTATCATTTATTGTTGTGTTCATTTTGTTAATTGATTGTTTGGTTGTTTGGATTGCGCTCGACCAGGTTATGAGCACTAATTATTATTTATTGATTATTGACTTTGCTCGACTAGTTTATGAGCAATTAATTATCCATATGCATGGGTTGGGTAGAAAATAATTGTAGGATAACTCCTTGTGATTTATTTCACGATTTGACTATAAAGTGTTTGCGATAATATTTGGTTCGCTTCAATTGAATGAATTATTTTGAAAATTGATTTTTCAGTTGAAATGTTATGAAATGTTTTCCCTTTAAAAGAAATAATAATGTTTGGTAATGAATATTTTAAAATTATAATATATAAATATGATTTATAAAAGATTGGTATTATAAAAATGTTTTGTAAAATGGAAAGAATTTTGAGGACTAAACCCGATGATTTTAAGATAATTTTTGAATGGATTTGGGAAATGAAATTATTAAAGATTTGAAAATACTTGTGAATGTTATTGTGAAATGATTTATCGCTTTGGGATATAAAATGATTTGTCATGTTACCGAGGATTTCGGTAACCCGTAACTAAAAGATTTGCACATGTTTTTGGTATAGTCCGCTCTTGGAATAGAGAGATGTACTTATTTTCGATTGTATGATGGTGGGGACCCAGTTGCCTTGTTATTGGGAGAAGCTTCACGATCTGTTTGCATATGGTTTGATATGTTTTTATTACAGTATTAGGATTTCCAAATAGACTTTTCAAAAGTGATTTGATTTAAGATCCTGTAGTAAAGTATAATTTGAATGTAAAAGATATATATATATATATATATATATATATATATATTTCAAAAGTTTTGAAATAAGAATTCGAGAAAAAAGTCCAAATAGATCATTTTCGTAAAGGTAATTAGATTTGAAAATCTAAAATTGAAGATTAAGCCTAAGTGGGTAGCATTGAGAATTGCATATTGTTTGTTGCATCGTAGGCTCCACGGGTCCTATTTGCGGTCGGAAAACTACATTGGCATGATTCTGTTATCGAATTTGGTACCCAATTAGATATGGGTACGTAGGTAGTCACAAGTGATAGTGATGCAGCCCCAATAATAACATAATATTTTCATGTTTATTGTTTGCTATATATCGCGTATTGATGTATTTTTCCTACTTACTAGTTTATTCCGCGTTTGTCATGTTTATTGAGTTAGCAGAAACATCTATTTTTGTCTCACTCATCAGAGTTGTGCAGCGGTAGATTTATTTGTATTTGTATTTGGTATGTATTAAAGCACACCTAGTAGTTTAATTGATGACTTTATAACTTATACAATTGAAAATGTATCATATACGTTTAATAGTGTTGAATATTTATCAAAGATTATGTATTTAGTAGGTAGTTTTCATTTGTAGTTTTAGAATGGACGGGTTTTTCGGTGATTTTAACTGGTCTAAGAATCCAGATCGTCATATATATGATGGATTCATGTTTTTTGGTGTTTTTTCAATAGTAGCTTTGTGGATTGGATTTTTGTTGCTTTGGTAATTCTGTGGATGGATGGTTGATGGTGGATTGTTGTGATTGGTTACCTTTTGATGGCTAACCATGGTTTTTGTTTTTCGCGCTTGCTTATGGCTCTTCGACTTTAGGGATGTTGTTCTTCTATTATTTTGCCTCCATTAATCTACTTTGATTGTTCCTTTTGTGTGAATGGAACTACTGTCGAACTTTTAATTGTTCAATGGGCGATTTAGCTTATTAGATTTACATTTCTAATGGATTCTTTATATGCTTTAGTTTTGGAGTCTAAGAGGAGTTCTTCTTTTTCATTATATGAGGATGTTTTGGCTACTTGTCAGGTTTGTTCATAGCATATTTTTTGTGTGTCGATAAAATTAGTCGGATTTTCTTCTCCTCTCAAGAATCACTCATTTTCATCAAAAAATAAAATTAAAACTAAATCAGTGACATTGAATAGTGATCAAATAGAATCAAATCGGTGGCCTTTAACAAATATAACAAAGATTTTAATTAATGCTCAAGTTAAAATCAGACTCATTAGAGCAGTCAATAGAAAAGTAAAAAACTAGACGTCCATAAATTTGGAGTAAAATTCTTTAAGTAATATTGAATGGCACATTATATCTGTACATCAAAACATGGTGCCATTCGTAGCCATTTCTTTCCATGCTCCCGTTGGCAATGAGTCTGATGCCCCAATGTTTCTTTCCCTAACCCAAGCCCGTTCATGTCGTTGTTGAATTTTGATCCATTTTCTATATTAATTAAT
Source organism: Allium cepa (assembly GCA_030765085.1). Lineage (NCBI taxonomy): Eukaryota > Viridiplantae > Streptophyta > Magnoliopsida > Asparagales > Amaryllidaceae > Allium > Allium cepa. The sequence goes on from CM060931.1 coordinate 450,407,947, forward strand.
ATAACTAATAAAATTTATATTTTTATGAATTTCTAAAATTAATAACTTATGCAAATGAGTCCGTTTGAGATGCCATCTTTTGCGTTGCGATCGTATCAAAATGCTCCATATTATGGAGTTGGTTTGAACTCGAGCAATTTATAATTTCTCAATTTATTTATTTTTGTAAATTATCGACACATATTATTTATTAAAAAATAATTAATAAATAAACTATAAATCGATTAAATTAAAAATCACAACTTAAATACTCCGCTCAAATACCTCGTTCGTAGCGTCAAACGCATTCCTCATTCACTCAACTTTCTCGCTCAAATTCTCTATTTCTGTTCGTTGCAAATGCACCCCAAAACTAACATAATCATGTATTATAAATTCTCCACCGATTTAATCGAATGAAATTCTATATTCTTCCCATTCACTCTTCTTTTTTTCCATTTTTTACTTAACTTTTTAATGTCTGCCATGTCGTGCATTCCATCATATCATACTGCTCCTCCTTTACTTCCTTTTTCCCCATCCATTCCTTATCCTTCTTCATCAAGTCCCATCAATCAACCCTCCTCCTCTGCGCCCTCCTGATCCACCTCTTCCATGCTTGGTTCATCCCTCAATTCCTCTTTCTACGTCTTGTTCCTTCTTTTTACCTTCCCTCCCTGGCTTATTGCCCCTTCCATCTTCATTTTCATGTTATTCGATTGCTCGGGTTAATGAAGCAGTCGCCTCTCAAAATCTAACTACTACTAGACAATGGCCTTCTCTATTTATGACCTTGCCACGCAACGCTAGATCTTACACTCCAAGGGATTTCAATCTAAACTATGTTGGAACAGCCCACTGCCCACCTCAAGAAGTCATTAATAAAGGTATTGAATTTTGAAAGGATTGTTTAGTTGGTTTTTTGGGAGATAATTTAAATTATGTGGCTATTATATCTCATCTAAAGCGGTATTGGAAACCTAAGGATTCGTATGATGTAAAAAGTGATGGTGCAAAATTTTTCTTTAAATTCAATTGTTAAGAGATAGATTAAAAGTTCTGCATTTGGACCTACTCTTTATTAGAGGAAAAATGTTTGTTATAACTTCTTGGAAGTATACATTTGGATCAGTGCAAGCTCAAGTCAAGAATGTGCCGATATGGATTTATTTCTACAACATTCCTCACTTAACATGGACTTTGATTGGCATAAATTGGCTTGCCTTCCATATTGAAAGATTAATGTGCTTCAATAAAGCCACGGAAATGTAAGAACAACTTGATTACGCTAAGTATTTGATTGAAATATCGCCAAATAGAGAATTGTCAGAATTCATATATGGTGTAGAAGGTGATTGTCAAAAAGTACACATTGAGTATGCATGGAAGCCCCTGATATCTACTCTATGTCAAGCATTTGTTGTTACAACAGACAACTATGACATGCATGCTAAAATTACAAGCACTGAAACTATTGTGCAATCTTCAAATATAACTCACAATACATCTACCACAAATGAAACTTCTCAAAAACAACATCCTATTCAGACAAAACAAACTAACCAAACAAAAGTGAAAGCCCAAACATAATTTTGTAAAGTTAAGCCTAAAGTTAACATCAAGTGATAAAGTAAAAATTCAACCTCCCAACAATGAGAAAACTTCAGTCATAAATGATGAAGAGGAAATTCAATATCAACCAAAATTCAAAATACAATTATACATCTATTAACTACTAAATAACAACTAGCAAATTCCAACTATTGACATCACTTGTGACGCCCCACCTCTATGCTCACAATAACAAAGGTCATTATAAGGAATAACGTCTACTATTGCGAAGAATAAGCCTTGTTACAAGCGACCATCCGTAAGTTATGCCTTAGACGAGTATTGATTACATTGATAGGAGTTGTGTGAATTACTCCCAAAGATATATATATTCAATCCAAATCTAAAATGAAACTACGGTGGATTAAGGAAAATTCAGAACAACTCATAATAACAACAAATACAGATAGTGTAATCACATCAGAACAGAAATATCAGAAATATAGCGGAAGACAAGTCTGGAATACATGCTACAACGATCGATGATTCACATGAACCAAATGTACATATACATAGACATCAACATATATGAGACGATAGTCAATGCACCAAAAAGAAACACCTCGAAGTCTAGACAAAAGATGATGTGAAATCCCAAAAGCTGAAGCTGCTACTGAATCAGAGATAGCGATTATCCTGAAATAACTCGGTCTGACCCGAGTATTATTTAAAAGAAAATAATAAACGGATCAGTCTAATTTAAACTTCATAAATAAGTGTATGATAAACAACACTTAAGCAAATAATTATAATCTCGAATGAGATTATATAACAGATAATCAACATAGTTCAAATAAAGAAATCTCAATTTAAACTCCATCAAAATCAATAATCTCGAATGAGAATATTCAACATAAATAATCACCATAGTTTAAATGAAGAAATCTCAATTTAAACTCCATCAAAATCAACTTTTAAATTCTCAATTGAATTCAAAACAACAATACGCAAATTTATAATCTCGGATGAGACTATACCCAAAATTATAATCTCGGATGAGACTATACACAAAATTATAGTCTCGGGTGAGACTATACAACATCGTAATCAGCATAGTTTAAAGGAAGAAATCCCATTAAACATCATCAAAATCAACTTCCAAATTCACAATTGAATTCAAAACAACAATACGCAAAATCTAGAAAATAAAATAAGATAACTAGAAAATCAGCATAAAAGATTGATCGATCCCAGCATGGCGAGTTTTAACTACGCCGCACATGCATCTCATATGGCCGAAGCCTACCAAGTACTATGATTTTTGGCGTCCAACAAATGATCTGAAGGTCCAACAAATGACCCGAAGGTCTAGTATTGGTAATTAACCCGAAGGTCCATCATATGACCCGAAGGTCCAACAAATTGGCTCGAAAGCCCAACAAAATCATCAAACAGCAAATATTTCAATTAGCGAGTCCGGAATTAACCGAAATAGTAAAAGTATGTTTCCATACTTCGCACTTTTGCTAAATCGTTTAAATCTCTTCATCGTTTCCTCGGAAGTGCAAAATTGTGTATTTTATATAAATAACATTTTACGTTCTCAAACGGACAAGTCCGAAATTAAGCGAATCAGTAAAAGTGAGGGTTCATAGCCCTCAATTTTGCTGAAGCGTTTAAATAGCTTCCTCATTCTTTTAAAGCGCAAACTGTAAAGTTTTTGAAAATAATTTTACTTTAAAAATGATTTTTAAAACACGTGATTAAAACAGCAACAACTATAGCAATTTCCACAAGGAAATTGCGCTTCACAAAACACCGTAAAAACGGATATCAAATCAACGTTGCGGGATATCCGCTTGAAACTTCACTTTAAAATTGAGGGTTACTGAAGTCAAAACGACAGTAATTTTTATTCGTCAAAAATGTCACCGAAACAATATGCTTCAAAAAATAATTTCGGCGTAAAAATTCCGTTATAAAAATAACAGTAACAAAATTCATTTTAAAACGTAACACCGGTTCAACGTAGATTAAATAGAGGACTGCATCACTATATTTTCATCAAAATATTGGATAGTCTGGGTTTAGTTTCTGTGCAACACATAAATTGATAAATGTTCTAGACTAACTTTTGTGCAAAGCATATACACACGCACATGAAACAAATATTGACAACTGACACACGCACGTAACAAATTTAAAAGGTCAAGTTACTAAATTTTTTGCATGCAAGTACATGTGAAATGAAGTTAAAACAAAGTACCTGTACGCTCGAAATGGAGTATGCAACATGTTCTCAATAGTAAAAATATATAACATCTTGGGCAATTTACAACAATATGCATACTCATACTGAAGTCTAAAGATCAAAATGATCTGGCACTACTACACTCAAGTATAAAATAAACTGAAGGTTTTCATGCTATACATCTTTACCCACAAGTAAATAAATACTTGCACTCTTATTATATGAAGTCTCACAACGAGATGCAGACACGTCAAAAAAAGCTAAAGTAATATGTATAATGGCCATTACCATTTCACACAACTTACTGACGCGTAACACAAAGTTTAATCTTTCTTTCACAACATGAAATAGGCGAAAGATTAATGAAAACTATACGTTTAGCATGCACACTAATATAAATTTCTGGCTTGCATCGTGCATTTATGCACATATTCAGCATGCATCTTTGATGTACTTGTGTATGCAAAACTCTGTAATAATTTCGTACACTTAACTTGGCACACAAAAATTATGCAAAATTAATAACTTGCAACTCATCTACCTGTACGCTTCTACTCTAAAATGCCTGAATATTAAAGTTTTCCATGCAAGAAATGGGGAGGAAAAATGAACTAGACCCTGGACTCTATTTAGTGCATAACATATTTGCACAAAAGAAAATAATTTGCCAAAGCAAAACACATGTATGCACGTAACTTCATTTACATATAATTGCTGACACAAGTATAGATAAGAAAAATGAAGAAGGCCCGGGCTTATAAATATTGCTTGCATGAAAAAATATAGCTCTGGACATTACTATACGCACACGCCATTAAATGCAAGAAAAGAAAGTGACTAGGAACTGAGTTTTTCTAGCGTTTGTGAAAATATTCTGCCTAACCCAAAAATATTGTATCCAAGCATAAACATCTTAACAACAAAAAATTTCAACTATAGTTTTAATTAGAAATGTAAGTTTCCACTCACCTCGAATTTGCTTCGAAAATCAGTTGGCATTTAGATCCAGCAGAAAGCAAAACTGGACCACCATTAATTTGCTTGGAGAGCTTTATCAAAAGTGAATGTAACTAACGAATGAAGTGCTTAATTAAAATTTTGAAACAAAATAAAAGAGGCAGCCTTATTTTCTCTTTACTCAAAATTGTGCACAAGCTAAAAGTGAAGTGTTGGCAGCTTTTTAGTACACATGCATTTATGGTGAAACGTGCACTAGAGAAGAAAGGACACTGCTTAGCAGAAATGATGATTGTTGGAAAAAATGTTCACTTTTGTTTTATAAGTTAAGTGGTGACAGCACAAAATGTTCCAACTTGTTTCTATACTGCAACCATATTCACATATATATACATGAAAGGAAAAATGAAGTTACAACATTGCTTTAAAATGGACCCATTTCCCCTATGCAATTGAAGGCCAAAAATGCATCTTATTTTCAACATGCTACTACTAAGATGAGTACTGACTTTGTATATTTGTACACTGTGGATTTTTTTTTTCAAAACTCAATTTAAAATTTTTACTTTTAATTTTTATTACGACGGTAAAAAAATCACGGTCGTTACATCACTTCTACCAAACCTTTTGTTGTCCTTCAAGATTTAGAGAAAGGAGAGTTTTTTGTTTCTCAAGTTAAAAATGTTATCAACAAATTTCTGATAACCCTCTTCCTCTTTCCTCCCCACTTAATGTCAACAGTAAAAACATCACCGATATACTCATCCTCCTTATTTCAAAAAATAAACAGCCAATCAATGACTCCTCACCAATTAATCTTTTGAACTCCATCGAGGATAATTTTTGCATGTACACAAATCCCAATCTCTCTCCTCATGTGCAAACTCCAACTGTTTCAGCTTCAATCTACAATTCTTTAATCTAGCTATGTGCATGTGGTCAACATACATACTTCCCCCGTGCATGTCCCTCATGTGCTTCTTTCAAGCCCTTGTCCTAATCTTAAACCCTCTAATTCAATCCTTCTTTTTTCTCCTGGCATTCCCACTTCTCCTTCCGCTGCCCATATTAATGCCTTGAATGTTGCTTCCTTTTCTGATTTTGATCTCACTGCTAAACCAAATCAAAATCTTCCCAACAAAATATCCCTTACTCAAATTCTAAAGAATCAGACAAGAACATGGGGATTGAATTCACTAATGAACAAATCATTCCCGAATCTCCAAAGTTCCTGTCGACAATGCTTCCACCAGAATGGCTAGGAAATCTACCAACAAAAATAAGAATATATCATGTTAGATGATATTGGCTTTTGTAACGTTAGGGGTGCTCAAGATAATCATAAAACTCACGAAATAAAACGTCTAATTACTGAAAATCAAATCCATCTGATTGTGCTATGTGAAACCAAACTTAATGCTAATTTAATTTTTAAAATCTCCAATCAGATTGCTCCTTCTTGCTCTAGCACTCAAAACCTCAACCATGCACCTTATGGTTGTCTCATTATCCTTTGGAATCTTAATATATTTCGCATTTCTAGCACATTGACTCATAAGTTATTCATTGTTGCCTTTCCTATCTTCCCACTAACATTTTTTTCAACATTTCTTTTATCTATGCTGACAGTTCAAAAAATTCAAGACAACTTCTCCTTAACATCCTTACCTTATTGCAAAATCATCAAATGCCTTGGCTGTGCTTGGGGGATTTTAATTATATGCAATCATTTTCAAAAACAAAAAAAAAGTGGAAACCCATTGATATTTTCTAACGTAACTCCTCTTAATCGTGCTATAAGTCAATCTAATCTCATTCAAATTCCAAAATAAAGTTCCATTTTTACATGGGACAATTGTAGTAGGACATGTAATAGAATTTTATGTAAGTTGGATAGATCATACATGAATGCTTTTGCCTTTACTACATGGCCAAATCTTATCTTTCACTTTCCACGCCCCTCGTACCTGACCACAACCCTATAATTTTGAAATGTGGCATGGAAGCCATTAAAGATCCCTCTTGTTTTATTTATTTTAAATTTCAACTAAAAATTTGGAAATTTTGTATATTATTCATCGGGTTTCGAATTCTGCCATATATGGAAATCCAATATACATCCTTCAAAGGATATTGAAGCTCACCAAACCTAAGCTGAAGGGCTAGTTTACTCTCAAATTTGGCAAGGGGAACTTACTGTCTAACCAATTACGTGAAGAGCTTCTTGTTCAACGAAAGTTATTGCAAGTTAATCCTTCTGATAAGGATATTTCTGACAAAGACCTCTCTCTCTCTCTCTCTCTACACAACTGATATCAGCGACTGAGCTTAATATGACCAAGCAAAAAAACAAGGATCTTTGGAGTAAAGATGGAGACAAGGACTCAAGATATTTCCATAGCTCCATCAGAATTAAAAAAGCTAGTTCTGTTATTCACACCCTAAAAGATCAATATGGAACTCTCCTCGATACTCCTTCTAACGTTAAGGAAGGTTTTCTCAATTATTTCACTCATATTCTAGCCGATCCTCATTCTTTGAATGATGACTTATCTCCTCTTCTCCATCTGAACCTTCCTACTATCTCAGATTTTCAAGCTAATATGCTTATTCAGTAAATCACACATGAAGAAATCAAACAAACCATTTTTTATATAAAGCCTAACATTCTGGAGGTCCTGATGATTTCTCTGTACATTTCTTTCAAGCTACTTGGTCGATTATTAGTTATGATTGCATCAATGTCATCCTACATTTTTTTAAATCCAATACTTTGCTCACCACATTAATCATACAAAACTTATTGTCATTCCCCTAGGATGTTACTCAATTTCATCCAGTGACATGCTATAATGTTATTTATAAGTGGTATATCTAAAGATATTTCTATTAGAATGAAGGAATGTCTCAATCATATCCCACAGTCAAGCTGGGTTTCTTCCTGGAAGATCAATCTAATGAAACTTCCTCCTTTCTCAAGAGTTGATGAAAGGTTATAAGAGGAAAGTAATTTCTCCTAGATGTGTCCTCAAGTTAGACATTTAGAAAGCTTATGACATGGTTAGTTGGTCTATTATAATTTATGTCCTGTCAAAGATGAACTTCCCTTTTCCTTTTCTTGCTAAGTTGCACACTTGAATTTCAAACAGTTAAGCTCTCTTTGTCCTTGAATGGTGAATATTTTGGCTTCTTTTTCTCCTCTCGAAGAATAAGGCAAGGTGACCCAATTTCTTCTTACTTATTCGTTTCAGTCATGGAGCTGCTCACTAGTCTTATTAATCAGCAGATGGATAGTAAGAAGATAGAAATTCATCCTAAGTGCAAAGAACATAAAAAAAATTCTCTTACGTTTCCAGATGGTCGCCTTCTTTTCACTAAGCCTAATCCATATTCCATAACAAATTGCTTCAATATGTGGACAATTTTAAAGCAAATATTATTCTCCAGATTAATAAACAGAAATCTCAAATAGCAATAACAGGTTTAATTGATACTCTACTGAAATTCTCTCTTTCAGGCCTATGTGTACTGCTAGAGTTACTACAGCTCAATGCTTGCCATTATTTGAAAAAATCATTGCAAAATTAAATACCATGCCGAACAATAAATAATTTCAAACTGCTAGGCTTGTGATAGTCAAAAGTGTAGTCACTGCCATGTGTTCTTACTATTTCAAAATCTTTACCATTCCTTTTAAGCTGATTTGTATGCTTAATACAGCTTTCAATCACTACCTACGGCATGGTAATCCTTTTTTCAATAAACTTATCCCTATAGCTTATAAAAAGTTCAATTACCAATTAAATTTTGGGGGCTTGTCATTATAAATCTAAAATTTTGGAACCAAGCGGCTGCCACTCGTTACATAAACCTGATTCTCAATAAGAGCAATAGCTTATGGACCTCATGGAACATTCATTGATTTAAGAATTTCTGGACCACCATTATTCCTCCTAATGCAAGTTGGTTATGGTGAAGTATTCTCAATCTAGGAGATATTATTCTTCCCATGATCAGATGTTATCACTTTGATTCCTTCTCGCATTCTCCTTGGAGTAGTCCTGGCATTATTCTCTCTAGATTTATTAATTACAATCTACGCTCTCTAAGTAGTATTCTGAGGCAGCTCAAGCTAATGACTGCATGTATAATAGCCAGGTTACATTACCTCACTCAAGCAGCCTTTTGGTAGAACCATGTGAAGCGCCATCCAAAGTAATTTCACTCAATTAACTGATAGCAATACACAGTGGATATATAACGCCATGTTAAATAGTCACCAACCTATCATTTTCCCTTGGAATAGAAGAATTTGGAAATCTGGTTCTAAACCTAAAGAAAACTTATTGCTATGGAAAATCATCAACAATGTTGTTCACACCCAAGACAACTCGATGAACAAGCAAATCATCAACTCCTCTACATGTTTTTTGTGTTCCCGAGCTTTCGAGAACATATGATGCTTATTTTTCAACTGTTTGTATGTACATAACTTATGGAAAAGACTCTTATCTCATCACAATCTTCATACGTCTGTTAGGAATCATGAAGCTGAATGGATCAAGAATTTTAAGGCCACGAGATGGCGAACTACATCTGCGACCCTGCTTTTGAAACTACTGAAGACGACCATCCTCGTAATACAGGAGGAAAGGAACGCGAAATTTTTAATGGTTTAAAGTTTTATGTTGCTACTTTATTTTTGAAGGTTCTGCATGCATGAGAGGGCTTAAGTTTTTTTTAATTAATTCCTCAACGTTGTGATGTATTAATTGAAGTTACTTCTTTGGGCTGGGCTTTTTTATATTCCTTTTATTTCCTATTTTATTTCTCATGTTTTCGCTTTTGTTCTTCCTTTATTTTTGTTGCACTTCTTTTCTTGTAATAAAAGTGGAAAGTCCGGTATAAAACCGGCTTGCTTTGCAAAAAAAGAAAAATAACAAAGAAACGATTTGCTCAAAAATATGGTTGGAATGAAAAAAGTATCAATACTTTGCAACAAAATAATTACTTCAAATTGATATAACAAAACGTGAAAACTTGCTACCAAGAGCAAGCTTTTTTTCCCCTTGTAAGAATAGAATACTTCTTATTGTCTAGCTGTCATCATATTTCCTCACAAAATAATCAACCAATACAGAGTACCACAAAATTGTTTATAATCTAAACATCTAAAATAAAATAGTAAATTGTAAGAGAATGATTACGAATATAAGTACTCAAAGTAAAATAATGAGAACAAGAAAAACATACCATTACCAACATATTTCAGGATAACATAATCAAAAGATACATAAAAAGTACCACCAAATTGTTTCTATTCTAAACAACCAAAATACAACAATAAATTGCAAGATTGAATTATTAACAAAATAAGTGAAACTGAAATAATGAGAAGGCGATACCGATAAAAGCATAATCTCATATCCTGTGAGATAATGATCGTCAAAACTTGGGATAACAACCCTAGGGTTTGCAAGTCAAGAAACTAATACGAGATAGCAACAGTCGTCATGTAATGAACTGACGAATCTTGATAAAACAAATGAGCAAGCGAAAGACGGATGATTTAGTGTTTTCTTTTGAAGAATGGATGGAAAGATCTAAGAGTTGACTAATGATGCAAAAACGTAGATGACATTTTTGAAATTTCAAAAGAACACGATGCAAAATCTATGGATTGAATTTAAGAGATATATAGCCAAAAAAGGACATAAATGTATCGAAATTCTTAAATTCAAGAAAAGACCATCAGGCAGTCTTCAAAAACATACACAATTTCACATTCAGCAGAATCAGACATTCATAAGACAACATAAACGCTAAAAGACATGACCAAAACATAAAAATACAACGAATATACAAGACACAGAATAATCCAAATGTTAACCAACCCCACGCAAATAACCCGAAGGCCAAGAAATTATTCTCCTGATAAGTTTAGTCGGCTTTGCGCTACATAAAAACAGCAACATGTCACAAATTGGAATCTTGATCCATCAATCAATTTGATGTAAACAACTAAATCTACCAACTCTACTGAAATAAATTAGTTAGCAGGAAAGGCAACCATGAAACTCGCTAACAGAAATGAATACCAAGTATATTTATATATAGATTATGAAAAGCAAAAGATGAATTAACCACGAGTCAAGTCAATATCAAGTGAATTCCTCATGTCCATCTGCCTTGAGATAGGCCACCCACCCATCAGTGAACTTAGAGGGGTGCTTTGATCATCGCTTATTGGAGGTTCTTGTTCATGACTTGATGATTCCTGATCTGTTTTGATGGGTTTTTTCTTCATTTTCATGCCACCATATATGAAACTCCCCACAACTACCTGCATGTATTAGCAAATAATAATAGTACTATATGGTGAAAAATGAAAATAAACAAAGAAGAGAACATCAGATGTTACAGTTTACACACTGGTCTGAACTTTGCACCAACTTAAAAGCCATCGGTGGAAACAGTTGTCGAAAATGTGCAAATATGTGTTGAAAAATTAAACAATCATAAACTAACATAAAGTCAATAGGCAAGTTGGTTTTGTTTTGTTTTGGAATTTACCAAGTTGGTTTTATTAAATGCATGGGAAAAATGAAAAAGCAAGAATTATTGTGATAAACTTACAATTAAAATAGTTCATAGAAACTATTTTTTCACGCTTCATGCAGGTGATACAGCCATCATTTTATTTGGTACGTGTACTGCATCGGCCAAAAATTCGTACAAGTATCAATCTTGTGTGCGAAATACACGTGCCAACGATTAAAGTGTAGTATCTAAATTTTAAATTTTGATACAGCAGGCTGTATCAAAACCTTTTTCGGTGTGAAACAATACATCATATTGCAAGTAATTCTCCAGTAGTAGTAATATCTGCATAAGCAAGTAAGTCAGTACTACTGCTATATGCTGTGAATCAACTGATAATTTTTTATATAACAAAATAATAATATCAGTTTCAGCTTTAACCACTTGAACTCGATTCTATTTCTAACCATTTTCTATTTGAAAGATCTTGATTTAAATGTAAATTTTAAACCAAGTCACAACCGTATTTTTAATACCATCCATCCACATGACATATACATATATCTGTATTTTAAGACATGAATTTTCTGTATAATACAAATACAATAATAATTTGAACTTTTAAACACCCGATATAATTCTAATCCTAATCATTTTGTATTAAATACGCCTATCAATGGTACGGGTTTCGGCCCGAACCCGCCCTATTTATGCGGGTACAGGTTTTGCCTTTTACTATCTAAGCCCGACTCAGACCCGATCCGGGTCGGGTACGGTTTTATCAAAACCCGACCCGGTTAGGGTCCGACCCGACTATTAGCTTTTTATCATATCAAAACATGAGTTGGTATGTTATTTATTTACCGTTTTATTTGTTTACATGTAGATGTTTTTACATACTTTTGTTATGAGCTTGACTACATCACTGTCCAATTTATATGTTAACATTGTTTGTATACAAAAATTTTCAAAGTTGCAGTTTTAAAATATGATTTTAACATAAATATTCTGAGTTGGTATATAGTTATTACCTAAAGGGCTTAAAAAACCCGACAGACCGGGCTTGGATATTGGATTGAAATACCCTACAGGTTCGGACCGGGCTCGGATTTTAATTATTGTACTTGGAATAGGATCCGGATTTGTTATACCTGGACCGAACCCTGCCCATTGACGGACCTAGTATTAAAGGAAAAAACAAATCTTAGATTTATGTTTATTTGAAAATTGAATCATGACAGTCTATTTTATAATGCTCATTTAATTTTGACATATGCATGTTCATTTTTAATCTTTGGTTTTAAAAAAAGTCATCAAGATTAAATTGTAGAATCAAAATCAGGATGATGTGTTTTGATCACACGTTTTTCTATACACGACCTACGCGTCACTTTGGGGAAAAAAAATTAAACATAGCCTAATTTCCTATAAAAAGGTATTGTGATTTTGAATTGAAATTATATGGAAAAGAAAAGATAATAACATTTGTAATCAAATCTACTCCTAGCAAATCATTTTTTTTAAAGAGATATATTGAATTTATTTTAAAAAAAATCGTGAACAAGAAATATTTTTCCTCTTCTTCGACCAAAAAAAAACACTCCCTGATTGTCGGTTTAATGTAATAGAATGCAACTCTTTTGTTAGAAAAATTCTTTCCCATTGCCATATTACAATATTCCACCTTCAAACCTGACTACAAAAAATCACTTTCGATAGAACTCATTGGCAAAAAATATCACTTTGGATAGAACTCAATAGTAAAAAATATCACTTTGAATAGAACACATTGGCAAAAAATTCTCAAACCACGTTATGTATTATTATTTCTTCTCCGTTTTTCTATTATTTAGGACTGGTCAATGATTCAGCAAAAATTATTTAACATGATTTCAGGTGTTACTTGTTATATTAGCTCTTTTTTAACCCTTCAAAAAAAGAAACAAATGAAAAACTTACAAGGATGGATGCGATTTCAGATCATACTTGCTCATTACATTTATTTTTTCAACGGCAGAAAGTGAAATCTCTACTAAATCATAAAAGAAAATTGAGAATACATTTCAACGCCGGTCAACAGAGTCTTGTTAAAATGTATTAGTAGTAAAGTGAATCGTTACATAGAAATTCAACTATCGCCATCTCAACCATATCAGATATTTTGTATTTACCCTATTGAATTTTTGTAACATAGAGAAAAGAAAAATGGAAGAGAGGAGTATGAGAGAGAAAGAAATAAAGTAAAGTGGACAAATGCTGCTTCCAAATACCTTAATCGCAATCATGATTCAAACTAAAAATAGATGATGTATATGCATGCGCACATTGTGTGTGCTGATACAGTAGTGTTTTTGTAAGAAATTTGACACTAGCCTAACATTTTTAGTTTTAAAAAGAATCTTGTGCTGGAAAAAATAAATCTGTTTTTGTGTGTGAGAAAATCTATTTGGGATGACACGTGGTGACACAAAAGATGTCAACCATTAGATCTCCCCCTGAATTCAACCCCCAATGAGATCCAATGATCAACATCTATCGTATCCCCATAAATTTTTACACTTACATTTCATACTGGAACTAATAATAACCATTGGATCAAAGTGACTTCGGTCAAAAAGAAGAATCAATATCCCTCCATATTTTAGGCCTTTTGTAACCCTTAATATTGGTCACTGGATTAAACGAGCGGATGAATTTAATGTGAATATTCAATACTCTCTCGCTCTCTGACTCACTGAAAATATTACTTTGGTATGACTTACTGATGTTTCGAATTGATTTTGCTAACAAGATATGGTAAATAGAACTTTTGACTAATCATATAAGAATTAAAAGTAAATAAAGTACATGAACAGGAGTTGCTGCTCTTAACAATCCACCAACAACACCACCAACAACACGACCATCAGGGCTTGAAAGGCTAACATTAAGACCCCCCGTACGCCCTTCATCTGTTTGTATGAATGAACCAGATAAACATAGTATATCATATCGCCCCTGCAAAATTATATGATAAAGCATTGTTGTTATAAACTTCTCATACAATTCTGATGCGCCACAAAATTAATAAGCATGCATTTATCTCTTATAGTACGAGCCCGAAAAGCAAGCACTGTTAAAAAAAATTGACTGTCAACATCTCAATCTCATACCATCCAACATGAAACCAATTTTCAAAAGGATCCAGATATTTTTGTCACAAAGACGAAATAATCAAAGATGTTGATGAGTATCAGGACCAAGCCAGCTCCTTTTACAGGTTGCTTTAGATAACAATAATAAATCCAGGACCTTCATTTTTATTTTTCCTGCAAACTTTTGATATATTATTTCTTTGTGCTGTTCAAATTATAGTCCATAGCATAAGCAAATGACTGCTCTGATTTCCACCAAATGTTATGAAAATGATGAAATAAAAATACTACATATGAATATGAGTAAATTCATATTCAGTAACTTCCAGAGTTTACCGTATGATTTGCTGATACATAGATGCATGCATGCATGCGTGGGTGCATGTATGTATACTGTGTGTGCGCTCATGCTGAAAGAGAGAGAGATTTGGTTGATGTGTATGTCCAAGGGTCGAACCCTTCTATATAAATGTGTAAACGCTCATGTGTGTGTGAGAGAGTAGGAGACTATTTTTTCCCCAGATAATCAATCATTAACAGATCACTACCCTACACTCAACATCTCCACCAACAACGAAATTTAGCCAGAGATCACCCAATAGCAACATAGCATCTGGTTTTGCATCTGTCTCCGGTCTGGACAAATTAAATTAAATATTACCTTATTCTACTTTAAGACTGCTACGTATAATATATTGTTACTTCTCTTCAAATAAGAAACTTCTGATCTACGTTGTTCGAGGCGGGGCGTTGTTGTAGGCGCTAAGAGTGACCTTAGAGTCCAAGTGTTAAATTTTGGTGATAAAACATCACAAATAAAAGGAAACAAATACGCAAGAAGGAAAGTAATCACGTTTGCTCATTATGGAAATGCATAAATTATTGGATTGCATTTGAGTGAGATAACAAGAAAATATACGCACGCGCACGTTATGAAATAATATATATGCAAAAAGATATGCATATTATTTCTTTCTTCGTAATCGCATTGCTTTAGGATTATTTTCTTCCATCTTTAGAATGAGCGAATTATTTGCTATGCTTGTGCAATTTGTCACCATTGTAACTTGCCTCTATTATCTTTTTATCACATCTTGGTAATTTGATTGATGACTCACATGAATTTACATTGATTATATATTGAGGTTATACTTCACTGTAAACTCATCCTGATATTCAACCAATGATCCTCAAATGGAGTGTCTCTTCTTATTATGTCTATTTTAGGGCTTTGGTATGTAAACTTTTATCTTGTAATATTTTGTAACTCTCCCATGTGTAATAAAATCTCTCTCATTTGAACTGGATGTACACTACCCTGATGATAGTGAAACCATTATAAATGTTGTGCGTCTCTTTTTTCCTTCTTTATAGTTATTTACTATTTATTTGGAGTAATATGATAATTGCTGCTAGATTAAGTAATATTCAAATTGGCAAATCTAAATCCTATTTATTTTTGTCGCATTTGTGCAATTTTTGCACAACAGATTGGTATCGGAACAAGGCGATTTGTTTAAATTTGTACATCAATGGCTTCTAAAAAGAGTGGTAGATCCGATGATGATTATGCTATTACTCATTTGAATGGAAAAGGAGATTTTGTGCAACATGAAAGTTAAAGATGGAGGAGATTATGTTGAGAGAGGAGCGTTCCAGTCCTGAAAATTTGGTGATAAGGAGTTTACTGTGTTGAAGGGACAGATGATTTGGGAACCTGTATTTGCTTCATGGCTCAATATTGATGTGAGTCTTATGTTGATTTCCATGGAAAATTTGTTGTTAGGCAGATAAGGTTTATGAAAGGAAAGAGATTTGTCTTGCATACAGAGATTTGAATTAGCCTTGTTATGTCCATTAGCTTCTTTTTTTTGCTCTGTATTTAGATTGGTGATTGAGAGAATTTTTTGGTTTTGATGGCTTTGAGATTATTTTAATATCTACTTTTTTTTTTTGAATATGTGCAACATTTTGTTAGCGGAACCCATTGGGTAAATATTCATTTTTAGTCTATATCTCGTTAAGAGATTTTGGTTGAATGTGAAGTTTGATTTTAAGAGTTTTATGTTGAGAAGAGAACTTGAGTCGAGCTGGGATGTTGGAGATGTGTGATTTTGCATCAAGGTGGAGTGTTAAATTTTGATGATACAAAATCATAAATAGAAGAAAACAAATATGCAAAAAGGAAAGTAATCACGTTTGTTCATTATGAAAATACATAAATTATTGGATTGCATTTGAATGAGATGACAAGAAAATATACGCATGCGCACGTTATGAATAATATATATGCAAAAAGATATGCATACTATATCTTTCTTTGTAATCACATTGCTTTGGGAGTATTTTCTTCCATCTTTGGAATGAATGATGTTATGTTTGCGCGATTTGTTACCATTGTAATTTGCATCCATTATTTTTTTACCACATTTTGATAATTTGATTAATAACTCACATGAATTTACATTGGCTATATATTGAGGGTAGACTTCATTGTAAACTCATCCTGATATCTAGCCAGTGATCTTCAAATGGAATATCTCTTCTTGTTATGTCTAATTTAGGGCTTTGGTACGTAAACTCTTATGTTGTAATCTTTCGTAACTCTCTCATGTGTAATAAAATCTCTCTCCTTTGGACTGGATGTACACTACCCTGATGATAGTAGAACCAGTATAAATATTGTGCGTAACTTTTTTCCTTCTTTACAGTTATTTACTATTTATTTGGAGTAATATGATAATTGCTGCTAGATTAAGTGATGTTCAAATTGGCAAATCTAGATCATGTTTATTTTTTTTCCGCATTTGTGCAATTTTTGCACAACACCAAGCAAAACCTAGGCGGATCCTGGACGAAAATAAGCATTTTCCATATAATTTGGTATAACTATAAAACAATAACTACATATTGTATGAAACTTATTTGTTTTGATTATATCATCACTATAAATTACTTTATTATATTCAATACACGCACACAAAAACTCTCTTTTATTCATCAATAAATTTCAAAATAAATCAAATACGCCATCATAGTTCACAGAATAACAAAATTATACATGATAAAGTTAAGCCATGACTATAACTATGAAAGCTTCAGTTTAATATACAACAGAATGCTTCGGTTTAATTAAGGGTATATGACTAAATATTTGTACACTAAATAATTAGGAAAGCTTCAGAATAAAGGTACAATAATAGGGAACAAATCAGTTTTTTATACTTACAGTAGATTATTTTATATATATTTCAAATATAGTTAAAACAGAATTTGAAAATAAATCGAAACTAAAATGAAGAAACCGCTGAAATCGAATTTCTAAATGGGAAATAAACGAATAACTTTTATTGTACCGTTATTTTGAATTTTTAAAATGAATATTTACTGATTGATTTCCTACATAATTTGAAAAAAAAAACATAAAGTGGAAATAAATTCTAAAATACTAAGAGAAGATGAATAACTTCAATAAATAAATAAAGCAGATAAGTGTTTTAATTCTAGTTGTATATGGTTTAGTCAAAGCCATACTAAAACACGCCTATTTTATTAGCATTTCAAGAAAAGCTTATCGAGCAGATGGCGCCTTGGATAAGAGGCGGAAATAAACGCCACAGTAAAAAAGCAGGGGGGCAAAATTACAAAGTAGCGTCTGAATGGCGCTCCACGGCACCTCAGCGGCAACCCTGACTGCATAGCTTTTAATACTTAAAAGCATTATCAGCTTCTGAATGTGGGGGCAAATTACAACCAAGGGACATCAATCGACACTTAAATAATGGCAGATAAATTGGTGTAGACAAATTATTTTTGAAGTATAAGAAACTGGATCTTGAACAATATATGTCTACAAATAAAATAAGAAGATGCATATCATAAACAAGAATCATACTCGATAAGCTTCACTTCTCAGCTCGGTGCTCAACCATTTTGCCTACTCCATGGGGCTATATGCTTTTAAAAAGACCAGCACGATTGTCCTAGTGGTTAGGCACTTCGAAAGGTCATAGATTCAAAACTACAGTAGCGTGATTCGAACCGCTGGACATATATTGACACGTAGTACGCTATATACTACCTAAGACTTTAGTGCTAATATGTACTACCATCTAAGTACACGGTTTCAAAAAAAAATTGCTTTTAAGAATACCATCTAATATTACGGATCATGTATTTAATTTTAAATTATATGAAACCTTATTATCAGTATTGCAGAGAAAGTTAGAATGTAGCTATCAACCATTCACTATGCATCTTCACCATTTTACAAGAAACTGAGTAGTGTCAAAATTGAAGTACAGTTATAACTGATAATCATTAAGACAAATTTTGAGTAAATCCAAACAGAGTATGCATAACTCAAAAATCTCAGCAGACTTTCAGAAATTAGAAAATTTGGAAGGAAGACAATAACTGTCAGGACTCACTCATCTACTTGACTAAAAGATTAACTCCTCTGAACTAATGTGCATATTCGTTGTAAAATGATGTATGCCCTGTTTCAATTATGCGACGTTAGGTTATGGCTTGTAACCATTCACTGTGCATATGTCTTAATTATGTGACGTTCTGTTATGACTTGTAACCATTCACTGGTGATATGTCTTGCAACCATTCACTGTTGATATGTCTTTACTCCAGACAAATAATTAAATATAAATTATAACTCAAAGTATTCTTCATATCTGCCTTGTGTGAGTTCATGTGTGTATCGAGTTTGCATCTTAAAAATATTATTAATTAGTAGTACTGGTAATATATCGAGATTAATCTGCATATTTAATTTACGGGTTCTACTTGATTTGTAAAAGGCTTGGGGAAGCATTAACTTTTTTTCCTACATATCTGGATATGGCTACATTTACCCTTCTAACAGATGTATCTGGAACAGTAAAAACACATTAATTTAACTTGGTTACTTTCTAATCTTCAATAACTGTCAACTTGGTTGCTACTTTCAATCAATGCATTTGAAGAAAATGTAATCTAATCTTCCGAAGTTCAAAAACTTTGTAATCATCCTAGCATTAACGGAGTTACGGATAGATGTATAATGTAAGCTTTTAGTAGAGCAGAATAAGTGTATGAGAAGGATAGCCAATAGGGTTGGCACAGTTGGGTTAGTCTGACTATGAAATTAAAGGTCACGAGTTTGATCCCCGATCCTTGAGACTGACACTTGTTGGCAATAATGAACCACGTTCAGAAGAAAAAAAAAGTGTACCAGAATGATACTGGAAAAGCAAAATGATGGTGCAAACCATCTAAATTATCGAGCATGATTAAATTAATAACTAAGAGAAGAAGAATAAAAACATATACCTCGTATCGAACAATACCACTAGGATTTCCAGAGCGTAGAGTTACTGAAGATATCGCACCACTTGCTGAAAGAATAGAGACAGCTTTTGGACCCTGTTCTGATAATGAGAATATCTTTGCTGCGACGTCCTACACAGCAACAGTGAGGTCATATAATTTATTTCATTGGATTAAAAATTTAACTGAAACTGAAGTCATGTAGCTAAAAGAAGCCCTCGAATTGTTCTCTATAATGGTATTATGCATTCGTAATCCTCCAATTTCAATCCAAAGATTGCAAACCAAATTTCAATCCAAACCATATATGAAGTTGCAGCAATTTGTGTGCTATAGTTTAAGCTTGATGAGAACAAGTGCTAAAGTTTATGGTGTTTTGAAATAAAATAGGAAAACCATACCTCTCCAGCTGCAATTGTAATAAGATGCGGAGTGAAACCCATTCCAGCCGTGCTAGCAAATTCTCCTTCAAATAAAGCAAAATTAACAAACTTCATATCCTTCCAGTCTCACCAAAATATATATATATATCAATTATTCATTGAGGTATTACTATTAAGATTGCACAAAAGAAATATGCTAGCAAATATGAGGTTTTAGATTCTAATCTTTTGGACACCAATTACCAAATTTCGAAGAAAAAACAAAATCTATAGTGGTTCCATCAATGCTGTCATGTTGTATCGTTCAACTTCACATGTACAACCATCGTCGGCATAGATAAAACCAAAACGTAAGTTTTTGTTTCTTGAGAACCTTCGGTGTGTTGTTGAGCAAGGAAATTTTATGTCAACTTATTTGCACCATAGATTTGTCAACATCAATCCCCATAAACCATTATAATGCTATTTCGAGTCCAGGTATTATCAGACAGTTAATTCAACATATAATTATATCTGGAGAAGACAAACAGCCCAGTAAACAGTAAGTTACAATCACCAAGATACTTATTCATCTTACTCCCAAATTTTTAATATCTATATAACCCACGGAATATCTCTTCATAACTTTCTGCTGATCAAATATTAAACTCAAGCACATAGTATATACTTCATTAAATGTGGTATAAGGTTCATTAATAAAACAGTATACAGCCAGCCACATGATAATTTCATATATTACTCAGAATGTGGTCCATGGAAAATTGGAAAAACAAAAGCGACCACAGAGAAATTCAGCCAAAAATATATTAAGGTATCAGCCATATGGTAATTTTATATGTTACTATAATCGAACATTACAACTTAATATATATAATAATTATTATTATTACTATTACTGTTACTGTTACTATTACTATTACTACTACCACCACTACTACTACTATAACTACTACTATTACTATTACTATTATTTGTTTTCTCTAAATATGAATTGAGATGTATTGACCTATTACTGTTACTCTTACTATACTATTACTATTATTTGTTTTCTCTTAATATAAATTGAGATGTGTTGACCATCAATCAGGCCAATACAAGTTAAATACCATATAATTTTAACCAGTAACCACACAAACCAAATAACTACCGACGAATAAACAATTACCAAAACATATGAAATACATAAGACCTAATCAAAAGCAGATAAGAAATTAAGGACCTGCAAGCCGTAACAGCACAAAGTTAGCATCCATCATAATCTCTTACCGCCTTTTACGTTCTCAATGAAAACAGTTTGCACTGCTTACTTAACTTGGGAGTCAGTTGCAATTCAAAGATAAATATGCACTTTGTTTAGAACGATGTTGAATCATGTCGGCTGATTCACAAATGAGCACATTTTTTACATAATATTACAAAAACACCCTTAACGTGACATAAAAGTGCTTCAGTAAAATTTAATGAAGTGTAAAAAAATATAATTTATTGTTTGCCAACACATGCCAACATTAAATAAAGATAGAATAAAAATAAACATAGTAACTGAAAAATAAATTAAAGTATAACACTTAACAATCAGATAGGTTAGAGAAAAGAGAGCGTACTAAAAACAGTAGCAATTATGGTAATCCCAAAGGGGGGTCTATTCAGGTTGCAATAAAATACATTATCTTATGAACAAAAGCTACATTAAATAATGAACAGACATTATTAAAATCAATTAAGCAATAAACAAATAATCATCCAAAACATATAAAGTATATGACAGAATGAACATTTCTCACCTAGTGAAGCTAGCTGCTGCTTCCTCCCAGACCCAGGAGGCCTCCCCCTCCCTCTTTTTGCGCCATCAGGTCCTGCTGCATGAGCCGTAACAGACAATGGCGAAAGAGCCAATCCCGGGCCGCCATCTGGCCCGTATTTTCTTGGCCTACCTCTCTTCCTTTTCAGCTGCGGCTCTCCCACTACCTGATTACTGCTATTGCTGTTACTGTTTAAAGAGCTTCTACTGCTCACATTGATCATATTTGCTGGCTCAAACGGACTACTCTGGCCTAAAAGAGGATTAGGGTTTGGAATTGACCTCATGGCTTGTTGTCCATGTAATAATTGAGGTTGATTAGGGTTAGGGTTTGCTCCTAACCCTCTATTCTGCATGAAATACGCCATTCCTCCTCTTTCATCCATGGCATGCGTAGGTTTGGACTGTTTTTGCAGAATAACGCAAGATAGGAGCTCAAAGCTGCAAGATGATTGTCAAGCTTGAATACATCAAAGGTTCTCGAGACTTGTGAGCTAGAAAACTACAAAAAGGATAAAGAAGGGCCAAATAAATATCTATGAAAAAGGAAACTGATAGAAGTAATTTTGTGAGATTAGTGTTCGACAAAATTTCAATTCTGTGAAATGTGAGTTTTTGAAAGATTGCTAAAAACAGTGAAAGAAAGATGAGAGGAAGAGAAGAAAGTGAGTGGTATAAATGTAAATAAATGAGAATGAAGATATTAAAAGAACTGATCAATGGGCTGGCTGTTCAGTTTTTCAAACTAGGATCTTCTACTATCGGGAAAACATAAAAGCATCCGGTCATTCATTTTGGCCGTTGGTGGATAAGATCTATAAGATTATTGGTGCGTTCTTCTACGAACAGAAAGGGCAAACGAAAATGGCTGGGAATGAATAAGTTCAGACAAGGGGAATGCATTCTTTTTGCTAAAGAGACAACGCAAAAAAGACAAAGTTATTATTTTATTGTTTATTTATGTTATTATTTTATTTATTTTAATTATTTTTAAATACAGAATACATAATACAAATGCAGAAATAAAAGTTCTTAATTCAGTATTAATAATACAAATGCAGAAATAAAAGTACCGAATAAAAATGTAGAAAATAATACGAGATAAAACAAACTGGCTTCTCCTTCTCAACTGCCTAACAAGATAAATAACAGTCTTCATAAGCCGCTCGGGGTTGTCGAGCAGGGCATGAAAGGATTGAAATATTTGCTATCATACTCGACCAAACAGATCGCGACATCTCATTCTTCATAATCGGCAACCTTCTACTTCGCTTTATATACCTAACTAGAGCCAGATCATGCGAAGAACTGCCAACAGACCTAGAAGGACCACCAGTGGACCGTTGTTGTCTAGACGCTCTACGACTGAAGATCTCTGCAACATCACCCCTAAGATAGTCGCTATAAAGCTGTGCGTCGAACTATAGTTGAACAGGTGGATTTTGTGGAATTATGAACTTACATTTGTTAGTTCGGATGCAGCCATCAAAATTCATGTCCAACTGCCTAAAACGAGTAGACGATGCATGTTTGTGTTTGCGGTACCTTGCGGCATCTGTATCGCACTACTCGTCGGATCCACCGACCATGTCATGTTCTTCGTTCCAATAGTCACCTAGAATATGTATCATCTTGTTCCATGGCTCCACTCACGTTTTAGATTATCGAACTTGTTTTTCACTTGCCCGGCGTTGTAATCCAGACCAGTTTTTTCATTGAATACGACTGTGATATCTTCTTACCATTGTGCAACACGGTGGGCACGCGTATCAATGTTTTCGAAACAAACATCGATGAATGTGTTTGTCACGTTGGCATTTCAGTCGACGATGGTTCTGGTAGAAGAAGCAGCAGAGTGGCTAGACATTCTGAAAAAGCAATTCAAAAAATAATTCAAAAAAAATCTGAAAAAATTATATATGGTAGATAATAATACGAGAAACGCAAACATGATTAGATTGGATCGAATAAACCTTTAGAATTCATAGGCTCGGTAAAGATTCAAAATAGGATATATTTTTTGAAATCTGCATATTTCACCGCTTCAGCTGGCCCAGTTCCTTCAAAAAGGAGGACCCTAGAAAATGTTACACCCCACTTGGACTGAAGGATACCATTAGTTTGTAATATCAACCCTTGAGTGGGTTTTTAGCCATTGATTGATAACTCCTACCCAATACTACACTTAAGACCGACTTCTAACAATTCTTTCCAATTATTATTACAACAAAGCAAAAATCAATCAAATAAATACACAAAGCAATCCAAACACCTATCTACCAATCAAAATAACCAAAATAACTCATGGGCTCAATGGAAATCAATCTATTGGCTTCCATTACACAACTTTGATCACTACTAGATCAAGCTACTCCAACTCGCATTGTCACAACTTATCATTATGATGCATTCTAGGTGTAAGGTTAGTGTAACGTTTCGGATTTTTCGTTGCCGAAAAAGCGAATAGTTATGGGTTTAAGAAAAATTTAAGAAAAGAAAAAGTAGAAGAGAGAAAGGTAGAAAATTTAGATAGGGAAAAGAAGATAGAAGATAGAACTTTTAAAATAGAAAGAAAAGAGAATAGAGAAGAGATAGAAAAACAGAACGGAATTTTAAAATAGGACGGAACAGAAAACAACAGAATCACATCAGAATCTCACAATTCGCAGCGGAACAACATATAATAATAAATGAATAATCTTTAAACAAAGAACTATATCAGTTATTACATTACATTTCATTACATCATATCATCAGAGTATACAACAACAACAACAAATAGTGCAGCGGAAAAAGAAATACTATATAAGTAATACGCCATGCCATCCAGCTTGCCTCCAGCAACTCCAGAATATCCAAAATATCCTGATAAACCTTAACTCTTGACTGCCCGTGTGGAAATTGGTGGGCACCCAGAGTTTAGAAAGGAAAACAATAAACTCCAAGTCAGTCATGTGACTGGTGTGAGAACTCAAAACAGTTTATTTATCTTTAAAAATCAAAATAGAAGAATATTTTTAAATTCAATTCGCAATGCTTTTGAAAATGAGACTACCATAAGACCTCCCGCACACACACACATGCAAACGCAGAATCGGAGGAGATTTCTCCTTATGATAGTCAAAGATGCTTAATACGCATTTAAAAGAACATTTCATATTATTACTAGTGCATAGTGTAGAACAAATTCATTTCGAAAGTAGAATATAAATCTTAGCCAACATACGACCATTATCGTATGCCTACTATAGCTACCATCCAAACAGTGGTGACCACCATAAGTGAATAGCAGGTTCTACAACTAATACCGTACAAGTTTCGTATTGGGAATTGGATTTCCAACAAATGATCAGGCCAAGGAACTTCCCATTGCCACATGAGAATGCCTCTGGAAAGACATCCCCGAGAACCAAACCGGAACTCTGCCAACACAAGGTCGGGTTACCCCTAACTGGGTAACTACTGACACGAGCACGCCATTCCCCGATCGTAAACGACCTTTCTCACGGGATCCCGAAAACCAACAACCACAAAGTAATAAATTCGTAGTAACCACATAGGTTAAATATCTGGGCTCCATACCATGAT
Source organism: Allium cepa (assembly GCA_030765085.1). Classification (NCBI taxonomy): domain Eukaryota; kingdom Viridiplantae; phylum Streptophyta; class Magnoliopsida; order Asparagales; family Amaryllidaceae; genus Allium; species Allium cepa. Next base: position 450,433,453 of record CM060931.1, read on the forward strand.
ACCACCTTTATCCAGAAGGAAATGTACATACCCTAAAGGGTGCTACCCCTCATAACCTTGCTGCATCTTTCCTGTTTTGACCATTTCCGGGGTGTGAGGTTCGACGAAGTCACGTCCACAAAAACATACTTTATACGAAAGCCATGCTTTGGGTCAACAAATGATCAACACAATGATCACCAAGATAGACGATCAAATAAACGATCCTATCACAATAATCAACACAATGATCATTTACAGCATCACTCAGCATATCACATTACCAAATTGGGAATATATCGCTGATAACTTCAACTATATAACCTCTGAGCTCGTACGTCTCAGAGAAGGGTGTTTAGCTAAAAGAATAAATTCTCCGCCACCAACAGAAATATATTTGAAAGAAATCGGCTTTATATCTCAACTTGTAATGTCAGACATATAATCCATACAAGTCTGTTCCGGGCTCGAACAAAACCGAAGGCACTTACAAAGAAGTCCTTGCAATCCGGATATTCACAATCCTGATCGGATTCACCATCACATATGGAGAACTCAATACCGTAGCTACTCGGTGCAGAGTAAATCGACAGGTCATCCTATCGCTCTCGCAAATACCGGGTCTTCAACACCGATCTTCAATGCAATTCATAACGACGTATCACATATTCGGAATGGGTTATACGACCCCATGGTCCTTTCCCGGTTAACCCGAATAGTGAGCGCTTATGCAAAAATAAGTGTGCATTCAAATTCAAACAAATCACATCAAATACCCATTCAAAGGGAAATATTGATAGTCGGCTATTGAACTATCAATAGATATGCACACATCACCAGATTCCAAATAATTTTCCAAATTATTTATTTTCCAAAATATCTTTACAAGATATATAATTTCAACACTTCAAAAATAAATCAATATTTATTTTTCTAAACCAATCCCACTTTCTTTTATAAATTCCATAGTGAATTTATATTCCAAAATATTCATGCATATACGATTTCAATTCTTCATTTCAATTTATCTTCAAAAAGATAAATTCGCAAAACGTTTCATTTCACATTGGAAAAACATTTCCATACTTATTATTCATAAGTAATTCTCAAATCTTTTTATTTTCAATACTTAGAAAATATTCAATATACTTAAATCGAATTAAGTATATATTTCATTCTATTAAGGAAATCATTCTCCTAACATATTTATTTGGGCCAAAACGAATGTTGCGTAAAACATCGTTACTACAACCCAAAATCACTAGTATAGAGATTCGAAATTAAAATAGATATATAAATCCCAATACTATACAAAACATTTCCTTTCGGAAATCATTTACTATAACAACAGTGTTATAGTCTACTATTTCCTTCTATTTCTCGAAAACGTCTATTTCAACAATAAATGTTGAAATCTATGGTTTCGAATCTCAACACATTTTAAAACATCGTTAGATCGTTTTAATTCTATTTAAAACATCACATTCTAAACATTTTCTTTAACGTGTTATTCACTATTCAAAAACGTGAATATACTTCATTAACAAATTTCATCCTTTTTATTCATTTTATTTTAAAGGATTATTCACTGTCTAAAACGTGAATATAACTCCATAAATAAGTTATAACAATTTTACTTATCAAAATAAGTCGTTTGTGAATTTATAAAACAACGTTTATAAATTCCATTTCTATTTATTTATAAAAACTTCCTTTTTATAAATTTCCTTTATTAATCTATTCCAGTTTATAACTCAATTATAACTAAAAGTTCATATTATAAGTTAAATACTTATAAAACGATTATTTTACAAAATCGTTCTTTTTAAAGACTTTCCAATTTATAAATCTTATAACTTATAAGATCCATTTATTTAACCAATCTATTCTTCAAATAATTTCACCAAATTTATAAATCTTACTATTTATAAATTTCTTTTATAACTTCACAGTTTATAATTTTATAAATTTCATTCAATTATGAAATTCATTTCCACTTCATTCAAACACTTATAAAAACTCGTTTTATAATTTCAATATTTCAATTTATAAATATCCATTTATAAATCTCTTAATATAATTCAATTTATATTATTATTTTAAAACATCTTTAATCTCCTTTATAATTTCATCATTCTCTTGATTTATAAAATAATCAAATTTTATAAATCCTATATTTTAAACTTTTCACAAAAATTCTAAAATATCTCGATTAAACTATTTTATAAAATCCATAGCATCATATTCTCAAAAATCAGTTTTTAACTGTATTTCACAAAAATCATAATTTTTATAACATTAAAGATTATAACGTTTATTTATTTAAAATGGATCAATTCCAAAATTATTTTATAAAACGTATACTTTCTAAAATCACTTTAAAATCCCAAAATCTGGGTCCAATGATGCTACACACCAAATAGTCAATCACGACAACAACGATATCATATATCAATATGAAAATCCATCAAATATCAAAATATCTGAAATCAAATAAAAACTGTTGAGGAATCCAGTTGGATCCCTCCAACCTGTTTTCCTGCATCCACAAACATTAGCACAATACCAATTTCGCTCCAGTACGAAATTATCGCGGTATATGTTCTTATTAAATATTATCCGCTTAATAACGGCGCAATAGGGTCTCATCCGCTAAACAAATAAATGCGGGAAATCAATAACTCCAATATATACATATGCCAATATATATATATATATATATATATATATTGCTATTATATATAATACCAATTTCACTGTTTATGAAATATTCGCGGTATATGTTTTTAATAAATAACATCCGCTTAATAACGGCGCATAATGTCTATTTTAACGATCAATAGATATCAATCAACATTCAAACATGCATTCAAATATTTTAAATCTAACTATTTAAAATAAAATCGAAACTGATTCGATTGAGTGAGAAGTTCTCACCTTGATTTCAATTTCTTTTTAGCGATTTATTTCGAATAAAATTAAACACGCGTTTAATTTTACCCAAAATTCTCACTAACACCAAACGACTCCAATCCAACTCCATCGCGTAGTGCTCGTCCATACGATTCCAACGCAACCGAGTTTGCATTTTTTCGACCTCGTATGAAAAAGTTATGAATTTACGAAGTTTATACGAATTTAAACTTAATAATTACAACTTAAACTTTATAATTTATAACCTATACAAGCTTTGGCCGTTAGATCCTATACCCATGCATCCTAGCCGTGCATTTTGCTCCTTCCTCCTCACGTCTTGGCTACAGGTTGAGGCCGTGCTCCTAAACCCATTACAACCTAACTAGGGTTTAATTATGCACCTTCAATACTCAATGATACTTCGATCAACAACTTGAAATAGGAAGCTCTTGACCCCCTCTACCTTCGCCCACCACCATAGCCCACTCGGCCACCTGTAGAGCCTTGGAATGTGTGCGTGACTGGCCATGAACGGCCCCTCCTATCTCCTCCTCTGGTCAACTAAACATCATCTCAACCGTTGATCTCCAAGCTCTCGTTGTGATCTTCATCTTTGTAGTTGAACACGAAGCTTGAAAGTGAATGGATCAAGAGATAATCGAGGAAGAAGGAGGAGAAATACTGGCCATTGACAGTGGGGGTGGCGGCTAGGGTTTTGCAATTAGGTTTTTTTTTTTTTTTTAATTTGTGAAGGGTGGTGCATATTTATAGAGAAAAACGAAACACTATTCATTTCGGAAATTTCAAACTCCGATTTACGCGCCGTAACCAGCGTTTCTAGGGTTTACCCCGCGTTCCGGACACAATGGAATAGGTTTTGAAAGCTAATTCGGACGTATGTGCGAGTTATGGCTATAAACGCTCAATTTAAATTAAACCGATTTAAGCGATTTTCTAGGCGTTTTAATTTGTACCGGACAAACGGTAAATCCAATTGACTTGAAATTTGAAACCTTAAAATAATATCACATTACGGATCCGATGAAACTGGTTTCGTCGAAATCCGAGACTTTTTGAAAAATGGCTATTTTCACTCGTCAAATTTAAATTAAAAACAATTCGATGCGTTTCGAGCTGCCACGCTCAAACGATAGCTCCGATTGACACGAAATTTGAAATTCGGTAATAACTAACTATTACGGATCCAATGGAACTAGTTTCGTTCAATTCTGAGACTGTTCAAAAATTGACTATTTTCACTAGTCGATTTTTATATTAAAATATTCAATTTTCACAAATTAACTTTTAATTCGGTTTTAAAAGTTCTAAAATATCATTCTAACTTCCATATGATAAAATAAAATTTTACAAATCATTTTCAGTCATATTTATCTCTATTTTCAATTATTTCCATAATTCAACATATTAAATTATCGATTAAATTATTCAATTAAATCCAATAATTCAAATAAAAATTTATTTGACTTATAAATTTCACTTATTAATATTTAAAATTAATTAAATATTCAAATTTTAATTTCTAAAAATTCTGGGTCGTTACAGTTAGATTTAGGTCTTTTAAGACTTCCTTAACCAGATAGATGTCCACTCCATTTAAAGCCACACAAATGTCTAATATTCATCATCAATGCCGACACTATTAGTCTATAACGACACATAAATTTTAACGGTTTTAAATAACGTAATTAACTGAATTTTGTGAAATTTTAAATAATTGAATTTGAAATAAAAATTTAATATTTGGAATACGACATATAGACATAGCAATTGGTAAATTTTAATCAGATAATATGTAAGTTTATTTTCTTGTATAATTTTATTTAAAATTTAAATCAGTTAATAATTGATGATAATAAAATATTTCTCAAACCTGAATATTTTTATATAAAAAATTTGTAAATCATCTTCTGGGTGAGACGTCATATTTTGTTTCATCAAATTTGGACCGCTGTTGCTCTGTTTATCTTATTTTTGGCGTTTTAGTAGCATTTTCGGTACCGATACCGACTTTTGATAGAATAGTCATATCGTTGATATTTGTATACCGTTTTGATCGTCTCGTCGTACTGATCTCCGTAGTATATTCGTTTGTGTGTTTTGAAGTCCTGGAGACAGCGATATCTACGGAGAAGATCTTCGTATAGGTTCTGTATTTGGGCCTTTTGAGTTTCTTTGACCTTTCATTTATCTACCGAGCAATTAAATAGCCACTAGTTTTAAATGTTCATTGAATTCAACGTTCATGACTGTCACTATTACACCCCTTCAATATATTTTCTGGTATGTTGGTTCACTCTTATTTTCTTCCTCTCCTCACTTTTGATTCGGTTCCTCTGAAAAAAGTATAAAATTATTATAACCAAAGCATATGCTGGATTCATGAAGATAACCTGCTACTTCCATTTTCTCTTGCAACCGCTCTCGTCGCTTCTTGTGCAGCAAACCTGAGCCCAAACTCCACCAATGACTAGCACCACCCTCTCTCCAAAAGCCACCTCGACCCCGAGCCATCGTCCAGCAAGCCGCCACTACAGAGACCGACCCCACTTTAACATCTCACTCGGCTGTCGTACTCGCAACCCAAGGCCGAAGCCATACTATCCTTCATCAGCTAATACGGCCTCATCTTCCCTCCCCTCAAGCCTAGGACGATATCCTCGAAGCCACCGTCCATCCACGGCCACAAGAAGCCTCAACCCTCCGCACTCAACTCCAGCTATGCTGATTTCCTCTAGCCGACAAACCCCTATACTGGCCGAAGCTTCTTCTCTGACTTCCCATTTTATATAATAGGTATGGTATATATTATATTAATTGTATTTTATTATGGGAAAAAAGTATACTTTAAGGGTATATATATATATATATATATATATATATATGTCATTTAGTCTGCATACGGTTCAAGTAGCATTTTTTGTAATATATATATGTATTGATATGTATGATGTAATGAGTTTGTATATAAGCTTGTTTATATAATAAGATTTGGTTATAGTATATATGTTATTTATATATTGTTTGTATATATATAGGTTTATATGCGATATATATATATGATCTGTTAGTATATGTGTTATAAATTATAAGAGGTATATGCTATATATGTTATTTATATACTGTTAGTATACGATATCTGCTGTTTGTATAATTTCTGTTACGTTTAGTGTTTATATATATATTATAATTGTTGTTATAATTGTACAGACTTTAAGTAATATATAGCTGTATTTTTATATGTGTTTAAAAATATTTATATATTTATACAATGGAAGGCTTATCCTCTTTTTGCTATAAAAATGCTTATTTCCTATGTTTACAATCTACATCAGTTTACATTATATCTAATATATATTAGTAATATATTATATGTTAGTTATAAATATAAAGTTCACTTAAGATTTTGAACAGGTTAGTATATCAGTTTATATATATAATGTATATGTAAGTAAAGTAGTATAATGTAAAAGTCATATTAGCACACACACATATATATGCATATGTTTGAATGTTTTGTTATAGATATGCTATGATTAGATATATTATGATTTAATATTATATATATATATATTATTTTAATATTTATCTTAAATTAAAATATTGATTTCAAGGAAATAATATATATATATATTTCTATCTCTATCAAGCTGATTCTAATTATCTCATCAATTCCTGTATCGCTCTATCCGTCCAATTCGTACCAATCTTGTTTTGCTTAGGAATTCATGCTTGGATTCGTAACTCATTTCATTTGTCAAACCTCTCTAGCCTCGAAAGGTGAGCAATCACTCACGATTAACGTTCTTATATTTATTAAATGTGATTTCAATTGAAATGACAATTGAAATATGTTGTTGTTAGTTATTTAATTGCCATATATATGCCATTATTTATATCTGTTCACCTGTAATATCTGATACCATGATCTGTTATTCATATTTTATCTAACTTTGATGATATAAGTCTGTTATTGATACGTTATATTATTATCATCACTGTTCTCACTTTACAAGTTTCCTATTAGTTTAGAATGCCCTATGGGTTGAAATGATACATATCCGTATGATCTTGTAGAATAAGAGAAAATCGTTGTGGGTTGAAATGATAAACCCAAGAGATTTTCATTGACATTGAATTTGGGATTGCGGGTTGAAAAGATATAAACTCGTAGATATTTAAATTTCGGATTGAAATGATAATATCCATATCACTTGACCGTAGGATAGAAAATTATATATAAACACGGTTGGTCTATATGTGTATATATTGAAATGATTTTCAAGGTCTAAAAGGAAATAGATATAGTTTTATATAAATATTGATTTTAATTTATATATATGTGTGTGTGTGTGTGTTATTTTATATATTTTTAAATTCTTGATTTTTTTAATTTTACGTTTGAAAATTTTAAAGTTATTATTTAGTTTTGAAATTATAAATTTTAAGAATTTACTTCTAAATTTTACTATTTTAAAATATATATAAATTAATTTTAATGTAAAATAGATTTAATAATAAGCTTTAATTTAATAAAGTTTAGTTTATTTAGTAGATAATATGTTTAAGTATTTATTTAAATTTATATATTTTAAAAAAATAGATTTTATAACAATTTTAATAAATTAAGGTTGGGAGAGTGAATTTTAAATTGATTTGAAATCATATTCTTTTAAGAATTTTATTAATTTAAATTCGATTTGAAACTTACTGAATTTGAGATTTTAAAGATATGATTTTATAACTTGATTTTGATTTGTAGTGGTTAAATGAATATTTCAAGTTTAATTAAATTGAAAGGAATGATTAGTTTATTTAAATTGTAATTTAAGGTTTTATTTAAATAATATTAGATTTTATTAAGTGAATATTCTAAAACTAAATAATAATGGTTGAATTTGAGATATAAATGAATTTATCAAATTTAGTTTTGAAATTGTTTGAATATTTCAACTTTAAAATCCATTGAAATCGAAATTGTATTTTACAGCTCAAATCTATATTTGAAATCGATATAAAATGATTTATTGAGATTTGAATTGAATTGAAATGGAAGAACTGAGATTTGATTTAAATGGGATTTTGGAATTTGAGTTAATTCGAGTTGATTTGTGAACTTTGAGGAAACTATTTTTATTATATAAAGCATTTATATATGTATATAAAGATATTTTATTTTATAAGTTATTTTAATATATATAAACTATTTTTAATATAAATTATTTAACTTATAAACTATTTTAATATACTAATTATTTTAATAAAAACTATTTTAACTTATAACTATTTTTAATATACTAACAATTTTATTTTATAAACTATTTTATTTTATATACTATTTTCTATATCTAAACTATTTGAGTGGAAAGTGTTATGATTTCAAAGTACTATGATTTCAAAGTGTTATGATTTCAAAGTATTATGATTTTCAAAGTGTTATTTTTTCAAAAATGTTATAATTTCAGAAGTTTTATAATTTTGGAAAGTGTTATGCTTTTGGAAATGAATATTATTTTAAGTGAAAAATGATATCGTACTGATATGGTTTTGAAATGAATATGATATTTTGGTTTTTAAGTATGATATTTGGAAATGACCACAGGTGTTATAATAATTGTTGGTTGTTAAAGAGACCAGGATCGGTTATTGTCATACTCTCTGCCAATACCAAAAACCACTTTAACAACCGTGTACGCGGTGGAAATTCCAGAAAGAAATAAGATGGTGGCGACTATCCTATATGAGGTATATACGTGGACCTGACTCCCGTGAGTTACTTAAGGTGGCTAAAATAGGAGCAATTAATGGGCCAAGTGAGGTAGCTCCTCCGATCGGACAAACTTTTTCGACGGCATTATATTACTTTCTAATTGATTGGGTGCACCCTCGTATTTTGAGAGTGTGGATCGAGGTAGGCGGTAGCTGCGGCTATGTGTTACCACCACCCCGGAAGTGTAATTGGTATATCTAACCTGGCATTGCCTAGTTGTTCCTTGTCACCTACCATATCGAGAGCACTATGAGTTTGTTTTGTGTCGTACCTATGGAGTGCTCCTTGATAGCCCACTGGTTTGGTGGAGTTTAAAGTACTGTATAGACTACGACATTATATGAAATGTGTTAAGGGAGATATGAGTAACAACTTAACGCTATTTTAATAGTTTACTTTACTACAGACATATTATAATAGCGTATCATACTACGTAGTAGATAGTTCCACAGATCCTTAGAGAATGGTCATCCCAAACATCCTTTGAGTTGCTTGTATTTCAGTTGATATTTCACTTGAGTTGGCTTTATTGATAAAAGAATGTTAATCCTGACTCGAGTGTTTTATGTTTTGCTTTATGCTCGGGTCACACTGAGTATTATAGTATTTGAGACTCATCTTTGGAGTTTGGAGCTTCGCTTGGAGATCCAACTTTCTATTCAGCTTTCAGTTGCTCAGTTGACTCCAGTGATATATTCAGATTTTTGTTATTTGACCTTTGTATTAAGACTTCTATGTATTCGAAACTTCTATTATATCTTATTTTAACTCTATTATATATATAGTAGCTTCATGAACTACTATTCATTTGTTTCCGCTGCTTGTTGTTATTACTCCGTGTCTGTGATTGATTTTATTTACTGTATATTATAATTTTGGCCAAATATAAATTAACAATATGATATTTTAGGCAACTCAATTTCGACATGTGCGGATGCAAATGACACGAAATACGGGGATGTTACAGCTGGTACCAGAGCTCTGGTTTTAGGAAAAACTTAGTATATGTAGTAGATTTAATTACAGAATCGCCTTCGTTCGAGTTTGAATTCTTCCTCTTTGATTCGAATTTCCTTTGAACTTTGGAACTCTCCCATTCATTCTGAAATCCATTCTTGTCTCTTCTTAATTTTGGAGAATCCCATAACTCCACTTCGGTTGATCTCTATAATGAATTGTCAGTCTCGCCAATTGCGACGACCCAGAATTTTGGACATTTGAAATTGGAATTTCAAATATCATTACTTATGGGATAATTAAATTATTGGATTAAACAATTGAAAACTGGGTAAAATATGAAATCTAGAGTTTTAAGCTCGTTAAAAATATTTCTAAGGCTTATAAAATCTCTATTTATAATACTGAAGATAACAGAACTTTTAAAATAAATTTAAAAGTGTTTTGTTCAGTTTTGGAAATATATCATTTAAATTGATATTTAAAACAGCCTTCTGAGGCACAGTCTCGGGATTCGACGAAACCAATTTCATTGGATCCATAATATTGTATTATTATTGGATTTCAATTTTCATAGCATTTGGTGTTGTCGTGTACGGTAGATAAATGCGCTAAAATTCATATCGAAAATTTAATATAATAACTGGGTCCAAAAAGCTATCTTCTCTGTACGATTAAATTAGGACTCGAAACCTTTTCCATTACATTCGTAATAGAGGTATAACATTACAAACGATTGGCGGCACGCCTCGATAGGATGTGAAAATTATAAGCTACGAATTGAAGTCGATTTAAATTTGAATTTAAATATAATATATATATATTTGAACTGGTCAAAAGGGCATTCACATCAGAATTTTACCTTTTCATATCTTTGCCACTTGTCTTCTGGTTCACGCCATCTGTCCATACATGCGTCTTTTCTTAAAAAAAATGCCGAACAAAACTAATACAGAGGAATGTTTTCCCCTCTTCTCTTCAATTTTTTTTCGATTTCGAAATCCCTTGTCATTCAAAATTTTAATGGTCGAGAATAAAAATATGGATGCAATAGAAATCGAAACCCCTCTTCCCAAATCGAATGCACGTTAACCCTTTGATTTGATGGCGGCCGAGCGAATGGAATCGAGCAATCATATTCGTGAGTCGAGTGGCATGGCATCTCGCGCTTACATGCATAGGAATTCGTGTGTTGCGATTTGTGTTACGAAGGAAGTGCGAGTGATGGCAGCATTCGCAAGGCGAAGGGAGGTGGAGTCGGCAGTCGTAATTGCTTGGTAAGGTGCTCGTGAAGTAGGCGACTCGCGACAATTGTCTGATGGCGTGCGGCTACGTCAGTGGTCGTAACCTTGAGAAGGGGGAAACTATGTCGAGTTGCTCGAAGCCGATGTGGGCTGCGATGGTGGCTCGAGCTTGGCGATGACGTGAAGTATCTGCAGTCTTATCCTCTTTTTCTTATTTTATTTTAATTTAAAATATATATACAGAGAAGAATGTTTATTAACAGCTGAATTTTTTTTAAAAGGCAGTTCTGTCTTTATTATATATATATATATAAGTTAGAAAGAAATTTACTTCAGTAAGGTGTAAAATATTAATTTTGTTTTTAATTTAATAAATATATGTATTTCCACATGCATTTTCTAACTTAAAACAGAAAATATATATATGTATGTATATAAGTTTAGAGTAAAGCAGGAAATTTTATATGGGTAAGATTTTGGGAAGAGTAGGAATTTTTAAAATGTTGAAGGTTTAGGAAAATTTGATTTTTAAAACTTATATGGATTATTTTTCATATGCAGTTGGAAATGAAGCAAAGTAAGATTCAATTTACTAGGCTATGATAAAAATAATTTATTAAGGTGTTTAATTTATTTAATTAACTTATTTAATTGTTTTAGAAATTGTTAAAGGAAGATTAGTTAAAACTAAAATAATAGTTAGTTAAATTTATTAAATGAAATTAATTGCTCGATTAGTTCAAATGTTAATAAACCGTATAATGTTTGTACAAGGTCTATAAATCGTGAAGGAAACAAGCCGGAATGGAAATGGGTTGTAAATAAAATCAAAGGTGAGTTATCTCACTCATTTGGATTACCTTTTGAATTTAAATAGTTAAATTTAAATTATTGGTTGTTTGCTTGAATTGATAATCTATTATCATCTTGGATGTGATATGTTATATACAATATATATATATATATATATATATATATATATTGGAGTGATTTATTTCCCACATTACATAGCGGTGAGACCCTATGCGCCCGCATAATAGCGGATGACCCTATATACCACAATATTCCACCTCAAAGTGGGATTAGTATTTTTACATTGTGCTAACATTTGTGGATGTAGAGAAATAGGTTGGAGGGATCCAACTGGATTCCTCAAAAACATTGAACTTTATTTTCATATTCAGTGATGTGATTATCTGATAATCTGTGATAGATTATATTGGGAATTGAAATTATTGAATGCCATGGTTTGGCTGAATATATTTGGGTATTTTGAAGATATGAAAAATATTAAAGATTTGATTTAAAAAAAATAAAGAGAGAAATATCAAGTAAATAATTTTAGATAAATTAAAAGAATGGATTCGGAACGAATAATGGTTTGATTTTGAATTCTATTACACTAGTACAAAAAGTGCATATTGCTTCGCCTCATTTGCATCAGTTGAAGTAAAAACCGATGCAAATAGAACTATTTGCATCAGTTCTATCTTAATAACCGATGCAATTGGTACGTGAAAAGCAATAGGTAGTAAAAAAATCAAATTTGCATCAGTTGTCACCAACAACCGATGCAATTTGTACGTGCAAATAGTTTTAGTTGCATCGGTTTTAAATTCAACCGATGCAACTACATTAGTTTGCATTCATTTTCCATAGATTTGCTACTCCAACTTTCATTTTCCCTCCCCCTAACTTTTCATTTCCCGCTTAGCTGTAATTTATCCCTCCACTTCCGCCTTAACCCGTGAAGAAGAAAACAAAAGCAACTTTATATTCGTACAATTGAACGACTTCAAATTAAATTCAACGGTGAATTTTAACTTCATTCCTCCCAAATCGAAATCCTCAAAAAAAAAATTGAAATTCAAACCCAATCAAAACAAATGAATGAGCAAGTCAAAATTTCGAAATCAAACAAAACAGGCTTGTTGCTATGGAATTGAGGTGTGTCACGGCGACTTGTTTGAAGTGGTAAAGTTGCAGTTAGAATGATGAATTTTGGCAGAGGAGTTGTGCTTCGAGTTGGAATTCGCGATTCGTACCTCGCGTTTCGGGTTTGATGAGGGTCTAGCGATTGAGTGATTTTCGAATGGTAGCTGAGTTACTGGAGGTCGAGTTGGAATGTTGTGACTTCAGTTGGTGATTGTTTACGGAAGTGAGGTGCAAAGGATGGTGTTATGGTCGAAGGTTGTAGTTCGGTGATTTTTGAGGTGGTGCGATACAGCAGTAGTTATGGAGGTCGAAGGAAGTTGTTCGTTGCAGGTCGTGCGATTGGGTCTGGAGGAGGTGGTGATTTGATTGTGATGGGCGGTGATTGATGGAGGTCGCGGGTTCTAACTGATTGGCTTGTTGAGGTATATAAATCCTTTATTTTCCATTTGTCATTTCCCCCCTTACAATCTAGTCCTAAAATTCAGAGTTGTGAATAAAATTCACCTCAGATATGTATGCTACAGCTTATGTTATATAGTTTGTTATGGTTCATTCAATTCATTGACAATAGAATAATATTATCTGTGGACATTATTGTTTTGGTTGTCAACTAATTCTAGTTTGTTTGTTAACCTACTTTCTGATTTATATAATAAATTATGTATGTGTCCTATACTTGATATATTACTTAAAGTTGTTCAAAGCAAGCCCCAATTCTTCTATTACCATCAGAGTTATCAAGTTACTATATAGATGTCCCACATACTCACTAAATACTTCAAACATAAACAATTTACGTAAAGTGATTCCGATTGTTAATAAAATAAATATAGTGACAGAGCTGATGAGGTTCTGAAGCAGTTAGTTGCCAGTGATGTGGCTGTAGAGGAAGACATGTGAGTGTGGTGGTATGGTGACAGAGCTCTTGTGGGTTTGCGATTTGAATTAAGCAGGACGAATTGCTCGATTGGGATGTCCCGAGTTCGAGGGTATCTTGTCCTTTTGAAATTATTTATGAAAGTAATAGCTATATTGAAGTGACATAAATTACGTTTACAGTTCCACTTCGATCAAAGAAAATTAAGGTCAAAAATTAGAGTTCTCGAGGGCCTTATGAAGCCAATAGATATCCTTTCTAAGAATCTTAATGTGTCAGATGATTTCGATATAGATCTCAATGAACCATGCATGGTGTTTAAGGTGAGGATTTCTATGTATTTTTTGTATTACCGTATTTTGCCTGCATTGGAAATTGGTTAACATCTACGTGAAAACCTATCCATTTCTTTTCCTTTTGGGCTGTCTTTGTTGAATTGTTGTGAATGAAAATGGACTACAGGGTCTTACCGTGAAACAAATGGAAGAGCTCCACGATGATATTAAGATGTACCTTGATATGGATCGAGCAACACAAACTAATATAGAATTTTGGGAGGTACATATCTAATTTCCATTTCTTTACAGTTTTTTTTAACAATTAACTGCATAGAATGCCGCATTACTGGCAATTAATGTGTAAATAACAGAGTGTTTTGGCACGCACTATGCACATGCATATAAAAGGATAGACAAAGAATTTCTCACGAATATTAAAAAATATTATGAATATAGCTGCTAACAATTTAGTAAATATATTATCCTAGTAAATAAAATTGTTGTATGGACTATGTAACAAAATTCCAACAATTATCAGGTAAACATAATGTTATGCACGAACTTTGAACAAAACACGAGTTTCTTAAATTTGAAAATTATTATCTTTATTATTTATCTTTCCTAGATATGTTAGTGTTTTTTTTTCCATGCTAGGTTATTGTACTTTCTCGTAATATCCTATAATGAAAAGTTTGAGCGTTAGTTACATTTTTATTTTATATCCAAAATTATCTTTTCATTTTATTGATGTTTCTGTTTTAAAATTATTAATTTTTTATTTTATATATCGTTAGTTTACTTCTTTCATTGATTTATGATATTCTTAATTTGATTGAAGTATATATGTATGTTCACGTTCATAAAAAACTGAGGCATAAAGGTTTTTACAATCACTATTAAAGATAAAGATCACTAAAATTGTATATCTGTTCATGATAGTAATTTCTGGTAGAGGCGATTTTTGTAATTTCTAGTAGAGCGATTTTTGAACTATTTATTTTTTGAACTTTATGACGTTAGGTTTATAAACATTTAATTGGTTTCCACCTTGTTGGGTGCTCGGGTGTAATGCAATGCTTGTATTATGTGCATTACACATCAATTAGCAAAAGGTTGCTTGATTTGAGTTTTTTGATGATGTAGATACATATATATTCTAAGTTGGATGCTAAGATTTATCTTCTTTGCAGGCTATTATCATGGTTTCAACTTGGGAGCTAGCAGAAGCTCGGAAAAGAAATGCAATAGATAGAGCTAAGATTAGAGGAGAAGAACCTCCTTCCGAAATTTTTGCTGAAGAGAGAGGTTTACATTCGAGCGTTGAAGCAGATGTTAAGAATCTTTTAGATGGGAAATCATCAACAGAGATTGAATTGATGCGACATCAGATTGAATCTAAGATGGAGTCGGGAACAGCAAAGAATGTCGAATATTGGGAAGCAATTTTGAAACGGCTTCAAATATACAAAGCGAAGGTACATTCCATCCAGCATTTTTCCTGTGAATTAGCCTTTTTTCCCCACCTCCCACAATCACCAACCGAGTACTGCTGCATGATCGATGCTCAAATTATCAACCACTTGGATTTTGTACAGTAGTTCATATGTTTAACAAGTGACCTGATTAGATTGATCTTGCAGGTTAGTTTAGTGATAATGAACCTAAATCATAAGTTACAAAAAGTTAGTTGGATGGATGACCTTGAATCATCATAGATCATGCATACCTTCGGTTTTAAACATAATTTTTCTTTTCAGCATGGTTATTTGCCTAGTTGTGAACTGTACACTTTGAGTAGTACATGTAGTCAAGATGCTCTCTGTCAACATCTTTCTTGAATGAAACTATTATCTATGCAGGCACATTTGAAGGAAATCCATGCTGATCTGTTAAGAATGCATTTAGAGCATCTAAAACATCCCATGGAGTACATGGAAGTTGTGAAAAGCAACAAAGATACAGAGAGCGATGAAGAGAAAGATGACTTCATATCAGATGACATGACTGGTGTGTACCTTATCAGTGTCTTCTTTGAAATAATTCTCATTCTTTCTTGCGCAGAAGATTTTAAGAATCTGTAGTTCCCTTTTATGCAGAAGACCAACAACATCACTTTGTGAAAAATGAACCAACACTCGAGCCAGAGGAGGGCGAGATGACATTTGGTTCCGAAGCAGAAGTCAATTTAGATTCACAGGTGTACTTGTGGCATGTTAAGTACCGGGCTAGAAAGCCAAAGTAATGATGCACTCAACTGAAAGGCACAGTGTTCGTTTGGGTTTCACCGCTGGAGAAGATAAAAGCGAAAGGGGAGGTGAGTGACGTGGCTACTAGGAGGGAACTGGCTATTAGAAAACTGAGAGAAGATGCGGATAAAAACACGAGTTTTAGGGATTTTGAGTTGTTTGTTACTGAGAGAGGTGATACTCTTTTCACGCAGTCTTGGATTCCAAAAGGAGTTGATATGAGGTAAGATGTTTTCTATTAGCTACATTTCTTAGTAAACACAGTTCTTTGTTATTATAAATTAATTTTCATTTGTTGGCTTTTTGAGTACCTGAAAATGCTTGTACAGTTCACTTATGATACTTGAAGAACCTCTTTTTAATGGCAAGCGTGCAAAGTAGGTAGGGATGGATGTAAGCATTTTTGTACATGGAGACCTTATTATATATTTAAAATGTTCAAGATGGATGTCCCTTACAGAATGAGTGGTATATCTCTGGATTGTATATACAGGGTGTTTGAAAACGGTTAATAAAAAACAATTTAGTAAATTCTTATATAACCGCTAAAAAAAAGCCATTGGTCACCAGTCAAGGCTCTGAGATTGAATGATTTAGAGGCTCTGAGATTGAATGATTTAGAGGCTCTGAGATTGAATCACAATTGCATCATTAACCATGTCAGAATATACCGCTAAAAATTAAAAGAAATATAAGTTAATACCATGTTCTTATTATACCAACTGATACTTATTTTTGTATTTGAGATTCATTTAATTTTGATTGATTCTTCGTTTGTTCAAGTACTAATTAAAAGTATGTGGGGATGAAATCCATGCTTGTCAACCTATCAAACCATTTTAGCGAAGCTAACTAGAGTAAAAATAAAGAAAAATCAAATCAGAAACTGCAATAAAGCTATGGGTACTCTACTTAAAAAAGAAGTACCACCCTTGTTATAAAAAAGAAGTACCATGTAACAAAGATGCTAGATTGGATGATACCATATTTCAATACTGAAAAAGATTTGGAAGATATTATTGATACCAGTGAGAGCTGATATAACAAAACAAATGAAAAGTATATATTCTTTACTAAATATTTCATAAATTCTCCTTTTTATTCTAAATCCTAGTGTAATCTTCCACTTTAACAAAAAGAAATAGTTGTAAAGTGAGCCTTGCTTTTGGCCATGTGAGGAATAAATAGAAAAGGATATTATAATAATTAAGTACTTAACCGATGTAAACATTATACCTACTAAAGTCACTACTTAATATGAAAATGAAAACATTATTTGCCTATCTTATGGTTGAGCACCAATTGATTATCTAACCTGTCTAATTAAAGTCCAATCTCTCCTTTTTACATACGTCTCAATCACATTAATAACATTTCTTGATTTGGAGCAGGAAGGCTTGGAAATAACATGGTCCTGACAGGAAATGTGCTTCTCAATGGGAAAGGAGAAGACTCAATTATGGTGTAGTGGTACATATATTACACTCTTCTTACATGTTTGGTCGATTTATACGTATAACACACCATTTTATTGTATAGGCCAAATTTTTTGAGTGCAGCTATTATTTCAATGTCAAACTTCTTGCTTTTATATACATACCATTTTTCTCGTGACCGGCATTTTTTTAATTATACAAAATACCTTTCAGAATCCACCCGTTAAACCACTACCTTTATGCACTTACATTTATATTTATTTTCCTAAGTCAAGAACATAAATCAAATATCCATAGGGGTATGCAGTGTGTGTTCATTATATAACATTATATTGTAAAGGTTACATGTATCTTACTATAATAAAGAAACATGGAGTATCTTATATAGATGGAATGCAAGAAGTCAGTCTATTGAAAATAAAGGAATGCAGTGAAGGCATCATCTTATTTTGCTGAACATAGCTGGCATAATAACGCAGAGTTTCAGTTCAAACTTGCCTGGCAAACATGCACATATCAGCAAAATTAAACCAAAAGAAACTGATCAATCAACTAATAAGTATGCTATGTACACCTGCTTAAACTCTCAAATCTATCAAAGACACATATTCTTAACTAACAGTAGCCACTATGTCCTGAGACCTTTGTATTATTTTCCCCAACTCTTTGGCCATCGGTCTCATACTTAACTTCCATATGGGAAGCAAAACTGATGTTAGTGTACCCTAGTTTAATATTCTAATCAAATCTTAAAACAAATGTTACCCTGATATAAATAATCTTGATGTCAGTGTACCCTAGCTGTTACTTTGTACACTTTTATCTTGATACAAATATTATCCGAACTTTGTTTCTATGCCATGCGTATAGGAGGTCCTAGGAGTGGAAAGGGTACTCAATGTGCCAATATTGTGGAGTACTTTGGGTTTACCCATCTTACTGATGACGATCTTCTCCATACTCTAAGTAAATCAATTCAGCTAGAATTTTTTTCTAAATAAAGCAAGCTTTTAGGCGATTCAATGGAAAAGAAGAGAGTTAAAAATATTCAATGCGGTGTGGATGTAATATGAAAAGGTGGTTGTCATTTGGAGAAGGAATCATTTATAATGGAAAAAAGAGTGATTTGATGGCTATCGCTAAGTTGGGTACCAATAATGGTGGAGCTGAATGTGACATGTTTGGTGAGATTGATTTGGAACTGAAATTAAATCCGAAGTATGGTGAAGTGGTTGTACATGTTGCAGTGTCAGGTCACAACTCAACGTTTATTGAGCTTGGTTAATTTTATATATGTTTTATTGTAATAGTGTCATTTTTCTTTGCTAGTAACCTGGCCGCTCGAGGTTGGGAAACCTCAGCTGTACACTAGGAGTTGTGGCAATTTCTCTTGAGATCAAGTCAAGTTTGATTGGCAGCAAGATTTTTTATCAGGTTTGTATATAAAACACGAATCATATGATTTCATATTTACATGGTCCAAATAGAACATGTTTGAATCATCAACATTTTGGTTTGTATTGACTGCAGCAACATAGGACATTCATCCAGATTAGAATGAACCAAAAAAGTGGCAGACAACTCAGGGGCAAAAATTGGTGATGTGCATTCAGCCACTGAAAGGAAGAAAAGGAGCATGACTAGGGGACAGATCATTCCCTTAGTGAAAGAAGCATAGCCTAGAGGGAAAGTGAAGAAAGGAGAGGTGGTGTAAGGAGTGGTCGTTTGTGCAGCCATACAGAAAGGCAGATGTGATGGAAGCGAGCTCAAGTTCGATGGCAATGCAATTGTTTTGGTTACCAAGCAAGGAGAGTCGATAGGGACTACTGTTTTCGGACCTGGACATGC
This sequence comes from Allium cepa, assembly GCA_030765085.1. Taxonomy (NCBI): domain Eukaryota; kingdom Viridiplantae; phylum Streptophyta; class Magnoliopsida; order Asparagales; family Amaryllidaceae; genus Allium; species Allium cepa. The sequence goes on from CM060931.1 coordinate 450,452,957, forward strand.
CATGATATGCTCAATTTTGGTATTTCTTTATAGGTAATTAATCCTTTTACCTTAACCATTTCATCGTAATAAAATCTTTATTTGATCTCTGATCATATGTTTAGTTCATAGTTTAAAATAGTTTGTGAAAACGGATAAATGTCCAATATGCCTTATAATTGTTTATTGTATAAACTACTCTATAACATTTCCATGTTTTTCCATTGTGCTATGTGCATTTTAATTGTAGTTTGTTGTATTTAACAAGCACCATGTTGCCTTGAATTACGCATATATGTACTAAGTTCTTTAGTTTGAGATTATTTGTTTTGCTGGTAGGTGAGGTTAGTATGTGCATAAGTGTGCAATCAATGGTGAAACAATAGAGTTCTTTTGCAATTACTTAATATTATTTGGTAGTATTATGGTTTACATATGATTAATTTGAGCCTTTGGAGTTGTTTATATTATAAATGTTCAGTATCATCACCTAGTTTCAACTAATACATGCTTCAATTGGTAATATTTGGTAGTTGGTTTATTTTAACTAAAAAAAGAACTTAACAATGTCTTGAGAAGTGATTATTAACATTTTGAAACATTTCTTGATTTGGAGCAGGAAGGCTTGGACAGTGCACAGTGTAGAGAGGGCAGTGCACAGTGTAGTGTAGTTTTTTATATAGAAATCGAGAATGTATAGTGATGAAAGTGCCAATGAATTGAAATGTAATTGAAAATCTGTAACAAAATTGAAGATGAATGCAATGTTCTCTTTTTTGTGTATGTTTTTTCTTCTTTTTATATATATATATATATAAAGATTATCAATAATATATATATATATATATAGTCTATTTGAGTACTGTAATAATGGTTTCTGAGGGATTAGTTTGCATCGGTTGTTATAAAAAACCGATGCAATAGAGGGATCAGTTTGCATCGATTTTCAACAACAACCGATGCAACAAGTTCCTTTATTGCATCAGTTTTCATTACAACCGATGCAATATGGGGGCTGTGTTCAAGCAACCAACCATGATATTTTGCATCAGTTGTTAATAACAACCGATGCAAAAATGACCTTTTTGCATCGGTTTCTGATGCAAAAGTGTTAAGCCTGTTGCATTGGTTGCATATGCATCGGTTGTTGAACTGATGCAAAAGGGGGGTAAACAACCGATGCAAATGGCCTGTTTTGTAGTAGTGTTAAATAAATGCTGGGTATGGAAAAGAAGAATATAGAGATTTTAAATAAATGAAATTAAAAGAGTTTTAGAGACTTAAGTGATATTGCCTGAGAATTAAAGGATTTTATTTTTAAATTTTAAGATTTAAAATGACTAGGAAGAATTAAAAGGGATAATTTTGAATAAAGAATGAAATGGATATTTCAGTTTAAAATAAGATTTTGAATCAGAAATAAAGAAGTGAGTATGAAATTAATAGGTTTTGAAACAAATTTGGATAAGTAAAGGAGTTTATTTTAAAATGGAGTTGGTTTTGGAAATCGATTTGAAAACCGACTAAGTGTTGAAACTGTGATTAAAGGAGAATGAGATTGTGACATTTATAACCAGGGTTTATGAATAAAGTAAAATATTTATCATAGGATAATTTGGAAGTATAAATTCAGGATGTGAATTTATAAGGAAAGGGTGATTTGTTTAAAAATAAATAGTGGTTTATTTTTAAAGGTGTGGAAAGGAAAGTTTATTTCCCTGAAAAGCCAAGTATATTTTCAAAAGAAGATTTTCAAGTATAAGTTAAAGGTTTAGAAGTTGTTGTTAAAAGAATGTTTTTAGAGATATTATTATTTAGTGGTTTTGATTTTTTTAGAAGTAAATATTTATTAAGTTAATTATGTAAGTAATTTTTTTAAAAGGGGCATTTCACTAGAAGGACAAACTTTGCAGTCCAGTTAGTTTCTAGGACACACATTCAAAGAAATTACTTTCAAGACCGAAGTCAGCAAAATAATTACTTTCAAGGACAAAGTCAGCAATCCAATTACTTTCAAGGACATAATTTCATAAGTTTTTAGGCCCTAAAAACTAATTATTTTGTGTTTTGTCCTTGAAAGTAATTATTTCAATTGTGTGTCCTAGAAACTAATTCCACTTGCTAAAGAGGCCCTTGTGGCTAATTTCCACTTTTTAAATGGTTTAACTAGTATTATGATTTAAAAGATAATTATTTAATATTTATGCCTTATAGAATAACTTTTATTTTAAAATTAGTTTTGGCTTAAGTTTTACATGAGAAGTCATTATAAAGTTTCATAACTAGTATTTTAAATAGAGTGTTTTAAGTAGTTTTTATTTTAAGTATTTAAAGAATATATTTTTGGATAAGTTATTTAAATTATTTAAAAATCTAAAGTATTAAGATTTGGTGATTTTCAGTGGAAATAAAACAATTAGATGGAAATTTATTCCGTAGAGAAAAGGTGATTTGAAAACTATTTTCAAAGGATTTAAGTGTAGAAAATATCTTGTGAAGATATTTTAAAATAAATAATTTGGGAAATTATTAAGACCTGATCGTTTTTTGTGGTTGTTATATGATAGTTAAATAACCCAGTATCAATATTGGCCAATGCGCTGATCGTTTTGAAGAGACTGAGATCGGGATTAATTTTTCAAAAACCACTTCGATCCGGTTTGAACATTTTCATGTAGAAGACCAACGCTTGGAGTCGAAGATGGAGTATTTATGTGCAAGGGCTAATCATTACTAATCTTGAGGGTGATTCCAAAATGGATGTAGTAGGAATAGTGCCTTCGGTTCCATTCAGACTGGAAATGGACTTGTATGGACGAATGCTATCAGAACACCGTCAGGATGGTGGTGGGCATTCTAAGTGAATGTATGCTAAAAGGTAATGCATAGCCTCGAGCCTTATCAACCGGAAATGGGTAAAACAAGGAAGGTGCAGCAAGGCTATGTGGCCAGCTACCAATTAGGGTAAGGTCATCCCTATCTAGATGTCCCTTTTTATTCGGCTGTGTGGGCGGTTGCTGATCCCGATCGTGGGGTGATATTATTCGGACTATCCAGTAAGAGGTAGCTCCGTTCTTGTGTTGCAGAGGATCAGGGTGGTTCCTTGGTACTCTGATCTAGACCATGTACTATGATGGACGGTACCCAGTAGCCCTGCCATTGATGGAAACCCAATCTCCAATAAGTGCCGTTAGACTTATTTGTATGCCTATTATGTTGGAATTTAATGAATGTAACAATCTCGGCTATTTGAATAAGTATTTGTGTATAGACACTACTATAATATCAGAGGATTTGATAAGAAATGTTTTGGTTATCGTAAGGTAAAAACCCGACATGTTTATTTGTGGCGTGGTCTTATGAGATACCTTTGATTTCAAAGGATTTTGAAGACTTTAATAATCCAATTGAGAGTGTTTTCTCACGCTGGTTTTTCAGACTGACTCACGTGTTATTTTACTATAATGCTCGGGTCAGGCCGAGCATTATAGGATACAAGATGGGATGCTGTGGAGCTCAGGAGACGAGCTGGATGGCGAGACGTATCGCACGTACTTGATATATATATATTCCGATTTGCAGTATAAGCTGTATAATCTGCTTTTGGGTGAGGATGAATTGTTACATCTGTCCAGTATTTGGCTGTTGTTTGTATGTACTCTGATGGTGTAATGTATTATTCAATTACAGATTCTTTTGTATAAAAATCTATTGTTATCTATTATATGTTATTCCACTGCGTTTGTGAGATTCGATATTGTTTTCTATATTTCTTCTGCCTCCTTCTTCTTTCCCTTACGGTCTAGTTTTCTAGCGTCCAATTGTTCGATGTTTAATACAATGGATGTATTGATGTCGATTTTCGAGCGTCGAAAAAAATCAGATCGTGACAATTGGTATCGGAGCTGAAGGTTAAGAGAGAACCTTGGCTCTGGTTGGAATTACTCATTAGAAATAGAGTCCGTATTACTCTAGAATGAGTTAGAGTATATTAATAGATATGAGTGCGTATTTATTAGTGAATATAAAATTTTATTATATTGTGTTTATTGGTTTGTTGAGTGGCTTCTGGTCAATATGAGTAAGTAACATTATTGATAAGGATCTCTAAACACTTGTACAGAACAATTCGACGCAGTATTGTTTTAAATGGGGTGAATGAAATAATTTTGCCCAAGTTATTTTTATATATAAAAGAAATCATTTTCAAAAATCATTATAGTATATATATGGTTGCATGATTGTTAGGAAGTGATGATATTAAATAAGAAATTGAAATTATAACCAAAGTTAAGGAAATAAATTCATATACAAAATGGAGTTTGTAAATGTGATTTATAATTGAAATAAGATAAAATTCCAGAGTAATATTCTAATATTGACTAGAAGGATTTGAAAATTGAAATTTTGGGAAAAGTTCAAATTCCCTTGGGTTTGAAAATGGTTTTCAAAGGTTTGGAGGAATAATAGTAAATATTATTCGGAGATATTTTTGAGTCGGATATGAAATCTGGTGGGATTTGGATTTGAAAATATTTGGAAATGTTTTTAAGAGATAAAAGCATTGAACTCTTTTCGGTCACTGGAAAATAACTTCTGTGATGACTACAGCATCAGCGATGTTCGTTTTCGAGTCTCCAAGGGAGGAATTATTGCAAAAATGTTTTAAATTGGAGTTGTTTGCAAAACTGGGTTTGGTTTTGAAATACTTAAGTGATTGTTGAAAACTCTGGAATTGGTTTAAAATGTTTTTGAGTGTTTAAGTAATGGTTTAAACTCTGGAAGTTTAACTAAAAATGTTTATGGATTATAAACAGGTTTGGAAATTATAATGTTCGGAAATTGCCTGAAATGAAATTAACTTGTAAAAGTTAATGAAAGTAAGTGTGACTAGAGAATAAAGTTAGAAAGATAAGGCAATTAAATGAAGTAAACTAAAGAAGGTTAGTAAATGGAATGAAAATAAATTAGAAAACTTATGGAAGTTTAAAAATTTGAATAGAATGGTGTAACTAAATTAGCTTAAATGGAATAAATCTAAGTAAGCTAACTAGAATGGTTATTGGAATAAAATTTATTTAAGTGGAAATAAATTTGTGAATAAACAAGTGAATTTACATTTGTAAGTAAGTGGAATTGAAACGGAATATTGAAATCCAGTCTAAATGGTGGCATATAAAGTGAAATGGGAATTAGTCAAGTTGGAATAAACAAAACAAAGGATTGAAAAATAAAATTAGTAAGTAAACTAATTAATTTAAGCAGGTAAGCAAATAAATTGAAATTGAATATTAGGATGATATTTAATTTAAATTATGTATGTAAAGTAAAGTAAAATTGTATAATTTGTTCGAAGGTACTAGAAGAAGTAAAAAAAAATGGAAATAAAACTTTTATTCAGATTTAAAATTAAATTTGATTAGAAATAAATTAGTAAATGGAGCTGATTCAAACTAATGATATGGATCAGATATGAATGGAAAATAGTTGATAGAATTCAATATTTATAATAGAAGGCAAACTGAATTTAGAATGAAATTGAAATTTAAGTTCAATGCAAATATATGTGAAAACTTAAGTGATGAATTGGAAATAAATGCAAGAAGTGTATAAACTATTCATATTAAACTTAAGAAAGGGACAGTGAAATTCTTAAGTAAATTTGGAATTGAGAAATATATTCTTAGTTAGTATTTGAATGAAGGTTAAGTAAAATTGTGAAAGGGTAAGTGTGGATAAGTGAATAGAAATCAGGATAAATGTGAATAAAAAAGAAAATTTATATAGTTAATAATCAATTGAGATAAATACATAGGATATACGTATATTATTTTATTCGCATAACGATTTGATCCAGATTCAAGCACAGAATTTCGAGATAGTTATGTCGATACGAGTTGGGATTTTCCACTCGTTTTTGACGGCGAACCCTGGATATGGATTTTTGATTGATTTTGGAAATTCTCTATCATAGTTTGTGGCTATGAAAGGAAAATAACGGTTTCTGATCAAGAAACCAGATCTGAGTTTGTAACGACCCGCTATTTTGGACTATTCGCATCCGCACATGTCGGACTTGAATAATTCAAAATACCGAATTGTTAATTTAAAATTTGGCAAAACTCAGATATACAGTAAGTAAATAGTTACAGAATCACAGACACAGAGTAATAATATGCAGCGGAAGTAAAAGAGATAGTAGTTCATGAAGCTACTTTATAAATATATAAGATACATCAAAGTTTACAGCAGAAGAGTGACATGATACATCAAATACAAATCAAAATACATCACTATAATCATCGAATACTGAAAGCAGAATAGATGGCTGGATCTTCAAGCAAAGCTCCAACTCCAAAGGTGAGTCTCGAAAGCTGAACCACTCAGTCTGACCCGAGCATAAAGCAAAACACAAACACTCGAGTCAGGATTAACATTCTTATATCAATAAATCCAACTCAAGTGAAATAGCAATTGAAATACAAGTAACATAAAGGACGTTGGAATCACCATCCTCTAAGGATCCGTTAAACTATCTACTATGTAGTAGTGTACGTTAAATAGATAATGTCTATCAGTAATATAAAGTATCAAAATAGTGTTAAGGCGTTACCATTATCCCCCTTAACACATTTTATATAAGCGTTATAGTCTATACAGCACTGTAAACTCCACCGTAAACTAGTGGGATACCAGGGAGTACTCCATAGGTATAACACAAAACAAATTCGTAGTGGTCGCGCATATAGGAATAAAAGTATGACAAGGCACATGAGGCAATACCCAAGGTAGTGAAACTACCGTTTGTCTGATCCGGACTGGTGAGAACGCATCGCCACAACGATCGCAACACCGCGAAACAACACTCCTTAAATTCCAGGGTGCACCAATCAATAACAAGTAATGAGCAGTTTACGAAGAAGTGTGTTCGCTCGAGGTAGCTAACCCCATTTGGCCCGGGACGGCTCCTGATTTTAGTCATTTCCAATTTGACACAAGTGTTAAGGCTATCCATTATCGTTCTCTTTCTTCAGTCATCACGTACATCAATCCAACCACTTTATTCTGGATCATCACTCCACGTATAGTTATTAAAGTGGTTTTCGGTTTAGATAGAGAGTATATCCATAACCGATTCCGGTCTCTTAATAACTTTCGTAATTATTACACCGATTGGTCGTTAATATATTTCAAAACCAAAACAAATTCAATTTCCATTAGAATCTATAGATCAACATTTCATTTGTCTTTCAATATCAATTTCCAAAAATCTACGTTTCAAAACTCCCAAATTACCATTTCAAAATCTTACAATTCAATTTCAATTTTTTTTAAACAATTCAAATATTGATTCAAGTTCGTATATAAGTTTCATTCCGAACATCATATAAATGATTTTAATTTAACATTCAAATCAATCTAAACTCATTTATCAATTTCATTCAATATTTGTTAAGTTACTTTATCATTCAAAACAATTTCTATTAAATTTCCAATTCATTAAATCAATTTCTTAAGTTCAACTTCATTATATCAACTTACAAATTGAGTTCAATTAGATTCGTCAAATCAATTCTTTAAATTACAAGTCTTACGTTAATTTCGATAAATCACATTCAATTCAATAAATCACATTTTATTTCTTGTTAAAGAAATTCAATTTTCACTTATTTATTGACTTCGTTACAAATTTCAAACTCAATTAATAAAGAACTAAATTTCACATAATCGAGAAGTTTCAATTTCACTTATTAACTTACCTAAATAATTTTTCCAAAACTTTAATAAATAAAGACTCAATTTCATTTATTAACGAAGTTCAAATCCACTTATTCAAAAGTTCAATTTCTCTTATCAAAGAATCCAATTTTTATTCAATTATCAAATAATTAAATCTTATTACATTTTAAATAATTTCAATCTTAATTATTAATAATTTCGAAACTTAATAATTACAAACTTGATTATAAATTCAAATTTAATTATTAAATGATTTCCACTTAATTATGAATTCAAACTTAATTATCAAGTCATTTCAACTAAATTATAAATTCAACTTATAATTTCAAACTTAATTATAATCCCAAACTTAATTATAATTTCAAATTTTTATTAAATGATTTCAAACTTAATAATTTCAAAACTCAATTATTACTAATTCCATATTATTTATTAATAATTCCAAATTTAATTATTAAATAATTAGATTTCAAACAATGTTCTTTTATCAATTACTACGTCAATATTTGTTTTCAGATTTCAATCCTTACATTTTCCTTTCAAAAATTCCAATTCCAACTTCGTTTCAAAACTTATTCTTTGCTCGAATAAAATCATTATTTTATTTTTAAATCAATTTATTGACCAATCGGATTTTATTTAATTCTCTATCCTAGGTCAAATTCATTTGGGTATATATCATTTCAACCCGATTCCAATTTCAATTCAAGATCAAGCATAATAAAGGGAACTTGTAGTGTGATAACTGGGATGGTGTCAAAGTAAATAAACAAGCAATAACAACAATCAATAACAACAATTAATAACAATCCAATAATTAATTCGAATAATCCCGAAATAATCGTATTAATTCACATTGTTGTTTGTGCAAATTAATATAATTATTTCTAGAATCTGCACTATCATTTCATGTAGATTAAATATTATTGCACTAATTATTTATACGGTTCTTCACTTGTCATTTACTATCCAATTTTATACTACATCAATTTATACAACATACATTCAAATGATTTGAGGTGTAATTATCACTATTTCTACGTGTCAAATAATTAACATATAAGGGGTCATATTATACGAATTTAACTAATGAAATTCAACACATATGTCAATTCAAATTTTAACTATCTTACGTCAAATTCAATTTCAAGTTATTTATCACATACAACATTAACAATTTAACGTTCAATGTCAACATCACACAATCCATCAATTATCAACCAAACTGGATTATTATTGCATACATAACAAATAACGGTGTTGGGTGTCACACGTGAACTGATACAGGTAATAGCATATATAACAGTGCAACAGCAGCATATTTCAATTGTCGTTTCAATTGAAATCAAATTTAATAAATAAAAGAACATTAATCGTGATTGATTGCTCAACTTTCGAGGTTAGAGATGAATGAGAAAGAGATGAGTTGCGGGTCCAAGCACGAATTTCAAAATGAAGCAAGATTTGCACGAATTTGCCGGTCACAGCTGATAAATAAGAGTTTATGAACTGAATCAGAATTAGTTTGATGTAGACAACAAATTTTATTATCATTGTCAAATCGATTTTTTTTCATATACTGTTTCCAGCTTGAAAGTACAATACAACCTTGCCAACGTATATTTATCACATATAGACTTAATTATCAACATGTACATCTTCACTATATGCGTGTTCTGCCAATATATGTACAGCATGCATTATTTTAAATAGACAAAGCCTAACAGCCAATATAGTACAACTATAAAAAACATAATACTTAGTAAACTTGTATACTCACATATACGTACTGTTATATAACTAATGAATATATGCATATATATATATATATATATATATATATCCTATTATAATCTAACTTTTATATATATAATTTATTACATATATTGAAGCTAGTACAAAATCCATTTAAGAGATCAGAATAGAAGTATAAATATCTTAAACTTATCAACCTTATAGATTATACGTATTAACCATAGAAAACTTTTACAATGTAACACTTAAAATCACATTCAAACTCAGTGAGATTTTATACATATATAAACAGAAACATATTATAAAGCAACAGGTTATAAACTTTTCATTCAACCTAATATATTCTTTTTAGAATAGATCCATAAAACATACCATATAGATGTTTAATAAATAAATAACATATTATAACTTACCCAAGCCTACATATATATAAGTATAGGTACAACATACATATATAACAGCCGTAAAATAAATATATAAACTAATAAGAGTAAAACTATGTATATAACTAAAATATAACATAAGTACACAAATATATATATACACACGAAACTGCTATATACGTATATACTTGAAGTATAATACTGTCATACCATATACTTATATATATTTAGACAATATATAACAAACAGATATATAAACAAAACAAATAGTACTTTAAACGTTGTTAGAGAAACAATTTTACATAATACAATATACATATATAACTATATAGAAATATAATAATATATAATTTGAACTTAAAATCTAACCTGTCATGATAATCAATATATTATAGCTCAATAGATCGCTTAAAGGCTAAGGTATACAAAACATATTCCTTTTCTTTCGTACAGTAAATAAATTTACATACGACACAATTATATATATAAACTGTAATATAACAACCTATATATGGCAGCATAATATATTATATACAACAACATAATACGCATATATAACATACATCAGATCTATGTATATGCTGATACATAAACAAAACTTATAAACCTCTTTTTATCTACATACATATATATATATATATATATATATATATATATATATATATATATATATATACATACAACCTAGATCTTACACTTTATAACAAAATCCAATACGCATACATGATTAAACTTTATAATTTCTAAATACTTACACAGATATAAGCATGAAAGAGGAGTGAAGGATAAGTGGGTTAGGAGGCTTCCCAATGCGGTGGTGAGTTGTCTGCGCCGGCGGGTCTCGGGTTGGTGAATGGGTTGCGTGGAAGAGGTGCGGCCATTGATGTTGCAAGGTGGATGGACGTCGTAAGGGGCGGAAATGGTGGTCGAGCTCGGCATGTGTTTAAAGTGGAGGGTGGTCGGTGGACATTGACGCGGCGGATATAAGGAGGTTCGGTGATGGACTCGGTGGCCGTCATGGTTCTCGGCGACAGGGAGCAAGCTCAAAGTGGAGCTCAGGCCATGGGTTGTTGGGTTGTGGCCAAAGTTTGCGCGCATTTTTTTTTAGAAGAGAGCAGATTGAAATTTTGAAGAGGAAGAAAATGCAAAGTGGAAGGAGATATGTTAGCCTGGAAAATAAAGTAACTCATGCTATACTATATTTGTTCAATTAAATGAAACGTGAGCCGACAAGAATGAAAAAAGTTGGAAGCAGAGGAGGTTTAGAAAGTTGTATTCAATGAGATTAAGTGTAAATGGCTATTTGTTTTCTCGGTGAAATATTGAAAACTACAAAAGTTAAAGTCATAACTATAGTGAATTATACAAGTTGGTGAACAGCTAGCTACAGAAGAAAAGAAAATTGCATAGTCTTGAATACGAACGTTACGGTAATAAATTTCAATTTTGAACCCTTTTCACGTGTCCGGTTGTGCACTGGACACCAAAACACATATATGAATATACCACGGAGCTCAGCGCAACAAGACGATCAAAACGGTATATAAATGTCAGTAGTATGATTGAATTATAAAAATTCAAAATTTTCTACTGGCGAAAAATGCATAAAAAACTTAGAAAATTAAGATCGACGGAGCCAAAGATGTCCAAATTTGGAAAAAACGACAAACTGACAACTTGCTCAAAAGATGGTTTAGAATTTTTCTATGTAAAAATATTTTGGTTTTGAAAACGTTTTATTTTCATCGCTTTTTAACTGATTAAATTGAAGTAAATTTACGCGCGAAATAAACTTTCATATTTTCGAATGAAAATTGATCAGTTGCTATGTTTAATTAGACGCATTCCAAATATAAAAATTTTATTTCAAAATTTTACTGTTTAAAACTTCATAAAATTTCAGTTAATAACGTTACTAAAACCGGTTACATTTACGGGTCGTTACACTTTCCCCCACTCATAACTTTCCATCCCCGAAAAGGAAGGAGGTAGGAGAATAGAAACAACCAAAAAAAAGACTTGAATTACATTATAAACAATTAATTTAAACCATATAAATTTCAATTTAAATCAATTTATATTCAACAATTTGTTTCTTAAATTCAGGATTTTCAGTAAATTGATTTGATTTCTCATTTATTAATGTTAGGTACAAAGGGTTCCTTTCAAATGAAATTCAATTTAAATTCAATTAATTTGAGATACTCCTTTAAGTTGATTTAATTCAATTTATTAACTTTCAAAACAAATTTTTCTTCTATTAATCATACCTATTATTTATTTAACTTATTATTCTATTTATCTCCATAAACATTTTATAACTTAAAATTTTAAGTGTATAACATTTATTATACGCACTCACATTTTATTTATAAAGACAATTTATATTGTATATTATCCAATTTTCTTAAATTAACAATTTCAAAGATCATAAATTTGAATAGTCATTTAATATAATCATATTTTATTCGACAAATTTAATTCCCTTTATTCAGATTATTATTAAATTTACTCTACTTAATATATCTTATCACATTCATATTAAGTATATTTACATTTAATATAAATACTCAAATTTATTTAAAAATTCCTTTGATCTCATTTATATTGTATTGTATTCAATTACATAGTTAACTTTTGAAAATTTAGGTAAGTTATATATATAATGCAGATGAGTGTTATACAAGTAAAATTTTCTAATTTAATTATTCAGGCTTAAATTTTTTCTTCCAAAATATTGATTTCATTTTATAATTGAAATTATTCTTTATCATACATTTAAGGATTTAATTTTCGGGTAACTTCAATTTATTTAGAGGTAAATAAATATATATATAATATATCAAATCAGATTTAAATCATATATTAATATATATATTACAAATCACATCATATTTTAAGAATTTCAAATCAATTTAATTTCAAAACAAACCATAGCAAAGCTACAGAATAGTCTCTCCACTTCGAAACTCGAAAATGAATGTCGATGATGCGGCCGTCATCACTGAAATTATTCTCCAGCGACAAAGAGAAGAGCACTTATTAAACATCTAATATTTCTTTGAAATGATTTCTATTCGAAAATATTTTAGATACAATACGCTTTAAAACTTTTAAAATCAAAGTTTGAAATCATTGGAAATCAAATTCTCAAATTCCTGATTTACATTCATTTCAAATTCCAAATCAAATTATAACTAAGTTTTATAAATCCATTTATTTATATTATGAAATAGTCAATGGTTTATAAAACAATAAATGAAAATTAAATTTTCACATTTCGGACAACAGATTTATTAACATTTTAATTTCAAAAAGATTTATACTTATATATAATATAATCATACAGAATTTGTTTTATTTACTAAATTAGAAGACAATATTGTGTCAGTTTGCACTGTTTTGGTGTTTTGGAAATCCTATCGATAGCGTTGATCGGACGAATCGATCGGAAAGCCAAATCAACATCAACAACTCAACAACACAATATATGTTAAACATTTTAAATATAAATTTACAAATACGTTTCCTCGTTCGACGATACAAGTATAGTTTTCAAAATAAGCATAGAGATTCAAATTTGATGGACTCAATCAAAGAGAATTTTGATTCGAATACAAGTTCGAAAGAAAAGATAAAATGATTCAATTAACAGAATCGGGAGATGGATAAGCTAATTTAATTCACGGGCAACCTTAACCAGGTCGACCGTAACTTCAAGAATAAGATCGATGCAGAATTTCGAGGTAAATCGACATTCGATCTCAAAAGATAGAATTCAGGTATAGCAGGGAATAGATAGCATCGTAAACCGAGGATACAGAAATCTCCGATAAATCGATGTCTATTGTAAAGGAGTTTCACCCATTTACAAATAATTAGAAGATTGGCGAGACCGCCGATTCATTATAAAGATTATTCGAAGTGGAGTTATGGGATGCTCCAGAATCGAAAGAAGACGAGTAGTGAAGGACAAGAATGAATTTCGGAACCGAGGGAACATTCCAAAATTCAAGGGAATTGGGTCAAAAGGAAGAGATTGAAACTCGAATGAGAGTGATTCTATAAATACATTTACCCTATATGCTGAGTTTTGCCTAGAGCTACCAAAGATCTGATACCAACTGTAGCGACCCGCTATTTTGGATTATTCGCATCCGCACTGTCAGACTTGAATAATTCAAAATACCGAATTATTAATTTAAAATTTGGCAAAACTCAGATATACAGTAAGTAAATAGTTACAGAATCACAGACACAGAGTAATAATATGCAGCGGAAGTAAAAGAGATAGTAGTTCATGAAGCTACTATATAAATATATAAGATACATCAGAGTTTACAGCAGAAGAGTAACACGATACATCAAATACAAATCAAAATACATCACTGGAATCATCGAATACTGAAAAGCAGAATAGATGGCTGGATCTTCAAGCAAAGCTCCAACTCCAAAGGTGAGTCTCGAAAGCTGAACCACTCAGTCTGACCCGAGCGTAAAGTAAAACACAAACACTCGAGTCAGGATTAACATTCTTATATCAATAAATCCAACTCAAGTGAAATAGCAATTGAAATACAAGTAACTCAAAGGACGTTGGAATCACCATCCTCTAAGGATCCGTTAAACTATCTACTATGTAGTAGTGTACGTTAAATAGATAATGTCTATCAGTAATATAAAGTATCAAAATAGTGTTAAGGCGTTACCATTATCCCCCTTAACACATTTTATATAAGCGTTATAGTCTATACAGCACTGTAAACTCCACCGTAAACTAGTGGGATACCAGGGAGTACTCCATAGGTATAACACAAAACAAATTCGTAGTGGTCGCGCATATAGGAATAAAAGTATGACAAGGCACATGAGGCAATACCCAAGGTAGTGAAACTACCGTTTGTCTGATCCGGACTGGTGAGAACGCATCGCCACAACGATCGCAACACCGCGAAACAACACTCCTTAAATTCCAGGGTGCACCAATCAATAACAGGTAATGAGCAGTTTACGAAGAAGTGTGTTCGCTCGAGGTAGCTAACCCCATTTGGCCCGGGACGGCTCCTGATTTTAGTCATTTCCAATTTGACACAAGTGTTAAGGCTATCCATTATCGTTCTCTTTCTTTAGTCATCACGTACATCAATCCAACTACTTCATTCTGGATCATCACTCCACGTATAGTTATTAAAGTGGTTTTCGGTTTAGATAGAGAGTATATCCATAATCGATTCCGGTCTCTTTGATAACTTTCGTAATTATTACACCGATTGGTCGTTAATATCTTTCAAAACCAAAACAAATTCAATTTCCATTAGAATCTATAGATCAACATTTCATTTATCTTTCAAAATCAATTTTCAAAAATCTACGTTTCAAAACTCCCAAATTACCATTTCAAAGTCTTACAATTCAATTTCAATTTTTTTTTAAACAATTCAAATATTGATTCAAGTTCGTGTATAAGTTTTATTCCGAAAATCATATAAATGATTTTAATTTAACATTCAAATCAATCTAAACTCATTTATCGATTTCATTCAATATTTGTTAAGTTACTTTATCATTCAAAACAATTTCTATTAAATTTCCAATTCATTAAATCAATTTCTTAAGTTCAACTTCATTATATCAACTTACAAATTGAGTTCAATTAGATTCGTCAAATCAATTCTTTAAATTACAAGTCTTACGTTAATTTCGATAAATAGCATTCATTTCAATAAATCACATTTTATTTCTTGTTAAATAAATTCAATTTTCACTTATTTATTGACTTCGTTACAAATTTCAAACTCAATTAATAAAGAACTAAATTTCACATAATCGAGAAGTTTCAATTTCACTTATTAACTCACCTAAATAATTTTTCCAAAACTTTAATAAATAAAGACTCAATTTCATTTATTAACGAAGTTCAAATCCACTTATTCAAAAGTTCAATTTCTCTTATCAAAGAATCCAATTTTTATTCAATTATCAAATAATTAAATCTTATTACATTTTAAATAATTTCAATCTTAATTATTAATAATTTCAAAACTTAATAATTACAAACTTGATTATAAATTCAAATTTAATTATTAAATGATTTCCACTTAATTATGAATTCAAACTTAATTATCAAGTCATTTAAACTAAATTATAAATTCAACTTATAATTTCAAACTTATTTATAATCCCAAACTTAATTATAATTTCAAATTTTTATTAAATGATTTCAAACTTAATAATTTTAAAATTCAATTATTACTAATTCCAAATTATTTATTAATAATTCCAAATTTAATTATTAAATAACTAAATTTCAAACAATGTTGTTTCATCAATTACTACGTTAATATTTGCTTTCAGATTTCAATCCTTACATTTTCCTTTCAAAAATTCCAATTCCAACTTCATTTCAAAACTTATTCTTTGCTCGAATAAAATCGTTATTTTATTTTTAAATCAATTTATTGACCAATCGGATTTTATTTAATTCTCTATCCTAGGTCAAATTCATTTGGGTATATATCATTTCAACCCGATTCCAATTTCAATTCAAGATCAAGCATAATAAAGGGAACTTGTAGTGTGATAACTGGGATGGTGTCAAAGTAAATAAACAAGCAATAACAACAATCAATAACAACAATTAATAAAAATCCAATAATTAATTCGAATAACCTCGAAATAATCGTATTAATTCACATTGTTGTTTGTGCAAATTAATATAATTATTTCTAGAATCTGCACTATCATTTCATGTAGATTAAAGATTATTGCACTAATTATTTATACGGTTCTTCACTTGTCATTTATTATCCAATTTTATATTACATCAATTTATACAACATACATTCAAATGATTCGAGGTGTAATTATCAATATTTCTACGTGTCAAATAATTAACATTTAAGGGGTCATATTATACGAATTTAACTAATCAAATTCAACATATGTGTCAATTCAAATTTTAACTATCTTACGTCAAATTCAATTTCAAGTTATTTATCACATACAACATTAACAATTTAACGTTCAATGTCAACATCACACAATCCATCAATTATCAACCAAACTGGATTATTATTGCATACATAACAAATAACGGTGTCGGGTGTCGCACGTGAACTGATACAGGTAATAGCATATATAACAGTGTAACAACAACATATTTCAAATGTCGTTTCAATTGATATCAAATTTAATAAATAAAAGAACATTAATCGTGAGTGATTGCTCACCATTCGAGGTTAGAGATGAATGGGAAAGCGATGAGTTGCCGGTCCAAGCACGAATTCCAAAATGAAGCAAGATTTGCACGAATTTGCCAGTCACAGCTAATAAATAAGAATTTATGAACTGAATCGGAATTATTTGATGTAGACAAAAATTTTATTATCATTATGAAATCGATTTTTTTTTCGTATACTGTTTCCAGCTTGAAAGTACAATACAACCTTACCAACTTATATATATCACATATAGACTCAATTATCAACATGTACATCTTCACTATATGCGTGTTCTGCCAATATATGTACAACATGCATTATTTTAAATAGACAAAGCCTAACAGCCAATATAGTACAACTACAAAAAAACATAATACTTAGTTAACTTGTATACTCACATATACGTACTGTTATATAACTAATGAATATATGCATATATATATATATATATCCTATTATAATCTAACTTATATATATATAATTAATATATAATTTATTACATATATTGAAGCTAGTACAAAAATCCATTTAAGAGATCAGAATAGAAGTATAAATATCTTAAACTTATCAACCTTACAGATTATACATATTAACCATAGAAAACTTTTACAATATAACACTTAAAATCACATTCAAACTCAATGAGATTTTATACATATATAAACAGAAACATATTATAAAGCAACAGGTTATAAACTTTTCATTCAACCTAATATATTCTTTTTAGAATAGATCCATAAAACATACCATATTGATGTTTAATAAATAAATAACATATTATAACTTACCCAAGCCTACATATATATAAGTATAGGTACAACATACATATATAACAGCCGTAAAATAAATATATAAACTAACAAGAGTAAAACTATGTATATAACTAAAATATAACATAAGTATACAAATATATATATATACACACGAAACTGCTATACACGTATATACTTATACTTGAAGTATAATACTGTCATACCATATACTTATACTAGACAATATATAACAAACAGATATATAAACAAAACAAACAGTACTTTAAACGTTGCTAGAGAAACAACTTTACATAATACAATATACATATATAACTATATAGAAATATAATAATATATAATTTGAACTTAAAATCTAACCTGTCATGATAATCAATATATTATAGCTCAATAGATCGCTTAAAGGCTAAGGTATACAAAACATATTCCTTTTCTTTCGTACAGTAAATAAATTTACATACGACACAATTATATATATAAACTGTAATATAACAACCTATATATGGCAGCATAATATATTATATACAACAACATAATATACATATATAACATACATCAGATCTATGTATATGCTGATACATAAACAAAACTTATAAACCTCTTTTTATATATATATATATACACAACCTAGATCTTACACTTTATAACAAAATCCAATACGCATATATGGTTAAACTTTATAATTTCTAAATACTTACACAGATATAAGCATGAAAGAGGAGTGAAGGATAAGTGGGTTAGGAGGCTTCCCAATGCGGTGGTGAGTTGTCTGCGCCGGCGGGTCTCGGGTTGGTGAATGGTTTGCGTGGAAGAGGTGCGGCCATTGATGTTGCAAGGTGGATGGATGTCGTAAGGGGCGAAAATGGTAGAGATGGTGGTCGAGCTCGGCATGTGTTTTAAGTGGAGGGCGGTCGGTGGACATTGGCACGACGGAGATAAGGAGGTTCGGTGATGGACTCGGTGGCCGTCATGGTTCTCGGCGACAGGGAGCAAGCTCAAAGCGGAGCTCAGGCCGTGGGTTGTTGGGTTGTGGCCAAAGCTTGCGTGCATTTTTTTTTATTTTTTTAGAAGAGAGCAGATTAAAATTTTGAAGAGGAAGAAAATGCAAAGTGGAAGGAGATATGTTAGCCTGGAAAATAAAGTAACCCATGCTATACTATATTTGTTCAATTAAATGAAACGTGAGCTGGCAAGAATGAGAAAAGTTGGAAGCAGAGGAGGTTTAGAAAGTTGTATTCAAGGAGATTAAATGTAAATGGCTATTTGTTTTCTCGGTGAAATATTGAAAACTGCAAAAGTTAAAGTCATAACTATAGCGAGTTATACAAGTTGGTGAACAACTGGCTACAGAAGAAAAGAAAAATGCATAGTCTTGAATACGAACGTTACGGTAATAAATTTCAATTTTGAACCATTTTCACGTGTCCGGTTGTGCACTGGACACCAAAACACATATATGAATATACCGCGGAGCTCAGCGCAACGAGACGATCAAAACGGTATATAAATGTCAGTAGTACGATTGAATTATAAAAAATCGAAATATTCTACTGGCGGAAAATGCATGAAAAACGTATAAAAATAAGATCGACGGAGCCAAAGATGTCCGAATTTGGAAAAACGACAAACTGACAACTTGCTCAAAAGATGTTTTAGAATTTTTCAATGTAAAAATATTTTGGTTTTGAAAACGTTTTATTTTCATCGCTTTTTAACTGATTAAATTGAAGTAAATTTACGCGCAAAATAAACTTTCTTATTTTCGGACGAAAATTGACCAGTTGCTATGTTTAACTAGACGCATTCCAAATATAAAAATTTTATTTCAAAATTTTACTGTTTAAAACTTCACAAAATTTCAGTTAATAACGTTACTAAAACCGGTTACATTTACGGGTCGTTACAGAGTTTGCACTAGGAAATCGGGTGGATGATACTGGTTTGGAAGTGAAATTGTGTGATTGAGTGAGCGATCGAATTTGGTATTGCATACAGATGATATATATATGCATCGTATGGGCTTGAATGAAATAGCTCTTGATACTGTTGTAAAGAAATGTTTAAAATGATTTTGAATGCTGTAATTGGATATTATTGCTAAGAAGTATACATGTATTTAAAAGCAAAGGGAAATTGGTGTTTTTGATATCAAAAGATAATTTTGAATTGCCCGTCAAAAAGGTATGTATTTAAATTAGCACACGAAATTTGATGATTTTCTGATCTAGCCATTTGGCTTTTGTTTTCTTTTGAAATATAGGGCCCGTAGAGGCATTTCGTAGTTGTACCGATCTAGCCGCGCAAAGGAGACACTGGAAAAAAATTTCAAAAATTTAGGGAGTTAGAAAATTTTTAAGAAAATTTGATAATTTAAAATTTGGATTTTAGTTATAATTTGAACTGGTTGAGTTAATAATATTGTTTGGAAGTTATGGATGAGTTAGGAAAGTTAATAAGAGTAATATTGTGTCTTTAATAAAAGGATTGTTTTGAGAAGTTGTTAAAACCGTTTGGTTTTGGGAAGTTGTTAAAAACTATTTGGATTGAAAAAATAGTTAACGGGTTATGGATCATTCTTCTTAACTAGTAATTTCGGGGAGGAAATTGTTTTAAGGGGAAGGAATGTGACGACTCAGAATTTTGAACATTTGAAATTGGAATATTTAATTAATTTTAAATATTTAAAAATTAATTATTAACTTGAATTTCAAATATCACTACTTATGAGATAAATAAGTTATTGGATTAAACAATTGAAAACTGGGTAAATATGAAATCTGGAATTTTATGCTGGTTAAAAATATTTCTAAAGCTTATAAAATCTATATTTATAATGCTGAAGATAATAGAACTTTTAAAAGTAAATTTAAAAGTGTTTTGTTCAGTTTTGGAAATATATCGTTTAAATTGATATTTAAAACAGCCTTCCGAGGCACAGTCTCGGAATTCAACAAGTTCCATTGGATCCGTAATATTGTATCATTATCAGATTGCAATTTTCATAGCATTTGGAGTTATCGTGTACGGTAGATAAACGCGCTGAAATTCATATCGAAAATTTAGTATAAAAACTGGGTCCAAAAAGCTATGTTCTCCATGCGATCGAACTGGGGCTTGAAACCATTTCCATTGTGTTCATAATAGGGATATAACATTATAAACGCCTGGCGGCATGCCTCGATAGGATGTGAAAATTGTAGGCTATGAAATGAATTCGATTTAAATTTGAATTTATATATATATATATATATATATATTTGAACGGTCAAAAGGGCATTCACATCAGAACATTACCTTTTCATATCTTTGCCACTTGTCTTATGGTTCACGCCATCTGTCCATACACGCGTCTTCTCTTAAAAAAATGCCGAACAAAACTAATACAGATGTCCCCTCTTCTCTTCAATGTTTTTCGATTTTGAAATCCCTTGTCATTCAAAATTTTAATGGCCGACAATAAAAAATGGCTGCAATAGAAATCGAAACCCTCTTCCCAAATCAAACGCACGCTAACCCTCTGATTTCATGGCGGCCGAGCGAATGGAATCGAGCAACCATATTCATGAGTCGAGTGGCATGGCCTCTTGCGCTCGTGTGCATAGGAATTTGTGTGTTGCGATTTGTGTTACGAAGGAGGTGCGAGCGATGGCAGCATTCGCACGGCGAAGGGAGGTGGAGTCTGCAGTCGCGATTGCTTGGTAGGGTGGTCGTGAAGTAGGCGATTCGCGGCAATTATCTGGTGACGTGCGGCTACGTCGGTGGTCGCGACCTTGAGAAGGGGGAAACTATGCCGAGTTGCTCGAAGCCGATGTGGGCTGCGATGGTGGCTCGAGCTTAGCGATGGCATGAGGTATCTGTAGTCTTATCCTCTTTTTCTTGTTTTCTTTTAATTTAAAATATATATACAGAGAAGAATGTTAATCAACAGATTTTTTTTTTTAAAAAGGCAATTCTGTCTTTATTTTATATATGTATATGAGTTAGAAAGAATTTTACTTCAATAAGGTATAAAATAATTTTGTTTTTAATTTAATAAATATATATTTCCACATGCATGTTCTAATTTAAAACAGAAAATATATATATGTATGTATATAACTTTATAGTAAAGCAGAAAATTTTATATGGGTAATTGGGAAGAGTAGGAATTTTTAAAATGTTGAATGTTTAGGAAAATTCGATTTTTAAAACTTATATGGATTATTTTTCATATGCAGTTGGATATGAAGCAAAGTAAGATTCAATTTACTAGGCTATGATAAAAATAATTTATTAAGGTGTTTAATCTATTTAATTAACTTATCTAATTATTTTAGAAATTATTAAAGGAAGATTAGTTAAAACTAAAATAATAGTTAGTTAAATTTATTAAATGAAAGTAATTGCTCGATTAGTTCAAACGTTAATAAACTGTATTATGTTTGTATAAGGTCTAAAAATCGTGAAGGAAACAAGCCGGAATGGAAATGAGTTGTAAATAAAATCAAAGGTGAGTCAATCTCGCTCATTTGGATTACCTTTTAAATTTAAATAGGTAAATTTAAATTATTGGTTATTTGCTTGAATTGATAATTTATTATCAGCTTAGATGTGGTATGTTATATACGTAGGAATGATTTATTTCCCCCATTATATAGCGGATGAGACCCTATGTGTCCGCATAATAGCGGATGACCCTATATACCGCGATATTTCATCTCGAAGTGGGATTGATAATTTTATATTATGCTAACATCTGTGGATGTAGAGAAACAAGTTGGACGGAACCAATTGGATTCCTCAAAAACATTGAACTTTATTTTCATATTCAGTGATGTGATTTCTGATAATCTATGATAAATTATATTGGGAATTGAAATTATTGAATGCTATGGTTTGGCTGAATATATTTGGGTATTTTAAAGATATGAAAAATATTAAAGATTTGATTTTGAAAAAAATATATGAAGAGAGAAATATTAACTAAAATAATTTTAGATAAATTAAAAGAATGTATTCGGAACGAATAAAGGTTTGATTTTAAATTCTATTAAATAAACGCTGGGTATGGAAAAGAAAAATATAGAGATTGTAAATAAATGAAACCAAAAGAGTTTTGGAGACTTAAGTAGCATTGCCTAAGAATTAAAGGATTTTATTTTAAATTTTAAGATTTAAAATGATTGGGAAGAATTAAAAGGGAGAATTTTGAATAAAGAATGAAATGGATATTTTAGTTTAAAATAAGATTTTGAACCAGAAATAAAGAAGCGAGTATGAAATTAATAGGTTTTGAAATAAATTTGGATAAGTAAAGGAGTTTATTTTAAAATGGAGTTGGTTTTGGAAATCGATTTGAAAACTGACTAAGTGTTGAAACTGTGATTAAAGGAGAATGAGATTGTGAAATTTATAAACAGGGTTTATATATAAAGTGAAATATTTATCAGAGGATAATTTGGAAGTATAAATCCAGGATGAGAATTTATAAGGAAAGGGTGATTTGTTTAAAAATAAATAGTGGTTTATTTTTAAATGTGTGGAAAGGAAAGCGTATTTCCTTGAAAAGCCAAGTATATTTTCAAAAGAAGATTTCCAAGTGTAAGTTAAAGGTTTAGAAGTTGTTTTTAAAAGAATTTTTTTATAGAAATTAATATTTAATGTTTTAATTTTTTAAGTAAATATTTATTAAGTTAATTATATAAGTAATTTTTTTAAAAAGATTTAACTAGTATTATGATTTGAAAGGTAATTATTTAATATTTATACCTATATAATAACTTTTATTTTATAATTAGTTTTGGCTTAAGTTTTACATGAGAAGTCATTATAAAGTTTCATAACTAGTATTTTAAATAGAGCGTTTTAAGTAGTTTTTATTTTAGGTGTTAAAAAAATATATTTTTGGATAAGCGATTTAAATTATTTAAAAATCTGAAGTATTAAGATTCGATGATTTTCAGTGGAAATAAAACAAATGGATGAAAATTTATTCCGTGAGAGAAAAGGTGATTTGAAAACTCTTTTCAAAGGATTTAAGTGTTGAAAATATCTTGCGAAGATATTTTGAAATAAATAATTTGGGAAATTATTAAGACCTGATGGTTGTTTGTGGATGTTATATGATAGTTAAATGACCGACTATCAATATTGGCCAATACGCTTATTATTTCAAAGAGACTAGGATCGGGATTAATTTCCCAAAGACCACTTTGATCCGGTTTGAACGTTTTCGTGAGGAAGACAAGAGCTTGGAGTCGAAGATGGAGCCATGAACTGCATGGGCTAATCGCTTCTAATCCTAAGGGTGATTCCAAAATGGATGTAGTAGGAGTAGTGTCTTCGGTTCCGCTCGGACCATGAATGGACTTGTACGGACGAATGCTATTAGAACATCGTTAGGGGGCGGTGAGCATTCCAAGTGAATGTGTGCTAAAAAGGTAATGCATAGCCTCGAGCCTCATCAACCGGGAATGGCTAAAACAACGGAGGTGCAGCGAGGCTAAATGGCTAGCAACCAATTAGGGTAAGGCCATCCCTGTCTAGATGTCCCTTTTTATTCGGCTGTGTGGTCGGTTGCTGATCCCAACCGCGGGGTGATCTTATTCGGACTATCCAGTAAGGGGTAGCTTCTGTCTTGTGTTGTAGGGGATCAGGGTGGATCATCGGTACTCTAGTGTAGACCAGGTACTGTGACGGAAAGTACTCCAGTAGCCCTGCCATTGATGGAAACCCAATCTCAAATAAGTGCCTCCGGACTTGTTTGTATACCTATTATGCTGGAATTTAATGAATGTAACAATTTCAGCTATTTGAATAAGTATTTGTATATAGACACTACTATAATATCAGAGGATTTATAAGAAATGTTTTGGTTATCGTAAGGTAAAAATTCAACATGTTAATTTGTGGCGTGGCCTTACGAGATACCTTTGATTTCAAAGGATTTTGAAAACTTTAATAATCCAATTGAGAGTGTTTTGTCACGCTGGTTTTTCAGACTGACTCGGGTGTTATTTTACTATAATGCTCGGGTCAGACCGAGTATTATAGGATACATGATGGAATGCTGTGGAGCTCAGAAGACGAGATGGATGGCGAGACGTATCTCACATACTTGATATATATACTGATGTGTATTATAAGCTGTATAATCTGCTTTTGGGTGAGGACAAGTTGTTACAACTATCCAGTATTTGGCTGTTGTTTGTACGTACTCTGATGATGTAATGTATTATTCAGTTACAGATCCTTTTGTATAAAAATATGTTGTTATCTATTATATATTATTCCGCTGTGTTTGTGAGATTCTAATGTTGTTTTCTATATTTCTTCTTCTACCTCCTTCTTCCTTCCCTTACGGTCTAGTTTTTCGGCATTCGATTGTTCGGCGTTTAATACAGTGGATGTATTGATGTCGATTTTTGGGCATCGAAAATATTGGGTCATGACACCAATCTTAGAATGATTTGTAAAGGGGTGAAACTCCTTTATAACATGCATCAATTCGTCGAAGATTTCTGTATCGTTGGTTTAAATGCTACTATCTCTTGCTATGCCCGAATTCTATCTTGTGATCAGATGTCGATTTGCCTAAGAATTCTACATCGATCTTATTCTTGAAGTCGCGGTTGACCCGGTTAAGGTCGCCCGTGATTTATACAAGTCTATCCATTCTTTTCTCTCGTTGTAATCTATTTATCTTCCTATAGAGCTTATCTTCTGATTAGGATTCTATTTGATTAGGGTCTCTCTAAATTTGAATCTCTATCTTTGTTTTGAAATCCATTTTTGTATCATCGAGTGAGGGTGTGTATTTTTTTTAATATTAATTTTTTATATATATATTGTGTTGTTTGAGTTATTAGGTTGATTTGGGGTTTCGATCTATTCATCTGATCAATGCTATCGATAGAATTCCAAAACACTTGAACAAAGCAAAGTTACACAATTGTTTTCAAAATTTAATAATTTTGTATGCTTATATTATATGTATATAAGTATAATTTTTTCTGAAATTTTTAGTTAACTGAATTGGTTGTTAGAAATGGTAATATTTAATTTTCATTTATTGTTTTGTAAAACATTGACTATTGCCACATGATATAAATAAATGAAATTATAAAACACGGTTTATAAACTGATTTGGAATTTAATGAATTTAAATTAATAATTTGAGAATTCAATTTTCGGTATTTTAGAAAATTTGATTTTAAAATTTTGAAGTATATTATTTAAAAGTATTTTCGAAGAGAAATTTGTTTCCAAAGAATTTTAAAGGTCTAAATCAGTACTCCCTTTGTTTGTCGTTGGAAAATAATTTCGGTAACGACTGCAGCATCATTGACATTCATTTTCAAGTTTCGGAGTGGAGAGACCACTTAGTAGCTTTGCTACACTTTTATTTTGGAAAATGAATTGATTTGAACTTCTTAAGTATGACTTGATTTATAATATATATGGATATATGATTATAGATTTGATTTGATATATAGTATATATTTATGCATTTATCTCTAAATGGTTTGAAGTAAATCTGAAATTTAATTATTAAATTTTATGTTAAAGGATGATTTCAATTATAAATGAAGCTAAAGTTTTGAATAAATATTTAACTTGAAATAATTGAACTGGAAAATTTTACTTGTATGACACTCAAATGTATTCCAATATATATAACTTACCTAAAGTATTCATAAATTGAATATATAATTAAATAGTATACATTATAAAATGATATTAAAAGAATTTATAAATAAATTTGAGTGGTTATAATGAGTGACAATCTGCTTAATCTATGTGATAAGATATATTAAGTGGAATAAATTGAATAATAATTTGGAAAAAAAGAATTAAATTATTGAATAAAATATGATTATAATAAATATTTATATACTTAATTTATGATTCTGAAATGTTAATTTAGATAAATTGAATAATAAGATATGAATAGATAAATATGAATTTAGAAATAATTAAGATTGAATTTTAGTGAAATTAACTTAAGTGAAATCAAATGGATTAAATAAATAAGTTAAATAAATAAATTTTATTTTGAAAGAAACCTTTTGTAACAAACATCAATAAATTTAAATCAACTGAATGAAAATACCTTGAATTGAAATCAATTAGTTGAATATAAATCAATTTAAAAATAATTGAAATTTATATGGTTTGAATTAATTGTTTATTTTATATTTCAAATCTATTTTTCTTCTGGTTTTTTCTATTCTTCTGAATTAATTGAAATCAATTAGTTGCACTATTTGTAAAACCCCTAGACCACACTATATACACACAAATATGGATTGCACGAGGAAATTGGTTAAGTCACAGATTTTTGAAATGGTTTTAAAGTTGAATTTTGAATCCAAATGATTTTGGAAATGGATTTGGGTAAAATGTAAAAAGCTTTTGAAAAGGAGGTTTGAAAATAAAAGTTATTTTTAATAACTTGATAAAGTTTTGAATTTTAAATACTTTAAATTGAATTTAAATTCAAAATTTGAAATTGAATTCTGTGTTTGGATATTATGATTTAAAAAGGTTATATACAAGTTATAAATGTGTTTATATGGGTTTTAATGCATTTTAAAAGTATTGTTTTGGGAAGTTGAATTTAACCCAAGGACTTTAACTTATATAAATGAAATCGGACTTTTTCGAAACGAAAACTATTTGTTTTCAAAAAATAAAAGCTTTCATATAAGAAAAGATTTCCAATTTGTGTTGTAAGATTTTATGTTTGAAATAGAATTGAAATTGTTTTGAAAGCTATGAATGAATCTTTTTGAAAGATTGTTGAACCTTGTTTTGAAATTGAAGATGATTTTAAATGGTGTATCTTTTATATAAAAGATTTGAAATGGGAATTGTTTTGAAAGTTATGAAAGAATCTTTGGAAATGGTTTTGAAAGCTATGAATCGAGTCTTTGATTTAATGATTGGATGAGTTGATCCAATTTGAAAAAAAATTGGTTTGAAAGCCATGAATAAATCTTTGTGAAAGATGGGTGAACTTTGTAAAGTGAATCTTTTTGTTTAAAGATTTGAAAATGGTAATTTGTTTAAACCATTTGTTTTAGGCTTTAAATTGTGACTTAACTAAGATCCTAATATCCATATATTTTCGAATATTGCGCTCATTATTCGGTTTAGCCGGGAAAGGACTTTGTGCCATATAACCCATTTCGAGTAATGATACGATGATATGGATAGCATTTGAAGACTGGTGGTGAAGACCGAATATTTTCGAAAGCGAAAGGATAACTCGTCGAATGTCTCTGCACGGATGATCCCCGATATAGAGATTTGATCATCCTTTGTGGTGGGGAGTCCGGACGTGATTAGTGAATACCCGGATTTGCATGGGCTTCTTTGTGAAGTGCCTTTGGTTCTGTTCGAACACAGAACAGACTTGTATGAATGTGTGTCTGACATTTCACTTTGAGATGTAAAACCAGTTTCTATCAAATACATTTCTGTTTTGGGGGCAGAGAATTTATTCTCTTAACTTAACACCCTTCTCTGAGATGTACGAGCTCAGAGGTTATGTAGTTGATGGTTACTAGTGATACATTCCCAATTAGGTAATGTGGCATACGAAGTGCTGCTGATCATTTGTTGATCGAATCATGACTTTGTGAAAAAGTGTAGCTTTGTGGACGAGACTGTATCAGGACCTCACATCCCGGACATGGTCGAAACAGGAAAGATACGGCAAGGTTATGAGGGTCGCGCCCTTTAGGGTGTGTCATTCCCTTTTGGAAAAGGGTGGTATCATGGTATGGAGCCCAGATACGTAACTCATGTGGTCACTGCAAATCTATTACTTTGTGATTGCTTTGTGGTTGTTGGTGTAGAGGTACCTCGGATAAATGTCGCAAACGACCGGGGGATGACATGCTCGAGTAGTAGTTACCTAGTTACAGGGGTAACCCAGCCTTGTGTTGACAGTGAGCCGGGTAGGTTCTCGGGACGTCCCTCTAGAGGCGTACCCATATGGCAGTAGAAAGTTCCTTCGCCCGACAATTTGTTGGAAATCCAATCTCCAATACGCGCCTTTGCATGGTTTTAGTTGTATAACCTGCCACTTACTTATGGTCGCGCCCCACTGTTTAGATGCTAGCTATAGTAGGCATACAATAATGGTTGTATGCTGGCTAAGATTGATATTGTACTTTCGAAAGATTTTCTTCACTATGCACTAATAATAATATCAAACCTGGAGTTTATTGTTCCCTTCCTACACTCTGGATGCCACAATTTTTGACACGGACAGTTTAGAGTTGGGTTTTTCAGATAACCAAATAGTAGGTGTAGATTCGATAGCGTCCAACCTTTGTATTTGGTGATAGCAATTGTTCACTTGGACCGAACTTGCTTAAGTCCAATTTGATTGGGAGTTAGAGCTATCTTTGGATTAGAGATTTGTGATGGAGTTGCAGACATTGGAGTTCCATTTGGAGTTCAAGTTGTTTCTACTGCTGGTGCCTTTGTGTTTCCGCTGTGTTGTTGTAAATCTCTGATATGTATTTTTGATCATAGTTGTATATCATTAGTATTGTATCATTGGATTTATATGATATATTCTTTTCTTTTGCTGTGTTGTTATACTTAATGTGTTATAAGCTCCGGCGAACCAGATTCGACGTTTGAATCTGCGGCATTCGAGTACAAGTGAAGTGCGGATGCCGATTTTCGAAAGTCCAGTCAGGGTCGTTTCAATAGTACTTGAGAAACCCATAGGACGATGTACAAAGAAATAATCAACCCTTGAGGCAACTGCCTCATAACGATATGGAAGAAACTAGTGGAGAGGGTCTAAGATAATTGGGATGTGACTCGATAATTAACATAATTTGTGTAGGTATGCATCCCATGGAGAAGAGTTGTAACTAAATGGAACGCTGAAAGTTCCTTAAAGCATGCCCCCCTAAGCATGTTATGCAACTAAGGACGATTCTCCCACTAAGCATTTAAAGTGGATGAAAGATTCTATCGTGTTTAGAAATAGGGATGAAGATGTGGTTGAAGCACCAATATTCGACCCCATGGTGAAAAAGACCAGGATTGGGCCGACTATTGTTCGTCGAGTGCTGATTGACAAGCGAAGCTCGATCAACTTATTTTTCCAAACGACATTTGATGAAATGCAATTGGATGAAAAGGACAAGTTGCCTTGTAAATCTCACCTATAGTGATTTATTGGAGAGGAATATCTTCTACTGAATGTATAAAATTAACGATTCAGTTGGGAGAGAAACCCAGTTGGTTGACACAATTGGAGAACTTCATTGTGGCATATGGACTCTCTACTTCAACGACTTTTGGGGATGGCCAACACGATCATTTCAAGATTGCTTTAGCTCCATGGTGTTTGATTATGAAATTTCCCATAGATCATGGAGTTTGCAATGAACCATACTTTTATATATCAGTAGGTATATAAAATATTATTTACATAACCAAATAGACTTAAAATGAGCTAAAACTCTAGGTAATGTAGTAATTTGATGTTTTTGGACCTTAAACTAAATTTTGGACATTTTCGACCTTTACAACTTGTATTAACCATAACTTTTGAAAGGAGAAGAATTTTGATTTGAAACATTTCTAAATGAAAGATTTGATAGTTTTCCATTCCGTGGAGTGGTCACAGTAGTAGTTTGGCCCAGTCATTTAAGGGATATCGTAGTTTTAAGTTAGATGGTTTTTAGGCAAATTTTGGTTATTGGTCCCACTAACCTAATTTTGGCTTAATCAAACAATTTCAAGAATAGTGCTGATTTCAGGGGTTAGTGCAGCTACCAAATCACCTATCTTCTGAAATAGATCTAAACCGCCATTAATTATCTATCTTCCTAAATTTTCATTATGACATGCTATTTTTGGATAAAAATTTGATATTAAGGAAATCAATCATTATAGATCAACTAATCATCATTTGGGTGGGGGAATACTAGATCCTAACTATCTGAATTCTATTTTGCTTGGATTTACATCGATAGGCGAATAATTTATGATTGCATACATGTTATATTTCAAAATATATGTCTGAAAGTGTTTTGGATCAATTTTTCATGTTGAAAACCATATTTTAGATCCGATCCAATTTGAAATGAGATTTAAAATGTATTGTAATGGATTTAAGTGTTTTAAATCATATGTTTGGATGATATATGCATGTTAGGTGTATAATAGAATGTTTGTGTGATTAAATTACTTGATATGATGATATGCTTGTTGTATGTTGTGTTAAATATATGTTCAAATAATGCTTGCATTGAAATCGAAGGATTTGGGATGGGAAGAGTTTGTTCTATAGGCACTCTACAGTGTGCATAGAGTGGACTCTAGGGAGAAGTCCTTTACATAAGCGAATGAA
This sequence comes from Allium cepa, assembly GCA_030765085.1. NCBI lineage: Eukaryota > Viridiplantae > Streptophyta > Magnoliopsida > Asparagales > Amaryllidaceae > Allium > Allium cepa. Next base: position 450,484,170 of record CM060931.1, read on the forward strand.
GTTAGCATCATATAATGACTTAATGGATTGACAAAGAGATGGAGCAAATCGACGCTTTTTGGAGCTTTCCTAATGATCAGAGGAAAGGAAGTAGATGCAGATGGATTGTCAAGGCAAAGACATTAAATACTTGGCCAAATTTGTCTAAGTGATGGATTGACATTGATCCATCCCATTTTTGGACTTAGGAGATCGTAGAGTTTAGAAACTTGGTGGATCTAACACATGTGAAATGGGGCAAGATTGGACTAAGTAGATGGATAGAAATCGGTCCATCAAGGTTGATATATTTGGACATTTTGAGTCATTGGTTGAAGAGAAGAGTTAATTTTGGCTAAGTACATCAACTAATACCAATCTATGATGGATTGGTACCGGTTTATGCTATATTGAGAAAACTGGATGGGATTTTGGAAGGAGCTAGTTGAAGAACTTTGGGTTATTTTGGTAGGCATGTTTTGGTTTGGGGTGACTTGTAGGGAAAACAACATATGGGTACTACTATCCCTATCATGGTGCGGAGATGGTTTAATGCTCAAGTCTTGGAGTTGGTTTACCTTATGGAAAATCTTTCACGAAGTAATGATGCTTAGTAGCGAGCAACTTCTAACAACATGACTGGGTGTGCCATTAGTAGGGTTGGTCCGACCTATACTCGATAAGGATGCTTACCAGTGAGTGGCTCATAGTAATACAATTGAGTGTGTTGACTAGTAGGGTCATTTAAATGGTATTTCCATTAGACCAATGAGAGCCATCACATCTCTAAGCCATCAAGATAAGATATGAGCTTTGATTGATAATTACTATAATTGTCTTTGTTTATGATATGTATTATCGAATATCGAGTTTAATACACCAACAACTTAGTATATGCTGAGTTAAATTAATATACCCCTTATTACAGTGATTTGGCATAATTATATTTATGTGCTAGCTTGTTGGATGCAGGAGCAGTTGAGGTATGACTTTCCATACCAAATTACTCTATTATGATAGATCGACTTTATTTTGAGGTTATAGATTGCTCATACTAGACTGTTATTTGATTCGAGGTTATTTTCATTGCTTCTTATGAGATATCACATGGAGCTATCCAAAGATGAGCAAAAGGTTTACGCTTTCTTATATATGTTATTTTGATGGAGCTTTCACCACTTACGTTTACCATATTGTGCTATAGAGCTATTAATACTTTATTATATATAGAGACAATTTTATTATGGAGTTTATAATGTATTAAAGATGTATAAACTCATAAATAATCCAATGAATCAGTGTTGCACTCTAACGATGTTTTGGTTCATTTGTTTATGCTACCATCTCGCCTGTTGTACACCTATGTTGATATATGCGGTGAGATATACTATGGGTTATTGATAGACTGCATCGTATTACCTCGATTGTTTCCCTCTATAGATCGGGTACCATTGCAGCATTACCATTATATATTTAGATACTAGGTACCAAAATTGGAGGTGAAGGGGGTCATTACATGTGGTATCAGAGCGAGGTTGAGAGAAAACCTAAGTTTCTATAGTAGATCCATTAGAGATGGGTTAAGAGATATGCCTTAGAATAGGTCGAGCAACATATGAGAGAGCATACTTGTTATATTTTGATTTTCAAAACTATAGAGAGAGAAAGCAGGGTGTGTCTGTATTAAGATGCATTGCACACATGAGTACCACCTATGTTGATATCCTTTATGAGAGAATTATCATTCTTATCAATAAATTGTTGGAATGAGACAGCGGATAAGGAGCACAACAAGGAACTCAATATTAGGAGATGAAGGAGGAGTGGGCACTAGTGCAACTATAAACCTAGTATGTGGATGATTTTCACATAGATTGTAACGACCCGTCCCTTTAATAGTTGGATATTTGAATAGTTAATTTAAATATTTAATGTTTAATTAAATGGAGGCCCAAAAATGTAATTTTTCGTATACGGCCGAATCATGACTCAACTCCCTTTCGTTGAGTTCAGATTGATGTTGCGAATTAAAATGAGTATAAGGATTGTTATATTCTAAGATTGAACGATCCGATGGTAGAAACAATCTTGAAATACGCGAAATTAGCATCCCGGGACACATTCGTCAAATGGAGACAAGATTTATACCATTGGATCTGGAAAAATGAGGTAATGTACGCAGACGAGTTTCATGACGATTGGGCGTGTCATGTGATCATACAGACTTGAAACATAGAACCATTTATTTGAGAAATTAAACAAATCGGATAAAGTATTATTATAATTGAAAGTAACCATGGATCATATAATCTGGAATATTAAACAATCTATCTACTTTTATAGAATGTAAGTATAAAAGTAAAGCAGTAAAGTAAATGACATCAGGAATTTTTATATTGGTTCGAACTTCCTATTCTATGTCCAATCCCAGACTTCTGAAAATCAACTATCAACCCTCTCTTAACCCGTAGGAACATGTATTACACCACCTAAGCAACCGAATAGGACTTCAACCGACCTAAGCAACAGAGTATGACTTTAAACTCCTAAGCAACCGAACATGACTTCAATAAAAAAAAATCTGACTGATTGTGCTCTTTGAATAACACTAGAGTACACCCTTCCTATAATCTTCTTCTTTGTGTTTATATCATGTATTTAATGAAGAAAGGAAGTTTATCTAATTATAAAAGAATAAACTTGAATATATAACTGATTAATAGAGAGTTTATTCATAGAATACATTTGAATGTAAATAGCAAGAATGGATAGAATTAAGAAATAGAAAATTGATTGATTAACAAGATGTTGGATTTCTTTGCTATTTATAGAAATTAAAAGTTGCATATGTTCATGAAGAGCAACTATAAAGCGATATAGAAGTATCTTCTGAATCAAGGGTTGTTACTATTCATGGAAGAGAAGCACCTTTTCCAAAACTAGCTGTTATGAAGCTTCAGCTGTTTGAATTAAACATTCCAGCCAATTCAATCGAGTAAAACTCGAAACAGCAAGAAGTTATTGCAAAACAGATAGATTTCAGCCATTTGAATATTATAAGTTAGCCGACTGAATATTTTTATTTTTTTGTGCATGTACACGGCTGAGAGAGACCTTTCAGCCGGCTGAATGTAGTGTTTTTATGCAATTCCTTTGTTTTGCTGATTCTTTTGCTATGTGTGCATGTGTATACCATTTCAGAGAGATTTTAACATAATTCTACATCTAGACTCAGACTCTATACTTAACAATACATTGTAGCAACAATTTGGAATCTGGTCTTCATATGTTTGTGATTATCTTCACCTACAAACTTGGTTAGTTCATATAATATTTACTTATATTGTTGTCAGAATCAAAACATCAAAATTCAAGGTTCGAACATTCTCCCTCTTTTTGATGACAACAATTATGTAAGTTTTAAATATAGTGATTCAATTTTTCTCCCCTGTCTCGATACTTCCCCATCAATATGATTACCTTATTCTCTCTCTTTGTCATCGACAAAAAGAAAATAACGAGTTGATGGAGAAATATTATAAATCGGTAAGGATTAAACCATATGTAGACATTTCACATAAAACATATATAAGTATTGCATATAAACATACATAGACATTGTTCATAAAAACATGATAATATTTACTTCAGATAACATCACAAACACATAAACATCACAAAGTTTCAAAAGGTCATGTTAGAAAACAAGATAGAAACATTTCCTACCATACAAAATAACCATAAAATATATTGTCACGAATTAAAACATCCTAAGAGCACAATAAATATTACATAAATTTACGCTTAAAGAAAAAAGAATTCATAAAAGATAGAGTTACATTTTAGATAATGATGAAAAACATACTAAGTCAATCTTCGCTACCATCTTCTTCTTCCTCTCCTTTATCCTCCGAGGATGTCCAAGTAAATGGTGTTGGATTTTCAAGAATTCCTACTGAAGTGGATCCGGAGTAAGGCCATTTTTCCCAAATTTTATTCAAAAAACATTTCATGGAGTTTAGCTTTTTGTTTGTCTCGGAAACATTTTTCTCAACGTTAGCTAAATGGCGATTGAGCTTGCTTTGATTTAGAGAGAATGTAATGAGAGCTTATTTAGGAGGCACATCAATAATTAATTCATGGATTCATCATCTTCTTCTTCTTCATCTTGAGGTTGTTGAAAGCAAGAGACAATATTTGTGTCTCGAAGTTGTGGAATACCTTGATTGCAATTGACGACCCATTCTTGAAACTAATGATTTGTTGACTCTCGGGATGCTTAGGAAGAACCATGAGACTAAGAGTTTTGGAGTTAAGTTCAGCTATTGGCGTAAAGTCGGAATAAGATTAAGGAACTTCAAAATTTGGTAATATCCACATTATGTAAGCTCATTAATGGATGGTTTTATAACTTCATCTATGTTTGACCCTAAGAAATTCATCAAATATAATCTTGCCCCAGTTAATTCGCCAAGATGAATAAATAACATAAAGGGCTTGGAAGTCATGATTATAAACCTTTTCATAGCTTCTGGTTTGTGGTTGAAGAGAGTGAATGAGTGCGGGTTGAATAATTCTTGCCTAAGGACGTAAGGCACTTGATTTTAGTTTGGTTAGATCATCGGATAAAAATCTATGTGACAATTCGTCACGTTCTTACATATTTATGTCAACCAACTCAATGTCCAAAGCTTTGAATGGACATCTTAAAATATGCCCAATCTTTGTAAAGGTAAATAAATTTTAATGCCACATACCAACGTCCAAATGCGATCGTCTTTGTTTTGAGGATTTTGGTGGTCTAGATTCATATTTGCATAAAAAAACTTAATAAAGAGAGGATAAATCTTAACATTATTTACATCATACCCAATAAGAGAGTCGAATCCATGTGCTTGCACTAATTCTCTAATTGCATATCCATTAAAATCCGAAAAAATTCTGAAAGCTCCTTCAAAAATTTTAGAATTTTTCTTGCTGTTAGATCGATTGATAGCCGTATCGTTATGGAGCTAACTCTAATTTGGCTTTGAAATGGACCGGTAGATGATTCTCTTGTTCATTTTTATCTCGGAGGCATGTTTATTTTGAGTGAAGAAGAGAGATTGGATTTTTGATTTGGAAGAACTAGGTTTTTTCTTTTGTTATTTTTGAATAGTGAAGAGGATGTTAGTGAATGAATGGGTAGGTTTTGATAATAAGTATTAATTCAAGTTGGATTGGTGCCTGAAAATCGTGTTATTCTCTTTAAAAAAAAATAGAAATTTGTTTAGGCAACCGATTGAAATGTTCTTGGCAGTCGGCTGGTTACCAATCCAAAGAAAATAGTTAGTATTGGTATGATTCAGTGGGCTGAAAGTAAGGGGTCGGCCGGTTGAATTCTAGGTTAAAAATATAATATCTTTGAATAATCAACCGTCTGAATTGTTAAATTCAGCCGGCCGATCTGTTGATTTTTTTACAGTTTAGCCTATTTTCAGTAATTTCCAACTTTGGTTAACAATGTACCTATATGTTTATTTGTTTATGAGCTTTATTCTCATAGGTAAACATAATTTTATTTCAATAAATTTATTATATATGAAAATTACAATAACAAAATTATGAGCTTAATTTTATGAAAATATGAAATTTATTCTTTTTTTTGGAGGTCTTGGATTCGTCTGAAGAAAAAATTTCGAACGAGCTTGGTTTAACATTGGTGTCTTCCTGTAATGGATTAATAGGCGACCAAGTATTATGTCGAATAGGAGATATGTTTGAAGCACCTTGATCCCTAGAATTTGGAGATATGTGAGATCGTTGAGTAGATAGATTGTGCACATTTTCTTTAGGGGTAGTTCCACAAAATTTTAGAGCAAATTGTTTGAGAAAATTCAAACGTCTTCCGTAGTGTTTTTGCTTGTAATACATCTCACGTTGTATACTTAAAGTTTCACGCTGGTAATAATGAATATCATTCATTTTCTCCTTGGTAGAAGGTGATCCAAATTCTAAATTTCTTCTAGTTCTTTTACCATTTGGTGTATAATCGGTATGGTGATTTGGAGATGAAGTAATGTTTATAGGAACATAAACTGGAGTCGATCTGTTAGACAAATTCGAAATTGGAGTGCGGAATATAATTAACGAGTAGTTAGAATTTTCTTGAGATGACATTTTTCAAGAATCAAAGTGGAAGTTTGTTTGTTTTATATGAATTTTAAAAACATTTTCTTCGTGTATATATATTAATTTATTTAGTTATTTCATAAATTTGAATTTCATGGTTAATATTGTTCTTTAAACTTGAGCCAATCTTTAATTTATCTCTATGTTATAAATAGTATGTTTCTAACGTGAAAAATACAAAATGATTATCACCGTATATAAATTAGAAAGGAGGAGAGATCCAAATGCAAATAATAAATTGAATATTGGAAAGTCACATGCCTATCTCCCATTAGTGCAGAGTTCGAATGCCATCAGCTCCAATTTTTGTTCAACTTTATTATTATATTTTTTTTTTCATATATACTTAATTATCATCTTATAAATCATGTAAAGACATAATTATGAGTTAACGTCTTAATTTTAGAAATTTTTTTTTCATCTAAATGTTTAGTGAATATGTCTGCAACTTGATTTTATGATGATACAAGTTCAGGAGAGATAGTACATTTTTCTATGTTGTCACGTAGAAAATGATATCAGATGTCAATATTTTTAGTTCTTGAGTGGTTTATTGGATTTTTCAATAAATTTATAGCACTTGTATTATCACAATAAATTGTTGATTTAAATAAATTTATACCAAAATCTTGAAGTGTTTGCTACATATATATTACTTGAGCACATGCCAAAGCAGCAGAAATATATTCTGCTTTGCACGCCAAAAGTGAAACACAATTTTGTTTCTTACTAAACTAAGATACTAAATATTAACCAATGAAGTGGCAAGTACCACTCGTACTCTTTCAATCCGTTCGACATCCTCCAAAGTCAGCATCACTATATGGTACTGACTCAAAAAGACATTATTTCTGGTAAAAGAGGCCATGGCCTTTAGTTTTGCTTAAGTAGTGCAAAATTGGTTTCATTGCTCGCAAATGTGATTCTTTGGGCTTTACTTGAAATCATTACATTAGAATACACTCATTATATCAGGCCATCTAGCAATTAAGTAAAATAATGATCCAATCATAATTCGATATGGTTTTTGGTCAATACTTTTTCTGTTATCATCTCGATCAAGATTTACCATAGTACTCATATGTATTGGTTTATCAGAAATATTTTCCATTCCAAAAATAATTTATTAGATTATTACAATATTTTTCTTGATTAATAAAAAATCCATTATATAACTACTTGATTTGTAATCCAAGAAAATACGAAAATTTTCTCATATGAGACATTCCAAATATTCTTGTCATAATATTCAAAAATTCTTGACATAATTTTTTGTTCATGGAACTAAAAATGATGTCATCTACAAAAACTTTTATTATCAAAATATCCTTTTTATCTTGTTTTATAAAAATAGTTTGATCTACTTTTCCAATTTTAAAACCAGAATTTATAAGGTAGCTTTTAAGATGATCATACTAGCATAACGTGCTTGTGTTACGCTGTATAAAGCTTTCGTTAATTTAGAAACACGGTCTGAAATTTTTTGTAAATAGAAGTGTTTGCTCTACATATACATTTTCCTTTATAAAACCATTTAAAAAGCACTTTTACATCCATTTTATATAAATTAAAGTTATGAAAACATGCAAAAGCTAATAAAATATGTATTGCTTCTAGTGGGGCGATAGGAGCAAATTTTTCTTCGTATCAATTCCTTCTTCTTGATTGTAGCCTTGAGCGGCTAATCTAGCATTGTTTAGAGTGATATTTCCTTGCTTATCGGCTTTATTCTTGTAAACTTGGTCTAGGAACTATGTTCCAAACTTCATTTCGTTCAAATTGGTTTAGCTCTTCTTGCATAGCTATAATCGAACACCGGATGAGGCTTCTTTAGCAATTTTAGGTCTTATATTAGATAGGAAAGCTACATGACCCATTTGAATTAACTAATTTCTGACTCTTACATTAGAATTTATTTCTCCAATAATATTTTCGATCGGGTGATTTCTCAATAATCTAGGTGGAGATCGTATTTCATTTTCATTAAGTAAGTTGTTTTCAATATCATGATCTTCTGTGATATTTGATTTTGAAATTGTATCTTCATTTTCACTATTAAGTTTGAAATTTTCATCGAATGACACATGAATTTTTCTTCGATTATTTTAGTTCTTTTATTATAAATTCTATATGCCTTGGTTCGTTCCGAGTATCCTATTAATATTCCTTCATTGAATTTTGGATCGAATTACCAAGTTGGTCTTTTGTGATTAATAGAAAGCATTTTGAACCAAAAAATTTAAAATATGGTTTGTTGGACTTTCTTCCGTTAAAAAGTTCATATGGAGTATGTTTCGTTAATGGTCTAATGGAGACTCGATTTAAAACATAACAAGCAGGTGCTACAGCTTTTTCCAAAAAATGTTTAGGTAGAGTTCTTCCATTTAATAAGGTTCTAATGCATTCTCGATGTGTTCTATTTTTCCCTTACATAATTCCATTTTGTTATGGAGTTCTAAGAAATGAAAATTTATGAAAAATTCCCTTCTTATTACAATATTTTTCAGAAATGTCATTATCAAATTCACCTCCATGATCGCTTCTAATGTTTTTAATTTTTATATTTTTAATATTTTGTTTTCTTTTAGCAAAGTTTTTAAAATTTTAAAAGTATCACTTCTATTTTTCATAAATAAGCATATCTCAAAAAATCATCTACAATTACAAAAACATATTTATTATGAGATTGAACTTGAGTTGGTCTCAAAATATCTAAATGTAATAACTCAAGTGGTTGTAATGTAGAAATTATTTTCTTTGATTTAAAAGATGATTTAGTTAATTTTCCTAACCGACAAGCATCACAAATGCTATTTACTTTAAAATTCATCTTTGGTATACCTTTTACTAAATTATTTTTAGATAATTTGCTTATTGCTTTGAAGTTTATATGACAAAATCTCTTGTGCCATAATCAAGGATCAATTTCTTTGGCTATTAGACATATATTTGTGTTATGATTAACTTTCATATTTAAGATGTATATATTACATTCTCTATTTCCTTCAAAGATAAGATTCTTATTTTGTCAAATATATTGCATTTATTTTCTAAAAAAGATATATTAAAATATTTAAGCAAATTATGTTTTAAATTTTTTAACTAGTAAAACATATGTAATAAGAGATAAGTCAGATGTACCGTTATTGCTCACATCGCTTTTATCGATGATATATCCTTTGGAGTTATCTCCAAATGAGATAGATCCTCCATCTGAGTAGATAATGCTAATTAGCATGTCCTTATTTCCTACCATATGTTTTGAGCAACCACTATCAAGGTCCACTTTCATCTTTCCTTAATTGGTACCTGCAAAAATATAGAAATAACGTTGGTACCCACCTTTTGTTAGGTCCTAAGAGCCTTTTGTTAGGTCCTAAGAGTTAGGTCTTAGGAAGCCAAACCTAAGGGGGTTTAGAGTTCCCTTTATAAGTAAAAGTTTCATTTTTATGAACTGTATCTATAAAAGTCTTTATATACCCGTTCATTATCAAATAATTGTTTGTCTTCGGAACCTAAATCTAAATAGATTTTGGATGATTAAAGTCTTTAAAACAAGTTTTAAAAAAGTATTATCTTTATATTTAAAGTTTGTATATAAAGAACTATTATTTTTAGGAATATTTTTTATTATTTTATCCTAATCTGTTTTTATTTGACGTAGCCTAAGAATTTTCTATTATTCTTAAAAGATTTTCTCTTCCTTTATTAAAATTAGAAACATTCTTAGTAATATTTTCTAATTTTTTTTTAAGACAAGAGACATCTAATTTTGATACTAGATTAATTCATGATTCTCAGACAAAAGAATATCATTCATTTCTTTTTGAGTTTCTATTTCCCTACTTAGCATCGTAAACCGAGAGGTTATATTAGAACAAGATTCTTGAGTGATTTAAAGTTCTTATTCTAAATTTTTCTTATCAACTTTTAACATACCTACTTCAATTTTAGTTCTATTTAATTTTCAAGGGTAGCTTTATATTTTCTTTTCCTTAGTTTATCTAGTAGTTCTGAGTTTATGTCTACTAAATCATCAAAAGAAAGATCACTTGCATTGTCATTTGTAGCCATAAAGCATACATTTGCTTGTTCTATGTCACTGTCACTATCACTGTCTGATGAGGAAGAAGATTTTGAATCATCCCATGTTATAGAAAATGCTTGCTTCTTCCTATTTTTTCTCTTTTGTTCTTATTGTTGTGCCTGTCTTTCTTACGATCATGACAATCCTTCTTTATATGACCCTTTTTCGACATTCATAGCATTCGTGACTTGAAGCTGATGATTTATTGGTGTTCTTGTTATTTCCAAATTTATTTCTCTTTCTAAATTTCAATTTTTTTTGAAATTTTTAGTTATAAACGCCATATCATCTTCATCCAAATCTGATTCATCCTTTATGACCTGGAATGCTATTGCCTTTTTGTCTTATATTTAAGCTCTTTTTGCTTGTAAATTTACTTCATATGACATTAGATTTGCTATCAAATCTTCTGGTTTTATGGTTGGAATGTCATTAGTTTCTTTAATTGCTAAGACTTTTTGTTTCTATTCATCCGTTAAAGAGTTGAGGATTTTTGAAACGATATCAAAATCTACGTATTTTTCTCCTAATACCAAAAGTGAATGACCTAAATCTTGAAACATAGAGTATATTTCATTTGTAGTTTCATCTCGCTTCATTCTAATGTTCTGGAATTGGTTCTTAAGCATAGAAATCTTGCTTTGTTTAACTTTATTAGTACCTTCATATGTAACTTTGAGTGTACGCCAAATTTTATATGCCAAACTACACATACTAACTCTGTTAAACTCATTTTTGTCTAATGAACAAAATAACATATTCATGGCTTTAGCATTAGCAGTAGTATCTGATTTTTGTGTGTTAGACCATTGTGCATATAGTGTAGTAGGTACTATGTATTCATCCTGAGTGATATTCCAAGTATCATATCCATTTGCTTGCATATAAATTATCATTCTTGTTGACCAATAATTATAGTTTAATCCATTAAACAGTGGTGGCCATGTAGTGAATTGACCTTCAATAAAACTTGTGCTAGTGTTATTTTCCATTTTATTTGAATATCAAACAACTGTGTTATGATTATACGATGACCTTGCTTTGATACCAAATAAAAGTAACTATGGATCATATAATATGGAATATTAAACAATCTATCTACTTATATAGAATATAAGTATAAAGGTAATGTAGTAAAGTAAATGACAGCAGAAATTTTTATTCTAGTTCAAACTTCATGTTCTACGTCTAGTTCCATGTTTGCGTCAAAATTGGTCACAAGCCCCAAGTATCGTGAAAGCACCAAACTATGAATATAGATCAGCAATATCCCACACACAAATCTCTGATCTAAGCAATACTAAGTACAACATCAGAAATAATAATCAGAAACACAAGATTTATAGTGGTTCGGCTGTCTCCGGCCTACGTCTACTTCAAAGTTTTATCTTTTATTGATTATCCTTGCTGGTTACAGATGATTACAGCGATTACAATGAAGTAATTTGAGTACAACAGTGATGGTAAGGTGCAGAATTGAATCCGGTAGAGTCTGGACGTTGAATAGCCAAAAGATCATTTTTCTGTAGGCTTCAGGGGGCTATTTATAGGCGTAGGAGGCTGATATCGCGCTCAAACTTCGGGAGACTCCTTCTGGCACGTGAGTGGGCCCACGCGACCGACCCCACCAAGTTTTGACTCGATCTGTGATCGCTACAAACCAATTTTGTATCGATAAGAAAATGATCTAATCGAGCTGAAACTTGGCAGGAATGTTCTTTAGCTTGTACATAAGCTCCTGTGAAAATTTCGTAGCATTTGGACTTGCAGAACTCAAGATATGATCGATACGAATTGTGGTTTCTCGATGCCATCCAGTTCGCACTGATCAATTTGTTTCGATGTCCCTTCGTGTCGATTCCCAGCACATGCGCATCGATGACGTGGTGCTATTTCCAAGGCTCGATCCATTTTCCTCGCCGTTTTGAACGCTTCCCCCCTTGAATCGTGGTCGATCTTTGCGCTCATCCACGCTTCACGCTCGTTCATGTACACTGCTTCACCATTACGTTCGTACTCAATTGCTCGCATCGATACTTCATGTTCTTTCTCGTATCGATTCCAGGAATGTGTTTCGCATTGATCTATGACCCGACCGATACGAAATGGTGAATTATTGATCGATACAAAAAGCGCACGAAGGGCCAACAGATGGGTACTAAACTAGACACAATGATGGATACAAACGAAGCCTTACCTGATGGATACGAGCGAGGATTTACCTGAGGGATACGAACAAAGCTTTACTTGATGGATACGAACTCCGATAGCCTCCCATAGATACGAAAGTGCCAAATCCTTCTACTATCAATACGAGAGCATCGATTCAAGATATGCCACCTCTTTCCATCCTGACCGATACGAAACCATTGTGTCGAGTCCATGTTGATCGATACGAATAGTATCGATTCGAAGTCTACTGCCGTGATTTTACTTGATCGACACGAACATACTGTTCGCATCCATAGGTATCGATACAAAACCGATGGATACGAACAATATCGATACCAGACCAGCCACCTTTAACATTGATCCATCCATAACTTGAATGGATGAACTCTGTTTAACCTGAAATTTGAAATGTAGCTTCCCCTAGCCTTGATCATCATCTCCAATCGATTCCGTCCTGATCGCAGCTCGGCCAAATTTTAACGACAACAATTTCAGCCTCGTTTCCAATCGATCTCCAATCCTGATATCCATTCTTCCTTGCCAATTTGTTGATATTCCAGCCCTGACTAAAAGGTGGGATAACATTTTCCCCCAAAACATGCCTTGTGATAATAAGGCATGTTTTGAATAGTTTCGAATCCGATATCCAAAGTCCATAGCCATATCATCAGAGTACATCATCCTTGACTGCTCCGAGTCGATGCCCATTTCCAAATCCAATACCCAAAATCTTAGCCAATTCCATATCCATTCAAACTCGACAACTGAGTCCTAATCCATCCTTATCCAATAGCCAATAATCGAATCCAGGACCTCTCCGGGTCGATATCCAAATCTGTAACCTCTCCGGGTTCTTGCCAAGTGCAATCCATGCCTGACGACCGTGGTCCAGTGTCCCTGGACGTTGAGCTAACCTCTCCGGGTTCTTGCCAAGCGCAATCCACACTTGACGACCATGATCCAGTGTCCTTGAACGTCATATAATGCCATGGCTTAAGTCCTAAGCCGAATCCTGGTCACTCCGGACCCTTGTCGAGCATCACCCATACTCGACGACCTAAAACAGTAGCCAATAATGTAGGGCCTAAGTCCTAGGCCGAATCCTGGTCTTTCCGGACCCTTACTGAGCATAGTCCATACTCAGCGACCTAAATAAGCCAATTCGCCACATGCGGATGAAGAGACTTACCCCTTTCCAGATATAATCCATACCTGACGACCATTTACCAAAAAACAGATAAAAATCCAATCAAAATCCAATCCGAAATCCCAATCAAATCAGAAAATCAGAAATCCAAACCAACATCCAAAACAGAAAACAATCATCCAAATGAGAATCCAAACCAGAAAGCAAACAAAACCATGAGTTCAAACCAAACTCCAAAACCAAACTAGAAAAACAAGTGTCCAATCCAAAAACAAAAGACAGATTTCATAAACCATAGCATTGCGATTTATCATCATTCAGAGCATGCCTAGGGGCTATCTCCGTCCCCGTACATGAGTAAATGACTTAGTCGTTTGCCAGTAGCTTGCTACTTATTTCATATTATCCCAGTCAATTGATAACCAATCGACCATCATTCCTGGGCCTCACACCATCGTTGCTCGAGGTAGGCGGTGGTTGTTCCTGCTCCACCGCTGCATTTCGAGTTCCGACATATTATCGCAATTGTCCATTCCTTACATGCTCCTCGATTATATCCTTCAAGTGCCTGCAGCTGTTGGTATCGTGCCCATCCAAATCATGGTAGAGGCAGTGCCTTCCTGATGCCCTTTCACGTTCAGAAGGTTCTCTCCTAGCTGGCCTTCGGTAGGGAAGGCGATTACGGGTTTCCATGTATATCTGCTCCAGCGTCTCGATTAATCATGTGTATGTGGAAAACTTTAGATCCTTCCATCGCTTCCTAGCTTTTCCAGAATCATCATCCAACTTTCTTTTTCCTTTATCTTTATCCGAGCCCCCGTTGGATGGTCCTCCACCCTCAGTCGCATTCACTTCCTTTAACTTTAAGTCCGTACATGCGTCTTCTTGCCGAAGGAACCTTTCAGCTTCGTGAAAGAATTCCTTGAGATCCAATGGTGGGTCTCGTATTAAAGATACCTTGAAATCCGAATCCTCTCTGACTCCCGATACTGCTGCCATCAAAACCATCGATGGATCTGGCCGATCCACCGAAGCAACCGCCGCATTGAACCGAGTCAAGAAAGCTCTAAGTGACTCATCCATTCTTTGCTTTATTGACGTTAGCGTCATTACATTCTTCGGCCTCTTGATATGAACCCGAAATTGCCTCAAAAACCTATCCACCAACTCCGTCCATATTCTGATAGATCCTTCCTCCAATTTCCTAAACCACATTGCGGCTATATCTGTTAAGTATAGAGGTAAACATCGGGCAATAACTTCCTCCGATGCCTCCAACACTTCCATGTGTCTAGTGTATCTCATCAGATGATCTGTTGGATCCGCCTTGCCATTGTATACTTCCACGCTAGATAGCTTGAAATCAGGAAGATTTCAAGCTATCCTGATTTCCCGTGTAAGCGGACTCTTGTTCACTCCTTCCAAATCTCTATTGGTCAGACCTCCACGCATAGTTCTCCTCATAATCTCAGCTAATCCAGCATTATCTGTCAAAGGTTGCCCCCATGCCCCCGAGGGAATTCCGGTACATATTCCTCATGCGGTTTGTTAATGTTAGCGCTCGTTCTGGCCTGTTGAGCTCCATCTAAAGGCCTTCCAGTGTCTGATCATATGGGCCTGCCCCCAAGCCTTTGTTGATTTCCCTCTGGTTCTGTATTCTGTCCTCCATTGGGTTCTGCGACCCTAGTTCCTTGTTCCACATTCGCAGTCACTGTAGTTGGTCTAAGGTTTTGTGTTCCTGCAGCTCTCATCTATTCAAAGAAAGTCTGCATCATGTCCTGTTGACTCTTCAACAATCTCTCATGCAATGAATTGGCCATAGCCTCCATTTCATCCCTGGTGATGTAGATCAAAGCTTGTCCTTCTCCAGCTCTGGAGGATGCTTCTTGCCTTCCTTCCTGTTGGCTTCTCTCAACTCTCTGTCTTCTGCTTGTCTGTCGAGTCATTGTCTTTCAAATTTGAACTCTTCACGCTTTTCAAATCTGAACTTCAATCCGATGTAGCAGGCGCTAGTCCTTCTCAGTGGAAGCACCAAAGTGTTTGTGCCAAAATTGGTCACAAACCCCAAGTATCGTGAAAGCACCAAACTATGAATATAGATCGGCAATATACCAAACACAAATCTCAGATCTAAGCAATAATAAGTACAACAATTCAGAAATAACAATTAGAAACACAAGATTTATAGTGGTTCGGCTATGTTCGGCCTACGTCCACTTCAAAGTTTTATCTTTTATTGATTATCCTTGCTGGCTACAGATGATTACAACGATTACAATAAAGTAATTTGAGTACAACAACGATGGTAAGGTGTAGAATTGAATCCGGTAGAGTCTGGATGTTGAATAGCCAAAAGATCCTTTTTCTGTAGGATTTAGGGGGCTATTTATAGGCGTAGGAGGCTGATATCGCGCTCAAACTTCGGGAGACTCCTTCTGGCACATGAATGGGCCCACGCGACCGACCACACCAAGTTTCGACTCAATCTGTGATCGATACGAACCAATTTCGTATCGATCAGAAAATGATCCAATCGAGCTGAAACTTGGAAAGAATGTTCTTTAGCTTGTACGTAAGCTCCTGTGAAAAATTCGTAGCATTTGAACTTGCAGAACTCAAGATATGATCGATACGAATTGTGGTTTCTTGATGTCGTCCGGTTCGCACTGATCAATTCGTATCGATGTCCCTTCATGTCGATTCCCTGCACATGCGCATCGATGACGTGGCGCTATTTCCAAGGATCGATCCATTTTCCTCGCCGTTTTGAACGCTTCCACCCTTGAATCATGGTCGATCTTTGCGCGCATCCACGCTTAACGCTCGTTCGTGTCAACTGCTTCACCGTTACGTTCGTACTTAATTGCTTGCATCGATACTTCATGTTCTTTCTCGTATCGATTCCAGGAATGTGTTCGCATTGATCTATGAGCCGACCGATACGAAATGGTGAATTATGATCGATACGAAATGGTGAATTATGATCGATACGAAAAGCGCATGAAGGGCCAACAGATGGGTACGAAACTAGACACAACGATGCATACGAACGAAGCCTTACCTGATGGATACGAGCGAGGCTTTACCTGAGGGATATGAACAAAGCTTTACCTGATGGATACGAACTCCGATAGCCTCCCATGGATACGAAAGTGCCAAATCCTTCTATTATCGGTACGAGAGCGTCGATTCGAGATATGCCACCTCTTTCCATCCTGACCAATACGAAACCATTGTGTCGAGTCCATGTTGATCGATACGAATATTATCGATTCGAGGTTAAATGCCGTGATCTGACTTGATCGACATGAACGTACTGTTCGCATCAATAGGTATCGATACGAAACCGATGGATACGAACAGTATTGATACCAGACCAGCCACCTTTAACATTGATCCATCCATACCTTGAACGGATGAACTTTGTTTAACCTGAAATTTGAAACGTAGATTCCCCTAACCTTGATCATCATCTCCAATCGATTCTGTCCTGATCGGAGCTCGACTAAATTTTAACGACATCAATTGCAGCCTTATTTCCAATTGATCTCCAATCCTGATATCCATTCGTCCTTGCCAATTTTTTGATATTCCAGCCTTGACCAAAAGGTGGGATAACATTCCAGACTCCTTCTGGAATTCAACTATCAACCCTCTCTTAATCCAAAGGAATATGTATTACACTGCCTGAGCAACCGAACAAGTCTTCAACTATCTAAGCAACAGAGTAGGACTTTAAACCCATGAGCAACTGAATAGCACTTTAATAATAAAATATATATGACTGATTGTGTTCTTTGAATAGCACAGATAAGTCTTTAGAATACACCCTTCCTATAATCTTCTCCTTTGTGGTATGTTATGTATTTCATGAAGAAAGATAGTCTATTTGATCATAAAAGAATAAACTTGAATATATAAGTGATCAATAGAGTTTATGCGTAGAATGCCTTTGAATGTAAATAACAAGAATGGATAGACTTAAGAAATAGAAAATTGATTGATTAACAAGATGTTGGATTTCATTGCTATTTATAGAAATTAAACCGTCATATATGTTCATGAAGAGCAACCATGAAGAGCAACCATGAAGAGCAACCATGAAGAGATATAGAAGTATCTTCTTAATCAAGAGTTGTTACTATTCATGGAAGAGAAGGACCTTCTCAAAAATTAGCCAGTATGAAGCTTTAGCCGTCTGAATTAAATATTCCAGCCCACTGAATCGAGTAAAATTTGAAACAATAAGAAATTAGTGCAAAACCAACAGAATTCAACCGTATGAATATTGTAATTTAGCCGGTTGAATGTTCTTATTTTTTGTGCATGTACAACATTCAAATGGTTAAAAGAGACCTTTCAACTGGCTGAATGTAGTGTTTTTTGTGCAGTTCCTTTCTTTTGCTGATTCTTTTGTTATGTGTATATGTGTATACCATTTTAGAGAGATTTTAACATAATTCTACATCTAGACCTAGACTTTGTACTTAATAGTACATTGTAGCAACAACCTGGATGATGATCTTCATATGTTTGTGATTATCTTCTCCTGCAAACTTGATTAGTTCATATAATATTTACTTATATAGTTGTCACAATCAAAATATCAAAATTCAAGGTTCTAACAATAAATAACATCCAAATTCGCTTTCCCACCTTATCTCATTTTCTTTTCACTATTGCATTGAGAAATTCATGGCCGAACTCTTATTCTTCCCTTTAAAAATCCATCTCCAAATCCGCTACATTAAAAATCGCAAAATCAAATCCAGCGTGTTCGTATTGTTGAGAGTTTCTATCTCATACCCTCAATTTGATGAACGATCACCATTAGCTGAGATCGACATTTTCAAGTGGATCTAGGATTTGACTTGGGTGTGACTATAGGTGGAGATAGGAAGACTGGGGATCATATCCATGTTTCTTATGCCAAGACGCACCTCTCGCATCACTTGAAGGGGCTCCGATCGTTGTTTGTAGATTGCAACCGTAGGGGGGTGGGAAACAGTTTAGAAGGCCGTGATTGCATTTGGATAATAGAGCTTTAAGTTTTTGAGTCCAGATCGAACATAACAAGTAGAGATACGATTTGGTGAAGATATATCTTGATTTCATCAACCATGGGCCGAGAAATCGAGGGGATTTTAGATCTGATAGGCACGGTTTTGTTCCTGTGCATGTATAGGATATTAGAGAGGAGGTAGGATTAGGATTAAAAAGTTAATTAGGGATTTAGTCTAGTCAATTAATGATTTATTTAATCTTGGATCTTATTTCGACCATATCTTTTGCATACGAGGTCTATTTTGGACGTGGTTTCTTGCATTGGGCTTGCGATGGCGAGATCTACATTTTGGAACTGGCTTGGATAGATTTCATTAAGGTGAGTAATATTGCCTCTCACCATACTCTTATTGATTGTATAGTATCAGATTGACGCTCTGGAATGATTTTTGGGTATTATCTTGTACGTTGGGGTTTTGCACATGCGGAAACCAAATGGACAAGATAAGTTATAGAGGAGGGCTTGGTTACGTGTTGACGGATCCAAAGATGGAGGATAAGGCTTCGAACTTCAGGATGGATGCCAGACATTTTTATTTGGTTTGGACTTATCCATTTGGTTAAGTATAAGACCAATGTAGTTGGTATTAACCATTGTAGAGTTGTCATTGTCCATCAATATTGTTGATGCATTAGTTTATGTGTTCATTTTCTCTTCATGTTTTAGACAGGGACAAATAAATCTGTGCATGGACAACTTATGATGTGCATAGTATATCATTATGAATATCATAAGGCCGGGCATCGATTAAATGTCATGGGCTGTTGCAAAGGTCAAGCCCAAAGGCTCAACACAGTGCAAAGGTGCACAAAGTCAAGCCTAAGCCTCCTCGGGCTCAACTCAATGCACATATATACAAGTACAAACCAGGCAACAAAACAATAAAAAGTATCTCAATACTTCCTTGAACCAAGCAGCAAAACAATCAAAACTATCTGGGCATATATACAAGTACAAGTACAAACTAGTTGTAAGGGATTCAACTACAATGTGCATGCACATAGCAATCGGTTAATAAACATTCACACACACAAATACATACATATGTATGTATGTATATACATGAAAATGTACACCTGCACATCCAGGAAATGCAAATAAGGCAACTAGGCATGAATTCAAGTTAGTGCACATAAACAAGCTCAGGTAAAACAATAATTGCAAATGCATATAAAATGGTTCAGAAACTCAAAATGGTTCAGGGACGAATTCAAGATAGTGCACATAAACAAACTCAAGCAAAACAACAAGTGAAAATGCACATAAGATGGTTCAAAAGCTTAAAATGGTTCAGAACGGAATTCAAGATAGTGTACATAAAGAAGCTCAGGCAAAACAATAAGTCCAAACGCATGTAAAATGGTTCAAAAACTCAAAATGGTTCGAAATTGGACCAGCAAAGCAACATAGACTAAAGTAATGTACAACTTCAAGTATATACAAGTGTATACAAGTATATATAGAACTGGACAAGTATGCAAGTTCAAGTATAACATGGACCGGTGTAATATACAAGATCAAGTATATACATGTGTATACAGAACTGGACCAGCAAATGCAACGAAAACTCAAAATGGTTCAGAAACTCAAATTGGTTCAAGCTAAAGTATATACAAGTGTATACAAGTATATATAAACAACTCACAAAGCAACAACATGCATAGATGAACTAAGATAACATAACAAGAAACCAGCAAAAGCAACTGGACCAGCAAAAGCAACATGGAGCAGCAAAAGCAACATCAAAAGCAACATGGAACATCAAAGAAAAAGTAAGATGGGCCATCAAAGTGCACAAGAAAGGCATCACTAGTGTGCACTGCCTTGATGAGGCAGTGTTGTACACTGCCTTCTCAAGGTAGTGCACTGGCTTGTCGCAAATTAAAACAAGAAAGTGCCATAAATCATACAAAGGTGAATAAGAAATTTAAAATAGCACAGAAATCCATAGTTGAAGTAAAGATCAGTACACTTACCAACAACCAAAGTGAAGCCCAGGTTCAAAGTTTCGAAGCATATATATGAAGAACAAGTCAGTAAATCATAGGAACCATCTCAAATCAAAATCTCAAAATGAAAATGTAGGAAATCAAATCCTGTATAAGCACCTATATCATCATCGGCATAATTATAGATCGAGTTCCAATAAAATCAAAAGATAATAAAAAATCATGTACCAATCAGTAGCAATTGAGTTCAATTAGGAACCCTAATTCCAAAAGATGCAAGAGAAACCAAATTGAGAGTGAGAAAGTATCAAATTTGAACAAAGATGAGAAGGCGAGAAGGAGATGGCTTCAATTTCATAAAACCCTAAGTTGAAGATGAGAAGGAGATAGGTATTTGCATTGTATCGAGATATGGACTGAGAAAAAATAAAATGGGGAATAAAAATGTAAAGAGGGAAACAAAAATAAAAAGTGGCCACAAAATAATTGAAAGGAAAAAGATGAAGCCAAAACTAAAAAAATTTGATAACTTAAACGAGGCGATGGATAAAATGTTGTCTGAATAAAAAGCATTTTCATAAAGGTTTCACGGGCTATTCAGAAAATGCTAAAAGATTTCAAAGGTTCTTCTGACAACAGATGATTTTTTATGTGTTGTGTGAAAAAGTGGGATTATAGAAAATCTACCTTATGTTGTGTGATCACTATTGTCTGATTCACATTGTGGCATAGTGCTATGTTTTTTATAGTTGCTTCACTAGCCAACCGTCACCCTAGGGATATCACACGAGGTATGTGTTATGGTAGGGATACTTACACACCCTAACTTGACTTAGTATGGAGTAGGTATTGTGGATGGAGATACCTAGACACCTGGATAGTTTACTTGGTATGGAGTAGGTATTGTGGATGGAGATACCTGGGCAACTCGACAGATATTGAGTATGATGTACCCTTTTACGATGTTATAGACTACCATATTATCTATGTTATGTGCCGACTTTTTGGTTTTAGGGATAGGTCAGTTATGGTTTATATACCCTCTGTTTCGTATACTATATCGACTTTTATAGTATTTTGAGATTTGATATCACTCATACTAGACTATTATTTGACTTAAGGTTTTATACTTTGCTTCTTATTATCTTGGGTACTCTTAAATGAGTAGAATTGATAGTAGGTGTGGATGACATATGGAGTTCTGAAGATGGACTAGTAGGAGGTGACATTTACTCATATTTATATGTGAGTTTGTTACTGTATATTCCGTTGTGTGACACTGTGGAGCCTTGACAGTGTTTGACTTACTATTTTATGAGAGTGTATCAGTTGAGTTTATTTTCCAATTGTATAAACTTTGTTATTGTGTTGTATAACTCCGTGGATCTTGTACCCTGATAATTAGTTTACATTATTATTATCGTCTCTACTATTTCATATCTGTGTTGACTATTATATTTATTTTGATGCGATGTGAGATATATGACATGTTATGTGATGATCTGATGCTTCCTTTTTTTCTTTTCCATTCTCTTCTTTTCCATTCTCTTCACTTCTATTTTTTCATCTTTACTTCTTTTCTTTCCTTTGACAACTATTCTGCACCATAGATGGAAGGAAGTCATTAAATTTGCAATGAGAGCATAAGTTATATTTTAACCTTGGTAAATGCCGTGATGCAGTAGAGATAGGGTAGGAGTTATAGCGTTAGACTGGATCTTGAGTGTGTGTGTATATGAGATAGTTCGTATTTGTTATATATTCTGGTTTTTCAAAATTATATTGTACTATCTATAGTATATAAGTTGTGTGGCACATGAGCACTATTGATGCGATTTTCTTTTTGAGAGACTAATCATCCTTATTATAATATAGGAATGATCTAGCATGTAGAAAATACTGCTATTGACTCTATCTTTAGAGTTAAGGGTTGGGCAGGATCGGGGTCGCTAACCCTAGTTGATAGGACATGTTAGTAGAGATTGTAACACTCTTAATTTTAAATAACACTATTCATGATATTTAATTAGATAAATAAAATAGAATAATATAAATGTTAAGTGATAAGGGGATGAGATTTGAATAAATAAGTGGTCGTGCTTATTAATTTATTTGTGCTAAAGAATGGTTTATAGACTAATTAAATTATGTAAGGATATAATGGGATTTAATTACACCTAACCTCACCTTTATATATATGTTTACCCTTAATCCATTCACACTCATACTCATTTTCTTACAAAAACAAAAATGTAAGAAAGAAGTTAAGGCTGGCCATTAAAAATAAAAGAAGAAGAGGAAATTCAAAGAAATTGAAGAGAAAAATAAAAGGGGAATCAAACTCATCTCATTCCATTTCCTTATTAAAGATTAAGCTGAATGATATTTCCATCTCTATTTGTAAAATATATATTTCGGATTTAAGTTAAATTCGTAAATACGATGTTTAATGATGCAATGCTTGATTTATGGTTTATTTAAATTTAAATATGATTGTTTAAATAATGGTTCATACAGTTTTAGATCAAAACCATGTGATATTGATGTTTAAATTCCATGAAAAAATTATATGTCATGCAAAATATGATTTTAGAGTTGGATTTTAATTTTATAATTTTCCAAGCTTGGGAAAGATTATTATGAATTTTCAAACGAAAATATAGCACGTTAAGTTTATTAATCTATTGCTGAAAATACATTGTGAATTTGGATTTGAAATTTTGATATGTTAGATAACATGATCAAAGTAAATTTCTGTGAATTTTGGGATTTTTTTCATAAGTGATTTGATATACAGAATAATTCATTTTGAGAAGAGGATCAAAATGATTTATGTATAATTAAAGAGGAAGGCTTTATTTGCAAAAGTTTAAGTTTGATACTTACCCAAAATAAAATGGCGGTTAGTTTTGAAAAGCATGGGAAAAGTTAAGGCAACGAATAAGAAATGAACATATAGGCAAATTAGTTTATACAAGTTACTTAATTTAGTATTTAACCTAGAAGAATATAGGTTTCGCCTCTAATCAGAATACCTTTCGCTCCCTTTCGCCTTCAACTATGTAGAAATGCCATTAAGTTAATTTCAATACACATGGTACCATTTAGATGATACGTAGTGGATTGGAGAAAGGCGAAAGGCATGATGTCGAAAGCATAGCTTTCGATGGGGTCGTTACCTTAGGTTGTTTTAAAAAGATAAGTGTCTGCCTTTTTTTACAAAGCTTTCGACTTAACCAATACGAATGTTTTTAAAAGAAGTTTATAATGGCTTTTAAAGGGGTTGCCATATTTATTTTAAAAGAAAAAAGGGTTTCGAAGGAGTTCCTTTAATTATAAATCAATGTTTTCAAAAGAAGGAGTTTCGACATAGTCAAAGTGAAAGTGACTACTATATGGCTAGTTATCACTTAGGATCGTGTAATATGGAATGTATTGTAATTTAAATGCGGAAACAGATAATAATAGTAAAGTAAATAAGAATAAGCACACCAGGAGTTTTTATACCGGTTCGAACATTCCATTCTATGTCCAGTCCCAGACTTCCCTATGGAATTTCACCCAATAACCCCTCACTTAACCCGGAGGAATAGATAAACAACACATGAGCAACCGAACATGATTTTTCCGCCTCAACGGCCGAAGAGGACTTTTCCGCCTGATACAAACTAACAGGACTTCAACAGTTTCAATAAAATTATTTGACACTTTGTATTCTTGATAACACTAATTTGTCTTTGATAGTACACCCTTCTTATAATCTTTTCCTTAAGTATATATTGTTTGTAAAGATTACAAAGGAAAATATTGCTTTGAATCGAAGAATAAGTTAATTAATTTAGAGATTCAAGCAATATATAGATTGTGATTGCTTGTAGAATGCAGAGATAGATAGTAGAAAATATAGCAAGAAATCAAAATAAAAAATGGTGACTTGAGAAGTGATTCTAACATATTTATATACTAAACAAATAGTTACAACTATTCACGAGGATTTTCAATAAAAAGATGCAGCCGTATCCCTTCAAATTGAATTGTAACTCTTCGTTGATAGAAGTGTCTCTTAAGATAAAATGACTGTTAGAGTCGGTCAGTCGACTGGGGAAAACGATCAGTTGACTGAAACTTCAAAAACAGTGAAAAATAGTGCATTCTATGAAATGACGATGGTCAGTCGACTGACCTGGTTGTCAGTGCACAATTTGCCTATTTTCTTAAAAATTTAAATCTTGAAAACCACTTTGTTTTTGTGTAAACTATTTGAGGATAAATTTTGACAATTTGAGACTAAAAACTTCAAATAAAAAACACACTATACTCAGATATGAAGTCTTGTCTCCTTTGTAGTTTAATAGCATATTTCTTTCTCTTTTTTTGCTTGATCATATAGTCTCATCATTGATTGTTTAAGCTCTTTGTCATGAGTCAAAACTTATGATTCAACATTCTCCCCCTTTTTGATTGATGACCTATTTTAGATAATACTAT
Source organism: Allium cepa (assembly GCA_030765085.1). Lineage (NCBI taxonomy): Eukaryota > Viridiplantae > Streptophyta > Magnoliopsida > Asparagales > Amaryllidaceae > Allium > Allium cepa. The sequence continues at coordinate 450,509,228 of CM060931.1, forward strand.
AACAGAAGTTATATATATCTCCCCCTGAATATCTGGCGACAAAACTAATCCGGCAAAAATGGTTAGTCATACATAATTTCTCCCCCTTTGTCATCAACAAAATGAAAGTAAATAATAATTTCATCATTGTGAACTAACAACATAACAATCACAAAAATAATGTTTCGAATTATACTATGCTACTTATACAAGCTCATTAAAATAAACAGTAATAAAAATTTTATGAAATAAAAAAATAACTTACTACCACTAAGAAATATCAATATCACTCATCAGAGTCAGTCTCTTTTTCTTCTTCCACTTGCATTGGTCCCTTTCCTCTTGAAGAACTTTGCACAAATTGTCTACCACCCCCATTTTCGCTTGTGTCAGAACTTGTGTGTTCTTTGGATGTAGACCATGTAAAGCGAGAAGCTGGACGTCTACCCGGATCATGATGTGAAGTGTCCACAGTTGTGGAAGAGGAACAAGAGATTGTATCCATAAAATCCCGAAAAAGCTATTAATCTTGTCAAACTTCTTGTCGAGATTTTTGATGCGAGAATCCAAAATGACTTGATTTCACATAAGTAGATGAATGGACTCTCGAGTGATTTGGGATGGGGTTGGTGCACGAATGTCATCTCTTTATTGCTGTGGAGTAGCAGCTTGTTGACAAGGTCGTGATTGCCAGTCGTGGAAAGATATGATAGTGAGAGGTCTAGGAGGCAATTTCATTAGACTAATTTTGCGGCCTTTTAGAGTTTTAGCAATGGAGGTATCAGATCTCGGAATAGAAACTTGTAGGCTCATAAGCAGCCGCATAATATACTCGCCATAATAGATGATGTTCATTCGACCTTGGTTAAAAGACAAGAACTCATCAAGAATAAGCTTAGGCCAATTGATTTGGACATCTCCCCAAATTGCACATAACGCCCTATAATTTTCCAGATATACAAGCTCATAAGAACCAGTACGAGGAAGAATTGTACGCATTAAGGCTCGATGCACAATTCGAGCTGTAGGACATAAGGCGACAGATTTTAGTTCAGTCATGTAATCTTCCAAAAATCTATGACTTACTTCATCTTGTTCTCCTATAGGAACATTTAAATCTTCTAACGGAATACCATTTGTTAGTGTGTGGAGAATGTGTCCAATTTTATCTAATGACAAGAATATTTGTTGACCATAAACTAAACTCCATACGAAATTGTCATGATTTCGTGGATTTTGATGACCCAAATTTAAAATTACATAAAAGAATTTTACCATAGTATGATTAATTTTTAGATTGTTCTGATGTGGTCAAGAAGTGATTCTAGACGACTTCTTCTTGCAAGCTCTTGAATTCTATATGAAGCAAAGTCTGGAAACACAACAAAAGATCCTTCGAGAAAATGAGCTTCCTTCATTTTGTTTCATCTTTGAATAGTGGTGGCATCATAAATCCATGGAGCTATTTGGGTATCAATAGGTTCAGACGAAGAGATAGAGGCTTTTCAAGATCGTTTAGGTTGTCTTGGAGCCATTTGAAAGTGACATTGAGCAAATATTTTTGAAATTTGATAGCTAAGGTTTTGAAAATCTAAAGAGGGAAAGTAAAAGTGAAGAGTGAAAAAGAAGATGGTGGGTTAAATGGGTAAAAAGGTAGGTGAAATAGTGATAAATGTAACTAGGCAGCCTATTCAGTCGACTGATCGAATTAGGTCAGTCGATTGAAGTTAATTCCTGAAACTTACTGTTTCCAGATTCAGTCGACTGACCTAATTCGTACACTCGGCTGAATGCTGTTTTTCAGCAATATCAGTCTTTTTGTATGTTTTAACAAATAAAATAAAATATATTCAATAAATTAAACAATGAATCATACAAAATAGATTGAAATATTAAAAAATAAGGCTTAGTTAGAAGAAGTGGATGAATGCGGAGTCTTGCAATCTCCTGGTTCTACTTTAGTCTTTTCTTTGTATGGTTTTAAAGCAGACTTTCCATGTTTCCATGAATTTGAAGACACAGGAGGAGGTTATGGTGAATGATGATAAGAAGAGACTGTAGGTTGATGAACATTAGATGAAGACAAGCCGCAAAATTTTCAGCCAATTTGTTCCGAAAAGCTAAGTCGTTTTGAGTTTAGCTTTTGTTCATAGTACATTTCCCATTGAATCGCTATTGATTCTCTTTGATAATGATGTAAATTATCAATATTTGGTTTTGTTAATGGAGAACCAAAAAATAAAAAACGACATACCTTCTTTTTTCTGGAGTATGACCAGTATGATAGCTGGATGGTCTGGCCGGTTCATGATATGGGGTAGGTGTAGGTAAATTTGATGATCCAAAAGAAGGTGTCGAGAAATCAATAGAGGAATAATCAGAGCCATATGGAGAGTTGTTTAGGAGGACATTGTTGTAAGTTGGGAACAACATATGATTATGATGGAGAGATAGATAGAAGCTCTTCAAGTACATATAATAATAAGAAGATAAAAATAGTAATAGCTAGATGGAATAAAGGATAACCAACTATGAGGAGGAGAAATAGTTAGAATTTTCATGGTATAAAATTATCCATGAGAAGAGTGAAATAAGGAAAAATATATTATAAAAACAGTTGTGAAACAACAAATAGTGAAATGGTAAAGTCATAGGATTTCCAAGCTAGAGGTACCGAGTTCAAGCACCAGCAATTTTTTTTAATTTATTATAGAAATTTTATAATTCTTTTGAAGAAATTATACCTAGTTCTCTTCTTAGTTTTTTAAAACAATTTTCATTGAGTGGTTTAGTGAAAATACCATCTAATTGATTTTCAGAATTTACAAATTCTAGATTCACAATATCCTTCCTAATATTATCATGAAGAAAATGATGACGAATGTCAATATGTTTAGTTTGTGAGCGATTGATTGGATTTTTAGATAAATTTATTGCACTGGTGTTATCATAATATATTATAGATTTACTTAATTTTATATCAAAATCTTGCAGTGTTAGTGGTATGTAGATTACTTGAGCACATGCTAAAGCTGCAGATATATATTCTGCTTCACATGTCGATGGTGAAACGTAGTTTTGTTTCTTGCTAAACCAAGATACTAAGGGTCATCCGATGAAATGACAAGTTCCACTTGTATGTTTTCTATCTGTTCGACTTCCTCCAAAATCAGCATCACTATAGAATACTAATTCAAAAGGACATTCTTTTGGATAAAATTGTCCTAAATCGTTAGTCTTGCTAAGATAACGAATTATACGTTTTACAGCTCACATATGCGATTCTTTAGGATTTGCTTGAAATCGAGCACATAAACAAACACTCATCATAATGTTAGGTCGACTAACAGTTAAGTAAAGTAATGATTTAATCATGCTGCGATATATTTTTTGATCGACACTCTTACCATTTTTATTTCTACCGAGATGTATAGTTGTACTCATAGGAGTTGGCTTGGAAGAAGTGTTTTCCATACCAAAATGTTTAATTTGATTACTACAATACTTTTCTTGATTAATAAAAATGTCATTTTGCAATTGCTTGATTTGTAGTTCAAGAAAATATGATTGTTCTCCCATATGTGACATTTCAAATTCACCTGTCTTGGTAGTCGAAAATTCCTGACATAACTTTTCATTTGTTGAACCAAATATAATATCATCAACATATATTTGTATAATTAAAATATCTTGTTTAGTTTTCTTGATAAATAAAGTTTGATCAACTTTTCCAGTTTCAAAACCAGAGTCTATTAGATAGCTTTTAAGTCGGTCGTACCAAGCACGCGGTGCCTGTTTTAAACCAAAAAAAATGCTTTCTTAAGTTTATAAACATGTTTTGGAAATTTTTTCATGAGTAAAAAGAGGAGGTTGTTCAACATAGACATTTTTTTATATATCCATTTAGAAAAGCACTTTTAACATCCATGTGATATAATTTAAAGTTATGGAAACATGCAAAAGCAAATAGAATATGTATAGCTTCTAATCTCACAATAGGAGCAAATGTTTCTTCATAGTCTATTCCCACTTCTTGATTATATCCTTGTGCTATTAATCTAGCTTTATATCTAAGTATATTACCTAGTTCACCAGCTTTGTTTTTGAAAACCCATTTTGTACCAATGAAGGATTGATCACTTGGTCTAGGAATTAATCCCAAACTTCATTTCTATCAAATTGATTTAGCTCTTCTTGCATAGCTATAATCCAATAGTCATCAGTGGAGGCTTCCTTAATATTTTTAGGTTCTATATTAGAGAGAAAAGCTATATGGCCCATTTGATTTAATTGATGTCTTGTTCTTACATTTGAATTTTCTTCTCCAATTATATTTTGAACAGGGTGATCTCTAAGAGTTCTTGGAGGAGATCTTACAAAATTTTCATTATGAACAATGTTTTCATTTTCTCTAGTATTATTAGTATTATTATTTTGAAAAATAATATCATCATTTTTGAATTATTTGTTAGAATTTTATTTGAATTATTTTCCAAGTTTGTAATTTTAGGAGAAATTTTGACATTTTCATCGAATGAAACATGAAGAGTTTCTTCGATTACTTTAGTTCTTATATTAAAAACTCGATAAGCTTTGCTTTTTTTTGAATATCCTATGAATATTCCTTCATCAGATTTTGGTTCAAACTTGCCAAGCCGGTCTTTAGCGTTAAGTACAAAACATTTTGAACCAAATACTTTGAAATAAGATATATTAGGTTTTCTGCCATTAAAAAGTTCATATGGGGTATGTTTTGTTAGTGATCGAATAAAGACACGATTCAAACATAATAGGCAGTTGCAACAGCTTCTGCCCAGAAATGCTTAGGTAGAGTGCTTCCATTTAATAAAGTTCTTGTACATTCTTGTAATATTCTATTTTTCCTTTCTACAACTCCGTTTTGTCGTGGTGTTCTAGGAAAAGAAAAGTTATGATTAATTCCTTTCTTGTTACAAAATGTTCAAAAGCTTCATTTTCAAATTCACCTCCATGATCACTTCTAATATTTTTAACTTTAAAATTCTTTATATTTTGAATTCTTTTTACAAAAATTTTATAATTCTCAAAAGTATCACTTTTATTTTTCATGAAAATAGTCCATGTATATCTTGAAAAATCATCTACAATGACAAACACATATCTATTGTGATTAATAGATTGAACTTGAGTAGGTCCAAAGAGATCCATATGTAGAATTTCAAGTGGTTGTGTTGTAGATATGATTTTCTTTGATTATAAGAAGACTTTATTAATTTTCCTAACTGACATGCATCATAGATATTATCAATTTTGAATTTCATATCAGGTAGTCCTTTAACAAGTTTATTTTCAGCTATTTTATTAATAGTATTAATTTTAATATGGCAAAATCTTTTGTGCTATAGCCAAGAATCATTCTCTATAGCTACTAAACACATGTTTGTGTTATAATTTATATTCATATTTAAAATATAAATATTTCTATCTCTTACACCTTCAAAATTTTGATTTTGATTTTTATCAGAAATATTACATTTATTTTCAGAAAAGGATATATTAAAATCTTTATCACATAACTGACTTATGCTTAATAAATTATGTTTTTAGTTTTTAACTAATAAAACATCAGAAATGAGAGGTAAGTTAGAGCTACCGTTATTGCTCACATCGCCTTTGCCAATGATATAACATTTTGAATTATCTTCAAAAGTAACCGATCCTCCATTTGAGTAGACAATGTTAGTTAACATGTCCTTATTACCGATCATGTGTTTCGAGCAACCGCTGTCTAAAAATCCATTTTCCTCTCTATTTAAGTGGTGCCTACAAAAAATAAAGATTAAGTTGGTACCCACTTTTCTTTTTAGGGTCCTAAGAGTTAGGTCTTCGGAAGCCAAACCCAAGAGTGTTCAGAATTCCCTTTATAAATATAATTCTCATTTTTATGAACAGTTTCCATAAATGTTTTGATATGTTTATTCCTAATTGAGTTATTATTTGTTTTAGGAATCCATATTTTAATAGTTTTAAAATCTCTAGAAACTGTTTTCTAAATATCTTTCTTAATTTTATTTTTAAACTTATTTTTAAACTTTCCAGATTTCTTTGGATTTTCAATTTTCTTATATCCTAGTCCCATTTTATTTGAAGTAAACTGAGAATTTTCTATTATTTTAGAAAGATTTTCTCGTCCTTTATTAAAGTTAGAAATATTTTTATTAATATCTTCTAACTTAGTTTTGAGACTATATTTTTCTAAGTCTAATACTAGTGTTAAATTTTAAATCATTAATTTCAACTGATAAATCATCATTTTTATTCTTTCGTATTTCTAATTCTTGAGTTATCATAGAAAGTTGAGATGTTAAATTAGAATTATATTCTTGATATATTTCAAGTTCTTTTTCTAAAATTTTCTTTTCATCACTTAGCATACTAATTTCTAATTCAAATCTATTAAGTTTTCCTTGTAATTCTTTATTTTTCTTTTTAATTTATTTTATAAAGTCCACCAGTTCTGAATTAATTTCAATCAAATCTTCAAAACTTAGTTCACTTACATCATCACTTGTAGCCATGAAGCATACATTTTCTTGCTCCGTTTCACTATCACTGTCGCTCTCTGATGATGAAGATGAATCTGAATCATCACATGTTACTGAAAATGCTCTCTTCTTGAATTTGTCCTTGTTGAATTTATTTTTCTGTTTCTCTGGATAATCTTTCTTCATATGACCTTTTTTATGACATTCATAACATTCCATGATAGAGGATGATGGTTTATTGCTATTATTGTTGTCGTTAGAATTATTTTTGTAACTCCTGAGCTTGTTATTCTTTTTGAATTTCAAAAACTTTTTGGAAATTTTTAGCAATAGGCGCCATATCCTCTTCATCTGAGTCAGAATCATCTTTTTCTGCTTAAAATAATAGATTCTTCTTATCCTGTGCTTGAACGTTCTTTGCCTGTAAATTTAATTCATATGACATTAGATTTCCTATTAACTCTTCCGGTTTCATAGTGGAAAGTTCGTTTTCTTCTTCAATAGTTAAGACCTTTCTTTTCCATTCATCCGTTAAAATGATTAGGATTTTTGATAAGTTAGAAATTTTTTCTCCTATTGCCAATAGTGAGTGATATATATCTTGAAATCAAGAGTACGTGTCATTTATACTTTCGTTTGATTTCATATTGAAATTTTGGAACTGATTTTTCAACATAGAGATTTTTCTTTGTTTGACATTGTTAGTTCCTTCATGAGTTACTTTTAGAGTTCTCCATATCTCATAAGCAGTTGTACTCATACTGAACCTATTAAACTCATTTTTATCTAATGCACAAATAACATGTTCATAGCTTTAGCATTTGAAGTAGCATCAGTTTTTTATGCAGTAGTCCAAGTTGAAAAATCTTCTGTTGGCATGGTATATTCCTTTTAGTGGTGGTCGAGCAGTTGACTGATCTTCATAGAAACTAGAGTTAATGTTAATGCTAAAATTGGTGTTGCTATCCATATTACAAAAAATATATCAAATAACTATGTTATGGTTATAGGATGACATTACTCTGATACCAAATGAAAGTGACTACTGTATGGCTAGTTATCACTTAGGATCGTGTAATATGGAATGTATTATAATCTAAATGCGGAAACATATAATAATAGTAAAGTAAATAAGAATAAGCACACCATGAGTTTTTATATTGGTTCGAACTTCCCATTCTACGTCCAGTCCTAGACTTCCCTCTAGAATTTCACTCAATAAACCCTCACTTAACCCGGAAGAATAGGTAAACAACACCTGAGTAGCCGAAAAGGATTTTTCCGTCTCAACAGCCAAAGAGGACTTTTCCGCCTGATACAAACTAACAGGACTTCAACAGTTTCAATAAAATTGTTTAACACTTTGTATTCTTGATAACACTGATTTGTCTTTGATAGTACACCCTTCCTATAATCTTTTCCTCAAGTATATATTGTGTATAAAGATTAGAAAGGAAAATGTTGCATTGAATCGAAGAATAAGTTAATTAATTTAGACATTCAAGCAATATATAGATTGTGATTGCTTATGGAATGCAGAGATAGATAGTAGAAAATATACCAAGAAATAAAAATAAAAATTGGTGATCTGAGAAATGATTCTAACATGTTTATGTAGTAAATAAATAGTTACAACTATTCACGAAGAGTTTCAATCAAAAGATTCAGCCATATCCCTTCAAATTGAATCGTAACTCTTCACAAATAAAAGTGTCTCTTCAAAAAAAATGACTGTTAAAGTCGGTCGGTCAACTGGAGAAAAATGATCGGTTGACTGAAACTTCAAAAACAGTGAATAACAGTGCATATCTGTGTACTGACCATGGTCAGTCGACTGGCAGTTTTTGGTCAGTCGACCGACCTGGTTGTCAGTGCACAATTTGGTTATTTTCTTAAAAATTTGAATCTTAAAAACCACTTTGTTTTTATGTAAACTACTTAAGGATAGATTTTAACAATTTAAAACCAAAAAACTTCAAATAAAAAACACACTATACTCAGATACGAAGGCTTGTCTTGTAATGACCCGCAAATCCATACCCCTTGAGTCGACACTATTTTCCGTCAATCAACTCAAAGAACGAAATTGCAAACCATTTGGGTTAAAGAATAAGAGATAGAAGAAGAAAATAGGAAACAACATCAGAATCTATCCATCGCAGCGGAATAAATATAATAGATAATAACAGGTCTTTACACAAAAGAAAAACTATATCTGTTTTATACATACATCACCACAATACATCATCAGAGTTTAACGATATCAATAACATACAGCTGGACAGTAATCATAATCTGTCCTCACACAACTGAGTACACAGCTAATCAACACAGCGGAATATATAAAACAAGTACGGAAGTACGTATCGTAATCCAGCTCGTCTTCTGAGCTCCACACCAACATATCCTTATTCTATAATACTCGATCTGACCTGAGCATTATAGTTAAATAACACCCGAGTCAGTCTGGAATACCAGCGTAATAAATCACACTCAAATTGATTATTAAAGTTTCAAAATCCTTTTGGAAACAAAAACATATCGTAAGACCACGCCACAAATAAACATGTCGGGTTTGTTCCTTATGATAGCTAAAACACTTTTTATTAAATCGTCTGATATTATAATAGGGTCTATTTACAAATACTTACTGAAATAGCCGAAATTGTTACAGTCATTAAATTCCAGCTGCTAGCCATAGTCGTGGGTAATACAAACAAAAACCTTAAAAGGCACGTAGGGAGAATGGATTTCCAACTAATGACTAGGCACTGGGGTACCACTTGTCACAGTACGTGGCCTAGATCACCGTACCGAGGATTACTCCCAATCCTCTGCAACACAAGTCTGGGACTACCCCTTACTGGATAATCCCAAGTAAGATCACCCCACGGTTGGGATTAGCAACCGCACCACTAAGACGAAATAAAAGGGACATCTAGACAGGGATGACCTCACCCTGAAATGGGTGCTACCCACCTAGCCTTGCTGCATAACCCCTGATTTTCAGTCATTCCCTGTTGATGAGGCTTGAGGCTAAGCGTTACCTTTTAGATCGTTTCACTTAGAATGCCCATCGTCCACCTGACGATGTTCTGAAAGCATTCATCCATACAAGTCCGTCCAGGATTCGAACGGAACCAAAGGCACTATTCCTACTATATCCATTTTGAAAATATCCTCAGGATTAGTAGCGACTAGCCCTTGCACTTCACTGCTCCATCTTCAACTCCAAACTCGTTTTTTCGCGAAAACGTACAAACCGGATCGAAGTGGTTTCCGAGAAATTAATCCCGATCCCGGTCTCTTCGAAACGATCAACGCATTTGACCAATATTGATAGTCGGTTATTTAACTATCAATTAACATTCACAAACATCCATCAAATAATAAATAATCTTCCAAATTATTTATTAACCTCAAAATATCTTCACAAGATATATTTCTATTTTCAACCCTTTGAAAACAGTTTCAAACCATACTTTTCTCATAAAATAAATTCCCAAATATTTATTTCCACTGAAAACAACCAAGCACTAAACTTTAGATTTTTAAAAATAATTTAAAACTCTTTATTATAAATTATCCTTTAAAACATTTAAATTAAAAATTACTTTAATACTTTATTAAAAATATATACTATAGGAATATTTAAAATGAGGCTACTTTATAAAATATAAAATTAGATTTTCCCTTTTAAAACAAAATATCAAGTCACCTTCCAATAATTACTACTATAATCGATTTGAAAAATACTTACTTCAGAGTTTAAACATTTAGAAATAATAATTTTTTTAAAACATGCTTTTTGTAACGACATTAAAACTTTTAACTTATATTTAAAAATTTACTTTGAAACGATCTTGGCTATCTAGGGAAATATACTTCTCTTCAAATCCTTTAAAAATAAATCACTATTTATTTTTAAACAAGTTTTCCCATTCCTTTAATAAATTGCCCTTGTGAATTTATTCTTCCAAATATCCACTGATATATTACTTCATTCATTTCAAAATCCATTAATTTAAGACTTTATTCCTTAATTATGATATAAAATCCTTTAATTGAAAACACCAATTTCAGATTTTTTTTTCCTCCAAATTCCTTCTTTATTTTTTTTTATTTTTTTAAATAAACTCAAACCTTGGAATTTAAAATAAATTCTTTATTCTTTTAAATAATATCACTTATGTTTTTAAAATTCATTATTACTTTGTTTATTCAAAATTCCCTTTTTCCCATACTCGGAATTATTTATTAGAATTTTAAAATTTCTTTTATTCTTATCCAGTTCATTCTTAAATTTGTTCAAATTCTCAATGATTATTTTACTTAAAAATCCACTCTTTTATTTTCTTTCAAAAATCAAATTCTATATATTTTAATAACCCAGTGTACCGAAATATAGTCAAGCAAACTATAGCATTCAATACTCCAATTATCAATGATGTTCATCACAGAATATCGAATATTCATAACAGAGAATATTAAACAGTATAAATAATTTTGAGAAATCCAGTTGGATCCCTCCAACCCGTTTCCCTGCATCCACAGACGTTAGCACAATATAAAATACCAATTCCACTTCGAGGTGGAATATCGCGGTATATGGGTTTTAAATATAAAATCATTCGCTATTATGCGGCGCATAGGGTCTCATCTGCTATATAATGCGGGAAATCAATCATTCCAAGATGTATTATATACTATAGTATAGCACATCCAAAACAATTCAATCATTCAACCAAATATTTGAATTTTACTATTCAAATTTAAATACCAACCAAATGAGTGAGATTAACTCACCTTTGATTCCTGTTTTGCAACCCACTTCCAAACCGGCTCGCTTCTTTTCAGTTTATGACCTTGTATAAATATTTTGTATGGTTAATTAATATTTGAATTAGTCAATCAATTAATTACTATTTATTCATTTAATTTAGCTAATTATTTGGGTTTAAACCAATAATTTATTTTAAACAAATTTTCTTTAAATAAAATATTTTATTGACTAAAGTAATTAAATAAGTTAATTAAACAGGTTAATCACCCTAATACATATTTTTTTCTTCTCTCTGTTCTAAATTTTGAATCTTAACAGTAAGTTGATGTACTACATATATTTCAAATCTATATGTATCTAAATCTATACCTGATTGTTAGAATTTTTCCTCTAGATCTATATACATATTGATTAAATAAAATAAACGAATATATATATAAAACTGCTACCTTACTGCCGAACTATGAATGCGATCTCCAATCGCCAGAAGAACAACACTGTCACATAGATCGAATTCCCAAATTGCGACAAATCGTGATCGCGCCCACAACCTCACTACCACCATGCTGAGAATTCGATTGCTACCAAGAACCGCCAACTATTGTGCTCGAACCTGGAAACCCCAAACACGCGCTTCACCAATCCCCTTGACACCTCTTTGCCGAAATCGATGACGACCACCCTCGAATTGATCGACAACACTGAGCCTTCGATCCCACTGTCGCGCGCGTGCCCACGTGACAACCTCCCTTTCACCTCACATCGATTGTGAGCCTCCACGCTTCTTCGATTCCTTGTGAAGTTTGTCACGATTTACAAATCGTGCATTTACTTTTTTTCTCGAGCGAATTCGAATGAAGAAGGGAAAAGGGAAAGTAGGGTTTTCGGTTTTTTGAATGAATTTAAAGGAAGGAAGGAGTTTCATTCGGCAATTAATTTTTCCCTTTTGATTTTGTTTTACTGTATTCGATTTTTTTTTTGAAATGCTGGCCGACTTTTGAAAACAAAAAGGAGGAAAGATGCCTTTCGTGAAGAAGCTGCTTCACGTGGAAGATACATCTTGCTACAGTGACAATTGAAACGAAAGCTAAAAGTTTTGATGTAAAATTAATTTGACTGGTTAACTAATATATTAATTTGATTTAAATTTAAATTTAAATCGACTCGAATTACACAACCAAAAATCTCCACCTCCTATTGTAACGTGTCGCTAGGCGTTTATAATGTTAAACCCCTATTTTCAAACACAATGAAAAAGGTTTCGAGTCCTAAATTGATCGTATAGAGAAGATAGCTTTTCGGACCCAGTTATTATATTAAATTTCGATTTAATTTTCAGTGCGTTTGCCTCTCGTATGATCACACGACAACTCCAAATGCTACCAAATTTGAAATCCAATAATAATATAATATTACGGATCCAATGGAACTGGTTTCGTCAAATTCCAAGATCGTTCCTCGGAAGGCTATTTTTAAATGTCGAATTAAACGATATATTTTCAAAACTGAACAAATCACTTTTAACTTCAATTTTAACACTTTTACTATCTTCAGTATTATCAATATAAATTTTACAAACCTTTAAATTATTTTTAACAGGCTTAAAATTCCAGATTCAACATCTTACCCAATTTCCAATAATAAAATTCAATAATTAAATTTCCAAATAATGGTGATATTTGAAATTTAAGTTACAAATTAACTTTTAAATATTTAAAATCAATTAAATATCCCGATTTCAAATGCCTAAAAATTCCGGGTCGTCACATTCCTCCCCCTTAAAAGAATTTCGTCCCCGAAATTACTAGTTAAGAAGAATGATCCAATACCCATTACTATTTTCCAAAACCAAACAGTTTTATCAACTTGCCATAACATAGCTTTTATTAAAGACCTACTATTACTTCAACCAACTTTCCAAAACCTTCCATAGTTTCCAAATAACTTTACTTATTCAACCATTCAAATTTAAATTCAAACTTAATCTATCAAAACTTTCTAAAAAAATTTCTAACTCTCTAAATTTCCGAATTTTTTTGCCAACGTCTCCTTTGCGCGGCTAGCTCGGTACCACTGCAAAAGGCTTCTATGGGCTCCCAAATTCCAAAAGAAAACAAAAAGCCAAGTGGCAAGATCAAAAACCCAATCAAATTTCATATAGAAATTTAAACACATACCTTTTTAGTCGGGCAATTCAAATTTATCTTCTGAAATCAAAAACAATTTTCCTTTCCCTTTAAAATACCTGCATATCCTACTTAGCAATAATATCCAATCGTAGCTTTTAAAATCATTTTATACATTTCCTTACAGAGGTTTTCATATCTACTTCTATTCAATTTATCTTTAACTCTGAATATAAAATTTCATCTTTCATTTATAACTGATTCATATCATTATTTTAAATTAGTTTCATTCACTAGTTTATTTCAATTTCCAATTTGAAATCGTTTTGTCGCTAACAACAAATTTACCAAAAAAATTTCTAACTCCCAAAATTTTCAGAAAATTTTGGCAGAGTCTCCTTTGTACGGAGGAGCTTTTGCAATTTGACAAAAGATATAAATATATATACATCGACCCACCCGGTCGGAAAAACAAAAACAATTCATATTTCCTATTTTTATAGCGTAGGCATACCTTATTTAGCATTTTTAAGCAAGCGACTTATTTAATTAGCATTTTGCACAATCAAATCCAGCCCAACGGCTTTCTTGAACCTGTACTTACTCAATTAAAACATGTAAGTGCATATATATGAAGTTTAACAACATTTCACTTATTTGCAATAGTTAAACACATGAATTCTAAAAGCAATGCACACTAAACACTTTCCGTAAGCAATTTATATAGTTTTAATACTAATTCAACTGTTTTCAATTAATTCATATACCATTTTCATTCAATTTGAATGGTCTACAACCCACTTGCTTACATTTAATTCATTTTTAATGTGAAATAAACCTATATTATTTCAGTTGATTTAAAAATCAATTCTATTCACCTCTGTTATTACATTTACTTTCGTTTACGATAAAACGACTAATTTTCTATGCAAATTTGATGTTATTCATGCGAACAACAATTACTTAAGCTTATAACCATTTTAAATGGACTCCAACTCAATTTATTATTTAATTCCCTCTATTTTAATTCATTCACAACCATTTTATTTAGCTCGACACATTCTATTTCAATTTTATTCCTTTTCAATTTTATTCACAATCCATTCATTTACGTTTCATTCCATATTTGCCTTCATTTCATTCGAGACCATTTTATTAAGCTTGAACCATTCCATGCTTATATATTAATAACCATTTCCCAATTTAAATTTACCCAAGCTTTTATTTAATGGACTTTTACCCTTTTTCGAAGCCAAGCTTCCACTAATTTTAAACTTAAATTAATTTATTTCAAATTATTCAAATTTCATACTTAAGCTCATTTTCATTTTACAAATAAATTTTTCTTTTCAATTTAACCTGATTCTATTTCAATTTAACCTGATTCTATTTCAATCAAATCTCATTTCAATCTACAAATTTATTTGATTAGTTATTATAAATTATAAATTTCCAGATTCAATTCATTCTCAATTCATTTAATTAATTACAAGGCCATTTCAATTTATTCTCGCTCATCTGGGTTTTATTTGCAACTAAAACCATCCCTATTTTAATCCAATTTCATTTTATTTGGCAACATTTTGAATTATATTTACTTCACTAACAATTCAAGTCGAATTTGATTTATAACTTGAGTTCTATTTCCAAACTTCAATATTAACTCAAAAATTCAGCTTCTATTTAAATACATTAGGTTCCATTTACATATTTCATTAACTGATTTATTATCTAATTAGTTCTCCCCCTATTATAATTAATACTTGATTTTTAATCTCAAAATCTCTTCATTTAATTTTCTTAAGTTCAGTTTATTTTATAATTCAAGTTTGGATTTCCAAAACATCAAATAATATTTATTTTGAGTTTCCTATTCCACTTTTCAATTTTATAAGTCACAACTTATTATTTCACACATTTCCGTTCATTCTAGGCTTGAATATATTCATCTTTTATTTTTAACTCAAGATTTTTTGCTTATTTATAACCCAAGCATATTTTTATTCCATGGAATTTTAGTTCTTTAATAAGTCATTCTAACCCATTTATTCCAATCCAATTCTTATCCAACTTATTTCTTATCCAACTTACTTCCGTTGATTTAAGTAAGGATCTAATTCCATTCAATATCACCTATAACTCAACTGAATTTTATACCAGTTCAATTCTATTTTAACTCAGATTTATTTAATTCAATTCGATTCAATTTTCTTCCTCAATCCAAGTTAATTTCATTTTTTAACTTTTCACTTTAAATTTAAATTCCAACATTCAAAGCTCATATTTCCTTCCTCATTTAAAAACCATCTCAATTTATAAGCTTACAACCTATCTCATCAGGATTTTTAAACACCCGACATTTGGTTTCAAATCATTTTGAAATCTCCAACATCTCAAAATCACACTTCTCAAAGATTTAAACCAGTCCTTGTTTTTATTCCCAACAAATTTCCTTTGAAATTTCAAAAACAGACTGCTTCTTCTGAACGAATCAATTTGGCAACAATCCGTCACTTAGAAACTCGAAAATGAACATCGTTGATGCTGCAGTCATCACCGAAGTTATTTTCCAACGACTGAAGTGAGTTCAATGCTATATCCCTTCCCAAAATTTATTTGAAACAATTTCTTTTCAGAAATACCTCTAAAATAATAATGCTATTATTTATCTTCAAAACACTTCGAAAAACACTTCCAAAATCTCCGGGATTTTAAATTTTCAAATTATGGCTTAAATCAAATTTTAACTATAATTCATTTGTATAATTTATGCTCATACAAATTCCCATTTGATTATATTTCAATTTATAAATCACGTTTATAATTCAGATTTATAAATTTCATATTATAAATGAATTATATGTCCTTAGCCTTTGGTTATATTTTCAATTTCTGGTTAAATTTGTACACAATAATGATAATAATTTAATATTATCATTCCTAACATCCAAGCAACTATATGTTAGCTAAAATAGTTTACAAAAACTTTTCTTTATATCAAAATATATTTTTGGGTAAAATTATTTCATTCACCCACATTTAAAACAATATTGTGTCAATTTATCGTGTCAGGTGTTTATAAACTCTTCTCGAATAGCGGCCAACTTACTCGATCAGAATTCATATTCCACCCAACCAATAAGCCAACACAATATTAAAAACAATTTAAATTCACTATTTGCGCTCATATCTATTAATACGCTCAAACTCATTCAAGAGTACTACGGACTCTATTTTCAATGAGTAATCCCCACCAGAGCCAACGTTATCTCCAACCTAAGCTTTGATACCAACTGTAATGACCCGAAAATCCATACCCCTTGAGTCGACACAATTTTCTGTTAATCAACTCAAGATGAGCGGAAATGCAAACCATTTGGGTTAAAGAAGAAGAGGTAGAAGAAGAAAATAGGAAACAACATCAAAATCTATCCATCGCAGCGGAATAAATATAATAGATAATAACAGATCTTTACACAAAAGAAAAACTATATCCGTTTTATACATACATCACCAGAATACATCATTAGAGTTTAACGATATCAATAACATACAACTGGACAGTAATCATAACCTGTCCTCACACAACTGAGTACACAGCTAATCAACACAGCGGAATATATAAAACAAGTACAGAAGTACGTATCGTCATCCAGCTCGTCTCCTGAGCTCCACAGCAACGTATCATGTATTCTATAATACTTGGTCTGACCCGAGCATTACAGTTAAATAACACCCGAGTCAGTCTGGAATACTAGCGTGAGAAATCACACTCAAATTGATTATTAAAGTTTCAAAATCCTTTTGGAAACAAAAGCATCTCGTAAGACCACGCCACAAATAAACATGTCGGGTTTTTACTTTACGATAGCTAAAACACTTTTTATTAAATCCTCTGATATTATAATAGGGTCTATTTACAAATACTTATTAAAATAGCCGAAACTTTTACATTCATTAAATTCTAGCTATTAGCCACAGTCGTGGGTAATACAAACAAAAACCGTAAAAGGCACGTAGGGAGAATGGATTTCCAACTAAGGACTAGGCACTGGGCTACCATACGTGGCCTAGATCACTGTATCGAGGATTACTCCCAATCCCCTGCAACACAAGTCCGGGACTACCCCTTACTGGATAATCCCGAGTAAGATCACCCCACGGTTGGGATCCGCAACCGCACCACTAAGCCGAAATAAAAGAGACATCTAGACAGGGATGACCTCACCCTGAAATGGGTGCTACCCACCTAGCCTTGCTGCATAACCCCTGTTTTTCTGTCATTCCCGGTTAATGAGGCCTGAGGCTAAGTGTTACCTTTTAGATCATTTCACTTAGAATGCTCATCGTCCACCTGACGATGTTCTTAAAGCATTCATCCATACAAGTCTATCCCGGGTTCGAACGGAACCAAAGGCACTACCTACTATATCCATTTTGGAAATATCCTCAGGATTAGTAGCGACTAGCCCTTGCACTTCACTGCTCCATCTTCGACTCCAAACTCGTTTTTCCACGAAAACGTACAAATCGGATCGAAGTGGCTTTCGAGAAATTAATCCCGATCTCGGTCTCTTCGAAACGATCAGCGCATTTGGCCAATATTGATAGTCGGTTATTTAACTATCAATTAACATTCACAAACATCCATCAAATAATAAATAATCTCCCATATTATTTATTAACCTTAAAATATCTTCATAAGATATATTTCTATTTTCAACCCTTTGAAAACAGTTTCAAACCATACTTTTCTCATAAGATAAATTTCCAAATATTTATTTCCACTGAAAACAACCAAGCACAAAACTTTAGATTTTTTAAAAATAATTCAAAACTCTTTATTATAAATTATCCCTTAAAACATTTAAATTAAAAATTACTTTAATACTTTAATAAAAATATATACTATAGGAATATTTAAAATGAGGCTACTATATAAAATATAAAACTAGATTTTCTCTTTTAAAACAAAATATCAAGTCACCTTCCAATAGTTACTACTATAATCGATTTGAAAAATACTTACTTCAGAGTTTAAACATTTAGTAATAATAATTTTTTTTAAAACATGCTTTTTAAAACGACATTAAAATTTTTAACTTATATTTAAAAATTTACTTTGAAACGATCTTGGCTATCTAAGGAAATATACTTCTCTTCAAATCCTTTAAAAATAAATCACTATTTATTTTTAAACAAGTTTTCCCATTCCTTTAATAAATTCCCCTTGTGAATTTATTCTTCCAAATATCCACTGATATATTACTTCATTCATTTCAAAATCCATTAATTTCATACTTTATTCCTTAATTATGATTTAAAATCATTTAACTGAAAATGCCAATTTCAGATTTTTTTTCCAAATTCCTTCTTTATTTTTTTTTATTTTTTTAAATAAACTCAAACCTTGGAATTTAAAATAAATTATTTATTCTTTTAAATAATATCACTTATGTTTTTAAAATTCATTATTACTTTGTTTATTCAAAATTCCCTTTTTCCCATACTCGGAATTATTTATTAGAATTTAATAATTTCTTTATTCTTATCCAGTTCATTCTTAAATTTATTCAAATTCTTAATGATTATTTTACTTAAAAATTCACTCTTTTATTTTCTTTTAAAAATCCAATTCTATATATTTTAATAACCCAGTGTATCAAAATATATTCAAACAAGCTATAGCATTCAATATTCCAATTATCAATAATGTTCATCACAGAATATCAAATATTCATAACTGAGAATATTAAACAATATAAATAATTTTGAGGAATCCAGTTGGATCCCTCCAACCTGTCTCCCTGCATCCACAGACATTAGCACAATATAAAATACCAATTCCACTTTGAGGTGGAATATCGCGATATATGGGTTTTAAATATAAAATCATCCGCTATTATGCGGCGCATGGGGTCTCATCCGCTATATAATGCGGGAAATCAATCACTCCAAGATGTATTATATACTATAGTAGCATATTCAAAACAATTCAACCATTCAACCAAACATTTGAATTTAACTATTTAAATTTAAATATCAACCAGATGAGTGAGATTAACTCACCTTTGATTCCTGTTTAGCAACCCACTTCCAAACCGGCTCGCTTCTTTTCAGTTTATGACCTTGTATAAATATTTGTATGGTTCTTTAATATTTGAATTAGTCAATCAATCAATTACTATTTATTCATTTAATTTTGCTAATTATTTTTGTTTAAACTGATAATTTATTTTAAACAAATTTTCTTTAAATAAAATATTTTTAGCGACTAAAGTAATTAAACAAGTTAATTAAACAGGTTAATCACCCTAATACATATTTTTTCTTCTCTTTGATCTAAATTTTGAATCTTAACAGTAAGTTGATGTACTGCATGTATTTCAAATCTAAATGTATCTAAATCTATACCTAACTGTTAGAATTTTTCCTCTAGATCTATATACATATTGATTAAATAAAATAAATGAATATATATATATATAAAACTGCTACCTTACCGCCGAACTATGAATGCAATCTTCAATCGCCAGAAGAACAACACCTTCGCACAGATCGAATTCCCAAATTGTGACAAATCATGATCGCGCCCACAACCTCACTACCACCATGCCGAGAATTCGATCGCTACTAAGAACCGCCAACTATTATGCTCGAACCTAAAAACCCCAAACACGCGCTTTACCAATCCCCTCGCCACCTCATTGTCGAAATCGACGACGACCACCCTCGAATTGATCGACGACACCGAGCCTTCGATCCCACTGCGTGCGCATGCCCATACGACAACCTCCCTTTCACCTCACGTCGATCGTGAGCTTCCACGCTTTTTCGATTTTACACGAAGTTCGTCGCGATCTACAAATCGTGCCCTCACTTTATTATTTTTTCGAACGAATTCGAATGAAGAAGGGAAAAGGGAAAGTAGGGTTTTTGATTTTTTGAATGAATTTGAAGGAAGGAAGGAGTTTCATTCGGCCATTAATTTTTCCCTTTTGATCTTGTTTTACTGTATTCGAATTTTTTGTCTTTTTTTTTGTTTGAATTGTTGGCCGACTTTTGAAAACAAAAAGGAGGAAAGATGCCTTTCATGAAGAAGCTGCTTCACGTGGAAGATACATCTTGCTACAGTGACAGTTGAAATGAAAGCTAATAGTTTTGACGTGAAATTAATTTGACTGGTTAACCAATATATTAATTTGATTTAAATTTAAATTAAAATCGACTTGAATTACACAAAACCTAAAATCTCCACCTCCTATCGCAACATGCCGCTAGGTGTTTATAATGTTAAACCCCTATTTCGAACACAATGGAAAAGGTTTCGAGTCCTAATTCAATCGTATAGAGAAGATAGCTTTTCTGACCCAGTTATTATATTAAATTTGGATTTAATTTTCAATGCGTTTACCTCTCGTACGATTACACGACAACTCTAAACGCTGCCAAATTTGAAATTCGATAAAAATATAATATTACGGATCCAATGAAACTAGTTTCGTCAAATTCTGAGACTGTGCTTCGGAAGGCTATTTTTAAATATCGAATTAAACGATATATTTTCAAAACTAAACAAATCACCTTAAAATTCAATTTTAACACTTTTACTATCTTCAGTATTATTAATATAAATTTACAAACCTTTAAATTATTTTTAACAGGCTTAAAATTCTAGATTCAACATCTTACCCAATTTCCAATAATTAAATTCAATAATTAAATTTCCAAATAATGGTGATATTTGAAATTTAAGTTACAAATTAACTTTTAAATATATAAAATCAATTAAATATCCCAATTTCAAATGCCTAAAAATTCTGGGTCATCACATGTCTCGTTTGTAGTTTAATAGCATATCTGTTTCTCTTTTTGTCGCTTGATCATATTGTCTCATCACTGATTGTTTAAGCTATTTGTCATGAATCAAAACTTATGATTCAACACAAAGCCCTACCATCGATTCTTGTGCCTTTCGAGGGCATTGAAGTCATCAATACTATCAAAAGGTATTGTTTGTTTTAAATCTGTATTAAGCCGCTTTCTAAATGCTTTCAAAACGGTTATGGGTTTCATAGGCAATGGTTTCGAATGGGGTTTCGAAGCTATCCTTCAATATTTTAGATGTATGCTTTCGACTCTGTCGAAAGAGATGGTTTCGATGCCATCATAAGTTCCCTAATAGTTTTATTCAGCAAAGAATGGGTTCAAAAGAGATACTTTCGTTTATATTTGCTTTGACCTAAATGATATTTTAAAAGATAAACCCAATGACGTCGAAAGGGGGACTTTCAATGCTTTAGGAAGAGATACTTTCAATGGTTTCGAAGCTATGCTTCTAATAATTAATAAGTAACACTTTATTATATTCAAAAGGTTTCGAAAGAAGGTTATAAAAGACAGAAGCCTAATGTTTTAAAAGGAGATATACGCTTTTGAAGGAGGCTATCCAGTAAGGTTGAAAGCAAAATTTCGAAGGTATTGATTGTCTGAAGGTTTTGAAAGTATAGTTTTCAAAACAAATAACCCAATCTTGATCAAAATCAAAAGCATGACATATTAATAAAAAGTATTTTGAAATGGAACTTATGAAGAAGTCCAAATGGGTTAGAGGAATTAACCAAGTTATATTGTTTGCTTCTTCATTTATGTATATATTCACTTTATAATGAATCCAAAAACCATACTTTGGAAAATGGTAGAATAACCAGTTAGGTTGGCCGAGTAGTGAATAAATAAAGGATACTGGCAGGGGCCAATAGGTTAACAGTAAGCCCATGAAAACTATGTAAGGGAAAAGATATTGGCAGGGACCAATAGATTCATAGTTAGCCCATGAAAACTATGTATAATTAAAGATGTCGATTAGACAAGTTTATAGTAAGCTCACGAAAACTACGGATAATAAAAGAAAGATATCGACAAATAGTTAATAGGTTCTTAGTCAGCCCATGAAAACTAGGATAAAAGAAATAATATAGGAGTTACCAATAGGTTAATAGTAATCCCATGAAAACTATATAATTGGACAGGGGGTCCTTAAAAGTTTAACCGATTATTAGTTAGCCCATGAAAACTATTAGGTTAATAGTAATCCTAGGAACTATAATTATCATAGATAGTCAAAATAAATGGGGGATAGGTAATCCAGAATTGATTCAATTATTTTGCATATCATCACGTAATAATGTTATGAAGTGAATTAACCATTGTGGATGAAGGAGCACAAAAAATGGTTTATAAAAGTTTAAGATATTAGTGAGGGGAAACCTGTTCTACTAAGAGGCGTGGTCTCACTAGATATCTAAATGATTTGAGATGGTGTATTATTATTCATACCAAACTTTGTGTCTGATTCGAAGTTTATATTTTCCCCATAAATCTCGGATACACAATTGATTTTGAGTAGTTTGGGATTTGAGGTTTTCAGGCACCTCTTAAGATGAAAAAGCTTCCAGAGTCATGCAGAAGGCATGTAGTTATTTAAGTTTTTTCTCATGTGATTTCACCGTGTTATTTTGTTAAGGCAAAGTGATTTATTGCCTGTTATATACTCTGATCACCAAAGGGGCATCTTCATACGTCGCTCTTGGAGTATATTGTAATAATTATATTTTTTTTTGAACGTGGTTAATGTTGTTGGATTATGTAATTAATGTTGAAATGAGTTTGGAATGAAAAGTGAAAGTTGTTTTGAAATTTTAAATTTTTTCCATATCCATTTGTTTATGGTATATCAATTTATCTAAAATTACCGTATTTGGTTGTCGAGGATTAATAATTATGGATGGCTACATCATCTGTAGCCATTAGTTTTGGACCTCCAAGTGGGGTTGTTACAGAGATGGTGCGAATCATTTCTAGGAATGCCCAAGTTATTCTGGATGATTATGGTGCTTAAGTGCAAATGGTTAGAGTTGACTATGTGGAGCTGTATAGAGACTTCAAAAGTCTAGGAGGCATACCATTCCTTGGAACGAAGTCGGGTATGAAAGGCAAAATTGGATGGTTACTTCCAAAAGGATCTTCGATGACTTAGAGTTAGATGATAATATGAGGTAGAAGTTAACCTCTAGATAACTCCAAGGATGAAAAATGAACTAGTAAGTTCTCTATAGCTTCGATTCTCGAGGACCGATACTTGGGACTGGTTCATAGTTCTCATCGAAGAATAAAGATTTTATCATTGGGATGAGTGATAGTCTTGGGAAGGTATTGATTGGTCAGATTGACAAGGGCTTCAAGAAGATGATCAAGAAGGCTTTATAATGAGAGAGCTTGTACCCAGTGGAGAAAAGTTTTCCCGAACCAGCTGAATAGGGATAAACCATGGAAGCATATGCATTAATTGCTGTTTAGATTTCATTGAATGCTCCATCAATGAAAGAGAAGGGAAATGGCATTATCATTTGAGATGTGCTTTTTACTTATGGCATTTCCATACATATTTTGTTAACCTTGAGGTTTCATATTCCTTTATATCTAGAATTAATGGAGATATTAGGAGTGAGACTCAGATAGTTAACCAACCTTTGATTGAGACAAACATAGTTAAGGGCTCAGCTAGCGTACACATGGTTTGTTGAGAACCTTGCCATATTGAGTCATGGTGTTTGTTTATTTGCTATTAACTTGTTTTGGGGTTTAGTTGGGTTGGTATTGTGGTTTAGAAATGGACCGGCTGAAGGGGATATAGAGTAGTGGTGGATTGTGAGAGGCCGTTGACGACGATTAGGATTGTAGAAGAGCAAACATCGGTGATTGGCTGCCTATAGAGGAGGAGGATGGTTAGCTTAATTTCTATATTCGCTCAATATTCCACATGAAAAGTTGTCATCTGTGCCTGTAGCTAGGGGTGGGCATAAATCGCATCGCTATACAGAAACCTTCGCGTCGGACCACAAAAATAATGTGGAAACCCACGCCGAATCTTCTAATCGAAGTAAGTACCCTAACTCGAAATGATCCACATCGATACGGTTCGATTGCGGTTTAACGATTAAACCAGCCACATTATTAAACTGGACCGAACCAAAAATTTACACTAGTAATCTTATGATAAAAATTTAGGAAAATTCTATTTCCTTTTAGATTCTAAGACGTATGTTCTATTTTCAGTGTATGTTGTTATATCAATAATAATCTTTTTCATAAAGGAAGAAGTTATAGTTTTAGTATAATATTTTTCACTTTGTTTTTCAGATCAATGCTAAATATAATCTTATTGTAGTCATTTTACTTAATTATTATGCATCGATTAACGTAATGTTTGGTTAATCTATTGAAAAAACTCACATGTGGTTAAATGACAAATTGGAATATTTGTACAAAGAACAAGTCTTTCATTTCAGTATAGTATTGTGTGTTTTAACCTTTAAGTGTAAAAGCTTTACATAACTGTTTCCGTAAATAGACTATTGATAGAAGTAATTCTCCTATTTCATATTTAATATGAGTTCAAATTGGACCGCACTAAAATCAGACCGTATTACATTAAATCAGACCGAAACCGAACAGTTTAAAAGATTAATATAATGGTTTGTACTTTTGGTTAACTGTTTGATGCGATGCAGAAGCGGTTTGAGCTCCAAATGACACCAAACCGTCCTGCGCCCACCCCTACCTATAGCTAGAGAGTGTCCGGACATATTCTATGAGGTAATCGGATTACCACTATATGGGGAAAGAGTTAAATATCAAATAGGTCAGAGGAGGTAGACCAGTAGTTATGCCTTTAAGGCATATGATGCCTAAAGAGCTTAGAAAATTAAATGTGCGAGCGGATGACCGGTTTAGGTGATGGTTCATTTACGGGAGTATATATTTCAGTAAAATTAACCTATAGTGTTCGTCAGTAGGGTGGATGGATCTTTAGAGTTGTTTGTTGGTTGTTGTGAGCTAGATGAGATGACAAACAAGTTTCTACTTCCATTTATTGATAGCTTGTTCGATACTCTCTATTTCATGAGAGGAAGTATCCGACTCTTGATTAGGAGTTAAAGGCGACAAACCTCACTTTAGTTATGTGGACGCACTGTCTATTATGAGAGAGGTTCAGTTATTTAGTGATACCACATCATTGAAGTATCTCATCTCTAAGAAGGATCTTGATCCTTGCCAGTAGCGATGGTTAGAGTTCCTAGCCTCCTATGGATATGGCATTTCCTATACGGAGAAAGGGAAATGTAGTTGTAAATGTTCAAGTGGAAGACATATCAGTTTAGAAGTGATATTCCTAGAGTGGACATTGCTCGAGCATATCTCTGGTTATAACTTTAAAACTCAATGAGATATGATCAAAGGTGATGGCTAGTTTGACCATCAGAACTACTTTGATTTAGTGGATCGTTACCGGGTAGAGGCGTGAAGCTAGACCAGCTGATATTATTGCTAAGTTAGAGGAACAAGTAGTGTCTATAGAGGTGATGCAGTGCAGACCTAACTAAGGTTGTTGGTTTCATAGGGATTAGAGATTGTTTGTTCTTGAGTAGTGGGAACATATATCTATAGACCGCATCGATGGATAGTTGATGAATGAGGGATAGTGTGATAGCATTTGGGTCACAGTAGATTGGTTAATAAATAATTCTAGATTTTTATTCCTTAAGTCCATTAGAATGACATCCGTATTGTCGAGTTATATATGGATTGGATTGTGTGATTCCATGATGTGCCATGAGCATTGTAAGTAGCCGAAACCCAACGTTCGATAGTTGGATTTAGGAGAACTTACAAGAGGCATTTGGATATTTGACACCAAATCAACTAAATGATATCGAGACTGAAGCATGAACTTTGATACCTCATAGGCCTATTCGTACCGATGGATGTGGTAGGAAACATGTCAGGAGGGGTATAGTGGAGTAATAGAGGTTTAGTGGATTGAAAGCAAAACTGATAAGATATGAGAGACCGAGAAGAGCACAAGGACCGCTTTTCTAGAGCTCTTCACTTGGAGAGATTTTATTTTATCGTCGGCTTTCATATTGGATATCATACTCAATGTTTTTATACTAGATAGTTTTATTCTAGGATAGGCATGGATGTTACTTTTTGATAGTTGATCATATGTATGCATGTTTAATTTGATTGTTAGCATTTAAGATGATAGTCTATGTTTGAATGGTTGATAGGCATGTAGGATAGTTACGGTTTGATATAGCGTACTTATTTGAAATGATTTTTATATATGATATGGTATATTTAAAGATATGAGCTGTATATATATCTTTGTTGCTTTGGGATTTTTCCCGGATGTAGCCGTACAAAGGAGGTTCTATCGATTTTTTTTGAAGTCTAAGAGTTTTTTAGGGCCTAGAGGTTGAGAGACGTTCTCTGTGCTTTATGATTTTGAGAACGAAATCTTTTTAAGGAGGGGAGAATGTAACGATCCGTATTTTTAACAGTTGGGTATTTAAATAGCTAATTTATATATTTAATCATTAATTAAATGATTGCTCAAAAATATGATTTTTCACATACGGCCGAATCAGGACTTAAGACCTCTTCCATTGAGTTTGAATTGATGTTTCAAATTAAAATGAGTATAAGGATCGCTATATTTTGAGATGGGACAATTCGATGGCCAAAATGATCTTGAAATACACGAAAATAGAATCCCAAGGCCCAGTCTCATATGATGATGAGATTTGTACTGTTGGATCCAAAAAATGAGGTGATGTACGTAGACAAGTTTTATGGCGATCAGACGTGTCGTGTAGCTATATGGAGTCGAAATGTATAACCATTTATTTGAGAAATTAAATAAATGGGAAAAGAATTATAATAAATAGTATTCAAATCCTTTTCCCTCTTTAGCTCATTTGCATTTCTTTATTGCATTGAGAAATTTGTGGCCGAACTCTCATTCTTCCCTTCAAAAATACAAATCCCCAAATTCGCTCAATTAAAAATCGCAAAACAAAATCCAGTATGTTCGTATTAATGAAAACTTCAATCTCATACGCTCGACGCGATGAACGATCAACATAGTCGAGATTGATGTTTTCAAGTGGATCTAAGGTTTGACTTGGGCACTGCTATAGGTGGAGATATGAAGATCGAGGATCGTATTCATGTTTCTTATGCCAAGTGTCACCTTGCAGCATCACTTGGAGAAGCTCCGGTCATTATTTGCAGATCATGACCGTATAGAGGCTAGAAAGAGTGTAGTAAGTCACAATTGTATTTGGATGTTGGAGCTTTAATTTTTTGAGTCTAGATCGAGGAGAATGCATAGAGTTATGATTTATCAAAGGCGAATCTTGATTTCATCAACTATGAGCCGAGAAATTGAAGGGATTAGAGATCTGATGTGTACGGTTTTTTTTCCCGTGCACGTACAGGATATTAAAGATGTAGAAGGATTAGGATTAAAATGGAAATAAAGGATTTAGTTTAGTTAATTAATAATTTATTAATCTCAATTCTTATTTCGGCCATATCTTTTGCATACAAGGTTTGTTTTGGATGTGGTTTCTTGCATTGCGCTCGTGATGGCAAGACTACATTTGGTGCTGGTTTGGACATATTTCATTAAGGTTAGTGATGTTGTCTCTGACCATATTATGGTTGGTTGTATAGTATTAGACTGAATCTCAAGAATGAATTTTGATTTTAAAATGTGATTTTCTTATCCTTATATACCTGCTAGATTTTTATAAAAGAAAATAAAACTATTTTAAAATGATTTATAAAGAATATCATATATTTTCCATCGATGTACCATAATTTGGGAATTATTGAATTTGAGCTATTTTTGATATGATTTCCCACATTGGTTGATTTGGATGGATTATACATGTTATATGTATGCTATTTTGGACGTATGTTTGGTTGTTTGGCTTATTTTGGTTGAAAATGCCGATTAGCGATGATCGGATTTTGGGGGAATATCTTGTACGTTAGGGTTTTGCACACGCGGAAACGTAATAAATGAGATTAGTTATAGAGGAGGGTTAAGATATGTGTTGACAGATTTGAAGATAGAGGATAAGGCTTTGGGCTTTAGGATGGATGCCGAACGTTTCTCCTAAATTTATACTTATTCGTTTGATTAAGTACAAGACCAAAGTGGTTAGTATTGACCATTGTTGAGTGGTCAATGGCCATCACTATTGTTAATCAACAATTTAGCCGATCTTTGGCTGGACGTTGATGAGATTTTGTGGTGTGCAATTTGAAGATTTGTTCATGCGACCGACTTGGAGTCTTGATGTTATTGCTCTACGGGTGAGTGATTTGGATGGTGAGGCGATGGTGTGATGCTTCGATATGAGAGTTGGTCCCAGATATTGGCTCATGCCGGGAGTAGGTTCCGAGGCTGATTGCTCAGGACTCTGTAAACCATGCTAAATATGTTGGTTTGTTAGCATCACGAGGGATGGTATCGTACAACATGATGGACTAGTATCTTCGGTTTTTGGCTCATTGGGTAGCAGGTGCCGAGGATTAGACACTCCATTTCTTCAGTTTGTGGCTCGTGAGGATAGAAGGTACTGAAAAGGCTTGTGGTGGGAGTCATGAAGTAGAGGAACATGGGTGGTGTTCCTCATGGATAGTGGAAATTAGATTGAGCAAATAGGGCTCAGATCCGGATTGAGTGAGTAGAGCTCGATGGATGTGCATATGCTAAGGAATCGATAATGACTCGGATTTGGAATATAGTGTGTAATGAATATGTAAAAGTACAAATTAGTTAATGTTTGTGAAATATTAATTATAAAATTTTGTTTGATTTATTTGAATTAGTATTTAATAGAGTGCATATATAAAAGTTTTATATGTATATATCGATATACGATATCAATAAACATTTAAATTAGATTTAAAATGTGCGAATACCGATTAAAGTTGGAAATATGTGTAGGCCTATTAGCCTACTAATTTGGCCGGCCATGATGGGAGAGGAAGGGGTTATGATATTTTATTTGAAAACATGAGTTTGAATTGGTTTAAAAGAAGAGGTAAAAGTGAGATCTTAATATACTATTTTCTCTCCTTTTCTTTTCTTATATAAACTCAACACCTCCCTCATTTTCTAGTTTACTCTTCAACCTTTATCTCTTCTAGCTTTGGCCGAATATAATTTTCCTCATTCTCTCTTTATTTCTAGTCCAAAATCAAATAAAACCGAACACAATTCACGGTATGGTGGTCACTTTGGTTAGCAGCTTTTTTGAATGAGATTGAATCCAATTCAAGGAGCTTTTTTGATTTAGCATTCAATGTGCAATATCAAGGCTGCAACATAGGTAACATCTGATCAATAGTTCTTTATTTATATGGTCAGTAATATTATTATATTTGCATAGATTAGAATTGCACATTACCATGAATTTATATATTTGTTATTGTCAAATCTATATATGTATGTACTAATTTTTTTGAGCATAATTACTTTTGTCCATTTAAAATAAATAAAAAATTCGAAGGTAAAATCAATTTAAAAACATTTTTAAGTTAAAATTTGAATTTTAAATTATTGCTAAATAAATAATGTATATTTATAAATGTATTCAATAAATATTATACATGCATGTTTTGCAATTTTGTGTGTATGTGTCTATGTTAGGGAAAAATTAATTTTGATATTATATATATAACCAAAATTATAACATTAATATATATATTAATGTTTTAAATTATATCGTGCTAATTTACGTAAATATGAATAGATATATATTTTTCAAAATAAACTCCATTTGGAAAATATAATTATAAAATTTATTTTATAAACCCATATGGAAATTTAAATTTAAAAAATTGTATTTTAATCCTCTTGGATTACGTAAAATAAATTGATTTTGTCAAATCATTTCAGTCATATATATATCCGGTTTTATGTAATTTTGAATAAAAAATTTATTTTTAATACGTGTTAAGGTGTGTGTGTATTTATATATCGAATAAAAAATATTTAACTTGAATTTGAAATTTATATAATATATTATGTTGGATCAAGATCTTATTCAATTTTGGTTGAATTTTTATTAAACTATTTTAAATATTGAATTTTGAATTGGGTTTATATTTTAAATTTATAAATAACTACTATATATATTTACTAGTTATATATATATATATGTGTGTGTGTGTGTGCGCATATATATAAGTATATTTTACATATATCAATTTCAAAATTGTATTAGATAACAAATACGTATATAAAGTGTATGATGTGCCCGTTGCGGTGTAAATTCCAGTACTTATATATAACATATTAAACCATGTACACATTATATATTGCACGTGCACTTACATGTATATGTGTATTTGCTACACATGAGCACATTATATATATCACATATATAAACAAATAAACTCTTTATATTAATTAGTTAAATAAAATAAAGATTGGATTTTAAATTAATTTAGACTTCAAAGGTCTAATAAGATCTAAAATGGTTAAAAAAATAAAAATCACCCATTTGACCTACTACGTACTGTCCTAGTTTCAATACATCTCTTTAAGGACTGTCCATGTGCGAAGAAGTGCTTTAACTATGATAAACCTGGGTATATCAAGAAAGACCATCTAGAACTAACTAAAGATGGGAAGGTGGTGAAAGATTATGCACTAAATGTTATACCCAACTTGTTGAGTGCTCTATCAATGAAGGAGAAAGGGAGGGGCATCAAGATCCAAGGTATGCTTTTTATTTATGATACACTTGTTTATGTTTTTCTTAATACATGGGATCACACTCATTTATAACTAATGACTAGGTAGATAGATTAGGATTATGATCTGACCTACTAGGCAGACCTTTGGTGGTGTCATATCCATGGGAGATCCGATTGATTTGGGTATGGTTTGTCATGATGTTATTTTATCGATTCATGAATGCATGCTTGCTTGTGATTTATTTGTGCTTTGTTTTGTCGGGTTTGGGATTATTATAAGGATTTAGTGGCTTTAAATGTATAGGATAGTACTTGACTGTGAGATGTTATTGATGACAATAGGGAGTGACGATGGGTGTAAGCTAGAGTTTAGCTGCATGTTTGAGGATGTGGTGATGGATAGCTTTTCATATTCGCTCGAGATCCCATACGATGAGTTGTCATCAATACATATTGTTGAATATGCTAGTATATGATTTTTGTTTGATGATAATAAACATACATATATATTAATATTCATTTAAATGTATTATTATTGTACTATTTTATTTTTCATATAATTAAATAAATATTTGCTGAATAAAATAAATAACACAAAATTTAATTTCAAATAGATATTTTATTCAAACAAATATTTTATTACAATTTTGAATAGTACAAACTTGTGCTCCCACTACATATATACATTTTTCAATTACAATACAATTTCGATTACATCACAAATTTCACTTTACATTGTTCACCTCACTACATATCACTCATTCACTAGCATTTTATTTTCGACTTTTCTCCAACCCGAATCTAGCATCTGAATTATCTGCATAATAAACACTGACGCAGTAAAATTGAAAAAGAAATATTTTTGCAATGTAAAATAAAATGTGTGTTTTTGAAAATATTATATGCCTCAGTTATTTGGGTTGTTCGTCATTATTTATTTTTGAATTCATCTATAGGAACAACTTGTGACATGCATAGCTTATCACTGCACATGCCACAAGACCGTGCACACCGATATACACTTGATAAAACTACAGGGACAGGTGAGAACAAGGTCAAACCTATCCAAAAGCTAGGATAAACTCAAGTGCAGTACAAATAAAGTCATAATATGAGCACAAGGTGAAACCCGAGCCGAAGTTAGGTTCAACTCAAGTGAAATATAAATAAAGTCACGACATGAGTACAAGGCCAAACTCGAGCAAAGCTAGGTTCAACACAGGTTCAAAAAATATGACAACTGCCTCAATCATATGTATAAAATGTGCATGAAACATTTCATTTACAACATAGCACAGAAGGGATGGCACCAAAAATGGATGAACAAAGGCATGAATTAAGACAGCAGCTCAAATGAGCAAGTGCGGACTCAAATATCAATGGCATCAGGGTGACACACACGTACATCAGTGTAGAGCACGACATGATCAACCATTCTACATGTTCAGGCATCAAGTACACCAAACAAAAATAAAAAGTGACGCAACATTGATGCCAGAGAATCACTAGTGACAATATAGGATATAGTGAAGCAGTAAACAACAAATGCAGTAGCAATATGAGATACAATGGAAGCAGTTCAATATGCAAGCAAGGCTACAACTCCAAGCAGACCACACAAGAACATGTAAGCAAGTGTGTCAACACAACCAGACTCAACGAATTATCACAACAACTACACTATACATACATATACATACATGTACATACACCCCCCCCCCACACACACACACATTCAATCAAGCTCCACATAAAACTAGATTACATGAACACACTAGACTTCAAGTCAAACAAGGACAGAGGAAACACGGTAGTAGTCAGAGCAGTGCAGATCAACCTAGGTGAAATGAATGCACATGATAACAAACTCAACCATGCATGTTCAGACATGAACATAACTACGCAAGTGGCGATAATCTACCAGAGGCCACAATAAATGGTCAAACTATAGAACAAGTGAACATATACTAGTAATCGAGCAACGAAGCAATTAACGAAAATTCATAACTATTGGTTATAGTTTTAACAAAGTCAAGGTCGAAATCAATCAGAGTTTATCAAGTCAACTTTTATCTCAACTAAGCAAATTCAAATACCATAAACGAAGGTGTAAGAATTATCTCAACCTTTAAATAACAAAGTCAAAGCCAGGTGATACTAAGTTGAAGTTAAATTTTCACAAAATCAAAGTTGGCTGAAGTAAAAAAAAAGAACGAAACAATTCAACTAGGATTATGAAAATTTGAATACATCAGAAGTGTATGAACGAAAAATGAAAAAAATCAAACATGCAATGGTAATCAAGCAAGGACATCAGAAAAATAATCGAAATTGAATTGGCCAGGATCAATGTCAAGCAACCAATCAAAATCGAACGGCCGAGCTAAAATTATCAGACGAATTCAAATAATATATTCAATCGAAAATTTAGGGATTAAACCCTAAAAATACCATCAGCATCATCGACATACAGAGCAATCGAGTTCAAGCATATCAACAAGAGTAACAAAGGAAATCACATACCAATTCAAATGGAACTCGATGAATTGAAGCAGCTGTTTGCAAATCAAAGAGATGATCGTTCGAAAAAGAAATCAACGGTAAATATCTTTTCAATCGATCAACTAGTATCGGCAGTTTTCATTTTCCAGAAACCTAATTTCTCGTAGAGGAATGAAGATATATTGAAGAAGAAACAATGCAGCCATTTTCACAAAGCAAGGATACGGGCTGAAGAAATAAACAGAGAAAATGGAAATAAGTCATAATTTTTTCTTTGTGCTGACTATAAAATCTTTAGGCTTTAAACTTTAAAATTAGGGTATTTGTTTTGTTAGTTTTTAGTTGTTTTTATTTTGTAATCTACTTTTAAACTTTTATAAAATTCTAGTCGTGTGACTAGGGGACAAGCTACGGTGGTGTATATCGAGAATTCACAACTCAGTGGCTGAGTTGTGGTAGGGTTTTGAGCATAGAGTTAGGTTAGTCGGTAGTGCGTGTTGCAAGTTTACGTGTATAAGCGTCTGACTACTTAATTTCTAATAGAAACCTAGGAAGCAGAACGTAGGCAGGGTTTTGCCGAAGCTAGATAAATCTGTGTTGTTCTATTTCTGCTTTTATTATTCTGCTATTTATCTGTGCTGCAATTATTTTATATATTTCCGCATTAATTTTTATAATTATTAGTATCACCCTATTCACCCACCTTTAGGGTGAAATCTATCGTACAAGTGGCATTAAAGCGAGGTTAGTAACAAGGATGTCTAACCCTTGTTGCAAATCTAGCAAGAGTCAGTCTAATATTATTCCTCTTATTTTTGATGTAATAGATTTTTTAAATTAGAAAGTAAAAATGGAATTTTATTTAAAATCTGTTAATTTTAAATGTTGGGATATTACTGAAAATGGGTGTGATATAGTAGACGAGAAAAATACTTCGATTAATGCTCTTGCTATGCATATACTATATTCTCATACTAATCAAAATAATTTTAAATTTTCTCTCATTGCGAAAGTGCACATGAAATTTGGAATACTTTTGATGCAATATATAGTGCAAAAGTCAACAACGGTGGGAAATCCACCACAATCGACTCAGTTAAAGAAACGTAGTTAACATCATTGGCAAAAGGCAGAAGTGATGAAGATTTGATAGCCGATGAGATAAGTGATTTTCCATTCAATGATTTAGTTCTCTTATGCAAAAAATTAATTGAAAATAATAAAGCCCTTGAATTGAAAAATAATAAGTTGGAAAGGGAATAAGCTAAACTTCATCAGAAAAATATGGATTTGGAAAATGAGCTTAAAAATATTAAGAAAAATAAAAATTCTAATTTCAAAAGGTGTTGAACCATGAAAAGGAATTTTCCCATTTTCATTAAAACTTTTAAAAGTTAGAAAATAAAATTTTAATTCGAGAGAAAAATAAAGCTATGTTGATTTGTAAAAATAATATTTTGCGAAAAGAGTTGGATAGCTTTAAGAAGTCAGAAAATTATAAATGTGCAATTTTTGAAAAGAAATTAAATGAGATCAATAAAAATTTCTGAATCCTTGAAAAAGAAAATGGGATTCTGAGCAAATCTGAGATTGTTCGACTAATTCACGAGTTTGAAAACAAGATTGAAAAAATCAAAGATTTTGAAAAAATTGAATTTAAAAAATTACAACTTTTGAAAATAAGATTCTAAAATTTAAGAATAAAATTAGAGAGCTTCAAAATAAAAATATGCGATTAAAAATGAATAGTTTTGAAAAGAGAGATAGTACCGTTAGTTGTTGTTCGAAGATAATAAATGAAAATAAACTTTTAAAATCCAAAGTTAATAAACTTGAGTTGGTAACTCAAAATTTTTTCATTAGAGATAAATTGTTTAATATGCTCTTAGAAAATCAACTCTTCGAGAATATAAGGAAAGGTTTTGGATTTGCAAAAGTCTCAAAATATGAACAAATGACTAATAACACTGTTAAGGGGAAAAGTGTGATACCCAAATATGTAAAGTATGGAAATATTGGACATGGAAAGAATAATAGTCGAAATATATACAAACATAAAACCGTTAAACAAACATGGATTCCAAAAGGTATGAATATAAACGGTTTGAAATTTAATCAAATTTGGATTTCCAAGGGTACAATTGTAGATGCTAATGGTTTGTTATACAGACAAATTTGGGTACCAAAATCTTCAATAGATAATAATAGTGGTCCTCCATCCAAAGTTAGACCACTTGCATTCTCCAAAATTTAGACACATAAGTGGGCTAAGGAACAAATTTAACGGAGACAAATTTCGAGTTGTTCTAGAATTTAAATGTTCCTTAGCCTACAAATTTTAGATGGAGATCATCGTATTTTGGATATCACGACATCAAAGGAAAGTGAGCTATGATCTCTCAACTCGATTATGTTCACATATTGTTAATTATGTTTTGATCCACATTGTTGAAGTATTTTTGCCATATCTTGGACATCCCAACTTTGATTTATTCTTGAAGTTCTAAAAAGCTAACCGATAATGTTACAACTTTTTCTTAGCGATTTACTTTTGAATGACAAGAAAAACTGCTTTGACGAATCTTTCTGAATGTGGGATTACTTTATTTGTACTTGGTATAAATGGACGTGCAGGAAAATTTAAGTGTTGAGGAGCACACATTTTTCTTATATACCACAAAACATCACCATGAATATCTCAAATACAAGTGGTATTTAATATCATCTCATGTTAAAATTATTTTTGCAATTATATAATTATTTATATTGATTTTCATCTTGAAGTTATTTTCACAAAACCCCCTTACAGAAAATTGATTTTCACTTATTTTAATCTTTGAAATCATATTTATCTAATGATAACCTTGAGTTAAAGGGGAATTTAGATGAAGGTTACATTTGTAGCCTAGTTGATAGAAAAAGTATTGGTGGAACTAGTTTTTTGTTGAGACATTCATAAGTTGCATCACATTTTTAGAGAAAATATCTAAGATATTTTTCATTTCAACTGATTTTCAATTAGCAGACATTTTCTTTTATAAAACCCCAACCAGAAAATAGTTTTTTTTGTTGACCTTGTTTCAGATTAGTCATTTTAGGAAATTTGATTTTATAATTATTTTTGGATTTAATCTTAAATGATTACATTAACTAATTCGATTCCTATTGATTATCGAAAAGATAAATAGTGATTGAAAATGTGACGAGTGATGATATTAATCATATATTATGACTTGAGACAGTATGTTTAGTAATTTTCTTTAAAAAAATTTAAAAAAAGATTTATAATAACTTTTGTTGGTAAAATATTCCATGACCATCTCTACTTCTATCATATTTCTAACGACAATCACTCATCAAAATCCAATATAGTATGTCAATATATGATATTTTTAACAAGAAATTATTCGTTTTTACTTTATTTATTTTTTAAGAAAAGCATCCGAAGTATTCACTCTCGTTTAAAAGTCCTCATGGTTATGCATTAGTGAATTACTTGAAATTTTTTATATGTGCTTTCATGCTCATTTAAAAGTCCTCACGGTCATGCATGTATGGAACACATATCAAAATCGATTATTAAATAGACAAGTTGATTCTTATCCTATTTAAAAATCCTTATGGTTATACATGGTTAGAAGATGCTTGAAATTCATTTTTTATAAAAATTAGGAATACTACTAATCTCATTTAAAAGTCCTAACGGTTATGCATGGGTAGTAGATATTCAAATTCCTGATATAGATGTACCACAAATAGACACAACTATATGGTTTTATTTACCGACATCATCCCTATCATTCTAAAGTGGAATATGCACCTAATAGAGTATTTATGATTTTTGTTTGATTTTTTTATTGAAGTTCACCCTTTTGGGTATTAATGTTGTATTAATGTCTATCACTTTATTTTATTTTTCTAACACCATTACTCTTTTGCTGATAACAAAAGGGGGAGAGAAAAGTTAAGATTTTGGCAAATAAAGGTCAAATATTTTGCATATTCCCATACAGGTTCATTCGCATATTTTTATTTATTTTCATGCATATATGAATGGGGAGCTTTGTTGTAGAGAGGAAGCATTCAAATAGGGGAGCAAACAGAGTTCATCAATGACCAAATACATTTAATAAATTTAAAAGCTTAAATATATGTTTTTTATCATCAAATGGAAAGATTATTGAATATGCTAGCGTATGATTTTTGTTTGATGATAATAAACATATATATATATATATATATATTTAAATGTATTTGTTATTGTACTATTTTATTTTTCACATAATTAAATAAATATTTGTTGAATAAAATAAATAACATAGAATTTAATTTCAATCAGATATTTTATTCAAACAAATATTTTATTACAATTTTGAATAATACAAATTTGAGCTCTCACTACATATATACATTTTCAATTACAATACAATTTTGATTACATCTCAAATTTCACTTTGCATTGTTCACCTCACTACATATCACTCATTCATTCGTATTTTATTTTCGACTTTGTTACAACCTGAATCCAGCATCTGAATTATCCGCAAAGTAAATACTGATGCAGTAAAATTGAAAAAGAAATATTTTACAGTGTAAAATAAAATATGTGTTTTTGAAAATATTATATGCCTCAGTTATTTGGGTTGTTCGTCATCATTTATTTTTGAATTCATCTATAGGAACAACTTGTGACATGTATAGTGTATCACTACACATGCCTCATGGCCGTGCATACCGATATACACTAGATAAAACAAGAGGGACAGGTGAGCACAAGGTCAAACCCAACCAAAAGATAGGATCAATGCAAGTGCAATACAAATAAAGTCACGATATGAGCACAAGGTCAAACCCAAGCCGAAGCTAGGTTCAACTCAAGTGTAATATAAATAAAGTCACGACATGAGCACAAGGTCAAACCCAAGCAAATCTAGGTTCAACACAGGTCCAACAAATATGACAATTGCCTCAATCATATGTACAAAATGCGCATGCAACATTTCAGTTACAACATAACGGAGAAGGTATGGCACTAAAAATGGATAAACAGAGGCATGAATGAAGACAACTGCTCAAATGAGCAAGTGTGGATTCAAATATCAATGGCATCAGGGCGGTGCAACAGTGGTGACACAGACATACATCAGTGTAGAGCATGACATGATCAATAATTCTACATCATGTTCACCAAATAAAATGAAACATTGATGCCGGAGAATCACCAGTGACAGTATAGGATGTAGTGAAGCAGTAAACAACAAATGAAGTGGGAATATGAGATACAATGGAAGAATTTCAATATGCAAGCAAGGCTACAACTCCAAGCAGACCACACATTAACATGTAAGCAAGTGTGCCAACACTACCAGACTCAACAAGCTATTACAGCAGCTACACTATGCATACATATATACACATTCAATAGAGCTCCACATAAAACCAGACTACATGAACACACTAGACTTCAAGTCTAACAGGGACAGGGGTAATACGACAGTGGTCAGAGCAGTGCAGATCAACCCAGGTCAAATGAATGCACATGATAACAAACTCAACCATGCATGTTCAGACATGAACATAACTGCAAAAGTGGAGATAATCAACCAATGGCAACAACAAATCAATAATCGAACTATAGAACATGTGAACATGTTCTAGTAATCAAGCAACAAAGCAATTCACGAAAATTCGTAACTATTGGTTACCGTTTTAACAAAGTCAAGGACGAAATCAATCAGAGTTTATCAAGTCGACTTTTATCTCAAGTCAGCAAATTCAAATACCATAAACAAAGGTGAAAGAATTATCTCAATCTTTAAATAACAAAGCCAAAGCCAGGTGATAAAAAGTTGAAGTCAAATTTTCACAAAATAAAAGTGGCCAAAGTCAAAAAAAAAAATGGAACAATTCAACCAGGATTAATAAAATTCGAATACATTAGAAGTGTATAGAGCAACATGTATGAGCGAAAAATCAGAAAATCAAACAAGCCGTGGTAATCAAGTAAGGACCTTAGAAAAATATTCAAAGCTGAACTGGTCAGGATCAATCACAAGCAACTAATCAAAATCGAAACGGCCGAGCTAAAATTATTGAACGAATTCAAATAATATATGCGATCGAAAATTTAGGGAATTGAACACTATAAATACCATCAACATCATTGACATACAGAGCAATCGAGTTTAAGCATATCAACGAGAGAAATAAAGGAAATCACATACTAATTCAAATCGAACTTGACGAATTAAAGCAGCCTTTTGCAAATCAAAGAGATGATCGATCGACAAAGCAATCAATGCTAAAAATCTATTCAATCGATCAACTATTATTGGCAGTTTTCAATTTCCAGAACCCTAATTTATCGAAGAGGAACGAAGATAGATCGAACAAGAAACAAGGCAGCAATTTTCACTAAGCAATGATATGGACCGAAGATTAAACAAAGAAAAGGGAAATAAATCACAAATCTTTAGGCCGACTATAAAATCTTTTGGGCTTTAAATTTTAAAATTAGGGTTTTTGTTTTGTTAGTGTGTAGTTGTTTTATTTTGTAATCTACTTTTAAACTCTTATAAAATTCTAGCCGTGTGACTAGGGGATGAACTATGGTGGTGTTGTTCGAGAATTCGCAACTCAGTGGCTGAGTTGTGGTAGAGTTTTGAGCATAGAGTTAGGTTAGTCGATAGTGGGTGTTGTAAGATTACATATGCAAGTATCTCACTACTTAATTTCTTATAGAAACCTTAGGGGCAACAAGTAGGCAATGTTTTGCTGAAGCTGGGTAAATCTTTATTGTTCTATTTCTGCTTTTATTATTCTACTATTTATCTATGTTGTAATTATTTTATATATTTCCGCATTAATTTTTATAATTATTAGTATCACCCTATTCACCCTCCCTCTAGGATGAAATCAATCCAACACATATTTCAAGGGAGTATCCTGATATTTTTGAGGTGGTTATGGGATTACCACCATATAGAGAAATTGAGTTTCATATCGATTTAGCGAAGGATGTTAGATCATTTGCTACGCCTTTGAGACAGATTGAACCCAAAGGGCAACGAGAACTAGAGGTGGAAGTGAATGATTTACAGAGGAAGTGATTTATTTAAAAGAGTACTTCTGAGTGGGGAACATTTGTAATATTCTCCACCAATATGAAAAACTCTTTGATAATTTGTGTAAATTATCATG
Organism: Allium cepa; assembly: GCA_030765085.1. Taxonomy (NCBI): domain Eukaryota; kingdom Viridiplantae; phylum Streptophyta; class Magnoliopsida; order Asparagales; family Amaryllidaceae; genus Allium; species Allium cepa. The sequence continues at coordinate 450,549,967 of CM060931.1, forward strand.
AGCTGAGTAAAGTGACAAAAAAATAAGTATCATCTTCCATGTATAGACGAATTGTTTGATCAGCTCCACAGTGCGAACGTATTACTCAGTTGGATTTAATGATGGGTTTTCATCAACTTAGAGTGGCGAGGGATAGTGTGTTGATTACCACTTTACAAAAACCAACAAGTTTTTATAAGTGGTTGGTTATGCCGTTTAGGCTAAATAATGCATTGAAGTACTTCGTTGATCTCATGAATCATGTTCTCAAATCGCATGTAAATTAGTTTGTACATGTAAATAACGCATTGACCAACTTTAATTTTAGGAATATTTAACTAATTTTAAATATTCGATTAATGGTTTTAAATAAATGGAAAATCAATTTGGTAATAAAATAGATTTATATTATTTTTCCATAGTTTTTATTTTTGAAAATGTTTAAATTAGCGTTTGATGTGATTTACGACAAACATTTGTATTTTTGAAATTTTACAAAATTTGATAACCAGCGTGTTTTGTGATCATATCACTTTTTTGTGCATGATCATATTTTTATATCTGTCGTTCGTCGGTTCGTACGAGAATAAGATATTGTGTTGCGGAGTACCATAAAACTTTTCTTGTTCAATCCTTTTCAAATTCAAATCAATTCAAAATTTTGAACATGGCATTTAATATTGATTTGTTGATTTGATGGGTGGAGTGTAAATTTTATTTAGCTTGTAGGTTTTGGCTAGCTTGGGTTCAAAGTAAAATATTTGATTTTGAATATAAGTATATCATTTCACCTCATTTTCACTTCACCTATTTGGTTCTGCCTCTTTCTTTCCTTCTTCTTCTTTTTTCCTAAGTTCCTGTAAATGAAAGCAAAGCCCCACCCACCTTCAAAAATGTATGCCTTAAATTCTACACACAATTAGCAAATTCTTTGAACATAAAAGTTGTTCATTTCCACCTTTAGTAGTTTAAAAGTAATAACAACTCGAAGTTTCATCGAGTGTAGTAATGGGTTTGGCCAAAATCAGTAGATGTCGAGAAAGGTCGGTTTTTCAAGGAGCATAAATGGGATATCGGAGAGTATGGATGGGTTCGTATGGTCGAGTGGAGATTTTTGTAGTTGATCTGGTGATTTTTGGTGTCTAAAGTCGCCATGGGAAGGAGATGATCGAATTTTGATCATCTTTGAAATTCTAGCAATGTTAGATGGGCTGGGAAGGAACAATGAGTGCTGGGACGAAGCTCAGGGTTAGGCTAAGACGTGGGTGCGATCGAAGGTGGTGTGGTGGACCATAGTGGGATGGCAAGATGATACAGGGTTTCGACTTGTTGGTGTTTTGGAATTAGGTTTTGATGGGAGGGCGGCGATTTTGGGAACCACGTTGTTAGAGGTTGGGATGGAGGGTGTGGTATCGGACGGTGGTCGTGGTGGCAGAAGCAGCGACGGTTGAATGTGGATGTGGCAGCGGTGGACATGGATTGGCTGAGCAAGCATGTGTACCAGTGTACTAGAAGGGCGTAATATTTTGATTTGGAAAGAAGGCGGGTTTCTGTAAATGTTGGATTGATTAGGTGTTTGGCTCGTGTCCATTTCCTTTAGGTAAGATTAAGTTTAAAACTTGTTTGTTTTTAAATAAAAATAAATCAAGTATGTTGAAAAATAAAATAGCCATATCTCCCTCATTTGAAATCCAATTAACCTATAGATTTTTAGTTAGACTCGTATAGGCGAATATAACGTTTCGTATAAATTGTTAACAATTTGGATGAAGTATACATTTATGATAAAATAATGGTGATTTGATATAATTACATTATTTAAATAATAATGAGGTTAAATTAATTTTAATTCAATGTTGATATCAATTTGGCCAAATAAAAAACCGTTCTGCTATTATAAATAAAACTGATTATTCTCGACATCTACATAGTAGAATAAAATACCATTCTACTATAGTTAAATTAAATAGATTATTGCTGACATCTGTTTAGCAGAATAAATCCTCATTCCGCTATTATATAAATTTGGACATTTAATATATGCCAGTTGATTTATATGGGATAAATGATATATTAACTATTAATGGTTAATTATGGATTTGATCTATGTATATGTTGCTTATGTAAATACTAATGTTGGCTTAGAAAGTTAAATTGGGATAAATAGTATCTATTTTAAGCACCATAGTGGTCGTTAAGCCACTTTTTGAATGTGAAAAGTTGGATTTAAATTAAGTTAAAGTTAATTAATTATTTTATTAATGATGTTTTAAAGTTAATTAATTATTTTATTGGTGATTTTTAAAGTTAATTAATTATTTATTAATAATGTTTTAAGTTAATTAATCATTCATTTATGATGTTTAAAGGCAATAAATTAATTTAGTAAAGGTGTTAATAAATAATGCATCATTTTATAAAAGGGATTGTACTTAATAAAAAGGATTTATTTAAAGAAGTCATTTTATTCTTAATATATTGTCTGATTATATATTGTCTGATTATTCTAAATGAATCGGAGTTGAGTTTACCGGAACTTTCGATTTGGTCTTGGAGGTGGAAGAGTGTACTTATATAAGATGACTTGTAACCGTAACCACTCGAAAACCATATGCACATTCTATGCTTTAGAAGAGTTTTGAGTCTAGTTCAAGATCATGGAATCAAAGATGCAGTTCTTTGAAGTTCAAGGGCTACTTCCTACTAATCCTGACGTTGATTCCAAAATGTATGTAGTAGAAGTAGCGTCTTTTGTTCGTTCATATCCTGAACAACTTGTATAGATGAATGCTTGGCATTGCATTGTTGCTTGTAAGGTAGCGTTAGCATTCCATGTGGGATTTTCTAAGAAAGTTAAAAGGTAATTGTGGCCTCACAAGCCTCACAACCCGATAATCACTAAAACAGAGGGGATATGGAAGTGCTATCTCGTTCGGAACCATTATAACTATCATTCCTTAGATCTTGATCGTGAATTATGGATTTGGTATCTGCATATGGGGAGATCGAGATGAAATGTTTGCAGGCTTAGTACCTGAAGGATGATGTAATTCTGCATGCCATGTTAAATGGGTAGCAGACTCTGTGTTAGCAGAGGTTCAAGGTTTGCAGTCTCGGTACATTTTATCTAGAGGTGTACTGTAGGAAGGTAGTCCCTTACCTTATCATCGTTGGAATCCATTCTCAATACATGCTTTATGGTTTAGTTTTAGAACTAGTACCATTGAATGTAATTATGGATAACCATTCTAGATATTTGATGTATTTATTTTAAACCTTAAGACATTGTTACAATATCACTAGATTTTATAACAAAATTGATTAGGTTATCGTTACGTAAAAACCCGTCAGTGTTTGTGTGCAACATGGTCTTACGAGATACCTTTATTTTGAATGATTGTATAATATAAAAAATCCATTTGATTAAGTTTGTCTTGCTAGTTTATCGGATTGATTCGGGCTTTATTTTCTTATAATGCTCGAGTTAGCTTGAGCATATTTTCCAGATTTAGTTGGACACTTTGGACCTTTAGGATATGAGCTGGATCCTCCAAGATATATTCTCGTATTTTATCTTCTTCTGTTTGTTCTTGTCTGTATTTATCATAAAATTATAAAGACAGGTTGTTATAACTGTCTAGGCTAATAATATGTTAGTTTTGCTTTGATGATAACATGTATATTAAAGTTCCTTTTTTTGTAAAGATAATTGGTATATTATATATTACTCGGCACGTTGTGAGATTTTGTTCAGTCTTTTCTATCTTTCACTCCAATAATCTGTCTTTCCAGCACTTGGATGTTTGACACGTGAATGCCATGAATGTAGTAGTGTTGACTCCTAAGGATTGTAAAGACGGGTTGTTATAGTTGGTATCAGAGCTAAATGTTAAGCAAGACCTTAGCACTGTTAGGTAAACTCATTAAAGATAGGGTTAATAACACCCTAGAATGAGTGTGCATGTGTGTGCATGTACTAAAGTGTATTTGCTAGTGCATTTAAAATGTCTTGTATTTGTTAGTGCATTTAAATTTCTTGTATTATATTAATTGATCTGTTGAGTGATTTATAGATTCTGGTCAATACGAGTGGCTAACATTATTAATAGGGATCTTTAAACATTTGAGTTAGGCCAACTAACATAGTGTTGTTTTAAATTTGGTAAATGAAATATTTTACTTAGCATTATATTTTATATAAAGGAATAATTTTCAAAAATTAACATAGTTATTTTTGATATGCTTGGTTATTAGGAGATGATAATATTCACTTATTATCATTTTGGATTTGATTAGTCATCCTCACCTTGTTTTGGGGCATTGACTATTGTTTATTGATTTATCAATAACTTTCCTTTTAAAGCATGGCTTTGATAGATTGAAATTGGGGGAAACATTGAAATGAACACATTGTTAATTAATTTCATAATTTGACTATAAGGCATTCGATAATAGTGTTGGGTTAAAATTGGATTTTGATAAAGAAGTTATTAAAAGAAAGCTAGAATATTTTAGAATTTATATTTAGGAATGATTTTATATAAAAGGATGATTTTGTAAAATTGATTTATAAAAATGTGGCTTATGAACAAAAAGATTTAAGTAAAGAATTTGAGGACTTAAATCCCCGTACTTTTGAAAAATAATTTTCAAGGTTTTTGGAAAAATAATAATAGTATTATTTGAAAGTATTTATGAATATAAATATTTATAAATATTTTTAAGAATATATAAAGCACTTAACTCACTCTTGTCATTGGAAAGTAATTTTGATAATGAATGTAGCATCATCGATATTTATTTTTAAGTTTCTAAGTGAGGAAATGCTACTATAGCAATTTGCTATAAAACGGTTTTGATAAAACAGATTTTGATTTGATCCTAAAAGCATGATTTGATATACAAAAGGAAATATGTATATTATTATTCAGATGATTGTAGGAAATAGTTGTAATAGTTTACTTGAAAGTTTTTTCAAGTATAAATATGGGGTTTTTTGTATAAAGGACAAAAATTTGCATTTTTTAGCCTCAAGTACACAATTTCAATATTTTAGCCATAAGGACAAACATTCTTCCAAAATTAATGCTAAGGACAAATATTCTTTCAAAATTAGTCACAAGGACAAACCACCAAAATTATCAACCGCCGCCCATCGCATTACCACCCATTGCCACCACCTGCACTACTAGCCTGGCCACCGCCCCCAACACCACCCGCTATCATAACATGCTACCATAACTCTTAGCTTAAAAACTAATACCTAAGAACTATTACTGATAACTAAAAACTGATACCTAAAAACTTCTGCCTAAAAACTGCTACCGACAACTAAAACTGTTACTAACTGCTGATACTCAAATAAACCACCCATAATCTCCTAGGTTTTCAAATTTATCAAATTCGATCACCATTATCTAAGTTTACAGTTTATTCTTTAACAAGCATTTCAATCATATCAATTATGCTTGTAAAAAATAAGTTCATCGTCATATTTAAAGCACAAACTCAAAAATAGCAAATATTTTCGAAACTAATACCTACAAAATGGAAAACTGATACCTAACAGCTGATTCCATTTCTTCTCCCATAATCCTTCCATGACTTGCTCTTCTTATTTCTCGACTTGCTCTTCTTCTTCCTCAAATTGTTGTTTCTTCTAAAAAACCACTCACCATGGTGTCCCTGCCACTAGAGTCATGAATTTTCCATCACAGATGACTTCAAATCGAATTACTTCAAAACCCCAGCTGTTGCCATCCATCGTAGAACCAACCACCATCGTAGCCAACGCTATCATAGCAGCTACGCTCATCGAAAATGCCATCTATGCTTGATCGTTCTAGACTCAACTCATTTGTGTGTTTGTCTTATTCGTTAATTTCTTGTCCTGTATTCGAATTGAATTTCAAAAGTTGTCCTTCATGCTAACATATTGAAGGTCGATCCTTGAGGCTAAAATATTGAGAAATTTTGTCCTTGCCACTATTTTCCTGTATAAATATTTTGTAAGAAAAATTTAAAAGTAAGTATATTTTCTTTGGATGTTTCAGGTAATGAGTCTCTATATAATCTTCTAAGTGACGATCAGATGATTGCCTTGGTGAAAATTGTAGTGCACTTAGTTAATTATTCTCTTTATCACTGTATGATCAAAATGAGAGAGCAAGGACTACTTATATAGATTAAGGTGAAAGGGAGAAGCGAGAGTGACTGCACTTGGGAAACCTAGGAGAGTGCGAGAACTATTTATACGGAGCTCTTTATTTGGTGGAACTTTCTATTTATCGCATTTACATTCACTTCGATATCATGTAGAGTAGTTATTACCTTACATGCTAGGGTAGATATAGGTTGTATTTACTTGCTTATATTTACATGTTTGATGTTATTATGCTTGTTTGATTATTTGGCATGCGACATAACCATAATGTTTGGTTATGTTTGCTTTGGTTGAATTTTGGGGAAAAATTCCTACAATGAAGGAGAATGCAACAATCTATATTTTTCCTTTGTTTTCACACGCTTGAGGATCGTAAAAATATTATTTTATAACCAAGTGAATTCCAAACATGCTAAAACTTTAGGGAATATCAATTTTTATAATTTTTGACCCTTAAGAAAATTATGGACGAACTTATCTTTGAAAACTTATTATAGCTATAACTTATTATAGTAGCTGAATCGGGTTCTCAAACTACTTCCAAATAAAAGATGATGGTTTCTCTTTCCTTAGAGTATTCATAGTAGTGTTTTGGACTTACATGTTGGAAGATGTGGCTGTTTGAAGTATGAATGTTTTTGGACAGCTTATAAGGGTAATAGCACAAGCCCATTGCTTAATCCCATATTCGATTTGGGATTGTGCTAATAATTACCATCATAGCGTTCCACAAACTGTTTCCCATCTTCCAAAAATTTATCCAAACCTCCATTAAACTTCTCCTCAGCCAAAACTACTTCGAATATCTTTCAAATCAGGCCAAAACTGCTTCTACTATCTTCCAAATCAGGCCAGATTCATAGATTAAGGGTAGATTAACAAGGGGATTAGCAAGAGACTTCCAAATCTCCACTTTTAGAAGATAATTTTTAGGATTTTGCTACTTATTCTCAGATTTTCTCATTTTATGTGATAATCATCATTTTGTGTGTGTGGTGAGTGATTAGTCATCTCACAACTTACTGTATATGTACCTTTATGCTTTGACATGCTTTGGATCCATTTTTGTCATTGAAAATATGTTTTGATGTAGTTTGGGAACTAAAACTTAAGTAAAAAGGAATTAAATGATTTAAAATGGTTTAATCATGTTGTTTTGATGTGTAATTGATCATATAGATGTTAGGATATGTTAGAGATGTGTTTTGAGATGGATTATCTTGTTTTGACATATGGTTTCATGTATGGATGGTAAATAAATGTTGTTAGATGTTTGTTTGGATGTTTGTTGTATGTTTGAATAGATGTAAAAGCCCACCGAAGCGAATTTGGGGCAATGATAAATTTTATGATCGAGGGTCTCTATGTAGAAGGAGTAGTGATGTGCTCTCTAATTCAATGCATAATGGATGGAGATTCGTAAATGTAGAATTATGCTTTGATGGGTCGGCTTTAGAGTGTTTGTGGGTGTATCGATGCATTAGCGTTGCCCATGGGTCAAAGTGGTAAGTGCATCAATCGAATTGGTGTGAAATTTTAAGTTTTTGGAAATGTTACAGGAAATATGGTTTTCTAAAGCATGCTTTAGAGTGGCTTTGGTACAAATTTGTGTGCGCATATGGTTACTTCTAGTGAGGATGTGGCCAGTGATAGGATATCAGATCAGAAATGTCATCCGATGGTGACTTTGGGTCGGTAGTGGAAGAACTCCGGTCAATGCAAGGTAGCCGAATAGGAAATGATAGCCGGGGGATGTGTGCCAGCAAGGTTTTGCATTTGGAATTTATGCTTCAGTCCAGTGGTTTACTCACTTTGGGCCGGTCATGAGAAGTGTCAAGCAAGGTGAAGTATACAAGGTGCTCCAGGAAGACTTCAGGCATTGTAGTAGCTGGCTTCGAGGCAAAGCTAGGAATTCTTCAGGAATTTTGGGAGTTGGCTTGGATGACTATCGGATGACTCGAGATGACTTTGGGGTTTTGTTTGGCGGCCAAAGTAGTGTGTGACTTCAAAGAATCGACGTGATGAGTGACTATTGCATCTGGTGATAAACTGAGTGGACACGTTCTATGTGATAGCTTGTGGGTTGAAACAATAGGTGATTCTACTATTGATATGTGTGCTAAGGTATTGATGGATACCTCCAAGATTGTGATACTCATTATATTAGGACATGGTCGTCTATATGTACCCATGGTAGCATGCACGTACCTGTATTTTGTATTTCTATGTATGTCCAGCGTATAACCATCTGGGTTGGCGTAGGTCGAGCATCTGCAATGTTGAGTGGTCGATGGATATCAGCATAGGTCGTAAGAGTTATCTTATATCCAATGACACTTGAATGAGGGATGCAAGGTTGTGTGATGGTTGCTATATTGTTATGTGCTTGATATGGATATCATATTGTTGTGTTATATACCCCATTACCTTATATTGTACTTATTGTAGTATACCCACAGGTGATAGTAGTTTAGCAAATATTATGTTTACATGATAACTTGTTGGTTGCAAGGACATGTCAGGTATGGTTCTACATACTCTATGTCCTTATTATTACATACACCTTTTATAGTATTTTGAGACATTATATCGCTCATATTAGACTGCTGTCTAATTCGAGGTCTATGCTTTGCTTCTTGTTATCTTATTACTTTTAAATGAGTAGATTATGGATAACAGGTGTGGATAGTGCAAAGCCTTATATGGAGTATGAGCAGGAGCCTAACTTTCATACATTTATATTTTGGCGCTTACTATCGCTTATATTCCACTATGCGGTACTGTGAAGCTACATCAGTACTTAGTATTATTAAAGTTAGTTTTTTGAGTTTATTTTGGAGTATCGAATTATTAACCCTACCATTTCATTTTTTTAATAATCTTATGAACCTAATATACTCTGGTTTTCTTATTTCTAGTTCATTTTGAATATATTATTGTCTCGCCTATATATTTATGTTGTTATTGTATTGTTCATGCGTTGTAAGATACGACAAATTCTGATTTGGATCTTAGTTACTTTACCACCTAGAATTTCATCCTACATTGGTCTAGTACCATCGCATCACATTCTACATGTTATATTGGGTACTGAAGGTGTAAGACATTTGTCATGCTAATTCCCTGACACCTTAGTATATGCTTTGAAAGAGCAGCATACCCTTTATTGCAGTGATTTAGCATATATTGTATTTACATGTTAATTTGTTGGATGTAGGAGAAAGTGGGGTATGACTTTCTATACCATATTGCTCTATTATGATAGATTGACTTTATATCTGACTTTGAGATGGATCACTCATCCCTGGCTGTTGTCAGACCTGAGGTTATTTACATTACTTCTCATATTCTCAGGTATTCTTAAATGAGTAGATTAAATGATATGTATGAGATAACACATGAAGTTATGAGAAAGGATAAGAAGGAGGCTTACTCCTTGTTATATATGTTATTTTTATGGCACTACTACCGTTTTTTCCATTGTACAGTGCTATGGAGCCATTTTTATGGAGTTTATGATGTACAAGAGTTGTATAAACTCGTATACTATATTTTACATAATCTAATGAATATGTGCTGAGTGCTGATGATGTTTTGGTCTGTTTGATAATGTTATTATCTTGCCTTTTTATACCTATATGGATACTATATTTTTTTCTATGCATTGTGAGATATATTACATGTTATAGATTGATTGCATTGTATTACCATGGCAGTTTCCCTCTATCGATCTGGTTCCATTGTAGTGCAACCATTATATATGAATATTTGGTGCCAAAGGTAGAGGTAGGTTTTTGTAGTGTTGGAGTGATCCAATGTGACTAAATCTATGGAGGGAATGTTTTGTCGTTGAATTACGAGAAGTAAGACGTGGAGAGAAAGGAAAACATGCATAGAGGACTCTTTACATCAAAACAAAGGATGCATAACAATTGCAATTCGAGTCTCGACTCGGGCCCAGTAGTAATAATAAAGCCATAGGCCTAAAAAAGAGTTGGAAGAAGTGATGAGAGGAAGAGAAGAGCTGATGGCTAAGATTCAAGTGCAGATGTTCCAACGAAGATTGTCAAAATTGGTTCTCAACTCGGCCAAAAGTGAAGAAGGAACTAACTAGGCTTCTAAATTCCGAAACGTTTTTGCCTTTGGCATTTTAGCACGTGCGAGATTCCCCAATGTTGAATGTTGTGCGTTGAACATTATCCCAACATTCATTACTATAAAGTAGAAAATATGTAACATAGAACATGAGAGATCTATCGCGTTGAAGGAAGAAGTAGATAAATTGTTGGCAAATAAATGTATTAGTGAAACACTTTACAGCAGATGAGTAGCTAATCTTGTGGCGGTCATAAAAGCTAATGGAAAGTGGCGAACATACATTGATCATTCGGATTTGAAATGCCCGAATGACTGCTTTCTACTTTTGTGGATCGACTAACTCATGGATGGAACAACTAGGCATGAATATTGTCATTCATGGATGTTTATTATGATTATTATCAAATTGCAAATTACATACCCAATTAGGAGCGTATGAATTTTATAATGGACTTGGGATTGTATTATTACAAGTAATGCCATTTGGTTTGAAGAAAATCGGATGGACAACAGAGTTCCATGTATATGATATACTGGTAAAGTTAAGAAGATCAACGTACTACATAAATGATTTATCATATGTCCTATGCGCTTCAAATATATGAAATGAGATTGAATCTATTGAAATGTTCTTTATTAATCATATCTTTTAATTTTTTTCATAATGAACACAAAAAGTGTTGAAGCTAATCCGAAGAAGATTAAAGCATTAAAACAAGTTACGGCCTAAGGACAAGAAAGGAAACACAGAATGGTAAAGTTACCACTTTGAGTAGCCAAAAGAAAACGATAGTGTATATCATTCTTTGTTGCTCTTAAAAAGGAAAAGGAGAAGTTTCAATGGATGGATGAATTTGAAGCTTCTTTTCAACAATTGTTGGAACACCTTTGGAAATCACCAATTCCACCTAAGCCATTAGAAAAGAGAAAATTTGTACAATTACTTAGTAGTATAAGATCACACACTGAGTGCGACATTGGTGCAGAAGGAGGTAAAGATCCAAAGGTTGGTACATTATATCAGTAAATGGTTCAAATTACTTAAAATGTTATCCTAAACTGGGGAAGTTAGCCTAGTCTTTGTTAATGGCTACGAGAAAGTTGTAACCCTAACTTAAGGCTTGTCTAATAAAAGTGGTGACATAATAACCTATTAGGCATGTATTGCATCAGCTCGATACTGTGTGGCAATTATTGGAATGGAATATTGAGATGAGTCAATACGAGATAACTTACTATTAAGAAAGGCAATTCATGGACAAGCATTAGAGGATTCATTACTGAATTTACCATCTAGGACGATGAAATGGAAGAGGAGATGGTTGAACTTCGATGGAAGTTATAAGTGGAAGGTACATCCAATGACCCTGATTCTAGATCGGGTGTAGCATTCGTAACTCTAGAAGTTCGGAGGATGTGCTATTAATGCTTGAGTTCTATGATATGAATAATGAAGCAAAATACAAAAGTATTGATTACGGGACTCAAGATAGAAAAGGAGTTGGGAGTACAACATATATTAATGACTTTCAATCAATGATTTTCCAAGCTAAGAAGGTATTTTAGACAAAGGTCTACGACTTTCCTCTTACTTCTGAAAGTATTGGAACCATCGGATAAGATCGAAACTCCTCGACTGTGCACATCCTAGAGAGGAAAATACAATTGTTGTACCAAAATTGGGCATGACCCTCTTTGTATGTGTTTGAAGAGATAAAATGAAGAGAATAGAAATTTAAAACGAGGATTATCTAACAAATACTTCAAAAACAAATAGAAAAAACATGTAGAAACTCAACAATTTAGAGTGGTTCGGCGTATTGCCTATGTCCATTATGAAGTTTGATGATTTTATTGATATTCACTTGTTGATTACCATTGATTACAGCGGATTACAGTGATGAATTTCGAGTACAACCGCAACCTTGAAGTGCAAAAATGGTTTCGGCAGAGTCTGGACGTCAATGAGTCAAAAGATCATTGTTCTGTAGGCCCTAGTGATCTATTTAAAGGCGTAGAAGGCTGATATCTCGCTCAGATCTCGAGAGACTTCTTCTGGCACGTGGTGGGCCCACGCGATCGATCCCATGAAGTTTCGGCTCGGTCCGTGATCGATACGAACGAATTTCGTATCGATCAAGATTTGATCCAATCGAGTCGAAACTTGGCACGGACCTTCCTTAGGTCGTACTAAGCTCCTGTGAAAATTTCATGGCATTTGGACTTGTGGATTGTGGGATATGATCGATGCAAGATCGTTTTTTCTTTAGGCTGTCACGTTTGAATTGATGCTCTTCGTGTCGCTCTATTCGAATCGATCCAGGCACATGCTCAGGAGATGACGTGGCGCATGATTTATGGATCGATCCACTTTTGGCGCCGCGTTGACCAAGTCATTCCAAAACTTTTGCCTCATTTGTATCGATAGCAGTTGCCTCGTTCGTATCGATGGAAGTGGTTCCATTTGTGTCGATAGATGTGGCTCTGTTCGGATCGATCAATGTGGCTCTGTTCGTATCGATTGATATGGCTCAGTTTGTATCGATGGTTTTGGCCTTGTTCGTATCAATCGAATTGTTCCAACTTGATGGATATGAACAAATAGGCGATGGAACGGATACGAACAGCAGTTATATGATGGATACGAACAGTGATACTCTGATGGATACGAACAGTGATTCTCTGATGGATACGAACAACGACTCCTGGTGGATACGAAATACCGTTGCTCGATGGATTCGAACAAGGCCCTTCAACCGATGGATACGAAATGGCACGCTCTGGATCGATGCGAACAAAAGATGGCATCGAGACTTGATGGATACGAATTGGAGCTCGCTCACTGATGGGTTCGAAATAGGATCGATACGAACCGAGGCTTAATGATGGATACGAAATGGGGTTATTTCCTTCGATTTTCATCGGTCATAACTTGAGCATACGAACTCAGATTGACTTGAAACTTGGGACGTTGCCTTTCACAGCTTTGCTTTTCATGTGATATCAATTGTAGCTTGACCCGGAATCGCACAAAATTCATCGACATCCATTGAAAATTTGCACATACTCAACACTCGGGATGAACGATCCTTGATTTTTAGTCAATTCCTTGATATCTTGGCCTTGCCAAAAGGCGGGATAACATTCCCCCCCAAAGTACATGTTATGTGAACATGATCTGCTTTGAAAGACTACAATCTTCACTTTGAATACTTCTAATTAACTTGTTAAATAGTTATCGCCTTCTCGTTGGAAGTTGTGATCCTTGAACGATCTTTCAGCAATATGAATTGTTGACTGCCAACGGTTGTACTATGTACTTGTTGTAACTGAATGCTTCATAATAACGATTTGCTATTTGTTTTTGTAATTGTCATCAAGTGAGTGTTCAATTCCTGTGAACTTTGAAAAATGAAAATTGTAATTAGCCTGACATACATGTACATATGTTAACTTGGCTCGCGTTAACGTCCGCACGTTTACAAGTCATTGCCAGTTTGCCCGTATCGGATCCTGTATCGATCCTCTCCTTAATCAATGTGAGATTCGAGTTGCAATAACGTTTGACAGTTGTTTTTGAACGTCCCTTCGTATCGATCCTCTCGTAGATCGATGTAAAAGGTTGTAAGGCTGTCCATGTAACGATATAATTCGCATCGATGGATACGAAGTAACCATTCATACTGACAGATATGAGTTTTTATGTATATCGATAGATATGAACAGCACGATTTGCATCGCTGTGTCATAGATGAAAGCGAAAATAATAGATATGAATAAGCATTTCGTATCGATGGAATTTGATGTTTCAGAAAAGTCTTCGTTGCACGACTTCGTATCGGTGAGGCTCAAGCGTGTTGGATTCGAATGGCCAACTCGTGTCGATGGATATAAGCCTTTGGAGCTGTGGTTTAATGGGTTCGAATAAGGTCGTTCGTATCGATGCACTGTAGATGGAGCCGAGAACAACAGATACGAATAAGCGTTTCGTATCGATGGACTCTGGTGTCTTAGAAAAATTTGTGCTAAAAGTTTCGTGTCGATAAAACTCAAGTCTATGGATGCAAATAGCTTATTCATATCGATTCGGCAGTGGACCGGTTGTAACCGGTCGCTATCACTGGGAGGTGAATGGTCGTTCCTTTAGTATAAATAGGCTCAATACTTAGCCATTTTTCCACTTTTCTATCTCCATCCACCCTCATCTTTGTATTGTTCTGAAAAAGAAGCTTACTTGCCTTTGAATCGCTCCAGATTTCATAAAATCGAGAGATCGTCCTTGCTCTTGAATCGAACCTAAATCTAATCCTTCTTACCAATCATCAGAGTTAGGTAAATTAAAACAAGATTTTGTATCAAACAAATGGAGAGACTCGGAATTCCGTGCCATCCTGGTTGTTTCCACGATCGGTTCTGACGAATTGGTGACCAGAGGTGATCGACATAAGGTTGAGGAGGAAGAGGACGACGCTCGAGTGCCTTTGGAGAAGATGAAGAATGGAGGGCAGCAAAATCTCAATTTCATGTCGAAAAAAGGAAGGAGAAGACTATCTTCCTATTAATTTGGGGCATACGTTCGTATCGATGGCGGATGGGTAGAAAAAGTGATGAATTTCGTATTGATATGGGTGACAATAGTTCGTATCGATCGATATGAAATCGAGTGGCCAAAGGATCGATACGAGCTTCTTGACCTCAGATCAGTATGAACTTTGTGGTCTGAGATCGAGTCGAAACCAGCAAATGTTTAATCATTATGAAATAAAAACTTCAAACCGATACGGAACTATGAGAGTGCTAATCGATACGAAATGAAAATGTCTGGTCGATACGAAGCTAATAAACCCTTGATGGATACGAAATTGAAGTCTCTGACCGATACGAAATCATGACCTTCGTATCGAAAAATCTGATACTTGACTTTGATGGGTATGAACTTCGTGAAAATTCGAACATCTAATTCCGACGAGCTTCGGCCTTGCACAATTGGACTTGACTATTGAACTGCATATTTAACTACCCTTCAAGGCTCGTCGATGGAACTATAATTTAACGAACTTTAACTTGGATCGATCGCTAACGCCTTGACGGCACGGTTGTGACGGTCGGCGATGACGGTCATTCTAGCTGAATTTCAAAGTCTTGTCACTTGCATTTTTTTCATACTTTGTAGAATCTTTCAAGCAATACATAGCACTGCATTGCACTACACAATCACACAATTCACACTGGGGGATGCACGGGCTTATTATCATTTAATGATGATTTTTTACAAGTTAGTTAGTTACGGAACCTTCAAGCTCAATACAGCTGGAAGTTCAGAGTTCATTTCCCCCAACAATCGAGATACCATCCATCACGGTTTAAGTTATAGATCCAGCTCTGGATGAGCTACCCAGCACCTCATTCATCGGTAATCTACCAGACTCCGTTCCTTCAATGTTTCCGAAGACATGTTGGGATGAATATGTTTAAGGCTTGGCCTGTCGTTGGACGATGTGCTACTACCGGGTCCGAATGATACACTGCACTGTCCACCGAAAGGGTTCACTACATTCAATTGTCATGCGTGCGCAGCTGGAACACTTCCCCCATTCAGCCAATACATTAGGGAAGTGTTATCTTTTCTAGGGATCACTCCATCTCAACTACACCCTAATGGGTACGCTCTGTTGAACAGCTTATTCATCGTACTTATGGAGCATCTCTTTCGACCCTCGATACCGATCGAGATTAGATACTTATTCAACGTCAAGAGCCGAGGAGATAACCCTTCTTTTACATTCCTGGAAGTGGTCAGAAACTGCCAAGTAGTTACGGGGTCTTGGGCCAGGCTAAGTTACTTCAAAACAGAATGGTTTTATGTTCTATGCCCCCTAGGATTTGCCAATCGATGGCTATTCAGATGTAAGTATCGCAGTCTTCTCAAGTAGCTAATAAGATAATCATAACCGATGCCAAATTTATCTCTCCTTTTCCTTTACAGCTATAAATCCACGGCCTTAAGGTGCGCCATTTCAAATAGATAGTTCAGGTTCTCTGAGAAATTCTGAGTGAAGAGAGGGACATTGATTCGGTTCTGACAGATAGGAATCTGAGAATCTTTCGATTGATCGAGCGAAACTAAAGCATAAGGCTCGAAGGAACATTAAAGGTTATCTCAAAGAAACAAACTAAGCGCAAGATGCCTGGAGTTGTTATAACCGAGGAGGCCGATCCAGAAAGAACGCCCACTGACGATGAACTTATGGTCAGGTCTTCCGATGCCTTAGAGGGTTCCGAAGGAAGGAGAAAAGGCAAGGCAACCGCCTTCAAACGTTTCAAATCTGGTAGATGGAAATCTATGGTTGTGTCTTTGCCCATTCCCGGGATTAACATTTCAAAGGCTCCTCCTTCGTAGGAGGAAAACCTTTTAAGGCTCGCCGATGTTCCGATTCCGGATTATGTGTTATTCCAACATGATGCCAGATTGGAGGAGTTTCAGTAGGCTTTAGACTTAAGCGAGTCTCCTTCAACTAGTGTGGCTGACATTTTCGATTGGTCGAGGGGTTGCACATACATACACACTTCGCGACACTACACAATTCTTGATTGTAATTCGCTTACCCTAGGAGATCAATAACTCTATTCCTCTTTTACTTTGCAGATATAATGTCCGACCGAAGCTCTATGTTAGGTGGTCTTCGAAAAGCTTGCCGATCTTCAACATATTATGAGTCGTGCAGAAGAGAGGTGGATAGGGAATACGACCGTGGGTACTCTAGTCAGGAGCGATATGACAGAGATAGGGAGTACAGGCACCGATCCCGATCTCATTCTCCCCCTCCTAGAAATCCTGTACAGCCTCCTGTTTACATCTCGCGTCCTCCGAAAACTTCACGGCACAAGACGTCCTCTCATGATTTAAGGCCTGAAACACAACACCATAGAACCAAAATAGCTGCCCCCATAATTGCAAAGCAGGTCCTTACCGAGTCTATGGGGGAAGGAGCAATTAAACTTGCTCAATTGAAGAAGGATTTTTCTTGACATCTGCTTTGACGGTTAAATTTTCCCCCCACAACTAAAGAGAATTCCAGCGGAGGCTAAGAACATAGTGCACGACTACATCCACGACATTTACTCTCAATACAAAGAGTGGGGGAAGGCCGTGAAAAAGCATCAAAGGTGGCCTTTGAGCGGGCAGCTGTCATCGAGAAGTTGGAGAAGGAGCTCGCTCAGAAGGACCGGATCATCCAGGCGCTCAATACTAAAGCCGATCCTCTTGGAAATCTGAAATGGAGGCCCTTAAACAGGCTGACTATGCCAACTCGGCCATGGAGAGGATGAGGCAATAACACTATGCCCTGGTGGAGGAAATAGGCCATAGGAACACTGCCGTCACTACCTAGTAGGATGCGGCTCTCAAAGAGCTTAATGAGCTTAAGTCCAATCTTTTGGAAATCATTAAAGAGAGGGATGTAGCCAACATCTCAACACTAGAGGCATGTGACCAAGCTATTGTGCTTCAAGGCGAAAGGGATGTGGTAGTGGAAAAAGTCCGCGCAGTGGAGGCTAAGGTTGAGGAAAAGGTTCGGATGGCGGAATCTAAGCTTGAGGCTAATATAGAGGACGTTCTCGTCACCTACAACGCCAATGTGTTGAAATACAAAAATTTGGCTTGGCTCGAAAACTATTCGACACATCTCTATAATGCCTGGAGCTAGTTGGTTAGGAGGAGAAGGCGGTGCATCTGGGTGAATCCTTCGATGAGTTCGAGATCGAGAATCGCTTACTGACCGTAGATGAAAGGAAGATTCTCCACGAGTCAATGATATCACATGAAAGGGAGAATCTCAACACCCAACACCAGGAGATTGGGGAAGGCTCAGATATCGAGCATCGCATTATGAGCCTTGATATTACTGCTCCACCTCCATCTGAGCCTATGCCAGCGGTTGAGCCCCAGTCTGTCCTGGCTTATAATCTAGAACAGCCGCAGCTATCCTCTATTAAAGTGCACACCTCTGATGCCGCTCAACCATCCGTGAGCCAAACTGAGGAAGGTACTTTGAACAAATCTTGTGTGCGCTCGAAGTAAGGAACTTGTCTTGAAGTGTTTGCTAACAGTTTCTCTTCTTCTTTGTCCAATGACTGGAGTTACACTGATAGCGCCTCCTGCAATCCAAGAATTACACCAAGAGCAGGAGGCCATTATTGCTGAAGCGACTAGCACGACAACGACTGCATCAATTAATGGAACATAGGGGGCTCACTTTCTTTCGACGAGAAGATGATGAATGAGCTTCCTAGTTGCCACAGTGACCCCTTTGTGGACCTACCGTTCATCATAAGTGGACTCGCGCCTGTCACTAGCTCTTTAACGCATACCACTGTTGCACCCAACGAGGCCCAATCGATCCACGAAGAAGAAATATTGGACGAGATTAACGCCGAAATGGATGCAACGACACATGGTGGAATGGCGGTAGTTCTGGAGGTGGAATGGCGGCGGTTGGCTCAGCTCCGCTAAGAATGATATCACCTGGTGGTATAATCGTTGATACCAGTGTGCCCATTCCACCCTCTGTAGTAGATCCGACTTCTCCGACTCCACCTATAGAAAGTATTCCCGTACATTCGAGTTCAGAGGAGGATGTTGAGATCGTACTCTCTCCTAGAGAACGTCCGCCAAAAGGCAATAGCTTGAAGCGAAAAATCATTAGCGGCTCCAGTGGATCCACACCGAAGAGGAAGCCGAAAAAGAAAAGGGAGTAGATATGCCTCTTTGGCACATTTTTTAGTAGATAGAAATTTGTCTTTTGCTTTCCTTTCGTAGGCCTATATAGATGTGGGTTCGTCCCCTGCTAGTAGGAATTTTGGAAAACTTGTACATGAACTTCATTGACAGTTAGTTGAAATAAAATTTTGTTTTTGGCTTTGAATCTATTATTATCTTTTATGCTTAAGTGTTCTGGTATTTGGATTTCAGTCCAGTGCACTTGTAGAGTTTCAACTTTTGAGGAAAATTTGTTTTTTTTTCCAAGTCCAGAAGTCGCGGACATGAGTCATAACTGGAGATGATGTTGAATTTTGATGTTGCACCGCTTCAGTTGATTGTTGACACTTAAGCCCTGCCCCCAGTTTTAAGGATGAGTCGCAAAGATCGGCTAGCGATTGCAATTTGCTTTTATCTCTTCGGGCTCAACATCATGGAATCGATGTTAAAACAAGTGAGAGTTGAGTGGTCAAGTTATACTCGCTTACTTAATAATGATCATGCCCACACTCCGGGGACCTGCATTTTAACTCCGGCAGTTGATCACGCCTATTCAAGTTTTAAGAATGGATCCATGCTCTGGAGACTTAGGTTAGTTTGTGAATGGTCATTCGCAACCGAGTTGTGTTTATACTCTAGCCGCACTACGGGGGCTCATAGTTATTTGCAATCGATAATCTGGTTCGCACTCTAGGAATCCGAAGATAATCAACGTTTGTAATCCAGTTCGCACTCCGGGAACTTAGATTTGATGCTTATACTCCAATTTGCACTCTGGGAATTCAGAGTTGGTGTTTATACTCTAGTTCGCACTGCGGGAACCTAGAGTTGATGTTTATACTCCAATTCGCACTCTAGGAATTTGGAGTTGGCCAACAGATGGTCAGTCACATCTGTTTGGGCTTTTAGAATTTCATTCGCACTCTAGGAATGATGGATTTATCAAGATCGTGGATGGTCGATTCACATCCACCTCGTGTTAACAAGTAAGGTCCTTAGATGGACGGATCCATCCTCCACGAGCTTGATTATGATACGGTCGAAGTCATTAGGTGAATGGGTCCACCCTCTGCAGAACCGCATTTATGAGTTTATACTCCATCTCGCATTCTGGGAGTTTGAAGTCAGGTAAAGGATTGTCGTGTATCAATTCTTTTTTGACTTTAGTGTAGTGACTTGCCCCCGAGCTTGGGTTTCACTTAAGGAGTTGCCGATCGTATCACAGTCGCTCCCTATTTGAATAAATTCCATCGTACGATGGAATTTAGCTCTTCGTGCATCCGTGATGTTGTACGTCACATTCAATAAAGCACAGCTCTGGCTCCGAGATATGGCATTTTACTGCTGAAATGAGAAAATACGGCAGGGTCAGTTGCTTTATTACAAATTCACATTTTGAAATGAAGAGAAAAATTGCAAATGAAAAATAGACTAAATAAATAAAGCCTATCATGTGTAGTAGCGATGGAGATTCTCGCTGTTTCAGGCTCTTGGAAAAGTAAGACCGTCAACTGTCGATACATTAAACGTGCCATCTATGATCTTTCGTACGATTACATACAGTCCTTTCCAAGTTGGCTTAATGTGCGAAGGAACCGGATAAATTCTCTTGAGGACAAGATCGCCGAATTCAAAGCTTCGTAATCGGACCTTGGCATTGTATAATCGGGCGACTCGACTTCGATATGCCGCTGTCCTCAAATTAGCCTCTTCACGCTTCTCATAAAACGAATCCAAGGATTTAGCAAGTAATATGGCATTTGTCTTCGGGTCATAGTATGTCACACGATGAGAAGGTACTTCCAGCTCGACTGAAATGACAGCTTCTGAGCCATAGGATAGAGAGAATGGAGTGTGTCCGGTCGCGGACTTGTGGGTTGTCTGTTAAGCCCATAAAGCCATAGGAAGTTCATCAACCCACTTGCCCCTGGACTTTTCCAGTTGCTTCTTCAGAATAGACTTGATAAACTTATTAACAGCTTCAACTTGGATATTCACTTGAGGGTGTGCAACTGCAGAGAATTTCTTGTCCATATAGAACCGTTGACGGAAATCCTTGAATTCAATACTATCGAACCGGGCTCCGTTATCAGTGATGATTGTATGCGGAAGGCCAAATCGGCAGATAATGTTGCGAACTACAAAGTTGATCACCTTTATCACCATGATTGTTGCAAGACAGCTTCAGCCCACTTGGTAAAGTAATCAACTGCGACGATGGCGTACTTCACACCACCTTTGGCCAGAGGTAGAGAGCCAATGATATCGATGCCCCATACTGCAAATGGCCATGGACTGACCATATGGGTTATCTCAATAGGTGGGGATCTAGGAATCCAAGCATGCTTTTGACATCTATCACATTTCCTAGCGTAGTCTGTTACATCACAGTTTACAATTGGCCAATAATACCCATATCGGAGTACTTTCTTAGCAAGAGCTTCCCCCCGGTGTGATCACCACATTCTCCTTCATGTATATCATGTAATACTCGTCTAATTTCATCATGTGCAATACATCGGAAGAGAGGAACAGAATATTCCCTTCTATACATGACTCCATTCTGAATGGTGAACCGCGAGGCTTTCCGAAGAATCTGTCTCTTCTCACTCCTACGCTTAGGCAGCGTTCCATGCCTGATGTAATTTCGGTACGAAGTCATCCACGACTCCTTACTGGGAGAGATTTCAAATACATAGTCTGTCTCCATCTGATCAATGCTTGGGGAGGGTAAAATTTCAACTGGAATGAGTCCCATCTGTTGTGCTTCGCCCATGCTAGCGAACTTTGCCAATGAATTGGCGTTTTGATTGCGCTCATGGGGTATGTAGAAGATGGCATAATAATCAAGCTGATCAAGTATTTCTTAGACTCGAGCTAGATAACCAGCTAGTCTTCGATCTTTAGCTTGATATTCACCCCCAACTTGGCATACGACTAATTGCGAATCACAATAAATTTCCACAGCAATAATTCTCAAATCGCGGGCTAGTTTCAATCCAGAAAGCAAGGCTTCATATCCAGCTTCGTTGTTGGTAGCATGAAAATCAAATTTTAGGGCATAGCATATTGATCGGCCTTTGGGGGTTTCAAGTACGGCCCCAGCACCCGAGCACCGATCGTTAGGTGCACCATCAGTATACAGCTTCCAGATGTATTAAGGAGATTTACTAGTCTCGTGCAAGTCCTCTGGAACGGTAAATTCGGTTATAAAATCTTCTAGGACTTGTCCTTGAATAGCTCGCCTCGGAGTATAGGTAACGTCGAACTGGATCAGTTCTATGTTCCATTTGAGTAACCTACCAGATGTCTCAGGCCGCGTGAGGACCTGTCGTAATGGCTTATCGGTATAAACAGTGATGGGATGAGCCTGGAAATACGGACGGAGCTTCCTTGAGGCAATAACGAGACAATAAGCCAATTTATCTAGCTTCGGATAATTTCTCTCAGCCCCGGTAAACCATTTACTAACATAGTAGACTGGTTTCTGCACTCGATCTTCCTCCTAAACTAAAGCAGCAATGATTGCGTTTTATAACACTACCAGGTAAAGATATAATTTCTCGTGATCGATAGGCTTCGAAAAATAGGCAGTGTGGAGAGATGTTGAACCAGTGCTCAGAATGCGCCTTCACACTCCGTAGTCCATTCCAAGTTTAATTTTCCCTTTCGGATCAGATCGAAGAAGGGAATGCATTTGTCGATATACTTTGAAATGAACCTGCTTAGTGCTACTACCTTTCGGTTGAGACTCTGGACTTGTTTTATGGTTCTCGGAGTTTGAAGATTTTTGATTGCCCAGATATTTTTGGAATTTGCTTCTATTCCTCGAGCGTTGACGATGAACCCAAGGAACTTTCCAGATGCAACACCAAAATGACATTTTAGTGGATTGAGCTTCATCTTCTATTCTCAAAGGATGTTGAACATTGGTTCCAAGTTTCTTATATGATCAGTGGAGAATCACGACTTTACCAGCATGTTGTCCACATGTACTTCGTTGGTCTTCCCGATCTGGTTAGCGAATATCTAGTTGACTAGGCGTTGATACGTTGATCCGACGTTTTTTAATCCAAAGGGCATGACTCTGTAGCTGTAGAGTCCTAGATCGATCTCGAAGCTGGTACGTTCTTGGTCGGTAAGTGCATGGGTATTTGGTTGTAACCGGAGTAAGCATCCATGAAAGATAATAACTCGTTCCCAACCATTGAATCTATGAGCTAATCAATTCAGGGAAGTGGAAAACTGTCTTTCAAGCAAGCTTTGTTCAATTCAGAGTAATCAACACACGCCTTCCATTTCCCATTTGGATTTTGAGCAAGTACGGGATTGGATACCCACTCTGGGTGTAAAGCATCTCGGATAAACCCATTCGATGTCAACTTATCGACCTCTTCTTTAAGGGCGACAGATCTCTCTGGATCCATACCGTGCCTTTTCTATTTGACCGGGATACACCGCGGGTCAATATTCAAGGTGTGGCTAGCGATGTTCGGCGAGATCCCACACATGTTAGAATGCGTCCAGGCGAATATGTCGAGATTCATCCGAAGAAATTCAACCAATTCCTGTTGCATCTGTTGGCCTAACTGAGATCCAATCTTTATCATCTTTGAATCGTCTTCATCATCGATCGGAACATCAATTGTCAGTTCGACCGAGGAAGCTTAACTATCTTTAGTTTCATCTTTACTTTCAATGTCTCTTGGGTCAAGATCCCTATGGAATTGGTTAGGGTGCCCGGGACTAGGACCATGCACCAATTGTCAATTATTAGAAAATTGGACGCAGAGAGATTCCTCTATGCCCTTTCCTTTCTCCTTTCTCTACACCCCATGTAGCTCAGCAACATAATATGCCCGTCCAGTAGCCTGATCTCCTTGAACGACTCCGACCCCATGATCGGTGGGGAATTTCAAAGTCAAGCACCATGGGGCAATAGCTGCCCTGAATTCAGCAAGGGCCGGTCGGCCCAAAAAAGCATTGTAAGGGGAGCTGTGTAGTTAATGCCCCGCTATTATCCCGCTATATCTCATAGCGGATATCTACCTCTATGATTTTTCCATATAGACCCAGAATATAGCCTTTCTGCTTTAATCCCCGCTATATCCCGTTATTTCCGCTATATTGCGCTATTCCTGCTATATCTTTTTTAATAAAATGAATTGAAAATTTTAATTTATACATTATAAAATTATGAAACTAATTTATTTGATTTAATTTTTAGTATATTTTCAGAAATGAAAATACTCTTATATTCTACCAAATTCAATTATGTTATATAACATTTTTTTGTTTATTTAAAGTATATTCGCACATGTTTTTATTTAAAATTATTTATGTATTATTTATAATTCAATTGAATGATAAATTTTCATTTAGTTACCATTTATATATTTGTAAAAACATGAAGTACGAGCTTTATATGCTATTTTAGAGCCATCCGCTATATCCCACTATGTTCTCATTGTATCCCCGCTATGGCTTTTTGCACCTCCACCCTTTGAATCTACCGAGCGCATTAACTACACAAAAGGGGAGTCTGTGTCCAAAACAACAAATTGCAGTATCTGGACTCTCCGGCATTCTCAACCTTCCAACTCCACTTGCAGTTCCACCGCTCCAGTGGGTATAGTAGCACTTCCATTGAAGCTGTGGATTCGAGATTGGCAGGTTTCAAATCTCTGGCTTCCATCTTCATCAGATCATAAGCTCGCTTAAACAAAATATTCACGGAGCTTCCACTGTCAACCAAGATCCTCTTCATCCAAGCAGGACCTACTTGAACAGACATGACAAGTGGATCTATAGTGGGGGCTTTAACCTTATCAGCATCTCTATTTCGGAACACGATGTCATCGGTCATCGTCTTATGTTGCTTGGCTGGAGCCCCATCATCACAACTACTGCAACACTCGAAGTCCGCATGCCTGATAGAGCTGGCATACGAATCCATTTCTCTCCAGCTTCGGTTTGCTGGATGAGGACCACCACTTATTGTATTTATAACCAACCTCCTATCGGTACGAGCGAGTTCCTCCTGTCTTTCCTGGTTTGGTACACGATTCTAATTTGATGGGCCCGCACCTCCTAATTGCGGCGTCCACACATACTGATCCAACTTTCATTCTCTAATCAACTTCTCTATGAGATCCTACAAATGATGACACTTATTTGTATTGTGGCCATAACTCTCATGAAACCTACAAAATTTTCCCGTTTGAATCTGCCTCTCCGATGATGGCTTCGGAGTAGGCTTCTTGTACTGCATAGTATTGCAGGTTTGCAGATATACATTCTCTAGCGACGTATTCAATATAGTGTAATTATCAAACGTTGGAGCCCTACGTCGCGAATCACGGTTTTGATCCTGCGTTTTGTTTTGATTGCCATTATTCCTCTGCTGAGTCTGCTTGTTTTGGATATTTAACCGAACTTTTCCAAAATTCTCCCAGGACTACTTAACCACAACATTGCTTTGTATCCCTTCCATACTGGGCCCCGTGTCATCCTGCTTCCTAGACTGTTTCGCGTCTTCCCTTCTCAAGAGCTGGACTGCTTTGGAGTAGAAATGGTCCAATAACGCGGGAGGCTTCCCAGCCAACCAATTTCCGAACTCAGAATCAAGGTCAATCCCCTTAGTCAATGCCAATAAGATAGAGTTATCCTTGGGATTGCTAATCTCTGCACATGCAGCATGAAATATCTCTAAATAGCATCTGAGTGTCTCTGCAGGAGCTTGGATGACACTAGATAGAGTGTTAACTTCCTTTGGCCTTGCAACATGCATTTGGAATTATTCTACAAACTTGGTGGCCAACTGGTCGAAGCAAGAAATGGATCGAGGTGGCAATCATGTGAATCACATGGTAGCAATACCCCCTTAAGAAATAGGAAAACTACGGCATTTCACTGCATCGTCAGCTCTTGCAGCATTCATTAGCCATTCATATTTGAAGATATGTTGATTCGGATCAGAACTTCCTTCATAGACTGGTAGAGCCGGCATTTTGAATCACAGAGGAGGTTCAACATAAAGTATCTCATCTGTAAAGGGAGTATGACTCCAGGAGATTCTCCAGTCGTCATTTGTGAGGTCTTGGCTTTCTTGAATCATCTGCCGAATCATAGTGGGAATATCCAACATCTGTACATTCTGCGCATGTTAAGCCAAAGTGTGGTTGGGTTCCACAATGCGAGGCTTAACCGGGCGCTGTCGACGGTCCATGTCTCGCCTTCTTGGCTCCAAGTCTTCAGGGACGTATGGTTCAGGAATATGTCCACGCTGATGATGGTTCAGATCCGGCTGATTCCGGGCATCAACCCCTGGTTCCATAGCGGCGGTGGTAGCGCGGTTGTCTATAGTGTAGTGAGGAACAGTACCACCCCAGGAGGAGGGTCCAGTCTGGAAGCTGGCCGATGGGCAAACTCTCAGTTTTCCAATGGTCATTGTAGGTTGATGTCCAATGACTTGTGTGTAACTCCCATCTAACCGGGGACTTGTAGATCGATGATGATAGTTAGATGAGGCTGAACTATTGGTAGAGGAGTAAGAGGTGTGATCTCTTCCAGATCTTCTACGCCTTTGGCGATTCAACTGGTTAGTCAGCTCAGCATTGGCGCACAACTGTTTAGTCAGTTGTTGTCGACTCTAGGTTAACTCTGGAAGCAACATTTGGAACACTAGTCTAGTAACCGGGCATGTTGAATCTAAAGGTCCGACAACATTCTGATTAGATGGAGGCAATTGCGCGGGATTCTGTCTATCCTGCCTTCTTGGTCCGCAGTAGTAGAGGTGGTCCTTATGCTAACCATGTCGATTAGTCCTTTCCTAGATTTTATGCAAATATGAGTAGGTTGGAAAGATTCTAAATTTGTGATTTGGATCTTCTTCTTGGATTTGTGCAATTCGATATCAATAGCAGATCTAAAGAGCTAGAGAAAAGCTGTGTTTTCTTTGTAAAAGCACCAAAGTGTTTGTACTAAAATTGGGCACAACACTCTTCGGATGTGTTTTAAGAGATAAAATAAAGAGAATAGAAATTTAAAACGAGGATTGTCTAATAAACACTTCAAAAACAGATAGCGAAAACACGCAGAAACACAACAATTTAGAGTGGTTCGGCGTATTGCCTACGTCCACAATAAAGTTTAATGATTTTATTCATATTCACTTGCTGATTACAATTGATTACAGTGATGAATTTTGAGTACAACAGCAGCCTTGAAGTGCAAAACTGGTTTCAGTAGAGTCTGAACGTCAAAGGGCCAAAAGATCCTTCTTCTGTAGGTCCTGGGGCTCTGTTTATAAGCGTAGGAGGCTGATATCTCCCTCAGATCTTGAGAGACTTCTTCCAGCACGTTGGTGAGCCCACGCGATCGATCCTATAAGTTTCGGCTTGGTCCATGATCGATACGAACGAATTTCGTATAAATCAAGATTTGATCCAATCGAGTCGAAACTTGGCATGGACCTTCCTTAGGTCGTACATAAGCTCCTTTGAAAATTTCATGGCATTAGGACTTGTGGATTATGAGATATGGCCGATGCAAGATTGCGTTTTCTCTAAGTTGTCGCGTTCGAATCGATGTTTTTTGTGTCGCTCTATTCTAATCGATCCAGGCACGTGCTCAGGAGATGACGTGGCATGTTATTTGTGGATCGATCCACTTTCGACGCCGTGTTGACCGAGTCATTCCAAAACTTTTTCCTCGTTTGTATCGATAGCAGTTGCCACGTTCGTATCGAAGGAAGTGGTTCCATTCGTGTTGATTGATGTGGATCTGTTCGCATTGATCAATGTGGCTCTGTTCGTATCGATTAATATGGCTCTGTTCGTACCGATGGTTTTAGCCTTGTTCGTATCGATCGAGTTGTTCCAACTTGATGGATATGAACAAATAGGCAATGGAATGGATACAAGCAGTAGTTATTTGATGGATAAGAACAGTGATTCTCCTATGGATACAAACAATGATTTTCTGATGGATACGGACAGCGACGCATGATGGATACGGACAGCGACGCCTGATGGATACGAACTACCGATGGATTCGAACAAGGCCTTTTAGCCGATGGATAAGAAATGGCACGCTCTGGATCGACGCAAACAACAGATGACGTCGAGTCTTGATGGATACAAAATGGAGCTCGCTCACTGATGGGTTCGAAATAGGATCGATTCGAACTGATGCTTAATGATGGATACGAAATGGGGTTATTTCCTTCGATTTACATCGATCATAACTTGTGCATACGAACTCGGATTGACTTGAAACTTAGGACGTTGGCTTTCATAGCTTTGCTTGTCATGTCATATTAATTGTAGCTTGATCCGGACTCGGACAAAATTCATCAACATTTATAGGAAACTTGCACGTACTCAACATTCAGGAGGAATGATCCTTTATTTTTAGGCAATTTCTTGATATCTCGACCTAGCCAAAAAGCGGGATAACAACAATGCATACTCTTTGAACAAATTATCTAGATATGAAAATGCACAACTGTTAGCAATCATTCTAATAGTGGTATTAAAGACTCTAAATATTAGTGAGATGGATATTTTTTATATTATGGAGGTTGAAGAAATGGAGTCATGGATGTTGCCATTAAAGAAATATTTGACAAAGGTTATTCTTTCGAAGAATAGGAATGAAAGAAAAAACTCTTGCGTAAATTACAGCTTTACATTATGCAAGATGGAGTGTTATTGTGGAGATGATTCTATGCTTCCTTGCTAAGTTGTGTTAACAGGGATAAAGCGAGGAAAATCCTTGAGTATGTCCATCAAGGAAGCTAGGGAGACCACATTGGGTGCCGATATCTTGCAAAGAATGTACTTCTTTATGGATTTTCTAGCTAGCTGTCAATCGAGATGTAATAGAATTTTCAAAGGAATGCCATACGAGCTAGAAGATTTGTGAAGATACCTAAAGCCCCATCCAACAATCTTAGGCAAATTGTTAGCCTTGGCCATTCTTAGATTAGGGAATTTATATTATTGGACTGCTGCTGATGGCACATGAAAGAGTAAGTTATGCAATAGTTATAGTGTACTATTTCACAATATGGGTTGAGATTGAGCTACTTGCCACAATCACATTGGCGAAAGTGATTAACTTTGAATTCAAATGCATTTCGTAGAAATTTAACGTACCACTAAAGGTCATTTACATATAATGGAACTCGATTCAAGGGTGTAAAATTCTGTAAATTTAGCATCAAAAGCAACAAAAACAAGTGAGAGGAAATTGGCTTGATGAGTTACCACTTGCTTTGTGGGCTTATCAGTCGACCCCACAATCTATAACTAGATAAACGTCATTCATATTAGCTTATGGAATTATGGAGATGATACAAATTGAAGTAGACACCCCTTTCACGGACATTGGTACTCATGTGGCCATGAGTGGAAAGCTATGTAAAAATTGTCAAGATATTGCATTTTTATTCATGGTAGAACAAAACAAGTTTAATTGGCGGTTAATAAAACTAAGTAAAAGGAATGACAATGTGTTGAGAAGTTTATTTATATGTACATCGAAACAATAAGTAAATGCATACATAGATCAACATACACAGTTAGGTATAATACAAATTTTAAAACATTGTTAGCATTTATATATGGATATTTTTAGGAATTATGAATAAATGTAGGATAGTATAGTGTAGGAAAGTAAATAACACAATCAGGCAAAAATAGTTTTATTAACTATGTCACTCTTCAACATAAAAATTAGGGGCCGAATCCATACAATATAGCAGCCTATGTACAAAAGGAAAAAACAAGAGTTTAAAAGTGTAAAAAAAAATCACTTCTTTCCACCCTGGTGAATAGTGATTTTCCTTTTCTTCTTCTTTGGGGCACTGCCGCCCTCAAGGGGTTATCCTATTTAAATAGTGAAGGCACGTCGATTGATATAGCCTGTTTTTGCACTTGGAATTTGGGACCTTATAACAATAACTAGGTCGATATTTGGCAAGGATGAGATTGAGACCTTAAGAGTAGGAGTCTAGGATAAAGGAGGAGGAGCGCCATCAAGCTTCTTTATTTTTACTTACTTCAGCGTAAACTTCTAGTTTTCAGTAATTGCGGATATATGGGAATATGCACCAGAAGTGTAGGTAATAATGACATCCATATCCATGTCCAAATCAATAAACAACTCATCTCTCTCAAGCAAGGCCACAATCTTTTCATCACTTGGGACAGTCTAGAATCATTGGTGGTGGTGATGACGATTACACTAGTGGTGATTGCCTCAACTGAAAGGCATAAAGCAAAGATTGTCACAAGGCTACACAATAATTTTCTTTGAAACATTTAAAACAAAGTTGTATAAGTCTAAAACTTCATTTGGAGATAGATGAAGCTTTTGGAAGATTGGAGAGTGAATAGGTGTACCGTTAGTTGAGGTTAGGTCCGAATTTGTTAAAGAAGCCTCTTCCTATGATGGGACCTCAAACGATGAAACACTTCCCCGCTCAGAGTTTGGAGATAGTAAACAGCTGAGAGGAGCAAAAAGAATTGACGGAACATATTATTCGATAAATTCAGAGGAGGGGTTGCAGTTGATGAACAAGGAGGGAGGCTATCAAAACGATCGAAGTAGCTATCAAAGATACCTTGTTTGATTCAACAAGAAAGGATTCAGTCGTCTCATCGATCGGGAGATTAGCGAGAACCTTGATAGTAGTCTAAATGCTTCTTAAGTGGTGTGATGTTTCCTACCCACCTCCAAGGCATCTAGGTCTTCTAAATCAAAAAATTAATCTAAAACATCAGCCTTGATGAACGGATTGCCTTTTCATTCACTCTTTCTTTTCTCTTCTTTCATTATTTTTTATGGATGTTCACGGAAACTAGAGGGTATTCTTCCTCCAACCATCTTAATTTTTTTGTTATGAATATATTTACATAGAACTTGAAGATAGTGGAGTCAACTTCCTTAATGGTAGACTTCTTTTTAGCTTGAGCATTGGCTAGTTGGTCTTGTAGATTGGTAATTATAGCCTTTATTTTCTCCATTTTGTGATTATAATTATGGGACTTTACTGGCATAGTCTTTGGATTTTCCATGATTGGCCTTGAGCTAGACTATTTCTATGTCAACTAAGGCATGTTGAGCTTTGTATCTAGGGGTTTTAGCCTTGAGTTGTTTGATTTCTTTGGCCTGTACACCACTTCGGACATAAGTCTGCTCCAATTGATGCCCTAGGAGATTAATTTTAACTTTACGCACCTTGATCTCTCCCATAGTCTTTTCTTTCTCCAAGGCCAAACTATTTTTATTTTCTTTTATCGTATTCCCTATAGTATTTATCTCCTTATTCACTATCTATTAGTTTTTAATCCTCTTACATGGCCTTTTCCTTCTCAAACAATAAAAGATGATTCATAGGGTTTTGTTGGCATAGTATTTCACAATCCTTCTCTAAGCTTTGCATCGATCGGTAAGAGCGTCGAAAGTTTCATAACCATATCTTATCTTTTCTGCTGAAACGACATTCAAGTTATATGAAAATACGAGCCCAATAAGGTCTATGTCAGGACACTTAAGTTGCTTGAATGTTGGGGTAGGAGCAGAGGACATGCGTACATCCCTTATTTTTTGACTCAAAATAGTCACTAATGTATCATTGTTACCATTATTTTCCAACGACAAAATAAGATTAATTAGTATATCATT
The DNA here is from genome assembly GCA_030765085.1 of Allium cepa. NCBI lineage: Eukaryota > Viridiplantae > Streptophyta > Magnoliopsida > Asparagales > Amaryllidaceae > Allium > Allium cepa. The sequence goes on from CM060931.1 coordinate 450,581,658, forward strand.
GTTAACTGGGTTTTTAACCAAGAAGAAGTCAATAAGAGTTAGAATGTCGGTATGAAGAAAGAATGATAAAAAACTTGGTAAAGATACTCAAAAGAAGTAGAGAATTGAGCTCAAGGATCTTAGTTGAAAAATTGGCTAAGTCCTTGATTCACTCCCGAATTAAGGCCTTAGATCAACCCCCTGAATTAAGGCCTTAGATCAACTTCGAATTAAGTCCGTAGGTCAAAACAACTTGGAACTTGACATGTAAACTTAGGAAAACATAAGGAAGGACAAAGATAAGGTTTGGAGTGGTTTGGCCCCACCACTTAAATTCGTTACCGAATTAAAAATCTTGATTGATCCCGAATTAAGGAGAACATCGTGACAGAATCAGAATGACTTGAAATTTTGCTAGAGCAGCTAGAAAAGAGAAAAGGACTTGGGAAAGTTTTACCATGATTGTACAAAGCACTTAAATTCAGCCTCGAATTATGGACCTTAATTTGGTACCGAATATAGGTGCTAAGCCCTGGCACATTCACACTTGGCACAAGTGATCTCCTAGTCCTCCTATGCATATTCATGAAGTTTCATAGATTTTCAGGGAGCCTATTGTTAAGAATGACGACGTGACGGTCTAAACGGTAGGATAATCTAAGTTATGGAAGAACGAAGATCGGAACATATCAACAATCTACCAAATTACATAGAGAACATCCAAATGAAGCAAGGAACTCGACCCAAAAGGAGATGGCCTTTAGTTGGCTAAGCTTTAGATTTGGTACCAGATTAAGGACCTTATTTCGACAACGAATTAGCCCTTAACTCTAGGAGTCACGATATTTCTTGTGTTTTCTTGGAATGGTTTCTGGACTTCTTTGGTAGTGGGCTTCTGCTCCAATATGGCTGCTACCACTATAAATACAAACCAAAGAGCAACTAAGAGAGGATCTGGTTTCTATCATTACTATGCAGAAGCCCTACCACTTCTTTAACTCTTCCTCTACTCAATAGTCACAACGGCGGTTCCTAAAGGCCAGTCTAGGACATAGAACCAGTCTAACACATGTACCTATAACAATCAATAATCAAAGCTATAAAGTGGATGTAGGCTTAGTTAACAGCCGAATCACAATAAAATTCTCTATGTCTATTTACTTTTATACTATATTCACTTTATTCGAATAGGGCTGGTGCTTTTACATTACACTCCAAGATATTGATCCATTTTTTGGGTTAACAATCACTAACAAGACGAGCACATGAACTCAAAAATATACATAAAACAATTTCATATTCATTAAATGTTCATTACATTACCCCATGATTACAACATTTGGATAAAATATAATAATGACAAAATATGATTTCATGAGCAGTATATCATGGTTCCCCAATGACCGATCAAAGTCATGATTACTATGATTATAAAAGTCGTCATTACATAAAACTTAAGTAACTATGTTGCACTGTAGAATAAAACCTTTTTTTTTGTTAAATAGAGTGATACTTAATTTAAGGAGAGTGCTCATTTTGATGCCCCAGGGAATCGAACCAAAGATTTATAGAATCTGATTAATATTAGCTTGCCTCATGTACGTCTCAAGTAAGCATTATTTGTCCAATATGAAAATTCCCACTCTCGACCTACTCAAATGAGTATTCGAGATTTAGGAGGAAACTAAAAAATTCAGATCAAACAAAAAGTTTGATAGGACTAATATGAGCCATCCCAAACCAAAAAGGACACATGGTGGGGTCACATGCCATGTTGAATGGGTTTGCCCTCACTAATGTCTCTACAATCAAATGTCAAACATAATATTCTTTGGATAGAATGAGACAGGATGAGCACACTGTGCTCTCCTCCTCCACATATAACCTCGACGGTGGAAACACAACAAAGCAATAAACAAAATGATTTAAAACCGAATAGGTCAATATTCACTAGGGTTTAAGGATTACACATTCTTTACAATGCTCACCTCATTAAGTGTCAATACATAGATATAGTTTTCCAGAGGTCACTATAAACTGATTAATTTTCATTAGCTAAATAAAAAGTTATTAGGCCGATCCAGAAAAAACTAAATAAATGAATGGCTTCTATTTCCATAAGGATACAAAGATACCATCATGATAGAAAAAACAATAGTGAGCATCCCCACTCGATTCTCAGATGCGTTACATAAAAAATTTAGCGTCGAAATTGGCAAAGACCTACGCATTAGAATCATTGACATTGATAATTGAGGGGCTTAATCAATTACAGTATAAGGGTCTACCTCGACACTAGTCCATACAACTTAATCTAGCTTTCTAGACATCGAGCAAGTCATTTCTTTTGATCAATTTTAGGCATCTGAACAAAATTTGATCTTCACGATCTTCTAGATGCAATTATACATGCAACAGTTTAACCTGACTATACCCACTAGTGGAACCACCCAATATAGATATGAATTCCCAATCCCTAATGTCATCATTATTAGGTTACTATATACAACTGGGCACATCAATAATTTACATATGCAATAACATTATTGATCTAGACATGTAATTAAGCACATATAATTTACCAAGAAGAATATCATTATGTTCTTATGGTAGCTATAGACACATGTAAGATGTGATTAAACATGGAAATTACTTTTAATCCTGCATATTTATCCTAACTTTCGCAAATCCTTCCTTTCTAAAATATTCTTACGTACAAAATCAAAGTCTTTAAAAATCAACTTTAATATTAGAGAAATGCTGACCCATTTATTCACTCTATGTGATTGTGTCCGTGGTTGTCGCATATATAGATACCATCCAATATGTATCTATCGCATGTGTAAATTCCTATTAGAATGTGGCTACCGCATTTCTAAGATGCTATCGGATATATAACTATCGCATGTCTAAAATCCTACCGATTATGTAACCTACCGCATGTCTAATATGCTACCGAATATGTAAATGTTCACATTTATAAAATGTTATCGATCATGTGAGCTTCTGCATGTCTAAAATGCTAGCAGACATGTAAGCTATCACATATCTAAAGTACAATCTAACATATAAGTTGCTAATATTTTAAAACCAAGATATAACACGTTCAAGTTTATCGGTCCTTTGAAAAAACCTATCACAGGTTTAGCCATCGAATGTCTAAAATGGATCTATCATGTATTTAAACCATATGCTATCACAGTTATATAATTTAGTTAACAAGTGTCCAGCCAAAGTATAACAACCCAAAATTTTAGCTATAGTAGTTATTAACGAATTAATTAAATAATAAGTAACTCTATGAAATTATCAAAATTGGACCACGAGAGCTGCACCATTGTGTCCATGGTAATTTTCTGGTTAATTTCCATATATAAATTATCAAAATCGTAGCAAGAACAAAGAATTTATGGAATAAACAAGAAACGAGAAAAAAAATTATACATACACACACACACACAAATATATATATATATATATATATATATATATATATATATATATATATATATATATATATATATATATATATATATAGGCAAGGTCGACCCTAGGGTCGATCCTCACAATGGCCAGGTTGAACTATAGGTCGACCCTAGCAAGTAGTAGGTCGACACCAATGTCGACCCGCTTGCATTCTTTTGCTGGCTTCGTCTAGTTCGATTTCAACATGTCATTTTGCTATTTTACTCTATCTCGTGCGTCCGTGCTTCCATCCAATGGTTCCTATTGTGCCTACGACATGGTTGCACTAGATTTGATCTGCAAATCCGATGGTCTAAGATCCATAAGTGACACTACAAATGACCTTAGGCCTAGCTATTTTTCACATTCAGATTTTCTCCACTTGGTTCATTACCTGAGGCAAGACCTTAAAAGGGATATTTTTCCAAGGAGAAGGTCTTTTAACTAAAATATTCTATACCCCTCAAGTGGATTCGGGAAGGCCAAAGGAAAGAGCTAAGGACCACAGGTGAGTGTTTAAGTAATTATTTCATATTTTTACGTAATTTAAAATAATAGGATTTCCAATAGTTGTAGTTTTTCAACAATTTTAGAATAACATTTATGCAAGTTTATTTACATTAAATTTTAGACTTGTTTTCCAGTCTATTTTCTTTTTGCTATTCTATTTTGGTTATTTGTAATTATTTTGCGATAACTGTAGCTTTCCCAAATATTTATAGTTATTTACGGTATTTACAGTTGCTTAATATTATTTATATTTTACTTACATCTATTCTACGTTGGGATTTATTATGTAAATGTCAGTTTTTTTAATTCCCTTTTTACGCAAATGGAATAAATAGAAGAAAATAATTCGACAATATGGACTAAAATATAAGAACACTGAATTTATAGAAAATGGGATGTAAAATAAGAAGAACTGTAATAAAATGGACATAGACAGAAATAGGCAAATTTAAGACATTTGCAAGCATAGTTATAACATGTAATCATAACTAAAAAGAGAAAATAGAAGACATAGCAAAAGTAGCTTATTTTTAAACTTAGGCCTTGGGTTAAGTAAATAAGCAAAGTTATAACACACATGTTATAATTAGAGACAAAACAGAAAAGGCTTCTTTTAAAGACCTATACTAAGTTAGTAAGCAAAGATAGAAGGACCTGTACCGGCAGCATTTCCCTTAGGAAATGCTTATGCCGTTTAGGGTAGATAAATGGTCAATAATTAGAAGTTCAAATCAGGGGATTTGTACAAGGGGCACAACTAGATTTTGTTTGTTAGGACCTATATCGACAGCATTCCCCTTCAGTAAGGAACTGGTGGTCTCACAACACACGGAGATGAGGCTGGGCACGCTTATGCTGTTTAGGGTAAATAAGAGGTCCAAAAAGGGAGTAATAGATAGTGCGAGCCTAACAGCGGTCGAGCATGCGACATCGGTGCTAGGAGATAATTTGCTATTGAGTTTCGAGTGCTAAACATGTGTCGCTTTCTGTAGGACCAATAGGATAGGACTCACCCATTGTAGGCACAATGTAGATAGAAGGCCGATCAAATGGCAGGATTTGGACTTCAGCCTAATTAAACTAGGATTTGGATTTTAGCCTAATCAAAGCCGTTTTAGAACAGCGCAAACAATCCAATCGAACTATCTAAGCAAAGCAAATAGTTAAACCGTATTTTATTCCAATTTGTCCTTTCCTTTATTTTCTTTTATACTAGAATTGTTGAAAAGCCTATTATCTTTACCTTGGTTAAGAATACTAATAATTACTTTCATTCACCAGACTTTTAGTTTGACCCACTCTTCTATCTTTCCTTTTCCCCATAGGCCAGCAAAGGCAAGGACGGTAGATTTTGGATTTCCTTGGAGATTCAGCTGTGGAGTTTTTCTCCATGTATTCTTCTTCTTTTTAGTTTTATTTTCATGTACTGGCACTTGTTAAGATGGATGGTTTTATATATGTACTCTGTTATTATGACTTTCCATGAGACATATTTATTTGGTATTTTGAGACTTATTTTGGTTATGACTTATTTTATGAAGTTTGATTTTTAATGAGTTACTATTTTTAAATGTTTCCATTGTTTTATTTGTTTGATGTGAATTTTTGTTTGATGATAAAAAATATATATATATCAATATGTGTTTGCAGATTGTACTATAGACATATAGGAATAAATATTCATATTGAATAATAATACTATTGCACAGAATTTATATAATTCAATCAGTATTTTTATTCAATATAATATTTTACAAAGTTTTCAGCTCTCTCTATATACATACAATTGTTTATACATTTCATATACATAAATGCCTCACTACATATCACTCACACTCGTAGTTTATCTTCAATTTCATTCCAGCTAGAATCCAGCATCTGAGCAATCTGTAAAAATATTCACTAACGCAGTAAAATTGAAAAAAATATATTTTTGCAATGTAAAATGAAATATGATTTTTGAAAATATGATTTGCCTCAGTTATTTGGGTTGTTCGTCATCATTTGCATTTGAATTCATCATACACGAACAATGCGACATGCACAGTGTATCACTGTACATGCCACAAGGCCGTGCACATCGATATACACTTGATATTGTTACAGGGACAGGTGAGCACAGGTCAAACCCAAAGGAAAAGCCAGGTTCAACTCACGTGCAATATATTTAAAATCACGACACGAGCACAAGGTCAAACCCGAGTTTTGAAACTGGATTCAACTCAAGTGAAATTTCAAAAATCAACATGAAGGCAACATGATCAAAAGTTCAGATCAGACCAAACATTAAGACTCAGGTGCAACAGTGAAGCAAAAATCAAATGCAATCAGGTCAGCAAACTACAATGTCACAGCAAACACTGTGCACATTGATACATGATCAGACACAGGACAACAGATGCATTCAAAGGACAAAACCAGTTGCAACATGGATGTCACAAGCAATGTCCAGAGACAGTCTCACAAGGCAGTAACATGCAGTTTTGCAGTGATACAAATGCAACAGAAAACAACAGAGCATCAAAGCACATGTATGCAGACCAGTGCCAACAATGACCAGACACAAGTAAAGTGCATCAAGTATGATCAAGTCCAAATGCATCAGTGATACAAAGCAGACATGTACAACAACAGGTTCAGCTACAACAAGCAGTGCAGTAATGGGTAAACAGAAGACAATTGAACAAATGAAAACAGTGTGCAACTCGAGCTTCAGAAATATCAGAGACAAAACAATGCCCAACTCAAATGAAACAATGCACAAGTGACACAACGAACGTGAAGCATGCAAGCTCGAGCACCAAATATGAATACTGAAACAATATCCAGTATGACGTATCAGACTCAATATCAAGTTCAATTCCAAAACAACTCAACAGCAGTATGCAAAATGGAGAGTATGCAACATGATGAAGCAGTGTCAGTAGTGAACCCAGACAAAAGTCAGAGAATGCAGACATGATTATCAAACTACAACTCAAATGAGCAAGTGCAACAAAGTGAAACTTGACTATCAAGACAAAGTGCAATAACAAATTCAATGAAGCCCAAAGTCAATGCCGAGAAGCAATGTATACAAATGATCAGGTCAAAATGAAGAAAACTACTTAATCAAATGCACGAGAAACATGGGAACACAGCAAAGACCACAAGCCAATCCTAACAGCATCAATGTAACATGAACCAGAGCCAAGAATACATGTACTCAAGGCAATATGCACAAGTGAAAAACCAAAATGGCACAGCAGTTCATACGACATATACAAGACAGAAGAAGCCATGGTCAATTGAAAGCAAATGCGAAGTTACAGTGAAATCCTACAAGTCAAGTCAACAGCAGATACATGAAAAATGCAATTGCAAACAGCAGAGTAATAAACAAAAAGATGGCCAGATGAAGTCAAAGCCGTAATACACAGTAAAGCCGAAGTCAATTTTCAACGAAAATATACGTCTTTGAAAAAGTCAAAGCAAAGTAAAAAAAGGAAAGTTTCTGCCGTATCAAACAAGGGAAAATCGAACGCTACAAAATTAAGGCCATGCGCATCAAGTTGAGAACATATCAGGAAAGCCGTGCGCATCAGGCAATCAAAAATTAGGAAAGTGTAAATGAATACGAGCAAATTCAAGTGTCTCGAATTCGTATAAATATCAAACCCAAAATTCATCATCGGCATCGAATTCGAATACGAGAAATCATAAAAGCACAAATAGGAAATTACATACCGAAGCAACAGTGAACTCGATCAAAGGAGCAGCTGTGAACGAGCAAGAGAAACACCAGAGAATCGAATTTGAAGAAAGCCCCAATTTGGATCGATAGCACAAAACCCTAATTGTTGAAGAGGAACGAACAAGAATAGAGAGCCCACATTGATAAAAGAAATTAATAGGGCCGCGTTTTTTTTCTTGAGTGATAATACTTTGCGCCGGTTATTTTTTAAAGGCTTTTGGCTATTAGGGTTTTGGGTTTAATTGTTTTTTATTTGTTGTTTTTACTTTTCGAGTCAAAGTATTGGTAAATCACCACCTAGGTTGTAGGTAGTGTCAGATTGTCTAGTTAGAATTAGTTCAGTAAGCAGGGTGTGCGAGTTTGCAAAACTCTTTAGGCGGGAGCAGGGTTTGCGAGTTTGCATAACTCTATAGGCGGGAGCAGGGGTTGCAAGTCTATTAGAGTGTTTGTAAGCGAGAGAAGGGTTTGCGAGTCTGTTAGAGTGTTTGTAAGCGGGAGACTGTTTAATTATAATAGAAATCTGGGAATGCGTCAGTAGGCAGGGGTTGCCGAAGCTGGGTAAATTTTGTGTGTGATTTACTTTCAGCATATTTATTTCTCTGCAGTTTGTTTTTGCGTTTAACTCGAGAAAATTTGCTATAACCCTATTCACCCCCCTCTAGGGTTAATCTAGATCCTACAAGTGGTATCAGAGCGAGGTATTTTTCTTTAACTCTAGAGTCATGAATCCACCAAATAATGCTTTTTCTGAAGGGCAATCTATTGCTAGGCCACCCATGTTTAATGAAAATGATTATGCTTATTGGAAAGTTAGGATGGGTATTTATCTTAGTTCTGTTGATTATGATATTTGGGACATTATTGAAACTGGCTATAAATCTCCCACTATAACTGTTGGTGATACTGAGATTCCTAAACCTAAGGATAGGTGGGATGCTAACGATACGATATTAAAAACTACAAATGCTAAAGCCATGAATGCTTTGATCTGTGCTCTTGATAAAACTGAATTTAATAGAATTTCTCATTGTAAAACTGCACAGGAAATTTGGCATACCTTGGAGGTGACACATGAAGGAACTTCTCAAGTCAAGGAGTCTCGTCTAGCTCTATTCAGCAATGAATACGAGAACTTTGTGATGGAAAAAGGCGAGCATAAAGGACATGTTTGGACGCTTTTCAACTTTGGTGTACAACGCTAGAGCGCTTGGGAAGGTATTCACCGAGGTAGAGCTTGTGAGGAAGGTGCTACGAGTCTTACCGATGAACTTCGAGGCAAAAGTCACGGCAATACAAGAATCGAAAGATCTGAGTAAACTAAGCATGGAGGAGTTGATCGGCAACTTGATGACATATGAGCTTGAGCTAAAAGCAAAGGAGGAACGCGACAACTCCGAACCAAAGAAGTAGACGATTGCCTTAAAGAGCAAAGAAGAGAGCGATGAAGAAGAAGAAGATCCAATTGAAGAGATCGCAATGGCTGTCAATAAACTTAGAAAATGGTCAAGATTCAAGCCACGTAAGAAGAAAACAAGTGGTAATAGGTCAAAAGATTCTGACAATTCCGAAAATGAACAGACGTGCTTTAACTGCAACAAGCCTGGCCACTTCAAACAACAATGCCCACTTCTCAAAAACAACAAAGGAAAGAAAAAGAAGAAGAAGGCCTTTGCAGCAACTTGGGATGAGGAAGTTTTGAATAATAGCTTAGAGGAGGCTAACTTGTGTCTTATGGCAAAAACAGATTCAGAAGCAAGTTCAGAGGAATCTAGTGAGGTAGGTCACTATTCTTATAAATAACTTGTTTTTATGTGTTGTGATCTTACTAAAGTAGTTGATACTCTTGAGTCTAAAATTGAAAAACTGAAATATGATAGGAGAGAACTTGCTCGTGAAAATTTTAGGTTAGAAACTGAACTTGAAAATATTCAAAACCTAGTCTGTAAAAAATGTAAAAGTTTAGATTCAGAATTATCAAGACTTAAGAATAGTGTTGAGAATCTTGAAAAAGAAAACTTGAGTCTTAAGGAAACCATTGACACTAGGAAAACGGATTTTATAAATAGATGCACCTCACTTGTAACTGAAAACACAACACTAAAAACCAAAGTCCAAAATCTTGAGAAATCTTTGAATAACTTTTCAAGAGGAGAAAAATCATTCAACATGTTATTGGGAAATCAAATTTTTGCTAACAATAGAAAAGGACTAGGCTTTGGGAAAATACAAGTTGATGATAGTGCAAAAGGTAAAAGTGTCTTTTGTAGTCATAGGAACAAGAACACAAAATTCATACAAGTTTGGGCTCCTAAGAATTCTACAAACAAATTTCATGTCTATTGGAACAAGAATAAAAGGTTAAAACAAGTTTGGGTTCCAAAGGGATTGTTTATTCACAATGCTTCAGTCACTAATATCATTGGACCTATGAGTTTCTCTAGGTCATCCTCCTCTCTCTCTATGTAGGTCTGTTGGCGGGCTAAGGAACAACAAGAATGGTTTCTAGATTCAGGTTGTTCTAGACATATAATAGGTGACAAATCGAAGTTCCTTAGCCTAGAGAATTTTAAAGGTGGAAATGTGATCATGGGAGACAATAGCAAGTGTAAGATTATTGGTAAAGGTAAAGTAGGTAACGGTATTTTTTCCTTGACTAATGTTTTATATGTTGATAATTTGCGTCACAATCTCATTTCTATTAGTCAACTATGTGACAAAGGTATGAATGTGGTTTTTGATAGTGATACTTGCAAAATCATTGATAAATCTTCTAATAACATTGTTTTTATGGGCAAAAGAAAAGGTAATGTTTACTCACTTTCGTTTGATAATCTAAATCTTTCCAGATGTTTGGTAGCCACTGACGAAGAGGCATTTTTATGGCATAGGAGACTTGGACATGCTAGCATGAGCCTCTTAGAAAAACTTGAAAGGAAAAAATTAGTCAGAGGGTTACCACATCAAAAATTTAAAAATAATAAAGTGTGTAAAGCATGCTCCTTGGGCAAGCTTAGTCGATCATCATTTCGCCCTAAAAACATTGTTAGCACATCCAGGGTCCTTGAATTAATCCACATGGACTTATTTGGACGAAATGAAATTGCAAGCTTGAATGGAAAACGTTATTGTTATGTATTAGTTGATGATTATTCTAGATTTACATGGGTTTATTTCTTAGCCAAAAAGTCTGAATCTTTTGATTATTTTTCAAAATTTGCAAAACTTGTTCAAAATGAAAAAGGAGTTTCAATTAAAGTCTTGAGAAGTGATCATGGAGGCGAATTTGAAAACTTGGAATTTGAAAGCTTTTGTGAAGAAAATGGTTTAAAACATGAATTTTCTGCTCCACGAACACCTCAACAAAATGGGGTGGTTGAAAGGAAAAATCGTACATTACAAGAATTGGCTAGATCCATGTTGAGTGAGTATAAACTACCTCTAACCTTTTGGGCAGAGGTAGTGAATACTTCGTGCTATGTAATAAATAGAGTAATGATTAGACCAATACTTGGCAAAACGTCTTATGAATTGTGGCATGAAAGGAAACCTAACATTTCTTATTTTCGTGTATTTGGATGTCCTTGTTTCATTCTTAACAAAGGTGATCAACTTGGAAAATTTGAATCAAAGGCTGATGAGGGAATTTTCATGGGCTATTCAACAAGGAGCAAGGCTTACAGGATATACAAGAAATGAATTCAATGTGAAATTCGATGAATCTGACCTGGAAAGGACGACTGAAAAGACGACTGACGATGGGGTAGATCATGAAGGCATTGCAGAAGGGACATCTAGTAAGAAAGCTGAAAGTAGGACTGTTGATGCTAATAGATTAAATTTCAAATCCAATCATCCTCCTGAATTGGTTATAGGTGATCCTACGGAAGGTATACGCACTCGCTCTTCATTTGTTAAAAATTTGTGTGCATTTTGTTGTCACGGTGGTTTTATTTCTGAGATTGAACCTGATTCTGTTGAAATGGCTCTTAATGATGAAAGTTGGGTTTTAGCAATGCAAGATGAACTGAATCAATTTGAGAGAAATAAAGTTTGGAAATTAGTTCCTAGGCCTAATGACTATCCAATTGTTGGAACTAAATGGGTGTTCAAAAATAAACTTGATGAATCAGGAAATGTAATTAGAAACAAAGCGAGGTTGGTCGCAAAAGGATATAACCAAATAGAGGGCATAGATTTTGATGAAACATTTGCTCCAGTTGCTAGGTTAGAAGCCATTATAATTTTGCTAAGTTTTGCGTGTTATAAGGGTTTCAAACTTAAACAAATGGATGTAAAAAGTGCCTTTCTGAATGGTGATTTGAAAGAAGAAGTTTTTGTTGAACAACCCCCCGTTTTTGAAAATCATGATTTTCCAAATCATGTGTATAAACTAGAAAAAGCATTATATGGTCTTAAGCAAGCTCCTAGAGCTTGGTATGACTGCCTTTGTACATATCTTTTGGAAAATGGCTTTAAAAAGGGGAGCGCTGACACGACACTCTTTCTATTACATAAGGGAAGTGAATTTTTGATTGTTCAGATTTATGTGGATGATATCATTTATGGTGCTACTAATGAACTCTTGTGCGAGAAATTTGAACAAGTTATGCAGGCTAAATTCGAGATGAGCTTGGTTGGAGAATTGAAATATTTTCTGGGATTCCAAATCAAGCAAAGAAGTGATGGTATTTTTATTTCATAATCCAAGTATGTGTTGGAACTGTTGAAGAAATTTGGAGTTGAGAACTCCAAGCCATTGAGAACTCCTATGAGCCCATCAATAAAGTTGGACAAAGACGAGAAAGGAATTGTTGTTGATCAGAAAAAATATCGAGGGATAATTGGTTCACTTCTCTATCTTACTGCTTCTAGACCTGATATAATGTTTTCTGTGTGTTTGTGTGCATGTTTTCAATCTAATCCTAAAGAATCTCATTTGAAAGCCACTAAACGAATTTTGAGATATCTTTCACACACACACAAAAATTTGGATAATGGTACCCTTCTTGTGAAAATTTTGATTTAGTTGGCTATTCTGATGCTGATTATGCTGGTTCATTGGTTGACAAGAAAAGCACTAGTGGGACATGTTTCATGCTAGGACATTCATTAGTTTCATGGTCAAGTCAAAAACAGAATTGTGTTGCATTATCCACCACTGAAGCAGAATATATTTCTTTAGGAAGTTGTTATGCTCAAATTTTATGGATGATGCAAACTCTTTTTGATTTTGGCATAGTTTATAAACAAGTTCCATTAAAATGTAATAATAAAAGTGCAACTAGATTTGTCAAATAATCCTATTCATCATTCACGCACAAAACACATTGATGTGAGACACCACTTTCTTAGAGATCACATTGCTAAGGAAGACATTTGCATTGAATATATTTCAACTGAGGCTCAACTTGCTGATATTTTCACAAAACACCTTCCCAAAGACAGATTTTTCAGATTACGTTTGGATTTGGGGATTATAGAAATTGACTAATCATTTTCCATTTTTTAGTTGAAATATTCTTGGATATATACTTTCAAATTCAATTTCTAGGATTCAAACCAGTTTTGGATATTATCCAAAGATTGATTCGAATATGGTATTCAGTATTGGATATTACATAATATAATTAACTTGGTAACTTATTCCATGATCATTTCTATTTCTACCATCTTTCTATCGTTCATAATGGTTTTGTAAAATGAGAAGAGTGGATTATTTTTTTTTTAATTTTTTTTTAATAATTATAATAACTCTCATGCATCCATTCTCATTTAAAAGTCCTTATGGTTATGCATGGATGGAGCATGTGAGTGAATTATTTTTATCATTACTTCATTCTCATTTAAAAGTCCTTATGGTTATGCATGGATGGAGTATGGTAACTAAGTATTCTGGTCTCACTTAAAAGTCCGGATGCTTAGACTAATAAGTAACTGCTAATCCCATTTAAAAGTCCTTATGGTTATGCATGGTTAGTAAGTGCTTATTTTTGTGCTTAAATGTCAAATTAATTTTAAAATATCTCTCTTCTTATTATACAAAAACCGAATCATCGATCCATTCTCTACAATGTGGAAATTGTTATCTCGTTTTGATATATTATTTTTTCCTACTGTTCCATTGTTTTTTGTCAGTCTTTTGATAATGACAAAAGGGGAAGAAGGACAAGATTTTGATATGGAAGTAAATATTTTTTTGGAATATTTCAACAAATTTTTTAAATGTTATTAGTTAATTTTCTTTAGTTCTTTTATTCTTCTGTAATTCTCTAAATCTTGTAAATAAGGAGTGGTCTCAGTTGTAGGGGGAGCATTCATATAGGGGGAGCTAAATAGTTCATGCTCAAACACATTTATTAGAATTTCAAAATCTTTAATATATATGTTTGTAATCATCAAAAGGGGGAGATTGTTTGATGTGAAATTTTGTTTGATGATAACAAATATATATATATATATATATATATATATCAATATGTGTTTGCAGATTGTACTATATACATATAGGAATAAATATTCATATTGAATAATAATACTATTGCACATAATTTATATAATTCAATCAGTATTTTTATTCAATATAATATTTTACGAAGTTTTCAGCTCTCTCTATATACATACACTTGTTTATACATTTCATATACATAAATGCCTCACTACATATCACTCACACTCGTAGTTTATCTTCAATTTCATTCCAGCTAGAATCCAGCATCTGAGCAATCTGCAAAAATATTCACTAACGCAGTTAAATTGAAAAAGAAATATTTTTGCAATATAAAATGAAATATGATTTTTGAAAATATGATTTGCCTCAGTTATTTGGGTTGTTCGTCATCATTTGCATTTTAATTCATCATACACGAACAATGTGACATGCACAGTGTATCACTGTACATGCCACAAGGCCGTGCACATCGATATACACTTGATAATGTTACAGAGACAGGTGAGCACAGGTCAAACCCAAAGGAAAAGCCAGGTTCAACTCACGTGTAATATATTTAAAATCACGACACGAGCACAAGGTCAAACCCGAGTTTTGAAACTGGATTCAACTCAAGTGAAATTTCAAAAATCAATATTAAGGCAACATGATCAAAAGTTCAGGTCAGACCAAACATCAAGACTCAAGTGCAACAGTGAAGCAAAAATCAAATGCCATCAGGTTAGCAAACTACAATGTCACAGCAAACACTATGCACATTGATACATGATCAGACACAGGACAACAGATGCATTCAAAGGACAAACCAGTTGCAACATGGATGCCACAAGCAATGACCAGAGACAGTCTCACAAGACAGTAACATGCAGTTTTGCAGTGATACAAATGCAACAGAAAACAACAGAGCATCAAAGCACATGTATGCAGACCAGTGCCAACAATGACCAGGCACAAGTAAAGTGCATCAAGTATGATCAAGTCCAAATTCATCAGTGATACAAAGCAGACATGTACAACAACAAGTCCAGCTACAACAAGCAGTGCAGTAATGGGTAAACAGAAGACAATTGAACAACTACATGTTGAACAAATGAAAATAGTGTGCAACTCGAGCTTCAGAAAGATTAGAGACAAAACAATGCCCAACTCAAATGAAACAATGCACAAGTGACACAACGAACATGAAGCATGCAATCTCGAGCACCAAATATGAATACTGCAACAATATCCAGTATGAAGTATCAGACTCAATATCAAGTTCAATTCCAAAACAACTCAACAAAAGTATGCAAAATGGAGAGTATGCAACATGATGAAGCAGTGTCAGTAGTGAACCCATACAAAAGTCAGAGAGTGCAGACATGATTATCAAACTACAACTCAAATGAGCAAGTGCAACAAAGTGCAATAACAAATTCAGTGAAGCCCAAAGTCAATGCCGAGAAGCAATGTATACAAATGATCAGGTCAAAATGAAGCAAACTACTGAATCAAATGCACCAGAAACATGGGAACACAGCAAAGACCACAAGCCAATCCTAACAGCATCAATGTAACATGAACCAGAGCCAAGAATACATGTACTCAAGGCAATATGCACAAGTGAAAAACCAAAATGGCACAGCAGTTCATACGACATATACAAGACAGAAGAAGCCATGGTCAATGCAAAGCAAATGCGAAGTTACAGTGAAATCCTACAAGTCAAGTCAACAGCAGATACATGAATGCAATTGCAAACAGCAGAGTAATAAACAAAAAGATGGCCAGATGAAGTCAAAGCCATAATACACAGTAAAGCCGAAGTCAGAATTCAACGAAAATATACGTCTTTGAAAAAGTCAAAGCAAAGTAAAAAAGGAAAGTTTCTGCCGTATCAAACAAAAGAAAATCGAACACTACAAAATCAAGGCCGTGCGCATCAAGTTGAGAACATATCAAGAAAGCCGTGCGCATCAGGCAATCAAAAATTAGGAAAGTGTAAATGAATACGAGCAAATTCAAGTGTCTCGAATTCATAAAAATATCAAACCCAAAATTCATCATCGGCATCGAATTCGAATACGAGAAATCATAAAAGCACAAATAGGAAATTACATACCGAAGCAACAGTGAACTCGATCAAAGGAGCAGCTGTGAAAGAGCAAGAGCAACACCAGAGAATCGAATTTGAAGAAAGCCCCAATTTGGATCGATAGCACAAAACCCTAATTGTTGAAGAGGAACGAACAAGAATAGAGAGCCAACATTGATAAAAGAAAATAACAGGGCCGTGTTTTTTTTCTTGAGTGATAATACTTTGGGCCGGTTATTTTTTAAAGGCTTTTGGCTATTAGCGTTTTGGGTTTAATTGTTTTTTATTTGTTGTTTTTACTTTTCAAGTCAAAGTATTGGTAAATCACCACCTAGGTCGTAGGTAGTGTCAGATTTTCTAGTTAGAATTAGTTCAGTAAGCAGGGTGTGCGAGTTTGCAAAACTCTATAGGCGGGAGCAGGGTTTGTGAGTTTGCATAACTCTATAGGCGGGAGCAGGGGTTGCAAGTCTATTAGAGTGTTTGTAAGCGGGAGCAGGGTTTGCGAGTCTGTTAGAGTGTTTGTAAGCGGGAGACTGTTTAATTCTAATAGAAATCTGGGAATGCAGCAGTAGGCAGGGGTTGCCGAAGCTGGGTAAATTTTGTGTGTGATTTACTTTCAGCATATTTATTTCTCTGCAGTTTGTTTTTGCATTTAACTCGAGAAAATTTGCTATAACCCTATTCACCCCACCTCTAGGGTTAATCTAGAACCTACATTATTTATTTTTTCTTGTGAATCTTAGTCTCTGTAAGTTTTTAGCTGTACCTAAAACGCACCATATTCTTTAGTATGCCATTTTTGGGTATTCTAAGTGGTGTGGGGTGTTTCAATTGGTATCAGAGCCTAGGGTTATAGGAATCCTAATTTTTTTTTAAAAGTAAAGTATTTTTCAAAAATAACTTGTTTTAAAAGTATTTTTAAAAAGAAACTCTTAGAAAAAAAAATTCAAGTATAAAGGAAGTTTTTATAAAAATCCCCCCAAAGTCCAGTTCAATCTTCCTTCGATTCTTTCAAGCCTAAATTATCTTTTTGTTTGCATAGAATGGTGGATGCCTCTAATCTTCCTAAGGTCATCCGAGTCCTAGGCTGATTTCGTAGATACCTTCAAGCAACGACTCCAGAGGTGCAAGGGCAAGCGCCCAATCGAGATCCAATGGGTGGAAATCCCATCAATCCACATTCAACAGCTAATTTCTATAAGTTATGAAAGGACTTCGCCAATTTAGGAGGCAAGACATTTTCCGGTATAAAGGATTTGTGGAGGTTAGAGCTTGGTTAAGGAGCACAGAGAGGATATTTAGGCTATTAGGACTGGAGAGTTCAGTTTGCATCTTGGCAGCTAAAAGGAGAGGCTTCTTATTGGTGGGAGGTTGTCGAGCTGGAAGGAAGAGACGTTGGATGGTTTGGATTCCGAGAGAGGGCTGAGAGGAAGTTTTTGTCACAAGCAGAAGAGAGTATGCAGTTCGAAAGGTATATTAGCTTAAAGCAAAGAAGTCTTCCAATAAAGGAGTATGTCAACCAATTTAATGAGTTGTTATGGTTTGGGACGGAGTTAGTGAATATACTGCACAAGAAGGTCATGAAGTTCACAAAGGGATTGAATCGGCCCCTTCAAGGGTTGTTATTGACTCACGTACCAAAGGGAGTTACCTATGAGTCACTGGTGGAGATGGCGCTTATGTTTGATGCAGCTACGGAAGGAGAGTCTAAGGAGGCCCATAAGATGGAAGGTTCTAAGAAGAAATGGTGGAAGAAAAATAAAGATAAGAAGAAAGGAGAAGGCCCTCGAAAGCAGATTAAGAAAGGAGGGAAGGGTAATAGTTATAGGATGGTTGGTCATTACGAAAAAGACTGTACGAAGGCAGACATGAAAGGAGAGTGTTATAGTTGTGGATAGCCCGGTCACATTAGTAGTTTTTGTCCTCAGAAGACGGGACAGGAAGCGGGTGCACCGGCAGCACAGATTCAGGCATCGGATGCAGCACCTTCCAGCAGCGGACCGGATAGTGTAGGAAAGTCACCATGGAAGGTGTAATTTCTATTTCTGATTATCCCATTTGGATCCTTTTTGATTCTGGAACATTACATTCTTTCATCTCTAGTTCTTTGGTTGATTTTTTGCACTTAGATATCTCTTTAATAGTGGACCCCATAGTTGTTTCAAACCCCATAAAAGGGTCGACATTTTTATATATGATTTGTAGGGGTTGAAAATTTTATCCTAGGCGTAGAGTTTGACTGTGACGCCTATGTATTGGGATTTTCGAGGTATAGGATGATTTTGGAGATGGATTGGCTATCCTCACATGCAGCCATATCGGACTAGAAGAGGAGAGTTGTTAGACTAGAAATATGCAGCAGTAGGACTCTCCAGGTTTCTTGCGACCCATAGGGGTCAGTCATGTTGAGCTTCCTTTATTCCCTCGATTCGTCATCAGCGGATTTAGATTCAGTTCTGATCATCAGAGATTTCCTAGATGTCTGTGACGAGGTTAGGGGACTACCCACTAAGAGAGAAATCGACTTCAAAATTTGTTTAAATGGCAATGCTAAGTCAGTGGCATTGCCCATAAGGCATATGGCACCTAGGGAGAGGAAGGAGTTGAACAAGCAGATTCATGAGCTATTGGAGAAAGGTTTCATCAGAAGGAGCATATCTAAGTGGGGAGCGCCAGTCGTCTTTACTACTAAGGTGGATAGTTTCCTTCGACTTTGTGTAGACTATGGAGAGTTGAATAAGCTCACGAAGAATAACCGTTATCCACTTCCTAGGATATATGGTATTTTCAATCTGTTAGTTGGCTCTTCAGTATTTTCTCAGCTTGATTTAGCCACTGGATTTCATCTGCTTAGGTTCGTTGATGATAGCATTGATAAGACGACATTTAGTATACCCAACGGATTCTTTGAGTAGTTGGTTATGCCTTTTGGGCTAACCAATGCCGTGGTTGTGGATTTGATGAGCCGTATTTTTAGAGATGTTCAAAACAAGTTCATAGTAGTGTTTGTGGATGATATTTTGGTGGTTTCCAAGAGTATGGAGGAGCATGCTGTTAATCTAGAGGAGGTTCTTCGTACACTTCATGTTCATCAAATAGGGGCAAAGTTCCCGAAGTGTCACTTTGGGCGATGGGAGGTACGTTTCTTGGAGATGTAGTCTCAAGAGAGGGTTTAACTATTGATCCGCTAAAGTAATTGCAGTGCAATATTGGAAGGCCTCCAAGAACATTATCGAAGCTAGAAGCTTCCTAGGATTGGCTGGCTATTATAGGAAGTTCATCAAAGATTTTGCCAAGATTTCAATACCGCTTACTCACCTCATTAAGAAGAATAAAGCATTCGTGTGACGTGGATTGTGAGGTTTCCTTCATGATGCTAAAGAGAGCCCTTACTAGTGCACCAGTGTTAGTTTTACCCGATGGAGCTAAGCTTTTACAGTATACACTCATGCATGTGGGATGGGTCTAGGAGCAGTGTTGATGCAAGAAAAGAGGGTGGATGTTATGGGACTAGATAGTTGAGGACACATGAGAAGAACTACCGTACCCATGATTTGGAGTTACCTGCTATAGTTTTCGCACTCAAGCTTTAGTGGCATTACTTGCTAGGAGAGAGGTTCGAGCTTTTCACTGACTACAATTCATTGAAGTACCTATTCTCATAGAAGGATTTGAACTTAAGGCAACAACGATGGATGGAATTTTTGGCATCGTATGACTTTGAGATAGCTTATACCCCTGGTAAGGGAAATGTGGTTGCAGATGCGTTAAGTAGGAAGAAAGAAACCCTTAGTCCTATGTTCGTGGAGTTGAAGCCTAGAGTTTATTTCCACCTTTGATTTTAAACCCTCTACGGACACTACCCCAGGATTGTTGGCAGCACTTGAAGTTAAGCCTACCCACATAGATCAGATTGGCTCGAGGCAGCGAGAGGAATCAGAGCTTATGGATATTTTAGAGAGGATTAAGAGAGGAGAGGTCTCTAGAAAACGCTATTCCATAGATAGCAAAGGGTGGCTAAGGAAAGATGGAAGACTTTGTGTCCCCCGCACTATTGATTTGTTGAGAGCAGTTCTAGAGGAAGCATACCATTCTCGAATGACTATTCATCCGGGTGGTGATAAGATGTATATGGATATAAAGAGAATGTTTTATTGGAGTGGCATGAAAAAGAATGTGGCAGAATTTGTAGCTAAGTGTCTTGTGTGCCAAAGAGTTAGGGAAGAGCAGTAGAAAACCTATGGATTACTTCAGCCGTTGGATGTACACGAATGGAAGTGGGATAGTGTTTTGAAGGACTTCATAAATGGTTTACCCTGGTCTAGGAAGAGGAATACTAACATTTAGGTGATTGTAGATCGACTGACTAAGAGCGCTCACTTCTTTCCGGCCAAGAGTAAGAGGACGGCGTCTTATTTGGCATCCATATGTTCATGAGATAACTTGACTTCATGCCTCTAGCATAATGAGCAATAAAGACCCTATTTTGCTAGTAAGTTTCGAAGAAGCTTGCAAGAGGCTTTAAGGACCCAACTTAGATTGAGTGCGGCCTATCACCCTCAGACGGATGGCCAAATGGAGAGAGTTAATAGTGTGCTTGAGAATTTATTGAGGATGTGCATTCTTGATTTTGGAGGAACTTGGGGAGGAGCATCTTCCTTTGGTGGAGTTTGCATATAATAAACGTTTTCATGCTAGCACTGGGATGGCACCTTTCGATGCTCTATATGAGAGACCTTGCAAGTCACCTTCATGATGGGTAGAGTCTACGGAGAGATTGCTACTTGGTCCTGACATGGTTAGAGAGACTTCAGAAAAGGTTGATATGATTAGAAGGAGGATAAAAACAACCCAAGATAGACATAAATCTTATGCAGACAAGCGGAGAAGGGACATTGAGTTCTAGGTAGGAGACTTAGTTTTCATTAAAGTGTCCCCACTAAGGAAGGTGATGAGGTTTGGATCAAGTTAGAAACTAGCTCCAGATTCTTAAAACCGTTCCTCACTATAGAGAGAGTAGGGAAGATGGCGTATCGAGTAAAGCTGCCGAGGAGGCTCGTAAGAATACACGATTTTTTTCATGTTTCGCACTTGAGAAAGTGCATACATAACTCAACGGAAATTGTACAGCCTAATCAATCGGAGGAGGTTGAAGCGGAGAAAGAAGCATCGGTTCGTCATATTCCTACCAAGATCATTGGACATGACATCAAAAAGCTTAGGAATAAAGAAGTCCCATTAATGAAGGTGTGTAGGGAGATGATGCTAAAGACGCTGTGTGGAAAGCTGAAGAGAAGATTCATACCTCTTATCCGCATCTCTTTGATAATAAGTTTTAGAATTTCTTACTTCCATCTTTAGTTTTGAATAGGTTCTTTCCTTTATTATCCTTTGGGAGGGTAGAACTTAGGATTTAAACTATGGATGGTAGGATTTGATGTAAACAGGTTATTAACACATGTTATGTATGATGGATACTAATGGTTACAAGTAGTTGCTAGTGGATGCTAATGGACACATATACTTACATTAGGCATTATTATCTCTTAGGGATTGGCCTGACTAAGACACTAGGGCATATGCATACGGATGAGTGCGCATTTTTATTTTTATTTATTCCATGGTTGCTATAGATGGATGATTATTACGTGATTGTAGCACGCATATAGAACTATCAGTTACCATTAGTAAATTTTCATTCATTTGGATACATGACACAAACATGATTGCATAAAAGGAGGTCAATTGAATCAGTAGACCGCCTAATCTTTTACATTGTTTAGGGACATTGACACTACACTACTGCATATGTATCATAAATTGCATTAGAAAAACTTAAGGACAATGGACGTAATGGATGATGGTTGAGTAGTTGGTTGTAGAACTTGGATGAAAACATTTACTTCATTTCTCTATCGTTAGAGATTTCGGGGACGAAATCCATTAAGGATGGGAGAATGTAACAACCCAAAATTTAATCTATAGTAATTAATTGATGAATTAGTTAAATAATAAATAAATTTGTGAAATTATCAGAATTGGACCATGGGAGTTGCATCATTGTGTCCATGGTAATTTTCTGGTCAATTTTCATATATAGACTGTCAAAATCGGAGCTAGAACAAAGAAGTTACGGATAAACAAGAAACAAGAAAACAAAAGATATATATATATATATATATATATATATATATATAGGCAAGGTCGACCCTAAAGCCGACCATCACCATGGCTAGGTCGATCATAGCAAGTGATAGGTCGACACCCAAGTCGACCCACGTGCATTCTTTTGCTGGCTTCGTCCAATTCAATTTCAACACATCATTTTGCTATTTTTACTCCATCTCATGCATCCGTGCTTCCACACGACAGTTCCCTTTTGAGCTTATGAAGTGGTTACACCACATTTAATCTTCAAATCCAACGGTTTAAGATCCACAAGTGACACTATAAATAAGACCCCAGGCCAAACTATTTTTCTTGTTCGGATTTTCTACATCTGGGTTCATTGCCTGAAGCTGGATCCTAAAAGAAATATTTTTCCTAGAAGAAGATCTTTTCAATTAAAATATTTATACCCCTCAAGTGCATTAGAAAAGGCCAAAGGAAAGAGCTAAGGACCACATGTGAGTTTTTAAGTAATTATTTTAGATTTTTAAGTAATTCAAAATAATAAGGTTTCCAGTAGTTGTAGTTTTTCTATAATTTTGGGATAACCTTTATGCAAATTTATTTACAGTAGATTTTAGACTTGTTTTCCAGTCTATTTTTTAATTATTATATTTCAATTATTTGAAATTATATACTGTTAATTATAGCTTTCCCAATTATTTACAATTATTTAGGGTATTTATAGTTATTTACTGTTATTTACATTTTATTTACATCTGTTCTGCGTTGGGATTTATTCTGTAAATGTCTGTTTCTTTTTAATTCCATTTTTATGCAAACGGAATAAATAGAAGAAAATAGTTCGTTAACATGGATTAAAATGCAAGAACACTGAATTTAAAGAAAATGGGATGTAAAGTAAAAAGAACTGTAATAAATTGGACTTAGACTGAAATAGGAAAATTTAAGACATTTGCAAGCATAGTTATAACATAAAATTATAGCTCAAAAGAGAAAATAGAAGAAATAGCAGAAATAGCTTATTTTAAACTTAGGCCTTGGGTTAAGTAAATAAGCAAAGTTATAACACACAGGTTATAATTAGAGACAAAACAGAAAAGGCTTATTTTAAAGACTTGTACTAAGTTAATAAGCAAAGATAGAAGTAGGACCTGTACCGATAGCATTTTCCTTGGGACACGCTTATGCTATTTAGGGTAGGTAAGTGGTCAATAATTAGAAGTTCAAATCAGGGGATTTGGACAAGGGAAGCGACTAGATTTTGTTTGTTAGGATCCGTATCAGCAGCATCTCCCTTCAGCCAGGACCTGGTAGTCTCACAACACATGGAGGTGAGACTGGGCACGCTTATGGTGTTTATGTTAAATAAGAGGTCTAAAGAGGGAGCAACAGGTAGCGCGAGCCTAACACTGGTCGAGCATGCAGCCTCGGTGCAGGGAGATATGTCGCTATTGATTTCCAAGCGCTAAACATGTGTCTATTGCTATGGGACTCATAGGATAGGACTAGCCTACAGCAGGAACAACTGAGATAGAAGGCCGATCAAAGAGAAGAATTAGGACTTCAACAACCTAATTAAAATAAGATTGGGATTTCAGCCTAATCAAAGCAGTTTTAGAAGCCTAATTAAACTAGGATTGGGACGTCGGCCTAATCAAGCAGTTTTAGAAAAGTGCAAACAATCCAATCAAAATATCTAAGCAAAGAAAATAGTTAACCATATTTTATTCCAACTTTATCTTTTCCTTTATTTCCTTTTATACCAGAACTGTTGCAAAGCCTATTATCTTTACCTTTCTTAATAATACTAGTAATTACTTTCATTCACCAGATCTTTAGTCTAACCCACTCACCTATTTCCCCTTTTCCCCCATAGGCCAACAGAGGCTGGGATAGTAGATATCGGATTTTCTTGGAGATTCAGCTGTGGAGTTTTTCTTCATGTATTCTTCTTCTTCTTCTTCTTCTTCTTCTTTTTAGTTTTATTTTCATGTATTGGCACTTGTTGAGAGGGATAGTTTTATGTATGTACTCTGATATTATGACTAAGATGATGTTTTCCATAAGACATATGTATTTGGTATATTGGAACTTATTTTGGTTATGACTTATTTTGTGGAGTTTGATTCTTAATAAGTTGTTGTTTTTAAATGTTTCCACTGTTTTATTTATTTTGTCTTGTGAATCTTAGTCTTTGTAAGTTTTTAGCTATACCTAAAACGCACCATATTCTTTAGTGTGCCCTTTTTGGGCATATTAAGGGGTGTGGGGTGTTTCACAAAGCTATCATATGTATAATTATCAAAGGTATAAAATGGTAATTTAGCAATTAACTTTAAAACCAATTTATTTCCTCTCAAAGTAACAATTTTTGACCAAATCTTTCCATATGTTTAATTTCTAATCATTAATCAATATATTTATAGATTTGTATTTAGGAAAGATATTTGCTTTATATAAATCATTCATTAATTCATATTTTAATTAATTAAATGCTATTTTCGTCCAAATTTTCCCTTCATCAAGTAATTCATATTAATTCCAAATTACATAGGAAAAATTCTAAAAATCATATTTTTTACCTTCTACTATATATAAAATCTTTAGTGTAAATTAATTATTTTCATCTTTTAAATAACTAAAGCCAAAAATTTAATATTTTCTCAACTTAGAATATTCATAAGAAATCAAATTAATTCAAAAAAATTATGCAATTTAGAGATTGAGCTTCCTTTACCCCTTATTGACTAGCTTAATTTTTAAGTCGTTTCTTTCACCAAATCCAAAGCATGCATTGGCCTATCACCTATCTCCAACCAACGTACACTAGTACAAAACAGATCAGTTGCTTCGCCTCATTTGTGTCGGTTGTCCATAAAACCGACACAAATAGTGTAATTTGCGTCGGTTGTTCATTAACAACTGAAACTATTGACTTATAGGGTAAGAAGAAAATGTTAAAAATGTAATTTGCATCTGTTGTTCTTAAGAAACTGACACAATTGAAGGGTAGCAATAGATCTACTCGTGTCGGTTGTTTGAACAACCGACACAATTAAATACAATAGCATCGGTTGTCCAAAAACCGACACAATAGACACATAACTTTCCTCCCAAATCCATTTCAGCCGCCACATCTTTTCCCACGAACCCTAAATTTTAGAGGAAAAATTTAGCCATCACGTACCCGACCCGTCTCCTTCTTTTCTTCTTCGTAAAAAAAAAGAGAGAACAGCAATCGCGCGCTTTTATTCCTTCTCTCTACCCATTATACAACAATCACTTTTATTCCGTCTCCTTATTCTCTCTCTCTTTTGAACTAAAGTCGAGTGATTGAGGAGTTTGCACTGCGATTTCGTCTCCTTCTAGATCAAGATTTTCGATCTTTTAGGTATGCCTTATTGAATTATTGAAGACTTTGGTTTTTTCGATTTGCGATTTTGGGTTTTTTCGGTTGAATTTATGAATTATTGAATTATTGAAGACTTCTGATTATGGAAAAAACGAACAAGTGCAAACTTGCTAGGATTACATAGTAACTTAAGATGTTAAAGGATTGATAATTTTAGAAAATCATGCCATTCTTTTCTATGAATAATTGTGTATTTACTGAAATGTATGTATGTGTGTATATATATCATAATATATTTTTTCATTTCAAGCTGAACTGCTTCAACATAATGATTACAACATTATCAGATGAGCACGAGACGATGTTTTCATTTGCAGTCAGCCTATATTTCAACCTTTTCTGTCCATTTTTGCTTAACTGTGTAGAAGAACAGGATCCTCTGTCGAAGAACACCAAAGCTGAGTGATAACTGAGTTATAAACTATCCATGTTAGCAGTTGAAACTTGTCAATATATAAAAATAACCTCCTTAAGAACACCATAACTGAGTAATAACTGAGTTAGTTGCATTTTTTTTAATGCATTTCTTAGAAAAAAAGAAAGAAAGAAAATATTTACATTGAACATGCTCAAACAACTCATTTGATTTCTCTTTTGTCTCTATTACAAACTTTTGTTAGCACTCCATCTTTACATTTTTATTGCCGCCACTATTCACTGCATTTTTTATCACTGCATTACATTTTTCATCTACTCTGTTCAGTGTTGTTTCCTCAACATTCCCCTAGGTTCTATTTTCTTTTCTGCAAGGCAAATCGTGGGGCATTCAAGGATACTCATCCTGAAGACTTGATAGCCCCTGTTCTCAAGGTATTATTTTCTTCTTTGGAACATTTCAGTCATTCTGCCAACATAATATCTACTTTAATTTATTTATATAATATTTATTCGGTTTTTTTACTTCATTTTGAAAATTAATTATTGGTAATGGTGCTTTACTATACTGAAACAAAAAAAATTGATCATGATGCCAAATACCAGTTCATTTGACTAGTGGTTAGTGTTTGACCACTGGTTTATCATATAGTAATAAACTAATCCACTTCCAGCATTGTTTAGTAGTGTATTGAAAAGTATATATTGCATTGATCGATTGTATGTTTAAATAAGTATTGTAATAAGTGTGGTTGCTAACCTAATTCCATGTGAGAATTACGTGAGCTATATTAATTTGAATCATGAATTCAGGCATTGTTTATCAACTAGCTTATGTGGGTGAGAACAATGAGTGCGTTATTGTTCAAGTTCAATATTGTCACATCTTTTTACATATCTAAGACATGTTGTTGGAATTATGTCTAATTGGAGTATTACATATATTATAACGCCAAGCTGAAAATATGGGAAGTTAACATCACTCAATAAATTACATAGATGTCTAAGATAATTTATAATATAGTTTACATAACTGATTAGAAACCAAATATTCATGGGGACTGTTATAATTTTGTATGTTATTTCCTATTTATTTTTTGGAAATTGGGTAATGTTCACATCACTTTTATGCAAAATTTGCATTTGTACATTGCATTTATGAAAAGCTATCATCCAATTTTTTTAAGGCTAATGCCTCCTCCCTTTTAGGTTTGCAGAGCTTAGTCCAAGAGATTTTACAATGTTTTCCAGCCCACAAAAAGTCTGCTCATAAGCTATCATTTTCAAAAGAGTGGCCATAGGCATATGATATGTCATCATCCACTATAAGACCATGGGTGTGATAACAGTTTGTGTAAGTTCTGCTCTCCCTACGATGGACAGTAGTTTACTTTCCCAAGTATCAAATTTGCCCATGATTTTTTGAAATAAGCCATTACATTCTGAATGCAAGTAATCTGATGAGAGTGGCACTCCTAAGTACAACTGCAAAATTTGCAAGATTGAGTTCTTGTTAAGATAGGTGCTACTGAAATAGACTTTAGTCTTCGTTTGATTAATATCCAAGCCTGATACCAATCTAATATGCGTTGTAATATCTCTAATAGTTGTTGCACTTTGTTCATTAGCTGTAGCAAACATCATAACTTTTTCTGCATACAGCAAATGAGAAATTACAGGCTAAATATTGCTAATTGGTGTGATATGCTTAGTTTTGATTGATGCATCTAATTTCAAAGAAAAATGTTCCATGGCTATATAAAACAAATAGGGTAAAAGTGGATCTTTGTGTCTTATACTCTTGTTTGAAGTTAAATATCCATGAGGCTCCCCATCAGTTTGAATAGAAAATGTAGGTGTAGATATGCATTGCTTATAACTTTGGAGGGATAAACATTCTAGAAAGAATTAAACATATAAACCCTCTATCTAACTTATAATATGCTCTCTGAAGATCAAATTTAATGCAAAAAATTTAATGCCTTTCTAGTTGAAATTCCTAATAAGCTCAAGTGCTAATAAATATTTGTCCCTTCTTTTGATGGACAAATATTGTAAAAACATTGTATCCATACAATTTTTTTGTGAACATACAGAGAACCATGAAAGATATTGTTTGTACTCTGTGGATAATGCAACCAACGTTGAAAATAATATTTTCTTATGCAATGTATGATGAATATGTTGTGATAACGTAGTTATAAAATAAACTTTTATGTTAGTTTACATTTGTATATTTTGTTAAGTGATATATATGTTTTTGTATTTGAATGAAAATTTAACTTTATCATTTATTTGAAATGAATGTTGTATACATATTGAAATTGTATTTTCTGGATTTATTGGACAATTTAATGAATATTAGTTGAATTTTTTTATGCAGTTTAAATCTAATTAATTCAAATATAAGGACTCTGATACATAAGAGTAGGAGAGAATTGACAAGAAACTTTGTAACTAATCGTATATATTATAAAAATATGCAGGTATCTGATGGTTAATTAAACTGTAAAAATAATTAATAGAACATTTTGTGTGATTGTAAATATGAAAAGTTACAATATTTGATGCAAAAAACCATTAAAAGAGAATTAAAGGGAAGGGGGAGTTCCTAAAATTAATGAAAGGATTGGAAATTCCTATGCCTTATTATTATTTAATTAATTAGATGATTTATTAAGATAAATGAAAATAAATTAAAGAGTTTTTTTGTTTATGCATAAAATTTTGTTATATAATTCAAATTTTTATATATTTGACTCAAAAGTTTACCTTTATCATGTTTCTTAGTACAACTGTGTTATACATATTGGTACTATCATTTTATATGTTTTATCTGACAAATTAATGAATATTATTTATTAGGTTATTTAAATAGTTTAGATATATGAAATTAATTAATTTAAATGTATAGACCTAAATGTATAATAAAATGGAAGAAGAAAGAAGAATTATCTATGTTCAGAAACATATTGACGATATATCCCTCTTCCTCTTCGATTTTTCATAAACAGTATATATTGTTTGATCAAAACTTAACAGCCTATTGAACTGTGAATGGTATGAAACTAAATAGTCTTTCCTCGAATAAACTCGCTGAACTTTTGAGATCTCAATATCAGTTATCATGCTTGTAGTTTTACACGGAGTTTTAAGAATAACCCAAGTTTCATTTCAAACCAGTTGCTTTTTACAATTTAATATGCTTTATATATCAACTTCATCTGATTTCAACCTTTTTCCCTTAAAACATATAAATAGAACAAACCAACCATAAAAGTCACAGTAGAAGTCAACCGCTTCTTTGTATAACTGGCAGCTCGACTTAACCTTTCAACAAATGGAAAACTAGAATCAACGTCACATGCCAACAAATGAACATTTTCTTTTTAGAAATCTTGTGAAAAAATACAAAATATAACTACTAAATGCTATAATTATATGCTCACGCCGATACATGACATTAACATACTAACTTCGAATGAAGTGCCAAATTTGCATAAAGAATTCCTCAATTAACCATACTGATGCATGTTTAAAAGAAAATTCACGTTTCTATGTTTTTTAGGTCTTTATTTATAATTATTTTACTTCTTGTTCACACTTGAAAAGCAACATATATAAGGTCTAACCGGTCGATCTATAGGAATGCCGACTGTCGACTAGTGGATGGCTCTGCATTTTTAAATAAGGAAACAATGTTCGAAATTTTAAACCATCGCTCCTCTAAATTTTAACTCTTCCGAGCAATTTTTTTCACTTTTCACGGTAACCCTACATTACTATTCATGCTATATCCATTTCTAAACCATCTATAGTTGATTATTTTAAACACTTTCTTTCTCTCTCTCTTGGTCTCTAAAATGGCTTCTATAAAAAATCTAGCTATTGATCATTGCTTACTCATTCATACACTTTAATTTATAATCAATTATCCATCAAGCAATGCACTTGCAAGAGTAGAAATTCTAACTTCTTCATTTTCAGTATCTAAGTTTATATGATCTGATGTTGAGGAATAATTGAAATATCCAAACAAACATAAGAAACACTTATGATTTTTTTTTGCTTATGTAGTGCGTCTCTAGCAATTTCACATGGATCATAATTGGATGTATAACGCGAAACGTAGTGATGATGAGTTCTTGAACAAAATGGAAGGATTCATCAAGTGTGCGTTGAATGATCAATTAACAAGAAGAGAAGAAACAATTTTTTAGCCTTGTAGACGTTGCCAGAATAGGAGGAGATTTTGTAACATAGATCAGATCAGGGATCATATAATTCGGTATGGGTTCAAGCAAAATTATACATAGTGGATATGGCATGGTGAAAGCACACTTAGTACACCTAGTTCTAGTAATCATTGCACTGATGAGGATGACCAGGAAGGTACCGTGAATAAGGAGGTAAATGATGAGACCGATGAGATCGACAATGTTAATGAGATGTTTGATGATGTTCAAGAACATTTGATGGAAGAGCCAAAATTGTACGAAAAAATATTACTTGATGTTGAGAAGCCTTTGTATTCTAGTTGTGCTAAGTTTACAATATTGTCTGCTGTGCTCAAGCTTTTCAATTTAAAAGCAAAACACGGGTGGAGTGATATAAGTTTTACATCATTGTTGGAACTTTTGAAAGACATGCTACCGGAAGGTAACGAGCTTCCTACTTCTAATTACGAGGCAAAGAAAATTATGTGTCCAATTGGCATAGGATACAAAAAGATACATGCATGTCCAAATGATTGTATATTGTATCGAAATGAATATGAGAACTTGCATGAGTGTCCTAAGTGTGGATTATCCTGTTACAAATCGCGAGAAAATGTTCATAACGACCCAGATAAGAAATGGCCTCCAGCAAAGGTTTTATGGTATTTGCCCATTATACCAAGGTTTAAACGTTTATTTGCAAATAAAGAAAATGCAAAAAACTTAAGATGGAATGCAGATGTGCGGAAGGATGATGGATTACTAAGGCATCCAGCCGATTCTCCGTAGTGGAGAAATATCGATACCATGTATTCTAGTTTCGGCGAAGAAATAAGAAATCTCAGACTTGGTCTTTGCACAGATGGCATAAATCCATTTGGCAATCTTAGCAGTCAACATAGTACTTGGCCGGTTCTTTTGGTGATTTACAATCTTCCATCTTACTTGAGTATGAAGCGCAAGTACATTATGTTGTCTCTTATGATTTCGGGACCACGACAACCAGGAAATGACATCGATGTTTATCTAGCTCCTCTTATTGATGATCTAAAACTTTTTTGGGATAAAGGTGTGCGCATATTTGATGCATATAGTAGAAGTGAATTTACATTACGCGCCATGCTTTTTTGTACCATAAATGATTTTCCCGCATATGGTAACTTGTCTGGATATAGTACAAAAGGTGCTAGAGCTTGCCCAATTTGTTAAGACGACATGGCTGTTGAGCGCTTGCATTTTTGCAAGAAAAATGTGTATATGCATCATCGTAGATTTCTCCCTCTCAATCATCCTTATCGTAAAAAGAAGAAACCTTTCAATGAGGAGATAGAAAGCGGAGTTGCTCGTTTTCCATTAACAGGAAATGATGTATATGAACGGATCAAGGATATTGAAAATGTATTTGGCAAAGTCTTTCCTCTTCAAGAAGGCATGTGGAAGAAAAAATCTATATTTTAGGAACTTCCATATTGGAAACATTTATAAGTTAGGCATTGTCTAGATGTTACGCATATAGAAAAAAATGTTTATGACAGTATCATTGGAACACTCTTGAATATACCTGGTAAGACAAAAGATGGTGAGAAAGCTAGACAAGATATGTTGAAAATGGGTATTGGAAAGGAGTTAGCACCAGTGGAGAAAGGTAAACGTATCTATTTGCCTCCTGCATGTTATACATTGTCCAAAAAAGAGAAAACTAGTTTATGCGAGTGTCTTCGTGGTGTCAAGGTTCCATCAGGTTATTCTTCGAACATTAGCAGTCGTGTATCAATGAAGGATTTGAAATTGACGGGCATGAAGTCTCATGACTGTCATGTGTTAATGCAAAATTTGTTGCCTGTTGCTATTCGAGGTATATTGCCTAAACATGTTAGACATGTTATTACAAAGCTTTGTATTTTTTTTAATGCAATTTGTAGTAAGGTGATTGATCCTGATATGTTGGATGATCAACAAGCCGATGTTATTGTTACCTTGTGTCAATTTGAGATGTATTTACCCCCTTCATTTTTTAATGTTATGGTGCATTTGGTTGTACATTTGGTAAGAGAAATCAAGATTTGCGGTCCTGTTTTTATGAGGTATATGTATCCTTCGAAATGCACATGGGAACTTTAAAAAGAAAACAAAGAATAGATATAGACCTGAAGCTAGTATCGTAGAAGGTACTGTTGCCGAGGAAGTTATTGAATTTGTCACTCAATACCTAACTGACGTTGAACCTATTGGACTTTGCAAGTCTCGACATGAAGGGCGACTTGACGGTCAAGGCATAATTGGGTTTAAATTGATGTCAATTAGTAATGATGTGTTTCACAAAGCTCACCTACTTGTTTTACAGCACCTTAGTGAGGTTCATCCTTACTTGGAAGAGCATACGACAATTCTAAAGTCTCAAAATCCTTCAAAGAACGAAAGATGGTTGACAAATGAACATAACCGCTCATTCGTCATATGGTTTAAAGATAGGGTAATGTCTCAATTGTCTCAAACAAATCATAATGTTTCCGATATAATAAAATGGTTGGCGTATGGGTCTAAATTTCAAGTTAGCTCTTATGAAGTATACGCTATTAATGGGTATGTCTTTCATATGAAGCGTCAAGATGAAAAGAGCAAAATGCAAAATAGTGGAGTAAGTGTCGTAGCATCTTCAAGAGAATTTGTTAGTGCTAAAGATAACAAACCAATAAATGCGACAATGTCATATTAAGGAGTAATTGAGAATATTTGGGAACTTGAATATAGGGACTTCACGATTCCTCTATTTCAATGTAAATGGGCCGATAACCATCGTGCTGTACAAGCGGATGAACATGGATTCACACTTGTTGACTTTGATCGAGTGAGTCATGATAACGATCCACTCATCTTGGCATCTCAAGTGAAACAAGTTTTTTATGTCACCGACCCAGCTGGTCATAAGTGGTCTGTTGTCCTTCCTGGAAAAAGACGCATTGTTGGGATCGACGACGTGGTGGATGAAGAAGAGTATAATCAATTTGACGAGAATCCACCTTTTTCCATTGGCGTAAGTCTATCAGAAGTAGAAGTTGATTTAAATGAAAATTATGCACGTACTGATCACGATGAAGGGGTTTGGATAGCGGGGTAATTTTTTAACCTTCTAATACTGTCACCATTTAATTTGTTCATATGTGTACATATAATAATTTATTGCAATACTGTCTGCTTGATATGAAAAAAATAACATATGAAATCATTTTCTTATATTGAAATGTGTGTCGTTGCTCATTACAATGTGAACTAGTTATGTGTAGCTTTCTCAGATACGTGCATTTGTTGGCCGGTTGCTTGCTCTGAAATTTAAGCAACTGTGTATGTTTTGCTTAAGTGGTTAAATCATGAGCTTATAGAATGCATGTAAAATATACATGGTTGCAGAATATATACCTATAGAAAGCTTTTTCTTGTTAATTTCGACTGCTCGCTAAAAAAAATGCTTCTATAATTTTGAGTGTGATTAACAAACATGACATAATTGTTAGCAGTAGCACCATTATCCTTTTTATTTCATTTATAGATGTTGTAAATATAGCATTCATTCATGAAATGTATTATTTATAGATATAAAAAACACTTCCTTCATTCATGTCATAATTCCTATAAATTTTTAAGTGAGATTTAATGGATGTTGTTTTGTTACTAAGAAATGACACGGTGCCTGTAAATTTTCAAATATTCCCCCAGATATAGTTCTACCAAAAAATATAGTTCTGCATACAACAAAAGAAATTTACATCCTAAATCTACCACAGAAAATATAGTTCTGCATACAACAGAAAATATAGTTCAGACTGTGTGATATTTAAGTTATTATTCGTTTGTTGAAATATTTTATAACTTTTGGGTGCACATCTGTGATGCAGGAATAATGGAAATGCAACTATATGAACACACTGAAGAGCAAAACATTTCCGCTTCCGCTTCAGAACCGTCATCTAAGAGGAGGCAAAGAGGTCCAACAACCGAAAAGAAATACAGAATATCCGAGCCAAAATTCATTGAGCGGTGTGATAATGGCAAACCTACTGGAAAATGGGTGAAGTCTTTTAAGGCGTACGTAGGCGATACAGCTAGATCTAGAATTGATATCAATATCAAGAATTGGGCTAGCGTTAGTCAAGGGCTTAAGGATACCATCTGGGAAGACATTAAGGTATTATAAATTCATTTGTTCGCTTATTAAATTGTCAGTTGGATCCTTTGTGTTTGGAGTCATGAACCACTTTCATTGTTTATCAAATTCATTTTTACCGCTTTGACGTTGTTTATTTTTTATTTTTTATTACCTCAGACCAAGTATCACATCGACGAAAAAATGAAAATAATGTGTTAAAAAATGTTTGTGGAGCATGGAAGGGTTTCAAAACAAAATTGGTTAGTGGTTGGATTACGAAAACTAGAGAGCTTTCAGAAAACCATAAAGAGCCATACGAATTTTATGATGGGGTTACAAAAACACAATGGGAAACATTTAAGAAGTATTGTGAAACCGAGGAGTTTAAGGTATGTTTTTTATGCCATATCTACAAGTCACACTCTATTTCTTTCATTTTACAACTCACCAGCTTCGTCAGAGCAATTGCATATTTCACAAAATGAAACGTGCAGTTTCTTATAACAAAAATGAAAACTGCTCTTTAGCTGTATGATCTTTAGCTCTCTACTTCTTTACACTCTCTAAACTTAACATTTCATAGTTTACGATCAGCTAGTTATTTTCCAAATTGTGTATGTAACATTTCATAGTTTACGATCAGAAAGTGGATATCATGTCCTTATGTGGAATAGAGATTGATTAGTTTAACAATTTGTAATCAGTGGGCGTGCACGTATAAAATTGACTATAACCAGTTTGATTTTAGTGTGTTTGCATATAAAAAATGTTGTGTGTGTTTATTGTGTGATTTTATTTGTCTGTTGTGGTTGTTCTAGTTTTAATTGCATTTGCATCTCTATAAAAAAAAGAGCATCACAAGTTCATTTCATAAACAAACATATTTTATTTCGCTGCATTTGCATTTTACATAGACATTTACATAAACAAACAGCAAGCTTCATCCCTGCTTCCTTCCGACCAACAACACACTGCAAACATTTCTGTCACCCCTCTGCCAACTGCTTACATTCAACAACCCCTTCAGACCAGTCACCACAACCAATTACTGCCAAATTCACAACTACTTTCTGCTACACTACCTTACTGCTGTCGGCCTTCACTCCTCTCACCCACAATCATCAACCACTTGCCTACATCTCCAAACATCCACCGCAATCGACACCAGATTGCTACTTCCTCCAATTACAACCACATCACTCCACAAGTGCAGCTCCTCATATCACTCACTGTCTCGAACAGTCAAAACCACACTGACCATCAGACATATACAACCTCTCCATTTCATAAACTCTACCATTTTCAACATAAATTACTGCCATCATACACACAGTTGCCTTCTCACAAATAACATTCTTCACCACTCAAGCATCACTGCAGGAATCAAACTGCAACACACTGTTCTTGCCTCACACCTGAACAACGTTGCTTCACTCCTACAAATACCCTTACAAATTCCCTCTGCCACCTTACTTACTCGCCTCAACATTGCATCTTTCTGTTTTACTCATAATAATACCCACGTACACCTGACTGTGCACCACAACTTCTCTGTTCACAGCCACATCTGACATATACTTCATGCAACAACTACCTGTTAACCATATCCACTTCACTGCTCTGTTCAACCACTGACCATGTTGCACTGCCCTCTGCCATTCCTCCACCCTACACAATAAGAAAATACATAAAACAAATAGTCGTACTAACTCATGTCATACATACTCATGGTGGTAGAATTTTTAAATTTGCAGTTAGTTGCTGAGTATACTTGAATTGGGGTACACAGTGCACACTAAGCATTCTGAAATAATTATTTCCATCCTTTCAGATTCAGTTCATTTCACCTTTAGAGTTTAGTTCATTTCACCTTTCAGATTCTGTTGATTTCCAAATGATCGATAAAAATAAAATAAATACTAGACTAGAATTAAAAAAATTCCGTTTATTTTTTTGAAAAAATTGATTGGTAGATACTGCAACATATATACGGCATACAAACTTATAGTAACTGCTTTTATTTAGAAATAGAAAAAGGTATACAGGTTTGTAACTTGCGCAGCTATTTATTTCAGAAGGTTTTCCACATTTTCATGAGAACCAATTATTTCATGTGCATACATTACAGAAATTATAGAAAAAAAGACTAGCTTACTTCCCTTGTTATTTTATTTACATGTCCTCATTTTTTTGTCTTTTGGTAATGGTTCTTAATTTGCACTTCCCCTGTTGTACTTGTGCACCTGACCTGATGCATTATTTCATTGTTTGTATTACTTTTGTTCCTATATGCAAACAATTTCGTCCCTGCTACTGTTGAATTAAATGGATGACTGCTATATAATTTTGTATATCCATCCATGTTTTCTTGCCTTTGTGTCTTGTTCATATATAATATCACTTGGTGTTCTAAATCAGATTCTTGGATACTAAGTAAAAACATTTTATGAACTTTGTGAATCTTCTTGCTTATGTATGACTACATATATATGAGGTATACTTTCTTAAATTTTGATTTTTTTAAAATCAGTTTAATCATGAATAATTAGTGAAGTATTTTGTAAATCAAATAAACTCGATTGTTTTGAATAACTGTTTATATATATAGCATTGTATATATATGTAATAGTAATACACCATTTTAAAAAGAAATGAAAATTGTATGATGTCTTGTATATATATGCATAATTTTATTTAATACATCAGGACATCTCAATATGTTTCATTGTTTCTTTAAGAAATGAGGCACCTCATTGTCCTTTGCTTTGAAATATGGACACAACCATGCTTTCTACTTCGCAAATTTTTGAAAATTTAGGCTGCCTTGACTTGCATATTTTTCTTTCTTCTTCTATCATTGCATACTGAATGCATAGTGCTCATGCATAGAGAAATAGTACAAACATTTGTGCAAATTGCAACTGTTCTGTAGCTTGTGCTATTCTGTTTTGCTGAATTTTGCAATGTCATAAAACAGAAAATAAGTGAGAAGGCTAGGAAGAGTCAGGCATGCAACGAGCATCCTCACTATTTAGGACAAGCTGGATATGCAGGGAAGAAGGCTAAATGTATAATTGAAGGCCACGGTTCCTCGACCATTGCCAGGTGGACCTGTTTTGGATCGAAGTATTGATTGGATTTTGGCACGATAAAAAAAGGAGCCGATGGAAATTATGCCATCCCTAATGAGAAAACTAAGTTGGTTGTAGATAAAATGGTACGACTAGTTTCCATGTGTTTTATCGCTTTACATGTTTTAAACTGAAAACACACACGACCTAGCATTCTTTATTAGATAAAATATGACACGTAATATGATATCATTTCAGCAAACGTGTGGTGCTAACATTTCAGTAAAAAGCATGATACTATCGCACTATTTTAATTTTTTAATCTTCATATGATAGTGAAAAGCATGCCACCTTATGTTTTAGCTTTTTTTTGTTGACAGAGTATGATAGTGAAAAGCATGCCACCTTATGTTTTAGCTTTTTTTTGTTGACAGAATGATTGGAGAGGAAAAGTCGTTGAAGGGTCATGGGTTCCAGATAGGTATGATGATGTCTTGTGTCGTGGTCTTTTAAAAAAAGAGCATCCAGGTCGAGTTAGAGGGATTGGTGGGACGGTTGGTATAAAAAACGTATTTGGGGATGTAGAGAAAAGGAAAGGTCGAAGTGGTGTAATATCAGCTGATGAGCTGCATGTTATCACTCAGCAAATAGAGGCTAAAGTGAGCCAAAAATTGAGACAAGAGATGAGTACAATGGTTCAAGAGCAGATTGCAAACATTTTGAACACGATGAATTTGCACAAGGAGGTGGAGATCAACACACCATTAACTGATCATTGTAGTAGTTGTCAATCAACGCACCCGAGCGAATTACAATATGCAAACAAAACTCAAGAGACGGATCCCTTTGCAGACTTGCAGGTAAATAATTCATAGTTGAATTTATAAACGTTTACAAATTTTATGTATTTGACAAGTGCTAAGTGAAAAATGTTGGTTTTGTACTTGAAATTCTAGAACCGATTAAATGTCGTTTGGCCGTGAATGTGGACTCCAAAATTGTTGTAGTGGGTCATGGCATGATACATCCCGCTTCAAGGTCCGGAGATCAATGTCATAATTAACAAATCTTGGTCGATCATGTAAAAGTTGGAATTGATGCAGTGGAGTCTAGTCATGAAGGAACCTCACTTCCTGTTCCAACTAAACATCACAACACGATAGGAGAAGCGGTCGGGAGTTTTGTTCAATGGCCTAAAAGCCTTGTGCTTTTAAGAGATAATGATACGGTAATGAATGCATTTTTCTTCCTTAATTTAGCTTGCTAAACTCCTCTATTTCCTATTAGAACATATTAAAGAAGTAAAATTTCTTCATACTAGAACTTATTATAGATAATTTAGCTATTTATAAACTTATCGGAAAGTAGTTAACATATGAAGTTTAATTCTTAGCATTCGTCTATTTTTTTAACAACATCATTTCAAACATCTACTTAAAATTTTGAATTAGGTGCCTACATCTCAACCAAACAAGGATTTGTTTGAAAATAGTAATGACAAGGTCGTGAATACAATGTCAAATGAGTCTGCAAAACGCAAATCAATCGTGGATGAAGAGATTCTCAAAACTTTAACGAGCGAGTGCAGATATTTCCATGACCTAATACTTCAAATGTTATCCAATGATAGTGCTATCAATGCAATTCAAGTGAATAAGGATTTATTCACATACGATGAGGACTTTGAAATTCATATCACGATGGACGACATTATCCAATTCCTTAGTATGACATGGTTGAATGCATCATGGTTGCAACTTTACATCATGTGATATTTTTTTTCTTATCATTTTTTTTATATATAACCATCTTAGTTTTTTGATGAATAGTCAATTTTTAAAAAACTAATAATATATGTTTAAATTTGTTTAGGTGGTTAAATCATATGTGCAATGATCTCAAAGTGGAGACCATTGGGTTTATGTATCTGTGACGACCCGGAATTTTGAGCATTTTAAATCGAGATATTTAATTGATTTTAAATATTTAAAAGCTGATTTTAACTTGAATTCAAATATCATTATTTATTTGATAATTAATTTATTGAATTTAATAATTTGTAGTCTTGTAAAATTTATATTTATAATACTGAAGAGGATAGAAGTGTTGAAATCAAATTTAAAAATGATTTGTTAAATTTTGTAATTTATACCATTTTAAATTAAATTTAAAAATAGCCTTCCGAGGGACGGTCTCGGAATTCGACGTAACCAGTTCCATTGGGTCCGTAATATTGAATTATTATCGGATTTCAATTTTCGTTGTGATTGGAGTTGTTGAGTGAGCGTACGATATATATAAGCGCGTTGAAAATTTTAATTGATAATAATTGATTCGGAGAGTTATCTTCTCCATACGATCGAATTAGGATTCGAAACCTTTTCATTAGCGTTCGAAATAGAGGTATAACATTATGAACACCTAGCAGTACGCCTTGATAGGAAGTCAAAATGTCGAATTGCATTTATTGAGTCGTTTGGAATATAATAAAAATAAACAAATAAATAAAATATCTCTTAACTCAGCTGCCGTAATAATCTCACATCTGAGCTTTTGGTCTCCTCTTCAAACTGCAGCCCTTCTCGCGTATGCCAATGTCATTTCTTGTTCCCTCCCCTCTTCTTTTAAAAAGCAAGCGAGCAGTTCAACAAAAATTCTGAAGCAAGCTAAAAAAAAAATAAGGGATATAATGACTGTTAGAAATCGCGGTCCCTCTTTACCCTCCATTTCCCTTTCCTATAGCTTCATGAAATTTTAATGGCCGCATTTGAATCAATTCATAGTAGGAAAAAAAAGTGAAGTAGCGCTCGCGTATGCATATGATCGGAGGCGATTTTGTGGGACTCGCGATTCGTGTCGCGATTTCGATTGGTTGGAGGGGATCGAGCGGAGGGGGGGTGTCGAAGCTGATCGATTGGCGAGGCCAGTTGGCGGCCGAAGTCGCGGTTGTTCGAGTCTTAGGGTTGCGGTGGGGTTGTGAGTGGAAATAGGTGATGCGTTCGTGCTTAGGGCATCGAAGGGCAGTAGGTTTCGTGTAGTTGAAGTGGTGATCGAGGTAGAGTTCTTTGTCGCGATGCAAATCTCGTTCGGTAAGGCCGGAATTTTCGATTCTTTTTCAATTTAAATTAATTCATTATATACAGAGGGAAATTTTATTCTCATTTGAATTTAATAAATAGGTATATACAGTATATTAATTTCAGTTTAAATTTGAATGTATGAATACATATAAGTTAGGGAAATTATAAACAGTAAAGTAGAAATTTATTTTGCTATTTACTGAAATTAAAATGAAAAATGTGTATTAAGATAATTAATTTGTTTTATTGACATAGTTAATTTATTATAGTTTCTGAAACAAATTTCTTAAACAAAAATTTGATTTAAATAAAATTATTGTTAATTAAGTTTAAATTATCAAATGGGAATTAATTAGTTCCATTGAACAAATATTAATAAAACATCTAATGATTTTACAAGGTCTGAAAATCGAGGAAAACAAGTTGAGATGGGATGGTTTGCGGAACAAAAGGCAAAGGTGAGTTAATCTCACTCAGTTTAAATTTAAATTTAAATGATTAAATTTAAATAATTGTTTGGATGGTTGAATTGTTTGATGTGATATAGTATGATATTTTGGAATTGGTGTATTATATTGTGCTAACGTCTGTGAATATAGGGAAAACAGGTTGGAGGGATCCAACTGGATCCCTCAATATTTATTTAAATTATTCTATACCCTCTGTTATGATTATTTGATATTCTATGATGAACTTTATTGGAATATTGAAGCTATGGTTTGATTGGATATAATTGGGTATAATGAATTACCGGAAATATTTAATTGGATGTTGGAAAGAAAATAAAAGAAGTGAATTTGTATGTAAATAATTATGGAAATTTGAATAAATTTAAGAATGAATAGGGAAAAAAATAAAGTGACTTTAAAATTCTCATAAACAAATCTTGAGTAAGAATGGAAATTTTGAATAGTCAGGAGATTAATGAATTTTAAACCTCAGTATAATTATTATTTTTTAAAAAAGAACAAACATTCATTTAAAATTTAAGATTGAAATATTGAAAAGAATAAAGAAGGAATTGGGAAAAGATCTGAAATTTGTATATTTCAGTTAAAGATTTAAAATCAAACAGAAATTAATAACATTAATGTTAAAGCCCATAATTAATGAATTTTGAAATGAATTGAGTAAGTAAGGAGATTTAATTCAAGTAGAATAAATTGGTAATAAATTTGGAAAATTGATCTAAGTGATTGAGATTGGAAATTCTCCCTGGAAAATCAAGTACGTTTTTAAAGTAAATTTCCTTTAATATAAGTTAATAGTTTTAAAGTTGTTTTGAAAGGCAAGTTTTGTAAAATTTATTATTTCTAATATTTAAAGTCTAAAGTAAGTTTTTTTCTTTCTTTAATCTATTCTAGCAGTAATTATTAAGAAGTAACTTAATATTTTGTTTTTTAAAAGTAGAAATCTAGTTTTAGATTTTATTAAGTAACCTTATTTTCAAATATTCATATAGTATGTTTCTTTTAACAAATTATTAATGAAATTTTAACTTGAATGTTTTAAAGTATATTTTTAAAAGTACAGTGTTTTAAATTAATTTAGAAAAATCTAGTTTTGTGCTTGATGTTTCCAGTGGAGATAGAAATACTTGAAATTTATTCTGAGAAAGGCAGATAGTTTTGAAAACAATTTCAAAGGAATTTAAAAAGTGAAAATATATCTTGTGAATATATTTTTGAGATAAATAAATAATTTAGGAAATTATTTATTGTTTAATGGATGTTTGTGAATATAAATTGATAGTTAAATAACCGACTATCAATATTGGACAAATGCGTTGATCGTTTCAAAGAGACCGGGATCGAGATTTATTTCTCGAAATCCACTTCAATCCGGTTTGTACGTTTTTGTGAAAAACGATTTTGGATTCGAAGAGTGAGTAGTGAAGTGCAAGGGCTAGTCGCTACTATTCTTGAGGATATTTCCAAAATGGATGTAGTAGGAATAGTGCCTTCGGTTCCGTTCGAACCCGGGACGGACTTGTATGGATGAATGCTTGCGAAACATCGTCAGGTGGACGATGGGAATTTTAAAAGATATGTTCTAAAAAGGTAACGCTTAGCCTCAAGCCTCATCAAATGGGAATGACTGAAAATCAGGGGTTATGCAGCAAGGCTAGGTGGGTAGCACCCAAGCAGGGTGAGGTCAATCCTGTCTAGATGTCCCTTTTTATTTCGGCTTAGTGGGCGGTTGCTGATCCCAACCGTGGGGTGATCTCACTCAGGATTATCCAGTAAGGGGTAGTCCCGGTCTTGTGTTGCAGGGGAGCGGGCATACTCCTCGGTACGGTGATCTAGGCCCTGTACTGTGACAGGTCGTACCCCAGTGCCTAGTCATTAGTTGGAAATCCATTCTCCCTACGAGCCTTGTACGAGTTTTATTTGTATTACCCACTCTGTGGCTAGTAGCTGGAATTTAATCGTGTAACAATTTCGGCTATTTTATAAGTATCTGTATATAGACCCTATTATAATATCAGAGGATTTCTATAAAATTGATTTAGCTATCGTAAGGTAAAAACCTGACATGTTTATTTGTGGCATGGTCTTACGAGATGCTTTTGTTTTCAAAAGGATTTTTGAAACTTTAATAATAAATTGAGTGTGATTTTCTCACGCTGGTATTCCAGACTGACTTGGGTGTTATTTAACTATAATGCTCGGGTCAGACCGAGTATTATAGGATACAGGATATGATGCTGTGGAGCTCAGGAGACGAGCTGGATGACGGTACGTACATTCGTACTTGTTTTTTATATATATATCCCGCTGTTTGAGTTGTTGTGCATCCATTGTATGATATTGATGTTGAGCTATGATTAATGTACTCTGATGATGTAATATATAAACAGAAATATTTGATATTGAGTAAAGATTATTTATTATCTATTATATTTTATTCCGCTGCGATGGTTAGATTCTGCTGTTGTTTTCTATTTTCTTCTTCAACCTCTTCTTCTTTAACCCAAATGGTTCGTATTTCTGTACAACTTGAGTAGATTTAGGTAGAGTAGTGTTAACCCAAGAGGTAAGGATTTGTGGGCTGTTACAGTTGGTATTAGAGCTTAGGTTGGTGATAACCTTGGCTCTG
Organism: Allium cepa; assembly: GCA_030765085.1. Taxonomy (NCBI): domain Eukaryota; kingdom Viridiplantae; phylum Streptophyta; class Magnoliopsida; order Asparagales; family Amaryllidaceae; genus Allium; species Allium cepa. The sequence goes on from CM060931.1 coordinate 450,625,397, forward strand.
GTGGGAATTACTCATTGAAATAGAGTCAATAGTACTCTTGACTGAGTTTGAGCGTATTAATAGATATGAGCGCGTATTTGTTAGTGAATATAAAATTATTTTAATATTGTGTTAGTTGGTTTATTGAGTGGCATATGAACCTTCGTCGGCACAGTCTGCGCAACTGTATTGAAGGGGTTTCTAAACACTTGAATAGAACAGTTTGACACGGTATTGTTTTAAATGTGGGCGAATGAAATAATTTTACCCAAAAATATATTTTGATATAAAGAAAAGTTTTTCTTAAACTATTTAGTTAATATATGGTTGCTTGGATGTTAGAAATAATGATATTTAAATTATTATCCCTATACGGAAAATTTAACTAGAAATTGAAAATATAACCAAAGTTTAAGGGAACAAATTCATTATAAAATGAAATTTATAAATGTGAATTATAAATGTAATTTATGAATTGAATTATAATCAAACGGGAAACTATACAAATGAATCATGGTTAAAATTGATTTAAGCAGGATTTGAAAATTTAAATCCCGGAGATTTGGGAGTATTTTGAAGAAAAATAATAGTATTATTGTTTTGGAGGTATTTCTGAAAGAAAATGTGTTTTGTATGAATTTTGAAAGTGATATAGCATTGAAATCACTTGGATTATTGGAAAATAATTCTGATGATGACGGCCGCATCGTCAGTATTCATTTTCAAATTTCTAAGTGACGTATTGCTGCCAAAAATTTGATTTGTTCAGGAAAAGCTAGTTGTTTTTGAAAATCTTAAAGGAAATTTGTTGGGAATAAAACCAGGGTTGGTTTAATTTTTGAGAATTGTGATTTGAGGTGTTGGAGATTTCAAAATGCTTGGAAACCAAAAACTGGGAGTTTAAAAATCCTGATGAGATAGTTGTAAGCTTATAAATTGAGATTATTTTTAAATCAGGAAGGAAATATAAGCTTTGAATGTTGGAATTTAAATTTAAAGTGAAAGGTTAAAAAAATAAAAATGGAATTAACTTGGATTGGGAAATAAAAATTTAACTAGATTGAAATAAACTAAATAAGCTGAAAATAATATCCAGTTGTATTCGAATTAAGTTGAAATCGAATTGAGTTAAATAAATCCGAGTTAAAATAAAATTGAATTGGAATAAGAATTCAATTGAATTATTGAATGGAATTTGATTCTTACCTGAATAAACGGAAAATAAGTTGGATAAGGATTGGATTGAAATAAATAAATCAGAATAACTTATAAGAGAATTAAAAATCCATGGAAATAAAATATGTCGGGGCTATAAATAAATAGAAGGCTTGAGTTAAAAATAAATGATGAACATATTCAAGCCTATAATGAATGGAATTGTGTAAATAATAAGTTGTGACTTATAAAATTGAAAATGGAATACAAAATCCAAAATAAATATTGTTTGATGAATTGAAAAATAAAATGAAGATCAAAACTTGGATTATATAATAAAATTAAACTAAGAAAATAAAATGAAGTGGTATTTGGGATTAAAAATCAAGTATTGAACTATAAATAAGGAAGAACTAATTTGTTAATAAATTAGATAATGAAATATGTAATGAGAACCCAATGTAGTTAAATAAAAGCTGAATTGTGAGTTTATGATGAAGCTGGAAAATAAAACTCAGGTTATAAATCAAATTCGACATGGATTGTTAGTGAAGTAAATGAAATTGAATTGTGAGCTCATGAAATTGGGTGGTAAATTGAAAATGAATAGTGGATTCAGAACTTGAGTTTTAAAATTAAAATTTAACTTGAAAGGTTAAAAAAATTAAATATAATTGAAGTGTATCGAATAAAAATGTAAATGGATTAAAATGGCAATGGTTTGAATGTGCAAATAAAATCCAAATAAGTGGAAATAAATTGGAAATGGCCTTGTGATAAATTGAATGAGCTGAATCTAAAAAGTTAAAATGTATAATAACTAACCAAAGGAAATTGTAGATTTAAAATGATATTTAATTAAGATAGAATTAAGTTGAATAAAAGAGAAAAATATTTATTTGTGAAATGAAAATGAGCTTATAAAATTTGAATAAATCAAAATAAATTGACTTAAGCTGAATATAAGGGGGAGAGTTGAATTGAATTCAACTTAAAACCAAGTTTAATGATATTGGATTGAATTTAAATCAAGTAAAAATAAATTTGGATCGGAATAAAATTTGGTGGGTTGTAAATAATATTTAAGAAAATGAAAATTCAAAATGGATTGAGTGGATAAACTAATTATATTGAATAAATAAATGGATGAGATAAATAAGAATCAAATGGAAGTGAACTTAAGTTTGAAGTGAAATAAATTGAGTAAATTAACTTAAGTTGAGAATAATTAGAAGCTCGACTAAGAGTAAAAATGGAAGACAATTAAATTGAAGCTTAGTTTGAATTAATTTGGGAACGGTTAGTAATGTGTAAGCTTGGAATGGGTCGAGCTAAATAAATGGTCGTGAATGAATAAAAAAAAAGAGGAAATTTAATTGGTAATGAAGATGAACCTAAGTTATTACTGGTTTTGAATGAACTAGTTTGATTAATGAAATGTAATGTAAGTGTATGTATTCAAATTTAAAATGCAATGAAACTGAGAATATACGGGTTGTGAATAAATTTAAAAATGGAATAGAATTAAGTATAAAGTTAGTTGAAATCAATTTCAAATTGGTTATAAAACATAAATACTTATTTATTCACATAAGATCTCGTCAAATTGCATAAACTAAATTGTCATTTGATATGTAAATGGAAGTAATTAAGATGCTATGAATTGATAGGAGTAAAATAAATTGATTTTGAGTTCAATTGAAATTAAATGAGTTCTGTTTGCTTAAAATAAATTAAATGTAAGCGATTGAGTCTTAAACCATTCAAATTGATGAAGTTGTATGCGAATGGATTGAAAACCATTCAGATTGAGGGAAATTGGTTATAAATTAATTGGAACAGTGGAATTAATATGAAAACTGTATAAGTTGCTTACGGAAAAATGTTTGGCGTGAATTTCTTTTAAAATTCATGTGTTTAATCATTGCAACTAAGTGAAATATTGTTAAATTGCATATATTTGTCACTTACATGTTTAAATTGAGTAAGTACAGGTACTTGGGAGCCGTGCGGCTGGATTTGGTTGTGCTATTTGCTAAAAATAGTAAGCCGCTTGCTTAAAATGCTAAATAAGGTAGGCGTACGCAATAAAAATAGGAAATATGAACTGTTTTTGATTTTTCCTACCGTGTGGGTCGATGTATATATATTTATATCTTTTGTCAAATTGCAAAAGCTCCTCCGTACAAAGGAGACTCTGCCAAAAAATTTCAGAAATTTTGGGAGTTTGATTTTTTTTTTTGAAAATTTTGGAAAATTGTGTTAACGACTAACGAATTCAAATTAGAAACTAAACTAAATTAGTAAAGGAAACCAACTTAAAGTAATGATATGAATTAGTTATTAATGGAAAATAAAGTTTAAAAATTTGGAGTTTAAGATAAATTGAATTCATATGAAAATGAAAGAATCAAAATTGAATAGAAATAGGTATAAACTGAAATGGTAAGGTGAAAATAAATATAAGAAACATATAAAATGCTCATAATGAACTTGAGAAAGAAATGGTGAGTTCTTAATTGGAAATTGATCTTTAAATATATTCTAGGTTAATATTAGGAATGGATTAATATTGATATTTTGTAAGGGAGTCGATAAAATGTTTTTGGAATATTGTGATTGGATATTATTGTCAAGTAGGATATGCATGTAATATAAAAGGGAAAGGAGAAATGGATTTGATTTCAAAAGATAAATTTGAAATGCTCGACAAAAAAGTATGTATTTAAATTTGGTATGAAGTTTGATTGGATTTTTGATCGAGCCACTTGGCATTTTGTTTTCTTTTTGGATTTGGGAGGCCGTAGGGCCATTTTGTAGTTGTACCGAGCTAACCGTGCAAAGGAGACGCTGGCAAAATATTTCGGAAATTTAGGGAGTTAGAAAAATTTTGAGAAAATTTTGATAATTCAAAATTTAGTTTTGAATTATAATTTGAATAGTTGAACAAGTAAGTTATTTGAAAACTATAGAAGGTTTTGGAAAAGTTTGGAAAGTTAATAGGAAATAATAATGGGCCTTTTATAAGAAGATAGTTGGTAAGATGTTGAATTGTTAGAAACTGTTTGGGTTTGGGAAAATGGTAGACGGGTATTGGATTATTCTTCCTAACTAGTAATTTCGGGGACGAATTTCTTTTAAGGGGGGAGGAATGTGACGACCCGGAATTTTGAGCATTTTAAATCGGGATATTTAATTGATTTTAAATATTTAAAAGTTGATTTTTACTTGAATTCAAATATCATTATTTATTTGATAATTAATTTATTGAATTTAACAATTTGAAGTCTTGTAAAATTTATATTTATTACACTGAAGAGTATAGAAGTGTTGAAATCAAATTTAAAAATGATTTGTTAAGTTTTGAAATTTATACCGTTTTAAATTAAATTTAAAATAGCCTTCCGAGGGACAGTCTCGGAATTCGACGTAACCAGTTCCATTGCGTCCGTAATATTGAATTATTATCGGATTTCAATTTTCGTTGTGATTGGAGTTGTTGAGTGAGCGTACAATATATATAAACGCGCTGAAAATTTTAATTGATAATAATCGATTCGGAGAGTTATCTTCTCCATACGATCGAATCAGGATTCGAAACCTTTTCCTTAGCGTTCGAAATAGGGGTATAACATTATGAACACCTAGCAGTACGCCTTGATAGGAATTCAAAAAGTCGAATTGCATTTATCGAGTCGTTTGGAATATAATAAAAATAAATAAATAAAATATCTCTTAACTCAGCCGCCGTAATAATCTCACACCTGAGCTTTTGGTCTCCTCTTCAAACTGCAGCCCTTCTCGCGTACGCCAATGTCATTTCTTGTTCCCTCCCCTCTTCTTTTAAAAAGTAAGCGAGCAGTTCAACAAAAATTCTAAAGCAAGCTAAAATAAAAATAAAAATAAGGGATATAATGACTGTTAGAAATCGCGGTCCCTCTTTACCCTCCCTTTCCCTTTCCTATAGCTTCACGAAATTTTATGGCTGCATTTGAATCGATTCACAGCGGGAAAAAAAAGTGAAGTAGCGCTCGCGTATGCATATCATCGGAGGCGATTTTATAGGACTCGCAATTCGTGACGCGATTTCGATTGGTTGGAGGGGATCGAGCGGAGGAGGGGCGTCGAAGCTGATCGATTGGCGAGGCCAGTTGGCGGTCGAAGTCGCGGTTGTTTCTAGTCTTAGGGCTGCGGCGGGGTTGTGAGTGGAAATTTGGTGATGCGTTTGTGCTTAGGGCATCGAAGGGCAGTGGGTTTCGTGTAGTTGAAGTGGTGATCGAGGTAGAGTTCTTTGTCGCGATGCAAATCTCGTTCGGCAAGGCAGGAATTTTCGATTCTTTTTCTATTTAAATTAATTCATTATATACAGAGGGAAATTTTATTCTCATTTGAATTTAATAAATAGGTATATACAGTATATTTATTTCAGTTTAAATTTGAATGTATGAATATATATAAGTTAGGGAAATTATAAACAGTAAAGTAGAAATTTATTTTGCTATTTACTGAAATGAAAAAGAAAAATATGTATTAAGATAATTAATTTGTTTTATTGACATATTTAATTTATTTTAGTTTCTTAAACTAATTTCTTAAACAAAAATTTGATTTAAATAAAATTATTGTTAATTAAGTTTAAATTATCAAATGGGAATTAATTAGTTCCATTGAACAAATATTAATAAAACATCTAATGATTTTACAAGGTCTGAAAATCGAGGAAAACAAGTTAAGATGGGATGGTTTGTGGAACAAAAAGCAAAGGTGAGTTAATCTCACTCAGTTTAAATTTAAATTTAAATAATTAAATTTAAATGATTAAATTTAAATAATTGTTTAGATGGTTGAATTGTTTGATGTGATATAGTATGATATTTTGGAATTGGTATATTATATTGTGCTAACGTCTGTGAATGCAGGGAAAACATGTTTGAGGGATCCAACTGGATCCCTCAACATTTATTTAAATTATTCTATACCCTCTGTTGTGATTATTTGATATTCTATGATGAACTTTGTTAGAATATTGAGTGCTATGGTTCGATTGGATATAATTGGGTATAATGAATTACCGGAAATATTTAATTGGATGTTGGAAAGAAAATAAAAGAAGTTTATTTGTAAGTAAATAATTATGGAAATTTGAATAAATTTAAGAATGAATTGGGAAAGAAATAAAGTGACATTAAAATTCTAATAAATAAATCTTGAGTAAGAATGGAAATTTTGAATAATCAGGAGATTAATGAATTTTAAACCTCGGTATGATTATTTTTAAAAAAAAGAACAAACATTTATTTAAAATTTAAGATTGAAATATTGAAAAGAATAAAGAAGGAATTGGGAAAAGATCTAAAATTTGAATATTTCAGTTAAAGATTTAAAATCAAACAGAAATTAATAACATTAATGTTAAACACCATAATTAATGAATTTTGAAATGAATTGAGTAAGTAAGGAGATTTAATTCAAGTAGAATTAATTAGTAATAAATTTGGAAAATTGATTTAAGTGATTGAGATCGGAAATTCTCCATGGAAAATCAAGTACGTTTTTAAAGTAAATTTCCTTTAATATAAGTTAATAGTTTTAAAGTTGTTTTGAAAGGCAAGTTTTGTAAAATTTATTATTTCTAATATTTAAAGTCTAAAGTAAGTTTTTTTCCTTTAATCTATTCTAGCAGTAATTATTAAGAAGTAACTTAGTATTTTGTTTTTTAAAAGTAGAAATCTAGTTTTATATTTTATTAAGTAACCTTATTTTCAAATATTCCTATAGTATGTATTTTTAACAAATTATTAAAGAAATTTCAACTTGAATGTTTTAAAGTATATTTTTAAAAGTAAAGTGTTTTAAATTAATTTAGAAAAATCTAGGTTTGTGCTTGATGTTTCCAATGGAGATAGAAATACTTGAAATTTATTCTGAGAAAGGCAGATAGTTTTGAAAACTATTTCAAAGGAATTTAAAAAGTGAAAATATATCTTGTGAAGATATTTTTGAGATAAATAAATAATTTGGGAAATTATTTATTGTTTGATGGATGTTTGTGAATATAAATTGATAGTTAAATAACCGACTATCAAAATCGGACAAATGCGTTGATTGTTTCAAAGAGATCGGGATCGAGATTTATTTCTCGAAAACCACTTCGATCTGGTTTGTACGTTTTCGTGAAAAACGATTTTGGATTCGAAGAGTGAGCAGTGAAGTGCAAGGGCTAGTCGCTGCTAATCTTGAGGATATTTGCAAAATGGATGTAGTAGGAATAGTGCCTTCGGTTCCGTTCGAACCCGGGACGGACTTGTATGGATGAATGCTTGCGAAACATCGTCAGGTGGATGATGGGCATTCTAAGGGATATGTTCTAAAAAGGTAACGCTTAGCCTCAAGCCTCATCAAATGGGAATGACTGAAAATCAGGGGTTATGCAGCAAGGCTAGGTGGGTAGCACCCAAGCAGGGTGAGGTCAATCCTGTCTATATGTCCCTTTTTATTTCGGCTTAGTGGGCGGTTGCTGATCCCAACTGCGGGGTGATCTCACTCAGGATTATCCAGTAAGGGGTAGTCCCGGTCTTGTGTTGCAGGGGAGTGGGCATACTCCTCGGTACGGTGATCTAGGCCCCGTACTGTGACAGGTGGTACCCCACTGCCTAGTCATTAGTTGGAAATCCATTCTCCCTACGAGCCTTGTACGAGTTTTGTTTGTATTACGCACTCTGTGGCTAGCAGCTGGAATTTAATCATGTAACAATTTCGGCTATTTTATAAGTATTTGTATATAGACCCTATTATAATTTCAGAGGATTTCTATAAAATTGATTTAGCTATCGTAAGGCAAAAACCCGACATGTTTATTTGTTGCGTGGTCTTACGATATGCTTTTGTTTTCAAAAGGATATTTGAAACTTTAATAATCAATTGAGTGTGATTTTCTCACGCTGGTATTCCAACCTGACTCGGGTGTTATTTAACTATAATGCTCGGGTCAGACAGAGTATTATAGGATACAGGATATGATGCCGTGGAGCTCAGGAGACGAGCTGGATGACGATACGTACATTCGTACTTGTTTTATATATATACATCCCGCTGTTTGAGTTGTTGTGTATCCATTGTGTGATATTGATGTTGAGTCGTGATTGATGTACTTTGATGATGTAATATATAAACAGAAATATTTCAGCTTGAGTAAAGATTATTTATTATCTATTATATTTTATTCCGCTGCGATGGTTAGATTCTGCTGTTGTTTTCTATTTTCTTCTTCTACCTCTTCTTCTTTAACCCAAATGGTTCGTATTTCTGTACAACTTGAGTAGATTTAGGTAGAGTAGTGTTAACCCAAGAGGTACGGATTTGCGGGCTGTTACAGTGTCCCAAAAAGCTTTCCCAAGTGCGAAAACATCCAGATGCGACAAATACATATTTGTCGAACACATGGGAAGAATTGCAATCTAAAAGCTTACTTTTAGCCCCACAGTACGAAGGGTATGAACATTAAACTTTTAGTAACTAGTTTACAAATATATGTTTTTGATCCTCGGGCCGAACGCAAACATAAACTTGAAATTAAACCGCAAGTGAGCACATAAGTTGTATATATTTGCTCTCTTATATGAAGTTAGTAATGTGGTAAAATTAAAAATTTATACATGAAATTAGTGTATGTAAATGCGGGTGCCGGAGTAGTTATTATTTAACAATTTCTTACATGTAGAGGGCCTTCAAAATTTACAAGGCATTCGGTGGCAAGTCTTGAGGAAGTACCTTGAAATGGAAGTATGTTAAGGTGATTTGATTTTTAAACAAAAAATAAAATAAAATAAATACTATATATTGTTTGGCATATGAATTCATTTTAAACTAACTATTAAGTTAGCTTGTAATATTGTTGTAGTGTCCTCAAAAATTAGGAGCAACCGACTGTGTATATTATGTGATGAGGTATATGCATGACGTAGTGAAAAACCACAATCAAAGCATCGATTTACAAAAGGTACTACTTTAGTTTTTTTCCTTCATATTATACATTAGCTACATTATTTCAAATCCTTATATAATTTATATAGTTACGTTAAAAATTGTAATATATGTAACTTAATTTATATAAATTAAGCTGATCGAGTTATCCAACTGTATAGCAGTCTAAAGTTTATTTCAGGTAATATGCGTGGTATGTTTATGTTAATGTTACTGAGATGACCATGAGAACATTGTTTTATTGGTTGGTTCTTTGAAGTTACTAGCAGATCTAGGATCGGAGCAAATTTTTATAATGAAGGCATTCATTTGAAATCATTTATACTCAAGTGCCACCTCTTAATGAAGGCATTCATTATCTCGGATGCTAGTTTGAAACATACATTCAAGTGCGGTAGGGGTAATGAATTTGTTGTAGCGGTTGGAAGAATTTGAAGCACTGGTGAATGAATGTTTATGAGCACTAATTTTTTTGTGAAGAGGCTGCTGCTACGGCTGTGGGGAGGTTAAGGCATGGCAGGGGTGTAAACTTGAATATGTTGTGACAGAGGATGTTGTGGTGAAGCAAGTGGAATGGTGAATGGATTGTAGTGATATGAGGAGGAGATGAAGTGAGGTTGGCCATGTGGGATGAAGGAAGCTATATGGTTTTAGTGGTATGGCAGAATTTGTCATAGAGAGGAGGGGAGGATCAAGTGTTGATGGGTGAGCAAGGTAGAAATTATGGCAGTAATATGGAGATGTTGAAGTCGTTTGATCAAGGGATTGTGTTGTGATGATGAAGATTAGCAGTCAATATGATAAGAGGAGAGAGGGGTTGTAAGGTTGTTTGTAAGACAGTTGTGACTGTTGTAACTATTGTGACTGTTGTAACAATATGTTTTGAATGATGGTAGTAGGTAGAAGTAATGATGTGTTTGGTTTGATGTTCAGGGCAGTGGTGGGTTCGAAGTAGCAATCTGTGTTGAAGTATGGTAGGTTATGTAACATAGTTGTATGAAATGGCAATGAGCGGTTGAATTAATGGAAGTAGTCAGTTTTGTAGTGATGTTGGGTGGTTTTGTGGTTGATGTTTGAACTGGTTGTGTGATGATGTGGTTTTGAAGTATGACAGTGAGTATTTCGAGAATGTGGGAACTGTTAGTTGAACTTGTTTGAACTGGTGATGGTGTGGAATTGTATGTAGCATAGTTTGATGTAGCAGTGGGTATGTAGGAGCAGTTTTGATATAAATGAAGGGATCTGGTGATAGGCAGTGATGAAATGCAGTTGAGTGGCTGTCAGTGTGGATGCTGTAGGTAGGAGGAAGATGGTCAGAGTCAGGCAGGCAATGTAAAGCAACAGACAATGTAGCAGCAGCACATATTAATGAAGACATTCCATGCTAGTTTGAACATTGTTTTATTGGGCATTCATTATAATGAAGGCATTCACCAGTGCTCATAAACATACATTCAAGTGCCACCGCCGATGCTTTTCCTCAGTGCCACTGCTGGTGCCAATGTTCTCTGCCATCGTTGCCGCCAGCCTCTTCATTGCTGCTGCGGCCAACTTTGGTAATACCTGATTTATGTTTTAGTTGATAAAAAAAATTTGATTTTATTTATAATGATTTATGTAACTAAATTTTATTAATGTTTTAGTTGATTTATGATATTATGCAATTAAATCTGATTATTTTAATTACACAATCATTTACTTGATTTATCGTTTATATAAATTAAGTTACATATATTACAATTTTTAACGTAACTATATAAATTATATAAGGATTTGAATTGATATACAATTACTGTTTCCAATATTAAGCTTATGGTTCAACCTGTGTTTGAATTACGTACATTCCTCTCAAATTCTTTTATGCAGAGTATTCCTGACTTAATTATTGTCTTTTGTATAACAACTCTCTTAATTGCAGGACTTTGTATGATACGATTCTTATAACCAACAAGCGATAGACGAGGTTCGAGAGAATTTAGCTACTTATATCATGTATAATTGGATGTAGTTTTTTTTTGTTGTGTACGCTGATCTTTTGTAACGTACGTTGGTATTTTGTTATGTACGTTATGTTTGTGATAGATTATATTCTATTTTGGTCTGTAAACGTGAATTATGTTGATGGATAATATAATTATATTTTTTGTTCAATCAGTTCACAGTAACGTCCGTTTATAAAAAAATTAAAATTCAATTTCATACTGTTTTTATAATCTTAAACGGTAATAATATTTTTTTTGGCTTCAGATATAACTTGTGTCGGTTGTTGCTTCAAAGGGAACCGATACAGCTGTATATCAATTGTGTCGGTTGAAAAAACAAACATAACCGACACAAATATCAATCATTTGTGTCGGTCATCAATAAAGAACCGACACAAAACAAGCAACAGTCGTGTCGGTTTTTCTAAAAGGACCGACACAATAAACGGCGGTTTGCTTCACTATACAAGCTGATTTGTGTCGGTCCTATTAGAAAGACCGACACAACTGTTCATAGTTTTGTGTCGGTTCTTTATTAACAACCGACACAAATGATTGATATTTGTGTCGGTCGTACAACCGATACAACAGAAAAATGTCTTTTGTGTCGTCTTCATTTGAGTCGGTTGTAAAACCGACACAACAGGGGTTACACAACCGACACAAATGACCAGTTTTGTACTAGTGGTACTGGTGATATGCATTACCTTTCATATAGAGCTTTGAATGGTTACATTCCTATACTTGTACAATAACTATCATAATAGAAAAATTCGACTAAGTGCAAATGGTCTTCCCATGACACTCCAAAGTCTAGCATATAAGCTCTTACTAAATATTCAAGTACATTTTTAACAATTTCCATTTCCTTATTAGTCCGCGGTTGGTTAGCTCATCTTTAGCTTGGTACCTAATACATTCTGTAAACTCTTTTAGAATTCACTATTAAAAAGAGATCTTGATCACTTACAATATTATTTGATATTCCATGAAGTCCTACAATATTCTTCATAAACAACTTTACCAAATTTAGTGAGATTTATGTCGAATTAATAGGGATAAAGTATGCACGTTTGGTCAGTCTATCAACCATGACCAAAATACTTTCATTTCCACTAATCGATCTTGGTAACCCATCTATAAAAGCCATTGATATTGAATTCATTTCACGTTGGTACTTATAAATTTAAAGTAATCCACTTGTCTTTTGATGTTTAACTTTTACTTGTTAGGAATTCAAATATTTCTTCACCCACATGCCTACATCATTCTTCATTCCTTCCCAAAAGACTCTTCTCTTCATATCTTGACACATCTTTGTACCCCTAGGATGAATGGTAAATTTTGACATGTGAAAATCTCTAAAAACTTCCTTCTATAGATTGTCTACATTTGATACACATGAATGTCCTTTCATTTTTAACCACCCTCTTTGGTCAAGTGTAAAGTCTTTCAAATTGACAATCTTTGTACTCACTTCTACTCTTAATCCATTCAGCAAGTAATGGATCATCTTGTAACTTTATAGCAATTCTTTAGATCAATATTGGTCAAAGTTCTAGCCAAGAGATTATCGCAGTACACTAAACAGAACTTATTATCGATCTTACAGAACTCCACAAGAAGCTAATGCCTCCAAATGTTCCATTATACCAACATTACCAACATCTTATTTTGATGCTTTCTACTAACTGAATCAACAACCTTATTTCTTTTCCCCAACGTATACTCAATTCTAAAGTAACAAGCCATCAAAACTCAAGCCATCTTTACCGCCTCATATTAAGCTCTTTCCGAGGGAATAAAACTTCGAATACTTATGATATGTAAATAGCTTGAATGATTCTCTCAAAAGATCATTTGTCTAATCTTTTAGCGCAAGGATTATCATTGTCGTCTCTACTTTATAAGTAGGATAAAGAACTTCATGCGGTAAAAACTATCGAGAAGAGAAGGCAAAATACTACCACTCTACATTGGTATAGCTCCTTATATATTCCTAAGCATCGATATACACCACTAAATCTTGATTTCCATTTGGAAAAGCTGACATTGCACATTGATCAATAAATGTTTTTTCTTTGAAATTACTTCTTCATGTTTACCTATCTGAACAAACTTCCCGTCCTTCCATGTTATTTTTGTAAACGATGATGCTATTCGAGAGAAATCCTTATAAATTTCCGATAATAGCCATCCTAAAAGAGTTATTGATATGCCCTTAGGGCAATTTGAAATCTCTTACATATATCTAACTTTATAGCCAAGCTTATTTGTAGTAACGGTGCTTGTGTTCCTTTATATACTTTTTTATATTGCGATATAATTAATTAAATAATTCATTTAAAGTTATAATAAGAATATCCTTAAATAAAATGTTATCTGAATGTAGTTGCAAATAGTTGCAATCATGAGTATTTAATCGTAAAATAAAATCACATTTTGTTTTAAATATTCTTGGTCTAGATGTTTCAAGAAAAGGATACATGTTCATCTATTGAGACAAATTATGTAACGCTCTCCATATGTTGGGCAGTGTATTAGTCATGGATGCTGGAGGCACTAAGAGGTTAGTATTATAGTTATTGAATAACTATGGAATGTTACATCCGAGAGTTTCCTATTGGTTGATAACAACTAGAAAAACATGAGATCTCAGTGTAACGAGTTACATAGTTCCCTCTACTTGAGAATACTATGGTGTAAATACTATACTTTGATTATAGCTAACTCGTGGCATGTTAAGTGGTTCTGAGTTGAAGAATTGGAAGTAAGCACTATTCAATAGAGGATTCATCTTCTAAGTTGTATGAGGTTAGTAACATGGTCGATCGTAGTCAATTCAAAGTCAAAATTTCTGGTCGGAGTAGTATGGTTAATAATAGATGTTATAATTAAATTAAAGTCTTTGTGGTTTAGACTAACCAAGTTTGAATGTGGATAATATTAAAAAGTATACGTATGTCTACAAATACAATATAAAATTTTAACATAATATGGATGATAGTTTTAGAATCAATTGGAAAGTTTTTATATTAATCAGTATATATATGTGTACTATGTATGTATGTGTTTAAACATTTATATTTATATTTATATTTTATGTTGTTAAGGAATGTTTGAGAAACACTTTATAATTCAATTTTCATTGAAAAAATTAAAATTGAGGCAATAATATACCTATACATGTACATATTAACCATATTATTATTTGTTAGTTTATTTAGTTTAGCCATATTATTGTATCATATCATCCTTTTGTATTGACTAGACATTATATCAATTAAACTTTGCAAAAGAGGAATGGTGGAATCAGTCAATGATGTCCCCTTTTATCTCTTTCCTTTTTGATCTTGACGTAATTACAACTAGATCTAATTTCTTGTTTGTTACCATCCTTTGACACCTAACAATTACACTTTCTTTATGTTTCACATGTTCGCCACACTGTGTATATATTTGATATATTCAAACCTTTTCAAATTTGCACTTAATTAACATAGAATTAATCAGTAAGATTAAGAAGATATTAATAAAATATGATTTTATTAAAAATAATGAGATTTGATCTAGTTAAATTCATTAAACTTCATTGACCAACTATGATCCCAATAGAGAAATGTTTATTGAAATCTATACATTTCACCGTCCACAAAATAGACCGGGTTCCTTCGTAGCCACCCTTGGAAACTTAGGATTTTAGTTAGGGTTAAAAACCTTTTCCAATAGTTAATGACGTCAATCTTGGATGGATCCATGGATAACCCATTCTCAGAAACCACATGACCTAGGAACTTTGCTTCTCTTTCTAAAATTGGCATTTTAAAGCCTCGCCTTTAGTTAATGCTGCCTCAACATATCTAGCACTGTTCTTAGATGAATTTCATAATCATATCCATTTTAGAGTATATCAAGTGTCATCAACAAATACAAATATGAATTAATATCAACGCTCTTGAAAGATTCGATTCATTAGGTGTACAGATAAGGTAGCACATTGGTCAGTCCAAAGGGCATGACTAACCACTTGAATCAACAATATCTTATTTGAAACGTGACTAACTTTGTGCTTTCCTCACAGTCTTCTTGTTTAACTTTCTAATGGATACACATTGCAAAATCAAATCGCGAGACCACCTTGGATCTACTTAGTTGATCAAACAAATCAATTCTAGTCAAAGGGTACTGATTCTTCATGGCCTTCTCGTTTAATGAAACACCACGCATTTTTATACAGTTGAAATGTAACGTATAACGATAAGTAATGAAAATAAATAATGATGAAATTTTCAAAATATGGCTTTGGAACATGTACCATTGCATCCAGGATGTTTTTCTGATTAGTTTCCATGTACAACTTGTTGAAATCCCAGCCATTGTGAAGATGTTACAAACGAAATAAAAGTGGGGAAGAAAAAGATAAAATTAATACACACACACACATGCACACATGTTATGGGGACCAGGAGGTCGACGAAAATAGTCCTAAGGTCAACCGCACGATCGACCGGCGGCTATGGACGGTGACCGTCCGATATTCGACCAGCGCACGGCCTGGGTGAATTTTCATCCTGGTACGTACAGTGACGTGTTTTCTTGTTTTTGCACGATTTGAGCCATACGTTCTTCGATCCTATAGCTCCGAATGACCCTGTGACGTGGTGGCTCCAGGTTTAATCCAAGAATCCATTGGTCTGAGGCCCCCAAGCTCCAATATAAATAGGACCCTAGGCCTATCTATCCCTTTAAAATTAGATTTTCACCAACGGGTTCATTGCCCAAGGCTGAACCCTTACTAGAAAATATTTCACTGGTTCTTGGCCTAAGGCAGAAACCTAAAAAGAAAATAATTTCTAGGGAGAAGGTCTTCTAAATTAAAATATTGTGCACCATGGAAGAAGGGGATCCAAAAGGATTGTGGAGCATAGTAGAGCATAAGCGAAACTAAAGACGACAAGTGAGTGGATTTATTTATACATCTTTTAAGTTTAAGATATATTATCGTTAGATTCCCATTTAGAAAATTTTATTCAGTAATTAATCATATTGATTAAATTAGGCTGAACTATAAGAAAACTTGCAGTTTATTTACAACATCGGTATTTATACAATATTTTCTATGCCTTATTTACATCTTTTTCTACTTTTTGGATTTTTATGCAAGTGTCAGTTTTCTTCTTTTTCCTCTTTTTTTGTTCACATATGGATTAGAATAGATTAAACTCGAATAAGGATTATATAATTAAGAAAACTGAAATGAAGGAAATTAGATGTAAAATAATAAAGGTTGAGGAATAGGATTACTGTAATAAATTACATTAAAATGGAAAAAGTTAATTTGGGAGTAATTATTAGATTAATTGGTTGGTTTAGAAAATATGATACAATTCCATAACTTAATATCTAAAAGATAACGATAAACGTAACTGCTAGAATAAAAGAAATAAAAAGGGGAAATTAGTGTAAAAGTAGAGAAACCACTGTATTTTACACTACTCCATAATAGTAAAAGTGATGCCTTGCAGTTACGGATCATTGTTTATAGTATTATCCAATATTAAGATATGGAAATGAATTATATAGTTTTCATAAACAACCAAATAAAATAGAATTACTTCCCAAAATGGCGAACAACAAAAGTAAAGTATGATTTGAAACAAGAATATTATTAATTTAGAGGCTATAAAAAATTTAAAGAGCCTAAGTCTTCATTTACCGCGCAGGCTATTTAACTAGGCAATTATTATGATAAGTTAATTATATAATATTAGAGAATTAAAGAAAATTCTACATCATAATAAAAGAAGGCAGACTAGAGCAGACAAGAAACCTTGTAATTACATCACGGAAAAGCTTATCGTGAGACTTATAATAAATTGGTAAGCAATGACAGTAGAGAATAATGATAGAAGCTTATTTAAAAAATTTATTTTAAGTTGATGATAAAATAACACAAATAATAAAAGAGCTTATTTTATTGAACTTAGGGATTTATACGTTAAGTCAAATAAGCAAGATAATGGATGCGGCTCATACTAACAACATTCCCTATTAGAGCTATGGTTATCTCACAATAGTAAGAAGTAAGACGAGGGCAAGAATATGCTAATTAAAGTAAAATAAGTTGCCAACAAAATAAAAAAGCAAACTAAGCGCAAATCAAAAGATTAGACTTAGGGTCTAACAAAAGAATCGAAATGTGTTTGTAGTAGCCCAAAGAATGAAGCGCCTAACGAAGCAGTTCATCACGGATTTTAGCAATGGGGAAGCACGTCTACCTTAGTATTTTCGGGCTTTAAAGAAGTACGAGACTTAGCAGGACACGAGGACACTCTAGAATGGCCCTCTGGGTAGGCCTAATGAAGCTGCATCTTCGGAGGCAGGTCTGTAGGTGTTCTATCAAGAGAGTATGCCTTGACTGCATTTGCATTGTAGGCTTAACGAAGCGGACCTTTGTAGGCAGTCAGAAGGGCTTGGTGTTCGGAGTAGGTTATTTGTATGTCCAGTACTTGCAATTAAATTTAAGGAGTCGCATGCAGATATCAACCATCATCAAGACCAAGAGTGATTTCGGGAAAGACTAGATTTAAACTAACAAGCCAATGATTCTTTCACTACTGAGACATTGGATGGAGGCGCACCATCAATTGGATGTCAGATTGTTTGCAGTAGGGCATGGCTACTTAACTCTTTAGAAGTCTTTCGATTAGTAGAGGGGTGTCTGCGTGGGGCCATAGCCACGATGAGAAAGGGATATATCGACTAGAATATCTGTATTGTAAGCCTAACGAAGCCGTCCTTTACAGATTTAGAAAATCCCCAACCGAGTTCCATACAAGGCAGACCTTGTTGGTAGGATTTAGATAGTAGACAGAATGATTATGTAGTCCTCAATGTACACACTGAGTGGTACATTGTGGATGTTCGAGCACTGGTATAGACTAGGGTGAACATGATTTATGTCTTTATAGTAAGTAATGGAGCAACTGTATTGTAGGCCTTATGAAGCGATCATTTACAGATGTAGGCCCGTGAAGAAAAACAATGAATTATCTGTATTGTAGACCTTACGAAGTGATCCTTTACAGGTATAACTACGAAGCAATATGGTGGAGTATCCGTATCGTAGGTCTTACGAAGCGGCCCTTTACAGATGTAGCTACAGAACACTCTCGAAGCTAGACGATGGAGCTCTTTTCGAGAAGGATATGGAAGGTACCATGGGTGGTACCTAGGATCAATATGGTCATTGGGCATATAACTACATATATGTATATACTAATTATTTGGTTTTAATCTACTATAGAGTAGATGGGAACGATTCACGAATAAAGGCGTGAGTATTGTAACCTGATGAACCTAATGTAAGAGTAAAAGTAAATAAAACGATATATGTAGAATTAATCCTAGAAGTATATAATTTATTCGTTTACCAGGACTTTTGTTCTGACCCCTTCCTCATAACATCCTGTAGTTAGGTAGATGGCAAAGACTTCTCAGCTTTACGATACTTGCTTCGATAGTGTTATTATTTAGGCAAATATTTACTTACTATTATATTTTAGTCAATTTCATTATGAGATAATTAATTGAGCTCCGATATATTTATCTTTTCCTATTTACAGGATACTATATACCCAACTTGGGCTTTAGTGCGTTAGGTTTTTAGTTTTTGCAAAAAATCCAGACCATTGGAATTTGGGTTGTTACATTTGGTGTTAGAGCCTAGGTTTAGATTCTTAGGTAAACAGTGAGTGAACGTATTTGTATTTTTACGATAAATATATATATTTATACACACACACTCTTAAAACCCTAAAGAGAAGTCCAAAAGCTAAAAGACCTCGTATGGCAAGGATTTTTGGATTCAGTAAGGGATATATAGAATGGTGAAAGTAAATTAAAAAGCCACTTTTTGGTCTAGCCCAGTAATTAAACTCTTAAGAATTGAAAAGTTTGTGAAGATTTTTAAGTTTTAAATTTAGAAGTTTACAGCTTTATAATTGTATTAGTTAAATATGGGAAGTTGGAGTGAAATAACTTTAAAGCATTTTGGAATTTGAAAATAGAGAGATATACAGTTTAGAAAAATATAGGTATTATTAATTTTAATGGAAAATAAGTATTTTGGGCTGTAGTGACGATGTTTTACGCGACATCTGTCGTAGTCAAGTAGAAACGTATTCTGATATCCTTATTTAAGTACGGAAAGTTTATAAGTGTGCAAAAATATTTTTTTGGCTGTAAAGCAAATTAAAGCTGTTTTGAAAAAGAATTTTTATGGGTTGGATGGTTTAGGTGGTTGGAACAAGCTTATGGATATTAACATAGGATCAGTTGAAGTATAGAATACGTCAAGACTTCACTTGGAGGTTAGAGAGTAGGCAGGGATGTTTAGCTTAAGTCGTAACCACGACTCGGACAGCCCGAAGGTATGTTGTATTTGTTTAAGCTTCGATTAGTAAAAGGGATTAGGGCAATGCGGCAACTCAAAGACGAAAAAAATAATATAACACAGGCCTTCTAGGTCGGCTACGTGGTCGACCATGCGGTCGACCTATAACTAAGGTGGGTCAACCGCCTTAGTGCAAACTGTATACCGTATAAACGCCTGTTTTGGCCTCTCTTCATCATTTTTGCTTCCTCCCCGAAGATAGCAGCTGCACCCAAAAACCACACCTTCTAACCACTCAAACACCTCTAAACCTCCATTGTTTCGCTTACGGTTAGTGCCATATTGACGCGTGTTGTGAGATCTACTTAGATCCATACTTCTTTTTCACAAATCTGAGATTTTTTCTCCATGCCTCCAAGACCCTCTTTAGTCCACCTTTTTTCCAAACATACACCACAAGAGATAGCATGGTGCTAGAGTGATAGGTGGATTTTGTAGTCTTACTCCAATACACCCACGTACCAGACTTTGCAAGGAAGGGCGCTGAAGTATTCTAATGTTCCTGGCACACGTTTAGAGCAGCTCTTCTTGGACACAGGGGCATGATAGTTTCTTAGCCATGAGACATTCGAGCAATGAGCGTATCCCAGGTTAGTACGTCTTTTTGATACTTACTTACATACTAGCGATAAGGATAAGGAGTTGGCCTTTTAGTCGGAAGTCAAGGGAGTAGGATAGTTTTTATTCGAGTCTCGATTAGCTAGTATTTTAGATATCAGAGCATATGGCTTAGAGGTAGGCAGATTGAGATGACAGACATGGTCATTTTGCAGTAGATTCTTTTAGAACACTAGCACCCCGATTGGAGCACTGGGTAGTTGACCCCGTTAGATAGGTAAGTTATCCACATTCTACAGCATAACCTTTTCCCCAAGATGGGGAGTTTTAATCAGATATTCCATATTGTGAGGCGGGCCACCTACACTATATTTGGAGGTTTGCAGGTGAACTAGGCTTGGATGATTATGGCCTAATATATGACAGCGATCAAACTTCATAGATCTACTATGATTTACTGTCACCTTTGACACGGGTCTTCAGGTGGGCCGGGGTTGAGATGGAGAGAGAGACCTACAGTGAGCAGGCCCACCCCATTATAGATTCTTCACTCTAAGAAGGATGCATATAGGATTGGCCAAGATTCAGGCTCCATAGGAGGAGCAGGAGCATGAGTAGCAGCCATCATCATAACCCTCACCACATAAGCAGGCACCCCAGTACTTTCATAAGCATCAGCACTTTCGTAGGCAACTGTTTGGAGGTGGCATAGGACATACCGAGTCACCATGACCCACTTAGAAATCAGACCCCATAACGTAGAGTCCATGGGGATATGGACGTGGATATGGATCTTGGGAGGGGGAGTAGGACCCTCTCGGCCCCCTCTACTGATGAGCTATGAGGATAAGTTTAGAACCCTTGCCGAGAGGCAAGAGCGGCTCGCTAGGGAGCGCACACAAATTCTTCAGTGACAGTAGGAGGTGATTAGGAGACATGATGAGTTAGCTAGGTTTAAGCATGAGGTTGAGGCGAGCACTAGGCAGTAAAAGGAGTGCCTTAGCTATTTGGATTCCTTTATTAGAGCCTCCCTGCGTCAAGGAGGACGGGGGCGTATGCCTCGTAGCCCGAGATGATGGTTGTGTTTGCCTACGTATGTCATCTATCTAGCACCGTAATGTACTAGGGTTTGTTTTCTCTTTAGATATAAAATTGTACTCTTATGTAAGTATTTGAACACACTGTTGTAGTAGATCAGTATTGATGCCTTTTTCTCTTTATTTTTGTAATGTTCACAAATAGAGAATAAGGGCATAAGTTGTTATTATAAAAAGTAAAAGTAGAAATAAAAATAACCAAAAAGTTTGAAAAGAAAATTTTCTTCTTATGTAATCCGTGCTCGGAAAAGAAAATAGATGTTTTATGGGATAGAGGCATAAGTTCCAAGCATGGAGAGAGAGATGCACAAAAGTAAAACAGAGAAATGTGAAGTTTTTTGTTTTTACCTTCTTTCTGACATAAGAAATCGAGTTCAGAAAATTAGATTTTTTTGAGATTCAAATATTAAAAGTTGTATTTTTGAATATCGACAAAAATTTGGTTGAACTACACCCCTATTTAATTGGAGTGCAAGAAAAATTGGGTGAAAAATATTTTAATTTTTCAAAAAATTGCATTCATATAGAAATTGCAAGTATATTCAGGTTGTGTGCATCATGTTTTAAAAGAAAACTTTTAAAATAAAAAGCATTCATATAGGAGGTACCGCTTAGAAATTTATGTACATGCATATACTTTGTCTTGAAAAGCACTTTTGCACAAAAGCAAGGATGGTAGCAAAATTGGATGTTCATAAAATGGTTGTAATTAATGTGAGGGATTACATAAATTTTACCCTTGCTAAATTTCAAGGATGAAATTTCCTTAGGGTGGGAGTATATAACACCTCAAATTTTTATGTAGTTGAAATGTAACGTATAACGATAAATAATGAAAATAAATAATTATGGAATTTTTAGAGTATGGCTTTGGAATTTGTACCATTGTGTCCAGGGTGATTTTTTGATCAGTTTTCTTATATAACTTGTCAAAATCCAAGCCAATATGACGAAGTTACAAACGAAATAAAAGCGGGGGATAAAACTATATATATATATATATATATATATATAGGCATACACACACACGCACGCATATAGACACACACACATTTATGGGCCGACCAGGAGGTCGACAAAAATAGCCCCGCGAGGTTGACCACGCGGTCAACCAGCGCACGGCTTGGACGAATTTTCGTCCAGGTACGTATAGTGACGTGTTTTCTCATTTTTGCACAATCTGAGCCAGCCATACATTCTTCGATCATATGGCTCTGAACGACCTTGTGACGTGGAGGCTCCAGGTTCACTCTAAGAATCCAACGGTCTGAGGTCCCCAAGCTCCAATATAAATAGGACCCTAGGCCTAGCTATCTTCTCGCAATTAGATTTTCTCCCATGGGTTCATTGCCCAAGGCTGAACCTTAACTAGAAAATATTTCTTTGGGTTTCTAGCCCAAGGCTAGACCCAAAAAAGAAAATAATTTCTAGGGAGAAGATCTTCAAAATTAATATATTATACACCTTGGAACAAGGGGATCCAGAAGGACTGTAGTGCCAAGCGGAGCACAAACAAAGCTAAGGACAACAGGTGAGTGGAATTATTTATACATCTTTTAAGTTTAAGATATATTGTCGATAGATTCTCGTTTGGAAAATTTTATTCAGTAATTAATCATATTAATTAAATTAGGCTGAACTATAAGAAAACTTGCAATCTATTTACAGCATTAGTATTTATACACTATTTTCTATACCTTATTTACATCTTTTTCTACGTTTTGGATTTTTATGCAAGCGTCAGTTTTCTTCTATCCCTCTTTTTTTTCTTTGCGTATGGATTAGAATAAAGTAAACACGTATATGGATTATATAATTAAGAAAACTGAAATGAAGGAAATTAGATTTAAAATAGTAAAGGTTAAGGAATAAAATTACTGAAATAAATTGCATTAAAACGAAAAACGTTATTTTAGGAGTAATTATTAGATTAATTGGTTGGTTTAGAAAATAGGATACAATTCCATAACTTAATATCTAAAAGATAGCGATAAACGTAATTGCCAGAATAAAAGAAATAAAAAGGGGGAATTAGTGTAAAGTAGAGAAACCATTGTATTTTACACTATTCCAAAATAGTAAAAGAGATACCTTGTAGTTACGGATTATTGTTTATAGTATTATCCAATAGTAAGCTATGGAAATAGATAATAAATTTTTCATAACCAACCAAATAAAATAGAATTGCTTCCTTAAATGGCGGACAATAAAAGTAAAGTATGATTTGAAACAAGAAAATTATTAATTTAAGAATTTGAGGCTATAAATTTTTTTAAGGAGCATAAGTCTGCATTTATTATGCAGGCTATTTAACTAGGCAACTATTATGATAAGTGAATTATGTAATATTAGAGAATTAAAGAAAATTCTACATCATAATAAATTAAGGTTGACTAGAGCAGACAAGAAACGCTTGTAATTACATAACAGACTATAATTGAAGAAAACGTAATACGTACGAGTATAATTTTAACACAATTTATAATTATGAAATAAGAACGCAAAAGCTTATCGTGAGACTTATAATAAACTGGTAAGCAATGACAGTAGGGAATAATGATATAAGCTTATTTAAACAATTTATATTAAGTTGATAAGCAAATAACACAGAAATAATAAAAGAGGCTTATTTTATTGAACTTAGGGATTTATATGTTAAGTCAAATAAGCAAGATAATGAATGCGACCTATGGTTATCTCACAATAGTTAGAAGTAAGACAAGGCAAGAATATGCTAATTAAATTAAAATTATTAGCTAACAAAATAAGAAATCAAACTAAACACAAATCAAAATATTAGATTTAGGATCTAACAAAAGAATCGAAATGCATTTGGAGCAGCCCAAAGGATGAAGCGCCTAATGAAGCAGTTCATCATGGATTTCAGTAATGGAGAAGCACATCCAACTTAGTATTTTTGGGCTTTAAAGAAGTATGAGACTTCAACAGGACGTGAGGATACTCAAGGATGACCCTCTAGGTTGGCCTAACGAAGCTGCATCCCTGGAGGCAGGTCTATAGGTGTTTCATCAAGAGAGTACGCCTTGACTGCATTTGCATTGTAGGCCTAACGAAGCGGACCTTTGTAGGCAGCCAGAAGGGCTTGGTGTTCGGAGTAGGGTATTCATATGTCCAGCATTTGCAAGTAAGTTTAAGGACAGTCGCATGCAGATATCGGCCAACATCAAGACCAAGAGAGATTTTGGGAAAGACTAGAATTAAACTAACAGACCAATGATTCTTTCACTATCGAGATATTGGATGGGGGGCACCGCCAATTGAATGTAAGATTTCTTGCAGTAGGGAACGACCACTTAACTCTTTAGAAGTCTTTCGATTAGTTGAGGGGTGGTTGCTTGGGGCCATATCCACGATGAGAAAGGGACATACCAACTAGAATATCTATATTGCAGGCCTAACGAAGCAGTCCTTTACAGATATAGAAAATCCCCGTCTAAGTTCCATACAGGCAGACTTTATTGGCGAGATTCAGATTGTAGATAAAACGATTACATAATCCTCAACGTACGCAATGGGTGGTACATTATGGATGTCCGAGCACTGGTATAGACTAGTACGGACGCGATTTACGTTTTCATAGTAAGCAGTGGAGGATCTGTATTGTAGGCCTTACGAAGTGGTCCTTTATAGACGTTGCTACGAAACGCTAGCTAAGCAAAACGATGGAGTATCTGTACAAGAGGTCATACACAAAAATCCTTTATAAGTATAACTACGAAGCAAGACGGTGGAGCATCTACATTGTATGCCTTACGAAGCGGTACTTTACAGATGTAGTTACAGAACGCTCTCAAAGCTAGACTGTGGAGCTCTTTTCGAGGAAGATACGAAAGGTACCATGGGTGATGCCTAAGACCCATACATTCATTAGGCATATAGCTATATATATATATATATATATTAGTTATTAGGTTTCAATCTACTATGGAGTAAATAGTCATGGTTCATGAATAGAGGCGAGAGTATTGTAACCTAATGAACCTAATATAAGAGTAAATGGAAACAAAACGATATATGCAGAATTAAGCCTAGAAGTATATAATTTATTCATTCACCAGAACTTTTGTTCTGACCCCCTTCTTATAATATCCTACAGGTTAGGTAGATGGGAGAGATTTCTCAGCTTTACGACACTTGAATAGAAAGTGCTATTATTTGGGTGAGTATTTACTTACTATTATATTTTAATCAATTCCGCTGTGAGATAATTAATTGAGATTTGATATATTTATCTTTACTTATTTGCAGGATACCAGATACCCAACTCGAGCTTTAGCGGGCTTGGTTTTTAGCATTTTTATGAAAATTTCAGGCAACTGGAATTCGGGTTGTAACATTTAACTTTCCATGTTCAATATACATTTTAAGTGACCCATTTGGTTTATTCATGAATACCATCATAGCTCTCCAAGATGAGTTACTTAGTCTAATAAAATTCTTTCCTTCTAACTCCATTAGCAGAAACTTTAATTCTTTCATCTCAGCAGGTGTCATCCAGCTAGATGGCTATAACATCTCCCATTTTGGATTTAAAAATGATTATTGATGATGTTGCAATCATCAAAAGAATTATTTTCAAGCGATAAAGTGAGATCGATACTTTTTCACAACATTAAGTAAATAAAGAAGCTAAATAAATTTCATTGTACATAATTGCCGTTACATTTTATAAATCCTAAAAATGTTCCCTCACAGGCGTAAAATATAATAAAAATTATGTAGCAATGTATTGCCCGACACATGAAAATGTCGATAAGAACACTTAACCAGTTATAAACTTTGTTTTGCAATAACGAAATACAAAAACAACTTTTATTTGATAAAAGCCTCCCGCTTTGTCTTCGGCTGCTTTATTTATCCTTTAACGGTAACCTATCTAATCCATAAATCCAGCTTATCCGAATGATTACCCACGAGTTTATGGGAAATAATAAAAACATATGTCAGGCTTAAAGCCTAGTAAGAGCAAAATTTTACCCTAAACATACACATCGTGAGACCACACCGCTAAAGCATGGCATGCTTTTTCTCTTCACTTATACATTACAATAATTACACCATATCATGTGCCAATCATCCATAGCATGAGCATCCATATAGCATCATTTTGTTTATAAGTACACCCTATACTTAACATCCAACTATGAATTAAGTCATACAATCATTCACATTTGCACACATCACATAATCTCTTATTTTGGTGTCAGTCAAAAATTATCATTTACTATTCAGTGATTACCTCCCTAGACCTTTGTTACCACCAATTCTCACTTCGACCTTGTTTAAACCAAGAAGAGTAGAAGAGAAGAATTTGCGAAAGACGATAGCATCAACAAAACCTTTCAAAGGAGTCTAAGGGATGCTACAATAAAGGTTAAGCGTGTTATAAGCTTTCGAAGAGGTCGAAAGGGGATGAAAGAATTCTTTCGCTTTAAGTATGTCCTTTCAAAACAGATGCTTCTGCCTGCATGAAGACGTTGCGAATAAGTTGAGTAACACCTTTCGAAGATAGCAATTTATGGCCACTCACATGCGCTCCAAACCTTTCAAAACTAAAGGTTTCGCCTTCATTCACATACTATAGAAAGATGTTATGTTAGAGCAACCCCTTTGAAAGCATAACTAAGCGTTTCGAACTGGTCGAAACCTTTCATAACTAAGAAAGAAAAGCTTGCTAAAGTTCAATATTGGCAATCTCCTATACTGGAAAAAGGGGTTCCGCATCAATCAGCAACTATGTCTTTGAAATTTACCTTCCACTAATAAAACCTTCAATATTTCAACCCCTTTGAATCAACAAAGATCTACCAATTGACAGAGTTGAAAGCTCATGCCTCTTCTTACTTGCAACAACATAAAAAAACAAGGTGGAGAAGCATACCTACCCTTTTTTCGATGAAGTCAAAAGCACTCAAGTCCATTTTGAAAGTAGTATGGAAGGATTTCTTAATGTGAACGGCAACAAAAAGTCTCTAGGGCCGCCTTTCGACCAAGTTGAAAGGACTAATTCGAAAGGTGCCAACCCGCACCTATAAATAAGATCCTTGGGGTCTGGTTTATGGGATCCGAATTAATTCACTTCATTCTTTGCTTTCTTAAATTTATAAACCCTAAATTTGTAATTAGATTGGGGACATTATCAATTTTAATAACAATAGCTTAATGAAAGAAAGATTTTGAAATTTTTGAATATGCGGCTGATTTAATACTCTTATTGGATTCAGTTTATGTTATGCTTGTGTAGACTTGGTCAAAGGGTCACTTTTTGAGCAAGCAGAAACCCTTAGCTCAACCAATATCCTTAGACCCTTTGGACTAAATCTTAAGTTATCATACCTTTTGAGTAAGTTGAAACTTTTAGCTCAGCCAATATCCTTAGATCTATAGGTCCTAACCGAAGCCATCAAAAGGCAAGCTTTCGACGAAGTCGGAACCTTTCCATCCAATTCCTATCCTAAGGTCCAACCCTTGAGTTTTATCAATTGTTTTGAAAGGAGGATTTGAAAGGATAACTAAACCAATTAAACTTGTTTGAAAGCTTAGAAGGAAGGAATGTACATGTTTCGACTGATTTGGAAGGTCGAATAAGGAGGAATTTTGACTTAATTAATTGAAAAGGTATAATAAAGGAAATCATGCCCTTCGACTGAGTGGAAAGGTTGAATAACAAGAAGTTTTAACTGAAATAACCTATTTCAAAAGGTGGTTTTAAGGGAGAAATAAGGTTTTAAATATCTTCTTCTAATTAGAAAGGAGTTTCAAAGGAGACATCTACACTTTAGACTCTGCTTTGGGGTGTTGACAAGTTTTCTTGTTAACATTTTTGGCGCTAGAAGGAGGGCTTGAACCTCTAATCTTGTTGGACTTCCATCTACACTTTCCTCTAACCTAATTCTATTTCAATCTTACGTACTTTAGACTTTACATCATCATGCTTAGCAAAATCAAAAGATCCGAACAAGGATCTTAAGAGCCACATCCAATTGGATTCTCCCATAGAACAGTTAATGATTCTAAACAACATGAAGAACAAATGCTAAGATTGGAAGCTTCAAGATCATAAAGGAAAAGAAAGATGAATCTTATGATTAGGATAAACAGAGTCTAAACCCTTTTCACATTGGCCCCACACCTATCTTGGCCTTAGGAGGAACAAGTAATGAAAGAGATAATTTGTTTGACCAAATGAGGAAAACAATTCAACTCTACACCGAAGGCACAATCTTTGGAAAATGAATGATGGCTGATTACAATACCTTTGCATAAAAATTACATCAAGCAATAAGTGGGGCATTGCCTTCATATGAACATTAAAGGGGTTTGAAAAGAAAACTTTTCGTTGAGGGTGAAGCTTCAAAACCAAGTAACAAAAGATCTAGAAACCATCTTCAAAAAATAAACTTCAAGTCAAGACTCCCTAAGGAATGCAATTTGACAACATCAATCGAGAATGTTTATTTGTGAACTAAGGAAGAGCTCAATTATTGAACATTACAGAAGAAAAAATCTAAATATGAAAAGAATTGGAGCGGGTCCTATTGTCACTACCACATGATGAATGGACATGAGACAAATCAGTGTTGGGCACTGGAAGGAATGGTGATAAATTTCTTCAAACAAGGCAAAACCAATGAATATGTAAAGATATCTTAGTTGGATTCAATAAAGAACTGCTTTACTGAGAAAAATCTTCATGGTTGGGAGTAGAATTCTCCTTACACTTGGGCATTACCTTAAATGATCAAAGCCTTTGTCCACGCCAAGTTGGCCAGATCAAAGCGCCTCCTGAAGGGAGGTTAGAGTAAGCCTTTAACCATGCCACGCTACGCTAAGTTAAAGCATTGATAAGCCCTTGACCACGCCACGCTATAGCCACGTCAAGGTGCCTCTTAAAGGAAGGTTAGAGTATACCTTTATTCATGCCAAATTATGGCTAGTTTAATGCATCGACAAGCCCTTGATCGTGCCATGCTATGGCCGGATCAAGGCGCCTCCTGGAGGGTGGATGGAGTAAGCCCTTGGTCATGCCATGCCATGGCCTAGACAAGTCATAGAACAAGCATTGTCCTGCCTATGAGGCCTGGCTAGAGCGCCTCTTGAAGGGAGGTTGGATTAGTCCTTGGATCCTGCTTATGGATAAGCAAACCAAGCGCACCAGACAACAACGGACTAAGACGCCCGAGCCCCAGAAGCGACATTTCAAACAATAGACTAAGAGGTCCATGCCTGAGAAGCACCACAGCAAATAGAGACAATATATAAGTCCTAAAAGGTAACACATGTCAAAAGATTCAAAATCCAAAGGGCGGTACAGAACAGAAGGCTCTATAGCCTCTGACTAATTTATGAACTTTACTTATTAATACCCGAATCTGGGTTTCGAGTCTTTCATTATTAAGTTTGGGACTTCACTTACTAATACCCGAATAAATGTATTAGCTATTTACTAATAATCTATGGTCTTCATCATACCCAAATCTGGGTTTCAAGGCTGTTACTGGACTTTACTCATTAATGCCCGAATCTAGGCTATATGTGTCAATTATGGAGATGGATTTTTGGTTATCATCCACTAATACCTGAATCTGGGTTTCAGATCTTTTAAATTTTAAATTTCATTCGTTAAAGTCCGAATCTGCATTCTAGAGCAAATGATATTGAGATTTCTATGAAATTCTAATCTTTAATTAATCTTGAGAACTATTTTACTAATGCCCAAATCAGGGTCACTGGACTTCTACTACAAACTTTCAGATAATGATTTCTGGATTTCTATTATAGGATTATTATTGACTTTCGAATAGCTATATCTAGAAGTTGAATTTCTAAACATTTATAATTGAATCTAGAATTAAATTTCTGGTTCTCTATCATTGCATTTCCGGTATACTATCAATATAGTTAAGGCTGAATTTTTGGCTCTCTTTCATCATTACCAAAGATGGGTGTCAAGTCATTCAACCCTATTCAATTGTAGAATTACTTTTCACTTATTACCATATGTTTACATAATAGTATGTTAACCTTCACCAATAATGTAGATAAACTTCTATATAGATTTCAAGTTAACGATAAAGAATATTGTTTACTTCATACTTTTAAGGGAAATAAGATTAGAATAGAAGATTAAATAGGCCAGCAAATACAAAAACCATAGTCCAAGTTATCAGAAAGCAGATTCAGAAACAACTTTGTAAGAAAGGACTATAAACCGGGTGATATTTACATAATTTACAAAATTATTTACAAGTATACAACACAAATGTATGTTTTATAAGTCCTAAGTAGTCTTATTTAGATTTTCATCAAACAAAGGATCGACAATATGATGAATTTCTATATAGAGAATCTCTTTAAGCTTCTTTTCTTTTTTCTTATTTCATCAACATCATGGATGGAATCAATGCGAGCCTTTAAAGTGCGGTTGAAAGCTTTCTTAGCACCTTTGAGGGTTTTGTTTTGTCTTTCTAAATCTGCAATGTGCTTTCGAAGAAGACATTTATCATGTTCAAGTGTCTGAATCCTAGACGCATACTCATTTATGCGATGTAAGTACCTAAATTTCTGTTGGTCATCAAAATATCTCATCATTTTGAATTTAACCTTTCTGCACTATTCTCCTACCGCATTCTCATCTAAGCCAAGCGGAGGTCATAGCTAACAAAATTTGAATAGCTAAAGATAACGACCTTGTCGATTTCATAGCAGACAAGGCAATAAGAGAAATTGGAAAATTGATATTTTGAATGTTGTCCCCATGGTAAATTCCAGGGATTTACACTGAGCTTGACTGTCTTTTAATTTTATTTCTAAATCACTTATCTATTGAAGGAGCTTGGACATATCTTGATCAAAGTCAATAGAGGGGTCTGATTTAACTTGGCACTTTAATTGAGAAATTCTTTCATCTTAGTTCTTAATGCATGCTTCGAGACTTTTAATTTGATCGTTAAGGTCCTTAACAATCGTCTTTTAAAGCAAAAACTTCCTAGGCCATTCTAACGCTTCAGTGTTTCTTTGAAGACGAGCTGACAAAGGATCGTCAAGGAGCTTCCTCTTTTCAATATCTGCTAACAACCTATCTCTGATGTTGATAAAATGAGATGTTGAACCTAACGAGAGTGGCATTGTAGATAACCTTAACTCCTATTTAAACAAACAAAAAGAAAATAAAGTCAAGACTCAAATAACTAATCTCTTTTGTTTTGACAATAAAAGATTACAACATAAGTAGAAATAAATCAAAAAAGTATAATTTCATTGGACACTTGTTTTCACGCTTAAAGTTAAGAAATGACATTTTTGACTTTATTCAAGGAATTAGCTAAAAGAGCGACTATTGAATCAAAAAGGGCATTAAATCCTTTCGGAGTAATAATTGGAGGATATTTGCTATAATTCCATTCCCGATAAGAGGACTATCATGACCACATATTAATCTTGTATGATATGTTAGAATTTCCTTAAGAAGTTTCTCTTTGTCTTCACCAAGAAAATCGAAATGAAGGCAAGGATGTTCCATGTAAAGTCTCTGAAAGTCTCTAAGAAAGCAGTATCTGGCTAATTTTGAAGATTTCAAAAGCGAAGCCTTTTCAAGATAATCTCTTCTTAGTCTAACAATTTGTTTAAATAATCTTTAGAAACAGAGCTACCTGAGAGACTTTTATTCCGTGATAATGTAATAAAATGAAATTAAGTATAAAAGGAGCTAGAACGGGAAAGTTATAAATTAATATTATTACAAAATTATAAGTATTCATCTGGTTCATACAAAATTGACTTTTTGAATAACTCCGAAATTCTTTTATCCTTATAATATTTAAGTTTTTCAAGAGGCAACTCATGAGGAATCGATTTGGCTCATGGAAAATTTTAGCAATCCCCCAAGTGTGGATCTGACCCATATTCATCCAAATATCTCCTATGAAACGCCTAAGTAGACCCCGCTAAAGTCACTTAAGTATGAAAAATCTATAGTTGGATGTTTGCAATAGGCTTTGTATAGGAAGTCTAGAAGGATATTCCTCTCTTCAACCAACATCCAAAAGATTATAATCAATTCACGATTCTCCTAAAAAAGTTTATCATATCGAAGGCGTGTCTTCTTCAGTCGGGGAGCTGACCTTTGAAAGTTGTAATATTGCTGCACTTTTGTTAATCCTAAGATACTTATCAGAGATGGTATTATGTTCTTTTAATTGCTTATCCAAATCTATATACAGTCTATTTATTTCTTTTTGTTTTCTTTCAAGCTTTGATTCATAAAGTTGGATGGATTTCCTCCTAATTTAAAATAAAAGATATCAACTATTACTATCTTGAAAATGAAAGCCATTTAAACAAGGAATCCCATACCTAAGAAAAGGGGAATGAAATAAGAGAGACCTGCTTTTTATCTCTTTGTTCTTCCACTTTTATGTCAGCAGTCCCTTCCTAAAGGTCAGAAGGCTTGAGAAGTTTAGGATTGCTTGCTTTATAAGTACTTAGATCAAGTTTGACTTTTTCTAAAGCCTTGGTGATGTCATCACCAACTTTTTCATGAACGCTGGCGTGACCACCTCCGTTTCCACTTGAACCCGAGCCTCTATCTTCATTATCATCATTGTTATTATCATTGTCACCATTATCATTGTCACCATCATCATTGCCGCCTTCTTCGAAGGCAGCTTCATCTTTATCTCCTTCTTCATTAGAATCGGAGTAAACTTCGATAAAAGGGACTTTAAAATAATTTTTTTTGAAAGCATCAATCTCCTCTCTCTCAGGGACTTCAACTCCCTGCTCCTTTACTTTGACTGTGTCCATAAATCTTTTAACAATAGCAAGGTCGAATGAAAGGAAAGCTCAAATTTGGGCATTTCTCAATCTTCTCGGCATAGGCAAGCATAAAGGCATTCTCATAAGAGTTTACAATTATGTTGTCGTGGGAAGTACTCAGAAATTGTGACACCCTTTGCTTAGCATCAAAAATAGTGTTAACAGTCCACTTTAAGGAACTTTTCTTTTTCTTTGGTTTCTTTGCGAGAGAGGATTGTTTGGATACCATTCGTGCCTTCTCATCTTCAGACTCTTTCAAAGCCATTTTCAAAGCCAAATTTTCATCGACTAAAAGTTGTTTTGCTTTTATCTCTTTAGAAATAATAGACTCTGCTTGAGTGAGATAAGCTACCAATCTTTCCTGTTCCTTCATAGATTATTCTTGTCAGTAGATAGGGAAATGATCTAGCTGTTTAAGGTTGAGATTTCCTCTTAAATCCTGGATGTCTCTATAGAAGATTTTGACGCATTTTCTTGAAGAGAAAGCCAGCTTTTAGAAATCTAAAAGGAAAAGTATGACGTAAATCAACATGCAGAGAGAAATAATAATAAGAAGGTTAAATGGCATGAAACATACGAGAAGTTGTTGCTCTATTAGAGATCGACAATGACTTATTAGGTCAGGAACAAAAGGAGGATGGAGAGTTTAGATAGACCGAACCATTTTTTAAAATCATTTGGAGGCATTGTGTTATCCGGATTTTTAACCCACTAAATATAGATGAGAAATAGAAAAACCATAAGCAGGCAGGGCAATTTGAGACTTAACCAAAGAAGCCAAGATTATAAACTGACAAAGGCCAAACTATACTGTTGAAGCGATGTTGGGGATCAACGAAGCCAAGGGACCGACGTTCCTATAGCCTAACAAGTAGTTGAATGTAAACAATTAGTGACTAGCCATCAACAGTATAATAGCGGGGAATGTCTATGAAAACACCTAAAATTTCGGAATCTGGGATTATTCAACGTGATCGGATCGTCAGTGACCCGTGCACTTCTTCAAAACCTTGAGGAAGGAAGCTATGGAATACGAAGAAAGGAGGCGAGATTTGGTCGGCGAAATAAACTAAGTCTATGGGTTGCCAGCGACCCATGGACGATGGGTCGCCAGCTACCCATGGCCCATGGTTCGCCAGCGACCCATGATGTTCGCTCATTTCGCCAACTAGAATCTCCTAATTCGCCTGTATCAATCTAAGAGCTAATAATGACAGGCCTGGCCCAAAAACCCTCCAACTCTATAAATACATGCTACCTGTAATATAAAGAGTATCTTCACCGGACTGGTTGCTGAAGCTCGCTAGGATTATTCTTCACTTCCTATCTCCCTTACAACGATCTCAGAAGGAATATACTGTGATTCTCCTATGGATTCTAACTCTAGAGATTCATCCTAGCTAGGAAATAACCAAATCCTTGTAATCAAATAGGTTTTGTAATAGCAATCAGTTTGTAATAAAACTATAAAGTGGACGTAGGCTTCGTTAACAGCAGAACTACTATAAAAATATTCAGTCTATTTTCTTTTACTGCTTTTCTATATCTGTGATCCAAAATATTGCTCTGTAAAGACAGGGCTGTGCTTTCAAAACCAAACCATGGTGTTGGTGCATTTTTTGGGTTAACATTTTGGTGCTTTCACTGAGAATCTTACAACCCAGGATCCAGATCTAGCTATCTACTTTGGATTACATAGATCCAAAAGTTAGATCTCCACTTTTAACCCAGGATCCAGATCTAGCTACATACTTTGGATTACATAGATCCAAAAATTAAATCTCCAGGCTTTGCTTAAAGAACACTATGTTTTAAAAGTCAATGGCTCCTAGAGGGAGAATAACTTCTTCTGGAAGGTGTATAGGGGTAGCAATTGCCGCGAAAGGTGTTAGCCTCCAACAGGCTGAAGTAAATGCTGCTAACTTAGGGAATCAAGCACCAAGA
This sequence comes from Allium cepa, assembly GCA_030765085.1. NCBI lineage: Eukaryota > Viridiplantae > Streptophyta > Magnoliopsida > Asparagales > Amaryllidaceae > Allium > Allium cepa. The sequence goes on from CM060931.1 coordinate 450,660,388, forward strand.
TCCTCTAGTCAGCATGAAGTCACCAGAGACGAGTTGAATAAGATGGCTGAAGAAATCAATCAAAGGATGGAAAATAGTCAAAAGGCACTAATGAAAAAGCTTAATGCTTCGATAACTCTACAATCAAACCCCACTCCAAAGGATATCCTTGAACCAGCTGCTACTATAGAGTAGGAAAACTCCTTTGTTTCTGGCTTGCATAGGAGAAACGGAAAGTAGCCATTGAGAATGGTAACAAAGGGGTGTAACTTGGAGGAGAATGAGAATACCCCACTTGACGCATGACAACCAAATTTGAATTTGAATTAAGGGGCCAAAACCCCACTGGAGGATGTAGCCGTGAACCTCTCCGATTCGGAAGGTGGAGAGCAAGGTAATCAGGTAGAGCAGGATGCCAATGCATTCGATAATGTTGAAACATCTAGATAACCCCAATTAGGCCAAATGCAAGCCAACGGGGCCCTACTAGACTATTCCAAAGACAGGAGAGCCTAGGCATTAACCCACATGCCAGGATCATTTGCCGAACCAAACACTTGGCGCAGTGACTAACTGCCGCCCATAGGACCACCGAACATCAGAGGCATATATAGCAGACATGTCAAGCGGTTGATGAATGAAAGTAAAAGTCCAAAAGGATGATGAGTGAGGATCTACCCCAAGTCATACCCCTTTTACCGATGAGATCTTGAATGAAAGATGCTTAGACAAATTCACTATGCCAACAATTCCCACTTACGACAGAACTAAGGATCCAAAACCCTATTTGTACAAGTATAGTTGGTATATGGACGGAGCCAATGCTCTGGAAGCCGTACGCTACCGATGTTCCCCATTTTCTAGAAGGCGTTGCATCTATGTGGTTCACCAGGCTTCCCCCAAGATCTATTTCTGCTTTTGATCAACTCGCAACAAAATTACTCAACCAGTTCAAACTTCATACTACATAACCGAAGGACGTAATATATTTATCTAGACTGCTTCAAGGGCGCAACGAGTCATTGAGATTGTTCATGAGCAGGTTCAACACAGTGGTGACAGAGATGAGCAATCCTAATGAAGAGAAGGTTTTTATGGCTTTAGCTCATGCAATTCTTCCAGAGACAAAGTTCGAGAAATAGATCAAGATGAAGCAACCCACCAACAGGAAAGATTTCAACCGCATGAGCTGGAAAGAAAGGCTGATGGAATACAATAGATGAATACTGAACATAATGGCATGATGACTAATCAAAACACATGCAACCCCGGGAATAGCCAAAGCACCGTAGGACAAAATGGGAAGAAGAAGATTGGAAATCAGAACTCTAACAAGAAAAATAGTGGTGGCCGCAGCAAAAGGTTTAAAGAGTTTGGACTAGGAGACTATTTCCCCCCTGAATGATACTCTGGAAATATTTATCTCGCAACATAAGAAACTGAAGAGTATAGGAAACCACTCAAAAAGGAGGCAATAGTGCAACAGAAGCACTGAGGGAAATTCTGCCGCTTCCATGAGACGCATAGGTGCAACACAAACGAATGCCGCCACCTTAAGGACCTTATTGAAAGATTAATCCTTGACAACAAACTTTAGAAATATGTAAATGGGCCATGAAAACCCAGCCAATCTATAGTCCCTCAACCTCCTGGGGGCAAAGAGGTCAGGCTGGAAGTAGTGAATAAGTGTCGAAACGATCTAGCCAAAGGCTCATTATCGGAATAATATCTAGGGAAGCGCATCCTACATAAAGGAGTTGGAGGGAGGTGGAGCGATATGCAAGTGCGCTAAAGCATGCCCCCAAGAGATCGTGCTTGGCAATAGATGGGGAAGCTCCGATCAAGCAACAGAAGGTGCTGAGCAATGACATAGTATTTCGTGACCGTAACACCGCAGGAATTGAGGCTCCAACTCTTGATCCTATGGAGGTAACAATAGGAATCGAGCCTGTAGTAGTACGACGAGTATTGGTTGATAGTATAAGCTCGATTAATATACTTTTCAAACGTACTTTCGATCAGATAAAGATAGGCATGAAAAGCATATCTACATGCTAAATGAAGATTTAGGGTTTACCGAAGAACCCAAGCGGCCGGTGGGAACCACTGACCTACCTGTAGAACTTGGAGAGGGAGAACAATGAGCCACCCTCATTTATACTTTAGTGATTGTGGATGAAATGTCAGCATATAATGCTTTTCTAGGGCGGCCCATGGTAGCTGTAGCGTTGGCCTAATGGTGCCTAACGATGAAATTCCTTACCAAGCATGGAGTCCGCATTATGAAAGGAGACCAAAGCGTTACTCAAGAGTGTTATATTACGGAATTGCATAAGCTTAGAAGAAAAGGAAAAGGAAAGCATGTGGGGAAAGCCCTCTATATCCATGAACCCTCTGAATAGCAACTACAGATCCGTCCCTGTCTCAGGGACCATAGCCGATTCGATAAAGTTTTAGACCCTAGGAAGAAGAGCTCAGGGGAGGATCGAGTGGCACCAGATGAGCCGATGTTCTCTGTCCCATTCTGTATGGATAACCCCACGCGGGTCCTCAGAATTGGGCCGCATCTTAAAACAAGACGCGATCAGAATTGACCAAATTCCTCCACGCTTATTTGGACGTATTTAAGTGGACGCATTCTGATATGTGTAGAGTATCACCGGAAATTGTCTGTCATGCCCTCAACATTAACCCCAAATTCACTCCAGTCAAACAAAAAAGGTGCAGCTTATGACTTTAGCGGTCTAAGGCATTGAGAAAACGGGTGGATAAATCGATGGCCAACGGCTTCATTAACGATGCAACCTACCCTGAATGGGTATCAAACTCGGTCCTAGTCAAGAGGTCTAACGGAAAATGGCAAAACTGTATCGATTTTTCAAACCTCAATATAGCCTTCCCAAAGGATAGCTTCCCACCTTCTAGAATTGATCAACTAGTGGATGGAACATCGAGACATGAATTGCTATCATTCATGGATGCATACTTGGGATATAATCCGATCCTAATGCATGAACCAGACCTAAAATATACCAGCTTCATCATTGATTTGGGATTATACTGCTATAGAGTTATGCCATTTGGTTTGGAAAATATGGGACCAACATATCAAATACTAGTGAATACTATGTTCAAGTGCTAGATTGGGAAAACTATAAAAGTTTATGTGGACGATATGTTAGTCATATCCCGAGTAGCTGCTAATCATCTAGATAATCTCACTGAAATGTTTGAGATACTGCGCAAATATGGAATGAAGCTCAACCCTCTTAAATGTCACTTCGAGATGGCCTTCGGGAAATTCTTGGGATTCATAGTGAGTGCCTTGGGCATCGAGGCAAATCTGAATCAAATAATAACGCTACGGGAAGTCCAGGCCCCTAAGAATAAGAGAGAACTTCAAAGCTTGAATGGAAAAGTCACAGCACTAAGTCGATTCATCTCAAAAGCTATAGACAAGTGCATACCATTCTTCGATGCACTAAAAAGGGAAAATAAAACTTTAAATGGAGCGAAGCTTGTCAAACGGCCTTCGAGGAACTACTGCGACACATGGAAACTCCTCCGATCTTACAAAACTAGTCGATGGAGAAGACTTATCCATTTACTTAGCAATTTCTCCATATGCATTGAGCACGGCTCTCGTGCGGTAAGAAGTGAGAATCCAACGACCTATGTACTACATTAGCAAGCGATTCACCGAGGCTAAGAAGAATTACCCAAAAATGGAGAAGCTAGCTATCGCCTTTCGACCGGATCCCGAAAATTGCGATTTTATTTCTAGTCTCATTCGATTAAGGTATTGACCGAACAGCCATTGAAACAAGTTTGTGCCGGCTAGAGATGTCCGGACGATTGCTTAGGTGGAACATAGAATTGAGTCAATATGATATCACCTACCACCCATGGAAAGAAATTAATGGGCAAGCGCTGACCGACTTCATTGCTGAATTTACAATAAGAGATGATGAAGAGGAAGTTTAGTTACAAGTGGACGGGAAGCCTTTCGTTGATGGAGCATCATACAACTTCTGTTCAGGCACAGGGGTAGTGCCCGAAACCCCTGAAGGGCGAGCCATTAGCTATGCTCTACGCCAGGAGTTCCTAGCTACGAATAGCGAAGCAGAATATGATGCACTGATCGCAGGGCTGAAGGTCATGAAGGAACTCGAAATAAAGTCTGTTTAAATATATAGCGACACCCAAATGGTCATATGTCAAGTAAAAAGAGAGTACCAAGCACGTGGAAAAAATCTGGCCCCGTATTTTTCAAAAGTGCAAGAGCTGCCGAGCGACATCGAACACTATACTATAACTCACATACCGCGAGAACAAAACACCAAGGCAGGCTTTTTGGCTAAGTTGGCAAGCTCCGGAGAAGCCCAGTCGCCGAGGGTGGTCCCAGTCAAAACTTTAACCAATCCAAGTATTAACAAAATGGATGTAGAATGGATCATTGAGACCACTGTGGAACCAAGCATGTGGATGACACCAATAAAAGATTATCTCCTGGTAGGAAATCTTCCAATACACCGAAAACAACGAAAGAAACTACTCAGGAAGGCACCACGATTCATGATAAAGGATGGAATACTCTATCGAAGGGGATTCTCAACCCCTCTTCTTATGTATGTGACCAATGATGAAGCACGACAAATCATGGATGAAGTGCATGAAGGCGAGTGTGGAGACCACACTGGACGATATATGCTAGCAAAGAAAGTCCTTCAATATGGGTACTTCTGGCCAACAGTAAACCGCGATACCGCAGATCATGCCAGAAGATGTGATCCCTGTTAGAGATTTAGCAAAATCAAGAGAACTTCTTCAACAAAACTGACGCAGATGGTCAGCCAATGGCCATTTGTAATATGTGGGATCGATTTGGTTGGCGTCCTCCTAATAGCACAAGCAGAAACCAAATATGCTATAGTGGCCATAGATTATTTCACAAAATGGGCCGAAGCGAAACTGCTGGCCACCATAACTACAAAAAAGTTATTAACTTTGTTACTAAAAACATCATTTGTAGGTTTGGCGTGCCACAAAAGATCATCACTGACAACAGAACGCAATTCGTAAGCGTCGAGTTCAAAGACTACTTCAAGTGCTTCCGGATTGAAAAGTGCTTTTCTGTAGTGGCTCATCCATAGGCAAACGGACAAGTGGAGGCAACAAACAACATCATTAAGTCTACCATAATAAAGCGACTAATGAAAGCAATGGGAAATTGAATTCATGAGCTTCCACTTGTATTATGGGATTACAGAACCAAACATAAAGCGACAACCGACCACACTCCATTTGCATTGTCATATGGTTCGGAGGCAATGATTCTTGTTGAGCTGGAAGTCCCCTCACACCGAAGGATGAATTTGAATCAAAAACAAAATGAGCAACTCCTACTCGAATCGCTAGACACGATTGATGAAAAGATTGAGGAAGTAGAGTTGAGAATCGCCCCCATCAAAAAAGGGTCGCACGATACTTCAACTCCAAAGTGCACAGTCAAACCTTCAAAGTGGGCGGTCTCATGCTCAAGCGAGTTTACCCTGTCCTGGGAGCCTTCAAACCAAACTGCGAAGGACCATTTGTCATTCATCAAAAGCTTGGTGATGGAACCTTCAAGCTGACAACCATCGATGGGGTCACAATTCCCAGAGCCTGGAACAACGAATCATTCCGCCAATATTTCATTTAAAAGCAACTTTATGTATTTTCTAATCAGCAGATAAGCCACTAGGGAAATGCCGGTGGCATTGTAAATAGGAAAAGAATCTGCCATGCTTTTCTCCAACTCAAACAGTTGGATCGGCGGAACCCGATCTTGGCCCTTTGGAACCCAATATTGGCCCTCTGAAAACCGATGCCACTCTGGCTGCATTGAGAAGGCCACAAATTCAAGTTTCTAGCATCGGCCGGAGACAGGCGACGCCAAGGAACTCCAAAATCAAGTTTATCGCATCGCCCGGAGTTAGGCGATGCTGAGGAACTCCAGATTCAAGTTTCTCGCGTTGCTTGGAGATAGGCAAGACTAAGGAGCACCAAATTCCAACTTCTCGCGTTGCCCAGAGATAGGCAACGCCGATGAGCTCTGAACCTAAGTTTCTCGCATCACTCGGAGATAGGCGATGCCGATAAACTCAAAACTCATGTTTCTCGCACCGTTCGGAGATAGGTGACGCTGAGGAACTCCAAATTCAAGCTTCTCATGTTTCCCAAAGATAAGCAACGCTAAGGAGATACAATTCAAGTTTTCTATGTTGCATGGAGATAGGCGACGCTGGGGAAATCCAAACTCAATTTTCTTGAATTGCCCGAAGATAGGAAATGCCGAGAACTCCAGATTCAAGTTTATCGCATTGCCCAGAGATAGGCAACGCCGAGGGGCTCCGAATTCAAGTTCCAACATTGCCCGAAGATAGGAGACGCCACCGAACTCCAAACTCAAGTTTCTCGTATCGTCGGGAGATAAGCGACGCCAAGGAACTCTAGATTCAAGTTTCTTACATTGCTCGAAGATAGGCATTGCCGAGGAACTCCAAATTCCAACACCTCGCATTGCCCTGAGATAGGCAACGCCAAGGAACTTCAAATTCAATTTCCTCGCATCGTCCAAAGATAGGCGATGCCGAGAAGCTCCAAGCTCAAGTTTCTCGCATCGCCCTGAGATAGGAGATGCCGAGGAACTCCAAATTCGAGTTTCTCGCATCGCCCGGAGATAGGCGGCGCAGAGAAACTCCAGATTCAAGTTTCTCATGTTGCTCGGAGATAGACAATGTCGAGGAACTCCAAATTCCAACTCCTCATGCCACCCAGAAATAGGTGATGTAGAGGAACTCTAGATTCTAGTTTCTTATGTTGCCCGGAGATAAGTAACACTGAGGAACTCAAAATTCCAACTCCTCATATCACCCGGAGATAGGCACTATTGAGGAACCCCAAAAGTCATGCACTTGAGTTGAAACTTCTCGCATTGCCCGATGACGTCGAACACTTGAAATTTGTTTGCAGTTAATAACCCTATGAACTGGGGGGAATAAATCTATACGAAAAAAGAATTACCTGAATACAATGAGTCCATAAGTCCTGTCACTCCAAACAACAACAAATATGCAAGCTTTATCTCAAAGTCAATAAGGATCCCAAAAAAAAATTAACTTCCTAAGAAAAATTTCTAACTTATGGAAATCGCTGAAGCTTTATGGATTTCTAAACGAGGATTCTAAACAGAATTATGCAATTTTGGAGATTTTCAAAAGTGTTGTGAACTTCTAAACACAAATCCTCTAAGTGCTATTAATCTCTAAGTTCCATTACAGTCCAATCACTTCGAATGGACGACTTCGGCTATAATCGTGGAATTAGCAAAGTATGAAATGAGACATGCACATAGAATATGCATGAAAACATAGATAAAATAATGTCAAAATAACATTGTATTGCTTATATTCTTATGTACACAGGATCAAAATGTAGGGGCCGTACCCACACAACAACAGTCAACAAAGAAAAATTATAGACTCTATAACCAGGACACAATGTACAGACTATGCACTTAGGCATAAGGACTCAAAAAAACACAATAAGTCAAGCTTCTCACAATCTATATGTCAAAACTCAGTCCATCCTCGTACCGACCAATCAATGCTTCTTGCCACCACTTCCTTTCCTACCTTTGGTCGGCAGCTTCTACTTCTTATTGGAAGAGGTGTCGCTGCCAGTAATGTCAATGTGTATCTCTATAGCGATCTCCTCCTCCTTCGAATGCTTTCCAAAAGAGCTTCCCGTCCCCTTATGTCTTCTCGACTTCCGGGAGCTTTTCGAGGCCTTGACTGCCTCCACTCTCTCCTTCTTAACAACAACCAAGTCTTATGGAGTCTTTTGTGGTTGCTCTGACTGTGTCTCCTGCTCCTTAGCCTCAACGGCAGTTGTATCACCTTCCAGGGATGTCAAAGGGTTGTCCAGGCCATGAAGCGCCTCAATCTTCTTGGCGTTTGGTCCCGGCCGTGAGCTAGATATAGATATAGGAATAGGAGCAGGGACGGATACAATCTCATAGGATGTAAAGATGGAAGCATGCACAAGCACCGAAGTAACTGACGTGCTAACAGGAATAGTGGATGGATCTATAAGATCAAAAAGAAAAGCATTAAACTCCTCTTGCTCCTATGGCACAAGATGGAGGCCCCCAAATTCGGGAGAGGCATGAGCATTACCTATGCTCGAGGAAGGGTTATGAATGGCGACCTCGAACTCATCTCCCTCACCTACTTTAGAGGGCACCACCACATGGGGAACAACATCGAGCTCCGTGCTCATTGGCTGGTCATTGAGCTGCCCCGACAGTTCACCCACATGAGAGATAAAAGGCTTGGCAAGCGCATCTATTGCAGTTATCAAGGTCGCTTCCATGGCTACCTTCTCCCGTTCAACCTGAAGAACCTCTTGGCCTTCAAGCAGTGCCTTCTTGGACTCTTTATTGAGATAAGCCTCTCGCAATTCCTGATATGAATATACGTCATCGTTTTCGGCAAAATGAGATAGGATTTCCTCCCAAATGGGGGCAAGAGTGCATGGGAACTTCGGGCCGAGATAAAAAAGGCTCCCTTGATGTAGCACATTGTTGACGTAAAAATTCAGGATCTTCGCAACCAGTTTCTCCATCTTCTGATCAAAAGCATCCTGGAGATCTAGATAATTTTCTTTCACCGCAGCCTTCTCCATCTCAGCAGTAGTTTTCTCCATCTTAACAACAGTTTTGTTGGCATTGAGCTGTGCAACCCGAGCCTGTAATTTTGCAATTATCTTGGCTTGGTCGGAAATCATTTTATTGTGCCCGTCGACAATTAGGTTGTGGTCGTCAACTGTCTTCCATTGAGCTTCAATAATAGCATTGCAAGCGAACACATCTTCATTTAATTTAGTTTCCTCCACAAGAGTCTTCTTGATTTCGCCTCTCTAGACAATTTGGGTCCTCTCATGCGTGTTATTCGTCTCCTACATTAAGCCGGTAGTCCTCCGATTATCCCAGAGCGCTATCTCTTTCTACTCTTCCAACTGTTTAATTTTAGCGTCTCGATCAGTTAATACCTTTACAAAATCATCTTTTTCAGCTTCAAAGAAGAGGATCTCTGGTAGTTATTCCTATTGGTGTCTGCTAGTTGCTTCTAGAGCTTATCTCTATTCTCATCATGCTCCAAATCATCTTGAATAACTTGGAGGTGCGACATATAAGAGTCCCTATGAACGAGATGAATATCCGTATCAAACTTAACGCCTCTCAGAAACCAACCCGAAAAGGCCGCCTCAAATTTAGGCAAGCCCGCAAAAAGAGTGTAGGCTAGTCTTCGGTGGCGATGAAAAGTGCCAGGGACAGTAGCAACAATAGAAGAAGATGAAACATACGTTGGGGGTGGTTAGGGCACAAGAAATGGGAACCTCCTATCCCACGGAAGTATGCTTCAGAACAGGCTCGGAATGATGGGCGGGGTGATCAAACTTTGGCTTCTTTGACAGTTCTTCCTTTTCATCATGAGACCGCCTCTTCTCATACCCTCCTCTATGCAAAATGAGACCTATTTTTTTCCTTTTGGTCGCAGGCATTTTCCTTAAGTTCTTTCCTTCTCCTATATTTGTCTTCCATCTCTCGGACTTGGTGGCAGCCGAAGAAATGCTTCGGGTACCATTGCAAATCGGGATAATCCTCGAAGTCGTCATAAAAACCACGCCCTCTTGTCATAAATGGAACAGAGCATACATGAAAGACTGCGGAAACACATAAAGAATTAAGCAATCATACGAGAGAATGAAAAATAAGGATAAATGAAATCCTAGTGTGCTATGTTGTGCATTCCTAATATGGACCTAAAGCATTGTCACAAATCGAAGAGAACGGTTGTCGATGGGGGAGTCGAGCTGGCTTCGGCTGTTACAAGCGGAGTTGGGCTGATGGATGGCGCACTATCACCTAAACATGACGGTGCCACATCAAATTTGAGTTCCTCCTTCATAAGGGCGTCGAAGTCGGCGAATACATTGCTGAAATCTCTAAGGTCTGCCCCGATAATCTTGCTTGGAGAATCTTAACATCTGCTAGTTTCGAGGCCTTGCCTTTATCACTTGCATCAGAAGGGGCGAATCCGAAAGAACGGGACTCATGCCCGTAGTCTCGTCGCAAGACTCCGACTTTTCACCTTTAGATTCCAATGAAAAGTAATCACTGGCTGTATTTTCACCACGATTGCTTTCAAACTCCTCCTTCTCTTTCTCCGAGTTCGTCGTGGCTTTGCCTTCCTTATGCATGGGCTTGACTTCTGTTTCCTCCTGGATTAGAGCATTCCTAGATGAACCACTTAAACCAATCGCGGTGCCCTCCTCGTGATTATCGTCGAGTGATTCTTCGAATGGGCCACCTATTCCTAACCCTCATCAAAATCATGTAAAGAGGAGGAAGGTCTTACGCAAGCTCTGGCTCGACCAGGAGAGGTGGCTTCAATCTGAGCAATGGTCCTGCCCGAAGCTAACAGTCTGTATTGGCACAAGTTCTCGTCCGCCAGCAAAACTCAAACACACCTCTCTTTGACGTCAATGGCTTTTAAAGTTTGGTAGGTTTCGTTAAGATCCGTGTCTCTGTTTGGCAATTGGAAAACTGCCAAGAACACGTAATCAGTTAGAAACTCCATTACATCACTTCAAAGCTCGGCAAACAGAGAACAAAAAACTTACCCTGTCATCCATCTGCAATTGAACCCCTTAGGAAACCTAATGAAGAAGTACTACATCTTAAACTGTGATAAGTTGCTTTGCAATCACAAGACAATCTTTCAATTCCACTGGGCCTCAATTATGATTTGAGAAGGGCAGTCGCCTCTCCTTTTGAAAGCCAAGAAGTACCACAACTCATCAAAACTCGAAGCGCAGTGAAACGCCTGCATGAAAAGGATGTGCAGGCAGGTAAGAATGGCGTAACCATTTGGATGAAGCTAGAATGGGACAATTCCCAAGTTTGAGAGTGTCTCGCAAAGGAAATCATTGAATAGGGGAATGGCTCCATTCAAACACATATATCGATAACAAGCTGTGAACCCCGGGGTAGGCATGTGAGCAAAATCATCTTTCGTCGGCAGATGCATGTCGTCATCAGGAATCCTGTGTTGTATACATATATTATGGAGGACCTTGGCAGATACCAACGACGGGGCTTTTTCAGGTGAGTTGAGCAGGACTCGAAATTTGGGAGGTGTGCGATCCATAATGGGCCCAACCGGAACTAATTGACCAAACTCGAATTGCGTAGTAGACGATGATTCAGCTTCGGAGAGCGCTGGGCTTCATCCGCTTGGCTTGCAATGTGTGGATGGCTGTTTCATTCTATATGACAGAGCTCGCATCCGTAAAAGGTTAGGTAATTCTATTGGCAAACCTATCCTATTTTCACAAGTTTCCCCTATCACACTTGAATTCCATGGCAACATTAACTTGAGACTAGCATGTCAGATTTCAAGTATGAACCGAGGCAAGTGCAGTGTGCTATCTATATGAGGTAAACTAGATGTTCAAAGCACCTCGAACACCCTATCCCGTGCAGATAGTTCGCTCGCAGTGAATGGAGAAAAGACTTATCGTGTAACTTTGCTTTTTGCTTTTTTTTTGTACTCGTTATCGATCTATGATCGATAATGGATCCGTCATCCGAAGCGACATGGAAAACTCTTCCCACCGCAGGGACACCAAGCATGCAATAGGTAAGCAAGATAGGCCCAAATTTTCAGGAGAATCAAAGCCAAATGATGAAGCATCATGCAAGTGAAATCCGCAAGCTGGTAACAAGTTGATTCCGGTTCGATGGACGAAGATACAAGACATATCAAGCCTTGGGCCTCGAACGTCATTCTAAGAGACGATTCAACATGCGATTTACCATCTTCCTCCAAAGGATCACAATCAACATGAAATCTTGTAATCAGCATCACAAGCAAAAAAACAGACATCAAATCATTGTACCAACCTAATAACTAAATAATCAATCAAGTTAACGCACCTCATATTGATTCGGTGGCACCAAAAATCATGAATTAAGCTTGGCGAGCTATGGATTAGGTCAAGAGCAAGCCAATGAAGGGATGGCTACAACAAGATGATGGATCGGCTAGGGCTCGAACTCGAACAAACTGGTGGATCAGCTAGGGCTTGAACTCGAATAAGATGATGTACCGACAAAATGGATCGAGTGGAGTAGACATGATCATTGGAGTAACTGGTCGCTTGAAGTGGTTGAAGTTAATCAGGTCAAGTGAGCAATATAGGTTGGCTAAGGAGTGTAAGTAGGCAACAAAGAGAGAAAATTATTTCACTAAGTAATCGGGTTACTAGCGACCCGACCTACCATTGGTCGCCTGCGACCCGATCTTGAAAGTGTTTTATTTAGGTCGGTCGCTAGCAACCTATCTCATGGATCGCTAGTGACCCAATAGAAAAAAGAAAAAAAAGATGGATGGGAAGAAAGCTCAACTTATTTATCTCGAACTCGATCGATTACAACTATTTCCCATTTCAAGGCATGTTGGAAAGCCACAAGCGGAAATATGATAAATTGAGACAAATAATAACAGTCAGAATCAGAGAATGTCAACCAACGACGTTAACATATGCGTAAAGCCCTAATGCAACCGCTTGAAAATTAGCATATGGATATTGAAAATGAAAACTTCCAGAGCATGCCTTGTGTACAATGAAGACATGCTCTTGGGAGCAAATGTTATCTGGGTTTTTAACCCAGCAGTTATAGACAAGAAACAGTACAACCTTAAGCAGGCCTGATAGTTCGAGACTTAACTAGGGAAGCCAAGATTATAGACCTACAAAGGCCAAACTATACAGTTAAGGCGACGGTAATGATCAACGAAGCCAAGGGACTGGCATTCTTATAGCCCAACAAGTAGTTGAACGCAAACAGCTAGTGACTAGCCATCGATGCGTAATAACGGCAGGGAATGTCTATGAAAAAAATTCCAATTCCAAAATCCAGGATTATTAACTGTGATCAGATCATCAATGACCCATGCACTTCTTCAAAACCTCGAGCAAGCAAGTTATGGAATAAGAAGAAAGCAGGCGGAATTCGACCAGCGAAATAAGCTAAGTCTATGGGTTTCTAGCAACCTATAAACGATGGGTCACCAGCGACCCATGGCCCATGGGTCGCCAGCGACCCAAACACCAAGGGTTGCTACCGACCTATGGTGTTGGCTCATTTCGCCAATTAGAATCTTCTAACTCACCAGTAGTCAATCTGATAGGCCTGGCCCAAAAACCCTCCAGCCTTTACAAATACCATGCTACCTGCAACATAAAAGGGATCTTCTTCGGACTGGTTGCTGAAGCTCTACTGGGATTATTCTTCACTTCCTACCTCCCTCACAGTGATCTCAGAAGGAATACACTTTGTTTCTCTGGTGGATTCTAACTCTAGAGATTCAATCTAGCTAGGAAATAGCCAAAGCCTCGTAATCAAATAAATTTTGTAGAAGCAATCAGTCTACAATAAAACTATAAAATTGACGTAGGCTTCGTTAACAGTCAAACCACTATAAAATTCTTTTGTCTATTTTCTTTTACCGCTTCTTTTCTATATCTATGATTTGTGATATTGCTCTGTAAAGACAGGGCTGGTGCTTTCAAAACCAAACCAGGATGTTGGTCCATTTTTTAGATCAACACATTGGTGACGTAGGTCTAGGATGGTTTAACTGCTGAGAGGGAGTTGAAGTTCACAAATCTTTTTACATCTACTAAATGACATAAGGAGAGCATGAAATGATGATGCGTGATGGGTGATCGTCCTTTGAGTGAGTTGTTTTGGATCGACTAAGTGGAGCTTCAAAAATAGAACTCTCAAAAGTTTTGCCCACATCGATAATCTCACCCTCTTCTAGTGACGAAGAAGATGGAACTTCAAAGATCTTTGTTTTCTTGAGAGGTGGGCCCGCTACAGCCACCTTACCTAATTTTCAATTAGCAATATCTTCGACCTAACGATGGCTAGAGTCAAGGATGATATGATGTGCACATAAATGTGCATATTTTTTACCACCATATTTAATCTATTTAATTTGAATAAATGATCATATTGGGTATTTTAACTTGTTTAAACCAAAATTCAAATTGTCACATATTCATCTTCGTACAAGGGTAAAATGGTCATTTTTGTGCATTTATTAAATTATGAAAATTTACTTGGAATTTTCTATGTTGTTTTTGTAGGAAATTTGGTGGATTTTAAAAGTGATTTTATGATGAAATATGCATGCACAAAGAAGATACAAAAGAATGAAGATGGAAATAATTCAAAGTGAAGAACATAGAGGACCCCACCTACCCACCACCTTAATGTACAAATTAGAGGCTAATGCACATGCTTATGGAATTAATGGCTTCATGTACACTTAAACGATGATTAGTAGAAGCTAATGTTTACTTGGCCTCCACACTTTCTCAAGGGTATTTTGGACATTCCCCAAAAATATGAATTAGGGTTTAACATATGTATATATACCCCTTATGTTTCATGTAACCCTCCTCTTACTTAGTCTCTCTTAGTTTTAGTTTAAGCTCAACCTTACCACAACATCACCAGGCTGTTGACGACAAGGTCGGCAGTTCGATCCCTGCCTCTGGCATATTAAACTGTGCGCCATGATGATTCTTGCAGACTTGTGTGCTGCCTACTTTGTAAATATAAGTACCCAGTTTCAAAAAAAAAAAAAACATCACCATCATCCTCTTCAACTACCAAACTTGTGCACCTCTCCGCTGTCATCTCCACAGACATTACTGCCAACCAAACTATACACTATACATCACCACCAAACACAGAGCTGCCGCAAACCTGAATTCATCAAACTAACAGCACTTCATCCCAGTCTTGTCATTCTATGTTCAAACTGTAAATATCCCAGCAGCCACACCAGAAAAAAAAAGTCTCTTCAATACATACATACCTCTGCTCCTTCGTCCACCGTTGACTGGCATTCACCATTCCATTCACTGTCATACCCAAACAGACACCCCACATCACGAAAACTCCTACCAATAGTTCATCCACATACCAACATATCATTTGCTCGACTTCCCCCTTACCATTACACTACTTCATGATTGCTCTGTGCATATCTCAACCGGCCACGACACTCCTTTACATTTCACATACCGGTGCATTTCCCCTGACACTATCAACTCACCTGACTACTCAACATCACCTCCACACAGCCCACCAAACTCCAGCAATCCACCAACCACCCATACTTCCCTGACTAAAACTGCAATCACCATCAACTGACAAACAGTCTCGACAATCCGACCACTGTAAATTACATTACTACAACCATCCACAAAAAAATACATTGTACATTATCTAAAATCGAACTCCTCACCGACTATCTCTGATGAACCACTGTTGCAATCGGCCACCCTCAACCCATCGCAATCACTAAGTCCACGTCCTCCTACGATTCTTGGACCAAATTCGATTACAAACCACACTTCACCGCCTTCACTCAGACAGTTGTTCACTGCGTCCACCTCTGCAATTGCCAACTCCTCCAAATCCATCGCTGCAAAATTGCAATCGAGCTCCAACTTCCCCAACCTCGAACATCGCCGAACAAACCAGACCAGAAACGACAATCGAAATCACCCGCGGTTTAATTCTTCGAGTTTGATTTTTATTTGGAAGTTTAATTTTGATTTAACAATTTATGAGGAAGAGGAAATGAATAGCGTTTGGAATGAGTGGAGTAATTTGCTTTTGGGTTTGATAAACATTGTTTAGCAAGTATTAGTTTGTTTGTTCGGCCAGATAAAATTCAGTTTTGTATGTCTAGAGCGGGTTTTTATTTAACTCTAATTTAGTTTATTTTAATAAAGTTTGCTTCTTAGTGGGCCTAAGTGAATTTTACTTTATTTTCTCTTTGATTTAGTTTGTTCAAGTACTTTGGAAAAAAGTGGGTTTGTTTAATCTGTTTTTCTTTCTTTGATTTTAGTTTTTTTTCATCCATTTTGTTTGAAAAAAAAAACTTGTTTATATCTTGTTTTTAATTTCAGGTTGGCAAAGCAGGAAATCAAAAAGGAAAAGAATTGCTTGCTATGAAGTGCTTGCCAAAAAAAATAAATTACTTTCTTTTTTTAAAAAAAATCATCCTTATTTGCTTTGCATTGTTGATTACTTGCATTTGGTTTTAAAAAAAATCAAAAACAAAAATCCATTCGTAGTTGCATTATTAATGCAGTTTAATTTCTGCTTTGCATTTCACTCTAGAATTTTGCTTAGTAATAAAGGTTAGACATCGATAACACTTAATTGTATATTGACAAATTGTCTTCTTTGAATAATTTACTTTTTTGGTGTCTAGGCTACGGCAGAGCAATAACCATTTATAAATATTACGGTGATTCGTAAATATCATAGTGGTTGTTTCTCTGAAGGTACTTAAACCTTCGGCTGCATTGCTACGATGATTCGTGGTGCACCGATAAATCCTATCTGTTACCTGATTGAGAACCATCTTGTTTACCTAAGACAATGTGTGATTATACAATTTTGGGTTAACTTAGGATAAATCATTTGTAATTAACCACTACATTCATCTAGTTGCATTAGTGCATGCATATTTTAAAAAAAAAAACAAAAACAAAAAAAATTCAAAATCCAAAACTAAAAAAAATTGTAAATATTTCTTCGCTTAGTTTTTCTTCCTTTTCCTTTGAAAATTTTCATATCAAAATTCCAGAAATCCAAAAAGAATTGACTTAGTTTTTTTTAGAAAATCAAAAATCCAAAAAAAATAAACCTTTTCAAAAACAAAGAAAAAATTTTTGAAAAACAAAACAAAATCAATTTCCCTTTTGAAAAATAAATTTTATTTGTAAATATTTTTCTTTATAAAAAAAAGACAAAGACGTTCTTGAAAATGTCTGAGTTTCTCCACTCACTCGAATTTTACAATAGTTGTGAAAATCAATATAATCCATATGATTTCATTCCAAATTCGTATGGATGTTTTAACACCAACTATTGTTTAAACGATTCAAATTTCAAACCACAAAATTTTCAAAATAATGAGCAACCCTCAAATCTGGAAAATAGCATTTCGTCTTTACTTGAAATCTCTACACAAGAAACTCAAATGATAAACGATTTGCGTAATTCGTATTTCCACGATAACTCGAGTCAAAGTTTTCAAGGATTTCAAAATTTGAATTCAATTCAAAATTCAAATGCTTTCGATGATAAGCCATGCCAATTAAATGTTGAACTCCAAAATGAATTTCAAAATCAAAACGAAAACGTGATCCACTTTTCAAATAATTTTTGCAATGGGAATAATCTCGACTACGATGAGATTGAAAAATTTTGTTCTCAACAAATCCAAATCGAAAATTCTCAGGTTATTTGCTACAAATTGGATTTTGTTGAACAAATGAACGAAATTTTCGATGATCACGTGGATTCATTGTTTGAAACTTATATGAAACAATGTAAACAGCAAAACCAAATCCCAACGTGTGATGAGTTAAGTAATAATCCATCTTTTACCAAAATCGATGATTTTCAAACAACAACTTTTGAAACTGATGATCTTAATGAAGTTGTTGAAAACACGGCAATTGAGTTGGATTTCAATTCTCTTGAGGGTGTGGAACCAAATTTAAAATTCGATCTTCCTTTTCTCGATTTCGAAAATTTGAACACGACAACGTTGGATATTGAACTTGAGGCATGTGGTAAAGTTGTTGATAATCCAACAATGGAAGACGAATTTAATGAACAAATTCTTTTTGGACTTTTGGATGACGAACTATTAAATACCGGTGGGGAAGATTTAAATCACCACTTTGATTTTGAAATCGATAATTTTGAAGAAGCTTTCAATGATAAGTTCGAATTTCAACTTGGTGAAAATAAACTTGAATTTCAATCGATCATTATATTCACCTCAAAAATCATCGAAAATAAAACAACTCATATGATTTTCAATAAAACGACATTTCTTTTTCCAAAGCAACATTCAATTTGGAAATCTTTTACGATTAGATTTTCTACGCTTAGGCTGTGTCTCGTATACTTGGTGAGACAAATGAATCGGTTTTGGGAAGACCGATTCATTTACTCTTTAACGACGTACTTTCTGATGTCTTGTAAATAATCATCTTTTCATTTTCATTTAAATAAAGGTTATGTTATTATTTTTCTCCTTCCACTTGGGTTGACTGTGGGGACACGATCAAAATCAAGTGTGGGGGGAGACTCATCTTCATTTTTGATTTTTCATGATTTATTTTTACTTTTTCTTTGCGAAAAAAAATCTTTAAAAAAACAACGAAAAAAAAACAATTTTATTTATTTTTAAAGAAACACTATAGGATAAATATATGGTTTTGTTTATTAAATTGAAATTATTGAAAATTTATTTGTCTTAACAAAAATAAAAATGAAGTTTGATTATAAATAACGATGGTTTAACTAGTATATAGGAAGATTCATACGTGTTAATTATGAAATACATCCTTGTTGAAAATCTTTGTTTTAAAACGTGGTTGATTTAAAGTAAAGGATATAATATTTTTTCTGTCTTCTAAGTTAAGTGATGCTAAGATTATTTTGCAAAACTCTCTCTTTCAAAAAAATTCCTCTCTCATATTAAAAAAATTAATTTTTTTTGTATATATGTAAATATTTTCTATTAACACCTACGGTCGACAAGTGTACACACTTGTGTGTATACTCGCCATGCTCTGTACCTTTCTCACATAAGCCCGAACGATCGATATATCTTGCCCCAGTTTATCTAAGCTAGGTGTGGGTATAAAAATTCTTTTTAGTAACGCTTATAGTCAATAGGTGTTCGCACTCATGTGTTCACTCGCCACGCTCTGTATTCCCCTTACATAAGACCGAAAGGCAGTGCATGGGTATTATATATGGCCTCAGTTTATCCGAGTTAGGCATATGTAAATATTGTAAATATCAATAAAGTTTTCAAAAAAAATATAAGAGAGAGTAAGCAAATGATATCCAAGCACTACTTTAACTTATTTGATTTGACTTGTTATTGAAAAGAAATGAAAATACCACTTTGATAAACTTTAATAATCAACTAAGGATCCTTTTCATAATTACACCTTTTTATCAACCAAAATAATGATTTAAACTATAGTCTATTTGTTATGATAACTTCGTTTTTATTGGATACTTTCATGAGTAAATGACTTAAGTTTCCAATATAATGACCAAAACCTATATTTAACTTATTTGTGTCAATTTAAAAGTAAATCTTCCATTTGTAAATATTTCCAAAAACTTGCATTCATCCCAATGTAAATAAATCTTGCATTTTGTAAATATTTTCATCATGCATTTGGACTTTGTAGGCAGTATCCGCTGAAAACCTTCACGAGACAACACTCGTCCTACTAGGGACACCGAGAGGTCTAACGGCTTGTTGCATACGCTCAATGCAATCGTGCTCCCTAGGAAAACGAATTTATCTTAGTTTTTCTTTATTCGAGGACGAATAAAAAATAAGTGCAGAGGTATTTGATGTGCACGTAAATGTGCATACTTTTACCACCATATTTAATCTATTTAAATCGAATAAATGATCACATTAGGTATTTTAATTTGTTTAAACCAAAATTCTAATTGTCACATATTCATCTTTATATAGGGGTAAAATGGTCGTTTTTGTGCATTTATTTAATTGTGAAAATTTACTTGGAATATTTTATGTTGTTTTGAAGGAAATTTGGTGAATTTTACAAGTGATTTTATGATGAAATATGCATGCACAAAGAAGATACAAAAGAATGAAGATGGAAATAACTCAAGTGAAGAACATGGAGGTCCCCACCTATCCACCACCTTAATTTACAAATTAGAGGCTAATGCACACGCTTATGGAATTAATGACTTCATGTACACTTAAATGATGATTAATAGAAGCTAATGATTACTTGGCCTCCACACTTTCTCAAGGTTATTTTGGGCAATCCCCAAAAATATGAATTAGGGTTTAACATATGTATATATGCCCCTTATGTTTCATGTAACCCTTCTCTTACTTAGTCTCTCTTAGTTTCGTTTAGGCTCAAAATAAAAAAGCTCTTCTCTCTTCTTTTTCCATGGCTACTTAGCCATTTTATTTCATGTAATTTTCCTTTCTTTTATGCAATGTTAATTAGTATTCTCTTTTATTTACATGCTTCTTCTCTTCTTATGTTAGTAGTGTAGTTTACTTTTCATGCAAGTAGATTAGTGTTATTTCTTTTTACATAGCTTTTCTTTTCATTTTGCTTTCATTTTCCTCCTCTTTTTGCTTTCATATTGCTAGCTACAGTTGTTAATCAAATGACAAATATGATAGGTTAAACCCCTTCAATTTAGGGGTAATGAAGCTCTCTAATTATATAGCTTCAACTATTTGTTAATTCATGCTCTCTTTTTGTGCTTAATGATGATCAATGAAGTGTTTTATTTGTTGTTCTTGCTTTGAATTTGATAGCCTATATTGTTGACACCAAATAGGCTATGCTTAAACAATCACTAATACAAATGCCTCTTCATCAAAATATGATTATGGCATAAGAAAGTGATTTGAAATTCAATTTTGATGGTCTATATTTCTAATCAATAGTTATTAGGTCATAGTTAAAATGGATTTCATTTTGATTTTCATTTTCAAGTTTGATGGCTTATGTTGGCTAATCAATAACATAAATATACCATACTTATGATAAGTGCATCCATTAAAGCACTAATGACCATAAAAGAGGGATCATGATTTCATATGTATTGTACTATATGATCTATAGAGTGGATTTATTCTCTAAATTGTCACTTAACTCTTATATTTGCTTCTCTTTTCTTTCAGTTATTTAGTTAATTCTCTACCTTAACTTTCACTCGACTTTGGTCTAATTTGATTGAATAGAATTTAAAAATCTAAACAATTATATGTGGATCGACCCACACTCGCGTACGTGCTATATTTGTACACCATGTGCTTGCGGTTATTTTAATTTGAAATTTTTCGGCATTTTTCTAAATTGATAGAAAAATAGCTGATTGACATGATGCACTAGATGTAGAAGTTGAGAGAAGTGGAATCACTTGCAATTAATTTAACCTGAGGAGAAGTTGCTGTAAATTCAAAAAAAAATATCAATCATAAGTAAGAAAAGTAATTTAGGAAACAATAAGCTACAAGTGTTGCGCTTAAGCTTACCAAGTTGATCTGGGCAAATTGGAGACAACGGAGAGAAGTTCTTAGGATTACCTAAGGACAAGAAGCGTCTACTCCTAGAAGTATGTTGAACAAGTGGGGGTCAACCAAGGACTCACTGACTCATGGGGAGAAGAGATTGTTTTCGAAGGTTTGATAGAGTCAACATTGTGAGCCTATTTTTGATGCTACTTGAAGTAGCAATCAACAGCTTGACATTTTTCTTGTCCTTATTATTGGGATCTTTAGAAGAAGGACTTAACAAAGAAGCATAGATTAGAAAAATAAAGTAAATGAATAAATAAAGACTATGATAAACTTACTAGAAGAAAAAAGACCCCACTAATATTTGGAAAGCTTTTAATGAGGAAAAATTGCATTTTCCAATCTCTAAATTTGTTTACCCCCTCTGAGATTAGTTTTTAAGGGAAGGGGGTTGGCTTTGAAAGTCTGGTTTTTCAGATTGCTGATTCTAACTAGGCGAACCAAGTAGTTAGGAACTTCAACATTTAACGAAGGATTGCCTTACTCCAAAGCCATAAGTTCCAAAGAAAGAAGGTACGTATAAACATTAGGATATATTTGGATAGGAGCAATGCCCAGGAAGGCAAGAACTTAGGCAAGAAATATGGGAAAGGCAAGAAGCCACCATACAACATATGAATGGCGTTGTAGGCGAAATATCCTTCAAGTGGATTTTGAATGATACTCTATCACTTAGGGGAATGGCTTCTACCCTAGTGACGCTAAAGTTGTTTAGAATAGTGTCAACCTCATCTGGGGAAGATATTAGAGAATGTTTTGAAACGGCTTCGACCTTCTTTGGATAAGATTCTACCATTGGTAATGTATCTTTTTCAGGTTTCTGGGATACCTTTTTTACACCTATGATCCTATCAGGTGAAATCATTTCAGTAAAAAGTTACTATTTTTTCTATTATTAACATTTTTCAAGGATGTGAAAACCTATAACAACAATTCAAATATCAACCAAAATATGCAGTTTCATACCCTTGAAAGAATCTTAAATTTAATTTAGGAAATGATATTCATCGAGTCAATAGTGTCGAAGGGGAAAATGGAATGAGAAAATCTACAAACACCCTTCGACAATGTCGAAAGCCCAAGGAAGATTTTATAGTTAAAAGAATAGTTAAAGCCTACACAACCAGTTTGAATATAAATAAACACTAACAAAATTCTACAAACAGGACAAATAAACCTTTCAACAACGTTGAAACCCATGAATTTTTGTTTTGCTTAAAAAATATGAATGCTATCGAAACCTTATATACCAATTGAGTCGAAAAATTTGGGTCAAAGCATATCAATACAAATCAAAAAGATTTGGGACATTTTGATAGTGTTTGTATAAAATGATGCTCAAATCCTAGTTAACTACAATGGTTATCGAGTAAGTCGAAAGGAGGTGTAAGGTTTTGAAAGCGTACAAACAATCAAACTTGATTCCATTTAGTCGGTTTTGATCAAGTCAAAAGATTTGATTCTGTTTTCAACTTAAACAAAATATATTTTCCCCAATCTAATTTATGGTGGGAAGAGTGAATTGCTAACTCTCAACATCGTCTAAAGTAAATTAAATTAGACATGAATCAAATGGCAGATTAAATTCACTTTTATATACACTAGGTTTTGAATACTTTAAAATGGAAGTCGAGTTTTTGAAAGTATGTATTATGTTACACATTAAGGCGACTTCCTCAAAAGGTATCGGTAGAGTATTGAAACATACTCTTGCTTTCGAAGAAGTATGCTTCTTATCGATTACATCAACTACTTCGAAGGGGTTCACTTTAAGGTGAACACATGAACTCCTTTTGATCCCTTCGAAAGAAGCCAAAATAAAAAAAATAAAAAATTGACCGCCTCAACCCCCTTTCGAAAGTGTTGAAAAGTAAAATTAAATTTAGCCTTCTCTTTGAAACTACTGAAAAGTGTCTTTTCCCCAATTCAATTTTAATCTAATGTTTCAAAAGTTAACAAGAATTTACAATCAACAACAGAAAAAATCCCCAAAATATAAATTCAAACCACAATTAAAAAAAAGCCCGAGTTCTCACGTAGTAATGACAAATAGCCCCTCAACCTGACAAATTTTAATTATAACTTAAAATTAACATCATAATTAAATAAAATGAACATAGAAGTGAATCCAAGAATAATTTCAAATGAATGAAAACTTGAATTGTCTTATTGGACTCAAAATATAAAACAGGTTCAGTCCTAAAAAATTTAAAATTGAAATCGAAAGTGATAATTTAATTTTGGGGATAAATCAACAAGCACATATCATAGACTTAAAATGGTGTTGAACAAAAATAAGGATTTAAAAGGAGGTTGTAGTTTTTGATTTTTGCTGTGAGCTTTCAATCACAGGTAAATGAAAAGGAGACGGAGAAAGCACGATTTATAAAAGCAGCAGGTGCAAAGAAGGCCATCCAATCATCTTTAAAAGAGCGGTCAAAATCTATCTGGAAATATCAAAAGGATAGAAACTTTATGGATTTCGAAATGGTTGACTTGGAAAGTCAAGAGCATCCCTTTGCAAGGGGGTGGGGGTAGGTGTTACCACCAATTCTCACTTCGACCTTGTCGAAACTATGAAGAGTAGAAGAGAAGGATTTACGAAAGACAATAGCATTAACAAAGCCATACAAACAGATTAAGTGTGTTATAAGCTTTCGATGAGGTTGAAAGGTGTAACGACCCAGAATTTTTATAAATTAAAATTTGAATATTTAATTAATTTTAAATATTTATAAGTGAATTTATAACTCGAATAAATTTTTATTTGAATTATTGGATTTAATTGGATTATTAAATCGATAATTTAATGTGTTAAATTATGGAAATAATAAAAAAATTGAGTTAAATATGATTGAAAATAATTTGGAAAATTTTATTTAATCATACTGGAGTTATAGAAATATTTTAGAACTTTTAAAATCGAATTAAAAGTTAATCTGTGAAAATTGAATATTTTAATATTTAATAATCGACTGTAAAATAGCCAATTTTTGAACAGTCTCAGTATTGAACGAAACCAGTTCCATTGGATCCGTAATAGTTAGTTATTACCGGATTTCAATTTTCGTGTCAATCGGAGTTATCGTTTGATCGTGGCAGCTCGAAACGCATCGAATTATTTTTAATTTAAAATTTGCGAGTCAAAATAGCCATTTTTCAAAAAGTCTCGGATTTCGACGAAACCAGTTTCATCGGATCCGTAATGTGATATTATTGTAAGGTTTCAAATTTCAAGTCAATTGGATTTACCATTTGTCCGGTACAAATTAAAACGCCTAGAAATCGACTTAAATCGGTTTAATTCAAATTGAGCGTTTGCAGCCATAACTCGCACATACTTCTGAATTAGCTTCCGAAACTTGTTCCATTGTGTCCGGAACGCGGGGTAAACCTTAGAAACGCTGGTTACGGCGCCTAAATCGGAGTTCGGAATTTTCGGGTGAATAGTGTCGTTCGATTCTCTATAAATACACACCCACACCCTTCATAAATTAAAAAAAATAACCAAAACCCTAACCCTAAAGTTAGTAGCCGCCACATACTAAACCAATGGCCAGAAATGCTCAACACTCCTCTCTCAATCTCTCTCAATCCATCAAGAATTAGCCAAAGTGCTCAACTACAAAGTCGAAGAGCACGAAGAGAGCTTCGATTCCATACGGTGATGATCGGAAACGGAGCAACGTGGAGCGAGATATGTGGGGCCGACAGTGGTGGCCTGCGCACACATTTCAACGTGAAGGGGGAGGCCGAGCTTCATGGTGGGGGAGGTGGAGATAGCTCTCGCGAAGTGCTTCGAGGTGGCGGTGGTTTGATCGAGTTTCGTTGATTATAGAAGGAGAAAAATGAAACCCTAGTTGAGCTAATGGGTTTGTGATGTTCGGCCAAAACCTGTAGCCGTGCGTGATGGGGAAGAAAGCAAGGTGTGGTGGTGATGAGCTGTTGCAAGATCCTGTGGCCCAGATTGCATAGGTTTAAATATATAAAGGTTTAAGTTGATTTGTTTATATAGAACGTGTACAATCTTGTAAAATACATAACTTTTTCATACGAGGTCGAAAAAATGCAAACTCAGTTGCGTTGGAATCGTATAGACGAGCACTACGCGATGGAGTTGGATTGGAGTCGTTTGGAGTTAGTGAGAATTTCGGGTAAAATTAAACGCGCGTTTAATTTTATTCGAAATAAAAGCTAAAACGGAAATTAAAACCAAGGTGAGAACTTCTCACTCAATCGAATAGATTTCGATTTTTATTTTAAATAGTTAGATTTAAAATATTTGAATGCATGTTTGAATGTTGATTGTATCTATTGTTTGTTTAAATAGACATTATACGCCGTTATTAAGCGGATGTTGTTTAATAAAAACATATACCGCGAATATTTCATAAACAGTGAAATTGGTATTATATATAATATCAATATATATATATTGGCATATGTATATATTGCAGTTGATTGATTTCCCGCATTTTTTGTTTAGCGGATGAGACCCTATTACGCCGTTATTAAGCGGATAATATTTAATAAAAACATATACCGCGATAATTTCGTACTGGAGCGAAATTGGTATTGTGCTAATGTTTTTGGATGCAGGAAACAGGTTAGGGGGATCCAACTGGATTCCTCAACAGTTTTTATTTAATTTCAGATATTTTGATATTTGATGGATTTTCATATTGATATATGATATCGTTGTAGTCGTGATTGACTATTTGGTATGTAGCATCATTGGACCCAGATTTTGGGATTTTAAAATGATTTTTAAAGTGATTTTTGAAAATATACGTTTATAAAATATTTTTGGAATTGATCCATTTTAAATAAATAAACGATATAATTTTTAATGTTATAAAAATTATGGTTTTTGTGAAATATAGTTAAAAGCTGATTTTTGAGAAATATGAAATTATGATTTTATAAAATAAGTTAAATTGGATTTTTGACTATATTATAAAAGTTTAAATATAGGATTTATGAAGTTTGATTATTTTATAAATCAAAATGGTGAAACTATAAAGGAGTTAAGACGTTTTAAAGAATAATATAAATTGATTTATATTAAAGGATTTACAAATGAATATTTGTAAATTAAAACGTTGGAATTATAAAATGAGATTTTATAAGTGTTTGAATGAAGTAAAAATGAATTTTGTAAATGAATGGAATTCATAGAATCATATAACGGTAAAGTTATAAATGGAATTTTATAAACAGTAGGTTTATAAAATTTGTAAAGTTATTAAAGTAATAGATTTGGATAAATAATTGAATCTTATAAGTTATAAGATTTATAAGTATGAAGTTCAATGGAATGGTTTTGCAAACGAATAGATTATAAGTGTTTAACTTATAATATGAACCTGTAGTTTATAACCGAGTTATAAATCGAATAAGTTAATAAGGAGATTTATAAAAAGGAAGTTTTTATAAATAAATAGAAATGGAATTTATAAACGTAGTTTTATAAATTCGCAAACGACTTATTTTGATAAGAAATTGTTGAAACCTATTAAAGGAATTATATTCACATTTTTGAATAGTGAATAATCCTTTGAATTAAAATGAATAAAAGGATGAGATTTGTTAACGAAGTTTATTCACATTTTTGAATAGTGAATAATACGTTAAAGAAATTGTTTTGGATTTGGTGTTTTAAATAGAATTAAAACGATCTAGCGATGTTTTAAAAAGTGTTGAGATTCGAAACCATAGATTTCAACATTCATTGTTGAAATAGACGTTTTCGAGAAATAAAAGGAAATGATGGACTATAACACTGTTGTTATAGTAAATAATTTCCGAAAGGAAATGTTTTGAATAGTATTGGGATTTATATATCTATTTAATTTCGAATCCCTATACTAGTGATTTTGGGTTGTCGTAACGATGTTTACGCAACATTCGTTTTGACCCAAATAAATATGTTTAAGTGAATGATTTCCTTAAAGAATGAAATATATACTTAATCTCGATTTAAGTATATTGAATATTTTCTAAGTGTTGAAAATAAATAAAATTTGTGAATTACTTATGAATAAATAAGTATGGAAATGTTTTCCAATATGAAGTGAATATTTAGAATTTATCTTTTTGAAGATAAATTGAAAAGAATAATTGGAATCATATATGCATGAATATTTTGGAATATAAATTCACTAAGGAATTTATAAAAGAAAGTGGAATTTGTTAAAAATAAATATTGATTTATTTTTGAAGTGTTGAAATTTTATATCTTGTAAAGATATTTTGGAAAATAAATAATTTGGAAAATTATTTGGAATCTGGTGATGTGTGCATATCAATTGATAGTTCAATAACCGACTATCAATATTTCCCTTTGATTGGGTATTTGATATGATTGTTTGAATTTGAATGCACACTTATTTTTGAATAAGCGCTCACTATTCGGGTTAACCGGGAAAGGACCATGGGGTCGTATAACCCATTCCGAATATGTGATACGTCGTTGTGAATTGCATTGAAGATCGGTGTTGAAGACCGGTATTTGCGAGAGCGATAGGATGACCTATCGATTGTCTCTGCACTGGGTCGCTCCTGGTATAGAGATTCCATAAGTGATGGGAAATCCGATCAGGATCGTGAATATCCGGGTTGCAAGGACTTCTTTGTAAGTGCCTTCGGTTTTGTTCGATCCCGGAACAGACTTGTATGGATTGTATGTCTGACGTTATAAATTGAGATATAAAGCCGATTTCTTTCAAATATATTTCTGTTGGTGGCGAAGAATTTATTCTTTAGCTTAACACCCTTCTCTGAGACGTACGAGCTCAGAGGTTATGTAGTTGAATGTTATCAGCGATATATTCCCAATTTGGTAATGTGACATGCTGAGTGATGCTGAAATGATCATTGTGTTGATTATTTGTGATAGGATCGTTTATTTGATCGTCTATCCTTGTGATCATTGTGTTGATCATTTGTTGACCCAAAGCATGGCTTTTGTATAAAGTATGTTTTTGTGGACGTGAACTCGTCGAGCCTCACACCCCGTGAATGGTCAAAACAGGAAAGAAGCAGCAAGGTTATGAGGGGTAGCACCCTTTAGGATGTGTCCATTTCCTTCTGGAAAAGGGTGGTATCATGGTATGGAGCCCAGATACTTACTCATGTTGAAAACACTTTATGATTGTGTGAATTGATTACGAGCGCTCGTTTGATAAAGGTCCCAAAGGACCGGGGGATGGCATATTCGGTCAGTTGTTACTCAGTTAGGGGTAACCCGGCCTTGTGTTGGTAGAGATCCGGTTTGGTTCTCGGGAATGTCCATCCAGAGGCATTCTCATGTGGCAATGGGAAGTTCCTTGGCCTGACCATTTGTTGGAAATCCAATTCCCAATACGAAACTTTTACGGTATTAGTTGTAGAACCTGCTATTCACTTATGGTGGTCACCACTGTTTGGATAGTAGCTATAGTAGGCATACGATAATGGTCGTATGTTGGCTAAGATTTATATCTTTATTTTTGAATGATTTGTTACTACACTATGCACTAGTAATAATATCAAATGTTATTTTAAATGCGTATCAAGCATCTTTGGCTATCATAAGGAGAAATCTCCTCCGATTCTGCGTTTGCATGTGTGTGTGTGCGGGAGGCCTTATGGTAGTCTCATTTTTAAAAGCATTGCGAATTGAGTTTAAAAATATTCCTCTATTTTGATTTTAAAGTTAAATAAACTGTTTTGAGTTCTCACACCAGTCACATGACTGACTCGGAGTTTATTGTTTTCCTTCCTAAACTCTGGGTGCCCACCAATTTCCACACGGGCAGTCAAGAGTTAAGGTTTATCAGGATATTCTGGATATTCAGGAGTTGCTGGAGGCAAGCTGGATGGCATGGCGTATTACTAGTTTATAGTATTTCTTTTTCCGCTGCATTGTTGTTTGATGTTGTACACTCTGAAGATATGATGTAATGAAATGTATTGTAATGTAATAACTGATATAGTTCTTTGTTTAAAGATTATTCATTTATTATTATATGTTGTTCCGCTGCGAATTGTGAGATTCTGTTGTTGTTCTGTTGTTCCTTTCTGTCCGTTCTATTTTAAAAATCTTCTATTCTCCATTTTCTATTTTTCTGTTTTTAAATTTTCTTTCCCTATTTTCTATCTTCTCTCTTCTTCTATCTCTTTCTTTTTCTTAAATTCTTTTTAAAAACCCATAACATTCCGGGTTTTCGGCCTTCGATTTCTCGGCAGTCGATAAAGTGAGTATCGATGTTGAATTTTCGAAAGTCGAAAATCTCTGTCCGTTACAAAAGGGGATGAAAGAACCCTTTCGCTTTTAGAGCTTTCGAAACAGATGCTTCCGCCTACATGAAGACATTTCAGATAAGTTGAGGAGCACTATTCGAAAGCAGCAATTTAAGGCCACTCACATGCATGCCAAACCTTTCGGAACTAAAGGTTTTTCCATCATTCACATATCACAAAAAGATGTTATGTTAGAGTAACCCCTTCGAAAGCATAACTAAGCCTTTCAAATTGGTCGAAACCTTCCGCAACTATGAAAGAAAAGCATGCTAAAGTTCAATATAGCAATCTCCTTACCAGAAAAGGGGTTCCGCATCAATCAGCAAGCATGTCTTCGAAAGTTACCTTCCACTTTAAAACCTTCGGCATTTTAACACCTTCGAAACCCCAAAGATCTACCTATTAAAATTTTTGAAAGCTCATGCTTCTTCTTACTTGCGACAACGTAGCAACACAACGTGAAGAAGCATACCTACCACTATTTCGATGAAGTCGAAAGCACTCAAGTCCATTTGAAAGCAATGCGGAAGGATGCCTTAATGTGAATGACAACAAAAGGTCTCCAGGGCCGCCATTCAAACCAGTCGAAAGGACTGGTTTGAAATCTGCCAACCCGCACCTATAAATAAGACCCTAGGGGTCTAATTTAAGGGATCTGAATCCATTCACTTTATTCTTGTATTTTCTCAAATTTATTAAATCTAATTTTGAAATTAGGTTGGGGACTTGATCAATTTTTATAGCATTAGCTTAATGAAAGCAAGATTGTGATATTTTTGAATATGCAGCTGATTTAATACTCTTATTGGATTTAGTTTATATTCTGCTTGTGTTGACTTGATCGATGGGTCACCTTTTGAGTGAGTAGAAACCATAGCTCAACCAATATCCTTAGAGACTTATTTCAAAACCTCAAGTTTTCGAAAGGTTACCTTTTGAGTAAGTCAAAAACTTTAGCTCAGCCAATATCCTTAGATCAATAGGTCATAACCCAAGCCATCGAAAGGCAAGCTTTCGAAAAAGTCAGAACCTTTCCATCTAATTCCTATCCTAAGGTCCAACCCTTGAGTTTTCTCAACTGTTTCGAAATGGGGTTTCGAAAGAATAACTAAACCAATTAAACTAGTTTGAAAGGCTTAATTGGAAGGGATAGAGGTGTTTCGACTGAGTTGGAAGTTCGAATAAGGAGGAATTTTGACTTAATCAATTGAAAATGCATTATAAAGAAAATCAGGCCTTTCGACCGAGTCGCAAGGTTGAACAAGAAGAAGTTTTAACTAAAACAACCTATTTCGAAAGGTTGTTTTAAAGGAGAAATAAGGTTTTACATATCTTTATCTGATCAAACGGGAGTTTCGAAGGAGACATCTACACTCTACACTCTTCTTTGGGGGTGCTGACAGGTTTTCTTGTTAACAACCTTCCTATCACTAATTTCATATTTTTCGGAATGAAGCACCTTATGAAATGGCCACTCATTCCATCGTGGGAGCCACCCTAATTGATGGAACCCTTATAATCCTAAGAGGTTGAATGTAAGCACCCTAAATACATTTTAACAAGCATCCTTACTAAGCGTCAATAACCACTCTTAGTCTCAAAACCCCTTCATTTCACATTGTCGATTCATTCCACCTTAATGTTTTGGCACTCTTCCATGAACTTACCCAAAAGTTCAATTTAAATGAATTGAACCCTATAGGCTTCTCAAGTCGTGGCACCCTATCATATGCCATTGATTTTCAAATTTCACTAGTCTTGGCACTATGTCATTCAATAACTCCATGAGTCGGTATACGATCTTGGTTCAATCCATTCTTTCATTTACTTATTATGTATCCTACACATTCTTTAGATAAATCATTTTTATCTTTAATTTAAATAATGCAACCATTATTTCTTAGCTTCTCTAAGCTTACTCCATTTCAAAGTTCAAAAAGTTAACACAATTGTAACTTATAACTTTTCCTTTATAATTTTGTCCCTATGAAATTCAATACGAACATCTTGGAAACTGGCTTTCAAAATGTCACTAAAAACTTTCTTAGTTTATTTTAAGAATTCGTCTATCCATCGGTAGAATATTTTCATAACTATCTAGAATTAATGTTATCACAGTTATCACACGTCATAATTACAATACTATTGCAACCGATAGCTACAACAACTCATAGCTGTCACATCCTATAGTTATTGCATGCCAAGGGGTAAATACGCAACTAAATGAAAATTGTATTTCGTAGTAAAAAATTAGTATCTTTTTACCTAATCTATACACATGACATATATTTGCTGGTTAAATTTGTTTTGCAACAATAATTCCTGACAATATCCGAAAATTAACCTTCATTTACTAATCATTTCCTTGGTTATGTTCTTAATTAAGGTACGGTTTGCATTAGCCAATTAATTTATATTAAATTGGAAATTAATGTGAAAATTCCAAAAAATTTAACAGAATTTTAAAGCATTGTTCTCTTCCTTTAGTAGAAATGTCAAAAAAAAATATAATTTTTATATTTTATGTTAATTTACGTACGAATTTAACCACTTCACTTGGAAAATTCATAAAAAATTATTTCTTGATCTAATAATTACAAAATTAAGAGACCATCATTATTTTTTCATTAGAAACATCATACTAAATTTTTTGTGACATATAGATATGATTAAACCATGTTTTGCCCTAAAAAATTACTAAATTCCTTTTATTTAAATAGTAAAAATATTCAAAGCCATATCTTTGAAACATGTTTATCAATATTAAGTCATCCAAATAAATAAAATCCGAACATAAATGGATTTGGAAGAGGAAATTTTACTCAACTTAGACTAGAAAAGCTTTGAAATCTTTGTCTAAATCTTCTCTTTTCCTTCAAAGTTGAAAGCTTTTCCTTTGATTTTGATTTCCGCTTTCTCTCTCCCTTGAAATGTGGTTACCCTCGATTTGATTATGGAGTTTTCTTTTTTTCCCTTTTCGTTTTACAATGAAAAGAATATGAATGTAAAGGTGGTGGTAAGGGGTTTTTATATTAATGGTCTTAAATCCATCTAGTTTATTCTCATTAACTAGTTTCCCCAAATAAAAGATATCCTTCATTCAACATTCACATTGTAAATCCTTTACCATTCAAAATTCAAATTTTTTCCATTCTCATTAATTTGTTCAGCTTTAATTACTTTACTTTCATTTGATTTGTTTAATTAAACTTCCAAAAGTGTTCCAAGCCTAAATAATCTAGTCTTCCATTGGTATTCTTGTAATTAAATTAATTTAATTCGCATTTTGTTTTCCTTATTATTAATTTATTTCCTTCTCTGGAAGATCCCCCCTATTCACATGTTAATTTCATTATGTCATATATAGCGCATTTAATTATTTCGAATTAATGTATTTAAATCGATTCTTATTGTATACGATCGGATAAATTTACCTGCAAATACTCTTAATATAAAATCTCGTATATTTAATCCTTCCTCACCCAATCTATTGCCCTCAATAAAATATTCTTAATTAAAATGTTTATTTTTCCCTTTCATACATACAATGGAATTTAGTTACCTTTTTATAAGATCTCCTTTGTACAAATATTAAATCTTCTTTTTACCTATTTATAGCCAAATTTAATTACATATAATTGCCCTTAATTATTAATTAATATTTCCATTATTCACAACTAAATTTAGTCACATCTCATTTAGTTGATTCCTTACTTTTTCATTCAATTCATATATACAAAGTAAATAAGTATCCCTCATATATTTACCTTGTTTAATCCGTTCATTTTCTTATGTAATCAATTAACCTTTATTATTATAATTAATCTCCTTAATTAAATAGTCTTAATTTATGTGTCGTTACTGTCCCCTCTCTTTGAAGGAATGTCATCCTCGAAATTCAAACAGGGAAAAAAATTACATTAATAACTCGATAGCGCAAAATCATCTTTACATAAGTAATTGTAAGAATTAACTTTACAGAAGTACACACTAGTAATTCTTTGCATAATTACGCACCTAGTGCCAATTTCCCCTCCTTCGAAAAGTAGATAACACTCGCATCAGTGAAATTTTCACAAACACATAACCACCCACTACGAACTCCAGTTGCTTTCTTCTCTTATTGTCATAAATCTTCGACCTTGAATTCATAATTTTCATCCTAGCATGAATCAAATCTATATTCTTTGTAATATCTCTTATCGAGTTGGGTCGACTTACATTGTCTACTATAATTCGCCTTAAATGTTGCCTTCCAAATATGTTTTTGGTAACTAATATTGTAGGCAAACTCTACCATATACAAAAGACCCTCCCAAGATCCTCTAATATCTAAAACACATGTCCTTAGCAAATCCTTTAATATACAACTTGCCCATTCCATTTGACCATCCATCTACGGGTGATAAGTCGTACTCATATTCAATTATGTACCCAATGCACTCTGCATTACTAACTATGTTACTTGTTATCCTAAGGAGTCTCGTAGCATTTTTAACATATAATTTCGCCAAACTTGCTACCATTCTTGTCGATTTCACCGAGATAAAGTGGGCACTCTTAGTTAACCTATTAACTATCACCCAAATGCTATCATTCCCCATTCTCGACCATAGCAACCCATCATCTATATCCATGAAAACTGAATCCCACATCCAAATTGGTACATCCAAGGGTTGAAGTAAACCACTTGGCTTCTGATGCTCAGAATTCACTTTTTGACATGTGAAAATGAATTTTCACACATTTACCTACGTCTCTTTTCATTCATCCAAAAGAAAACATGCTTCATATTGCGATACATCTTTGTCCCTTTGGGATGAATCATAAACTTAGACCAATGACTACCTATGTTACCTCTTCTTGGAGTCTCCTACATTTGGGATACGAAGTTTTCCTTTTTTCTAAGCCATCCCTTCGAGTCTATCTCGAATCCCTTTAGATACTCGACCTCCAAACCAATGTCTAGTCTCTTAATTCTATCAGCTAATAATGAGTCTTTTCTCGTCCTTGCAACAATTATGTCCACAAGTGCCCATCAAACTTCTAAAGCTGCCCGAACCCTTGGATCTCGGCTGGATCCTACATTCATCCTATACTGCACTCTACATGTCTCTAATGTCTTCCATTCCTCAATCATAGTCTGCTTAAAGCATCGAAAAATTTATTCCCATTCTCAGTATCAGTATCAAAGTCATATGCCGCCAAGAACATTAGCCACCAAAGTTTCTCATATTCAACTCCTTCTAATAGAATAAATACCTAAGAGACTTATGGTCCGTGTATAACTCGAACCAATCTCCCAACTAATAATGCCTCCAAATCTTTAAAGCAAAGATCATTGCCGCCAACTCCAAGTCATAAATCGAATATCGAGCTTCATATGCCCTTAACTGCCTTGATATGGAAGCTATCACTCACCACTTCTCACTACACCATAGGTAGGATTTTGGCGCTGCCTTAGGCGGCACATTTGATACGACTATAAGCCGTATCAAATTTTAATACGGCTTATAGCCGTATCTATATCATTTAATACGGCTGTAAGTCGTATTAACATTTGATATGGCTGTTAGCCGTATTAAAATCCGTGCCTCTTTTCGTGGGAAAATTTTCCCCAAAACGCACGCCCTCCCTCCTTTTTTTTATATTTCCAGCGCTTTCATTTTCACCGTTCTATTTCACCCTTCAATGAATTCCACTGTACGCAACCTCCAAAACAAGAATTTGTGAATATATTTAGAGGATTTAAGCTTCGTCTGCGGTTGGTTCATAGGATTGGAGGAAACGAATTTTGGGCGTGGATGTTCAATTTGGATTTGGGTGGGTTCGCCTGAATTGGTTCGCGGTTCAAGGGTGTCGAGGTAAACATCAAAGTCTTTCAGTTTATACTTGTCATAATTTCACCTTTTTTTTGTTTTCTGTATAATTATCGTTGGTGGGTATCTGTATTCTTTGGTTTTGCATACTCATTTGATGAGTTAAAGAATATTATCTTGTTATCACAAATCTTTCGAAGTGTTTTTGAGAGAAGTTGGGTCCCCATCTTGTGCACTGAACTGATTTGGTTATATTTGTTTACAAGTTTTTATGCTGTAACCATAATTTCTATTAACGAATGCCTCGAAGCTCGGTTAATGTTGTTATTTGTAAGATTGAGTTGCTGTATTTACAATCTGTATGGGAACAAATTTTACTACAACTACCTAAAATAGTTTAAAGTTACCATCTTTGGGATGAAA
This sequence comes from Allium cepa, assembly GCA_030765085.1. NCBI lineage: Eukaryota > Viridiplantae > Streptophyta > Magnoliopsida > Asparagales > Amaryllidaceae > Allium > Allium cepa. Next base: position 450,696,218 of record CM060931.1, read on the forward strand.
GAAACAGAAGAATTGCTAATACCAAACATATAAATAAACCAGAAAGAGCAAAATTGATTTAATCAGAAATTACTTTTGTGATGAGTAAATCTAACGCCAGCACACAAAGAACTTATCAAAATAAACAGATCTTAAGATGATGGAGAATTCAACTAAATGATAATGGGTGAGGACTTTGCAAGAAAAAGAGTACTGCCGCTAATTTTGCAACGAAGATTTAGGGTTCTTTATTTTGGAGAGATAAGGCGGGCTAAATGCGTGGATACTGGAATGAATTTTGTTGTATTTTTATTTCGGTCTAATTTGTAAATTAGTGTTGTGAGATGAGAAATGATATATCCTTGCCTGTATGTGTGTATACATACACACACACACACTAGTATGAAGCCCGTGCCGATGGCACAGATGCGAATTTTAATTTGTATATAAACTTGGATGTTATTTGTTGTATGGATCAAAAGTTTTGTGTGTGTATATGCATTTAAGTATGGAGTAGTTATATATTTTGTAATGCTTTTTGTATCCTTGCATAATTTACAGCTTGGTGCTAATACTGTATATGGTTCTGACATTGTATATGGTTTTGACATTGTTATATAAGTGGATAAAATTATTGTTAATGGCGCAAGCCAAGTATCAGGAGAGGGGTAATGCATAGACATTGCTCCAGTGCTACAAAATAGCGCCGTTGTAATGGCTAATTTTTTGGAAGCAGTTTGGTGCTAATGTTGTATATTGTTCTGACATTGTTGTATAAGTTAATATCTAATACTGTCGTAAATTTATTATTCTATCTACGTCGTGTAAAAATATATCGGTTGGGCCTGGCCCTTTTCGGTTTCTAGCCATCACTACAGCCGAGTAAATGGCAGCCATTCTTCCCTTAACCGAGCTGAATATTAAACAAATAAAAACAATTTGAAACAAAATCCTTACTTTACAAACAAAATATATTTCCTTTTTTTTTCACCCCTCTTTTAATTTCCTTCCCTTTTCAAAATAATCCCATGACAAAAGAAATTTCATCTACTGACCTTCAAGCCGACATTTATGAAAAACTAGCCAAGTGTTATATTCGATTTTTCAAATTTATAAAATGTCGGCTTTAAGGAAAATTTCCAAATTTTGAACATTTTTCAAATCAACGAGTTTTTCACTTAAAAGGCTTCTCAAACCAAATTAATCGGTTTCATGAAGAACACACAATTTAGTAAGTTTTAAGAACAAAAGATAAAATAAAGTATCATTTTCAACGACAGATTTTTTTTAATTTATCAATTTCTGGTTTCAAAGACGTTATATTATTTTAGTGACAATAAAAAATAATATTTCATTTATGATTTTACTGTAAAATGGTATTATCTTTTTTTTGTCTTTAAAACTAATTATTCGCAGGTGTTGTCCAGAAAGTATTACATTCTAAGAATTTCATTATTTTACGTTTTAATGCATTAGACTAAATAATACTAAAATGATATCGGAAGAGTCACAAAATATAGCTATATAATTACTAGAAATATGTAATGTAAAATATGTACTATAACAAATGAAGTATTACATTCTATTGCCATTCAATTCATATATAACAAATGAAGTAAAGTTACATAGAAATTTGACATGTTATAAACCACTAGATGCTGATGATTTATTTCAATTTTTACAACAGAAATTTATAACAATTTTAATCCATTATTCAAATAACTTTATTTCACTAATCGCTGAAAACTACATAAAAAGCCATTTTCATATACAAGTAGCGTTTGAAACTTCCAAGTTACTGGAATTTCTTAGCGTTGATTTTTAGTTCAAGCAAAGATTTTACGTCTCTTTTAATCAGTTGCCCACAATGTTAAACTAATAATTTGCTTCTCTATTTGATTGTACTGCTATGCAAAGATTTGCTTACTGTTATAATTAGTATAAAAAATAATCATAATAAAACTGTCAAGCAAGATACAAAAAGCGTCTAACATCTAAAGAACAAAACAAATTTTCTATCATTATCAGGCGATGCCATAATAACAAAGTCAATCTAAATAGAAATTACGTTATATTATTGAATTCAAAAGCTAATATAATTTTCTAACTCACACTGTAAATTTCAAATTAATTAATAATATGCCTCCTACATGCCTTCTGACTGACGGCATCAGTATTTAATATTTTTTAACATATAACTGGAATTGGCATAGAAATAATCGCATTGTGCCATCGTATATCTTTTGTGAACCTTTAAACAATTGATAGTCTTCCTCTTGCTCCTCATATGTTCAGTGGTTCTGCCTTGGTGTCTCTCTCCTTCATTGATATATTAGACTCTGCAATTCATTTCTCAATAGAAAGATGTCAAGTAGGCAAATATATCAAGAAATTTCACATCACATAACGGCATTTGCTCTTTGTAGAAACATCTAGTACCAAATTATAGCATATACATCACTTTTATAACAAAATATGTAATGTAAAATATGTACTATAAATTTACGACAGTATTAGATATTTATTAGTGTATATAGCAAATTAAAACAAAAAAGTATCGGAATTAAAAAACCGGAATTAATGCGGAACTTTCGGAATTTCCGAAATGGATCCGAAAATTTTAAAATTACCAATGGCCGGAACGAAAACAGAAAATAGAATTTCGAACCTTGCCTAATGCAACTATATTGTACGAAGATAAATGATGTAAATTCAGAATCAGGTTTTTATGCAATTTTTATAGTGGTTCGTTGTACATTATACAACGCCAACTTCTCAACTCGTGACAATATACAAAACCAATCAAGGAATAAAATCTTGAAAGTGTTGTAGAAAAGTATTGTTTATAAGCACTTTGTCAATGTGAGTAGCAATACGTCTACGTCTCCATATGAATTGAAAATCTTTGTATATATATACACTTATATATATAAATTATATTTACGTCTAATGTTCTAATATATATGATATAGGAGGGCAATATGTCTTTCAATATAGACAAAAAGTGGATAAATGAATCTGATCAAAGATCTACATACTATATAGACGGGGTGAAGAAGTTTATTAGTTTTGTTGACGAAAATGGTAGTAAGAAAGGAGTGTATTTATGCCCTTGCACTCGGTGCAAAAATATGAAGACGATCAAATTAGATGACATTCGTTTTCATTTGCTTAGATGGGGTTTTATCCAATCATATACCGTATGGTATTTTCATGGGGAAAAAAGGGTAGAGAAGGAAAAACAACAACCAGTTAGTCATGCCACAAGTACCAACGAGGCTGAACATATTATGATGGAAGATCTAGTCAATGATGTAGATAGATTTCATCATTTTCAACCTGAAAATCCGTTGTCTAATCATGCTAATGTTGGAGAACCGTCTACGGTTGATGGCAATTGGCAGGCCAATGAAAGTAAGAAGTATAAATCACTTTATGGTAGCGCAAAAGAGCCACTATATTCTTCATGTTCAAAAGGGTTGACGAAGCTGTATGCCATTGTGAAACTGAATAGCTTGAAGACCCAATACGTTTTTCAAATAATGGTGTGACTGCACTCCTCGAACTAATAAAGGAGTTACTCTCCGAAGGTAACACGATGCTGACAAAGTACTCCGACGTGAAGAAGTTAATTAAGCAAGTTGGGATGAATTACAAAACTTATGATGCATGCATCAATGATTGCATATTATACTGGAAAGATGATGCGAATAGAGTTTCGTGTACAAATTGCAACGAACCAAGATATATGACATCATTCAACGAAGAAAGAAAAGGCATCAAAGTACCTCGAAAGACATTAAGACATTTTCCTTTAATTTCTAGATTGAAGAGATTGTATACTGTATCATGGATAGCAGATGCGATGACCTGGCATGGTTGTGCCAAGTCTGATCCAACCGTAATGCATCATCCATGTGACACTTCTCAATGGAAAGCCGCGGATTATTTTGACCAAACGTTTTCTATCGAGCCACGAAATGTCACACTTGGAATAGCAACAGATGGTTTCTGTCCACATGCTTCTCTATCTAACCCTTACAGTTGTTGGCCAATAATTGTAGTACCATATAATCTTCCTCCGTCTATGTGCATGAAACGAGAGTTTTCAATGTTAACACCGTTGATTTCTGGGCCAAAACAACCAGGGAAGGATATTGATGTTTATTTACAGTCGTTGATAGACAAGTTAAAGCGGTTATGGGATGTACAACTCACGGTTATTTTGCATGTCCGGTTTGTGGGGAAAACACTTGTTCTTATCATCTTTTTGAAAGTAAGAAGGTGTGTTACATGGGACATCGAATGTTTCTTCCTAAAGAACACAAGTTTCGATACGACAAGACAAATTTCAACAACGAACAAGAACTTCAACGTCCTAAACGGACATTGACTGGTTTTGAAGTTGAAAAGAAAGTAGCGAATATCAAAATGAAAGTTGGTAAACACAAAGAATAAATTAGTCGAAAACGGAAAAAGTCAATTTATGAAGAAGTTGACAATGTTTCTGCATGGTACAGGAGGTCTATCTTTTTTGATTTACCATATTGGAAAGCAAATATGATTCGCCATAATATTGATGTTATGCATACAGAGAAAAATGTCACAGAGCATCTCATCAGCACCATTATGGACCATAAAGATAAGTCAAATGATGGCATCAATGCACGCATGGATTTGAAAATCATGGGTATAAAACAAAAGATGTGGGTGATGGAAGATACTGAAACAAATAAAATAATCATACCAAAGGCAACTTTCACTTTGAGCAAAGAAGAAAAGATACGATTTTGCACCGTTTTGAAAAACCTGAAAGTGCCCAACAAATTCTCTTCAACCTTCCACAACAATGTGAGCATCAATCCTCCCGAACTAAGAAATATGAAGTCCCATGATTACCATGTCATAATGCAACATTTGCTTCCGGTATTGCTTCAACATTCTTATCCACAACATAAGGATCTGCGAAATGCTACTCATCGTATTAGTCTATTCTTTAACATTTTGTGCTCAAAGGTGATCAATAGGGAACACCTTATAAAAGCAAAGGCTAGTTTGGTAGAAGCAATGTGTGTTTTTGAAAAACATTTTCCACCTGTATTTTTTGATATCAGTATCCATCTTATGGTTCATTTAGCCGATGAAGCATTAATTTGTGGTCCTGTCAGATATAGATGGATGTATCCCTTTGAACGGTAAATAACTAATTTCAGTTATGTACATTATTATTCGATAGAAATAGCTATTATGTACAATATATAATTGATCACATTCACAGGTTGATGAAAACATATAAAGGATATGTGCGCAACAAAAGATACATTGAAGGTTGTATTGCAGAAGGATATATCGTACAAGAAGCTAGCCTTTACTACATAGAATATATGCCAAATGGAGGTGATGGCAATCATAAACATACCCGCGAAGCATTTTTAGACGAGGACGATGAGTTTGCTGGTGAGATACCTTTAGATAATGGTAAAGATATAACGTTTACCCAAGTGCAGTTTGAACAAGTGCGTAGATGGGTCCTTAATAAGTATGATGGATTGGATGAATGGAAGAAGTAAGTTCACACCTTTGTTTTGAATTTCCATTTTTTAATTCAATTTATGTATTTGTTTTGATATGTGTTTTCCGTAGGAGGTATAACTCCTATGTGAAAAGTACTAGATTTCAATCACGAGGCAAAGGTACAACTGTCGAAGTCGTTCAAAGTTTTCCTCTATGGTTACGCAACGAGGTATTACAGCTCTTAAGTATTTCACGTGTTTATAAGTTGGCAATACACCTTCGTGACCATGTTTTGTTTTACTTATTGTATTTTATGTAGTTGTTGAAGTGCATCAATGTTGATCCAACTCTCTGGCGGCTAGTGCATGGGCCAAAGTTCACGGCGCTTAGTTATACTAAGTACCAAGTGAATGGTTTTTTATTTTCCACGAAAATGTACGAAAATCGTATGGTAACACAAGATAGCGGTGTATGCATGAAAGCGATTACAAAATTTAGAGCGAGTGGTAAAGATAAAAATTATAAGGAAGCAGAAATAACGTATTACGGAGTCATTCAGCAGATACTTGAGTTGGATTACACTGACTTCAAATAAACAGTTTTTTATTGTGATTGGGTAAAGTTCGAGGATAAGATCAATGGTTGCAAAATAGATCATGTTTCATACTTGATCATGGTTAATTTAGGGAAATTGAAGAGCAAAGATAGTGTGAATGATGAGCCATTTATTCTTGCATCAGAAGCGAGTCAAGTGTTCTACTCAACAGATTTAAAAAATAACGGTTGGTCTGTGGTTTTGCATACACCAAAACGGTTGACTACAAATGTGGATGACGTTGAGTTTCCTATCAATCAGCTTTTGAAGATAATGAAAAATTAGAAGACCTTACCAAAACCATTTGTTAACTGATGAATTGTTAAATGCTTCATTTCTCATTTGAATTCCTACTCCTTGGGGTAGTAGGAGTGTGAGATATCATTGAACCAAACAAAAATTCACATAAAGAGAAGGTTTCTTAAAATGTCTATATTGTTGTTGGTTTCTGTTATATTGAAAAGTTTCATGATAGTATGTTTTTTATAGACTTGTAGATAAAAGGGGATTTATTTTTAAGACTAAACGTGGAATCGAAATTACAAATTTAAACCATTTTCATTAGTTGATTGTAGTCAAATTTGAAATCCAAGTAGTTCTTCTGTTGTTATTGCTTTTTTACTTTTTTTATTGCCATGAATTGATGGTTGATGAGACATTAAGACATTATTTGTTTTTCCTTTCTTCTGTTGTAATTACCAATCATTCTTATTTTTCGGTAACTGTTTCATATGGTTCGAAATAAGGTGGAATGTTATAAGATAATTATAATGTAATGTAATTGAACTTGGAGATATGCCAAATGAGTGTTAAATATGATTGGAATTTTCACAGGCACGCTGAAGGTGAACTAAACAATAGTTTGCCTGCATTCTAAATTAAAGGGCAAACACTACACAAACTGAACATATAGGCTACATGGCTTATAGAATACTTGTAAGTTATAAGATAATTAACTAAAGACAACATAATGTGGTCACCTTATGTTGCTGTGACTGAATATGACATGATATATTCAACACGATTAACCACGAAAACATCATTTACGTTTGCTAAAAACGAAAGAACTTAGATGTTCCGGATGCAAGAATGTATCTTTGGTACCGAAAATAGAAATTAATCCAAAACTTGTACTTGTGTGTGTGTTCATGTGTGTAAGTATTTATGGTATAATTAGAAACAATGGAATTTGTTCGCTTATAAAATTTTTTTTTTTTTTTTTTTTTTTTGAAACTGGGTACTTATATTTACAAAGTAGGCAGCGCACAAGTCTGCAAGAATCATCGTGGCGCACAGTTTAATATGCCAGAGGCAGGGATCGAACTGCCGACCTTGTCGTCAACAGCCTGGCGTTTTTACCACTGCACCAAGGCCTCAGACTCGCTTATAAAATTACTTGCATACAACTTCATAAAGCAGCAGATCTAATTTGCACATATCTCAACATTTTAAATAGTAATAGAGTTTATATTATATACAATTAATCTGAACTCTATCCCATATTATTTACTACTCTGACCAACAATTATATATACACTACCTCAGCAGCTTCTCTATTTGTGGAACATAGCCTTAACAACATTTGACACATGGACAACTGCTACCTATATTCAACCATAACCTAAGAGCTCTACTTTGAACGTTCAAAGGTTTCATCTACTACCTATATGTCTCAACCGTGTGTGTCGCACGAGTTCACACTCGTTATTATGTATTGTGGAGTTAAAAGTGAATGTGGCCATATTTGTTTACTGTTCCAATACATACTTTCATTTTTAGCTTTGTTGTTTGTATCAATTGCTAGTACAATTCTTGAATTTATTAATTTTTGAATATACCTGAAACAAAACAGCAAATGCTCTTCATTAATTTTGTGTTTAATCAATATAAGCAACAAACAGTGCGGTAATGATATTCCAAATTATTATATGTATTGACAAATGCTAAAAGTGCGTGTAACCATATTATTTTGCCTTCTAATCATAAAGTTATTTTCTTTTTATGTACTACTGCACCTTTTGTGCTGCCATTGCACCACACAAAACATGGAGAAAAGAAGTACAATAGCCTTTTGACTATTTCTTGTACAAGCAGTTATACAATGAACAACATACACTACTAGACTTAAATGCATAGTATTAAGAAAACTGATGTTTAATATATACCAATTTGAAATGGGTTCCTCTAAAAAATAACATTTAAAATTTAGCGGGTCAATAATAAATGAAACAAAAATGACAAAAAAGGCTCTTTTTTTAACCGTAGAAAGAATAATTAGTGGCAAATCTATGAAAAAGTTGGTACATTTTTATATACAGGATAACATATAAGAATGAGTTACAATAAATTAAATAGAGTTTCACGTGATAGTATATTTTTAGACGACCACACGGATTTGTTAAATACTTTCTCAAATTGAACTACCAAACCATTCCAAGCATACCAGGTTGAAACTAAGAAGTCTGTTGAATTGTAGAAGTGGCGGCATAAAAGAGAATAGTAGGTGAATCTATGGAGATCAAATTAATTTAAAACTTCATTGTATATTCATTCCCATCACAATCTTTTCCAAACGTGTCTATAAAATTGAGATATAAATAATCAACAGTTTGAAGAAACAAAGGTGATCCATTAGAAACAATAAGTAGTTGAGATAATATGCTCAAATAAAGAAATATCAATTTACGGTCTATGTTTAAATACTGGGAAACTATTTGGGCAGTAACTTGAAATCCAATTATATAAATTATTTAACAAACAAGTTGTTTAGGAAAAAATATGCTTATTTCAGTACAATGTTCAACTGTAGTTGCCTAGATTTACCAATTGGATATCAAATTTCATACTATTTAGAATGTATCTTTGGTACTGAAAATAGAAATTAAATAGGTGTGTAACAAGTGAAGCAACCCAAAAATGGACATGTAAACGCTCATTTTCATACAGCATTTTAGAATGAAATTTCAAAATTTTGTCGTTATCTTATTCTCTCTTTTCTTTGTTTAATCCGCTATCAAATTCATGTTATGTTGTACATTGACAGTAGTATGGTTCACATTATGTACATGTTGTACATTCTCATTTGCACGGACATTAAGACATTAATGGTTTAAGACATTAAGATAGAAGAAAAGAAAAAACAAATAATGGTTTAAGACATTAAGACATTATTTAAGACATTGGTAATTCCACCTTATTTAAGACATTAAGACATTATTTGTTTTTTCTTTTCTTTTTGTAATCTGTGATACAATTACAAATCAATAATGGTTATTTAACCGTGTGCAGGAAACTATGTCATAAAATCCAGCATCATCACATTCATCATGTTCAGAAGAAAAAATAGTTGATCAAAACTTATTTGGTATTCCAGTCTCAGAAAACGCTGGAAAAATCGCCACTATGCTGGGTAAACTAGTAAGAGCTCATGTGCCGATATCATACATAAGTTGGAACAAAGTACCCGGTACATATATGGATGTTGTTTGGAACCAATTGGTGGTAAGTTTTTACTTTGATTCATTTCTGACGATATTTAAAAGATATTTATGGTCAGTCACTCTATTTTGCAATGTATATGCACTACCTGTTACAGTCGGTTTCTGAAACCCGTTTTAAGTCTGATAGAATTGATTAACTTGTTTATGTATTTTACTTTTTGCAGAAAATGTATGCGCTGGAACCGTTTTCAAAGGAATTTTTTTAAAAAAGAATGTCCGAGGCTTTTAGGAGACACAAAAAAATCTTGAGAGCAAGTTTTTATGACACTTTCGACAATGACGAAGAACGAATGAAAAATTGTCCACCTACAATTGCTCAAGAAGATTGGAACGAGTTCATATAAAATGAAGCAACGCCCGAAGCGAGCGGAAGAAGGGAGTTAGCCAAAAAAAATAGATCATTGCTCAGTTATGCTCACCATGCAGGCCATAAAAGTCACGCTAGAATAGAACACGAAATGGTAAGTTATATTCATTTTTTTTCAAAAATGGTAAAAATCACAACTAACATATTTTATATATTGCATATCGTTGCAAATCCATCTGCAAATATCAACCATCGTCATGTATGGGAGAAGACACACACGAAAAAGATGGTAGCATATCAGATGCCAATTCTTCGTACTTCGTAAGTTATTTTGTTTGGTTGACGCAATGGGAAATCCAATTTTACAGAAATTTGGTAGTTTTTTTGAAGAATTTGGGTTAATAGTGTCGGTTTGATGAATTTAGGTTTCCGTTTGACAAATTTGGGCTGCTTCACTTTGTTGTATGAGTTTGATGAAGTTTTAATTTTTTCAAAACATCGTTCAATGTTGGTGGGTGAAGATTGAAGTTTGCTAAACCTTTAAGTTTGATCCACTTTTTAATTTTTTTTAATGTATGACTGAAAATATTTTAACTTTCTTTGAATTTAACGTAGTTTTAGTGGTCTTAGCATAGTTTGAAACAAGGTTGAAACTGATTTTGACATTCGATCTAACCTGACTAAAATTGCTACTAAAATTGAATTTTATTTCTGATTGCACTGAAAAAACATGTTCGAACTTGAACTTTTTTTCACACGACTTGAAAGTGAAACAAATTTTAACAATAATCAATCTTAACACAATAAATTATTACACACACATTATTAGAAACCTATATTTTAGATTAAACTCATTTCTTAATTCACAATACAACCTTATTTTAGATTAAACTACCAATACAACCTTATTTTTTGTAATTACTGAAATATAACTAATTCTGTTGAAAACTTCAATTCAATCCTTTCAAACCTAATCAAAGACCATTTTCTGATTATATGTCAAGATTTTGCCCAAACTTTTCAAATTCTTGAGTATTTTACAATATTGTTCTTTGTAGTTTTCAGCGTTCTACGCTAATCTTTCCATGTGGCCATTTGTAGATTAAACAAGAGTTATACATAAGTGTTGATGTTTCATATGCCACATAAAACAAAATTATACTACTGTGGGTTTCTGCTAAGTTTTCATGTCATGTTTACTTAGCATCCGTGTAAGAATCTGAAAGTGACACAGTGATTTTTTTGGCACCCTAATTATGAATAATATACCATGAACTTTTGGAGGACTAATAACTGTGTTTATAATTATTCAAATGGTTAATGGTAAATGCACTTCTGATTTATATTGTTTTGGCAGTTAATATTTGTGTTTTAATATAGAATTGTAAAATAAAGTGCCAACACCCTCCAAAATAAAATGGACTTTTATTTTTACTTTCAAGCACATTACATCTGTATGGGTTTATTAGGTACAATTCCGCTGCACACTATCAACGACATTTGGCATGCGAAGAGGTTCATCGAACAAAAGGAAAATAATTGCTAAGTTATGTTATACATCTGCATATGTTTTCAATATGAATGACAGTTTTATTCCACTCATAAATCATCATATTTCAAACTGTTTGCTACTTCTAACTTAGGTCCAAAGCTAACCTCGAAGGAGGAACATCACTACCAATTCTATCCAGCACCAGCCTAACAACATCTAAGTATGTTAACTTAGGAAAAGAAAATTGTAATTTTTTTTTACACCAAACATAGTAATTGGTGGACTACAAATCTGAAAAATAATATCTTTAATCTAATGGTTTCACGTAATTGAGTTAACCCTACATTAATAGAGCAGAGGTGATCCAAGACATTCATAACTCAGTTATAATTATCGATTAATATTAATCATCTGACAACTACAAATAGCATATGCAGTTATATTATATATCTACACTCTACAAATAGTATGCCAACTGTGTTTTATTTACCGCTTAAATTATTTATGATTTGTCAGATTTCGTTATGACATTTATCTTGGATAAGGCTGTTATCACTTAGAATGTCCATTCTCATCTTGCTTCATGTCTTTCCATGCCAATTGATGAGGCTAACGGTTATTACTAGAGTATAAATAACTAGAGTACGCCGTGTCTTCCATTTTTATTTGAATTTGACCCATATTTATTGCATATTGGATATTTTTATCTTTCTATTGTAATGAACGTTAGCGTCCTGTGGCGGGAGATCTAACATATGAATCAAAAATAATACACTATGTGCACAAAAGATTTTGATGATACGTTTTAATTGAATTGTATTTTCAGCAAGCTATTTTCTCTGTATGGAAGTTTTGTCAAAACTGCTCCTAAAGTTAAACATGAGCAATTTTCTTTCTTTTATGCACTATGTGTCCATATTAGTATTGTGCAACCTCAGGATCAAATTGCGAAATTGAAGGAAAAGATCACCGATAGTGATGAAGAAAAATTGACAGTGGATGAAGATATCGTATCACAAGTGATGGGAAAGGATACAAGGTGTAACGACCCGCTATTTTGGACTATTCGCATCCGCACATGTCGAACTTGAATAATTCAAAATACCGAATTGTTAATTTAAATTTGAATTTGGCAAAACTCAGATATACAGTAAATAAATAATCACACAATCACAGACACAGAGTAATAATATGCAGCGGAAGTAAAAGAGATAGTAGTTCATGAAGCTACTATATAAATATATAAGATACATCAGAGTTAAATAAGTTACAACAGAAGTCTCGAATACATCAGTCAAATATAAGAATCAGAATACATCACTGGAATCATCGAATATCTGAAAGTTGGATAAATAGCCGGATCTCCAAGCGAAGCTCCAACTCCAAAGGTGAGCCTCAAATACTGGTACACTCAGTCTGACCCGAGCGTAAAGCAAAACACAAAACACTCGAGTCAGGATTAATATTCTCATATCAATAAATCCAACTCAAGTGAAATAGCAATCGAAATACAAGTAACTCAAAGGATATTGGAATCACCATCCTCTAAGGATCCGTTAAACTATCTACTATATAGTAGTGTACGCTAAATAGATAGTGTCTATTAGTAATATAAATATCAAAATAGTGTTAAGGCGTTACCATTATCCCCCTTAACACATTTTATAAATGTCATAGTCTATACAGCACTGTAAACTCCACCGTAAACTGGTGGGATATCAGGGAGTACTCCATAGGTATAACACAAAACAAATTCGTAGTGGTCGCGTATATCGGGATACAAGTATGACAAGGCACATGAGGCAATACCCAAGGTAGTGAAACTACCGTTCGCCTGATCCGGACTGGTGAGAACGCATCGCCGCAGCGATCGCAACACCGCGAAACAACACTCCTGAAAAGTACGAGGGTGCACCAATCGATAACAAATAATGAGTAATATTCGAAGAAGTGTGTTCGCTCGAGGTGGCTAACCCCATTTGGCCCGGCACGGCTCCTGATTTTAGTCATTTCCAATTTTTGACACAAGTATCAAGGCTATCCATTATCGTTCTCTTTCTTCAGTCATCACGTACATCATTCCAACCACTTCATTCTGGATCATCACTTCGCGTATAGTTATTTAAGTGGTTTCGGTTTAGATAGAGAGTATATCCATAACCGATTCCGGTTTCTTTAATAACTTTCGTAATTTTTTACACCGATTGGTCGTTTAATATATTTCAAAACAAATCAATTTCAATTTCAATTCGAATTTACACATAACATTTCATTCGTCTTCTATATCAATTTCCAAAATTTACGATTCAAAGCTTCCAAATCACCAATTCAAAATCTTACCATTAAATTTCAACTTTTATTTAAAACAATTCAAATATTGATTCAAGTTCGTATATAAATTTCATTCCGAAATCTTTTAAATTAATTTAATTTAACATTCAAATCAATTTAAACTCATTTATCGATTCCATTCAATATTCGTTAAGTTGCTTTATCATTCAAACAATTTCTATTAAATTTCCAATTCGTTAAATCAATTTCTTAAGTTCAACTTCATTTATCAACTTACAAGTTAAGTTCAATTAGATTCGTCCAATCAATTCTTTAAATTGCAAGTCTTACGTAATTTCGATAAATCACATTCATTTCAATAAATAACAATTTATTTCTTGTTAAAGGAATTCAATTTTCACTTATTTATTGACTTCGTTACAAATTTCAATTTAATTAATAAAGAACTAAATTTCACATAATCGAGAAGTTTCAATTTCGCTTATTAACCTACTTAAATAAATTTCCAAAACTTTAATAAATAAAGAAACTCAATTTCATTTATTAACGAAGTTCGAATTCACTTATTCAAAGTTCAATTTCTTTTATCAAAGAATCCAATTTTCGTTCAATTATCAAATGATTCAATCTTTCAATTATTAAATAATTTAAATCTTAATTATTAATAATTTCAAACTTAATAATTTCAAACTTGATTATAAATTCAACTTAATTATTAAACCATTTCAAACTTAATTCAGTTCAAACTTAATCGTCAAATCATTTCAATTTAATTATAACTTCAACTTAATAATTTCGAGCTTAATTATAATTTCAAACTCAATTATAATTTCAAATTTATTCATTAAATGACTTCAAACTTAAAAATTTCATAACTCAATTATTACCAATTACAGATTATTTATTAATAATTCCGAATTTAATTATTAGATAATCAAATTTCAAACAACGTTCTTTCAACAATTACTGCGTTAAAATTTGTTTCATATTTCAATCTTTACATTTCTTCTTCATAAACATTCAAATTCGAACTTCATTTCAAACTTATTCTTTGCTCGAATAAAATCATTATTTTATTTTAAATCAAATTATTGACCAATCGGATTTATTTAATTCTCTATCCTAAGTCAAGTTCAATTTTGGGTATTTATCATTTCAACCCGATTCCAATTCCAATTCACAAATCAAAGCATAGTAAAGGGAACTTGCAGTGTGATAACAGGGATGGTATCAAAAGTAAATAAACAAGCAATAACAACAGTCCATAACAATCCAATAATTAATTCAAATAATCCCGAAATAATCGTATTAATTCGCATTGTTGTTTGTGCGAATTAAGATGATTATCTCTAGAATCTACACTATCATTTCATGTAGATTAAAGATTATTACATTACGATTTTCACTTGTCGTTCAATTTCAATTTAAATTTTTATACTGCCACAATTAATCCAACATATGTTCAAAGATTCAAAGTGTAATTTATCAAATCTACGTGTCAATTAACTTAACAATTAAAAGGGGTCATATTATTCAAATTTACTAATCAAATTCAACACATATGTCGATTCACAATTTTAAACTATTCTACGTCAAATTCAATTGCATAATATTTATCACTTAATACATTACAATTTACATCCAATATAAACAACAATCAATCAATCAATTATCAACCAAACTGTATTATCATTGCATAAATAATGACAGATAATGGTGTCAGATGTCATAGGTGAACAGATACAGGTAATAGCACATATAACAGTGTAAATAACTAACAGCAGCACATTTCAATTGTCGTTTCAATTGAAATCAGATCTAATAAATAAAAGAATATTAATCGTGAGTGATTGCTCACCTTTCGAGGCTAGAGAAAAACGGAGATGGCACGGATACGCACACTGATACGGACACTGAAATTGAGTTACGAATCCAAGCATGAATCTCAGAGCAAAGTAAGATTGGCACGAGTCGACGAACAAAACTGTTAAATAAGAATTTTTGGAATCAAATCAAAACATTCAACATAGCAACAATTACAAAACATGTCAAATGTTCAAGTCTGAAAATCCCTCTGGGTCTGACTTTCAAGTAAGAAACGGAGGACTGAAATATCTCGTATGAAGCTAAAATTTCATATACAGAAAGTAGAAAACTTAATCTTTTAAACAAAAAAAAGAATCACTGTATTCTGACGTAAGACGAAGGAGATACGATGCGTCAAACATGAACTCAGGTCGTGTTTGCAGCAGTGTAAAATAATTCTAAGTACAAAAGAATATCTGCCTGGGTCTAACTTCCAGATCCTCGACCACAAATCAAACGATGTCGAATTTTGCTGGAATTTGACATGTATAAACTAGGTAACTTAAACTCCTTTTTAAAAATAGAATCAACCCATTCCGATAAAACATGAGTGAGATATGATATTGTGAACATGAAGTCTAACTGCTGTTCAGAAAAAAGAAAAAAAATATCACCTTTATTATAACTACAACCAAGAAAACAAAGCCATGTTCACTGTATCACATATGTGCTTGCATATATGTAAGCTAAGAAAACACGTAAGATGAGTAGGCCCAGATATACATATGCAAGTTAATAAAAATATATGCAACTTTATACTTTATGAATAAACTAATTAACATATTAAAGTATAACTATATATACAAAAACTTATAAACTAGAATTATATATAGTACCTTGACAAAACACGCAAGCTAAGTGATAGGTCGAGCAGGACTATTTATATATATACGAAATATAACTACAGTAAACTATTATATATTTTTAACTAATAAATATATATACACAACTTAACTACTTTTACAAAACTACCAATCCAAAACCAAACAAAATATACTATATTTATATATAATGGACGAGCAGACTTTGAACAAGAAATATGTAAACAATATGTCTAAAATGAGTACTGACAATATATAATACTATATATAATAAAGTTTATACACACAGCGAATATTAGTATAAGCTTGTTATATGGAAACAAAGTAATTCACTTATAAAAATCATACGTACACATGCTAACCCAAAGATATAAACTGTTACAAATTTTACTGCAAAATATTAACATAGATTTTTAAATCAATTCTTTGAACATTTTATACATATCTATAATTTGTTGACTAAACTAACATATGTTCGCACTTCGCATGCAATATATATAGCAAATACAAGGCTTACATATACATGCAAGCAGATGGCTTTGCAACCCATGGTTATGCTAGGCAGGAAACAAGTCAGCCGAGGCAGAGGCGAGTTGAAGAGGAGGGTGAGGCCGAGCAAAACACGGAGGAAAGATGGAGGAACGCGATTCGAGATGAAGGTCGGTGGCGGGCCTGATGGGTTCGTTGGGCTATCTCATTGGCGTAGCTGCTACAGGAAGAGGAGAGGCTTCGGTCGGTGTTGGGAAACAAGCGACGGTCGGGCGAGAAGGAGATGGTGGAGCACGACTAGACGTGAGGGAGGTTGGGTTAGAGGCTGTCGCATGAAGTGGCTGCAAATGTTAGGGCAGGGTCAGTAAAAGTTGTGAAGCTGTGTGGTTGTCGGAGCAGTGGGGAGCGTTTGGTCCGAGAGGGATTGTAGGTGATTCAGTGTGAGGTAGGGGAGGTGAAGATATTTGGGATGAGGGCCTTTGTTTGGTTTTGAAGAAATGAGAAACTGGAGAGAAAAATAAAGGGAAGGAGGAAAGGTTTGCTGGGTAACGAATGGAAGTGATATTAATTCCTTTTTGTTTCCCAAAGCAAATGAAAAAGTGCACTGGTTATATTGATTAAGCATAAGGAATAGAGAAACAACTCACGAAGAATTCAGAAATCAATAAAAAGAAACGGCTGTTTGATTTTGGACGAGCGTGCAAGTGAATAGACACGAGAACACCAGAAGTTTTTTTTTTAAACATGTACCGGTATGACCAATCGTTTCACCGATTTCGCTGCGTATAAAAACTTCAAATCACAGAATTGAATATACCGCTGAGATCAGTACGACGAGATGATCAAAACAGTATATAAATGTCAGTGGTATGATTGAATTATAAAAATTCGAATTCTTATAATAGCGGAAAATGAATAAAAATCGCAGAAAAATAAGATCGACGGAGCCAAAGATGTCCGAATTTGAAAAAATGACAAACTGACAACATGCTCAAAAGATGATTTAGAATTTTTCTATGTAAAAATATTTTGGTTTTGAAAACGTTTTATTTTCATCGCTTTTTAACTGATTAGATTGAAGTAAATTTATGCGCGAAATAAACTTTCATATTTTCGGACGAAAATTTACCGATTGCTATGTTTAACTAGATGCATTCCAAATATCAAATTTATATTTCAAAATTTTATCGTTTAAATTCCCACAAAATTTGAATTAATACGTTATTAAAACCGTTAAAATTTACGGGTCGTTACATTCTCCCCCACTCAAAACTTTTCGTCCCCGAAAAGGAAGGAAGTAGGAGAATATGCATAACCAAAAGAAATAAACTTGAATTGCATTATAAACAATTAATTTAAACCATATAAATTTCTTTTTAAATAAATTTATATTCCCAATTTGTTTTTAAATTCATGGTTTTCATTAAATTGATTTGATTTCACAATTATCAAAGGTTTCTTTCAAATGAAATTTAAATTCAATTAATTCAAGATACTCTCTTAAGTTGATTTAATTCAATTTATTAACTTTCAAAACATTTTTCTCTATTAGTCACACCTATTATTTATTTAACTTATCGTTCTATTTATCTCCGTAAACATTATAATTAAAATTTAAGTAAATAACATTTATTATATGCACTCACATTTTTATATATAAAGACAATTTATATTGTATATTATCTAATTTTCTTAAATTAACAATTGCAAAGATCATAAATTTGAATAGTTATTCATTTTATCATACTTTATTTAATGAATATAATTCTTCTTCAATCCAAATTATAATTAAATTTATTCTACTTAATATATCATATCACATTTATATTAAGTATATTTACATTTAATATAACTACTCAAATTTAAAAATTCCTTCGATATCATTTATATTGTATAATATTCAATTACATAATTAACTTTTGAAAATTTAGGTAAGTCATATTAAGTGCAATTAAATATTATACAAGTGAATTTCTAATTCAATTCTCTCAAGTTTAAATATTAATTCAAAATTTTGGTTTCATTTATAATTGAAATCGACTTTTACCCAAATTTTAAGAATTATATTCCCGATTATCTTCAAACAATTTAGAAATAAATATATATGGACATTATATCCGATCAAATCTGAATCAAATACTTATATATATATATATATTTTAAATCGTGTTGTACTTTAAAAATTTCAAATCAAATTCATTTCAAAAACCAGAGTGTAGCAAGCTACTGATGTCTCTCCACTTCGAAACTCGAAAATGAATGTCGATGATGCGGCCGCCATCACCGAAATTATTTTCCAGCGACAAAAGAGAAGAGCACTAATTTAATCATTTAAAAAAAAAATTTGAAATTGATTTTAATTTGAAAATATTTTAAACTATACACTTTAAAACTTTCAAATCAAAGTTTGAAGTCACCTAAAATTAAATTCTCAATTTCTAATTTAAATACATTTCAAATTCCTAATCAAATTATAACCAAATTTTATAAATTCATTTATTTTATGAAATAGTCAATGATTTATAAACAATAAATGAAAATTAAATATTATCATTTCGTATAACAATTTACTAACAATTTAATTTCAGACAAAAATTTATACTTGTATAATCATATAAAATTATTTATTTACCCAATTTGAAAACAATATTGTGTCGGTTTGCTCTGTTAAAGTGTTTTGGAAATCCTATCGACATCGTTGATCAGACGAATCGATCGGAAACCCAAATCAACATCAACAACTCAAATAACACAATATATTTTAAAACATTTTAAATATTAATTTACAAATATACTTCCTTGCTCGACAATACAGAAATGGATTTCAAGGCAAGGACAGAGATTCAATTTTGATGCACTCAAATCAAAGAAAATTTTGATTCGATAGTAAGTTCAAACAGAAGATGAGATAATTCAATTGACAGAATCAGGAGATGGATAAGCTTATTTAATTCACGGGCAACCTTAACCGAGTCGACCGTAATTTCAAGAATAAGATCGATGCTGAATTCCGAGGTAAATCAACATCAGATCTCAAGGGATGGAATTCAGGTATAACAAGAGATAGATAACATCGTAAACCGAGGATACAAAAATCTCCGGTAAATCGATGTCTATTGTAAAAGAGTTTCACCCCTTTTTATAAATCGATTTGAGATTGGCGAGATCGCCGACTCAATATAAAGACCATTCGAAGTGGAGTTATGGGATGCTCCAGAATTGAAAGAAGCCGAATGGTGAGGGCCACGAATGAATTTCGAAACCGAGGGGACGTCCCAAAATTCAAAGGAATTGAATCAAAAGGAAGAGATTGAAACTCGAATGAGAGTGATTCTGTAAATACATTTACCATATATACTAAGTTTTGCCTAGAGCTACCAAAAGCTCTGATACCAACTGTAACGACCCGCTATTTTGGACTATTCGCATCCGCACATGTCGAACTTGAATAATTCAAAATACCGAATTGTTAATTTAAATTTGAATTTGGCAAAACTCAGATATACAGTAAATAAATAATCACACAATCACAGACACAGAGTAATAATATGCAGCGGAAGTAAAAGAGATAGTAGTTCATGAAGCTACTATATAAATATATAAGATACATCAGAGTTAAATAAGTTACAACAGAAGTCTCGAATACATCAGTCAAATATAAGAATCAGAATACATCACTGGAATCATCGAATATCTGAAAGTTGGATAAATAGCCGGATCTCCAAGCGAAGCTCCAACTCCAAAGGTGAGCCTCAAATACTGGTACACTCAGTCTGACCCGAGCGTAAAGCAAAACACAAAACACTCGAGTCAGGATTAATATTCTCATATCAATAAATCCAACTCAAGTGAAATAGCAATCGAAATACAAGTAACTCAAAGGATATTGGAATCACCATCCTCTAAGGATCCGTTAAACTATCTACTATATAGTAGTGTACGCTAAATAGATAGTGTCTATTAGTAATATAAATATCAAAATAGTGTTAAGGCGTTACCATTATCCCCCTTAACACATTTTATAAATGTCATAGTCTATACAGCACTGTAAACTCCACCGTAAACTGGTGGGATATCAGGGAGTACTCCATAGGTATAACACAAAACAAATTCGTAGTGGTCGCGTATATCGGGATACAAGTATGACAAGGCACATGAGGCAATACCCAAGGTAGTGAAACTACCGTTCGCCTGATCCGGACTGGTGAGAACGCATCGCCGCAGCGATCGCAACACCGCGAAACAACACTCCTGAAAAGTACGAGGGTGCACCAATCGATAACAAATAATGAGTAATATTCGAAGAAGTGTGTTCGCTCGAGGTGGCTAACCCCATTTGGCCCGGCACGGCTCCTGATTTTAGTCATTTCCAATTTTTGACACAAGTATCAAGGCTATCCATTATCGTTCTCTTTCTTCAGTCATCACGTACATCATTCCAACCACTTCATTCTGGATCATCACTTCGCGTATAGTTATTTAAGTGGTTTCGGTTTAGATAGAGAGTATATCCATAACCGATTCCGGTTTCTTTAATAACTTTCGTAATTTTTTACACCGATTGGTCGTTTAATATATTTCAAAACAAATCAATTTCAATTTCAATTCGAATTTACACATAACATTTCATTCGTCTTCTATATCAATTTCCAAAATTTACGATTCAAAGCTTCCAAATCACCAATTCAAAATCTTACCATTAAATTTCAACTTTTATTTAAAACAATTCAAATATTGATTCAAGTTCGTATATAAATTTCATTCCGAAATCTTTTAAATTAATTTAATTTAACATTCAAATCAATTTAAACTCATTTATCGATTCCATTCAATATTCGTTAAGTTGCTTTATCATTCAAACAATTTCTATTAAATTTCCAATTCGTTAAATCAATTTCTTAAGTTCAACTTCATTTATCAACTTACAAGTTAAGTTCAATTAGATTCGTCCAATCAATTCTTTAAATTGCAAGTCTTACGTAATTTCGATAAATCACATTCATTTCAATAAATAACAATTTATTTCTTGTTAAAGGAATTCAATTTTCACTTATTTATTGACTTCGTTACAAATTTCAATTTAATTAATAAAGAACTAAATTTCACATAATCGAGAAGTTTCAATTTCGCTTATTAACCTACTTAAATAAATTTCCAAAACTTTAATAAATAAAGAAACTCAATTTCATTTATTAACGAAGTTCGAATTCACTTATTCAAAGTTCAATTTCTTTTATCAAAGAATCCAATTTTCGTTCAATTATCAAATGATTCAATCTTTCAATTATTAAATAATTTAAATCTTAATTATTAATAATTTCAAACTTAATAATTTCAAACTTGATTATAAATTCAACTTAATTATTAAACCATTTCAAACTTAATTCAGTTCAAACTTAATCGTCAAATCATTTCAATTTAATTATAACTTCAACTTAATAATTTCGAGCTTAATTATAATTTCAAACTCAATTATAATTTCAAATTTATTCATTAAATGACTTCAAACTTAAAAATTTCATAACTCAATTATTACCAATTACAGATTATTTATTAATAATTCCGAATTTAATTATTAGATAATCAAATTTCAAACAACGTTCTTTCAACAATTACTGCGTTAAAATTTGTTTCATATTTCAATCTTTACATTTCTTCTTCATAAACATTCAAATTCGAACTTCATTTCAAACTTATTCTTTGCTCGAATAAAATCATTATTTTATTTTAAATCAAATTATTGACCAATCGGATTTATTTAATTCTCTATCCTAAGTCAAGTTCAATTTTGGGTATTTATCATTTCAACCCGATTCCAATTCCAATTCACAAATCAAAGCATAGTAAAGGGAACTTGCAGTGTGATAACAGGGATGGTATCAAAAGTAAATAAACAAGCAATAACAACAGTCCATAACAATCCAATAATTAATTCAAATAATCCCGAAATAATCGTATTAATTCGCATTGTTGTTTGTGCGAATTAAGATGATTATCTCTAGAATCTACACTATCATTTCATGTAGATTAAAGATTATTACATTACGATTTTCACTTGTCGTTCAATTTCAATTTAAATTTTTATACTGCCACAATTAATCCAACATATGTTCAAAGATTCAAAGTGTAATTTATCAAATCTACGTGTCAATTAACTTAACAATTAAAAGGGGTCATATTATTCAAATTTACTAATCAAATTCAACACATATGTCGATTCACAATTTTAAACTATTCTACGTCAAATTCAATTGCATAATATTTATCACTTAATACATTACAATTTACATCCAATATAAACAACAATCAATCAATCAATTATCAACCAAACTGTATTATCATTGCATAAATAATGACAGATAATGGTGTCAGATGTCATAGGTGAACAGATACAGGTAATAGCACATATAACAGTGTAAATAACTAACAGCAGCACATTTCAATTGTCGTTTCAATTGAAATCAGATCTAATAAATAAAAGAATATTAATCGTGAGTGATTGCTCACCTTTCGAGGCTAGAGAAAAACGGAGATGGCACGGATACGCACACTGATACGGACACTGAAATTGAGTTACGAATCCAAGCATGAATCTCAGAGCAAAGTAAGATTGGCACGAGTCGACGAACAAAACTGTTAAATAAGAATTTTTGGAATCAAATCAAAACATTCAACATAGCAACAATTACAAAACATGTCAAATGTTCAAGTCTGAAAATCCCTCTGGGTCTGACTTTCAAGTAAGAAACGGAGGACTGAAATATCTCGTATGAAGCTAAAATTTCATATACAGAAAGTAGAAAACTTAATCTTTTAAACAAAAAAAAGAATCACTGTATTCTGACGTAAGACGAAGGAGATACGATGCGTCAAACATGAACTCAGGTCGTGTTTGCAGCAGTGTAAAATAATTCTAAGTACAAAAGAATATCTGCCTGGGTCTAACTTCCAGATCCTCGACCACAAATCAAACGATGTCGAATTTTGCTGGAATTTGACATGTATAAACTAGGTAACTTAAACTCCTTTTTAAAAATAGAATCAACCCATTCCGATAAAACATGAGTGAGATATGATATTGTGAACATGAAGTCTAACTGCTGTTCAGAAAAAAGAAAAAAAATATCACCTTTATTATAACTACAACCAAGAAAACAAAGCCATGTTCACTGTATCACATATGTGCTTGCATATATGTAAGCTAAGAAAACACGTAAGATGAGTAGGCCCAGATATACATATGCAAGTTAATAAAAATATATGCAACTTTATACTTTATGAATAAACTAATTAACATATTAAAGTATAACTATATATACAAAAACTTATAAACTAGAATTATATATAGTACCTTGACAAAACACGCAAGCTAAGTGATAGGTCGAGCAGGACTATTTATATATATACGAAATATAACTACAGTAAACTATTATATATTTTTAACTAATAAATATATATACACAACTTAACTACTTTTACAAAACTACCAATCCAAAACCAAACAAAATATACTATATTTATATATAATGGACGAGCAGACTTTGAACAAGAAATATGTAAACAATATGTCTAAAATGAGTACTGACAATATATAATACTATATATAATAAAGTTTATACACACAGCGAATATTAGTATAAGCTTGTTATATGGAAACAAAGTAATTCACTTATAAAAATCATACGTACACATGCTAACCCAAAGATATAAACTGTTACAAATTTTACTGCAAAATATTAACATAGATTTTTAAATCAATTCTTTGAACATTTTATACATATCTATAATTTGTTGACTAAACTAACATATGTTCGCACTTCGCATGCAATATATATAGCAAATACAAGGCTTACATATACATGCAAGCAGATGGCTTTGCAACCCATGGTTATGCTAGGCAGGAAACAAGTCAGCCGAGGCAGAGGCGAGTTGAAGAGGAGGGTGAGGCCGAGCAAAACACGGAGGAAAGATGGAGGAACGCGATTCGAGATGAAGGTCGGTGGCGGGCCTGATGGGTTCGTTGGGCTATCTCATTGGCGTAGCTGCTACAGGAAGAGGAGAGGCTTCGGTCGGTGTTGGGAAACAAGCGACGGTCGGGCGAGAAGGAGATGGTGGAGCACGACTAGACGTGAGGGAGGTTGGGTTAGAGGCTGTCGCATGAAGTGGCTGCAAATGTTAGGGCAGGGTCAGTAAAAGTTGTGAAGCTGTGTGGTTGTCGGAGCAGTGGGGAGCGTTTGGTCCGAGAGGGATTGTAGGTGATTCAGTGTGAGGTAGGGGAGGTGAAGATATTTGGGATGAGGGCCTTTGTTTGGTTTTGAAGAAATGAGAAACTGGAGAGAAAAATAAAGGGAAGGAGGAAAGGTTTGCTGGGTAACGAATGGAAGTGATATTAATTCCTTTTTGTTTCCCAAAGCAAATGAAAAAGTGCACTGGTTATATTGATTAAGCATAAGGAATAGAGAAACAACTCACGAAGAATTCAGAAATCAATAAAAAGAAACGGCTGTTTGATTTTGGACGAGCGTGCAAGTGAATAGACACGAGAACACCAGAAGTTTTTTTTTTAAACATGTACCGGTATGACCAATCGTTTCACCGATTTCGCTGCGTATAAAAACTTCAAATCACAGAATTGAATATACCGCTGAGATCAGTACGACGAGATGATCAAAACAGTATATAAATGTCAGTGGTATGATTGAATTATAAAAATTCGAATTCTTATAATAGCGGAAAATGAATAAAAATCGCAGAAAAATAAGATCGACGGAGCCAAAGATGTCCGAATTTGAAAAAATGACAAACTGACAACATGCTCAAAAGATGATTTAGAATTTTTCTATGTAAAAATATTTTGGTTTTGAAAACGTTTTATTTTCATCGCTTTTTAACTGATTAGATTGAAGTAAATTTATGCGCGAAATAAACTTTCATATTTTCGGACGAAAATTTACCGATTGCTATGTTTAACTAGATGCATTCCAAATATCAAATTTATATTTCAAAATTTTATCGTTTAAATTCCCACAAAATTTGAATTAATACGTTATTAAAACCGTTAAAATTTACGGGTCGTTACACAAGGGGTAGGAGCCGCGGTGTTGGGACCGTCATATCAAAGACTAATATTAAGGCTTCTGCTATTGCACATAAACGATTGAAACATGTTTGTGGAGACAATGCTGAGTTGAAAATGAGGATGGGAAGTTTGGAGGGTACGGTGGGAAGTTTGGAGAGTACAGTAGGAAATTTCTCTGGGCAAATGGAGCTTCTGATCAACATGGTGGGAAACATAGAACAAGGAGAACGCAACACACAACTCAATGCTTCTAAATTCGTTGTTTCTCAATCCCAGGATACGACCAATGTGGTGAACAATCAAAAATGTGAAATCCTCAACTCTGATCTAGACATAATAGCAACAGGTATTTATTAGTTGCTTTTTATTCTTACTTGTATTCGATGCAGTTATTTTGTTGGATAGATCTAGACAATAAATTTTATTGCAATAGGTACTGTATGTCGAGATTCTACATCGTCCAAAATCCATGGTTAATCTGTACCATCCACACATGAAAAATTGGTTTTGGACAATATACTGCTACCAGATGAGAGAACCAACAAAATAAATCATCAATTTGCAGAGACCTTTGTTGATGTTGGAGTGGGTGGGTATGTGTGCCATCCGAAGATTATGATTCGATATCTTTAGCAGGTATGTAAGCTCATCCAAAAATTATTTATCTGGTTTTTGATTATATGCCATCCAAAAATTATTTATCTTTAACATGCCATTCCTTAGTAGCAAAGTGTATGTCCGTATCCAATATATCTTTCTTACAAGTATGGTGCAAGGATACATATATGCACTGTATACTAATTAACATTTGAAAGCTAAAAGTCTGCAAGGATACAAATTGCTGTTGTTTGGAGTAAGATGACAGGCAGAGTTTTATAGGGTTTGCGTTGTATGAGGTGAATGAGAATGTTGTTGTTTTCTGAATGAATGTTGACAAAGGAGTGTGAGGAATTGGAAGTGAGGGGATTGATGTACTGGTGGCAGTGGCAGATGTCAGGTGACTAGACAGAGGGTTATAGGCACTAGAAGTGGTTATGGGAAGGACTGCAGTTTTGTATTGAGGTGCAGTTTTGTATTGCAGAAGTGGTATTGTAGAAGTGCGGCAATGGTTTGAACTGGGTAGTTGAATGAAGTAATGCTAGTGATGGACTGATTGATTGGAAATTTGTGACTGCAAGTTGTTTTTGAATTGCTATGCAGGTGAGTCAATGTTTGCAGCGTTGGCTGTATTTGCAATTTGAGGTTGTATATGCAGTGGCAATTTGAGTTGTATATGCAGTGTTGATTGTAACTGCAGCAATTTGAGGTGAATCAATTTTTTCGATTTGAGTTGTATGGAATTTGGAGTGGTATGTGAGATGAATGGTAGTGAATGGGTATGAGGAGAGGTCAGATGATGGATGTGACAGGGGAATGTCAGATGCACAGAAGGCAGATATGTCCAGTGTTGTATGCAGATATGTGAAATGCAATGAAATGGGATGTAGCGAAATGTTTGTGAGTTTATAAATTTGATGTGCAGTAGAGGGAAAGAAGTTTTGATGTGCAGTAGGCATAATAGACAGAAAGAAGTTTTGTAAGTTTAGAAATTTGTTGTGCATTAAGGGGAAATGAATGTTTGTGAGTGTTAACAGAAGTGGGGGAAGTAGTGATCGCTAGTAGTGGAGTTATAATGTTGATGCAGTGCAACAGAGGAGGAATGGTTCGGGGCAGTGGGTGGTGACTGGTTGAAAGCAGTAAGAACTGTTGCTTTCTTCTGCTCTATGCCTGTTACATTCCAGCTATAGTCGAACTAGATTGATGTTATATAGGTTTTTACCTAAGCTGTTGATACCTTGTATTCTGTTAGTTTAAACTTATATTACCGATTCAATAATATTAAAAAAAACCAGGGCTCATTTTGGATGCGTTTTTACAGATAGTTGAAAGAGTCCGAGTCTGGGGTAAGCTTGGTGATCTGGATGCATATGAGATTGAAGGAGGTGAAACAAAATATGAAATACTTCAAAATCTTGCAAAGTTCCAGTTTTCTTGTGTATGCAACATGGAAGTTCATATTATATTTATTTTTGCTGAGAAAGTGTTGTTGTATAAAACTTCAAAGTCTTGCAGAGTTCCAGTTTTCTTGTTGTATATTATAACATATATGAGCAACATCTTTTCTAGTTATTTTGTATAATACTGCTATTATATAATATTGACCATATTTTGTATAATACTGCTTCTATTGTAATCCAACTATTGTCGTATCTATTTCTGCTTTAAATACTGCTTCTATTGTATAATACTGCATCTATGCTATTGTAATTCACGGCTATGAGCTGTGTGAATTAGATACTGCTTTTATTGTATTATATTGCATCTACGGTATTGCAATTTATGGTCATGAGCTTTGTGAATTAGATACGACTTATTGCTGTATCTATTACATCAATTAGATATGGTCAAAAGCCGTATCTAATTCATGTGCTTAGTATACGAAATAGATACGGCCATGGACCGTATCTAATTGGAGAATTAGATACGGTCGATGGCCGTATCTAACTAGAGAATTAGATACGGTCTATGGCCGTATCTAATTAGAGAATTAGATATGGTCGATGGCCGTATCTAATTAAAGAATTAGATACGGTACACGCTTTCTTTTGATACGGCTTACGGCCGTGCCTAATTGCTTTAGATACGGCCCTAAGCACTGCCTAATTCGCCTTTCTGGTGTAGTGTCTACAACAATACTGTAGCCAAACCGATTGCACAAGCATTGTTATACACCACCAAATTCTGATTCCCTTCAAATATGATCAAGATATAAGCATTTGGCAACAAGCTCTTCAGCTCCTAAAATGACCCTTCACACTTATCAGCCCATATGAACCTCTTGTTTTTTCTAGTCAAATTAGTTAAGGGTCCTGTTGTACGCGAGAAACACTTAACGAATCTGCAATATTAGCTAGCCAATCCATAGAAACATCCTATTTCTGTTACCATCCCTGGCCTCATCCAATCACTTATAGTTTCTATCTTCGATGAATCCAATGCTAATCCATTCTCCAAAACAACATGACAAAGAAACTTAACCTCCCATTTTCAAAATGACACTTGAAAAACGTTACCCTTTAATTTTTGCTATCTCAATGTATCTAACACTTATCTAAGACTTAATAGTGTTCCTCATCCTTAGAATAAACTAAATATCATCGATGAAGAACAATATGAATCTAACTAATTGACAATAAAAGATTCGATTCATAAGATCTACAAAAAATGAAGGGGCATTGGTCAGTCCAAAAGGCATAACTAACCACTCATATGGACCGTATCTAGTTCTAAATATGGTAAAAGGAAAATTATCCTCAACTACCCTCCGTTAATGGAATCCTGTTGCCAAATCTACTATTGCAGTACTCTTTCTCCACTCAATTGGTCAAGCAAGTCATCTATCCTAGTTAATGATAATAATTCTTCATTGCTAACTCATTCAACTTTCAATAATCAATATACATCCATAATGACCCATATGACTTCTTTACAAATACCGTGGATGCTCCCAGCCGTGAACTTTCAGGCCTAAATGAAACTCTTATGCTCAAGCGCCCCTACTTGCTTCTTCAGTTCATCCGTTTCATTGGATGGCATTCTACTAACTGGTCTACTAACGGTTTTCCTCTCAACATAATGTCTATTCGAAATTCAATCAATTTTCTAAGTGGTAGTCTTGCTACGTTCTAAAACATTAGAAAATTCTAGAACTACTAATACTTTGCTAATCTCATCCTCCCGATCTTCCATTACACACAATATCAAGCCTAACTTATCTTTCATTACGTCCAATGCTAGCATGATCCTTGCTCCATGCATTGACTTTCATAAGTGAAAATTCTATTGGCATAATAGATCCTAACATCATTATGCATTAACTAATCCATACACAAAATTATCTCATACCCAATGAAGCTAAACACATTTGAGTAGCAAACAAACACATGTCTATGGAAAGCAAACTCAAGGTCCTTGCATCTCAATCCGAGAGTGGTATATCCACCGATGGGATTAATCACATCCAAGGACATAATCAAATAGGTAATATGTAATCCTAACCTATCAGCCAAATCTTACGAAATGAAAGTTTATGTAGTACTTGTATCAAACAGAAATCTAACCGTTATACTGGAAATCATAATCATACCTTCATGCACTCCCTTCCGTTTTTCTTCAACAATCGGTCCAAATGGTGGTTCCTCCAAAGCATAAACCTTTACCTACTTTACGACCTTCTTATAGCTAGGCTTATTACAGTTAAATCCCTTAGCCATATCCTTGTTTTCTAGTTGGGTATAGTAGAATAGTGTCCCTTTGGACCATGGTTGAAACAAGTAACATCTTCCATATTCAGCATCTAATTTCTTCCTCCTATAGTCTTTCCTCCCTTTTGATTCTCACCTCTCTTTTGATACAGATTGAATATTCTCTTCTACCCACCCTTGGGTCTAATATCAACTCTTTTCTCCTTTTGAGACAAGTGATCGTATCTTATTTCCATTTCAATAACCATATCAAAAGGAGCCAACAAGTGCGCCATCACCTTATGATTCACCCACTTCCTTAGACCTTCAATAAATTTCTCGTTTTTCTTCAGTAGGTAATTTATATGTTCCCTCCCATACTTTGACCAAGCATTAAAGCAATGAATATACTCTGCCAAAGTCATCTTTCCTTACTTCATGTCAAGGAACTCCCCACACAAGTACTCTTTAATGATTTAGGTATAAATCGAGTTTCGAATCACTCCTTAAACTGTTCCCTAGTTATTTCCTCTTTTGGAACTTCAGCAATAGCCTTCTACCAATCTAAAGCATCCTCTTGAAGCTAAGTATCGTCACAAACAAAGTCTCCAAAGATGCACTCACACACTTTCAACCAATTTGACACCTTTAAATAAGACTCCTTCCCTATAGATACCTTTCCTCTTTAGCTCTTGTCATCTTGGTTCACCTTTGAAAAGTCTACTCCTCTAGCCACCACTGTTCTCGACTCAACAACTTCAGCTAGATGCTGCCTCATCATTTTTTCATAAACCGATATAACAAAGCATCCATATACATTACTCTAGTAGTGGGATTAGCCATTTGGGCATCGACTTTGACATGAACCATTTATGCTTCTTCCCCTCCTTGGCCATTAGATCTCATACTAGAAGTTCGCCTACTAGCATTTGCTCTTGCACATCCTGTAGTTAAACGTTTGCTATGTAGATACATTCTTGCTTTCTACTTAAGCAAGTGTTTGTATGAAATTAAAGTAGAGACAGTGAGAGTGCAATAATAGAAAGATAGACATATCCAGCTGTTTGCGCCAAAAATGGTCACAAACCCCAAATACCATGAAAGCACCGGTGTATGTACACAAATCAGCGATATTCAAGCACAAATATCAGATCTCAGCAAATAACAAGCAATAATCCAAAAGTAATGAACAGAGACACAAGGTTTATAGTGGTTCGGCTATCTCCGGCCTATGTCCACTCCAAATTTTTTTTATCCTTTATTGATTATCCTTGTTGATTACAGATGATTACAGTAGTAGCGATGAATTTCGAATACAATTGCTGCATTGCCATCATAATTTCCCCAATATTTTTATATAGTAAAGAATGGTTTCGAAAGAGTTACTTTCGTTTATGTTTTCTTTAACACAAATGAAATTTTAAAAAATAAACCCAATGATGTCGAAAGGGGGACTTTTAATGCTTTAGGAAGAGATACTTCCAATGGTTTCGAAGCTATGCTTCTAATAATTAATAAGAAACACTTTATTATATTCGAAAGGTTTCGAAAGAAGGATTTTAAAGTGTTTTTAAAGGCAGAAGCCTAATGTTTTGAAAAGGGATATATGCGTTCGAAGGATGCTATCCAGTGAGGTCGAAAGCAAAGTTTCAAAGGTTTTAAAATTATAGTTTCCAAAACAAATAACCTAATCTTATTTAAAAAGCAAAACCATGGCATATTAATAGACAAAGTCTTTTAAAATGGAATTATGAAGAAGTCTAAATGGGTTAAAGGAATTAACCAAGTTATATTGTTTACTTCTTCATATATGTATAGATTCATTTTGTAATGAATCCAAAAACTATACTTTGGAAAAAGGGAGAATAAGCACTTGGATTGACCTAGTAGTGAATAAATAAAAGATATTGACAGGGGCTAATAAGTTAATAGTAAGCCTATGAAAACGCTGTAAGGGAAAGATATTAACAGCGACCAATAAGTTAACCGCAAGCCCATGATAACTGTAAAGATATTAGTAGAGGCCAATAGGTTAACAGTAAGCCCATGTAAACTGTAAATGGCAGGGGCCAATAGGTTCATAGCTATCCCATGAAAACTATGTATAATTAAAGATGTCAGTTAGACAGGTTTATAGTAATCCCATGAAAACTATATCCGGATAAGGAAATGAAATATTTACAGATAGTCAATTGGTTCCTAGTTAGCCCATGAAAACTAGGGTGAAAGAAAATTATTGGCTGTTAGTCAATAGGTTCCTAGTCGGCCTATAAAAACTAGGATAAAAAAATGATATTGGAGGTACCAATAGGTTCAAATTAATCCTATGAAAACTATATAATTGGACAAGGAGTCATTAAAAGTTTAACCGGTTATTAGTTAGCCCATGAAAACTATTAGGTTAATAGTAATCGTAGAAACTATAATTATGACAGATAGTAAAAATGAATTGGGGAAGAGTAATCCAGAATTGATTCGATTATTTTGCATATCATCACATAATAATGTTTTGAATTGAATTAACCATTGTGGATGCAGGGGCATATAAAATGGTTTATAAAGATTTTAAGATAGTAGTGGGAGGATGCCCGTTCCGCTAAGCGGCATGGTCTCACTAGATATCTAAATGATTTGAGATGGTATATTATTATTCAT
Organism: Allium cepa; assembly: GCA_030765085.1. Taxonomy (NCBI): domain Eukaryota; kingdom Viridiplantae; phylum Streptophyta; class Magnoliopsida; order Asparagales; family Amaryllidaceae; genus Allium; species Allium cepa. The sequence goes on from CM060931.1 coordinate 450,729,090, forward strand.
ACCAAACTTTATGTATTGCTCGAAGTTTATGCTTTTCCCTTGAACTCTCGAGTACTCAATTGATTTTGAGTAGTTTGAGATTTAAGGTTTTAAGGCATCCCTTAAGAAGAAAAAGCTTCCGGATCCATGTAGAAGGCGTGTAGTTATTTAAGTTCTTTCTCATGTGATTTCGCTATGTTGTTTTGTTATGGAAAAGTTGTTTATTGCCTATTATACACTTTGATCTAAGAGGGCATCTTCATATGTCGCTCTAGGAGTATGTTGTAATAATCATATTTTTCAGAACGTGGTTAACGTTATGGGATTGTGTAAAGAATGTTGAAATGAGTTTGGAATGGAACGTGAAAGTTGTTTTGAAATTTTCAACTTTTCCATATCTATATGCTTCTGGTAATCAATTTATTTAACATTACCGTATTTGGTTGCTGAGGATTAATAACTACGGATGATTGCAGCATCTGTAGCCGTTAGTTTTGGGCCTCCAAGTGGGGGATGTTACAAGCTACCTCTAGCGGACTCACTTCTTCGTATTACCCTCTTGACTTTGAAACTTGATTGGTGCACACCTTTGGATTTTGGGAGTGTTGGACGCAGTGGGCCGTTAGGGGTTACCACCAGTCAGACGACTCAAATTAGTAGTATCCTACTTTGGGCATTGCTTCACATGCTTTGTCATACTTTTATCCTTATACGTGCCTACTACGATTTTGTTTTCGCATTGTACCTATAGGGGACTCATTGGCTACCGACGTTACTGGTTATGTTACAGAACCTACATACAGTACCTGCTTAAAAATGTGTTAATGGGAATTAACGTAAAGTCTTAAAGTTAGGAAAAATATTTATTTTATTAGTAGAAATTATATATATAACATATCCTACTACATATAGATAGTTTGACGGATCCTAAAGAGATGGAAAATCCTGTAACTTCTCTTAAGTTATTGCACTCACGTTATACACTTGATAGGAGATGGAAAAATCCCGTAAACATCTCTGAAGCTATTACACTTATATTAACTTGTTATTGATTTAACTTCCATAACAATTTTTAGTTTGACTCGAGTGTTTTGTCTTTTCATTACGCTCGGGTTAGCCCGGGTATTTCAGTGTTTTAAGACATTATTCCATAAAGATGAAGATGGAGTTTCTAGTCCTTATTTACTACCATTATTCCACTGAATTATTTTGGTATGTTTGTTGCTTATACTTTGGTTATGTTGTAAAAAGTGAAATCAAATGTATATTGTAAAACAGCTTTATAAACTATTTATTTGATTATATTTTGTCATTCCGCTGCAAGATTTCATGTTTTGCTTTCCTTCTTTTCTCATGTATTTCTTATCAAACCCCATTGACAATCCACCCTTTTGAATGGTTTGAGTTAGACATGTGTGGTTTATTGTTGACTTGAATCATCTAAAAAGGTTAATCAACAAAGTTGGTATCAGAGCTTTGGTTAAGGGATATCTTAGCCTGTTGGGGGTTAAACTCGTTAGAGATAGGGTTAGTAATACACTAGAATGAGTTTGATTGTATATATAGGAGGGAACATATTTTTTAGTGCTATAAAAATGTTTTTGTATCATGTTAATTTGTTCTGTTGAGTATTTATGAATTTTTATCGGTACATAGGACGCTATGGCATTGGTAGGGATTCATAAATACTTAGACAGGGCAAACTGACACAATATTGTTTTTAAAATTGGTAGATGAAATAATTTTACCAATTATTATATTTTGTATTTAAAAGAATAATTTTTCATAAATTATTATTGTTATTTTGGTGTGTTGTTTGTTAGGAAATGATAATATTTTTTGTTATCATTTATTGTTGGTTAGTCAAGGTTCTTAAAAACCATTGACTTTGTGTGTTATAAGAAAATGATAAAGAATGCTTTAAAGGAATTTTGGATATAATATATTGGATATAAATATTAATATTATTTGGAAGTATTTTTGGATATAAATATTTTCAATGAGATTTGAAAGAAATGTTTTAAAGGAATTTTAAAGAAAATAAGTTCTGTACTTACCTCTTCTGTCGTTGGAAAAACATTTCGGTGATAACCGCGGCATCATCGACTTTCATTTTCGAGTTTCAAAGTGGGAAAACTCCTATAGTAACTTTGCTACACATTTATTTTGATAAACAAATTTTGATTTAAATTTCCTATGTATGATTTGATACATAAAATGATATAAGTATATATTATTTCAAGATGATTTGAAATGAAATCTGGTATTTAGTTTTTAATTTTTTTGTTAATCAGTGACTTTTAATTATTGAAATGAAATTGGAATTTTCGATGAGTTTAAAGGGTTGGAACTTTCAAATTGAAATCTAAAATTAAAGCTAAGTATTTAATGAAAATATAAAAATTAAAGTTTTATAAGTTGTAAATTAAAAGATAATGGAACAACACACAGGTAACAACTTAAGTAATAAAAAAATTCAAAATGAAATTATGTCCATACATAAATAAAGAATTAAGATGTATAAGGAATGTTATAAACTTAAGTTAATGTTTTGAAGTGCTTGATAATTAAATTAAATAGTAAAAAGTGAATGCTATTTTAGTAAATGATTATAAACTTAAGAAATGTTGAAATGATTCATAAATAAAATTATTATTAAATGATACTCTATATGAGGGAATGAATGTGAATTAAAAATTAGGTGAACTTAAATAATGCTTCATTAGTGAATATTAATATTGAATTGAAACCAAGTTACGTAATAATAAATGTAAATTGAACAACAAGAAACTTAAGTAATACTTTAAGAATGCATTCATTAACCCATTCAAATATTGAATGTGAAATAATCTATGTAAGTAAATGAACGTAAATTAATAAAAGATGATCTTGTATGAATGAATGAATGAGTAAATGAAAAGAAAATACGTGCAAAAATAGACCAACAGAAAAAAATACGTAAGTTGTGCGTTGATCATTTTATTCGCATAACAGTTTTGATCCAGATTCGAAAACATGATTTAAGGTAATACACAACATTCCGAATAAAGATTTTTCGCTCGATTCTTGACGCCAAACATTTGATACGAATTTTTAATTGATTTTTAGTTTTCTATCATTGTTTATAGCTATAAAAGGAAAATGGAAATTTCTAATCAAGAAATCGGATCAAAATCCACAACTAGAGTGGTCGAGTTAACAACACTAGTTCGGAAGTGAAATATGTGTATTCAAAGAAGCGACCAGAATTGATATTGTGAACAAACGATATATGTACATCGTAAAAACTTAAATAATATTAAAATTCTACATTGTTTTCTTATGGAAAGTTTGGAAAATGACACTCCAAATCGTTGAGGTGTATGAATAATTTGTTGAGTAATTATCTAAGGCTGTTGAGCATGAGGTACACTTAGTAGTTATTTATCACCCTTGTGCAATGAAAAGTCTCTGAACCTGAACAAACTATTAGTTTTTGATTGCTATGGATGTGTAATGGATTCTTTTATTGCATATAATGGTCGTACTGCTTTTGTTTGCATATGATTATTATATATTGTGTGTTGCGTGTAATATTAATTGAAACAACCAATATATTGTTCTTTTTACATAATTTTAACTCTTTTGAATTATGTAAGTAAGATGTAGGTTTATGGAAGCGATAGTTGTTGCTTTTAGTTTCATGAATAGAGCTTTGTTTGCCCAACAAATAGGTATAATTTTGGATTACGATTTTTGTAGAGGTATTTTATTGTTTTCCCATGGTTTGGGATGCTTTATTATAAAATATGTTATATACAATGTAATTATTGATATTATTATTTTCTGGACCTATCCGCACAAAGGAGATGCTGTCGAAATTTTTCGTAAATTTAGGACTTAGAAATTTTTTGTGGAAGTTGAGTTATTTTCAAATTTATGTTAAACTTAAATATGTTAGTTAAATTATTTATAAATTGACTATTTTGAATAAAATATGTCAAATTTCTTGATTCGTTCTCAAAACTTTTCGGGAGGAGACTATCACGACCCATATTTTTTATAATTAAAAATATTCCATTTAATAAGACTTTGGAATTTAGTATTGTCAAAAATAAAAATTTATGATTTATTAATGGAAAAAATTTATTAGAACATAATTTAATAATATTGATCGAATGTGATTAGCAACTGTTTTAATGTAATTTCAATCAATGGAGATAATAAAGGTTAATAAGGAATAAAATTAAATGATGTATTATAAAGAGAAATCATAGGTTATTCAATTAAATAGTTTTTTGCGTACCATAAGAAATTAATTATTTAGAACGTAAATTTATTAACCTTTGTTTGTAAGCAATAAAATTATAAATTTGTTTAAATTACCAAGATGTAACAATTGTTTTTTCCTCGTTTTATTATTTAATCCATGTTGAAATTGATTTGGAAATCAATTAAATTTAGTGTAATTAAACATTTCGATTAATATGAGCAGAGAAGTTAACTGTTGAGCGATGAGTGTAATAAATTGGAAACTTATGTTTAAATAAATTCATAAGGTATTTGTTGATTTAATAATAAGAATGTAAATCAAAATAAAAGAATTTGTTTGGAATTTAGAATATATAATGAACAGATTTTATTACTATTGTAATTTAACGTTGAAATTAATTTAATATTTAAATCTTGGATTTAAAATGGAAAATTGTATTTCAAAAGATTATTAATCCCTATTTAATCGAGGATGATGATAGGAACTTAAATTCAGAATTTAGAAGTGATCAAATCAGTTCAACAATAATTTGTTAAATTAATGTACAAAAATAAATATAATTTGATTTTGAATCTAAATAGAATATATATAATAGAATTAGGGTTTGAAATTAGATTCATCGAGTTTAAAAATATTGAAAACCTATATTTCGATATATAGGATGACCTATTTTTGTTTCGAGAACGAAACAGACTTTTCGGGCCTTTGTTACCACTTTAGCCCAATAGATCCATCCATTCCTATTCCACATTTATCTATTTATACGTTGTAATGAAAACCTAGTAGCCTTTTGTTCAATTTTCTATGCGTACAATTTCAGTTCTTATCTGTTCCTTCCCAATGGAGATTAGCCAAAATCCTAATTACTAATTTCTACTCAAATAAAAAAATTCAAACGGCTCAAACTCTATTGAATTATATGTCGTTGTGAAGCTCTCGACGAATGGAATTGGGGTCTGCAATTCGTTTTTCGATTGGAGGTTCCATTTGTCTAGAAATCGGCAATTTATTCTCGACCATTCATCAACTATGTTTGGTTTAACGGTGGATCATCGACCATTCGACGATCGGGAAGTACTAAAGCGTAGAGGCGGCCAAGATGAGTTCATCGATACAATTGGATCATGTGAAAGACACACGAGATCGCTAGATTTGGAAATGGAAGGCGAACGGCGGTAGAGCCACTAGGCATGGCCGAATGCGTCGCGCGAGCATGGATAGTGGCGGTCGGAGATGGCACACGCGGTGGTGGCTCAGGTCTTGGTGGCGGCAAGGGCAGCAACGGTGATCGGTAGTTGAAGAGAGGCGGCTGTTGCGTTACCGGTACACGGTAACGTTTGGAGATGGTGGGTTATTTACCATCTTGCCCCTATATTATTTTAATTTAAATTTTAAAATTCAAATTTCTAACATCAATAAATTTTGCACACGAATTCGAATTCGTACGCCGGTTCTTCCTTTGAACTCATATCGGAATTCCAGACAACACAAAACTGGTTTGGTTGAATTTGGGGATAGTTGAAATTTTGGGGTTTATTCGATTTCTAATAGGCTTTAAAATAAAATGTGAGTGATTTAACCCACTCACGAAATACTAAAATTTCTTATGTTAGTTGAATTGAAATCATGAAGTGATAAAAATTTATTGATTGTTGTTTGGTAATTTAAATTGAAATTTAAATTAATATTAAATTTAATTGCTAGTTAAACACCGACAATTGATAATTAACAACTATTGCGATATTTTGGTTGATTTGGATGTGGATTGTAATTAGATGTCTGTTGATCGATATGTTGGATGAATGGTTGTTTTTATTTGGACATATTTCTTTTATTACCCTATTTATTATTTGACATCTTATAAATTATCACTTGTAATAAATTGAGATGAACTAAGAAGTAGGTTGAAATGATATATACCTGTGTCATTTAATTTTGGAATGAAATTATATATGTCCACATTGTAATAAAAATTGAATTAACTGATCATTTGACCATAGGGTTGAAAATTATATATGGACACCGGATTGGCTAAACTAAACTAAAAACCTTGAATTTAAATTGGTTTAAAAGATATCGTTTTAAAGAAAATAATATTTGAGTTTATATGAATTAAATTATTTTCTAAATTCGAGCTTTGAAATGTTGAAATTGAAACTGTTAAATGAAATTATGTAAAGACTTAATTGAAATCTTAAGTTGAAATTTGAGAAATGACTTATATTTAGAGAAAGTGAATTATTTTTAAAGGGTTTTAAATTTTAATTTAAACTGTGAACTTACTTTAATGAAAATGGTTTAAATTGGTATTTCCAACGTGAAATGGATTTAGACTAAATTGTTTTGAAATGAGAATGTGAATTGGGACTTTCTGCCTTCGAATAAAACTGCTTAAATTGAATTTTGAGCAAATTTAAAAATCATTAAATTGAGGTTGACTTGATTGAAAATTTTGAATATGAAGTTGATTTGAAATGGGAAATCGAAAATTGAATTCGTTATGATTTGGAATTTGAACTTTGTCGTGAAAGAAAGAAACATTTTAATATAAACTATTTTCATATATAACTATTTTAATAATCAAATTATTTTTATTAACAACCTATTTTATTATCCAAATTTTTGGAATATTAAAACTATTTTATATTCAAAACTATTTCCAATCTTTAAATTACTTTAATTATTCCAAACTATTTCCAATGTTAAAACTATTATCCAAACAAGTTTCAATGTTCAAACTGTTTTCAATATTCAAAACCATTTTTAGTATTCAAACTGTTTTAAAGTGGGAACCACTTAGATTTAAATCATTGATTTAAATAGGAATGTTTTGATATGAAAGTATAACTTATTTTTGAATTCGTAATGATTTTGAAAGCAAATTCGATATTTCGATATGAAATCTGAGTTGTTCTTGAAATTTAGAAGAACCAACTAGTGTGAAAAATGACGTTGGTTGTTAAAGAAACCAGGGCCGAAAATTGGCACACTCTTTGTCAATACCAGAACTATTTTAACAACTGTGTACGTGGTGGATGATCCAAAATGAAGTGGTTGGATTGATGAATGTTTGTTGGATTTGAAGAAAGAGAACGATGATGGATAGACCTGGACACTTATGTCAATTGGAAATGACTAAAATAGGATGACTTGTCCTAACCATTGAGGCTAGCTACCTCTAGTGGACACACTTCTCCGTATTGACATCTTGACTTTGAAACTTGATTGGTGCGCACCTTTGGATTTTGTGGACGCGATGGCCGTTAGGTGTCACCACCAGTAAGATGACTCGAATTGGTAGTATCCTACCTTGGGCATTGCCTCACGTGCCTTGTCATACTTTTATCCTTATATGCACCCACTATGATTTTGTTTTAGTATGGTACCTATTAGGGAATCACTGTCTGCCGACGTTACTGATTGTGTTACAGGACTTGCATAGACTACCTGCATAAATATGTGTTAATGGGGATTAATGTAAAGCCTTAACGCTAGGAAAAATATTTATTTTATTAATAGAAATTACATATATAGCGTATCTTACTATAATAGATAGTTTGACGGATCCGAGATGGAAAATCCCATAACATCTCTTAAGTTATTGCATTTGCATTGTTCAATTGATAGGAGATGGAAAAATCCCATAAATCTCACTGAAGCTATTACACTCATATTTAATTGTTAGTGATTTAACTTACATAAGAAATTTTAGTTCTAACTCGAGAGTTTTGTCTTTTCATTATGCTCGGGTCAGCCTGATTATTTTAGTGTTTGAAGAATTATTCTTTAAAGATGAAGATGGAGTTGCTAGACCGTATTTTCTATTATTATTCCGCTGCATTATTTTGTTATGTTTGTTGATTGTACTCTGATTATGTTGTAAAAATTGAAATCAAATGTATATTGTAAAACGGCTTCATAACAGTTTAATTGATTATTATATTTTGTCATTCCGCTGTGAGATTCTCTGTTTCGCTTTCCTTCCTTTTTCTTATTTTTATTATCAAACTCCATTGACAATCCTTCCTTTTGAATGGTATGAGTTAGATATGTGTGGTTTATTATCGACTTGAATCATCCAAAAAGGTGGGTCGTCACAGTGAGATATGCACCAAGATACCTTATATTATACATTGAATAGTAGTACACCTATATGATGATAGTTTACATATATTGTGTTATATGCTAACTTGTAGATTATAGGGACAAGTCAGTTATGATGATACATGATGGAACTAGGCTAGTCAAAAGTGGATGAAATAGGTAGATTTCAATTTTTTCCTATTTATAGATTTATTGGGCCTATGAAGTCTAACAGGTTTATTAGATCAATCTAATATTATTTTTAAATATAATCTTTAAATTTGTTTCAAAGAATTTTTTTTATGTTAGACATATTATAATGAGTAAGCCAAATATACTCATATGTGTATAATTCATGTGCAACATAGCACATGGTGTACATAGTTAATGTATAAGTATATAGATGTCAATATATGCATCTATATAGTATACATTCATCATTTGTAGGTACAATGGTTGTCATAAAACATTTTAAACCTATATGTGAGTGCGTATGTGTATATATATCAGTGCTAACTTATATATTAAATGAAATAAATGATTTAAAATATTTGAATATATTTGAACAGTTCAATAAAAACAAATTCAATTTGAATGGTTAATAATGCATTTAAGTGGCATTAAAGAAAGAGTAAAAAGCATTTAAGTGGCAACTAAAGAGAGGAAAGTTGGAGACCTTTTGGCATTCATTTACTCTTTCTTTAGTTTGCTTTCAAAACATTTTAAACTTATGCACACATATATACATACACATATACATACATACTTATGAATATATATCAAGATTAATTTATGTATTAAATGAAACAAATAATTTAGAATATTTGAATTGATTTGACTAAGTCATTAAAACAGATTCAATTCAATGGGAAGTGGTGATTTAAGTGGCATTAAAAAAAAGAGTAAAAGGCATTTAAGTGGCAATTATAAAGAGTAAAGGCTGGAGAAGTTTTGGCATTCATTTACTCTTTCTTTTGCTTGCTCTTAAAATATTTTAAACTAATTTTCATGTGTATATGTATAACAAATTAATTTATCTGATAAATTAAATAAGCAAATTGAAATATTTGAATATATTTGACTAATTCAATAAATTAGATTCAAATTTATGCTTAAAATATCTAATTTTGCTAAGCAAATAATTTTAGGTATCAAATTGGAAACTATAAAATAGATAAAGAAAATTTAGATATACAATATATACACTCAAAATTTATTAAAATAAATGTGTAACGACTTGTAAATTCGAACAAATTTTGAAAATATTAATAATAATTGTTGACTGAAACATGGTTAGAAATAAAAAAATTCAATTATTACTATAAAATAATAATAATAAAAACAACAACAACAATATTAATAAATTTGATAGAATATAAAACATAATGATAGATAAAATTCTAAAACAAACATTCTTTAATGAAATGGAAGATGTTAACGCGCATTAGAATATAATATAATTGAATGTAATTGACAACTGTATTAATGTATTTCAATCAACTGTGACAATAAATATTACAAAAGAATGAGATAAACAATATTCTAAATATGTTACCATATAGTAAGAAATCAATTATTTGGTAACTAGATTTATACTCCATGTGTAAAAAAGTAAATTAATAGATATAAATTACTAAGTTGTAACAATTGATTTATTCCTCATCCCATTGATTAATCCGCTTTGGAATTTATTTTGTAATCAATGGAATTAAATGTAATTGAAATCTTTCAAATAAAAGGAAAGAGAACATTAATTGTAATTAATAAAGTAATAATAGAAACGTATGTTTGAATTAAAATAAAAGAGGAATTTTAGGAAATAAAAAGAAAACATATGTTTTAATTGAAATAGAAATTTGATGTAATATAAAGAACATGAAAATCGAAATAAAAGGATAAAACTTTGTCTGAATTTGTGATGATCCGGGCTTCAGCGTTCGAAAATCGACATCCAATACATTACTCGTATTCGAATGCGGGAGATTCAAACGATGGAGTCCCGTTCATTGGAGCTTATAACACATTAGATGATAACAACATAGCGGAAACAAAAAATGATTTCATTGATACACAACATGGATATAACAAAGATTACAACAAATGACCACCAACATCAAAGCACAATATTCAACGGAATACAGCGGAAACAACGGAACAACGAAAAAGATAACACAACAGGGTCTTCCCAAAGAATCCAACATATTGTGTCTTCGTTCCAAAGCTTTAAAGCTCTAATCCAAAAAGCTCAAAACCCAACAGTTTCCAAAACTAAAGACTTCCAGATCCATATTTACTATCCAAGCTAGCTCAAGAACCTACTGATATCCTAACTCTAGGCTGCCCGTGTGAAAAATTATAGGCACCCATAGTTTATGAAGGTAACAATAAACTCCGAGTCAGTCATGGGACTGGTGTGAGCAAACATAAAACAGTTGTTTGAACAAAAAGAAATCCATTCATGCTTTTAGAAAATGAAACTTCCATAAGGTCTCCTGGCACACACTCAACGCAATCGCACACATGGGGAAGGTTTCTCCTTATAATAGTCAAACATGCTTGATACGCAAAAATCCTTTTGATATTACTAATCGTGCATAGTGTGGAAAACATTTTGAAAGTATAATATTAATTTTAGCCAGCATACGTACCATTATAGTATGCCTACTATAGCTACCATGTTAAATGGCAGGTTCTACAACTAAATACATACAGGGCTCGCATTGAGTGATTGGATTTCCGACAAATGGCCAAGGCTAAAGAACTTCCTTTATCCGAAAGGGTACGCCTCTGGAGGGACGCCCCGAGAACCTAACCGGATCTCTGCCAACACAAAGCCGGGTTACCTCTGTAAGTAGGTAACTAACTGTCACGAGTATGCCATTCCCCGGTACTAACCGACCTTTATCGAGGGCCCTCAACACCAACAACCACATAAGCAAAATATCTGGACTCCATACCAGAATACCACTTTTTATCCAGAAGGAAATGCACATACCCTGAGGGGCACGACCACCATAACCTTGCCGCATCCTTTCTTGTTTCGACCATTTCCAGGGTGTGAGGTTCGATGAAGTCTCGTCCACAAAGCTACGCTTTTCATAAAAGCCATGTTTCGATCAACCAATGATCAGCACTTAGCATGCCATATTACCAAATTGGGAATATATCGCTAGTAACCATCCACTACATAACCTCTGAGCTCGTACGTCTCAGAGAAAGGTGTTAAGCTATAAGAATAAATTCTCCACCACCAAATAGAAATGTATTTGATAGAAACCAGCTTTATATCTCAAAGTGTAATGTCATACATACATCCATACAAGTCCATCCTGGGTATGAATGGAACCGAAGGCACTTCGTCCAATTAAGGATAAAGTCCTAGCAAATCCAGATATCCACAATCCCGACAGGACTCCCCAAATCTCTATACCGAAGCAACTCGGTGCAGAGACAATCAACAGGCTATCCTTTCGTTCTCGAAAATACCTGATCTTCAACCACCTTCTTCAAATGCTATCCCATTTCGTCATATCATTATTCCGAATGGGTTTTATGACTTAATGTCCTTTCCCGTCTTAACCAAATAATGAGCGCTTATTTCAAAAACATATAGATATGAATTTCCATTTTAATCTTTTAAACAAAAGATCCACCTTTAAGATTCGATGTGGTTTTCGGATAACCATTTGGAATCTGACCCCTGGTCTCATCGAAATTCAAATGTCATTTTAAAGGCAAAATTGTTTAAGTAAATAATTTTAGTTCAATTCAAAAGTTCACATTTACACAGCATTATATCACAGATAAATATTTATCACAACTCAATCCAAAACAATTCATATCACAGAACATTACATATCAGAGATATCAAACAATTCAAGGCATTCAATATAATTCATGAAAGTATGTGTGGATCGATAGATATGGAATATATATTAAACTATGCTCGGAAGCAGTTAAAAGAAGTAAAGTAAATAAGAGTAAGCACACTAGGAATTTTTATACTGGTTCGAACTCCCGTTCAACGCCCAGTCCCAGACTAACTTCTGGCTTTAACTAACAATACCCTCACTTAATCCGGAGGAATAGGTCTGAGCTGCAGAATAAACATCTGAGCAACATAACAGGATTTTTGCCTCAGCAGCCGAAGAGGACTTTCCCTTGCCTGAGCAGCAGAACAGGACTTAACAGAATATAAAAGTAGTTGACTCAATGTGTTCTGGATAACACTGATTTGTCTTTAAGATTACAAACTTCCTGTAATCAATTCCTCAAGAATGTAAAGAGTATGTGAAGATATGAAAGGAAGAATATTGCTAAGAATCAAAGTATCTGAAATATAATTCAAAGATTCAAAACAATAAAGAGTACGAATGCACTAGAATGATCACAAGAGAAAATAGAAAGAACTAGAATCAGAAATTAGTGATTATGAAGTATATGATAACTCCTATATATAGTTTTCAGAGAGGTGCAACTCTTAGTGAAGAGTTTCAGCCAAGAGAGGCATCTTTTCATGAAGTGCAACTCTTTATGGAAGAAGATGTCCATTCAGAATTTTGACAGTTATAGCCGGATCAGTCGACTGGTCTATTTTGATCAGTCGACTGAATTTGAACATTTAAAAAATATTTGATCGTTTTAAAATTAGAAAAAGAGTATACTATTGTGCATATGCACCGTCAGTCGACTGGGCATGCATAGCCAGTCGACTGGCTGTGCATATATTGCACAGTGAACTCTATTTTTTTAAGAAAAATGGAAAGCTAGAAAACTTGAGGATTGATTTTAACATATGTCTAAGACTCAACACATATAATAATTACTTTAAGCATAGAGTTGTAGTCTTGATCCTCTGATGTCTTCTTTCTGTCATATATGAGTGCATATTTTTCTTTAGCTTCTGAACCGTCTTGTCATGAATCAAAACTAGTGATTCAACATTCTCTCCCTTTTTGATTGATGACAACTTGTATATATCTTAGAGAGAAAATTTTCTCCCCCTGAATATATGATATCGTTTTCCTGCATCAAATATGTTAGTGCACATACTTTTTATCCCCCTTTGTCATCGACAAAAAGGAGACAGATGAAATAAATTTTAGTGTACAATACACAAACAGAGAAAACAGAGTACAACACTCGAAAAGTACACATAGACAAAACATAGTATCATAGCACATGAGATGAATAAAAGCATAAACAACAATAATGAGACTACTTACTACAAGTCTCATAATGTTTACTAGAGTAGTTTGCAAATTCCATCAAATCTTACCAACAATAGATAGAAGCTTACTTATCATGATCCTAGTCATATTCCTCTTCAGACATATGACACTTTCCAGGCCTTGATGTGTTTTGTCCACTACCTCTTGGTCCGCTAGTATCGCTTCCGGTGTGTTCCTCGGAAGTAGACCATGTGAATCTTGGTTCTGGTCGCTTACCATGTGCTACCGAAGAAGCAGTCATGAATGAAGAACATAAAATCGCATCCCATAGAATAGGAAAGAATCCTTTGACCTTGTCTAATTTTTAAAATACTTTTCTTGATTAATAAAAATACCATTTTCTAGTTGTTTTATTTGTAAGCCAAGAAAATAATTTAACTCACCCGTATGTGACATTTCAAATTCATTGGTCATTGTTTTAGAAAATTCTTGACAAAGTCTTTCATTTGTAGATCCAAAAATTATATCATCAACATATATTTGAATAACTAAAATATCCTTTTTATTTCTTTTAATAAACAGAGTTTGATCAACCTTTCCAAGTTCAAAACCAGAATCTATTAAATATCTTTTAAGATGATCGTAACAAGCACCTACCAAGCACGGGGTGCTTGTTTCAGACCATATAAAGCCTTTTAAGTTTATAGACATGGTTTGGAAATTATTCGTGTATGAATAATGGAGGTTGTTCAACATACAAACATTTTCTTTTGTGAAACCATTTAAAAAAGCACTTTTGAAATCCATTTGATATAATTTAAAGTTATGAAACATGCAAATGCTAGTAAGATTCCTATTGCTTCTAGTCTAGCGGCTGGAGCAAAAGTTTCTTCATAGTCAATTCCTTCTTGTTGATTTTATTCTTGAGCAACTAATCTAGCTTTATTTCTTGCAATATTTCCTTGTTCATCTGCTTTATTTTTGAAAACCCATTTTGTACCAATAACTGATTAATCACTAGGCCGTGGAACTGAATCCCAAACGTCATTTCTTTCGAATTTGTTTAGCCCTTCCTGTATAGCGATTAACCAATTTTCATCGGTAGACGCTTCTTTAATATTTTTAGGTTCAATATTAGATAGAAAAGCTACATGACCCATTTGGTTTAATTGACTCCTTGTTCTAACAGATGAATTGAGTTCTCCAATAACATTAATAGAAGGATGATCTCTTAATATTCTAGGTGGAGATCTTAATTCATTGTTATTATGATCAATGTTTTCATTATTTTCAATATTTGAAGTTTCTGTGTTTGTGATATTATCAGGGAATTCTTCATCATCTCCTATACTTAGGATTTTTTTAAAATTTTCATCGAAAGATACATGAAGTGTTTCTTCGATGATATTTGTTCTTTTATTATAAATTCGATAAGCTTTGCTTCGATCCGAATATCCTAAAAAATTCCTTCATCGGATTTTGGATCGAATTTACCAAGCTAATCTTTTATGTTTAAAGCAAAACATTTTGAACCGAAAACTTTAAAATAAGAAATATTTGGTTTTCATCCATTAAGAAGTTCATAATAAGTATTTTTAGTAAGTGGTCGAATAGAAACTCGATTCAAAACATAACAAGCTATTGCAACTACTTCAGCCCAGAAATATTTTGGTAACGTGCGTCCATTTAACAAAGTCCATGCGCATTCTTGTAAGGTTCCATTTTTTCGTTCTACAACTCCATTTTGTTGTGGAGTTCTAGGAAACGAAAAATTATGGAATATTCCATTTTCTTACAAAAATGTTCAAAGGCATTGTTTTCGAATTCAACTCCATGATCACTTCTTATGTTTTTGATTTTTAAACCTTTAAAATTTTGAATTCTTTTGAAAAAAGTTTTGAAATTATCAAAGGTATCACTTTTATTTTTCATAAAAATAGTCCAAGTATATCTAGAAAAATCATCAACAATAACAAACACATATCTATTATGATTAATGGATTGTAATTGTGTTGGTCCAAATAAATCCATATGTAGTAATTCAAGTGGTTGTTAAGTTGAAATGACCTTTTTAGATTTAAAAGATGACTTAGTTAACTTTCCTAACTGGCATGCATCACAAATATGATCAATTTTAAAATTCATTTTTGGCAGACCTTTCACTAAATCATTTTTAGAGAGCTTGTTTATAGTTTTGAAGTTAATATGACAGAATCGTTTGTGCGGTAACTAAGGATCATTTTCTTTGGCTATTAAACACATATCTGAATTATGATTTATTTTCATATTCAGGACATAGATATTTCTATCTCTATTTCCTTCAAAAATAAGATTTTGATTTTGATCTAAAATATTACATTTGTTTTCAGAAGAAGTGATTTTGAATCCTTTGTCACACAATTGGCTGATACTAAGTAAATTATGTTTTAAATTTTTGACAAGTAAAACATTTGAAATAAGAAGTAAATTTGAAACACCGTTGTTGCTCACATCGCCTTTGCCGATGATATAACCTTTGGAGTTGTCTCCAAAGGTGATGGAGCCTCCATCTGAGTAAGTAATATTTGATAGCATATCTTTGTCTCCTGTCATATGTTTTGAACAACCACTGTTGAGTATCTATTTTCCTCTTGTCTTGAGTGGGACCTAAAAATATGAGATAACATTGGTACCCACCTTTTAATAGGGTCCTAAGAGTTAAATCTTAGAAAACCAAACCCAAGAAGGCTCAGTATCCCATTTAAAAATGTAATCTTTATTTTTATGAACAGTTTCTAAAAAGATGTTTATATATTTCTTCCTAATCAAACTATTGTTTGTTTTAGGAATCCATATTTTTATAGTTTTCAAATTTGTCCTTTTTGAATTTTCTTTAGTGATTGTGGGTTTAAAATCAATTCTCCTTTTATTTTCTATTCTAGATGGAGCAATTGACTTCTTAACACAACTTAACCCCTTTTTACTTGACACTGATTGAGAATTTTCAATAATTTTAGACAATTTTTCTCTTCCTTTATTAAAGTTAGAAACATTTTTAGTAATATTCTCTAACTTATTTTTTAGCACAGTATTGTCTAGTTCAAGTAATTTTACTTTTGTTTTTAACTCATGATTTTCATAGACAAGAATAGCATTCTTTTCTTTTTGAGTTTCAATTTGTTGACTTTATAAAGTAAGTTGAGAATTAGTATTAGAGACTGATTCTTGAAGTTTTTCAAGTTCTTCCTCTAGTATTTTCTTCTCATCTTTAAGCATATCTCTTTCGAATTCTGCTTTGTTCTGATTTTCGCGAGCTTCTTTACATTTTCTTTTGAAATTTTTTAGGGTGTTCAAAAGTTTGAATTAATTTCTATTAGATCACCAAAAGTAAGATCACTAACCTCATTTTCTATGGCCATGAAGCATACATTTGCTTGTTCATTTTCATTATCGCTGTCACTGTCCGATGATGAGGAATCTGAGTTGTCCCATGTGACAGAGAATGCTTTCTTTTTGTACCTGTATTTTCTGCCCTTGTTGGAATAACTCTTCTTTAGTTCTGGACAGTTTTTCTAGATATGTCCATTCTTGTGACAGTTATAACATTCTAAAGCTGATGCAGATGGTTTGCTTGAGAAATTCTTTTTATCATTGAATCTGTTGTTCTTTCGATACTTTAAGAATTTCTTGAAATTCTTAGCAATGATTGCTAAATTCTCATCATCTGAATCTTTGTTCTCTTCTTCTTCACCCCAAAAGGCTATGTTCTTTTTGTCTTGTGCCTGTACTCTTTTAGCCTGTAAATTAACTTCATAAGACATTAGATTTCCAACCAGTTCCTTTGGTTTTATGGTAGAGATATCGTTAGCTTCTTCGATAGCTAAAACTTTTCTCTCCCATTCATCCGTGAGTGAGTTGAGGAGTTTTGACACAATATCAAAATCTATATACTTTTCTCTTAGTGATAACAATGAGTGATATATGTCTTGGAATCTAGAGTACATATCATTTATAGACTCATTTTGTTTCATTCTAAAGTTTTGAAACTGATTTTTGAGCATGGAGATTTTGCTTTGTTTGACTTTGTTAGTTCCTTCATGGGTGATTTTAAGCGTTCTCCATATTTCATGAGCAGTTTGACACATGCTAGCACGATTAAATTCATTTCTATATAGTGCACAAAATAACATGTTCATGGCTTTAGCATTGGCAGTAGCATCTAATTTTTATGTCTTTGACCAAGTGGAGTATTCTCCAGTAGGAAGAGTGTATTCATTCTGTGTGATATTCCATGATTCAAAACTATTAGATTGCATGTAGATTTTCATACGAGTAGAAAAATAATTATAGTTCAAACCAATAAAAAATGGAGGTCGTGCAGTGGATTGACCTTCAATAAAACTAGTGTTAGTGGTAGTGCTGGTGTTATTTTCCATATTAGCAAGATATCAGATAACTTTGTAACGGTTATAAGATGCCTTGCTCTAATACCAAATGAAAGTATGTGTGGATTGATAGATATGGAATATATATTAAACTAAGTTCGGAAGCAGTTAAAAGCAGTAAAGTAAATAAGAGTAAGCACACCAGGAATTTTTATGCTAGTTCAAATTCCCATTCTACGTCAGCCCTAGACTAACTTCTGGCTTTAACTAACAATACCCTCACTTAACCCAAAGGAATAGGTCTGAGCAGCAAAAGAGACACCTGAGCAACAGAATAGGATTTTTTCCCTAGCAGCCGAAGAGGGCTTTCCCTTGCTTAAGCAGCAGAACAGGACTTAACAGAATATAAAAGTAGTTGACTCAATGTGTTCTTGATAACACTGATTTGTCTTTAAGATTACAAACTTCCTGTAATCAATTCTTCAAGAATATAAAGAGTATGTGAAGATTTGAAAGGAAGAATATTGCTAAGAATCAAAGTATATGAAATATAATTCAAAGATTCAAAACAATGAAGAGTATGAATGCACTAGAATGATCACAAGAGAAAATAGAAAGAATAAGAATCAGAAATTAGTGATTATGAAGTATGTGATAACTCCTATATATAGTTTTCAGAGAGATGCAACTCTCAGTGAAGAGTTTCAGCCAAGAGAGGCATCTTTTCACGAAGTGCAACTCTTCATGGAAGAAGATGTCCATTCAGAATTTTGACAGTTGAAGCCGGATCAGTCGACTAGTCTATTTTGATCAGTCGACTGAATTAGAACATTTAAAAAATATTTGATCGTTTTAAAATTAGAAAAAGAGTACACTATTGTGCAATGCACAATCAGTCGACTGGGCATGCATAGCCAGTCGACTGGCTGTGCATATTTTGCACAGTGAATTCTGTTTTTTAAAGAAAAATGGAAAGCTAGAAAACTTGAGGATTGATTTTAACATATGCCTAAGACTCAACACATATAATAATTACTTTAAGCATAGAGCTGTAGTCTTGATCCTTTGATGTCTTCTTTTTGTCATGTATGAGTGCATATATTTCTTTAGCTTCTGAACCATCTTGTCATGAATCAAAACTAGTGATTCAACAATCCAATCATCCATAAGCAAGATTAATTAGTTGTATGATTCCTAATTAATTCAATTAGATCTCTAAATAAATTAAATTAATTACTTTAATTACTTTTAGGTCCTTCTTAATTATCATTAAGTAATTACAAATCATTTTAATAATTATAATTAATTAATCACATAATTACTTCATTAATTATCCTTTAATTACTGATTAATTACTCTTTAATAGTTAATTAATTAACCTTAATTATTAATTAATTAACCTTAATTATTAATTAATTAACCTTTAATCATTAATTAATTAACCTTTAATCATTATTTAATTAACCTTAATTTTTAACTAATTAACCTTTAATCATTATTTAATTAACCTTAATTATTAATTAATTAATTATTCTTTAATTACTTGCATTAAGTAGTTATCCTTTAAGTAATTATCCTTTAATTACTTTCATTAATTAATTTATCTTTAATTGCTCAAGATCTTAATTGATTAAAAGATAAGCCATTTATCCTAATTAATTACCTAATTATCATTAAAAAATCTTTATTTAATAAACCTTGGAGTTAATTATCATTAACACATAAATTAACTTAGTCTTTTAAGTCAATTAACCTTTAAAAACATTTTTATCTTCTTAATTAACTCCTTGATTACATTATTAAGTTTATTTAAAATAAACTTCTAAAAAATAAAGGTTATGTATATATATCTTAAAATATTTTAAACTTAAATAATTTTAAAAAAATTATTTTAAAACTTTTAATTAATCCCAATCTTAAATAAACACATATTATATCAAAGAATAAGTTTACGAATTTTTTTTTAAAACTTGATTCATTTATTCTTTTATAAAATTTGTTTTATTTCAAAATTTTAGAACTGTCTCAACATATACTCAAGACTATCCCGAGTTCACCCCCGAGCCAAATGCCAGTTACCCCAAGTTCTTCTCGAGCCACCTTTTTTTCTTGTATTTTGATTTAATTTTTTAAAACCTGTTAACATATTAACCCATATGTACTCCCCGGTATGAAACTCGAGACACAACGCAATCTTCCCGAGATTAAACCCGAGACCATCATCCTCAAATCCATCAGCAACAAACCCAACATCCCTAACACATATGCACTGCACAGGATATCTGACCGTCTCTGACCAAGGTTCCGACCATCGACTAATCGGCAACGACCACCTCTAACCGTACGACCACCCAAAAACCCTGAATTGATGACGAATTCAAAATCAAGCCATCGACTTTCATCTAGAACTAAATAGTTCATCCAAGAACCACCTCGTATGGCCACCTCCGGTCGCCAGAATACTCGCCACTTCGACCAAGGCTTCACAGAAGAACCATGCACCTTTTCCCCCACCTCCAGTCCTGTCTGATACATCGTCGACGTCGAAATTGCCTGGAAGCTGAAGTTGACCAAAACTAGGTCTAAAACCCTAAACCCTCGTCGTTCGGCCACCACGGTGGATTATAAAATCACCGAGCATTTTTCCATGAATCCTCATCACCCGGGCTTCCTCCAGCCAAGACCACGACTTCCCTTTCCTCGTTGATCACCAGAATTTACACAAAATGCAATTTCCATTCATCCCATGAATTCTCCCCAAAACACCATTATAACTCTTGATTTTATTTTTAAAAATCATGGTTTTCGAAATTGAATCTGATGATGTAAGTGAAACAAGAAATTTTGACACTCGAATCTCCAACGTGCTTTGAGTTTTACTGTATTTCCTAATTTTACTATATTTCCTAATTTGCAGAAAATACTTTAACTAATTATACTTAAAAATATTTTTGAAACTTAAATCTTGATTGTACAAACATATTTTTTTTAAACCTTAAAGCCTAAAGAGGGTTAGAGGAAGAGATTTTGG
Organism: Allium cepa; assembly: GCA_030765085.1. NCBI lineage: Eukaryota > Viridiplantae > Streptophyta > Magnoliopsida > Asparagales > Amaryllidaceae > Allium > Allium cepa. The sequence goes on from CM060931.1 coordinate 450,749,970, forward strand.
ATTTTTAACAGGTTTTGTAACTTGTAACTAAAAAGAGAAGCAAATATGCCTGTTCCCAAACATGTACACCCATATCTGCATATATATATATATATATACACACACACACACACACACATACACACACATATTTGTATACATGCAAACATATTCACAACTTCACTTCAAGTATGATCACAAACATCAAGTTAAAGATCAGATTTAGGCAAGTTTACTCATCGGTAATTAAAAACAGAGAAGCCTGGGAAATGTTTTGAATTTGAAATTGGGAACTTGTTTCTTGCTTTAAGTTAAGATGATCTGCTTGATGTTTGAGATGTTAGATTGTTGAGTTTGAATCTTAGCTTGATTTCTTCAAATTTGAAAATTGGAAGGTGATCTTGCTTAAATTGTTTCAGGTTTGATTTTCTTTTGCATAGCTTTTTCTGGTTTGCTTACAGGTCTTGATTTTTCTGGTTTTAAGCTTTTCCTTGTTTTTGTTTTTGAATTACATGAAAGAAAATAAAAGAGTAGGAGACGAAGTATATATATAGCTTTGACTTTATTATTTTTAAAAATAAAAGAAAATTAAAAACTTGACACTTGTTCAATTTTATGTTATCATAAGCAAACAGTGTTAAATTATATGTTAAAAATTTAACACTTGTTATTTTCCATGTTATAATACTAATATTTGTAATTTGCATGTTAATAATATTTTTAATATGTTTATTTAATTTTTATATTATATTTACTATTTAGTTATATATATATATGTTTTATATTTTAATTTTTTATATTTATATTTTTCCTTTATTTATATTTATGTAAAATTTAAAGGAAATGATTTAAAATCACATATACATTATTTTTAAATCCAATTTATTTTTTTAAGATATTTATATTTGAATTTCAAATTCAAATTCTATTTTCCAATCTATTTATATATACATATAAACAAATATATATATATACATATATATATATCTTTTTTGTTTATGGAAAAATTCAAATTAATTCACAAATTAATTCTAAAATTAATATTAATTACTAAATTAAATTTGGTTTGAAAAAGGGATCGTTACAGATTCCTCCCTTCAGAAAATTTCGTCCTCAAAATTTGATAGACAGGGAGACAAACAAAGAACATATGAACACATAAAAAGATAGAGAAATGGCTTACCAGATCGAGCCGAAACATCTATTCTACATTTGGGTTAGGACTTCTGCATACTTTCCTATGTTTCCCAAGTACAATCATTTGGATCTCCACTCCATTGTACTTTCATCAATTTCACCACTTTATTTTTTAACCGCTTTTCATCTCGATCAATAATCTTCAATGGTTCTCTTTTCACTGCAAAATTAGGTGTGATTACCAAATCCTGTTGAGCGGCCTCCTCAATGATATGATCTAGGTCGTGCACATATTTTCAAAGGTGAGAAACATGGAACACATTTTGCACGCCAGCTAACCAATTAGGTAACTGCACTCGATAAGCCAAAGGACCAATCCTTTCAAGTATAGGAAAAGGACCTATATATCGTGGTGCCAGCTCACCCGGCTTCCAAATCTCAAAACTCCATGCATTGGAGAAATCTTTAAGAAAACTGAATCTCCAACCTGGAACTCTAAAGTTCTTCTTCCACGCTCGGCATAACTTTTTTGTAGACTTTTGGCAGTTTTCTACTTCTTTCGAATGAAATCAACTTTCTTAGAAGCTTCCCTTATCATGTCCAAATCAAGAACAAGCCTATCACCTGACTCAATCCAACACGCATGTGATCTATAAGGATGATCATATAATGCTTCGAAAGGAGCCATTCTAATACTGGCCTGATAAATATTATTATATGAAAACTCAACCAGATGCAAATGGTCCTCCAATGAACCTCCAAAATCAAGAATACAAGCATGCAAAAGATATTCCAAGATTCGACTTATCCTCTCAGTTTGCCCATCAGACTGCGGATGGTAAGCAGTACTGAAGTTCAACTTGGTTCCTAGTGCGGCTTGAAATGCCACCCAAAATCTGCTAGTGAATATCGGGTCACGATCACCGACTATACTACTTGGTATTCCATGGAGACGAACAATCTCCCTCATATACAACTCTACCATACACGCTGCCATTTGGGTGGATTTAACTAGGATAAAGTAGGCAGTCTTGGTCAGACGATCCACAGTAACCCAAATCGCCTCATTACCCTTCCGAGTTCATGGCAAACCATCTATGAAATCCATAGACACTTGGTCCCATTTCCATTTTGGCACTTCCAGTGATTGAAGTAAACCTGCCATCTTCATTTGATCACTCTTTATTTGCTGACAAGTTGCACATCGACTAACATAAATGGATATATCCCTCTTCATCATTTTTCACCGGAAAGTCCTCCTAATATCTCGATACATTTTGTTAACCCCTGGATGGGTACTAAACTTGGATTTGTGAAATTCGTCCAATACATCTCGTTTGAGATCTGGGATGTCTGGGACACAAATCCTGCCTTTCAACCTTATAATTATACTATTATCGACCTCAAAGCTGGAATCTTCGCCTCGACGTTTTCTTCTATAAATTTCTCGGAGAAACTTGTCTTCTTTTTGCTTACTAGCGATCTTTTCAAGAAGAGTGGGGGTGACAACAAGATAAGCAAGAACAGCATGTCTTCTACTCAAACATTAGCTACCACATTGGCTTTACCAGGCATATACCGAATATCCAGGTCGTATGATGCTAGGAACTCCAACCAACGTTGCTGCCTTAAGTTTAAATTCTTCTGGGTAAAGAGATATTTCAAGGATTTATGGTCGGTGAATAATTCAAATTTTTCATCGAAAAGATAATGAAGCCAGATTTTCAAAGCAAATATAACTTCCAAAAGCTCAAGATCGTGGGTCGGCTAGTTCTTCTTATGTGTTCGCAATTGTCTACTCACGTAGGCAATCACTCTAACCTCTTGCATCAGAACAACACCCACACCTTCACCACACGTATCTGTGTAAACAGATAAACCTTTATTCCTGTTAATAATAGCAAGAACGGGAGCAGTGGGCAACCTTTTCTTCAATTCCTGGAACACTTCCTCGCACTTTGGAGTCGAAATAAATTTGGCACTCTTCATAATCTACTTAGTTAATGGACTAGCTAACTTAGAGAAATCCTGAACAAACTTTCGATAGTATCCGGCTAATCCCATAAAACTTCTGACCGCCTTTGGAGTTATGGGTTGCTTCTAATCTAGGATAGCGGAAATCTTACCGGGGTCTACAGAAATTCCTTCTTCTGTTACAATATGTCCCAGAAATCTAACTTCTTTAACCCAAAAATGACATTTAGAAAACTTGGCGAAAAGAATATTCCTCCTCAATATTTCCAGAACTATTTTAAGTGTTCAGCATGCTCTTCTTCAATTTTGGAATAGATCAGAATATCATCAATAAATACAGAACGAACTTATTCAAAACTTCTCGAAATATTCGGGTCGTTAAGTCTACGAAATATGCAGGGGCATTGGTTAGTCCGAAGGGTATAACTAACCATTCATAGAATGTATCGGGACCCCTAAAAGCAGTTAAATGATACAATCTTCCACAATTCTTAACTGATGGAATCCTTTGGCTAGGTCCATCTTGGAAAAGAATCGAGCACTATGCAATTGATCGAACAGATCATCAATTCGGGGCAAAGGAAATTTATTCTTAAGAGTTAATTTATTAAGATCACGATAATCTACGCACAATCTCAAAGATCCATTGGACTTGGCTACAAATACATCAGCTGAACCCCAACTGGAACGACTAGGACATATAAATCCTTACTCCAGTAAATCTTGAGTTTGCTTAACTAACTCCACTCTTTCCCTTAGAGCCATCCTACAACTTGCATGCACAATTGGATAGGCATTTGGAACCAAGTTGGTTCTAAATTCGATTTCCCTATGTGGAGGTAAAGAATTAACTTCTTTAAATACGTCAGGAAATTCTCGAACAATAGGTATGGATTCCAAATTAGGGTCGGGGTACCCTAAAGTATACATTAGCCTATCCCTCTTCGGACTTGGATCCTTACAAGAAATCAGAACAAAATTCCCAAGTTTGGTTTTGACCGAAATCGTTCGATTGGTACAATCTAATTTGGCTTCATATTTTGTTAACCAATTCATTCCTTGTAAAATTTCAAATTCATTAAAGTCAAGAACAAAAAGGCTGATAGGAAACTGATGATGAGAATATGAAACAGGAACCTTTCTACAACGTAAACAAAGATTCGCAGGACCTCCAACCGGGTTCTTCACACAACTAGGTTAGTATACCAATTCAGGTTCAGGATTTAACTTGTCTACAGTTTGTTGGGAAATAAAACTATGCTTGGCTCTAGTGTCGAATAGAATTCTAACAATTTTATCATAATTAATAAGTAAGGTAATCTTCCAAAACCGTTGTTGCAGGGTATCGACCCCCATCCCCTACCTCGTCCTCTTCTTGCACTAAATTGACTTAAGCATACAGACAAGATATCTTAGGGAATATACTCATTCTAGGGCATTTCTGATCCTATCTCTAATGAGTCACCTAATGAGTTATACTCCCAAGCTAAAGTTCTTACTCAACCTTTAGCCTTGATACCAGATGGGATGACCCGGGCTTCAGCGTTCGAAAATCGACATCTAATACATCATCCTTATTCGAATGCTGGAGATTCAAACGATGGAGTCCGATTCGCTGGAACTTATAATACATTAAATGATAGCAACACAGCGGAAACAAAAAATGATTTCATTGATATACAAACACAACATTGATACAATATAGATTACAACAAAGGACCACCAACATCAGAGCACAATATACAACAGAATATAGTGGAAACAGCACAACAGCGGAAAAGATAACACAACAGGTTCTTCCAAAAGAATCCAACATACTGGGTCGCCATTCCAAAGCTCCAAAGATCCAATCCAAAAAGCTCAAAACCCAACAGCTTCCAAAACCAAAGACTTCTAGATCCATATCTACTATCCAAGCTAGCTCTAGACCTACTGATATCCTGACTCTAGGCTGCCCATATGGAAAATTATGGGCACCTAGAGTTTAGAATGGGAATAATAAACTCCGAGTCAGTCATGGGACTGGTGTAAGAAAACATAAAACTATTGTTTGAACAAAAAGAAATAAAAAGAAATCTGTTTATGCTTTTGGAAAATGAAACTACCATAAGGTCTTTCGGCACACACTCAATGCAATCACACACATGGGGAAGGTTTCTCCTTATAGTAGTCAAACATGCTTGATACACAAAAATCCTTCTGATATTATTATTAGTGCATAGTGTGGAAAACATTTTGAAAGTATAATATTAATCTTAGCCAGCATACGTACCATTATAGTATGCCTACTATAGCTACCATGTTAAATGGCAGGTTCTACAACTAAATCCATATATGGCTTGCATTGAGTGATTGGATTTCCAACAACTGGCCAAGGCTAAGGAACTTCCTTTATCCGTAAGGGTACGCCTCTGGAGGAACGCCCTGAGAACCTAACTGGATCTCTGCCTACATAAGGTCGGGTTACCTCTGTAACTAGGTAACTAACTGTCATGAGTATGCCATGCCCCGGTCGTAACCGACCTTTATCGAGGGCCTTCAACACTAACAACCATATAAGCAAAATATATGGACTCCATACCAGAATACCACCTTTTATCCAAAAGGAAATGCACACACCTGAGGGGCGCGACCCCATAACCTTGCTGCATCCTTTCTTGTTTCGACCATTTTCGAGGTGTGAGGTTCAATGAAGTATCGTCCCACAAAGCTACGCTTTTCACAAAAGCCATGCTTCGATCAACCAATGATCAGCATTTAGCATGCCACATTACCAAATTGGGAATATATCGCTAGTAACCATCAACTACATAACCTCTGAGCTCGTACGTCTTAGAGAAGGGTATTAAGCAAAGAGAATAAATTCTCCACCACCAGATAGAAATGTATTTGATAGAAACCATCTTTGTATCTCAAAGTGTAATGTCAGACATTCATCCATACAAATCCATCCTTGGTCTGAATGGAACCGATGGCACTTCGTCCAATTAAGGAAAAAGTCCTTGCAAATCCAGATATCCACAATCCCGACCGGACTCCCCATCACATAGGGAAATCTCTATACCGGAGCAACTCGGTGCAGAGACAATCAACAGGCGATCCTTTCGTTCTTGAAAATACCTGGTCTTCAACCACTGTCTTCAAATGTTATCCCATTCCGTCGTATCATTATTTGGAATAGGTTTTATGACTTAATGTCCTCTCCCGGCTTAACCGAGTAATGAGCGCTTATTTCAAAAACATGTGGATAAAAATTTCCATTTTTAATCTTTTAAACAAAAGATCCACCTTTAAGATTCGATGTGGTTTTCGGATAACCATTTGGAATCTGACCCCAAGTTTCATCGAAATTCAAATGCTGTTTTAAATGCAAAGTTTTTTTAGCAAACAATTTTAATTCAATTCAAAATTTCACATTTACACAACAATATATCACAGATAAATATTTCTCACAGCACAATCCAAAGCAATTCATATCACAGAACATTACATATCAGAGATATCAAACAATTCAACGCATTCAATATAATCCAATCATCTATAAGCAAGATTAATTAGTTGTTCAATTCCTAATTAATTCAATTAAATCTCTAAGTAAATTAAATTAATTACTTTAATTACTTTTAAATCGTTCTTAATTATCATTAAGTAATTACATAACATTTTAATTAATTATAATCAATCAATCACATAATTACTTCATTAACTATCCTTTAATTACTGATTAATTAATCTAATTAATTAACCAAATTATTAATTAATTAACCTTAATTATTAATTAATTAACCTTCAATCATTAATTAATTAACCTTTAATCATTATTTAATTAACCTTAATTTTTAATTAAGTAACCTTTAGTCATTAATTAATTAACCTTTAATCATTATTTAATTAACCTTAATTATTAATTAATTAATTATTCTTTAATTACTTACATTAAGTAATTGTCCTTTAAGTAATTATCCTTTAATTGCTTTCATTAATAAATTTATCTTTAATTACTCAAGATCTTAATTGATTAAAAGATAAGCCATTTATCTTAATTGATTAAAAGATAAGCCATTTATCTTAATTAATTACTTAATTATCATCAAAAAATATTTATTTAATAAACCTTGGAATTAATTATCATTAACACATAATTTAACTTAGACTTTTAAGTTAATTAACCTTTAAAAACATTTTTATCTTCTTAACGAACTCCTTAATTACATTATTAAGTTTATTTAAAATAAACTTTTAAAAAATAAAGGTTATATATATAAAAACATTTTAAACTTAGTTAATTAAAAATAATTTATTTCAGAACATTTAATTAATCCCAAACTTAAATAAACGCATATTATATCAAAGAATAAGTTTACGAAAAATTTGTTAAAACTTGATTCATTTAATCTTTTATAAAACTTGTTTTATTTCAAAATTTTAAAACTGTCTCAACATATACTCGGGACTATCCCGAGTTCACCCCCGAGCCAAATGCCAGTTTTCTCGAGTTCTTCCACGAGCCACCTTTTTTTTCTTCTGTTTTGATTTAATTTTTTGAAACATGTTAACATATTAACCCACATGAACTCCCCAGTACGAAACTCTGGCCACAACACGATTTTCCCGAGATTAAACCCAAGACCATCATCATCAAATCCATTAGCAAAAAAACCAACATCCCTGACACACGTGCACGTGCACAAGTGATCTCACCGTCTCTGACCAAGGCTTCGACCATCAATAAGTAGGCGATGACCATCTCTAACCATACGACCACCCAGAACACTGAATTGATGACGAATTCGAAATCGAGCCATCGACTTCCACCTGGAACTAAACAGTTCATCCAAGAACCACTCCGAATGGCCACCTTCGGTCACCAGAATACTCGCCACTCCGACCAAAGCTTCATCGAAGACCCACGCACCTTTTCTCCCACCTCTGGTCCTATCCGATACATCGTCGATGTCGAAATTGCCTGGAAACTGAAGTCGACAAAACTGGGTCTAAAACCCTAAACCCTCATCATCCGGCCACCATGGTGGATTATAAAATCACCGACCATTTTTCCAAGAATCCACACCACTCAGGCTTCCTCCAACCATGACCACGACCTCCCTTTCCTCGTTGATCACCAGAATTTACCCAAAATGCAATTTTCGTTCATCCCACGAATTCTCCCCAAAAACACCATTAAAAATCTTGATTTTATTTTTAAAAATCATGGTTTTCGAAATTGAATCTAATGATGTAAGTAAAACAAGAAATGTTGACCCTCGAATTTCCAACATGCTTTGAGTTTTACTGTATTTCCTAATTTCCAAAAAATACTTTAACTAATTATACTTAAAAATATTTTTAAAACTTAAATCTTGATTATACAAACATATTTTGTTTAAACCTTAAAGCCTAACGAGGATTAGAGGAAGAGATTTTGGATTTTTAACAGGTTTTTGACCTGTAATTAAAAACAGAGGTAAATGTGCTTGTTCCCAAACATGCGCACCTATATCTGCATACACACACACACACACACACATATTTGCATACATGCAAACATATTCACAACTTCACTTCAAGTATGATCACAAACATCAAGTTTAAGATCAGATTTAGGTAAGTTTACTCACCTGTAGTTAAAAATAGAGAAGTCTGGGAAATGTTTTGAATTTGAAACTTGGAACTGGTTTCTTGTTTTAAGTTGAGATGATCTGCTTTGATGTTTGAGATGCTAGATTGTTTTAGATTTGAAAATTGGAAGGTGATCTTGCTTAAATTGTTTCAGGTTTGATTTTCTTTTGCACAGCTTTTTCTGGTTTGCTCTCAGTCTTAATTTTTCTGGTTTTAAGCTTTTCCTGGTTTTTGTTTTTGAATTACATGAAAGAAAATAAAAGTGTAGGAGATGAAGTATATATATAGCTTTGATTTTATTATTGTTAAAAGTAAAAGAAGATTAAAAACTTGACACTTGTTCAATTTCATGTTATCATAAGCCAACACTTGTTAAATTATATGTTAAAAATTTAACACTTGTTATTTTCCATGTTATAATACTAAGATTTGTAATTTTCATGTTAATAATATTTTTAATATGTTTATTTAATTTTTATATTATATTTACTATTTAGTTTTATATTTATATATATATGTGTGTGTTTTATGTTTTAATATTTTATATTTATATTTTACTTTATTTATATTTACGTAACTTTAACAGAAATGATTTAAAATCACATATATATTATTTTTTAAATCCAATTTATTTTTTAAGATATTTATATTTGAATTTCAAATTCAAATTCTATTTTACAATCTATTTATATATACATATAAACAAATATATATATATATAATTTTGTTTTTGGAAAAATTCAAATCAATTCACAAATTGATTATAAAATTAATATTAATTACAAAATTAAATTTGGTATAAAAGCGGGATCATTACAGAATTATTTAATGAAAATAGAACTATTAGTGCGTAACTAACATTCAATTGGAAATTAATATTGGATTAATTGGAATTAAATCTTTTAATTAAGGTAAAGATAAACAGATGGAAATTGATTCAGTCAAGAATAAGCAACATATGTTGAATTGAATAAAATGAATATTTGAACACCAATGTTAATAAAATGATGGTTCAATTCAGTCAATTTTAAAATATATAATTATTTGAATTTAAATAAAATTTAAAGGTTAAAATTAAGGAACAAATTTTGGAATATTAAGTAATACATTTTTCCAAATTCAATAAAATGGAAAATTTTCTGAAATTCTTAATTTTGGTTAAACTTAGTCAAAATTTGATCTTTGGTTGAAAATTTTAAATTTGAATTTTAAAATTTTGTTCTTTTTTTTATAATACTAGACTAAATTCTGATCTTTTCTCCACTTTTCGTTTCAACAAAATAAAATTCATATTGCTCTAAATATTTGAATATCTGTGAAAAATTGACATAAGTTTGTAGTGTTTAGTTATGAAATTTGGCTAAGTCCAAATGGATTTGTTTGGTCTAATGGGCCTTGCTTAACTAAGAGACTCTAACCATACCAAGAGACTTGTGTCTATTCATATGCCTATGACCATTTGTTTTCTTCTAACTTTTACGTACGTAATGTTCTCTTGAAAAAACTTTCTCATCACACTTCCTTCTTCCTCTCCAAATCTACAGAGAGTTCTAGATCTCAAATCTCCAAAGCCTCACAAATCAAAACTCCTTCCTCCTCTCCTTCGATCCTTCCTTCCTCCTCCTTATGCCGCCCTCTCTTCCACCATCCATGCCCTCATCTCCTCCTCCTTATTTCGGCCACCAATCACCACCCGAAGCCAAAGCCCTACCCCTCTTCTCCTAGCCACAACGGAGCCCTATCTCACCATAACTCCACCAATTCAACCACCATCTCCTCCTAGCCTTAGCTGCAACCACTGCTCCACCTTAGCTCACCTAGGCCGCACCCAAGCCTTCCCAAAAACCCTATAGCCAAACGTATTTCCTGCCCTAGGCTGAGCCCTCTTTGTCTCTTTTCTCTTCAATTTCAAAAAAAAAGTAAATTTGCGTATTTTATTTTAGAGATCCATTGATTCTAGCTTGCTTTGCTTTGGAATTACGATTCAAATTCATAGCTATGTTTGTCAAATATTTCCTAGCCTCAAAAGGTGAGCTATCCACTCAAGATTTATAATCTTAGGCTAAGTTAATGAATATCGGTTGACATGTTATTGAAATGTTGCAATAGTTAAGAAATTTTGCGTAATTTGGTTATGATTCGATATGACATATGTTCACCTATGTTCCGTTATTATTTTGACATGATTATTGTTATTGATATTGTGTTGTTTATTCATAAAAAAATAGATGTGATGATATGGTTATTAATATGCTTCATGATGTAGATATTAAATTGCTATGCTGAAAAGAATAAAAAGAGGGAATTGTTATATTGATTTAAGGACAAATTTTCAAAGTGTGCTACTTTTCAAAACAATTTCGCGATCAGCGTTGATTTTGAAACTTATAATCAAACAGGGCTAGTTTCTGTACAGTCAGCAGCGCAGTCAGCATAATTGTAACTGCTAGGTAAATGAGCAACTATGAGTTGCGCATATACCAAGTTTAAACTGTCTTCTAGCATGCGCAACTATTAATTGCGCACAGAGCTAAAATATAGTTGCGCAACTAATAGTTGCGCATACTAGAAGACAATTCAAAAAAATAAACTTAGTACATGAGCAACTCATAATTGCTCATTTACTTGGCAGTTACAATTATGCTTACTGGGTTGCTGACTGGGCAGAAACTAGCCCAGTTTGGTAATAAGTTTCAAAACCAACACCGATTGCAAAATTGATTTGAAAAGTAGCCCACTTTGAAAAAAAATTCCATGATTTAAAGATTGAAACTTTTGTGATGGAAATTGTCATTAGTAAGTTATATGAGATTTATATGTGAAATGAAGAGAGAAAAGAAAACAAAATGGAAAGAAACAAATAAAAGACAAAGAAATAAAAATAAAATTTATATGCATATATGTGTTATGTTGGAAATCACCTAAATTGCTATGTTAAAAATGGTTACGTATTGGGATATGCTATGGTAGAAATCTTATGCCACCTTCCATGTTAAATACGCATATATGCTATATTATGTAGTTTGTATGTAATTATTTATTATTGTGTGTAATTGGTTATGTCAGTAATATATTATGTTATGTGATTCATTATGTAAGTTATGTGCCATCTTATGTAAATTATTATGTATGATTTTGTGTTTTGTTATTTATTTTATGTAAATCATGTTGCAAGTTCCTTTAGTTTTAGGAATTCCCTATGGGTTGAAATGATACATACTCGAATGATCTTTTAGAATAGGGAAAAAATAATATGGGTTAATATGACAAACCCAAGCGAATTTTATTGCTCTTGGAAATTTGAGATTGCAGGCTGAAATGATATATACTTGTAAATTTTAAATTATTGCGGATTGAAATGACAAATATCTGTATCACTTGACCTTAGGATAGAAAACTATATACGGACACCGTTGGCCTATTTTTTTAAAGTGAATTCTGGAATTTTGGAAAGATGTGTTTGAAAAAAAAGGAATTGATTTTTAAATTTAATATAAAGATTTTATTTTAAAACATATATGTAAAATTTAGATTTTAAAATTTTATGTTCTAAGAATTCTAAATTTATAAGTTAAGTTTTAAAATGTAAATTTTAAGGTTTAACTTATAATTTTATTTACTTTTTTTTCCATAATATAAGATTTAATTTAATAAAATTTAATAAAAATAAAATATATTATGTTAAAAAATTTATATTAATATATTTATTTCAATATATAACCTATTTTAATATATAAACTATTTTTCTAATATATAAACTATTTCAATCTATAACCTGTTTTAATATATAAAGTATTTCTAATATATAAACTATTTCAACCTATAACCTATTTTTAAAATATAAACTATTTTTAATGTATAACTATTCCAATATATATATATATATATATACTACTTTCAATATTCAAAATGTTTAAAGTTGGAACTGTTATGATTTAGATTTAATTGATTTAAAAAGCGAATATATTGATACGATGCTTTAACCTATTTTGTGGTTATGATTTTTAAAATGAATATGATTTTTTTCCCAGAAGTGGATATGATTTCGAAAGTGATATGATTTCGAAAGTGATATGATTTCGAAAGTGATATGATTTCGAAAGTGATATGATTTTGAAGTGAATTTGATATTTTGATATGAATATGAACTATATGAAATAAATCGATCATGGTGTGAAATAAGCGTTTGGTTGTAAAAGAGACCGAGATCGGATATTGTCATGCTCTCTGCCAATACCGAAAACCCCTTTAACCACTTTGACAACTATGTACATGGTGGAGATTCCTAAACGAAGTACGTAAACTTCACTTTGAAACTTGATCTTCTTTATTTTCTTAAGTCTGTGATGATTGATGAGAATAATGCTTTGAAAATGTTTGCATGGATGTGAATTTTGCTTGCATGTGTATAAATAGGCAAATGTTTGAGCGTGCATGTCTGGGAATAGGAAAATATGCCTTTGCTATTGATTACAGGTTTCAAAATATATTCAAAATCCAAAAACTCTTCCTCTAATTCTTTTTAAGCTTTGATCTCTAAATGAAATTTGATTGTAAGACTATAACATAAATTGTAAAAATGGTTTCAAGAATTTATATTAAGCAACTATTTCAAAAATGATAAATTACAGTTGGTTTGGCGATGATTCTGTATGAGGTATTAACATATCCCTGACTCCCGTGAGTCAACTTGATGTGGCTAAAATAGGAGCCATGTCGGGCCAAGTGAGGTCGCTCCTCCTATCTGGCACATTTCTTTGATTCAATCTATTACTTCATGATTTAATTGGGTGCATCTTTGGTTTTGGAGCGTGTCTTGAGTTGGATGGTAGTAGCTGTTATGCGTTACCACCAGTCCGAATCCGCAAAATGGTGGCATCATACCCTGGGAAATGCCTCGTGTGCTTTGTCACATGCCTTATCGCGCCCTCTACGAGTTTGTTTTATACCATACCTATGGAGTGCCCTTTGGTTAATCCACCGGTTTGGTGGAGTTTACGGTATTGTACAGACTACGGGAATATATAAAACGTGTTAAGGGTAATATGGGTAATACCTTAACGCTACTTTAATATTTTACTTTGTTATGGATATTATTTATGTAGCATATTATGTTATATATTTAGATAGTTCCACGGATCCTTAAAGGATGGAAATCCCAAACATTCTTTAAGTTATTGCATTTCATTTGAGTTGATTTACTTGCATAAGATTGTTAATCCTGACTCGAGTGTTTTGTGTTTTCCTTTACGCTCGGGTCAACCTGAGTATTACAGCATTTGAGACTCGCCTTTTGAAACTTGGAGCTTGGCTTGGAGATCTATCTTATATATTCAGCTTTCCAGTTATTATGTTATTTCATTCATTAGTTATTTATGTTCAAACTTGTTATTTGCATATGTATTAGAAACTTCTGTGTATTTGGACTTCAATTGTCTTATGTATTGGACTCGGTTGCTTCTGTAGTAGTTTCATGAACTACTACTTATCTATTCCACTGCGTATTACTGTATTACTCTGTGTATGTGATTCTATGATTGATTTATTTACTGTATATGCTAAGTTTTGTCAAATATAAATAATAATCTGTTGTTTTGAATAATTCAAGTCAGACATGTGTGGTTTATTGTCGATTTGAATGGTTCAAAATAGCGGGTTGTTACAAAATGAGTAGCCAAAAATAAAATAATAAATTATCATTTTGAAATACAAAAACTATTTAAAGTTAGAAAAGTTTGAGAAATATATATAACAATAAATTTATCTTTCTTTAAAAAATAAATATATTAAATAATTTCGACAAACAATTTTTTTTGAATCAATACAAAACCCCAACAATAATATTTGTAGCACAAAATATTCAAAAGAGAGTGTGTGTGTGTGTGTGTGTGTGTTCAACTCAAACAGTTATAGGCAACAACATTTGCTCATACAAAATCATTGTAAAATATAAAGTATCTGATCTACACAATTAAATGTGATACGTAATTAAAACTGAGATTAAATAAACATAGAAGTAGCGTATGATTCACACTTGAACGAATGAATAACTCGTCAGATCTCCAAGATCCACACCAAATCTTGGTAAGAGATGGATGAACAACTTATGTTTTGCTTTGTTTGATGTTTACATTTAATTTGGAGTTGATAAAATTTTGAAAATTCTCATTTTATTTTTAGCCGTGGAATATAAGGAAAAGAAAAGGGAAAAAGTGCATGGAAAAATGAATGTCCATGGGAAATAAATTAGTGTAATTTTTTTTATTGAAAGAACAAATCATTTCTCATTCTTTTAATTAAAACTTCCCTATATGATGCCATTAAGTTTCTAACTCTCTCCACTCCACTCTCTTCATATGGTTTGGTGGAGAATATTTTCCACTAAATGGCATAAAATTTCCATTACTCCCTTTATGGAATTATCTATCATTCAAATTCAAATACACTGATATTGTATATCGATGCATGCAAATATAACTTTTATATCTGCATTCAAATAATTACAAACAACTCTTAGACATCAAAAAAATTAAATAATATTTAGTATTTCTCAAATATTAATTAATATACAATATTTTACAGATTAATTAAATTGTTTGGCTTTATGGAGAATTCACCGTTACGGTTGCGCGATTCAAATATGTAAATTCAGTCAGTGATTAGTATCGAACAATTAGAATATTAATGTTCACATGTTACCATAGCTAATGGTGTGACAATTTTTCCAATTTCATCACTTACACAACTTTCTGGTATAATTCAACTTTACTATTTAACCGGCGGTAATTATTATTTACACTATTTCTCTTTATCTAAATTGTATAACATTAGGACTTTTGGAACTTGGTTTTGATAAAAAAAATAGTGTCTTCAGCATTCAACTTGGTTAGTCCAAACATAAAATACTTGGTTCAATGATAACATTTATTATTAACCATATTGCTCTAGCCAGAGATTTTGACTTTTAGTTGTCTGCGATAGACTGTGATACTAACCTCCTGTAATCGAGGAGACGAATTTTCAATCAAATAGCGTTTTACTTCCAATGCTTCAACTCAGACCTAACTATAGTCACTTGATAGATCCCTATGCCAGAATTTAACTATAATCAAACTAGAGTATCCACATTGAAGTTTCACAGTACTCCTAAGTTGAGGGAACTATATAATATCGTCACTTCGAGATCTCCTGATTGAACCTATTTAGAATTAACCAATAGGAAACTCTCGAGTGAATCATTCCATGGTCATCCAATAACTATCAGTAAGTAAACTCTTGGTTTCTCCAATACCCATGATTATTACAGTGCCCAACATTTGAAGAATGATACATACTCCAGTCTCAACGGATGGATCAATATTCTTTTTCAAATCCCCTTAACTAGGAATATGTAAAATAATGTGTTATTCTAATGCGGTAAATTTTGTTAGAAACTGCGGTGGCAATAACACAATGTTTGATCTTAAGGCTATTCAGACACTAGAAGTGGTGAATTGTGTATTAACTACTTACTTACGAATATAAATTCTACTTACTCAAATTGCAAACAGAAAGAAGTAATCAGAGAATAAGTAAGTAATAAAGTAAAATGCAGTAATGTAATAACACTCGGATTTTTATACTAGTTCAGATTAACCAATCCTACATTCAGTCCTACACTCCATCGTGCAGAATTCCACTATAATCGCTTGCTTTTCACGGGTGGTAAGAACACCTTTACAATCTTGGTAACATGGGATACAAGACGCACCCTCTTGATTTTACAGGCTACAAGAACCCCTTCTCTTTATCACCAACAACAAACTATGGCAAGTGGTTGTACCTTCAGTACAGATTCTTGCAGATTCGGTACAATGATCCTATAGACCTTCAATGGCAATATATCTTTGAATTCTTTGAGGAATAGGATAAAATCAGAGAGAGAATGATGTGAATTCAAGTACAACTCTCTGATATTGTGCGGTTTGCAAATCAGTGAAGAATTGGAGTGAAACAATATCGATTTGCAAGGAGATTTGAAGAGTATGCAAAGGATTTCTTTTGCAAATATTTGGAGAAAAGGGAGTAAGAGAAAATAAGAATTCTTGATAATAAAATTCGTTTTTAGAGGCCTTTATATAGTGGTTGAAGAGACGTGTCTTTTGGTGAAGAGATGGAGGGAAATCTTTTGGTGAAGAGATGGAGGGAAATGTCGCTTCATTTAAAATTTGAAATACTGAAAAACTGCTAGTATGTCGACATCCCCCTACGTAGTATGTCGACATGGATGTGTTGCAAAATGAACAGCAACACTAATAAGTGTTCCAAATGTTCAGCATTTCAAATTACCTTATATATGTGGATTTTTGTGATTTGGTTGAGGTCAATGATTGATGATCTTCAAGCATAATTGCCATGAGATCTTTAACAAGATATTCTAAGGTTCAACCAACTCCTCATCACTTCAAACACCTTCATCCTTCAGCATTCTTCTTTAATTGGGTTTTGTTCTTCAATTTCTCTGATTGACCTTCTTCTATAATTCATTTGCTTCCACTGTTTTCTTGTTTATCTCTATAACTGTCTCCATAGTATATCTGATATGACTGCATAACTCGATGTTATCCCACTTTTTGGATAAAAACTGGAATATCGACAAATTGGCAAGGAATGTTGGATATCGCGGTGTTTCAAATTTCAGGTTTCAAATTTCAGGTTAATCGGGGTTCGTATGAAGGAGATATGATCGATGCAAGGTAGGAAGAAGGTACTACCGATCCAGGTGCCACTCCACGGCATGCCGAACCAGATGCCACTCCACTGCATGCCGATCCAGGTGCCACTCCATGGCATGCCGAACCAGATGCCACTCCACTGCATGCCGAACCAGATGCCACTCCACGGCATGCCGAACCAGATGCCACTCCACTGCATGTCGAACCAGATGCCACTCCACTGCATGCCGAACCAAACACCTTCCCCCCTACTGCCGAACCAACTGCCGGTCCAACCCTCACCGGTCCAACCCTCACCAGTCCAACCCTCACCGGACCAACTCCACCTCCAGGAACAACCAAACCAGCCTACCTCCAACCACTACCAGACCGGAGCTGCCGAACCAACCCACTCTCCACTCACTACCTATCCAATCAACACTCCACTCACCGCCGAACCAAGGCCTTGCCGAACCAGCACTGCCAGGCTAGATTGCTTCAGCCCAGGCCCACCAGCAGCTATATACATCCAAGACCCCTGCCCCCAGCCTCACTCTATAAATAGAGGGGCAGGGGTACAACAATGGGGGAGAAGTTTGAGAGCTCAAGGCCTGGAAGGAACTTTCAAACAACTTTGATATACTTGTAATCAAAGCTTTGCACTTGTAATCGGATCGGAAAAGGAAAATAACATATAAAGTGGACGTAGGCACGTTCTGGCCGAACCACTATAAATCTGTGTGTCTTTTACAGTTTAGTCCCTGTTTTTTACATATTTGCATAAATCACCCAAATCACTAAGAACAACATATAATCAACTAAATCGTATGACTTTGAGGTGTTTGCCCATTTTTTGCGCAAACATTTTGGTGCTTTCACTGAGAATTGAACTCAGGACCCGCTACATCGGATAGAAGTTTGGATTTGGAAGACAATGACTAGGCAAAATAGTAGAAGGTAAAGGGCTGAGAGAAGCCAACCGGTAGGAAGTCAACAAGCATCCTCCGGAGCTGAGGAAGGACCGGCTTCGATCTACATAACCTGGGAAGAAATGGAAGCCATAACAAATTCACTGCAAGAGAGGTTGTTGAAGAGTCAACAAGAGATGATGCAGACTTTCTTGGAGCAAATGAGAGCTGCAGGGACCCTGAACTTAGGAACAACTACAGCGGCTGTGGATGCAGGACAAGGAGCTAGGGTTATGGAACCCAATGGAGGACATGATGCAGAGCCAGAGGGCAATCGACAAGGGCTTGGGGGCAGGCCCGCAGGATCCAACACAGGAGGACCTTTGGAAGGAGTTCAACAGGCTAGAACCGACGTTGCTGCTAGCGAGCCACATGAAGAGTATGTACCGGAATTCCCTCGGGGGCAACCCCGGACAGACAACGCTGGATTGGTAGATATAATCAGGAAGACTGTGCGAGGTGGTTTGACCAGTGGAGACTTGGAAGGGGTAAACAGGAGTCCGTTCGCTCGGGAAATAAGGATGGCTCAGAATCCACCTAAGTTCAAGCTACCTAGCGTGGAGGTATACGATGGCAAGGCAGACCCTACGGATCACTTGATGAGGTACACCAGACACATAGAGGTGCTGGGGGCATCGGAGGAAGTGATGGCTCGATGCTTCCCTTTGTACTTAACGGACTTAGCTGCGATGTGGTTTAGGCAGCTGGAAGAAGGATCTATCAGGACTTGGAGGGAATTGGTGGAAAGGTTTTTGGGACAGTTTCGGGTTCATGTCAAGAGACCGAAGAACATGATGACATTGACATCGGTAAAGCAAAGGATGGATGAATCGCTTAGAGATTTTCTAACTTGATTCAGTGCCGCAGTTGCTTCGGTGGATCGGCCCGATCCGTCGATAGTTTTAATGGCAGCAGTATCAGGAGTCAGGGAGAACTCGGATTTCAAAGTATCTCTGATACGAGATCCCCCATGGGATCTCGACGAATTCTTTCACGAGGCAGAAAGGTTCCTTCGGCAGGAAGATGCGAGTACGGATTTAAAGTTGAAAAAGGTTAATGCAATTGAGGTTGGAGGACCATCCAGCAAAGGTTCGGATAAAGACAAAGGAAAAAGGAAGTTGGACGATGATTCTGGAAATGCTAGGAAGCAATGGAAGGATCCAAAGTTTTCTACATACACAGGATTGAACGAGACACTGAAGCGGATATACCTGGATACTCGAAATTGCCTTCACTACCGGAGGCCGGCTAGGAGAGAACCAACAGAACAGGAAAGGACATCAGGAAGGCACTGTCTCTTCCATGATTTGGATGGACATGACACCAACAGCTGCAGGCACTTAAAGGACATAATTGAGGAGCATGTGAGGAATGGACAGCTGCCACAATATGTTGGACCTCGGAATGCAACGGCGAGGCAGGAGCAACCGCCGCCTACCTCAAGCTACGATGGTGGGAGGCCCAGGAATGATGGTCGGTTGATCATCCATTGACCAGGTTAATATGAAATGAGTAGCGAACTATTGGCAAGCAATCAAGTCATTTACACATGTACGAGGACGGAGATAGCCCCTAGGCATGCTCTGAATGATGATAAACTGCAATGCTATGGTTTGTGAAATTTATCTTTAGCTCTTGGATTGGGCACTGCTTTTCTTTTTGGTTTTCGGTTTTGGAGCTTGGATTGAGCTCCTGGTTTTTCTTGCTTTTTGATTTGGATTTTCCTTTGGATGATTGTTTTCGGTTTTGGATGCTGGTTTGGATTTCTATTTTTCTGGTTTTGGATTTGGATTTGGATTCTGGATTTGGATTTTGGATGTGGGTTTTGGATTGGATTTTTATCTGATCTTTGATAACGGTCGTCGGGTATGGATTATGCCTGGCAAGGGGTGAGTCGCTTTGCCCGAACGTGGTAAATTGACTCATTCAGGTCGTCGAGTATGGACTATGCTCGGCAAGGGTCCGGAGTGACCAGGATTCGGCCTAGGACTTAGGCCCTATATTATCAATTGTTATTTTTAGGTTGTCGAGTATGGACTATGCTCGGCAAGGGTCCGAAGAGACCAGGATTCGGCTTAGGACTTAAGGCATGGCATCGTACAGCGTCCAGGGACACTGGACCAAGGTCGTCAAGTGCGGATTACGCTTGGCAAGAACCCGAAGAGGTTAGCTCAACGTCCAGGGACACTGGACCAAGGTCGTCAAGTGTGGATTACGCTTGGCAAGAACCCGGAGAGGTTAGCTTAACATCCAGGGACACTGGATCAAGGCCGTCAGGTGTAGATAGCGCTTGGCAAGAGCCCGAAGAGGTTATGGATTTGGATATCGACCCGGAGAGGTCCTGGATTCGGTTATTGGCTATTGGACAAGGATGGATTGGAACTCGGTTGTCGAGTTCGGACGGATATGGAATTGGCTAAGGCTTTGATTATTGGATTTGGAATTGGACATCAACTCGGAGCAGTCAAGGATAACATACTCTGGCAATATGGTTATGGACTTTGGATATTGGATTCGGAATTATTCAAAACACGCCTTGTTATCACAAGGCATGTTTTGGGGGGTAAAGTGTTATCCCACTTTTTGGATAAAAACTGGAATATCGACAAATTGGCAAGGAATGTTGGATATCGCGGTGTTTCAAATTTCAAGTTTCAAATTTCAGGTTAATCGGGGTTCGTATGAAGGAGATATGATCGATGCAAGGTAGGAAGAAGGTACTACCGATCCAGGTGCCACTCCACGGCATGCCGAACCAGATGCCACTCCACTGCATGCCGAACCAGATGCCACTCCACGGCATGCCGAACCAGATGCCACTCCACTGCATGCCGAACCAGATGCCACTCCACTGCATGCCGAACCAAACACCTTCCCCCTACCGCCGAACCAACTGCCGGTCCAACCCTCACCGGTCAAACCCTCACCAGTCCAACCCTCACCGGACCAACTCCACCTCCAGGAACAACCAAACCAGCCTACCTCCAACCACTACCAGACCGGAGCTGCCGAACCAGCCCACTCTCCACTCACTACCGATCTAATCAACACTCCACTCACCGCCGAACCAAGGCCTTGCCGAACCAGCACTGCCAGGCTAGATTGCTTCAGCCCAGGCCCACCAGCAGCTATATACATCCAAGACCCCTGCCCCCAGCCTCACTCTATAAATAGAGGGGCAGGGGTACAACAATGGGGGAGAAGTTTGAGAGCTCAAGCCTGGAAGGAACTTTCAAACAACTTTGATATACTTGTAATCAAAGCTTTGCACTTGTAATCGGATCGGAAAAGGAAAATAACATATAAAGTGGACGTAGGCACGTTCTGGCCGAACCACTATAAATCTGTGTGTCTTTTACAGTTTAGTCCCTGTTTTTTACATATTTGCATAAATCACCCAAATCACTAAGAACAACATATAATCAACTAAATCGTACAACTTCGAGGTGTTTGCCCATTTTTTGCGCAAACACTCGAAGATATGTTAGTGGTAATATTTATGTGGTTGTTGTCATCATAATCTATACCTAGGATATTAAAAATCTCCCCCTTTTTGGATGATGACAACCATATAAATATTTGATAGATAAAATATAATACTTTTATATTTGACTCACCTTAACTCTATGCACTGTAACATCCCGGAATTTTTGACAATATCAATTTAATAATCTGTAGTTAAAATTAAATTGATATTGATAATCTGTTAATAATATTCAGATAAATTTAATAATCTTCTTCAATAATTATTTAAATTGGTTATTTTATCTTTTAAATGATATAAATTGATTTCTATTTTCAATATGAATATTTGGTTTATATTTTAAATAGATTGGTATTGTTTTAAATTTAGAATAAATTCAATAAAATGTTTTATGGTTTAATAAAATGGACATTTTATTGTTAAAAATATAATTTCTTGAAAAATGATTTTAATTTAATAAAAAGAGATTTATAAAAATAATATTAATACTGTATTGAATTTTTAAATAAGTTTTAAATAACATTTGTAATTTTTAGTTCAAATTGAATTTCTATTTATAACTTAATTTGAAAATTGTTTGGTTTTGAATCTAGTTTGAATTTAAATTTAAAGGTATAAAATCTAAATTTGTTTTAATTTTTAGTTGTATAAGTTTATAAACATGATTTGTTTTTGTTTTCATTTATAAATTTATACATATAAACTAGTAACTTAATTTAAGCTAATATAACATTAATTTGTAATTAAAAACTAATCATTTTAAAAGAGATAACATGTGTTAAATTAATATGTATTCATATAGACAAGTGTCTCATTCATGACAAGTGTAAAATTAGTTTTAATCTTTCTTTTATTTCCTAAAATCTGAGAATACATTTGCATAGTTTACATCCTCATTCATGCATATAATTTTCATTCTTCTTTAATCATAAACAAACTCAAATCTGCATAATCATAAACAAACTCAAATCTGCATCTATTCACCCAAGATCTATTCCAATATCTGCATATTCATATCCCTGAAACCTCCTCATCAAAAGATAAATCAAAATTCAAATGATCCTGCAGGTTCCTCTTCATAAAAATTCATATGCATATTACTCAAAAATCTACAAATTTTCATATACAAATTCACCTAAACCATATACAAAACTGCATGTTCCTCCTCTTAAAAATCCAACCTCTGCATATCCAAAACTAAGATCAGAATACTGCATTTCATATTCAAATTCAAAGAAGAGCCTGCACATGCTTGGTTCTGCATAGATGAACATTTGCATGCAAGCATCTTGATCTTGGAAAGCATGAACAACAGAGAGGAGTTAGCATACCTGCATATACAAGTTCATCTTTACCTGCATGCAAGCATCTTGGTCTTGAAAAGGAATAACAGAGAAAGCACCTGCATTTTTTTTTCATAAAGCCTGCATTTTTTTGGTGCTCTGCAAATTCAAATAAAGGTGAGTAACAATTAAACCTTAAACTATATTAGGTTGTTTAATTAAGTCTTTGAGATAAATTATGTATGTAGGTCTGTTATGATTTTTATATGCCTGTTGAGTTGCTATGCAGTGATTCCATTTTACATCTTACTTAAAAATCATCTGCAATTGGATTATGTTGAGATAGTAACTGGGTTTAGGATGATTAAAAGAGATTGTTATTTTATATTAGTTTCAAAACTTATAAGGTAATGTGTTTCTTTTTCTTAAGTCTAGATTTAAAAACCATTGGGAAAATGGAAATACTGGAAATTTGTCTCTGAGTAACTCCTCTGCATGTTTAATATTGATCAAAATTAAAACATATTAATACTTAAATCCAGCTTCATAAACTTAATGCATTAACAAAACTTGGTCTTAAAATCAAGTATCAGTTTTTCTAGTGAATGTTCATATACAGTTTGGTCAGGAGCAAAAATATGATTTTGTGCAAATTCTTGAAATCTGTAGATTAAGAAAACTTAAAACTCTTTTGAGTTATAGGGTAAGGATCTTAGATACATATAAAAATCTGAAATGAGTATCATGATTCCTGTAATGGTTGCAGTCTTGAGTTTTTGTATTGAACCCTTGTTTGAAATAAGGGGTAAGGATTTGGCCAGTAAGGAAGGATGGATTGACCGAGTGATGTGATACTTGGTGGTTGTGTAGTTGAATGGTGTGAAGAGGAGTGTGGTGCCGGAGAGGTGGTGATCAAGATGGTCGGAGGTGAACATGGTGGCTGTTGACAGGTTTAAGTATAACCTGTAGACATTTCCAGGTTTGTAAAAATTGGGTGTAGCTTGAATTCTCAGATTTCTATTTGATCTGGGTTGATGTTTGAAGTTATGGTGGGTTTATGGTTGATGTTGGATCTTCACTGAGGGTCATCAGAGGTGGTGGTCGCCGTGCATATGCCCGGCGGCATGTTTCAGGCATACTGTGTGATTTTGGATGTGTTGCAGGGAAGTTGTGGGGAAAGGGGAAGAATGACTCGAAGCAGGGTAGTGTGGAACTCGGAGTAAGTGTGAGGGAAACTCGAAGTAGAAAATGAGGTTCTCGGGTAGAACCTGTAGATTAACAGGTTTCAGGGGAAACTGTTTATTTTTGAAATCTGGGTTTTCAAAACCTATCAAACCTGTAGTTTTTAGGTTTTAGAAAGTTTGAGTTTAAAAATAAAATTCAAGTTTGTATTTTAGATTTAAATTCAAGTTGAATTTTGATTTGAGTTAAAATTCCAAGCATTTAAACCTGTTTTCTGTTTATTTTTAAAATCTGGGTTTTTAACTTTTTAAAAATCTGGATTTTTGAAGTTTAAAATCTGTAGTTATAGATTTTAAATAAGGCTTAAGTTTAAATTTAATTTAAGTTTGAACTACTAATTTAAATTTAAAATCCAGGTTTGAATTTGAAACCTGTGTATTTTCTGTTTTCTGCAAATCAGGATTTAAATCTTTTTAAATCTGCAGTTATCTTTTGAGTAAAATTTAAATTCAAATTTAAATGTAAGTTTAAAATTCTCATCTGATTTTAAATTCCAGTTTTTAAAACAGAAACTTAAGTTTAAAAATTTAACTTTATTAACTATATCATGTTGAAAGGATAGTTTAAACATTTTGATAATAAGGTTTTTAAAAAAAAATATGAGTAGATTTAAAGTTATTTAAATCTGGAAATTTAAAATTAAAATTTGAAATGCAGTTTAAATTTTAAAGAAGATTTAAAATTTGAAGTTTCAAATTAAAAAAGGAAATTTAAATTACTGAAGGTTTTGAAAAGACTTTAACCTTTAAAATTTCCATAGCATTAGTTGATTTGCAATTTAAAAAGTTTTAAATTTATTTAAAACTTTGATAAGTTTAAAATTATTCTATTTTAAACTTGAATTTGAATTGAAATTTAAAGGTAATTTCAAAAGTACTTTGTTGAATCAAATTGTTTTAAACATAATTAAGTTATGTTTTATTTTGGAAAATTTGATAAAGAATTATGTTTTAAAATTTATTAACAGGTAATTAAGATTAATTAATTAATTTAATAAATTAATTAAATTTGGAATTAATAATTGATTAAGGATTAATCAATTTGGAATTAAGATCATTAATTAAGTTATTAATTAATGATAAATGAATGATAATTATGTAATTAAGTTTTTAATTAAGGTTAATTAATCTTATAATTAACTTTAATTTATAAATGAATAAAGATAGTTTAAATAGTAATTAATTTAAGTTAATTACCTTATAAAATAATTTGAGGATGGTTAATGAAGGTCATTAACCATGATTATTTAACAATTAATTAATGTAGTTAATTTTTATAATTAATTAGATTAATTAATTTAATAATAATCAATTGTAAATGGTTTGGGTAATTACTAGATAAAGTAATTAAGAAATTAATTACTTAACGTAATTAATTTAATTGAATGAGATTGTTTAATTTAATTAATTAAGTTTAATTAATTATAAACACTTGGGTTTTATAAATAATTACCTTATGTAATTAAGGATTTGGAAATTACCTAGTTAAGTAATTGTTTAATAATTACATGATTGTAATTAAGTGGAGATGTTTAATAATGAGTAATTTGGATTAATTATTTAATAATTAATCGGGATATTAATTAAGAAATTAATTTAGGATAATTAATTTGGATTATTATAGTAATTGAGTTAGTTAATTACTATGAGTAATTAATTTAAGAAATAATTAAGGATCATTAATTATTTAATTAATGATGTAATTAAGGATGATTAATTAGGATTAATTAATCAATAATAGGTAATTAATAAATATAATTAATTAAGGATTAAGATAATTAATTATGATTAATTAATTTAATTAAAATAATTAAGGGTTAATTACTGTTTAGTTGAGGATAATTACATGATGTAATTAAGTATAATTAATCAAGAGTGATTAATTAAAGTAATTTATGATTGATTAATTGATTGTAATCAATTGAGTAAGCAAGATAATTTGGTGAGGTAATTAATTTAATTTATTTTAAATTAATTATAGATGAAGGAATTAACTTAATTTATTTTAAATTAATTCGAGATATAGATAATTAATTTAATTCATTTTAAATTAATTATATGGTGATGAGTAAATCTTTGCTTATGGATGAATGGTTGAACTTGATTGTCTTGGATGCTTTGTGATCTCAGTATTGAGATAAATAATATTGTGTGGTATGGATGTTGATTGTATGGTGATATAGGTTATCTATTGTGATGTTGATATGTGGTATATCTATTTGGTATTGATGATGTGGATCACCTGTTATGTGATAATGTTGATTATCAGTTATGTTTTAAGTTATCTATCTGTGTGTATATAGATACTGTAATTGAATTGTTTTAAACCTTTAAAACAACTTGGACCTTAAAAGACACGCTTTGGTTTTCGATGAGACCGGGATCGGGTTTCCATATTTGGACATCCGAAAACCACATCGATTCCAAATAACGTTAGGTCGTTAATCCAAGTGGAGCGAGTGAAGACTCGAGGTATAAGGGCTATACGTCAGTATAACTCTGTGGGTGATTCCGTAATGAGTTTGACGGAATAGATCTTATAGATTCGAGATGGTGAATCAGAGTGCAAGGGTTATTGTCGTTAACTCTGAGGGTGATTCCAATATGAGTGTAACGAGATAATGCCTTCGGTTTCGTTCGAACCCGGAACGAACTTGTATGGAATGAATGCTTTCAGAACATCGTCAGGTGGACGATGAGCATTCTAAGTGATATGTCCTTTAAAGGTAATCGTAGCCTCAAGCCTCATCAACCGGGAATGGCTAAAACAGGGGAGGTGCAGCAAGGCTTCGTGGGTAGCACCCACTTGAGAGCAAGATTGATCCCTGTCTAGAGGTCCCTTTTTATTCGGCTTAGTGGGCAGTTGTTAGTGCGCACCAACTGCGGGGTTGTCTTGTTCGGAACTATTCAGTAAGGAATGGGTCCGGCCTTGTGTTGCAGGGGAGTTAGGGTGGCTCCTCGGTACGTTGATCTAGGCCACGTACTGTGACGGGCGGTACCCCAGTAGCCCTGCCATTGTATGGAATCCAAAATCCAATAAGTGCCAACGGTTTTGATTGTATTACCCACTTTTGTGGCTAGTAGCTGGAATTTAATAGATGTAACAATTTCGGCTATTTCATATTTATTTGAAAACCCTAGACACTATTATAATATCATCGGATTTCCTATCAAATGTTTTGGTTAGCGTAAGGTAAAAACTTTTCCATGTTTATGTGTGGGAAGTCTTACGTGATACCTTTCTTTTCAAAAGGTTTTTGAAAGTTAAGCAACTTTAACCTGTTACTCACACCAGACCCATGTCTGACCCGAAGTTTATTTTTGTTTTTCATAAACTCTTGGGTACTCAAATTTTTATGAGTAGTCAAGGGATTCAGGTTAGGATTCTGGATTAGCTTTGACGATTTATGGAGGAGCAATGGAGCAGGAGGCTTCTGCGAGTAGATATATATCTAGTTTTCCGCTGTGTGTAGTTCTCTGAGTTGTTGTATTGAGTTGTATAACTAGACAGGTGTCTATAACTGTCTAGTATGAGTTGATTATGCTGTGTATCTCTGATGTATATGATACTATGTAAAGTATTATGTTATTAATATATATAATTTATTCGTTCCGCTGTGTTAGATTCTGATGTTGTTTCTTTCTTCTCTTCTTTTTCTCTTTTCTATCCCTTTCTTTCTTTTTAGCGATGCAATTTCCTGGAGTATGGAAGTTGGGTCGTTACAGTGGTATCAGAGCTTTAGGTTGAGTGAATACCTAGGCTCAGTAGTGGTGTCTTTCTTGAGAGAGCGTATTTGTAATTTTTATATATAACTATATATTTCTACCTATCTGTTGGGTTACCCGTTCAGGTTTTCCAATATAAGTTATGAAGGTAGATGAGGTAGTATTGTGTGTTACACGATTACTACCATTGGTTGGAGTTTGAATGTTTGAGGTTGGAGGTGTTTTGTTGGGACTGTAGACCTAATACCGTCTCGAGTGAGTCCTGTAGTGATGAAGAACTTCATTAATTTCTGAAGGAAACCTGTTAAGGTTCAGAGTTTATTTCTGAAGTTGATGAGTAGTGTTTGGATCTGTTTGGTTGAGCTGAAGCAAGTGATGGTATTTTGATACCTCGGGAAGTAGTAGCTGCGTGATGAGATGCAGTGACTATGGATGTTCCCAAAGATGTTTTCGTTGAAACAAGTTTAAGGAGGTGAGTCTGCTTCAGTATTGTGGCTGTGTTCAGCCGGAGTTTCTGTTTGCTTTGAAGTCCGAGTTTCTCGGAGAGCTTTGTTTTGGAATTCTTTGGCATCTGTGGCAGCAGTGTAGTTTGGGGTGTTCTCGGCATTGGCAAGAGATCTTCTGATTTAGCAGTTTTTCTGAAGTAGAGTTCAGGAGCAGTTTAGTAGACCCGTTACTTCGATGGGTTGACTAATTAAGTTTAGGTTGTTATGTTTGGTTAAGAGAGAACAGTTTTCCTTGGATTTGATTTGGGTTGATCGCAAAAGTGACTTGCGATTGATGAAGTGTTCTCTTGGGTTATCTGAGTTTTCCTGAATGTCTTCAAGAAGTCAGAGTTTGGTTTGCATCTGGAGATTGAGCTTCCTTATCGGCTGGGATTCCAGAAGTGGTTCGGGTGGTTCAGCCTAATAGTAGAATGGTTCTAGGAGATTGAGTTGGTGTAGCAGCTTGGAGTTTTTGGAGGAACTCCTGAATGATTCTTATGGATTTGTTGAACCATATCTCTGGGGTGTGTTGTTGAGTTGTGCTTGTGTTCTTCTTCAGCATTCTCTTCTTCGGATCAGAGTGGCGCAGCGGAAGCAGTTTGGAAGTGTATCTGCTTTTCTTTTTCTGGACAGAAGAAGTTGTTGCCTTCTGATGTTGAGGAGTTGAGTTTGAGTGGTTGGTTTTGGTTGATCTTGAGGAGATCATCTTATTGAGTTGATTGGTCCAGTTTGTTGCTAGAAGCATCAGTGAAGGTTTAGCTGATCAGGAAGGCTGTAGGTAGCCCAGGATCGTCTGAAGTGTTTTATGGATATGAGTCGGAAAGATTTGGACTCTGAAGTCGGAGATTTAATTTTGGATGAGTTTTCTCCGATCAGGTGAGCTATAAGATTTGGGTAAGTCTGAGAAGCTAGCTCTGAAGTGTTTTGGATCTTTTCTGTGATCTTGGAGAATAAGGGATTGATCTATATGATTGGATTGCCAGTTTGGATAACTGGGATTCGATGAGTTTCACGTTCCTCGGAGGGAGTTCGTATGTGATCTGTCTCTGGTTGTGAAACCAGCAGTTTGGGAGTTTTGGTTGTTGAGTCAGACTCGTTTGTAGTCTGATATCTTGTCTAGTGTTTAGATATAGTTGTATAGGATCTTTGTAGCTTCGTAGTATTGTTTGTTTGGATTTTCTAGAGCGAGTGTCCCAGTGGATATATACACACACTGGGGAAACTCGATGAGATTTTATCCAGATTTTGTCCGAATAATTAGATTTGTTTGATTGGTTGAATTGGTTGTTTGGTTGTTAGCATATGTTGATATATGCATGTGTTTAAAATTAAAATATAATAAGATTATTAAATTACCTTTGTTTTAAATTTCGAGGACGAAATTCTTTTAAGGGGGAAGGATTGTAACATCCCGGAATTTTTGACAATATCAATTTAATAATCTGTAGTTAAAATTAAATTGATATTGATAATCTGTTAATAATATTCAGATAAATTTAATAATCTTCTTCAATAATTATTTAAATTGGTTATTTTATCTTTTAAATGATATAAATTGATTTCTATTTTCAATATGAATATTTGGTTTATATTTTAAATAGATTGGTATTGTTTTAAATTTAGAATAAATTCAATAAAATGTTTTATGGTTTAATAAAATGGACATTTTATTGTTAAAAATATAATTTCTTGAAAAATGATTTTAATTTAATAAAAAGAGATTTATAAAAATAATATTAATACTGTATTGAATTTTTAAATAAGTTTTAAATAACATTTGTAATTTTTAGTTCAAATTGAATTTCTATTTATAACTTAATTTGAAAATTGTTTGGTTTTGAATCTAGTTTGAATTTAAATTTAAAGGTATAAAATCTAAATTTGTTTTAATTTTTAGTTGTATAAGTTTATAAACATGATTTGTTTTTGTTTTCATTTATAAATTTATACATATAAACTAGTAACTTAATTTAAGCTAATATAACATTAATTTGTAATTAAAAACTAATCATTTTAAAAGAGATAACATGTGTTAAATTAATATGTATTCATATAGACAAGTGTCTCATTCATGACAAGTGTAAAATTAGTTTTAATCTTTCTTTTATTTCCTAAAATCTGAGAATACATTTGCATAGTTTACATCCTCATTCATGCATATAATTTTCATTCTTCTTTAATCATAAACAAACTCAAATCTGCATAATCATAAACAAACTCAAATCTGCATCTATTCACCCAAGATCTATTCCAATATCTGCATATTCATATCCCTGAAACCTCCTCATCAAAAGATAAATCAAAATTCAAATGATCCTGCAGGTTCCTCTTCATAAAAATTCATATGCATATTACTCAAAAATCTACAAATTTTCATATACAAATTCACCTAAACCATATACAAAACTGCATGTTCCTCCTCTTAAAAATCCAACCTCTGCATATCCAAAACTAAGATCAGAATACTGCATTTCATATTCAAATTCAAAGAAGAGCCTGCACATGCTTGGTTCTGCATAGATGAACATTTGCATGCAAGCATCTTGATCTTGGAAAGCATGAACAACAGAGAGGAGTTAGCATACCTGCATATACAAGTTCATCTTTACCTGCATGCAAGCATCTTGGTCTTGAAAAGGAATAACAGAGAAAGCACCTGCATTTTTTTTTCATAAAGCCTGCATTTTTTTGGTGCTCTGCAAATTCAAATAAAGGTGAGTAACAATTAAACCTTAAACTATATTAGGTTGTTTAATTAAGTCTTTGAGATAAATTATGTATGTAGGTCTGTTATGATTTTTATATGCCTGTTGAGTTGCTATGCAGTGATTCCATTTTACATCTTACTTAAAAATCATCTGCAATTGGATTATGTTGAGATAGTAACTGGGTTTAGGATGATTAAAAGAGATTGTTATTTTATATTAGTTTCAAAACTTATAAGGTAATGTGTTTCTTTTTCTTAAGTCTAGATTTAAAAACCATTGGGAAAATGGAAATACTGGAAATTTGTCTCTGAGTAACTCCTCTGCATGTTTAATATTGATCAAAATTAAAACATATTAATACTTAAATCCAGCTTCATAAACTTAATGCATTAACAAAACTTGGTCTTAAAATCAAGTATCAGTTTTTCTAGTGAATGTTCATATACAGTTTGGTCAGGAGCAAAAATATGATTTTGTGCAAATTCTTGAAATCTGTAGATTAAGAAAACTTAAAACTCTTTTGAGTTATAGGGTAAGGATCTTAGATACATATAAAAATCTGAAATGAGTATCATGATTCCTGTAATGGTTGCAGTCTTGAGTTTTTGTATTGAACCCTTGTTTGAAATAAGGGGTAAGGATTTGGCCAGTAAGGAAGGATGGATTGACCGAGTGATGTGATACTTGGTGGTTGTGTAGTTGAATGGTGTGAAGAGGAGTGTGGTGCCGGAGAGGTGGTGATCAAGATGGTCGGAGGTGAACATGGTGGCTGTTGACAGGTTTAAGTATAACCTGTAGACATTTCCAGGTTTGTAAAAATTGGGTGTAGCTTGAATTCTCAGATTTCTATTTGATCTGGGTTGATGTTTGAAGTTATGGTGGGTTTATGGTTGATGTTGGATCTTCACTGAGGGTCATCAGAGGTGGTGGTCGCCGTGCATATGCACGGCGGCATGTTTCAGGCATACTGTGTGATTTTGGATGTGTTGCAGGGAAGTTGTGGGGAAAGGGGAAGAATGACTCGAAGCAGGGTAGTGTGGAACTCGGAGTAAGTGTGAGGGAAACTCGAAGTAGAAAATGAGGTTCTCGGGTAGAACCTGTAGATTAACAGGTTTCAGGGGAAACTGTTTATTTTTGAAATCTGGGTTTTCAAAACCTATCAAACCTGTAGTTTTTAGGTTTTAGAAAGTTTGAGTTTAAAAATAAAATTCAAGTTTGTATTTTAGATTTAAATTCAAGTTGAATTTTGATTTGAGTTAAAATTCCAAGCATTTAAACCTGTTTTCTGTTTATTTTTAAAATCTGGGTTTTTAACTTTTTAAAAATCTGGATTTTTGAAGTTTAAAATCTGTAGTTATAGATTTTAAATAAGGCTTAAGTTTAAATTTAATTTAAGTTTGAACTACTAATTTAAATTTAAAATCCAGGTTTGAATTTGAAACCTGTGTATTTTCTGTTTTCTGCAAATCAGGATTTAAATCTTTTTAAATCTGCAGTTATCTTTTGAGTAAAATTTAAATTCAAATTTAAATGTAAGTTTAAAATTCTCATCTGATTTTAAATTCCAGTTTTTAAAACAGAAACTTAAGTTTAAAAATTTAACTTTATTAACTATATCATGTTGAAAGGATAGTTTAAACATTTTGATAATAAGGTTTTTAAAAAAAAATATGAGTAGATTTAAAGTTATTTAAATCTGGAAATTTAAAATTAAAATTTGAAATGCAGTTTAAATTTTAAAGAAGATTTAAAATTTGAAGTTTCAAATTAAAAAAGGAAATTTAAATTACTGAAGGTTTTGAAAAGACTTTAACCTTTAAAATTTCCATAGCATTAGTTGATTTGCAATTTAAAAAGTTTTAAATTTATTTAAAACTTTGATAAGTTTAAAATTATTCTATTTTAAACTTGAATTTGAATTGAAATTTAAAGGTAATTTCAAAAGTACTTTGTTGAATCAAATTGTTTTAAACATAATTAAGTTATGTTTTATTTTGGAAAATTTGATAAAGAATTATGTTTTAAAATTTATTAACAGGTAATTAAGATTAATTAATTAATTTAATAAATTAATTAAATTTGGAATTAATAATTGATTAAGGATTAATCAATTTGGAATTAAGATCATTAATTAAGTTATTAATTAATGATAAATGAATGATAATTATGTAATTAAGTTTTTAATTAAGGTTAATTAATCTTATAATTAACTTTAATTTATAAATGAATAAAGATAGTTTAAATAGTAATTAATTTAAGTTAATTACCTTATAAAATAATTTGAGGATGGTTAATGAAGGTCATTAACCATGATTATTTAACAATTAATTAATGTAGTTAATTTTTATAATTAATTAGATTAATTAATTTAATAATAATCAATTGTAAATGGTTTGGGTAATTACTAGATAAAGTAATTAAGAAATTAATTACTTAACGTAATTAATTTAATTGAATGAGATTGTTTAATTTAATTAATTAAGTTTAATTAATTATAAACACTTGGGTTTTATAAATAATTACCTTATGTAATTAAGGATTTGGAAATTACCTAGTTAAGTAATTGTTTAATAATTACATGATTGTAATTAAGTGGAGATGTTTAATAATGAGTAATTTGGATTAATTATTTAATAATTAATCGGGATATTAATTAAGAAATTAATTTAGGATAATTAATTTGGATTATTATAGTAATTGAGTTAGTTAATTACTATGAGTAATTAATTTAAGAAATAATTAAGGATCATTAATTATTTAATTAATGATGTAATTAAGGATGATTAATTAGGATTAATTAATCAATAATAGGTAATTAATAAATATAATTAATTAAGGATTAAGATAATTAATTATGATTAATTAATTTAATTAAAATAATTAAGGGTTAATTACTGTTTAGTTGAGGATAATTACATGATGTAATTAAGTATAATTAATCAAGAGTGATTAATTAAAGTAATTTATGATTGATTAATTGATTGTAATCAATTGAGTAAGCAAGATAATTTGGTGAGGTAATTAATTTAATTTATTTTAAATTAATTATAGATGAAGGAATTAACTTAATTTATTTTAAATTAATTCGAGATATAGATAATTAATTTAATTCATTTTAAATTAATTATATGGTGATGAGTAAATCTTTGCTTATGGATGAATGGTTGAACTTGATTGTCTTGGATGCTTTGTGATCTCAGTATTGAGATAAATAATATTGTGTGGTATGGATGTTGATTGTATGGTGATATAGGTTATCTATTGTGATGTTGATATGTGGTATATCTATTTGGTATTGATGATGTGGATCACCTGTTATGTGATAATGTTGATTATCAGTTATGTTTTAAGTTATCTATCTGTGTGTATATAGATACTGTAATTGAATTGTTTTAAACCTTTAAAACAACTTGGACCTTAAAAGACACGCTTTGGTTTTCGATGAGACCGGGATCGGGTTTCCATATTTGGACATCCGAAAACCACATCGATTCCAAATAACGTTAGGTCGTTAATCCAAGTGGAGCGAGTGAAGACTCGAGGTATAAGGGCTATACGTCAGTATAACTCTGTGGGTGATTCCGTAATGAGTTTGACGGAATAGATCTTATAGATTCGAGATGGTGAATCAGAGTGCAAGGGTTATTGTCGTTAACTCTGAGGGTGATTCCAATATGAGTGTAACGAGATAATGCCTTCGGTTTCGTTCGAACCCGGAACGAACTTGTATGGAATGAATGCTTTCAGAACATCGTCAGGTGGACGATGAGCATTCTAAGTGATATGTCCTTTAAAGGTAATCGTAGCCTCAAGCCTCATCAACCGGGAATGGCTAAAACAGGGGAGGTGCAGCAAGGCTTCGTGGGTAGCACCCACTTGAGAGCAAGATTGATCCCTGTCTAGAGGTCCCTTTTTATTCGGCTTAGTGGGCAGTTGTTAGTGCGCACCAACTGCGGGGTTGTCTTGTTCGGAACTATTCAGTAAGGAATGGGTCCGGCCTTGTGTTGCAGGGGAGTTAGGGTGGCTCCTCGGTACGTTGATCTAGGCCACGTACTGTGACGGGCGGTACCCCAGTAGCCCTGCCATTGTATGGAATCCAAAATCCAATAAGTGCCAACGGTTTTGATTGTATTACCCACTTTTGTGGCTAGTAGCTGGAATTTAATAGATGTAACAATTTCGGCTATTTCATATTTATTTGAAAACCCTAGACACTATTATAATATCATCGGATTTCCTATCAAATGTTTTGGTTAGCGTAAGGTAAAAACTTTTCCATGTTTATGTGTGGGAAGTCTTACGTGATACCTTTCTTTTCAAAAGGTTTTTGAAAGTTAAGCAACTTTAACCTGTTACTCACACCAGACCCATGTCTGACCCGAAGTTTATTTTTGTTTTTCATAAACTCTTGGGTACTCAAATTTTTATGAGTAGTCAAGGGATTCAGGTTAGGATTCTGGATTAGCTTTGACGATTTATGGAGGAGCAATGGAGCAGGAGGCTTCTGCGAGTAGATATATATCTAGTTTTCCGCTGTGTGTAGTTCTCTGAGTTGTTGTATTGAGTTGTATAACTAGACAGGTGTCTATAACTGTCTAGTATGAGTTGATTATGCTGTGTATCTCTGATGTATATGATACTATGTAAAGTATTATGTTATTAATATATATAATTTATTCGTTCCGCTGTGTTAGATTCTGATGTTGTTTCTTTCTTCTCTTCTTTTTCTCTTTTCTATCCCTTTCTTTCTTTTTAGCGATGCAATTTCCTGGAGTATGGAAGTTGGGTCGTTACATGCACTCCCCCTATCATTTTGCCTAGTGTATTTATACATTTTCACCCCCTTTGTCATCAACAAAAAGGGCGAAAAAGAGTCGCTTAAATCACCGCTAGACAATATGTAGAGTTTGTATATAGAGATAAATGATTATAAATAAAACACTTGAGGGGAAACCAAATCAATTCAAAACATGAAATAAACTTATCAAATAATAAGATGAGTTTTAGAGTTACCGACTTTGCTGATGCCAATAACAAATCCTTTTCGTATTTATTCAATGTACAATCGATTTCTTGTCATAAGCTTTGAGCATCTACTATCTGATATACATTGTTTGGTACTTGAAAAATTATAAAATATGCATACTGGTACCCTTTTTATTCTGGGGTCCATGGGGTTAAGTTTTGGGATGCCAAACCCATAAAGAGTTTGAATGTCCTCTCAAAATATAATCATTAGATGAATGAACCTTATTAATATAATTATCCATATATTTTTCTTTTTCAATATCATCCAACTTTTTTGGAACCCATAAATTAATGAATCTATTTGGAGGTTTTAACTTTAATTTCCTAGTTTTGGTTTGAACTTGGTAGCCTTAACAAACTTAGTATTTTGAATACTGTTTTTCGATTTAGCCTTAGGGGTGTACCCAAGTCCATGTTTATTCCTAGTGTGTTTAGATGCAGATAATAATTATTCTACATTATGCTTCCCTTTGTTAAATTTATCAATATCAGTTTTCATTTTGTCAAAATCCTTATTACGGTTAAGAATAACATTGTCTAGAGATGTTATTTTGTCATTCAGATCAGTGATCTGTGATTTTATTGAAAGATTTTCTGATTTTAAGAATTCATTTTCACTTTTTAGTTTTTCAAAACTTCCAAGTGTTAAATCCTTTTCATCTTTATACCTATTAAATCTTTCAATTTCATCTTTTCGACATTGTTTTTCTTCAGTTAACATTTCATTAAATATTTATAATATATCTATCTTTGCCAAACTATTGTTTTACTCTTTCCCAAGTATTTTACATCCCTCATTCATATCATTCAAAACATTAGTAATTTCTTTATTAAAATTCCATACCTGGTCATCCTTTGCTATGAAGAACATGTTGGCATTTTCTGTTTCTGAATCACTATCACTTGATGATGTATCTGAATCATCCCATTTTGCATTGAATGCTTGTTTCCTCTCCTTATTGAAAGTGTTTGACTTTGATTTCATCAGTTTGGGACAGTCTCTTTTCAAATGATCGGGTTTATCACATTCGAAACACTTAACAACATTTCCATTTCTAGAATTATTGTTGTTAGTTTTTCGAAGTTTGTTTGTTATCCAATACTTCAAGAATTTCTTGAACTTCATGGACATAAACTCGATATCATCATCAATAGCATCATCATCTGGTTCATCTTTGTCGATCATAGCATTGAGTGCTAGTAATTTCTTCTCATTTGCCTAATTCTCTTTTCTAATCTGCAACTTTACTTCATAAGACATTAGGTTACCAATTAAATCTTCTATTTTCATAATACTAATATCATTGGCTTCTTCAGTTGCCAGAGTCTTTTGATCCCATTCACCAGGAAGTGAATTCAGGATCTTTCTGACTTGGTCTTCTTCAGTAATTTTCTTTCCTAATGATATTAAGGCATGTACTATATCTTGAAATCTAGAATACATATCAGAAATAGACTCATTTGGTTTCATTTGAAAGAGTTGAAATTGGTTAGTTAGCATAGATATCTTTGTTTGTTTTACTTTATTGGTGCCTTCACTTGTGACTTGCAGAGTTCTCCAAATTTCATATGCAGAATTACAAATAGACACTCGATTAATTCATTTCTATCTAAGGAACAAAACAAAATGTTCATGGCCTTAGAGTTATTAAGTGCTTGTGTCTTTTGGCCTAGTGTCCATTTTGAATATTCAGTTTGAGGCTCTATATACTCTATTTGGGTAATGTTCCAAATATCCAAACTATTAGACTGTAAATAACATTTCATCCTACAAGTCCAATAAGCATAACTACTGCCATCAAATAGAGGGGGTCCAGTGGTAGATTGCCCTTCTACAAAAGTGAAAAAATGTGTTACTAGTATCATTAGCCATTTATACTTTTCAGAAACCAAGTTATGAATTTTTGAAAACCAATGCTCTGATACCAAATGTTAGAAACTGGGGTGGCTATAACACAATGTTGGGTCTTAAGGCTATTCAGACACTAGAAGTGGTGAATTGTGTATTAACTACTTACTTATGAATATAAATTGTATTTACTCAAATTGCAAACAGAAAGAAGTAATCAGAGAATAAGTAAGTAATAACATAAAATGAAGTAATGTAAATAACACCTGGATTTTTATATTAGTTCGGATTAACCAATCCTACATCCAGTCCGGCAATCTATCGTGTAGAATTCCACTATAATCGCTTGCTTTCCACGGGTGGCAAGAACACATTTACAATCTTGGTTTCACGGGCTACAAGACACACCCTCTTGATTTTACAGGCTACAAGAACACCTTCTCTTTATCCCCAACAACAAACTATGGAAAGTGGTTGTATCTTCAATACACATTCTTGCAGATTCGGTACAATGATCCTATAGACCTTCAATGGCAATATATCTTTGAATTCTTTGAGGAATAGGATGAAATCAGAGAGAGAATGATGTGAATTCAAGTACAACTCTCCGATATTATGTGGTTTGCAAATTAGTGAAGAATTGAAGTGAAACAGTATCGAGTTGCAAGGAGATTTGAAGAGTATGCAATGGATTTCTTTTGCAAATGTTTGAAGAAGAAGGAGTAAGAGAAAATAAGAATCCTTGATGATAAAATTCGTTTTTAGAGGCCTTTATATAGTGGTTGAAGAGACGTGTCTTTTAGTGAAGAGATGGAGGGAAATGTCTCTTCGTTTAAATTTTGAAATTCTGAAAAACTGCTAGTATGTCGACATCTCCCTACCTAGTATGTCGACATGAGTGTGTTGCCAATGAACAGCAACACTAGTAAGTGTTGCAAATTTTCAGCATTCCAAATTACCTTATATTTGTGGATTTTTGTGATTTGGTTGAGGTCAATGGTTGATGATCTTCAAGTATAATTGCCATGAGAGCTTTAACAAGATATTCTAAGGTTCAACCAACTCTTCATCACTTTAAACACCTTCATCCTTCAGCATTCTTCTCTAATTGGGTTTTGTTCTTCAATTGCTCTGATTGACCTTCTTCTATAATTCATTTGCTTCCACTATTTTCTTGTTTATCTCTGTAAATGTCTCCATAATATATCTGATATGACTGCATAACTCGAAGATATGTTAGTAGTAATATTTATGTGGTTTTTGTCATCAAAATTAATACCTAGGGTATTAACAAATTTTTCATGATTACAACACATTATAATTACTATCACATAATATATCATTTAAAGATTTTCTATTTAATATACTTTAAATAAATTGCTTAACTAAATATATCACAAGATAACAAAGTGTATTATACAAATCAAACACATTTATTATGAATAAAATTGTTTATTAAACTAGATGTATGTAACAAACTACATAATTACCCCTAATACATACCCCTAACTCTATCAATCTTCCACTTGCACTTAGGGTCGATTGTTGAATCTTAACATTTTGGTGGGTTTTCTCGAAACTAATCGGGTCAGTCCCTTAGTGAAATTGGCAAACTATATAGTTTAATTATTTATTCTATCAATTAACTCTCTCCAATACCAAAAAACCGATTTTATCATGTGAAACTTTTCAGATTATATTTTATGAATTTAGGTGAGCATTACTATGAGGGCCGTCTGTTCGACTTCCAAAAATCGATGCTAATATATCCTCGGTATTCACATGCCGTAAATCAAAGTGCCGAAGAAGCAGATTCTTAAGGGTAAGAAAGAAAATAAAGATAGAACATAATCTCACATATATTATCTCAAACAAAACTTTACAGTGGAAATTAAAATACACTTATTAGAGTTAAACAAGGACTGTTATAAATTTATATTGTTACAAATGCGGAATACTATAGCATAAGAATGTGGTGGAAATAGATAAAAAAAATCTTCAGTAAATCTTCTGACTCCATGCTTTTAGATCCATCCAGCTTTCTTCTAAACTAAACCTGACTACTAGGCTGTCCGGGGAAAATTAGGGCACCCAAAGTATAAGGAAAGGAAAAATAAACTCCGAGTCAGTCATGGGACTGATGCAAGAACTCAAAATACGCATTTTGAAAAAAAGGTATCCCATAAGACCATGTGGTACATAAACATGGAACGGGTTTTTACCTTATGATAACTAAGTCATTATTACGTAAAAATACTTGATATTATTTTTAATGACATGTCTTTGAAAACATTTTCAAGTAAATTTAATAATCTTAGCCGAAATTGTTACCATTATTAAATTTCAACATATTAGGCTCTACAAACAAAATGATAGGCTCTTATTGGAGAACAGATTCCATACAAATGACCAGGTGAAGGGACTACCTTCCGGCAGTACATCTCTAGAGGAATGTACAGAGGTCAACCGAACATCTGCCCCTCTCGAACACAAGACCGACCTACCTTTCTCACTAAATAGCACCGAATATGTCATCACCCCGGTCATTACCGACCTATCCGAGCGCTTGATTATCATACACCACATTAATTTACACCCTGAATGTCATAGCAGGAAGAAATATATCTAGAAGGGGATGATCATACCTAATTATTGCGAACCGCATAGCCTTGCTTCATCTACCATGTTTCGGCCGTTTTCGGGTGTAAGGCTTGGGAGTAACGATTACCTTTATCATAGCACATCATCTTTCTTTAAATTCCACACTGCCATTCCATCGATCCGTATTGACTTCCACGAACATACAACCTCTGAGCTATACATCTCAAAGAAGGGTGTTAAGCTAAGAGAAGTTGCCTTCTCCGCCACCAAACAGATGTATGTTTATAAAAGTCAACGATGAAATCTCTAGAATGCAATGTCAGACATCCATCCATACAAGTTCGTTCTGGGACTGAAAGAAAGCGAAGGCACTCTCCTACCACATCCTTTCGGGAATTGATCCTAGGATTAGTAGCGAGAAGTCCTTGCAACCCAAAGAGTTCCAGAAATGAAGGGACCACTGCTGCTTTAGTATTTGGGAGCTAACCAAAATTATCAACAAGCAGTCCTTTCACTCCAAAAATCTTTGGTCTTCATCCTTCATTCTCTCTATCATGTCTTCATTTTCGAATGTATACATTGGTTTGAAGTGGTTTTCAGATAGGAATTACCTAAGATCCGACCCCGGTTCGTTCGATCCAATCATCAATAAAAAGAGGTTTTGTAAATAGAGAATCATTCTTTGATTGATTAAGTTCCTTTTTTTATCAAACTCTCTTTATATAACTTTTAAAACTCTTATTTTCGATATATACCGAATTACAATTGATTAAGTTCTTTTTTATCAAACTCTCTTTATATAACTTTTAAAACACTTCTTTCCAATATATACGGAATTATTAAACCCCTCTTATCAAAACCTTTAATTACTTAAAATCTTTCTAAAATGGAATAATTCGAAATAATTTCATTTTATACTTAGGAAAACATTTTCAGAATCATTTCATCTAAATCTTAGCAAAGATTTCTTAATTCAAAACTCAAAAATTTGATTGAGTTAAAACCATGTTTTCTAGGATGTTAATCCAAAATCAGTAAATATTAAGTGAATGGAATCTACAAAAATCATCTAATTCTACTCAATATCAATTCTCATACTCCACAAATATTATGGGTGGAATAACGGTGAAATCACCATTTAAGTTCTACGAATGGCATGAGTTCTCTCTTCGGGATTTAACATCGAGTACAAGAAGTTCACCTCTATAAAATCCAAGTTCTTTAAATCCTGAAAGATATTTTTCTTTATCTTTCTGAAATTTTGATCCGAGTAAATCAAATTTACTATCCCCTCCGTCTGACCAGTCCGGATAGCCAGGGAGAGCAAAAAATTGGTTTTTCAAACTCAAGCCTAGGCACTGCCTCTCTAACACCAATAAGGCGGTCAAGTAATTTGATTGACTCTAAATAATTAAACCTATAAATCATTTCATAAATCCTTCAAATTACCTTTAAAACACTCTATAAATCATTTAAACCATTTATAAAATAATTGGAGAAGAGTGGTTAAGTTTAAAACTATATTTCAAAAGTTATTGAAAAGTACCATGGAAAGTGCTTTTTAAGCTATATTGGTCAAAACGACTTTTTATTATTTGACAATTTATTTTTATTACTCAAATCACTTTTAAAGAATTTAAAAGATTTATTCCATATTTTAAACAATTTAAAACATCATTTTCAAATAAATCTAGTTTTCGATTCCGAACTGCAAAATCGGGATTTCACCAAAATTTGTTTTGCTCATATTTCAAAATATGCTTATCGAAATCTCCATTTTCCTTCTTCGTTAGAAAATTACGGATATAATAGTTTGAAAAATTCTTATGTCAAAGAATTCCGAGGTATATTCCAATTTTTACCCTTGTTTGACTTTTATAGCGTGAAATCGCAAACTACTGTTACGCGACGCGCTTATTTTAACTGAATTTTCTATTTCTTTTCATACTTCACCAAAACACTTTTAGATGTTTAGAAAACATTTCAAATATATTTTAAACCATCTTTAAGATGTTTAACAATTCTATATACATCATTTCATTAATTCAAGGAAAGTGATTTCCTTTATGCTTATCGACATATATTTTTATGATTTCCATATATATTTAACTTTCATATTTAAACAACCAAACTTGATGACCAAAGCATATTAAATATCCATTTGTAGACATCATATCATCATCCAAAATATAATATAATAGTTTAGGAGTTCTCGCATTGATTTCCTATCGGAAGAAAGCGATAGCTTCATTAACCCACGATCCGAGCTCACGAACCCCAACACCTTGCCTCTTAGTGTGCTCAGCTATTCCACGCCAAAAGTGGTGCTCGGCCAAGTATGGGAAATGAGGTGTAGGACTTTGGTTTATTATTGAATTTACCGAAAACTAAACCTACATATAGATCATTTTCTCTTGGGTTTTTTAGATACTCAACTCTTTGAATTTCGAAATGTGGTCAATAAGAAAGCTATAGGAAATTGTTTTCTCTATGGTTTCAAAAAATGAATCATCTAATTTGGATTAGTAATGAGGAAGTTTTGTCCAAGAGAAGGAGAGCTATTCTCAGATTCGCAAAAACAAAGTCCGAAAATTCACTAAAAAAACTGGTATTTTGACATAGTTAAACTCAAAACTAGTAGAAGTGACAAACATGAAAGTTGTAGCCACTGGAATTTTACATGGTTTGGAAAAAAGAATACTTCATTCGGGTCTATTTTAGAGGAGTTATAATTGAATGAAAAATGGATATTTTCAGCCATTAAAACTGGGCTCGAAACTTATCATCTTATTTTGTTTTCAAATTGTCTTTAGTTGTCCTTATTTTCCTCATCTTGTTATAGACTGTTATAGGCATCTATCTATAATCTTTCTGTTTAGAAATCTTTCTATAATCTTTAATAATCTTTGGTACTCATTTTAAATCTGAGCACTGCTTTTCATCCACAGACCGTCGGTCAAGCGGAAAGAGTTAATCAGATTTTAGAGGATCTTTTCGTGCTTGTGTTCCTGATTTTGGAGAATCTGGGGAAGATCATCTACACCTTGTGAAACATACCTATAACAATAGTTATCAGGTGTAATTTAAATCTCCTTGTCATCTTACCTTAATCTTATTTCACTCTATCTAATTCTGTGCTTTCCCGTACCTCATTCCTTTTCGGGGACGAAAAGTTTTGAGTGGGGGAGAGTGTAACAACCCAAGATTTTTGTATATTATTTAATTTGGACTTTCTTTTATTTTTAAATTAATTTTATTTCAAACATTTCATTTCTAAATATAAATGTTGATTATTAAGTGATTTATA
Organism: Allium cepa; assembly: GCA_030765085.1. NCBI lineage: Eukaryota > Viridiplantae > Streptophyta > Magnoliopsida > Asparagales > Amaryllidaceae > Allium > Allium cepa. Next base: position 450,794,052 of record CM060931.1, read on the forward strand.
GTTCAAACTAGTATAATTTGAATATTTTACTGTAAAGTGAATTTCTGGTCAAACTGTCCAAACTTTGACTTTCAAACTTCAAATTTAAATTATTTTAAATCTTAAATTTTATCTTTTATTATGAACATAGATTTAATAACATGAATACTACTTTTCATTTCGTTGGAAACGGAGTTAAATTGTGAAAGTTATGAACATTTCAATTTTTAGTATAATTGGTTTTTTGTGCAATTTTGCCTATTTTAAATTTTATAAATCATATTTTCTTTCTTATATTTTATTTTAATATGTGTAAATATGTTAATTTATGTATATTTTCATCTCTAAATATTTTAAAAATAATAATAGAATTTTTCTAAAATTTACTATGATGATTTCCTATTTTTGAAGGCTGTTTTCCTATTTTCTGCTATTTTCTTCATAAAAAATTATATGTAAATTAAATTTTAAATATTTATTTTGTGAATATATTTTTATTTTATGTTATTATTTATGTTTAAAAATATATTACAAGCTCATATGAATTTTATAAAATTTATTCTATTAAATTTCAAATTTTCCAGACTAGTTTACTATTTTAGCTATTTTCTTAATTTAACTTTATATTATTGATAAATGTTTATATAAATTATTACATTTTGATAAATTTCGAAATTTTATCTGGTATTAGTATGATTACCAGAAATATAAAGTTATAAAAAAATTAAATAAAGAAATATGAAAGGTTTCTGAAACCCTTTACATTCCTAAGTCTTTTAATCTTCTGCCTTTTCATTTCTTAACCTACATCTTTATTGTTTTTTTTTTGGCCGTACAATTCCTTCTCATTTCAGCTGACTCCTTCCTTCTTTTTCACGTGAACTCAAAAATATTTCTCACACAAAAAAAGGTGCGGCCATAGTTGATCAAAAAGATTGGGTAGAAACTTCTTCCTTTCTCTTGTTTTTCTATTGATTTCTATTGATTGTTTGCATTTGTTCTCACTTGATTTGATAGGATGCACCAACTCCAGCCCTTAGCCGACCTCCACCACCTCATTCTCTGATCATCACCCCCTGCAGTCCACAACCCCATCAGGCCGAGCAACCCTAAGGCAAACTTCACCTATATGCACCATAGCCAATCACCTATGCCTTCATCACTTTCAACCACCCGTTTGCCGCCACCTACTCCACCTCCACCATCCATGGATGACCTGGAACCCGCTGCCACACCATCCTACAGCCCACTACAGTGATGGCCGCACCATGCTAGCTTGTGGCCGAACCCATATGTTGCATAGGATCCATGGTAGTTGCATTGTAGTGTTAGTTCCATGCACTTATCTCTCTACCATACTTTGCTCCATCATTTTCCCATGCTAGGCCGACCTTTAGGAACCCAGACCAGATCCAAACCATGCCTTTAGCCGTGCCATTTCAGATCTGGAGCTGAAGCATAGGTGGTAGAAAGCAAGTGCAAACACTTTGGATTTGTTTATGCATCCAATTCTATCATTGTTTAATGGTATTTTGTGTTGAAACTTATGTGTTGTTATACTTGTTTTGTTGAATGTATCCAAGGGAATTGATACTTTGGCTCTCCCACTCATCTTTGTGTCGTGTTATCGTTCTTGTTGGGATCTCATTCGTGCATTCGTTGTTGTGTCTCCAGCTCAAACATGTGAGTTATCCTCACCAGACAATATGTACATATATAACTAGTAAATTGACCCCTTTTGAATCTGTAAAATGCATTATCATGTTACATATGCTATATTATGATTATATGATGTTCACCCATGCTTAAACACCTATTATAACATCTGTTACTGTTATATTATATTGTTCTGTTATTTTTATCAGTTTATCACACTGCAAGTTCCCTGTAGATTAGAATCACTATGGGTTGAAATGATACATACCCGAACGGACTTTAGAATAAGGGAAAATCTTTATGGGCTGAAATGATAGGCCTGAGCGATTTTCATTTTATTTCATTTACTTGGGACTGCGGGTTTGAAATGATAAAACCCGGATTTTCTTTGTAAATTACGGGTTGAAATGATACATTACCCGTATCACTTTACCTAGGCTAGAAAATTATATACAGACCCGTAGTTAAAATATATTTTTCTAAAATTTTTAAAATATGTTTGAAATGTAAATATTATAAAATTTTGATTTAAAACATAATTAAAAATGATTTTTGTAAAGTATTATTGATTTTTGGAAATTTATAGGTTAAATAAATTATGGAAAAGTTAGAAAATTTAAATGTAAGTTATTTCGGAAATTTTGATTTAATTATAATTGGAAATTAAATTAAATATGAAATTATGATAAATTTATGATAATTTGAATTTAAAATGAATTTAAAATGATTTTTATAATATATTAATGATTTTTGAGTAAAGTTAAAAAAATGAAAGGGATGATTATTTAAGTTGAAATTTTGAAATATAACCAAATGGGAATTTGTGAATTTGGCTTAAAAGTGAATTTTAAGTTAAGTGAATAAAATTGAAATTAAGTTATATTTTGAAATTTAAACTTAAGTGTTAAGTTGAAATTTAATTTAATGAATTTAAATTTGAATGTTGAAATTTAATAAGTGAATTATTATTAAATCTTGATTTTTGAATGGAAATTTAACTTTATAAAATCATGAACTTAAGGAAAATTAAATGTTGTTTATAAATGTGAAAATGTATGGTTTTATAAGTTAAAAATGTTTTAAATAAAAATATAATTGGTTGTGAAATTATATTGAATATTTGAAGTTAATTAACTGCATTTTTGAAATGCTATTAATTGCAATTTAAATGATATTACAGCATTTGTAAATGATGTAGTTGATGATAATGAACTAAAAAGCTAAATTGAATTAAAGGCTATTATAGCAATCTTTTTAAGTGCTATAATTGTTGAATTTAACTAAGTTTATTTGAAATATTAAGTAAACCCTATTACAACATTTTTAAAAATGCTGTCTTTTGTTAAATTGAACTGTTTGAATGTAACTTTCCGTAGCGTTTTCTAAATGCTGCGAAAAGTGAATTTTCACTGTTTTGATAAACTTAAGTGAATAAATGAACTTTGAAAGTTGAAATTTTTGGAAATTTAATAATTTAATTATTAAATATAATAACTTCATTTTAATGATTTAAAATGATTTTTGAAATATAAACTGTTTGGAAATGTAAATTGAAATGGCATTTTAAATTGAATAAAATGAATAATGATTTGAAATGAATGTGGTTTTGAAAAGATATGATATTTTTTTTATTAAAATGATTTGAAATGAAGTTTTGGAAAGATATGATATTTTTGATATATTAAAATGATTGAAATGACTTGAAATGGATATGATTTTTGTGATATATTAAAATGATTGAAATGAGGTTTTGAAATGATATGATATTTTGATATATTAAAATGATTTGAAATGTGGTTTTGAAATGATATGATATTTTGATATATTAAAATGATTTGAGATGTGGTTTTTGAAAAGATATGATATTTTGATATATTAAAATGATTTGACAAGAATTTCTGGAAAGATATGATGTTTTAAAATGGTTTGGAATTAATTTAATCATTATTTTGATAAAGATTTGGATTTGAAATGATATCCTATTTTGAAGTATAAACATTATTTTAAAAGTTATAACTACGGGTTATAATAACGATTGGTTGGCAAAGAGACCAGGATCGGATATCTGGCATACTCTCTGTCGATACCGAAAATCACTTTGACTAACCGTGTACGCGGTGGAGATTCCAAAATGAAGTAGGATGGTGGCGACGTTCTTGAGGTATATTACGTGGACCCAACTCCCGTGAGTTGGCATAAGGTGGCTAAAACAGGAGCGATCTCGGGCCAAGTGAGGTCATTCCTCCTATCGGACACATTCCTTCGATACTATACTCTTACTGGTGATTGATTAGATGGCCATCCTTCGATTTTGATATGGGAGTGTGTTCCGAGGTGGGCGTATGTGGCTGCTGCGTTACCACCAGCCCGTGTGCGTAATTGGTATATCTACCCTGGCATTGCCTTGTGTGCCGTGTCACCTACCATACCGAGCCTTTACTACGAGTTTGTTTTTCTCCCGTAGCCCGTGTGGTATCCTCTGACAGTCACCCGGAGTGGAGATGGCATGATATTGGATGGACTACTGGGACTATTATGTGTGAAGGGTGATATGGGTAGCCCGGAATGCTATTTAAAAGTAAGTTTATTTTACTGTGGACATTATTATAATAGCGAAATATTACTACATAGTAAATAGTTTAACGGATCCTTAAAGGATGGGCGGTCCCAGGCATTCTTTAAGTTACTTGTACCTTATTACAGTTCACTTGAGTTGGTTTACATTATATAAGTATATATTGTCCTGACTCGAGTGTTTGTATTTTTATTTACGCTCGGGTCAGCCTGAGTTATTCACAGATTTGGATTCCACTTTCTGGAGATTGGAATCGCTGGAGATTATCTGCTTATCTAGTTTTATCTATTCCAGTTTTGTTGTTCTATTCATCTTGTACTTGGTTATCATCTTAAGAGTTCTGTTGTACTTTATTTAGTCTGTTGTATTTTATTTAACTCTGATATATTTACATAGTAGCTTCATGAACTGCTATCTCTTTACTTCCGCTGCATTTCTTAGTCTGTGTCTGTGTTCTGTGATTTTTTTATTTACTGTATATTCTGAGATTTGCCAAATTTTATTTACAATGCGGTATTTTGAGCAATTCAAGTCCGACATGTGTGGATGCGAACGGTTGAAAATATCGGGTTGTTACAGTTGGTATCAGAGCTTTGGTAGCTCTAGGCAAAACTCAGTATATAGGGTAAATGTATTTACAGAATCACTTTCATTCGAGTTTAAACCTCTTCCTTTTTGACTCGATTCCTTTGAATTTTGGAACATTCCGCGTGGTTCCAAAATCCATTCATGTCCCTCACTATTTATCTTCTTTTGTTTCTGGAGTATCCCATAACTCCACTTCAAAAGATCTTCATAATGAATCGGCGGTCTCGCCAACCTCAAATTTATTTGTAAAAGGGGAAAACCCCTTTACAACAACATCGATTCACCAGAGATTCTATATCCTCGGTTTAGATGCTAGTATCTCTTATAATTTCGAACTCTACATCTTGAGATTGAATGTAGATTTACCCCAGCAAATCCACATCGATCTTATTCTATAAGTCACGGTTGACCCGGTTAAGATTACCCACGGTTTATTTAAGCTTATCCATCTCCCTACTCTGTTTAACCATCTTGTCTTTTGTTTCTAAACCATCTCCAAACATTTTGAACTATACTTGTAAATCTATGTTTTATATATTGTGTTGTTTGAGTTGATGATGTTGATTTAGGTTTCCAATCGATTCGTCTGATCAACGCTATCGATAGGATTTCTAAAACACTTTGACAGAACAAACTGACACAATATTATTTTAAAATTTGGTTAATAAATTTGGATATAAGTAAATTTATGGAACCTAATAAATTGATTTAAACTAATCATTTGAAATGATAATACTTGATTTATCATTTATAGTTCTATAAATGAATTTATAAATAGTTGTTTATAAATTGATTTGGGAACTGAAATGAATTTAAAACAAGAATTTGAGAATTTAATTTCCGATGGTTTCAAACCTTGTGTTTTCAAGTTTTAAAAGGATATCTTATTTAAAGCATTTTGAATAGAAATTTGTTTCCAAAGAATTTGAAAAGTTAAAGAAATTTGTGATCTTCTCTTTGTCGCTGGAAAATAATTTCGGTGATGAACCGCGGCATCATCGACTTTCATTTTCGAGTTTCGAAGTGAAGAGACCGTTATGTAGTCTTGCTACAGCTTTGTTTTGGGAAATTTAGTTGATTTGAATTTCTAAAATAAGACTGGATTTATAATATATATATATATATATGATTTAAATATGATTTGACTTATTATGTTTATTTATCCCTAAATGGTTTGAAGGGAATCAGAAATTTAATTCTTAAATTTTATTTTAAAGAATCATTTCAATTATAAAAAGAAAATCAAAATTTTAGATAGATGATTCAAACTTGAGATGAGGGAATTAGAAAGTTTTATTTGTATAATACAATTGCATTCAAATTTAACTTGCCTTAATTTCAAAAGTTAACAATGTAATTGGATAATATACAATATAAAAAGCTTTATAAATAAAATTTGAGTCATTATAATAAATTTTATACACTTAAATTTTAGTTATAAAAGATTGACAGAGGTAAATATAGAAAAAGGGGTTAATTGTATAATTTACAATATAAATGATGTTAAAGGAATCAAAAATAAATTAAAACAGTTATAATAAATGTAAGTATCTTAACATAGGTGATAAAACATATTGAGAGGAATAAATTTAATTTTTATTTAGGAATAAAGAAGAATTAAATTTATTAAGTACATTTTTGAATATAATAAATGATGATTTTTCAAATCCATGATTTTTGAAAATTGTTAGTTTAAGGGAATTGGATGATAAGATAATGAAATTAGAAATAGTTAAGATTTATGTAACTTGTATAAAAATATAAATAAAATAGAAAAAAATTTAAAAAATAATAATATTAATTATCAACTTAAGTTGAAACCATGGAAATTCCAAACCTATTATCTTATTTTGTTTTTCAAACTTATCATCTTATTTTGTTTTCAAATTGTCTTTAGTTGTCCTTATTTTCCTCATCTTCTTATAGACTGTTATAGGCATCTATCTATAATCTTTCTGTTTAGAAATCTTTCTATAATCTTTAATAATCTTTGGTACTCATTTTAAATCTGAGCACTGCTTTTCATCCACAGACCGTCGGTCAAGCGGAAAGAGTTAATCAGATTTTAGAGGATCTTTTCGTGCTTGTGTTCCTGATTTTGGAGAATCTGGGGAAGATCATCTCCACCTTGTGAAACATACCTATAACAATAGTTACCGGGTGTAATTTAAATCTCCTTGTCATCTTACCTTAATCTTATTTCATTCTATCTAATTCTGTGCTTTCCCGTACCTCATTCCTTTTCGGGGACGAAAAGTTTTGAGTGGGGGAGAGTGTAACAACCCTAGATTTTTGTATATTATTTAATTTGGACTTTCTTTTATTTTTAAATTAATTTTATTTCAAACATTTCATTTTTAAATATAAATGTTTATTATTAAGTGATTTATAGTTCAAACTAGTATAATTTGAATATTTTACTGTAAAGTGAATTTCTGGTCAAACTGTCCAAACTTTGACTTTTAAACTTCAAATTTAAATTATTTTAAATCTTAAACTTTATCTTTTATTATGAACATAGATTTAATAACATGAATACTACTTTTCGTTTTGTTGGAAACGGAGTTAAATTGTGAAAGTTATGAACATTTCAATTTTTAGTATAATTGGTTTTTTGTGCAATTTTGCCTATTTTAAATTTTATAAATCATATTTTATTTCTTATATTTTATTTTAATATGTGTAAATATGTTAATTTATGTATATTTTCATCTCTAAATATTTTAAAAATAATAATAGATTTTGTCTAAAATTTACTATGATGATTTCCTATTTTTGAAGGCTGTTTTCCTATTTTCTGCTATTTTCTTCATAAAAAATTATATGTAAATTAAATTTTAAATATTTATTTTGTGAATATATTTTTATTTTATGTTATTATTTATGTTTAAAAATATATTACAAGCTCATATGAATTTTATAAAATTTATTCTATTAAATTTCAAATTTTCCAGACTAGTTTACTATTTTAGCTATTTTCTTAATTTAACTTTATATTATTGATAAATGTTTATATAAATTATTACATTTTGATAAATTTCGAAATTTTATCTGGTATTAGTATTATTACCAGAAATATAAAGTTATAAAAAAATTAAATAAAGAAATATGAAAGGTTTCCGAAATCCTTTACATTCCTAAGTCTTTTAATCTTCTGCCTTTTCATTTCTTAACCTACATCTTTATTGTTTTTTTCTTTGGCCGTACAATTCCTTCTCATTTCAGCTGCCTCCTTCCTTCTTTTTCACGTGAACTCAAAAATATTTCTCACACAAAAAAAGGTGCGGCCATAGTTGATCAAAAAGATTGGGTAGAAACTTCTTCCTTTCTCTTGTTTTTCTATTGATTTCTATTGATTGTTTGCATTTGTTCTCACTTGATTTGATAGGATGCACCAACTCCAGCCCTTAGCCGACCTCCACCACCTCATTCTCTGATCATCACCCCCTGCAGTCCACAACCCCATCAGGCCGAGCAACCCCAAGGCAAACTTCACCTATATGCACCATAGCCAATCACCTATGCCTTCATCACTTTCAACCACCCGTTGGCCGCCACCTACTCCACCTCCACCATCCATGGATGACCTGGAACCCGCTGCCACACCATCCTACAGCCCACTACAGTGATGGCCGCACCATGCTAGCTTGTGGCCGAACCCATATGTTGCATAGGATCCATGGTAGTTGCATTGTAGTGTTAGTTCCATGCACCTAACTCTCTACCATACTTTGCTCCATCATTTTCCCATGCTAGGCCGACCTTTAGGAACCCAGACCAGATCCAAACCATGCCTTTAGCCGTGCCATTTCAGATCTGGAGCTGAAGCATAGGTGGTAGAAAGCAAGTGCAAACACTTTGGATTTGTTTATGCATCCAATTCTATCATTGTTTAATGGTATTTTGTGTTGAAACTTATGTGTTGTTATACTTGTTTTGTTGAATGTATCCAAGGGAATTGATACTTTGGCTCTCCCACTCATCTTTGTGTCGTGTTATCGTTCTTGTTGGGATCTCATTCGTGCATTCGTTGTTGTGTCTCCAGCTCAAACATGTGAGTTATCCTCACCAGACAATATGTACATATATAACTAGTAAATTGACCCCTTTTGAATCTGTAAAATGCATTATCATGTTACATATGCTATATTATGATTATATGATGTTCACCCATGCTTAAACACCTATTATAACATCTGTTACTGTTATATTATGTTGTTCTGTTATTTTTATCAGTTTATCACACTGCAAGTTCCCTGTAGATTAGAATCACTATGGGTTGAAATGATACATACCGAACGGACTTTAGAATAAGGGAAAATCGTTATGGGCTGAAATGATAGGCCTGAGCGATTTTCATTTTATTTCATTTACTTGGGACTGCGGGTTTGAAATGATAAAACCCGGATTTTCTTTGTAAATTACGGGTTGAAATGATACATTACCCGTATCACTTTACCTAGGCTAGAAAATTATATGCAGACCCGTAGTTAAAATATATTTTTCTAAAATTTTTAAAATATGTTTGAAATGTAAATATTATAATATTTTGATTTAAAACATAATTAAAAATGATTTTTGTAAAGTATTATTGATTTTTGGAAATTTATAGGTTAAATAAATTATGGAAAAGTTAGAAAATTTAAATGTAAGTTATTTCGGAAATTTTGATTTAATTATAATTGGAAATTAAATTAAATATGAAATTATGATAAATTTATGATAATTTGAATTTAAAATGAATTTAAAATGATTTTTATAATAACTAATGATTTTTGAGTAAAGATAAAAAAAATGAAAGGGATGATTATTTAAGTTGAAATTTTGAAATATAACCAAATGGGAATTTGTGAATTTGGCTTAAAAGTGAATTTTAAGTTAAGTGAATAAAATTGAAATTAAGTTATATTTTGAAATTTAAACTTAAGTGTTAAGTTGAAATTTAATTTAATGAATTTAAATTTGAATGTTGAAATTTAATAAGTGAATTATTATTAAATCTTGATTTTTGAATGGAAATTTAACTTTATAAAATCATGAACTTAAGGAAAATTAAATGTTGTTTATAAATGTGAAAATGTATGGTTTTATAAGTTAAAAATGTTTTAAATAAAAATATAATTGGTTGTGAAATTATATTGAATATTTGAAGTTAATTAACTGCATTTTTGAAATGCTATTAATTGCAATTTAAATGATATTACAGCATTTGTAAATGATGTAGTTGATGATAATGAACTAAAAAGCTAAATTGAATTAAAGGCTATTATAGCAATCTTTTTAAATGATATGATTGTTGAATTTAACTAAGTTTATTTGAAATATTAAGTAAACCCTATTACAACATTTTTAAAAATGTCGTCTTTTGTTAAATTGAACTGTTTGAATGTAACTTTCCGTAGCGTTTTCTAAATGCTGCGAAAAGTGAATTTTCACTGTTTTGATAAACTTAAGTGAATAAATGAACTTTGAAAGTTGAAATTTTTGAAAATTTAATAATTTAATTATTAAATATAATAACTTCATTTTAATGATTTAAAATGGTTTTTGAAATATAAACTGTTTGGAAATGTAAATTGAAATGGCATTTTAAATTGAATAAAATGAATAATGATTTGAAATGAATGTGGTTTTGAAAAGATATGATATTTTGGTTTATTAAAATGATTTGAAATGAAGTTTTGGAAAGATATGATATTTTTGATATATTAAAATGATTGAAATGACTTGAAATGGATATGATATTTTTGATATATTAAAATGATTGAAATGAGGTTTTGAAATGATATGATATTTTGATATATTAAAATGATTTGAAATGTGGTTTTGAAATGATATGATATTTTGATATATTAAAATGATTTGAGATGTGGTTTTTGAAAAGATATGATATTTTGATATATTAAAATGATTTGACAAAAATTTCTGGAAAGATATGATGTTTTAAAATGGTTTGGAATTAATTTAATCATTATTTTGATAAAGATTTGGATTTGAAATGATATCCTATTTTGAAGTATAAACATTATTTTAAAAGTTATAACTACGGGTTATAATAACGATTGGTTGGCAAAGAGATCGGGATCGGATATCTGGCATACTCTCTGTCGATACCGAAAACCACTTTGACTAACCGTGTACGCGGTGGAGATTCCAGAATGAAGTAGGATGGTGGCGACGTTCTTGAGGTATATTACGTGGACCCAACTCCCGTGAGTTGGCATAAGGTGGCTAAAACAGGAGCGATCTCGGGCCAAGTGAGGTCATGCCTCCTATCGGACCCATTCCTTCGATACTATACTCTTACTGATGATTGATTAGATGACCATCCTCCGATTTTGATATAGGAGTGTGTTCCGAGGTGGGCGTATGTGGCTGCTGCGTTACCACCAGCCCGTGTGCGTAATTGGTATATTTACCCTAGCATTGCCTTGTGTGCCGTGTCACCTACCATACCGAGCCTTTACTACGAGTTTGTTTTTCTCCCGTAGTCCGTGTGGTATCCTCTGACAGTCACCCGGAGTGGAGATGGCATGATATTGGATGGACTACTGGGACTATTATGTGTGAAAGGTGATATGGGTAGCCCGGAACGCTATTTAAAAGTAAGTTTATTTTATTGTAGACATTATTATAATAGCGAAATATTACTACATAGTAAATAGTTTAACGGATCCTTAAAGGATGGGCGGTCCCAGACATTTTATAAGTTACTTGTACCTTATTAGAGTTCACTTGAGTTGGTTTACATTATATAAGTATATATCGTCCTGACTCGAGTGTTTGTATTTTTATTTACACTCGGGTCAGCCTGAGTTATTCACAGATTTGGATTCCACTTTCTGGAGATTGGAATCGCTGGAGATTATCTGCTTATCTAGTTTTATCTATTCCAGTTCTGTTGTTCTATTCAGCTTGTACTTGGTTATCATCTTAAGAGTTCTGTTGTACTTTATTTAGTCTGTTGTATTTTATTTAACTCTGATATATTTACATAGTAGCTTCATGAACTGCTATCTCTTTACTTCCGCTACATTTCTTACTCTGTGTCTGTGTTCTGTGATTTTTTTATTTACTGTATATTCTGAGATTTGCCAAATTTTATTTACAATGCGGTATTTTGAGCAATTCAAGTCCGACATGTGCGGATGCGAACGATTGAAAATATCGGGTTGTTACACATAACTAACTGAAGAAGGACCGGGTTTGCTAAAAACATTACTAGAACTGCTTGTTTTACAATCATTAACAAAAGAATTCAACAACATAAAGTCTATATGTGCACACAGCAATAAAGAATGTAAATCATAATTAGTTTCAATTTTTCCTTTCTTACCATTTCTTTTATACATGATATATCATATGTATGTATATGTATATGCACATATGTGTGCGTGTGCACATACACACACGGATATGTATGTATGTGTACGTGTAATGTTTCAAACCAGATATATTATTAAACAACCCAACACATTTAGGATATTTTTCACTACCAAGCATGAATAGAACAAGAAAATTAGAAAAACTAGCAAAGAACAACAATAAAACATTCATTAAAAATATTGGAACAAACAATAACAACTAAAGCAAAAGTTGCAACGATTGACCGTTTAAACTACTAATAATTAAACTTAAAAAAAATGAAATATTTGCAGCAGCAACTGCAAATATATTTGCTACGAAAACAACAAATATAAGCAGTGAAAACTAAAAATATTTGTAGTGAAAGTAAAAAAAAAAAAAAATATTTAAACAAAAATTACAAATATTAGCAGTAGACTACAAATATATCCGTTATTAATAGCGCATATTTACATACAATTGACATAGCTGGTTAGAAAAGAATAACAAAATAAAAGACAAAATCATAACAACCATACTGTTAGAAGAAGACCCCATTAAAAATAATAAGAATAATCTGAAATGTAGTAAAGCGACATAAATAATGATTATTTATTTAGTTAGGGTTTCACGGTAACAAATAAGACGAAGAATTATAGAGAAGAAAATTAGTGCTGAAAAAGATTTAGAGATAAGGAGACAATGCATCGTCAAAATTGTAAACAAAATTGATAAAAGTATAAAGAAACAATGCATCGAGTAAGAATAACGACAAAAATGAAATAAAATTTTCGAAACTAATAAAGCAATGGTTGACTTATAGACTTATTTTCAGACTGATTTGTCATTTCAAAACTAAAAGTAAGGATATTGAACTAATTTCATATACAATTTGTATCAATATACATGCTTTCGAACGTTTATTGACATGAGATATGTTGTCTCAATAATTTGTTGAATATAAAGTACCATTTCAAAAAAAAAAAAAAAAAACAAATGCTGGTTATCATTAGCATCGATCTTTAATTCAAAAAAAAAAAAAAAAACCTTCGTAGTGTGCTCTATTTTTTATTTTATGTTTATTCTTACTATTTTTCTTATTTTTTATATCAAAATCTGTGACAAAGTGTCTATGCTTGTCTCTATTTTTCTCTTCACAAAAAGTGAAATGATATAAACAAAAACCAAAAAGATTCTTACGTCAAACCAGAAGGATTTTCTCTTCCAGCAGCCTAAGGCACCTTTGCAACATTGTAACAAACTAGAAAATACATTTCAAGCCGTGAATTATTGTTATCACACTCTAGAACAGTTATGGTTGACAATTAACATAATAGTTTAAGAATAGTAAGAAGCTATTCTCAATTACATTTGATATAATTTATCTATTCTGCTTCGTGTATAAAATATCTTTGAACTATACATATCTATATCAAATAGATTGTAATATCTATCATCAATAATAGAAAGAAAGAAAGAAAAAAGGAGTCCATGTTAATATGTTATTTCTTAGGTTTATGTCAATAATGTGTCATATACAAGGCGTCATCTCACGGATGAAATAACATCACTGCAAAATGGAAACAAATAACCATCCTCAATCAAATGTGTGATAAGCTAAAAGAAACATAAAAACTGTTTTAGTGCACGTTTTAGAATAATATTCAAAAGATAATTATGGTGTTTAATTGGTAAGTGAACTGAAAGTGGGACAGAAGAGAGACAAAGGCGACCACACAAACAGTGTAGAATGGAGATGATGGGACAGCGTGCATCTTATCTCTTACCAAATGGATAGAATATTGCCGGTGGGGGCTGTCATCTCATCCCATCTCGTCCATCTCACCAGAAAACAACAGTGTGGACATGAAGTGATTTTGGACCAAAAATTTATCAAAATCCGGATAGGCTCCAATTCCACTTTCATATCTTTGTCAGTATGTCACCGTCCTTGACAGTTTGGATTCCAAAATGGTATGCAGTTTCCATCTCAACATCTGCTAGTTGGACAAATTGGCAAAACAATTACGGTGGTTGAGGATGGTTCCAAATACTAAAAGATTGAAGGTGTGTTCGCAACCAAAAGGTTGCTTCGTCCTGACGTCGAAGGAGGGTTTAAACCATAAACGAACGTGTGTTTTACTCAAATTACACCACAATGCCATAACTGACAGTTAATATACTTGATCGTACGTAAATATTAATACATCATATAAATACTAATACGTAATGGTTCTTAAATAATAACGTTGTAATTTTGGTACAAATATGGTATTAAGGCTTTTAAATATGTTTACATTAAATGTCAGACCGAAAAAGGGAATAATGACAACTATCGCATCCTCGAATTTGAGAGCAGCACTTCCAAATCTTTACAATTTTCTTACTTAGATCAATCTACCTTAATTCATTTCTATTCGAGTGTTGATGACTTTGCGGTGAGGTTTCAAATGTACATTAAATGTTACCACTGTTGTCTCTATGTGTTATTGCGTGAAACAACAAAAAAAAGTAGGATTTCAATGCACCCTTACCGTATTTATTAGAATATATACATCTTCATATTGGATTTATCCTACTGTTTTATATTTTTTCCTCTTAATTTTAAAGTTAAAATACTCAACTCTCATTTATTAAGAACGTCATGAACAATATTCAAGTTCAAGTTCAATTAATGTTATGTATCTAATATATTTTAGAATAATTTCATTTTTGGTTCACATCACTTTCAAGCATCCAAGTTCGAATCCATCCTATCCTATTTCGTTTACTATATTTTTCAATCACAAGCTATATTTGACTATTTTTTGTTTATCCTTTTGAGTCACTTCCTAGTCTATAATTGCAATCAATTTAAGTATCAATCTTACTTTTTTCTTTTTTTGTAGTGTTTTTGTATTGGGAAGAACAATCTATTTCCAAAATCTAGTTTCAATTTTCGAAATTGTGAACTTTGTTGATCGAACATAACATATTTTCAATTACTTGCGATTATCCTAATACAAATGGTAAAAATTTAAAGCTAAGGAATAAGTTACAAAATGAATACTAATAAGTACTAATAACTAATTATAGCGACCAAGAAATGCATATGTTTATTCAGTTTGAGAGTTATTGTTTTGTTAAGCTCTTTCATTGGTTAAGTATATTTTCAAGGAAGATCCAAAGTCAACAACTATTCTCATTTGTTGTAATATATAAATTTTAAGTGGCTACACTAAGTTTATCTGGATCCAACAACTGTTTATTATTTGGTATTTTGAATAAGAGAGCGTATTCACTTTTTAATAAATATGCATGTTCAATTTCATTGGTTTGAGATTTTGAAATATTTTATGTTGAAAATTAACACAATTTAACATTTATAAGAAAGAACTGTAACATGTAGAAGAAAACTAAAACTATTAGGTGACTTATAACTTAAAAAAAACAAATAATGCTAAAATATGATAATTAGGGAATATGTATATCTATGCAGTTTTGAGAGTAATACTTCATTATAAGCCATTTTCTGGAAAGATCAAGATTTCCACCATCAATCTCATTTTTGTTTGAATATAAGATATATAGTATGCCCACTCACTTTTTATCATGAACTTTACTAATTCTTAGAAAGAAAATACTAATCTAATGCAATACATTATTTTATGTAAAGCTATGGATAAGTAAGCCTTTTGTTTTACATTTTGATTTCATGTTTTGAAATTATTAACTTTATTGGTAGAAAAGAAATACCTTCAATATATGAATAATAACTAATTATAACAATTAAAAAATCGATACCATTTTGAGTGATATAGTCTTATTTTAAGCTTTATAATCCAGAGTCGACAAACGATCTCATTTTTTGTAATATATAAAGTTTAAAATGGACTCGCTCAGTTTATCAGAATTCAACCATTAATTATGTTTTTGAATATATAGCAATATCCAATTTTGATTATGTAAGCATGTTCAATTTCATCGGTTTGATTTTTTGAAATATACTTTGATGAAATTAATATATTTTTAAACACCCATAGATGACTATAAGAATGGAAGAAAACTAAGACTTATAAGTAAAATTATAAACAAAAGACATGGTGCATAATGACACTAAAATATAATAATTTATACATTTGTACATCAGTTCATTTTGAGCTATATTTCTTTCTAAGTTCTTTACATGATTCATCTATGTTCTAGAAAAATCTAGGTTTCAACCATCAATGTCATTTTTCTTTAACATATAAGATATAAATAATGCCACTCTGTTTTCCATGAACTTTACAAACTCCCAAAAATAAAAATTGAATATACCAGCAGCAATGCATTATCTAAAGTTAAATTTTGCCCAATTTTTTTCATTTTTCTTTTAGGTTTCAGTAGGGACAACCTTCTTTTTTTATAGATAATAGTTAATACGCACACCTTAGGGGTCACAAATTCATTTTCACTACCAATAGATAACTTTTTTTTCGATCTTTTTTCCCTTATTTTGTCTCGGCTCTTCTTTTTTTATTTTCATTCTTCTTATTTCGCTTCTCTTCTAACTTTTTTTTAAAAAAAACTGCAGGTATAAACATATCTAAATGTGAAATAGATTCTCCAATTTCCTATGAAAATGGAGTCGACACAGCATCATCCCCTACAGTAATTAATTGTGGTTTTTCTTTCTGTGACATATTAATCATTTTGGATGATGATAATTCCTCGTATTTTTTACTTGCAATTATTTTCTTTCTATGTCATTATTTTTAATTAGAAACTTATATTTTTCCTTATTTACTTAATCATTCATTTAACAATCACTTTTAGTTTGTTTTCTATTCGTTTTCTATTCATTCTTTTAATTACTTCGAAATCGACATGTCTCCTCCTTTTTGTTTGAACCGCGATGAAGAATTCTTTAGGCTAAAGTTAATTAATTTTCAAACACAATGGATTCAATGCAAAACATCATGGGGAAAACTCAAGATTTGCGTTAGAACCTGCATAATGATAGTTTCAGATATCTTCCTTTTTGGTACAAACTTTATCGTTTTATTGATTATATTCAATATATTCTTTCGAAAAGTGCACTATTACCATGTATAAGTATGCATATTATTATATAAATATTAACTTGGATCGCTCTTAGTATCATAATTAGTTTTATGCAAATTTAAGGATTACTCAGCTTACTCTGCTCTAAAGTAGATCCAAGTTCAGATCCCACTAAATTAACTTATCAAATATATATTTTAGAATACTCCACAACATTTAATTCAAACTATTCCCTAGCACATAAGTTTTCATCAATCAATCTCATTTTACCTAATATATTTTAGACTCAAATTCTTCATTTTAAAATCTCTACTTTATAAGTAGAGCTGGAAATCCCACTAAAATCACAATATCTCCTGAAGTTCATGGTTCAAGTACAATAAATTGGACATTGAAAGTAGTTTTTAGTTTGTAACATGTTGCAAACATTTTTATGTTATTAGAAGTCATATTATTTGGTGGAATTTATAAGTAAATTATATGATGTGATGCTTTATTTTTTTGTATATTCTTATGTTTTATTCTTATAATTTAGATGTCTCATTCCTAAAATTGGAAATTCAACTGATTGATTTTCATAATGTTTTAAAAGAATAATACAAAATTATATCACATGCATAATTTAGTTAAATATTAATTATTAACATTTAATGTTTGTTTATGGTGAAAGAATTGCTAATACAAAAACTTATTATACATTACAATTATTTAATATTTTTTGAATTTTGTTTGTAATCATCACACTATAGTAACAAATGTAGGAAATAATTTATCACTAATATGCAAAAGCGATTAACCATAATCTAGTTTTGTCTACTTGAATACCATTGCAAATTCAAAATCAATTGTGTTATCACACAAGATCAAACAATAGAAAGAAAAGAAAACATGGAAGATTTAACGTGGTTCAGATTTGTATCCTACATACTAGGAGACCCAACAACCTTTTTATTTCAATCAGCAATTACAAGAGATTACAAGCCAAATCAATGATTAGGGAGTTACAAAATGTAGAGACTCTCTCTAATTAATCACTCAAATGAAGAATTATAATTTAGAGTACTCAAAATAGAAAAACCCCCAAATTGGATGATCTTGGGTTTCTATGAATTACAATGATTGGAAATCTAATAATCCTTAGTTAAGAAGAATATTAGAAGGCTAATATAGATTCTCTAATTACTCCACATCATTAGATCATATCAAAAGAATCTACACCATCAATAGAGAAGATATATGCACCAAATCGACGAAACTACCTTCAGAAATTCGAGTCGGCCGAAACTCTAAAAAAAAAATGGTTACAGGAACTCAGACATCAGACCTTAAGGGTCAGACCTCTCGGTAAAACTTCAAAACTCTTGGATTTGCAAAATGGAGCAACTCAAATGTCCAGCTCTCCAAGTTAGACGTCTGATTGTCTTGAAGCTTTCTGGTTTGAACTCTACAGGCACTGAGACGTCTGACTAGGATAGTCGGACGTCTGAGTGCCCATCAACTGGCACTTGACAGGTTCTCTACTTCATATCTTTTGATTTCTTCCTCCAATCGACTTTCCGTCTCTTCCAATACGAAGCTCTTCACAATATCTTCAATCTAAAACACTCATATGCACATATTTGAATAATATAACAAAAAACAATCCACTTCGATTAGAAATGTGTCGGTCTTTTCAACAATAAACAAAATAGTCATAGGGGTTGTTAGGTCTGCTCCCGATGCTCAAGCAACAGAAAATCAAACTCATCAAGTGTGAGTAATGCTCAAACTTATCCTTGGAAAGCGTCTTGGTCATCGTATCTAAAGGATTATCTATAGCACACAACTTCACTAATTTGGTCTTGCTTCGTTCTTCCTCAATCATAAGGAAGAAGCCTCTGACATCAATGTGCTTTATACGAAAAACATAAGCTTGACTACAAAATGAATTGCATTCCGACCGTCTGAAAATAGCTCTATTGTCTGCTGCACCATAGAAAGATCATCCAATAACTGAAGTAAATACAATCCTTTCTTAGTCGCTTCCACAATAGATATCAACTCAGCCTCAATATTCGACAAAGCTACTATAGACTGCAGCTTTGATATCCATGAAATCGAGCCTATGCCAAGTGTAAACACATAGCCCGACACTGACTTCATCCGTCTCTCCAATATAATCTGAATCATAATAAACTCTAAGAGAGATGTCGCCATCTACTACACTATAAAACTAGCCAACTAATGAAGTGGCACGAAGATATCTGAGTATCGCTTCACTGCTTGCCAATGCTCTTTTCCTGGGTTAGACATTTATCGACTCACAACACCCACTGCATGAGCCAAATTTGGTCTCGTGCATACCATCACGTACATGAGTTTACGCACAATACTAGAATAAGGTATATTTTCCATATACCTTTTGTCTTCATCCGACAAAGGAGATAATTCTTTCGACAACTTAAAATGAGAGCATAATGGAGTGCCGATCGGTTTAGCTTTCTCAATACCAAACCGAGCGAGGAACTTCTCGATGTACTGCCCCTGAGTGAATATCAACTCTTTACGCTTCTTATTTCTAACTATCTCCATACCCAAAATTCTTTGTGCTTTTATCAAATCTTTCCTATTAAACTCTTTGCTGAGCTCATCTTTCAACTTTGTAATTATGACCATACTCTAAGATGCAATCAACATGTCATCAACTATAACAAAAGATATATCATATCTCCATCGCACCTCCTAAAATAAATACACTGATCTTTGAAGCTTCTAGAGTAACCTAGTGAAAGAATAATTTTTCAAATCTCTCATACCATAGTCTAAGCGACTGTTTCAATTCATATAGAGATTTGTTAAGTTTGCAAACATAATCTGTCTTGCTACTATCAATGAACCCCTCTTGCTACCGCAAATAAATCTCCTCATCTAGGTCACCATGCAAGAATGCAGTTTTGAAATCTAGTTGCTCAATTTCAATAACATAATGAGCAACTAATGCCAAAAGGAAATGAATAGATGTATGTCTGACAATGGGACAAAGATATCATGATACTTTACCTCTTTCTTCTGAACATGCCCCTTTTCTACTAACCTTGCTTTGTATCTGAAATCACCATTGCCATTGTCTTTCACTCTATATATCCACTTGCATCCAATTGCCCACTTGTTAGTAGGAAGAGGCACCAAATCCCAAGTATGAATTTTCTACAAAGATTCAATCTCCTTTTCCATAATAACTAACCAACTAGAACTATCAACTGATGCTACATCGGCTCTATAATCTTTGGGCTCATCTTGGATAACATTCAATGCATATGTTTCCATGTCATCAAAGTCAATATTTTTGATGCTCAATCTAACAAAATTCTTAAGCCAGTAGGCTTCTTCCTCTATCTAACAGGCCTAGTCTCCGAGTGATCTCCATCTTAAGTCTGACCCTTTGTACCAACATCTATTCTATCCTTATCACCATGGTGCCATCGGAAACTTCATCTTTACCACTACGGAAATAATCTAAAGATGACTTGTATTGTATTTGGTATTCTAAATCTATCCTTATATTGTCATCGGTTGAGGAAGGCTCCACCTTCAACATAGCATTGTCATCAAAATTCACATGCTTGTTGATAATAATCTTCTTGCTGATAGGACATCACATCCTATATCCCTTCACTTCTCTTATATAACTTAGAAAGATACACTTGCGAGCTCTTGGTTCCAAGGTGCCTCTTTTCTCATGTACATAAGCTGGGCATCTAAACACTTTAAGATATGAATAGCTAGCAAGCTCTCCTTTCCATACTTCTTCAGGGATCTTCATGTCTGTGCTAGTAGAAGATGTACGGTTGATGTGTATAGCCGCCATAGGCAAAGCTTCAACCCAAAATCCATTCTTCAACTTAGCAGCCAATCTGAGGCAAAAAGTTCTATTCAACAATGTCTGATTCATCCTTTTAGCAACCTTATTAGATTGAGGGTCGCTAGGTGTGTTGCAGTGCTTCTTATTGTCTTCGGACTTATAAAAATCAATGAATTCCTGGGATACAAATTCACCAACATTATTAGAACGAAGAACTTTCAACTTCTTCCTTGACTACTTCTCAATAGTAATTTCCACTTTCGATACCTGTCAAATGTTTCACTATTAGACTGTAGCTTATGAGAGAAATTGTCTGTAAATGAAATAAAATATCTAACTCTACCTAAAGATGAGTAAGTAAAGAGCCCCCAAACATCTGCACGAACATACTCTAAAATAGCCTTTGCCTTATGCTCTCCAATAACAAAATAAATCCATGTATGCTTCCCAAGTACACACTCCTCACAAAAGCCAAGCTTTGAATAATGAACACCATCAATCAAATCTCGCTTTCTCAACTCATCCAAAGTTCGCTCACCAATATATCTCATCCATAAATTCCAGAATCTAGAAGAATCTTTATCATTCAAAGTAATTGATTCACTAACTACAGTAGTGCCCTTCAATAAATAAAGGTTTCCTTCCCTCACTTCTTTCATAATAATCACGGAGCCCTTTGATATCTTCATTTTCTCTCCCTCAACTACAATCTTCAACCCAAGCCTACTCAAAGCCCCAATACAAATCAAGCTCCTCCTCAAATTAGTTACATATATAACATCAACAATAGTGCGAATAACACCATCAAATATTCTAAGCTTCACACTACCAATACCAATTGTATGAGAAGAAGCATCATTGCCCATTAGAACCTCTTCTCCATCAATCTCACGATATGTAAATAAATAGTTCATATCAGGTGTCATATGATAGGATGCGCCAAAATCAATAAGCCATAAGTTACTCTTTCCAAAAGAGCCTAAAGATGTAAACACCTCATATTACTCTCTATATGATGTTACTACAGTAGATACTGAAGCTTGCTTTTTGTCTTTTCTTTGTCATTCAAGCTTGGGACATTGAGCTACGAAATTCTTTAGTTCCTTACAATAATTGCATGTCAGTCAGTTAGGCCTCCTAGACTAAGACATTGACTTATTTTGACATCCATCATTCTTTGACTTACCTTGGCTTCTACCTCTCTAATTAGATAAGCATTTTAGGTCATTGTCTATATTAGTTCTTGCCAATCTATCTCTCGAAACCTCATTATGAAGACCAACCTTAACATCTGACAGACTAATCTTACTACGACCATATATCATTGAGTTAACAAAAGTAGTACATTCCTTATACAAAGAATGCAAGAGGATCACTACTTGAGTCTCATCTTTAATCTCAACTTCTACTGCCTTAAGGTTCATAATTAAGGTAGCAGAGCATCAATATGCTCCATAAGATTGGTTCCATGCTTCAACTTAAACAAGTAGAGCTGTTGTTGAAGAATAATCCAATTTGTAAGAGACTTATCTTAATATGAATCAGATAATACATTCAATAATTCATTCATCGTTTTCTTTTAAGAAAACTCTCTAAGAACTTCATCTAAAAGACTCAACTGAATTGTTGTAAGAGCTACATCTTCCATCTCTTCTAGAATGTATGTGCCTTAATGTCCTTCAATTTTTCAAGCGTAGTAACAATCTTAAAAAAAAATTCCTTCCTCAACACTACCTCCATCTTCATCTTCATCTTCCAAGTTCCAAAAATCTCACATTCCATTAAAACATATAACGACATAATTAACAACAGTTGTACCAATAGATTTTTCAGAGGTTGCCATTAATATCCAAATAGAATAAAAACACTGGCTCAGATACCAAATAGTAGTGAAAATATTGGGAAGGATTATCACTAATATGCGAAAGTGATTAACCAAAATCTAGTTTTGTCTATTTGAATATCAATGAAAATTCAAAATCAATTATGATATCATGCAAGATCAAACAACCAGAAAAAAAGAGACATGGAAGATTAAAGTGGTTCCAATTTGTATTCTACGTCCACAGAGACCCAACAACCCTTTTATATCAATCCGCAGTTATAAGAGATTACAAGCAAAATCAATGATTAGAGAGTTACAAAATATGGAGACTCTCTCTAATCAGTCACTGAATTGAAGAACTATAATCTAGAGAAGTCAAAGTAGAAAACCCTCAATTTGGTGCATATTTTTTCTCTATAGATGGTGCATATTCTTTGTCTATTGAAGGCTAATATAGATGCTCTAGTTATTCTAGATCATCGGATCATATCAAAAGAACCTACACCATCAATAGTGAAAAAATATGCACCAAATTGACGAAACTTCCTTCAAAAATTTATGTCAGCTGGAACCCTAAAAAACACCGCTAAAGGAACTCAGACGTCTAACCTAGGGGGTCAGATGTCTCTGTAAAATTTCGAAACTCTCGGATTTGCAAAATGCAGCAACTCAAATGCCTGATTCTTTACGTCAGACATATGATTGCCTAGAAGCTTTTTGGTTTGAACTCTACATGCATTCAACGTAGTTTGACGTCTGAGTGATTGTCAACTGGCACTTGATATGTTCTCTACTTCATATCTTTTGATCTCTTCCTCCAATCGACTTCTCGTCTCTTTCAATACAAAGGTCTTCAGAAATTCTTCAATCTGAAATACTCATAGGCACATATTTGAATTGTATAACAACAACACACACTAATTCTTTGAATAATCAACTTTATATAACTTTGATATTATGTCTGTAGCACGGTTCACACTTGTTTCTTAGAACAAGAAAATGATTTACAGCATGCACAAAAGAAAACTAAGCAAAGGCATAATATCCTACAACAAAACGGTAGAAGTCGAAAAAATAAAAAAAACCAAATGTACAATACTAACATTACCGAAACTCAAATGGTAAAACGGAGAATTAACCTCATGCTAACAAAGCTCAACATCATCATCCTTTAGTCATATATGCTGCCAATTCTATGTACCAATCTCCTCATTCCAGAAGTGTAGTTGATTGCAATGTCCTTAAAAATTCTCTTCTCATTATCAAGAAACTTCTTTCATCTTTCTCCATATTTCAACCATGAGGTTTTTTATGATGACCCACTATTTCTAACATCGAAAAATAATTATAAACATCGTCAAAATATGCTTATAACTAATTTAAAATATTCAAAATAGTGGAACATGGATAAATTATTAAGACAAAGAATAAAATGAGGAAAGCTCATAATGGAATCTAAACATCAATGTGTGCGTATAGTTCAACGATTATATGTTACTCTAGTCCTATACTTTATGTTATATATACATTCCAATACATCAATTATTAGGCAACAACTATATAACCATGATCCAAGAGATATACCAAACCATCCTATGGATATGACTCATTCTAGACCTTTTCCTCCCTTCTTTACTTCCACCTACAAATTTACAAATACCCATGTTGGCATCTAGATTTAATCGACTTCAAAATTAGACTAATTCATTGCAAAGAGTAGAGGTTACTTGTTAATCACTAGGCTTAAAATGGTAATTGAGGAAGAATGCAAGAAATTAATGTAAATTACGCTAAATATAGAATGATTTAGAAATATCACCAACGTCCACTAAGAAGTTCTACTACCATACCTATCTTATAATTAAAAAGAATTACAAGAGATTTATAAGAAAAAAGGAAGCATTTAAGACTAATGAGGTGGCTAATTTTAAGAACCTGCTATGTGAATAGCTCAAAATTGCATATAGTAACTGGAATTCTTATATTTTCAACCCTTTTAAAGTGGTAGTAAATAGGGTATTTATAGTAACCAAGAGAGATGATGAATCATTAAAATCGTGCTGTAAAATAGGCTGGAAGGGCGCCTGGTTATTAATTTCATCACATGGGTTGATGGAAGATAGTTGTAAAGGTAAAAAGGGATGTGTAACGGGGAAATATACCAATTGTCCCGTTGTACCATGTTCATACTTTGAATTTATGTGCATGAAATGTGGGTGGCTTGGTATAGGAGTATTCATTACTTCAGTCACCTAGCTGTAGGGCTTGGTATAGATGGATAGGTAGCTTGTCATTTACTCTTGTGAGCTTATGTGGTAAAGTTGGTTGAGTTGGCTGGTTGGATGCTGAAACAATGTAGGAAATTGAAAGTAGATGGGGACCTAGTTGGAGAAATAGTGCCAGGTCGATGTGAGGTGATTGAGAAGGATGCATGAGACCGGTCGGAGGTAGTTGTATTTAAGCTGTCCAAGGAAGGGTCACGCTAGAAGAGGCCTTGTCGAGTATGCTAGTTGTTTGAGGCACTCTTGAATAGCGTTGGCCAATAATTGAAGTGATGCAAAGATAGAAGGGCTGACATGGTACCAGGATGAGAGTGGGTTGGCATGGGGGAGTGACCGCCCTCAAGCCAGGTTAGAACGGACCGGCCAATGCTATACTTAGCTTTGCCTTCACCTGATGAATTAACTATGAGTGTCGCCTATAGCTAAGAAGGCTAGTCCTCAGCTTAATGCCTTGCTGAGTGGATGGACTGGTTTGGGACAAACTTGAGCATGGTCTTGCTTTGATTAGGTTGGACGAAGAATAGCATGGCTGGCTTTGATTGAGCTAGGCTGATCCTTAATGGATTGGTTATTGCTTGCAAGAAAATGGAGCAATATTTTATCCCACAACCTCGTACCAGTATATTGGGGCAGGCTTGTCGAATCATGAAGCCCTTGCTTATCGGCTACTCTACTATGCATTTAATGCACTCTCCACATGGCACTACTTCAATAGCTGTGATGGTTCGCTTTTGCAAGATGTCACAGAGACGTATCACGTGTCCCATGTGCATGAAGTGATACTATACCGATCGCATCTAAACAATTGAGATCCCTTTTTCTTTTTGACTATAATTCACATGATTGAAGGAGTGGATATATATATATACCCCTCTTTTTTATTTTGAACCCATAGAAATTTTCTCTATGAAAACACCTTAAAAGCTTTCAAAATTTCCATGGTTCTCTACTGGTAAAACAGCTGATTTTATCTTCCTCTTTCTCTCTAAGTGTTCTTAAATGCTTTTTCAAACTTGCTTCTAGTTATAAAAGATGTTTCTTAGCACTTTTGTTCCAAATGTTGTTTTGTGATGGATCTTGCTTCATTGCTTAGCTTGAGCTCATGTACTTTGGTCATCTCTTTGATGCTGATCGCCATCATTATTATGTCAATGGTCCAGCTGATGTCAGTGGATTTTTCTCTATCTTACTTTAGCAATGCTAACTCTAGGTTGGCTTGGATGCCATAATGCCTTGCTAGAAGGAAGTGGTCATTGCCTTTGCCTTTGGTGTCAAAGCTAAAGTCTATGGCGGCAACTTCGTGTTGTCGGTTGATGAGATCTCTTCTGAGATTCGAGATTAAAAGCTTCAATGGTAGTGCCGCACCTCTACTTTCGCAACAAAATACCGATAGTGTAGGTCTGTATGCTTCGTCTGCACATTTAAAGTTGGATCTTCTAGAGCATTTCATGATGCCCATGATCTGTTTCTTCTTTTAACTAGTTAGCGATAAAATATCTTTGTAAGCCTGGCGGGGCAGCCGTTGTGCCCTTGCACTCTTTGAGCTAAATGAAACATATTTTTTGGCACGAATCTTGTCTAAGAATTTGTTACACTAGCTTTTCTTGTTTAACTATTCATGCTTCGTATAGTAGCATACTTCAAATAGTTGACAATACCCATATTATTTGCAAAAAAAATTTCTAGATAGATTAAACAGTATTGTGTGGTAATGGGATGGGTTGAGCATGGTTGTTCATGTGAGCCATGAACTGACTGAGTGCACAGTGGTAGATGGCACCGGCATGAGCTGAAGTGCATGTTAGCACATAGGTTCTCCTGGTGATATGCAATCAAATGCAGCGGGGCGGGTGAGATCGGTATGAATAAAGGCACATAGGGGCTATGAGGTTCTCTTGGATGATGTGCCACAAATCTTCAAGCGACCGTTGATCCCGATTCAACTGGAGCGTATTACTGACTTGGCCACTCTTTTATATAAGTGAGTTGTATGGTGACAAGATAGGCTAGTCTATCGCTTGTTCACAAGAACTTATAGATGATAGAGTTTAGAAATGAGAACAGATCTGTAGTGGTTGGGCTAAGTCAAGATTACAATGCCTCCGACTCTCTCAGATGAGTCAACCGACTATGATATGGTGGGAGTACTTGCTATTGATGCTTTAGACTTGGGGACGATCCCGGTATGAACCAGAGCATTGGCTAGTTTGATGGATCTCTTGAGAAACTTTTTGCTAATTTTTGAAAGCTCTTACAGAAGCATAAGAACACCCTCCTTTGCTTTTCCAAGGGAAGTCCCATAACATTCCCTTGCTTTTTGTTGATTGCCTCTGATTTTGTCGGCCTCGCATTGGGTAGGGAACTTCATGATAAGGAAATTGTAGGAGACGATAGAATCTAATTCAGATAGTGTCGGTCACCTTTTTTTATAGGTTATAAGCAGATGGAAAATCGACCACCATGGAGCTTACTTACATTTTTATAGGAAGGGGATCTTAGCCAAACATCGTCACAAGTGAAGTAGTGCCCGTATGAACAATGCCTACACCCTAAAGCCAGAAACAGAAAAGGTGCATAGGGTAAGGCTAGAAGTAGTAACCTTGAGAGCCTCAAAGTCGTCTATGAATATGACATTAACAGAGCTAGCCACATCCATGAAAGCTCATTGCACATTGGAGTTATTCATTGCCAAAGTGATGACTATGGTATCGTGATGGGGGTAGGAGACTACATCTTTATACATATTGGTGTAGATGATTGACCTTCTCATTCAAATCAAGGTGCTTTGGATTCCCAAGACACTAATGAATAGATTTGACTGGTTATGCCCACTTCTCTTTGCTATTACGACTGAGCCTCCCAGTTGCTACCTACCGTATGCGGCCTCCACATATGGTCAAGATTTAATGATAGCTTGGTTGTGTTGTCGGGTGGCTGGGC
This sequence comes from Allium cepa, assembly GCA_030765085.1. NCBI lineage: Eukaryota > Viridiplantae > Streptophyta > Magnoliopsida > Asparagales > Amaryllidaceae > Allium > Allium cepa. The sequence goes on from CM060931.1 coordinate 450,822,107, forward strand.
TTATGTAGCTGATTATCACAACTTCCCTTTGCTCTACTTGATCTCGAAAAAATACCACGAGTGTTCTTTCCTGGATGGGTCTATCAATCTCATCTTTAAGCATCCATCACTTTATTGTAGAGTGGCCATTGATTTGATGGAACACGTAGTATTTGCTATTGCAATAAGGTTCCTCCCGTTTTCCATTTCTAGTGGTGTTGGGTCTATGGAAGGGCACTTGGTCGTAGGCAGCGGGATATATTATGGTGATATATCTATTCAAATTTGTGTAAATATAGTAACTGGGTTTGACTGAGGGTCGGGCTCTGGTCGCCTTCTTTTGTCAACCCAACAACCATTATTTTGACGATCGTTGCTGCTGCGAGGACCGACTTGGATTGGATGCTTTGCTTCATTATCGTTGTGCGAAAGATTTGCATCTTCCATTCCCATCATACCATTTTCTTATTGATAAAAGTAGATCAAGGACGTAGTTGGTTACTTTTGGAGCACTCTCCATATTCAAAACTCGTATCAAACCCTTAAACGTGGGGCTACAACCATGCTATTCATGTCTATACCCTAGCCTGGGTGGATTCTTTGTTGAAGTGGTTGACGTACAACTGCAAGCAATCTAAAGGACCTTGCCTGATGTTTCCTAGTTCACTAGCCATCATGACATGGTTATTAGAAGTGAAGAAACGAGTCTTGAAATTTGCGCACAATTGGGTCCAAGCATTAATGTTATTCAGATGTAGTTACAATAACTAATGGGAGGCTGGTCCTATAACAGTTGATGGAAAGAGCAAATACTTTATCGAGCCGGAAAGCTAGCCAACACGAGTAATGAAATTGAAGGCAGTATTATAGTCAGAGGGGATGGTGCTTCCATCACACTTGTCAACAGGAGGAAAGGAATACCACCTATAAATGGAAGTGTTCAAAATTTCCACGGGGAATGGTTCCCCATTCTTATCGTTAGAGAATGCTCCGCCCTCGCATTTCGAACTTGCATTCTAATGAGTTGCCAACAAAGGATATGCATTTCTTCCCTAAGGCCAACATCGGCCTGTTGGTAGATGGTATGGCCAATCATGGGCCGAGGACTCAGCCTACTCCTAGGCAAAGTAGGAGATCAACATAGAGATAGAGAATGGTGATAATAGGGAGTGGGAGATCTCTCCCTATGCACAGAGGCCAACTTAGAATATGCGGCCTGCTCTCCTGCTCTCGATCTATTCCTAGCCGCGCCCCTATGAGGTTGAGATGCGCCAAGAGAGTTAAATGTTCCCAACAGACGATAGAGCGCCGCCATTGAGGTGGTCAAAAGAAAAAGTTCGCAGATGATCCTGGTAGTCATTCCACTAGAAGGGAAAGATGATGCTTTTGCTTTATTGGCGCAGCCACATTTAGGTGATATCAATTTGGCTAGGTATTCACGCTTCATACCTTTTGGGATGAGCCTAAACATCCATGAGCAGCGTTTCAGGCACTATCCTTTCCCGGGCCTCAGTAGTGTTCATGAGATCATAAGCACCTAAAAGCATGGGTCTATGATCAGGTACTTCAACTAGGTTATCCATAGGAGAAGTTGGTGGGATGAAGTTTACAGTCGCTTGGGAATCCAACCTTGTCCTTAAGCCATTGAAATCATGGGCTAACTTACCCATATTTTATAGTTGTAACTACATATTATGCCATATTTCTTCATCGATACCAAGACAAAGTTGGATAGCACCGACGATAGTGTTTCCATTAGTTTGATTACTGTTAGGGCTATTACCTTCGGTTGATGGAAGATTGTTTATAGTAACAAGTTAAATCACATTTTTGGAGTGAAGAAAAGTGAAGAAAGTAATAGATTTAGGGAGGGACCCTCTTTCTAGAGCCAAAATGTTGACTAGATTTATAACTAACATCAGAGTTAGACTAATGTATTGCAAAGAGAAAAAGTTACTGCGAATCATTGGGCCTAAAATGGAAAAAGAGGAAGAATGTAAGAAATTAAAGTAAATGACACCGAATATGGAGTGGTTTGAAGATATAGCCTACGTCCACTTTCAAGTTCTCTAACTATATTTCTCTCTCACAATAACAAGTACAAGAGAATAATAAGAAAAAAGAAGCACTTAAGACTAATGAGGTAGCTAATCTTAAGAACTTGTTGTGTGAAGAGCTATGCATTATGTATAGTACCGGAATTCTTATATTTCCAACCCCTTTTAAGGTAAAGTGCATATGGCATTTATAGTGGTTGAGATAGACGAGGATGGCTAAAATCATACTGCAAAATAGGCCGGAAGGGCGCTTGGCTTTGATTTGCTCTCATAGACTGGTGGAAGATGGCTATAAAGGTAAAAAAGGATGTGTTGCTGAGAAATATACCATGTGTAGGCTTTGCATTTAATGTGCATTAAATGGTGATGGCTTTCTACGTGAGTAGCCATCACTTCAGCCATCTAGCTACAAGGCTTTATGTAGATGGATAGATAGCTTGTCACTCATCCTTATGTGCTTATGTGGCAATACTTGCTAAGATAGTTTGTGGCTGCTAAAGGCTTGAAGGTGACTGAAAGCAGTCGAGGACCCAGTGTCTGGCCGGATGTGAGGTGATAGAGTGAGCTAGATGTGAATGGTCGAAAGTGGCCATACTGAAGTCCGCCCAAGGGTGATTCATGTTAGAGAGGTCTGCTAGTTGTCTGGGGCAATATGGAGTAACGCTGACCAACGATTGAAGCGATTTTGAGATTAACAGGCTGACTTGGGGTTAGGCTGAGAGTGGGTTTGCATGAGGGAGCCATCCTCGGGTCGGGCATGGCTATACTTACCTTTGCCTTCACCTAATGAAGTGACTATGGGTGTCACCTAGAGCTAAGATGGTCGGTCTTTAGATTGATGCCTTGCTGAGTGGATGGACTGGTTTAGGACCAATTTGTGCCTGGGTCCACTTTGATTGGGCCAAAAGATAAATGATTAGGCCATAGATAAATGGTTGGGTCGGCTTTTATTGGATCAGACCGAGCCTTAATCGACTTGCTAATTACTTGTGTGGAAATTGAGCAACACATGTACACATATAATAAAGGGAAAAGGTGTCAAATATGTTCGGATTGTGCCAAACCCTATAATCTCTGGCCAAAGGCTCGAGAACTATTGCATAGACAAGACTGCATATGTTCCCTTTTAGGGGATCAAGCCTACTTGGTTCTGTCACATGATCCTCTCCTGCATCTAGATACTTGTTAGTACATAACAACCATAGAATCCATGCAACCAAATCGAATAGTACAAGTAGAAAATAGTATTCCTACTCATCCATCACAGTAAATCAACTTATTGGGTACTAACAATAATAGAACATAACCATCAAACATCAACAATACTCGATGAAAACCCCGGTTCATCAAATAAGAAACAACATGAATATACTTACCTATATACTAATCATCAACTATAGTAATGCATCATCAGTATTAGTCGTTATATGTGTAACTAATCAACCCATAAAAGTGGCACAATATCAATCATTAATGTGTATTAGTCCAACCAGCATTACTAACATGACATCAGTCGTCAAATGTGTACTAATCCAATCATCATTTTTAACACAACATTAATCACCCAATAAGCATAATTAACTACACATCATACAGTAGTAATAATGTAGAATACCACTTACCTATCAAGATGCAATATTATTATTGAACACTAAATATATGTGATAATTACAATCAACAATTAATCACACATTCTACAACCATCTGAATAATATATTTACGACCATTGTCCTCTTAAGTATAAAATCATTTTATTATTGTTTACTATAAAAACTACATGTTTTATTGGATCTCAAAACAACAATACTTAGTTTTAAATGACAATATACTCTTGAAATCCTTTATATTACTTTCATCTCTTCAAATATCTCAAAACATAATATCTTAAATAAGAGTATTATATTTCTCAAATTACTTTCCAAAAAAAAATATTATTCCACAGCAAAATAATTATATGTTTTAAAATTAATGCAATAGTTTCCAAAACAAATTTATTACTATTTATCTTAAAATAATAATATTTTATTTAAACCCCAAAACTCCTATTAATTCCTATCCATTCCAAAATAATAATTGTTTAACTAAAAGCACTTTTAGAGCATACTTTACGAGCATTATTATTATTATTTTGGAAATATAATCTATTATATTACTCATGTAGGAATAAAAGTTTTTTCCGATAAACACCGTAAAACCCATTATTTTGTCACTTACTCAAAACATTGCAATTTTCATAAAACCATAGTATTATTTTGAAATCCACTATATTCTCTAAATATAAATAACAAACTTTCAAATTTAATTCAAAATATATTTTCCATTATTATTTATTGGTTTCTCGAAAATTTATACACAATAACCTTATTAAATTTCTCCCATTAAATTCATTTAATTCATTCAATCGTTGTTATTTATAAACATAATCCAAAATACGTAAATAATTTTATTTATCATTTGTTCATCTAATTTTCTCATTATTATCTATTTTACCCCACTAATAATCTTCTAATTCAAATCAAAATTTAATTATAATTAAACATCCAAAAATACTACAATCAGCAATAATTATCCAAGTAGGTCGCAACACATCTAGAATATCATAATAACCAAGCCATCGTCCATAGAACACTACACTTATAAATAAATATAACTTTTAATGATAGATATGTATCTTATAATTTAAAATTCAATTAACTTAATTAATAAACCATACTAATAAACTTTTGCAAATAGCCTCGAAACTTGGTAAACCCATGGCTAAATCATCCGAAATTCCATACAAGTCCAACTGAAGAAACCACACGTGAATCAAATTCGTGTAAATAAGATATGGAGGTTAGAAGTTATTAGGGCTAATATGCAAATAGAAGATATGAATGGACTTAATTGTAAATATGCCTCACCACTACAGTGTGTTCATCACCACTTTGTCTCCATACAACCCATCGTTGATTTAACTGGCCATCGCCATTACCTAAGATCGCCGTTTTAGATTGGAACCCATCATTAGACTCAACAAAGCCTATGCCACATAGCCGCACTCATGACCACCACCGAAAGTTCCTTCGATTCCAGCTACCGTGGACCTGTGCTTGGTTGGAAAATTACAAATTCCATGATTTTACGACCTATCTAGTCGATCCAACCATATGGAAAAACTCCTATCAACGTCCTCTATAAGAATCTACCCTTTGACTGTCTAATAATTGTTTCACGATCAATCATAAAGCCCTAGAATGGACAGTCATAGATAAATCTCCCATTTCTAGTCAATTGAAGTGTCGATAGAAAAATGAATTTTACACATCTATTCGCTTATTGAGAGCTTCAAATACATTTATAATTCGATAGGTATCAAACAATTTAAATTTTGAAACAATTTGTAATTAACAAAAATCATTCGCCATTTAAATGGAATTAAGAGGAATTCTGAGATTAGGGAAGAGAGACCGATGTGATGGCTACCCACTATTGTTTCTAGGCTTCATTTATATAGGAAATGAGGAGGGTTCAGTTATGTGTAACCATTTGGCATAAAAGTGGATGCGTACCCTATTTAAATACTGTATGCCTCTATTTTGCAAATCGTAACTCCAAATATAACAAAATTATAAACTAAACCGATTGGCATGGAAAAACCAACACAACGGTTATAGTACAACATCAATTCATCCTTTTATCAAAATTCATTTTAAATTACTTTATTAGTATTGTCAAATTTGCGACTTGTTACATTTCTTGATAATAATAAGCATGGTCTTCGTTCCCAGACTTTTGCATCTTATTGCTTAGTATATAAAACAAGCTAGCTATGTCTATAAAGTTGAATAAGTTTATTTTATCCACATTTTTAGCATAAGAGTATATAAAAAGATAAGTGAACATTGGATTCATTCTTGTTAGATTATATTAAGTGTTGACTAAATAGTTTTCCAACCTTGGTGTTACGTGGATTTTTGAAGATCCTCGGCCATTGAGCATAAGAGAGGATTTTAACTAATAAGTAAATAAGACTACTTTTTAGATTGATTTTTACTAAACCTTAGCATTGTTCCTTTAATAAATCCTTATTGGGACATTACATTTTGTTGCCCCTACCGCTTATGCTCTACACCTCGACCATCCATGTTGTTCCATTGTTTGGTACTAATCGATGTCTTTGGAGCAGCAACTCCAACAACATCATTCCTTCTTATGTTTTCATTTCTAGATCTAAATCATTTCACTCTTCCACTTACACCGGTAACATCCCCCCATTATGAGGCCCAAAACTAGCTGATATGGATGCTGCACTCTTCCGTAGTTATTAATTCTCGACAACAAAATGCAGCTATATTAATAATATTAATAATCAGAAGCACATGAATACGAAAAATTTGCAACACAGTTTAATAAAATAATTTCACATCTCATTTCTCAAATGATATTTCATATTCATTACATAATCCCCTACGTAAACCCACACTCGAAAAAATTATTATTATTACAAAATACTCCAAGAGTGACATATGATGCCCCCTTGGTTGATTAGAGTTAAATAATTGACAATTAAACAACTTTGCCATTGCATCCAAATAGACAAAATCAAACTATACAATGGAAATAGATAAAGCTTCTAATAGCTAGATATCCTCATACACGTCTTCGAAAGCTTATTCATCTAACTGAAATCTGAAAAATTCTTACTCTCAACCTAATCAAATTAATTTTTAAGCACTCGAGAATTCAAGACGAAACATAAACTTCGAGTCAGACAAAAAGTTTGGTGTGAACAATAACATACCATCTAGAACCAACTAAATATCTAGTGAGACCACGCCGTTAAGTGAAATGGATTTCCCCTCATTAGTATCTTAAGCAAAATATATTAACTATATACCAGGCTTCTCCATCCACAATGCTTAAAACATAATAATATACGATGAAGTAGAAGAATGAAATATGCCCTGGATTATCCACCCCAATTTATCTAACCATCTGTCAAAATTTATAGTTTTTCTAAGGTCACTATGAATCTATTAATTTTCATGGGTTGACTAATAACCTGTCTCAATTCTTAAGGACAACTTGTCCAACTTCATAGTTTTCATGGGATCACTAAGAACCTATTGGTTTCTATCAATAACATCATCCAGACATAGTTTTCATGGCATCGCTAGGAACCTATTAAACACTTCCAATAACATTTCTCATGTCATGTTTTATGGGATGACTATGAACCTATTGGACCCATCCAATAACATCTAAACTAGTAATCTTTTGATTAGTTTTAAGCATCCTATACTTCCGATCTACTTGAACTCCTAAATGCAATTCTACTCACTCAAGAGTAAATTCTGTTTATACTCACTTCTTGGGCAACCTAGCTGGTTATTCTGCCTCATGTCACCCCAAAATGCAGTTATGGGTTAATAATGATGTGAGTATGAAAACAACAATTATGGATAATAACTGATCAAATAAACAAAAGAGCATATAGCATTTGTCATTCAATATGTTCAATTGATAATCTTTTGATGGCTTATGATTACTTAATCTTAATTTATATCTTCTTTGAAAATTTCAATTCAAAACTTGGGCTATTTCATAATTAAAATCCAAGAAACTATTTTCTTAATGATATATGATTAATCCCCTTTTAGTCATATTAAAAATGAGTAAATACATAGCCCTTTAGATAATTTAAAATGGATCAACGTCAAAGGCATTGATGATTCCAACATAGAAGTTTAAGGCTCTCTGTCTTAGTAGAATAAACCTCATTTCACGCGATACTAAACATATCTAAAATGTTGTATAACTTGGAAAATTGTGAAAGTAAAAACTCATCTCTAAAATAGTGTTTTATACAACATATCATAAAATCAAAGAGTTTGGATATTAAAATATTTTGTTTTACTCTTAAAACCAATTTAAACAATTCCATAAAATTCCAATAAATCATTATTCTATCCAAACAACGTTAAGGTCAACATGGCATATCACATCAACAAAAACGAATTAAAGACCCATAGGATTCAAAATCAAACAAGCAAACGTGAGATGGTTGCATTGTTATTCACCTTAATTTTGATATTAGAGTTGAGATTTGATGAGTGCTTTAGTTTCCTTAACTTTGCTCTTGAATCTCCTTTAGATTTTTCGTTATTTTCCTCTTAGCAATGGCCAGCCTCCTTATATTTCTTACTTGTTTATGTTACGTGAAAATGAGAATGATAAGGGAGAGGGAGGGTTTAAGATATGAAGGGTTTTTCTATTCCTAAATTACCCCTCTCATATATCTACTATTCTTAAGTCCAACCTTACTAACCAATTAGTTAGTTAATTATGGCTCAGCCATGTTGATTATCAAATCTCAATTTATTATCATGCTACCCATCACATTATTTGATTTAATTTATCTAATTAAATTTCATGAATAATGTTAATTAAAATTAGGGGTGTTACAACTTCCATCCTTCCTCAAAATTTAGTAAGGACTATATAACAAGCATATCAAACATGCCAATGATGCTAGTATATCCTACCGGCTACTAAGTTTATATACAACAATTACAGAACATACCATCATAATAGCTCATGATAAGTATCCCCGATCCTGTCATCTGTCTTCCAAGTACTGTCTTTCTCATTATCACTCCGGACCTTCTCTAATATGACTATCTTTTTCCTTAACTTTTTCTCATCTCTCACAACAACCCAAAATGGTCATCTTACAAAAGTCGGATCTGGTTCTACTACTAAATCTTCCAATGCTATCGGAGTAAAAGTATTCTCTGGACCATGCGCATACTTCCTAAGACGAGAAACATAAAACACATTATGGACTCCTACCAAACTTCTTGGTAACCCTACTCGATACACGAGCTTTTTGATCCTCTTCACAATATGGAAGGGTCAAATGTATCTCAGTGCTAACTTTCCTATCTTTCTGAATCGCACCGCATCTTTCATCGGTGATACTTTGATAAAAGCCTTATCTCTAACTTAGAACTTTATATTTTTACGCCTCTTATCTACATAACTCCTCTGCCTAAATTGAGATTCTCTCGTCCTATCTCGACTTCTATCTCGACTTAACTCAATCTTCTCTATGGCTTCTCTTACCATATCTGGAACAAAGACCAATCGGCGTCCAGTCTCTAACGCACATACTGGTGATTTGCAAGGCCTTACATACCAAGCTTTGAAAGGTGTCATTCCTATGCTAGTCTGATAAATATTGTTGTAGGAAAACTCGACTATATGAAAATTGTTTTCCCATGACCAACCAAAATCTAGTACACAAGCTCTTAAATAATCTTCGAGTACCTTATTGACTAGCTTTGTCTACCCATCTGTTTGAGGGCGATAAGTGGTACTCATCTTAAGCTTGATACCTAACACTTTCAATAGACTCTTCCAGAACTCTCTAGTAAACAATGCATCCCTCTATCTTACTATACTGCTAGGAATCCCATGCAGTCTAATAATATTCTTCATAAACAACTTAGCTAAAATAGGTACTATCCTGGTTGACTTAACGGAAAGGAAATGTGCACTCTTGGTCAGTCTATCCACCGTGACCCAAATACTTTAATTTTCCTCATTTGACCTTGGCAACACTTCAATAAAATCCATGGATAACGAATCCTATTTTCATACCGATGCGTCTAAAGGCCGAATCAATCCACTTAGCTTCTAGTGTTAGGCTTTTATCATTGGCAATTTACACATTGCTTCACCCATAAGCCTGCATCGCTCTTCATACCCTCCTAGAAGAAACTTCTCTTCAAATCCTGATAAATCTTGGTTCTGCTAGGATAGGTCATAAACTTTGATTGACGATACTCTCTAAGAACTCCTCTCCATAGGTTTCCAACGTCCAGAACACATTACCGTCCCTTCTTCCTTAACCATCCTCTCTGGTCAAAACCAAAATCTTTTAGATCATCGATCTTGGTTTAACCTTCCAACCTTCTAATCTTCTCAACTAATAATGGATCATCTCACTACTTAGAAGCAATCCTTTCAATCAGCATTTGTCGAACTTCCAAGCAAGATAATATAGCTGTACTTTGACTAGAACTAGCCGTCGATCTTAACTATACACTACAAGTAGTCAATGCCTCTAGATCCTTTCATTCTGCTAACATAGCTAACACCACATTCTGGTGTTTCCTGCTAAGTACATCTGTAACTTTATTTTCTTTCCTAGTATATACTCAATACCTAATCAAAAGCTACTAAAGACTCTAGCCGCCTCTATTTTCTTATGTTCAACTCTTTTTGAGAGAATAAATATCTCAAAGAGTTATGATCCGTATACAACTCAAATCGTTCTCCAAAGAGTTAGTGTCTCCATACTTTTAATGTGAAAACCACCACTGTCAACTCTAAATCATGAGTCGGATATCTAACTTCATGTGGCCCGAGCTGCCAAGAAGTGTAGACAATTACTTTACCCATCTGCATATACAGCTCCTAATCCTATTCCACATGCATCCATATATACCACCTAATCTTGATTCCCATCTGGAACTACTAACACAGGCGCATTAGTAACCAAATGCTTCAACTTAAGGAACGCTTCCTAACATTTATCAAACCATATAAACATCATGTTCTTTCTGGTAAGCTTACTTAAAGGCGTTGTTATCCACGAGAAATCCTTGATAAATCTTCGGTAATAGCCAGCAAATCTAAGAAAACTTCTTATCTTGATCATCATTTTGGGTCTTTTCCAACTGGTAATAACTTCGATCTTAGCTGGATCCACCGACAACCCTTTCTCTAAAACTACACAATAAAGAAACTTTACTTCCTTCTTCCAGAAATGAAACTTCGAAAACTTTGATTTCAGCTGATGCTACTTCAGCGTCTCAAGCACTATTCTAAGATGAATCTCATGATCTCTTTCTTCCTTAGAATATACCAAATTGTCATCAATGAACACCAAAACGAACCTATCTAAATGCTTTAAGAAAATTCGGTTCATCAAATCCATAAAGAAAGCTAGCACATTGGCTAATCCGTATGGCATCACTAACCACTTGTGCAAACCTTACCTTGTTCGAAACATCATCAATGAATACTGTCCTTCACCACTCTCAATTGATGGAACCTTATCGCCAAATCCAACAGGAAAAATACTTTGGCTCCACTCTACCGATCAAACAAATCATCAATTCTTAGCAAAAGATATCGTTTTTTTATCGTCTTTACATTCAACTTATGATAATCGATGCACAATGTTAATGACCCGTTTGGTTTCTTTACGAACACAATGGCCGCTTCCTAAGGCGAACTTCTTGGTCTAATAAAACTCTTTCCTTCTAAGTCTAATACTACATCATCTCGGTAGGTGTCATCCTGCTAGATGGTGTGCTTACCGGTTCGACTCTATAACTAGCTCAAAAATATCTGCAAATTATCTTACAATTAAAACCCGATTAAAATCGTCTTCTCTGTGGCTCCCAATAAAGCACACTTTCCCGACTCGAATTCTCAGCTGAGTACACTATTCGATCAGGGTGTCTTAATGATATTTTCCCATCCTACCAAAATATCCTAGCATCATATTTTTTCAGCCAATCCATACCCAAAATAATCCCAAAACCCGTGAAATCAAATATATACAAACTACCGAAAAAAGTATAACATAGCAACTCAAACTCCAGTTGGTTACATCTCATCACCAGAGTTGTGCACCCTTTTATTGGATTAGCAATCTTTACGAAAGTAATAAGCTATGATGGTTCTAAACATAACTTATCTAGCAAACACTAATAGATAAATGAATGTGATGCACTAGTATTAGACAATACTCTAACCGGTATGCTATGAATCAAAATGGTACATTCCATCACTGACTTTCCTTTCTCAGTTGTAATTGGTCTAGAAGATGATATCTCTGAAGCGAAAACTTTTCATTTGTCGGCTTTGACCAGTTCTAGAAATTGATTTTTTATACTGCCTTATCTGATCACAGATGAAGCACTTCACACTTTTCCTTTCTGCAGCCTTCTTCCCCTTACCAATCCAACATTCATGAGCATAATGTCCTTTCTTGTCTCATTTGAAGTAGACAATATCAACTTTCCCTTTCTTAGTGGCTCTGCCCTTTTGAGCCCCTTTTTTCTTAACTAACTTCCTCTTCTTTCCCTAGGAAATTTGAGTCTATACCGACTTCCCCTTCCCAAAAGTAGAAAGCATTTCTTCATTTCAGATAGTAATTTCCATCAATACGTTCGATGGATCTCTGAGATGCGGCATTGTTGCCCTAGCAATCCCCAGCCTCAACCACTAGATATACTTCTCATTTCCCTTAATCACGGTGTCAATAGTAGCATATCCATGTATAGGTAGCTCATCAAACATAGCAGAATATTCCAATACCATCATGTCCTCCAATTCAATAAACTTCCTAAGTACTTAGCTTTTTTCAAACAAAAATCTTTCTTCGAATCTTCTTCGAAAATCCATTCAAGTCAACTCCTCCTCTCGTACTTCTATGGTAACTCAATTTCACCAGAATAAAGCTGCTCCCCGCAACTGCCTCAAAGACAATCTCCTTTTCTAGTCATCGTTCAAACCAAAAAAACAACAATAATAAAAATAAGCCATTATGCCCAAACAAGTTGGGGTCGGTTAGAGATGAAACCCAAAACTAAATGACAAAGTCAATTTAAAAGTCATAACAACAACAATAATAAAATCCATGATAATAATACTAAAATAAAGTCAAATAAGTAAACAAATAAAAATGATAATAATAATAACCAAGTAAAACAAAAATAAGGATTAGTTTATATATATATATATATATAAACCATGATGATAATATTTATAATAATAGTAATAGTAATGATACCAATAGTATATTGATCGAAGACCAAACAATACGTTTTAGGCTCCTATTTACTAGTCCTATAATCTAAAACTTATAACACTACCCCTAAGCCAACCCTAAGAAAAAACCTTCTAGCTCATGGTTTTGGTACGTAGATCGCTAACTTCCATAAGCTCCATTCCGACACCAACTCTTTGGATATATTCCAATCCTTCTAAGTCCTTTTTTATTACTTCCTCCCATAGTAACTTTGGTCTACCTCTACCTCTCTTTGAGCATTCAATGCGGCCTATAAATTCCAATGTGCATAGGTGCCTCGGGAGGCCTCTAATGCAACAACTAATTTTCCACTTCTTTCGCATCAGTAGTCCCTAGAAACGGCTTCCCCCCTAGACTGGTGTAATCTCGACTCAACTTGGCATAGTTATTACTAACTAGCACTACGGGATTAACCCCTCCTGTATTAGCAACACTTCCTCCAGTTGCTCCTTCAGCAGCTCCAGCTTCCATTAGATTAATGAAGAACTAATACTAGCCCCTATATCTGCTGGTGGAGTCACAGCACCTACACTGGCATTTACATTTTGATTAGTATTTTTCGGTTGACCCTGGTTCCTCCTGGTGTTAGGCCGAGCATTTCCATCGGTTATGGTGCTCCCACTACCAAGATTCACTCTTCCATTTCCTGCCTCCATATATTTCTTTCTCGTAAATCTGCATACGAGCCTTAGTAAGATATAAAAGAATAGTCTAAGAGAAATGGGAGAATACATACTTATATATATAGCAAATACAAGTACATTACTGTAGCATTATCCAATGCCACAATCTTATTTTTTGATTCACTAGGATTATGTTTTCAAAAACTCTTTAGGTTTAAAATTCATTTTAACATAAACCTATGCTCTGATATCAACTTATCACATCCTCCATTCTTAGGGACCAAAACTAACTGCTATCGATGCTGCTATCATCCTAGTTATTAATTCTCCATGACAAAATACGACTATGTTTATTATAACATCCTGCTTCCGGAGGCTCAAAACTAACTGCTACGATGCTGCATTCGTCGGTGTTATTTCTGAATGATCGAAATCAGAATCTTTAAAGTATTGGCAATATAGAAATACAAGAATATGAAAAAATTTGAACTTCAACAAAACATAATTTCTCATTTCTTATGAATTTTGATTTAAGATTTAATTACATAATCCCAGACTTTGACCACATTTAGATCACATATACATGTACAAAATACGATAAGAGCGACTTATGAAGATGTCCCCTTATGATCAGAGAACTAATATATATGAACTTTACATTTCTTAGTACATCACAGCGGATAACACAAAATAGCTCCTATATAGCTAACATTGCCTCCTGCACGTCTGCGGAAGCATTTTTGTCCAAAAACCTGAAAGTCCCCTATAGTCAGACTACTCAAATTAATTTTGAGTACTTGAGAATTTGTGGAGAAACACAAACTTCGAGTACTCAAAATTAGTTTGAGTAGTCTGAGAGTGGGAGACTTTTAGGTTTTTGGACGAATAAGCTTCCGGAGACGTGTATGAGGCAGTGTTAGCTATATACGAGCTATTTTGTGTTTTCCACTGTGATGTACCAGAAATGTGAAGTTCATATTTATTAGTTCTCTATTCATCATAAGGGGACATCTTCATATGTCGCTTTTATCGTATTTTATACATGTATATATGATTTGAACATGGTAAACGTCTGGGATTATGTAATTAAATCTTAAATCAAAATTCGTAAGAAATGATAAATTCTACTTTGTTAAAGTATAAAATTTTTCATATTCCTATGTTTCTGTGTTGCTAGTAGTTTCAAAATTCCGATTTCGATCACTCAGAAATAACATCTATGGATGACCGCAACATCCGTAGCAGTTAGTTTTGAGTCTCTGAAAGTGAGATGTTACAAGTTGGTATCGAAGCATGGTTAGAGTACTTAAAAGGAATTTAAACCTTAAAAGATTTTAAAGCACAATCTAATGAATCTAGAATATGGTTGGGCTTGGGTAAGCGTTATAGTAATGTATGTGTACTTTGCTATAAATATCATAATATGTATTCCCCACTCTCTTAGACCATTCTTATTTATCTTACAAAGATTGGATTTTAGGTAGTAAGGAAGTAAGATAAGGAGGTAGGAAACGGAAGAGTTAACCAGGCAGAAGACGCACCGCAACAGGTGGAAATGTTCGACCCAATACTAGGAGCAATCAGGGTCGATAAAGAAATGTAAACTCAGATGTAAATGCTAATAATGGTG
Organism: Allium cepa; assembly: GCA_030765085.1. Classification (NCBI taxonomy): domain Eukaryota; kingdom Viridiplantae; phylum Streptophyta; class Magnoliopsida; order Asparagales; family Amaryllidaceae; genus Allium; species Allium cepa. The sequence continues at coordinate 450,837,266 of CM060931.1, forward strand.
CTAAAATTCCGCCGGTTAATTTGGGGATAATGTATCAATTCTTCATGAATATGACGCAAGCTGGAGTAGCTGTGGGAGTTGCTGTAGCGAATGCTGGAGGAGCTAATCGGGTGGCCCCAGTTGGCAATAATTTTGCTAAGCTGAGCATGGATTATGCTAGTCTTGGAGGGAAGCCTTTTCTGGGCCGAAGATGCATTAGGAGTGAAGAACTGGCTATTTCATTGTGAAAGGATATTTTTAGATCTCGGTTTGATAGATATGTAGAAGAGAAGATTTGTTTCAAGGCAATTGCAGGGAGCAACATTGTTTTTGTGGAACGGAGTTACCATGGGAGAGCCAGAGGAAGACCTAAGTTGGGCTGAATTTTGAAGAAGGTTCGAAGAACCATATCTATCATAGGTTGCCAAGTCAGCATTGCTCAGGAAATATGCAGATTTAGTCCGGAGGGATAGATCGGTGATTTAGTATGCTATGGAGTTTGATGAGGTGTCCCATTATGGATATGCTACTATGGATACAGTCGTTCGCAGGAATTATAAGTTTATCAAGGGGTTGAATCCTGAGAAAGCCAGAGCAACCATGCCAAACCTTCGGTATACTTGTCATATTGTTGTTAGGATGTCTATTTGAAATGAAGAGATGCTTTCTACCTTTGGAAAAGGGAAATCAGCCGAGGTTTAGAATTTTCAGGGTAAGAAGCGAAAGTTCTTCAAGAAGAAAGGAACCCAATCGGGGGCAGTAACTAAGAAGAGCAAGGTTGATATTGTCTGTTACAAGTGTGTCAAGAAGGGGCATTATGCTAGTGAGTGTTGCTCAGGTGATGGAAGAACAGTTGCAGTGAGGCGAAATGTGAAGTGCCACAACTATGGCCAGATGGGGCATTAAAAGGACAAGTGTCCAGTGGCTGCTAAGGCTGGAAAGGGAAAGGTCTTTGTGTTGAAACCATCAACCTCTAGATCAACGGCTCTTCAGAAAGGAAAAGCTATAATGGAAGGTATGCTTATGATTCATTGTACCCCAGTTAGGATACTATCTGATACTGGTGCATCGCACTTATTTATATCTCAATATTTGGTAGATTATTTATGTCTAGAACTTTATACCTGATTACTTCTTTAAGGGTTGCGAATCTTATAGGAAGGTATGCAACTATGGGAATGAGATATGACCAGTTAGAATTTGATTTGTTAGGTCATATGCTTGCATGCAATCTTTATGTTTTTGATCTTGTGGGTTTCGGGATCATATTGGGTATGGATTGGTTAGATAGATATGATGCTAAGATATTTTGACAGAAGGGGGAAATATCATTGAAACACCCTAATTGCCATAACCGAGTTATTTACTATATAAGGAGTTCGGACGGAAATGCTTATGTGCTATTTAGTGTCATAGGAACTGAAGCAGAGTTGAAGCAGGTTTATGTTGCAAGAGAGTTTACTGATGTGTTTGAACCATTTTTGGGCTTGCCACCGAAAAGAGCGATCGAGTTTCAGATAGATCTCGTATCGGGAGCTGAACCCATAAAAGACCATCCAACAGGATGTCACCAACTAAGATGAAGAAATTGAAGGTGCAACTAGTGGAATTGAAAGGAAAGAATTTCGTTTGACCAAGCAGTTCGCCATGGGGAACGACCACAGTATTCGTGAAGAAGCCAGATGGGTAGTTAAGGACATGTATCGACTATCATATGCTAAATGAGAGGACAATTGAGGATAGGTATTCTTTGCCGATAATCGATGACTTATTCGATCAGTTGAGTGGAGCCATAGTGTTTTCCCAACTGGATTTAGCGACAAGTTTCCATCAGCTAAGAGTGGCAGAGGATAGTATTTCTTTGATGGCGTTTAGGACCAGATATGTGCCTTACGAATGGTTGGTTATGCCATTCGGGATTACAAATGCGCTAGCTTTCTTCATGGATTTGATGAACCAGGTTTTTCGAGGGCACTTGGACAAGTTTATGTTGGATTTTATTGATGACATTCTTATCTATTCTAAGAATGAGAAGGATCATGCAGATCATCGTAGAATAGTGTTGGAGACACTAAGGCAACATCAGCTGAAAGCGAAGTTCTCAGAGTGTCATTTCCGATAGAGGGAAGTAAAGTTTGTTGGTCACGTAGTTTCCAAGGAAGGTTTAGCAGTTGATCCGAATAAGATCGAAGCTGTTAACAATTGAAAGAGACAAGAAACAATAAATGAGATTAGATGTTTTCTTGGACTTGCAGGATACTACCAAAGGTTCATTAAGGACTTCTCACGGATAGCGGCATCCATGACTATGCTAACCAAGAAGGACGTGAAGTTTGTTTGGTCCAACAAATGTGAGGAGGCGTTCCTTAGATTGAAACATTTGTTAGCCAATGAGCCCATGTTAGTAGTTCTAGATGGGAATCAGGGGTTGGTAGTTTACACTGATGCATGTGGTACTAGGTAGGTGTTGTGCTAATGCAGAATGGAAAGGTTATTTCCTATGCTTCTAGAGAGCTTAAACCGCATGAAGTGAGATACCCTACTCATGATTTATAGTTGGCAGTGGTAATCTTTGCATTGAAATTGTGGAGACATTATCTTTTGGGAAAAAGGTTTGAGCTACTCACGGATCATAAGTCTCTACGATATTTATTCTCTCAGAAGGAACTGAACATGAAACAATAGAGATGGCTGGAGTTAGTTGTAGCTTATGATTTTAGCATCGAGTATACACCGAGAAAAGGAAATAAGGTAGCAGATGCGCTTAGTAGGAAACATCAGAATATGGTGTTAGCTATGTTGGCGGAATGGAAAGACTTGGAAGCACTGGCTGCTTGTAGTGTGCAATTGAGGTTGACTGCAGGATTTAGTCGAAATATTGCCATGATGTCTTGTTTGGAAGTTCGACCAGTTCTGATTGAACGAATTGCTTCTAGGTTGACAGAGGATCCAGTGTTAGCCGAGAGGATCAGAAGGTTAGAAGCTGGAACTGAGATTGATGATTTAAAGGATTTTATTCTTGACCGCATGGGTTGGTTGAGAAAGAAGGAACAATTATGTGTTCTGGATGTTGGAGACCTTAGGAAATAAGTTTTGAGGGAATGTCATCGATTGAAGTTTATGATTCATCCTGGAGGAGCCAAGATGTATCAGGATATGAAGAGAAGTTTCTTATGGGAAGGAATGAAAAGTGATGTTTGCTTATGGGGAAAATAGTGTTTGAATTGTCAGCAAGTAAAAGCCGAACATCAGAAGCCAAGTGGTTTGCGTCAGCCTTTGGATGTTCTAGTTTGGAAGTGGGACCCCATATCCATGAATTTTATTGACAGGTTGCCACAGAAAAACCAAGGTAACGAAAGTACATGGGTCATAGTGGACAGATTGACCAAGAATGCTTGTTTCATTCTGGTAAGGTCAACCAGGACGACACCTGTTTTGGCTAAGTTGTTCATGGAGAACATCGTTAGACTGCATGGAATTCCTAGTAGTATCATCAATGATAGAGATGCTTTGTTTACTAGCGAGTTCTGAAAGAGCTTGTAGAGTGTGTTAGGCACTAAGCTCAAAATGAGTACCATGTATCATCCTCAGACATATGGGTAGACGGAGAGAGTCAACAAGGTGCTGGAAGATCTTTTGAGAGCTTGTATGCTGGATTTAAGTGGTTCTTGGGAAGATAACTTGCACTTAGTGAAGTTTTCCTATAATAATAGTTATCAGATTACTATAGGAATGACGCCTTTTGAAGCTTTGTATAGAAGATCATGGAAATCACCAGTATGTTGGTTAGAGAATGGAGACAGATTGGTCCTTGGTCTAGATTTGGTGAGAGAGGCGACAAAAAAGATCAATTTTGATACGGGAAAGAATAAAGGAAGCTCAGTATCGGCAGAAGAGTTACACAGACAAAAGGCAAGGACCTAGAGTACTCGGTTGGATATATAGTTTTCTTCAAGGTATTGCCGATGAAAGGTATGGTTCAATTCGAGAAGACCGAGAAGCTAGCACCGAGATATGTTGGACCATTGCCTTTATCATAGAGGATTGGGAGACTCGCATACCAAATAGATTTACCGAGCAGTTTGGCTGGAGTCCACAATATATTTCATGTTTCTCATCTTAGGAAGTATGTTCATGATCCAGAAACTACCATCGCTCCGGTGGCGCTGGAGGACTTAGTAGTGGAACCAGATATGACTTTTGTGAGGCAACCAGTTCATGTTGTGGCAAAAGATGAGAAGAGACTAAGGAACAAAACAGTCAGGTTGATGAAAGTTCAGCGGAGCGATAACGTGAAGGACTGTATTTGCGAGACAGAAGACATGATTAGGGCTACTTTTCTTGAGCTGTTTTAGATGGTATGTTCTATAAAGGGTTTATACAGAATTTGGCTGGTTGGTTATACTACCTTTGCTTGCATGGGCTATATGCTTTTTGTTGTGTCCTTACTAAAATTTCGGTGGACGAAATTCTTTAAGGGATGAGTTTGTAATGCCCCTGAATTTTAATTTAAATTATTCAAGATATTTAATTGGATAAATTAAACAGAATAATGTGAATAATTAGTGAAATGAGATTAATAAATCCAACGGTCATGTCTTAATGAATGAACTAAAATAAGGCTCAACTAAATTTAGAAGAAGGAATTTCCTATGTGGCAAACTTGAAAATGGGGCTACATTTCTTAATATATATCTCGTCCTCCACCTTAATAAACTTTTACTTTCTCCTTCATAACTCCTCAGCTATATTTCGGCCTGCCATTAAAAGCTCTAGGAAGAGCAATAAATTGAAGATAAAGTTAAGGAATTAAAGCTAGGAAATTATTCCATTCTCCAATTAACTAATCAAGGTGAATAATCATGTTTATCATCTCGTTTTTCTATGTTTGGATCAGTTATGGGTTATACCCAATTCATGTTTGTGATTTTGGTGAGGATATAACCATTTAAACCTCTGTTTGGATAAGACATAGGTGTTTTTAACTGTTAATGGGCTAATTAACATAATTTATTTCGGTTTTGGTTAAATTCCGAATTATATTGATTTTCGTATGCTTTGAAATTTTAATATGTTAAAATATATAATTTAAATGGTTTTTGGTTATTTTTAGGGATTTTTCCTTAGTGGTTTACTAAGGAATTAAATTATTTATGCCCAAGGGCTAAACGGAAAAATGGCTTCCGAATTGGTTAAATTAGGAGGGAAATTGCTTTCAAAAATTATTTAGAGAAGAAACATAGTATTTTAAGAAAAAAATTGACTATTTAGTACTTTTTACTATTCGAAAGTACATGAGGAAGCCTCTTGACCAATAAGATTTAGACAAGCAAAAGGAACCATCACTTCCGTAGGCCTAGAACTTGCTTCCGACTACATAGCCCGTTTTCACCCTTTTGACAAAGTCGAATGGTAACTTTTATCTAAGTCGGAAGGTAAGCATTTACCTTTCACCTAAGTCGAAAGGTAGGAATGGTGTTGAAAGGAAGAGAGGCGAAGTGATGGAGGCTGCTACCTTGGCTTTCAAATGGACATATAAATGCTTTCGAATTAATATGTTTCAAAGGAGGATCCTTCGAATCCATCATTTGTTTAAAGATAAAAATTTTGTACTCAAGAAGGGATTTCAAAGGGGATCTTCAAAAGTTTAAACCTTCAAGAGAATTATATTAAATGTTTTCCAAAAACATGTTTTAGAACCTTTCGATTAAGTCAAAAGGTAGGAGAAGAAAAGGAAGGGGTTTCTTCCAAACCTATCCATTGTTTTAAAAGTTAAATTTTTAATGTCTTCGAAAGCCATGCTTTTGAAGGAGATGTTTGCTTTCGAAGGGATGAATTCGTAGGGGTGCTTTCGACTCAGACTTCGAAAGGAACGAAGTTGAAGGGAAGTTTTCGACATCATTCCGCTTTATGTTTTATATGCCTTCAAACTGGATATTCGAAGGAAGGATTAAGCCACCAACTTATACCTTTCCACCAAGTCACAAGGTGAGCCATCACCCATCTGATGAAGTCGAAGGGTTAGGATGTTTTAAATGGTTTTGATTTCGAACGGTTTCGAAGGGGTAACCTTTAATGATTTCGAAAGATTTTGAGTTTCAATGATTTCGAAAGGTTTTGAGTTTCATTGCTTTCGAAAAGTTTATAAATGGCTTTATAAGGAGGATACCCCAGGCTTCCAAAAATTCAAAAGGTGGAACCATTCGACTAGGTCGAAAAGGAACCTTCCGATAAGGTCAAAAGGTAGGACCTTTCGACAAGGTCGAATGGTATGATTTTGTGATGCTCTCAAGAGGAAGGCTTTCGAAGGGGCTAACTTTGGATGTTTATTTATTTTCGGATGGGGCTTCAATCGAACGGGTTTAAAGGGTTGTTTTAGCCATTTTTCCTTAAGTAAAATTTTGCTAATTTGAAGGGGTTACATCGAAGGGTTATAACATAAAATATTTATCTTTGTTTGAATATGTAAGGGGGATCCTTATATAAATTGGATGTTATTAAACCTTGGGGACACCGGGGTGGGTTTAATGTTTTCGATACATAGTTTGGGGTTACAAATAGAAATATGCTTTCGAAAATATACATTGGGGCTGTCAATGTGTTTTTATTAAATTTAACCTAATTGAGGCTATCACTGGAAATAGGTTAAAAAAGTGCTATACCTGAGGAAAATAAATAATCATGGTGATCATGAATTTTAATACAAAATCATACGGATCATGAAATTTTAATTGGTCAAGTGCTGGGTTCTTGGTTAACCCAGAAAAACCATGGACTGTGCGGTAGATAACCCACATCAAATTTCTAAAGTAAAGAATGTTTTCCCAGAGGTAGTTAGCCTCGGCATTTGGCACCCAAGGGTTCATAGTCGTCCTAGGAAAACTATGGAGTGTGCGGTGAATAGACCACAACAACTTTTATAAAACAATGTACGATGGGTTATCTCATTTTGATGAATTTGTGATGGATAGTCCTATTTAAGTTTTGACAGATAATCATTTTAAAGATTTTAGAGGGAAACTCTAATAAATGGATTTTTGAGGGGAAATCTAATAAATTCCTTTTAAATGGGACATCTAATGAATGTGTGGATGGGATATCGAATACATATATGATTTATGGCTTTATTTCATATTATATTAAGACTAATCATTTTGGGTGCAGGAGCATAGTAAATGATTTGCATGTTTTGTTTTAGATACTGGTGAGGGGAAAACCCGTCCGCTAAGAGGACTCGCCAGATATCTATGTGTGATATGAGATGACATAGGATTACTCATACCGGACTTATTGTCTAACTCGAAGTTTGTGTTTCTCCACAAACTCTCAAGTTCTCAAAATTAATTTGAGTAGTCTGAGAGTGAGAGACTTTCAGGTTTTTGGACGAATAAGCTTACGGAGACGTGCAGGAGGCAATGTTAGCTATATAAGACTTATTTTGTGTTTTCCGCCGTGATGTACTCAAAACTGTAAAGTTCATATTTATTAGTTCTTTGATCATCATAAGGAGATATCTTTATATGTCGCTCTTATCGTATTTTGTATGTGTATATGTGTTCTGAACGTGGTTAACGTTTGGGATTATGTAATTAAATCTTAAATCGAAATTCATAAGAAATGAGAAATTCTATTTTGTTGTAATTTTTTTTCCATATTCTTGTGTTTTTGTGTTGCCAATAGTTTCAAGATTCCTGTGATGACCCGCCCTTCTCACTACCAGAACGACGCATCATCATTAAGAAAGAAAGGGGTAGAAATAGAAAAGAATAGAAAGAGAAACAACATCAGAATCTCACAGCGGAATGGAATAAAATATAGTACCTCAACATATATATTACATAGTTATATACATCAGAGTTATACAATATCATACAACATGACTATCATGTACATATCTGTCAGAACATACACCTCAAAAATCATAAACTAACTAACACAGCGGAACTATATAGATATATATGTCTACAACGCTGAAGCCTCCTGCTCCATTGGTCCTCCAGAAGTCGTCAAAGCTAACCTGAATCCCTTGGCTACCCCTAAAAGTTTGGGTACCCGAAAGTTTATGAAAACAAAATTAAACTCTGGGTCAGACATGGGTCTGGTATGAGTAAACGGTTTAGGTTGTTTAACTTTGAAAACCTTTTAAAACAAAGGTATCACGTAAGACTCCCCACAAATAAATACGGGTAAGTTTTTACCTTACGCTAACCCAAACATTTTATAGGAAATCCAGTGATATTATAATAGTGTCTAGGGTTTTCAAGTAAAATACAGAAATAGCTGAAATGCTTACATCTCACATTCAACGTAGTTGGGCACAATCAAAACGTACGACGCTTATTGGAAATTGGATCCCATACAATGGCAGGGCTACTGGGGTACCGCCCGTCACAGTACGTGGTCTAGATCACAGTACCGAGGAGCCACCCTAACTCCCCTGCAACACAAGGCCAGAACCATTTCTTACTGAACAGTCTCGAACAAGATAACCCCGCAGTTGGTGCGCATATCCAACCGCCCACACAGCCGAAATAAGGGACATCTAGACAGGGGTATATCTCGTCCTGCTTGGGCATGACCCACCTAACCTTGCTGCACCTCCCATGTTTTAGCCATTCCCGGTTGATGAGGCTTGAGGCTGCGATTACCTTTACAGGACAAATTTCTTAGAATGCTCATCGTCCGCCTGACGATGTTTTGAAAGCATTCAATCCATACAAGTTCGTTCCGGGTTCGAACGAAACTGAAGGCATTATCTCGTCACACTCATTTTGGAATCACCCTTAGAGTCAACGACAATAACCCTTGCATTCTGAAAGCACCGTCTTGATCTTCACTTGAGAATTCACGACCTAACGTTTAATTTTGGATCAATGTGGTTTTCGGAATATCAATTGGATACCCGATCCCGGTCTCATCCAAATCCAAACGCCATTTTAAAGGCCAAGTTGTCTAATTAACTTAATAGTTTAATTCAATGATTAAATTCGTATAACATTTACTACAGATAAATCTACACAATTGCCATGGATATATTAAAGCATATTAGAGAGCATCACAGAATATCATCAATAAACAACACAAACAAATATACAACACATACAACATCCATAAGCAATCATCTTGAATTCTAAATTTAATCAGTTCAATTAAACCAATTACTTGAGGATTAACCTCTTAATCCTGTTAAATTAATCATTAGTTAATAATTCATTACTTATTCCATTTCAAAATTATTTAATTAATAATCAACTCTTAATTAATAATTATATTTTAATTACTTAGTTAATTACTCCTAATTATTAATTATTAACTTTAATTATTAACTTATAGAACTTAATTATCCATCAGTTACTTAATTACTTGAGAGTTAATCTCTTAACCCTGTTTAATCACTTATTTCCCTTCAAATTATTCAATCAACAAATCAATTCTTAATTAGTATATATATATGTCTTAATTGCTTAATTACTCAATTACTTTATTCACATTATTTAACTAATTACTTTCTTAATCAAGTTATCTAATTTTAATTACTTAAGTAATTATTTCTTAATCACTATTCTTCGATCTAAATAGGACTTAATTACTTGTTTATTTATTGCTAATTGCTTCATTAATCATTTTTCAATTCTTAATTAAATCACTTGATTAATTAACTCTTAATCGTGCATTAATTAATTAAATGGTCAATTCCAATTACATTTATTTCTTATAATACGCTACTAATTATAATTACAAAGTAATTACTCTTAATTACTTCTGCATCCAATCAATCAATATTGATCATTCACATAATTAACATTCAATTCTTCTTAAAATTTGTTTTCCATTATATTACTAACTGAATCATTATTTGTTAATTTACTTAATTTATTACTTAACATTACCAAGATTTTTAAAAACATGGTTAAGCTTAAACAAAATAATTTGTTAATTTAAATAGTTAATCACGAGTTAACCTGTTAACAAACCTTAATGATGATAATCAAACTTGAATTAAATTGTTCCTTAAATCTTGAATAGTATTTACTTTATTAAGAAACTTGCTGAAACATTTGATCATTAACAAATTTCATAAAATGTTACGTGCATATATAAGAACCCGAGACCTCCCCTGTTTCACTCAACTGCTGCTTCGAGTCGCATACTAGATTCCCCCAGTCTCCTCCATTCCCATGCAACTGCATCTTTTTTTTTTATTTCAAGTTTATACTTTAAACACGAGTTAAAAACTACAGTTATCTCACGCAACACCCCCAGGTAAAACACGAAGCGCAAATCTATAAACCCGAGAAGAAACTCGCGACAGTGCCCCCCTTCCCATCCTTCAACCACTGATACACCACCGTGCTGTACACGTGCACGGTGGTACGACCTGACTATGATGAACATCCATCATTCCAGCAAATCACAAATACCACAAAAACTCGAAAATCAAACTCGAATAGCAGCAAAGGCATTCAAGTCGAAAATTAAGTCTCCAACTCGAAAACAGAAAACTCGGCCATCCACCAAATCGCTTCGCCACCGCCGCATACGCCACCGGTGTTGCCGTAACTTCGCCCATACAACAACATCATGCCACACAACCTTCCACCAGAATTTCGTGCATCTCGGTTGTGTGAAGACACCGATCACACTTTGTTACAGACATGAACATAAAACCTGAACACAAGCCCTAATTTACATTTGTTTGATTAATTCTTGAATTAGAAAAATTGTTCAACATTTTTCCCAACATCACGTAAGCTCATACTAGCTCCAAAACAAATTTCAATATTTATGAATGTCCCAATTGTCAGAAATTGAGAAGAATGCATACTTATTTCAATTGCAAATTGCTCTTGAAATATTTGATTAAAAAACTTCGTTTTTGTTTCAAAAATTATGAATTCCAGTTATATTTCAAATTATAAACATGAATTAACTTATTTCATCAGATGAACTTATCACATTTTTATTTCATTTCCTGTAATCATGGTTTCCAGATGCTGTTCTTGTAATATGTTTAAAACAGTGTTAAGAATCTTAATCAAGTTTAATTTTCTTGTATATTTTGTAACTCTAACATTAAACATGATTAGATGCAATATTTTCTTAACTTTTGAAAATAAATTTCAATTGTTACCATCACAGTGCATAGAGCAACATATAATTATACAAAATAAGGCATATTCCAAATCATAGGATCATTGAATCAGAAACTGATTTAAATTGAACTTAAACTTCAAATTTAATGTTTACTCACCCAAGATTGCAGTTGAACAGAGAGAATGTTTGCTTGATGAAGAAAGAAGACAGTTATTTGAAAATTTGAATGCCTGTAACTCTTCTTGCTTCCTGACCTTTATTTAAGCTTGAAAATATGCAGTTTTGTTTATATTACCTTGTTTTTCTCAGGGTTGATTTTGAAGTTATGGATTGAACTCACAGAGATATATATATATATACATACAAATAGAATGATGAGTTATTTACAACTAAGAACAGTTTGTATAGGATATAAGCTTCTCAAATAAGCCTTTCCTAGATATAATGACATTTTACTTTATCTTGTTGTACTAAAATCTGAGATAAATCAAATATTTCGGCTGGGAGATTGTTATAAAACCTGAAAGGACAATATGCAATGCTAATTAAATGTTTGTGTTTACATTTAAGTTAACACATGATTAATGCTAGCTGACACAACAATATACATAAAGATATTTGCAGACTTTGGTCTGTACTAATGTTTTATTTGATGTCTTATTAACATATAAACAAAATGTTTTGCTGCAGGTTGATTTGTTCCTTTTCACTTTGCAGGCTAACAAAGCTTGCACAAGAAGCTATTCATTTATACATATTTTCTTTGTACCTTAATTAGCTTGTATAGTTATTAAAATGTTTACATAATTATAATGTTAAGATATTTGCAGACTTTGGTCTGTACTAATGTTTTATTTGATGTCTTATTAACATATAAACAAAATGTTTTGCTGCAGGTTGATTTGTTCCTTTTCACTTTGCAGGCTAACAAAGCTTGCACAAGAAGCTATTCATTTATACATATTTTCTTTGTACCTTAATTAGCTTGTATAGTTATTAAAATGTTTACATAATTATAATGTTTTGTTATGTATAAGAAGTTTGTATGTAAGTATACTTGCAGGTATAAGATCTGTGCTTCTCTGTTTCACATTTGCAAATAGATTTGCTTAAGAAGACATTTGTTTAAAAGTATTTGTTTTAACAGCTTCTAGTTTGTACTTATGTTCAAGTAGATTCATGTTTACAACTATATTTTATGTTATACTTATATTACATATTTATAAGTTTATTTTATTTTAATTATATACATTGTTGTTTAGAAACACTACATAAAATCAAGTTTAATCTTTCCAATATTTAATTTGTAATGTATTTATATTTAATATGAATATAATTGTATTATTGTACTTATTATTATTAACTACATTTATATAACTGGTATTAAGTGTCATATTTCATTTTACTTTGCTTACTAATTTTAAGGTTATGTTGTATGCTTGTTTGTTTATTTAATTCTATTTGTGTTATTTTATTTTATATATTGTTTTTATTTTACTCTATACTTTGTTCTTAATTTAGTTATATTCATGTATTATACTTAATATTCTTATATTTATATTTTAACTGTCAGTATTTAAATTAGATTCGTGAGTTTACTCATTCTATATATTTATTTTATTTGTATTTAATTATAAATATTTAAATTATGAATAATATGATTTATTTACATTTATACTTATTTATATTTATCTCCAATTGTATTTTATTTAAATTATAAGCATAAGTTTGACTTATATTTCACATTTATATTTTAATTCTATTTCACACATTATCACTCATATGTATACTTACCAAATATAAACAAAGTAAGATATTTTAATTCAATTATTAAAGACAAATTTTATTATGAATATTATTGAGAAAATTTATTAAACTTCCAAATCAATTTCCTTTTAAAAATACCATTTATATAAACAATAGCAATTATTTCAAAATCATATCCGTTTCAAATGAATAAGTACACATTTTATTTAAACTGATTTGAATATTTGTTAAGATAAATAGGGCCAAAATCCAGGGTCGTTACATTCCTCCCCCCTTAAAAGAATTTCGTTCCCGAAATTTAAAACAAAGATAATTTAAAAGTTGTCATATCAACCATTCAAACATACATATCATTCATATATTAACAAACAACCAACAATCTATCCTAACAAACATCACTAACTATCCAGACACAAATCCAGATAAGCTTTTCTAAAACTATCCAGAGTTTCCTGGGTGAAAACTCCGGAATCCTCGTTCCACTATACTATGACAAGCTACACTACTATACTCCTGAGTAGCCTCTCACCTTAACTAACAATCCGAACTGAATTTCTATCCACAGTCACATTCGGCTCATCTTTCAAGTCTTCCTGTACTAGTGCTTCTACAATTAATACTGAATCAAGAACAAATTTCTTAAGATGGGTCACACAGAATACACTATGAATTCCAGACATCTGTTCTGACAATTCGACTCTGCAAGCTGCAGTTCCAATCTTTGCCAACATCCAAAATGGTCCAATATATCTCAGGTCAAATTTTTTTCCGCCTTCAGAATCTAATAGTTCCTTTAATCGGGAAACTTTGGCCAAAAACAAATTACCAAGCTCAAATTCCAATTGTCTCCTTCTTATCTGCGTACTTCTTCTGAGGGTCTTGAGAAGCTCTCATCTTATCCTTTGATAAGCCTAATCTTATCAGAAACTTCACAAAACAAAACTTTGGTCCAAACACAAGATAATCTTCCACAATTCACCAAAATCCAAAACTCAAACTTGCCGCATATCCTCTAAAATATGGTTCAGTCTTTCAATCCGTCCGTCTGAGGATAATAGGCTATACTAAATTCCAAATTCAATCCCAAAGTCAATTGTAGAACCTTCCAGAATTTTGCTGATGAAAAATAGGGTCACGATCACTTATTATGCTAACAGGAACTCCAAGCAATTTTACTATTTTCCTCAAGGAAATTTTGGCCAGAAAATATAGTCCGAGTTATCTAACTAGTATAGAATGACCACTCTTAATTAATCCATCCACAATAATCCATATTCCATCATTTCTTCTTGTTTCTTGGCAAACCGTCGATGAAATCCATCAAAATCATCGCCCACTTCCATCTGAGATTTCTAAAGATGCAATAGTCCTAGACAACTTCTATTGATCACCTTAACTTGCTGATAGAAAGTACAACTATAAACGAAAACAACTACGACCCTCTTCATGCTCGGTCTCCAGAAAATTTTTCTCATATCTTTATACATCTTAAAGATTCCGGGTGAATATTCAGTCTGGAGTGATGTCATTTAGCTAAAACTTATTGCCTCAGTTCACCCCTATCAAGCACACAAACGGTCACTAATCCTTTAGGCACCTTGATCATCCACCTACAATCTGAACACCTTCCATCCTTAGTTAAGAATCAATTCCTTAAAAGATCTATCCTCCCTTTACTTACTTATGATTTCTGCCCTGGAGAGAAGGAATAATTTCTAAAGGAACAATACCGCATTCCTACTAAGAGCATCAACTACCACATTCCCTTATCCTGGGTATACAGAATATCCATGTCATATGAGGTCAGAAATTCGACTCACCACGGCTGCCTCAAATTAAAATCCCCTTAGAGAGAGAAAATTCCAATGGTTTTGTGATCCGTTAATAACCCAACTTCTCTCCCAACAGTTAGTGCTTCCAAAACTCAAAACAAACACAATGGCTAACGACTCAGGGTCATACGTAGCGTAGTTCCCTTCATGTTGCCTTAATTGTTGTCACGCATACGCAGTTACTCTTCTATCTTGCACCAACACTACTACCCAAACCAATTATATAAGCATCCGTATAAATTCCAAATCTGCCCTTTCCTTCCGGAATAACAATCACTGGAGCACTGGTTAGCCTCGTCTTCCATTCTTAGAATAGATTCTTCCTTCGCTGGGTCTACAGAGATATCTTACCCAAA
Source organism: Allium cepa (assembly GCA_030765085.1). Lineage (NCBI taxonomy): Eukaryota > Viridiplantae > Streptophyta > Magnoliopsida > Asparagales > Amaryllidaceae > Allium > Allium cepa. The sequence goes on from CM060931.1 coordinate 450,852,294, forward strand.
ATAATGTGCCCCAAAAAAAAATAACTTCCGGTTTCCAAAATTGGCACTTAAAGATCTCGCCTTCAAAACAAGCCTCCTCAGTGTCTCCAACACTATCTTCAAATGTTGCTTAAGCTCTTCTTCAAACTTAGAATATACCAAACAAACTTATTCGTACTCTTACCGATCCATCCGATTCTGCGACAACACTGATACAGAATCCTAACTAGAAAAACTAGACTTGATGAACTCCTTCCCCGAAGTTCCTGAATTTGCTTAACTAACTCTACCTCCTTTTCTCGGAGCCATCCTCCAATTAAGCTGAATTACTAGCACTACCCTGAAATCAAATCAACACGAAACTCTATCTCTCTTCCAATTTGGATCACAACAATAACCTAAATCTTCTTTTTGAGAAGCCCCAACTCCAATAAAAGACTACTCAAATGTATTCCAGAATTGTCGTACAACACCCTGGTAATTCTACCCAAATAAGTTTGTTCTCCCTTCACAATCAAGAACAGTCATATACTGTTCGGTAATGAATCCACTCTGCTACTTCTGAAATCACCTCAAGAAAACTGTTAATCAACAAACCTTCTCGACGGCACACAGAACACTTCAAGCTATATGGCTAACCTCAATGTCCAAAGACTTCCATTCAAAGCTCTTCGAGAAATTCGGGCCTCAATCAAACAAAAATACCCTTCTGAACTTAGTTACAATTCCGAAACGGACCTACTTCCTTAACTTGTTCCAAAGAAACATCTTTGGAGACACTCAAAATCACTGTGTCTCATCACACAGCTACTACACCCTGAGATATCAAGATATCATGACTTGCTCCTGTCCGTCCGATAGATCCAAACTCAAGCTCATCCAAAATGACATTCCAACAATGAAATCCTCACATCACCCAAAGCTCACTCGAGACAGTAATAGGTCTACAGTCTCGACAGATACACTCCAACTACAAATATTCAAAACTCCAACCATCGGTAGTCGTGTTTCGCACACCACTATCTTATCTACCTTTATAACTTATATTGGAAAACCCGAACAGGTAACCCAATAAATAGGTAGAAATATATATATATATATATATATATATATATATATATATATATAAATTACAAATACGCTCTCTCAAGAAAGAAATCACTTAAGAGCCTAGGTATTTACTCAACCTAGCGCTCTGATACCAAGTGTGACGACCCGCCCTTCTCACTACCAGAACGACGCATCATCATTAAGAAAGAAAGGGGTAGAAATAGAAAAGAATAGAAAGAAAAACAACATCAGAATCTCACAGCGGAATGGAATAAAATATAATACCTCAACATAAATATTACATAGTTATATACATCAGAGTTATACAATATCATACAACATGACTATCATGTACATATCTGTCAGAACATACACCTCAAAAATCATAAACTAACTAACACAGCGGAACTATATAGATATATATGTCTACAACGCTGAAGCCTCCTGCTCCATTGCTCCTCCAGAAGTCGTCAAAGCTAACCTGAATCCCTTGGCTACCCGTAAAAATTTGGGTACCCGAAAGTTTATGAAAACAAAAATAAACTCCGGGTCATACATGGGTCTGGTATGAGTAAATGGTTTAAATTATTTAACTTTGAAAACCTTTTAAAACAAAGGTATCACGTAAGACTCCCCACAAATAAATACGGTTAAGTTTTTACCTTACGCTAACCAAAACATTTTAAAGGAAATCCAATGATATTATAATAGTGTCTAGGGTTTTCAAGTAAAATATAGAAATAGCTGAAATGCTTAAATCTCGCATTCCAACGTAGTTGGGCACAATCAAAACGTACGGCGCTTATTGGAAATTGGATCCCATACAATGGCAGGGCTACTGGGGTACCGCCCGTCACAGTACGTGGTCTAGATCACAGTACCGAGGAGCCACCCTAACTCCCCTGCAACACAAGGCCGAAACCATTCCTTACTGAAAAGTCCCGAACAGGATAACCCCGCAGTTGGTGCGCATATCCAACCGCCCACACAGCCGAAATAAGGGACATCTAGACAGGGGTATATCTCGTCCTGCTTGGGCATGACCCACCTAACCTTGCTGCACCTCCCCTGTTTTAGCCATTCCCGGTTGATGAGGCTTGAGGCTGCGAATACCTTTACAGGACAAATTTCTTAGAATGCTCATCGTCCGCCTGACGATGTGTTGAAAGCATTCAATCCATACAAGTTCGTTCCGGGTTCGAACGAAACCAAAGGCATTATCTCGTCGCACTCATTTTGGAATCACCCTCAGAGTCAACGACGATAACCCTTGCATTCTGAAAGCACCATCTTGATCTTCACTTGATAATTCACGACCTAACGTTTACTTTTGGATCGATGTGGTTTTCGGAATATCAATTGGATACCCGATCCCGGTCTCATCGAAATCCAAACGCCATTTTAAAGGCCAAGTTGTCTAATTAACTTAACAATTTAATTCAATGATTAAATTCGTATAACATTTACTACAGATAAATCATACACAATTGCCATGGATATATTAAATTATTTCAGAGAGCATCACAGAATATCATCAATAAACAACACAAACAAATATACAACACATACAACATCCATAAGCAATCATCTTGAATTCTAAATTTAATCAATTCAATTAAACCAATTACTTGAGGATTAACCTCTTATTCCTGTTAAATTAATCATTAGTTAATAATTCATTACTTATTCCATTTCAAAATTATTTAATTAATAATCAACTCTTAATTAATAATTATATTTTAATTACTTAGTTAATTACTCCTAATTATTAATTAATAACTTTAATTATTAACTTATAGAACTTAATTATCCATCAGTTACTTAATTACTTGAGAGTTAATCTCTTAACCCTGTTTAATCACTTATTTCCCTTCAAATTATTCAATCAACAAATCAATTCTTAATTAGTATATATATATATGTCTTAATTGCTTAATTACTCAATTACTTTATTCACATTATTTAACTAATTACTTTCTTAATCAAGTTATCTAATTTTAATTACTTAAGTAATTATTTCTTAATCACTATTCTTCGATCTAAATAGGACTTAATTACTTGTTTATTTATTGCTAATTGCTTCATTAACCATTTTTCAATTCTTTATTAAATCACTTGATTAATTAACTCTTAATCGTGCATTAATTAATTAAATGGCAATTCCAATTACATTTATTTCTTATAATACACTACTAATTATAATTACAAAGTAATTACTCTTAATTACTTCTGCATCCAATCAATCAATATTGATCATTCACATAATTAACATTCAATTCTTCTTAAAATTTGTTTTCCATTATATTATTAACTGAATCATTATTTGTTAATTTACTTAATTTATTACTTAACATTACCAAGATTTTTAAAAACATGGTTAAACTTAAACAAAATAATTTGTTAATTTAAATAGTTAATCACGAGTTAACCTGTTAACAAACCTTAATGATGATAATCAAACTTGAATTAAATTGTTACTTAAATCTTGAACAGTATTTACTTTATTATGAAACTTGCTGAAACATTTGATCATTAACAAATTTCATAAAATGTTACGCGCAGATATAAGAACCCGAGACCACCCCTGTTTCACTCAACTGCTGCTTCGAGTCGCATACTAGATTCCCCCAGTCTCCTCCATTCCCACGCAACTGCATCTTTTTATTTTTATTTTTATTTCAAGTTTATACTTTAAACACGAGTTAAAAACTACAGTTATCTCACGCAACACCCCCAGGTAAAACACGAAGCGCAAATCTATAAACCCAAGAAGAAACTCGCGACAGTGCCCCCCTTCCCATCCTTCAACCACTGATACACCACCGTGCTGTACACGTGCACGGTGGTACGACCTGACTACGACGAACATCCATCATTCCAGCTACAAATACCACAAAAACTCTAAAATCAAACTCGAATAGCAGCAAAGGCATTCAAGTCGAAAATTAAGTCTCCAGCTCGAAAACAGAAAACTCGGCCATCCACCAAATCGCTTCGCCACCGCCGCATACGCCACCGGTGTTGCCGTAACTTCGCCCATACAACAACATCATGCCACGCAAACTTCCACCAGAATTTCGTGCATCTCGGTTGCGTGAAGACACCGATCACACTTTGTTACAGACATGAACAGAAAACCTAAACACAAGCCCTAATTTACATTTGTTTGATTAATTCTTGAATTAGAAAAATTGTTCAACATTTTTCCCAACATCACGTAAGCTCATACTAGCTCCAAAACAAATTTCAATATTTATGAATGTCCCAATTGTCAGAAATTGAGACGAATGCATACTTATTTCAATTGCAAACTGCTCTTGAAATATTTGATTAAAAAACTTCGTTTTTGTTTCAAAAATTATGAATTCCAGTTATATTTCAAATTATAAACATGAATTAACTTATTTCATCAGATGAACTTATCACATTTTTATTTCATTTCCTGTAATCATGGTTTCCAGATGCTGTTCTTGTAATATGTTTAAAACAGTGTTAAGAATCTTAAACTAGTTTAATTTTCTTGTATATTTTGTAACTCTAACATTAAACATGATTAGATGCAATATTTTCTTAACTTTTGAAAATAAATTTCAACTGTTACCATCACAGTGCACAGAGCAACATATAATTATGCAAAATAAGGCATATTCCAAATCATAGGATCATTGAATCATAAACTGATTTAAATTGAACTTAAACTTCAAATTTAATGTTTACTCACCCAAGATTGCCGTTGAACAGAGAGGATGTTTGCTTGATGAAGAAAGAAGACAGTTATTTGAAAATTTGAATGCCTGTAACTCTTCTTGCTTCCTGACCTTTATCTAAGCTTGAAAATATGCAGTTTTGTTTATATTACCTTGTTTTTCTCAAGGTTGATTTTGAAGTTATGGATTGAACTCACAGAGATATGTATATACATACAAATAGAATGATGAGTTATTTACAACTAAGAACAGTTTGTATAGGATATTAGCTTCTCAAATAAGTCTTTCCTAGATATAATGACATTTTACTTTATCTTGTTGTACTAAAATCTGAGATAAATCAAATATTTCGGCTGGGAGATTGTTATAAAACCTGAAAGGACAATATGCAATGCTAATTAAATGTTTTTGTTTACATTTAAGTTAACACATGATTAATGCTAGCTGACACAACAATATACATAAAGATATTTGCAGACTTTGGTCTGTACTAATGTTTTATTTGATGTGAACTCTTGCTCTCTTATTAACATATAAACAAAATGTTTTGCTGCAGGTTGATTTGTTCCTTTTCACTTTGCAGGCTAACAAAGCTTGCACAAGAAGCTATTCATTTATACATATTTTCTTTGTACCTTAATTAGCTTGTATAGTTATTAAAATGTTTACATAATTATCATGTTTTGGTATGTATAAGAAGTTTGTATGTAAGTATACTTGCAGGTATAAGACTTGTGCTTCTCTGTTTCACATTTGCAAATAGATTTGCTTAAGAAGACATTTGTTTAAAAGTATTTGTTTTAACAGCTTCTAGTTTGTACTTGATAAGTAGATTCATGTTTACAACTATATTTTATGTTATACTTATATTACATATTTATAAGTTTATTTTATTTTAATTATATACATTGTTTTTTAGAAACACTACATAAATTCAAGTTTAATCTTTCCAATATTTAATTTGTAATGTATTTATATTTAATATGAATATAATTGTATTATTGTACTTATTATTATTAACTACATTTATATAACTGGTATTAAGTGTCATATTTCATTTTACTTTGCTTACTAATTTTAAGGTTATGTTGTATGCTTGTTTATTTATTTAAATTCTATTTGTGTTATTTTATTTTATATATTGTTTTTATTTTACTCTATACTTTGTTCTTAATTTAGTTATATTCATGTATTATACTTAATATTCTTGTATTTATATTTTAACTGTCAGTATTTAAATTAGATTCGTGAGTTTACTCATTCTACATATTTATTTTATTTGTATTTAATTATAAATATTTAAATTATGAATAATATGATTTATTTACATTTATACTTATTTATATTTATCTCCAATTGTATTTTATTTAAATTATAAGCATAAGTTTGACTTATATTTCACATTTATATTTTAATTCTATTTCACACATTATCACTCATATGTATACTTACCAAATATAAACAAAGTAAGATATTTTAATTCAATTATTAAAGACAAATTTTATTATGAATATTATTGAGAAAATTTATTAAACTTCCAAATCAATTTCCTTTTAAAAATACCATTTATATAAACAATAGCAATTATTTCAAAATCATATCCGTTTCAAATGAATAAGTACACATTTTATTTAAATTGATTTGAATATTTGTTAAAATAAATAGGGCCAAAATCCAGGGTCGTTACAATTCCGATTTCGGTCACTCTAATATAACAACTATGGAGGACTTCAGCATCCGTAGCAGTTAGTTTTGAGCCTCCAGAAGCGAGATGTTACATTAATCGTATCAAAATCAGAAGCATATAAATATGAAAAAATTTCAACACAATTTAACAATAAATTTTCACATCTCATTTCTCAAGCGATATTTCATATTGATTACATAATCTTCTTCGCAAACCAACATTTAGAGAAATTATGATTATTACAAAATACTCCAAGAGTGATGTATGATGATGCCCCCTGGTTTATCAAAGTTAAATACTTGGCAATCATACAACTTTGCCATTACATCCAAACAGACAAAATCAAACTATATAGCCGAAATAGATAAAGCTCCTAATAGCTAGATTGCCTCCTACATGCCTTTGTAAGCTTACTCATCTAACTGGAACCTAAAAAACCCTTACTCTCAACCTACTAAATGTAATTTTTGAGCACTCGAGGGTTTAAGGAAAAACATAAACTTCAATTCGGACAAAAAGTATGGTGTGAATAATAACATATCATCTCGAACCAAATAGATATCTAATGAGACCACGCCACAAAGCAGAACGAGTTTTCTCCTTACTAGTATCATATCAAAACTATATTAATCATATAATATGCTCCTGCATCCATAATTGTTAAAACGTGATAATATATGATGATATGCAAGGACGCAATATGCCCTGCATTACACGTCCCAATTTATCTGACTATCTATCCAAATTTATATTTTTTCTTCGGTCACTATGAACCTATTAGTTTTCATGGGCTGACAAATAGACAGTCTCAATTCTTAGGGACAATCCATCTAACTTCATAGTTTTCATTGGATCACTAAGAACCTATTGATTTCTACCAACTACCGTCCAACCATAGTTTTCTTTGGCTTATTATGAACCTATTGGATTCCCCAGTAACATTTCTCGTTTAATAGTTTTTATGGGATCACCGTGAACCTATTGATTTCTCAATAACATCATCCAGACATAATTTTCATGAGATCGTTGGAAACCTATTGGACCCCTTCAATAACATCTAAGTCAATAATCTTTGGATCAGCTCTGGGCATCCTATACTTCCGATCTACCTTATCTTCTGGATGCAATCTTACTCACTCAACAGTCACTACAACAAAAACACCTTTTAACAACTGTCAAAAACAGTTGTAATAAGTCTACTACAACGGACAGCCGGCCATCGTGATATCCAGAGTTGTAATAGAGATATTTTGTTTACAACGGTCTTTGGCAGTTGTAAAAAATTTAAATAATTTTTTACAACTGCCCGTCGCAGTGGTAAAAAGGTCAGCAGTTGTAAAAGACTTTTTTACCACTGCGATGGGCATTTGTAAAAAATTATTTAAGACTTTTTTCCAGCTGTTAATCGCAGTTGTAGAAAGGTCTTTTACAACTGCTATTAGCAGTTATAAAGACATTTTCACAACTGCTATAGGCAGTTATGGTTAAAAAATATAAAATAAAAATAATAATTTCTAAACACGTTTTGCAATGCAGCAAGAACATATAAGCAATGGAAAAAAATTGATATATATTCAAAGGGATCATAATTCATTCATAGAGAAGACGTCACAACTTTATATTCAAAATACAATCTATAAATTATACGCCATCACTAATATATATCTATTCTTTGTTGTTAAAGATGATTGCAAAAACAAACATCCGCTTGAAGGGCGTATACTTATCTAGATTTACCGCAACAAATAACCTGAAACAAATTGGTAATCTTTTTTATTGCAAAAGATCATAGTTTCTAAGAATAATACTAGCAAACTTAATACTCTAAAACATAAATGCAATCTTGAATCAAACATCTTTTGAATGCGATGGTATCAACGGTTGAGATAGAGAAGCAGCTGCCATGTACGGAGCAGTTGATGCAGGGATTATAACCCCAACACCTAAGGCAATGGAGACCAATGCTTCAGTCTTGATTGCATAAACGGTCTACAAATACAGATGTCAACCAAAAGTGATTTGTCAACTGAAGATTATAAGGAACTGTCTACTATATTGTAGCAAGACAACAGTAGTGGACATCGTGTTAAAAAGAGAAACCCAAGGAAAAAAGTAAGATTAGCATTGAGTGTACCAAAAAAGTAGATAATTCAATATGTTGAAAGAACATAATATAAAACTTGTAGAACTTGAACCAATCGATAAAAGTAGAAATATAATTGGTTTTTAGAGTGTGTATATGAATATATAGTTAAAGATAGTCAACAAACTGATAAACACTCTAGAATCGTACATACTGATATCCGAGGGATTATGCTTTGAAATAAAAATGTGAGGCAGGTTATTGGCGTTGAAAAAACTCATTTACCATTAAGTAGAACATGTTATTAACGTTTTTTTCATCACAAACTACGAATCCTTCTTCATTTTCAGCTAACATCTAATTAACATTTTGGGTTATCCAGTAAATCATGGATGTAAAATAGGTCATAGTCACCATAGTATTTCAGTGTGACAAATTCAAATCTTCATAGTAGATAATTTTAACATTAACGGTTCTTCATTGAATTTATACCATGTATCGATAATTCGACAAGCAAACAATGTCTTGTATAACTTACGTACCAATAAACAGTAGATCCACAAGCAAATGAATATTTTCGTTAACAACATTCAACAAGCATCCATTTCTGATTGTTCGTATAAACCTCTGTTACATGAAGGAGTTTGATAACAAAAGCACCAAGTTACACCATCTTCTTCGATAAGAGAAGTACCAAGTTACATTATTTACATAGAATTCAAAGTATTTTGGAACATTTTTTCTCTGCATTTTGTAGGGTAGAATTTTTAAAATTTTGCAATCTGTACTCGTTATAATTCTTGCATTTTTGAAAAAGAAAAAAATAATATAATTCTAGTAAGGTGATAGTTCTAATGGGCAAACAAAATCCCAAGAAGAATATAAATAATATTGAATATATGTTAGATCACAACATCTCTCGCATAAATATCAGGTAAATTACCTTACAAAATTCTTGGTTCTTATAAATAAATTTAGATGGACTAATCTACGTCGACATATGTATGTTCAATTCAAGTTATGTTGTGCATCAGAATTCCTCATTATCATGCAAAATGCAACAAACTAACACTGATCTCAGAAATGGTAAGTTGATTAATGGTTTAGGATTAAATGAAGTGACACAAAAATATTAAGGTGTCAAATAAAATCTTCGACAAAGTCATGGTAAAACATCAGCAAGAAAACATAGCTATTTAAGTTCATATGCATCTTGGTAAAATTTGCAGAGGTTTCTATCGCTAAGATTTCACGGTTGAGTATTTCGAACCATTTGTATTAGCATTTTGCATGGATAACATTTATAGGTTTATGCAATTAAGACTCCTTTAAAAAAGACCATGTTATATAAAAAGTTAAACCATAAGTACCATAAAAACATAGTTTAAATGATCGAACCATACTCCCTAGAAGAATAGAAAGTTGGGCTTTGTTGGAATATACTGAATATCACATTAGTTGACGTACACTGTCCTATTGTTTCATTTTTTTCCTTTTTTTTTGTCAAAATACAATTTATTGCAATGAACAAGCCATTAAACCACTATAGTTTGAAGGGTTAATTGTAGTGTAGTAGGTTAACATAGGACAACCAAACATTGAGAGTGAATACTGGGTATACTTTTACTGTACGATAGAGGATCGGAAGAGCAATTCATATAATACCATGCATTGCTTAGCCAACTTCGCTTATCTTAAGTTCTATAATCAATCAAATTCTAATTCTTATATATCTCTTACAAAAATCGAAAGAGAAATCAAAGCGAAAGACTCGAACAGGCTTTTAAAAGAGGAGATAATTCACCTAAACTTAAGAAACGATTTCGGTAGGAACTTGATTTGAGGAACCCGAATTTTGAAATTCGTGAAAACCTAGTGTCCTAAATCGCCCAAATGATTTCGACAGCAAAGATGATATAAAGGTACTGGAATATTCAAGACCATTACCCCTTCTTCTATTAATTCAAGGATGGGTTTCAATGAAAAAATAACGAATTACCATGCAAGTCATCTCCATTCCATCCCAACTGAATCTGCATACTGTTTCATGATGGCTATAAGATCAAATTGTTCAAAAAATATGCTGCAAGAACCAAGTATCCAAGCTTACATTTCAAACCTGAAAATACTTAACAATTTCTTTGCATTTTACTTTTGCCTACGAGGTAAATTTAAGGGGAAACAACATTAATATTAATTATAGCATTGCTCACATGATACTCTGTTATTACATCAGAGCATGTGATCCAAATCCACATATTCGCTCTGCTTATCGAAGTCAAAAAGTGTGTCATTATCAGTTCTCATGTAAAATCAAGAAGTATTATTCCAGTCTGATTAATTTTTAGCCCCCAAATTTACTTGTCCATTTTGTTTGCAATTTTGTACATAAAGCTAAATTGATGGTCAAACCAGAGAACCAAATGAATATAATGATATGCCAACTATTTAATAAATATAAATACCTTTCACGATCATACGCATAGGCAAGAAACCACCAACCACAACATCATCTTCTATAAGCTCATCCAGAACAATGCCAGTATCAATATACTGAAAAATATATGATCATATTATAGACATAACTTTACTAAAGAGAAGGAAAAACTGACCACTTTGTCGGGTCGTTTAAATTTAGAAATGGCTGCTGTTTGTTTTTTCTTTTAATTGCTTGTTTAGTAGCTTTTGGCTCACTTTTAGGTTCTGGCAATGGATTCGCCTATCCACCAGAAAAGCATGCATTCAATATGACGACAATGTAAAAAAGAGGAAAAATGTGGGTACTAAGTTGTAACCAAAATAGATACTAAACATCATCCACAATTTTGATTTAATAATCAGATATGTTCATTTTCATCTGTACAGCAAGTAGGAAAAAATAACACGACCTAGAGTAAGGCGAATTGTAATATATCAAACCTGTAAACATAGTGGAAAAAACTCATTTGAGCTCATTTGAGTATTGTGTTTTGCATTTACATCTTATCTTAGATCTCAAGCTCTTTTGAAAGAAAACTTAGCATTATACAACATAATGGTGGTTCAAAATTAATCAATTAAATTTGCTTTTTGGCTAAAATAATTCATGACAACAACAAGAAGGTAAAGTATGCATAGTGCCAGATACTTGAAAATTAGGAATTTAGCTAACAAAGTATTTGGTTGGAGTAATTGCCTCGGTAGTTGCATCTTGGGATTTAAAGAAGGGCATTAAATATAGGGGAATTAAAGAAGCTGGATCTAGAGAATTCAAGAAAAACTATAATCATTGAAACAGAAGAGTGAACGCTATGCATTTCAAATATCAGAGATCAATAAAACCTCAAAAGAAGGGCAAGTGAAGACAAATACAATCGTAGACTGCAATAGGATAAAGAGAAGGAAGCTAGAGTTATCGGATATGTGGACTGAAATTTGTCTGCTAACAGAACTAGAAGTGAAGAAAATAAGTTTGAATTTTACACATATTTTCTAATGTTCAAAGTACAATAAAGAAGCTGCAATAGCCCTTGGTGAACAACTACTAAATTTCTTTCTTTCTAAGTTGGTAAAAGAGTTACTTATTTTGTAAATTAGAAATAATGTATTTTATTATTACTTTGCAAAAACTTTCTATATTTTATCCTAAAAAAATGTAGTATATGCTCCCTAATTTCCATGTCCATGCAATTCTTTGTTTTCCATAACCACCATAAGTCTTCTAAACAAAAAAAAAAATTATTGCACCTAGTTTGATTCTACTTGTTTCATAATTTTCTACCACTAAGCCCCTCGTATAATTATTCTAAAAATCAATAAAAACTTGATCGTACATTGAAATCAGAATTTTGGCTGAATGCTTGTAATATATTTTCTGGAAACTGGATGTAAAAATAGCGCTAAAGCAGTCGTAACAGCCCCTATTTTCATGCATCCATCTAAAAGATTCTATATTCAATCTGCATTGAATATATCTCTACAACTCTAACTACCTAAAAAAATATCCAAATGCAAAAAATGAATCAAGACTAAACCAAGCAAAATATATGTTCCTTCACCATCTCAATAACAGCAATTGCAGTTCTAACTTCTCTACTGAGCTTCATTCTCTTCATTTTCACATACAAACCTCTTTATAAAGACAAAATTCATGACAAAGAGGCCTTCATCATCTACAAATGCAACAACCTTTTCATTCTTGTACTCATGCTACTCTTCATTGTACATGTCTATTTTTTTATTTTGTAAATATGCTGGGTCTTTTTTATTCTATTGTCATGATTATAGTTGTTTTTTATTCTTGTAAGGTACTTGACTTAACTGTACCTAACATTTGAACAAACATTTTGCAGTCAAAATACAAATATCAAATGTTACACCAAAATAACTCATCATATAAAGCACATATCACCTCGGGAAAACAGCCTTCTTCCCATTCAGGTCTCTCAAAGAATGTGCAACACATCTGTACTATGACATTGATGCCTAACTAAATGCTAGTTCTCATGCAATTAACATACTGAAACTCAAAGGATGTCATTTTAGTTCTTTACAAACCAACTAACAGTAGTGATATATGGCTATGGTCCCATGATTATATATCCTTAATACCGTGAAACTAAAATTAATTTCCATTTAAATTCACGGCTACAAACTCAGCATTCACATATTACTTTCACCTTTTAAGTAAATATCCATTATTATATAACCAACAACAAATAGTACTCCCAAATCATGAGCAAAATAGTGATGATTATACGAATATACGAAAATATACAGAAACAAATATATTTACTAGGTGAAATTTGTTCCTGCAATTTTATTGGGGTTCTAATTGGATGGTATTAGCTGAAGAAATATACAGAAACAAATATAAATACAAACAATTAAAATCAAAAGGGGGAACAGTCAAAATACTTTCGACAATAACAAAGAGCATACCACTGAAAGCGCTTCCACTGCCAAATCTGCAATTAGACAACCGTCCTCACTTCCAAATCTATAATCCCACTGAGTTGCTCGAAACTATGAGCTTCATTTTACATGCGAACACATCCCTGACGTCGAGGTCCACACAGCAGCGAGTGACGTCGAACTCCCTCCCAGCAGCCATGTTTGTTACTGATCTTGTATACGCGCACGACGCACGAACTCTTTGAAGGACGAAGGGTTGCGAATGCGAGAAATGCGGATTAGGAATAAAGCTAGTATTAACCCTCTCCAGCGTGAACAGTGTTAATAAAGAATCACTAAATGTTTTTAGTTTATGTTACTTTAGACACCGATGTATGAAATATACAGACACAGATATGATCACAGAAGCAAACACTGATGTAGAAATAAAATAAAAGCAGTAAAGGAAAGAACACATCAGATTTTATACTTGTTCGGAGTTATCCCACATCCAGTCCCGCAACACAAGTACGAATTTCCTTTCAAAAGAAATTGTCCAAATACACCCTCGGTTTCAAGGCCACGAGGTACACCCTCCAGAATTTCTATCCTTTGGGTAGAGATACTTGATTTCTGGGCCATAAGTTTACCCAATTGATTTACCAAGGCTACAATCACACCTCTTCTCTCTTGATTGATTTCCAAGGCTACAATCACACCTTTTCTCGCTTAATAGATTACAAAGCAGTCTATAACTCTGAATAGCACTGAGAACCTTGTAGAGATAGTGATAGAATCAAACTAGAAGTAATCGAGTTCGATTCAATGTTGATTTCGGCAGAGTAATGGTAAGAATATGTATTAAGAAATGTGGAAGAAGAAGAGGAGTGAAAAACCAGAAAATCTGATGTAAAATTCGTTGAAACTAACCCCTATTTATAGAAAAACAACAGCCATGTCCATTCATTAAGAGTTATGGCTAATAGACACTTCTTTTGAAATTTAAATTTTAAACTCAATTGACACCATGTCGACATAGGGTACTTGGGCATGTCGATATCCCAAAGGACTTTTTGGTGTTTTGATTTTCTTTGAAAATAACTTTTATTTTATATTAAAACTATTTTGAACTTTATAAATATATTTGAATATAGTTAAAATTCATAAGGAAATATAGAGAATAATATATATATATATATAATTTAACTATAATTTTATATTTAAATCTAAGTAAAAATATTTAAAAGTTAAATATATTATATTAAAAGATAGTTTAAAATCAGGAGTAATTTGACTTTGAAATTAAAGATAATTTTGAGGCTAAAATTATTTAAAATTAGGATAGAGGGTTTTGAATCTTTTAAAAGGAAAGTTTTGAAAAACATTTTGAAAACAGGATATAATTTTGAAAAATTATTTTGAACAAAAAGTTAGCGGATACAAAACAATGTTCCACAAGATTTTTCATAGGTTCCATCCTACTTAGGGTTCCATCCCTTTAACAGGCTCGAAGTGGATTCCATTCCACAAATAAATTGGATTTTAAGATGGTAGTACTTTTCTATGAGTTTTAACAAAATTCCTAATAAAAATACTTAACCTTGAAATCTTGAACTCTTGATAATCTTGATACTCATGAGTCTTCTATCTCGATATCTTGAATCTCTATACTGTACAGTCTTCATTCTAGGTACTTGCATGGTTAAATCCTGCATATACATATATATATATATATATCTAAACTTATAATGTTAGTATTTATATTTTATAATCTATTCTAAGGTTGTTGTCATCAAAACCATCATCTCACAGACTAAAAATCTCCCCCTTTTTGATGATGACAACCTTTGTTTATAAAATATTACTTCTATCCTAATAACTCCCCCTAAAACTAATAACTCCCCCTTAATTTATGTCTAACTACCATATTTACCCTATTTTATATTTCTCCCCCTTTGTCATCAACAAAAAATCACTCCAAACTATATAACTCCCTCTAAAACTATCACTCTATGACATGTGATTATAATGATAGTGTTATCATAAGTAATCATCACTTAAATCTAATACTAAAACATAGTCCTAAACAATTAACTATCCTAACAAAGAATTTACGGTAGTACTTATAATTAAAACATGTATAAGAACACGAGTTATTTATTACATATGAAGTTGTATATACACGAGCGTATAGAAAACATAAAGAAACAAAAACAACAATGGAGAAGAAAGAAAAGAAACTATTGTGTGTTTTTAAACATAGGAGATCTATGAGTCGAACAGTATGGATAGTGGAAACATAAATTTCCACGTTGTTCGACAAGATTCCCATTTTTGTTAAAACACACTTCTCCAACACACACGACTTGGTCATCATCTTCCGCTTGCCTTTCTTCTTCCATGGGTTCGTCTTCTTCTTCTTCTTCTTCGTTGGCCTCTTGTTCTTGATTGAGTGAAGAGTCTTCATCCATCAAGATAGGATTGGCCTGGTCATCGTTAGGAATTTTTGCAAATTCCTAAGAATCTTGCCTTGCCCTCTTGTTTCTTTGCCATACGAAGTTGAGTCACTTGAATTTCAGTCATTCACTTGAATTTCAGTCATCATCTGAAGTGCATCCTTCAGAGAGTCCTCTATTTTAGTCACACGAGCGAGAGTAGTACGTTGAAATGGACCAGACGTAGGAGAGGGGAATGAAAAGGTTGATTTTATGTTAGATTTGGGAGAGGAGGCCACTGATTATTTGATTTCAGAGAGAAGAACAGAGAGATAACAGAAAGGATGAATAAAATTTCGAAAATGTGAAGAATATATAACCAATTATTTTGAATTTTGGTGGAAAAAATTTCAAAATATAAAAATGTTGCATGTCGACATGGTCCTTTTTATTTTTACTATTTGATTTATTTTAATATTAATTATTAATTATACTTGTTATTTATATTTTATATTTCAGTTATAGAACAAATACCTAATTCTCTTCTTAATTTAGTAAATTTTGATTCATTTAAGGGTTTTATTAAAATATCAGCAATTTGATTCTCAGAATAGATATAATCGAGAGTAACTACTTCCTTACTTATATTATCTCTGAGAAAATGATGTCTGATATCAATATTTTTAGTTCGAGCATGTTGAGTAGTATTTTTTGATAAATTTATCGCACTCGTATTGTCACAATAAATTGGTGATTTTGAGAATTTTAAACCAAAATCTTTTAAGGTTTGTTGCATATATATTACTTGAGAACAAGCCAAAGTAGCATAAATATATTCTGCTTCTGTTATTGAAAAAGAAACTGTGTTTTGCTTTTTACTAAGCCAAGAAACCAGATAATGCCCCAAAAAGTGACAAGTCCCACTTGTACTTTTTCGGTCTGATTTACAACCAGCATAGTCAGCATCACAAAAAGATATTAAGTCAAAAGAATCATTTTTATGGTAGAATAAACCATAATCAGATGTGTGTTTAACATATCTTACGATTCGTTTTACAGCTTTTAAGTGGGTCTCTTTAGGTTGAGATTGATATCTGGCACAGAGACAACACTATATATGATATCAGGTCTACTGGCAGTAATATAGAGTAGTGATCCAATCATTCCTATATATAGTATTTGATCTGCATCTTTCGAGAGATCTTCTTTATTAAGGTACTCATTGGTTGCCATGGGAGTGGGTTTTCCACTCGCAGTACTCAAACCAAATTTACTAATTTGGTCTTTAGCATATTTTTCTTGACTAATAAAGATACCATTATCTAATTGTTTTATTTGTAATCCTAAAAAGTAATTTAATTCACCCATATGACTCATCTCAAACTCTTTTGTCATTATTTCAGAAAATTCTTTATTCATTTCATAATTAGTTGAACCAAAAATGATATCATCTACGTAAACTTATACTAGTTGAATATCATTTTTATTTCTTTTAATAAAAAGAGTATTATCTACTTTACCAATTTCAAAATTAGATTGCAATAAATAAGATCTTAGTCTATCATACCAGGCTCTAGGAGCTTGTTTTAGACCATATAATACTTTCTTAAGTTTGTAAGCATGATTTGGTAATTTATCATTTTCAAAAGTGGTGGTTGTTCAACATATACTTCTTCTTTTACAAATCCATTTAAAAAGGCACTTTTAACATCCACTTAAAATAATTTGAAATTATTATGATTTGCGAAAGCAAGTAGAATCCTAATGGCTTCTAATCTTGCTACAGGAGCAAAGGTTTCATCAAAATCTATTCCTTCTTCTTAATAATAACCTTGAGCGACTAATCGAGCTTTATTTCTAACTACTTCTCCTTGTTCATTCATTTTATTTTTATAAACCCATTTAGTTCCAATTATAGTTTTATTTTCTAGTCTAGCAACAAGTTCCCAAACATCATTTCTAGTAAATTGATTTAATTCTTCTTGCATAGCCAAAATCCATGAATCATCAGTTGATGCTTCTTTTGGATTTTTGGGTCAATAGTTGTAAAAGCTACATTACTCATTTGACTTAGTTGATTTCTAGTTTTAACAACAGATTGCATATCTCCCAGTATATTTTCTATAGGATGATCTTTTAAAGGTTTTGTCCTTTTAATAGGATGATTAATTTCATTATTAGTTTCAATTGATTCTTGATTTTGAGTGATTAAATCCTCTTCATCATTTGTATCTTCAAAAATTTTAAAAATTTCATCAAATAAAACATGCATTGTTTCTTCAATGGAATTATTTTTTAAATTAAACACTCTGTACGCTTTACTTCTATTAGAATATCCAATAAAGATACCTTTGTCGGATTTGGGATCAAATTTATCTAAATTATCTTTGGTATTTAAAATAAAGCATTTACTTCCAAAAATTCTGAAATAAGATGCCTTAGGTTTCTTTGAATAAAGAAGTTTATAAGATGTCTTATCAGTTAGAGGTCTAACTAAAATTCTATTTAAAATATAACAGGCGGTAGAAACTGCTTCTGCCCAAAAATTCTTTGGTAAATTACTATCTGTAAGCATAGTTCTCACATACTCTTGAATCGTCCTATTTTTACATTGTACTACTCCGTTTTGTTGTGGAATTCTTGGAAATGAAAATTTGTGAGTTATTCCCTTTTTATTGCAGAATTCCTCAAACTTTTCATTTTCAAATTCACCACCGTGATCACTTCGAATAGTTATAATTTTTAGAGAAAATTGTTTTTGAATTCTTTTTGAAAATGTCTTAAAACATTCAAAAGTATCGCTTTATGTTTCAAAAATATTGTCCATGTAAATCTAGAATAACCATCTATAATTACAAAAACATATTTACTACGATTTATTGAAAGAATTTGAAATGGACCAAATAAATCAAGATGAAGTAATTCAAGAGGTTTTGAAGTTGAAACCATATCTTTTAACTTGAAGGAACTTTTTCTAAATTTTTCTAATTGACAAGAATCACATAAACTATCTACTTTAAAATTAATTTTAGGGAGACCTCTTACTAGATCATGTGTTGATAGTCTAGATAGGAGTTTGAAATTCAAATGCCCAAATCTCTTATGTCAAATCCAAGGGTCACTTGTATTTGCCAACAGACACAGGTTATCATTTGAAACTTTCATACTAAGAATATAAATATTCTTTTTCCTGACTCCCTCAAATATAATGGTTGAATTACTATCTTCAATGTGACATTTATATTTTTAAAATTTAATTTTATATCCTTTATAACACAGTTGACTTATACTTAGCAGATTATGTTTCAGATTCTTAACTAGCAAAACATTAGTAATAGTAGGAGTTTCAGAATTACCGACTTTGACAATGCCAATCACATATCCTTTTGAATTGTCTCCAAAGTTAACCAGTCCTCCGTCTTTGTATATTATATCATTCAGTATATCTGGATTGCCAGTCATGTGTTAGAACATCCACTATCAAGTATCCATTTGTTCTTTCTGATCTGCACAATTTGTCCGTTGTCGATTGATTCCTCAACACCCATAAAGCATGATTCCTGCACATCAACAAATCTTGGTAGACAACTTTAATTTGAATATTGATTATACGCAGACTCAAGAAACAATGATGGTTTGATTACTTTTAAACTAGTATTAACAAATACAGCCATTTTAAAAACTTTTTCAAAAATCAGATTATGAAACTTTGAAAATCTTTCTCTGATACCAATTGTGAGAAATGCGGATTACGGATCTTAAGGCTGGATTAACACTAGAGGGGGTGAATAGTGTTAATAAAGAATTACTAAATCTTTTTGAGTTTATGTTAATTTAGACACCGATGTATGCAATATACAGACACAGATATGATCACAGAAAAAAACACAGATGCAGAAATAAAATAGTAAAGGAAAGAACACACCAGATTTTATATTGGTTCGGAGTTACCCATCCAGTCCCGCAACACAAGTACGGATTTCCTTTCAAAAGCAATCGTACAATTACACCCTCGGTTTCAAGGCTACGAGATACACCCTCCAGAATTTCTATCCTCTGGGTAGAGATACTTGATTTTCGGGCCACAAGTTTACCCAATTGATTTACCAAGGCTACAATCACACCTTTTCTCTCTTGATTGATTTCCAAGGCTACAATCACACTTTTTCTCGCTTAATAGATTACAAAGAAGTCTATAACTCTGAATAGCACTGAGAACATTGTATAGATAGTGATAGAGAATCAAACTAGAAGTAATCGAGTTCGATTCAATGTTGATTTCGGTAGAGTAATGGTAAGAATATGTATTAAGAAATGTGGAATAAGAAAAGGAGTAAAAAACCAGAAAATCTGATGTCAAATTCGTTGAAACTAACCCCTATTTATAGAAGAACAATAGCCATGTCCATTGATGAAGAGTTATGGCGAATAGACACTTCTTTTGAAATTTAAATCTTGAACTCAACCGACACCATGTCGACATGGGGTACTTGGGCATGTCGACATCCCAAAGGATTTTTTGGTGTTTTGATTTTCTTTGAAAATAACTTTTATTTTATATTAAAACTATTTTAAACTTTATAAATATGTTTGACTATAGTTAAAATTCATAAGTAAATATCGAGAATAATATATATAGAATTTAGCTATAATTTTATATTTAAATCTAAGTATAAATATTTAAAAGTTAAATATATTATATTAAAAGATATTTTAAAATCAGGAGTAATTTGACTTTGAAATTAAAGATAATTTTGAGGCTAAAATTATTTAAAATTAGGATAGAGGGTTTTGAATCTTTTAAAAGGAAAGTTTTGAAAAACATTTTGAAAACGGGATATAATTTTGAAAAATCATTTTGAATAAAAATTTAGCGGATACGAAACAATGTTCCACTAGATTTTTCGTAAGTTCCATCCTACTTAGAGTTCCATCCTTTTAACAGGCTCGAAGTGGATTCCATTCCACAAATAAATTGGATTTTAGGATGCTAGTGCTTTTCTATGAGTTTTAACAAAATTCCTAATAAAAATACTTAACCTTGAAATCTTAAACTCTTGATAATCTTGATACTCATGTGAAAGATGGGGCTATGCGGTAGGATCGTATAATATGAAATAGCAGAATGATATAGATAAATAACGATAAGCAATAAGTAAAGTAGACACCAAGACTTTATACTGGTTCGAACCTCTTGTCCTACGTTCAGTCCCTAAGTTTCTCTTAGGAATTCTACTAATAACCCTCACTTAACCCAGAGGAATAGGTTTACAACTTACCCGAACAGGATTTCTTGCCTTAACTACCGAAGAGGACTTCAACTCAATTACTAAAAAACAATATTCGACTTGTTGTGTTCTTATCAACACTAATGAGTCTAATGTAGTACAATATTCCTATAATCTTATCCTCGAGAGTATGCAATGTGTTTGTGAAGATTTAGGAAATGTGAATTGCTATGAATCAAAAGAATGTTATAAACAAAACAGTGATTCAAGCAATAGATTGGTGATTGCTTTGAGAATATCTAGAGAATATGATCAAGAAAATAGTAAGATTAAAGCAAGAGAATTCGGTAAATTGAATGATGTTAGAATCATGTATTTATACTTGTAGAAGAGGTGCATTTGTTGTCAAAGGTTGCAAACAAGAGATGCTTCCATTTCCATTGGAGAATGGTTGCAACCCTTGGGAGGAAGAAGGTGTCTTTTCAGAGAAAATTCGCAGGTTCAAATTCAGTCGACTGAGCAGGGAATTCAGTCAACTAAAAATATGAAGTAAAATTTTCAGGAACAAATTCATTCGACTGTGCAGGAAGTTCAGTCGACTGAAACCGTGCATGTTTATATATGTGTACCAGTTTCAGTCGACTGGTCATTCCTGTTTAGTCGACTGAACTATTAAAATATGCACAGTGAAAGTTTAAATAAAAATGAAGTTCATAAAATGTGTTCTAGTGTTCGTGCAAGCCTCTTGAGGATAGATTTTAACAATAAATCTAGACTAAGACCTATACTAAAATCATACTTATGTTTGTTTGGTCTTCATCGATCTTCCTTTAGCTTTGCACATATCTCTTCCTTTTTTGTTGAAGCACATTGTCATTGATCAAAATCTTTGCGTATCAACATTCTCCCCCTTTTTGATTGATGAAAATATTGATTTATTCTAGAGATGTATTTACTTATTTTCTCCCCTGAATGTATGCACTATCTTTCCTACAAAACAAAGTTAGTACCATAGATTTTCTCCCCCTTTGTCATCGACAAATAGGAAGGATTAACAGTAGAAATATTTTACCAAAACAATTGCTGAAGCATAGAGAATAGAAAATTTGCATAACCATGGCTTAAAAAAGTTAAAAATGTTGCGTCGAACAAGCACAAAATGGCTATTTATACAAGCCATAAGAAAGTTATAAATAAATATCAAACCATACTAAAATTGCTCATCTTTATCCCAGTCATATGAACCTTCTCTTCCTCCTGTTGGTTCACGTATGACGGGTCCTCCTGTTGGTGGTCTGTACGCTCTTCCTCCTTGGCCACCACTAGCTCCGCTTGTGCTGCTACTTGTTTGCTCTTCGGATGACGTCCATGTAAACGTAGGTGCCGGACATTTGCCGCGAGATGTCGAAGCAGTAGTGGTGCTTGAGCACGAGATTGCATCCCATTGCTTGTTGAAGAATCCTTTAATTTTTGTGATCTATCTTTTTAAGACGAGTATCAAGAATTGGTTGATTTCTTGATAATATCCCCAATGATTGGTTGGTAGTAAAGCTTGGGTCAACAAGACGAATTTCATCATCTTGCTCGAAATGTTCTTCGTGATGAGGTTGTGGAGGTTGTTGTTGTTGTTGTTGTTGTTGTTGTTGTTCTTGATGCCTCGCTTCCCATTCGGCGAGTGATATTATTCGAGGAGGTCGAGATGGGAGTTCCATTAGGCTTATGGTCCGGTGGTTAGTTTGATGGACCATTGTATTCTCCGACTCGGGTAATGGCGTATTGACATTGAGGAGAAGTCGCATGATGTATTCTCCAAAACAGATAGTTTGCATTTTGCCATTATTAAAAGTGAGAAACTCATCAAGAATAAGTTGTACCCAATTGACTTGTATATTGCCAAAAATAGTATATAGAGCTCGACAATTAATTGGGTAGACAATTTCGTACGAGCCCGTGCGTGGAGTAATTGTTCTCATTAGAGCTTTGTGAAGGATTCTTGCTATAGGTCGAAGAGAGGTGGACTTAAAATCTCTAAAGTTGATATTGTCATCCATAAATCGATGGTTTATGTTATCGCGAATTTGTGGATTGAATTCTATCTCGTCTAGCTTTCTCCCGACATTTGGCGATTCTAGAATGTGTGCTATTCTATTTAAGGAAAACCAAACTTTCTTTCCACATACCATACTCCAAACACTATTGTTTGGATTTCTTGGAGTTTGGTGTCCAAGATTAAGGTTAGCATAAAATAATTTGACCATTATATGATTTATGGCATGGTCATTTCTTTTCAAATCCAAAAGAGAAGTTAAACTTGCTTGATCGGTTAACGCTTGGATGTTGTAATGTTTGAAAGTTTTGGAAATCAACGAAGGAATGCTCGAAAATACGGGAATTCTTCATCTTATTCCACCTAACAACTACTCCATCGTAAAGCCATTGCGCTATTTGAGCATCAATTGGCTCGGAGGATGAAGAAGAGGAAGCTCTTGATCTCTTTGGTGCCATTTGAGTGAGATTTGAGTGAATTTTAAGAAATTGGGGGCTAGGGTTTTGAAAATAATTGGGGAAGTAACTGTTTTGGAAAGTAAAAAGTGAATGGATAGGAAAAAAATTGGTGGATAAATGGGGAAAGTTGCCTGGGAATTGGCATTCAGTCGACTGAATAGACTGTTCAGTCGACTGAATTGAAGGCCGAAAATTTTCTGGGTTGAATTCAGTCGACTGAACAGGGTTTTTAGTCGACTGAATTTTTGTCTAAAAGTTTCTGTTTGTATTTCAGTCGGCTATGCAGAGGAATCAGTCGACTGAATTATAAATTTTTTTGCTTTCTGCCTTAAGTTCAGTCGACTGAGCTGGGGGTTTTAGTCGACTGACCCATGTATTTTGTTGTTCTTTGTTAATTTTGAAAGTAAACACTTTATTTAAAGAAATAATTACAATTATATAGATGTAACACCATGAATAGATTTCAAAACTATCTATTTCTTAGGGGATGGACTTGGAGTCTTTTTCCCTTTATTCTTCATATAATTTATATCCCATGAATTTGGACTATATTGAGGAGTCATAGGAGATATCCAAGGATTCACAGGATCAACTGGTGTACGGTAAGATGAAGACAGATCAAGTGAACTAACGGGGCGAGGTAGGGGTTCATCCACTTCGTTCTTTTTTGACCCATAAAAGCGTAAACCGATTTGCTCTAGGAAGCTTAATCGTCTGGCCGTAACTTTTTGTTCGAAGTATAATTCTCGTTGAAGATCTATTTGTTGTTGTTGAAAGTGATGAATTTCATCAATATTTCTTTTTGTGTGTGGTGAAATAAAGAGTCTGCGTTTCGCTTTCTTGGATTCTGGTGTGTAGCCAGTACGATAATTGTTCCATTTGTAAACTGGCTCATGTGTCGGTGTTGGAGTGGGAAGTTTTGGAGACGTTGGAGTGTTATAGACTAAAGAGGTGATGTTGATCGGGGAAAAAGAGTTGTTGGACTACATTTTTATAATGAATTTTCCAAGCTTTTATTCGTGAGAATGAGTTGTGAAAAAGAAATATTTTTAAGATATATTTATAGTAGGGATTTTGTAAATATATAGTGGTTATAATTCTTTAAAGTTTTTCATCCACTTAATGATTTAATGGTTACCATAATTCAGTTAAAAATGTATGGTTTACAAATAACTATTATTTTATAATACATTATGTAACATATTCGAAAAATAAATTGAAAATCTCATTTTTTTTCTTTATTCAGTCGACTGAGCATATAGTGTTAGTCGACTGAATTGTGTAGATTTTTCTAACTTTCTCTATATGATATCTTTAAAAGATATTATTCCTAACTCTCTTCGTAATTTTATGAAGGAGTTTTCTAATAGAGGTTTAGTAAATATATCGGCAATTTGATTTTCAGTAGAAATATGTTCTAAATTAATTATTCCTTTTCGATATTATTACGTAGAAAATGGTGATTTGTACGAGAGTGATTAACCGGATTTTTAGATAAGTTTATTATACTTTTATTATCACAGTATATTGTAGAATTTGTTAAATTTATATTAAAATCTTTAAGTGTTTGTTGCATGTATATAACTTGAGTGCAAGCTAATGCAGCTGATATATACTCTGCTTCGCAGGTGGAAAGCGAGACACAATTTTGTTTCTTACTAAACCAAGATACAAGTGATTTTCCAATGAAATGGCAAGTACCAGTTGTACTTTTTCTATCTGTTCGAGATCCACCAAAATCAGCATCACTGAATGACACTAACTCAAATGGACACTCATATGGATAGAAAAGACCGAAATCTTTAGTGTTGTTAAGATATCGCATAATTCGTTTTACCGCTCTTAAGTGTGATTCTTTAGGATTAGATTGAAAATGTGCACATAAACAAACACTCATCATTATGTCAGGTCTACTAGCGGTTAAGTAAAGTAAGGAACCTATCATACTTCTAAACAATTTTTGATCTACATTTTTGCCATTTTCATCTCGATCGAGATGTGTAGTGGTACTCATAGGAGTAGGTTTAGCAGAAGTGTTTTCCATGCTGAATCGTTTAATTAAATTAGCACAATATTTTTCTTGGTTTATACAAATTCCATTTGTTAATTGTTTGATTTAAAGTCCGAGAAAATATGATAATTCTCCATATGAGACATTTCGAACTCATTAGTCATTATATTTGAAAATTCTTTACATAAATTTTCATTTGTTGAACCAAAAATAATGTCATCTACGTATATTTGAATTATTAAAATATCTTTGGTAGTATTTTTAATAAAAAGCGTTTGATCTACTTTTCCGATTTTAAATCCCGAATTTAATAAATAACTTTTAAGTCTTTCATACCAAGCACGAGGTGCTTGTTTAAGACCATATAGTGCTTTCTTTAATTTAAATACATGATTCGGATATTTTTCATGTATAAATAAAGGAGGTTGTTCTACATATACATTTTCTTTAATAAAACCATTTAAAAATGCACTTTTAACATCCATTTGATAAAGTTTAAAATTGTGAAAACATGCAAAGGCTAATAGTATACGTATTGCTTCAGGTCTTGCAACGGGAGCAAAGGTTTCTTCAAAATCAATACCTTCTTCTTGATTATACCCTTATGCTACTAGTCTTGCTTTATTCCTTGTTATATTACCTTGTTCGTCTACTTTATTTTTGTAAATCCATTTTGTTCCTATTACTGATTGATTATTAGGACGGGGAACTAATTCCCAAACATCGTTACATTCAAATTGATTTAATTCTTCTTGCATTACGATAATCCAATAATCATCTGTTGATGCTTCTTTAGGATTTTTAGGTTCTATTGATGAAATGAAAGCTACATGACCCATTTGATATAGTTGATTTCTTGTCCTAACTTGAGAATTTATTTCTCCTATTATATTTTGAGTTGGATGATCTCGTAATATTCTAGGAGGAGATCTTAGTTCATTATTACTATTTTCAAGGTTTGTTTCTCCTATATTTATCAATTCTTCATCATCTTTTATATTAAAAATTTTATTAAAATTTTCATCAAAAGATATATGCAAAGTTTCTTCAATTATGTTTGTTCGTTTATTAAATACTCGATATGCTTTACTTCGTTATGAGTATCCTATGAAAATTCCTTCGTCAGCTTTTGGATCGAATTTTCCTAGTTGATCTTTTGTATTTAAAATGAAACATTTTGATCCAAATATTTTAAAATAAGATATATTTGGCCTTTTGTTATTAGATAGTTCATAAGAAGTATTTTTAGTTAATGGTCTAATTGATATTCTATTTAATACATAACATGCAGTAGCAATGGCTTCTACCCAAAAATGTTTTGGTAGAGAACATCCATTTAATAATGTTCTTGCGCATTCTTGTAATGTTCTATTCTTTGTTTCTACAACTCCATTTTGTTGAGGAGTTCTAGGAAATGAAAAGTTATGATTTATTCCTTTCTTTTTACAAAATTTTTCAAAAGCTTCATTTTCATATTCGCCTCCATGATCGCTTCGAATATTTTTAATTTTCAAATCTTTGGTGTTTTGAATTCTTTTGACAAATGTTTTAAAATGATCAAAAGTGTCACTTTTATTTTTTATAAAAATAGTTCATGTATATCTTGAAAAATCATCAACTATTACAAATACGTATCGATTATGATGAATGGATTGAACTTGTGTTGGTCCAAATAAATCCATATGTAGTAATTCTAATGGTTGTAAAGTCGAAATATTTTTCTTAGATTTGAAAGATGATTTCGTTAATTTTCCTTTTTGACAATCATCACAAAGATTATTTATTTTAAAGTTTATTTTGGGTAAACCTCTAACTAATTCATTTTTAGAAATTTTTCTAATAGTTTTAAAATTTATATGACAAAATCTTTTGTGCCATAACCAAGGATCATTACCTTTGGCAAGTAAACACATACTTGTATTATGATTAATATTCATATTTAGAACATAAATATTTCTATCTCTATTTCCTTCAAAAACAAGATTTTGGTTTTGATCAAAAACACTACATTTATTATCCGAGAAAGTTATTTTAAAACCTTTGTCACACAGTTGACTTATGCTAAGCAGATTATGTTTTTAATTTTCAACTAATGAAACATTTGTTATAAAAGGTAAATTTGATGTACCGTAATTATTCACATCTCCTTTGCCAATGATATAGCCTTTTGAATTGTCTTCGAAGGTAACCGAGCCACCATCAAAGTATGTGATGTTTGTAAGCATATCTTTGTCTTCGGTCATGTGTTTTGAACAACCACTGTCTAATATCCATTTCTTCTTTTTGAGTGGGAGCCGAAAATAAATATGAAACTATTGGTACCTACCTTTTAATAGGGTCCTAAAAAGTTAGAGTTTCGGAAACCAAATCCAATTTGGTTCAGTATCCTTTTTATAAATATAGTTTTCATTATGATGAACATTATCCATAAATGTTTTAATATATTTATTTCTTATTAATACATTGTTAGTCTTTGGTACCAAAATTTTAACTACCTTGGTTTCTAATTTTGTTTTAATAGGTTTCTTTAGAAATATTAGTTGTTTTGAATCAACATTCCTTTTAAGTTTTATATTTTTCTTATTAGGAATTTTTGACTCTTTTTTATAACCTAAACCTTGTTTGTTTGAAGATGATTGAGAATTTTCTAATATCTTAGATAAATTTTCTGTTCCTTTGTTAAAGTTAGAAAGATTTCTAGTGATGTCATCTACTTTAGCTTGAAGACTATTATTTTCTAATTCAACATGTTTAATCTTAATTTTTAACTTGTGATTTTCAGAAACAAATACATCATTCTTTTTCTTTTGAGTTTCAATTTCTTGACTTAAAAGTGATAATTGAGTTTTCGAATTTGAATAAGATTCTTGAACTTTTTCAAGTTCTTCTTCAAGAATTTTCTTTTCATCATTTAACATATCTCTCTCAAACTCAGCTTTGTTTTGATTTTCACGAATTTCCTTAATTTTCTTTTTAATAATTTTTATTGTGCTTAAAAGTTCAGTGTTTACTTCAATTAAATCATCGAAAGTTAAGTTACTTACCTCAGAATCTTGAGCCATGAAGCATACATTTGCATGTTCATTGTCTCTATCACTATCATTTTCGGATGAAGATGAATCTGAATCGTCCCATGTTACAGAAAATGCATTCTTTTTGAATTTATCCTTCTTGTTTTTGTTGTTGAAGCTTTTCTGTTTTTCCTTCATTTGTTCTTGACAATCTTTTTGCATGTTTCCTTTCTTGTGACAATTGAAGCATTCTATATTTGAGGATAAAGGTTTATTCAAGAAATTCTTTTTGAATCCGTTTTTGTTTCCTTTTCTATACTTTAAGAATTTCTTGAAATTTTTGGCTATAAATGCTAGATCCTCATCTTCAGACTCTGATTCTTCCTTTTCCGCATGAAAAGCAACATTCTTTCTTTCTTGAGCTTGATCTTTCTTAGCTTGCATATTTACTTCATACGACATAAGATTTCCAATCAATTCTTCTGGTTTCATTGTAGATAGATCATTTGCTTCCTCGATTGCTAGGACTTTTCTCTCCCATTCATCAGTGAGTGAATTTAGAACATTAGACACAATGTCAAAATCCGTGTATTTTTCTCCTAGTCATATTAAGGCATGATGAATGTCTTGAAATCTCGAGCACATGTCATTGATGGATTCATTTTGTTGCATTCTAAAGTTTTGGAATTGGTTCTTCAGCATGGATATCTTTGTTTGTTTAACTTTGTTTGTGCCTTCATGTATGACTTTAAGTGTTTCCCATATCTGATATGCAGTAGTACATATGCTAACATGGTTGAATTCATTTCTATCCAGGGCGAAAAATAGCATATTCATAGCTTTGGCATTTGCACTAGCTTCATTCTTTTGAGTTTGTGTCCATGTAGGATAATCGGTCGTGGGTACAACAAACTCTGCTTGAGTAGCATTCCAGGCTTCGAAACTTGTTGCTTGCATATAAATCCTCATCCTTGTAGCCCAATAGTTATAGTTTAGTCCATTGAATGGGGGGGTCTTAGG
Organism: Allium cepa; assembly: GCA_030765085.1. Classification (NCBI taxonomy): domain Eukaryota; kingdom Viridiplantae; phylum Streptophyta; class Magnoliopsida; order Asparagales; family Amaryllidaceae; genus Allium; species Allium cepa. Next base: position 450,881,882 of record CM060931.1, read on the forward strand.
GTAGATTGACCTTCCGCAAATGAAGAACTATAGGCATATGTTGTGCTTGTACTTGCGTTATTTTCCATACTATCAATATGTCTGATAACAGTGTTATGGTTATAGGACGGCCTCGCTCTGATACCAATTGAAAGAGGGGGCTATGCGGTAGGATCGTATAATATGGAATAGCGGAATGATATAGCTAAATAACGATAAGTAATAAGTAAAGTAGACACCAAGACTTTATACTGGTTCGGACCTCTTGTCCTACGTCCAGTCCCCAAGCTTCTCTTAGGAATTCTACTAACAACCCTCACTTAACCCGGAGGAATAGGTTTACAACTTACCCGAACAACCGAATGGGATTTCTTGCCTCAACTACCGAAGAGGACTTCAAATCAATTACTAAAAAACAATATTCGACTTGTTGTGTTCTTGTCAACACTAATGAGTCTAATGTAGTACAATATTCCTATAATCTTATCCTCGAGAGTATGCAATGTGTTTGTGAAGATTTAGGAAATGTGAATTGCCATGAATCAAAAGAATGTTATAAAAAAACAGTGATTCAAGCAATAGATTGGTGATTGCTTTGAGAATATCTAGAGAATATGATTAAGAAAATAGTAATATTAAAGCAAGAGAATTCGGTAAATTGAATGATGTTAGAATCATGTATTTATACTTGTAGAAGAGGTGCATTTGTTGTCAAAGGTTGCAAACAAGAGATGCTTCCATTTCCATTGGAGAATGGTTGCAACTCTTGGAAGGAAGAAGGTGTCTTTTCATAGAAAATTCGCAGGTTCAAATTCAGTCGACTGAGAAGGGAATTCAGTCAACTGAAAATATGAAGTAAAATTTTCAGGAACAAATTCAGTCGACTGTGCAGGAAGTTCAGTCGACTGAAACTGTGCATGTTTATATATGTGTACCAGTTTAGTCGACTGGCCATTCCTATTCAGTCAACTGAACTACTAAAATATGCACAGTGAAAGTTTAAATAAAAATGAAGTTCATAAAATGTGTTCTAGTGTTCGTGCAAGCCTCTTGAGGATAGATTTTAACAATAAATCTAGACTAAGACCTATACAAAAATCATACTTACGTTTGTTTGGTCTTCATCGATCTTCCTTTAGCTTTGCACATATCTCTTCCTTTTTTGTTGAAGCACATTGTCATTGATCAAAATCTTCGCGTATCAACATTATGAGTCTTCTAACTCGATATCTTGAATCTCTATATTGTACAGTCTTCATTCTTGGTACCTGCATGGTTAAATCCTGCATATACATATATATCTAAACTTATAATGTTAGTACTTATATTTTATAATCTATTCTAAGGTTGTTGTCATCAAAACCATCATCTCACGGACTAACAGCGAAGACGAACGGGTTAAAGAGAGGGGTGAGAGTGGTCGGAGTAGGAAAGGAAATGATTTTGGTTTTAGGGTTAGGGATTTTTGGGAACTTAGCCATTTAGGGATATTAGCAGTGGAGAATGACATAAATCCATATGCAGAAGGATTTCTTTCATGAAGCGGGAAAATGAAAACCGCTATAAGAAACTTTGACAAAAGAGTGCCATTTTGAAAAGTTTATTACAACTTTTTGAAAAATAGAGCGGTAAAAAACCTTTATTACAACAGACATTCTTTAGCAGTTGTAAAAATACAGTTGTAATATGGCCTTTTTGTTGTAGTGAGTTAATTCTGTTTATACTCAGTACTGGGTCAACCTAGCTGGTTATTCTACCCCATAACACCCCAAAATGCTGTTATGGGTCAACAATGATGTGAGTATGATAATAAAAATTATGCATAATAACTGATCAGATAAACACAAGTACGCATTCATCATTCAATATGCTTAATTAATAATCATTTTATTTCTCATAATTACTTGATCTTAAGCAATATCTTCTTTGGAAATTTCATCTCAAAACTTGGGCGTTCCATAATAAAATCCTTGAAACCATTTTCATAATGATATATGATTAATCCCCTCTAAGTTATATTCAAAACAAGGAAATACAAGGACTTTAGATAGTTTAAAATGGATCAACGTCGATGGCATTGATGATGCTAACGTAGAAATTTAAGGCTTTCCGCCTTTAATAGAATAAACCACATTTCACGTGGCATTAATCAATGTTGACCTGCATCTAGGTCAAAGACAAAACTTAAGGATAAAACTTAAAACCTTTATAAGTCATATGGCTCACTATCGAAGATATAGGGTCATCGATCCTCTAAAACATAGGCTTCTTCACCCCTTTTAAAACAATTTTAGTTGACAGAAAACAAGCCTCGTCGGCCTTAGAAGATGAAGTGTGACGTCGTGGACACGAGGCATCAAATCTAAAACATAAGGTTACCGACCTTGATGCACGATCCATAAGACCCTCAACGACGTTATAATTTCTTTTACTTAAGTTACTTTGGCTAATATAGTTCTTTTTATATAGAGTCGAAGACATAATAAGCGGTGTCATTGCCTTGATTTGGAAACAAACGAAGTGATGAAATGCATCATCATTTAAAATAGTGATAAAGACATGCATTATCATCGACATCGACATTTAGCTTTTAAACTCTTAGTTGAATTACGAGAAGGCAATGCCGCCATTGATGGGTTGCCACCATTGTCTACTTCGAGGCAGTTGGAATCACTCCATAACTATTTAAGTAGTTATCCTATGCTTCCCACCTCGTCGACGTCGACATTCATGGACGCATTATTACATAAGGTCGATGAGGATATAAGTGGCATGGCATTAACATAATCATAAAGAAAACTGATTTATTTCTAATTAAAGAAAGTACTTTTTGCCAAAGCTTAACCTTTTGTCCAATTTTTATTGGATAAACAAAACCTTTTTCAATTTATTTTTCAAAAAAATACTGCAACATATCGTTTACAAGTTCCAAAATATATAACAGCTATTTAATTAATCCTCGATTAATTTTCCTTTTAAATGCTCATTCAAAATAATAATTACATAATAAATCATAATTATTTGGGAAAAATCCTAAAAAATCACAGAATTTCCAGAATATCCGTCCCTTTATCACATAAATGTTTTGGAGACAAACACTATATCTTATTATTTTTAATAATTAACACTCGGAATTAAGGTATTTCCATCTAAGAAATTTCATAAAATATTTTATATAACTCGAAAAATTAGGAAATTAAAAAAACATCTCCAAAATAACGTTTTATACAACATATCGGAAAATCAAAGTGCTTGGAGATTAAAAAATTAGGTTTTACCCTTAAAAGCATTTAAATAATTTCATAAAATTTCAATACATCATTATTCAATCCAAATAATGATAAGATAACATGGCTTATCATATCAACATAAACGAATAAAAGACTCATAGGATTCAAAATCAAATAAGCAAAAGTGAGATAGATTCATTATTACTCGCGATGATTTTGATAATAGAGTTGAGATTTGATGAGTGCTTTAGTTTCCTTAACTTTTCTCTTAAATCTCTTTTGGATTTTTCATGATTTCTCCCTTAGCAGTGGCCGGCCTTCTTATATTCTTTTAATTGCTTGTTTTTTGTGAATGTGAGAATGATAGGGGAGAGGGAGGTTTAAGGTATGAAGGGAATCTCCTAATTAATGCTAATTAAAATTAGGGTTGTTAAAATGCCAAAGCTACGTTCTCTAAATTGAGTCGATGAGATCCTTCCTTTATCATAATCTCTCACACGAGATCCTTCTCCAGCAACATATTCACCTTGAGGGGGTTGCCTTAAAATTTTGAATTGTTGCCTCCACTCTTCATCTGTGTTTGGGGAGTTATTGACATTGTTTGGTTTACTTTAACGATAGTTCCTTCATTCCAATTCTTCCTAACAACAACATTCAATGGAGGTTATGTGCGAGATCCACCAATATCACTCTGATCTGTAGTGCTACCCCATCATAGCCTACTCCTCTACTTATATGATTTCCATGGTTCTTATCTAAACCCATTGATCTGATCTACTAGATGGCATTAATCAAATCCAAGTTTCTACAAAGATCTAGCATAGCTCTATAGTTTCTAGTGAAAGAGCCATAAATTATTAACTAGAAATTTGGTCAATATTATCGCAATGAAAAAGAAGAACCAACAATTTGGAACGTGATTTTTGATGTATGTTAATTTGTGTATTATAGCCTCTGATTCGTTCATAATGATTTCTATCTACTAAGATTTTATATTAGAATATGTTAAAAAACAGCAAAAGAAAAGCGAAAAAGAACGAACAATAGGTTTTATAGTGGTTTAGATATGCATGTCTCCACATTGATAAAATCTAATTACATATTTCACTAGTTTCCAGAGAGATTTACAACTAAAAACTTGAAAGCAAAGGTAGATCTGAGTTAGAAAATATGTAAAGTCTCTTTTTAATGAAAAGGAATCTATCACTTTGTTGCTACATGGATGATATATTTATAGGTGTAGAGAGAGATATTTAGGGCCTTAATTTGCTCAGCTTACCTATAGAAATTTGACCAAGAAAGATCCAAACAAATCCACAATAAGCAACAAAGGATTAGGGTTTCACTGACTCAGCTTATATGTCTAAGACCCTATCAATCATTACCAATTGATGGTTTATCGATCGACAAACTTGCATCTGCCCCTCGTTTTACTTTAAGTGATACCTCTTGGCTAGCAACCCATATTACCTTCATGGCATAGCTTCAGACCATGATTCAAGGAAAAACACTATTGAGTTGCTGAAATTCATCTAGCCGGTTGATATGTATCGATCGATACTATAGATCGGTAACAACCATTGCACTTAGCCAATTTCTTGAACTTTTTCCTTTGTATCATCTTGCAGCCCCTTGCACTTGATCATCCATGAGCTTTGCATCCCTTCCAACATCATTATGTAGTTTAATATCATCAAATCTTCGAGTCCGATAAACAAGGACAACACCAACTTATGTGAAATATATATATATATATATATAAGTATTTTACATCCATATTATATATGTATATAAACAATAGTGTTTGTGTATATATATTCTACCTTTAAATAATTATTATATTTATATATTTAAATAATAGGTAAAATATAGACATATACATATACATATACATACATACATACATATATTTATATGTATATGTATATGTGTGTGTGTATATGTATGTATGTATGTATGTCATCAATCTAATGCAATTCATGATATTTAATTTTTTTATTATTAACTAAAAAATTTAGCTTTGCCCTTATACAATTTATCAATATAAAGATTTATTTAACCACCATTTTTCGAATTAATTATGTAATCTAAAATTTTCATATGAATTTTAAATTAAAAGATATTTAACTAGTCAAACTAATATATATTATAACACCTATAAATTAATAAATAAATAATTAAAGGAACTATTGTAATAATAAAAATTAAAATAGCGATATGTTGTGATAAGTATTGGGGTGTACATTTACTTTCCAATATGATCACATAAAGGAACTAACTAAAATGAATTGATTGAAAGGGATATGGTGGGGTAACGTCCCATAAAGGAGAATAAAACCTTTTCAAATCTTTTCATTAGTTCCTCCCAATTAATTCTACAGTCGAAAAACATTAAAAATTAATCTTGAAGCATTTAATGTTGGTAATGGTCTAAGAAGAAAATGAGGAAAAAAGAAAAATAAAAAAGGGAATTAAAATCGTCAATCAACTAGAAATCTAGGAGAGTAATATATTCTCTAATCCCATTTCCCTTAACAAATCTCTCATGACTAAATTAATGACTAATATTTCTTATGCCTCATGTAATTTAAATGATCCTACAATTTAATTCGAAGTTGACAACTTATTATTAGAGATGGGTTTTTATATACAGAATTATTTGAGAAAGATTTCCTAAATAAATTGATATGAATTATTTGAGAATCAAATAATATATAAAATGATTAGAAATGAGGAGTTTGAGAGATTTGTGAAAGTAAATACCTGTAAACATTTTCTATGATTTTTTGGGAATAAAATAAGCTATGCCCGAAAGAAAATACTCTTGGTCGAAGGGATATTTTTAGTTGCCGAAAGGAAAATATAGGGGTTTGGGAGGTGGTCTAACCTAGTAAAGTGTTTAAGAATTGGTCAATAGAGCAGATCCATTATTTGTGCTGAACCTGAAAGGAAAATACATAATAATGGTAAAAAAAAGACAAAATCAAATGAATCAAAAGTCAATACATGTAAAGTTAATGACAAACATGTAGAAGATGGTTTCCAACATGCATTGAGAGGCAATAACGAACGAAGTGGAGATGGATCGAGGGTATATGAATTGGAATTTTCAATATAAAGACTTACATAGAAAGCTGAGTATAAAGCTTGGCTTCTTAAGCCGAAGGTATTGGCCGAAGGCCAATGGGAGGATGAGGGTTGTAGGGGAATCACAAACAAAAGAGATGGTTTTCAAAAACCTAGAATAAAGAGTACCTAGTTAACTAGTTAAAACTTTAAAATAATAATATCATGCATTAAATCTCAAAATTCCTTTTAGTATTATTTATCCCGAAATAGTAATTTAGTGCAAAATAATCTAAAAAATACCACTTATTAATACTATTCTCAGAATATATCTAATTTTTACCACTTTAAATAATAATAATATTATATCTCCGTAAACCCCATAAAACAGTCATATTATTATTTATTCAAAATTAATAATAGTTTATCAAAAATCATATTCTCAAGTATTAAATTTCACTTTAATCAAAAATAATTATAATTTCCTTAAACTTAATTTAATTTTTTTTTTCCATAATTTATGAGTTTCTCTAAAAATTCATAAAAAATAATCTTACTAGATTTTACATATTAATTTCAGTACAAATTGTTGCTACAATTATCTACAAATATCATGATAAATTTCTATTAATCTTATTTACACCAAGATCACACGTTTTTTCTTATTCTCAATTTAATTATTCATTCTTCCCAAATCTATGAATAATTAATATATAGTATCCATCGTCCAAAATTGCAACAATTAAATAGATAAACAATCATATCATAAAATATATCATACCAAAAACATACATCGCTACATTTGAACTCTCATCAAAAAGGGTATAACTATATTTCAACAGTTATATGTATATAGCAATTAATACCTATTTAATATTTAGGATATAAATACTTATGACCATTGAATCCCACCAACACACTTCTACAAACATCTTCCAAAGTCAGAAACCAACATGCTAAAAATGTAACAACCCAAAATTTTTAATCCATTAATTTTAAATTGATAAAGAATGGATTTTTAATTTAAAAGTAATTTGGATATCATTTTTATAACTACTATGAAGGCCTTTCCAAACTGATCGGTATAGTATATAATTTTGATGGACTTGGAACTATGGTTTGTGAAATAGTGGTGTTACAATGTATAAATAGAGTACGCAACCACTTTTGTGCCAAAGGGTTACACATAATTGAACTTGTCTTGTAGCTTATATAAATGGTGCTTAAAAACCCTAGTAGGCAACCGTCAGATTACTTTCTATTCCCTAATCCCAAAATTTCTCTTAATTTCATTTGAATGGTGGATGATTTTGGCTAATTACAAGTTCTTTAAACTGTCTGATACCTATATAATTTGTTTTTTGAAGCTCTTAATGAATGGAGTTGATGACCGGTGTACATGCGCTAAAAAAGTGCTTGAGTCAACCAGAAATCAAGGTCAAAATTGCTTATTGCGAAACCTATGGTGGTGAATTATAGGTTTCCACTTTTGGCGGAGATTAGCGACATTGGAAGCATGATTGTAAAGAGCGTGAGGTGGGGAGTTAAACGATGGTGGTTGCGTTTGGTATCATGGTCGAAAGTTATGGGAAATTGCAACTTAGGGTTTTATTGAATGAAAGCAGCGACATTTAAGTAACCATAGCGGCATTTCTGGGGATGTTATGACACGCTCAATCAGTAATGCATGCGAAGGGGTGGAGATTAGCAGTGGCATAGTCATCTATGGTGATGCAAAAAAGGAGCGAAACACGATCAAAGTTGCTGTAGGAGGAGCACAGAAAAGATATCGGGCATGATAAGGACTTGATAAGAAAGTCTGTTTTGCACCTTAGTTTTTTTAATTTTTACATTTACAAAATAAACCCTAAAACTTCTAACTTTATAATTTTTTCATATGCTCTCTGTTTCATGTATGGTTTCTTCTGTTAGACTTATGGTGGAATTCTGGACAATTTGGCTCTTAGCTCGTTAAGTTCCGAGGCTGTTTGAAAAACGATATTTGTATGGTTTACTTAGTTTAAATAACTAAAGTTTAATGATGTTAAATGCATGTACGTTGATGAAAATTGATATTTATTTATGTTTTATAATGATTGTTTTGTTTATATGATATTAAGGATATGTTGTGCCTTGGTTTGTGGTTGTTTTTTTTTTACTGATTTATATTATCAGATGTTTAATTATAATTAACTATGAGATTGAATAAAGAATTATTAATTGATAAAAATTTAAGGAATTGATGTAACTTTAGAATATATGGATAAATAATAAGAATGTGATTATTTACAGGTTTTTGACTGGCTTTATAGATAACATAATTTAACAGATATTTATTAGATTTGAAAAGAGTAATTTAATAGGTTATTGTTTATGAGTTTTTGGGAAAACATATAATAACAACGAAAAATCAATTCTGAAATTGGAAGATATATTTTGATTTATAAAATTAAGAGGAATTTCATAATTAGTAACATGATTTTGGTAAAATTGTATTGTTTTGAGTAAATAATAATATATTTGATTCCTTGCTATTTTAGAGGTAAAATGTTATTACTATTATTGTTTGGTTAATTAAAGAAAATGATATTTGGAATAATAATAATAATAATGTGTTTAAAGGTGTTCTGATTTAAATTATTAGTATTTTAGGATAAATATGAATGAAAGGGAGCTTTTGGAATATAATATAAGATATTTTTATTTTTGTGGTAAATAGTAATAAATTGAATTCAGAAAATATTTATGGGTTATAATATATTATTAATTTGACGTAAATTAATAATATTATAATTTTGAAAGTAATTTGATGTGAGTTGCTTCTTTTGACTAAAATACAAAGTTTTGAGGTAGATATTGGAGTATACTGACAGGTTATTGAATTAAATTATCATTTTAGGAAGATTATTGTCTTTCGAGATATATAAACAATGGTAATTCTATAATGAAAAAAAATAAAAAAGATTTATACTTAAGTGAAGATGGTCTTAAATATGCTATTTGTTGGTTTTAATTATCATATACGATTGACATTTGATGACAATATCACATTTCAATGAGTATGTGATATTCTACCATTATTACTACTAAGAAAGGGGTTGTTGACTACGGTTCTTCGTTGGTTGACGTTTATTACACAATTGATGACTTATACTTACTTTGATGATATGTTACTATAGTTAATGGTTAGTATGTATTTAAGTATATTTGTGTTGTTATCATTTCCTCTTTGATGATTAGGGTTAGAATTGAGAGTGTTGTTGTTGTTTGATGGTTGTGTGTTATTATTATGTTACCCTATATAATGGTTGGTAGTGTTGATTTGGTAAGAGTAATGTTTTCTGCTTGCCTCGGTAGCATGGATACTATGGTTGTTATATTCATAAAAGTATTTGAAAGCATGAGAATAATAGGAAATAGAACCACATGGGTTTAATCCCAAATGGGTATGTTGGCAATCATTTTGTATGCAATAGCCCACGATTTCCTTATGGCAGGGTTTTTAAAAATTGGCATGGTCAAAACATGGTCGACACATTTTCCCTTTATTATATTAATTTATGTGTATTTTTAAGTTTGCAGATGGAAGCAAAAGAGGAAACAAATAATCAAGAATAGGTCTATCTAAAGATGGTTTAGTATATTTCTAACATCATATTTATATAGTTATTTTAATTTAATGGTTAATGCATTGAAACATATATATTATCTGATGTATCGAATTTACGTAATATTTAGTTGTTGAAATGATATGTATATAAACGTATGTATGTTTAAATTCCACTATGTTTTTCCATTTTTATGTTCATTGTTTTAGATTTTTTATATACCCATGGTTATTGTCTTTAATACAGGAACTGAGTTGTAAGCGTATTTTGATATCGTTTATAATTGATTTTAGATGTTAACAATAATAGATCTCACACCCAAATGTTTGGAGTTTCACCATTTACCTAACAAAACAAGACAAGCGTGAAACGAAGATCGTATACAAAAGTTATAGAAATTAGAAGCTGTAGGGTTTAGTTTGTACATAGTAAATTTTGAAGGATGCAAATGAAAAGTTACATCACCGTATTATCCATCATGATAAAGTTGATGTCGCAACACATAACGCTTATCACCGCATTCTCACCACATCAGATCAATATCGAATGACACCGCGTCGTCGCCCTCTCTCCACCTCTACTGGTGCCGCTACCATATGATGTCGGAATTCGCTACAACTGTCACCCCTAGTCAAAATCATAATAAAGTTGAAATTCTTTAGGATCTAATGCGGCATAAATTTATTCCAACTACACATATGCACATACATCTATCTATGTATATATATTGATAAATAACTAAGTAAAGTAAAATATGATTATATTAGGATTTTTTAACTGGTTCGGGCATCCCATCCTAAGTGTAGCCCCTAAGCTCCTTAAGGAATTTCACTAGCAACAATCCTCACTTCATCTGAAGGAATAGGTTTACAACTGCTAGATCATCCAAACATTACTTTGCACCACTTCAAAGCAATAGCTTTGCCTTTTGAGTTTGAAGTGTTCTTAACAACAAAAATAAGTCACGCTTGAGTATACGTGTAACGACCTACCTTTTTGGACGTTTTAAGAAGACACACACGTCGGACCTAAACCATTCAAAAAGGCAGAATGTTATGAGGAAAATACAAAAAAGGGAGAGAAAAAAATACAGAATCTTGCAGTGGAATGACAAAGTATAATAATCAAATAACAGTTCATAAAGCTATTTTATAAATACATTTGATTATTCTTTTACAACACAAAAATTAGAGTTACGCAACAGAAATAAATAAATAAATGCAGTGGAACAACATGATGCAATATAATAAATATAATAGATAATAATTGTATAAATCTTCATGTCGTCCTCCAGAAATATGGTCTTCCAACTTGAAATGCTCAGGCTGGCCCAGGCGAATTGAAAAGACAAAACATTCGAGTCAGAACAAAAAGATCTTATGTAAATTAAATCAACGGTAAATATGAGTGCGATGGCATCAGAGATGTTTACGGGTTTTTACATCTCCTTTCTACAGTCTAACGTGAGTGCAATAATTTAAGAGATGTTCGGGATTCACATCTCCTAAGGACCCATTAAACTATCTACTATGCAGTAAAATACACTATTATAATATGTCTACCGTAAAGTATTAAAATAGCATTAAGGCATTAGCCATATCTCCATTAACACATTTTATATAATGCTATAGTCTATAAGAAATGTAAAATCCACCCGAAGGTGGGTTATCGGGGAGCACTCCATAGGTACGACACAATATAAACTCGCAGAAGGCGCTCTAGGGCATGTGAACATGGCACTCGAGGAAATGCCAGGGTAGATATACAAATTGTAGATTCGGACTGGTGGTAAAGCATAGCAACTACTACCGCCCACCTCAGAATGCACTTCCATAATCAAAATCAAGGGGTGGCCAGAAATCATACAAATTCATAATATGGTATCGAAGAAATGTGTTCGATCGGAGGTGCGACCTCACTTACCCGGCAAGGCTCATGTTTTAGTCACATCTAAGCTAACTCACGGGAGTCAGGGCCGCGTCATACCTTATATGGAAATCATTCGCCAAACCATCATACTTCATTTCTGGAATCTCCACCACGTACAAAGTGGTTAAAGTGGTTTTTGATATTGGCAAGAGTATGAAAATATCCGATCCTGGTCTCTTTAACAACCAAATGATTATTACACACCGGATGGTTATTTTAAGTTTCAAAAGTCAATTCACAATTTATATCAATATATCATATTCAATTTCAAATCATATATCTTTCGAAATCATATTCACTTCAAACCATATTCACTTTCAAAATTATATTCACTTTGAAAACATATTCACCTTTCGAATCATATCGTTTCCGAAATCATAATTTCTTTCAAAAATCATACTTCCAATTAGGTTAAATTCTTAGTTCAAAATCATCACATTCAATTAATTATAGAATTTAGATCCCAACTTAGGTATAACATCATTTAACTGTATTTGCTTTTAAACCCATGAATTTGAATATAAACACTTCCCCTTTAGTAAGTTATAAATTGTTAAATACTCTAAAATAATCTAATTATAGATTAAAGATACTGTTAAATTAATAAGATAGTTAAAAGATTTAAATTAGGTGAAATAAAATTAAAATAGATTAAATAGCTTTAAAATAGATTAATTAGATTTAAGATAAGTTAAAATGGGTTGATTAGTTTTAAAATAAATTAAATAGTTTAAAATAGGTTAAAATGATTTAGTATAGTTAATATAAGTTAAAACGGTTAATTAACTTGAAAATCTTAAAATTTAGAATCTTTAAAATAATATATTTTTAAAACAATTTGTATTAAAAACATGAGTTTGAAATTTATATCAATCAAAGCTATTTATTTCATTTCAATGCATTTGGACTATTTTCACTTTCCAAAACCCCAATTTCAAATCTTACAATTCAAATTCTCAATAAAATATTTAATTCTATATTGCTTCCAATCCATGTTTGAAATATCAATTTAAATTACTCCAATTTCAATATATCTCAAAGTTATATTTCAAACAATTTTAATAAATCAGTTTTGATAAACTTGACTTATACACCAAATTCAACTTTAAAATTTCAAGTTAATTTCTTTAAAACATTCCTTTAAATCAATTCCAATTGAACATTAAACTTGAATTTTATAATAATTCAATTAATATAAATCACATTTTATATCAGAATATCATTTAACTAATCCAACAAATAAGGATTTAAAAATCATTTAATTTAACCAATCCAGTGTCCGTATATAATTCTCTACCCTAGGGTCAAATGATATGGATATTTATCATTTCAATCGGTAATTTAAATTTTTACGGTTATATATCATTTCAAACCTCAATCCCGAATTTATATTAAAAAAATCCATAAAATCAATCAAGTCTATCATTTCAATCCATAACGATTTTTCTCTACTCTATAGATCGTTCGAGTATATATCATTTCAACCCATAGTGATTTTCCTAATAATAACTAAGGGAACTTGCAAAGTGATAACAATATATAAATCAAACAAACATCTAATTGTCCGATTCAACAATTAAACACCCATCATAATCATCACTCAATTTAATTAAACAAATTACAACAAATGACAGATTAACATTTACAGGTAATTTACTGGCAATTTAAATTCAATAATAAATTAAATGGCTATTTAATTCGAAATAAATTCAAATCAACTGAATTGACGATGCACATATACCAAATAGCAATAAATAAATTCCTAATCACATCAATAATTTAATTTAAGCAACATAAGAAAATTTAAAAGTTTTAAGTGGGTCAAAACACTCACCTTTGAATTTTAAATCGATTTAAAATCCAAATTAGGGCCCAAATTCAAACGGTCTCAGAATTCGTTCAAACTAGTGCCAAAATGTTCGAAATTTCGATACGATCCCGGCAAAATAAACCACGTCCAAGCCCAAGCTCATATGCGAAAGTTATTAAAGTTAGAATGATTAAATTTTAATTAGAATTAATAAAATAAACTAAAATAATCCACGTCACCTAACTCATCTTCACACGTACGAGCCATCTATCAAACCCATTCAAACCCACGAAGCTCGCCCAAAACCCAGTGTTGACTGGCCTAAACGTGCGCCTTCGTGTGACGTCCCACTCCAAGACCCACATTAACAAAGAGTACTACAAGGTAATACCGTTTGCCAATACGGAGAATAGAGCTGTATAGGAGCGACCATCTATAGCCTTGTCTTAACTACCTACTGAATACGTCGATAAATGTCGCATATTTTTTTCCAGGTGGATCAACTTATCCAATAGATGTTTAATACAAAACTATAATGGCTATAAGATCTAACAGAACAAAATATAACAACTCAAATGTAAAACACATCACAGAACAGCAGGTCATCACATACATACACACATATAGAGATACATCACAGAGTATACAAAATGATACATGTCAACTGGTGTAGCAACCAAAATATACAAGCGAGTCAAAAGAATATACATATCAGAGTTACAACCAAAAAGGACTACACAAAAAGCTATAACAAAAGGAGCTAACAGAATAGTCCATGCGGAAGCAGAACAGGCTAAGTCCAAATGCGCCTAACCTGAAACACCTCGGTCTGACCCGAGTATAAAATACACGGGTCAGTCTAGCTAAACAAATCTTTAGATAGGCTAAATGATGATGAACGTGCAAGGTCATAAAGTATCATAAATATCTCTAAAAGAGATAATTCGATCATCTAACAAAAGATGAATTGTAACAAGCCTCATATCATCGGCAACTTAAATAAACAAAGGATATGAATATCGCAAATCAAGCCAAAAAGGAAAATAACAAATACCAATAAAGGTAACACAAGTTTCCACAAGGTAATTGCTATGTACCGAGTGGTTCAATAGACCTACTCCGAAAGGCGATACTCAAGGGAAATATAAATATCAATGAAACAAAAGATGCACGTGCACAGTACTGTATAAACAAGGATCTACATACCCGAAGACGACAAACCCAAGTATCTCTCGAGTGGTGATGAAGGACAAACTCCAAAAGCGATAATATAGGGAAACAAACCCGAAGGCGACAAACCCAAGTATCCCTCGAGCGGTGATGATGGACCAACTCCAAAAGCGATACTATAGGGCAACAAACCCGAAGGCAGCAAACCCGAGGGCACACACCCGAAGGCAACAAACCATAGTGGCGAAGGTCCGGAGGCCCAGTACTGAGCACCACTAACTGGCAATATGTGTCACAAACTCTCAAAAAGGAACCCTAAAAGTGTTAACGTGTGTCCCATACCACATGTTCGCACCAAATAGTATACTGACCGTTAGTCAATTCCACACTCAAAGCAGTACAAAGTTTACCTCATCTCATTGGTAAACCAGACCCGAAGGTCAAAATGTCAAACGAATAGATTAGGAATTAATTGAAAAGATAAACACACGTATTCCATATTACGTGTTTTACCCAACCATTTAATTACCTTCCCACTTTGTTCAAAGTGAGAAAGAGTGTAATTTTACTCAAAAAATAATTTGGAATGAGTTTAGAAATCGTTTGAAAACACTTTGGAAATTGCCTTTGAAATTCTCCTATTATGGAGTAAATAATTTAATACTTAAAAATATTGCTAAATAATAATTTCAAAAGCCAATTTGTTTGAAAACCACTTTAAAATGCTTTATAAAACCCGCGCACAAAATCTAGAGAGAAAACTCAAGAATTTGGGAAAAATTATCAAAAATGGCGGAAATTATTCTGTATAAAAACCGCTGAAATCAAGCTGTGATCACTAGTTCGACAGCAGGTTTGGACCTGAAAACAGAGTCCAAATGACATGAACTTTTGCCGTAATGTTAACTAACAGCCCTACTCCAATCTGCAAAAAATTCATCCAATTCTGACTTGAAATGAAGATTCTGCGTCACTTCGAAGTCAGACTAAAACCATTATAAACTGCTGTGTAAAAACAGCGCAAATGTTCAATTTCGACGAGGAGTTCGAAGGGGCAAATAAACCCTGATCTTTGTGAAATTTGGTAGGAGCATAGATTAATACTTCTGCTACGATTTTCACCAAAGAACCGTTTGATTCTGACTTGAAATGAAGAAGTGGCATCGTCTCAAAGTTGGACCGAAACTAGGCTTTTCTGTTTATTGAAAACAGCGTAATGGTCCAACTTCGGTAACGAGGTTGGCATAGCTAACCAATCCATATTTTTATGAAACTATGCAGAAGTGTAGATCATCACTTCCTCTTTCCAACGAGACAAGAATGGAAGATTTCGACAAAAGCGAGCCCAGGATGGCGTCGCAAAGTCGGGGTTCTGCGTTGAAAACAACGGGAGAAAAGAGACTATGACATGTTGCTATGCACTAACAGGCCAGAGACGAAAAACCACAATTTTGGCATAGTAAATTCAAATTCTGGCAAAATGAATAAAATAAAAGTCGTAGCTTAGTTACTAAGTTTTTCGGAATGATCAAGATCGTCAAATTCGGATCAGGGATGAAAATTTTATGACTAAAACAATTCTCAGATCTAAATTCTATATCACTGTCGTTTTGCTCTCGGGACAGTAGTAAGGATGCACAGTTTTGACCAAATTAACTTCGAAATTTCATAAAACTTAAAATATGAAACTTTTAGCCTTATATCTAAGCTTTCCGGAACATCCAAAATTATTAGATTTGGATAAGAAATGAGTAACTTATGAACAAAACAATTTCAGGTTTTTATTTTATCATCCCTGTCGTTTGTTGTCAGGCCAGCAAGAAACAAACGTGATTTTAACCATTCAAACCTCAAAATTTTGCAAAGCTCAAAATATAGAAGTTATAGACTACAAAATAATCATTTCAGAAAATAAATAAAATCTTAATTTCGATTTAAGATGAATGAGATATGCCTAATTTATTAATAGCAATATACTAATTTTAATTTCAGCTAGCATTGTGAGATTAAACTCACCTTTGCACAAGAATAGAGAAAAATACTAGAGCAAGAATTGAGCTTTAGCTTCAAAAGAGGACTCAAGAACCTATAGAACTCAAAATAGAGACAAGCAAGAAGGAACAAGCAAGTTACAGTAAACCCTAAATTTTAAATATGAGAATTTGATGAAATAGATATTGGTTTTGAGGTTGATTACCTGTATATTCTCTTGAAATAAACTCTCTACAATTTTCTAGCTTTGAATTGGGGGTTCGATTTTAGAATTTGAGAGTAGCCATTTTTTTCCTTTTGAGCTTTCTGGTTTGAGCTTTTAGGAAGGAGAAGAGGAATGAGAAAGGAGTATGTATAGGTGAATTCTTTCCCCTTTCCTCCTTACTAAGCCTAATAACCCACTTAGGAATTTAAATTAGCTATTTGTTTTTATTAACACCTAACTTGATCTAAGCTACATTATTAAACTATAAACAAATTTTTTTTTAACTTTTCAAAAATACAAACTATGATTAAAAATTATTTTGAACAATTTTAAACATGATTTTACACATAAATCCATTCTTTTTCATATTTTAAACAAATTGCACATTTTCTTCTTTTAATTGCAAAATCCTATATTTTTATTTCTAAAAATTACAAAAGACAATACTTCATGTTTAAATAAGTTGCACCAAACATATAAAAGTATTCTACATGGTTAGATAATATTTTCAAACACAATTTCACATTTTTAAACACCTTTATCATTTAAATAAGTTTTCCAAACAACACATTTTCAATTAAGAACCCCAATACAATTATTTAGCACAAAAGTCATTTTTAATTGACTTTAGATAATCATTTTAATTATCCTCTCCATTATTTGATTTATTTTCACACACAATAAATTATTATTCACGTTATAATTAATTATTTGCAGGTAATCATAAAACCAGGGTTGTTACACTTCGACCACCGTACGCCTCGCTGCCACCACCCTTGAGGTCGTCCATGTGAGCTGCATCCCCAGACCCCACCCCAAGGCCACAACGATGCCAAAGCCAACAGCCACCGCCGCCTAGAATTATGCGTTTCAAAACACTGAACAAAAATTTCCCCACGATCTGACCATTGAATCGATTAGCGACAGGCACCGATGAACTCCCCTCAGTCATCTCTACAAAACAGTGTCCTTAAATCGACGATCCATCGTCGTTGATCAAACCCCAAACGAAAGACCGAGAACTAACCTTCAATTCATGAACAAAAGATGATCCGATGACAAAAATGAATTGCAGTTCTGAGTTGCGCTCGTCAAAAGCTTCGAAACGGTATATAATTTGATAGGGTTTGGAGAAGTTTGGTTTTTGGATTTGAATTTAATTTGAAATTGAATTGGGAATTTTCTTTTCTGCCATTGAGAAGGAGAAGTGGACAGATGTAATTATATGCACATACAAATGGAATCAGAAATACATAGGGTTTATGACGGGCTATTTATAGGTAGATCAAAAAATAGAAAGAACGGATAAGATTTGATTTGGATTTTGAACAATAAATAACCCGAAAAGCCCGTTTCACCTCCGGAACCAAAATTGGGTGATCCTTTGTATCAAAATAGATGTTTCGATAGTCTTAAAATCAGTGGAACATGTTTCAAGTCCTAATTCCATCGTATGAAGAAGTTATGTTAAAATCGGCTTATTTCAAATTGATTTCAATTGATTTAATTAAATTGATTTCTAGGCGTTTCGAGTCCGTATGATCAACGACAAGTCCGATCACTACGAAACTTGAAATCCTACAATAATTTACTATTACGAATCCGATGAAACAAGTTTTGTCGAAATCCGAGTCAGTGGCCAAAATGAGTATTTGTACGTTGATTAAATAAAATAATACTAAATTAATTAAATCACTTTTCAATTCAATTTAATAATTTACAATTTCTATCATTTTAGATTACTTAGCACTTTATCATCTCTTAAAAAAAATTTCTATATCAATTCAGTATCTAGTATTGCATAAATTACAGTATTTAATTTCAATCTCAAATAATTCAGTAATTATAAATCCATTTATTTGATTGTCAATCTTGTTCTTTAATAAATTATCATCTAATGGGTATAATAATATTGGATTTATATCTTAGTACATTAATATTCCCCATTTTCATCTTAATTCCTATTAACGTAATATTTAATTTTATTTAATTGCAACTGGTTTACAGTTTGATTTAATAGACTAAATAAATAAGTAACATATAATAATGGTTACTATTAACTTTTAATCACACATATAAATTCATTATTTACAAACAAATGTTACAATTTCTTACATAACACTAATTTTATTCAATCTCCATTAATTATATACTAGTTCCTTAATTTATACAACATTCCATTTATTTACTTATATCCAAATTATAGTCAAGTATAACATTTAAATTATTTCAATTGATTGGACTATCGTTAACATATTTGATAATTAACTTAAATTTACATTATTACATTTCACTCTAGTTATTATCTTAACTCACATTAATGTAACATTTATTTGCTTTTATTTGCCATTGATTAATCAAATTGGTAACAAATAACAATCGTCATCACTTCTACATTTAATAACACTTGAATTATCAATTGCTCTTTTAAATCCAATTATCCGTTAATACATACATTACTATAATTTATTTACAACCTCTATCAATTATAACCCTTTAATCCTTTTAAATAAATTGGAATTACATTTAAAGCACTTATTAGTTACCTTAAGTTGATACTATTTCACTTTATTACAGTTATATTCTTATTATTAATTCACAAATTTTTATTTCTTCCAACATTAAATCATAAAGCCTTTCTTAACTTAACAAATTTTAATTATCAAAAATTACAGGTCGTTACAATACGCTTCATATAACATCCTTTGTTGATTTGTTTGTTAAAAGTGTAGAGATTTAGGAAGCAGAGAATGGTTTTTTATTTCAAGAGAGTAATAGAGAGAATAAGAATTTTAAAGCAAAATAAATTCATTTTCGAAAATAGATTTATTTTAAGCATTGATACTATGCTAAAGGATTATGATATTTAAAGAAATAAACGCTTAAATAAATAGATGTGACTTTTCAAAAATAGACGTTCATTTGATATATAGCCGTTTATACCATCTCATATGTCTGAGCTGTATGGTTAGCCATCTGACACTAGTATTAAAAACATATTGTAAAATAGGGTCAGACATCTGAATGTCGAGGTCATACGTTGAACATATTTTAGAAAAGGATACATTCATTTTTGGTCTAGTTCAGACATAGGTGCTTTGGATTCAAACATCTAGTCTTTGTCACATAAAAAATGTCTTGAATAAGGTCATACATCTAACCTTATTGGCTCATACGTCTGGCCAATTTCCAGAGAAGATTAATTTGAAATAAGACTTGTTTCAGATGTCTAATTAGTTAGATCAGGCATTTGATACCCTATTGGATGTTTGGTCTAACCAGTTAGATGTTTGAATGGCTTCAAAAATTAATATTTTAATTCATCTAGCATCTATAAATGTAGCTCAAACGTTTGATTTCTTACATGGTCTCATCCTAAGGTTTCCAGGCTAGTTTTGTTTATTCAAATATCTAAAATAATTCACTTAGACATTCAATTTTAAGGATTTATAACTATATTTGAATTATTTAAACGTCCGAGAAAATGATTCAAACATCTAAATACTTTTAATTTCCATAAGTAATTTTGAGTTTGAAAATTTTACTTTGATCGTTTATATAAAATTTCAAAGTGTGTGTAAATCATCAAAAGATATTGTACAATATTTTCTGGACTTACTATGACGACGATTCTTGATAGTTGACCTTCAACGCCTTAATTATAAAAGCTAGTCTTTTTTTTTGAAATATCTTGTAAAGAATATAATCATACAGTATCTATAGAAATATATAGCTGTATCATCAAAACTCGAAAAGGTGGCATTCAACATTCTCTTTCTTTTTGATGTTGTCAATTATGTACATCCATGATATGCAATACTCCCTCTATCATTGTGCCTCATATTTTTCTCCTCTTTTGCCATTATCGAAAATATAAAAAAGGCATAAAGTATAGGATAGTAACATAAAAAATTACACATAAAATAACATTGTAGCATCACAATAATATATTTCATAAAATAAGACACACAATATTGCATACATAATGACAAAGTATTTCAACTAACATAATCAAAATAATTCACATAAGTAAAATAATCCCAAACTGTTTTGTTCATCAAACACAACAACCACTAAAATAAAAAAACATCGCTAAATCACTTAAAAATTACGATGTAATACCATTTCGAACACAACAACAACCATTCTTACGACCATGCATAACTCCAACAACCAAACCTAACTACACATAAAAAATAATATTTAAATATAGGGACATAGAAAAATGAAAGAGTGTTTTCATTATTTTACCCAATAACTTTTATTGATATGTAGACTCCTCTTCTTTATCCCAATTGTCAATCTCTTAATAATCACTCTCATTCTTATCATCTCCTTCTTTTGAATGTTGTACCCATTAAGAAGACGGTCTGACAATATGAGGTTAAGGTAGAGGAGGTGAGGGAATTAGAAGTAATGTAGGGCGGGATTTTCTCGATAGGTTTTTCATATTTTCCCTAAAAAATTCATTATCCTCAAGTGTGCCTTTTCCATATTTTTCATTTTAGAGTTACTTCTAGAACAACATTTCTCTTGAATTTTTTTAATTTTGGATAAAAAGAATTATGTGTTATGGAGTTGTGGCATCTCAAAAGTATTCATATTCAAAGAAAGAACTTTAACTGGTTAAATACCGTAATATCTTCCAACTTATTCCCCACTTTGTTCTTCTCCACTTTCTTCCTCATGAACTTTGATCTCTATCCTTCTTCCGGTAGTAGTCGTTGATGAGTTTAAGTCGTGGGATAAAGGTGTTAATTATCATTCATTTAAGTAAACATGGGCCAAGTCATAAATCCTTCGAGATAGCCTTTGTTACTTGATTTTCCCATTGATGTTGCCCAATTTGGTTCCTTCTATGATGTTCGATGTGAACATCTTTAAGTTCAGTTCCATTATAGCCTATTCCTAAATTTTGTCCAAAATGATTGTAATGGAGTTTTATAACTTTCCCATAAACAATCGTCCACAAATAACCTTTATTATTATGAAGTTTAACAAATTTCCCTCTTATCTTAGCATATAATATTTTATGGCAAGGGTATCAGTTTTTACATTTTTAGAGCTAAAGTCTATCAATTAAATGACATTCGCTTTGTCTGTAAGTGCTCTTAAGTTATAAGCATGAAAGTTTCCAAGTTTTATAGAAACAACCGTGGAAATCATTCATATTAGATAAAATCTTATACATATCCATGCCCTCCTAGTCATGGTATGGCCACTCCTTAAATTTCTTTCGAGTAACAATAACATATTGAGTGGAGGATGATTCTCTGGTTATTTTCATCGAGCTCTTTGATTTGGGTGGATCTTATGGTGTCGTTGATGTTGTTTGAGAGGATTTAGTGTTTGTAAAAAGTAGATTGGGAAAGTAAATGAAAAGGAGAAGGAAAATAAGAGTTTTAACTAAAGAAATGAGGGAGTTAATGGAGTAGGTGGGCTCCAATCAAGGTAAAAAAATTTGGAATTTCTATATGTAAAACAAATGTGGAACGAATCTGACGTCCGAGGGTCTAGTCAGACGTTTGACTATATCTTAGACATCTGAAAATCCATTTTTCCTAAAAAATATGTCCATATATATGTGCGTGTGTGTATATATGGACACACACACTTGTGTGTAACCAGTGCGTTGCATATGGTAATACTTTTAAAAAATAGTATTTATATTTTAGTTATTGCTAAAATATATTTTATCATACAACATATGATAAATTTATTATGAGATATTAATCAAAAATTAAAATGTAATGCGATGCTCGGATATAAGGTTGAAGGTTCAATCCTCACTAACTACATATCGTTGTAAAACTTAATGTCCTCACTCAAAAAAATTATAAATTAAAATTGTTAATATTGTATATGCAAATTATTTTTGATTTTTCTTGATGACATAAATAATTTATGTAATGTGATATGTAGTTTTATATGTATGAGTGAATCAGTAACTTTACCATTTTATCAATATGATTATTACATACATGTTGAATTATCATCTTTTTAAAGGATTTATAAATGGATCGATGGAAATTAAATAATATAATTAAATAATTTGAATTAATGATCCAAATGACAAATTAAATATAAGGAGTTGAATGTAAAAAAATTGGAATAAATTTAGAAGAGCTTTGTATATATTTGTAATTGAGAAGAGCATCGGTCTTATGATTAGCTTATCTACATGCGAACTTTTATTCATTATTTAGTTTTTATTTATATTCAATTTTATCCTTGTAACTAACCATAGATTTTATATTGTTGTAGGAAGGTCATGCTTACATCTTTGATAACTGCAAAGTAATGTTGTGCATCATTTAGTTAAGTTATGAGTTGGATATGGTTTGATAGCATGTCGAAAGTGAGAATATTTATATAATCTAATATCAATGTAGACTTTGCGTTCATATCGTATTATTGAAAAATATAATTTTATCTTTAAATGTTATTCAAAATGAAATTATGTTATGTAATGTATGGTAATTTTTTGAGTTAACTGAATTAGAAATTAAAAGAGTTATTAATATCTACATATACATTTTTTGTTATGTGGTTTAAATATCCGAATAAAGAAGAAATAATTTTATAATTTTTGTCTATGTATATGTATATATTGAAAATCTCGTATTTTTAGAATTCTTTAGATGTATTAATGAATACTAGTTAATCATATATGTATTTAACTAGTTTAAACTTACGATTAGGTAAATAGTTAAATATATAGATTTTAATGTAAAATATTAGAAGATAATTGAGGAGGGTTTCTGCATAAATAAAAAAATTAAAATTTAGGTATTTGAAGTTAATAGGATTTTACGGTGTAATGCATGGTAGATTCATTTATTAAACAAATTATAAAATAAATTCATTATTGTCATTAATGCTTATAATTTATGTTATGCAATTTATAATATTTGCATCTCGAACATTTTTTTAACCAATTTGTTGATGCTCATATAGTATACGTATTGAAACTTTCAACTTTTAAGTTTATTAATAAATATTAATTGATTAAGTTTAGCAATTAATTTAAATTTGTATTATGTAATTAATTTAAACATGTGGACTCTAATGTAAAATTTTATGAGAGAACCATGAAAGATTTATAAATAATTGTAGATTCTTTTTTAAAGTAGGTATTTGAATGTAAAAAAATGTGAGAAGTTTATTAGAATAATTATAAAGTGTTAAATTATAGTATTTTGAAAATAAAATATCCAAGCTCAAAGCGAATTAAGGAGGATGAAGATAACTCCTATATTAATGAAGAACTTCAAATTCTATATTTTACTATTATTTAATAGACACACACACACGCGCGCACACACACACACACACATATATATATATATTAAATAAAAATAAATGATGTGAAACATAGGAAAATTTCCACAATAAATAAGAAAATATGAATAAAAGCTAAGAATGAATTTTAAATTTTCATAAACATTCGAATTTAGCTACGGGAATAGCTACATTGTGTCCATAACAATTTTGCTAGACGATTTTCATATAACTTGCCATAAACTGAGTTAGCAAGTGAGAATTACGAGTGATAGAATATTAAATGAATATTTAAAAATAAACAAATAAATAAGGGGCTCGGTCGACCCTCACTAGGTGTAGGTCAACCATGGGCAGTCGACTATGAACTAGGGGGTCGACCTAATGTGACATTGATCGTGGGGGGTGCGATCCTGTGTCGATTCATTTTACAGTCGAGATTAGTTGCATGGTGGCCAATTTTTGAGCATGTGGGCTAGATTGAATAGGGTTTTGATTCGATGGCTGAGAGTGGCGAGCTTCTATTATAAGTAAACAGCTAGGGTTAACCTAAAATGCTAGTTTGCCACCATTTTAGCGAAGCTCTGCACTACCACAAAACTGTTATCCAGCATTTTGACCCCGCTATATCTGAATTGACCAGACAACTTGGACTCAACCGTCAACAAGGCTAGTGGCTCAAAGCGATGGTTGTGGGGTGTAGAAATCAAATACAGATGATAATATGAAGCCTTGATCGAATAGATTGAGAGATATGCTATATAGAACATTCTAAGCACAAAATATAATCTAATCCAGAAAAGGGATCAGGTATGATCTCTCTCTACCAAAGGGATTAGATTACTTCAGCAAAACAATGCAACTCAATGGAAATTGATTGATATCTCAAAATCCATAAGTCTGATACATATGAAACTTTAGAAATAAGAACAAGGGACCTAGGGAGTCCTTCCTAGCGATTGCACCCCAAAAGGAACAAATAAGAGGGATTGGCCCTTTTTCCTTTAGAGATATCGGCCGGAATCCGACAACACAACAAATTACAATAATGATCGCAATATCTCAAACATCTACAAGTCCAATTGACAAGACACTTGTAGGTAGAGCATAATAAAAAGCGGAGAAGCTCCCATAGGGATCACAACCCTTAAATCTCCAATAATAGGGATCGGCCCCGATCCTATTTCTTGGGATATGGGCCATGCGATCGCTCTTGTGGGCCCTTATTGATCCAGAGAGCCTTCTGCCGAATTTTCAGGAAGGTATTTTACCATCTTCCTCTATAAATACAGACTTGATTGTTCATTTTTAGGACCTCTATGCTGATTTTGCTTTGTACTCTTTTGTAACTAAGGATTTTCATCTGTTCCTTATTTACTCAGTTTACAGGGTGATTAATAAAGCCATATCTTCAAAGTGGACATAGGCAAATAACGCCGAACCACTATAAACTGCTGTATCTCTGTTATTTTCTTCTTTTTTTATTTCTTTATTGCTATATTCTCCCTATTTACAATTAATATTCTTTATCTATTTTTCTACAAAATCTCTGCTGGGCGTTCGTGCCAATTTTTGGTGCAAACAAAAACTTGCTATTAGTTGCATATATTGGTAGCATTTAAGGCTATATGCAATCGTAAACCATTTTAAAATATGAAAACAAAAAAATAAACGTGGGCAGAAAAAATCCCACCAACAATTCACTAAAAGTTTGTTAAAATTTCATGTGTACACTCATATTTGTTTTATCTCTTGTAAGTTTTCTTAGCCTCCTTCAATTGAATGATGAAAACCCCTAAAATATTTTTTCAATTCCCTTTCTTTCTTCTCCTCTTTTATCAATCATCAATCAAATTCCTCATCCTCACCTTCCAAAATCACCTCGTCTCTGGATTCACTCCAAATCAATTAATGAAGACATAACGAGGAAGATGTAAAGAGCAGAAAGCACGTGCGCCTGCGGTTGAGTGTTGGGAATGGTTTCACAGTGAGGCTTGGCTAAGGATTTGGTGCTGACGACTTCGGCATAGCGGCGAGGCATGGACTTGACGATATTGTAGTTGATCGCAAGCCTGGTAGTAGCAATTTGGGGAATTTGCGGGATTGATTTATGCCTGGCGTGTCTGGGTATAATTTACAAAAGAAAATCAATATAAGTTTACTTGTTAAGCTTATTTGATTGTATAATTGTTAAAAGAATTTCGTTAGTTTTTGAAATTTAATTCTTTCATTAACTACTTTTATGCATTATTCCGGAGTTACAATCTCCGAAGGGTATTCCTATTGTTATCATATCTTTTGAGAATGAGCCTTCAAGGATTAACGGGTCTACATTTCTTACCATTTATAGCTTTGATTTTATTTTGAGTTATTTTGTTAGTTATTGTATTTTGGTTTTTAGAAATATAAAATTGGTTAGAAGTAATTGTTTATCCATACACCTTGTTAGTAAATAAATTAGCATAAGAAACCACTATTTAATACCCATTCAAAAATTTGCACTATGAATTGATGATTCCACTTGGTAACTAGAATTGTTATCTTGGAATTTGTTGGAATTACCTTTTCTTACTATTATCTTACCTATTTCTATGCATTATTATTTCTTTTAGTACTTTATTGTTTTAACTTAAGTTCTTGCTTTACTATATTGAGTTGTGTTTTCTAAAATTATTATACTTCTCTTTTACTACTAGGTACCTCTTCTTCTCGTTAATGTTACTTTCCTTCTTATTCCTTGTAGCACATAAATTAGTTAATCACCGACAATTGAATACAAGAGGTAGAGAGTTCCAGGCTTCACGGTGTATTGGGATATGATGATTGTACTGCGTTTAGTTTCCTGAAAACATAATCGTTGTTAAGTCGGGATAAAAGATACTTCAATCGGCTAAATTCTTGTAATGGTCTCTCTCAGTTTAACCCATTTATACTTCATTCTGTTTCACGTACGCATCAATAGTTAAATGCTAACAAATCAAGGAAATATTTCTTTGTATGTATATTTAGCATTTTAATATGTACCTAGGTATTTTAGTAAATATGCTTTCTCTTCAATCAGCTAGACTCATGCTTACCAAATTTCTTGTAACATATGGAATGGTTGGAAGCAGTGGAAGATTCTATTTTGCTCATTTTAACCAATTGTGGCTGATTAGCTAATTAGTTGAAATCTAATGATGATGCATTATGACTACCATCACATGGAAAAGAAAGTACCAGCTTGTATATATTTTCTCTACTCTTGCTCTACACATACTTAAGTTTTTTGTTCTTTTCATTAACATCACTGAGAAAACAATTCCAGTTTGCTACATACATGTTTGATTTCCATCATTAGCATGTAGGTATATCGTGTATCCGTAGTTTTGGTTAGGATAGTTGTATTAGCTTGTCATATATTGTAACGACCCGCTATTTGGGACCATTTAAATCGACAATGAAACCATACATGTCCGACTTGAATAATTCAAAATACCGAATTGTTAATTTAAATTTGGCAAAACTTAAACATATACAGTAAATAAATCCATCACAGAATCACAGATACATAGTAGTATAATAATATGCAGTGGAATAAATGAATAATGGTTCATGAAGCTACTATATAAACATCAGAGTTAGAAATAAAGTACATCCGAATATCTTAAATACAGTGAAGTCTTCAGTACGAACCAATGACTCCTCTGAAATAATTAACTGGAAAAGCTG
Organism: Allium cepa; assembly: GCA_030765085.1. Classification (NCBI taxonomy): domain Eukaryota; kingdom Viridiplantae; phylum Streptophyta; class Magnoliopsida; order Asparagales; family Amaryllidaceae; genus Allium; species Allium cepa. The sequence goes on from CM060931.1 coordinate 450,909,863, forward strand.
AAAGCTGAATCGATAGTTGGACCTCCAACGAAGCTCCAAACTCCAAAGGTGAGTCTCTGATGCTGTGTCACTTAGTCTGACCCGAGCGTAAAGCAAAACACAAAACTCTCGAGTCAGCATTAACATTCTTATATCTATAAATCCAACTCAAGTGAAATATCATCTGAAATATAATTAACTTAGAGGATGTTTGGGATAACCATCCTCTATGGATCCAAGGAACTATCTACAGGGTAGAAATATACACTATAACACTGTGGTCATTTCAATTTTATTTATATTTCAAAACTAAAATATCATTTTCATTTCAAATATCTCTATTTTCCAAATTAGTATATATATCCAATAATTTATGAAGTAAGGTATTTTTATTTCCTCAAACTTCATAAATCGCTTCAAAATCAACTCGACCTTCCCGTTCAAATTTAATTAAATCAAAATTTATCAATTTCCATTCAATTTAGTTTCTGACTAAACTAATTCAAATTTTATCTATTTTAAATACGGATTTGAACCACAAAATAAACCATTTAAATTTCAATATAATTCGAAGTTATTATATTTCGGAGCTTTAAATATTCAACATTTCAAAGACTAAACTTTGATAGTTGCGTTTATCTCCCAACTTGACTTCACTATTATTTAATTTTGAAATATTCACTTAATAAATTCAATATTATTTATATGACTTTAAATTTACATTTTCTATATATTACCTTCGATTTCTTTAGACATGAAACATCCATTAAATTTCTTAAATAAAAATTCAAGTTATAGGATCATATGTTAAAATTTCGAATTTAATAGTTTCAAAATGATTTAACTAAATAAAATCCTTAATTAACGACAAATTCAAATAAGTCCCAAATATATCTTCAAACCTTAGCCTATAAAATTTATTCCACAAATCTATTTCAGAAATACAAATTTAATAAATCCTTAAACATATTTCATATTAATAAAATCAATCTTAATTAAATTATCTTAATATTAAATCTATATATAAAATAACCTTTATATATAATACTTTGAATCAATATTCATTAAAACCATATATTTCTTTTCAAGTCCATAGAAATTATTTTCAAAACATTCATATAGACCACGACGTTGATGTAAAATTTTATATTCTATGGACAAGGGATACAGGTATTTATCATTTCAATTCGTAAGTTAAATATATACGGCTGGATATCATTTCAACCCGTAATCCTAAATTCAATTCAAATGAAAATCGCTTGGGTTTATCATTTCAACCCATAATGAAATTCTCCTATTCTAAAGTCCGTTCAGGTATGTATCATTTCAACCCATAGTGATTTCTATACTAACAGCGAACTTGTAGAGTGATAAAAGATATGAAAATAATAATAACAACAGGCACATATCATCAAAAATAAATATAAACAATAGGATATGGTATCATATCCCATAAGTGAACAGTTACAGATAATAGCATATATAACAATTTAAATAACTATAGCATCATATTTCAATTGTCATTTCAATTTAATCAAATTTAACAAATAAAAGAATGTTAATCGTGAGTGATTGCTCACCTTTCAAGGCTAGAGAATACAGAAGATGACATGGATATGCACACTGATATGGACACTGAAATTTGAATTATAAATCCGAGCATGAATTTCAAAGCAAAGTAGGATTGGCACGAATTGGACGAACGAAGCTGATAATCAAGAATTGATGAATTGAATCAGAATCAGTCTGATATATATATATATATATATATAAATTTTTGCTATTTTAATAAAAATCAAAATTGCATCCCTAAAAAAAATTTAAAGTCGAATCACATACACACACACAGTCATATATATAATTTACCTTTTTTCATACATAAACCAATAGTTTTAACATTTAAATAAAACATATATGTTAAATAAAAGTCCTTATAATTTTTCCAAACCATTTTAATTTTTACACGTATATCAAAATTTCTATTTACAAATCTAAGACCCAAACCACCCCATACAACCTATATATATAATATCATTAAGATTTATATTTTAAACTAAGATTAATATATAAAACTTCAACAAATTACACTGTTAAAATCTCATTTATAAACTACTATATACATATGGTACAAAATCCACTTCACAATACAATTATAAATTTTAAACACTTTACCTATATATATAAACTAATATATAACTACCTATACATAAACAGTAAAGCCTATACATAGACTTATATAAAATTTCAGACAACGGATGTACGAATTACTGATATAACTTATATTATAACTTATTTTATAAATATATATAATACTGTAACCTGTGCAGACCGAAAGTATAAGTTAGAATTTAAAATTTATACAATATATATAAATAGCAACTAATAAACTTTAAAATATATACTTTTTTTTCCGAAAGCAACTGGTCTACACTAAAACACATATACACCTGCCTACTCCAAATATAAAACAGACCATATATATTAACAATATATATATATATATATATATATATAATGCAGACACTACTATCCTTTACGTAATTATATAGAAACAAATAAACAATGTATAAATATAAGTTATAATAACACGTACACAAACACGAATTCACTTGCGCAATAGCCACTAGAACCTATTTTGTTGTTTCCAGTACATTGCATTAAGAAAGAGTAATATATAACAAAACCAACAAAACCCCAAAAAGATTCAAAGAAAAAGTATGTATATTTTTAAATCACCTTATATTATTTCATTTAATAACATGATACGAAAAGCTTCAATTAAATCAAATACACGTTTAAAATATTATATATATATATATATATATATATATAAAACAAAATACTAAGCTTAAACAAATTAGAACAAAAAGCATCTTTACATACAACAACCGAAAAAGGAAAATTTTATTTTATAAACTAATATAACAGCATATATACATATATACACAAATACATTTATATATATAAAAGAATAACTTTGACATATATATATATATATATATATATATATATATAAACCATATAATAGACGTTGCAAAATTTGTATAATATATTATTAAACTGGAAACAGGGAAACCCAAGATAATATAACCCATGTAACAAATTCACTGATATATATATATATATATATATATATATATATATATATGCTAACAGACAGAAGTACTATACCTAATATATGCGAACGTATGCAAGCTAGTGGTTACGAGTGTCTGATGGGTGATGGCGATAGGGGTATCGGTTGTTATGGCCTTGAAGAAGCGCTGTAACAACTTGGGAAAGAAAGAAAACACGCTTCAGGGAGGAAGAGGAAGCAACAGTAGGTATAAACCCAAAGTTATAAAGGCAGAGGAAAAACGCTTTGCACAATTTAAGGCGAGCATTAAATTTCTAATAAATACAAAACGTATCTAAGTTTATACGTTTATAACTTTCCAGCTGTAGTGTATATATATAATGAACGGTCATAATGAAAGAAGTGGAAACATGGAGCGTAGGAAAGGAAAGGTTAGAAAAATAAAATTTTCACCCTTAAATTCCGGAGATTAATAAGGTAACGTACCTCTTTAATGAAATGTACAGCAACGGTCACAAGCTAAAATTTAGATGAAAGTTTAAAGAAATGAGGGGAAGATGGGTTTTTAAATTAATCACTTCCCAGAATTAATATGTCAATGAAAAAGGAAAGGAGATGAATCAGAGAAACGTATTATAACTTATATATAACTATTAAATGGATAGATGGAAGAAAAGGTGAGCAGGTGAGTAAAAGTGGAAACTGATTTATAAGAGAAATGGAATGTAAGCTGTTGCCTGGGAAGAAAATGGAACAGTTTAAAAATTAAAGGCAATGGACTGCTGAAATTAAATGAGTATAAAACGTGTAAAAGTTGTATACTGAAACAGCTATAAATTTCAATTATTATTATAAAACGGGGAATAACGAAAGGCAAGGACGATGATTTCAAAGTTTATTAATGGCTAGGAATGGGGAAGTCTATCTATGAATTGGAAAAATTATTAAGCAATTGAAATTTTAACGGTAGAAAAAGTAACAGTTACACACTGTTTTAGAAACAATCAAAGCAATTAATAGCTTGATTGGACAGCAAGAATAAATATGGAAGGACACGTTATAAAGGCAAAATGAACGGTTTGAAAATAAATAAAAGAAATGGTGGAAAATAAAACAGCTGTGCCTTGAATTTCCCAAAATAAATTATTTTATGAACATCAATTATTACTGACTTAAATTGAACGGAATCACACCCTAAAATATACTTTCTTAATTTTTGATGAAAATTTATCATTTGCCACATTTAATTATACGTAATCCAAATGTAAGATTTTATTTCAAAATATTATTATTTAAAATTTCTCAAAAATCAAATTAAATACGCTAAATAAAAGCATTAAAAAATTTTACGGGTCGTTACATATGTCCTAAATAGTAATGCTTTTTATGCTATCTTACTTGTTACGTCATCAAAAAAAATTACGAATAAAAACCAAAATTAAATTCTAAATTATTTGGTTTTCGTAGCCTCCAACATTGATTTCTCACTCTTTAACTTGAATTCTTTTTCTTCCAAACGATGTTTTGGAAATGGTTTGATTTTATGTTGTATAATAGGGTTACTAGACTATATAATAACTATGGTGTATTTTGGATAATAGTGTTAAAGTTTACAAAATTTGGTAGGGATGTTTGCAGCATAAAAAATCTTAACACTGTAGGATTTATTCCAGTTTAATATAAAATCAACCGATTTATATTAATTTTATTCAATTGAACACACTAATTTTGGGTAATTTAAGTCACTAGCATGCCTAGTTCCTGTGTTCTTAAAGGATTTGAATGCATGTGTCCATTATGTTGTCATGAAATTTAAGATAATTGGAATTCTACATTCATTTAAGGTTAATTTTTAGTAGATATTATCTATAATCTATAATGTCAATAGCCTTACTGGGTGCTTGCAAATAACAGGGTTCAAGATCAGTGCATTTTGTTGACCATCGCCAATGTAATGTTTTATACAGGTATAGTTGCTGTAGTCAAATACATAGTTGTTGTAGAGAAGGAGATAGGATAAATAAATGCTACCCTTTTATAGCTCTTGTTAAACTACATTTTATTAATTGATTTTTTTACCCTTTAGTGTTCCAGTGATTAGCATATGTTCATTTCTGCAAGAATAACTAGTGCATTGTCATTACTGTAAGAACTTTTACTTTATACCCCTACACATTTTAAGTTTATATCACTAATAGTAATCAGTTCTGTCTTTCTTTCAAGAAAAGTTTATCTATATGTTCTTACTAGAAGTTAAGCTCATTAATTTAAGATTGTTTCACATATTTTAGCGAAAAGTCTATCTAAAATTTTCTATTATATTTAAAATAATGGTATGTACAACTGGAATATATTTAAAGGAAATGTCTATCTAGTCTTTTTAAAAGTTCATTATAAATATGTATCAATTATGTTGCCATATTTTGTAAGTGATATTCATATCAAAATTTTAACTATGTAGGATTTTTAATTAGAAGCTATTTCAGCCATAGGCTAATTACAAGCTAAAACCTGAAATATATGACTCCCACGCTTCTTTTCCCACTGTGCACAATAGAGTTTAAAGCTATGTAAATTGCAACATTACTTTGTCTGTGTCAATGGAATAGGGATCTTAAGGCTAAATTAACACAAACCGGGGGTGGGGGATTGAATAATGTCTAATGAATTATATAAACATCATTCAATTTTTTTAGATTTTAATTGGAATGATGGAATTAACAATCATAGACTCAAAGTACATATAAAAGTAACACTACAACAAACAGGATCTTTAACACCGTTTTAAAAATGCTATAAAAGCTTTTAACATCGTTTTTATGTACGCTGTATATCGACATGCAGTTATATGTCAGGGATATACAATGACAAGAAATAAACGCTGTTAAATGTCCTTTTTAATAGAGTTTTCCTGGTGTCATGAAATCTTTTAACAGCGTTATGTTGGATGCGGTTAGAGATCTTTCTTAGCGTTTGTTTCATGCTAAGATAAGATTTTATAGCATTTTTTCAACGCTGTGATATTTATTTACAGCGTTTCGTTATTGCAATAGATCATAATTTATGTTTTTAGATACAATTTAACTGCATTTTTAAAACGCTATTAGAACTTTCAACGACGTTTTAAAAACGTTGTGGAATGTTTTAACTGCATTTCAAAAACGCTGTGGAATGTTTCAACAGCGTTTTAGAAACGCTGTAGAATATTTTTACAACGTTTTAAAAACGCTGTGGAATGTTTTAATTCCATTCCAGTAAACATCTTCCACAATGTGCATATTTACCGCATTTTCAAATTAGCATATTATATCAATATTACATTTCAAAATCAACATATTATATCAATACCACATTTTGGACACATATTTGATGACCAACGTATGAAATTTCATAATCAAAATACACAATATTCTTACATCAAACATAAATAGTTTGTCATCAATAGTTCAAAAATTAAATATAAAACAAGTAGCAATAGCAAAACAAAAGCAAGTAGTACATACGTTAGAACTAAAAAGTAGTTCTATCTGTAAAAATAACTTCGATCTATAACTCGTTGCAATCTTTTTTTACATCACATTCATATATCTACCTGTAAAGAAAACATAATGCTTGAGAATCAATTCACCAAAAAAGTGTACACAAAGTTAAATCGGATTCGTCGTGCAAACACTAAATATTCATCACATTATTTCATTAGGCGATTGAATAATACAATGTATACAACATGCCATAATATAACTTCGCAATACAAACGCACTAAAATCGATAAATTAGAGAAACTTAAAACCAATGCGGGGCTAAACAAGTTAGAGTGCACATTCCCTTTTTGCAGATAAATACTTGTTAGAATGCCAAAACTAATTGAAATCAGTTTTACTCCGACTGCATCAAACCGTGGTAACGAGGCTCAACTAAGTTTGAGACAAAGTTAGCAAGTACTAAGTTTGAAGTGCCAAAACTAACCGAGTTTCCATTGAAACTGAGTTCAGCTAAATCGTGTCTCAGTTTAACTGAGGCTCAACAAAGTTTGAGACACATTTAGCAGATACTCAGTTAACCGAGTTTTAGTTAAACTGACACTTAACTGAAATTAAGAGCGCTTTTGGTTGCAAAACTAACTCTATGAGGTGAAACTTCTAAAATCTATGATATTTAAGCAAACAACTAGCATGATGAATTGATTTTATGGTATGACTGCCAGCATGCAAGTATTCATTACAGCATAGATACAAGATTTCTACTAATATGCACAGATTTCGCACAATTAAGGCACACTAATCTAACTTCTATCAGATGAATGTGGTGGATGTTCATTATAATTTCTTGGTTTTAACAGAGGTCTTACCTAGAAATAGTTTCATTAAACAAACAAAATTTCTGTTATCGGAATAGTTCAAAAGGTAGCATATAGTTTAGTTATAAGAAAAGGCATACCTGAATAAAGAAGCTGAATGCTAGCTTGGTAGCTATAGGCAAGAGCCAGATAAGGGTATACCTATACCAAGGTATAATGTATTTCAAACAAAATCTCATTTCAAATTGATTCTCTCCTTTTATGATTTGATTTTCATTCCGATTCAAACTCATTTAAAATCGTAATTGAGAAAAATCATTCTATATGTGCTCATATGTTCAATACACTTATTTGGATCAATAATTCAAATTCTAATTATTTCAAATAAAATAAAAATAGAATAAAATAGAAAGTTGAGGTTTAGGCTTAGATGTAGAAGCTCGAACGTCAAAATCAGTTTCAAAGTGTGTGCAAAACTTAAAATATGGATTATTTGAATCTACGGTTGACAATTTAAATCAGTTTTGATTTGAAGTTTGAACTTTATGATTTATGAATTAAATCATATTTTAAAAACCTTGTTGGAACTAATATAACGCATCAACTGATAAAATAGGTATTAAAATGTTCTGAAACTGCCTCATTTTTGAATTAATGCATTACTAAGTAATTTAATTTTTTTGGATAATAGTTGCTAGCATAAAGAACCACTTGAACTTGACTGCATAAGGTTACCAAGTTCATACCGAGATTCAGTGGCATCTGTATTCGTGTCTAAGTTGCATAGTTGACAGAAATATGATTATGATCACATACATAATCATAGTCACAACAACTGACAGCAAGTTGATCTAGTTGAATTGTTTACAGTTATGGATGATTTTAATCCCTTAATTATATTTTTGTTCATAATTAGAAAAGTAAGTTAGGTATAAAAGTTTTTGGCATTTAATATGATTGTTTGTGAAAAAACCACAAAGCGCTACGGATGATGGGCTAGATATATATTAGCAAATTATTAAATTACTAGTTTGGTATAACTAATGTTTAAAAATATACGGTTATGACTTAACAAACAGTTGTTTATTCCCTAAAAAAATTGAGATGGCGAGACTTCTTCATACTGTCCATTAATAGTCAATCAATCATTAGACAAAAAGCATCTAGCACAATGTTTAGGGATTTGGGTTTCAACCTGGATACTAAGTTACTAAAACATAAACAGTGAAAAATTGTAATTTTCTTTGCTCCAGACAATTTCTTTAAAACGACATCAGCTATAATTATACATTTTTATCATAGGTTTCACTACATTGACTAATTCGTTACTTATACCCAAATTTCATGAAACAACCATGGCTTTTGATTTTGTTCATATGGATACGCAAAAGTTAAAACCCACTAACCAACCATCATCATAACCATGTTTTGAAACTTACGTATTTTAAAATTTCAGAAAATACTATTCTACGAGGGAGTGAGATTTACTTCATTTAATAATTTGCTCTCTGCCTTGTATATGAAGATTTTGTTCTTGCTCATATTTGGAATGAGCAAGAACAAAATTATGTGAACTACAACTTTGTATTTCACACATTTCATGTGTACAGAGTTATTTTGTAAAATTGCCTTTGCTCCATCTGTAATTGAGCATTAATATATTTTGAACTTAAAAAATGTTGTTTACATCGATAGTAAGTTTTAAAAAGTGGTTATAATGATACTAAATTATTTTAACGTGTCTTTACCAAAATTTACCTTTTTTTCCAAATGTTTAATTTTGAACTGAACATATATTTTACATAACAATTAAGACCTGTACAAAGTAGTGTTCAAAAATTACATGCACTAACGTTATAACGGTAATTTGGATTTTAATTTTGGTAATTACTAGATGGTTCGAAAGCTATGAAGCATTAAGTTTTTTCAAACGTAGATTACAGTTCAGTGAAAATTATAGTGCAACTTTAATAATCGACTGAAAGTAAAATTGAATTGTAGCATGATATATACCTAAAGGAGGTCTAATAAGTTAGACTGTTGATTCTCAATTTGCAGCAACTGCTTACGAATCAAAGACAGATTATCTTCTTTATGCTTACCATAAAATTCATCAGAATTATCAATGACTAAATCAGAACTTCTATTACCATCAAATGCAACAACGCGTGATGCAGATTTCAACCTCCAAGCATTTTGGTCGATTTATCCAAAACAGCCTTTTGGCTTCAAATTTGGATACGACGTCGCTTTCCTTGTTGATCAAAAGCTTTTCCTTGCATGAATTTCTAGTTGTTGGTTTCAAATTTGCGATCTTATGGTCAACTGGGAACAATTTTCTTTCGTTGCTTGTATTTTTTGATTTTAACGGAAGTCAAAGGCGTTGCATTAGACGATGATGACCTGCTATATTTGTTCTTCCTTGAAGTAATAGGAAAAGAAGATTTGGTTGATGAAGAACCAACCGAAGAAACATGAAATCGCCCATCACTCGCACTTTCTGTTTAAATCAAGAGTTATTCAGCTTTTAGTATCTTTGATAATTTTTCAAAAGAAAATTGAACATAACACCTATTGAAAGTATAAGTTAATTAACTAATCCTGTTTTAATTATTTAGTCACTTCAACCCAAGAAATTGTAAATAATAACCATGTTTAATATCTTCTATTCACAACTTAAACATTTGTGAACTCATTTGAAATTATATTTTCTAGTATTGTGGAAATCACCAATGTAAGTAAGGAACGTTATTTTATAAATTATGCTTACATTTCGTCTTGTCCTTATATATGTTACAATATGTATTAACACATATGTTCTTACATCAATTTTACATACCATCTTTCATTTAAAGAAATCTAATTTTTTTCCTTCTTACCAAAATAAAATCAATGATGCAAAATATAAGAAAACCTATAATTTGTAACCTCAACGAAATACAGTTGATCTATATGAAACTTCAACCTATGTTTAGCATTTATAAACAGATATTTGCATTATTCAGTAGACTTTAGGCATTTCATTCATTGCTTAGTTACTTCGTTCCATGATTAATTACGATTTTTTTATAATATTGATAGTCATTTCATTCGATGCTTTATTACTCTGTGTCCAAAAGTAAAGTTAATCATGGTTGTAGTGCATTGATATTGTTAGCATGTTATGTTTGAGATCAACATGAGATTCTTTATTTATGAGTTGCAAATACCTCGTTTCTTTAAAGTTTAAATGTTGTAACTTATTTGATTTTCTATTTGTTGCTTGTTCTTAGGTTTTCTGTCTTTTACTTTGTTATTTTTTCTTAGCCATTCTATCTTTGCTTATTGAATTTATAGAAAGTACGGGCATTATGTATAATATAGACCATGAAATAATATTAAAAAAATTCGATATTATGCAAGCAATTGCACCTTCGAAAGTACAATGATGCTTCCATATACAAAGTTAACTCATAAGATTCAATTCTTGTAGTTCATCATCATATCTGTAAATAGGAATATCTAGCAATAATAAAGCGGGAGGGAGACCATTAGCTATTAATTATTCCATTATTAATCTGAATGGTTGTTAAATGTTTCCATATAACGTTATAAAAATATAATCCAGATATAGGAAATCCTTATACTTGTATATATATATATATATATATATATATATATATATATTGATACAACAATGGTTTAGTTCTTTAAACCATGTAAATTACCTCTTGTTTATTGACTAAGAATATAACTATAAAATACTTTGTGTAATCTTTGAACCTTACTTGTCCCTGTTACAAGCATTTCAATCATTAACCACATTTGGTTATATGTGCTTTCTAATCAAAACCTTGAATTACCATTATTTTTTGTTCATATATATTATACATGACGACATTTAGTTATAATTTTCTAATATGTTAATATAAACTTTAATAGAGTTGATTAATGCAAGAGTTGATAACATAGGTAGAAATGATCAGAACCTGCGTCTCTCTACAGTCAAAACATTCAGCTAATGAATAGAGAAGGAGAAGTAAAATTAATAACTAAGTATAAAATTCATATCAATACTACAATACTCTTCATATCTTCATTTGATTATGATAACATTTTATACATTTTATGATTTCTATGAATGTCGATTGAAAAGTGTATTTTGAAATAGCAATAAAGCTTATAGAAAGCTTTTGCATTTAATTTCATTATGTTTAACAAATATTAACTTTAAGGACTTTAGTTTTTGGATTAAATATTAAATTTGTAATGATCTTAACAAGATAAAATTATCATCCATCTATGACTTATTAATATAATCTTAACAATTTATGGTGTTTTCATGTGCCCGTTCTTTGGTTTCTCTATAGACAACTCTTAATTTTAGTTCAAGAGAGACATTCTCCATGCGTAACATTATTGCCATGGTTCCACTTTATGATACAGTATGTAATATTGATTTTCATAATCTATACCATTATGCAACTTTCTGCTAAAATGAAAACAAACAACAATAGTGTGCCATTATTTACAATTTATTGGCTATATTATGTTGGTGCAGACTAGTTTTCAGGAATTGGGGCAGCAGTTGAATGTGAAGTTCACATTTCAAGGCCATGTTTTAAAAAAAGAAAACATTTTTTTTTCCATATTTCACTAATTCAGTACTTGCACATACATATTTTAATTGGGTAGTCAAACTGGAGTATAATTAGTTATGTCTTTGGTTAGGTTATTCTTAGTGGGACTTCTATAAGCTAACGTCTATTCAAATGAAAAAAACGTAACTTATGGGACTATCCTTGTGAAAGATCATAAATTTATTGGCAAGAATCAACAAAAAATACGATTAAAATAAAATAAAAAAAAACCTCTTCTTTCTCTAGGTTTTGTAAACCTAACTTTCAGTACCAAACATAGTAATAATAAGAAATTCGGTAAATTAATCTACAAAGGTATCACAGCATAAACTATAAACTTCAAAACGAACATAGAATCGTAATTTTAACTGTTACATCATAATAAAAATAAAACTTATTTACCTAAAATCGGATTTTTAAAGAGAATTGATCAGGGTGCTGAAGTGCAACACCCCTCGTGATTCCATCTAATCTCAACCCTACCCTTCTTCGCACTCCATCATTTCCCACAGACTCAATAACTCAAATTTCAAAAACCCTATATTTTATTATTATCTGTGTGATTCGATGCATAGAGTGCATGGTAAATCATCAGAAGTTGGATCGATTGATAGGAAGAGAACCAATGATGTTCTCGATAAGCATCTCGAGCGGTCATCGCCAACAAATTCAAGGGTTTTGATTGGTAGCGGAAAGGATGAGAATCATATGTAATTGCCTTCTATTTTAAAGAAGAATTCCGAAGCTTTTGATTGTAAGGTGAACTGAAAATCGGATCTGAGATCTGTAGTTTGTTAAGGATGGGTTTACGGGGACATAAGATCCAAATGAATCGAAATTTGAGGGAAAATTAGGGTATTGTTGAGATTTCTATTGATTTGGGTTTTTTGTTAGGTTTGAGTAATTTTGAGAGAGGATTTAAGGTCATATTGTTAGCTACTTCTATGTGGAGAGGGATGGGAAAGGAAAGAAGGAAAGAAAGAAGGAAAGAAAAGCGGGGAAAGGTGAAAAGGAAAGAAGCAGAAGCGGCTAAGTACCCGCGCAGTGAAAATATGTTTAATGAAGTGGGAAGTGCTTTTTTTCCCACGTAGGAAAAGAAATAGCGTTTTTAATTTTTATACTATTTTTCTACGTACTTCAGACAACATACCAGCAGAAACACTAACTATCAGTGCTATAATAAGTTTGTTTTCTTGTAGTGTAAATGTAGTAAAAGTAAAATGTAAGAACACACCAAGATTTTATACTAGTTCAGAGTTACCCTACATCCAGTCCTGCATAATTCCTTGTATGGGTTTCTTTCAACTAGTAAATGCAAAAACAATCTTGATTCCGAGGCTACGAGACATGCTTTCTAGAATCTCATCCTTTGGGTAGACCCGCTTGGTTTTTGGGCCACAAGCACATCCACTAGATTTTCAGGCTACTAAGCACATCCAATTGATTTAATCGGGCTACAATTACACCTACTTTTATTTCAAGGATACCAAGGACACCATAGAATATAAGAGGATGACTTGATAGAGTTTACAGACTCAAATCTTTGATCTTGAATACAATTGATCCTATAACCCTTGAATACACTTGACCTTGAGAGAGATGAGAGAAGTCGAAGAGTATATGAAAGAGAATCAAACTAGTAATGATTGAATCTGATTCTGGTTGAATTTCGGTAGAGTTTTGATAGAAATTGCTTTAGAAATTGAGAAATTGAAAAGAGGATAGAAAAATAAGAAAGTAGTTATTGAAAAATCGTTTGGAAGACTGGTATATATAGGGAAATAACGGTCATGTTCATTCGCAAAGAGATACGATGAAAAGACGCTTCCATTCAAATTTTAGTTTTGAAATTATGGCTAGTATGTCTATATACTTGCGGAGGATATGTCGACATATCCCTTTGTATTTTGAAAAATTACTTAATAAAATTGTTTTGGATATATTAAGTTTTGTAAAATATTTTAAAACTTTGTACAAACATATAAACATAGTTTATACATATTTTAATTATATTAAAAGTTAATAAAACTTTATAAAATAGATTTTAAAGATTTAATAAGAATATTAGTATATTGTAAGTAATATATATAAAATCAGTATAGTTATAAATTATTAAAGTATAAACAATAATTCAATATATATATTTATATAAACTTAAAAAAACTAAAATAATGTCTTTATAAGTATAAGAGATTTTAAAATTATTTTGGAAATATTTTGAAAAGATTGTTATAAAAATAGGATATTTGAAAAAAAAAAAACAAAATTAGAGCAGGTAAGAGAGATCAGGAAAGTGCTATCAAAGTTTGACATAAATTCTATGACTCTATAACTTATCTGGAATATCTTAAAATCTTGAACTCTTCAACACTTATGAGTCTTCATTCTTGAAATCTTGAAACTCTATATCAACATCTTGAATCTACTTTTAATATCAGCATCTTTATGCTATACAGTCTTCTTAATCAATATTTGTCTAATAACCTGCACTATACACTATATATATCTTGATAAAACATTAGTAACTATATTTTATATAATGTTATATAGTTATTATCATCAAAACAAATACTTAAGGTACTAACACTTTTTCACCTCCTAGTTGAAGTAATGGCCCCCATTTCTGTTATCCACAGTAAAAGTTGCTATCTTTAGTGGAAGGAGTTGCAAGATCTCGATTTCACCTACTCTTGGTATTTATCATTTTCATTCCTTCATAGTTTACTTTTCAGTCTCTTTCTTTAAGCGCACAATGATTTGTAGCTGATTACGGATTTTATGTGAACATGATTATTTTGTTTAAAATATTTTATATGAAGGTATTTGTGTATCGTATCACATTATGTAATTAATGTATTTTTTGGTTGTTTGAATGTCATAGTTATATTAGTGATTGTTGGTTTCAAACCCAAAAATGTTAGTTATTATAATATATAATATATATGTTGTGAAGAAAATGAAATGAAAACTGAATGAGCCACCATTGCGAGGGAAATCTGCATAAAAAATTAACAATTTCTAGCAGCCGTTATTAAACTCTAGCGAAATATATATGGTGGCAAACAAAAAATGCTCTGAAATATTTTGCTGCAGTGTATAGTACTTTTTGGTAGCATTTTCCAGATGCCAATAAAGATTTTTGGTAGCATTTAGAGTGGAGATTACTAAAATGCAATAGAAAATCCTAGATTTTTAGTTGCATGATTTTTAATGCATTCCCCAAAAAGGCTACTGTAAGTTATGGTGGCAAATTTTGTGCGCCAACAAAAATACTTTTTGGTGTGGTGCTACCAAAATAAAATATAAAACCCCAATTCCTAAATCAATTCTTAATCCCCAGATCAAATACAAATCTCAATCTAAACTTAGAAGGAGAGATCAAGCAATCAGAAGGAAGGCTATGCAAATCTAAGGGAAACAAACAGAATTGGAACTAGACCTGGAGCTAAGGATAGAGGCGAGTGGGAAAAAAATTTGATTAAGCAGTTAAATCAATTAATTTTAAAATTATTTTCAATTTGATTATATTGCTACACATCTATATTAAACTATTAATTTAAAATTTATACCAATCAACCATAAATATATTTAATCTAATTACAAAATATGGATTAGGCTAGAATCATAAATTAGGCTAATTACTATTGTTAATGACACCAGGATTAGTTAAATCAAATTAGTTTAATGAATATATTAATCGCACGCATACAGTAAATGAAAAAATGGAAAAACCCGAACGCTAAGAAAAAAAATTAGAATAATCGACCGTGAGTACAATAGGTCGATGTGGGCCATCGACCTATGGTGCTTCCAAGTCGATCATCTAGCTTATAATTAGATTATTTTTGGATTTAGGGCTTCAGACCCAATTAAATAATGAAATTTGATGAATGCTGAGTTGTAGGGTGAATTTACTTCTTTAAGTGGATAAGATCCAGAAGATCCATAGACATAGGAAATTGGGAGGTGCGCTACGTGGAAATAAGAACTGGACTTAGTAAGATGTGGGCATTGTATTCACGTTAGTTCTCGTGAATGTTACATACGGGTGGGCACAGCACTAGCGGGAACACTTTCTGAGGCGGGCTCGGTCCTAATAGGAGATTCAGGTATGACACATTTTCTTATGTGACGTGGTACAAGTGGATGCTGGAGCTGGACAATAAGTGGTTATTGGAAACTTTACGATACTAGGTAGGAGCCCGATCCTTGAGTGATTCACATGCGGTCAATACCGGAGTAGTCAATAAGCGGTAGTTTGCCACTACGATCAAGAGATGAGTGTGGGTGCAATCGACGAGTCACTTTGGGAGAGTGATTTCATATTCTCCCTCTCTAGGCGGAGTGGAGTAGATAAGGTATAGTAGATCATGATTTAGCTGATCGATAGTGGGAGGTTTTGACCGGTAGATCTGACCCAGTGAATTAGATAACTATTCTTAGGTATATGACCTTAGGAATGCATTGTCACAATGTTTGCATACAAAGACACTTAGAGTTGATTTAGAATTAATTGCATTTAATTATTTTATCAATCTCATTCTCATTCATAGACGTATGTCTAACCCATTCCCCATTTCCCATTTTTCCCACCATAGGTGAACAGGGTAGTGGGTGACTAGCCTATCGTTGCTTTCAGACTATCGTTCTTGAAGTCTAGCTTTTCATCCGATCACTTATCATAGGTTTTCTATCAGTGCATTTATTTTGGTATTTTACTTCTGAGCGATTGCTTTTATGACATACTTTGATTTCGGGATTATGAACGAATATTTTATGAGACTGTGATAATATTATGCTTTGAGACTATTATTACTATTTTTATGAGATTATCTATTTACATACATCTAAAATTATGTTTCACCTATGATGACATTTGGATTAGATAGTTTTTCACTCATATTAATATCTTAGCCTCTATGACTTATAACCGATGATCCACATATCTTGATGTGACCAGTTTTACCCATTCAAGAGATGCGGGTTGTCATAAATGATCATAAATATATTTACTATATTATTGACGAAACATACTCCTCCAATCTTGATAACCTAAAGGCAATGTTCAGATTTGGATAGGGGCTGTGAGGACCCGGAATTTTTGGATATTTGAAATTGGAATATTTAATTGATTTTAAATATTTGAAAGTTAGTTTAACTTGAATTTCAAATATCACTGTCTGTTTGGCAAATAAATTTTTGAATTTAATAATTGGAAGTTGGATAAAATATTAAATCTGGAGTTTTAAGCTTGTTAACAATAGTTTAAAGGCTTATAAAATTTGTATTAACAATACTGAAGGTAATAGAAATTTTAAAAGCAAATTTAAAAGCATTTTGTCTAGTTTTAAAAATATATTGTTTAAATTGATATTCAAAAATAGCCTCCCGAGGCACAGTCTCGAAATTCGATGAAACTAGTCCCATTGGATCTGTAATAGTGTATTATTATCGGATTTCAAATTTTGTAGTGTTTGGAGTTATCACGAGGTCGTACGGTAAGTAAACGCCCAGAAATATAAATCAAAAATTCAGTATAATAATAAGGTCCAAAAAGCTATCTGCTCCATACGATCAAATTGGGCTCGAAACCTTTTCCATTGTATTCGTAATAGGGGGATAACATTACGAATGCTTGGCGGCACGCCTCGATAGGTGGTCAGGATTTTTAGCACAATTCCGAGACGTCTAAATTCAAATTAAAATTAAAAATTTATATTGTGAACAGTCAAAAAATTCACTGTAGCTTGTGATTCAACACGTATTTGCGTTTTCAAACACGTATTCTTCTTCGTGAAACATGCGTCTTCTTCTTCTTGTTCCAAATCGTTGCCGAACATCTTTGTATTGGAAAAAAGAAAAGAAAAACAAAAAGAGAAATAATAGAACAAGAGGAAAACGTTCTATCTTAGCAAAACAAGTTCGAAAATGGCCGTTCTTCTTCTTCTTTCTGTTCCAAATCAAAGCCGAGCCCCTCTTTTCGAAATCGAATTTTTTCTCAGTGATAAGAATTTTACATAGCAGCGTGCGAAATCACAGAGCCGCGTCTTGAAGGGTGGTCGAGAGATCGATTGTGAGGCAGTAGGGAGTGTGGCAGAATCGAGTCGCGACCAATTCACGACAAGGAGCTCGAGCATGAGCAAGTGTAGGTTGCGATGCGACCAGGGGCGTGAGTCGATGGGGGTTGGAATCGTGACGATGGGTGACGGTGGCTTCGTAGGCACCTAGGTTTGAAGTTTACTTCGATCGTGGCCATTGATTCATGGCAGTGATGGCATCTTTGAGCTCAAGAGGGTTTGGGTCGCAGGTTCGCAGTGAGGAGCCAAGGCTAGAGCTTCTGCTTTCGAGTGATTTCTGTGCAGTAAGGTTTCAGTTTTTTTGCTTTAATTCATTTCAATAAACATATATATAGTTTGAAGAAAATGTTATGAAATTATCTGCTGTTTTGTTAACTATAGAAAAATAAAATAAAAATATACCTTAATTTAGAAAAATTCTGTTTTTGATTTAATATATAGCTTGAAAGAAAATCTTTTTGTTTTATTAGGATTTAATATATATATATATATATATATATGATTTGGAAAATATAGGAAATTTAAAAATGCTGAAGAGTTTATTTAAAAATTGGATTTTTGAATCTATATAAGTTATTTTGTAAGTGTATATGTAGTTTTAAAAGAAAAAGAAAGAATAAATATACATATATATTTTCACTTGCTATTTAATTTTAAAAATAAGTATTTAGGTGGTTAACTTATTTAATTAGCACATTTTATTATTTTAGTCATTAAAAAAATAAATTTATTAAAGGAACATTATAAATAAATTCTTAGTTAATTATATTAATAAATGGTAATTAATTGTTCGATTTATTTCAAATACTAATAAGCCATATGCATGACGTTTTTACAAGGTCGAAAATAATCGAGAAATAAGCCGGAATGGAAATGTGATGCAAACAAAAATCAAATGTGAGTTAATCTCACTCATTTGGATTACGGTTAATTTAAATAGTTAAAATTTAAATTATTGGCCGATTTCTTGAATTGATGATGTGATATTATATATAATAGTGTATATATATATATATATATTGGAGTGATTGATTCCTACATTATATAGCGGATAAGACCCTATACACCCTGCATAATAGCGGATGACCCTTTATACCACGATATCCCGCCTTGAAGCGGGGTTAGTATTTTAAATTATTGTGCTAACATCTATGGATGCAGGGAAACAGGTTGGAGGGATCCAACTGGATTCCTCAAAGTAGTGGAATTTATTTTTTAATCTATTGTTTTATTTGATAATCTGTGATAGATTATATTGACTATATCAGTTTTGAAAATACTGAATTCTACGGTTTGACAGAATATATTTTGGGTATATTGAGATGTAATAGCCCGATATTTTCAACCATTCGCATCCGCACATGTCGGACTTGAATTGCTCACAATACCGCATTGTAAATAAAATTTGGCAAATCTTAGAATATATAGTAAATAAATAGTCACAGATCACAAACACAGAGTAAATAATAATGTAGCGGAAGTAAAAGGGATAGTAGTTCATGAAGCTACTATATAAAATAAGATACATCAGAGTTAAACAAAATACAACTGTAGAATAACAAGATACATCAAGTACAAATCAAAATAAATCACTAAAATCACTGAATACTGAAAGCAGAATATATGGCTGGATCTTCAAAAAAAGCTCTAACTCCAAGGTGAGTCTTGAATGTAGAATCACTCAATCTGACTCGAGCGTAAAGCAAAACCCAAAACACTCGAGTCAGGACATAAATACTTATGAACTATAAATCAACTCAAATGAACAGTAACAAAATGCATCAGTAACTTAAAGGATGCTTGGGATCGCCCATCCTCTAAGGATCCGTTAAACTATTTACTATATAGTAATATTGCGCTATTATAATAATGTCTATAGTAAAATAAACTTACTTTAAAATAGCGTTCTAGGCTTACCCATATCATCCTTCGCACATAATAGTCCCAGTAGTCCATCCAATATCATGATATCTCCAGATCGGGAAATTATCAGAGGATACCACACGGGCTACGGGAGAAAATAAACTCGTAGTAAGGCTCGCTATGGTAGGTGACACGGCACACAAGGCAATGCCAGGGTAGATATACCAATTACGCACACGGGCTGGTGGTAACGTAGCAGCCATATACGCCCACCTCGGAACACACTCCCAATCAAAATCGGAGGATGGCCATCTAATCAATCATAAGCAAGAGTATAGTATTGAAGGAATGTGTCCGATCAGAGGAGCTACCCCTTTTGGCCCGAGATCGCTCCTATTTTAGCAACCTTAAGCCAACTCACGGGAGTCGGGTTCACGTAATATACCTCAAGAACGTCGCCACCAACCTACTTCATTCTGGAATCTCCACCGCTTATACAGTTGCTAAAGTGGTTTTCAGAGTTGGCAGAAAGTATGACAACTTCCGATCCCGGTCTCTTTAACAACCAAATG
Organism: Allium cepa; assembly: GCA_030765085.1. Lineage (NCBI taxonomy): Eukaryota > Viridiplantae > Streptophyta > Magnoliopsida > Asparagales > Amaryllidaceae > Allium > Allium cepa. The sequence goes on from CM060931.1 coordinate 450,930,346, forward strand.
TTATTATTACACCATGGTCATTTCAAAATAGTTTATACTTCAAAAATCAAATCATTTCATTTCATAACTATATTCCTTTCAAGATAGTTTATACTTCGAAACCAAAACCATTTTTTACTTCAAAACTATATACAAATCAAAATATTTGTACTTTGAAACCAAAACCATTTTTACTTCAAAAATATATTCAAATCAAAATAGTTTATACTTCGAAACCAAATCCATTTTTTATTCCAAAACTATGTCCAAGTCAATACGATATCATTTCCAATACAAACATATATTCACCTTTCAAAAATCATAATATTTCAAAGTTATAACTCTTTCGAAACCAAAATACTTGAAATCATTAAATTTTGAAAATCATAACATTTCGAAATCATACATTTGAAATTTTCAAATTTATTGAATTAAACTCAATTTTCAAATTTCCAATTTAATTAAATACAAATCATCAGTTTCAATTCAATTCAGTTTTCCAGCAAAACTTTTCAAATCTTATAAATTTCAAATATAGATTTGATCTACAAAATAAACCATCCAATTTTAATATATTTCCAAACTTTAACATCCCACATTTCAAAACTAAACTTTTTAATTTCATAAATTCATGTCTCAAATTTAATTTCATTATTATTTGGTTTTGAAATATTCATATCATAAATCCAAATTGTTTAAATAAACTTAAATTACAATTAAAATGAATATCTTTTCATACAAATATAAAATTGAAATATTCATTTATCAAAATCAAATATCATTCCAAATTCACATTCTTTATCAAAATAAAGATTATATCATTGAAAACCATTTCGAAATCATTAAAGTATCATATCCTTCAAAACCACATTATCAAATAATTATTTGAATTCAATTTCAAATATTCAAATTTAAATATCATTTAAAAATCAAATATGTCATTCATTTAATATTTCAAATATCATTACAAAAATACATTTCAAAATTCCATTCAAAAATTCATTTATCTCATTTGATTTCATTCAATTTAACACATGACCAAGTAAACCTTATTTAAATTCAAATTCAACGTAAATTCCTTAAAATTCAAATTTAAATGTTAAATTATTCTAAACTCCTTATATTTCACAAATAATCAATTCTAATAGTTAAATCATTTAACACTTTAAAATATAACACAAACAGTGTTAAAATCTATAACATTTCAAAACATTGACAAAATATAGTAACGACAGCATTTATAAAGTGCTATCGTAGCTTATAGTTTCCAAAATGGTTAGTTCAAGAATAACGGCATTTATAAAATGCCGTAATAGATATTTAGTTATTTCAAACATAGTTACGTTCAAAACAATAGCATTTAAAATGTTGTCATAAGACTACAACATTTTTAGGATACTATTAATAAAATTTCAGATTTTATTCTAACTTCTCAAAAACATAAAACTACAATTCTTATTATTTAAATTTATAAATCATATTTCTAGACTTCAAATTTTCATATTTAAATCATTTTAACATGTGATTTATCATAATAAAATTTTAAAGTCAAATGTTCAATTTTTAAGACTCAATTCATTTATTAAGTCAAAATTTCACTGTTTATTAACTTATAAATTAAATAAAACTTGGAATTTTACTTTAAATATCATTTCAAACTTTAAATTTAATTTCCATTATTTAGTTAAATTTTTAAAATAAAATTTAAAGTCAAAAATCACATTTACTTCAAATTTACATACTTAAATTCACAAATTCAAAACTTAATATTTAACTTTCTTAAAACCATAAAATATTTTTTTTAAAGTGGAAAATAGGTACAAGGACAAATTTTCATAAAAATTTAGGCTGAAGGACAACAAAGTTTCATTTTTAGACTGAAGGACAAACTTTGAAAGAAAATTAGGCTGAAGGACAATGCTAAATTCAACTAGTATTTTGTACAATGTAAAAATGGATGTAATGCTAGTTATAATTAGCATTTTATATAGTGTTTATACTGTACAAAATGTTAGTTGTATTTAGCATTGTCCTTCAGTGTAATTTTCTTTCAAAGTTTGTCCTTCAGCCTAAAAATGAAACTTCGTGTCCTTCAGCCTAAATTTTTTTTCAAATTTTGTCCTTGTGCTCAATTCCCTCTATTTTTAAATCAAATTCATACTTTTAAAAATACATATTTTAATAAAAATCATTTAAAGTTATACCACGGAGTCTGTATATAATTTTCTAACCTAGGTCAAGTGATACAGATATATATCATTTCAATCCGCAATTTAAAAGAAAACCCGGGTTCTATCATTTCAAACCCGTACTCCCAAGTCAAATGAAAATAAATAAAAATCGCTCAGGCCTATCATTTCAGCCCATAATAATTTTTCTCTATTCTAAAGTCCGTTCGGGTATGTATCATTTCAACCCATAGTGATTCTATTCTATCAGGGAACTTGCAGTGTGGTCGTAAATAAATAAACAGTATAAACAATGTAAACTAACATGTCAATGTCCCAATATAATGTCATATATCAGGTGATAATTATCTATTTTAACATGGTAATAACATGAAATAACATATCATATAATCATCATTAACCTGCATAACATTTTAATTACCAAACACTTGTCATCCATTTACTATTTCATAAATATGTCGGAGTGAGAAAAACTCACCTTTTCAAGCTGGAGTTAGCAAGTCAAACTACACGAATGAATTACAAAAAAACATGATATGGCATGACACAGCACGACTATGGATTCAAATGATTGGAGAGAGCCAAGGTATGATCTTGTAAACAACCAAAACAACAGACAATGCAATATAACATATGAATATATTTAACACAAAACGATGTAGAAACAAATTGAAATACGAAGCAATAATGAACAAGATAAATTAGACCTTGCTTCAACAACTCCAATACTTGGTCTAGGGACTCTTTAGCTTGGCCTTGATGTGATATAGCTCAGGTTTGGGTCAGGTATGGCACGGCAACATGTGGAGATGAAGGTATAGTGAATAACATGGAGCATGCACAAGGACAAGGCAATATATTGGAGTTTTGGGGACATTCTTGACTTGGCCATGGGAAAGTAGTGGCTCGGCCATACTTGTGCAGGTCTGGAAAAAGGTCATGTGGCAGCCACAGGTGATGTAGATGATGGTGGCGGCGGCTAAGGGGGTGGCAAAAGTGATAGGTGAAGGGTAAGTGAAGAACTAGCTCGGTTAGGCAATGTTTGGAAGGGTTTTTATGCAATTTTGTGGTGCTAACTTCAATGGATGGGCACGGCTTGGTCATGGTCAATGGAGGAGGAGTGTTTGCTGCTGAAGATGGTGGAGATGATGGAGGTAGAAGCTAGCTGCGCAAACATGTTAAGAGATCAAGCAAAATAAAGTAGAAAGAAGAGAAAGAAAAATAGAAAAGAGGTAGCCATTATCATTTTTTTTCTCTTTGATGTTCCGTGATTTTTCGTCTGATGAGAATATGAGAAACACGTGAAAATGAGAAGAAAAGGTCATGGCTTCAGCAAAGAAAGTGGACGGCTAAACAAGGGATTGAAAAGGCAAGAAGAGAAAAAGGCAAAGACAGGAAAGGTCACAGGAAAATGGAAAGGTTTTTGCCTCTTTGTATTTCTAATTCTTTTAAATCAAAAATAAACCAAATACAATTTCAAAAATAATAAAATACTGAACAAAATGAAATAAGAAAGAAAATAAATAAATAATTTAGGGAAAAATATAAAATAAATAAGAAAATAGCTTAATAATTGAAACTAGACTTTAAAAATTGAAAACAAAATACAATAAGCATTAGAAAATTATAATAACACTTATAAAATATTTTTAAAATAAAATATATTCATAAGTCATATATACATATATACACAAACTAGAAAAAACAAAAATATTATTCGTATAATTGAAAATAAACAAATTTTGTTTAATAAATCAATTTATACACAATATTGTAAAAAGCATAACTTTCGCATATAAATCGTATTTCAACGAAACGAAAAGCAGTATTCTTGAAATTTAATTTATTTTCATAATAAAAGATAAAATTCAAATATTTAAATTTTAAATTCAAAAGTCAAAATTTGACCATTTTGACCAAAATTCACTTTTTGGTAAAATATTCAATTTATACAGGTTTGAAATTCATGTACAAATCAAAATTAATATTTAAAATAATAAAATTATTCATTTTAATAAATAAAATAAAGTTTTATCCATAAGTAAAATAAAGTTTTTAAATAAGGAATTCCAATTAAAATAATCATAATATACGATTAAAATAATCACAAAATACAGGGTTGTTACACTCTCCCCTACTCAAAAATTTTTGTCCCCGAAAAGGAATGAGGTATGAGAAAACATAGAAGAAGATAGAATGAAATATGATTAAGACAAGATGACAGGAAGATTGAAATTTTACCTGATAACTGTTGTTATAGGTAAGTTTAAAAAGGTGGAGATGATCTTTCCATGATCCTCCAGAATCAAGAACACAAGCACGAAAAAGATCTTCGAGAATCTGATTCACTCTTTCCGTTTGACCGACGGTCTATAGATAGCAACCAGTGCTCAGATTTCAAAATGAGTACAAAAGATTATTAAAGATTATAAAAAGGTTTCTAAATAGACTGGTATAAGCAATAGCCTCCCCATTCTGTAGCAAAATAAGGGAAATAAGGACAACCAAAAGATAGTTTAAGAACAAAATAAGATAATAAATTTGAAACAATGAAAATTTCAACTTAAATTGAAAATTAATTTTACATAAGTTAAATAAATCTTAATCATCTCTAATTTCATTATCTTATTATCCAATTATCTTAAATAAACAATCTTTAAAATCATGGATTTGAAAGAAAAATCATTTAATATACTCAAAATGTACTTAATAAAATTTAATTCTTCCTTATTCCTAATTAAAAATTTAAATTTATTCCTCTCAATATATTTTATCACCTATGTTAAATATATTTACACTTATTATAACCACCATAAATTTATTCTTAGTTCCTTAACATCATTTTATATTGTAAATTATTCCATTGCCCTATTTCTTTATTTAACTCTGTAACTCTTTTTATAACTAAAATTTAAGTGTATAACATTTATTATAGCCACTCAAATTTTATTCATAAAATCTTTTTATATTGCATATTATCCTATTACATATTCAACTTCTGAAAATTAAGGTAAGTTATAATGGAATGAAATTGTCTATCATACAAATAAAACTTTCTAATTTAATCATTTCAAGCTTGAATATTCATCCAAATCTTGAAATTATACTTGAAATTATCTTTCAAGATAAAATTTAGGAATTAAATTTCCGATAAATTCCAAACTATTTAGAGATAAATAAATGCACATATATAATGTGTGTATATATATCCTTTCAAATTTAAATCGTATATCGGCATATGTTATAAATCCAGTCTTATTTTAGAAACTCAAATCAATTAAATTTCCCAAAACAATATAAATCAGTCCTATTTTAGAAATTCAAATCAGTTAAATTCCCCAAAACAAAACTGTAGCAAGACTACAGAACGGTCTCTTCACTTTGAAACTCAAAAATGAATATCGATGATGCTGCAGTCATCACTGAAGTTATTTTCCAGCAGCAAAGAGAAGAGCACTAATTTTAAACTTTAAAATTCTTTGGAAACAAATTTCTATTAAAAAACATAATAAATAATATATCCTTTAAAACTTTAGACATAAGGTTTGAAATCCATCAGAAATTAAATTCTTGAATTCTTGTTTTATATTCATTTTAAATTTCCAAATAAATTTATAACCATCTTTATAGTTCCATTATTTATATATAAAATAAGAGATAATGATATATAAGATCAAATATTATCTCTTAACAACCAATTCAATAAAATCAAAAAAAAATATAGTATAGTTACAAAATTTATTTCATTACTAAATTTGAAAAACATATTGTGCCAGTTTGCTCTGTTCAAGTGTTTTGGAAATCTTATCGATAGCGTTGATCAGACGAATCGATCAGCTGCTCAAATCAACATCAACAACTCAAACAATACAATGTATAAAACAATTTAAATATTAGTTTACAAATACACTTCAATAATGATTGAAGATAAGTTGGAAACAAAGATAAGACGATTAAACAACAGAATAGGAAGATGGATGAGCTTGTATAAATCACAGGCAACCTTAACCGGGTCAACCGTGACTTAAAGAATAAGATCGATGTGAATTTCTTGGGTAAATCAACATTCGATCTCAAGATATGGAGTTCGGAATTATAAGAGATACTAGCATCTAACTGAGGATATAAAATATCTGGTGAATCGATGCTGTTGTAAAGGAGTTTCCCCCTTTACACATAAATTTGAGATTGACGAGACCACCGACTCATTATAAAGATCTTTCAAAGTGGAGTTATGGGATTCTCCAGAATCAAAAGAAGATAAATAGTGAGGGACACGAATGGATTTTGGAACCGCAGGGAACGTTCCAAAATTCAAAGGAATCGAGTCAAAAAGGAAGAGATTTAAACTCGAATGAAAGTGATTCTGTAAATACATTTACCTTGTATACTGAGTTTTGCCTAGAGCTACCAAAGCTTTGATACCAAATATAACAACCCCATATTTTCAACCATTCGCATCCGCACATGTCGGACTTGAATTGCTCAAAATACCGCGTTGTAAATAAAATTTGACAAATCTCAGAATATACAGTAAATAAATAGTCACAGATTACAGACACAGAGTAAATAATAATGCAGCGGAAGTAAAAGGGGTAGTACTTCATGAAGCTACTATATAAAATAAGATACATCAGAGTTAAACAAAATACAACAGAAGAGTAACAAGATTCATCAGGTACAAATCAGAATAAATCACTGAAATCACTGAATGCTGAAAGCAGAATATATGGCTGGATCTTCAAGAAAAGCTCCAGCTCCGAAGGTGAGTCTTGAATGCAAAACCACTCAGTCTGACTCGAGCGTAAAGCAAAATACAAAACACTCGAGTCAGGACATAAATACTTATGAACTGTAAATCAACTCAAATGAACAATAACAAAATGCATCAGTAACTTAAAGGATGCTTGGGATCGTCCATCCTCTAAGGATCAATTAAATTATTTACTCTATAGTAATATTGCACTAATATAATAATGTCTACAGTAATATAAACTTACTTTAAAATAGCGTTCCGGGCTTACCCATATCACACTTCGCACATAATAGTCCCAGTAGTCTATCCAGTATCATGATATCTCCAAATTGGGAAACTATCAGAGGATACCACACGGGCTACGGGAGAAAAACAAACTCATAGTAAGGCTCGCTATGGTAGGTGACACGGCACACAAGGCAATGCCAGGGTAGATATACCAATTAAGCACACGGGCTGGTGGTAATGTAGCAGCCACATACGCGAACCAAAGGAGCTCCTGTTTTAGCCACCTTAAACAAACTCACGGGAGTCGGGTTCACGTAATATACCTCAAGAAAGTAGCCACCAACCTACTTCATTCTGGAATCTCCACCGCGTACGTAGTTGTTAAAGTAGTTTTCGGTGTTGGCAGAGAGTATGACTACTTCCGATCCCGGTTTCTTTAATAACCAAACGTTATTGTAACGCTGTGGTCATTTCAAAATAGTTTATACTTCAAAAATCAAATCATTTCATTTCAAAACTATATTCCTTTCAAGATAGTTTATACTTCGAAACCAAAACCATTTTTACTTCAAAACTATATTCAAATCAAAATAGTTTGTACTTCGAAACCAAAACCATTTTTACTTCAAAACTATATTCAAATCAAAATAGTTTATACTTCGAAACCAAAACCATTTTTTTATTCCAAAACTATGTCCAAGTCAAATTTCCATTTCAAACATATATTCACCTTCAAAATCATAATACTTTAAAGTTATAACTCTTTTAAAAGAAAATTATTTGAAATCATTACATTTTAAAAATCATAACATTTCGAAATCATACATTTGAAAATTTCAAATTTATTCAATTAAACTCAATTTTCAAATTTCCAATTTTATTCAATACAAACCATTAGCTTCAATTCAATTCACTATTCCAACAAATTTTTTCAAATCTTATAAATTTCAAATATAGATTTGATCTACAAAATAAACCATCTAATTTTAATATATTTCCAAACTTTAATATCCCATATTTCAAAACTAAACTTTATAATTTCATAAATTCATATCTCAAATCTCATTTCATTATTATTTAGTTTTGAAACATTCAATTCATAAATCCAATATTGTTTAAATAAACTTAAATTACAATTAAACCGAATATCTTTTCATACAAATATAAACTTCAAATATTCATTTATCAAAATCAAATATCATTCCAAATTCACATTCTTTATCAAAATAAAGATTATATAATTAAAAACCATTTCAAAATCATTAAAATATCATATCCTTCAAAACCTCATTTTCAAATCATTATTTGAATTCAATTTTAAATATTCAAATTTAAATATCATTTAAAAATCAAATATGTCATTCATTTATTATTTCAAATATCATTACAAAAATACATTTCAAAATTCCATTCAAAAACTCATTTATCTCATTTGATTTCATTCAGTTTAACACATAACCAAGTAAACCTTATTTAAATTCAATGTAATGACCTGTAAAATTCGATGGTTTAAAATGAGTTAATTTAATAAGATTTTAATTTAATTTGGAAATAAATAAAGTCTTAAAATTTATATTGGAGCGAATGTAAAAAAAAAATTGATGAAGCAATTGTATTTAAACGTTAATAATATAATATTTATATGGCAATGAATTGAAATAATATAAATTGTCGTACTTGGTTATAGATTTAAAATAAGAAACCAATAGAAAGTTTGAACTTGTGAAATATTAATGAAAATATTAACTAGGATGGAATTCATTTATATAATGATGAATAGTGAAATGGTTACATTTGGTTTTAAAATAGAAAAGGAGTAAATAAAAGTAACTGTTGAGTAAATCAATGAAATAGTTGAAGGTAAGTAATTACAATGAGTGTTGTTGATGATAAACGTACTTAAATGGTAATAAATTGAAAATAAGGAAACAAAGGCATATATTGGATTAATGAATGAATTCATGGAAAAACATCAATGTCCTATAGGTGATTTATAATATTGTTGGAAGTGAAAACTTATTAAGTATGAAACCAAGAAAGTGAATTAATTAAGAATATAATTAGTAATTAATATACATACTTGGCAAATATAACTAAATAGTATGAAATAAAGCATGCATTTATGATATGAAATATAAGTCAATGTTAATTTCACCTATAAATGTCAATTTATTGAATAGCAGGGTTTTAAATCAAGTAATGGATTTGTTAAAGTTTCAATTGATAATTTATAAAATTTAATGTGAAATTAATTGCAGTTAAGTGACCTAATTTTGCTGTTAGGATAAATTGATTTGTCCTAAAGGATTGTTAATTCCAGAGGATGTAACCAATGTTAATTTCATTCATAATATAACAAGTTGGATTTATTGTAATAAATGGAATTTAATATTCAATCATTTTAAATTAAGATAAATAGGGATATTAATGCAATATGATATAGACCATGATAATTGTACCGTAAATTGGAATTGATTGAATAGCTAAATCTGTGCATACCCAATTAATTGAAACATATGGTAAAGTTTTAATTGATTGAAATTAACAAATTGGAAATTAAATTCAACTAATAATAATTGATGAAATAATACGCAGTAAAATTGTAATTTGACATAATCGACGACAGGTAAGAAATTTTATTTCAGTCAATTGTTAATAGGTTATAAATGGGAGTAGATTTGGCTTATTGTGATAACTATTAATTGTTTGCCTATGTATATAATTTAGTAAATTAGATCTAAATCCATTTCATTAAAACGTAATTAATCACTACGTTGGTATAAATTTAGTTGATTACCGGAAATATTAGGGAATTGGATTTTACAGTAATGTAGAATTTACCTATAAGATAATGATTGACTGAATTTAAAAGAATGGAAGTAAAAATTTTAAGTTAATTGAAGTATAAAAAAAATTCAATAATTGAATTAATGGCAGTAAATGAAATTTAACACTAAATTATTACGTTAATAGAAAGTTAGATGGAATGTAAGAATATTATAGTAATAGTTTGCAAATTCAATGTAAAATTTTATCCGTTTAAGAACAGTGAATTAAATAGAATGAAAGGTTGAACAAAGGTTAACCAGATTTTAGAGTAGTAATGAACATAATAAAAAGAAGGATATACGTTTCTTTACTAAATAAAAAAATCATATGTTTATTTATTTGAAATGATGGTAGCTGAAAAATTTATTACAGAAATAAGAAATTAATAACATTTGGCTTGTACATAATATTTCCGTAAATAAGTTAAATTACTATAAAAAGGAATTCAATTGTCTCATTCATTTTTACCTTAGAAATCAATGACAATTAATATGATTGGAATCTTTTTAAAGTGGGAAGGCGTTAATTGTAAACATATATTGAAATAAATTAATTCATTTCATGTTTCAAAATTTAATGCTAGTTTACTACATATATGTTTATACCTAAATTCAAACTTATGTTTTAGATCAAAATTTAATGCTAGTTTATATTAAAATCTCATACGTTGTTAAATTAAATGATAATAGGAGATGATAAAGGGGTAAAATAGATTTACACTTGACTATTTCCTTTCCAATTAGACTTTATTAGATTTTTATTGCAACATAACTTACCTTTCCATCTTCATTTTTCTGACTTACTCTTACATTCATTGCCTCTTTATGTGGATTATTTTCATACATTTTATTTATGAATGTAAACTATAAGTGGCGATAAAGATGTACATATATATTATGCACCTGTTTATATTACCTTGTTTATGCTATCTTATTTCTGAATATATGTTAATGCATTCCTTGTAAAACATTCAATTAAAATGTTAACATGTTGTTTAATTTCCGAAACGTCATTTCATTTATTTCTAATTAATAGCAGCCTCTCTTTTCAAATCTGTTTGTCCCTAAACCTAACTCTAACATTATAAATACGATATGATGCAAATGAAACCCTAGCCTCCATTTTAATCTTCTTCTTCTTTTTTTTCTTTTTTTTTCAAATCTCGTTATTATATCTCATTTTAATTTTTCCTTCCTCTTCAAATATTCTTCTTCTCAAATTTTATTCTATTTCAAACTTTCTTCTTTCTTTTCAAATCTTGATATTCTCTACAATTTTCAATTATTCTTATTTCAATCCTTTTCTTTTTCAATTCTTCCTTTTCAAATCTTTTCCAAACCTTTTAAAAATTACATACATAAATACACACACACATATATATTAATATAATAAGGAGGGAAATTAAAGTAAATCAAAATAAAAGAAAACTAACGGGACAAAGCTTGCAATCAAAAAGAAGACTAAGGAAACGTAGAGCGAAGCTATTGATTAGAAGTCTATTTTTTTCAGATTCGTATAAAGGTGAGTGTTTTAACCCACTCACAATTTCTAAAATTTCTTATGTTTGTTAAATTGATTTATGATGTGTTTAGAAATTTATTTATAGCTGTTTGGCATATATTTCATCATTATTGTGACGATACGAATTTTTCGCGCTCGAAAATCGACATCCATACTTCATATCGTATTCGAATGTCATAGATTCGACCGTTCAAATCCGATTCGCCGGAGCTTATAACAACATTAAGTAAATAACACAGCGGAATAAAAGAATAATACATTGATATACAGCTTTGATACAATATCTGATACAACAGATGATCCAATAGATATCAATATACATGAGAGATATGATACAATAAAAATAGCAGCGGAAAAGAAAAATAGATAACATCTAGCAGCGAAACAATATAACACCGAGATAGTCTTCAAGGAAGGACTCCAAAAACCACAACTCCATTTCCAAGAACCAATCCAACAATAGCTCGAACTCCTAAAAATGATGCACATAGATAAGCAAGTGCAGTATGATCCAAAGACTGAACTAACTCCAAATAATCCACTACATCTGACTATCTGAAAAACCCAACACTAAACTGCTCGTGTAGAAAAATTTTGAGCACCCAGAGTTTAGGAAAAAAACAATAAACTCCGGATCAGTCATGGGACTGGTGTGAGCAACAAAAATAGTTTGTCTTTTAAAACAATCAACAAAAGATTTTAAAATTATTTCGCAATGCCTTTGGAAATGAAACTACCATAAGACCTTCCGCCACACACACAATGCAAACGAAGAATTGGAGGAGATTTCTTCTTATGATAGTCAAACATGCTTGATACGAAATTTCCTTGATATTATTACTATAAGTGCAAAGTGTAGGAAAATATTTCGAAAGTAGAATATAAATCTTAGCCAACATACGACCATTATCGTATGCCTACTATAGCTACTATCTAAACAGTGAGGCGCCACCATAAGTAAATGGCAGGTTCTACAACTAATACTGTACAAGGCACGTATTGTTTCTTTGGATTTCCAACAAATGGTCAGGCCAAGGAACTTCCCATTGCCACATGAGAACGCCTTTGGAAGGACGTCCCCGAGAACCTAACCGGATCTCTGCCAACACAAGGCCGGGTTACCCCTAACTGGGTAACTACTGACACAAGTATGCCATCTCCCGGTCGTAACCAACCTTTATCCGGGGCCCAACAACAAATCACAAAGTAATATATATCTGCGATATCAACATAAGTTAAGTATCTGGGCTCCATACCATGATACCACTTCTATCCAGAAGGAAATGCACATACCCTAAGGGGTGCTACCCAAAATAACCTTGCCGCATCTTTCCTGTTTCGACCATTTCGGGGTGTGAGGTCCGACGAAGTCTCGTCCACAAAACCACGCTTTATACAAAAGCTGTGCTTTGGGTCAACAAATGATCATAGAAATGATCACAAAGATAAATGATCAAACAAATGATCGTATCACAAATGATCAAACAATGATCATTTCACAGCAACACTCAGCATGTCACATTACCAAATTGGGAATATATCGCTGATAACCATCAACTACATAACCTCTGAGCTCGTACGTCTCAGAGAAGGGTGTTAAGCTAAGAGAATAAATTCTCCACCACCAACAGAAATATATTTGGAAAAAATCAGCTTTATATCTCAAGTTGTAATGTCAGGCATAGCAATCCATACAAGTCTGTTCTGGGTTCGAACAGAACCGAAGGCACTTTCGAAGAAGTCCTTGCAATCCGGGTATTCACAATCCCGATCGGATTTCCCATCACTTAGGGAGTCTCTATACCGGCGCGACTCGGTGCAGAGACAATCGATAGGTCATCCTATCGCTCTCGCAAATACCCGGTCTTCACCACCGTTCTTCAAATGCTATCCATAACGTCGAATCACATATTCGGAATGGGTTATATGACACAAAGGTCCTTTCCCGGTTAAACCGAATAGTGAGCGAAAATATTTTTAAAACATATGGACATGGGATTTCAATTAAGTCACAACTTAATAATTCAAAACTTTCTTTTCAAATGGTTTAAACCAATTACCATTTCAAATCTTTAACAAAAAGATTTATTTCACAAAATTCCATTTACGGATTTCAAAACAATTTCCATTTCATTTGGATTAACTCATAAAATCTTTAATTAAAGATATCTTATAGCTTTCAAACCGTTCCCAAATATTCACTTTCAAAATTCATTTCCAAATATTAATCAATAACTTGGTAAACTATTTCAGTTTAAACTTGAAATCCCTTTTTATATAATTTGAAATTCCTTTCTCCAATGAAAGCCTTTTTATCATTTAGAAACAACAGTCTTATTTCGAAAAACCCGATTTCATTTATACAAGTTACAATCTTTGGGTAATTCAAATTTTCAAAAATAATACTTTAAAAATGGTTTAACTCATAATGACTAGTATAACATCGTTAATCCCTAGTTTCAAATTACAGAATTCAATTTCAATATTGAATTCAAATTTAAATCGAAGTATTTAAATTCTAAAACTTAATCAAGTAATTTAAAAATAAATTTTTATTTTGAAATTCCATTCCAAAAGCTTTTCACATTTATTCCGATTCCATTTCCAAAACATTTGAATTTAAAAATTCAAATTTTAAACTATTTCAAAATCTATGACTTAATCGATTTCCTCGTGAAATCCATCATTGTGTGTGTATGGTGTGGTCCAGGGGTTTAACACAATAGTGCAACATTATTCAATCATCATAGATCAGAACACAGAAATATAGTTGATAAGCGATATAACTATAAAGCTTATCGCCCATTCACAGATTATATACAAATGTAAATAAATGAATAAATTATACATAGTCACAGAACAAAATATCACAGATCAGATAGGACAACCAATCAAGGCATTTCATATAATACAATCATTTATAAGTAAGGTCTAAACATTCACAGGTAAAATTTATTAATCAACTGATTAATCTAGATAAGATGTATTACTTGTCATAAATCCTGGTTACTTAACATAAGTTAATTTCAAATCATCTGAGATAAATTTCCCTTTAATTATTGACTAACCATCCTTAATTTATGAATCAACTGATCTTTAATTTCTAAATTTATCTTAGTTAATAACCTTTATTAACGATTAAAATTTCTTTAATCGTTTTGCTAAAGAAATTCACTCACATGGATCATTATTGATTATAAATTGAATAACCGTTAAGAACACATTAATCAATTCTTTTATTTATTTCAAAACATCAAATTAATCACTTCTTAATTATCTTTCAGATCAATTCATTTATCTTAATTTATTATCAATTAATAACCTTAATTCTTAATTAATAAAACTTAATTAATCATTTATTTATCACTTATCACTTAATTTAATTACTTAGTTAATTAATTATTGAATTTTTTTAGTTAAATTACTTAATTAACTAATTCTCAATTATTTATTTAATTAATATTAAACTTTGTAAAACAAAATGCTTAAAGTGTTTATTGGGTTAATTCACTAGAAAAATGGACCCATGTTACACCCTGTTTACTTGAGTAAGACTCAAGGTTTTTTTTTCATCCCGTTTTCCCAGTCCTTCTACTCGTATACTTCTTATTCTCTCATTTTTTTTCCTAAGTTTAAAACTTTAATTGCAATAGTTAAAAACATTGAGACCAGGTAACCACTCACACACTCGAGTGCCTATACCAAAAATCACGAGCCTGCCCCGAGCCCTTTTCTCTTCCTCCCCCGTACCCTGCTTCTTCTTCTCCTATTTTTTTTTCTTTTTTTTCTTCAGTTCATAAACGTGCTGATACTCCTCGCGCCACCGTGCACGTGCACGGAGCGCCGCCACGTCTCCGGTGCCCTTCGACACCTCCCACAAACCAAAATTTGACCCCTAACTCGAAATCGAATCTCAGTATTTCGAACGAAAGTCGAAATCGAAATATGCCTATTTGCTTGACCCTTCAGCTCGAACCCACCGAACAAAATTGCTTCGCCGCCACGTCTCCGGTCACCAGAA
The DNA here is from genome assembly GCA_030765085.1 of Allium cepa. NCBI lineage: Eukaryota > Viridiplantae > Streptophyta > Magnoliopsida > Asparagales > Amaryllidaceae > Allium > Allium cepa. The sequence goes on from CM060931.1 coordinate 450,945,869, forward strand.
AATTCATGACTTCGGCCTTACCACGTCATAACTCCATACTACCCTTTACCATTGTCGCGTGCAGCTCGGTCACTCCTAGGTGGTGAAGTCACCTTGCTTTCGACCCACTGCAAAACTCCTTCTTAAACCCTACTTTGGGTTCGAATGGCAAATCCCTTCATTCGAAAAAAAATTCAACAATTTTCTCGTGATAGCTGAAGCTCGAACAAGCTTCAAACCCAATTTCAAGGTTTAAAATTGGATCGTTCACCAGGAATTTAGAAAAATGCACATTGAACAAAATTTCAAACTACTCTTGAAACACTCCCTTAAAAATCTTCATTTTTGTTTTAAAAATCATAGATTTTAGTATAGATTCAGATTATAATCTTGAATTAATATTTTGCAACATTTTATTTTTTGTCAATATTAGTGGAATACCTGTAAACCAGAGTTACAGTGATGATAATCCACTGCATATTTTGGTAAGCTTTGAAAAATCTTGTTTTAAGGATTAAAACATCTTGATTAAACGGAAAAAAAAACCAAAGCTTGACAATGTTTAACAGCAAACAACATTTGGGTTTTGAAACAAATATATGCCCTGTAAAAAATTTTGGCAGAGAAACACTAAACATCCAACCTCATATGCACTGAAGCATATTCAAAACAATTAATAGATGAAGTTTGAACTGTCTTCAAATAAGTATAAAACTTTCAAAGATTAGGTTTACTCACTATGTCATGAGAAGAAGAACAGAGACAGTGCTTTTTGTTTTTAACCTGAAAACTTTGAATCATTGCTTGTATAGTGTTGTTGAAGTTTTGTTTTAGTTTGAAAGGATATTTGCTTCGGTTTTTTTTTCTTGTTTAGTTTTGAAGATGGACAAAATGAGATTGAGGAAGGCTGGGTATATAAGAAAATGAGTTGTACAGGGATGATATCTTTGTTTATACATAGGTATGGGTGATATGCTATGTTATGGTGGCTGAGATGTTTTTATTAAATGCTTTGGTACTTTATTTCCATGCTTTGCATTTTGGGTGATATATGGAAAGAGTTGTATAGGTATATACATTGTTGTTTGTACAACATGCATGGCTGCATTAATTTCTTGAGTCTTGTTTGAATACTTGATTACATTTATTTCTTTTGCTTTAAAATGGTGGCTGCACTTATTATATTTGTCTTGTTTATAGATATAAATATGTTTGCACTGTTTTCTTTTGTTAATTCACTTGAATGTATTTGATTTTGCTTTGCATTTTTACAGGCAACATTCTTTTGCCTTATTACTTTTATACCCTGATACTTGATTTTGCAAGCTACTTCCATATATATCCATACTTGCCTTACTTTACATGCTACTTACAGGCTACAGATTTATTATTGTCTTCTCTTGTACTTCTTTGTTTCTTTTTGTAATCTGGCCATCAAGATTTTGTGGAGGCTATGCAGATTTGTTTCGGCTGAGATGGGATTGTTTATGTTGAGATGATTTCTTATTTTTTGGTGCTTTGTTTTATTCTTGCATATTTATTTTACTTCTACTTTTCTTTGAGTACTTTGTTTTAATATTTGTTGTGAATTTTTAGCTTATGTACTTATGTTTAATCCCAACACATGTGCTTATTTTCTTCTTTTGTTTTATCACTTGTCATATGAATACATTTCAAATCATATTTGAATGCATATTGTTTCTTTTCTTTTGCAAGCCTACACATTTCTATTTATTTACTATGTTTTGTTTGTACATATTTGAACATATTTCTTTTGTTTCACATTTTATATAACTGTAAATTTATTTGAATGTTTGTTTAACATTGACACAAACTCTATTTCTTTTTAAAGTTTAACCTGATACCGTTTGATAATTTATTTTCAAATATTCAAATTTATTCTCGATTATTAAAATTTAACTAACATTTGATATAAATTACCGATTATTACACAATTTTTAAATCAAAAGTTAATTTAAGTATAAATTTAAACTAAATTAAAATCCGGGATCGTTACAGACTTCCCCCTTAAAAAGAATTTCGTCCTCGAAATTCGCATGCACAAAAATAACACAGAGATAGACTCAATCTCTATAATTTCTCAAATACAAGATATGGATTCCAAATTCAAGTCGGAATATCTTAAAATATATACCAATTTGTCCCTCTACGGACTTCGACCAACCCAAGAAATTACAACAGAATTTCAAAATTTGGTTTTAAACGAAATCATTTTATCGATACAATTCAATTTGTCCTTCATACTCTATTAATCAATTTTAACTCAATTTAAAATTTCAAATTTATTCCAAATTTCCATTTTCAAATTCATATTCATTAAAGTTTAAATCGAAAAACTGATAAGAAATCGATGAAGATATGAAATAAGAATTTCCTACAACGATTCATAAGGCCATCATCACACCGAAACTTCTTTCTAGAGCTGTCACGAAGCAATCAAAAGAATTTAGAAACGAATCAAAGAATATCGAGGAGAAAATTATTTCCACTGTTGCAGGGTATTGACCATTTATAGTCGTATCCCCCTGTCCCCTATCTCGTTTTCTTCTTGCACTCATACTCACTATCAATGGATAGTAAGAGAATTTACTGAGGTATTCAAACGGATATCTTAGGGATACTCATTCTAGGGATACTTCACCCTATCTCTAACGAGCTACTTAATGTGTTATACTCCTGAGCTAAAGTTTAACCTTAGCTCTGATACCACATGTGACGATACGAATTTTTCGCGCTCGAAAATCGACATCCATACTTCATATCGTATTCGAATGTCATAGATTCGACCGTTCAAATCCGATTCGCCGGAGCTTATAACAACATTAAGTAAATAACACAGCGGAATAAAAGAATAACACATTGATATACAGCTTTGATATAATATCTGACACAACAGATGATACAATAGATCTCAATATACATCAGAGATATGATACAATAAAAATAGCAGCGGAAAAGAAAAATAGATAACATCTAGCAACGAAACAATATAACTCCGAGATAGTCTTCAAGGAAGGACTCCAAAAACCGCAACTCCATTTCCAAGAACCAATCCAACAATAGCTCGAACTCCCAAAAACGATGCACATAGATAAGCAAGTGCAGTATGATCCAAAGACTGAACTAACTCCAAATAATCCACTACATTTGACTATCTGAAAAACCCAAGTCTAAACTGCTCGGGTAGAAAAATTTTGAGCACCCAGAGTTTAGGAAAAAAAAACAATAAACTCCGGATCAGTCATGGGACTGGTGTGAGCAACAAAAACAGTTTGTCTTTTAAAACAATCAACAAAAGATTTTAAAATTAATTCGCAATGCTTTTGGAAATGAAACTACCATAAGACCTCCCGCCACACACACAATGCAAACGCAGAATTGGAGGAGATTTCTTCTTATGATAGTCAAACATGCTTGATACGAAATTTCCTTGATATTATTACTATAAGTGCAAAGTGTAGGAAAATATTTCGAAAGTAGAATATAAATCTTAGCCAACATACGACCATTATCGTATGCCTACTATAGCTACTATCTAAACAGTGGGGCGCCACCATAAGTAAATGGCAGGTTCTACAACTAATACTGTACAAGGCTCGTATTGTTTATTTTGATTTCCAACAAATGGTCAGGCCAAGGAACTTCCCATTGCCACATGAGAACGCCTCTGGAAGGACGTCCCCGAGAACCTAACCGGATCTCTGCCAACACAAGGCCGGGTTACCCCTAACTAGGTAACTACTGACACGAGTATGCCATCTCCCGGTCGTAACCAACCTTTATCCGGGGCCCCAGCAACAAATCACAAAGTAATATATATCTGCGATATCAACATAAGTTAAGTATCTAGGATCCATACCATGATACCACTTCTATCCAGAAGGAAATGCACATACCCTAAGGGGTGCTACCCCCAATAACCTTGCCGCATCTTTCCTGTTTCGACCATTTCGGGGTGTGAGGTCTGACGAAGTCTCGTCCACAAAACCACGCTTTATACAAAAGCTGTGCTTTGGGTCAACAAATGATCATAGAAATGATCACAAAGATAAATGATCAAACAAATGATCATATCACAAATGATCAAACAATGATCATTTCACAGCAACACTCAGCATGTCACATTACCAGATTGAGAATATATCGCTGATAACCATCAACTACATAACCTCTGAGCTCGTACGTCTCAGAGAAGGGTGTTAAGCTAAGAGAATAAATTCTCCGCCACCAACAGAAATATATTTGAAAGAAATCAGCTTTATATCTCAAATTGTAATGTCAGGCATAACAATCCATACAAGTATGTTCTGGGTTCGAATAGAACCGAAGGCACTTCCGAAGAAGTCCTTGCAATCCGGGTATTCACAATCCCGATCGGATTTCCCATCACTTAGGGAGTCTCTATACTGTCGCGACTCGGTGCAGAGACAATCGATAGGTCATCCTATCGCTCTCGCAAATACCCGGTCTTCACCACCATTCTTCAAATGCTATCCATAACGTCGAACCACATATTCAGAATAGGTTATATGACACAAAGGTCCTTTCCCGGTTAAACCGAACAGTGAGCGAAAATATTTTTAAAACATATGGATATGGGATTTCAATTAAGTCACAACTTAATAATTCAAAACTTTCTTTTCAAATGGTTTAAACCAATTACCATTTCAAATCTTTAACAAAAAGATTTATTTCACAAAATTGCATTTACGGATTTCAAAACAATTTCCATTTCATTTGGATTAACTCGTTTAAAATCTTTAAATTAAAGATATCTTATAGCTTTCAAACCGTTCCCAAATATTCACTTTCAAAATTCATTTCCAAATATTCATCAATAACTTGGTAAACTATTTCAGTTTAAACTTGAAATCCATTTTTATATAATTTGAAATTCCTTTCTCCTATGAAAGCCTTTTTATCATTTAGAAACAACAGTCTTATTTCGAAAAACCCGATTTCATTTATACAAGTTACAATCTTTGGGTTAATTCAAATTTTCAAAAATAATACTTTAAAAATGGTTTAACTCATAATGACTAGTATAACATCGTTAATCCGTAGTTTCAAATTACAGAATTCAATTTCAATATTGAATTCAAATTTAAATCAAAGTATTTAAATTCTAAAACTTAATCAAGTAATTTAAAAATAAATTTTTAATTTGAAATTCCATTCCAAAAGCTTTTCACATTTATTCCGATTCCATTTCCAAAACATTTGAATTTAAAAATTCAAATTTTAAACTATTTCAAAATCTATGACTTAATCGATTTCCTCGTGAAATCCATCATTGTGTGTGTATGGTGTGGTCCAGGGGTTTAACACAATAGTGCAACATTATTCAATCATCATAGATCAGAACACAGAAATATAGTTGATAAGCGATATAACTATAAAGCTTATCGCCCATTCACAGATTATATACAAATGTAAATAAATGAATAAATTATACACAGTCACAGAACAAAATATCACAGATCAGATAGGACAACCAATTCAAGGCATTTCATATAATACAATCATTCATAAGTAAGGTCTAAACATTCACAGGTAAAATTTATTAATCAACTGATTAATCTAGATAAGATGTATTACTTGTCATAAATCCTGGTTACTTAACATAAGTTAATTTCAAATCATCTGATATAAATTTCCCTTTAATTATTGACTAACCATCCTTAATTTATGAATCAATTGATCTTTAATTTCTAAATTTATCTTAGTTAATAACCTTTATTAACGATTAAAATTTCTTTAATTGTTTTGCTAAAGAAATTCACTCACATGGATCATTATTGATTATGAATTGAATAAACATTAAGAACACATTAATTAATTCTTTTATTTATTTCAAAACATCAAATTAATCACTTCTTAATTATCTTTAAGATCAATTCATTTATCTTAATTTATTATCAATTAATAACCTTAATTCTTAATTAATAAAACTTAATTAATCATTTATTTATCACTTATCACTTAATTTAATTACTTAGTTAATCAATTATTTAATTTTTTTTAGTTAAATTACTTAATTAACTAATTCTCAATTATTTATTTAATTAATATTAAACTTTGTAAAACAAAATACTTAAAGTGTTTATTGGGTTAATTCACTAGAAAAATGGACCCGTGTTACACCCCGTTTACTTGAGTAAGACTCAAGTTTTTTTTTCATCCCGCCAGTCCTTCTACTCGTATACTTCTTATTCTCTCATTTTTTTCCTTAAGTTTAAAACTTTAATTGCAACAGTTAAAAACATTGAGACCAGGTAACCACTCACACACTCGAGTTCCTATACCAAAAATCACGAGCCTGCCCCAAGCCCTTTTCTCTTCCTCCCCCGTACCCTGCTTCTTCTTCTCCTATTTTTTTCTTCTTTTTTTTTCTTCAGTTCATAAACGTGCTGATACTCCTCGCGCCACCGTGCACGTGCACGGAGCGCCGCCACGTCTCCGGTGCCCTTCGTCACCTCCCACAAACCAAAATTTGACCTCCAACTCGAAATCGAATCTCAGTATTTCGAACGAAAGTCGAAATCGAAATATGCCTATTTGCTTGACCCTTCAGCTCGAACCCACCGAACAAAATTGCTTCGGCGCCACGTCTCCGGTCACCAGAAAATTCGTGACTTCGGCCTTACCACGTCACAACTCCATACTACCCTTTCCCATTGTCGCGTGCAGCTCGGTCACTCCTAGGTGGTGAAATCACCTTGCTTTCGACCCACTGCAAAACTCCTTCTTAAACCCTACTTTGGGTTCGAATGGCAAATCCCTTCATTCGAAAAAAAATTCAACAATTTTCTCGTGATAGCTGAAGCTCGAACAAGCTTCAAACCCAATTTCAAGGTTTAAAATTGGATCGTTCACCAGGAATTTAGAAAAATGCACATTGAACAAAATTTCAAACTATTCTTGAAACACTCCATTAAAAATCTTCATTTTTGTTTTAAAAATCATAGATTTTAGTATAGATTCAGATTATAATCTTGAATTAATATTTTGCAACATTTTATTTTTTGTCAATATTAGTGGAATACCTGTAAACCAGAGTTACAGTGATGACAATCCACTGCATATTTTGGTAAGCTTTGAAAAATCTTGTTTTAAGGATTAAAACATCTTGATTAAACTGAAAAAAAAACCAAAGCTTGACAATGTTTAACAGCAAACAACATTTGGGTTTTGAAACAAATATATACCCTGTAAAAAATTTTGGCAAAGAAACACTAAACATCCAACCTCATATGCACTGAAGCATATTCAAAACAATTAATAGATGAAGTTTGAACTGTCTTCAAATAAGTATAAAACTTTCAAAGATTAGGTTTACTCACTATGTCATGAGAAGAAGAACAGAGACAGTGCTTTTTGTTTTTAACCTGAAAACTTTGAATCGTTGCTTGTATAGTGTTGTTGAAGTTTTGTTTTAGTTTGAAAGGATATTTGCTTCAGTTTTTTTTTCTTGTTTAGTTTTGAAGATGGACAAAATAAGATTGAGGAAGGCTGGGTATATAAGAAAATGAGTTGTACAGGGATGATTTCTTTGTTTATACATAGGTATGGGTGATATGCTATGTTATGGTGGCTGAGATGTTTTTATTAAATGCTTTGGTACTTTATTTCCATGCTTTGCATTTTGGCTGATATATGGAATAGAGTTGTACAGGTATATACATTGTTGTTTGTACAACATGCATGGCTGCATTAATTTATTGAGTCTTGTTTGAATACTTGATTACATTTTTTTCTTTTGCTTTAAAATGGTGGCTGCACTTATTATATTTGTCTTGTTTATAGATATAAATATGTTTGCACTGTTTTCTTTTGTTAATTCACTTGAATGTATTTGATTTTGCTTTGCATTTTTACAGGCAACATTCTTTTGCCTTATTACTTTTATACCCTGATACTTGATTTTGCAAGCTACTTCCATATATATCCATACTTGCCTTACTTTACATGCTACTTACAGGCTACAGATTTATTATTGTCTTCTCTTGTACTTCTTTGTTTCTTTTTATAATCTGGCCATCAAGATTTTGTGGAGGCTATGCAGATTTGTTTCGGTTGAGATGGGATTGTTTATGTTGAGATGATTTCTTATTTTTTGGTGCTTTGTTTTATTCTTGCATATTTATTTTACATCTACTTTGCTTTGAGTACTTTGTTTTAATATTTGTTGTGAATTTTTAGCTTATGTACTTATATTTAATCCCAACACATGTGCTTATTTTCTTCTTTTGCTTTATCACTTGTCATATGAATACATTTCAAATCATATTTGAATGCATATTGTTTCTTTTCTTTTGCAAGCCTTCACATTTCTATTTATTTACTATGTTTTGTTTGTACATATTTGAACATATTTCTTTTGTTTCACATTTTATATAACTGTAAATTTATTTGAATGTTTGTTTAACATTGACACAAACTCTATTTCTTTTTAAAGTTTAACCCGATACCGTTTGATAATTTATTTTCAAATATTCAAATTTATTCTCGATTATTAAAATTTAACTAACATTTGATATAAATTACCGATTATTACACAATTTTTAAATCAAAAGTTAATTTAAGTATAAATTTAAACTAAATTAAAATCCGGGATCGTTACAATTATCTCAGTTAATTTGCATTCATATAATTTACTGTTATTTAATTCATTTTTGCATATAAACTGCCAGTTAAAATTTTAGTTAATTTTATTATTGCATATAAACTGCTAGTTAAATTTATTTATTATTGCATATAAACTACAGTTAAACAGTTATCTAATTCATTATTGAAAAATTAACTGTCAGTAATTAACTATTATTTATTAATGTGATTGTTTGAATTGGATGATAAATTGATAAATGTTTGATGATTGATATGATGGATGAATGGATGCAGTATTATATTGTATAAACTGCAAGTTTTTATGCATTTTCATTTCATTCGGGATTGTGGTTTGAAATGATATACAACCGCATTTTTTATTTTTAAATTACGGATTGAATGATAAATATCCGTATCACTTGACCATAGGATAGAAAATTATATACACGCACCGCGATATATATATAAAATTATTTTGGAAATGATTTTCTATGGTTTTGGAAAGAATACGATTTAATAAATATTAAATTTTGATATATATATAGTAAAAATTCTTGAATTTAGCTATGTATAAATTTATTTCTAATTTTAAAATAAGCTAAATAATAAAGTTGATTTCGTTTATATAATATGGTTAAGAATATATTTGAAATTCTATTGTATATAGAGTTTATAATAACTCAAATAAAAGTAAGGTTGAAGATAAATGTGAATATGATTTGAATTAATGTATCTAAGAATTTTCCTCGAAAAATTTGTTTTGAAATGTAAATAAATTAAGATTTAAAGGGTATAATCTTATAACTTGATTTTTGGGTAGAGGATTTAAACGAATATCACGTTTATTTAAAGAATATAATCAAGTTAATTTAATTAAAAGAATATCATGTTATTGAAGTTTAATGGTTTTACCTGAATAATATTTGTTTAGTAAGTAAATATTTCAAATTTAAATAATAGGAATTAGATTTGATATATATTAAATTTTCAAAGAATCCAACTTGAAATAGTGGAATATTTAAAGATTGAAATATATGAACTATAAAGTTTTGAAATATAGAATATTTAAGCTTTGAAATATATGGGAATTAAAATGGTTTTTTTTGGAGGTTAAAATTGATATTGGGAATTTATTGTGAAATTTGAAGAAGCAGTTTATTTTATAAAGTAATATAGTATTTGAACCATTAAGTATTAAAAGTTATGTTTCAAAGCTTTGGTTTCAAGGTATATATATTTGAAAATATTATGATTTTGGGAAAGGGATATTTATAAAATAAAATGATATCATATCGATTTGGGTTTTAAAAATATAAATGATATCGTATTTATATGGCTTGAAAGAGATATTATATTCTAGTTTGAAAGTATAAATTATTTTGAAATAACCGCGGTGTTATAATAACGATTTGTTGTTGAAGAGACCGGGATCGGAAGTTGTCATACTCTCTGCCAACCTCGAAAACCACTTTAACAACCATGTACGTGGTGGAGATTCCAGAATGAAGTAGGATGGTGGCGGTGTTTCCTTTGAGGTAAATACGTAGGCCCAACTCCCGTGAGTTGGCATAAGGTGGCTAAAACAGGAGCGATCGACGGGTTAATTGAGGTACCACCTTTGATCAGACACATCCCTTCGATATTCTACTCTGACTTTGATTTATTCAGTGGCCACTTTTGATTTCTTTGATTTAGGGGTGTGGCTCGAGGTGGGAGGTAGCTGCGGCTATGCGTTACCACCGACCCGGAAGCGTAATTGGTATATTTACCCTGGCATTGCCTAGTTGTGCCGTATCACCTACCCTAGTGCGCCTTATACTATTTTGGTTTTGTACCATACCTATGGAGTGCCATCTGACGACGCCCAATACGGGGGAGATTACGGTACTGTATAGACTATGGGAATATGTTATGTGTTAAGGGTCATATGGGTAACCCCTTAACGCTATTTAAAAGTAAGTTTATTTTACAATTAGACACTATTATAATAGCGAATTATACTACATAGTAAATAGTTTAACGGATCCTTAAGAGATGTAAATCCCGAGCATCTTTTGAGTTACTGCACTCATATTTATTTCTGATGATTTGACTTACATAAGATCTTTTAGTTCTGACTCGAGTGTTTTGTCTTTCCAATTCGCTCGGGTTAGTCCGAGCGTTTTAGGATTTGAAAATTTTATCCTAGAGGACGAAGACAAAGATTTGTAGTACTATTATCTACTATATTAGTCCACTACACCATTTAATTCTGCTGCATTGTATTATTCTTTGGTATGTGTAACTTTGATATATATTGTATAAGTAAAATCAAATGTTTTCGCAAAACATCTTCATGAACTGTATATTTGATTATTATATTTTATCCTTCCGCTGTGAGATTCTGTTTGTTTTATTTCTTTCTTGTTTTTCTTATTTACCCTATAACAATCCGCCCTTCCGTATGGTATGAATTGGCACGTGTATCGATTTAAAGAAAGCTAAAAGGTGGGATCTTACAAATGTGGTATCAGAGCTTTGGTCTATCGATAAACCTTAGCTTTGTGGGGTTTGACTCTTTATAAATAGGGTAGCAATACCCTATGGGAGTCACTGAGCGTATATATGAGAGAGCGTATTTGTTAGTATTATAAAAAGGGTTTTAATATTGTGTTGATTTGTTCCGTTTTGTATTTATAAACTCTGGTTGGTGCATGGGACGCTATCAATAGGGGTTTCTAAACACTTAATAGGATAGACCGACATAATATTTGTTTTTAATATAGGTGAATGAAATAATTTTGCCTATTATATTTTCTGTATATAAAATAAATTTTATAAATAAGATATATACTTGGGTGATGCATATTGGTTGTTAGGTAACGAAATTATAAATAATAGTTGAAATCAGGTTTAGAATAAAATAAATAAATTTGGAAATCTTAGAACTTAAGTTCCGGGGCTTTGGAAATTGCTTTCAAATGATTTTGGAATATAGTAATAATAGTATTAGAAGTACTTTCTATATATATATATATAAATATTTCAATATAATTTGAAAGAATTGTTTTAAAAGAAACTTTGAAAAGAAATAAATTTTGTACTCCCCTCTCTGTCGCTATAAAATAATTTCGGTGATGAGTGCACGCATCACGACATTCATTTTCGAGTTTCGAAGTGGGAAGGCCACTGTAGTAGTTTTACTGCAGTTTTATTTTGATAAAAAAATAGGAATTTTAATTTTTTTAAATATAAATGGGATATATATATGTTGGAAGTATATATTTATCTATTATTTTAAAATGATTTTGAATAAAGACCCGGTATTTAATTCTTAAGTTTCCGATTTATTAATAGTTTCCGTTATTGTAGTGAAATGGGATGTAACCGATTAATAATTGGATTCTTTAATTAAAATAAGGAATTTAATGCTAGGGTATGAATGGAATTAAAGGTAATTTGAAACTGTAGCCTATGAAACAAAGAATAATTACTGAACATTGAATAAATTTTATAAGAAATAAGATAAACTTGTATGATTTTCAATTACATTCTTAAAGGCATATATATAACTTACCAAAAGACATAAAAGTTGAAATGTTTAATAAGAAATTGTGATAGAATATTATACAAGAAAATCTGAAATAATGAAAGTATTCAATGAAATTTCCTTAATAAATAAGAATTTGGTGTTGTAGATGTTAGGAACTTAAGTATGATTGAAAGACTATTAATTAAAATAGAAAGGTAAGTACTATAAATGGAATTTAGTAATAAATGAAAGTAAATAAATGAAATTAAGTAGTATATATGAAAGATAATAAACTTAAGTAAATGACTGAAGCAAATTATTAATAAAATAAGCAGAAAGATGAATACCGCAAATAAACGAAGATAATAAAAGGATAAACCATTATATGTATAAAAAGGAATCAAACAACAATAGTATGAAATGAAATTAACAAGAATAAACTTAGTTTATTGTTTGGATTTGTTGTTTGTTTGGTTTATGGTTGTTTGGGTAAGGATACTTTAAAATTGAATGGATGAATGAATAATCTATATAGTTTCACCAAATACTGTTGAGTAAAGGGTGCACTTGATAGTTTATTTCTCATTCTATACAATATAAAGTTTTGAACCCAAACAACTGTTCGCTTTGTTTGAATGAATGATTGAATTGTGTAGATTCTGTACGAAGGTTGTATGCTGTTTGTTGCAATTAGATGTTGAATTGATTGTTTGTTTGTGGTTGAACAACTTAAATATTCATTTTATATAATTGTTAACCCTTTTAGATTATATAAGTGAAATGCAGGTTATGAAAGCAATTACTACTGCTTTTGGTTCCATAAATAAGCGTTAATTGCCCGACAAATAGGTAAGTTTTCGGATTACGGTTTATAGCTTTATTATATTATTTTCCCGTGTTGGGATATATATTATTTTGAATTATATGTTTTATATTATTATATTTGATATTACTATTTTCTCCCGAGCCTCTCTGTACAAAGGAGACTCTGCCGAAATTTTTCGTAAATTTTGGACTTAGAAATATTTTGAAAATGTTTTCCAAACTTTATTAATTTGAGTAATAAAAGATTTAATGGTTAAAAACTGGTATATTTTATTTAAAATAAGTAATTTTGTAAATTTGTTGTTTATAAATTTAATATTTTAAATAAGATATATTGATTTCTTAATTCTTCTTTTCTCTTCTTTTCCTTTTCGAGGACGAAAAGTTTTGAGTGGGGGAGAGTGTAACGACCCGTAAAATTCGATGGTTTAAAATGAGTTAATTTAATAAGATTTTAATTTAATTTGCAAAGAAATAAAGTATTAAAATTTATTTTGGAGCGAATGTAAAAAAAAATTTGATGAAGCAATTGTAATTAAACGTTAACAATATAATATTTATATGGCAATAAATTGAAATAATATAAATTGTCATACTTGGTTATAGGTTTAAAATAAGAAACCAATAAAAAGGTTGAACTTGTGAAATATTAATAAAAATATTAACTAGGATGGAATTCATTTATATAATGATGAATAGTGAAATGGTTACATTTGGTTTTAAAAAGAAAAGGAGTAAGTAAAAGTAACTGTTGAGTAAACCAATGAAATAGTTGAAGACAAGTAATTACAATGAGTGTTGTTGATGATAAACGTACTTAAATGGTAACAAATTGAATATAAGGAAACAAAGGCATTTATTGGATTAATTAATGATTTCATGGAATAACATCAATGTCGTGTACATGATTTATAATATTGTTGGAAGTGAAAACTTATTAAGTATGAAACCAAGGAAGTAAATTAATTAAGAATATAGTAATTAATATACATACTTGGCAAATATAACTAAACAGTATGAAATAAAGCATGCATTCATGATATGAAATATAAGTCAATGTTAATTTCACCTATAAATGTCAATATATTAAATAGCAGGGTTTTAAATCAAGTAACAGATTTGTTAAAGTTTCAATTGATAATTTATAAAATTTAACGTGAAATTAATTGCAGTTAAGTGACCTAATTTTGCAGTTAGGATAAATTGATTTGTCATTAAAGATTGTTAATTCCAGAGGTTGTAACCAATGTTAATTTCATTCATAATATAACAAGTTGGATCTATTGTAGTAAATGGAATTTAATATTCAATCATTTGAAATTAAGATAAATAGGGATATTAATGCTATGTGATATAGACCATGATAATTGTACCGTAAATTGAAATTGATTGAATAGCTAAATCTGTGCATAGCCAATTAATTGAAACATATGGTAAAGTTTTAATTGATTGAAATCAGCAAATTGGAAATTAAATTCATGTTATAATAATTGATGACATAATACGCAGTAAAATTGTAATTTGACATAATCGATGATTGGTAACAAATTTTATTTTAGTCGATTGTTAACAGGTTATGAATGGGAGTAGATTTGGCTTACTGTGATAACTATTAATTGTTTACCTATGTATATAATTTAGTAAATTAGATCTAAATCCATTTCATTAAAACGTAATTAATCACTACGTTGGTATAAATTTAGTTGATTACCGGAAATATTAGGGAATTGGATTTTACAATAATGTAGAATTTACCTATAAGATAATGATTGACTGAATTTAAAAGAATGGAAAGTAAAAATTTTAAGTTAATTGAAGTATAAAAAAAATTCAATAATTGAATTAATGGCAGTAAATGAAATTTAACCCTAAATTATTACGTTAATAGAAAGTTAGATGGAATGTAAGAATATTATAGTAATAGTATGCAAATTCAATGTAAAATTTTATCCGTTTAAGAATAGTGAATTGAATAGAATGAAAGGTTGAACAAAGGTTAACCAGATTTTAGAGTTGTAATGAACATAATAAAAAGAAGGATATACGTTTCTTTACTAAATAAAAAAATCATATGTTTATTTATTTGAAATGATGGTAGCTGACAAATTTATTAAAGAAATAAGAAATTAATAACATTTGGTTTGTATACAATATTTCCGTAAATACGTTAAATTACTATAAAAAGGAATTCAATTGTCTCATTCATTTTTACCTTAGAAATCAATGACAATTAATATGATTGGAATCTTTTTAAAGTGGGAAGACATTAATTGTAAACATATATTGAAATAAATTAATTCATTTCATGTTTCAAAATTTAATGCTAGTTTACTACATATATGTTTATGCCGAAATTCAAACTTATGTTTTAGATCAAAATTTAATGCTAGTTTATATTGAAATCTCATACGTTGTTAAATTAAATGTTAATAGGAGATGATAAAGGGGGTAAAATAGATTTACACTTGACTATTTCCTTTCCAATTAGACTTTATTAGATTTTTATTGCAACATAACTTACCTTTCCATCTTCACTTTTCTAATTTACTCTTACATTCATTGCCTCTTTATGTGGATTATTTTCATACCTTTTATTTATGAATGTAAACTATAAGTGGCGATAAAGATGTACATATATATTATACACCTGTTTATATTACCTTGTTTATGCTATCATATTTTGAATGTATGTTAATGCATTCCTTGTAAAACATTCAATTGAAATGTTAACATGTTGTTTAATTTCCGAAACGCCATTTCATTTATTTCTAATTAATAGCAGCCTCTGTTTTCAAATCTCTTTGTCCCTAAACCTAACTCTAACCTTATAAATACGATATGATGCAAATGAAACCCTAGCCTCCATTCTAATCTTCTTTTTCTTCTTTTTTTTGTCTTTTTTTTGCAAATCTTCTTATTATATCTCATTTTAATTTTTCCTTCCTCTTTAAATATTCTTCTTCTCAAATTTTATCCTATTTCAAACTTTCTTCTTTCTTTTCAAATCTTGATATTCTCTACAATTTTCAGTTCTTCTTATTTCAATCCTTTTCCTTTTCAATTCTTCTTTTTCAAATCTTTTCCAAACCTTTTAAAAATTACATACATAAATGCACATACACACACACAGATATATATATATATATTAATATAATAAGGAGGGAAATTAAAGTAAGTCAAAATAAAAGAAAATTTATGGAACAAAGCTAGCAATCAAGAAGAAGAAGACTAAGGAAACGTAGAGCGAAGCTATTGATTAGAAGTCTATTTTTTTCAGATTCGTATAAAGGTGAGTGTTTTAACCCACTCACAATTTCTAAAATTTCTTATGTTTGTTAAATTGATTTATCATGTGTTTAGAAATTTATTTATAGCTATTTGGCATATATTTCATCATTATCTCAGTTAATTTGCATACATATAATTTACTTGTTATTTAATTCATTTTTGCATATAAACTGCCAGTTAAAATTTTAGTTAAATTTATTATTGCATACAAACTGCTAGTTAAATTTATTTGTTATTGCATATAAACTACAGTTAAACAGTTATTTAATTCATTATTGAAAAATTAACCGTCAGTAATTAACTATTATTTATTGATGTGATTGTTTGAATTGGATGATAAATCGATAAATATTTGATGATTGATATGATGGATGAATGGATGCTGTATTTATATTGTATAAACTTCAAGTTATTATGCATTTTCATTTCATTCGGGATTGCGGTTTGAAATGATATACAACCGCATTTTTTATTTTTAAATTATGGATTGAAATGATAAATATCCGTATCACTTGACCATAGGATAGAAAATTATATACAGGCACCATGGTGTATATAAAAAATTATTTTTGAAATGATTTTCTATGGTTTTGGAAAGAATACGGTTTAATAAATATTAAATTTTGATATATATATATATATGTATGTATATAGTAAAAATTCTTGAATTTAGCTATGTATAAATTTGTTTCGAATTTTAAAATAAGCTAAATAATGAAGTTGATCTCGTTTGTATAATATTGTTAAGAATATATTTGAAATTCTATTGTATATAGAGTTTATAATAACTCAAATAAAAGTAAGGTTGAAGATAAATGTGAATATGATTTGAATTAATGTATCTAAGAATTTTCCTCGAAAAATTTGTTTTGAAATGTAAATAAATTAAGATTTAAAGGGTATGATCTTATAACTTGATTTTTGAGTAGAGGATTTAAACGAATATCACATTTATTTAAAGAATATTATCAAGTTAATTTAATTAAAATAATATCCTGTTATTGAAGTTTAAGGGTTTTACCTGAATAATATTTGTTTAGTAAGTAAATATTTCAAATTTAAATAATAGGAATTGGATTTGAAATATATTAAATTTTCAAAGAATCCAATTTGAAATAGTGGAATATTTAAAGATTGAAATATATGAACTATAAAATTTTGAAATATAGAATATTTAAGCTTTGAAATATATGGGAATTAAAATGGTTTTTTTGGAGGTTCAAATTGATATTGGGAATTTATTGTGAAATTTGAAGAAGCTGTTTATTTTATAAAGTAATATAGTATTTGAACCATTAAGTATTAAAAGTTATGTTTCAAAGCTATGGTTTCAAGGTATATATATTTGAAAATATTATGATTTTGGGAATGGGATATTTATAAAATAAAATGATATCATATTGATTTGAGTTTTAATAACATAAATGATATCGTATTTATATCGTTTGAAAGAGATATTATATTCTAGTTTGAAAGTATAAATTATTTTGAAATAACCGCGGTGTTATAATAACGATTGGTTGTTGAAGAGACCGGGATCGGAAGTTGTTATACTTTCTACCAACCCCGAAAACCACTTTAATAACCGCGTACGCGGTGGAGATTCCAGAATGAAGTAGGATGGTGGCAGCATTTCCTTTGAGGTAAATACGTAGACCCAACTCCCGTGAGTTGGCATAAGGTGGCTAAAACAGGAGCGATCGACGGGTTAATTGAGGTAGCACCTTTGATCGGATACATCCCTTCGATATTCTACTCTGACTTTGATTTATTCGGTGGCCACTTTTGATTTCTTTGATTTGGTGGTGTGGCTCGAGGTGGGCGGTAGCTGCAGCTATGCGTTACCGCCGACCCGGAAGCGTAATTGGTATATCTACCCTGGCATTGCCTAGTTGTGCCGTGTCACCTACCCTAGCACGCCTTATACGATTTTGGTTTTGTACCATACCTATGGAGTGCCCTCTGATGATGCCCAGTACGGGGGAGATTACGGTACTGTATAGACTATGGGAATATATTATGTGTTAAGGGCTATATGGGTAACCCCTTAACGCTATTTAAAAGTAAGTTTATTTTACAATTAGACACTATTATAATAGCGAAATATACTACATAGTAAATAGTTTAACGGATCCTTAAGAGATGTAAATCCCAAGCATCTTTTGAGTTACTGCACTCATATTTATTTCTGATGATTTAACTTACATAAGATCTTTTAGTTCTGACTCGAGTGTTTTGTCTTTCCAATTCGCTCGGGTCAGTCCGAGCGTTTCAGGATTTGAAGATTTTATCCTGGAGGACGAAAGATTTCTAGTACCATTATCTACTATATTAGTCCACTACACCATTTAATTCCGCTGCATTGTATTATTCTTTGGTATGTGTAACTCTGATATATATTGTATAAGTAAAATCAAATGTTTTCGTAAAACATCTTCATGAACTGTATATTTGATTATTATATTTTATCCTTCCGCTGTGAGATTCTGTTTGTTTTATTTCTTTTTTTTCTTATTTACCCCATAACAATCCGCCCTTCCGTATTGTTTGAATTGGCACGTGTGTCGATTTAAAGCGTGCGAAAAGGTGGGATGCTACATTCAAATTCAATGTAAATTCCTTAAAATTCAAATTTAAATATTAAATTATATTCAAAACTCCTTATAGTTCACAAACAATCAATTCCAATAGTTAAATCATTTAACACTTCAAAATATAATACAAATAGTGTTAAAATCTATAACATTTCAAAACATTGACAAAATATAGTAACGACGGCATTAATAAAGCGCTATCGTAGTTTATAGTTTCCAAAATAGTTAGTTCAAGAATAACGGCATTTATAAAATGCCACAATAGATATTTAGTTATTTCAAGCATAGTTACGTTCCAAACAATAGCATTTAAAATGCTGTCATAAGACTACAACATTTTTAGGAAATGCTATTAATAAAATTTCGGATTTTATTTTAACTTTTCAAAAACAATAAAACTTCAATTCTTGTTATTTAAATTTATAAATCATATTTCTAGACTTCAAAATTTCATATTTAAATAATTTTAACATATGAGTTATCATAATAAAATTTTAAAATCAAATGTTCAATTTTTAAAACTCAATTCATTTATTAAGTCAAAATTTCACTGTTTATTAACTTATAAATTAAATAAAACTTGGCATTTTACTTTAAATATCATTTCAAACTTTAAATTTAATTTCCATTATTTACTTACATTTTAAAATAAAATTTAAATTCAAAAATCACATTTACTTCAAATTTACATACTTAAATTAACAAATTCAAAACTTAGTATTTAACTTTCTTAAAACCATAAAATATATATTTTTAAGTCAAATTCGTACTTTTAAAAATACATATTTTAATATAAATCATTTAATGTTATACCACGGGGTCTGTATATAATTTTCTAACCTAGGTCATGTGATACGGATATACATCACTTCAATCCGCAATTTAAAACGAAAACCCGGGTTCTATCATTTCAAACCCGCAATCCCAAATCAAATAAAAATAAATAAAAATAGCTCAGGCTTATCATTTCAGCCCGAAACGATTTTTTCCTTTTCTAAAGTCGGTTCGAGTATGTAACATTTCAACCCTTAGTGATTCTATTCTAACAGGAAACTTGCAGTGTGATCATGAATAAATAAACAGTATAAACAATGTAAACTAACCCGTCAATGTCACAATATAATGTCATATATCAGATGTCAGGTGATAATTATCAGTTTTAACATGGTAATAACATGAAATAACATATCATACAATCATCATTAACTTGCATAACATTCTAATTACTAAACACTTGTTATCCATTTACTATTTCATAAGTAAATATGTCGGAGTGAGAAAAACTCACCTTTTCAAGCTGGAGTTAGCAAGTCAAACTACACGAATGAATTCCAGAAAAACACGATATGGCATGACACAGCACGACTATGGATCCAAATGATTGGAGAGAGCCAAGGTATGATCTTGTAAACAACCAAAACAACAGACAATGCAATATAACATATGAATATATTTAACACAAAACGATATAGGAACAAATTGAAATACGAAGCAATAATGAACAAGATAGATTAGACCTTGCTTCAACAACTCCAATGCTTGGTCTAGGGACTCTTTAGCTTGGCCATTATGTGATATAGCTCAGGTTTGGGTCAGGTATGGCATGGCAACATGTGGAGATGAAGGTGTAGTGGATAACATGAAGCATGCACAAGGACAAGGCAATATAATGGAGTTTTGGTCACATTCTTGACTTGGCCATGGCAAGTAGTGGCTCGGCCATACTTGTACAGGTCTAGACAGAGGTCATGTGGAATCCATAGGCGATGAAGATGATGGTGGTGGTGGCTAAGGGGGTGGCCAAAGTGATAGGTGAAGGGTAAGTGAAGAACTAGCTCGGTTAGGCAATGTTTGGAAGGGTTTTTGTGCAATTTTGTTGTGCTACTTCAATGGATGGGAACGTCTTGGTCATGGTCAATGGAGGAGGAGTGTTTACCGCTGAAGATGGTGGAGCTGATGGAGATAGAGGCTAGCCGAGCAAACATATGAAGAGATCAAGCAAAATAAAGTAGAAAGAAGAGAAAGACAAATAGAAAAGAGGTAGCCATTATCATTTTTTTTTCTCTTTGATGTGCCGTGAGTTTTTGTATGATGACAAGATGAGAAACACGTGAAAATGAGAAGAAAAGGTCACGACTTCAATAAAGAAAGTGGACGGCCAAGCAAGGGATTGAAAAGGCAAGAAGAGGAAAATGCAAAGAAAGGAAAGGTCATAGGAAAATGAAAAGGTTTTTGCCTCTTTGTATTTCTAATTCTTTTAAATTAAAAATTAACTAAATACAATTCAGAAAATAAAATAAAATACTAAAAATACTGAAAAAATAAAATAAGAAAGAAAATTAATAAATAATATAAGGAAAAATATAAAACAAATAAGAAAATAGCTTAATAATTGAAACTAGACTTTAAAAATTGAAAACAAAATACAATAAGCATTAGAAAATTATAACAACACTTATAAAATGTTTTAAAAATAAAATATATGCATAACATGTCATATATACATATATACACAAATTAGAACAAACAAAAATATTATTTGTATAATTGAAAATAAACAAATTTTGTTAAATAAATCAATTTATACACAATATTGTAAAAAGCATAACTTTCACAATATAAACCGGATTTCAACGAAACAAAAAGCAATATTCTTGAAATTTAATTTATTTTCATAATAAAAGATAAAATTAAAAAATTCAAATACTTAAATTTTAAATCTAAAAGTCAAGATTTGACTATTTTGACCAAAATTCACTTAAAATATTCAATGTATACAGGTTTGAAATTATAATTCACATACAAATAAAAATTAATATATAAAATAACAAAATTATTCATTTTAATAAATAAAATAAATTTTTATCCATAAATAGAATAAAGTTTTTAAATCAGGAATTTCAATTAAAATAATCAAAATATACAATTAAAATAATCACAAAATACAGGGTTGTTACACTATATCAAAAATATAAAGATTGATTTTTTTTAAATGAGGGAATATTAAGTAAAATAATTATAGAGAATTTGGATAAATTTAAGAATGAAATTGGAAAGGAATAAAAGTTGATATGTAAATTCTAATAAATAAATCCCGAGTATGGGAAAAGATATTTTTGAATAATTGAAATTAAATAAATTTTAAGGGTTGAAGTGGTAATGTTTAAAAAAAATTAATTAAAGAATTTATTTTCAAATTCGGGATTTAAATGGTTTGGGAAGAAATAAAAGAAGAATTTTGAAATAAATTATGGAATTGGTATTTTTAGTTTAAATAAGATTTTAAATCATAATAAAGGAGTAAATCTAAAATTAATGGGTTTTGAAATAAATTGAGTAAGTAAAGGAATTTAATTTTAAATGGACTAAATTTTGGAAATAGATTTGGAAATAGATTTATTGTTTGAAACTGTGTTTTAATAGGAAAATGAGAATGTGGGATTTATAAAATGGGATTATAAAGTGAAATAAGATATAAGTGGATATTTGGGAGTATAATTTCCCGATGGGAATTTTTAAAGGAATGGGTAAGTGTTTTACAAATAAATAATGGTTTTATTTTTAAAAGGTGGAAAGGAAAATTTACGGGATTGAGATGTAAATTAAACTGGAAATAAACCAAGTAGGATATACAAATGATTAGACGGTTACATGGAAAATTATTATTAAATTTCATAACTAGTATTTTAAATAAAGTGTTTTAAATAGTTTTTATTTTTAAGTGTTTTAAAGTATATATTTTGGATAAAGCGATTTAAATTTATTTTAAATCTAAAGTATAAAGACTTGGTGATTTCCAGTGGAAATATAACAATTGAATGGGAATTTATTCCGTGTGAGAAGAAGTGATTTAAAACTTTTTTCAAAGGGTTGAAGTGTAGAAAATATCCTACGAAGGAATTTCGAAATAAATAATTTGAAAAATTATTAAAGCCTGATGGTTGTTTGTGGATGTTATATGATAGTTAAATAACCGACTATCAATATTGGTTAATGCACTGATCATTTCGAAGAGAACGGGACTGGGATTAATTTCTTGTAAACCACTTCGATCCGATTTGAACGTTTTCGTGAAGAAGACAAGAGCTTGGAAACGAAGATGGAGCAGTAAAGTGCAAGGGCTAATCACTACTAATCCTGGCGGTGATTTCAAAATGTATGTAGTAGAAGTAGTGCCTTCGGTTCCGTTCGGACCCGGAACAGACTTTTATGGACAAATGCTATCACAACATTGTCAGGAGGACGATGAGCATTCTAAGTGAATGTGCGCTAAAAAGGTAATGCATAGTTGTAACGACCCGTATTTCTACGGATCGAAATATTGTAAATTGTATGCTTTAGGTCATGAAGTTAATAAGCCGTGTAGGAGCTTAGGTCGTATTGAAGGCTTGGTCGGTTGAGCGACTTAGTGGAATATAGCGACTTAAGTTATTGACCGACCTATAGGAATGAGCCATCCAGAGTTAGCTCGTGTGAAAGTTAGGTCGGTGGAACGACTTAAGGATGGTAGGCGACTTAGGGAAGTGTGGCCGAGTTAAGAAGATAGCCGACCTAGTGGTTGGCCGGCTTAAGTGTTGCCGACCTAAGAGCTAATGGTTTAGGGGAGTTAACGACTTAGGGGTTAACTAGTTGGACCAACCTAGAGAAGTTAACAACCTATAGGGATTGACCGACCCAAGGAGCACCTGTGTTGGAGTTAGGTTGGTGTAGCGGCTTAGGGTTAGGTCGGCAAGGGTTAGGTCGGCAAGGGTTAGGTCGTACCCAGTGGTTATGTTTTAAGTCGCGTGCGCGTGTTAGGTCGTGCATGCTATAAGTCGCGTATGGGTTTGTGGGTGGTTGGTCCCAAGTCGTTAGGACGGTAGGGTGTGTTGGGTTGTTAGGTCGGCAGTGCTTTAAGTCATAGGTCGGCCTGAGTGTTAGGTCGCAAGTCGTTAGGTCGGCAACGACTTATGGGGCAGCCGACTTATGGGATTTCCAGCCTATAAATAGAAGGGTTTGGCTCACTTTTTGGCACTGGATTTTGGAGCGACGAAGTGCTGCTATTTTGAGAGCTCGACTACAACACTTCTTCACTTCTTTTTCTCCACTTTAATCTTGTGCTTACTTCCATCCAAGATTGAAGATCAAATCGAAGATCCAAGAGCCAAAGTTGAAGATCTCCATCCATCGAAGAGAGATTTCATCATTTGAAGGGAAACCTTGTCGGATCAAGCTAGATCCTTTGCTGTCCAGATCTGGAGTTTGTTGTTTTTGAGGTGTTTAGGTGATTCGGTAAGTGGTGGTTATCTCTCACACGGGCCCAAAGGAGTATATTGGATCGGTGGTTTGTTTGTGTGTTAAAGATAGTGATTTCATGCATTTTCCTTAAGTCTGCATGTAGATCTATTGTTCATGAAGCTTTGATATCCATTTTACTATATGTTAACCTATGCTAGTTCATTCATCAAGATATTACTTAAGATTCATGCTTGTTAGATTTAGACCCTTTATTTACGAAACTGCCATTATTGTTATAACTGTTTATTTACATCTTGTTTGAATGATTTATTACTTTGATTAATGATTGAATTGATTGATTGTTCGAAGTTAGTTGATTGATGACTTGATTTGGACAAGTTGGTCGAAGATGATTCAAAAGCTAAGTGGAAATGCTCTTGAATAAGGAAAGCTGCTCGTGGCATATGAAGCGGACGGTAAAACTCATATGGATAGATTTGATCATGATGTTGAGATGAGACTTTGCTATGATGCGATGAAGCAAAGCATGATATGAGAAAGCCTAGGTTTAATCCAGACGGGATCATTCCAAGCATGATGATAACTCGGTGATGTGGTTCGAGTTTGTTGATAATGGTTGGCTCGAGAGGCGCTTGAGCTAGTATGTGAATAGTCGTCGGGGAGGATGACTAGAAGGCTGAGATCTGATCGTTATTGAAGGTTCTAGCATGCTTAAAGCAAGAGGACGTTGGGGCGGGTCACGACGATGTCCCAAGCACGGGTCACGATGACGTGTTAGTACTCTGGGCAAATTCGATAGTCCTAGGCACGGGCTGCGACGACGTGCGGAGTTATGTCTAGAACCGGGGTTACCATTAGCCCTTGACGGACGGATGAAATAATGAGCCGGTCATTCAATTAACGGTGATATTGAAGCAATGATAATAGTGATAGCCAGAGTCATGGATGTTTGGTTGTATCATCATTCGGACTCAAGAGCGATGCTTTCTGGGTGCCTATCTGATCTTGGTTTAGGCCTTGGGGGTTTGTATTTGGAAAACATCGACCTTGACTCGAGTGATAATTGCTTTACTTTAATTGTCTGCTTTGCTATGTTTGTTTCTGCTTATTGTGTCTGGGGGCTATCACTGTAGAAAGAGGTGGAGTGGGATGGTTTGGTTCCTATTCCTTTTTACCCTTTATGCTCTTTTGGTATGTTTGATAGTTGATTTACTGCTCACTAAGACTTTTGTCTGACTCAAGGTTTTATGTTTAACTCTTATTACCTTGGGCTGTTCATCCATGTTGGGATGAGCAGACTAGGTAGCAGGTGACAGGTGCTGTTCTTAGTGACTAAAGCTGTTGATGACGAAGACGAGCTGGAGGCTTTTCCATATTGTTTTCTTACTATATGTACTGGATGTTCCGCTGTTTGTATGATTCTCTGAGTGTTATGTAGTGAGGCTTGATGTATTGACTATTCAGATGTTTGTATCAAATTGTTATGAGCTTATATGATGAGAATTCTATTCTATAGAGCTTCACTATGTATACTTTCTATTGTATTTTATCCATGCGTTGTGAGTAATACGATAGACAATTCTGTGTTTACTTTACCCTGACGATCATCCATGGCTGCCTGGCACACTTTACAGCGCACCATTTCCTTGTTGGGTACAGGAGTCATGGGCGGTCGTCACATTTGGTATCAGAGCCTTGGTTAATCGATTTTAGCCAACGCTCGCTGACGTAACTACGTATGAGAGACGTAATTGTAATTTTGATGGATGATTACTATATATAATGTAGTAGCTTAGAAGGATTTGAATTTATTATGCGGTTGTTTCCCCAGGGTATATTAATCATTTCTTTTAGATATTAGGAATGAGTCGAAGAGGGAGACCAGCTGCTAGAGGAGGCCGTGCTGTTGAGGGGGCTGCTGATTATGCTTCTATGTTCGAGGCTATGATGACTTCGATCATGAGAAGGATGCCAGCTCCGGGGCCATCAATAGATGTTGGGGTTCAAGTTCAAGCCCCAAGGCCAATGGATTTTGCTAAGTTGTGTAAAGACTATACTGGTCTTGGAGGAAAGGTTTTCTTGGGAACAGAATCAACCATAGAAGTTCAGAGATGGATAGATGCTTGTAGAAGGATCTTTGGTGATTTGGGAATTGAGGATGCGACTAAGAGAAAACTTGCATCAAGACAGCTTCAGGGAAGAGCTTCTGATTGGTGGAATTCTATCACCATTGACACTCCAGAGGAAGAGATCACTTGGGAGCAATTCCAAGCTAGATTTGAAGCTAAGTTCATTTCTACAGCTCAGAAATCTGTTCTGTTCAAGAAGTTTGTGGAACTCAAACAAGGTGGAAGACCAGTTCTTGAGTATGTTTCAGAGTTTGAAGCCTTGTCCAAGTATGCTCGGTCATATATTGAATCTCCCTATCAGAAGAATGAGAAGTTTGTGTCAGGCTTGGACAGTTATCTTGGGAGGCAGTTGGTAGATCATTTGGATGACCCATTTGAGAAGCTTGTGGAGAAAGCTCTCAGGCATGAGAATTTGTTTCCTAAAGAAGGATCTGTTGTTGCTGTAACCAAGGAAGGGCCTAAACTACATCAGGGTGAAAACAAGAAAAGGAAGCAGCAGCAACAGAGGGGTAAGGATGGCCACAAGAGGCCGAAGGGTGAAGTGACCTGCTACAACTGTCAGCAGAAGGGACATCTCTCCAGAGATTGTAAAAATCCGAAGGTGCCGGCAAAGTGCCACAACTGTGACAAACCGGGGCATTTCAGGAAGAATTGTCCGGAACCGAGGAAGGACAAGCAGATTGTGCAAGCTTATGCTTTGGGGGCGGTGCCATCATCTTTGAAGGCTCCTACTGCTGAAGAGAAAGGAAAGAGTGTGGTGGTTCAAGGTACTCTTTCCATTTGTGGTGTTCCAGTTAGAGTGTTATTTGATACTGGGGCGTCACATTCCTTTGTTTGTAGTGAATTTGTAGGCCGGTTGGGTTTAGAACCGGATATTGTTGATAGACCATTGGTTGTGACTAATCCAGTTGGGGGTTTGTCTTGTTTGTGTATGGTATGCCGTGGTCTAGTTGTATCGAGTCATGATTGCTCTTTTGTTTGTGATTGTTTTGTTCTGAACTTAGCGGGGTTCGGAATTATTTTGGGTATGGACTGGCTTAGGAAGTATGCGGCAAGGGTTGATTGTAAGAGGCTAGAGGTGACAGTCGAGAATGTGGAAAGGCGAAAGGTTGTGATACGATGTAAGCATGAAGAAGGCGTCTTCATGAGCTTCATGTATTCGCTGGTTGTTCCACGGGATGGACTGTCATCGGTGCCTATTGTGAATGGATTTGAGGATGTCTTTGACGAGGTCAAAGGGTTATCGCCGCATAGAGAGATCGAGTTTCGTATCGATCTAGTTGAAGGAGCCAGACCTATTGTGATGCCTCTTAGGCGGATGGCGCCTAGGGAACAGCAAGAGTTGAAGGTGCAAGTTGATGACCTTTTACAGAAAGGATTCATTCGGCGTAGTGTGTCCGAATGGGGTGCACCAGTTGTGTTTGCAACCAAAGCGGATGGATCGTTGAGGTTGTGTGTGGATTATCGTGAGCTGAATAAAGTGACTAAGAAGAACAAGTATCCATTGCCGAGAATAGATGACTTGTTTGATCAGCTTCACGAAGCTAAGGTGTTTTCTCAGATGGATTTGGCAACGGGATTTCACCAGTTGAGAGTGGCAAAGGATAGTGTTCCGAAGACTGCTTTTAGGACACCATCCGGATTCTATGAGTGGCTGGTAATGCCGTTTGGATTGACCAATGCACCAGCGTATTTTGTGGATCTTATAAATAGAGTATTCAGGGATCAGTTGAACAAGTTCGTACTTGTGTTCGTGGATGATATTTTGATTTATTCCAGAACTGAGGAAGAGCACAAGACGCACTTGCGTATTGTTTTAGAAATCCTGCGAAAACAACAGCTGAGGGCTAAGTTTTCAAAGTGTCACTTCTGGAAGAGCGAAGTGAGGTTCTTAGGCCATGTTATCTCTGGAAATGGAATAGCGGTTGATCCCGCCAAGGTGGCAGTGATCCAGGATTGGGTTAGACCTAAGAATACATCTGATGTGAGAAGTTTTCTTGGATTAGCAGGATACTATCGTCGGTTTATCAAAGACTTTTCCAAGATAGCTGCACCGTTAACAGGATTGACGAAAAAGAATCAAGTATTTAGATGGGAAGCTAAGTTTGAGCAATCTTTCGGAATCCTGAAAGAGCGACTGACAAGTGCTCTTGTTTTGACTATTACAAGTGGAAATGATGAGATGGTGGTTTACGCTGATGCATGTGGTACTGGATTTGGAGCAGTACTAATGCAGAAGGATAAAGTTGTTGCGTATGCAAGTCGACAACTGAAGTTGCACGAAAGGAATTATCCGACTCATGATTTGGAGTTAGCGGCGATTGTATTTGCTCTGAAGATGTGGAGACATTATCTATTGGGAGTCCGATTCGAGTTGTTTACAGATCATAAGTCGTTGAAGTATCTGTTCTCTCAAAAGGATTTGAATCTCCGACAGCAGCGATGGCTAGAGTTTTTAGCATCATATGATTTTGGTATAGCCTATACTTCGGGAAAAGGTAACGCGGTGGCAGATGCGTTAAGTCGAAGACATGCAAGATTGGGAGCCATGTTTTCGGAATGGAAGAGTCTCGAGTTTTTGGCTGGATTTGACTTCAGGCCTAGATGTGAATTGGAACCTGAGATGCTGGCCAACTTATCGATAAGACCCACTCTTGTGGAAAGAATTGGCGAGAGCCAAAAGCGAGACGATAGGCTTGTCAAGATTATCCGTAATTTGGAATCTGGATTGGACAGAGAAGGATAAAGGATTTGAAGTCGATCGAGAGGGTTGGCTTCGGAAACAAGGACGACTAGTTGTTCCCGATATAGATGGATTGAAAGATGAAGTTCTTAAGGAAAGTCATCACTCGAAGTTGACAATTCATCCAGGTGGAAATAAGATGTATCGGGATATGAAGAGAACCTATTATTGGGAAGGTATGAAGAAGGATGTTGGAAATTTTATTTCCAAATGTATGAACTGCCAGTTGATTAAAGCCGAACAGAAGAAGCCAAGTGGATTGCTTCAGCCATTAGAAGTTCCTACATGGAAGTGGGAACAAATATCGATGGATTTTATCGATGGTCTACCTAGAACCAGGGCAGAAAATGAAGGGATTTGGGTCATCGTAGATCGTTTGACTAAGAGTGCAAGATTCATTCCTGTTCGGTCAACCAAGACTGCATCGAAATTGGCTGAGTTGTATGTTAAGTGGATAGTTCAATTCCATGGTATTCCGAAGAGTATAGTGAGAGATCGAGACCCATTGTTCACTAGTGAATTTTGGAAGAGCTTCCAGGGAGTTTTGGGAACCGAGTTGTGTTTGAGTACAGCTTATCACCCCCAAACAGATGGTCAGACAGAGAGAGTCAACCGAGTTTTGAAAGATCTTCTCAGAGCATGTGTTTTGGACTTCGGAGGATCATGGGAAGATCATCTTCATTTGGTGGAATTTTCATATAATAACAGTTACCAGTCAAGTATTGGTATGGCACCATATGAGGCATTGTATGGAAGACCGTGTAACTCTCCGACATGTTGGTTGGAAACTGGAGAAAAGTTGATACTTGGGCCAGAAATGATTCGACAGATTTCGGATTGCATAGAGATCATTCGGCAACGAATGAAGGCAGCCCAAGATCGTCAGAAAAGTTATGCCGATAAGCGTCGTAAGGATTTGGAATTCGACGTAGGCGATATGGTTTTCATGAAGGTTTCTCCACTGAAGAATGTTATTCGATTCGGGAAGAAAGGAAAGTTGACTCCGAGATTTGTTGGACCATTCCCGATCGTCGAGCGAATTGGAAAGCTCGCTTATAAATTGGAATTACCAGAAAAGATGTCAGGGGTGCACTATATTTTTCATGTATCGTTTCTACGGAAGTATGTGCATGACTCGAATACGGTGGTTTCTGTTGATAGCTATGAAGATTTGGAGGTTGATCCAGTAGTTAAGAGACCTCGTAAGCCGCTTCGTGTTGTGGAGACTGACACGAAACAGCTTAGGAGGAAGATAGTCAAGTTGCTCAAGGTACAATGGAGTGATGATGTTAACGACTGTACATGGGAGGAGGAAGAGAGGATGAAGGCAGCTCATCCTGAACTCTTCGAGGTATGGCCCTAAGGTGTCGTGACATCTCATGAATTTGTAACTTGTTCTAGTCCTAGAATTCTGCATGCTAGGTTAATAATTGGATGCATGGTTTGTTGATTTTTATGGATGGTAGGCATGCAGAATAGTTTTGGTTGCTCTTGTTGTTTGGAATTTCGGGGACGAAATTCCTAAGGGGGAGAGAATGTAACGACCCGTATTTCTACAGATCGAAATATTGTAAATTGTATGCTTTAGGTCATGAAGTTAATAAGCCATGTAGGAGCTTAGGTCGTATTGAAGGCTGGGTCGGTTGAGCGACTTAGTGGAATATAGCGACTTAAGTTATTGACCGACCTATAGGAATGAGCCATCCAGAGTTAGCTCGTGTGAAAGTTAGGTCGGTGGAACGACTTAAGGATGGTAGGCGACTTAGGGAGGTGTGGCCGAGTTAAGAAGATAGCCGACCCAGTGGTTGGCCGGCTTAAGTGTTACCGACCTAGAAAGGTCACCAACCTAAGAGCTAATGGTTTAGGGGAGCTAACGACTTAGGGGTTAACTAGTTGGACCGACCTAGAGAAGTTAACAACCTATAGGGATTGACCGACCCAAGGAGCACCTGTGTTGGAGTTAGGTCGGTGTAGCGGCTTAGGGTTAGGTCATACCCAGTGGTTATGTTTTAAGTCGCGTGCGCGTGTTAGGTCGTGCATGCTATAAGTCGCGTATGGGTTTGTGAGTGGTTGGTCCCAAGTCGTTAGGACAGTAGGGTGTGTTGGGTTGTTAGGTCGGCAGTGCTTTAAGTCGTAGGTCGGCCTGAGTGTTAGGTCGCAAGTCGTTAGGTCGGCAATGACTTATGGGGCGGCCGACTTATGGGATTTCCAGCCTATAAATAGAAGGGTTTGGCTCACTTTTTGGCACTGGATTTTGGAGCGACGAAGTGCTGCTATTTTGAGAGCTCGACTACAACACTTCTTCACTTCTTTTTCTCCACTTTAATCTTGTGCTTACTTCCATCCAAGATTGAAGATCAAATCGAAGATCCAAGAGCCAAAGTTGAAGATCTCCATCCATCGAAGAGAGATTTCATCATTTGAAGGGAAACCTTGTCGGATCAAGCTAGATCCTTTGCTGTCCAGATCTGGAGTTTGTTGTTTTTGAGGTGTTTAGGTGATTCGGTGAGTGGTGGTTATCTCTCACACGGACCCAAAGGAGTATATTGGATCGGTGGTTTGTTTGTGTGTTAAAGATAGTGATTTCATGCATTTTCCTTAAGTCTGCATGTAGATCTATTGTTCATGAAGCTTTGATATCCATTTTACTATATGTTAACCTATGCTAGTTCATTCATCAATATATTACTTAAGATTCATGCTTGTTAGATTTGGACCCTTTATTTACGAAACTGCCATTATTGTTATAACTGTTTACTTACATCTTGTTTGAATGATTTATTACTTGGATTAATGATTGAATTGATTGTTCGAAGTTAGTTGATTGATGACTTGATTTGGACAAGTTGGTCGAAGATGATTCAAAAGCTAAGTGGAAATGCTCTTGAATAAGGAAAGCTGCTCGTGGCATATGAAGCGGACGGTAAAGCTCATATGGATAGATATGATCATGATGTTGAGATGAGACTTTGCTATGTTGCAATGAAGCAAAGCATGATATGAGAAAGCCTTGGTTTAATCCAGACGGGATCATTCCAAGCATGATGATAACTGGTGATGTGGTTCGAGTTTGTTGATAATGGTTGGCTCGAGAGGCGCTTGAGCTAGTATGTGAATAGTCGTCGGGGAGGATGACTAGAAGGCTGAGATCTCATCGTTATTGAAGGTTCTAGCATGCTCAAAGCAAGAGTACGTTGGGGCGGGTCACGACGACGTCCCAAGCAAGGGTCACGATGACGTGTTAGTACTCTGGGCAGATTCGATAGTCCTAGGCACGGGCTGCGACGACGTGCGGAGTTATGTCTAGAACCGGGGTTACCATTAGCCCTTGACGGACGGATGAAATAATGAGCCGGTCATTCAATTAACGGTGATATTGAAGCAATGATAATAGTGATAGCCAGAGTCATGGATGTTTGGTTGTATCATCATTCGGACTCAAGAGCGATGCTTTCTGGGTGCCTATCTGATCTTGGTTTAGGCCTTGGGGGTTTGTATTTGGAAAACATCGACCTTGACTTGAGTGATAATTGCTTTACTTTAATTGTCTGCTTTGCTATGTTTGTTTCTGCTTATTGTGTCTGGGGGCTATCACTGTAGAAAGAGGTGGAGTGGGATGGTTGGGTTCCTATTCCTTTTTACCCTTTATGCTCTTTTGATATGTTTGATAGTTGATTTACTGCTCACTAAGACTTTTGTCTGACTCAAGGTTTTATGTTTAACTCTTATTACCTTGGGCTGTTCATCCATGTTGGGATGAGCAGACTAGGTAGCAGGTGACAGGTGTTGTTCTTAGTGACTAACGTTGTTAATGACGAAGACGAGCTGGAGGCTTTTGCATATTGTTTTATTACTATATGTACTGGATGTTCCGCTGTTTGTATGATTCTCTGAGTGTTATGTAGTGAGGCTTGATGTATTGACTATTCAGATGTTTGTATCAAATTGTTATGAGCTTATATGATGAGAATTCTATTCTATAGAGCTTCACTATGTATACTTTCTATTGTTTTTTATCCATGCGCTGTGAGTAATACGATAGACAATTCTGTGTTTACTTTACCCTGACGATCATCCATGGCTGCTTGGCACACTTTACAGCGCACCATTTCCTTGTTGGGTACAGGAGTCATGGGCGGTCGTCACAATAGTCTTGAGCCTCATCAACCGGGAATGGCTAAAACAGGGGAGGTGCACGCAAGGCTAAGTGGCTAACAACTAATTAGGGTAAGGTCATCCCTGTCTAGATGTCCCTTTTTATTCGGCTGCGTGGGCGGTTGCTGATCCCAGTCGAGGGGTGATCTTAATCGGACTATCCAGTAAGGGGTAGCTCTGGTCTTTTGTAGTAGGGGATCAAGGTGGATCCTCGGTACAGTGATCGAGACCACGTACTGTGTCGGGTGGTACCCAGTAGCGCTGCCATTGAGGAAACCAAATCTCCAATAAATGCCATCGGACTTGTTTGTACACCTATTATGCCAGAATTTAATGGATGTGACAATTTCAGCAATTTGAATAAGTATTTGTATATAGACATTACTATAATATCAGAGGATTTGATAAGAAAATGATTTGGTTATCGTAAGGTTAAAACCCGACATGTTTATTTGTGGCGTGGTCTTAGGAGATACCTTTGATTTCAAAAGGATTTTGAAACTTTAATAATCCAATTGTGTAACAATGCGGATTTTGAAGATTACCGTTAATATTATATTATAATGTAAATAATAATTTAATGTTGTGATTATAAAAGAATTGGAGGAATGAAATGTGAGTTAATATTGTTTATTTTATATAAAGAATGTTTTGATGAATAAAATTTGGGTTTTTAATTTATATTAGCTAATTTATCTCATAAGATGTTATTTTAACATACTGATGGTTGGAATAAATATAAATGAATGAAAATAAGCTTAGAATATTTTATTTGTGAAATGGGGTTGAAAATAAATGATGTTAGTTATTTATTGAGTCAGAATGGAAAATATTGGAATTTAGATAAATTTGAGTTAATAAATTTACCAAGTGCCGCAATAACCATTTAATTGTTGAAATAAATCCAAATTGATGGAAATAAAGTTTTAAAAACTTTATTTTGAGGTTTGGTGTGAAATTAATCATGTATTGTATTTTAATTAAGTTAGTGTGATAATATTGGTAATTATTGCCAATATTATCCTTTCATTTAATATAAGAGGAAAAATATGAAGAAAATAAGTATTCATTAAAATAAAAGAATAAATATAGTTTAAAAATAATAGTTGATAATTAAAAAGTGTTAGAATGATTTATTGCAAATTTATTTGGTAAGAAAGAAATTTTGATTTAGTTTGTTATGTTAAAAAAATGGTGTTTTACACTAAAATTGTGTAAAGTGTTAAATATCGTTAAAAATGAAGTTTTATTCTAAAAGAATAACTTTTAATTGTTTTATTTTATTATAATGGATATTTTATTTCAACACAATAAGACGTATGCATTTATATGACTTTAAATGTCGAAAATATGTGTGTGTAGTGTTAACATAAGTAACATATATACATAGTTTTGATTTTCACTAGGTAATTTTTTCTCTTGGGCTTAATTGGGTAGAAAGGAGGATCCTTTAGCCTACTATCCATAATTTTCTGATGAGAACCAAATATGTATGTACTTTCTTTTGGCTTCATCTTCTCAAAATAAACTTATAGTAAAAAGAAATGAAAAAAATAATTCATGGCCATCTTCGTCTAAAAAAAATCCGTTTCTACTCAATTTTTTTTGTTAACTACAAAGAGAATCTTCTAAATTAAGAATAGCAAGGTAATCTCTATCCAGTAAAAAAGAGATTTCATCAAATTCTTTAATTGAAATATCAATTGTTTGTTACTTTTTTTTCTTCTTTCCTTTTGCTGTGCATATTCTTGTTTCAGCAATTACAGGTGTTTGGAGCCTCAAATCACCTCAAAAGATCACAACTTTCTTCCAAGTCGCTGCTATATCTTGCTAAAACTATTCGGTAAGCAAGGTAAGAGTTTTCTTACAGCAAGCTAAAGCCAACTAATAAATTTTTCTATCAATTTGTTGCTTGAAATTCCCAATTTATTGAATAGGTTTTCTTCTATGTTGGCAGAAATAATGCAATGTCGAAAAATCATATCTTTATCAATTTACAGCCAATTGCTCTCAATTTTTGATACGTTGTAGTAGTTGGACTATAAAATATTTTTAGAAATTTTCATTGAATTTTGGTTTTCTTTCTTATAGAAAATTGTTGGTTGAAATCAGCCAAAAATTGATCTCTATTTGTTGGCCGAAAATGCACCATGTTCAAAAAATCATATCTTTCTCAATTTACGGCTAATTGCTCCCAATTTTTAAAAGGTTGTAGTAGTTGGACTGTAAAACATTTCAAAAAAATTTCATTGAATTTTGTTAAAGAAAATTGTTGGTTGAAATTGGCCATAAATTGATCTCTGTTTGTTGGCCGAAAATGCACCATGTTCAAAAAATCATATCTTCTTCAGTTTACAGCCAATTGCTTTCAACTTTTGATGTTGGACTGTAAAACATTTCTAAAATTTTCATGGAATTTTGAGTTGTAGAAAATCGTTGGTTGCAGCCAAAAATCTTGTTTTTTATGCTTGCTGAAAAGTGCTATGTTCGAAAAATCATAACTCTTTCAATTTGCAGCGAATTGCTCCTAATTTTGGATATGTTATAGTCCTCATGTCTTATTATAATGCTGCAAAATTTTGCTGAAATCTGACTTGTTTTGTTACCCCAAATTACTGTCCAAACTCAGTCAAAAACTCAATTGCTTGGTAGATTGTTCTTTTGCTTCTATTTGCGATTTCGTAACTGTTTCACTGCATATTTCAATGATTTCGAATATTGTATGAATAAGTTTTATGATGAATGCTTAAGTCTCTTTATCCAACAATGGATTAGCTTGATTTTGGAAATTTTTAGAATTTAAATTCTATTTCAATCTAAATATCGATAAATGTCAATATTTGAAGAATTCGATGGTTTTAATTGATTTTGGTTTCGAATAAGTTTCTAAAATTTCTTTATAAATTATAGTTAATTAAATAAATGTTTTTAAGACATTTTAAAGGGTTTTCAAGAAATTATTTATTTTTAAAGTATTTTATAAATAGATAATCTGTTTGATAAATGGATTTTTCCTTTTACAACTTATTTAAAAATCTCTAAAAATTGTTTAAAAATCTCGTTTTCTCTATAAAATTATTCTAAATATATTTTAGCCTATTTAGATGATTTTTGGCATATAAGAATGAGAATTAAATGATTTGGTAAAAATATGAGGTATGGGACATTTGTTTTCTCCTAATCGCTTAATATCGGACTTGTGCTGTCAAATCTGCTTTGAAGTATTGTTTTGTGATATTTTTACTTGCCAAGAACATGAGGCGGGATTTTTATGATGGATTGATAATGGTTTTGATGTTTATGATGGAGTTTTACTTGTCGATGAAATGAGACAAGTCTCGATGCCACTTAAACTCGTCAAAGTATGAGACACAATGAGTTGGGTGCTTTACACTTGCCAATGAGATGAGGCGGTGTATGTTTGATTTGGATTTTTATGAACGTTTTTTAATGTGGCATTGACTGACGATTAGTAAACCAATTGGTACGAATGTATGGTACGGGACGTACATTAACACCCACTGGGTTCTTGTTCGAGAAGTTTTGACACATTTAAGATGTTATTAGTACTATGAACCGAGTATACGATTGGAATCATTACGATGTACTTGATGTCATTACTAGATTCAAATCATCATGATATTTTTGCTCGAATTTGTGATTTGGTTGTCATCGCGATATTCGACTATAGTCAATCAAGATGATCACGATGCTAAGATGTTAATGACCCCAAGACATCACGTCATATATTACCAAATAATTGTAGTACTAGTCAAGATGAACAACACATGCAAATTTCTATGCAGTTTTGATATTTTCGATTTCACCCTATGGTGTTGATGATTTTCTTATCTTTTAGTAAGACAAAGATAATGATTTATTATATTTATGGTGATTTCGACAATGAAGTTACACTTTTGAGTTCTATATTGAGTTATGAGATTTTTGATGAATTTTTATGATGCTTCATCTATGTTTCTAAGTGCATGAATATGCCCTTATAGATGATATTAGAATAAAATCTCCATACCTCACTTATGGAACCCTTTATCTAAGCTAGAAGAAATATTGATGCTTCCCTTTTTTGAATAACATGATGAACCATATATCGTTCCGTTGGCAACAATGGAATGGATATTTCACTTCCGCTTATTGTTATCGAGACCCTTACTACTGATATGTTTAGCTTGCCTGACCCATGTGCTTTTCACTCGGGTCAGACTGAGTTGCAGGTTTATTTGGATTGCTTCACTTCTTGGATTAGCTTGACAGCTTTTGTTGGACATATCATTTTGGCTTGGATATCGTTTTTGATTCGTTTACTTTTATGTTGTCTTATTGTATATTATTTTATGGGATGGGTGTATATGTGATTCAGTAGTCCTTGCTACTTATGTATGATGTATTATTATGGAGATTTATGGTGATGTATGTATTTATATATATACTCTGATCTTGGTTTGCTATTCTATGACTAATGTTTTCTATTTGCATGTATATTACATTATTTATGAATGGTCCGAATCCACTGTAGTGTGCATTAGTTAGGGACTAAGCGTGTCTATCACTTATGAGGTAATGAAAAAAAATCGAGACATAATTGACATACTTAGCTCTTAACTAACATATTACTATGATGGTCCCCCTTAACCAGCCTTATTCTCTGCATTAGTAGACAGGATTACTTAGTAATTCTCTTTACTAATGTAGGTCTCGGGGTGGGGCGTCACAGCATGGTACTAGAGCCTGGTTTCGGAATATAATGTAATATATACAGAATAGTATATGAGATACCATACATTAGATATAATACATCTATTTACATCATCCCTTAATCATAATTAGTTTCACCTTGACCTTGCCTTGTCCCTATCCTTGTTTTGATTCATGTCCCTCATTAATTCCTTTAGGGTAGATGGAAAGGAATATGTCAAGGAATGTTAATTATATTCCGCAGTATTCCTTAAATTCTGCACTTGAATTGCTAATTTATCTATTTACCTTGTGAATAATCCTATCTTATCTTATAGCTATGTCGAGTAGGGGAAGAGGACGCTCTTCGACGGCGGGACCGTCCAGTGGCTCTCGTCCTGAAGGTGTATATATGTCTACCGACCATATCCTTGAGCTCATTCAAAGCACTCAACCTCCCACTCCATCTTACTCTTCTCCTCCGTGCAAATCCACGTTTCCGCGCACGTGTAGTGACTTCACACATCTTGGTGGCAAGATCTTTAAAGGCACCGAGACGGTTTTAGATGTTGAGTTTTCGATTTGTAGCTTTTCTTCCCATGTGAATATGCACATTATTCCTTTTCTTGGATTCGATGTGATATTGGAAATGGACTGGCTAGTTCGATACGATGCCAGGATTTTATGTTTGGAGCGAGTCTTATATATTCGACATCCTGATTCTTCTAATCAGTTTATTTTTTCACTTTGTGGTTTTGATTGTGATTCCACGGCTTCTTTATTTTCCCTTGATTCTCGAGACAACGGTGACGATATATCCTGTATTCCTATCGTTTGCGAATTTTCAGATTTATTCGAGCCTGTTTCTAGTTTACCTCCTAAGAGAGCTATTGAGTTCCGTATCAATCTTATTCCCGATGCGCAGCCAGTTAGTTGTCATCCAATGAGGATGTCTACACAAAAGAATGAGGAACTCAAAAAGAAACTTCTTGAGCTTGAAGCCAAGCATTTTATTTCTAATTCTTCACCATGGGGAGCCGCTGTAGTGTTCATAAAGAAGTCCGATGGGACTCTTAGGCTTTGCGTCGACTATCGCAAGCTTAATGAGTTGACCATCAAGAATAGTTACCCTTTACCGAGGATTGACGACATGTTCGATCAGTTGAGTGGTGCTAAGTTCTTTTCACAATTAGACCTTGCCACTGGTTTTCATCAGCTCCGAGTCATGGAAGATAGTATTCCTCTCACCGCATTCCGCACTTGCTATGGTTCTTATGAGTGGCTCGTCATGCCATTCGGATTGACGAACCCATCTGCCTACTTTGTCGATCTTATGAATTGAGTATTCCAGGAATATCTCGATAAGTTCATGCTTGTTTTCATTGATGACATTCTAGTATATTTGAAGTTCGAAGAGGACCATGCTCGAAATCTTAGTATTGTTTTGAATACTCTCCGAAAGCATCAACTCAAAGCAAAACTTTCTAAGTTCTAGGAAAAGCAAGTGATGTTCTTAGGCTATGTTGTATCTTCAAAAGGTATTTCCGTTGATCCTTCTTAGATCGAGGCTATTCTGAGTTGGAAGAGGCCTAAGAATGTTCTCGAGATTCATAGTTTTCTGGGTTTGGCTGGTTATTACCGCCGTTTCATCAAAGACTTTTCCCGTATCTTGCTTCCGTTAACTAGCCTTACGAGGCAAGGCGTTCGATTTATTTGGTCTGATAAGTGTGAGGCTTCTTTTTAGAAATTGAAAGAGCTTCTCACTAATGCTCTCGTCCTTGTGGTTCCTGAAGGGAACCAAGATCCTATCGTTTATACCGATGCCAGTCATAGTGGTCTTGGTGCTGTTCTGATGCAGAGAGATCGGGTAGTTGTCTATGCTTCTAGGAAATTGCGTCTGAATGAGATTCAGTACGCTACCCACGATTTAGAGCTTGCAGCCATTGCCTTTTCTTTGAAGATTTGGCGTCATTATCTTTTGGGAGAGCACTTCATTCTTTTTACCGACCATAAGTCTTTGAAATATCCATTCTCTCAGAAGGAGCTTAATATGACACAGCAGCGTTGGCTTGAATTTCTTGCCTCATATGATTTTGATATTCAATATACTCCGAGGAAGGGTAATCGTATCGCAAGCATTCGGC
Source organism: Allium cepa (assembly GCA_030765085.1). NCBI lineage: Eukaryota > Viridiplantae > Streptophyta > Magnoliopsida > Asparagales > Amaryllidaceae > Allium > Allium cepa. The sequence goes on from CM060931.1 coordinate 450,985,795, forward strand.
TGTTGTTCTATGATGTTAGCCGAATGGAATGTCCTTGAAACTTTATCTTACTGTGATATTTGTGATAGAATTTCTTCTTTCGATTTACCTATTTTATTATTCAATATGGAAGCTCGACCTTCTCTTTTAGATTATTTTTCCGAGGCTCAACGACGTGATTCCGAGATGTTATGCCGTATTCATCTTTGTGAATCTGAATCCCGTGATGTTGAGATGAGGGATTTCAGTATTGATTCTCATGGTTGTCTTTGTATGAAGGACCGTTTTGTTATTGCTTCTGATTCAGCACTTAAGCTTGACATTCTTAATGATTCTCATCGCTCTAAGTATGCCATTCACCCCGGCAGTAGTAAGATGTAAGCCGATATGCGTCGCCTTTATTATTAAGAAGGCATAAAGGGAGATGTCGCAAGTTATGTGGGTAATTGCATAACTTGTCAGCTTATTAAGGTTGAGCATCAGCGGCCATCCCGTCTTCTTCAGCCTTTAGAAGTTCCGTTATGGAATTGGATCAAATTTCAATGGATTTCATTGATGGCTTACCTCGTTTGAGGTTAGGCCATAGTAGTATTTGGGTTGTTGTGGATGTCTCGCCAAGTCCGCACATTTTATTCCTATTAAGTCGAATAGAACGACACCCCTTTTATGAAGCTATATATTAAGGAGATCATGCGATTGAACGGTGTCCCTTCATCTATGGTGTGTGATCGTGATCCTCTTTTCACGAGTCACTTTTGGTAGAGTCTCCAGCATGCTTTAGGCATGAAGCTTAATCTTAGCACAGCTTATCACCCACAGTCTGATGGATAGACTGAACGAGTGAACCATGTTTTGGAAGACTTGCTTCGTGCTTGTATCTTGGATTTTGCTGGTAGCTGGGAGGATCATCTTCATCTAGTTGAGTTTTCTTATAATAATAGCTACCAGTCCTCTATTGGCATGGCTCCTTTTGAAGCCTTATATGGAGGGCCGTGTCATTCTCCATCTTGTTGGCTTGAGTTGGGGGGAAAGCTTATTTTAGGCCTCGAATCTATTTGAGAATCATTTGAGAAGATCCATCTTATTTGTGAGAGAATGAAAGCGGCACAGAGTCGCCGGAAATCCTATGCAGACAACCGTAGGAGGCCTCTTGAATTCTCACTGGGTGACCTTGTTTTTATTCGAGCTTCTCTTATGAAAGGAGTGGTATGCTTTAGCCAGACTGGGAAATTAGTACCAAGCTACATTGCACCATTTCCTATTACAAAGCGTATCGGTCCGGTTGCTTATCGTATAGAACTTTCGATCAGTTTTCTAGAGTTCACGACGTATTCCACGTTTCTCAATTAAGGAAATGTCTACAAGATTCTGATTCCATGCTTGATACTCGTGCTTTAAAGAAGTTGAAAGTCTCTCCTGATCTATCTTATGTGCAGCATCCTCTGAGAGTTCTTGCTTCGGAGACAAGACGCCTTCAAAATAAGAGTGTCCCGCTCGTGAAGATTCAATGGTCCGATAATCCCAATCACTGCACTTGGGAAACTATAGAATTCATCGAGTGATCGTATCCTGATTTCGTATCTTCTCACACCGATGGTAAGAATTTTCCATTTTAATCTATCTAAATTTCCTTTGGTTGATGACATAAAGTGTGTTGAATACAGATTTCGTCTAGAAATTGCGAGGACGCAATTTTATTAAGGAGGGGAGTTTGTAACAACCCAGATTTTGGAGATAACTGTTAATATTAAATTATAATGTGAATAATAATTTAATATTGTGATAATAAAAGAATTCGAGAAATGAAATGTGTGTTAATATTGTTTATTTTATATATGTTTTGATGAATAAAACTTTGGTTTTTAATTTATGTAAGCTAATTTACCTCATAAGTTGTTATTTTGACATATTATGGTTGGAATAAATATAAATAAATGAAAATAAGCTTATAATATTTTATTCATAAGATGTTATTTTGACATATTATGGTTGGAATAAATATAAATGAATGAAAATAAGCTTATAATATTTTATTTATGAAATTGGGTTGAAAATAAGTGATGTTAGTTATTTACTGAGTCAGAATAGAAAATATTGGAATTTAGGTAAATTTGAGTTAACAAATTTACCAAGTGATGTAATTTAACATTTAATTGTTGAAATAAATCCAATTTAATGGAAATAAAGTTTTAAAAACTTTATTTTGAGGTTTTGGAGTGAAATTAATCATTTATTGTATTTAAATTAAGTTAGTGTGATAATATTGGTAATTATTGCCAATATTATCCTTTTATTGAATATAAAAGGAAAAATATGAAGAAAATAAGCATTTTATTAAAATAAAAGATGAAATATAGTTTAAAAATAATAGTTGATGATTAAAAATTGTTAGAATGATTTATTGCAAATTTATTTGGCAAGAAAGAAATTTTTATTTAGTTTGTTATGTTAAAAATGGTGTTTTACACGAAAATTGTGTAAAGTGTTAGATATTGTTAAAAATGGTTTTTCATTGTAAAATAATAACTTTTAATTGTTAAAAGAAATTTTATTTTTTTATAATGGATATTTTATTTCAATACAATAAGATGTATGCATTTTATATGACTTTAAATGTTGAAAATATGTGTGCATAGTTTTAAAATAAGTAAAACACACACACACACACATATATATAGTTTTGATTTTCAATAGGTAATTTTTTCTCTTGGGCTTAGTTAGGTAGAAAGGAGGATCCATCAGCCTACTATCTAGAATTTTCTGATGAGAACCAAAAATGTACGTACTTTCTTTGGCTACATCTTCTCAAAATAAACTTATAGTAAAAAGAAAGGAAAAAATTTTCTTAGACATCTTCATCTAAAAAAATCTATTTCGACTCAACTTTTTTTGCTTACTACAAAGAGAATATTCTAAATGAAGAATAGCGAGGTAATCTCTCTATCTTATACAAAAGATATTTCATCAAATTCTTTAATAAAAATATCAATTATCTGTAACTTTTTTTCTTCTTTCCTTTTGCTCTACATGTTCTTGTTTCAACAATTACAGGTATTTAGAGCCTTAGGTCGCCTCAAAAGATCACAACTTTCTTCCAAATCGCTCCTATATCTTGCTAAAACTATTTGGTAAGGAAGGTAAGATTTTTCTTACAGCAAGCTAAAGCCAAGTAACAAATTTTGCAATCAATTTATTAAATAGGTTTTCTCTAATATTGGCTGAAATAATGCTATGTTAAAAAAATCATATCTTTCTCAAATTACAGCCAATTGCTCCTAATTTTTGATGTGTTGTAGTAGTTGGACTGCGAAAAATTTCCAGAAATTTTTATTGAATTTTGATATAGAAAATTGTTGGTTGAAGCCGTCCAAAAATTGATCTCTGTTTGTTGGCCGAAAATGCACCATGTTCAAAAAATCATATCTTTCTCAGTTTATAGCATATCGCTCCAAATTTTTGATATGTTGTAGTAGTTGTACTGAAAAACATTTCTGGAAATTTTCATTAAATTTTGATTTGTTTGGCATATAAAATTGTTGGTTGAAATCGGCCATAAATTGATCTTTGTTTGTTGGCCGAAAATGCACCATGTTCAAAAAATCATATCTTCTTTAATTTACAACCAATTACTCCCAATTTTTGATATGTTGCAGTAGTTGGGCTGTTCAATATTTAAAACAGCCAAAAATCTTGTTTTTTGTGCTTGTTGAAAAGTGCTATGTTCGAAAAATCATAACTCTTTCACTTTGCAGCGGATTGCTCCAAATTTTGGTATTGTTAAAGTCCTCGTGACATAATATATTGTAGCATAATTTGGCTGAAATCTTGGTTGTTTTGGTGTCCCAAATTACTATCCAAAGTCAGCCAAAAACACGGCTGCTTGGTAAAATATTCTTTTGCCTCTATTTGCGCTTTCGTTAACTGTTTCACTGCATATGTCGATGATTTTGAATATTGTATGAATAAGTTTGATGATGAATGTTTAAGTCTATTTATCTGACATTGGATTGGCTTGATTTTGGAAATTTTTAGAGTTTAAATTTTATTTAAATTTTATTTCAATCTAAATATCGGTAAATGTCCACATTTGAAGAGTTCGATGGTTTTAATTGATTTTGGTTTCGAATAAGTTTCTGAAATTTCTTTAAAAATTATGGTTAATTAAATAAATGTTTTAAAGACATTTTAATGGGTTTTGAAGAAATTATTTATTTTTAAAGTATTTTATAAATAGATAATCTATAAATGGATTTTTCCTTATATAACTTATTTAAAAATCTCTATTTTTTTAAAAAAATCCCGTTTTCTCAATAAAATTATTCTAAATATATTTTAGCCTATTTAGATGACTTTCGGTATATAAGAATGAGAATTAAACGATTTGGTAAAAATACGTGGTATGGGACATGTGTTTTCGCCTACTCGCTTAATATTGGACTTGCGCTGTCAAATCTGCTTTGAAGTATTGTTTTATAATAATTTTACTTCCCGAGGACATGAGGTAGGATTTTTATGATGGATTGATGATGGTTTTGATGTTTAAGATGGATTTTTACTTGTCGATGAAACGAGACAAGTCTCGATGCCACTTTAAACTCATCAAAGCATGAGACACAATGAGTTGGGTGCTTTACACTGGCCAATGAGACGAGGCGGTGTATGTTTGAATTGGATTTTTATGAATGTTTTCTAATGTGGCATTGACTGAGTAAACCAATAGGTGCGAATGTATGGTATGGGACGTACATTAACACCCACCGGGTTCCTATTCGAGAATTTGTGACACATTTAAGATGTTATTAGTACTATGAACCGAGTATACGATTGGAATCATTACAATGTTCTTGATGTCATTACTATATTCCAATCATCGTGATGTTTTTGCTCAGATTTTATGATTTGGGTGTCATCGCGATATTCGACTATAGTCAAACAGGATGATCACGATGCTAAGATGTTAATGACCCCAAGTCATCAAGACGTATGGTACCAAATAATTATACTACTAGTCAAGATGAATAGCACGTGCAAATTTCTATAAAGTTTTGATATTTTCAATTTTACCCTATGGTGTTGATGATTTTCTTATCCTTGAGTAAGACAAAGACAATGGCTTATTATATTAATGGTGATTTCGACAATGAAATTACACTTTTAAGTTCTATAATGAGTTATGAGATTTTTGATGACTTCTTATGATGCTTCATCTATATTTCTAAGTGCATGAATATGCCTTTATAGAAGATATTAGAATAAACTCTACGTACCTCACTTATGGAACCCTTTATCTAAGTTAGAAGAAATATTTATGCTTCCTTTTTGTGGATAACATGATGAACCATATATCGTTCTGTTGGCAACAATGGAATGGATATTTCACTTCCGCTTATTATTATTGAGACCTTTACTATTGATTAGTTTAGCTTGCCTGACCCGTGTGCTTTTCACTTGGCTCAGACCGAGTTGCGGGTTAGTTTGGATTGCTTCACTTCTTGGATCAGCTTGATAGCTTTTGTTGGACTTATCATTTTGGCTTGGATGTCCTTTCGAGTCGTCTGCTTTTATGCTATCTTATTGTGTAACATCCCAGAAATTATTAATTTAAATATGGTAACTTATTTGAACTTTTGAAATTTTATTTGAAAATTTTCAAAAGAAATAAAATATTATTAATATAAATATTACAAAGGTATATGGATAGAAATAAAGTATTTGGTAGTTTAAGCTTTAAATAGATAATAATAAAAATGTAAAAACAAGAATTGTGTTAAACAAAAATATATAAGGTAAGAAAACAAATAAAGATAGGTATGTAAGCGTGCAAAAGAAGACAGTAATAAATATTCAACTATAGATACCTATGCACACTTAAACAAAAAAAAAGAACAAGACAATAACAATTAATGCTAGCCTCCTTAGCACACAAAATAGATTTATATCAACCACCAAGTAACCAACTTAGTCAAAGATAAACAAAAAAATCTCTGACCTATTGTACAAGAAGGGAATTATATCACCTGTAAACTCAAATTTATATACATCAATTCCTTACTTTAGTTCGTTCATTCAAAGCTGAGTAGCATCTGAAGTAATATCATTTTATAACTTAAATACCAATTCAACTTGAACAACAGTCTAACCCAACAAACCAGAAGATTAAAGACAAGGTTTCAGCAAGCAAAATTCAAGCACGTTTCAAATAAAAGCAACTCTATTCAGTTTGGAATTAAGATGAGTAACACCACTTTTAAACAAATTTAAAGTGTAAATCTATTGCAAGTTACATCTGTGATAAGTATGGTATATATGAACTCTTTGTGTATATTTGAATGAATGGATGATGGTGTGCAGGCTGTTATTCACATATGATCTCTGTTTGAAATTCTAAGTAAGATTGTTGATTCAAAAATCGCTTCCTCTTATTCTACTTGCTATTAGGACTTAGTGTTAAAACAAAAATTGTTTGTTATAGCATATATTCAAGATTTAAAATTTATTTAAGTTAAATCAACTTGTTAATAACTCTGGGAAGCAAGAAACTGAGCAAAACTTTTAAAGAGTCAAAATTCAAACTTCTTAATTTAAGAATTCAGGTATGTAAACTGAATTCGTATACCAAAACAGGATTTTTAAAGTAAAAATCATAATTTTGAGATCAAGGGTGAAAGAGCAGTTTGGAATTGCTTTGATCTTACAGTTTTGGCGATATCTGGTGATCGACTGATTCGTGGAAGTCGGGATCTTGGCTGAAGGTGGAGGAGTGATCAGAGGTTATAGGAAAAATAGTGTGATGGTTGGCAGGTGAATGTGGTGGCGGCGGCGAGCATTTTAAGTTTGTAAACTTAGTTTTGGGCGAGGCGGAATATTTTGATTCGTTCGTCATCTATGATGGACCGAGTGCTTCGTAGTGCTGGGAGATGGTAGGAGGGATGTCGACGAAGAGTTGACCGGAGTTTCAAGCTGTCGGGATTTCGAGTACGACGCGATTTCCAGGTTGGATAGGTGATGCCATTCGTGTTTCCAGGTTTGGGATTTTAACTTGAATTCGATTTTCAAGTTGATGACAAAGTCTGATGGTCGGGAATTGGTTGGTGGGTGATCGTTGACTTGCTCGATGATGTGGTGTCGTCTGGAGGTGATCTGCGGCGAAGTGCACGTGCACGGTGCACTTCTTAGGTCTGGGCAAATTTGTAGTTGAGCAGGGAAATGTCTCGAGTAATTCTTGAGCGTATTGAAGTTGGGCTCGAAGATTTTCGGCATTTGACTCGAAGAAAATATTGTCTGGCTTGGGTAGAATGTGTTACAGGGTTTAAACCTGTTCCTGTTTTGAAATTTCAAATTAAATTTTAAAATTATAAATTAAGTTTTAAACTGAGTTTATAAATCAAAGTTTAAAATATAAATTCTAGTTTAGTCTGGAAACTTAGTTTGTGAGTAGATAAAGTTTTTTTTAATTGTTTTAATAACTTAAAGATGTTTAGGCAATTAAGTGAATTTTATAAAGAATTTGGATTAAAATGAATTTGAAATTTGTAAAGAAAGAATTTAAACTATTCGAATTTCAGTTAGTTATCCGAAAATTACATCGAACCCTGAATGTGAATTAATGTAATCGATACATCTACGTGTTTTAAAATTAACGCTCACTATTCGGTTTAGCCGGGAGAGGACCTTTGTGTCATATAACCCATTCCGGATAGTGATACGTCGAAATGGATAGCATTTGAAGACGGTGTTGAAGACCGGGTGTCTTCGAAAACGATAGGATAACCTATCGAATGTCTCTGCACTGAGTTTCTCCGGTATAGAGATCTCCACATGTGATGGGAAGTCCAATCTGGATTGTGATACCCGGATTTGCAAGGGCTTCTTCCTTTATTGGACGAAGTGCCTTCGGTTCTGTTTCGAACCCGGAACAGACTCGTATGGCTGTATGTCTGACACTACACCGAGAGATAAAGCAGATTTCTTTCAAACACATATCTATTGGTGGCGGAGAATTTATTCTCTTAGCTTAACACCCTTCTCTGAGACGTACATGCTCAGAGGTTATGCAGTTGAAGGTTATCAGCGATATACTCCAAATTTGGTAGTATGGCATGCTAAGTGCTGCTGTGTGTTGATCATTTGTAATCAAAGCATAGCATTCGTATAAAGCGTAGCTTTATGGACGAGACCTCATCGGACCTCACACCCCAGAAATGGTCGAAACAGGAAAGATGCGGCAAAGTTATGAGGGTCACGCCCTTTAGGGTATGTCATTTCCTTCTGGAAAAAGGTGGTATCATGGTATGGAGCCCAGATATTAACCTATGTGGTTGCTTCAATCTCATATACTGTGTGGTTGTTGCTTTGTGATGGAGGGCCCTCGGATAAAGGTCGCAAACAACCGGGAGGTGGCATACTCAAGTAGTAGTTACCTACTTACAGAGGTAAACCGGCCCTGTGTTGGCAGAGATCCGGGTAGGTTCTCGGGACGTCCCTCCAGAGGCATACCCATGTGGCAGTAGGAAGTTTCTTAGTCTGACCATTTGTTTGAAATCTAAAGAAACAATACGAGCCATGTACGGTTTTAGTTGTATAACCTGCCATGCAGTGTGGCGGTAACCTGCCACAAAACATTATAGCTATAGTAGGCATACAATAATGGTTGTATGCTGGCTAAGATTAATATTATACTTTCTAAATGGTTTTCCACACTATGCACTAGTAATAATATCAAAGAATTTTTCTCGTATCAAGCATATTTGACTATCATAAGAATAAATCTCCTCCAATTCTGCGATTGCATTGTGTGTGTGGCGGGAGGTCTTATGGTAGTTTCATTTTCCAAAAGCAGATCGGATTTTCTTTTATAAATCTTGTTTATTTAAAAGCAACTGTTTTTATTTACTCATACCAGTCCCCTGACTAACCCGGAGTTTATTGTTTCCTTTCTAAACTCTGGGTGCCCATAATTTCCACATGGGTAGCCTAGTAACAGGTTTTCGTTTTCTGGTGTTAGCAGTATTTTGGAGCTCTTATTTTGGAGATATTTTAGAAGCTTTCAGGATGTCAAGTGTTTAGTTTTTGGAAGTTCACCATCGCTTCATTTCTTTGAACACTTTTTGGCATATGATCACTTGTTGTTCTATTATGATGTTCTATTTTGAGTTGTGACTTATGTATAAGAATACTCTGATGTGGTAATGGATATTGTGATGATGTTATATCTGTGATGTAATGCATGATATTCATTTTGTTTCCGCTGTTTTATATTCATCTGATGTTGTTATAAGCTCCATCCGACTGGAGTTCGATGTTTGAATTTTTGGCAGTCGAATACAAGTGGGGTATTTAGTGTCAATTTTTGACCATTGAATTTTGGATCGTGATAATGTGGTACCAGAGCTGAAGGTTGAGTAAGAACTTTAGTTACGGAGTATAACACATTAGATGGCTCATTAGAGATAGGGTGAAGTATACCCTAGATTGAGTATAACCGAGATTGAAACCTCAAATTTTCTAAGTCTATTTTCCTTTAACTGCTGGTATTCCTTAAGCTATCTCGTCCTAATATCTAAACCAAATTTCTTACTAATTACAGATAGTAAGAATGAGAGAACGAAAAGGAAGAGCTAGGGGTCAAGGAAATGTCACAACAACTAGTCAAGTTCCCCCAACAGAAGAAGTAGCAATACTACTCAAAATCAGCCGAATCTGGCTTATTTATATAAAAATTTCTAAAGGCTTGGTTGTAAGTCGTTTACCGGCACGAAATCGATTGTTAAGGCCCAAGCATGGATCAGATCATGTGAAAGAATCTTCAAGGGCTAAAGTTGCAAGATGATCAGATGCGACTCATAGCTTCTTGGCAACTTCAATAAGAAGCTTTAGCCTGGTGGGAGACAACCACTGTAGATATGCCAAAAGAAGAGTTTACTTGGGAGAATTCAAAGAGGTATTTGAGAAGTGCTATATGCCATCAGCTGGTATTTCTCCAATGTACCAGGAATTCATGGACTTAAAGCAGGGGAGTTTGTCATTCGAGGAGTATCTAAACAAATTGAATGAATTGTCTCGATTCGGTCCAGAATTGGTGACACACCTTTAAAGAAGAATGAAAGGTTCATTCGTGGGATGAATAAGAAATTCCACGAAAGGACGACTGGCCACGTCGAAGAATCCTTCTCAGATTTGATTGATATGGGGTACAGATATGCTACACTTGATATGCAAGAGGCCTCAGTGGCGAAAGGACATTCGAGCAATCAAAATTGGAAGAAGCGGAAATTTAGAGGCAAGAAACCATGGCAGGGTATGGAGAAAAGGAAGAGCATTCAGGGAAGCACAGCAGAGAATGTCACTTGCTATAATTGCTTGGAGAAGAGCCATTATTCTAGTAGATGTACGAAGCCTAAGAGACAAGTCAATCAATCCATTCAAGCGAAGCCCAGGAATGCTATTATTGTCAGAGATTGGGACACGAAGTTAAAGACTGCCCAGTAATGAAGCAAGCTCAGACAACCAAGGTGTACACGGTAAAAGTCCAACCTGCATCTTCTAAAGCAGAAAAGGGGAAAGGAGTTCTGGAAGGTAATCTTACTATTTATGATAACATTATTAGACACAGGCGCTACACATAGTTTTATCTCTCAACAAGCTATAAATGAATTAAATCTTGAACCCGATTTTGTTGATGAGCCTATATGCGTAAAGAATCCAGTTGAATGTCCCGTGAACCTTTGTCTTCGATGTAGAGACGTTCCTATCTCATATTCTTGTTACCAATTCCCTATCGGTCTCTTTGTTCTTGATTTTAATTAGTTTGAAGTCTTACTTGGAATGGATTGGCTAGCAAAATATGAAGCTAAATTGGATTGCAATAATCGATTTATTTCGATTAAAATCGAATTTGGAGATTTTATTGAGATTTCTTGTGAGGATCCTAATCCTAAAAGAGATGGGCTGATGTATAATTTGGGTTATTCCGAACCTAGTCTGGAGTCTATACCCACTGTTAGAGATTTTTCGGATGTGTTCGAAGAAGTGAAATCTCTACTCCACATCGGGAAATAGAATTCAGAATTGACCTAGTACCCAACGCTCGTCCTTTCGTTCACGCAAGTCGCAGAATGGAACCCAGAGAAAGGGTTGAATTAGTTCGGCAAACCAGGGATTTACTAGAAAAAGGATTAATTCGTCCTAGTGTTTTTGAATGGGGTTCAACCATCATGTTTTCTGCTAAATCGGACGGATCTTTGAGATTGTATGTAGCTTACCGCAATCTCAATAAGCTAACTCTCAAGAATAAATTTCCACCACCAAGAATTGATGATCTGTTTGATCAATTGCATGGAGCTCGTTTCTTTTCAAAGATGGATCTAGCCCAGGGATTCCATCAACTACGAATCGCCGAAGATTGTGTTCATTTGACCGCTTTCAGGGTTCCTAATATGTTCTACGAATGGTTAGTCACCTTTCGGGCTAATTAATGCTCCAGCATACTTCGTAGATCTTATGACTCGTGTGTTCCTGGAAGTTTTGAATAAATTTGTGCTTGTATTTATTGATGATATTTTGGTCTATTCCAAGACCGAAGAAGAGCATGCCGAGCACCTTAGAATCGTTTTGGAGATTTTGAGGAGAAATATTTTATTCGCAAAATTTTCCAAACGCCACTTCTGGGTCAAAGAAGTTAAATTTCTCGGCCATATTGTCAATGAAGAAGGAATTTCCGTTGATTCTAGCAAAATTTCCGCTATTCTTGACCAGAGAAAACCCACTACCGTAAAAGTGGTTCGAAGCTTTTTGGGTTTAGCAGGTTATTATCGGAAGTTTGTTTAGAACTTTTCTAAGATTGCTAGTCCGTTGACTAAGTCAACAATAAAGGATGTAAAGTTCAATTGGATTCCGAAATGTGACGAAGCTTTTCAGGAGTTGAAGAAGAGATTAACCACCGCTTCTGTTCTCGCTATTATCAATGGGAACCAAGGATTATCTGTTTATACCGACGCTTGTGGCGATGGTTTGGGTGCGGTATTAATGCAGAATGGGAAGGTAATTGCCTATGCGAGTAGACAATTACGTCCTCATGAAAGAAACTACCCAACCCATGATTTGGAACTCTTAGCTGTAATCTTCTCTTTGAAAATATGGCGACATTATCTTCCGGGTAAGAATCTTTTCAGCTTTCTTAACAATTTATGAATTTAACTTAACATAATAAATATACCTAATGTACTCTCTTTCTTTAGGTCAAAAATTTGAATTATTCACCGACCATAAATCTTTGAAACATCTCTTCACCCAGAAAGATCTAAATCTGCAACAACAACGTTGTTTGGAATGTCTGGCATCTTATGACCTAGATATTCAATATACGCCCAGAAAAGCCAATGTAGTTGCCGATGCTTTAAGTAGAAGGCATGTTGTTCTTACATATCTTGTTGTTACTCCTACTCTCCATGAAAAGATCGCCAGCAAGCAAACTGAAGACAAGTTTCTTCGGGAAATTCATAGAAAAATATGTCGAGGTGAAGATTCTTGTTTTGCGATTGATGATAATGGAGCTATAAGGATGAAAGGCAGGATTTGTGTCCCAAACATCCCTGATCTAAAACGTGAAGTTTTAGATGAATGTCACAAATCTAAATTTAGCATCCATCTAGGAATTAATAAGATATATCATGATATCAAAAGAACTTTCTGGTGGAAGACAATGAAAAGAGACATATCTATATATGTGAGTCGCTGTGCTACTTGCCGACAAATCAAAAGCGACCAAAAGAAAATGGCGGGTTTACTTCAGCCTCTAGAGGTACCTAAGTGGAAATGGGACCAAGTATCGATGGATTTCATCGACGGGTTGCCTCATACTCGGAAAGGCAATGAAGCAATTTGGGTTATTGTGGACCGTTTGACTAAGATAGCCCACTTCTTGCAAGTGAAATCTAGCCGCATGGCTGCAAGTTTAGCCGAGTTATATGTGAAAGAAATTGTTTGTCTCCACGGTATTCCTAGCAGTATAGTGAGTGATCGTGATCCGATCTTCACCAGTAGATTTTGGGAGGCATTTCAAGATGCATTGGGAACAAAACTGAATTTCAGCACTGCTTATCACCCACAATCTGATGGGCAGACTGAGGGGATTAGCCGAATCTTATAAGACCTATTGCGCGCTTGTATACTTGATTTTGGTGGTTCTTGCGAGGACCATTTACATCTGGTCGAATTCTCATATAACAATAGCTATCAGGCTAGTATAGAGATGGCTCCTTTTGAACCTTTATATGGTCGTCCGTGTCGATCATCTTCATGTTGGATTGGGTCAGGTGATAAACTCGTTCTTGGACCAGATATGATTAAAGAAGCCACTGAAAAAGTTGATTGTATACGGAAGAAATTGAAAATGGCTCAAAGTTGTCAAAAGAGTTATTATGATCGCAGGAGATGGGATTTGGAATTCCAGAATGGAGACTCTGTTTTTCCCAAAGTATCTCCTATGCGAGGTGTGTTGAGGTTTGGGAAGACCGGTAAGCTAGCACCACGATATATTGGTCCTTTTCCTATTTTGGAAAGGATCGGTTCTTTAGCCTATCGAGGTTGTCTAGCGTGCATGATGTGTTCCACATTTCTAATCTTCGGAAGTATGTGCATGATCCAGAGTGTATTATTGAAGAAGCTGCTCAGTAGGATCTCGAAATCACTCCCAATTTAATATTTAAAAGAGAACCAATAAAGATCGTAGATCGTGATAACAAGCAATTGAGAAACAAAGTTGTGAAACTAGTTAAAGTTCAATGGAGTGGCAATCCAAAGGACTATACTTGGGAAACCGAAGATAATATGCGAAAATCATATCCCAATTGCAGAGTGGATATCTCGGCTTAAACTGGTAAGCCATTTCTATATCCTTTTCTGAATTCGTATATTCTTTGTTTGCTTTTCACTCTCTTTCAAATTTGAAGGACGAAAATTTCTTAAAGGGGGTATTTGTAACATCCCAGAAATTATTAATTTAAATATGGTAACTTATTTGAACTCTTGCAATTTTATTTGAAAATTTTCAAAAGAAATAAAATATTATTAATATAAATATTACAAAGATATATGGATAGAAATAAAGTATTTGGTAGTTTAAGCTTTAAATAGATAATAATAAAAATGTAAAAACAAGAATTGTGTTAAACAAAAATATATAAGGTAAGAAAACAAATAAAGATAGGTATGTAAGCATGCAAAAGAAGACAGTAATAAATATATTCAACTATAGATATCTATGTACACTTAAACAAAAAAAGAACAAGCCAATAGCAATTAATGCTAGCCTCCTTAGCACACCAAATAGATTTATATCAGCCACCAAGTAACCCGCTTAGTCAAAGATAGACGAAAAAATCTCGGACCTGTTGTACAAGAAGAGAATTATATCACTTGTAAACTCAAATTTATATACATCAATTCCTTACTTTAGTTCGTTCATTCAAAGCTGAGTAGCATCTGAAGTAATATCATTTTACAACTTAAATACCAATTCAACTTAAACATCAGTCTAACCCAACAAACCAGAAGATTAAAGGCAAGGTTTCAGCAAGCAAAGTTCAAGCCTGTTTCAAATAAAAGCAACTCTGTTCAGTTTGGAATCAAGGTGAGTGACACACTTTTAAACAAATTTAAAGTATAAACCTGTTCCAAGTTACATCTGTAATAAGAATGGTTATGTACATATATGAACTCTCTGTGTATATTTGAATGAATGGATGATGGTGTGCAGGCTGTTATTCATATATGATCTCTGTCTGAAATTCTAAGTAAGATTGTTGATTCAAAAATCGCTTCCTCTTATTCTACTTGCTATTAGGACTTAGTTTTAAAACAAAAATTATTTGTTTAGCATATATTCAAGATTTAAAATTTAGTTAAGTTAAATCAACTTGTTAATAACTATGGGAAGCAAGAAACTGAGCAAAACTTTTAAAGAGTCAAAATTCGAACTTCTTAATTTATGAATTCAGGTATGTAAACTAAATTCGTATACCAAAACTGTATTTTTAAAGCAAAAATCATAATTTTTAGGTCAAGGGTGAGAGAGCAGTTTGGGCTTGCTTTGTTTCCACAGTTTTGGCGATATCTGGTGATCGACAGATTCGTGGAAGTCGGGATCTTGGCTGAAGGTGGAGGAATGATCAAAGGTTATCGAAAAAATAGTGTGATGGTTGGCAGATGAACGTGGTGGCGGCGGCGAGCATTTTAAGTTCGTAAACATAGTTTTGGGCGAGGCAGAATATTTCGATTCGTTCGTCATCTATGATGGATCGAGTGCTTCGTGGTGCTGGGAGATGGTAGAAGGGATGTCGACGAAGAGTTGACAGGAGTTTCAAGCTCTATGATGGTCGTGATTTTGAGTACGACGCGATTTCCAGGTTGGATAGGTGATGCCATTCGTGTTTCCAGGTTTGGGATTATAACTCGAATTCGATTTTCGAGTGGATGACGAAGTCTAATGGTCGGGAATTAGTTGGTGGGTGATCTTCGACCTGCCCTACGATGTGGTGTCGTTTGGAGGTGATCTGCGATGAAGTGCACGTGCACGGTGCACTTCTTAGGTTTGGGAAAATTTGTAATTGAGCAGGGAAATGTCTCGAGTAATTCTCGAGCGTATTGATGTCGGGCTCGAAGATTTTCAGCGTCTGACTCGAAGCAAATATTGTCTGGTTTGGGTAGAATGTGTTACAGGGTTTAAACTTGTTCCTGTTTTGAAATTATAAATTAAATTTTAAAATTATAAATTAAATTTTAAACCGAGTTTATAAATCAAAGTTTAAAAATACAAATTCAAGTTTAGTCTGGAAACTTAGTTTGTGAATAGATAAAGTTTTTTTTAACTGTTTTAATAACTTAAAGATGTTTAAGCAATTAAGTGAATTTTAAAAAGAATTTGGATTAAAATGAATTTGAAATTTGTAAAGAAAGAATTTAAAAAAAGTTAAATTAAATTTGAAAGCTGGATCTTAAATCTAAATTTGAATTCTAGATTTTGAAATTAAACAAAGTTTATAACTTTAAATGTTTAAATAAGTTTAAACGTAAAGGTATACTTTAAATATGTGAGCTTAAAATGGAATTAAATTTAACTCTTTAAAATTTCTTTTATAACAAAAATACTACTTAAACATATGAATTTGAAGGTTTTCAAAATTAGTTATTAACTTCATAGAAGATAAATTGGTATTCATTTTATATTTTGTAATGAAAATGAAATTTAAGCAGTAAATTTGAAAGAAATGTTTTCTAACATATTTGTGAGTGATTGCTAAATCATTTATAAGAATGAGTTTGTATTAAAGTTAATGAAGATATAATGATTTGTAATTCGTGGAATTTCTGAATTTTCTCTTTATGAATTAACTTATAATTAGGGAAACTAATCATTGATTTAAAAATAAAATAATAATAATTAATATAAAACAATTATGTGGTTAATTCATTAAAATCACATTCACCTTAATTGAAGATGATTAACTATTGTCAAATATTGTGTACTGGACTGGTATTTCTGTTGTGATTGCGTTATTGTGTTATGCGAATTGCTTTGTGCTGAACTGTGATTAGTGATTTAATTCTGTATTGATGTGAAAACCCTTTTGCCTATAAAACGACATTTAAACTTCGATGCGACAGGGAGTCGGATTTCAATTAGTTATCTGAAACCCACATCGAACCCTGAATGTGAATCTATGTAATCGACACATCCACGTGTTTTAAAATTAACGCTCATTATTCGGTTTAGCCGGGAGAGGAACTTTGTGTCATATAACCCATTCCGAATAGTGATACGTCGAAAGGATAGCATTTGAAGACGGTGTTGAAGAACGGTGTTTTCGAAAACAATAGGATAACCTATCGAATGTCTCTGCACTGAGTTGCTCCGGTATAGAGATCTCCACATGTGATGGGAAGTCCGATCGGGATTGTGCATACCCAGATTTGTAAGGGCTTCTTCCTTTATTGGACGAAGTGCCTTCAGTTCTGTTCGAACCCGGAACAGACTCGTATGGTTGTATGTCTGACACTACACTTTGAGAGATAAAGCAGATTTCTTTCAAATACATATCTATTGGTGGTGGAGAATTTATTCCCTTAGCTTAACACCTTTCTCTGAGACGTATGAGCTCAGAGGTTATGTAGTTGAAGGTTATCAGCTATATACTCCCAATTTGGTAGTGTGGAATGCTAAGTGCTGCTATGTGTTGATCATTTATTATCAAAGCATGGCTTTTTTATAAAGCGTAGCTTTGTGGATGAGACCTCATCGGACCTCACACCTCGGAAATGGTCGAAACAGGAAAGATGCGGCAAGGTTATGAGGGTCGCGCCCTTTAGGGTATGTCATTTCCTTCTGGAAAAAGGTAGTATTATGGTATGGAGCCCAGATATTAACCTATGTGGTTGCTTCAATCTCATTTACTATGTGGTTGTTGCTTTGTGATGGAGGGCCCTCGGATAAAGGTCGCAAACGACTGGGAGGTGGCATACTCGAGTAGTAGTTACCTAGTCACAGAGGTAACCCGGCCTTGTGTTGGCAGAGAGCCGAGTAGGTTCTCGGGACGTCCCTCCAAAGGCGTACCCATATGGCAGTAGGAAGTTCCTTGCCCTGACCATTTGTTGGAAATCCAAAGAAACAATACGAGCCCTGTACGGTTTTAGTTGTATAACCTGCCATGCAGCGTGGCGGTAACTTGCCACAAAACATGGTAGCTATAGTAGGCATACAATAATGGTTGTATGCTGGCTAAGATTAATATTATACTTTCGAAATGGTTTTCCACACTATGCACTAGCAATAATATCAAAGAATTTTTCTCGTATCAAGCATATTTGACTATCATAAGAAGAAATCTCCTCCAATTCTACGATTGCATTGTGTGTGTGGAGGGAGGTGTTATGATAGTTTCATTTTCCAAAAGCATACCGGATTTTCTTTTATAAATCTTGTTTATTTAAAAGCAACTGTTTTTGTTTACTCATACCAGTCCCATGACTGACCCGTAGTTTATTGTTTCCTTTCTAAACTCTGGGTGTCCATAATTTCCACACGGGCAGCCTAGTAGCAGGTTTCCGTGTTCTGGTGTTAGCGGTATTTTGAAGCTCTTATCTTGGAGATATTTTAGAAGCTTTTGGGATCTCAGGTGTTTAGTTTTTGGAAGTTCACCATCGCTTCATTTCTTTGAAGACATTTTGGCATATGATCACTTGTTGTTCTATTATGATGTTCTATTTTGAGTTGTGATTTATGTATAAGAATACTCTGATGTAGTAATGGATATTGTGATGATGTTATATCTGTGATGTAATGCATGATATTCATTTTGTCCACTGTTTTATATTCATCTGATGTTGTTATATGCTCCATCCGACTGGAGTTCGATGTTTGAAATTTTGGCAGTCGAATACAAGTGGGGTATTTAGTGTCAATTTTCGAACATTGAATTTCGGATCGTGACATATTGTGTATTATTTTGTGGGATGGGTGTATATGTGATTCAGCAGTCCTTGCTACTTATGTATGATGTATTATTATGGAGATGTATGGTAATGTATGTATTTAGATATATACTCTAATCTGGGTGTGTTGTTCTATGATTGGTGTTTTCTATCTACATGTATATTACATTATTTCTGAAATGGTCCGAATCCACCATAGTGTGCATTAGTTAGGGACTAAGCTTGTCTACCACTATGAGGTAATGAAAAAAATCGAGATATAATTGACATGCTTAGCTCTTAACTAACGTATTACTATGACGGTCGCCTTTAACCAGCTCTATTCTCTGCATTAATAGACAGGATTACTTAGTAATTCTCTTTACTAATGTTGGTCTCGGCGTGGGACGCCACAAATTGAGTGTATTTTTCCCACGCTGGTTTCCAGTCTAACTCGGGTATTGTTTTATTATAATGCTCGGGTCAGACCGAGTATTATAGAATACAGGAGAGGATGCTGTGGAGCTCAAGAGACGAGCTGGATGGCGAGTCATATGACACGTATTTGATGTATATTCCATTATGTATGATTAACTACGTAGTCAGTTTTGTGAGGACGGGTTATGATAACTGCCCAGTTGTGTGCTATGAATATTGTTGTGCTCTGATGATGTAATGTATATAACAGATGTAGTTCTTTTGTTTAAAGATCAGTTATTTATCTATTATATACTGTTCCACTGTGATTGTGAGATTCTGATGTTGTTTTCTACTTCTTCTTCTACCTCTTTCTTCTTTAACACTAATGGTTCGTATTTCTTTCCACTTTGAGTTGAACCGTGGGAGTATATTATCGGCTCAAAGTGGTACGAATTTGCGGTCTGTTACAGTGATATAAAAGCCAAAGGTTAAGCGAGAACCTTAGCTCTGGTGAGGATTATTCATTAAAAATAGAATCTGTGACATTCCACAAATCCATACCCTTTGAATCGATAATAAACCACATATGTCTGATCCAAAAAGCACAGACTGACGGAAAGTCGGTGTAACGATCCGAACAACCGAACGCCGGAAATCCGAACCGTTAGGGTTTAAAGAAGAAGAAGAAACAGAAACAATAACAGAATCTCACATTTCGCAACGGAACAAATATAATAAATAAATGAATATCTTTAAACAAAATCACTATATCAGTTTATAGATCACATTATCAGAGTTTGCAATAACAAACAGTGGAAAAGAAATATTACATATATAAGTGATACGCCTCGCCATCCAGCTCCAACTCCTGATCTCCACAACAACTTCTTGACTTTGCTCCCGACTAACTGCTAACCTGACTCTAGGCTGTCTGTGCGGAAAATTATGGGCACCTAGTGTTTAGAAAGGGAACAATAAACTCCAGATCAGTCGTGGGACTGGTGTGAGATCTTAAAAACAGCTGTTTTCACAAATAAAATAAAAGAAATCCGCTATGCTTTTTGGAAAATGAAACTACCATAAGGCCTCCCGGCACACACACAATGCAATCGCAGACATGGGGGAGATTTCTCCATATGATAGTCAAACAGGCTTGATACGCAAAAATATTTTTTTAATATTATTATTAGTGCATAGTGTGGAAAACATTTCGAAAGTGTAATATTAATCTTAGCCAGCATAGGTACCATTATACTATGCCTACTATAGCTGCCATGTTAAATGGCAGGTTCTACAACTAAAACCGTACTGGGTTCGTATTAGGAATTGGATTTCCAACGAATGGTCAGGCTAAGGAACTTCCTATGCCACATAGGTACGCCTCTGGAGGGACGTCCCGAGATCCTACCCGGATCTCTGCCAACACAAGGCCGGGTTACCTCTGTAACTAGATAACTACTACACGAGTATGTCAACCCCCGGTCGTTTGCGACCTTTATCCAAGGATCCACTACACCAACAACCATAAAGAAAAGTATTTGCAGTAACCGCATAGGTTAAATATCAGGGCTTCATACCTGATACCACCCTTTTCCAGAAGGAAATGACATCCCTCAGGGGGAGCTACCCCCCAAATAACCTTGCAGCATCCTTTCTGTTTTGACCATTTCCGGGTTGTGAGGTCCGACGAGGTCTCATCCACAAAGCTACACTTTTCACAATGTGATGCTTTGATCAAAAAATGAGCAGCAGCACTTCGTATGTCACATTACCAAATTGGGAATGTATCGCTAGTAACCATCAACTACATAACCTTTGAGCTCATACGTCTCAGAGAAGGGTGTTAAGCTAAGAGGATAAATTCTCTGCCACCAACAGAAATGTATTTGATAGAAACCAGCTTTACGTCTCAAAGTGTAACATCAGACACACATCCATACAAGTCCATTCTCGGATCGAACGGAACCGAAGGCACTTCAAAGAAGCCCTTGCAAATCCGGATATTCACAAATCACGTCCGTAATCCCCATCACACAGGTGATAAAATCTCTATACCGGAGCAACCTGGTGCAGAGACATTCGACAGGTAATCCTTTCGCTTTCGAAAATACCCGATCTTCAACACCGTCTTCAAATACAATCCCATTTTGTCGTATCGTTATTTGGAATGGGTTTTATGATACAAGGTCCTCTCCCAGCAAACCCGAATAACGAGCGCTTATTTTTAAAAATAAGTGTTCATTCAGATTTCAAACAAATTACAACAATTTTCCACTTCGATCT
This sequence comes from Allium cepa, assembly GCA_030765085.1. NCBI lineage: Eukaryota > Viridiplantae > Streptophyta > Magnoliopsida > Asparagales > Amaryllidaceae > Allium > Allium cepa. The sequence continues at coordinate 451,006,942 of CM060931.1, forward strand.
TTTAAATAAAAGATCTATCACAAATCACAAAGGTTCGATGTGGTTTTCGGATATCCACTTGGAATTCGACTCCCGGTCGCATCGAAATTCAAATGCCATTAAAGGGCCAATACTGGTAGTCGGTTATTTAACTATAGTCAACATTTACAACAATTACCATATTTAAATAAATTTTTTTCCCAATTATTTATTTTCAAAATATTTCCGCAAGATATATTTCACACTTCAACCATTTGAAAACAGATTTCAAATTTACTTTCCATATTTCAATACTTTGAAAACAAATTTAAAATACTTTTCCCTACGCTGAATACATTTCCAAATATTTATTCATTTCCACTGGAAATTTGCCGAGTTAAAATAATTCAAATCACCTATCCAAAATATTCTTGGACATTTAAAATAAAGCCATCTTAAATACTTACTTAAAATATCGGTTATGAAAACATTATACTAATTATCGCATATAAGATTTTAAGTCCCAACTAATTTTTTTAAAATTAAAATTAGTAGATAAGGTATAACTATTTAAATAATCGTTTCCTAAAACAAATATCAATTTTAACCTTTAGAATAATCCCTTCTATAAACAATTAAATAAAATCCATACTTTAAAGATTTGAAACCAGTTAAGAAAATAATGTATCTAAAGTATCCTTTCTAAAACCATCCTTAAAAAATTTTAGTTTATATTTATAGCCTACTTCCAAATCATACTCAGCTTTCCAGGGAAAAATTCTCTTTCCATTTATATCAACAAATAAATCTTCTTGATTTATTTAAATCTACATTCCAAATCTGTAAATTCTTTTTACCTCTTTAAAAATAAACCAACATTTATTTTTAAAACAAAATTCCCTTTCTTTTATAAAATTCCTATTTTGAATTTTAATTTTTCTAAATATCTACTGATATACGATTTCCAAAGTGATTTTAAAAAAATCATTTCCAAAAACCAAATCAAATTTCAACTCGATTTCAAATTTTATCTTAAACACCAAATCAATTTTAATATTGATTTCCCAATGATTTATTCTTTTAACACCAAATCAATTTTCGAATTTATGTTTAAAATAAATTCCTTTATCTCTTCCAAATTATTTAATAACCATATTTTTAAAATAAATTCTTCACCGGTTGAATATTATTACTTGGAATCCATTTATTAAACATTTTCACCATATTTAGGGATTTTATTCAATAGGATTTCACTATAGATTTTCTACTTAAATTTAAAATCCAATTTTATCTATTTCTGGTATTTTACGATACCAAAAATATATTCTGCTAAATTTTAGCCTTTAACGATTTCAATCACAGCATAATCACACAGAGATTATCAACACACGACATATGAAACAAATTCAATATTTGAGGAATCCAGTTGGATCCCTCCAACTTGTTTCCCTGCATCCACACACGTTAGCATACAATTAAATACCAATTCCGCTTCGAGGTGGAATATTTTCAAATTCAATTCTGAAGCTTCCATTATCTTCAGTATCATCAATATAAATTTTCTAAGCCTTGATTTTTTTTTTAATCCGCTTAAGATTTCAGATTCAAATTTTTACCCAAGATTTAATAATTTAAATTCAATAATTTAATTGCCAAATTCATATTTATATTCGAAATTCAAGTTAAACTAACCTCCAAATATTTAAAATCAATTAAATATTCCATTTCAAATGTTCAAATTTTCCAGGTCGTCGCATCCTTCCCCCCTTAAAAGAATTTCGTCCCGAAATTACTAGTTAAGAGGAATGATCCTCAACCCGTTTAATATTTTCTAAACCAAACAGTCTTATCATCTTACCAAAACAAATGTTTTTATTAGAGACCCATTATCATTTCAACTAACTTTCCAAAATCAACCATAAGTTTCAAACAACATTGTTTTCTCAATAATTCAAATTTAAATTTAAATTCAAATTTCAAATTTCCAAAATTTTCTCAAAATTTTTTCGAACTCCCTAAATTTCTGAAAAATTTCGCCAGCATCTCCTTTGCACGTATAGCTCGGTACGATGACAAAATGGCACCATAGGCCCTCAGATTCAAAAAGAAAACAAAAAGCCAAGTGGTTGGACAAGAAAATCATCAAATTTCACATAGAAGTTTAAATACATAACTTTTTGTCGGGCAGTTCAAATTTATCTTCGAAAATCAAATCCCAATTCCTTTTGCATTCCATACATCTATATATCCTGCTAGCCATAATGTCCAATTTCAACATTCAAAAATCATTTTTGCACATCTCTTTACAAAAGTTTGAATACTTCTTATACCATTTTTCTTCACTATTGAAGTTATATATCCAATTTCATTCAATTTTGCATTTTCAGTTTCATTAGAATTCAATTTACAATTTCAATTTAATTTGGACTCACTTTAACTTTTGAATATTAAATTTTATCAATTATCTTTTATTCACAACTGATTCCCGTCACTATTTTAAATCAGTTTCATTTACTAATTCATTGCAAATTCCAATTCGTTTTATCTCAAACCATTTTTCTATTTCACCTCTATTATCTTTATTTCACTTCGAACTAATTTTAAAACTTCATTTTATTTCACACAATTCAAATTGGTTCCAATATTCTGTTTCAATCCCAGTTTTATTCTTTTATTCATTCTCTTATTCACAATTACCATTTCACGATTTTCAATTTAACCTTCATTTAATTATTAACCTGGCATATTACCAATACAAAATTTACTTAAGAATTTCATACTTCATTTCTTAAGTTCAATGCAAATATTCTATATACTTCTTATATCTATTTTAAATTCATCACTTTGGTTTATATTCACTTATATTAAACTGGATTTAATTTACCTTTCGTTTATAATTATTGAATTCGATTCATTTCAAGTCATATTCAATTTATTCATTCCTTTAATAAATTTTATTTACTAGTTTTATTACAATATTTCACTTTGTTTAATACAAACCAAATTCGATTCCAATTCCAATTCTATCTACTTACAAATTCAAATGAATTTCAACATTCAATTCACTTTCATGTACTTGCAATTGCAAATTTATTTATTCATTCAAAATTTATTTTCCATCTTAATAGATTTTATTCCAAACATTTAGTTTATAAGACTTCTCAAATTCACATTTATACAAATTAACTCAAGTCAATTTCAGTTTAAATCTGAATTTCCTAAGTTTTCAAACTTATTATTCCATAACTATTTTTAGTAAAATTCTAGAGTCTTTCCACCTTTTCCAAAACCATTATTGAAAACAATTCAAAGTATCCTTTGAATTTCAAAACCAAACCAGTTTTGCAAACAACTTTCATTCAAAACAATATGGCAGCAATCCATCTTTTGGAAACCCGAAAATGAACACTGATGACGTCGCGATCATCACTGGAATTAATTTCCAGTGACCGAAAAGAGTTAAGAGCCTTAATCCTTCCAAACTCTTTGAAAACTATTTCCAATCCCAAAAGGAATTGAATTTCCAAACTTCCCGAGTTTCAAATATTTCCAAGAACATTTCCAAATATTTCTCTTAAATTCTATTTCAAATTATAAATCTCGTTTACAATTTACATTTACAAATCCCATTTGGTTTTTTATTTTCTTAGCTTTTGGTTTTCGATTTCAATTCCTCATACAATGATGATAATAATTTAATATTATCTCTTCCTAGCAACCAAGCAACCATATATTATACTAATTCATAGAAAATTTATTTCTTTTATATACGAAAATAGTTTGGATAAAATTATTTCATTTACCCTATTTTAAAACGATATCATATCGAATTTTTTCTGTACAAGTGTTTAGAGATCCTTATCAATAACGTTAATTACTCGTATTGACCAGAATCCATATACCACTCAACAAACCAATCAACACAATATAAAATAATTTTATACTCACTAACAAATACGCGCTCATATCTATCAACACTCTCAAACTCATTCTATAGTACTACTGACTATATTTCTAATGAGTAACACCCAACAGAGCCAAGGTTGTCGCTTAACCAAATGCTCTGATACCACTTGTAATGGTCTAGACTTTTCAACCAGCGACAGCGGCCAATCTCGACCGGTAGGCTTTTCAACAATCCAAGCCCCGCCGTGGCATACACTGGTACCCTGCCCTTGCTTTTATGGCCAGCCTTTCAACTGTCACTCGTTACGACTAACCAACCCCTTAAAGAGGACTTGTAGGGGTAAGAGTCTCCTGCTCGCCACCAAACAAAAAGCGAGAACCCCCCATCACGTTTCACAAAGATAAGCAAGATCAGTAATGGGACTGGTGTGAGATCTTAAAAACAGTTGTTTTCACAAAGAAAATAAAAAAATCCGCTATGCTTTTTGGAAAATGAAACTACCATAAGGCCTCCTTGCACACACATAATGCAATCACAGACTTGGGGGAGATTTCTCCTTATGATAGTCAAACATGCTTGATACGCAAAAATCTTTTTTTAATATTATTATTAGTGCATAGTGTGGAAAACTTTTCAAGTATAATATTAATCTTAGCCAGCATAGGTACCATTATACTATGCCTACTATAGCTGCCATGTTAAATGGCAGGTTCTACAACTAAAAACTATACTGGGTTCGTATTGGGAACTGGATTTCCAACAAATGGTCAGGCTAAGAAACTTCATATACCACATGGGTACGCCTCTGGAGGGACGTCCCGAGAACCTATCCGGATCTCTGCCAACACAAGGCTTGGTTACCTCTGTAACTAGGAAACTTCTACATGAGTATGCCATCCCACGGTCGTTTGCGACCTTTATCTGAGGATGCTCAACACCAACAACCACAAAGAAAAGTATTTGCAGTAACCATATAGGTTAAATATCACGGCTCCATACCTGATACCACCCTTTTTCAGAAGGAAATGACATACCCTCAGGGGGAGCTACCCTCAAATAACCTTGCCGCATCCTTCCTGTTTTGACCATTTCCGGGTTGTGAGGTCCGACGAGGTCTCGACCACAAGGCTATACTTTTCACAAAGTCATGCGTTGATCAACAAATGATCAGCAGCACATCGTATGTCACATTACCAAATTGGGAATGTATCACTAGTAACCATCAACTACATAACCTCTGAGCTCATGCGTCTTAGAGAAGGGTGTTAAGCTAAGAGAATAAATTCTCCACCACCAACAGAAATGTATTTGATAGAAACCAGCTTTACATCTCAAAGTGTAACATCGGACACACATCCATACAAGTCCGTTCCGGGATGGAACGGAACCGAAGGCACTTCAAAGAAGCCCTTGCAAATCCGGATATTCACAAATCACGTCCGGAATCCCCATCACATAGGTGATAAAATCTCTATACCGGAGCAATCTGTGCAGAGACATTCGACGGGTAATCCTTTCGCTTTTGAAAATACCCAGTCTTCAACACCGTCTTCAAATACAATCCCATTTCGTGGTATCATTATTCGGAATGGGTTTTATGACACAAGGTCCTCTCCCGGCTAATCCGAATAACGAGCACTTATTTTTAAAAATAAGAGTTCATTCAAATTTCAAACAAATCACAACAATTTTCCACTTCGATCTTTTAAATAAAAGATCTATCACAAATCACAAAGGTTCGATGTGGTTTTCGGATATCCACTTGGAATTCGACTCTTGGTCGCATCGAAATTCAAATGCCATTAAAGGGCCAATATTGATGGTCGGTCATTTAACTATCAATCAACATTCACAACAATTACCAGATTTAAACAAAAAAATTCCCAATTATTTATTTTCAAAATATTTCCGCAAGATGTATTTAACACTTCAACCATTTGAAAATAGATTTCAAATTTACTTTCCATATTTCAATACTTTGAAAACAAATTTCAAATCACTTTTCCCTACACTGAATACATTTTCAAATATTTATTCATTTCCACTGGAAATCCGCCAAGTTAAAATAATTCAAATCACCTATCCAAAATATTCTTGGACATTTAAAATAAAGCCATCTTAAATACTTACTTAAAATATTGGTTATGAAAACATTATACTAATTATCGCGTACAAGATTTTATGTCCCAACTAATTTTTTAAAATTAAAATTAGTAGATAAGGTATAACTATTTAAATAATCATTTCCTAAAAAAATATCAATTTTAACCTTTAAAATAATCCCTTCTATAAGTAGTTAAATAAATCCATACTTTAAAGATTTGAAACCAGTTAAGAAAATAATTTATCCAAAGTTTCCTTTCTAAAACCATCCTTAAAAATTTTCAGTTTATATTTATAGGCTACTACGAAATCATACTCAACTTTCTAAGGAAAAATTCTCTTTCCATTTATATCAATTAATAAATCTTCTTGATTTATATAAATTTACATTCCAAATCTGTAAACTCTTTTTACCTCTTTAAAAATAAACCAACATTTATTTTTAAAACAAAATTCCCTTTCTTTTATAAAATTCCCATTCTGAATTTTAAATTTTCCAAATATCTAATGATATACGATTTCCAGATTGATTTAAAAAAGAATCATTTCCAAACACCATATCAAGTTTCAACTCTATTTCAAATTTTATCTTAAACACCAAATCAATTTTAATATTGATTTCCTAATGATTTATCCTTTTAACACCAAATCAATTTCTGAATTTATGTTTAAAATAAATTCCTTTATCTCTTCCAAATTATTTAAAAACCGTATTTTTAAAATAAATTCTTCACCTTTTGAAATATTATTACTTGGAATTCATTTATTAAACATTTTCACCATATTTTGGGATTTTATTCAATAGGATTTCGCTATAAATTTTCTACTTAAATTTAAAAATCCAATTTTATCTATTTCTGGTATCTTACGATACCAAAAATGTATTCGGCTAAATTTTAGCCTTCAACGTTTTCAATTATAGTATAATCACACAGAGATTATCAACACACAACATATGAAACAAATTTAATATTTGAGGAATCTAGTTCGATCCCTCCAACTTGTTTCCCTGCATCCACACACGTTAGCACACAATTAAATACCAATTCCACTTCGAGGTGGAATATCGTGGTATATGGGATTTATAAAATATCATCCGCTATTATGCGGCGCATAGGGTCTCACCCGCTATATAATGCGGGAAATCAATCACTCCCATATATATATACTATTATATATATAATAACATCCACTGAATAAATTATTATAAATCAATCATCCAAGCACACAGTCAATCAATTTCAAATTTAACTATTTAAAATTAACTGGAAATTTTAATTGAGCGATAAGATCTCACCTTTAACAATGCATGCAATCCATTTCCCATTCGAGTTTGTTTTTCACGATCTTTAAACCTTGTATAAACAATTTTGCAATTTATTAATATTTGCAATGATCGAACAATTTATTTCCATTTAATAAATTTAATTAACTAACGATTTATTTAAAATGACTTTATTTAAACAAATTACTTTTTCATAAAATATTTTCTTTTGTGTAAACCACATAACCAGAAATTAATTTACTGTAAAATCTTTTCATCCTTAATATATATTCAAAATATTCTCTATATAAAATTTCCTGTTTTCCTATATATATATATATATATTATCATACTAAATTTAAAAATAAGCAGCCTGTAATTCTTTCTGTAAATATTCATTTAAATTTGAAAAAAAAATTTACCTTGCTGTCGAACGAATCTTTTAGCCACCGTCTTCGACTCGCAGCCATCAACTCCCCACGCGAACACCACACCACGATTTCGGCTCCACCAGCATCCCAATGCCGTCACGACACGCTGAAGATGATACTCCATCCCCATGACAACGCGAGACCACCACGGCTCACACTCGCGACCCAACCTTAATGCCAGCAGCCGCCCCAAACTCGACATCGCGATGAAGTCGCTGCCGTCAACTCCCTCAATCGAACCCCGCCTACCCATGCTCGCACAAGCGCGTGCGACCGCCGGGCTCGAATCCAGATGCATCGCCAAACCCTACCATGCTATCGCCGAAACCCTAGCCACATGCGATCGCCGCTAGATCACGTCGCGACCAGACACGCCATCTCCGTAACCCTAACTAGATCGCGACATTGCCGAACACCACGCGCATCGCCCTAGCTCAGATGGAAATCGCGATTTTTGTTCGAGCCAAAGCCGAAGTCCAATTTTGATTTCTCTGGGAACTTTATTTTTGATTTGAAACGAGGCTATACGATCGGCCTTAGTCTTGAGTTTTTATTGCTCTGCCATTTTTTTACATACACAAGCCGATTATATTTGAATGGAGGAAAGGAAATACGTGACTCCCCCCTCGATTTTCTCGAGCACAACATTGTCGCCTGCACCCTCACGATTTGGCTACGCGGTGCGCCTCGCCCATTCTCGTTCTCGAAATCGAACGTGGTCGATTTCGACTTCGTTTCCCTCAAATACTGGGCCTTGCCCGGACGACTTGCTTGCGAAGTTGATTTCATGAACTTTTTTTTGTAGCTTTGAGTTTGATTTCCATATATGAAAAAGGAGGAAGCATGTCTGAGTTTTAAAACTAGCAATGCGCCTCAATTTAGAAGGGTAGGGCGGCATATAGCGCAGGCTAGCGTGTATAGGGTTTGACTTTATAATTATATAATATTATTTAATTTTCATAATATCTCGTCATATATAACTCAAAATCCTGGATCTCTATTGAGGCATGCCGCTTGGCGTTTCTAATGTTATACGCCTATTTCGAACATGATGGAAAAGGTTTCGAGTCCAAATTCGATCATATGCAGAAGATAGCTTTTTGGACTAGTTATTTAATTGAATTTCGATAAAATTTTCAGCGCGTTTGCTTATCGTACGATCACACGACAACTCCAATTGCTACGAAAATTGAAATTCGATAATAACTCACTATTACGGATCGAATGAAACTGGTTTCGTCGAATTTCGAGATTGTGCCTTGGAAAGCTATTTCTAAATATCGATTTAAACGATATAATTTCAAAATTGAATAAATTATTTTCAAATTCAATTCTGAAGCTTCCATTATCTTCAGTATGATCAATATAAATTTTCTAAGCCTTGAAAATATTTTTTAATCAGCTTAAAATTTCAGAGTCAAATTTTTACCCAAGCTTTAATGATCTAAATTCAATAATTTAATTGCCAAATTCATATTTATATTGGAAATTAAAGTTAAACTAACCTCCAAATATTTAAAATCAATTAAATATTCCATTTCATTCAAATTTTCCAGGTCGTCACAGAGTCCGTAGTACTCTAGAATGAGTTTGAGTGTATTAACAGATATGAGCGTGTATTTGTTAATGAATATAAAAATTGTTTCATATTGTGTTGACCTATCAGTTGAGTGTTTACAGATTCTATTCGATATATTGGATGCTATGTCATCGACAAGGGTTTCTAAACTCTTAAACAAGATAAACCGACACAGTATTGTTATAAAATTGGGTAAATGAAATAATTTTTTTCAAATTATTTTTGTATATAAAAGAAACAATTTTTGATAAATTATTATAGTATATGGTTGCCTTGTTGTTAGGAAATGATAATATTAAATTATTATCATGGTTAAGTGAAAAGTGAACAAGAATTGCAATTACAACCAAGGTTAAGAAATTAACTTACGTAACAAAATGAAATTTGTAAGTGTGAATTATAAATATAATTTATAAATTGAAATATGAATTCCAGAGTAATGTCTGAAAATGTATTGAAAGGATTTAGAATTCGAAACTTTGGAAATTTAAATCCCTTTGATTTGAAAACAATTTTTAAAGGTTATGAAGAAATAATGGTGATATTATTTGCAAAATATTTTGAATTGGATATGAGATCTGGTGAGATTTAGAATTTAAAAATATTTGGAAAATGTTTTTGAAGGAATAAAAGCACTAAACTCTTTTCGGTCGCTGGAAAATAATTCCGATGATGATTGCGACATCATCGGTGTTCATTCGAGTTTTCAAGAGAGGAATTGCTGCCAAATTGTTTTAAATTGGAGTTGTTTGCAAAACTGGGTTGGTTTTGAAATTCAAAGGATGCTTTGATACGCAAATGAATTATGTATATAATTGATTTCAAAAATTATTTTGAAATGTTGAGTAATTGTTTAAAATGCTCTGGAACCTTATTTAAAATGTTTGCAAAAATATAAATGGTTTGATATCTATTAAAATTTAACTTCAAGAAGAGTTAAAAATTTGAAGTAAGGAAACAAAATAAATTAGAATATAAGCCAATTAAATGAAGTAAATCTAAGAAGATTAGTAAATGGGATGGAGATAAGTTGGGAAACTTATAGAAATTTAAATTTTGAATTTAATTGGAAGATATTGAATTAAGTTAAATAAAGTAAATCTTGAGGAAATGAATCTAAGTAAGATAAATGGAATAGACGTTGAAATAAAAATTTATTAAGTAGGAAATAAATTTGTAAATGAACAAATGAATTTACATTTGTAAATAAATGAATTAAAAATGAAAAATTGGAATGATATTTAATTTAATTATAAGTAAATGGAACTTGAACCGAATACTCGAATTTAATTTAAATTAGGGTAAGTAAAGTAAAGTTAAAGGACTGGTTTGAGGTGGACTAAAAGTGAATAAGGTTTGGAAATAAAAAAATATTTGAAATTTAAAATAAACTAGTAAGTGTAACTTAAATAAATGAAAAATTAAATATGGTTTGGAATGAATTGAATACAATATTTAAAAATGAAAAGTGAATTGAATTCAGAAAGGGAATTGGGAATTCTGTTAAATGAAAATAGACGTGAAAGCTTAAGTGGTGTAGTTGTAGCAGTTATAAGAAGTATATAAAATCTTCATATTGACTTAAGCATGATGAAATTCTTAAGTAAAATTTGGTATTAGGAAAATATTCTAAGTTAATGTTGAATAAAGATTAAGTAAAGTTGTGAAATGGAATAAGTGTGGATAAGTGAACAGAAATCAAAATAAATGTGAATAAAAAGAAAATTGATATAGCTAATAATCAATTGGGAGTTGGGTAGTTATCCCAATTGGGGGTTGGTTAGTTATCAATAGCTAATAATCAATTGTGACGACCCGAAATTTTTGGATATTTGAAATTGGAATATTTGATTGATTTTAAATATCTGAAAGTTAGTTTAACTTGAATTTCAAATATCACTGTCTGTTTGGCAATGAAATTCTTGGATTTAATAATTGGGAGTTGGGTAAAATATTAAATCTGGAGTTCTAAGCTTGTTAAAAATAGTTTAAAGGCTTATAAAATTTGTATTAACAATAATGAAGGTAATAGAACTTTTAAAATCGAATTTAAAAGCAGTTTGTCCAGTTTTAAAAAATATATCGTTTAAATTGATATTTAAAAATAGCCTTCCAAGGCACGGTCTTGGAATTCGATGAAACTAGTCCTATTGGATCCGTAATAGTTTATTATTATCGGATTTCAAATTTCGTAGTGTTTGGAGTTATCGTGAGCTCGTACGGTAAGTAAACGCGCTAAAATTTAAACGGAAATTCAGTATAATAATAAGGTCCAAAACGCTATCTTCTCCATACGATCAAATTTGGACTCGAAATCGTTTCCATTGTGTTCATAATAGGGGTATAACATTATGAATGCCTGATGGCACGCCTCGATAGGAGGTCGGGATTTTTAGCTCGATTTTGTGGCGTTTGAATTCAAATTAAAATTAAAATTATATATTGTGACCCGTCAACCAATTCACTGTAGCTTGTGATTCAACACTTATCTACCTTTTCAGACACATGTTCTTCTTCGTGAAACAAGCGTCTCCTTCTTTCTATTCCAATCATAGCCGAGCACCTTTGTATCAAAAAAATAGAAAGAGAAATAAAAGCAAAAGGGGAAAACATTCTATCTCAGCAAAACAAGTTTGAAAATGGCTATTCATCTTCTTATTTATGTTCCAAATCAACCCGAGCCCCTCTTTTCGAAATTGAATTTGTTCTCAGTGATAAGAATTTTGTATAGGAGCGCGTGAAATCACAGAGCCTTGTTTGAAGGGTTTGGTCGCGAGATCGATCGCGAGTCCGTAGGGAGTGTGGCAGAATCGAGTCGTAACCACTTTGCGACGAGGAGCTCAAGTCGGTAGAGGTTGGAATCGCGATGATGGGTGGTGGTGGCTTCGTAGGCACCTAGGGTTGAAATTTACTTCGATCGTGGCCATTGATTCGTGGCAATGATGGCGCCTTCGAGCTCAGGAGGGTTTGGGTCATGGGTTCGCAGTGGGGAGCCAACGATGGAGCTTCCGCTTTCGAGTGATTTCTGTGCAGAGTATTAGTTTTTTTAGGTTAACTCAATTCAATAAACATATATGTAGTTTGAAGAAAATGCATATGAAGTTATCTGCTGTTTTGTTAACTACAGAAAAATAAAAAAAATATGTCTTAATTAAAACAGTTCTGTTTTTGATTTAATATATAGGCTTGAAAGAAAATCCTTTTATTTTATTAGGATTTAATACACACACACACACATATATATTTATATATATGATTTGGAAAATATATAGGAATTTTAAAAATGTTTAAGTGTTTATTTAAAAATTGGATTTTTGAATCTATATAAGTTATTTTATAAGTATATATGTAGTTTTAAAAGAAAAAGAAAGAATAAATAGACATATATATTTTCACTTGCTGTTTAATTTTAAAAATAAGTACTAAAACGTGGTTAACTTATTTAATTAGCTCATTTAATTATTTTAGTCATTAAAAAATTAAAATAAGTTATTAAAGGAACACTAGTTTAAATAAATTCTTAGTTAATTAAATTAATAAATGGTAATTAACTGTTCGATTTATTTCAAATATTAATAAGCCATATGCATGATGTTTTTACAAGGTCAAAAAAAATCGAGAAACAAGCAGGAATGGAAATGGGTTGCAAACAAAATCAAAGGTGAGTTAATCTCACTCATTTGATTACCATTAATTTAAATAGTTAAAATTTAAATTACTGGTTGATTGCTTGAAGTGATGATGTGATATTATATATAATAGTGTGTGTGTGTGTGTGTGTGTGTGTGTGTATTGGAATGATTAATTCCCGCATTATATAGCGGATGAGACCCTATGCGCCCCGCATAATAGCAGTTGACCCTTTATACCGTGATATCCCGCCTTAAAGCGGGGTTGGTATTTTAAGTTGTTGTGCTAACATCTATGGATGCAAGGAAACAAGTTGGAGGGATCCAACTGGATTCCTCAAAGTGGTGGAATTAATTTATTGTAAATTGTTTTATTTGATAATTTGTGATAGATTATATTGATTATATCAGTTTTGAAAATATTAAATGCTATGGTTTGACTGAATATATTTTGCGTATATTAAGATATCAAAAATATAAAGATTGAATTTTTTTAAAAGAGGGAATATTAAGTAAAATAATTATAGAGAATTTGGATAAATTTAAGAATGAAATTGGAAAGGAAGAAAAGTTGATTTTTAAATTCTAATAAGTAAATCCCGAGTGTGGGAAAAAGATTTTTGAATAATTGAAAATAAATAAATTTTAAGGGCTTAAGTGGTATTGTTTAAAAAAATTAATTAAATAATTTATTTTTAAATTCAGGATTTAAATGGTTTGGGAAGAAATAAAAGAAGAATTTTGAAATAAAGTATGGAATAGGTATTTTCAGTTTAAATACGATTTTAAATCATAATAAAGGAGTAAATCTGAAATTAATGGGTTTTGAAATAAATTGAGTAAGTAAAGGAATTTATTTTTAAATGGAGTAAATTTTGGAAATCGATTTGGAAATCGATTTAGTGTTTGAAACTGTGTTTTAAAAGGAGAATGAGATTATGGGACTTATAAACTGAGTTTATAAAGTGAAATAGGATACCAGTAGATATTTGGGAGTATAATTCACGATGGGAATTTATAAAGCAATGGTAATTTTAAAAAAAATAAATAGTGGTTTTATTTTTAAATTGTGGAAAGGAAAATTTGCAGGATTGAGACGCAAATTAAACTAGAAATAAACCAAGAAGGATTTATAAATGATTAGACGGTTACATTGAAATGGAAAGTGAAATTTCTTGAAAAGCCAAGTGTATTTTCAAAGAAAGTTTTTTAAGTATAAATTAAAAGTTTTAAATGTTTTCAAGAAGAATGTTTTCTTTTGAGAAGTTTATTATTTAAATTGTCTTAAGATTTTAAAGCAAATATTTTTTAATTTAGTTATAGTAATAATTATTTTAAAGGTTTAACTAGTTTTACGATTTAAAGATAATTATTTAATATTTATACCTTGTAGAATAACTTTTAATTTTAACTTTGTTTTGGCTTAAGTTTTACATGGAAAATTATTATTAAATTTCATAACTAGTATTTTCAAGAAAGTGTTTCAAATAGTTTTTATTTTAAGTGTTTTAAAGTATGTATATTGGATAAAGTGTTTTAAATTCATTTTAAATCTAAAGTATTAAGACTTGGTGGTTTTTGGTGGAAATAAAATAATTGAGTGGGAGTTTATTCCGCGTGAGAAGAAGTGATTTGAAACTATTTTCAAAGGGTTGAAGTGTAGAAAATATCATGCGAAGATATTTTGAAATAAATAATTTGGAAATAATTAAAGCCTGATGGTTGTTTGTGGATGTTATATGATAGTAAAATAATTGACTATCAATATTGGCCAATGCGCTGATCATTTCGAAGAGATCGGTCTCGGGATTAATTTGCCGTAAACCACTTCGATCCAGTTTGAATGTTTTCGTGAGGAAGACAAGAGCTTGGAGTTGAAGATGGAGTAGTGAAGTGGAAGGGCTAATCGCTACTAATCCTGAGGGTGATTCCAAAATGGATGTAGTAGGAGTAATGCCTTCGGTTCCATTCGGACCCAGAACGGACTTGTATAGACGAATGCTATCAGAACATTGTGAGGAGGACGATGAACATTCTAAGTGAATGTGTGCTAAAAAGGTAATGCATAGCCTCGAGCCTCGCCAAGCGGGAATGGCTAAAACAGGGGAGGTGCACGCAAGGCTAAGTGGCTAGCAACCAATTAGGGTAAGGTCATCCCTATCTAGACATCCCTTTTTATTCTGCTGTATGGGCAGTTGCCGATCCCAACCACAGGGTGATCTTATTCGGACTATCTAGGAAGGGGTAGCTTCGGTCTTGTGTAGCAGGTGATCAAGGTGGATCCTCGGCACGGTGATCTAGACCACGTACTGTGACGGGCGGTACCCTAGTAGCCCTGCCATTAATGGAAACCCAATCTTCAATAAGTGCCATCGGACTTGTTTGTATACCTATTATGCTGGAATTTAATGAATGTAACAATTTCGGCTATTTGAATAAGCATTTGAATATAAACACTACTATAATATCATAGGATTTGACAAGAAAATGTTTTGGTTATCGTAAGGTGAAAACTCGGCATGTTTATTTGTGGCGTGGTCTTACGAGATACCTTTGATTTAAAAAGGATTTTGAAAACTTTAATAATCCAATTGATTGTGTTTTTCTCACGCTGGTTTTCCAGACTGACTCAGGTATTGTTTTACTATAATGCTCGGGTCAGACCGAGTATTATAGAGTACAGGAAAGGTTGCTATGGAGCTCAGGAGACGAGCTGGATGGCGAGTCGTATCACACATATTTGATGTATATTCCGCTGTGTATGATTAATTGCATAATCAGTTTTGTGAGGACAGGTTATGGTAACTGCCCAGTTGCGTGCTATAAATGTTGTTGTGCTCTGATGTTGTAATGTATATAACATATATAGTTCTTTTTTTTGAAGATCAGTCATTTATCTATTATATATTGTTTCGCTGCGATTGTGAGATTCTGAAGTTGTCTTCTACTTCTTCTTCTATCTCTTCCTTCTTTAACCCTAATGGCTCATATTTCCGTCCACTTTGAGTTGAACTGTAGGAGTATATTGTCAGCTCAAAGGGGTACAGATTTGCGGGCTGTTACAGAGGCTATTTCTATGGATCATGTGACGCCCCACCTCTATACCCACGCTAGCCAAGAACACTACAGTGTAGTGCTGTCAACTAGCACGGAGAATAAGGCTATTGAGGAGCGACCATCCATGTAATTGCTTATCACACGGTGGCTATAAATAATCTTCGGAAACAAACATAGAAATAAGCATAACCCAAATCAGTCACAGACATCCATATCACAAAGGTGGAAGAAGATATGAGTATATAACTAACACATGAAAGTGTACATCAGAGTAGTGGTCAAAAAGATCCACAATAATTCAAAAGAATAGAAACACGTGCTATACAAAAGAATACAACTATGAGTCTAATCTCAAGTGTGTACAACAAAAACTGCTAATCTAAATAGTTAGCCAAAAGTCAGAGTAGCAAGTCCCGGGAAGAAGTCAAGCAGAAGCACCTGTAACATCTCGGTCTGACCCAAGTATTATTTAAGAAAATAATAAACGGATCAGTCTAGCTATAAATATCAGATGACATGGTATAAAATAAAAGATATGGCATAAACATTAAATATCCATACCGACATACTACTATAAGTATGCAAATGATGATCAACAAAAGATCAATCAATAAGAGATAAATCGATATCACAAGAATCTTCTCAAAGATCCAAAGAGGGCATCATACCCTAAACTTGTACTCGTAACAAGTCAATGACATAAATTCTAGAAATCAACACAAGAAATCCAGAAATCACAGAAAAAGAGAAAGAGGCCTATCACATGACGGTCCGAAGACCATGGGGAGCTACCCCATATGGGTGAGTCGGAATCACCCAGATGAGGTCTAGGCTAACCAAAAAGCAAAAAGGTATGTGTGAG
Source organism: Allium cepa (assembly GCA_030765085.1). NCBI lineage: Eukaryota > Viridiplantae > Streptophyta > Magnoliopsida > Asparagales > Amaryllidaceae > Allium > Allium cepa. Next base: position 451,023,732 of record CM060931.1, read on the forward strand.
TGGAATCACACAAATGGTGTCTAGCCTAACCTCGCAACAAAAAGGTATGTGTGAGTGGAATCACACAAATGGTGTCTAGCCTAACCTTTCGGACAAAGAGATATGTGTGAGTCGGAATCACACCAATGAGGTCTAGTCTAACCTTGCAAACAAAGAGACATCGCACAATTGCTAGTCTAAATCATAAAATGTTCGTCATGATCAATGAGAAGTGTTAATTACACTAAGTTAGTAAATATAAAAGTTTAGTTTCATGTCCCATAACCATTAGCTTAACTTAAATATTTACGAACAAACTGTAAATCTTCACTAATAAAATTGTCACTAGAGGTTCAATCGAATAAGTCCAATAATTAACCGACGAAGCAAACGTAAGTGTTTCATACCACTTGTTTTACTAAGCCGTTTAATTAGATTTCTCATCCGAGTGAGGTAAAGGTTTGTATATACTAATAGATTGGAAAACGGGTTAAGAAAGGAGCTTTGTTATTAAAAATAGAGTTGAAATCCTTTTATTGAAAGAGTTTTGATATTTACTACTAGTTTTGAAACCTTTATATTTTAAAGTGACAAATCATAGAAGCGATTGTAGAAACAATCAATCACAAAGATCACATTCGAAGATGTGATAAAAATCCAAGGAAATCAGCTCAACAAGTTCTGTTGAACGTTTTTCAGATAAGATCCCCTACGGAGTGGGGGGGTCCAGGGTGGGTGGCAACCCCCCAAGGTGGGGGTGCGGGGGCAACGCCGAGCGACCTAAAAGTTAGCAAGGCCGAGCGACCTATCAATGTAAATAACTTAACGGTGTAAGGGCCATGCGACCTAACGTCCCAAGCGACTTAACGAAGAAGGGGTGAGCGACCTATGGTCATAAACGAGGTCGAGCGACCGATAGAGGCATAGGGTGCAGTGACCTAAAACGTCGCGACCTAGCGACCTAAGAGAGGGCGAGGTACGCGACCTAGTGGCAGAACAGGTCGAGCGAGTTAAAAAGGTCAACGACCTAATGGCTTAAGCAGGGTCGATTGACTTAAGGAAATAGGCATGGCCGAGCGACCTACGACCTATCTTCCCTACGACCTACGACCTAACTTCTCCACGTCCTACGAGTTAACTTCTCCACGACCTACGAGTTAGCGACCTAACTCTGAAGTGCCAATATTTTTTGCCAGAACGACCTAGGGTTAACTCGTAAGCGACCTATGACCTATGGACGAGCGACCTAACTCCGAACGAGGTAAAAATGGCCAGAACGACCTAGGGTTAACTCGTAAGCGACCTACGACCTATGGACGAGCGACCTAACTCCGAACGAGCTAAAAATGGCCAGAACGACCAAGGGTTAACTCGTAAGCGACCTACGACCTTTGGATGAGCGACCTAACTCCGAACGAGCTAAAAATGGCCAGAACGACCTAGTAGCAGTTTTTCACCAAAATCACTAAAATTTGGAGTTTTTCGCCAATCCAATCGAAACCAAATGCAAGTGTGCATACTAAAGTGATAGGGAATCATTCCCAACAGTCCAATATAGATATAGACTAGATTTGTGGGATAAAAATCTTACCTTTTCACCAAATTTATGAAGAAAGAGCTTGAAGGCAATGGAGAAGCAACCACAAGCTTGAATCAATGTCTTCTTCTTGAATTTGGAGTTGAATGATGGATTTAAAGTTGAAACCTAAGCTTGGAATTTTAATTTCCCATTCCCTCCTCCATTTTTGATTAAGCTTGAATGTTATAAGAAATAGAATGAAGTTACGAAGAGAAGATGGAGTTGGGCTTGAGTTATAATGGCTAAACCAACCCAAAGTCCAAGGCGGGAAAAGTTAGTGAAATTCCGCCAAATCCAAACCTATCAAGGTTTATATTTAAAAAGATCGTAAACGTCATTTTGAACTAATTTGATTGTATGCAAAAAGTAGATTTTTGAGCTATACTTCGATTAACGATAAAATATTTAAATATAATATTTAAATATAAAATCGATAAATATGCGGGTTGTTACAGATCATATATTCTTAATGGTCATGAGATAATGGAATGTTGATTGCTGATACTATTATGGTTTGGCAGTACCACAGAAGGCCAATAATATCCTTTCGATGATATTCAACTTTTCTCTATGGCGTTGTTACTCCAATTTGATCCTCCTTTGCTTATGATTGCATCGTGTTACCATTTCAATTTGCATTGATATTTTTATATTACCAAATATTTCATTGCGCCTAATCAAGTAGTCGTCAAAGGTAATAGACTCTTTAATTTTTTTCGTATGGAGAATAATCGTTTGATTCTTCGATGAGGATGAAGAAGAAGTTATTTAGATAGAGGATAAAGAGCATTTTCCGTAAGCCAGTAAAATTTTCAAACAAAATGTTGACTTGAAATAAATTTTACGACTCTAAGTATGATTTAGAAAATTTAAAATTAGATAGTTTACCCCAAATTTGCATGATGTTAATTTAAGTTGAATAAAAGTTGGTTATAAATAACTTGGTTAAATTTAGGCTACTTTTGAATTATTTCATTCTGAGGACATATTCCTAACTTTCATTGTAAACTTGTAAAGATATTTTCAGCAAGTGGCTTGGTAAAAATATCAGCGATTTGATTTTCTGAACTAAAATTCCAGTGAAACTTATCTTTTTCTACATTACCGTGTAAGAAGTAATATCGTATATCAACATGTTTTGATCGTTAATGATTTATAGAATTTTTCGATAAGTTAATAGTGCTTGTATTATCATAGTGTATTGGCAAAAAATTTAATATATCGTAGTTTCGAACCGTTTCTTACATGTAAATGACTTATGCACGTTTCGAAGCCACATAAATATACTATGATTCACATTTTGAGAGTAAAACACAATTTTTCTTTTTACTAAGCCATAATACAAGAGATTGACCAATAAAGTGATATGCGCCACCTGTAGTATTTCTATCTGTTTTGCATCCTATGAAGTCCACGTTATTATATGATACGAGTTCAAAAGGACATTATTATGTCCATAGCCTCTTGTATTATTTAAGTAATGCAAAAATCATTTATGGCTCATAAGTGTGATTCTTTTGGATTTGCTTGAAATCTTGCACATGAACAAATGCTCATCATTAAATTAGGTCGACTAACTATTAGATATAATAAAGAACCGATCTAATTTTTATAAAGTTTTTGATCTATTTCTTTACCATTTCATCCTTTTCTAAATGGAGACTTGTACTCATAGGAGTTAGCTTACTAGAGACATTCTCCATTCCAAATCTTTTTAATAAATCAATACATTATTTTTCTTGATATATAAAAGTTCCATTATTTAATTGTTTAATTTGTAAATTGAGATAATAGTTTAATTCACTCATATGTGATAGGGCAAATACTTTTTCATAATCTATACCCTCTCCTTGATTAACCCTTGAGTTAATTGTCATGCTTTATATCACAAATTTTCATCTACTTCGCTTTTTAAGACCCATTTTGTACCAACTATAGTTTGATTGTTTGGTCTTGGAACTGATTCCCAAACATCGTTCTGTTCAAATTGATTCAATTTTTCTTGCATAGCTAACATCTAAAACTCATCTTTAAACGCTTCTTTAATATTTTTTGGTTCTATATTTGAAATAAATTCAACGTGCTCCATTTGATTTAGTTGATTTCTAGTCCTTACTCTAGTTTTAAATTCAAAAATTACATTTTTGAGTGGATGATCTTTTAAAATACGTGATAGTGATTTTAAAGTATTATGAACATTTTTATTTTGAGGGGGATTTTCATAAGATATAGGTTGATCTATTGAAATATTTCATCTTCATCATTATTTATTTTGAAGTTTTCATCGAAAGATACGTGCACAGTTTCTTCTATAGTATTTGATTTTTTAAAGATTGTATACGCTTTACTTCTCTTCGAAAATCTGACAAATATACCCTCATCGACTTTGGATCGAATTTTCCCACATTATCTTTTGTATTAAATATAAAGCATTTTGAACGAGAAATTCTAAAATATGGAACATTTATATTCTACCATTAAATAATTTATGTAATGTATGTATGTTTTGTTAATGGTCTTATTGAAATATGGTTTAGGACATTACAAGTAGTAAGCTTCTGCCCAAAAATTCTTTGGTAATTGGCTTGTACTAAATAATGTTCTTCCATATTATTGGTTTTTCGATTTTCCATTATACCATGCTATTTTGTTGAGATATTCTAGGAAAGGAAAAGTTATGATTTATATCTTTCTTGTTTTAAAAGTTATTAAATAAATCATTATCACCATGGCCGCTTCTGATATTTTTAATTGTAAAATTGTTTAAGTTTTGGATTCGTTTTTGCAAAAATTTTAAAACTTTCTAAAGTATAAATTTTATGTTTTATAAATAAAGTCCATATATATCTAGAAAAATTGTCTACAATGACAAATATATATATATATTATGGTTAAGAGGCCTAACCTGAATCGGTCCATAAAGATCTAAATGAAATTGGTCTAAAGATTAAAGAGTAGAAATAATTTTCTTAGATTTGAAAGAAGATTTTGTCAACTTTCCTAGTTGACATGCATTATCTAAATTATTACCCTTGAAATTTGTTTTAGGTAAACCTTTTACCAAATCATTTTTAGAAAGTTTGTTAATATATTTAAAGTTTAGTGACAAAATCTCCAATGTTGTGCTATAGTCACTGATCATGATCATTGGCTATGAGACACATGTTGTTGTTGTTGTTGTTAGTTTTCATATTTAAAACATAGATATTTCTCTTTCTTATACCTTTTGAAATTTGATTTTAGTTTTGATTAACCATGTTACATTTATCTTTTTACAATTAAATAGTAAATCCTTTATCGCAAAGTTGACTGATGCTAAGTAAATTATGTATTAAACTATTTACGACTAAGAAATTAGTGACTAAAGGTGATTTAGATATAACCTTGTCGCTGATGTCTCCCTTACTAATGACATTTCCTATAGAGTTATCTTCAAACTTAACAGTGCCTCTATCCATATATTTGATATTTGTAAGCATGTCTTAGTTTCCCTTCATATGTTGGGAGCATCCACTATCAAGAACCAATTTCTTCTTTTTATTATAGGGTACATCATCACTTGTGGCTATGAAGCATACATTAGCTTGCTCTGAATTTCTTTGTCTTTCTAATGAGGAAAACGAGTCTAAATTATTCTAAGACACTTGAAAAGCTTGTTTCTTCTTTTTTCTAAATTGTTTATCGTTTTTAATTTTGAAGCTTCTCTTTTGCTTTTGAAGATTTGGGAAATATCCTTTGATGTGATTAGTTTTATTACATTCATAACATTTTAAAGAGGATGAGTTTTTGCAACCTTTGCCAAATCATACAATCTTTCCGCATTTTAAAAAACTTTTGAAAGTTTTTAGCAAGGAATACATAGTCATCTTCCTCAATATTAGAGTCATCCTCGGCTTGAAATGCGATGGTCTTTTGTTCTTGAACTTGTGTTCTTCTAGCTTGTAAATTTACTTCATACCACATCAGATTGCTAGTTAACTCATTCGGTTTGAGTATTGAAAGATCATTGTCCTCTTCGATGGCCAATAATTTCCTTTCCTACTCATCCGTTAAAGATGTGAGTATTTTTGAAACTATATCAAAATGGATAAAATTTTCTTCTGATGCTATTATAGCATTAGTAATATCTTGAGGTCTAGAATAGATATCAACAATGGTTTCACTCTGACATTTTGATAGTGATTCTTTAGCATGGAAATCTTGCTTTGTTTAACCTTAATTTTCTCCTTTTATGTAACTTATAAAGTATGACATATCCCATATGTAGTTTTGTATACACTGACTCTATTAAATTTATTTTTAACTAATGAGAAAAATAGTATGTTCATAGCTTTAACATTCTTAATAACATCACTTCCATTAGTATTTGACTAAGAGCTATAGTCAGTGGTAGGTACAATATATTCTATTTGATTAACCTTCCATATTTCATATCCATTTGTTTAAATATAAATTTTCATTCTAGTTAACTAGTATGCGTAATTTGAACCAATGAAAAGTGAGGGTCGTGGAGTAGATTGCCTTTCGATTAATGTGGTAACTATGTTATCCATATTACTTCAAACATCACAAACTTTGTAACGATTTAGTGAAAAAACATGCTCTAATACCAAATGAAATTCTATAGGATCTAATGTGATATGAATTTATTCTTTATATATATAAATATATAACTAAAGTAAAATACGATCACACCAAGATTTTTATACTAGTTTGGGCCTTCTGTCCTATGTCCAGCATCTAAGCCTCCCGTAGGAATTTCACTAGCAACAATCCTTACTTCAGCTATAGGAATAGGTCTACAGCTGCCTAATCGCCCCAATAGGGCTTTACACCACCTAAAAACAATAGCTTTGCTTTCCAACTTCAAAGTGTTCTAACAACGTAGATAAGTCACTTTTGAGTACATCCTTCCTATAATATAATTTGATGATTTGTGAGTTGAATATGTAGAGATATAGGAAGTAGAAAATGGTATAAAATAATTTTTATTTCAAGAGAGTAATTACGAGATAAGAATTTTAGGGCAAGAGAAATTGATTTCGAATGAATAGCCTAGTCTATATTTATATCGTTGAAAAGCCATGCCGAAGGATTATGAATATTTAAAGAATCTTACCCTTTAATAAACAGATGTAACTTTTTAGAAATGGATGTCCATTCTAAATACAGCCATTTGTACCTTGTCAGACATCTTAGCTATGTGGTCAACCGTTTACTCTCATATTAAAAAACGTTTTGAAATTGGGTAAGATATTTGAATATTGGGGTTAAATGTCTAAACATGTTCCAAAAAAGGGTATGTTCATTTTTAGTCTAGTTCAGATGTCTGGGCTTTGGATTTAAACATCTAGTCTTTGTTATATAAAAATGTGTTGTGAATAGGGTCAAACATCTAACATTGTTGTAACACCCCATAAATTTATGTTAGTTGATTACTTAAGCATCAAAAATGGAATGTGTGCAAATAGTGAAATTTGGCCATGAAACTTGTGCCATTGTGTTCATAGCGATTTTTTAAGTAACTTTCATATTTGGAGTTTCGTGAATGGAGCTCAAATGAAGAAGTTAAGGATAATTAAATAAATCGAAATGAAATGAATTAAAAACAAAAAATAGTAATAAATAATGGAACCCAGCGGTCGATCCCTGAAGAGGGGCAGTCAACCAGTCGGAGCCCAAAAGAACCTCTACAACAGCCTAGATTTTATATTTTTAAATCCAATATGTATAAATTCATTCTAACATCTATAAATACACATCCAAACCCTCCTCCTCTTTTCATATTTTCTTATGCAGGCAGCGAAGCCCTGCCAATTTCTCTCCTTTACTTTGTCCTCTAAATTAAAACATATCGTAAATACATGATTTAAGAGAGTTGGGAAATAAGTAAATAAGAAGAAGTGAAGAACATAGAAATTAGCGATGCATAATAAAAAAGTAAATCTCAAGTTAATAAATCTATATTTTCCCCTTAAATCCCAATTCTCTACCCCTCTACGATTTTACTATTATGTATATTCCTTTTTATACATATGCCTTGAATTGAAAAGTGAAAGCAGTTGAATCAGAAGCATCGGATTCAGATCTGGAAGTTTGGGAAGCCTAAAGCTATGTATGGGAAATTTATGTAAGTTATTTATAACATGATAATTTATCTCATTGGATTTTTTTGATTATTATTCCTAATTGAAAAATCTAGAGTTGTAGGCTTAAAATTTAATGTATAAAACAACACCTGTATATTTATAAATTAGAGAATATTGGATGGAAATGTTAATAACACCTAGATTTGTAAACTTGTTCCAAGTTGTTCCTAGTGGAATTATTTTAGATCAACCACTTGGTTTATTATGAAATTTATTTTAGGTTTATATTGCCATTGATGGGTGTTAATATGAATTGAGGTATTGTAATTTCATTGAAATGGGACATTTTTGTATTTTAATATATTGAGCATGTAATCCATTTAAATTTTATAGATTTATCTAATCTTTTATTTATAATGAAAAGTGCGATGTTTGATTTGACAAGGGACGTAACTAGAATGGAAAAGAAAGAGATGCATAAGGTATTGAAATTCACTCCGTAGTTTACACCGTTTATTTCAAAATAAAAGGAGACTTTGATAATTCCTTGTAATTTTAAACAGTGCAAAGCACTTGTTTAGGTAAATCTATGGAAAAGTATAATGAGAAACATTTTAGAAAGGAAGGTTCTCACAGATTAGACTACAAAGAAATAACCTAGTTAAGGATGAATGCAACTCGAGAGATAAAAGAGAAATAAAAGAAAATAAATGCATAAAAGATGTATAACCGCACTAAACCCAAAAAGGAAACCATTATTAATTCAACAAAATTGCATATAAATACCCACTTAAAAGGAATTAGAAATCTAAAATAATATGTACAATAATTTATAACGAGTGGAAATAAAGGAAGGAAGGTTGAATATATTCAATGTGCAAATAATAAAATAGAAGTTATGAGAATTTAAATAGCCGAAAGATTGTAACTCCTGAAATAAATAAGCATTAAAGGTGGAATATGTGAAATATGAGTTGTGAGAATTTGAATTGTTGCAGCTAATTTAGTGAAACTAATTAATGAAACTTAATAAAGTATTTGTGAGAAGATAAAGAAATAATAAAATTATGTAAGTCACATAGAATAAAACAAGATACATAGCGGATAACATAAATCCCTTAGGGAAAATAATTAATTATAGAGTTAATTCCTAATTAGGCGTAATAAAGGGTTACCTTATATGGCCTCAACTATTAAACGTGTAGAATAGAAAAAGTATACGGGTAGTACACATATAACGTATGACAAAGTTATATGGATGCGAGGTCAGTCCTAAGTTACATGGAATTCTGCCAGTAAAATCTAGCTTCCAATGATGTGACTTTGTAGGCAAATGTAGGACACTGCCTATAATAAATAACCCAAGTGGACATGAGGTTAGTCCCAATTCTGTAAGGTAAAGCTACCCTATCAATTTGGGTACCAGTACTCATGAATAGTCGGACTAATGTGAGACATAATGATTTGGGTTATGTGTCATAATTACGCAATTGATACGATAGAAGGAATCTTTGGTATTTATCTACTTTGGGTTAGAGGTATTAAGTGGTTATGGTTAAGTCTGTCTCTTTCCTTGGGAGAAGTATCATGTTACCTAATAAGATTCCTGACGATGTCGGTTAGGGAGAACCATGTAGGGATCCGCCTTCTGGGTTAGGTATTAAATAACGGGGATCTGCTTATTTCATAGGTCTTAAATGATCAGAGTCCGCCTAATGCCTTGTAACAACCCACCTATTTGGATGGTTAGACCGACGATAAACCACAGACGTCGGACTCAAACCATTCAAATGGGAGGATTGTTATGGGGTAAATAAGAAAAACGGAGGAAGAAAGAAAAATAAATACATAATCTCACAGCGGAATGAAAAAATATAATAATCAAATAAACAATTCATGAAGCTATTTTACAAATAACATTTGATTACAATTTTATTATACATATCGGAGTTACTTACAATAGAAATAAATAATAATGTTGCGGAATAAAATGATGCAGTGGGATAAATATAATAAATAAATAATATAGTGTACAAATCTCCATCTTCGTCCTCCAGAAAAATAGTCTTCGATACACTAAAAAACTCAAACTGATTCAAGCGAATTGAAAAGACAAAACATTCGAATCAGAACTATAATATCTTATGTAAGTTAAATTAATAGTAAATAAATATGACTGTAACAGCGTCAGAGATGTTTACGGGGTTTTTCATCTCCTGTCCACTGTCTAATGTGAGTGCAACAACTTAAGAGATGTTTAGGATTTCCATCTCCTAAGGATCCGTTAAACTATTAGCATACATTGTATAATATGCTATTATAATAGTTTCTACAGTGAAGTATTAAAATAGCGTTAAGTCATTACCCATATAACCCTTAGCACATTTTATAAATTCCCATAATCTATACAGTACCATAATCTCCTGGTTTACTAAAAGGGCACTTCATAGGTACGGTATAAAACAAACTCGTAGAAGGTGCGATAAATTATGTGACAGGGCATGCGAGGCAATGCCCAAGGTAGGATACTACTATTTTGCACATCTGGACTGGTGGTAATGCATAGCAGCTGCTACCGCCTACCTCGGAACACACTCCCATAATCAAAATCGAGGGGTGGCCACCAAATCAATCACAAAATCGTAATATGGTATCGAAGAAGCATGTCCGATAAGAGATAGACCTCACTTGGCCTGGTGTGGCTCCTGTTTTAGTCACATCAAGCTCACTTGCGGGAGTCAAGGCTATGTAGATACCTCTATAGAATTGTTAGCCAAACCATCCTACTTCATTCTGAAATCTCCACCACATATAGAGTTGTTAAAGTGGTTTTTGGTATTGGCAGAGAGTTTGACAATATCTGATCCCGGTCCCTTTAGCAATCAAACGCTTATTTCACACCGGATGGATCTAAATTTCCAAAACCGATTCATAATATATATCAAACTATCATATTCAATTCAAACCATATCACTTTCGAAATCATATTCACATTCGAAATCATATCGATAACAACGGTTAATTAAATCCTTATTTCAAAATCATCATATTTACTCATATATGTCATTTCACTAGTAAATATCATTTCAAATCCCAACTTAAGTTATAACAAAATTTAACCAAATTCGCTTTGAAATCAAGGATTTAAGTATAAACGCTACCACCTTACATAGTCTGAAATTTACAAAATAGTTTAGACGGTTATAGATAGTTTAAATAGTTTAACATAATTTAAAATAAAATTTTAAATAGTTAAAATACTCTAGAATAATTTAAAAATAGATTAAAAATAGTTTAGGTCGATTTAGGATAGTTTAAATGGTTTTAAAATAGTTTAAATAGACTTAAGATAGATTAAATAGATTTAAAATAGATTAATTAGATTTAAAATAAATTGATTAGATCTAAAATAGATTAAACAGATTTAAAATATATTAAACAAATTTAAAATAGATTAATTAAATATAAAATAGATTTAAAATAAAATAATTATATTTAAAATAGATTAAATAGATTGAAAATAGATTAAATAGATTTCAAATAGATTAAAATGAGTTAATTAGTTTAAAATAGAATAAATAGATTAAATTGGATTAAATATATTGAGATAAATTAAAATAAATTAAAATAGTTTAAATTGATTAAAATTGTTTAAAATAGTTGAAAATAGATTAAATTAGTTTAATAATTTGAAAATCTTAAAATCCAGTATTTTTAGAATAATAAATCTTTGAACCAAGATTGAAATTCATATCAAAATAAACTATTTCTTCCTTTTCAACAAATCTAGACCCTATCTAGATCTCACAAATCTAAATTTTATTTCAATCCAAATTCTTATAAAATCATTTCAATATTGATTTCAAACTCATGTTTGAACTAAGATTTTAAAGCACTTTAATTTTGTAAATTTAAAAGTTTAAATTTATAAACATTTCTAGTAACTCCATTTCGATAAATTTCAGGTGTGTTTCAAATTTAACTTTGAAATTTCCATTTTATTCTTTTAATAATTCATTAAACTAACTCCAATTTCAAAAATTAAAACTTGGATTTCAAAAATAATTCAGTTTATACAAATCAAGTTTTACTTCAGAATGTCATTTAACTGAATTCAAATTTTAATGGTTTAAAATCATTTAATTTAACCAATCCAGTGTCTGTATATAATTTTCTACCTTATGGTCAAGTGATACAGATATTATCATTTCAATCTGCAAATATTTTAAATTCACGGATACATATCTTTTCAACCTGCAAACCTAAATTTAATTTCAAATTCATGAAATCGCTTGAGTCTATCATTTCAACTCATAATGATTTCTCCCTAATCTATCGGATCGTTCAGATATGTATCATTTTGACCCATAGGGAACTTGCAGTGTTATAACAATATAAGATATAACATCCAGTCATCCAATATCAACAATCAAATATACATCACAATCACCATTCAAACCAACCAATAAGCAATAACAAGTGCCCAACTATCAATAACAGGTGTTAATTGGTAATATTGAATTTAATATTTAATTAATGGCGATAATATTCAATAAAAGTCTGATTTAACTGGAATGACAATTTAACTATACTAAACATCAAACATTCTATTTCTAATCGTACCATAAATTTAATTTAACTAACATAAGATAATCTAGTGGTTGTGAGTGGGTCAAAACACTCACCTTTGGTTTCAAATCGATTTGAAATCCACATAAAGGCTCAAAACCCAACTGTCTCAAAATTTTTCCAAACAAATTTCATAATACCTGGAATTTCCATACGATCGCAGCAGATAAAACCACGCGTAAATCCGACCTCGCATGTAAATATTATATCATTAGACTGTTTGAAAATATAAATAAAATAAAAAATAAAAAGGAAAAATAATTACCCACTCCATCTTGGCCACGCCACCACGAGACAACACGTCTTCACCACACAAAACCCTATCCACCTCGTGCTCGATTGTGAAACCCTACAGCCGCCTTATAAAATGACCAATGCCTCTAACTCCTGCCATCTTTAGGTTGATCAGAGCATGCCATCGTCTCTAGGGTGTTGAGCCCCCCCTCCCCTGGCTGAGCGCGATCATCAGATGTCACCTGGTGGTGGCCTCTGACGCCACCTTTTATCGAATTTCCAGGCCAAGTCGAGAACCTCTGACATGAGTGAACATAAGATCCTAGACCTGCTCGACGAGCTCTACCACCCCATGTCCTCCGACCGTCGCCAAGACGTAGATCCACCATTAATACCCCGAACCCTACAATAGGCAGCTGAGGTACATTCTCAATTTCTAGACAAACTGAGAATCGATTGCAAAAAATAATAGAAGATTCGAGTTGCGCTCGTCGAGAGCTTCAAATCGGTATATAATATGTCATGATTTAGAGGAGTTCGATTTTGAAATCGAATTTGAAATTGAAATTGGAATACGGGTTTGAAATTGGAATATGTTTCTGCCGTTGAGAAGGAAAAGCATACAGGTGGGTTTGTACGTACTGTAATAAGGAATAGAAAGGCAATTAGGGTTAAGACAGATCTATTTACACGAACTGAGTCGGATAAGAAAATTCACACGTATCAAATTGATATGAACGACAATAGTGACCTGAAAGCCTGTTTTGCTTCCGAAATTAATGTGGGTCATCCCATACATCAAAATATGTGTTTTCGATATTTTTAAATTCAATGGAATAGGTTTCAAGTCCTAATTCCATCATATATAGAAATTGGCTTTAAAATCAGCTTATTTCAACTTGAATTCAATTAAATTAATTTCTACGCGGTTCCAGTCCATACGATCAAATGACAAGTCCGATCGCTATGAAACTGAAACCTTAGAATAATTCACTGTTATAGATCCAATGAAACTAGTTTCATCGAAATCGAAGACGACGGCCGAAATGATTATTTTCACGTTAAATAAATAAATTATTATTAAATTGATTAAATCACTTTTTTAATTTCAAATTTAATAACTAACAATTTTTTATCATTTTTGATTACTAAATGGTTTATAATCTTTTAAAATAAATTTCCATATCAATTCAATGTTGAATATAACTATAATTACAGTGTTCAGTTTCAACTTTAAATTCATTAATTATAATTTAAAATCCTAATAAATTAATTTATCTTGATTTCACTCTTTTTATTAAATCAATTATTACCTTGTGAATATAATTGACATTACTATACATTTTATTACATCCACATTACAGTTATCGTATTAAATCACATAAACGAAATATTTAATTACATTTAGTTGCAATTGATTTCCAATTTAATTCAACAATATAAATAAGTAAGTAACATATAACAATTGTCACCTTATGCTTAATTTAATCGTATTTATAAGTTTATTATTTACAAAAATGTTACAACTACTTACATAACACTAATTTCATCGAATTTCAATTAATTAAATGCAACCTTACCATTTAAATACAACATTTTATTTATTTAATCATTTACAATTTATAGCTAAATTTTATATTACAATCATTTCAGTTAAGTGCAATTGTATTAAAGTAGTTTTCAATTACTTTATATTAACATCATTAAATTACATTATAAATGTTTTTCTTATTATAAATCACAAATTTATGTTTCTTCAAATATTAAATTACAAAATCTTATTAAATTCAATAATTTAATTATCGAAAAATTACGTGTCGTTACACTCTCCCCCACCCAAAACTTTTTGTCCTCGAAAAGGAAAAGGACTTAAGAAAATAATATATTTTATTCAAAGTATTCAATTTATAAACAATATATTTACATAATCAAATAATTTAAATAAAATATACTAATTTATAACAATTATTCCTTTTATATTCAAGTTCAATAAATGTTTGAAAAACATTTCCATTTTCACAAAAAATTTATAAGTCCAAATTTCACGGAAAATTTCGGCAGAATCTCTTTTTTACGGAGTGGTCCGAGAGAAATAATAATATCAATAATAACCATCTATATATATCATATTTCAAAATAATATATCCTAAACCACGGGATAACAATATAATATCGCTAGAAACCGTAATCCGAAAACTTACCAATTTATTAGGAAAACAACGGTTTATTTATGAAACAAAAAGCATTAGCTAATGCTTCCATAAACCTGTACTTCACTTATATAACTCAAGGAAGTTAGTAATTATATAAAAGAGGAATATTTAAGTTGTTTCAATTAACATACAAATCAAAACATAACAACAATTACTTGCAAACAAACAGTACAACTATACAACCTTCTCATGCAATCAAAGAAATCCATTAACCATCTATAATAACCAAAGAAAAGGGTTTGTTCGGGTCCATAAACTTTTAATCGCATAAAATGATGCATATACTACTAAGTATACCGTACACTCAACATTTTTAAATAAAATTTAATAGATTATTTATATATCTTTATACATTAGAAGTATCTTTTCCCAACCATTCCATAAGCCAAAACAAACAATAATTTCAAATATCGTTGAGTTTGTGCTTAAAAATATTCAAATCATTTACTGTTCATCTATTTTCATTCATACAATGATTATTTCCATTACATTACATTTGTTTTCTTTCATAAGTTATTTCTATTCAGTGATTTAGAACAATCAATTAATTCATTATTTATGTATTACATACTTTTCATTTATTTACAATTTATTAACTTAAGTTACGACATTTTATAACATCAGAATTCATATTTATAGGAGTAGTTCTATTGAACAGTTTCATTATTTAATTTTTACTTATATAATATTCCATTACATATTTATATTAACATTTTAACTTTTAACACTTTGGTAAGTTATATATATATTTATATATATGTCTCCTAGAATGTAATAAAATGTTACACAATTTCATCCTTTTAGTCAACAAAATGTTCAATATTTACATCTTATTTTCATTATTCTTAAATTTACAAGTTACAAATTTCCAATTTCTTATATTTTTTCATAAACCACTAAGCATTTAATTTCTTATTTTCTGTAACAACCCGGTAATTCGCATCAATTAATAATCTACATTTAAACGATAAATATTGGTGCAAATTGCCATTTGAAGTTTTTATATTGAATTAAGATTCATTTATAAAGTGTTAAAAAGAATTATGGGCTTTGAAAATTAAAAGGGTCCATGTTTCACGTTTGGGCCGTGATAATTTTCAATACAAAGACCCGTTTTCCCCCTTCGTTATTTTCATTTTTTCAACCCTAAACAAAAATCGAACGAAGAAAAATGAATGGTGACCCCCCTTTCTTCGTTCTTCTGTAAAAGCTAGGGCTTCGATTTCGATCGTTACTCGTCTCTCGTGGTGCTCGCGGCTGCTTGATTTGTGGTCGTTTCTGCTTCTATATTCGTCGGCAAGGTGAGTAGCACTCACATCTTATTTAATCTCAGAAATATGCGATTTTTGTGAATTGATTTATATGGCTTTGATGGTTTTTGGATCTGCGTTCGACGATGTTGTTTTGGTTGGTGTTGGCTATCTTGTTTACAACCTCTGATTATTGTGTCCGGTAGCACACTCGACCTTGTTTACTTTACTTGCTGCTTTGTGACTTTTGGTTGTACATTCACCCGGTAGCATATTTGACTTAGTTTGATTTCTTGTTTTCTATGGTTTGATTATCACGATGGTTTGGCTTTCAGAGCCACCTCGGCTCCACTTGGCCTTGGTCATTTGACTTCGTTTGGATGATGTTGATTTTGTAGTTGTCTGCATTTACCTGTTTGTGTCGATTGTGGCTTCATGTGTCTGCAGCTTCATTGTAGCTGTCGGGACCATTGGTAGCAATGTGGATGCTTGTTTCATAAATTTTGGGTAGCCTGCGAGCAAGATTTGGTGAACTTTGTGCATTTGTGTTTGTGAACTATCTGACCATCCTTGTTGTTTATGATTGCACACTCTCTGGTGCTTTCATGTGCTGTGCTTTCAGTTAGTTGTACCATTTCCTTAATGTGCTGGTTGGTCTGATGCTCGTTCCATCCCTGATCAGTTGCACTATAGGTTCATGTGTTGTTTTATATTTTACTCTTTGGTTTGAGTCACTTTCCCTCTTTGTATGGCACTGCATACTGTATGTTGAATTTTTGGTGATGGGCTTTGGTAAATTCACTTGATATTGTCGCTGCTTCGAACTCTTTTATACATGTACACATGTATGTGCATATATGTATATATGTTGATTGAAGTGGTAGCCTATTTGGGTTGTGTTTTTCTTAAGTGATTTTCAGTCTGGTTTGCAATTTTATATTCCAGTGTGCTTGGATCTGTAGCTTCGTTTTTTTTTGACTTGTTTCATATAGTAGATGCTCCATTTCATTTTCACTTGTATCAGCTTTTGTTTGAGCTTGAGTCTGGCTCCATTCTGTTTCATGTATTTAGTGTGCATTCATTGTTTGCCAGATGAGTTTCACTGCGTCTCCACATATCTGTTACACTTGTAGTGTACCATGTCGGTTCATTTTATTTTGATTTGGGTTTGAGCACCATTGATCTAATAACACCTGTATCAGTCATTGTCGTAGCATTGTATACATGTGTCCTTATCGATGCATACACTTTTTCCACTGGTTGTTCGCTTCGGTGCTGCTGTGTTATGCAGTTGACTTATTTGTTGTGCATGTCACTACTGTGTATATGCTTCTCCGAAGTTAGAGTTGTATGTCTTTCTCTTGTGTTTTAGTGATGCAGCCTCCACCTTGTACCCATTCAAATTGATACATTGCATTGAGGCATTGAATCCATTTGCATTTGATCTCTATATTGTTCATTGGAGACATTAATCTTACTTAAAAGCTACTCTATGTCTTTTACAGTCATTGAATTTGAGAACATTGAGGTTAAGTTTGTTGTTGCATTATATCTGGACTTCCTTTGATTCATTTAATGTTGCCACCTTGTTGCTCTCACCTTCATTTGATTGTGTCCTCATGTAGAACACTATTCTATATGTTCCCTTCATGCTACATTACTATTTGGTGGCACGTGAGATTGCATTCATTTTAGCCACTAATGCATTCATTTATACATCATTGTTTGCCTCTTTCATTGTCTTGTACATGTAACATTGGCTTGCCTTGGTGCCTTGTTGCTGTCCTTAATATTGAGCTGGTTCGTACCTGCAGCTCGAGTTGCACATGTGCACTTGCTCATTTGGGTTGTGCGGTTTCTCGTTGCTCTTCTGATTCTTTTTGCCACGTGTAGTATGTTATGTACATTCACTTGTGTACATATCTTACATTCACTTGTGTACATATCTTACATTCACTTGTGTACATATCTTACATTCATTGGGTACATCATCACTGTAGTGGCACGGCAGTGCACGCAAGCGTGAACTGCAGCCACACGGTATTCATTGGGTACATCGTCACTATAGTGGCAAGGCAGTGCACGCAAGCGTGAACTGCAGCCACACGGTATGGTTTTGTGATATTCTATTTTGTTTTGATTTATTAATCTTTTGCGTAGTTCATGTGCTGTAGTGGCGAGGCAGTACACGCGTGCGTGTACTGCAGCCCTAACCATCTTAATATTTTAATTGATATTTCAATGGTTTGAACTGTTCTGTTTATTTCAATTCAATATTCTGAATTGCATTCTGATTTGGTTTAATTACTGTCGTCTATTCATTATTTGATTATTATTGCTTCTGTGCACTAATAACTGAGTTTGAATTAGACTGACCCGAGTATTATTTTCTTTTGAATTTAATACTCGGGTCAGACCGAGTATTTCAGGTTGTAGATATTCTGCTTTGGGTTGCTGCTAGAGCTATGAAGTTCTTTCATATCTTTTGGAGTAGTCGTCGTTATTTGTAGTAGTCTGTATGATTGTATAGGAAGATATGTATTCATGTATATTATATACGTTAATGTACTTGTATATGTAACTTCCTGAGTCGATTGTTGTAGTTGTATCACATGTACCGTGTCAAATGTATTGTAACTGACATCAATTATTATATATATGAGACTTTCTGTTTTATCTGTGTTCCGCATTTATATTTTATCTGTGTGATATTTTATATTTACTGTTCTAAACTATTACGAACCATCGTAGTTCGTTTTATACTGGAATTGGGGTATTTCGATGGGATAAAATAAATCAGAGATGAAAAATGAAAGAATATATATATATATATATATATATCACTCCTATCGAGATAACCAATACTAGTGTAAGGCCAACTATTGATGGTCGCTCCTCAACAGCCTTATTCTCCGTGCTAGTTGACAGCACTACACCGTAGTGTTCTTGGCTAGCGTGGGTACAGAGGTGGGGCGTTACAGCTTGGTATCAGAGCCTGGGGTTTAGAACAAATATAAAACATAACTTAGATAGTACATATGTTACAACTATTTGTCGACGTTTAATCTCTCGTATTTGCATAAGATTGTCTTTGATTGTTAGGTATGAAGTCCTAACGCTTATTCATATGCATTTGATTTTGATTCTTGTGTTTTCGGCTTTGATTTGATTTAGCCGATGATTGATTTTGTTCGAATCTCAGCGATTCCGAACTTGATATTTTATGTTTTCCTCTGCTTGAATTCCATTCGACTTCGGTCACTTTGTTTTTGAGAAATTTCTAAATTCGTGATTTCCAAGACTCTGACTTGGTTTGCCGTTGAGTCCTTTTATGATGATGTTGAATCGTTTTGTACTCTATTAGGGCCATTAATTGTTGACTTCGACATTAACTTGATTTTTATTTTTGTTGAAGTCATTTATGCATTTATGCTTGTTCTGCTTTGTTTTTCCAATTGTTAATCGATTCTTCTTTTCCGATTAGTTGTTATCTTCTTTGTCGACTTTGATAACTTCTATTTCTGGAATTTTTGGATATTCCTACTTTGATGGATTTAAGAATCGAATTCTTTGGATTTTATTCACGTCTTCGAATGTGAATTTTAGTGAATTGATTTGGTTTCCAAATTTAATCGATTCTTGTTAATTTTCCGATTTGTTGCTATCATTTATTAGCAACTTTGATGACCATTTCTTCGGGAATTTTTGTGAACATACCTTTCGATGAATTCGGTATCGATTTCTTTGGATTCTATTCACGTCTTCGTATGTGAATTCTTGTGATTGATTGATTTTACAATCATTTTTGTGATTTGTCACTTTAAAAAAATATATAAACGTTTTAATACTAGTAGTAAATATCAAAACTCTTTTATCAAAATGTTTTCAACTCTATTTTCAATATCAAAATCTTTTCCTAAACCGTTTTCCAATCTATTAGTATATACAAACCTTTATTTCACTCGTATGAGAAATCTAATTAAACGGCTTAGCAAAACAAGTGGTATGAAACGCTTGCGTTTACTTCGTCGGTTAATTTTTGGACTTGTTCGATTGAACCACTTGTGACATTTTTCTAGTGAAGATCTACAATTTGTTCGTAAATATTTAAGTTAAGCTAGTGGTTATGGGACATGAAGCTAAACTTTTATATTCACTAGCTTAGTGTAATTGACACTTCTCGTTGATCATGATGATCGTTCTGATGGTCGGACTAGACACCACTTGTGTGATTCCACTCACGCATACCTTTTTGCTTTTTGGTTAGTCTTGACCTCAATCTGTGTGATTCCATTCACACATGCTTAGTGTAATTGACACTCCTCGTTGATCATGATGATCGTTCTGATGGTCGGACTAGACACCACTTGTGTGATTCCATTCACACATACCTTTCTGCTTTTTGGTTAGTCTTGACCTCAATCTGTGTGATTCCATTCACACATGTGGGGTAGCTCCCCTTGGTCTTCGGACCGTCATGTGATAGGCCTCTTTCCCTTTTTCTGTGATTTCTAGATTCCTTATGTTGATTTCTGGAAATTTTATGCTTCACCTATTTTTGTGCATTGGTGAATTCATATGTTATTGATTTGTCATGAGTACAAATTTGGGGTATGATACCTCTTTGGATCTTTGAGAAGATTCTTGTGATATTGATTATCTCTTATCGGTTGATCTCCTGTTGATCATTATTTGCATACTTATAGTTGTATGTCAGTATGGGTATTTCATATTTATGCCATACCTCTTATCGGTTGATCTCCTGTTGATCATTATTTACATACTTATAGTCGTATGTCATTATGGATATTTTATGTTATGCCATATCTTTTATTCTATGTCATATTCCCATTCGAGTTTTCATACTCCGTTCGAGTTTTCATACTCCGTTCGAGTTCTCATACTCTTATCTTGTGATTTCTGGATTTCTTGTGTAGATTTCTAGAATTTGTGCTTCACCAATTTTCGTGATTTCTATTGATAAGTTTTATCAATTCCTGTGCATTAGTGAATTCGTGTGTTATTGACTTGTCATAAATACAAGTTTAGGGTATGATATCCCTTTCTATCTTTGTGAAGATTCTTGTGACATTTTTGATGAACGAAAATTCGTTGGTATTATATTTTGATGCCAATTATTTCGATGAAATTTTGACGTATGTCGAAGTTGCTACTGACATTGCTATTTTAATCACGTGTTTTAGAAATTTGTTATTCTTCAAAATATTTCAAAATATAAATCAAAATTGTTTTCAAAATTTTCACGATTTGCGCTTTCAAAAGAATGAGGAAGCGAATTAAACGTTTCAGAAAAATCGAGGACTATGACCCCTTTCTTTTACTGATTCGCTTAATTCCGGACTTGTTCGTTTGAGAACGTAAAATGTTATTTGTTTAAAATACACAATTTTGCACTTTCAAGGAAACGATGAAGTGAATTAAACGATTTAGTAAAACTCGTGGTTATGGGTCATGTGCGTTTGCTATTTCGGTTAATTTCGGACTCGTTAATTGAAAATTTTGTGATTTCTGATTTATCGTTTTTGATAATCAGATATTTATTGTTTCTAATTATCGTTTGTGATAATTAGATATTTGTGGTTTGATTATCGTTTGTGATAATTAAACATTTGCGATTTGAGATATGATTATCAATTGTGATAATTAAATATTTGTGATTTGAAATTTGATTACCATTGTGGTAATTCCTGATTATCGTTTTGACAATTGGATGTTTATGATTTCTGATTTATCGTTTTGGATAATCAGATATTTATTGTTCCTAATTATCATTTGTGATAATTAGATATTTGAGATTTAATTATCGCTTGTGATAATTAGATATTTGAGATTTAATTATCGTTTGTGATAATTAAATATTTGTGATTTAAGATTGATTTTCGATTTTGATAATCGAATACTTGTTGATTTGATTATCGTTTTTGAATAATCGAATATTTGTGATTGAGATTTCTGAATTATCTATTGATAATTAGATTTTGTTGATAATTTGTGAATTTCTTTTATGAAATTAAAAGATTTCTTTGGCGTTTATATTGTATTACGCTGGTGTACCGACTCAATTTTCTGCTATTTATGACGTTTCCCACGTCTTCCAATTACGGAAATGCCTTTGGGATTTCCGATCCTTATTCTTATTCTCGAGCCACCTTCTATTCACATCATTGCTTCGGAGGTTCAGCATCCTCGGAATAAAGATGTTTTTCTCGTGAAAGCTCAGTGGTTCTCAAATCCTATGAATTTCACTTTGGAATCCAGAGAATTCATCGAGCAAACACGTTCAAGCTTACTCTTTCATGCTCTATATGGTGAACTTTCTATTTCTAATTTCTTCATCTTGTGATGATGTTCTTTATGGTTGTTACCATTTGTCCATTTATTCCTTATGATTGCGAGGACGCAATTTCTTTAAGGAGGGAAGTCTGTAACAACCCGGTAATTCGCATCAATTAATAATCTACATTTAAACGATAAATATTGGTGCAAATTGCCATTTGAAGTTTTTATATTGAATTAAGATTCATTTATAAAGTGTTAAAAAGAATTATGGGCTTTGAAAATTAAAAGGGTCCATGTTTCACGTTTGGGCCGTGATAATTTTCAATACAAAGACCCGTTTTCCCCCTTCGTTATTTTCATTTTTTCAACCCTAAACAAAAATCGAACGAAGAAAAATGAATGGCGACCCCCCTTTCTTCGTTCTTCTGTAAAAGCTAGGGCTTCGATTTCGATCGTTACTCGTCTCTCGTGGTGCTCGCGGCCGCTTGATTTGTGGTCGTTTCTGCTTCTATATTCGTTGACAAGGTGAGTAGCACTCACATCTTATTTAATCTCAGAAATATGCGATTTTTGTGAATTGATTTATATGGCTTTGATGGTTTTTGGATCTGCGTTCGACGATGTTGTTTTGGTTGGTGTTGGCTATCTTGTTTACAGCCTCTGATTATTGTGTCCGGTAGCACGCTCGACCTTGTTTACTTTACTTGCTGCTTTGTGACTTTTGGTTGTACATTCACCCGGTAGCATATTTGACTTAGTTTGATTTCTTGTTTTCTATGGTTTGATTATCACGATGGTTTGGCTTTCAGAGCCACCTCGGCTCCACTTGGCCTTGGTCATTTGACTTCGTTTGGATGGTGTTGATTTTGTAGTTGTCTGCATTTACCTGTTTGTGTCGATTGTGGCTTCATGTGTCTGCAGCTTCATTGTAGCTGTCGGGACCATTGGTAGCAATGTGGATGCTTGTTTCATAAATTTTGGGTAGCCTGCGAGCAAGATTTGGTGAACTTTGTGCATTTGTGTTTGTGAACTATCTGACCATCCTTGTTGTTTATGATTGCACACTCTCTGGTGCTTTTATGTGCTGTGCTTTCAGTTAGTTGTACCATTTCCTTAATGTGCTGGTTGGTCTGATGCTCGTTCCATCCCTGATCAGTTGCACTATAGGTTCATGTGTTGTTTTATATTTTACTCTTTGGTTTGAGTCACTTTCCCTCTTTGTATGGCACTGCATACTGTATGTTGAATTTTTGGTGATGGGCTTTGGTGAATTCACTTGATATTGTCGCTGCTTCGAACTCTTTTATACATGTATGCATGTATGTGCATATATGTATATATGTTGATTGAAGTGGTAGCCTATTTGGGTTGTGTTTTTCTGAAGTGATTTTCAGTCTGGTTTGCAATTTTATATTCCAGTGTGCTTGGATCTGTAGCTTCGTTTTTTTTTGACTTGTTTCATATAGTAGATGCTCCATTTCATTTTCACTTGTATCAGCTTTTGTTTGAGCTTGAGTCTGGCTCCATTCTGTTTCATGTATTTAGTGTGCATTCATTGTTTGCCAGATGAGTTTCACTGCGTCTCCACATATCTGTTACACTTGTAGTGTACCATGTCGGTTCATTTTATTTTGATTTGGGTTTGAGCACCACTGATCTAATAACACCTGTATCAGTCATTGTCGTAGCATTGTATACATGTGTCCTTATCGATGCATACACTTTTTCCACTGGTTGTTCGCTTCGGTGCTGCTGTGTTATGCAGTTGACTTATTTGTTGTGCATGTCACTACTGTGTATATGCTTCTCCGAAGTTAGAGTTGTATGTCTTTCTCTTGTGTTTTAGTGATGCAGCCTCCACCTTGTACCCATTCAAATTGATACATTGCATTGAGGCATTGAATCCATTTGCATTTGATCTCTATATTGTTCATTGGAGACATTAATCTTACTTAAAAGCTACTCTATGTCTTTTACAGTCATTGAATTTGAGAACATTGAGGTTAAGTTTGTTGTTGCATTATATCTGGACTTCCTTTGATTCATTTAATGTTGCCACCTTGTTGCTCTCACCTTCATTTGATTGTGTCCTCATGTAGAACACTATTCTATATGTTCCCTTCATGCTACATTACTATTTGGTGGCATGTGAGATTGCATTCATTTTAGCCACTAATGCATTCATTTATACATCATTGTTTGCCTCTTTCATTGTCTTGTACATGTAACATTGGCTTGCCTTGGTGCCTTGTTGCTGTCCTTAATATTGAGCTGGTTCGTACCTGCAGCTCGAGTTGCACATGTGCACTTGCTCATTTGGGTTGTGCGGTTTCTCGTTGCTCTTCTGATTCTTTTTGCCACGTGTAGTATGTTATGTACATTCACTTGTGTACATATCTTACATTCACTTGTGTACATATCTTACATTCACTTGTGTACATATCTTACATTCATTGGGTACATCATCACTGTAGTGGCACGGCAGTGCACGCAAGCGTGAACTGCAGCCACACGGTATTCATTGGGTACATCGTCACTATAGTGGCAAGGCAGTGCACGCAAGCGTGAACTGCAGCCACACGGTATGGTTTTGTGATATTCTATTTTGTTTTGATTTATTAATCTTTTGCGTAGTTCATGTGCTGTAGTGGCGAGGCAGTACACGCGTGCGTGTACTGCAGCCCTAACCATCTTAATATTTTAATTGATATTTCAATGGTTTGAACTGTTCTGTTTATTTCAATTCAATATTCTGAATTGCATTCTGATTTGGTTTAATTACTGTCGTCTATTCATTATTTGATTATTATTGCTTCTGTGCACTAATAACTGAGTTTGAATTAGACTGACCCGAGTATTATTTTCTTTTGAATTTAATACTCGGGTCAGACCGAGTATTTCAGGTTGTAGATATTCTGCTTTGGGTTGCTGCTAGAGCTATGAAGTTCTTTCATATCTTTTGGAGTAGTCGTCGTTATTTGTAGTAGTCTGTATGATTGTATAGGAAGATATGTATTCATGTATATTATATACGTTAATGTACTTGTATATGTAACTTCCTGAGTCGATTGTTGTAGTTGTATCACATGTACCGTGTCAAATGTATTGTAACTGACATCAATTATTATATATATGAGACTTTCTGTTTTATCTGTGTTCCGCATTTATATTTTATCTGTGTGATATTTTATATTTACTGTTCTAAACTATTACGAACCATCGTAGTTCGTTTTATACTGGAATTGGGGTATTTCGATGGGATAAAATAAATCAGAGATGAAAAATGAAAGAATATATATATATATATATATCACTCCTATCGAGATAACCAATACTAGTGTAAGGCCAACTATTGATGGTCGCTCCTCAACAGCCTTATTCTCCGTGCTAGTTGACAGCACTACACCGTAGTGTTCTTGGCTAGCGTGGGTATAGAGGTGGGGCGTTACAGCTTGGTATCAGAGCCTGGGGTTTAGAACAAATATAAAACATAACTTAGATAGTACATATGTTACAACTATTTGTCGACGTTTAATCTCTCGTATTTGCATAAGATTGTCTTTGATTGTTAGGTATGAAGTCCTAACGCTTATTCATATGCATTTGATTTTGATTCTTGTGTTTTCGGCTTTGATTTGATTTAGCCGATGATTGATTTTGTTCGAATCTCAGCGATTCTGAACTTGATATTTTATGTTTTCCTCTGCTTGAATTCCATTCGACTTCGGTCACTTTGTTTTTGAGAAATTTCTAAATTCGTGATTTCCAAGACTCTGACTTGGTTTGCCGTTGAGTCCTTTTATGATGATGTTGAATCGTTTTGTACTCTATTAGGGCCATTAATTGTTGACTTCGACATTAACTTGATTTTTATTTTTGTTGAAGTCATTTATGCATTTATGCTTGTTCTGCTTTGTTTTTCCAATTGTTAATCGATTCTTCTTTTCCGATTAGTTGTTATCTTCTTTGTCGACTTTGATAACTTCTATTTCTGGAATTTTTGGATATTCCTACTTTGATGGATTTAAGAATCGAATTCTTTGGATTTTATTCACGTCTTCGAATGTGAATTTTAGTGAATTGATTTGGTTTCCAAATTCAATCGATTCTTGTTAATTTTCCGATTTGTTGCTATCATTTATTAGCAACTTTGATGACCATTTCTTCGGGAATTTTTGTGAACATACCTTTCGATGAATTCGGTATCGATTTCTTTGGATTCTATTCACGTCTTCGTATGTGAATTCTTGTGATTGATTGATTTTACAATCATTTTTGTGATTTGTCACTTTAAAAAAATATATAAACGTTTTAATACTAGTAGTAAATATCAAAACTCTTTTATCAAAATGTTTTCAACTCTATTTTCAATATCAAAATCTTTTCCTAAACCGTTTTCCAATCTATTAGTATATACAAACCTTTATTTCACTCGTATGAGAAATCTAATTAAACGGCTTAGCAAAACAAGTGGTATGAAACGCTTGCGTTTACTTCGTCGGTTAATTTTTGGACTTGTTCGATTGAACCACTTGTGACATTTTTCTAGTGAAGATCTACAATTTGTTCGTAAATATTTAAGTTAAGCTAGTGGTTATGGGACATGAAGCTAAACTTTTATATTCACTAGCTTAGTGTAATTGACACTTCTCGTTGATCATGATGATCGTTCTGATGGTCGGACTAGACACCACTTGTGTGATTCCACTCACGCATACCTTTTTGCTTTTTGGTTAGTCTTGACCTCAATCTGTGTGATTCCATTCACACATGCTTAGTGTAATTGACACTCCTCGTTGATCATGATGATCGTTCTGATGGTCGGACTAGACACCACTTGTGTGATTCCATTCACACATACCTTTCTGCTTTTTGGTTAGTCTTGACCTCAATCTGTGTGATTCCATTCACACATGTGGGGTAGCTCCCCTTGGTCTTCGGACCGTCATGTGATAGGCCTCTTTCCCTTTTTCTGTGATTTCTAGATTCCTTATGTTGATTTCTGGAAATTTTATGCTTCACCTATTTTTGTGCATTGGTGAATTCATATGTTATTGATTTGTCATGAGTACAAATTTGGGGTATGATACCTCTTTGGATCTTTGAGAAGATTCTTGTGATATTGATTATCTCTTATCGGTTGATCTCCTGTTGATCATTATTTGCATACTTATAGTTGTATGTCAGTATGGGTATTTCATATTTATGCCATACCTCTTATCGGTTGATCTCCTGTTGATCATTATTTACATACTTATAGTCGTATGTCATTATGGATATTTTATGTTATGCCATATCTTTTATTCTATGTCATATTCCCATTCGAGTTTTCATACTCCGTTCGAGTTTTCATACTCCGTTCGAGTTCTCATACTCTTATCTTGTGATTTCTGGATTTCTTGTGTAGATTTCTAGAATTTGTGCTTCACCAATTTTCGTGATTTCTATTGATAAGTTTTATCAATTCCTGTGCATTAGTGAATTCATGTGTTATTGACTTGTCATAAATACAAGTTTAGGGTATGATATCCCTTTCTATCTTTGTGAAGATTCTTGTGACATTTTTGATGAACGAAAATTCGTTGGTATTATATTTTGATGCCAATTATTTCGATGAAATTTTGACGTATGTCGAAGTTGCTACTGACATTGCTATTTTAATCACGTGTTTTAGAAATTTGTTATTCTTCAAAATATTTCAAAATATAAATCAAAATTGTTTTCAAAATTTTCACGATTTGCGCTTTCAAAAGAATGAGGAAGCGAATTAAACGTTTCAGAAAAATCGAGGACTATGACCCCTTTCTTTTACTGATTCGCTTAATTCCGGACTTGTCCGTTTGAGAACGTAAAATGTTATTTGTTTAAAATACACAATTTTGCACTTTCAAGGAAACGATGAAGTGAATTAAACGATTTAGTAAAACTCGTGGTTATGGGTCATGTGCGTTTGCTATTTCGGTTAATTTCGGACTCGTTAATTGAAAATTTTGTGATTTCTGATTTATCGTTTTTGATAATCAGATATTTATTGTTTCTAATTATCGTTTGTGATAATTAGATATTTGTGGTTTGATTATCGTTTGTGATAATTAAACATTTGCGATTTGAGATATGATTATCAATTGTGATAATTAAATATTTGTGATTTGAAATTTGATTACCATTGTGGTAATTCCTGATTATCGTTTTGACAATTGGATGTTTATGATTTCTGATTTATCGTTTTGGATAATCAGATATTTATTGTTCCTAATTATCATTTGTGATAATTAGATATTTGAGATTTAATTATCGCTTGTGATAATTAGATATTTGAGATTTAATTATCGTTTGTGATAATTAAATATTTGTGATTTAAGATTGATTTTCGATTTTGATAATCGAATACTTGTTGATTTGATTATCGTTTTTGAATAATCGAATATTTGTGATTGAGATTTCTGA
Organism: Allium cepa; assembly: GCA_030765085.1. Taxonomy (NCBI): domain Eukaryota; kingdom Viridiplantae; phylum Streptophyta; class Magnoliopsida; order Asparagales; family Amaryllidaceae; genus Allium; species Allium cepa. The sequence continues at coordinate 451,052,452 of CM060931.1, forward strand.
ATTATCTATTGATAATTAGATTTTGTTGATAATTTGTGAATTTCTTTTATGAAATTAAAAGATTTCTTTGGCGTTTATATTGTATTACGCTGGTGTACCGACTCAATTTTCTGCTATTTATGACGTTTCCCACGTCTTCCAATTACGGAAATGCCTTTGGGATTTCCGATCCTTATTCTTATTCTCGAGCCACCTTCTATTCACATCATTGCTTCGGAGGTTCAGCATCCTCGGAATAAAGATGTTTTTCTCGTGAAAGCTCAGTGGTTCTCAAATCCTATGAATTTCACTTTGGAATCCAGAGAATTCATCGAGCAAACACGTTCAAGCTTACTCTTTCATGCTCTATATGGTGAACTTTCTATTTCTAATTTCTTCATCTTGTGATGATGTTCTTTATGGTTGTTACCATTTGTCCATTTATTCCTTATGATTGCGAGGACGCAATTTCTTTAAGGAGGGAAGTCTATAACAATCCGGTAATTCGCATCAATTAATAATCTACATTTAAACGATAAATATTGGTGCAAATTGCCATTTGAAGTTTTTATATTGAATTAAGATTCATTTATAAAGTGTTAAAAAGAATTATGGGCTTTGAAAATTAAAAGGGTCCATGTTTCACGTTTGGGCCGTGATAATTTTCAATACAAAGACCCGTTTTCCCCCTTCGTTATTTTCATTTTTTCAACCCTAAACAAAAATCGAACGAAGAAAAATGAATGGCGACCCCCCTTTCTTCGTTCTTCTGTAAAAGCTAGGGCTTCGATTTCGATCGTTACTCGTCTCTCGTGGTGCTCGCGGCCGCTTGATTTGTGGTCGTTTCTGCTTCTATATTCGTTGACAAGGTGAGTAGCACTCACATCTTATTTAATCTCAGAAATATGCGATTTTTGTGAATTGATTTATATGGCTTTGATGGTTTTTGGATCTGCGTTCGACGATGTTGTTTTGGTTGGTGTTGGCTATCTTGTTTACAGCCTCTGATTATTGTGTCCGGTAGCACGCTCGACCTTGTTTACTTTACTTGCTGCTTTGTGACTTTTGGTTGTACATTCACCCGGTAGCATATTTGACTTAGTTTGATTTCTTGTTTTCTATGGTTTGATTATCACGATGGTTTGGCTTTCAGAGCCACCTCGGCTCCACTTGGCCTTGGTCATTTGACTTCGTTTGGATGGTGTTGATTTTGTAGTTGTCTGCATTTACCTGTTTGTGTCGATTGTGGCTTCATGTGTCTGCAGCTTCATTGTAGCTGTCGGGACCATTGGTAGCAATGTGGATGCTTGTTTCATAAATTTTGGGTAGCCTGCGAGCAAGATTTGGTGAACTTTGTGCATTTGTGTTTGTGAACTATCTGACCATCCTTGTTGTTTATGATTGCACACTCTCTGGTGCTTTTATGTGCTGTGCTTTCAGTTAGTTGTACCATTTCCTTAATGTGCTGGTTGGTCTGATGCTCGTTCCATCCCTGATCAGTTGCACTATAGGTTCATGTGTTGTTTTATATTTTACTCTTTGGTTTGAGTCACTTTCCCTCTTTGTATGGCACTGCATACTGTATGTTGAATTTTTGGTGATGGGCTTTGGTGAATTCACTTGATATTGTCGCTGCTTCGAACTCTTTTATACATGTATACATGTATGTGCATATATGTATATATGTTGATTGAAGTGGTAGCCTATTTGGGTTGTGTTTTTCTGAAGTGATTTTCAGTCTGGTTTGCAATTTTATATTCCAGTGTGCTTGGATCTGTAGCTTCGTTTTTTTTTTGACTTGTTTCATATAGTAGATGCTCCATTTCATTTTCACTTGTATCAGCTTTTGTTTGAGCTTGAGTCTGGCTCCATTCTGTTTCATGTATTTAGTGTGCATTCATTGTTTGCCAGATGAGTTTCACTGCATCTCCACATATCTGTTACACTTGTAGTGTACCATGTCGGTTCATTTTATTTTGATTTGGGTTTGAGCACCATTGATCTAATAACACCTGTATCAGTCATTGTCGTAGCATTGTATACATGTGTCCTTATCGATGCATACACTTTTTCCACTGGTTGTTCGCTTCGGTGCTGCTGTGTTATGCAGTTGACTTATTTGCTGTGCATGTCACTACTGTGTATATGCTTCTTCGAAGTTAGAGTTGTATGTCTTTCTCTCATGTTTTAGTGATGCAGCCTCCACCTTGTACCCATTCAAATTGATACATTGCATTGAGGCATTGAATCCATTTGCATTTGATCTCTATATTGTTCATTGGAGACATTAATCTTACTTAAAAGCTACTCTATGTCTTTTACGGTCATTGAATTTGAGAACATTGAGGTTAAGTTTGTTGTTGCATTATATCTGGACTTCCTTTGATTCATTTAATGTTGCCACCTTGTTGCTCTCACCTTCATTTGATTGTGTCCTCATGTAGAACACTATTCTATATGTTCCCTTCATGCTACATTACTATTTGGTGGCACGTGAGATTGCATTCATTTTAGCCACTGATGCATTCATTTATACATCATTGTTTGCCTCTTTCATTGTCTTGTACATGTAACATTGGCTTGCCTTGGTGCCTTGTTGCTGTCCTTAATATTGAGCTGGTTCGTACCTGTAGCTCGAGTTGCACATGTGCACTTGCTCATTTGGGTTGTGCGGTTTCTCGTTGCTCTTCTGATTCTTTTTGCCACGTGTAGTTGGTTATGTACATTCACTTGTGTACATATCTTACATTCACTTGTGTACATATCTTACATTCACTTGTGTACATATCTTACATTCATTGGGTACATCATCACTGTAGTGGCACGGCAGTGCACGCAAGCGTGAACTGCAGCCACACGGTATTCATTGGGTACATCGTCACTATAGTGGCAAGGCAGTGCACGCAAGCGTGAACTGCAGCCATACGGTATGGTTTTGTGATATTCTATTTTGTTTTGATTTATTAATCTTTTGCGTAGTTCATGTGCTGTAGTGGCGAGGCAGTACACGCGTGCGTGTACTACAGCCCTACTCATCTTAATATTTAATTGATATTTCAATGGTTTGAACTGTTCTGTTTATTTCAATTCAATATTCTGAATTGCATTCTGATTTGGTTTAATTACTGTCGTCTATTCATTATTTGATTATTATTGCTTCTGTGCACTAATAACTGAGTTTGAATTAGACTGACCCGAGTATTATTTTCTTTTGAATTTAATACTCGGGTCAGACCGAGTATTTCAGGTTGTAGATATTCTGCTTTGGGTTGCTGCTAGAGCTATGAAGTTCTTTCATATCTTTTGGAGTAGTCGTCGTTATTTGTAGTAGTCTGTATGATTGTATAGGAAGATATGTATTCATGTATATTATATACGTTAATGTACTTGTATATGTAACTTCCTGAGTCGATTGTTGTAGTTGTATCACATGTACCGTGTCAAATGTATTGTAACTGACATCAGTTATTATATATATGAGACTTTCTGTTTTATCTGTGTTCCGCATTTATATTTTATCTGTGTGATATTTTATATTTACTGTTCTAAACTATTACGAACCATCGTAGTTCGTTTTATACTGGAATTGGGGTATTTCGATGGGAGAAAATAAATCAGAGATGAAAAATGAAAGAATATATATATATATATATATATATCACTCCTATCGAGGTAACCAATACTAGTGTAAGGCCAACTATTGATGGCCGCTCCTCAACAGCCTTATTCTCCGTGCTAGTTGACAGCACTACACCGTAGTGTTCTTGGCTAGCGTGGGTATAGAGGTGGGGCGTTACATTTTCATTTTTTTAGAAGTTTCCAATTATTATTAGGTTAAGATTTCATTCATTACTATAATTGAAAATACCAATTATCAAAAAGTTTCAAGAACTAAACTCCAGGTTTCAATTCAAATCATTTACAATACTATATATTTTCTCATAAATTATATATATACAATCATATTTAGAAATATAAAATTAAGATTTGTTATCAAAACAAGCGTGTAGTAAAGCTACTACAGTGGCCTTCCTACTTGAAAACTTGAAAATGAACGTCGATTCGTGCACTCGTCACCAAAGTTATTTTCCAACGATAGAGAGGTGAGTACCGAACTTATTTCCTTAAATTCTTTTAACATTGATTTCAAATCACATTGAAAATTCACATAAGAAAATACTTCCAAATACTACTAATGTTATATCCCAAAATGCTTTGAAAACAATTTCATTACCCCAAAAATTAAGTTCTAAATTTCCAATTTATATTTACTTTATTTACAATCCCCTTTTTTTCAACTCATATTTATAAATTTCACTTCTTAACAAACGATCAAACATATCACGTATAATTATATACATTTATAAAGATTACTCTTCTATATACAAAATATAATAGTAGGCAATAATATTTCATTTACCTATATTTTTAAAATGATATTGTGTCAATCTGCCTTATTAACAGTTTTGAAATCCCTATCGATGCCATAGCATTCCACCTACTGATCAGAATTTATAAATACTAAGCAGAACAAATTAACATAGTAATTTTTTTAATAAACTAACAAATACGCTCTCTTATATATGCATACTCAATGACTCGTTCTAGGGTATTACTAACTTATCTTTAATGTGTCAGACACTACAAAGCTAAGGTTTTCACTAAACCAAAGCTCTGATACCAAATTCAACAACCCACCTTTTTGAACGGTTTAAATTGACGATAAACCACACATGTCAGACTCAAACCATTGAAATGGGGGGATTATAATGGGGTATATAAGAAAAAAGGAGGAAGAAAGAAAAACAAATAGAGAATCTCCTAGCGGAATGACAAAATATAATAATCAAATAAACAGTTCATGAAGCTGTTTTACAAATAACATTTGATTACACTTTTATTATACATATCAGAGTTATTTACAACAAAAAATAATAATAATGCAGCAGAATAAAATGATGCAGTGGGATAAATATAATAAATAAAATATATAATATACAAATCTCCGTCTTCGTCCTCTAGAAAAGCAGTCTTCGATACACTGAAAAGCTCAGACTAATCCAAGCGCATTGAAAATACAAAACACTCGAGTCAATACTATAATATCTTATGTAAATTAAATCAAAAGTAAATAAATATGAGCGTAACAACGTCGGAGATGATTATAGGGTTTTACATCTCCTATCCAGTTCTAACGTGAGTGCAACAACTTAAGAGATGTTCGTGATTTCCATCTCCTAAGGATCCGTTAAACTATCTACATACATAGTATAATACGTTATTATAATAGTGTCAACAGTAAAGTAAAGTATTAAAATAGTGTTAAGGCATTACCCATATCCCCCTTAACACATTTTGTGTATTACTATAGTCTATACAGTACCATAAGCTCCACCAAACCGGTGGTTTACCCAAAGGGCACTCCATAGGTATGATACAAAACAAACTCGTAGAAGGCGCGATAAGGCTTATGACAAGGCACGCGAGGCAATGCCTAGGGTAGGATACTACCGTTTTATGGATCCGGACTGTTGGTAACGCATAGCAGCTCCTACCATTTAACTCGAAACACACTTCTATAATCAAAATTGAGAGGTGGCCACTAAATTAATCACAAAGTCATAATATGGTATCGAAGAAGCATGTCCGATAGGAAGTGCGAATTTACCTCGCCCAGCATGGCTACTGTTCACATCAAGCTAACTCGCAGGAGTCAAGGCTACGTAGATACCTCATATAGAACCATTTTCCAAACCATCCTACTTCATTCTGGAATCTCCATCACGTACACAGTTGTTAAAGTGGTTTTCGGCATTGGAAGAGAGTATGACAATATTCGATCTCGGTCTCTTTAACAACCAAACGTTTATTTCACACCGGATGATCCTTTTAAATTTTCAAAACTAATTCATAATTTATATCAAACTATCATATTCAATTCAAACCATATCACTTTTGAAATCATATTTTGTTTCGAAATCATATTCACCTTCAAAATCATATCGATAAGAAATGTTAATTAAATCCTCATTTCAAAATCATCATATTTACTCAAACATGTCATTTCACTAGTAAATATCATTTCAAATCCCAACTTAAGTTATTACATCATTTAACCATATTCACTTTGAAATCAAGTTTAACATCATTTAAGTACAAACACTTCCACCTTACATAGTCTGAAATTTAAAAAATAGTTTAGATAGTTATAAATAGTTTAAACTAAAATCTAAATAGTAAAAATACTCTAAAATAATGTAAAAATAAATTTAAAATTGTTTAGGTAGGTTTAAGATAGTTTAAATAGTTTTAAAATAGTTCAAATAGATTTAAAATAGATTAATCAGATTTAAAGTAGATTAATCAGATTTAAAGTAGATTAATTAGATTTAAAATAGATTAAATATATTTAAATAAGATTAATTAGATTAAAAATAGATTAAATAGATTTAAAATGGATTAAATAGATTAAAATAGATTAATTGGATTTAAAATAGATTTAATAGATTTAAAATAGATTAATTATATTTAAAATAGATTAAATGGATTTAATTTTTAATAGATTTAAAATAGATTAAAATGGGTTAATTAGTTTAAAATAGGAAAATATATCAAATCGGATTAAATATATTAAAAGAGATTAAAATAAATTCAAACAGTTTAAATTGATTAAAATGGTTTAAAATAACTGAAAATAGATTAAATTAGTTTTATAGTTTGAAAATCTTAAAAATTAGGATTTTTAGAATAATGAATCTTTGAACCAAGTTTCATATTGATATCAAAATAAACTATTTCTACCATTTCAACAAATTTGGACAATATCCAGATTTCACAAAACATAATTTTCGTTCAATTCAAATTCCCATAAAATCATTTCTATGTCGATTTCAAATCATGTTAGAACTGAGATTTTAAAGCACTTAAATTTCTTAAATTTCAAAGTTTAAATATTTAAACACTTCCAATAACTCTATTTCGATAACTTTTAACTATTTTTCAAATTTAACTTTGAAATTTCCGTTTTATTCTTTTAACAATTAATTAAACTAACTCCAATTTCAATATTTAAAGCTTGGATTTCAAAAATAATTCAGTTTATATAGATCAAGTTTTATTTCAAAATATCATTTAACTGAATTCAAATTTTAATGGTTTAAAATAATTTAATTTAACCAATCCGGTGTTCGTATATAATTTTCTATCCTATGGTCAACTGATACGGATATTTATCATTTCAATCCATAAATATTTTAAATTTGCGGATATCTATCTTTTCATCCTGGAATCTCGAATTTAATTACAAATTCATGAAATCGCTTGAGTCTATCATTTCAACTCATAATGATTTAACCCTAATCTATCGGATCGTTTGGGTATGTACCATTTCGATCCATAGGGAACTTGCAGTGTCATAACAATATTAGATATAACATCCAGTCATCCAATATCAACAATCAAACATACATTACATTCACCATTCAAACCAATCAATAGGCAATAACAAGTGCCCGATTATCAATAACCAATCCAGTGTCCGTATATAATTTTCTACCTTATGGTCAAGTGATACAGATACTATCATTTCAATTCGCAAATATTTTAAATTCATGAATATAAATCTTTTCAACCCGCAAACCTGAATTTAATTACAAATTCATGAAATCGCTTGAGTCTATCATTTCAGCTCAAATGATTTCTCCTTAATCTTTCGGATCATTCAGGTATGTATCATTTCCACCCATAGGGAATATGCGGTGTTATAACAATAAAAGATATAACATCCAGGCACCCAATTCCAACAATCGAACATACATCATAATCACCATTCAAATGAATCAATAAACAATAACAAGTGCCTGATTATCAATAACGGGTATTAATTGGTAACTTAGAATTTAGTATTTAATTAATGGCTATAATATTCAACAAATGTCAGGTTTAACTAGAGTGACAATTTAACTCTACTAAACATCAACCAATCAATTTCTAATCGTATCATAAATATAATTTAAGTAACATAAGATAATCTAGTAGTTGTAAGTAGGTCAAAACACTCACCTTTGATTTCAAATCAATTTGAAATCCACACAAAGACCCAAAATCCAACGGTCTCAGAATTCTTTCAAAACAGTTTTATAATGTTTGGAATTTTGTTACGATCACAGTGGAGAAAACCGCACGTATATCCGACCTCATAAGTAAAAGTTATAGTCATTAGACGATTAGAAAATATAATATAAAAAGATAAAAAGGAAAAAGAACTACATACTCAGTCTTGGCCATGTTACAACAAGACAACGTTTCTTCACCACGCAAAATTCTACCTACTCATGCTCGATCGTGAAACCCTACAACTGCCCCACAAAACGACCAACGCCAACTCCAGCCATCTTTAGGTTGATCAGAGCTGCCATCATCTCCAGCATGTTGAGCGGCCGCTCTCTTGGCCGAGCCTCTGACATGAGCGAACATCAGATCCCAAACCTACTCGACGAGCTCTACCACCTCATGTCCTCTGATCCTTGCCAGGACGAAGATCCACCGTTAAAACCCCGAACCATACAATGGACGGCTGAGGTTCATCCTCAATTTCTGGCCAAACTGAGAATCAATTGCGAAAGCGAACAAAATGTTTGAATAGCGCTCGTCGTGAGCTTCGAATCAGTATATAATATGTCACGGTTTGGAGGAGTTCGATTTTGAAATTGAATTTGGAATTGGAATAGGGTTTTGAGATTGGAATATGTTTCCATCATTAATAAGGAGAAGCAGAAAGATGGGATTGTACGTACTGTAATAAGGAATAAAAAGGATATTAGAGTTAAGAAAGATCTAAACAGAGCCCGATAAGAAAAATGAACATGTATCGAATTGGTATGAACAACAATAGCGACCCAGAAAGCCCATTTCGCTTCCGAAACGAAAGTGGATCATTCCATATATCAAAATTGATGTTTTTGATATTTTTAAATTCAATGGAATATGTTTCATGTCCTAATTCCATCGTATATAGAAATTGGCTTTGAAATTAGCTTATTTCAAATTGAATTCAATTAAATTGATTTCTACGCGTTTCGAGTCCGTACGATCAAACGACAAGTTCGATCGCTATGAAACTTAAAAACTTACAATAATTCACTGTTAAGGATCCAATGAAACTAGTTTCGTCAAAATCTGAGATAGTGGCCAAAATTGATATTTTCACGTTAAATAAATAAATTATTATTAAATTAGTTAAATCACCTTTTTAATTTCAAATTTATTAACTAATGATTTTTATCATTTTTGATTAAAAAATGGTTTGTAATCTTTTAAAAAAAAATTCCATATCAATTCAATGTTGAATATTACGCTAATTGCAGTGTACAGTTTCAACTGTAAATTCGTTAATTTTAATTTAAAATCCCGATAAATTCATTTATCTCGATTTCACTCTTATTATTAAATAAATCATTAGCTTGTTAATATAATTGACATTGCTATACATATTATTACATACAAATTACAGTTATCGTCTTAACTCATATTGACAAAATATTTAATTACATTTAATTACATTTAATTGCAATTGATTTCCAATTTAATTCGACAAATAAAATGAATAAGTAGCACATAACAATTGTCACCTTTTTGTTAGTTTAATCACATTTATAAGTTGATTACCTACAACAAATGTTATAAGTACTTACACAATACTAATTTTATCCAATTTCAATTGATTACATGCAATTTTACCATTTAAATACAACATTTGATTTATTTACTCATTTATAACTTATAGCCAAATTTTATATTTACAATCATTTCAATTAATTGCATTTGCATTAAAGTAGTTGTCAATTACTTTAAATTAACATCATTAAATTACATTCTAATTTTTTTCTTATTAATAAATCACCAGTTTTGATTTCTTCCAATAGTAAATTACAAAATCTTATTAAATTCAATAATTTAATTATCGAAAAATTACGGGTCATTACATGCCTAGTAGAAGAGGCAGTAATGATTTGGGGTGCTTTCTCTCTCTCTCACATCGTAGACAATAGTGCGTTATAATTTCGATCTGGATAGCCTTCAGGCTTATAGAGGGAAATTAATGATATAGCTGAAAGAGCAGTAGTTGCACGGTAGTTAAGTTTTGTGTTAAGTAAATCGTGTGTCAGAGTTAGGAGGTCTCTAGAACCGATTGATTTAGGGTGACCATTACAGTTAGTATCCGAAGCTGACCCACTTGGGGATTGGGGGTATTGAATGGCTGCTGGGTTTGCCTCTTTCCTTGTTAAGGAGTATTAAGTGGTCAGGAATCTTTGGGTAGTGCAATTCTTAGAACTATATACTTACATATATAGGCATATGCATATATGTGGATATTCCTTAGGTAAGGATAAATGTATCATGCACGCACATGTGTCAATTAATTAAACAATAGACATAACAATAAATGGAAGCCAAATCGATATACGTTTATATTATGAGTAATGTTCGTAACTTTTTCGGTCACCAGAATGTTGTCCTTACCCCTCCTTGTTACCACCCACAAGGTAGATTTATAGGAACATGCCACTGGCACTAACATAACAGTGGATATATAGTCATTTCTTTTCATGCTCGATATTAGTAAGGCTTATGGATATTCGTGGGATGTGGTTGATGCTAAAGTTGTATCCTCGATTGGTATTTGATCTTTTTATCCTTTCTTTCTGCTGTGAGTTTTATTTTAATCGATCTCTGTTATACTTATGTTTATTACATGTTACCAAAACCAATAGTCTTTATCTTAATGGACTTGGTTTTTGATTTCTTTGAAATTCGGACCTAGTAAGGCGTCGGGCGTTACAAGAATGGCTTAGAGGTCTAGCCAATTTCCAGAGAAGATTTAGTTGAAATAGGACTTGATTCAAATGCTTGATTGGTTAGATCCAACATCAATACTCTCACCAAATGTCTGGTCTAGCAATTCAAACATCTATATGGCTTCATAAAATAAAATTTTAGTACATCAAACATTTAGAAAAGTATCCCAAACATTTGACTTTTTATATGGACTCATCCCAAAGTTTCTAGGCTAGTTTTAATTTATTCAGATGTTTGAAAATTTCATCCAAACGTTTGATTTTAAGGATTTATAACTATATTTGAATTATTCAGACGTTAAAGAATATGATCAAACATCTGACTCCCGTTAATTTCCAAAATTAATTTTGAATTTGGAAATTATGTTTTGATCTTTTATAATATATTTCAAAGTGTGCATAAATTATCAAAGGATAATGCATAATATTGTCTAAACTAACTACGGCGATGATTCTTAATAGTTAATCTTCAGTGCCTTGATACAACAGCTAGTCATCTTTTGTTTTGAAGTATCCTATACAGAATATAAATGCACAACATCTAGAGAAATATATTGTTGTGTCATCGAAACTCAAAAAGGCAGAATTCAGCACAAATTATTTCAGCTAAGCAAGGTAACTCTGATCTAATTGAAGCATACCGATGGACTCTCCGTATTGTTGTAACAACTCAACCCTCATAATGTCCTAAAATTAACATCGAATGACAAAGTCCGACTTCCAAATATTACAAAAGATAGATTGTTGAAAAAAAATTTAAATTAACATTATACTAAGGTATATCAAGAGAATCTTACAAAAGAATAATGATATATAATATACTCAACAAACAAGAACATAATAGGATAATGACACATATATAAGAGACTGTACTGGCGAAAATAATAGATAAATCAATATCAATACAGAAAGTAAGAATACATCAAACTCTCCACAATATGGAGTCCTAAATATAATAAATGACACATCAAGTCTTATATATAAATACATATCTATCATGTACTACTACAATATCAAGTATATATACGAAGTATCGACATTGCTTCCATGGAATCATCTAGATATCCTGAACGTGTATCCCTAATAGCGTCTGACTTCTAAACTACTCAATTGAGTACCCAAGAGTTTTCATTAAATAAACAAACAAAGACAAAAAGAAGGTCAAACATAAAGCCTAGTGTGAGTGGAAATATCTCAAAACATTGTATATTAAAATTATATACAAATAAACAGGAACTACTATGGCATTGTCGGTCCTCTCCACAATTATGGCTTAGGGGAAATCCAGACAGTCCATAAACAGGTAAAGTAAACTATCCAAAAGATAGAAATTTTTTCCATAACCTGCTCATCTTATGTAATCAACAAGTCAACATAATTGATATAATATGACTGATACATAATAGTATACCATGATAATGGTAACCTGGTATATAACTGTAAGGGTGATATAAATATCAAACCACGAGCGTATCCTAGAATACACAACAACAATATCATCCAACTACTTATACACATCATCTATAACCTAACGATACATGACAAAGTATGTGTAAATCGATTCTTATCATTGCTGATGAGTGAAGTTCGAATTGGACATTAACTGTGATTCAATAATCCATATGTAGGGTCTAAAATAATAGAGTTAGTACCTAATTATATCATAGACACCAAGTCGCAACCAATGTGATCGAACTCATGTAGATCTTACCGTAACCTATATCGAGCATAAGTTATATATGACATACTCTATATATCCGACACCTATATAAATCTCCCCATAATCCAATGATTCCCATTGAGGGTCAAAAATAAATATAGTTGGTACCTAATTGTGCCATAGCCTCAAGCTGCATCCTGATTGATCGAACTTATGTAGATCTCACCATACCCCATATCAAGCATAAGTGATATATATCCTACTCTTGGTATCTAAAACCTGTATGGACCTCATCCTATCCATATCGAGCATAAGCGATAAATGATTCATTTTAGATGATCGTCATTATCTCTCCCTTAGTCATGATGGATTTCTTAGCAAATTCGCATAACATCTCTACAAAGAGAATGACGGGCGTGCCCCGTATAATACGCTATCAGGACTACAAAGGAACAACGATATCATACATACATAAATACATACATACATACATATATATATATATATATATAAATTTAACATCACGTAATCAAATACGCGGTCATAAATAGAGACAGATATCTCGTCGTCATCTATCTATACGGACGACCGTTATTGTAAGACCAACAATATGTACGGCCACTAATTTAAGTCCAATACAACATACAATCACTAATATAAGACTAGAACTAAGTATGTCACTAGTGTAAGACCAATACCATTCATCAAACATATATACTCAAGCCGGAACCAAGAGGTAAGGACTAACTTTGCTCAATCGTACACTCTCACCAAATGTGATTGTGCAACCAATTATTACACCAATATCATTTTTGATTATTACAGAACGCACATGTATAACTATAAATTGTATTCGAATCCCAAACTTTGCCTTGCATTTCACTTTCTCGAGTAGCCCAAAGTCTCCCGTAGTCAAGCCAAAACATAACACCAACCCAAATCGAAAACCAAGGAAGCAACCCTGAAAAAGTGGCACCTGACTCGGGCTTTACTGCCTATGTCGGTGCACCACCAATCGATTGGTGGTAGCCTTTCCTATGAAATAAATCACGAGGGCAGGTACCACCCAATCACTACACCACCAATTTTCATGTCATTTTCATCATGCTGCTAGATGAGTTAACTTGCCTTCTAAGCCTGCCTCTACCAAATAGACCCTCTTTAGAGTTCATTCAATGATGTTTTGGAAGTGGTTATTTATGTGTCCAAAACCGACTTTGTCCCAAAATTCACTCTTTGCATGTGTAAAGTTCAATCGTTGAACTTAACGACCCAGCCTGCTCTAACACATTAAAACAACATAACCTGCCTTCCTAGCTTGTGTGATGCCGACTTGTACGCCCATCCACCCATTTGTGTATGTTTATGCACACGCGAACACACAACCACACTTCCAATTATATAATTCATGTTTTGGACTTCACTGGAGCGATACTCAGCATGTGCAATAGTTGCTATGAGCACAAGAGATGCTCGCCATATGTTTATATGTAAAGATACACACATATATGTAAAATAATTCACTTATTCATACAGAAATACATATGCACAACTACATATGATAATTCTAGGTACAATACAAGAATTGATTAATATGTAACTCCAAATACACGTATACGCAAACCCGCTCGTGCACGTATACGCATATGCATATTAAGTAAATAAATCAATTTTTACAAAAATCAAATCTTACCTTTATCTACTAAATCTTTTAAATAAATGTAAAATATTTATTTATATTATTTTATAAAATCTCAAACCATTTTATAGATACAACACTAGGTTATAAATCCATTTAAGCCTTTGAAATATTAAATCTCTTTACTTAAAATTAAGTATTCCTTTCATAAATATTTTATAAAACCTTATAACCATTTTATAAAATATCTTATTCATACTATTTTACAAAAACCTTTTGTTGTTTATAAAATATATCATTCATGCTAGTTTATGAATTTATTATTTTATAAAAATCACCTTCGTACTATTTTACGAAATCACTCTTTTTACAAAGTATCACTTTTATGCTATTTTAAAGAATCGCTATTTTATAAAATATTACTTTTATTTATTTATAAAATTATTACTTTACATTAATAATATTTATAAATAAATCATTTATTAATAAAGATCAATTTTTTAATTATAAATAATATTCATAAATACTAATTAAGTTTCATTAGTCGCTTAATTAGCTTACAAACTTTTCTAAAACCATTTAAATTTGTTTCATTACTAACAATTGAGATGCACTTAATTATGTCATCCAGTTAGCCTTTAATCCGTTACGACATCACATATAATCACTCAATTATCCCAAAAACCATTTCTAAGCTTACTAACCATTTCAAGAATAATAAATAAGGTCTTAAATAAATAATGACGTGATATAATCATGTTCATAACATGAATACAAGCCTTATTAACCCAAACACTCTGCAAATCATTTCATATAATTCCATGATCATTAATGAATGAAATAATAGAGATTAGCAAATAAATATATAGGAGGAATCATCCCACTCACCTTCTTTTTCCCCAAGTCAAGCTTTAATCATGAAAACCTCATTCCATGCTATATTTAAAGTTGAGATCTATCTCCATGCACGAAATCACTCTAATTTCTTAATAGGTTTTTGTAGAGAATGAGAAGAGAGGAATTGTAGCGATTTTTATCTATATTTTGGAGTTTTATTTGAAGGGTTTAGGGCTAGGGGATTAAGAGACGATTAAGGGGTAATTAAGAAGAGGGAGAGGAAAAGAAACATCGAAAATGAAATGAATGATGAAATTATCAAGGGTAAGCCAACTTATAGGCTATTTAGTAGAGCTTAGCCCGAATTCATTTCATCCACTCAAAATAACTATGCACTGCAAAACTCATAGGCTCCAAACACAGTCAACTTTATACTCATTTTGCTCACGTTGAAAAAGTAGTCTCAATTACGAGTGTCTTGAGACACAATTCTTTTGTCTCTAAAAGTCGAGTACACGAGGTATTTCATTAGTTAATGACTTAACACTTAAATTAATTATTTAAATCCAATTCGTAAAAATGTAGGTTGTTACTATTGTCATTGACAAAATCCTATCGTCATCATTAGTGAATTTTCAAAATTGACAACCTAGAATTATTCGTCAATTTCTTGCCAAATGATGCATTTTGTCAAAAATGAATTTTTGTTGTCTCTTCGACTTATTGAGACAATCAATTTGATAGAAAATTAGATAAGGTTTGGAAAATTTGAATTTTGGAAATGATTTATAATTGTAGAAAGTTGTCTGCTATCATGATGTGATTAGGGTGGATTTCGGGATTAGAGAGAAGGAATTGATTTGATAGCGGCTAGGTTATGAATAACATATATTTCTAGCGAATATTCATTTTTTTGGGTCTAAAGCAGTTCAGGGTCCAAAAATACCCATTTCGATCCATGTCTCCAAATCTTACCATATTATATACAAAAATTCATTTTCGAATATTCTAAACACACTGCAAATATAAGCAATGCAAAAGGACAGCTGTACTCAAAATTGTATTTATCATCTATAAAATTTAAATGACCATTGATAATTAATTATTATAAATATCTCAAATTTGTGGGTCATTGCATTGAGAATGGCATTCGATGTTCATAAGGATCAGACTTCGTATGAAGTATATATGGCACTAAAAAGATAAATTAGCATTATGTTTATTCCTTTAGTCTTTCAAGCCTTCCCTAGCTCAACCCCAAGTTTAACTATTGTTTTCCCTAAGTGTGCCCAAGCTCGTCTCAAAACTACATGGATTAATACCATCCATAACACAACTACAATTTCCTTTTGTTTTGCACTGCTAATCCATTCCACTGCAGATTCATACCAATTCCTACTTATTTCACCTCTCCTAGACCAAACCACGTTAATTAGTATCAATCCATCATGATTGATCAATACCAATCCATGACTTAGCATTTCTGCATCATGATTTTTTGCTCTGCTTCAATTCATACTTTCCATAGCGCTTTTGCACCTCCTTGCTTATTCGCTTTAGCACCTAACTTCGAACGTGTTGAACATTCTAATAGTCCATATTGTTGATTCCATCACTTTTAGGCATTTTATCAAGCACCCTTAAAGATGTTATCCAAAGTCCTAAGTTCTGCAAAGCGAAATCTTAGGAGTATCACTTCCAACAAACAACATACAATACAATCTACAATACAAGCATTAAGACATTAACATCCTATCTAATCAATTTGAACCTAGGTATCCATATATGCATTTCTTAAGCCCTAACACATAAATTTGCATTATACACGTTCGTATCGAAATTGGCACAAACACCAGAACGATTAACCAAAATGTTAAATATCAAAGAAAAGAAAGAAATAGCAAGAAAATAACAAGAGATTTTTATAGTGGTTTGGCAAATACTATGGCCTACGACCACATACTCGATTTTTTATTTATTATCCTTCTATTTTACAAAGCTTTTCTTACAACTTGGTAGTTAGAACTTGTGGTAATCTATCCTAGGAATTTTCACAGTTATGATTTTACATCTTATAGTAGCTAAAAGTTCAGAGTTGAGAAGAACAGGAAAGTCCCTTTCCTAAGCACAGTCCACCTCTATTTATAGGCAAAGATCTCCACATTTGGCTACAAAAATCACTGCATACGATCTCCACATCATGCACGTTCTTTCACGAAAATAGCCCGACCAACTTTGACCCAAGCATCATGGGTCTGTGAGAACCCATGATAGATTAGTGGCACTCTAGCTTATGGTTCAACTTCAGGTCAACATTTGTCTTGCTCTAGGTTTACTCTAGGGATGACCTAAGGTTATTGTGCTTTGTGTTTTTCATCTATCGCTTTGAGTCCATCCTTATTTTTTGTTCATTTTATCCAAGTTCGGGTCCAAACCATAGGGCCTGAGTTGTGGAACTAACTTAACCATTTTCCACTCTTTTCTAGTTATGCCATTGATCTTGCCTTTGTGTGATGCTTTCCATGTCCTTAGGTCCATTTTTCGTTATATGTTCATCAAGTTTAATTATTTAAATATGTTCAGAGGCTATGGAAATTTTGCTGACAACAATTTGCCCTCCATGCTTGCCTTGTGAAGAAAAGGTGTGCTTTGCTAAAGAAAAAAAAAATCGAAGTTGACAAATCACTAGTGGTTGAGCTCTCTGGCTATCGACTGGTTAAATAGCATTGAATCATCCGGTTCCTTTAGATTCATCGGTAAATCAAAGGTTTTTCCAGACCATTATAGCAAAGGACTCAATTCCTTGCTTAAATTTTAGTCATAAATCATCATCATTCTATGTCCTCCTGGAATTATCATATCACATATCATATATTGTGAATCAAAATTGTCTCATGCTCGTCTAGGAGTTAATTATTATATATATAAATTAATATTGTCGCTTGTCTGTCCGGGATTAATTATCATATCATAAATCAATATCAGTGTCATTTCGTTTTCTTTCTCGATATTGTTATCATAGGTAAACCATACATCGGATAATCAAGAATTAGTAATCGTGAACATTGCCACTTGTTAGAGTGTTATTTATAAATCGTCTAGTATCACCTCGTATCCCATTATAAGAATGCCCAATTGAATCGAAGCAATGACTTATATTGATCATTTGGTTATCATAAGTTATCATGGCAGTGCATTGCTACTGATTAGAGAATCGTTTATAAATCATCTGAAATAGCCTAACGTTTCATCATAAATGAGTCCAATCGAATCAAAGTAATGACATAATTTAGTAATCATCATCAAATCATTTTCAATCGAGTTGGCGTTCAAATCCAAAGTTTAGTTTTCAATCTTTTAGGATCACACAATCAATGTTTAGTCTAGGGATTGAGGTCTAATCTCTCTATACCGTGCAATCAATATCCGAGTTAGCTTATGATGTCTCCAGATTATACAACAATATCCAATTCAATTTATGATCTGTCCAGATCGTTAATTCTTATTGACTCTAATGCATTCTCCCTCCAGTGAAGGAACCCAATGACCGAGTAAGTTCATCTGCTCATTCCCCTGTGAAGGGACTCACTATCTTGTGAAAGTCCAATCTTCTTACTCTCCGACAAAGGAACTTGTACCTTATGATTTGTCGCCTCGTCTCTCCTATCAGGGGAACCATGTTCAATCAGTTCAAATCATTTTCAAGTCATCATATTCAAATGATTTTCAAAATCGGATATTCGCTCATAAGATCTACACCACAGTAATAGACCATCATCTAAATATCCATCTTATCAAGCATCACTCCTGAATATCCAACTCAGAGTGTGCCTACATACCCATCGAGGTCATGTACACATATAAGTGGTCGATTAGTAATACAAGATAATTTACTCATAAAAAATTAAAGCATGAGAACTAAACCTGTTTACCTGCTGTCCCGATTATTGGATAACCATACTGGACATAGATCAAAGTCGCTTCCAGACGCGATCACCGCAGACGGTGGTTATTCCTGCTGCACCACTGCCGCTTGGTTTCTCATGTATTTTTACAGCCAGTTGTTCTAAACGTACTCCTTGATCAAATCTCATGGGTGCCTTCGCTCATTTGTCTCATACCCATCCAGCTAATGGAAGAGGCAAAACTTTCTAGACCTTTTTTCCTGATTCGAGGGTTCTCTTTTCATCAGTTTTTGATAGGGCATCTGCCCGCTATTATCCAAGTAAATCCTTTTTAAGGTTTCAGTCAGTTCTATGTAAGAAGAAATTTTTTATTCCCTTCTTTGTTGCTTCAGTCCTTCGAAGCCTTTATTAGCCTTTTGTTTTCCTTTATCCTTCCCAAATCAAGTTCCAAACGGCCCATCATCATCTACAACATTAACTTCAACATTTTCGGCTTCAGCATCCTCTTCATGTAAATATCTTTCATCTTCACGGTAGAATTCTACTAGATCAATCAATGGTTCTCTTTCTAAAGAAATTTTATAATCTATTTTGTTAGCAACTCCAAACACTACTTCCATCAGGACTATTAATGGATCTGGCTTATGAATTATAGCGACTGCTGTATTACATATTGTCCGATAACTTCTTAGGTCTATTTGGCCCTCTCCTTTACGCACAACGCGTCATCACATTCTTTGGTAGAGAAATATGGACTCTAAGTTGACTCATAAATATATCTTCTAATTCGGTCCATGTGCTTGTGCACTCATTCTTCAACTGTCTAAACTACATTGCAACTAACTTGGTCAATTATAATGGGAAGCACCATCCTATTACTTCTTCGAAAGCACCCAACACCTCCATATGTCGGATGTGTCTCATCAATTGAATGGTCGAATCTATCCTCCCATCCTATATTTCCAATGTTGGTAGCTTGAAATAAGGTGTATTCCTCGCGTATCGAATGTTTGGGGTAAATGAGTTCTATTCACGTTTTCCAAACTCTGGTCTGGTGTGCAACCACTCAATGCCCATCTAACTATATTATCAATTCTATTATTATCATCCAATTTAAAGCTCTGATCCATGGTTTTTATCTTGCCTCCCGTTCCTGTGAGGAACTTCACACTCTAACTCTTTTTGATGAACATTCACATTTTGATCTCAAATCTATAGTATAACATGGTTCCATAGATGTACTTCGTCTTGTCTCAAGCCAACATCGGTCATGCTTCCATGCTTGGTCAACTCGGCACCGACTTGTAAGGTTATTTCGGCATTGAGTTGTGATGCCTCTAGTGGTTTGTCACCACTTTGTATACTTTGTTTCCAAGCGTGCTCATTCTGCCTTCCAGACTCAGGTTCTTGTTTCTTGTGGGGTCTAACTATTCCATTTTTTAAAGAGTCCGTTCAGCATTCCTCTTGATGAGCCATCATCCTATCTTGCATCTCCCTCGTCATTCTCTCCATCTCATCTCTAGTTACATAGACGGATGAGAGGTTTGATTCTGAGGACACCTCTTGGTTGCCCCCATTATTCTTGTGGAATTCTTCCAATCATAGATCTGATGTTAGGCTTCTTCCTCTTCTTCGAATTCACGTTTCAAGTTGTTAAATTTGATATTTCTTTTTAAAAGCACCAAAATGTTCATATAAAATTTAGCACAAAGACTTAATTGAGCAATTAAAATGTAAGATATTAAAAAAAGAAATAGCAAGAAAAGAAATGATAATTTTATAGTGGTTCGACGAATACTCCAGCCTATATCCACTTAATCGATTGTCCTCTCTATTTACAAAATTGTTCTTACAACTCAAGAGTCATAAATCAATTGGAATCTAGCCAAGTAATTTTCAAAGTTATGATTTTATAACTCTCGTAGCTAAAATTTAAAAATTGAGAAGAAAAGAAAAGTTCCTTTCCCAAGAAGTCCCCACCTCTATTTATAGGTGAAGATCTCTACATTTGGCTTTAAAATTCACAACACATGATCTCTACATCGTGCATGTTTTTCCACGAAAATAGCTCGACCATGCTCGACCCAAGTATCATGGGTCAGTGACAACCCATGACCCGTAGATCGTTGCTAATTTAGCTTGGGGTTAAACTTTGGGTCAACAAATTCTTGCTCTGGGTTTTCTCTAAGGATAACAAAAGGCTGCTATGCTTCATATTTTCCATCTTCCGCTTTGGGACCGACCCAAGTTTTTGTTCATTTTCTCCATGTCACAAGTTAAGTCCAAACCATGTGGATCGAGTTGTGAACTTTACTTAACATTTGCCCACTCTTTTCTAGTTTTTCCATTTACCTTGCCCTCGTGTGATGTTTACCAACTCCATAGGTTCATTTTTCATTGTTCGTTCATCCATTTTAATTATTTTATTATGTTCGAAGACTATAGAAATTTTGTTGATAGAACTACACATCTATAAGATCTGAATAAATATATGTGTATGTATATACGTGTTTGTATGGGTTTTTGGTGTTAACTAACCATGGCCTAGCATATATTTGGTATATAATTAATTCAAGGAGTATAGAATATCCCTAAGGCAAGTTCATATAAATATGCATATACACAAATATAGACTATAACACTATTTGAAATAGTTTCCACTTGTTAGCACCAGAATTGATCACTAACACCCTTGAGTCGAGTTATGTAGAGAGATTAATGAAGAGAGTAAATTAGAAATGAAAAATAGTGTAATTCAATGCAAAAAGAACAACAAAAACGAGAACACCAGATTTATAGTGGTTCGGCATAACTGCCTACGTCCACTTTGAGTTTAATCTTTATTTCTTTCTCAATCACTTGAATGCAGATACAATCCGTAAATCAATCACTTGAATATAAGTTTGAATTAAAAAGAGGAGAGTATAAAAAATGGCAGGGTCTCCCCAGTGTTTCCAGAAAAAGGTCCCTTTCACTGTGCCACTGCCCTTCTATTTATAGACGAAGATAGGTTGGACTTCCCTCATGGGCTGAAGGCCGAGGTGACTTGGACCATATAGGGCGATCTCAAGCTGGTTGGTCTATTCTTGCCGAACCGTACCTAAATGCCAAAACGTGTCGACTGCATCAAACCCGTATATCTTCAGGCTCTTCTTGGTCAGAATTTCGTCTAGTGCTAACGTTACTATCTTCAACTGTCGTTTTATGGCCGGGCCAAGGTGCCGGTTAACATTTGCCCCCCAAAGTGTGTCGTGTGAAGCAACACGATACGCTTTGAACCAGCGAGTATTCCTTGTCTCTAGAAAGAAATCCATCATGTTTCTTGAATAGTCATCATCCTTCAATTTTATCCTCCCAAGGCGTCGTATCCTTCTTTGGTCGTCATGATGCTTGGTCGATTCCTAATATTATAAATCCAGGATTGTAGTTCATTAGTGGCCATCCTTGTCTGGTTCTATAGGGCCAGTAAGCTTCGGCTATTTGATCTAGTCTCTTCTTAATAACCTTAAGTGAGAATTCAATTCCCCGTTGATTTCGAGAAGTTAAACTTTTTTTGGATGTACACATGCATGTTCGGGTACATGTTCTTGCCATTGGCTGTCGGATGCGTTTTATATGCTCATAAGTCATCTCCAGTTCCATCTAGTTTAATTGCAATTCAATTGCGATTCCTGATTTGTATTTTTTTGTGAAATAAGGGTTGCAATCAGTCACTTGATGAGAGGGGACTTCAACTTTTACATGGGTGACGACCTCAGAGCAGTAAGCAGGGGTGAATGGAGTACGACTAGTCTTGGACTCATAGGTAGTTCTATAAGCCCATAATGTTGTTGGAAGTTCGTCCACTCACTTGCCTCTAGCCTTTTCCAAACGCTTTTTCAATATGGATTTGATTATTTTGTTCACGGCTTACACTTTTCCATTGGCTTTCGGATGAGCAACTGCTGCAAACTTTTTCTCAATGCCATATTTTTGGCAAAATTCTTTGAACTCCTTGCTTTCGAATTGAGTACCATTGTCTGTAATGATAGTTTGTGGAAGGCCAAAACGGCATATAATATTTCGTACAATGAAATTAATGACCTTTTTGGTGTCGACAGTGGCCAAAGGCTCTGCTTCTGCCCACTTAGTAAAGTAATCGACCATAATTATCGCGTATTTTGCACCACCATTGGATATGGGTAAGGAACCGACTATGTCGATCCCCATATTGCAAACGGCGAGGGACTAACCATTTCTGTGAGTTCCGTCGGTGGAGCTCTCGGGACTTTTGCATATTTTTGGCATTTGTCACATCTCCTCACATAGTCTGTGGCATCCCGATTTACAGTCGGTCAATAGTATCCATAGTAGAGGATTTACTTTGCTAACGTCTGCCCTCCAGTATGGTCAACGCAGTCTCCTTCATGGACTTCCTTCAGGACTCATTTTATCTCATCATGGGCTATGCACCGGAGAAAAGGGGTCGAGAATCCCTTCCGATACATTATTCCGCTCTCCATTACATATCGTGAAGCCTTACGAATGACTTGTCGTCTTTCACTCCTTCTTTCGGGTAAGACCACATGTAGTAAGTATTGCTTAAATGGGGTCATCCATGATTCCTTCTCGATTTCGGTTTCTAATATGAAATCTACCTCCATCATATTTATACTCGGAGTATGTAAGATTTCAATGGGAACCAATCCCATTTGCTGAGCATCGCCCATGCTCGCAAATTTGGCCAATGAATCAGCTTTTCTGTTTTGTTCACGCGGGACATGCGAGATATCATAATATTCCAGATTTACTAGCAGCTCCTGAACTCGTGCAATATACGGGGCAAGTCTCTGTCCCTTTGCTTGATAGTCTCCCCACACTTGGTACACCACCAGTTGCGAGTCACAAAAGATTTCAATCGATTTTACTCCCGGTTCTTTGATAAGTCTCAAGCCAGTAACCAATGCTTCATACTCGACTTCGTTATTTGTTGCTGAGAATTCAAGCTTCAAAGCATAACAAACTGATCGGTTTTCAATAGTCACAAGAACTATGCCAGCTCTCGAACAACGGTTATTAGATGCCCCATCGGTGTGCATCTTCCATCAAACGGAAGGTATGACATTGTAGCCGTTTGAGTCGTCTGACACAGTGAATTCAACAATGAAGTCTTCTAGTGTTTGACCCTGTATGGCCCTTCGTGGCAGGTACGTAATATCGAACTGACTCTACTCGATGTTCCATTTTAACATCCTTCCAGAAGTTTCTGGTCGTTGGAGTACCTGTCGCAAGGGTTGATCAGTGTAAACACTGGCCTAGTGTGTTTGAAAATATGGGCGAAGCTTGCGTGATGCAATCACCAAGCAATAGGCTAGTTTATCGATCTTGGGATAATTTCTTTCCACCCCTGTCAGATGTTTATTAACATAGTAAACTGGCTTTTGAACTCGGTCCTCTTCGCGAATCAAAACCGTACTGATAGCATGCTGGGATACTGCCAAGTACATATACAACTTTTCATGGTCTATTGGTTTCGATAGCACCGGGGGACTTTCCAAATGCCTTACCAGAGCTCGGAATGCTTCCCCATAATCGGATGTCCACTTGAGATTCCTCTTTCTTTTTTTTGTCACATCAAAGAAAGGAATACACTTGTCTGTAGCTCTGGCTATGAATCGACTCAGCGCAGCCACCTTTCCATTCAAGCTTTGTACCTGCTTTATAGTTCTGGGCACTTGCATGTCTCGAATAGCTTGAATCTTCTCCGGGTTAGATTTGATTCCCCGCGCATTCATAATGAAACCAAATTTTTTTTCTCGATGCTACTCCAAATGAACACTTCAAAAGATTGATTTTCGTTCCATAATGCTTGAGTATATCAAACATCTCTGCTAGGTCTTGGATATGGTCGTTTGACTGCCGTGACTTCACGAGCATGTCATCCATATAGACTTCCGTCGTTCTACCAATCTGGTCTTTAAACATTCGATTCACCGGACGCTGATAAGTTGCTCCCGCGTTTTCCAATCCAAAAGGCATTACTACATAGCAATTTAACCCTACATCTGTGACAAAACTGGTGTGTTCTTGGTCTGGAACATGCATCGGGATCTGATTGTATCCCGAATACGCATCCATAAAAGACAATAATTCATGTCCGGCCGTAGAGTCGATGAGCTGGTCGATTTTAGGTAAAGGGAAACTATCATTCGGGCATGCTTTATTCAGATTGGAGTAATCAACATAAGTTCTCCACTTCTCATTTGCTTTCCTCACAAGCATAGGGTTAGAAGCCCATTTAGGGTAGCGGGCATCATGGATGAACCAATTGGCTTTGAGTTTGTCCACCTCCTCTCTAGGAGTAGCGGACATCTTCGGGTACATGCCTCTCCTTTTTTGTTTTACAGGGATGTATTTCAGGTCTGTGTTCAACATATGACTCGCAATAGCGAGAGAAATCCTGCACATATCAGAATGTGTCCAAGCGAAAACGTCTAGGTTCGCTCGGAGGAAATTAGTAAGATCTTCGGCCAATGACGGGTCGAGTTGCGAATCAATCTTAAGGACTTGTGATGGGTCATCCCGGCTGACTGATATGTCAATCGTCAGCTCAGTCGGTGCTGTATTCTTTTCCCTGGGTCCCCCATCATCATCTCTCGGATCTATGTCTCTATAGATCCGAGAATGCTGCCCGAGCCAGGGCTCGGGCACTACTTGTCAATTGTTAGTGTTTCGAATGTGGACGGAGCTGTCCACCTTGTCTGCATCTCGACTCCTAAACACTATATCGTCTCTCATCATGCGTTGTTGTTTTGCAGGGGTTCCATCTTCCACATTCGTGCAACATTCATGATCTGCATGCCTCGGGTTGGAGTGACAGTTAGTTGCCCACTAGCTTAGGTATCGAATTAATGATTCTATCCCTAGGAATTCTTTCGGTCGTAGCCTCGAGTAGTTGTAAACATTATACATAAGTTTCAATATTGACCTATCGCAGCCAGTCTTTGGATGACCACGTGTCTGCTCCAAGTCTCGGGTTGATAAATGTACTGCATGGACGGTTGAGTCTCGTCCTAGCTATATTTATATTCCTACCTAAACTTCGAAAACATAGAGTTGATCGGTGAATAGTCGGTTCACATTCATCTTGCATCTCGCTCATGCTTCCATGTCTGGGGCATATACTGATAAGTAGGAAGGCTAGCCACGCCCACTTTAGCGTTACTCTTTTCCCGTTGAATCGTGGGATCAGGTCAGTCGGTGGGAGGCTAAGTCTCACCTATCCTGGATTGTATTGTGGTTTTCCATTCCAAGAGGAATAATTCGATGCCTCGTCAGTTTTAGGGCATAATATGGACACTGGACGGTCAACCACGTCCATTTTGGTTCATGCTCTGCAATCAGATCTCGGGGTAAAGTTGGTGTAAATGCGGTCGGGTCATGCTCATCTAGCTTCAAACTCCTCCTGACGGATCGAAGGAGGGTGCTGGAGAATTTTTGACCAAGTGTTCGTGGTTTACTCTCCTTTCCACACTCTGGAGGTCATATTTTTTCAAGGAACATCCGAGTCGCATTCGTATGTGCTTGGTGCGGATCGGTATTAACCCTCGATCTAAGGTATGATATAGTCGGTCGCCCATAGCTTTGGATGTCGTTTCAGTTGGTTCTGTATTGAGGCCTACCTGTAGTCGTTGCCTTCAGTTGTAAAGAACGCCAAGCTAGAGCTATAGTAAGCTGTCATATTCAGCTTTAAGAGATTTGCACTCCTGCTCTCGGCATTGATTTGGCCAGGCCACTAGTTGGATGGTTGAACTCCATCCTTAGCGAGTTAATAATCCTCCTGTCGAGTTCAGGCCGAAGTTTGCGAAATAGAGAATGGTCGAAATCCACTCGTCTATTTATCGATGTTTATACATCACTATGCATTCTAGTGACTTATTCTTCCCCTGGTCAACTCGCGCCCAATTTGTGTTCATGCTTCGGTCCACGCTCCGAGGACTTAGAGATTTATCGAACGGTTTATGCTTTAGTCCACAGTTCGAGACACAGAGATTTTCGTCAATTCGTTTATACTCCAGTCCGCACTCTAGGAACTTAGAAATCTAGTCCGCTTCTGAGATTTAGAGATTTTTCTCAAGTCGTGTATAATCTAGTACGCGCTCTGGGGACTCAGATTACTCCAGTCCGCACTCAGGGGACTTGGAGATTGAAGTCGTTTATACTCTAGTCCGCACTCTGGGGACTTAGAGTACTCCAGTTCGCGCTCAGGGGACTTGGAGATTGAAGTCATTTGTACTCTAGTCCGTACTCTGGATACTTAGAGTACTCCAGTCTACGCCCAAGGGACTTGGAGATTGAAGTTGTTTATACTCTAGTCCGCACGCTGGGGACTTAGAGTACTCCAGTCCGCGCTCAGGGGACTTGGAGATTGAAGTCGTTTATACGCTAGTCCGCACTCTGGGGACTTAGAGTACTCCAGTCCACGCTTATGGGACTTGGAGATTGAAGTCCTTTATACTCTATTCCGCACTCTGGGGACTTAGAGTACCCCAGTCCACGCTCAGGGGACTTGGAGATTGAAGTCGTTTATACTCTAGTCCGCACTTTGGGGACTTAGATTACTCCAGTCCGCGCTCAGGGGACTTGGAGACTTAAGTCGTTTATACCCTAGTCCATACTCTGGGGACTTAGAGTACTCCAGTCCACACTCTGAGGACTTGGAGGTTTAAGTTGGGAGCAGCCGTATTTCCACTCTTTAATTTGTATTCGTCTACCGAATTGAGGCTAATGTCGTCGAATGAACAATCGAACCACGTTTGCTCATGGAATGGGATTTTGTCCCTAGCATGAGGGACGAAATTTGAAAAATTGGACGATTGATTCTCGTCCGCTTGGTGATTACAGCTCTTCCAATCAAGTCAAGGAAGGAGGTGTATGACAGATGGTTGGATCACATTCATGTTGGGTTAGATAGCCAAATCTCTTACAATTTGCTTCGTATCTCCTTCTAGAAAATAAGGATAATAGATTGTTGAGTATAAAAAGTAAGCTGCATATGTCCCAAGGTGCAGTCGGGCCTTTTGTGTTTAAGGTAGGATTTGATGTGTAGATGATCAAATCACGTCCACTCTAGACAGATCCTGGCATCACTGAGCTTCAGAGGAGGCCTCTGTATTTTCTCGAACTTCTTTTATAACTTGATCTGAGTGGACGATCGGGCCATATTCATTCCAAGCTTTATTCAAGTCTCCAAGTCAAATGTGGAGGTCAATGAATGGATGGTCAGTCATGTTGGCTTTGTATTTGGGCTCTAATCGTGATGAGCTTTTCAATCTCTAGTTCTTGGCCCCAAATTAAAGGCACATGATTGATGATGAGCGATTGAATTATGCTCGTCTAGATGTAACTCCACACGTCCAATCATGGTCTGTGTGGATTGGTTGGCGACCAAATCTGAGTACCTTGTCACCTGCATCGTTTTGAAAGTAGGTTAGTTCAAGTTAGTCATAGTTCATAGAAAAATTGAGATAGAAATAGATTTAAAAATAATTCAAAGAAGATTAGGATAAATCTCATTGATAAGTGAAGCAGCATTGTGTGCTCGCTATTCGACTTTGCCCCTGGCTCCATTCAAAGGGATGTCAGCCATCAGCAGTCCAATTGACAATCATAGCCCTTTATTAATACGCATCGAATGTTCACTGCCCACCATTCTGCAGGACTTGTTCATACTATTGAAGCTTTCCTTTCCTGATTGGCTTTTTGATCACACCTCGGACGTGTTTGTAATCGCCCATGTTAGGATCAGTGAGCATCTGGGAATATACAACATTCCCCTGATTTTCTTTAGACTTTGGTTTACTCTCTCGAGGTTGGTTTCCAGTACCACTCCGAGTCGTGAGTCTTCAAGTAGAGGTTGTTAATTGAATCTTTCAAAGAGCATATGAGCTAAATTTTGAGGTCTTGTATTGGCTACTGGGATCTGCATTCATAGCCAACGGGCCTTCATTGTTATTTTCCTTAGTCTGTTCCACTCCTTCACACTTTGGTTTAGATTCATTTTTTTCACAGAAACGATCCATGGTCACAGGAGGCTCTCCAGCTAACTAGCTGCCAATATATATATGGAGGTCGATTGTCCTCAAGGGTGATCAGTATGATATCCCTTTGAGAGTATCGTTTGAGTAGTGGTTGTTTGTTCGTTCCTTTGTTGCCGTTCAGAAGCTGCCACTAGATCTTCTATGCCCTGGCCGATCATTGGATGTAAGGGAAGTAGATATAATGTTCCTTTATTAAGTTGAGTTTTGAATTCACTATCTGGAGGCACTACGCTATGGCTACGGCTCGAGGGGGTTTCCCCCCAATTTTTTTTTTTTGAAAATAGGGGTCGTATAAGAGACTGGTGTAACTTAATTTTGGATCGGCCTGGATGTCGCTTGGCACACGAATGCGGATTGGTGTGGATGTCGTTCGGCATACAAGGCCATTCGGCATTCCAGAGGTGTTCGTCATTTTTTCTGGTTCGGCACAACCGAGTCGTTCGGCATACAAGACCGTTCGACATTACAGAGGTGTTCAGCATTCATTCTGGTTCGGCACAACTGAGTCGTTCGGCATACAATACCGTTCGGCATTCCAGAGGTGTTCGATATTCATTCTCATTTGGCACAACCGAGTCGTTCGACATACAAGACCATTCGGCACTACAGAGGTATTTGGTATTCATTCTTGTTCGGCATAACCGAGTCGTTCGGCATACAATACCATTCGGCATTACAAAGGTGTTCGGTATTCATTCTTGTTCGGCACAACCGAGTCGTTCGGCATATAAGGCCGTTCGGCATAGAGGTATGGATCGACATTCTGATGTCGGTCGGCATAGAGGCATGGAACGGAATTCGGATGTCGCTCGGCCTAGATGTATGGTCGGCATTCTGATGTCGCTCGGCATGGAGGTATTTATCGGCATTCAGATGTCGCTCGGCATAGAGGTATGGATAGGCATTCGGATGTCGCTCGGCATAGAGGTAAGGATCAGAATTATGATATCGCTCGGCATAGAGGTATGGATCGGCATTCTGATGTCGCTCGGCATAGAAGTATGGATCAGCATTCTGATGTCGCTCGGCATACAACCTGGTTCGGTCGGTTTCCCCTCGCTTCGCATACAATGTCGCTCGGCATGCAATCCGGGTCGCTTGGTGTTACCTCATTCGGCATACTCTCGCTCGGCATATGCCTTTTTTGGGGCGATCGGCATACACTTTTTCTGATGTCGCTCGGCATAGAAGTATGGATCAGCATTCTGATGTCGCTCGGCATACAACCTGGTTCGGTCGGTTTCCCCTCGCTTCGCATACAATGTCGCTCGGCATGCAATCCGGGTCGCTTGGTGTTACCTCATTCGGCATACTCTCGCTCGGCATATGCCTTTTTTGGGGCGATCGGCATACACAACTGGATCTATCTCGTGAATATGGAAATCCACTAGTAGACAATGAGATACAATCAAGCTGAGAATTCAACTCTCAGCGAAAGCACCAAAATGTTAGCACCAGAATCGGTCACTAACACCCTTGAGTAGAGTTATGTAGAGAGATTAATGAAGAGAGTAATTTAGAACTGAAAAATAGTGTAATTCAATTAAAAACGAACAATAAAAACGACAACACCATATTTATAGTGGTTCGGCGTAACTGCCTATGTCCACTTTGAGTTTAATCTTTATTGCTTTCTCAATCACTTGAATACAGATACAATCCGTAAATCAATCTCTTGAATAGAAGTTTGAATTAAGAAAAGGAGAGTATAAAAAATGGTAGGGTCTCTCCAGTGTTCCTGAAAAAGGTTTCTTTCACTGTGCCACTACCCTTCTATTTATAGACGAAGATGCGTTGGACTTCCCTCATGGGCTCAAGGCCGAGGTGATTTGGTCCATATAGGGCGATCTCAAGCTGGTTGGTCTATTCTTGCCGAACCGTACCTAAATGCCAAAACATGTCGACTGCATCAAACATGTATATCTTCAGGCTCTTCTTGGTCAGAATCTTATCTAGTGCTAACGATACTATCTTCAACTATTGTTTCGTAGTCGGGCCAAGGTGCCGGTTAACACTGCTCACTGGGATCCTCTTACAATCAATAAGAACTTCCAAACTCATCAAAATCCAAGAGGTATCCAATCTCCCTAAAAAATCATGATTTGGATGTATAGATAATGTTATTTTAACATGATTTTAAGTAATAGGAAATTACTTTGAAATTAGGGAATATATCTTGGATAGAGAAATATTTCTTTATGGAGAAGTTAGGTTAGTGGAGACTTAATTAGTGATCTCATATGTGATTTGTCATAGCTAATAGTGGTTGACCGAAATTATTTAGATGAGCTAGGCTTAAATTAGTTGGTTGTTAGAAATCCATCCCATTTTGGTAAATTTTTATTTCAGTCATAACTCTCTCCGTAACTCCAAACATCGCAAGTGTATAGTCTATTTTGACTGTAAAAATCTCCTCTACACAATGGTACTTGTACCAGGCCTCAATTAATTAAGTTTCTAAAATCCCCCACCTTTTTTATTTAATTATGAATTAGTTGTAAGGTTGACTACCTTTATTGCTAGGAGTTATTGGTATTTGAACTAAGTGACATCTCAATGGGTCAGAACTTAGAAATGATAAAGAAATGAATAAGAAGCATAGGTGATGTCATCATTAAAAAATGAAGGAAGTGAAGACATTTAGCTAAGTAAGGGAGAAGCCAAATCGATCAGTATCAAATTGTTCTAAGTGATTGGTATCGATCGGTCTTAAGTCAAAGGATGTCTTAAGTCAGAGGGGACCCACTTTAGCCTACGGATGGTTCAACATACAGGTTGGAAGGAAACGATAAGTTTTGAAGAAGAAAAACAATCTGGTACCGGGAAATCCTGGATGGGAAATTTTTTCACAAAGATACAAAGATGAAGACTTAAGCAAATATAAATAAAAAGCTAAAGGATGAGTAACAAAACCATTTGGCACCGATCAAAATCAATCGATACCAAATAGTTTTACTATTGAAGTATATGGATTTGGTGATATCTTCAGGGCTAAAAGCTTAGATCTGGAATCTAACTTGTTCAAAATCAATCCACCGACCATGATAGATGAGTATGCTTATAAAAGGCAATCTATAGATCATGATAATGGACTGTTTAATATCTCTTTAGATTTTGCACTGATTCGCTGTCATTTTTGAAATCAACACATTTTTTGTTTTAAAATTGTTGTAAACATAGACATAATTGCAAGAGTAATCTGAAATATAATTGATAGTGAATGTAGGCTTAAGATTTGAGTTGAACCACTCTAAAAAAATTGTGTCTTCTCTCTTTTTTTTGAATCCTTACTTGTTTAATTTCAATTTTATTCAATTGGGGGTGTTTTCCCATTTTTTGAGCAAACATTTTTTTGATGCTTTCACCAAGAAACAAATTTCTTAGACTAGATTCGCTTTTACTTGGATTTGGAAGAATTTACAAGTCATGCTGAAGGATGTGGCCTCGAAGGAAGGAAAAAGGAAACTAGATCAGGAGCTATAGTTGAAGGTGATAATGAAGTTTCATAAAATAATAAAGTGGAAACTCGTAACGACAAGCTTTTCTGTGCAGTTCAATTCGGCAATATCCACACATATCCAACTCAAACCGAACGAAAGGACGGATAGTTAAGGGTGAAAAAGAAAATAAGATAGAATAAAATAGATAATATAATCTCACACGAATGAAATAACATATATTATTTAAATATTACAATCTTTACAGCGGAAAATTTTAAATATAATATCAGAGTCTAACCTGGATTTAGCATGGACAGTTATAAACCTTCTATCCTTATGAATGTAAAAACAATGGCAATAAATATAACGGATAAGAGAATACGTCCATGCATTGATGAAGATCTCCAGCTCTGCTATGGAAACTCCAAGCATCTTCAACTAAACCTAAAACTACTCGGATCTGACCCGAGTATTAAATATACCCAATCAAGCTTGATAAACCAGCATGAGATAGTTGAAATATTAAATGTATAAATCAAGCTGCAATCAAAACCTTTGAAAAAGAAAGGTATCTCATAAAACCACGCCCAAACATAAATACGAACGGGTTTTTATCTTATGAATAATTTATATGGAAAATCACTTTGATATTATTATTAATAACATTTCTTTGAAATGCTTTTCAAATAATATATCAAAATAAAGTATTGATACCTGACCTAAGTCTATGGTTATATATCTAGACTAGGTCAAACAAAATATAACTAGACGGAATAGACGATAACAAATGGGTAGCTGAAATGTTTACAAAGCATTATATCTATTTTGGGACTACAATTAAAACCGTAAAGCTTGTAATGGGATTGGATTTCCAACATTACAAGGAACTAGTGGCATGATGCGGTGTTTTTGTTGCAACAAATATATATCCAATGGCTGCACATCCAAGGACTCAAACGCCACTATAATGCTGTCAATAACCGATGGAAACCAATATCAATGGTTACTCATCCAAGGACTCAAACGCTACTTATTCTACCCATGGAAGGCTGCAGAATTTTCCTCATTTCAGTCGATTGCCCGTAATTGTGTCTTGTAGACCACATAATATCCCTTATCATTACCGGGTTATGAGGCTACCCTCTTCTTTTCATAAAGCCATACTTTGTTTTTTACAAAGCCACACTTTATTTCTCCATTAAGCATATTCCACTTAGAATGCTATATTGCCATTCCATCGATTACTATTGAGTTCATTGAACATACAACCTCTGAGCTCGTACTTTTCAAAGAAAGGTGTTAAGATAAGAGAAGATACCTTCTTCGCCACCAAGCAGATGTATGTTTGTAAAAGTCAACGTGTATGATCTTAGAAATGCAATGTCAGAATTTAGTCCATAAAAGGAACTGAACGAAACCGAATGCACTCCTCCTACCACATCCTTGAGGGAATCACCCCTACGATCAGTAATGAGTAGTACTTGCAATGAAAAGGTTTCAAAACATGACAGGACCACTACTACAATAAATATCTCTATATTAGGAGCGACCTAGAGACATCAACAAGCGATCCTTCCACTATGAAGATCTTCAATCTTCAATAATCGTCATCTTCAACATGTCTTCATCATCAAGATGTCTTCATTTCGGATGTGTATATTAGTTCAAAGTGGTTTTCGGATAGGAATTACCCAAATCTGACCCCACTTCCTTCGAACCAATCATCAATAAAAAAATATCAGGTATACAAGTGTTTTGTAACGACCCGTAATTTTACCACTTTGAAAATAGAATATTTAAACATAAAAAATTATATTTCATGTGATATATAAGAATGGTGAACTTATTTTTAGAATTAAGTAAAGATTTTGGACTTTTACCGTAACACCGACAAAATCGAGTGTAACAACCCTATATTCTTGTGATTATTTTTAATTGTATATTTTAATTATTTTTATTGAGTTTATGATTTTAAAAACTTTATTTTATTTATTAAAATAGATTAATTTTGTTATTTTAAATATAAATTTTGATTTTTGATGTAAATTAGAATTCCAAACATGAATTAATAGAATATTTTCCATAAATGTGAATTTTGGGCAATATGGTAAAACTTTTACTTTTAAAATTGAAATTTAAATATTTGAAATTTTGAATTTTATCTTTTATTATGAAAATAAATTAAATTTCAATAATACTGCTTTTTTTCGTTGAAATCAGATTAATATTGTGAAAGTTATGCTTTTTACACCATTATATGTAAATTGTTTTATTCAACAAAATTGTTTATTTTAATTTATGTAAATATTATTTTTGTTTGCCATATCATGTTTTAATATGTGTAACACAACATGATATGTATATGTTTTATTTTTAAAACATTTTTAAAGGTGTAATTGAAATTTTCCAATGTCAATTGTATTTTTTTACAATTTTTAATTTCTTGTTTCAGTTAATTAAAGTAATTCTTTATTTATTTTTCTATTTTCTTAAGACCTTATTTTATATGCATTTACACTTTATTTTTTTAGCATTTATTTTATTTTACTTGACTTTTTATTGGTTTAGAAGTATAGTTATAATTTTTCAAAGTTAATTGTATTTTGTTTGTAATTTTTAAGTCTTGTTTTAAATTAATAAACTATTTCTTTATAACTTTTTCTATTTTTCTTAAAAATATTTCTTTATTTTCAGTTTTATTTTACTTTGTTTTCATGTTCTAATTCATTTACTAAAATTATTTTATTTTTATTTGATATGACGAAATGGTAAATTGTAGAGACAAAAACTCTTCATTTTCTTATGACTTTTCAAATGCTTGCCTTTTCAACTCTATGCCTCTTCATATTTTTGGCCATTCACTACTTCTCATTGGCCGTGAGTTTTTATTTTCTTTTCATGTGAAAAAAGTTTCTCACTCCATCAAACTTTCGGCCACAAGAATTTATGATATTTTTGGTAAAGGTTTCTTTTCTTTATTTTCTACTTTTCTTGTTATTTTTATTGATTTTTACCATGTCTTCTACCTAGTGTTGCTCGGCCATAACCCCTCTACCACTACCATCCATGGCCTCATCCTCCTCCTCTTCCTCTGTCCAGTCAAGGCCGTGACCATCCCATGAAGATAGCACCACAAAAACTCCACACAAACATTGCAAAACTCCTTAAACAAATGCCTAGTCGACCTTAGCACCTTCACCACCACCATAGATTGCCACGGCCACACCTTTAGCCGCCACCACCTTCTCCTCCACTACCTCTGGCCGCTGCTCCAGCCACCACCTAACTACTTCCTTGCATCGCTGAGCCCAATTCGCCTCAAGCCAAGCCTAAGTGATGCACCAAATTCCACCTATTTGCCTTAACCCTTTATATTCCATATGCTATGACTTTCACTCATTCATCTACTTGTAGCCATGCCATTTTTGATCCATATCCTAGCCTATAACATGTCTTTGGACGAGCTACAAGAACCCTAGGTCGAGCACTTGATTGATGAAAGCATGGAAAAAATCATTCTGTTCATTGTTGCTTTTAATTTCAAATTGTTTCAAAGTATATTTGGTGTTGAAAGTATATTTATATATTGTTTTGTTTATTAGTTGTTTACAAGATTAATATATCGACTCTCTTCTCACTTGAATCAAAGTCGTAATGTGTCTCACCTTATCGTGCTTTCTGGAATTTGTCTATTATTTTGAATCGCTAACTCCAGCTTAAAAGGTGAGTAATCACACCTGACATCATACTTATATAATTGTGAATTGATAGCAAGTGAAAGTGTAGAAATTATTACATCATGTTATACCTGCCTGCGTTATAAATTATACGATTAAATTAATCCTGTTTATTTATCCGTCACATCATCTGATACTGATATATGATGTTATACTGATCATTTTATTTTGTTAATCACTGCAAGTTCCCTGTTAGTATAGAAATCACTATGGTTTGAAATGATACATACCGGAACGTACTTTAGAATAGGGAAAAATCATTATAGGCTGAAATGATAGGTCTGACCGATTTTTATTTATTTTATTTTAACTTGGAATTGTGGGTTTGAAATGATAGAACCTGGATTTTCTTTGTAAATTGCGGATTGAAATGATATATATATGTATATCCGTATCACTTGACCTAGGTTAGAAAACTATATACAGACCCGTGGTTAATTTTAAAGTGCTTTTGAATATTTTAAAGTATCTTAAAAATGTAAAATTTTGATCATTTGATTTAAATAGAATTTTAAAATGTTTTAAATAAAGAATTTATGATATTTCTATAAGTTAAAATGCTGAATAAATGAATGGTTAAATCGATTTTTTTTGAAATATAACTTAAATTTGGAAATTTGGGTTTTGGCTTTTAAAATGACATTTAAGTTATATAAATAAAATGGAAATTAAGTATATTTGGAAAATGTTAATAAAAATATAAGTTTTAAGAAATTGATAGAATGTGAAGAATAGAAAATTGTACACTTGAATTTGTTAAGTGAATTATTTGAAAATTTGATTTTATTTATAAGAAATTTACGTTATAAAATTCATAAGTTAAAAGGTATTTTAATGATCATTTTTGAGTGTTAAAATATGATTTTTATAATGTTTAAAAGGTTAAAATCAAAGTTTATTTGTTGCTGGAAATACATTGAAAATCTGGAAATTTAATAACCGCACTTTAAAAATGCTATCATTGTTGTAATTTACTTAAAATCTGAAGTAAATGATATTACAGCACTTTGTAGTTGTTGTGGTTGATACAAATG
This sequence comes from Allium cepa, assembly GCA_030765085.1. Taxonomy (NCBI): domain Eukaryota; kingdom Viridiplantae; phylum Streptophyta; class Magnoliopsida; order Asparagales; family Amaryllidaceae; genus Allium; species Allium cepa. The sequence continues at coordinate 451,089,618 of CM060931.1, forward strand.
AACTATAGCTAAGTTTTAACTAAGGCATATTACGGCACTTCGTAAGTGCAATAGTTGCTGAATGAAACCAAAAACTCTAAACTAATAAAAGGGCTACAACAACACTTGATAAGTGCTGCAGTAGGCTGAATGAGCTGTTTTCAAACGTAATTGAATACTACATCAGTTCTATTTAAATGCTGTCTTTTCTAACTGAACCATTTCAAATGAACTTAAATATTGCAGCGGTTTTATTTAAATGCTATCTTTGGATGACACGAATTGTTTCAAGTATAACTTACTACAGCATTTGCACCACTACAAAACAGGCCATTTGCATCGGTTGTTTACCCCCCTTTTACATCAGTTCAACAACCGCTGCATATGCAACCGATGTAACAGGCTTAACACTTTTGCATCAGTTCTGAAACCGATGCAAAAAGTCCTTTTTGCATCGGTTGTTGCTAACAACCGAGTCAAAATATCATGGTTGGTTGCTTGGACACAGCCCCCATGTTGCATCGGTTGTAATGAAAAGCGATGCAACAAAGGAACTTGTTGCATAGGTTGTTATTGAAAACCGATGCAAACTAATCCCTCTATTGCATCAGCTATTTATACCTGATGCAAAAAAGCCATTCTCAGAAACCATTATTACAGTACTCAAATAGACTATATATATATATTATTGATTATAACAAACAATTATTGCATGCAATATTACAATCATTCAAAATTAAATTTGAAGGCAAATACAAACTGAATAACATAATACCAAAATAAACATCGCGAGTTCATACAACCACTTTCAACAAATTCATATCACTGCATATACCCAATACATTTCATTGTCTCTGCCAATACCATCCTCTATCAGAACAGCAACTTCATCCACCAATCATCAGCTGATTACAAGGCACGCCATCACCATCAATATCCATTCTACATCATCAGTTCCACAACCCACTGTCAACACTTCATCACTTCAATTCAAAACCCACTGTCAACACTTCAATTCTGCTTGCCTTCTGCACTTTCAACACTTGCAACACATTTCACCAGAGAACAACAATCCAACATTCCCACTACTACCCTACAGTTCAACACCACACTGCAGATCTCACTGCACATACCTGATCACCATAAACCCCCACACTACACCCTTGTCTGATCAACTCCTACTGCTCCAAATTGCATACAACCACTATCTCAAACAAACCACAACATCATCACCCTGCCTGTCACACTAGTTCCCTACCTTCCATTGTTGCATTCCTTCAATATCACAAAACAACTCACCACATAACCATCTACTGCTCCTTCACCTGACCATATCATTACTGCTTCAACCAACATTCCACAACCGAACTCGCCGGAAGCTATACCCTCGAACTCGGGACATCCTAATCGAGCAATTCGTCCTGCTTCATTCAAATCGCAGACCCATAAGAGCTCTATCACCATACCACCACACTCACATGTCTTCCTCTACAGCCACATCACTAGCAACTAACTGCTTCAGAACCTCATCAGCTCTGTCACTATATTTATTTTATTAACAATCGGAATCCACTTTACGTAAATTGTTTATGTTTGAAGTATTTAGTGAGTATGTGGGACATCTATATAGTAACTTGATAACTCTGATGGTAATAGAAGAATTGGGGCTTGCTTTGAACCACTTTAAGTAATATATTAAGTATAGGACACATACATAATTTATTATATAAATCAGAAAGTAGGTTAACAAACAAACTAAAATTAGTTGACAACCAAAACAATAATGTCCACAGATAATATTATTCTATTGTCAATGAAATGAATGAACCATAACAAACTATATAACATAAGCTGTAGCATACATATCTGAGGTGAATTTTATTCATAACTCTGAATTTTAGGACTAGATTGTAAGGGGGGGAAATGGCAAATGGAAAATAAAGGATTTATATACCTCAACAAGCCAATCAGTTAGAACACCCTCATGCTCTGAGTAATATCGTTTTGCACTGTTTTAATGAAGTTAGTAGTAGGTGTGCTGAATCGCTGAAAATTTGAGATATTTTAGCTAACCATATTCAGATCATACAAAAAAAATCAATATGTTGCACGCACATCTCTAATTTAGGGTCTTTGTAGAAAAATTTACATGATCAAATAATACATTGAATGTTGCAGAAGATATAATCTACACATCACCGAGCCATACTTTGTGCTAGTGAACTTAATAATCATGTAGCTAAAAACATTCAAAGCATGTGCCAAAATCCAATTTTCTCTTTGTAAAAATATAAACAAATAAAAACAGTAGGAAAGATAAAAATCGTTCAAGTACCAGACCTCGGCAGAATTGAAACTATTGATTTCACAGGAACAAGTACTGCATGTCATGGGGGGGTTTTTATTTTCAAAATCAATATGTACAATGTCCATATCATATAAATTTCCTTGACCCTCTTTAACTGCATAGCAAGAAAATATTATTAAGAAAGAGTTAAAAAATGACAACACTGTTATAGAAAGTCAGGAACAAACTTAAAAAAAAAAATTGACTACAATCACCAACAATTAACAATACTGTCATACTATTGAAGCTAGCCAACACAAACAGGTTATAATACTAATGATTACACATCTATAATGCTTGCTTTGTCAATTGATTTTGTGATCATAATTATGTTACGAAGAATACTATTGAGAATTGTTTGACACATATGCACATGTTGCTCCTCTAATATCAAGTAGATATGATTAGGACATACCTCTACTTGAAGGTCATAAACCAATCTGAATACAAGCCCAACAGGAACTCCAATTAAGTAATAACTTCCAAGAGTAATATAAGCAAATAGGCCCTGTCATCTAGAACCAATACCACGCCTACATTGATTCCATAGATCCATCTAAGTCAATGAAAAACAGATTAGTGAATGGTAGATGTATGAACATACCATGTTCCTACATGAAAAAACAGATTAGCATTTCTGCCATCACCCTGCTGTTCTTCCAGCCTTCCCACTACCCTTAACAACAGCTTATCATCTTTCCATCCACCTCATTTGGCCGCTTCACCAAACACGGCCACCAGAAAACACAGCATACAACAACTGACAAACCATCTAACAATCCACAAACTTCCATCTAGGATTCCCCCTGAACCACACCCACTTCAGACTCCATCTTCTACACACCCAGTGACAACTGCTACAAACACATAGCCTGACCTCATTTCCATACATCCAATACCATTCAACGGTAATCTTACAACACACTAACCACTTTCCACATCCCCATCAAAAATTTCCCCTCATTTCCGTACATTCTTCACCAAAACTTCACCAGTTCAAGAATACAATACAACTTCAAAACTCCACCCTGTCACTGCTAGTATCCACCCTGCCTTCATCACTCCTCTGTTCAAACTGCACATTCACGGGAGCCAGCAAACAAAACCGTGACACTACTTCAACACAAACCACCTCCAGATCACCTCCTCTTCCAACTTGCACAACAATACTATCAAACAACTGACCATACAACAGTCCTTCTACATTGCAACTATAAGCATACTTCACACCACCATTCAAACATACTTCTGTTCACCCCATTGCCACATCACACTGTACTTCACCAAATCCACATGACCTTCTACTTGCCTTCAATCACCAGTTTCAGCAAACATCAACAGACATACTATCGATAACACCATCACTGCTTAACTCAGCCACAACCATCATATCTCAACTGTCAAACCACTTCATCACAGTTAACTGCAAAATTCAACATGGTGCATTCACCAACCCATCACTTCTCTACCTCAATTTGCTCCAATTACTTCACTGCTTCACCTTGAGAACCCGCGACCTCCATCAATCACCTCCCATCACAATCAAATCACCACCTCCTCCAGACCCAATCGCACGACCTGCAATGAACAACTTCCTTCGACCTCCATAACTACTGCTGTATCGCACCACCTCAAAAATCACCGAACTACAACCTTCGACCATAACACCATCCTTTGCACCTCACTTCCATAAACAATCACTAACTGAAGTCACAACATTCCAACTCGACCTCCAGTAACTCAGCTACCATTCGAAAATCACCCAATCGCTAGACCTCATCAAACCCGAAACGCGAGATACGAATCGTGAATTCCAACTCGAAGCACAACTCCTATGCCAAAATTCATCATTCTAACTGCAACTTCACCACTTCAGACAAGTCTCCGTGACCCACCTCAATTCCACAGCAGCAAGCCTGTTTTGTTTGATTTCGAAATTTTGACTTGCTGATTCTTTTGTTTTGATTTGGTTTGAATTTCAATTTCTTTTTGAGGATTTCGATTTGGGAGGAACTGCTAATTTAGTTTGAACGAAAGTTGCTTTTGTTTTCTTCTTAACGGGTTAGGGGGAAGTGGAGGGATAAATTACAGCTAAGCGGGAAATGAAAAGTTAAGGGGAGGGAAAATGAAAATTGGAGTAGCAAACCTATGGAAAATGAATGCAAACTAACGTAGTTGCATCAGTTGAATTTAAAACCGATGCAACTAAAAGTATTTGCACGTACCAATTGCATCGGTTGTTGGTGACAACTGATGCAAATTTGATTTTTTATTACCTATTGCTTTTCACGTAACAATTGCATCGGTTATTAAGATAGAACTGATGTAAATAGTTCTATTTGCATCAGTTTTTACTTCAACTGATGCAAATGAGGCGAAGCAATATGCACTTTTTGTACTAGTGTTTCTAAATGCTGTGAAAGGTTGAAATTTTCAATGTTTACGGTTTTTAAGTGAATAAATGAGCTCAGAAAGGCTAAATTTTTGAGAATTGAATATTTGATTTGTAAGTATAATGACTTCACTTTTAATGGTTTGAATGAATGATTTTAATTCGAAATTATAAACCATTTGAAATTTATAACCATGGGTATACTTCTCTGTATGTCATTTGATTTCCTAGTGATTGTTTTGATGCACACCTTCAAATTGATAGTGTGACTAGTGGTGAGTGACTACTGCAGCTCTACGCTACCCTAGTCACATTTACACTGCTAGTTGCACGGTTTACTTTAATATGGACATTTCTATGATATTGTTTGTTACTATTAATTGATGGTTTAACGGATCCTTAGAGGATGGGCAATCCCAAGCATCCTTTACGTTATTGTGCATTGCTATTACAGTTCACTTGAGTTGGTTTACATTGTATAAGTATGTATGTCCTGACTCGAGTGTTTTTTGTTTTACTTTATGCTCCGGTCAACTTGAGTATTCACAGCTTTGGATATCTCTTTCTGGAGCTAGGAATCGCTGGAGATTCTACCTACCTAGTTATCTATCTATTTCAGTTTCAGTTGTTCTATTTCAGCTCTTGTATTAGTGGACTCCTATGTATTTGGGATCTTTATTTTGTTTGTTTTCAGACTGGTGCTATGTATTTTGTTTTGAGACTTTGTTATAGTAGCTTCTTGAACTACTATGGTATTTTTACTTCCGCTGTGAGTTATTCTGATATTTCTGTGTCTATGGTTGATTTTATTTACTTCAAAAATTTATTACGATATGTTATTTTGAATTACGCAAGTCCGACATGTGTGTATTATTGTCAATTTGAATAGTCCAAAATAGTGGGTCGTTACATTTGGTATCAAAGCTTTGGTTTTAAGCAAACCTTAGCTTGCGGAGCAAAAACTCATTAGAGATAGAGTAGAAATACCCTAAAATGAGTGAAGTCAATCTTAGAATCATTTCTTTGCGAGAGAACGTATTTTTGAAGTATAAAATGATTTCCAAATGATTTTTAAAGGATTTTCAAAGATTATATTGGTATAAACTTTTCCTTATTTTGTAATCAAAATTTTCTAAACTTCATCCCTTCTGTATCCACCTTGTTAGTAATCTTTTGGTTAGGATTCTTATCAATTTGGTTTCCTTAAACTTTGGAGCGCTTCCACTTGTTTTGAAATCCATTCCTATCTCCCCTATTTGTATCCTTTGATTTTTGAGCATTCCATAACTCCACTTTGAAGGACCTCTATGAAGATCGGTGATTCTGCAAATCTTTGAATGATTTGTAAAGGGATGAAACTCCCTTACAATTGGCATTGATTCACCGGAGATTTCTGTATCCTCGGGTTCTGATGTTATCTATCTCCTGATATACCTGGATTCTACCTTGGCGTTCGAATGTCAATTTACCTTAGATATCCGCATTGATTATATCCCTGAAGTCACGAATGACCCTGTCAAGGTCGCCCGTGATTTATATGGGCTTATCCATCTTCAATTTGGTAATTAAACTATCTCATCTTTGTTCGAGCTTATCTTCGAACTAAAATTCTATTTGATTAGAGTTCCTCAAAATTTGAATCTCTGTTTGAAATCCATCCTTGAATCATTCCTTGGAAATTTGTGTTTAGTTGTATTTTGAAATTGTGCGTACATCGAAATTATTATTTTGATTAGGATGACCGCATTTTATTGGTATAAAAGTGAAATGTTTTCGATAAGGGCAATATACCTCGTAAAAATGAAAATTTGAAATTTTGAAAGGATTTGAAAATTTATAAGAATTTTATTTATATAAAAATGATTTATAACTGAAGGGTTCTGAATTTGAATTTCAAGGAATCGAACTCCGGTGTTTTTGAAATCGGTTTTAAGATTTTGGAATATATATAATAATAATAATACAGTTTAAAACATATTTTCCGAATAAGAATGTTTCCAATGATTTCAGAAAGTTCCAACGAATTCAAAGAGATTTTAAAGAAGTTTTAAGAAAATAGAAGTCGAGAACTCGCTTATGTCGTTGGAAAATAATTTCGGTGATGAGTGCACGCGTCATCGACATTGATTTTCGAGTTTCAGAGTGGGGGAGAGGCCACTCTAGTAGCTTTGCTACGCGAGTGATGTTGTGAAACAAATTTTGATTTCAAATTCCAAAGTATGATTCTATATTCGAAATACACACACACACACACACACACACACACACACACATATATATATATATATTTGAAATGATTTAAAATAAGCCGGTGTTCAGTCCTCGAGTTTCAGATTTGTTTTGGGTATAACGTTATCTATTGGAATTGATCTAATTATTTGTTGGTCATTTCCATCTTTTAGATTTTTAATATGATTTCTTCGACTATATTTTAAAGTTCGAGCACTTCCAAATCAAGGTTTAAATTTTTAAAGCTAAGTAATTTTCAAAAGGTAAATTTTCTCTTCCATATATGGAAATAAATAGTTTAAGGTTTTTAAAGAGATAGTTACAAATTTGGAAATCATTTTGGGTATAATTGATTTTGAGAAAATATTTGAAAATAGATTGCATAGTACAACCCGGTTTTGGAAATGAATTTATTTGACTTAAATTTTGTTGATTTGGAAACCAGGATTATTTTCTAAACCCATTGTTTTGGAAACTTTGAAACTGAATATATAATTTGAAAGAAATGATTTGGAGAAATCATATATGATTTTGAAACTGAAACGTTATTGAAGGGAATTGGAATTGAGAACCTTGTTTTACTAAATACTTGATTTTGGGGTTATCGAATTTATATAAAATGGAGTTGTATAAGTATGAAGTTAATTTGAAAACTATTGATTTGGTAAGGTACTCAATTTGTAAAGTAAAATCTTAGGTAATCTAAGTCTATATATGCATGATTTGATATTATTGATTTTGGAAAGTATTTGACTTGAAAATGGAATCTTATATTTGATGGACTTTGTATAAGTATGATATTTGAAATTGATTTCTATATGATACATATTTTCGAAATAAAGATATGGAAAGTGCCTACTGCTTGATATCCGCTTTGTGGCCACATTGTGGATTCATTCTATCGATATTATTCTCTTTGATTTTTGGTTTTCCAGATGTGATACTCGAGTGTCCTACCTTGGCGATCTCCATGGTTTTTCTTTTTGAGCGCGACTGCATTGCGTAATTCGCAGGGGCTGCGAGAGTCTACGGATACAGATGTTTCCTGGGGATCCAGGCATAACCATTGTGTATCTGTGATCTATTAGGTTGCTTGGTAGCGTAATCAGCAGGGGCTGCAAGAGCCTGCGGGTAAGGATGTTTCCTGCGCGATCCAGGCGTAACCATTGTGTATATTCGATACTACCAGTATTCATGGCATAATCGCAAGGCTGCGATAGCCAGCCTATGGGTATGGATGTTTCCTGGAGGATCCAGATGTAACCATTGTGTATCCGCCATCCATGATCGATATGTTTGGGTTTGGTTATTTTGTTTGGATTATACTCTCCATATCTATTTCTAAAAGTTTTTCAAGTATTTTCACTGGGCGTTGAAACACTTCTAATAAGTACCTGGAGAATTCTAGCTTTGCGCCTGATCAACACATAACCAGAGCCTGCATGAACGAGGATAAACTTGTTAAGACATCGAGTTATAAAAGTATTTTGATAAAGTATAACATAATATTTTGATCATTTATTTACCTTCCTAAATAATTTAAAATCTATATAGTTTTAAAATAATGGTTCATCCTTCTCTTTCAACCTATTTTCCCTTCAAGCTATTCCTATTCTCCACCTTGTTAAACTTACCTATTACAACAGTTATCAGGTACAATTTTAGTCTTCTTGTCATCTTGTTTTAATCCTATGTTAGTCTATCTTTTTCTATGTTTTTCGTACCTCATTGCTTTTCGAGGACGAAAAGGTTTGAGTGCGGGAGAGTGTAACAACCTTGTATTTTTGTGATTATTTTTAATTATATATTTTAATTATTTTTATTTAATTTTTGATTTTAAAAACTATTTTATTTATTAAAATAGATAAATTTTGTTATTTTAAATATAAATTTTGATTTTTTGATGTAAATTAGAATTCCAAACCAGAATTAATAGAATATTTTCCATAAATGTGAATTTTAGGCAATATGGTCAAAATTTGACTTTTAAATTTGAAATTTAAATATTTGAATTTTTGAAATTTATTTTTTATTATGAAAATAAATTAAATTTCAAGAATACTGCTTTTCGTTTCGTTGAAATCCGATTAATATCGTGAAAGTTATGCTTTTTACACTACTGTATGTAAATTGTTTTATTTAGCAAAATTGTTTATTTTAATTTATATAAATATTTTTTGTCATATCATGATTCAATATGTGTAACACAACATGTTATGTATATATTTTATTTTTAAAACATTTTTAAAGGAGTAATTGAAATTTTCCAATGTCAGTTGTATTTTGTTTACAATTTTTAATTTCTAGTTTCAATTAATTAAAGTAATTCTTTATTTATTTTTCTATTTTCTTAAGACCTTATTTTATCTTCATTTACACTTTATTTTGTTCAGCGTTTATTTTATTTTACTTGAATTTTTATTGGTTTAGAAGTATAGTTATAATTTTCCAAAGTTAATTGTATTTTGTTTGTAATTTTTAAGTCTTGTTTCAAATTAATAAACTATTTCTTTATTTCTTTTTCTATTTTTCTTAAAAAAATTTCTTTATTTTCAGTTTTATTTTACTTTATTTTCATTTTCTAATTCATTTACTAAAATTCTTTTGTTTTTATTTGATTTAAAGAAATGGTAAATTGAAGAGACAAAAACTCTTCATTTTCTTATGACTTTTCAAATGCTTGCCTTTTCAACTCTTTGCCTCTTCATATTTTTGGCCATTCACTACTTCTCTATGGCCATGAGTTTTTATTTTCTTTTCATATGAAAAAAGTTTCTCGCTCCATCAAACTTTCGGCCACCAGCATTTCTGAAATTTTTGGTAATGGTTTCTTTTCTTTTTTTTCGACTTTTCTTCTTATTTTTATTGAGTTTTACCATGTCTTCTACCTAGTGTTGCTCTTCCATAGCCCCTCCACCACCTCCACGACCAGCACCACCGTCATCCATGGCCTCATCACCCTCCTCTTCCTCTGTCAGTCAAGGCCGTGTCCATCCCATGAAGATAGCACCACTAAAACTCCACACAAACATTGCAAAACTCCTTAAACCAATGCCTAGCCGACCTTAGCACTTTCACCACCACCATAGATTGCCACAGCCACACCTTTAGCCGCCGCCGCCTGCTCCTCCACCACCTCTGGCCACTGCTCCAGCCACCACTTGACTACCCCCTTGCATGTCTAAGCCCAATTCACCTCAGGCCGAGCTTAAGTGATGCACCAAATTCCACCTATTTGCCTTAGCCCTTTATATTCCATATGCTATAACTTTCACTCATTCATCTACTTGTAGCCGTGCCATTTATGATCCATACCCTAGCCTATAACATGTCTTTAGCCGAGCTACAAGACCCTTAGGTCGAGCAATTGATTGATGAAAGCATGGCAAAAATCATCTTGTTCATTGTTGCTTTTAATTTCAAATTGTTTCAAAGTATATTTGGTGTTGAAATTGTATTTATATATTGTTTTATTTATTGGTTGTTTACAAGATTAATATCTCGACTGTCTTCTCACTTGAATCAAAGTCGTGCTATGTCGTTCCATATCATGCTTTCTAGAATTTATTTGTGTATTATGAATCGCTAACTCCAGCTTAAAAGGTGAGTAACTACACCTGACATTCATACTTATATAACGGTGAATTGATAGCAAGTGAAAGTGTAGAAATTATTACATCATGTTATACCTGCCTGTGTTATAAATTATATGATGTTAATCCTATTTATTTATCTGTCATATCATCTGATGCTGATATATGTTGTTATACTGTTCATTTTATTTTGATCATCACTGCAAGTTCCCTGTTAGTATAGAAATCACTATGGGTTGAAATGATACATACCCAAACGGACTTTAGAATAGGGAAAAATCGTTATGTGCTGAAATGATAGGTCTTAACGACTTTTATTTATTTTATTTTAACTTGAGATTGCGCGTTTGAAATGATAGAACCCGGATTTTTCTTTGTAATCTACTGATTGAAATGATATATATCTGTATCACTTGATATAGGTTAGAAAACTATATACAGACTCGCGGTTAATTTTAAAGTGTTTTTGAATATTTTTAAGTATCTTAAAAATGTAAATTTATGGTTATTTGATTTAAATAGAATTTTGAAATGTTATAAATAAATAATTTATGATATTTCTATAAGTTAAAATGCTGAATAAATGAATGGTTAAATTTTTCTTTATAAATATAACTTAAATTTGGAAATTTGGGTTTTGGCTTTTAAAATGACATTGAAGTTATATAAATAAAATGGAAATTAAGTATATTTGGAAAATGGTAATAAGAATTTAAGTGTTAAGAAATTGTTAGAATGTGAAGAACAAAAAATTATGCATTTGAATTTGTTAAGTGAATTATTGAAAATTTGATTTTATTGATAAGAAATTTGCTTTATAAAAATCATAAGTCAAAAGGTATTTTAATGAACATTTTTGAGTGTTAAAATATGATTTTTATAATGTTTAAAAGGTTAAAATCAAAGTTTATTTGTTGTTGGAAATACATTGAAAATCTGAAAATTTAATAACCGCGCTTCAGAAATGCTATCTTTGCTGCAGTTAACTTAAAATATGAAGTAAATGATATTACAGCACTTTGTAAGTGCTGTGGTTGATACAAATGAACTATAGCTAAATTTTAACTAAGGCATATTACAGCACTTGGTAAGTGCTGTGGTTGCTAAATGAAGCCAAAAAATCTAAACTAATAAAAGGGCTACAGCAGCACTTGATAAGTGCTGCAGTAGGCTGAAATGAACTGTTTCAAATGTAATTGAATACTACAGCAGTTCTATTTAAATGGCGTCTTTTCTAACTAAACCATTTCGAATGAACTTAAATATTACAGCAGTTTTATTTAAATGTTGTCTTTGGCTGAAAGGAATAGTTTCAAGTATACAACATTTTCTAAATGCTGTGAAAGGCTGAAATTTTCAATATTTACGGTTTTTAAGTGAATAAATGAGCTCAGAAAAGGCTAAATTTTTGGAAATTGAATATTTGATTTGTAAGTATAATGACTTCACTTTAAATGGTTAAATGAATGATTTTAATTCAAAATTATAAACCACTTGAAATTTATAACCACAGGTATACTTCATTGCGTTTGATTTCCTAGTGATTGTTTTGATGCACACCTTCAATTTGATGGTTTGACTAGAGGTGAGGGATTACTATAGCTCTACGCTACCCTAGTCACGTTTACACTGCTAGTTGCACGGTTTACTTTAATATGGACATTTCTGTGATATTGTTTATTACTGTTAATTGATGGTTTAACAGATCCTTAGAGGATGGGCGATCCCAAGCGTCCTTTAAGTTATTGTGCATTGCTATTACAGTTCACGTGAATTGGTTTACATTGTATAAGTATGTATGTCCTGACTCGAGTGTTTTGTGCTTTACTTTACGCTCGGGTCAGCCTGAGTATTCACAGCTTTGGATTTCTCTTTCTAGAGCTAGGAATCGTGGGAGATTCTGCTTATCTAGTAACTATCTATTTCAGTTTCAGTTGTTCTATTTCAGCTCTTGTATTAGTGGACTTCTATGTATTTGGGATCTCTATTGTGTTTGTTTCCAGACTGATATTATGTATTTTGTTTTGAGACTTTGTTATAGTAGCTTCTTGACTACTATGGTATTTTTATTTCCTCTACGAGTTATTCTGATATTTCTGTGTTTGTGATTCTGTGATTGATTTTATTTGCTCTAAAAATTTATTACAATCTATTATTTTGAATTATTCAAGCCGAATATGTGTGGATTATTGTCGAATTGAATAGTCCAAAATATTGGGTCCTTACATTGACAAAAGCCGGTTTTGGATAAAATTAGAAACATGGTCAAATAATTATTTTAAAAGATGATTAACTCCTTTTAAAACCATTATATAAAGATAGTAATTGTTTGATAAAAGTTTTATACATTTATATACACTTATGTTATAGTGTTTGACAAATTTTGTCACGCATTGACAAAATCAATGTCGCGTATTATCATTTGAATTTTGATATTGCTTTATATTATTTTATAAGTCAAATATACTTGTTTTAATTGTTTAAAAATGATAAGAAATTTATTCTGAAGTTTGCTTTACATGAATAAATAGTTTAACAAAAAGGTCAAATATGACCGTAAAACATTTTGTCGAAAATCAATCTTTTGTCGAATAAAAGTTGCCACAATGTTGTTGCACCTATGCTTAAATGTTTTGACATATATATTATATATTTTAATAACTAAACATGTTTACTTTTATTAACTATTAATAGAAAACTTATAGAATATAATTAACAAAAGTAGTAAAAAGAAAAGTCAAAAAAGTAAACATCGCATCAAAATCAAATCAAATCTATTCTTTAGCCACTTTGTCATCCAAATACATTTGCTTAGCTCTTAAATGACTATAACATAAAGTAAGAAGTGATAAGTGATGGTAAGTGCCGAAAAAATAAGATTACTTTAAAGTTAAGTGTTATTTTGGTAATTTGGTAAAAGGATATTTTAGTAACTTACTACTTCAATTTTTTCCTATAAATGCACATCCATCCTTCTCATTTTTTCACACAAATCATTCTTTTCTTCTTCTTCCTTTAAGCTATGTTAATTGCTTCTTCTTCTCTTCTTTTCCTTAATCATATCAAACCAATTCCAAACTCCACCAAATTTTACCAAAGTTCTTATATCATCATTAAAACATGGTTTAACCTCGAAGTAGTGAAGAAATGTTGGTAGAAGAGGTGGAATAGGAGGAGTATGAACCTATTGAGGAGGGAGGAGCAAGTTAGAAAGCTCCGATGCAAGAAAAAGAGAAGGAAGTGCCTCCCGTTTCATTCCATGGAAACAAGAGGAAGTATAAAGTACCGTGGAAGCTCTGACAAATTTTCGAAAGTTTGGTAGATGAGATTGATAGCATAAAGCAAAGAGGAATAAAGTTGAAGTCGATTAATTAAAGTTAACAGTGGTTTTAGTGAAGTGTTGTTGATAAGAATGTTGGTTGAAAGTTAATCTATTTGATCAAATGGTAGAATCCGACGAGTAGACTGGATTTTTCTGTTCGTGAGATTCAGATGTGAGGTGCTTAAACTAAGGAGATGCTCAGGAACAACTAGTGCCCTGGCTCACTTGTCCTCTTTCTTGGGCGAGGAATGGATATGGTTGAAATTTTAGAAATGAGCTAAGTGTAAAAAGAATTAATTTTCCAAATTCAATAACAACTTGGATTTTATAAAAATTATATTCTTGTACTTGGTGTTAAAGCTCGAAGAGGGAACTCAAATATAACGACCCTGACTCAACCTTCGAAAATCGATACCGAATACGTCACTCATATTCAAATGCTGCAGATCCAAACGTTGAATCTGGTTCACCGGAGCTTATAGCACATTAAGTACAACATAGTGGAAGAAATGAATAGTATCATTGATATACAATATTTGATACAACAATGAATACAATAGAATGATACAATGGATATCAATACTATCAGAGATACAAGACACAACGGAAAAAATATCTTCAATAGAAGACATCTCTAAAAGATTCCAACTCCATAATACAATTGCAACTCCATCTCCAAACTAAAGATAGCTCTAACCATCATCACGATGCAATAACAAACTAGATAACTCCAGAATGAAACAAATTTGATTGCCAAGATCTAAAGGCTTCAAAGATATCGAACCTACTCCGACTATCTGACTATCTGAAAACCCAACTCTAGTTCTGTGGAAAATTATGGGAATCCAGAGTTTAGGAAGGAAACAATAAACTCCAGGTCAGTCATGGGACTGATATGAGCAAACAAAAACAGTTTATTTTTAAAACGAACAACAAAAGAATTTGCAATTGAAAATCACTATGCTTTTGGAAAATGAAACTTCCATAAGGCCTCCTGCCACACACACAATGCAAGCGCAAACTTGGAGGAGATTTTTCCTTATGACAGTCAAAAAATGCTTGATACGCGAAAGTCCGTTTTGATATTATTATTAGTGCATAGTGGAAAACACTTCGAAAATATAATATTAATCTTAGCCAGAATATGTACCATTATAATATGCCTACTATAGCTACCATGTTAAATGGCAGGTTCTACAGCTAAAACCGTACAAGGCTCGTATTGGGTGATTGGATTTCCAACAAATGGTCAGGCAAAGGAACTTCCTACTGCATATGGGTACGCCTCTGGAGGGACGTCCCGATAACCTAACAGGCTCTATGCCAACATAACGCCGGGTTACCTTTGTAACTAGGTAACTACTACTCGAGCGTGCCATCCCCCGGTCATTTGCGACCTTTATCCGAGGCGCTTCTCAACCAACTACCACAAAGCAATCACAAAGTAATAGATTTTTAATGACCACATGAGTTAAGTATCTGGGTTCCATACAATGATACCACCCTTTTCCAGAAGGGAATGACACACCCTAAAGGGCGCGACCCTCATAACCTTGCCGCATCTTTCTTATTTCGACCATTTCCGAGGTGTGAGGTCCCGATGCAGTCTCATCCACAAAGCTACGCTTTATACAAAAGCCATGCTTTGATCAACAAATGATCAACAACACACAACATAGCATGCCACACTACCAAATTGGGAGTATATCACTGATAAATATCAACTACATAACCTCTAAGCTCATATGTCTCAGAGAAGGGTGTTAAGCTAAGAGAATAAATTCTCCGCCACCAAACAGAAATGTATTTGATAGAGATCAATTTTGTATCTCAAAGTGTAATGTCAGAAATACAACCATACAAGTCTGTTCCGGGTTCGAACAGAACCGAAGGCACTTCCGAAGAAGCCCTTGCAATCCGGGCATCCACAATTCCGATCGGACTTTCCATCACATATGGAGAAATCTTTATTGGAGCAACTCGGTGCAGAGTCATTCGACAGGTTATCCTATCATTCTTGAAGACACACGGTCTTCATCGCCGGTCTTCAGTTGCAATTCATAACGTCGTATCACTATTCGGAATGGGTTATATGACACAAAGTCCTCTCCCGGCTAAACCGAATAGTGAGCGCAATATTTAAAATCATATAGATATGGGATTACAGTTAAGTCACAATTTTAAAAAAAGAACCCGAAACCTTTCCTCAAATGGTTTAAACAAATTACCATTTCAAACCTTTAAACAAAAAGATTCATTTCACAAGATTCACCCAGTTTCACAAAGATCCATTCATAGATTTTCAAAAAAAATTCCATTTCAATTAGCGTTAACTCATCCAATCTTTAAATCAAAGATTTGACTTATAGCTTTCGAACCCGTTTCCAAAGATTTATTGGTAACTTGGAAACCATTTTCATTTCAAACTTGAAATCCTTTTAACACAAATTGGAAATTCATTTCTTATATGAAAGCTTTTATTATTCGAAAACAAATAGTTTTCATTTCGAAAAAATCCGATTTCATTTATAAAAGTTAAAATCTTTGGGTTAAATTTAAAGTCCCAAAACAACACTTTAAAAATGGTTTAAAACCCGTATAAACTTGTATAACCTTTTTAAATCATAAATAGAATTCAATTTCAAATTTTTGAATTCCAATTTAAATCAAATTTCAAAACTAAATCCAGTTATTCAAAAATAACTTTTATCTTTGAAATTCCTTTTCAAAAGCTTTTCACTTTAAACCCAATCATTTCCAAAACAATTTGGATTCAAGATTCAATTTTAAAATTATTTCAAAAATTTGTGACTTAACCCATTTCAACGTGCAATCCATATTTGTGTGTGTATAAGTGTGGTCCAGGGGTTTTAGACAATAAAAGTGCAACATCATCAATTAGCACAGATTCAAATACAATAATATATTTGATAAGCGGTATAAACTATAACGCTTATCTTTATTCACAGGTCACAGATAAATAACATAGGTACATCGCAAACAAATAAATTACATTCAATACAGATAATAAGTTACGTTTCACAGCTTAATCATATCACAGAACATCATATATCAGGGATATCACACAATTCAAAGCATCCAATTCAATCCATACATTCATAAGTAAGATCAGTTAATTGTCTTATTAATTCAAGCTAGATTAATTACTTATTAATTACTAATCCTGGTTAATTAACATTAATTAATTACAAATCATTTTGATTAATTATTCTTCAATCATTTATTAATTAACCATTAATAATAATATTAATTAACCTTTAATTATAATTCATCGACCTTTAATTATTAAATAATTAACCTTTAATTATTTAATTCACCATTTAATTAATTATCTTTAATTAATTAATTAACCCTTAATTAGTTAATTACCATTTAATTAATTATCCTTAATTAGTTATGTTGAATATGCGATTATATGATTTTTGTTTGATGATAATAAACATATATGTATATATTCATGTAAATGTATTTGGTAATGTACTATTTCATTTTTCACAGATTAAATAAATATTTGCTGAATAAAACTAAATAACACAGAATTTGAATTCAAACAGAAATTTTATTCAAACAATATTTATTACAATTTTGAATAGTACAAATTCAAGCTCACACTGTTCACTATACAATTTCAATTACAATACAATTTCTGATTACATCACAATTCAATTTACATAAATTCCTCACTACATATCACTCACACTCGTAGTTTATCTTCAACTTCATTCCAATTAGAATCCAGCATCTGAGCAATCTGCAAAAAATATTCACTAACGCAGTAAAATTGAAAAAGAAATGTTTTTGCAATATAAAATAAAATATGGATTTTGAAAATATTATTTGCCTCGGTTATTTTGGTTGTTCTTCATCATTTACATTTGAATTCATCATACACGAACAATGCGACATGCAGTGTATCACTGTACATGCCACAAGGCCGCGCACACCGATATACACTTGATAATGTTACAGGGACAGGTGAGCACAAGGTCAAACCCAAAACAAAAGGACGGGTTCAACTCAGGTGCAATATAAATAAAATCTCGACACGAGCACAAGGTCAAACCCGAGCGTTTAAGCTGGATTCAACTCAATGTACAAATCATAATACAACAGTGCTACATTCAAGTCATGGAAAACCAAAACAATGCCAAACTCAAATGAACACAGTGAAATGCACAAAGGCATAGCAACTGCTCCAAGACCAGACTACAAAATGAAACAATGAAAATCAGTGCAACCCAAAGTCAAGAACAGCAGTTACAACTCAACTACAAATACCCAAATACAGCAGATTGAAAATGTTCAGGATGAACACAAAGATGGTCAGAGCCGAAGTACACAGGGGCCACAAAATCAAAGTGATAATGAGCAGTGAAGTCAGAGACCATAATCAAGCAACAAAATGTACAGGGCAATGCATCAAAGACAATTGACATGCAAACCAAGATCAAAGTGTGCACATAACAAATTACATGATTGAAACCACAAAAGACTGCAACAGTATGGCTATATGCATGCTACAGAAGGAACAAGCACATGAAACAGTATATGTGCAAGTTGAAAACATAAATGCCAAAGAACAGAACAACTCACATGTATGCAACCTGACCAAAGCAATGCTAACACAAAGTAGAGCAACATCACAAGAAGGCATCATGAATATACACAATGCAGACCAAAGAGCAAAAGTAATTTGGATCAATGAATTGGATGAACAAGACTCAAACAATCAATACACTGCAAGTGCAACAGGTGTATGACAATAACATATGATCAGTGGTACACATGCAAGCATAGCCTCAAACCAGCATCAAGTCAAGTCAACAACCAAAACATATGAAACAAAGAAATGCATCATGCAAGCTACAGATATCAGTGCACAGGATATGGCAATCAAAATATACAAAGGGCAACAACAATGAATCAGAGACCAATAATATGCAAGCTGCCTGAAGAATACAAGAAGTGACAATTATCATATCGAATCAAAGCAAGTGCTATCAGGTTGAAGATACATTCAGTGACAATACAAAGACTACAAATTCACGTCCAGAGAATGTAAAGTCGAAGGCCACAGTGGAGGAATGAGTTCAACATTTATGCAAAAGTGACCAAAGTCAAAGCATCAGAAAAATGAAGTTGAATTTACAAATCAATATCGAATTTTAATTAAGTCAGAAATCAACGCAGTATAACAATGGAAAAAGTCAAAAATCAAATCAAAATAAAATAGGAAAGTAGCCGCCGTAACGATCAAGGAACGATCGAACGATTTCAAGCTAAAACCGTGACAGTGAAGTAAGGGAAAGATTCGAATTGAACAAGTCAGTGAAATCTCAAACGTTCAAGCAGTATCAAGTGGCAGAGAAAATGTTTTGACGAATTCAAATAAGAAATATACGATGTAAATTTAGGAATTCGAATCTTATAAATTGCAATCAACATCATCGGCAAAGGCATAGAGTTCGAGCATTAAAACCAGAAATCAAAAAGAGAGATTCACATACCAAATCAAATCCGAACTTGATCAAGGAGGAAGAGCCGCGAACAAGTTTATTGAAGCAGAAACTAACTCGATAAAGTAGCCGAAGACATCTCAAGATACGAGCGACCAACAGAGCAAGAAAATCAAACATTTACAGTCGCGATCTCCCAATTTCAGAAAACCCTAATTTGTGTAGAAAGACGATCGAGCCACCATTTTCAAAGAAACAAAGCAAAGAGGAACGGGTCGAAATAAAAGGGGCCGGCCTCTTCTATATTAAGAGCTTCTTCTTTTAAAAATTATAAAGGGCTTTTAAATTTCTTAATTAGGGTTATTTTAATTTTGTTTTTAAATTGTTCTTAATTTGTAATTTTCTTTTTTAAACCGTTGTATTTACTAGTCGTGTGACTAAGGAACAAGATACGTGGCGTAGTTTGAGAATTCGCAACACAGTGGCTGAGTTATGGCGGGGTTTTGAGCGTAGAGTTAGGTTAGTCTGTAGCGGGTGTCGCGAGTTTACGTGTGTAAGCGTGTGACTACTTAATTTCTAGTAGAACCTTGGGGGCAGCACGTAGGCAGGTTTTTGCCGAAGCTGGGTAAATTCTGTGTCGTTCTATTTATGCATTTTATTATTCTGCTATTTATTTCTGTGCTGCTAATATTCTGTGATCTGTGTTGAAATTATTTTATAAGCTTCCGCAATTAATTTTTATAATTAACACCATTACCCTATTCACCCCCCTCTAGGGTGAAATCGATCCTACAAGTTACAATAAGCGACTATCGCTAATCCTAAATCAATGATAATCACTTAATTAATCCACCTTTAATCATTAATTAATTACTTTTAATTAAGTAATTATCTTTAAGCAATTAATTACCTTTAATTGCTTTCATTAATTAATTCTCATTAATTAATCACATTAATTAATTAATCCTTAATTATAAATTAATTAACTTATATTAATAATTAATTATCTTTAATCAATTGCAATAATTAATTAATTAATCCTTATTTAATAATCATCCCTTAATCACTTTCATGAATAATTTAACTTTTAATTAATTAATTATTTTCAAATTAATTACCTTTATTAATTAATCACATTAATTAATTATTCTTTAAATTAATTAATCTTTAAACACTTGATTTATCAGTCTTTAACCATAAATTATTCATCCTTAATTACTTTCATTAAGTACTTACCTTTTAAGTAATTAATTATCCTGTAATTAATTATGAATTAATTACTTGATTTACCAAACTTAAATTATTAACAAATTTGTCTCAATTACTTTTATTGTAATTCACTTCAAGTAATTAATTTCCTTTAACAAATAAATTAACTTTAAACTTTAAAAGTTAATTAACCTTTAAAACATTCTTTATATTAATTAACTAAACTTTAATATTATAAAGTTTATTTAAAACAAGCTTTTCGAAATAAAGATTTTGTATATTTTAAACATTTTAAAAACTTGGTTAAGTACAACAATTTTATTTTAAAACCTTCTTAACCAATTTTTAAAACTTAGATAATATTTAATATTGAAAGAAAATTGGTTTAACATCAATAAACCCGAGACAAATCTCATTTTACCCGAGCTTGAACCCGGGCCAAATCATTTTTTTATCTGCTTCGAGAAAATCGTCATATATCACGCGCTTCCCCTCGAGTTTCCTACCTTCTTCCCCAAAATGTTCGAACCCAGATACGTACGTTTGCACGTATACGTGCACAAGCTCCACAACAACTTTCGATCGACGTCGAGGCTACCGGTACATCATCGACGATCACCAGAGTCGAATCGAACAACCCAAAAGATGAAATCTTCATTAAATCAAAATCGAGCCAAAATTCGAACTTCCTGGAACCAAACTCCGATGATAAACACCGCCTTGCGCCACCGATTCCAGTTACCAGAGCTTACGCCGTCCCATTAGAATTTCCACCACGGTCCTCCTTTTCTTTTCCTCTGGTCGCGAACGCTTCCAGTTCGCTGATGACTCCGTAATTGTCTCAGTACCAATATTTATCAAAACAGGTGCTTAAGCAATAATTCCTCTTCGATCCGTTACTTGAATCAATAAAAAATTATGTGGACAATTTTCCACAAATCTCCAATACCCAAGCTACCCTCCGTGTAAATCTTGAAGCTCATCATCTCCTTATTCACAAGAAATCGACGCATTAAAGCGATTTTGATCAACTTAAATTTTCTCTTTAAATACAAACCTAAAAATTCTGAAATGATTTTCAAAAATCACGATTTTGAGCTATGAATTCATTTTTATAATCGATATTTGAAAATCTGACCATCATTTTTTTGTTTGAACAATGTCCTCTGAAATCTTGTCTTTTTGGTAAATTTACTTAATATAAATACTTAAGACTATTTTGACAATTCTTATTATAGTCTTATAATCAAATTTTGTTTAGAAATCAAAGTCTATCATTAATTGTTTTGGGTTATATAATAATTTTTTCTTTTGAACAGGCTTTTCAACCCTGTAAACCTGGAACTAAAGGAGCATACAGACATGCACACACTTTTTCAATGCATATATACACATATATACAGGAATGACACATCAATCTCATATGAAAACTAGATTAAACCAGATTCTAAGCTTTTATAAGGTAATTTGCTCACCTGAGTTTAGTTTGGAAGCAGATGAACATAGGACTGGAATTTGAAAAGCAAGTTTTTGTTTGAATTTTAATTTAGCCTAAACTTGATTTTAGTTGAAGATGTTTGCTTGATCTTTTTTACATTGCTTCAAGTTTGTAACTTCCTGTTTTGATATTGGTTTGATTTCCAGATTCAATCTATCTATTTTTTTCTTTTGTTCCTTTTTGATCTCTGAATTGTTTTAAATTACCTGTACCTGTTGCTTGCTTGAGTTAATTTCCAGGCTTGAAGAAATTTGGTTGATCTGAACTTCGAGCTTGATTGTTTTGAGCTGATTTACAGCTTCAAGTTTGAAAGAAGCCTTGGTTTTGTATTTTGATTTTTCAGACTTTAGTTTTAATTTTTATCTTCATTTGCGGGCTTTGAAAAACTTATCTTTGCATGCCATATGACTTGTTCCAGGTTTTGATTTCTTTTGTTTGCTGACCTTTTGCCTTGAGTTACTCAGGTTTTAAAATCAAAATAATTGAAGTTGTTTGATCTGGAACTGAATTTTCTTTGATCTGTATTTTCTTCTTCTTTTGTTTGCTTTTGTTTCAGGTTTTAAAATATGAAAGAAAAAATGAAGAAACCTGGTCTCACTAATAACATTTTTATTTAATCTTATAAATCTTTAATTAAATCAATTGCCACTTGTTAAGTTAAACCATACACTTGCAATGTATGTGTTCTATTATCTTACAAATGTTAAAATGCGTTTTTATCTTGTTTTCACCTATTCAAATGAGTGCTTTAATGACTAAATCCCTTATTTTAAAATTATGTTTATATCCTTATACAAATTATATTTATCTATTATTATTTCCAATTAAATTTAAAAATATGTATACTTATGTTTACATAATTGCCTTGAATTTATTTACAAACTATAATTTTTTCAAATATGAAAGAAAATATCTTTAAACCTTTTTATTAATTCGCAAAGCATATCTTTTAAATCAAAATGTATATATATACATATATATATATAATAGAAAACAATTTTTTTGTTAATTTACAAATTTCTTAAATCTAATTTACTTCTCAAAATATTTATTCTTGAATTTCAAATTCCAAATTCAATTTAAAATCCATTTACATACATATATAAAAATAAACAACACATATTATATGTTGGAAAAATTCAAATTTTCAAATTATTATCAATTTATATAATAAGCACATATCTTATTTAAATTTGAAACAAATGAATTTATAATTAAAACCCAAAGTTTAGTTTAATTACCAATTTAAATTTAGCTTAAAAACTGGGGTAGTTACAGATTCCCTCCTTAAGAAAATTTCGTCCTTGAAATTTGCTAGGGAAACAACAAAGAAAAGATGAAAGATAGAGAAATATCTTTCCAGATCAAACTGAATATCTATTCTGCATTTGGCTTACCAAATCAGAATATGAACAATCGATATGAGAATGTACCCATCCCATATCTTATAAGATATTCGAGCCATCCAGTCTACGAAATGCAGGGCACTGGTTAGTTCGTAAGGATAACTAACCACTCGTAGAATATACCGAGACCCAGACAATAGATAAATGGATTTGATCTTCCACATTTCTCAAACTAGATATGGATTCAACTTAGGTCGGAACACCCCAAAGTATATACCAACTTTTCCCTCTTCGGACTTCGATCTACACAAGAAATTACAATAGAATTTCCAATTTGGTTTTAACTGATATCATTTTATCGATACAATCCAATTTAACTTCATATTTTAGTTAACAAATTTATTTCAATTTAAATTTTCAAATTTATCAAAGTTAAAAAACGAAAAGCTGATAGAGAACCGATGAAGAAAATACGAAGTAGGAACATATCTACACGATTCGTAAGGCCACCATCGCACCAAAACTTCTTCTTCGTGCTGTCACGAAGCAATCAAGGAATTGAAATCGAATCAAAGGAGATTGATAGAAAAGTTGTTTCCGTTGTTTTTACAGGGTACTGACCATTTGTAGTGGTACTTCCCTGTCCCCTATCTCGTCCTCTTCTTGCACTCATACTCACTATCAGTGGATAGTAAGAGAATTTACTGAGGCACACAGATGGATATCTTGGGGATACTCATTCTAGGGTATACTTCACTCTATCTCTAATTAGCTACCTAATGTGTTATACTTCTGAGCTAAAGTTTCAACCTTCATCTCTAATACCAAATGTAACGACCCTTACTCGACCTTCGAAAATCGGCACCGAATACGTTACCCGTATTCAAATGCCGCAGATCCAAACGTTGAATCTGGTTCGGCGGAAATACATTAAGTACAACACAACGGAAGAAATGAATAGTATCAATGATATACAATATCTAATACAACAATGAATACAATAGAATGATACAGTAGATATCAATACTATCAGAGATACAAGACACAGCGGAAAGAATATCTTCAATAGAATACATCTCCAAAAGAATCCAACTCCATAATGCAACTGCAACTCCATCTCCAAACTAAAGAGAGCTCTAACCATCATCATGATGCAATAACAAACCAGATAACTCCAGAATGAAGAAAATGTGATCGCTAAGATCCAAAGGCTTCAAAGATATCGAACCTATCCCTACTATCTGACTATCTAAAAAACCCAACTCCAGACTGCCCGTGTGGAAAATTGTGGGCACCCAGAGTTTACGAAGGGAACAATAAACTCCGGGTCAGTCATGTGACTGGTATGAGCAAACAAAAACAGTTTATTTTTAAAACATACAACAAAAGAATTTACAATTGAAAACCACTATGCTTTTGGAAAATGAAACTTTCATAAGGCCTCCCGCCACACACACAATGCAAGCGCAAAATTGGAGGAGAATTCTCCTTATGACAGTCAAAAATGCTTGGTATGCAAAAGTCCTTTTTGATATTATCATTAGTGCATAGTGAAATACACTTCGAAAGTATAATATTAATCGTAGCCAGCATACGTACCATTATAGTATGCCTACTATAGCTACTATGTTAAATGGAAGGTTCCACAACTAAAACTGTACAAGGCTCGTATTAGGTGATTGGATTTCCAACAAGTGGTCAGGCAATGGAACTTCCTACTGCCACATGGGTACGCCTCTGTAGGGATGTCCCGAGAACCTACCCAGCTGTCTACCAACATTAGGCTGGGTTACCTCTGTAACTAGGTAACTACTACTCAAGCATGCCATCCCCCGGTCATTTGCGACCTTTATCCAAGGTGCCTCTCAACCAACAACCACAAAGCAATCACAAAGTAATAGATTTGCAGTGACCACATGAGTTAAGTATCTGAGCTCCATACCATGATACCACCCTTTTCCAAAAGGTAATGACACACCCTAAAGGGCGCGACCGTCATAACTTTGCCGCATCTTTCCTGTTTCGACCATTTCTGGGGTGTGAGGTCCTGATGCAGTCTCGTCCACAAAGTTATGCTTCATACAAAAGCCAAGCTTTGATAAACAAATTACCAACAACACACAGAAGCACTTAACATGCCACACTACCAAATTGGGAGTATATCACTGATAAATATGAACTACATAACCTCTGAGCTCGTACGTCTCAGAGAAGGGTGTTAAGCTAAGAGAATAAATTCTTCGCCAACAAAATGAAATGTATTTGATAGAGATCAGTTTTATATCTCAAAGTGTAATGTCATACATACAACCATACAAGTAAGTTCCGGGTTCGAACAGAACCGAAGGCACTTCCGAAGAAGCCCTTGCAATCCGGGCATCCACAATTTCGATCGGACTTCCCATCACATATGAAGAAATCTATACCAGAGCAACTCAGTGCAGAGTCATTCGACAGGTTATCTTATCGTTCTTGAAGACACTTGGTCTTCATCGCCGGTATTCAATTGTAATTCATAACGTTGTATCACTATTCGGAATGGGTTATATGACACAAAGTCCTCTCCCGGCTAAATCGAATAGTGGGCGCAATATTTTAAAACATATGGATATGGGATTGCAGTTAAGTCACAACTTTTAAAAAAAAAAACAAAACCTTTCTTCAAATGGTTAAACAAATTACCATATCAAATCATTAAACAAAAAGATTCATTTCACAAAGTTCACCTAGTTTCACAAAGATCCATTCGCAGATTTTCAAAAAAAATTCCATTTCAATTAGGGTTAACTCATCCAACCTTTAAATCAAAGATTTAACTTATAGCTTTCGAACCCGTTTCCAAAGATTTATTCATAACTTGGGAAGCATTTTCATTTCAAACTTGAAACCCTTTAACACAAATTGGAAATTCATTTCTTATACGAAAGCTTGTATTATTTGAAAACAAATAGTTTTCATTTCGGAAAATTCCGATTGCATTTATACAAGTTAAAATCTTTGGGTTAAATTCAAAGTCCCAAAACAACACTTTAAAAATGGTTTAAAACCCATATAAACTTGTATAACCTTTTTAAATCATAAATAGAATTCAATTTCAAATTTTTGAATTAAATTTAAATCATATTTCAAAACTAAATCAAGTTATTCAAAAATAACTTTTATCTCTGAATTCCTTTTCAAAAGCTTTTCACTTTAAACCCAATCCATTTCCAAAACCATTTGGATTCAAGTTTCAATTTTAAAATCATTTCAAAAATCTGTGACTTAATCCATTTCCACGTGCAATCCGTATTTGTGTGTGTATAAGTGTGGTCCAGGGGTTTTACATAATAAAAGTGCAACATCATCAATTAGCACAGATTCAAATACAACAATATATTTGATAAGCGGTATAAACTATAACGCTTATCTTTATTCACAGGTCACAGATAAATAACATAAGTGCATCGCAAATAAATAAATAAATTACATTCATCACAGATAATAACTTACATTTCACCGCTTAATCATATCACAGAATATCATATATCGGGGATATCACACAATTCAAAGCATCCAATTCAATCCATACATTCATAAGTAAGATCAGTTAATTGTCTGATTAATTCAAATCAAATTAATTATTTATAAATTACTAATCCTGGTTAATTAACATTAATAAATTACAAATCATTTTGATTAATTATTCTTTTAATCATTTATTAATTAACTATTAATAATAATATTAATTAACCTTTAATTATAATTCATCAACCTTTAATTATTAAATAATTAATCTTTAATTATTTAATTCACCAATTAATTAATTATCTTTAATTAATTAATTAACCCTTAATTAGTTAATTACCATTAAATTAATTATCCTTAATTAGTTACGATAAGTGACTATCCTTAATCTTAAATCAATACCTGATTAATCCACCTTTAATCATTAATTAATTACTTTTAATTAAGTAATTATCTTTAAGCAATTAATTTCCTTTAATTGCTTTCATTAATTAATTCTCACTAATTAGTCACATTAATTAATTAATCCTTAATTATAAATTAATTAACCTTATATTAATAATTAATTATCTTTAATTAATTATAATAAGTAATTAATTAATCCTTATTTAATAATCATCCCTTAATCACTTTCATGAATAATTTAACTTTAATTAATTAATTATTTTCAAATTAATTAACTTTGTTAATTAATCATATTAATTAATTATTCTTCAAATTTATTAATCTTTAAACACTTGATTTATCAATCTTTAATCATAAATTATTCATCCTTAATTACTTTCATTAAGTACTGACCTTTTAAGTAATTAATTATCCTTTAATTAATTATGAATTAATTACTTGATTTATCAGACTTAAATTATTAACAAATTTGAATCAATTACTTTTATTGTAATTCACTTCAAGTAATTAATTTCCTTTAACAAATAAATTAACTTTAAAATTTAAAAGTTAATTAACCATTAAAACATTCTTTATATTGATTAACTAACCTTTAATATTATAAAGTTTATTTAAAATAAGCTTTTCAAAATAAAGGTTACGTACATTTTAAACATTTTAAAAACTTGGTTAAGTGCAATAATTTTATTTTAAAACCTTCTTAACCAATTTTTAAAACTTAGATAACATTTAATATTGAAAGAAAATTAGTTTAACAAAATTTATTTTCAATAAATTGATTTTTATTTTAAAGTTTGAAATTGTTTTTGTATAACATCAATAAACCCGAGACAAATCTCGTTTTACCCGAGCTTGAACCCGGGCCAACTCATTTTTTTATCTGCTTCGAGAAAATCGTCCTATATCATGCGCTACCCCCCGAGTTTCCTACCTTCTTCCCCAAAATGTTTGAACCCAGATACATACTTTTTCACATATACGTGCACAAGCTCCACAACAATTTTCGATCGACGTCGAGGCTACCGGAACATCATCGACGATCACCAGAATCGAATCGAACAACCCAAAACATGAAATCGTTATTAAATCAAAATCGAGCCAAAATTCGAACTTCCTGGAACCGAACTCTAATGACAAACATCGCCTTGCGCCACCGATTCCAGTCACCGGAGCTTACGTCGTCCCATCAGAATTTCCACTGCAGTTCTCCTTTTCTTTTCCCCCGGTCGCGAACGCTTCCAATTCGCTGATGACTCCGCAATTGTCTCAGTACGAATATTTATTAAAACAGGTGCTTAAGCACTAATTCCTCTTCGATCCATTACTTGAATCAATAAAAAATTATCTGGACATTTTTCCACAAATCTCCAATACTCAAGCTACCCTCCGTGTAAATCTCGAAGCTCATCGTCTCCTCGTTCACCAGAAATCGACGCATTAAGCGATTTTGATCAACTTAAATTTCTCTTTAAATACAAACCTAAAAATTCGAAAATGATTTTCAAAAATCATGATTTTGAACTACGAATTAATTTTTATAATCGATATTTGAAAACCTGATCATCGTTTTTTCTTGAACAATGTCCTCTGAAATCTTGTCTTTTTGATAAATTTACTTAATATAAATACTTAAGACTATTTTGACAATTCTTATTATAAGAATATAATCAAATTTTTTTTAGAAATCAAGCCTATCATTAATTCATTTGGTTTATATAATAAATTTTCTTTTGAACATGCTTTTCAGCCCTGTAAACCTGGAACTAAAGGAGCATACAGACATGCACACACTTTTTCAATGCATATATACACATATACACAGGCATAACACATCAATCTCATATGAAAACTAGATTAAACCAAATTCTAAGCTTTTACAAGGTAAATTTCTCACCTGAGTTTAGTTTGGAAGCAGATGAATAGAGGACTGGAATTTAAAAAGCAAGTTTTTGTCTGAATTTTGATTTAGCTAGAACTTGATTTTAGTTGAAGTTGTTTGCTCGATCTTTTTTACATTGCTTCAAGTTTGTAACTTCCAGTTTTGACATTGTTTTTGGTTTCCAGATCCAAGCTATCTGTTTTTTGCTTCTTTTATTCCTTTTTTATCTCTGAATTGTTTTAAATTGCTTGTAGCTATTGCTTGCTTGATTTAATTTCCAGGCTTGAAGAAATTTGATTGATCTGAACTTCGAGCTTGATTGTTTTGAGGTGATTTACAGCTTCAAGTTTGAAAGAAGCCTTGGTTTTGTATTTTGATTTTTCAGACTTTAGTTTTAATTTTTATCTTTATTTCCAGGCTTTGATTTGAAAAACTGATCTTTGCATCCCATATGACTTGTTCCAAGTTTTGATTTCTTTTGTTTGCTGACCTTTTGCCTTGAGTTGCTTGGGTTTTAAAATCAAAATAACTGAAGTTGTTTGATCTGGAAATGAATTTTCTTTAACCTGTATTTTTTTCTTCTTTTGTTTTCTTTTGTTTCAGGTTTTAGAATATGAAAGAAAAAATGAAGAAACCTGGTCTCACTAATAACATTTTTATTAAATCTTATAAATCTTTAATTAAATTAATTGCCACTTGTTAAGTTAAACCGTACACCTGTAATGTATGTGTTTTATTATCTTACAAATGTTAAAATGTGTTTTTATCTTGTTTACACTTGTTCAAATGGGTGCTTTTATGACTAAATCCCTTGTTTTAAAATATATGTTTATATCTTTCTACAAATTATATTTATCTATTATTATTTCCAATTAAATTTAAATATATGTATGCTTATGTTTACATAATTGCCTTGATTTATTTACAAACTATATTTTTTTCAAATATGAAATAAAATATATTAATTCTTAAAACATATCTTTTAAATAAAAATGTATATATATACATATATATAATAGAAAACAATTTTTTTTATTAATTTACAAAGTTCTTAAATCTAATTTACTTCTCAAAATATTTATTCTTGAATTTAAAATTCCAAAGTCAAGTTAAAAATCCATTTATATACATATATAAAAATAAACAACACATGTTATACGTTGGCAAAATTCAAACTCAAAATTTCAAATTATTATCAATTTATATAAATAAGCACATATCTTATTTAAATTTGAAAAATTCAAAAGAATTTACAATTAAATCTAAAAATTTATTTTAATTACCAATTTAAATTTAGATTAAAAAGTGGGATCATTACATAAAACTATTCATGGAATTTAAAAGGTGATTGTTTGCGCCAAAAATGGTCATAAACACCCAATACCGTGAAACACCTGTTTATCAACACAGATCAGTAATAATTAACACAGAACTTAGATCTAAGCAACAACAATCACAATAATTCACAAATAACAATCACAAACACATGATTTATAGTGGTTCGGCGATCGTGCCTACGTCCACTTTGAAGTTGGTGACTTTATTGATATTCTCTTGATGATTTCAATTGATTACAGCGAATTACAACCGATGATAGCTTTTAGATCTGATTACAACAGCGATAATGAAGTATGAAATTGAATCCGGCAGAGTCCTGGCGTTCGATGGAGAAAGATCCCCCTTTCTGAAGGCTCTAGGGTGCTATTTATAAGCGTTGGAGGCTCAGATCTCGCTCAAACTTCGAGAGACTTTTTCTGGCACGTGAGTGGGCCCACGCGACCGACCCCACCAAGTTTCGACTCGATCTGATATCGATTGGAAGTGATTTCGAATCCATCATGAAATGGTCCAATCGAGCTGAAACTTGGCAGGAACAATCTTTACCTTGTATGGAAGCTACTGTGAAAATTTCGTCGCATTTGGATCAGTTGTTTAGGAGATATGATCGATTCAAGTTGTGGTTTTTCGTGAGGGCTGTTCTGTTTGAATCGATCACTTCGAACCCATGAGTTCGAATCGATGGATGCACGTGGTTCTGTAGTGACGTGGCGCGCGTCCTTCGAGTCGATCCGGTCTTCTCTTTGGGTTGAATGCTTCGCACCCATGTTCTTCGCCTCGTTTGTAGCGAGGGACGTTGCATAGTTCGATTCGATAACAACTGCTCTTGATCGATTCGAACTAATGCTTCTTTATGGATACGGAGTCGAGCGAACTAGTGCCTGAAGACGGATTCGAGGATGATCGACACGAAGTAGTGCTTGGATTCGAACCCGATCGATTCGAAGTATAAGGTGGCTAATGGATTTGAACTTGACAGAAAGTGATGGATTCGAATCCTATGGATTCGAAGTGAGCATCTCCCCAACCTCTTGATGGGTTCGAACGACATACTTTGGCTAACTTGCATCGATCATATCTCGTTCATACGAACTCCGATTGACCTGAAATTTGAAACACTGGCTTTCATGGCTTTGCTTGTCATGTCTTATCAATTGTAGCCTGATCCGGGCTCGGACAAAATTCATCGATATCCACAGCGAAGTGAAGTACAACCAATTTCTCAGATGAACTGTCTTTTGTTTTTGATCGATCTTTTGGTATCACGGCTTTGCCAAAAATCGGGATAACATTTGCCCCCCAAAACATGCCTTGCAGTAGGAAGGTGTGTTTTGCAATGCCTTGAGTTGGATGTTCATATCCTATCACCAACCTGTAAAGAACTTGATGGTTTCATATGTCCTCAAATGACGATCGTTCGGGATCGAGCTATTTGGGATGAAGCGCGGCCGTTCATGGTCAAGCGCCTAACTTCAAATGGCGATCGTTCATGATCGACTCATCTGAGGTGAAGTGCGACCGTGCGCGGTCAAGCGCATAAATCCATGCGTCGATCGATCAGGATCGTATGCCACCTGAGGTGAATCGGGACCGTTCGCGGTCTGTGCCGTTCGCGGCAAAGGATGGAATAGGACCGTTCGCGGTCGATTCCGTTCATGGCAAAAGATTGAATGGGACCGTTCGCGGTCGATGCCGTTCGCGGAAAATGGTGATCGTTCGCGATCGTGTGCCGTTCGAGGCGAATGGTGACCGTTCGAGGTCGGATGGCGGACCTCAAGTGACGACCGTTCGTGATCGAGCCATTTGAGGTGAGGTGAGTTGTGCCGTTCAGGGCGAGTTGTGTGCCTGGGAGGGCTTGGTGTTATCGATGCCAGGGTCACGTTCGGGTGAGTTCCTGGATCGTTTGTCAGGGCGGTTTATCGCCATCTCAGAGCATGCCTAAGAACCGTTCGCGACCCCGTACATGTGTAAGTAGCTTAGCCATTTCAGAGTTATCAGAATCAAATATCTATTCAACAGATGAGTTTTAAAACAGAAATGTCCAAACAAACAAAGTCTAAATGTTCAAATCAAAATGAAACAAAAGCAAAGCATGGATGTCAAAGTGTAAGTTCCCACTACGAAACGGTCAATGATCACTCAGAGCATGCCTGGAGATCGTTCGCGATCTTACACATGTGTAAGTGATTTAATTGTGTTAGCGGAAGCTTACGACTTGTTCATCGTTATTTCAATCAATTGATAACCAAACGGTGCCTTGATTCAGGGTCGCCTCCAGCTGATGTGGACGGTGGTCGCTCTGGTTCCGCCGCTGGAGCTCACCTCCTTACATACTGAAGGAGCATACCGTTCCTGATATGCCCTTCCACCTCGTTCTTCAGATGCCTACAATCATTAGTGTTATGACCGTTTAATTCATGGAATACACAAAACTTATCTGATTTCCTTTCGTCAGAGGTTGGTTCCCTTCGCATTGGCCTACGATACGGAACCTGCTCTTTGGTATCCTGATAAATTCGTTCCAGGCTCTCATTCAGCTCAGTGTATGTGGTGAATCGCGGCTCCCTCCGTTGCCGCTTTGATCTGTCTCCGTCATTCTCAGTCTTTCTTTTACCTTTATCCTTGTCCGAGTCCTTTCCAAGTGGCTTTTTGTCTTTAAGCGCATAAACTTCTATCCCCTCTCCTTCTTCTCTTTCTGCATTCGCATCCTCTAATCGTAAAAACTTTTCTGCCTCATGATAGAATTCTCCTAGATCCACGGGTGGATCCTTAGTTAGTGAATTTTTTGAACTCCGTTCCGTCGGCTATTCCGGACACAGCCGCCATCATAACCATGGATGGATCTGGTCGATCCACCGAAGCTGCTGCCGCATTGAACCGTGTCAGAAAACTCCTCAACGTCTCTCCAGCCTTCTGTTTTAAAGTTGCCAAAGTCATCACATTCTTGGGTCTTGTAATGTGAACCCTGAATTGCCTCATAAATCTCTCAACTAAATTATTTCATGTTCCGATGGATCCATTCTCCAATTTTTTGAACCACAATGCTGCAATATCCGCCAAGTACAATGGAAAGCACCGGGCCATTACCTCCTCTGATGCTCCCAGCACTTCCATATGCCTCATATACTTCGTTAGATGAACCGTGGGGTCCGTTCTCCTGTCATACATGTCCAACGATGGCAACTTGAAATCCGGTGGGTTTCTAGCTTGTCTGATTGCCGGAGTAAAAGGACTCCTATTAATATCCTCTAGATCTTTGTTCACCAAACCGCCTCTCAAAGCTCGCCTAACCATCTCTGCCAACTTGTCATTGTCTCCAAGATGTAATCTTCGTTCATTACTTTCAACCTGCCCCCCGAGTTCACGAGGGAACTCTGGGATCTGCCCCCTTGACTGAGCGTTCACTCCTCTACTACTCCCAGGTTGCGCAGATGATCCTCTTTCTCTCTCCGAAATTGGATCAACGTTCTCCATGGGTGCGCCTCCTAATCCTGGTGCTATGCCGGGTGGTCCTGCTCCGTTCTGGACTCCATTGTCTTCTCTATTCTGTGCTCCAAGCTGTCCTATCTGTTGAAATAAATTCTGGATCAACCCCTCCTGTTTCTTCATCGTTGTCTCCATCTCGTCCCTAGTGATGAAGATTGAAGCTTGGTTTGCACCTGAAGAAGCCTCTTGACTTCCTTGATGTTCACTTCTCTCTGGCCTTTGTTTCTTACTTGTTTGTCTCGTCATAATTCCTCAAATCTAAACCTTCAAACTTTCTGAATCAACTTCTAATTGGTAGAACTCCTGAGTTCAATTCTCAGTGAAAGCACCAAAATGATTGCGCCAAAAATGGTCACAAACACCCAATACCGTGAAAGCACCCGTTTATCAACACAGATCAGTAATAATTAACACAGAACTCAGATCTAAGCAACAACAATCACAATAATTCACAAATAACAATCACAAACACATGATCTATAGTGGTTCGGCGATCGTGCCTACGTCCACTTTGAAGTTGGTGACTTTATTGATATTCTCTTGATGATTTCAATCGATTACAGCGAATTACAACTGATGATAGCTTTTAGATCTGATTACAACAGCGATAATGAAGTATGAAATTGAATCCGGCAGAGTCCTGTCGTTCGATGGCGGAAGATCCCCCTTTCTGAAGGCTCTAGGGTGCTATTTATAGGCGTTGGAGGCCCAGATCACGCTCAAACTTCGGGAGACTTTTTCTGGCACGTGAGTGGGCCCACGCGACCGACCCCACCAAGTTTCGACTCGATCTGAGATCGATTCGAAGTGATTTCGAATCCATCAAGAAATGGTCCAATCGAGCTGAAACTTGGCAGGAACAATCTTTACCTTGTATGGAAGCTACTGTGAAAATTTCGTCGCATTTGGATTAGTTGTTTAGGAGATATGATCGATTCAAGTTGTGGTTTTTCGTGAGGGCTTTTCTGTTCGAATCGATCACTTCGAACCCATGAGTTCGAATCGATGGATGCACGTGGTTCTGTAGTGACGTGGCGCGCGTCCTTCGAGTCGATCCGGTCTTCTCTCCGGGTTGAACGCTTCGCACCCATGTTCTTCGCCTCGTTTGTAGCGAGGGACGTTGCATAGTTCGATTCGATAACAACTGCACTTGATCGATTCGAACTAATGCTTCTTTATGGATACGGAGTCGAGCGAACTAGTGCCTGAAGATGGATTCGAGGATGATCGACACGAAGCAGCGCTTGGATTCGAACTCGATCGATTCGAAGAACAAGGTGGCTAATGGATTCGAACTTGACAGGCAGTTGGATTCGAAGTGAGCATCTCCCCAACCTCTTGATGGGTTAGAACGACATACTTTGGCTAACTTGCATCGATCGTATCTCGTTCATACGAACTCCGATTAACCTGAAATTTGAAACACTGGCTTTCATGGATTTGCTTGTCATGTCTTATCAATTGTAGCCTGATCCGGGCTCGGACAAAATTCATCGATATCCACAGCGACGAGAAGTACAACCAATTTCTAAGATGAACTGTCTTTCGTTTTGGATCGATCTTTTGGTATCACGGCTTTGCCAAAAAGCGGGATAACAGTGATTTCATAGTTATTCCTCCAACAATATTTGTTGAATACGGGAATTGATATTGAGTGGAATTAGATGATTTCCATAAATTCTACTCACTTTATATTTACTGGTTTTGAGATTAACATCCTAGATAACATGGTTTTAACTTAATCAAAATTTTGATTTTTGAATTAAGAAATCTGTAATGACCCATAAATTTTAATAAATAAATTGGATAATTTAATTGGATCTTTGAAATTTAATTTAGAAAGAAATAAATTTTTTATAATTTATAATGTAACAACCCGATATTTTCAGCCATTCACGGCCGCACATGTCGGACTTGAATTGCTCGAAATACCGCATTGTAAATAAATTTGGAGCAAATGAAATACAATCACAGAATCACAGACATAGAACAAACAGAATACCTCACGGCGGAATCTAAAATACATAGTAGTTCATGAAGCTACTACAGCAGAGTCTCAAACCAAATACATAATACAGTCTGAAAACAACATAATAGAAATCCCAAATACATAGAAGTTCACTAATACATGAGATAAACTAGAACAGATGAAACAGAGAGTAGATATAAATGTAGATAAGCAGAAACTCCAGCAAAGAACAGCTCCAGAAAGAGAATCCAAAGCTGTGAATACTCAGGCTGACCCGAGCGTAAAGTAGAACACAAAACACTCGAGTCAGGACAATATATACTTATATAATGTAAACCAACTCAAGTGAACTGTAGTAGAAATACACAATAACTTAAAGGATGCTTGGGATCGCCCATCCTTTAAGAATCAGTTAAACTATAAATTAAATACATCCCGTGGTTAAAATTTCAAAATGGTATTTTATACTGCAAAATCAAATATCATTTCAAAATTCAATATCATTCAAAATCCATTTCAAAATATCAAAAATATAATATCTTCCAAACCATATTCATTTTTATTTAATTTAAATACCATTACAAAACACATTTCAAAATAGTTTATATTTTGAAACATATTACTTCCTTTTTACATCATAAAATGAAGTTATTATATTTAATAATTAAAATATTAAATTTCCAAAATTTTAGTCTTTCAAAATTCGTTTATTCACTTAATTTATTGAAACAGATGGAAATTCAACTTTCGCAGCATTTAGAAATTGCTACAGAAAGTTACATTCAAAACAGTTCAATTTAACAAAAGATAACATTTAAAAATGCTATAATAGAGTTACATCGGTTTCAATAAAACTTAGTTAAATTCGACAATTATAACATTTACAAAAATGCTCTAATAGCCTTTAATTAAACTTAGCCATTTGGTTCATTATTATCCACTACAGCATTTACAAATACTGTATTATCATTTACATTAGAATTAATAGCATTTTAGAAATGCGGTTAATTAACTTCAAATATTAAGTATAATTTCACAAACAATTACATTTTTTATTTATATCATTTTTAATTTATAAAATCATATAATTTCACTTTTAAAACAATCATTCAAATACCCTTATATTCATGATTTTATAAAGTTAAATCTCCATTCAAAAATCAAGATTTAATGATAATTCACTTATTAAATTCCAACATTAAATTTAAATTCATTAAATTAAATTTAAATTAACACT
Organism: Allium cepa; assembly: GCA_030765085.1. Classification (NCBI taxonomy): domain Eukaryota; kingdom Viridiplantae; phylum Streptophyta; class Magnoliopsida; order Asparagales; family Amaryllidaceae; genus Allium; species Allium cepa. The sequence goes on from CM060931.1 coordinate 451,126,831, forward strand.
TAAGTTTAAATTTCAAATATAACTTAATTTCATTTTTGTTTACTTAACTTAAAAATTCACTTTTAAGCCAAATTCACAGATTTCCAAATTTTGTTATATTTCAAAATTTCAACTTAAATATTCATTCATTTCACATTTTAACTTTATTCAAAAATAATTAATATATTATAAAAATCATTCTTAGTTCATTTAATTCAAAATATCATAAATTTATCATATTGTAATATTTAATTTAAATTCCATTTATCACTAAATTATAATTTCCAAAATAACTTACATTTCAGATTTCCTAACTTTACCATTTATTTATTTCACTTATAAATTTTCAGAAAATCAATAATGCTTTACAAAAATCAATTCTAATCAAATTTAAATAAAAATATTATAATATTTAAATTTCTAAAATATTTTAAATTTTTTTAGAAAAACATATTTTAACAACGGGTCTGTATTTCATTTTCTAGCCTAGGTAAAGTGATACGGGTAATATATCATTTCAACACGTAATTTACAAAGAAAACCCGGGTTTGATCATTTCAGACCCGCAATCCCAAGTAAATGAAAATAATTGAAAATCATTCAGGCCTATCATTTCAGCCCATAACGATTTTCTCCTATTCTAAAGTCCGTTCGGGTATGTATCATTTCAACCCATAGTGATTCTAGTCTACAGGGAACTTGCAGTGTGATAAACTGATGAAAATAACATAATAGCATGAAATAACAGTAACATACGGTATAACAAGTGTAAATATAGGTGTGAACTTCATATGAATATAATATAGATGTTATAACAGGATGATATGCATTTACAGATTCAGGTGATGTCAGTTTATCACTACATAAGTACATATTAGTCTGGTGAGATTTACTCACCTGTTCAAAGCTAGAGTCGCTACCAAAGCAACAATACTGACACTACGAAGGCACGACAACACTACTACAATTTTGAGAGTGGAGAGTCAAAGCTATAGCCCTTGAAACATTTAAACAAAACAATACGATATACATGAATAAACACTTCACATATATTTAAATAACTTATATATACAAGCACAAATCAAATCCAAACCAATTGCACTAGCCTTCAACCTCATATGCTTCAGAAATGGGCTGCAAAAGCACCATAATGGGATGGTTTTGGATCAGGTTTTGGGTTCAACAAGTCGGCCATACATAGGAAAAGATGATGCAAAAGGTATGTGTGCATGAAACTACAACTACAAGGCAACACAAGTGGATTCAAGGCAACATAAGTCACGACCACAAACAAATATGGGGATGACAAGGTCTGGTAGGGTCAGCTACAGGTGTGGAAGAGGTGTATGGGTCAACTATGGCTGGTGGTGGCGGTGTATGGGTCGGCCAAGGAGGAGTTTGAGGGGGGTGAAGGCAAAGAAGCTAGGCTATGCACATTTTCAAGGTGGATATTGCAATTTTGATGGAGTTTGATCAACTAGTGGTGCATGGCCATCGATGGGCAGTGGGCTGGAGGTGGTGGAAGCCTAATGTGGTGGTGGTGGAGGTGGCCATGGTGAAGGAGGAGCAAGGGCTGAGCAAAATAGGTGTAGGCAAGTGCACAAAATCAACATAAACAAGCAGAAAAACAATGGAAAAGGAAATAAAATTTACCAAACTTTTTCCCAAAGAGAATGGCCGATTTTTTTTCCAGATTTGAGGAGAAAACATTCACGTGAAATGTTATGGGAGTGGTCAGCTGAAGAAAATGAGTTAAGGCAGCCAATTGAATGAAAAGTGATGGTAGAAATGTGAAAAGGTGTGAATACAAAAAGACATAAGCAAATCAATGGTCACAACTCTTCAGATTTCTCCTATTTCTTTTGGAATTTTTTTATAACTGAAATATATTTATAAATACAGATAAAAACATGAAAATTTAGTAAATAAACAAAAATAAATAAATAAATATTAATTAAATATAATTAGATTAAGAAAATAGCTTAAAAATACAAACTAGTCTTGGAAATATGAAAATAAATGGAACAAACTTCGGAAAATTTCTATGTACTTGAAAATATTTATAAATGAAGGTAAGAACATAAAAATAAAACGCATACATAAAAATGAATAAATAAATTTTAATTAAATATAATTTAATGAAGAAAATAGCAGAAAAATGAAAACTAGCCTTTATAAATAGAAAACAAATTCAATAAATGTTTGGAAAAATTCAAACATCACTTTAAAAATATTTAAAAGACAAAAAATATATAATATAACATATTACACATATATATAAAAATTAAAATATTTTTTATATAAATTAAAATAGACAATTTTTTATTAAATAAATCAATTTACGTACAATATTGTAAAAAGCATAACTTTCACAATATAAATCGGATTTCAACGAAACGAAAAGAAGTATTCTTAAATTTTAATATATTTTCATAATAAAAGATAAAATTTAAGAATTTAAATATTTAAATTTGAAATTTAAAAATCAAAGTTTGACCCATATTGACCAAAGTCAACATTTCAGGAAAATATTCAATTTATACCATTTGGAATTATAATTCGCATAATAATCAAAGTTTATATTTAAAATGAAATGTTTGAAATGAAACAAGTTTAAAAAAATCCAAAATGAAATAAAGTCAAAATTAAAATGTACATAAAAATCTAGGGTTGTTACACTCTCCCCCAATCAAATCTTTTCGTCCTCGAAAAGGAAGGAAGTGGAGAAACAACAAGAAAGAACAATAGGTTGGAATACATCCCGAAAAAAGGTAGGGAAAAAAAGATAGCTAGGAGGTAAACCAGGTTGAAAGACAAGGATGAACCATTATTTGAACCATTATACATTTCAATTTAATTTTTTTTTAGTATGATGAATAGTCATTTGATTCAAATCTGATGGTTCAAAGTAAACAATATTTAAAACATTTTAAATTTTTAGAAGGGAAAATAAATGATCAAAATATTCTTTATATAATACTTCATCAAAATACTTTTATAACTCGATGTCTTAACAAGTTTATCCTCGTTCCTATAGATTCTGGTAGTGCGCTGATCAGGCGCAAAGCTAGACTTCTCCAGGTATTTAGTAGACTTGTTTCAACACCCAGTGAAAACACTAGAAAACTCTTTTAAAAAAACAGATATGGAAAGTACAATCCAAACAAATCAACCAAACCAAAACAGTTGTCTAACCATGGATCGCAGATACACAATGGTTACGTCTGGATCACCTAGGAAACAATCCGTATCCGCAAGCTTTCTCAGCCCTGCGAGTTACGCCATGATGACGAGTAGAATGCAGGATACACAATGGTTACGCCTGGATCCCCTAGGAAATAATCCGTATCAGGCCAGCTCAGCCAGGCATTTGCGCTACTAATGCGACCTACATAGAGTGTAGGATACACAATGGTTATGCCTGGATCGCCCAGGAAACAATCCGTACCCCCAGGCTAGCTCAGCCAGGCAGTTGCACTATGTAGTCGCGATCATAAGACCACGGGGATCGCCGTGGAATTCGATGGACACTCGAGTATCATATCCGGAAAACCCAAATCAAAGAGAGAGAATAATATCGATAGAATGAATCCACAGTGTGGCCACAAAGCGGATATCAAGCAGAAGGCACTTTCCATATCTTTACTTCGAAAACATGTATCATATAGTACCTTTCAAAATCACTTTCAAATATCATACTTATATAAAGTCCATTATATATGAGATTTCATTTAAAATCAAATACTTTTCAAAACAATAGTATATCAAATCACATTTATAAAGATTTCGATTATATAAGATTTCACTTTTCAAAATTGGGTACCTTTTCAAATCAACAGTTTTCAAATCAATAGTTTTCAAATCTACTACATACTTATACAAATCAATTTTATATAAGTTCGATAACTCCCAAATCAAAGTATTTAAATAATCAAGGTTCTCAATTTCAAACCATTTCAATATCAATTCAGCTTCAAAATCATATATGATTTTACCAAATCATTTCTTCCAAATTACATAAATTTAGTTTCAAAGTTTCTTAAACAATAGATTTAGAAAATAATCCAAATTTCCAAATCAACAAAATTTAGGTCAAATAAATTCATTTCCATTTCAAATATGTATTCACTTCCAAAATCATAATACTTTCAAAGTTATAAATCTTTTGAAACCAAATACTTGAAATCATTTCACTTTGAAAATCATAACATTTTGAAATCATACATTTGAAATCATAAAACATGCCCTTAATTCTTTACATTTCAAAATTTATTCAATTAAACCAAAATCTAAATTTCCAATTTTAATTCAATTCAAACCATCAGTTTCAATTTAGTTTTCCAACAAAACCATTTCAAATATTATCAAATTTCAAATATAGATTTGATTTACAAAATAAACTCTTAAATCTTAAATATGTTTCAAGGCTTAAATATACCATATTTCAAAACTAAATTTCATAATTTCGTATATCTCAAATTTTACTTCATTATTACTTAGTGTTGAAATATTTATTTCATAAATTCATTATTTTTAAATAAACTCATATTATAAGTAAGCCAAATATCCTTTCATACTAATACAAGCTTCAATTATTGATTTATCAAAATCAATGGTTTTCAAAATCATTTTATACTTACATAAAGTTTATCTTATATAAGGATCAAAATTTTCAAAAAAATAAATTTCGCTGCATGAATAGCCATATGGGATTGAACATCTTTGCTTACTAAAAGATTTTTAATTAAGAATAGTTTTGTATATAAAATATTTTTTATGAAAAATAGAATAAAACAGTTAGTTTAAGAAAAAGAAAAATGGTTTTGAAAAATGGTTTTAAATTTGATAGTGGTTTTTCATAAAAAAAAAATTCCAATTAAATTACAAAGATATCCAACCCAACAACTTTCAATTTCAGCGTCAAGTATACCAATGATATTAGGATATAAGATGTACATATGTCATTGTTTCGCAACATTACATTCGATCGCTCGCTCGATCACACAAGTTCGCTTTTGAACTAGTATTGTCTATTCGACTTCCCTAATGCGGACTTCGATATGGTTTCTTGACTAGAAGCCATCAGTCTCCTTGCATAGCTATATACTATGATAGAGAATTGTAGAATCAAGCCCAAAATCCATATCAAATATTCTCCATCAAGAATCAAATGAAAAATCCTAACACGAAATGGTGTAATTCACCTCGAACTTGTGTACTCAAACTTGGATCAAATTAATTATGCGAATAAAACAAGATACGTACAACTTATGTATCTATTCCAACTTGTTAAATAAATAGTTTTATAAAGATGTTACTAAGTTAAAACATTTAAAACCAAATTTTTCTCAAACATTTGAAGGCTAATTTTTATCCAAAACATTTCAAAACTAAATTTCGTATTAGTATAATTCAAAATAGTCTTATTTATTTACTTAACAAAACAGTTTCAACTTATACAAATCATATTATTTCATACTTGAAACATACAAACTAACTTATATTCTTTATCAAATACCTTATACTTTTCAAAAAAAATTAGCTTTGAAAAGTTAACCTTGATTTGGAAGTGCTCGAATCTTAAAATAGTCGAAGAAATCTTATTTTCAATCCAAGAGTTGGAAATCAACACTAAATGAGTAAATCAATTTCAAAAGTTAGGTTTCAAAATCTGAAACTCAAGGACTGAACACCGGCTTACTTTAAATCTTTTCAAATATATATATATATATATACAGATCTATCTTTCGAATATCAAACCATACTTCGAAATCTGAAATCAAAATTGGTTTACAAAATCACTCGCATAGCAAAGCTACTAGAGTGGCCTCTCCCTCACTCAGAAACTTGAAAATCAATGTCGATGATGCATGCATTCATCACCGAAATTATTTTCCAACGACATAAGTGAGTTCTTGACTTCAATTAACTTTGAAAAACTTCTTTGAAATTCCTTCGAAATCATTGAAATTCATTCGAATACATTTGAAACATTTCTTATTTGAAAAATATCTTTAAATCATATTATTATTATATATTTTCCAAAATCTTAAAACCGATTTCAAAACACCGGAATTCGATTCCTCGAAATTCAAATTCAAAACCCTTCAGTTATAAATCATTTTTGTATAAATCAAGTTCTTATAAAATTTTCAAAATTTAAAATTCTTTCGAAATTTCAAATTTTCATTTTTGAAAGGTATATAATCCTTATTGAAAACATTTCACTTTTATATATAAAAATATGGCCATCCTTAATAATTTCGATGTATGCACAATTTCAAAATACAACCAAACACAAATTTCCAAAGGATGATTCAAGGAAGGATTTCAAACAAACAAAGATTCAAAATTAGAGGAACTCTAATCAAATAGAATTCTAGTTCGAAGATAAACTCAAACGAAGATGAGATAATTTAATTACCAAATAGAGGATAGATAAGCCTATATAAATCGCGGGCGACCTTAACCGGTCAACCGAGACTTTAGAAATATAATCAATACGGAAATCTAAGGCAAATAGACCTTCGATCGCCAGAGACAGAATCCGGGTAGAGCAGGAGATGGATAGCATCGACATCCGAGGATACAGAAATCTCCAGTGAATCAATGCCAATTGTAAAGTAGTTTCACCCCTTTACAAATCATTCAAAGATTTACGGAATCACCGCTCTTTAGAGAGGTCATTCCAAAGTAGAGTTACGGAATGCTCCAAAATCAAAAGGAAAAATGGGGAAAACAAGACTGGATTCCAGAACAAGTGGGAGCGTTCCAAAGTTCAAGAAATCCTAATCGATAAGAATCCTAACCAAGAGATTTCAAACAAGGTGGATACAGAAGGAAAGAAGCTTAGAAAATCTTGATTTCAAAATAAGAAGATTTTTATACCAAAATAATCTTTGAAAATACTTTAAAAATCATTTGGAAATCAATTTATACTTTGAAAATACGTTCTCTCACAAAGAAAGGATTCTGAGATTGATTTCACTCATTCTAGGGTATTTCTACCCTATCTCTAATGAGTTTTTGCTCCGAAGGCTATGGTTTGTCCAAAACCAAAGCTCTGATACCAACTGTAACAACCCGATATTTTCGGCCATTCACAGCCGCACATGTCGGACTTGAATTGCTCGAAATACTGCATTGTAAATAAATTTGGAGCAAATGAAATACAATCACAGAATCACAGACATAGAACAAACAGAATACCTCGCAGTGGAATATAAAATACATAGTAGTTCATGAAGCTACTACAGCAGAGTCTCAAACCAAATACATAATACAGTCTGAAAACAAAATAACAGAAATCCCAAATACATAGAAGTTCACTAATACATGAGATAAACTAGAACAGATGAAACAGAGAGTAGATATAAATGTAGATAAGCAAAAACTCCAGCAAAGACCAGCTCCAGAAAGAGAATCCAAAGCTATGAATATTCAGGCTGACCCGAGCGTAAAGTAAAACACAAAACACTCGAGTCAGGACAATATATACTTATATAATGTAAACCAACTCAAGTGAACTGTAGTAGAAATACACAATAACTTAAAGGATGCTTGGGATCGCCTATCCCTTAAGAATCAGTTAAACTAAAAATTAAATACATCCCGTGGTCAAAATTTCAAAATGGTATTTTATACTTCAAAATCAAATATCATTTCAAAATTCAATATCATTCAAAATCCATTTCAAAATATCAAAAATATAATATCTTCCAAACCACATTCATTTTTATTTAATTTAAATACCATTACAAAACACATTTCAAAATTGTTCATATTTCGAAACATATTACTTCCTTTTTAAATCATAAAATGAAGTTATTATATTTAATAATTAAAATATTAAATTTCCAAAATTTTAGTCTTTCAAAATTCGTTTATTCACTTAATTTATTAAAACAGATGGAAATTCAACTTTCGCAGCATTTAGAAATTGCTACAGAAAGTTACATTCAAAACAGTTCAATTTAACAAAAGATAACATTTAAAAATGCTATAATAGAGTTGCATCTGTTTCAATAAAACTTAGTTAAATTCGACAATTATAACATTTACAAAAATGCTATAATAGCCTTTAATTAAACTTAGCCATTTGGTTCATTATTATCCACTACAGCATTTACAAATACTGTATTATCATTTACATTAGAATTAATAGCATTTTAGAAATGCGGTTAATTAACTTCAAATATTAAGTATAATTTCACAAACAATTACATTTTTTATTTAAATCATTTTTAACTTATAAAATCATATAATTTCACTTTTAAAACAATCGTTTAAATACCCTTATATTCATAATTTTATAAAGTTAAATCTCCATTCAAAAATCAAGATTTAATGATAATTCACTTATTAAATTCCAACATTAAATTTAAATTCATTAAATTAAATTTAAATTAACACTTAAGTTTAAATTTCAAATATAACTTAATTTCATTTTTATTTACTTAACTTAAAAATTCACTTTTAAGCCAAATTCACAGATTTCCAAATTTTGTTATATTTCAAAATTTCAACTTAAATATTCATTCATTTCACATTTTAACTTTATTCAAAAATCAATAATATATTATAAAAATCATTCTTAGTTCATTTAATTCAAAATTTCATAAATTTATCATATTGTAATATTTAATTTAAATTCCATTTATCACTAAATTATAATTTCCAAAATAACTTACATTTCAGATTTCCTAACTTTACCATTTATTTATTTCACTTATAAATTTTCAGAAAATCAATAATGCTTTACAAAAATCATTTTTAATCAAATTTAAATCAAAATATTATAATATTTACATTTCTAAAATATTTTTAAAATTTTTAGAAAAACATATTTTAACAACGGGTCTGTATTTCATTTTCTAGCCTAGGTAAAGTGATACGGGTAATATATCATTTCAACCCGTAATTTACCAAGAAAACCCGGGTTTGATCATTTCAAACCTGCAATCCCAAGTAAATGAAAATAATTGAAAATCATTCAGGCCTATCATTTCAGCCCATAACGATTTTCTCCTATTCTAAAGTCCGTTCGGGTATGTGTCATTTCAACCCATAGTGATTCTAGTCTACAGGGAACTTGCAGTGTGATAAACTGATGAAAATAACATAATAGCATGAAATAACAGTAACATACGGTATAACAAGTGTAAATATAGGTGTGAACTTCATATGAATATAATATAGCAGTTATAACAGGATGATATGCATTTACAGATTCAGGTGATGTCAGTTTATCACTACATAAGTACATATTAGTCTGGTGAGATTTACTCACCTGCTCAAAGCGGGAGATCGCTACCAAAGCAACAATACTGACACTACGAAGGCACGACAACACTACTACAATTTTGAGAGTGGAGAGTCAAAGTTATACACCTTGAAACATTTAAACAAAACAATACAATATACATGAATAAACACTTCACATATATTTAAATAACTTCTATATACAAGCACAAATCAAATCCAAACCAATTGCACTTGCCTTCAACCTCATACGCTTCAGCAATGGGCTGCAAAAGCACTACAATGGGATGGTTTTGGATCAGTTTTGGATCAGTTTTTGGGTTCAACAAGTCGGCCATACGTAGGAAAAGATGATGCTAAAGGTATGTGTGCATGAAACTACAACTACAAGGCAACACAAGTGGATTCAAGGCAACATAAGTCACGACCACAAGCAAATATGGGGATGGCAAGGTCTGGTAGGGTCAGCTACAGGTGTGGCATAGGTGTATGGGTCAACTATGGCAGGTGGTGGCGGTGTATGGGTCGGCTAAGGAGGAGTTTGAGGGGGGTGAAGGCAAAGAAGCTAGGCTATGCACATTTTCAAGGTGGATATTGCAATTTTGGTGGAGTTTGATCAACTAGTGGTGCATGGCCATGGTGGAAGCTTGATGTGGTGGTGGTGGAGATGGCCATGGTGAAGGAGGAGCAAGGGCTGAGCAAAATAGGTGAAGGCAAGTGCACAAAATCAACATAAACAAGCAGAAAAACAATGGAAAAGGAAATAAAATTTACCAAACTTTTTCCCAAAGAGAATGGCCGATTTTTTTTTCAGATTTGAGGAGAAAACATTCACGTGAAATGTTATGGGTGTGGTCAGCTGAAGAGAATGAGTTAAGGCAGCCAATTGAATGAAAAGTGATGGCAGAAATGTGAAAAGGTGTGAATACAGAAGGACATAAGCAAATCAATGGTCACAACTCTTCAGATTTCTCTTATTTCTTTTGGAATTTTTTTATAACTGAAATATATTTATAAATACAGATAAAAACATGAAAATTTAGTAAATAAACAAAAATAAATAAATAAATAAATATTAATTAAATATAATTAGATTAAGAAAATAGCTTAAAAATACAAATTAGTCTTGGAAATATGAAAATAAATGGAACAAACTTCGGAAAATTTCTATATACTTGAAAATATTTATAAATAAAGGTAAGAACATAAAAATAAAATGCATACATAAAAATGAATAAATAAATTTTAATTGAATATAATTTAATGAAGAAAATAGCAGAAAAATGAAAACTAGCCTTTAAAAATAGAAAACAAATTCAATAAATTTTTGGAAAAATTCAAACATCACTTTAAAAATATTTAAAAGACAAAAAATATATAATATAACATATTACACATATATATAAAAATTAAAATATTTTTTATATAAATTAAAGTAGACAATTTTTTATTAAATAAATTAATTTACGTACAATATTGTAAAAAGCATAACTTTCACAATATAAATCGGATTTCAACAAAACGAAAAGCAGTATTCTTAAATTTTAATATATTTTCATAATAAAAGATAAAATTTAAGAATTTAAATATTTAAATTTGAAATTTAAAAATCAAAGTTTGACCCAAATTGACTAAAGTCAACATTTCAGGAAAATATTCAATTTATACCATTTGGAATTATAATTCACATAATAATCAAAGTTTATATTTAAAAATGAAATGTTTGAAATGAAACAAGTTTAAAAAAATTCAAAATGAAACAAAGTCTAAATTAAAATATACATAAAAATCTAGGGTTGTTACATATAACGAAATGAATGCTAAAAAGAAGTGTAGCAATGGTAATTTAAAAGTTAATTATTGATAATTGGAGTGAAATCCCAATAAAGAAATAGTGTTAATTGTTGCACTTGAGTATAAAAATTTTAAATAAGTAATTAAAGGTAAGCCTTTAATTAACCAGTGCAATAATATATTGATTGATAGTAACTACTTGTAAATTTAGGCAATAATGTTAATGCAAGGTACACAATACTAATTTAAGTTAATAATAAATGAATGGAAGGAAAATCCAATTTACGAAAATAAATTTAAATGTTAGGACTTAATTATAAATGCAAATTAAGTAAATAAATGTAAGTCTTGTATGAATATATGAATTAATGTCTAATTTAGGGTAATAGGATGAATTCATATGATGTAAATAATTATAATAAATAATGAAATTACAATAAATCTGAATTTAATGTTACATTAATTTAAATTTGGGTAAAAATTGGAATAACGTAAATTTTATTCAGTGTTATGACAATTAGTCGAACAGAACATAAACTTAAGTGTAAATTTAAGGAATGGAAATAAAGTTGTATTAATGTAAAACTTAATAAATGGAAATTTGAAAGGAAAGGTCAGGTGAGATATTGGAATCTGTCGTAATTGGTTATGAGGTTGAAATATAAGAAACGAATGTAATTACTTCATTAGCTAATGGAATAATAATAGTATAGTTAATGGTAATTAAATAAAAGCAGAAGTATTTAAGAATTGTAACCGAAAGGGTGAATGTAATAATGAAATAAATAGGATTGTAAATTTATTCATAGTGTAGTAATCGATATAATGTAAAGTATGGACCCAAGTAAATGAATAAATTTACAATGTTAAGCAAATTAGCATGTATATTGGTAAAAATAATAAAAATGGAAATAGGGTAGTTAATACAAAGGAAAGATGAAAATTTGAGCGTACTAATGTAATAAAGGGTAAAACAAATGTTATCTTTGTTTATTGAATAATAATTGGTTTGATTAAAAGGATTGAAGTTAAATCAAGTAAATTTATAATTTCTGAATTTATGGAAATGGAAGTTAAACACTAAATTTGGAAAATTTATGTGTGCATTAATTTATAATGGGATGTAAGTGGTAAATTAATAATATAAAATGTTGACTTACTACTAAACTAGTGTATAATGAATGGAAATGAAATAAATTAGCGTTATAGAACTGATGGTAGCATTTGTTGGAAGCAATAAACTTATAAATGAAATAAAAAAAGTTAATGGTATCAATTAGTACGTGTTACATATTTATTCAGCCTATTAAATTGAATTTGAAATCAAATTGTGCAAATTAATGAGATTAATTACTACGTTGGTTGAAATTAGATGAAATTGGAAATTTGTAACGCGCTAAGATGAAAATCATGATAATTATACCATAAGATGGAAATGATAGAATAATAAATGGAAAGCAAATTAAATTAAATTATTGGAAACTTAATTTATAATTGTTGAATTTAATGAAATTAAAGAATTTATAAATTTTAAATCGACAGTTAAATTTGTTTACATTAATGTAAATGTTTAAGGAATTAAAAATGATAAGAATTGTCGATTATAAGATTTAAATTGAAAGTTTGATTTAAGGAATTAATTAATTTTTAATTTATTTAATTAACTAGAAAAATAGCCATTTGGCCACTGACTCGGATTTCGAAGAAACAAGTTTCATCGGATCTATAATGGTGAATAATTGTAGGATTTCAAGTTTCGTAGCGATCAGACTTGTCGTTTGATCGTACGAACGTGAAACGTCGTGAAATCAATGAAATTGAAATCAATTGAAATCAATTTGAAAAACGTTGATTTGAGCATAACTTCTTCATACGATGGAATTTGGAGTTGAAACCTTTTCCATTGCATTTAAAACATTTTAAAACATCTATTTTGATATATGGGTTGACCAAATTTCGTTCCGGAGTCGAAACGGGCTTGTTGGGCCACTTTGTCGTTAGCGCGTATATTCAAATCGAGTCCGTCTATTCAAATTTCAACCTTGCCTATAAATACTCTATTATAAACCCTAATTCCCTTCATTCTCATTTGTCTATGCGTACTATTTCTTTCACCTCCTTAGTTCAATGGCTGACAAACACCTAATTCCAATTGAAATTCAAAATCAAAGCCAAATTTCAAACTCCACAAAATATAGCAAATTATATATGGATTCGAAGCTCTCGAAGAGCGTAACTCAGATTTATAATTTTTTTTCAATTCAAGGTTCAATGTGGCTAGGAATCGAGCAAACATTCTCGGCCGTTCATCGTGCGTCGATGAACAGTGTCAGATCGTCAATTCCTTTCTGGGTTTTGTAGAGATTCCTGTGCGCTATCCATCGGTATGGTTCATAAGAGGACTAGACGGCTGGATCGTCGGCAAATCAGGGTTTAGGTTTCAATTTTTGGGTATGAAGACGGCTTCGTGGTGGTCGTACACGGTTCGAGGCATGGCTTCGTTGGCGATGGGGTCGTGTCCCTTGCTAGCGGCGTGTGTCTCTGGTGGCGGCACGATACATGAAGTCGCGATATTGTTTTCTGTGTTCGTGCTAGGGTTCGTTCACTGTGCGTGTGCTAGTGATGAAGATGATTGACATGGCAAGTATAACTCTAATTATTTTATTTTAATAATTTATATTCCAAATGTTTTAATAAGCATAACTTTTACATACAAGCTCGGATTTGGGCGCAATTTCTTACGTTGGGATCGTATTAGAATTCCGGACATTGTGGCGCTGGTGTGACGACCCGTAATTTTCAAGCATTTAAAATCGGAATATTTAATTGATTTTAAATATTCAATATAGTAATTTTAACTTGAATTTCGAATATCACCATTTATTTGATAATTTAAACTATTGAAATAAATAATTCGAAGTTGGGTAACTTGTTGAATCAAGAATTTTTAAGCCTGTTAAAAATAACTTGAAGGCTTGAAACATTTATATTGATAATACTGGGGATAATAGAAGTCGAAAAATTGAAATTAACAGTGATTTGTTCAGTTTCGAAAATTTATATCGTTTAAACTGAATTTGAAAATAGCCTTCCGAGGCGCAGTCTCGGAATCCGACGAAATCAGTTCCATTGGATCCGTAATGTTGATTTATTATCGGATTCCAAATTTCGTTTTGATCGGAATTAGCGTGTGAGTATACGAAATATTAACGTGCTAGGGATTTAATTGATAATAAACTAATAAAATTTAATTTAATTAATTAGGCTTCCTCTATACGCCATCCTTATTCATTCCTCAGCACGCTTCTTTTATCTTCCAGCATACACCATCGTTCATCACTTTTTATCAAAACCCTTCTTCCTTAATAAAAAAAAAAAAAGAAGAAGAAGAAGATAGTTCGTTTATTGATTTAAATGGACGAGCTTCCTCTGAAAGAAATCGAGCCATATTCTTTTCCCCTTTCCATTTCACGAAGTCGAAAACAAAAACCCCCGTCCCCCTTTTTTCCCCATCCTTCATACGAATTCAATTCATATAAAAAATAAAAATAAAAATCGAACGAAATTCTCAGATTTAAGTCGAAATATAATGCCTAGCCTCCTTCGTCCTTGAAGTGGTTCGAGTATTTCTGCTTCATCACCTCAACTCGATTAGGGGTCGCATCAGTTGTCTGGCACTTGGAGGAGGCTGCGATCGAGGTTAGAGTTAGATGTGGGGGCGGCGATCGTTGTTCGATCGAGAGGAAGCTTTTCTATTCAGGTTGGAGGGCTCGGCGAACTCGGGGTTGCCGCAGATGGGCGTGTGCGTAGGGTCAATTGGGGGTTTTGGTGGGTCTCTGTTCGGCAGATTAGGTAACGCATTCTTTAAATTATCTTAATATGTATATATTGTCTAAGCGAGAAAATAGAATAAATTTTTGCAATAGGAATTTATTTAGATTATTTACTGAAATATTCTGGAAGTATATTGAGATTTTAGATGTGGTTATGAATCATTTTAGTAAGCTGAAATTAAAAATTTTAGGAAATCAGATTTTGACCTATATATAAATAAATTTAAATAAAAGGGTATATGTAGTTTCAGAACAATAAATTAATATACATATATACCTGTTTTAAAGTTGCTAGTTTATTTTTAAACAATGGATTTAGCGATTAACTTGTTTATTTAACATACTTAAATATTTCAGTTACCAAATGGTTTAAAGGAAAATTGTATAAATTAAATAATTTGTTAACTAAATGGAAATTAATTGTTCAATTAGCTAAAGTATTAATAAATGATATCAATATTTATTCAAGGTCTGAATTTGTGAAGAAACAAGTCGAGATTGGATTGGGATTACGAAATTAAAGCAAAGGTGAGTTAATCTCACTCAGTTTAAATTTTAAATGATAAAATTTAAATAATTGTTTGGATGGTTGAATTGGCCGATGTGATATAATATGATATTTTGTAATTGGTATACTATATTGTGCTAACGTCTGTGGATGCAGGGAAAACAGGTTGGAGGGATCCAACTGGATCCCTCAACATTTATTTAAAATTATTTAATTTTTCTCTGCTGTGAATATTGACATTCTATAATGAGTTATATTGAAATATTGAATGTTATGGTTGATCGGATATATTTGTGGTATAATGAATTACCAAAATTATATGGATTGAATTTTTGGAAAGAAAATAAAAGAAATGAATTTGTAAGTAAAGTAATTATAGGAAATCTGAATAAATTAAGAGTGAATTGAGAAAAATAGAAGTAATATGAAAATAAAAATAAATGACTTCGAGAATGAAGAGAAAGAATTTTGAATAAAATGAAATTGATGAATTGTAAACTTAAGTTATATCAATTAAAGAAATAAAGAATTATTCTAAAATTCAGGGTTTAAATTTAATTAAAAGAATAAAGAAGTAATTAAGAAATCTAAAAAAAAAAATTGGAATTTTTAGTTAAAGTATTCTTAAATTATAATCAAGAAATGAAATCTGAAATTAATAGATTCTGAATTAAAAGGAAATAAGTTGGAAATCAATTTGGGAAAATTGATTTAAGTGATTGAATTTGAAATTCTCCCTGGATAACCAAGTACGTTTTCAAAGTAAACTTTATATAAGTAAAAAAAAAATTAAAAGTTGTTTAAAAGCAAGTGTTGGAAAATTTCTTATTTCTAATATTTAAGTTCTTAAGGAAGTATTTTCTCTTTATCTATTATAGTAGTAATTATTCAAAGAATATCTTAATATTATGTTTTTAAAAGTATAAATCTAGTTTTATATTTATTAAGTAACCTTATTTTCAAATATTCATTCAATATGTGTTTTTAACAAATTATTGAAATAGTTTAATTTAAATGTTTTTAAAGTATATATTTCAAAGTAAAGTGTTTTAAATCTAGTTTTGTACTTGGTGATTTCAGAGAAGATAGAAAATATTTGGGAAAGTTGATTCTGAAAAGAATGAGGGATTTGAAACTGTTTTCAAAGGATTGGAAATAGAAATATATCTTGTGAAGATATTTTTGGAGATTAATAAATAATTTGG
Source organism: Allium cepa (assembly GCA_030765085.1). Taxonomy (NCBI): domain Eukaryota; kingdom Viridiplantae; phylum Streptophyta; class Magnoliopsida; order Asparagales; family Amaryllidaceae; genus Allium; species Allium cepa. The sequence goes on from CM060931.1 coordinate 451,143,411, forward strand.
AAATTTATTTATTGGTTGATGGTTGTTTTGTGAATATAATTGATAGTTAAATAACCGACTATCAATATTGGACAATGCGTTGATCGTTTCGAAGAGACCGGGATCGAGAATTATTTCTCGAAAACCACTTTGATCCGATTTGTACGTTTCGTGCGAAAAACGTGTTTGGAGTTGAAGATGGAGCAGTGAAGTGCAAGGGCTAATCGCTACTAATCCTGAGGATATTTCCAAAATGGATGTAGTAGGAATAGTGCCTTCGGTTCCGTTCGAACCCGGGACGGACTTGTATGGACGAATGCTTGCGAAACATCGTCAGGTGGGCGATGGGCATTCTAAGTGAAACGTTCTAAAAGGTAACGCTTAGCCTCAAGCTTCATCAAATGGGAATGACTGAAAATCAGGGGATATGCAGCAAGGTTAGGTGGGTCATGCCCAAGCAGGACAAGATAATTCCCCTGTCTAGATGTCCCTTTTTATATATTTCGGCTTAGTGGGTGGTTGGTCGCGCCAACCACGGGGTTTATCTTGTTCGGGACTGTTCAGTAAGGAATGGTTCCGGCCTTGTGTTGCAGGGGATGAAGGGAGTAATCCTCGGTACGGTGATCTAGGCCCCGTACTGTGACAGGTGGTACCCCAATGCCTAGTCATTGTTGGAAATCCATTCTCCCTACGAGCCTTGTACGAGTTTTGTTTGTATTACCCACTTTTGTGGCTAGTGCTGGAATTTAATGAATGTAACCATTTCGGCTATTTTATAAGTATTTGTATATAGACCCTATTATAATATCAGAGGATTTCTATAAAAATTATTTTAGCTATCGTAAGGTAAAAACCCGACATGTTTATTTGTGGCGTGGTCTTACGAGATGCTTTTGTTTTCAAAGGATTTTGAAACTTTAATAATCAATTGGGTGTGATTTTCTCACGCTGGTATCCCAGACTGACTCGGGTGTTATTTAACTATAATGCTCGGGTCAGACCGAGTATTATAGAATACAGGTTATGATGCTGTGGAGCTCAGGAGACGAGCTGGATGACGATACGTATTCTCGTACTTGTATATACATATATTTCCGCTGTTGAGTTGTTGTGTACCCATTGGATGTTATTGATATGAGCTGTGACTGATGTACTCTGATGATGTAATATATGTAAACTGATATACTTGATTTTGAGTAAAGATTACTTATTCTCTATTATATTTTATTCCACTGCGATGGTTAGATTCTGATGTTGGTTTTGTTTTCACTTCTTCTACCTCTTCTTCTTAAGCCCTAATGGTTCGTATTTCTGTACAACTTGAGTTGATTTAGGTAGAATAGTGTTGACTCAAGGGGTACGGATTTGCGGGCCGTTACACTTGGTATCAGAGCTTAGGTTGGTGATAACCTTGGCTCTGGTGGGAATTACTCATAAATTAGAGTCCGTAATACTCTATAATGAGTTTGAGCGTATTAATAGATATGAGCGCGTATTTGTTAGTGAATATAAAATGGTTTTATATTGTGTTGATTGGTTTATTGAGTGGTATATGAACCTTCGTCGGCACAGCCTCGAAAACTGTATCGAAGGGGTTTCTAAACACTTGAATAGAACAATTGACACAATATTGTTTTAAATGTGGGTGAATGAAATAATTTTACCCAAAATATATTTTGATATAAAAGAAATATTTTCTTAAATTATACATTATTTGGATGTTTGGATGATAATATTTTGAACAAATAAGATAATAAAAAAAATGAAATTTCAATTACAAATTGAAAATATAACCAAAGATTAAGAAAATAAATTCAAGTAATAAATGAAATTTATAAATATGAATTATAAAGGTAATTTATAAATTGAAATAAAAACCAAATGAGAATTTGTATGAACATAAACTATGCAAATGAATTATACTTAAATTTGATTTAAGCAGGATTTGAAAGTTTAAAATCCCGAGAATTTGGAAGTGTTTTGAAGATAAATGATAGCATTGTTTGGAAGATATTTCTGAATGGAAATCTGTTTTAAATGGATTTTGAAAGTAATATAGCATTGAAATCACTTGGATTATTGGAAAATAATTCTGATGATGACGGCCGCATCATCAGTATTCGTTTTCGAATTTCTAAGTGAAGAATTGCTACCAAATTAATTTGTTTAGGAGAGCAAATGTTTTTGAAAATTTCAAAGGAAATTTGTTGGGAATAAAACCAGGATTGGTTAAAAAAAAAATTGAGAAGTGTGATTTGGGATATTGGAGATTTCAAAATGATTTGAAGACAAAAGCCGAGTGTATAAAATTCTGATGAGATAAGTTGTAAGCTTATAAATTGGGATGATTTTTAAATCAGAAATGGAATATAAGCTTTGAATGTTGGAACTTAAATTTTAAAGAAAAGTTAAAAATGGAATTAACTTGGATTTGGAAATAAAGATTTGATTGGATTGAGATTGAGATTGATTGAATAAGTTGAAATCGAATTTGATTAAATAAATCTGAGTTAAAATTAAATTGAAAATGGAATACAATGCCCAAAATCAATATTTTGATAAATTGAAAAATGAAATGAGGATCCAAACTTGAAGTATAAAATAAATATTGAACTTAAGAAAATTAAATGGAGTGATATTTTGAATAAAAATTTCAAATGTTGGATTATGAATAATGGGAGAACTAATTGGAAATAAATTAGTTAATGAAATTAAATTGTGAGTTTATGATGAGGTTTGAAAATAAAACTCAAGTTATAATTAAATTCGACTTACATTGTCGATGAAGAAAATATAATGGAAAGTGGCCTTGCAATTAATTAATTGATTTGTGAACCAAATTGCAATGTAAGTTAATAAATTGGATGGTAAGTTAAAATGTAAATAGTGAAATCAGAACTTGAGTTATTAATTAAAATTTAACTTGAAGTGTTAACAAATTAAAAATAATTGGGAATGTATCGAAAAAAAAAATGGATCTGGATTTAAAATAGTAATGGTATGAATTGCAAATAAAATCCAAATATGTGGAAATAAATTGGATATGGCTCTGTAATAAATTGAGTCAAGCTGAGTATAAAAGAGAAAATATACTTGTAAGATGGAAATGAGCTTAAGTATAAAATTCGAATAAATTGAAGTAAATTGACTTAAGCTAAATGAATGGAGGAGAGTTGAATTGAATTCAACTGGAACCAAGTTTAATGATATTGGGTTGGATTGAAATTAAGTGAAAATAAATTGTTAATCGAAATAAAATTCGATGAGTATTAGCTAATATTAATGGAATGAAATTCCAGAATAAATAATTGTAAACCATTTAAAATTATTAAGGGATTGAAATAACTTGAGACAATAAGGAAAATAGAATGTTTCAAGTTTATTAGAATGGTTTAAGTGAATGTGGATAAATTAATATTATTGAATAAATATAAATGGATGGAATAAATAAGTATCAAATGAAATGTGATTTAAATAAAGTTGAGAAATGGTTATTAAATGAAATATCTTGGATTATTTTTGAGCTAAATAAAGTAGTTCGAAATAAACAAATATGGAATGAAATGTAAATAAATGAATTGTAAATAAAATTTAAATGGAATGTGTCGAGCTAAATAAATGATTGTGAATGGATTAAAATAAAAGGGACGATTAATTGGTAAATAAGATGAACTTAAATTGTTAATGGTTTTGAATGGAACTTGTTTGAATAGTGGAACTAGTTGGGTTAATAAATGAAATACGAGTGAATAGATTCAAATTTAAAATGCAATGAGAATGAGAATATGTGGATTGTGAATAAATCCGAAATGGAATTGAACTAAGTGTAAGTTGAGTTGGAGTTAATTTAAATTGATTATAGAACTCAAGTGCTTATTTATTCACATAAATCTCGTCGAATTTCATAGAATAAATTGTTATTGGATATAAATGGAAGTAATTAAATTCTATAAATGGATAGAAGTAAAATAAATTGATTTTGTAAGCAATTGAATTAAATGTGAGTTCAATTTGTTTAAGAATAAATTAAAAGTAAGCAATTGAATTCTAAACCATTCAAATTGATGGAATTGTATACGAATGAATCGAAAACCATCCGAATTGAGTGAAAATGGTTATAAATAAATTGGAACAGTTGAATTAGCATGGAAACTATATAAATTGCTTACTGAAAAATGTTTGGTATGAGTTTCTTTCAGAATTCATATGTTTTAACTATTATAAAAAAGTGGAATATAGTTAAACTGCATATATTTGGCACTTACATGTTTAAATTGAGTAAGTACAGGTACTTGGAAGCCGTGAGGCTGGATTTGGTAGTGCTACTTGCTAAAAATAATAAGCTGCTTGCTTAAAATGCTAAATAAGGTACGCCTACGCAATAAAAATAGGAAATATGAACTGTTTTTGGTTTTTCCGACCGTGTGGGTCGATGTATATATATTTATCTATTTTGGAAAATTGCAAAAGCTCCTCCGTACAAAGGGGACTCTGCCAAAATTTTTCAGAAATTTTGGGAGTTAGAATTTTTTTTGAAGATTTTTGGAAAATCTAGTTAACAACAAAACGATTTCTAACTAGGAATTGAAACTAATTAGTAAATGAAACTAATTAAAGTAATGACTTAAATTAGGAATAAATGAAGGATAAAAATTAAAAATTCAAAGTTGAAAATAAATGGAATACATATGTAATGTGGAAATCGATTTGAATAGAAGTAAGTATAAACTAAAAGAGGTAAAGAGAAATAAAGATAAGAAACATATAAAATGTTTATATTAATTTAAGAAGGGAATGGTGAATTCTTGATTGGAAATCGATGCTACAAATGTATCCTAAGATAATATTAGAATGAATAGATATTGGCGTTTTGTGAGAAAATCGATAAATTGTTTTGGAATATTGTGATTGGATATTAGTGCTAAGCAGGATATGCAGGTATGATAAAAGGGGAAAAGAAAATTGGATTTCATTTCAAGAGATAAATTTGAATTGCCCGACAAAAGGTATGTATTTAAATTTGGTATGAAAATTGATTGGGATTTGGATTTGGATTGAGCCACTTGGCTTTTTGTTTTCTTTTTGGATTTGGAAGGCCGTAGAGCCATTTTGTAGTTGTACCAAGCTAGCCGCGCAAAGGAGACGCTGGCGAAATTTTTCAAAAATTTAGGGAGTTAGAAAAATTTTGAGAAAATTTTGATAATTCAAAATTTGGTTTTAAATTGAAAACTTGAATGGTTAAACAAATGGTATGGTTTGGAACTAGAGAAAGGTTTGGAAGTTAGTAAGAAAGATAATGAGTCTTTTATATAAAAGATAATTGGTAAGATGTTGAATTGTTAGAAAACTGTTTGGTTTAGGGAAAATAGTAACGGGTATTGGACCATTCTTCCTAATTAGTAATTTCGGGGACGAAATTCTTTTAAGGGGGGAGGAATGTGACGACCCGTAATTTTCGAGCATTTAAAATCGGAATATTTAATTGATTTTAAATATTCAATATAGTAATTTTAACTTGAATTTCGAATATCACCATTTATTTGATAATTTAAACTATTGAAATAAATAATTCGAAGTTGGGTAACTTGTTGAATCAAGAATTTTTAAGCCTGTTAAAAATAACTTGAAGGCTTGAAACATTTATATTGATAATACTGGGGATAATAGAAGTCGGAAAATTGAAATTAACAGTGATTTGTTCAGTTTCGAAAATTTATATCGTTTAAACTGAATTTGAAAATAGCCTTCCGAGGCGCAGTCTCGGAATCCGACGAAATCAGTTCCATTGGATCCGTAATGTTGATTTATTATCGGATTCCAAATTTCGTTTTGATCGGAATTAGCGTGTGAGTATACGAAATATTAACGTGCTAGGGATTTAATTGATAATAAACTAATAAAATTTAATTTAATTAATTAGGCTTCCTCTATACGCCATCCTTATTCATTCCTCAGCACGCTTCTTTTATCTTCCAGCATACACCATCGTTCATCACTTTTTATCAAAACCCTTCTTCCTTAATAAAAAAAAAAAGAAGAAGAAGAAGATAGTTCGTTTATTGATTTAAATGGACGAGCTTCCTCTGAAAGAAATCGAGCCATATTCTTTTCCCCTTTCCATTTCACGAAGTCGAAAACAAAAACCCCCGTCCCCCTTTTTTCCCTATCCTTCATACGAATTCAATTCATATAAAAAATAAAAAAAATCGAACGAAATTCTCAGATTTAAGTCGAAATATAATGCCTAGCCTCCTTCGTCCTTGAAGTGGTTCGAGTGTTTCTGCTTCATCACCTCAACTCGATTAGGGGTCGCATCAGTTGTCTGGCACTTGGAGGAGGTTGCGATCGAGGTTAGAGTTAGATGTGGGGGCGGCGATCGTTGTTCGATCGAGAGGAAGCTTTTCTATTCAGGTTGGAGGGCTCGGCGAACTCGGGGTTGCCGCAGATGGGCGTGTGCGTAGGGTCAATTGGGGGTTTCGGTGGGTCTGTGTTCGGCAGATTAGGTAACGCATTCTTTAAATTATCTTAATATGTATATATTGTCTAAGCGAGAAAATGGAATAAATTTTTGCTGTAGGAATTTATTTAGATTATTTACTGAAATATTCTGGAAGTATATTGAGATTTTAGATGTGGTTATGAATCATTTTAGTAAGCTGAAATTAAAAATTTTAGGAAATCAGATTTTGACCTATATATAAATAAATTTAAATAAAAGGGTATATGTAGTTTCAGAACAATAAATTAATATACATATATACCTGTTTTAAAGTTGCTAGTTTATTTTTAAACAATGGATTTAGCGATTAACTTGTTTATTTAACATACTTAAATATTTCAGTTACCAAATGGTTTAAAGGAAAATTGTATAAATTAAATAATTTGTTAACTAAATGGAAATTAATTGTTCAATTAGCTAAAGTATTAATAAATGATATCAATATTTATTCAAGGTCTGAATTTGTGAAGAAACAAGTCGAGATTGGATTGGGATTACGAAATTAAAGCAAAGGTGAGTTAATCTCACTCAGTTTAAATTTTAAATGATAAAATTTAAATAATTGTTTGGATGGTTGAATTGGCCGATGTGATATAGTATGATATTTTGTAATTGGTATACTATATTGTGCTAACGTCTGTGGATGCAGGGAAAACAGGTTGGAGGGATCCAACTGGATCCCTCAACATTTATTTAAAATTATTTAATTTTTCTCTGCTGTGAATATTGACATTCTATAATGAGTTATATTGAAATATTGAATGTTATGGTTGATCGGATATATTTGTGGTATAATGAATTACCAAAATTATATGGATTGAATTTTTGGAAAGAAAATAAAAGAAATGAATTTGTAAGTAAAGTAATTATAGGAAATCTGAATAAATTAAGAGTGAACTGAGAAAAATAGAAGTAATATGAAAATAAAAATAAATGACTTCGAGAATGAAGAGAAAGAATTTTGAATAAAATGAAATTAATGAATTGTAAACTTAAGTTATATCAATTAAAGAAATAAAGAATTATTCTAAAATTCAGGGTTTAAATTTAATTAAAAGAATAAAGAAGTAATTAAGAAATCTAAAAAAAAATTGGAATTTTTAGTTAAAGTATTCTTAAATTATAATCAAGAAATGAAATCTGAAAGTAATAGATTCTGAATTAAAAGGAAATAAGTTGGAAATCAATTTGGGAAAATTGATTTAAGTGATTGAAGTTGAAATTCTCCCTGGATAACCAAGTACGTTTTCAAAGTAAACTTTATATAAGTAAAAAAAAAAAAAAAGTTGTTTAAAAGCAAGTGTTGGAAAATTTCTTATTTCTAATATTTAAGTTCTTAAGGAAGTATTTTCTCTTTATCTATTATAGTAGTAACTATTCAAAGAATATCTTAATATTATGTTTTTAAAAGTATAAATCTAGTTTAATATTTATTAAGTAACCTTATTTTCAAATATTCATTCAATATGTGTTTTTAACAAATTATTGAAATAGTTTAATTTAAATGTTTTTAAAGTATATATTTCAAAGTAAAGTGTTTTAAATCTAGTTTTGTACTTGGTGATTTCAGAGAAGATAGAAAATATTTGGAAAAGTTGATTCTGAAAAGAATGAGGGATTTGAAACTGTTTTCAAAGGATTGGAAATAGAAATATATCCTGTGAAGATATTTTTGGAGATTAATAAATAATTTGGAAATTTATTTATTGGTTGATGGTTGTTTTGTGAATATAATTGATAGTTAAATAACCGACTATCAATATTGGACAATGCGTTGATCGTTTCGAAGAGACCGGGATCGAGAATTATTTCTCGAAAACCACTTTGATCCGATTTGTACGTTTCGTGCGAAAAACGTGTTCGGAGTCGAAGATGGAGCAGTGAAGTGCAAGGGCTAATCGCTACTAATCCTGAGGATATTTCCAAAATGGATGTAGTAGGAATAGTGCCTTCGGTTCCGTTCGAACCCGGGACGGACTTGTATGGACGAATGCTTGCGAAACATCGTCAGGTGGGCGATGGGCATTCTAAGTGAAACGTTCTAAAAGGTAACGCTTAGCCTCAAGCCTCATCAAATGGGAATGACTGAAAATCAGGGGATATGCAGCAAGGTTAGGTGGGTCATGCCCAAGCAGGACAAGATAATTCCCCTGTCTAGATGTCCCTTTTTATATATTTCGGCTTAGTGGGTGGTTGGTCGCGCCAACCACGGGGTTTATCTTGTTCGGGACTGTTCAGTAAGGAATGGTTCCGGCCTTGTGTTGCAGGGGATGAAGGGAGTAATCCTCGGTACGGTGATCTAGGCCCCGTACTGTGACAGGTGGTACCCCAGTGCCTAGTCATTGTTGGAAATCCATTCTCCCTACGAGCCTTGTACGAGTTTTGTTTGTATTACCCACTTTTGTGGCTAGTAGCTGGAATTTAATGAATGTAACAATTTCGGCTATTTTATAAGTATTTGTATATAGACCCTATTATAATATCAGAGGATTTCTATAAAAATTATTTTAGCTATCGTAAGGTAAAAACCCGACATGTTTATTTGTGGCGTGGTCTTACGAGATGCTTTTGTTTTCAAAGGATTTTTAAACTTTAATAATCAATTGGGTGTGATTTTCTCACGCTGGTATCCCAGACTGACTCGGGTGTTATTTAACTATAATGCTCGGGTCAGACCGAGTATTATAGAATACAGGTTATGATGCTGTGGAGCTCAGGAGACGAGCTGGATGACGATACGTATTCTCGTACTTGTATATACATATATTTCCGCTCTTGAGTTGTTGTGTACCCATTGGATGTTATTGATATGAGCTGTGACTGATGTACTCTGATGATGTAATATATGTAAACTGATATACTTGATTTTGAGTAAAGATTACTTATTCTCTATTATATTTTATTCCGCTGCGATGGTTAGATTCTGATGTTGGTTTTGTTTTCACTTCTTCTACCTCTTCTTCTTAAACCCTAATGGTTCGTATTTCTGTACAACTTGAGTTGATTTAGGTAGAATAGTGTTGACTCAAGGGGTACGGATTTGCGGGCCGTTACACTTGGTATCAGAGCTTAGGTTGGTGATAACCTTGGCTCTGGTGGGAATTACTCATAAATTAGAGTCCGTAATACTCTATAATGATTTTGAGCGTATTAATAGATATGAGCGCGTATTTGTTAGTGAATATAAAATGGTTTTATATTGTGTTGATTGGTTTATTGAGTGGTATATGAACCTTCGTCGGCACGTCCTCGAAAACTGTATCGAAGGGGTTTCTAAACACTTGAATAGAACAATTGACACAATATTGTTTTAAATGTGGGTGAATGAAATAATTTTACCCAAAATATATTTTGATATAAAAGAAATATTTTCTTAAATTATACATTATTTGGATGTTTGGATGATAATATTTTGAACAAATAAGATAATAAAAAAAAAGAAATTTCAATTACAAATTGAAAATATAACCAAAGATTAAGAAAATAAATTCAAGTAATAAATGAAATTTATAAATATGAATTATAAAGGTAATTTATAAATTGAAATAAAAACCAAATGAGAATTTGTATGAACATAAACTATGCAAATGAATTATACTTAAATTTGATTTAAGCAGGATTTGAAAGTTTAAAATCCTGAGAATTTGGAAGTGTTTTGAAGATAAATGATAGCATTGTTTGGAAGATATTTCTGAATGGAAATCTGTTTGAAATGGATTTTGAAAGTAATATAGCATTGAAATCACTTGGATTATTGGAAAATAATTCTGATGATGACGGCCGCATCATCAGTATTCGTTTTCGAATTTCTAAGTGAAGAATTGCTACCAAATTAATTTGTTTAGGAGAGCAAATGTTTTTGAAAATTTCAAAGGAAATTTGTTGGGAATAAAACCAGGATTGGTTAAAAAAAAATTTGAGAAGTTTGATTTGGGATATTGGAGATTTCAAAATGATTTGAAGACAAAAGCCGAGTGTATAAAATTCTGATGAGATAAGTTGTAAGCTTATAAATTGAGATGATTTTTAAATCAGAAATGGAATATAAGCTTTGAATGTTGGAACTTAAATTTTAAAGAAAAGTTAAAAATGGAATTAACTTGGATTTGGAAATAAAGATTTGATTGGATTGAGATCGAGATTGATTGAATAAGTTGAAATCGAATTTGATTAAATAAATCTGAGTTAAAATTAAATTGAAAATGGAATACAATGCCCAAAATCAATATTTTGATAAATTGAAAAATGAAATGAGGATCCAAACTTGAAGTATAAAATAAATATTGAACTTAAGAAAATTAAATGGAGTGATATTTTGAATAAAAATTTCAAATGTTGGATTATGAATAATGGGAGAACTAATTGGAAATAAATTAGTTAATGAAATTAAATTGTGAGTTTATGATGAGGTTTGAAAATAAAACTCAAGTTATAATTAAATTCGACTTACATTGTCGATGAAGAAAATATAATGGAAAGTGGCCTTGCAATTAATTAATTGATTTGTGAACCAAATTGCAATGTAAGTTAATAAATTGGATGGTAAGTTAAAATGTAAATAGTGAAATCAGAACTTGAGTTATTAATTAAAATTTAACTTGAAGTGTTAACAAATTAAAAATAATTGGGAATGTATCGAAAAAAAAAATGGATCTGGATTTAAAATAGTAATGGTATAAATTGCAAATAAAATCCAAATATGTGGAAATAAATTGGATATGGCTCTGTAATAAATTGAGTCAAGCTGAGTATAAAAGAGAAAATATACTTGTAAGATGGAAATGAGCTTAAGTATAAAATTCGAATAAATTGAAGTAAATTGACTTAAGCTAAATGAATGGAGGAGAGTTGAATTGAATTCAACTGGAACCAAGTTTAATGATATTGGGTTGGATTGAAATTATGTGAAAATAAATTGTTAGTCGAAATAAAATTCGATGAGTATTAGCTAATATTAATGGAATGAAATTCCAGAATAAATAATTGTAAACCATTTAAAATTATTAAGGGACTGAAATAACTTGAGACAATAAGGAAAATAGAATGTTTCAAGTTTATTAGAATGGTTTAAGTGAATGTGGATAAATTAATATTATTGAATAAATATAAATGGATGGAATAAATAAGTATCAAATGAAATGTGATTTAAATAAAGTTGAGAAATGGTTATTAAATGAAATAGCTTGGATTATTTTTGAGCTAAATAAAGTAGTTCGAAATAAACAAATATGGAATGAAATGTAAATAAATGAATTGTAAATAAAATTTAAATGGAATGTGTCGAGCTAAATAAATGATTGTGAATGGATTAAAATAAAAGGGAAGATTAATTGGTAAATAAGATGAACTTAAATTGTTAATGGTTTTGAATGGAACTTGTTTGAATAATGGAACTAGTTGGGTTAATAAATGAAATACGAGTGAATAGATTCAAATTTAAAATGCAATGAGAATGAGAATATGTGGATTGTGAATAAATCCGAAATGGAATTGAACTAAGTGTAAGTTGAGTTGGAGTTAATTTAAATTGATTATAGAACTCAAGTGCTTATTTATTCACATAAATCTCGTCGAATTTCATAGAATAAATTGTTATTGGATATAAATGGAAGTAATTAAATTCTATAAATGGATAGAAGTAAAATAAATTGATTTTGTAAGCAATTGAATTAAATGTGAGTTCAATTTGTTTAAGAATAAATTAAAAGTAAGCAATTGAATTCTAAACCATTCAAATTGATGGAATTGTATACGAATGAATCGAAAACCATCCGAATTGAGTGAAAATGGTTATAAATAAATTGGAACAGTTGAATTAGCATGGAAACTATATAAATTGCTTACTGAAAAATGTTTGGTATGAGTTTCTTTCAGAATTCATATGTTTTAACTATTATAAAAAAGTGGAATATAGTTAAACTGCATATATTTGGCACTTACATGTTTAAATTGAGTAAGTACAGGTACTTGGAAGCCGTGAGGCTGGATTTGGTAGTGCTACTTGCTAAAAATAATAAGCTGCTTGCTTAAAATGCTAAATAAGGTACGCCTACGCAATAAAAATAGGAAATATGAACTGTTTTTGGTTTTTCCGACCGTGTGGGTCGATGTATATATATTTATCTCTTTTGGCAAATTGCAAAAGCTCCTCCGTACAAAGGGGACTCTGCCAAAAATTTTCAGAAATTTTGGGAGTTAGAATTTTTTTTGAAGATTTTTGGAAAATCTAGTTAACAACAAAACGATTTCTAACTAGGAATTGAAACTAATTAGTAAATGAAACTAATTAAAGTAATGACTTAAATTAGGAATAAATGAAGGATAAAAATTAAAAATTCAAAGTTGAAAATAAATGGAATACATATGTAATGTGGAAATCGATTTGAATAGAAGTAAGTATAAACTAAAAGAGGTAAAGAGAAATAAAGATAAGAAACATATAAAATGTTTATATTAATTTAAGAAGGGAATGGTGAATTCTTGATTGGAAATCGATGCTACAAATGTATCCTAAGATAATATTAGAATGAATAGATATTGGCGTTTTGTGAGAAAATCGATAAATTGTTTTGGAATATTGTGATTGGATATTAGTGCTAAGCAGGATATGCAGGTATGATAAAAGGGGAAAAGAAAATTGGATTTGATTTCAAGAGATAAATTTGAATTGCCCGACAAAAGGTATGTATTTAAATTTGGTATGAAAATTGATTGGGATTTGGATTTGGATTGAGCCACTTGGCTTTTTGTTTTCTTTTTGGATTTGGGAGGCCGTAGAGCCATTTTGTAGTTGTACCAAGCTAGCCGCGCAAAGGAGACGCTGGCGAAATTTTTCAAAAATTTAGGGAGTTAGAAAAATTTTGAGAAAATTTTGATAATTCAAAATTTGGTTTTAAATTGAAAACTTGAATGGTTAAACAAATGGTATGGTTTGGAACTAGAGAAAGGTTTGGAAGTTAGTAAGAAAGATAATGAGTCTTTTATATAAAAGATAATTGGTAAGATGTTGAATTGTTAGAAAACTGTTTGGTTTAGGGAAAATAGTAACGGGTATTGGACCATTCTTCCTAATTAGTAATTTCGGGGACGAAATTCTTTTAACGGGGGAGGAATGTGACGACCCGTAATTTTCGAGCATTTAAAATCGGAATATTTAATTGATTTTAAATATTCAATATAGTAATTTTAACTTGAATTTCGAATATCACCATTTATTTGATAATTTAAACTATTGAAATAAATAATTCGAAGTTGGGTAACTTGTTGAATCAAGAATTTTTAAGCCTGTTAAAAATAACTTGAAGGCTTGAAACATTTATATTGATAATACTGGGGATAATAGAAGTCGAAAAATTGAAATTAACAGTGATTTGTTCAGTTTCGAAAATTTATATCGTTTAAACTGAATTTGAAAATAGCCTTCCGAGGCGCAGTCTCGGAATCCGACGAAATCAGTTCCATTGGATCCGTAATGTTAATTTATTATCGGATTCCAAATTTCGTTTTGATTGGAATTAGCGTGTGAGTATACGAAATATTAACGTGCTAGGGATTTAATTGATAATAAACTAATAAAATTTAATTTAATTAATTAGGCTTCCTCTATACACCATCCTTATTCATTCCTCAGCACGCTTCTTTTATCTTCCAGCATACACCATCGTTCATCACTTTTTATCAAAACCCTTCTTCCTTAATAAAAAATAAAAAAAAAGAAGAAGAAGAAGATAGTTCATTTATTGATTTAAATGGACGAGCTTCCTCTGAAAGAAATCGAGCCATATTCTTTTCCCCTTTCCATTTCACGAAGTCGAAAACAAAAACCCCCGTCCCCCTTTTTTTCCCTATCCTTCATACGAATTCAATTCATATAAAAAATAAAAAAAAAATCGAACGAAATTCTCAGATTTAAGTCGAAATATAACGCCTAGCCTCCTTCGTCCTTGAAGTGGTTCGAGTATTTCTGCTTCATCACCTCAACTCGATTAGGGGTCGCATCAGTTGTCTGGCACTTGGAGGAGGCTGCGATCGAGGTTAGAGTTAGATGTGGGGGCGGCGATCGTTGTTCGATCGAGAGGAAGCTTTTCTATTCAGGTTGGAGGGCTCGGCGAACTCGGGGTTGCCGCAGATGGGCGTGTGCGTAGGGTCAATTGGGGGTTTTGGTGGGTCTCTGTTCGGCAGATTAGGTAACGCATTCTTTAAATTATCTTAATATGTATATATTGTCTAAGCGAGAAAATAGAATAAATTTTTGCAGTAGGAATTTATTTAGATTATTTACTGAAATATTCTGGAAGTATATTGAGATTTTAGATGTGGTTATGAATCATTTTAGTAAGCTGAAATTAAAAATTTTAGGAAATCAGATTTTGACCTATATATAAATAAATTTAAATAAAAGGGTATATGTAGTTTCAGAACAATAAATTAATATACATATATACCTGTTTTAAAGTTGCTAGTTTATTTTTAAACAATGGATTTAGCGATTAACTTGTTTATTTAACATACTTAAATATTTCAGTTACCAAATGGTTTAAAGGAAAATTGTATAAATTAAATAATTTGTTAACTAAATGGAAATTAATTGTTCAATTAGCTAAAGTATTAATAAATGATATCAATATTTATTCAAGGTCTGAATTTGTGAAGAAACAAGTCGAGATTGGATTGGGGTTACGAAATTAAAGCAAAGGTGAGTTAATCTCACTCAGATTAAATTTTAAATGATAAAATTTAAATAATTGTTTGGATGGTTGAATTGGCCGATGTGATATAGTATGATATTTTGTAATTGGTATACTATATTGTGCTAACGTCTGTGGATGCAGGGAAAACAGGTTGGAGGGATCCAACTGGATCCCTCAACATTTATTTAAAATTATTTAATTTTTCTCTACTGTGAATATTGACATTCTATAATGAGTTATATTGAAATATTGAATGTTATGGTTGATCGGATATATTTGTGGTATAATGAATTACCAAAATTATATGGATTGAATTTTTGGAAAGAAAATAAAAGAAATGAATTTGTAAGTAAAGTAATTATAGGAAATCTGAATAAATTAAGAGTGAATTGAGAAAAATAGAAGTAATATGAAAATAAAAATAAATGACTTCGAGAATGAAGAGAAAGAATTTTGAATAAAATGAAATTAATGAATTGTAAACTTAAGTTATATCAATTAAAGAAATAAAGAATTATTCTAAAATTCAGGGTTTAAATTTAATTAAAAGAATAAAGAAGTAATTAAGAAATCTAAAAAAAAAATTGGAATTTTTAGTTAAATATTCTTAAATTATAATCAAGAAATGAAATCTGAAAGTAATAGATTCTGAATTAAAAGGAAATAAGTTGGAAATCAATTTGGGAAAATTGATTTAAGTGATTGAAGTTGAAATTCTCCCTGGATAACCAAGTACGTCTTCAAAGTAAACTTTATATAAGTAAAAAAAAAATTAAAAGTTGTTTAAAAGCAAGTGTTGGAAAATTTCTTATTTCTAATATTTAAGTTCTTAAGGAAGTATTTTCTCTTTATCTATTATAGTAGTAATTATTCAAAGAATATCTTAATATTATGTTTTTAAAAGTATAAATCTAGTTTTATATTTATTAAGTAACCTTATTTTCAAATATTCATTCAATATGTGTTTTTAACAAATTATTGAAATAGTTTAATTTAAATGTTTTTAAAGTATATATTTCAAAGTAAAGTGTTTTAAATCTAGTTTTGTACTTGGTGATTTCAGAGAAGATAGAAAATATTTGGGAAAGTTGATTCTGAAAAGAATGAGGGATTTGAAACTGTTTTCAAAGGATTGGAAATAGAAATATATCTTGTGAAGATATTTTTGGAGATTAATAAATAATTTGGAAATTTATTTATTGGTTGATGGTTGTTTTGTGAATATAATTGATAGTTAAATAACCGACTATCAATATTGGACAATGCGTTGATCGTTTCGAAGAGACCGGGATCGAGAATTATTTCTCGAAAACCACTTTGATCCGATTTGTACGTTTCGTGCGAAAAACGTGTTCGGAGTCGAAGATGGAGCAGTGATGTGCAAGGGCTAATCGCTACTAATCCTGAGGATATTTCCAAAATGGATGTAGTAGGAATAGTGCCTTCGGTTCCGTTCGAACCCGGGACGGACTTGTATGGACGAATGCTTGCGAAACATCGTCAGGTGGGCGATGGGCATTCTAAGTGAAACGTTCTAAAAGGTAACGCTTAGCCTCAAGCCTCATCAAATGGGAATGACTAAAAATCAGGGGATATGCAGCAAGGTTAGGTGGGTCATGCCCAAGCAGGACAAGATAATTCCCCTGTCTAGATGTCCCTTTTTATATATTTCGGCTTAATGGGTGGTTGGTCGCGCCAACCACGGGGTTTATCTTGTTCGGGACTGTTCAGTAAGGAATGGTTCCGGCCTTGTGTTGCAGGGGATGAAGGGAGTAATCCTCGGTACGGTGATCTAGTCCCCGTACTGTGACAGGTGGTACCCCAGTGCCTAGTCATTGTTGGAAATCCATTCTCCCTACGAGCCTTGTACGAGTTTTGTTTGTATTACCCACTTTTGTGGCTAGTAGCTGGAATTTAATGAATGTAACAATTTCGGCTATTTTATAAGTATTTGTATATAGACCCTATTAAAATATCAGAGGATTTCTATAAAAATTGTTTTAGCTATCGTAAGGTAAAAACCCGACATGTTTATTTGTGGCGTGGTCTTACGAGATGCTTTTGTTTTCAAAGGATTTTTGAAACTTTAATAATCAATTGGGTGTGATTTTCTCACGCTGGTATCCCAGACTGACTCGGGTGTTATTTAACTATAATGCTCGGGTCAGACCGAGTATTATAGAATACAGGTTATGATGATGTGGAGCTCAAGAGACGAGCTGGATGACGATACGTATTCTCGTACTTGTATATACATATATTTCCGCTGTTGAGTTGTTGTGTACCCATTGGATGTTACTGATATGAGCTGTGACTGATGTACTCTGATGATGTAATATATGTAAACTGATATACTTGATTTTGAGTAAAGATTACTTATTCTCTATTATATTTTATTCCACTGCGATGGTTAGATTCTGATGTTGGTTTTGTTTTCACTTCTTCTACCTCTTCTTCTGAAACCCTAATGGTTCGTATTTCTGTACAACTTGAGTTGATTTAGGTAGAATAGTGTTGACTCAAGGGGTACGGATTTGCGGGCCGTTACAGCTGGTTTGGATGAATTTGAAGACTGTTCAACTTTTAGCTTTAAACTAGATTTAATTCAATTTAAATTCAAAAGGTGAGTGTTTTAACCCACTCACAACTTCTAAAATTTCTTATGTTTGGTAAATTAATTTATGTTATGATTATGCATTTATTTATGGCTGTTTCGTATATTTTTAATCATCATCTCAGTTAATTGCATTTATTGAAATTAAATCATTGTTTATTTTATTATTGAATATAATTGCCAGTTAATTACCTGTCATATACTATCAGTTATATATTGATATTTATTTATTGTTTTGTATGATGATTGTGATGGATATATGATTTTATGATGGATGGATGGATGTTTTATTTATATCATCATAATCTACAAGTTGTTATGCATTTATTTTAATTCGAGATTGCGGTTTGAAATGATATACAACCGCATTTTTATTTTTAAATTGCGGATTGAAATGATAAATATCCATATCACTTGACCATAAGATAGAAAATTATATACAGGCACCGCAGTATATATATAAAATTATTTTGAAATGATTTTATGGTTTGGTAAAGAAATATGTGGGCAATACGGATATTGATTTTAGATGTTATATGAATGCTATTTTATTATTGATTTAGCTATGTATAAATTTGTTTTGAATTATAAAATAAGCTAAATAATAAAGTTTGATTTCTTTTATGTAATATGGTCAAGTATCTATTTAAATTCTATTGTATATAGAGTTTATAATGACTCAAATAAAATTGAGGTTAGAAGATAAATGTGAATTGGATTTGAATTTATGATTTAAGGACTATCCTCGAAAAGTTTGATCTGACATATAAATAAATTGAGATTTAAAGGGTATGGATTTTTAACTTGATTTTTGTTTAGAGGATTTAAATGGATATCAAAGTGATTTAAATGAATATTATCAAGTTAATGTAATTGAAAGAATATCTAGTTATTTGAAGTCTAAAGGTTTTACTAAAATGATATTTGATTTATTAAGTAAACATTTCAAATCTAAATAATAGTAGTTGAAATTGATATATATGAAATTATCAAAGAATAAGTTTTGAAATGGTGGAATAATTAAAGCTTTGAAATATATGGAAATTATATTGATTTATTTGGAAATAAAAAAATCCATATTGGAATTGATTTGTGAAGATGAAGAAGCTACTTTACTATATATAGTAATTAAATATTTAAACCATTTAAGTGGTGTAGCATGGTTCAAAGTTATGAAATTCAAAGTTTTGTGTTTTGAAAGGCTATGTTTCAAGTTTTGGTTTCGAAATATCATCACTTTGAAATGTTATAGTTTTAGAAAAGGATATATTTGAAAATGATATCAAATTTGATTTGGGTTTTTAAAAGAGGAAATGAATATCGTATTCATATGGATTTGAAATGGATATTATATTCTGGTTTTAAAAGTATAAACTATTTTGAAAGACCGTGGTGTTATAATAACGTTTGGTTGTTAAAGAGACCAGGATTGGAAGTTGTCATACTCTCTGCCAACTCCGAAAACCACTTTAACAACTGTGTACGCGGTGGAGATTCTAGAATGAAGTAGGATGGCGGCGGCGTTTCCTTTGAGGTAAATATATGGACCCAACTCCCGTGAGTTGGCATAAGGTGGCAAAAATAGGAGCGATTAATGGGTTAATGAGGTAGCGCCTTTGATCGGACACATCCCTTCGATATTATACTTTGACTTTTGGATTGATTCGGTGGCCACTTTTGATTTCTTTTTATTTGGGGATGTGGCTCGAGGTGGGCGGTAGCTGCGTGCTACGCGTTACCACCGACCCGGAAGCGTAATTGGTATATCTACCTGGCATTGCCTAGTTGTGCCATGTCTCCTAACCTAGCACGTCTTGTACGAGTTTGGTTTTCTCTCGTAGCCCGTGTGGTATCCTCTTGTGGCTTCCCAATCAGGAGGAACTATGATATTGGATGGACTACTGGGACTATTACGTGTTAAAGGCTATATGGGTAACCCCTTAATGCTATAAAAAAAGTAAGTTTATTTTACTAATGGACATTATTATAATAGCGAAATATTACTATATATAAATAGTTTAACGGATCCTTAGGAGATGTGCATCCCGAGCATCTCTTGAGTTACTGCATTCACGTTAGACATTGGATAGGAGATGTCAAACTCCGTAAACATCTCTGACGCTGTTACACTCATATTTATTTCAGTTGATTTAATTTACATAAGATCTTTTAGTTCTGACTCGAGTGTTTTGTCTTTTCAATTCGCTCGGGTCAGCCTGAGCATTTCAGGAATTGAAGGCCTTATTTCTGGAGGATGAAGACGAAGATTTTATTATTATTATCATATATTATATTGTTCCACTACACCATTAAATTCCGCTGCATTAATTATTATTCTCTAGTATGTGTACTCTGATATGTATTGTATAAATATAATCAAATGTTTTTGTAAAACAGCTTCGTGAACTGTTATTTGATTATTATATTTTATCGTTCCGCTGCAAGATTCTATTTTGTTTTCCTTTCTCTACTTTTTCTTATTTACCCATAGAATCCTCCCTTTTGTATGGTTTAAGTCTGACATGTGTGGTTTATCGTCGATTTAAAGCGTGCAAAAAGGCGGGGCGTTACATCTGGTATCAGAGCTTTGGTTTAGCGATAAACCTTAGCTTTATGGGGTCTGACTCTTTATTAATAGGGTAGTAATACTCTATGGGAGTCGCTGAGCGTATATAGATGAGAGAGCGTATTTGTTAATGCTATAAAAAGGTTTTGATATTGTGTTAATTTGTTCCGTTTTGTGTTTATAAATTTTGGTTGGTGAATGGGATGCCATGATATCAATAAGGATTTCTAAACACTTAATATGACAGACCGACATAATATTGTTTTTAATATAGGTGAATGAAATAATTTTGCCTATTATATTTTCTATATATAAAATAAATTTATAAATAAGGTTATATTTCGTTGCAATATATTGGTTGTTAGGTAATGAAATTTAAAAATAATAGTCGAAGTAGGATTGAAAGTAAAATAAAATGAAAATTGGAAATTTAAAACTTAAGTTTCGAAGTTTTGAAAATTTCTTTTGAATGACTTTGAAATATAATAATAATATTATTAGAAGTATTTTCTGATATAAGTATTTCAATATAATTTGAAAAAAAAATGTTTAAAAAGAAATTTGGAAGGAATAAGTTTTGTACTCCCCTCTCTGTCACTGGAAAATAATTTCGATGATGAGTGCACGCATCATCGACATTCATTTTCGAGTTTCGAAGTGGGAAGGCCACTGTAGTAGTTTTGCTACTGATTTATTTGATAAACAAATATAAATTTTTAATTGTTTTAAATATAATTAGAGATATATAAGTTTTAAGAATATTTTTATCTATTATTTTAAGATAATTTGAAATTTTACCCAGTATGTAAATTCTTAAGTTTTCGTTAATTAATAGTTTCAGTTATTGTAGTGAATTGGAACGTAGATAATTAATAACTAAAACCTCTGAAGAAATAATAGATTTAATGCTAAGTTATAAATTAAATAAAAAGAAAATTTAAATTTGTAACATATAAAACAAAGGATTATTATTGAACATTTAATTAATTGAGAAAAACTTGTGTAACATTCAATTACATTCATAAAGGCATATATATAACTTACCAAATAATAAAAGTTACAATGTTAATAAGAAATTGTAGTAGAATATTATACAGGTAAAGCTTATGTAATAGGAATGTTAAGTGAAATTCTTTTATGAATAAGAATTTGACGTTGAAATTGTGTAAACTGAAGTATGATTGAAAGGTTGTAAAGAAATGACAATAAACTTAAGTAATTATTGAAGTTAGTTATATATATATATATATATATATATATATAAAGTAGGAAGATGAATACTGTAAATAAATGAAATGAAGTAGTGAATAAATGAAAATAAATGGAGATTTACAAGAAAAAAATGTAAATTTAAAAAGATAAATCATTATGAATAAAAAGGAAATCAAATAACAAATGTATGAAATAAAATTTATAAGAATGAAACTTAATTTTTTGTTAGAAATTGTTGTTTGTTTTTGGTTTATGGTTGTTTGGGTAAGAATACTTTAAATATGTTGGATGTATGAATAATCTATTTAGTTTTTCCTAAGACTGTTGAGTAAAAGGGTGCACCTAGTAGTTTATTTTCATTTCGTACAATTTAAAATTTTGAACCCGAACAACTATTTGCTTTGTTTGATATGAATGAATGATTGATTTGTATTGATTCTATGTGATGGTTGCATGCCGGGTTGCAAATGATTGTTGGTTGTATTGATTTGTTGTTTATGGTTGAAACGACTTTAAATATTTCAATTTATATAATTATTAACTCTTCTGGATTATATAAGTGGAATACAGGTTATGGAAGCAATTGCTACAACTTTTGGTTTCATAATATAAGCGTAACTTGCCCGACAAATAGGTACGTTCTCGGATTATGGTTTATAGCGTTGTTATTTTTTCCGTGTTGGGATATATATTAGTTTGGAAAATATATGTTGTATATTGTTATTTTTGATATTATATTTTCTCCCGAGCCTCCCCGTACAAAGGAGACTCTACCGAAATTTTCCGTAAATTTTGGACTTAGAAAATTTTGGAAAAGTTTTTTCAAACTTTATTTACTTCAATATAAAATGATTTAAGAGTTATAAATTGATATATTTTGTTTAAATTAATTGATTTTGTAAATTAATTTTTATAGATTTAATATTTTAACAGGATATATTATTTTCTTAATTCTTTCTTTTCCCTTCTTTTTCCTTTTTGGGGATGAAAAGTTTTGAGTGAGGGAGAGTGTAACGACCCGTAAATTTTAATAAATAAATTGGTTAATTAATTGGATCTTTGTAATTTAATTTAGAAAGAAATAAATTTTTTATAATTTATAATGAAATGAAAGCTAAAAAGAAGTGTAGCAATGGTAATTTAAAAGTTAATTAGTGATAATTGGAGTGAAATCCCAATAAAGAAATAGTGTTAAATAGTGTTAATTGTTGCACTTGAGCATAAAAATTTAAAATAAGTAATTAAAGGTAAGCATTTAATTAACCAATGCAATAATATATTGATTGATGGTGGCTACTTGTAAATTTAGGCAATAATGTTAATGCAAGGTACACAATACTAATTTAAGTTAATAATAAATGAATGGAAGGAAATTCCAATTTATGAAAATAAATTTAAATGTTAGGACTTAGTTATAAATGCAAATTAAGTAAATAAATGTAAGGATTGTATAAATATATGAATTAATGTCTGATTTTGGGTAATAGAATGAATTCGTATGATGTAAGTAATTATAATAAATAATGAAATTACAATAAATCTGAATTTAATGTTACGTTAATGTAAATTTGGGTAAAAATTGGAATAACGTAAATTTTATTCAATGTTATGATAATTAGTCGAATAGAACATAAACTTAAGTGTAAATTTAAGGAATGGAAATAAAGTTGTATTAATGTAAAAGTTAATAAATGGAAATCTGAAAGGAAAAGTCAGGTGAGATATTGGAATCTGTCATAATTGGTTATGAGGTGGAAATGTAAGAAACGAATGTAATTACTTCATTAGCTAATGGAATAATAATAGTATAGTTAACGGTAATTAAATAAAAGCAGAAGCATTTAAGAATTGTAACCAGAACGGTGAATGTAATAATGAAATAAATAGGATTGTACATTTATTCATAGTGTGGTAATCGATATAATGGAAAGTATGAACCCAAGTAAATGAATAAATTTAGAATGTTAATCGCAAATTAGCGTGTATATTAGTAGAAATAATAAAAATGGAAATATGGTTGTCAATACAAAGGAAAGATGAAAATTTGAGCGTACTAATATAATAAAGGGTAAAACAAATGTTATCTTTGTTTATTAAATAATAATTGATTTGATAAAAAGGATTGAAGTTAAATCAAGTAAATTTATAATTTCTGTATTTGTGGAAATGGAAGTTAAATACTGTAATTGGAAAATTTATGTGTGCATTAATTTATAATGGGATGTAAGTGGTAAATTAATAATATAAAATGTTGACTTTCTACTAAACTAGTGTATAATTAATGGAAATGAAATAAATTAGCGTTATGGAACTAATGGTAGCATTTGTTGGAAGCAATAAACTTATAAATGAAATAAAAAAAGTTAATGGTATCAATTAGTACGTGTTACATATTTATTTAGCCTATTAAATAGAATTTGAAATCAAATTGTGCAAATTAATGAGATTAATTACTACGTTGGTTGAAATTAGATGAAATTGGAAATTTGTAATGCACTAAGATGAAAATCATGATAATTATACCATAAGATGGAATTGATAGAATAATAAATGGAAAGTAAATTAAATTTAATTATTGAAAATTTAATTTGTAATTGTTGAATTCAATGAAATTGAAGAATTTATAAATTTTAAATCGACAGTTAAATATGTTTAAATTAGTGTAAATGTTTAAGGAATTAAAAATGATAAGAATTGTCGATTATAAGATTTAAATTGAAAGTTTGATTTAAGAAATTAATTAATTTTTAATTTATTTAATTAACTAGAAAAATAGCCATTTTGGCCACTGACTCGGATTTCGACGAAACTAGTTTCATCGGATCCGTAACTGTGAATTATTGTAGGATTTCAAGTTTCATAGCGATCGGACTTGTCGTTTGATCGTACGAACGTGAAACGTCGTGAAATCAATGAACTGAAATCAATTGAAATCAATTTGAAAAATATTGATTTGAGCATAACTTCTTCATACGGTGGAATTTGGACTCAAAACCTTTTCCATTGCGTTTAAAATATTTTAAAACATTTATTTTGATATATGGGTTGACCCAATTTCATTCCGGAGTCGAAACGGGCTTGTTGGGCCACTTTGTCGTTAGCGCGTATATTCAAATCGAGTCCATCTGTTCAAATTTCAACCCTTCCTATAAATGCTCTGTTATAAACCCTAATTTCCTTCATTCTCATTTGTCTGTACATACTATTTCTTTCATCTCCTCAGTTCAATGGAAGACAAACACCTAATTCCAATTGAAATTCAAAATCGAAGCCAAATTTCAAACTCCACAAAATATAGAAAATTATATATGGATTCGAAGCTCTCGAAGAGCGTAACTCAGATCTGCAATTCGTTTTTCAATTCGAGGTTTGATGTGGCCAGGAATTGAGCAAACATTCTCGGCCGTTCATCGCGCGTCGATGAATGGTGTCGGATCGTCAATTCCTTTCTGGGTTTTGTAGAGATTCATGTGCGCTGTCCATCGGTATGGTTCATCAGAGGAATAGACGGCTGGATCGTCGGCAAATCGCCGTTTAGGGTTTGATTTTTGGGTATGGCGCCGGCTTCGTGGTGGTCGCGGAGGTCGTACAGGGGTCGATGCGTGGCTTCGTTGGCGATGAGGTCGCGTCCCCTGCTAGCAGCGTGTGTCTCTGGTGGCTGCGCGATACATGAAGTCGCGATATTGTTTTCTGCGTTCGTGCTAGAGTTCGTTCACTGTGCGCGTGCTAGTGATGAAGATGATTGACGTGGCAAGTATACCTATAATTATTTTATTTTAATAATTTATATTCCAAATGTTTTAATAAGCATAACTTTTACATACAAGCTCGGATTTGGGCGCAATTTCTTACGTTGGGATCGTATTGGAATTCCGGACATTGTGGCACTTGTTTGTACGAATTTGGAGACTGTTCGAATTTTGGGTTTAAACTGGATTTAAATTCAATTTAAATTCAAAAGGTAAGTGTTTTAACCCACTCACAACTTCTAAAATTTCTTATATTTGGTAAATTAATTTATGTTGTGATTATGCATTTATTTATGGCTGTTTCATATATTTTTAATCATCATCTCAGTTAATTGCATTTATTGAAATTAAATCGTTATTTATTTTATTATTGAATATAACTGCCAATTAATTACCTGTTATATACTATCAGTTATATATTGATATTTATTTATTGTTTTGTATGATGATTGTGATGGATGTATGATTTTATGATGGATGGATGGATGTTTTATTTATATCGTCATAATCTGCAAGTTGTTATGCATTTATTTTGATTCGGGATTGCGGTTTGAAATGATATACAACCGTATTTTTATTTTTAAATTATGGATTGAAATGATAAATATCCATATCACTTGACCATAGGATAGAAAATTATATACAGGCACCGCAGTATATATATATAATTATTTTGAAATGATTTTATGATTTTGTAAAGAAATATGTGGGCTATACGGATATTGATTTTAGATGTTATATAAATGCTATATTATTATTGATTTAGCTATGTATAAATTTGTTTTGAATTATAAAATAAGCTAAATAATAAAGTTTGATTTCTTTTATATAATATGGTTAAGTATCTATTTAAATTCTATTGTATATAGAGTTTATAATGACTCAAATAAAATTAAGAGTTGGAAGATAAATGTGAATTGGATTTGAATTTAAGATTTAAGGACTATCCTCGAAAAATTTGATTTGAAATATAAATAAATTGAGATTTAAAGGGTATGATTTTTTAACTTGATTTTTGTTTAGAGCATTTAAATGAATATCAAATTGATTTAAATGAATATTATCAAGTTAATGTAATTGAAAGAATATCCGGTTATTTGAAGTCTAAAGGTTTTACTAAAATGATATTTGATTTATTAAGTAAACATTTCAAATCTAAATAATAGTAGTTGAAATTGATATATATGAAATTATCAAAGAATAAGTTTTGAAATGGTGGAATAATTAAAGTTTTGAAGTATATGGAAATTATATTGGTTTATTTGGAAATAAAAAAAATCCATATTGGAATTGATTTATGAAGGTGAAGAAGCTATTTTACTATATATAGTAATTAAATATTTAAACCATTTAAGTGGTGTAGTATGTTTCAAAGTTATGAAATTCATAGTTTTCTGTTTTGAAATGCTATATTTCAAGTTTTGGTTTCCAAATATTATCACTTTGAAATGTTATAGTTTTAGAAAAGGATATTTTTGAAAATAATATCAAATTTGATATGGGTTTTTAAAAGAGGAAATGATATCGTATTTATATGGATTTGAAATGGATATTATATTCTGGTTTAAAAATCATTAACTATTATTCTCCGGTATGTGTACTCTGATATGTATTGTATAAATATAATCAAGTGTTTTTGTAAAATAGTTTCATAAACTGTTATTTGATTATTATATTTTATCGTTCCGCTGCAAGATTCTATTTTGTTTTTCTTTCTCTACTTTTTCTTATTTACCCAAAACAATCCGCCCTTTTGTATTGTTTAAGTCTGACGCGTGTGGTTTATCGTCGATTTGAAGCGTGCAAAAAGGCGGGGCGTTACAAAATCATTGTTAAGATTTAAATGAAATGATTTGAAATACTTTGCTAAGCAAAAAATGAAATGATTTGAATTATTCCAAGTTTAAAAAAGGGTTTAAGTAATCAAAGGTTTTGATAAGAGAGGTTTAATGATTCCATATATACCGGAAGGAATGTTTTAGAAATATATATCTCTAAATGTGAGTTTGATGAAAATAACTTAATCAATTAAATAATGATACCTTATTCACAAAACATCTTTTTATCGATGGTTGGTTCTATAAAGGCCTATTTTTCCGTACCCTTTGAGTCAACAATAAACCACACGTGTCCAATCCAAACAAGCGGATCATTAAGAGTAGAAAAACACAAATAGACAAAATAGAATCTCACATGAATAGAATAAAATATAATATCGAACAATAATCTTTACAGTGGAAAATTTTAAAATACATATATTAGAGTCTAACCTGAACTTAGCTTGGACAGTTATAAACATATGTCCTTACAAATGCTGACAAACATCAAACAACTATAGCGGATAATAGAATAGGTCCATTCGTAGATGAATATCTCCGGCTTTCCTTTGGAAAATCCAACCATCTTTAAGTAATCCTGAAACTACTCGGATCTGATCCGAGTAGTGAAAGTACCCAGATCAGGCTTGATAAATCAGCGAGAGAAAACTCAGATATTTAATGACAGTGTCATATACCAGCCTTGGAAATAAAATCCATTGAAAAGAAAGAGTATCTCATAAGACCATGCCCATACATAAACACAGACCGATATTTCCCTTATGGTAACTAAAACACTTTTATATCAAAACATTTGATATTATTTCTAATGACAATCTTTGAAAACATTTGCAAATAAACCTATTAATCTTAGCCAAAATTGTTACATTATTAAATACCAGCATACTAGGTTCTACAATCAAGTTCGAAGGCACTTATCGTAGAATGGATTCCATACAAATGACAAGGTAAGGGACTACCTTCCGATAGTACACCTCTAAAGAGATGCACCTATGCCAGATACTGGGTGCCTAAACCAACACAGAACCGGCCTACCCCTTCCTGGATAGTACCGAATATGCCATTACCCCGGTCATTACCAACCTTTAACGGGTACTCGGGTCATACATTCACTCCATACTTAGACATGTGTAGAGTAAATCTAAAAGGATGATGACATCTCCTAATGGGAAGGACCCACTTAGCCTTGTTTCTGTGATTTTTGAGTGACGAGGCCTGAGGTAAACGATTACTTTTACATAACACATCTTCTTTGAATGCCACATTGCCATTTCATAATCACATGACCGATTTGTATAATCACATAACCTCTGAGCTCGTATGTCTTAAAGAAATGTGTTAAGCTGAGGGAAGTTGCCTTCTCCGTAAATAGATATACATTTTATAGAGATCACACAACGCAATTTAGAATGCAATTTCAGACATTCGTTCGTATAAGTTTTCCAGGAATAAGACAAAAGAAGGTATTCTCCTCGGCCCATTACTAGGCAGAAGTCTTTGTGGTTCTGAGATTTTTCATAGCAAAGAGACTACCGCTACAATAAGTAAATTGGGAGTTTATCCCCAATTAATCAACAAGTAGACCTTCGTTATTATTCATGTCAATATCTCCATCTTCAACACAGCTTCATTCTTCGAACACGTGGATTGGTTCGAAGTGGTTTTCGGATAGGAATTACCCAAACCCGATCCCAGTTCCTTCGAAGCCAATCATCGCTTTTAAAAGATGTTAAATTCATATGTGGACGTCAATCATCAGTCAATTACTTCATCTTTTGTTTGAACCAAAAATATCTTTCTTAGTTTTATTCCATTTAATTTATTCCATTTTCTTTTCAAGAGTATATGGAATCATTAAGCCTCACTTATTAAATTATTTTATTTATTAAACCTCGCTAGATCTTGATATAATTCCAATCATTTTCTCTTTTACTTAGGAAAACCTTTTCGAATCATTCATTAAATCTTTATCAAAGATTCATTATATCTAAGTCGGAAATTTTGACTTAGGGAAAATATTCCCAAATCATTCATTACATCTTAATCAAAGATTTCTCTCTTAACTTCAAATCATATTCTTGCAAATCATAGATTTTCATAACCGAGCACTACTGCCACCTTAGATATGGTGAATTTCACCTCCAGGGACAAGTGGCTAGTAATCCTACATCACAAAGAACTTTGTCTTCAACATGTTTTATTTCAACAATTAATTTGAAGAGGTTTTGGGATAAGAATCACCCAAATCCGATCTCGGTTCTTAAGATAGTAATCATCCAAATTTGATCCCTGTTCCTTCGTACTAATAATCGATAGAAAATATTAATTAGTTAATTAATATTCTAAAATTTCTTTCCTTTTATCTTGAAAAAACTTAAATATGATCTTTTTAGAGCATTCGGGCTTTCCCTTTCGATATGTTCCCCCCTCACCCAAGAAGAGAAAATATAGGCTATGTAAGTTTAGGGCACTGGTTGCTCTATTCTTAACCTTAGTTAAACACCTTATTTAATCTTCCGAGATCTCACACGCGGAACAAATGTACTTGTCATTTCTGTATACTCAGTTTGTTATTACATTCGATATTCTTCACTTTTTTTTAAGTGGTATAAACAATTCCTCTTAACCATTTACTCAAACTCTTATTTAAACTTGCAAATCATCTATAAATTACTTAATTATTATTTTAAAATCATTCACAAAAGTTTTAGGAAAT
The DNA here is from genome assembly GCA_030765085.1 of Allium cepa. Taxonomy (NCBI): domain Eukaryota; kingdom Viridiplantae; phylum Streptophyta; class Magnoliopsida; order Asparagales; family Amaryllidaceae; genus Allium; species Allium cepa. The sequence goes on from CM060931.1 coordinate 451,173,274, forward strand.
ATTGTTAAGTTTAAAACTACATTTCAAAAGTTATTTAAAACTGATGTGATAAGTGTTGCAAAAAGTGTTGCAACTTGTGTTTTAAATGCTATATTGTCACGACCTAAAGTCCAATGTTCGAAAATTGTCATCAAATACCTCACTTGTATTCGACTGCCGAAGATTCAAACATCGAACTCTAGTCAGATGGAGCTTATAACAACATTAGATAAATATAAAACTGCGGAAACAAAATGAATATCGTGCATTACATCATAGATACAACATCATCATAATATCCATTACAACATCAGAGTATCTTTATACATATATCACAACTTCAAATAGAACATCACAATAGAACAACAAATGATCTTATGCCAAAAAGTCTTCAAAGAAATGAAGTGATAGCGAACTTCCAAAACTAAGCACCTTGAGATCCAAAAGCTTTCAAAATATCTCCAAGGCAAAAGCCTCCAAAACCGATAGCCTCCAAAACAAAAAGACTTCAAAATCCAACTAACACCAAAAGACGAAAAACCTGCTATTAGGCTGCCCGTGTGGAAATTATGGGCACCCAGAGTTAGTAAGGAAACAATAAACCCCGGGTCAGTCATGGGACTGGTATGAGTAAACAAAAATAGTTGCTTTTAAATCAAACAAGATTTATAAAAGAAAATCTTGTACACTTTTGGAAAATGAAACTACCATAAGACCTCCCGCCACACACACAATGTAATCGCAGAATTGGAGGAGATTTCTTCTTATGATAGTCAAATATGCTTAATATGAGAAAACTATTTGATATTATTGCTAGTGCATAGTGTGAAAACATTTCGAAAATATAATATTTATCTTAGCGAGCATAGGTACCATTATACTATGCCTACTATACTGCAACTTGAGATGGCAGGTTATACAAATTGCAATCGTAAAGGGCTCGTATTATTTCTTTGGGTTTTCCAACAAATGGTCAGGCTATGGAACTTCCTATACCACATAGGCACGCCTCTGGAGGGACGCCCCGAGAACTTAACTAGTTCTCTACCAACACAAGGCCGGGTTACCTTTATAACTAGGTAACTACTACACGACTATGCCATTCCCCGGTCGTTTGCGACCTTTATCCGAGGGCCCTCTACCACATAGCAACAACCCCACAGTAAATGAGATTGCAGCAACCACATAGGTAAAGTATCTGGGCTCCATACCATGATACCGCCTTTTTCCAGAAGGAAATGACATACCCTAAAGGGTGCGACCCTTATAATCTTGCTGCATCTTTCCTGCTGAGGTCTCGTCCACAAAGCGCCGCTTTACACGAAAGCCATGCTTTGATCACAAATGATCAACAACACACAGCAGCACTTAGCATGCCACACTACCAAATTGGGAATATATCGCTGATAACCTTCAACTACATAACCTCTGAGCTCGTACGTCTCAGAGAAGGGTGTTAAGCTAAGAGAATAAATTCTTCGGCATCAACATATATGTATTTGAACGAAATCTGCTTTATATCTCAAGGTATAGTGTCAGATATACTACCATACAAGTCTGTTCCGGGTTCGAACAGAACCGAAGGCACTTCGTCCAATAAAGGAAGAAGCCCTTGCAAATCCAGGTATGCACAATTCCGATCGGACTCCCCATCACATGTGGAGATCTCTACACCGGAGCAACTCGGTACAGAGACATTCGATAGGTTATCCTATCGTTTTCGAAGACATCCGGTCTTCATCACCGTCTTCAAACGCTATTCATTTCGTCGAATCACTATTCGGAATGGGTTATATGACACAAAGGTCATCTCCCGGCTAATCCGAATAGTGAGCGCTCAATTTTAAAACACATGGATGTATCAATCACAAAGGTTCACATTCAGGGTTCGATGTGGGTTTCGGATAACCAGTTGGAATCCGACTCCCTGTTGCATCGAAGTTTAAATGCCGTTTTACGGGAAAAAGGGTTTTCACATAAATACAGGAACAAATCACAAATCGCAGTTCAGCACAAAGTAATTCATATCACACAGTATCACAATCACAATAGAAATATCAATCCAGTACACAACATTTGATAATGGTTAATCATCTTCAATTAAGGTGAATGTGATTTAAGTGACTTAACCACATAATTATCTTTATTAATTATTTTAAATCAATGATTAGTTATTCTTAACTATGAATTGATTAAATCTTAATTGGCTTTATTAATTAATTATTCTTTAATAAATTATTTTAATTTATTAATTCTTAATCGTTAATTAATTAAATGTTAATTACTTTTATTAATTATTCTTTGAAAAATTAATTATCAATTACAAGGTAATTACAAATCATTAATTATTTAATCATTATTTAATCATTATAAATAAATTTGTTTTAAGTTAACACTTTGAATATTTGATTTACTTCTCAATTTTTTTATTAAGTTAAATTTAAAACAATTTTATTTAAAAATATAAATTTGAAATATCTTTGAACTTCATTAATTTCAAAATCATTTCAATACCATTTACTTCACTTTCCATTAACAAACTATTGCAACTTTATAAAGAATGGATTCATAAAATTATTTGAAATTATATTTTCAAAATTTTCAAAACTGGAATTTTTTGTTTTCAACCTCTAACCCGAGGCCGTCTCGAGTCATCCCCGAGTGAAAATGCCCCCGCTTTGATTTTTTTACCCAGATCGACCCGTATAATTTTTTCACACTAAAATTTGTTTAAGTTTTTGAGCGACCCGTTGCAACGCCAAAACGACACGACCATGGCTTCAAGTCTTCTCCCCCAAACCCCGAGTAGCACTTCTCGTCATTCCCCTTCTTTCCCAACTGCTACCACCTGACACCAGTTCGTCGTTGTGCACATGCACAAACCCTCCCGCCGGCTACGGTCGTTGCTCCTACCGTCGACGTGACGACGATGATCTCCACACACCTCCCTAACGACCAAAAAACCAATTAATCAAAGAAATCGAAATTTGAACCTGAACCTAACTAGAACGAAAGTACTGATCACCTAAGAACGCCACGTCTTCCCTCCACCGACCATCATAGGTCGCGGAATCGTACCTGAAGCATCACTGATGACTGACGCTTCTATTGGCGCACATGCGATCACCTGCGGTCCTCTGAGGAACTCGCCGCATACAAATTTTGACGACCTCGTTCAAGCTTGGGTTCAACCCTACTTCGCTGCCGTACGATCGCCATGCGAATAGAAAAATTCCCGAGCATTTTTCTGATGAACTACAAGCTTCCAGCAAGACTCGACCACGATCTCGAGGCCCACAAATGTACCGATCAACAGAATTTTACAAAACTTCATTTTCTGATCTAGTTAAGATTTCTCACTAAAAACGGTATTAAAAATTCAGATTTAACTTTCTAAAATCGTTATTTTCAATGATGATTCAGATCGTATTCCTTAAATCAAAGTTTATAATATTCAAATTCTTACATAATTTAGATTGTGACTATGTTTTCACATTTTCCAAAAAAAAGACTATATTGCTTTGCTTTGATTTATTACTAAAACATAATGCATGTTTAAAACAACACTTTAATTTGTTCAGATTTCAATTTCAGAAGAGAACAGAGAGAAACATTTTGAATTTGGCATGGGTTTGCTCTGTAAACCAGAGACTTAGAGGAACAGGAGTGAAAATCCTGAATATATTCATACCCAAGCAAATATACACATACACAACCATTTGTTCACATGCAAAAGTTTTTCAACATCAATTCAGGCATGCATACAATAACAAGTAATTGGGAAAAATCAGAGGTTTACTCACTTGTTGCCTGAGAATAGAAAGCTCCTGACTATATTTAAAATTTAAAGATGAAAGCCTGGGTAATTCTTTCTACTATGATCTTGAAATTAAATCTGCAACTTGTAAATATAAATCTTTGCTTAATATCTATTGTATTTGTTTATTTAATTCATCAATAACAAACAAAGATCCATGCTTACTTACAGTTTGAATTTCTTATACAACAGAGAAAGATTTTGTCTACTACTTGAAATTCAGAAATGAATTTAGTCTTTGAATTTGATTTTTTTTCCTGCAACTGATTAATTCAATTGGTTAATTCTTGCTTTATTACTGTTTAACAAATTCAAATTAAAATTTTAAAAAGAAAAGTTCACTTGCCTTAAATAATCTCAGAGAATCCAGCTCTGTTTATGGCCCAAAACTGGAGCTTTGATTTTATTAATCTGCAGTTTGAAACATTTGTTAAAACTTGATTTTAAAATTACAGATTCACTTAACTATGAAGTTTAAAATTTACCTGAGAGATGGAATTTAAAACTAATACTTGAGGTTGGAGATGATTCTCATATTTTAAATTTGGAATCCAAGAAAATGTTGCAGCTTTCCAATTTTCCTTTTTTTTCTTTAGGTGTTGAGGTGTGAAATGCGCAAAATCTTTTTTACCGTTCATTCAAAAATTTGAGAGGCTAAATAATTGGAAAAAAGGAAACTGAAAAGTTTTTATGATTTTAAGTTATTGTTTTCTTCAATCAACTATATTGAATGCCACTTGTTAAAACCAACATGAGATCTCAACATTTGTTAATTTTTACACCATCTCCCTTATGCATGTTTAACACTTGTAATTTTTTACAAAGATAAAAGAATTTTAAAGTAGATTTCATATCATATTCACTTTATTAATAATTATACCCCTTATTCATTTGTATATATACAATGTTAGAAGAAGAAATGTTTTAACCAATCTTTTACATTATATAAATTACACCTTTATGATTTCAGATGCTAATTATTTCTCTAAAACATTTATTTTAAATTTAAATTCAAATTCCAGTTCAACTTGAATTAAAAATCCATTTATGTATATTTATATACCCATACATATACTTGTACAATTTAAATTCAAATTCAATGTAAACATTCCAAACTACTCATATGTGCACTACATATATAAAATTTAAATTCAAATGATTTTTAAAACATTTATCATTTCAATTTTTTAAACTCAAAAGAAATTGGAATTTTATTCACACAAATTATCACTTATTTTTATTTATTTTAAAACTTTTCAATTTATTTTCAAATTGAATTTCCAAAAGTTTAAATATATTACCAGTTTAAATTGATAAAATTTGGGATGTTACATATATTCTTCAAAACAACTTTTATATCATTTAGAAATCCATCATTTCAACCTAAATATTTTTTAAAATATTTTAAAATATTTTTGGAATTTATTTCGTATTTTTAAAATATTTAAAAATATCATTTACAAAGAAATCCTATTTTTTAGATTCCGAACCGCAAAACTGCGATGTATTTAAAAAATTTTTTAGACATATTTCAAAATCTACTTAATGAAATTTTGATTTTCTTTCTTCTTTGGAAAATTATGGATATAATAGACTGCAAAATTATTATTTCGAAGAATTCCAAGCTATATTCCACTTTGTACACTCATTTAACTTTTCTGGTGCGAAATCGCGAACTACCGTTACGGGAGGCGCCTAGTTTTGACTTATTTTTCAGTTTCTTTTCAAACTTCTTGGAAACACTTTTAAATGTTTATAAAACATTTCTAAATCATTTTAAGCTCATTTTAAATAATATGTTTATATTTCAAATTCATATTCCATTTCATTTCATTTTATAATATTATATTATTATAATATCATTTTTAACCCTTTTAGATTATTTAAAATCACTTTGAGGCTAAATAATTTCCATACACATTTGTATAGATTTAATTCTTATTTAATTAATTATGGTTAATCACTAATCATTTCTCTTATCATTATCAGACATGGTTATCAATGATATAAACAATCACATAATCAACCAATTTGCAACTAAGTTATCAAACATTTAATCATCCAACATATTTAAACATTCAAATCATTATACTTGAAATAATTTATAGATTAATTAGTAAATACGAGTACTCTCCTTTAGCTTAACAATTCTTCATACCAACATGCATATGTAACAACACTTCACTAATTCATCTTACCTTCACCAAACCATCACCTAAACTCTTCCATCATGCTTCAAAGCACTTGACCACTACCTCTAAACATCCATAAGGGTGGGCATAGGTTCTCCACCATCCTCCATCATTTTTCAACTTTTTAGATTCTAAACCATGTTTTGGTGATATTCTAAGGTATTTGGCAAAGTTTAGTGGAGTTTTGACTTTGTTTGATATGGCTTTGAAAAAGTTGATGTGGAAATGGAAGAGAAAAATCCATTTAAGCTCTAAGGAAGAAGAAGAGAAGAGAATGGTTTGTGTAAGAATGGAAGAGGTATGCATGGTTATTTATAGGAAAAAAAGAAGTGGCAAGTTATCAAAATTTCCTTTTGTCAAATTACCAAAATAACCTTACTTAAACTTAAAGTAAACTTACTTTTTAAACACTTTCCATCACTTATAACTTCTTACTTTATATCACAGTCACTTAAGTGCTAAGCAAATGTATTTGGATGGAAAAGTGGCTAAAGCGAAGATTTGGTTTGATGTTGATGTGACTTGATGTGATGTTTACTTCTTTACTTTTGTTAATTACCACTTACTTTTCTAAATTATATTTTAGAATTTTCTAAACATATTTAGTAAAAGTATTCTTATTTTATTTTTAAAATGTGTTATATCTTAAAACATGCTAATAAAGGTGCGACGACGTTGCGACAACCTTTAATCGACAAAACGTTGATTTTCGACAAAATATTTTATGGTCAATTTTGGCGTTTTAGTTAAACTATTTATTTATGTAAATAAAATCTGAAAATAAATTTTTATATTGCTATTTAAAAATATAAACACTCATAAATTGATTGAAATAATTTATTTAACCATTGAAACTTACTTTTCTGAAATCAGAATTTTGTCACTTTTGTCGATTCTGTGATAAAAACTCAAAAATCTAAATTTCCTGAATCAAATATTTAATATTGATTTTACCATTTTTATTTATCATATATGATCATGTTTATTTGGTTTTGAAACTCTTTGTATTTTAAAAAATTAAAATGCCTTATTTTACGAAGTGGCGAAATTATGAGTCATTACATTCTCCCTTGAAAGAATTTCGTCCTCGAAATTACACTAATCTTAAACTTAGAAGAGTTTCCCTGATTTCATATTTTTTTAAACTTAATTTTGTATGATATACGTAGATCTTCCATATGTGATATCTGATTCGATTTGTTATTCGAATTGACTACTTTTACTTTCGAACTAGTATCGATCCTTCGATTTTCTAGTGCGGACTTTGATCAGGCTTCTAGATCAGAACCTTTGCTTTCTTTGCATAGTTCTCAACTATGACAAAAACTCAAGTATCCAACCATAAATTCTTTTCAATGTTCGCCATTAAGAATCAAGTGATAAATCCTTTTTCGGACCGATGTAAACACTTCAAAATTCTGAACTCGAATCTTAGATCAAAATTTGTGCAACGTAATGATATACATTTAACATATGTATTTATTAACTTTCAAAAACTTTTCATAAAACTATTATCTTAAGTTCAAGCATTTTGTATATGTGCTTTTTTATATATTGCCTTTAATTATTTATTTTCGAACATTTTTATCATGGAAAAATATTCCAAAGGAACCATTTTTCACTCAAAAGATAATTTATTTTTCTAAAAAAATTTCCCCACAATGTTTTAGCTCGGCATATTTGCTTTAACACTAATATCATATATGTATCATTTCGTAAAACTATTAATTAAGTTTATTACATCTTCTAACTTCTGTAAATCAATCACTTTTAAAGACTTAAGTCTGAATCCTTAATTAATGCTAGAATTCATTAATAAAACATTTTCCAGGTTACATTTACCTTTTTGAAGAGTCATTAATTTACTTAAGTGTATAAATAGTTCATGACTTAAATCTATATTTGTGTGATATACCTTTACATCGTAAGAGTATAAATAAATCCCGAATTTCAAATTGGTTTTACTTAAAACTGTCCATTTAACAAATTTGAACTTTTTTGTAATTTACTATTATCTCAAACTCATAAGTAATACAACTTATTTCTTATTATTATTTTTCAAGTTTTGAAAAAAACAAATTCAAAATTACCGATATTAAATTCTCTATTCTTAGATCCTTTTATTTATAAATCACATTTTTAAATTATGCTTATCCAGTTTCATTTACTCAAAACATTTTTCAATTTTTTACATTTACCAACTTCTTAGCTCTTAGTTAGGCGAGATTTAGGAATTTTGGATTGTCCAAAGTAGTCGAGAATTTTGTTTTATCTTATTAATTAATGATCCAAATTTATCTTTGGTTCAAACACTTTTATAAAGATTACTAATCAATTTTTTAGTTAATGATTCACATTATTACTTTAATTTAAGAAAATTATATAGATCGAGTAACTCCAAAACAATACGAAGGAACTTTGTAGTACTAATAGTATCATATATTATCCTAACAAGAAGAGTAATACTTAAAAGAAATGTTTACCATCCAAACACATCTCTTGCCCTTTTTTAGTTTATTTTCGAGCCAATCGAATTAGTAACATAAAATACCTTTTCTATATGAAATAATACGATTTTCAAAATCCTTTAGAGGTTTCTTTTGTTTAGAAATTTATATTATAAATTCTTTTTATCTTATATTAATTAACTTCATTTAAATTACCATAATTCTTTTACTCGAATTTAAATTCCATTCCTTTTATATTTTTCTTTTTACACAGTAATTTTCTATTATTTAAATGCATTTTTATCTTATATGTCCATTCTTTAAACATATCTTATTATCAAACACTTTATAGTCAAATCGTGAAACTTAATCATAAGGTATTTGTACTTAATCTTTTAAATCACACAATTGATCAATTTATGATAGTAACTTAACATTATCATTTTTCAATTTATTATTTTGGAATAAGTATTGTGGATCTTGATTTCCTATTAGATTCCTTACTTATAGATTATCTTTACAAAACATCTTATAGTCAAACTGTGAAATTCTAATCACAAGATGTTCATATTCAAATTTCACTAATCTTGATTTCTAACTATATAACTTTTCAAAATATATAAATTGTAATCAAAATACAATCCTACGTAAAATTATTTCATTTACCAATTTTTCAAAACAAAACCTTTATATATGACATTAACAAATACGCACTCGTATAAAATACTCTCAACTCATTCTAGGATGTTACTAACCCTATCTATAATGAGTTACTCATCCTTGGGTATAACTAACACTATCTGTGATGGGTCTTTACCCGACCAAAGCCAAGGATCTCGCTTAACCTTTAGCTCAAATACCAAATGTAAAGGCCTGTTTTTCTGTAACCTTTGAGTCGACAATAAGCCATACATGTCCTACTCAAATTGCACGAACAAGATGATCATTAAGGGTAGAAAAAGACAAATTGGCAGAACATGATCTCACAAGAATGGATTAACATATAATATTGAACAATAATCTTTATAGCGGAAAATTTTAAAATACATATATCAGAGTCTAACCGAAATTCATCTTGGATAGTTATAAACATCTATCCTTACAAAAGTTGACAAATATCAAACAATTGCAGCGGATAATGGAATACATCCATACGTAGACGAATATTTCCAGCTCTCCTTTAGAAAATCCAATCGTCTTCAACTAATCCTAAAACTACTTGAATCTGTTCCAAGCATTGAAAATACCCAGATCAGGCTTGATAAACCAGCGTGACAAAACTCAAATATTAAATGACAATGTCATATATCTACCTTGGAAATAAAATCCTTTAAAAAGAAAGAGTATCTCATAAGACTACGCCCACTCAAAAACACAGATGGGCTTTTCCCTTATGATAACTAAAACACTTTTATATCAAAACATTTGATATTATTTCAAATGATATTCTTCGATAACATTTGCAAATAAACTTATTAATCTTAGCCGAAATTGTTACATTATTAAATTCCAGCATACTAGCTTCTACAATCATGTCCGAAGGCAATTATCGGAGAATAGATTCCATATAAATGACAAGGTAAGGGGCTACCTTCCGATAATACACCTCGAGAGGGATGCACATAGGGTCCAGACAATGGGCACCTAAACCAACACAGAACCACCCTACCCCTTCTTGGATAGTACCGAATAATTCGTCACCCCGGTTGTTACTGACCTTTAATGGGTCATACATTCACCACATACTTAGACATGTGTAGAGTAAATCTAGAAGGATGATGACATCTCTTAATGGGAGCGACACACTTAGCCCTACTGCTTCAACCCTATTTCAGTCATTTTTGGGTGATGAGGCCTGAGGTAAATGATTACCTTTGACATAACACATCTTCTTTATTCTTTGAATTCCACATTGCCATTCCGTAATCACACGACTGGTTTCTATAAACGTATGACCTCTTAGCTCATTTGTCTCAGAGAAGGTGTTAAACTTAGAGAAGTTGCATTCTCCGCCACCTTGTAGATATACGTTTTACAGAGATCACTCAATGCCATTTAGAATGCAATGTCAGACACTCGTCCATATAAGTCGTCCAGGTATAGGACAAACCAAAGGTACTCTTCTTGGCCCATTACTAGGCGAGAACTCCTTATGGTTCTAAGATTTTTCATAACAAAGAGACCACTGCTATATTCCGTAAATCGAGAGTTTATCCCTAATTAATTAATAAGTAGTCCTTCATTATTACTCACCTCAATATCTCCGTCTTCAACACAGCATCATTCGTCCAACATGTGGATTGGTGCGAAGTGGTTTTCGGATAGGAATTTCCCAAATCTGATCCCAGTTCCTTCGAAGCCAATCATCACTTTTAAAAGATGTTACGTTTATATGGATATCAACCATCAATCAATTACTTAATCTTTTATTTAAATCAAATATCTTTCTTATATATATTGTTTTCAATTTATACATTTTATTTTCAAGAGCATATGGAATCATTAAGCATCATTTATTAAATCATTTGATTTATTAAACCTCTTTAAACCATGAGATAATTCTAATCATTTTCTCTTTTTCTTAAGAAAACCTTTTTAAATCGATCATTAAATCTTAATCAAAGATTTCTTATATCTAAGTTAGAATTTTTAACTTGGGGAAAATATTCCCAAATCATTCAGTAAATCTTAATCAAAGATTTCTTTCTTAACTTCAAATCATATTCTTACTAATCGAATGTTTTTATAACAGGGCACTACAGCCACCTTAGATATGGTAAATTTCACCTTCAGGGACTAGTTGCAAGTAATCCTACATCATGAAGATCTTTATCTTCAATATATTTTATTTTGAAAATTAACTTAAAGGAGTTTTCAGATAGGACTCACCGAAATCCGATCCCGGTTCTTCGGATAGGAATCACTCAAACCTGTAACGACACGTAAATTTTATTTGTTTTATTAATATATTTAACTGAATTTTTGGTGAAATTTTAAATAATAAATTTTAAAATATAAATATGATATTTGGAATACGTCTATTTATAAATAGCAAATGGTAAATTTTCATCATATAATATGGAAGTATATTTTCTTGTGTAATTTTATTTCAACTCAAATCAGTTCATATTTGATGATAATAAAATATTTTTCAAACCTGAATATTTTATATATAGAAATTTGTAATTCATCTTCTGAGTGAGACGTCATTCTTCATTTCGTCAAATTTGGACTGCTACTGCTCTGTTTATCTTATTTCTGGCGTTTTAGCCGCATTTTGGTATCGATTATCGACTTTTGATAGGATAATCTTATCACTGATATTCATGTACCGTTTTGATCATCTTATCGTGCTGATCTTTGTAGTATTTTCATGTCTGAGTTTCGGTTCCCGATACGGTTAACCAGATCGGTATATGTTTTGAACCTTTTGGTTTTCGATGACTATTCACCATTTAAAAACCTAATGGTCACTAGCATTTATACCTCTGAAATTCAAATTCCTTCCGTTCAATAGTTCTGATTTGTTTTTTCTTCGATCCATTTGTATTCTACCATGAAAAAATATTTATATTTTTATAAAATAGATTGTACTTTTATTTCTAAGAAAACGATACATATTCAAACTCTCAGTAACTTCTTCTTCCTTTCCCCTCTCTCTCTTGCAGCTCGATCGCTCTGGGCTCGACCAGGCAGTAGCCTCCAACCCGACCGCTCCTCTCTCTCAAGTTCAGCACGTCTCCACCATCAAGCAACAGCCGAGCTGTTTAAACCCATCAACCTTCTCTTCTTTCATCTACTCCCCCTCTTGGCCTTGTGCCTAAGCACGCATCCCAAGCAGACCAAGCTTCACCAGGCACGCAACCCCACTTTACAGCCATCCCCTTCCTAGGTCAACCTAGTGTAGCATCTTCTCGCACCCTCCGATCGGCTGCTTCCTTGCCATTTCTTTTTTTTTCAACATATGTTGTGAAGGCAGGTATATACATATAAGCTAATATATTATATAAGCTGATAAGTTATGTATTTCATATGTTAAACGATTTTGTAAGTTATGTTGTATTTTGTGAAAAAATACTTTTTATGTATATACTGTTAGTTTTGTTAGAAGGATGTTATATATTTCAAGGTATATGTATATATTTTACGGAATATACATACATATATTGTATTAAGATATGCGTATGTTTCTATATGGTTTTATATATAAAATTTGCACGAGTTCTTATAATATGTTGTTTGTATATTGGTTTTGTTCTTAAATTTTATTATGTGTTTTGTTTGCAGTGCAAATATATAAATTTTGTTGGATCAATTAGTTTATGAAATGAGATTTTACAGTGCTTATATAATATGTTAGCATAAATATACATACATACATACATACATACATACATACATACATATATATATATGATTCTATCTGGTATGCTTTGTTGTATATTTATAGAAGTATATAAGCTGTTGTTTATTTATGCATAGCTGTTACGAGAAGAGAAAAATATACATAGTATGTTTATTTTTGATGTGGAAATTTTGAAAGGATTATACATGTGCTTCGAATGCTATTATTTTATGTTATGTTGAACGGATTTTAGATAGTAGTATATATGTTATGCTATAAATATTTTATTGTAAGTATTTATGAGGGCTACATATTTAATATATGTATAGTACGTATGTATATGAGTTTACATATGTAAGTTGTTTTTCTGTATCGATATATAAGCTATTTTATATTATATAAGTACTATATGTATATAAGGGTACTGTTTTTACTGGCTATGCTATTATATATATCTAATTTATATATATGTTATGACAGATTTGCAATCTTTTTTATTTTTCATATGAATTTATATAAGTTATAGATATTACATTTCTGATCTTAAATTTTATACAGTAATATATATTGATATACATATGTATAAGATTATGTAGGTTGGTTTAGATTTGTAATAGTGATCTTAGATCTATGTGCTAAAATTTAAATTAGTTTGGATACATATATTGTATATATATGTTAATTTTATATATGGGTCTTAATTTGAACTATGATCTTTGAAAACCATATATATATTTAATTTAATATATGTTTAAATTTAGAATTTGATATATATATATATATATATATAGTGGTATATATGAATTCACTTATACCATTCATCATCCTCGACCCAATTCTAATTTGATTTCGTCTATTCCTTGTTATCAGCTTTGATCATCGAATTCGTGCTTGGATTCGTAACACAATTTCAATGTCTGTATCAGTGTGCGTATCCGTGTAATCTCATGTTCTCTCTAGCCTCGATAGGTGAGCAATCACTCACGATTAATGTTCTTATATTAATTAAATTTGATTTCAATTGAGACGATAATTGAAATATGTCGTTGTTAGTTACTTACATTGCTATATATATGATATTATCTGTATCAGTTCACTTGTGACATCTGACACCATTATCTATTATTTTTATTGATGATATATGCCTATTATATTATTGACATATTTGTTATCACTCTGCAAGTTCCCTGTTATTATAGAATTCCCTATGGGTTGAAATGATACGTACCCAAACGATCTTTAGAATAGGAGAAAATCGTTATGGGTTAAAATGATAAAACCAACCGATTTTCATTGAATTGAATTTGGGATTGTGGGTTGAAATGATATATACCCATATATAATTTAAATTGCGGATTGAAATGATAAATATCCATATCACTTGACCATAGGATAGAAAATTATATACAGACACCACTGGTCTATATATAAATATTTTGAAAATGATTTCCAAGGTTTTAAAATTGAATTTATTTAAGAATTATACTCAAATAAGTTTGATTTGATATTTATTAAATTTGGAATTTAAAGGATATGATTTTATATATTGATTTTTGATTTTAAAAGTGATTTAAATTAATATTTCAAATTTACATAAATTGAAATGGTATATTTAGTTTTATTTAAATTTAAAATTTGAAGTTTAATTTAAATACTATTTGAATGATTAAATGAATATTTCAAAGCTAAATAATATTAAAGTAAATTTGATGTATATATATATATGAAATTATCAAATTTTAGTTTTGAAAATTTTGAATATTTAAAGCTTTGAGGTATAGGGAAATTTAAATGGTTTATTTTGGGGTTCAAAATATGTTTGAAAATCGATATAGTTGGAATGGTTTATTTAGAAACCAAATTGAACTGAAATTTATGATTTGAGACTTGATATAAATTTGAATTATTGAATTTGAATTGACTTGGAATTGATTTGTGAAATTTGAGGAAAACTCTTTTTTATATAAAGTATTTTTAAATTTTATTTAAAACTATTTTATATTTTACTTCATAAATTATTTTAATATAAACTATTTTAATATAAACTAATTTTAACTTATAACCCTCTTATATAAACTATTTCACTTCATAAATTTTTTATTTTATATATTATTTTAATATCTAAACTGTTTAAGTGGTGGAAGTTATGTTTTTAAAGTTATAAATTTCATAGTATTATGTTTCGAAAGTGCTATAACTTTGAAAATGCTATGATTCTCGAAATGGATATATCTAAAATGGAAATAATATCGTATTTGGTTTTGAAATGGAAATGATATCGTATTGATATGGTTTTGAAATGGCAATGATATTTTGATTTTGAAGTACAAACTATTTTGAAACGACCGTGGTGTTATAATAACGTTTGGTTGTTAAAGAGACCGAAATTGGAAGTTGTCATACTCTCTGCCAACTCCGAAAACTACTTTAACAACTGTGTTCATGGTGGAGATTCCAGAATGAAGTAGGATAGCGGCGACGGTCCTATATGAGGTATATACGTGGACCCGACTCCCGTGAATTGGCATAAGTTGGCTAAAACAAGAGCGATTCTCGAGTCAGTGAGGTAGCTTCTCTGATCGGACACACTCCTTCGATACTATATTTTGACTTTGTGATTGATTTGGTGGCCACTTTTGATTTTTGGGAGTGTGGCTCGAGGTGGGCGGTAGTGGCTGCTATGCATTACCACCAGCCCGGATGCGTAATTGGTATAGCTACCCAGGCATTGCCTAGTTGTGCCGTGTCACCTACCTTAGTGTGCTTTACTACGAGTTTGATTTGCGTCGTACCTATGGAGTATTCTATGGTAGGCTCCCGATTTGGTGTTACGATGGTACTGTATAGACTATTGGCACTATAAAATGTGTTAAGGGGGATATGGTAATGCCTTAATGCTATTTTTAAATATATTATACTTTACTTTGGACATTATTATAATAGCGTATATTACTGCATATTAGATAGTTTAACAGATCCTTAAAGGATGGTTATCCCAAACATCCTTTGAGTTACTTGTATTTCAGTTGATATTTCACTTGAGTTGGATTTATTGATATAAGAATGTTAATCCTGACTCGAGTGTTTTGTGTTTTTCTTTGCGCTCGGGTCAGACTGAGTCATATAACTTTTGAGGCTTACCTTTGGAGTTGGAGCTTCGTTTGGAGATCCATCTACATCTTTCAGCTTGCAGTTTTTCAGTTAATTCAAATGATGTATTATGATCTAGTATTTGAATATTTTATGTGAGACTTCTTGTATCTTATTAAACTCTGTTATTTATATATAGTAGCTTCATAAACTACTATTCTTTTGTTTCCACTACATATTGTATATTACTCTGTGTTTGTGATTCTGTGATGTGTTTATTTACTATATATGTTGAGTTTTGCCAAATATAAATTAACAATCTAATATTTTGAGCAATTCAAATCCGGCATGTGTGGATGCGAATGGTTGAAAATATCAGGCTGTTACATTTGGTGTTAGAGCTTTGGTTTTAGGCAAAACTTAGCATATGTAGTAAATTTAATTACGGAGTCACTTTCGTTCGAGTTTGAATTCATTCCTCTTTGATTTGGTTTCCTTTGAATTTTGGAACTCCCCGACTCGATCTGAAATCTACTCTTGCCTTCTTGCGGCAAAAATTTTTCTCGAGTACCCCATAACTCCACTTCGAATGATTTGTAAAGAGGTGAAACTCGTTTACAATAGGCATTGATTTACTAGAGATTTCTGTATCCTCGGTTTACGGTGCTATCTATCTCCTGCTATGCCAGAATCTATCTCTTGCTATCAAATGTCGATTTGCCTCAGAATTCTGCATCAATCTTATTCTTGAATTCACGGATGACCCGGTTAAGGTTACCCACGATTAATATCAGTATATCCATCTCCCTATTTTGAAATTTAATTATTTTATCTCCCACTCGAGCCTATCTTCTTAGCTAGAGTTTGCTTTGATTTGAATCCCTATCCTCGCTTTGAAATTCATTTTGTATTATTGAGTTAGGGAGTATATTTGAAATTAATATTAAATTATTTTATATACCATGTTGTTCGAGTTGTTGATGTTGATTTGGATTTTCAATCGATTCGTCTGATCAACACTATTGATAGGATTTCCAAAACACTTTAAAAGAGCAAACTGACACAATGTTGTTTTCAAATTAGGTAAACGGAATAAAAAAATTTGTGACTATATATTATATATAAGAAAATTTTAGAAATCAAATAGTTAACTAAATTGGATGTTTAAAATAATAATATTTGATTTTCATTTATTGTTTTGTAAACCGTTGATTTTACCAACATATAAATAATTGAATTATAAAAAATAGTTTATAAATTGATTTGGAATTTTAGAACATGGTTCATAAATTGATTTAAAATTTGAAACGAATTTAAGTTAACAATTTTAGAATTAATTTTCGGTAACTTCAAACTTTGGTTTTAAGTTTTAGAATATATATTATTGAAAGTATTTTCGAATAGAAATCATTTCCAAAGAATTTTAAAAGTTTAAAATCAATACTCTCCTCTTTTGTCTCTGAAAAATAATTTCGATGATGACGGTCGCATCATCGACATTCATTTTCGAGTTTTAGAGTGGAAAGACCATTCTATAGCTTTGCTACGCTTTGTTTCCATAATTAAATTAATTTGCATTTCTAAAATATGACTTGATTTATAATAATATGTTGGTATATGATCATAGATTTTATTTAATATATATTATATATATTTATCTCTAAATGGTTTGAAGTGAATTGGAAATATAATACTTAAATTTTTTGTGATTAAAGGATGATTTCAATTATAAAATGAAGCCAGAATTTTGAATAAATATTTAAACTTGAATAATTGAATTGGAAAAAAAAGTTTTTACTGGTATAATACTCAGTTTTATTCTAATACAACTTACCTAAATTATTCAGAAGTTGAATATGCAATTGGATAATATGCAATATAAATTGATAAAATTTGAGTGATTAAAATAAATGTTATACACTTAAATTTTAATTATACAAATGTAAATAGAGATAATCAGAATAGTAAATTAATTTAATAATAAAATAAATTTTGTTTTGAAAGATTTTGTAAATTTAGATTTAAATCAACTTAGTGAAATACCTTGAATTTTAAAATCAATCATTGAATATCGATTAATTTAAATTAAAATTTATACGGTTTTAAATTAATTGTTTATTTTGTTTTTCAATTTATTTTCTTTCTGGTTGTTTCTATTTTCCTACCTCGTTACTTTTTGGGGACGAAAAGTTTTGAGTGGGGGAGAGTGTAACGACCCGTAAATTTTATTTATTTTATTAATATATTTAATTGAATTTTTGGTGAAATTTTAAGTAATAAAATTTTGAAATATAAGTCTGATATATGGAATATGTGATAAGCCGAATTTTTGATATCTGATAATTGAATGATTAACTAGATTTAAAAGTTGTATTTTGAATAAAATAATATATATAACTAGAGTTGTATATAATATGATATTAAGACCAGAATTAATAAAAGTTTTAAAAATATACATATCTTTTGAAAATTTATAAGAAATATATCTATGCATAAAAAATAAAAATTGGTTTGTAAATGTATGTGTAAGAACTAATAAAAGATTTAAAATACTTTCTTTTAATACTTGGAATAAACGATAGTTTATATATATACACACATTTGTAAGCATAATTCATTAATGAATAAAAAACCAAATGAAAGCTAAATACCTATAATACATAAATATATTAACATAAGTGTAACAGCCCGCAAATCCGTACCCCTTGAGTCAACACTATTCTACAACAATTAACTCAAGTTGCACAGAAATACGAACCATTTGGGTTTAAGAAGAAGAGGTAGAAGAAGAGAAAACAAAATCAACATCAGAATCTAACCATCGCAGCGGAATAAAATATAATAGAGAATAAGTAATCTTTACTCAAAATCAAATATATCAGTTTACATACATTACATCTCCAGAGTACATCAGTCACATCTCACATCAATAACATACAATGGATACACAACAACTCAAGGTACACAACAACTCAAACGCAGCGGAAATATAAATATATATAAGTACGAGAATACGTAATCGTCATCCAGCTCGTCTCCTGAGCTCCACAGCATCATATCCTGTATCCTATAATACTCGGTCTGACCCGAGCATTACAGTTAAATAATACCCGAGTCAGTCTGGAATACCAGAGTGAGAAAATCACACCCAATTGATTATTAAAGTTTCAAAAATCCTTTGAAAACCAAAAGCATCTCGTAAGACCACGCCACAAATAAACATGTCGGGTTTTTACCTTACGATAGCTAAAACAATTTTTATATAGAAATCCTCTGATATTATAATAGGGTCTATATACAAATACTTATAAAATAGCCGAAATTGTTACATGATTAAATTCCAGCTACTAGCCACCGAAGTGGGTAATACAAACAAAACTCGTACAAGGCTCGTAGGGAGAATGGATTTCCAACAATGACTAGGCACTGGGGTACCACCTGTCACAGTACGGGGCCTAGATCACCGTACCGAGGACTACTCCCTTCATCCCCTGCAACACAAGGCCGGAACCATTCCTTTCTGAACAGTTCCGAACAAGATAAACCCCGTGGTTGGCGCGACCAACCACCCACTAAGCCGAAATATATATAAGGGACATCTAGACAGGGGAATTATCTTGTCCTGCTTGGGTATGACCCACCTAACCTTGCTGCATATCCCCTGATTTTCAGTCATTCCCATTTGATGAGGCTTGAGGCTAAGCGTTACCTTTAGAACGTTTCACTTAGAATGCCCATCGTCCACCTGACGATGTTTTCGCAAGCATTCATCCATACAAGTCCGTCCCGGGTTCGAACGGAACCGAAGGCACTATTCCTACTACATTCATTTTGGAAATATCCTCAGGATTAGTAGCAACTAGCCCTTGCACTTTACTGCTCCATCTTCGACTTCGAAATCATTTTCACGAAACGTACAAACCGGATCGAAGTGGTTTTCGAGAAATAAATCTCGATCCCGGTCTCTTCGAAACGATCAGCGCATTTGGCCAATATTGATAGTCGGTTATTTAACTATCAATTAATATTCACAACAACCATCCAACAATAAATAATTTCCCAAATTATTTATTAATCTCAAAATATCTTCCCAAAATATATTTCTATTTTCAACCCTTTGAAAACAGTTTCAAAACCATCATTCTTTCCCAGAATAAACTTTTCCAAATATCTTTTTATCTCCCCTGAAATTTCCAAGTACAAAACTAGATTTAAAAATAATTTTCAAACACTTTACTTTGAAATATACTTTTAAAGACATTTAAAATTAAAACTACTTTAATAATTTGTAAAAAAATACATACTATATGAATATTTGAACATAAGGTTATTTAATAAAATATAAGACTAGATTTTTACATTCAATAACAAAATACTAAGCCACTTTGAAATAAGTACTGCTATAATATGATTAAAAGGAAATACTGTAGAATTTAAAATGTTAGAACTTTATATTTTCCAAACTTGCTTTTTAAAACAGCTTTAAATCTTTTAACTTATATTTAAAAAAAAAATTACTTTAAAACGTACTTGGTTATCCAGGGAGAATTTCAAATCTCAATCATTTAAATCAATTTCCCAAATTGATTTCCAATTTATTTCGTTTGAAATAAATCTCTTTACTTATCAGTTCATTTCAAAATTCATTTATTTTGGACTTTATTTTCATTATTATTATTTTCCGTTTGTTTTTAATCATTTAACTGAAATATAAAAATTTCAGCTTCTTCCCAATTTCTTCTTTGTTCTTTTAAAAAAAATTCAAATCTTAAATCTAAAATAAAAGTTTCGTTCTTTTAAATAATATCACTAAAGACTAAAATTTATTACCTTTCTGTTTATTCAAATATTTATTTCCATATACAGAATTTATTAGTTAGCATTTTGAAACACTAATATTCTTATTAAATTCATTTTAATTTATTTACATTCTTTATAATTGTTTTCTTGAAACTTCATTCTTTTTTTTTTATTATTTATTCCCACCGATCCAATACTATACAAATTTGATAATTCAGGGTATCAGAATAACCCAAACAACTATAGCATTCAATATTCAATATCATCCATCACAGAATATCCACAAAGTATAACAGGGAATAGTAAACAATATATATATGTTGAGGGACCCAGTTGGATCCCTCCAACCTGTTTTTCCTGCATCCACAGACGTTAGCACAACATAATATATCAATTTCAAATATCACATCAATCAATTTCAACCATTCAAACAATCATTTAAATTTAATCGTTTAAATTTAAATTTAAATTTAAACTTAAACTGAGTGAGATTAACTCACCTTTAATCTCAAAATTAGCAATCTGATCCATCTCGACTCGTTTCTCCACAGTATTAGACCTTGAATAAACATTTATGTGGTTATTAATATTTTAGATGATCGAACAATTTATTTCCATTTATACATTTAATTAACCAATGATTTAACTTCATACTAATAATTTACTTCACTAAACAAATTTTATTAATATTCGAATCAATTTAACAATTTAATTTCCATCTACTAGAATTTGGGTTTTAAGCTAATAATTAGATTTTAAACAAATTTTCCTTTGAATAAGAATATTTTATTTTATATATATATATATATGTATGTATGTATATATATATATATATTAACAACTCTTACTGTTAAATAAAACTTTTGATTTGCACGACACCGAAACCCTAGCGTAGCCGCCCCATCCATCCCCAGCTCATGCGCGCGAGCTTCGATCGCGACTCTTCCATTGAATGCACGAGCTTCTCTTCCCCATCGTATCGCGAATCGCATCGTCACATCTGAGCTTGAGTTAACATCTCAGCTTCGATCGAACATCTCTCGAGAACCCATCGACACCGATGTTCTCAAACTCGGCCACACGAGTCACGCCAGACTCCCATGAAGTCGAGCACTTCTGTCTTGAAATCGAATTTGAATTCGATTTATAACATCCGCCATTTTTTTTTTAACATATGGAGAACTCGAATTGATTAACAGAGGAAAGAGGGAGAATAAATCGGCCTCGAACGAACTTCGTTGAATTTTGTACTCGAAGAGGAAGTTGCGTTCGGCCATAGATCCCTTTTGCTGAGATATTTTTATTTTATTTTATTTTTTTGTTATGAAGAAGGGCTTCGTTGAAAGGAATAAGGGTTAGATTCATGTTAGAGCGTAAGCGAGAAGATAAGGAAAACGTTGGCGTATACAAGAAGCTTAATCAATTTAATTAAATTTTAATAGATTATTATCAATTAGGTTTCCAGCACGATTATATTTCGGACACACACACACTAATTTCGATCAAAACGAAATTTGAAATCCGCTAACAATACAGTATGACGGATCCAATGGAACTGGTTTCGTCAAATTCCGAGACTGTGCCTTGGAAGGCTATTTTTATATTCGATTTAAACAATATAATTATAAAACTGAACAAACCACTGTAACTTCCAATTTTAAAACTTCTATTATCTTCAGCGTTATCAATATAAATTTTATAAGTCTTCAAATATATTTTTAATAGGCTTAAAACTCCAGGTTCAACAATTTTCCCAACTTTACTTATTTAATTTAATTATTCAATTATCAAATAATTTGTGATATACGTAATTCAATTTAAAATTGTATTATTGAATATTTGAAATCGATTAAATATTCCGATTTAAATTGCTTAAAATTTCCGGGTCGTCACATTCCTCCCCCCTTAAAAGAATTTCGTCCCCGAAATTACTAATTAGGAAGAATGATCCAATACCCGTTTACTATTTTCCTAAAACCAAACAGTTCAACATCTGTCCAACTATCTTTGTATAAAAGACCCATTATCATTCTTATTAACTTTCCAAACCTTTCCCTAGTTTGCAAACAATCCTATTTGCTCAACCATTCAGGTTTCAAATTAAAAATCAAATTTTGAATTATCAAAATTTTCTCAAATTTTTTTTTTCTAACTCCCTAAATTTTCGAAAAATTTTGCCAGCGTTTCCTTTGCGCGGCTGACTCGGTACAACTACAAAATGGCTCTACGGCCTCCCAAATCCAAAAAGAAAACAAAAAGGCCAAGTGGCTCAATCCAAAATCCAAATCCCAATCAAATTTCATACCAAATTAAAATACATACCTTTTTGTCGAGCATTTCAAATTTATCTCTTGAAATCAAATCCAATTTCCTTTCCCCTTTTATAATACCTGCATATCCTGCTTAGCCCTAATATCCAATCACAATATTCCCAAAACATTACATCAACTTTCTTACCAATGTCAATATTTATTAATCCCAAGTATCAACTTAGAATGTATTTGTGATATTCCATTTCCAATTAAGAATGCACCATTTCATACTTAAGTTAGTATAAGTATTTTATGTGTTTCTTATATTTATTTCACTCCGACTTTAGTTTATATCTATTTCTATTTAAATCGATTTCCACATTACATATGTATTTCATTTATTTTCGACTTTGAATTTTTAAATTTTATCCTTCATTTATAACTAATTTAAGTCATTACTTTAATTAGTTTCATTTACTAACTTATTTTAGTTTCCCATTCTAAATAGTTTTGTCGTTAACAAAATTTTCCAAAATTTTTAAAAATTTCTAACTCCCAAAATTTCTGAAAATTTTTTGGCAGAGTCCCCTTTGTACGGAGGAGCTTTTGCAATTTGACAAAAGAGATAAATATATATACATCGACCCACACGGTCGGAAAAACCAAAAACAATTCATATTTCCTATTTTTATTGCGTAGGCGTACCTTATTTAGCATTTTAAGCAAGCAGCTTATTATTTTTAGCAAAAAGCCCAACCTAAATCCAGCCATACGGCTTCCAGGTACCTGTACTTACTCAGTTTAAACTTGTAAGTGCCAAATAAAAGGAGTTTAACACATTTCACTTACTTGCAATAGTTAAAACATATGAATTCTAAAATAAATTCACACTAAACATTTTTCTGAAAGCAACTTATACAATTTTCATGCTAATCTAACTGTTTCAATTAATTTATAACCATTTTCATTTAATTCGAATGGTTTTCGATTCATTCGTATACAATTCCATCAATTTGAATGGTTTAGAGTTCAATTGCTTACTTTTAATTTATTCTTAAGCAAATTGAACTCACATTTAATTCAATTGCTTACAAAATCAATTTATTTTACTTCTATCCATTTATAGAATTTAATTACTTCCATTTATATCCAATAACAATTTATTCTATGAAATTCGACGAGAACTATGTGAATAAATAAGTATTATGTTTTATAACCAATTTAAATGGATTTCAACTCAATTTATACTTAATTCTATCCCATTTTTAAATTTATTCACAATCCACATATTCTCAGTTTTATTGCATTTAAATTTTATTGACCAAACTAGTCCATTCAAAACCATTAACAATCTAGGCTTCATCTCCATTACCAATTAAGCTTCCCCTTTATTTTAATCCATTCACAATCATTTATTTAGCTCGACACATTCCATTTAAATTTTATTTACAATTCATTTATTTACATTTCATTCCATATTTGTTTATTCCGAACTACTTTATTTAGCTCAAAAATAATCCAATCTATTTCATTTAATAACCATTTCTCAACTTATTTAACCACATTTCATTTGATACTTATTTATTTCATCCATTTATATTTATTCAATAATATTAATTTATCCACATTCACTTAAACCATTCTAATAAACTTGAAACATTCTATTTTCCTTATTGTCTCAAGTTATTTCAATCCCTTAATAATTTTTAAATGGTTTACAATTATTTATTCTGGAATTTCATTCCATTAATATTAGTTAATACTCATCGAATTTTATTTCAATTAACAATTTATTTTCACTTAATTTAAATCCAACCCAATATCATTAAACTCGGTTCAAGTTGAATTCAATTCAACTCTCCTCCATTCATTTAGCTTAAGTCAATTTACTTCAATTTATTCGAATTTTATACTTAAGCTCATTTCCATCTTACAAGTATATTTTCTCTTTTATACTCAGCTTGACTCAATTTATTACAGAGCCATATCCAATTTATTTCCACATATTTGGATTTTATTTGCAATTCATACCATTACTATTTTAAATCCAGATCCATTTTTTTTTCGATACATTCCCAATTATTTTAAATTTGTTAACACTTCAAGTTAAATTTTAATTAATAACTCAAGTTCTGATTTCACCATTTACATTTTAACTTACCATCCAATTTATTAACTTACATTGCAATTTGGTTCACAAATCAATTAATTAATTGCAAGGCCACTTTCCATTATATTTTCTTCATCGACAATGTAAGTCGAATTTAATTATAACTTGAGTTTTATTTTCAAACCTCATCATAAACTCACAATTCAATTTCATTAACTAATTTATTATCTAATTAGTTCTCCCATTATTTATAATCCAACACTTGAATTTTTTTTTTTTCATTCCAAATATCACTTTTATTTATTTTCCTTAGTTCAATATATTTTACAATTCAAGTTTGGATTTTCCTCTCATTTCCCTATTCATCTAAATATTTATTTGGATTTGTATTCCATTTTCAATTTTATAAGTCGCAACTTATTATTTACACCATTCCATTCCTCATAGGCTTGAATATATTATTCTTTTTTTTCTTTTTTTTACTCAAGCCTTATGCTTATTTATAACCCAAGCATATATTTTATTCATGCATTTTAATTCTTTTATAAATTATTCTGGTTTATTTATTTCAATTAAACTCTTATCCAATTTATTTCTTATCCAATTAAGAATCAATTTCAATTCAATTTTACTTTAAACTCAGAATTTACTTGACTCAATTCGATTTTAACTTATTCAATCAATCTCAATCCAATCAAATCTTTATTTCCAAATCCAAGTTAATTCCATCTTTAACTTTTCTTTTAAATTTAAGTTCCAACATTCAAAGCTTATATTCCATTTCTGATTTAAAAATCATCGCAATTTATAAGCTGACAACTTATCTTATCCGGATTTTTTTTAAACTCCCGGCTTTGGTTTCAAATCATTTTGAAATCTCCAACGTCACAAATCACATTTCTCAAAAGTTACACCAATCCTGGTTTTACCCACGACAAATTCCCTTTGAAAATTCCAAAACCAACTAACTTTTCTGAATAAATCAATTTGGTAGCAATTCATCACTTAGAAACTCGAAAATGAACATCGATGATGCTGCAGTCATCATCGAAGTTATTTTCCAGTGACTGAAGTGAATTCAATGCTATATCACTTTCAAAACCTATTTAAAATAAATTTCCATCCAGAAATACTTCCAAACTAATAATGTTATCATTTATCTTCAAAACACTTCGATAACATTCCCAAAATCTCTGAAATTTTGAATTTCCAAATCCTGCTTAAATACATTTTAACTATGATTCATTTGTATAATTTATGCTTATACAAATTTCTATTTGATTGTATTTCAATTCATAAATTACATTTATAATTCATATTTATAAATTTCATTTCATAATTGGATTTATCTTCTCAATCTTTGATTATATTCACAATTTCTAGTTAAATTTTCACTTAACAATGATAATATTTTAATATTATCATTTCTAACATCCAAGCAACCATATAGTAGCTATATTGTTTACCAAAAACTTTCTTTATATCCAAAAATATATTTTTGGGTAAAATTATTTCATTTACCCATATTTAAAACAATACCGTGTCGATTGTTCTATTTAAGTGTTTAGAAACCCCTTCGATACAGTTTTCGAGGCTGTGCCGACGAAGGTTCATATACCACTCCATAAACCAATCAACACAATATAAAACCATTTTATATTCACTAACAAATACGCGCTCATATCTATTAATACGCTCAAACTCATTATAGAGTACTACGGACTCTAATTTATGAGTAATTCCCACCAGAGCCAAGGTTATCACCAACCTAAGCTCTGATACCAAGTGTAACAGCCCGCAAATCCGTACCCCTTGAGTCAACACTATTCTACAACAATTAACTCAAGTTGCACAGAAATACGAACCATTTGGGTTTAAGAAGAAGAGGTAGAAGAAGAGAAAACAAAATCAACATCAGAATCTAACCATCGCAGCGGAATAAAATATAATAGAGAATAAGTAATCTTTACTCAAAATCAAATATATCAGTTTACATACATTACATCTCCAGAGTACATCAGTCACATCTCACATCAATAACATACAATGGATACACAACAACTCAAGGTACACAACAACTCAAACGCAGCGGAAATATAAATATATATAAGTACGAGAATACGTAATCGTCATCCAACTCGTCTCCTGAGCTCCACAGCATCATATCCTGTATCCTATAATACTCGGTCTGACCCGAGCATTACAGTTAAATAATACCCGAGTCAGTCTGGAATACCAGAGTGAGAAAATCACACCCGATTGATTATTAAAGTTTCAAAAATCCTTTGAAAACCAAAAGCATCTCGTAAGACCACGCCACAAATAAACATGTCGGGTTTTTACCTTACGATAGCTAAAACAATTTTTATATAGAAATCCTCTGATATTATAATAGGGTCTATATACAAATACTTATAAAATAGCCGAAATTGTTACATGATTAAATTCCAGCTACTAGCCACCGAAGTGGGTAATACAAACAAAACTCGTACAAGGCTCGTAGGGAGAATGGATTTCCAACAATGACTAGGCACTGGGATACCACCTGTCACAGTACGGGGCCTAGATCACCGTACCGAGGACTACTCCCTTCATCCCCTGCAACACAAGGCCGGAACCATTCCTTACTGAACAGTTCCGAACAAGATAAACCCCGTGGTTGGCGCGACCAACCACCCACTAAGCCGAAATATATATAAGGGACATCTAGACAGGGGAGTTATCTTGTCCTGCTTGGGTATGACCCACCTAACCTTGCTGCATATCCCCTGATTTTCAGTCATTCCCATTTGATGAGGCTTGAGGCTAAGCGTTACCTTTAGAACGTTTCACTTAGAATGCCCATCGTCCACCTGACGATGTTTTCGCAAGCATTCATCCATACAAGTCCGTCCCGGGTTCGAACGGAACCGAAGGCACTATTCCTACTACATTCATTTTGGAAATATCCTCAGGATTAGTAGCAACTAGCCCTTGCACTTTACTGCTCCATCTTCGACTTCGAAATCGTTTTCACGAAACGTACAAACCGGATCGAAGTGGTTTTCGAGAAATAAATCTCGATCCCGGTCTCTTCGAAACGATCAGCGCATTTGGCCAATATTGATAGTCGGTTATTTAACTATCAATTAATATTCACAACAACCATCCAACAATAAATAATTTCCCAAATTATTTATTAATCTCAAAATATCTTCCCAAAATATATTTCTATTTTCAACCCTTTGAAAACAGTTTCAAAACCATCATTCTTTCCCAGAATAAACTTTTCCAAATATCTTTTTATCTCCCCTGAAATTTCCAAGTACAAAACTAGATTTAAAAATAATTTTCAAACACTTTACTTTGAAATATACTTTTAAAGACATTTAAAATTAAAACTACTTTAATAATTTGTAAAAAAATACATACTATATGAATATTTGAACATAAGGTTATTTAATAAAATATAAGACTAGATTTTTACATTCAATAACAAAATACTAAGCCACTTTGAAATAAGTACTGCTATAATATGATTAAAAGGAAATACTGTAGAATTTAAAATGTTAGAACTTTATATTTTCCAAACTTGCTTTTTAAAACAGCTTTAAATCTTTTAACTTATATTTAAAAAAAAAATTACTTTAAAACGTACTTGGTTATCCAGGGAGAATTTCAAATCTCAATCATTTAAATCAATTTCCCAAATTGATTTCCAATTTATTTCGTTTGAAATAAATCTCTTTACTTATCAGTTCATTTCAAAATTCATTTATTTTGGACTTTATTTTCATTATTATTATTTTCCGTTTGTTTTTAATCATTTAACTGAAATATAAAAATTTCAGCTTCTTCCCAATTTCTTCTTTGTTCTTTTAAAAAAAATTCAAATCTAAAATCTAAAATAAAAGTTTCGTTCTTTTAAATAATATCACTAAAGACTAAAATTTATTACCTTTCTGTTTATTCAAATATTTATTTCCATATACAGAATTTATTAGTTAGCATTTTGAAACACTAATATTCTTATTAAATTCATTTTAATTTATTTACATTCTTTATAATTGTTTTCTTGAAACTTCATTCTTTTTTTTTTATTATTTATTCCCACCGACCCAATACTATACAAATTTGATAATTCAGGGTATCAGAATAACCCAAACAACTATAGCATTCAATATTCAATATCATCCATCACAGAATATCCACAAAGTATAACAGGGAATAGTAAACAATATATATATGTTGAGGGACCCAGTTGGATCCCTCCAACCTGTTTTTCCTGCATCCACAGACGTTAGCACAACATAATATATCAATTTCAAATATCACATCAATCAATTTCAACCATTCAAACAATCATTTAAATTTAATCGTTTAAATTTAAATTTAAATTTAAACTTAAACTGAGTGAGATTAACTCACCTTTAATCTCAAAATTAGCAATCTGATCCATCTCGACTCGTTTCTCCACAGTATTAGACCTTGAATAAACATTTATGTGGTTATTAATATTTTAGATGATCGAACAATTTATTTCCATTTATACATTTAATTAACCAATGATTTAACTTCATACTAATAATTTACTTCACTAAACAAATTTTATTAATATTCGAATCAATTTAACAATTTAATTTCCATCTACTAGAATTTGGGTTTTAAGCTAATAATTAGATTTTAAACAAATTTTCCTTTGAATAAGAATATTTTATTTTATATATATATATATATGTATGTATGTATATATATATATATATATATTAACAACTCTTACTGTTAAATAAAACTTTTGATTTGCACTTGTATAATTTTCTATTCTTATCCACATATATATATATTAAAATTAAACTGATCATATAATTTACTGTAATTATATAAATTACTTTCTTGTACACATCTATATAAACTCTAGCAATTTTAACAGTAGACAGTAAACATTTTTTTTTTCTGGACATATCGACATAAATCAAATTAAAAACAAATCAGATGCTCACCTAAGCTCGACACCGAAACCCTAGCGTAGCCGCCCCATCCATCCCCAGCTCATGCGCGCGAGCTTCGATCGCGACTCTTCCATTGAATGCACGAGCTTCTCTTCCCCATCGTATCGCGAATCGCATCGTCACATCTGAGCTTGAGTTAACATCTCAGCTTCGATCGAACATCTCTCGAGAACCCATCGACACCGATGTTCTCAAACTCGGCCACACGAGTCACGCCAGACTCCCATGAAGTCGAGCACTTCTGTCTTGAAATCGAATTTGAATTCGATTTATAACATCCGCCATTTTTTTTAACATATGGAGAACTCGAATTGATTAACAGAGGAAAGAGGGAGAATAAATCGGCCTCGAACGAACTTCGTTGAATTTTGTACTCGAAGAGGAAGTTGCGTTCGGCCATAGATCCCTTTTGCTGAGATATTTTTATTTTATTTTATTTTTTTGTTATGAAGAAGGGCTTCGTTGAAAGGAATAAGGGTTAGATTCATGTTAGAGCGTAAGCGAGAAGATAAGGAAAACGTTGGCGTATACAAGAAGCTTAATCAATTTAATTAAATTTTAATAGATTATTATCAATTAGGTTTCCAGCACGATTATATTTCGGACACACACACACTAATTTCGATCAAAACGAAATTTGAAATCCGCTAACAATACAGTATGACGGATCCAATGGAACTGGTTTCGTCAAATTCCGAGACTGTGCCTTGGAAGGCTATTTTTATATTCGATTTAAACAATATAATTATAAAACTGAACAAACCACTGTAACTTCCAATTTTAAAACTTCTATTATCTTCAGCGTTATCAATATAAATTTTATAAGTCTTCAAATATATTTTTAATAGGCTTAAAACTCCAGGTTCAACAATTTTCCCAACTTTACTTATTTAATTTAATTATTCAATTATCAAATAATTTGTGATATACGTAATTCAATTTAAAATTGTATTATTGAATATTTGAAATCGATTAAATATTCCGATTTAAATTGCTTAAAATTTCCGGGTCGTCACATTCCTCCCCCCTTAAAAGAATTTCGTCCCCGAAATTACTAATTAGGAAGAATGATCCAATACCCGTTTACTATTTTCCTAAAACCAAACAGTTCAACATCTGTCCAACTATCTTTGTATAAAAGACCCATTATCATTCTTATTAACTTTCCAAACCTTTCCCTAGTTTGCAAACAATCCTATTTGCTCAACCATTCAGGTTTCAAATTAAAAATCAAATTTTGAATTATCAAAATTTTCTCAAATTTTTTTTTCTAACTCCCTAAATTTTCGAAAAATTTTGCCAGCGTTTCCTTTGCGCGGCTGACTCGGTACAACTACAAAATGGCTCTACGGCCTCCCAAATCCAAAAAGAAAACAAAAAGGCCAAGTGGCTCAATCCAAAATCCAAATCCCAATCAAATTTCATACCAAATTAAAATACATACCTTTTTGTCGAGCATTTCAAATTTATCTCTTGAAATCAAATCCAATTTCCTTTCCCCTTTTATAATACCTGCATATCCTGCTTAGCCCTAATATCCAATCACAATATTCCCAAAACATTACATCAACTTTCTTACCAATGTCAATATTTATTAATCCCAAATATCAACTTAGAATGTATTTGTGATATTCCATTTCCAATTAAGAATGCACCATTTCATACTTAAGTTAGTATAAGTATTTTATGTGTTTCTTATATTTATTTCACTCCGACTTTAGTTTATATCTATTTCTATTTAAATCGATTTCCACATTACATATGTATTTCATTTATTTTCGACTTTGAATTTTTAAATTTTATCCTTCATTTATAACTAATTTAAGTCATTACTTTAATTAGTTTCATTTACTAACTTATTTTAGTTTCCCATTCTAAATAGTTTTGTCGTTAACAAAATTTTCCAAAATTTCTAACTCCCAAAATTTCTGAAAAATTTTTGGCAGAGTCCCCTTTGTACGGAGGAGCTTTTGCAATTTGACAAAAGAGATAAATATATATACATCGACCCACACGGTCGGAAAAACCAAAAACAATTCATATTTCCTATTTTTATTGCGTAGGCGTACCTTATTTAGCATTTTAAGCAAGCAGCTTATTATTTTTAGCAAAAAGCCCAACCTAAATCCAGCCATACGGCTTCCAGGTACCTGTACTTACTCAGTTTAAACTTGTAAGTGCCAAATAAAAGGAGTTTAACACATTTCACTTACTTGCAATAGTTAAAACATATGAATTCTAAAATAAATTCACACTAAACATTTTTCTGAAAGCAACTTATACAATTTTCATGCTAATCTAACTGTTTCAATTAATTTATAACCATTTTCATTTAATTCGAATGGTTTTCGATTCATTCGTATACAATTCCATCAATTTGAATGGTTTAGAGTTCAATTGCTTACTTTTAATTTATTCTTAAGCAAATTGAACTCACATTTAATTCAATTGCTTACAAAATCAATTTATTTTACTTCTATCCATTTATAGAATTTAATTACTTCCATTTATATCCAATAACAATTTATTCTATGAAATTCGACGAGAACTATGTGAATAAATAAGTATTATGTTTTATAACCAATTTAAATGGATTTCAACTCAATTTATACTTAATTCTATCCCATTTTTAAATTTATTCACAATCCACATATTCTCAGTTTTATTGCATTTAAATTTTATTGACCAAACTAGTCCATTCAAAACCATTAACAATTTAGGCTTCATCTCCATTACCAATTAAGCTTCCCCTTTATTTTAATCCATTCACAATCATTTATTTAGCTCGACACATTCCATTTAAATTTTATTTACAATTCATTTATTTACATTTCATTCCATATTTGTTTATTCCGAACTACTTTATTTAGCTCAAAAATAATCCAATCTATTTCATTTAATAACCATTTCTCAACTTATTTAACCACATTTCATTTGATACTTATTTATTTCATCCATTTATATTTATTCAATAATATTAATTTATCCACATTCACTTAAACCATTCTAATAAACTTGAAACATTCTATTTTCCTTATTGTCTCAAGTTATTTCAATCCCTTAATAATTTTTAAATGGTTTACAATTATTTATTCTGGAATTTCATTCCATTAATATTAGTTAATACTCATCGAATTTTATTTCAATTAACAATTTATTTTCACTTAATTTAAATCCAACCCAATATCATTAAACTCGGTTCAAGTTGAATTCAATTCAACTCTCCTCCATTCATTTAGCTTAAGTCAATTTACTTCAATTTATTCGAATTTTATACTTAAGCTCATTTCCATCTTACAAGTATATTTTCTCTTTTATACTCAGCTTGACTCAATTTATTACAGAGCCATATCCAATTTATTTCCACATATTTGGATTTTATTTGCAATTCATACCATTACTATTTTAAATCCAGATCCATTTTTTTTTCGATACATTCCCAATTATTTTAAATTTGTTAACACTTCAAGTTAAATTTTAATTAATAACTCAAGTTCTGATTTCACCATTTACATTTTAACTTACCATCCAATTTATTAACTTACATTGCAATTTGGTTCACAAATCAATTAATTAATTGCAAGGCCACTTTCCATTATATTTTCTTCATCGACAATGTAAGTCGAATTTAATTATAACTTGAGTTTTATTTTCAAACCTCATCATAAACTCACAATTCAATTTCATTAACTAATTTATTATCTAATTAGTTCTCCCATTATTTATAATCCAACACTTGAATTTTTTTTTTTTCATTCCAAATATCACTTTTATTTATTTTCCTTAGTTCAATATATTTTACAATTCAAGTTTGGATTTTCCTCTCATTTCCCTATTCATCTAAATATTTATTTGGATTTGTATTCCATTTTCAATTTTATAAGTCGCAACTTATTATTTACACCATTCCATTCCTCATAGGCTTGAATATATTATTCTTTTTTTTCTTTTTTTTACTCAAGCCTTATGCTTATTTATAACCCAAGCATATATTTTATTCATGCATTTTAATTCTTTTATAAATTATTCTGGTTTATTTATTTCAATTAAACTCTTATCCAATTTATTTCTTATCCAATTAAGAATCAATTTCAATTCAATTTTACTTTAAACTCAGAATTTACTTGACTCAATTCGATTTTAACTTATTCAATCAATCTCAATCCAATCAAATCTTTATTTCCAAATCCAAGTTAATTCCATCTTTAACTTTTCTTTTAAATTTAAGTTCCAACATTCAAAGCTTATATTCCATTTCTGATTTAAAAATCATCGCAATTTATAAGCTGACAACTTATCTTATCCGGATTTTTTTTTAAACTCCCGGCTTTGGTTTCAAATCATTTTGAAATCTCCAACGTCACAAATCACATTTATCAAAAGTTACACCAATCCTGGTTTTACCCACGACAAATTCCCTTTGAAAATTCCAAAACCAACTAACTTTTCTGAATAAATCAATTTGGTAGCAATTCATCACTTAGAAACTCGAAAATGAACATCGATGATGCTGCAGTCATCATCGAAGTTATTTTCCAGTGACTGAAGTGAATTCAATGCTATATCACTTTCAAAACCTATTTAAAATAAATTTCCATCCAGAAATACTTCCAAACTAATAATGTTATCATTTATCTTCAAAACACTTCGATAACATTCCCAAAATCTCTGAAATTTTGAATTTCCAAATCCTGCTTAAATACATTTTAACTATGATTCATTTGAATAATTTATGCTTATACAAATTTCTATTTGATTGTATTTCAATTCATAAATTACATTTATAATTCATATTTATAAATTTCATTTCATAATTGGATTTATCTTCTCAATCTTTGATTATATTCACAATTTCTAGTTAAATTTTCACTTAACAATGATAATATTTTAATATTATCATTTCTAACATCCAAGCAACCATATAGTAACTATATTGTTTACCAAAAACTTTCTTTATATCCAAAAATATATTTTTGGGTAAAATTATTTCATTTACCCATATTTAAAACAATACCGTGTCGATTGTTCTATTTAAGTGTTTAGAAACCCCTTCGATACAGTTTTCGAGGCTGTGCCGACGAAGGTTCATATACCACTCCATAAACCAATCAACACAATATAAAACCATTTTATATTCACTAAAAAATACGCGCTCATATCTATTAATACGCTCAAACTCATTATAGAGTACTACGGACTCTAATTTATGAGTAATTCCCACCAGAGCCAAGGTTATCACCAACCTAAGCTCTGATACCAAGTGTAACAGCCCGCAAATCCGTACCCCTTGAGTCAACACTATTCTACAACAATTAACTCAAGTTGCACAGAAATACGAACCATTTGGGTTTAAGAAGAAGAGGTAGAAGAAGAGAAAACAAAATCAACATCAGAATCTAACCATCGCAGCGGAATAAAATATAATAGAGAATAAGTAATCTTTACTCAAAATCAAATATATCAGTTTACATACATTACATCTCCAGAGTACATCAGTCACATCTCACATCAATAACATACAATGGATACACAACAACTCAAGGTACACAACAACTCAAACGCAGCGGAAATATAAATATATATAAGTACGAGAATACGTAATCGTCATCCAGCTCGTCTCCTGAGCTCCACAGCATCATATCCTGTATCCTATAATACTCGGTCTGACCCGAGCATTACAGTTAAATAATACCCGAGTCAGTCTGGAATACCAGAGTGAGAAAATCACACCCGATTGATTATTAAAGTTTCAAAAATCCTTTGAAAACCAAAAGCATCTCGTAAGACCACGCCACAAATAAACATGTCGGGTTTTTACCTTACGATAGCTAAAACAATTTTTATATAGAAATCCTCTGATATTATAATAGGGTCTATATACAAATACTTATAAAATAGCCGAAATTGTTACATGATTAAATTCCAGCTACTAGCCACCGAAGTGGGTAATACAAACAAAACTCGTACAAGGCTCGTAGGGAGAATGGATTTCCAACAATGACTAGGCACTGGGGTACCACCTGTCACAGTACGGGGCCTAGATCACCGTACCGAGGACTACTCCCTTCATCCCCTGCAACACAAGGCCGGAACCATTCCTTACTGAACAGTTCCGAACAAGATAAACCCCGTGGTTGGCGCGACCAACCACCCACTAAGCCGAAATATATATAAGGGACATCTAGACAGGGGAATTATCTTGTCCTGCTTGGGTATGACCCACCTAACCTTGCTGCATATCCCCTGATTTTCAGTCATTCCCATTTGATGAGGCTTGAGGCTAAGCGTTACCTTTAGAACGTTTCACTTAGAATGCCCATCGTCCACCTGACGATGTTTTCGCAAGCATTCATCCATACAAGTCCGTCCCGGGTTCGAACGGAACCGAAGGCACTATTCCTACTACATTCATTTTGGAAATATCCTCAGGATTAGTAGCAACTAGCCCTTGCACTTTACTGCTCCATCTTCGACTTCGAAATCGTTTTCACGAAACGTACAAACCGGATCGAAGTGGTTTTCGAGAAATAAATCTCGATCCCGGTCTCTTCGAAACGATCAGCGCATTTGGCCAATATTGATAGTCGGTTATTTAACTATCAATTAATATTCACAACAACCATCCAACAATAAATAATTTCCCAAATTATTTATTAATCTCAAAATATCTTCCCAAAATATATTTCTATTTTCAACCCTTTGAAAACAGTTTCAAAACCATCATTCTTTCCCAGAATAAACTTTTCCAAATATCTTTTTATCTCCCCTGAAATTTCCAAGTACAAAACTAGATTTAAAAATAATTTTCAAACACTTTACTTTGAAATATACTTTTAAAGACATTTAAAATTAAAACTACTTTAATAATTTGTAAAAAAATACATACTATATGAATATTTGAACATAAGGTTATTTAATAAAATATAAGACTAGATTTTTACATTCAATAACAAAATACTAAGCCACTTTGAAATAAGTACTGCTATAATATGATTAAAAGGAAATACTGTAGAATTTAAAATGTTAGAACTTTATATTTTCCAAACTTGCTTTTTAAAACAGCTTTAAATCTTTTAACTTATATTTAAAAAAAAAATTACTTTAAAACGTACTTGGTTATCCAGGGAGAATTTCAAATCTCAATCATTTAAATCAATTTCCCAAATTGATTTCCAATTTATTTCGTTTGAAATAAATCTCTTTACTTATCAGTTCATTTCAAAATTCATTTATTTTGGACTTTATTTTCATTATTATTATTTTCCGTTTGTTTTTAATCATTTAACTGAAATATAAAAATTTCAGCTTCTTCCCAATTTCTTCTTTGTTCTTTTAAAAAAAATTCAAATCTTAAATCTAAAATAAAAGTTTCGTTCTTTTAAATAATATCACTAAAGACTAAAATTTATTACCTTTCTGTTTATTCAAATATTTATTTCCATATACAGAATTTATTAGTTAGCATTTTGAAACACTAATATTCTTATTAAATTCATTTTAATTTATTTACATTCTTTATAATTGTTTTCTTGAAACTTCATTCTTTTTTTTTTATTATTTATTCCCACCGACCCAATACTATACAAATTTGATAATTCAGGGTATCAGAATAACCCAAACAACTATAGCATTCAATATTCAATATCATCCATCACAGAATATCCACAAAGTATAACAGGGAATAGTAAACAATATATATATGTTGAGGGACCCAGTTGGATCCCTCCAACCTGTTTTTCCTGCATCCACAGACGTTAGCACAACATAATATATCAATTTCAAATATCACATCAATCAATTTCAACCATTCAAACAATCATTTAAATTTAATCGTTTAAATTTAAATTTAAATTTAAACTTAAACTGAGTGAGATTAACTCACCTTTAATCTCAAAATTAGCAATCTGATCCATCTCGACTCGTTTCTCCACAGTATTAGACCTTGAATAAACATTTATGTGGTTATTAATATTTTAGATGATCGAACAATTTATTTCCATTTATACATTTAATTAACCAATGATTTAACTTCATACTAATAATTTACTTCACTAAACAAATTTTATTAATATTCGAATCAATTTAACAATTTAATTTCCATCTACTAGAATTTGGGTTTTAAGCTAATAATTAGATTTTAAACAAATTTTCCTTTGAATAAGAATATTTTATTTTATATATATATATATATATATATATGTATGTATGTATGTATGTATGTATGTATGTATGTATATATATATATATATATTAACAACTCTTACTGTTAAATAAAACTTTTGATTTGCACTTGTATAATTTTCTATTCTTATCCACATATATATATATTAAAATTAAACTGATCATATAATTTACTGTAATTATATAAATTACTTTCTTGTACACATCTATATAAACTCTAGCAATTTTAACAGTAGACAGTAAACATTTTTTTTTTCTGGACATATCGACATAAATCAAATTAAAAACAAATCGGATGCTCACCTAAGCTCGACACCGAAACCCTAGCGTAGCCGCCCCATCCATCCCCAGCTCACGCGCCCGAGCTTCGATCGCGACTCTTCCATTGAATGCACGAGCTTCTCTTCCCCATCGTATCGCGAATCGCATCGTCACATCTGAGCTTGAGTTAACATCTCAGCTTCGATCGAACATCTCTCGAGAACCCATCGACACCGATGTTCTCAAACTCGGCCACACGAGTCACGCCAGACTCCCATGAAGTCGAGCACTTCTGTCTTGAAATCGAATTTGAATTCGATTTATAACATCCGCCATTTTTTTTTAACATATGGAGAACTCGAATTGATTAACAGAGGAAAGAGGGAGAATAAATCGGCCTCGAACGAACTTCGTTGAATTTTGTACTCGAAGAGGAAGTTGCGTTCGGCCATAGATCCCTTTTGCTGAGATATTTTTATTTTATTTTATTTTTTTGTTATGAAGAAGGGCTTCGTTGAAAGGAATAAGGGTTAGATTCATGTTAGAGCGTAAGCGAGAAGATAAGGAAAACGTTGGCGTATACAAGAAGCTTAATCAATTTAATTAAATTTTAATAGATTATTATCAATTAGGTTTCCAGCACGATTATATTTCGGACACACACACACTAATTTCGATCAAAACGAAATTTGAAATCCGCTAACAATACAGTATGACGGATCCAATGGAACTGGTTTCGTCAAATTCCGAGACTGTGCCTCGGAAGGCTATTTTTATATTCAATTTAAACAATATAATTATAAAACTGAACAAACCACTGTAACTTCCAATTTTAAAACTTCTATTATCTTCAGCGTTATCAATATAAATTTTATAAGTCTTCAAATATATTTTTAATAGGCTTAAAACTCCAGGTTCAACAATTTTCCCAACTTTACTTATTTAATTTAATTATTCAACTATCAAATAATTTGTGATATACGTAATTCAATTTAAAATTGTATTATTGAATATTTGAAATCGATTAAATATTCCGATTTAAATTGCTTAAAATTTCCCGGTCGTCACAATAAGAAAGTATTAATAAAATTTAAGTAAGGGGTTAAAACAAAAGTCATAAAATTAATTTAAACAAGGACTTAAACACAATTAATTTGACAAAAGACATTTGTAAAACCACGAATATAGGAAATAAACACTTGTAAAATTATAATAACAAGCGGCAAAGTTTTTCCCATTTGAAATTGTAAAATAAAAAAAAAATATAGCCTGGCAATTCTTTTTTCTTCATTTTTTTTTTCAAACTAATCTAAAGAAAATTAAAACTGAAATGTTAAACTTGAGATAAAAGCAATTAAACAAATTCAAATTCAAGCCAAAGAATAAAAGGTCGAAAATCAATTCAAACAAATCTAGTTCCAACTCTAATACCAGAAGATCAACTCAACAACTAATAGCTTCAGTTCCAATATCAAAAGCCAAATCAAAGATTTAGCCTGAAGCCCTGTTTATCAATATACTGTGAGTAAACTACTCCTTTTAAAGATGAATCTTCTCTATACTTTCATGCATGTGATGGATTTTAGTAGTGATGTTGGGGAATTGCTTTTCATGAACGAATAATTGGTTATTTGGTATATATGGATGGAAATATTGTATGACTGTCTGTAAGGAACTACAACTGTTAACAGTAACTCTTAAACTCCCAAATTTCAAAAATTTATATCTCAAAACCCAATTCAAATTTGTTGATTCTATGAACTAGGAAAGTGTTTATTTTTGTATATAGTTTAAGTTACAAAAATTTATAGACTTGTTTATTTAACGATTTGAGAGAATATGGAGTTTGCAGTAGGAATATATATATTGGTCGATTTTCAACATACATGAAATATCAATTCACCTATATGATCATAATCTCTGAGGGAAAAATTGAATTTTAGTGGTTGTTTGGGAATTTTTAGTAAGCTAGGAAGAGAGAATTTTGAGATTTGACATTTTTCAGAGAAAAATAAATTTCCCGACCATGGGTGGTAGAGATAGTGGAACGATGACGCTGGTAGACGCGCATGATTGAGGGGGAAAGTTCGACCATGGCTGATTTTTGAATAAAGGATTAGATTAGGCGGGGTGTTCGATTTTAGGGTTTTAGTAAGGGCGTCGGTAGTGGTCGAGATGCATGGGTTTTGGGAAAATCAAGGAGCACCGGGCGGTGTCGCAATCGGCGGGAAAGTGGCGTACCACGTGGAGGCCTTGTTGGAGGTGGTGGTGAGTGGTGTTACACGGTAGGATGCTAGCAGTTCGGTGGTTTTTGGGATGGGTAGGTTTTGGTAGTCCTGTGTGAGGACTTTCTTGGATTCATGGTGTGTTGAACTTTGGAGAGGTGGTGATGACGGTCTGGGGACGAGGGAAGTTTTTCTGGGCATCGCGGTGATGGCACAGACATCTGGGTGGTTGTGCACGTGCATGTGCACTGTGTGCACATAGGTACTTCCATGGCGGGGAGAGATCGACAAAGGCATGGAAGGGGGTTTCAATCCAGGCTGAGATTGGGTAGTGGTCGAGTTGTTTTTTTGTGTGATGGGATTTTCGTTCGAATTGATCGGAGCTGGATTCGCGTTGTGCTTGGTGGCATAGGATTCAGGTGGATTTGGGAATGTAGTGTTAGGCTGGAAAATAGAAGAGAAGAGATGGGGGGAGGCTCTTTCTTTTGTTTAATTGGGCTTCGACCAGTTTGTTTTTTTAGTAGTGTAAAATAAATAAGGGTTTCTGGTTTTATTCTTTAGTTTTTTTAGGTTGGGCTCCAGCCCATTTGGTCTGATTTATTTTTAAAAACTAGATAAAAAAAGAGAAAATAGTATAACATAGAGAAAATCCATAACAAATTTCACTTCCAAAGCATGTAATTAACAAGTGATCAAGTTTATGTGTTGAATCAATCCACTTTTATATTTAAATTTAAATGGCCCGGGTATTTTGGTTATGTTTTTAAAACTAAATTTAGAAATAAAGTAAGGATCTAAACAAGTTTCAATAATAAATATTTTCTTTGATGTTAAAATTTGTTTTGGTTTGAATAATTATTAGGTCAATTAATTAATAATTCATAAGTGTTTTCATATAAGATTAAGTAAGCAATTACCAATAAACACATATGAAACTGATTAAGTATTAATTACTTAATGTAACTAATTAAGTGATTACTTAGCATAAGTAATAAATGGAAAATTATCAAATAAGGAGGATAATTACTTTGTGGAATTAATTAAGGAGGAATTTCTTAGTGTAATTAATTAAGAGGTTAATTAATTAATGTAAGTAATTGGAATAAATAGTTACTGAATGTGATTAATCAAGATTGATTGATGAATGTGGTAAATTAATTAAAGGATAATTACTGAATGTAATTAGAGAGGATAATTAGGGGATGATTAATTAATGGTTTGTAATTAATTATTGTTAAGTAAGCAAGATTAAAAATTATTAAAGTAATTAATTTGATTTAATTAGGAATGGGTGACTAATTAATCTTGCTTATGAATGATTGGTTGATATTTATGATATGAAATGTTTGTGATATGATATGATTGTCTCGAACAGTGATTGTGTGGTTTCTTGTCGATGATGAATTGTTGTGTAAAAAGTGACATCTTATGATTAAAAGTTGAATTGTGTTTCACTTGAATAACGTGGGTTAAGATGGTATTGAATTCAAAGAGACCGGAGTCGGGTATTAGTAAATACCCGAAACCACTCCGATTTGTAATCTAATAATTCTGTACAGATTTGATATGTGAAATCAATAGGCTAGAATGAAATGATTTTAGTGAATTGGACCATTTAATCTAAGTTTGGTACTTAGAAATTGAAGTGTAAAATAAGTGATGTCTGTAACAAATTGTGAATTTGTATATTGATATGAGTTACCCCGGGTTTTAAATAAGTCTTATGCACTAGTCTTTCTTGTTAGTTGGGTTTACTCACGCCAGTTTCCAGCCTGTCCTGGGTGTTAATTTGATGTAATGCTCGGGTTAGACCGAGTATTATAGATTTTCAGGTAAGGACGTTCTGGAGCTCAGGAGACGATCTGGATGGCAGAAACGTATAGAGTGTATCTGCTAAGATATATTGTAGTTATCTAGGACATGTTGTATCTGTCCAGGGTTTGTGTATTTGTGTAACACTGATGTATTAAAGTGTAATCTGATAAGTATAGTTTTCATTTGTATAACCGTTATTATTTATTATTATATTTTATCCGCTGCAATGTGAGATGTTGGTGTTTCTGTTTCTTCTTTTTCTTCTATCTCTTTCTTCTTTCCCTAACTATCTGGAATTTTTAGGATCGAAAATTCCAGGTCATTTCATTTGGTATCAGAGTAGAAGGTTAAACGAGAACCTTGGCTCTAGTGGGATTACACATCAAGGATAGGGTCAATGGTACCCTAGAATGAGTTGAGTGTGTGTGTGTGTGTGTGTATGTGAGAGCGCACTTGTTATTTTCTTATATAAGGATTTTAGGAATATATTTTGATATATAAAGCAATATTTCTTTCTAATATTAAGGTAATTGGTTGTTAAATTATTGGAATTAAATTAAGTGGTAATAGAAATACAACCAAATTGAAATTAAATAAAGATAAGTTTGAAATGGATTCAAACTGAAATTTAAATCTTTAATTTGGGAAGGAGTTTTAGAAGAAGATAATAATAAATTGGTTTCCAGATATGATAATCTTGGTTATTATCATAAATGATTGTTGTGTTTAATAATAAAATGAGCATTATTGAGTAAGCAAAATTAGATGTTTTAGGGAAATAAAACATTTAGGCAAGTATGACCTATAAATTGGAATTGAAGATGATCTGAATTGTGAAGTTTTAAGTCCCGAAAAGAACTTGAAACTGTTTTGAAGTGTTAAAGGAAATAATAAATAATATTATTCAAAATATTTTGAATATAGTCTTATTTTAAAATAAGAAGTTGTTTGAAAGCTTTAAAAGAAATTTTGTTTTGAATTAAAAGACCAAAGGTGGTTTAAAATTTAAGGATAACTTGGTGTGTAAAGGAAATAATATGTATATATGAGGAATACACATAATATCAAAGATGTTTGAAATAAACTCTAAATGTTGAGTTATAAATTTTTATGTGAAATGAGATGTAATACCCAAAGTGATAAGTTTTGAACTTATAAGTGGGAAGATTATCAATGTGAAGTTTAAAATTTGAAAAGGGAATTCAAATTGGATAAGGTTGACTGGATTAAGTACATTGAATTTAACTTTGGGAAAGTTAAAGAAGTTAACAAGCAGCCGGAATTAGAAATTTCAAGAATAAATTGAGATTTAACTTGGAAGTTAAATGGTTGGCTTAAAATGGGAATTATGAGTGATCTCAAATTGGATTTGAGATCTGGAAATTGAAAATGGATGATATAGATTGGTGTTTGGATAAATTTGGATGTTTATTTATCCGGATATTATAAATAACCTATGAAACTGAGAATTGGTTGTGAAGTTAAAACTCAGTAATAAAATTGGATTCTGAAGATAAAATTGTTTTTGAATTCTTATTTGAACTTTGAAAGAGGTTGAGTA
This sequence comes from Allium cepa, assembly GCA_030765085.1. Taxonomy (NCBI): domain Eukaryota; kingdom Viridiplantae; phylum Streptophyta; class Magnoliopsida; order Asparagales; family Amaryllidaceae; genus Allium; species Allium cepa. Next base: position 451,217,337 of record CM060931.1, read on the forward strand.
AAGATAATTTAAAATGGAATTTCGAAATTCTGACTTAGAATTAAATTGTTTAAAGATCAAGATTGTTGATTTAAAAATAAAAATTAATTTGATTTAAGGGATTAAATCAATATTTAAAATTTAACTTGAATTCATAATTCGAAATGGTTTAAAGTTGAGATTTAAATTGAATTAGTCCAAATTGATTTGAATAATTTGGAATTATGATTAAAGCTGATTAGATTTAAAATTCAACTGGAATTTGATTTAGAAATTGAGAATTAATTCAACTTGAATTGGGGATAAATACATTTCAATGGAAATTGAAGCTATTTAAATTGGGATTGAGTCAATTTAAATGGAAATGGAAATTTAAATTGAATTGATGAGATTAGAGATTGGGAATTGAACAGTATGGCTTTGGACTATTTTCAAAATAAATTGTTTTAGATAAATCTATTTTTTCAAGCTATTTACTATACAATCTTTTCTTTTTAAACCTAGACACTATCTTATACTTGTTTTACAATTATTTTAGGAACTATTTAACAATTTTTCAACTGTTTTATAAACTAATTACTATTTTTCAACTACTTTATAACTAATTACTATTTTACAACTATTTTGCAATTATCTAAAATTTCTATAGCTATGTAACTATTTTACAATTATTTAACTATTTTGCAGCTATTTTACAAAAAAATGATTATTTTCCAAATACTTATCTATTTTTAAACTCTTCAAGCTATTTGCAAATTTTAAGCTAGTCTGAGTGCAAACTGTTTATGATTAAATACCTAATTGAGATAAGAATAGAGGTGATAAACCAAATGGGATTGAAACAAATGTGAATAAGTAATTACGAATTTAAGGAAATGTGAATGAATGGAGAATTGATTTGGTTAATAATTAATAAAAATAGATATGTAGGATGTACGTATATTATTATATTCGCATAGTGATTTGATCCAGATTCGAGCACAGAATTTCAAGATAGTTATATCGATCCGAGTTGGGATTTTCACTCGATTTTCGACGGCGAACCTGGATATGGATTGTTGTTTGGTTCTGAATATTCTCTATCATAGTTATGGCTATGCAAGGAGAATAATGGTTCCTGATCAATAAACCAGATCTAAGTCCGCACTAGGAAGTCGGGTGGATGATACTAGTTTGGAAGTGAAATTGTGTGATCGTGTGGGCGATCAAATTGGTATAGCATATGGATGATATGTGTACATCGTACGAGTTTAAATGAAATTGATACTGGGAATTTGTGGATAAGAAATATGAAATGGTTTTTGAAATGAAAGGTATATATTGTGAAATATATGATGAAGTAAAGTGGAAATTGGATATGGTAAAAATTTACTTTATGAAAGTAAGTAATTTGATAAGTGACTTTATAGAGTAATAAAAATTGAATATTTGATTTAGAGTAAACAAAGTTATATATCTTTGTTATATAAGATAAATCTCCCCTTGTTGAATCTATTGCCGGAAGGAAAAGAATTTTGAAAATGTTTGAAGTATAAAAGGGAATTTATACAAGTTTGAAGTGATCTAAAGATTTTTAAAAGTTATATATATACCTATATATATGTAAAGGATCTTATGAGAATGATTTTGATAAAAGGTTTTTGGAACCTTTGGATTTGGAAAGGCTTTTTGGTTTTTTGGGTAAAATCAATATTGGAATTTGGAAAGCCTAATTTGAGAATTATCGATTTTGGGATAATCGATTTGGAGAAAGGAGATTTATATGAGATTCATACTAGGTGTATGATTTGAAAAATAGTATATGTGTATAGTATAAAATGTTTTGAAAATGGCTCTGGAGAAAAAGGCACTCGCTCGGAATGAACTTCTCAGGAGTGCCGCAAAGTGGTACTGCCATGAACCCTGGGGGGGTTTAAAGTTGATCATGTGAGGAGTCCGGACAAAATTAGTTCCTGAGGATTATGTGTAGTCTATGGAGAAAGCCGAGGACGCTGATGCCTATAGAGGCATTTGAGTTATGCTATGACGACAGTTTAACTCGATGTCACTGCGATATACTGCAGACCATAGCGAAAGTCATGTGTGCCGCTGAGAGCCAACAGTCTACGTTTGATTTTATATCGGTAGACTGCGACCTATGGTAACAAAGTGAAAGTCATGTGTGCTGGTGAGAGCCAACAGTCTGCGTTTGATTTTACATCGGTAGAATGCGACCTATGCGGGAGTGGAGAAGTTTCATTTTTGGCACCGAAAATCGAGGGCGCTGATGCCTACAGTTACATGGATTTTTGCTGTGATGGCAACATAACCCTGGACTGTAACTACGATCTATTATGGGTTCCATGGCGTAATCGAGGGGGCGCGGAGTGCCTACAGTTACATGGACGTTTGCTGCGATGACAACGTAACCCAGGATGTAACTACGACCATGGATTGGGGTGATGATTTCCAGAGCATTCTCACCAAAGATATTTCCTCTATTTTCAGAAATGTTATCTATATTTTCAATAAAATTATTTTTCAAGTATTTTCACTGGGTGTTGAAAATAGGTCTGCTAAGTACTTATAAATTTTCAGTCCTACGCCTGATCAACGTATGACCGAATTTCTATGAGAACGAGGATAGACTTGTTGAAACATCAAGTTATAAAAAGTATTTTTATAAAAACTATTTTATAATATTATGTAGATTTTAAAGATGTTTTAAAAAGTGATCAAAGAATAATTTTCTAATAATAAGCATTTTAATAATTCTGGCTTCGTTCCTTTTCGAGGACGAAAAGATTCAAAGGGGAGAGGAATGTGATAACCCGAATTTTTGGTATCTGATAATTGATTGATTAACTAGATTTAAAAGTTGTATTTTGAATAAAATAATATATATAACTAGAGTTGTATATAATATGATATGAAGACCAGAATTAATAAAAGTCCTAAAAATATACATATCTTTTGAAAATTATAAGAAATATATTTATGCTCAAAAGATAAAAATTGGTTTGTAAATGTATGTGTAAGATCTAATAAAAGATTTAAAATACTTTCTTTCAATACTTGGAATAAATCATAGTTTATATATATATACATACATTTGTAAGCATAATTCATAAATGAATAAAAAAAACAAATGTATGCTAAATATCTATAATACATAAATATATTAGCGTAAGAAAGTATTAATAAAATTTAAGTAAGGGTTTAAAAAAAAGTTATAAAATTAATTTAATCAAGGACTTAGACACAATTAATTTAACAAAAGACATTGGTGAAACCATGAATATAGGAAATAAACACTTGTAAAATTATGATAACAAGTGGCAAAGTTTTTCCCATTTGAAATTGTAAAATAAATATAAAAAAATATATAGCCAAGCCATTCTTTTTTCTTCATTTTTTTTTCAAACTGATCTAAAGAAAATTAAAACTGAAATGTTAAACTTGAGATAAAAGCAATTAAACAAATTCAAATTAAAGCCAAAGAATCAAAGGTTGCAAATCAATTCAAACAAGTCCGTCTCCAACTCTAATACCAGAGGATCAACTCAACAACTAACAGCTTCAGTTCCAGCTTCAAAAGCCAGATCAAAGATTTAGCCTAAAGCTCTGTTTATCAATTTACTGTGAGTAAACTACTCCTTTTAAAGATGAATCTACTCTATACTTTCATGAATGTGATGGATTTTAGCAGTGATGTTGTGGAATTGCTTTTCATGAATGAATAATTAGTTATTTGGTATATATGGATGGAAAAATTGTATGACTGTCTGTAAGGAACTTTAACTGTTAACAGTAAATCTTAAACTATCCCATATTTCAAAATTTTATATCTCAAAACCCAATTCGAATTTGTTGATGCTATGAACCAGGAAAGTGTTTATTTTTGTATATAGTTTAAATTAAAAAAATTTATAGACCTGTTTATTTAACAGTTTGAGAGAATATAGAGTTTACAGTAGGAATATACATATTTGGTTGATTTTCAGCATATATGTGAAATATCAATTCACCTATATGATCGTAATGTCCGAGGGAAAAATTGAATTTTAGTGGTTGTTTGGGAATTTTTAGTAAGCTAGGAAGAGAGAATTTTGAGATTTGACATTTTTCAAAGAAAAATAAATTTCCCGTCATGGATGGTCGAGACAGTGGAACGATGACGCTGGTAGACGCGCATGATTGAGGGGGAAAGTCCGACCATGGCCGATTTTTGAATAAAGGATTGGATTAGGTGGAGTGTTCGATTTTAGGGTTTTAGCAAGGGCGTCGGCAGTGGTCGAGATGCGTGGGTTTTGGGAAATTCAGGGAGCACCGGTTGGCGTCACAATTGGCAAGAAGGTGGCGTACCACGTGAAGGCCTTGTTGGAGGTGGTGGTGAGTGGTGCTACACGTTAGGATGGTAGCGGTTCGGTGGTTTATGGGGACGAGCAGGTTTTGGTAGTCCTGTGGGAGGTCTTGCTCGAATTCATGTTGTGTTGAACTTTGGCAAGGTGGTGATGGCGGTCTGGGGATGAGGGAAGTTTTTCTAGGCTTCGTGGTGATAGCATGGACATCTAGGTGGTTGTGCATGTGCGTGTGCACTGTGTGCACATAGGAACTTCCATGGCGGGGAGAGATCGAGGAAGCCATGGAAGGGGGGTTTCAATCCAGGCTGAGATTGGGTAGTGGTTGAGTCGTTTTTTGCGTGATGGGATTTCCGTTCGAATTGATCGGAGCTAGATTCGCGTTGTGCTTGGTGGCATGGGATTCAGGTGGATTTGGGAATGTAGTGTTAGGCTGGAAAATAGAAGAGAAGAGATGGAGGGAGGCTCTTTCTTTTGTTTAATTGGGCTTCGACCCGTTTGTTTTTTAGTAGTGTAAAATAAATAAGGGTTTCAGGTTTTATTCATTAGTTTTTTAGGTTCGGCTCTAGCCCATTTGGTCTGGTTTATTTTTAAAAACTGGATAAAGAAAGAGAAAATAGTATAACATAGAGAAAATCCATTACAAATTTCACTTCCAAAGCATGTAATTAGCAAGTGATCAAGTTTATGTGTTGAATCAATCCAGCATGTAATTAACAAGTGATCAAGTTTATGTGTTGAATCAATCCACTTTTATATTTAAATTTAAATGGCCCGGGTATTTTGGTTATGTTTTTAAAACTAAATTTAGAAATAAAGTAAGGATCTAAACAATTTCAATAATAAAGATTTTCTTTGATGTTAAAATTTGTTTTGGTTTGAATAATTATTAGGTTAATTAATTAATAATTCATAAGTTTTTCATATGAGATTAAGTGAGCAATTATGAATAAACACATATGAAACTAATTAAGTATTAATTACTTAATGTAATTAATTAAGTGATTACTTAGCATAAGTAATAAATGGAAAATACCAAATAAGAAGGATAATTACTTTGTGGAAGTTATTAAGGAGGAATTTCTTAGTGTAATTAATTAAGAGGTTAATTAATTAATGTAAGTAATTGAGAATAATTAATTACTAATGTGATTAATCAAGATTGATCAATGAATGTGGTAAATTAATTAAAGGATAATCATTGGATGTAATTAGAGAGGATAATTAGGGGACGATTAATTAATGGTTTGTAATTAATTATTGTTAAGTAAGCATGATTGAAATGATTAAAGTAATTAATTTGATTTAATTAGGAATGTGTGACTAATTAATCTTGCTTATAAATGACTGATTGATATTTCTGATATGAAATGTTTGTGATATGATATGTTTGCCTTGAACAATAATTGTGTGGTTATTCGTCGATGATGAATTTCTGTGTAAAAAGTGACATCTTGTGATTAAAAGTTGAATTGTGTTTCACTTGAATAACATGGGTTAAGATGGTATTGAATTCGAAGAGACCGGAGTCGGGTATTAGTAAATACCCGAAACCACTTCGATTTGTAATCTAATATTTCTGTATAGATTTGATATGTGAAATCAATATGCTGGAATGGAATGATTTTAGTGAATTGGACCATTTAATCTAAGTTTGGTACATAGAAATTGAAGTGTAAAATAAGTGATGTCTATAACAAATTGTGAATTTGTAAATTGATACGAGTTACCCTGGGTTTTAAGTAAGTCTTATGCACTAGTCTTTCTTGTTAGTTGAGTTTACTCACACTAATTTCCAGCCTGACCAGGGTGTTACTTTGATGTAATTCTCAGGTCAGACCAAGTATTATAGATTTTTAGGTAAGGACGTTCTGGAGCTCAGGATGCGAGCTGGATGGCGGAAACGTATGGAGTGTATCAGCTAAATATATTGTAGTTATTTGGGACATGCTGTAGCTGTCCAGGGTTTGTGTATTTGTGTAACACTGATGTATTAAAGTGTAATCTGATAAGTACAGTTTTCCTTTGTATAACTGTTATTATTTTTTATTATATTTTGTCCGCTGCAAATGTGAGATATTGGTGTTTCTGTTTCTTCTTTTTCTTCTATCTCTTTCCTCTTTCCCTAACTATTTGGAACTTTTAGGATCGAAAATTCCAAGTCATTACAGAATACTTCTATTTAAACATACCAGATGGTAAATTTTCATCAGATAATATTGAAGTATATTTTCTTGTGTAATTTTATTCAATTAAAATCCGCTCATATATGATGATAATAAAATATTTTCCAAACCTAAATATTTTATGTATAGAAAATTTTAAATTATCTTCTGAGTGAGACATCATTCTTCGTTTCGTCAAATTTGGACTGCTACTGCTCCGTTTATCTTATTTCCGGCGTTTTAGCCACATTTTGGTACCAATTATCGATTTTTTATAGGATAATCGTATCACTGATATTCATGTACCGTTTTGATCATCCCATCGTGCTGATCTTCGCAGTATATTCATATCTATTTTTCAGTGCCCGATATGCGGCAAACCATGAAATGGTTAACCGGATCGGTATTTGTTTTGAACCTTTTGGTTTTCGATGACTATTCACCATTGAAAACCTAATGGTCACTAGCATTTATACCTCTGAAATTCAAATTCCATCTATTCAATAGTTCTAATTCGTTTGTTTTTCGGTCCATTTGTATTCTATAATAAAAAAATATTTATAAGTTTATAAAACAGATTGTATATTTATTTTTAAGAAAGCGTTACATATTCGAACCCTCGGCAACTTCTTCTTCCTTTCCCCTCTCTCTCTCTCTCTCTTGAAGCTCGACCACTATGGCCTCGACTAGGTAGCAGCCTCTAACCCGACCACTCTCCTCTCTTAAGTTCACCACGTCTCCGCCATCCGGCAACAGGCGAGCCGCTTACACCCATTAACCTTCTTTTCTATCATCTCCTCCCCCTATTGGCCTTGTGCCTAAGCACGCATCCCAATCAGACCGACCTTCACCAAGCACGCTATCCAATTTCGCAGCCATCTACTCCCTAGCTCAATTGAGTGCAGCACCTTCTCGCGCCCTAAGATCGGCTGCTTCCTTGCCATTTCTTTTTTTCTCAACATATGTTGTGAAGGAAGCAGGTATATACATATAAGTTAATATATTATATAAGTTGATATGTTATGTATTTCATATGTTAAACGATTTTGTAAGTTATGTTGTATTTTGTGAAAAACACTTTATATATATGTGTGTATATATATATACTATTAGTTTTGCTAGAAGGATGTTATATATATATTATGGAATATATATATATGTATTGTATTAAGATATACATATGTTTCAATATGATTTTATATATAAAATTTGCATGAGTTCCTATAATATGTTGTTTGTGTATAGGTTTTGTTCCAAAATTTTAATGTGTGTTTTGTTTGCGGTGAAAATATATAAATTTTGTTAGATCTGTTAGTTTATGAAATGAGATTTTACACTTCTTATATAATATGTTAGCTTAATATATATGATTCTATCTGGTAAGCTTTGTTGTATATTTATAGAAGTATATAAGTTGTTGTTTATTTATGCATAGTTGTTACGAGAAAAAATATATATACATAGTATGTTTATTTTTGATTTGGAAATTTGGAAAGTATTATACATGTCTTTCGAATGTTATTATTTTATTTCATGTTGAATACATTTCGAATAGTTGTATATATGTTATGCTATAAATATTTTGTTGTAAGTATTTATGAGGTTTGCATATTTAATATATGTATGGTACGTACATATATGAGTTTAGGTATGTAAGTTGTTATATATAAGCTATTTTATATTATATAAGTACTATATGTATATAAAGGTACTGTTTTATATATGTACTATGTTTGAAAAGCCAGTAGCTAATTACAGGCTATGTTGTTATATATATATCTAATTTATATATATGTTATAATAGATTTGTAATCTATTTTATTTTCATATGAATTTATATAAGTTTTAGATATTACATTTCTGATCTTTAAATTTATATAGTTATATATATTGATATACATATGTATAAGGTTATGTGGGTTGGTTTAGATTTATAATAGTAATCTTAGATCTATGTGCTAAAATTTAAATTAGTTTGGACACATATATTGTATATATATGTTAATTTTATATATGGGTCTTAATTTGAACTATGATCTTTGAAAACCATATATATATATATTTAATTTAATATATATTTAAATTTAGAGCATGATTTTTATATATATATTTATATATAGTGGTAAATATGAATTCACTTATACCATTCATCATCGTCGACCCAATTCTGATTAGATTTCGTCTATTCCTTGTTATCGGCTTTGATCATCAAATTCTTGCTTGGATTCGTAACTCAATTTCAGTGTCCGTATCCATGTGCATATCCATGTCATATCCTATTCTCTCTAGCCTCGAAAGGTGAGCAATCACTCACGATTAATGTTCTTATATTTATTAAATTTGATTTCAATTGAAACGAAAATTGAAATATGCTGCTGTTAGTTATTTACATTGCCATATATATGTTATTATCTGTATCAGTTCACCTGTGACATTTGACACCATTATCTGTTATTTTTATTAATGATGCATGCATGTTATATTATTATCATATTTGTTATCACTCTGCAAGTTCCCTGTTATTATAGAATTCCCTATGGGTTAAAATGATACAACCCGAACAATCTTTAGAATATGAGAAAATCGTTATGGGTTGAAATGTTAAAACCTAAGCGATTTTCATTGAATTAAATTTGGCATTGCGGTTGAAATGATATATACCCATATATAATTTAAATTGCGGATTGAAATGATAAATATCCGTATCACCTGACCATAAGATGGAAAATTATATGCAGACATTGCTGGTCTATATATAAATATTTTGAAAATGATTTCAAGATTTTGAAATTGAATTTATTTAGGAATTATACTCAAATAGGTTTGATTTGAAATTTGCTAAATTTGGGATTATAAAGGATATGATTTTATAACTTGATTGTGGTTTAAAAAGTGATTTAAATGAATATTTCAAATTTACATAAATTGAAATGGTATATTTAGTTTTATATGAATTTGAAATTTGAAGTTTTATTTAAATATTATTTGAATGATTAAATGAATATTTCAAAGCTAAATAATATTAAAGTAAATTATATATTTATATATATATATATATATAATTATCAAATTTTAGTTTTGAAAATGTTGAATATTTAAAGCTTTGAGGTATATGGAAATTTAAATGGTTTATTTTGGTGTTCAAAATCTATTTGGAAATCGATATAGTTGGAATGGTTTATTTAGAAATTGAATTGAATTGAAATTTATGATTTGAGACGTGATATAAATTTGAATTTTTGAATTAGAATTGACTTGGAAGTGATTTGTGAAATTTAAGGAAAACTATTTTTTTTATATAAAGTATTTTTACATTTTATTTAAAACTATTTTATTTTTTACTTTATAAATTATTTTAATACAAACTATTTTAATATAAACTATTTTAATATACTAACTATTCATTTAAACTAATTTTAACTTATAACTCTCTTATATAAACTATTTTACTTTATAAACAATTTTATTTTATATATTATTTTAATATCTAAACTGTTTAAGTGGAGGAAGTTATGTTTTCAAAGTTACGAATTTCAAAGTATTATGTTTCGAAAGTGTTATAACTTTGAAAATGCTATGATTCTGTAAATGGGTATATTTGAAATGGAAATGATATCGTATTTGGTTTTGAAATGGAAATGATATCGTATTGATATGGGTTTGAAATGGCAATGATATTTTGGTTTTGAAGTATAAACTATTTTGAAATGACCGTGGTGTTATAATAATGTTTGGTTGTTAAAAGACCGTGATCAGGAGTTGTCATACTCTCTGCCAACTCTGAAAACCACTTTAACAACTGTGCACGCGGTGGAGATTTCAGAATGAATGGGATGGTGGCGACGATCCTATATAAGGTATATACGTGGTCCCGACTCCCGTGAGTTGGCATAAGGTGGCTAAAACAGGAGCGATTCTTGGGCCTATGAGGTAGCTCATCTGATCAGACACACTCCTTCGATACTATATTCTGACTTTGTTATTGATTTGGTGGCCACTTTTGATTTTTGATTTTTGGGAGTGTGGCTCGAGGTGGGCGATAGTGGCTACTATGCATTACCATCAGCCCGGATGCGTAATTAGTATAACTATCTTGGAATTTCCTATGTATGCCGTGTCACCTACCATAGCGTGCTTTACTACGAGTTTGATTTGTGTCGAACCTATGGAGTATTCTATGGTAGCCTCCCATTCTGGAGGTACAATGGTACTGTATAGACTATTGGCATTATAAAATTTGTTAAGGGGGATATGTGTAACGCCTTAACGCTATTTTTAAATATATTATACTTTACTTTAGACATTATTATAATAGTGTATATTACTACATAGTAGATAGTTTAACGGATCCTTTGAGATACTTGTATTTCAGTTGATATTTCACCTGAGTTGCATTTATTGATAAAAGAATGTTAATCTTGACTCGAGTATTTTGTGTTTTGCTTTACGCTCGGGTCAAACTGAGTGATACAGCTTTTGAGACCCACTTTTGGAGTTGGAGCTTCGTTTGGAGATCCATCTTCATCTTTCAGCTTGTAGTTATTTAGTTGATTCCAATGATGTATTATGATCTTCTATTTGACTATTTTATTTGAGACTTCTATTGTATCTTATTTAACTCTATTATTTATATATAGTAGCCTCATGAACTATTATTCTTTTGCTTCTACTGCATATTGTATTACTCTGTGCCTGTGATTCTGTGATGTATTTATTTACTGTATATGTTGAGTATTGCCAAATATAAATTAACAATATGGTATTTTGACCAATTCAAATTCGACATGTGTGGATGTGAATGGTTGAAAATATCAGGCTGTTACAAAACCCGATCCCGGTCCCTTTATACTAATCATCGATAAAAAGATGATAACTAGTTAATTAATATTCTAAAATTTGTTTTTATATCTTTGAAAAAACTTAAATATGATCTTTTTAGAGCATCTGGACTTTTTTTTCAATCTGTTCCATCCCTCGCCTAAGATGATAAAATAAAGGCTTGGTAAGTTCAGGGCACTGGTTGCTCCATTCCAAACCTTAGTTAAACATCTTATTTTATATTACTAGATCTCAAAGGTGGGAAAAATATACTAGTCATTTCCGCATACCCAGTTTGTTATTACATTCATCATTCTTCACTTTTTGTTTAAGTAGCGTCAACACTCTTAACTATTAATTTAAACTCTTATTAAAACTTCCAAATTGTCTTTAAATTGCTTAATTATTCTTTTAAACTCATTCAAAAAGTATTTAGGAAAGAATTGTTAAGTTTAAAACTACATCTCAAAACTTATGTAAATTTGTTGCGAAAAGCGTTGTGAAAGGTGTTGCAACTAGTGTTTTTAAAGCTATATTCTTCAAAAAAAAAATTTTATCATTTATAAATTCATCTTTTCAACCTAAGTCTCTTTAAAATACTTCAAAAGATTTTTAGAATTTATTTTATATTTTAAGATATTTAAAAATATCATTTATAAAGAAATCCTTTTTTTTATTCTAAATTGCAAAACCACTGTTTTTAGAAACTTTTTTATAACATATTTCAAAATGTACTTAATGAAATCTTGATTTTATTTCTCCATTTGGAAACTATAGATATAGTAGACCGGAACATTCTTATCTAGAAAAATTTCGAGCTATATTCCACTTTGTGCACTTATTTATTTTTTATGGCACGAAATCGTGAACTACCATTACGTGACGCGCCTAGTTTTGACTTGTTTTTCATTTTCTTTTCAAACATCTTGAGACACTTAAATGTTTGTAAAACATTTCTAAATCATTTTAAGCTCATTTTAAAAAATATTTTTATATTTCAAACTCATATTCCATTTCATTTCATTTCATTTTATAATATTATTTTATTATAATATTATTTTATTATAATATCATTTTTAACCTTTTTAGATTATTTAAAATCATTAAGAGGCTAAATAGTTTTCATACACATATTTGTATGGATTTAATTCTCATTTAATTAACTATGGTCAATTACTTATCATTTCTCTTATCATTGTCAAATCAAGTTATCAACCATATAAACAATCACATAATCAACCAATTTGCAACCTAGTTATCAAACATTTAATCATCCAACATATTTAAATTTTCAAATCATTATACTTAAAATAATTTATGGATTAATTAGTAAATACGAGTACTCACCTTTAGCTTAACCAATTCTTCCTACCAACATTCATATTCAACAACACTTCACTAAATCACCTTAACTTCACCAAACCATCATCTAAACTCTTCCACCATGCTTCAAAGTGCTCGGCCACCACCTCCAAACATCCATAAGGCTCAGCCACAATAGGTTCTCCACCATCCTCCATCATTTTTCAACTTTTAAGATTCTAAACCATGTTTTGGTGATATTCTAAGGTCTTTGGTAAAGTTTGGTGGAGTTTTGACTTTGTTTGATACGACTTTGAAAAAGTTTATAAGGAAATGGAAGAAAAGAAGCCATTAATGCTCTAAAGAAGAAGAAGAGAATACAATGGTTTGTCTGAGAATGGAAGAGGTATGCATGGCTATATATTGGAAAAAGAAAGTGGTAAGTTACAAAAATATCCCTTTACCAAGTTACCAAAATAACCTTACTTAAACTTAAAGTAAACTTACCTTTTAAACACTTACCATCACTTCTTACTTTATGTCATAGTCACTTAAGAGCTAAGAAAATGTATTTGGATGGAAAAGTGGCTAAAGAGAATGTAATGACCCGTAATTTTCGATAATTACTATCAGTTTATATTCAAAATAAATTAATTTGACTGGCAGTTTATATATAATAATAAATTGAATAACAATTTGATTCAATAATTTCAATTTAACTGGAATGATGATAAAAAAAATAACAAACAGCAATAAATAAATTTTTAATCATATCAAAAATTTATTTAACACACATAAGAAATTTTAGAAGTTGTGAGTGGGTTAAAACGCTCACCTTTTGAATTTAAATTGAATTCAAATCCAATTTAAATCCAAAATTTGAACAGTCTTAGAATTTGTCCAAACTAGTGCCAAAATGTCTGGATTCCAATATGAACCTAGCGGAGAAATCCGCGCGTAAATTTGATCACGTATGCAAAAGTTATTGAGGTTAGAACATTGCAGTTTAAAATTAAATTAAATTAAAAATAAACAAACACACCTACTCTCTTTCAAGCCACGTCACACCTTTCTCCCAACAGTTAACATGTGAGTACCCCTAGGATGCTACAGAACCCTAGCCGAGCACGCGCTCGAACAAACGCAGCCGCCACCAATTATCACGTTCGTCGCGCGCTGCCATGTCGCGCCACCGTTCACCCATATGCCGCACCATCGACATGCGATCCACGGCGAGAACCCCGACCACGCGATCAAGCGTTTTTAGTCACCGCCGCCATGATTTCCTATGACCTAATCGAATTAAATCGATAAATCCGACTGTTGATTCAACGAACCACCAACTCCGATGCGCTGCATCCACTCTCCACGCCTTAGTATCATCGATTCGATGATCAGAGGAAAATGATCGAACCATGATGAACGACCGTGACTTCTTCACTTGATTCCGGCGACACATCAAGCCAGATCAGAAATTAAATTATATATTTGACTTGCGCCCATCGAGAGCTTCAAATCCATATATAATTCGATATAGTTTGTGGAGTTTGAAATTTTGAAGTTGAAATTTATTTTGAGATTGCAATTGGATTTTAGGGTTCTGTCTACACATTGAAAGAGAAAAAGAAAATAGAATTGTACAAATAGGCTAGGGTTTATAACAAGGTATATATAGGTAGGTCGGAAACTGAGATGAATGGACACGATTGACATACGCGTTGAATGATAAAATGGCCCGAAAAGCCCGTTCTGACTTCGGAATGAAATTGGGTCAACCCATATATCAAAATAGATGTTTTAGAATATTTTAAACGCAATGGAACAAGTTTCACGTCCAAATTCCATCGTATGAAGAAGTTATGCTAAAATCAAATTATTTCAAATTGATTTCAATTGATTCAATTTAATCGATTCAAGGCGTTTCAAGCCCGTACGATCGGACGTACGATCAAACGACAAGTCCGATCGCTACGAAACTTGGAATCCTACAATTATTCACCATTACGGATCAGATGAAACTAGTTTCGTCGAAATCCGAGTTAGTAGCCAAAATGGCTATTTTCTAGTCAATTAAATAGATTAATATTAAATTAATTAAATCAAATTTCAATTCAAATTTAATAAATCACAATTTTTCTCATTTTTAATTACTTGGACATTTACCAAAATTTAACACAAATTTAACTATCACTTTAATGTTGATTCATTGATCAATTTTAGAGTTAAATTTCATTTTCACTAAATTCAGAAATTAAAAATCAAATTGTCAATAATTCAATTTAATTTAATTTTCATTCTTATTATTCAATTCATCATGGTCAAATGGATAAAATTAACATTGGGTCCATGGTATATTACATTATATTCTCAAATTCCATCTTGATTTCAATTAACATAATAATTAAATAATTAATTTCATTTAATTATTTAATTACTCCAATTATTATAGTTCAAATCCCAATAAATTGATAAATCTTTATTCCCATTCCTATAATTCAAACAATTGTCCAATTATGAATTATATTAACATTATTTCCAAATATTACCTTAATTAACATTAACGTAATGTAGCGATCCTGACTCGGCCTTCGAAAATCGGCACCGAATACGACACTCGTATTCAAATGCCGAAGATCCAAACGTCGAATCTGGTTCGCCAGAGCTTATAAGACATTAAGTACAACACAGCGGAAGAAACAGAATATCTCAATAAACAACATTGATATAATATCAAATACAATATGATACAACAGATGATACAATGAATATCAATATACATCAGAGATATGATACAAGATAATAGCAGCGGAAAGAAAAGATAACGCAGTAGCGGAACAACAACTCTAAATGGTCTTCAAGAAAGAGCTCCAGTATCGGCAATCTCCATCTCCAAAACACCAATCCAGCAATAGCTCGAACTCCCAATCATGATGGACAAAGATAAACAAGTGCAGTTTAGATCCAAAGACTGAACTAGCTCCAGATAATCTACCAAACCTAACTATCTGGAAAAAAACCCAACTCTAGACTGCCCGTGTGGGAAAATAGTGGGCACCCAGAGTTTAGGATAGGAACAATAAACTCCAGGTCAGTCATGGGACTGGTGTGAGCAAACAAAAACATTTGGTCTTTTAAAACAAACAAAGGAATTTAAATTTGAAAATCCGCAATGCTTTTTAGAAAATGAAACTACCATAAGGCCTCCCAGCACAAACACAATGCAATCGCACACTTGGGGGAGATTTCCCCTTATGGCAGTCAAAGATGCTTAATACGATAAAATTTCTTTGATATTATTACTAGTGCATAGTGGAAAATCTTCGAAAGTATAATAATAATCCTAGCCAGCATAGGTACCATGATATTATGCCTACTATAGCTGCCATGTTAAATGGCAGGTTCTACAACTAAAACCGTACAAGGCACGTATTGTTTTGATTGGATTTCCAACAAATGGTCAGGCTAAGGAACTTCCTACTGCCACATGGGATCGCCTCTGGTGGGACGTCCCGAGAACCAAACCGGATCACTGCCAACACAAGGCCGAATTACCTATGTAACTAGGTAACTACTACTCGAGCATGCCACTCCCCGGTCCTTTGGGACCTTTAACCGAGGCACCTCAAAACCACAAAGCAATCACAAAGTAATAGATCTGCAGTATCCACATGAGTAAGCATCTGGGCTCCATACCATGATACCACCCTTTACCAGAAGGGAATGACACACCCTAAAGGGCGCGACCCTCATAACCTTGCCGCATCTTTCCTGTTTCGACCATTTCTGGGGTGTGAGGTCCTGATGCAGTCTCGTCCACAAAGCTACGTTTTATACAAAAGCCATGCTTTGATCACAAATGATCAACAAATGATCATCAACACACAGCAGCACTTAGCATGTCACACTACTAAATTGGGAATATATCACTGATAAATATCAACTACATAACCTCCGAGCTCGTACGTCTCAGAGAAGGGTGTTAAGCTAAGAGAATAAATTCTCCGCCACCAAGCAGAAATGTATTTGATTGAGATCAGTTTAATATCTCAAAGTGTAATGTCGGACATACAACCATACAAGTTTGTTCCGGGTTCGAACAGAACCGAAGGCACTTCCGAAGAAGCCCTTGCAATCCGGGTATCCACAATCCCGATCGGACTTCCCATCACTTAAGGAATCTCTATACCATGGCTACTCGGTGCAGAGACAATCGATAGTATAACAACCCGCATATTTATCGATTTTATATTTAAATATTTTATTTAAATATTTCATCGTTAGTCGGATTTTAGTCCGAAAAGCTACTTTTTGCATATGGTCGAATTAGGACTTGGAACCACTCCCATTGAGTTTAAAATGCCGTTTGCGACCTTTTTGAGTATAAGCTTCGATATGTTTGGAGAAAGTTGATTTTTGCTACTTTTCACTTTGGGTTTGGGTTTGGGCTCAGCCCTATGTTTAACTTATGCTCAAATCAGAGCCACTCTTCCCCACTCACCCTCATTCTCTTCTCTTTTCAGTTCTAGAGCATTAATGGTGGGAGGGATTGGAAATTAAAACTCCAAAACCCTAGTTCCTCTTGCAAATCCAATTCTTGGCTCCAAATTCAAGAGAATCCATTGGTAAGCATTCTCTTCTTCTTCTCCAACTTATTCTCTTACCAATGTCAGAAATTCCTAAACCTAATTTTGGGAATGTTCTTGTTTTGAGCATAGATTCAAGCTCATTTGGGTTGTGTTGAAGAGAGGTTGATTCTCCATTTGCTTTCAAGCTTCTTCTTGTTTGATTTTGGTAAAAAGGTGAGATTTTTTATCTCACATCTCTGCTTATATTTATCTTCGAATGTTAGGTATGAATTCCTAACATTTATTCGTGTGTATTAGCTTTTGGTTTGGACTGATTTGGTGAAAATCCTAACTTTTGGTGTTTTGGGTTCAATTCTTTAAAAATCATAGCTTTGATCTTTGATCATGTTTTTGTGATGCATCGAAGAGCTTATATGGCCGGGTAGTCGATTGGCATAATCCCTTAGCGCCGTTGCTCGAGAGAATGCAATTTGGTTGAGGTTGGACCTCATTTGGATGGGCTGGGAAGGGACTGGCAACAGGTCCGGTCGACCGAGCCCTACTGCCGGCCGACCGACCTGCTGCCAAGTGCATATGCACTTTCTGTTTCTGGTCCGGTCGACCGCCTACAGGGCTCGGTCGACCGACCTGCTGTCCCGAGAGTTTTTCAGAACAGGGTTCGGTCGACCGAGCTCTGTAGCCGGCCGACCGACCTGATGATTTTTTGCCTACTTCGCCTAGTTGCTTGAATTTCCAACTTAAATCGATTCGTGTTGTTTCCTATTTATTGTTATCAATTATTATGACTTTGATGACTCTTTTTATTAGGGATTTTTGAATATCCATTTCAATGGATCCATTATCGATTTCTTTGGATTTTCATTCACGTCTTTGAATGAGAATTTTGTGATTGATTATTTCTACAATCATGTTTGTGATTTTTCACTTTAAAAATATAAAGGTTTCTATACTAATAGTAAATATCAAAACTCTTTCTTCAAATAATTTCAACACTATTTTACTACAAAGCTCGTTTCTTAAACCGTTTTTCAATCTACTAGTATATACAAACCTTTACCTCACTCGTACGAGAAATCTAATTAAACGGCTTAGTAAAATGAGTGGTATGAAACACTTACGTTTACTTCGTCGGTTAATTCTTGGACTTGTTCGATTAAATCTCTTGTGACAATTTTCTAGTGGAAATCTACAGTTTTTCGTAAATATTTAAGTTAAGCAAGTGGTTATGGGACATGAAGCTAAACTCGTATATTTACTAGCTTAGTGTAATTGACACTTCTCGTTGATCATGACGATCATCTTTGTGATTTAGACTAGCAATGTGCGATGTCTCTTTGTCTGCGAGGAAGACTAAACCCCGTTTTGTGGAGTTTTGACTCAAATTGGTGGGGTAGCAACCCATGGTCTTCGGGCCGTTTGTGGAGCTTCGGCTCAATTTGTGATGGTTTGCAACCATGGAATTAGCATTCCGTTTGTGATACACGTGTTGGTGAGCTTTATGCTTCCGTTTGTGATAGGCCTCCCCCCTTTGTGATTTCTGGATTTCTTGAGATGATTTCTAGAATTTGTGCTTCACCAATTTTCGTGATTTCTATTGATAAGCCTTATCGATATTTGTGCATTGGTGAGTTTGTGCGTCGTTGACTTTTGTGATTTCTAGATTTCGTGAATTGAATTCTGGAATTTGTGTGTCATTGACTTTTGTGATTGACATTGATATTATCGTCAATATTTGTGGTTTGGTGAACGAAATAAGGAGTATGACATTTTCTTTGATTCTTGTGTAGAATTTGTGATATTGATTAATCTCTTGTTGATTTTCAATTACTTATATATATATCACAGCATGGCATTGTGATTATTATGTGTTTAGTCATATCTCTTACTCTATATCGTTTTATCTGATATTTATAGTTAGACTGATCCGTTTATTATTTTCTTATTAAATAATACTCAGGTCAGACCGAGATGTTACAGGTGCTTCTGCTTGACTTCTCTCTTGGGATTGATTTCTCTGACTTTTGGCTTACTACTTAGATTAGTAGTTCATTTTGGTGTATACATTCGAGATATAGACTCCATAATGTATACTTATTCTTTTGTGTAGTTCATGTAACTATTCTTTTGTGATATTGTGGATCTTTTTAGACCACTACTCTGATGTACACTTCCTAGTGTAATATTCATATCTATTTCCGCCTTTGTGATATGAATTGTCTGTGACTGATTTATGTTATGTTTATTTCTATATTTGTTTCCGAAGATATTATAGCCACCGTGTGATATCTTTGAGTTTGTGTCGGCATGTCGGATTTCCACTTAAAAAGAATTGCATGTTATACTATCTGACATATCGATGCTCGCACAAAGCAATTACACGGATGGTCGCTCCTCAACAGCCTTATTCTCCGTGCTAGTTGACAGCTTTACTTCGTAGTGTTCTTGGCTAGCGTGGGTATAGAGGTGGGGCGTCACAGATAGGTTATCCTAACTTTCTCGAAGACACCTGGTCTTCAACACCGGTCTTCAAATGCAATCCATAACGTCGTATCATTATTCGGAATGGGCTATATGACACAAGGTCCTCTCCCGGCTAAACCGAATAGTGGGCGCCATATTTAAAACATATGGATATGAGATTTTAGTTAAGTCACAACTTAAAAATCCAAAGCTTTGCTTCAAATGGTTAAACAAATTACCATTTCAAATCTTTTAAACAATAAGATTTATCTCACAAAGTTCACCTAGTTTCACAAAGATCTATCCATAGATTTCAAAACAATTTTCATTACAATTTGGATTAACTCAATTAAATCTTTAAATTAAGATTTAATTTATAGCTTTCAAAACACGTTTCCAAAGAGTTATCTATAACTTGGGGAACTATTTCCATTTTAGACTCGAAATCCTTCTTACACAAATTAGAAGTTTATTTCTTATGTGGAAGCTTTTATTATTTGAAAACAAACAGTTTTTTTTCGAAAAAAACCAATTACATCTATACAAGTTAAAATCTTGGGTTAAATTTAAATTTCACAACATCACCTTTAAAATGGTTTAAAAACCCCATATAAACCCATTTATATGTTGAATAACCCTTTTAAACCCTAGTTCCCAAATCATAGAATTCAATTTCAAGTATTGAATTCAAATTTAAATCAACTTATTTAAATTTCAAAACTCAATCAAGTTATTCAAAATAACTTTTATTTTTTTTGAAATTCATTTTCAAAAGCTTCAATTCTAATTCCAAAACTATTTTGGATTTAATTTTTAAAACAATTTCAAAAATCTATGACTTAACCCACTTCCACGTGCAATCCATATTTGTGTGTGTATAAGTGTGGTCCAGGGGTTCAACACAATAGTGCACAACACATCATCACAGATTCAATCATATCGATAAGCGATCTAACCCATAACGCTTATCTATATTTACACAAAAGTAGATTATCAATCACAAAGATTCACTAATATGATTCGATGTGGGTTTCGGATAGCCAATTGAAATCCGACTCCCTGTCGCATCGAAATTTAAATGTCGTTCTATGTGTCAAGGGGTTGAATATACATATAACAATATATACATCACAAATATAACAGTTTAGCACAAAACATTACATAGCATTACATCACATAACAAATATGTCAATCCATCACATAGCATCTAATAACAATCAACATCTATAGGTAAGATCAGTTAATTGTTTGAGTAATTCAAACCAGTTTTAATTATTCACAAATAATTACTAGTCCTGGTTAATTAATTAATGACATCTCATTTTGATTAATTATCCTTAAATCATTAATTAACCATTTAATATACATTAATTAACCTTTTAATTGTAATTTACCAACCTTTAATAATTAAGTAGTTAACCTTAAATTATTTAGTTCACCATTTGATAAATTATCTTTAATAACTTAATCGCCCTAAATTAATTAATTATCATTTAATTTATCATTCTTAATTAATTTATCCTTAACTATTAATTGTTTGACTCTTAATTAATTAACTTCTTTTATAAAATTTACATAATTTAAATATATTTTTTAATTTACTTTAAATCCTTAGTTGATCAAAGATAAGTCATTTATCTTACTAAATTAACATTTAAACCTTATCAAATTTTATAAAACTTGAAATTGATTCATTACAAAATAAATTTGAGATCTTTTATAAAAATCAATATCTTTACCATTAATCACTTAATCCATTTTTTTTAAACAATTCAAAGATATTCAACTCTAAACATTTTTAAATTGGACTTGTTTAAACTTTCTTTCTTTTTTTTATTGAATTTGAAAACATTTTTTTTTATTTTAAAACCTGGAACTTGTTTTTCTTCAAAAATTTAAAGCCTGGTACAAATCGTATTTTCAAAATTTTGATGCCTGTACATTTTTTTTTAGAGTTTTAAAATCTGTTGTTTTTATCATACAGACCTGAGCAAATTTGAGTTAAACTCGAGCCTTACTTCGAGCTTCTTGCCTTCCTCCGCTGCTTCGGGTTTCAATTCTTTACATATATTTCAAAGTTCGGTTTAAAAAAATAAAAATTTTGAAAAATAAAAATTTGCGAAAACCTGGAAACAAAACTGTTTTTCAGGGTAAAACCCACGCAGGCAACTCGAGTTTCAACTCAAGCCACAGGTTCAGAAACGCGTGCATCCCTTCGAGCTCAATCTTCTTCTTATCATTCCCAAACTATTCAAATTGATCATCAGATACGAGAGGTACACCGTGCACCCTGCACACCGACTGGAACACCACTGATCATCGCCGCAACCATGTACAAGTCGCCATCAACCTTGCCGCCAACCCAGACCCCCAAAAACTTTGATCGACCCCCTCTATTGAAAACGAGGTAGTCAAGCTCCTGATTGGAACAACACTCGGTCAATAAACCAACTCTGGCCATTGCTACCCTCCACCGATGAACTCACCACCACGTCCTAAGCTGCCCTGTTGACCCCCAAATATTTTCCCCTAGGTCCGATCGCTTAAAACCTATCGATGGTGACGCGATCTACTCGAGAACGCCAACAACACAAACATGCCCGAAACCCTAAATTGGTGCCGCATCACCACTTCGATCATCGATAAATACTCTGAGTATTTTTCTGACGCTCCACAGGTCTTCACCTTCCTCCAGTAACGAACACGATTTATCAATCATCACCGATCAACGTGAATTGATGAGAATGGCTATCCCGGCGATCTCAAGATATCTCATCAATAATCTTACTAAAAATCATGATATTACTTTTAAAAATCATCGTTTGCCAATACGAATTAGATCATAGAGTTACATCATAAAATTAAAACCATCGATTTTCTTTTTAAATTGAGGTGCCTGTAAATCCTTATTTTCCAAATATTTACTAATTTTTTTACTTGGATTTATTTTCAAAAATGATGTTATACATATACAAACCTTCCTAGTTCAGAGATCAAAGTCTATAATCAGTTTGGTGGAATTATTCGAATTTTTTTTAACAAGGTTTGAAGACCTATAAACTAAGAACAAGAGCATTCATTTCCTGCTTCCCGACATGCCAACCCATTTGTGTATATACCAAACATGCAAGCCTATATAACAACTCAAACAACATTTTTCATAACAAGCTAAAGCATCAATCACAAAGAACAAGGTATAGAGGGAGATTCAATGAGTTTGGTCACCTGTATATCTGCAAACAGAGAAGCAGAAGGGAAGCCTGGAATTTTGCATTTTGAATTTGCTCCGCCCCCGACCTTTACTTGATCTGTTTGATTTGATTCTCTTTTTGTTTAGGGCCTTTGATTTGCCTGAAACTTGCTGAGGTTAGTTTTTAATTGATCTGAAGCTTTGATGTTGTATTACTTAGTTTGATCTTCATTGCTCTTGAACTTTTATTTTTGTTTTCTTAAATTCCTGGAGTTTAGATCTGCAAATTTATAAATACAGATCGTTGCTTAATTTCCTGTCGTATACTTTTGTTTATTTAATTCGTCAATAACAAACAAAGATTTCAGGCCTTACTTACAGTTTGAATTCTTTTTTTTTTATCGAACAGAGAGCTTTCTTTTCTAGAACTTGAAACTGGAAATAGATTAAGGTCTTGATCTTGATTACTTTGCTGCAAATAATTGATGGATTCGATGGTTTAAATCCTGTTTTCATTCATGTTTAACAAATTTAACTTAAAATCTTAAAAAGAAAAATCCACTTGCCTTGAATTTGTTTTAGAAATCACTGCACTGCTTTCTTGGCCAAAACCTAAAGCATTGTCTAACCTGCAGTTTTAAATTTATTTGTATCAAAACTTGAGTTTAAAATCATAATTTCAGTAAACAATAAAGTTTAAAACTACCTGAAAGACGGAGTTTTTTAGGCTATAGCTTGATTTTTGTTTGTATGGTTTTAGATTCTCAAACTTGAATTGAAGAATAAGAGCAGTTTTCTTTTTCTTTTTCTTTTTCTGTTTTGATGATTTTCTTTTGAATGATAATGTTCAAAGATTACAAATCTTTGTGGCTGTTGTACTTATCAGAGTTGAAGCTTAAAATTTCGAAATTTTGGAAACTGGAAAGTTTCTTTAATTTTTTATCTGAATATTTTATTTTTAATTAAGACATTTCATGCCATTTGTAAAAAGCAATGATGAGAACAAGATCTTGTTAATCTTCCTACACCATCTCTCTTGTGTATATATTTACATTTGTATTTCTTTTTCTCAAGTCAAAAAATTCTATTACTTTTTATTTTATTTCCACATATTCATTTTATAAATAAATACATCCTTTATCTAATCTTATTTTATACTTATACAATTTTATAATCAATGATTAAAAATCTAATTACTCATTACTAACAATTTTATACATGTGTTAGTTCTTTGATAATATAAAGTTAATAACCCAATATTTAGTAAAAATCAAATCCCAAATTAAGATTCATTTATCTAAATAAAGATACATCCTATCATATCAAAAATTCAAATACAATTTTTTTTATACCAATTATTCAAATTATTTTTCTACAAATTCAAAAATTAATTTCAAAATATTACTTCTAAACCAAAATGCATGCTTAATAAAATAAATAATTAAATTTCTATCAATTTCAAAAATGTAAATTTTAAATTCAATTTATTCTTTAAGATTTCTATTATTGAATTCCCAATTAAAAATTCTATTCTAAAATACATACTTTTATTAATCTCTAAGCCTTTAAATTTTATTTATTCTCAATACTTTATTTTTAAACCCAATATTTATTTGTAAAATACTTATTCTTAAATTTTTTAATTCAACATTCTATTTAATTGTTTTTTTTCAATTATAATTTATTTGTATATTTCAAACCCAAACAAATTTTAAATAAATTGCCAACTAAATCAAAAAAAAAATTATATTAATTTCCAATTATTTTCAAAATTTAATCCCAAAGATCAAATAAAGTATTAAATTAATCATGCTTAAAAATCAGGAATGTTACAGGTTCCCCTCCTTAAATAAATTTCGTCCTCGAAATTTGCAAGGAAGACGAGAAAGAATAGACGATAGAGAAATATCTTTCCAAATCAAAATGAATATTAATTATGTATTTGGTTTACCAAATCATAATATCGGCAATATGAGAACAAACTCATACAATGTTACACAAGATATTTGGGTCCAGCGGCCTACGAATATGCAAGGACATTGATTAGTTCGAAGGGATAACTAATCGTTCGTAGAATATATCGGATCTAAGAGAATAGATAGATGGATTCAGTCTTTTACTATTTCTCAAATACTAGATATGGATTTCAAATTCGGGTCGGAACATCCCAAAATATATATCAATTTGTCCCTCTTCGGACTTTGATATACACAAGAAATTATAATAGAATTTCAAATTTGGTTTTAACCGATATCGTTTTATCGATATAATTCAAATTTAGCTTCATATTAGTTAACCAATTTACTTAATTTAAAATTTCCAATTTATTTGATTTAAATTTTCAATTTCAAATTCATATGCAAATTTATTAAAGTTTAGATCGAAAAGCTGATAAGAAATCGAAGAAGATACGAAGTAAGAATTTTCTACAATGATTCGTAAGGTTACCATCGCATCGAAATTTCTTCTTGTAGCTGCTACGAAGCAATCAAAAGAATTTTTTTGGAATCGAATCAAAGGAAATTGAGAAGAAAGTTGTTTCCACTATTGCAAGGTATTGACCATTTGTAGTGGTACTTCCCTGTCCCCTATCTCGTCCTCTTCTCGCACTCATACATACTATCGGTGAATAGTAAGAGAATTTACTAAGGCGTTCGGACGGATATCTTAGGGATATTCTCATTCTAGGGTATACTTCACCCTATCTCTAATGAGTTACTTAATGTGTTATACTCCTGAGCTAAAGTTTTAAACCTCAGCTCTGATGCCACTTGTAGAGATCCTGACTCGGCCTTCGAAAATCGGCACCGAATACGACACTCGTATTCAAATGCCGAAGATCCAAACGTCGAATCTGGTTCGCCGGAGCTTATAACACATTAAGTACAACACAGCGGAAGAAACAGAATATCTCAATAAACAACATTGATATAATATCAGATACAATATGATACAACAGATGATACAATGAATATCAATATACATCAGAGATATGATACAAGATAATCGCAGCGGAAAGAAAAGATAACGCAGCAGCGGAACAACAACTCTAAATGGTCTTCAAGAAAGAGCTCCAGTATCGGCAATCTCCATCTCCAAAACACCAATCCAGCAATAGCTCGAACTCCCAATCACGATGGACAAAGATAAACAAGTGCAGTTCAGATCCAAAGACTAAACTAGCTCCAGATAATCTACCAAACCTAACTATCTTGAAAAAAAACCAACTCTAGACTGCCCGTGTGGGAAAATAGTGGGCACCCAGAGTTTAGGATAGGAACAATAAACTCCAGGTCAGTCATGGGACTGGTGTGAGCAAACAAAAGCATTTGGTCTTTTAAAACAAACAAAGGAATTTAAATTTGAAAATCCGCAATGCTTTTTAGAAAATGAAACTACCATAAGGCCTCCCGGCACAAACACAATGCAATCGCACACTTGGGGGAGATTTCCCCTTATGATAGTCAAAGATGCTTAATACGATAAAATTTCTTTGATATTATTACTAGTGCATAGTGGAAAATCTTCGAAAGTTTAATATTAATCCTAGCCAGCATAGGTACCATGATATTATGCCTACTATAGCTGCCATGTTAAATGGCAGGTTCTACAACTAAAACCGTACAAGGCATGTATTGTTTTGATTGGATTTCCAACAAATGGTCAGGCTAAGGAACTTCCTACTGCCACATGGGATCGCCTCTGGTGGGACGTCCCGAGAACCTAACCGGATCTTTGCCAACACAAGGCCGGGTTACCTCTATAACTAGGTAACTACTACTCGAGCATGCCACTCCCCGGTCCTTTGGGACCTTTAACCGATGCGCCTCAAAACCACAAAGCAATCACAAAGTAATAGATCTGCAGTATCCACATGAGTAAGCATCTGGGCTCCATACCATGATACCACCCTTTACCAGAAGGGAATGACACACCCTAAAGGGCGCGACCCTCATAACCTTGCCGCATCTTTCCTGTTTCGACCATTTTCGGGGTGTGAGGTCCTGATGCAGTCTCGTCCACAAAGCTACGCTTTATACAAAAGCCATGCTTTGATCACAAATGATCATCAACACACAGCAGCACTTAGCATGCCACACTACCAAATTGGGAATATATCACTGATAAATATCAACTACATAACCTCTGAGCTCGTACGTCTCAGAGAAGGATGTTAAGCTATGAGAATAAATTCTCCGCCACCAAGCAGAAATGTATTTGATAGAGATCGGTTTAATATCTCAAAGTGTAATGTCGGACATACAACCACACAAGTCTGTTCCAGGTTCGAACAGAACCGAAGGCACTTCCGAAGAAGCCCTTGCAATCCGGGTATCCACAATCCCGATCGGACTTACCATCACTTAAGGAATCTCTATACCATAGCTACTCGGTGCAGAGACAATCGATAGGTTATCCTAACGTTCTCGAAGACACCCGGTCTTCAACACCGGTCTTCAAATGCAATCCATAACGTCGTATCATTATTCGGAATGGGCTATATGACACAAGGTCCTCTCCCGGCTAAACCGAATAGTGGGCGCCATATTTAAAACATATGGATATGAGATTTTAGTTAAGTCACAACTTAAAAATCCAAAGCTTTGCTTCAAATGGTTAAACAAATTATCATTTCAAATCTTTTAAACAAAAAGATTTATCTCACAAAGTTCACCTAGTTTCACAAAGATCTATCCATAGATTTCAAAACAATTTTCATTACAATTTGGATTAACTCAATTAAATCTTTAAATTAAGATTTAATTTATAGCTTTCAAAACACGTTTCCAAAGAGTTATCTATAACTTGGGGAACTATTTCCATTTTAGACTCGAAATCCTTCTTACACAAATTAGAAGTTTATTTCTTATGTGGAAGCTTTTGTTATTTGAAAACAAACAGTTTTTGTTTCGAAAAAAAACCAATTACATCTATACAAGTTAAAATCTTGGGTTAAATTTAAATTTCACAACATCACCTTTAAAATGGTTTAAAAACCCATATAAACCCATTTATATGTTGAATAACCCTTTTAAACCCTAGTTCCCAAATCATAGAATTCAATTTCAAGTATTGAATTCAAATTTAAATCAACTTATTTAAATTTCAAAACTCAATCAAGTTATTCAAAATAACTTTTATTTTTTTTGAAATTCATTTTCAAAAGCTTCAATTCTAATTCCAAAACTATTTTGGATTTAATTTTAAAACAATTTCAAAAATCTATGACTTAACCCACTTCCACGTGCAATCCATATTTGTGTGTGTATAAGTGTGGTCCAGGGGTTCAACACAATAGTGCACAACACATCATCACAGATTCAATCATATCGATAAGCGATCTAACCCATAACGCTTATCTATATTTACACAAAAGTAGATTATCAATCACAAAGATTCACTAATATGATTCGATGTGGGTTTCGGATAGCCAATTGAAATCCGACTCCCTGTCGCATCGAAATTTAAATGTCGTTCTATGTGTCAAGGGGTTGAATATACATATAACAATATATACATCACAGAAATAACAGTTTAGTACAAAACATTACATAGCATTACATCACATAACAAATATGTCAATCCATCACATAGCATCTAATAACAATCAACATCTATAGGTAAGATCAGTTATTTATTTGAGTAATTCAAATCAGTTTTAATTATTCACGAATAATTACTAGTCTTGGTTAATTAATTAATGACATCTCATTTTGATTAATTATCCTTAAATCATTAATTAACCATTTAATATACATTAATTAACCTTTTAATTGTAATTTACCAACCTTTAATAATTAAGTAGTTAATCTTAAATTATTTAGTTCACCATTTGATAAATTATCTTTAATAACTTAATCGCCCTAAATTAATTAATTATCATTTAATTTATCATTCTTAATTAATTTATCCTTAACTATTAACTGTTTGACTCTTAATTAATTAACTTCTTTTATAAAATTTACATAATTTAAATATATTTTTTAATTTACTTTAAATTTTAATTGATCAAAGATAAGTCATTTATCTTACTAAATTAGCATTTAAACCTTATCAAATTTTATAAAACTTGAAATTGATTCATTACAAAATAAATTTGAGATCTTTTATAAAAATCAATATCTTTACCTTTAATCACTTAATCCAATTTTTTTTTTAAACAATTCAAAGATATTCAACTCTAAACATTTTTAAATTTGGGACTTGTTTAAACTTTCTTTCTTTCTTTTTTATTGAATTTGAAAACATTTTTTTTATTTTAAAACCTGGAACTTGTTTTTCTTCAAAAATTTAAAGCCTGGTACAAATCGTATTTTCAAAATTTTGAAGCCTGTACATATTTTTTTTTTTAGAGTTTTAAAACCTGTTGTTTTTATCATACAGACCCGAGCAAATTTGAGTTAAACTCGAGCCTTACTTCGAGTTT
The DNA here is from genome assembly GCA_030765085.1 of Allium cepa. Lineage (NCBI taxonomy): Eukaryota > Viridiplantae > Streptophyta > Magnoliopsida > Asparagales > Amaryllidaceae > Allium > Allium cepa. Next base: position 451,246,604 of record CM060931.1, read on the forward strand.
CTTGCCTTCCTCCGCTGCTTCGGGTTTCAATTCTTTACATATATTTCAAAGTTTGGTTTAAAAAAAAATTAAAAAAATAAAAATTTGCGAAAACCTGGAAACAAAACTGTTTTTCAGGGTAAAACCCACGTAGGCAACTCGAGTTTCAACTCAAGCCACAGGTTCAGAAACGCGTCTGCATCCCTTCGAGCTCGATCTTCTTCTTATCATTCCCAAACTATTCAAATTGATCATCAGATACGAGAGGTACACCGTGCACCCTGCACACCGACCGGAACGCCACTGATCATCGCCGCAACCATGTACAAGTCGCCATCAACCTTGCCGCTAACCCAGACCCCCAAAAACTTCGATCGACCCCCTCTATCGAAAATGAGGTAGTCAAGCTCCTGATTGGAACAACACTCGATCAATAAACCAACTCTGGCCATTGCTACCCTTCACCGATGAACTCACCACCCCGTCCTAAGCTGCCCTGTTGACCCCCAAACATTTTCCCCTAGGTCCGATAGCTTAAAACGTATCGACGGTGACGCGATCTACTCGAGAACGCCAACAACACAAACATGCCCGAAACCCTAAAATGGTGCCGCATCACCACTTCGATCATCGATAAATACTCTGAGTATTTTTCTGACGCTCCACAGGTTTTCACCTTCCTCCAGTAACGAGCACGATTTATCAATCATCGCCGATCAACGTGAATTGATGAGAATGCCTATCCCGGCGATCTCAAGATATCTCATCAATCATCTTACTAAAAATCATGATATTACTTTTAAAAATCATCGTTTGCCAATACGAATTAGATCATAGAGTTACATCATAAAATTAAAACCATCGATTTTCTTTTCAAATTGAGGTGCCTGTACATCCTTATTTGCCAAATATTTACTAATTTTTTTACTTGGATTTATTTTCAAAAATGATGTTATACATATACAAACCTTCCTAGTTCAGAGATCAAAGTCTATAATCAGTTTGGTGGAATTATTCGAATTTTTTTTTAACAAGGTTTGAAGACCTATAAACTAAGAACAAGAGCATTCATTTCCTGCTCCCCAACATGCCAACCCATTTGTGTATATACCAAACATGCAAGCCTATATAACAACTCAAACAACATTTTTCATAACAAGCTAAAGCATCAATCACAAAGAACAAGGTATGGAGGGAGATTCAGTGAGTTTGCTCGCCTGTATATCTACAAACAGAGAAGCAGAAGGGAAGCCTGGAATTTTGCATTTTGAATTTGCTCCGCCCCCTGACCTTTGCTTTGATCTGTTTGATTTGATTCTCTTTTTGTTTATGGCCTTTGATTTGCCTGAAACTTGCTGAGGTTAGTTTTTAATTGATCTGAAGCTTTGATGTTGTATTACTTAGCTTCATCTTCATTGCTCTTGAACTTTTATTTTTGTTTTCTTAAAGTCCTGGAGTTTAGATCTGCAAATTTATAAATACAGATCTTTGCTTAATTTCCTGTTGTATACTTTTGTTTATTTAACTCATAAATAACAAACATAGATTTCAGGCCTTACTTACAGTTTGAATTCTTTTTTTTTATTGAACAGAGAGCTTTCTTTTCTGGAACTTGAAATTGGAAATAGATTAAGGTCTTGATCTTGATTACTTTGCTGCAAATAATTGATGGATTCAATGGTTTAAATCCTGTTTTCATTCATGTTTAACAAATTTAACTTAAAATCTTAAAAAGAAAAATCCACTTGCCTTGAATTTGTTTTAGAAATCACTGCACTGCTTTCTTAGCCAAAACCTAAAGCATTGTCTAACCTGCAGTTTTAAATTTATTTGTATCAAAACTTGAGTTTAAATTCATAATTTTAGTAAACAATAAAGTTTAAAACTACCTGAAAGATGGAGTTTTGTAAGCTATAGCTTGATTTTTGTTTGTATGGTTTTAGATTCTCAAACTTGAATTGAAGAAGAAGAGCATTTTTTTTCTTTCTGTTTTGATGATTTTCTTTTGAATGATGATGTTCAAAGATTACAGATCTTTGTGGCTACTGTACTTATCAGAGTTGAAGCTTAAAATTTCGAAATTTTGGAAACTGGAAAGTTTCTTTAATTCTTTATCTGAATATTTTATTTTTAATTAAGACATTTCATGCCATTTGTAAAAAGCAATGATGAGAACAAGATCTTGTTAATCTTCCTACACCATCTCTCATGTGTATATATTTACATTTGTATTTCTTTTTCTCAAGTCAAAAAATTCTATTACTTTTTATTTTATTTCCACATATTCATTTTATAAATAAATACATCCTTTATCTAATCTTATTTTATACTTATACAATTTTATAATCAATGATTAAAAATCTAATTACTCATTACTAACAATTTTATACATGTGTTAGTTCTTTGATAATATAAAGTTAATAACCCAATATTTAGTAAAAATCAAATCCCAAATTAAGATTCATTTATCTAAATAAAGATACATCCTATCATATCAAAAATTCAAATACAATTTTGTTTTATGCCAATTATTCAAATTATTTTTCTACAAATTCAAAAATTAATTTCAAAATATTACTTCTAAACCAAAATGCATGCTTAATAAAATAAATAATTAAATTTCTATCAATTTCAAAAATGTAAATTTTAAATTCAATTTATTCTTTAAGATTTCTATTATTGAATTCCCAATTAAAAATTCTATTCTAAAATACATACTTTTATTAATCTCTAAGCCTTTAAATTCTATTTATTCTCAATACTTTATTTTTAAACCCAATATTTATTTGTAAAATGCTTATTCTTAAATTTTTTAATTCAACATTCTATTTAAATGTTTTTTTTTCAATTATAATTTATTTTTATATTTCAAACCTAAGCAAATTTTAAATAAATTCCCAACTAAATCAAAAAAAAAATATTAATTTCCAATTATTTTCAAAATTTAATCCCAAAGATCAAATAAAGTATTAAATTAATCGTGCTTAAAAATCAAGAATGTTACACGTAATATTAAATAATAATTATTGTAACTTATTTCCAATTTTAGATTAACAAGCTACATAAATCGGTAACATAAAATAATCGTTATCGTTAACCTTTAGTAACATTAATAAGTTTTTATTACTTACCAATCAATGTTACCATTTCTTTTCATAATACTAATTTCATCTAATTTCCATTAACTATCTATTATTTCTTTGGTAAATCCAATATTTCATTTATTCACTATGATCCAATTATAGTCAAGTATAACATATTTTCATAAATTGGCATTTCGTTTAATCATTAATTATTAATTTTAATTAGCATTATTTACCTTGCATTCTCGTTATTATTTCATAAATATGATTCCCAATTATTTCTTTAATCTATACTAACATTGATTCTATCAAATTGCACTTTATTACGTATTATTTCATCGATTAATATAACTTTGAATCTATTTCCTAATTTACTAATTCCAATCAATTATAACCTTACAATTGTTTTCAATTAATTTGGTTTGCACTAATTTAGTTATTTTAAACAATTTCATTTTACGATACAATTATCATGGTTAATACCATAGTGCATTAATATTCCTATTTTATCTTAATTTCAAATGATGGAATACTAAATTCCATTTACTACAATAGATCCAATTAGTTAAAATTTAATTTCAATAAATCGTTTTAAATTTTATTTCAACCCTTACTCAACCAATTTTAAATTTGATAACATAGTTAATGATTCATAACATGAATATACCCAAATTTTCATCTTTATTTATGTTGACCAATCTATTTCCATTAATCCATTTTATTGAACTTTCATCCTATTATTCAATCCATTATTATCAAATGGACGAGATTTACATTACTTCATGGTCTATTCCACTTAAGTTTATATTTTCAACTAATTACTATAATTTCTTACATAATATTGAATTCATTCAATTACCACTAGTTATAACATTTCATTGATTAACTAAATATTCCCATTTGTTTTCTTATATTAAACTTATAACAAAGTATGACAAATTTCATTATTTCAATTAATTGTAATTTCATTTTAAATTGTTAATTTTAATTACAATTACTACATTTAATTTCTAACATTCGCTCCAATATAAATTATAAGATTTTTATTTCTTTCTAAATTTAATTGCAAAATCTTATTAATTTAACCAATTTTAATTATCGAAATTTACGGGTCGTTACACTACCAAAATAAAAGATGGAAATGGTAGCATATTAATGAAATAAGAGGTGAATAAATGTTAACTATGTTATTAGAGTAACGATTGATTAAATAAAAAAAGAACTGGAATCGAGTTTGCTCAATTTATTAGAATTTAAAATAATAATAAATGGATTTATGATAATTAAACGTAATTGAAGATTGCGAAATGAAAAGTAAGATGAAAATGGTAAAATATTAATGTAATAAAATATATAACAATGTTAACTATGTATGTAGAATAATTGATTTAATTAAAAGATCGAAACCAAATTAAATAAATTTATTGAAATTATGTAACATCCTGATATTCTCCACCATTCACATCCACACATGTCCGATTTGAATTGCTCAACATACAAGTAACGACCCGTAATTTTTAGTTGTTTTAACTAATTAATTAATTAAATTTTTAAGAAATTTAAAATATTTGAATTTTGAAATAAAAATTTGATATTTGGAATACGTCTAATTTAACATAGAAAATGGTAAATTTACATCTAAAAAAATGGAAGTTTATTTTCTTCTGTAATTTTATTTAAATTCAAATCAGTTAAAAATTTATGATAATAAAAAGTTTTCCAAACCTGAATATTTTTTCTACAATAAATTTGTAAATCATCTTCTAAGTGAGTCGTCATCTTTCTTTTTTTAAAATTTGAATTCTATTGCTCCGTTTATCTTATTTCTGGCAAATTAGCAGCATTTTTCGATACCGATTATCGACTTTTGATAGGATGATCATACAACTAACATCTGTATACTGTTTTGATCATCTCGTCATGCTGATATCTACGATATATTCAACTATGTGTTTTGAAGTCTGGTACATAGCGGAATCCACAAAATGGTAACCGTATTAGCACCGGTTCCGTGCCTTTTGGTTCTTGTGACCCTTCATCCTATCTACCTATTGAAACCAAATAGCCACTGACCACTGACCCTCCTGATTCCCAAAAATTATTTTTGCCTTTCCAATGTTTAATTAATTCTAGTTTCATTGAAAATCATCTTCCAGTGTTTTGTGCTCTGGCTATGTATATTTTGCAAACCCTCTACATTTTGTTGAAGCTGAACTCTTACCACCGTTACACTTCATGCCTCCTCCACCTCAACATTTTAACTTCGGCCAAACCCCACAAATTTCCATGCAAGCCTGAACCCTACCGAGGCAGCTCATCACCACCCGCACGCTAGCCTACACTCGATCTGCCACTATGCCCCACTGTCTTCTCCGCCTGGCAACCCCTATGCCGTGCCCAAACTCCAACGGCCTACTCTCTGACTAGGTCCAAACATCCCTCTGCCGAACTCCGCCACCGCCCAGACCTAAGCCGACCTGCGCCTCCTTCGTCTCCTCCCTCTACCATTCTTTTTGTAAGTGTAATTAATATAAATTTATAATTGATATTGCATATGAATGTTTATGTAATAATCCTATATATATAGTCTATTGCATTGAAGATATATATGTTCATTCTAGTTATATGTGTTTGTTATATGTAAGTTAGATTTTATGTTTTCAATCTATGATTAATTATATCATATATATATTATTTTATCTTGAGTTCATAGCTGTATATTTCTCATTATTTATAGTTTATATATATATATATATATATATATATATATATATATATATATTGCTGCGAATCCTCCCTTGCTCTGTTTCGATGTTGTCTTTGCCTGATGTGCGTATATTTATTTGTTAGTATATACATTTATATGTAAGTTTGTATATATGTCAGAGTATATGGATCTATACATATTAGCTTACTTTAGTTTTATCTGACAGCATATTTTTTTTTTCTGAAAATTGGTAAGATCTTTATTAAAGGCACTTTCAGCCTACGGTTAAGGTTCAATATCGGCCCAAGAGTACATACCGATTAATCTATAAATGTAAGTACATTCAATCTCAATTATACCAAAAATAAAGCAAAACCGACACCTTGTTCTTCATCTTCCTCATGGCGGCCACCACCGAGCATAACTTGTACTTGGGTTTCCGCCCAATGGACAGTTCAGACCCTTTGCTCCATTACGAGCTTCGACTGGTCCCTGAAAGGTGAGATTTTGAATTCCATTTAGTACCAATTTCAATTCGTTAACAGCCATCTTGCTGACATCTGGGATTGTTCTTTGTTTGTGTTGAAAAATTCTTCGAATTCTCTCCTTCCATACGCTCCATACCACCACAGTGACGGCAATGCTGCTCAGCTTGGGTTCCATGTCTATGCTGTTCCATTTGTGAGTCAGGAGGTTAATTTCTTCACCTAGAGTTTTATTCCGTGTTGTTACATTAATTGCTGTTTTACGAGCTTTCAAAATATCATTTGAGTATTTGCATGTAAAAAACAAGTATTCGTGTGTTTCTTCATCTCTTTCGCATAAAACACATTTTGTTTCCTCTATAATCCCCCATTTTGAAAGTCGATCTCTTGTGGGTAATCTTTTGAGCATTGCTTTGTACGCAGTAAAGGCCATTTTCGGACAATTAGCTCGATTCCAATTGATTTTGCTCTAATCCACTTTATTATCTCTGTGTCGAACTTCATTCCAAGCTGATTTGGTGTTGAAATCATTTCCAGTGTGCTTCCAAACCCAGATGTCATGTTTTCGTCCACTAAAGATCGGCATGAATTGTATTTTTTCCTTAATCCCTTGATTCACTGGTAATATAGAGAAATTCCATTCATTATTATTGATTGCATCTGCAACTGTCTTATCTGGGCATCCATAATCTGAATATGTGTTTAGACCTAGGATGTCAATCAAGGATTTTCCACAAATCCAGGGGTCTTTCCAGAGATTAGTGTCTCTTCCTGTGGTAATCTCCTTTGTGCAGCACGAGGCTAGTGTTTGATTTGATATATGATTGTAGTATGATATAATTTTGTGTTTGATTTGATATATATATATATATATAGTTATAACAATTTATATTTATACACTAATTTATTTATATAAGGTATATATATATATTAGTCATATGCTGCATAGTTATATTATTTTTTCATGATAAGCTATGTTTGGTTTTGTATATAAAAGTTTGTCAAAAGCTATGTATATTTCTACTATTGATCATGCGTAAGTTAGTTTACATATATATAGTTGGGTATTGAGATTTTTTAATATGTATATGCATATTCTATTTTATAACAGTATTTTTATTTTATGATTTATTTTATAACTTTATGTTATGACTATATATATATTATAGTCTGTATATATATAAGTTTGGTTGTGGTATGTATATATAGTGTCTACACTTACTTGTTGTTGTATTTATATATTATGTTATACGTATGCTATATAGGATTTGGCTAAATGGGACAGTTGCATATTTTCATATACGCTAGTTTATAATATTATATAATGTAAGATTTTATATGAGTTTTTTTATATTATTATATGTGTGTGTGTGTGTCTATATATGTATATATATACATGTATATATATATATATTAGTTTATAAGTAGTTGTTGTTATATATTGATATATAAGTATAATGTGCTGTAAGAGTGTATGTATGGGTACTATTGATTAGTTATATACAGACTGTAAGAAATTATATTACTTTCAAATTTATTTTTGCTTCTCTTTCTTGTGAGTATGGGTATGTAATTTTAAGTATTATATGTACATATATGTTTGTTTTATTCTATATGCTTAATTAAAGCAATGATTTTAATTATATATATATATATATATATATATATATATATATATATGTTATTTTAATATTTGTTTTAAATGTATTGATTCAAAGTTTATTATTATATATAAGTTCAACTTTAATTTTTGAGTTTAAGTTTAAATTGATGGATTTTTAAATGCACATATACTTAATTTGACATATGTTAAAATTTATAATTTCGTTATATATATATATATATATATATAAGATCATTTTTACTAGTTTTCTCCATCGAGCAGGTTCTGATTTGATTTTTTTAAATTCCTATTTATCAGCTTGTTTGTCAAATTTTTGCCAATCTAGCTTTACTTTGGAATTCGTGCTTGGATTCATATCTCATTTCTTTGACTAATCTCTATAGCCTCGAAAGATAAGCAATCACTCACGATTAACGTTGTTATATTTATTAAATTTGATTTCAATTGAAACGACAATTGAGTATGCTACTGCTAGTTATTTACATTGCTATATATATACCATCTGTTCACCTGTGACATCTGACACCATTATCTGTTATTTATATTGATGATATATGCCTGTTATCCTATTATCATATATGTTATCACTCTGCAAGTTCCATGTTAATATAGAATTCCTTATAGGTTGAAATGATCTGTAGAATAGGAAAAAATAGTTATGAGTTGAAATGATAAATCCAAGCGATTTTCATATGAATTGAATTTGGGATTTGTAGGTTGAAAGGATATATACCTGTATATAATTTAAATTATGGATTGAAATGATAAATATCCGTATCACTTGACCGTATGATAGAAAACTATATACAGATACTGTTGGTCTACATATAAATATTTTGAAAATGAATTCAATGGTTTTGGAAAGAAATATATGGTTTAATAGATGTTGATTTTAAGATATTATATATATTTTGAAATGATTTCCAAGATTTTGAAAATGATATTTAAGAACAATGCACAGATAAGTTTAATTTGAAATTTATTAAATTTGGAATTTTAAAGATATGATTTTATAACTTGATTTTGACTAAAAGTGATTTAAATGAACATTTCAAATTTACACAAACTGAAATGGTATATCTAGTTTTATTTAAATTTGAAATTTGATGTTTTAAGTAAATGTTATTTGAATGATTAAGTAAATATTTCAAATAAGTAATAGTCAAGTGAATTTTATATATATATATATATATATATATGAAATTATCAAATTTAGTTTTGAAATGTTTGAATATTTAAAGCTTTGGAAATATTGAAATTGAAATGTTTTATTTGTGGTTAAAAATCTGTATTTGAAATCAATATAATTTGAAATAGTTTATTGAGAAAGTGAAATAAATCGAAATTGATAATTGGAGATTTGATCAAACTTGAATTTCTGAATTTGAGTTGATTTGGAATTGATTTGTGAAATTTGAGGAAACTATTTTATTATATAAAGTATTTTTAAATTTTATTTAAAACTATTTTATATTTTACTTTATAAATTATTTTATTGTAAACTATTTTATTATATACCATTTGAAATATAAACTATTTTAATATACTAATTATTTTAATAAAAATATATTTTAACTTAAACTATTTTATTGTATAAACTATTTCATTATATATACTATTATTTATATTTAAACTGTTTAAGTGGTGGAAGTTATGTTTTCAAAGTTATGAATTTCAAAGTATTATGTTATAATTTCAAAGTGTTGGTTTTGGAAGTGTTATAACTTTGAAAGCGCTATGATTTTGAAAAAGGATATATTTGAAATGGAAATGATATCGTATTGATATGGTTTTAAAATGGCAATAATATTTTGGTTTTGAATTATAAACTATTTTTAAATGACCGCTATCACAACCCATTTTTCTGCACCGATTTAAACTAACTTTAAACCACATTTGTCAGCCAAATCGTACGGAAAGATGGATAGTGAATGAAAGAAGGTAGAAAAAGAAAGAAGATAGAAGAAAAGAGAACAATCAGAATCTCACAACGGATCAAATAAACTATAATATAAACAAAGCTTTACATGAAACCGAATCTATTTATTTAATAACATATACAGACTTTAAATAGAGTTACAACACAGAACTCAGACGATTTATATCAACCTGTCCTTACAACTAGTTGGCCACACAACAAATACAGATTGAACAAAAACATCAACGTCAATACGTCTCCTGATTCCGGCTCCTCTCCTGAAGCTTCCAGTCTTCCAACTAAACCCGGAAATATGCTTGGTTTGACCCGAGCATATAGGAAAAACACCAAGCCCTGGTTAGTCTGGTAAATAGTGTGAGAAACACATTCAACTTGACTTATTAAAGTTTGAAAATCCTTTGAAAATCAAAAGCATATCGTAAGACCACGCCACAAATAAACATGTCGGGTTTTTACCTTACGATAGCCAAAACATTTCTTATAAAATATTCTAATATTATAATAGGGTCCATATACAAAAAATTATTCAAACAGTTGAAATTGTTACATTATTAAATTCCAGCATACTAGCCACAAAGTGGGTTATACAATCAAAACCGTAAAAGGCACGTAGGGAGAATGAATTTCCAACGAATAACTAGGCACTAGGGTACCACCTATCACAGTACCTGGTCTAGATCAGCATACCGAGGACCCCTCCGTTCCCCTGCAATACAAGACCGGACTACCCCTTACTGGATAGCCCTAGTAAGATCATCCCGTGGTTGGGATCAACAACCGCCCACACAGCCGAAATAGAAAAGGACTTCTAGACAAGGATGACATTACCCTACTTGGGTGCTACCCACTTAGCCTTGCTGCATATTCCTTGATTTTCAATCATTCTTGGTTGATGAGGCTCAAGGCCAAGCGTTACCTTTTTAGAACGTATCACTTAGAATGCTCACTGTCCACCTGACAATTTTCTGAAAGCATTCATCCATACAAGTCCGTTACGGGTTCGAACGGAACCGAAGGCACTATTCCTACTACATCCATTTTGGAATCACCCTCAGGATTAGTAGCGAGTAGCCCTTGCACTTCACTGCTCCATCTTCGACTCCAAGCTCTTGTCTTCATCACGAAAATGTACTCGTTGGATTGAAGTGGTTTTCGAATTTCAAATCCAACCCGGTCTCTTCGAAACAATGTTTGTTATTTCCCGGTAAACTCAACCCCGGTTCTTTAGGAAATACACAAATGAAATACAAGATCGGAGTTCACCTCCTAAATGTTAGTGGACGGGTCTCCATAAAATTCGTCCTAGAGAATAGATGAGTTTATACATACGGTATAGCACCTCGAACGGTAACCGTACCATATAATTCTCAAGTTTCCTCTAGATATTTCCAAAGTTAGGTTTTTTTTCAAATTTTGATATTCCTTTAATTAACTATCAAACAATCAATTAATACAACCAAGTTATTTCCCATTGCAACTATTAGGCCTTGTTCACATTTAAAATCCAAACAGATTAAAAATTACTAAGAAAGCTTATTTCATTTGATATATATATATATATATAACCATTTCTTACTAAATACTACTTATGAAATTTCGAAATATTATTTCCAAGTTTATTAAATAAAATACTCTTAATAAAAGTGATTATAAATAAATATTTATATTAAATAGATTTATATTGAAGAAAATGTACATAAATACTAATTTACTAAAAATTTACCTTCAAATGATCATTACAAAAATAGTTTATACATGGAATTAGTTTAAATAATATATACCAATAAAAATTATACCTTTATAAATATTTCCAAAAATAATAATAATAAACCACTTTCCAAAATATTTATCAATTCCTTTAAAACATTTCTAACAGTAATGTTTATTTTTTTAAACAAATCTAGTTTCAAAATCAATCCAAACAGAATAAGGCTTATCAGTCTCAACGGTACTTATCAATTCACAATCCACAGTCCACACAGATATTCAAAATCAATCAGTTTCCATAGATCGATTCACATTATATTTACAAGTATAATTAACAGACAAATAACAGATATATGCATGAATAACAGGTCAGAGATTATCATTGCTAATAACGATTATACAGATAATATCATATAGATGACTTGTACTATCCACAGAAATTAAATTAACTATTCAGCGGAATGGTGTCTGTTTCCGCTGCCCAGGTGTCAAACAGTTTGAATAACCTACAATCTATACAACTCTTAGTTTGGCAACATCTTAACAGTCAAGTCATATACAATTAACAACGGCATTCATTTCCAATTGGTAATTAAATTATATCTGCACAATCTTGTTAATTTTCCTTATTTATTTGACGCCCCACCTCTATACCCACGCTAGCCAAGAACATTACGGTGATAGCTGTCGACTAGCACGGAGAATAAGGCTGTTGAGGAGCGACCATCCGTGTAATTTCTTTGCGCGAGCACCGATATGTCAGATAATATAACATGCATTCTATTTCAAGAGGAAATCCGACATACCGACACAAACTCAAAGCTACTACACGGTGGCTATATAAATCCTTCGGAAAACAAATATAGAAATAAGCATAACACAAATCAGTCACAGACAATTCATATCACAAAGGCGGAAAATAGATATGAATATTACACTTGGAAGTGTACATCAGAGTAGTGGTCGAAAAAGATCCACAATATCACAAAAGAATAGTTACATGAGCTACACAAAAGAATAAGTATACATTATGGAGTCTATATCTCAAATGTATACAACAAAAACTACTAATCTAAGTAGTTAACCAAAAGCAAGAGAAATCAATCCCAAGAGAGAAGTCAAGCAGAAGCACCTGTAACATCTCGGTCTGACCCGAGTATTATTTAATAAGAAAATAATAAACGGATCAGTCTAACTATAGATATCAGATGAAACGATATAGAATCAGAGTTATGACTAAACACATAATAATCACAAGGCCAAGCTGTGATATATAAGTAGTTGATAATCCACAAGAGATTAATCAATATCACAAAATCTACACAAGAATCCAAGAAGTGTCATACTCTTTATTTCGTTCATCAAACCACAAATATTGACGATAATATCAATGTCAATCGCAAAAGTCAATGACGCACAAATTCCAGAAGACTACATAAGAAATCTAGAAATCACAAAAGTCAATGACATACAAATTCACCAATGCACAAATATCGATAAGACTTATCAATGGAAATCACGAAAAATTGGTGAAACACAAATTCTAGAAATCTACACAAGAAATCCAGAAATCACAAATATAGGGGGGAAGGCCTATCACAAACGGGAGCATAAAGCTCACCAACACGTGTATCACAAACGGAACGCTAATTCCATGGTTGCTAACCATCACAAATTGAGCCGAAGCTCCACAAACGGCCCGAAGACCATGGGTTGCTACCCCATCACAAATTGAGTCGAAACTCCACAAAACGGGGTTTAGTCTCCCTCGCAGACAAAGAGACTTCGCTCATTGCTAGTCTAAATCACAAAGATGATTGTCATGATCAGCGAGAAGTGTCGATTACACTAAGCTAGTAAATATATGAGTTGAGCTTCATGTCCCATAACCACTTGCTTAACTTAAATATTTACGAACAAACTGTAAATCTCCACTAGAAAATTGTCACAAGAGCTTCAATCGAACAAGTCCAAGAATTAACCGACAAAGTAAACGCAAGCGTTTCATACCACTTGTTTTACTAAGCCATTTAATTAGATTTCTCATACGAGTGAGGTAAAGGTTTGTATATACTAATAGATTGGAAAACGGTTTTATAAACGAATTTGGTATTAAAATAGTATTGAAATCGTTTGAGGAAAGAGTTTTGATATTTACTACTAGTATAGAAAACCTTTATATTTTTAAAGTGACAAATCACGAAAAAGATTGTAAGAACAATCAATCACAAAAATTCACATACGAAGACGTGAATAAAATCCAACGAAATCGATAAAGGATCCATCAAAATGAATATTCAAAAATCCCTAAAAAGAGTCATCAAAGTCATAATAGATGATAACAACAAATAGGATTATCACGAATCGATTTAAATTGGAATTTTCAATCCAAAAAGGCAAATTGGACTCAAACAGCAGGTTCAGTCGACTGAACAGAGTTTTCAGTCGACTGACCCTGTACCTGGAAATTTTCCAGGTTCAGGAAACTTTCTGTTTCCAGTTTCAGTCGACTGTGCAGAGTTTTTCAGTCGACTGAATCATGCCTGGAAACTCTCGGGTTTCAGGTTCAGTCGACTGAATCATGCCTGGGCTGTTTTTCAGCCTTATTCAAATGAAGAGCAAACTCTTCCAAAATGCAACCGGTCGAACATTGGCTCTAAGGGTTTATGCCAATCGGCAACCCGGTCCTATATGCTCCTCGATGCATCACCAAAAGCATGATCAAACATCCATAAAAGGATTTCACACAAATTTGACTTAAAAACCCAAAAATTGGAGTATTCGCAAAACCAATCCAAATCAAGAGCAAATGCACATGAAGAAGTGTTAGGAATTCATACCCAACAACCAAAGATAATTATAGTCAAAGATGTGAGATAAAAATCTCACCTTTTCTCAAAATCAAACAAGAAGAAGCTTGAAAGCAAGTGGAGAATCAACCTCTCTTCAACACAACCCAAATGAGCTTGAATCTATGCTAAAAAACAAGAACATTCCCAAAATTAGGTTTAGGAATTTCTGAAATTGGTAAGAGAACAAGTTGGAGAAGAAGAAGAGAAGCTTACCAATGGGTTCTTCTTGAGTTTGGAGCTAGGAATTTGATTTGCAAGAGAAACTAGGGTTTTGGAGTTTTAATTTCCAATCTCTCCCACCATTAAAGCTAAGAAAACTGAAAAAAGAAAGAAGTGAGGGAGAATGGGGAGAGTGGTTCAGTTTTGGAGTATAAGTTAACATAGGGCTGAGCCCAAAAACCAAACCCAAAGTAAAAAGTAGCAGAAATCAACTTTCTCCAAACATATCGAAGCTTATACTCAAAAAGGTCGCAAACGGCATTTTATACTCAATGGGAGTGGTCCCGAGCCCTAATTCGACCGTATGCAAAAAGTAGCTTTTCGGACTAAAATCCGACTAACGATAAAATATTTAAATAAAATATTTAAATATAAAATCGATAAATATGCGGGTTGTTACAATTTAACTTCACAACGGATCGTTCGATCGCGTACCATCATTCGATACGAACCATCTTCTTAATAACACGTCATTATATGTGAAATTAAATAATTATTATAAATATAATATCACTTAAGAGCTTGAATTAATTTCAAAGTATAAATATTTATTTCCTTAATTATCACAATTATACTTTACTTTATTCAAAAACTCAAGGATTAATAATAAATATATTTTAAAAGCTTGTCTACTTAATGAATAAATAACTTATTTAAATGACTTAAATAAAATCTCAAGAAAATCAAGCTTGTTTTTCCCAAATTTTCTTTTCTTTGTAAAACTTGAAATAATAGTTTAGCATTAAAGAAAAATTGGTTTTAAAATATTATTTAAATCATCATCCTGTTATAAATTTTGGAAAGTCACTTTGTTTTGGATTTTGTTTTACTTCAAACAAAATTCTTTACTTAACAATTTTTACTTACAAAAAAGCGATATATCCTCGGCGCGAGGCCCAAAAATCTAACGACACAAACTACCGAACTTATTTAATAACTCAACACAAAGCAATGGGCCGGAGACCAAACCCATCAGCTGGGAACAACCCGAAGACCTTATCTCCTCCCCCCTTCTTCCTTACCAAATCCTAATCCAACATTAGAATCACAATCACCCTCGACTGACTCTAGAAAGAAAAATACAACTTCGATCGTAATCGAATACTACTATGACAAACTCGAGACACGCCGAAGACATCATCTCAATCGTGAGATCACTGTTCTAAGCCTGCGTCACTTATGCACGATGACAAACGTGCACATGCACATCCACTTCACAGGCCATTCCATCGCCACGCCATCACCGACGAGTCTCACCTTATTCCTAGATCCCAACTGCATCCTTGCCATAGCCTGCCACACTTTTGATCGAAATCGAACCCAAAAAACCCACCTACCTCCACTGATTGATGAACTACACTCGCCATTGACCTCTAATTTTCCCGCCGCCTTCACCGATCGGAAGCCCACTAACTACGCTACCTTTCTGCCAGAAATCACATACTCTGGTCACTCCATTGTCACTCAGTTCGACTCTGTGTCCACCATTTCCCAAAGCTTAAAAAAACCCTAAAGTCCATCTATTTACCCAAACCAAGACCAAACCCCAAAATTGGTCATCGTCATCACCTCCCTTATGTTCCCCAGACCCTTCCAGGCCTGGCCGCAACTCCTCTCGTCGATGAAGTTGATGGAAAAATATTTTTGAATGAAAAACGTTCATTTACTAATATCTCAACATATAGATTACTAAAAAATATAATTTAACTGCTAAAATTCTTAATTTCACATAAGCATCCTAATTGCATGCCTGAATCTTTGAATTAAAAATATTAAATTTTCACCAAAATTGGTTATTTACAGTAAATCCTACCATTTATTCATTATACATCATAATTTTATTCGCAAACTAATTTTAACATAACCCATACTAGAAAGTAAACAGATTCCTAGTTTACAAACATCATCTAATATGATCTAGATAAAAAGATATTGTTTTTGAATATTGGGATGAACACAATACATACAGTCACAAGTAACAGAACAAATTATTTTCAATTTGAGATTTATGTTTCTCACCTTAAACATTTGCTTCCAGATGCTTTTAAAACTTGAAGTCTTTAATTTGAAACTTTAAATCTTTAAAATTGAATCCAGTTTGCTTTTGATCCCCTAGGTTTGAATTGAACAGAGAATGCTCCAGTAGACTAGATTTACAGAGTACCGCTTCTTCTTATTTACTTTTAAATATTGATTTCTGATTTTATACAATTCCACAGAGGTTTTGTTTTAATTTCTTAAAATACCAATTCAGATCTGAAATACTCATATATATACACAGGTTTGCAATCAATGGAAAATGGTCAGGAAAGATTTTTGGCGGCTGAAATGATATTTGCTCCTGCCGAGTAAAATTTGAAAAGAGAATAAAATGTTTTTATTTAATCTGATCAGGAAGTTTATGCCAATGTTAATGTGTTTTACTGATTAAAGATTTATCACTATCATGCTCATAGTTTACATAATTAAAACTGGTCTTGCTTCTTGTTTGTTTCAGGTTATTGGTTAACCAGTTTTTTTACTTGCAGTAAATGATTTGCAAACTCTTCCATTACTATATTTATAATAATGTAAACCATACATTATTCAAAGCATATGCAAGTATATCTAAGATTTTAAACAGCCCATAATTTACATTATTTGTCAAAGTAGTGTTCGCAAAAATCTCTTCATACTTTATACAATGTTAAAATAAAAATGAGAAACTTTAATAACACTTCTAGTAAACTTACCTTATGTAAACTAGAATTGGCCCGTGCTTCGCACACGGGCTGTTTATTTTATTGTAAATGGAAAGCAAGGGATTTTTGGAATTTCAAAAAGACGTCGAGTAAATTAATTCAACAAATTTTTTTTATTAGTAGTAGATATATGTATAATATTTACTTTAAAACAAGGATTACAAAGTGATATTAAACTATTTTTAAGCCTTTGTGTATATATGTAACCATATATACAATTCTTATTGATAATATAGAAAAAATATTATCTCTAAATAAATCAAGTTATTTTTTACCCATGTACATATATAGCTTCTCTTATAAATATTTATGTGATTTCACATCATTATATTCATAACATTTTCTATCTATTAAATATTATAAATCTCCTATTTAATTTATCATTACATATATACAACTTTTCTAACTCAATGTGTGTGTGTGTGTGTGTGTGTATGTCATTATTTTAGAAACTTAAAACTCCTTATTTTACTTAATAAAACAACATTGTTCATATATACCAAAATCAAAATATCACTTTACTTCACTATGAAATTCTATCCAATTTTATTACATATAAATTTATTATCTCTATACGTAAAATATATGTATATGATTTTTTTCAATAAATTTAATTAAATTCTCTATTATATTTTATCTTTAGATAAAATATACATATTTTACTTTAAGACAAAATACATATAGTTAATCTTAAACAATATGTACATATTTTACCTTTAAAACAAAATATACATATAAGAAATTCCATTTAAATTAAATTTGTAATTTAGTGTAGATTTGAAAATTCAACCTAAACTTGTTTAGAAAATTGTATACAATTATTGATTAATGGGAATATTGTATATTAACATACAATATTATTGAATATTATAAATTAATATTCACAGCTCGGGATGTCAAAAATACCGGGTCGTTACATTCCTCCCCCTTAAAAGAATTTCGTCCCTGAAATTCCATAGCCAAGCTAGTAAAATTATCCACACATAATAGAACCGATCAATAACAACTCAAACTATACCAATAGACACATTTTATATCGTATATCAAAATATACATTACATTAAGTACCATCTAGAATATTCCTACAAATGTTATCATCATCCATACAAACATACATACATACATATATATATATATATATATATATATATATATATATGTCACCCTACTAAACACCTAATATTCATGACGTCAATGGATCAAAAACACATACAAAAAGGCACACACTACCAAGAGAAAGCAACCTAAACTAACTATGAATTCTTACTATCAGAGTCCTTCCATTGGGGTCCTGACAATTCCCTGGACTCAACATCACTGTCCGGGACCCCAAACAACCTTTGGACTAGGCTCTCTAGGAAGAAAATCTTCACCAGCAACTGCTCCTCAACGACCTCACAAATGACTACATCGTCATTTTCTGATTCGGGATCCTCCTCCACTTCGAACTCCTCTTCTTCTCCTTCGACTTCAAATTCCTCTTCACTGTCGAAATCCTCCACGGGATCTTCTTGTTGAGGATGAGGCTAAGGCTGTTCAACAGGCTCTACCGGTACTTCTGGCCCTTCTTCATATAGGGACAGTTCTTTAAGATCTGCTCGAATTCTTCTGACTCGATCAAAATCACCATCACTCCTAGCTCTAGCCAAAACTCCACCACAGCTGATTCTACGGGTTCTCTATAGTCAATACCAAAACTCGAAGGTGAGATCCTAAGGTTTGACTTCTATAGGATAAGAAGTACATCATCCTTTACATTTCAAAATTTGTTCCCGCTTCTAAATTCTTATTATCCAAGATTTTATAAAATCATCATTTCAAAATAATTTAAGTATATATTTGAAAAGTGATTATATGTAGAGAAAAATACTCATATATATATATATATATTAAGTTTACAAGCAATCTATTCCTTCAATTTATAAATCCAAATATATATATATATATATAACAAATAAATTGTTATAAGGTTTTAAATCTCAAATATCCTTCTCTAGAAACCAATTATTCTAATATTATTATCAATGGTGGAAAGTTTTCCCAAAGTACTAGTTTAAAAGTTTTTCAAATTCCTTTGGTAAATAAAACTCAATAAAAATCCATTTTTCAAAGATTCAAATTCAAAAGGGTTCAGATCTCTAAGGGTATACGCGCTCTTGTATAAATATACACTCAGACTCAAACAGGTTGCTATAGACTCTATTCGTAATGAGCAACCCACTCGAACCTAGGTATTCACTCAACTTAGGCTCTGATACCATAATGTCACAACCCAATTTTCTGTACCGATATAAACTGACTTTAAACCACACTTGTCAGCCAAATCGCACGAAAAGATGGATAGTAAAATAAAGAAGGTAGAAATATAAAGAAGATAGAAGAAAAGAGAACAATTAGAATCTCATAGGGGATCGAATAAAAAATAATATAAACAAAGCTTTACATGAAACCAAATCTATTTATTTAATAACATATACAGACTTTAAATTAGAGTTACAACACGTAACTCAGACAGTTTATATCAATCTTGTCCTTACAACTAGTTGACCACACAACAAATACAGACTGAACATAAACATCTACGTCAATACGTCTCCTAATTCCAGCTCCTCTCCTGAAGCTTTCACTCTTCCAACTCAACCTGGAAATATGTTCGGTTTGACCCAAGCATATAGGAAAAACACCAAGCCTGGGTCAGTCTGGTAAACCAGCGTGAGAAACACATTTAACTTGACTTATTAAAGTTTGAAAATCCTTTGAAAATCAAAAGCATCTCGTAAGACCACGCCACAAATAAACATGTCAGGTTTTTACCTTACAATAGCCAAAACATTTCTTATAAAATCCTCTGATATTATAATAGGGTCTATATACAAATACTTATTCAAATAGCTGAAATTGTTACATTATTAAATTCCAGCATACTAGCCACAAAGTGGGTTATATAATCAAAACCGTAAAAGGCACGTAGGGAGATTGGATTTCCAACGAATGACTAGGCACTGGGGTACCACCTATCACAGTACCTGGTCTACATCAGCGTACCGAGGACCCCTCCTTTCCCCTGCAACACAAGACCGGACTACCCCTTACTGAGTATCCCGAGTAAGATTACCCCGCGGTTGGGATCAGCAACCGCCCACATAGCCGAAATAGAAAGGGACATCTAGACAGGGATGATCTTACCCTACTTGGGTGCTACCCACTTAGCCTTGCTGCATATCCCCAGATTTTTAGTCATTTCCGGTTGATAAGGCTCGAGGCTAAGCGTTACCTTTTTAGAACGTATCACTTAGAATGCTCACCGTCCACCTTACGATGTTCTGAAAGCATTCATCCATATAAGTCTGTTCCGGGTTCGAATGGAACCGAAGGCACTATTCCTACTACATCCATTTTGGAATCACCCACGGGATAAGTAGCGAGTAGCCCTTGCATTTTACTGCTCCATCTTCGACTCCAAGCTCTTGTTTTCATCACGAAAATGTACTCGTTGGATCGAAGTGATTTTCGAATTTCACATCCGACCCCGATCTCTTCGAAACAACGTTCGCTATTTCCCAGTGAACTCAACCCTAGTTCTTTAGGAAATACACAGACGAAATACAAGATCGGAGTATACCTCCTAACCGTTAGTGGATGGGTCTCCTTATAATTCATCTTAGAGAACAAACGAGTTTATACGTATGGTATAGCACCTCGAACGGTAACCGTACCATATAGTTCTCGAGTTTCCTCTAGATATTTTCAAAGTTAGGTTTTTATCCAATTTTGATAGTCTGTTATTTAACTATCAAACAATCAATCAATACAACCAAGTTATTTCCTATTGCAACAATTAAGCCCTGTTCACATTTAAAATCCAAACGGATTAAAAATTACTAAGAAAGCTTATTTCATTGGATAAATATATATATAATCATTTCTTTCTAAATCATACTTATGGAATTGCGAAATATTATTTCCAAGTTTATTAATAAATTAATAAAAGTTATTATAAAACAACATTTATATTAAACAGATTTATATTGAAGAAAATATACTCAAATACTAATTTACTAAAAGTTTACCTTCAAATGATCATTACAAAAATAGTTTATACTTGGAATTAGTTTAAATAATACATATTTATAAAAATTATACCTTTATAAATATTTCGAAAAATAATAATAATAAACCACTTTTGATATTTCCAAAATATTTATCAATTCCTTTAAAATATTTCTAAAGGTTATTTTTTTTTAAAAATCTAGTCTCAAAATCTATCCAAACATAATAAGGCTAATCAGTCTCAATGGTACTTATCAACTCACAATTCACAGTCCACACAGATATTCATAATCAATTAATTTCCATAGATCGATTCACCTTATATTCATAAGTATAATTAACTGACAAATAATAGATATATGCATGAATAACAGGTTGGAGATTATCATTGCTAGTAACAATTATACAGATAATATCAGATAGATGACTTATGCTATCCATAAAAATTAAATTAACTATTCAGTGGAATGGTGTCTGTTTCCACTGTCCAGATGTCAAACAGTTTGAATAATCCACAATCTATACAACTCTTAGTTTGGGAACATCTTAAAAGTCAAGTCATATACAATTAACAATGGCATTCATTCCCAATTGGTAACTAAATTATATCTGTACAAGCTTATAAAATTTCCTTATTTAACTTCACAACAGATCGTACGACGGCGTACCATCATTCGATACGAACCATCTTCTTAATAACACATCATTATATGTGAAATTAAATAATTATTATAAATATAATATCGCTTAAGAGCTTGAATTAATTTCAAAGCATAAACATTTATTTCGTTAATTATCATAATTATACTTTACTTTATTCAAAAACTCAAGGATTAGTAATAAATATATTATAAAAGCTTGTCTACATAATGAAGAAATAACTTATTTAAATGACTTAAATAAAATCTCAAGCAAATCCAGTTTGTTTTCCCCAAATTTTCTTTTCTTTATAAAACTTAAAATAATCGTTTAGCATTAAAGAAAATTGGTTTTAAAATATTTATTTTAAATCATCATCCTGTTATAAATTTTGGAAAGTCACTTTGTTTTGGATTTTGTTTTACTTTAAAACCAAATTCTTTACTTAATAATTTTTACTTACAAACAAACGATATATCATCGGCCCGAGGCTGAAAAATCTAAAGACACAAACTACCGAACTTATTTAATAACTCAACACAAAGCAATGGGCCGAAGCCCAAACCCATCAGCTAGGAACAACCCAAAGACCTTATCTCCTCCCCTCTTCTTCCTTACTAGATCCTGATCAAACATCAGAATCATGATCGCACTCGACCGACTCCAGAAAGAAAAACCCAACTTCGATCATAACCAAATAATACTATGACAAACTCAAGACCACGCCGAACACAACACCTCAATCTCGAGAACATTGTTCTAAGCCTGTATCACTTGTGCACGATGACGAACGTGCACATGCACAACCACTTCACAGGCCATTCCATCGCCATGCCATCACCGACGAGTCTCGCCTTCTTCCCAGATCCCAATCCACATCTTGCCGAAGCCTGCCATACTTCTGATCGAAATCGATCAATTTTCCCAAACTTCCAGAACCCAAAAAACCCACCTACCTCCATCGATTGATGAACTGCACTCGCCATTGCCCTCTAATTTTCCCGCCACCTTCACCGATCAGAAGCCCACTCACTACGCTACCTTTCTGCTTGAAATCACACACTCTGCTCGCTCCATTGTCACTCAGTTCGACTCCGTGTCCACCATTTCCAAAAGCTTCACAAAACCCTAATGTCCGTCGACTTACCCAAACCAAGATCAAATCCCAAAATTGGCTATGGTCGTCACCTCCCTTACGTTCCCCACACCCTTCCAGACCTAGCCGTAACTCCTCTCGTCGATGAAATAGACGGAAAAATATTTTTGAATGAAAAACGTTCATTTACTAATATCTCGATGTATAGATTACTGAAAATTACAATTTAACTGCTAAAATTCATAATTTCTTATAAGCATCCTAATTGCATGCCTAATTTTTGAATTAAAAATATTGAATTTTCACCAAAATTGGTTATTTTCAGTAAATCCTACCATTTATTAATTATATAGCATAATTTTATTCTCGAACTATTTTGAACACAACCCATACTAGAAAATAAACATATTCCTAGTTTACAACAACCGCTAATACGATCTAGATAAAAAGATAATGATTTTTGAATACTGGGATGAACATAATACATACAGTCACAAGTAACAGAACAAATTATTTTCAATTTGAGATTTATGTTTCTCATCTTAAACATTTGCTTCCAGATGCTTTTAAAACTTGAAGTCTTTAATTTGAAGCTTGAAATCTTTAAAATTAAATCCAATTTGCTTTTGAATTCCCTAGGTTTGAATTGAATAGAGAATGCTCCAGCAGACTAGATTTACAGAGCACTGCTTCTTCTTCTTCTTTTACTTTTAAATTTTGATTTCTGATTTTATACAATTGAACAGAGGTTTTGTTTTAATTTCTTAAAATCCCAATTTAGATCAGAAATATTCATATATATTCACAGGTTTGCAATCGACAGAAAATGGTCAGGAAAGATTTTTGGTGGCTGAAATGATATTTGCTCCTACTGAGTAAAATTTGAAAAGAGAATAAAATGATTTTGTTTAGTCTGATCAGGAATTTTATGCCAGATTTTAGTGTTTTACTGATTAAAGATTTATCACTTTTTTTCCCATAGTTTACATAATTAAAACTGGTCTTGCTTCTTGTTTGTTTCAGGTTTTTGGTTAACCAGTTTTCTTGCTTACAGTAAATGATTTGCAAACTCTTCCATTAGCACATTTATAATAATGTAAACCATATACTATTTGAAAGCATATGCAAGTATATCCAAGATTTTAAACAACCCATAATTTCCATTATTTGTCGAAGTAGTGTTTGCAAAAATCTCTTCATACTTTATACAATGTTCAAATAAAAATGAATTTTTTTTAATATCACTTCTAGTTAACTTACCTTATATATGTGTGTGCGTGTGTCACTTTAAAACAAGGATTACAAAGTGATATTAAACTATCTTTAAGCCTTTGTGTGTATATGCAACCATATATACAATTCTTATTGATAATATAGAAATATATTATCTCCAAATAAATCAAGTTATTTGTTACCCATGTATATATATAGCTTCTCTTATAAATATTTTGTGATTGCACATTATTTTATTGATAACATTTTCTATCTATTAAATATTATAAATCTCCTATTTAACTTATCATTACATATATACAACTTTTCTAACTCAATGTACATATATATGTCATTATTTTAGAAATTTAAAACTCCTTATTTTACTTAATATAAACAACATTGTTTACATATACCGAAATCAAAATATCACTTTACTTCACTATGAATTTCTATCCAATTTTATTACATATAAATTTATTATCTCTATATATAAAATATATGCATACGATTTTTTTTCAATAAATTTAATTAAATTCTCTATTATATTTTATCTTTAGAATAAAATATACATATTTTACTTTAAGATAAAATAAATATATTTAATCTAAAACAATATATACATGTTTTACCTTTAAAACAATATATACATATATAAGAAATTCCATTTAAATCAAATTTGTAATTTAGTATAGATTTGAAAATTCAAGCTACACTGGTTTAGAAAATTGTATACAATTATTGATTAATGGGAATATTGTATATTAAAATACAATATTATTGAATATTATAAATTAATATTCACGGCTCGGGATGTCAAAAATCCCGGGTTGTTACAACCGCGGTGTTATAATAACGTTTGGTTGTTAAAGAGACTGGGATCGAAAATTGTGATACTCTCTGCCAACTCTGAAAGCCCCTTTAACAACTGTGTACGCGGTGGAGATTCCAGAATGAAGTAGGATGGTGGTGACGTTCTATTGACGTATATACGTGGACCCGACTCCTCATGAGCTGGCATAAGGTGGCTAAAACATGAGCGATTCTCAGGCCAACGAGGTAGCTCCTCTAATCGGACACATTCCTTTGATGTTATATTCTGACTTTTGATTGATTTGGTGGCCACTTTATTTTCATGATTTGGGAGTGTGTTCCGAGGCGGGCGGTAGTGGCTGCTATGCATTACCACCAGTCCGGATCCGTAATTGGTATATCTACCCTGGCATTGCCCTGTTGTGCCGTGTCACCTACCCTAGCGCGCCTTATACGAGTATGATTTGTGTCGTACCTATGGAGTATCCTATGGTAGCCTCCCGATCTGGAGGTACAATGGTACTGTATAGACTATTGGCACTATCAAATGTGTTAAGGTGGAAAATGTAAAGCCTTAATGCTATTTTTAAATAGTATACTTTACTTTAGACATTATTATAATAGCGTGTATTACTACATAGTAAATAGTTTAACGGATCCTTAGATGATGGTTATCCCAAACATCCTTTGAGTTACTTGCATTTTATTTGTTATTTCATTTGAGTTGGATTTATTGATATAATAATGTTAATCCCGACCCGAGTGTTTTGTGTTTTACTTTATGCTCGGGTCAGACTGGGTGATACAGTTTTTGAGACTCGCCTTTGGAGTTGAAGCTTTGTTTGGAGATCCATCTACATCTTTCAGTTTGCAGTTATTCAGTTGATTATAATGATGTATTCTGATCTTGTATTTGACTATTGTATTTGAAACTTCTATTGTATCTTATTTAACTCTGATATATATATATAGTAGCTTTATGAACTACTATTCATTTTGTTCCTGCTGCATATTGTATATTACTCTTTGAATGTGATTCTGTGATTTATTTATTTACTGTATATGCTGAGTTTTGCCAAATATAAATTAACAATCTGGTATTTTGAGCAATTCAAATCCGGCATGTGGATGCGAACGGTTGAAAATATCAGGATGTTACATTTGGTATCAGAGCTTTGGTTTTTGGCAAAACTTAGTGTATAGAGTAAATGTGGTTATAGAACCATTTTCATTCAAGCTTGAATTTTTCCTCCTTGATTCGAATTTCCTTTGAATATTTGGAACGATCCCTTCGGTTTCAAAAATCCATCCTTATCACTCCCTATTCGTGTTCTTGATTTTGGAGTATCAATGACTCCACTTCGGATGATCTCTACAATAATTCGACGGTCTCGTCAATCTTCGAATGATTTGTAAAGAGGTGAAACTCCTTTACAATAGGCATTGATTTACTGGAGAATTATATATCCTCGGTTTAGACGCTGATATCTCTTGATCTGCCCGAATTCCATCTCTGGTGATCGCATGTCGATCTGCCTCAGAATTCTATATCAATCTTGTTCTTAAAGTCTCGATCGACCCGGTTAAAGTTACCAGCGATCAGTATAAGTCTATCATCCTTCTCTTTTATTATCTAATCATCTTATCTTCATTTCGAGATTATCTTTTGGTTAGAATTTGCTTTGATTAAGGTCCCCTTGAATTTAGTCCTTTTCTTCTCTTTGAAATCCATTTTGAATCATTGAATGAGGAAGTGTATTTGTAAATTAATATTAAAAATATTTTGTTGCTTGAGTTGTTGATGTTGATTGTGGTTTTCGATTGATTCGTCTGATCGACGCTATCGAAGGGATTTCCATAACACTTGAATAGAGCAAACCGACACAATATTGTTTTCAAATTTAATAAATAAAATAAATTTTGTATAATTATATTATATATATGAGTATATTTTTTTAAAAGATCAATTTTAAATGAATTGGTTGTTAGAAATGGTCATTTTGATTTACATTTATTATTTTGTAAACCAGTGACTATTGCCTCATAAAATAAATAAATGGAATTATAAAACATTGTTTATAAATTGATTTGAAAATTATAAAGCATGGTTTATAAATTGATTTAGATTTGAAATGAATTTAAATTAAGAATTTGAGAATTCGATTTTCGGTGACTTCAAACTTTTGTTTTAAAGTTTTGAAATGTATATTATTTAAAGTATTTTCGAAATGAAACTGTTTCCAAAGCATTTTAAATGTTTAATTCAGTGCTCTCCATTTTGTCGCTAGAAAATAATTTCGGTGACGACTGCAGCATTATCGACATTCATTTTAGAGTTTCGAAGTGGAGTAACCATTCAGTAGCTTTGCTACACTTTTGTTTTGGAAAAAAATAATTGATTTGAATTCCTAAAAGTATGACTTGATTTATAATGTATGTATATATAGATATATGAATATATATTTGATTAGATATATCTAGTGTGTATATATATTTCTCCTTAAATTGTTTGACGTGAATCGAAGATTTAATAATTAAATTTTTATTAAACGATGATTTAAGTTATAAATAAAGCTAAAATTTTGAATATATAATTAAATTGGGAAAATTTAAATTTTACTTGTATAATACTCAATTACTTTCCAATATATATAACCTACACTAATCATTCAGAAGTTGGATGCGTAATTGGATAATATGCAATATAAATTGATTTTATAAATAAAATTTGAGTGGTTGTAATAGATGTTATACGCTTAAATTTTAATTATAAAATGTTAATAGAGATAAATATAATATTAAGTTGATTGAATAGTAAATGAGACAAATTAAATAAAAATTTGTTTTGAAAGGAACCTCTTATATCAAATATTAATAAATTGAAGAAAAAAAATTTAACTTAATGAAATACCTTGAATTTAAAAATTAATTATTGAATGTTTAAAAATAAATTGACATTTATATGGTTTTAAAATAATTGTTTTATTTGTATTTCAATCTATTTTCTTTCTGGATTGTTTATATTATCCTACCTTGTTTCTTTTCGGGGACGAAAAGATTTGAGTGGGGGAGAGTGTAACAACCCATAAATTTTAGTTGTTTTAACTAAATAATTAATTAAATTTTTGAGAAATAAATATTTGAATTTTGAAATAAAATTTGAATACGTCTAATTTAACAAGCAAATGGTAAATTTCCATCTAAAAATATGGAAGTTAATTTTCATGTGTAATTTTATTTAAATTCAAATCAGTTAAACATTTATGACAATAAAATGTTTTCCAGGCCTGAATATTTTTTCTACAATAAATTTGTAAATCATCTTCTAAGTGAGACGTCATCTTTCTTTTTCCAAAATTTGAATTTTCAAAATTTGAATTACTATTGCTCCATCTAACTTATTTCGGTACCGATTATCGACTTTTGGTAGGATGATCGTACCATTGACATCTGTATACCGTTTTGATCATCTCGTCGTGCTGATCTCTATGGTATGTTCAACTCTGTGTTTTGAAGTCTGTTACGCAGCGGAATCCACAAAAACGGTAACCATATTGGCAACGGTTCCATGCCTTTTGGTTCTTGTGACCCTACATCTATCTATCTATTGAAACCAAATGGCCACTGACCCTCGTGATTCCCAAATTTTTTTTTTCTTTCCAACGTTTCAAATAATTCTAGTTTCAATGAAAGTCATCTTCCAGTGTTTTGTGCTCTGCCCATCTATATTTTTGTAAACCCTCAACATTTTGTTGAAGCTGAACTCTCACCATTATAACACTTCGTGCCTCCTCTACCTCAACATTTTAACTTCGGCCAAACCCCACAAATTTCGACACAAGTCTGTACCCTACCGATGCAGCTCATCACCACCCACATGCTAGCCTACACTCGATTCGCCACTATGCCCCACCATCGTCTCCGCTTGGCAACCCCTGTGTCGTGCCCATAATCCAACGGCCCACTCCCCGACTAGGTCCAAACACCCCTCTACCGAACTCTGCCACTGCCCAAACCTGAGCCGACATATGCCTCCTCCTCCTCCCTCTACCATTCTTTTTGTAAGTGTATATTAATATAAATTTATAATTGATATTGCATATGAATGTTTATATAATAATCCTATATATATATAGTCTGTTGCATTGAAGATATATATGCGCATTCTAGTTATATGCGTTTGCTATATGAAAGTTAGTTATATGTTTTCAATCTGTTGCTAATTATATCATATATATATATATATATATATATATATATATTATTTTATCTTTGGTTCTATAGCTGTAAATTTCTCTTTATTTACAATATATATATATATATATATATATCCTGCCATGCTTTGTTTCGATATTGTCTTTGCCTGATGTGTGTGTATTTATTTATTAGTATATACATCTATATGTAAGTCTATATATATGTCAGAGTATGTGGATCTATACATATTAGTTTACTTTAGTTTTATCTGACAGTATATATGATTGTAGTATGTTTATATAAGTTTATGTTTGATTATATATATATAGTATATTAATTTATATTTATACACTAATATATTTATATAAGGTGTATATATATTAATCATATATATTTCTACTGTTGATCATGCGTAAGTTTGTTTATATATATATAGTTGGGATTTGAGATATTTTTTTAATATGTACATGCATATTCTATTTTATAACAGTATTTTTATTTTATGATTTATTTTATAACTTTATGTTATGACTATATATATTACATTCTGTATATATAAGTTTGGTTGTGGTATGTACATATAGTGTCTACACTTACTTGTTGCTGTATTTATATATTATGTTTATAGACATATGTTATATAGGATTTGGTTAAATGGGTCTGTTGCATATTTTCGTATACGTTAGTTTATAATATTATATAAAGTAAGATTTTATATGAGTTTAGTTTTATATTATTATATATATTAGTTTATAAGTAGCTGAAGTTATATATTAATATATAAGTATAATGTGCCTGTATGTGTGTATGTATGGGCTCTGTTGATTAGTTATATATAGATTGTAAGAAATTATATTACTTTCAAATTTATTTTTTCTTCTCTTTCTTGTAAGTATGGGTATATAATTTTAAGTATTATATGTATAGATATGTTTGTTTCATTCTATGTGTTTAATTAAAGCAATGATTTTAATTATATACACACATACACATATGTTATTTTAAAATTTGTTTTAAAGGTATTGATTCAAAAATTTATTATTATATATAAGTTTAACTTTAATATTTGAGTTTTAGTTTAATATGATGGATTATTAAATGCTTATATATTTAATTTAACATATGTTAGAATTTAGAATTTGGTTTTTTATATGTATGTATGTCTAGCCATATAAATAAGATCATTTATACCATTTTTCTCCATTGAGCTGGTTCTGATTTGATTTTTGTCAATTCATATTTATCAGCTTGTCCGTCAAATTTGTGCCAATCTAGCTTTATTTTAGAATTCGTGCTTGGATTCGTAGCTCATTTCTTTGACTAATCTCTCTAGCCTCGAAAGGTGGGCAATCACTCACGATTAACGTTCTTATATTCATTAAATTTGATTTCAATTTAAACGACAATTGAAATATGTTGTTGTTAGTTATTTACATTGCTACATATATGCTAGCTGTTCACCTGTGACATCTGACACCATTATCTGTTATTTATATTAACTATTTATGCCTATTATATTATTATCATATCTATTATCACTCGGCAAGTTCCCTGTTAGTATAGAATTCCCTATGGGATGAAATGATAAAACCCGAACGATCTATAGAATAGGAGCGAATTGTTATGAGTTGAAATGATAAACCCAAGCGATTTTCATTTGAACTGAATTTGGGATTATGGGTTGAAATGATATATATTCGTATATAATTTAAATTACGGATTGAAATGATAAATATCCGTATCACTTGACCATAGGATAGAAAACTATATACAGACATCGTTGGTCTATATATAAATATTTTGAAAATGATTTCTATGATTTTGGAATGAAATATAAGGTTTAATAAATGTTGATTTTAAGATATTATATATATTTTGAAATGATTTCTAAGGTTTCAAAATTGATATTTAAGAATCATACTCAAATAATTTTAATTTGAAATTTATTAAATTTGGAATTTTAAAGATATGATTTTATAACTTGATTTTGATTAAAAGTGATTTAAACGAATATTTCAAATTTACATAAATTGAAATGGTTTATCTAGTTTTATTTAAATTTGAAATTTAAAGTTTTATTTAAATGTTATTTGAATGATTAAGTAAATAATTCAAAATAAGTAATAGTAAAGTGAATTTGATATATATATATATATATATGAAATTATCAAATTTAGTTTTGAAATGTTTGAATATTTAAAGCTTTAGAAATATTGAAATTGAAATGGTTTATTTGTGGTTAAAAATCTATATTTGAAATCGATATAATTTATAATAGTTTATTGAGAAACTTGAAATAAATCAAAATTTATAATTAGAGATTTGATTAAACTTGAATTTTTTGAATTCGAGTTGATTTGGAATTGATTTGTGAAATTTGGGGAAACTATTTTATTATGTAATATTTAAAACTATTTTATATTTTACTTTATAAATTATTTTATTGTAAACTATTTTATTATAAACCATTTTAAACATAAACTATTTTATTATAAACTATCTTAATATACTAATTATTTTAATATAAAAACTATTTTAACTTAAATTATTTTATTTTATAAACTATTTATTATATATGCTATTATTAATATTTAAACTGTTTAAGTGGTGGAAGTTATGTTTTCAAAGTTATGAATTTCAAAGTATTATGTTATAATTTCAAAGTGTTGGTTTCGGCAGTGTTATAACTTTGAAAGTTCTATGATTCTAGCAAAGGATATATTTGAAATGGAAATGATATCGTATTAAGTTTTGAAATGGAAATGATATCGTATTGATATGGTTTTGAAATGGCAACGATATTTTGGTTTTGAAGTATAAACTATTTTTAAATGCCCGTGGTGTTATAATAACTTTTGGTTGTTAAAGAGACCGGGATCAGAAGTTGCCATACTCTCTACCAACTCCGAAAACCACTTTAACAACTGTGTACGCGGTGGAGATTCCAGAATTAAGTAGGATGGTGGCAACGTCCTATTGAGGTATATACGTGGACCCAACTCCTGTGAGTTGGCATAAGGTGGCTAAAACTGGAGCGATTCTCGGGCCAATGAGGTATCTCTTTTGATCGGACACATTCCTTCGATACTATATTCTAATTTGTGATTGATTTTGTGGCCACTTGATTTTTTTTGATTTGGGAGTGTGTTCCGTGGTGGAGGTAGTGGCAGCTATGCGTTACCACTAGCCCGAATGCGTAATTGGTATATCTACCCTGGCATTGCCTTGTTGTGCCGTGTCACCTACCCTAGCGCGCCTTATACGAGTTTGATTTGTGTCGTACCTATGGAGTATTCTATGGTAGCCTCCCGATCTGGAGGTACGATGGTACTGCATAGACTATTGGAACTATAAAATGTGTTAAGGTGGAGAATGAAAAGCCTTAAATCTATTTTTAAATAGTATACTTTAATTTAGATATTATTATAAAAGTGTATATTACTACATAGTAAATAGTTTAACAGATCCTTAGATGATGGTTATCCCAAACATCCTTCGAGTTACTTGTATTTCAGTTGTTATTTCACTTGAGTTGGATTTATTGATAGAAGAATGTTAATCCTGACTTGAGTGTTCTGTGTTTGGCTTTACGCTTGGGTTAGACAGAGTGATACAATATTTGCGACTTAACTTTGGAGTTAGAGCCTCGTTTGGAGATCCATCTATCTTTTCAGCTTGTAGTTATTCGGTTGATTCCAGTGATGTATTATGATCTTGTATTTGACAATTGTATTTGAAACTTCTATTGTTAACTTTGATATATATAGTAGCTTCAAGAACTACTATTCATATTGTTTCCGTTGCATATTGTATATTACTCTGTGTTTGTGATTCTATGATTTATTTATTTACTATATGTTGAGTTTTGTTAAATATAAATTAACAATTTGGTATTTTGAGCAATTCAAATCCGACATGTGTGGATGTGAATGGCTGAAAATATCAGGATGTTACAAATTAAATTATATTAATTAGATTTAATTATAGTTGAAATTGAACATAGTAATTAGTGTAATATGTAAACACTGAATTGATATGTAAAATTGCTTTAAGTTATTGTAAATGGCCTAGTAATCAAAATTGATGGAAATTGTTGGTTATCAAATTTGAGGAAAGAAAAGTGATAAATTTAATTTAATATTAATTTATTTAATTAATGTGAAAATAGCCATTTTGGCCACTGACTCGGATTTCGACGAAACTAGTTTCATCGGATCCATAACGGTGAATTATTATAAGATTTTAAGTTTCATGGCAATCGGACTTGTCGTTTGATCGTACGGACTCGAAATGCGTAGAGATCGGTCTCATTAAAATTAATTTGAAATAAGCTAATTTTAAGCTGACTTCTTCATACGATAGAATTAGGACTTGAAACCTATCTCGTTGAGTTTAGAATTACCAAAAACATCTATTTAGATATAGGGATGACCTATTTTTGTTCTGGAGGCAGAACGGGCTTTTTAGGTCATTTATCGTTCAATCCAAATTGATTTGGTCCATTCGTGTCTATTTCTAACCTACCTATATATAGCCCATTATAAACCCTAGTAGCTCTTTTATTTTCTATTGTTTGTATGTACATTTCCTTCTCATCTCCTCTTTCCAATGGCATACAAAATCAAAACCCTAATTCTTAAATTGCAAATCCAATTTCAAAGTTCAATTCCAAAAAATCAAACTCCTCCAAACTATATCTTAGATATACCATTCCGAAGCTCTTAACGAGCGTAACTCGCTACAATAATTTTCTTCTCAAATCGAATCGTCATTTGGCCACTAATCAATCATTTATTCTCTACATCCATTGATAATCGCTTCGTTTAACGGTGGATTTGTGACGAGAGGTCAATCGGAGGCATGGGCACGTAGGGGGTGATGAGCAGGCTCAATCCATACGGCTATGTCGTATCAACAGTCAACAATTTAGCAATATTTTTTGTGACAAGGTGGCGTGCATTGGGCTCGACCGAAGGTGTTTAGGGCGGTGCCTCGTGCACTGGTGAGGTCGGCGATGTCGGCCTGGAGCATGGTGCAAGACGTGGGGGTCTGATCGAGAAGGAAGTGGCACGGGCAGCGACTGAAAATAGAAGAGTGGTGGGCGACGTTCATGTTCAAGCGTTTGAGGATTAGGCTTCGTGCGATTTGGCCTCTGATTCACGTGAGTACCACGTTGACGTGGCTGTAAATGCATGGGTTTTGTTTTATTATTTTATTTTATTTCATTTGTACTTTGAAATGCTCTAATTGACATAGCTTTTACATACGAGGGCTATTCCACGCACGGTTTGTTCCGCTAGGATGGTGACGACCCATAATTTTTGAGCATTTAAAATTGGAATATTTAATTTATTTTAAATATTTAAAGTTAATTTTAACTTGAACTCAAATATCACTATTTATTTGATAATTGAACTATTGAATTAAATAATTTGAAATTGAATAAAATGTTGAATCTGGAGTTTTAAGCCTGTTAAAAATAATTTGAAGGCTTATAAAATTTATATTGATAATACTGAAGATAATAAAAGTGTTAAAATTGAATTTAACAGTGATTTTTTCAGTTTTGAAATTTCATCGTTTAAATTGAATTTAAAAAATAGCCTTCTGAGGCACAGTCTCGGAATTTGACGAAACCAGTTACATTAGATCCGTAATATTTTATTATTATTGGATTTAAAATTTCGTAGTGATCGGAGTTGTTGTGTGACAATATGGTAAGTAAACGCCCTGAAATTTATATCGAAATATTTTGGAAATTTTTAATTTAAAATTGGGTAGTCAACTACTTTTCCTTCCTATGCACGCCACATTCCTGTTATTTAATCACATACTTTCCCAAATTCAAGCCATTCAATCAACAGCCTCTTCCTTCAACATAAAAAACAAATATTTGGCGAACGAAAAAGGGGGGCGGACGATCTAGATCGAGGTCAAGCACGCATGGGAGGTCACATTCGATTTTTGGGAGGAATTTCGCGCATGGAAGGAGATGACGGCTGCAACGATTCTTGCTCGAAGGATTTTGGGTTTTTGAGACGACGCGACTTTCTCACCACAGAAAATCGTATCATCTTGAAGAAAGAAAGGGGTAGAAAAGAGAAGAGAAAGAAGAAACAACATCAGAATCTAAACAGCGAAACGAATAAATTATATTAATAACATAAATATTACATAGTTTACAACCATTATCAGAGTTACACAGATATATATCACATACTAGACAGTTACAAACACTTGTCTAGTTATACAACTCAATACGGTACAAGAAACTACTCAGAGAAATCTACACAGCGGAATACTATATATCTACACGCAGAAGCCTCCTGCTCCATTGCTCCTCCATAAATCGTCAAAGCTAACCTGAATCCCTTGGCTACTCGTAAAAATTTGAGTACCCAAGAGTTTAAGAAAATAGAAGATAAACTCCGGGTCAGACATGGGTCTGGTGTGAGCAACAGGTTAAGGTTGCTTAACTTTCAAAACCTTTTGAAAAGAAAGGTATCACGTAAGACTTCCCACACATAAACATGGAAAAGTTTTACCTTACGCTAACCAAAACATTTGATATGAAATACAGTGATATTATAATAGTGTCTAGGGTTTTCAAGTAAATATGAAATAGCCGAAATTGTTACATTCATTAAATTCCATCTACTAGCCACAAAAGTGGGTAATACAATCAAAACCATTGGCACTTATTGGATTTTGGATTCCATACAATGGCTGGGCTACTGGGGTACCGCCCGTCACAATATGTGGCCTAGATCACCTTATCGGGGTGTATGCCCGCTCCCCTACAACACAAGGACGGAACCATCCCTTACTGGACAGTCCCGAACAAGACAACCCCGCGGTTGTTGCTAGCAACCGCCTACACAGCCGAATAAAAGAGACCTCTAGACAGGGGAAAATCTCGTCCTACTTGCGCATGACCCATTTAACCTTGTTGCACCTCTCATGTTTTAGCCATTCCCGGTTGATGAGGCTTGAGGCAACGATTACCATTATAGGACGTATCACTTAGAATGCTCATCGTCCACATGACGATGTTCTGAAAGCATTCAATCCATACAAGTTCGTTCCAGATTCTAACGAAACCGAAGGCATTATCTCGTTACACTCATTTTGGAATCACCCTCAGAGTTAACGACAATAACCCTTGCACTCTGAATTTTCATCTTCACTTGAGATTCACGACCTATCGTTTATTTGGATTGATGTGGTTTTCGGATATCCAAATATGGAAAGCCGATCCCAGTCTCATCGAAATCCAAAGCGTGTCTTTTAGGTCCAAGTTGTTTTACAGTTTAAAACAATTCAATACGATTATCTATATATATATACAGATAGATAATTCACTGATTCACAATTGATAATCCACATTATCATAATAAACAGATGATCCATATTTCATCACAATAGATAATCTATATCACCATCACAATAGATAATCTATATTATCATCACAATACAACCAAGCATTCATACCATATAGCATTACTTATCTCATTTCTAAGATCACAAAGCATCCAAGGCAATCAATGTCATCCATTCATACATAAGCAAAGATTTATTTCATCACAATATAATTAATTTAAAATTAATTAAATTAAATACCTCCATAACTAATTAATTTAAAGTGAATTAAATTAATTACTTCATTTTTTAATTAATTTAAAATAAATTAAATTAATTACTTCTTTCATTCAAAATCTTGCTATCTCAACCATTTAATTGATTATAATCAATTAATTCAAATTAATCACCTTAATTAATCACCCTTGATTAATTATCCTTAATTACATTCATGTGATTATCCTTAATTAATTTCACAAATTAATTATTCTCAACCAAAAACAGTAATTAACCTTTAATTACCTCAATTAATTAATTAACTAAAATTAATTACATTAATCCTTAATTAATTACATTAATTAATTACCTTAAATCACTTATCATTGATTAATTAATCATAATTAATCAACTTTAGTTCCATCATATTAATTTTATTAATTAATGATCCTTAATTATATTTAATTATTTATCTTCCTAAATTAATCACCTTAAGTAATTAACCCATAATTATCAATCCTTCTTGATTAACCATATTCAATAATTAACTAACTTAATTACTTCATTAAACAAATTATTTATTCCTTAATTAATTTCTTAATTAATCCCTTGATTAATTACTAAGTAATTTAATCCAAATTACTTACATTATTAAACACCTTCCATTAATTATATCCTATAATTATCAATCAATTACTTCACCAAGTAATTTCCAATCCATAAATAATTATCATTAAAACATCAAGCGTTTAAAATTAATTAAACTTAATTAATTAACTTAAACAATCACATTAAACTTGATTAATTACCTTAAGTAATTGATTTCCTAATTACTTCATTAAGTAATTATACTTAAACCATTCACAAATGATTATTATTAAATTAATTAATCTAGTTAATTATTAAAAATTAACCTCATTAATTAATTATTAAAAAATCCTCGTTAATGACCTTCATTAACCATTCTCTAATTATTCCATTAAGTAACTAACTTAGATTAATCACAAATTAAATTATCTTTAATTATCCATTAATTAAAGTCTAATTATCTAATTAATTAAGAGTTAATTGTCACTTAATTAATCCTTAATTATTTAATTAGTTAAACTTGACTTTAACTTGATTACTTAATTAATAATTCTTTAATCATTAATTGAAAATCTAATTAATGATCTTTAATTACAAATTGATCAACCATTAATCAATATTTATTAAACCTTAATTAACTAAATAAATTAACTAGTTATTCCTTAATTACTCTATTAATAAATTATTTTCAAAACATTAAATCTTAATTTAATTTTAAGATAAAAAATTTCTTAATTATGTTTAAAAACAAGTTTATTTGAAACAAAGTATTTTTGAACTACTTTTAAATTTCATTTTAAATACAAGATTTAAAATGAAAATAATTTAAACTTAATCAAAGTTTAAACAATTTATAACTTTTAAAATTTCAAGACAAACAAGTGTTTGCCTTAGAAATGAAATTTAGAAGAGTTTTGAAACTAATTTCTTTTCAAAATTCAAATAATTCAAATATACACTTACATACAATTTGTTTAAATCTTCAAATTTAAAAACTCCCTTTATTTCAAAACTGAATTTCTTATTTAAACTTTTGATTTCCATATTTAAATTTAATTTCAAATCTTGCTCCTATCTTTAAAAACTTCATTTTCAAAAAAAAAATCAAACTTACTTACCAAAATAAAGTAATTAAATAAGTTTTAAAACTTTATTCTTATTTAAAACTGAGATTTTAAAATTAACTTGAATTCTAAAATTTATACTTGAGTTTAAACCAGGTTTAAAACCTACTTTACATTCAAAAGTTTCAGAGTTTAAAAATTTAAAAACTGTATTTTACAGGTTTCTGAAAAACCTGAAAACATAGATTAACCCGAGTCACCAAAAATTTCAAACCTGTCATCGGCCAACTCTCGCCGCTCCGACCACCTGAGAGTCAACCACTTCGGCCTCGACATCATCCTCGACCAATCTATCAATCCCCAAAACATCACATCACTCGATCAACTACACTACCGTAATGATCGATCCCAATGTCATAGTGAAAAACTAGGGTTCCAAGTGGATTTTCACTGCCGTAACCTCTCTGGTAAATTTTATCACCATTAATGATTTTTCTCAGCATCAACAAACACTCCTCTATTACCAAGAAGAAACCCGAGACCTCCCAATTCAAAGATCACCAGAAAATGCTTAAAATCCTATTTCAGTTCAAAACCCAACTGCAACTTCAACTTATCCTTAAAAATCCTAATTCTTGATTTAAAAATCAAGTTTTTGTTAATGCTTTTAATTTATGAAACTGAATTACGAAATTAACACGCTTAGATTTTGGTAAAAATCACATGCATGTTGTTTTCCTGTGTTTCTAGAGACAACATCTTGTGTTTTAACTTACTTAAAATTTTAGGTATTAACTTAAGATAACCAAACACTTTACTTTATAAATTTCATTCTATCGGAACTTAATTAAAAGGTAAAGATTTTAAATAAAAAAAATATGCCTGGAAAATCAAAAACAGAACAGGCTATAAAAAAAACATCAGCATGCACACATTACATCTTCACACCAGACTTTCAACAATACACAAACAATACTCATTTATCAAAACATTCTAGCATGCAACCTATTTTTAACTTTTAAATTTTTAAAAAAAGTTGCTCACCATTTTAAAAGAAACAGAGCCTCTGATATGCTTTTTGAATTTGCAGATAATCATCAAAAATTCCAGATTCAACTTGATGAATTCAAAGCTTCTTTTAAATTTCAAGTTGGAAGAATGAATGCAGGCCTTTTTGATAATGAGGGGTTTGATGTGGTGTTGATCATGTTCTCTGGGTTTGAACATGCAGGCTACAGATTTTAGTTTGGGTTTTGAAAATGGCAAATGCAGGATTTTTGAAGATGCAGGTTTGATTTTAATATGCAGACTTGCTTTGGATTTGTACAGGCATTTGAATTGTTTTGAATAAGAGGAATTTGATTTTGTATTGAACATGATTTCTGAAGAGGACTGACTGATTTTTGATACGAAGAATTTAACTTGCATTTGATAATGAGGGATTTTGATTTTTGATATGAAGATGTTTTGAAGTTTTTCTCTTTTTATTAGGAAATGAGAAAAAAATAAGTAAGAATGAAAGTGTATGTTTAAATAGATGTATTTTCAGATTTTACTAAATAAAAGAAAATTTAAAACAAATGACACTTGTAAAGATTTTCAACATTTTTCAAATTAATAGATTAATCTTTGAACATTTGTTAAAGGAGGCTTAAGAATACAACACTTGTCCCTTTAAAAGTAATTTGTATATTATTATTATTTTTTGGCAAGGCCGACGGTTTTATAGTGGACCGACCACTTTTATTACGAACGTAATAAAGATTGAAGTACAGGAGTAAGGTAGAGGCTCCTTAGCTACTATGATAGAAAGAAATAAAAACTACAGCACAGGAGTATGACAGACAAGTCATAGCTACTAGATAATAATAACAAGACTAGTTCTCCTCCTTAGAGGAAGAATCACTAAACCCCACAACAATCCCTGAAGAATCCGGAGAACCAGACCCATGAAGACCAGCATCAACATCCACCTGGGAAAAAACATTCCCGAGAAGACCAAAGAAGGGCCGAAATTGCACAGCAAGCGAAGGATCATAATTCACAGCATCAGAAGAGTATATAAAGGATCGATTCTAGGTAGTATCAGCTAGCATGTCGGAATTAAACCCAGCAAACGAACCATTCATGTCAAGAACCAAAGAATCACCAGACGTTTTATAGTAAAGACGTCGAAAGTCCAAAAGATTTTCGGAGAGAAATCTAAAATAAGAATTATCCACCGGGTTGAAACGCATAGCAGAACGGCGTTCAACCCAACATCGCTCAGCCTCTACCCAAACAACAGACAAAGGAGGCAGGGGAATAACCGGAACATCAAGGGCAACCACAGAACTGTCACCAGGGACAATGGAAGAAGGCCGGCCAGAAGAATGCGTAATGCGTACAGAACTGTCACCACAGAACTGTCACCAGTAATTTGTATATTAATTAACATGTTAATATATATGTATTAAGCTTAATTGATTGATTAATTAGAATTTAAATACGTATATAAATTTATAAAAGAAATAAAAACAAACTATACTTATAAATAAAGCTTATGCATATAAAAATTAAAACAATCAAAAATCTATACTTTGGAATTTTAAATTCAAATCAAATTCAAAATCTATTTTTTTTTAAATCAAGTTATGAATACAAATTAAATTTTACAATAACAATTGCTATTTTTAATCAAAATCTATTTATAAAGACAATACACTATTGATATTATTTTTAAAAATATCTCATTATTAAAATAAAAAGAAATTATTTCTTTATTAATAAATTACCTATTTTATTAAGCTATAAAACTCTTTGTTAATTCAATTAAATCTTAATTAAATTTTAAACATTTGTCTTAACAATTTAAAAATCATATATTTATTCATTAAATAGTTTGAAAACTTAATATTAAATTAAATCAAAATTTCCAAATTTATTAATGTATATTTTTGAATTTTAAAACAAGATTCATTTATTAAATTTTAATCAAGATTTATTTAATAACTTTGAAAAGCTAATATTAAATAAAAACGAATTTTCCAAATTACTAAAGTATTAGAATTAGAAAATGCTTTATTTATTAAATTTTAAACAATGCTAATCTATTTACAATATGAACTATATATTTATATTATAAATAGAAACCAATTTATTATTTTTAAAAGATAAAATAACCAATTAAATATTTATTAAAGAAGATTTTTAAATTAATCTGAATTATTATTAACAAAATTATCAAAATTAATTAAATTTTAACACAGATTATTAAATTGATATTGTCAAAAATTCCAGGATATTACAGTTCCCCCCTCTTAAAATAATTTCATCCCCGAAATTTAAAACAAAGGTAATTTAATAATCTCATTAAAGATTTAATTGTCAAACACAAACATATATCAAATATATGCTAACATCCATAGCAACCAATTCATCCAATCAAACAAATCTTATTATCCAGACAAAATTCTAGATAAAATTTCTTCGAGTTTCCTCAAGTATAAACACCGGGACACTCGCTTTATAGAATTCAAACAATCAAAACTATGAAGCTACAAGCTCCTACTCAACTCTATCTATACACTAGACAAGATATCATACTATAGACAAGTCTGACTCAACAACCAAAACTCCAAAACTGCTGGTTCTAAAACCAGAGATAGATCATACACATACTCCCTTAGAGATACGTGAAACTCATCAAATCCCAGTTATCCAAACCAGAAATTCAATCCTGTAGATCAATCACTTATTCTCACAAGTACACATAAAAGATCCAAAACTCTTCAGAGCTAGCTTCCCAGCCTTACTCAAACTTATAGCTCCTTTATGATCGGAGAAAACTTATCAAAAATTAAATCTCCGATTCCGGGATCCAAATTCCTCCGTCTCTTATCCTCAAAAATCTTTGGCGATCCTGGGCTGTCTATAACCTTACTGATCAGCTCAACCTTCGTTGATGCCTCAAGAAACAACTAGACCAATCATCTCAACAAAATGATCTCCTCAAGATCAACCAAGATCAAACCCTGCTCCTCAAACATCAGAAGACAATAACTTCTTCTGTCCAGAAAAGAAAAGCAGATACACTTCCAAACTGCTTCCGCTGCACAACTCTGATCCGAAGTAGAAGGAAATGCTGGTGATAAACATGAGCACAAACTGGACAACATATCCCAGAAATATGGCTCAATAGATCCAAAAGAAAACTCAGAAACTCCACTAAAACCTGAGCTGCTACATCAACTCAATCTCTTGGAACCATCCTTCTACTAAGCTGAACCACCGGCAGCACTCCTGGAATTCCAGTCGATAAGGAAACTCAATCTCCAGACGCGGACAAACCTCTGACTCTTCTGAAGACATCGGGAAAAACTCTGATAACTCAAGAGAGCACTCAAACAATTGCAAGTCACTTTTACGATCAACCCAAACAAAATCCAAGGAAAACTGTTCTCCCTTAACCAAATAGAACAACTTACATTCAATTAGCCAATCCACCGAAGAAACGGGTCTACTCAGCTGCTTCTGAACACCACTTCCAGAAATACTGCTAAGCCAGAAGATCTCCTGCCGAAACAGAACACTCCGAGCTACACTGCTGCCACAGATGCCAAAGAATTCCAAATCAAAGCTCTTCGAGATACTCGGACTTCAAAGCAAACGGAAAATCCAGCTGAACATAGCTACAACTTCGAAGCAGACTCACTTCCTTAAACTTTTTCCAAAGAAAACATCTTCAGGAAAATCCATAGTCATTGCATCTCGTCACGCAGCTACTACTTCCTGAAGTATCAAAATACCATCACTCGCTTCTACCAACCAACAGATCCAAACTCTACTCATCCAACTTCAAAAATAGACTTCGAACCTTAACAGGTTTCCTTCAGAGATCAGTGAAGTCCTTCATCACAGCGAAATTCACTCGAGACGGTATTAGGTCTACAGTCTTGACAAATACATCTCCAACCTCAAACGTTCAAACTCCAACCAATGGTAGTCGTGTTACACACACTACTACCCCATCTACCTTTACAACTTATATTGGAAAACCTAAACAGGTAACCCAACAGATAGGTAGAAGTAAATATATATTTATATATAAAAATTACAAATACGCTCTCTCAAGATAGACACTACTACAGAGCCTAGGTATTCACTCAACCTAATGCTCTGATACCAACTGAGACGATTCGACTTTCTCACCACAGAAAATCGCATCATCTTGAAGAAAGAAAAGGATAGAAAAGAGAAAATAAAGAAGAGAAAGAAGAAACAACATAAGAATCTAAACAGCGGAACGAATAAATTATATTAATAACATAAATATTACATAGTTTACAACCATTATCAGAGTTACACAGATATATATCACATACTAGACAGTTATAAACACCTGTCTAGTTATACAACCCAATACAGTACAAGAAACTACTCAGAGAAATCTACACAACGGAATACTATATATCTACATGCAGAAGCCTCCTGCTCCATTGCTCCTCCATAAATCGTCAAAGCTAACCTGAATCCCTTGGCTACTCGTAAAAATTTGAGCACCCAAGAGTTTAAGAAAATGGAAGATAAACTCCAGGTCAGACATGGGTCTGGTGTGAGTAACAGGTTAAGGTTGCTTAACTTTCAAAAGCTTTTGAAAAGAAAGGTACCACGTAAGACTTCCCACACATAAACATGGAAAAGTTTTTACCTTACGCTAACCAAAACATTTGATAGAAAATCCAGTGATATTATAACAGTGTCTAGGGTTTTCAAGTAAATACGAAATAGCCAAAATTGTTACATTCATTAAATTCCATCTACTAGCCACAAAAGTAGGAAATAAAATCAAAACTGTTGGCACTTATTGGGTTTTGGATTCCATACAATGGCAGGGCCACTGGGGTACCGCCCGGCACAGTACGTGGCCTAGATCACCATACCGAGGAGTACGCCCACTCCTCTGCGACACAAGGCCGGAACCATCCCTTACTGGACAGTCCCGAACAAGAAAACCCCCACACAGCCGAATAAAAGGGACCTCTAGACAGGGGAAAATCTCGGCCTACTTGGGCATGACCCACTTAACTTTGCTGCACCTCCCCTGTTTTAGCCATTCCCGCTTGATGAGGCTTGAGGAAACAATTACCTTTATAGGACATATCACTTAGAATGCTCATCGTCCACCTGACGATGTTCTGAAAGCATTCAATCCATACAAGTTCGTTCCGGGTTCGAACGAAACCGAAGGCATTATCTCGTTACACTCATTTTGGAATCACCCTCAGAGTTAACGATAATAACCCTTGCACTCTGAATTTTCATCTTCACTTGAGATTCACGACCTATCGTTAATTTGGATTGATGTGGTTTTCGGATATCCAAATATTGAAAGCCGATCCTGGTTTCATCGAAATCC
Organism: Allium cepa; assembly: GCA_030765085.1. Taxonomy (NCBI): domain Eukaryota; kingdom Viridiplantae; phylum Streptophyta; class Magnoliopsida; order Asparagales; family Amaryllidaceae; genus Allium; species Allium cepa. The sequence continues at coordinate 451,291,571 of CM060931.1, forward strand.
AAAGCGTGTCTTTTAGGTCCAAGTTGTTTTAGAGTTTAAAACAATTCAATACGATTATCTATATATATACAGATAGATAATTCATAGATTCACAATTGATAATCCACATTATCATAATAAATAGATGATCCATATTTCATCACAATAGATAATCTATATCACCATCACAATAGATAATCTATATTATCATCATAATACAACCAAGCATTCATACCATACAGCATTACTTATCTCATTTCTGAGATCACAAAGCATCCAAGGCAATCAATGTCATCCATTCATACATAAGAAAAGATTTATTTCATCACAATATGATTAATTTAAAATGAATTAAATTAACTACCTCCATCTCTAATTAATTTAAAGTGAATTAAATTGATTACTTCATTTTTTAATTAATTTAAAATAAATTAAATTAATTACTTCTTTCATTCAAAATATTGCTATCTCAACCATTTAATTGATTACAATCAATTAATTCAAATTAATCACCTTATTTAATCACCCTTAATTAATTATCCTTAATTACATTCATGTAATTATCCTCAATTAATTTCACAAATTAATTATTCTCAACCAAAAACAGTAATTAACCTTTAATTACCTCAATTAATTAATTAACTAAAATTAATTACATTAATCCTTAATTAATTACCTTAAATCACTTATCATGGATTAATTAATCATAATTAATCAACTTTAATTACATCATATTAATTTTATTTATTAATGATCCTTAATTATATTTAATTATTTATCTTCCTAAATTAATTACCTCAAGTAATTAATCTATAATTATTAATCCTCCCTGATTAACAATATTCAGTAATTAACTAACTTAATTACTTCATTAAACAAATTAATTATTCCTTAATTAATTTCTTAATTAATCCCTTGATTAATTACTAAGTAATTTAATCCCAATTACTTACATTATTAAATACCTTCCATTAATTACATCCTGTAATTATCAATTAATTACTTCACCAAGTAATTTCCAATCCATAAATAATTATCATTAAAACATCAAGTGTTTAAAATTAATTAAACTTAATTAATTAACTTAAACAATCACATTAAACTCGATTAATTAACTTAAGTAATTAATTTCCTAATTACTTCATTAAGTAATTATACTTAAACCATTTACAAGTGATTATTATTAAATTAATTAATCTAGTTAATTATTAAAAATTAACCTCATTAATTAATTATTAAAAAAATCCTAGTTAATGACCTTCATTAACCATTTTCTAATTATTCCATTAAGTAACTAACTTAGATTAATCACAAATTAAATTATCTTTAATTATCCATTAAGTAAAGTCTAATTATCTAATTAATTAAGAGTTAATTGTCACTTAATTAATCCTTAATTATTTAATTAATTAACCTTGATTTTGACTTAATTACTTAATTAATAATTCTCTAATCATTAATGAAAAATCTATTTAATGATCTTTAATTACAAATTTATTAACCATTAATCAATATTTATTAAACCTTAATTAAAGAAATTAACTAGTTATTCCTTAATTACTCTATTAATAAATTATTTTCAAAACATTAAATCTTAATTTAATTTTAAGATAAAACATTTCTTAATTATGTTTAAAACAAGTTTATTTGCAACAAAGTATGTTTGAAATACTTTTAAATTTCATTTTAATACAAGATTTAAAATGAAAATAATTTAAATTTAAACTTAATCAAAGTTTAAAGAATTTATAACTTTTAAAATTTCAAGACAAACAAGTGTTTGCCTTAGAATTGAAATTCAGAAGATTTTGAAACTAATTTCTTTTCAAAATTCAAATAATTCAAATATACACTTACATACAATTTGTTTAAATCTTCAAATTTAAAAACTCCCTTTATTTTAAAACTGAATTTCATATTTAAACTTTTGATTTCTAGATTTAAATTTTATTTCAAATCTTGCTCCTATCTTTAAAAACTTCATTTTCAAAAAAAAAATCAAACTTACTGTAACGACCCGTATTTTACGTGTCGATAAATCGTAGAATTTGCAGGTTGTTAGTGTTGTTTGTGATGTCTCTAGCTCGAGTCGTTTAGAAGTTGACCCGGGTGAAGTAATGAGTCGTGACCGACTCATGGGCATGACCGAGTTAAGGCTTGAGGCGTGACCGACTCATAGGCATAGCAGAGTTAGGCGACTCATGGAATTGGCCGAGATAAGGATGGACCGACCTATAGTGTTAAGAGCGACTTAGTGAATTGACCGAGTCATGGAATTAGCTAGTGACCGACTCATAATGGGTTGCGACTCATGGAGGGCCGACTCAGGGGTGGTTGAGTCGTGATAGCCGAGTTAGTAGGGTCAACGGTTTATAGGTAGTGCCGACTTAATAGTTACCGAGTTAAGGGGTTAGCAACTTAAGTATTTGACCGACCCAAGGGGATAGGTCGTAAGGTACTTGAGTCATGAGTCGCTTGAAGGCTTAAGTCGTTATCTTTGTTAGGTCGTATGCTGTTGGGATCCTGATGAGTCGCGTGCATGTTAAGTCATGACTCGTATACGAGTTAAGGCCTTGAGTTGAGTCGGTGAGACAGTTGAGTCGTTAGCGACTTAAGGGGCTAAGGCTTAGGTCGGTAGGGATAAGTCGTGTGTGTCTTAAGTCGTGTGACCTTCTTGCTGTGATGAGTCGGTAGGAAGTAGGTCGGCATGGTAATGAGTTGTAAACGACTCATGTTGAGTCGGCATAGGGGTCTTGAGTCGTATGCAGTTGAGTCGGCACCATAGTTGAGTCGTCATACGACTTAGGAGGTGCGACAGTGTTACGTTGAGTCGTAAGGTCTTTGAGTCGGCAGGTTCTTGTGTCGGCTAGGTGTTAAGGTGATGAGTGTTAGGTCGTTAGCGCTTGTGTCGGTAGGTGTTGAGTCGGCCTGGGTTGTTAAGTCGTGTGGATGGCTTAGTGTATGAGTCGCGTGTGTAGTGAGTCGGCAAGGATGGAGCGGCAGGGCATGAGTCGTGGACGACTCATGATGAGTCGGGACCGACTCATAGGGGCGACGACTCATGGTGTGTCCAGCCTATAAATAGAGGTGTTCGGCTCACTTTTTGGCACCGGTTTTTGAAGCAACGAAGTGCTGCCATTTTGAAGACTCGACTTCAGTATTTTCTTCACTTCTTTCTCTACTTCTACCAAGTGCTAACATCCATTGAAGATCGAAGATCAAGATCGAAGATCCAAGTGTCCAAGTTGAAGATCTTCATCCGTTTGAGCTAGAATTCATCGTTTCAAGTGAGATTCCTCCGGATCAAGCTCAAGTCCTTGCTGTCCAGATCTGAAGTTGTTTGATTTTAGGTTGTTTTGGTGATTTGGTGAGTGGTAGTTATCTCTCACGCGGATCCAAAGGAGTATATGGGATTGGTGATATGTTTACGTGTTAAAGTTAGCGTTTTCTCGCATTTTCCTTAAGTCTGCATGTAGATCCATCATATTTGAAAATGTTTATCTATAGAAGCTATTTAACAAGTATTAGAGACAAAACCCATGTTTTAGATTTGATAGATCTATGCTAAAAACTATGATTTCACATATGTTGGACTTTTGCTCACTTAATTACGAAATTGCCATTATAGTTGATATTGCTTAATATATCTTGTTTGAATGCTTGAATGTTTGAATGTATGTTAGATTTGATTGCTCCAAGTTAGCTTGTAGTTGATTTGGAACAAGATGGTTGAAGATGATTCAAAAGCTAAGTGGAAAGGCTCTTGAATGGTGAAAGCTGCCGATGGTATATGAAGCGGATGTGGAAGCTCATATGGATGGATTCGATGATGGGACTTTGCCGTGATGCGAAGAGGCGAAGTATGAGATCGAGATGGGACTTTGTCAGGATGCGAAAAGGCAAAGTATGGTTGAGTTGAGACTTTGCTTTGGTACGATGAAGCGAAGTATGATGTGAGTCTTGGCTTAATCCAGGCAGGGATCATTCCAAGCATGTTGATAACTTGAAGGGTAGTTCAAGTTGGTTGATAATGGATTGCTCAAGAGGAAGCTTGGGCTAAGTTGATAGAAGTCGTCAAGAAGGATGACAAGGAGGCTTGGATCTCATCGTTATTGAAGGTTCTAGCAAACCTAAAGCAAGAGTACATAGGGACGCCTAAAAGACTACAGGCAGTTAGTCGAGTACTCTGGGCCAAGAAGATAAGTCCTAGGCACAAGGCAGTGTGCGGGGTTTTGTCTAGAACCGGGGTTACCATTAGCCCTTGACAGATGGCTCAGGAAGGAGTCGGTCATTCAATTAACGGTGATTTCGAAGCAAGGTTAACAGTGATAGCCAGAGTCATGGATGTTTGGATGTTTGGTTGTATCATCATTCGGCTTCAAGAGCGGTGTTTTCTGGGTGCTTATCTGATCTTGGTTTAGGCCTTGGGGGTTTGTATTTGGAAAACATCGTCCTTGACTCGAGTGATTATTGCTTTACCTTACTTATCTGCTATGTTATGCTTACTTCTCCTTAGTGTGTGTCTGGGGGCTATCACTGTAGAAAGAGGTGGAGTGGGATGGTTTGGTTCCTATTCCTTTATTTCCTTATGCTCTTTTGGTATGCTTGATTGTTAATTTACTGCTCACTAAGACTTTGTCTGACTCAAGGTTTTATGTCTCCTCTTATTACCTTGGGCTGTTCATCCATGTTTGGGATGGGCAGACTAGGTAGCAGGTGGCAGGTGCTGTGCTTAGAGTAGAGTTTTCCGTTGATGAAGGCGAAGACGAGCAGGAGGCTATGCATATTATTTTCTTATATGTACTGGGTATCCGCTGCTGTATTTGATGAGTGCTTGTAGTGAGGTCTTGATGTATGGATTTGTTGAGATGATTGTATAAAACTTCTGTGATGCTTATATGATGATTTTCTGTTATGAGACTTCACTATATATTTCTCTATTGTATTTTATCCATGCGCTGTGAGTTACGATAGAGATTCTGCGATTTTATTTTACCCTGACTATCGTCCATGGCTGCCTGGCACACCTTTCAGCGCTCTTTTCTCTTGTTTTGGTGCGGAAGTCATGGGCGGTCGTCACATTTGGTATCAGAGCTTTGGTTAATCGATTTCAGCCAACGCTCGCTGACGTAACTACGTATGAGAGACGTAATTGTATTTTGATGGATGATTACTATATATAATATAGTAGCCTAGAAGGATTTGAACTCCTTATGCAGTTGTTTCTTAAGGTGTTCTAATCATTCTTATTACAGATATTAAGGATGAGTCGAAGAGGGAGACCAGCTGCAAGGGAAAGCCGTGCTGATGAAGGAGCTGTTGATTATGGAACTATGTTCGAAGCGATGATGACTTCGATCATGAGAAGGATACCAGCTTCAGGATCATCAGTGGATGTGGGAGTTCAAGTTCAAGCTCCAAGACCGGTGGATTTTGCTAAGCTTTGCAAGGATTATACTTCTCTTGGAGGAAAAGCTTTCTTGGGGACGGAGTCGACTATTGAGGTGCAGAGATGGATTGATGCATGTCGAAGGATCTTTGGTGACTTAGGGATTGAGGATGCAACTAAGAGAAAGCTTGCATCGAGACAGCTTCAGGGAAGAGCTGCTGATTGGTGGAATTCTATCACCATTGATACCCCAGAAGAAGAGATTACTTGGGAGCAATTCCAAGTTAGATTTGAAGCTAAGTTCATCTCTACTTCCCAGAAATCTGTCTTGTTTAAGAGGTTTGTGGAGCTCAAGCAAGGGGGAAGGCCTGTTCTTGAGTACATTTCTGAGTTTGAAGCTTTGTCTAAGTATGCCAGATCATATATTGATTCTCCCTACCAGAAGAATGAAAAGTTTGTGACTGGTCTGGATGCTTATCTTGGGAGGCAGTTAGTGGATCATCTGGACGATCCATTTGAGAAGCTTGTGGAAAAAGCTCTTAGGCATGAGAGTTTGTTTCCTAGGGAAAGTTCTGTTATTGCTGTAGCTAGGGAAGGATCTAAACCACAACAGAGTGGCAATAAGAAGAGGAAACAACAGCAACAGAGGGGTAGGGATGGCCAGAAGAAGCCGAAAAGTGAAGTGACTTGCTATAACTGCCAGCAGAAGGGCCATCTTTACAAAGATTGTAAGAATCCCAAAGTGCCGGGAAAGTGTTACAACTGTGATAAGCTGGGACATATCAAGAAGGATTGTCCAGAACCGAGGAAAGATAGGCAGGTTGTGCAAGCCTATGCTTTGGGGGCTGTTCCATCGTCTTCGAAAGCTCCTACTGCTGAAGAAAAGGGGAAGAGTGTGGTGGTTCAAGGTACTCTTTCTATCTGTGGTGTTCCAGTTAGAGTGTTGTTTGATACTGGAGCGTCGCATTCTTTTGTTTGTGATGATTTGGTAGGCCGGTTAGGTTTGAAACCGGATATTGTTGATAGGCCATTGGTTGTGACTAATCCGGTCGGGGGTTCGTCATGTTTGTGTATGATATGCCGTGGTCTGGTTGTATCGAGTCATGATTGCTCGTTTGTTTGTGATTGCTTTGTTCTGAACTTTGCGGGGTTCGGAATTATTTTGGGTATGGACTGGCTTAGGAAGTATGCGGCTAGGATTGATTGTGAGAGGCTGGAGGTGACAGTCGGGAATGTGGATGGGCGAAAGGTTGTGATACGATGTAAGCATGAAGAAGGCGTCTTCATGAGCTTCATGTATTCGCTGGTTGTTCCACGGGATGGACTGTCATCGGTGCCTATTGTGAATGGATTTGAGGATGTCTTTGACGAAGTCAAAGGGTTGCCGCCGCATAGGGAGATCGAGTTTCGTATCGATCTGGTTGAGGGAGCCAGACCTGTTGTGATGCCTCTTAGGCGGATGGCACCGAGGGAGCAGCAAGAGCTGAAGGTGCAAGTTGATGACCTTTTACGGAAAGGATTCATTCGGAGGAGTGTGTCCGAATGGGGTGCGCCCGTTGTGTTTGCAACCAAAGCGGATGGATCGTTGAGGTTGTGTGTTGATTATCGTGAACTGAATAAAGTGACTAAGAAGAACAAGTATCCATTGCCGAGAATAGATGACTTGTTTGATCAGCTTCACGAGGCTAAGGTGTTTTCTCAGATGGATTTGGCAACGGGATTTCACCAGTTGAGAGTGGCGAAGGATAGTGTGCCGAAGACTGCTTTCAGGACACCATCCGGGTTTTATGAGTGGCTGGTAATGCCGTTTGGGTTGACTAACGCGCCAGCATATTTTGTGGATCTTATGAATAGAGTGTTCAGAGATCAGTTGAATAAGTTCGTGCTTGTGTTCGTGGATGATATTTTGGTTTATTCCAGAACTGAGGAAGAGCACAAGACGCACTTGAGGATTGTTTTGGATATACTGCGGAAACATCAGCTGAAGGCTAAGTTTTCGAAGTGTCACTTCTGGAAGAGTGAAGTGAGGTTCTTAGGCCATGTTATCTCTGGAAATGGAATAGCGGTTGATCCCGCTAAGGTGGCAGCAATCCAGGATTGGGTTAGACCTAAGAATGCATCTGATGTAAGAAGTTTTCTTGGATTAGCAGGATATTATCGTCGGTTTATCAAAGACTTTTCCAAGATAGCTGCACCATTGACAGGATTAACGAAGAAGAACCAAGTGTTCAGATGGGATGATAAGTGTGAGCAAGCTTTCGTAATCCTGAAAGAGCGACTGACGAGTGCTCCTGTTTTGACTATTCCTGGTGGGAATGAGGAGATGGTGGTTTACACCGACGCATGTGGCACTGGACTTGGAGCAGTGCTAATGCAGAGAGATAAGGTTGTTGCATATGCTAGTCGACAACTGAAGCCGCATGAAAGGAATTATCCAACTCATGATTTGGAGTTAGCGGCGATTATGTTTGCTTTGAAGATGTGGAGACATTACCTATTGGGAGTTAGATTCGGGTTGTTTACGGATCATAAGTCGTTGAAGTATCTGTTCTCCCAAAAGGATTTGAATCTTCGACAGCAAAGGTGGTTAGAGTTTCTAGCATCTTATGATTTTGGTATAGCCTATACTCCAGGAAAAGGTAACGTAGTGGCAGATGCGTTAAGTCGAAGACATGCAGGATTGGGAGCCATGTTTTCGGAATGGAAGAGTCTTGAGTATTTGGCTGGATTTGATTTCAGGCCTAGATGTGAATTGGAACCTGAGATGTTGGCAAACTTATCGATAAGGCCTACTCTTGTGGAAAGAATTGGTGAGAGGCAAAGGGGAGATGATAAGCTTGTCAAGATTATCTGTGATTTGGAATCTGGATTGGACCCGGAGAAGGATAAAGGATTTGAAGTCGATCGAGAGGGTTGGCTTCGAAAGCAAGGACGATTAGTTGTTCCCGATATAGATGGATTGAGAGATGAAGTTCTGAGGGAAAGTCATCACTCGAAGTTGACAATTCATCCAGGTGGTAATAAGATGTATCGGGATATGAAGAGAGCTTACTACTGGGAAGGTATGAAGAAGGATGTTGGAAGTTTTATTTCCAAGTGTATGAACTGCCAGTTGGTGAAAGCTGAGCAGAAGAAGCCCAGTGGATTACTTCAGCCATTAGAGGTTCCTACGTGGAAGTGGGAGCAAGTGTCGATGGATTTTATCGATGGTCTACCTAGAACTAGGACAGGAAATGAAGGGATTTGGGTCATAGTAGATCGTTTGACCAAGAGTGCAAGGTTCATTCCTGTTCGATCGAATAGGACTGCATCGAAGTTGGCTGAGCTTTATGTGAAGAGGATAGTTCGTTTCCATGGTGTTCCGAAGAGTATAGTGAGCGATCGAGATCCATTGTTCACCAGTAGATTTTGGAAGAGCTTCCAGGAAGTTTTGGGAACTGAGTTGTGTTTGAGTACAGCTTATCACCCTCAAACAGATGGTCAGACTGAGAGAGTCAACCGAGTTTTGGAAGATCTTCTTAGAGCATGTGTTTTGGACTTCGGAGGATCATGGGAAGATCACCTTCATTTGGTGGAGTTTGCTTATAATAACAGTTATCAGTCGAGTATTGGTATGGCACCATATGAGGCATTATATGGAAGACCGTGTAACTCTCCGACATGTTGGTTGGAAACTGGAGAAAAGCTGATACTTGGGCCAGAGATGATTCGACAGACTTCAGATTGTATAGAGATCATTCGGCAACGAATGAAGGCAGCCCAAGATCGTCAGAAAAGTTATGCAGATAATCGTCGAAAGGATTTGGAATTCGACGTGGGTGATAGGGTTTTTATGAAGATTTCTCCATTGAAGAATGTTATTAGATTCGGGAACAAAGGAAAGTTAACTCCGAGATTTGTTGGACCATTCCCGATTATCAAGCGAATTGGAAAACTCGCTTATAGATTGGAGTTACCGGAGAAGATGGTGGGTGTGCACAATGTTTTTCATGTATCCTATCTACGGAAGTATGTGCACGACCCAACTACGGTGGTTTTTGCTGATAGCTGTGAAGACTTAGAGGTTGATCCAGTTGTTTCGAGACCTCGTAAGCCGCTTCGTATTGTTGAAACCGATACGAAACAGCTTAGGAGGAAGACGATTACGTTGCTCAAGGTACAATGGAGTGACGATGTTAACGACTGTACGTGGGAGGAGGAAGAGAGGATGAAGGCAGCTCATCCAGGACTCTTCGAGGTATGGCCCTAAAGTGTCGTGACATCTCATGAATTTGTAGCTTGTTCTAAGTCTTAGAATTCTGCATGCTAGGATAGAATTAGATGCATGGTTTGTTGATTTCTATGGATGGTAGGCATGCGGAATATCTTTGATTGCTGTTGTTTACTTGGAATTTCGGGGGCGAAATTCCTAAGGGGGAGAGAATGTAACGACCCGTATTTTACGTGTCGATAAATCGTAGAATTTGCAGGTTGTTAGTGTTGTTTGTGATGTCTCTAGCTCGAGTCGTTTAGAAGTTGACCCGGGTGAAGTAATGAGTCGTGACCGACTCATGGGCATGACCGAGTTAAGGCTTGAGGCGTGACCGACTCATAGGCATAGCAGAGTTAGGCGACTCATGGAATTGGCCGAGATAAGGATGGACCGACCTATAGTGTTAAGAGCGACTTAGTGAATTGACCGAGTCATGGAATTAGCTAGTGACCGACTCATAATGGGTTGCGACTCATGGAGGGCCGACTCAGGGGTGGTTGAGTCGTGATAGCCGAGTTAGTAGGGTCAACGGTTTATAGGTAGTGCCGACTTAATAGTTACCGAGTTAAGGGGTTAGCAACTTAAGTATTTGACCGACCCAAGGGGATAGGTCGTAAGGTACTTGAGTCATGAGTCGCTTGAAGGCTTAAGTCGTTATCTTTGTTAGGTCGTATGCTGTTGGGATCCTGATGAGTCGCGTGCATGTTAAGTCATGACTCGTATACGAGTTAAGGCCTTGAGTTGAGTCGGTGAGACAGTTGAGTCGTTAGCGACTTAAGGGGCTAAGGCTTAGGTCGGTAGGGATAAGTCGTGTGTGTCTTAAGTCGTGTGACCTTCTTGCTGTGATGAGTCGGTAGGAAGTAGGTCGGCATGGTAATGAGTTGTAAACGACTCATGTTGAGTCGGCATAGGGGTCTTGAGTCGTATGCAGTTGAGTCGGCACCATAGTTGAGTCGTCATACGACTTAGGAGGTGCGACAGTGTTACGTTGAGTCGTAAGGTCTTTGAGTCGGCAGGTTCTTGTGTCGGCTAGGTGTTAAGGTGATGAGTGTTAGGTCGTTAGCGCTTGTGTCGGTAGGTGTTGAGTCGGCCTGGGTTGTTAAGTCGTGTGGATGGCTTAGTGTATGAGTCGCGTGTGTAGTGAGTCGGCAAGGATGGAGCGGCAGGGCATGAGTCGTGGACGACTCATGATGAGTCGGGACCGACTCATAGGGGCGACGACTCATGGTGTGTCCAGCCTATAAATAGAGGTGTTCGGCTCACTTTTTGGCACCGGTTTTTGAAGCAACGAAGTGCTGCCATTTTGAAGACTCGACTTCAGTATTTTCTTCACTTCTTTCTCTACTTCTACCAAGTGCTAACATCCATTGAAGATCGAAGATCAAGATCGAAGATCCAAGTGTCCAAGTTGAAGATCTTCATCCGTTTGAGCTAGAATTCATCGTTTCAAGTGAGATTCCTCCGGATCAAGCTCAAGTCCTTGCTGTCCAGATCTGAAGTTGTTTGATTTTAGGTTGTTTTGGTGATTTGGTGAGTGGTAGTTATCTCTCACGCGGATCCAAAGGAGTATATGGGATTGGTGATATGTTTACGTGTTAAAGTTAGCGTTTTCTCGCATTTTCCTTAAGTCTGCATGTAGATCCATCATATTTGAAAATGTTTATCTATAGAAGCTATTTAACAAGTATTAGAGACAAAACCCATGTTTTAGATTTGATAGATCTATGCTAAAAACTATGATTTCACATATGTTGGACTTTTGCTCACTTAATTACGAAATTGCCATTATAGTTGATATTGCTTAATATATCTTGTTTGAATGCTTGAATGTTTGAATGTATGTTAGATTTGATTGCTCCAAGTTAGCTTGTAGTTGATTTGGAACAAGATGGTTGAAGATGATTCAAAAGCTAAGTGGAAAGGCTCTTGAATGGTGAAAGCTGCCGATGGTATATGAAGCGGATGTGGAAGCTCATATGGATGGATTCGATGATGGGACTTTGCCGTGATGCGAAGAGGCGAAGTATGAGATCGAGATGGGACTTTGTCAGGATGCGAAAAGGCAAAGTATGGTTGAGTTGAGACTTTGCTTTGGTACGATGAAGCGAAGTATGATGTGAGTCTTGGCTTAATCCAGGCAGGGATCATTCCAAGCATGTTGATAACTTGAAGGGTAGTTCAAGTTGGTTGATAATGGATTGCTCAAGAGGAAGCTTGGGCTAAGTTGATAGAAGTCGTCAAGAAGGATGACAAGGAGGCTTGGATCTCATCGTTATTGAAGGTTCTAGCAAACCTAAAGCAAGAGTACATAGGGACGCCTAAAAGACTACAGGCAGTTAGTCGAGTACTCTGGGCCAAGAAGATAAGTCCTAGGCACAAGGCAGTGTGCGGGGTTTTGTCTAGAACCGGGGTTACCATTAGCCCTTGACAGATGGCTCAGGAAGGAGTCGGTCATTCAATTAACGGTGATTTCGAAGCAAGGTTAACAGTGATAGCCAGAGTCATGGATGTTTGGATGTTTGGTTGTATCATCATTCGGCTTCAAGAGCGGTGTTTTCTGGGTGCTTATCTGATCTTGGTTTAGGCCTTGGGGGTTTGTATTTGGAAAACATCGTCCTTGACTCGAGTGATTATTGCTTTACCTTACTTATCTGCTATGTTATGCTTACTTCTCCTTAGTGTGTGTCTGGGGGCTATCACTGTAGAAAGAGGTGGAGTGGGATGGTTTGGTTCCTATTCCTTTATTTCCTTATGCTCTTTTGGTATGCTTGATTGTTAATTTACTGCTCACTAAGACTTTGTCTGACTCAAGGTTTTATGTCTCCTCTTATTACCTTGGGCTGTTCATCCATGTTTGGGATGGGCAGACTAGGTAGCAGGTGGCAGGTGCTGTGCTTAGAGTAGAGTTTTCCGTTGATGAAGGCGAAGACGAGCAGGAGGCTATGCATATTATTTTCTTATATGTACTGGGTATCCGCTGCTGTATTTGATGAGTGCTTGTAGTGAGGTCTTGATGTATGGATTTGTTGAGATGATTGTATAAAACTTCTGTGATGCTTATATGATGATTTTCTGTTATGAGACTTCACTATATATTTCTCTATTGTATTTTATCCATGCGCTGTGAGTTACGATAGAGATTCTGCGATTTTATTTTACCCTGACTATCGTCCATGGCTGCCTGGCACACCTTTCAGCGCTCTTTTCTCTTGTTTTGGTGCGGAAGTCATGGGCGGTCGATTACCAAAATAAAGTAATTAAATAAGTTCATGTTTTAAAACTTTACTTTTATTTAAAACTGAGATTTTAAATTCAACTTGAATTCTAAAATTTAAACTTTAATTTAGACCAGGTTTAAAACCTACTTTACATTCAAAAGTTTCAGAGTTTAAAAATTTAAAAACTGTATTTTACAGGTTTCTGAAAAACCTGAAAACACAGATCAACCCGAGTCACCAAAAATTGCTTCGAGTCCAAAGCCTATTTTCCCCGAGCCAATTACCCAAAAACTTCGAGCAATCTCAAGAACTTCCCCTGCTTCCAAAAACTTACCCAAACTTCATCAGTAAATTTCATCACTGTGCATATGCACGGCGACTCCGGCCACCATTAGTCATCGCCGATGAACGCCACACTCCAGCCACTAACCCAACAACCACCCACGACCATCTATTCGAGCTACAAATCACGAAATCAAAAACGACTACCCAAAAGCAAAACCTGGAAATAGAAAAATAGGTTCCCCTTCAAACCTATCAACGGCCAATTCTCGCCGCTCCGACCACCTGAGAGTCAACCACTCTGGCCTCGACATCATCCTCGACCAATCTATCGATCCCCAAAACATCACATCACTCGATCAACTACACTGCCGTAATGATCGATCCCAATGTCATAGTGAAAAACTGGGGTTCCAAGTGGATTTTCACTGCCGCAACCTCTCTGGTAAATTTTATCACCATTAATGATTTTTCTCAGCATCAACAAACACACCTCTATTACCAAGAAGAAACCCGAGACCTCCCAATTCAAAGATTACCAAAAAATTCTTAAAATCCTATTTCAGTTCAAAACCCAACTGCAACTTCAACTTATCCTTTAAAATCCTAATTCTTGATTTAAAAAACAAGTTTTTGTTAACGCTTTTAATTTATGAAACTGAATTACAAAATTAACATGCTTGGATTTTGGTGAAAATCACATGCATGATGTTTTCCTGTGTTTCCAGAGACAACATCTTGTGTTTTAACTTACTTAAAATTTTAGGTATTAACTTAAGATAACCAAACACTTTACTTTATAAATTTCATTCTATCAGAACTTAATTAAAAGATAAAGATTTTAAATAAAAATATTTTGCCTGGAAAATCAAAACAGAACAGGCTATAAAAAAACATCAGCATGCACACATTACATCTTCACACTAGACTTTCAACAATACACAAACAATACTCATTTATCAAAACATACTAGCATGCAACCTATTTTTAACTTTTAAATTTAAAAAAAAAGTTACTCACCATTTTAAAAGAAACAGAGCCTCTGATATGCTTTTTGAATTTGCAGATAATCATCAAAAATTCCAGATTCAATTTGATGAATTCAAAGCTTCTTTTAAATTTCAAGTTGGAAGAATGAATGCAGACCTTTTTGATAATGAGGGGTTTGATGTGGTATTGATCATATTCTCTGGGTTTGAACATGCAGGCTACAGATTTTAGATTGGGTTTTGAAAATGGAAAATGCAGGATTTTTGAAGATGCATGTTTGATTTTAATATGTAGACTTGCTTTGGATTTGTACATGTATTTGAATTGTCTTGAATAAGAGGAGTTTGATTTTGTATTGAACATGATTTCTGAAGAGGACTGACTGATTTTTGATATGAAGAATTTAACTTGCATTTGATAACGAGGGGTTTTGATTTTTGATATGAAGATGTTTTGAAGTTTTCTCCTTTGATTAGGAAATGAGAAAAAAATAAGTAAGAATGAAAGTGTATGTTTAAATAGATGTATTTTTAGATTTTACTAAATAAAAGAAAATTTAAAACTAATGACACTTGTAAAGATTTTCAACATTTGTCAAATTAATAGGTTAATATTTGAACATTTGTTAAAGGAGGCTTACGAATACAACACTTGTCCCATTAAAAGTAATTTGTATATTAATTAACATGTTAATATATATGTATTAAGCTTAATTGATTAATTAATTAGAATTTAAATATGTATATAAATTTATAAAAGAAATAAAAACAAACTATACATATAAATAAAGCCTATGTGTATAAAAATTAAAACAATCAAAAATCTATACTTTGGAATTTTAAATTCAAATCAAATTCAAAATCTATTTGTTAAAAATCAAGTTATGGATACAAATTAAAATTTACAATAACAATTGCTATTTTTAATCAAAGTCTATTTATAAAGACAATACACTATTGATATTATTTTTAAAAATATCTCATTATTAAAATAAAAAGAAATTATTTCTTTATTAATAAATTACCCATTTTATTAAGCTATAAAACTCTTTGTTAATTCAATTAAATTTTAAACATTTGTCTTAACAACTTAAAAATCATATATTTATTTATTAAATAGTTTGAAAACTTAATATTAAATTAAATAAAAAATTCCAAATTTATTAATGTATATATTTGAATTTTAAAACAAGATTCATTTATTAAATTTTAACCAAGATTTATTTAATAACTTTGAAAAGCTAATATTAAATAAAAACTAATTTTCCAAATTACTAAAATATTAGAATTAGAAAATATGCTTTATTTATTAAATTTAAAACAATGCTAATCTATTTGCAATATGAACTATATATTTATATTATAAATAGAAACCAATTTATTATTTTAAAAGATAAAATAACCAATTAAATATTTATTGAAGAAGATTTTTAAATTAGTCTGAATTATTATTAACAAAATTATCAAAATTAATTAAATTTTAACATAGATTATTAAATTGATATTTTCAAAAATTCCGGGATATTACATTTTTGTTGTGCTGTTCTAGGGCAGGGTGCTCGAGCTTCTGGTGCTTGCGCACGTTGGAGGCAATGATTATTCGTGAGGGCAACAATGGATCGCAATCTGGGTTTGGGATCTTCGCGAGCTCGAGCGGGCTGACTTCGAGACAGTTGGCGAGCTAGGGTTTCGGTAGCATGGGTTCGTGGTGAAAGAGATGACATCGGGGTTTGCGTGCATGGGTAGCTAGGAGGGAGCAGAGATTCGGGCAGTAAGGTATACATAATTTTATTCAATTTAAGTTAAATCAAAATTGAATTTTAAAAATATACTGAACAATCGAGGAAAAGCTATTTTCTATTGACTGATATTTTATATTTTTATATTTACTTATAAACGATTAAAAGAATTTCTTAAATGAAGGATGTAATTTTAGAAGTTTAAAAAAATCAAATTTTTAGGAAATCTATATAGGTTATTTTTATATAGTTCGTAAAGAAATAATTATACGTTTACATATTTTAATTTTGCTAAATTATCTTTAAATTAAGGGTTTGGTGATTAATTTATTCTATTAGAAACTATTAAAATTATTTTTGTTACTAAGAAAATTGTCTGAAAGGAAATTTGTTTAAAATTTAATCATCAAGTTAAAACTAAATTATTAGCTGAATTTAAAATTTTAAAATGGTGTTGAATTGTTCGAGTTTAGTTCAAATATTAATAAAATTATATAAATTGTTTATTTAAGGTCAAACACCTGGAAAACCAAGGCAATATTGAAGTGGATTGCAAAACAAATCAAAGGTGAGTTAATCTCACTCAGCTGAATTTTAATTTAAAATTTAAATAGTTAAATTGAAACAATTGATTGATTGATTTGATTTGCTGTGTTATATTAGATATAGTATTATATAGTATATCTTCGAATGCTTGATTTCCCGCACTAAATAGCGGATGATTTTATATTTAAAACTCATATACCGTGATATTCCACCCCGAAGTGGAATTGGTATTTTATGTTGTGCCAACGTCTGTGGATGCAGGGAAACAGGTTGGAGGGATCCAGCTGGATTCCTCAACATATATTTAAATTGTTTATTATTCACTGTGTTAATTATTTGGATATTTTGTGATGAATTTTATTGAAATATTGAATGTTATAGTTGCTTGAATATATTTCGGTACTCTGAGTCATCAAATTATATAGTATTGGATTTTTGAAAAGAAAATAAAGAGTGCATTTTTAAGTAAATTAATTATAGAAAATTTGAATAAATTTAAGAATGAACTGGAAAAGAAATAAAGTGATTTTAAAATTCTAATACATAAATTTCGAGTATGGAAAAATAATTTTGAATAAACAGGAAGATAATGAATTTTAAAATTCAATATTATTATTAAAAGAACAAAGCATTATTAAATTTAAGATTTAAATTTTGAAAAGAATACGAAGAAATTGGGAAAAGTCTGAAATTTGTATGCTTCAGTTAAAAGATTTAAAATCAAACGGAAATAATAATAATAATAATAATGAAGTCCATAATTAATAAATTTTGAAATGAATTGAGTAAGTAAAGAAACTTATTTCAAATGGAGTAAATTGGAAATCAATTTGGGAAATTGATTTAAGTGATTGAAATGGGAAATTCTCCCTGGATAACCAAGTACGTTTTCAAAGTAAATTTTTAAATATAAGTTAAAAGTTTTAAAGTTGTTTTAAAAAGCAAATTTTGGAAAATTTATTATTTCTAAATATTTAAATTCTAAAGTAATTATTTTCTTTTAATCTATTATAGTAGTAGTTATTTAAAAGTAACTTGGTATTTGTTTTAAAAGATCGAAAATCTAGTTTTATATCTTATAAAAGTAACCTCACTTTAAATATTCCTAAAGTGTATATTTTTAATAAAGTATTGAAGTAATTCTCAATCTAAATGTTAATATATATATATATATATATATATATATTATTTATTTTATAAAGTGTTTTAAATTATTTAAAAAAAATCAAAAGCTTTGTACTTGGTGTTTCCAATGGAAATAAATATTTGGAAATTCATTCCATGAGAAGAGAATGGTTTGAAACTGTTTTCAAGGGTTGAAAATAGAAATATATTTTCTGAAGATATTTTGAGGGTAATAAATAATTTGGGAGATTATTTTTTTGTTTGATGGATGTTTGTGAGTGTTAATTGATAGTTAAACAACTGACTATAAATATTAGCCAAATGCGCTGATCGTTTCGAATAAACCGGGATCGAGATTTATTTCTCGAAAACCACTTCGATCCGGTTTGTACGTTTTGTGGAAAAACGAGTTTGGATTCGAAGATGGAACAGTGAAGTATAAGGGCTAGTCGCTGCTAATCCTGAGGAAATTTCCAAAATGGATGTAGTAAGAGTAGTGCCTTCGGTACCGTTCGAACCCGGGACGGACTTGTATGGATGAATGTTTGGGAACATCGTCAGGTGGGCGATGGGCATTCTAAGGGATATGTTCTAAAAGGTAACGCTCAGCCTCAAGCCTCATCAACCGAAAATGACTGAAAATCAGGGGTTATGCAGCAAGGCTAGGTCGGTAACACCCATTCAGGGTGAGGTCATCCCTATCTAGATGTCCCTTTTTATTTCGGCTTAGTGGTGCGGTTGCTGATCCCAACCGTGGGGTGGTCTCACCCGGGATTATCCAGTAAGGGGTAGTCCCAGTCTTGTGTTGCAGGGGGTCGGGAGTGATCCTCGGTACTGTGATCTAGGCCACGTACCGTGACAGGTGGTACCCCAGTGCCTAGTCATTAGTTGGAAATCCATTCTCCCTACGCGCCTTTTACGAGATTTGTTTGTATTACCCACTCTGTGGCTAGTAGCTGGAATTTAATAGATGTAACAATTTCGGCTATTTTAATAAGTATTTGTATGTAGACCCTATTATAATATCAGAGGATTTTAATAAAAAGTGTTTTAGCTATCGTAAGGTAAAAACCCGACATGTTTATTTGTGGCGTGGTCTTACGAGATGCTTTTTTTTAACGGATTTTTGAAACTTAATAATCAATTGGGTGTGATTTCTTACACTGGTTTTCCAGACTGACTCGGGTGTTATTTAACTACAATGCTCGGGTCAGACCAAGTATTATAGGATACAGGATATGATGCTGTGGAGCTTAGGAGACGAGATGGATGATGATAGGTACTTTCGTACTTGTTTATATATATTCCGCTGTGTTGAGTAGCTGTGTATCCAGTTGTATGTTACTGATTTTGAACTGTGATTGATGTACTCTGATGATGTAGATATATAAACATATATATTTGATTTTGTGTAAAGATCATTTATTATCTATTATATTTTATTCCGCTGTGATGGTTAGATTCTGATGTTGTTTTTTATTTTCTTCTTATTTAACCCTAATGATTCGTATTTCTGTTCAACTTGAGTTGATTGATGTAGAATAGTGTTGACTCAAGGGGTACGGATTTGCGGGTCGTTACACTTGGTATCAGAGCTCAGGTTGGTGATAACCTTGGCTCTGGTGGGAATTACTCATTGAAATTAGAGTCCATAGTACTCTAGAATGAGTTTGAGCGTATTAATGGATATGAGCGCGTATTTGTTAGTGGATATAAAAGTGGTTTTAATATTGTGTTGATTGGTTAATTGAGTGGCATATGAACCTTCGTCGGCACAGTCTGGACAACTGTATCGAAGGGGTTTCTAAACACTTGAATAGAACAATTGACACGGTATTGTTTTAAATGTGGGTGAATGAAATAATTTTACCCAAAATATATTTTGATATAAAGAAAAGTTTTTGTAAACTATTTTAGCTAATATATGATTGCTTGGATGTTAGGAATGATAATATTTCATTATTATCATTGTTGAGTGGAAATTTAAATAGAAATTGAAAATGTAACCAAAGGTTAAGGAAAATAATTCATTTATAAAAAGAAATTTATAAATATAAATTATCAACGTGATTTATAAATTGGAATATAATTAAATGGAAATTGTATGAGTGTACATTATACAAATAAACTATAGTTAAAATTTGATTTAAATTAAAATAGGAAATTTAAAATCCCGGAGATTTTGAAAGTGTTTATTGAAGTGTTTTGAAGATAAATAATAGCATTATTGTTTTAGAGGTATTTCTGAAAGGAAAATTATTTTAAAATGGATTTTTGGAAGTGATATAGCATTGAAATCACTTGGATTATTGGGAAATAATTCTGACGATGATGGCCGCATCGTCAATATTCATTTTCGAATTTCTAAGTGACGGATTGCTGCCAAAAATTTGATTTGTTTAGAAAAGCTGGTTGTTTTTGAAAAATTTCAAAGGAAATTTGTTGGGGATAAAAATGAGGATTGGTTTAAATTTTTGAGAAGTGTAAATTTTGAGATGTTGAAGATTTCAAAATGATTTGAAACTAAAAGCCGGGTGTTTAAAATCCTGATGAGATAGGTTGTAAGCTTATAAATTGAAATGATTTTTAAATTAGGAAGGAAATATGAGCTTTGAATGTTGGAATTAAAAATTAAAGTGAAAAGTTAAAAATAAGATCAACTTGGATTGATGAAAAAAATTAAATCGAATTGAATTAAATAAATCCGAGTTAAAAAAGAATTGAATTGAAATAAAAATTCAGTTGAGTTATTGAATGGAATTAGATTCTTACCTGAATAAATGGAAGTAAGTTGAATAAGAATTGGATTAGAACAAATGAATTAGAATAACTTATAAAAGAATTAAAAGTCCATGGAAATAAAAATATGCTTGGGTTATAAATAAGCATAAGGCTTGAGTTAAAAATAAAGGAAGAATATATTCAAGCCTAGAATGAATGGAAATGTGTAAAATAATAAGTTGTGACTTATAAAATTTGAAAAGTGGGATAGAAAACCCAAAATTAATATTTTCGATGAATTGGAAAATAAAACAAAAAATCCAAACTTGAATTATAAAATAAATTGAACTTAAGAAAATTTAATGAAGAGATTTTGAGATTAAAAATCAAGTATTGAACTATAAATAGGGGAGAACTAATTTGATAATAAATTAGTTAATGAAATGTGTAAATGGAGTTTAATGTAGTTAAATGGAAGCTGAATTGTAAGCTAATAATGTAGTTTAGAAATAAAACTCCAGTTATAAATTAAATTCGACTTCAATTGTTAGTGAAGTAAATATGATTGTAAATAGATTAAAGTAGGAATTGTTTTGTTGCAAATAAAACCCTGATGAGTGGGAATAAAATTGACCTTGTAATCAATTGAATGAATTGAATCTGAAAATTTAAATTTTATAATAACTAATCAAATGAAATTATAGATTTAAAATGAGATTAGATTGAGATAGAATTAAGTTGAATAGAAAAGAAAATTTACTTGTAATGAAAATGAGCTTAAGTATAAAATTTAAATAAATTGAAGTAAATTAACTTAAGCTAAATAGATGGAGGAGAATTGAAGTGAAGTCAACTTAAACTAAGTTTAATGATATTGGGTTGGATATAAATCAAGTGAAAATGAATTTTAATCGAAATAAAATTCGGTGAGTTATAGATAATATTTAAGGGAATGAAATTCTTAAATAAATAATTGTAAACCATTTAAATTGTTAAGGAATTGAAATAACTTAGAGACAATAAGAAAAATAGAATGTTTTCAAGTTTAATAGAATGGTTTTAAATGAATGCGCGTAAGAAATGAAAGCTGAACTCAAATAGAAGCGTGGTTTAAATAAGTTGGGAAATAGTTATTGAATGAATTAGCTTGGATTGTTTTCGAGCTAAATAAAAGGGGGTTGTGAATGAATTAAAATATAAGAAATTAAATATAAATTGAGTTGGAATAAATGTAAATTGGTTATAAACCTTAAGTAATTATTTATTCACATGGATATTGTAAAATTGCATAGAATAAATTGTCGTTGACGTAAATGGAAAAAAAATATTTAAAATTTTCTGAGTTGATAGATGTTAAATAAATTGATATTGAGATCAATTGAATTAAATATGAGTTTGATTTGTTTAAAAATAAATTGAGTGTAAGCATGTGAGTTGTTTACCTTTCGGATTATGTAAAACGATGTGTGATTTGGTTGTAAGCAATTAAAATTAGTAGCAAAATCTTGCATGTGCTTATGAAAATTGTTATTTGCATGAATAACCTCAAATGTGCGTAGAAAATTTGTCATCCTGTCATAAATGAAAATAAAGGTACTAACAGAGGTAAAGAGAGTTGATGTTTTAACCAATTGGAATAATATGGAATTGTTTAGAATTAAAAATGAATGGTATGTAAGCAAGTGGGTCGTAAACCATGCAAATTTAATGAAAATGGTATATAAATTACTGAAAACAGTTGAATTAGTATTAAAACTGTATAAATTGCTTACGGAAAGCGTTTAATGTGTAATGCTATTAGAATTCATGTATTTAACTATTGCAAATAAGTGAAATGTTGTTAAACTTTATATCTATTGCACTTACATGTTTGAATTGAGTAAGTACAGGTTCAGGGAATTCATTGGGCTGGATTTGATTGCGTAAATTGCTAAAATAATAAGCCGCTTGCTTATAAATGCTAAATAAGGTACGCCTACTCAATAAAAATAGGAAATATGAACTGTTTTTGGTTTTCCCGACCGTGTTGGTCGATGTATATATATTTATATCTTTTGTCAAATTGCAAAAGATCCTCCGTACAAAGGAGACTCTGCCAAAAAAATTCGAAAATTTCGAAAATTTTTGAAAAACTTTTGTTAACGACAAATCGATTTCAAATTGAGAATTGAAATAAATTAGTAAATGGAACTAATTTAAAATAATGACATGAATTAGTTATGAATGGAAAATAAAATTCAAATATTCAGAGTTGAAGATAAATTGAATTCATATGGAAATGAAAGAATCAATTTGAATAGAAATAGATATAAACTAAAGTGGTAAGGTGAAAATAAATAAAGAAGCACATAAAATGCTTATACTAAACTTAAGAAAGGAATGGTGAATTCTTAATTGGAAATCGATATTACAAATATAATCTAAGTTAATATTTGAATGAATAAATATTAATATTTGTAAGGAAATTGATAAAATGTTTTTGGAATGTTGTGATTGGATATTATTGCTAAGTGAGATATGCAGGTATTATAAAGGGAAAGGAGAATTGATTTTGATTTCAGATGATAAATTTGAATTGCCGACTAAAAAGGTATGTGTTTAAATTTCTATATGAAATTTGATTGGGTTTTTGGATCTAGCCACTTGGCTTTTTGTTTCTTTTGGAATTTGGGAGCCCGTAGAGGCCTTTTGTAGTTGTATCGAGCTAGCCGCACAAAGGAGACGCTGGCGAAATTTTTTGAAAATTTAGGGAGTTAGAAAAAATTTTGAGAAATTTTTGATAATTTAAATTTGAATGGTTAAGCAAGTAAAGTTATTTGAAAACTATGCAAGGTTTCGGGAAGTTAGTTGAAGTAATAGTGGGTCTTTAATAAAAGAATATATTATGGCAAGTTAATTAAACTGTTTGGTTTTGGAAAATAGTAATGGGTATTGGATACTTCTTCCTAACTAGAAATTTCGGGGACGAAATTCTTTTAGAGGGTGAGGAATGTGACGACTCGGAATTTTTGAGCATTTAAAATTGGAATATTTAATTGATTTTAAATATTTAAAAGTTAATTTTAACTTGAATTCAAATATCACTATTTATTTGATAATTGAACTATTGAATTAAATAATTTGAAATTGAGGAAAATGTTGAATCTGGAGTTTTAAGCCTGTTAAAAATAATTTGAAGGTTTATAAAATTTATATTGATAACACTGAAGATAATAAAAGTGTTCAAATTGAATTTAACAGTGATTTGTTCAGTTTTGAAATTTCATCGTTTAAATTGAATTTAAAAAATAGCCTTTCGAGGCACAGTCTCGGAGTTTGACGAAACTAGTTTCATTGGATCCGTAATATTTTATTATTATCGGATTTCAAATTATTTAGTGATCGGAGTTGTTGTGTGACCATACGGCAAGTAAACGCCCTGAAATTTATATCGAAATATTTTGGAAATTTTTAATCTAAAATAGGGTAGTCAACTACTTTTCCTTCCTATGCACGCCACCTTCCTGCCATTTAATCACATACTTTCCCAAATTCAAGCCGTTCAATCAACAGCCTCTTCCTTCAACATAAAAGAATATATTTCGCGAACGAAAAACGAGGGCGGACGATCTCGATCGAAGTCGAGCACGCATGGGAGGTCACGTTCGATTTTTGGAAGGAATTTCGCGCGTGGAAGGCGATAATGGTTGCGACGATTCTTTCTTGAAGGGTTTTGGGTTTTTTCCGTGCTGTTCTAGGGCAGGGTGCTCGATCTTCTGGTGCTCGTGCATGTGGAAGGCAACGATTATTCGTGGGGGCAACAATGGATCACGATCTGGGTTTTGGATCTTCGCGAGCTCAAGCGAGCTGACGTCGAGATAGTTGACCAGCTAGGGTTTCGGCGGCATGGGTTCGTGGTGGAAAAGACGACATCGGGGTTTGCATGTGTGGGTAGCTGGGAGGGAGCAGAGATTCAGGCAGTAAGGTATACGTAATTTTATTCAATTTAATTTAAATCTAAATTGAATTTTAAAAATGTACTGAACTATCGAGGAAAAGCTATTTGCTATTGACTGATATTTTATATTTTTATATTTAGTTTTAAATGATTAAAAGAATTTATTAAATGAAGGATGTAATTTTAGAAGTTTAAAAAAAATCAAATTTTTATGAAATCTATATAGGTTATTTTTATATAGTTCGTAAAGAAATAAATATACGTTTACATATTTTAATTTTGCTAAATTATCTTTAAATTAAGGGTTTGGTGATTAATTTATTCTATTAGAAACTATTAAAATTATTTTTAATACTAAGAAAATTGTCCGAAAGGAAATTTGTTTAAAATTTAATCATCAAGTTAAAACTAAATTATTAGCTGAATTTAAAATTTTAAAATGGTGGATTGAATTGTTCGAGTCAGTTCGAATATTAATAAAATTATATAAATTGTTTATTTAAGGTCAAACACCTGGAAATCCAAAGCAATATTGAAGTGGATTGCAAAACGAATCAAAGGTAAGTTAATCTCACTCGGTTGAATTTTAATTTAAAATTTAAATAGTTAAATTGAAACAATTGATTGATTGATTTGATTTGCTGTGTTATATTATATGCAGTAGTATAAATTATAACTTGGAATGTTTGATTTCTCGCATTAAATAGCGGATGATTTTATATTTAAAACCCATATACCATGATATTCCACGTCGAAGTGGAATTCGTATTTTATGTTGTGCTAACGTCTGTGGATGCAGGGAAACAGGTTGGAGGGATCCAGCTGGATTCCTCAACATATATTTAAATTGTTTATTATTCTCTGTGATGATTATTTGGATATTTTGTGATGAATTATATTGAAATATTGAATGCTATAGTTGCTTGAATATATTTCGGTACTCCAAGTCATCAAATTATATAGAATTGGATTTTTGAAAAGAAAATAAAGAGTGCATTTTTAAGTAAAATAATTTTAGAAAATTTGAATAAATTTAAGAATGAATTGGAAAAAAATAAAGTGATTTTAAAATTATAATAAATAAATTTCGAGTATGGAAAGGAAATTTTGAATAAACAGGAAAATAATGAATTTTAAACTTCAATGTTATTATTAAAAGAACAAAGCATTTTTTAAATTTAAGATTTAAATTTTGAAAAGAATAGGAAGAAATTGGAAAAAGTCTGAAATTTGTATGCTTCAGTTAAAAGATTTAAAATCAAACGAAAATAATAATAATAAAAATAAAGTCCATAATAAATGAATTTTGAAATGAACTGAGTAAGTAAAGAAACTTATTTCAAATGGAGTAAATTGGAAATCAGTTTGGGAAATTGATTTAAGTGATTGAAATGGGAAATTCTCCTGGATAACCAAGTACGTTTTCAAAGTAAATTTTTAAATATAAGTTAAAAGTTTTAAAGTTGTTTTATAAAGCAATTTTGGAAAATTTATTATTTCTAAATATTTAAATTCTAAAGCAGGTATTTTCTTCTAATCTATTATAGTAGTAGTTATTCAAAAGTAACTTGGTATTTGTTTTAAAAAAGAAAATCTAGTTTTATATTTTATAAAAGTAACCTCATTTTAAATATTCCTAAAGTGTACATTTTTAATAAAGTATTGAAGTAATTATCAATCTAAATGTTAAAAAATATATATTTTATTTATTTTACAAAGTGTTTTAAATTATTTTAAAAAAATCTAAAGCTTCGTACTTGGTGTTTCCAGTGGAAATAAATATTTGGAAATTCATTCCATGAGAAGAGAATGGTTTGAAACTGTTTTCAAGGGTTGAAAATAGAAATATATCTTGTGAAAATATTTTGAGGGTAATAAATAATTTGGGAGACTATTTTTTTGTTTGATGGATGTTTGTGAGTGTTAATTGATAGTTAAACAACCGACTATCAATGTTGGCCAAATGCGCCGATCGTTTCGAAGAGACCGAGATCGAGATTTATTTCTCGAAAACTACTTCGATCCGGTTTGTACGTTTCGCAGAAAAATGAGTTTGGATTCAAAGATGGAGCAATGAAGTGCAAGGGCTAGTCGCTACTAATCCTGAGGATATTTCCAAAATGGATGTAGTAGGAGTAGTGCCTTTGGTTCGGTTCGAACCCGGGATCGAGTTGTATGGATGAATGTTTTCAGAACATCGTCAGGTGGATGATGGGCATTCTAAGGGATATGTTCTAAAAGGTAAGGCTCAGCCTCAAGCCTCATCAATCGGGAATGACTGAAAATCAGGGGTTATGCAGCAAGGCTAGGTGGGTAGCACCCATTCAGGGTGAGGTCATCCCTGTCTATATGTCCCTTGTTATTTCGGCTTAGTGGTGCGGTTGCTGATCCCAACCGTGGGGTGATCTCACTCGGGATTATCCAGTAAGGGGTAGTCCCAGTCTTGTGTTGCAGGGGGTCGGGAGTGATCCTCGGTACTGTGATCTAGGCCACGTACTGTGATAGGTGGTACCCCAGTGCCTAGTCATTAGTTGGAAATCCATTCTCCCTATGCGCCTTTTACGAGTTTTGTTTGTATTACCCACTCTGTGGCTAGTAGTTGGAATTTAATAGATGTAACAATTTCGGCTATTTTAATAAGTATTTGTATATATACCCTATTATAATATCAGAGTATTTTAATAAAAAGTGTTTTAGCTATCATAAGGTAAAAACCTAACATGTTTATTTGTGCCATGGTCTTATGAGATGCTTTTGTTTTTCAAAGGATTTTTGAAAGTTAATAATCAATTGGGTGTGATTTCTCATGCTGGTATTCCAGACTGACTCGGGTGTTATTTAACTATAATGCTCGGGTCAGACCGAGTATTATAGGATACAGGATATGATGCCGTGGAGCTCAGGAGATGAGCTGGATGATGATACGTACTTTCGTACATGTTTATATATATTCCGCTGTGTTGAGTAGCTGTGTATCCAGTTGTATGTTATTGATGTTGAACTGTGATTGATGTACTCTGATGATGTAGATATATAAACAGATATATTTGATTTTGTGTAAAGATCATTTATTATCTATTATATTTTATTCCGCTGCGATGGTTAGATTCTGATGTTGTTTTCTATTTTCTTCTTTTACCTCTTCTTCTTTAACCCTAATGGTTCGTATTTCTGTTCAACTTGAGTTCATTGATGTAGAATAGTGTTGACACAAGGGGTACGGATTTGCGGGTCGTTAAGGATCATGTTGAAATTCAGGACTTTTTGACGCAAGTTTGGATGAATTATGTGACTGTTAATTTTGGGCCCTATTTTGGATTTTAATTTAATTTAAAATCAAAGGTTTGTGTTTTTATCCACTCACAATTACTAAACTATCTTGTGTTAGTTAAGTTAAATTTATGATGTGATTTAAAGAAATTTATTTTTTGATGTTTGGTTATGTTTAAATTGTGATTCTGGTTAAATTTGACTTTTATTGCATTTGATCATCGTTAAATTAAATATTGAATTTTAAATTGTCAATTTAATGCCTGTATTAATTATCAATAAGCTATTGATATTTATTGATTGATTTGGATGCTGATCGTGATGTATGTTTGATTGTTGATATTGGATGGCTGGATGTTATATTTTATATTGTTATGACATTGCAAGTTCCTTATGGGTTGAAATGATATATACCCGAGTGTTCTGTAGATTAGGCAAAAATCGTTATGGGCTGAAATGATAGACCCGAGCAATTTTATGGACTTTATTTAAATTCGGGATTGCGGTTTGAAATGATATACAACCGTAAAATTTTAAATTACGGATTGAAATGATAAATATCCGTATCACTTGACTTTATGGTAGAAAATTGTATACGGACACAAGTTTGGTTAAATTAAATGATTTGTAAATCTTTAAATTTTGAATTCAGTTAACTGGTATTTTAAAATATAGATTGATTTATATAAACTTAAATATTTTCGAAATTCCAAGTGTAAATGTTGAGATTGGAATTGATTTAATGAATTGTTCGAAGAATTTAAATTTTGAAATTTCAAAGTTGAAATGTCAAATAAAATGAACTTATCGGAATTGAGTTATTGGAAATGTTTGGATAAATTTGAAATCTATTTTAGACTAGTTTAAACTATTTTAATCAGTTTAAAACTATTTTAATTTATTTAATCTATTATAACCTATTTAACCCAATTTAATCTATTTTACCTATTTTAAACCAATTAAATTTATTTAATCTATTTTAAATCTATTTAATATAATTTTTAATTTATTTCACCTATTTAAATTTATTTAATATATTTAAAAATCTGCTTAATATAATTTAAATCAGTTTATTCTATAATTAATCTATTTAAAAACATTTGGTTAGGAAATCAATTTTATGGTTTCGATGATAACTACTATACAATGGAAATCGAATATGCATATATATATATATATATATTTGTAGGTAATTGTTAAAGTAACATCACCAAAGGGACAAGAACAAGACTCAAAACAAGTATCAAGAGGCTACAAATCGACAGAATCAGAAAAGAAATGACACAAACACAAGGAAAGCAACATGCACAAGTTCGGACGTCTGGATGCACTAGCCGGACGTCTGATTGAATCCTTTGGTTCACAAATTAGACAGAATCAGACATTTGGCTAATGTACTCGGACGTCTGAAAAGCAACCATATACAAAAAATATATAAGATACAGATGTCCAAAACATTTTCGAGACGTCTGATTTTGAACTCGGCTGTGAGTATTCAAAGAACAACAATCACAATTGAAAAGACATTGTCACTCCTCTTCGCTGCAACTCTTCATCGCCATCAGGAGCGACCATACAACACTTGTTAATGGATACAACCACTCAAGGAATCTCTCTACCGCTATAAATAGCATCAATAATCAATGAGAAGACTTCACCTTATTTACTTATGCTCTTTACTCTTATTCTATGATTATACTTGATCTCTAGCAATCGAATACCTGTATTTTAATCTTCCATATATTCAAAACTCTTCATTTAATATTCTCTAGATATATAGATTGGAATCATTTGTACTTAATAGTCAATATCCGTGTTATAGAACATACACTTGACGAGAACAAGCTTTTGTAACCAAGCCTATTCCTCCGGGAGAAGTGAGGGTGTTTGATTGTTGAATTCCAAAGAGGAGCTTCAGGACTGGACATAGGACGGGAGGTCTGAACCAGTATAAAATCCTGGTGTGATTATTTCCATTTACTTTGCTACCATCATCTATCAAGTTTATATTAGATACATTATATAGTTAGTCACTTATATACTTGCATATATATACACTCCACGATCCACTCATATAGAATTACAATTGGTATCAGACCAAGGTTTGATCAAAGAACAGTAAAACGTTTTTGAATCAATTTAATATGGCAAGTATTTTTCAAGAAGGACAATCCACAACACGACCCCCACTTCTAATGGATCTAACTATGCATATGGGTCAACACATATGATAATTTTTATGGAAGCTAATGGTCTAGAAATTTAGTCAGCCAGGCAAGATAAATATGAAGCACCTACTACTGCTATGAACACATGGACTGATGCACAAAAGACCTTAGCATCAAACAATGCTAAAGTTATGAATGTTTTATTTTTCTCTCTAGACAAAATTGAATTTTCACGTGTCATGTTATGCACTACTGCATTTGACACTTGGCGTACCTTACAAATTACACACGAAGGTACAACAAAGGTCAAACAAACTAAGGTTTCAATTTTGTAAATCCAATTTTCGTTTTTCAAAATGAAGCAAAATGAAACTATTGTTGACATGTATTCTAGATTTCAATCTATCCAACATGATCTTATGGCATTAGGAGTTAAGTTTATTGATTTTGATTTAGTTTCTCGAATACTCAACTCTTTAACATCTGATTGGGAAAGGAAGGTATTAGCTATTGAAGAAGCTAATGATCCATCTACTCTCAAAGTTAAAGAGTTGATAGGAAATTTAATGTCCTATAAAGCTAATTTGCAGGCACGAAAAGAACTAAATTCGAAGAAGAAGAAGAACATTGCATTCCCAGTAATAAAAAAGATGACTCTGATTTAGATGAAGAAGAGATAATCTTCATTGTCAAGAACTATAACAGATTCAAGAAATTTAAAAGATGACCAAATTCCAAAAAAAAGGGAATCCAACATAACAAACCTGTATCAAATCAAGTGTTATGAATGTGATCAATACGGACATATGAAGAAGGATTGCCCTAAACTCAATAATAACAAAAAGAAAAACAAGTTTGAAAAATTCAAAAAGAAGAAGGCGTTTAAAGTAACATGGGATGACAAGGATTCTTCATCATCTGAAAGTGATAGCGATAATGACGGAGAACAAGCTAATGTGTGTTTTGTAACGACCCCGAATTTTTATTAATTAAAATTTGAATATTTAATTAATTTTAAATATTAATAAGTGAAATTTATTAGTCGAATAAATTTCATTTCAAATAATTGGATTTAATTGAATAATTAAATCGATAATTTAAAATGTGAAAATATAGAAATAATTGAAAATTGGGTTAAATATGATTGAAAATGATTTGTAAAATTTTATTATATCATATTGAAGTTAGAATGATGTTATAGAACTTTTAAAATTGAATTTAGATTTAATTTGTGAAAATTGAATATTTTAATATTTAATAATCGATTGTAAAATAGCCAATTTTTGAACAGTCTCAGAATTTGACGAAACTAGTTCCATTGGATCCGAAATAGTTTGTTATTACTGGATTTCAATTTTCGTAGCAATCGAAGTTATCGTTTGATCATGGCAGCTCGAAACGCATCGAAATTGTTTTAATATTAATTTGGCGAGTTAAAATAGTCATTTTTCAAAAAGTCTCGGATTTCGACGAAACCAGTTTCATCGGATCCGTAATGTGATATTATTGTATGTTTAAAATTTCATGTCAATCGGATTTACCGTTTGTCCGGTGCAAACCAAAACGCCTAGAAAATCGTTTAATCGGTTTAATTTTAAATCGAACGTTTATTGCCATATCTCGCACAGATGACCGAATTAGCTTCCGAAACCTGTTTCATTGTGTCCGGAACGCGGGATAAACCCCAGAAACGTCAGTCACCGTGCGTAAATCTGAGTCCGGAAAACCGGAATGAATAGTGTCGTTCAAACTTCTATAAATAGACCATCCTCTTCACAAAAAAAAAATTAGGGTTTAAAACCCTAGCCGCCGTTCATAATATTCAATGGCCACAAACATTTGAATCTTCTCCTCTTGATATCTCGAAATCCATCAGTAATTGTCAAAATCTTCCAACTAACAAATCGAAGAGCTCGCCGGGTACTTCACATCCAACGGTGGATTTTCGCTATCGTCGACCATAGGTGGACATTTTGGCTCCCGTTCGTTCGCCGTTCGAACGTGATTTCCGAGCAAATGAAGTGGCCGAGCTTCATGATGTTCGTGCCGAGCATGGAATGGAGAAGTGCGCACGCGGTGGAGCATCCTGATCGATGCAGAAGTGGATGTAGGTGGCGCGTGAATTAGGGTTTGATCGATGTTTATGGGTGCGGCTTCGTTCTAAAGCACTGGGAGATGGAAGAAAGGGGCAACGGCCCAGATACTTCAAAAAGAAAATCAACGGCTGTAAATGATTAAGGTTGAAAATAGAAATAGAAAATTGTTAATTATTTATATTTAAATTCGTACGATCTTTAAAATGTGATAACTTTGTCATACGAGGTCGAAAACGCGCGAATCCAGTTGCGTTGGAATCGTATGGACGAGCACTACGCTATGGAATTGGATTTGAGTCGTTTGGAGTTAGTGAGAATTTCGGGTAAAATTAAACGTCCGTTTACTTTTATTCGAAATAAATCGCTAAAACGAAATTGAAATCAAGGTGAGAACTTCTCACTCAATCGAATCGATTTTGATTTTTATTTTAAATAGTTATATTTAAAATACTTGAATGCATGTTTGAATGATGATTGTTATCTATTGATTGTTAAAATAGACATTATGCACCGTTAGTAAGCAGATGTTATTTATTAAAAACATATACCGCGAATATTTCATAAACAGTGAAATTGGTATTATTTATGTACTTGGATTTGATTTCCTGCATTATATAGCAGATGAGACCCTATTGCGCCGTCTATTAAGCGGATAATATTTTAAATCCCATATACCGCGATAATTTTGTACTGGAACAGAATTGGTATTGTGCTAACATCTTTGGATGTAGGAAAACAGGTTGGAGGGATCCAACTGGATTCCTCAACAGTATTTATTTGATTATGGATATTTTGATATTCGTTGATTATCATATCGATATATGATATCGTTGTTGTCGTGATTGACTATTTGGTATGTAGCATCATTGGACCAAATTTTGGAATTTTAAAAGGATTTTAAAGAGATTTTTGAAAATATATGTTTACAAAATACTTTTGGAATTGATCCATTATAAATGAATAACGTTATAATTTTTAATGTTATAAAAATTATATTTTTGAGAAATATAGATGAAAACTGATTTTTGAAAATATGGGGTTAATGATTTTATAAAATAGTTTAAATTGGGATTTCTGAATTTATTGTGAAAAGTTTAAAGATAGGATTTATAAATTTTGATTATTTTATAAATCAAAGAGAATGATGAAATTATAAAGTAGTTTAAAGACGTTTTAAAATAATAATAATATAAATTGATTTAGATAAAGGATTTATAAATTGATATTTATAAATTAAAACGTTGGAATTATAAAACGAGTTTTTATAAGTGTTGGAATGAATTGTGAATGAATTTCATAAATGAATGAAATTTATAGAATTATAAACAGTGAAGTTATAAATGGAATTTTATAAGCAGTAGGTTTATAAAATTGTAAAGTTATTTGAAGAATAGATATGGGTAAATAAATGAATCTTATAAGTTATAAGATTTATAATTTGGAAAGTTAAAAAGAACGATTTTGTAAACAAATAAATTATAAGTATTTAACTTATAATGTGGACTTTCGGTATATAATTGAGTTATAAATCGAATAGGTAAATAAATGAGATTTATAAAGGAAGTAGTTATAAAATAAATAGAAATGGAATTTATAAACATTTTTTTATAAATCCGCAACGACTTATTTTGGATAATTAAATTGTTGTAACTTATTTATGGAGTTATATTCACGTTTTAGACAGTGAATAATCCTTTGAAATAAAATGAATAGAAATGATGAAATTGGTTAACAAGTATATTCACGTTTTTGGATAGTGAATATTATGTTAAAGAAAATGTTTTGGATGTGATGTTTTAAATAGAATTAAACGATCTAACGATGTTTTCAAAATGTGTTAAGATTCGAAACTATAGATTTCAACATTCATTGTTGAAATAGACGTTTTCGAGAAATAAAAGGAAATGGTGGACTATAACACTGTTGTTATAGTAAATGATTTCCGAAAGGAAATATTTTGTATAGTATTGGGATTTATATATCTATTTTAATTTCAAATCCCTATACTAGTGATTTTGGGTTGTCGTAACGATGTTTTACGCAACATTCGTTTTGACCCAAATAAATATGTTTAAGAGAATGATTTCCTTAAAGAATGAAATATATACTTAATTTCGATTTAAGTATATTGAATATTTTCCAAGTGCAGAAAATAAAAAGATTTGTGAATTACTTATTAAATAAGTATGGAAATGTTTTCCAATATAAAGTGAATATTTTGAGAATTTATCTTTTTGAAGATAAATTGAAAATGAATATTTGAAACCTATTGAAAATCGTATATTCAGTAGATATCGTGAAATATAAATTCACTATGGAATTTATAAAAGGAAGTGGGATTTGTAAAAAAATAAATATTGATTTATTTTTGAGGTATTGAAATTTTATATCTTGTAAAGATATTTTTGGGAAATAAATAATTTGGAAAATTATTTGGATCTGGTGATGTCGTGCATATCCATTGATAGTTCAATAACCGACTATCAATATTTACCTTTGAAAGGTATTTGTTGTGATTTGTTTGAATTTGAATGCCACACTTATTTTTGAATAAGCCTCACTATTCGGGTTAACCGGGAAAGGACCTTGTGGTCGTATAACCCATTCCGAGTATGTGATACGTCGTTATGGATTGTATTTGATGACCGCTGTTGAAGACCGGGTATTTGCGAGAGCGATAGGATGACCTGTCGATTGACTCTGCACCGAGTTGCTCCGGTATAGAGTTCTCCATATGTGATGGGGAATCCGATTAGGATTGTGGATATCCGGATTGCAAGGACTTCTTTGTAAGTGCCTTCGGTTCTGTTCGAGCCCGAAACAGACTTGTATGGATAGTATGTCTGACATTACAAATTGAGATATAAAGCTGATTTCTTTCAAATATATTCTGTTGGTGGCGGAGAATTTATTCTCTTAGCTTAACACCCTTCTCTAAGACGTACAAGCTCAGAGGTTATGTAGTTGAAGGTTATTAGCGATATATTCCCAATTTGGTAATGTGACATGCTGAGTGTTGCTGTGAAATGATCATTATGTTGATCATTTGTGATAGGATCATTTGTTTGATCGTTTATCTTTGTGATCATTTCTATGATCATTTGTTGACCCAAAGCACAGCTTTTGTATAAAGCATGGCTTTGTGGACGAGACTTCGTGTAACGACCCAGAATTTTATTTAATTAAAATTTGAATATTTAATTAATTTTAAATATTAATAAGTGAATTTATTAGTCGAATAAATTTTTATTTGAATAATTGGCTTTAATTGAATAATTAAATCGATAATTTAATATGTGAAATTATGGAAATAATTGAAAATTGGGTTAAATATGATTGAAAATGATTTGTAAAATTTTATTTTATCATATTGGAGTTAGAATGATATTTTAGAACTTTTAAAATCGAATTAAAAGTTAATTTGTGAAAATTGAATATTTTAATATTTAATCGACTAGTGAAAATAGTCAATTTTTGAGCAGTCTCAGAATTGGACGAGACCAGTTCCATTGGATCCGTAATAGTTAGTTATTACCGGATTTCAATTTTCGTAGCAATCGGAGCTATCGTTTGATCGTGGCAGCTCGAAACGCATCGAATTATTTTTAATATTAATTTGGCGAGTTAAAATAGCCATTTTTCAAAAAGTCTCGGATTTCGACGAAACCAGTTTCATCGGATCCGTAATTGATATTATTGTAAGGTTTCAAATTTCGTGTCAATTGGATTTACCGTTTGTCCGGTACAAATTAAAACGCCTAGAAAATCGATTAAATCGGTTTAATTTAAATTGAACGTTTATTGCCATAACTCGCACAGATGTCCGAATTAGCTTCCGAAACCTGTTCCATTGTGTCTGAAACGCGGGGTAAACCCTAAAAACGCTGTTATGGCGCGTGAATCGGAGTTCGGAATTTTCGGATTGAATAGTGTTCGTTTTTCCTCTATAAATAGACCCTAAGCCTTCATAAATAAAAAAAAATGTTTCTAAACCCTAACCCTAGCCGCCATCTCTTCAATCTATGGCCAGAAAACTCCTATTTTCTTTCCTCAATCACTCCCATTCTACAAACAATTAGAAGAAGTGATCAACTACAAAGATGAAGAGCCTCCCGAGAGTTTCAGATCCGTACGGTGATGATGGAGTTTGGCGTCGCGTGGAGAGAGGGAGAGGGCCGCGTCCTCTACAGCTTGCACACGGAAATCAAGGCAAAAGGGGGGGCCGAGCTCTGTGCCCTTCTGGCCGAGCATGGAGTGGAGCGCGAGCTTCGATTTGGCACTTCCCGATCGTCTTCAGGTGGTTTGTGGTGATCGATAAATCTAAACCTAGTTTTGTGTTCATGGGTTCATATACGTATTTTATCACCTGTAGATGGAACGAAGGAGGGAAGAGAAGGAAAGAACGGCCAGGATGGAAAGGCAGTGGATCCAAGGGCTGTGGCATGTTAGGGTATTAAAATTATAGAGTTATGTTGTAATTAATTATAGTTTAAATCGTGTAAACTTCAAAAATTGATATCTTTTTCATACGAGGTCGAAAACGCGCGAAACCAGTTGCGTTGGAATTGTATGGACGAGCACTACGCGATGGAATTAGATTGGAGTCCTTTGGAGTTAGTGAGAATTTTGGGTAAAATTAAACGTCCGTTTAATTTTATTCGAAATAAATCGCTAAAACGAAATTGAAATCAAGGTGAGAATTCCTCACTCAATCGAATAAGTTTCGATTTTATTTTAAATAGTTAGATTTAAAATATTTGAATGCATGTTTGAATGATGATTGTTATCTATTGATTGTTAAAATAGACATTATGCGCCGTTAGTAAGCGGATGTTATTTATTAAAAAACATATACCGCGAATATTTCATAAACAGTGAAATTGGTATTATATATAATAGAAATAAATATATATATTGGCATATGTATATATTGGAGTTGTTGATTTCCCGCATTTTTTAGCGGATGAGACCCTATTGCGCCGTCTATTAAGCGGATAATATTTTAAATCCCATATACCGCGATAATTCCGTACTGGAGCGGAATTGGTATTGTGCTAATGCTTGTGGATGCAGGAAAACAGGTTGGAGGGATCCAACTGGATTCCTCAACAGTATTTATTTGAATTCAGATATTTTGATATTTGATGGATTATCATATCGATATATGATATCGTTGTTGTCGTGATTGACTATTTGGTATGTAGCATCATTGGACCAAATTTTGGAATTTTAAAATGTTTTTAAAGAGACTTTTGAAAGTGTAAGTTATAAAATATTTTTGGGATTGATCCATTATAGATAAATAAATGATATAATTTTTAATGTTATAAAAATTATGATTTTTGAGAAATATAGTTAAAAACTGATTTTTGAGAATATGATGCTAATGATTTTATAAAATAGTTAAATCGGGATTTCTGAATGTATTGTAAAAAGTTTAAATATAGGATTTATAAAATTTGATTATTTTATAAATCAAAATGATGAAGTTTTTAAAGGAGTTTAAAGACGTTTTAAAAGAATAATATAAATTGATTTATATTAAGAGATTTATAAATGGATATTTATAAATTGAAATATTGACATTATAAAACGAGTTTTTATAAGTGTTTGAATGAAGTGAAAATGAATTTTGTAAATGAATGGAATTTATAAAATTAAAAATGGTGAAGTTATAAATGAAATTTATAAATAGTAAGATTTATAAATTTTATAAAGTTATTAAAAGAATAGTTTTGAATAAATCATTGAATCTTATAAGTTATAGGATTTATAATTATGAAGTTCAAAGGAACGATTTTTCAAACAAATAAGTTATAAGTATTTAACTTATAATATGAACTTTTAGTTTATAATTGAGTCATAAACTGAAATAGGTTAATAAAGGAATTTATAAAAGGAAGTTGTTATAAAATAAATAGAAATGGAGTTTATAAACGTTGTTTTATAAATTCGTAAACGACTTATTTTGATAAGTAAATTGTTGAAACCTATTAATGGAGTTATATTCACATTTTTGACTGTGAATAATCCTTTAAAATAAAATGAATAAAATGATGAAATTGTTAACGTAGTATATTCACGTTTTTGAATAGTGAATAATATGTTAAAGAATTTGTTTTGAATGTGATGTTCTAAATAGAATTAAAACGATCTAACGATGTTTTAAACTATGTTGACATTCGAAACCATAGATTTCAACATTTATTGTTGAAATAGATGTTTTCGAGAAATAGAAGGAAATGGTGGACTATAACACTGTTGTTATAGTAAATGATTTCCGAAAGGAAATGTTTGTATAGTATTGGGATTTATATATCTATTTTAATTTCGAATCCCTATACTAGTGATTTTGGGTTGTCGTAACGATGTTTTACGCAACATTCGTTTTGGCCCAAATAATTATGTTTAAGAGAATGATTTCCTTAAAGAATGAAATATATACTTAATCTCGATTTAAGTATATTGAATATTTTCTAAGTATTGAAAATAAATAAAATTTGTGAATTACTTATGAATAAATAAGTATGGAAATGTTTTCCAATATAAAGGGAATATTTTGAGAATTTATCTTTTTGAAGATAAATTGAAATGAATAATTGAAATCGAATATTGATAGATATTTTGGATTATAAATTCACTATGGAATTTATAAAAGAAAGTGGAATTCGTTTAAAAATAAATATTGATTTATTTTTGAGATATTGAAAATTATATATCTTGTAAAGATATGATTTTTGGAAAATAAATAATTTGGAAAATTATTTGGAAACTGGTGATGTGTTCATATCCATTGATAGTTCAATAACCGACTATCAATATTTCCCTTTGAATGGGTAATTGATGTGATTTGTTTGAATTTGAATGCCACACTTATTTTTGAATAAGCGCTCACTATTCGGGTTAACCGGGAAAGGACCATGGGGTCGTATAACCCATTCTGAATATGTGATACGTCGTTATGAATTTCATTTGAAGACCGGTGTTGAAGACCGGATCTTTTTGAAAGCGAAAGGACAACTTGTCGATTGTCTTTGCACCGAGTAGCTACGGTATAGAGACTCCCTATGTGATGGGAAGTTCGGACGTGATTAGAGATTATCCGGATTGCAAGGACTTCTTTGTAAGTGCCTTCGGTTCTGTTCGAGCCCGGAACAGACTTGTATGGATTGTATGTCTGACGTTACAAATTGAGATATAAAGCAGATTTCTTTCAAATATATTTCTGTTGGTGGCGGAGAATTTATTCTTTTAGCTTAACACCCTTCTCTGAGACGTACGAGCTCAGAGGTTATGTAGTTGAAGGTTATCAGCGATATATTCCCAATTTGGTAATGTGACATGCTGAGTGTTGCTGTGAAATGATCATTGTGTTGATTATTTGTGATAGGATCGTTTATTTGATCGTCTATCCTGGTGATCATTTCTATGATCATTTTTTGACCCAAAGCATGGCTTTTGTATAAAGTATGTTTTTGTGGACGTGACTTCGTCGAGCCTCACACCTCGGGAATGGTCAAAACAGGAAAGATGCGGCAAGGTTATGAGGGGTAGCGCCCTTTAGGATATGTGCATTTTCTTCTGGAAAAGGGTGGTATCATGGTATGGAGCCCAGATACTTACTCATGTTGAAAACACTTTATGATTGTGTGAATTGATTGCGAGCGCTCGGTTGAAAGGTCCCAAAGGGCCGGGGGATGGCATATTCGGTCAGTTGTTACTCAGTTAGGGGTAACCCGGCCTTGTGTTGGTAGAGATCCGGTTTGGTTCTCGGGGATGTCCATCCAGAGGAATTCTCATGTGGCAATGGGAAGTTCCTTGGCCTGATCATTCGTTGGAAATCCAAAGAAACAATACGAGACTTGTACGGTTTTAGTTGTAGAACCTGCTTCCTCAGGAGGTAGCTATAGTAGGCATAATATAATGGTACCTATGCTGGCTAAGATTTATATTCTACTTTCGAAATTGTTTTCTACACTATGCACTAATAATAATATGAAATGTTCTTTTTAAATGCGTATCAAGCATCTTTGACTAACATAAGAAGAAATCTCCTCCAAGTCTGCGTTTGCATTGTGTGTGTGGCGGGAGGTCTTATGGTAGTCTCATTTTTAAAAGCATTTCGAATTGAATTTAAAAATATTCTTCTATTTTGTTTTCAAAGATAAATAAACTGTTTTGAGTTCTCACACCAGTCACATGACTGACTCGGAGTTTATTGTTTTCCTTCCTAAACTCTGTGTGCCCACCAATTTCCACACGGGCGGTTAAGAGTTA
Organism: Allium cepa; assembly: GCA_030765085.1. NCBI lineage: Eukaryota > Viridiplantae > Streptophyta > Magnoliopsida > Asparagales > Amaryllidaceae > Allium > Allium cepa. The sequence goes on from CM060931.1 coordinate 451,331,559, forward strand.
AGGTTTATCAGGATATTCTGGAGTTGCTGGAGGCAAGCTGGATGGCATGGCGTATTACTAGTATATAGTATTTCTTTTCCCGCTGTTTGATGTTGTTGTTGTTATACACTCTAATGATGTGATGTAATGTAATGAAATGTATAAAATGTAATAACTGATAAAGTTCTTTGTTTAAAGATTATTCGTTTATTATAATATGTTGTTCCGCTGCGAATTGTGAGATTCTGATGTTGTTCTGTTGTTTTCTGTTCCGTTCTATTTTCTATTCTCTTTTCTTCTCCCTATTTTCTTATCTCTTCTTCTACCTTTTCTGTCTTTTTCTTTTTCTTAAACATTGATAATTCGTATTTCTGTTCATCTTGAATTAATCTACGGAGATTAGTGTATATTCAAGGAGTACGTATTTACGGGTCTTCACACTTCGTCGAGCCTCATACCCTGGAATGGTCAAAACAGGAAAGATGCGGCAAGGTTATGAGGGGTAGCTCCCTTTAGGGTATGTGCATTTCCTTCTGGAAAAGGGTGGTATCATGGTATGGAGCCCAGATACTTACTCGTGTTGAAACACTTATTATTATGGTGTGATGTTAATTATGAGCGCTCGGATAAAGGTCCCAAAGGACCGGGGGATGGCATACTCGTGTCAGTAGTTACCCAGTTAGGGGTAACCCGGCCTTGTGTTGGCAGAGATCCGGTTTGGTTCTCGGGGACGTCCTTCCAGAGGCATTCTCATGTGGCAATGGGAAGTTCCTTGGCCTGACCATTTGTTGGAAATCCAAAGAAACAATACGAGACTTGTACGGTTTTAGTTGTAGAACCTGCTATCTAATATGGTAGCTATAGTAGGCATAATATAATGGTACCTATGATGGCTAAGATTTATATTCTACTTTCGAAATGATTTTTTTTCCTACACTATGCACTAGTAATAATATCAAATGTTCTTTTTAATGCGTATCAAGCATCTTTGACTATCATAAGGAGAAATCTCCTCCGATTCTGCGTTTGCATTGTGTGTGTGCGGGAGGCCTTATGGTAGTCTCATTTTTAAAAGCTTTGCGAATTGACTTTAAAAATATTCCTCTATTTTGATTTTAAAGATAAATAAACTGTTTAGTTCTCACACCAGTCACATGACTGACTCGGAGTTTATTGTTTTCCTTCCTAAACTCTGGGTGCCCACCAATTTCTACACGGGCAGTCAAGAGTTAAGGTTTATCAGGATATTCTGGAGTTGCTGGAGGCAAGCTGGATGGCATGGCGTATTACTAGTATATAGTATTGCTTTTCCCGCTATTTGTTGTTGTTTGTTGTTGTACACTCTGATGATGAAATGTAATGAAATGTGATGTAGTGTAATAATTAATATAGTTCTTTGTTTAAAGATTATTCATTTATCTATTATATGTTGTTCCGCTGCGAATTGTGAGATTCTGTTGTTGTTCTGTTGTTTTCTTTCTGTTTCGTTCTATTTTCTTTTCTCTCTATTTTCTATCTTTCCTCTCTTCTTCTGTCTTTTTCTTCTTCTTAAAACCCTAACTATTCGGTTTTTCGGCAACGAAAAATCGCGTACGTTACATGTTTTATGGTACAAACTGATGAGGTATGTCCTGAACTTAGCTATGACGAATTATTAGAACTTAGCATGGAATTAGATGATAAATTTAGAAAAATTAAAAAATTGAACAAAGAATATATAGTTAAAATAAATAGATTGGAACTTGAAGTAGGAATGTTAAAAGACGAAAAAATTATCTTAGAAAAAGAACTTGAATTATCTCAAGAAAAAATCAAAAATAATTTGATAGAAAGTGAGACTATTACTGTTGATTTTGAAAACACTAAAATAGTGAAGGATAATTTGTTAAAAGAAAATGTTGACTTAAAAAATAATATTGAAAATTGAAAATATAGAATTAAAATAAAAATTAGATAAAATTATAAATAATGTGTCAAAATTTAATAAAGGAAAACAAGATTTGGAAAATCTTATCAAAACTTCAAAACCATCAGGCAATAGATGTGGAATAGGATTTAAAAATTCTTCTAAACAAAAAGGAAATGATGCTAAAAATATTAGTTATATAAAAACTAAAAGTTTACCTAAGTCTAAAATGAATACCAAAAACATGAAAATTTGGATTCCTAAGACAAATAATAATTTGATTAGACAAAGGCATATTAATAATTTCTTAGAGAATGTAGTCTATAATAAAAATTATATTTATAAAGGTACCAAACCATCTTGGGTATGGCTACCTTCTCTTAACAATTAGGACCCTAACTAAATATATGGGTACCAATTAAAACATCTTTTATTTTGCAGGTACCCAAAATAAAAAATAAGGAGAAATGGATACTAAATAGCGGATGCTCCAAGCATATGACCGAAAATTCAAAAATATTATCAAATATAACATACATCGAAGGTGGAAATGTAACCTTTGGAGATAATTCAAAAGGAAATGTCATGGGCATTGAAGAAGTCATCAACTCTGGTATATCTAACTCTCATATTATTACAAATGTTTTATTAGTATAAAATCTAAAACACAACCTACTAAGTATTAGTCAATTATGCGATGAAGGTTTTCAAATAAATTTTGAAAAATATAGATGTAATATTTTAGATAATAACAAACAACTTATTTTTGAAGGTGTTAGAAACAAAAATATTTATGTATTAAACATGAATATAAATAAAAATTCAAACTTATGTTTAACTGCCAAACATGATGATCCATGGTTATGACATAAACGATTTTGTCATATCAATTTTAAGGATATTAATAAATTGGCAAAATATGAACTAGTTAGAGGTTTACCGAAAATAAATTACAAAGTAGAAAATTTATGTGACGATTGTCAAATTGGAAAATTAAAAAAAAACTCTTTTAAATCTAAATATAATATTTCTACATAACAACCATTAGAATTATTACATTTAGATTTATTTGGTCCAACACAAATAGGATCTATAATCACAACAAATATGTTTTTGTAACAGTTGATGATTTTTCAAGGTATACATGGACATTGTTTTTAAAACATAAAAGCGATACTTTTGGTATATTTAAGATATTTGCTAAAAGAATTAAAACACAAATGGGCTTAAAAATTAAAAACATCCGAAGTGATCACGGAGGAGAATTCAAAAACGATCTTTTTACTAACTTTTATAATAAGAAAGGAATAACTCATAATTTCTCTTTTCCTCGCACACCTCGATAGAATGGTGTTGTGAAAAGAAAAAATCGTACATTACAAGAATATGCACGAACGTAACTAAATAGTATTGGTCTACCTAAACACTTTTGGGCTGAAGCTATTGCCACAGCTTGTTATGTATTGAATCGAGTAATAATACGTCCTATGACTAAACAAACTTGTTTTGAAATATTTTTTGGTAAAAAACCTAAAGTATCATACTTTAAGACTTTTGGTTCAAAATGCTTTATATTAAATACAAAAGATAACTTAGGTAAATTTGACCCGAAGGCCGATGAAGGTATCTTTATTGGATATTTGGATCTTAGCATAGCATATAGAATTTTTAATAAAAGAAATAATACTATTGAAGAAAGTTTACATGTTTCGTTTGACAAAAATCTTTTTAATCATCATACTAATGATGAAGAAGAAATTATTCCACTAACAAATTCAACAAATTCTATTAACAATGAAACAAACGTTCAAAATAACACTTTAGTACCATCCCCTAGAATTCTTATGAATCATCCAAAAGATAATATTATTGGAGATCTCAATTCTAGAGTAACCAGAAATCAACTTAATCAGATAAGCCATATAGCATTTGTATCAAATTTTGAACCAAAAAATTATAAAGAAGCTTCAAATGATAATTTTTAGATAATAGCTATGCAAGAAGAATTAAATCAGTTTGAACGTAATAATGTTTGGGAACTAGTACCAAGACCTGAAGATCAATCGGTTATAGGAACAAAATGGGTGTTTAAAAACAAAGTAGACGAAAACGGAAATATTGTTAGAAATAAAGCACGTTTAGTTGCTCAAGGCTATAATCAAGAAGAATGTATTGATTATGGCAAAACCTTTGCCCCAGTAGCTAGATTAGAAGCCATTCGTACCGCCTTTGCAACTCATCACAAATTTTAAACAATTTCAAATGGATGTCAAAAGTGCTTTTTTAAATGGTTTTATTAAAGAAAATGTATACGTAGAACAACCCCCATTATTTGTTCACGAAAAATATCTCGATAACGTTTTTAAATTACATAAAGCATTAAATGGGTTAAAACTAGCTCCATTGTACGAATGTCTTAAAAATCATTTAATTACATCTGGTTTTCAAATAGGCAAAATAGATACAACTTTATTTATTAAAAAAGATAATAATGATATTTTAGTTGTACAAATTTATGTTAACGATATCATTTTTGGTTCAACCAATGAAAATCTATGTAATCAATTTTCAAATATTATGAAAAATGAATTTGAGATGTCACGTATGGGAGAATCAAATTTCTTCTTAGGTTTACAAATAAAACAACATGAATGGAATTTTTATTACGTCGCTTTGAAATGGATAAAACTTCGAGCAAACCATCACCAATGAGTATCACTATTCACTTAGAAAAGGATGATAATGGAAAAGATTATGATGAAAAATTATATTGTAGCATGATTGATTCTTTACTTTATTTGACATCTAGTCGACCCAATATTATGATGAGTGTATGTCTTTGTGCTCGATTTCAAGCAAAACTAAAAGAATCTCATCTAAGAGCTGTTAAGCGTATTTTACGTTATCTATTCAGTATTAAAGATTATGGTTTGTTCTACCCTAAAGGATCATCGTTTGAACTAATTTCATATAGTGATGCGGATTTCGGTGGATGTAGAACAGATCGTAAGAGTACTAGTGGAACTTGTCACTTCATCGAACAATCATTAGTTTCATGGTTTAGAAAAAAGAAAAATTATGTTTCTTTATCTACTTGCAAAGCCGAATATATCTCCGCAGCTCTAGCGTGTGCACAAGTGATATACAAGCAAAAAACACTTACGGATTTCGGCAAAATTATTAACAAATCCCCAATATATTGTGATAACACAAGTGCTATAAATTTATCAAAAACCCCTGTTAATCACTCACGAACTAAGTATATAGATATACGACATCATTTTTTATGAGACAATGTTGAAAAAGGAACTATTTCATTAGGATATGTAAATACTGAAATCAAGTAGTAGACATCTTTACAAAACCACTAAATGAACAAACTTTTATTAGACGAAATTTAGGTATTTGCTCACTTCAAGATCTTCTTTCTTAAAAATAATCAATGTTTCGTTTTAAGGCTATGATTAGTCATTTATTTTACTACCACAAATTATACTTAATAATTTATGAGCCATTAATTTTTTAGACAGTTAGTTTATCTATAAATAATTTTTTCAACTTATATATAAAATGTTGTACAAAACTATATACACACAATTTATATCTTCCTTAAAGAAACAAAATATAGCCATGTCTTCTGAGGACTCTTATATATCCATCTCCAGCTCAACATCTACGATGGATAGCTCAGCTGACATGCCACAACGGCTTCCTACACCTACACCGAAGCAGGAACCAACGTATAGATGGTCCTCATATTATACGGGTTTTACTCCCGATAACAAGAAGATCAAAAGATCTCGATTTATCTCTCCTAGCACAAAGGATAAAATTGATGAAATTCATCATTATCAGAAACAACAGATAGACCTACAACGAGAACTATATTTTGAACAAAAAATTACAGCGCGACGGCTAAGCTTTTTGGAGCAAGTGGCGATGAAGTTTTGTTCGTCATGAAAGAAAGATGTCCATGAACCGCTACCAAAACCTTGTAGTTCTTTGGATCCCTCGTCTTCGTATCGTACTCCTTCGGACCCTTCACCAAGATGATATTCCGACTCCTCGAGAACCCACGAACGTGGAAATATATGGTCTCCACTTAAACCATAGAGGGATAACGAGTCAGGAGATCGTAAAACTCCATCGCCTTCTAAATAAATTATATTTCTTATTGGATGTACCTATGCTTATATGTTATTTCACAACAATAAAATTATTTTTTTATTTGTTATAAAAATTCAAGAAATAAGTAAAACCATCAAGTTTTAGGCTATTTTTAGACAAACTACTTTTTTTCAGACGTCTGGCTATGGACTTCAGACGTCTGACACAATGATGTACGTCTAAATTTTAAGCACTGTGCATATACTATCTCCACTTCCTACTGCACCATTTGATTATCCGGGATAAGATGAAATTATGGAGACTCGAACGGATAAAAATCCAAACGAAAGTGTTCGAGATCTCACCCTTCGAAAACAACATATACTATCTCAAAATCAAAAACTTTTGGCTAAGAGAATTGATAACTTTGAAACATCATGTGCTACACGCCTAGCCACAGTTGAAGAATCCCTTTCAACCGTCTTGTTGGTTCTTAAAGAAGTACTACAACGGGTTTGCGGTCCAACACCGCCTTCTAAAGATTGGCCAATCCGAGTATCTTCTCCACCCGCAAAACATTCCAAACTCTCTGAGGATGAACCTCACAAGAAAGCTTTGACATCTCCTACAAAGACTAGCACTTCTAAAAAAGAAGAACCAGAGGAAGATGATCAAAATAAAGCTTCTCCAAAGGAATCATAGATTTTGGGAATCATAGATATTTTTTGGGATATCAACTTTTTGTACAAATGACAAAATCTATGTATATAATCATATTTCGACTTATTAATGAAATTTCCTTTTTTGTTTGACGATTGGCTTCAATTTTATAATTCTTTTCGATAATGCCAAAGGGGGAGAAATATAAGTATAATCATAAAACATTGAAAATAAGCACATGTTCAGAGGGAGATTTATAATCTATATATAACTACATTGAATAGTTGTCATCATCAAAAAGGGGGAGATTGTTAGGAAATCAATTCTATGGTTTCGATGGTAACAACTATACAATGAAAATCGAATATGCATATATATCTCTATTTATAGGTAATTGTTAAAGTAACATCACCAAAGAGACATGAACAAGACTCAAAATAAGTATCAAGAGGCTACAACTCGATAGAATCAGAAGAGCAATGACACAGACACAAGGAAAGCAACATGCACATGTTCAGACATCTGGGTGCACTAGCCAGACGTTTGATTGAATCCTTTGGTTTGCAAATCATATAGAATCATACGTCTGGCCAATGTACTCAGACGTCTAAAAAGCAACCATATATAAAAAATATATAAAAGCCAGACGTCTGAAACATTTTCCAAACGTCTGATTTTGAACTCAGTTGTATATATTCAAAGAACCACTATCACAATTAAAAAGACACTTTCACTCCTCTTCGCTGCAACACTTCATCACCATCAGGAGCGACCATACAACACTTATTAATAGATACAACCACTCAAGGAATCTCTATACTACTATAAATAACATCAAAGAGAAGACTTCACCTTACTTACTTATGCTCTTTACTCTTATTCTCTGATTTATACTTGATCTCTAGCAATCGAATACCTGTATTTTAATCTTCCACATATTCAGAACTCTTCATTTAATATTCTCTAGATATATACATTGGAAGCATTTGTAATTAATAGTCAATATCTGTTTTATGTAACACACACTTGACAAGAACAAGCTTTTGTAACCAAGCCTATTCCTCCGGGGGAAGTGAGGGTGTTTGATAGTTGAATTCCGAAGAGGAGCTTCGGGACTGGATGTAGGACGGGCGGTCCGAACCAGTATAAAATCCTGGTGTGATTATTTCCATTTACTTTTCTATTATCATCTATCATGTTTATATTAGATACATTATAAAGTTAGTCACTTATATACTTGCATATATATACATATATATACACGCACACACACTACACGATCCACTCATATAGAATTATAATTTTTAAACCTAATAAAATCTATTAATCTATTTTAAATCTATTTAAATCATTTTAAATCTAAATAAATAAAATTTAAATCTATTCAAACTATTTTTACTATTTAAACCATTTTAATCTATTTTTAAACTATTTTTAAAACTATATAAACTATTTACAATTACCTAAACTATTTTCTAAAATTTCAGACTTTGTAAAGTTGAAGTATTTCTATCTAAATCCATGATGATGATACAATCTAAATTTGAATTTGAAATTTATACATTTTATGAAATGACATATTTGAGTAAATATGATTTTTGGAAAGTGATATGATTTGGAAGTAAATATGATTTTGAAAGTAAATATAGTTTGAAGTGAATATGATTTTGAAAGAGATATGATGCAACGACCTAGAATTTCTGTCATTTGAAATTCGTATATTTGATTGATTTTAAATATTCACAAGTAAATTTTATAAAATGAATAACTTATATTTCGAATATTTGGATTTAATTGGATAATTTAATTGTTAATTTAATGTATGAAATTGCAGGAAAAATTGGAAATTGAATTGAATGTTAATAAAAATGATTTATAAAGTTGTATTAGATTATATGTGAATTAGGATAATGTTACAGAACTTTTAAAATTGAATTAAAAGTTGAATTGTAGAAATTGAATATTTTAATATTTAATTGACATGTAAAAATAACCATTTTTAATACAGTCTCGGAATTCGACGAAACAACTTTCATCGGATCTGTAATGTTATATTATTGTAAGATTTCAAATTTCGTGTAAATCGAATTTACCATTTGTCCAAGGCAAGCTAAAACACGTAGAAATCGGTTTAAGCGAATTTTAAATTCAAATAGTCGATTCAAAAATCTATCTTTCATATGTTATCGAATTCGCTCTCGATATATATTCCATTGCGTTCAGAATAGGGGTAAAACATTATAAATGCTAGGCAGCATGCTTCGTTTCGAGTACGAAAAATTTGGCGATGAATAGTGTCACGAAATTTTCTATAAAAGGCTTTAGTTTTTCACCGTTTTCACAAATCTAGGTTTAGAAACCCTAGCCGCCATTTAACCTTCCATGGCTAGAAATTTGTTTCCTTTTCCCTTTGATTTCTTCAAATCCGTCAATCGATTCGAAAAATGTTCAACTTCAAAGTTGTAGAGGGTAACAAGATCGTTCAATCCAACAGTTATGATCTAAATCGGAGCAACATGGAGAGAGCTAGGAGGCCGCGTTACCCTAGGGTTCATGCATGAAATTCCATGTGGATATACAGCCGAGTTCTACAAGGCTCTGGCTGAGCATGGAGTAGGCAACGTGCTTTGAGGTGGTGGCCTCTGATCGACGTCAGATTGAGCGATGGTGGCGCGTTAATTCATGCAAATATGGTGGCTTTGGGTTCTTTGAACATGGAATGAATGAAGGGGGAGAAGAAAGAATTTTCATCCAAGATCTGGCTTTGCAAATCTAATGGCCTAGATTAGGTTATAAAAATTAAAATATATATCGTTTTCGTATGAGGTCCATTTTGCATGAAATGAATTGCATTGGGTCCGTATTGACGAGCACTACCTTTTAGAGTTGGATGGAATTTATTTGAGCTAGTGAAAATTTTGGTTGAAATTGAACGCTTGTTTAATTTTAATCGGAATAAATCATTATCGCAACGACTACCATCAATGTGAGTACAACTCACTCTTTCTGACTCACTAATATTTGTATATAAGTGGGAATAAATTTTATTTGTGATGATTGATGACTGTTTGGATGATACATGTTATATTGATTGGTATTTGGATATATTCCTGCCTAGTGGAGCAGATGACCATATACGTTCCCATGTATGAGTGGATGACCCTTTGTACGCGCGTCTATCTTGAAGCGGACAATGTACACATATTCTAATATATATATATATATATATATATATATATATATATATATTTGTTGCAGATGATATGTTGGAGGGATCCAACTGGATTCCTCACTAGTATTGATCTATTTACAGATATTGTGATATATGTCGTTATCATATGATATATGATGTTTGAATGTCGTGGTTGATGTATTTAGTGTTGTTGCAGCATTGGGCCTATTTTTGGTTGCAATAACCCAGGATTTTTAGATATTTGAAATTGGAATATTTAATTGACTTTAAATATTTCGAATTTAGTTTAACTTGAATTTCAAATACCACTTTAAATTTATTGAATTTAATAATTGGAAATTGGGTAAAATAGGAAATCTAGAGTTTCAAGCTTGTTAAAAAATATTTTAAAGGTATATAAAATTTATAATGATGATACTGAAGATAATTGAAGTGTTAAAAATGAAATTTAAAGGTGATTTGTTTAGTTTAAAAGATATATCGTTTAAATTGACATTTAAAAATGGCCTTCTAAGGCACAGTCTTGGAATTTGACGAAAATAGTGCAATTGGATCCGTAATAGTGTTTCATTATTGGATTTCAAATTTCGTTGTGTTTGAAGTTGACGTGTGATCGTACGGTAGATAAACGCACTGAAATTTTATATCAGAATTCAATATAATAGCTGAGACCAAAAAGCTTTCTTCTCCATACGATCGAGCTAGGCCTCGAAACCTTTTCCATTGCATTCGGAATAGGGGTATAACATTATATACGCCTAGCGGCACGCCTCGATAGGAGGTCGGTATTGCTCGATTTTGGGACGTTTGAATTCAAATTAAAATTGTATATTGTTACCAGTCAAAAATAAATCACCGTATCTTATGATTCAACATGTATCTTGCCTTTTCAAGCAAGTGTTCTTCCTAAAGACATGCGTCCTTTTTTTAAAAAAAAAGGAAAAAGAGAAGAAAGAACAGTCGAGCATTTTAAAAACTAAATGAATCTTCCCTCTTCCTCCAGTTCAAGGTCGCCTTTCCCCAAATTTCTCGTCTCTTCCAAAATCGTATTCGAAGCAATAAATAAAAAAATGAAATGATGAATGAAATCTCATTCAACTCAAATTGAATTGAGGGCGTAACTGAATCGAGACCTTTCCCTTTACGATCCTATTCAACTCGAGCGTGGCTCCCCGTACGGCGCGGTCGAGAGGCAGAGAGCACAAAGGGCTATCGAGGTTGCAGGTGGAAGTCGCGGGGTTGGTGGAGGAGGGGGCATCGTGATGATGGTTTGCCTGGAGCTCGAATTCGAGGTTGTCTTGGGATCCGACCGTGTGTCGTTCGAAGATTTTAAAGGGGCAGACGATGCACCGCATTCGCTGTTGCCATTCGAAGGCTGTAGTGGGCGCAAAGATGTGGAACAACAGGCAATTATGTGAGGCGTGCGTACGAGTTATTGAAGGAGGGGCAATTATAACAGGCAATTCTTTCCAAAATTTCTTTAAACAATTCTTTCAATTTATATCAAAATATCAATATCAGAAAATACTTATAAACAATATTATAATATTCCAAAATCCTTTGAAAGCAAATTCTCCAAAATCCTGAAACTAAGTTCTAAAATTTCCAATTTTCATTTATTTTATTTTCAACCTTATTTCCACTATTATTTTTGAATTTCATTACCTACAACCAATATATTGCAACCAAATATATATATATATATATATATGTATGTATATATATATCTTATTTATAAAATTTATTTTATATATCGAAAATATAATAGGCAAAATTATTTCATTCACCTATATTAAAAACAAATATTATGTCGGTCTGTCCTATTAAGTGTTTAGAAATCCCTATTGATGTCATAGCGTCCCATGCACCGACCAGAATTTATAAATACAAAACTGAATAGATTAACACAATATTAAAACCTTTTTATAGCACTAACAAATACGCTCTCTCATATATATACACTCAGTGACTCATCATAGGGTATTACTACCCTATAAATAAAGAGTCAGACCCCACAAAGCTAAGGTTCATCGCTAAACCAAAGCTCTGATACCAGATGTAACATCCCGCCTTTTCGTACGCTTTAAATCGACGATAAACCATACACGTCAAACTTAAACCATATAGAAGGGCGGATTGTTATGGGGTAAATAAGAAAAAGGAGAGAAAGAAAAATAAACAAAGTAGATTCTTGCAGCGGAACGATAAAATATGATAATCAGATATACAGTTCATGAAGCTGTTTTACATGATATTCGATTATACTTATATAATACATATCAGAGTTACACATACCAGAGAAAAATCAATAACAATGCAATGGAACAGTGAGAATGCAGTGAAATATAATAATAAATAGTAATACAAATCTTCGTCTTTGTCCTCCAGAAGAAAATCTTCAAATCCTGAAATGCTCGAACTGACTCGAGCGAATTGAAAAGACAAAACACTCGAGTCAGAACTAAAAGATCTTATGTAAGTTAAATCAACAGGAGAAAAGATGAGTGGAACGGCGTCAGATATGTTTACGGGATTTGACATCTCCTACCCAATGTCTAACATGAGTGCAGTAACTTAAGAGAGGCTCGGTATACACATCTCCTAAGGATCCGTTAAACTATTTACTATATAGTAATATTTCGCTATTATAATAATGTCTATAGTAAAATAAACTTACTTTTAAATAGCGTTAAGGGGTTACCCATATAGCCCTTACCACATAATAGTCCCAGTAGTCCATCTAGTATCAACTCATCTCCAGATCGAGAGACTACCCTAAATACTCCACGGGTTACGGAAGAAAAACAAACTCGTACAAGGCGCGCTAGGGTAGGTGACACGGCACAAAAGGCAATGTCAGGGTAGATATACCAATTACGCACACAGGCTGGTGTTAACGCGTAGCGCGCAGCTACCGCCCACCTCGAGCCACACCCCCAAATCAAAAATCAAAAGTAGCCACCGAATGAATCCAAAAGTAAGAGTATAATATCGAAGGGATGTGTCCGATAAGAGGGGCTACCTCCTTGGCCTGAGATCGCTCCTGTTTTAGCCACCTTATGCCAACTCATGGGAGTCGGGTCCACGTATATACCTTAATAGAACGTCGCCACCATCCTACTTCATACTGGAATCTCCACCGCGTACACGGTTGTTAAAGTGGTTTTCAAAGTTGGCAGAGAGCATGACAACTTCCGATCCCGGTCCCTTCAACAACCAAATGTTATTATAATACCGTGGTAAGTTTCAAAATAATTTACACTTCAAAGCCAGAATATAATATTCATTTCAAAACCATTTAAATACGATATCATTTTCGTTTTAAAACCAAATCAATATGACATCATTTTAAAATCACAGTATTTCAAAGTTATAAAATTTCGAAACCAAAGACTTAAAACTATACACTTCCAAAACATAATACTTTGAAATTAATAACCTTGAAACATAACTTCACCCTTACATGGTTTAAATATTAAAATATTTTATAACACAAACTAGCTTCTTAAATTTCACAAATCAATTCCAAAACAACCAGAATTTCTAAATTTTAAATTTAATATATTTCAAAGCTTAAATATTCAATATTTCAAAACTAAATTTTATAATTCGTATATATACCAATTTCACTTTTACTATTATTTCGTTTTGAAATATTTGCTTACTAAATCCAATATCCTTTAAATAAAACTTCAAATTTCAATAACTGAATATTCCTCAATTTATTCACTTAAACCATCTTAAACCCGTATTAAGTTATAAAACCATATTCTTTTAAAATCTCAATTTCAATAAGTTCCAATTGGATTCTTATTAAATATAATTCTTAATTAGATAAAATCTCAAATCAAATTCAAAACTATCTTCTCATCCTTGATTTATAAAAATCAATATAAACTCTATATTAAAATATAACTTAAGTAAATACTTATCCATTCTTATATTTTATTAAAATCAAACATTATTATTAAACTTATTTTATACTTTAAACAAATTTTATTCATAGCTTAAACCAAGAATTTAACTATATATAAAAGAACATTTATAAAATATTCAAATCAATATCTCAAAAATCGTATACTTCTTTATAAACCATAGAAATCCTTTCAAAATATTTTTATATATATAGACCGCAGTTCTGTACATAATTTTCTATCCTATGGTCAAGTGATACGGATATTTATCATTTCAATCCGTAATTTAAAATAAAATACAGTTATATATCATTCCAAACCGCAATCCCCAAAAATAAAAAAGTTCATAAAAATTTGCAGTTTATAACAATAAAAAATACAGCATCCTTTCACCGAGTATTAATCATCAACCATTTATCCCAATCATTATCCAATTCAAACAATAATATCAATATATAACAGATAATAAACAACAGGTATTTACTGAAAGTTTATTTTAATAATAATTTAATTAACAATTTAACTGGCAGTTTATATGCGAAAATAAATTAAATAACACTTTAATCCAATAAATCCAAATATAATAGAGATGATGATTAAAATACGCCAAACAGTCACAAATGAATTTCTAATCACATCAAAAATTAATTTAACAAACATAAGAAATTTTAGAAGTTGTGAATGGGTTAAAACACTCACCTTTTGAATTTAAATTGTATTTAAATCCAATTTAAACCCAAAATTCAAACAGCCTTAGATTTCGTCCGAACCAGCGCCAAAGTCCGGAATTTAGATACTATCCTAATAAAAGAATCAACGCGTAAAACAGATTTCGTACGAGAAAGTTATTGCAATTAGAAGATTTAACGGTAAAATATAAAACAAATAAAACATAAAGTTAAACATGATACCACACCAGAGCACCACATCATCGTCCCCTTCCTCTAGCAACCAAACGCACGCGCACAAGAACAAACGAACCAAAATTCGATCGTTGGCAGAGCATCACGTGCCAAGCCTACGCAGCGCCTACCGCCGCGACACCTTCCGAGGCCACCTCCACCTTTCTCCACGACGCCGACCACCCAGGGCAAATCACGACCCTCAAAATCACCTAGCCGTCGTCGGCGAAACCTAGCCCTAATTGAATTAATTTGCTCGATCCAGCCGTTAATTCATCAAACGAACACCAGCATTGAGAAGCACTCGTCGATCTCTACGCGATGGTATCAACGATTTGTCGATCAGCTGCAGTTGATCGCGACGCAAAAGAACGGCCGAAAATAAACCTTCATTTCTGGTCAATTGGTGTTTCAAATGCAAAAACGAACTGCAGATCTGAGATGCGTGCATTGAGAGCTTTGATATATAATTTTTCTGAATTTTTTGAGGAGTTTGAAATTTTGGCTTTGATTTGGAATTGCATTTGGGAATTAATATTTGTAGCCATTGAAAAGAGGAGCTAATAGAATGTACAAAAATGAGGAATAGAGGTAGGCTAGGGTTAATAACAGGGTTTCTGTAGACAAACTGCAATTAGAATGAACCGGATCGATTGGATATACGCGTTGAACGATAAAATGGCCCGAAAAGCCCGTTCTGACTCCGGAACGAAATTGGGTCAACCCATATACCAAAATAGAGGTTTTTAAATATTTTAAACGTGACGGAACAGGTTTCACGTCCACATTCCATCGTATGAAGAAGTTCTGAAAAAATCAAGTTATTTCAAATTAATTTCAATTGATTTCAATTAATCGATTTCAAGGCGTTTCAAGCCCATACGATCAAACGACAAGTCCGATCGATACGAAACTTGAAATCCTACAATAATTCACTGTTACGGATCCGATGAAAATGGTTTCGTCGAAATCCGAGTCAATGGCCAAAATGGTTATTTTTACATCAATTAAATAAATTTAAAATAAATTAATTAAATCAAATCTTAAATTTCAATTCTATAATTGACAATTTTTATCACTTTTATATTTCTTAAACATTTACACAAATTTAAACAAATTTAACTATCGGTTTAAAATTGATTAATTCCTCAATTCGTTAAATTCAAAAATCATAAATTAAATTTTCAGTAATTCTATTTAATTTACTTTTCATTCTATTATTCAATTTATTATTATCAAACGGATGAGATTAACATTGGATTAAAAATCCATTACATTAATATTCTCATATTTCATCTAAATTTCTATTAACGTAATAATTAGATGTTAAATTTCATTTATTTGCAATTAATCCAATTATTGAATTTTACACTTCAATTAAATTAATAAATCTTGCTTTCTATTCTTTAAATCAACCAATTGTCTTTTTATAAATAGAATTAGCATTATTTCCAATTATTTCCTTAATTTATACTAATATAACCTTGAATTGAGATTCATTGCAATTGATTACAAACTTGATTTAATGGACTAAATACATGATTACTTTATAATGATTGTTGCCACTAACCCTTAATCATATTTATATAAGTTATCATTTCCAAACAATTACATATAGAACATTGACTTTATTCAATCACTATTTATTCATTATTAATTCATTGATTAATTCAATATTTACATCTATTTATTCATTATTAATTCATTGATTAATTCAATATTTACATTTATTTTTCTTATATTAATTTATTATCAAATATTACTATTTAAAATCAATTACAACCCAAATAGTTGTTTCAATCAATTGGGATTGCATTGAATTAATTATTTATTAGCTTACATCAACATTATTACCTTTAATTGCAAATTGATTACCAATTTTATTCAACACCTTAAATAACTAACATATATTAATTCAATACTTACATTTGTTTACATATGTTTCATTTATAACGAATTATATTATTCCCACTATTTCACTTGATTTGAATTCCATTCTATTTATTATTTTTATTAATAATTCACTAATTTTTATTTTCCAAATTAATAAATTTCAAAAATTTTATTAAATTAAGAATTTTAATTATCGAAAATTTATGGGTCGTTACACTCTCCCCGACTCAAAACTTTTCTCCTCGAAAAGGAAAAAGAAGGGAAAAGAAGAATTAAGAAATCAATATGTCCTACTTAAAATATTAAATTTATAAACAAATAAATAAAGTTTGGAAACCCTTTTTAAAATTTTCTAAGTCCAAAATTTACGGAAAATTTCGGCAGAGTCTCCTTTGTACAGAGAGGCTCGGAAGAAAATATAATATCAAATATAACGATATACAACATATAATTTCCAAATTAATATATATCCCAACACGAAAAAACAATATAATAGCGCTATAAACCGTAATCCGAAAACATACCTATTTGTCGGGCAATTAATGCTTATTTTATGAAACCAAAAGTAGTAGCAATTGCTTCCATAACCTGTATTTCACTTATATAATCTAAAAGAGTTAATAATTATATAAAATGAAATATTTAAAGTGGTTTCAACCATAAACAAAAAAATCAATACAAATATCAATCACTTGCAATAAGGCATACGGCCATCACATAGAATCAACACAAATCAATCATTCCTTCATATCAAACAAAACAAATAGTTATTCCGTTTCAAAAACTTTAAATTGTACAGAATGAAAAATAACTACTAAATGCACCATTTACTCAACAATCTTAGATGGAACTAATATATTATTCTTTCACCCAAACAAATTTATAAAGTATCTTTGCCCAAATAGCTATAAGTCAAGCAAGCAACAATTTCAAACAATAGATCAATTTTATTCTTATTAATTTCATTCATATAATAATTTATCTTTTTAATTTACATTTTTTTATCTTACAGTTTCATTTACTTTTATTCATTTCTAATAAAATCTCATTTCACTTATTTATATCATGAAATTTCCTTTTATTATAATACATTCATTTATTCACTACTTAATTCCATTTACTTAAGTTTATCATCTTTTATTTATACTACTTATCTTTCTATTATATTTAACTATAGTAACATTTCAATTATAATTTTAAGTTTATAACAACCACAACATCCAATTCTCATTTATTAAAGAATTTCATTGAATACTTTCATTTTTCAAATTTTTACTTAATAATATTCTATTGCATTTTCTTATTAAATATTGTGACTTCTATTATTTGGTAAGTTATATATATATATATATATATATATATATATATATATATATGCTTTTAAGAATGCAATTGAAATTTATACAATTTATCTTGTTTCTTTAAATTAATTTAATATCCAATAGTCATATCCTTCGTTTTATAGGTTACAACTTCAACTTGCTTTTTAATTCCAATTATTATTAGCATTAAATTTCTTATTTCATCTAGAGGTTTCAATTATTAGTTAAATTCAATTTCACTACACTGATTGAAACTGTTAATTAACGGAAAATTAAGAACTAGATACCGGGTTAAATTTCAAATCATTTTAAAATAATAGATAAATATATACTTACAACTTATATATCCAATTATATTTAAAACAACTTAAAATTTATATTTGTTTAGCAAAATAACTCTGCAGTAAAACTACTACTGTGGCCTTCCCACTTCGAAACTCGAAAATGAATGTCGATGATGCGTGCACTCATCACCGAAATTATTTCCCAATGATAGAGAGGGGAGTACAAGTTATTTCTTTCCAAAAATTTTTTAAACAATTCTTTCAATTTATATCGGAATATCAATATCAGAAAATACTTATAAACAATATTATTATATTCTAAATCCATTGAAAGCAAATTTTCCAAAATCCTGGAACTAAGTTCTAAAATTTCCAATTTTCATTTATTTTATTTTCAATCTTATTTCCACTATTATTTATGAATTTCATTACCTAACAACCAATATATTGCAACCAAATACATATATCTTATTTATAAAATTTATTTTACATATAGAAGATATAATAGGCAAAATTATTTCATTCACCTATATTAAAAACAAATATTATGTCGGCCTGTCCTATTAAGTGTTTAGAAATCCTTATTGATGTCATAGCGTCCCATGCACCAACCATAATTTATAAATACAAAACTGAACAGATTAACATAATATTAAAACCTTTTTATAGCACTAACAAATATGCTCTCTCATATATATACACTCTGAGACTCATCATAGGGTATTACTACCCTATAAATAAAGAGTCAGACCCCACAAAGGTGAGGTTTATCGCTAAACCAAAGCTCTGATACCAGATGTAACGTCCCGCCTTTTCGTACGCTTTAAATCGACGATAAACCATACACGTCAAACTTAAACCATATAGAAGGGCGGATTGTTATGGGGTAAATAAGAAAAAGGAGAGAAAGAAAAATAAACAAAGTAGATTCTTGCAGCGGAACGATAAAATATGATAATCAGATATACAGTTCATGAAGCTGTTTTACATGATATTCGATTATACTTATATAATACATATCAGAGTTACACATACCAGAGAAAAATCAATAACAATGCAACGGAACAGTGAGAACGCAGTGAAATACAATAATAAATAGTAATACAAATCTTCGTCTTCGTCCTCTAGAATAAAATCTTCAAATCCTGAAATGCTTGGACTGACCCGAGCGAATTGAATAGACAAAACACTTGAGTCAGAACTAAAAGATCTTATGTAAGTTAAATCAACAGGAATAAATATGAGTGGAACGGCGTCAGAGATGTTTACGAGATTTGACATATCCTATCCAGTGTCTAACGTGAGTGCAATAACTTAAGAGATGCTCGGGATTCACATCTCCTAAGGATCCGTTATACTATTTATTATATAGTAATATTTCGCTATTATAATAATGTCTATAGTAAAATAAACTTACTTTTAAATAGCGTTAAGGGGTTACCCATATAGCCCTTACCACATAATAGTCCCAGTAATCCATCCAGTATCAGCGCATCTCCGATCGAGAGACTACCCTAAATACTCCACAGGCTACTGGAGAAAAACGAACTCGTACAAGGCGCGCTAGGGTAGGTGACACGGCACACAAGGCAATGTAAGGGTGGATATACCTGTTGCACACACGGGATGGTGGTAACGTGTAGCGCGTAGCTACCGCCCACCTCGAACCACATCCCCAAATCAAAAATCAAAATTGGCCACCGAATCAATCCAAAAGTCAGAGTATAATATCGAAGGGATGTGTCCGATAAGTGGGGCTACCTCCTTGGCCCGAGATCGCTCCTGTTTTAACCACCTTATGCCAACTCATGGGAGTCGGGTCCACGTATATACCTTAATAGAACGTCACCACCATCCTACTTCATTCTGGAATCTCCACCGCGTATACGGTTGTTAAAGTGGTTTTCGGAGTTGGCAGAGAGTATGACAACTTCCGATCCAGGTCCCTTCAACAATCAAACGTTATTGTAACACCGCTATCATTTCAAAATAATTTATACTTCAAAGCCAAAATATAAAATTCATTTCAAAACCATATAAATACGATATCATTTTCATTTTAAAACCAAATCAATATGATATTATTTTAAAATCATAGTATTTCAAAGTTATAAAATTTCGAAACCAAATACTTAAAACTATACACTTCCAAAACGTAATACTTTGAAATTAATAACCTTGAAGCATAACTTCACCCTTACATGATTTAAGTATTAAAATATTTTATAAAACAAACTACTTCTTAAATTTCGCAAATCAATTCCAAAACTACTCGAATTTCTAAATTTTAAATTTAATATATTTCAAAGATTAAATATTCAATATTTCAAAACTAAATTTTATAATTCATATATATACCAATTTCACTTTTACTATTATTTAGTTTTGTAATATTTTCTTACTAAATCCAATATCCTTTAAATAAAACTTCAAATTTCGATAACTGAATATTCCTCAATTTATTCACTTAAACCATCTTAAACCCGAATTAAGTTATAAAACCATATTCTTTCAAAATCTCAATTTCAAAAAGTTCCAGTTGGATTCTTATTAAATATAATTCTTAATTAGATAAAATCTCAAAATAGTTTCAAAACTATCTTCCCATCCTTGATTTATAAAAATCAATATAAACTCTATATTAAAATATAATTTAAGTAAATACTTATCCATCTTATATTTAAATAAAATCAAACTTCATTATTAAACTTATTATATACTTTAAACAAATTTTATTCATAGCTTAAACCAAGAATTTAACTATATATAAAAGAACATTTATAAAATATGCAAATCAATATCTCAAAAGTCATATATTTCTTTACA
The DNA here is from genome assembly GCA_030765085.1 of Allium cepa. Classification (NCBI taxonomy): domain Eukaryota; kingdom Viridiplantae; phylum Streptophyta; class Magnoliopsida; order Asparagales; family Amaryllidaceae; genus Allium; species Allium cepa. Next base: position 451,352,545 of record CM060931.1, read on the forward strand.
AACCATAGAAATCCTTTCAAAAGATTTTTATATATATAGACCACAGTGTCTGTATATAATTTTCTATCCTATGGTCAAGTGATACGGATAATTATCATTTCAATCCGTAATTTAAAATAAACTACGGTTATATATCATTTCAAACCGCAATCCTGAAAAATAAAAAATGCATACAAATTTGCAGTTTATAGCAATATAAAATACAGCATCTATTCATCCAATATCAATCATCAACTGTTTATCCCAATCATCATCCAATTCAAACAATAATATCAATATATAACAGATAATAAACAACAGGTATTTACTGGCATTTTATTTTTAGTAATAATTTAATTAACAATTTAACTGGCAGTTTATACACAAAAATAAATTAAATAACACTTTAATCCAATAAATCCAAATTTAACTGAGATGATGATTTAAATACACCAAACGGTCATAAATGAACTTATAATCACATCAAAAATTAATTTAATAAACATTAGAAATTTTAGAAGTTGTGAGTGGGTTAAAACACTCACATTTTGAATTTAAATTGTGTTTAAATCCAATTTAAACCCAAAATTCAAACAGCCTCTGATTTCGTCCTAACTAGCGTCAAAATGTCCGGAATTCAAATACGATCCTAATAAAAAAAACTGCACGTAAAATGAATTTCGTACGAGAAAGTTATTGCAATTAGAAGATCTAACGGTAAATAAAACAAATAAAAATAAAATAAAGTTAAACATGATACCACACCAAAGCGCCACGTCATTGTCCCCCTTCCTCCCACAACCAAACGCATGCACATAAGAACAAACGAATCAAAATTCGACCATTGACCGAGCATCACGCGCCGAGCCTACGCAGCGCCTACCGCCGCAACACCTCTCGAGGCCACCTCCACCTTTCTCCACGACACCGACCACCCAGGGCAAACCATGACCCTCAAAATCAAGCAGCCGCCCGGCTAAACCGAGCCCTGATTTAATTAATTTGCTCGATCTAGCCATTAATTCATCAAACGAACACCAGCGATGAGAAGCACTCGCCGATCTCTACGCGGTGGTATCAACGATTTGTCGATCAATTGCAGTTAATCGCGACGCAAAAGAACGGTCGAAAATAAACTTTCAATTTCTGGATAATTGGTGATTCAAATGCAAAAACGAACTGCAGATCTGAGATGCGTACACCGAGAGCTTCGATATATAATTTTTCTGAATTTTTTTAAGGAGTTTGAAATTTTGGCTTTGGATTTGATTTGGAATTGTATTTGGGAATTAGGGTTTGCAGCCATCGGAAAGAAGAGCTAATGGAACGTACAAAAATGAGGAATAGAGGTAGGCTAGGGTTAATAACAGGGTATTTATAGACAAACTGAAATTAGAATGGATGGGATCGATTGGATATAAGCGTTGAACAATAAAATAGCCCGAAAAGCCCATTTTGACTCTGAAACAAAATTGGGTCAACCCATATACCAAAATAGATGTTTTTAAATATTTTAAACGCAATGCAACAGGTTTCACGTCCAAATTCCATCGTATGAAGAAGTTATGACAAAATAAAATTATTTCAAATTAATTTCAATTGATTTCAATTAATCGATTTTAAGGCGTTTCAAGCCCATACGATCAAACGACAAGTCCGATCGATACGAAACTTAAAATCCTCCAATAATTCACCGTTACGGATCTGAAGTAACTGGTTTCGTCGAAATCCGAATCAATGGCCAAAATGGCTATTTTTTTCATCAATTAAATAAATTAGTTAAATCAAATCTTAAATTTCAATTCTATAATTGACAATTTTTATCACTTTTATATTTCTTAAACATTTACACAAATTTAAACAAATTTAACTGTCATTTTAAAATAGATTAATTCCTCAATTTCATTAAATTCAAAAATCATAAATTAAATTTTCAGTGATTCTATTTAATTTATTATTCAATTTATTCTTATCAAACGGATGAGATTAACATTGGATTAAAAATCCATTACATTAATATTCTCATATTTCATCTAAATTTCTATTAACGTAATAATTAAATGTTAAATTTCATTTATTTGCAATTAATTCAATTATTTAATTTTACACTTCAATTAAATTAATAAATCTTGCTTTCTATTCTTTAAATCAACCAATTGTCATTTTATAATAGAATTGGCATTATTTCCAATTATTTCCTTAATTTATACTAATATAACCTTGAATTGAGATTCATTGCAATTGATTACAAACTTGATTTAATGGACTAAATAAATGATTACTTTATAATGATTGTTGCCACTAACCCTTAATCTTATTTATATAAGTTATCATTTCCAAACAATTACATACAGAACATTGACTTTATTCAATCACTATTTATTCATTATTAATTCATTGATTAATTCAATATTTACATCTATTTATTCATTATTAATTCATTGATTAATTCAATATTTAAATTTATTTTTCTTATATTAATTTATTACCAAACATTTCTATTTGAAATCAATTACAAGCCAAATAGTTGTTTCAATCAATTGGGATTCCATTTAATTAATTATTTATTAGCTTACATCAACATTATTACCTTTAATTGCAAATTGATTACCAATTTTATTCAAAACCCTTAATAACTAGCATATATTAATTCAATACTTACATTTGTTTACCTATGTTTCATTTATAACAAATTATATTATTCCCATTATTTTAATTAATTTGAATTCCATTCTAGTTATTATTTTTATTAATAATTCACTAATTTTTATTTTCCAAATTAATAAATTTCAAAAATCTTATTAAATTAACAATTTTAATTATAGAAAATTTATGGGTTGTTACATATAGAGAGACAAGCTGGTTTGGTTTGGGTCACATAAAATCAAAGGTGAGTTAATCTCACTCATTTGGATTACCATTTAAATTTAAATAGTTAAATTAAAATTATTGGTTGAATGATTGAATTGACTCGATGTGACATTATATATAATAGAGTGTGTGTGTGTGTGTGTATTGGAGTGATTGATTTCCATATTATATAGCGGATGAGACCCTATGCGCCCCGCATAATAGCGGATGACCTTATATACTGCGATATCTTCCTCGAAGTGGGATTGGTGTTTTTATATTATGCTAACATCTGTGGATGCAATGTAACGCCCCGGTAATTTTCGACTTCCGAAAATCCGACATCGACACTCACTTTGTCGACTGCCGAGAATTCGAAGGCCAAAAACCGGAATGTTATGGGTTTTAAAAAGAATTTAAGAAAAGAAAAAGAGAGAAAAGATAGAAAATAGAGAGGAAAGAAGATAGACGATTTTTAGAAAACAGAGAATTTTTAAAATAGAAGGAAAAGAGAATAGAGAACATTTTGAAAACATAGAAGAAAAGAGAATAGAACGGAACAGAAAACAACAGAACTACAACTGAACAACATCAGAATCTCACAATTCGCAGCGGAACAACATATAATAATAAATGAATAATCTTTAAACAAAGGACTATATCAGTTATTACATTATCATCATATTACATCACATCATATCATCAGAGTGTACAACAACATACATCAACAAACAGCGGAAAAAGAAATACTATATAAACTAGTAATACGCCATGCCATCCAGCTTGCCTCCAGCAACTCCAGGATATCCTGAATATCCTGATAAACCTAACTCTTAACTGCCCGTGTGGAAATTGGTGGGCACCCAGAGTTTAGGAAGGAAAACAATAAACTCCGAGTCAGTCATGTGACTGGTGTGAGAACTCAAAACAGTTTATTTATCTTTAAAATCAAAATAGAGGAATATTTTTAAATCAATTCGCAATGCTTTTAAAAATGAGACTACCATAAGGCCTCCCGCACACACACACAATGCAAACGCAGAATCGGAGGAGATTTCTCCTTATGATAGCCAAAGATGCTTGATACGCATTTAAAATAACATTTGATATTATTATTAGTGCATAGTGTATAACAAATTCATTTCGAAAGTAGAATATAAATCTTAGCCAACATACGACCATTATCGTATGCCTACTATAGCTACTATCCAAACAGTGGTGACCACCATAAGTGAATAGCAGGTTCTACAACTAATACCGTACAAGATCGTATTGTTTCTTTGGATTTCCAACAAATGGTCAGGCCAAGGAACTTCCCATTGCCACATGAGAATGCCTCTGGATGGACATCCCCGAGAACCAAACCGGATCTCTACCAACACAAGGCTGGGTTACTCCTAACTGAGTAACAACTGACCGAATATGCCATCCCCCGGTCCTTTGGGACCTTTATCAACCGAGCGCTCGTAATCAATTCACACAATCATAAAATGTTTTCAACATGAGTAAGTATCTGGGCTCCATACCATGATACCACCCTTTTCCAGAAGGAAATGGACACATCCTAAAGGGTGCTACCCCTCATAACCTTGCTGCTTCTTTCTTGTTTTGACCATTCACGGTGTGTGAGGCTCGACGAAGTCACGTCCACAAAAACATACTTTATACAAAAGCCATGCTTTGGGTCAACACAATGATCACAAGGATAGACGATCAAATAAACGATCCTATCACAAATAATCAACACAATGATCATTTCAGCATCACTCAGCATGTCACATTACCAAACTGGGAATATATCGCTGATAACTTCAACTATATAACCTTTGAGCTCGTACGTCTCAAAGAAGGGTGTTAAGCAAAGAATAAATTCTCCGCCACCAACAGAAATATATTTGAAAGAAATCGGCTTTATATCTCAACTTGTAATGTCAGGCATACAATCCTTACAAGTCTGTTCCGGGATCGAACAAAACCGAAGGCACTTACAAAGAAGTCCTTGCAATCCGGATATCCACAATCCTGATCGGATTCACCATCACATATGGAGAACTCAATACCGGAGCAACTCGGTGCAGAGTCAATCGATAGTTCATCCTATCGCTCTCGCAAATATCCGGTCTTCAACACCGATCTTCAAATGCGATTCACAACGACGTATCACATATTCGGAATGGGTTATACGACCCCATGGTCCTTTCCCGGTTAACCCGAATAGTGAGCGCTTATTCAAAAATAAGTGTGCATTCAAATTCAACCCATTCACATCAAATACCCATTCAAAGGGAAATACTGATAGTCGGTTATTGAACTATCACTGGATATGCACACATCACCAGATTCCAAATAATTTTCCAAATTATTTATTTTCCAAAATATCTTTACTAGATATATAATTTCAACACTTCAAAAATAAATCAATATTTATTTTTAACAAGTTTCACTTTTCACATATAAATTCCATAATGAATTTATATTTCCAAAATATCTATGCATATACGATTTCAATAATTCATTTCGATTTATCTTCAAAAAGATAAATTCTAATATTCACTTCTTATTGGAAAACATTTCCATACTTATTTATTCATAAGTAATTCACAAATCTTTTTATTTTCAACCTTGGAAAATATTCAATATACTTAAATCGAATTAAGTATATAATTCATTCTTTAAGAAAATCATTCTCTTAAACATATTTATTTGGGCCAAAACGAATGTTACGTAAAACATCGTTACGACAACCCAAAATCACTAGTATAGGGATTCGAAATTAAAATAGATATATAAATCCTAATACTACACAAACCATTTCCTTTCGGAAATCATTTACTATAACAACAGTGTTATAGTCCACCATTTCCTTTTATTTCTCGAAAACGTCTATTTCAACAATGAATGATGAAATCTATGGTTTCGAATCTCAACATGTTTAAAAACATCGTTAGGTCGTTTTAATTCCATTTACAACACCAATCCAAAACATTTCCTTTAACGTGTTATTCACTATTCAAAAATGTGAATAAACTTCGTTAACAAATTTCATTCTTTTATTCATTTTAATTCAAAGGATTATTCACTATTCAAAAATGTGAATATAACTCCTTTAATAGGTTTCAACAATTTTCTTATCAAAATAAGCCGTTTGCGAATTTATAAAACTACGTTTATAAATTCCATTTCTATTTAATTATAAAAACTTCCCTTTTTATAAATCTCCTTTATTAACTTATTCGATTTATAACTCGGTTATAAACTACAGGTTCATATTATAAGTTAAACACTTATAATCTATTTGTTTGCAAAACCATTCCATTGAACTTCATAATTATAAATCTTATAACTTATAAGATTCAATTATTTATCCAAATCTTATTACTTTAATAACTTTACAAATTTTATAAACCTACTGTTTATAAAATTCCATTTATAACTTTACCGTTATATAATTCCATGAATTCCATTCATTTACAAAATTCATTTTCACTTCATTCAAACACTTATAAAATCTCATTTTATAATTTCAACGTTTTAATTTACAAATATTCATTTGTAAATCTTTTAATATAAATCAATCTATATTATTCATTAAAACGTCTTAACTCCTTTATAGTTTCACCATTTTGATTTATAAAATAATCAAATTTTATAAATCTTATATTCAAACTTTTAATAATAAACTCAAAAATCCAGTTTAAACTATTTTATAAAATCATTGGTTCATATTTCTCAAAAACCAGCTTTTAACTATATTTCACAAAAACCATAATTTTATAACTTTAAAAATTATAACGTTTATTTATTTATAATGGATCAATTCCAAAAATATAGTATATTTTCAAAAAATCACTTTAAAACCATTTTAAAATCCCAAAATCTGGGTCCAATGATGCTACACACCAAATAGTCAATCACGACTAACAACGATATCATATATCGATATGATAATCCATCAAATATCAAAATATCTGAAATAAAATAAATACTGTTGAGGAATCCAGTTGGATCCCTCCAACCTGTTTCCTGCATCCAAAAACATTAGCACAATACCAATTTCGCTCCAGTACGAAATTATCGCGGTACATGTTTTTAATAAATATTATCCCCTTACTAACGGCGTAATAGGGTCTCATCCGCTAAACAAAAAATGCGGGAAATCAACAACTGCAATATATACATATGCCAATATATATATATATATATTGATATTATATATAATACCAATTTCACTGTTTATGAAATATTCGCGGTATATGTTTTTAATAAATAACATCCGCTTACTAACGGCGTATAATGTCTATTTTAACAATCAATAGATATCAATCATCATTCAAACATGCATTCAAATATTTTAAATCTAACTATTTAAAATAAAATCGAAACCTATTCGATTGAGTGAGAAGTTCTCACCTTGATTTTAATTCCGTTTTAGCGATTTATTTCGAATAAAATTAAACGCGCGTTTAATTTTACCCGAAATTCTCACTAACTCCAAACGACTCCAAACCAACTCCATCGCGTAGTGCTCGTCCATACGATTCCAACGCAACTGAGTTTGCATTTTTTCGACCTCGTATGAAAAAGTTATTGATTTTACAAGATTGCTCGAATTTAAATAAACTAATAACAACATAACTTTAACTATTTTAACCTATGCTTAATCCATGCCGTTAGATCATGATCTAAAGCCCACCGTGCTTCTTCCCTACTCACGAAAATCTACAGGCCGCAACTCAACCCATACACGCAAATTAGGTTTTCGAATTCGAGCCTCCACGACGCATGATAATTCGATCAGGAAACTCCATCATGCTCGCGCCCCCCGGTACCACCCACGCCCAGAGACCGGTCACGCGCGCACCCCCCCCCCCCCCAGTGCCTCGAAATGCGTGCGCAGCTAGGGTCGAACGCAGGCCATTATCCCCCTCCCCGGTGCATCGTTTTAGATCATATCCGTTGAATATATAGAACTCGATACCCACTACAAATCTCCAGTTAGAAGTTCGTCGAATCGTTGCACGGATTTGAAGAATTTTGGGGATGAAGATGGGAGCTTTCTGGCCGTTCAAGATGGGGGTGGCGGCTGCGTGAATGAATTAGGGTTTTAATTTTTTTTTTTTATTTTAGATTTAAGGTGATATTTATAGGGAAAGCAAGCGTAAACACTATTCATCCCGGGAATTCCGAACTCCGATTTAGACGCCGTAACCAGCGTACCTAGGGTTTATCCCGCGTTCCGGACACAATGGAACAGGTTTCGGAAGCTAATTCGGACATCTGTGCGAGTTATGGCTGAAAACGCTCAATTTGAATTAAACCGATTTAAATCGATTTCTAGGCGTTTTAATTTGTACCGGACAAACGGTAAATCCAATTGACTTGAAATTTGAAACTTTACAATAATATCACATTACGGATCCGATGAAACTGGTTTCGTCGAAATCCGAGACTTTTTGAAAAATGGCTATTTTGACTCGCCAAATTTAAATTAAAAACGATTCGATGCGTTTCGAGCTGCCACGATCAAACGATAGCTCCAATTGACACGAAAATTGAAATCCGGTAATAACTAACTATTACGGATCCAATGGAACTGGTTTCGTTCAATTCTGAGACTGTTCAAAAATTGACTATTTTACAGTCGATTATTAAATATTAAAATATTCAATTTTCACAAATTAACTTTTAATTCGATTTTAAAAGTTCTAAAATATTTCTATAACTCCAGTATGATCAAATAAAATTTTCCAAATTATTTACAATCATTTTTAACTCAATTTTCAATTATTTTCATAATTTAACATATTAAATTATTGATTTAATTATCTAATTAAATCCAAAAATTCAAATAAAAATTTATTTGACTTAAAAATTCACTTATTAACATTTAAAATTAATTAAATATTCAAATTTAAATTAATAAAAATTCTGGGTCGTTACAATGCAGGGAAATAGGTTGGAGGGATCCAACTGGATTCCTCAAAACATTGAAATCATAGTCTGTTATATGAATTATTGGTTATCTATAATAGATTATATGGGAAACTGCAAGTAATGAATGCTATGTGTTTTGCTAAATATAATTTGGTAACTGAAGATATCAAAAATATAAAAGATTTGATTTTGAGAGAGAAATTTTAAGTAAAATAAATCAAAATAATGAATTTGGGAGAAGAAATAAAAGTTTGATTTTAAAATCCTATCGAATAAATTCCGTGTATGGGAAAAGAGATTTTTGAATAAATGGGGATAAATGAATTTGAGGACTTAAGTTATATTGTTAAGAATTTAAGAAATTATTTTAAAGTCAAGATTTAAAATATTGGGAAGAAATAAAAGGAGAATTTTGAAATAAAGTATGAAATTGACATTTTCAGTTTTAAATAAAAAGATAATAATAAAGAAGTGAATATGAAATTAATGGGTTTTGAAATAAATTTTAGTAAGTAAAGAAACTTACTTTAAAATCGAGTAAATTTTGGAAATCGATTTGGAAATTGATTCAAGTGTTTGAAACTGTGATTTAAGGAGAATAAGATTATGGAATTTATAAACTGGGTTTATAAAGTGAAATAAGATATTAGTGGATATTTCAAAGTATAAATTCACGGTGGAAATTTATAAAGGAATGGGTAATTTGTTTAAAAATAAATAGTGGTTTATTTTTAAAGGTGTGGAAAGGAAAACTAAATGGGTTTGAGGCATAAATTAAATTGGGATAAATCGAGAAGGAATCATTAACTGATTAAATGGACTATTTGGAATGGAAAGTGTATTTTCCTAAAAAGCCAAGTATGCTTTCAAAGCAGATTTTTAAGTATAAATTAGAAGTTTTAAAGTGGTTTTAAAAGAATGTTTTTGAAGAAATTATTATTTAGTGGTTTTACAATTTTTAAAAGTAAATATTTATTAAGTTAATTATATAAGTAAATTATTTTAAAGGTTTAACTAGTATTATGATTTAAAATATAATTATTTAATGTTTATACCTTATAGAATAATTTTTATTTTAAAATTTGTTTTGGCATAAGTTTTACATGAGAAATTATTATAAAATTCCATAACTAGTATTTTAATAAAGTGTTTTAAGTAGTTTTTATTTTTAAGTGTTTTAAAGTATATATATTTTTGGCTAAAGTGATTTAAATTATTTAAAAATCTAAAGAATTAAGACTTGGTGATTTTCAGTGGAAGTAAAACAATTGGGTGGAAAGTTATTCCGCAAGAGAAAAAGTGATTTGAAAACTATTTTCAAATGGTTAAAATGTAGAAAAATATCTTGCGAAGATACTTTGAAATAAATAATTTAGAAAATTATTAAGGCCTGATAGTTATTTGTGAATGTTATATGATAGTTAAATAACCGACTATCAATATTGGCCAATGCGCTGATTGTTTCGAATGACCGAGATCAGGATTAACTTCTCGAAAACCACTTCAATCTGGTTTGAATGTTTTCGTGAGGAAGACAAGAGCTTTGAGTCGAAGATGGAGCAGTGAAGTGTAAGGGCTAATCGCTACTAATCCTGAGGGTGATTCCAAAATGGATGTAGTAGAAGTAGTGCCTTCGGTTCCGTTCGGACCGAGAACGGACTTGTATGGACGAATGCTATCAGAACATCGTCAAGAGGATGACGAGCATTCTAAGTGAATGTGTGCTAAAAAGGTAATGCGTAGCCTCGAGCCTCATCAACCGGGAATGGCTAAAATAGGGAAGGTGCAGCAAGGCTAAGTGGCTAGCAACCAATAAGGGTAAGGTCATCCCTGTCTAGATGTCCCTTTTATTCGGTTGTGTGGACGGTTGCTGATCCCAACCGCGGGATAATCTTATTCGGACTATCCGGTAAGGGGTAGCTCCGGTCTTGTGTTGTAGGGGATCAGGGAGATCCTCGGTACGCTGATCTAGACCAGGTACCGTGACGGGTGGTACCCCAGTAGCCCTGCCATTGTATGAAATCCAATCTCCAATAAGTGCATGTACGGTTTTGATTGTGCCCAACTATTGCTGGAAGGTGAGATGCAAGCATTTCAACTAGATTTTATTTTACTTTCTATAGGCACTATTATAATATCAGACGAATTTGATAAAAAAATGTTTTGATTATCGTAAGATAAAACCTGACATGTTTATTTGTGGCGTGGTTTTATGAGTATCTTTGATTTCAAAGGATTTTCGAAAACTTTAATAATCCAATTGAGTGTGTTTTCTCACGCTGGTATTCCAGACTGACTCGGGTGTTATCTCGCTAAAATGCTCGGGTCAGACCAAGTATTATAGAACACAAATTTTGGATGGACTGCTATGGAGCTCAGGAGACGAGCTGGATGGCGAGACGTATCACACGTACTTGATGTATATTCCGCTATGTAGTATAAACTGTGTATTCAGTTGAATGGGGACAAGTTAATATAACTGTCTAGTATTTTGCTATAAATTATGGTGTACTCTGATGATGTAATGTATAAAACATACATAGTTCTTTCCGTATATAGATCAGTCATTTATCTATTATATATTATTCTGCCGCGTTTATGAGATTCTGATGTTGTTTTGTTTCCTCTTCTTCTACCTCCTTCTTCTTTTCCTTACGGTTTGGTTTTTCGGCATTTGATTGCTCGGCATTCAATACAGTGGACGTATTGATGTCGATTTTTTCGGCGTCGAAAAATCGGGTTGTGACAGTGGTATCAGAGCTGAAGGTTAAACGAGAACCTTGGCTTTGGTGGGGATTACTCATTAGAAATAGAGTCCGTAGTACTCTAGAATGAGTTTGAGTGTATTAATAGATATGAGCGCGTATTTGTTAGTGAATATAAAATTTGTTTTATATTATGTCGACTTATCAGTTGTGTGTTTATATATTCTGGTCGGTATAGTCTATACAACTATATCGATAGGGATTTCTAAACTCTTAAACTAGGCAAACCGACACAATATTGTTTTTTAAAAGTGGGTAAATGGAATAATTTTGCCCAAATTATTTTTGTATATAAGAGAAATGATTTTTGTAAATTATTATAATATATGGTTACTTGGTTGTTAGGGAATGATAATATTAAACTGTTATCATTGTTGTGTAGAATTTAAAATAGGAATTGAAATCATAACCAAGGTTAAGGAAATATATTAGGTAATAAAATAGAATTTGAAATGTGAATTACAAATGTGATTTATAAAACGAAATAAGATGCCAAAGTAATTTTTGAATAGGGATTAAAAGGATTTGAATTTGAAATTTTAGAAATTAAATTCCTTTGATTTGAAAATGATTTTCAAAGATTTTGGAGAAATAATGGTGATATTATTTCGGAAATACTTTTGAATTGGATATGAAATCTAGTGAGATTTGAATTTAAAAATATCTAGAAAAAGTTTTTAAAAAGATAAAAGGACTAGACTCTTTTTGGTCGCTGGAAAATAATTCCCATGATGATCGCGACATCATCGGTGTTCATTTTCGAGTTTTCGGGAGAGGAATTGCGGCCAAATTGTTTTAAATTGGAGTTTTTTACAAAGCTAGGTTTGGTCTTGAAATTCAAAGGATAATTTGACATGCAAACGAATTATGTATATAATTGATTTCAAAAATGATTTTGAAATGTTGAGTAATTGTTTAAAGGACTCTGGAATCTTATTTAAAATGTTTATGGAAATATAAATGGGTTTGATAACTAGTAAAAATTTGAAATTTTCTAGAATAAAAAATTTTAACTTGAAGAAGAGTTAAAAATTTGAAGTAAGTGAGAAAATGAAATAAGTTAGAATGTAAGCCAATTAAATGAAGTAAATTAAAAGAAGTTAGCAAATGGAAAGTAAATAAGTTGGGAAATTTATAGAAGTTGAAAATTTAAATTAATTGAAGTGTAACTGAATCAAAGAAAATAAAGGTGAATTTAAAGAAAAATATAAGAATACTAAGTATAGGGGTCCTTGAAATGAAAATTCATTAAGTTATAAATTAATGTAGGGATGAAACAAACTAATTTGAATTGTAAGTAAATGGAATTTAAGCAGAATATTAGAACTCAATTTGGATTGGGTTGAGTAAATGAAGTGGTTTCGAAGTGGACTAAGAATAATAAGGTTTTGGAAATAAAATCCATTTAGATTTAAAATAAATTAGTAAGTGAAACTAATTAAAGAAATGGTCAATTAGATATGGATTGAGATAGGGTGATTAGAATTCAATATTTAAATTTGACTTGGAAATAAATTAAGAATTGAAGATAAATTGAATTCAAAATGGAATTGAAAATTTAAGTTAAATGAAAGTAAATGTGAAAGCTTTAGTAGTAAAGCAAAAATAAATCTTTAAGTGTGTAAAATATTTTATATTGAACTTAAGAAATGGATAATGAAATTCTCAAGTAAAATTTGGTATGGGAAAGATACAAGTTAAAATTTGAAAAGAAGATTTAATAGAGGCGTGTGACATAATAAATTGGGAATGAATGGAAAACCAAAATAGATGTGAATAAAAGAGAATTAATATAGCTAATAATCTATTGAGACAAATACGTAGGACATAAATATTATTTTATTCGCATAGCGATTTGATCTAGATTCGAGCATATAATTTCGAGATATTTATATAAATCCGGGTTGGGATTTTTCACTCGATTTTCGATGGCGAACCAAGAATTTGGATTTTGATTGATCCTGAAATACTCTATCATAATAGATGGCTATGCAAGGACAATGATGGTTTTTGATCAAAGAACAAGATCTGAGTTCGCACTAGGAAGTCGGATGGACGATACTAGTTCGAAAGTGAAATTGTGTGATCGAGTGAGCGATCGAATTTGATATGGAGTACGGATGATGTATGTACATCGTACGTGCTTGAATGAAATAGATATTGAAAATTTTGAAAAGAAATGTATAAAATGATTTTGAGTGTTGTGATTGGATATTATTGCTAAGTAGTATATAGGTATTTAAAAGCAAAGGAAAATAGGTGTTTTGATTTCAGAAGATAAAATTAAATTGCTCAACAAAAGGTATGTATTTAAATTGTCATATGAAATTTGATGATTTTTCTGATCTATCCACTTGGTTTTTTGTGTTTTCTTCAAAAATTGCCGCGCAAAGGAGACGATGCGAAATTTTTCAAAAATTTAGGGAGTTAGAAAAATTTTGAGAAATTTTGATAATTTAAAATCTGGTTTTCAATTTAAAGTTGAATTATTGATTAAATAATATTGCTTGGAATTCATGATTGAGTTTGGAAATTTAGTAGGAGTAATAGTGTGTTCTCAATAAAAAGATATTGGGAAGTTGTTAAAAAGGTATGGTTTTAGGAAAATAGTAAATGGGTTGGAGCATTCTTCTTAACTATTAATTTTGGGGATGAAATTCTTTTAAAGGGAAGGAACGTAACGACCCGGGATTTTTAGATATTTGAAATTGGAATATTTAATTGATTTTAAATATCTGGAAGTTAGTTTGACTTGAATTTCAAATATCAATGATTATTGGATAATTTAAATTTATCAAATTTAATAACTGCAAATTGTAGGAAATTGGAGTTTCAAGCTTGTTAAAAATATTTTAAAGGTTTATAAATTTTATAATGATGATACTGAAGATAATTGAAGTGTTAAAATATATCGTCTAAATTGACATTTAAAAATAGCCTTCCAAGGCATAGTCTTGTATTTCGATGAAACCAGTGCCATTGGATCTGTAATAGTGTTTTATTATCTGATTTCAAATTTCGTAGTGTTTGAAGTTGTCGTGTGATCGTACGGTAGATAAATGCGCTAAATTTTTATATTGGAATTCAATATAATAACTGGCTCCAAAAAGCTATCTTCTCCATACAATCGAGTTAGGCCTCAAAACCTTTTCCATCGCATTCTGAATAGGGTATAACATTATAAACGCCTAGCGGTATGCCTCGGTAGGAGGTTGGGATTTTTAGCTCGATTTTGAGAAGTTTGAATTCAAATTAAAATTAAAATTGTATAATGTGACCAGTCAAAAATGAATCACTATAGCTTGTGATTCAACATGTTTCTTGCCTTTTCAAGCACGTGTTCTTCCTGAAGGCACGCGTACTTTTTTTTAAAAAAGGAAAAAGAGAAGGAATAACAGTCGAGCATTTTAAAAACTAAATGAATCTCCCTCTTACTCCAGTTCAAAGCCGCCTTTCCCCAAATTTCTCTTCTCTTCCAAAATCGTGTTCGAAGCAGTAAATAAAAAATGAAATGATGAATGAAATCGCGTTCTCCTCAAATCGCATTGAGGGCATAACTGAATCGAGACCTTTTCCATTTCGTTCCTATTTGACTCGAGCGGGGCTCCGCGTATGGCACGGTCGGGAGGCAGAGAGCGCAAAGGGGTATCGGGGTCGCTGGTGCAAGTCGTGCGGTTGGTGGAGGGGGGCATCGCGATGATGCTTCGCCTAGAGCTCGAATTCGAGGCTTGTCTTGGGATGCGATCTTGAGTTGTTTGAAGATTTTGAAGTGGCAGGCTACACGCCGCGTTCACTATTGTCGTTCAAAGGCTGTAGTGGGCGCAGCGATGTAGAATGGCAGGCAATAATGTGAGGCACGTGTACGAGTTGTTGAAGGAGGTGGTTGCGTTTTGGCGACGTCAAAGAGGTATTTGCAGTTTTCTTAATTTGATTTAATTAATAAATTTATATAGAGTAAAGAAATATATATATATATATATATATGTTACACAAATGCCTATTTTAATTTAAATATATATACATATATATAGGCAATCAGGAAGATTTTATATAGAAAAGATTTTGGGGAAAATATAGGAATTTTAAAATGGTGAAGAGTTTATATAAAATTAAATTTTTAATCCATATAAATAAATTTATACAAGTGTATGGTTTCAAAGGAATATATATATATATATAAATTATCTTCATAAAAATATATATACATATTTTCAAAACTAGTTTATTTTTAAAAATAAGGGATTAAGGTGATTAATTTGTTTAAATTAACCTATTTAATTATTTTAGTTACTAAAAATACTTTATTAAAAATGAAATTAGTTTAAAATTAAATTATTAGTTTAAAATAAAATCATTTGTTAATTAAATTTATCAAATGGGAGTTTAATTGATCGATTTAATCGAATATTAATAAAAATCATCAAATGTTTATACAGGGTCAAAATCATGGACAGACAAGCTGGTCTGGTTTGGGTCGCATAAAATCAAAGGTGAGTTAATCTCACACATTTGGATTACCATTTAAATTTAAATTATTGGTTGAATGATTGAATTGACTCGATGTGATATTATATATAATAGTGTGTATATATGTGTGTGTATATATATATATATATATATGTATATGTATATGTATCGGAGTGATTGATTTCCGCATTATATAGCGGATGAGACCCTATGCGCCCCGTATAATAGAGGATGATCCTATATACCGTGATATCCCCTCGATGTGGGATTGGTATTTTTATATTGTGCTGACATCTGTGGATGCAGGGAAATAGGTTGGAGGGATCCGACTGGATTCCTCAAAACATTGAAATTTATTCTCGTGGTCTGTAATATGAATTATTGGTTATCTGTGATAGATTATATGGGAAACCGATAGTAATGAATGCTACGTGTTTTGCTAAATATAATTTGGTAATTGAAGATATCAAAAATATAAGAGATTTGATTTTAAGAGAGAAATTTTAAGTAAAATAAATCAAAAGAATGAATTTGGGAAAAGTAAAAAAGTTTGATTATAAAATCCTATCGAATAAATTCCACATATGGGAAAAGAGGTTTTTGAATAAATGGGGATAATTTAATTTGAGGACTTAAGTTATATTGTTAAGAATTTAAGAAATTATTTTATAGTCAAGATTTAAAATATTGGGAAGAAATAAAAGGGGGAACTTTGAAATAAAGTGTGAAATTGATATTTTCGGTTTTAAATAAAAAGATAATAATATAGAAGTGAATATGGAATTAATGCGTTTTGAAATAAATTTTGGGAAGTAAAGAAATTTATTTTAAAATCGAGTTAATTTTGGAAATCGTTTTGGAAATTGATTCAAGTGTTTGAAACTATGATTTGAGGAGAATGTGACTATAGAGTTTATAAACTGGGTTTATAAAGTGAAATTAGATATTAGTGGATATTTCAAAGTATAAATTCATGGTGGGAATTTATAAAGGAATGGGTAGTTTGTTTAAAAATAAATAGTGGTTTATTTTTAAAGGTGTGGAAAGGAAAATTTTACGGGTTTGAGACATAAATTAAATTGGGATAAATCGAGAAGGATTCATTAACTGGTTAAATGGACTATTTGGAATGGAAAATGTATTTTCCTGAAAAGCCAAGTATGTTTTCAAAGCAAATTTTTAAGTATAAGTTAGAGGTTTTAAAGTGGTTTTAAAAGAATGTTTTTGAAGAAATTATTATTTAGTGGTTTTAAAATTTTTAAAAGTAAATATTTACTAAGTTAATTATATAAGTAAATTATTTTAAAGGTTTAACTAGTATTATGATTTAAAAGATAATTATTTAATATTTATACCTTATAGAATAACTTTTATTTTAAAATTTGTTTTGGCTTAAGTTTTACACGAGAAATTATTATAAAATTTCATAACTAGTATTTTAGTAAAGTGTTTTAAGTAGTTTTTACTTTTAAGTGTTTTAAAGTATATATATTTTTGGATAAAGTGATTTAAATTATTTAAAAATCTAAAGAATTAAGACTTGGTGATTTTCAGTGGAAGTAAAACAATTGGGTGGAAATTTATTCCGCAAGAGAAAAGGTGATTTGAAAACTATTTTCAAAGGGTTGAAATGTAGAAAAATATCTTGCGAAGATATTTTGAAATAAATAATTTAGAAAATTATTAAGGCCTAATGGTTGTTTGTGGATGTTATATGATAGTTAAATAACCGACTATCAATATTGGCCAATGCGCTGATCGTTTCGAAAAGACCAGGATCGAGATTAATTTTTCAAAAACCACTTCGATCATGTTTGAACATTTTTGTGAGGAAGACAAGAGCTTGGAGTCAAAGATGGAGTAGTGAAGTTAACGACCTGAAATTTTCGATCTCGAAATTCCAAATAGTTAGGGAAAAGAGGTAAAAAGATAGAAGAAGAAGAAGAAATAGAAAGACCAAAATACAGATTCTCACATTTGCAGCGGATCGAAATATAATATCAAATAAATTGGCAGTTATACAAAGGAAAATTGTATCAGTTAATTTACATCAATACATTAGAGTTACAACATTTACACAAAACACTGGACAGTTAAAATCACATGCCCCAGATTAACTACAATATGTCATAGCGGAAAACTCTCCATATGTTCCTGCCATCTAGCTCGCCTCCTGAGCTTCAGAACGACCTCACATAAAAATCTATAATACTCGGTCTGACCTGGACTTTTCGATCATGAAAATTCCAAAGAGTTAAGGAAAAAGAAGAAAAGAGATAGAAGAAGAAGAAGAAACAGAAACACCAAACACAAATTCTCACATTCGTAGCGGATCAAAATATAATATCAAATTAAATAGCAGTTATACAAAGGAAAACTGTGTCAGCTAATTTACATCAATACATCAGAGTTACAACATTTTCACAAACACTGGATAGTTAAAGCAACATGTTCCAGATACAAATCAATAATACCTAGCGGGTTACACTCCATACGTTCCTGCCATCCAGATCGCTTCCTGAGCTCCAAAACATCCTAAACTGGAAATCTATAAAACTCCGTCTGACCTGAGCGAGGGCTAACCGCTTATAATCCAAAGGGTGATTCCAAAATGGATGTAATAGGAGTAGTGCCTTCGGTTCCATTTTAACCGGGAACGGACTTGTATGGACGACTGTTATCAGAACATTGTCAGGAGGATGATGAGCATTCTAAGTGAATATGTGCTAAAAAGGTAATGCATAGCCTTGAGCTTCATCAACCAGGAATGGCTAAAACAAGGGAGGTAAAGCAAGGCTATGTGGCTAGAAACCAATTACGGTATGATCAACCCTGCCTAAATGTCCCTTTTATTCGGCTATGTGGGCGGTTGCTGATCCCAACCGCAGGGTGATCTTATTCGGACTATCCAGTAAGGGGTAGCTCCGGTCTTGTGTTGCAGGGGATAAGGGGGGATTTTTGGTATGTTGATCTAGACTAGGTACTGTGATGGGCGGTACCCCAGTAGCCCTGCCATTTGTATGTAATCCAGTCTCCAATAAGCGCCTGTACAATTTTTGTAACTAACCGAGATTTTCGATCCCGAAAATTCCAAATAGGTGGAGAGAAAAATTAAAAGATATAGAAGAAGAAGATCATAAACTCTAAAGCACAATCTCACATTCGCAGCGGATAAAATATAAATAATATCAATTTACAGGGAAAACTGTACCTATCAAATTACATTTTAATACATCAGAGTTACAATATTTATACAAAACACTAGACAGTTAAAATCACATATCCAAGATAAACAACAATATATCACAGTAGAAACACTCCATACGTTCCTGCCATCCAAATCGCCACCTGAGTTCCAGAACGTCCTTACCTGAAAATCTGTAATACTCGGTCTGACCCGAGCATTACATCAAAGTAACACCCGGGTCAGGCTAGAAACCAGCGTGAGTAAACCCATCTAACATGGAATACAAAAGCATACAACTTAAATAAACCCGGGATAACTTGTATCAATTTAAATCTTCACAAGTTGTTATAGGCATTTCTTATTTCACACATCAATTTCTAAATACCAAAACTTAGATTAAATAGTCCAATTCACTTAAATCATTCCATTTCAGCCTATCTGTTTAACATTTAAATTTATAAAGAATCTAAGTGGTTTCGGGTATTTACTGATACCCGACTCCGGCCTCTTTGAATTCAATACCATCTTGACCCAAGTCATTCAAGTGAAAAACAATTCGACTTTAAATAAAAGATTCCACCTTTTTACACAGCAATTCATCATCGATAGATAACCACATTATCATTGTCCATCCAAAACATATCATATCACAAAACATTTCATATCAGAGATATCAATCAATTTAAGGCATTTAATCATCATTCAATCATTCATAAGCAAGATGGATTATTTCCAAAATTAATTTAATTTATCTCTAATTAAATTAAATTAGAAATCTTTAATCACTTAGATTTCCTTTACTTAACATTAATTGATTAGAATCAATTAATTAATCATCCTTTAATTAATATTCTTAATTAATCATCCTTGATTAATTATTCTTTAATTATATTTAGTAATTAACTCTTAATTAATTATACAAATTAATTAACCTTTACACATTCACACTAATCACATTTATCCTATAATCACTTACATTGCTTAATCATCTCTTTAATTAATTACACTAAGTAATTAATTCTCAATTACTTCCCTTAAGTATTTTACCTTTAATTACTTACATCAAGTAATTATCTTGTTAGTTAACATTTAATAATCACTTAATTAATCTTATTTCTTAATTAATTAATTAATCCTTAATTAATTAACTAAACCTTTAAAAATTAATTAATCTTAAATTATTAATTAATTTTACCTTTAACTACCATATTAATTAAAGTAATCCTTAATCATAAAAACTTAATTATCCTTTCAAGATAAATCATTTTCTAATTACCTACTTTAACTAACATATGTTTTAAAACATTTCATCCTTTTTACTTTATACTTAATTATCTTGAAAATTAGGTTTTAAAATATTTAAGCCTTCTCATAAAAAAATTTAACTTTTAAACATTTTTAACTTAACTCTGGGTTCAACCCGACCCTGACTCGAGACAGACTCGAGTTTTACTCTTCTTTTCTTTTTTTAAATTTTTTTTGGTTAAGTTTTAAAATCTGCTACAAGGTTCAACACACGAACAGTCACTTGAGTATGAATTCGAGAAAAAACACCATACAACCCGAGTTACCCTTCGAGTCATCCCCTCTTCCATTCCACTGACACACAACCCAGCCCTGTGCATAGCACAGACGATCGACGCCTCTCCAATCATCGCCGAAACCTTTCACACAACGACGACCACCTGAACCTTTGATCCAGACCACCCCAACCTCATCACGAAACCAAAATCAAAATCGAGCTACTGCAATCAAACTAGAACTAAACCGATCGCCAGAAATCCTCCTCGTCTCAACGCCTTCGACCACCATCATCCAAGAAACTTCGCCTATAGGTTCGCCGAAGACCACACTTCATTTTCCCCCTCACCTTATCGAGTCTGATACTCGGGTGGCGACGCAGCAACCTCATTACCAATCTCGACCAAAACCCAGAGTTAAACCCTACTTCGACCTAGTGCCGATACCACGGTGAATGATAAAGCCTCCTACTATTTTTCCCAGACTCGCTAACTTCCATGCCACCTTCATTAGCGATTCCCTCCTTCCCGAACTCATCGATCATCAGAACAGACCCAAAACACATTTTTCGATAAACCTCGAACATCTCATTCAAAACAAACTTAAACATTTTGATTTAACTTTTAAAAGTCCTAGTTTTCAAAATCGATATGGGTTAAAAAACTGATCAGAGAATAGACATATCTGAAATTAATCATATTTTCAAAGTTTTCACTGTTTTTCTCAATTTCCAGACAATATTTAAACCTATTATACTTAATTATATATTTAGAACCTAAACCTTAAAAATCCAAGCATACTTGGTCTAAACATCATAAACGATAAAAGTTTGAGGAAGAGAAGATGATTTTTGAAATTGTTTTTGAAACAATAAACAATACAGAGGTACTTATGTATATATACAGGCATTCCTACTTAACAGATTTATATTTATAAACATACAAGTATTATTTACATTCATGCAAGCAGCTATCACAACATTAATTCATATATCCATCACATGCAGCAAGTTAGAACAAGTTAAAACCTTATATAGGTTGTTTAGTGACAGGTATAAACAGAGAAGCCTGTTTTTGAATGAACCTGGAACTATACTTTTTATATATTTTTTTTAATTTGAATTACACCATTACATCTAAATTTCTTTAATCATAATATGCTAAAAGAAATCAGGGAAAATTTCAAATTCCTTTGAACCTCTTTAGTCTATCATGATAAACAGAGATACATGTATGTGCACTCAAGCATGCAAATCAGAGTTTCTGTCTATAACCTAACAATCATTATTCCATACATGCACATCAATTTAAAGTTATTTTCATCATCAATTGAGGCATGCACCAATTTTACAGATGATTTCAACTTAAAAGAATTTAAAGTCTACTCACCTCAAAATAACCTGAACAGAAAACAAAGGAAAGGAATTCTGGTCTAGACTGTCTCCATCTAAAACTGAGACATTTTTGATTACTTGATGTTTTGATCTTGAATTTTTTTTGTTTTGAGAATTTGATTGCTTCAGGTCTGAGTTTTATTCTTGATCTTGATCTTGCCTTTGATTACTTCAGTATTGAGGTTTCCAGTTTAAAATTGCTTTGAATTTGTTTAATGGTTTGCATTTTCAGATTTTTGTTTTCATAGTTTTAAAAGATGAAAATAAAAAAATTGAAAGAGGATGTACAGACATATTTATAGCTTTTAGTTTATGACTTAAAAATAAAGAAAATGTTAAGAAAATTGTGACGCTTGTTGATTGCATCAATTCTTAGGCTTATATTTGTTAAATTATGTGTTAATATTTCAACACTTGTATTTTGTATGTGTAAATATATCTTTAAATGTTTTATAATTCTTTATATTTTTATTTAGTTAATACTTTCTTTATATAAATAAAACCTTATAAAGAAAATAATATAAAACCAATTATATTCTAAATAAAATCATATATAATATATTTTAAAATCCAAATTATTTTAAGATATTTATCTATTGAATTTCTAATTCAAATTCAAATTTAATTTAAAAACCAACTTAAAAATCAATCCAAATAAATATATATATTAAGTTGAACATACATATTATTAAAATTAAATTCTAACTTTAAAGTCATACATTTAAACAACTCTTATTAAATTGAAAATAATTAATCTATTTAAAATTAAATTTATAAAATAACACAAATTAAATAATTGTTCTATTTAAAATAAATCTATAATTCAGTATTTCTATTAATTAACCCAATTATTATATTAATTACAGATGTCCAGAAATCCGCGTTATCACATTCCTCCCCCCTTTGAATCTTTTCGTCCTCGAAAAGGAACGAAGCCAGAATTATTAAATGTTTATTATCGGAAAAATTAATCTTTGATCACTTTTTAAAACACTTTTAAAATCTACATAATATTATAAAATAGTTTGTATAAAAATACTTTTTATAACTCGATGTCTTAACAAGTCCGTCCTTGTTCTCAAAGAAATTCTGTCATATTTTGATCAAGTGTTAGACTGAAAATCTATAAGTACTTGTTAAACCCGTTTTCAACATCCAGTGAAAATACTTGGAAAATAATTTGTTGAAAATATAGAAAACATTTTTGAAAATAGAGTAAATATCTTTAGTGAGAATGCTCTGGAAATCATCACCCCCATCCACGGTCGCAGTTACATCCTGGGTTACGCTGCCGTCACATCAAAAGTCCATGTAACTATAGGCACACCACGCCCCTCGATTACGCCATGGAACCCCCAACAGATCGCAGTTACATTCCAGGGTTACGTTGCCATCATAGCAAAAGTCCATGTAACTGTAGGCATCAGCGCCCTCGATTTTCGCTGTCAAAAATATAACTTCTCCACTCCCACATAGGTCACAGACTATCGATGTAAAATCAAATGCAGACTGTTGGCTCTCAGCGGCACACACGACTTTCGCTATGTCACCATAGGTCGCAGTCTACCGATATAAATCGAACGTAGATTGTTGGCTCTCAGCAGCACACACGACTTTCATTATGGTCTGCAGTAGATCGCAACATAGATATATATATATATATATATATATATATATATATAACTTTAAAAATCTTTGGATTACTTCAAACTTGTATAAATTCCCTTTTATACTTCAAACACTTTCAAAAATCTTTTCCTTCTGGCAATAGATTCAACAAGGGGAGATTTGTCTTATATAACAAAGATATATAACTTAGGTTACTTTAAATCAAATATTCAAATTTGATTACTCTATAAAGTCACTTACCAAATTACTTATCCATAAAGTAAATTTTTACCATAGAAATATCCAATTTTCACTTTACTTCATCATATATTTCATAAAATATACCTTTCATTTCAAAAACCATTTCACATTTCTTATCCAAAAAAATTCAATATTAATTTCATTCATACCCGTACGATGTACACATATCATTCGTACGTTATACCAATCTGATCGCTCACTTGATCATACAATTCCACTTTCGAACTAGTATTGTTCACCCGACTTCCTAGTGCAGACTCAGATCTGGTTTCTTGATCAAAAAACCGTCATTCTCCTTGCATAGCCATAACTATGATAGGGAATATCCAAAACCAATCAACAATCCATATCTAGGTTTGCCGTCGAAAATCGAGTGAAAAATCCCAACTCGGATTGATATAACTATCTAGAAATTCTATGCTCGAATCTAGATCAAATCACTATGCGAATAGAATAATATACGTACATCCTACGTATTTATCTCTATTGATTATTGGCCAAATCAATCTCCTTATCTATTCATATTCACTTAAATTTCTATCCACTTATATACAATTGTTTCAATTCCATTTGGATTATCACTTTAATCCTTATCTCAAGTGGTATTTAATTATAAACAGTTTGCACTCTGACTATTTTAAAATTAGAAAATAGCTTGAAAAGTTTAAAATAGATAAGTAGTTGAAAATAATTATTAGTTTGTAAAGCTGTAAAATAGTTAAGTAATGATAAAATAGTTGTAAAATAGTTAAATAATTGTAATATAGTTATAAATAGTAATTAGTTATAAAATAGTTGAAAAAAAGTAATTTGTTTATAAAACAATTGTAAAATAGTTTCAAAAATAATTGTAAAATAAGTATAAAATAGTTTGGGGTTTTAAAAGAAAGGTTGTATATATAAATAGCTTGGAAAATAGGTTTGTATTAAAATAAGTTATATTGAAAATAGTCCCAAGCCAAACTGTTCAATTCCCAATCTCCATTCCCATTAATTCAATTTAAATTTCCACTTCTATTAAAATTGACTCAATTCCAATTTAAACAACTTCAATTTCCATTGAATTTATTTAACCCCAATTCAAGTTGAATTAATCCTCAATTTCTTTCCTAAATTCAAATCAAATTCCATTTCAATTTACTTATCCAATTTTATTCACAATTTCAATTAATTCAAATAAATTTCAAATTGAACAAATTTCAATTCATATCAATTCCAGTTTGAATTAATCCCAATTCCCATTTGAATTTTGAACTCATTCAACTTCAATTTCATTTCAAATTAATCCAATTCAAATTTTCCATTTGATTTTAAACTTATCAATCTTCAATCACAAATCCAATTAATTCAACTCAAATTCAATTTGATCTAATTCAGTTCAAATTTCAAATTTAAACCATCCCGAATTGTATAAATTCGAGTTAAATTTTTAAATGTTGATTTAATCTTTTAAATCAAATCAAGTTATTTCTTTAAACCATTTAATTTTGAATCCAAATTCCATTTTTAACCTATTTCAAAGTTCAAATGATAATTCAAATCCTTTTTTTAAATAGCAAAATCCTAAATCCAAAATGATTCCATTTTATCTTAATAATGGATATATTACCATACGCCTTTCTTCATTCATTTAAACAAACCCAATTATAGCTTAAAGATTATTAATAACAACCGGATGGTATTATTCAAATTACTTAAAAAATCCATCCATCCCCAATTTTCAGATCTCAAACCCATTTGGAGATCGCACAAACTCCTAATTCAAATTAACCATTTAACTTCCTAAGTTAAATCCCAATTTCATCTTGAAGTTTCCAATTCAGGTTGTTTGTTCTAAACTTATTTAACTTTACCAAAGTTAAATTCAATTTACTTAATCGAGTCTACTCAAATTTGAATTCCCGCTTCAAATTGAAAAATTCTTTCCCACCTATAAGTTCAAAACTTATATCACTTTGGGTTCTCACTTCTCAATCCAAATTTAAAACTCAACATTTAGAGTTTATTTCAAACCATCTTTGATATTATGTATATTCCTCACATATATACATATTTACTTCTTGGCCCACCAAGCCAAATTTTAAAACTTAAACCACCCTTGGTTTTAATTCAAAACAAATTTTTTAAAAGTTTACAAACAACTTCTTGTTCTAAAATAAGATTATTTTCAAAATAGTTTGAATAATATTATTTCCTTTACACACCAGGTTATCCTTAAATTTTAAACCACCTTTGATTTTTAATTCAAAACAAATTTCTTTAAATTTTCAAACAACTCTTGTTTGAAATAGGACCCTTTCATTCGAATATATTAAATAGCATTTCTTTATTACTTTGAAACAATTTTCAAATTCTAGACCCAGATTTAAAACTTCACAATTTAGATCATCTTTAGTTCCAATTTATAAGTCATACTTCCCTAAATGTTTTACTTCCCTAAAACATTTCATCACTTTAGGATAAAAACCAAGGTTACCACAACTGGAAGTCAATTCATTATTATCTTATTCTGAAAATTCTTCTCCAAATTCAAGATTTTAATTTCAGTTTGAATCCATTTCAAACTTGTCTTTATTCCAATTTAAATTTGATTTGTATTTCTATTACCACTTAATTTAATTCCAATAATTTAACAACCAATTAGCTTAATATTTATTAGAAACAAATATTTCTTTATATATTAATCTTATATAAAATCATTTAAAATCTTTATATAAGAAAATAACAAGTACGGTTTCATATATATATACATTCAACTCATTTTAGGGTGTCATTGACCCTATCCTTAATGAGTAATCCCACCAGAGCCAAGGTTCTCGCTTAACCTTGAGCTTTGATACCAAATGTAACGACCTGGGATTTTTGATCCCGAAAATTCCAGATAGTTAGAGAAAAACATAAAAGAGATAGAAGAAGAAGATCAGAAACTCCAAAGCACAATCTCACATTCGCAGCGGATAAAATATAATATCAGTAATAATAATTTACAAGGAAAACTGTACTTGTCAAATTACACTTTAATACATCAGAGTTACAATATTTATGCAAAACACGTGACAGTTAAAATCACATATCCTAGATAAACAACAATATATCACAGCGGAAACACTCCATACGTTCCTGTCATCCAGCACGCCACCTGAGTTCCAGAACGTCCTTACCTGAAAATCTGTAATACTCGATCTGACCCGAGCATTACATCAAAGTAACACCCGGGTCAAGCTGGAAACCAACGTGAGTAAATCCATCTAACATGAAATACAAAAGCATACAACTTAAATAAACCCAAGGTAACTTGTATCAATTTACAACTTCACAAGTTGTTATAGACATTTCTTATTTCACACATCAATTTCTAAGTACCAAAACTTAGATTAAATAGTCCAATTCACTTAAATCATTCCATTTCAGCCTATTGATTCCAGATTTAAATTTATAAAGAATCTAAGTGGTTTCGGGTATTTACTGATACCCGACTCCGGTTTCTTTGAATTCGATATCATCTTGACCTAAGTTATTCAAGTGAAAAACAATTCGACTTCAAATAAAAGATGTCACCTTTTTACACAGCAATTCATCATTGATAGATGACCACATTATCATTGTCCACCCAAAACATATCATATCACAAAACATTTCATATCAGAGATATCAATCAATTCAAGGCATTTAATCATCATTCAATCATTCATAAGCAAGATGGATCATTTCCAAGATTAATTTAATTTATCTCTAATTAGATTAAATTAGAAATCTTTAATCACTTAGATTTCCTTTACTTAACATTAATTGATTGCAAATCAATTAATTAATCATCCTTTAATTAATATTCTTAATTAATCATCCTTGATTAATTATTCTTTAATTATATTTAGTAACTAACTCTTAATTAATTATACAAATTAATTAACCTTCACACATTCACACTAATTACATTTATCCTATAATCACTTACATTGCTTAATTATCTCTTTAATTAATTACACTAAGTAATTAATTCTCAATTACTTCCCTTAAGTATTTAACCTTTAACTAATTACATCAAGTAATTATCTTGTTAGTTAACATTTCATTATCACTTAATTAATCTTATTTCTTAATTAATTAATTAATTAATTAATCCTTAATTAATTAACTAAATCTTTAAAAATTAATTAATCTTAAATTATTAATTAATTTTAACTTTAACTACTATATTTATTAAAGTAATCCTTATTTATAAAAACATAATTATCCTTTTAAGATAAATCATTTGATAATTACCTACTTTAATCAACATATGTTTTAAAACATTTCATCCTATTTACCTTATACTTAATTATCTTGAAAATTAGGTTTTAAAATACTTAAGCCTTCTCAAAAAAAATTAAAACTATTAAACATTTTTAACTTAACTCCGGGTTCAACCCGACCCTGACTCGAGATAGACTTGAGTTTCACTCTTCTTCACCTTTTAAAAAAAATTTGGTTAAGTTTTAAAATCTGCTACAAGGTTCAACACACGAACAGTCACTCGAGTATGAATTCAAGAAAAATACCATACAACCCGAGTTACCCTTCGAGTCATCCCCTCTTCAATTACACTGGCACACAACCCAGCCCGGTGCATATGCACAGATGATTGGCGCCTCTTCGATTATCGCCGAAACCTTCCACATAACGACGACCACCTGAACCTTCGATCCAGACCACCCCAATCTCATCACGAAACCAAAGTCAAACTCGAGCTACTACAATCAAACTGGAACTAAACCAATCGCTAGAAATCCTCCTCATCTCGACGCCTCCGACCACCATCATCCAAGAAACTTCTCCTACAGGTTCGTCGAAGACCATACATCATTTTCCCCCACCCCTTATCGAGTCCGATACTCCAGTGGCGACGCAGCAACCTCATTACCAATCTCGACCAAAACCCAAAGCTAAACCCTACTTCGACCTTGTGCCGATACCACGATGAACGATAAAGCCTCCTACCATTTTTCCCAGACTCGCTAACTTCCACGCCACCTTCGATAGCAATTCCATCCTCCCCGAACTCATCGGTCATCAGAACAGACACAAAACACGCTTTCTGATAAACCTCGAATATCTCATTCAAAACAAACTTAAAAATTTTGATTTAACTTTTAAAAATCCTAGTTTTCAAAATCGATATGGATTAAAAAACTGAATCAAAGAATAGACATATCTAAATTTAATCATATTTTCATAGTTTTCACTGTTTTTCTTAATTTCCAGACAATATTTAAACCTATTATACTTAATTATATGTTTAGAACTTAAACCTTAAAATTCCAAGCACACTTTGTCTAAACATCATAAACCATAAAAGTTCGAGGAAGAGAAGATGATTTTTGAAATTGTTTTTGAAACAATAAACAAAACAGAGGTACTTGTGTATATATACAAGCATGCCTACTTAACAGATTTATATTTATAAACATACAAGTATTATTTACATTCATGCAAGCAGCTATCACAACATTAATTCATATATCCATCACATGCAGCAAGTTAGAACAAGTTAAAACCTTATATAGATTGTTTACTCACAAGTATAAACAGAGAAGCCTGTTTTTGAATGAACCTAGAACTATACTTTTTATATATATTTTTAATTTAAATTACACCATTACATCTAAATTTCTTTAATCATAATATGCTAAAAGAAATCAGGGAAAATTTCAAATCCCTTTGAACATATTTAGTCTGTCAAGATAAACAGAGATACACATACGTTCTCTCAGGCATGCAAACCAGAGTTTCTGTCTATAACCTAACAATCATTATTCCGTACATGCACATCAATTTAAAGTTATTTTCATCATCAATTGAGGCATGCACCAATTTTACAGATTATTTTAACTTAAAAGAACTTGAAGTCTACTCACCTCAAAATAACCTGAACAGGAAACAAAGGAAAGGAATTCTGGTCTGGACTGTCTCCATCTAACACTGAGGCTTGTTTGATTACTTGATGTTTTGATCTTGAATTTGTTTGTTTTGAGAATTTGATTGCTTTAGGTCTGAGTTTTATTCTTGATCTTGATCTTGCCTTTGATTACTTCAGTCTTGAGATTTCCAGTTAAAAATTGCTTTGAATTTGTTTGCTGGTTTGCATTTTCATATTTTTGTTTTCTTAGTTTTAAAAGATGAAAATAAAAAAATTGAAAGAGGATGTATAGATATATTTATAGCTTTTAGTTTATGATTTAAAAATAAAATAAAATGTTAAGAAAATTGTGACGCCCCACCTCTATGCTCACAATAACAAAGAGTATTAAAGGAAATACTGTCTATTATTACGAAGAATAAGGCTGGATAGGAGCGACCATCCGTAGTTTGGCCTTACACTAGTATTGGTTATTTTGATAGGAGTGGTATATATTTTTATTTTTCATCTCTTATTTATTTACTCCCATCGACAATCCTAATTCCAGTATAAAACGAACTACGATGGTTCATAATAGTTTAGGACAATAGATATAATAATAACACAGATAATATAAATGCGGAACACATATAAAACAAAAGTCTCATATATATAATAACTGATGTCAGTTACAATACATGTGATACAGTACATATGATACAACTACAACCGTCAACTCTGGAAGTTACATATACAAGTACATTATCGTATATAATATACATGAATACATATCTTCCTATACAAATAAACCGACTACTATAAATGACAACGACTACTCCAAAAGATATGAAGTGGCTTCATAGCTCAAGCAGCAACCCAAAGTAAGATATCAACAACCTGTAAATACTCGGTCTGACCCGAGTATTACATTCAAAAGAAAATAATACACGGGTCAGTCTAATTCAAACTCATTTATTAATGCACAGAAGCAGTAATAATTAATTAACAATTGGACAACAGTCAAAATAAATTCACCTATCAGATCCTTTAGCAAGAAAATCAGATAACGGTGAATATAACACGTATAGTGTTAAACAACAATTCAACAAACTCAAATTATCGACGAAGATAGATGAAAGGGTTATTAATGAAGATAATTTAGAAAAACATCAGAATTGCCTAATCGGCAATTAACATCAAAATCTAATTATTAATAAATAACTAGAAACTCATAACCTAATTATCAAATAGATAATTAGATAACAACAAAATGATCAAATGAAACTACATCAATTTAAACAATTGAAATATCACTTAAAAACATCAATTCTAATTGGCTGCAGTACACGCTAACGTGTACAGCCTCGCCAATACGGCATATGAAATACGCAAAAGATCAATGGATCAAAAGTAATTGAAATATCAATAAAAGCAATACCGTGTGGCTGCAGTTCACGCTTGCGTGCACTGCCCTGCCACTACAGTGATGATGTACCCAATGAATACCGTGTGGCTGCAGTCCATGCTTGCGTGCACCGCCTTCCCACTACAGTGATATGTACACAATGAAAATTCACAAACGAACACAAGGTCAAACCCAAGCTACAAGTTGGATTCAACTCAAGTGAATTCGAAAAACAAACAAAATGCAAAGGTCAAGTCACTGCTGTCATGACTCAACTCAATGCAATAATTCAAGTTCCGAAATGTCAAGAGAAGGAGACAACAGCGGTACAACAAGAGTGGTCAGTGAAGCCCAAAGCTAACAGCAATGCAAAGGAACAAGCCTGGACAACATGAATGCGAACCCAAATGTACACAATGGATGTAAGCTACTAGTTGCACGTGGACAAAATGAAACAGAGGTGCAACATGGAACTGCACAAGGCAGTGATACACATGAGGGCACAGCCGAATGAAGGTGTAAGCAACAAGAATATGGCCAGAACCAAACAGTATACTCAAGGCATCAACAAGTATGACAGTGATGTTCAGAGGTAAGCAACAAAATGGTTCAGGTGTATGCAGGTCTGACCACAAGGGCAATGACCGCATTTTTATGCAATAACAGTCAAAAGTGAACAATGCACAAAGGCTACAACTTCAAGTGGACTAATGCACAGTGATGTATAACATCAAGACCAATTGCAAATGAATAATGCAGTGTATCAGTTTCTAATATGTGCCCAAGTGCAAATGCAATATGGGCCTGATAGTGCACAAGTGATACTGTCTCGAGGTAAAGAACCTCAAACAACTCAATAAAGCATGGAAAAGACCAAATTATAATAAACACGTTTGCCATCTGTCTCAATTGGTCGAGACAGCTACAAGATGAACTTATATGCAGTGATCCGTGAACAACTATATGAAACTGGACAATGCAACATGAACAATGGTTAGGTGGTCTGCAACCATACCAAAGGAGTAACATGTACAAAGCACATAATCAATGTGAAAGAAATCAATACCAACACATGAGCCACAAACTAATAGATGGGAACTTCAAAAAGTGTCAGACTCGAACAGAGACAAGTACACAAAGAATCCAAGTTTATATGCAAGAAAACAGTGCAGTGATGAAAATGCAATGATATGCAGCAGTGAACAGCACATTAAAGCAATCCAGCATATGTAAATGAAGTACAACTGCCGGAGTGGCACATAGTATGCAGGGATACTCGAAAAACAACAAGAAACTGGACGGAACAAAAATCGAAAAGTATTTGACTCAAGTGCTTACACAGGAATGCAATGGTTCTTTCACAAATATGCTATAGGATGAACAAATCCAATGCACGCAACTAAGCAGTGTCAGGGACTAAAACACGGCAAAATTCCAATCTACAAAGAGCAACACATAATAAACGAATCGACGAACCAGACCAGGGCACGGTTCAAACCGTGATAGTCAAGTAACAGAACAAATCAGAAATGATTCATTGATGCTAGCAGCAACTGGGTTATCCAGTCGAAGTCAAGTGATAAGAAATCAAGTGCACAGCACTATCAAATGCAACTCAATTTTTTTTTTTTTTACACAGTTAGGTACAAAGCAAGGCCATAAGATTCAGAACTCCAGGGAATCCCTAACTTGTAAAACAGCGAAACCACAAAGTACATGGCCGAAGTCGAGTATAAATATTAATACCAGTGGCAAGGCCAAATACAAGTTAAAACCAAATCATCACAACGAAATCATCAAGCTGTGGAAGTGCAAGAAGATGAACCAAGTCAGAAATCATCCCATGTATTAAACAAATTCGAATGGCAATGATAAATCGAGTGATCAAAACCGCATGGATTAAAAACATCAAAGAAAACATCACTTTCAAACGAAATCAACATGTCGAAAACACGATATTGGATTAGATGCGAGTGATAAGGAATCACTCACCTGGTTTTCGAAAATGACCAATTTGAAGTGGTCGTGGGAGTAACTCGAAGAGACGAACGAGAGCGAGATTGAGCAGCCGCGAAGAAAGTGGAGTCATCATTGATTCTCACGAGCGCTAGCTTGAAGACGAGTAGGAAGAAGATCGAGCCGCCATTTTCGTTTCCCTTTTTTTCGTTCGATTAGGGCATAGCGAATGAAAATGATGAGGAACGGGTCGAATTGAAATTAAAAAGGGAAAGGCAACTGTTTCGATATTTCACAGCCCCAAGCCAAAGAAACTTGGGCCCAAAAATTAAATTTTTAAAGCCCGAAATCCTCTCAACAATTTCAAACTAATATCAACAAGATAAAATCCCTATAGCAATTAACGACCAATATAATCGTCATTTGACGATAATTAACTGTTACTAAACTCCGGGTTGTTACAAACTCCCCTCCTTATAGAAATTGCGTCCTCGTAATCATAAGGAATAAATGGATAAAAGGTAACAACCATAAAAGCATATGATCAAAAAATGAAGAAATTTGAAATAGGAAGTTCACCATAAAGAGCATGATAGAGCAAGCCTGAACTTGTTAGCTCGATGAATTCTCTGGATTCATAAGTGCAATCCTTAGGATTTGAGAACCATTGAACTTCCGCAAGAAAAACATATTTATTTCGAAGGTGTTACACCCCCGAAGCGATGATGTGAATAGAAGGTTGCTCAAAAGTCAAATAGGCAAAACTTCCATTTCTTCAATAACACCGGGTTCAAGAATAAAAATCGAAAATCCCTAAGGCATTTCCGTAGTTGGAAGACGTGGAAAACGTCATGAATAGTAGAAAATTAAGCCGGTACAACGGCGTAGGACAATAATGGTACGTCCGAGAAACTAAAAACTCGAATAATTTGGAACATCGATGTAGTACCATATAAATACCAAAGAAATCTTTTAATTTCATAAAAGAAATTCACAAATTCTCAACAAAAAATCTAACTATCAATTAGATAGTCAGAAAACAACAAAACTGAATGAATGCAATTATCAGCAATATTCAATTATCAATTAGATAATTAGAATACAGAAATCACAAAACAGCAATATCTAATTATCCATATGATAATTAGAAAACAGAAAAATCTAATTATCAACAAAGATAATTAGAAAACACAAGTCACAATTAGCAAAACTGCAATTATCTAGTTATTAACCAGATAATTTGAAAACAAAAATTATTTAATTACCAAAACGGCAATTAGAAAACAACAAAGGTCTAATTATTAAAAACCATACTCAAAATTATCAAATCAACAAATATTCAATTATCAAAAACGATAATTAAATCTCAAATCAACAAATATTTAATTATCAAAAACAATAATTAAATCTCAAATCAACAAATATTTAATTATCTCAAACGATAATTAAATCTCAAATCAACAAATATTTAATTATCTCAAACGATAATTAAATCTTAAATCAACAAATATTTAATTATCAAAAACGATAATCAAATTTCAAATATCTAATTATCACAAGCGATAATCAGAACCCCATACCGACAAATATTCGATTATCAAAAACGATAATAAAAATCAACAAATATCCGATTATCACAAGCGATAATCAGAAACAACAAATATTCGATTATCAAAAACGATAATCAAAATCAACAAATATCCGATTATCACAAGCGATAATCAGAACTCATATCAACAAATATCCAATTACCTGCAGATAATTGGAAACAACAAATATCTAGAAATCAATTAAGATAGTCTAGAAAATCAACATAAAAGGTTGGATCGATCCCATCAGATGGCGAGTTTTAGCTACGCCGCACGTGCATCAACAAATGGCCGAAGCCTACCAAGTACCCAACATAATTTTGGCGCCCAACAAATGACTCGAAGGTCCAAAAATGAACCGAAGGTCTGGTACTGGTATTGACCCGAAGGTTCTCATATGACCCGAAGGTCCAACATATGACCCGAAGGTCCTCATATGACCCGAAGGTCCAACATATGACCCGAAGGTCCTCATATGACCCGAATGTCCAACATATGATCCGAAGGTCCAACATAGTGGCTCGAAAGCACACGAAAATCATCAAAATATTTCAATTAACGAGTCCGAAATTAACCAAAATAGCAAACGCACATGTCCCATAACCACGAGTTTTGTTAAATCGTTTAATTCTCTTCATCGTTTCCTTGAAAGTGCAAAATTGTGTATTCAAAATAACATTTCACATTCTCAAACGGACAAGTCCGGAATTAAGCGAATCAGTAAAAGAAAGGGGTCATAATCCTCGATTTTGCTGAAACGTTTAAATCACTTTCTCATTCTTCTGAAAGCGCAAACTATAAAAATTCCGAAAACAATTTTATTTATTTTATAAAATAACAATTTACATTCTCAAACGGATAAGTCCGGAATTAAGCGAATCAGTAAAAGAAAGGGGACATAGTTCTCGATTTTGCTGAAACGTTTAAATCTTTTTCTCGTTCCTTTGAAAACGTAAACTGAAATTTTATGAAAACAATTTTATTTTAAAATGCTTTTTATAAACACGTGATCAAAACAGCAACATCAGTAACAATTTCAATAAGGAAATTGCACTTCTCAAAACTCCATAAAAACGGATCTCAAAATCAGCATTGCGAAATAACCGCTTGAAAATCCACTATAAAATTTGATGGTTACTGAAGTCAAAGCGACAGTAATTTTTTACATCAAAATCTCATCAAAATAATTCGCTTCGAAATATAATACCAGTGAATTTTCATTCATTAAAATGTCAACAAAACACTGAGCTTCAAAACATCCAGCACCGATGTAAAAATCCCATTATAAAAATAACGGCAACAAAATACGTTTCATAACCAAGCATCGGTTAAACTTAATATTAATGCAGTAACGTGCAACTTAAATTTGCACATATACAACAAAATGAACAAAGAAATCATTCGAATATATCTTCAATAAAGATATTTTTAAAATAGCAAAAATCTAATCAAATATGATTAGCCTTAAGGAAAACCAGCAAGAATTTCAACAAATCAAAACCACTGGTTAAACAACATAATGAAATTAAATTCATTTTCATATTTTGATTTTTAAATCAAAATAATTATCAGCTGTGCTCAGCGAAGCAGTCTTACTGTTTCCGCTACGGACTCTGATAAACAAAACACAATTCAACCAATTCATCAAAACACCAATTTACTTTTATTTTAAACAAAGATATTTAAAAATTTCATCAAAATTTCAAAACTTTAGTTTTGACTCAAAGCACACTAAAATATCGACAAATAGTTGTAACACATGTTCCATCTAAGTAATGTTTTATATTATGTCCATAAACCCCAAGCTCTGATACCAACTGTGACGCCCCACCTCTATGCTCACAATAACAAAGAGTATTAAAGGAAATACTGTCTCTTATTACGAAGAATAAGGCTGGATAGGAGCGGCCATCCGTAGTTAGGCCTTACACTAGTATTGGTTATTTTGATAGGATGGTATATATTTTTATTTTTCATCTCTTATTTATTTACTCCCATCGACAAACCCAATTCCAGTATAAAATGAACTACGATGGTTCATAATAGTTTAGGACAATAGATATAATAATAACACAGATAATATAAATGCGGAACACAGATAAAACAAAAGTCTCATATATATAATAACTGATGTCAGTTACAATACATGTGATACAGTACATATGATACAACTACAACCGTCAACTCTGGGAGTTACATATACAAGTACATTATCGTATATAATATACACGAATACATATCTTCCTATACAAATAAACCGACTACTATAAATGACAACGACTACTCCAAAAGATATGAAGTGGCTTCATAGCTCAAGCAGCAACCCAAAGTAAGATATCAACAACCTGTAAATACTCGGTCTGACCAGAGTATTACATTCAAAAGAAAATAATACACGGGTTAGTCTAATTCAAACTCAGTTATTAATGCACAGAAGCAGTAATAATTAATTAACAATTAGACAACAGTCAAAATAAATTCACCTATCAGATCCTTTAGCAAGAAAATCGGATAACGGTGAATATAACACGTATAGTGTTAAACAACAATTCAACAAACTCAAATTATCAACGAAGATAGATGAAAGGGTTATTAATGAAGATAATTTAGAAAAACATCAGAATTGCCTAACCGGCAATTAACATCAAAATCTTTTTATTAATAAATAACTAGAAAATCATAATCTAATTATCAAATAGATAATAAGATAACAACAAAATGATCAAATGAAACTACATCAATTTAAACAATTGAAATATCACTTAAAAACATCAATTCTAATTGGCTGCAGTACACGCTAACGTGTACAGCCTCGCCAATACGGCATATGAAATACGCAAAAGATCAATGGACCAAAAGTAATTGAAATATCAATAAAAGCAATACCGTGTGGCTGCAGTTCACGCTTGCGTGCACTGCCCTGCCACTACAGTGATGATGTACCCAATGAATACCGTGTGGCTACAATTCACGCTTGCGTGCACTGCCTTCCCACTATAGTGATATGTACACAATGAAAATTCACAAACGAACACAAGGTCAAACCCAAGCTACAAGTTGGATTCAACTCAAGTGAATTCGAAAAACAAACAAAATGCAAAGGTCAAGTCACTGCTGTCATGACTCAAGTCAATGCAATAATTCAAGTTCTGAAATGTCAAGAGAAGGAGACAATAGTGGTACAACAAGAGTGGTCAGTGAAGCCCAGAGCTAACAGCAATGCAAAGGAACAAGCCTGGACAACGTGAATGCGAACCCAAATGTACACAATGGATGCAAGCTACTAGTTGCACATGGATAAAATGAAACAGAGGTGCAACATGGAACTGCACAAGGCAGTGATACACATGAGGGCACAGCCGAATGAAGGTGTAAGCAACAAGAATATGGCTAGAACCAAACAGTATACTCAAGGGATCAACAAGTATGACAGTGATGTTCAGAGGTAAGCAACAAAATGGTTCAGGTATATGCAGGTCTGACCACAAGGGCAATGACCGCATTTTTATGCAATAACAGTCAAAAGTGAACAATGCACAAAGGCTACAACTTCAAGTGGACTAATGCACAGTGATGTATAACATCAAGACCAATTGCAAATGAATAATGCAGTGTATCAGTTTCTAATATGTGCCCAAGTGCAAATGCAATATGGGCCTGACAGTACACAAGTGATACTGTCTCGAGGTAAATAACCTCAAACAACTCAATAAAGCATGGAAAAGACCAAATTATAATAAACACTTTGACATATGTCTCAATTGGTCGAGACACCTACAAGATGAACTTATATGCAGTGATCCGTGAACAACTATATGAAACTGGACAATGCAACATGAACAATGGTTAGGTGGTCTGCAACCATACCAAAGGAGTAACATGTACAAAGCACATAATCAATGTGAAAGAAATCAATACCAACACATGAGCCACAAACTAATAGATGGGAAGTTCAAAAAGTGTCAGACTCGAACAGAGACAAGTACACAAAGAATCCAAGTTTATATGCAAGGAAACAGTGCAGCGATGAAAATGCAATGATATGCAGCAGTGAACAGCACATTGAAGCAATCCAGCATATGTAAATGAACTGCAACTGCCGGAGTGGCACATAGTATGCACGGATACTCGAAAAACAACAAGAAACTGGACGGAACAAACATCGAAAAGTATTTGATTCAAGTGCTTACACAGGAATGCAATGGTTCTTTCACAAATATGCTACAGGATGAACAAACCCAATGCACGCAACTAAGCAGTGCCAGGGACTAAAACATGGCAAAATGACAATCTACAAAGAGCAACACATAATAAACGAAACGACGAAGCAGACCAGGGCACGGTTCAAACCGTGATAGCCAAGTAACACAACAAATCAGAAATGATTCATTGATGATAGCAGCAACTGGGTTATCCACTCGAAGTCAAGTGATAAGAAATCAAGTGCACAACACTATCAAATGCAACTCAAAATTTTTTCTTCTTCTTTTTTTTACACTGTTAAGTACAAAGCAAGGCCATAATATTCAAAACTCCAGGGAATCCCTAACTTGTAAAACATCGAAACTACAAAGTACATGGCCGAAGTCGAGTATAAATATTAATACCAGTGGCAAGGCCAAATACAAGTTAAAACCAAATCATCACAACGAAATCATCAAGCCATGGAAGTGCAAGAAGATGAACCAAGTCAGAAATCATCCCATGTATTAAACAAATTCAAATGGCAATGATAAATCGAGTGATCAAAACCGCATGGATTAAAAACATCAAAGAAAACATCACTTTCAAACGAAATCAACATGTCGAAAACACGATATTGGATTAGATGCGAGTGATAAGGAATCACTCACCTGGTTTTCGAACTTGACCAATTTGAAGTGGCCGTGGGAGTAACTCGAAGAGACGAACGAGAGCGAGATTGAGCAGCCGCGAAGAAAGTGGAGTCATCATCGATTCTCACGAGCCCTAGCTTGAAGACGAGCAGGAAGAAGATCGAGCCGCCATTTTCGTTTCCCTTTTTTTTCATTCGATTAGGGCATAGCGAATGAAAATGATGAGGAACGGGTCGAATTGAAATTAAAAAGGGAACGACAACTGTTTCGATATTTCACAGCCCCAAGCCAAAGAAATTTGGGCCCAAAAATTAAATTTTTAAAGCCCGAAATCCTCTCAACAATTTCAAACTAATATCAACAAGATAAAATCCCTATAGCAATTAACGACCAATATAATCGTCATTTGACGATAATTAACTGTTACTAACTCCGGGTTGTTATAGACTCCCCTCCTTATAGAAATTGCGTCCTCGTAATCATAAGGAATAAATGGATAAAAGGTAACAACCATAAAAGCATATGATCACAAAATGAAGAAATTTGAAATAGGAAGTTCACCATAAAGAGCATGATAGAGTAAGCCTGAACGTGTTCGCTCGATGAATTCTCTGGATTCCTAAGTGCAATCCTTAGGATTTGAGAACCATTGAACTTCCGCAAGAAAAACATATTTATTTCGAAGGTGTCACACGCCCGCAACGATGATGTGAATAGAAGGTTGCTCAAAAGTCAAATAGGCAAAACTTCCATTTCTTCAATAACACCGGGTTCAAGAATAAAAATCGGAAATCCCTAAGGCATTTCCGTAGTTGGAAGATGTGGAAAACATCATGAATATCAGAAAATTGAGCCGGTACAACGGCGTAGGACAATAATGGTACGTCCGAGAAACTAAAAACTCAAATAATTTGGAACATCGATGTAGTACCATATAAATACCAAAGAAATCTTTTAATTTCATAAAAGAAATTCACAAATTCTCAACAAAAAATCTAACTATCAATTAGATAGTCAGAAAACAACAAAACTGAATGAATGCAATTATCAGCAATATTCAATTATCAGTTAGATAATTAGAATACAGAAATCACAAAACAGCAATATCTAATTATCGATATGATAATAAGAAAACAGCAAAATCTAATTATCAACAAAGATAATTAGAAAACACAAATCACAATTAGCAAAACTGCAATTATCTAGTTATGAACCAGATAATTTGAAAACAACAATTATTTAATTACCAAAACGACAATCAGAAAACAACAAAGGTCTAATTATCAAAAACGATACTCAGAATTCTCAAATCAACAAATATTCAATTATCAAAAACAATAATTAAATCTCAAATCAACAAATATTTAATTATCAAAAACGATAATTAAATCTCAAATCAACAAATATTTAATTATCTCAAACGATAATTAAATCTCAAATCAACAAATATTTAATTATCTCAAACGATAATTAAATCTTAAATCAACAAATATTTAATTATCAAAAACGATAATCAAATTTCAAATATCTAATTATCACAAGCGATAATCAGAACTCATATCGACAAATATTCAATTATAAAAAACGATAATCAAAATCAACAAATATCCGATTATCACAAGCGATAATCAGAAACAACAAATATTCGATTATAAAAAACGATAATCAAAATCAACAAATATCCGATTATCACAAGCGATAATCAGAACTCATATCAACAAATATCCAATTACCTGCAGATAATTGGAAACAACAAATATCTAGAAATCAATTAAGATAGTCTAGAAAATCAACATAAAAGGTTGGATCGATCCCATCAGATGACGAGTTTTAGCTACGCCGCACATGCATCAACAAATGGCCGAAGCCTACCAAGTACCCAACATAATTTTGGCGCCCAACAAATGACTCGAAGGTCCAACAAATGACCCGAAGGTCTGGTAATGGTATTGACCCGAAGGTCCTCATATGACCCGAAGGTCCAACATATGACCCGAAGGTCCTCATATGACCCGAAGGTCCAACATATGACCCGAAGGTCCTCACATGACCCGAATGTCCAACTATGACCCGAAGGTCCTCATATGACCCGAAGGTCCAACATAGTGGCTCGAAAGCACACGAAAATCATCAAAATATTTCAATTAACGAGTCCGAAATTAACCAAAATAGCAAACGCACATGTCCCATAACCACGAGTTTTACTAAATCGTTTAATTCTCTTCATCGTTTCCTTGAAAGTGCAAAATTGTGTATACTAACATTTCACATTTTCAAACGGACAAGTCCGGAATTAAGCGAATCAGTAAAAGAAAGGGGTCATAATCCTCGATTTTGCTGAAACGTTTAAATCACTTTCTCATTCTTCTGAAAGCGCAAACTGTAAAAATTCTGAAAACAATTTTATTTCTTTTATAAAATAACAATTTACATTCTCAAACGGATAAGTCCGGAATTAAGCGAATCAGTAAAAGAAAGGGGTCATAGTCCTCGATTTTGCTGAAACGTTTAAATCTCTTTCTCGTTCTTTTGAAAACGTAAAATGAAAATTTTTGAAAACAATTTTA
This sequence comes from Allium cepa, assembly GCA_030765085.1. Taxonomy (NCBI): domain Eukaryota; kingdom Viridiplantae; phylum Streptophyta; class Magnoliopsida; order Asparagales; family Amaryllidaceae; genus Allium; species Allium cepa. The sequence continues at coordinate 451,394,737 of CM060931.1, forward strand.
TTTTAAAATGCTTTTTATAAACACGTGATCAAAACAGCAACATCAGTAACAATTTCGATAAGGAAATTGCACTTCTCAAAACTCCATAAAAACGGATCTCAAAATCAGCATTGCGGAATAACCGCTTGAAAATCCACTTTAAAATTTGACGGTTACTGAAGTCAAAGCGACAGTAATTTTTTACGTCAAAATCTCATCAAAATAATTCGCTTCGAAATATAATACCAGTGAATTTACATTCATTAAAAATGTCAACAAAACACCGAGCTTCAAAACATCCAGCACCGATGTAAAAATCTCGTTATAAAAATAACGGCAACAAAATACGTTTCATAACCAAGCATCGGTTCAACGTAATATTAATGCAGTAACGTGCAACTTAAATTTGCACGTATACTACAAAATGAACAAAGAAATCATTCGAATATATCTTCAATGGAGATATTTTTAAAACAGCAAAAATCTAATCAAATATGATTAGCCTTAAGGAAAACCAGCAAGAATTTCAACAAATCAAAACCACTGGTTAAACTACATAATGAAATTAAATTCATTTTCATATTTTGATTTTTAAATCAAAATAATTATCAGCTGTGCTCAGCGAAGCAGTCTTACTGTTTCCGCTACGCACTCTGATAAACAAAACACAATTCAATCAATTCATCAAAACACCAATTTACTTTTATTTTAAATAAAGATATTTAAAAATTTCATCAAAATTTCAAAACTTTAGTTTTGACTCAAAGCACACTAAAATATCGACAAATAATTGTAACACATGTTCCATCTAAGTTATGTTTCATATTATGTCCATAAACCCCAAGCTCTGATACCAACTGTGACGCCCCACCTCTATGCTCACAATAACAAAGAGTATTAAAGGAAATACTGTCTCTTATTACGAAGAATAAGGCTGGATAGGAGCGGCCATCCGTAGTTAGGCCTTACACTAGTATTGGTTATTTTGATAGGAGTGGTATATATTTTTATTTTTCATCTCTTATTTATTTACTCCCATCGACAAACCCAATTCCAGTATAAAACGAACTACGATGGTTCATAATAGTTTAGAACAATAGATATAATAATAACATAGATAATATAAATGTGGAACACAGATAAAACAAAAGTCTCATATATATAATAACTTATGTCAGTTACAATACATGTGATACAGTACATATGGTACAACTACAACCGTCAACTCTGGAAGTTACATATACAAGTACATTATCGTATATAATATACATGAATACATATCTTCCTATACAAATAAACCGACTACTATAAATGACAACGACTACTCCAAAAGATATGAAGTGGCTTCATAGCTCAAGCAGCAACCCAAAGTAAGATATCAACAACCTGTAAATACTCGGTCTGACCCGAGTATTACATTCAAAAGAAAATAATACACCGGTCAGTCTAATTCAAACTCAGTTATTAATGCACAGAAGCAGTAATAATTAATTAACAATTAGACAACAGTCAAAATAAATTCACCTATCAGATCCTTCAGCAAGAAAATCGGATAACGGTGAATATAACACGTATAGTGTTAAACAACAATTCAACAAACTCAAATTATCAACGAAGATAGATGAAAGGGTTATTAATGAAGATAATTTGAAAAACATCAGAATTGCCTAATCGGCAATTAACATCAAAATCTAATTATTAATAAATAACTAGAAAATCATAATCTAATTATCAAATAGATAATTAGATAACAACAAAATGATCAAATGAAACTACATCAATTTAAACAATTGAAATATCACTTAAAACATCAATTCTAATTGGCTGCAGTAAACGCTAACGTGTACAGCCTCGCCAATACGGCATATGAAATACGCAAAAGATCAATGGATCAAAAGTAATTGAAATATCAATAAAAGCAATACCGTGTGGCTGCAGTTCACGCTTGCGTGCACTGCCCTGCCACTATAGTGATGATGCACCCAATGAATACCGTGTGGCTGCAGTTCACGCTTGCACGCACTGCCTTGCCACTACAGTGATATGTACACAATGAAAATTCACAAACGAACACAAGGTCAAACCCAAGCTACAAGTTTGATTCAACTCAAGTGAATTCGAAAAACAAACAAAATGCAAAGGTTAAGTCACTGCTGTCATGACTCAACTCAATGCAATAATTCAAGTTCCGAAATGTCAAGAGAAGGAGACAACAGTGGTACAACAAGAGTGGTTAGTGAAGCCCAGAGCTAACAGCAATGCAAAGGAACAAGCCTGGATAACATGAATGCGAACCCAAATGTACACAATGGATGTAAGCTACTAGTTGCACATGGATAAAATGAAACAGAGGTGCAACATGGAACTGCACAAGGCAGTGATACACATGAGGGCACAGCCGAATGAAGGTGTAAGCAACAAGAATATGGCTAGAACCAAATAGTATACTCAAGGCATCAACAAGTATGATAGTGATGTTCAGAGGTAAGCAACAAAATGGTTCAGGTATATGCAGGTCTGACCACAAGGGCAATGACCGCATTTTTATGCAATAACAGTCAAAAGTGAACAATGCACAAAGGCTACAACTTCAAGTGGACTAATGCACAGTGATGTATAACAACAAGACCAATTGCAAATGAATAATGCAGTGTATCAGTTTCTAATATGTGCCCAAGTGCAAATGCAATATGGGCCTGACAGTGCACAAGTGATACTGTCTCGAGGTAAATAACCTCAAACAACTCAATAAAGCATGGAAAAGACCAAATTATAATAAACACGTTTGCCATCTGTCTCAATTGGTCGAGACAGCTAAAAGATGAACTTATATGCAGTGATCCGTGAACAACTATATGAAACTGGACAATGCAACATGAACAATGGTTAGGTGGTCTGCAACCATACCAAAGGAGTAACATGTACAAAGCACATAATCAATGTGAAAGAAATCAATACCAACACTTGAGCCACAAACTAATAGATGGAAACTTCGAAAAGTGTCAGACTCGAACAGAGACAAGTACACAAAGAATCCAAGTTTATATGCAAGAAAACAGTGCAGCGATGAAAATGCAATGATATGCAGCAGTGAACAGCACATTGAAGCAATCCCGCATATGTAAATGAACTGCAACTACCGGAGTGGCACATAGTATGCAGGGATACTCGAAAAACAAAAAGAAACTGGACGGAACAAACATCGAAAAGTATTTGACTCAAGTGCTTACACAGGAATGCAATGGTTCTTTCACAAATATGCTACAGGATGAACAAACCCAATGCACGCAACTAAGCAGTGCCAGGGACTAAAACACGGCAAAATGCCAATCTACAAAGAGCAACACATAATAAACGAAACGACGAACCAGACCAGGGCACGGTTCAAACCGTGATAGCCAAGTAACACAACGAATCAGAAATGATTCATTGACGCTAGCAACAACTGGGTTATCCACTCGAAGTCAAGTGATAAGAAATCAAGTGCACAGCACTATCAAATGCAACTCAAATTTTTTTCTTCTTCTTTTTTTTACACAGTTAAGTACAAAGCAAGGCCATAATATTCAAAACTCCAAGGAATCCCTAACTTGTAAAACAGCGAAACCACAAAGTACATGGCCGAAGTCGAGTATAAATATTAATACTAGTGGCAAGGACAAATACAAGTTAAAACCAAATCATCACAACGAAATCATCAAGCTGTGGAAGTGCAAGAAGATGAACCAAGTCAGAAATCATCCCATGTATTAAACAAATTCGAATGGAAATTATAAATCGAGTGATCAAAACCGCATGGATTAAAAACATCAAAGAAAACATCACTTTCAAATGAAATCAACATGTCGAAAACACGATATTGGATTAGATGCGAGTGATAAGGAATCACTCACCTGGTTTTCGAACTTGACCAATTTGAAGTGGCCGTGGGAGTAACTCGAAGAGACGAACGAGAGCGAGATTGAGCAGCCGCAAAGAAAGTGGAGTCATCATCGATTCTCACGAGCCCTAGCTTGAAGACGAGCAGGAAGAAGATCGAGCCGCCATTTTCATTTCCCTTTTTTTCGTTCGATTAGGGCATAGCGAATGAAAATGATGAGGAACATGTCGAATTGAAATTAAAAAGGGAACGGCAACTATTTCGTTATTTCACAGCCCCAAGCCAAAGAAACTTGGGCCCAAAAATTAAATTTTTAAAGCCCGAAATCCTCTCAACAATTTCAAACTAATATCAACAAGATAAAATCCCTATAGCAATTAACGACCAATATAATCGTCATTTGACGATAATTAACTGTTACTAAACTCTGGGTTGTTGCAAAAATTGTGACGCTTGTTGATTGCATCGATTCTTAGGCTTACATTTGTTAAATTATGTGTTAATATTTCAACACTTGTATTTTGTATGTGTAAATATATATTTAAAAGTTTTATAAATCTTTATTTTTTATTTAGTTAATACTTCCCTACATAAAAAAAACTTATAAAGAAAATAATATAAAACCAATTACGTTCTAAATAAAATTATATATAATATATTTTTAAATCCAAAATATTTTAAGATATTTATCTATTGAATTTCCAATTCAAATTCAAATTTAATTTAAAATCCAACTTAAAAATCAATCCAAATATATATATTAATTTGAACAAACATATTATTATAATTAAATTCTAACTTTAAAGTCATACATTTAAACAACTCTTATTAAATTGAAAATAATTAGTCTATTTAAAATTAAATTTATAAAATAACACAAATTAAATAATTATTCTATTTAAAATAAATCTATAATTCGGTATTTCTATTGATTAACCCAATTATTATATCAATTACAGATGTCCAGATTGTGCCTAACTATTGCTGGAACGTTAGATGCTAGCATTTTAGCTAGATTATATTTTACTTCCTACAGATACTATTATAATGTCAGATGAATTTGATTAAAAATGTTTTGGTTATCGTAAGGTAAAAACCTGACATGTTTATTTGTGGCGTGGTCTTACGAGATACCTTTGATTTCAAAGGATTCTCGAAAACTTTAATAGTCCAATTAAGTGTGTTTTCTCATGCTGGTATTCCAGACTGACTCGGGTGTTATTTCGCTATAATGCTCGAGTCAGACCGAGTATTATCGAATACAAGTTTTGGATGGACTGCTATAGAGCTCAGGAGACGAGCTCGATGGCGAGACGTATCACATATACTTGATGTACATTCCACTATGCAGTATAAACTATGTATTCAGTTGTATAGGGACAAGTTAATATAATTATCTAGTATTTTGCTATAAATTGTGTTGTACTCTAATGATGTAATGTTTAAAACATACATATTTCTTTCTGCATAAAGATCATTCATTTATCAAATATATGTTGTTCCGCTGCGTTTGTGAGATTCTGATGTTGTTTTGTTTTCTCTTCTTCCGCCTCCTTCTACTTTCCCATACGGTCTGGTTTTCCGGAATTGGATTGCTCGACATTTAATACAGTGGGCATATTGATGTCGATTTTTCGGACGTCGAAAAATCGGGTTGTGACATTGGCGATTTAAAAATATTAAAGTGATGGTTTCCAAATTATAAAGGATTTTCAAGTGATTTTGTATTAAATTTCAAATTGTTAAAGGAAATGAATTTATTTTAAAGAAATAAATGTTATAATTTTTATGTTATAAAAATTATGATTTTTAGGAAATATAATGAGAATATGATTTTTGAAATATAAAGTTAATGAGTTGGTAAAATAATTTAAATGGAGATTTTTGGATTTATTATAAACGGTTTTTAAATAAGATTTATAAATTGAATTTTTATAAATCGGAATAATGGAACTTATAAACATTGTTTTATAAATCTAGAGTTAATTGAATTTGATAAGTTAATTTTTATAGTTCGTTGAAGGAATTTCATCCACGATTTTGGAAAGTGGATAATCCTTTAATTTAATATGCAATAGTAAAGAATTTGGTAAAAGGATTATATTCACGATTTTGGATAGTGGATTATCTTTTAATAAATGTGTAGAAATGTTTGATTTGGTAAGTGGATTATATTCACGATTTTGGACAGTGGATAATAATCATCTAAATAAAATAAATGTTTTGGGAAGTTGTTTTTAAATGGAATGAAATGATTAAAAGATGTATTAAAATTTGTTAAGTATTGAATACATAGATTTCAACATATATTGTTGAAATAGACGTTTTCGAGAAGTAAGGTGATGGTGGACTATAATATTGTTGTTATAGTAAATGGTTTTCAAAAGGAAATGTTTTATATAGTATACGGGATTTATATATCTATCTTATTATCGAATCCCTATACTAGTGATTTTGGGTTGTTGTAACAATGTTTTACGCAACATTCGTTATTACCCAAATAAATGTGGTTAAAGAGAATGTTTTCCTTAAAGAACAAAATACATACTTAATCCTAATTTAAGTATATTTAATATTTTCTAAGTGTTGAAAATAAATTGATTTGTGAATTACTTATTATTAAATAAGTATATGGAAATGTTTTCCGGTATTGAAATGGTTTTGAGAATATATCTTTTTTAAAATAATTTGAAGTGAATATTTAGCAAATGATTTAATTAATAAAAGATTAATTAAAAGGGTCTAGTGATTGATATGGTGCTAAATATTTGTTTGTTTGTTCGATAGTTAAATAACCGACTATCAAATTTGGCCAAATTTTAGTTCCTCGACTTGATGTGGGAACATTTAGTCGTACACTTAGTACGTTGCCTTCTGTGTAGGCTTGATTATCATTTGTGTTGAGGATGTTGATTCGTATAGTGCAGAGTATTACTCCAATCTATCGAGCTTCCTTCTTGGCACGAAGGATAGCAAATTGAAAGTTGGAGACATGATAAGTCCATGGGACTTAGTTTCGGTGAGGTAGAGAAACGCTTTTGCGTGTTGGTGCGAAGAGACCGGGATCGATTTATCCGAAAACCACTTCGGACCAACATATATGTGACGATTGTGCAGGTTTCTTTTTGATGATATTGATATTATGGATTTCATAGTGGAGGACTTCTTGTTGATCGTTTGAGGTTAAAATCCCAATGTACATGCAGTAGCAGTGGTCTTTTCATTATGAAATATCCAATGCAAGGACTATTCATTACTAATCCTAGGGATTTCCCGACAGAATGTGTTAGGAAAGTACATTCGGTTTGTCCTGTTCCTGGACAACTTGTATGGATGTTTGTCTGACATTGCATTTCTAAAGATTACGTGCATCGGTTTTTCTTGATTATATTCAGCCTGATAGGGGGTTCTCACTTCTTGTTAGGTAGCGAACGGATGACTCTTGCCTCTACATGTCCCTAGTGTGAAAGGGTTGGTTATAGTCGAGAAGCTGGCCATAAAGGCAAAGCGCGAGGTATCAGTGTGAGCTACGGTGGGTATTACCCACTGGCACGTCCCATCACATTTGGTATCAAAGCTTAGATTTTGTATATTCCTAAGCTTTGATGTGTGCTTAGTATAGACAGGGATAGTAGCACCCTAGATTTAGTTGAGTGTATTATATATATGAGCGCATATTTATTGGTGAATATAAAATGTTTTATATTGTTTTTACTTATCCGTTGAGCTATTTGTGAATTCTTGTGACGACCCGAAAATTTTGGTCCTGAAAATTCCAAATAGTTAGGAAAAGTAGAAAAGAGATAGAAGAAAAGAAACAGAAAACCAAACTCAGAAGCTCACATTCGCAGTGGATAAAATATAATATCAAATAATATTATTTACACGAAGAAAGCTGTATTAGTCAATTACATTTTTTTTACATCAGAGTTACATCCATTACACAACATTGGACAATTTAAAACAACATGTCCTAGATAAATAACAATATAACACAGCAGAATACTTTTCATACGTTCTTGCCATCCAGCTCGCCTCTTGAGCTCCAGAACGTCCTTCCCTGGAAATCTGTAATACTCGGTCTGACCCGAGCATTACATCAAGGTAATACCAGGGTCAGGATTGAAACCAGCGTGAGTAAACCATCTAACATGAATGACCAAAGCATACAACTTATATATATAACCCGAGTAACTTGTATCAAATACAAATTCATAAATTGTTATAGACATTACTTATTTCATTCACAAAATTCTAAGTACCAAAACCTAGATTAAATAGTTCAATTCACTTAAATCATTTCATTCCAGTTTATTGATTTCACATATCAATCTATAAGAATCGAAGTGGTTTCGAGTATTTACTAATACCCGACTCCGGTCTCTTCGAATCCAATGTCATCCAAACCCAAGTTATTCAATTAAATACAATTCAACTTTAATTACCGGATAACACTTTTACACAGTAATTCATAATTGATAGATAATCTCATAATCACTGTCCATCCAACATATCATATTACAAAGCAATTCAAATCAGAGATATCAATCAATCCAAAGCACTTATCATCATTCAATCATTCATAAGCCAGATTGACCTTTTCCATTAATTACATTAATTAATGATCCTCTAATTACTTTTATTAGTTAATTATTTTTAAATTTCATTCAATAATTAACCCTTAATTACATTCATTAATCAATCTTGATTAATCACAATCAGAAATTAACTTTGCTTAATTACTCCATTAATCAAATCAACTCCTTGATTAATTATATTAATTAATCTTTTAATTACACCGAGTAATTATCACTTAATTTCTTCCACCAAATAATTGTCCTTTAATCACTTCCCATCAAGTAATTTCCTTTTAGTTAATTACATCCAGTAATTATCCATTAATTACTTCACTAAGTAATTACACCTCATTAATTGCCTTAAGTAATTATACTTAACCCAACATCAAATGATTACCTTTAATTAATTAAACTTAATTAATTAATTAAAATTAACCACATTAACTTAATTAATTACACCGAGTAATTAACTTTCTTTAAACTACTTCATTAAGTAATTATTAATAATCTCCTTAATATTAAGTAATTAACCTTTTAATTACTTATTGCTTAATTATTCTTAATTAACCTTGATTAATCAAACCTTAATTAAGTGATCATCTATACTTAATTAATTTCAAAAATTAATTTATATAAATTTATTTACCCAAATTAAACATTTAAGATTAATTAAGAAATTATACTTTAATTACTTTAGTTAGTGAAACATGATTTAATTTAGATAAATCATTTATTATATTAACTCTTAACTTTCATTTAAATTACATTAAACTTAAAGTTTGAATTTGATTTATTTAAAATCATCATCTTTTAAATTATTAAAGTTAAATACTCTTTGCTTAAATCGTAATTATATTTCAACAATTTTATTTAAGTTGAAACATTTAAAACTAATTACAAATTTACTCTAATGTAATATTTATATAATCAAAACTATTTTTAAAACAAGATTTAAAACTTTAAAATCCATACCTTTAAAATTTAAATTTGTTTAAACATCATTTCTAACTTAACATTTTTTACCTCCATTAAAACCAGTCAAAACTTTGCTTAAATTTAAGTTTATTTATTTTATTTTTTTCAAATTTTGAAAATCACTTTAGTTTTAAACCTGGTTAAGTTAAAAACTGGAAACAAACATTGTTTCCGAGCAAAATGCCAATCTTCCTAAGACAGACTCGAGACAAACTCACGAAAACTCGAAGCAGCAAAACTTCGCAACCTCTCTTCATAACTACCCCGAGACGAACACGAGAGAAACATGAAAATCTCCCTAGCCATATCGTTCTTCCCCAAATCCCAAGAACAATGATGTACAACAAGGCCACCGTGCACATGCACGGCCGGAAACCGCCGACCAACTCTCTGGCCTTTAGCAACTCACCTTCGACCTCGACAAACACTCCAGCTATGCAGCACAATGCAAATAGAATACAAACTCAAAATCATCATGTTGATCGAAAACTGGAAGTAAACACGGTCGGCAAAATCATCGGCCAATGACAAACCATGCCACGTAGACCCAAACTGCTATGACCTCAGACGCTCCTCGAATCACCGAGTCCATCCCCCTATGCGATTCACACCTATGCAACCACGATGACATTCGAACCCTGGGAATGTCGACGACATAACTAACACCGCAAGCCCTAGTTTGACTTCGCCGAGCTCCTCCAGTCACCAGAAAAATTTCCTAGCATTTTTCCTGTGATCAACGACTCATCAATCGCCTCCAGGTCCAAATCCAGCAAACCTTGCCACGCTGATCGACGGCAATTGACTAAAACAAAGAATCTGATCAACTTGAGATAACTCATCACTCACGCACATAAAAATCGTTATTTTGATATTAAAATTCCCTATTTACAAACTCGAACCAGATTCTAGAATCCAAAAAAGAATTCTAAACAATCGATTTTGGCTTAAAATTAAACAAACCTGATATTTTTCTGTTTTTGAAAAATTTGCTTCACATATTTATTTGAAAGTATTTTTAAAATTAAACGTATATTCTTACAATCATTTCCTCTTTTAAGATCAAGGTTAAAAATTGATTTGTTTAAGAGTTATGATTTTATTTAAAATTTGGGCCTGTATTTAAACAGAAAAGATGTAGATGTACATAATCTCATATATACACGGACATATAATAATTACAACATGCATTCACAGTCAACAATTTGTAAAATCATATATAAATTCATGCATTCTCATTCAATCGATCACAACCATCCAGTTAAAATCACACAATTTAAAACTATTTTAAAAGTTTACTCACCTATTTAGCAGAGAACAGAGAACCTGTTCTTGATTTCCAGGCTTGTTTCATTTTGAACTTGAATTTCCTTTGCCTTTGAATTTTATTTGGAATTGATCTTCAAATTTAGTTTCTTGTTGAAATTTAAATCTTGCTGTTGGTCTCTTAAATCTGAAATTAATATTTGCATTGATGTTGAACTTGCCACCTTGGTTTTCTTATTGCTCTTGAATTTCTTGTCTCAGATTTAGTTTTTAGGTTTTATTTTCTTTGAGCTTTGATTCTAAATTTTCACCTCTTCTTTTGATTCGAATTTAGATTTTAGTTGAAATGGAGAAAAGAATTCAGCTGAAAAGTGAAAACAAATTTCTTCTTCCATATTTTTTTTAATTTTAATGATCAAAAAGAAATGTTGACATTTGTCCTCTTAGGTGTTAATTAGCTTACACATATGCATTTATCTTTACAAATGTCTTTAACCCACTTTAATATACTTACAAGTGTTATACTTATCTTTTATCAATTTATTTAAGCCATATCTATGTATTTATGTAATATTTACATGTATATAATGTATTTATCTTTTTATAAATTCAAGCTTTTAGATTTTATATAAATATACAAATAAGAATTCATGTAAACATTTATTTATAAATAACTTATGCTTTGATCAAATTAAATGTATCCTATGTTTATATACTTTGTAAATTTTATTTTAACCTTTTATATATATATATTATTTTATAAATTTAATTTAAAATCAAATCATATATACACACACACATTTTAAACAAACACAAATTCAATTTATAAATAATAATTCTATTTAAAATCCATTTATATATATGAAAATAACACATTATTATTATAGTTTCGAAAACAATTTTTTTTTACCTATTTTAAATGATTATAAAGGAGATTATCAAATACATATCTATCCAAATATTTAAAACCTAGCATTATTATAATTCAGATTCTTATATATACATATTCAGATGTATCTCAGAATTCCATTTGTTTAATTTACAAATAAGTATTTTAATAAATTTAATCTTATTAATTTTCAATTAACAGATACCCAAAAATTCGGGTTATCTCATTCTTTCCCCTTTAGAATCTTTTCGTCCTCGAAAAGGAACGAAGCCAGAATTTATTCAATACTTAAAATCAGATAAATCACTTTTTGGTTTTTTTTTTAAAACACTTTTAAAGTCCATATAATATTACCAAATTAACTTTTATAAAAATACTTTTTATAACTCAATGTTTCAACAAGTCCGTTCTCGTTCACATAGAAATTCGGTCATACGTTGATCAGGCGTAAGACTGAAAATTTATAAGTACTTGGTACAACCGTTTTCATCACACGGTGAAAATACGAAAAATAATTTTACTGAAAATATAGAAAACCTTTTTGAAAATAGTAGAAATATCTTTGGTGTGAATGCTCTGGAAATCATCACCTCCATCCATGGTCGCAGTTAACCTGAGGTTACGTTGCCATCTTGAAAAAATTCATAAATAACTGTAGGCCCCCGCGTCCCTCGATTACACCATGGAACTCGCTACAGATCACACCTACAACTGGGGTTACGTTGCTATCATAGCAAAACCCCATATAACCGTAGGCCTCAACGCCCTCGAATTTCGCTGCCAAAAGAATGAAACTTTTCCACTTCCACATAGGTCGCAGTCTACCGATGTAAAATCAAACGTAGACTGTTGGCTCTCAGAGACACACACGACTTTCGTTATGTTACCATAGGTCACAATCTACTAGTGTAAAATCAAACGTAGACTATTGGCTCTCAACGGCGCACACGACTTTCGCTATGGTCTGCAGTAGATCGCAGTGACATCGAGTCAAACTGTCGTCGCAGCATAAGCCAAATGCATCTGTAGGCATCAGCGCCCTCGATTTTCGCTACACACTACACATAATCCTCAGGAACTAGTTTGTCCGGACTCCTCATAGGACCAACTTTAGAACCCCCCCTTAGGGTTCAAGGCAGTACCACCCTGTGGCGCTCCTGAGATGTTCATTCCAAGGGAGAGCCTTTTTCCCCAGAGCCATTTTCAAAACACTTTATACTATACACAAATAGTATCCTCCAAATCATACACCCAGTATGAATCTCATATAAATCTCCTTTCTCAAAATCGATAATCCCAAAATCGATAATTCTCAAACTAGACTTTCCAAATTCCAATATTGATTTTACCTAAAAATCAAAAGCCTTTCCAAATCCAAAGGTACCAAAAACCTTTTCTCACAATCATTCTTATAAGATCCTTTACATACATACATACATACATACATATATACATACATATATATATATATATATATATATATATAATTTTAAAAATCTTTGGATCACTTCAAACTTATATAAATTCCCTTTTATACTTCAAACACTTTCAAAAATCTTTTCCTTCCGGTAATAGATTCAACAAGGGAAGATTTATCTTATATAACAAAGATATATAAATTTGTTTATTCTAAATCAAATATTCAAATTTGATTTCTCTATAAAGTCATTTACCAAATTACTTACTTCTATAAAGTAAATTTTTACCATAAAAATATCCAATTTTCACTTTACTTCATCATATATTTCACAAAATATACCTTTCCTTTCAAAAACCATTTCACATTTCTTATCCATAAATTCCCATAATCAATTTCATTCAAACCCGTACGATGTACACATATCAATCGTACGCTATACCAATATGATCGCTCACTCGATCACACAATTTCACTTCCGACTAGAATCGTCCATCCGACTTCCTATTGCTGACTTAGATCTGGTTTCTTGATGAGAAACCATCATTCTCCTTGCATAGCCATAACTATGATAGAGAATATCCAGAACCAATCAACAATCCATATCCAAGTTTGCCATCGAAAATCGAGTGAAAAATACCAACTCGGATCGACATACTATCTCGAAATTCTATGCTCGAATCTGGATCAAATCACTATGCGAATAGAATAATATACATACATCCTACATATTTATCTTTATTGGTTATTAGCCAAATCAATCTCCTTTTCTAATCATATTTCCTTTAATTTTCATTCACTTATTCACAATTGCTTCAATCCCATTTGGATTATCACCTCAATGCTTATCTCAAGTGGATATTTAACCATAAATAGTTTGAACTCTGTCCAGCATAAATTTAGAAAATAGCTTGAAAAGTTTAAAATAGATAAATAATAGAAAAATAATTATTAGTTTGTAAAATAAATGTAAAATAGTTAAGTAATTGTAAATAGTTTTAAAATAGTCAAATGGTTATAAAATAGTTAGAAAATTGCAAAATATTTTAAAGTAATAATTAGTTTATAAAACAGTTGTAAAATAGTTAAATAGTTCCAAAAATAATTGTAAAACGAGAATAAGATAGTTTGGCTTTAAAAAGAAAGGCTGTATAGTAAGTAGCTTGGAAAAATAGGTTTATATTTAAACAATTATTTTAAAAATAGTCCAAAGCCAAACCGTTCAATTTCCAATTTCCATTTAAATTTCCACTTCCTCTTAAATTGACTCTATTTCAATTCAATTTAAATAACTTCAATTTCCATTGAAATTGATTTAACCCTAATTCAAGTTGAATTATTCTCAATTTATTTCCAAATTCAAATCAAATTCCATTTGAATTTTAAACCTATTCAACTTTAATCACAATTCCCAATTAATTCAAATCAAATCCAATCTGAACTATAGTAATTTAAATCTCAACTTTAAACCATCTCGAATTATAAATTCGGGTTAAATTTTAAAGGTTGATTTAATTCTTTAAATCAAATCAACTTATATCTTTAAAACATTTAATTTTGAATCCAAATTCCATTTTAAATTTTCTTCATAATAATAGATATATCCAATTTATTACTCAATTCCAATTTTGAAACCAAACCTTTGAAGTTTTATCTTAAACGTTCAAATCTAAAGTCCAAAATGATTCCATTTCATCTTAATAATGGATATACTATCATACCCCATTTCTTCTTTCATTTAAACAAATCCAATTTCAGTTTAAAGATTATTAATAACAACAGGATGGTATCATTCAAATTATTTTAAAACATCCATCCATTTCAAATTTCCAGATCTCAAACCCATTTTGAGATCATATAAACTCCCAATTCAAATTAACCATTTAACTTCCAAAGTTAAATCCCAATTTCATCTTGAAATTTCCAATTCATATTGCTTGTCCTAAACTTATTTAACTTTCTCTAAGTTAAATTCAATTCAGTTTGAACTTCCATTTCAAATTTGAACTTCTCATTAATAATCTTCCCACTTATAAGTTCAAAAACTTATCACTTTGGGTATCACATCTTATTCCAAATTTAAAACTCAACATTTAGAGTTTATTTCAAACCAACTTTGATATTATGTATACTCCTCGTATATAGATATTATTTCCTTTACACACCAGGTTATCCTTAAATTTTAGACCACCTTTGGTTTTTAATTCAAAATAAATTTCTTTAAATTTTCAAACAACCCTTGTTTGAAATAGGACCCTTTCATTCAAATTAAATAATATTATTTATTATTACTTTATCACTTTGAAACAATTTTCAAATTTCTAGAGCTAGATTTAAAACTTTACAATTTAGATCGTTTTCAGTTCCAATTTATAAGTCATACTTGCCTAAATGTTTTACTTCCCTGAAACATTTCATTTTGCTTACTCATTAATACACATTTTATTGTTAAACACAACAATCATTTATGATAATAACCAAGATTATCATATCTAGAAACCAATTCATTATTATCTTATTCTAAAACTCTTCCCCAAATTCAAGATTTTAATTTCAGTTTGAATCCATTTCAAACTTATCTTTATTTAATTTCAATTTGGTTGTATTTCTATTACTACTTAATTTAATTCCAATAATTTAACAACCAATTACCTTAATATTTATTAGAAAGAAATATTGCTTTATATATCAAAATACATTCTTATATAAAATCATTTAAAATCTTTATATAAGAAAATAACAAGTATGCTCTCATACACACACACTCACACACACACTCAACTCATTCTAGGGTAACACTGACCCTATCCTTAATGAGTAAACCCACCAAAGCCAAGGTTCTCGCTTAACCTTCTGTTCTGATACCAAATGCGACGACCCGGAAATTTCGATCCTGGAAAGTCCAGATAGTTAGGAAAAGTAGAAAAGAGATAGAAGAAAAGAAACAGAAAATCAAACTCAGAAGCTCACATTCGCAGTGGATAAAATATAATATCAAATAGTATTATTTACACAAAGAAAGCTGTGTTAATCAATTACATTTTTATACATCAGAGTTACAACCATTACACAACATTGGTCAATTTAAAACAACATGTCCTAGATAAATAACAATATAACACAGCAGAATACTTTTCATACGTTCCTGCCATCCAGCTCGCCTCCTGAGCTCCAGAACATCCTTCCCTGGAAATATGTAATACTCGGTCTGACTCGAGCATTACATCAAGGTGATACCCGGGTCAGGATGGAAACCAGCGTGAGTAAACCCATCTAACATGATTGACCAAAGCATACAACTTATATATATAACCCGGGTAACTTGTATCAAATACAAATTCACAAATTGTTATAGACATTACTTATTTCATTCACAAAATTCTAAGTAACAAAACCTAGATTAAATAGTTCAATTCACTTCAATCATTTCATTCCAGTTTATTGATTTCACATATCAATCTATAAAGAATTGAAGTGGTTATGGGTATTTACTGATACCCGACTCTGGTCTCTTCGAATCCAATGTTATCCAAACCCAAGTTATTCAATTAAATACAATTCAACTTTAATTACCGGATAACACTTTTACACAGCAATTCATAATTGATTGATAATCTCATAATTACTGTCCATCCAACATATCATATCACAAAGCAATTCAAATCAGAGATATCAACCAATCCAAAGCATTTATCATCATTCAATCATTCATAAGCAAGATTGATCTCTTCCATTAATTACATTAATTAATGATCCTCTAATTACTTTCATTAGTTAATTATTTTTAAATTTAATTTAATAATTAACCCTTAATTGCATTCACTAATCAACCTTAATTAATCACAATCAGAAATTAACTTTCCTTAATTACTCCATCAATTAAATCAATTCCTTGATTAATTATATTAATTAATCTTTTAATTACACTGTGTAATTATCACTTAATTTCTTCCACCAAGTAATTATCCTTTAATTACTTCCCATCAAGTAATTTCCTTTTAATTAATTACATCCAGTAATTATCCATTAATTACTTCACTAAGTAATTACACTTCATTAATTGCCTTAAGTAATTATACTTAACCCAACATCAAATGTTTGCCTTTAATTAATTAAACTTAATTAATTAGTTAAAATTAACAACATTAACTTAATTGATTACACTGAGTAATTAATTTTCTTTAAATTACTTCATTAAGTAATTATTAATAATAATCTTAACATTAAGTAATTAACCTTTTAATTACTTATTGCATAATTATTTCTTAATTAACGTGGATTAATCAACCCTTAATTAAGTGATCATCTATACTTAATTAATTTCACAAATTAATTTATCTTAATTTAATTACCCAAATTAAACATTCAAGATTAATTAAGAAATTGTACTTTAATTACTTTAGTTAATGAAACATGATTTAATTTAGATAAATTATTTGTTATATTAACTCTTAACTTTCATTCAAATTAAATTAAACTCAAAGTTTGAATTTGATTTATTTAACATCATCATCTTTTAAATTATTAAAGTTAAATACTCTTTGCTTAAACCATAATTATATTTCAACAATTTTATTTAAGTTGAAACATTTAAAACTAATTACAAATTTACTGTAATGTAATATTTATATAATCAAAACTATTTTAAAAACAAGATTTAAAACTTTAAACTATAACGACCCAGAATTTATATTAATTAAAATTTGTATATTTAATTAAATTTAAATATTAACAAGTAAGATTTGTATGACAAGTAATTTATTTGTCGAATATTTGGATTTAATTGGATAATTAAATCGATAATTTAATATTTGAAATTACAGGAAAATTTGGAAATTGGGTTAAATTTGATTGAAATTGATTTGTAAAATTTTATTTTTGTCATATTGAAGTTAAAATAATGTTATAGAACTTTTAGAATCGAATTAAAAGATTATTTGTGAAAATTGAATATTTTAATATTTAATCGACAAGTTAAAATAGCCATTTTTCAAACAGTCTTGGATTTCGACGAAACTTGTTTCATCGGATCCGTAATGTTATATTATTGTAAAGTTTCAAATTTCGTGTCAATCGGATTTACGTTTGTCCGGGGCTAGCCAAAACGCATAGAAAATCGCTTAATCAGTTTAATTTAAAATCGATCGTTTATTGCCGTATCTCGTACAGATGATCGAATTGGCTTCCGAAAATCATTCCATTGTGTTCGGAACGCGGGGTAAACCTTAGAAACGCCAGCCGGCACGCTTCGTTTGGAGTTCGAAAATTCCGTATGAATAGTAACTCGAGAAATTTTCTATAAGCACCCCTTTAATTTCACTTTTGCAAAAAAATAAGAAACCCTAGGGTTTTAAACAGAGCCGCCACTTTATGAAACAACGGCCAAAAGTCAATCTCTTTCCTCCCTCATTTTCTTCAAATCCGTAAGCAATTAGAGGAAATCACCAACTACAAAATTGAAGAGCACTCCAAGATCTAGAGATTCAATGGTTGTGATGGATTTTAATTGAGTGGATTGACGGCAAAAAGGTTTTGAACGCGTGATGTTCACGTGCGATTTCAGAGGGCAAGGGGCGACCAAGTTCGCTCGCATTCTGGGCGTTGGTGAGGCGGAGCTCGAGCGTTCAAATGGCGACCTTTGATCGATGAGTAGATGGGCGTGGTGGTTGCGAAATTGGGGGGATGCGAATGTTGTATGGGTTCGAGCACGATAAAAGAAATGGGGGAGGAAGAAAGAGTGCGTGCGACAGGGATCTGATGGGTGGAATCAAGGGCTGAGATTAACAGGTTGAAAGAAAATAAAATTTATTTGTAAATTAAATTGTATTATTAATTCGTGTAACTTTAAAACTGTATAACTTTGTGATACAAGGTCGAAAAATTACGAAATGACTTGCGTCGGATTCGTTTCGTCGAGCACTACGCAATGGAACTGGATTGGAGTCGTTTGGAGCTAGTGAAAATTTCGGGTAAAATTAAACATCCGCTTAATTTTTTCGAAATAAACGCTGAAACTGAATTGAAATCAACGTGAGAACTTCTCACTCAATCGAATTGGTTTCGATTCAAATTTTAAATAGTTATATTTAAAAATTGTTTGATTGTATAATTGAATGATGATTGTTATTGATTGTTAAAATAGACATTATACGCCGTTATTAAGCGGAGGTTATTTATTAAAAACATATACCGCGATAATTCCAACTTATATGGAATTGGTATTATATATGTACTTGGAGTTGATTTTCCCGCATTATATAGCGGATGAGACCCTATTGCGTCGCATAATAGCCGATAGTATTTTATAAATCCCATATACGGCGATATTTCGTCTTGAAGCGAAATTGGTATTGTGCTAACATCTTTGGATGCAGGAAAATAGGTTGGAGGGATCTAACTGGATTCCTCAAACATTTGAATTGGTTTCAATGTTGTGTGTTGATCTATTTGTTGATCTATTTATAATCTGCGTGAATATCTTTGTGATTAAGATCGTTAAAGGCTAAAATTTAGCCGAATATATTTTTGGTATCGTTAGATGCCGAAAATAAATAAAATTGGATTTTTGAAAACTTAAGTTGAGAATTCAGAATAAAATTTAATTTTGGAATTTATTCATTTTAAATAAATAAATGTTATAATTTTTATTATTATAAAAATGATATTTTTGGAAAATAATACTTAAGTATGATTTTGGAGTTATATAAGCTTTAATAACGATTTGCAAATTATTAAAAGGATTGGTTTATTTAATTGGGATTTTTGAATTATTATAAATGATTTATATAAAATATGTATAAAATTGATATTTATAAATTAAAAATATTGGAATTATAAAACAAGTTTTTATAAGTGTTAAAATGGAATATAAATGAATTTTATAAGTGAATGAAATCTATATATTTATAAATTATGGAATTATAAAGTGAATAGATTTTATAAAATAAAAGATTTATAAGTGATTAACTTATAAATTGGATTTTTGCGTGTAAATGGAATTTGGATAGAATTTGTTAATAGTGATTTTATAAGTTGAAGTGGCCATAAAATATAAGTGGAATTTATAAACATTGTTTTATAAATCCGAAAACGACTTATTTTGATAAGTTAATTATTATAGCTTATTAAAGGAAATATATCCACGATTTTGGACAGTGGATAATCCTTTAAATAAAATATGTAGAAATGTTGAATTTGGATAAGGAAATATATTCATGATTTTGGACAGTGAATAATATATTAAAGAAATGTTTTGGGAAAGTGATTTTAAATAGAACTAAAACGATTTAAAGATATTTTAAAATGTATAAAGTATCGAAACCATAGATTTCAACATTTATTGTTGAAATAGATGTTTCGAGAAATAGAAGAAAATGGTGGACTATAACACTGTTGTTATAATAAATGATTTCCGAAAGGCAAAGTTTTGTATAGTATTGGGATTTATATATTTATCTTAATTTTGAATACCCATACTAGTGATTTTGGGTTGTCGTAACGATGTTTTACGTAATGTTCGTTTTGACCCAAATAAATGTGTTTAAGAGAATGTTTTCCTTATAAAATAAAATATATACTTAATTTGGATTTAAGTATATTGAATATTTTCAAAATTTTGAAAATAAATAGATTGGTGAATTACTTATTATTAAGTAAGTATGGAAATGTTTTTCCAATATGAAGTGAATGTTTGAGATTTTATCTTTTAAAGATAAATTGAAAATGAATATTAGAAATTAATTTAAAAATCGTATATTCATAGATATTTTGGAATTGTAAATTCACTATGGAATTTATAAAAGAAAGGGAAATTAGTTAAAAATAAACGTTGATTTATTTTGAAGTGTGGAGATTAATTTACGGATTTGGAATGTAAGTTTAATAAATCGGTAAGGATTTATTTAATTGGTTTAAATGAACCATTTTGAAATGAAAGTTGTAAGGGTGTAAATTTATTTGAAATTGGTTTTCAAATGGTTGAAGTGTGGAAGATATATATCTTATAAAGATAGTTTTGAAAATAAATAATTTGGGAAATTATTTGAAATCGGGTGATGTTGTGAATATTGATTGATAGTTAAATAACCGACTATCAATATTGACCCTAGAATGGCTATTTGTTGTGAATTGGTTGAAATTGAATGCTACACTTATTTTTAAATTATTACGCTCGTTATTCGGATTACCCATTCCGAATAGTGATACGACGTAATGGATAGCATTGAAGACCGGTGGTGAAGACTGGGTATTTGTAAAAACGATAGGATGACCTATCGATTGTCTCTGCACCGTTAGCTACGGTATGGAGATTTCCTTTGTGATTGGAAGTTTTATTAGGATTGTGAATACCCGAATTGCAAGGGCTTCTTTTGAAGTGCTTTTGGTTCTGTTCGAACCCGGAACAGACTTGTATGGTTACGTGTCTGACATTACATTTTGAGATATAAAGCAGATTTCTTTCAAATACATTTCTATTGGTGGCGGAGAATTTATTCTCTTAGCTTAACATCCTTCTCTGAGACGTACGCGCTTAGAGGTTATGTAGTTGAAAGTTATCAGCGATATATTCCCAATTTGGTAATATGGCATGCTGAGTGTTGCTGTGTGATGATTATTTATTGATCATTTGTTGATCAAAGCGTGGCTTTGTGCCTAGCTTTGTGGACGAGACTTCGTCAGACCTCACTCTCCGGAAATGGTCAAAACAGGAATATGTGGCAAGGTTATGAGGGTTGCGCCCTTTAGGGTATGTCATTTCTATCTGGAAAGGGTGGTATCATGGTATGCAGCCCAAATACTTACTCATGTTGACACACTATATTTATTACTGTGTGATGTTGGTTATCGAGCGCTCGGATAAAGGTCCAAAGGGACCGGGGGATGGCATATTCGTGTAGTAGTTACCTAGTGACAAAGGTAACCCGGCCTTGTGTTGGCAGAGAGCTAGTTAAGTTCTCGGGACGTCCCGCCAGAGGCGATCCTATGTGGCAGTAGGAAGTTCCTTAGCCTGAACATTTGTTGGAAAATCCAAAGAAACAATACGATCCTTGTACGGTTTTAGTTGTATAACCTGCCATGGAATGTGGCGGTAACCTGCTATTGAACATGGTAGTTATAGTAGGCATAAGTGCGGAATGCCTATGCTGGCTAAGATTTGTATCTTTACTTTCGAAATGTTTCCTACACTATGTACTAGTAATAATATTGAATGTTCTTTTAATGCGTATCAAGCATCTTTGACTATCATAAGAAGAAATCTCCTCCAATTCTGCGTTTGCATTGTGTGTGTGGCGGGAGGTCTTATGGTAGTCTCATTTTCCAAAAGCATTGCGAATTGACTTTAAAATTATCTTTGTTGTTGTTGTTTTTAAAAGACAATAACTGTTTTAAGTTCTCACACCAGTCCCATGACTGACTCGGAGTTTATTATTTTCCTTCCTAAACTCTGGGTGCCCATAATTTTCCACACGGGCAGTCAAGAGTCAGGTTTATCAGGATATTCTGGAATTCAGGAGTTGCTGGAGGCAAGCTGGATGGCATGGCGTATTCACTAGTATATAGTATTTCTTTTCCACTGCTTATTGTTGTTTTTTTGTTGTACACTTTGATGATGTAATGTAATGTGATGTAATGTAATGTAATAACTGATACAGTTCTTGGTTTAAAGATTATTCATTTACCTATTATATGTTGTTCCGCTGCGACTGTGAGATTCTGATGTTGTTCTCTGTTTCTTCTTCTTTCTTCTTCTTCTTCTTCTTCTTCTATCTTTTTCTTCTTCTTTAACCATAACATTTCGGTTTTCCGGCCTTCGATTGCTCGGTAGTTGATACAGTGGACGTATTGATGCCGACCTTCGGATCCCGATAAAATCGTAATGTTACACCAAATCCATACCTTTAAAATTTAAATTTGTTTAAACATCATTTCTAACTTAACATTTTATACCTCCTTTAAAACCAGTCAAAACTTTGCATAAAATTTAAGTTTATTTATTTATTTTAATTTAATTTTGAAAATCACTTAGTTTTAAACCTGGTTAAGTTAAAAACTAGAAACAAACATTGTTTCCGAGAAAAATGCCAATCTTCCCGAGACAAACTCGTGAAAACTCGTAGCAGCAAAACTTCGCAATCTCTCTTCACAACTACCCCGAGACGAACACGAGAGAAACATGAAAATCTCCCTGTCCACATCGTTCTTCCCCAAATCCCAAAAATAAGGATGCACACCAAGGCCACCGTGAACCTGCACGGTCGGAAAACACACCGTCGACCAACTCTCTGGCCTTCAGCAACTCACCTTCGACCTCGACAAACACTCCAGCTATGCAGCACAACGCAAATCAGAGACAAACTCAAAATCACCATTTCGATCGAAAACTGGACGTAAACACGATCGGAAAAATCATCGGCTAACGACGAACCACGCCATGTAAACCCAAACTGTTGTGACCTCAGACGCTACTCGAATCACCAAGTCCATCCCCTCTATGTGATTCCCACCGATGCAACCACGATGCCATTTGGAATGTCGACGACCAAAGTAACACCGCAAGCCCTAGTTCGACTTCGTCGAGCACCTCCAGTCACCAGAAAAACTTCCTAGCATTTTTCCTATGATCAACGACTCATCAATCACCTCCAGGTCGAACTCCAGCAAACCTTGCCACGCCAATCGACGGCAATTGACTAAAACCAAGAATCTAATCAACTTGAGATAACTCATCACTCACGCACATAAAAATCGTGATTTCCATATTAAAATTCCCCATTTACAAACTCGAATCAGATTCTAGAATCAAAACAAGAATTCTAAATAATCAATTTTGGCTTAAAATTGAACAGGCCTGATATTTTTCTATTTTTGAAACAAATACTTCACATATTTATTTTAAAGTATTTTTAAAATTAAACTTATATTCTTACAGTCATTTCCTCTTTTAAGATGAAGGTTAAAAATTGATTTGTTTAAGAGGCATGATTTTAAAATTGTTATTTTAAACAGAAAAGATGTAGATGTACATAATCTCATATATACACGGACATATAATAATTACAACATGCATTCACAGTCAATAATTTGTAAATTCATATATACATTCATGTATTCTCATTCAATCAATCACAAGCATCCAGTTAAAATCGCACAATTTAAAACTATTTTAAAATTTTACTCACCTATTTAGCAGAGAATAGAGAACTAAGAGAAATGCGGATTAAGGATCTTAAGGCTAAGAATAAACACTAAAGGAGTGGGTGAATAGTGTTTTTGAGAATTGTTAAATCTTTTTAGTTTTTTTAATTTAAACACAAATGTATGCAATATTCAGACACAGATATGGTCACAGAAACAAACACAGATGCAGAAATAAAGTAAAAACAGTAAAGGAAAGAACGCACCGGATTTTATACTGGTTCGGGGTTACCCTACATCTAGTCCCGCACACAAGTATGGATTTCCTTTCAAAAACAATCTTTACAATTACACCCTCGATTGCAAGGAAACGAGGTACACCCTCCAGAATCACAATCCTCTAGGTAGAGATACTTGATTTCCTGGGCAACAAGTTCACCCAATTGATTTCCCAAGGCTACAATCACACCTTATCTCGCTTGATTGATTTAAAAGGCTACAATCACACCTTTTCTCGCTAAGTTGATTACGAAAATCCTATAACTCTGAACAGCACTAAGGATCTTATTGAGATAGCGATAGAGAATCAAACCAGAGATAATCTAGTAAGATTCAATGCTGATCTCATCAGAGTAATGATAAGAATATGTATATAGAAATGTGGAAGAAGAAGAGGAGTGAAAAAGCAAAAAATCTATGTTAAAATTCGTTGAAACCAACCCCTATTTATAGTGGAACAACAACCATGTCCATTCGTGAAGAGTTATGACGAATAGACACTTCTTTTGAAATTTAAATTTTGAACTCAATGGACACCATGTCGACATGTAAAGTATGTCGACACCCCAAAGGGATTTTTGATGTTTTGATTTTCTTTGAAAATAACTTTCATCTTATATTAAAACTATTTTAAACTTTACAAATATACTTGACTATTATTAAAATGCATAAGTAAATATATAGAATAATATATACAAAATTTTACTATAATTTTTATTTAAAATCTATGTATAAATATTTAAAAGTTAAATATATTATATTTTTAAAAAATAGTTTAAAAACAAGAATAATTTGATTTTGAAATTAAAGATTATTTATTTGAAATCAGGATAGATGTTTTTGATGCTTTTAAAAGGAAGGTTTTGAAATCATTTTGAATAAAAAAGTTAGCGGACACAATACAATGTTCCACTAGACTTTTCGTAGGTTCCATCCTACTTAGGGTTCCATCACTTTAACTGGCTCGAAATTGGATTCCATTCCACGAATAAATTGGATTTTAAGATGCCAGTGCTTTTCTAGGAGTTTTAACAAATTTTATAATTAAAAAATAAATTACTTGAACTCTTGATAATATTGATACTCATGAGTCTTCAATCTTGATACCTTGAATCTCTATACTGTATAGCCTTCATTCTTGGTACATGCATGGTTAAATCCTGTAGATACATAAATATCTAAACTTATACTGTTAGTATTTATATTTTATAATCTATTCTAAGGTTGTTATCATCAAAACCATCATCTCACGGACTAACAATCTCCCCCTTTTTGATGACGACAGCCAATGTTTATAAAATATTACTTCTATCCTAATAACTCCCCCTTAATCTATGCCTAACTACCCTATTTTATACTTCTCCCCCTTTGTCATCAACAAAAAAACTAACTCTAAACTATATAATACCAAACTATAGAACTCCCCCTAAATCTAATACTCTATGATATGTGATTATAATGATAGTGTTATCATAAATAATCAACACTTAGATCTAATGATAAACCTAATCCTAAACTACTAACTATTCTAAGTATATAATAACCATATAGTTATATTTATTAATAGGGAAGAACTCATATAAGAACACAATTTATTTGTTAATCATACAGTTATATTTACATTTTCGTGGGAAACGTAAGAAGGAACATACAACAATGGTAAAGAAAGAGAAGAAACTAATGTGTGTTTTTGATCATAGGAGATCTATGAATCGAACAGTTTGGATAGTGGAAACAGAAATTTCCATGTTGTTCGACAAGATTCTCATTCTTGTCAAAACACACTTCACCAACGCAAACGACCTTGTCGTCATCTTCCGCATGCGCTTCTTCTATAGGTTATTCTTCTTCTTCTTCGCTAGCCTCTTGTTCTTGATCTCCTGAAGAGTCTTCACTAATCAAGATTGGGTTAGCATGATTGTCCATTAGAAATTTTTGCAAATTCCTAAGGATTTTGCCTTGCCTCTCTTGTTCCTTGGCCATTCGAAGTTGCATTACTTGGATTTCAGTCATTAACTGAAGTGTATCCTTTAGAGAATCCTCCATTTTAGTCACTGAGCGAGAGTAGTACGTTGAAATGGACCAAACATGGGAGAGGGGAACGAAAAGGTTGATTTTATGTTTGATTTGGAAGAGGAGGCCATTGATTATTTGATTTTAGAGAAAAGAACAGAGAGATAACAGAAAGGATGAATAAAATTTCGAAAATGTGAAGAATATATAACCAATTATTTGAATTTTGGTGGGAAAAATTTCAAAAATGTAACAACCCGGTATTTTCAGCCATTCGCATCCACACATGCCGGACTTGAATTGCTCAAAATGCCGCATTGTAAATAAATTTAGAGCAAATGAAATACAATCACAGACACAGAAATATCAGAATAACTCGCAGCGGAAAATTAAAATACTATAGTAGTCTATGAAGCTACTATAACAAACTCTCAAAACATAATACATAATATCAGTTTCAAAAACATATACAATAGAAATCTCAAATACATAGCAGTTTATAAATACTAGAGGCTGACCCGAGCATAAAGTAAAACACAAAACACTCGAGTCAGGACATATATACTTATATAATGTAAACCAATTCAAGTGAACTGAAGTAGTAATGCACTATAACTTAAAGGATGTTTGGGATCGCCCATCCTCTAAGGATCAGTTAACTATAAATTAAATACATCCCATGTTTAGAATTCCAAAATGGTAATATTATTATTTTTCTCTTCTAAATCAAATATCATTTAAAAATTCAATATCATTCAATATCCATTTCAAAATATCAAAATATCGTATCTTTTCAAAACCACATTCATTTTACGTAAAATACCATTTCAACACACATTTCAAAATAGTTTGTATTTCAAAACAAATTACTTCATTTTAAATCATTAAAACAAAGTTATTATATTTAATAATTAAATTATTAAATTTCCAAAATTTTACTCTTTCAAAGTTCATTTATTCACGTAAATTTATTAAAACAATGAAAATTCAACTTTCGCAGCATTTAGAAAAATGCTACGGAAAGTTACTTTTAAAACAATTCGATTTAACAAAAGACAGCATTCAAAATGCTGTAATAGGGTTACATAATTCAAATAAAAGCTTAGTTAAATTTAACAATTATAGCACTTACAAAGTGCTATAATAGCCTTTAATTCAATTTAGTCCTTTAGTTCATTTATATTAACTACAGCATTTACAAATGCTGTAATATCCTTTACTTTAGAAATAATAGCATTTCAAATGTTGTTAATTAAATTTCAAATATCCACTATACTTTCACAAACCATTAAATTTTTATTTAAACCATTTCAAACTTATAAAATCATATATTTTTCATTTTTATAACCATCATTTAATTTTCCTTAAATTCATGATTTTATAAAGTTAAATTTCCATTCAAAAACCAATATTTAATAATAATTCACTTATTAAATTCCAACATTCAATTTCAATTCTAATTAAGTTTTTAACTTAACACTTAAGTTTAAATTTCAAAATATAACTTTTTTCATTTTATTTACTTAACTTCAAAATTCACTTTTAAACAAAATTCAAAATTTTCCAATTTAAGTTATATTTCAAAATTCAAATCAATATTCATTTATTTCACATTTTAACTTATTCAAAATCCATTAATATATTATAAAATCATTTTAAATTCATTTAATTCAAAATATCATAAATTTATCATATTTTCATATTTAATTTTAAATTCCATTTATAATTAAATCAAAATTTCCAAAATAACTTATATTTCAAATTTTCACTTTATCATTAGTTTATTTCATTTATAAATTCTCAGAAAAATAAAAATACTTTACAAAAATCATTTTTAATTAAGTTTAAATCAAAATATTATAATATTTACATTTTTAAAATATTTTAAAAATTTTAGAAAAATATATTTTAACCACGGTCCGTACATCATTTTCTACACTATGTAAAGTGATACGGGTAATATATCATTTCAACCCGTAATTTACAAAGAAAACCCGGGTTTTATCATTTCAAACCCGCAGTCCCAAGTAAAATGAAATAATTGAAAATCGTTCAGGCCTATCATTTTAGCCCATAACAATTTTCCCCTATTCTAAAGTCCGTTCGGGTATGTATCTTTTCAACCCATAGTGATTCTAATCTAAAGGGAACTTGCAGTGTGATAAACTGATATAAATAATAGAACAGCACAAAATAACAGTAATATATGATATAACAGGTAAATAAGTATGGGTGAACATCATATGATCATAACATAGCCGATATAACATGGTGATGCATTTTACAGATTCAAATGTGATCGATTTACTAGTTATATAAGTATAAACTGTCTGGTGAGAATAACTCACTGATATAAGCTAGAGACGAAAATAGAAATACACAAACTGAGATCTTCGAAGGCACAAAAGCACGAATAAGATTTGAGGTTGGGAGAGCCAAAGATTAATCACCTTGAATACATTCAAACAAACAAAACAATCTACATAAGTTTTCAACCCAAATTCAATTAAACAAAGCTAGAAATGAATGCACGAAACAAAGATAAATTCTTTTGCACTTGCTTTCAACACTTGTACTTTAGCCTTGGGTCAGAAACACACGGCTAAGCATGGGTTAGGATCTGGTCTTTGGGTTCAAATGGGTCGGCCTAGCATAGATTTAATGATGGTGCAAAGGTATGTGCATGAAACTACACAAAACAAGGCAACACAACATGGTTCAAAGAAAATAGGTCATGGCCAAGGCAATCATGGGCACGGCCATGCTTCAAGTGGGTCAGGGATGATGTGGCAGAAGCATCAAGTCAGGTTTGAGGTGGTGATGGTGGTGTAGGTGGCGGCCAAGGAGGAGTTTGTGGTGGTGGATGACTTGATGTGCTCGGCTAGGTGGTGCAAGTGGAGTTTGGTGCATTTGTGTGGTGGATCTTCAACCTAGGTTGGCTCGGCTTGGCTAGGGGGTTGGAGAGGAGGTGGTGGTGACTGGTTCAGGTGGCAGTGAAGGCGGCAAGGTGGCTGGAGTGGTGAGGCTGAACCCTAAAGGTAGAAGAAGTAAGTGCAAATTCATGAAAACAATCATAAAAACAATGAAAAGAAAAGATATTTTTACCAAACTTTTTATGCAATGGAGATGGACGAATTTTTGTGAGATGAGAAGTTTATTTTACGTGAAAATGAGATGGTGAAGTGGTCGTCTGAAGTAGTAAGGAGTTATGGCAGCAAAGTTGAAAACATGTTGGTTGAAAATGAAGAGGTGGAATATAAAAGGCCTTAAGCAAATCAAAGGTCACCAAAACTCTTTAAATATCCATATTACTTTTGCAATTTTTAAATAACTGAAAAATATATATATTCAGATAAAACACGAAAATTTAGTAAATAAACAAAAATAAATAAATATTGATGAAATATAATTTAATTAAGAAAATAGCAAAGAAAATGTAAACTAGGCTAGAAAAATTGAAAATAATTGAAACGAATTTTGGAAAATTTTTATGTACTTGAAAAATATTTACAAATAAAGATAAGAACACAAAATAAATTTGCATGCAAAAAAATAAATAAATAAATTTTTAATTAAATATAATTAAATGAAGAAAATAGCAGAAAAATGGAAACTAAGCTTTAAAAATAAAAAATAAATGCGATAAATCTTGGAAAAAATTTAACATCACTTTAAAAATGTTTTAAAATAAAATATATACCTAACATGTCATATAAAACATATTAGAACATGATTTGACAAATAAATTATTATTTATATAAATAAAAATAGATAATTTTATTAAATAAATCAATTTACACCCAATATTGTAAAAAACACAACTTTCACAATATAAATCGAATTTCGATGAAACGAAAAGCAGTATTCTTAAAATTAAATTTATTTTCCTAATAAATGATAAAATTCAAAAATTCAAAAATTTAAATTTTAAACTTAAAAGTCAAAGTTTGACTAGATTGACCAAAATCCACTTTTTTTAGAAATATCCTATTTATTCAGGTTTGAAATTATAATTCACACAGAAATCAAAATGTACTCTTAAAATAAAAAAATTATTCATTTTAATAAATATAATAAAGTTTTTTTAAATCAAGAGTTTCAATTTAAATAACTAAAATAAACAATTAAAAATAATCACAAAATACTGGGTTGTTACACTCTCCCCCACTCAAATCTTTTCGTTCTCGAAAAGAATGAACAAGGAAAATAAGGAAAAGAAAGATAGATAACAAATAGTACCAGCAAAAACAATTTCGGATTCGAAGCACGAATGCTATCCTTCGTTTCCCTGGTACAATATCAATCATCAGTACTTCACAGTACTTTGATCAGACTAATAGATTCCCTTCTTAGCTGCTTCGTACCTCTGTCGACAATACGAAGTGGCTTACTCTTGAAAGTCAGATTAGGCTCAACATCCAAACTATCAAGAGCAAAAGGATGGACAATAAGAGATGGATCATGAAGATGACGGCGAAGGTGCGAGATATGGAATACATCATGCACTCCAGAAAGTTTCTCGGGCAAATCTAAATGATAAGCCAAAGAACCAACTCTTTCCATAATGCAAAAAGAACCCTCAAAGAAGAAGAAGGTAGGAATAGCTAGGAGGAAAAATAGGTTGGAACACAAGGATGGACCTTTATTTTAAAACCATATACATTACAATTTAAAATTTTATATTTACAACATTTTAAACGTTTTATAATATGATAAATAGTCATTTGATTCAAATTTGATAGTTCGAAGTAAAAAAATATTTAAAACATTTTACATTATTTAGAAGAGTGAAATAAATGATCAAAATATCCTTTATATAATATACTTTATCAAAATACTTTTATAACTTGATGTCTTAACAAGTTTACTTTCGTTCCTATGGACTATGGCTATGCGTTGATCAGGCGCAAAGCTAGAATTCTTCAGGTACTTGGTAGACTTGTTTCAACACATAGTGAAAATACTAGAAAACCTTTTAAAACAAAAGATATGGAAAGTACAATCCAAACAAATCAACCAAACCAAACATTTGTCTAACCATGGATCACAGATACACAATGGTTACACCTCGATCCCTCAGGAAACATCCGTATCCATAATCTATCTCAGCCCTGCGAATTACGCCATGATGACTAGTAGATCGCAAATACATAATGGTTACGCCTGGATCCCCAGGAAATATTCGTACCCTTAAGCTATCTCAGCCAGCGAATTTTGCTACAACTACGACCTACATAGATCGCAGGATACACAATGGCTACGCCTGGATCCCTCAGGAAACATCCGTACCCCCAGGCCATCTCAGCCAGGCGAGTTACGTTATGCAGTCGTAAACATAAGACCATGGAGATCGCCATGGAATTCGATGGACACTCGAATATCATATCCGAAAAACCCAAATCAGAGAGAGAATAATATCGATAGAATGAATCCACAGTATGGCCACAAAGCGGATATCAAGCAGAACGCACTTTCCATATCTTTACTTCGAAAATATGTATCATATTGTACCTTTCAAAATCACTTTCAAATATCATACTTATATAATGTCCATTATATATAAGATTCCATTTCAAATCGAATATTTTCCAAAATCAATAGTATAACAAATCACACTTATATAGACTTCAATTATATAAGATTTCAATTTACAAGTTGAGTACCTTTACAAATCAATGGTTTTCAAATCACTTCATACTTATACAAATCAATTTTATATAAGTTCGATAACTCCCAAATCGAAGTATTTAAATAAACAAGGTTCTCCATTTCAAACCATTTCAATATCAGTTTCAAAATCATATATGATTTCGCCAAATCATTTCTTCCTAATTACATATATTCAGTTTCAACGTTTCTTAAAACAATAGATTTAGAAAATAATCCAAATTCCAAATCAACAAAATTTATGTCAAACAAATTCATTTCCATTTCAAACATATATTCACTTTCAAAAATCATATACTTTCAAAGTTATAAATCTTTCGAAACCAAATACTTGAAATCATTACACTTTGAAATCATAACTTTTCGAAATCATACATTTGAAATCATAAAACATTCTTTTAATTCTTTACATTTCACAAATTTATTCAATTTAAACCCAAATCTAAAATTTCCAACTTTACTTCAATTCAAACCATCAGTGTCAATTCAATTTAGTTTTCCAACAAAACCATTTCAAATATAATAAAATTTCAAATAAATATTTGATCCATAAAATGAACTATTCAATCTCTAATATATTTCAACGCTTAAATATGCCATATTCTAAAACTAAAATTTATAATTTCATATATTGCAAATTTTACTTCATTATTACCTTTTTTTGAAATATTCATTTCATAAATCCATCATTTTTAAATAAACTCAAATTACAAGTGAACTAAATATCCTTTCATACAAATATAAACTTCAAGTATTCATTTATCAAAATCAATTATCATTTCAAATTCACATTCTTTATCAAAATAAAGATTAATCATTTCTAAACCATTTCAATCATCAAAATATCAAAAATGGTCCCACATGTTTTAAGGATCATCTTGTATGGATAGATGAAGAGGCTTGATTCGGAGGGGACATAAGAATCAAAGTCTTTGTTTGAGAGATTTGAGACGATTGTGCATCGAGCAAGGTCTAGGATAGAATCAATTTGGGAGCGGGAGAGAGATCGAAGCCCTAGACCATTGGGGTCTGTTAAGAGAGGGGCCGAAGAGAATGTGATTTCAAGACGCTTCTCCTTCTCCGTTTCCCCACCTCCCTCCTCCTCCTTCTCTCTCTTCCTCGATCCCTTCTCACCCTTCCTTGATCCCTTCTAACTCTTCCCCGCTCCCATCTCACACTTCCCCGATTCCTTCTCACACTTCCCCGATCCCTTCTCACACTTCACCGATCCCTTCACACACTTCACTGATCCCATCTCACACTTCCCCGACTCATTCTTCATTGATCCAATCTCCTCATCATCCCTCTTCTTTGAATCCACTCTCTCCCTCTGCTTTGAATCATACCTCCTCTCTGGTCCCTCCTCCACCTTCTGATTCTTCTTCTTTTATCCCTCCTTCAACTTTTTCTGATTTTGATGCTTGTTTGAATTCTATTAACCAATCTTCCTTGAATCAAGAAAGGCATTTTTCCACCTTTGGCTAGTTATGTGAATCCTGATTTGAAGCAAGATCATCATACAAGATTATCTGGTTCTGATTTAAAGTGGTCCTCCTTGTTCAAGAAAAAGCCTAGAAATGCCGGAGCTTTTGTGCCGAGGCATTTTGACATTAAAAAAGATGGATTACCGAATGCACTACCTGACGAAATTAGAAGTGAAGGAATTAAATACTGGGCTGATCATTTAGTAGGTTTTTTTTGGATGGTCCTCTCTCTTACCTAACCGTTTCAAAGCATTTGAGAAGTATCCGGCGATTAAAAGGTGAAGTTGATATCAAATCTGATAATGAGAATTTTTTCTTTAATTTCTCGAATGATCTTGACAGTATGAAAATATTGCAATCTGAACCTATCTTCATAAAAGGTAAGATGTTCATCATTACAACATGGGACCCTTCATTTGGATATTTTCAAGAGCAAGTTAAAAAGGTTCCACTGTGGGTTCATTTCTATAGAGTTCCTTTAATTGCTTGGACATTAATTGGTATCAATTGGTTAGCATGTCATGTGGGAAAGTTGATTTGTCTTGATGAAAGTACAGAAAGATTGTCTAGATTTAAGTATGCTAAAGCGTTGATTGAGGTGTCACCTGATCAGGAACTCCCTGAATTTATTGCAATTGATGGTTTAGGTGATTGTTGTCCATATGTTAAAGTTGAATATGACTAGAAGCCTAAAATTTGTTGTAAATGCAAAGTATTTAGTCATGAATCTCTATTTTGTTCAGGTAACAATAAAATGAAAAGTTTGGATATGCAAGCCAATGATGTCTTTGGTGACAATGGGAAAAATGAATATAAGGAATGTATGCAGCAGGGTAATTTGAAAGACCATATGCAGAAGTCTCATTTTGTTGGAACTTCTAATAGGAATTCATTTAAAGTATGGAAAAGAAAAGATTTAGGTCAAGGTACTCTTAAAGATAATAACAATTTGAACAAAGGTCCTGGTAATCATATATCAGATGATGTAGTAAGGAATTTGGATCAAAATTGGAATATTCAAAAAGAAGCTGATGCTAATGTGGAATTGGGTATTAAGGAAAATATTGTTACTACTAACTCTTTTCAGATTTTATCTGACTTTGACGAAGTAGCTTTTAATAATGAGTTAATAACTGAAAAAGGAATCTCTTCCTTACAACCTGAAAACAAGCAAATAAATGGTTTCACTGATGAAAAAATTGATAAAGTAATATCTGTAGATTGTTCCTTTGTTGAAGATTTTATAGCTGATAATAATTCTATACTTAAGTATCCATCTTTACCTTCTAAATCAATGGAACAATCTGAAAGCTTAGATTCTTGTTCAAATCTCATTAAGGATATCAACAAGGAACCTATGAACAATGATGTCTCCCTTGCACAAACCTCCCCTTATATCAACATTTCTCCTCCCAATCATTTGATTTTGCCACCTCCATGTTGTTCAAAGGAGTCTACTGGGGAACAAATTATATCTAATAAAAAAGGTAAAAAAGGTATAAAAAAAAAGATAAGAAGAAAGTCTCTTTCCACGAAATATCAGATGATCTAAACAATGGCAAAAATTATAAATTAGAAGAAATTCAGCCAAGAAACAATAATGAATCAGTATCATTTAAAGTCTCTTCCTCTCAGAAGTGGCTTAAGGCATACAAGGAAGCACCCTTCTAATATCATTTCACCCAATCATTTATGATGTTAAGCAATAACATAGCATATTGGAACATAAGAGGAGGACATCTAGCATCAAAACAAGCTGAAGTAAAGCAATTAATTAAAGATCAGAAACTACAACTCATTGTTATCAGTGAAACAAAGTTAAACAAACTGCAAACTGATTTAGCTTGTAAGAATATTGCTCATGTTTGGGCTCATGAAGATAACTTGCTCCAATGGTAGATTATTGGTTTTATGGAATTCAAATGTTTTGAAATTGACAAAGTTGCAGGAGGATGATCAATTTATTCATTTCAGTGCTCTTCCACTTTTTTCAAATTGTCCTCTTCTGATTACATTTGTTTATGCACAAAACAATCTTGTTAAAAGAATGTCCTTTCTTTCTAATCTCATTTCTCTTTCTCACTCTAATTTACCTTGGATTGTTCTTGGTGATTTCAATTGTATGTACTCATCTGATCAAAAAATGGAAGGAATCCTACTCTCTTTAAAAGATATTTCTCCTTTAAATCAAACTTTGATACAATCATCTCTTACTCATATACCATCTACTGGTGCAGTGTTTACTTGGAATAATAAAAGTAAACTTGGTCCTGGAACTTATTGCAAACTTGATCATGCTTTTTATAATATCCACCCAATTAATCTATGGCCAAATCTCTATTGCAAATTCCTAAATCCCTCAATTTCTGATCATTCTCCTATTATTTAATCTTGGGGGAGAAGGCAATACGCAGGAATCCATCTTTTAAATTCTATAAAACTTGGACTAATCATAATGATTTTCTAAGTATTATGATGCAGGTTTGGCAGGAAAATACTTTTGGTAATCCTCTTTATATTCTTAAGACAAAGCTACAGAGGTTAAAAGGAAAGCTTAAAATATGGGCAAAAGAAAATTTTGGGAAGGGTTCAAAATTATCTGATGGTATTAGGGAGAAATTATTTGTTATTCAACGGCAATTACAGAATGATAATCTGAATACATCTTTGAGTTTTGTCAAAAGAACTACTTGAAGCCTTAGAGTTTGAAGCATTGATGAAAAAAGAAATACTTCATGAGACTATTGATAAGCGAGGTGATAGGAATACAAAATTTTACCATCTATCAAGATTAAACAATGCAAAGGCAGAATTATGAGTATATATGATAGGAATGGAATATTACAGGAGAATGATGATTCTATCACTGAAGCTTTTATTGACTACTTCTCTTCTATACTTGCCAACCCTTGTCCGATGATCCCAAACCTTTCTCCTCTGTTTTCTATGAAGCTTCCTTATTTGAGTACTGAACAGGCAAGTGAAATAATTCGTGAAGTTTTACCTGAGGAGGTTAAGATGGCAGTCTTTTCCTTAAAGCCTGATAGTAGTGGTGGTCCAGATGGTTTCAGTTCTTTTTTCTTTCAACATACTTGGAAAATAGTTAAGGATGATGTCATCAGAGCAATCCTCTACTTTTTTTCTCATAATAAATTGCCTAATGGAACTAATGCATCTAATGTAGCCCTTGTTCCAAAATGCCCAAATGCAAGAAGTGTTATTGATTTTAGACCTATCTCATGTTGCAATGTACTGTATAAAATTATTTCCAAGATTATAGCAAATAGGATAAAAAAAATGTTCTGCCTTCAGTTATATCCAATAACCAAGTTGCTTACCATCCCTCCAGAAATATTGGCGATAATATCTTACTTACACAAGAGCTTACAAGAGATTATGGCATTGGGAGTATTTCTCCCAGATGTATGATCAAACTTGATATTCAAAAAGCTTTTGATTCAGTATCTTAGTGCTCTATTATAGCAATTCTTTCTCGGATGAACTTTCCAAAGCCAATGCTTGCATGGATATACACTTGTATTTCTTCATCTCATTATTCAATAATTAGGAATGGATGTTCCAGAGGATTTTTCAAAGGAACTCAAGGAGTTAGGCAAGGTGATCCTATCTCTGCATATTTGTTCATTACTGTAATGGAGGTACTTAATTCTTTGATAAATGAGCAAGTATATAACAGGAAGATTGAGTTGCATCCAAAATGTAAAGATCCACAAATTACTCATCTAATATTTGCTGATGATCTTGTCATTTTTACTAAGCCAACTAAATCTAATATTTCCACTATATTTGAGGTTCTGGATAAATTCTACACAATTACTGGATTAAAGATTAATCTTGGCAAATCTCACATTCTGATAGCATGTATTAATGATGTTTTAAAGAGTGAAATTATATCATTCACTGGTCTTGGTGAAATGCAACATAATGATAGATATCTTGGTCTTCCTGTCATCACTGCAAGAATCACCACTACATATTGTTTGCACTTTATGAAAAAATTACTGAGAAATTATCAATTTGGCCTAATACAAAGCTTTCACAAGCAGGGAGACTTGTTATTGTGCAGAGTATTGGTACTGCTATGGTCAATTATTGGATGAGACATTACATTCTTCCATGTAAACTTGTTTCAATGATAAACAGTGCACTGAACAGATTTTTATGGCATGGTGACCCTTTCTCAAAAAAGTTAATTCCTATCTCTTTTAAGATGATACAATTACCTAAAAACAAGGGTGGTCTGGGTATAACAAATATCAGATTATGGAATGTTGCTGCTATGTCTTTATACTATGACAAAATTTTATGTAATAATCAGGATCTCTGGACTCAATGGTTTTTAAAAACTTATTAAAAGGAAAGGATTTTTGGACTATCAGCATTCCAAACCTATGCAGCTGGAGTTAGCGAAATATTCTGAAGTTAAGATCAACATTTCTACCTATTATACAATGCAACCCTCTGGTTAATAAAGATTTAGACTTCTGGACATCTCCTTGGACCAAAACTGGTTTGAGAATTCAGGATATTCTCCCTTATCCAATGCAACTTCTTACTGGAATTCCATTAAATGCTAAAGTTAGTACTTACATCAGTGATGGCTCTATTAACCTACCATATTGCAGCTCTAAACAAGTCAGAGATTTATGGCAAGATCTAACATCTTTACCTCTGAATTCTTCAAATTTAAAAGTACTTTGGACATTAAAGGGGAAAAAACATGCTATATCAACTATGTACAAAGCTCTGTTATATAATGTTAACATGGAAACCTTCCCTTGGGCATCAAGAATCTGGACAAGTAATTCACCTGCTAAATAAAATCTTCTTCTCTGGAAAATCATGGCAAATGCAATTAACTCTAAGCATAAATTGACTAAGCTTGGCATACTTAATAATGAGGATTGTGTTTTCCGTCATTCCTATCCTGAATCAAATACACATTTATTTTTTGAATGCAACTTTACCTATGAAGTTTGGAGCAGATTACTTGCAAATGGAAATTTTTACAGACCAGTGAAAACTCTAGAATAGAGTGGTATAACATCTTCAAAGCTACAAGATGGAAGTGCTCAAAAACTGAGATTCTATTGATCATTTTAAAAAAAAATTATGAAGTTTGGAATGAACGTAATAGAAGAATTTTTGATCAGAAAATTGAGAATGCTAATGTGTTATTTAGTTTAATGCATAAGAAGATTTGCCGGAGAGTTGCTAGGCTGAAGTGAGTTTTTATGTGGAGAATTAGGAGTTGTTTTTGTTGAGTGAGGTTTTTGTTGAGTGATGTATTTGTTTGATATGTAATTTGTTTCATTTTTCTTCTTTTTACTTGATGAATGTTTGCAACTGCATGTAACTCCTCTTGTACAATTCTGATGTATATGAATATATTTGGGCAGGGCTCCCTTAGCCCATTGCTTTTCAAAAAAAATATATCGAAAATGGTTACAAAGTTTAAAACCGTCTCTTTTAAAACCTTCAAACTATTTATTTCTATATGAAAAATCCAATTTACCATTGGAAAGATTTTTGTTCCATATATACTTTATTCAAAACATTTCAAATCTATATTTCATACCTGTATAATTCAACATAGTCTTATTTATTTCACTTAACAAACAATTTCAAACTTATATAAATCATATTACTTTATACATTAATCATACCAAACTAAACTTATACTCTTTATCAAATACCCTATACCTTTCAATATTACTTGGCTTTGAAAAGTTAACCTTGATTTGGAAGTTCTCAAACCTTCACAATAGTCAAAGAAATCATATTTTCAATGCAAGAGTTGGAAATCACTAACAAATCAGTAAACCAATTCCAAAAGATAAGGTTATACCAAAACAAATCTAAATCTTGAGGACTGAACACCGGTTTATTTTAAATCATTTCAAATATATATATATATATATATATATATATACATACATATATCTTTCGAATACCAAACCATACTTAAAAATCTAAAAACTAAATTTGGTTTCACAAAATCACTTGCATAGCAAAGCTACTAGAGTGGCCTCTCCCCCACTTAGAAACTCGAAAATTAATGTCGATGATGCATGCATTCATCACCGAGATTATTTTCCAGCGACATAAGTGGGTTTTGGACTTTTATTTTCTCGAAAGTTGTTTGAAATCATTGGAATTCATTCGAGTACATTTGAAACATTTCTTATTCGGAAAATATCCTTAAATCATATTATTATTATATATTTTCCAAACTCTTAAAACCATATTCAAAACACCGGACTTCGATTCCATGAAATTCAAATTCAAAACCCTTCAATTATAAATCATTTTATATAATTCAAATTCTTATAAAATTTTCAAAATTTCAAATCCTTTCGAATTTCAAATTTTCATTTTTAAAAGGTATATAATCCTTATCGAAAACATTTCACCTTTATATATAAAATAGGGTCATCCTTATCAAAATAATAATTTCGATGTATGTACAAATTTCAAAATACAACCAAACACAAAATTCCAAGGGATGATTCAAGGATGGATTTCAAAACAAACAGAAATTCGAATTCAGAGGAACTCTAATCAAATAGAATCCCGTTTCGAAGATAAGCTCGAACTAAGATTAGATAATTCAATAATAGAAGATGGATAAGCCTATATAAATCGTGGGCGACCTTAACTGGTCAGACTTTAGGAATATAACCAATACGGAAATCTAAGGCAAATCGACATCCGATTGCCAGAGATAGAATCCAGGTATAGCAGGAGATATATAGCATCATAAACCGAGGATACAGAAATCTTGGTGAATCAATGCCAATTGTAAAGGAGTTTCACCCCTTTACAATCATTTAAATATTTGTGGAATCACTGATCTTTATAGAGGTCGTTCCAAAGTGGAGTTATGGAATGCCCCAAAATCAAAAGGATAAAATAGGTAAGAAAAGACTGGATTTCAGAACAAGTGAGAGCGTTTAAAAATTCAAAGAATCCAAACCGATAAGAATCCTAACCAAAAGATTCTAACATGGTGGATACCGAAGGAATGAAGTTTAGAAAATCATGGTTTCAAAATAAGAAAGTTTTTATACCAAAATAATCTTTGAAAATCCTTTAAAAATCATTTGGAAATTATTTTATACTTTGAAAATACGTTCTCACACAAAGAAAGGATTCTGAGATTGATTTCACTCATTCTAGGGTATTTCTACCCTATCTCTAATGAGTTTTTGCTCCGTAGGCTAAGGTTTGCCTAAAACCAAAGCTCTGATACCAACTGTAACAACCCGGTATTTTCAGCCATTCACATCCGCACATGCCAGACTTGAATTGCTCAAACTACCGTATTGTAAATAAATTTGGAGCAAATGAAATACAATCACAGAATCACAAATACATAAATATCGGAATAACTCACAGCAGAAAACTAAAATACATAGTAGTTCATGAACCTACTATAACAAACTCTCAAAACATAATACATAATATCAGTTTGAAAAATATATACAATAGAAATCTCAAATACATAGCATTTTATAAATACCAGAGCTGAAATAGAACAATTGAAACTGAAAGGGAATAGATAACTAGACAAGCAGAATCTCCAGCGATTCCTAGCTCCAGAAAAGAAATCCAAAGCTAAGCTGTAAATACTCAGGCTGACCCGAGCGTAAAGTAAAACATAAAACACTCGAGTCAGGACATATATACTTATATAATGTAAACCAACTCAAGTGAACTGTAGTAGTAATGCACTATAATTTAAAGGATGCTTGGGATCGCCCATCCTCTAAGGATCAGTTAACTATTGTTAGCGCCAAAATTGGTCACTAACACCCAAATCCAGATGAAAGCACCAAGTCACAATCATAGCTCATGGATAGGATGTATATAGAGAGTAAT
Organism: Allium cepa; assembly: GCA_030765085.1. NCBI lineage: Eukaryota > Viridiplantae > Streptophyta > Magnoliopsida > Asparagales > Amaryllidaceae > Allium > Allium cepa. The sequence continues at coordinate 451,436,201 of CM060931.1, forward strand.
AATATGAAGAACAGTGAAAATTAAAATGAAAGCAGTGAAGAACAACACAGAAACACAAGATTTATAGTGGTTCGGCTAATTCCGGCCTACGTCCACTCCAGAAGTTTTCCTTTTATTGATGTAAGGATCAGTTACAGTTACAAAGTGGGAGACTAGCCTTAGTCTTAGGAAAAAAGTCAGAGAACAGAAGAGGAGAAGAAGAAGCCCCCCTTTCTGAAGTCCTACATGCTCTATTTATAGACACGTCCAGGCAGTTGTTGGGCTCTCTGAGTAACCTGAGCCCATCAGGGCCGAACGGCCCATGCCGAACCAAAATGCCATGCCGAACGCACTCGTATGCCAAATGAGGTAGCCATGCCGAACACATTCATATGCCGAGCGAGGTTGCCATGCCGAACGTCCACTGATGCCGAACGATCCATCCAATGCCGAACGATCCATCCAATGTCGAACGATCCATCCAATGCCGAACGATCCATCCAATGCAGAACGATCCATCTAATGTCGAACGATCCTTAATGCCAAACCTCCATCATGCGGAACAATCCATCCAATGCCGAACGATCCATCCAATGCCGAATGACCCATCCAATGCCGAATGATCCTTCCAATGCCGAACGCTCCTTGATGCCGAGTACTATTGAATGTTGTTCGAACGTGAATGCCAGACGAACCATTTGTGCCGCACCTCCGCTATGCCGAACCATGTTTCCTAGACCCAAATTATAGTTGATTCATCTTTATCCAATTATATTTCCATCTCCCAAGCACGTTGCATCATCCATCCATCCAATCAACTGAATCCACCGTACACCAGCCTCGACGAACGTGCAGTCGATTAAGTTAAACGCGTCTGTCCATGGCCTTGCAAAAAGGCGGGTTAACACTTGCCCCCTAAAACATGCCTTGCTGTCGGAAGGTGTGTTTTGAATAATTCTGAATCTGACATCCAAAGTCCATAGCCAATTCCATATCCATCCGGACTCGATAACCGAGTCTTAATCCAACCTTAGCCAATAACCAGTAACCGAATCCATGACCTCTCCGGGTCAATATCTGAATCCGTAACCTCTCCGGGTTCTTGCCAAGCGCAATTTCCACATGATGACCATGGTCTAATGTCTCTGGATGTTGAGTAATGCCATGGCTTAAGTCCTAAGCCGAATCTTGGTCGCTCCGGACCCTTGTCGAGTATAGTCCATACCCGACAACCTGAAATAATAACTAATAATACAGGGCCTAAGTCCTAGGCCGAATCATGATCTCTCCGGACCCTTGCCGAGCATAGTCCATACTCGACGACTTGAAATAGTAACCGATAATTTTGGGGACTAAGTCCTAGGTCGAATCCTGGTCTCTCCGGACTCTTGCCAAGCATAGTCCATACTCGACGACCTGAATAAGTCGATCGCCGCGTTTGGGCGAAGAGACTTACCCCTTGCCAAGCACAATCCATACCCGTCGACCATTTACCAAAAACCAGACTAAAATCCAATCAAAAGCAAATCCAAAATTCAGATCAAACCAGAAAACAAAAAATCCATATCAAAAATCCAAACCGATATCCAAACCAGAAGCAATCACCCAAATAAAAAGTTCAAACCAAGAAACAAGCAAAACCGAAAGTTCTAACCAAACGAGGAAAAAACAAATGTCCAAGCCAAAAAAGAGAAAGCATATTTCATAAACTAGAGTGTCGCGGTTTATCGTCGTCCCAGAGCATTCCTAGGGGCTATCTCCATCCCCGTACATGAGTAAGTGACTTGGCCGTTTGCCCGTAGTTTGCTACTTATTTCATAATATTCCAGTCAATTGATAACCAATCGACCATCATTCTTGTGCCTCGTACCATCACTACGTGAGGTAGACGGTGGTTGCTCCTGTCCCAACACTGCATTTCGAGTTTCGACGCATTGTCGCAACTACCTATTTCTTACATGCTCCTCAATTATGTCCTTTAAGTTCCTGCATCTGTTGGTATCATGCCCGTCCAAATCGGGGAAGAGGCAGTGTCTCCCCGATGTCCTCTCACGTTCGGAGGGTTCTCTCCTAGCCGGCCTTCGGAAGGGAAGGCGATTCTGAGTCTCCAAATAAATCCGTTCCAGCGTCTCGTTCAATCCTGTGTAGGTGGAGAATTTTGGCTCTCTTCACCATTTCCTAGATTTTCCTAATTCATCGTCCAACTTCCTTTTTCCTTTGCCTTTATCTCTTTCCAAGCCTCCGCTAGATGGCCCTCCATCTTCAGCCGCGTTCACCTCCTTTAACTTCATATCTGAGCACGCATCTTCCTGCCGAAGGAACCTCTCATCTTCGTGAAAGAATTCCCCGAGATCCATTGGAGGGTCCTGTAACAGTGACACTTTGAAATCTGAACTCTCTCTAACTCCTGACACTGCCGCCATTAAAACCATCGATGGATCCGGCCGATCCACCGAAGCAACCTCTGCATTGAACCGAGTTAAGAAAGCTCTAAGTGATTCGTCTGTCCTCTGTTTTATCGATGTCAGCATCATTACATTCTTTGGCCTTTTGATATGTACCCGAAACTGCTTTAGAAACCTGTCCACCAACTCTGTCCATGTCCCGATAGATCCTGCTTCCAGCTGCCTGAACCACATAGCGGCTATGTCCATTAGAATAAAGGGAAACATCGAGTCATAACTTCTTTCGATGCACCCAACGCCTCCATACGTCTTGTATATCTCATCAAGTGATCTGTTGGATCGGCCTTGCCATTGTATGTTTCCACGTTAGGTAGCTTGAAATCTGGCAGATTCCGAGCTATCCTGATTTCACGAGTGAACAGACTCTGGTTTACTCCTTCCAGATCTATATTGGTCAAACCTTCACACATGGTTCACCTGATAATCTTGGCTAATCCAGCACTGTATGTCGAGGGTTGCCCCATGTTCCCGAGGGAATTCTAGTACATACTCTTCATCTCTTGCTCTTGCATTCCTGCCAGCATCCTGTTGTGTGGCGTTGGCTGGAACCCCTCCATGAACTGGTTCAGCATTATCTGTTGGTGTGCCTCCGAGTCCAGGTCCATCTGGATTGTTAGTTGTTTGCTGATTGGGGGCTGCACCTGCTAAACCATTCCCTCTGCTTGCTGGTTGAGCGCTTCTGATCTGGCTCCATGGATCTGAGCTCCTGCATTTTCGGCTTGCGTAAATTGTCTGAGAAGAGCCTGCATCATCTCCTCTTGTCCTTTCATCACGGCTTCCATTTCCTCTCTGGTGATGTAGACGGATGCCCCATCTGCTCTATCCCCAGAGGAAGCCTCTTGACTTCTCTCCTGATTACTCCTTTCTATCACTTGCTTCCTTGTTGATGGTCTAGCCATTGCTCCTTAGATTCCAAGTTTCTAATCCAAAATTCCTGAGTTCGATTCTTAGTGAAAGCACCAAAGTGTTAGCGCCAAAATTGGTCACTAACACCCAAATCTAGATGAAAGCAACAAGTCACAATCGCAGCTCACGAATAGGACGTATATAGAGAGTAATAATATGAAGAACAGTGAAAATTAAAATGAAAGAAGTGAAGAAAAATATAGAAACACAAGATTTATAGTGGTTCGGCTAACTCCGGCCTACGTCCACTCTATATGTTTTCCTTTATTGATGTAAGGATCAGTTACAGTTACAAAGTGGGAGACTAGCCTTAGTCTTAGGAAAAAAGTCAGGGAACAAAAGAGGAGAAGAAGAAGCCCCCTTTCTGAAGTCCTACATGCTCTATTTATATACACGTCTAGGTAGTTGTTGGGATCTCTGAGTAACCTGAGCCCATCAGGGCCGAACGGCCCATGCCGAACCAAAATGCCATGCCGAACGCACTCATATGCCGAATGAGGTAGCTGTGCCGAACACACTCATATGCCGAGCGAGGTTGCCATGTCGAACGTCCACTGATGTTAAACGATCCTTCCAATGCCGAACAATCCATCCAATGCCGAACGATCCTTACAATGTCGAACGATACCTGATGTCGAACGATCCATCCAATGTAGAACGATCCATCCAATGCCGAGCGATCCTTCCAATGTCGAACGCTCCATGATGTCGAACGATCCATCCAATGCCGAGCAATCCTTAATGCCGAACCTCCATCATGCCGTACGATCCATCCAATGTCGTACGATCCATCCAATGCCAAACTATCCTTCCAATGTCGAACGCTCCCTGATGCCGAGTACTATTGAATGCTGTTCGAACGTGAATGCCAGACGAACCATTTGTGCCAAACCTCCACTATACCGAACCATGTTCTAGGCCGAACCATGTTTCCTAGACCCAAATTATAGTTGATTCATCTTTATCCAATCATATTTCCATCTCCCAAGCACGTTGCGTCATCCATCCATCCAGTCAACTGAATCCATCGTACACCAGCCCCGACGGACGTGCAGTCGATTAAGTTAAACCCGCCTGTCCCTGGCCATGCAAAAAGGCGGGTTAACAACTATAAATAAAATACATCCCGTGGTTAGAATTCCAAAATGGTAATATTATTATTTTTCTCCTCTAAATCAATATCATTTAAAAATTCAATATCATTCAATATCCATTTCAAAGTATCAAAATATCGTATCTTTTCAAAACCACATTCATTTTACTTAAAATACCATTTCAACACACATTTCAAAATAGTTTATATTTCAAAACAAATTACTTCATTTTAAATCAATAAAATGAAGTTATTATATTTAATAATTAAATTTCTAAAATTTTAATCTTTCAAAATTCATTTATTCACTTAAATTTATTAACACAATGGAAATTAAACTTTTGCAGCATTAGAAAAATGCTAAGGAAAGTTACTTTTAAAATAATTCAATTTAACAAAAGACAACATTCAAAATGCTGTAATAGGGTTACATTAATTCAAATAAAACCTTAGTTCAATTCAACAATTATAGCACTTAAAATGTGCTATAATAGCCTTTAATTCAATTTAGCCCTTTAGTTCATTTATATTAACTACAACATTTATAAATATTGTAATATCCTTTAATTTAGAAATAACAGCATTTCAAAATGTTGTTAGTTAAATTCCAAATATCCACTATACTTTCACAAACCATTAAATTTTTATTTAAACCATTTCAAACTTATAAAATCATATATTTTTCATTTTTATAACCATCATTTAATTTTCCTTAAATTCATGATTTTATAAAGTTAAATTTCCATTCAAAAATCAATATTTAATAATAATTCACTTATTAAATTCCAACATTCAATTTCAATTCATATAATTAAATTTTTAACTTAAAACTTATGTTTAAATTTCAAAATATAAATTATTTTCATTTTATTACTTAACTTCAAAATTCACTTTTAAACAAAATTCAAAATTTTCCAATTTAAGTTATATTTCAAAATTCAAATCAATATTTATTTATTTCACATTTTTACTTATTCAAAATCCATTAATATATTATAAAATCATTTTAAATTCATTTAATTCAAAATATCATAAATTTATCATATTTTCATATTTAATTTTAAGTTCCATTTATAATTAAATCAAAATTTCCAAAATAACTTATATTTCAAATTTCCACTTTATCATTAATTTATTTCACTTATAAATTCTCAGAAAAATAAATATACTTTAAAAAAATTATTTTTAATTAAGTTTAAATCAAAATATTATAATATTTACATTTCTAAAATATTTTAAAAATTTTAGAAAAATATATTTTAACCATGGGTCTGTATATCATTTTCTACACTAGGTAAAGTGATACGGGTAATATATCATTTCAACCCGTAATTTACAAAGAAAACCCGGGTTTTATCATTTCAAACCCGTAGCCCCAAGTAAAATAAAATAATTGAAAATCGTTCAGGCCTATCATTTTAGCCCATAACGATTTTCCCCAATTCTAAAGTCCGTTCGGGTATGTATCATTTCAACCCATAGTGATTCTAATCTAAATGGAACTTGCAGTGTGATAAACTGATATAAATAACAGAATATCATAAAATAACAGTAATATATGAAATAACAGGTAAATAAGCATGGGTGAACATCATATAATCATAACATAGCAGATATAACATGGTGATGCATTTTACAATTCAAATGTGATCGATTTACTAGTTATATAAGTATAAACTGTCTGGTGAGAATAAGTCGCTGATATAAGCTGGAGATGACAACAGAAACACACAAACTGAGATCTTCAAAGGAAGTTGGGAGAGCCAAAGATTAATCATCTTGAATACATTCAAACAAACAAAACAATCTACATAAGTTTTCAACCCAAATTCAATTAAACAAAGCTAGAAATGAATGCACGAAACAAAGCTAAAATCTTTTGCACTTGCTTTCAACACTTGTGCTTCATCCTTGGGTCATAAACACACGGCTAAGCATGGGTTAGGATCTAGTCTTTGGGTTCAAATGGGTCGGCCTAGCATAGATTTAATGATGGTGCAAAGGTATGTGCATGAAACTACACAAAACAAGGCAACACAACATGGTTCAAAGCAAACAGGTCATGGCCAAAGCAATCATGGGCACGGGCATGCTTCAGGTGGGTCAGGGATGACATGGTAGAGGTGTCAAGTCAGGTTAAGTAGTGGTGGTGGTGTAGGTGGCAGCCAAGGAGGAGTTTATGGTGGTGGATGACTTGATGTGCTTAGCTCGGTGGTGCAAGTGGAGTTTGGTGCATTTGTGTGGTGGATCTTCATCCCAAGGTGGCTCAGCTTGGCTAGGGAGTTGGAGAGGAGGTGGTGGTGACTGGTTTAGGTAGTGGTGGAGGCGGCTAGGTGGCTGGAGTGGTGAGGCCGAACTTAAAGATAGAAGAAGCAAGTGCAAATTCATGAAAACAAGCATAAAAACAATGAAAAGAAAAGAGATTTTTATCAAACTTTTATGCAATGGAGATGGCCGAATTTTTGCGAGATGAGAAGTTTATTTTACGTGAAAATGTGATGGTGAAGTGGTCGGCTGAAAGTAGTGAGGGGTTATGGCAGCAAAGTTGAAAAGATGTTGGTTGAAAATGAAGAGGTGGAATACAAAACGCCTTAAGCAAATCAAAGGTCACCAAAACTCTTCAAATATCCATATTACTTTTGCAATTTTTAAATAACTGAAATATATATATATATATATTCAGATAAAACACGAAAATTTAGTAAATATATAAAAATAAATAAATAAATATTGATTAAATATAATTTAATTAAGAAAATAGCAAAGAAAATGTAAACTAGGCTAGAAAATTTGAAAATACACGAAACAAATTTTGGAAAATTTTTATGTACTTGAAAAATATTTACAAATAAAGATAAGAACACAAGATAAACATGAATTCATAAAATAAATAAATAAATTTTTAACTAAATATAATTAAATGAAGAAAATATCAGAAAAAATGGAAACTAGGCTTTAAAAATAGAAAATAAATGCAATAAATCTTGGAAAAATTTTAACATCACGTTAAAAATGTTTTAAAATAAAATATATACCTAACATGTCATATAACACATATTAGAACATGATTTGACAAAAAAATTATTATTTATATAAATTAAAATAGATAAATAAATCAATTTACACCCAATATTGTAAAAAGCATAACTTTCACAATATAAATCGGATATCAACGAAACGAAAAGCAGTATTCTTAAAAATAAATTTATTTTCATAATAGATGATAAAATTCAAAAATTAAAATATGTAAATTTTAAATTTAAAAGTCAAAGTTTGACCAGATTGACCAAAATCCGCTTTTTCTGGAAATATCCTATTTATTCAGGTTTGAAATTATAATTCACACAAAAATAAAAATATACTCTTAAAATAAAATAATTATTCATTTTAATAAATATAATAAAGTTTTTTTTAAATTAGGAGTTTCAATTTAAATAACTAAAATAAACAATTAAAAATAATCACAGAATACTAGGTTGTTACAAAAAAATTAAAAACGTTGTATGTCGACATAGGCTAGAGGGGTATGTCGACATGGTTCTTGTATTTTTGTCTATTTAATTTATGTTGAATTAATTTTAATTATACTTTGTTTATTTACATTTTATATTTCAGTTATTGAACAAATACCTATTTCTCTTCTTAATTTAGTTAATATAGATTCATTTAATGGTTTTGTTAAGATGTCAGCAATTTGATTCTCAGAATTGATATAGTCTAGAGTAATTACTTCCTTATTTATATTATCTCTGAGAAAATGATGTCTTATATCAATATGTTTAGTTCGAGCATGTTGAGTAGTATTTTTCGATAAATTTATCGCACTAGTATTATCCCAATGAATTGGTGATTTTGAAAATTTTAAACCATAATCTTTTAAAGTTTGTTGCGTATATATTACTTGAGAACAAGCCAAAGCGGAAGAAATATATTCTGCTTCAGTTGTTGATAAAGAAACTTTGTTTGCTTTTTACTAAACCAGGAAATCAGAGAATGCCCCAAAAAGCGACAAGTTCCACTTGTACTCTTTCGGTCTGATTTACAACCAGCATAGTCAGCATCATAGTAAAATATTAAGTCAAAGGAATCATTTTTAGGGTAAAATAAGCCATAATCAGAGGTGTGCTCAACATATCTTATGATACGTTTTACGGCTTTTAAGTGGGTCTCTTTAGGTTGAGATTGATATCTTGCACAAAGACAAACACTATGCATGATATCAGGTCTACTAGCAGTAGTATACAGTAGTGATCCAATCATTCCTCTATATAATTTTTGATCTACATCTTTCGAGGGATCTTCTTTACTAAGGTACTCGTTGGTTGCCATGGGAGTGGATTTTCCACTTGTAGTAGTCAAACCAAATTTATTAATTAAGTCTTTAGCATATTTTTCTTGACTAATAGAGATACCATTATCTAATTGTTTTATTTGTAATCCTAAAAAGAAATTTAATTCACCCATATGACTCATCTCAAACTCTTTTGTCATTATTTCATAAAATTCTTTATTCATTTCAAAGTTCGCTGATCCGAAAATGATATCATCAACGTAAACCTGTATAGTTGAATATCTTTTTTATTTCTTTTAGTAAAAAGAGTATTATCTACTTTACCAATTTCAAAATTTGATTGTAATAAATAAGATCTTAGTCTATCATACCAGGCTCTAGGAGCTTGTTTTAGACCATATAAAGCTTTCTTGAGTTCGTAAACATGATTAGGTAATTTTTGATTTTCAAAAAGTGGTGGTTGCTCAACATATACTTCCTCTTTTACAAATCCATTTAAAAAGGCACTTTTTGACATCCATTTGATATAATTTGAAATTATTTTGATTTGCTAAAGCAAGTAGAATCCTAATGGCTTCTAATCTTGCTACGGGAGCAAAGGTTTCATCAAAATATATTCCTTCTTCTTGACAAAAACCTTGAGCGACTAAACGTGCTTTATTTCTAACTACCTCTCCTCGTTCATTCATTTTATTTTTATAAACTCATTTAGTTCCGATTATTGTTTTATTTTCAGGTCTAGGAACAAGTTCCCAAACATCATTTCTAGTAAATTGATTTAGTTCTTCTTGCATAGCCAAAATCCATGAATCATCAGTTGATGCTTCTTTTGGATATTTTGGTTCAATAGTTGATATAAAAGCTACATTACTCAGTTTTAACTACAGATTGCATATCTCCTAGTATATTTTCAATAGGATGATCTTTTGAAAGTTTAGCCCTTTTATTAGGATGATTAATTTCATTATTAGTTTCAATTGACTCTTGATTTTGAGTAATTAAATCATCTTCATCATTTGAATCTTCAAAAATTTTGAAATTTTCATCTAATGACACATGCGTTGTTTCTTCGATGGTGTTAGTTCTTAAATTAAATACTCTGTATGCTTTACTTCTATTTGAATATCCGATAAAGATACCTTCGTCAGATTTAGGATCAGATTTATCTAAGTTAACTTTAAAAATAAAACATTTGCTTCCAAAAATTCTCAAATAAGATGCTTTAGGTTTCTTTGAGTGAATAAGTTCATAAGAAGTCTTATTAGTTAAAGGTCTAATTAAAATTCTATTTAAAATATAACAGGCAGTAGCAACTCTTCTGCCAAAAAATTATTTGGTAATTTACCGTTAGAAAGCATAGTTCTCGCACACTCTTGGATTGTACTATTTATACGTTCTACTAATCCGTTTTGTTGTGGAGTTCTTGGAAATGAAAAATTGCGAGTTATTCTTTTTTATGCAGATTCCTCAAACTTTTCATTTTCAAATTCACCACCGTGATCACTAAGAATGGTTATAATTTTTAGAGAAAGTTGATTTTGAATCATTTTTGTAAAGTTCTTAAAACATTCAAAAATATCACTTTTATGTTTCAAAAATATTGTCCATGTAAATCTAGAATAATCATCTACAATTACAAAAACATATTTACTATGATTCATTGACAAAATTTGAGATGGACCAAATAAATCAAGGTGAAGTAATTCAAGAGGTTTTGAAGTTGAAATCATATCTTTTAATTTAAAGGAACTTTTTCTAAGTTTTCCTAATTGACATGCTCACATAGACTATCTACTTTAAAATTCATTTTAGGGAGACCTCTTACTAGATCATGTTTTGACAGTCTAGATAAGAGTTTGAAATTCAAATGCCCAAATCTCTTATGCCAATTCCAAGGATCACTTGTATTTGCCAAAAGACATAAGTTATCATTTGAAACTTTTATACTAAGAATATAAATATTCTTTTTCCTAACTCCCTCAAATATTATGGTTGAATTGTTATCTTCAATGTGGCATTTATCTTTTTCAAATTTAATTTTATATCCTTTATCGCAAAGTTGACTTATGCTTAGCAGATTATGTTTTAGATTTTTAACTAGCAAAACATTAATAATAATAGGAGTTTCAGAGTTACCAACTTTGCCGATGCCAATCACATATCCTTTTGAATTGTCTTCAAAGTTAACCAGTCCTCCGTCTTTGTATATTATATCATTTAACATATCTGGATTGCTAGTCATGTGTCTAGAACATCCACTATCGAGTATCCATTTGTCCTTTCTGATCTGCATAATTTGTCCGTTGTGTATTGATACCTCAATAGCCATAAAGCATGATTCCTGCACATCAAACAATTTTGGTAGACAACTCGAATTTGAACATTGATTATATGCAGACTCAAAAGACAATGATGATCTGAATATTTCTAAACTAGTATTAATAAACATAGCCATTTAAAACTTTTTCAAAAATCAGATTATGAAACTTTGAAAACCTTGCTTTGATACCAAATGAGAGAAATGCAGATTAAGGATCTTAAGGCTAAGGATAAACACTAGAGGGGGTGAATAGTGCTTTAGAGAATTGTTAAATCTTTTTAGTTTTTGTTAATTTAATCACAAATGTATGCAATATTCAGACACAGCTATGGTCATATAAACAAACACAGATGCAGAAATAAAGTAAAAATAGTAAAGGAAAGAACACACCGGATTTTATACTGGTTCGGAGTTACCCTACATCCAGTCCCGCATACAAGTATGGATTTCCTTTCAAAAACAATCTTTACAATTGCACCCTCGATTTCAAGGCAACGAGATAAACCCTCCAGAATCATAATCCTCTGGGTAGAGATACTTGATTTCTCGGGCAACAAGTTCACCCAATTGATTTTCCAAGGCTATAATCACACCTTATCTCGCTTGATTGATTTCCAAGGCTACAATCACACATTTTCTCGCTAAGTTGATTACAAAAAGCCTATAACTCTGAATAGCACCGAGAATCTTGTTGAGATAGTGATAGGGAATCAAACCAGAGATAATCTGGTTAGATTCAATGTTGATTTTGGCAGAGTAATGATAAGAATTTGTATATAGAAATGTGGAAGAAGAAGAAGACGAGTGAAAAACCAGCAAATCTATGTTAAAATTCATTGAAACCAACTCCTATTTATAGAGGAACAACAGCCATGTCCATTCGTGAAGAGTAATTACGAATAGTCACTTCTTTTGAATTTTAAATTTTGAACTCAACTGACACCATGTCGACATGGGGTACATGAGTATGTTGACATCCCAAAGGGATTTTTGGTGTTTTGATTTTCTTTGAAAATAACTTTAATCTTATACTAAAACTATTTTAAACTTTATAAATATACTTGACTATTATTAAAATGCATAAGTAAATATATAGAATAATATATACAAAATTTACTATAATTTTATATTTAAAATCTAAGTATAAATATTTAAAAGTTAAATATATTATATTTTTAAAAAATAGTTTAAAACAAGAATAATTTGATTTTGAAATTAAAGATTATTTTGAGGCTAAAAGTATTTGAAATCAGGATAGATGTTTTTGATGCTTTTAAAAGGAAGGTTTTGAAATCATTTTGAAAACAAGATATAATTTTGACAAATCATTTTGAATAAAAAGTTAGCGGATACAAAACAATGTTCCACTAGATTTTTCGTAGGTTACGTCCTACTTAGAGTTCCATCCCTTTAACAGGCTCGAAGTGGATTTCATTCCACGAATAAATTGGATTTTAAGATGCCAGTGCTTTTCTAGGAGTTTTAACAAATTTTCTAACTAAAACATAAATTACTTGAACTCTTGATAATCTTGATACTCATGAGTCTTCAATCTTGATATCTTGAATCTCTATACTGTATAGTCTTCATTCTTGGTACCTGCATGGTTAAACATTCTTGGTACCTGCATGGTTAAATCCTGCATATACATATATCTAAACTTATACTGTTAGTATTTATATTTTATAACCTATTCTAAGTTTGTTGTCATCAAAACCATCATCTCACGGACTAACAAGAACCTGTTCTTGAATTTTCTTTGCCTTTGAATTTGATCTGGAATTGATCTTCAAATTTAGTTGCTTGTTGAAATTTAAATCTTGCTGTTGGTCTCTTAAATCTGAAATTGATCTTTGCATTGATGTTGAACTTGCCACCTTGGTTTCCTTATTGCTCTTGAATTTCTTGTCTCATATTTAGTTTTCGGGTTTTATTTTCTTTGAGCTTTGATTCTAGATTTTCACTTCTTATTTTGATTCGAATTTAGATTTTAGTTGAAATAGAGAAAAGAATTCAGCTGAAAAGTGAAAACAAATTTCTTCTTCCATATTTTTTTTAATTTTAATCATCATAAAGAAATGTTGACATTTGTCCTCTTAGGTGTTAATTAGCTTACACATATGCATTTATCTTTACAAATGTCTTTAACCCACTTTAATATACTTACAAGTTTTATACTTGTCTTTTGTTAATTTATTTAAGCCATATCTATATATTTATGTAATATTTACATGTATATAATGTATTTATCTTTTTATAAATTTAAGCTCTTAGATTTTATATAAATATTTTGTTAATTTATTTAAGCCATATCTATATATTTATGTAATATTTACATGTATATAATGTATTTATATTTTGATAAATTTAAGCTCTTAGATTTAATATAAATATACAAATATGAATTCATGTAAACATTTATTTATAAATAACTTATGCTTTCATCAAATTAAATGTATCATATGTTTATATACTTTTCAATTTTATTTTAACTTTTTATATATATATTATTTTTTAAATTTAATTTAAAATCAACTCATGTATGTTATCCCGCTTTTTGGCAAAGCCGTGATACCAAAAGATCGATTGGAAACCAAAGACAGTTCGTCTCAAAGATTGGTTATACATTGCTTCACTATGGATATCGATGAATTTTGTCCGAGCTCGGATCAGGCTACAACTGATAGGACATGACAAGCAAGATCATAAAAACCAGCATTTAAAATTTCAGGTTAATTGGAATTCGTATGGACGAGATATGATCGATTCAAATTAGAGAAAGTATGTCGTTCGTATCCATCAAAGGGTCGAGAAGATGTTCTGTTCGAACCCATCGAATTCGTGTCCATCAATATATTTTTTGTTCAAATCCTCAGGTTCCACATACTTCGAATCGATCGAGTTCGAATCAATCAGTAACATGATATCGGTCTGTTCGAATCGATCGGTTTTGAATCGATCAAATAGACGTCGCCTCATTCTGTTCGAATCCATCGGATTCGTATCCATCAGGCATTGGATTGTTCGAATCGAGTGGTTTCGTATCCACCAGAATGGCGCCACCTTCATGCAATTCGTATCCATTTTGTTCGTATCATGTCGACACATCGATACTGTTTGCATCCTTTTTAACCACGCATTTCGTATCGATCCCCAGATAGCCATTTCATATCGATCGATCCGATCGATACGAAACATAACCATAGTTGATCGGTGCAAATAAGATAACGAACGATGCAAATGCTATCGACGCAGAGTCAACGTGAAAAAGATGCAATATGATTTAAACTTCAATCTTGGAACGAACAAAGCGCAAGCAACCCGGTCAACACGCCACAGAGATCGGATCGATCCAGAAAATTAGCGCCACGTCACTGCGTGCGCATGCTTCCGATCGATACGACTGGAATGGATACGAAATCATGGTTTCGAACTCAGCAACATACGAAAATTTCAGTTTCGTATCGATCATATCTCCCAAACCACAGGTCCAAATGCAACTGAATTGTAAAAAAAAAATTATTTGGATAATCCTCAAATTGCATTATATACAACTTACCTAAATTTTCAAAAGTTAACTATGTAATTGAATATTATACAACATAAAATGATATCAAAGGAATTTTTAAATAAATTTGAGTATTTATATTAAATTTAAATATACTTAATATGAATGTGATAAGATATATTAAGTAGAATAAATTTTATAATAATTTGGAATAAAGAGAATTAAATTTGTCGAAAAAAATATGATTATAATAAATGACTATTCAAATTTATGATCTTGAAATTGTTAATTTAAGAAAATTGGATAATATACAATATGAATTGTCTTTATAAATAAAATGTGAGTGCGTATAATAAATGTTATACACTTAAATTTTAAGTTATAAAAACGATAATGGAGATAAATAAAGTAATAAGTTAATTGAATGATAGATGTGATTAAAGAAGAAAAATTTTGTTTTGGAAGTTAATAAATTGAAATAATATCAACTTAATGAATTACCTTGAATTTAAAGTGAATTGTCGAATATAAAATAATTTAAATTGTAATTTATATGGTTTAAATTAATTGTTTATTATGTAATTCAAGTCCATTTTCTTTTGGTCATTTCTATTCTCCTACTTCCTTTTCGGGGACGAAAAGTTTTGAGTGGGGGAGAATGTAACGACCCGTAAACTTAACCGGTTTTACTAACGTTACTAATTGAATTTTTGTGGAATTTTAAATGATAAAATTTTAAAATATAAATTTTATATTTGGAATGTGTCTAGTTAAACATAGCAACTGGTAAATTTTCGTCCAAAAATACGAAAGGTTATTTCATGCGTAAATTACTTCAATTTAATCAGTTAAAAAGCGACGAAAATAAAACGTTTTCGAAACCTAAATATTTTTACATAGAAAAATTTTAAATCATCTTCTGAGCAAGATGTCAGTTTTTCATTTTTCCAAATTCGGAAATTTTTGGCTCCGTCGATCTTATTTTTCTGCGATTTTTATGCATTTTTCGCTAGTTGAAAATTCGAATTTTTATAATTCGATCATACCACTGATATCCCTATGCCGTTTTGATCGTCTCATTGTGCTGATCACAACGGTATATTCATTTCTCTATTTGAGGTCCGGTACGTAGCGGAATTCACAAAAAACTGTAATCGTATCGGTACCAAATTCTAGCTTTTAATTTCCAACGTTCTTTCGTATGCCACCGTTTAATTTTCAATAGACGTTACCCTCTTCAATTCTCAAAATTCCTGGTAGTGCTTTATATTCCTGAATTTACATTAATGATTCAACGTTTCATTCTCCTGCTTAGAAAAATAAATGTTCACTTCATATTGAAGCCTGCTCCTACAGCCACACAATCATCTCCTCTCTCTGTTTTTTTTTTCCGTTGCCTATCTTACCAGAGCACCGCCCATCGCCCCTCCTCACTGACTACCTTTAACATGCCCCCAGCAACAACACTCCACGTCCAAACCTTCCCATTCCCTCACCCTCGTGCACTTCCACATGCTTCCCCACCACGCACGACCCCAACCAACGTACCCAAACTCCACCCTTATTTTTCCAGCCAATACCCATCTCTAGTGCCGCTTCTCCCCACCGTTAAAGCCTGTAACCCTTCCCTTCCTCCAAATCTCACACTGATGTGCTTCTTTTTCCCCAGACCCGCCATGAACTCAGCAAGATCGGTCGCTCCCACCTATTGATGCTGATTGTCTCCTCTCTGTTATTCATAGGTATATATGTACTATACATTAGTTATATATAGTATGTATAAGCTGATATATATATATATATAGTTTTAAGGTGTAAGTTTTATTTGTTTACATTCTTATGTTAATAAACATGAGGTCAGACATCTGTGCTTATATATTTTGATGAGTACAATACGAAAAAAGGCTTACAAACAAATTCATATTTTAAAGGGTTTTGTATAACAGTTTTTATATATACGTTACTGTAACGACCCAGGATTTTATGTAATTAAAATTTGAATATTTAATTAATTTTAAAATATTAATAAGTGAATTTATAAGTCGAATAAATTTTAATTCGAATAATTGGATTTAATTGGAAAATTAAATCGATAATTTAATATGTTAAATTATGGAAATAATTGAAAATTGAGTTAAATATGATTGAAAATGATTTGTAAAATTTTATTTTATCATATTGGAGTTAGAACGATATTTTAGAACTTCTAAAATCGAATTAAAAGTTTATTTGTGAAAATTGAATATTTTAATATTTAATCGACTAGTGAAAATATTCAATTTTCGAACAGTCTCAGAATTGGATGAAATCAGTTTCATTGGATCCGTAATAGTTAGTTATTACCGGATTTCAATTTTCGTAGCAATCGGAGTTATCGTTTGATCGTAGCAGCTCGAAACACATCGAAATTGTTTTTAATATTAATTTGGCGAGTTAAAATAGCCATTTTTCAAAAAGTCTCGGATTTCGACGAAACTAGTTTCATTGGATTCGTAATGTGATATTATTGTAAGGTTTCAAATTTCGTGTCAATCGGATTTACCGTTTGTCCGGTACAAATTAAAACGCCTAGAAAATCGTTAAAATCGGTTTAATTTAAATTGAACGTTTATCGCCATAACTCGCACAGATGACCGAATTAGCTTTCGAAACCTGTTCCATTGTGTCCGGAACGCGGGGTAAACCCTAGAAACGCTGGTTACGGCGCGTAAATCGAAGTTCGGAATTTTCGGAATGAATAGTGTCGTTCGTTTTCCTATAAATAGCCCACCTTCACAAATTTAAAAAAAAAAACTAAAACCCTAGCCTATTTACTTCAGCCGCCACCCCCTCCATGAAAGGCTGAAATCTTCTCTTCTTCTCCCTCAATTATCTTCCGATCCATTGATTATTATCAACAACTTCCAACTACAAAAACGTAGAGCACATCGAGATCTTCGTGTTCAACGGTGGAGATCGAGAATGGAGCTGTATTTCGTGAGATAGGAAGCCGCGTTTGCCTTCCTTTAGGCGCGCAGTTCTAGAAGGAAATGGTGGATTATAACACTGTTGTTATAATAAATGATTTCCGGAAGGAAATGTTTTGTATAGTATTGGGATTTATATATCTATTTTAATTTCGAATCCCTATACTAGTGATTTTGGGTTGTCGTAACGATGTTTTACGCAACATTCGTTTTGGCCCAAATAAACATGGTTAAGAGAATGATTTCCTCAAAGGATGAAATATATACTTAATTTCGATTTAAGTATATTGAATATTTTCCAATTGTTGAAAATAAATGGATTGTGAATTACTTATTAATAAGTAAGTATGGAAATGTTTTCCAATATAAAGTGAATATTTGAGAATTTATCTTTTTGAAGATAAATTGAAATGAATAATTGAAATCGTATATGCATGGATATTTTAGAATATAAATTCACTATGGAATTTATAAAAGAAAGTGGAGTTTGTTTAAAAATATATTGATTTATTTTTGAAGTGTTGAAATTATATTTCTTGTAAAGATATCTTTAGGAAATAAATAATTTGGAAAATTATTTGGAATCTGGTGATGTTGTGCATATTGATTGATAGTTCAATAACCGACTATCAATATTTACCTTTGAGTAGGTATTTGTTGTGATTTGTTGAATTTGAATGCTACACTTA
The DNA here is from genome assembly GCA_030765085.1 of Allium cepa. Lineage (NCBI taxonomy): Eukaryota > Viridiplantae > Streptophyta > Magnoliopsida > Asparagales > Amaryllidaceae > Allium > Allium cepa. The sequence continues at coordinate 451,454,418 of CM060931.1, forward strand.
TTTTTAAATTATTGCGCTCGTTATTCGGATTACCAATTCCGAATAGTGATACGACGTAATGGATAGCATTGAAGATCGGTGTTGAAGACCAGGGTATTTGCGAGAGCGATAGGATGACCTGTCGATTGACTCTGCACCGAGTTGCTCCGGTATTGAGTTCTCCATATGTGATGGAAAATCCGATCAGGATTGTGGATATCCGGATTGCAAGGACTTCTTTGTAAGTGCCTTCGGTTCTGTTCGAGTCCGGAACAGACTTGTATGGATTGTATGTCTGACATTACAAATTGAGATATAAAGCCGATTTCTTTCAAATATATTTCTGTTGGTGGCGAAGAATTTATTCTTTTAGCTTAACACCCTTTTCTGAGACGTACGAGCTCAGAGGTTATGTAGTTGAAGGTCATCAGCAATATACTCCCAATTTGGTAATGTGACATGCTGAGTGTTGCTGTTAAATGATCATTGTGTTGATCATTTGTGATAAGATCATTTATTTGATCGTCTATCTTGGTGATCATTTCTATGATCATTTGTTGACCCAAAGCATGGCTTTTGTATAAAGTATGTTTTTTTGGACGTGACTTCGTCGAGCCTCACACCCCGGGAATGGTCAAAACAGGAAAGATGCGGCAAGGTTATGAGGGGTAGCGCCCTTTAGGGTATGTGCATTTCCTTCTGGAAAAGGGTGGTATCATGGTGTGGAGCCCAGATACTTACTCATGTTGAAAACACTTTATGATTGTGTGAATTGATTACGAGCGCTCGGTTAAAGGTCCCAAAGGACCGGGGGATGGCATATTCGGTCAGTTGTTACTCAGTTAGGGGTAACCCGGCCTTGTGTTGGCAGAGATCCGGTTTGGTTCTCGGGGATGTCCTTCCAGAGGCATTCTCATGTGTCAATGGGAAGTTCCTTGGTCTGACCATTTGTTGGAAATCCAATTCCCAATACGAAACTTGTACGGTTTTAGTTGTAGAACCTATCATTCACTTATGGTGGTCACCACTGGTTGGATGGTAGTTATAGTAGGCATACGATAATGGTCGTATGTTGGCTAAGATTTATATCTTTATTTTCGAAATGAATTTTCTCTACACTATGCACTAATAATAATATCAAATGTTTCTTTTTAATGCGTACCAAGCATCTTTGACTATCATAAGGAGAAATCTCCTCTGATTCTGCGTTTGCATTGTGTGTGTGTGCGGGAGGCCTTATGGTAGTCTCATTTTTAAAAGCATAGCGAATTGACTTTAAAAATATTCCTCTATTTTGATTTTAAAGATAAATAAACTGTTTTGAGTTCTCACGTCAGTCACATGACTGACTCGAAGTTTATTGTTTTCCTTCCTAAACTCTGGGTGCCCACCAATTTCTACACGGGCAGTCAAGAGTTAGGTTTATCAGGATATTCTGGAGTTGCTGGAGGCAAGATGGATGGCATGGCGTATTACTAGTATATAGTATTTCTTTTTCGCTGTTTGTTGTTCTACACTCTGATGATGATGTAATGTAATGATGATGTGATGTAATGTAATAACTATATATAGTTCTTTGTTTAAAGATTATTCATTTATTTATTATATGTTGTTCCGCTGCGAATTGTGAGATTCTGTTGTTGTTCTGTTGTTTCTTTCTGTTTCGTTCTATTTTCTATTTCTTTTCCCTCTATTTTCTATTTTTTCTCTCTCCTTCTCTCTTTCTCTTTTTCTTAAAACATTGATAATTCGTATTTCTGTTCATCTTGAATTAATCAAGGGAGATTAGTGTATATTCAAGGAGTACGGATTTGCGGGTCCTCACAGGTGGTATCAGAGCATATGGTTAAGCGACAACCATGGTTTTGTTGGGTATTACTCATTAGAGATAGAGTCAGTAGTACTCTAGAATTAGTTTGAGTGTAATAATAGCTATGAGAGCGTATTTGTTAGTGAATATATAAAATTGTTTTATATTGTGATGATTGGTTTGTTGAGTGGTATATGGATTCTGGTTAATACGAGTAATTAACGTTGTTGATAGGGATCTCTAAACACTTGTACAGAACAATTCGACACAGTATTGTTTTAAAATTTGGTAAATGAAATAATTTTACCTTGAGTATATTTTATATATAAAGGAATATTTTTTCAGAATTATTAAAGTGTATATAAGTTGATTGTTTAGTTGTTTGAATAATCTAAGTAAAAGAATAATTGTATAAGCAAAAAGAATTATAAGAATTGAATTATAATTAAAGTGATTTACAATTGAGAAATAAACTTATATATATAAGAAGTGAAACTATATGAATATATTTATGAATATGACTTGTAAATAAAAATGAATTTAAAGTTAAATGGAAATTTACTTAGAATTGAAATCTGAATTGATTTATAAGTGGGAATTTAAGTTAAGTAAAACAAAGTGATGTTTGTAAAATGGAAATATAACTTAAGAGATGTTGAATGAAGTTGATTTCGGTATCAAAGTAAATTAATAAAGTTAAGTAATGGATATGAACTTAAGTTATATAAATGAAATTCAACTTTGTAATTGAATTGAATTAATGGATTAAATGTTAATCAATTAAATGTAAATTAAGTTGATATGGAATAATGAATGAAAGTGTTAATTCATTAAAATCTAATTTATGGGAAATTGAATAGTTAAATAAAAATCAATTAATAAAACCAAATTGAATGAATATAAGCAAAGTAATTTGGTTGTAATTAATATACATTGATTGTTATATGGTTGTTAGTTTATTGTATATAATTCATTAAGATTTAATGAAATTGAAAGCTAAAGTAATTGAAATTCAATTGGAAGTTAAGTGAATCTTGAATAGAATTGAATTTGATTTGGAAGTGAACCAACTTGAATATGAATTAGTAAATATAAACAAATTGAAAATAAATGTTAGTAAATCCAATGTTAATGAATCAAATGTGATTTAAATTGAAAACCCAATTCATTGAATATTAATGAGAATATGAATGAATATTTATTGGTTATAAATGCTAGTTGGTTGATGGTTGAATATATTGCTTTTGTTGCATTTGCTATGTTGGCATATATAGTTATTATGTTGCTATATGATTCTCATGTTGTTTGTTGAGTGTTTAGTAGGTGCGGATCGTGTTTGCTTCGCATTTGGAGCTCGCTTTCGCGCTATATTAGCCGTATATGCTTGCTAATAAAATATAAGGTACATATCTCGGATTACATACTGTACTTTTATACTTTTTTCCCTGCGGGATGCCTCATTACTTGATGAGATGTATATTTGTGATATATATACTGTCATTTTTTTTTCGGATCGAGCCGCGCAAAGGAGACTATGGCGAATTTTTCCGGAAATTTAAGGCGTTAGAAAAATTTGAGAAAATTGGAAAATTTTGAAAACTTTAATTTTGATTTGAAGTTAAAAGTTAAACGATGGTAGTTGTTTTAAAAAGATAACTAAGTATGATTTGAAAACTTAGTAAAAGTTTTATAAGAAGTTTGACTATGGATTTTGGAAAGTCAATAGATTCTGTAACTTTTCTTACTTGTTAATTTCGAGGACGAAATTCTTTTAAGGGGGGAAGATTGTAACGACCCAGGATTTTAAGTAATTAAAATTTGAATATTTAATTAATTTTAAAATATTAATAAGTGAATTTATAAGTCGAATAAATTTTAATTCGAATAATTGGATTTAATTGGAAAATTAAATCGATAATTTAATATGTTAAATTATGGAAATAATTGAAAATTGAGTTAAATATGATTGAAAATGATTTGTAAAATTTTATTTTATCATATTGGAGTTAGAACGATATTTTAGAACTTCTAAAATCGAATTAAAAGTTTATTTGTGAAAATTGAATATTTTAATATTTAATCGACTAGTGAAAATAGTCAATTTTCGAACAGTCTCAGAATTGGACGAAATTAGTTTCATTGGATCCGTAATAGTTAGTTATTACCGGATTCCAATTTTCGTAGCAATCGGAGTTATCGTTTGATCGTAGCAGCTCGAAACGCATCGAAATTGTTTTTAATATTAATTTGGCGAGTTAAAATAGCCATTTTTCAAAAAGTCTCGGATTTCGACGAAACTAGTTTCATCGGATCCGTAATGTGATATTATTGTAAGGTTTCAAATTTCGTGTCAATCGGATTTACCGTTTGTCCGGTACAAATTAAAACGCCTAGAAAATCGTTAAAATTGTTTTAATTTAAATTGAACGTTTATCACCATAACTCGCACAGATGACCGAATTAGCTTCCGAAACCTATTCCATTGTGTCCGGAACGCGGGGTAAACCCTAGAAACGCTGGTTACGGCGCGTAAATCGGAGTTCGGAATTTTCGGAATGAATAGTGTCGTTCGTTTTCCTATAAATAGCCCACCTTCACAAATTAAAAAAAAAATAACTAAAACCCTAGCCTATTTACTTCAGCCGCCACCCCCTCCATGAAAGGCTGAAATCTTCTCTTCTTCTCCCTCAATTATCTTCCAATCCATTGATTATTATCAACAACTTCCAACTACAAAAACGTAGAGCACATCGAGATCTTCGTGTTCAACGGTGGAGATCGAGAATGGAGCTGTATTTCGTGAGATAGGAAGCCGCGTTCGCCTTCGCTTTAGGCGCGCAGTTCGAGGAGAGGGGGAGGCCGAGCTCCACCCTGCTATGGCCGAGTATAGTGCTTGAGGTAGGCTACAATATGGAGCTTCCTGATCGTGTTTTCATGCATCGAGGTGGTTGCAAAATCAAAACCTAATATGGAGCAATGGGTTTCATTTGTTCGGCCTGGGGGTTGAACGCATGACGAAGGAGAGAAGAAAGGGGAAGCATGGCTATGATGGGGGGATGGAGATCCAACGGCTGGGGATAGATCTAGGTTATAATTATAAAGTTTGTGTTGTAATTTTTATATTAAAAAAATCGTGTAACTTCATAATATCCTAACTTTTTCATACAAGGTCGAAAACGCGCGAAACCAGTTGCGTTGGAATCGTATGGACGAGCACTACGCTATGGAATTGGATTGGAGTTGTTTAGATTTAGTGAAAATTTTGGGTAAAATTAAACGTCCGTTTAATTTTATTCGAAGTAAATCGCTAAAACGAAATTGAAATCAAGGTGAGAACTTCTCACTCAATCGAATCGGTTTCGATTTTATTTTAAATAGTTAGATTTAAAATATTTGAATGCATGTTTGAATGATGATTGTTATCTATTGATTGTTAAAATAGACATTACGCGCTGTTAGTAAGCGGATGTTATTTATTAAAAACATATACCGCGAATATTTTATAAACAGTGAAATTGGTATTATATATAATAGCAATATATATATATTGGCATATGTATATATTGCAGTTGTTGATTTCCCGCATTTTTTAGCGGATGAGACCCTATTGCGCCGTCTATTAAGCGGATAATATTTTAAATCCCATATACCGCGATAATTCCGTACTGGAGCGGAATTGGTATTGTGCTAATGTTTGTGGATGCAGGAAAACAGGTTGGAGGGATCCAACTGGATTCCTCAACAGTATTTATTTGATTTCAAATATTTTGATATTTGATGGATTATCATATCGATATATGATGTCGTTGTTGTCGTGATTGACTATTTGGTATGTAGCATCATTGGACCAAATTTTGGAATTTTAAAAGGATTTCAAAGTGATTTTTGAGACTATACGTTTATAAAATATTTTTGGAATTGATCCATTTTAAATAAATAAACGTTATAATTTTAATGTTATAAAAATTATATTTTTGAGAAATATAGTTAAAAACTGATTTTGAAAATATGGAGTTAATGATTTTAGAAAATAGATTAAATTGGGATTTTTGAATTTATTATAAAAAGATTTAAAAATAGGATTTATAAAATTTAATTATTTTATAAATCAAAATGGTGAAATTATAAAGGAGATTAAAGGCGTTTAAAAAGAATAATATAAATTGATTTATATAAGAGATTTATAAATTGATGATTTGTAAATCAAAATATTTGAATTATAAAAACGAGTTTTTATAAGTGTTAGAATGAATTGTGAATGAATTTTATAAATGAATAAAATTTATAGAATTATAAACAGTGAAGTTATAAATGTAATTTTATAAGCAGTAGGTTTATAAAATTGGTAAAGTTATTAAAAGAATAGATTTGGATAAATAAATGAATCTTATAAGTTATAAGATTTATAATTTGGGAAGTTTAAAAGAACGATTTTGTAAAATAATCGTTTTATAAGCATTTAACTTATAATATGAACCTTTGTTTTACAATTGAGTTATAAATTGAATAGGTTAATAAAGGAATTTATAAAAGGAAGTAGTTATAAAATAAATAGAAGTCGAATTTATAAACGTTGTTCTATAAATTCGCAAAGACTTATTTTGATAAGTAAATTGTTATAACTTATTTATGGAGTTATATTCACGTTTTTGACTGTGAATAATCCTTTGAAATAAAATAAATAGAAATGATGAAATTTGTTAACGAAGTATATTCACGTTTTTAAATAGTGAATAATATGTTAAAGAAAATGTTTTGGATGTGATATTTGAAATAGAATTAAAACGATCTAACGATGTTTTAAAATATGTTAAGATTCGAAATCATAGATTTCAACAGTCATTGTTGAAATAGACGTTTTCGAGAAATAGAAGGAAATGGTGGACTATAACACTGTTGTTATAGTAAATGATTTTCGAAAGGAAATGTTTTGTATAGTATTAGGATTTATATATCTATTTTAATTTCGAATCCCTATACTAGTGATTTTGGGTTGTCGTAACGATGTTTTACGCAACATTCGTTTTGGCCCAAATAAACATGGTTAAGAGAATGATTTCCTCAAAGGATGAAATATATACTTAATTTCGATTTAAGTATATTGAATATTTTCCAATTGTTGAAAATAAATGGATTGTGAATTACTTATTAATAAGTAAGTATGGAAATGTTTTCCAATATAAAGTGAATATTTGAGAATTTATCTTTTTGAAGATAAATTGAAATGAATAATTGAAATCGTATATGCATGGATATTTTAGAATATAAATTCACTATGGAATTTATAAAAGAAAGTGGAGTTTGTTTAAAAATATATTGATTTATTTTTGAAGTGTTGAAATTATATTTCTTGTAAAGATATCTTTAGGAAATAAATAATTTGGAAAATTATTTGGAATCTGGTGATGTTGTGCATATTGATTGATAGTTCAATAACCGACTATCAATATTTACCTTTGAGTAGGTATTTGTTGTGATTTGTTGAATTTGAATGCTACACTTATTTTTAAATTATTGCGCTCGTTATTCGGATTACCAATTTCGCATAGTGATACGACGTAATGGATAGCATTGAAGATCGGTGTTGAAGACCCGGTATTTGCGAGAGCGATAGGATGACCTGTCGATTGACTCTGCACCAAGTTGCTCCGGTATTGAGTTCTCCATATGTGATGGAAAATCCGATCAGGATTGTGGATATCCGGATTGCAAGGACTTCTTTGTAAGTGCCTTCGGTTCTGTTCGAGTCCGGAACAGACTTGTATGGATTGTATGTCTGACATTACAAATTGAGATATAAAGCCGATTTCTTTCAAATATATTTCTGTTGGTGGCGAAGAATTTATTCTTTTAGCTTAACACCCTTCTCTGAGACGTACGAGCTCAGAGGTTATGTAGTTGAAGGTCATCAGCAATATACTCCCAATTTGGTAATGTGACATGCTGAGTGTTGCTGTTAAATGATCATTGTGTTGATCATTTGTGATAAGATCATTTATTTGATCGTCTATCTTGGTGATCATTTCTATGATCATTTGTTGACCCAAAGCATGGCTTTTGTATAAAGTATGTTTTTTTGGACGTGACTTCGTCGAGCCTCACACCCCGGGAATGGTCAAAACAGGAAAGATGCGGCAAGGTTATGAGGGGTAGCGCCCTTTAGGGTATGTGCATTTCCTTCTGGAAAAGGGTGGTATCATGGTATGGAGCCCAGATACTTACTCATGTTGAAAACACTTTATGATTGTGTGAATTGATTACGAGCGCTCGGTTAAAGGTCCCAAAGGACCGGGGGATGGCATATTCGGTCGGTTGTTACTCAGTTAGGGGTAACCCGGCCTTGTGTTGGCAGAGATCCGGTTTGGTTCTCGGGGATGTCCTTCCAGAGGCATTCTCATGTGGTAATGGGAAGTTCCTTGGCCTGACCATTTGTTGGAAATCCAATTCCCAATACGAAACTTGTACGGTTTTAGTTGTAGAACCTATCATTCACTTATGGTGGTCACCACTGGTTGGATGGTAGTTATAGTAGGCACACGATAATGGTCGTATGTTGGCTAAGATTTATATCTTTATTTTCGAAATGAATTTTCTCTACACTATGCACTAATAATAATATCAAATGTTTCTTTTTAATGCGTACCAAGCATCTTTGACTATCATAAGGAGAAATCTCCTCCGATTCTGCGTTTGCATTGTGTGTGTGTGCGGGAGGCCTTATGGTAGTCTCATTTTTAAAAGCATAGCGAATTGACTTTAAAAATATTCTTCTATTTTGATTTTAAAGATAAATAAACTGTTTTGAGTTCTCACGCCAGTCACATGACTGACTCGGAGTTTATTGTTTTCCTTCCTAAACTCTGGGTGCCCACCAATTTCTACACGGGCAGTCAAGAGTTAGGTTTATCAGGATATTCTGGAGTTGCTGGAGGCAAGATGGATGGCATGGCGTATTTCTATTTCTTTTCCCTCTATTTTCTATTTTTTCTCTCTCCTTCTCTCTTTCTCTTTTTCTTAAAACATTGATAATTCGTATTTCTGTTCATCTTGAATTAATCAAGGAAGATTAGTGTATACTCAAGGAGTACGGATTTGCGAGTCCTCACAGTTACTTTGTATTAATATTTGATTACCTGCCTTGGTATCTAATTTAATGTATAGATTTGATATTGTTGTTATATGTTTAAACTCACGTGTATATGTGTATATATACACCGGGCTTCAAGATTTTACGGTACATGATATATATACGTACAGCTAACCAATTATATAGTTTATATTTTTGTTATTTTATGTTTATATGTATGCATAGTTTAAATATAAAGCTGTTTAAGTTATGTTTCCAAAGTTACGTGAGTATAGTTTTATGCATATTGCTAGCTAAATTCTTATCAACTCAGATTTTGTTTTAGACCGCAACTCTCTTTTCCTTGCGCATAAGTTATTATATATATATATTGTTTTAAAATATACATGAAGTTTCAATTATATGGTTGCAATATATAAGAAAAATTGATTCTATAAGTTTATATTAGCTTTTGCAAAAATTTAGGAAGCTTTGCCTGTTATTATTTTATGTTGTATATGTATTATATATACGATATTGAAATTGGTAATATATTTGTTTTATTAGACAATGGTGAAAATTGTATGCGTGTGTTATAATTGATTTACCATATATAGAATTGATTTTTCAAATGTATGCGTTTTAAAGTTATATTGATTTTCAAAAAAAAAAATACGTGTTTTGATTTGAATATTGTTTTAAAAAGAAAGTATATAATAATAATATAATGTATATATGTTGATATTAATAAATGTGTTTTGATTTGAACAATAGAACTTGGAATACACATATATTCAACATAAATGTGTTTGAATTTGAATTATGACATTTTATAAATATATAAAAAGCTCGCTTATACTATTATCATCGTTGATCCTGTTCTGATTTGATTTCGTTAATTCTGATTTATCAGTTTCGATCGTCGAATTCGTACCAATCTAACTTTGCTTTGGAAACCATGCTTGTGTTCCGTAACTCGTCTCATTTGTCGAATCTCTCTGGCCTCGGAAGGTGAGCAATCACTCACGATTAATGTTCTTTGTTTATTAAATTTGATTTCAATTGAAACGACAAATTGAAATATGCTGTTGTTAGTTATTTATACTGTTAAATATATGTTATTTCCTGTATCAGTTCACTTGTGACATCTGACACCATTATCTGTTATATATGTAAAATAATCTAGTTTGGTTGATAATTTGATTGACTGTGCGATGTTGACATTGATCGTTAAACTGTTAATGTTGTAAGTGATAAATAACTTGAAATTGAAATTGGCGTTGGATAGTTAGGTTTGATGTATGGATTAAGTTTGATTTGGTGACATTAGCATAATATGACCCCTTAAATGTTTAAATGAATCGACATGTAGAAATATGGTAAATCGCCCTTTGAACTATTTAAATGGATGTTGTGTAAATCGATGTAGTTGAAATTGAATAATGAATGACAAGTAAAGAACCGTATAAATAATATTGTAATAATCTTTAATCTACATGAAATGATAGTGTAGATTCGAGAAATAATTATATTAATTTGCACAAACAACAATGTGAATTAATACGATTATTTCGGGATTATTGAATTGATTATCGGATTGTTATTGCTTGTTTATTTACTTTGACATCATCCCAGTTATCACACTGCAAGTTCCCTTTATTATGCTTGATCTTGAATTGAATTTGAAATCGGGTTGAAATGATATATACCCAAATGAGTTTGACCTAGGATAGAGAATTAAATAAAATCCGAGTGGTCAATAAATTGATTTAAAAATAAAATAATGATTTTATTCGAGCAAAGAAAAGTTTTGAAATGAAGTTGGAATTTGAATTTTTGAAAGGAAAATGTAAAGATTGAAATATGAAGCAAATACTAACGTAGTAATTGATGAAAGAACGTTGTTTGAAATTTAATTATTTAATAATTAAATTTGGAATTATTAATAAATAATTTGGAATTAGTAATAATTGAGTTTTGAAATTATTAAGTTTGAAAACATTTAATAATTAAATTTGAAATTATAATTAAGTTTGGAATTATAATTAAGTTTGAAATTATTAAGTTGAATTTATAATTAAGTTGAGATGATTTGATAACTAAGTTTGAATTCATAATTAAGTGGAAATGATTTAATAATCAAGTTTGAATTTATAATCAAGTTTGTAATTATTAAGTTTTGAAATTATTAATAATTAAGATTGAAATTATTTAATAATTGAATAAGATTTAATTATTTGATAATTGAATAAAAATTCAATTCTTTGATCAGAGAAATTGAACTTTTGAATAAGTGGATTTGAGCTTCGTTAATAAATGAAATGGAGTTTCTTTATTTATTAAAGTTTTGGAAAAATTATGTAAGTAAGTTAATAAGTGAAATTGAAACTTCTTGATTATTTGGAATTTAGTTCTTTACTAATTAAGTTGAAATTTGTAACGAAGTCAATAAATAAGTGAAAATTGAATTTCTTTAACAAGAAAAATGTGATTTATTGAAATGAATGGGATTTATTGAAATTAACGTAAGACTTGTAATTTAAAGAATTGATTTGACGAATTTAATTAAATTCAAATTTGAAGTTTTGATATAATGAAGTTGAACGTAAGTAATTGATTTAAATGTATTGGAATTTAAATAGAAGTGGTTTTGAAGGATGAATTTACTTAGCGAATATTGAATGAAACCGATAAATGAATTTAAATAGATTTGAATGAAAATTAAACTATTTTAAATGATTTCGGAATGAAACTTATATACGAATTTGAATCAATATTTGAAATTTTAAATAAAAGTTGAAATCGAATTATAAGATTTTGAAATGGTAATTTGAAAGTTTTGAAACGTAAATTTTGGAAATTTATTTAGAAGACAAACGAAATGTTGATTTATGAATTGAAATTGAAATTGAATTTGATTTGGTTTAAAATATATTAAACGACCAATCGGTGTAATAATTACGGAAGTTATTAAAGAAACCGGAATCGGTTATGGATATACTCTCTATCTAAACCGAAAACCACTTTAATAACTATACGCGGAGTGATGATCCAGAATGAAGTGGTTGGAATGATGTACGTGATGACTGAAGAAAGAGAACGGTAATGGATAACCCTGACACTTGTGTCAAATTGGAAATGACTAAAATCAGGAGCCGTGCCGGGCCAAATGGGGTTAGCTACCTCGAGCGAACACACTTCTTCGTAACTACTACTCATTACTTGTGATTGATTGGTGCACCCTCGGAATTTCAGGAGTGTTGTTTCGCGGTGTTGCGATCGCTGCGGCGATGCGTTCTCACCAGTCCGGATCAGGCGAACGGTAGTTTCACTACCTTGGGTATTGCCTCATGTGCCTTGTCATACTTGTATCCCTATATACGCGACCATTACGAATTTGTTTTGTGTTATACCTATGGAGTACTCCCTGATAGCCCACTAGTTTACGGTGGAGTTTACAGTGCTGTATAGACTATAACATCTACATAAAATGTGTTAAGGGGGATAATGGTAACGCCTTATCACTATTTTGATACTTTATATTACTGATAGACATTATCTATTTAGCGTACACTACTTCATAGTAGATAGTTTAACGGATCCTTAGAGGATGGTGATTCCAACATCCTTTGAGTTACTTGTATTTCGATTGCTATTTCACTTGATTGGATTTATTGATATGAGAATATTAATCCTGACTCGAGTGTTTTGTGTTTTGCTTTACGCTCGAGTCAGACGGAGAGTACCAGCTTTCGAGGCTCACCTTTGGAGTTGGAGCATCGCTTGGAGATCCAGCTATCTTTCCAGCTTTCAGATATTCAGTTGATTCAAGTGATGTATTCTGATTATTGTATTCGACTATTGTATTCCAGACTTCTGTTGTAACTTGTTTAACTCTGATGTATCTTATATATTTATATAGTAGCTTCATGAACTACTATCTCTTTTACTTCCGCTGCATATTATTACTCTGTGTATGTGATTCTATGATTATTTATTTACTGTATATCTGAGTTTTGCCAAATTTAAATTAACAATTTGGAATTTTGAATTATTCAAGTTCGACATGTGCGGATGCGAATAGTACAAAATAGCGGGTTGTTACAGTTGGTATCAGAGCTTTTGGTAGCTCTAGGCAAAACTTAGCATATAGGGTAAATGTATTTACAGAATCACTATCATTCGAGTTCAATCTCTTCCTTTTGACTCAATTCCTCTGAATTTTTGGAACGCCCCTTGGTTCCAAAATTCATTCTTGTCCCTCACTATTCGTCTTCTTTCAATTCCGGAGTATCCCATAACTCCACTTCGAATGTTCTTTATAATGAATCGGCGGTCTCGCCAAACTTTGAATGATCTGTAAATGGGTGAAACTCATTTACAATAGACATCGATTTACCGAAGGTTTCTGTATCCTCGGTTTTCGATGCTATCTATCTCCTGCTATACCTGAACTCTATTTCTTGAGATCGAATGTCGATTTGCCTCGGAATTCTACATCGATCTTATTCTTTAAGTCATGGTCGACCCGGTTAAGGTTGCCCGTGAATTAAATAAGCTTATTCATCTCCCGATTCTGTTAATTGAATTATCTTATCTTCTGTTTCGAACTTATTATCGAATCAAAATTCTCTTTGATTTGATTTCCATCAAATTTGAATCTCTATACTTGTTTTGAAATCCATCCTTGTATCGTCTAGAAAAGGAGTGTATTTGTATTTATACTAAAATGTTTTAAATATATTGTGTTGTTTGAGTTGTTGATGTTGATTTAGATTTTTGATCGATTCGTCTGATCAACGCTATCGATAGAATTTCTAAAACACTTGAATGGAGCAAACTAACACAATATTGTTTTCAAATTTAGTAAATAAAATAATTTTGAATGATTATGTTATAAATAAGTATAAAAAAAATTCTGAAATCAAATTGTTAATGAATTTATTGTCAGAAATGATAATATTTGATTTTCATTTATTGTTTTGTAAATCATCGACTATTGAATAATATAAAATAAATGAATTTATGAAACTCAGTAAGATTTGATTTGGAATTTAAATAGATTTAAACTAAAATTTGAGAAATTTAATTTCCGATAATTCCGAACTAGGGTTTTAAAGTTAAAATGTATGTTATTTAGAATATTTCGAATAGAAATGGTTTCCAAAGAATTTTAAATGATCAAATCAATGCTCTTCTCTTTGTCGCTGGAAAATAATTTCGGTGATGACGGCCGCATCATCGACGTTCATTTTCGAGTTTCGAAGTGGAGAGACGATTCTGTAGTTTTGCTACGGTTTGTTTTGAAAAATAAATTGATTTGAATTTCTAAACATGACTTGATTTGTAATATATATTGTAGATTTTAAATTTGATTTGATATATTATGAATATATATATATATATATATTATCTCTAAGTCGTTTGAAGCTAATCGGAAATTAATTCTTAAAAATTTGTTAGTGGATGATTTTCAATTTTAAATGAAGCCAAATTCTTTTTATATAAATACTTAGCTCGAAATAACTGAATTGTAAAAAAAAAAATTATTTGGATAATCCTCAAATTGCATTATATACAACTTACCTAAATTTTCAAAAGTTAACTATGTAATTGAATATTATACAACATAAAATGATATCAAAGGAATTTTTAAATAAATTTGAGTATTTATATTAAATGTAAATATACTTAATATGAATGTGATAAGATATATTAAGTAGAATAAATTTTATAATAATTTGGAATAAAGACGAATTAAATTTGTCGAAAAAAATATGATTGTAGTAAATGACTATTCAAATTTATGATCTTGAAATTGTTAATTTAAGAAAATTGGATAATATACAATATGAATTGTCTTTATAAATAAAATGTGAGTGCGTATAATAAATGTTATACACTTAAATTTTAAGTTATAAAAACGATAATGGAGATAAATACAGTAATAAGTTAATTGAATGATAGATGTGATTAAAGAAGAAAAATTTTGTTTTGGAAGTTAATAAATTGAAATAATATCAACTTAATGAATCACCTTGAATTTAAAGTGAATTGTCGAATATAAAATAATTTAAATTGAAATTTATATGGTTTAAATTAATTGTTTATTATGTAATTCAAGTCTATTTTCTTTTGGTCATTTCTATTCTCCTACTTCCTTTTCGGGGACGAAAAGTTTTGAGTGGGGGAGAATGTAACGACCCGTAAATTTAACCGGTTTTAATAACGTTACTAATTGAATTTTTGTGGAATTTTAAATGATAAATTTTAAAATATAAATTTTATATTTGGAATGCGTCTAGTTAAACATAGCAACTGGTAAATTTTCGTCCAAAAATACGAAAGTTATTTCATGCGTAAATTTACTTCAATTTAATCAGTTAAAAAGCGACGAAAATAAAACGTTTTCGAAACCTAAATATTTTTACATAGAAAAATTCTAAAACATCTTCTGAGCAAGATGTCAGTTTGTCGTTTTTCCAAATTCGGAAATTTTTGGCTCCGTCGATCTTATTTTTCTGCGATTTTTATGCATTTTTCGCTAGTTGAAAATTCGAATTTTTATAATTCGATCATACCACTGATATCCCTATGCCATTTTGATCGTCTCATTGTGCTAATCACGGCGGTATATTCATTTCTGTATTTGAGGTCCAGTACGTAGCGGAATTCACGAAAAACTGTAATCGTACCGGTACCAAATTCTAGCTTTTAATTTCCAACGTTCTTTCGTATGCCACCGTTTAATTTTCAATAGACGTTACCCTCTTCAATTCTCAAAATTCCCGGTAGTGCTTTATATTCCTGAATTTACATTAATGATTCAACGTTTCATTCCCTTGCTTAGAAAAATAAATGTTCACTTCATATTGAAGCCTGCTCCTACAGCCACACAATCATCTCCTCTCTCTGTTTTTTTTTTCCGTTGCCTATCTTACCAGAGCACCGCCCATCGCCCCTCCTCACTGACTACCTTTAACATGCCCCCAGCAACAACACTCCACGTCCAAACCTTCCCATTCCCTCACCCTCGTCCACTTCCACATGCTTCCCCACCACGCACGAGCCCAACCAACGTACCCAAACTCCACCCTTATTTTTCCAGCCAATACCCATCTCTAGTGCCGCTTCTCCCCACCGTTAAAGCCTGTAACCCTTCCCTTCCTCCAAATCTCACACTGATGTGCTTCTTTTTCCCCAGACCCGCCATGAACTCAGCAAGATCGGTCGCTCCCACCTATTGATGCTGACTGTCTCCTCTCTGTTATTCATAGGTATATATGTACTATACATTAGTTATATATAGTATGTATAAGATGATATATATATAGTTTTAAGGTGTAAGTTTTATTTGTTTACATTCTTATATTAATAAACATGAGGTCAGACATCTGTGCTTATATATTTTGATGAGTACAATACGAAAAAAGGCTTACAAACAATATCATATTTTAAAGGGTTTTGTATAACAGTTTTTATATATACGTTACTTTGTATTAATATTTGATTACCTGCCTTGGTATCTAATTTAATGTATAGATTTGATATTGTTGTTATATGTTTAAACTCACGTGTATATGTGTATATATACACCGGGCTTCAAGATTTTACGGTACATGATATATATACGTACAGCTAACCAATTATATAGTTTATATTTTTGTTATTTTATGTTAATATGTATGCATACTTTAAATATAAAGTTGTTTAAGTTATGTTTCCAAAGTTACGTGGGTATAGTTTTATGCATATTGCTAGCTAAATTCTTATCAACTCAAATTTTGTTTTAGATCGCAACTCTCTTTTCCATGCGCATAAGTTATTATATATATATTGTTTTAAAATATACATGAAGTTTCGATTATAGGGTTGCAATATATAAAAAAAATTGATTCTATAAGTTTATATTAGCTTTTGAAAAAATTTAGGAAGCTTTGCCTGTTATTATTTTATGTTGTATATGTATTATATATACGATATTGAAATTGGTAATATATTTGTTTTATTAGACAATGGTGAAAATTATATGCGTGTGTTATAATTGATTTACCATATATAGATTTGATTTTTCAAATGTATGCGTTTTAAAGTTATATTGATTTTCAAAAATTTTTTTTTTTAAATACGTGTTTTGATTTGAATATTGTTTTAAAAAGAAAGAATACAATAATAATATAATGTATATATGTTGATATTAATAAATGTGTTTTGATTTGAACAATAGAACTTGGAATACACATATATTCAACATAAATGTGTTTGAATTTGAATTATGACATTTTATAAATATATAAAAAGCTCGCTTATACTATTATCATCGTTGATCCTGTTCTGATTTGATTTCGTTAATTCTGATTTATCAGTTTCGATCGTCGAATTCGTACCAATCTAACTTTGCTTTGGAAACCATGCTTGTGTTCCGTAACTCGACTCATTTGTCGAATCTCTCTGGCCTCGAAAGGTGAGCAATCACTCACGATTAATGTTCTTTATTTATTAAATTTGATTTCAATTGAAACGACAAATTGAAATATGCTGTTGTTAGTTATTTATACTGTTAAATTTATGTTATTTCCTGTATCAATTCACTTGTGACATCTGACACCATTATCTGTTATGTATGCAAAATAATCTAGTTTGGTTGATAATTTGATTGACTGTGTGATGTTGACATTGATCGCTAAACTGTTAATGTTGTAAGTGATAAATAACTTGAAATTGAAATTGGCGTTGGATAGTTAGGTTTGATGTATGGATTAAGTTTGATTTGGTGACATTAGCATAATATGACCCCTTAAATGTTTAAATGAACCGATATGTAGAAATATGGTAAATCGCCCTTTGAACTATTTAAATGGATGTTGTGTAAATCGATGTAGTTGAAATTGAATAATGAATGATAAGTAAAGAACCGTATAAATAATATTGTAATAATCTTTAATCTACATGAAATGATAGTGTAGATTCGAGAAATAATTATATTAATTTGCACAAACAACAATGTGAATTAATACGATTATTTCGGGATTATTGAATTGATTATCGGATTGTTATTGCTTGTTTATTTACTTTGACATCATCCCAGTTATCATACTGCAAGTTCCCTTTATTATGCTTGATCTTGAATTGAATTTGAAATCGGGTTGAAATGATATATACCCAAATGAGTTTGACCTAGGATAGAGAATTAAATAAAATCCGAGTGGTCAATAAATTGATTTAAAAATAAAATAATGATTTTATTCGAGCAAAGAAAAAGTTTTGAAATGAAGTTGGAATTTGAATTTTTGAAAGGAAAATGTAAAGATTGAAACATGAAGCAAATACTAACGTAGTAATTGATGAAAGAACGTTGTTTGAAATTTAATTATTTAATAATTAAATTTGAAATTATTAATAAATAATTTGGAATTAGTAATAATTGAGTTTTGAAATTATTAAGTTTGAAAACATTTAATAATTAAATTTGAAATTATAATTAAGTTTGGAATTATAATTAAGTTTGAAATTATTAAGTTGAATTTATAATTAAGTTGAAATGATTTGATAACTAAGTTTGAATTCATAATTAAGTGGAAATGATTTAATAATTAAGTTTGAATTTATAATCAAGTTTGTAATTATTAAGTTTTGAAATTATTAATAATTAAGATTGAAACTATTTAATAGTTGAATAAGATTTAATTATTTGATAATTGAATAAAAATTGAATTCTTTGATAAGAGAAATTGAACTTTTGAATAAGTGGATTTGAGCTTCGTTAATAAATGAAATGGAGTTTCTTTATTTATTAAAGTTTTGGAAAAATTATGTAAGTAAGTTAATAAGTGAAATTGAAACTTCTCGATTATTTGGAATTCAGTTCTTTACTAATTGAGTTGAAATTTGTAACGAAGTCAATAAATAAGTGAAAATTGAATTTCTTTAACAAGAAAAATGTGATTTATTGAAATGAATGTGATTTATTGAAATTAACGTAAGACTTGTAATTTAAAGAATTGATTTGACGAATTTAATTAAATTCAAATTTGAAGTTTTGATATAATGAAGTTGAACGTAAGTAATTGATTTAAATGAATTGGAATTTAAATAGAAGTGGTTTTGAAGGATGAATTTACTTAGCGAATATTGAATGAAATCGATAAATGAATTTAAATAGATTTGAATGAAAATTAAACTATTTTAAATGATTTCGGAATGAAACTTATATACAAATTTGAATCAATATTTGAAATTTTAAATAAAAGTTGAAATCGAATTATAAGATTTTGAAATGGTAATTTGAAAGTTTTGAAACGTAAATTTTGGAAATTTATTTAGAAGACAAACGGAATGTTGATTTATGAATTGAAATTGAAATTGAATTTGATTTGGTTTAAAATATATTAAACGACCAATCGGTGTAATAATTACAGAAGTTATTAAAGAAACCAGAATCGGTTATGGATATACTCTCTATCTAAACCGAAAACCACTTTAATAACTATACGCGGAGTGATGATCCAGAATGAAGTGGTTGGAATGATGTACGTGATGACTGAAGAAAGAGAACGATAATGGATAACCTTGACACTTGTGTCAAATTGGAAATGACTAAAATCAGGAGCCGTGCCGGGCCAAATGGGATTAGCTACCTCGAGCGAACGCACTTCTTCGTAACTACTACTCATTACTTGTGATTGATTGGTGCACCCTCGGAATTTCAGGAGTGTTGTTTCGCGGTGTTGCGATCGCTGCGTTCTCACCAGTCCGGATCAGGCGAATGGTAGTTTCACTACCTTGGGTATTGCCTCATGTGTCTTGTCATACTTGTATCCCTATATACGCGACCACTACGAATTTGTTTTGTGTTATACCTTTGGAGTACTCCCTGATAGCCCACTAGTTTACGGTGGAGTTTACAGTGCTGTATAGACTATAACATCTATATAAAATGTGTTAAGGGGGATAATGGTAACGCCTTAACACTATTTTGATACTTTATATTACTGATAGACATTATCTATTTAGCGTACACTACTTCATAGTAGATAGTTTAACGGATCCTTAGAGGATGGTGATTCCAACATCCTTTGAGTTACTTGTATTTCGATTGCTATTTTACTTGCTTGGATTTATTGATATGAGAATATTAATCCTGACTCGAGTGTTTTGTGTTTTGCTTTACGCTCGGGTCAGACTGAGAGTACCAGCTTTCGAGGCTCACCTTTGGAGTTGGAGCATCGCTTGAAGATCCAGCTATCTTTCCAGCTTTCAGATATTCAGTTGATTCCAATGATGTATTCTAATTATTGTATTCGACTATTGTATTCTAGACTTCTGTTGTAACTTGTTTAACTCTGATGTATCTTATATATTTATATAGCAGCTTCATGAACTACTATCTCTTTTACTTCTGCTGCATATTATTACTCTGTGTCTGTGATTCTATGATTATTTATTTACTGTATATCTGAGTTTTGCCAAATTTAAATTAACAATTCGGAATTTTGAATTATTCAAGTTCGACATGTGCGGATGCGAATAGTACAAAATAGCGGGTTGTTACATAAACTCCGGGTCAGACATGGGTCTGGTGTGAGTAACAGGTAAAGTTGCTTAACTTTGAAAAAACCTTTGAAAACAAAAGGTATCACCTAAGACTTCCCACACATAAACATGGAAAAGTTTTTACCTTACGCTAACCAAAACATTTGATAGGAAATCTGATGATATTATATTAGGTCTAGGATTTTCAAGTAGATAAGAAATAGCCGAAATTGTTACATTCATTAAATTCCAGCTACTAGCCACAAAAGTGGGTAATACAATCAAAACCGAGGGCACTTATTGGATTTTGGATTCCATACAATGGCAGGGCTACCGGGGTACCGCCCGTCACAGTACGTGGCCTAGATCAACGTACCGAAGATCACCCCCAATCCCCTGCGACACAAAGCCAGAACCATTCCTTACTGAACAGTCCCAAACAAGACCACCCCGCAATTGTGATCAGTAACCGCACCACACAGCCGAAATAAAAGGGACATCTAGACAGGGGTAAATCTCGTCCTACTTAGGCATGACCCACTTAACCTTGCTGCACCTCCCCTGTTTTATCCATCCCGATTGATGAGGCTTGAGGCTACGATTACCTTTATAGAACACATCACTTAGAATGCTCATCGTCCTCCTGACGATGTTCTGAAAGCATTCAATCCATACAAGTTCGTTCCGGGTTCGAATGAAACCGAAGGCATTATCTTGTTACACTCATTTTGGAATCACCCTCAGAGTTAACGACGATAACCTTGCACTCTGAATCTTCATCTTCACTTCAGATTCACGACCTATCGTTAATTTGGATCGATGTTGTGACGCCCCACCTCTATACCCAAGCTAGCCAAGAACATTACTGTGAATGCTGTCAACTAGCACGGAGAATAAGGCTGTTGAGGAGCGACCATCTGTATAATTGCTTTGTGCGAGTACCGATATACCGGATAAAAATATAACTTTTCATCTCAAGAGGAAATCCGACATACCGACACAAACTCAAAGCTACTACACAGTGGCTATAAAGGTCTTCGGAAACAAATATAGAAATAAATATAACACAAATCAGTCACGGACAATTCATATCACAAAGGCGGAAATAGATATGAATACTACACATGAAAGTGTATATCAGAGTAGTGGTCTAAAAAGATCCACAATATCACAAAAGAATAGTTACATGAACTACACAAAAGAATAAGTATACATTATGGAGTCTATATCTCAAATGTATACAACAAAAACTACTAATCTAAGTAGTTAACCAAAAGTCAGAGGAATCAATCCCAAGAGAGAAGTCAAGCAGAAGCACCTGTAACATCTCGGTCTGACCCGAGTATTATTTAATAAGAAAATAATAAACGGATCAGTCTAGCTATAAATATCAGGTGAAACGATATAGAATAAGAGATATGACTAAACACATAATAATCACTATGCCAAGCTGTGATATATATAAGTAATTGAAAATCAACAAGAGATTAATCAATATCACCAAATCTACACAAGAATCAAAGAAATGTCATACTCCTTATTTCTTTCACCAAACCACAAATATTGACGATAATATCAACGTCAATCACAAAAGTCAATGACACACAAATTCACCAATGCACAAATATTGACAATAATATCAATGTCAATCACAAAAGTCAATGACACACAAATTCACCAATGCACAAATATTGACAATAATATCAATGTCAATCACAAAAGTCAATGACACACAAATTCACCAATGCACAAATATTGACAATAATATCAATGTCAATCACAAAAGTCAATGACACACAAATTCACCAATGCACAAATATTGATAAAACTTATCAATGGAAATCACGAAAATTGGTGAAACACAAATTCTAGAAATCATCTCAAGAAATCCAGAAATCACAAAGGGGGGAGGCCTATCACAAACGGGAGCATAAAGCCCACCAACACGTGTATCACAAACGGAATACTAATTCCATGGTCGCTAACCATCACAAATTGAGCCGAAGCTCCACAAACGGCCCGAAGACCATGGGTTGCTACCCCACCAAATTGAGTCGAAACTCCACAAAACGGGGTTTAGTCTCCCTCGCAGACAAAGAGACATCGCACATTGCTAGTCTAAATCACAAAGATGATCTTCATGATCATCAAGAAGTGTCAATTACACTAAGCTAGTAAATATATGAGTTTAGCATCATGTCCCATAACCACTAGCTTAACTTAAATATTTACGAACAAATTGTAAGTTTCCACTAGAAAATTGTCACAAGAGATTCAATCGAACAAGTCCAAGAATTAACCGAACAAGTAAACGCAAGTGTTTCATACCACTTGTTTTACTAAGCCGTTTAATTAGATTTCTCATACGAGTGAGGTAAAGGTTTGTATATACTAATAGATTGGAAAACGGTTTGAGAAAAACGAGCTTTGTAAATAAAATAGTGTTGGAATCGTTTTGATGAAAGAGTTTTGATATTTAATACTAGTATTGAAACCTTTATATTTTTAAAGTGACAAATCACAAAAATGATTGTAGGACAATCAATAACCAAAATTCACATTCAAAGACGTGAATAAAATCCAAAGAAATCGATACCAAATCCATAGAAATGGATATTCCCAAAAATCACGAAGAAAATGTCATCAAAGTAAATAACAAATGATAACAACAAAAAGGGAATCAACACGAATCGATTAAAGTTGGAAATATACTCAAAAATTGGCAAATAGGCAAAACTAGGGATTTCCAGACGTCTGAGGGGTTGTCCAGACGTCTGGATTTGGTTTCTGGAAATTTCCCAGAAACCATCCAGACGTCTGAAACCTAAAATCAGACGTCTGAAAAACATTCAGACGTCTGGGGGAAAGTCCAGACGTCTGGTTTTGGTTTCTGAAAATATTCCAGAAAACCAACCAGACATCTGAAAACACAAATCAGACGTCTAACCCTATTCCAAATGTCTGAAACAATAATTCAGACGTCTGAAATTAACCACTGCCTTATTTATTCTTTTGCCGTATTTTATTTTTCTCCAGGTTGCAAAACCAGACGTCTGGCAGTGGTCTCCAGACGTCTGAAAACCTGGTAAGGTCAACAATTTGCCTAGGCCATATGGCCCAAACGATGTCGGGAGCGATCGAGCGAGCAACGACGCCTAAGGATTTACGTCAAATGACAGCCCGGCCTTATAGGCTCTTCGATACACCCCAAATATCGTAATCCAACATCCATAAAAGGATTTTCACAAAAATTGGAATATTCACCCATTCGATCCAAATCAAAAGCAAATGAATATGCACAAATGTTAAGAATTCATACCTAACCACAAAGATGGATATAGACATAGATGTGAGATAAAAATCTCACCTTTTCACAAAATCAAACAAGAAGAAGCTTGAATGAAAATGGAGAATCAACCTCTCTTCAACACAACCCAATTGAGCTTGAATCTAAGCTCAAAAACAAGATCATTCCCAAAATTAGGTTTAGGAATTTCTGAAATTGGTAAGAGAATAAGTTGGAGAAGAAGAAGAGAAGCTTACCAATGGGTTCTTCTTGAGTTTGGAGCTAGGAATTTGATTTGCAAGAGGAACTAGGGTTTTGGAGTTTTAAATTTCCAATCTCTCCCACCATTAATGCTAAGAAAACTGAAAAGAGAAAGAAGTGAGGGAGAATGGGGAGAGTGGTTCAGTTTTGGAGTATAAGTTAACATAGGGCTGAGCCCAAAACCAAACCCAAACTGAAAAGTAGCAAAAATCAACTTTCTCCAAACATATCGAAGCTTATACTCAAAAAGGTCGCAAACGGCATTTTAAACTCAATGGGAGTGGTCCCAAGTCCTAATTCGACCATATGCAAAAAGTAGCTTTTCGGACCAAAATCCGACTAACGATAAAATATTTAAATATATAATCGATAAATATGCGGGTTGTTACAGGTGTGGTTTTCGGATATCCAAATATGGAAACCTGATCCCGGTCTCACCAAATCCAAAACGTGTCATTTAAGGCCAAGTTGTTTTAGAGTTTAAAACAATTTCAATTCTATTATCTATATACACACAGATAGATAATTCACAACATCACAATAGATAATCGACATTATCATCACCAACAGATAATCCATATCATCAATATAAATAGATAGTCCATATTATCGTTCCAATGCAACCAAAGCATCCATAACACACAGCATTACTCATCTCATTTCTGAGATTACAACCCGTTTAAGTTAACCAATATCATCCATCAAACATAAGCAATGATCTATGATCACACCATCTATAATTAATTTAAAGTGAATTAAATTAATTACTTCATCTCTAATTAATTTAAAATAAATTAAATTAATTACTTCATCATTATAATCATGCTTAACTTAACCATTAATTGATTACAAATCAATTAATTACCATCTCATTATTCATTTCAATTAATCATTCTTGATTAACAATTTCTAATTACAATAAGTAATTAGTTTTTAAATTAATTACACAAGTTGATTATACTTAACCCTTTACAATAATTAACCTTTAATTACTTAACCAATTAATTAACTAAAATTAATTACATTAACTCTTTATTAATTAATTACTTCATTTATTAATTATTCCTTAATTGATCAACTCTAAATTACATCATTAATTAATTAATGATTTCTAAATTACATTTTTAACTAATCTCTCTATTTAAATTAATTACATTAAGTAATCTATCTTCAATAAACCACACATATTAATCACCTTTGATTAATAACATCCAGTAATTAACTACCCTTAATTACTTTATTAAATAAATTACTCCTTAATTTATTCTTTAATTAATCCCTTGATTAATCCCATTCAGTAATTAACTACCATTAATTACTTCATTCCATAATTAATTACACTTAATTAATTATCTCAATTAATCCCTTGATTAATTACATAGTAGTTTAATCTAATTTACTTCCATTAATAAAACACCTTTAATTACATCGAGTAATTATCAGTTTATTACTTCTCTAAGTAATTACGATCCCATTAATTACATTAAGTAATTATTCATCAAATCATCAAGTGTTTAAATTAATTAAACTTAATTAATTAATCTAAACTAATCACATTAAACTCAATTAATTACATTAAGTAATTAATTCATTAATTACTTCTATTAAGTAATTAAACATAAACAATTATATAAATGATTATTATTAATTAATTAATCTAATTAATCATTAAAATTTGTCATATTAATTAATTGTTAAATAATCTTAAGTTAATGACCTTCATTAACAATTCTTTAATTACTTCTCTTAAGTAATAAACTCAGATTAACCATCATTAATTACAAATTAATCAATATTTAATTACCAATTAATTAACTCTAATTATTAAATTTATTAAGTGTTAACTGTAACTTAATTAATCTTTAATTACTTGATTATAAACCTTTAATCATTAATTAAGATATAATTAATAATCCCTAATTATAGATTAATTAACCTTAATTAATTAATCTTAAGTCTTTAATTAATCAATTTAAAAAAATTCTTAATTATTTAATAATCATCCATATCATTAATTAATTAAATAGTTAATTATTCATTTTAATTATCTTAATAATTTAATGAATCCAAATCATAATACTATTTATCTTTAAGATAAACATTTCTTGCTTAATCAAAGTATTAAAAACAATTTGTTTTAAATTTACTTTAAATTCCATTTTAAAATTTCATTTTAAATTTAAGATTTTTAAAATGAATACAAATTTATTTAAACAAAGTTTAAAAACAATTCAAAACCTTTTTATCTCATATGTTAAAGATATATCCATTTATAAAGAAGTTTCAAAAAAATTAAACCAAATTCATCTTAAAATTCAAATTAGTTCAAAATACACTTTAAACATTCCAAGTTATTTAAAAACAAATTCAATTCAAAAATTCCCTTTATTTCAAAACTGAAATACAGCTTTAATATTGATCCCAGATTTAACTTAAATTTTTAAAGTTTTTCTTACATTTCAAATCTTCATTTTAAAATTCAAATCATTTAACCATTACTAAAATAGTTAAAATAAATTAAATTTAAAAACTTATTTTATTTTAAAAACTGAAATTCAAACCAAATTCCAGATTTTAAATCTCAGATTCAAACTTATTTTAAAGCTTATATTCACAATTTAGACTTCCAGTTTAAATTCAAAACCAATATTCTTTTATACTTTAAAAGTTGTTAAAACTAAATTTAAATTTCAAAATCTAAATTATTTCAAACTCAGATTCAAACTAATTTGAAATCAGATTTCACAATCAGGTTTTAAACTTATTTTAAATTCATTTTACATTTAAACTTACTTTTAAACTTTTTATACCGAACAGGTTTCTGTTTTCTGTTTTAAAACCTGAAACAAACAATAGATCGAACCTACCCTAAATTAACTTCGGGTCATATCCTAACCTGCTTCGAGTTAAAACTCGAATCCCCCAAGACCAACACGAGGCAACCAAAATCCTGTAACCACGCAACACTCACCAGCATCAACATTGCTCTGTGCACATGTACAGTGCCTCCGGCCACCGCTGACCAACTACACGACCTCCCCACAGTCGCTAATCATCAATTCAGACCAACCATACACCAATTCCGTTGATTAATGCTCGAAATCAAAATTGAGACAAAAATTTCCCAAAACTGGAACAGACATAGTAACTCAACATCCCAACCTGTCAACACCTCGTTCACGCGCCTCCGACCACCGTTTCCCCTGAAACTCCGGCGAAGTCTTCGACAACTCACCATCTTCCAATGCCCAAGATATTGTTGAACTCGAGCAACCGAGGAAGCCGAACCAAAGCAAACTCTCCAACCCATAAAAACTAGGGTTCTAAACTGCAATTCACAACCACCATCACCATAACCCTCTGATCTACTTCGCACTAATTTTCCTATCATCCATGATAACTCCTCCACCTCCAGAATCAAATTCAACACCTCTAACCACTTGTGGCAACAGAAATGCCCCAAAGTACAATTTACAGTAAAACTAGAATTGCTCACTGGTTCTAACTCTAGAATTTTTAATTTTTGGTTTAAAATTCATGTTTTTGTATGATGTTTTGATTTATAACCCTGAAATTTCAAATCATTGTACTTGGAATTTCACTAATTAATGGTTGATCATCTGTCCAGAGATGATACAGAGTTGTTTAATCTTAAGTAAAAAATTTAAACTATAGTTTGTGATGAAATAAACATATGTTGTTTAATCCTTAAATCTAAACCAAGATTTAATCAAGAGATAATGGATTTTAAAATCCAACAGAAGTTTGAAATTGAGGAACAGAAATGTAACAGATAACAAGCATGCACACATAAATATATTCACATATATATATTCACAGCAAATTCATATTATATATTCATTTCTAATTTAAAAGCATGAAAACAATTTTTACCTACTTAAAAATTTTAAAAGTTGAGTTACTCACAGTTTTAAAAATGCAAAGCAGAGCTTCAGGTTTGAAAAGCTCTTGAATCTTGTGAAAACTTGCTTTAAAATGCCTTTGCCCCTTGAATCCTTTAAAACTTGTTTGAATGCTTTTAAAACTGAAACTTGAATGTTGCTTGCTGAAAGATTGTTGCATGCAGGTATTTTAACTTGCAGGTTTTCTTGATTTCCAAATTTTGGAAGAATCGAATGCGGGTTGAATTGATGAATAGGGAATGATTTTAAAGAAGGGTTACATGAGTTTATTTTGAGAATACTACGAGGATCTTTGCTATGCAATTTGATAATAAGTTACAGGAAATGATTTGCATGAGGATGATTATAGATTTTGAAGGGGAAAGGATTTTGATTTTTCAGATTTGGTTTTGAAGATTGTTTAAAGAGAATGTTTCAGCTGAAAATTTTCTTAGTTATGAATTGAAAATGAGAAAAGAATAGGTAAGGAAGAAGGCTTGAGTTTATATAACTTATTTTCATGATAAATTAAAAATCAAAGAAAATAAAAATACAATTGGACACTTGGCTTAAATTACTAACACTTGTAAATTTCTTTGCTTAATCACTTAACACATGTAATATTATGTTCTAAGACATTTACACATGTCCTTTTAATTAATTAGTATTTTTAATTAAAGTTTAATAAAAGTTTAAGTTTACAAATACATAGTTATATATATAGCTATTTTAAAGAAATAAAACCATTTATAATTATAAATAAAACAATGCACATATCAATTATTTGAAAATAACATTTTTAATCATTTTAAATAAATTTATAAAAGAGATTGTAAATTACTTATTATTTAAATGAATTAATGTTTCATTAATTAGTTGTATTTTAAACTTCATATCTAATTTACAATCACATTTATTAAACAATATTTCAAAAAGAAATAAAACAAACATTTTCATAACTTTATTTTAATCTAAATAAATATTCAAACTTATGTTAAAATATATTTTAAACAAATAAAACATTTATCTTATGTATTTAAAATCATATAGTTATTTATAAAAATAGTTTTGAAAAGCTTAATCATTAAATAAAACATAATTTCCCAATTACCAAAATAGTGGAATTAGAAAATATGCTATATTAATTAAATTTAAAACCAAACTCATCTATTTAAAATATATATATAAATATATATATATATATACATTATAAATAGAAAACAATTTATTAGCTTATTAAAAGATAAATTCACTAATTAAATATTTAATAAAAGATGATTATTGAATCAATTCAAATTTTATTTACAAAACATCAAATCAATTTAATTTTAAACACAGATTATTAAATTGATATTGTCAAAAATTCCAGGATATCACAATTTCCATACAAATGACCAGGTGAAGGGACTACCTTCCGGTAGTACATCTCTAGAAGAATGTACCGAGAAACCATCGCAAAGTTTCTCTACCAACACAAGACTGGCCCACCTCTATAACTATATGGTACCAAATATGTCATCCTCCGGTCGTTACCGACCTTTACCGAGGGCCCTCTAGCATACAAACCACAATAATCAGATACATGACGTCATAGAGTGCAAAGATATATCTAAAAGAGGATGATCGTATCCTATTTACAAATGACCCACTTAGCCTTGCTGCATCTAACCCTGTTTTGGTCATTTTCGGTTGATGAGGCAAGAGGTGACGATTACCTTTCACAAAGCACAATCACATCACTTAGAATGCCACACGGCCATTTTCGTTGACTACTAATTGCCTACCACAAAAATACAACCCTTAAGCTCTTTGTCTCAATGAGGGTGTTAAGCTAAGTGAAGTTGCCTTCTCCTCCACATTGATGTACGTTTGTAAAAATCAAAATACGTAATCTATAGAAATACAATGTCAGACAAACATCCATACAAGTTGTCCAGGAACAGGACAAACCGAAGGTACTTTCCAACCACATCCTGTCGGGAAATCCCTAGGATTATTAGTGAATAGTCCTCGCATTGGATATTTCGTAATAAAGAGACCACTGCTACTGGATGTATATTGGGATTCTAACCACAAACGACCAACAAGCAGTCCCCCACTATGAAACTCCGAAAATCAATATTATCAATAAGCAACCTGCACAATCGTCGCATATACGTTGGTCCGAAGTGGTTTTCAGATAAATCTGATCCCGGTCTCTTCCCACCAACAACGCAAAAGCGTTTCTCAACCTCACACAGCAACTAAGTCTCATAGACTTATCACGTATCCAACTTCCAACTTGCTATCCTTCGGGCCAAGGAAGGAAGCTCAATAGATTGGAGTGATACTCTGTACTATACGAATCAACGTCCTCAACACAAATGATAATCAGCCTATGCAGAAGGCTACATACTAAGTGTACGACTAAATAGTTCCCACATTAAGTCGAGGAAAAATAATTTGGCAAAGTTTGATTGTCGGTTATTTAACTATCAAAGCAAACAAACAAATATTCAGCACCATAACAATCACTGGGCCCTTTTAATTAATCTTTTATTAATTAAATTATTTGCCAAATATTCGCTTTAAATTACTTTAAAAGATATAATCACAAAACATTTCACTTCATATTGGAAAACATTTCCATACTTATTTAATAATAAGTAATTCACAAATTTATTTATTTTCAACACTTCGAAAATATTACATATACTTAAATCACGATTAAGTATATATTTTATTCTATAAGGAAAATGTTCTTTTTAAACATATTTGTTGGGTCAAAACGAATGTTGCGTAAAACATCGTTACGATGACCCAAATCAATAGTATAGGGATTCGAAAATTAGATAGATATATAAATCCCATATGTTATACAAAACATTTCCTTTCGAAAATCATTTACTATAACAACGGTGTTATAGTCCATCATTTCCTTATACTTTTCGAAAACGTCTATTTCAACAATGAATGTTGACATCTACGTATTCGATATTTAATACATTTTAAAACAACTTTAAACCATTTAGCTCCATTTAAAATATCACTTCCCAAAATATTTCTTTAATATACTATTCATTATCCAAAATCGTGAATATAAATCGTTTACCAAATTTAAATGTTTATACACATTTAGTTAAAGAATTATCCATTGTCCAAAATCATGGATATATCTCTTTTAATAAGCATTCCTATTTACTTATCAATCAATTAATTTTGGATTTATAAACAATGTTTATAAATTACATATATATTTTATAAAAACTTCATGTTATAAATTTCCTTTATTAACCAATTCCATTTATCTCATTTATATGCCAAATTCAATTTATAAGTTAATTACTTATAAATCATTTATTTTACAAATTCATATATTTCATAACTTCACAATTATAAATCTTATTCTGGTTTTATTTCACAAAAATCATAATTTCAATTATATTTACCAAAACATCATAATTTTCATAACATAAAAATTATCACATTTATTTATTCCAAATAAATCAATTCTTAACGATTCAAAAATTCAATAAAACATTTACTTTCAAAATCACTTTTAAAGTTCTTTATAAATTCAAAATCGTTACTTTAACATATTTAAAATTCCAAAAATAGGCCCAATGCTGCAATAGCACTAAATACAACAATCACGGCATCCAAAACATCATATACCATATGATAACAGAATACATCACAATATGTGTAAACAAATCAATACTGGTGAGGAATCCAGTTGGATCCCTCCAACCTATCACCTGCAACAAATATACATATTAGAATATGTGTACAATGTCCGCTTCAAGGTAGACGCGCGTACAAAGGGTCATCCGCTCATACATGAGAATGTATAGGGTCATCTGCTCCACTAGGCAGGTATATATATCCAAATACCAATCAATATATCATATATCATCCAAATAATCATCAATCATCGTATAATAAATTACTTCTCATTTATATAAAAATATCAGTGAGTCAAAAAGTGTGAGTTGTACTCACATTGCTTGTAGTCGTCGCGATAGCGATTCATTCCGAATAAAATTAAACAAGCGTTTAATTTCAACCAAAAGTTTCACTAGCTTAAATAAATCCCAATCCAGCTCCATAATCTATTGCTCATCCATACGAACCTAATGTAAATTGTTTCGTGCGAAACGGACCTCGTATGAAGAAGATATGATATTTTAAAGTTTAAATGAATTAACATATAATAAATTTATTTCAATTTCTATATTATTTTAACCTCTAGAAATCACGGTCGTTCGAATTTCTTTGATCAACATCTGGTCGCTATTCTATTTCCTTTCCCCCTGTTCAAACTCGACGTGAATAAACCATGAGCCGCCGATTTCATCAATTTATCGCCCCCTCCACGTTCATCTGCACTTCGATCAGGAATCACCGTCGCATAGCCCTTCTCGAGCTCGACCTACCCCTTGAACGGCATGGCACTCGGCCATCCATAGGCCTCGAAATCGACAGTTGAACGTGGAACGTTTGAACGAGATTTGCCATCGATTCAGTTTATTTTAAACGATCATACCCGTGGGATTCGAAGTTCTCGATATTGTCTACAACTTTGTAGTTGAATGTTTTCTCTAATTATTCATGGATTGGAAGCAAAATGAGGAAGAACAATATGAATTTCTAGCCGTGCAAAGGTTAACGGCGGCTAGACCAAGCTTATTAGGGTTTAGTGAAAAATGAAAAAAATCAAGGGCTTTTATAGAAAATTTATCGACATAATTCATCTTCAAATTTTTCGAACTCGAAACGAAGTGCGCCGCCTGGCGTTTATAATGTTTCACCCCTATTCCGAATGCAAAGGAATATATATATCGAGAACCAGTTCGATCGTATTTGGAAGATAGGCTTTCGAATCGACTAATTTAAATTTAAAATTCACCTAAACGATTTTCTACGCATTTTAGCTTACCTCGGACAAACCATAAATCCGATTGATACGAAATTTGAAATCTTACAATAATATAACATTACGGATCCAATGAAATGATTTTCATCAAAATCCGAGACTGTTTGAAAAATGACTATTTTTACTAGTCAATTAAATATTAAAATATTCCATTTCTAGAATTTAACTTTTAATTCAATTTTAAAAGTTCGGTGACATCATTTAAATTCAACTAGAATTTATTACAACTTTATAGATCATTTTTATTCACATTAAATTCACATTTCAATTATTTCTGCAATTTCAAATATTAAATTAACAATTTAATTATCCAATTAAATCACTATATTTGAAAAATAAACTATTCATGTTATTAAATTAACTTTTGCATATTTAAAATCAATTAAATATGAATTTCAAATGATAGAAATTCTGGGTCGTTACAATGGATATCTGACAGTGCGGTTTCTAAGATTACGTACATTGGTTTTTATAAATATACATCTATAGTGGCAGGGAAGGCAACTACTCTTAGCTTAACACCCTCCTTGAGACGTACGAGCTCAAGGGTTGTATTGTTGTGGGAGGCAATTAGTAGTCAATGGAATGGCAATGTGGCATTCAAAGAACATGTTATGTGAAAAGGTAATCATTTACCTCAGGCCTCATCACTTGGAAACGACAGAAATAGGGTTAAAGTAGCAAGGCTAAGTGGTTCACTTCCAATTAGGAGATGTCATCATCCATCTAGATTTACTCTACACATGTCTAAGTATGTGGTGAATATATGAATCGGGTACCCTTTAATGGTCGGTAACTACCCGGGTGATGACATATTCGGTACTATCCAGTGTGAGGGGTAGACCGGTCTTGTGTTGGTTTAGGCGGTCGGTACCTGGACCCTAGGTGCATCCCTCTAAAAGTGTACTGTCGGAAGGTAGTCCCTTACCTTTTCATTTGTATGGAAATCCATTCTCCAATAAGTTCCTTTATGATTTTAGATGTAGAAAGCCTTGTATTACTAGGTGTTATGCTGGAATTTAATAATGTAACAATTTCGACTAAGATTAATAAGTTTATTTGCAAATATTTTCAAAGATATGTCATTATAAATAATATCAAATGTTCTGATATAGAAGTGTTTTAGTTATCATAAGATAAAAACACGTCCGTGTTTATGTGTGGGCGTGGTCTTATGAGATATTCTCTCTTTTCAGAGGATTTTATTCCATGGCTGGTTTATCAAGCCCGATCCAGGTATTTTCAATACCCGGGTCAGGTCCGAGTAGTTTCAGGTTTAATTGAAGACTACTGGAGAGAGCTGTCGATATTCATCTATGTATGGACATATTCTATTCTCCTCTTTGCGTAGTTGTTTGTTGTTTGTCAGCAAGTGTAAGGACGGATGTTTATAACCGTTCAAGCTGAATTTAGGTTAGACTCTGATATATGTATTTCAAAAGTTTTCTGCTGTAAAGATATTTTCTTCAAAGTTATAAATTATTTCATTCGTGTGGGATTCTGTTTTGTATTTATTTTCTTTTTCACCCCTTAAAGATCCTTTTATTCGTGCAATTTGAGTTGAACATGTGTGTTTTATTGTCAGCTCAAAGGGTACGGAAATTCGAGATTATGTTTAACATGATAGGGGGTTCTTACTTTGTGAACAGTGATGAAGCTTAGAATCTTACCCTTAAATGCCCCTAGTGTGAAAGGGTTGGTTGATAGTCGAGAGGCTTGCCATAAAAGCAGATTCGAGGTACACCTGTGATCACCTCCATGTTGAAAAGCAGGAGTACCCCCATGTTGGAAAGCAAAAGGGTAGTAGGATGGTTGAAAAGCCTACCAGGGCGAGTATGGAATTGGTCGTTCGTCACATTTGGTATCAGAGCTGAAGGTTAAGCAAGAACCTTAGCTTTCATGGGGTAACGACATATCAGTGATAGGGTTATAAGATGAGCAACTCATTATAGATAGGGTTAGTAACATCCTAGAATGAGCGAGAGTATTAAATATGAGCGCTTATTTGTTACTGCTATATATAAAGGTTTTGTTTCAAAAATTGGTAAATCAAATAATTTTTCCTAGGATTATATTTTGATTACAAATTATATATTTTGAAAAGTTATATGCTAAGAAATTAGGATTAGTGAAATTTAAATATGAACATCTTATGATTAGAATTTCACAGTTTGACTATAAGATGTTTCATAAAGGTAACCGAAAAACAAGAAATTTGATAAGGTAATTAATATCTTTAATACTTATTGCAAAATAA
Organism: Allium cepa; assembly: GCA_030765085.1. Classification (NCBI taxonomy): domain Eukaryota; kingdom Viridiplantae; phylum Streptophyta; class Magnoliopsida; order Asparagales; family Amaryllidaceae; genus Allium; species Allium cepa. The sequence continues at coordinate 451,489,426 of CM060931.1, forward strand.
TAAATTAAGAAATGATAATGTTAAGTTATTATCATAAATTGATCAATTATTTGATTTAAAAGCTTAAGTACAAATACCTTGTGAATTAAGTTTCACGATTTGATTATACAAGGTATTTGATAATAAGATTGGTTTAAGAAATGAACATATAAGATAAAAGTGATATATGATTAATAATAGAAAGTGATTATGTAGAAGGAAAAAATATAGAAGGAATAAAGGTTTAAAATTCAAGTAGTTTAAAAGAATTATGGAAGTTTAAACGAAGTTACGTAATATATATTGAAATTATGAAAATAATATACAAAATAGGTTTTATAAACAAAAGTAATCTCTAAAGGATTCTGAAAAGGGTTTCAAATAAAAAAGATATTTTATGATAATCAATTCGAATGGCTCAAAAATAAAATAAAAATGGGCAAGAGATGTGTTCAGATGGTAAGCACTTCTCTTAAGTGTTACTCTTCTTGTTAAGAGAATATATAATACTATTAGTGGTACTCAGGTCCTTGGTATTATCTGGGAGTTACTCGATCTATACAATTTTCTTAAGTTAAAGAGACAAGGCGAATAATTAATTGATAATTGATTACTTAATATTTATAAAAAATTTGATACCAAAGATAAATTTGGAATCGCTAATTGATAATATAAAGCGGGATTCTCGACGATTTTGGATAGTCGAAATTTTCTAAATCGCACCAAACTCAAAGATAAGGAATTTATGAAAAAATTTTGTAAAAGATAAACAATTATGAAATATTTTGAGTAAATGAAATTGGATAAGTATAATTCATAAATGTGATTATAAATAAAAAGGATTTAAAAGTGGAGAAATTTATAATAGCATTAAATCAGAAGAAAATTTTATAGTTATGTGATAGCAACCTATAACAAACTGAAATTCATCCGGACGTAAAACCGATCAGGAATTTGGGATGTGCATATATACTGTTAGGATGTAAAAGAGTATTATACAAAATAGATTTAAGTCATGAACTATTTATACACTTTAGTAAAATCATGTCTCTTTAAAATTTAATTATAACCTGGAAAAAGTTTTATTAATGAATTCTACCATTAATTAAGGATTTGGACTTAAGTTTTTAAAAGTGATGAATTTACATAATTATGTTCATAAGATAAATGAATTTAAGTAATAGTTTAACGAAATGATCCATAAATAATATATAAAGAAAATAAACTTAAAAAAATGAATATGAAATATAAAGGATGTGAATAAAGAGAATTTGGCATAACTGAGAAAAACCATTAGGACTAAATATGTAATTTATATGTAAGTAATTTCGTTACAGAAATTTTGATCTAATATCCGAGTACAGAACTTTGAGGTGTTTAAGATCCAGAAAAGGATTTATCACTCAATTTCTTGACTACGAGCATTAATGACGTTTTGTGGTTAGTTACTCGAGTTTTCTATCATAGTCGAGAGCTATGCAAGGAAAGCAAGTGTACCTGATCTAGAACCATGATCAGAGTCTGCACCAGAGGATCAGGGGATCGATACTAGTGCAGAAATAAAGTTTGAATTCGAATAGAAGATCAAATCAGATATTTTATATGGATGATTTGGGTACATCTTATGGATTTATGTTTGTGAAATATTTGTTTGTGTAAAAAAATTGTGGATTTAGGTTCAGGGTAATTTCGGGGATGAAATTCTTTTAAGTAGGGGAGAATGTAACGACCCGTAATTTTTAGCACTTTGAAAATGGGATATTTAATTATTTTAATTATTCAAATGTAGAATTTTCAAAATTAAACAATCATGTTTTATATAATAAATAAGAATGGTAAACTTATTTTTGATATTGAATAAAGATTTTGGATTTCCATTGTAAAATTGACAAAAGTTGGATTTCGATAAAGTAGGATAAATGTTCAGCAAATTAGTTTAAACGATAAATAATTCCTTTCAAATATATATTAATCTATATCAAACTCATTCAATAATAATAGTAATTTAATTTATAATGGTTTGATAAATATATAAAAAAAAATTCTATAAAAGTTGACAAATTTCGTCACATATCATTACATCGGTGTCGTATTTTTATAAATAGATTTGGATATTATTTTGTTAGCACCAAAATTGGTCGCTAACACCCAAATGTAAATGAAAGCACCAACTAACGGTCACAGATAACAGATAGAGTGTATATAGAGAGTATAAATATAAAGCGCAGTGAAAATTAAAAAGAAAGCAGAAAAAACAGTGGATTTATAGTGGTTCGGCTGACTCTGTCTTACGTCCACTCCAAAATTTTCCTTTTTGTTGATACGAGAATCAATTACAATTACAATCTGGAGTTTTCAAAACCATTATGGCAGAGTAGCTTTAATTAGGAAGAAGAAGGGAAACTGAATCAAGATCCTTTTTCTGAACTCCCACATGTTGTATTAATAGGAAAATACCGAGTTAATGCGCTTCCTGAGTAGTCCGGGCCCATCAGGACCATAACCGAGCCAACATCCTTCATCATGGTACGAACGACTTCCTGTAGCGACTTCCAGCCAAGCGACTTCCTGTGGCGACTTCCTAGCATCTTCCTGTAGCGACTTCCTGTAGCGACTTCCTGCCGAGCCTCTTCCTGTAGCGACTTCCTGTAGCGACTTCCTGTAGCGACTTCCTGCTGAGCGACTTCTTGTAGCGACTTCCTGCCGAGCGACTTCCTATAGTGATTTCCTGTAGCGACTTCCTGTCGAGCATCTTCCTGAAGCGACTTCCTGCCAAGCGACTTCCTGTAGCGACTTCCTGCCGAGCGACTTCCTGTAGCGACTTCCTGCCGAGCGACTTCCTGTAGAACTTCCTGTCGAGCGACTTCCTGTAGAGACTTCTTGTAGCGACTTCCAGCCGAGCGACTTCCTGTAGCGACTTTCTGCTGAGTGACTTCCTGTAACAACATCCTATCGAGCGACTTCCTGTAGCGATTTCCTACCGAGTCACTTCCATGTCGAGCGACTTCCATGCCGAGCGACTTCCTGTTCCTGTAGCGACTTCTTGTTCCTATAGCGCCTTCCTGTTACAGTAGCGACTTCATGTTGCTGTAGCGCCTTCCTGTTCCTGTAGTGACTTCCTGTTCCGATCAACTTCCATGCCGAGCGACTTCCATGCCGATTGACTTCCACGCCGACCGACTTCTACGCCGACCGACTTCCAAGCCGACCGACTTCCACGCCGACTGACTTCCAAAATGTACTGCGTTACCTATCCATCCGGTCAACTCAAACCTACCGCATTCCATCATCGATAACTGAGAAACCGACTTAGTCAAATCCGCCTGCCTACAGCCTTGCCGAAAGGCGGGATAACATGTTTTACATTATTTTACAAGTCAAATATACTTGTTTTAATTATTGAAATATAATAAAAAATCAATTTTGAAGTTTGGTTTACATGAAAAAATAGTTTAACAAAAATGTCAAAATGTGACTAGAAAACGTTTTGTTGAAAATCAATGTTTTGTTCAAAATAAGTTTCCGCAACATTGTCGCACCTTTGTTAACATGTTCTACATATGTATTACACATTTTAATAACTAAGCATGTTTACTTTTACTAAATATAATTATAAAACTTCTATAAGTCATTAGTAAAATCAGTAAGAATTAAAAAAACTAATTAAGTCTAAGAAAAGTTAAAGTAAACATCAAATCCAAATCACATCAAAATCCAACAAAATAATTACTTTCTTTTACTTAATTTTTAAGCGACGAAGACATAAATTAAGGATCTGAAAGATGATAGTATTGAAAAAATGTAGATTGTTTTAGGTTTAAGTAATGTTAGTTTGGTAATTTGGTAAGAGGTTAAATTTGTAAAATTCCATTCCCTACTTTTTCTATAAATACCCACCTCCTTCTTCACCTTCATTCACATTTCTTCTTTTTCTTTTCTCAGGCTTCTTCACCTTCTTCCTCTTCTCTTTAATGGCTTCCATGCCATATAAAAAAATTACAAAGAAATATTGTCAAAATATTTACAAAATATTCAAAAGAAATCAATGTCATCCTCTTCAAATCAAACTCCCTATTTCTCCATATTTTACCTTTTATTCTATCGGACATATTTCTTCAAACCCAAACCGAAATATAAATTATTATTTTTAAATCATGTACTATTTTCAGTGGCTAAAACGTTTATGTTGACCACTTTGTCTCATTTTTAACTTAACTATATCAAAAATCCACTTCTTTCAAGTGCATTCTCTGGCCCAGTTTTTAAGCTAGAGAATAAGCCATTTTGTTTTGATCGTAACTTGATCATAACAGATCCAAATTTAGAAGAAAAAAAAAATTAATCCATAAGAATTTCTAGTGGCTATAACTTTTTTATTGATCACTTTTTCAAGTTTTGGGGTTTTCTATACCTGAAGACCTCTTCTTCTTACTATCATGTCTCCCTCAAAAATACTTAGATGCAAGTGGTTCTTTTTTAAATTCAAGAGAAAATGATTTTCAACAACTTTATTATTTACAACTTTTCTAAATTTTGAGATTTAGAGGACCTAAAACTAGATACGAGATAACCTATTTTTCGAATCTAAAGCTTGAGAAACTCTATTTAACATTTATATTTGTATATACATGTTTGATGATGTGTTATGATTGATATGGATGCTTATGTATACTTTGATCGTTAAATAATGATTGTTTGGTATGATTGTTAAATTGTTTTACTACGTCACGTTAATACACGTCGATAACCACAAAAGAAATCACTTTCCTTTTGAAAATGAAATGTTTATATGGAATGCTTAAACCTTTTGGAAATTGTTTTAAAATGAGTTAGAAATGTTTTATGAATTTTTGAATGTGTTTAAAGAAATAAAGAAGAAAATCAAGATTTCATCTTGTATATTTTAAGTATGTCCAAAATAATTTTTCAGAAAAATCATGCTTTTGTAGCAAAGTGACCAAAGATTAAAATTAATATTTCAAATGTTTTAAAAATATTAAATAAATCATGAAAATCCTTTAAAATGTTTTAAAATAGATTTAATTTGAAAATATGGATTTTCAAATGATATAAAAGTCACTTTAAAGAATATAACTTTTAAAACACTATTTGCAACTATTTTCACGTCAGTTTCTAATAACTTCTGAAATGTAGTTTTTAAACTTAACAATTATTTCCTAAATATTTTATGGATGATTTTAAAAGAATAATTAAGTAATTTAAAGATGATTTGGAAGTTTTAATAAGAGTTTGAACAAATGGTTAAGAGGAAATGTTTATATCACTTAAACAAAAAGTAAAGAATATTGAATGTAATCACAAATTGAGCATGCGGAAACGACAAGTACATTTCTCACACCTGCGAGAGCTAAATGGTAAGACAAGGTGTGTAACTAAGGTTAGAAATGGAGCAACCAGTGCCCTGAACTTACCGGGCCTTTGCTTTATCTTTTAGACGAGGTATGGAACAGATCGAAAGAAAAGCCGAATGCTCTAAAAGATCATATTTAAAGTTTTTCCAAGATGAAAGAAAACATCTTCATGATGTAGGATTACTTGCCACTATTCCCTAGAGGTAAAATTTACCATATTTAAGGTGGCAATAGTGCTCTATTATGAAAATTTTCGATTGCAAGAATATGATTTGAAGTTAAGAAAGAAACCTTTGATTTGGATTTAATGAATGATTCGAGAATGTTGTCCCTAAGTTAAAAATTATAACTTGAATGAAAGAAATCTTTGATTTAGACTTAATGAATGATCTGGGAATATTGTCCCCAAGTTAAAAGTTATAGCTTGAATATAAGAAATCTTTGATTAAGATTTAATGAACGATTTGGAAAGGTCTTTCTAAGTAAAAGAGAAAATGATTTGGAATTATTTCAGGATTTAACAAAGGCTTAAATTAATCAAATGATTTAATAAATTAGGCTTAATGATTCCATATACTCCTAAAAAGAAAATGGAATATGAAGAGATTGTATCTAGGAAAGATATTTGATTTAAATGATTGATTGATGATTGATATCCATATATGAACTTAGCATCTTTTAAAGTGATGATTGGCTTCAAAGGAACCAGGGTCCAATTTGGGTGATTCCTATCCGAAAACCACTTCGAACCACTTTACGTGTACGAAGATGGAAGATGTTTGAAGAAAAAGATATTGAGACGAATAATAATAAGGGACTACTTGTTGATTAATTAGGGATAAACTTCTGATTCACTATATTATAGCAGTGGTCCCTTTGTTATGAAAAACCTCAAAACCATAAGGACTTCTCGCCTAGTAATGACCGAGGAAAGTACCTTCGGTTTGGTCCAAATGTCAGAACGAACTTGTATGGATGGATGCCTGACAGTGCATTTTATGAGATTACGTACATTGGTTTTTACAAACATACATCTGTAGTGGCGGGGAAGTAAACTTTTCTTAGCTTAACACCCTCCTTGAGATGTATGAGCACAAGGGTTGTATGTTTGTGGAAGGAAATTATTAGTCAATGGAAATGGCAATGTGGCATTCAAAGAAGATGTGCTATGTGAAAAGGTAATCATTTACCTCAGTCCTCATCACCCAGAAATGACAGAAACAAGGTAGAAGCAGCAAGGCTAAGTGGGTCGCTGCCAGTTAGGAGATGTCATCATCCTTTTAGATTTACTCTATACATGTCTAAGTATGTGGTGAATGTATGAATCGGGTACCCGTTAAAGGTCGGTAAGGACCGGGTGATTGCATATTCGGTACTATCCAGCGTGAGGGGTAGGCCAGTATTGTGGTTGTTTAAGCGTTTAGTATCTGGACCCTAGGTGCATCCCTGTAAATGTGTACCGTTGGAAGGTAGTCTCTCACCTTGTCATTTGTATGGAAATCCATTCTCCAATAAGTGCCTTCAGACTTGATTATAGAACCTTGTATGCTGGAATTTAATAATGTAACAATTTTGGCTAAGATTATAAGTTTATTTTCATATGTTTTCAAAGATATGTCATTAGAAATCATACCAAATGTTTTGATATAAAAGTGATTTAGTTATCATGAGGTAAAAACTTGTTCGCGTTTATGTGTGGGCGTGGTCATATGAGATAGTCTTTCTTTTCAAAGGATTTTATTCCAAGGCTGATATATGACACTGTCATTTATATTTGAGTTTCTCACGCTGGTTTATCAAGCCTGATTTAGGTATTTTAAATACTCAGGTCAGATCCAAGTAGTTTCAAGTTTAGTGATGATGATTGGATTTTCTAGAGGAGAGTTGGAGATATTCATCTACATATGGACGTATTCTATTCTCCGCTTTGCGCAGTTGTTTGTTGTTTATCAGCAATTGTAAGGACAGATATTTATAACCGTTCAAGCTGAATTTAGGTTAGACTCTGATATATGTATTTCAAAAGTTTTCCATTGTAAAGATATTTGTTCAATGTTATATATTATTCTATTCGTAGATTCTGTTCTGTCTTTATTTTCTTTTTTACCCCTTAAATATCCGTTTATTCGTGCAATATGAGTTGAACATGTGTGGTTTATTATCGGCTCGAAGGGTATAGAAATTTGGGCCTTTACATTTTGTTATCCCACCTTTTTGGTCAAAGGCTGGGAAATAACCAAATTGGCGAGAAATGATGGATATCAGGGTTGGAGATCGATTGGAAACAAGGCATTGATCGATGTCGTCAAAATGACTAGGCTCCAATTAAGATGGGATCGATTGGGAATGATGAACGAGGCTAGGGAAGCCACATTTCAAATTTCAAGTCAATCGGAGGTCGTACGCTCGAGTTATGAATGGATCAATGTTAAAGAGAAATGGTTGGCATCGATATCGTTCGTATCGCTCAACGTGGAAGACATTGAATCGATGGATGTCGTTCGAATAGATGCACTTCGTATCGATCAATGTAGGCTCGGCTACTACTTTGAATCAATGCTTTTGTGTCGATCGAGAATGTAGCTGATGCATTCGTATCGATCAGGATAGGTACGAGTTTGGACTAATGCATGCGCTTGGCATTTGGTTTGGATCGGTTAGTTTTCGTCTCAATGCATTTCGTATCGATCGAAGCATGGGATCGATACGAAGAACATGATGTTGGATCGATACAAAGGCTGCAATGCTAGATGGATATGAAGGCTCTATACTTTGTATCGATGGATGCTAAGGAAGATGGCGAGTTGGAGCAAGGGATATGGATACGAAATGATATGACTGGGATCGATATGAACAAGGGAACAATCGATGGATGCGACCAGCGCATGCCGATGGATATGAATGGGATACAAATAAGTGGATGACTCGTCGAACGGCACGAAAGGTGGATCTTCCCTGGATCTTCGAGACACGTCATCGATGCGCACTATATCGATACGAAGAGAGGAAAATGTGGAGCTTTAGATGGATACGAATGCGACGACCAACTGGTGAACACAAATTTGCATCGATCGTAACTCATAATCTACAAGTTCAAATGCTATGAAATTTTGAGGGGAACTTCTTGATGCACTCGAGAACCTCTATGGCCGATCTCAACTCAATTGGACCACTTTTAGATCGATACGAATTGAACACGCATCGATCCACAATCGCTACAGATTGATGTGATGGGCCTATTTGCGTAAGGGAAGAGGTATTCTAGGTTTTAGGGACAGATATTTTCGGATCTACACCTATAAACAGGAGTCCTATGGCAACTAAAAAGGGGATCTTCTTCTTCTCCCCTAAGCGAAGCTTTGCCATTTTTTCTATTGATTTCAAAGGCTTGTAACTGTAATTACAATATAAAAGGAATAAAAAAGATTGATTCAAAGTGGACATAGGATGGATTGCTGAACCACTGTAAATTTTGTGTTATGTCCGGCTTTCTTACTTTTTCAATATTGTTGTTTCTTTAATTTTACTCTCTACATTATGTAGATCTGAGATCTGTGCACGAATATTGTGGATCTGTGTGTAACCACTGGTGCTTTTGCAGCTTTTGGGGTTTGTGAGCAATTTTGGTGTAAACACTTTGGTGCTTTCATTGAGAGGACTGGCACCCACTATGCCGGATTTAGAGTTCAGATTTGGAAAGCTAAAGGACCAGATCTAAAAGAGACCACAGTTAGGCAGTCAGCAAGAAAGACATTATCAGAAAGGAGTCATCATGAAGGGAGTCAGGAGGCTTCCTCAGGAGCAAATCAAACCTCAGCTTTCATCACCAGAGATGAAACAGAGATGATAATGGGAGCTATGCAGGAAGAATTGTTGAAGAGGCAAGAGTAGATGATGTAGAACCTTCTCAGATAGTTTGAACAAGCAGGAATAGCTGGAGCTACTGGAGGTCAGATCCACGGAGATTGAACAGAATGACTCAATAGGCAATCAGATGGAGCAGCTCAATAAGGCGCTGCCCCAATTCAACACACAACTATTGATCTGGATGGATCCAGGCTTGGGGGCACACCACCTAGCAACGATGGACCGATTCATGGAGGAATTCTAGGTGACACCACACAATAAGATGCTGGCAGAAGCACAAGAGTACGTGATGAAGAGTATGTACTAGAATTCCTTCAGGGACTTAGTGGGCAACCCCTGGTGGACAACGCTGGATTGGCTGAGATTATCAAGCAAAGTATGGGTGGAGGTTTAGCAAATAGAGATCTGGAAGGAGTAAACAGGAGTCCATTTACCCGTATCATCAGAATGGCCCGGAATCTACTAGAGTTCCTGTTGCCTACTCTGGAGGTATAAAACGACAAGGTTGATCCTACCAATCATCTGATGAGATACACAAGACATATGGAAGTGCCGGGGGCATCGGAGAATGTTATGGCCCGGTATTTCCGCTTGTACTTGACGGATATAACATCTATATGGTATAGGCAATTGGAAGATGGATCTACCAAGACATGGAAGGAATTGGTGGACAGGTATTTAAAGCGGTTTCAGGCTCATATCAAAAGGCCAAAGAATATGATGACGCTAACGTTGGTGAAACAAAGGACAGGGGAATCGTTAGGGATATCTTGACTCAGTTCAATGCAGCGGTTACTTTGGTGGATTGACTGGATCTATCGATGGTTTTAATGTAGGCAGTGTCAGGATTTGGGGATAACTCGAATTTCAAAGTATCAATGATGCTAGACCCACCAATGGATCTTGGGGAATTCTTTCATGAGGCCGAAAGATTCCTTTGACAGGAGGATGCATGTTCGGATGTGAAGTTAAGGGAACTAAATGCGGTCAAGGACGGAGAACCATTTGATGAAATCTCGGGTAAGGATAAGGATAAAGGAAAGAGGAAGTCGGATGAAAACTTTGGCAGGGCAAGGTAATGCTGGGGGGAACCAAAATTCTCCACTTACACAGGACTGAATGAAATATTGGAAGGGATATATCTAGAAACTTAGAATCGCCTTCCTTATCGAAGGCCAGCAAGGTGGGAACCCTCGGAATGCGAGAGGGCCTTCAAAAGGCACTGTCTCTTTCATAATCTAGACGGGCATGATACCAATAACTGCAAGCATCTAAAGGATATAATCAAGGAGCATGTAAGGAATGGTCAGTTGTGGAAATATGTCGAAACTCGAAATGCGATGGTGGAACAGGAGCAGCCACTGTCTACCTCAAACGACAATGGCATGAGGCCTAGGAATGATGATCAATTGGTTATTAATTGACAGGGACAATATGGAATAAGTAACAAACTTTGGGCAAACGGTTAAGTCACTTACTCATGTATGGGGATGAAGTTAGCTCCTAGGCATGTCTGAGATGATGATGAACCGTGACGCTATAGTTTATGGAATCCCTTTTTTCTTTTTTGGATTTGGACAATTGCTTTTTTCTGGTGTGGTTTTGGAGTTTGGTTTGAACTCCTGGTTTTGCTTGTTTTCTGGTTTGGACTTTAGTTTGGATGCTTGCTTTCTGGTTTGGATATTGCTATGGATTTCTTATATGGATTTTTGGTATTTCGATTTGATCTGGACTTTGGATTGGATTTTGATTGAATTTTTTATCTGGCTTTTAGTAAATGGTCATCGGGTATGGATTATGCATGGCAAGGGGTAAGTCGCTTCGTCCGAGCGTGGCGAATAGACTTATTCAGGTCGAGTATGGACTACGCTCGGAAAAGTTCCGAAGAGACCAGGATTCGGCCTAGGACTTAGGCCATATATCATCGATTACTATTACAGGTCGTCGAGTATGGACTATGCTCGGCAAGGGTCCGGAGTGACCAGGGTATGGCTTAGGACTTAAGCCATGGTATTACTCAACGTTTAGAGACACTGAACCAAGGACACCAAGGTATTCTTCAATAGAGGTTGTCAAGTGTTGACTACGCTTAGCAAGAACTTGGAAAGGTAATGGATTCGGATATCAGCTATGAACAGCTAAAGATTTGGGTATGGGCCCGGAGTGGTCCTGGATTGGGTTATTGACCCGGAAAGGTGCTAATTCGGTTGTTGGATATGGATGGATTAGAACTCGGTTGTCAAATTCAAATGGATATGAAATTCGCTAAGGATATGGTTACTGGACTCGGAATCGGACATCGACTCCGAGCAGTAACATATTTGGATCGGGATATGGCTATGGCGCTCGGATAGGATGACTTGGTAATGGATTGGATTATGAATCGAATGGTATGGCTATGGATGGAATATGGACTTTGGATGTCGGAATCGGAGCTTTTCAAAACACTCCTTCTTAACACAAGGCATGTTTTGGGGAGCAAATGTTATCCCAACTTTTTGGTCAAAGGCCAGGATATCAACAAATTGGCTGGAAAGGATGGATATCGGGGTTGGAGATCGATTGGAAACAAGGCTATGATCGATGTCATCGAAATTTGGCTGAGCTCCATTCAAGACGGGATCGACTGGGAATGATGAACGGGACTAGGAAAGGCCACGTTTCGAATTTCAGGTCAATCGGAGGTCGTACGCTCGAGTTATGGATGGATCAATGTTAAAGAGAAATGGTTAGCATCGATACCAGTCGTATCACTCAATGTGGAAAACTTCGAATCGATGGATGTCATACGAATCGATGCGCTTTGTATAGATCGAGGTAGGCTCGGCTACCTCCTTCAAATCGATGCTTTTGTTTCGATCGGTAATGTTGTCGTTGCTTTCGTATCGATAAGGATGGGTACGTGTTTGGACTAACGCATGCGCTTGGCATTTGGTTTGGATCGGTCAGTCTTCGTCTCGATGCATTTCGTATAGATCAAAGCATGTTATCGATACAAAGAACATGATACTGGATCGGTACGAAGGCTGTAGCGCTAGATGGATATGAAGGCTCTATGCTTCGTATCGATGGATGCTAAGGAAGGGGTGAGACGGAGCGAGGGATATGGATACAAAATGATATGATTGGGATCGATAACTAGGGAACAACCGATGGATGCGAACAGCGCATGCCGATGGATACGAATGGGATACAAATAAGTGGATGACTCGATCGAACGGCACGAAAAGTGGATCTTTCTTGGATCTACGAGAAACATCATTGATGCGAACTATAGTGATACGAAGAGAGGAGAATGTGGAGCTTTAGATGGATACGAATGTGACGGCAAACCAGTGAACACAAACTTGCATCGACCATAACTCACACTCTACATGTCCAAATGCTATGAAACTTTAAGGGGGGCATCCTGATGCACTCAAGAACCTCTATGACCAATCTCAGCTTAATCGGACCACTTTTGGATCGATACGAATTGAACACGCATCGATACAAAATCACAATAGATCGATATGACGGGCTCACTAGCACAAGAGAAGTGGTATTCCAGGTTTTGGGGACGGATATTTTCGCATCTACACCGATAAATAGGAGTCATGTGGCAACTAAAAAGGGGATCTTCTTCTTCTCCCCTAAGAGAAGCTCTGCCCTTGTTGCTATTGATTTTCAAAGGCTTGTAACTATAACTACAACACAAAAGGAATAAAAAGGATTGATTCAAAGTGGATGTAGGCCGGATTTTTGAACCACTATAAATCTTATGTTCTGTCTTGCTTCTTACATTTCTAATTTTGTTGTTTCTTCACTTTTACTCTCTACATTATCTTGATCTGAGATCTGTGCGCAAACATTGTGGATATGTGTGTAATCACTGGTACTTTCGCGACTTTTAGGGTTTTTGACCAATTTTGGCACAAACACATTTGGTAATCATATTCATTTTTTATCGATAATTGGATTACGAAGGAACCGGTATCGGATTTGCTTGATTACGTTAAGCATGATAGGGAGTTCTCGCTTTGTGAACAGTGACGAAGCTTAGACTCTTACCCCTACATGTCCCTAGTGTGAAAGGGTTGGTTGATAGTCAAGAGGCTTGCCATAAAAACAAATTCGAGGTACCACTTATGGTCACCTCCATGTTGAAGAGCAGGAGTACCCCATGTTTAAAAGCAGAAGGGTAGCGGGTTGGTTGAAAATCCTACCGGGCAGATATGGAAATGCCCGTTCGTTAAATTTGGTATCAGAGCTGAAGGTTAAGCGATAACCTTGGATTTGCTTTGGGTAAATCTCATCGGAGATAGGATTAGTAATATCCTAGGATGAGTAACTCATTAGATATATTGTTAGTAACACCCTAGAATGAGTTATGAGAGTATTATATATATACATGTATGTATGTATGTATAACATATTGAGTGCATATTTGTTAAGTTTATAAAAATGGTTTTGTTTTAAAAAGTTGGTAAATGAAATAATTTTACCTTGGGTTTATATTTTAAATATTAAAAGGGATATTATTATTCATGGGTTAGAAATAAAGGATTGTTTGTAATTTTTCTTTGTAAAACTAAAATATGAATATCTTGTTATTAGAATTGCATGATTTAACTATAAGATATTCCATATAGAATCAACTAGTTTAAAACAAAATTTAGAACATTAATCATTTATTCCTAGACATTTAGTCATTAAGAAATAATGATTAAATGATCATCAAAATTTATGCATTTAAAAGCTAAGTACAAATATCTTGCGAAGTAAAATTCACAATTTAATTATAAGATATTTGATGATAATATTGAAGCTAGAAGTTGTAGCTAGAAAAAGTAAAAAAAGGAAATGCACATTTAGAAAAAATTCTTATCAATAAGATAGAAAAAAATATAATCATGTTTTGAGACTTTGGGTAAATATAATATAAAATAATAAGCTCTCTAACTTATAAAGAAGATAAGATAATTTAAAATCTAGACTCCTTGTTTAGGTAAGAATCAAAGTGAAATTTAAGAATACAAGAAATAAGAAATATAAAACTTTGAATTAATGATACATTTAGGGTAACATTTGTAATTCAAAATGAAGTAAGATTAGAAGTGGAGGTTTTGAATTAAATGGTTAGTAGGTTGGTTATTGAATGAAAATTTTTGAATAATAAACACCATGTGAATTAAGTTTCACAATTTGACTATAAGGTATTTGATAATAAGGTTAGTTTAAGGAATGAACATATAAGATAAAAATGGTATAATGTAAAATGATTACGTAAAAGGAAAATATAAAAGGAATGAAAGTTTAAAATTCAAGTAATTGAAAAGAATTGTGGTAATTTTAATGAAATTAATTAATATAAAATAAAAAGAATTTATAGAATAGGTTTTATAAACAAAGTAATCTCTAAAGGATTTTGAAAATGGTATTGTTTCAAATAAAAGGAGATATTTTATGATAACTAGTTCGAATAGCTCCAAAATAAATTAAAAATGGGTAGGAAATGCGTTCGGATGGTAAATACTTCTGTTAAGTACTACTCTTCTTGTTAAAAGGAGATATAATACTATTAATAGCACCTAGTTCCTTGGTATTATTTAGGAGTTACTCGATCTATATAATTTTCTTAAGTTAAAGAGATAATGTGAATCATTAATTGATAAATTGATTAGTAATATTTATAAAAGTGTTTAGTGCAAAGATAAATTTGGAATCACTAATTGATAAGATAAAGCGGGATTCTCGACGATTTTGGATAGCCGAAATTTTTTGAATCACACCAAACTCAAAGCTAAGGAATTTATGGAATATTCTGGTAAAAGATAAACCATTGCGAAATGTTTTAAGTAAATGAAATTGGATAAGTATAATTTATAAATGTGATTATAAATAAAAAGGATTTAAAAGTGGATAAATTTATAATAGCATTAAATCGGAAATAAATTTTGTAATTATGAATTTGAAATGATAGCAACCTATAAATTTACCCGGTTATAAAACCAATCGAGAATTTAGGATGTGTATAAATATATTTTTAGGATGTAAAAAGGTATTATACAAAATAGATTTAGGTCATGAACTATTTATACACTTAATTAAAATCATGACACTTTAAAATATAATTGTAACCTGGAAAAAGTTTTAGTAATGAATTCTACCATTAATTAAGGATTTGGACTTAAGTTTTTTAAAGTGATGGATTTACATAGTTGTGTTCATAAGATATAATAAAGTCAAGTAATAATTCTACGAAATGATTCATAAAAAATATTAGTATTAAAGGAAATATACTAAAAATTGAATGAAAAATAAAGGATGTGAATAAAGAGAATTTGATATAACTGAGAAAAACCAATAGGAATAAATATGTAATTTATACGTAAAATATTTTGACACACAAATTTTGATCTAATATCCGTGTACGGAACTTTGAGGTGTTTACACTGATCTAGAAAAGAATTTATCACTCGATTTCTTGACGGCGAGCATTGATGATGTTTTGTGGTTAGTTACTCAAGTTTTTTATCACGATCGAGAGATAAGCAAGGAAAGCAAGTGTATCTAATCTAGAAGCTTGATCCGAGTCCGCCCCAGAGGATTGGGAGATTGATACTAGTTCGGGAATAAAGTTGTAGATTCGAATAGAAGATCAAATCAGATATTATATACGGATGATTTGGATACATCTTATGGGTTTAAGTTTGTGAAATAATGATTTAGGTAAAATATTATGGGTTTAGGTACAGGGTAATTTCGGAGATGAAATTCTTTTAAGTATGGGAGAATGTAACAATCCTTAATTTTAACGCTTTGAAATGGAATATTTGATTTATTTAAATATTCAAACGTAGAATGTTCAAACTTAAACAAGCATGTTTATACAATAAATAAGAATGGTAAACTTATCATGCATTTCCATTGTAAAATTGACAAAAGCCAAATTCCAATAAAGTAGGATAAATATTCATGAAATTTGTTTAAAGGATAAATAATTCTTTTTAAATATATATATAATCAATATCAAACTCATTTGATACAAATAGTAATTTAATTTATAATGGTTCAATAAATATATAAAACTTGTTTTATAAAGTTAACAAATTTCGTCGCATACGGATAAATCGATGTCATATTTTTATAAATTGATTTGGATATTGTTTTATATTATTTTATAAGCCAAATATATTTGTCTTCATTATTTAAATATAATAAAAAAATTATTTTGAAGTTTGGTTTACATAGATAAATAGTTTAACGAAAACATCAAATATGATCGTAAAACGTTTTTACGAAAGTCAACGTTTTGTTCAAAATAAGTTGCCGCATGTTATCGCCCTATTATTAACATGTTTTAACTTATATATTGCACATTTTAGTAACTAAACATATTTACTTTTACTAAATAAGATTAGAAAACTTCTATAAGTCAATAGTAAAAGTAAGTAAGAATTAACAAAAGTAAAAAAAAAGTAAACATCAAATCAAAGCCAACATAATTATGATATTCTTCACTTAATCTTTAAGTGACTAAGGCATAAAGTAAGGATGTGAAAGACGATGTTAAGTGCTGAAAAAGTGAAGATTTTTTTTTGTTGAAGTAAGGTTAGTTTGGTAATTTGGTAAGAGATTATTTTGGTAAATTTACCACTTCTTTCTTTTTTTTATAAATATCTACCTCCTCCTTCACTTTCATTCACATTTTTTCTTATTATTTTCTCAAGCTTCCTCATCTTCTTCCTCTTCTCTTTAATGGCTTCCAAGCCATAGAAAGAAATAATGTCAAAATATTTTCAAAATATTCAAAAGAAATCAATGTTCATTCTCTTCAATTCAAACTCCTCTTTTCTCCACATTTTACCTCTTCTTCTGTCGACCATAACTTCTACAAAGAAGATGCGAAATAAAAAATTATTTTTTTGTAATCAAGTATTTTTCCAATGGCTAAAACTTTAATGTTGACCACATTGTCCCATTATAAAGATAACTATGTCAAAAATATACTTCTTTCCAGTATATTCTCTGGCCCATTTTTTAAGTCAGAGAATAAACCATTTTATTTTAATCATAACTTGACATAACATATCCAAATTAAGAAATTCTTTTTTTAAACCATATTAATTTCCAGTGGCTATAACTTTTATGTTGATCGTTTTTTCCTGTTTTGAGGATTGCTATACCTGAAACTCAATCCTTTGAAGTGCATTTTCGGGCTTCATTTTTGTCAATTAGAGAATACCACTTTTTCTTTCTATCATATCTTCCTCAAAACTAATCAAAATCAAGTGATTCTATTTCAAACTCAATCTTTCTATCATATGACCTACTTTCCGGATCTAATTTTGAGAATTCAAGGTCAAAGTTCTACCACTTCTTCTTTATACTTTCGACTCACAGACATCTCAAGCCTTGGCCGAGCATTTCGAAGAAATGGAAAGTTGTTTGCTAGTGTTTAAAGAGAGTATGGATTAATTAGTGAAGTGTTGGTTGATTAGAATATCGAACGTAACAATTTTTCCCAAAATCAGTTGTGAATATTTTTAAAAGAAAAACTAAGCGTTTGAAAGATAATTTGGAATATGTACAATCAATTCCAAAATAAAGTTGATAACTAGGGTATATGAAAACGACTAGTACGTTTGCCTGCTTGTGAAATCTAGAAACATAAAACAAGGTGTTTTACTAAGTTAGGGATGGAGCAACCAGTGTCCTGAACTTACCTAGCCTATGCTTTCTTTTCTTAGGTGAGGGGTTGAAAAGATCAAAAGGAAAGCTTGGATGCTCTAAAAAGATTATATTAAGTTTTTCCAAAACAAAAAGGAATTACTATTTTTCCAAAAGTTAAGCAATTTAAGTATAAAAAGATTAATCTTCAAAATGAATAAACTGCAACTTGGATTGCATAGAGATAATCTTCTTGTGCTTGGTATAAAAATCCAAAGAGGGAACTCATCCTATTCGTGGAATTTAAATGGTGATTTCACCGTTATTCTGCCCATAGCACTTGTTGAATACGGAAATTGATGTTGAGTAAAATTAGAATGATTTCTACGATAATATTTACTCAATAATATTTCTAAGATTAATTTTAGATAAACGATGTCTTAAATAACATTTTTTTTTTGACCCACCTAAAACTTAAGGAATTTGGATTGAGAGTTGAGTGAAGAAATTTGAAATATTATCCAAAGAAAAAGAATGAATTACTTAGAATTATTCTAAGTCAAAATAAAGAGAATTTGAAATCATCCGAAAAGAGTTAAAGTGAAAAGAGAATTAATGATCATGTATACTCATATTCATTTTTTTATCGATAATTGGATTTCGAAAGAACCGGGGTCGGATTTGGATGATTCCTATCCGAAAATCACTTCGAACCAATGTATACATTCAAATGTGAAGACATGTTGAAAATGATGATTACTGAAGACCGTGGATCTTCATAGCATGAGGATTGCTTGTTGACATGCTCTTGGTAGCTCCCAATATAGAGTTATTTATAGCAGTGATCTCCTCATTGTGGAGATTTTTCGGATTGCAAAGAACTACTCGATACTAGTGGTGGTAGAAGAGTGCCTTCGGTTTGTCATGTTCTTGGACAACTTTTATGGATGTTTGCCTGACATTGCGTTTCCAAAGATTACGTATATTGGTTTTTACAAACATACATCTGTGGTGGCGGAGAATGCAACTTCTTTTAGATTAGTACCCTTCTTGAGAATATGAGCTTAAGGGTTGTATTTTTATGGAAGGCAATTAGCAGTCAACGGAAATGGCAATGTGGCATTCAGATATGTGATATGTGCTATGTGAAAAGGTAATCGTTGCCTCGAGCCTCATCAACCGGAGATGACCGAAACAAGGTTAGGTGCGGCAAGGCTAAGTGGGTCATTCTTAAGTAGGGTATGATCATCCTCTTCTAGATATATTTCATCCCGCTATGGCGTTTCAGATGTAAATTAATGTGGTTTGTATGCTAGGGTACGCAGTTTAAAGGTCGGTAACAACAGGGGGATGACATATTCTGTACTATCTAGTTATAGAGGTAGGCATGTCTTGTGTTGGTAGAGAGCAGATGTTCTGTGCCTCGAGACATCCGTCTAGAGGTGTACCCATCGGAAGGTAGTCCCTTCGCCTAGTCATTTGTATGGAAATCCATTCTCCAATAAGAACCGGTAGTTTTGTTTGTATTGGCGTAATGAATAGCCTCGAAATGCTATATGGCTAACCATTTCGGATTAGATTAATAAGTTTATTTGCAAATGTTTTCAAAGAATGTCATTAAAAATAATGTCAATTGTTTTGATATAAAAGGGTTTTAGTTATCATAGGTAAAAACCCATCCATGTTTATGTGTGGTCGTGGTCTTATGAGATACTCTTTCTTTTCAAAGGATTTAATTTAAAGGCCGATATATGACATTGTCATTAATTATTAAGTTTTTCTCACACTGATTTATCAAGCCCGATTCATGTATTTTCAATACTTGCGTCAGATCCGAGTAGTTTCAGGTTTAGTTGAGGACGGTTGGAGTTTCCAACCGAGAGCTGGAGATATTCATATACATATTGACATATTCTATTATCCGCTGTGCTTGGTTAGTTTTAGTTCGATATTTGTCAGCAATTGCAAGGACAGATGTTTATAACTGTCCAAGCTGAATTTAGATTAGACTCTGATAGATGTATTTCAAAAGATTTCCGCTGTAAAGATATTTTTTCAATATTATATATTATTCCATTCGTGTGAGATTCTATTTTGTCTTATTTTTCTTTATTACCCCTGATGTTTCTTCTTTTCATGCAACTTGGGTCGGACATGAGTGGTTTATTGTCGGCTCAAAGGGTGCGGAATTGTGGGTCATCACAGCGCTCATGCCCAGTAACTCCCACGTTGCTTGCGATCGATGATGAATTTCTTTTCCATTTGTTTTCGGCTGTTGATTTCGAAATGAAGGGGAAAAGGTAAAGGGGATGGGGTCCGAGTAGACAGAGTGGAGGCTATGAGTACGTATTGTTTTGCATAAGGATGAGTGTGTGTGTATATATATATATATATATTAGAAAATATCCAATTCGATCGACCCGCGAAATCCCGTACTCCAAACGAAGCGTGTCGCCTGGCATTCTGAATGTTTTCCCCCATTTTGAATACAATGGAACTAGCCTTGAGGCCTAATTCGATCCTATTCAGAAGATAGCTTTTCAAAATCAATTTATTTTAATTAAATTCTATGCGTTCCAAGCTCGCATGACCAAATGACAAGTCTGATCGCTACAAAATTTGATATCTGACAATAATTCATTATTATGGTTTCGATGAAACTGGTTTTGTCGAAATTCAAAACAGTGGCCCGAAAGGCTATTTTTACTCATCAATTAAAATATAAAAATTCCCAATTTCTACTTATTCTCTTTTAAATTCAATTTTAAAATTTAACAATCTTTATTGTTGTTTAAATAAAATTCAGATCGAATTTTGAATAATTTTCATTCAAATTAAATTCAGAATTCAATTATTCAAATAATTTCCAATATTAAATTTTAAATAATTTAATCATTCAATCAATCACTACAATTGAAATATAAAATATTGAACTTATAAATTTTAACTTTTAAAATAAATTCAAATTATACAACACTATTTCCATTTTATAGTCATACAATATTCAATATCCAATTTCACTATTGATTTTAAACATAGTCAATACATAGAAATTATTTCAATACTTGTTACTGTCAAAATCTTTGAAATTAACTATTTCAAAATTTTATTTAAGTTCATATCACAGAAATTACACAAATAAAACATTCAATTTCTATTTTTAACCATTTTTATCCAATAATTACATTAAACTTAATAATTTAAAATAGTTAAAGTACAAGGGGTTACAACTTAGGAGTTTAAATGATATCAATGCCACCAGAAATATTAAGTTATTCTGGAGATTCTTAAGTGGAGAGTCTTCAAGTGCAAAATGGATCAAAAATAAATATCTGAAAAATGATGACTATTTGTGTGAAACCAAATAATTCATAGTCGTGTCACTATTAGGAAAGAATGATATCTCAGCAGCACCTAGCAAGGCTTCCGATGGCATATTTCCAACGGCATCCAACGGGCCGTCGGCGACCATCGGAAGCCGTCGAAAATTCACGAATTTCTGCTCCGGCTGAAGTCTTTCTTCCTCATTTGGCTGTACGATTTTCTTCCTCCATTAATCCCCAAGTCTCTTCTCAAAGCTTTCAATCACCAATTTCAAGTTTCGTATCCTCCCCAGCTGCGTAATCAACGTCTATTGCTCTCTAACTTAGGCATACTCTCTTATTTTCGCCCAAATCTAATTTTTAACCTAAATCTAGATTTGCATAAGTTGATAAATTATGCCTAATTAGCGATGGCAATTGTTTCCAATAGCGTAATAATGGTTTATAGCATCCCATGGCATACCAATTTCATATGTTATCGTGAAATTATAAAGAGTATGTATAATTTGTGAGTATGTGTGTATATGTAAACCATTGTATATGCGTTGTTTCTACCATTGTATTGTATTAATTAGAATAAGACATGAGTCGTATAACATCTTGACTTGTGCAACAATAATGAATGCCCGAGTCTAAAAGAAATTTAACTATATTGGAAAATGACAATAATATTAAAGGAGCCTTGTTCGATGAAATACATGAAACAAATATGGTAAACTAATAATTTTTTGAAATGTATAAAATTAGTAAGTATATTATTGTTTTATAAAATACATTTTTATGCCCCTTAAAGAGTTTTTGGCCCTGTCCAACTGGTGTTGTACACAATCGTTATATAAGTTGTCGTTTTTGTCATAAAACGGCCTTTTATATTCATCTGGTACAATACTTGTTAGATTTTTCCCTATATTGGACAAGTTATAAACATGGTAAATAGTTACATTTCGCATATTATTTCATTTCAAACGGTTCACAAAATTTCACCATCACTTTTCTATTTTGTTTCCTATATACATGCATTTGTGTACAATGCAGGAAACAGAAGGGAAGTGCTGTCGAAATTTTATTGAACCGTTTAAAACGAAACAATGTACGAAATATAAGTGCTTACTGTGTTCGTAATGGGAAGTAGGATGATTGACCAGAAAAAAAAGATAACCATAAACCAATATTTCTATATTGTATTCTTAAGTGGGATAAAATTTAAGCAAGTAAGTTTTTGTATCAATACGTTGAAAATAATATGTGAATCCGTAATATGACCAATATTTATTTTTGAATTTATGTCATATTTTTTCAAATAAGAAAAATGATCAATGATTTTGTTGATCAGAGGAGATGGATGTATCAAACAAGGGGGTTGAGAGGCTCAATAAAAGAAGATTTTTATAATGGTATAAACATATTTGTTGAATTTGCTTTAAGTAATAACGCAAACGATGCAGAAATTCATTGTCTGTGTAGTAGGTGTAGACATTTGAAGTAATTGTTACCCGATATTATGAAAGTCCATTTGTGCAAATACGGTTTCGTGCTGGAGTATTGTGCTTGGGATCGTCATGGAGAAGTTGTAGCAAATACTTCTACAGTGTCTGAATTACACATTGATGGTAATGAAATTATTAGGACGAACCGTATAGAAAATATGCTTGAAGATGTTGCACGATCAACGTTCCCTACGGTTCAAGTTGACGACGATGATGAAAAAGTTGAAGAACCAAATATTAAAGCAAATAAATTTATGATTTACTAGATGTTGCTAAAAAACCTCTTTGGAATGGTTGTAAAAGCAGCACCCAGCTATTTGTAACCGTAGAATACATTGCGATGAAGTTAAAATACAACATCACCAAAGTCGGATTTACATTCGTTGTACAACGTGCTAAAAGACATATGTCGCTCAATAATTTAATGTGCGAAAATCACTACGAAGTTTAAAAATTTATGTTGGTTTTTGGTTTACCTAAATAGATACATGTTTAACTAGCTGCGTGTTGTTTTGGAAAGAAGACATAAATCTTAGGAATTGTAAAATATGTAATCGGGAAAGATACAAATAAGGAAAAAAGAAGGGAAAGGAAGTTTTGTACAAGCATAAGCATTACTTACCCATCACTCCTAGGCTTCATATATTATATGCATCTTCAGTACCCGCATCTCACATGAGATGGCATAGTGTGAGAATGGAGGAATAAGGTTCATTGACACATCAAGCTGATGGAGAAGCAAGGAAGCATTTTGAGAAAACTTACCCCAATTTTACGGCGGAAAGTCGTAAAGTTAGACTTGGATTATATACGGATGGTTTTTCACCATTTTCTCAATTTGGTGCTGAATATTCATCTTGGCCCATTAGCATCACACCTTATAATTTACCTCCGCGGATGTGTATGAAAACGCATGTATGTTTCTTACTATTGTCGTTCCTAGCCCCGACGATCCGACACAAGAAATTGATGTTTATTTACAACTGTTGATTGAGGAATTGAAAAACTATGGAACAAAGGAGTAGAAACATACAACATTTCAAAGAAAATAATTTCATATGTTTGCTTCTTTGTTGTGAACTATAAGTGATTTTCCTACTTATGCAATGCTTTCATGATGGTGTACATCCAGCCATCTAGCATGTTCATATTTCATGGAAGAAACACGGGCATTTTTCTTTACCGAATGGTAGAAAAATTTCAT
Organism: Allium cepa; assembly: GCA_030765085.1. Lineage (NCBI taxonomy): Eukaryota > Viridiplantae > Streptophyta > Magnoliopsida > Asparagales > Amaryllidaceae > Allium > Allium cepa. The sequence continues at coordinate 451,513,310 of CM060931.1, forward strand.
GGTATGACTGCCATCGATGTTTTCTCCATGTCAATCATCCCTTCAGAGGGGACAAGAAAAACCTTTAGCTAATAGAGTAGAAACCAGACAACCACCAATGATATGGTCAAGTGAAGACATATACGAACTTGTAAGGGACTATCCGAAGATATAGGAAACTTGAGTGCAAACAGAAATTGAAGGCAAATTGACTATTCATAAATGATGCAAATAGAGTATATTTTGGGAGTTGCCATATTGAAAACATATTCGACTTCGTCATAATATTGATGTGATGCACAACGAGAAAAATGTCTTTGATAATGTTTTTAACACAAATTTCATGTCAAGATGAAGACTAAGGACGATTTGAAATCAAGACGCGATATACAAGAATTATGCAAACGTTCGGAGCTTCATATGAAATCAAATGAAAGTAAAAAAAACCCAAAGCATGTTACGAGTTACATAATAATCAAGTTAAAGTTGTGTCAAAATGGGTGGAAGGGTTAAGATTTCCTAAAGGGATTTCATCAAATCTTCGTAGATTTATTGACTTTAAAACAGGTAGATTGAGCGAAACGAAAAGCCACGACTATCACATAATGATGGAAAATTTATTATTCGTTCTATTCAAAGAACTATTATTGTTAAAAGTTTGGAAGGCAATAACAAAGCTTAGTCTATTTTAGAAAGAGCTTTGTTCGACTACTTTAAAAGTGCAACGTTTACGTAAAGTTGAAGTAGATATTCCTATATTGCTCTGCAAATGGGAGAAAATATTTCTGCTATGTTTTTTTAATGTAATGGAATATTTATCAGTTCATCTCCCATCTGAAGCACAACTTCGAGGTCCTATGCAATATGGATTGATGTATCCATTTGAGAGGTATGTAGTATATTACTTATTATCTAATTACATTCGGAAGTTAAAGTTTGTAAATTAATTTTGCATAGATACTTGAATCATCTGTAGAAAAAAGTGAGGCCAAAATCACAAGTTGATGGTTCGATATGTAAATCATACATCGAAGAAGAAGCTTCGTTCTTTTTCTCTCACTATTTCAGTGACCATGTCAATATATCATTTGGAAGTGTTTCTTGTAATGACAAAGGTGACGATAGAAATCTTCATGTAGTGCACACTTATATTCTTCTAAATTGTGTTGAGGTTGCATCACTTTTTAGGTAATCTGAAATAATAATTAATGATTTATTCATTTCCAATATGCCTTCACGTGTAGAACTTAATGCAATATTTTATTCATATATGCAATATTTATGAAAGTGAACATCCGCCCGGAGATCTCAGTAAAGAATTTTCTGATTGGTTTTCAAGGTCCGTTTATAAACCAAGAAATTGTGTGGTTGACGAAGGTTTGAAACATCATGCGTTGGGACCAAAAAGAAATGCCAAGACATATCCAATATATTTCATCAATGGATATGAATTTAACACCAAAGAATACGGTGTAGAAAAATTAACCAATAATACAAGTGTATCTGTTAAAGGTAGTGATGATCCAAAAAATCACATAAATGATTTTTATGGCTTTTTAACCCACATTTTTGCAACTGACGTATTTCACACGACCCATAGAGGAGGTGTTTCTGTTTAGATGCAATTGGTTTAGCAATGTTCTAGGTTCTGGAATTAATGTGCACAAGGATTATTATCTTATTGAAATAAATCACACATCGCTTTATCACAAGTACAATCCTTTTGTACTAGCCAAACAAGCAATGCAAGTTTATTACGCTCCTTATCCGTCTTTAAAAATAGATAAACCAGATTGGTTGGCAGTTTTTAAAATAAAGGCAAGATTTACGTTTGATGGGAAGAATGTTCCAAACGAACAAGCTTATCGGAAAGATCTTGAGCAAAGCAACGAAATACTAATTACGGACCATCATACTGATTTTGGACCTCTGAAAGATGAATCAAACATTTTGTTAGAAGCATTCGAGAGTAGGGAGGAAAATAACATAGAATATGAGACTGAATCTAAATCCGAAGACGATGAGGATTGATGTAAATTGTCGAGACCAAGATTTTCGACGCTTGAAAATCGACATCAATATGTCCACTGTATAGAATGCCGAGAACCGAATTCCATGAACACCAGATCGTTAGGGAAAGGAAGAAAGAGGTAGAAGAAGAAAATAGAAATAACAACACAGAATCTCACAATCGCAGCGGAATAATATATTATAGATAAAAACTAATCTTTATACAAAAACAACTATAATTGTTTTTGTGCATTACATCATTAGAGTACAACACAAATCAATAACACAATATTTGACACTTATAATAACTTGTCCTCACAAACGTTGAATATACAGCGTACCATATACAACGGAATAAAACCTAATATGTCTTCGTCATCCAGCTCGCCTCCTCGACTCCATAGCATCCTATCCTGTATCTGTAATACTTGGTCTGACCCGAGCATTATAATAAAATAACATCCGAGTCTGTCTGGAAAACCAGTATGAGAAAAAAACACTCATTTTGAGTTATTTAAGTTATCCAAATCCTTCAAAAATCAAAGGTATCTCGTAAGCCCATGCTAAAAATAAACACGATGAATTTTTATCTTATGATAACCAAAAAAATTCATATCAAATCCTTTGATATTATAATAGAGTTTAAGTACAAACACTTACTCAAATAGCTAAAATGTTTGCATCTCACGATCTGCATAGTTGGATACAATCAAAACCATACGGCACTTATTGGAGAATGGATTCCATCTGAATGACCAGGTACTGGGGTACCACCTGTCACAGTACATGTCTAGAAACACTATACCGAGGACCACACCGAGATCCCCTGCCATACAAGATCGGACTATCCCTGGCCTTGGTAGACCGAATATGCTATCACCCCGGGTGTTCCCACCCTCTTTTGAGCTCCTTCCATATATTATACTAATAATATCCAATGTTATCTAGAAGGTGATAAACATACCATAATTGGATTCTACCCACTTAGCCTTGCTTCATCCCTCCTGCTCTTCAGTCGTTCCATGTGTATGAGGCTAGAGGCTACGATCATCTTTTTAAGGAATTTTTCACTTAGAATGCTCATTGTTCTCCGATGACAGTGTTTTGATAGCATTAATCCATACAAGTCTGTTCTCGGTCCGAATGAAGCCGAAGGCACTACTCCTACTACATCTATTTTGGAATCACCCTCAAGATTAGTAGCGACTGGCCCTTGCACTTCACTGCTTCATCTTCGACTCCATGCTCTTGTGTTCATTTTGAAAACATACTCGTTGGATCGAAGTGATTTTCGGATAACAAATCCAATCCCGATCTCTTCAAAACAATGTTCGATATTTTCGGTAAACTCAACCCTGGTTCTTTAGGAAATAAACAGACGAAAATAAGGTAGGAGATCACCACCTAACCGTTGGTGGACGGATTTCGTTAAAAATGTCCTAGAAGAACAAAACGAGTTTATACGTACAGTATAGCACCTCAAACAGTAACTGTACCATATAATTCCCATGCTCCTTCTAGATATTTCCAAAGTTATATTTAGGTCGTGATTTGATAGTCGGTTATTTAACTATCAAATAAACAATCAATTCAACCAAATTCTTCACGTTCACTGAAAAACACTAGATCTCTTTTTAATTTAATTTTATAAATTATATCTCTTTATCCAAAATATATACTTATCTTATCGAGTTAAGCAAATTCGCCAAAGATATTCTTTCCAAAATATTTGGAAAACCTTTAAAATAATTTGGAAAGTACCACTGCGGTATCATACAATGGATCACAGCTCAATTGTTATGTCTCTATCCCAGAAAAATCCAAGACCTAACAACAGGCACTTACTGCCTCCGATTATGCCACGTAAGTATACAAATACTTTCTGAAAACTCTATTTAATAACTTTCAAAATAATACTTACGAAATTTCTATAAAAAAAATCCAAGTTAACTTTAGACAACACTACTTTTTTAATAAAATCTACTGTATAAAATATTAATATTGAATAATTATCCTTTTAAAATAATGATACTGATTAAACCTTTAATAATAATTAATTACTATAACTAACTTAATTAATATTTACTTTAACAATTTTTATACAACTAAACAATAATTTTACTTCTAAATCATTATTTTAAACACTTTTAAATTTTCTAATTAATACTTTAAGTCTTTCCTTTTTAAAATAACTTAACTTCTCAGAAAAATACAATTTCAACCCCAATATAGCCAGTCAAATTATTCATAAATCCCTCTCGGTTTATTCCCAGTTTGATTCACGATCTAATTCCATAAATTCCCTTTTTCGCATTTCTAAAAACAAAACTACTATTTATTTCTAAAATTATTTACCCATCACCTTATAAATTCCCACCATGAATTTATAATTTCAAATTATCCATTGATAATTTACTTCACTTTATATTATAAACTTCGTTTCTAATTTCCGTAATCTCATTTCCCGTTTCATCATTGTTTCACAACACTTAATCGATTTTTAAATCGATTTTCAAAATTAAACTCCATTTTTAATTAAATTTCCCAATATATTCCAAAGTTCACTAATTTCAGATCTCACTTCCTTTTTATGTTTTAAAATCTTATTTAAATCTGAACATCAATTTCATATTTTAGTTTCAATTTTCCTTTTTATTTTCCTAACCATTTTAAATTTCGATTTATAAAATCTTTTACACTTAATAAATCACTTAAATTTTATTATTAAAAATCCTTTTGTTTATATTATTACCACAATCCCTATTTCCCATATTCTAAACCTCTATTTACAATATTCCGAAATTACTAAATATAAATTTAAATAAAACTATTTATTTTTCCCAAATCCTTTTCTCTAATTTATCCAAATTTCACTATAATTATTTTACCATCAATTTCCCATTTTATTTCCTTTAAAAATTCAATATTCATATTTACGGTATTTTAAAATACCAACATCTATCTAGCAATACAATAGCATCCAATAAATTCAAATTTTAATACAATCTATCACAAAACATTCAAATAATCATACATGTTTTCCCTGCATCCATAAATGTTAGCATGGCATAAAAATAACATTCCCACTTCGAGGGGGATATCGCGGTATATAGGGTCATCCGCTATTATGCGGACGCATAAGGTCTCATATATATATATATATATATATAACGATCAATCCAATATATATACTACTACATATAATATCACATCCGACTAATAAAAATTTCCAAATTCAACCAAACAACCAATAATTTATTTTAACTATTTAAAATTAATTGTAGTAATCGAAAATTGAGTGAGGTTAACTCACATTGATTTTTTTTCCATCTTCGCGTTCCGTTTTCAATTGAATTCAGACCCGTTTTAAATTATCTAAAAATTTTAGAAGCTCCAAATTCGACTAAACCGGCTTAAATGCATGATGACAACGCGATTCTAACGCAACTTCAATCGTTCGAATCGTACTTCGTATGCATGAGATATAATTTTTATAAGTTGACGATAACTTAAATTTTTAAAAACAATTAAATTATATCTTATCACCCATACCCAACAGTAACGAGCCCAACCCGAACATGCTCTTCCCCAAATTTCAAAATCCCGCTTCTAGTATCTTGACCCCCCATTGCCGAACTTTGGCCATCCCACCTTCCACCATTTCTCCATGGAATCTCATGCTACCACCACCGAACCTTCCCACTTCTCGAGCTCTACCTGCTCATCCTTAAAATATCGAGCTCGTCCTTCACCATCCAACCATGACCTTCTCCTCTTCCATCTCTCGACCATGGCCGGTCACCCCACCCCCAAACCCCAAACAGGCGCCGCAACTCGAAATCTCCTGGCCGTCGATGTTATTCCAATTCCCAAATTCAAATACCAGTTTGAATTTGTCCAATTCCAGTCCTAGTTCCCCAAGATCAAAACCCTAGCTGCTAGGTCCTTTTGACGAGCATAAGCCTAAGCCGCTCCTTCCAAAATTCATACCAGAGCAACTCGTGCGAAGACTTGAATATTGGAGTTCGTTTCTCTTTTTTCTTTTGGAGAGGAGGATTTTACTTATTTATATTTTTCTTTGTTAAATAAACCACTCAGTTGGGTTTTAAAAAAAAGAGAGGGAGGGAAGTTACCTTGCGTGTTGAATATGCTTTGTGTGTAAGAGTGGGTGTACAGTGTTTTGAAGAAAAGCAAAAGGCTGATATGAAGTATTGAAATACATATATATTTATATTTATATTTAAATCATCTCGAATTCGTAGCTTAAAATCTTGACCTCCTATTGAGGCGTACCGCTAGGCGTTTATAATGTTGTACCCTTATTCTGAACGCAATGGAAAATGTTTCGAGTCTTAATTTGATCATATGGAGAAGATAGCTTTATGGACCCAATTATTATATTGAATTTTCGATATACATTTCAGCGCGTTTCTATTCCGTATGGTCAAACGATAACTCCAAATGTTATGAAATTTGAAATTCGATAATAAATACACTATTACGGATCCAATGGAACTGGTTTCGACGAATTTCGAGACTGCCTCGAAAGGTTATTTGTAAATGTCAATTTAAATGTATATTTTTAAACTGAACAAATCACTATTAGATTCAATTTTAAAATTTTTATTATCTTCAGTATTATTAATCTAATTTTTATAAGCCTTTAAATTATTTTTAACAAGCTTAGAACTCCAGATTAAACATTTTAACCAATCTCAGTTATTAAATTCAATAATTTAATTATCCAATAAATTGTTATATTTGAAATTCAAATTAAAAATTATCTTTTAAATATTTAAAATCAATTAAATATTCTAATTTCAAATATCCAAATTCTGGGTAGTTACATTCCATCCATCTTAGAAGAATTTTGTCCTCAAAATTGCTAAGCAAGAAGTTTAGTCCAAAACCGTTAGCTATTTGTCAAAACTACACAGTTTTCAAACAATTTTCCAAAACATTTTTTTTGAAGATGCACTATCACTCTTACTAACTTCCCAAACTCATCTATAGATCACAACTAATATTATTCCCTTACTAATTCAAATTATAGTTTAAACCCAATTTTAAATTATCGGAATTTTCTTCAAAATTTTCTAACTCTTAAATTTCGAAAAAAATTCACCAACGTGTCCTTTACGCGGCTACATCCGGAAAAACTACAAATTACCTCTACGGCCCCAAATCATAAAAAGAAAACAAAAGCCAAGTGGCTCAATCAGAAAATCATCAATTTCATACACAATTTAAACACATACCTTTTTGTCGGGCAATTAAATTATATTTCTAAATTGAAGACTTCAATTCATCTTTTTCTTTTAATTACCTGCGTCTTACTTACCAATAATATCCGATCATTTAATTCCAAAATCATTTTATTTATTCCTTTTTTAAAAACTTTCAACCTTTGCTTTACTTATGCCGTACGATGTACGTATACCATTCGTACACAATACCAAATCTGATCAATCATTCAATCACACAATTCCACTTTCAAACTAGTATCATTTACACAATTCCCTTATGCGGACTCGGACCTGGTTTCTTGATTAGAAACTGTCATTCTTCTTGTATAGCCATATACTATGATAGAGAATTTCAGGATCAATCAAAAATCAAAATGCAGGTTCGCCATCGAAAATCGAGTGAAAATGTCACGTCCCGAATTTCAGCATTCAAAAATCGACACCCGTACTTCACTTGTACTTGAATGCCGTAGATTCAACCATTGAAATCCGATTCGTGTCGGAGCTAATAACACATTAAGTATAACAACACAGCAGAAGAAAAAGATAATATCATATTGATATACAACAATTGATACAATATGATTACAACAATATCAGAGACAATATATAGCAGCGGAAAGAAACAACTTCGAAAGAGGAACACCAACATATGCCTTCAAAAGAAAGAGAGAGACAGCTTGAGAATCCAAACTGCAACTCCATCTCAAATGCTCCAAAACTCCAAATCGAAAGCTCGAACCACCATCAAATTGGACATAATCAAGGTCAGTTCAAGTGAGCAAATTCTATCGCCGAATCCAAAGGCTGGATGCTATTGAATCCACACCTACTATCGGACTATCTAAAAATCTAACTCTAGACTGCCCGTGTGGAAAATTGTGGAAACCCAGAGTTTAGAAAGGGAATAATAAACTCCAGGTCAGTCATAGGACTGGTGTGAGCAAACAAAAACAGTTTTAGACAAAAACAACAACAAAAGAATTTAAGATTGAAATCAGCAATGCTTTTTGGAAAATGAAACTACTATAAGGCCTCCCGCCGCACACACCATGCAAATGCAGAATTGGAGGAGATTTCTCCTTATAATAGTCAAGTATGCTTGATACGGGAAAACCATTTTGATATTATTATTAGTGCATAGTGAAAACTTTTGCAAGTATAATATTAATCTTAGCCAGCATAGACATTTCAAACTATGCCTACTATAGCTACCATCTACACAGTGGTGACCACCATAAGTAAATGGCATGTTATATAACTAAAACTGTACAAGGCGCGTATTGGAGATTGGATTTCCAATAAATGGTCAGTCTAAGGAACTTCATATTGCTACATGGGTATGCCTCTAGTGGGACGCCCTGAGAACCTACCCGGTTCTCTACCAACACAAGGTCGGGCTACCTCTGTGACTAGGTAACTACTACTCGAGTATGACATCCCCCGGTCGTTTGTGACCTTTATCCGAGGATCCTCAACACAAAGCAACAAACACAAAGTAATAAATTTGCAGTAACCACATAAGTTAAATATCTGGGATCCATACCATGATACCACCCTTTTTCAGAAGGAAATTACAAACCCTAAAGGGCGAGACCCTCATAAAGTTGCCGCATCTTTCCTGTTTCGACCATTTCCGGGGTGTGAGGTCCGACGAAGTCTCGTCCACAAAGCTACACTTTTCACAAATCCATTCTTTGATCAACAAATGATCAGCAACACTCAGCAGCACTCAGCATGGCACATCACCAAATTAGGAATGGATCACTAGTAAGCATCAGCTACATAACCTCTAAGCTCGTACGTCTCAGAAAAGGGTGTTAAGCTAAGAGAATAAATCTCCGCAATGAAAAAGAAATGTATTTGATAGAAACCAGCTTTACATCTCAAAGTGTAATGTCAGACACATGTCCATACAAGTCTGTTCTGGGTTCAAAAAGAACCAAAGGCACTTTCAAAGAAGCCCTTATAATCCAGATATTCATAATCCCGATTGGACTCCCCATCACATATGGAGATCTTTATACCGGCTCGACTCAGTGCAAAGACATTCGATGGGTTATCCTTTAATTCCCGAAAATACCCGGTCTTGACCAGGACCGACCCGAACAAGAATGTTGCCCTAGTCGATTTGAAAAAAAAAAGATATTTAAAAGTAGTTAGCAGCAGGAATTGAACTCTGATCACTTGTCACATTAAGAAATGTGCAAACCACTTGAGATATAACATAATTATTGTTTAAGTTATACATAGATATTATTTAATTTTAACTATTTTTAGAGAATCATATTCGTCACCACCTTCGCCGTTGCCCCCTACCCGTCCGTTACCCTAGGCGGCTGCCTAGCTCGCCTACCCCTAGGGCCGGGCCTGGTCTTGACCACCGGTCTTCAAATGCTATCCATAATGTCGTATCGTTATTCAGAATGGGTTCTATGACACAAAGTCCTCTCCCGGCTAAACCAAATAACGAGCGCTTATTCTAAAAACATACGGATATTGGGATCTTAGTTAAGTCATAACTTATTACCCAAAAAAATTTCTTCAATGGTTTAAACAAATTACCATTTTCAAATCTTTTAAACGAAAAGATTTGCTTCACAAAGTTCACCAATCTTCCACAAAGATTAATTCATAGCTTTCAAAACAATTCCATTTCAAATCTTTTGTACAAAAGATACACCTTTAAGATCCTCTTCGATTTCAAAACAAGGTTCAACAATTTTTCACAAAGGTTAATTCATAGCTTTCGAAACTATTTCAAACTTGAAATCTTTCAACACAAATTGGAAATCCTTTCTTATATGAAATCTATTATTATTTGAAAACAAATAGTTTTCATTTCGGAAAAATCCGATTACATTTGCACGAGTTAAAGCCCTTCAAGTATAAAACTTAGGTTAAATTCATATTCCCAAAACAATACTTTTAAAATGGTTTAAAACCCATATAAACACATTTATAACTTGTATAACCTTTTAAACCATAATTTTCCAACATAGAATTCAATTTCAAATCTTGAATTTAAATTCAAATCAAATTATTTAAATTTCAAAACTCTATCAAGTTATTCAAAATAATTTTTATCTTCAAAACTCCTTTTTCAAAAGCATTTTATATTTAACCCAATTCCATTTCCAAAACCATTTGGATTTAAACTACAACCTTTAAACAAAATAATATTTAGATTTCAAAATATTTGTGACTTAACCGATTTCCTCGTGCAATCCATATTTGTGTGTGTATGGTGTAGTCTAGGGGTTTTACATAATAGTGCAACATCATCAATCATCAATTATCAATCCAAACATAGCGATATCGATAAGCGGTATAATCCTATAACGCTTATCTTTATTCACAGATTTACAGATATAAATTCATCACAGATAAATAAATTACATTCGTCACAGATAAATAAATTATATTCATCACAACTCCAACCAAAAATAATTCATATCACAAAGCATCACACATCAGGGATATCACACAATTCAACATTCAATTGAATCTAAACATCAATAAGTAAGATTAATTAATCATCTGATTAATTTAAATCAGATTAATTACTTATGAATAACTACTGATCCTGGTTAATTAATATTTATTAATTACAAACCATCTTAATTAGTTAACCCTTAAACATTTATTAATTAACCTTTAATAATAAATTCATCAACCTTTAATTATTAATTAATCAACCTTAATTAATAAATAAATCAACTCTTAATCATTAAATAATTAACCTTTAATAATTTAATTATCCTTTAATTAATTATCCTTAATTAATTTACATTAATTAATTAACCCTTAATTAATTAATTTTCCTCAAATTAATTACTTTAATTAATAAATCGCTCAAATTAATTATCCTTAATTTATTATTCTTCAATCACTCGATTAATTAACCGTAATTATGAAATTAATTAATCCTTAATTCATTCCTTAATCATTAATTAATTAATCTTAATTATTAATTAAATAAATAAATAATCTTGGTTAATTATACTTAAATTAATCACATTTATTTAATAAATCACATTAATTAATAAATCTCTAAGTAATTAAATACTTAATTCTTTGAAATACATTGGGTGATTATCCCTTTAAATCACTTTCATTAAGTAATTAATCTTTTAAGTAATCAACTACCCTTAATTACTTACATTAATTAACTTTAATTTAATCACATTATTAAACCAATTCTTTAAATTCTTTGGTCCATATTAAACTTAAATAAACATTCAATGTTAAAGAAAAATTAATTTAACATCTACCTTTACTTTACTAAGTTTTAATTTAAATCCTATTCTTTGCAATTCAACACAAAAATCACTAGACGGGCCGAAGCCCACAACTCAACGCAACACAAACCCGATACTCTGATAAGTAATTATCCTCTTTAATTAATTATATTCCATAATTATATATAAATCTTTTAACTAAGTGATCACTTAATTAATTAAGTAATTAATACTTAATCCACTTCATAAGAGATTATCCTTAATTAATTAAACCAATTATTTATCTTAAATTAATAACCCTAATTAATTATTCTTAATTAATTAGTTAATGATTTCTAACCAATATTATTCATTAACTAATCCATTATTAAGTAATTATACTTTGATTATTAGCATACAAAAGTTATTTTGAAATCTTTTGACTGACTAAAGTTTAATCACTTTCTAATTCATCATTATATCATATTTAAGAATTTTATTAAGTTAATTATCCGAATAAATTATTAAAAAAAAAACAAATTTAAAGCATATTTTATCTTTTTAAAAAAAATCTTAAAAACTTGTTTCAATACTTGTTTTAAAATCTCACCTAAAACTTGGAATCATTTTTATTGAAAACTAAAACAATTTTTTAAAACATGAAACCTGGTCTACACATTTTTCCTTTTATAAAACTGTTCATGTTTTACATTTTAAATACCCTGGTTAAAACATTACAACACCCAAGTCCAAAGCAATAATCCACGAATGAAAACCCGTGACAACAAGCCAAACTCCCGAGCAAATACACGAGACACACAAATTCCTCTTTGCTTCGAGACACACCCACGAATGACTCAAGAACGACCCAAGCCAAGACTTCATCTTCCTCACCAAAACAAACCAGACATACTAATCACCTTTGTGTACGTGCACGACTGGAAAACTCGACACCGACCATCTCTCCGGCCCTCACCAACCCGCAGTCGACCTCGATAAACATCTCACTAAGCAGAACTATGAAAATCGATGGCTAACCAAAAATCGATAACTCGATCAAACTGGAATACAAACTAAATCGAAAAACCACCTCTGGTCGTTAACTCCGACCCCCGGGCCTCACGCCGTTCAACCCAAAGCCACGCCACGACATCCAGCTCCGATTCACCCCTATATGATCCGTCCCCATGTACTTCCCACGCCGTACCAACCTCGTCAACTCCGACGATCAAAACCATCACAAAACCCTATTTCCTTGCTCTTGGCCACGACAGCCTATGATAAAACATCCTGACATTTTTCTGGAGATCCCCGACACCCGGACCACCTCCAGGCCAAACCCTGCCGCACACCTCATCACCGATCGACGGCAAATGACAAAAGTCCCAAAATCGATCATCTCGAGTTTCCCCAACAATCTCATGCCTAAAAATCCAGATATTTATACCAAAATTCAAGATTTCCTACCCTGAATCCAATCATGCAATCCAATCGTGAAATTGTATTCATAAAATTTTAACCAATTTTTGATTATCATAGTATTTTCTTATTTCTGAAATAATTACTAAACTAAAATCCTTGAACCATTTTTAGAGTTGATATCATGTTGTTATAATCATATTTCAATTAAATATCCAAGTTTAAGATTGCTCGTATTTGGAGATATGGATTTTTAAAAGTAATTCAAGAAACCGTGAAACAATAGAGACCAAAATTATATATATACAGACATATCCACAATATTAATAACAATTCAAGTTCATATTCATGCTAAAACATCCATGCAATCCAAACTATCTCACACATTTCACATGTATCAAAGTTAAATCTTAGATTTAAACTGTTTTTAAAAGAAAATAGGTTTACTCACCTGGAAGAACAAAGGACAAAGAATATTCTGGAAATGAAGTCTGGAAGCTTTTAAGTTTTCATTGCTTTAGTTTTGAAAGATCTGGAACTCGTATTTGATTTTTAAATCTTCTCTAAGCTTTGAATCTGATTCTTGAATTTCTTTGCTTAATCTTTTGATTTTGCCTGAAGTTAGATTTTGATGTTGAGATGCTTCTGGATTTTGAACTAAACTTGCTTTGCTTCAGATCTTTTGAATTAAATGTCTGCTACATGCTTTACCTTTAAATTGATCTCTGCTTTGATTTTTTTGTTTTGCTAAATTATGAAACTGGAAAGAGGTTAAGTTGTTTGCTTTCAGGTTTCATTTTTGGTTCGTTTTACAGGGTTAAGTTTTTTCAAGTTTGTTTTCTCTAAATATTTGACAGAAAATTGAGAAAGGAAGGAGATAATCATATATATTCACATAGCTTTGATTATCATTATTTTTGAAAATAAAAATAAATATTTGACACTTGTAAATTACAATTTACATTAAGCCTGCACATGTTTAACTGTATGTATTTATGTTTTACAAATGTCTAAACGAGATCATTTTATGTTTAAACCCTCACTTTATTTAATTTACAAATTTTATTTTAAACCCCTTATGCTATTATAACTTACATATGTATTGTATTTATATAATTTTTATTTATATTTTTAAATGTTTTTAAATCCTTGTTTAAATTAAATACTTATGTTTATATTTTAAACACTTTAAATAATATTTTAAATATAACTTTAAATTATATTTCCTATTTAAATAAATACGTCTTCTTTATTAATCATTTATAAAATCTTTTAATGAAAACGATTCTTAAAATCTTAATTATTATTATAATTAGAAAACAGCTTTTATTAGTTTTAAATATAAAATTTTCAAATCCAATTTAATTATGAAATATTTATCATTGAATTTCAAATTAAAATTTTATTTACAATTTATTTAATTCCCAAATCAATATTCTATTTAAAATACATATCTTTATTTATTTTGGAAATTTTCAGATTTATTCACAATTAATCCAAAATTTCAGATTAATTACCAAAGTAATTTTTAATTTAATCCAAAATCAAATTAATTACTAAATTTATTTGGCTTAAAAACCGAGATCATCACAGAAAAATCCTTACTCGGATCAATATAACTATCTCGAAATTCTATGCTCGAATCTGGATCAAATCATTATGCGAACAAAATAATATACGTACAACTTACGTACTGATTTCCAATTGATTTCAGCTATATCAATTTCTGTTTAGTCGCATTTACTTCCTTCCCATTCAATTATTCACAATTATCACACTCATTTAAACCTCACATTCCCTGATTTACTTAGTATATTAATTTTATACTAATTTCTCTTGATAATTTATCCCATTAATTTTCTTAAGTCAATTGATAACCTTATATACAAAAGTTCTAAGATTTATTTTCACTTCACGACTCAATTTTATATCTGTTTCTATTTAAATCAAATTTCAATTCCATTTGAATTTTATTGACCCTATCTCGACCCATATTTAATCCACTAATTATTTTAAATTAGTTCCATCTACAAATTCATTTCAAATGTCAATAAATTTTATTTCCAAACATTTATTTTATTTAGTCTAACTTAGGCCAAATTTCCAAGTCCCTCTTATTTAACTTAGTTCAAGTTAATTTCCATTTCAATTCATTTTCATTTTTATAAGTTTTCAAACTTATTTATATTCCATAAGCATTTTTAAATAACTCCTACAGTTTTAAATAATTTCCTAAACATTCAAAATCATTTTTGAAACCATATATATCCAAAATCCTTCAAATTATTCCTTTGAATTCCAAATCGAATCAATTTTACCAAACCAAAACTTCAGTTCCAAACATTCAGGTAGCAATATCTCTCTTAGAAACTTGAAAATGAACATCGATGACGTCGCGATCATCATCAGAATTATTTTCCAGCGACCGGATTGAGTTTAGTGCTTTTTCCTCTTAAAAATCATTTTTAAATATTTTTATTCAAAATCTCAATAGATTTCATTTCAAATTCAAAAATATTTCCAAATAATATCACTATTATTTTTACAACTTCGAAAAACATTTCAAAACCAATGGGATTTAAATTCCCAAATTTCCATCTTTAATTCCCTTATAAATCGTTTTTATAAACCATATCATCTTTAAATATTCCTCTGGAATTTCATTTCCACTTCAAATTATAAGTCACATTTATAATCATCTAGTTGTATACTTCCATCTTGTTATATGAATTAGTTCCTTAACTTTTCGTTATAATACCAAATTTTATTTAATTTCCATACCCACAATGATAATAGTCATCATTTTCTAACCAACCAAGCAAAACATATATAATATAATAATTTTTTGAAAAATTATTCCTTTAATATATAAAACTAATTTGGGTAAAATTATTTCATTACCCCATTTAAAAACAATATTGTATCGAATTGTTCTATTCAAGTGTTTAGAGATCCCTATCAACGACGTTAATCGCTCTTATTGACTAGAATCAATAAGCCACTCAACAGACCAATCAACACAATATAAAATAATTTTATATTCACTAACAAATATGTGCTCATATCTATTAATAATCTCAAAATCATAATAATCTCAAAATCATTCTATGGTACAACTAACACTATCTCTAATGAGTAACCCCCATCAGAGCCAAGTTTCTCGCTTAACCTTCAGCTCTGATACCAAGTGTCAGGACCGGGATTTTCGACGCTCGGAAATAAACATCAATATGTCTACTGCATAGAATGTCGAGCAATCCAGTGTCGAAACTACCAGATCGCTAGGGAAAAGAAGAAAGAGTTAGAGGAAGAAAATAGAATAACAACACAGAATCTCACAATCGCAACGGAATAATACATAATAGATAACAACTGATCTTTATACAAAAAGAACTATAATTGTTTTTATGCATTACATCATAAGAGTACAACACAAGTCAATAACACAATACTGGACAGTTATAATAACTTATCCTCACAAATGATGAATATACAACATACCATATACAGCGGAATAAAATCAAATACGTATAATACGTCTTCGTTATCCAGCTTGTCTCCTGAGTTCCATAGCGTCCTATCCTATATCTATAATACTCGGTCCGACCCGAGCATTATAATAAAATAACACCCGAGTCAGTCTAGAAAACCAATATGAGAAAAACACACTCAATTTGAATAATTCAAGTTATCAAAATCCTTTGAAAATCAAAGGTATCTCGTAAGACCACGCCGGAAATAAAAACGACGGGTATTTATCTTATGATAACCAAAATATTTCATATCAAATCCTCTGATATTATAATAGTGTTTAAGTACAAATACATATTCAAATAGCTAAAATGCTTGCATCTCAAGTTCCTGCATAGTTGGATACAATCAAAACCGTATGTCGGTTATTGGAGAATAGATTCCATCTGAATGACTAGGTACTAGGGTACCACCTATCATAGTACATGTCTAGAAACAGTGTACCAAGGACCACACCGGGATCCCCTACCACACAAGACCAGACTATCCTGGACCTGGACAGACCGAATATGCTATCACCCTAAGTGTTCCTGCCTTCTTTCGAGCTTATTCCATATACCGTAGTAATGATATCCGAGGTTATCTAAAAAGGTGATAAACATACCCTAATTAGGTGCTACCCACTTAGCCTTGCTGCATCCCCCTTGCTTTTTAGTCATTCCCGGTTGATGAGGCTAGAGGCTACGATTACCTTTTTAAGGAATTTTTCACTTAGAATGCTCATTGCCTTCGATGATAATGTTTTGATAGCATTCATCCATACAAGTCTGTTCCCATTCCGAACGGAACCGAATGCACTACTCCTACTACATCCATTTTGGAATCACCCTCAGGATTGGTAGGGACTAGCCCTTTCACTTCACTGCTCCATCTTCGACACCATGCTTTTGTCTTCATTTCGAAAATGTACTAGTTGGATCGAAGTGGTTTTCAAATAACAAATCTGATCTTGGTCTCTTCGAAACAACGTTCGATATTTCCAGTAACCTCAACCCCGGTTCTTTACGAAATAAATAAATGAAAATAAGATCGGAGATCACCTCCTAACCATTGGTGGATAGATTTCCTTAAAATGTCCTAGAAGAACGAAGCGAGTTTATATGTATATTATAGCACCTCGAACAGTAATTGTACCATATAATTCCCATGCTCCTTCTAGATATTTCCAAATTTATATTTAGGTCCAGATTTGATAGTCGGTTATTTAACAATCAAATAAACAATCAGTTCAACCAAATTCTTCATTTTCACTGAAAAACACTAGATCTCTTTTAAATTTAATTTTTAAAATTAAATCTCTTTATCCATAATTTTGTACTTTTCTTATCGAGTTAAGTAAATTCACCAAAGCTATCTTTCAAAAATATTTGGAAAACCTTTAAAATTATTTGAAAAGTACCACTACGGTATCAAACCATGGATCACAGCTTAATGGTTACGTCTCTATCCCAGAGAAATCTAAGAAATAACTGTAGGCACTCACTACCTCCGATTACGCCTCGCGAGTATACCAATACTTTCCGAAAACTCTGTTTAATAACTTTCAAAATAATATTTACAAAATTTCTATAAAAAATGTCCAAGTTAACTTTAGATAAAACTACTTTTCAAATAAGATCTACTACATAAAATTTATTTTTCCAAAATCTATTACATTTGACTTCACCATACAAAAAACAATTTTGGTTTTCAAAAATGGCGACTGCGACTTTGGCGATTGCGAATTCTTTTTCGCCTCCGTGACTTCTTCCTTCGCCCCATCACTTTTTCTTTTCCGCTTCTTCTCCCCCTCCCCTTTTCTCCATCTCTTATGCCCTATTCTCCACAGCAATTCCCCTTATCGCTCCTCCTTTCTCCATCGTCAACCAGATCTGGTAGAGTCTACAAGGTCATGACCACTGGTTTTAACTCTCCTCTTCCCCTTTCGAACTCAGAGTTTCCTCCACTGCTTTGTTCTAAGCAGACCATGCCTGTTGCCATTGCTACACCTTGCTTGAATACTGAGTTTGCGTGCGTTGTATGTTCTGTTGTGACAGACGTCGCGAATACTGCCTTCAAATCCCCTAATGTGGCGAATGATTCTTCTATCGAGTTATCTGTCAGTCCAAGACCGATTGCGAATGCTATCAGAGTACTGCCTTCGTCGCTGACTGGTGAGTATCCTCTTCCCATTGAGACTAGAAGTAATGCGAGTTCTCTACTGAATAATGCTAGTGATTTGGATAAGTATGTTTCAAACGTTGTGTTCGATGATCAGCGTACATATCGTAAGTCCGGTCGTGACGAAGGCTTGTATTCGTCTTTAAACTCCGGTTTGAATCAACGCACACCATATGCTTGTGTTATTGCTCCTATGAATAATGTTCCAAAATTCAGTGATAATTCTCCAAATGTGCCCAGGTCTCTTGCTTTTGCTGGTCTCTCCACTGTTGTGGATCGATCTGGTCTATCTTCTCGGCCGATGGCTCTCCCCAAATCATGGTCTTCGCTGTTCAAATCGCAGCCACGTAATGCGGGTGAATACTCACCTATTGATTTTGATATAATTGAAGAAAATGGAGTAATGATCCCTCCTCCAATCGTTATGCAAGCCGGTGTGGATTATTAGTCTGAATATTTGGTTGGCTTCTTTTTGGAACCAAATCATCGCCTTCGTGATGCGGCTTCTGTTTGTAGACGTGTTTGGAAACTGTGTGGTAAACTACAAGTTAAGTTGATCGACTCCATGTATTATCTCAAGTTTTCCTCTTTCGAAGATCGTCGGCTTGTTCTTGAGGCTGAGCCATCCTTTTTTGATGGTAGACCCTTTATTGTAACTCCCTGGTCTCCTACTATGGCGAGTGCTCGTGAGCAGGTTCTCTCTATCCCAGTTTGGGTTTATTTGTCGCAGATTCCGTCTGCTCTTTAGCCTCTGATTGGGTTGAATTGGCTAGCCTGTAATGTAGGTAAATTGAAATGCTTTGATACTAATACGGTAGCACGTGATAAATTGATGTTTGCTAAAGCTCTTATTGAGATTTCTCCCTCTAAGCCTCTCCCTACTTCTATCCCTGTTCAGCTTGCTGTCAGGCATGTTGAGGTCGTTCGTGTTCGTATGGTTGGGTTTCAGATATTTTTTCTTCCTGTCACTCCTTTGGTCATCTAGCTATCTCATGCCATCATTCTGAAGTGTCCGCTGCTGCTCCTAAGATCCCTCTGCCTCGTCCTCCTATAAGGAAATGTTTACCTAAGGTTTCTACCACCTAGATTGCCCCCTCTTCTGTTGTTCCTCCATCTGTTATGGGCCCTCCTCCTGATTCCATTCCTATTCCTAGACCTGCCTCTCCTTCTGTTTCTGATGTCCCTTGTGTTGCCACTGCAGTTCCTTTAGTTTCTCCTGTATCTGCTCTACCTCTTTTGCCTGTTGTTTAGGATGAGTCCGAGGGGTGTTGGGTTGATCATAATTCTGATGTGAGATTTAACCCAGTTGCTGATTCCTATTTCAGATTTATTTCTGATGATCATACGGATCTTAGATGCTTTTATTACAAACCGTCTGGTGACTCCTTAGTTCTTGATTTGGATGGTTTGTATGCGAGTAAAATTCTGTCTTGCTTGCTGATTCTTCTTGGGATCGTTCGTTCATATACTCTTTTGATGCTTTGGGCTACGATCATTCTCTTGCTATCCGTTTCCGCCCTTTTGCTGGTCTTTGTGGAAAGGTTACTTTTGATTCTTCCTAGGTGTCTGTGGAGGATGATGACTCTTCCTCTATGGAGGAAGCTTAGTCTTGGTGATTCATTTATTACTGTGACATTTTCGTCACATACCCGTGCTGTATTTTCCATTAATCTTTGTAGTTAAGGTGCTTTTACCTTACTCTTGTACTTCAATTTTATTACGTTCGTAATAAAAGTGGACGGTCCACTATAAAACCGGCTGGCCTTGCCAAAAAAAATCTATTACATAAAATATTAATATTGAATAATTATACTTTAAACTAATGATACTGATTAAACCTTTAATAATAATTAACTACTATAACTAACTTAATTAATATTTACTTTAACAAATTTTTAAGAAACTAAATAATAATTTTACTTCTAAATCATTCTTTTAAACACTTTAAAATTTTCTAATTAATACTTCAAATTTTTCCTTTTTAAAATAACTTAACTTCTTCGAAAAATACTATTTCAACCCTAATATAGCCAGTCTAATTATTCGTAGATCCCTTTCGATTTATTCCCAGTTTGATTCACGTTCTAATTCCATAAATTCCCTTTTTCACATTTCTAAAAATAAAACCACTATTTATTTTTAAAACGATTTACCCATCTCCTTATAAATTCCCACCGTGAGTTTATAATTTCCATAATCTCATTTCCTGTTTTATCACTGTTTCTCAACACTTAATCGATTTTCAAAATTAAATTCATATTTTAAATAAATTTCTCAGCATATTCCAAAGTCCACTAATTTTAGATCTCACTTCCTTTTTATGTTTTAAAATCTTATTTAAATCTTAAGCATCAATTTCATATTTTAGTTTCAATTTTCCTTTTTATTTTCCCAAACTATTTTAAATATCGTTTTACATAACCTTTTACACTTAACAAATCACTTAAGTTTTATTATTAAAAACCTTCTGTTTATAATATTACCAAAATCTCTATTTCTCATATTCCAAAATCTCTATTTACAATATTTCGAAATTAATAAATATAAATTTATATCAAACTATTTATTTTTCCCAGATCCTTTTCTTTTAATTTATCCAAATTTCATTATAATTGTTTTACCTTCAATTTTCCCTTTTATTTCCTTTAAAAATTCAATATTCATATTTACAGTATTTTAAAATATCAACATCTATCCGGCAATATCGTAGCATCCAATTAATTCAAATTCGAATACAATCTATCATAGAACATTCAAATAATTATATCACAAAATAAGAAAATAAATTTCAACATTTTTGAGGAATCCAGTTGGATTTCTCCAACCTGTTTTCCCTACATCCACAGATATTAGCACAGTATAAAAATACCAATCTTACTTCAAGGGGGATATCATGATATATATGGTCATCCGCAATTATACGGACGCATAGGATCTCATACGCTATATACATACATATATATATATATGTATGTATGTATGTATGTATGTATGTATGTATATATGTATATATATATACGGGAATATCAATCGCTTCAATATATATACTACTATATATAATATCACATCCAATTGATAAAAATTTCCAAATTCAACTAAACAACCAATAATTTATTCTAACTATTTAAAATTAATTGTAGTATTCCAAAATTGAGTGAGATTGACTCACATTGATTTTCTGCCATCTTCATGTTCCATTTTCATTTGAATTTGGACCATTTTAAATTATCTGAAAATCCAAAATTGTGTGAGATTAACTCACATTAATTTTCTGCCGTCTTTAAATTCCATTTTCAATTGGATTCGGACGCGTTTTGAATTATCTAAAAAATTTAGAAGCTCCAAATTCGACCAAACAAGCTTCAATGCATAGATGATGACAACACGATTCTAACGCAACTTGAATCGTCCAAATCGGACCTTGTATGCATGAGATATAATTTTTGTAAGTTATCGATAACTTAAATTTTTAAAAACAATTAAATTATATCTTATAACCCATAGCCAACGATAATGAGGCCAGCCCGAACATGTTCTTCCCCAAATTTCAAAATCCCGCTTCCATTATCTCGACCCCCATTGCCGAACTTTGGCCATCCTACCCTCCTCCGTTTCTCCACGGAATCTCATACGACCACCACCGAACCTTCCCTCTTCTCAAGCTCTACCCGCTCATCCCTAAAATATCGTGCTCGGCTTTCATCATCCAATCACAACCTGCTCCCCTTCCTCCTCTCGACCACGGCCGGTCACACCCTCCACGCATCGCATCTCGAAATCTCCTTGCCGTCGATACTATTCCAACCGCCAAATTCAAATACCAGTTCGGATTTGTCCAATTCCAATCCTAGTTTCCCAAGATCGAAACCTTAGCTGCTAGGTCCTTCTGACGAGCGTAAGCCTAAGCTGCTCCTTCCAAAATTCATACCAGAGGAACACGACGCAAAGATTTGAATTTTGGAGTTTTTTTCTGGTTTTTCTTGTGAAGAGGAGGATTTTACTTATATATTTTTTTTATTTTGTTAATGAACTGCTTGGTTGGGTTTTAAAAAAAAAGAGGAAGGGAAGATACCTTGTGTGTTGAATATTCTTTGGATGTAGGAGTGGGTGTACAGTGTTTTGAAGAAAAGCAAAATGCTGATGTGAAGTATTGAAATATATATATATATATATATATTAATTTAAATTTAAACCGTCTCGAATTCGTAATTTAAAATCTTGACCTCCTATTGACACATGCCGCTAGGCGTTTTTAATGTTATACCGCTATTCCGAATGCAATGGAAAAGGCTTCGAGTCCTAATTCGATTATATGGAGAAGATAGCTTTTTGGACCAAGGTATTATATTGAATTTTCGATATAAATTTCAGCGTGTTTCTATTCCGTATGGCCAAACGATAACTCCACACGTTATGAAATTTGAAATCCGAAAATAATACACTATTGCGGATATAATGGAAGTAGTTTCGTCGAATTCCGAGACTACTCCTGAAGACTATTTTTAAATGTCAATTTAAAAGATATATTTTTAAAACTGAAAAAATCACTAGAAATTCAATTTTAAAACTTTTATTATCTTCAGTATTATTAATATAATTTTTATAAGCCTTAAAATTATGTTTAACAAGTTTAAAACTCCAGACTAAATATTTTAACCAATCTCAGTTATTAAATTCAATAATTTAATTATCCAATAAATGGTTATATTTAAAATTCAAGTTAAAAATTAACTTTTAAATATTTAAAATCAATTAAATATTACAATTTCAAATATCCAAATTCCGAGTCGTTACATAAATGATGAGATTTATTTTTTTTAGTTATGTAATTATGCAATTGATGTAATTGATGAGACTATGCAGTTGATGTAATTATGCAATTGATGTAATTATGTTGAATTCTTGGTGTATTACGAAATTGATGTAATTGATGAGATTTATTTTGCTAGTTATATAACTTTTGTCATTTATGAAATCGAATCTTCTTATCGTCATTTACATCTTTTATGGCATTAACATTTATGAAACCTAATTTGCTAATTGATGAAGTATTAAATACTGCTCTTGATTTTTGAAACCTAACTGACTGATTATTATTATTATTTTGTTAGTCGCATCTTCCAATCTTGCAATGGTGACTTATCTATTATATTTTTTCGAGATAAAAGGCTTTAAAGTATGTTTTCTGAACGTACTAAATCTGCTTATCGTCATTTACATCTTTTATGTCATTTATTTTGCAATTCATGTTAAAAATGTAATGTATTCTACTTATCATCGGAATATGAGACCCAATCTGAATCAGGTATACATTGCACTTTATGTACATTATATCATTTATGTCATTTAACTATAAAATATATTTCATTATCATGTTATTGTTCTCTTTTAAGATGATGTGTCTGTGATAGGTATCATGTCATCCAAAAGAAGGAGTTCATCTCATTCTTCAGGAGACGATGGCAGCAGTCCATCGCAACCGCCACAACGACCTATTGTGACTCTAATACTAGAGTCAAGGGGTAAGTATTAAACTTTTTTCAATATCTTAAGTATTTTATGTACAATATACTAATCTGTATCATATTTAACACAGGGGGTTTGAGCTACAGCCATCAGCTGTAGTTATATCAGTTTCGAGGGAGGCGTATAATAGTATGATGTCGGCTTATTTGCCGAAGTGGGATAACATCCCTTTCCACATCCTCAAGTGTATTTGGCAGGATTTCATTGTAAGTATAATCTTCTGTTTTTCATTCTTAGTTGGTTTTTGTCGCTTATTTATTGTTCACCTTTTGTTGATTAATTTTTGGTTGCTTTGTTTATCATGAAACATAGGCTGCCATAGACATACAGTCAGATGACCTACAGTTCGTACGACATTACTGGATGCAAAAAATGAGGAAGAAGGAGTCCATGTCAACAGTGAAGCATAAAGAGCAAAAGTCAAACTGGATAAGGACGAGTCTATGGGAAGGGTGGCTGAGACATTAAGATAGTGATGAGGCGAAGGTAAGTGTACTAAACTTTTATTAATTATTTGATTGATACGTAAATATCAAAAAATATTTGGTAAGTAAATAATATATTAAATTTAAATGTACAGGTGGAGTCGGAAAGAAACTCTACAAATAGGAATAAAAATCCTATCACTCATCGAGGAGGGTCAAAGTCATTCCAATGGTATCGCCAAGAGTTAATAAATTTATTAAATGTGAATTTTAAATAGTTATTATGCTATATAATTTTGAATATACAATAACAATACATAATAATCAATTTCAGGAAGCTGAGGCGTAGGGTCCTGCTTCGTATATGGATGTGTTTACTCGTACACATGCCGTCGAGCATGTAAATTTGGAGGGGACAGTTTCATATACATGGCAGGACGATAAATCAAGAAAGAGCTATGTAAGCATATTTTAGTTTATGTATATTAGTAATTATTTTAATTTTTAAATTTTAATGAATTAAGATATCACGATATTAATTTTAACTGTATTTTTATTTGTTCATGCAGACAAGATTTATGGAATAATGCTAAAAACACATAGAGGATACTGGTCGAGAGCATCTCATGATGGATGAGGAGGATATTATTTTTGACTCATTCATGGATCCATCGTCATAGAACAATTGCTATGGCTTTGGAAATCAAGTGGTAATAAATAATATATTAAGATATAACAATTTAATAAACTTTTAGTTTTAAAAACTTCAAATCGCTTTATTTGTAGTAATTAGTTTATAGATAGAACAATTAACACGTTATGTTGTAACTTTGATAGTAAGATTATAGACTAAACTAAATAAGTGTTGCATGCCAATAGGCAGAGGCAAGCCAGCCAAATGACCAGAGATGATATCGATCTAGCAGAGATCGAAGACTTGAGAGCTAGGGGCGCAGTTGAAAGAGCACAACCGTCGCCAGGTCATCAAGATGACACAGCTGCTGGACCAATGTATTGTTGTGTACATGCAGAAGTATGGTGGCCACTTTCTATCTTCTGCTGGTTCGAGAGGTTTTGGAACTAATTGACCAGAGTGATAGATATGTATTTTTTTGTTTTGTGTCAGTGTTTTATAAGTTTGGATGATACATTGAGTTGGTGGAGTTGGAACTGGACCGTTGTGTATATTGTTTGATGATACGTTTGGTGGTAGTGATTCTGATATTTGGAAGTTGATTGTGAGGAGTTAGTGAAGGATTGATGTATATGTAAATTATGGTAGTGAAGTTTGGTTTGATTTTATATGAATTAGGTTTGATTTATTTCTTTACGATACTTGATTATCTTTCAATGGTTTGATTTCATACTGAGTACCTGAGTTGGATATATTGAGTTGGGTGAAATATATTGTATTTATGAATTGTGGATGGAAGGCCAAATCGTAGCAGAAATGCAGAAAAAAGTTCCAGATTTTTCGATGGCTACCTACGACTTTCGGCATAAAGCCTGATCGTCGACGTGTCTTCCGACGGCCGTCGAAAACCGTCGGACCGCCATCTAAAACCGTTGGAAAATCTATCGACGGAAGCTGTCAGGAGCCGTCGGAAAATCCGTTCATCGACAGATTATTTTGCAGCAGCTTTTTCCGATAGCTCCTAACGGCTTTCGACGGCCGCCAACGGTCTGGAGCCATCGGAAATTGCTCTGTTTTTTATAGTGAGTGCATGTAAACATATTTTAAACTCTAAGGGTATAAGAAAAGTATTTTCAAATGGAATTTTTAAAACGGTAGCACCATAATTTGTGGTTTGGCACATGGCTAGATAGTCAGTCTTAAGTTGAAAAACTTGGATGGAATAATTAGTAACCATGGGAAAGTTAGTGCAAATGTTGCAGAAGTAGAAAATTTTGGAATGCAATGTAGGATCGATTTCACCCTATAGGGGATGTAAATAGGTGATACTAATAATTATAAAAATTTGATGCGGAAATATATAAAATAATTGCAGCATAGATAATAGCAGAAATAGAACAAAACATATTTACCCAGCTTCGGCAAAACCCTGCCTATGTGTTGCCCCCAAGGTTTCTATTAGAAATTAAGTAGTCAGATGCTTACACATGTAAACTTGCGATACCCGCTATCGACTAATCTAACTTTACGCCCAAAACCCTGCTGAATTGCGAATTCTCGAACTACACCACCATATTTTGTTCCCTAATCACACAGCTAAAATTTTATAAAAGTTTAAAAGTAAAATACAAAATAAAAAACAAACACTAAACTAAAAAAAACCCTAATTTTAAATATTAAGCTCAATTGGAATTATAAGAACCGACCCATAAACAAACAACACAGTGATGAAAGAAGTCCCCTTTCTTTTTATATTATCGGCTGCTCTCTCTTTCGTTCAATTCATTCGTACCTCTTGGAGAAATTAGGGCTTCTGGATATTGAAGTGGCGATTCCAGTTGATCGATTGAATAGATATGTTTGCGTTGATTGCTTTATCGATCGATCGTCTTGCTTTGACTTCACTCGGCTGCTTCAATTCGACGAGCTCGATTTGAATAAATCTGATATGTGATTTCCTTTGTTACTCTCATTGATATGCTTGAACTCGACGATTTTAATTGCCAATGATGTTGATGGTATTTACAGGGAATAAAACCCTAAATTATCATTCATTTGAATTCGTCTGATATTTTAGCTCGGCCGTTCGATTTTACTTGAATACGTGTGATTTGCTTAGACTGGTTCAATTCGTATATTTCTTTGCTTGATTATCTCGACTTGCATTTGCTTTGGATTTGGTTTAGTTCTTTTCTCCGTTGACATCTCTGATTTCGAAACTTTGACTTTTTGAGATAATTGGCTTTCTTTTAATTTCTTTTATGACTTGTTTGATTCTTTTTATCACCTTGGCCACTATGGCCTTGACTTTGTTATTTAAAATCTGACATGTTCAAATTGAAATTTCTGCGACGTTGACTTTGTTCATTGAAGTATGTTGACATGGTCTTTGAATTGAGTTGATCTGATCGCACTTCATTTCGATTACACTTGAGTCATGTTGTTATCACCGCCTGTTACACACGGCTTCACTCAGTTCCTATTGTCAATTGTTTATTGCTTCATTGTTCCAGTACTGTTCCACTTTATTGCATTGCATCATATGCTTTGCTGTAGCTTGATTGTTTGCAATATTGAGCTGGTCTAATTTTTACATATGCATATGTATATACTGTGTATATACATGTTTTGGTTGTTGTTTTTGGAGTTGCATTCTTGTACATTTGGTGTGATGCTTTCTGAACTATATACATGTGTATGTCACGCTGCATATAAACTTGTAAATGTTGAGGCTTGAACTGTTTTCAGACTTGGGGTAACCTGTTTTCATTTGACGTTGTACTGGTTGTAGCCTCGAATCAGTTTGCATATGCTTCCATTCTGTACTGGCCTTTGTTGCTCCTTTTGAGTTGTAGTCTGAAGTTTTGTGATGAGTTGCTTCAAGTCTGTTCATGCCTGAGCGTTTGCAGTCTTTTCGATGTTGAAGCTTAACTTTCATGTGGTTGTTGTGTTCATTTATTTGGTTTTGCATTTTGGTCTTCACGTTTTATTCTGGTTGACATGTTTCTTTGAACCAAACCATATTTGTTGAGCATGCTCATGTTTGGTCTGGACTTCATATGCACTAACCTAGTGTTGTTGATATTTGAATTCATTGATGGCATGCATCCATGTATGTTATGTACTTCATTTTTGTTGCATGTTGCCCTTGGGTGGTTTCCATTCACTTATGTACCTTTCTCTGCTGCCTTCTTTCTTGTGTTTGGTCTTGGCCATTGATTCACGTGCATAGCATATATATGTATACATGTGTATATGCATATGTATGTACGTATATATATACATATATGTGTGTGTGTATGTTTGGGTCTGTTGCACCATGTAGTTTGCTTATGGTTGTAGCCTTGCTTGCATATTGAACTGCTTCCATTATATCTCATATTGCCACTGCATATGTATAAAGGTTGTTTACTGCTTCACTGCATTCCATATTGTCACTACATATGTATACATGTTGTTTACTCATGTATATATGTATGCTTGTGATTTTGCTTTGCCTCCATTCAACTTGGTGATTCTCTGGCATCATCCTTCAAAACTGTTTGCTCACACTTTGACTGTGCAGCCTGCACTGAAATGTTATGCACTGCATGTATATATGTATACATATGTATTCACACATGTATATATGTATGTTAGCTTCTGCGGTTTCTTTCGGTCTTTTTTTTTTGTGAATCCATGCCTCATTGTGTTCAAAACCGTTTGCACATTTCCTTGGTGTTGATGTTTGACTACTTTTTGTTGTTGCACATTTGAGTTAAGTTTGAAGTTTTGTGATCAGTTGGTTTGTACATTTTATTCTGGTTGAAGTTGTTTCATAACTCCACTGTCGAGACTGTTCTCATGTGTACACATTTGTGCACATGTTAACATGGTCTGGTTTTGGCTTTTTGTTGTATGAGAACTTGTACTCGACAATTTTGTGATGTATCTGTATTGCACCTTAGTTGAATCCAGCATCGGCTTGGGTTTGACCTTGTGTTGACATGTCCCTGCAATTTTATCTAGTGTATATCGGTGTGCACAGCCTTGTGGCATGTACAGTGATACTCTGTGCATGTCACAAGTTGTTCGTGTTTGATGAATTCAAAAATGATGACGAACAATCCAAATAACTAACGCAAATAATATTTTCAAAAAACATTTCATTTTACACTGCAAAAATGTTTCTTTTTAAATTTTACTGTGTCGGTGTTTATTTTGCAGATAATTCAAATGCTGAATACGAATTGGAATATGGTTGAAGAACAAATACAAGTGAACTAGTGATATGTAGTGAGGTGAAAATGTATGTATAGTGAAAAATTGTATTATAATTTGAAATTGTATTGTAATGGGAATTTTGTATATAGTAAGAGCTCAAATTTTGTACTATTCAAAAATTTTAATAAAATATTTGTTTGAATAATATATCTATTTGAATTTAAATTATGTGTTATTTATTTTATTCAGCAAATATTTGCTTATTTATGTGAAAATAGTACAATAACAATTACATTTAAATGAATATATATATATATATATATTATCATCAAACAAAAATCATATACCAGCATATTCAACATGCAAAGATGTGGGAAAGTTTGTTTTCTCACTTTCACAATCATGCTAATTCTATTTCCACCCTATTTTTAGTCTTTCCCACCCCAGTATTTCAAAAAGAAATGGCATATCCCACATTTCACTGTTTCCACCCTTTTTGCATTCTAAACTTACCCCTACCTACCTTTTTACCGATTGCTACCTTTCTTTCTCTATCTCTCTTCTTTGCTTCAGTAAAAACCTAAATCCAATGGAGAAAGAGCCATGGTAATTTCTCATTTTCTTTGCTTGTTTTATTTATTTTAATTTTCTATTCGCCGTGCACGTTGTAAATTCATAACAAAAGGAAAAGAAAAAATATTATATTCACTACCGAGAGAAAACCCTCATGTATGCAGCAAACGTGGTTTATATGGTAACAAATAGAGCGAATGTTGATACTTGGGCAACCACGTTCAATAAAACGTGGTTATATTACATACCACGTTCATAGTTACTGTGGGTATCATGTACACCACGCTAGCTTGAAATGTTGTTTTTTTTTTTAATTTATTTCTACTGTGTTTTTGCTTCTTAGCTTGATTGATTTCTTATTTGCATGATTTTTTGTTTGCAGAAACTTCAAACAAGCCAATACGTCATCCCCTAATGGCTTTCGAACGAAATCGATATGCGTAAGTGGGAACAAAAAAGTAGAAGTTGATTGGAGGAAGAAAGTCGGGATGAGCATGATAGATTGTTTACTGTGCTTGGTTTGTGATTTGTTGTGTTTGAACATCTTCTATGTGCAATGCAATAAATTTTCAATTTGTTGGGTTTGAACAACTTCTATGTGCAATGCAATATATTTTCAATTCTACTTTGTAAGTGTTTGACAATACATATTTGTCATATTTGATGTGTGAATTACTAAATTTGAATGGACTTGCTGAGATTATTTGATGGGCGAATCACTAAATTTGACAGTATATATTTGCCGTATTTTCAGTTCTACAATAGATTTGTTGTCTAAATCATTAAATTCAAATTACTACATTTGTCGTGTTTATTGAATTACTGTTTATTTGAATTACTATATTTGAATTAACGTAAATAAAAGTGTTTGAATTTGTTTTGAACAACCCCGTAGACTTAACATTCACGTGGGAGTAATCACAACCACGTCAAAAACACGATGTTCCTCTCATAACATAGTCGAAATTGGACGTGGATCCACTATAAATAACGTCTAGGTTAACATTACTTTTATGTTAACAACGTCGAGTGTGAGCACGGTATTTAGCGATCGTAACCTCATCCTAAGCAAGCGTGTAAACAATTATCAACGATGTTTGATCTTGACGTTGTTTTTAGGGTCATGACGTGCGGCGTATTGAGTTGTATTGTGTATTCCTAACCGCCTTTGATCATTTCAGTCTAATCACTATAAGGGTAAAAATGTCATTTATTTTTGAAATAATTTGCTGGGGTGGAAAAGGCATAATGAGATGTGAGAACAGAATTAGCCATTATGCATTGGATATTTACCCACACTATAACGGAGCATAACTTTTAAGCTCTATCATTCATTCATTTTAAAACCAATTTTAAAACCAACAACGATAATAAATTGTCTACAATGGTAGCACAATTGGTTAAGAAATATTCGAAAAACAAAAGGAAAGAAAACGAAGAAAGAAATGACACCAAGTCACAAATAGCATGTGTGATGCTCCAATAAACAATTTGTTCCTGAAAATCACAGTACAAACAAACATAAACAAAATAAAACGTAGGAAATTTAAAAGGGAACATAACCTCACTTGTATGCCAAAACTTTCAGCTAAAATTAAAGAACGACTATTATGAAGGCTAGGACTTTTCATTCCAATCCCTCGTTTAAATACCATGGGCATTTCTAAAAGTCTACATTAACGCCACCAAAGATATTACACCGACTATTAAATATAATAATCACTAAAGTTTATGCCAAAAGCTCATCGAAATTATACAGAAGCAGACAAAAAACTTCTTGGATACGTATGTGTACTCATAAGCGTTGATAACTATTAGAGAACCATTTGAAAATACATTTACAATAATAACACTACAGGCCAGTGGAAAGATCTTGATCTTGATCAGTTTTATTTGGCCTATCAGGAGGCTTCTGGTTCTCCAGTACAGGCATATATGGTGCTGTAGATTTCTCAAAAACATCGACGGCCGGCCTTTCACTATCACGTGGGCTTGTCAGCTTTTTCTCGACATCTTCGAATTTAGCAGTGGCCCATGGAGCAGTTCCCACGTTACCAGCAGCAGCGCTGCGTGCATCCATTGTCAGTGCGGCTATGGCATCCCCAGTCGCATACCATGAATTTCCACATGCCTGACACTCCAGCTGCATATCCAAGAATTCAGCAAAGTAATGAAATAAACTATTCAAATTGCATTAGCTATATTAACAACATAATAGAATGGTCAAATAGTATAAATGTTGCCCCTGAAAAGGATTTAGAAATATAGGTTGAAAACCAATGTTAATTTTTACCATTCGACGAGTTTCACAAGACATAGATTAACTAACCCGCAAAACTAACTTGCAATATTAAGTAATAATTTAGAGCAATCTTAATTGTAATGATGAAGAACATTCGTTTTGAAGAATTCAAGCAACAATACCAGCGCATAATGACAGCATTAACTTGATCCAAGCTAATCAAATTTGAGCTATGCTTAAACTTGTACTTCGAAACCAACATTGTCATAATATCTATAGGGTGTTCTTTAGTACATGGCTTTATCAATTTAATCCTCTATTGTTCTTCACAAATATTAGAAAGAACCATATCATCTCAATATATTTTGCCCAGTAACATGTATCTTGTTCTTTGTCAAGTGAACTGCAGTTTAACTAACTAAAAACACCTTTGTGATCTTATACACGAAAAAAAATATACTAAAACAAGTCCAAACCCTCCTCCTCGCTTCCACAAATGCAGCCAATTCTGCATCAGTAGTTGATAAAGCAATTACAGACTATAACTTCGACATCCATATAATAACGCATATAACAAATGCATAACCTGACCTCATAGCGACTGTTCTTTACCTCAATTTTCGACATAGTCTAAGCCACAATAGCTTTTAATTAGAATATCATGATCAAATTTGTAATATAACAAGCTCATATCCACGATGTCTCACAAATAATAATGCACTTCATTGCTTGCCAATGCTCTTTGTCTAAGTTAGACATAAACCTACTTAAAACTCCCACCACATGAGCTTAATGGTTGATCATGGTTAATAATTGGTAACATAAGTTTCTTTTTGCTATCAATCATTAGCATAAAGTAAACAACCAGCATTGGGCACAAGGACACAATATTTATCAGAAAGGTCTTCCTAACACGAAACCAGAATTTAAAACAATAAAAACCTGATATCGGTTGCCATGACCAGCAGAAATGATATCTTTAACAGCTACTTTCTTCTCTGTACATCTTGAACAACGAGTATCCGTCATCTGATTTCATGAGAGTAACATTAAGGTCGACATTTACTATCAGGTCTATTATAAATTTATCACTTGTTTCATATAAATAAAGAGTATGGCATGGTAGTCATGAAAATACTTATGTTGTGATGGTAGATGATCACTTGGAATATATTAGGGATTTACATAATCTAAAAATAAGATATATGTAGCCAGTGATAATGTTAACATGGAAACCTGCATCCGTTCTGACTCCTCGGGTTCCTTTTTTGTTCTTTCATCCGCTGTCTGTCCGTCCTGCAATGCTTAACTTGTTAGGTCACAATTTGTATGTGTTTTAGAGCTCTAAGGTGTCGCTCAATCTCACAGGCTGAGCATAATGTAATTTTGTGATTCACTGGTAACCCCCCCCCCCCCCCCCCCACACACACACACACACAAAAAAAAAAATTGTACATACGGACATAAATGCATATATACACACTACTTATACATAAATAGATGCATAACCAATGTGTAAACTTGGAAATCTAGTCATGTGGCGAAACAAGTACATACTAAGAGTGAAAAACAGTTAAATAAATCCTCTTCTCACACTTCCCTTTCTTTCTTGTCATTGATAAATAGTGTTAACAAGGTGTAGGTGGTAAGAAGATAGAAATATGTATTCATAACTGTCCAAAATTAACAAACATGCAACATGCTTTTTAAGTTGTAACACATAAAGCAATCAAGGTGAAACCTACCCTAATTTCCAAACATGCTAACATTAGCTCTGCCAAGAGAATTATATACGATGAAAGGTGGAAGTTGTAAAGAAAGGGGGAATAAAAGGATTCTTCCCTACTGAACTAAAGTTCAGGACAAACAATAACAGAACTTCAAATATTAGTAATGACATGTGGACGTATGGGCAGCTTCTACCAAATGTTGTCTACTCCTATTAACGTATTTTAAATTTGTTGGAGCTTAATCTGATACAATTGCAAAATACAAACATAATCATTCATAACTATCTTAAATATGAATATTCTTGTAGAAATAAATTTGAGTACTCAAGCAAGATAATATAGAAGTAAACCCATAAAAATAAAAGATAAGAAGGGCTTAAGTGTCCATCAAGTACCTCATAAATTACAAGTATTGCAACCGAACCAACTGAAGGCCACAGAGATCAAGTTTTAAAACAGAATTACCCCAAAATGCTTCTTAATAAGCATTTCACTGAAAGCTACAAATGGCATGTAAGTGCATGAATTGATATATTACTAATCAGGCACAGTACATCATCTTTCATAAAATTTAACCCAAAGTGAATCTATACAGCAACAGTACTCTGAGGCACTTTAATGAACAGATTGGCTCCCATGAAAGAAGAGTGATGCAACATCAGATTCTAGGGATAGAAAGCAAGACCATACCTTTAGTTCGTTTGGAGACATATTTAGAATAACTGCAGGATCCAACTCTTTGTTGAGTAAACGTCTAGCTAACACTGCATTATTCTGCAGAAACACTATACAACATTAGCATTTCTCTGGGTCCATAAATATAAGTATGAAATAAAGTTGTATAGGAACATGGGGGATTAGGTCATGAAATGCATTGCAAGTTTCTCAACATGGAATCTATCAACCGGTGGTTGGAAGATGAAGGGCATACAAACTGGTAGGTCAGAGTGGTTTTATATGCATTCATTCTTAATAGCTCTACCTTCAGATTGTATACTAGCTGTCGCATCTTCTGGTTATATTTCTGAAACTCAAAACTAAGAGTTGTGTGTGAAGCCTTCTCAAGTGCAATGGTTGCTTCAACAGCTGAATCTGGCCAGATGAAAATTTTGCCATCCTGAGAGCAAGTGGAAGAGTGAGAAAATTAGAGATATGCTATATGCTGTTCAATAGTGATAAAAGGAAACTTAATTCTGAGGGCACCCTTGTTGGAATGCAGATTATTAACTGATTAAATATTCCCCTTATTCAGGATAAATGATATGTTTAAGAAAACATAGAAACGCGCGCGCGCGCACATACAGAGAATATGAGCAAGAGGTCAAAAAAGAGACTCTGTATTGTTTACGAAGAAAAGTTATGATACCGGCTACTAAACCATAGGAAATAATATCATAATTTTAATCATTTAAGATTATTAGTCATTCAACCTAGTGTACAATTACTTTATATACACAATCGCCGCTTCCAAGAGTTATGAAATAAAGTTGATGCATCACTCAAGGCTTTTATATTAAAAACGCTGTTAATAGTATGAAATTTAAAACTTAATAGGAATAAAGTGCAGTGCCTCACAATTATTTCCAAGTCCAAGCTAACTTACTAGCACATTCATCTTTATTAATGGTAGTAATATCTTTGCTACCACGTTTTTTTAATGTAGACGCGAACTTCTAAAAATATCCGTGTTTTGCATATGAGTTCATGTGCTCCAAGCCCATTCTTGACAAAATATCTTTATATTTTCTATGAGGTTACGAGTTTGAATCCCGTTCTTAACATGCATTTTTTATAATGTCACGAGTTCGAATATTAGCTCTAACAAAAAATTTACTTTTCAATTTGTTTATTTTCTAAACTTAGTATCACAACATATTTATTTTTAAATATACGTTATTTACCATTTGTTTAAACACACCATACACACACACACACATACATACACAGGCACTCAATGGCCTGTAGCTTTATGTTTTCCACTACACAATCCAAATTAAATAATATGGCTAGTGGAAAGAGAGAGAAAACCGTATTATTTAATTTGGATTGTGTGGTGGAAATCAGAGGGCTACATGGGTGCTGTAAAACAATGGTGCCATTGAGCGCTCCTTAAACACACACGGACATATATATATAGCTTTAACTCTCTATCTTCATCTTAATAGGACAAGATTTTTTTAAGTGTTTATTCCTCATGGTTTGTCTTACAAAGATAAATTTAATATATTATTTGTTTTAACTTTTATCTTCATAAACAATATTTTTCTTATAAAAAATTATTGATAGTTAATTGATCTTCTCGGCTTTTAATTTTGAGAATAGAATTTCAAAATTTTAATATCACGCATTGATATTTCATTTTCGAAATTACGGAGTTGAAATTATTTTGAAGAATTTTTATAAAAAAATTCTAATCTTGAAATTTTACAAATGTCAACTTAAGCGTAAAAAATTTAAAATATCATGCTTGACTCATTTTGAAGTTTCTTTAAAGTTAAATTATTGATTTCTTATACAATTATTCTGCATAATTTTAATGACTTTTATCATTAATGATTATTGTAATACCTTTAGTGTCACATTTTTTGTATGGATACGAACTTCCACAAGTACCTTTAATTCATTAATTTTAAAAAAAAACAAATAAATCTTTGAAGAGTAAAATATAATTTATAAACATAAAAAATA
This sequence comes from Allium cepa, assembly GCA_030765085.1. Taxonomy (NCBI): domain Eukaryota; kingdom Viridiplantae; phylum Streptophyta; class Magnoliopsida; order Asparagales; family Amaryllidaceae; genus Allium; species Allium cepa. Next base: position 451,549,896 of record CM060931.1, read on the forward strand.
TTCAACTAAAATTGAAAATCAAAAAATAAGGTATAAAGTAGGAATGAAATAACAATCAATCTAACTTTTTTAAAGTAGAGCACTATGATAAAATTTAGTAAGTAATCATGTAAAGAAACTAACATTTTCAAGTAACAATTTTCTTTCAAATTAAGAAACCCGATTTTGTTGGACATTCATGTATACCACCAAGTGTACGACATAATTTTAGCAGGTATGTTAGATAGTCCCAAGCAACAATTTTATTATAATAGGATAATATATTTACTAAAATTATAACAAATATATTCAACTTTTCATATTTATAAGTATTTTTCTTTGTGTATCTGTGTATCTTAAAAGCTTAAATTTCAATACAATATCTCACATAGCTCTAGTCGGATTCATCATCAATTCTTACTCTCGTGTTCTAAGGCCAGAATACTGCTTCGCCTCTCTTGTTTCTCATTAATTTTCTTGTTGATTGACATAAAGTTATGTAGGCATAAGGTTGAACCTTTGTTAGCGTCAAAATTGGTCACTAACACCCAAATCCAAGTAAAACTAGTAAAGAACAGTTAAAATTAAAACGAAAGCAGTAAAGAACAATAGATTTTATAGTGGTTCGGCTAACTCTGGCCTACGTCCACTCCAGAAGTTTTTTTTTACTGCTGCAACAATCGATTACAGTTACAAAGTGGTAGGCTAGCCTTAGCCTTAGAAAATAGAAAGTCCGAAAACAAAGGAGAAGAAGAAGAAGATAAAAATGAAGTCCCCTTTTCTGAAGCTCTACGTGCTCTATTTATAGACACGTCCAGGTAGATGTTGGGCTCTCTGAATGATTCCGGCCCACCAAGGCCATATGCCGAACCGTGCTTCCCATTGTAACCGAACTACTCGTGCCGAACAACAACCATGGCCGTACCATCCTTTGCTAAACCCTCAGGCCGACCTACCTCCTAATGCCGAGCCAACCTCCTAATACCGAACCAGGACCTCATGCCGAGCGGCATCTGCCGTCCTCCTCCTTATGCCGAGCCACCATCGGATGCCGAACCATCCAAAGGCCGAGCCACTAATGAGTGCCGAACTACCCCGATGCCGAACGATGTCTGATGTCGAACGAGGTTGGATGTTGAATGATGCATCCATGCTGAACACTCGTCCAATGCCGAACGATGCCATCATGCCGAACGCTAGTCTAATGCCGAACGCTACTTTCATGCCGAACGCTGCTAGGATGCCGAGCGATACATCTAATACCGATCGATCCCTGATGCCGAACGATCCATCCCGCCGAACGACCTATCATGCCGAACGATCCCTGATGCCGAGCGACCTACCAGTGTCGAACGATCCAACGTGCCGAACGACCTCGTATGTCGAACGATCTATCGTGCCGGTCGTCCTACCATGCTGAATGATTGCCAATGCCGAACCATATTTCCTAGACCCAAACTATAGTTGATCCATCTTTATCCAGTCATATTTCCATCTCCTAAGCACGTTGCGTCATCCATCCATCCAGTCGACTGAATCCATCGTACACCGGCCTTGACGAACGTGCAACCGATTAAGTTAAACCCGCATGCCCATGGCCTGGTAGAAAGGCGGGTTAACACTTGCCCCCCAAAACATGCCTTGCTATTGGAAGGTGTGTTTTGAATAGCCTCAAATCTGATATCCAAAGTCCACATCCTTTTTGTAATCATATCATCAAATCCATGACCTCTCCGGGCTTAATCTTGATTTTGTAGACCTCGTCGGGTCGTGTTATCATGTTCCAGCCTTGACTTTTCCATCACGGGCTTGTATGTTCTCCGGCCTCGACTCTCCGATCAAAGACTTTGATATTCACCGGCCTCGGCAATCCGGCAAAGGATTTTGATATTCTCCGGCCTCGGCAATCCGGCAAAGGATTTTGATATTCTCCAGCCTCGGCACCCCGGCCAAGGACTTTGATATTCACCAGCCTCGACTCTCCGGTCAAGGATTTTTTACATTCTCCGGCCTCGACTCTCCGATCAAGGATTTTTTACATTCTCCGGCCTGGACTCTCCGGTCAAGGACTTTTTATATTCTTCGGCCCCGACTCTCCGGTCGGGACAGTAATTATAAAACCTGAACTGTTTATTACATTGATCCAAAACCAAATATAAAACCAAAAATCCATATCAAAAATCAAACATCCAAACCAGAATGGGAAACCAAGAAAAAACCAACCAAACCGGGAGTTCAATCCAAACTCCAAAACCATACCAAAGAAAAGTAAATGTTCGAAATACGAAAGAGAAAACCAAAGTTTGCAGAAAACTAGAAAGAAAGAAGGATTTCATAGACTCAAGTAGTACGGTTTTCAGTTATCTCAGAGCACGCCTAGGGACCGTCCTCAATCCCGTACGTGTGTAAGTGACCTAGCCGTATTACTTTGAGTTCTATTACTTATTCAAAACCATGAACCTGTTTAGTTGATAGTAAACCGGCGTTGACCAGACCCAATGCCGCCATTGCTAGAGGTAGGTGGTGGCTGCTCTTGCTCCCCTGCCGTAGTTCGATTCCTGACATATTGCTGTAGGTGACCATTCCTTACATGCTCCTCAATGACATCCCTCAAATGCCTACAGTCGTTTGTGTTGTGCCCATCCAGCTTATGGAATAGGCAATGCTTTCCCGATGTCCGTTCGTATTCTGAAGGCTCTCTCTTTGCTGGCCTTGGTATTGGAGCCTCCCTCGAGTGTCCAAGTAAATCCTTTCTAGAGTCTCAGTTAAATCTGTGTAAGAAGAAAACTTTGACTCCCTCCGAGGTTTCTTCGAAGTGCCACCATTTCCATTCGTTTTCCTTTTTCCTTTATCATCTTTACTTAGATCCTCCCTGGATGGACCTCCACCCCTCACTGCATAAGCTTCAGCCTCTCTCCCTACTCTCTCAGCCTGCGCATCCTCCTGTCTCAAGAACCTTTCCGCCTCATGATAGAACTCCCCGAGATCCCTCGGTGGGTCCCGTTCCAATGATATTTTGAAATCCGAGTTATCCGCGATTCCCGAGACGGCTGCCATCAAAACCATTGACGGATCGGGTCGATCCACTGAGGCTACTGCTGCGTTGAATCTGGTTAAGAAGTCCCTGAGCAATTCCCCTTTCCATTGTTTCATAGATGTCAGAGTCATCACGTTCTTGGGTCTAACTATGTGGACCCGAAACTGTCTCATAAACCTCTCAATTAGCTCCGTCCATGTGCCGATAGAACCATTCTCCAGCTGTCTAAACCACATAGCTGCGATATCTGTCAAATACAATGGGAAGCATCGAGCCATGACCTCATCCGATGCCCCCAGTACCTCCATATGCCTTATGTATTTCGTCAGATGAACCGTTGAATCCGCCTTCCCATTATACATTTCCAAATTTGATAGCTTAAATTCGGGTAGGTTCCTAGCTTGCCTGATAGTAGGAGTAAAGGGACTCCTATTTACATCCTCCAAGTCTCTATTTACCAATCCACCTCTCATAGCCCGTCTAACCATCTCCGCTAGTCTGTCGTTGCCCCCAAGATGTAATCCTTGTCCATCGCCTCTGGTCTGCCCCCCGAGTTTATGAGGAAATTCTGGCACACTCCTCATCTCGCACTCCTGCACTCCTGTTGGTGTCAGGTTGCACAACATCGTCTGGTATCCCTCCATGGGTTGGTCCAACATTTCCTGGTGGTATGCCTCCAAGTCTAGATCCATCTGGATTGATAGCTGTTTGCTGATTGGGGGTTGCCCCCTGCCGAGCTATTCCCTCTGCTTGCTGGTTGAGTGCTTCTGATCCAGCTCCACGGATCTGAGCTCCTGCATTTTCTGTTTGTGCAAATTGTCTGAGAAGAGTCTGCATCATCTCCTATTGTCTTTTCATCATCGCCTCTATTTCCTCTCTAGTGATGTAAATGGATGCTCCACCTGCTCCATCTCCAGAGGAAGCCTCTTGACTTCCCTCCTGATTGCTCCTTTCCATTACTTGTTTCCTTGCTGATGGTCTAGCCATTGCTCTTTTAAATCCTAGTTTCTAACTTCAAAATTCCTGAGTTCAATTCTCAGCGAAGGCACCAAAATGTTAGCGCCAAAATTGGTCACTAACACCCAAATCCAAGTGAAAGTAGTAAAGAACAGTTAAAATTAAAACGAAAACAGTAAAGAACAATAGATTTTATAGTGGTTCGGCTAACTCTGGCCTACGTCCACTCCAGAAGTTTTCTTTTTTATTGCTGTAACAATCGATTACAGTTACAAAGTGGTAGGCTAGCCTTAGCCTTAGAAAATAGAAAGTCCGAAAACAGAGGAGAAGAAGAAGAAGATAAAAATGAAGTCCCCTTTTCTGAAGCTCTACGTGCTCTATTTATAGACACGTCCAGGTAGATGTTGGGCTCTCTGAATGATTCTGGCCCACCAAGGCCATATGCCGAACCGTGCTTCCCATTGTAGCCGAACTACTCGTGCCGAACAACAACCATGGTCGTACCATCCTTTGCTAAACCCTCAGGCCGACCTACCTCCTAATGCCGAGCCAACCTCCTAATACCGAACCAGGACCTCATGCCGAGCGGCATCTGCCATCCTCATCCTTATGCCGAGCCACCATCGGATGCCGAACCATCCAAAGGCCGAGCCACTAATGAGTGCCGAACTACCCCGATGCCGAACGATGTCTGATGCCGAACGAGGTTGGATGTTGAATGATGCTTCCATGCTGAACACTCGTCCAATGCCGAACGATGCCATCATGCCAAACGCTAGTCTAATGCCGAACGCTACTTCCATGCCGAACGCTGCTAGGATGCCGAGCGATACATCTAATGCCGATCGATCCCTGATGCCGAACGATCAATCCTGTCGAACGACCTACCATGCCGAACGATCCCTGATGCCGAGCGACCTACCAATGCTGAACGATCCAACGTGCCGAGCGACCTCGTATGCCGAACGATCCATCGTGCCGATCGTCCTACCATGCCGAATGATTGCCAATGCCGAACCATATTTCCTAGACCCAAACTATAGTTGATTCATCTTTATCCAGTCATATTTCCATCTCCTAAGCACGTTGCGTCATCCATCCATCCAGTCGACTGAATCCATCGTACACCAGCCTTGACGAACGTGCAACCGATTAAGTTAAACCCGCATGCCCATGGCCTGGTAAAAAGGTGGGTTAACAACCTTCATAATGAATTTATATATGAAACTGTCAACCACTTAGCACCATACCCTATGGAAGACGAGAAATAAACAGTCTAATAGAAACATAAATAATGATTGTGTCAAATTAAACATGACAATTGAACTGTATATCATATATCATATATCATATATCATAATAAGAATTATATCAAATTTTATTCGGGAGTATAATGGTAAGCATTCACTAAATATATCAAGCCTTGGTAATCCTTTATTTTTCTTCGAACTGGTTTTCAAATATTATTCATGCAGTTTACGTATTGGAGCCTTGGCGCAACGGTTAGGTCACCCGCATGGTGATTTGGACGCTCAAATTCGAGTCCGGAAACAGTCTCTTCACAATGTGAGGGAAAGGCTGCGTACATTATCGACCTCTGCAGAGCCCGCTATCGTGCGAGAGCCTCATGCACTGGATTTGTGTTCCACCTATTTACTTAGTTAACACAATTACGGTGATGCATTTTTTAAAATTATATGGATAACCTTGTCTCTAAGACCACACATATCATAGCAGAAATATACCAAATGGTAACTACTATTATTTGAACACGCTGTTTTACAAATATATTTACACGTTTTATTGATGTAAGCGAATAATGGTCAAGATCGGTTTTCAAACAGCACCATTGCCTAGATCGGACCAAGGCCCCGTGCAACTTTCTGAGAAGGACAACCCCAAACTGAAACTAAATTAAGTAAAAATGGTTAAACATTTGACACATAACTCAGTGCATGAGCAGCTATAATGTCAGTTTAAACCTACAGTTAAAGCTTTTAACTATTACTTTTATAAATAATAATAATCTAGTAATTTTTTATTTATTTTTATAGTTATTTTACATTCGCTTCTGTATACATTTATTTTTTTTGGTCTATTTTCATAGCTATTTTAGTTTGCTTTATTTAGATCTCGTTTTTGCTAGTTCTATATCGATTTTGCTTTCCTTTCCTTAGTTTCACCTATTTCGCCCTTCTTGCTTCTTCGGTTTTTGTTTATTTTCAGAAGAAAACTTCAAAAAACTTTCTTGTCAAACAGTTAGTTGTAAATTGGGATGTTATTTATATCTCGTATTATGTGGAATTATTTGCTGGTTAAATTTTAATAATCTTTGTTATTATCAAATTTTTAGTGGAAAAAATTATGAGACTTGATCAATCCAGTTTTCTAATGCCATTTAAACAAAAAGCTTTAATGGTTTATGATTATATTTAGCTTCGCTGGAAATGCTCAGTTAGGCACATCCATAGAAGTAATCAAGCTCACCAAAAATAATTTTTAAATCGTGTGTCTTTTAACTTAGTATGTTGAAAATAAAATAAAACATTGAACAAAAGTAGAAAATTGAGTAAACTGAGCAAATGGCTGTATTTAATATTTCTTTGGAATTATTTACCTTGGTGTTTGTAACTCATATATTTGTCATCAACCAACTTTTGTTCAAAAATTTGAAATCAAAGAGAGACAGATTAGTTCTCGATTTATAAGGTTGTTAACTAATTATAAACTACTTGTTATTTGGCTTGTTAAGCAACCCTGGGTCAATTATACTAACAAACAAGATAAAAATTGTAAAACATTATTTTGTATGATTAAAACGAAGGTATTAGGTTTCAGCCGGAATGACGGGATTCCAGCCGTTCCGTCTCAGTACTGATCAGAGCCGGGCAGAACCTGACCAAAAACCCGTTTCGGTTGTTACGCAACAACTGTTTTTTAATAATTGAAGCAAAAAAAGAAAAATGAAAGGAAAAACGTAAAAGAACCCAATGAAAATCAAAACAAAATGGAATGCTAAGTCAGTTTGAACTGAACTCATAAAGTAAACACTTACCTCGACATCATTGTATACAAATTGAACTGAAATTCAAACCCTAAGTTCAACAGCAGCATAATCTTTCTTCTTTTTATTTTATATTTAGGGGTTGCATGCCCTAGTTTCCTTTTTTTCCCGTCTGTGGTAGAAAATGAGAAGATGGTGATGATTCTAGGCTTGTGATATAAAATTGGGTTGAGTTGCAATACTATATGGGTGGGTGGGCTTCAAGGGCGATAATTTTAAAATGGGGTTTGGACTTTTAAGTATTTTGGACTCAACTAATTTGGGCTGTACTTAAGTTTTATGTTAAGTCAGCTGGTTTGTTGAACTAATTAAAACAGGTTGCAGTTAATATTTAAGATAATTCAATTACATTATCATTAATGTTATTTATGCAAAATTATTATAGAAAATATCTACATCTGAAATCAAAACCGAAACCGAAACAAAAATCAAAACTTCCGAAATCGACTGAAACTACACAGATTTAAAATGACCGAAACCGAAATCTCAAACCTTGATGAAATACAGTTTTTTTTTTTCCTTGCAGCATTTTCCACATTACAAGTTTTTGAGCCCTGCAGATTTTTTTCTGTGTAGTCTACTTTTTCCCTATCGAATGTTGTTTGATCAATTGTCAGCGCTTATTATGTAAAATATCTCAATTTGACATACTAAATGAGTGTGATAATATAGTGAACAATTGAGTTTTATTTTGGTAGTGCTATAATAAGTATTGAAAAAAGTTTGTTCTTATACCGTGAAGTACAAGGCCTCGTTTTTTTTAACAGAAGAATAGACACAGGGAAAAAGTTGCAAAAAAAATTAGTCTCAAAGACAACAAGTTTGTTGTTTAGTCTAAAGGACGCTTTTTAGTGTAAACACTGTGATTTACACTAAAAAGTATCCTTCAGCCTAAAAAGCAAATTTCTTGTCCCTATAACTAAATTTTTCTTCAACTTTTTCCAAGAGCCTAAAAGCCTCTTTTTTTTTATTTGCCCCCACCTAAAAATTTTAACATGTTCTTGACTTTTGAGATGCATGAACTAGAGTTGAAAAGGAGCGGAAACTATGTATTGAAACATGCATTGCTTACATCTGATCTCTTATCAATTCCATTTTCCGCTGAACCATTTTCGTTTGAAATGCAAACTGGCTGTATCCCTTGCAAAATTCTCTCTGACCATCTGTCACGGACCGAATCACCGGTCAGCACTTTAAATTTTGCTAAAATCTTGTAAAATTCTGATGCATCGCTTGGGCAGCTAGCAGGAGTCTCTGGTACTGATTTTGTAGCTTTTTCAGATTTCGTATTGAATCCATTAGCCTTCGAGGTATCAATCGGAAGTACATTTTTCTTTCTTAAGTTCCACTTATTAATAAGCTGATCGTTACGGTCATTTGGTTCCACATCTTCATTCTCAATATCTGGAAGCTCTCCAATCCTATCGATTGTTTTCTTAACAAGCTGATTAATCTCTTCTTGCTTACAGTCTTCATAGTCTTTGTCTGTTAATTTCCAAAGCCTTTTCTCTATTGTGTCGTAAACTTTTTGCACTATAAAGCCTGGATGTTCTGAACGAAGTGGCAGTTTTTTGTTTAATTGGACAAAATGGACAACACATCTATGCATAACTGATTCAGCAGGAACATCATCCAAATGAAAACTATAAAATAGTTCCCGAGTATCTTGTGATTGCCATGTTCCACCTCCTCTTCTTGGTGCTTCTTCAGGACGGTAAAACCATTGTCCAGTTACCGTTAAACCACTTCCTGAATCTGATATGTCCTATTGAAGCAGAAAAATAATGGCATAAACATTGAAACCCAAAAATGATTCAGAAAGAAAGGTTGAATAAGATGTGTAGGTGCAGTGGTGGAGCGAGTACTAGACATCTTTATTAATAGCTGAAATAGAATTACGATCTTTTGATCCGACCGTGAAGTTCCAAAAATACCCTTATATGCAAACAAAAGGTCAGAAATTCGAATCCCACCGAGAACAGATATTAACATCTATTTTCAAATAGAAATATTGAAATGTAAATAAGGTTATAAGTTCGAAACTCTGTTCCAAAAAAAAATACAATTTTTTCCTTCATATTTTAAACAATTTATTTTTATCAAAACTTCATAGAATTTTTAATTTTTATAAGAATTTTTTATATGCACATGCGTTGCACGTGCCATAACATCTCGTTTCAATAGTTCTAATCTACTGTAAGTACTTGGTCTGCATTAGGGATTTAAAACAGAATAATAATTTTGGTGGTTGCACGATGAATGTTATGATAAACAAACAAAAAAACTGAGATTCTACAATAATTGTTCTACCTTTCTATTGCTTTGACAATCTAACGTGTCACTAAAAAAAATAGGGAAAACAACAAGAAAAGGAATGTTTTGAATCTTTTGATGACAACTTAACAATAGCGTGATAATAGATTATTTGGCTACTCAATTGAGTTTTAGCATATAAGAAAATATATTAGCTGTGCATCAAATTGTACAACACAATAAAGTTGAGATAATACCACATATTACACAAATATCAAATATAAAAACACTTAATTCATAAATCTAACAAAGTATGAACCAAATAAATTTGTCATTCAATAATCAATATAATAAAATGTAGATCCTGCTGCTCAAATCATGCGTTCTATTTCCAAATTTCAACCTCTTTTGCTTTCTTCTTCCAAACCCCAAAATTTAAACCCATATCTATTTATTTGTTTTTCCTTTAAAATCCTGAGGTGGGCATGATTGCCCCTCTTAGGTCCAAAAAGGGCTCTGCCAATGCCGGACCTAAAGAGGTTTGGAGGGCGACCATTCCGAACCGTTTTCAAGTAACCCTAAACTGTATTGAAGTGTGCTATTTTACTTGCACAACTTTATACAAATACTATACATTTACATCAGTAAGACAATGCAATCTTGTGGCGAGACAACACAGTCTTCTGGTAGAAGATTAATGTTATTTGTAAGAAGTCCCAGGTTTAAATCATTCATATGTTACATTCTTGGTTTTTAAGTTATTTTTTATATTTTTTCTAAAAGGAACATTATACTTAACAAAAATGGACGTAGATAATTTGACTTTAGATGTTTTTTATCCAAAACAAACTTTAACTCAATGGTATTAGTAGAATAATCAATGTAAATTATATTATACTACACATGTTTTTACTTAAAATACAGCGGTTCAATTATAATTTCTGTCCTAGCCCAAAATCCAGGCAGTTCTGCCCATGAAACAAAGGTTTGGGGGTGGTTAAAATATATAGTTGCAGAAGAAAACAAATAATTTTAACACTATTTAATCAAAAAGCATTCATAAGGCTCTAATTCATGCATTATAAACTAAATGGAAATTTTTGCATGACAGTTTGGAAATACAGTAATACATATGGAATATCAATCATGTGTCTCCTAATTTGTTTATACTCCTTGTTGCTGCCCATGAAACAAAGGTTTGGGGTGGTATATAATATATAGTTGCAGAAGAAAACATGTAATTTTGATATTATTTAATGATACGGCATTCAAAATATTCTAATCTGTGAAATATAAAAACACCAAACTGAATTTTGCATGACAGATTGAAAATAGAGGGATATGTATGCTCGTTTTCTTCAAAAGACGTGGATGGCAGATGGATACAGAGCAATTGGAGACAAATGATTCCATCTCAATTTTGCTTATGCTCGTCGTCTCCAAAAGATATCGAATAAAAGCACGAATAAGCTGAAATTAGGGAGAAACAACCATCCGTACACCTTAGCCATGTCAAATCGTACTAAAAGATAACGGGAAAAAAAATTAGATTACTAGACACTGAACACTCCAAACTCAAAGCGAATTGTTGAACACTGAGAACTGTATCCTTGAGACAATAAATAATTTTCAAACAGAAATTTCTATCATGGTTATAAAAGCGGCAGGCATGCTAGCTAACAGGTGACTGCTTAGGACCTATTATAGGTAGAGCTAAGGAACATAGTAGCAATATTTCATTTTTTTTTCCAGAAAAACTCAATATAAAGTACTTGTGAATGTCCACGCTGTTAAAGAGATACTTTCATCAAAATAGAAATAAAAGAAAATGTAAGAAATTTGTTTCAAGGTAAATATGAATAAGAAGCTACAATGATAATTGTTATCCCGCCTTTTGGCAAAGCCGTGATACCAAGGAACTGATTGAAAACCAAGGATCACTCTTCCAGGATATCAAGCCTACACAGGTTCGCTATGGATATCGATGAATTTTGTCCGAGTCCAGATTGAGCTACAATTGATAGGACATGACAAGCAAAGCCATGAAGGACAGCGTTCCAAATTTCGAGTCAATCCGAGTTCATATGCACAAGTTATGATCGATTCAATCTGGAAGAGACGGCCTCGTCTTCGTATCCATCATCGAACTCAGGTTCGAATCGATCACGTTCGTATCGATCGGGGTTCCAGCGACTTTGTATCCATCGAAGTGCCTCAGTTCGTATCGATCAAGTTCGAATCCATCGGGAAGTCTCGGTTCGACTCGATCTCATTCGAATCCATCGGCTCCTCATTTGAATCCATCGGCTCCTCATTTGAATCCATTGGCATCTCCCTACTTCGTATCCATCAACAGGTGTTGTGCCTCGTAACGATTGGCCAGTGTCTCATTCGCATCCATCATAGAAGCCTTTCTTCGTATCCATCAGGCAGCTGTTGTTCGTATCCATCAGATCACCTTACTTCGTATCCATCAAAGGGCCCTGGTTCGCATCGATCGGCTTCGTATCCATTGAGAAGCTACGTGGATCGTACCCATTAAGGAAAGGCTTGTTCGTAACCATCGACCATCAGTAGTTCGTGTCCATCAATGACTGTTGTTCGAATCCGTGGGTGAAGCCTTATTCGAATCCATCAAGTCAACAAACTCGATACGAACAAGACGAGATTTATGGAGTCAACGCGGTCAACTCGGAGTAAAGACCGGATCGAGGCGAAGTATGCATGCAACATCATCACGAGACCATGTGAGGTGATCGAGTCGAAGGGATCGATTCGAAGTGATGGATTCGAACCAAACAGCCACCGAAGGAGTCTATTTCGTATCGACTATTTCTCCCAATCCATTGATCCAAATGCTATGAAATTTTCACAGACGATTACCTACATGCCAAGGAGTGTTCCCACCAAATTTCAGCTTGATTGGACATCATCTTGATCAATACGAAATGAATTCGTATCGATCACAGATCAAGTCGAAACTTCCTGAGATTAGTCGTGTGGGCCCCCTCACGTGCCAGAACGAGTCTTTTGAAATTTGGGCGAAGTCCCAGCTTCCTACGCCTATAAATAGAGCCGCAGAGCCTACAGAAGAGGGATCTTTTGACTCTCAAGCGCCCAGACTCTGCCGGATCGAGATCTCCATCATTCTACTACTGTTGATTTCGAATTTCTAGTTGTTTGCTGTACTCGCTTGTAATCATTGAAAGAGAATCAATAAAGCAACAAAAAACTTCATAGTGGACGTAGGCAATACGCCGAACCACTCTAAATTGCTTGTCTGTGCATTTACTTTCTTACTGCTTGGAGTTTTTGTTAGATAATCCTAATTTTTTAATTTATACTCTTCATTATTATCTCTTCAAAAACTTTCCAAGAGTGTAGTGACCAATTTTGGTGCAAAGACTTTGGTGCTTTCACTGAGAAAACCCAGATTTTCTCCTGCTCGTTGGATCTTGTCATCGATGTCGGATTGCATAAATCTAAAAGAGAGATCCAGATTCCAAGTCCAGATTCCTTCCCTTCTATTCAGATTTGCATAAAGTCTAAGAAAGGAATTCAACCTTCAAGATGGTTAGCACAAGGACCACCTCTAATGCTGTCAATCAAGAAGACCAGGATAGACAGAATCTTGCGCCACTACCTCCCTCTAACCAAGACGTTATTGGACACTCGGAACCATCAGGTCCGGTTACCCGACAAGAGTTTCAGCTGCTGCTTCAAGAGCTGACCCAAAGTCGGCAACAACTAACAGAACAGCTACGCGTCAATGCCGAGCAAACCAACCAACTGAATCGCCAGAAGCGAAGGAGATCCAGGAGAGATCGTGCTTCTCGCTCCTCCAGCGGAAGTTCTTCCTCTTCTGATTATCATCATCGATCTCCACGACCCCGACTGGATGGGAGTCACATACAAGCTGCTGGATATCAACCGGCAATGACTGTTGGACAACTGAGAGTTGGCCCATCGGCCAGTTTCCAGATCGGGCCCTCCTCCCGGGGGGTACCGCTCCTCACTACACCACAGAATATCGCGCCACTAACGTCGCGGTTGAACCATGAGTCGATGCCCAAAATCAGTCGAACCTGAACCATCGTCATCATGGACGTACTCATGAACCATACGTCCCGGAAGACTATGAGCCAAGAAGGCAAGATGTGGTCCGTCGACAGCATCCGGTCCAACCCCAGAATGTGGGATTCAATCACACTCCGGCGCAAGCCGCACAGAACGTACAAATGCCGGATCTCCCGACCATGATACGTCAGATGATCCGTGAGAGCCAGGGTCTCACAAATGACGATTGGGGAATTTTCCGAAGTCGCACTCCTTTTACGGACGATATTCTTACTGCTGAACCCCCTCGGCGATTCGGGATGCCGACTCTACCCATGTACGAGGGAAACTCCGACCCCAACCAACATATTCTGAAATATGAATGGTCGACGAGCGCTGCCAGAGCTGACGATGCAGTGAAGTGTCGTAGTTTCCTCATCTCCTTAGGGGGCATCGCTACCATGTGGTTCACTCGATTGCCACCTCGATCCATTTCCTCCTTTGACCGACCAGTTGGCCACAAAATTTGTTGAGCAGTTCCGCAGGCACGTCGCAAGACCAAAAGATGTCAACACTCTATCTAGCGTCACGCAAGCTCCTGGAGAGACGCTCAGACACTACTTAGAGAGATTCCATGCTGCATGTGCGGAAATCAGCAATCCGAACGATAACTCCATCCTTATGGCGTTGACTAGGGGGATTGACCCTGATTCTGAGTTTGGCAACTGGTTGGCTGGAAAACCACCTGCACCATTGGACCGTTTCCACGACAAGGCGGCTAAATTCCTGAGAAGGGAAGATGCGAAATAGTCTAGGAAGCAGACTGATGCAGGGCCAAGCACGGAAGGAATCCAAAGCAATGTCGCAATCAAACAGTCCGGTGAGAGCTCTGAGAAAGTTCAGTTGAACGTTAAAAACAAACAAGCTCAGCGGGAAGAGAGCGTGAATCAAAATAGAAAACGAGATCAAAATCGTGGCCCACCGCGCAAGAATCCTATGTTTGACAATTACACTCATTTGAATACATCACTGGAGAACTTGTATTTACAAACCTGTAATACAATGCAATACAAAAAATCTGCTCCAAAACCGTCGTCAGAGAGGCAAATCCAGACGGAAAATTTTTGCAGGTTCCATGAAAGCTACGGGCACAATACGAATGAATGTCGTCACTTGCAAGATATCGTAGAAAAATTGATCAAAGAAAGGAAGCTGGAACAGTTTGTGCGGACGCCGCAGCCTGGAGGAGCGGACCCATCAAATCAAAATAATGAACCCGATCTACCGAGACAGGAAGACTCAACCCGTCCCGGTGGGAGATTGGTGATAAACGCCGTCAGTGGCGGACCCACTTTATCAGGAGCCTGGAACGACGAAGATCTTCGTCACTGTTACACATGACAGGCTCTATCTAGTCTATGAATACTTTGCAATTTTCTTTGCATTCTGAAGTTTGAATTTGTAATAAGGCACTGACTTTGTCATATTTTTCCGTTCCAGCAATAAATTACTATCTCTTCAAGCTAGAGTTGTGATTCACCGAATGTGACGTTCAACAATCACGATGCACGAAAAGCTAAGTTCTATCGCACGATGGAATTTATTCAAATAGCGAGTGACTGTGATACGACCGGCCACTCACTAAGTGAAACCTCAGCTCGAGGGCAAGCCATCACATCAAAGGCTGAACTGGACCGACACACGACAGTCCTATCACTAACTCAACTTTCTCAAAGTGCGAATTGGAGTATAAACCTCAACTCTAGCTTCCCAGAGTGCGAACCGGAATATAAAGACTAACTCCACTTTCCCAGAGTGCGAATTGGAGTATAAATATCAACTCTAGGTTCTCAGAGTGCGAACCGGAGTATAAACACTAACTCCACTTTCGCAGAGTGCGAATTGGAGTATAAACCTCAACTCTAGGTTCTTAGAGTGTGAACCGGAGTATAAACCCTAACTCCACTTTCCCAGAACGGAACTGGAGTATAAACATCAACTCTAGGTCCCCAGAGTGCGGACGGGAGTATAAAAACTAACTCCAAATTCGCAGAGTGTGAATTGGAGTATAAACATCAACTTTATCCAGAGTGCGAACCGGAGTATAAACACTAATTCCAAGTTCCTAGAGCGTGAGTTGGAGTATAAACATATAAATGCGGTTCCGGAGAGGGTGGACCCGTCCGCCTAACGACTTCGACCGTATCCTAACCAAGTTTGAGAAGGATGGACCCGTCCGTCTAACGACCTCGCTTGTTAACTCGGGGTGGATGTGATCCGACCATCCACGATCCCGATAAATCCATCGTTCTCAGAGTGTGAACGAATTCCTAAAAAGCTCAAACAGATGTGACTGACCATCTGTCGGCTAACTCCAAATTCGCAGAGCGTGAATTGGAGTATAAACATCAATTCCAGGTTTCCGGAGCGCGAACCGAAATACAAGCGCTAACTCCAAGTTCTCAGAGCGTGAATTAGAGTATAAATATCAATTCCAGGTTCCCGGAGAGCGAACCGAAACATAAATGCTAACTCCAAGTTCTCAGAGCGTGAATTGGAGTATAAATATCAATTCCAGGTTCCCGGAGTGCGAACTGAAACATCAACACTAACTCCAAGTTCCCAAAGCGTGAATTGGAGTATAAATATCAATCCCAGGTTCGCGGAGTGCGAACCGAAGTATACATGCTGACTCCAAATTCTCAGAGTGTGAATTAGAGTACAAATACCAAGTCAAAGTTCCTGAAGTGCGAACTGTGTTACAAACATCGATAACTCTCGAATTCTCAGAGCGCGAACCAGATTATCGATCACAAATTATCCTAAGTCCCCGGAGTGTGGACATGTGCTCAAGATTTGCAATAGGTGCGATCGACCACCGAAATACAAATGTCGTTTCCCGGAACTGGGGGCAAAAAGCTCAAGTGTTAATCACTAACCGAATACAATGTCCAAAATTCAACTCATTCATCAATCACGACGTGTGATCAAGATTTTCAGACTTGGCAAATAAAACAGACTCAACTTGAAGGTAGAAACACCACAAGTACACTAGGCTGAAAGTCGAGTACTACAAATACTTAAGCACGAAAGAAATGAGAGTTGAAGCAAAGAAACTAAATGTCATTTCAACTAACTGTATATGAACATTCATGTACAAGTTATTCCAAAAAATTCCTACTAGCAGGGGACCGAGCCTGCATCTATACATGGCCTATGAAAGAAAAATAAAAACAACTCGATATTCCTTTCTTCGCTTAGGATTTCTTGGAAGACCCGAACTATCTCCTTGAAACGTTCAGCTTCGGGTCGCTGGATTGTGGCTGAAAAGAAAAAGAGATGTGAGTTCGACTTCATCGACATCAGTTTTATCAACTTCCCGAGAAGATAGCAATACTCACGTCTAAATAGCCATCGCCTAGCAAATCTTGGGGGCATCTAACATAAAACCACTCCGTCTTGAAGTAGCTCAGTCTAGTCCAAGCCCCTGTGACCACCTGACAGTTCCTTACCGCTTCCAAGAATGTGAAAGATGGACTATCAGTCCGACTCTTGAAGTTAAACAAGTATTTGATCTCAATCGGGAATGGCGGTCGATAGAGATACTCCATAGATGCAATGAACAAGCTATTGAGCGAGGCATATCCGTTCGGATGTAGCTGAGAGGGGGCGATCCCCAAAACTGACAAATACTTCTCTCATATACTGGTTAAACGGAGGGAGTGTCCCAGCTGCGCACGCATGACGATTGAATGCGGTGTATCCCTCCCGAGGATTGTGCGGTCTGTCGCTTGGTCCTGGCAATAATACGTCGTCCATAGACAGGCCATGCCTTAAGCATATTCTTCCTAACATGTCTTCCGAAATGTTGGACGGAACAGAGTCAGATGGGTTACTAATGAAAGATGCGTCGGGTAGCTCGTCCGGAGCTGGATCGATAACTTCAACCTCAATCTCCGATACTTCAAGCACGGGAGGGCCTGAACTTTGAGTTTCTTGCGGCTGCGAACTTGAAATTTTCATAACTAGCTAACTCACGAAAAATCATCATTAGACGATAAAGAGTTCGTGCATTCCCCAGTGTAAAGTGTGTGAACGTGTTGTGCAGTGCAGTGCTGTGCATTACTTGAGCAAATTCTACGAAATAAACTGGAATGTGTGAACGACAAAACTCTGAAAATCAGACCGAAAATGACCGTCATCGCTGACCGTCACAACCGTGCCATCCAGATGCTAACGACCGATTCAAGTCGAAGTTCGTTATCATTTTGTTAAGTTACGGTTCCATCGGCGAGCTTCGAAAGGTAGTCCAATATACATTTTTGCGATCAAGTTCAGTCGTGCAAGGCAGAAGCTCGTCGGAGTCGAATGTTTTAATGCGCAAAAGTTCTCTAAGTTCGTCTAATTTCAACTTGGAATCGATCGCCGCAGTTCAAATTCATATCGAGTCAGAGATGCATCATTTTTCGTATCGACCATGTTCGAATCGATACATTTGTATCGATCAGATTCGGCTCGATACATTTCGAATCGATCGATAACAAAGGCTCGGGCCCGTATTGATGCGTTTCGTATCGATCGGTTTCGACTCGATACGCTTTGTATCGATCAGGTTCGAGCCGACACGGTTCGTATCGATCGTGGGAGTAAGAACTTCGTATCGATCATACGAGCCAAGTATTCGCATCGATCATTCCAGATCGACACGAGCTCCGACCATCTTCGATCGATGCGAACCTCTTCGTCCCACTTAATTTTTCAATCAATCGGGCATCGATACGAAGTCAAATACTCTGGGTCGATTCGAACTCTCCTATTCCAGATCGACACAAAACAGAGGTAAAGTGATTCCTCCACACCTCCTTCTCCAAAGGGCCTCAACTCCGTGGCCATGCTCCATCCACAATCTTGCTCTCACTCGTCCGGAACTCAAATTCATCAAAACCGGTCGTAAGAGCAAGAAGGATGGTTGAGATTTCGAGTTTCATCATTCTTAACGTGATTCTACCCATTAATTACCTGATTTAATGATTATGCTCAAAGGATCAAAGGTTTGGTTCGATTCGAAGGCAAACGCAGTTCTTTCTCTCGGTTTATCTATCGATACGAAGTTAAAGACAGAAAGCGACAGTGGAAAGTAGAAAGTGAAAAAATGCCAAAGTCCAAGATATTTATATGGAGCCTAAGGAGAGACTGAGCCGTTTCGCCTCTCAGTCAACGTGACCGGTCGCAACCGGTCAAATAATGGATCGATGCGAATGCTCCTTTCGAATCCATCGGACTTTGCCTTCATCAAGGCGAAGTTACCGCCGGACTTCATCGATTCGAAGTACACAAGGAAGGCTGCACTAAAGGCATTGAACTCCATCGATTCGAAGTGTCTATTTTACAACCGTCGACTCGCAACAGTGCAGGTTTATCGATACGAACGTTGTTTTCGTATCCATCAAAACTCATCGATACGAACGATCATTTCGTATCCATCAATAAAAACTGCGCCAATGTAGAAAACTGCAGTTCAACCTTTTACATCGATTGAGGAGAGGATCGATACAAGAGGATAATCAGAAACAACCATCAAGCGTTGTTTCAACTCGAATTTCAAATCGGTTCAGAAGAGGATCAACACGAAATTCGATATAGAAAACAAACGACAAACTAAGTCAAGTTAACATATATGCATATATGTCGGACTAACATTCGATTTTCAACATTCACAGAGATCGAATACTCGTCTCATTACGATTACTCATTACGATTACGACGACAAACGGCTAATCACTATCACACAGCAGCCAGTTATAGCAATACAGAGTACAACTTTCAACAAGAAAATTTGATGACTGTTCAGAGAGAAACTGCAGCTTTTTAAAGCACGTCATGTTTCCATAAGACGTACTTTGGGGGGCAAATATTATCCCGCCTTTTGGCAAGGCCGTGATACCAAGGAACTGATTGAAAATCAAGAATCACTCTTCCTGGATATCAAGCCTATACAGGTTGCTATGGATATCGATGAATTTTGTCCGAGTCCAGATTGAGCTACAATTGATAGGACATGATAAGCAAAGCCATGAAGGCCAGCGTTTCAAATTTCGAGTCAATCCGAATTCATATGCACAAGTTATGATCGATTCAATCTGAAAGAGACGGCCTCGTCTTCGTATCCATCATCGAACTCAGGTTCAAATCGATCACGTTCGTATCGATCGAGGTTCCAGCGACTTCGTATCCATCGAAGTGTCTCAGTTCGTATCGATCAAGTTCGAATCCATCGAGAATGCCTCGGTTCGACTCGATCTCATTCGAATCCATCGGCTCCTCATTCGAATCCATTGGCATCTCCCTACTTCGTATCCATCAACAGGTGTTGTGCCTCATAACGATTGGCCAGTGTCTCCTTCACATCCATCATAGAAGCCTTTCTTCATATCCATCAGGCAGCTATTGTTCGTATCCATCAGATCACCTTACTTCGTATCCATTAAAGGGCTCCGGTTCGCATCGATCGGCTTCGTATCCATTGAGAAGCTACGTGGATCGTATCCATCAAGGAAAGGCTTGTTCATAACCATCGACCATCAGTAGTTCGTGTCCATCAATGACTGTTGTTCGAATCCGTGGGTGAGGCCTTATTCGAATCCATCAAGTCAACAAACCTGGATGACGTGTCATCCCTCGATACGAACAAGGCGAGAATTATGGAGTCGACGCGGTCAAATCAGAGTAAAGACCGGATCGAGGTGAAGTATGTGTGTCATGTCATCACGAGACCACGTGAGGTGATCAAGTCGAAGGGATCGATTCGAAGTGATGGATTCGAACCAAACAGCCACCGAAGGAGTCTATTTCGTATCGACTATTTCTCCCAATCCACTGATCCAAATGCTATGAAATTTTCACAGACGATTATCTACATGCCAAGAAGTGTTCCCACCAAATTTCAGCTTGATTGGACATCATCTTGATCGATACGAAATGAATTCGTATCGATCACAGATCAAGTCGAAACTTCCTGGGATTGGTCGTGTGGGCCCCCTCACGTGCCAGAACGAGTCTCCTGAAATTTGGACTAAGTCTCAACCTCCTACGCCTATAAATAAAGCCTCAGAGCCTACAGAAGAGGGATCTTTTGACTCTCAAGCGTCCAGACTCTACCGGATCGAGATCTCCATCATTCTAGTACTGTTGATTTCGAATTTCCAGTTGTAACTTGTTGTTGTTTGCTGTACTCGCTTGTAATCATTGAAAGAGAATCAATAAAGCTACAAAAAACTTCATAGTGGACGTAGGCAATACGCCGAACCACTCTAAATTGCTTGTCTGTGCATTTACTTTCTTACTGCTCGGAGTTTTTGTTAGATAATCCTCATTTTTAATTTATACTCTTCATTATTATCTCTTCAAAAACTTCCGAAGAGTGTTGTGACCAATTTTGGTGCAAACAATAATGATATGGCAAAAGATAAGATATGCTTCACAAAACTGCAACATGCATATATATAAATGTGTGTGTGTAAGCGCGCATGTGTGTGTATAAAGGTAAGGATCCGCTACACCCCTCTTTCATTACACCTCATTTTACACCCATATTGTTTTTAGTGTTAAACTATTTGAAATTAAATGAAACTTCTAGAATGTTAAATCTACACTATGAACATCATATCCATAAAAAATGATATGATTTCGAAACTTATAACATGTTCAAAAAATTTCAAAACGGTACAACCATTAAAAGGTATATTATAACCGCCAATTTGATATATTATTTTAAATATGTTAAAAAATTTGTGAAGATGATCTGAGGTATGTGAGTAACATGTCTATTCGTTGGATTTTGAATTGTGTAGCTCGAAAAATTATAGGAGCGTAGAAGATGTATAGCGAAAATGGGTGTGTCGGAATCCTTCCACATTTATCATATGATACACACACATATGGTATATAAGGTAGAAGCAGTAGGCCAGTGGTGGCAAATCAATCGAAGAAAGAATTAGAATTGACGTGCTTCATAAACAGAAGTTCCACTTTTCAAACACAAACCAATGCATTATGTGTTGAATGTTTCAATATAAACTGTAGTATGTTCATGCTTTCAGGTAAAAGTGGCTTTACCTTTATTATTGCAACATATGGCTTTTCGTCCTCTGAAGCTGGAGTTAATAGCACAGGATCTTCCTGAAAACAATAGTGAAAATGCACTAAATCAAAGAATAAAAGATCCAAAAAATACCACTTGCTTCATCGTACTTGGTAAAATATATCAAACAAAGGCTCAGTTTTTAGCAACGACTCTTAAATATTGGAGAAACGGGCAAATGGCCAGATAACAGATCCAAAGAAGAAACATGTAAAGTCAAACTTAGAGAAGAAAAGAGTGGATATGTGTGCCATTAGAAAATAGAAATCAGAAACACTTCAGCTTATGACTGAATGATACTATGTATAGTTATAAAAAGTTGTCTAGAGTAGAGCATATCTAACTACAAGAAAGAGAATCAACATCAACAAAATACCAGTAGAGCAATTCATTTAAGAAATAATGCATGCAAATGCAGTACTAATTTCAAATACCTCCTTATCATATCAATTAACACTTGGTTGTTTATTTCCATCTTCCCTTCCTTTTAAAATCATGGACAAAAGAGTAAACTTATATCAGTAGCGTAGCATATCCTACAATAGAGTACATGCTTATATACCACAAATGTAAAATGCTTTTTCCACACACACACACACAGAGAGAATCTGGAATTTCAAGGGGACCTATTTGATTACAGGAATACCACCATAGCATTGCTAATAATTATCAATTAACCCCTTATTACAGGGTTTCAATATCAAAGAAGAGTGGTGGCAATGGAGGCATGAGTAGTGGAGCAAAAGGACTGAGAGGGAAGAGATGCTACAACACAATGCTCACTGTCCACTCGAATAAGCTATTTCAGTTCAAATTGCTTTCAATATTAAATATGTCCGCAAGATAAGTTGCTACTCAGACAAAAGATATAAATCAAAACACAAAATGACTTCTATTTACCACCTATATAGATTAGACGGTGTTCCAGCAATTAACCCAAAACCTATCAATTTGATTAAAAAAATTACGTACAAGCTCATAGACGTTGCCTTCGTATTCAAAAGAAGAATAATGATTCCTCTTCTTCTTCCCTTTTCCAGATGCTCTTATTGGATCTCCAATTGGACTCGCCTGTGCTTCCTCGTCCGCATTCAATTTTTCCTTTACTTCCTCGTCTTCCTCCGTATAATCTTCATCTTCTTCTATTGTCGTTTTCTTCCTTTTATTACCATTACTTGGAGATTTCGGTGGCTTTTTTGGGGCGTTTTCTTCCTCTGCACTATTCTCTTCAACAATCTTTTCATTCTTTGAAATCGTCTTCTTTGATGGTTTTTTCTTGATTTCTTCTTCTTCGGAATCGTCCTCTTCTTCTACCTTTCTATTTTTGGAAGCAATCCTTTTTGACAGGGGTTTCTTACTTTTTTCCTCCTCTTCAGATCCGGACTCGCCATCTTCATCTTCAGCGAAATTTTTATTTTTGGGACTCGTACTCTTTTTCGGCGTTAGCTTTATTATTTCTTCTTCCTCTGAGTCGGAAGCCTCCTCGATTGCCTTTTTGTTCCTCTTGCTGATGGTGTTTCCGCAATTTTTTGAAATTTTAGACGACTTCCGTGCAATTTGCACTTCTTCATCTTCTTCTTCGCTTGTAGAGATTTGAAAAAGCCGTCGTTTTCTCGGCATATTTTCTATAAATTAAAAGTCACTGATGCTGCTACCTGCTATTTAACTTGAAGAGTTATGGTTGGAACCACAGCGAAGGATTTGTAGAAATTGAAAGCGGAGGACGAATGAATGAGCCAACGTGGATGATTGTTCTGATCAAGCTAGCATTCGCTAGAACACTGATCGTTGAATCTATATGTGCTTTTGTAGTTGTCTACCTTCCATACAGTAATAAATAATAATTAATTTCAAGAATAAAAAAATATAATAGGGAATTGGATGTATCTACTTGTCAAGATTATTACTTGACATATTAAAACGAAATAATTAGATAGTTGTTTCTCAATTTTCATTTCATTCTATATTCCACTAAAAATAAAAGATGGTTGGGATCTTTGCAAGAAAAGATCAAAACTAAAAACCAAGAGAACTAGAAACGTTAAGTTAATCCATTAAGAAAGCTACGTGAATAATATATTTTCTAATCTCGTTCATATAATATCCTAACTTTATACTCATATTACCAAAGAGTATTTTAATAATCTCCATCTCTATTATTAATAATGAGAATTTCATTAATAGAATTCACTCATATCTTTTTGAATTTCCTAAAATACCATTTACATCTCCATAGTGGCCAAAATTATTTCTCTTTCAATTTGCATGTCATCTGTTCATGGGCCGTATTATTAAACTTCACGATCATCTCAACTCAATTAGATATTTTTGAAACAACTTATTTCTTCATCCCTTAGCTTATATACAACAACAATTAATGTATTTTTGACGATGTGATACAAATTAAAACAATTAGAATGTGTTTTATATATTACAACTACTTTCATATCCTTCTTATCTTTTATTATTTAATTATTTAAATACAAAATCAGGGACCAGCATTGCTGGTAGCACTATTTTCCTTCATTTCAGAATCATCGAAAACAAATTCATCCGATGATTCGATAACCATCGCCCAGATTTTCATCAAATAATTTGTAAATCCTCCTCCAACTCATATCCGGTGTATCAATGTCTTTTGGATGATCTCTCGACTATCATATTAAGTTTGTTTGCAGTCACTACGTTCATATTTGACAACTCGATTGGTTTTCAGCTAAATACTATTTTCAGTAGGTTTAGTTATTGAAGTCATTGTTAAAGGCCGCATCCTATTTTGTATAGAATCGTTAATTTACTTCTGTTTCTACATGGTTTATGTACCCTTTATTGTTTAGAGGGAAGGCTGGCAAACCTTTTCATGCAATTGCTATGCTTCAAGTGGTTTGATATATCACATTTGTTGTTTTGTTTATTTTTCCTTTTAGCTTTTTTATGCCACAAGTTACTCTGTATTTACCTGTAGATAATTCTTTTATGTTACTCCAATAAGAAAGTAAGCATGTTCATTTTTGTGATATTGAACTCTGCTTTTCAATTATTGCACTCGCTTAGGTACACTAGTAGCCATTCCACTTTTATGCAGGGAAGCTAAAGAGCTATCAAATCTACCTTATATTGTCTTTCCTTACTTTTAAGTACGCCAACTTCTGCATGGGTTTCGAAGAAAATTAGGAATTTGCTTAACCGTTTGACTGTGTGGAAATTACTTTCTATTGAAGTTTCTACTTTTTCGTTGTATTATTTTGTGTATCACAGACAACTGATTGGTTTTATTGGTATTATAGGTTGGAGAACCGATGCACATGTCTTAAGTGTAAGTGAATAAAAGAAACGTTCGACTTATTTTTACGAATGAAGGGAAGGTAGGAAGAAATAACTTGTCATCATAGTTGTCAAATATCAGTAATCAACGTTCACCGTAACTATTTAATGTTCATTGGTTTGTCCAGTGACTTTGTAATAATAAACTTACAAGGAAAATTGACATAACACACATTTTACAAAGTCCTCTCAACGTATACTACTTGCTTTAGTTGTAAACATTACAACTAAATTTTTCAAGACAATGGTTACTTTGTTCGCAATAATGCTCGGCTAATGACATTATTATGTTTAACTACTTTCTTTATGTCGCAATGTTTAGGTATTAATGGAAAAATATCAAACACCATTGTTGATTATTTTAGATTAAATAATTATTAACCTATGTTGCAATTGGCTATTAATAAACGTTACTGTCGATCGGTATAATTTTTGTTTTGTTTCTTTCTTTCTTGATGTTTAATTGTGGGTTTCTGCCTAAAAGCGTTCTATATTTATAGCATGCTACAAACTCACGAGCAATAGTGTTGGTGAAGTATGATGGTATCATGAACATGCCTAAACATATAAAATAAGAAAATAAAAGTAAAACATAGCAAATAGGATTTGAAGATGCCTCCACCAATTTTGTAAATGCATATGCTATTAATGATGTTCCATTTTATTATTTTCTTAATTACAAGTCAAACAAATTTTCTTATTTTTCTACTCTCCCATTCCATGTATTTTTATCAATGTAACCTAAATATTTGATATATCATGGATCCGGGACACATCACATTCTGTTTACTGCTTATGTTATGTATATTTGTTAATCTAGTCGGAGACAATAAATGAAATAGGACCAAAGTGGCATCAAAGGGCTTCCAAATAACAAAATATTGTTTATGTTTTATTTAATCCAAATGATGCTTAACAAATCATGCTTAAGAGCATTGTCAATGTGTTTGCATCAAAAAATCAAAAAAAAAATCAAAAATGAGGTATAACACACAAAATTTATGGTTGTTCAGCTAAAATCAATAGGCTACATCCACTATTAGCTTTGTTACTTATTTCTACTTTCTTTTACAACAATAATTTTACAACTCGGTTACTTACAACTCAAGTAAGGATCTAACAGAGTGCCGAGGTAAAATCTGCTATTTCAGATTTCAAAAAAAAAATCTATTTTATAATTAATCCTTCTTCTATTTATAAACAAATATCAACGAAGTAAACTCTAAATTTTTCTCTCCATGTTCGGTTGGAGGTTATAGAGAAAGAACGTGGTCAGATCATAATTCCAATGTCAACTGGGTACTAAGTTGTGCTTCACAACTCGAGGCCGAGTTGTGACACATTCAAACTTTGTGCGCATTATTTTATCTTCAATCCTTGGTTAAGTAATTGGCATCTCATCAGCTAACCACACGGCTCGGTATAAAGTCATGGGTTCCAAGTCGGCACAATGAGTTTATTATTTTATTTACTGAATTCTTCCTATTTCCGACTACCAATAACATCTCGTTTATTGAATATAGTATATCTAATTAATTATGAATTTGGGTGCATATTCATTAAGGAAGTGTTTACTATATCTGTAAACAAAACTTTGTACATGCTTCAAATTTTTTTTACAAAGTGCATTGTTGGATTAATACATGTGCATTGTGATTAGATGCAGGTCCATCTGGACGTGCTTATATACTCGTATAGAGAATAAGGCTATAAGGGGCTTACATATATGAACATTCCTCTGGACTAACACATGTACATATATCTAATCATATAACAAAACTTATTCAACCTTGGCATTAACAATTTTGTCCACTTAGGCGTCAATACTTCGTTTTGGCAAGATTGTTGGTTATCTCCAATCCCACTTAGAGTGGAGTTCAAAGAGCTTTTCAACATTTGTAACTTCAAAAATGCATTAATCCTTAAGGTGTTCAACTCCCAACTCGACTTCCCTTGGGACTTTACTTTCAACCGAACCTTTGAAGGCATCTCCTTGTTCTAATTTGGCTCACTTTGTGCTAATCTCGAGCCCTACAACCTAATTAATGAAAGTGATTCCAAGAACTGGTGCCAGGACAAGAGCAATATCTACTCCTCTAAATCAATGTATAATTGTTAATGAATTTCTTCGTTAACCCCAAAAGGTGCAAGGAAGAGAACCTTGTCTAATGAAAGAATTTGAAGAGCTTGGATTTAATCTCAATGAGTGTTAGCAAAAAATGACACTTGGTTAAGTTAAGATTTAAGAGGAGTAGACAAGTAGGCTTGGGTCCATGTAGGAGTCATATGCATCGTCATTTGAAGTTATATATACTCGAAGTTGATCCATGTAGACAATTCTATGTAAAAATAGAAATTAAGAATACAAGTACCTTTGGAATTCGAAACAAACTATGATTAAGAAATCACAAGTGCTTTGGAATTCAAAAGTAAGTCATAATTTAAGAAGTCATATTATTATTCCATATAATGTTGAACGTACAAAGTCCTATGTGTATCAGCCCTCTTAATGCTAAAATCTCCAAATCAATTTGGGTTACAGAGTTCAAAATGTGAAAGAATGAGAAAAGATTTGGTCGCCCCTTCTTCTAAGTCCTTAGATCTGTATTTATAGGGGTTGAAGTGCGGTACAACATGTTGGTTTTGGCATTCATGATTCTCAACATCGCCAATGTCATATGGCGCTAATCCTTGTCCAATGATGACTTTGACATTCTTGGATGCATAATGGGGCTTTAGCATTGCCCCTTAATGGAGGCATGGCTCTTGTTATGATGATCAACATCCTTTATTAGTAGGTGGTGATATCAGCTTAGATCGATGTGAGCATGAAGCATCATCAATAAGGAGCCGCATCAATATGGAGCAACACTGAGAAGGAGTGACATCGATAGCTTCTGTGGATATTGACGATTTTCGACTTCAACATCGCATATATAGATGTGCGGTGTCTTCTAAGAGTTGATGAAATACGACATCAACAAGATGCGGCATTGATTGTCAACGGTATCAATAATAAGCATCCTTGATTCGGTACTAGTGGATTGTATCGGTAATAAGATGACTTCGATAGCAATGACATGTGACATCAGTGCATAGCGGCCTTAATAATATATGGCATCAATTATGAGCAGTATTGATAAAGTGCGGTATTGTTGAGTTATGTCATCCATTTTATCTCCATAGATGAACGGTGGCATTGATAGAATATGACATTGATTATCTTCATCGTCATTGCTTCTTAGCTGATTCCATCCGGCATTATTTAGAGACATAAAAGACCCAGCATTAATCATCCGACTTTATAGATAGTATGTGGCATTATTTGCGTTCAGTGTCTTTGGCTTTATAAGCGACATTGTATATGATCTTTTATTCATGAGATATGACATTATATGCCTCCAATTCCACATTCATACTTTTGGCATTGGCTCACCTTCGTCCCTTCGGCATTAACTACTGATGCGTTGTTATATCTATGTCGCATATCTTCGAAGGTAATTATTGGAGTAACAATAACTTTTTGAATTTCTTGAGAACTAAGCAAAACGTTTTCAAACATATTTGTAATAACCCAATTTTGAAATGTGCCTGAAATTAAATATCAAAATAAATTTAAATTTGATTTTTTTAAGAATAGATTTGGGGTTTTATTCCTTTTATTCTTAAATTTATTTAAAATGGAGATTTTCTATTTTTTCAGAAAATGAATGAAATAATTTAATTACTGAAATTATAGAATTTAAGTTGCAAAGAAAACAATTGGTTGGTTTAAATCTTTTATTTTAAATAAAGGATTATTTGGAGTTTAATAGATTTTTCTTAAAAATGATAGATTGGGGTTTAAATGCAGTAATGAAGTTATTTAGTCAATTGGGCTATGATTTTATTTTACACAAAGTCTTGTTGTATGAAAGCATTCATTGGTTGGAAATTAAAATAAATAGGTATTTAAATTCTTTTCTATTGTCAATTATTGCTAAGGGAAAGGTGAGTAATCCTCACAGGATAATTTAAATTAATTTGTATGTCGATGATTGAATTATTGATAATGTTTGGTTGATGTTTTATTGCTTTTTATTACTATAAAATAGATATAGGATTATGATAAAAATATGTTAAATTTACATCTCAAATTCAACTACCATAAACATCAATCTTCAATCATTCTGTTAGTATGTTGTTGGATGGCTTATGTGCAAGTATGTGTAGAGGATAGGATAAAAATCCCAAAACCCAGGTCATTGGAAGGCAAAATCACAAAGGATTGAAGTGCTGCCTGGAGTAGGCGAAATAGCAGAGGAAAGAAGTGCTGCTTGGAGCAACAATGCTCCAGGCATCACGCATCGATTGATCGTTGCACAATGACTGGTTGATCGGTCGAGGACTTGGAGCATTGTTGCCTCGGGCAATTGTTCACCCCCATATGCTCTTGTGTCTTGCATGGCATGTTTCCTTTATATGTTTCGTATTTATTGTTTCTGAGCTTTGCTTTGTCGAAATTCTACTGCCCATTTTCAGATTCTTGGGTTTTCATTTCCTTGGTTTGTATTGGATTTTTGGCATTGTTAAATCATGGAATTTTATTCTGTGAACTTGGAGGAAATTTTTTAGTATATATATATAAATAATATTAAATTAATATAATTTGAAGAATATATTTGTAGAAAATTATATTATATGATATATATTTTGAATATCGATTTTATGAATTCCATGAATTCTCCTATAATAATATTTGAGAATACAAATTAGTATATGATATAAATTATTTAATATTAATAATTTAAAAGCAAAGAAATGATATTTCAAGGCTATATTTAAATGGGAAGAATTTTCCATCTTATAAATATAGTCAATAAACGTTTTTGACTAATTTCTAGAAAAAAAAGTAATTTCATATAAGATATTGCTTCTATGAAATGAGAATTTTAATAATCAATTTAATAGTAGCAGTGGTATGGAACATTAATATCACTATATTGGTTAGTTCTTTAACTTGTTTGATAGATTATTTTATGGAGTGGAATTTACTATCTTATAGTAAATACTCAAGAGTCACTAAGTGATTATAGAACATCAAGCGAATCTTGAGTATTTAATAATAGAAAGTATATAACACTTCTGGGATGTGGTGACTTCTTTTAGGCTTGTTCATCGACGTGTTTTCATGTACGTCTATGCATATTGGCTGGTTTTCGGACTTGTTTTCGACGTACTCATATGTATGCCTGTTATAATGACATTAGGCTCATGACTCATCTTATTTTAGCATACATCTATGTATGGGCAACATTAGGCTCGTCTTATCTTTGCACGCATCTAAGCATGAATGGTGACACTAGGCTTGTCTTGATAACTTGTTTTTATGTAGGTACTCTGATTTATGATATGCTTTGTGAGATTTTTATTACCATATTTTCAGATTGCTTTTGATAAGAAATTTATTGATTTATGACATAGTAATTTGATAAATGGTATACTTGTTTAGTCTAGACTAGCTTTCATGCCTATCTTTGATTTTGACTTGCTTTCATGCTTGCCTTTGATTTTGACTTGTTTTGATGCTTATCTTGTAGGCTCTACTTGCTTTTATGCATATCTTTTGGATTTCACTTGCTTTCATGCAAATTTAAGGTTATGATTGTGAGATATTTTGATTCATCTTAGTTTGATGATGAATTAATTTGGTTAAGCCATTATTAAATTAATTTTTTGCTTATTATAGAATTATGGCTACAATATCGTGATTCATATATGTTATATCATTTGATCTCACTTTTGTTGAATTAGAATTAGCCTGACTCGTGTATTATTTTTATAATTCGGGTTAGACTTAGTCATTTCAGGTACCGAGACTCAGTAACCTTTAGATGTTGGCGTAGTTTGGAGATAATTATGTATGTAGTATGTATACATCATTTTGAGTCTAGCACATGTTCCAGTGTTATATTATTGAGGTGGAGTGTAACATCCCGCCTTTCGCATACTTTAAACCGACACACATGCCGATTCAAACCATACGGAAGGGCAGATTTGTTATGGGGTAAATAAGAAAAACAGAGAAGGAATAAAACAAATAGAATCTCACAGCGGAAGGATAAAATATAATAATAAATATACAGTTCAAAACAGTTTACAAAACAGTTATTTCACTTATACAATGAACATCAGAGTTACACATACCAATACAACAATGCAGCGGAATATAGAGAGTGTGTGGTGCAATACTATATATATAAAATAATGCTGAATCTTCGTCTTCGTCCTCCAAAGCTAAACCTGCTATCCTGAAATGCTCGGACTGACCCGAGCGAATTTGAATAGACAAAAACACCCGAGTCAGACTAGAATATCTTATGTGAGTTAAATAAACAGAAATAAATATGAGTACAGTAACTCAAGAGATGTTCGGGATTTACATCTCCTAAGGATCCGTTAAACTATTTACTATGTAGTATATTGCGCTATTATAATAGTGTCTATTTATAAAATAAACTTACTTTTAAATAGCGTTAAGGCTTTACATTTTCCACCTTAACACGTAATAGTCCCAGTAGTCCATCCAATATCATAGCTCCTCCTACTCGGGAAGCAACTAGAGGATACCACACGGGCTACGGGAGAAAACCAAACTCGTACAAGGCTCGATATGGTAGGTGACACGGCACAACGAGGCAATGCCAGGGTAGATATACCAATTGCTATCCAGGCTGGTGGAAACGCGTAGCCGCAGTTACCGCCCACCTCGGACTAACTCCCCAAAATCAAAATATAGAAGTGGCCACTGAATCAAATCCAAGTCAAGGTATAATATCGAAGAGGAGCGTCCGATCAGAGGAATGACCTCATTGGCCTGAGAATCGCTCCTGTTTTAGCCACCTTATGCCAACTCACGGGAGTTAGGTCCACGTATTTACCTTACAGGAAACGTCACCACCACCTACTTCATTCTGGAACTCCACCGCGTACACGGTTAGTCAAAGTGGTTTTCGGTATCGACAGAGAGTATGTCCATATCCGATCCCGGTCTGACGCAGCGGATTAATCAAACAAAACTTCAATCGATGAAATGTAGCAATCGGTGAGTTGAAGATACCAAAATGCCCAAGTTCGTTGATCCAAAGATACCGAACTCTAGCTATCTCAAACACGTTGATAGCGCACTATACCGTGTTTCAAGATCTACGATTCTTCGCACGTTGATCTAGCGCACTAGATTCCGTGAATCGGCTTCTACGATCGTTGAATCGAGCGCACTCGATTAACCGAAAGAGGAGATAGGAGATTACACTCAACTACCAATTGGTATGAAAGCACAAAGCTAACAAAAGAGAAATTTTATTCAAAATCAACAACCTCAAAATTTACAACACACACGCTATTTATAGTCATTACAACTCAACACAACATACAACATCCAACTCCTAAGTCGGCACCGACTCAACATACACGACTCATCTTGGCCGACTCATCATAAGTCGTTACCGACTCAATCACACGCAACTCCAACCCCTTGCAACAGAACACAAAGCAAACGACTCATGTAAGGTCCGCCTCCGACTCAAGAACAATTCACATGAACGACTCGCGACTCATACTAGGTCGGCAACGACCTACGACTTATGGCACAAAAACACTCAGCGCGACTCAACAGGCCCGCCTCATCACATCCGACTCAAGAAACTGCGACTCACGACTCATCACTTCATGCGACTCAACAGCTTCCAACGACTCAAGCTTACTTGTGGCATATCCCTTCAACCGACTTAATACTGGACGACTTATGGCCTTGCAGTTAGGTCGTATCTTTCCTAAACTTGATTCCTTAGGTCGGTCCCGACTCATGGCCGCCCCAAACTCCTTCCCTGATTTCTTAGGTCGGTCCCGACTCATGGCCGCCCCAAACTCCTTCCCAGTGACTCGTGTCTTTTCTTCCCGTGTCTTGTTGAGTCGTGGTCGATTCAAACTGAGTCGTAGACGACTCAAACTAAGTCGGGGACGACTCAACTCCGAAGTCCATCTTACTCGACCTTTGTTATCTCGGAAACGACTTAGGGCCTCCTCCTTAGCTCGTAACCGACTCATCAAACATGCACGTCTTAAGCTCGTGTACGACCTAATATGGTTTAACTTTTGAATTCCCATATGCCTTGCTGCATCATCCTCCCCTGGTTGAGAAAAAATTCGACCTCGAATTTGTAAATTCTTTCTCAACAATCTCACCGCCATTATATGGAATTAAATGTTTGACGTTAAAAACATCAGAAGTATAAACATCATCTGGTAACTTTAATCGATAAGCATTCTCATTGATTTTCTTTAAAACTTCAACTGGACCAATTTTTCGCGCTTTCAACTTGTTATAAGCCCCCACCGGAAAACGATCCTTTGTCAATATAGCATAAACCAAATCTCCTTCTTTAAATTCAACATTTCGTCGTTTCGAATCTGCTAACTTCTTATACTTCTCATTCGATTTCTCCAATCGTTCCTGAACGATTTTATGACATTCATTCAGCTCTTCAACAAAATCAGTAGCTCGTTTAACTGTTCTCTTTGACTGTGGTACAACTGCTAAATCCAATGGCCCCCTGGGTAAATTTGAATAAACAATCTGAAACGGACTGAACCCTGTGCTTCGATTTACTGCATGATTATGAGCAAATTCTGCCTGGCATAGTTTCATGTCCCAACTTCTCAAATTATCCTGTACAAGACATCGCAACAAATTTCCCAATGACCTGTTAACAACTTCTGTCTGCCCATCGGTTTGTGGATGATAAGCACTGCTAAACTTCAGTTTCGTTCCCACCATCTTCCACAAACTCAACCAAAAGTGACTCAGAAAACGAGTATCTCGGTCAGAAACAATAGATTCTGGTAAACCATGAAGTCGATAAATCTCCTTGAAAAATAGCTGTGCGACTCGAACTGCATCTGCTGTCTTCTTGCAAGCAACAAAATGTGCCATCTTCGAAAACCTGTCCACCACAACAAATATCGAATCATTTCCCCTTTGAGTTCTCGGCAAACCCAAAACGAAATCCATGCTGATATCAACCCATGGCTTAGATGGTACTGGTAATGGCATATACAATCCTGCATTCGTCGCTGTTCCTTTTGAAACTTGGCAAATATGACATCGCTCCACGAATCTTTCAACCTCTTTCCTCATCGATGGCCAAAAATAAGATTGTGAAATCAACTGCAAAGTACGATCACGGCCCACATGCCCTTCTTCATGTAATTCCTTCACAATCTTCATCCTCAAACTACAATCCGGAATACATAAACGATTTCCTTTAAACAGAAAACCATCAACCAACATGAATTCATCGGCAATCCCATCCTTCACTTTTTCAACATATTTCACAAAGTAAGGATCTTCTTCAAGCATCTCTGGCAACATTTCAAACCCCGTCACTTCAATCTTCATTGTCGTTAGTAAATGACTCCTCCTACTCAAAGCATCAGCTACCCGATTTGTCACCCCTGATTTGTGCTTAACGACAAAAGTAAACTGTTGTAAATAAGAAATCCATGATGCATGTCTCGCTGAAATTTTATCCTGTCCCTGTAAATGTTTCAAAGCTTCATGATCTGTGTAAAGAACAAATTCCTTCTGAAACAAATAATGCCTCCAATGCTTGATAGCCTGAACAACAGCATAAAATTCAACGTCATATGTACTGTATCTCATCTTCGCCCCTGACAACTTTTCGCTGAAATAAGCAACTGGCTTCCCATTCTGGCTCAGAACTCCTCCAATACCAACCTTCGAAGCATCAGTATGCAATTCAAACAATAACTGAAAATTAGGTAGAACAAGAATTGGTGCAGACGTTAACAATTCCTTAATCTTCTCAAAGGCAACCCCCGCTTCCTCTGACCACACAAACTGTTTACCCTTCATGCAATCAGTCACTGGAGCCATCACGCCACTGAAGTGTGGTATGAACCTTCGGTAGAATGACGCTAGCCCATGAAAACTTCTCACTTCTGTAATTGTCTTTGGCTGTGGCCAATTCTTGACTGCTTCAACTTTGCTCTGGTCAACTTGAATACCTTTCCCTGAAACAACATAACCCAGGAATAAAACAGTAGGTGTCATAAACACACATTTCTTTGTAGCAGCATAAAATTGTTCTTCACGAAGAATAAGCAACACTTCCCTCAGATGTAGAACATGTTCCTCCGTACTCCTGCTATAAATCAAAATATCATCGAAATACACCACGACGAACTTTCCAATGAATGGTCTAAAAATTTGATTCATCACCCGCATGAATGTACTAGGTGCATTAGACAAACCAAATGGCATAACCAACCATTCGTACAACCCCTCTCTAGTTTTGAAAGCTGTCTTCCATTCGTCTCCAGGTCTGATACGAATTTGATGATAGCCACTCTTCAAATCAATTTTCGAGAATATAGTTGCCCCACTCAACTGATCCAACAAATCATCCAACCTCGGCATAGGAAATCTGTAACGAACAGTGATCTTATTCAAAGCTCTACTATCAGTGCACATTCTCCAAGTTCCGTCCTTCTTTGGTACTAACAATGCAGGTACAGCACACGGACTCAAACTTTCCTGAATACGACCCTGTTCAAGTAATTCTTCCACCTGCCTTCGTAACTCCTCATGTTCCTTCGGACTCATTCTGTAATGTGGTCGGTGTGGTAACACTGCTCCGGGAACAAGATCAATCTGATGTTGAATGTCTCTAAGTGGTGGTAACTCCTTCGGTAACTCCTCTGGAAAGACATCTTCAAACTCTTCCAAAACTGGCTTTGCTTCTTCGGGAATCTCAACTTCTTCACTACTCTCTCTCCCAATCAACAAAAACACTTCCGGTTCTTCCTCCACTTCTTTAACAAACTCCTTCAAAGTCAACAGAGTTTTCAATTCTTCAATCTCCTCCAGTTTGTTCTCCTTCTGCTGTTGTTTCTTAGGAACCAAAGTGATTTTAGTACCCTCGAACATGAAACTGTAACTGTTGGCACGACCGTCATGCTGAACTGCTCTATCAAACTGCCATGGCCTGCCCAATAACAAGTGACAAACATCCATGTCCACAACATCACACCAAATTTCATCTTTGTACTTCTTCCCAATCGAAAAATTCACACAAGCTCTTCGACACACTTTCACTTCACCTCCTTTTCTTAACCATGCTAGCTTGTATGGTTTAGGATGCTTCTCGGTCTTCAAATTCAACTTCCTAACTGCCTCTGTAGAAATAATATTATCACAACTCCCCGCATCAATAACGAACTTGCAAACTTTCCCCAGAATAGTACATGTCGATTGAAAAATATTGCTTCTCAGCCAACTACAATCCTCCTCTTGCTTTGGTGTAAGACAACTTCTCCTCATCATAAGATTACAACCTTCATCACCCGACACTTTTTCTTCCTCCTCAACATAAGGTACATTTGAATACTCTGCCTCCTCACCATCATCTGCTTCAACCTCTGCAACCATGGTTCTCTTCTTCGGCTTCGGACATTCGTTGCTTCTGTGACCCAACTCCTGACAATTATAACATTTGAAAACACTACTAGCCTTCGCTTTCTCTGCCTCCTTCACCACTGGTTTTGTAACTGGTTTAGGAACATTAGAACTTCCACCAGCACCCCTTGCTTGATTATTAGAGTTAGTAAACACACCACCTCCACGCCTTCCTTGTTTCTCCCAAGCTAACGCTTTCTGATGTGCCTCTACAACGGATCTAGGATCAAACATATTAACCATATCCTGGATCTGCATTCTCAAACCCCCAACGAATCTAGCTGTCAGCTGTTCTTCTGTCTCCATAATATCGTTTCTAGCAATGAGTTGGTAAAATTCATCAGCATAATCACTAACAGACTTCGTCCCTTGCCTCAGATTCTGCAACCTTTGGTACATAAGTGATTGGTAGTTGTAAGGTAAGAAAGTAGATCTCATCAACTTTTTCATCTTGTCCCACGATTCTATCTTTGACTTCCCCATTCGTTCTCGAGTAAGTTTAGTTTGCTGCCACCATGCCAATGCTCTCCCCCTCAGCCTTGTAGCAACTAACTTCACCCTTCGATTCTCCGGCACCTCCTTGAAATCAAAGATTTCCTCCACATTAGACAACCAATCTAAGAATTCCTCAGCAACCATCCCGCCTTTAAACTCCGGAATCTCCATTTTCATACCCGACTCCCAACGACGGTCATCCTCGGTGGCATGGTTGAAAAACTTCCCAAGACTTCAAAAACTTGGCTCCAAGAATCAAACTTAGCTATGATTGGCTAAGTATGGCTCTGATACCAATAATGACGCAGCGGATTAATCAAACAAAACTTCAATCGATGAAATGTAGCAATCGGTGAGTTGAAGATACCAAAATGCCCAAGTTCGTTGATCCAAAGATACCGAACTCTAGCTATCTCAAACACGTTGATAGCGCACTATACCGTGTTTCAAGATCTACGATTCTTCGCACGTTGATCTAGCGCACTAGATTCCGTGAATCGGCTTCTACGATCGTTGAATCGAGCGCACTCGATTAACCGAAAGAGGAGATAGGAGATTACACTCAACTACCAATTGGTATGAAAGCACAAAGCTAACAAAAGAGAAATTTTATTCAAAATCAACAACCTCAAAATTTACAACACACACGCTATTTATAGTCATTACAACTCAACACAACATACAACATCCAACTCCTAAGTCGGCACCGACTCAACATACACGACTCATCTTGGCCGACTCATCATAAGTCGTTACCGACTCAATCACACGCAACTCCAACCCCTTGCAACAGAACACAAAGCAAACGACTCATGTAAGGTCCGCCTCCGACTCAAGAACAATTCACATGAACGACTCGCGACTCATACTAGGTCGGCAACGACCTACGACTTATGGCACAAAAACACTCAGCGCGACTCAACAGGCCCGCCTCATCACATCCGACTCAAGAAACTGCGACTCACGACTCATCACTTCATGCGACTCAACAGCTTCCAACGACTCAAGCTTACTTGTGGCATATCCCTTCAACCGACTTAATACTGGACGACTTATGGCCTTGCAGTTAGGTCGTATCTTTCCTAAACTTGATTCCTTAGGTCGGTCCCGACTCATGGCCGCCCCAAACTCCTTCCCTGATTTCTTAGGTCGGTCCCGACTCATGGCCGCCCCAAACTCCTTCCCAGTGACTCGTGTCTTTTCTTCCCGTGTCTTGTTGAGTCGTGGTCGATTCAAACTGAGTCGTAGACGACTCAAACTAAGTCGGGGACGACTCAACTCCGAAGTCCATCTTACTCGACCTTTGTTATCTCGGAAACGACTTAGGGCCTCCTCCTTAGCTCGTAACCGACTCATCAAACATGCACGTCTTAAGCTCGTGTACGACCTAATATGGTTTAACTTTTGAATTCCCATATGCCTTGCTGCATCACGGTCTCTTTGCCAACCCATCGTTATTATAACACCGCGGTCATTTAAAAATTGTTTATACTTTAAAACCAGAATATAATCCATTTCAAAACCATAATATTACGATATCATTCCAAAACCCAAAACCATATTTTTCCACTTATTCCAAATATAATTCCTTTCCAAAAATTAAAAGGCTTTAGCTTCATAATATCTGAAAATCGAATATTTTCAAAGCTTAATATTTTTGGAAATCCATAATTTCAAACCATAACTTTTAAACTCAAATGGTTTGGATATTCAACGGTATGCGAATTAAAAAGGTTTAACTTTACTGTTGCTTTATAAAGAAATAAATTACACGGCTTTCCAAATATTTCTTCTTTTAAAGTTAAACCAAAATCCAAAATATTACTTCAAGTCCCAAAACCATTTAAATTTTTATATATATTTATATCCATTTTTGAGCATTAATATTTCAACTAAAGTTGGATTTTTTTTTTTATCCTTTCAAAATCACTATTCTATTAATTAATCTTGACCATTCACATAAAATCCAAAATTAATAAGACTTCAATTTCTAGTAAAATATATATATATATATATATATATATATATAGAATTTTTCCACTTCAAATTATACTAGAATATCCATTTCTATTTATTTTGGAAAAATCCAATTACAAATATCATACCTTAAATTTTCCAACTTTACATTTAAACATAGGATATAAATTTACCAAACTCCATTTTCTAAATTTTCTTCCATTTTAATAAAGAGATTTATACACCTTTTATTAAAAAAAATTTCAACTTCATATGTATATAAATATGGAAGAAAACATTTATTCAGTATAAAATTTAAGATTTTTACAAACCGTATTCCATCCAAACCATAGAAATCACATTTTAAAAATAGTTATATATAGACCGCGGTGCCTGTATATAGTTTTCTATCCTATGGTCAAGTGATACGGATATTTATCATTTCAATCCGCAATTTAAAAAAATAAAACTTTGCGGTTTTATCATTTCAAACCACAATCCCGAATGAAATGTAAAATGTATGCTAACTTGCAGTTTAATGATATCAAATAAAACATCCATTCAATAACACATCCATCATCCAATCACAAACATCAAGCAATATCAATCAACAACAATATATGTTTGGTAATATACAACAGGTAATAATTGGCAGTTTTATTTCAAATTATATTTATCAACTATTAATCTAACAATTTATATTCAGTGATAATTGACATAACTGTTAACTAGCAGTTCATATGCAAACAATAATTTCTAACAGCCAATTAACACGCAATAAAACAATTAAATTAACAGTCAAATTCAATAAAATGCAATTCTACAGATATGAATGAAATAACATGCCAAAAGCTCATAAATATATTTCTATTCATTTCTAAAATTTATTTAACAAACATAAAAGCTTCTAGTAATTGTGAGTGGGTTAAAACACTCACCTTTTGAATTTAAATCGAATTTAAACCCGATTTAAACCCAAAAATTCGCCCGTCTCAGAATTCGTCCAAACCAGCGTCATCGAGTCCGGAATTAAATTACGATCCTAACAAAAAAAATTTCGCGTGAATCCGACTTCGTATGAGAAAGTTATGGCGAAAAATGGTGATTGAAAACATAAAAAAAAAAGAGAAATGGAACACAATTCACCTTCTCAAAATATTACGGCACGTCACCCACGCGCTTTGCAGGCAGCAACCTAATCCTTCGTCCCTTCACGCGCACGCATGATTCTAGGATTTTAAAACCCAAATCGAAGATCTACGGCGATCTAACCGTTGAACTGCCAAACAAATTACATAGATGCGCT
The DNA here is from genome assembly GCA_030765085.1 of Allium cepa. Lineage (NCBI taxonomy): Eukaryota > Viridiplantae > Streptophyta > Magnoliopsida > Asparagales > Amaryllidaceae > Allium > Allium cepa. Next base: position 451,589,981 of record CM060931.1, read on the forward strand.
CCCCTCGGTTCCCTCTCCAAAACCCAGAAATAGAATCTCGATCCGATAAAGTTTTGCGCTACGATGATGAACGGTTTTGGGGCTGTTTGAATTTATTCTGGATGAACGACAGCTCCAATTGAAAAACGAATTTCACCAGTATATTACGCGTATCGAATACTTCAACATATATTTTTTCTGGAATTTTCTGAAATTTTTGAGTTTTGACTTTTGATTTTGAACTGTGGATGGATCTGGAATTGGATCTGAGATGTATACATTTGGAGAAGAGAAAAGAGTGAAGAAATGAACGTACAGCAAATGAAAAAGAAAGGAGCTAGGGTTTATAGATGTATATTTATAGATAGGCTAGAGGTAGGGTAGCTAGACTGGATACGCGAACGTGCGTGACAAACCATGGTCCAAAAAGCCCGCTATGCCTCCGGAGTCGGATTTGTTAAAACTATATATCCAAATAGGTGTTTTAAAATATTCTGAACGCAATGGAAAAAGTTTCGCGACCAAATTCGATCGTATGAAGAAGTTATGCCAAAAAAACAAAATTTCAAATTGATTTCAAAATGCGTAAATTTCAAGGCGTTTCGAGTCCGTACGATCAAACGACAAGTCCGATCACTACGAAACTTGAAACATTATTATAATTCACCGTTACGGATCCGATGAAACTGGTTTCGTCGAAATCCGAGTCCGTGACAAAAATGGCTATTTTTAATATTATTAAATCAATTAAATAAATCATAAAAAAATCAATTTTTATGTTTCAACTCCTATTATTGGCCAAATTTCATTACTTAGATAGTTCAATTAATCCCAATAAATTTAACAAGCTTGGATGTGAATAAAAATTTATAGGTATATAAATTTGCAATTTTAATTTCTGCACTTTCTTATTAATTGGGAATTATAAATTTATTCTCACAAATTACCTAATCTTATACTTATACACTCTCATCTTAAACCAAATTAAATAAATAACTTGATTTCCATCTCAACTTACTTTTAATTGCAGTTAACCCTTTTCACCGTAATTAAAATTCCAAATTATAAATAAATTTTTATTCCCATTCCCTTAATTTTCTTAACTATTTATTTATTCAAATTTTCAATATTCAACATAAATAGTTTGGTTAAGTTCATTTATTTACCTTCTTCCTATGATTCACAGTTATGGATGTCAATATGATGAAGTTTACATTAGTTAAGATTTCACTCAATTGTTCTCTAAGTCAAATGTTTACAGCTTTCATTTAACTTTAATAACGTACTAATTTACGTTAAATTCCATTTTTAAATGAAGTAATTACCATTCGTTGAATCAAATACTCAATTCATAAATAAAGTCTTGTTTTCAAAAAGTTATATCACAAATGGTCAACTAAAATTTGAATAAGCTTTACTAAATTCTATGGTATTAAATGTTGCAATAAATCCAAATTGCCATGTCTTAAATCCAAATTACTAATTAAGTCTTGATTCCTTTATTATTCCTTTGGTTTTCAAATAAGTTTTTATGATGAATGTGAATTCAAATGAACAATGGAAACCCATTCCCATTTGATTTCACTATTCCATTAAATATCTTCATATTCCAGCTAAATCAACTAACGTATGAATTAGCTATTTCAATCTTCATTAAATTGCGGTTTTTATACAATAGAAATTAAATCCCATTAACATATAAATAAAGGTTGATATCCATCTATTTACATTATATCACACTTGTGCTTCTATTTAGCTTTGTATAAATGTATGAATGCGGAGTCTTGCCTATTAACGTATTAAATAAGCCTTAAAATCAATTAATGCCCCTCCTTAGTTTAACCTCTTTTTATCCGTATTTATTTTTAGAGTAACCCTTGGATTAAATTCCCAAATCACCAATTCAATTAATTATACCTTTCAATCCAAATGTAAATCTTCCACCTTTTAATTCTTATATTAAATGAATTTTATTCTAGGCAATATTTTTTTTACAAATGTTTACTGATTCCACATTTATAGGTTTCTTAAATTTTACTCCATCTAAATGTGACACATTTTTATTTCATTTCAAACCAATATATATATTCATTCCTATTCAATATATATATTCATTCCTATTTCTTTCATTTGGTTACTGCATTGAAATCTATTTATTAGCTAATACTACGTTACTATCATTAATTAAATTTTGGATTATATTCCAATTCCTATAACTAGGCCTTAAGTCACCATTTTACATAGTTTTAATTTAGCGTTTATTTAAATCTTCGTTTATCGTTTAGAATTTCTACTAAATTGAAATGCACAACTTATGAACTTTAACCAATTTAGTCCACCTAATAAATTTTTCAAATGTTTGTGTGTATGTAATCCAATTCAGTTATTGTTACATTAATACCATTAAACCAACAAATTAAGACTTATAACTACAACACAACTTTCAGTTATTTTCAAATCTATGTCATATAACCTTTTAAATCTCTACCTGTAATTACAGTTACTATCTAACTCCTACATTCATCCTTTTAAAATCCTAAGACTTTAATTTTATACTGGATTAAATTAGCAAACATATAAATTAAATTTATAAAAATATCATAAATTTATCAGATCGTTACAATCTCCCCCACTCAAAACTTTTCGTCCCCGAAAAGGAAAAAAGAAGGGAGAAGGAAGAATAAACAGTACTTTTTATTTCAATTTTTAATTTATAAACAATATTTTCCTGGATTAATCCTCCTAAATGAAATATTCTTGTTTTATAATCATTATATCCTTTAATACTTGAGTTATTAAAGTTGGAAAAATATATATATATATATTTTTTTTTTAAAAAAAATTCTAAGTCCAAAATTTACGAAATTTTTGGCAGAGTCTCCTTTGTACGGAGGGACTCTGGAGAAAATATAATATCCAAATATACAAATATATTACATATATATATCCAAAATAAAATATCCCGCACGGGAAAATATATAAAATAGCGCTTTAAACGTAATCCGGAAACGTACCTATTTGTCGGGCAATACGCTTTTATTATTTTGGAACCAAAAGCCGTAGCAGTTGCTTCCATTACCTGTATTCACTTATATAGTCTGAAAAATTAAATATTTAATTTACAGTGACATGTTTAGTTGGATTCAATCATTCATATCCTATTAATGCAACAACCATAATCTTTTTAACAAACAGCACACATCACAAACAACAAACAATCATTAAATCAAACAACAATTAGTTGTTCGGGTTCAAATTTTGAAGTTGTACGAATGAAGAATAACTATCAAGTACATCCATTGCTCAACAGCCTTGGATGGAACAAAGATAGATTATTTGTAAATCTAACAACTCCATAATTCCTTACCCAACAACATACATCAAACAACAATTCAAATCAACACCAAAATATCTCATTATACATTTATTTCATAATTCAGTGTTTTGATTTTTCTTTCCTTCATTTATGAGGGATTTCTTTGTTTCTTACAAGTTTATTTTCCAATTATCACCAAATTCATTATATTTGTATTTCCTTTTTATTACTTAAGTTTCCTTTTATTACTTAAGTCTATAAAATAAATTCTCATTAATAACAACAAATATTTTGAATATCTTCACTTGTAAGATTTCCCTTGAATTCTCATTAATAACATTCATTAATTATGAATTGCAGTCATTAAAATTTTCCTACTTTCCATTATATTAGAATAGGGGAGATAAAACATACTTAAGTGAATACTCATATAATAAATTCTTATTTTGAATTTCATGTTATATACTAAGGTTCATATCATCTATTAATAATTCTTAACTTTATTTTCAGTAAAATTTCAATTATAACCTTAGTTTATAGCATTTAATTCTTATTATAACAGTAGTTTATTGAATACTTCGTTTTCTAAATTCCTACTTGTAAAATATTCAATTCTTGTTTCTTATTTAACATTTCAACTTTTAATTTTTGGGTAAGTTATTTATGTTAAAGAAAATGCAATTGAACCTTATACAAGTTAAATCTCCATTCTTTTAATTCATTGATTATTCACTAAGTCTTTACCAATATTCATAAGTTAAAATATTTATCTTCCTTTATCCTTAGCATTAATTCTCTTATTTCAATTAGGGGTTTTAATTCATTTATTACCTAACTTTTATTTCACTAAAATTTTCAATTAGTTAACGGAAAATTTTAGAATTAAATACCGAGTTGAATTTCCATTTATTTCAAAATAATAGATAAATAAGTTCTTACAACTCAATATCTCTAATTATAGTTAGAACAATAAAAGAAAATTTTAGAAATTTCAAAATAAATCTGCAGTAGAATTTTCTACAGTGGCCTTTCCCCTTCGAAACTCGAAAATGAAAGTCGATGATGCGGCCGTCATCACCGAATTTATTTTCCAGCGACAGAGAGGAAAGTACAGAATTTAAATTTTTCCAAAATCTCCTTTAAAACAATTCTTCCAATTTATACGAAATATTTATATAAGAAAATACTTATAAACCAAATCAATAAATTTCACAAATTCTTTGAAAGCAGATTTGGAAAAATCCCGGACTTAAGTTCTAAAATCTCCAATTTGATTTATCATAATTTCAACTTAGCTTCAGTTATTATAGATATTTTTATTTTCTAACACCCAATCTATAGCAACCAAATATATATATATCTTTATAAAACTATTTTTATATATAGAAAATATAATAGGCAAAATTATTTCATTCACCTATATTAAAAACAAATATTATGTCGGTCTGTCCTATTAAGTGTTTAGAAATCCCTATTGATGACATAGCGTCCCATGCATCAACCAGAATTTATAAATACAAAGCGGAACAGATTAACACAATATAAAAATCTTTTTATAACACTAACAAGTACGCTCTCTCATATATATACGCTCAGTGACTCCCATAGGATATTACTACCCTATTAACAAAGAGTCAAACCCCACAAAGCCAAGGTTTATCGCTAAACCAAAGCTCTGATACCAACTGTAACATCCCGCCTTTCGCATACTTTAAACCGACACACATGCCGATTCAAACCATACGGAAGGGCGGATTTGTTATGGGGTAAATAAGAAAAACAGAGAAGGAATAAAACAAATAGAATCTCACAGCGGAAGGATAAAATATAATAATAAATATACAGTTCAAAACAGTTTACAAAACAGTTATTTCACTTATACAATGAACATCAGAGTTACACATACCAATACAACAATGCAGCGGAATATAGAGAGTGTGTGGTGCAATACTATATATATAAAATAATGCTGAATCTTCGTCTTCGTCCTCCAAAGCTAAACCTGCTATCCTGAAATGCTCGGACTGACCCGAGCGAATTTGAATAGACAAAAACACCCGAGTCAGACTAGAATATCTTATGTGAGTTAAATAAACAGAAATAAATATGAGTACAGTAACTCAAGAGATGTTCGGGATTTACATCTCCTAAGGATCCGTTAAACTATTTACTATGTAGTATATTGCGCTATTATAATAGTGTCTATTTATAAAATAAACTTACTTTTAAATAGCGTTAAGGCTTTACATTTTCCACCTTAACACGTAATAGTCCCAGTAGTCCATCCAATATCATAGCTCCTCCTACTCGGGAAGCAACTAGAGGATACCACACGGGCTACGGGAGAAAACCAAACTCGTACAAGGCTCGATATGGTAGGTGACACGGCACAACGAGGCAATGCCAGGGTAGATATACCAATTGCTATCCAGGCTGGTGGAAACGCGTAGCCGCAGTTACCGCCCACCTCGGACTAACTCCCCAAAATCAAAATATAGAAGTGGCCACTGAATCAAATCCAAGTCAAAGTATAATATCGAAGAGGAGCGTCCGATCAGAGGAATGACCTCATTGGCCTGAGAATCGCTCCTGTTTTAGCCACCTTATGCCAACTCACGGGAGTTGGGTCCACGTATTTACCTTACAGGAAACGTCACCACCACCTACTTCATTCTGGAACTCCACCGCGTACACGGTTAGTCAAAGTGGTTTTCGGTATCGACAGAGAGTATGTCCATATCCGATCCCGGTCTCTTTGCCAACCCATCGTTATTATAACACCGCGGTCATTTAAAAATTGTTTATACTTTAAAACCAGAATATAATCCATTTCAAAACCATAATATTACGATATCATTCCAAAACCCAAAACCATATTTTTCCACTTATTCCAAATATAATTCCTTTCCAAAAATTAAAAGGCTTTAGCTTCATAATATCTGAAAATCGAATATTTTCAAAGCTTAATATTTTTGGAAATCCATAATTTCAAACCATAACTTTTAAACTCAAATGGTTTGGATATTCAACGGTATGCGAATTAAAAAGGTTTAACTTTACTGTTGCTTTATAAAGAAATAAATTACACGGCTTTCCAAATATTTCTTCTTTTAAAGTTAAACCAAAATCCAAAATATTACTTCAAGTCCCAAAACCATTTAAATTTTTATATATATTTATATCCATTTTTGAGCATTAATATTTCAACTAAAGTTGGATTTTTTTTTTTATCCTTTCAAAATCACTATTCTATTAATTAATCTTGACCATTCACATAAAATCCAAAATTAATAGGACTTCAATTTCTAGTAAAATATATATATATATATATATATATAGAATTTTTCCACTTCAAATTATACTAGAATATCCATTTCTATTTATTTTGGAAAAATCCAATTACAAATATCATACCTTAAATTTTCCAACTTTACATTTAAACATAGGATATAAATTTACCAAACTCCATTTTCTAAATTTTCTTCCATTTTAATAAAGAGATTTATACACCTTTTATTAAAAAAAATTTCAACTTCATATGTATATAAATATGGAAGAAAACATTTATTCAGTATAAAATTTAAGATTTTTACAAACCGTATTCCATCCAAACCATAGAAATCACATTTTAAAAATAGTTATATATAGACCGCGGTGCGTGTATATAGTTTTCTATCCTATGGTCAAGTGATACGGATATTTATCATTTCAATCCGCAATTTAAAAAAATAAAACTTTGCGGTTTTATCATTTCAAACCACAATCCCGAATGAAATGTAAAATGTATGCTAACTTGCAGTTTAATGATATCAAATAAAACATCCATTCAATAACACATCCATCATCCAATCACAAACATCAAGCAATATCAATCAACAACAATATATGTTTGGTAATATACAACAGGTAATAATTGGCAGTTTTATTTCAAATTATATTTATCAACTATTAATCTAACAATTTATATTCAGTGATAATTGACATAACTGTTAACTAGCAGTTCATATGCAAACAATAATTTCTAACAGCCAATTAACACGCAATAAAACAATTAAATTAACAGTCAAATTCAATAAAATGCAATTCTACAGATATGAATGAAATAACATGCCAAAAGCTCATAAATATATTTCTATTCATTTCTAAAATTTATTTAACAAACATAAAAGCTTCTAGTAATTGTGAGTGGGTTAAAACACTCACCTTTTGAATTTAAATCGAATTTAAACCCGATTTAAACCCAAAAATTCGCCCGTCTCAGAATTCGTCCAAACCAGCGTCATCGAGTCCGGAATTAAATTACGATCCTAACAAAAAAAATTTCGCGTGAATCCGACTTCGTATGAGAAAGTTATGGCGAAAAATGGTGATTGAAAACATAAAAAAAAAAAGAGAAATGGAACACAATTCACCTTCTCAAAATATTACGCCACGTCACCCACGCGCTTTGCAGGCAGCAACCTAATCCTTCGTCCCTTCACGCGCACGCATGATTCTAGGATTTTAAAACCCAAATCGAAGATCTACGGCGATCTAACCGTTGAACTGCCAAACAAATTACATAGATGCGCTCCCCTCGGTTCCCTCTCCAAAACCCAGAAATAGAATCTCGATCCGATAAAGTTTTGCGCTACGATGATGAACGGTTTTGGGGCTGTTTGAATTTATTCTGGATGAACGACAGCTCCAATTGAAAAACGAATTTCACCAGTATATTACGCGTATCGAATACTTCAACATATATTTTTTCTGGAATTTTCTGAAATTTTTGAGTTTTGACTTTTGATTTTGAACTGTGGATGGATCTGGAATTGGATCTGAGATGTATACATTTGGAGAAGAGAAAAGAGTGAAGAAATGAACGTACAGCAAATGAAAAAGAAAGGAGCTAGGGTTTATAGATGTATATTTATAGATAGGCTAGAGGTAGGGTAGCTAGACTGGATACGCGAACGTGCGTGACAAACCATGGTCCAAAAAGCCCGCTATGCCTCCGGAGTCGGATTTGTTAAAACTATATATCCAAATAGGTGTTTTAAAATATTCTGAACGCAATGGAAAAAGTTTCGCGACCAAATTCGATCGTATGAAGAAGTTATGCCAAAAAAACAAAATTTCAAATTGATTTCAAAATGCGTAAATTTCAAGGCGTTTCGAGTCCGTACGATCAAACGACAAGTCCGATCACTACGAAACTTGAAACATTATTATAATTCACCGTTACGGATCCGATGAAACTGGTTTCGTCGAAATCCGAGTCCGTGACAAAAATGGCTATTTTTAATATTATTAAATCAATTAAATAAATCATAAAAAAATCAATTTTTATGTTTCAACTCCTATTATTGGCCAAATTTCATTACTTAGATAGTTCAATTAATCCCAATAAATTTAACAAGCTTGGATGTGAATAAAAATTTATAGGTATATAAATTTGCAATTTTAATTTCTGCACTTTCTTATTAATTGGGAATTATAAATTTATTCTCACAAATTACCTAATCTTATACTTATACACTCTCATCTTAAACCAAATTAAATAAATAACTTGATTTCCATCTCAACTTACTTTTAATTGCAGTTAACCCTTTTCACCGTAATTAAAATTCCAAATTATAAATAAATTTTTATTCCCATTCCCTTAATTTTCTTAACTATTTATTTATTCAAATTTTCAATATTCAACATAAATAGTTTGGTTAAGTTCATTTATTTACCTTCTTCCTATGATTCACAGTTATGGATGTCAATATGATGAAGTTTACATTAGTTAAGATTTCACTCAATTGTTCTCTAAGTCAAATGTTTACAGCTTTCATTTAACTTTAATAACGTACTAATTTACGTTAAATTCCATTTTTAAATGAAGTAATTACCATTCGTTGAATCAAATACTCAATTCATAAATAAAGTCTTGTTTTCAAAAAGTTATATCACAAATGGTCAACTAAAATTTGAATAAGCTTTACTAAATTCTATGGTATTAAATGTTGCAATAAATCCAAATTGCCATGTCTTAAATCCAAATTACTAATTAAGTCTTGATTCCTTTATTATTCCTTTGGTTTTCAAATAAGTTTTTATGATGAATGTGAATTCAAATGAACAATGGAAACCCATTCCCATTTGATTTCACTATTCCATTAAATATCTTCATATTCCAGCTAAATCAACTAACGTATGAATTAGCTATTTCAATCTTCATTAAATTGCGATTTTTATACAATAGAAATTAAATCCCATTAACATATAAATAAAGGTTGATATCCATCTATTTACATTATATCACACTTGTGCTTCTATTTAGCTTTGTATAAATGTATGAATGCGGAGTCTTGCCTATTAACGTATTAAATAAGCCTTAAAATCAATTAATGCCCCTCCTTAGTTTAACCTCTTTTTATCCGTATTTATTTTTAGAGTAACCCTTGGATTAAATTCCCAAATCACCAATTCAATTAATTATACCTTTCAATCCAAATGTAAATCTTCCACCTTTTAATTCTTATATTAAATGAATTTTATTCTAGGCAATATTTTTTTTTACAAATGTTTACTGATTCCACATTTATAGGTTTCTTAAATTTTACTCCATCTAAATGTGACACATTTTTATTTCATTTCAAACCAATATATATATTCATTCCTATTCAATATATATATTCATTCCTATTTCTTTCATTTGGTTACTGCATTGAAATCTATTTATTAGCTAATACTACGTTACTATCATTAATTAAATTTTGGATTATATTCCAATTCCTATAACTAGGCCTTAAGTCACCATTTTACATAGTTTTAATTTAGCGTTTATTTAAATCTTCGTTTATCGTTTAGAATTTCTACTAAATTGAAATGCACAACTTATGAACTTTAACCAATTTAGTCCACCTAATAAATTTTTCAAATGTTTGTGTGTATGTAATCCAATTCAGTTATTGTTACATTAATACCATTAAACCAACAAATTAAGACTTATAACTACAACACAACTTTCAGTTATTTTCAAATCTATGTCATATAACCTTTTAAATCTCTACCTGTAATTACAGTTACTATCTAACTCCTACATTCATCCTTTTAAAATCCTAAGACTTTAATTTTATACTGGATTAAATTAGCAAACATATAAATTAAATTTATAAAAATATCATAAATTTATCAGATCGTTACATGGAGACTCATTTTATGTATTTATTCTTTGACACTAGCCTTGGGCTTGATTTGTATATTATGTGAGTCTAGTATTATATTATGTAGACTCATTTATATACCTATTTTCATGTTGATAATTTATATTCCACTGTGTTCTATGATTCTGTATTTTCCGTTCTATTATATATTGTTCTGAACTTTTTTTTAGCCATCGAGTTTATTGCTTTGTGCCAATACTGTGCACACCACCTATTCAGTTTAGATTCTCAAGATTCTTTGCAAAATAGACGTATCTGTGTTAGCCCAATGGAATATTCATGCTTATTTTCCCCTAACCAGACTTATTTTCCATATTTGCAGACAATATTACTAAGTAATATCCTTTTTCAGTATGCATATCAAGGTGAGGCGTTACAACTTGGTATCAGAGCTTTGTTCAGAACAATATACGGTATTTGAGATACGAATCATAGCCTAGACAGATTAGAGTCCCATCTCTTGGGTATAGGGTAGAATTTAGAATTTATTTCCTATTTAGGATAGCAATATAAATGATTATCGGGAATAATCATCAGGATGTATTTGTAAATTTTTGAATTATACAAATTATTGTTATGAAAGTATTGATAAAAATTTAGAACTCATAATTGTTAAAAGTGAGATTTGATGAATAAATATAAATTAGACCTTGGATGGCATTGAGTTAAATGGTAGAGTTCTGATCCATCAAGGATCAGAGTTGCACAACGAAAGCGGATAGATTGTTTTCCGTTGAGCACGGAAATTAGTTTTTTTATATCTGTTTAATTGGTTGGTGGATGCTTGATTTTTTTAAACTCATAAGTAATTATATAAGATTAGAAATAAATAGGAATCATCACTTGAAATTTACAAACCTATTTGATATTAATTTTAAGACTTTGCGGTATCTTTAATAGTGTAGCTACCTAAAGAGTATTGAAAACTTTACTTTATGAAACATGGGATATTAATTTATAAGAATAACTAATCAAACATTAAGATGGATTTAGAATTGGATGATTATTTGATGTACGTATACATGAATGGATGTATTATTGAATTGTTATTAGGAAATTATTATTGCATGGAAATTAGTTTATGTTAAATTGCTCGTCGAATGCTTTAAGAATTTTGATCGATACACCCGATTAACATCATCGTTAGGAGTTCCTAAACACTAGGACAAGACAATCAAACACGGTACTTTTAGTTATAATTAATATTTTAAAAAAGGAAACAAAGTTTAAGTAATTTAAATATTACTTGATACGGGAATGAATGTTTTGGAAAATGTAAACATATACACAAGTAGTAAATTTAAAAGAAATGTCTTACAGATGGACAAATTTTTTAAAGTGGCATGAAATATATTTTTTTGTTTAAAGGGAAATAACATACAAAATTTTGATAATAAAATGAAATTGATTTGATATCAGGTTAAAAGGATAGAATATTTTGGAAAATGTTTTAGTAGATATTCGAAGAGAGAACTATATCTAATATGAAAAGAGTTTTTATGTATTATAAATTATTCGATGATTGAATTAATTTTGACATAAAAAATAAGGGTACCTATAGGTATTGATTTTATTTTAAATGAAAAATGCAACCATCGAGCATTAGCAACAATCGAGGTCAGTGGCGTGGCAGTGTTGATCACACAGTCAACATTACAGCCAACCGACCAAGCAATTCCTTATAAATAGATGGTAAGGCAATATCGTTATATTATGTGGTATTTATGAATTTATATATGTTCATTTATAAGTTATAAGCTTAAGTGAATTGTGTATGTTATTTTGATTGATTAAGTAAAGCATATGGTGATTGATGTAAAAGTTAAATTGATACTTTTAAGTTATAATTTGATGAAAATTTAAATAAAACCATAAGTTGATATTTATTGAATTAATAATTGAAGTGGGTAATTTGATTTGGTAAATAAGAAATATTTCAAGTAAATATTGTTGTATAGATTTTTTGTATACAACCTAGTTCAAGAAGTTTGATATTTTACAATTCTTGAATTTAAAAAGAGGAAATTTAATTTGAAAATGGTTAAAAGTTGAACAACAGTAAGTTATCATGGTTCCTCAATTAAATAAAAAGTATAATCCCTTAAGGAATAAAAAATTTATGTAAGAAGTTTTTGAATTATAAAAGGTCATAATATTTTACCAAATTTAAATATTTTAAATTCTTGTTTTAAACTAAAATATCGAAGGGATTGAGTATCTTGAACACATTAGAGTATTAGCATTTTAGATTTGTAAAAGGTACTGAAGTATTTAAAAAATGTAAAGTGATTGGGTAAATAAATTTTAGAAATTTTGAACATAAGAAAATATCAAAAGGCATTTGACTTAAATAAATATTTTTCTTAAAACGGTCTAGGATTGCAGGTATAAACAAATTAAGTCATAAACACATTGTTGAAGATTAAGTAAGTATAATTGAGAAACTCAATGCAGGAACACTCTTAGGCATGGCATAAGTGTAAAAAGTGGTTTGAAGATTATAAGCTTGTTAGTTAGTAGAAATTTAAAATGTACAACTCTTAGTTTTCGACATGTGTGTGTGTGTGTTTATTCTAAGGATTAGTTTAAAAGAATTTTATGAAAACAAATTGTATTGCTACAATATTTTTGAATTGAAATGATAACTTTTTAAAAATAGCTTTATAACAGAAATTTAATTTTAAAGATTAGCTGTAATAAGATAACCATAACTTTTGATTCCTTTATCCACTTTCATTTATTCTTTTGGGTTTGAAAGATTTTTCAGTAAGAACAATTTTTGTTTAGACCAGTTCATCAATTTTTGCAGTTATCTTAGGTTAAAACCTATTTCGAACAAAACCATAAACTCTGGCAATTTAAAAAATTTCCTGAGATAAACACCAACTTATTTTGGTCATGACTTTCAAACCATCAATTTGATTTCACTGATCATGTACTTTCTGTAAAGCAAAGACCATAAAAAAAACTTTTGTTTTATGAGTTTTTTAAGAATTTATGTTTCTCATTATGAAAACTGACCATCTTTATAGATGACTTAATGAACTAGTGTTACTTTTCAAGAGTTATAGTTTGAATTTAATGTGTTTGTAAACAAGAAATCTTGCTAACATCCCAAAATTAAGTCGTTGATAAGAAAAGTTGCTAGCATCTCAAAGGAAAATGCTAAAAGTAATCAATCTCTTCGATACCCTTTTCGAAGGAATTGATTTGGGCAAAACATCTTCAAAAGGTAGCTTTATGGAAATTTTAGTTGTAGATAAGAAGATCAATCAACTCATTCAAACAAAAATTAAGAAGAGAACAGCTCATACATGACCCCTTTTGGTTATGTCGAAAGGGTCATTCATATCCCCTTTCGAATGAGTCGAACGGACCATTCTGCCTTTATAAGGAGAATTCACTTCACTTTCAAAAGTATAGTTTTGTTGCCACTGAAGGAACTCTTTCGAAGAGGTTATATGTTTTGACATATCTGAGCTCTTTTCGAAGAAGTTCAACCGGCAAACATAACTTAACGTTAATACAACGAGTTCCTTTTGAAACCACCTTTCGATCAGGTCGAAAGCGGGTTTACACTTTTGAAGGGACTTAATATATAATATATAAAATTTAAATTCAATATACAATGGAATAACAACTTGGACAAAATAATACAAGTTTAATGAACTTATATATATCGAAATATCATCATCATGTCAATTTCACATTTGATATCACGAAACATGATGATAATATAATTTGAGTTCACAATGTCTAAGTTAATCCCATAGCATTCCTTAAGTCAAATAGGAGTTAAGAAAATAAGTAGCATTATGTGCAAGTGGTCATTAGTCATGCTAATGGCCAAAATGATCATTTTGGATTCAAAATCGATATTGGATCCATACATCCCCTCTTTTGCATTTATTTAAATTGGATTACAAGTAAGAATTTTCCCCCAAATTGATTTAGGGTTACTAAAGTTGGAGTTTTCTATGAAATAAGAAAGAGAATTTAGAATTCAAAAATCGGTCCCCCCAACTCGAACCTTTAGGGTAGTATTTATAGATGCAGGTTGACCACCTTCCGCCTTCATCCTTTCAACGTGGTCGAAAGGCCTTCCTCCAATCTTTCGTGCACATCCTTTCAATGTGGTCGAAAGGCCTTTCTCCTACCCTTTCTCATTCATTCTTTCGCCTTTACACCTTTTGAATCAGACTTTTTGATCTAGTCGAATGGATTATCTTGACGACCTTTCATTGCCGCTATAGTTTGGGCTCCCTTCTACTTTGCTTTTAAATAGAACTTGATTGCTTTCGACTTCATCGAGAAGTGTACACGCGCTCTCTACTTTGTGTTGCTATGCTATTACAAGAAAGAGAAGAGGTGAGCTTTTGCATAATTTTGAAAGGATGAAAGATCACTTGGCTTTCGTGTAGAGTTTCCATTATGCTTTCGAAAGGTTCCAACCATTTCGAAAGGCTTGTTCTTGCTGTCAAAAGGTGCGCACTTAAAATACGTCTTCAAGTAGTAGGTTGACAACGGCGAAACCCACTATTTTGAAGGATTTGGTTCTTGTGTGTAGGTCTGTTGTCCAACACCTTCGAAAGATGTTTTGAACCCATACTAGGTTCTCTCGTATATGTGGATTCAACTGCATCGAAAGGTCTAGATGAGGCAGAAGAGGAACCCGAAAGGCATTGCTTTGTAACATAAAATTCCCCAATCGGTATTGGAACTTGCATGTTCTTTATCTGGTTTAAACATGGGTATCTGGTTATATCTCGAGTAAGAATCCATGAGGGATAACAATTTGTGTCCACTAGTTGCATCAACCAATTGATCTATTCGGAGCAATGGGTAACAATCTTTTCAACATGCTTTGTTCAAATCAGTATAATCAACGCAAGTTCTCCACTTGCCATTCGATTTGTTTACCAATACTGGGTTCGCCAGCCACTTTGGGTAGAAGACTTTCCGAATGAATCCATTTTCGAGTAGCCTTTTAACTTCCTCTTTTAGGGCGTCAGATCGTACTTTATCCAATTGTCTCTTCTTCTGTCGGATGGGGGTTGCTTCTGGATTAATATTTAGTGCATGGCACATAACCGATGGATCAATTCCAACCATATCTGAAAGAGACTATGCAAACATATCCCTATTGGATTTAAGAAATTGAATTAAGTCTATCTTCAAGCTTCTTTTCAACTCCTTTCCCAATTTGACTATGTTGGTTGAATCCTTTGGGTCTGTACATGTTTCCTCAAGGTCTTCCATAGGTTCTATCCTTTCTACTTCCCCACAGCGGTCAAATTCTGTAAGGATTTCTCCTTCTTCTACGAAACTAGAATTGGTCCTCTTTCTCTTGCTTCTAAGGGAAATTTACCTTTCAAACATATGTTTATTAGTTTTATTAGATGTTACTTTTTCTTCAAATGTTGGATGTAAAAATCCACCATCTAAAGGATGAAAAACAGTAGAAGAATCAAAATAAGAAGAATACTCCCTCTTATATTGATCAAACATTACAAAGTATATCTCGTGGGAGCTGAATTGTTCTCCGCAGATAGTGCCCCAACTCCTCTTAGTTAAGAATTTTACCATTAAATATTTTGGCGAGACAAAAGTGTCCACCTCATCAAGTGTGGGTCGGCCAAAGAAAGCATTGTAGTATGATGGTTGGTTGATGATTACAAAGAGTGTTTCAAAAGTCCTGCAACATGGCGGTTCTCCCATCTTTACTAGCAACTTCACTTGTCCTATTGGAGTCGAACCCTTATTGTTGAACCCAAAGATAGGTTTAAGGCTGGGTTTTAGCTTGTCTTCTAGAATGCCCATTTGATCAAAGGCACGTTTGAAAATAACATTGACCGCACTCTAGTGTCTATAAGAATATTGGACACTATTGATACTCCAATTTAGGCCATGATCATGAGGGGGTTGTTATGAGGGTGATGGATCCTTTTCTTCAGCTCTTGGGGAGTAACAACAAAATTTGGTATTAGTACATTGAGTCGTGGACTCTTAAGTGGGAGCTCTTCTTGAATGGAGAAAACTCCTTCTCTAGCTTCTTTAATGTATCTGTTTCTGGCTCCCTTACTAGTCCCTACTGGGTGTGACCCCCCATGGATTACATCAATCTTATTCAATAGAGGACTCAAGCTTAATGGATCTTCTTCCAAGATGTTGACAACATTATTAGGAAATTTCTGTGGACCGTTACCAGTCCATGATGTCTTTTGCTTGTCTTGGATGATTCCTTCAAATGCCCTTTACAGATTAGTTTCTGAATGATTCCAGCCAACATCCTACGTTCATCATTTTTATGGCCATTTGCTTTGTAATAAACACAATATTCATCCCCCTTTCTCTGTTCAGGGTAATTTTAGCCTCAAACGAAGTCAGGAAGTTAACCTTCTCCTTGGTCATAGCGCATATATATATATATATATATATATATATATATATATGTATATATAAGACAATGGCTTGTTTAAAGCGATTGAATTAGTATTGGGCTCCTTCCACCTTGTTCTTGTGTGTCCCTGATCCGACCTAAATCTTCCACCCTCCTTCCTAGGATTAGCTTTCTTTTTAGCATGACATAATTCATCTATTCGAGTGACTTTATCAGCTTGGAAGTGGAAATCTTGTAAACCCTTACACCCATGCACAAAGAGTTCCTTCTAGAATGGAGTATTCTCTATGAACACGGAATGCACTGCTATGAGCTTATCCATGTCATTCATATCTTTGGCTTTCATGCTTCTATATTAAATATTCTAAGGTAATCGCCAAGTGACTCCTCTTGTCTCTACTTAATGTTTGCTGGAATAATGCAATCAATGGTCGGATCCTTGTGTATACAGAATCGGGCAGAGAATTCATAAGAAAACTGTTTCCATGAATAAATGGTCTTCTCACAATATTTACGGTACCACATTGCAGCTGCTCCTTGAAGTGTTACCAGGAATAATTTGCACTGAACATGCCTAAAGGCATTATACAAATCTGTTTGGCTATCAAATGCCATTAAGTGATCATCAAGATTAGTAGTACCATGATATTTCATGGTTGGGACATTAACATAAGATGGGATAACCGCTGACATGATCTCATATATGAATGAAGCTACTCGTTAATTGTCATTTGCTCATTCATCCAGAGTTCTCTTCCCTTTTGCATTTAGCATATATTTGACTGCCTTTTTTGCTACATCTTTCAAATAAGCTACAGTGTTGTGATAGATTTTTCGGTTGGGCTGTATTCTTTTGAGGTCGAGCTTCTAGATTGCTCGAGAGATTTATCCAGTATCCTTCCTTGATGATCGACTTTAATCGGATTGCACTCCTTTTTCTTTGATGATGTCAGATATATTTTGCTCTTGCCCTTATTGGTATAAGCTTTAAGTTCCTTCTCGAGGGAGATAACCTCATATCCAGTTGTTGGTGTTGCAATTTTGGAAGACTTTTGAGATAGTGCTGCATTGGGAAGCTCTTGCATTTCCAACAATTGTTTCCCTAGATGCTTTATCTTAATCGCATTGTTATCTGGTTATGCTGGGCTTGACAGTTTTCCTTGCACAGCACCCTCCAAGTTGAAAGTTGGAGCAATGTTTTCTTCCAAAGTTATAGTGTGTATTGCATCTTTGTCCATTTGACTAAGCCTTTTAGATTTCCTTTTCCTACATCGAGTAAAGTAGCCCATAATTAGTCTATAGGGGAACCACAAAGTCGAAGTTTCAAGCCCTTCTTCTAGCACCAAAAATATTAACAAGAAATCTTGTTAGCATCCTAAAGTTAAGCCGTTGACAAGAAAAGTTGCTAACTCTTCAAAGGAAAATGCTAAAAGCAATCAATCTCTTCAATACCCCTTTCGAATAAGTTGATTTGGGAAAAACATCTTCAAGAGGTAGGTTCATGGAAATATTAATTGTAGATAAGAAGATCAATCAACTCATTCAAACAAAAATTAAGAAGAGAAAAGCTCATTCATGACCCCTTTTGATTGAGTCGAAAGGGTCATTCATATCCCCTTTTGAATGAGTCGAAAGGACCATTCTGCCTTTAAAAGGAGAATTCACTTTCACTTTCAAAAGTATAGTTTCTATTTCCATGGAATGAACTCCTTCGAAGGGGTTATATGTTTTGAAATATCCATGCTCCTTTTGAAGAAGTTCAACCAGCAAGCGTAACTTAATGTTAATACAATGAATCCCTTTCGAAACCACCTTTCGATCAGGTCTAAAGTGGGTTTACTCTTTTGAAGGGACTTAATGTACAATATATAAGATTTAAATTCAATATACAAAGGAATAACATCTCGAACAAAATAATACAAGTCCAATGAACTTATGTAAATATCATCATCATGTCAATTTCACATTTGATATCATGAAACATGATGATAATACAATTCGAATTCACAATGTCTAAGTTAATCCCATAACATTGCTTAAGTCAAATAGGAGTTAAGAAAATAAGGCGCATCATGTGCAATTTTTCCTAGTCATGCTAATGGCCGAAATGATCCTCCTCATATTCAAAATCGATATTGGATCCATGCATCCCTTCTTTTGCATTTATTTAAACTGGATTACAAGTAAGAAAATTTTCCCCAAATCGATTTAGGGTTACTAAAGTTGGAATTTTCTATGAAATAAGAAAAAGAATTCATAATTCAAAAATTGCCCCCAACTTGGATCCTTAGGGTCATATTTATAGATGCAGATTAACCACCTTTCGCCTTCATCCTTTCGACGTGGTCGAAAGGCCTTCCTCCAACCTTTCGTGCGCATCCCTTCAATGTGGTCGAAAGGCCTTTCTCCTGTCCTTTCTCATTCATTCTTTTGCCTTCACCCTTTTTGAATCAAACCTTTCGACCTAGTCGAAAGGATTACCTTGACGACCTTTCATTGCCAGTAAAGTTTGGGCTCCCTTCTAATTTGCTTTTAAATAGAACTTGATTGCTTTCGACTTCATCGAAAGGGGTAGGTGCGCTCTCTACTTTATGTTGTTATGTTGTTGCACGTAAGAAAAGAGGTGAGCTTTCACATAGTTTCAAAAGGATGAAAGGTCACTTGGCTTTCAAATGGAGTTTCCATTACGCTTTCGAAAGGTTCTAACCGTTTGGAAAGGCTTGTTCTTGCTATCGAAAGGTGCATACTGGAAATATGTCTTCAAGTAGTAGTTGACAATGGCAAAACCCACTATTTTGAACTAATTGGTTTTTGTGTGTGAAACTGTTGCCACACACCTTCGAAAGGTGTTCAGAACCCATACCAGGCTCTCTCATATATGTGGATTCAATTGCGTCGAAAGGTTTAGATGAGGCGGAAGGGTAACTTTGCTTTCTTTTCTACCCTTTCGAAAGCTCTTGTTTTGCTTGACACTTGTAAGTGCACCAGGTGCTTGCAACTCCATCCTAACCCTTTTCAAAGCTATCTCAATACCTTCGAAATACTGCTTTTGAACTATGGTGAAACCCATGTCTTTAATTCTTATGGAGCCTAGTACTTTTTATGAGCCTTCTTTCACACCTTTATTCTTAAGTGAATTTTTTGATTAACTGTGTTTGTATTGTAGTGCTTAATGCAAATATATGGCCAAAACTAAATGGTAATGGGAGTTTGAATATGATTGTAGAAAGTTTTGTTATGAGATTATTTTGACGAAAATATTACTATTAGTAATATATATTTCTATTATAGATTTTTATCTAAAGGAGAATTGCGAGGATGCAATTTTCTTAAAGGGGAGTTTGTAATAACCCAATTTGAAAGGTATTTCGGGGATGAGACCCACCGAATGTCTTCGATCCTCGAAAAAGAAGATGAAATGTTTCAAAGGAGAGATGTGAAGCAGCATATGGTTGAAGTAGGAGAGGAAGAGGGCTCGGCCAGTAATGATAACGACTTTCACATCTCCTTAGAAGAGATGAATCTTTCAGTGAGTCGTCAGAAATGAGTACTGATCTTGCTAAACTGCCTTCTTCAGACATGTTAACTACTAAGGTATTAAGCTCTGAACTCTTGATTTCTCCTCCTCAAGAACAAGCTACTATCGAGACTCCATAGTCCGTTGAAGGTCAAGCTACCGAGACCCCCGTTGGAGATACGCCTACTTTTGATTTCATGAGCAATGTCATTATCTATGTAGATGAACATAGGGATATTTCAACTAGCGAAATGATAGATGGGATCAGCTCAGAAATCGACATTTCCTCAAGTGCATTTGTGAGTAGAGGTGGAAAGACTCCTACTCTTAAACCCTGTCGATACGGTTGGTAGAGCATATAGGGGGTCGTCAATACTACACTTCACTTTAGGATCACAAACAAACATCTCTGCATCGCATTAAGTTCCTAAGTTCAAGTATTAACTTCATTCTTGTTTTTGTTTCAGGTACCATAGGACATGGATTATGCCATCGGTTATGTTAAGACACCAGGTCCTTAAAAAAGCGAAAGTTTTCATCTGGCTTATTACCCTCATAGTGAAATGGATGAGGAGAGAAGGAAAATAAAAGAGGATGAGGCTCGTCACTTGGATCAAGAGCGTGAAAGGGGAGAGAAAAGAAAAGGACATGATAAGAGCAGCGCCCTTGATAATGCATACAAGCGTTAGAGAGACATTCATGACCATTGCGAGTCCTCATTATTCCCCGTACTGATGCTCGGACCACTGAATTGCAAATAATTCCATCTTCTCAAGCAATAACTATTGCAATGTCCCCTACTTCTTCTAAATGAACTGAGAAATTCGTGTTTCCGCCTGGTCCACCCATGCTTTAAGCTACCTTTTCTAATCTATTTTTGAAGGGAGTCAAATTCGATAAGAAGATAATACCCCTCAACAGAGCGATTTTCCTTAGCAATTTGGAGATAGTCCACGAGGAATTAAAGGCTGAGTGTGTCAAGACCCGAAATCCAGGTTCAAAAAATGGACATCAAATACCTCACTTGTATTCGACCGCCAGAGATTCAAACGTTGAACTCCAGTTCAGTGGAGCTTAATAACAACATTAAGTAAATATAAAACAATGGAAACAGAATGAATTTCATTGATCACAACACAGATACAACATTTATACAATATCCATTACAACAATGATCACCAATAACCAGAGTAGAATGTATGTGGTATACAACAAAACAATTACACCATAGCGGAAAAACGACAGAGTCTTCAAAAAGAAAGAGCGA
Organism: Allium cepa; assembly: GCA_030765085.1. Lineage (NCBI taxonomy): Eukaryota > Viridiplantae > Streptophyta > Magnoliopsida > Asparagales > Amaryllidaceae > Allium > Allium cepa. The sequence continues at coordinate 451,611,653 of CM060931.1, forward strand.
GAATCCAAATTAAGCGCCTTCTTCCAAACTTCAAAGATTCAAAGACTTCAAACCAAAAGCTTCCAAAATACGACAGCTACCAAAAGACTTCTAAATCCAAGCTAGCTCCAAAACTCGGATAACCTGCTTCTAGGCTGCCCATGTGGAAAATTATGGGCACCCAGAGTTTAGGAAGGGAAGAATAAACTCCGAGTCACCCATGGGAGTAGTATGAGTAAACAAAAACAGTTGTTTGTACAAAAATAATTTATAAAAGAAATCCATTATGCTTTTGGAAAATGAAACTACCATAAGACCTCCCGCCACACACACATGCAATCACACAATTGGAGGAGATTTCTTCTTATGATAGTCAAACATGCTTGATACGAGAAAACACTTTTTGATATTATTCTTAGTGCATAGTGTAGAAAACATTTCGAAAGTATAATATTAATCTTAGCCAGCATACCACCACTATGGTATACCTACTATATCTACCAATTAAACGGCAGGTCACCAACGTAAGTAAAAGGTAGGTAATACAACTAAAACCATACAAGGCTTGTATTGTTTTATTTGGATTTCCAACAAATGGTCAGGCAAAGGAACTTCCTACACCGAATGGGTACGCTTCTGGAGGGACGCCGCGAGAACTTAATTGGATCTCTGCCAACACAAGGCCGAGTTACCTCTGTAACTAGGTAACTACTACACGGGTATGCCATCCCCCGGTCGTAACCGACCTTTATCGAGGGCCCTCAACACTAACAACCACAAAGAAAATTATCTGGGCTCCATACCAGAATACCACTTATTATCCAGAAGGAAATGCACATACCCTAAAGGGCGCGACCCTCATAACCTTGCTACATCCATTCCTGTTTCGACCATTTTCGTGTTGTGAGGTTCGACAAAGTCTCGTCCACAAAGCTACGCTTTTCACAAAAGCCATGCTTCGATCAACAAATGATCAGCAGCACTCAGCATGCCACACTACCAAATTAGGAGTATATCACTGATAACCATCAACTACATAACCTCTGAGCTTGTACGTCTCAGAGAAGGGTGTTAAGCTATGAGAATAAATTCTCCACCACCTACAGAAATGTATTTGATAGAGATCAACTTTATATCTCAAAGTGTAATGTCAGACATACAACCATATAAGTCCATTCTGGGTCTGAATGGAACCTAAGGCACTTAATCCAATAAAGGAAGAAGCCCTTGCAATCCAAGAAACCACAATCCCGATCGGACTCCCCATCACATATGGAGATCTCTATATCGGAGCAACTCAGTGTAGAGACAATCGACAGGTAATCCTTTTGTTCTCGAAAATACCCGATCTTCACCACCGTCTTCAAATGCACTGCAATCCGTCGTATCATTATTCGAAATGAGTTATATGACACAAAGTCCTCTCCTGGCTAATCCGAATAAGAAGCGCTTATATTAAAACACGTGGATATATCAATCACAAAGATTCACCATTAAGATTCGATGTGGGTTTCAGATAACCATTTGGAATTCGACTCCCTATCGCATCGAAATTAAAATGTCGTTTAAAGGCCAACAGTTTTCACATTCACACAGAGATACATCACAAACATCACAGTTCAGTTCACAACAATTCACATCACAAAGTATCACAATCACATATCAGGGGTATCAATCAGTTCAGGGCATTCAATAATAATCAATCATCTACCAGTAAGATGAATCAATCGTGTGATTATAATTTATTAATCACATAATTATTTTAATTAATTATTCTTAATTAATGATTAATTATTCTTAATTATAAATTAATTAGCCCTTAATTACAAATTAATTAATCTTAATCACTTTCATTAATTAATTGTTTCTTAATTAATTATATTAATTAATTAATCCTTAATTTTAAATCAATTAACCTTAAATTAATAATTAATTAACCTTTAATTAATTATTCTTTAATTATTAAGTTATTATAAAACATTTATCTTAATTAATCATTAAATTATTATAAAAATCTTTATTTAATAAATTTTATAATTAATTTACATTAACACATAAATTAACTTATGGTATTCAAGTTAATTAATAATTTAAAAACATTTAATCTTCTTAATCAACTCCTTAATTAACATTTTAAGTTAATTTTAAAAATAAAGGTTATATATTATTCAAAACATTTTAAACTTAATTAAATTAAGTTATATAAAAACTACCACTAATCCAACCTTAAACAAAACCTTAATCATTTAAAAGAAATAAGTTAAGAAAATTATTTAAATTTAAAAACTTGATTAGTTTTAAAATTTTAAAACTTGATGTTTCATCAAAACTTTCCAGACCCGAGGCATCCCCGAGTCACACCCGAATAACAACCCGAGAAAAAGCCTTACACCCTCGTCTTCGAGTCCAATACTATACGACTACGAGTTCGACCCCGAGGCAAAGCCTTCTTCCTAAATTCTAGATACTCGCATGTACGTGTGCACGTACACAACTGCTTCGATCACCTCTGGCTGATGCTACGACCATCGACAAGTCGACGACCATCTACACGACCCTTCAAACCACCCAACAACACGAATCGACGACGAACCCGCGAATAGGCTACACGACCCAGGTTGGAACAAAAATGATCGCCAAAGTATCGACTCGCTCCGACTCCACAGGCCACCAGAAGCGTCGAGACTCTGGCCAGAGCGTCGCCTACCTCCCTAGTTTCGATAGCCACCAGTGCGATCGACTCCGATGCGACGACGAGACGACAACAACACGAAATCCGACCTCGGCCAAATATAGGTTTTAAATCCTAGATCGACCTCGTCTGCCTTCCACAATGATCTATCTACCCATCAGACATTTTTTTCGAGACCACCAAGCTCTCCTTCACCTTCAGTCAAAACCCCTACCACCCCGAGTGCCTCGATCGCCAGAATTTGCCCAAAATAGACTTTCCGTTCAACTTATGAATGCTCGTGATTTCCCAACTTAAAATTCAGGATTTTATTGTTAAAAATCATAGTTTACGAAGACAAATTAGATCATGCAATCAAAACTTAGGTTTTAATCAATTAAACTATTTGAACAAAATTTGATTTTGCTGTGTTTTTATATTTTCAGCGAACCCTTTTACTTTTAATACTTAAAAGTATTTCCAGAATTAAGGTCTTGGTTATACAAATACATTTTGTTTAGATCTCAAAACCTAAAATGGATCAGAGGAAGAGAATTTGATTTTTTTTGACAGGTTTTCAAAATCTGGAACTAAAATAGAAGTGAACATTTCCTATTCCAGACATGCACAGCCACATCTATACATATATACATAGATTTATACACATGCAAGCAAATTTCCAATTTTTCTTCAAGCATGAACTCAAACAACAAGCCAAAATCTAGATTTTTAAAAGTTTACTCACCTGTAGTTTTAAAAACTGAGAGAAGCCTGGAACTTAGTTTTGAATTTGAAACTGGGAATTGAATCTTGCTTTGATCTGTAACTTGCTTGATTGCTTGATGTTGGTTGAATCTATACTTTGATTCAGGTTTGAAATGAATTCAGGCTTCAGGTTTGAAAATTGATTGAGGACATTTGATTTTGTTTTTATGGTTTTCTTTGATTTCCAAGTTTTGAAATAGTTTGTATTTGTTTTGAATCTTTTGTTTTTTGGTTTGTTTGTTTTTAATTTTCTGGTTTCTGATTTTAGAATGTACAGGCTTCTGTTTTCTTTGGAAATGAATAAAAGAGATGAGAAAGAGGGAAATGTTGTGTATATATAATCTTATTTCTTATTTTTATCAATTTCCTCAAAAATAAAAACAAAAAATGTCACTTGTTAAATTTATTGACAAGATCCTAACACTTGTTTAATTTCACCATAAAACCATTGCACTTGTTTAAACTATGTGTGAAAAATTGAACACTTGTATTTTGCATGAGAAAAATATTTATATGTTACTCTTAAATTGTATTTTCTATTTTATAAACACATTCGACCCTATTTATATATATATGCACAATTTAAAAAAAAAAATTTTAAAACTAATTATAAATTAAATAAATCACATGTATACTATTTTAAATCCAAATTATTTTACTAAGACATTTATTTATATTATAAATTCAAATTCAAACTCAAATCTATCCATATATACACACACATAAATCAATACTTATCTCTTTATTTTGAAAAATTCAAATTAATTTCAAATTAATTTCAGAAATTTAGATTAATTACTAATTTTAAATTTGATAAAAATTGGGATGTTACAGATCCCCCCTTAAGAAAATTTCGTCCTCGAAATTTGAAAAAGAGAGAGAGAGAGACAATAAAGAATATAAGAATACAGATGAAGATAATGAAATGGCTTACCAGACTAAGCCGAAATATCCACTCTACAATCGAAATCGGACTTCTGCATGCTATCCTCTGTTTTCCAAGTATAGTCATTTGGATCTCCACTCCATTGTACTTTAACTAGTTTCACAACTTTATTCCTTAGCTGCTTTTCATCACAATCAATGATCTTTAACGGTTCTCTCTTTACTGCCAAATTTGGTGTGATCTCCAAATCCTGTTGTGCGGCTTCCTCAATAATACAGTCTGGATCGTGCATATATTTCCGAAGATGTGAAACATGAAACACATTGTGTACCCCAGATAACCAGTTTGGTAACTGCACTTGATATGCCAAAGGACCGATCCTCTCCAGTATAAGAAAAGGACCAATATATCACGGTGCTAGCTTACCAGTCTTTCCAAACCTCAACACTCCACGCATTGGAGAAACTTTTAGGAAAACGGAATCTCCAACCTGGAATTATAAATCTCTTCTCCTGAGAACAGCATAACTCTTCTGACGACTTTGAGTCATTTTCAATTTCTTTCGAATAAAATCAACCTTTTCGGTAGCTTCCTATATCATATCTGGACCAAGCACGAGTCTATCACTTGACTTAATCCATCATGCAGGTGATCGACACAAACGACCTTATAAAGCTTCGAAAGGAGCCATTGCGATACTGGCCTGATAGCTATTATTATACGAGAATTCAACAAGATGCAAATGGTCCTCCCATGAACCGCCAAAGTCAAGAATACAAGCGCATAAAAGATCTTCTAAAATTTGATTTATCCTTTCAGTCTACCCATCAGACTGCGGATGGTAAGCAGTACTGAAGTTCAGTTTGGTTCCTAATGTAGCTTGAAATGCCTTCTAAAATCTTCTAGTGAAGATCGGGTCACGATCACTCACTATACTGCTCGGTATTCCATGGAGACGAACAATTTCTTATATATATATATATATAGCTCTGCTAAACTTGCTATTGTTGGGGTAGATTTTACCGGGATAAAGTAGGCAGTCTTAGCCATACGATCCATAATTACCCAAATCGCTTCATTACCTTTCTTAGTTCGTGGCAACCCGTCTATGAAATCCATAGACACTTGATCCCATTTCCACTTAGGCACCTCCAATGGTTGGAGTAAACCTGCCATCTTCTTTTGATCACTTTTAATTTGTTAACAAGTAGCACAACAACTGACATAAATAGATATATCTCTTTTCATTATTTTCCACCAGAAAGCCCTTTTGATATCTCGATACATCTTATTAATTCCTGGACGGATACTAAGCTTGGACTTGTGACACTCATCCAAAACTTCACGTTTTAAATCTGGGATATCTAGGACACACAACCTGCCTTTCAATATAATAATTCCACGACCATCGATTCCAAAACTAGAATCTTCACCATGACAAATTCTCCTATACATTTCTCTAAGAAACTTATCTTCTGTCTGTTGTCTTGTAATCTTCTTAATAAGAGTAGGAGTGACGACAAGATGAGCAAGAATAACGTGTTTTCTACTCAAAGCGTCGACTACCACGTTGGCTTTTCCAGGCGTATACAGAATATCAAGGTCATATGACGCTAGAAATTCCAACCAACGTTGTTGCCTCATATTTAAATCTTTCTAAGTAAAGATACTTTAGAGATTTATAATCGGTGAACAATTCAATTTTTTCACCAAAAGATAGCGACGCCAGATTTATAAAGCAAAGTTAACAGCTAGAAGCTCGAGATTATGGGTTGGGTAGTTCTTCTCATATGGACGCAATTGTCTACTCGCGTAGGCAATCACTCTACCATTTTGCATTAGCACAGCACCCACACCATCACCACAAGCATCTGTATAAACAAATAAGCCTTGATTCCCATTAATAATAGAAAGAATGGGAGCAGTAGTCAATCTCCTCTTCAACTCCTAGAACGCTTCTTTGCATTTCGGAGTCCAATCAAATTTAGCGTTCTTCATGGTAAGCTTAGTCAACGGACTAGCTATTTTGGAAAAATCCTGGACAAATTTCCAGTAATATCCCGCTAAAACCAGAAAACTTCTAACTTCCTTTGGAGTTGTGGGTTGCTTCCAGTCTAGAATGGCGAGAACCTTGCTAGGATCTACAGAAATTCCCTCTTCATTAACAATGTGCTCGAGAATCTAACTTCCTTGACCCAAAAATGACACTTAGAAAATTTGACAAACAGAATGTTCTTCCTCAATATTTGCAAAACAATTCTTAAATGTTCAACGTGCTCCTTTTCAGTTTTGGAGTAGATCATAATATCATCAATGAATGTAAGGACGAATTTATTCAACACTTCTTGGAATACACGGGTCATTAAGTCTATGAAGTATGCGGGAGCATTGGTTTGCCCGAAAGCCATGACTAACCATGCGTAGAATGTGTCCGAACCCCTGAAAGCAGTTAAGTGAATACAGTCTTCGATAATTCGTAGCTGACGGAATCCTTTGGCTAGATCCATCTTCGAAAATAATCGAGCGCCATGTAGTTGATCGAACAAGTCTTCGATCCTAGGCAAAGAAAATTTGTTTTTAAGAGTTAATTCGTTGAGATCGCGGTAGTCCACGCACAATCTCAAGGATCCGTCAGACTTGGCTATAAACACCACAGCTAAACCCAAATCAGAAACACTGCGGCGTATTAATCCTTTCTCTAGCAAATCTCGGGTTTGATTGACTAGTTCTATTCTTTCCCTGGTTGCCATCCTGTGGCTTGCATGAACGACAGGACGAGCATTGGGAACTAAGTCGATTTTGAATTCAATTTCTCTATGAGGAGGTAAAGATTTGACTTCCTCGAATACGTCTAGAAATTTCCAAACAATGGGTATAGATTCTAGACTAGGTTCGGGATATCCTAAAGTATTCATCAGTTATCTCTCTTAGGACTTGGGTCTTCACAAGAAATCACAATGAAATTCCCAAGTTTTGTTTTAACCAAAAGCGTTCGATTATTACAATCTAATTTAGCTTCGTATTTCATTAGCCAGTCCATTCCGAGTAATATTTCAAATTCATTAAAGTCGAGAACAAAGAAATAAGAAATTGATGACAAGATTACGAGATAGAAACTTCTCTACATCGTAGACAAAGGTTCGCAGGGCCACCAACTGGATTTTTCACATAGATGAGCTCGTCGACAAATTCCGGTTTAAGTTTTAATTCACTTATGGTTTGTTGGGAAATAAAGCTATATGTGGCACCAATATCGAACAAAATTCTAACAACTCTATCATAAATAATGAGGTTACCTTCTAGAACTCCTTTTCCTTTATCCGCCCTTGAAGTTGAGGGGTCATCCTTTATCACGTACACCTTTGCCACTTGAGCTTGTTTCATTGCTGGGAAATCTTTAACTACGTGTCCAGGCTTGTGACAATAATAACATTCCCTGATTTGTCCTCATGGGTTGTTCTTTCTTTACTTCTTTCTTTGGCTTCTTACAATTGTTTGAATAACGACCCTTCTCCAAACAATTAAAACAAGTAACGTCCCAGGCCTAGTTCTCATGATTGTTCTTCTTCTCTTTGCTTTGATACGGTTTCTTCCCTCCGAACTTCCTTTTCTTTCAATTCGGATTGCTTTCTTTTCTCCTCTGAATCTTCCTGCTTGTCTAAGGTAGCATATCTATAACCCATATCAATCAAATCAGAAAAAGATTCCTTAACGTCGGCAGTCATCCTCTCATGGAACTTCTTATTCATTCCATGAATAAATCTTTCATTCTTCTTCAAGGGGGTGTTTACCAGCTTCGGACAAAATCAAGATAACTCGTTAAATTTATTCAAATATTCTTCAAACGATAAACTCCCTTGCTTCAAGTTTGTAAACTCCGGGTACATTCTGGAGATGCTAGCATAAGGCATATAACGTTTCTCAAACACCTCTTTGAATCGACCCCAAGTGAACTCATCTTCCGGCTCATCCACTGTGACAGTATCCCACCAGGTTAGAGCTTCCTCTTGGAGTTGCCAAGAACTAGCAATCGCATTTGATCGTCCTCCAACTTTAGCCCACTAAAAATTCTTTCGCACGATCGAATCCAGGCTTGTGCTTTGATAATAGATTCCTTGCCTATGAATGGCTTTCCAACAAGTTTGGAAATACTTCGATATAAATCAGCCAGATTCGATTGAGGTTGAGTGGGAATAGCTGCTTCTGTTGTCGCTGGGCCTTGACCAGTTGTAGTGGTATTACCTCGTCCCCTACCTTGTCCTCTTCTTCCGCACATTCTCACTATCTCTAAATAGTAAGAAAACTTGATTTAGGCATACAGACAAGATATCTTAGGGATATACTCATTCTAGGGCATTTCTAATCCTATCTCTAATGAGTCACCTAATGTGTTATACTCCATAGCTAAATTTCTTAATCATCCTTTAGCTTTGATACTACTTGTCAAGACCCGAAATCCAGCATTCAAAAAAATCGACATCAAATACCTCATCTATATTCGACTGCCGAAGACTCAAACGTTGAACTTCAGTTCGGTGGAGCTTATAACAACATTATAAAACAGCAGAAACAAAATGAATTTCATTGATCACAACACAGATACAACATTTATACAATATCCATTACAACAATGATCACCAATAATCAGAGTATAATGTATGTGGTATACAACAAAACAATAACACCATAGCGGAGAAATGACAGAGTCTTCAAAAAGAAAGAGCGAGAATCCAAACTAAGCACCTCTTCCAAACTTCAAAGCTTCCAAGACTTCAAACCAAAAGCTTCTAATATACAACAGCTACCAAAAGACTTCTAAATCCAAGATAGCTCCAAAACACAGATAACTTGCTTCTAGGCTGTCCATGTGGAAAATTATGGGACCCAGAGTTTAGGAGGGGAACAATAATCTCTGGGTCAGTCATGGGACTGGTATGAGTAAACAAAAACAGTTGTTTGTACAAAAACAATTTATAAAAGAAATTCGTTATGCTTTTGGAAAATGAAACTACCATAAGACCTCCCGCCACATACACAATGCAATCACACAATTGGTGGAGATTTCTTCTTATGATAGTTAAACATACTTGGTACGAGAAAACTCTTTTTGATATTATTATTAGTGCATAGTGTAGAAAACATTTCGAAAGTATAATATTAATCTTAGCTAGCATACCACCATTATGGTATACCTACTATAGCTACCAATTAAACGGAGGGTCACCACCGTAAGTAAATGGCAGGTAATATAACTAAAACCGTACAGAGCTCATATTGTTTTATTTGGATTTCCAACAAACGGTCAAGCAAAGGAACTCCCTACAGCGAACGGGTACGCCTCTGGAGGGACGTTTCAAGAACCTAACCTGATCTCTACCAACACAAGGTCGGGTTACCTCTGTAACTAGGTAGTTACATGAGTATGCCATCCTCAGGTCGTAACCGACCTTTATCGAAGGCCCTCAACACCAACAACTACAAAGCAAATTATCTAGGCTCCATACCAGAATATCACTTATTATCCAGAAGGAAATGCACATACCCTAAAGGGCGCGACCCTCATAACCTTGCTGCATCCATTCCTGTTTCGACCATTTCTGGGTTGCGAGGTTCGACGAAGTCTCATCCACAAAGCTACGCTTTTCACAAATGTCATGCTTCAATCAATAAATGATCAGTAGCACTCAGCATGCCACACTACCAAATTGGAAGTATATCATTGATAACCATCAACTACATAACCTCTGAGCTCGTACGTCTCAGAAAAGGGTGTTAAGCTAAGAGAATAAATGTGACGACCCAGAAATTTTGAACATTTAAAATTGAAATGTTTTATTGATTTTAAATATTTGAAAGATAGTTCAACTTGAATTTCAAAAATTAGGACTTATTTGGTAATTTAATTATAGAAATTTGGGTAAAATTTTGAATGTTCAGTTTTATGCTTGTTAAAAATATTTTAAAGGCTTGAAAATTTTATATTGAGAATACTGAAGATAATGGAAGCTTTAGAATTGAATTTGGAAATGTTATATTCAGTTTTGAGATTTTATCGTTTAGATCAACGTTTAAAAAATAGCCTTCCGGGGCACAGTCTCGGAATTCGACGAAACCAGTTCCATTGGATCCGCTATATTGTATTATTATTGGATTTCAATTTTTGTAATGTTTGGAGCAATCGTTTGGCCGTATGATCAGCAAACGTACTGAAAATTTATATTGAAATTTAATTAAATAACTGGTTCAAAAAAGCTATCTTCTCCATACGATCGAATTTGGACTCGGAACTTTTCCATTGCGTTTGGAATAGGCGTATAACATCATAAATGCCTGGCGGCATGCCTCGATAGGATTTTGAGCTGCGAAACCGAGACGATTTAAATTTGAATTTAATTTTAAATTTAAAACTAATATATATATTTGATATAATATTTTCTCTGCGGAAATTACACGTATCTCTCTTATCAAAAACGTGTTTCCTCTCTTCTTTATGATTCTACACGCGTTCAACTTCATTGAAAAAAATCACGTTTAAAATAAGAAAACGAACGATAATTTTTTCTTTTGTTCAAAAACAAAATCATATGGACGCCTTCTTTTAGAAACAAGTCAATGTCTGAAAAAAATATTTCATGGCCGAATCCCCCTTTCTTCCAAGATAAAAAATGGCAGCAAAACAAAATCGAGAGAGGAAGAAATCGAAATCAAATAATGAGCGAGCAGAGATCGAGCCGAGCAAGCAGCGCAACCTATGGTCCGCAAGCAAGATGTGGCGCGCGCGCGCATGAGCGGTAGCGTCGATAGTATGAAATCACAGGCGAGGCCATCGGGGGGTAGTGCAGCGGCGTTCTGGCACAAAGCTAGGGCATTGGCTAGTGTTTGAGTCGTGGCGACTTGGAGCTCGTCGAGTCTGATCTCGACTCGGGGGTTTGCGAATCAAGCAGGAGTGCGGCGACGTCTTCTTCGTTGCAAGGATCTAGGCGGCGATTAATTTATAGTCACGAATTTATGGAGGCTCGCGATCGAGTGGCGGCGACTCAGGCAACGCGCCATGGGCGAACTCGAGCACAGAGGCTGTAAGGTAATGCTATTAATTTTTATTCAGATTAAATGGAAATAAAATTTGAAAAGGAATTTAAACTATACAGAACAGTAAAGGAAAATTTATTTTGCTATTTACTAAAATTTTATATTTATATATTTAGTTATAAACGGTTAAAAGAATTAATAAAATGAAGAATATAATAATAATAAGAATTTTAAAAAGCATTTAGAAGTTTATATAAATCAGATATTTAGGAAATCTATATAGGTTATTTTTATAATTATATATGTAGTTCGTAAAGAAATAAATATACATTTACATATTTTAATTTTGCTAATTTATCTTTAAATTAATGGTTTGGTGATTAATTTATTCTATTAAACTAAATTATTTTAGTTAGTAAGAGAATTATTCAAAAGAAAATTTGTTTAAAATTTAATCGTCAATTTGAAACTAAATTATTAGTTGAATTTGAAATTATAAAATGGTGAATTGAATTGTTTAAATTTATTTCAAATATTAATAAAATCATATAATCGTTATGCAAGGTCTAAAATCGAGAAACAAACTGGAATGGAAATGGGTTGCATGCATAAGCAAAGGTGAGATCTTCTCACTCAATTGGAATTCCTAGTTGAATTTAAAATAGTTAAATTTAAAATTGTTGATTGTGTACTTGGATGATAAATTATTATCAGTTGTATTAGATTAGACCCTATGCGCCGCATAATAGCGGATGATATTATATTAAATCCATATGCCGCAATATTCCACCTCGAAGTGGAATTGGTATTGTATATGTATTTGGAGTGATTGATTTTCCGCATTATATAGCGGATGAGACCCAATGTGTCACATAATAGCGGATGATATTTTATAAATCCCATATACCACGATATTCCACCTCGAAGTGGAATTGATATTTAATTGTTGTGCTAATGTCTGTGGATGCAGGGAAGCAGGTTAGAGGGATCCAACTGGACTCCTCAAATAATTGAATTTGTTTTAATATTGTGTGTTGATTATTTATAATCTGTATGTGATTATATTTGTGATTGAAATCGTTGAAGGCTATAGTTTAGCCGAATATATTTTTGGTATCGTAGGATACCAGAAATAAATAAAATTGGATTTTTAAAATTCAAGTTGAAAGTTATAGTAAAAATTATTTTTGAAAATTGGATAAATTTAAAAGAAGGAATTTTAAAAGGATAAAGTTTTATTTTTGAATCCTATTGAATAAATTCCAAAAATATGGGAAAGGATTTTAATAAATGGATTTCAAGTAATGTTATTCGAAAGTTGAAGAATTTATTCTAAAATACGGATTTTAAGTAGTTTGGGAGAGATAAAGGAATTTATTTTAAAAGAAAATAAATTTATAAATAAATTCGGAAATTGGTTTGGTGTTTGAAAATAAATCTTTGGGAAATCAATACGAAAATTGATTTGGTGTTTGAATGGAAATCGATTTGGTGTTTGAAATATATTTAGAAATCAATTTGGAATTTGATTTGGTGTTGAAAATGAATATTTGGAAATCGATTTGAAAATCCTATATTAGTGGATATTTGAAAATTTAAATTCACAATGGGAATTTATAAAGGAAAGGGAAATTTGTTTAAAATAAACATTGGTTTATTTTTGAGTGTGGAAAGAAATTTACAGATTTGAATGTAAATTTAAAATAAATCAAGAAGGATTTATTAATTGATTTAAAGGACCATTTTGAAATGGAAAGTGTATTCTCTTTGGGAAGCCGAGTATGTTTTCAAATTAACTTTTAAATTATAAATTTAAAGTTTAAAAGTTGATTTTTAAAAGAATATTTTGGAGAAATTATTTTCTTGATTTATTTTGAAAATCTTTACAGTAAAGATTTATTTAATTAATTATAGAACTGATTATTGAAAGATTAAATTAATATTTGTTTTAGAAAATGATTATTTAAATAGTTATACCTAATAATTTTATTTTTAAAATTATTTTGGACTTGAGTTTTTATATGAGATATTGATATTAAATTTCATAACTAATATTTTAAATAAAGTGTTTAAGATTTGATTTATTTTAAATACTTCCAAGTATATATATTCGGATAAGTAATTTAAATTATTTTAAAAATATTTGAACTCGGCAGATTTTCAGTAGGAATGAATAAATATTTGGAAATATATTCCGCGTAAGGAAAAATGATTCAAAATTTGTTTTCAAAGAATTGAAATGTGCGAAGTGATTTGAAATTTGTTTTCAAATGGTTGAAGTGTTAAAATTATATCTCGCGAAGATATTTTTAGAAATAAATAATTGGGGGAAAATTATTTAAATCTTGGTGATTGTTGTGAATATTGTTTGACAGTGATCACTGTAAACGTTGATTGATAGTTAAATAATCGACTACCAATATTGGCATTTTAATGGCGTTTGAATTTCGATGCAACCGGAGGTCGGATTCCAAATGGATATTCGAAAACCACATCGAACCTTTGTGATTGTGATGGATCTTTTATTTAAAAGATCAAAGTGGAAATTTGTTGTGATTTATTTGAAATCCGAATGAACACTTATTTTTAAAAATAAGCGCTCATTATTCGGATTAGCTGGGAGAGGACTTTGTGTCATAAAACCCATTCCGAATAATGATACGACGAAATGGATTGCATTTGAAGATGGTGTTGAAGACCGGGTATTTTCGAAAGTGAAAGGATTACCTGTTGAATGTCTCTGCACTGGGTTGCTCTGGTATAGAGATTTTATCACCCTTTATGATGGGAATTCCGGACGTGATTAGTGAATATCCGGATTTGCAAGGGCTTCTTTCAAGTGCCTTCGGTTCCGTTCGATCCCGAAACGGACTTGTATAGATGTATGTCTGACGTTACACGTTGAGATGTAAAGCTAGTTTCTATCAAATACATTTCTGTTGGTGGTGGAGAATTTATTATCTTAGCTTAACACCATTCTCTGAGACGTACGAGCTCAGAGGTTATGTAGTTGATGGTTATTGGTGACACATTCCCAATTTGGTAATGTGGCATACGAAGTGCTGCTGATCATTTGGTTGATCGAAGCATGGCTTTGTGAAAAGTGTAGCTTTGTGGACGAGACCTCGTTGGACCTTACAACTCGAAAATGGTCGAAACAGGAAGTATGGGGCAAGGTTATTTGGAGGGAGCGCCCCCTGTGGGTATGTCATTTCCTTCTGGATAAGTGTGGTATCATGGTATGGAGCCCATATACTTAACTTTGTGGTTGCTGCAAATTTATTACTTTGTGGTTATTGCTTTGTGGTTAAGGATCCTCGGATAAAGCTCGCAAACAACCGATGGATGGCATACTCATGTAGTAGTTACCTAGTTACAAAGATAATCTGTCCTTGTGTTGGCAGAGATCCGGTTAGGTTCTCGGGGCGTCCCTATAGAGGCATACCCAGGAGGCAGTAGGAAGTTCCTTAGCCTGACCAATTGTTGGAAATCTAAAGAAACAATATGCGCTCTGTACATGTTTTAGTTGTATAACCTACCATGGAATGTGGTGGTAACCTGCTATTGAACATGGTAGCTATAGTAGACATAAGTGCGAAATGTCTATGCTGGCTAAGATTAATATTATATTTTCAAAATGTTTTCCACACTATGCACTAATAATAATAATATCAAAGGATTTTGCGTATTAAGCATGTTTGACTATCATAAGGAGAAATCTCCTCCAATTCTGCGTTTGCATTGTGTGTGTGCGGGGAGGCCTTATGGTAGTTTCATTTTTCAAAAGCATAGCGGGTTTATTTTCCTTTCTTTGTAAAAATAACTGTTTTTAAGATCTCACACCAGTCCCATGACTGACCTGGAGTTTATTGTGACCTTTCTAAATTCTGGGTGCCCATAATTTTCCACACAGGCAGCCTAGAGTCAGGTTATCATTATTCTGGAGCGAAGTCAATCAAGAAGTATGCCGTGGAGATTTGGAGATCAAGCTGGATGGCGAGACGTATCACTTATATTATATAGTGTCCGATGCGTATGGGTTGGTGCAAGTCAAGTTTTCATGTAAGCAAGTTCTAATAAATGCCAGTGTTGTGTTTTGTGTTGTTGTAAACTCTGATAATGTAATGTATGTAAAAGTGATATAGTTCTTTGTTTTAAAGATATTCATTTATCTATTATATGTCGCTCCGCTGCGAAATGTGAGATTCTGTTGTTGTTTTGGTTTCTTCTTCTATCTTCATTTTCTTTAACCCTAGAGTTCGGTTTTCCGGCATTCGATTGTGTGACATTTGATACAGTGGACGTATTGATGCGGACTTTCGAAAGTCGAAAAATTGGTCGTTACATTTTGGTATCAGAGCAATTGGTTAAGCGATAACCTTGGCTCCGGTGGAGGATTACTTATTAGAGATAGAGTCAGTAGTACTCTAGAATGAGTTTGAGTGCAATAATAGATATGAGTGCATATTTGTTAGTGAAAATATAAAATTGTTTTATATTGTGTTGATTGGTTTTGTAACATCCCGCCTTTTTGTATGTTTTAAATCGATGATAAACCACACATGTCAGACTCAACCCATACGGAAGGGCGGATTGTTATGGGGTAAATAAGAAAAAGCAAAAAAAGAAAAAAACAAAATAGAATCTTGCAGCAGAACGATAAAATAAAATAATCAAATAAACAGTTCATGAAGCTGTTTACAAAACATTTGATTATACTTATACAATACATATCAGAGTTATACAATACATATCAGAGTTACACATACCGAAGAAAAATAAAATAATGCAGCGGAACAATATAGTAATCAATAATAATAATAAAATCTTCGTCTTCGTCCTCTAGAAATAAGGTTTTCGAAACCTGTAATGGTTGGACTGACCGGAGCGAATTGAAAAGACAAAACAGAACTAAAGGATATTATGTAAGTTAAATCAATGTAAGTAATATGAGTGGAACGGCGTCAGAGATGTTTACGGGATTTGACATCTTCTATCCAGCGTCAACGGAGTGCAGTAACTTAAGAGATGCTCGGGTTTCACATCTCCTAAGGATTCGTTAAACTATTTACTATATAGTAGTATTCCGCTATAATAATGTCCATTAGTAAAATAAACTTACTTTAAAACAGTGTTAAGGAGTGATCCAATATTCCACTTAACACAAAAATAGTGCCAATAGTCTATACAGTACCGTAATACCTTCTAATCGGGAGGCTACTAGAGGATATCGTAGGTACGACACAAATCAAACT
Source organism: Allium cepa (assembly GCA_030765085.1). Classification (NCBI taxonomy): domain Eukaryota; kingdom Viridiplantae; phylum Streptophyta; class Magnoliopsida; order Asparagales; family Amaryllidaceae; genus Allium; species Allium cepa. The sequence continues at coordinate 451,628,238 of CM060931.1, forward strand.
CGTACAAGGCTCGCTAGGGTAGGTGACACGACACACAAGGCAATGCCAGTGTAGATATACCAATTACGCATCCGGGCTGGTGGTAACACGTAGCAGCTACTACCGTCCACCTCGAGCCACACCCCCAAAATCAAAAATCAAAAGTGGCCACCGAATCAATCCAAAAGTCAGAGTATAATATCGAAGGAGTATGTCCGATAAGAGAGGCTACCTCCTTGGCCCGAGAATCGCTCCTGTTTTAGCCACCTTATGCTAACTCATGGGAGTCGGGTCCACGTACATACCTTAATAGAAAGTTGCTACCATCCTACTTCATTCTGGAATCTCCACCGCGTACACGGTTGTTAAAGTGGTTTTCAGAGTTGGCAGAGATTATTGTTATCCCGCTTTTTGGCAAAGCTGCGATACCAAAAGATCGATCGAAAAATGGAGAATAGTTCGTCTTAGAGGTTGGTCATATTTTGTTTCGCTATGGATATCGCTGAATTTTGTCCGAGTCTAGATTGAGCTACAATTGATAAGACACGACAAGAAAGACCGTAGAAGCCGCCATCTCAAATTTCGAGTCAATCCGAGTTCATACGCTTAAGTTATGATCGGTTCAACTTGAAGGGAACACACTGGTTTCGAACCCATCATGGTGGTTGTCTTCGAACCCATCCTCATGCACCACTCGAACCGATCACCTTCGAACCCATCCTCATGCACCAATCGAACCGATCACCATTCGAACCCATCGGAACGCCTCGGTTCGACTCCATCAACTTCGAATCCATCCGGTTCGTGCCTGTGGGCCTCATGTCCATGGAGAGTTTGCAAGGCTCGTATCCATCCAAAGATCCTTGTTCGAATCCACTAAGCTTCGGTTGTTCGAACCTATCACAGAAGCCTTGTTCGAACCCACTGGGTCAACTAACCATGATGACGTGTCTTTCATCGGTTCGAATGCGCCGAGATATGTGGAGTCGAAGCGGTCAACTCGGAGTGAAGACCGGATCGGTTCGAAGTTTGCGCTCCATGTCACCACGAAGGCGCACACCACCATCGGTTCGAAACCATCGGTTCGAATGGATGGTTTCGAATGGATGGTTTCGAACCAAACAGCCACGCAATGAACCCCATTTCGAATCCATCATATCTCTCAATCTACTGATCCAAATGCCACGAAATTTTCAAAGATGCTTGCATTCATGTCGAAGAGTGTCCACACCAAATTTCGCCACGATTGGATGAATTCTTGATCGGTTCGAATGGAGTTCGAACCGATGCCAAAGTGGGCCCAAACTTCCTAAGACCGGGCGTGTGGGCCCCCTCACGTGCCAGAAGTGGTCTCCCGAGTTTTCAGCGAAATATCAGCAACCTACGCCTATAAATAAAGCCCCCAGGGCCAACAGAAAAAGGATCTTTTCGACTCTGAAGCGTCCAGACTCTGCCGGATTGAGATCTCCATCATCCTACATCGTATACTAGCTGTTGATTTCGAATTTTTCAGTTGTATCCCGCTGTTGCTTGCTTGAATCGCTTGTAAACGTTGAAAAAGAATCAATAAAATTGCTAAAACTTCACAGTGGACGTAGGCAACGTGCCGAACCACTATAAATTGCTTGCCTTTGTCTTTACTTCATTGTTGTTTGGAGTTTTTGTTAGATAATCCTTATTTTTATTTCATATTCTTCATTTATTATCTCTTTAAAAGACTCCCGAAGAGTGTTGTGCCCAATTTTGGTACAAACACTTTGGTGCTTTCACTGAGAAAAACCCATTTTTTCTCCTGCTCCTTGGATCTGTCGCCGATACCGGATTGCATAAATCTAAGGGAGAGATCCAGATTTCATCCTCAGATTCCTTCCGTTCTATTCAGATTTGCTAAAGTCTAGGGAAGGAGTTCACTATCCAAAATGGTTAGCACAAGAACCACATCTGCCGCTGGCCAAGAAGGTCGGGATAGACAAAATCCCGCGCAACTACCTCCACCTAACCAAGATGATACCGGGCATTCTGACCCCTCAGGTCCGGTCACCAGGCAAGAGTTCTAGACATTGCTTCAAGAACTAACTCAAAGTCGGCAACAGATAGCCGAGCAATTGCGCGTCAACACTGAGTTAGCCAGCCAACTAGATCGCCAAGGGCGTAGAAGATCTAGGAGGGATCATGCGTCTCGTTCCTCCACGGAAAGTTCTGCTTCATCCGACTACAATCATAGATCCACCCGTCCCAGGCTAGAGGGAAGCTATGCACAGGTCGTTGACCACCAGCCAGCATTGACCGTGGGACAGATAAGAGTCAGCCCATCCGCTAGTTTTCATACAGGGCCCTCATTTTGAGGGGGCGCTGTACCGCAACACACCGCGGACAACCATGCTACCACCTCTGCGGTTGACATAGGAGTTGATACCCGAAATCACTCTAACCAGGCTTACCACCAGCAGGAACGAGCACCAGAACCATATGTCCCGGAAGACATTGTGCCAAGGAGGCGAGACACGGATCGTCGACAGCGTCCGATCCCATCTCGCACTGTGGAACCCGACCACACTTTGGCTCACCACCCTCAAAATTTGGCAACACCAGACCTCTCAGCCATGGTATGCCAAATGATTCGCGAGAGTCAAGGCCTAACGAATGACGATTGGGGAATCTCCCGAAGTCATACCCCGTTCACTGATGACATATTGTACGCTGAACCTCCTAGGCGATTCAGAATGCAACCCTGCCCATGTATGAAGGGAATTCCGACCCAAATCAACATATTTTGAAGTACGAATGGTCGATGACAGCTGCGAGAGCTGATGAGGCAATAAAATGCCGTAGTTTTCCCATTTCCTTAGGGGGAATTGCGACGATGTGGTTTACGCGACTACCACCGCGATCTATTTCTTCTTTTGATCAGTTAGCTACCAAATTTGTTGAGCAGTTTCGTATGCATATTGCCAGACCTAAGGATGTTGATACCTTATCAAGTGTTACTCAAGCTCCCGGAGAAACACTTAGACAATATTTGGAGAGGTTTAATGCTGCGTGCGCAGAGATCACCAACCGCAATGATAATTCTATCTTAATGGCTTTGACTAAAGGAATCGATCCTGATTCCGAGTTTGGCAATTGGTTGGCTGGAAAGCCTCCCGCATCGTTGGACCGTTTCTATTCCAAAGCCGCTCAGTTCTTGAGGTGAGAGGATGCGAAACAGTCTAGGAAGCAGGACGATGCAAGGCCCAGCAGTGAAGGGATTTAGAGTAATATCGCGGTTAAACAGACCGGCGAGAGTTCAGGAAAAGTCGAGTTGAATATTCAAAATAAACAGACTCAACGACCAAGAAACGGTGATAACCGAGGCAAGAAGCAAGATCGGAATCGTGGTCCGAGGCGTAGGGCCGCAATGTTTGACAGTTATACACCGCTTAACACGTCGCTGGAAAATGTATACCTACAGACTTGTAATACTATGCAATACAAGAAGCCTGCTCCGAAGCCTTCGTCGGAGAGGCAGATTCAAACAGGAAAATTCTGTAAGTTTCATGAAAGTTACGGGCGTAATACCAATGAGTGTAGGCATTTGCAAGACCTCATTGAAAAGTTAATCAGAGAGAGAAAGTTGGACCAGTATGTTCGGGCGCCGCAGTCTGGTGGAGCGGGCCCATCCAATCAAAATCGTACACAGAATCAGGAAAGGCAGGGTGAACCCGCTCGCATGGGCGGGAGGTTGGTTATCAATACAATAAGTGGTAGTCCCCGTCCGGCAGACAGAAGCTGGGGGGAAATGGAGTCGTATGCCAATGCGATCAGGCATGCGGACTTCGAGTGTTGTAGCAATTCTGAGGACGGGGCTCCGGCTAAACAACAGAAGACGATGACAGACGACATCGTGTTTAGAAATCGAGATGCTGATAGAATCGAAGCCCCCACGATCGACCTACTGGTTATATCCGCTCAAGTTGGTCCTGCTTGGATGAAGAGGATCTTGGTAGACAGTGGGAGTTCTGTGAACATACTGTTTAAAAGAGCATATGATTTAATGAAGATGGAAGCTAAGGACTTAAAACCTTGTCAATCACGAGTCCACGGCTTCAACGGAAGTGCGACGATACCGACCGGAATGGTTGAACTGCCGGTGGAGTTGGGAGTGGGAGAATGCCGAAGAGTTCGGATGTTACAATTTGTTGTCTTGGATATTCCTTCTCCGTATAATGCTTTCTTGGGACGACCGGCCCTTATTGAATTTAGGGCAGCTATTGCCCCATGGTGTTTGACCCTTAAGTTCCCTACTGATCACGGGATAGGGGTTATACAAGGAGATCAAGCTGCGGGGAGAGCTTGCTATGTTGCTGAGCTGCGAGAGGTGCAGCGAAAGGAAAATGGAAAGGGCGTAGAGGAATCTCTCTGCGTCCGTTTCACCGACAATTGACAATTAACGCCTGGGCCTCGGCCCAGGCATCACGACCAATTCCAAAAGGATCTAGACCCCCGAGACAGTGAGAATAAAGATGAATCTAGAGAAAGTCAGGCTTCGCCAGCTGAATTAACAATCGACATTCCGATCAGTGGTAACGATAATTCAAAGATGTTGAAAATTGGGTCGCAATTGAGCCTGCAAGCACAATAGGAGTTGGTCGAGTTTCTCCAAGTGAATCTGGACGTATTTGCTTGGATGCATTCTGATATGTGTGGGATCTCGCCAGACATCGCGAGCCACACCCTAAATATTGACCCGCGGTTTGTCCCGGTCAAGCAAAAAAGGCATGGTATGGATCCAGAGAGATCTGCCGCCCTAAAAGAAGAGGTCGATAAGTTGAAATCAAATGGGTTCATTAGAGACGCTTTATACCCAGAGTGGGTGTCCAATCCCGTACTCGTCCGGAAACCAAACGGGAAATGGAGAACGTGTATCAATTACTCAGATCTGAATAAAGCCTGCCCGAAAGACAGCTTTCCACTTCCCCGAATCGATTAACTGGTAGATTCAACTGCGGGACATGAGTTATTATCCTTCATGGATGCTTACTCAGGTTACAATCAGATACCCATGCATGTACTCGATCAAGAGCACACAAGCTTCATAACCGACTTGGGATTATACTGCTACAAGGTCATGCCTTTTGGATTAAAGAATGCTGGCGCAACTTATCAACGCTTAGTCAACCGAATGTTTGCCGATCAGATTGGGAATACTATGGAGGTTTATGTAGATGACATGTTGGTGAAATCACGATACTCCGTTGATCACGTCAAAGACTTGGAGTCAATGTTCAGTATCCTCCGGCAATACGGAATGAAGCTTAATCCGCTGAAGTGTCATTTCAGAGTCGCATCCGGAAAATTCCTTGGGTTCATTGTCAATGCCCGAGGAATAGAGGCCAACCCCGAGAAGATCTGGGATATCAGAAATCTTCAAACTCCGAGAACCATAAAGCAAGTTCAGAGCCTTAACGGGAAAGTCGCAGCACTGAGCAGGTTTATCTCAAAGTCGACCGACAAATGCATTCCCTTCTTCGATTTGATTCGGAAAGGGAAACGAAACTTCGAATGGACTGCAGAATGTGAGGGCACATTTCAATCGCTTGTCCAACATCTTTCCGTTCCACCAATCCTTTCAAAGCCTGTAGATCATGAACAGTTATATCTCTACCTGGCGGTATCCGAAAATGCAATCAGTGCTGCATTAATTCGGGAGGAAGACCGAGTACAAAAACCGGTCTACTATGTGAGCAAACGATTGACCGGAGCCGAGAGAAATTATCCAAAGCTCGAAAAGTTGGCATATTGCCTAGTCATTGCCTCGAGGAAGCTCCGTCCATATTTTCAAGCTCATCCTATTACTGTGTACACCGATCAGCCATTACGACAGGTCCTCACGCGGCCTGAGACGTCTGTTAGGTTACTAAAATGGAACATCGAACTGAGTCAATTCGACATCACTTATACTCCAAGAAGGGCCATTCACGGCCAAGTCCTAGCAGATTTTATAGCCGAATTTACTGTTCCCGAAGACTTGCCTGAGACTAGCAAATCTCCCGAATACATATGGAAGCTGTACACCGATGGTGCGTCAAACGATCAGTGCTTAGGAGCTGGGGTAGTGCTTAAAACCCCCGAGGGACGATCCATATGTTATGCTTTAAAGTTCGAGTTCCGTGCAACCAACAATGAAGCCGAGTACGAAGCTCTACTTACCGGACTAAAGCTTGCCCGTGATCTGAAAATCATCGCTGTAGAGATCTACTGTGATTCCCAGTTGATAGTATGTCAAGTTCGGGCAGAATATCAGGCCAAAGACCGAAGATTAGCCGCTTATCTAACTCGAGTTCTGGAGATGCTTGATCAATTCGATTACTATGCCATTTTCTACATACCCCAAGAGCACAATCAGAAAGCTGATTTGTTGGCCAAGTTAGCAAGTACAGGTGAGGCTCAGCAGTTGGGGGTCGTTCCGGTTGAAACCCTATCCTCTCCGAGCATTGATCGAAGGGAGACCGATTTCACATTTGAAGCTACCTCCAATAGGGAATCGTGGATGACTCCTTATCAAGATTATATCGAACGTGGTGTGTTGCCCAAGCGTCGAAGCGAGAAAAGACAAATTCTACGAAAGGCTTCACGGTTTGTTATTCACAATGGAGTTATGTATCGAAGGGGATATTCCATTCCTCTTCTCAGGTGTATCGCACACGACGAAATCAAGCGAGTGTTACACGATGTACATGAAGGGGAATGTGGCGATCACATTGGGGGACAAGCACTTGCCAAGAAAATACTCCGATACGGATATTATTGGCCTATTGTAAATCGCGATGCCATGGACTATGCCAAAAAATGCGACAGATGCCAAAAACACGCTCAGATTCCTAGGGTTCCGCCTACTGAGATGACCCAAATGGTCAGTCCATGGCCGTTTGCAATATGGGGGATTGATATAATTGGTACATTGCCTTTGGCCAAAGGTGGCGCAAAATATGCTATCGTCGCAGTCGATTACTTTACGAAATGGGCGGAAGCCGAACCACTTGCAACAATCACGACGAAGAAAGTTATCAACTTTGTAGTACGCAATATCATCTGTCGGTTCGGTCTCGCGCATACTATTATTACCGATAACAGAGCCTAGTGCGACAGCGCTGAATTCAAGAATTTCTGTCTGCGATTCCATATCCATAAGAAATTCTCCGCTGTTGCACACCCGCAAGCAAATGGCCAAGTCGAAGCCGTAAATAAGGTCATCAAATCTATTTTGAAGAAACGACTGGAAAAGGCCGGGGGCAAGTGGGTTGATGAACTTCCCATGGCCTTGTGGGCTTATCGGACGACTCACAAAACTGCAACCGGCCACACTCCATTTTCTCTATCCTATGGCGCTGAGGCTGTTATTCCGGTCGAAATGGAAGTTCATTCTCATCGTGTGACATATTATGATCCGAAAACGAATGCTATACTACTTGCCGAATCCCTGGATCTGCTCGATGAGAGGCGCGAAGAGGCTGATTTAAGGGCAGCCGCATATCGGAGTCGAGTCGCCCGAATGTACAATGCCAAGGTCCGACCGCGGACCTTCGAACTTGGCGACCTTGTACTCAAGAGAGTTTATCCGGTTCCTTCTCACATGAAGCCAAATTGGGAAGGACCGTATGTGATTTCACAAAAGCTCGGAGATGGCACATTCAAGTTATCGACCGTCGACGGTCTAACTCTACCGAGAGCGTGGAATAGCGAGAGTCTCCGTCGCTACTATACATGACAGGCTTTATTTGTTCTAGCTCGTTATTTCCTTTGCATTTTGTTTTCACATTTTGAAACTCGAACTTGTAATAAGGCAGCTGACTTTGCCTTATTTTCTCATTTCAGCAATAAAATACTATCTCTTCAAGCCAGAGCTGTGATTTATCGAATACGCCGCAAAACATCACAATGCACGAAGAGCTAAGTTCCATCATACGGTGGGATTTAATTCAAGTAGGGAGTGACTGTGATACGACCGGTCACTCGCTACGCGAAGCCCAAGCTTTGGGGCATGTCACCACGTTAACATTTAAAGGGATTGATACACGACAATCCTCACACTAACTCCAGATTCCTAGAGCGCGAACTGGAGTATAAACATTAAAATAACTCTAAGTCCCCGGAGCGCGGACTAAAGTGTAAATACAAACTCCAACTTCCCAGAGTGTGAATTGGAGTATAAACATTCAATAATTCGTTCCCAGAGCGCGAACGAATTCCAACTTCCCAGAGTGTGAATTGGAGTATAAACATTCAATAATTCGTTCCCAGAGCGCGAACGGACTCCAACTTCCCAGAGCATGAATTGGAGTATAAACATTCAACAATTCGTTTCCAGTGTGCGAACGGACTCCAAATTCCTAGAGTGCGAATTGGAGTATAAACATTAAATAAATCATTCCCAGAGTGCGAATGGACTCCAAATTCCCAGAGTGCAAATTGGAGTATAAACATTAAATAAATCATTCCCAGAGTGCGAATTGACTCCAAATTCTCAGAGTGCCAATTGGAGTATAAACATCGAATCCATCGTTCTTAGAGTATGAACGAATTCCTGAAAGCCCAAATAGATGTGACTGACCATCCAGCGGCTAACTCCGACTTCCCAGAGCGTGAATCAGAGCATAAATGTGGATTACAGGTTCCCGGAGCGCGAACCGAAGCATCTGTGCGAACTCCAACTTCACAGAATGTGAATGGAGTATAAACATCAATTCCAGGTTCCCTAAGTGCGAACCCAAACATACATGTTTTCTCCAAGTTCCCGGGGTGTGAATTGGAGCACACATACCAAGTTAAAGTTCCCATAGTGCGAACTGAAATGTTAATACTAACTCCGAGTTCGCAGAGTGTGAACATCAATTCCAAGTTCCCCGAGCGCGAACCGTGTTACAAACATCGATAACTCTCGAGTTCCCGAAGTGCGAACCAGATTATCGATCTCAAATTATCTTAAGTACCCAGAATGTGGACATGTGCCTAAAGTTTGCAATAAACGCACTCAACCACCAAAACATAAATGTTATTCCCCGAGACTAGGGGGCAAAAAAGCTAAGTGTTAATCGCTAACCAAAGTGATACAATGTCCGAAGTTCGATTATTCATCGATCACAACTTGCGACCAAGATTCTCAGACTTGGCAAATAAAAACGAATTTGACTTGACGGTAAAAACACCACAAGTGCACCGGACTGAAAACGAGACACTACAAACACTTAAGCACAAAAGGAATGAGAGTTGAAACAAAGAAACTAAATTTTATTTCAACTAACTAAAGACAAGGACTTACATGCAAATAAGTTCTCTCAAAAAAGAATTCCTACTAGCAGGGGCCGAACCTGCATCTATACACGACCTACTAACAAAAAACGAAAACAATTTCCTATCTACCAAAAAAATCTGCTTGGGAGGCCAATTTATTCCTTCTTCCTTGGCTTCCTTATCAGCGGTTCGTCATCAGAATCGCTAGGAACGGAAATCCTTCGTTTGGACGACCTCCTCTCCGGTGGTTGCTCTTCGGCCGGGGGCATAATATCTACGTCCTCCTCAGAACTTGAATCTAAATGAAGGCTCCCTGCCGGAGGAGTAGGAGGGACCGGACCCGCGACGGAAGATGGGATAGTGCCACCCGACGATACTATACTCGCAGGTGCTGGGTTCTGCGCCGCCGTGCTACCACCGACACTACCAATTTGCCCCGCAGCTTCTAATTCTACATGAATTTCGGCTAGGATCTCTTCATCACGAATCATTTGGGCTTGGCTGGGGGAATCCACAATCTGCATTGAAGAGCTAAAGGGTGGCGGAAGGTCACTAATGATGAACGGCAGGTCTGTGGAGAAGCCACCCTGCTCACCGAGCAGCTCGCTCACCATTTGTTCATCAAGAGATAATCCGCTCCCCTGCGCCGCCTAGGTTGATACTGTAGTTACAACAGTAGTCTCGGTGGTGATGGCCTTACCCCCTTGCTTGATTCTTGGGTCGCGGCAATCAGAGCAACTCCAGTCACTAAACAAAGATAAGAAGAGGTTATCAGTAACTGCTTCAGAACAAACTCTTTATTCGGAAAACACTTGAGATAAGTTCGAATACCTTCCCCAGTTTGACTTGCGGACGACTGAACGGCTTTAGAAGTATGCACCCGAATGGGAGATAACCGCGGCTGTTCTGGGTCGTAAGCAGGAACAGATTGTGAACCGACCACAGATACAGACACTGACGAAGGTGGAGCGGTGACTTCAATGACAGCAGAATGGTGCTCAACACCTGATCCCTCTCCAACCTCCAGAGATCGGCCACCAATCATCTCCTCCTCATGAGCGATAATAGCGTCATGAAGGATCTTCTTCTCATCGTCTGTCAGCAGCCGGTTTTCAAGTTCGAATCGGTCGATCGATTCACCCGGACGTGCTTCCTCTTCTTCCTCGACCAATCGACCCCAAGCGCTGCGGAGGTGTATCAGGTAATCTTGGAGCCAGGCCAAATTTCGGTGTCTCAGCACGTTGGCATTATAAGTGATAAGCAAATCTTCAATATCGGCCTCCAGCCTGGCCTCCGCTTGATGAACTTTCTCCTCAACCTCCATCTCAGCCGCCTGGACCTTGGCTACTGCTGCATCCTCTTCAGTCCGGAGGATCACAGCTTGTTCACATGCCTCCTGGGCTGCGTTATTCGCATCATCCCTATCCTTGGCGATTTCGGCAAATTTAGACTTAAGCTCGTTCAGCTCCTTTAGGGCTGCGTTCCTCTCGGCAGTAACCATGGTGTTTCGATGGCCCATGTCCTCTACCGTGGCATAGTGCTCACGCTTCATCCTATCCATCGTTGCTAGGGCTTCGTCGGCCTTTTTGATAGCCTCCATTTCAGATTTCCGAGAAGATTCAGCTTCAGTATTTAGCACATCAATAATACGGCTCTTTTGAGCTAACTCAGCCTGCAATTTCTCGATGGTGGCCCCACGCTCGAAGGCCAATGACGACGCTTTCTCGACCGCCTTGTACCACGCCCTGTATTGGGCATAAAAGTCGTGCACATAATCGTGTGCCGTCTGCTTGGCCTTCGGTGGGATTCTTTTCAAGTGAAGAGGAAAAATGTAGTTATCAAAGCAAATATTTGGAAAGTCCTTCTTCAGTTGAGCAAGCCTGATTGCTCCTTCCCCGAAATTTCCATAGGAGTTTGTTCCGCAACTATTGGGGGCATTGCCTTAGATCTGGGATGGCGAGATTCATACTTAGAAGATTGAGAGGCCGACTGGTAGTACGAGGAATCAGAAGGACGAGAAACATGGACATGGGGTTGTATGGGAACTCTTGGAGGAGGAGTGCGCGATCGAGGCCGATGTCTGTAATCCCTATCTCTCCGTTCTTGGCTAGAATACCCGGAGTACCTGCGATCGTAATCCCTATCTTTTTCTCTCCGTTGTGACTCGTAATATGAGGAAGATTTGCGAGCATGCCGCAGGCTCCCTAGCATCGAGCCGCGTCCAGTCATAATATCTACAAAGCGAAATGAGAATAAAGTTAGTGGTTCCTCGAAACCGATGACCTAAGACTCAGAGCTATGTAGTGTCGTGAAATGTGTGTGAATATGTATTCCCCCTGACCAACCAGAAGTGTCGGCTGAGCTAGTAATAAAAGGCTTGCTCAATTCTAGAGTACAATGGAACTCCTCCAACCCGGCATCATGTTGAAAAGACACATCATCCGGGATTGGAAGATCGGTAAGCCCTTCGTAAAGACTTTCGGTTCGCGGAGGAGACATCTCAGAAATTCTAACTCCGGGAGAGGATCGGGCCGTGACAACCGATTTCCATCTCCCCTTCTTAGTTAGCGTGACGACGGCTGCCTTGCCTTTTCTTTGCTCTTCAACATCCTGAACCACGTCTGTAGGCTCCAACAACGGCTCATCGTCAATATGAGTTCTTTCAGAATCGGCCTCCTCGACTATGATAACTTTGGGCTTCTCGTGCTTGACTCGTTTTTTAGAGACAATCCTTAATGCCCCGTCAAACAGTATGCTCTGCCCTCGTTCAATCAACCCGTAAGTTCGAAGATTCCTATCCGTCAAGAGCAGCTCAATATCCCTATCCCCACTCGGGACTTCTCGAAGTACTCGCACCATCTCCTTAAAGTGCTCGCCCTCAGGTCGCTGAATCGTCGCTGTAAAAAAGAAAAAAAAAGCATAAGTTTCGCTCTGACCGCAATTACATTGGTAATTACTTGATAACTCAGCTACACTCATGTCTGAATAACCATCGCCGGGCAAACCCCGAAGGACACCTGACATAGAACCATTCCGTCCTATAGTAACTTAACCTGGTCCAGGACCCAGTGACCACTTGGCAGTTCCTCACCGCTTCCAGAAATGTGAAGGAAGGATAATCACCTCGAGTTTTGAAATTAAATAGATATCTGATCTCGGTCGGGATCAGTGGTCTATGAAGGTACTCCATGAAGATGATGAATAAACTATTCACGGAGGCATACCTGTTCGGGTGTAGTTGAGATGGAGCGATCCTCAAAAAAGACAACACCTCCCTTATGTACTCGTTGAACGGAGGAAGCATCCCGGCCGCGCACGCGTGGCGATTAAATGCTGGCGGGTTGTGTGGTCTATCATTCGGCCCCGGCAATAAGACGTCATCCAGTGACAGGCCGTGCCTCAAGCATATTCTCCCCAACATATCTTCAGAAATATTGGATTGAACGGAATCCGACGGATTGGCAATGAAAGACGCATTGGGAAGTTCGTCCAGGGCCGGACCAATGATCTCAAGTTCGATATCTGGGACCTCTAGTCTCGGAGCAGCTGTACTTTGAACCTCCTGCTGTTGCGAACTTGAAGGTTCCATAACTAGCTAACTCATGAGAAACCATCGTTAGACGACAAAGGACCCGTGCGTTCCCCGGTGTAAAGTGTATGAATGTATGTTGTGCAGTGCCATGCATTACTTGAATAAATATCACAGAGTTAAAGAAATATACAAACGACAAAGCTACGGAGTCCAGTTATAACGACCGTCATCGCTGACCGTCATCGTTGAACCGTTTGTATGATGGAAATTTGATTTAGATAGAAGTTGTTATGGTTCCATCGACGAGCTTCGAAAGGTGGTCAAGTATGCAATGCGATTATCAAGTCCGAGTATGCAAGGATGAAGCTCGTCGGAATTATACTCAGAAAATGTCAAACTTTGGTATCCATCATAGAGGGTTCGAACCGATCACAAGGAATTCATTCGAACCCATCCTAACTTCACTTCGAATGGATGCAGAAAGGCGCACTTCGAATCGAGGCAGAAAGGCACGCTTCGAATCGATGATCAGGTGTCAAGTTCGAATCGATTAATGAAGGACGACTTCGAATCGATCCTTGGTTACCTGGTTCGAACCGATAAGGAAACTCCCAACTTAACATCAGCCACGTTCGAATCGATACCCTCCGTATCGATGCAAAGTTGAGAACTTCGAACCGATGGCTGATGGATTTGAATCCATCGATTCGAATGGAACCATCAAAGGTGGTCTATCGGTGCGAACTGCATCACCCCATAAAGTCATTCCATGAATCGATGCGAAATCCAACGACGAATGACGCACCCATTATCGGTTCGAACTCGAATCCACGCATCGGTTCGAAGCCTCCCCAAGCCAGATCTGGTTTTGCCAATCTCGAGACTAAGCAATCGATGAAGATGAGATAGGTTCGAAGTAACTCTGCCGTTTGGATTCGAGGCTAATTACCTAGTTTAAGTGATGGATTCGAGGAGTTAAGGTCTTGGATATGGATTGGTTCGAATACGTGATGCAGTTCCTTCTCTTCTGACGCTTCGAGACAAGGCAGAACACAGTAAAAGCAAGGCGAGAGTTAAAAAAGTAAAAAGTGAAAAAAGTGAAACCCTCTGCCATTTATATGAAGCCTCGAGAGCAACCGAGGCGATCCTCTTCCGGTAGACTTGACCGGTTGCAACCAGTGAAACGCACGGGTCGATTCGAAACCACCATTCGAAGCCATTTGCCTAATGCCATGTGGGTTCGAAGTTACCCTCACACTTCATCGATACGAAGTACACGGCAGGACAACGAGCTGCATCGATGCGAAACGCGCAGTGGGTACATCGATTCGAGGCCCCTGTTCAGAACTCCATCCACAACCTACCGAAACAAACTACTAGTTCAAGTCCATCCTTTCACATCGGTTCGAATGTCAGTTTCGAACCCATCACAACAGAAGTGTACTCCATCCATACGAGCGTAGGTTTCGAATCCATCGATGCTCAAACGCATCGGTTCGAAATCTTACACTCGCGCAATACTAATCCAATTCCTTCAACTTTTAATATCGGTTTAGGAGAGGATCGATACGAAGGGACTTTTCAAAACAACCATCACGCGCTGTCTCAACTTAAATTTCCAAATCGATTCAGAAGAGAATCGATACGAAATTCAATAGCAAACCAAACTGACAACGGTAAAACGCACATATATGCATATATGTCGAACTAACATTCGATTCTAAACGTTTACAGGGATCAAGCACTTATCATGTTACAAATGCAACAACCAACGGCTAAGCGCTATTATAAAGCAATCAATCGTATCAACGCAAGGTTGCATCAATACAGAGTACGAGTCTCAACAAAAAGAGAGCAATGATTGTTCGGAGAGAAGTTGTAGCTATTCAAAGCACGTCATGTTCCCACAAGACGTACTTTGGGGGGCAAAATGTTATCCCGCTTTTTGGCAAAGCTGCGATACCAAAAGATCGATCGAAAAACGGAGAATAGTTCGTCTTAGAGGTTGGTCATATTTCGTTTCGCTATGGATATCGCTGAATTTAGTCCGAGTCCAGATTGAGCTACAATTGATAAGACACGACAAGAAAGACCGTAGAAGCCGCCATCTCAAATTTCGAGTCAATCCGAGTTCATATGCTCAAGTTATGACCGGTTCAACTTGAAGGGAACACACTGGTTTCGAACCCATCATGGTGGTTATCTTCGAACCCATCCTCATGCACCACTCGAACCGATCACCTTCGAACCCATCCTCATGCACCATTCGAACCGATCACCATTCGAACCCATCGGAACGCCTCGGTTCGACTCCAACTTCGAATCCATCCGGTTCGCGCTTGTGGGCGTCATGTCCATGGAGAGTTTGCAAGGCTCGTATCCATCCAAAGATCCTTGTTCGAATCCACTAAGCTTCGGTGGTTCGAACCCATCACAGAAGCCTTGTTCGAACCCACTGGGTCAACTAACCATGATGACTTGTCTTTCATCGGTTCGAATGCGCCGAGATATATGGAGTCGAAGCGGTCAACTCGGAGTAAAGACCGGATCGGTTCGAAGTTTGCGCTCCACGTCACCACGAAGGCGCACACCACCATCGGTTCGAATGGATGGTTTCGAACCAAACAGCCACACAATGAACCCCATTTCGAATCCATCATATCTCTCAATCTACTGATCCAAATGCCACGAAATTTTCACAGAAGCTTGCATTCATGTCGAAGAGTGTCCACACCAAATTTCGCCACGATTGGATGCATTCTTGATCGGTTCGAATGGAGTTCGAACCGATGCCAAAGTGGGCCCAAACTTCCTAAGACCGGGCGTGTGGGCCCCCTCACGTGCCAGAAGTGGTCTCCCGAGTTTTCAGCGAAATATCAGCAACCTACGCCTATAAATAGAGCCCTCAGTGCCAACAGAAAAAGGATCTTTTCGACTCTGAAGCGCCCAGACTCTACCGGATTGAGATCTCCATCATCCTACATCGTATACTAGCTGTTGATTTCGAATTTTTCAGTTGTATCCTGCTGTTGCTTGCTTGAAAAGCTTGTAAACGTTGAAAAAGAATCAATAAAATTGCTAAAACTTCACAGTGGACGTAGGCAACGTGCCGAACCACTATAAATTGCTTGCCTTTGTCTTTACTTCATTGTTGTTTGGAGTTTTTGTTAGATAATCCTCATTTTTAATTCATATTCTTCATTTATTATCTCTTCAAAAGAATCCCGAAGAGTGTTGTGCCCAATTTTGGTACAAACAATTATGACAACTTCTGATCCCGATCTCTTTAACAACCAAACGTTATTATAACACCACAGCCATTTCAAAATAATTATACTTTTAAACCAGAATATAATCTCCATTTCAAACCCATATAAATATGATATCATGTCCGTTTTAAAACCCAAATCAATATGATATCATTTTTATAAAACCCAAATCAATATAATATCATTTTTTTATTTCAAATATATCCCTTTTCCAAAATCATAGCACTTTCAAATTTATACACTTCAAAACCAAACATTTGAAATTATAACACTTTCAAACATAATACTTTGAAATTCATAACTTCGAAACATTTCAATTTCGATAAAACATTTCAATTCCGATATATTTCAAGGCTTTAAATATTCCAAAATTTCAAAATTAAATTTGATAATTTCGATTCAACAATTAAATTTTCTATTGTTTAGTTTTGAAATAATTTACATAACAAATCCCTTATCACCTAAATAAAACTCAAATTACAAATAACTAAATATTTCCTTTAATTCATTTATACTTGAAATAATCATTTAATTCACCTTGACCCCAAAATCAAGTTATAATAATTATACCTTTTAAAATTTCCAATTTAATAAATTTCACATCAACCTTTTTGAGTTTAATTCTTAAATAAATTTAATTTCAAATAAATCTCTAATTTATCTCCCAACCTTAATTTATTTAAGTCATTATACACTCTATATTAAAATAAAATTTAAATACTTACTCACGTTTATTTTAATAAAAATCAAACTCTATTATTAAACTTTAATTTTTATTTAACAAACTTATACATAGCTTAAATTCAAGCGTTTAACTATGTATAAAAATAATATTTAAATAACATCAAAAATCAATATTCATTAAACCTTATTTTTCTTTCCAAAACCATAAAAATCATTTTCAAAATATTTTAGATATATACCACGGTATCTGTATATAATTTTCTACCATATGGTCAAGTGATATGGATATTTATCATTTCAATCCATAATTTAAAATGAAACACGGTTATATATATCATTTCAAACCGCAATCCCGAATGAAATAAAAATCCATAGCAACTTGCAATTTATAACAATATAAAATACATCATCCATTCATCCAATATCAATCATCAACCATTGATCACAATCATCATCCAATTCAAACAATAACATCAATATGGAACAGATAATAAATAACGGGTATTTACTGGCAGTTTATATTCAATAATAAATTAAATAACAATTTAACGGGCAGTTTATATGCAATAATAAATTAAATAACAATTTAATTTAATAAATTCAATTTAACAGGAATGATGATAAAAATATACCAAACAACCATAAATAAATTTCTAATCACATCGGAAATTAATTTAACACACATAAGAAATTTTAGAAGTTGTGAGTGGGTTAAAGCACTCACCCTTTGAATTTAAATTGAATTTAAATCCAATTTAAACCCAAAATTTGAGCAGTCTCAGAATCTATCCAAAGCAGCGTCAAAAAGTCTGGAATTCCAATACGAACCTAGCGGAGAAAACCGCGCGTGAAACGAACCTCGTAAGCAAGAATTATGATAATCAGAACGTTTCAAAGTTTAATAAAAATAAAATAAATAAATAAAACAAAACCAAACGCACCTTTTGACAAGTCATAGCTTCTTCCAGCAATTCATTGCGTATAGAAACACTAATAGCTGACCCAATATCGCATCAGCCACTGTATACCCACCACCTTCCTAGCCTACCCATATGCATGATGTGAGGGTACAAATGTGTACAACGTGTGCGCGGTAAATGCAAATGCGTGTCGTGTGCATGAAGAGGTGAAGCTGTAAGATACATGAGTGCACGTGGTGTGATGCTTGGTTGCTTGGGGGGGTCTCGGCTTGTAATATAAAAAATAATATGAATTGGGTCGTGGTAGTTGTATGCATAGTGTGAGCTGGGCGTGTGTATGGGGTGCATGCGTGAGTAACTGCGTGAGTCTTGTGTGCAACTGTCATTTAAAAAAAAAACAAAGGAGGAAGAGTTGCGTGAGTATGGGACAGAAGGTGGGGGGGGGGGGGGGAAAGAAAGGGTAAAACTGGGTATTTGTGGAAGGTGGAAGTAGATTTAAAATTTGAAACTATATGGTGCCTGCATGTTATTACATGCATGTGTAAGGGGGGGTCGCGTGCATGTGTGTTACTATAAAAAAAGAAAGAAAAGAAAATGAAATTGAACGGTATCGATTTGTTGAGTAAATAGTAACCGTTTTCCTTTTTCCCTGTTGTTACAGCAACCGACTGAGTTTCTTTTTGCAGCAACATCGATCTTCAGCTTTTGTTCTTTTCTCCATCGTCGGTAAGCGCATTTATATAAATTTATAAATTATATACAAACGTTCATTGTATTTTTATCGTTTCTTTTTTCGATATTACAGTGTCCGTTGTTCGCATTGTACCGACTCTATTCGTGCTTCTTCTTAATTTGGGTCAATTTCTTTATCCACGAAAGGTGAATTAATTTTCACGACTATATCCTTAAACAAGTATGGTTGTTGAATGATTGCTACGCGATGTTGAATTGGATGTTAATTGTTATTGTTAAGTGATAAATAATTTGCAAGTTGAAATCGATATAGGATAGTTAACAATTTAAAAATGGATTATATATATTGAATATTGATTTGTTAATCTTGACCCCTTCATAGGTTGAATATTGATTAGTAAACTTGACCCTTTTAATTGTTAATTAAATTGACACGTAGAAATTGGTTAATTACACTTTGAACCTTTGAAGTATATTGGATTAATTGTTGTAGTGTA
Source organism: Allium cepa (assembly GCA_030765085.1). Classification (NCBI taxonomy): domain Eukaryota; kingdom Viridiplantae; phylum Streptophyta; class Magnoliopsida; order Asparagales; family Amaryllidaceae; genus Allium; species Allium cepa. The sequence goes on from CM060931.1 coordinate 451,647,082, forward strand.
AAATTGAAATTGAAATTGAACGACAAGTGAAAACCGTAATGTAATAATCTTTAATCTACATGAAATGATAGTGTAGATTCTAGAAATAATTATATTAATTTGCATAAATAACAAATGTAAATTAATACGATTATTTCGGGATTATTTAAATAAATTGTTGAATCGTTATGTATGGATGCTATTGCTTGTTTATTTACTTAGACACCATCCCAATTATCACACTGCAAGTTCCCTTTGTATGTTTTGATTTTTTTCTGAATTGAAATGGAATCGGGTTGAAATGATAGATACCCAAATAACTTTGACTTAGGATATAAAATTAAATTAAACCCGATTGGTCAATGTTTTGATTTAAAATAAAATAAAGTTTTATTTGACTAATAACAAGGTTTTGAATAAAATTGGAATTTAAGTTCGAATGAATGTAAATGTGAATATTTGAATTTGAAACAAATATTAACGTCGTAATTGACAAAAGAACATTGTTTAAAAATTTAATTATTTAATAATTAAATTTAGAATTATTTGATAATTAAGTTTTGAAATTATTAATAATTAAGTTTTAAAAATTAGTAATAATTAATTTGGAATTATTATTAATTATTTGAAATCATTAATAATCAAGTTTGAAATTATTAATAATTAAGTTTTAAAAATTATTTAATAATTAATTTTGAAATTATTAATAATTAAGTTTTAAAAATTATTAATAATTAAGTTTGGAATTAGTGATAATTAAGATTTGAAATTATTTGATAGTAATGAGATTGAATTATTTAAAAATTAAATTGAATTGAATTTTCTTATTAAGTGAAATTGAATCCCTTTATTAACCGAGTTTGAAATGTAACTAAGGTAATAAGTAAATGAATTTGAATTTCTTTAACAAGAAATAAAAATGCGCTTTGGCAAAACAAATGAAAGACCTGAAATTTAAAAGAATTGGATTTGACAAATTTAATTTAAATTAAATTTGTAAGCTTTGATAATGAAGTTGAACTTAAGAAGTAAATTTAATGAATTGGAAATTTAACAGAAATTGTTTAAATGATAATTAATCTAATGAATAACGAATGAAATCGATAAATGAGTTTAAATCGATTCGAACATTTAATTTAGTTCAAATGATTATGGACTGGAACTTATATACAATTTAAGTGTATATTTGAAATTGTTTAAGTTTAACTTTTGAAATTTGAATTATAGAATTCTGAAATGAAATTGGAAAGTTAGGAAACGTAAATTTTAGAAATTGTTGGAAAAGACAAATGAAATCTTGAATTTCAAATTCAAATTGTAATTGAATTGATTTGATTCTGAAATATATTAAACGACCAATCGATAAAATAATTACGAAGGTTATTAAAGGAACCGGAATCGGTTAGGGACATACTCAATGTTTAAACCGAAAACCACTTTAATAACTATACGCGGAGTGTGATCCAGAATGAAGTGGTTGGAATGACGCACGCGATGATTGAAGAAAGAGAACGATAATGGATAGCCTTGACACTTGAGTCAAATTGGAAATGACTAAAACAGGAGCCATGCCGGGCCAAATGGGGTTAGCTACCTCGAGCAAACACACTTCTTCGTAAACTACTCATTTACTTTGTGATTGATTGGTGCGCACCCTTGAATTTGGAGTGTTGTTTCGCGGTGTTGCGATCGTTGCGGCGATGCATTCTCACCAGTCCAGATCATGCAAACGGTAGTTTCACTACCTTGAGTATTGCCTCATGTGCCTTGTCATACTTGTATTCCCATATACGCGACCACTACGATTTTGTTTTGTATTATACTTATGGAGTACTCCCTAATATCCCACTAGTTTATGTTGGAGTTTACAGTGCTGTATAGTTTATAATGCTATATAAAATGTGTTAAGGGGGATAATGGTAATGCCTTAACACAATTTTGATATTTTACTTTACCGTTAGACATTATCTATTTATCGTACATTACTATGTATAAATAGTTTATCGGATCCTGAAAGATGTTATTCCATTCATCTTTGAGTTATTGTTATTTCAAATCTTGAACCATTATCTGTATAAGAATATATGTCCTGATTCGAGTGTTTGTTTGTGCATATGCTCGGATCAGACTGAGGATTGCTGTTGCTGTTCTACTTGGAGCTGAAGACCGAAGACTATCATTATCTTATCTTATCGGTATTTCTCTTTCTATTTGGACGATTGGACTTCTATGTTGTTCTATTTCTTTTTATTTGAGACATTGTTGTATTTGTGGGTAGCTTCATGAACTACTCTTATGACTATGTTGTATTTTCCGCTGCACTATTCTGTGATGTTATATTTCTGTGATTCTGTGATTCTGTGATTCTGTGATGATTCTCATTTATATATATACACTCCATTAATGATTCGTGTTTTGTATTATTTAAGTTGACAAGTATGGAATATCATCAATTTAAATGGTACAAATATACGGGTTGTTACAGTTGGTATCAGAGCTTTGGTTCCTGATAACCTTAGCTTGTGGAGTTTTAAGCTCTTTAGAGATAGGGTAACCATACCCTAGAATGAGGAGAATCATTTCAGAATCCATATCCTTTGATTCCATTCTTCTTATTGAATTCATTCGATTGAATTTCTTTGAGTTCCATAAATCTCTATCTTTGATTCTAAAATCACTTTTGGTATTCCATGATGGCTACCAGAAGAAATGTAGAGGCAGGGGTAGGGGAAACGCTCCCGAACCACGTGCCCCAGCTCCCGCAGTCAAATTTTCCACTCTTAGCAAGGAGTACACTCAACTTGGCGGAGTCAAATTCACTGGTTGCGAGGGTATCATCGAAGCACAGCAATGGCTAAAGAGTTTGGAGAGGATCTTCGCAGGCCTGGAGATCACAGACGCTCAGAAGCGTAAGTTGGCCGCTTGGCAGCTTCAGGATGCTGCACAGGATTAGTGGGAGTCAGTCACTTCTCGTACTGATGAGGAAACCATCACTTGGGCCCAGTTTAGGTAGTAATCTATCTAAAATTTCATCTAAATAAAATTCCTTTTATCTCGTCAAATTTTGACTCATCTTTATATCACTTATAAATAGGGATTCCTTTACGACTCAGTGGATGCTAGGTGCTGGGAAGGCCCAACTCTATCGGTCTTTTATGGATCTCAAGCAAGGCAACATGACCTTCACTGAGTATGAAAGAAAATTCAACGAACTATCTAAGTTCGGACCTGGTTTGATCGATACACCTCTACTTAAGAATGAGAAGTTCATACATGGCGCACGCCCTAAGTATTACGAGCTCCTCACCGCTCATGTCCATGGAACTTTCACTGAGCTGATGGATTTTGCTCTTCGATATGAGGGAAAGCCAAAGGGAACATCAGTCACTAAGGCTCCAGTTACTCAGCTATCCTCTAGTCAGACTGGGAAGAGGAAGCCAAATTTTGAGCAACAGAAGAAGAACTGGCAGAAGAAATCCGGGCTTGGCTATTCTCAGAAGAAGCCCATAGACATCTCCTCTATCACCTGCTTTAACTGCAACCAGAAAGGTCACTATGCCAGTAGTTGCCCATCCCCAATGGGTGCAGCTATTCCGCCACCGGCTTAGATGGCCAAGAGAGACGTCTGTCACATCTGCTTACAGCCAGGACACTTTAAGAAAGACTGCCCAGCATAGAAGAGAGGTACCCCATCTGGAGTTTTTGCTATTTCCACACCTGCCCCAGAAGTTCCAAATAATCAAGGTACTTTACAGAGTACTTTTATGTTGCACTCTTCACCTGTTAGAGTTCTATTTGACACTGGAGCAACACATAGTTTCATATCTATTGATTTATGTAACAAACTTGGATTGGAACCTATTCTTGCATCTACCTTCTTATGTGTATCTAACCTTATTGGAGGGCCCGCTAACCTCAAATGGGTTTGCAAATATGTCACATTTATGCATGGCATGCATCGTTTTACTTGGGATTTCTTTGTACTTGGATTTGAGGCATTCGACATCCTATTAGGTATTGATTGGCTGCAAAAGTTCGAAGCCGTTATCTCATGCAAAGCTCGTACCGTCTCTCTTATCGACGACAAGAGCTTACCTTTAGTTATTAAAGGCAAATCGCCTCAAGAATGTGTTGGGAATTTTATATTTTCTCTTGACTCTCATCCAAGTGAACTTAGCTCCACTCCTGTTGTTCAATTATTTTCTGATGTGTTTGGAGAAGTCAATTCTCTACCACCGCCGTGGGAAATCGAATTCCGCATTGACCTTATTCCTGGTGCACGACCAGTAGTTCTTCCTCCAAGGAGAATGGCTTCTGAAGAAAAGGCAGAGTTGAATGTTCAAATTGAAGATTTATTTTCTAAAGGCTTGATTCGGCACAGTCATTCGGAATGGGGCGTCGTAGTTGTATTTGTTACAAAATCTGATGGTTCTCTCAGAATGTGTGTGGACTACAGAGAGCTAAACAAACTCACACACAAGAACAGGTATCCGATGCCCCACATCAACGATCTATTCGATCAGCTTCATGGAGCTAAAGTCTTTTCTCAACTTGATTTGGCTAGCGGATTTCACCAACTCAGAATCGCTGAGGATAACATTCGTAAAACAGCATTCCACACTGAATATGGTTTCTATGAATGGCTAGTTATGCCGTTCGGTCTCACTAATGCTCCAGCTTATTTCGTCGATTTGATGAATAGAGTATTCCGTGATGTTCTTAACAAGTTCGTTCTTGTTTTCATCGACGATATTCTCGTCTTCTCTGAAGATGAGAAAGAGCATAGGTCACATTTGGCTTTTGTTCTTGAAACTCTTTGCAGACATCAGCTTAAAGCCAAGTTTTTGAAATGCCACTTTTGGAGAGATGAAGTTCATTTTCTTGGCCATATTGTTTCGGAGAATGGGATTTCGGTCGATCCAGCTAAGATCGCCGTAATCAATGTAAGTTCTATTTTTACTTATCAATTCTATCTAAACAATTTATCAATATCTAAATTCGAATCCTTGGAATTTGCAGGATTGGGAGACTCCCAAAACTCCTATAGATATCCGCAGTTTCTTGGGCTTGGCTGGCTATTATCGCAGATTCATAGAAAAACTTTGCTCGTATTGCTGCCCCACTTACCGCACTGACCAGAAAGAATGTGAAATTTATTTGGAATGAAAAGTGCAAAGCATCTTTAAATGAGATGAAGCGAAGATTGACATCTACCCCAGTTCTTATAGTTATTGACGGTAGCGAAGGATTGACCGTCTATACTGATGCCTGCCGTGATGGATTAGGAGCAGTCTTAATGCAAAAGGGAAAGGTTATTGCCTATGTGGGTCGTCAGTTAAAGACCCATGAAGCAAATTACGCAACTCACGATTTAGAGCTTCTTGCGGTTGTATTTTCTCTTAAGCTATGGAGGCACTATCTATTAGGAACCAAATTCGAGTTATTCACTAATCACAAGTCATTGAGATACATTTTCTCGCAAAAGGATTTGAACCAGAGACAAGTCCGATAGCTCGAAATTTTAGCCGCATATGATCTTGATATTAATTATACTCCAGGGAAAGCAAATGCCGTAGCCGATGCTTTGAGCAGAAACCAAGCAATGACATGTTGTTATCTTGTTGAAGGAATGTTATTCCAGCTTTCCGTCTCCCCAGCTCTTATGGATCGTATTATAGCCAAACAATACGAGGACATTTTGCTTTATCGCATCAAAGAAATAGTTCTCGGAAGAGTTGGAAATGCTGATAATAAATTGGGTGCACATGTTGATAGTAACGGAGTCTTGAGAATTGATAATCGCATTTGTGTCCCTAATGTTGATGGTCTAAGACAGGAAGTGCTGAAAGAAAACCATCAATCTTCACTTTCATTTCATCCCGGTGTCACTAAAATGTACCAAATATGAAGAAGTTATATTGGTGGAGTGAGATGAAGCGCGATATTTCTACCTATGTTAGCAGATGCACAACTTGCTAACAAGTTAAAGCTGACCACAGAAAGACAGCAGGTTTGCTTCAGCCACTAGAGATTCCAGGTTGGAAGTGGGAGCAGATTTCTATGGACTTTAATGATGGGCTGCCAAGGACCAGAAAGGGTAACGAAAGCATTTGGGTGATTGTCGATAGACTGACGAAATCCGCTCACTTTATTCCAGTCAAGTCCACTCGTACAACTTCTAGTTTGGCCGAGATATACATGAGAGAAGTTGTTAAACTTCATGGTGTACCATCCAGTATTGTATGCGATAGAGATCCTATTTTCACCAGTAAATTCTGGAATGCATTTCAAGATACTTTGGGCACCAAACTAAATCTGAGCACTGCATATCACCCTCAGACAGATGGCCAAACTGAGAGGGTGAATCAGATTTTGGAAGACCTTCTCCGAGCTTGTATTATTGACTTTGGTGGATCTTGGGAAGACCATCTTCACTTGGTTGAATTCACTTATAATAATAGTTACCAGGTAAAGAATTTGAAATTCAAATTTGAAAAAGTATATTTGAATTTGAATTAATCATCTTTAATAAACCAGGCAAGCATTGGTATGGCACCGTTCGAAGCCTTATATGGACGGCCGTGCAAATCGCCAGCTTGTTGGATCGAGTCGGGTGATCGATTAGTGCTTGGTCCAGAAATAATTATGGAAGCTTCTGAAAAAGTCGAAGAAATCAGGAAGAAGATAAAGACGGCACAGGATAGACAGAAGAGCTACGTTGACAAAAGGAGAAGAGAGCTCGAGTTCAGTGTACGAGACAAAGTATTTCTGAAAGTGTCGCCTTTAAAGAATATTGTTAGATTTGGAAGGAAAGGGAAGCTAGCTCCGAGATTTGTTGGTCCGTTTGAGATTACGGAAAGAGTTGGAACATTGGCATTTAGAGTTGCATTACCAGAGAAGTTCGCCGGTGTGCACGATGTGTTTCACGTCTCACACCTTCGCAAAGTTGTGCACGATCCATCTATGACCATTCCCACTGCCTAGTTGGAAGAGATAGTTATTGAGCGTGATTTGACTATTGAGCGTAAGCCACTTCGGATAGTCGATCGTGAGACAAAGCAACTTAGAAGGAAGTTGGTAAATCTCGTCAAAGTCCAATGGAGTGCAGATGAGCGAGATTGTACATGGGAAACTGAGGATAGTATTCGGGATTCAAACCCCGAATTACTAATTTCTTTAGCTCGTTTACAAAAGAAATTTTGAAAATAAATCTTAACTATGTATTTAATGAAGTAGTTGGGAGATAGTGGATGCTTGGGATTGAGTGTGACGTTTGGGAACCCAAAATAAAAATTTATATGGTACTAAGTTCAAAATAAATGAGACTTCCATTCCTATCTCTCTCGTTCATTCTCCTCACACCGTTCCATCTCTAACTGCATCTTCAGGTAACATAACTCTCTTTTGTTTTCTTCTTCTCAAATTCTCTCTGTATATAAAAAAAATATGAACATGCCGAAAGAACAAATGATGAATGGCCGAAGCATGCACTTTGCCTCACCCCTCTCCACTCACTTCCTCTCCTTCCTCTTATTCTCTTTTCCTTCATACTCCTTTCTGTAAAACTTACAAAAATATGTGCATGGCCGAAACTCATATTTCTCTCCACCTCTACAAACTCGGTCGCACCTACCTCCCCTTCATCCACCAAGGCCGAAAACAACCCAACTCCTTTTCACCTCAGCCACTGCATACCCACCACCTTCCTAGCCTACCCGTATGCATGATGTGAGGGTACAAATATGTACAACGTATGCGCAGTAAATGCAAATGCATGTCGTGTGCATGAAGAGGTGAAGCTATGGGATACATGCGTGCATGTGGTGTGATGCTTGGTTGCTTGGGGGGGGGGGGCTCGGCTTGTAATATATAAAAAAAGAAGAAAACTATGAATTGCGCCGTGGTAGTTGTATGCATAGTGTGAGCTGGGCGTGTGTATGAGGTGCATGCGTGAGTAACTGCGTGAGTCTTGTGTGCAACTGTGTCATTTAAAAAAAACAAAGGAGGAAGAGTTGCGTGAGTATGGGACAGAAGGTAGGGGGGAAAGAAAGGATGAAACTGGGTATTTGTGGAAGGTGGAAGTAGATTTAAAATTTGAAACTATATGGTGCCTGCATGTTATTGCATGCGTGTGTAAGGGGGGTCTCGTGCATTCGTGTTACTATAAAAAAAAAAAAATGAAATTGAACGGTATCGATTTGTTGAGTAAATAGTAACCATTTTCCTTTTTCCCTGTTGTTACAGCAACCGACTGAGTTTCTTTTTGCAGCAGCATCGATCTTCAACTTTTGTTCTTTTCTCCATCGTCAGTAAGCACATTTATATAAATTTATAAATTATATACAAACGTTCATTGTATTTTTATCGTTTCTTTTGTCGATATTACAGTGTCCGTTGTTCGCATTGTACCGACTCTATTCGTGCTTCTTCTTGATTTGGGTCAATTTCTTTATCCACGAAAGGTGAATTAATTTTCACGACTATATCCTTATACAAGTATGGTTGTTGAATGATTGCTACGCGATGTTGAATTGGATGTTAATTGTTATTGTTAAGTGATAAATAATTTGCAAGTTGAAATCGATATAGGATAGTTAACAAATTAAAAATGGATTATATATATTGAATATTGATTTGTTAAAGTTGACCCCTTCATAGTTTGAATATTGATTAGTAAACTTGACCCTTTTAATTGTTAATTAAATTGACACATAGAAATTGGTTAATTACACTTTGAACCTTTGAACGTATATCGGATTAATTGTTGTAGTGTAAATTTGAAATTGAAATTGAACGACAAGTGAAAACCGTAATGTAATAATCTTTAATCTATATGAAATGATAGTGTAGATTCAGAAATAATTATTATAATTTGCATAAATAACAAATGTAAATTAATACGATTATTTAAATAAATTGTTGAATCGTTATGTATGGATGTTATTGCTTGTTTATTTACTTAGACACCATCCCATTTATCACACTGCAAGTTCCCTTTGTATGCTTTGATTTTTTTTGAATTGAAATGGAATCGGGTTGAAATGATAGATACCTAAATAACTTTGACTTAGGATAGAAAATTAAATTAAACCCGATTGGTCAATGTTTTGATTTAAAATAAAATAAAGTTTTATTTGACTAATAACAAGGTTTTGAATAAAATTGGAATTTAAATTCGAATGAATGTAAATGTGAATATTTGAATTTGAAACAAATATTAACGTCGTAATTGACAAAAGAACATTGTTTAAAAATTTAATTATTTAATAATTAAATTTAGAATTATTTGATAATTAAGTTTTGAAATTATTAATAATTAAGTTTTAAAAATTAGTAATAATTAATTTGGAATTATTATTAATTATTTGAAATCATTAATAATCAAGTTTGAAATTATTAATAATTAAGTTTTAAAAATTATTTAATAATTAAGTTTGAAATTATTAATAATTAATTTTTAAAAATTATTAATAATTAAGTTCGGAATTAGTGATAATTAAGATTTGAAATTATTTGATAGTAATGAGATCGAATTATTTAAAAATTAAATTGAATTGAATTTTCTTATTAAGTGAAATTGAATTCCTTTATTAACTGAGTTTGAAATGTAACTAAGGTAATAAGTAAATGAATTTGAATTTCTTTAACAAGAAATAAAAATGCGTTTTATCGAAACAAGTGAAAGACCTGAAATTTAAAAGAATTGGATTTGACAAATTTAATTTAAATTAAATTTGTAAGCTTTGATAATGAAGTCGAACTTAAGAAGTAAATTTAATGAATTGGAAATTTAACGAAAATTATTTAAATGATAATTAATCTAATGAGTAACGAATGAAATCGATAAATGAGTTTAAATCGATTCGAACATTTAATTTTGTTCAAATGATTATGGAATGGAACTTATGTACAATTTAAGTGTATATTTGAAATTGTTTAAGTTTAACTTTTGAAATTTGAATTATAGAATTCTGAAATGAAATTGGAAAGTTAGGAAACGTGAATTTTAGAAATTGTTGGAAAAGACAAATGAAATCCTGAATTTCAAATTCTAATTGTAATTGAATTGATTTGGTTTTGAAATATATTAAACGACCAATCGGTAAAATATTTACGAAGGTTATTAAAGGAACCGGAATCGGTTAGGGACATACTTACTGTTTAAACCGAAAACCACTTTAATAACTATACGCGGAGTGTGATCCAGAATGAAGTGGTTGGAATGATGCACGCGATGATTGAAGAAAGGGAACGATAATGGATAGTCTTGACACTTGTGTCAAATTGGAAATGACTAAAACAGGAGCCGTGTCGGGCCAAATGGGGTTAGCTACCTCGAGCGAACACACTTCTTCGTAAACTACTCATTTACTTTGTGATTGATTGGTGCGCACCCTTGAATTTGGAGTGTTGTTTCGCGGTGTTGCGATCGTTGCGGCGATGCGTTCTCACCAATCCGGATCAGGCAAACGGTAGTTTCACTACCTTCGGTATTGCCTCATGTGCCTTGTCATACTTGTATTCCCATATACGCGACCACTATGATTTTGTTTTGTATTATACCTATGGAGTACTCCCTGATATCCCACTAATTTACGGTGGAGTTTACAGTGTTGTATAGTCTATAATGCTATATAAAATGTGTTAAGGGGGACAATGGTAACGCCTTAACACTATTTTGATATTTTACTTTACTGTTAGACATTATCTATTTACCGTACATTACTATATATAAATAGTTTATCGGATCCTGAAAGATGTTATTCCATTCATCTTTGAGTTATTGTTATTTCAAATCTTGAACCATATTATCTGTATAAGAATATATGTCCTGATTCGAGTGTTTGTTTGTGCATATGCTCGGATCAGACTGAGGATTGCTGTTGCTGTTCTACTTGGAGCTGAAGACCGAAGACTATCATTATCTTATCTTATCAGTATTGCTCTTTCTATTTGGACTATTGGACTTCTATTTTGTTCTATTTCTTTTTATTTGAGACATTGTTGTATTTATGGGTAGCTTCATGAACTACTCTTATGACTATGTTGTATTTCCGCTGCACTATTCTGTGATGTTATATTTCTGTGATTCTGTGATGATTCTCATTAATATATATATATATATATATATATATATATATATATACTCCATTAATGATTCGTGTTTTGTATTATTTAAGTTGACAAGTATGGAATGTCGTCAATTTAAATGGTACAAATATACGGGTTGTTACATGTCGCCCCCCGATCGTTGTAAGGATGACGATCCATCGCTAAGATCAAAACCATCAACTGAACGACCGGGAATTATTCAACAATTTCTGGAAAAACAGTGACTCCAGTCGAAAAACGAATCATATATCTAAGATGCACTCGTCGAGAGTTTTTCGACGATATAAAATTTGATATTATTTGGAGAGTTTGAATTTTTGACTTTGAATTTGATATTGAAATTGGACTTTTGGATTTAAGGTTCAGTCTGCCATTGAAATGAGAAGGTGAGAAGGTGAGAAGGAAATGTACGTACAGACCAATGATAGTGAGGAACAATTAGGGTTTATAACGAGGTATATATAGGAAAAGTTGAAATAGAAGATATGGACACGGTCGACTTACACGTTGAACGATAAAATGGCCCGGAAATCCCGTTCTGACCCTGGAACGAAATTTAGTCACCCATATATCAAAATAGATGTTTTTGAATATTTTAAACGCAATGGAACAGGTTTTCAAGTCCAAATTCCATCGTATGAAGAAGTTATGCTAAAATTAAGATATTTAAAATTGATTTCAATTTCATTGATTGCTAGGCGTTTCGAGTCCGTACGATCAAACGACAAGTCCGATCGCTACGAAACTTGAAATCCTACAATAATTCACCGTTACGGATCCGATGAAACTGGCTTCGTCAAAATCCGAGTCAGTGGACAAAATGGTTATTTTCACATTGATTAAATAAATTAATAATTAATTAATTAAATCAAATTTTCAATTTCAATTCTATAATTGACAATTTTAATCATTTTTAAATTTCTTAATCATTTATACTAATTTAAACAATTTAGATGTCCATATAGAGTTAATTAATTTATCAATTTCAGTATTAACCTCAATTCATTAAATTCAGAAATTATAAATAAAATTCCCAATAATTCCATTTAATTAAATAAATTAATAATTATTCTATTTATTATTGTCAAATAGATGGATTTAACATTGGATTCAAAACTATTACATTAATATTCTCACATTCCATCTTAATTTCAAATAACGTAATATTTAGATATTTTAATTTCATTTAATTTCAATTAATCCAATTATTATAGTTCAAATCCCAATAAATCGATAAATCTTTATTTCCATTCTTTTAAATTCCATAAATTGTCCTATTATAAATAACATTAACATTATTTCCAAGTATACATTTACCCTTTTTCAACTAATTGGGATTTCATTTAAGTTCATAATAATTAACTATAAATAACACTGTTGCATTTCACTTTAGTTATTATTTCATTAAATAAATTACAAACTTTTTATATCTTTCAATATTTATGCACAATTCCTAATTAAATTAACATTTTTAATTATCGAAAATTACGGGTCGTTACACTCTCCCCCACACAAAACTTTTTGTCCCCGAAAAGGAAAAAGAAGGGTAAAGAAAGAAATAAGTAGTCAATACATCTTATTCAAAATATAAATTTTATAAACAAATAAATTTACGAAGTTTAATAATTTAAATAATATATATCTATTTATAACCATTAAATCTTTTTATACTTAAATTAATGAAGTTTGGAAACATTTTCCTAATTTTTCTAAGTCCAAAATTTACGGAAAATTTTGCCAGAGTCTCCTCTGTACGGGGAGACTCGAAAGAAAATATGATATCAAATATAACAATATATATCACAATATCTCAGAATAATATATCCCAACACAGGAAAGACAATATAATAACGCTATAACCCGTAATCCGAAAACTTACCTATTTGTCGAGCAATTTACGCTTATTTTATGAAACCAAAAGCAGTAGCAATTTCTTACATAACCTGTATTTCACTTCTATGATCCAAAAAGTGTTAATAATTATATAAAATGAAATATTTAAGTTGTTTCAATCACTAACAAACAAAACAATGTCAAACAACAACAATCACTTGCAATCACAACATACAACCATCATGCGAAGTCAACAAAATCAACCATCCATATATCCATAGCAAGCAAAACCAATAGTTGTTTGGGTTTAAAACTTCAAATTGTAGAGAATGAAAAATAAACTATCAAGTGCACCATTTACTCCACAGTCTTAGATGGAACTAGATAGATTATTCATTCACCCAAACAATTTTAAAGTATCCTTGTCCAAATAACCACAAACTAAACAAACAACAATTTCAAACAATAAATTAAGTTCATTCTTATTAATTTCATCTCCTAACATTTATTATTTCATTCCCTTTATATTTATATAATGATTCATTCTTTAAATTTTCATTTATTTCTTAAAAAATTTTACTTTTATTTATTGATTCAATGTTTATTTCATTTATTACTTACAAATTTTCGTTTTCATTTTTTTATAGTATTCAAGTTTAATTCAATTTCTTTGCATATTAATTCATTTACTTAAGTGTATAACATTATACTTACAATACTTACTTCCTATTACCTTTATCACAGTAACACTTCAATTATAACTTAAGTTCACAATAATTACAACATCAAATTCTTATTGATAAAGGAATTTCATTAAATACTTTCATTACCTCAAGTTTATTACTTGTATAATATCCATTTCATTTTCTTACTAACATTTCAACTTTTTATATCCTTTGGTAAGTTATATATATGCCTTTAAGAATGTAATTGAAAGTTATACAAGTTTATTTTATTTCTTTTAATTAATTAAATGTTCAATAATAATATCCTTTGTTTTATATGCTATAAATTTCAATTTTCTTTCAATTTCATTTATAACTTAGCATTAGATCTCTTATTTTAAATTAAAGGTTCCAATTTTTAAATCAGTTACCTTCCATTTCACTACAATAATTGAAACTATTAATTAACGGAAACTTAAGAACTAAATACCGGTTTTAATTTCAAATCTTTTTAAAATAATAGATAAATATATACTTACAACTTATATATCCAATTATATTTAAAACAATTAAAAATTTATATTTGGTTATCAAAATAATCCGCAGTAAAACTACTACAGTGGCCTTCCCACTTTGAAACTCGAAAATGAATGTCGATGATGCGTGCACTCATCACCTAAATTATTTTCCAGCGACAGATAGGGAAGTACAAAACTTATTACTTTCCAAAGTTTCTTTAAAATAATTATTTCAAATTATATTGAAATATTTGTATTAGAAATTACTTATAAACAATATTATTATATTCTAAAATCCTTTGAAAGAAATTTTCAAAATCCCAAAACTTAAGTTCTAAAATTTCCAATTTTCATTATTTTATTTTCAAATCCTACTTTAAACTAATATTTATGAATTACACTACCTAACAACCAATATTTTACAATCAAATATAGCTTTTATAAAAAAATTATTTTATATATAGAAAATATAATAGGCAAAATTATTTCATTCACCTATATTCAAAACAATATTGTGTTGGTCTGCCTTATTAAGTGTTTAGAAATCCCTATTGATGTCATAGCGTCCTATGCACCAATCAGAATTTATAAATACAAAACAGAATAAAATAACACAATATTAAAACCTTTTTATAACACTAACAAATATGCTCTCTCATATATACACTCAGCGGCTCATCATAGGATATTAGTACCCTATTAATAAAGAGTCAGACCCCAAAAAGCTAAGGTTTATGGCTAAACCAAAGATCTGATACCAGATATATCATCCCGCCTTTTTGTACGTTTTAAATCGAAGATAAACCACACACGTCAGACTCAAACCATACAGAAGGGCGGATTGTTATGGGGTAAATAAGAAAAAGTAGAGAAAGAAAAAAAACAAAATAGAATCTTGCAGCGGAACGATAAAATATAATAATCAAATAAACAGTTCATGAAGCTATTTACAAAACATTTGATTATACTTATACAATACATATCAGAGTAACACATATCAGAGAAAAATAAAATAATGCAGCGGAACAATGTAGTAATTAATAGTAATAATAAAATCTTCGTCTTCGTCCTTCAGAAATAAGGTCTTTGAAACCTGTAATGCTCGGACTGACCCGTGCAAATTGAAAAGACAAAACACTCTAGTCAGAACTAAAAGATCTTATGTAGGTTAAATCAATGTAAGTAATATGAGTGGTATGGCGTCAAAGATGTTTACGTGATTTGACATCTCCTATCCAGTGTCAACGTGAATGCAGTAACTTAAGAGATGCTCGGGATTCACATCTCCTATGGATCCGTTAAACTATTTACTATATAGTAACATTCCGCTATTATAATAATGTCTATTAGTAAAATAAACTTACTTTAAAATAGCGTTAAGGAGTGATCCAATATTCCCCTTAATACATAAATAGTGCCAATAGTCTATACAGTACCGTAATACCTCCCGATCGGGAGGCTACCAGAGGATACTCCATAGATACGACACAAATCAAACTCGTACAAGGCTCGCTAGGGTAGGTGACACGGCACACAAGGCAATGCCAGGGTAGATATACCAATTATGCATTCGGGCTGGTGGTAGCGTGTAGCAGCTACTACCGCCCACCTCGAGCCACACCCCCAAAATCAAAAATCAAAAGTGGCCACCGAATCAATCCAAAAGTCAAAGTATAACATCGAAGGAGTGTGTCCGATAAGAGGGGCTACCTCCTTGGCCCAAGAATCGCTCCTATTTTAGCCACCTTATGCCAACTCACGGGAGTCGGGTCCACATACATACCTTAATAGAACGTTGCCACCATCCTACTTCATTCTCGAATCTCCACCGCATACACGGTTGTTAAAGTGGTTTCCGGAGTTGGAAGAGAGTATGCCAACTTCCGATCCCGGTCTCTTTAACAACCAAACTTTATTATAACACCGCGGTCATTTCAAAATAATTATATTTTTAAACCAGAATATAATCTCCATTTCAAACCCATATAAATACGATATCATTTCCGTTTTAAAACTCAAATCAATATGATATCATTTTTATAAAATCTAAATCAATATAACATCATTTTTTATTTCAAATATATCCCTTTTCCAAAATCATAGCACTTTCAAATTTATACACTTCGAAACCAAACATTTGAAATTATAACACTTTAAAACATAATACTTTGAAATTCCTAACTTCGAAACATTTCAATTTCGATAAAACATTTCAATTCTGATATATTTCAAGGCTTTAAATATTCAAAAATTTCAAAACTAAATTTGATAATTTCGATTCAACAATTAAATTTTCTATTATTTAGTTTTGAAATAATTTACATCATAAATCCCTTATCACCTAAATAAAACTCAAATTACAAATAACTAAATATTTCTTTTAATTCGTTTATACTTGAAATAATCATTTAATTCACCTTGACCCCAAAATCAAGTTATAATAATTATACCTTTTAAATTTTCCAATTTAATAAATTTCACATCAACATTTTTGAGTTTAATTCTTAAAAAAAATTTAATTTCAAATAAATCTCCATTTTATCTTCCAACCTTAATTTATTTAAGTCCTTATACACTCTATATTAAAATAAAATTTAAATACTCACTCGAATTTATTTTAATAAAAATCAAATTCTATTATTAAAATTTAATTTTTACTTAACAAACTTATACATAGCTTAAATTCAAGCATTTAACTATATATAAAAATAATATTTCAATAACATCAAAAATCAATATTCATTAAACCATATTTTTCTTTCCAAAACCATAGAAATCATTTTCAAAATATTTTAAATATAGACCACAGTGTCCGTATATAATTTTCTACCCTATGGTCAAGTGATACGGATATTTATCATTTCAATCCGTAATTTAAAATAAAATATGGTTATATATATAATTTCAAACTGCAATCTCGAATGAAATAAAAATGCATAACAACTTGTAGTTTATAACAATATAAAATACAACATCCATTCATCCAATATCAATCATCAACCATTGATCACAATCATCATCCAATTCAAACAATAACATCAATATAGAACATATAATAAATAACAGATATTTACTGGCAGTTTATATTCAATAATAAATTAAGTAACAATTTAACTGGCAGTTTATATGCAATAATAAATTAAATAACAATTCAATTCAATAAATTCAATTTAACTGGAATGATGATAAAAATATACCAAACAACCATAAATAAATTCCTAATCACATCAGAAATTAACTTAACACACATAAGAAATTTTAGAAGTTGTGTGTGGGTTAAAACACTCACCTTTTGGATTTAAATTGAATTTAAATCCAATTTAAACCCAAAATTTGAACAGTCTCAGAATCCGTCCAAACTAGCGTCGAAATGTCCGGAATTCCAATATGACCTAGCGTAGAAAACTACGCGTGAAACGGACCTCGTTAGCGAGAGTTATGACAATTAGAACGTTTCAAAGTTTAATTAAAATAAAATAAATAAATAAAACAAAACCAAACTCACCTTTTGACAGATCATAGCTTCTTCCAGCAATTCATCGCGTACAAAAACCCTAACAGCCGACCCAATATCGCATGCACGCGAGCGAGCAGAGCCGCCACCCTCACGTTAATTTTCGCCGCGACGACGACCACCTTCATCACGATCTTGCACCACCACCGATCTCCACTCCCAGAGCCGAGCTCCCCTGAGCCACCGTGCGCGCCTCTAGCTCGCCGTAGGCATTCACCACCGCCGCCGATCCATCATGAATTGCGGCCAGTCAACGCGACTCCGACCCCAAGTAGCCGCACCGATCTTTGTGCCTTGATGCCCTCTACTTGTTGCCACCCCCGATCATCGTAAGGATGACGATCCACAGCTAAGATCAAAACCATCGATTGAACGGCCGGGAATAGTTCAACAATTTTTAGATAAATAGTGACTCCAGTTGAAAAATGAATCACATATCTAAGATGCGCTCTTTGAGAGCTTTCCGACGATATAAAATTTGATATTATTTGGAGAGTATGAATTTTTGACTTTGAATTTGATATTGAAATTAGACTTTGGGATTTAGGGTTCAGCCTGCCGTTAAAATGAGTAGGTGAGAAGGAATTGTACGTGCAGATGAATGACAATGGGGAACAATTAGGGTTTATAACGAGGTATACATAGGCAAAGTTGAAATAGAATAGATGGACACAGTTGACTTACACGTTGGACGATAAAATGGTCCGAAAAGCCCATTCTGACCCTAGAACGAAATTTGGTCAAACCATATATCGAAATAGATGTTTTTGAATATTTTAAACACAATGCAATATGTTTCAAGTCCAAATTCCATCGTATGAAGAAGTTATGCTAAAATCAAGTTCTTTCAAATTAATTTCAATTGATTTCAATTTCATTGTTTGCTAGGCGTTTCGAGTCCGTACGATCAAACAACAAGTCCGATCGCTACGAAATTTGAAATCTTATAATAATTCGCCGTTACAGATCCGATGAAATTGGTTTCATCAAAATCCGAATCAGTGGCCAAAATGGCTATTTTCACATTGATTAAATAAATTAGTAATTAATTAATTAAATCAAATTTTCAATTTCAATTCTATAATTGACAATTTTAATCTTTTTAGATTTCTTAATAATTTGTACTAATTTAAACAATTTAGATGTCCATTTAGAGTTAATTAATTTATCAATTTCAGTGTTATCCTCAATTCATTAAATTAAGAAATTATAAATAAAATTCCCAATAATCCATTTAATTAAATAAAATTAATAATTATTCCATTTATTATTGTCAAATAGATGGATTTAACATTGGATTCAAAACTATTACATTAATATTCTCACATTCCATCTTAGTTTCAAATAACGTAATATTTAGATATTTTAATTTCATTTAATTGCAATTAATCCAATTATTAAAGTTAAAACCCAATTAATCGATAAATCTTTATTTCCATTCCTTTAAATTCCATAAATTGTCCTATTATAAATAACATTAACATTATTTCCAAATAATATTATAATTACTATTTATTGTTATAAATTCATTAATTAATTAAATATCAACATTTGTTTTCTTGTATTAAATTTATTACCAAGTATACATTTACCCTTTTTCAACTGATTGGGATTTCATTCAAGTTCATAATAATTAACTATAAATAACACTGTTGCATTTCACTTTAGTTATTATTTCATTAAATAAATTACAAAATTTTTATATCTTCCAATATTTATTCACAATTCCTAATTAAATTAACATTTTTAATTATCAAAAATTACGGGTCGTTACAGGTTTATTGAGTGATATATGGATTCTGGTCAATACAAGTAAGTAACATTATTGATAGGGATCTCTAAACCCTTGAATAGAACAATTCGACACGATATTATTTTAAAATAGGGCGAATGAAATAATTTTACCCAAATTATTTTTGTATATAAAAGGAATAATCTTTGTAAATTATTGCAGTATATGGTTGCTTGGATGTTAGGAAATGACAAAATTGAATTATTATTGTTGATTATTGAATAAGAAAGTGAAATCATAATAAAAAGCAGAGAACATAAATCCATATACAAATGGAATTTGTAAATATAAATTGTAAATGTAATTTATAATTTGAAATAGAATTCCAAAGAGATATTTGAAATAATTTGAAAGGATTTGAAAATTAGAAAGGATAAAATTCCCTTGGAGTTTGGAAATGGTTTTCAAGGTTTTATAAAAAAATGCTTTTGAAGAGATAAAAGCACTAAACTCTTTTCGATCGCTGGAAAATAACTTCGGTGATAACTGCAGCATCATCGGTGTTCATTTTTGAGTTTCCAAGAGAGGAATTGCTGTCAAATTATTTTAAATGGAAGTTGTTTACGAACTGGGTTTGGTTTTGAAAATTTAAAAGATAATTTGAATTTATTTCAAAAAAAATGATTTTGAAATGTTGGAAAGTCTCTGGAATCTGATAAAAATAATTATGGAATAAAATTTATTAAGGTGGAAATTAAAATTGTGAATGAATAGATAAATTTACAATTGCAAGTAAATGAAAATGAAATTGAATGTTGAAATTCATTTCAAATTTGTAAGTGAATAGAACTGGAACTGGAATTGAATTCAAATTGTGTTAAATAAGGTAAAGGAGAAAATAAATTTGCGAATGAACAAAAGAATAAAACTGGAATTGAAACTGGATATTGAAAACAATTTGAATTGTGTGAAATAAAATGAAGTTGTAAAATTAGTTCGAAGTAAACTAAAGATAATAAAGGTGGAAATAAAAAAATGGTTTTAGATAAAATAAATTGGAATTTGTAATGAATTAGTAAATGAAACTAATTGAAGTAATGACAAATTAAATATGGTTTGAAAAGAACAGAATTCAATAATTATAAATAAAGGTAAATTGAATTCATATGGAATTTGGAGATCCAGTTTAAATATAAGAAGTTATATAAAATATTTATTGGACTTAAGAAACAAACGACAAAATTCTTATGTAAAACTTGAAGTTGAGAAAATATTTTAAATTAATAAGTGAATGAAAACTGGAAATTATGAAATGGCGATTGTGAATAAGTGTATAGGAATGAAAATTAAATGTGAATGAAAGAAAAGAAAATTTATAAAGCTAATAATCGATTGGAATAAAATACGTAGGAAGTACGTATATTACTTTATTCGCATAACGATTTGATCCAAAATTCGAGCGCAGAATTTGGAGATAATTATATCGATCCGAGTTGGAATTTTTCACTCGATTTTCGACGACGAACCTTGTATATAGATTTTTGATTGATTCTGGAAATTCTCTATCATAGTTTACGGCTATGCAAGGAGAAAGACAGTTTCTGATCAAGAAACCAGATCTGAGTCCGCACTAGGAAGTCGGGTGGACGATACTAGTTCGGAAGTGAAATTATGTGATCGAGTGAGCGATTGAATTTGATATTGCATACGAATGATATAAGTGTATCATACAGATTTGAATGAATTAAATATTGAAACTTTTGTGAAGAATGTGCAAAACGATAAGTAGGATATACATGTGTGTTAAAGGCAAAAGATAAATTGGGGTTTAATTTCAGAAGATAATTTAATTTGCTCGAAAAATGTATGTATTTGTATTTCTATATGAAATTTGATGACTTTCTTGTCTAACCGCTTGGCTTTTCGTTTTTTTTGAAATGTGGGGGCCCATTGTGGCATTATGCAGTTGTACTGAGCTATCCGCGCAAAGGAGACTCTGGCGAAATTTTTCGAAAATTTAGGGAGTTAGAAAAATTTGAAGAAAATTTTGATAATTTGAAATTTGAAAATTTATATTTGAATTGGTTAAGGAAATAATGTTGTTTGGAGTTTATGGTTAAGGTTGGAAGGTTAGTTAAATCGATAATGAGTTGTCAATAAAAAAGGATTTGTTTTCGCAAGTTGATAAAACTGTTGGGTTTTGGGTAAAATAGTAACGGGTTGAGGATCATTCTTTTTAACTAGTAATTTCGAGACGAAATTCTTTTAAGGGGGAAGAATGTGACGACCCGAAAATTTTGAGCATTTGAAATTGATATATTTTATTTATTTTAAATATTTAAAAGATAGTTTAACTTGAATTTCAAATGTTAGGATTTATTTGGTAATTAAATTATTAAATATAATTATATAAATTTTGAATCTTCAGTTTTGTGCTTGTTAAAAATATTTTGAAGGCTTGAAAATTTTATATTGACAATATTGAAGATAATGGAAGCTTCAGAATTGAATTTGGAAATGTTTTATTCCGTTTTGAGATCGTATCGTTTAAATCGACGTTTAAAAAATAGCCTTCCGGAGCACAGTCACGGAATTCGACGAAACCAGTTCCCTTGGATCCACAATATTGTATTATTATCGGATTTCAATTTTCATAATATTTGGAGCGATCGTTTGGCCGTACAATCAGCAAATGTGCTGAAAATTTATATCGAAATTTAACTAAATAACTGGTCCAAAAAAGCTATCTTCTCCATAGGATCGAATTTGGACTCGAAACCTTTTCCATTGCGTTCGGAATAGGCGTATAATATTATATAAACGCTTGGCGGCATGCCTCGACAGGATTTTGAGTTGCGAAACTGAGATGATTTAAATTTAAATTTAAATTTAAAACTAATATACATATATATTTTATATAATATTTTTTTATATAATATTTTCTCAGCACGTATCTCTCTTATTAGGCACGTGTTTCCACTCTTCTGTATGATTCTACAAGCATTCATCCTCGTTGAAAAAAAAATCACGTTTAAAATAAGAAAACGAACGATAATTTTTTCTTTCGTTCAAAAAAAAATAATCAATTGGCCGCCTTCTTTCAGAAACAAATCAATGTCCGAAAAAAAAAATTCGTGCCCGAAGCCCCCTTTCTTCTCAGACAAATAAAGAAAAAAGGCAGCAAAACAAAATCGAGAGAGGGAGAAATCGAAATCAAATAATGGGCGAGCAGAGATCAAGCCTAGCAACCGGCACAGCCAGTGGTTCGCGAGCAAGATGTGGCGCGCGCGCATATGAGCGGCAGCGTCGATAGTATGAAATCGCGTGCGAGGCCATCGGGGGGTCGTGCGATGGCGTTTTGGCGCAAAGCTAGGGCATTGGCTAGTGTTTGAGTCGTGGCGACCTGGAGCTCGTCGAGTCTGATCTCACTTGGGGGTTTGCAAATCAAGCTGGAGTGTGGCGACGACTTATTGGTTGTGGGGATCTAGGCGGCAATGGATTTATAGTCGCGAATTTATGGAGGCTTGCGACCGAGTGGCGGCGACTTAGGCAATGCGCCATGGGCGAACTCGAGCACGGAGGCTGTAAGGTAATGCTATTAATTTTTATTCAGATTAAATGAAAATAAAATTTGAGAACGAATCTAAAATGCACAGAACAGTAAAGGAAAAGTTATTTTGCTATTTACTGAAATTTTATATTTATATATTTAGTTATAAACCGTTAAAAGAATTAATAAAATGAAGAATATAATAATAATAAGAATTTTAAAAAGCATTTAGAAGTTTATATAAATCAGATTTTTAAAATTTGTATAGGTTATTTTTATAATTATATATGTAGTTCGCAAAGAAATAAATATACATTTACATATTTTAATTTTGGTAATTTATCTTTAAATTAATGGTTTGGTGATTAATTTATTCTATAAAAATAAATTATTTTAGTTACTAAGAGAATTGTTCAAAAGAAAATTCGTTTAAAATTTAATCATCAATTTAAAAATAAATTATTAGTTGAATTTAAAATTATAAAATGGTGAATTGAATTGTTCAAATTTATTTCGAATATTAATAAATTCATATAATTGTTATGCAAGGTCTAAAATCGAGAAACAAACTGGAATGGAAATGGGTTGCATGCATAAGCAGAGGTGAGATCTTCTCACTCAATTGGAATTCACAGTTTAAATTTTAGATAGTTAAATTTAAAATAGTTGATTGTGTTCTTGGATGATAAATTATTGTCAGTTGTATTGGAATAGACCATATGCGCCGTATAATAGCGAATGATATTATATTAAACCCATATGCCACGATATTCCACCTCGAAGTGGACTTGGTATTATATATGTATTTGGAGTGATTGATTTCCTGCATTATATAGCGGATGAGACCCTATACGTCGCATAATAGCGGATGATATTTTATAAATCCCATATACCGTGATATTCCACCTCGAAGTGGAATTGGTATTTAATTGTTGTGCTAACATCTGTGGATGTAAGTAAACAGGTTGGAGGGATCCAACTGGATTCCTCAAATAATTGAATTTGTTTCAATATTATGTGTTGATTATTTATAAACCGTGTGTGATCATATTTGTGATTGAAATCGTTGAAGGCTATAGTTTAGCCGAATATATTTTTGGTATCGTAGGATACCAGAAATAAATAAATTGGATTTTTAAAATTCGAGTTGAAAGTTATAGTAAAATTTATTTTTGAAAATTGGATAAATTTAAAAGAAGGAATTTTAAAAGGATAAAATTTTGTTTTTGAATCCAATTGAATAAATTCCAAAAATATGCGTAAGGATTTTAATAAATGGATTTCAAGTAATATTATTCAAAAGTTGAAGAATTTATTTTAAAATACGGATTTTAAATAGTTTGGAAGAGATAAAAGAATTTATTTTAAAAGAAAATAAATTTAGAAATAAATTCGGAAATTGATTTGGTGTTTAAAAATAAATCATTGGGAAATCAATACGAAAATTGATTTGGTGTTTCAATGGAAATCGATTTGGTGTTTGAAATAAATTTAGAAATCAATTTGGAATTTGATTTGGTGTTGAAAATGAATATTTGGAAATCGATTTGAAAATCGTATATTAGTGGATATTTGGAAATTTAAACCTACAATGGGAATTTATAAAGGAAAGGGAAATTTGTTTAAAATAAACATTAGTTTATTTTGAGTGTGGAAAGAAATTTACGGATTTGGAATGTAAATTTAAAATAAATAAAGAAGGATTTATTATTTGATTTAAATGACCATTTTGAAATGGAAAGTGTATTCTCCCTGGGAAGCCGAGTATGTTTTCAAAGTAACTTTTAAATTATAAATTTAAAGTTTAAAAGTTGGTTTTTAAAAGAATATTTTGGAGAAATTATTTTCTTAAGTTATTTTGAAAATAATTAAAGTAAAGATTTATTTAATTAATTACAGAAGTGATTATTGAAAGATTAAATTAATATTTGTTTTAGAAAAAGCTTATTTAAATAGTTATACCTAATAAATTTATTTTGGACTGGAGTTTTATATG
Organism: Allium cepa; assembly: GCA_030765085.1. Classification (NCBI taxonomy): domain Eukaryota; kingdom Viridiplantae; phylum Streptophyta; class Magnoliopsida; order Asparagales; family Amaryllidaceae; genus Allium; species Allium cepa. The sequence continues at coordinate 451,671,981 of CM060931.1, forward strand.
AGATATTGATATTAAATTTCATAACTAATGTTTTAAATAAAGTGTTTAAGATTTTTTTTAAATATTTCCAAGTATATATATTTGGATAAGTAATTTAAATTATTTTAAAGTATTTGAACTCAGTAGATTTTCAGTGGGAATGAATAAATATTTGGAAATATATTCCACGTAAGGAAAAATGATTCGAAATTTGTTTTCGAAGAATTGAAATGTGGGAAGTGATTTGGAATTTGTTTTCAAATGGTTGAAGTGTTAGATTATATCTTTCGAAGATATTTTTGAAATTAAATAATTAGGGGAAAATTATTTAAATCTTGGTGATTGTTGTGAATATTGTTTGATAGTGACTATTGTAAATGTTGATTGATAGTTAAATAACCGACTATCAATATTGGCCTTTTAATGGCATTTGAATTTCGATGCGATCGATGGTCGGATTCCAAATGGATATTCGAAAACCACAACGAACCTTTGTGATTGTGATGGATCTTTTATTTAAAAGATCAAAGTGGAAATTTGTTGTGGTTTATTTGAAATCTGAATGAACATTTATTTTTAAAAATAAGCACTCTTTATTCGGATTAGCCGGGCCAGGACTTTGTGTCATAAAACCCATTCCGAATAATGATACGACGAAATGGGATTGCATTTGAAGATGGTCTTGAGGACCGGGTATTTTCGAAAGTGAAAGGATTATCTGTTCAATGTCTCTGCACTCGGTTGCTCCGGTATAGAGATTTTATCACCCTTTGTGATGGGGATTCCGGACGTGATTATTGAATATCCGGATTTGCAAGGGCTTCTTTGAAGTGCCTTCGGTTCCGTTCGATCCCGTAATGGACTTGTCTGGATGTATGTCTGACGTTACACGTTGAGATGTAAAGCTGGTTTCTATCAAATACATTTCTGTTGGTGGTAGAGAATTTATTCTCTTAGCTTAACACCCTTCTCTAAGACGTACGAGCTCAGAGGTTATGTAGTTGATGGTTAATAGTGATACATTCCCAATTTGGTAATGTGGCATACGAAGTGCCGCTGATCATTTGGTTGATCGAAGCATGGCTTTGTGAAAAGTGTATCTTTGTAGACGAGACTTCGTCGGACCTCACAACTCGAAAATGGTCGAAACATGAAGGATACAGCAAGGTTATTTGGGGGTAGCGCCCCTGGAGGATATGTCATTTCCTTCTAGAAAAGGGCGGTATCATGGTTTGGAGACCAGTTACTTAACTTTGTGGTTGCTGCAAATTTATTACTTTGTATTTGTTGCTTTGTGGTTGAGGATCCTTGGATAAAGGTCGCAAACGACCTAGAGATGACATACTCGTGTAGTAGTTACCTAGTTACAGGGGTAACCCAGCCTTATGTTGGCAGAGATCCAGTTAGGTTCTCGGGGCGTCCCTCCAAAGGCGTACCCATGTGGCAGTAGGAAGTTTCTTAGCCTGACCATTTATTGGAAATCCAAAGAAATAATACGCACCCTGTACGGTTTTAGTTGTATAACCTGCCATGAAATGTGGCGGTCACCTGCTATTGAACATGGTAGCTATAGTAGGCATAAGTGCAAAATGTATATGCTGGCTAAGATTAATATTATATTTTTGAAATGTTTTCCGCACTATGCACTAATAATAATAATGTCAAAGGATTTTGCGCATCAAGCATGTTTGACTATCATAAGGAGAAATTTCCTCCAATTCTGCGTTTGCATTGTGTATGTGCGGGGAGGCCTTATGGTAGTTTCATTTTCCAAAAGCATAGCGGATTTCTTTTCCTTTCTTTGTGAAAATAACTTTTTTTAAGATCTCACACAAGTCCCATGACTGACCTGAAGTTTATTGTTCCCTTTCTAAACTCTGGGAGCCCATAATTTTCCACACGGGCAGCCCAGAGTCAGGTTATCATTATTCTGAAGCAAAGTCAATCAAGAAGTATGCTGGGAGATCTAGAGTTCAAGCTAGATGGCGAGACGTATAAGTTATATTATATAGTGTCCGATGCGTATGGGTTGGTGCAAGTCAAGTTTTCATGTGAGCAAGTTCTAATGAATGTCAGTGTTGTGTTTTATGTTGTTGTAAACTTCGATAATGTGATGTATGTAAAACTGATATAGTTCTTTGTTTTAAAGATATTCACTTATTTATTATATGTTGTTTCGCTGTGAAATGTGAGATTCTGTTGTTGTTTCTGTTTCGTTTTCTATCTTCTTCTTCTTTACCCTAACTGTCCGGTTTTCCGACATTCGATTGTACGGCATTTTATACAGTGTACGTATTGATGTCGACTTTCGGAATTCGAAAAATTGGTCGTTACAATAAATTCTCTGCCACCGATAGAAATGTATTTTATAGAGATGAGCTTTATGTATCAAAGTGTAATGTCAGACATACAACCATACAACTCCATTCTGGGTCCGAATGGAACTGAAGGCACTTCACCCAATTAAGGAATAAGCCCTTGCAATCCGAGAATCCACAATCCCGATCGGACTCCCCATCACATATGAAGATCTGTATACCGGAGCAACTCAGTGCAGAGACAATCGGCAGGTAATCCTTTCATTCTCGAAAATACCCGGTCTTCACCACCGTCTTCAAATGCACTCCAATTCGTCGTATCATTATTCGGAATAGGTTATATGACCAAAGTCCGCTCCCGGCTAATCCGAATAAGAAATGCTTATTTTAAAACATGTGGATATATCAATCACAAAGATTCACCATTAAGATTCGACGTGGGTTTCAGATAACCATTTGGAATCCGACTTCCTGTCGCATCGAAATTCAAATGTCGGTTAAAGGCCAACAGTTTTCACATTCACACAGAGATATATCACAAACATCACAGTTCAATTCACGGCAATTCACATCACAAAGTATCACAATCACGTATCAGGGGTATCAATCAGTTCAGGGCATTTAATAGTAATCAATCATCTATAAGCAAGATGAATCAATCGTGTGATTATAATTTATTAATCACATAATTATTTTCATTAATTGTTATTAATTAAAGATCAATTATTCTTAATTATAAATTAATTAGACCTTAATTACTAATTAATCAATCTTAATTACTTTCATTAATTAAATATTTCTTAATTAATTGTATTAATTAATTAATCCTTAATTATAAATTAATTAACACTAAATTAATAATTAATTATTCTTTAATGATTAAGTAATTATAAAACATTTATCTTAATTGATCATTAAATTATTATTAAAATCTTTATTTAATAAACTTTATAATTAATTTACATTAACACATAAATTAACTTAAGGTATTCAAGTTAATTAATAATTTAAAAACATTTAATCTTCTTAATCAACTCCTTATTAACATTTTAAGTTAATTTTAAAAATAAAGGTTATATTATTCAAAACATTTTAAACTTAATTAAATTAAGTTATAAAAGCCTTCACTAATCCAAACTTAAACCAAAACTTAATTAATAAAAGAAATAAGTTAAGAAAATTATTTAAATTTAAAACTTGATTAGTTTTAAAATTTTAAAACTTGATATTTCATCAAAACTTTCCAGATTCGAGGCATCCTCGAGTCACACCCGAACAACAACCGAGAAAAAACCTTACACCCTCATCTTCAAGTCCAACGCTATACGACTCCGAGTTCGACCCCGAGGCAAATCCTTCTTCCCAAATTCCAGATACTCGCATGTACGTGAGCACATACACAACTGCTTCGAACACCTCTAGTCAATGCTACAACCATCGACAAGTCGATGACCATCTACTCGACCCTTCAAACCATCCAGCAACACGAATCAACGGCGAATCCGCGATTAGGCTACACGACCCAGACTGGAACAAAAATGATCGCCAAAGAATTGACTTGCTCCGACTCCATAGGCCACCAGAAGCATCGAGACTCCGGCCAGAGCTTTGCCTACCTCCCTAGTTTCGATCGCCACCGGTGCGACGACGAGACGACGAGATGACAGCAACACGAAATCCAACCTCGACCAAATATGGGTTTTAAACCCTAGATCGACCTCGTATGCCTTCCACGATGATCTATTTACCCATCAGACATTTTTTGCCGAGACCACCAAGCTCTCCACCACCTCCAATCAAAACCCCGACCACCCCGAGTGCCTCGATCGCTAGAATTTTCCTAAAATAGACTTTCCGTTCAACTTACGAATGCTCATGATTTCCCAACTTACAATTTATGATTTTATTATTAAAAGTCATAGTTTACGAAGACGGATCAGATCATGCAGTCAAAACTTAGGTTTTAATCAATTAAAGTTTTTGAACAAAATTTGATTTTGCTGTGTTTTTATATTTCCAGTAAACCCATTTACTTTTAATACTTAAAAATATTTCTAGAATTAAGATCTTGATTATAGAAACACATTTTGTTGAGATCTCAAAACCTAAAATGGATCAGAGGAAGAGAATTTGATTTTTTTGGTAGGTTTTCAAAACCTGGAACTAAAATAGAAGTGAACATTTCCTATTCTAGACATGCACAATCACATCCATACATATATACACAGATTTATATACATGCAAGCAAATTTCCCACTTTACTTCAAGCATGAACTCAAACAACAAGCCAAAATCCAGATTTTCTAAAGTTTACTCACCTTTAGTTTTAAAAACAGAGAGAAGCCTGGAACTTAGTTTTGAATTTGAAACTAGAAATTGAATCTTGCTTTGATCTGTAACTTGCTTGATTACTTGATGTTGGTTGAATCTATACTTTGATTCAGGTTTAAGATGAATTCAGGCTTTGGGTTTTAAAATTGATAGAGGATGTTTTATTTTGTTTTTTCTGGTTTTCTTTGATTCCTAGGTTTTGAAATAGTTTATATTTGTTTTGAATCTTTTGTTTTTCTGGTTTGATTATTTTTAATTTTCTAGTTTCTGATTCTAGAATGTATAGGCCTCTGCTTTCTTTGGAAATGAATAAAAGAGATGAGAAAGAGGGAAATGTTGTGTATATATAATCTTATTTCTTATTTTTGTTAATTTCCACAAAAACAAAAACAAAAAATGACACTTGTTAAATTTAATGACAAGATCCTAACACTTGTTTAATTTCACCATAAAACCATTACACTTGTTTAAACTATGTGTTAAAAATTGAACACTTGTATTTTGCATGAGAAAAATACTTATATATTACTTTTAAATTGTATTTTCTATTTTATAACCACGTTCTCCTTTATTTATATATATATATATATACAATTTAAAAGAAAATATTTTAAAACTAATTATACATTAAATAAATCACATATATACTATTTTAAATCCAAATTATTTTAATAAGACATTTATTTAAATTATAAATTCAAATTCAAATTCAAATCTATCCATATACATATATACACACATACATAAATCAATACTTATCTCATTTGTTTTGAAAAATCCAAATTAATTTCAAATTAATTTCAAATTAATTTCAGAAATTTAAATTAATTACTAATTTTAAATTTGATAAAAATTGGGATGTTACAGGGTGTGATTTGCAGCGTTTAGTGAAGGCCCTTTTGGATGTAAATCGCATTAACTATCAGGAGATCCTCTTATTTGAGTCCGAAAGGGAAAACCATGCTTAGGAAATCAAAGATTCTGATGATGAGATAGTCCAGTTGAAGATTCAGTGGGACGCGGCCCTAAAAGAGAAAGGCTGCCAACGATAAGTTGTTGCTAGAGGCAAACCAAGCTCATCGTAGAGCCATTATCGTAATTAAGGATCAAATCAAAGATCCTCATGTTTAAATTGGGAAACTGAAAGAGCAGCTCACCGAAGTAGAAAACATCATCAAATCTCGAAACCAAACTAGCGCTCATCATCATGATGTTGTCGTTGCCGAGCAGGCCTCTGAGCTCACTCATTTTCATAAGGAGAATGCGCAATTGGTGGAAGAGAAAGAAGAGATGCATCTAGAAAATTACGGAGGAGATCAAGCATCTAAGCACTAAGTCAGAGCTTATAGAGTTGCGATTGGAATACAATGATGCGATAAGCTAAATGGATGCCAGTGTGCTTCAACTTTATTAGCTGCTTGATGAATAAAGTTAGCTTGATACAATTAGGTGATAACTATCCTCGGACTCTTGCTATGGTTTGGGAGGAGGTATTGGTCAGGTCTAAGAAGGCCAAGGATATGCGCTCTAAGGAGGAACTAAAGGCTGCTTAACTTTTGTTAACCAAATTTTTGGTTAACACCCCAAATAGTGCTTTCAATAGGAAATAAGGGGTTAGTTAGGTTGAAAGGTACGTTAACCTAGATAATAGCTCCTACGTTTTACTCCCATAATTGATATATTTGGACTTGAAGATTACAATGTAGGCGAAAGGTTTAATCTTTCAATTGGAAGATTATTTCCAGAGGTAGACTTGTTTCGAACCTTCATGAAGCTTCTCTACAGGTCTAATGAAGATTAACCAAATGTTATCTTTTAAAATTGTGCTCTAGTGATTCCAAAAGGTTTGGATGATTGACTCCTTTGGCAACAAGGTGAGGAATGGACTCGTGGGCGATATGTGAAGACCCTTGATCTTATCGAAGGGTTTATTTGCTCTTAGGAAGTTGAACTTGATCTGGCCTAAATGTATTAGAACTCTCACTACCAGGTTGAACTTTATTTTCCTACACTTATATTGTTCCGAAGGGTTTGAGTTGTCGGCTGATGACTATAGAAGTTTTGATTGCTGCTAGGATATAAGTATCTACCAACATTAGATGAAGCAGCTCAATTACAATGCCGAAAACCCCGAAAGGTTACTGATTGTATTAATCCAGATTGGCTATTGGCCCTATCAACTATGCAGTTAATGCGCTCGGTAGATTCGAAGCGGTGGAGGTGCAAAAAGTCATAGCGGTTATACAGCAAGGATATAGCGGGATATAGCAGATGTCTCTAAAATAGCATATAAAACTCGTACTTAATGTTTTTACAAATGTATAAATGGTAATTAAATGAAAAATTATCATTCATTTGAATTATAAATAATACATAAATAATTTTAAATAAAATCATGTGCGAATATACTTTAAATAAACGAAAAACTGTTATATAACATAACTGAATTTGGTAGAATATTAGAGTATTTTCATTTCTCAAAATATATTAAAAAATAAATCAAATAAATTAGTTTCATAATTTTATAATGTATAAATGCAATTTTTCAATTCATTTTATTAAAAAACATATAGCGGGAATAGCAGAATATAGTGGAAATAACGGGATATAGCGGAAATAGCGGGGATTAAAGCGGAAAGGCTATATTTTGGGGCTATATGAAAAAATCGTAGCGGTAGAAATCCGCTATGAGATATAGCGGGGTAATAACAGGGCATTAACTACACAGCCTATTAATGGGCGGAAATAGAGAACTCAATATCTTTCTTTGCTTGAAATGATAGCTTCGATCAACTGATCTTCAACCCTATCGGCTAGAATCTTTTGGAATGATCCTGCAAATTGGTATCACTACAGCAAAAGGATAAGTAATCAATAAAATGGTTCACAAAATCAAATAACTTCCCTTGCCATGCATCATAAGGTTTTACTTTTATTGAATTTCCTAAATTAGATCCCTAATTAGGGTTACAGAATTCTGATCAAGAAGTTACAAGATTTTCGAAAAATGAAAGGAAAAGTCCCCTTAAACTGGACCCCATGGGTTCTATTTATAGATGCGGATGGCATCCCATCAGTCTTATGCCTTTATCTGGTACGGAAGATTGCCTTTAGTATGTGGTTGTAAACCTTCCGGTCTTGCTTAAAGATAGTCTTTTATACATGGTTGTAGGCCTCTCATTATTGTCGAAAGGTTCGTTGATTGTGTATCACCATGGTCTGCCGGATGCTATCGAAATGTTTTTCCTTCACTTGTTTTCAAGAAACTATTTCCTTTACTAGAAGGTCTTTTATACGCATGGAGCATGAACCTTCCGATCCACCGGAAGATTTATAGCCTTTGTGAACACTTTAGCCTTAGTAGAAGGCCGCTTTTTCCTACCTAACTGCTATCGAAAGTTGTATCTTTCCTGAGTGATGGTGGAAGGTTGTTTTCTGTTGACTTATAAGCACTGCTTTTACCGAAACCATTCGGTAACATCGAAAGTTGCCTTGTAGGTGTATTGTCAGCCTGAAAAGCTTATTGCGCTTTCGGAAAGATTGGCGTGAGGCCACGTCTTTGTTTCTTCTTGTTTGCTTCCTCTGGAGGGTAAGAGCCTCCTGATCATTGTAGTATAACACTCTATTTTTCCTATGATAGGTCTTGAGATGCTTTATGTTGTTGACTGCATCTCTTCGATCTCTACGGATGGTCTGATCATGCTCCTTTCCTTTCTTTCCTCTATTATAAGCCCTCATGGCTTAAGCAGAAGGTGAATTTTCCGAGTAACATTTTCCCTCCAAGCGAAGGGATGCACTTGACTTTCCAAGTCATCCTTTCTAAGAATCATTGGGTTTTGGCTTCCTCTTCCTATAAATATAAATTCCAAATACAAGTAAAAGAGCCTTTTTTAAATAATTTCATCATCCCCAGAATAAGGAAGTCATTTTCATACTTGATTTAAAACAAGGAGGCCATCTTCCTTCAAACGTATGGTTTAGAACTAATCTTAACATTGAGTTAATAAAATGATATGGGATCCATCTAAACTCCATTCTGGTAATTTTAAAGCTTTCTTTTTTTTCCCATCCGAAAGGGTTTAAAGTTGCAGCGCTAAACCTTCAAATGGGTTCGAAAGATATTCCTTTTTAACTTTTCCTTACCATCGGTAGGTTTAAATGGATTTACGCTTAATTCTTCCGACAACAAGCTTTCACTTGAATCAGAAGGTCCTAAACCTTCTGATTCCTTCCGAAGTAACAAAAATATTAATTCATCTCCAACTGTACAACGTAAATTAATAAATTCAACCAAACATTCAAATATATATATATATATATATATATATTTACATATATTACTTCATACTACACTTTTTCAAAATGATCTATCACATTAACATCCTTAAATTAAACATCGAAAATGACCAAAAAATAACAATTTTTTTCTCTTTATTCTATGCCTCCCTTGGAAAAGGCAGATGGTATAGAGCTAAGTCAATGGAGTTGATGACAATGGGCTCAACCTATATTGGCTGATATGGAGAATAAGTTATTAAAGCTGGATTCTCTCCCAAAACATCCCATATGGCTAAATCCATCCAAAATATGTTCATAGCCAGGTTAAAAACCAAAGAGTACGTTGCTTTTATATGAAGGTTAACAAAATTTGGTTGCGGGTGAGCAGCATTTCTGGATTGCACGCTAGCGACCTCTTCTGCTTCTTGCAGAAGGTTTAAAATGCTCAATGCAAAGCAATAGCAACAATGAGGTGCTTCCGCATTGATGAAATTGGGATGAATCTGATGGAGGTTACAAGAATCCATTGATTCTTTTTCTCTTTTGTTTTGTTTGTTTTTTAGAAACAAATTCCCATATAATGAAAATTTGAGGGGAGGAAAGGAGGAAGACGAACAGCTTGTGTCAGTGATCTTGGTGCAAAAAATAAAATGTTCTTTAGTTCTCTAGAATTCTTTCATTAATGGCTTTTGTCGCTTTACATGATTACTGTTGTATTTTATAACTTGAAAATAAATTTTCGTCAAGCCTTATTCGATAAAAATATGCAAACTACAGCCCTAACTCGACGTATTATTATTATTGTTTTCCTTTCCTTTTTTTAAAAGAGTTCTGGCTTATCAATATAAGCTTGCTTTCAAATTTTCTCTTAGGTCCACTTTGTGTAAACCGGAGGGATGATCATAAATACATGACATAATAACTATTTTTATAAATATGCATTTCTCACTCATCTTGTATTTTGGCTAGTATATTTTACATTTTCCAGATTACCTGTCTCTTAACTTGAGTTACCTTAAGAGATCTATCCAGTCAACATGCCCAATAGGGGAAAACCTTCTTCAAAAGTGACTCAATATAGTGAATTATAAAGTAAATGGTTCCTGTACTAATTTTTAACTTGGAAGGTTCATCTCAGAAATAAGAATTCAAAAGTTAATTTGGTACCACAAATTTTTAGAATCATAGTTGGTATTCTTGTTTAGAGTGCCAACCTCATGATGGCTACTAGTTTCACATGTATGATTAGCCAAATCATGAGTATCTTAATATATATGATATATTCTCCATACCCTAATAAGATCGTGTTTCATAATGTAAGGTGGCGTTTATAATATTGCAAATTCTACCTGTTTTTCTCTTTTCATTCACACCTTGTTTGTTCCCGATTTAGACATTCCCTTCGAGGGTTGATGTGCTTCTCTACTTTCCGCTTTAGTTCATAGCTTCTCTCTTGGCTGAATGAGTCTTGATCCCCCGCTATTCTGACTTTTCTACGAAATATATGGCACATGGCATTTCTAATTATTAGCTTAAAAACGAAAAATAAACCTGAAAGGCATCATTTGCCTAGATTAACAAATCTTTATGGCTATATATATATATATAAGGAATTCATTTAAAATGTTAAGGCCTCATTTTTTTATGGTGAGGAACGATCGTAGATTTAGCTCCTTTCACTTGCTCGGTATTCCTAGAAACAGTTAATTTTGAGCTGCATATAATTATTGAATTCTAACATTCATTCAATAAAGACCTTATGGGGACATTTATGACTAGGATCTTGTCATGGTAGTTTTTGGATTTATCCCTTGTTATTGAGGGAATTTGAGAACAAAAAGGCTTGAAGTATCCTTTGGGAGATCCTTTTCCAAGAATATTCTTTGACCTATGTCAAATTATTTGAGATGAGTTGGAGTCCAAATATTTCACATCCAGATTAAGGCTTTCAATAATCAGTAGCCTTGTGATCCAAACCTTTTGGTATTAATGATGGACTTTTACCAGATGCCATCAGGCTCAGACTTGGGTATCAAGAAATATTAAAATAATACGGAAATTGTTCTTTGGTATACCAGTGTTATTTCCCATGATGAACGACATAAGGATGGAAACTTATATTTGCTCGTAAGAGACTGAGGCCTCTAATCTAGAATAAATAGTGAAAGTCTAGAAAATCGTACATGGTAATTACATATTAAAGTTTCAAAATTGCTCGCATAACACTAAATGATTAATAAAACACAAGAGATTTATTCATATTTGGCAGTTAAAAACGAAGGACTAGAGATTTAGCCTAGCGATGAGCAATAAAAGATGGAATTACCATTCTTGATAATGCTACTCTTAGAATCTTCATATTGAGAGGTAGGAATATCATTCTTCGACAATAAATGATGAAAGACCAGAGTATCGTTTATGGTATTAGTATTAGAGGAACATAAGCGTACATCCTAATAATGAGTGATAGAAAGCCAATAAACCAATAAACCAATCCGGCGTCAATAATGGAAGTCCAATAAACCACTTTTGGTAACAAATAATTGTTGACCATAATACGCTTTGCCGACATTTGATAGTTGCAGTTAAGAGTATGATTTTAGATATTAATAATAGAAGTCCCGGAATCCATTTTTTGAAATTCTATAATGGAAAACCAAGATACCATTTCTGATGGTTTATTGTAGAAGATCAGAATGCCATTATTGGCAATTAATAGAAGACCGAACTTCCATTTCTAGTAATTAATAATAGAAGGTCAGGATACTATTTCTGATAATTAATGATAGACCGAAATACCATTTCTGTTAATTAATAATAGAAGACCAGAATACCATTTCTGATAATTAATAATAGACGATTAGAATACCATTTGGCGGAGGTCCAAAAATTTTCTCCGACTCTGTTCATTGAATATGCCATCTTTAGGCTTCGAAGATATCTTTTATGCTTTTGCTTTCCCTGGCCCCAACTTTCTTTGTTCATTTGTTATTTTCTTTTGGCCTATTTCAGGTAGGGACTCTTTTGTCCGGTTTTGTGCTTATTTAAGCAGAGGATATTTCGGGCTGTTAGTCATATTTGATAATACCGACCACTTTCTTGGTTGCTATTTTAAGTGATGCCAATTTTGGCGGTGCCTATTTCAGGCATGGACTTTTCTTAGTCTGCTGAACATTTCATCCGGGTTTTCGACATTCTCGGCTAGCTTATTTTGAAGTAGGGTTCGAGGATTACCCGTGCTCCCTCCAGGAGGCGCCTTAACCTAGCCATAGCATGACGCAGCTAAGGGCTTGTTCGGTACCTTGGCCAGGCCATAGCGTGGCGGGACCAAGGGATTACTCATCCTCCCTCCAGAAGGTGCCTTATCATGGCCATAGCGTGGCGTGGATAAGGGCTTGTGCTGCTTTAACTTGGTCCTTTTTGATTTTGGCACAGATAAAGGCTTATGCCCTCCCTCCAGGAGATGCCTTGACTTAGCCATCTTAGCGCGGCTAAGGGCTTTCTACCATCATTGGTAGCCTACCATTTTAGGTAGTCCAAGTTCAGGGAGAACTCTTCTCCTGATCATGTAGACTTTTCTTATTTCGAAAATAGAGCTTTTATTTCATGGTTTGGTTAATCCCTTACAAATTGTTTTTGCTTCCCTTGTTGTAGAAAGTGTAGAACCATTTTCCTAAGTACTTTGCATTGGTCAGTATCATGTCCATTCATAAGATGGAAATTGCAATATACTCCTTTAAACCTTTTCTCAAACCCTTGCCTTTTCTTTTGAGACGGTCAATAGTTCAGTTCCTCTTTGGTTTTAGTATATATATCCTCGATCTACGTCGTAAGATTGTACTCTCCAAGAAGTATTGATTTTTGAGCCATCCTTGACTGGCGTCTAAATCTTTCGTGGCTTGGTCCAAATACTTCTTGTGGAATAGACTTTCTTTTCATGGCTCGTTGGCTTTCCTCCAAAGGCTTTCCTTCCAATCTCGAGGTCTCGATTGGAATTTTTTTGGTCATTCTTATGTTCCACCAGGCAGTTCTTTTACCCGTCTTACTTTTTCAATCGTGGATTTTTCTAGATGCTCATAGCTTTCCATGGAGTGATAGGCCTCACTTATGATCCTATTCCATGTGTTTGAGAAATTGCCATAATCCTTTATCATTTCTTTTCAAAGATGGTTCCCTGAGAATATGATTGGATAGTTTTCCTCATTTTGTTAAAAACGTTGTCACTTCTATTTACTCTTCTTCTAAGTGAAAAGATTAGGGTTCGACCTATGTGGAAGGGTTCAAGCTCCAAATTTTTGGATCATAGGATTCCGCTTCTTTCTGTTTATAATTCTCAAGGTTTCAAGGCTTAACCTTTGTTCCTAATTTTGATTAGAATCTTTGTTGTCCACATAGGAAAACCTTGTGAGTTGAAGTTCAGAAGACCCTTGTTCCCTCTTAAACCTTTTAGCCATAATTTATTCAGTGGTAAACGACTTTGATGTGAATCTAGTTCGATGAGAATCGAAAAAATGTAGTGTCGAGAAATCAAACGAGTCGGAGGTTCAAGCCCTCCTTCTAGCGCCAAAAATGTTAACCAGATTTTTGATCAACGCCCTAAATAGTGGTTTCAATAGGAAAGAGGGGGGTTAGTTAGGTTGAAAGGTACGTTAACCTATATAATAGCACCTACGTTTTACTTCCATTATTGTTATATTTAGACTTGAAGATTACAATGTAGGCAGAAGGTTTAATCTTTCAATCAGAAGGTTATTACCAGAGGTAGACTTGTTTCGAACCTTCGTGAAGCTTTTCTCTATAGCTTTGATAGAGGTTAACCAAATTTTATCTTTTAAAGTTGTGATCTAATGATTCCGAAAGGTTTGGATGATTGACTCCTTTGGCAGCAAGGCGAGGAATGAAATCCTGAGTGATATGTGAAACCCTTGATCTTGTCGAAGGGTTTATTTGCTCTTAGGAAGTTCAACTTGATCTGGCTGGAAAGTATTAGAACTCTAACTACCAAGTTAAACTTTATTTTCCTACACTTATATTGTTTTGAGGGGTTTGAGTGGTTATTAATGACTGTGGAAGGTTTGGTTGCTGCTAGGACATAAGTATCTATCAACTTTAGATGAAGCAACTGGATTATAATGCCAAAAATCATGGAAGGTTACTGCTTATATTAATCAAAATTGGATATTGGCCCTATCGATGGACGAAAATAGATAACTCAATATCTTTCTTGCTTGAAATGATAGCTTCGATCAACTGATCTTCAAACCTATCGGCCAGAACCTTTCGGGAGAACTGACCCTGCAAATTGGTATTACTACAGTGAAAAGAAAAGTAATCAATAAAATAGTTCATAAAATAAAAAACTTCCCTTGCCATCCATCATAAGGTATTACTTTTATTGAATTTCCCAAATTAGATCCCAATTAGGGTTACAGAATTCTGATCAAGAAGTTACAAGATTTTCGAAAAATGAAAGGAAAAGTCCCACTAAACTGGATCTCTTGGGCCCTATTTATAGATGTGGGTGGCATCCCATTAGTCTTATGCCTTTATCTAGTATGGAAGGCTATCTTTAGTATGCGGTTGTAAAGCTTCCAGTCATGCCTGAAGATAGTTTTTTGTAAATGGTTGTAGGTCTCTCATTATTGTCGGAAGTTCGTCGGTTGTGTATCACCATGATCTACCGAATGCTGCCTAAAGGTTTTTCCTTCACTTGTTTTCAAGAAACCATTGCCTTTACCGGGAAGTCTGTTATATACATAGCACATGAACCTTCTGATCCACCAAACGGTATATACCCTTTGTGAACCCTTTGACCTTTATCGGAAGGCCGCTTTTTCCTGCCCAACTGCTGCCGAAAGTTATATCTTTCCTGCGTGATGGCAAAAGGTTGTTTTCTGTTGACTTATGAGCACTACTTTTACCAAAACCTTCCGGTAACATCGTAAGTTTCCTTGCAGGTGTATTAGCTGTAGGATCTAGATTAACCCTAGAGGGGGGGGTGAATAGGGTTAATGCAAATTTTCTCAATTTAAACACAGAAATAAACTGCAGAAATAAATATGCTGAAAAGTAAATCACACACAAAATTTACCCAGCTTCGGCAACCCCTGCCTACTGCCGCATTCACAGATTTCTATTAGAATTAAACAGTATCACGCTTACAACAACTCTACTAGACTCGCAGACCCTTTTGCTCCCGCTCACAAACACTCTACTAGACTCGCACACCCTGCTCCCGCCTATAGAGTTTCGCTCACTTGCAAACACTGCTCCCGCCTATAGAGCTTTGCAAACTCGCACACCCTGCTCACTGAACTAATTCAAAATAGACAATCTGACACTACCTAACCTAGGTGGTGATTTACTAACTTTTTGGTTCGTAAAATAAAAAACAGTAAATTAAAAAAAACAATAACCCTAAAACAATATTAATAAAGCCTATAGAAACAAAACCCCTTCTATAAAATTTAAAAGCTAAACCCCCTTTTTAATAATTAAGCCGGCCCACTATTCTTTCAACCCGTTCCCTTCTTTTTCTTGTGAAAAATGTCGGCCTCTCTTTGTTGAATTAGGGCTTCGGCTCTTTCTCGAATTAGGGCTTCGTTCTGATGCTCGATTCTCTGATTTGATGGCTTGCGTCGCTTGTTCTCTGATATTCGATTGTGGTTAACTTTGAAATTGTGAATTATTCGGCTTGCTCGTTGATCGAATTCCTTTCTTGCTCGGTATGCAATGCTTTTGCTTTTTTTTGATTTTGTGCTTTCTGGAATTCGATGGATATGCCGATGATGATTTGTGGGTTTTTATAGGAGTCGAATACCTAGATTTTCGTCATATATTTTTTACCTGAATTTGTCAACTGATATTGCTCTGGACGCTTGATTTTGTATTGATGATTGAGATTGTATTGAATTGTTCATAAACGTATATTCTTCAATTGCTTGACATTCACGGTTTTGAATTGCGGCATTGAATTGCCGTGCTCATCACGGTGTTGATTTTTGACTTTGTCAATACTGCATACGCACTTGAATTTTTACTTTCAATATACATTCATGAATTCTTCTTTGACTTCGATATTTTGTAAATTGGCTTCGGCCACTGTCTGTATTCCTGTTGCACTTTCACCTGCTAACTAATCTTCATTCACTTCAGTATTCTTTACTGCCTGTATTTGTGTCATTCACGGCTTCAACTTGAATATGTTGTGATGCTTGTGATTGTCACTATGTTGCATTGTTATTGATACATGGTTGTTCTGTTGGTTCTTCTCATCCTGATGCCGAACTTGATATGAAATTCTGGTGGCATTGCTTTGTTGTATCATGATACTTCGTCGAGTTGATTGTTGCATTGTCACTGGTTCATTTGATAGCACTGTACTTGTAGTTGGTATCGCTTGATATTTATTCCTGTAGTTTGCATTGTTGCTGTAGCTTTTTGAAGCTTGAGTTTCTGGTCACTGCACTTGTACATATTCACTATCACTTGCATTTTTATCTTAGTACCATAGCTTCTCTGTTCCACTCGAGTTTAGTTGTGCACTTGCATTTGTGTACTGTGTCTTGTTCTCCTGTGGCTTTGGATATTTGCAGTTGGTATTTTAATTGGATTATGCTTCTGTGCATATTGTACTCAATGTTGTCTGAGTTGTGTAGTAGCTGTGGTCTTTAGCATTGCTTTACTTCATTGTTCACTGTCCTGTTGTTTGCAACTGTGTTGCACTTGCACACTTTCATCATTGCTGCCTGGTTGACTTGACATTGTTGATCTTGGTGGCATAATTGCTTGTTGTTGTTTGGATCATTATGCAGTCTGCATTGAACTGTAGCTTGCAATGTGCATTCATCTTTACTGACTTGATTCACTTCATCTTGTGTATAAGTTGTTTCACTGGTGGCCTATGTGCATTTTGGTCTCTTCACTGTGTTCTTTTCATGCCTGACTCGATGCTGCATACATGTTTGTTGCAGTCCCTTTTTGCTGTTGCTATCCACATTGCTTTGATGCACTTTTGAAGTTAATGTACTTGAGTTGACTGTAGCCTTTGTGCATTGTGTTTTGTATCATCGGGCTGGTGCTGTTGTAGTGAGCTCGTATCACAACAAACTGCATGATGGTCTTGTGACTTGTATACTGCAGTTTGCGTGCTTCATTGACATCTGATTCACTTGCACCTGTATTTTGTCATAATTGATGGTTCAGTGGTGTTTTCTGAAACTTGCAGTAGTCATTGCAGTATTTGCCATTGTTTGATAAAGTTTGATAATTCGTTAGCATGCTACTGATTTGTCTTTGTTGCCTCTTGCATGTAGTTGGTTATAACTGTGCACCTGCCCTGTGTTGAACCCAGTTTTGCAGCTCGGGTTTGACCTTGCGCTTGTGTCGTGATTTTAAATATATTGCACGTGCGTTGAACCCGGCTTTGCATTTGGGTTTGACCTGTGCTCACCTGTCCCTGTAGCATTATCAAGTGTATATATCGGTGTGCACGGCCTTGTGGCATATACAGTGATACACTGTGTATGTCACAAGTTGTTCGTGTATGATGAATTCAAATTTAAATGATGACGAACAACCCAAATAACTGAGGCAAATATTATTTTCAAAAACCATATTTTATTTTTGAATTGCAAAAATATTTCTTTTTCAATTTTACTGCGTTAGTTTATATTTTTGCAGATTGCTCAGATGCTGGATTCAAACCGGAATGCAGTTGAAGACAAAAATACGAGTGTGAGTGATATGTAGTGAGGTTATCAATGTAAATGTGATGTGATTGTAATCAAAAATGTATATGTATAGTGAGAGCATGAATTTGTACTATTCAAGTTTGTAATAAATATTCGTTTGAATAAAATATTCGTTTGAATTCAAAAAACTGTGTAACTTGTTCTGTTTGAATTCAAATTCAAATTCCGTGTAATTTATTTTATTCAACAGATATTTATCATACTATACAAAATATTTGTTTGAATAAAATTTCTGTTTGAATTCAAAATCTGTTTAACTTGTTTTGTTTGAATTCAAATTCAAATTCTGTGAAATTTAATTTTATTCAACAAATATTTATTTAAACTATGAAAAATAAAATAGTACATTACCAAATACATTTATATGAATGTGTATATGTTTATTATCATCAAACAAAAATCATATAGCGCAAAGCGCATATTCAACAATCTCCCCCTTTTGATGATAACAAACATATATTTAAGATTTTGAATATATTAAATGTATTTGATAATTTCATTTGCTCCCCCTATTTGAAAGCTTCCTTTATATGTGATACTCCCCCTACATATATGGCTTCCCCTATATATATGCATACAAATAAAAATATGTAAATGAGCCTATATGCAAATTGAAAGTTATTTGACCTTTGCTTGATTCTATTTGACAAAATCTTAACTTTTCTCTCCCCCTTTTGTTATCAGCAAAAGAATAACAGTGTTATAAAAATAGGGATGAAGTGATAGACATGAATCAAACATTTAACTCAATTAAATATAAATATCAAATTTCAATAAAACTCAAATAAAAATCATAATTACCCTTGTCAAACGCATATTCCACTTTCAGAAGTGATGGAGATAGAATCATCAAAAATTCATATAGATATGTCTATTTGTGGTATATTTATTTCTGGAAATTTGAATATCTACTAACCATGCATAACCGTTAGGACTTTTAAATGAGATTAGTAGTATTCCAATTTAATTTTAAAAAATGAAATCAAGTATCTTCTAACCACGCATGACCGTGAGGACTTTTAAATGGGATTAGAATCAACTTGTCTATTAAATCAATTATTTTTAATATGCGTTCCATACATGCATAACCGTGAGGACTTTTAAATGAGCATGGAAGCACATAATCAAAAATCCAAGTAATTCACCCATGCATGACCGTGAGGACTTTTAAATGAGAGTGAATACTTTGGATATTTATTTTTAATTGCTGAATATAAGAAATTGAAGCACAAATAATTTCCTTCACCGATTTAAAGATATTGAAGAACAAATGATTTCCTTTGTAAACTACCACAAATTTACATATTAAATATGATTTTGATGAGTGATGTTCGATAGAAAGATGATAGAAATAGAAATGGTCATGGAATTATTATCCAACAAAAAGTTTTTATAACTCTTGTTATGAAATTCTAAAGAAATTTTTAATTATACTTTCTCGAGTTATAATATATGATAAATATCAACACTTATCTCTTTTTCAATCACTATTTATCTTTTCGATAATCAAAGGGAGTCAGATTAGTCAAACTTGTCATTTAAAATCAAATTAAAAATTATAAAATCAATTTTTCAAAAATAATTAAGCTGTAAATATGGTCAAACATGATTTCTTGAGGGAAGTTTTATAAGAAAATTTTCTGCTATTTGAAAATTATTTCAAGTGAAAAATATGCAGATATTTTCTTTAAAAAAAAACGATGCAGCAAATAAATGTTTCACAAATTAATCACGTTACACTAATAATTTTTCTATCAACTATATTACCAGTGTAATCCGCATCTGAATTTAAATTTCACTCAATATTCACTTGTTGAATCAAACCATGAGATGTGCACCAAAAATTTCAAAAACATCATTCTTTTGAATTTTGAATTTAAGCCGTGTTAACACTCAAAATAAATATCATGATGATAAATTCAGAAACCAGAGGATAAACAATTATTTTCATGAGTAATCAACAGTCAATCAACATCATAATTATTTCAAAAACAATTTCTTAAAATCCTTTTTCTCATGAATTTGAAATCGTGCAAATTTACAAGCAGTGATCAAAATGTCAGAACCAATATATCTACGTGTAGCATGAGTAACCAGCATTTGACTGAACAAATTTATAATCTGGTTGGTCATCAATTAAGCACAAATTAATGTCATAAATAAGAACAAGTCAAAAAATCATATCAATTAAGTCCAAATCAGTCAACCATCATAATTACTCCAAGTAATTCTATTTAAAGATGGTTAGTCATTATTTTTTTAAAAAAAAAATCATAGCATCAAAATCATCATCTTTTGTTCATCTCAATATTGGCTGATTTTAATTTAGAGTATGGTGCAGATAATCACATTTAAAAAAAAAATTACCTGTTTTACCTTTACGATAATTTTTCGTGATTGCCCATTGTGATTCTGTCACCTTTATACTAGGCTAAGGAACTTTGTTTTGTCGCCCGTTGTGCTTCTGGAACAGCCGAAATCCAGAGAACACTGTTGTTGTTCCTTAGCCTGCCTCCACACCTACACGATAAAAGATTTATGTGACCTATTTGTTTTTATAGGTCCATTGTTGTTAGTGGCAGAATATGAAAAATATGTTTTTGGAGGCTCAAAACTATTTATACATGTTCCTTTTGGCACCCAAATTTGTTTGACTTTCAAAGATTTTATATTTGTGCCTTTTGGAACCCAAATTGGTATAGTTTTCACGTGTTTGGGTTTATACCAATAATTATTTCGATTATGTCCAAATTCTCTACAGAACGTGCTCATTAAATTGACTTGATTAAATTTTGTGTTCCTATGACTATGATTTTCAACATGATTTCCAATTATTTCAGATCGAGCAGCACTTTTACCTTTATCATCATCTTGTGATATTCCAAAACCTAGTCATTTTCTATTGTTAGCAAAAATTTGATTTCCCAATAGCATGTTGAAAGATTTTTCGCCTCTTGAAAAGTTATTCAAAGATTTCTCAAGATTTTGGACTTTGGTTTTTAATGTTGAATTTTCAGCGACAAGTGAGGTGCATCGATTTATAAAGTCCTTTTTTCTAGTGTCAATGTTTTCTTTAAGACTCAAGTTTTCTTTTTCAAGATTCTCAGAGTTATTCCTAATTTTTGATAGTTCCGAATCTAAAATTTTACATTGGTTACATTCTAGGTTTTGAATATTTTCAAGTTCAGTTTTTAACCTAAAATTTTCACGAGCAAATTCTCTCCTATCAGATTTCAGTTTTTCAATTTTAGATTCAAGAGTATCCACTACCTTAGTAAGATCAGAACACATAAAAACAAGTTCTTTATAAGAAAACTCACCTGCCTCACTAGATTCGTCGGAGGTTGCTTCTGATTCTGATTTTGCCATGCAACACAAGTTAGCCTCCTCTGGGCTGCTATCCGAAGCTTCCTCTCCTTCTTCATCATCCCAAGTCGCTGCAAATACCATCTTCGCCTTTTTCTTTTCTTTGTTGTTTTTGAGAAGTGGGCATTTTGGTTTGATGTGACCAGGCTTGTTGCAGTTATAACATATCAGTTCATTATCGGAATTTTCGGAATCTTTTGACCTATTGCCCTTTGTTTTCTTCTTGCGTGGCTTGAATCTAGACCATCTTCTAAGATTATTGACAGCCATTGCAAGCTCTTCAATTGGATCTTCTTCATCGCTTTCTTCTTTACTTTTTAAAGCAATCATCTTCTTCTTTGGTTCGGAGTTGTTGCGTTCTTCCTTTGCTTTTAACTCAAGCTCATATGTCATCAGGTTGCCAATCAACTCCTCCATGCTTAGTTTGCTCAGATCTTTTGATTCTTGGATTGCTGTGACTTTTGCCTCAAAGTTCATTGGTAAAACTCGTAGTATCTTCCGCACAAGCTCTACCTCAGTGAATACCTTCCCAAGCGCTCTAGCATTGTATACCAAGGTTGAAAAGCGTCCAAACATATCCTTTATGCTCTCGTCTTTGTCCATCACAAAGTTTTCGTATTCATTGCTGAATAGGGCTAGCCGAGACTCCTTGACTTGAGAAGTTCCTTCGTGTGTCACCTCCAAAGTATGCCATATTTCCTGTGCTGTTGTACAATGAGAAATTCTATTAAATTCATTTTTATCAAGAGCACATATCAAAGCATTCATGGCTTTAGCATTTGTCGTTTTCAATTTCTTATCGTTTGCATCCCACCTATCCTTAGGTTTAGGAATCTCAGTACCACCAACGATTATAGTGGGAGGTTTATAGCCAGTTTCAATAATGCCCCAAACATCATAATCAACGGAACTAAGATAAATACTCATCCTAACTTTCCAATAAGCATAATCGTTCCCGTTAAACATGGGTGGCCTAGCAATAGATTGTCCCTCAGAAAAAGCATTATTTTGTAGACTCATGACTCTAGAGTTAAAAAATATATACCGGGCTCTGATACCACTTGTAGGATCTAGATTAACCCTAGAGGGGGGGGGGTGAATAGGGTTAATGCAAATTTTCTCAATTTAAACACAGAAATAAACTGCAGAAATAAATATGCTGAAAAGTAAATCACACACAAAATTTACCCAGCTTCGGCAACCCCTGCCTACTGCCGCATTCACAGATTTCTATTAGAATTAAACAGTATCACGCTTACAACAACTCTACTAGACTCGCAGACCCTTTTGCTCCCGCTCACAAACACTCTACTAGACTCGCACACCCTGCTCCCGCCTATAGAGTTTCGCTCACTCGCAAACACTGCTCCCGCCTATAGAGCTTTGCAAACTCGCACACCCTGCTCACTGAACTAATTCAAAATAGACAATCTGACACTACCTAACCTAGGTGGTGATTTACTAACTTTTTGGTTCGTAAAATAAAAAACAGTAAATTAAAAAAAACAATAACCCTAAAACAATATTAATAAAGCCTATAGAAACAAAACCCCTTCTATAAAATTTAAAAGCTAAACCCCCTTTTTAATAATTAAGCCGGCCCACTATTCTTTCAACCCGTTCCCTTCTTTTTCTTGTGAAAAATGTCGGCCTCTCTTTGTTGAATTAGGGCTTCGGCTCTTTCTCGAATTAGGGCTTCGTTCTGATGCTCGATTCTCTGATTTGATGGCTTGCGTCGCTTGTTCTCTGATATTCGATTGTGGTTAACTTTGAAATTGTGAATTGTTCGGCTTGCTCGTTGATCGAATTCCTTTCTTGCTCGGTATGCAATGCTTTTGCTTTTTTTTGATTTTGTGCTTTCTGGAATTCGATGGATATGCCGATGATGATTTGTGGGTTTTTATAGGAGTCGAATACCTAGATTTTCGTCATATATTTTTTACCTGAATTTGTCAACTGATATTGCTCTGGCCGCTTGATTTTGTATTGATGATTGAGATTGTATTGAATTGTTCATAAACGTATATTCTTCAATTGCTTGACATTCACGGTTTTGAATTGCGGCATTGAATTGCCGTGCTCATCACGGTGTTGATTTTTGACTTTGTCAATACTGCATACGCACTTGAATTTTTACTTTCAATATACATTCATGAATTCTTCTTTGACTTCGATATTTTGTAAATTGGCTTCGGCCACTGTCTGTATTCCTGTTGCACTTTCACCTGCTAACTAATCTTCATTCACTTCAGTATTCTTTACTGCCTGTATTTGTGTCATTCACGGCTTCAACTTGAATATGTTGTGATGCTTGTGATTGTCACTATGTTGCATTGTTATTGATACATGGTTGTTCTGTTGGTTCTTCTCATCCTGATGCCGAACTTGATATGAAATTCTGGTGGCATTGCTTTGTTGTATCATGATACTTGGTCGAGTTGATTGTTGCATTGTCACTGGTTCATTTGATAGCACTGTACTTGTAGTTGGTATCGCTTGATATTTATTCCTGTAGTTTGCATTGTTGCTGTAGCTTTTTGAAGCTTGAGTTTCTGGTCACTGCACTTGTACATATTCACTATCACTTGCATTTTTATCTTAGTACCATAGCTTCTCTGTTCCACTCGAGTTTAGTTGTGCACTTGCATTTGTGTACTGTGTCTTGTTCTCCTGTGGCTTTGGATATTTGCAGTTGGTATTTTAATTGGATTATGCTTCTGTGCATATTGTACTCAATGTTGTCTGAGTTGTGTAGTAGCTGTGGTCTTTAGCATTGCTTTACTTCATTGTTCACTGTCCTGTTGTTTGCAACTGTGTTGCACTTGCACACTTTCATCATTGCTGCCTGGTTGACTTGACATTGTTGATCTTGGTGGCATAATTGCTTGTTGTTGTTTGGATCATTATGCAGTCTGCATTGAACTGTAGCTTGCAATGTGCATTCATCTTTACTGACTTGATTCACTTCATCTTGTGTATAAGTTGTTTCACTGGTGGCCTATGTGCATTTTGGTCTCTTCACTGTGTTCTTTTCATGCCTGACTCGATGCTGCATACATGTTTGTTGCAGTCCCTTTTTGCTGTTGCTATCCACATTGCTTTGATGCACTTTTGAAGTTAATGTACTTGAGTTGACTGTAGCCTTTGTGCATTGTGTTTTGTATCATCGGGCTGGTGCTGTTGTAGTGAGCTCGTATCACAGCAAACTGCATGATGGTCTTGTGACTTGTATACTGCAGTTTGCGTGCTTCATTGACATCTGATTCACTTGCACCTATATTTTGTCATAATTGATGGTTCAGTGGTGTTTTCTGAAACTTGCAGTAGTCATTGCAGTATTTGCCATTGTTTGATAAAGTTTGATAATTCGTTAGCATGCTACTGATTTGTCTTTGTTGCCTCTTGCATGTAGTTGGTTGTAACTGTGCACCTGCCCTGTGTTGAACCCAGTTTTGCAGCTCGGGTTTGACCTTGCGCTTGTGTCGTGATTTTAAATATATTGCACGTGCGTTGAACCCGGCTTTGCATTTGGGTTTGACCTGTGCTCACCTGTCCCTGTAGCATTATCAAGTGTATATATCGGTGTGCACGGCCTTGTGGCATATACAGTGATACACTGTGTATGTCACAAGTTGTTCGTGTATGATGAATTCAAATTTAAATGATGACGAACAACCCAAATAACTGAGGCAAATATTATTTTCAAAAACCATATTTTATTTTTGAATTGCAAAAATATTTCTTTTTCAATTTTACTGCGTTAGTTTATATTTTTGCAGATTGCTCAGATGCTGGATTCAAACCGGAATGCAGTTGAAGACAAAAATACGAGTGTGAGTGATATGTAGTGAGGTTATCAATGTAAATGTGATGTGATTGTAATCAAAAATGTATATGTATAGTGAGAGCATGAATTTGTACTATTCAAGTTTGTAATAAATATTCGTTTGAATAAAATATTCGTTTGAATTCAAAAAACTGTGTAACTTGTTCTGTTTGAATTCAAATTCAAATTCCGTGTAATTTATTTTATTCAACAGATATTTATCATACTATACAAAATATTTGTTTGAATAAAATTTCTGTTTGAATTCAAAATCTGTTTAACTTGTTTTGTTTGAATTCAAATTCAAATTCTGTGAAATTTAATTTTATTCAACAAATATTTATTTAAACTATGAAAAATAAAATAGTACATTACCAAATACATTTATATGAATGTGTATATGTTTATTATCATCAAACAAAAATCATATAGCGCAAAGCGCTTATTCAACATTAGCTAGCCTGAAAAGCTTATTGCGCTTTCGAAAAGGTTGGCATGAGGCCATGTCTTTGTTTCTTCTTGTTTGCTTCCTCTAGAGGGTAAGCGCCTCCTGATCATTGTAGTGTGACATTCTACTTTTCCTATGAAAGGTCTTGAGCTGTTCATATTATTGACTGCATCTTTTCGATCTCTCCGGATGGTCTGATCTTGTTGCTTTCCTTTTTTCCTCTGTTATAAGCCCTCATGGCTTAAGCGGAAGGTGAATTTTCCGAGTGACGTCTTAGTCTTGAGGACATAGACTTCTTGGCTGCCGATAGAGAGATCCTCCAAGGAGAGAGGGAGAAGGAAGATGCCGATGCTACAGCCAAAGCTCTTGCTGGCCCAAGCTCTTTAGGTCAGCACCAAACACATTGTTCATACTCCTCAAGAGCAGATGACGACCATCCCCATATCTAGGTCTATTATTTTTAAAGCTGCTCGCACCCATGCAACTTTCGTAGCCTTGGGTTAGCTGCACCCTTTTCCAGTTGTAGTACAACCTTCAGAGATGGGGACTAGCGGCGAAGCCTTCAAGATTGATGTTCATGACCAAACACCTAGCTTAGGTATTTCTCTTGTCTCTCTGTTGCTTTTGAAGCTTCAATTTACTCTAAAATCCTTTTCCAAATTGTGCACCTCTCTTTCTTGACTTGTAGGTCGGCCAATTCTCCTGCCGCCTCCTTCTATTGTACAAGGTTTAGGATGTGCTGCTATTTTCACTACTTCCATTGCCATCTCTCCAGTGGCTTTCGGCATAGTTCCTATCTCCAGCTCCGAGCTTATGCTTGATTCCTAACAGATAGAGGCACTTCAAAACTTGGAGGACATCTCAAAATTTATGGATGAAGAGGTGGTGATTACTAGTGAGTCAGGGCCGATAAACAAGGCGACCATAATAGAGAGAGTGAAGGAGGAAAAGAAGGGCTGCAGGCGAAAAAGGAAAAGGAAGGGCAGAAGTGCAAGAATCCCACTACCATTACATTGAAGGTGTCTAAGGAGAGGAGCGCGGCTACCAGAGGGTCAGAGGGGTTCGCTTCCCCAGTAGGAGGAAAGAATGACAAGGATAGTTGGAAGAAGCTCCCGATTTTCCCAGGCAGGGGCGGTAAAGGCATAAGGAAAGGTAAAAGAAATCGAGATGAGCTTGAGCACCAGATGGAATAGGGTACTCGTCTTTTTGTGTGTTTTTATGGTGTCAAAGTATGTACAAATACAGAGTCTGTAATTAACGTCTTTTTCCCTTTGTTGTAGCATTGGTAATGTCTGTACTTCTCTTTTTGATGTTCGAAACAGGCCCGTATTATATAGGTACGACCCATGCTGTTTGATATTCTATATAAAATGATTTAAGTAATGAAAAATATTAGCATTTCCATTGTAATCTCTTTCATGTACTTTTATATATTCTATATGTTATGCCTACTTATACACCACTGTATGTGTACATAATATGATTGCTTGTCTTACAGTTCCATATTATATACTGCTGTATCGTGTGATATATGATGTGTTTATTTACTGCATTTCTATGCATGTATATAGTGTAACTTGCAGTTATTCAGTGTACTACTTTACTTATCTTTGTTGTGTGGTTGCCAGAATTTTCTATTTTGCATAACATAACCATGGAGTGATTTTTACCCTAACCAAGTGTTACTGTGTTATGTGCCTCTCAGTCCATATGGCTAGTTTCTCCAAACACTTGATACGAAACCGGATACTCTGAGCCGCTCTTTGGCTGCCTACAGTCCAAGATGTATTGTAGCTCCTATCTTTGGGAACTTGTAATTTGAATGCTCGATTCTGAGCACCTTGTAGTTTGATTTCGGTTGATTCTCTCCAAGCTCGGTATTGAGGTTCTATCTGCATACTTGTTTATATCTCTAGAGACCTACGGACAGCTCAATCCCTTAAATTTCCTTTCCACATTGCCAATATCTAGGCGATGTTGAGTTTTGGGAGATAGGGATTGATTTCCACCAATCCCGCAACTGATGAATTTTCCGATGTTGCCAAAGCAACGTCGGTACATATAAGATTTTGACAAACTGACAATGTTGCTGGGTTACATCAATGATTCGGAGCGTATTTGACCATGGTTCCATTGGTCCATGAAGCGAAAGAATAGGTACTTATTTTGAGTGCAGTTCCTTTGGCCTCAGAAGTGGGAGAATGGAGCGTACTTGAATATGGTTCTATTAGTTCAAGTAGCAATAGAATGGTTGCGGTTCCATCGGTCCAAGAAGTGAAGAAATAGAACATCCACAAACGTAGTTCCGTCGGTTCAAGCGGCCATAGAATGGATGCTTACTTGGATGCGGTTCCATCGGTCCATGAAGCGAAGAAATGGAATGCAATCGAACGTAGTTCCATCTGTTCAAGTGGCAAAGGAATAGATGCTTACTTGGACGAGGTTCCATCGATCTAAGAAGCAAAGAAATGGAGTGCACTTGAACGTAGTTCTAGCAGTTCAAGTGGCAAAAGAATGGATGCTTACTTGGATGTGGTTCCATCGGTTTTAGAAGCGAAGAAATGGAGTGCACTCGAACATAGTTCCATCTGTTCGAGTGGCAAAAGAATGGATCCATTCCAATGCCAAAAATATTTATCATATGTAGTAGTTTCTTGATGGCATCTCTAGCATTGCTGGGAATGAGTGGTTTTGTTGTAGATTTAGTAGTATATTTTGGGCTAATTACGAGTCTAAAATATCTTTTAATGCACTTACTTGGGCGTGGTTCCATCGGTCCAAGAAGCAAAGAAATGAAGCGCACTCTAATGCAGTTCCATCGGTTCAAGTGGGAAAAGAATGGATGCTTACTTGGGCATGGTTCCACTAGTCTGAAAAGTGAGGCATGGCTTATGGATACACGTGAGGGTTGGGCCTTTCCGATGTTGCTGGAGCAACACCAGTTCTAAGAAGACTAGTATCGATTTTCCCCGTTGATTATATGTTGTGAGTCGATTTGATACCATCAACTCAGTGGGTTGCTTACATGAACGTGGTTCCATCGGTTCTAGAAGTGAAGTGACTTTATTAATACAATAAAGAGAAAGAACAATCTTGCCTGTTTATAAAGAGAAAGGAAATGCGCAGACAAGTACTAAATAAATTGTGCCATAGCGAGTCACTGTTCCAAGCATGGGGAATCAGAATTCCATCAAATGTCGTGAACTTGAACGTTCCATCTCCATGTTTCTAGTCGATAACATAGGGTCCTTCCCAGTTTGCGTCAAAAGCTCCTGTACCCTGGAAGATCTACTTCAGGATGAAATCCCCCACTTCGAAGGTGCAGTTGCGAACTTTGGTGTTGAAGTGTCATACTACCTTCTTCTGGTAATCAGCGGTCCTTAGTTCTGCTTTCTCCTGCTTCTCATCAATCTGGTCAAGTGACTCAAGCAGGAGTTGCTCGTTTTCAATTTGATTGAAGTGTCATCTCTGATGATAGGGGACTTCCAGTTCCACCAGGATCATTGCTTCTGAGTCATATGCCAAGGCGAACGGTGAATGCCCGATCGTAGATTTATGTGTTATTCTATTAGCCCATAGTGCAAGTGGAAGTTCATCTGCCCAGTTTCATTTAGCTTTGTTAGTTGCTTCTTGATGGTGGATTTGCTTACTTTTCTTAGTGCTTCTAGTTGCCCTTTGTTTGCGGGTTCACTACTATGGAAAAACTCTTCTCGATCCGATAACGCTTGTAGAAGTCCTTGAGTTCAGACTTTCGAACTAAATTTCGTTGTCCGTGATGATTTTTTGAGTACTCCGAACCTATAAATAATCTTTTTTGTTACAAAGTTAATTACGCTTTTAGTGGTAATGGTGGCAAGCAGTTCTGCTTCAGCCATTTGATAAAGTAATCAACTAAATGATAACATATTTGACTTCTACTTTGGCAATTGGTAATACATCGATTAGATTGGTTTCCCAGATTGCAAACGACCAAGGACTTACCATTTGCCTAAGTTCCAAGGAAGGGGTTCTCAGGATATTTGAAAATCTCTAGCATCGATTATAGCATTTAGGATAATCTATTGCGTCTCGATTGATTGTGGGCTAGAAATATTTGTAACGTAAAACCTTCTTTGCTAGTGTCTACCCCCAATGTGGTCGTCGCAACTGCCTTTGTGGACTTCCATTAGAATCTTCTTGGCATCGTCTTTGGTTATTCATCTTTGTAGAGGATGGAGAAGCCTCTCTTGTATAGCATTTCATCTTGTAGCATGAACCGTGATGTTTTTTGAAGGAGCTTCTTTCGTTCATTCCGGTTGCTGAGGATTATTCCTTTGAGTAGATAATCCTTGATTGGCATCATCCATGATTTTTCTTTCTATTTCATGGTCTTTAGAACCCGATATTCATCCATTTGATCAATTCTTGGAGCTATTAACACTTCAATTGGAACCATTCCCATTGATTGTGCCTCTCCAAAATTGGCTAGTTTGGCTAAGTAATTGGCCTTCACGTTTTGTTCTTTGGGAATATAGGTTATCGTATAGTGTTCAATGTCGTTGAGTACTTCCTATGCCTTTGACAAGTAGGAAGCAAGATTTGGGCCTTTAGCTTGATATTCCCTCTTTATTTGACAAACAACTAGTTGAGAGTTGTTGTTGATTTGCATAGCTTTTATTCCTAGTTCCTTCACAATCTTCAACCCAGCTGTCAATGACTCGTAATATACCTCTTTGTTAGTAGCAGGGAACTCCGGTCTTAAGGCATAGCAGATTAATCATCCTTTGGGAATCTCAAGCACCACTCTTGCTCTTGAGCAAAATTCGTTTGATGCACCATCGATGAACAACTTCTATTGTGATACCACTTCCTCTATCTCCTGCTCTTCTCCATCTCGAATGGCGAGTCCCGCGATGAAATCAGCCAGTGCTTGTCCATTAATAGGTTCAATACCCTAGAGTATCCTTAGAGTATGATGTTTACCAAAAAACATTAATAAAAAATTTGACAACACCCTGGAGTTTGATATGAGAGCACAAGCCTTGTTAGAACAAAGCAATTATAATAGAAAATAGTAGAAAAGTAAATGAGACACAGAGATTTTTATAGTGGTTCGACCGTCAACTAAGCCTATGTCTACTTTATAGCTTTGATTATTGGTTTGAATGAGATTACATGGTGATTGAGAAAGAATTAGTCACAGGTATATGGGGTAGACTGATTCTAAGTCCTAAAATTGTCTAGAGTAGCTACCTTGGTGACTGTGGTATAGAGGAAAGAGTTAAAGAATAGATGGAGATCCCACATAGAGATATCAGAATTCAGATCCTTTCTTGGTTTCTCTATGGTTTGTATTTATAGGGTTAGTAGTCATATTGGATTAGAAGCCAGCTATTATAGAAGTCCAAAGACTACTCCAAGGTAACACAAAAAATACCAAGACGATCCGAGTTAACAGTTAAACCCGGTACCAAGTTAAGGCCTTAACTCAGTGCCGAGTTTAAGCCTCAGTCAATCTTTAGCTGAAACTTCTTATCTTGTACTTCTTTGTTAGTTTAGATTCCCTCCGTGTAATTTGGTAGATTATAGATGAGTTTTGATTGTCGTTCTTCCATAACTTGGATTATCCTACCATTTGGACCGTTACGTCTTGATTCTATATGATAGATTTGCTAGGACTCTACGAAACTTCATAAATATGCATAGGAAGACTAGGGATCACTTGGAAATAGTATAAAGATGCCATGATGATGCATTTAATGGTAAAATGCTACAATGATAGGCTCAAATAAAGAAACTTCTAAAACGTAGACTTAGTACTGCGTAAAGTGATAGCTAACACTAAGACCCAACATATAGAGCCTTAGGTCCAATTGGGAAGACACTTTAGTTGTAACAGAAGCCTTAGCTAACGGGGCTTACTAACTCTCGAGGGCTGATGGAACCTAGTTCTAAGAACTTGAAAATTCGAAGTATCTCAAACCTTATTTTGTATAAAAAATGCTATATGTATGTGGAAAATGACAAACATTGTAATTATTATGAAAAATAATAATACAACGAATTGGATGTTAGGGTATTAGACGACTCGAACTAGGATGAAAACCCTTCTACTTTAATTTTACTAAGATAGCTAAAAATATTGAGTGGTAACTTACATGACTTGACTTTTTAGCCAAATAATTACACTGGACGTAAGGATATCATATGGCCTAAACCAATACAGAAACTTATGCATGAATTAAAGGTTTTTAAACACATGACCCGACTTCACAATTAGAAAGCAGTCCGTCCTTAAATAGCGGAGAGGCCATGTCAAGTGCATGACAAAAGAAATACCAAAAATCCAAGTTTAGGTAGCATTGAACTGCGTAGGGAATCAATCAAAAATAGAAAGAAAAGATTACACACAAAATATAATACAACCTACAAATCATGTACAATTCTAAAAACTATGTAAAGCTTGTCAAGTAAATGCTAAAAACTAAGATTTATTCATATTTATTGAAGTCTACTTATATTCACTGAACACGTTCGCATATTTCCCACATTTATACAGACATCATAAGTAAAGATAAAAAATTATCGTCGTGAAAATTACAAAACAAGTTAAGCTCGAAACTATGGTTCATAGTAAAAAAAAATACACTATGATTCATCATCGATTATGATTCTTTTACAATGACCAGGTTTGCGGTCACCTAACACAGGACGTTGACTAGAATCACTCCTTGTTTAAGAAGCCGGAAGCAGTTCCTTTTTATAGTAATTCTTCAACTCATGGAATTTGGCGTTGTAATAATTCTTCAATGTTATCGTGATGACCCACCTTTCTGACCCTTGAGAATGACACTAAGCACATCCTCGGTGTTCATATGCCATTGCCCAAGCATCCAAAAGGAAAATTGTCATGGGGTAAAATAAAAGAACTGAATAGGAAAGAACAGAACAACGGAATGGTTATATATCTATACTATTATATTATTATTGAGTTCCATTACAAGGATGCACAGGCCTCCTCACTCTTTTGCAGCTGAACAGTCCCGTACTGTATAATTTTTTCCTCCTCCTCTCCCCTCTCTGCTTCATCCTTTTCCCGTAACCTTGAGTAGGATTTTAATTCCTTCCCAGTCCCTTTTACCTAACTCTAATTCCGTCGCATTTTTTGCTCACGCCTTTGCTCTTTCTTTTCCCATTTTCAACTTACCTAAATCTTCTCTGCCCTACATCACCCTTCTTCTACATTTTTCTAACCAAAACAATACCCATGTCTCGATGAAAAACAATTCATCGATCTACTTCCGCTTCCATCGACCGGCTATCGGTATCGTATGCAGTGGCTAGGGCCTTCATGCTGCTATATACATGATATAGATTGTCTATCGAAATCGGGTATAAATCAACTGCTATCGGCATCGAGTACAAAGTGGATCTGCCTTTGTACTGCTCGGCTGCGCTCGGCATCAGGGGTAGAGTGGATCTGCGTTCGTACCTCCTTTTGGCACTGATTTAGGTTAACTATTTCCAAGTTTCAATTCAAATGTTGAGGTACTCTTATTTGGGTTTATCTATATCTAGGTTTCAATTAGAATGCAAATGAAAGATGTATTTGTCCTTGGCAGTTTGGTGCATACTCGAAATGAAGGAAGGACGTATGGATTATCATTTGTCTTCCTTTTACAATGAATGTGGCAAACATCTAAACTCTTTAGTTTTTGAGATATTCAAGGAATGTATTATTGTCTGACTCTTTCTTTAATCCTTGAATATTTCTCAGACATTATTTATGCACCTATATCTTAAGCATTTGCTTCATCAAAAGGATAAAAATTAATGGGCTAGAAGTGTGAACTCTTGCAACATTAACACAATGTATGATCATGTTAGTGTAGGATACATATCCAATACAGCATTAGTTATAACATACCAGTAGTTCCCATTTTCATAAATGCATACCTTATACACATCTTGATACACCCTATATTATATGCTTGGGGTGGCATTGAACCCAAAAGCTGGAAACCTTTGTATTTTGGTTTATTACATCTACTGTCAAAATTTGGATTCTTTTTTCTTTTCATGGAACCAAACAATTTTTTTCATTTCTCAGTTAAACAAATTCCACATTGACTATACTTGAATAGTCAAAAAACATTTTTGTGAATACCATATGACATGGGCTAAGCGTGAATTTTGTTTATGACAGGTTTATAATAAACACCGAGAAAATATGAATTGTACCATTATTTGATTTAACAGACCTTAAGTACAGTTATATTGAATAATTGATACGGTGAATAATTGTGTTATGTCGGTAACTTAAGTTTGTATCCATATAGAAGCAATGACATTAGTAGACTTACATGGATGCAGATTGCCGATGATCTTTCAAAAAGGTACTTGGAAACTAATTAAACTCCTCTATTTAAGGAAATAAGCGAGCCATTTCATGGTGTATGCACCATTTTCAACCTGCTTCATAATAGGAAAACAAGATAGGTTGATATGGAACCTTTCAACATTTCACATAGTTTGTCAAAGTAGAATATAAGATGCTTGCTGACTTCCTAATTTCAATCAAGATGTTTAATCGAGGTACATTTACAATTTCCGTGAGAGATTTTTAATCAATGTTTTGGTGTGTAAAATAATCGTCTCTATCCGAATCTCAATTGGTAAACGTTTTACACTGCTAAAAAATTCATGTTACAATATAATTATCCAGTTACCTATTTACACTAGAATTTCTGGTGAACATCTGATGAATGCGCTCGACATTAATCTTTGGAATTAACTTCATCAACAAACTTTTAAACTTTGAAATAAATGCATATTGTTCATGGCTTCCTAACTGTCCATCGTTTTGTTATGCATACCAAAAATAGTGTATATGACATAAATTTGTGTTGCTGATGTCTGAAATGAAATGCTTAGTACATGATGCAAACTCATAAGTTTTTGTGAGCAAAATATTGATTGAAATTATATGGTGTCTATGTATGGTTATGCGAATTTGCAACACACGGTTTATATGGTTTATGTGTATGATTTTGCTAATTCGAAGCGCTTGGTTTATATATATGGTTTTTTAAATCTATGATTTAAGTTTTGTATAGTTCTTTTGTCTGTATTTCATGCACGTTTTGTTCCACGATTAATACAATATTCAGTAAATTCAAGTGCACTACCATCATTTTGATCTCCTATTCTTGATTAATATCTTTTTCGAAAAAAGAAAAGAATAACAATCATTTTGCATGTTGATTATCAGTTTAGGTGTGGGGAGAACTGTGAATAATTGAAAATAGCTTCAGCTAGAGTTGTTAGATGTTTATTTGTTTGTAACATATTGTTGGCATTAATTCAAGCTTGGATAAGATCTTCTTTATGCACATTAATATTACTTTGTTGTTGGATTAATTTTTACTATGTATGTCAGCATAGAAAGGTACAGTTGAATTGAATTAAAGTTTTATCCTATAAAGTATTCAAATTTTTTCATACAAAATGAATGTATTTAGATATTTTCAATGGTTCATCGTTAAATTATATTTTATAAATTAGAATAAGAATCGTCTTAAAATGTCTTATTTTTAAACAAATCACAACAAAGATACTTATTTTCAATTTGCTAGGAATAAAATGCATCAATACATAATTTATGTCCTGTGAATAATTATGCAAAGCATACAACACGATTCAAAACTTTAGAAAAATGCAATAAGAGGGAGAAGTAAATCGATTGAAACTCTAAAATGTATTTGTCAAATAATAATTCTAATGAAATGCTCTAACTAATTATCACATTCATGAAAACATCACGATAAAACAAACAAAGATAACTGCAAAGGATATACTTGCAACCCAAATCTATTATATTATATATAAAAGAGAATATGGCTTTAACATTTATCCTTTTTCTAATTAAATTTCAGCTCTAATGCAAATTTCTAAGAGCTTTCGCAAAAAAATTACGATCGACGCCCGTATCCTGGGTGTTTCAAAATCAGATCCATTTAACCTCCTTCATCTTGCTTTACTTTAGATTTTATTCCACATTTTCTTTGCGCCCAAGGTAATTTCTTTTTCTTCGTTCCTTATTCTATTTGAATTTAGTAAATAGGAATTCATTGTTTTGTTTGCATATTGATTAAGCGTTTTCTCATCAGCAGAGATCTTTAAGTCAGTTAACTGGTGTAACTTATCGATTTTATGCAGTTATTATGTTCCTTATACATTAGTTCATTGTTTGTAATCTCATGAATACTCTATAGTTACTAACTGAACATTCCATGCAGTTTTGATACCTTCATTGATTACATTAAACTACCTGGCAATTGATAATTTACAAGACAATATTGTGTGATATTTTGCTGATTAAACAACCAAAAGTTGCAACATTTAATTTAAGTATGAAAAATGTGAACGAGTTAAGGAGATGTATACTTGCATGTCACATTAGCTCTTTTGAATAAGATAAAATTTTGAGCTTTTGCATGAAAGTTCTTATAATTTATTTATTATTATGATAGTTTATTTGACTTTTTCCCCTTCTAATTGCATTGCTTACAAGTATTTATGAATGATATCTTGGAAACAAAATAAATAGATAAGGCTGTTTTTCAGAAGAATTCACATATGCATATTGTTCTATTGTAAGTTTTTATCTTTTCTTTCTTGATTTTCAAGAAAGTTCCCCTTGCTTCGCCTTCAAATGTATACTAGAATTATGCAAGAAAGTATGTTTTTAAGGCAGTGAATAAAGTATTTAATTTGAAAATTAAGACAAAATAAGTTAAGGAACCAATATTTTCATATATATATGTATGTGTGTGTGTGTATATATATTGGTTCCTTAACTTATTTTGTTTTTAATCTATATATATATGTGTGTGTGTGCGCGCGCGTGCGTGTTTGTATATAGATTAAAAACAAAATAAGTTAAGGAACCAATATTTGCATAAAATCACCTCTATTGAATAAGGCATGTTATTAGAAGATGCTATAATCCTTTTGTTGTGATGTTATTAGTGAGCTTCTTTTACTTGGATTATTGTTTTTAAATATTGTAACTTGCTTCATACATGTATATAGGGATGATATACTGGAAAGTAAATAGGGAGACAGGGTTTTCAAAAATGTGGATAAGGAGCTGTATACATGCATGTCACATCAACTCTTTTGAATATGGTAAAAATTTAAGCTTTAGCATAAAAGATGCTATAGTTTGTTTATTATTATGGTAATATATTTGTGAACTTTTTTCTTTAGCTCATTTTATTTATTGGATGTATTTTGGAATGATATCCTTAGAAATAGAATAAATACAAAAGGTTTTTACTTTTATGTAGAAGAATTTACATATGCATGCATTTTTACTTTTACTTTCTTGGTTTTCGAGAATTTTTCCTCTTACTTCATCATTAACTGTATAATTGAACATTTTAGGAAAGTATGTTTTTAGGTAGTGAACAAAGCAATTAATTTGAAGATAAAAAACATAATAAGTTAAGAAAACCTATATTTGAATAAGGTAAATTATTAAACCTTAGCATAAAAGTTGCTATATACCTTTTGTTTTGATAACGTATAAGAGTTTTTTTATACAACCCTATGCTTATTTTTTATTGTTTCTTAAATGCAGTAATTTTGCTTCATACATGTATTTCGGGATGATATATTGGAAACAAAATAAGAAGGCAAGGTTTTCAAAAATGTGAACAAGTTAATGAGACATATACCTACATATCACATTAACTCTTTTTGGACAAATCAAACTTTAAGATTTACCCTCAGGATAATATCATACTTTTTATTAACAATTTCACAATAATATGGGAGTATACATTGATTTTAGGATGTTTATCAATGGTATTTGTTTTATTTTGGAATAATTTTCTTGCTTAAATTTTACAATTCAATAAATAAAACATTACTTATCATTTTTATACATATTTTAATATCAAGAATCCAACTAAAGTATCATTTTCTGTTTTTTAATTAAGAATCAATAATAAGAACAAATTGACAAATCATATTATGTGAACAGTTTTTTTCTACCGTTTGAATAGTTTATGAAGCTTCTACCTACTTTTTAAAAATGCATGTGTTGTCTGCTTTATGATGAAGATGACCCTTTTAAGATAAAGCTTCGTTACCACATTTTTGTTGCACTAAAGATGTGGCTATCATTGGGTTTCGTTTGCTTTTTCATCATCATCACATAATAATGAAACTTTAATATATCTTCGCATAGAACTTTTTTGACCTCTATAG
The DNA here is from genome assembly GCA_030765085.1 of Allium cepa. Lineage (NCBI taxonomy): Eukaryota > Viridiplantae > Streptophyta > Magnoliopsida > Asparagales > Amaryllidaceae > Allium > Allium cepa. The sequence continues at coordinate 451,709,535 of CM060931.1, forward strand.
CCCTACTGCTTATAAACTTTCTATTTCAGATGCTATTGAATAAATGTCTGTGTGTTCTAATATTATTTAAATGTTCCCTTTCCATGCAAGTTATACCAAAAAGAAAAGACTATTAAAAAGTAATTTAAACAAGAAAACATGGCAATTTGTAAGATTCTATTAAGTTCAACCATTGTTGCCCTCCTTGGGCATTGGATCTATAACAGATAGTCACGACCATACATGGATGTTGGTTTGGATCCATCAAAGACTTCGACTTTAGGATTGTACTCAAGTTTCTTTATTTTTCCTTTTCTGAACTTTGAATTTGTATTTACATGGAGTAGTCGGTTTTGGTTTAAATGCATTTTTGTTACAGAAGTGAATATCTTTTGATTAGTCGGATTTTAAGAGAGTAATTCACCATGTTCAATGCTACTTTTTTTGATTGATGCAATGTATAGGTTTGGTCAAACTTCACTGTCTATTCATAAAGATTCAACCTTAGGCTTATTTAATCTCATAATTTGTTCTCTTAGCAGCTAATGAAGCTATAGTTTACAACAATGCTTTATTAGTTAGGTAGTACCACCTTGCTTACTCTCATCATCACATGCAATAAACTTTCAAATAGTTTACACTACCAAGCTAATATTCAACACTTCTTAGTGCACCACCCAGCTCAACATGTTTATGCATATGTAAAAATAAAACGATATTTATATAAATATAATCAAAACTTTCAAAATGAATCATGGTAGCAACATGATCCCTTTAAGTACCCAGGAGCTCTAATTGTAGATTTTATAAGAAAATTATTTTTTGTCTTTTTTTCTTTATAAACTAGAAAACAATAGTTAATAAAAAAATGGCATGAGTAGCCTTCATTGGACACCTATGCTTTCGAACAAGGAAAATAAGAATAAAAGAGGAGAAAAGTACCTCGCTTCATTTCCCTTTTCACTTTTCACTTACAATAAGTATCATATATTCAACCAACTATATATATATATATATATATATATATATAATGCATATGTTTCAATATTATAATACAATGATGCTCACCGTTGTTAAAGTAGGAGTCTTTTACTTTACCTTGCTCACTTTTTTGGGTAATAAGAAAGAAGATAAACGAAAGTGGTGGCAAATTTGTTAGTAGCTATACTGGTTTTCATATTTTCAATGAAGAACAAAAATATATTTTTGTGGTTTTGAATAACAAATGTAAATTTTGCATGAAAGTAAATTTTGATAGTGTACATTTTTCAAAGAGTAATTTTTGCTACCTTGATTAGAAAATAGAGCTATATAAGATGCACCATAGTCGAGAAAACTCCAAAGCGTTTTAGTTCTCTTTCTTTGTCTTCTAATTTATTTATTTGTTGGATATTTTACATAAATTTATTTTTGTTCATAATAAGCTTAGAATGGATCTACATTAACCTTACATGCCTCTTTTCAACGATGCACTGATCTATATATGAGCCGAAACAATGTGGGAAGAATAAACGAATCATATTTTACATTATGATTGTTTTTATTTATAAAAATTCATGATTCTTTTGATATAGATCATATATTGGGAACTTATTATGCTAAAGATACACATCGTTATCATTTTTCATGTGTATTTGCTACAAAATCTGGAATTATTTTGGATAGATTTAAATCTTAACGTGCATAGCTGATTAAAATAAAATATCAAAATAAGGAAATCAATAATCATCTGTAATTGTTAATAAAGGTATATCTATATGCGTGGGTAAAGGTGGTGAAAATTACATATTTGATTGAATTTAACATTACTATTTAAAACATTGGTAAATATTTGTTTGCAGTATATGTCAGGTTATATCACTCATTACTATTAGTACTAGATTTATGGGAAGAAATAATTAACAACTTTTAGGTGTCTTAATTTGTCCATTTCATTCTCTGTATTTAGGATCAAGTAGCAACACATAATAAAATAATTACTGTTTAAAGGTTGCAAGCATCTAATTTTTAACCACTCGATACTTTTTTTGGGTCCATAGACCACAGTTGAAAACCATTACCCAATAGTTTGTGAAAAATAGTAACATGTATTTTCACAGAATGCTAAAATATGGGAGAATAATGATAATATAATTCAATATTTTGGAAACAAACATCTCATTTTCCATTGAATCTAATTATATCTGTTTATCATCATGGTGCTAAGTACAAAAACGAAATGGAATGTCTAGCTCAAAGATTATATGATAATTTATTTTATAGCTTATTATATTCTGCATTCTATTATCTAAAATCGAATTATATTTCTAAAACTGAAGTTTGAATACATTAACTTGAAATTAAGTATATTTGCCTAAAATTTAGCGATGGGCCATTAATTTCATGTTTACTCAGTCTTAGTGTAATAATAAAAAAAGAACAAAAATTGTAGATAAAATAAAGTATTTGTCTCCATGTATTAGTCATCCGAATTATTGATTTCCACTAGCACATTATAAAGAATAGTGGAGACGCTTTATTTGATTCATGTACACATCAATTATTGACAAATATAATAACTAGGTACTATATTTTTTGTTGGGGGCGTGATATATAATAAGTTCATGTATTTACCTTTTTATGATTGTTCATGTATTACATTCAGATTATATCTTATAATAATATTTTTTATATATGCTAATCTAAAAAAATAGTTATTGGGATGATGTTATAAATATATAGATTTAAAATATTTAAATTTTTTTCCTTTAAGACGAAGATAAAAATATTTTACTAGAATATAAATTTCAATATAAAATTATCTAATGCTAAGGTATTTATTTGAATGGAATATTGACTCAATTATTGGATTGTTAAGTAAAAAATGGATTTTGGAGTTATAAATTTTATTTGATTATTAAAAGTTATGAAAAGGATTTGGAATGGTTATGCAACAATTTATATGAAAATTTCATAGATTATACTACAAAGTTCAATGCACCTTCTCGAATTGTTTTATTTAAACAAAATAAGTCCTTATTAATTCCGTGCATTCAAGCGTACGATAATTTAAGTATTTCTGATGTTATTTTGGCATGGGAAAGTAAGCATTTCTTGATGTGATGTAAAGGAATACGGGTAGGAGGATGAGGCTCATATATGTGCTTAAATATCGTTGTAAACTTGATATGTTTTCAAATATGCTTAGTATGGTTATATACAAGATTTTACTTTGTTACATTCTTAACAATGCACTCTCAAGATGATGAATGTTGGATTATATTTGTTGTCTTATCAAATCAAAAATGACAAAGATTACTGTGCCCTAACATAACTGATTAATTATTATACCGTTCCCATAAATTTTCAATTTTGGTTTACGTTTCAAAATTATCTACAGTTTGACGGTTTTTTCAGTTCAATCACGACGCTTAATGGTTGAATGTTTGCTATTTTCAGGTCTAAATAATTGTCCTCCTTGCTATCCTATCTTTATTAAGTATATCCATGCATGTTCCATATTAAACAACTACCTCATAATCTAATAGTTGGGCATCTATATCAATTAATCAAGGTTTCTATTTTTAACCAGATGGTATTTTTCAAGTATATAGACATTATATAACCAAGTCTTGAGATAATTTGTTTTCATGATATGAACCGTAACCCACCTCATGGACAAGGTAGCGCTATTTACAGTGAATCCTACATAAAAGATTGCTCTTTCATACAAACTTATCTGTAGACTATCATGTCTGATTTCCATAGCTTCTAAGAAACCATCTACCTTACTGGAAATCTACTCTGAGTCGTATAAATGCTAAGTGCCGTTGGATTTTTCCCTCAAAATAGCACTCCACTTAGATTCAACATTATGTGCATTATTTTAGACATTAAATATAAATGAACAACTGCTGCCATTGAATAGAACCATGATATTTTTTGTACTATGAATGGTAACAAATAGCAATGTTTTTGTATGTAGACCACACATACAACTGCCTCTATCAATACTGAGGCATTGCCACAATCGGTACTGTGACAATGGCCTCAGTTGAGCAGACGCAATTGCCTGAGTCAGTGCTGAAGAAGCTGGATGGGGCAATTGCTGTAGTACTAATTATGAAAAATGCCACGGTTTACGCTGAAGCAATGCCTCGGTCATTACTGGGGCAATGCTCCATCATGATAGGTTGCTATTTGTTAAGCTCTGTATGGTATACTATTTAGTATAAACAACACTTTACATATTTTGGCCGCATCATCCTATACTTCAAACCTCTGTTAACATGTTACGCTAAACTCATTTGCAGGAACAAGAAGATGGCAACGAATTGAAATGAGCGTTTGGATTTGATGTTGTTGGCAGATATTTCTCACCTGTTTTCAGAAGGCAATGAATTGAAAGGAGCGTTTGGATTGATGCTGTTGGCAGATATTTATCACCTGTTTTCCCTCTGTTCATTGACTTGCTTTTTAACATGAATATAGTCCATTCAGGTCCTACATTTTGTCCCGCGTTTGAAGTTGAATTTGCTGATATTGAACAATCCTACATTTTGCATCCGTGCTTTCAACCAACTTTGTTTTTTGGGATTCATTGTTAATTAATTTCATAAAATATGTTATACATGCGACCTATTTGTAATAAATGGAACTTGCATTGGCCATTTTATTCAGGTTTTATGTCTTACTCTTTTGTCCATTTTATTTGGGCTTTATTTTTATTTTGTAGGAATTTATAAAACTCTTGAATCCATTGGTTTTCTACATTTTGCAACTTACTTTTTGTGCTGCCTATATTTTAAATAGGTTTAAAACACAGTTTCTGTGTTGCTACAGACTTTCTCTTTATTGCAAATTGATTACACACTTTAGGCTGGTAATTATTATATATATCAATTGTCCAAGTTGTAAGGTAATTTTTTATTTTTTCTACTAGCTAAGTACAATTGTTTAAAGTATTTATTACCAAGGATATACACACATATGTATATTTTTATATGTCTATGTGTGTGTGTTTGCATGTATGTATTTTAACAGCTTGCAACTGCTTTTCTTCAAAATACTTTAACGACAATGTAGTACATAACCCCAACATTGGATGAATTCCATATTGTTTGAATTTTTACTACTTTACTCGCCTAATATTAGACTTGATCAAAAGGTCAACGTATATAACTGTAGAATGTGATGTATTTCTCAATGTAGCTTTAATTTCAAAATTTTAACGGTGTCTTTAAGAAGTTAGCAGATGATCACCTACAGTGGGTATATAAGTAGGTTAGAAACAGTTTTGGAGAAGTTCAACCAAGGGGACGGTCGATTATAATTTGTAGAGAAAAATATTATTCCTTACTTGCTTTTTGGCAGTGGGTTTATACTATGCAAGGCAACCCATACGAAAAGTTTCAACTTTCAAAAGATGCTTCGCCTATATTAATTTCCCATGCAAAATGGATTGCATGCTAATTTCACCGTCAATATGTGAGCCCAAACCGACGCTTATTTTTCATGTTTGTATAAATAAATTTCCACAACTCAAACGACTCTATCAACGGGAAATATTGCACATGGAATAAAGTCATCAAATAATATAAACATTATTTCAGGAATGACAAAATAATTATATGCTCACGTGTTAACGGTTAGATAACCATGTATTTGTTAATAAACAATAGGAACATTTTATTTTTAACTTTTAGTGCCTAATTTATTATGACGTGTTACTCTTTTGAAAACAATTATTAAGGCATACGTTACTAACTAAATAGATTCAACAACGCATAAGCTTTTTAAACTTTCAAACCTTAAGTACTAATAGGACTTCATTAATGCTCTGAATTGATAATTCATTTGAAAAATCTATTCCCAGTCATTATTTTTGAACAAATTATTTCACCCATCCGTGTGCGAAGCACGGGTTTGCACTAGTAATATAGAATAATGTAGTACATCAGGTTACTCATAAACATGAAGTTATCAGAGTTACATAAAAGTGCTACAACCATCAAACTAGGCAGTTATACTTTCTTCCTTTAAACGTACTAATAAAAAATACATACATAATTATTGTAACGTACAACATAAATAGATCACTAGATAGATAAAGGAGCCTCCTGCTTGTCCATCATCTTCAAAGAGTCCAAAGAAAACCTGCTACTCTTGGATTACTCAAATATAATTCAGTATCCGAGAGTCTATATAAACAAACAACTGGTCAGACAATAAGTCTGGTATAAGCAAATATGTAAACAATAAGGTGGAAATAGACATAATATATGAGACCATGCTGCTACCTACGAATGGGTTTTCCCTCACAATAACAACGTCCAATCACAACAATAAATACAAATAGTTAAACATCGCAAAGTGCTAACAACACTTCCCGATGTAATTAAGAAAAAGGTAAATTTAAAAATTTGGAGTCAAAGGAAAGGAAGGGAAATTTTATAACAAATGACTTGGAGGGTTCGCCACCTTACCGAAAGTACACCTCTAGTCAATATACTTGAGAGGGTCATTCTCCACTGTGACTCCTCTCGGGAACTCCAAGCCAAATCCCGCCAACTTTACTAAGTATCCGAGTATTTCACATCTTAGTGCACATATAATCGAAACCAACCTAGAGTAGATGTGAATGTACTCTAATAGGAGCAACCCCAAATAACTTGGCCCTCACTCACTTTTGGGTTTAATCATTTACAACAAAGGATAACAATGCTCAAATAAGCAACAATTGATGATACTCAAAGAAGAAAGCCGAACCAATAGTTAATAAATCAACTACTGAGAGTAATTAAAAATAATCGTATATGGATAGAAGATCTCATATTCCTACCACTACTCGTCGATTTCAAATTTGTATTATCTTGGTTAAAAATGAAGTCGGGCAAGTGAAGGTAGTGTTACATCTAGGCATTGCCTTGATGACATTTTAACTTTCAAGATAGTGACAAATTTCCATATCTCAACGTTTAATGTCAAGGGTATGACTAAATCCTTTCTATATAAGCGATGTCGTTTATGGAAATTTCTTTTCCATAACCGAATTGATACTTTTACTTTTAGAACCAAACTTGTGCTGGGGATTTATATTAAAAAAATATTAACTTTAAACAACACCATCAAAATGGTTAATTAGCTTTAAAACATGATTAATTTCTTCAATATCACTATTCAAAATGGTTAATCAACTTTAATCAATTATTAATTACTTCAAACATCTTTATTTAAAATAATTAATTAGCTTTAGTCCCGATTAATTACTCCAAACAACTCTATTTTAAAATGATAATTAAATTCAAATATCATTAATTAAAAAGATAAATTAAATCAAATATCATTAACTAAAATGATTAATTAGTTATAAAACACCATTATTAAAATAATTAATTGACTTTAAATCATTATTATTAAAATAATTAACAAATTTTAAAAATATTATTATTAAAGTGATTAATTAATTTTTAAAACATTTTTATTAAAGTGATTAATTAATCATAAAATATCATTAGCAAAATTATTATTTAACTTTAATCCATTGTTAATTGAATAATAATTAGACCTAAACATCATTAGTTAAAATGATTAATTAATTTTAAAAATCATTAATAAAATGATTAATTAATCTTAATAACATCATTATCAATAATTAATTAATCAATCTTAATCATCATTACTTAATTAATTAATTAATCTTAATCATCATTATTTAGAATGATTAATTAAATTTGAAAATATCATCATTAAATTATTAAATAATTTTAATCACATCTTTATGTTAATAATTAATTATCTTTATGAAACCCATGTACAAGATTAAACAAAAGATTTTAAAAGGAATAATATTTTCAAAGTGTCGATGTAGCGATTGTCGCTATACAGAGACTTTCATAAGCACTTTCACATGTCACTTATTCAAATAAACGTACATAACATAAGGTTGAACACAAATATAATGGCATGTAATAATTATAAGTCATGTGGGGAGTTTTCTAACATTATATACTTGTTAACCCAAAAAATATATCAAAGCCCTGGATGGAGTGTGAAAGCACCAGCCCTGTTTATCAAGGTAAATAAAATAGAAAATAGGAATTGTAGATCGCAAAAAAGTAAAAAGACAAGATATTTTTATAGTGGTTCGGCTGTTAATGAAGCCTACATCCACTTTATAACTTTCTATTATCTGGCTGCTATTATAAGATGGATCAAGTTATAATGTGATTGAATCTCCTAAGTTAGATCAAGTCATAAGTGCAAGAGTTTACTGAAGAATCACAGTGAACTCCTAAATGACTATTGTGTGGGAGAAGAAGAGTGAAGAATAACTTCTATAGACTTCTAGCAGCCACTCTAGAAGATCCTCTTCATGTTATAAATAGACGAGTATTTATAGGGATTGTAGAGCTATTGGGCTAGGCTACTTTACCATAAACCTATTGTTGATGGTACGAAGGCGCTCCAAAAATTCCACAGTGAACCGACCTATCCTGATGGATCGCTAGCGATCGATGTAGTTAAACTATTTTTTGATCGTTTCACTTGGATCATGCTCTTTGCCTTATGAAAATGCTCTCCATGTAATTTTATAACGAGTTGCCTTATTTTGATGGTGATTCATGCACATGTTGCATTGAACTATATTGGAATCAAATGGATGCTCATTTCTCAAACTAGCTTGCTTGGAATACCATGAAACTAGCAGATATCGATTCATGATGCAAGAGGTTTGGAGGATCCACCAGCGATCCATGGATGATGGATCGCTAGCGAACCATTACCTTAGCTTATTTTTGCATCTTTCCTTTTGGGTCCTTCTTAGCTTCTTCTTCCGGTCCATTCGGTTGATTCTTGAGTTGCTTTGACTTGATATGGATTTTCTAGTTCACGTTGAATTCTGATGGGTTAAAAACCCAGTTAACATTTGTCCTTTAAAGTATGACTTCGTTGGAAACAAGGTGTGCTCTGGAAGTAACTGCTTTTGAGTTCCCATTTCGTGAATTTTAATTGATCGTGTTGGGGCTATCATGCGAATTTTGCTTCGTTCAACCGCTTGTTGAGTCTTTAATGTGAACCGTCGTTGCTCGTAATGACAAATCAATTTTAGTCCCCACAACTTTCCAAATGCTTGCAAATAACCCTTAGATCATACTTGATGAGCTTGAAGAAAACTGTCTGTAATTTGATGGATCGCTAGCGGTCCATAGTCCATGGGTCGCTAGCGATCCACGGACTTAACAAATTTTTTCAGATTAACCTCCTACTTAACTTCGTTAGAGCTGACCTTTCATCATTTCTTGCTTTTGCTTATAAACTAAGCTAACCTTTCTTGCGACCCGATCCAAATGCCACCAAACCCTAAGCTCGCTCACACTGTCGCCATCATCAATCCCACCACCGAAGCTTCCTATTACTGAACCCGCCTGATCTCGCCGCCACTTCGAGCTTATTTCCCACACTTAAATCGTTGCCTGCCTGAATCGCTGCTGTGTTAGGAGCTGGGATGTTGGTTTTGATGACAATAACCCTTTTAACTTATCTTATTATAAAATATATGCTAACAATATTGTCTAGACAGATATGTATATGCAGGAACTATACAGGTATTGACTACTAAAGGTTGATCGGTATAAAGACTCAGGACTCAAGATTCGTAATGGAGATATCAAGATTGAAGACTCAAGAGTATCAAGATCAAGATTTCAAGATAAGTGCCTAGTTTTCTTAAAACTTCATAATAGCATGGAAATCTTCATTCCAAATTTCATTTGAGATGGAACCCATTTTTACCTTCTTAGTGGCTTACAAACCCACGACAAGTAGCTTACAAACCTACGACAAGTGGCTTACAAACCACGAACATCCTGGTTTTGTATAAGTTCTTAAGTCCTGATGTGATGAGATATTCTACAGGAAGATGCTTGCAAAAATACTTCAAAATGGTTTTTCAAAATGATTTTCAAAATCACTTTTCAAAATGTTTTAGCCTCAAAATTATCTTTTCAAATGATTTTCAGAAAGATGTTTTAGCCTTAAAATATTCTTTGTTTTTGTTTTTAAATAAACTCTTGTTTTAAACTTCATTTATTTTTAAAACTTTCTTCTGATTTTTAAATATTTTTTATAATATATATATATGAGATTTAAAATCAAATTTATATATACATTCTAAGAATATTTTTTCTACTCTTTTTTTAAAACATAGGAAAATTAGTTTATTTTACTCCGGAATCATTTCATCTTGTTTTCCTTTCAATACCATTTTCAAAACAAATTTTACATTGTTTTTAACTAAGGGATGTCGACATCATGGGATACCCCATGTCGACATGGTGGCCGTTAAATTCAAATGTTTCAATTTTCAAAAGAAGTGTCCATTCGTTTACATCTCTTCACGAATGGTTATGGCCGTTACTGCTCTATAAATAGCCTTCACAGACGAATTTTTTAATCAACTATTTTCTTCACTTCTCCACAAATCCATGTTCCAAAATTTTCATATTTTTAAGATCATATAGAAATTCTGATGAATTCTCAAGTGAATCAAATTGGAATCTCATTCTTGTTTGATCCTCTGCCCTCTCTCGAAGGTCAAAGTGCTATTCAGAGTTATAGGATCAATTTGTAATCAAAAGTTCATCGAGTCTCTCTATAAGATGTGGTTGTGCCTGGAAATCAATTGGGTGATCTTGTGTCCCGTAAATCAAGAGAGTTTGCCCTGGACTCAAAGACAGGAGGGTACCTCAAGGCCTTTAGAAATTGAGGATTGTAATCTCGACATTGGTATAATAAAAATCCGTGCGAGGTGTTTGCCTTGGTACAGGACTGGCCGTAGGGTAACTCCGAATCAGTATAAAATCCAGTGAGTTCTTTCCTTTTATCGCTTTTTATTTACTTTCTGCATCTGTTTTTATTTTTGTAATTTTTCTGTGATTATGTCCTGCATTTTTTTATATCATAGTTTTTAAATTAGTTCATATAAGTCTTAGAATCCATTAAACAATTTCACCCCCCTCTAGTGTTAAATTAGCCTTAAGATCCTTAATACGCACTCCCTTTCAATTGTTATCAGAGCATATGTTTTCATAGTTTTCATAATTTGAAACTTGAAAATTGTTTTAATGACTACCAACACTGGTAATGTCAACTCTGGCACTAGTTTTGTTAATGCTAACACTAGCTCATTTGTAGAAGGTTAGTCTATTGTCAGACCACCATTTTTCAATGGCAGTAATTGTGCATATTGGGCTTGTAGAATGAGAATTTATTTACAATTGGTAGGATTAGACACTTGAAATATCACACAAACTGAGCATGTTGAACCAACTACCAATTTTGCCTAGTGGACTGCTGAGCAAAAGGGTGTTGCACAAAATAACTCAAAGGCCATGAATACATTATTTTGTTCACTAGATAGGAATGAGTTTAATAGAGTGTCCATTTGTAAGTTTGCATTTGAAATCTGAAAAACTTTGCAAGTTACTCATGAAGGAACAAGCAAAGTTAAATAGATTAAAATTTCCATATTAAATTATCAGTTTCACTTGTTTAAAATGCATGCAAATGAGTCCATTTTCGACATGCATTGTTGATTTCAATTGCAGAATGGGATCAAAAGACACTTGCAATCGAAGAAGAAAAAATGATATCAGCCTAATGAAAATAGAAGAATTGATTGGGAATCTGATATCTTATGAAGTTAACCTGCAAGGAAGAAAAGAGAACAAGGCTATAGAAAAAAGTCAGTAGCATTCAAAGCAACAACTGAAGATTCAGAACCAGATAGTGATGAGGAGATTGCTTTCATGACAAGAAACTTCTAGAAATTCCTAAAATATAGAAAAATGAATAATTACAAAAGAAATGATCAAAGGAATTCCATAAATAATACAGAGAATGTCAACAATGATAGATGCTACAATTGCAATAAATTCGAACATCATAGGAAAGATTGTCCATATCCAAATAAACAGTTGTTGCCTTCAAACAATGATTCATTAAGGAAAAGAAAGAAAGTATACATAACAACTCTTGATGACTCAGACTCATCATCCAGTGACGATGAAAAGAAGATGGATAATTCAAATCCGTGTTTCACTGCTATTCATGAATCAGACAACGATGGGAATATGGATCTAAAAATAGGTACACATTTACATTATTTTTAATTTTTCTTGTTTGAATGGATGCTTGTTTGTTTGCTTGATTTTTTCTAATTCCTTGAATTTTAAATTTAAATTTATACCTTGAAATTTGAATTTTAAATTCAAAAATATTATTATTTTAATAATATTTTAAATATTAAATTATTAATATTTAAGTATTATTGTATTTAATGTTATCACAGGAATTATATAAGTAGAATTTAGGATATAATATATACATTTACTAGAAATTAGGAAGAGACACTTGTCCTTTGATTAAACAGGCACAGGTCGACATACCTAGATACCCCATGTCGACATGCCCCTAAGAAATTTGATTTCAAAATTTGAATTCAAACATTTGAATTTCCCTCCACCTTTTCACCATCTTCAATGCTCTGGAAAGAGGCCTCTTGACCAGAGAACATGTCTATATAATCTTTATTTAATCCACTCTCCTTATCATCACTTTTCACTTTTATTTCAAATTTCAAATTTATCTTCATTATCTTCAACTCCTCTCAAACTTCTTCAATGGCCTCTTCAAGCACTCCTAACACCATTAGGCTTTCAAAAGCTATCAAAAACTTTCTTTTTAATGACTCGGAAACTATCAAAGCTTTCATCAACTATGTAAACTTTGGTAAAATTCATACGGGGATATTTTCTATTTTTGAAGATTTTCCTTCTTATGAAATTGAAAATCTTTTTTAACAATGTTCTATTCTTAGTGTAGTAGATAACAAACAAAATGATTTTATATGTTATCCAAATCTTGTTAAGATGTTTTATACAAATTTGAATCGTGGTTTTTATGATGGGAAGATGGACAAATTCGGAGTGGTGTTAAAGGAACACAAATAGTTTTGGATTGTGAAATTTTAGGAAATATTTTGGGATGCAAGTATACCGGAATGAATCTCTCAAAATTTCAAATACATGAAAATGACCGAGAGACATTTCATCACATCTTTGAAGGGGATGACAATTTTGAATTCAAAAATCGTTATCTTCGTCCAAAAGCAAGAACTGTTAACCTTCTTATTCAACACACCCTTATGCCAAGATCGGGAAAATGCAACAACCCAACTTTGAATGTTTGCAAAGCTCTTTTTACAATATTTGGAAATTATGATATCAATTGGGCTCAAGTTATTTTGGATGAGCTATGGCCCAAGAATTTTACTATGGGTGAAAATATATTATATAATGGAGTTTATCTCACTCGGATTTTTAATTACTTTGGAGTTGATTTCAAAAGGGAAGAATTTATAACTAGAAAAATGCTTAACCATGGAAACATTTCCCTTATGAAAATTCCATTAGTGTTTCAACCATATGAAACACTTACGGAAAGGAAGAAAGGCTTACTCAGGAAGAGATGGAAGAAATGGAGGAAGAAGAAAAAGAAGAGGATGGAATTGAAATTGAAGCGGAGAAAGATCAAGAAACTTCCGTAGAGAGTATTGAATATCCTACTAATCCCGCTAATCCATCCAATAAGACTATTCTCAATAATCAAAGAATTATAGTGGAAAATCAAAAGACACACAAAAGATCAATGAGTAAGAAAATGGATAAGATTTCCACTAAAATCAACAAGTTCTTTGGGAAAGTTAGTAGAAAGCTTGGACTATCATCTTCTTCGTCTTCATCTAATTAGTGTTAGTACATGTTATCTTGTTTGCATCAAGATCTATCCTTGTATTTTCCTTTATTTTAGTTAATATTATATCTTTTTATGTAATGTTGACTAGAATCATTAATGAAATCTTTTATTCCCTGTTATTCAACTTCACTTATCTCTGTAATTACTTGTTTTTGTATTATACAAATTTTGGTTGCATAGATTTCTTCATAATATTCAAAACAAAGCATATTGTCACTTTAGGCAGAGGCATGTTGACATGCAATGGGCATAAAGTTGTTGCACTTTCCAATTTTAATTTCATGTAACTAACTTGTGTCTATTCATTTTAATCGACTTTCTACCCCTATTTATACCTGTTTATTCCAGAATAAATTATCAAACTTCATTTCTAATCAAACCCTTTCATATTTCTTCCTATTTCTTGAATTATGGCTTCTCTGATTAGGAATCTAAGTGATAATCTTGAAGAAACTCTCACTTCCTTTAAGAATATACTTACATTCATACTTCGTAATCAGTGCCACTTAGAATTGAGTCAAATGCAGAAAATCAAGGAGAAAGAGAGACATTTTGACGCCCTTCGTTGGATGATCTCATATCTTAAAAAGGATGATCTCGAAGGAAATCCACCAGTCACTTTCGACAAAGATAAAGAAGAATGGGATGCCATCAAAGTAGACTCCATCTTTGGAGAAGATAGATGGGTGGAAGTACCAAGGAATGTCTAGTCATTCTGTATGTTATTTGTTTGATTTGATTGGTGTGTTTTAAACTTGATTGACTTGACTTATTTAAAACATTTGGTGTATATATGATTGAATTGAATAATTACCATAAATATGATTGGATGATGATTGATTTACTTTTGGATTACACTAATGATCACATTCATGATCACATTTCACATTTATGATGACATTTCATACTTATGATCACACTTAGCACTTATTACACTAATATATGGATTACTTTATTGTATTATGGTTGATTATCTTATATCAAGTTCAGGGGATTTATTAGTAAGAAGTTTTTGTTGATGACAAAGGGGGAGAAGTTATAAAATAGTAGTTGGCTTGGTGTAAGAAGTAGTCATGGAGTAAGGAGGAATCATGGAGTAAGGGGGAGTTATAATCGGAATTATGGCATGGTAATTATATTTTATAAATACAGGTTGCATCAAAAAGGGGGAGATTGTTAGAACTGAGATGTTGGTTTTAATGACAACAACTTTTTAACTTATCTTATTATAAAATATATACTAACACTATTGTCTAGATAGATATGTATATGTAGGAACTATGCAGGATATATATATATATATATATATATATATATATATATATATATATATATGCAGGTATTGATTACTGAACACTGATCAAAATAAAGACTCAAGACTCAAGATTCAGAATGGAGATATCAAGATTGAAGACTCTAGAGCATGAAGATCAAGATTTCAAGATAAGTGTCTAGTTTTGTTAAAACTTCATAGTAGTATAGAAACCTTCATTCCATCATTTGGGATGGAATCCATTTCTACCTTCTTAGTGGCTTACAAACTCACGACAAGTAGCTTACAAACTTACGACAAGTGGCTTACAAACCCACGAACATCCTGGTTTTGTACAAGTTCCCAAGTCCTGAGGTGATGAGATATTCTATGGGAAGATGCTTGCAAAACTACTTCAAAATAGTTTTTAAAGATGATTTTCAAAACTGCTTTTCAAAATGTTTAAGCCTTTAAAAATTATCTTTTTAAATGATTTTCAAAAAGATGTTTTAGCCTTAAAATATTCTTTATTTTTTTAAAATAAACTCTTGTTTTAAACTTTATTTGTTTTTAAAACTATATTCTGATTTTTAAATATTTCTTATAATATATAAACGTGAGATTTAAAATCAAATTTATATATACATTCTAAAATATATTTTTCTACTCTTCTTTATTTTAAAACATGGGTAAATAAGTTTATTCAACTCCAGAATCATTTCATCTTGTTTTCCTTTCAATACCATTTTTAAAACAAATTTTACATTGTTTTTAACTAAAGGATGTTGACATCATGAGGTACCCCATGTCGACATGGTGGCCGTTAAATTCAGAAATTTCAATTTTCAAAAGAAGTGTCTATTCGTTTAAATCTCTTCACGAATGGTTATGACCGTTACTGCTCTATAAATAGCCTTCACAGAAGAATTTTTTAATCGACTATTTTCTTCACTCCTTCTTCCCCATAAATCCATATTCTAAAATTTTCTATTTTTATGATCGTGTTGAAATTCTGCCGAATTCTCAAGTGAATCAAATTAGAATATCATTCTTGTTTGATTCTCGGCCCTCTCTCGAAGATCAAAGTGCCATTCGGAGTTATGGGATCAATTTGTAATTAAAAGTTTATCGAGTCTCTCTATAAGGTGTGGTTGTGCGTGGAAATCAATTAGGTGATCTTATGTCCTGTAATCAAGAGAGTTTGCCCCGGACTCGAAGATAGGAGGGTACCTCAAGGCGTTTAGAAATTGAGGTCTGTAATCTCGACATTGGTATAATAAAAATATGTACGAGGGTTTGTCTTGGTATAGGACTGGACGTAGGATAACTCCGAACCAGTATAAAATCCGGTGTGTTATTTCCTTTTACTACCTTTTATTTACTTTCTACATCTGTGTTTAATTCTGTGATTGTTCTATGATTAAGTTATGTATTCGTTTATATCATAATTTTTAAATTAGTTTATATAAGTCTTAGAATCCATTAAACGCTATTCATCCCTCCTCTAGTGTTAAATTGGCCTTAAGATCCTTAATTCACACCCCCTTTCATGCTGAGCTTGCCCACTTTGGTTGGCTAGAAACTTGAAATTCACCGTGTTTGCCTTCTGACTTGAGGTCGGTAATGCAAATTTTGTCATAGTATTAATGATTGGTGATGAAGTTATGTTGATGAAGGATTTAGCAGAAAATTCAAGCCGATTGTGACTTTGTGGAAGAAGATAGTAAATCGAGTCTTGAATTCTGCACGGAACGAAGCCAGGGTTTTTCCACGGTGCTTGACATGTTTTGCTATCTTCATCCATGAAGTCAGAATTAATTTGTACCAAGTTACATCATTGATCCTGACACGCTGTCTTGCAGATTGATTTTGGTTTTTTCAGGATGTGATAATAGCTTAGGGTAGCATCTCGTATGCAGTTCATTCTGTAATCACTTTGTATAGAATTGGAATCAACTTATAATGAGAATTCTCTACTCGATTCAGATCCATTGATCTATAGTTTCTCTATTTAGGTTGGTCCTATCATTGCATAATCGGTGTATCTGAATGGGAAGAACTTTCCATGTCACTTCGGATAGCGGATCCATTATCGATCATTAATCGGTAACATGTAAGTGTAGGAGAAATAACTTTAATAAATGGTACGAAAAGTCTTTTCCTTTATTTACTGTGAGTGAACTATCTACACAGGATAGAGCGTTCGTAGTGTTCCGGTCACGGAGCCCATCTCACGTAGATAACACACAACACTTGCACTTAGAATATGATGAGTTGGCATAAGTCAATATTTTTGGAATTCAAATATTGAGTATAGGGAGACTTCTAGTTATAAATAGAATTACCCGGTCGACCTTATTAGATAAATGTTCTGTTGTATAGAATGAAGCAACCGTCATCCCGTCGTAAATCCAGTGGAAGAAGTCTGGCACTTGTGGAAGCCGAATCGACATCGGTTATGCCTTCATGAACGGTTTCAACAGTGCCTACTTTTTCGGCACCACCACTGGTCAATTGACACCAGCTGGTCCAGTTGTAGATTAAACTCCTCCATACTTTACAGTTTTACTCAACCCCAAGGAGAGGCTTACACTGTAATTTCCACTAAAGTCCTGCACAACATTTGTTTACAGCATGACATCCCGGATGATGACGTTTGCCTTCCATTGAAAATCAAGTTTGGATACATGTCACCTTCGGGGTACACCGCTTGCATTCGGTACATATGCTTGAATGAAGCAGTGCCCTCCTTTAATCCTTTCTTAAGAGTGACTCTTTGAAACTTGGGAATTGCTTCATTTCAGATTCACCCCAACGGTTATGCGATTTTGACCTGTCTTCACGTTTTGTTTATGCAGACATTCAATCTTGCCCCAAGCCTTGATGAGCTGAGATACTTCCTCTCGTTCAAGAAGAGAGATGAATGTCCATCTCTTATGATCATCAAGGAAAAAGGAAATCACAAAATTGTGCTGCAGATTCAAAGTAATTTGTCCCAGTTCAAGACCCAATGTTTTTTCATTTGGTGTTCTGATGGATTTAATCGCCTTTGGACGATAGGGGGTATGTCTTCTCTTTTACTTGTTGAGATTTAATACGATGATGTAGGATTTTTAATAGAATGAATACCCATTGTAGTTATTCCGAGGCCAAACAAAGAACCATCACTTGATCCCATCTTCCGTATTCTGAAGGCCATAGACACTAGAGAGAGATCGGTCAAGCCTTTATTAATGGATGAGAATTTGCTTCGGTGTGGGTTGTTGTATCTCAAGAGATCTACTATCATCGTTGAAGTTTCATCTCTTTCCGTTCTAGAATTTGAACCCGCTCCACTTCTTCATTGCACGACTCTGAAAAGGGCGATCAACCAGAAGGAGAAGGTCCACTCGATGGATCAACTAAAAAAATTCATGAAGGATAGGCGTTATGATGGGAGCCAGTTTCTCGATTAGGATGCCCTCGATTAAAAAGGAAGGGTAAGAGGAGTTCAAGTAGCACATGGCAAAGGCTGCCGTGATCATGGAAAGGAGGATGGTGAAATTGAGAGCAGTAATAGCTACGATTCCTCCTCTAATGATGAGGAATTTAATGCTAGTTCCATTGAAGGAGAATTTGATTCATGCGACAGAACTTTGTTAACAAGTTCTATTCTCCCGGATTTTCCTCCTTAAGAAATTATTGCTAAAGATGCTCCCCCAGTAGCCGAACGACTTCATGGTTCTCAACCGAAGGAAACCGATATTAACTTTGGGATTTGTGCAATGTTTACATTAGCATTGATGAGCTCATGGAAAATGATTTCGAGTTTGAGGGATTTTCTTCTCACCCCGGTCATGCTGTGTCTAGAGTTAGCTTGACTCCCACTATAGTGGCTTTCCGGTCCGGTTTATGAAGTCCTTTTAGGCCGCCTAAGACACGTTACACATTTCATTAGGGCCACGTACACTTGCACATGCATTATTTGAGTTCATTTTCTACCGCTAAAGTTCTTCATTTATATTTTATATCAGGTACTATGAGAGGCCGTGGAATTTATGAGGACCTTGAAACAATTTATAGATGCATAATGTGGGTCAAGACGGACTTGAAGCCGCCGTTGGCCCCAAGAAACCAAGGAAGAGTGGAGAAGGAGGAAAGATTCGGAAGACGAAGTTCGTTGACTGGACAACAGAGGTAGAGGTAGAGTTTATAGGAGTGGTTATGAAAAGAGAAGAACTCTCGCGATCGGGAAGAACCATCCAAGAAATCGAAGGTAGATTGTGGTTCTTATCCTTCCGAGCACCAAGCATTTGCCCCGGCTCCACTTGAAATGCTGACTTCTACTGTTCAAGTCTCTCTATTAACCTAGACTCCGTCAACTTACTAGTGCTTGCTTCTGGTTCTTCGCACCTCCGTAGGAGGCCATCTTATATTCTCCCGTTTAGTCCCCTTAAGCTCGAAACCGCACTTCTCGGATGGTTTCTAAAGGGAGTTGAATTTGATCATGACCTGCATCGGATCCATAAGGATTCTTATATGCCACAGCTCCAGGCAATTCAAAGTGATTTAGATCAAGCTGAAGGATGGGAGAAATTATGTAAACAACCGACGGACACAAACTGTAACGACTACCAAGAAACTGTTTCCTTCGAGTTAGAAAAGGATGAGTACAAGAGAACATTAATGGAATGTTACGTTAGAATTGAGCAACTGACAAAGGAGAGGGATGCTGCAATTCGGAAGAGTAAGAGCAACCCTAGTTTACTGAAGAAATTGAAAGAGGCCCGCACAAAAATTGAAATCATGTTTAAAGACGAAATGAAGAAGGCTCATGCTGATGAGGTCAAGCTAAAAAAGGAGCCTAAAATTTGAGAGAGATCATCGAAACAGAGAAGAGAATTGTTGCGAGTCATGATGAAGCTGACGAAGCTCATAAAAAGACAATTTCTGATTTTACGGGAAGGGTGGAATCCCGTGATAACGCCATTTCTAATCAGCCTCAGTTGATTGCTTTGCTTCAGGAAAGAGTCGCGCAACTTAACTTTGAAAAGACCCAAGTTGAAGTTGAGAAGACTGCTGTGATGACAGACTACTTTGAGCTGCAGGATACCTTTGAAAGGAAGATGGAGAAGGTGGATGACACCATCTTGAATTTCTACGTCAACTCCTTGCTGCATGAGGGCAGCCTCAGCTATCTGGGTAGCCCCAAATTCCCATGTACTCTTGTTGTGGTTTAGGATGAAGTTATGGCCTGTTTCCACGAAAATGGAGATGTATACACCGAGCAAGAGCTAGAGGAAGCCTATCTCAACGAACAGTCAAAGAAGGCTTTGGTAGAGGGCCGAGAGATTATTTATATTGAGAGGGAGCGAGAGGTCGTTGATGCTACTACAACTACTAAAGCACTATTAGAGCCTTTTAGTTCTGGGCCTAGCAAATCATCAACAACAACCTCATGATCAGTCAAGAACTATTCCAAGTTCAGCCGATACTACTTTGTTATCCACCTTTCAACAGCTGTTTCGAAAACCTTGGATAGTCCTAGAACTTCACCAAAGATCGTGCAGCCATCCAAATATGGGGACGGTGGGGAGTATGAGATTGAAATTCTCGGTCACACTTCTAATGCAAGTAACCTTCTTGTTTCTCCTGAGTTTTAGAATTTTCAGCTCATGCCGCAAGAACAAGATGAATTGAAAGCTTTATTTTTTGATCTTATAGGTTAGTCTTCTTTGCCTATCGAACTGCCAATTTCTTTGGTCTCGAGGCCTGCTGCTTTTTCGACTGCTTTGACGCTTGTTTCTGTAGCTGCTTCGATCACCATGCCCATGTTTGGCTCACAATCAGGACTGGAATCCGAGAAGATTGCTATGTTGCATGGCCTGGACAAGCCTTCTGTATCTCTAGAGGGTAATTTAACAGCAGCTAACACTCGAGAGCAGATAGACCAAGGGAGCTAGCTAAGTAAAACTGAACAACAGATGGTGGCATTTAAGAGGGGAAAGATTGAGGAGAGAAAGTTTTCGAGAAGCTCTTGGAAGTCCTAAAAGCACAAGACAAAGGGGAGTCTTCCGAGGGGGTCAAAGAACAAGGAGAAAACATGAGCATGGAGGTGATAATTGATATCTTCGGCAACAATTCAACTCCTGGTGGGGATGCATAGAAGAAGAATAAACTTCAAACCAACGGTGGAAAGGAAAGTAGTGGAAATAAACACCGATAGGCTCGGGTGACAATGGAGCTAGATACCGGGACATTCTTATTTGTTTGACTTGCATTTTGTACAAGTGCAGAGTCTACACTTACTACTTTTGTTGTTTTAGCATATGTACTTCTCTTTTGTTGGCCGACGTTGTGTGGGTACGACCCCCACATTTCGACTTTGTGTAGAAAATGTTATAAGGAATGAAAAGATTATTTTTTCTACTACCATCTCTTATTTGGTCTTCCTTATTTATCACGCACTTAGCTTGTTTTTATACTACTTATTGTGCATATGGCATGATTGCTTGTTCTACAATTTCTTGCCATGATGTGTTTCACGGTATACGATGTCTTTTATGTTCATGATTTGATGCATTATGTATGCATTTTTTAACTTTATAACTAGATCCATTGTGATTGCCAAAATTCTTTGTTTGGAGAAATGGGCCCCGTGGAGTAGTTTTTCTTTCAACTAAATGTTGATATGTGTGTTCTCCTTACTTCACAAGGTTGTTTTCTTCGAACACAAAACAAATAACTAGTTGATCCGAGAGATTCCTCGTACGTCTGTAACCGAATCTACTTTGCGGTTCCTATCTTTAGGAACTTGTGACTCGAGCACCATGATTTCATAGATTTTGTCGGTCAATGATCGAGATTCTTTGCTGATTTCTAATTGTGCAACATTACTGGATTTAAATCAATTACTTTTGACAGTGCGAGTGGATTTTTGTTCTCCTACAATAGACAAGTTTCCTGGTGTTATCAGGACAATACCAGTACTTACAAGATCTTAATGGTTTGCTGATGGCGCCAGAGCGACATCAAGTAGTGTTTGCTTGGAACGCGTGGCTTTTAAGAGTGTGCGGTTTACAAAATGATCGGCTTTTGAGAGTGCGCAGGTTACGAAATGTGTGACTTTTGAGAGTGCACGACTTATGAAATGCGTGACTTATAGGATCGAAACGTTCCATCGATTCGGAATGATTTGGAACTTCTTGTTACCGCCAATCTTCAGGTATCGTAAGGAGTTCGTGCTTTGAGAGCATGGTTCCCTGGCTCAAGAAGTGATGTGCGGCTTATGGGTGTGTGCAACTTAAGTAATTATATTTGCTTGGGTGTGATTCCACGACCCAAGAAGCGATGTGTGGCTTATGAAATGTGCAACTTTGGTTTGAGCCTTCCAGGTGTTGTCGGAGCAACACCAGTTCTTAGAAGGCAGGGATCGAGTTCCACTAATCCAATGACTTAATTTGATTTGCTTTCGTCGACTCGATGAGTAGGTAGGGCGTACTTAAGCGTGGTTCCACTATCTCAAGCAGCGATTGAATGGTTTTAAGTCGATTAGTCCCCGTCGACTCGGCAAGTTACTTTTGTGAACACAGTTTTATTAGTTGAGAAAGAAAAGCAATTTTACTAATTAAAGTTGGGCAAGTTTTTTATATTTATAATGCCTTCGGTACTTCAGGATAGCTGATTTGTGGGAAATAGAAAATACGTAAGGTAAACTTAGATAAAGCAACGATGTAGCAATTCGCTGTTCCAAGCTCGGGGAATTTGGGTCCCATCAAAGCTTGAATGAGCCATCCCCTAGCTTCTGGATGATCATATAGGGCCTTTCCCTGTTTGGTCCAAATGTTCCCGCATTTGAGGACAAGATCTCCCCCCTTCGAAAGTGCAGTTACGAACTTTAGAATTGAAATATCATGCAACCCATTTATGCTGAGCACCAGTCCTTAGTTCGGCTTCTTCCCTCTTCTCATCGACCATATCTAGCGACTTGAGTAGGAGCTGCTTGTTTTTTCCTTTGATTGAAGTTTTTCCTTCGATGAGAAGGGACTTCTCGTTCGACCGAGATCATTGCTTTTGAACCATATGCCAGGGTGAACGAGGAGTGCCTGGTTGTAGATCTTTGGGTTGTCCTGTAAGTCCGTAGCACGAGTGGAAGTTCATCAAACAAATTTTCTTTTTCTTTAATTAGGCCTTTTTGATGGTGGACTTGATGATTTTGTTCATTGCTCCCTCTTTCCCGTTTGCCTATGGATGTGCAATAGCAAGAAAGCTTTTCTCAATTCGAAAGCGTTTGCAAAAGTCTTTGAACTCAGCTCTTTCGAATTGAGTCTCGTTATCCGTAATGATTTTTTTGGCACTCCAAACCTAATAATGTTTTTAAGTGATAAAATTAATAACTTTCTTTATCGTAATAATGGCCAGCAGTTCCGCTTCAACCCATTTGGTGAAATAATCAACAACAACGATAACATATTTGGCTCCTCCTTTGGCCATTGGTAATACACCAATTGGATCGACTCTTTAGATGGTGAATAGCCATGGGCTGACCATTTGTGTTAGTTCTATAGGAGTTCTTTTGATCTTACCGAATCTTTGGCGTTGGTCGTATCGTCTGGCATAATCTGCTACATCATGGTTTATTGTTGGACAAAATACCCATATCGGAGAACTTTCTTTGCAAGGGTTTGGCCCCTAGTGTGATCTCCCTAGTCACCTTCATGAACTGTCCTAAGGATTCTTCGGGATTCATCATTGGTCATACACAAAAGCAAGGGAGTAGAGATTCCTCTCTAGTAGAGCATCCCATCTTGTAACTAGAAGAGTACATCCCCTTATTGAAAGTATACCTCTAGTCAATATACTTGAGAGCGTCATTCTCTTCTGTGACTCCTCTCGTGAACTCCAAGCCGAACTCTGGCAACCTTAAAGAGTATCCAAATATTTCACATCTTTGTGCACGTATAACTAAAACAACCTAGAGTAGACGTGAATAACCCCAATAGGAGCAATCCCACATAACTTGGCCACCACTCATTTTGTGGGTTTAGTCATTTCCGAAAAAGGATAACAATACTCAAATGAACAAAAAACCATCTTAAATTGATGATACTCAAAGAAGAAAGCTGGACCGATGGTTAATAGATCAATTATCGAGAATAGTTAAAAACAATCGTATATGGATAGGAAATCTCATAATTCTACAACTACTCATCGATTTCAAACTTGTACGTTTTCTTGGTTAAAAATGAAGTCGGGCAAGTGAAGGCAGTGTTACCTCTAAGCATTGCCTTGATGATGTTTCGACTTTTGAGATAGTGACAAGCTTCTATACATCGATGTTTAGTGCCAAAAGTATGACTGAGTCCTTTCCATATAAGCGATATCATTTACAGAAATTTCTTTTCCATAACCGAATCGATACTTTTACTTTTGAAACCAAAATTTTGTTAGGGTTTCACTAGTAAAAAAATATTAACTTTAAACAAAACTATCGAAATGGTTAATTAGCTTTAAAACATGATTAGTTTATTCAATATCATTATTCAAAATGGTTAATAAACTTTAACCAATGATTAATTACTTCAAACATCTTTAGTTAAAATAATTAATTAGCTTTAATCCTAATTATTGCTCCAAACAACTTTATTTTAAAATGATTAATTAAACTCAAATATCATTAATCAAAATGATTGATTAAATTAAATATCATTAATTAAAATGATTAACTAAATCAAATATCATTAATTAAAATGATTAATTAATTTTAAAACACCATTATTAAAATAATAATTGATTTTAAATCATTATTATTAAAATAATCAATTGATTTTAAAAATATTATTATTAAAGAAATAAATTAATTTTTAAAACATTGTCTTTAAAGTGATTAATTAATCCTAAAATGCCATTAACAAATTGATTAACTAACTTTAATACATCATTAATTAAATAATTAATTTGCCTTAAACATCATTCGTTAAAATGATTAATTAATTTTAAAACATCGTTAATAAAATGATTAATTAATCTTAATCACATCATTATCTAATTAATTAATATATCTTAATCATCATTATTTATTTAATTAATTAATCTTAATCATTATTATTTAAAATGATTAATTTAAAATTAAAATACCATTACTAAAATAATTGAATAACTTTACTCACATCTTTATGTTAATAATTAATCATTTTTATAATACCCATGCACAAGATTAAACAAAAGATTTTAAAAGGAATAATATTTTCAAAGTGCAGATATAGCGATAGTGACTATATGCACACCTTCTTAAGCACTTTCGCATGTCACTTATTCAACAAAACATACATTACATAAGGGTGAACACGAATATAAAGGCATGTAACAACTATATGTCATGTAGAGAGTTTTCTAGCATTGTATACTTAAACTTTTTCCGACTAACTTCAAGTCGCTAACTAATTACCAAGATGTCAACTTTAAAAAAAATGAAATCAGACCAAACATCGTCACTTTACAATACATAGAAGCAAGCAACTAACAACCACTATTATGAACAAAAACACAACTAATAACTTTATACCAAAAAATTGAGATTTTGCTCACTTAAAAAACACGAACTTCCATTCGACACTAGATCTTTGCTTTAACTTATGCAAAATGAGATTTTGGAGCCTTATAAGGCTTAAGTGGTTTGGCCTTGGAAGGTTTTGGGCTCGTCCATGCTTGTTTTATTGGATATGGGTCTTATTTTGGAGTGTATGAGGTGTAGACAAGAAAGAAAGGTGTTTTGATTCGAGGAAAAATAGTAAATGAATAGATTTTTATTTTTCTAATCCTTTGGAAGCCATTAAAAAGTTTATGAAGTGCTTGAATGAAGTTTGAAAAATGAAATTGAAATGAAAAAAAATTAGAAAATTGTTTTTATATAAAGTGAAATAAATAAATTACAAAACTACCCTTAAAGTACCTACCTGTAACAACCCGGTACTTAACAACAATTAATAATCGACATTTAGACGATAAATATTGTTGCAAATTTCCATTTGAAGTTTTTAAATTTTGAATTAAAATTCTTTTATAAATTATTAAAAGGAATTATTGGGCTTCAAATGTTAAATCTCGGCCCATCTATTTTGGTGCCGTGGTGTTCGAGTATAATCCATCCCCCTTTTATTTTTTTTTCTTTTTCTTATTCGTTCGTTTGAAAACCTAAAACCACCGAAAGAAAATTAATGGCGGCCCCTTTTCTTTTGTCATTCGTCTTCCCTCGCTTGCTCGTGGCTGCGTCGATCGATGATCTCGTGCTCGGCTTCTCCTAAATTCGTCGACAAGGTGAGTAACTCACATCTAATTCAAAGCTTCAGTTTAGAGTTTGAATCATTGTTTGAGTTGGTCGATTCATTTTGCTCGCTATTCGACTTCGGTTGTTTGCTTGAGATTTCTGACTTTGATCGTGGTTACACTTTACTTCGTTCACTGCAACTTTGGTACAGTTTGATTTATGTTGTTTTGTATTGACTTTGAACTGTTTGATTTTCGTGATTGTCACGGCTTCGATATTGAGCTGTCTGATCGCGTTCCTTGCTACATTGGTCACCACGATGTCGCTCCTCTGGTATTTAACCTGAATTTTTGGCGACTTCGGTCTTGATTTGATTTGGTTATTAAATTTCACTGCTGTGTTTTCGGCCATCATCGTTGCATTGATATTGGTGGTTGTGCTGTATTTTGTGATAGTGGAGTCAGTGAGCATTTTTGTTTCAAGAATGCTTTCTGCTTGATCCTTTGTTGTTTTGTTGTCGAATTTCTGGTGTATTTACACATTCGAATTTATATTTGCTCTTTATTTTGTCGTCTGGTTGTACACATGAGTATTTTTGAAACTTGGCATTTGAATAAAGTTTTTCTTTTAAATTTGCAGTAGTTTGCTAATTATTTCTTATGAAATGTCTGCTGGTTATCACTACGTATATACATACATATATGTATGTATATATGTGTGTGTGAATGGCATTACTGCAGCTCCAATGTGTTCATTGCTGTGTTGTTTTCATGCCTTCATTTTGTTGCGTATATATGCTCCAATGTGAGTTACACTGCTCTGGTCTGAGCTGATGCTTGACTACTCGTACATTTATATTGAGCCACTGTCTCACTGTTTTATGTACCTTGTTCATATTATGTTGTTCTTTGGTTAGAACTGCCACTTGATGTTGTTGTTTGGGTTTCATCTCTGTTCCATGTAGCATATTTGCATATTCGTGTGAATTGACATTTGAACTTGATCTCCTTCGAGTTAAATTTTGTCTACACCGTGTCTTGGATGAGGCTTCACTTGATCAGTGGTCTTGTTTTATTTCTTTTGATTGTGTACATTGATATAACTTACATTGACCTTCATGTGCATATGCAGACTATGTTGGTGTGGGTTTATGCCTTCATACTTGTGAACTGGTCTTTGACCATTTACTTGTAGCTGACCATTCATTTGTTACATGTCCCTAGTTTTGACTTGTATTCAAAACAGATCTGTTTCACTATGGTTTCATGCCTTGTAGTTGCATTCCATTCCATGATCATATGTATGTGTGACTGGGTATACTTGTGGACTGGTCTTCATTTGCATTGTGCAGTAGCTTGAACATTTAGCTTGTTATATTGGTTATCTTACTGGACTTGTTGAGTTCTCTGTGCACTACTGCACTGTTGTTGCTGCCGTAGTTGTGTTGAGTCACTGACTTGACCTCTGCATTTCGTAAGTGACTTAGCTTTGTAGTTACGACATGTTTCTCTTACATGTTCTTATGTTTGTGCATGTCACTATTCAATTTTTATTGCACCTGAGTTTCATATTGATTTTGGAATTTCACCTGTGTTGAACCCGACTTTTTATTTTGGGTTTGACCTTGTGCCCGGTTGTGTCCACTGTTACTGTTATGGCAAGGCAGTGCACGCAAGCGTGAACTGCAGCCACATGGAATCGAGTTTTTGGGTACATTATCACTATAGTGGCAAGGCAGTGCACGCAAGCGTGAACTGCAGCCACACGACATGGCTTTTATGTTATTCTATCTTGCTTTGATTTATTGATCTTATGCATATTCCATATGCTGTAGTGGCGAGGCAGTGCACGCGTGCGTGTACTGCAGCCCTACTCGACTTAATATTTTAATTGATATTTCAATGGTTTGAACTGTTTGTTCATTTCAATTCAATATTCTGAATTGCATTCTGATTTGGTTTAATTACTGTCGCCTATTCATTATTTAATTATTATCGCTTCTGTGCACTAATAACTGAGTTTGAATTAGACTGACCCGAGTATTATTTTCTTTTGAATCTAATACTCGGGTCAGACCGAGTATTTCAGGTTGTAGATATTCTGCTTTGGGTTGCTGCTAGAGCTATGAAGTTCTTTCATATCTTTTGGAGTAGTCGTCGTCATTTGTAGTAGTCTATATAATTGTATAGGAAGATATGTATTCATGTATATTATATACGTTAATGTACTTGTATATGTAACTTCTTGAGTCGACTGTGGTAGTTGTATCATATGTACCGTGTCAAATGTATTGTAACTGACATCAGTTATTCTATATATGAGACTTTCTGTTTTATTTGTGTTCCGCATTATATTATCTGTGTGATATTTTATATTTACTGTTCTAAACTATTACGAACCATCGTAGTTCGTTTTATACTGGAATTGGGGTATGTCGATGGGAGAAAATAAATCAGAGATGAAAAATGAAAGAAAATATATTTAAATACCACTCCCATTGAGATAACCAATACTAGTATAAGGCCTAACTATTGATGGTCGCTCCTCAACAGCCTTATTCTCCGTGCTAGTTGACAGCACTACATCGTAGTGTTCTTGGCTAGCGTGGGTATAGAGGTGGGGCGTCACACTACCCGCCATCCAAATTTCTCCACATAATCACCTTTATCCCCTTCTTTCTTTTGTTTAGCCAACATGCATTTAACAGCTCTTGTAGTTATGTGTTATATGATGTGACATTTGCTTTTTCTTATTTCAATTTTGTTTACACTTTTAATAAAATGCCATATCTCCTTCCTTTTCCCTTAAGTAAATAAATATATGCCACTTATTTTTATTAACCATACTTAAGTTATTTAGTAAATATAGGTGTATATGTTAACTATAAATGTACACAACGTTTCCGACACCTTTTAGACATCGAAAAGTCCAAAATTCGTGAAAACGATTTTCGATCATATTTTCTATTTTTCTTTGAACTAGTTATTTTTGTAAACAAATTTTGAAAATCATTTTCCGATCACTAGTTATTATTTAAAAGAGTTTTATTTGTGTTATAATATTAATTATCTAATAAAAAATATATTAAATATTAAGAGTTAAAAGTGATTAAATTACGGGTCGTTACATTCTCCTTCCATTGGAAAAAAACTTTAGGATCGACCCCTGGCAAAGGCGAAGGAACAACGCCAGACTTCAATACATCGTCATGAGCCAAAGTCACAAAAGGATTATCCTTTGTACTAATTATCTTAGCGGCCTAAAGAGACAAATTTTCAACTTTGTCATTCAAAACCTTAATTTATCTTTATATAACGCCTTACATACACCTTAAGCATCTTTTAGCTGTCCCTCCAGTTCTGAAATTTGAATTAGAGCATACATGAGCTTCTTCCCCAAGTCATCTACCTTCGTACTTTGTTTAGTGGTGTAAGGCTGATAATCAAGGAAATTTAGATAAGAATTTAAAAGAAAATGCAATCAAGCTAAAGATCACAGAATTACTTATACTCATTACAAAAGAATGTTTCCTTAAGATGTGTTCCCACAAAAGTATGGATCCTAAATATTGCACTGACCATGAAACACCTAATCTAAGGCATGCTATTAAAGTCGGGTCTATTCTGACATGAAAGGCCTTCCTTGGATCATAATTAGCACCTGTCCATAGGTCTATTGGGTCATTCGTAGTCACTATGAAACCTTTTTATTATAAAGCAAGTTCAACTCAAGCATAGAGTAAAAATAATTGAAAACATCTACGACTCATTGTCAACAAATTTGACGGTTCATTAGATTCAAAGGCCCTGGTAGACTCAGGAGGAGACCCATGAAGATTAACCTAGTTGGGGCTAATGAGAGTTTATTTAAAGTAAATCAAATTACACAAAGCTAAGTCTAAAAAAAAAGTCACATAAAGACCAATTTTATATATGAAGAATGTAATTAATTCACATACAAAATTAATAATAAAATATAGCATTCGCTTCTTAGTTAGATTACTAAGCCAAAGCCTAAACTACTCCGAGGACTATCGGGTGGGAAGGGACTACCCTTAAAGGTATATTGGCCTCGTCGTAGTAAAAAATCACAACGAGATTCTTTCTATTTAACTATTTTTTCAATTTTAGAAAGCAGCCATTGAGTTTTCCCTTTAAGTTACATGAACGATTCATCCAACTCTTTTTGTTGCTTTCGAATAGCCCCCGCACTAAGACCAAGTTGATTTACGATCTATGTTTGGAGTTTCTCCATACTTCTCTTCTTGAGTTTAGTAAATATTACTTCCTTATAAGATTATAAAGAATAATGGAATGAAAATAACATTGTCATTCATAGCATAGTAATGGGACAACAAAGCAAATTAAAGAAAGTAACCACAACAAAATTTGAAAAAAAAGTATTTTCATTATATAAGAAATAATGAGGTCATATTACAAGAGTTTTGGTAATTACTTGAACATGAGAAGTTGAGGTGGCCTCAGCCTACTTAGACCCGACATTCTCTTCGTCTTATCACAAAGAAGCACCATGGGAAGTGTTTGCACCAAAAATTGGCACAATCACCCAATATATATTCTATAGAGGAATAATGAAGAATATTAAATGTGAACAGAGATAATATGGCAATAAAGTAATAAGAATTAAGCAAATAACAGAGACACAACAATTTATAGTGGTTCAGTGTTGTTTTTTCTACGTCCACTTTGAAGAGATAGCTTTATTAATCACTTTGCAAACCAAGTACAATAGAGATCGGATGAAAATCCTTTGTTACAAAAGAGTACAAAGCAACAAGCAGCGTAAAGATCCAAAAAATGAACAATCAAGTCTATAATTGTACAGGAAGATGACAAAATTTATCCTTGAAAATTCGGCAGAAGGATCCCTAAAACTATAGGGGACCACATGAGGGATTGCATGGCCCAAATCCCAAGAAATAGGGATCAAGGCCAATCCCAATTTTGAAGGATTTTGGGGGTACAATCCTTATAGCAGCTTCTCCATATTGTATTATGCTTAGCCTATAAGTTTCATGCAAATTGGATTAGTAGAACTTGAGTTATTGATCAATCTTGGTTGCAATATGTTGTGTAGCTTGATTCTGGTTGACCCCTCTAGAGGGAAGAGGACTGATCCCTCTTACTTGCTCCTTTAGAGGTGCGATCCCTACGTGTGCTTCCTAGGGTCCCTGCATCTTGTTCTCAAATTTTCATATGCATTGAACTTTCGAATGTTGAGATGTCGATTGTTTTCCATTGATTTGCACTTGTTTGGCTAAAGTAATCCAATCCCTTTGGCAGAGAGGGACCTTAGCCGATTCCTTTTCTAGATTAAATTATATTCCATACTATAAACATTCTGTATAGCATACCTCTCAATTCCATTTGATCAAGGCTTCATATTATCATCTGTACTTGATTTTTGGATCCCACAATCATCGCTTTAGCTTACTGGCATTCATGACAGTCGGGTCTAACTTGTCCAATCAGTTCAGATATTGTTTGCGCCAAAAATGGTCACAAATCCCCGAAGTAGTGAAAGCACCAGTGTTTACACACAAATCTTCAATATTTAAACACAGATCTTAGATCCAGATAATATAAAGAATAAAAAGAAGAAATAACAAAATTAAAACGAAAGAAAACAAGAGAAGACATAAGATTTATAGTGGTTCAGATATCTCCGGCCTACGTCCACATAGATCTTTTTATTTCCTTTGTGTTATGATTACAATTACAAATCCTTTGAATAACCAAAATGGCAGTGTTTTTCCTTGAAAAGAAGAAGGTCCCTCCTTTAGTTGCCATAGAGTTGCTATTTAAAGGATTAGATTTGGAAATATCTTCCCCAAAAACTCAAAATACCCTTTCTCATGCATAGGTGGGCCCACATGATCGATCCAGAGTGGTCTGGGATCGATCTTAGATCGATTCATGTTACGTTCATATCGATCCAAATTGGCCCCAATTGAGTTGAGATGGATCATGGAGGTCCTTGTGGTTGTAAGTAAGCTCATGTGAAAATTTCATAGCATTTGGACTTGTAGTTTTTGAGTTATGATCGATCCAATATTCGATTTGCAGTATAGCTGGTGGTTGCATATCGATTCATGTGTATCGATCGATTTCGTATCGATCACATGTCTTGAGCATTATGTGGAGATCTGAGTTTCATGCTAGTAGACCGCTTCCCTTGGTCTGACTACTTCCTTTGTATCCGTCTTAGGTTGCCTTCTTCATATCGATGCTTGCATCCTGCCTTCGTATCGATGCCAAAGTCCTTGCTTCGTATCCATCCGAGATCATGCCCTTCGTATCCATTCCCTTCCCCTTTCTTCGTATCGATCCCAAGCGTTCTGGTTTGTATCGTTCAGGATCAATGCACACTGTGATCAAATCAAAGCAAGGTGCTAAGTATGTTGTATCCATACCCATCTCGATCGATATGAAAGCGAGCATCGATCCGTAAGTACACTCTCCACATCCATTTCGATTGATACAAAGGCATCGATTCGAACCGATTTTCCTTGAATATTGATCCATCTATAACTTGAGCATATGAAATTCGTTTGACCTGAAATTTGAAATGTAGCCTCACCGAGCCTTGTTTATCATTCCCAATCTATCCCACCTTAATTGGAGCTTGGTCCAATTTTGATGGCATCGATCATAGCCTTGTTTTCAATCGATCTCTAATCTTGATATCCATCCTTTTTAGCCAATTTGTTGATATCTCGACCTTGTCCAAAAGGCGGGGTAACATTTGCCCCTGAAAACATACCTTGCAATAGAAAGGCATGTTTTGAATAGCTTTAAATCCAACATCTAAATTCCATATTCCTTCCATAGCCGTATTACCCGATCCATGATCCAACCCTTTACCAAGCCATTCTATCCAAGTGCCATAGCCATATCCTTATCCAAACATATCACTGCTTTGAGTCGATATCCAAATCCAAGACTGTTGTGAGGAACCGGTTCTTCGACTTCCGAAAACCGACATCAATACGTCCACTGTATCAACTGTCGAGCAATCGAAGGCCGGAAAACTGAACCCTTAGGGTTTAAGAAAAAGAAAGAGGTAGAAGAAGAGAGAAAAGGGTAGAGCAGAACAGAATGAAACAACATAACAATATCAGAATCTCACAATCGCAGCGGAACAACATATAATAGGTAAATGAATAATCTTTAAAACAAAGAACTATATCAGTCGGAAAAGAAATACTTTATACTAGTGGATACACCATGCCATCCCAGCTTGCCTCCAACAACTCCTGAATTCCAGAATATCCTGATAAACCTGACTCTTGACTGCCCGTGTGGAAATTGGTGGGCACCCAGAGTTTAGGAAGGAAAACAATAAACTCCGAGTCAGTCATGGGACTGGTGTGAGAACTTAATACAGTTATCCTTTAAAAACAAAATAAAAGAATATTTTTAAAGTCAATTTGCAATGCTTTTAAAAATGAAACTACCATAAGGCCTCCCGGCACACACACAATGCAAACACAGACTTGGGGGAGATTTCTCCTTATGATAGTCAAAGATGCTTACTACGTAAAATCAAATCATTTTTTGATATTATTATTAGTGCATAGTGTAGAAAACATTTCGAAAGTAGAATATAAATCTTAGCCAACATAGGTACCAGTATATTATGCCTACTATAGCTACCATATTAGATGGCAGGTTCTACAACTAAAACCGTACAAGATCGTATTGTTTCTTTGGATTTCCAACAAATGGTCAAGCCAAGGAACTTCCCATTGCCACATTACCAATTTAGGAATGTATCACTAGTAACCATCAACTACATAACCTCTAAGGGTGTTAAGATAAGAGAATAAATTCTCCGCCACCAACGTAAACATATTTGATAGAAACCAGCTTTACATCTCAAATTGTAATGTCAGACACACATCCATACAAGTCCGTTCCAGGATCGAACGGAACCGAAGGCTCTTACAAAGAAGTCCTTGCAATCCGGATATTCACTAATCACAACTGGACTTCCTTTATTAATCAAATTCAATTTATATATCTCAAATATATACCAAAAGTCCATATTATAAGTTAAATACTTATAATTCATTTATTTACAAAATCGTTCTTTTTAAAACTTCTATTACTTATAAGATCCATTTATATTTTATAACTGCTCTTGGCTCTAAGCCAAATCCGGGGCCACTCCGGATTCATAGCCAATCCACAGCCATTCAAATCCGAAATCCAAATCCGTAACCTCTCCGAGTTCTTGCCGAGCATAGTCCATACTCGACAACTCGTGTGCCAAATCCTGCGTAATAAATCCTGGCCTTAGTCCTAGGCCAAACTTGGTCATCCTGGATCCTTGTCGAGCATAGTCCATACTCGATGACCTAAAGTACCAAATAACAAATCCTATTTATAAATCATAGTTTAAATCCTAGCCGACCTTGGTCACTTTGGACCCTAACCGAGCATAATCCATACTCAACGACTCGAATAAGTCGATTCGCCACGTTCGGATGAAGCGACCTACCCCTTGTCAGACATAATCCATACCTGATGACTTTCTACCTGAAAAAATAAAATCTAATCCAAAATTCGAATCAAACCATAAAATCAGAAATCTATATTGAAAATCCAAACCAAGATCCAAACTAAAAAACAAGCATCCAAACCAAAACCCATACCAGAGAATTAACAAAACCAAGAGCCTAAACCAGACTCCAAAACCAAATCAGAAAAAAGAAAATGTCCAAACCAAAAAGAAAAACAGATTGCACAAACCATAACATCGCGGTTTATCATCATCTCAGGGCATGCCTAGGGTTATCTCCATCCCGTTAGGTAAGTAATTGACTTAGCCATCTACCGAGAGTTTGCTACTTATTCTATACCAACCTGATTAGTTGATGACCAACCGACCATCATTCCTAGGCCTCGTGCCATCATCATTTGAGGTAGGTGGTGGCTGCTCTTGTTCCACCACCGCATTCCAAGTCCCGACATATTGGCACAACCTACCATTTCTTATGTGCTCCTCGGTTATATCCTTTAGATGCCTACAGCTATTAGTATCATGCCCATCCAGGTCATAAAAGAGACATTGCCTTCCCGATGCCCTCGCTTTCCGAGGGTTCCCTCCTTTCTAGCCTTTGATAAGGAAGGCGATCTCGAGTTTCCATGTATATCCGTTCCAATACCTCATTCAGTCCTATGTAAGTGGAGAATTTTGGTTCTCCCCAGCGCTTTCTTGCCTTGCCAGAATCATCATCCGACTTCCTCTTCCCTTTATGCCTATCCTTACCCGAGATTTTACCAAATGGTCCTCCATCCTTAGTCATGTTTACTTCCTTTAATTTCATATCCAAACTTGAATTCTCTTGTCAAAGAAACCTCTCTGCTTCATGACATAATTCCTTGAGATCCATTGGTGGATACCGTATCAATGATATTTTGAAATCCGAGTTTTCCCTGACTCCTGACGTCGCCGCCATTAGAACCATTGATGGATATGGTCAATCCACTGAAGCAACTACCGCATTAAACCGGGTTAAGAAAGGTCCTGAGCGATCCTCTTATCCTCTTTTTTACTTACGTCAGTGTCATCACATTCTTTGGCCTCTTGTTATGAACCCGGAACTGCTTTAAAAACCAATCCACCAATTCTGTCCATGTCCTAATAGATCTATTTTCCAACTGCCTGAACTACATAACAACTATATCCGTCAAGTATAGGTGAAACATTGGGCCATAACTTCCTCCAATGCCCCAGTACTTCCGTATGTCTTGTATACCTTATTAAATGATTTGTGGAATCCATCTTACCGTTGTATACCTCTAGAGTAGGCAGCTTGAACTCTGGTGGGTTCCTAGCCATCTTGATTTTACAGATAAATGGACTTCTGTTTAATCCTTCCAAATCTCCGCTTGTCAGGCCTCCGTGCATGGTTCGCCTAATAATTTCTTCCAATCCAGCGTTGTTCACCAAGGTTGCCTCCCGTCTCCATTTCCTAACTGCTCCCAAGTCCTTAAAGGAATTCTGGTACATACTCCTCATTACGTATTCCTGCGTTCCTGTCGGCACCATGCTGTGTAGTATCACCTGGTATTCCTCCATGAATTTGTTTGGCATTACATGGTGGTGTGCCCCCAAGTCTAGGTCCATCAGCTGTTTGCTAATTAAGGGCGGTCCTTTACTGAACCACTCTATCTAGTTGCCTATTGAGTTCCTCTGATCCAACTCCATGGATCTGAGCTCCTACAACTCCTACTGTTTTTGCCTGTGTGAACTGTCTGAGAAGGTTCTACAACATCTTCTCCTGCCTTTTCATCAACTTCTCCTACATGAAATCCATCATAGTCTGCATCTCATCCCTGGTGATGTAGATGGATGCTTGATCTGCTCCAGCTCCGGAGGAAGCCTCTAGACTTCCCTCTTGATGGCCCTTTTCTGGTAAAGTCCTTCTAACCGATTTCCTAACCATAGCTTCAGATCCAATCCTTTAGCTTTCCAAATCTGAACTCCAAATCCGATGTTGTGGGTGCTAGTGTTCTCAATGAAAGTACCAAAGTGTTTGCATAAAAAATGGCCATAAACCCCAGAAGTAGTGAAAGCACCAGTGTTTATGCACAAACCCTCAATATTCAAACACAGATTTCAGATCCAGATAATATAGAGAATAAAAATGAAGAAATAATAGAATTAAAATGGAAAAAACAAGAGAAGACACAAGATTTATAGTAGTTCGGCTATCTCCGGCCTACATCCACTTAGAATTGATCCTTTTATTTCCTTTATGTTATGATTACAGTTACAAATCCTTTGAATAACCAAAATGGTAGAATTTTGCCTAGAAAAGAAGAAGATCCTTATTTAGTTGCCATGGAGTTGCTATTTATAGGAGTAGATCTGGAAATATCTACCCCAAAACTCAGAATACCCTTTCTCACATGTAGGTAGGCCCACATGATTGATCCAGAGTGGTTTGAGATCGATCTTAGATCGATGTGTGTTACATTCGTATCGGTCCAAATTGGCCCCAATTTAGTTGGGATCGATCATGGTGCTCCTTGAGGTTGTAAGCAAGCTCCTATAAAAATTTCATAGCATTTGGACTTGTGGTTTTTGAGTTATGATCGATCCAAGATTGGATTTGCAGTCTGGCTAATGGTTGCATATCGATCCATGCCTATAAATCGATTTTGTATTAATGACATGTCTTAAGCATTGTATGGAGTTCCGAGTTTCATGCTTGTAGACCGCTTCCTTTAGTCTGACTACTTCCTTCATATACGTCTTAGGTTGCCCTCTTCATATCGATGCATGCATCTTGTCTTCGTATCGATGCCAAAGTCCTTGCTTCGTATTTATCTAAGGCCATGCCCTTCGTATCCATTCTATGCCGCTTTCTTCGTATCTATCCCAAGCCTTCTAGTTCGTATCGACCAAAATCGATACATACTATGGTCGATTTGAAGCAAGGTGCTAAGTGTGTTGTATCCATACCCATCTCGATCGATATGAAAGTAAGCATCGATCTAAAGTACACTCTCCACATCCATTTCGATCGATACGAAGGCATCAATTTGAACTAATTTTCCATGAATATTAATCTATCCCTAACTTGAGCATATGAACTCCGTTTGATCTGAAATTTGAAATGTAGCCTCACCGAGTCTTGTTTATCATTCCCAATCGATTCCACCTTGATCGGAGCTTCGTCCAATTTTGATGGTATTGATCATAGCCTTGTTTCTAGTGAGTCTCCAATCCTGATATCCATCCTTTTTAGCCAATTTATTGATATCCCGGCCTTGTCCAAAAGGCGGGGTAACAGATATTGCCAGGTCAAAATGCTAGATAACACTTGCCCACTAAAGTACATCTTATGTTGAATATGACATGCTTTGAATCGAAGCAAGTTAGAGTTGCCGGAAAGAAATCCATCTAGTTTTCTAAATAGTCACTACCCTTTTGTCAAATTATTTTCCTAAAGTGCCGTATCTCTCTTTGATCGTCATGACGTTTGGCTGATTTCTAATAGTATAAATTCAGGATTATATTCCGTTAGTTGCTACCTATGTCTGGTTCTACGAGATTAGTAACCATTGGCTATCTGATCCAGTCTCGACCCTGAAAGCTTCAGGTTTGAATTCAATTTCTGTCAATGCAAAAATTTAATTTTTAGAATATACACATTCACGTTTAGGTGCACGTTCTTTTCATTTGCTCTCAGATGTGTTGTATGCTAATGGGTCATTGTCAATTTCCATCGAATTAAATGCAATTTCATTGCCTTTTTTATTTATTTACTTCATATATTTTTTATGCACATGTTGGCATGCATGTAGGGGTCATATCCTATATCTTTCTTTCCTTCTTTTATCCTTTTTTATATTGATAGGCTCGGAAGGATCCTTCTTGGGTAAGGATCGTACCCGATCCTTCTCAACATTGAGGATTTAATGTTTTCAGCTTCGTAGAGAAGCTAAAGCAGGCCGATTCCTTAAACCTTGTATATAAACAAACATTTACCCCTCCATCCTTCACTTTAGTTCATTTCTACATCTGAACCCTCCTTCCCATATCACCTTACTTCAGAAATTAGTGAAGCCGAACCCTTCCCCCTCCCTTCCTTCTTTAATTTTGAACCAAAATCCATCGTAACGCTTTATACTTTTATAAATATGATCCCTCTTCCCTTCAATTTCGATCATCTCCAAACCATTCATCATTGCCACTGTCTTTCCATACATCACTGTCGATTTATGTACAGAGGTAGTTTTATGGTTTGCATTTGATTTCGATTCATGATGAGATAATGGGTTTGGTCATGCCATTGGTTGAATTAGGTGAAGAAGAGGATATCGATGGTGAAGTTGGGTTCGATGAGGTGTCAGAAGAGGAAAAGGGATGGAGCGAAGCATGAAGGAAGTTAAGGGATAGGCCGAGATGGAGTTTGGAGGGATAGGTCGCTGACGTATGTGAGGAGAGGGATCGGTCTTGTGTGTTGAGTGTGAGAATGTTTAAGTAAAGGGATTGGTGCATAAGCAAGTCATAGGGATCGGTTATTAGAGTTTGAGAAGGGATCGGTAATGGAGTGCTCGGCCAAGGGATCGATTATTGATATCTTTGAGTAAGGAGGGATCAGTGGTGTTAGAGAATGGAGGGATCAATCATAGGCTTTATTAGAGAGATCAGCTGTAGGCTTCTTGAAAGGGATCAGTTGACTTAAGATAAAAGGATCGACTATGGGACTTAGCCGATTCTAAGCCTATGAATTTATCTTGAACACTTGAGCAAACCAATCCATATTAACTTGCATGAACAGTCAAAACCAATAACGTCTTAAAGAACTTGAACGTATGACTATAACAGACAGCATGACTTGTATGTCCACCTTCGAACTTGAAATTGAACGATTATGTTCACAGGTCTTGAATTTGAATTAAAAATTAACATATGGACATCAATAATGAGCTTTATACTTTAATAAGTCGATGGTTGATCCTGAAGCTTACACAACTAATTAATGCAAATGCCAGTTGAGACAATCAGCGATGACAGTCATTCTGCTCGAAATCCAAAGACTCATCACTTCTTTCGCTTTCAATTTGGAACTGTTTATCTCTACACTACACAACACTGCACCATACTGGTTTACATTTAGCACGGGGAGATAGGTAAATTTTTTTAATCTTGATTATCTACTGAGTAGTTGATATGGGCTCTAGACTTTCAGGGTATTTAGCCGCAATATCTTCTGGACAACCTTCACAACATAGTTTCCTATGTGCCGAGTCAAGTTCTGTGATTGTATCTGGTATACTTTCTCCTGAACATCAAATTGATAAATCGAAGAGCTTCGGTCCATTGATTGACCTTTTCCTAATGTTCCTTTCCTTCCAACAGAAGAGATAAATCCTTCCCTTGACACTATAGAGGGTTCTATATTTCTGGATAACCCAATGGATTCCTAAGCCTCCAGAATTTATGAGACCAATCTTCATAAGTTGTGCTCTAAACATAGGATCCCATTTAGAGATGTTCTAGTCCCTTTAGTGAATGACAGGGTTCGCTTATCCCCGAAGGGCTATACAACATGTAATAAATTTATGTGTTGGGCTGTTTGTGTGCCGTATTTTAATTCATTTATACGGGGTATGCTAAATTATCTAGGAATAGCTCTTGCTCAGCTGCATCCAAACAACTAAGCTTTACTTCATGGCACTTTGTTGCTATTTATGAATGTTATGTTCCTCCCCCCATCTCCTGAAGACATTAGTTCATTTACAATTTCAAGTGATGGATGAGAAGCCTTTCTTATACTTTCCTTGAGCCCATGCCCAACCGTCATGTTCTGACCACTGCTTGGAACAAGCTCATCTTTAAACATGAATTATTCTATGTTTGTTGTTCGTCCGGCTTCACGAGGCGACGTTTGGAAGGACGTAAATGTTGCCTTCACTCTTTTTTTTGATTCATAAGCCTAAGTCGTATCATGAATTAATAATACTTTAAAAATCTACAAATGTCCATCCAAGAACTAAAGGTGATAATTATTCAGGGGTTGTTTCCGCAATCTGGGCCACCCAGTTGCGGAAAGGGACATCAGTCCCTTGTAATCGATGAGTAGTTATCCCTTTTTAGGCTGTTAGAACGCAGCATCAGACTTTGGGAAGTGTTGCACTACGAAGGAATATTACAAAACAAGAAGGCGACACTAATAGCCTAATCGTAGCCCAGTCATGGAAGCTCAGGACGATGCTAAAGAAGGTGAAATTAGAGGTGATAAAACCAATAAGCCTGACAATAGTGATGTAGGTCTGGGCAATGTGCCTGTGGTTGAATATCATAAGGCATGCAATCTCTTGCGTTGATAAGAAAAGGAAAAAAACTAGCATACAAACTTCATAGGAGAAAAACTGCTAAAAAGTCCTAGTTCATTGTTACCTCTATTCAAGAAGAGTCTTCCTCTTAGCCTTTATAATGTTTGATGAAAGGATTCTCAAGTCTTCCGATCCCTAATGATATCATGACCTTTGACTTTCCCAACATTAGTGTTGGAGGGCTTAATTCTCCCACTAGGACTGGTGATGACATTCCTCCTACTAGCAAAGGGGAAATCACTCCTATGAGCAAGGCCATAGTAATTGGTCCATCGGGGGAACACTAGGACACCCTTTATCACACGCACTTCATTGTACGATTTTTGTCTATCTTTTATTTTGTAGTTACTTGGTTTGCAGGTGCTATGTCTCATTCTCTTACCTTTGATCACTTAAGGGGCTCCTCAACATAGTATGGATCCAGTTATGGTCCAGACTTGGGCGTGCGTCAAGAAAGGGATGACAGCTGGGAAAGAAGTCATACTTAAGGGAGTGCTTAGTCCAAATCTCAATCATCCCATTAGGAAGTTCAGCCCGATCATCCTATACATAGCTGCAATCAGACCTTTTCTCATGTTCCCTAAACTGCAGAAAGAGAAAGATACTCTAGCCTGCCGCATTGAGGAACTGGAAGAGTTTCTTAAGAAAGAGAAGGTAGAAACTTGAGGCTTAAGAGGAGTCTCAAAAGTATTGTTAAGAGGCCATCAAGGTTTGGGATAAACTTGACGAGAAGCTTGCTCAAATCGAAGCCCTCAAGGAAGTAGCGAAGGAAGCTGGTCGTAATGAAGTTAGAGAGAAAATTGAGGCCCACTTGGAGGACACTAAAGATCCCTACCGCATGAAATTAATGACATGTTCGATCCTTTGATTGTTGAATACAATTCCTTAGTCCTAATCCATTGTGAATTAAGTTTTTTTAGAGAGGTGTTCCTTGAATCGCTTTTTAAGGCTTGGGAATATATCGTTGAAATTAGAAAGAAACCCTTGGTGAAGCTAATTTGGATGAGGAGAAATTGGTATAAGAGATCCTTCATGGGAATGAACCTTTAGATCCTGTCGCTTCAAAGCTCCGATACTTTGATAATTTGGCACTCTCTGGCAGTGGAAAAGACATCACTAAAGATTCAGAGTTTGATCCTAAAGGTTTCCCATTACTACAACCAGCCGATGCATCAGCTTTACTTGGCTCAAGACAAGATTCGAGCTATGATTCGGATAAACCTGGTTATAAATCAAAGGTGCTGAACGCTATTCAAGAAGGGAGCGCTCCAACCACAATTGAAAGTCAGCCGGACACAGATATCACGCTTTACTCTCCATTATTCAAGTGGTTCCATTCTTCATGCCTTATAGTTCTGGGTTATTTGCTTGTTGCCATGAATCACAGGTGTTCTTGCTTCTAATAAAACTCCGGGAAGCAGGGCCGCTATGGATCAACAATGGACACTCACTAAAGTTCCCACGTCTATCGACATTCCAGGGCCCGATGCTAAAGTTATTGGAGTTCTTGTCGACGAAAAGGCTAAAAATCAGCTGTTGTCAGATTATTTAATGATGTCATGATCACGGGTGCCTCCGAACACACTAATGAGCTTAACTTGAAATAGCACGTCAAGAGGTAGGAGTCATTGAAGAAAAGCCGAACCCATTGATGTGGATGTCGATAATCCAAATCTAGTCCCATTACAAGTCATTCCACTCTTTGGGTCGGTTCCTAGAGAACTCCCTCCAACCCCTGAAAGCTCTCCAGCCAAGGGTGGTGAAGGATCGAAGAGAGGGATAGGCAGAGGCTTGGGTGGGTCCACTCCCAAGAAGTCCAAAAAGGAGAAGAGGCAAAAGAAGTAGTCTTCACTTCGGCTTAGTTTGTATACAGCTTTTGTAGCTGTTTTCTTTTTGTTGGTCGTGTTCGTGCTGGTACGAACCCTGCTTTTGGATAAACTTGTACTACGTTTTCAAGTTTAATGTACAAATAAAAGTCCTTTGTTTTCTGTTGAACTCTTATATGAATTTTTTTGAGCAGTCGAGCTATTACTTTTCCACTCAATGTAAGTAATTTGTTGCTCATTGATTCAAATAATCATCCTTTAATTTTTTACTCAAAGCATCCATGTGGTCTTGGCCTCAAGTTGTACCAAACAGTAAGCTTAAGCCCTAGAGTTACGTCACTGGATTTAGCAGTTTAAGTGATTACACTCCTACCCCCTGTCTTGAGTTAGCGAAGTTAGATAATGGATGGTAGAATTCCATCCTTAGTGAGTTATACTCCTTCTGTCAGTTTCAGGTCGGGGTTTATGGAATAGTGAGTGCTCGAACCGCACTCATCCATTTGTTTATACTCATATCTGCACGTTATAAGAGTTAGTTGGTGAGTGATCGGATCGCACCCAGTTTGTACTTATACTCTAGTCCACACTCTAGGGACTTAGAGTTATTTCGAAAACTAGTGGGACCGTACTTTCCTTAATTAATTGATTTTCCCCCAAGTCTGGGGTTTGACTTAGCGAGCAATCGATCATGTCAGTGTAGGTTCGATTTCACCCTAGAGAAGGGGGTGAATAGGGTGATACTATTAATTATAAAAATTTAATGTGAAAATATATAAAATAATTGTAGCACTGATAACAATAGAATAATAGCAGCACAGATAATAGCAGAATATAAAAAGTAGAAATAGAACAACACAGATTTACCTAGCTTCGACAAAACCCTGCCTACGTGCTGCCCCCAAGGTTTCTACTTGAAATTTAGTAGTCAGACGCTTACATACGTAAACTCGCGACACCAGCTATTGACTAACCAAACTATAATCTCAAAACACTGCTACAACTCAACCACAGAGTTACGAATTATCGAACTACACCACCGTAGTTCGTAACCTAGTCACACGGCTAGAAAATTACAAACGATTAAAAGAAAAATTACAAATAAAAAACAATTTTAAAACATAAAGCCCTATAATATACTAAGCCCATTAAAGGAAAAAAACGCCGGCCTAATATGTTAAGTGATAAGAAATTATCCCCCTTTTTCTTTTATACTATCAGCCGTATTTTCGTGGCTGCCTCCTC
This sequence comes from Allium cepa, assembly GCA_030765085.1. Lineage (NCBI taxonomy): Eukaryota > Viridiplantae > Streptophyta > Magnoliopsida > Asparagales > Amaryllidaceae > Allium > Allium cepa. The sequence continues at coordinate 451,753,755 of CM060931.1, forward strand.
GTTCCTCTTCATTCTTTTTGTTTTGACAAGTTAGGGTTTCATGGGAAATTGAAGTCGGCACTTTCTGTTGATCAATCGAAATGATTCTTGTGCTTGCTTTGGCGATCAACTGTCTCTTTGATTTGCGAACGGCAGCTTTGATTAAGATGATTCGATTGTTAAAATGGCATGCGATTTTTCCCTTTTTTGATATTTGATAATACTCGACTTTGATTCGAGTTCAAGTTTGATGCTTTTCTCTGTGATATTGCTTGAACTTGAATAATTTTTAGCCGATGATGAGTGGGTTTAAATAGGGACCGATTCCCTTTATTTTTTTCGAATAATTTATTCAAATTCGTCTGATAATTTTAGTTCGGCCATTTGATTATGCTTGAATGCTTGAGATTTCTCTAACTTGTTCAATTTATATATGATTCTTTGCTTGATTATCATGGCTTCGATTTTGGCTTGTTCGATTTTTTGACCACCATGGCTTTGAAGTTTGGATTATGTTTTGTTCTTTTCTCCATTGACTTCGGCCACTTTGATTGGTGAAAATTTGACTTTGACTTCGTTCACTCACTTATTGCTTCATGTGAATTTACTGTTGAGGCTACTGGTTATTGCACTCATGTCCATTATATATGTATATTAGTCTGCCTTTGATTCTCTTGGCTTTGTTATTTTGAAACCCCCTGCGACAATTGAGTTGCTGTTTGTTTCAATATGCATTGTTCTGTAGTTTGACCATTTATTTGCTATTGCCTCTGGTTTCACTGCACATATATGTTCGCGCATGTATATATTCATGTTATACTACTCTATACTTCGGTCCATTGATGATGATGATGATGTTACATGTTGTACTATATATATGTTGTTTGTTGTGAATAGACTTGTTTATGTGCATGCTTGAACCTTCATTGATCTGTACACCTGTTATTGCTTGATGAACTCTAGCAGTGCTTGAGTCTTATTCATGTCTTCACTATGTATGTATGAGCATGTTGAACTATTGTTGATTTGGAACTTCATTTTGATGTTGTTGCCACTGCTTATTAATCCGAGTACAGTCGTTATCTAGTTCATGATGTCTTTGTGCACTAGAGCCTATCTGGAGCAGTTCTGAACTATATACATATGCATATATATATATATATGTATGTATGTATGTATATGTGTGTGTGTGTGTATGTATGCATGTGTATGTGTTGTTTTGGTCTCTGCTGGTCTAGTTCACTTTTACCTTTTGATCTAGTTCATTTTCTGTTGGTCTGGTTTGGAGCACTTGTTTGTTGGACTGGGTTCATAAACATATTGTAGTCTTCATTCATGTTTGATTGTCACTGACCTTCAAGTGCTATGGTTACATTTGTTTGTGGAGTCTGGTTGTATATGACTTGCTCCATTAGTGCTTGGCACTTGTAGTCTGTAGCTTGTGTGGCCTTCTTTAGGTGTTGTTCACCACTTTGTGTATTGATTCATTGTTGATTTTGTGATGAACTTAAATGCTGTTATTTGAATATCATTATTGAAGTCTGATTTCTGCTTCATTGTTCCTCTTGTACTTGACAGTTTTGTATTGCATTTGAGCTAAATCCAGCTTATAGCTCGATCTGGACCTTATGCTCATTTCATGACTTTATTTTTATTGCACTTGAGTTGAACCAAGGTTTGGGTTGGGTTTGACCTTGCGCTCATCTGTCCCTGTAATTTTATCAAGTGTACATTGGTGTGCACAACCTTATAGCATGTACAGTGATACACTGTGCAGGTCACAGGTTATTCGTGTATGATGAATTCAAAATTAAATGATAACGAACAACTCAAATAACTGAGGCAAATACTATTTTTAAAACACGTTTTATTTTACACTACACAAATATTTCTTTTTCAGTTTTACTGTGCCAGTGTTTATTATGCAGATAATTTAGATGCTGGATAAAAATCTGAAATAGAGTTAAAGATAAATACAAGTGAATGAGTGATATGTAGTGAGGTGCACATTGTAAATTGAAAATTGTGATGTAATCGAAATTGTATCGTAATTTGAAATGTTGTATATTATATAGTGAGAGTACAAATTTGTACTATTCAGAATTATAATAAAATATCTGTTTCAATTTAAATTCCATGTTATTTATTTTATTCAGCAAATATTTATTTAATTATGTGAAAATAAAATAGTACAATAACAAATACATTTAAATGAATATATATATGTATATATGTTTATTATCATCAAACAAAAATCATATACTTGCATATTCAACAATCTCTCCCTTTTGATGATAACAAACATATATTTAAGATTTTGAATTTATTAAATGTACTTGATCATTCAGTTTGCTCCCCCTATTTGAATGCTCCCTCTCTACAACAAAGCTCCCCCTTTATATATCCATGAAAATAAAAAATATGAAAATGAACCTAGATTCAAATAGAAAATATTTGACCTTTACTTACTAAAATATTAATTTTTCTCTCCCCCTTTTGTTATCAACAAAGAGTAATAGTGTTAATAAAATAAAGGTATAGTGATAGACATTAATACAATATTAATACCCAATCGAGTATAAATATTAAATTTCAATAAAAAATCAAACAAAAATCATAAATACTCTATTCGGCGCATATTCCACTTTAGGGTGATAGGGGATGTCATCATATAACCATATAGTCGTGTCTATTTGTGGTATATTTATATCAGGAATTTGAATATCTATTGACCATACCGTTAGAACTTTCAAATGAGATTAGTAGTATTCACAATTTAAAAAAAAATGAATTTCAAGCATCTTCTTACCATGCATAACCACAATGACTTTTAAATGGGATTAGAATCAACATGTCTATTAAATAATCAATTTTGATATGTGTTCCATACATGCATAACCATGAGGATTTTTAAATGAGCATGAAAGCACATAATCAAAAATTCATAGTAATTCACCCATGCATAACCATAAGGACTTCTAAATGAGAGCGAATACTTTGGATATTTTTATTGCTAAAAAATATATAAAAAAATGAAACCCAAATAATTTCCCATTTAAAATACCACATATTGACATACTATATTGGATTTTGATGAGAGATGGTCATTAGAAATATGATAGAAATAGAGATGGTCATGGAATTTTTACCCATCAAAAGTTATTATAAATCTTGTTTAAATTTCTAAAGAAATTTACTAATTATACCATCCCAAGTTATAATATATGATTAATATCAACACTCATCACTATTTATCTTTTTGATTATCAGTAGGGAGTTAGATTAGTTCATGTAGTCATTTAAGATCAAAGCCAAAAATAATTATAAAATCAAATTCTTTAAAATTACTAATCTAAAACAAGGTCAACATAAACTATTTTCTGGAAGGGGTTTTATAAAAGAAAATGTCTGCTAATTGAGAATTTTTTGAAATGAAAAATATGTAGATATTTTCTTTGAAAATGTGGTGCAAGTAAAGAATGTCTCTACATAAAACACGTTCCACTAGTAATTTATCTATCAACTAGATTACCAATGTAATCTGCATCTGTTCCCCTTTAACTCAAGGTTATCATTTTCAAAAAATTAAAATGAGTGAAAATCAATTTTTTGTAAGGGGTTTTTGTGAAAATGTTTTCAAGTTGAAAATCAATTAAATAATTAAATTATTGCAAAAATGATTTCAACTTGAGATGATATAAGATACCACTTGTATTTGAGATATTCATAGTGATATATAGTGGTATAAAAAAAGTGTATTCCTCAACACTTGAATTTGTTTTGAAATTTTCAGCCCACCCATTTATATCAAGCACAAGTATATAATTGACCAAAAACACATATTCAAAAAAATTTGTCAAAGCCGGTTTTCATGACATTTCAAAGTGAATCAAAAGTCTGAGAAGTTGTAGCATTATCGATTAGCTTTCCAAAAACTTCAGGAATTTCACAAATCAAGGTTGAGATGATCAAGATATGCCAGAAATACTTCAACAAAGTCGATCAAAACATAATTAACAATATGTGAACAAAAATTGAGTTGAGAGATCATACCTCACTTTCCTTCTATTCTGTGATATTCAAATTGCGATGATCTCCATTAATCTTTATAGGCAAAGGAACATTTAAATTTTAGTTTATCAGTCACTTGGAACAACTCAAAATCTATCTCCATCAAAGTTGTTCCTTAGCCCACTTGTGTATTTAAATTTTGGAGAAGGCAAGTGGTCTAACAAAGGATGTAGGACTACTATTATTATCTATTGAACTCTTTAGTACCTAAATTTGTCTATACAACAAATCGTTATTATTTACAATTATACCCTTGGGAATCAAATCTATTTAAATTACAAATCATTTATATTCGTACTTTTGGAATCCATATTTGATTAACGGTTTTTTAGTTGTATAATTTCGACAATTATTCTTACTATGTCTAATATTTCCGCACTCTACACATTTGGGTATCACATATTTCCCCTTGATAGTATTATTGGTTATTTGTTCAAATTTTGACACATTTTCAAATCCAAGTTCTTTCCTTTTATTCACAAAGAGTTGATTTTCTAGGAGCACATTAAATGATTTTTCTCTAGGGAAAAAGTTTCGAGTAATCAACACAAGTTGGTTAACTTTGGATTGTAAAAGTTTATTTTCATTTATTAGCTTCAAACAACAACTAATGGTATTATCACTCATTTTGAAATTCTTCATTTTCAAGTCCATATTTTCATTTTTAGCTCTCTAATTTTAGTCTCAAATTCAAGCATCTCAGTTTCAAAGAGTTGGAGTTTTTTAAATTCGTTTTTTTTCCAAAATCCTTGATTTTTTCGATCTCCTTTTCAAACTCGTGATTTAATCGAATAATTTCAGATTTGCTCAAAATCACATTTTCTTTTTTAAGGGTTTTGAAATTTGCATTGATCTCATTTAATTTCTTTTCAAAAATCGCACATTTAGAGATTTCTGGTTCGTTAAACTATCCAACTCTTTTTGTAAAATATTATTTTTGTAAATCAACTCAGTTTTGTTTTTCTCTCGAATTAAAATTTCGTTTTCTAACTTTTAGAAGTTTTCATGAAGACGGGTAATTTTTTTTTCATGATTCAAAAACTTTTGCAATTAGAATTTTTATTTTTCTTAATATTTTTAAGCTCATTTTTCAAATCATTATTTTTTTAATGAAGTTTAGCTTGTTTCCTTTCTAACTTATTATTTTTTAACTCAAGAGCAATATTACTTTCAATTAATTTTTGGCACTAGAGAACTAAATCATTGATCGCACCTATCTCATCGGCTATTGAATCTTCATCACTACTACAATTTGCCAATCCTGTCAAGCACGTTTTTGAGTCGATTATGGGGGATCTCTCACGGTTGTTGACTTTTGCATCATATATTGCATCAAAAGTATTCCAGATTTCATGTGCATTTTCACAATAGGAGATACAGTTACAATTATCTTGATTAATATGAGAATATAGTATATGCATAGCAAGAGCATTAATCGAAGTAATTTTCTCATCTATTATATCACACCCACTTTCAATAATATCCCAACATTTAGAATTAACAGATTTTAAATTAAATTTCATTTTTAATTTCCAATTTAAAAAATTTGTTCCGTCAAAAATAAGGAATAATACTAGACCGACCCTCAGCAAAAACATTATTAAAAGAAGCTATTTTAAAAATTCAAATTTGTAAAATAAAAATTAGATTCTAAAAGATCAAATACTTAAAACAAAAATGGCTTTTGTTACTAGCTCTGATACCACTTGTAGGATCAATTTCACCCTAGAGGGAGGGGGTGAATATGGTGATACTATTAATTATAAAAATTTAATGTGGAAATATATAAAATAATCGCAGCACGTATAACAGCAGAATAATAGCAGCGCAGATAATAGCATAATATAGGAAGAAGAAATAGAACAACACAGATTTGCGCAGCTTCAACAAAACCCCGCCTACGTACTACCCTAAGGTTTCTACTAGAAATAAGTAGTCAGACACTTACACACGTAAACTCATGACACCCGCTATCGACTAACCTAACTCTACGCTCAAAACACTGCCACAACTCAACAACTGAGTTGCGAATTTTCGAACTACACCATCGTAGTTCGTAACCTAGTCACACGACTATAAAATTATAAATGATTAAAAGAAAAATTACAAACTAGAAAACAATTTTAAAACACAAAACCGTATAATATACTAAGCCCAATAGAGAAAGAAAACGTCGGCCCAATATGTTAAGTGATAATAAATTAACCCCGTTTTTTCTTTTAGATTATCGGTCGCATTTTCATGGCTGCCTCTTCATTCCTCTTTGCTCCTTTTTGCTCTGTCAAGTTAGTGTTTCGTAGGAAATTGAAGTCGCCGCTTTTTGTTGATCGCTCGAATCTTGTGCTTGCTTTGACGATCGATTGTCTCTTTGATTTGCAAACAGCTGCTTCCATTAAGTCGAGTTCGATTATTAAAATGGTATGCAATTTTCCCTTTTTCGATATTTGATAATACTTGACTTTGATTCGAATTCTAGATTGATGCTTTGCCCTGTAATATTGCTTGAACTCGAATAATTTTTAGCCGATGATGAGTGGGTTTAAATAAGGATCGATTCCCTTTATTTTTTTCTGAATATTTTATTCGAATTCGTCTGAATATTTTAGTTCGGCCATTTGATTATGCTTGAATTCTTGAGATTTCTCGGAATTGTCTAATTCGTATAATTCTTTGCTTGATTATCATAGATGAAAATTTTGGCATGTTCGATTTCTTGACCACCACGTCTTTGAATTCTGGATTATGTTTTTTTCTTTTCTCTGTTGACTTCGGCCACTTTGATTTGTGAAAATTTGACTTTGACTTCGTTCACTCACTTATAGGTTCATGTGAATTTTGCTGTTGAGGCTACTGGTAATTGCACTCATGTTCATTATATATGTATATTAGTCTGCCTTTGATTCTCTTGGCTTTGTTGTTTTGAAATCCCCTGCGATAATTGAACTGTTGTATGTTTCAATATGCATTGTTCTATAGTTTGATCATTTATTTGCTGTTGCCTCTGGTTTCACTGCACATATATGTTCACGCACATATATATTTATGTTATACTGCTCTATACCTGAGTCCATTGATGATGACGATGTTACATGTTGTACTGTCTATATATATGTATACACATTTATATAGTTTGTTGTAACCAGCTTGTTTATGTGCATGCCTGAACCATCATTGATCTGTACACTTATTGTTGCTTGATGAATTCTGGTAGTACTTGAGTCCTATTCATGTCTTCACTATGTATATATGAGCATGTTGAACTACTGTTGATTTGGAACTTCATTTTGATGTTGTTGTCACTCTTGTTAGTCTGAGTACGGTCCTTATCTTGTTCATGATGTCTTTGTGCACTAGAGTCTGTCTAGAGTAGTTCTGAACTATATACACACACACACAAATATATATGCATGTGTATGTGTTGTTTTGGTGTCTGTTGGTCTAGTTAACTTTTACCTTTTGACATGGTTCATATAGTTCATGAACATATTGCAGCTATATAATTCAAAAAGGTCTGGCGCATTTGTTTGTTGGACTGGGTTCATGAACATATTGCAGTCTTCATTCATGTTTGATTGTCACTGACCTTCAAGTGTTCTGGTTACACTTGTTTATGGAGTCTGGTTGTATATGACTTGCTCCATTGGTACTTGGCACTTGCAGTCTGTAGCTTGTGTGGCCTTCTTTAGGTGTTGTTCACCACTTTGTGTATTGATTCATTGTTGATTTTGTGATGAACGTAAATGCTGTCACTTGTATATCATTATCGAAGTCTGACTTCTGCTTCATTGTTCCTTGTGCATCGAGTCATTTGTACTTGACAGTTTTGTATTGCACCTGAGTTGAATCTAGCTTATAGCTCGGTTTTGACCTTGTGCTCATGTCATGACTTTATTTTTATTGCACTTGAGTTGAACCTAGCTATTGGTTGGGTTTGTCCTTGTGCTCACTGTCCCTGTAATTTGATCAACTGTACATTGGCGTGCACGGCCATGTGGCATGTACAGTGATACACTGTGCATGTCACAGGTTGTTTGTGTATGATGGATTCAAAATTAAACGATGATGAACAACCCAAATAACTGAGGCAAATACTATTTTAAAAACATATTTTATTTTACACTGCTTAATATTTCTTTTTCAATTTTACCGTGTTAGTGTTTATTTTGCAGATAATTCAGATGCTGTACACAAACTGGAATATAGTTGAAGATAAATCCGAGTGAATGAGTGATATGTAGTGAGGTGCACATTGTAAATTGAAAATTGTGATGTAATCAAAATTTATTGTAATTTGAAATGTTGTATATTATATAGTGAGAGTACAAATTTATACAATTCAGAATTGTAATAAAATATTTGTTTGAAAAAAATATCTGTTTGAATTTAAATTCCGTGTTATTTATTTTATTCAGTAAATATTTATTTAATTATGTGAAAATAAAATAGTACAAAAGAAATACATTTAAATGAATATATATATGTGTGTGTTTATTATCATCAAAAAATTCATATACTTGCATATTCAACAGTCGGATCGCTTTTAATTCATGTCCGTCCCATCGTTCAATGGAATTAATTTGGCTATCGGATGGCCAAGTCACAACCATTTCTCGTTCGATACTCCGTCTATCAGGTTGTGAGCAAGAATCATTGAATGCACGGTCGTACCACGTTTATTTGTTTAGTTCAATCGTGAACTTATGTAATCGGCTAGCTCCAAGCTCCAAGAACCTGCTTAGATATGTCAATATTAGTTAATTGGCTATCTAACTAATATATAATGCTATTGCAATCACATATATGATGGAAATTTCAAACTTTATTTTCCAAATAGAAAGAAATGACATAATTTGTCTTATTACATATCTGGAAAATCAAATGTTAAAGAAAATTCAAAAATTAAATATAGCTGAATGAAAAAGAATAAACTTAGTGAAATTGCGTCATAAATTCTCGCTATTCCTCGCCCTTGGGAATGTGACGCCATCAACAGTCGCTAGTTTGAAAGTTCCCTTTCCAAGCCTTTGTTCGTTGACATACAATCCTTTCCTAGTAGGATTCATGTGTGACGGGACAGGAAAAACCCATTTCAAGTTGAGATTGCTAATTTCAAAGACTCTAGGTCAGACTTTAGTGTTGTAGTGTCGGGCAACTCAGTGTCGATGTGCAGCTACCCTCAGATCTTCTTCTTTGCGCTTCTCATCTACAAAATTTAGAGATTCTAAGAGGAGATCTCTATTCATTCGATGGTCATAGTAGGTCACTTGGTAAGAAAGGACTTCAAATTCAACAGGAATGACGGCTTCAGAGCTGTAAGCAAGAGCGAATGGAGTACGGCCAGTCGCGGACTTGTGGGTGGTTCTGGAAGCCCATAATGCTGTTGGGAGTTCATCCACCCACTTGCTTCTAGCCTTTTCCAAACGTTTCTTTAGAATGGACTTCATGATTTTGTTCACATCTTCAGATTGTCCATTTGCTTGAGGATGAGCAACTACGACAAATCTCTTTTCAATATGATGTCGGCAGTAGAAGTCTTTGAATTCAGCGTTGTTGAATGAAGTTCCATTATCAGTTACAATGGCTATGGAAGGCCAAAATGACAGATGATGTTTCAAACAATGAATTTGATTACTTTCTTCATCGTGATCGTCGTTAAAGGTTCTACTTCGGCCCTTTTGGTGAAGTAATCAACTGCCATAACGGTGTACTTTGCCTCACCTTTTGAGATCAACAAGGAACCGAATATATCTATGCCTTATGTGGCAAACGGCCATGGACTGAGCATTTGTATAATTTTCGTCGGCAGAGCTGTTGAAAATTTCACATACATCTAGCACTTGTCACATCGCTTAGCGTAATTAGCAGCATCTTGGTTGATGGTTGGCCAGTAATCCATAACGGAGTATTTTCTTTACTAGGGCTTGCCTCCCAATGTGATCCCACATTCCCCTTCATGAACTTCCTTTAGGACTCATTTTATTTCATCATGAGCTATACACTGGAGCAAAGGAACAAAATACCCTTTTTGTACATGACTCCTTCCTGAATGATATATTGTGAAGCTTTGTAGAGGATTTGTCGTCTTTCATTCCTCCATTCGAAAAGGATCCTACATTCTGGTCTACCTGACCTCCCGGATGCAACTCTACTCATACATGAGTTAGCTCAATACACACACACACACACACATACATACATACATACATACATACATACATATTCACTATTGGGTCAACCTAGCTGGTTATTCTGTCCTTAACATCCCAAAATATAGTTATGGGTTAATTATAAAGTAATATGTTTATAGAAGAAGCATACATGATAACTAATCATAACATGATAACGCAACCATCCATGGTTTAATACGCCCGTAATCATTTTCAAACGAAAAATGGTTAATACCTTTAACCTATTATCTTTAGCAAGGAAAGGTTCTTCAAAAACTCCAAATTGAAATGCCATTACAAACTCTATTATATTGCCATGGGTTTTTTTAAAATGAGATTTGGTTCCTTGTTTTGAAAACTAAGGCTTTCGAAACCATAGACCTTCACATTCGAAATTTCCTTTAAAAGTATTCAAACCTTCTTTTCAAAACACTTAAATATATGCCTTTTGAAACACTCAAAACATCTCTTTCGAACGCATCAAAACCTCCCTTTTGAAACCATTACAACATTCCTTTCGAAAGTATTAAAGCCTATCTTTCAAAACCTTTTAGTCCAAGTAGGATTTATATAGATTTGAAACCATTTGAAAGTATCTCTTTCAAAATCTTTGGGTTTAACCTTAAATACAACTTATGGGTCAAAGTGAGCATAAGCGAAAGTAACCCCTTTCGGAAGCATTAATCTTGAAGTAAAATAATTGGAGAAAGGATAGCTTCGAAACAACATTTCGAGTCCATTGCCTTCGAATCCTTTAATATAAATGATAGTAGTGACCCTTTTGAAAGCATTAGGATAAGGCTTCTATATTAATAAAACAAAAGCTTTCCTTCCGAACTCATTGTTATAAAATATAGAGAAAGGTGGCCTTCAACCTATTGGAAAGGTATGAAGACAGCAGCTAGGTTTCGACTTGGTTCAAAAGAAACTACCCTTTCGAAATCTCGTATTTAAAACTTAATATGCGACAACTCAATCGAAAGCTACTTTTAAAACAAAAGCAAGTGGCAGTCCCTTCGAAAGCTATTTAAGTGTAATTTCATCCCTTTCGGAAGATTGATTCGAAAGTTATATAAAATGCATCAACCCCTTTGAAAGCAAGCTTTTGACACCATCCCCTTTCGCCTTTCTTCAATACACTACATACCAGCTATTTGATGCAATGTATATTGGTTTTGAATGAGTTCGGATGGCAATCTGGGATGATTTCGGAAGCAAGCCAATGAAAGTGGCAAGCTTGTAATTCAAAGCAAAACTAATTTTTATTCCTTTGAAAGAAACTCCTTTATACCAAACTTGTCTTATTTGTCAAAATGTGATTGGTTGCTAAATCCTTTATCAAAATCTTTTCTATAAAGGCTGCAGAATGCATCCATTAATAATTAAAAATATTTCAACAAAGAAGTCCTTCTCCTTTATAGAACAATTAAAACATTTAAGTCCTAAAAATTGGTTAATTTAATTTCCATAGTAAATCACTTAGAAAAACCCCCAAATATCATCTTAATTCACTTTTAATATGTTTTTGAACATATATAACTTTTGGACCCAAAATACTTTATATAATTGCCGAATTTAATTTTAAACCCAAATTATATACTCCCTACATTCAAAATTCATAATAAATTATCCATAGCTTGGATAATTACAAAAATTTGAACCCATCTCCAAAATAATATTTTTCATAACGTATTAAATCCATATGGCATTTGAAACCCATTTTATACGATTTTAACCTTAAAATCGAATCAAACCTTTTTCAACCATACTTGTTTAAATCAAACATGGCATCTAATCAAAGCATATAATTATTCAAATCATCCAAACACTTTTAAAATTTAAATTCAAAATCAAAATGTCCCTCAAAACATAAATGAGATGGCTTTGATTATTATTCACCTTTTTCGGATAAGAAACTTCAGATTTGATTTTGCTTAATTCTTCTTTGCTTGAATCCTTAGCTTTTAGTTGGTTTTGATCCTTTTTCCTCCTTGGGTTGTGACTGGCCTTGAAGCTCCATGGTTTATGTTTTTATTTTGTGAGAACGTGAATGAGAATAGGGTAAGGGTTTTGGGGTTATGGGATTATGGTATACAGCTATTTCCCCAAAATACCCTTGCCTTATTCTCTTAATTAGTTAGCTTATAACACCATTTCATAAATCCATTCTTATGATTTCATTTAACTAAGGCACAACCTCTATTTTATTTTTCAAATCTTAATCCCCTTATCATTCTAGTCTTTACATTGTTCAATTTAATTTATCTGATTAAATCTCCTAAATAATGTTATTTAGCATTAAGGGTGGTATAGGATTGATCTTTATTTTGTAATATCAGAGGATATCGAACATTTCTTCTAAGTCTCTAATAGGGTCGCTTTATCGTCGTGACTTCAAAAGCATATCTCCATGCATACCTCCTGTTTGCGCAAAAATTGGTCACAAACCCCAAATATCACGAAAGCACCAGTGTATGAACACATATCAGCAGTATATAATCACAGATCACTGATAGCAAATATGTAGAGGATAAAAATGAAGAATAATAAACTCAAAACACAAAGAAATGGGCAGAGACACATGATTTATAGTGGTTCGACTATCTCCCACCTATGTCCACTTCAAAAGTTAATCTTTTATTGACTTTGCACACTGGTTACAGTTGATTACACTAGCCGAATATCAATGAATTGGAGTTCAATATGATTTAAGCAGTGTAATGGCGTAGCAGAGTCTCTAGTCCTTTTCTTGCAGGCTCTGGGATGCGATTTATAGGTGTAGGCTACAAATATCTTGTCTAGATCTCGGGAGACCTCTTTTGGCAAGTGAGTGGGCCCACATGATCGATCCCAGGTGATTTCGATTCGATCCGTGATCGATACGAACGAATTTCGTATCGATTAAGATCTTGCCAATCGAGTTGAGATCGACCATGAACATTCTTTAGGTTGTATGCGAGCTCCCATGAAAATTTGGTGGCATTTGGACTTGTAGATTATGAGTTACGATCGATGCAAGTTCGTGTTCATCGGTCGGCTATCCATTCGTAGCCATGTCTTCGTCTCCATCCATTTGCATTGATCCACATATGTCTGTCGCTCATTTCATGTCGAGTCCCTGTTACTGGTGCTGCCTTGTTCGTATCCATGCTTCTTCGCATCGATCAAGCTTCACTCCTTCGTATCCTTCAGCCGCTCTCCTGTTCGTATCCATGTTGATGAACACGAACGTTATCGATTCGAAGTATCCTATGTTGATCGATACGAACAGTATCATTTTGAAGTATACTACTATGCTCCATCCTAATCGATACGAAATCATTGAGTCGAACAAATCATCATGCGCCTATCTATTCAATCCAAGTTCATATTCACCGAGTCGAAATCCACTTAACCTTTCTCCCTGATCGATACGAACATCTTGTTCATATCCATATGCATTGATACGAACTAGGCTTCCTTAATCATGCATTCATTAATATTTCAAACTAACGAACTCCGTTCGAATTGAAATTTGAAACATAGCCTTTTCTAGCCTTATTCATTATTCCCAATCGATCCCGTCTTGATTGGAGCTCGACCAAATTTTGACGATATCGATCATAGCCTTATTTACAATCGATCTTCAATCCTGATATCCATCCTTTCCAGCCAATCTGTTAATATCCCGGCCTTGACCAAAAGGTGGGATAACATTTGCCCCCTAAAACATGCCTTGTGGTATGAATGTGTGTTTTGAAAACCTCCGATAGTGACATCCGAAGTCCATATTCTGTCCATAGCCATACCATCCGATTCATAATCCAATCCATTACCAAGCAATCCTATCCGATTCATAATCCAATACATTACAAGCCATTCTATCCGAGTGCCACATTCTTAACTGCTCTGAGTCGATGTCCGATTCCAAATCCAGTAACCAAATCCATAGCCAATTCCATATCCATCTGAACCAAACAACCGACTCCTAACCCATCCTTATCCAATAACGGGATCCAGGACCTCTTTGGGTCGATATTCAAGTTCTTAGCTATCCATAACCGATATCTGAATTCATAACCTCTTCGGGTTCTTGTCAAGCGCAATCCACACCCGACGATCTATACTAAGAAATGCCTTGGTGACCGTGGTCCACTGTCCTTGAAAGCTAAGTCGTGCCATGGATTAAGTCTTAAGCCGAATCCTGGTCGCTCCGGACCCTTGCCGAGTATAGTCCATACCCGACGACCTAAAATAGTAACCGATAATATAAGGCCTAAGTCCTAGGCTGAATCTTGGTCTCTTCGGACCATTTTCGAGCATAGTCCATGCTCGACGACCTGAATAAGTCGATCTGCCATGCTCGGACAAAGCAACTTACCCCTTGCCCGACATAATCCATACCCGATGACCATTTACCAAAAGCCAGATAAAAAATCCAATCTAAATCTAATCCAAAATCCAGATCAAATCGAAAACTAAAAATCCGCATCATAAATCCAAATCAATATCCAAACCAGAAAGCAAGTATCCAAACTAAAGTCCAAACCAGAAAACAAACAAAACCAGGAGTTCAAACCAAAAAAGGAAAAAAAGATTTCACAAACTATAGCATCGCGGTTTATCATCATCTCAGAGCATGCCTAGGGGCCATCTCCGTCCCCGTACATGGGTAAGTGACTTGGCCGTTTGCATAGAGTTTGCTACTTATTTCATATCATTCCTGTCAGTTGATAACCAATTGACTATCAATCCTGGATCTCATGCCATTGTCATTTGAGATAGATGGTTGCTGCTCCTGTTCCACCCCTGTATTCCGAGTTTCGACATACTTTCGCAACTGTCCGCTCCTTACACGCTCCTGGATTATACCCTTCAGATGCCTACAGCTGTTGGTATCATGTCCGTCCAAATCGTGAAAGAGACATTGCCTTTCTGATGCCCTTTCATGTTCCAAGGGTTCTCTCCTTGCAGGCCTTCGGTAGGGAAGGCGGTCCTGAATATCCATGAATATCCATTCTAACGGCTCGTTTAATCTCGTGTAAGTTGAGAATTTTGACTCTCTCCACCGCTTCCTTGCCCTTCTAGATTTGTCATCCAACTTCCTTTTCCTTTATCCTTATCTTTATCTAAGCTTCCGCTGGATGGCCCTTCATCGTCAACCGCATTCACTTCCTTCAACTTCATATCCGAACATGCATCCTTCTGTCAAAGGAATCTCTCGGCCTCGTGAAAGAATTTCTCGAGATCCATTGGTGGGTCCGTATCAATGACATTTTGAAATCTGAGTTATCCCTGACTTCTGTCTTTTGTTTCACCGACATTAGCGTCATTACGTTCTTTGACCTTTTGATATGAAAGCGAAACTGCTTTAAAAACTTATCCACCAATTCCTTCCATGTCCCAATAGATCCCTCTTCCAACTTCTTGAACTGCATAGCAGCTATATTGTCAAGTACATGCGGAAACATCGGGCTGTAACTTCCTCTGATTGCCCCCAACACGTCCATATGTCGTGTGTACCTCATCAAGTGATCGGTAGGATTAGCCTTGCCATCGTATACCTTCAGCGTAGGTAGCTTGAATTATGGTGGATTCCGAGCCATTCTAATGCCACGAGTAAACAGGCTTCGGTTTACTCCTTCCAGATCTCTGTTTGTTAAGCCTCCGTGCATAGTTCGCCTGAATAATCTCAGCGAATCTAGTGTTGTCCATCAAGGGTTGCCCCCCGAATCTCTGAGGGAATTCGGGTACATACACTTCATCACGTACTCTTGTACTCTACCAGCATCCTGTTGTGTGGTGTCACCTGGAACTCCTCCATGAATTGGAACAGCGTTACCAGGTGGAGTGCCCCTAAGCCTAGATCCATCCAGATTAACAGTTGCGTGCTGATTAGGGGCTACGCCTTATTGAGTTGCTCCATACGATTGCCTATTGAGTCCTTCTGTTCTAGCTCCGTGGATTTGAACTCCTGAAGCTCCAACTGTTCCCGCCTATCCAAACTCTCTAAGAAGGTTGTGCATCATTTCCTCCTGTCTTTTTAGAAGCTCTTCATGCATAGCTTCCATCAGCATCTCCATCTTGCCTCTGGTGATAAAGGCCGAGGTCGGATTAGCTCCTGAAAATGCTTCCTGGCTTCCTTCATGCTGACTTCTCTCCGCTTTTTGTCTCCTCGTTGATTGCTTCGTCATGGTTCCTCTTAGATCCAATCCTTTTGCTTTCCAAATCTGAACTCCAAATCTGGTATAGCGGGTGCCAGTTGTCTCTCATTGAAAGCATCAAAGTGTTTGTGCCAAAATTGGTCACAAACCCCAAATATCATGAAAGCACCAGTGTATGAACACAAATTAGCAGTATATAATCATAGATCATAGATAGCAAATATGTAAAGGATAAAAATGAAGAATAATAAACTAAAAACACAAAGAAATGGGCAGAGACACAAGATTTATAGTGGTTCGGCTATCTCGAGCCTACATCCAATTCAAAAGTTAATCTTTTATGGACTTTGCTCGCTGGTTACAATTAATTACAATAGTCGAATATCAAGGAATTGGAGTTCAATATGATTTTAGCAGCGTAATAGCGTAGTAGAGTCTCCAGTCCTTTTCCTGTAGGCTCTGGAGGTGCTATTTATAGGCGTAGTTTGCAAATATCTCTTCCAGATCTCGGAAGACCTTTTCTGGCACATGAGTGGGCCCACACGATCGATCCCAGGTGATTTCGACTCAATCCGTGATCGATACGAATGAATTTCGTATCGATTAAGATTTTGTCCAATCGAGTCGAGATCGACCATGAACATTCTTTATGTTGTACGCAAGCTCCTATGAAAATTTGGTGGCATTTGGACTTGTAGATTGTGAGTTATGATCGATGCAAGTTCTTGTTCATCGGTCGGCTATCACGTTCTTATCCACGTCTTCGTCTCCATCCATTCACATCGATCCACATATGCCTACCGCTCATTTCGTATGGACTCCCTGTTATTGGTGCTGCCTTGTTCGTATCCACGCTTCTTCGCATCGATCGAGCTTCACTCCTTTGTATCCTTTGGCCGCTCTCCTGTTCGTATCCATATTGTTCGACACGAACAATATCGATTTGAATTATCCCATGTTGATCGATACGAGTAGCATCGATTCGAAGTATACTGCTACGTTCCATCCTGATCGATACGAAAT
This sequence comes from Allium cepa, assembly GCA_030765085.1. Lineage (NCBI taxonomy): Eukaryota > Viridiplantae > Streptophyta > Magnoliopsida > Asparagales > Amaryllidaceae > Allium > Allium cepa. Next base: position 451,771,138 of record CM060931.1, read on the forward strand.
CATCAAGTCGAACAAATCATTGTGCGCCTATCTATTCAATCCAAGTTCATATTCACCGATTCAAAATTCACTTAATCTTTCTCCCTGATCGATATGAACATCTTGTTCGTGTCCACATGCATTGATACGAGCAAGGCTTCCTTAAGCATGCATCCATCAATATTTCGAACAAACGAACTCCGTTCGACTTAAAATTTGAAACATAGCCTTTTCTAATCTTTTTCATCGTTCTTAATCGATCCCCTCTTGATTGGAGCTCTGCCAAATTTTGACGATATCGATCATAGCCTTGTTTCCAATCGATCTGTAATCCTGATATCCAACGTCGATCATAAAGCTGGTATGCTCTTGGTTGGGTATGTGCATCGGGATTTGTTTATATCTGAAGTACACATCTATAAAAGATAGCAATTTGTTCCTTTGGTTAAGTCCACCAACCGGTCGATCCTTGGAAGGGGAAAACTATCTTTTGGACATGCCTTGTTTAAGTTTGAATAGTCAAAGCATGTTTTCCACTTTATGTTCACCTTTCTCACAAGTACAGGATTGGATACTCATTTAGGGTAGAGGGTGTTGCGAATAAACCCATTTCATTTGAGCTTATCCAACTTTTCTTTAGAGGCGGTAGATCTCAGATCCATGCCACACCTTTTCTGTTTTATGGGACATGCCTTGGGTCAATATTTAATGCATGTCTTACAATGGCAGGTGAGATCCCACACACATCAGAGCGAGTCTAAGCGAACACACGAGGTTCGTTCGAAGAAAACTAACAAGTTCCTTCATCATTGGGGGACTGACTTGTGATTCAATCTTTAAGACCTACGATGGGTCATCATGGCCGACTGTGATGTCAATCGTCAGCTCAATCGGTGCGGCCTTGGTTTCTTTAGGCTCCTCCTCATCATCCTTCAGATCTATATCTTTATAGAACTGACCGTGGTGCCCGAACCAAGGCCCAGGCACCGGTTGTCAATCTTTGGTGGTTTGGCTGTGGAGAGTCTTGTCCACACACTTACCTTTCTCATTCCACTTGGCCTCTCATAGCTCAGCTATATAGCATGCACATCCAGCTACCTGATCACCATCCACAACTCCAACACCATTATCAGTTGGGAACTTCAAAGTCAAACACCATGGGGAAAGAGCTGCCCGGAATCATCTAAGGCTGGTCGGCCTAGAAAAGCATTGTATGGCGAGTCAACATCCAAGACAACAAATGGCAACAGCCACACTCTCCTATGGTCACCTTCTTCCAACTCCGTGGACAATTCGGCATAATCGACAGCATCGATCGTAGCACTATTAAAATCACGAATGCGGGCTTTAGACAGGTTCAAGTCCTTGGCTTCCATCCTCATCCGACCATAAGCCATTTTGAAAGTTATATTCACGGAACTACCGCAATCAACCAAGACCCTCCTCACTAGTGCAGGGCCAATCATGGCTGAAATGACGATTGGGTCGATCGTTGGTGCCTCCACCTTATCTGCATCTCTGTTTTAAAATACAATGTCGTCTTTCATTGTACACCGTTGTTTTGCCAAAGCCCCATCTTCTATACTTGAACAACACTCAAAATGCATATGCTTGATTGCGCTAGCATAGCGCTCCATCTCGTGCCAGCTCTTATTAGCTGGATGCGGTCCCCAGATTATTGTATCGATCACTAATCTCCCACCAGTCCATGTAAGCTCCTCATGCCTGTGCATCACTTTTCATCGGTTGGCGTTGGATGGCACCTGCCCGCCATCCTGCGGGGATTTAACAAACTGCTATAGTTTTCTTTTCCAAATTAGTTTCTCGATAACATCCAGGAGATGCTTACATTCATTCCTCTTATGACCATAGCATTCATGGAACTGGCAAAATTTCTAATATGCTTTTATTTCACCATCAATCTTTCAGAGCTGGCTTCCTATACTACATTGTATTGCATGTAGACAAGTAAATGCTCTCTAAAGATGTATTCCGTGGTGTGTAGGTATCATACAATGGAATCCTAGACTTTCCTCTTCCAAAATCTCTCTTTCGCTCATGGTTCCTATCACTGCCTTTCTTTTGCTGATTCGGTTTATTTTGGACATTTACAACTTTTCTAGATCTTTCCCAAGATTATTTCATTGGAATGTTACCCTGCACTCCCTTTTCACTTGGTCCCATAACATTCTTCTTCTTAGAGCATCTAGCTTCCTCTTTCCTCAAATATTGAGCTGCTTTTGCATAGAAATGTTCCAACGTTGCGGGTGGTTTGTCAGCCGACCAATTGCCGAAGTCAGATTCTGGGTCAATCCCACTTGTTACTGTTGATTCGGATTACTGAATTCTACGACGGCTGTATGAAATCTCTCCAAATAGTCTTTCAATGATTCTCCTAGAGCCTGGATCACGCTTGATAGGGACATTGCATATTTGGGATGAGTTGCATGCATATGGTACCGCTCCACAAATTTTGTTGCCAAATCATCAAGTCTAGAGATTGACCATAGGTTTAACCTTGTAAACCACATCGTTATTATGCCAAAAGGATTAATAGAAAAAGATCTGCATTTTATGGCATCATCATCTCGTGCGAAATCCATCAGCCATCCATATCTCATGATGTGTTGCCCTAGGTCGGGTTTCCCTTGTAGGCAGGTATCGTCGGCATGCTAAACCTCCTTGGATACTCCGTATGTAGTATATTATCGGTGAATGGGTATGGCTTCACGAGATCCCCAATCATCATTGGTTAGTCCTTGGCTCTCCCTTACTAGCTTCTTCATCATAGCCATTAACTTCGGTGTTTGGATAGTTGGAGCCAAACGGTAGTCATGCTTCGCCAACGTAAATGGTCTAGTCGATGTCTACGGGTCGTTCCATGCCTTCTTGGCTCAACATCCTCTTAGGCATATCGTGCACGTTCACTTCATTGTTAATTCGAGGAGGTAACTGGCCTGCGTCCAATTGAACTCCAACATCTAAATCAATCGCTGTGGCTTCAGCTTGTGCTCCAACGGGAAAAGGTAAACTTCCTCCTTTGGATGAGGGATCAGCCTCATTTCCTCTAGATGGTCCTGGTAACCCAAGTGGGCCTGTCTATTGATGTCTAGATGCTTCTATGTGATGACCATCAGTTCTACGACGTCTTCATCTATGATAATCATCTGATGAGGTAGATCTCTCTGATGCAAATAGGGAGTTGGCTCCATCCTACTTTTCCTACATTGTTGGTCTCTAAGCCGATTCATCAAATCGTATTGGCTTGAATCTGCTGATTCAACTACTGGCGCCTATCCATGAGCTCTCTCATCAAATTCTGAAAATAAGCCCTTGTGATGGAATCAGCAAGATTCTGGACATCTATCGGATTGGTAGCATTAACATCTACTAGTAGATTGCCCTAGTCTCTTTCCTGAATGCTAGCGTTCTCGTTTCCTTCTGCGTTTTGAGAGGTAGATCTAGTGTTCCTAACAATTGTTGACAGTTTTCCTTAGGCTTTTGCAAATATAAATAGAATGGATAAACTACTTGAAGATAATTCCGAATCTCTTCCTTGGAATTTTGCAATCCAGCAGCAGCAAAGGGATCCAAATAGAGCTGAGAATATCCTTCTCAACGAAAGCATCAAAATATTTGCACCAAAAATTGGCACAAACACCCAATAGAGATTTTGTAGAGGAATAATAAAGAATATTAAATGTATGAAATACTATAGGATCTTTATATAATTGTGACTTATATAGGTAAGTGTAAGAGTTTAAGTTACAAATTACACTAAGCAGAGAATAATAACCGAATATTAAGAAGGTAAATAATAAAAGCAATCACACCAGATATTTTATACTTGTTCGGACCTCCCATCCTACGTCCAGTACCAAAGCTCCGCTTTGGTATTTCCTTTGACCAAGTAACCCTTTTTCGCTCGAAGAAATAGGCTAATACCAAAAATATTTCTCTAACAACCTTTTCGAATAAGACAGATTTTGACTAAGAGTACAATTCTTCCTGTGATCTCCTTTAAGCATGTGTATGCAAGTACTTTGAGTTGTAGGAAGTGGTATAACCAAAATAATATTTTGGCTATGGTAGATTGAGAATATGTAAGCAATATATGCGCAAATATGTAAATAGAGAGTAATAAGAAATCAAGAGAATAGATTAGAATTAATTGATCCAATTCTCAAACTTTGAAGGGTATACTGGCTTGAGTAGATGCATATGAGAAGTTGTTACTGTTTAAATAAACTCCGTTTGTTTTAATGGCTGGAACCGTTGAAAAAGGGATGCTATTATTCAATATGAAATGAAGCGTCCTTTCAGATTAGAGCAATTGCTATATAAAAGACGTCTGTGGGAAAACCATAGACGTTTATGGCTTCAGGAATTAAATTCCTAAAAATATTCACAAACGTTTATGGCTTTCCCACAAATGTTTGTGGGTGGCTATCTTTGAATATCACATTTTTTATGCCAATGTTGAATATATAAATTCATGTGTGCATATATATACTCAAGAAGACCTTACAATGTTTTTCTAAGATTCTTAATACATGATTATAACCTTACTAATCATAGTACGGTTCAGAAGTCTTTGTTTGTCTTTGAGTCTTAATATTTTTGAGCATGACGAGCTCCCATAGTATATACCTGTAATCTTGATAAGATATAATATATGTGATTGTATAGTTGTTATCACTAAAACCACAGGATGGAGGTTCCAACATTCTCCCCATTTTTGATAATGACAACTATACAATCATTAGTTATAATAATAAATCATACGTAATTTTATCTCCCATAATATATATGCATATATTTCTCCCTCTTTTTCATTATCAAAACTATAGAAAAAAAGTGTGCAAATATAAAATAGATATATAATCATAGACATGTCAGACAAAAATTAGACCATAAAATAAAGTTTTAACAAGAGACATAAAAAACAAAATTGAAGTTAAATAATATAGGTCATAAAAGAACATAAATGATTAAATAAACGAAATTTGTTACATTGTTTTAAGGAATATGAAGATCCACCATAATTTTCATAATACTCCACTATGTTGAAGGATTTTGGTCGTATGCTACTGGCTAATTAGTTTGATCGTTATAATCCTCATTTTCGTGAATGGAAATTCCTTAGAAAGCCATGTATGGTTGATGTTGAAATTGGTGAGGGTCGGATAAGGACATATCATTACTATCTTCTTCCTCCTCTTCACGTTTTTCTTGCTCAATAGCCTTCCCTTTGTCTTGAGAAGTTCCTTCATAAGAAGTATGAGCATGGTAAATTGGTGTTTGAGTTCGAGGAGGTGGTGTAATTGATGGAGAAGATGATGATCGAAAGGATAATCTACCACGTATCTTTCTCATTACTTTCCCTTAGGTGGAGATGACTTTTTCTAAAGTTCCCATACATTATTTTTTTTCAAACTGATTAAGTTCTTCTTGCATTGCAATAATCAAAAAATCATCCTGTAATGTTTCTTTTTAATTTGTAAGTTCAAAATTTGATATAAATGCAACTTGACTCATATGACTAAACTATTTTATGGTTGATACTTTTGTATTTAAATCACCGATAATATTATTAATTGGATGGTCTTTTAATATCCTAGGTGGTGAAGTTATCACATTATCATTATTATTATTCATATTATTATTATTTTTATGTTATATCAGTTTTATTTATAACTTCTTCTTCATCATCATTTTTATTACTTGTAAAGTTTTCACCAAGTGAGACATGAAGACTTTCTTCTATAATGTTTGTTCATTTATTAAAAATTCTAAATGCTTTACTTTGGTCCGAATAGCCAACAAAAATTTCTTCATTAGCTTTAGAACTGAATTTTCCTAAATAGTCTTTTGTGTTTAAAATAAATTTTTTTGATCCAAATACTCGAAAATATGATACTTTAGGTTTGTTTTTGAAAAATATTTTATAACATGTGTTTTTAATCATTGGTCTAAGTGTTACATGATTCAATACATAACATGCGGTAGCAACAGCTTTGGCCCAAAACCTTTTTGGTAGGTTATTGTAAAGTTTGATTTTTCCTTTCTACGACACCATTTTGTTGAGTTGTATGTAGAAATGAAAAATTATGACTAATTCTCTTTTTGTTGCAAATATATTAAATAGTACATTTTTAAATTAGCATCCATGATCGTTTCGTATACTTTTAATTTTAAGTTCATTAAATTTGTAATTTGTTTAGCAAAAATTTTGAACATTTCAAACGTGTCGCTTTTGTGTTTTAAAAATAATGTCCAAGTATATCTTGAAAAATCATTAGCAATTACAAAAACATATTTGTTATGATTTACTGAGCATTCTTGAGTCAGTCCGAATAAATCTAGATGAAGTAGCTCAAGAGATTGCTTCGAAGAGATTTCCTTTTTAGATTTAAAAGGAATTTTCTTTAATTTACCAAATTAACAAGCATCACACAAGTTTTTAACATTATAGTTGATCTTAAGTAATCCTCTAACTAATTCATTATTAGCTAGTTGTTGATATTCTTAAAATTTATGTGAAAAACGTTTACGCCATAGCCATGGATCGTCATGATTTGCGGCTAAGCATAACTTTGTGTTATTTTTGACATTCATGTTTAAAACATATATGTTTCGATTTATAAATCCTTAAAAAATTAGATTATTATTTTGGTCAAAGATATTGCATTTATTTTTCTCGAAATCAAATTTAAATCCTTTATCACATAATTGGCTTATACTTAATAAGTTATTTTTCAATTTTTCTATCAATAAAACACTAGTAATAATAGGAGATTAGAAAAACCGATATTTATGACATCTTAAATGCTGATGACAAATCCTTTCTAATTATCTCCAAATGTCACAGTGCCATCATCGATATATGTTATATTAGATAAAATTTGGGCAGTTTCAGTCATATGCTTGGAGCAACCACTATCAAGTATCCATTTCTCTTTACTTTTTATTTTAATTTTGGGTACCTGAAAAATAAGAAGAATTTAATTGGTACCTACAATCTTTGTTTAGAATCCTATGTGTTAGTGGAAGAAGGTAGCCATATCCAAGAGGATTTGGTTCCTTTAGAGATGTAAATATTGTTATATATGACTTTCTTTAAAAATTCAACAATATGCTTTTGTCTAGTTAGTTTAATATTTGATTTAGGAATCCATATTTTGATCAAACTTGTATATGAATTCTTAATCTTTGCCTCTAACTTTGGCTTTTTGAATTCTGTGTATAATGTGCTTTAATTCTTTGTCTTTTGTTTTCCTTTAAAACCCAATCCATGTTGGTTTCCAGATGGTTTAGATTATTAATCAAGTTTTCTAAATTTGCTTTCCTTTATTGAATTTTGTTACATTGTTTGTTATTTTATCTAACATACTTTTAAAATCACAAATTTCCATATTGCTAGAATCTAAATTTGCTTGTAATTCTAGTTTTTCTTTTTCATGATTAAAATTTTATAACTTATAATTTTCTGAAACATGTAATAAGATGTCATTTTGAGATAATAAATTTGCACATTTTTTTGAATAATTTCTAATTCTTCTTTTAAGATTATTTTTTCTTTTTTTAATTATCTAATTTCTAATTCTGCTCTAGTTAACTTTTCTACATATTCCTTGTTTAATTTTTTGATTCTCTCTATTTATCATCTAATTCAATCTTAATTTCCATTATCTCCTTATAAGTAAGTTCAGGACATACCTCATCAATGTTAGCCATAAAAAACACATTTGCCTGTTCCGAGTCGCTTTCACTATCACTGTTCAATGAAGAAGACGAATCTGAATCGTCTTATGTTACTTGAAAAGCTCTTTTCTTTTTGTTGACTTTTTCAAACTTGCTTTTCTTTTTGTCATTATTAAGCTGTGAACAATCCTTCTTCATGTGGCCAAAATTTTCACACTCATGTCATTTAATCGATGTTTGATTTCAGGAATTTGGTTTGCCACCATTTTGAAATCTGGTCATTAATGTGCACGTAAATGTGCATATTTTTACCACTATATTTAATCTATTAAAATTAAATAAATGATCATATTGGTTATTTTAACATATTTTAACCAAAATCCATATTATTTTCAAATTGTCACATATCCATCTTCATATAGGGGCAAAACGATCATTTGTGTGCATATATTTCTTTGAGAAAAATTAATTGGAAATTCTATATTATTTTGTAGGAATTTAAACTCAATTACAAGTGGTTTCATGAAGGAATATGCATGCACAAAGAAGGTATAAAAGAATGAAGATGGAAATAATTCAATGTGAAGAACAAGGAGGACCCCCCCACCCACCACCTTAATGTACAAATTAGAGGTTAGTTAACATGCTTATGGAATTAATGGCTTCATGTACACTTAAATGGGGATTATGACATGCTAATTATTACTTGGTGGCCACACTACCTCATGGGCATTTTGGGCATTCTCCAAAAAATGAATTAGGGTTTCATACATGTATAAATACCCATATGTTTCATGTAATCTCTTCCTCTTACCTAGTCTTTTCTTTAGGCTCTCTTCTCTTAGTCTCTCTTTTGATTAGTTTTAGGCTAAAAACAAAAGAAAGCTTCTCTTTTCTTTTCATGGCTACTTAGTCATTTTCACTTCATGTAACTTTCATTTTTTATGCAATGTTAATTAAAGTTCTTTTTTTTACATGCTTCTTTTGTTTATTTACTTTCATGTGAGTAGTGTAGATTTATTTTTCATGCAAGTAGAATAGTTTTTTCTTTACTTTGCTATCTTTTTCCTTTTCTTGTTCTTTCATGTTGCAAGCTATATTTATTGTTTTGATAACAAATATCAGAGGCTAATCCCTTCAATTTAGGGGTAATGAAGCCTCTAGTCATGTAGCTTCAACAATTTGATAATTATAGCTTTATTTTTGTGCTTAATGACAATGCTTGAAGTGGCATAATTTGTGTTTTTGTTTTGAATTTGATAGCCTATATTGTAGACACCAAATAGGCTATGCTTAAACAATCAGTAACACAAATGCATCTTCATCAAAATATGATTATGGCATAAGAAAATGATTTGAAATTCAAATTTGATGGTCTATATTTCTAATTAATAGTTAATAGGCCATACTTAAAATAGATTTCATTTGCAACTTTGTTGTCATTTTCATGAGAGTTAGCAAGTAGTTTAAAGGTTGTGTTATAGTTTGATGGCTTATGTTGAGCTAATTAATAGCACAAATGAGTCACACTTATGATAAACACATCATTTAAACTCACTTATGACAAAAAAAGAGATCATAATTTCATTAATTGTTGAATTATATGATCTAGAGAGTGGATTTATCTCTATATTGTCATTTAGCTCTCATATTTTTATCTATTTTTCTTTTGCTAGTTTTTGCTAGTTTCTTATATTTCTAGCTATTCACTCTCGACTTCGGTATAATTTGATAGAATGGAACTTTAAAATCATCAATTCCCTGCGGATCGACCCGTAATCGCCACGTGCTACATCTACGCCGTGCGCTTGCGTTATAAATTTTATTATAAATTTTTCGACGGTTTTCTAAACCAATAGAAATTCTGTCGTTAAACAAGTTTTTGGCGCCTTTGTCAGGGAATTGATTTGATTTTGATTTTCTATTCTTCGGATTATTTTTCTTTGTTTGATTTTTTTTTGTTTTTTATTTTGTGTGCGATTGCAAATAAAAAAAAATTGTGTGTTTGTTTGTTGTGTGTTTTTGTACTTGTGCCTTTTTTTGTTCGCAATTAGCATTTGCATTTCTATTTTCTACCAAAAAACAGAGTCTCATTTCAAAAACAGAATTTTTTTTATTCAATTTACATTTCCATTTTCTTCATACAGTGTCTTCCAGTGCCTCTGTTCTTTTGTTTCATTTTGCATCTGTTTACCCTCTGTGCACTGCTTCAATACATTTCACTTCTCTGTGCAAACCACCCAATTTCCCTCAAAACAACTTATACTACACATTTTAACAACAATTCGAACACCTTGTATCACTGCTCATAATAAACTCCTTCACCATCCACTTCATCCAAAGCACCCCTTCTGATCCTCTGCCCCACACTACTACTATACTGCATCACTATTAACCCAGTGCATTGGCATTTGTGCATCCCCTCTAATCCTCAATCATACACCATCACAACTGTAGAACCTCTCTGGCCACCATCACACTGACAGTGCCACATCATTTTCCGACCACACATCATTTTCCTACCACCATCACTGTTTTCATTTCACCGCTGACCACCACAGCTACCTCATTTCTATCGACTTCACTTCACCACATCAAACTCCACTTCACTTCACACTGACCATTTGCCAATACCTCATTTCACCACATCAAACTCCACTTTATTCCACTAACCACCTCTGACAACAAGCTATTCCACTCAATACTGCAAGAAACTAGTCACCACTGCAGTACTCTACCTTCTTCCCTCTCCACTACAACTTCTTCTCAACATTACAACCAAACCTGTCGAACCATCATCACATCCTTCACGCCACTACCATTCAACCCAGCCTCTTATTCCCTGTGCAGTTCAACAAACCACCACTTCAATTCATCTTTTCTTCTCCATATTCCTGAAGCACTACAAACCCGAACTCCAATCGCCGGCACTCCCAAATTCTCAACCCTCCAGTAATGAACAACCAGAACAGTCGATTGCGACACCTACAAACTCCGACACCCACAGCCTCACTTCCAATACAACTGCCCTCGCCTGCAATTTCCACCAGACCACCACACGTCTTCCATGAACTTCACCTGAAGCCGAACGAATCCCCTCAAACCTGCAACCGCCGTTACCCTCAATTACGCAACCACCTGTAACTCGAACTCCAACAAAGCCGAAATCGCAAGGAACAATACCGAACTTCATCTTTAGTTGCTGATACAGTGGATTGAATCTTGAATTGAGATTTGAAAATTTCGATTTGAAGCTTTGTGTGTTGAGTGCGTTTGATAAGAGTTTTATTCCGATTTCACGCACGCGTGTGTTGAAAATTATTTTCAAATTGGGTGAAGATAACAGTAATTTGCGTGTTTTAAAAACAAAAATTGATATGGATTTATAGGCCCGGCTTTGTTGGTTGTGAATTTTGTTTTTGAAATTACAATTGTGAAGTTGTTTTGTGTTATTATAGTTTGTTTTTTTAATTTTTTTTAAGTTCTCTTTCTTTTTTATTCTTTCTTTTCTTTTCAGAAAAAATTCTTTTAATTTGTTCTGTTTTGCTTCTTTTGATTTTATTTGTTTTAGTTACTTCGTTGATATTATAAAAAAACTGTATATATACCATGTTTTTATTTTCAGGTTGCAAAAGCAGAAATTCAAAGGAGATGAACTGCTACCATAAATAATCGCTTCGCTTGGCATGCCAAAAAAAATTGCTTCCATGCTTATCCATTGTTTTATTAGTTTTGCATTGTTGGTTGTTTGCATTGTTGGTTGTTTGCATTTGCATAACTGAATTTCAAAAAAAAAAAACAAATTCATTCGCAGTTGCATTGTAAATACACGTTTAATTTCTGCTTTGCATTTTATCCTAGAATTTTAATTAATAATAACGGTTGGACATTGATAACTCTTAATTGTATATTGACAATTTGTCTTCTTCGAACAATTTAATTTCTTGGTGTCTAGGCTACGGCAGAGTAATAACCATTTATAAATATTACGGCGATTCGTAAATATTATAGTGGTTGTTCCTCTGAAGGTACTTAAACCTTCGGCTGCATTGCTACGGTGATTCATGGTGCACTGATAAATCCCGCCCGTTACTTGGCCAAGAACTATCTTGTTCATTTAAGAGAAAATGTGATTATACAATTTTTGGTTAACTTAGGATAAATAATTTGTAATTAGACCCTTGCATTCATTTAGTTGCAGTAGTTCATGCATATTTAAAAAAAACAAAAAAATTCAAAATCCAAAACTAAAAAAATTGTATATATTTCTTAACTTAGTTTTTTCCTTTTCCTTTAAAAATTTTCAAATCAAAATTCCAAAAATCAAAAGTAATTTACATAGATTTTTTTAGAAAATCAAAAATTAAAGGTGATTGAAAATGTCCGAGTTTCCCCACTTACGTGAATTTTACGATAGTTGTGAAAATCAATATAATCCATATAATTTCACTCAAAATTCATGTGGATATTTTAACGATACTATTGTGTAAATAATTCAAATTTTGAACTACAAAGTTTTCAAAACGATGATCAACCCTCAAATCTCGAAAATAGCATTTCATCTTTACTTGAACTCTCTACACGACAAAATAAAATTATAAACGATTTGTGTAAGTCATATTTGTGCAATAGTTCAAGTCAAAATAATCAAAATTTGAATTCACTTCAAAATTCAAATGATTTCGAGTGTAACCCATGCCAGTTCAATTTCGAGCTTCAAAATGAATTTCAAAATCAAGACGAAAATGTGAACCAATTTTCAAATAATTTTGGCAATGGGAATAGTTTCAATAACGATACTATTGAAAACTTTGGTTATCAATAAAATCAAAATGAAAATTTTCAAATTAATAATCATGAATTTGATTTTGTTGACCAAATGGAAAAATATAATGGGCGTTTACTACTTGAAAAATACAAAACTTTTCGTGAACATCATAATCAAATCTCAACTTGCGAAGAATTAAATAATAATCTACCGTTTATCAAAATCGACAATTCTTGTTCTCAACAAGTCCAAATCGAAAATTTTCAAGTTAATAATTACAAATTTGACTTTTTTGAGCAAATGAATGAAATTCATGATGACCATATGAATTTGTTGATTAAAACATTGGAAAATTTTCGTAAGAAACAAAATCAAATTTCAATGTGTGACGAGTCAAACGATAATCCATCTTTTACCCAAATCGATGATTCTCAAAAAACAACTTTTGAAATTGATAACGAAAATCTTAATGAAGTTGTTGAAAACACGGTAATTGAGTTGGATTTCAATTCTTTTGAGGGTGTGGAACTAAATTTAAAATTCGATCTTCCTTTTCTCGATTTTGAAAATTTAAATACAACAACTTTGGATTTTGAACTTGAGACATGTAATAAAGTTGTTGATAATCCAATAAAGGAAGACAAATTTAATGAACATTAATTTTATGGAATTTTCGAAGATGATTTGTTAAATTCTGAAGATGTAGATTTAAAACACCATTATGATTTTGAAATCAGTAATTTTGAAGAATTTGTTGATGACGAGCTTAACTTTTAATGTGGTGAAAATAAACTTGAATTTCAATCAATCGTTATATCTATCCCAAAAATCAGCAAAAATAAAACAACTCGTACGATTTTTAAAAGGACATTCGTTTTTTCGAATCAACGTTCAACTTCGAAATCTTTTACGGTTTAGTTTTTCGAGCTTAAGCTGTGTCTCGCATTTACTTTTTGACGATATACTTTCTGATGTCGTGTAAATACACTTCATTTTCATGTAAATAATAATAAACGTTCCTTTCACTTGGGTTGACAGTGAGGACAAAGTCAAAATCAAGTGTGTGTGGGAGACTCATCTTCTTCTTGATTTTTCAGGATTAGTTTTTCATTTTTCTTCCAAAAACTCAAATATATACTCATATATATATATATATATATATATATATATATATATATATATATATATTTCAATAACAAATATTTTTTAAGCATTTTGATTTATTTTTAAGGAAATACTATAGGATAAATATATGGTTTTGGTTTATTAAACTGAAACTTTTGAAAATTTATTTATCTTAACAAAAATAAAAATGAAGTTTGATTATAAATAACGATAGTTTAACTAGTATATAGGAAGGTTCATACGTGATAATTATGAATATATCCTAATTGAAAATCTTTATTTTAAAAAGTGATTGATTCAAAGTAAAGGATATAATATTTTTTGTCTTCTAAGTTAAGTGGTGCTAAGATAATTTTGCAAAACTCTCTCTCTCTCAAAAAAATAAAAAAATAACATCCAAAGTATTCACTCTCATTTAAAAGTCCTCACGGTTATGCATGAGTGAATTGCTTGGAATCTATGATTATGTGCTTTCATACTCATTTAAAAGTCCTCACAGTTATGCATGTATGGAATACATGTAAAAAAATACAGACTTAATAAAAATCACCTACGGTCGATAGGTGTATGCACAAAAGTGTGTGCACTCGCCATGCTCTGTACTCCCCTCACATAAGCCCGAAAGGCAGTGCATGGGTGGTATATCTGGCCTCAGTTTACTTGAGCTAGGTGTGTAATTTTTCTTACAAATAATGAGAGAGCAAGCAATTGAAATCCTAACACTATTTTTACTTATTTGATTTGATTTGTTATTGAAAAGAAATGAAAATACCACTATGATAAACTTTGATAATCAATCAAGGATCCATTTCATAGTTACACCGTGTTGTTAACCAAAACAACGAGTTAAACTTTGGTTTGTTTGTTATGATAACTTGATTTTTGTTGGAAATTTTGACGATTAAAATTTTCAAGATAATAACCAAAACCTATATTTAACTTATTCGTGTCAATTTAACAATAAATCTTTCATTTGTAAATATTTTCAAGCACTCGCATTCAACCCTTTGTAAATAAATCTTGCATTTTGTAAATATTTTCATCCTGAATTTGGATTTTGTGGGTAGTATCCGCTGAAAACCCTCACGGGACAACACTCGTCCTACTGGGGACACCCAGTGGTTTAACGGCTTGTTGCATACGCTCAATGCAATCATGCTCCCTACGAAAACGGATTTATCTTAGTTTTTCTTTATTTGAGGACGAATAAAAAGATAAGTATGGGGATATTTGATGTGCACGTAAATGTGCATATTTTTACCACCATATTTAATCTATTAAAATTAATTAAATGATCATATTGGGTATTTTAACATGCTTTAACCAAAATCCATATTATTTTCAAATTGTCACATATCCATCTTCATATAGGGGCAAAACGATCATTTGTGTGCATATATTTCTTTGAGAAAAATTAATTGGAAATTTCTATATTATTTTGTAGGAATTTAAACTCAATTACAAGTGGTTTCACAAAGGAATATGCATGCACAATGAAGATACAAAAGAATGAAGATGAAAATAATCCAAAGCGAAGAACATGGAGGACCCCACCTACCCACCACCTTAACGTACAAATTAGAGGCTAATGAACATGCTTATGGAATTATGTGATAACCCGAATTTTTGAATATTTGTTAATTGAATAATTAACTAGTTTATTCAATTTAAATGGATAAAAAATTCTGATTATAGAGGATATTTGGATATATAAATAAATTTGCAAATATAATGGAAGCTGAATTTTTAATTTTCATTTGATAATCTACTAAATAATTTTTTATTCATTGGCAAAATATTCCTTTAGAACAAATAATGTTTTGTTAAATATATTATTGCTTAAATTTAAAATAAGATTTAACTAGGGATAATTTCTTTTGTTTTAATATGTTTTCTTTTTTGACTTTAAAACTTATTAATAAAGACATTAACTTATTAATACTAAACATAAGAAAGTTAATATAAAAGATTTATTAACATATTAATGTATAAATTAAAGACAAGTATAGATTATGTAATGTACTTTAACATGAGTAGTTAATTTTGTCATAAAACTTTAACACTTGTAAGGAAAATTTAACATACATAAAAGAAAACAAGTGTAAGCTAAAGTATATATAATACATAAATATATTAACTTAAGAAAGTATTAGTAATTATTTCTTTAAACATTTGAAAATACTTAAAAGACATTAAACATTTGTAACAAACTTGGCATGCATGAGAATACAAGTGTGAGTTAATAATAAAGGAAAGTAACAAGTGGCAAAATAAAATCTTCTTTTGATTTTGGATTTTAGAGGAAAAAAAAAGTACAAGTAAGAAACCAGGGTATTTTCACTTCAAAATTTCTTTCTTCATCTTCTAAAACATAACCTGGAAAACAAAATCTAAAAAAAATGGAAAGAAGAAAAAACTAGGAATCAGAGAACAACTAAATTCAGTAGTTCAAAAACTAGATCAAGCATACCTCTAAGGCCTACAAGCATTTCTCTTTGTTTTGAATCTGAAACATCGTCACATAAATTTCAATAGCATGCATGCAAGATTCAGTGACAAGTACATTCCAGATTCAAGTTTTTAAATCAAATAAGCAAAGACACTCAGGTTTTAAAATCAAAGCAAAAGCTGTTTTCAATATCAATAGTGCTTTGTTCTTCATTGGTTTTCAGGTGAGTAAACGTTCAATCTTAAAGGGTAAGTTACTAAATATCTGTTGCTTGTTGAATTCTGTGATCAAGATTGTGTTTTATATTTATATATGGTGAAATCTATGATTGTGTTGAACGGTGCATGTTGAATCTGGCTTGATCCTTCTCTGTTTTTCAAACTTACAGAGTAAAATTTATAAAATTTGAAATCTTCTTAACCAATCGTTGATAGGTCTTGATTTGTAAACAAATTTTTTTTGTATAATCACAATTTATTTTTATTTTAATTTAAATTATATGAATTAAGCCTGGGACTCTCTGAGATTAGAGAATGACAATGAAAACTTAAATTTGAGTAAAAATCAAGTATAATAATTCGTTGCTTCAATTATATATTTCGAATCAGCTCTGGATAACATGATTTTTAGGATGGAAATCATGGATTTTAGTTTGGAGTTGGGTGTGCATTTTGGAGATTAACAGGAAATGGATTTCAAACAATTACAGGCGACCAGAGGGATTATAGTGGTCATGGTCGCTGTCAAAGCTTGTTTGTTGACCAGCGGGGTCAGAAAAAATAGCAGAGGTGGCAAACGTTGGCCTTGGCATCGGCGGTTGGTCAATTTAGGGTTTAAGACTCAATAATGTCTTGGTTAGAAACGAGGCTACGACGGAGTCTCTGGTTGAACGGAGGGGATCGAACCTTGACCCTTAGGAGTATGGTTGTCTGGCGAGGTTGGGGACTGAGTTGCGCGAGCTCTGGTGAACGGAGGAGTGATTGCGAGGTGGGTTCCTGGCGATGTCGAATTCCAGTTTGATCTAAATAGATCGTTTTCGTTTTGAGGTGGATAAGGGCGAATCGATGTTTCGGATCGTTTGTTGAGTCGACCTGCGACTTGCCGAAGGCGGTGAGGTACGCCGGAGCAGTGGCAAACGGCCGTGCATGTGCACGGCGATGGCCTCGTGTGTCAGAGGGATGGGTTGTGAGCAACTCAAAGTGATGCTCGGGTTAGGGAAGGACTGGCTCGGGTTTATGCTCATGCTTGGAAGTGTAATACTGTGTAGACTTGCTCGTGAGGAACTCGGGAAAGAATGGGTTTTGCTCGAGTACTGTTTGGAGTTATTCGAGTGTGCTAGCAGGGTTTAAATTTAAGTAAACCAGCTTTGAAATTTAAGCAAGTTATATATAAAAAAAGAGATATGTAAAAGAAGAGGAAAGTACTCAGGTAGGACTAAGGTTTGAGAGGTAGCCAGGTTTAGCTCAGGTTTGACTTTAGTGCATTAACATCATTTAAATTAAAGGGTTAAATAAAATAAGTTTGGAACAATGTTCTTAATTACATTTTTGTAATAGATTTTTTTATTTATTTAGGTGAATGGATAATTAATAAAGATGATGATTTATCTTTAAAGTAATTAAGATTTGATAGAGTGATTAATTAATTAATAATTGAGAATTATTAATTAATTAGTTAATTAAGAGGTTAATTAGTTTGTAATTAGAAATTGTCAATTAGATAATTAAAGATAAGTAATTAAAAATTGGTGATTAATTAATTTAACAATTAATTAATGATTAGTGATTAATTAGTTAGGTTGTAATTAGTGATTAATTAACTAGGTAATTGGAGATTAATCAATTTGTAATTAAGGATTAATTAACTGATAATTAAAGATTAATTAATTTGTTTGTTTAAAGGGTAACTAAGAATTGCTCGATGGTAATTAATCAAATGAATGTGATTAAGTTAATTAATTGGTTGATTAATTAAAAATAATCTTAATGGTTGATTAAGTATAATTACCTAAATGAGATTGATAAGTAAAATTACTATAAGTAATTTAATGTATAATTACTGGATGTAATTAATTAAAGAGAGGTACTTAATGAGAAGTAATTAAAGAATAATTACTTAGTAGAAGTAATTCAGGATTAAATTACTTGGTGTAATTTATTAATTAATTAAGGAGTTAATTAATTAAGATTAGTTAATTACTGTTTAAGATTGATTAAGGCTGATTAATGAAAGTAATTAATTAAAGATTAATTACTGTAAAAAGGTTAAGGATAATTACTTTGTGTAATTGATGGAGAGTTAATTACTTATTGAAATTAAAGAATAATTAGTCAAGGGTGATTAATTAAGGAGGATAATTAAAGGTGATTGAATAATTGGTTATAATTAATTAATATTAAGCAAATTGTAATCTAAGTAATTACAATTTGTAGATAATTTAATTAGAGATAAAATATGTTAACTTTTGGAAGTAATAAAGCTTGCTTATAAAT
This sequence comes from Allium cepa, assembly GCA_030765085.1. Classification (NCBI taxonomy): domain Eukaryota; kingdom Viridiplantae; phylum Streptophyta; class Magnoliopsida; order Asparagales; family Amaryllidaceae; genus Allium; species Allium cepa. The sequence continues at coordinate 451,789,655 of CM060931.1, forward strand.
GATTAAATAATGTTGCATGCCTTAGATTGATTGATATATCGAATATGTGATTTGGATGCTATGTGATATGAGATGTTGGGATTTAACTGAGATGATTTAGTTATCTATCGATGATGATTTAATGTGGATGACATTCTGTATTTGGAGTTTGAATTGTGTTTCACTTGAATATCTTGGATAAGATGGTATTGAATTCGAAGAGACCGGAGTCGGATATTAGTAAATATCGAAACCACTTCGATTCTTTATAAATTGATATGTGAAATCAAAATGGGTTGGTATGGAATGATTAAGTGAATTAGACTAATTAATCTAAGTTTATGGTACTTAGAAATTGATATGTGAAATAAGTTGTCTATAACAAATTGTAAATTGTAAAATGTTACGAGTCACCTCGGGTTTTAAATAAGTTCTATGCTTTTGAAATTTATGTTGAGGAGTTTACTCACGCTGGTTTCCAGCCTGACCCAGGTGTTACTTTGATGTAATGCTCGGGTCAGACCGAGTATTACAGATTTTCAGGTAAGGACGTTCTGGAGCTCAGGAGGCGAGCTGGATGGCTGGAACGTATGGAGTGTTTACCGCTGAATATATATATTATTGTATAATTAGGACATGTTGTTTAAAACCGTCCAGTGATTAGTAATGGTTGTAACTCTGATGTATAAATATAAGTGTACTGATACAGTTCTTCTTTGCAAACTGTTATTATGTGATATTATATTTTGATCCGCTGCGAATGTGAGGTTTCTGTGACTTATTCTTGTTTCTTCTTCTTTCTCTTTCTTTTTCTATTCTAACTATCTGGAATTTTCGGGTTCGAAATTTCCGGGTCGTTACAAATTAATGGCTTCACGTACACTTAAATGGGGATTATGACATGCTAATGATTACTTGGTGGCCACACTACCTCATGGACATTTTGGGAATTCCCCAAAAATATAAATTAGGGTTTCATACATGTATAAATACCCATATGTTTTATGTAATCTCTTCCTCTTACTTAGTCTTTTCTTTAGGCTCTCTTCTCTTAGTCTCTCTTTTGATTAGTTTTAGGCTCAAAATAAAAGAAAGCTCCTCTTTTCTTTTCATGGATACGTAGCCATTTTTACTTCATGTAACTTTCATTTTTTTATGCAATGCTAATTAATGCTCTCTTTCTTTTACATGCTTCTTTTGTTTATTTACTTTCATGTTAGTAGTGTAGATTTATTTTTTATGCAAGTAGAGTAGCTTTTTCTTTACTTTGCTCTCTTTTTTATTTTATTTTTCTTTCATGTTGCAAGCTATATTTGTTGTTTTGATAACAAATATGAGAGGCTAATCCCTTCTATTTAGGGGTAATGAAGCCTCTAATCATGTAGCTTCAACATTTTGATAATTATAGCTCTCTTTTTGTGCTTAATGACAATGCTTGAAGTGGTTTAATTTGTTGTTTTTGTTTTGAATTTGATAGCCTATATTGTAGATATCAAATAGGCTATGCTTAAACAATTACTAACACAAATGCCTCTTCATCAAAATATGATTATGGCATAAGAAAGTGATATGAAATTCAAATTTGATGGTCTATATTTCTAATTAATAGTTAATAGGTCATACTTAAAATAAATTTCATTTGCCACTTTGTTGTCATTTTCATGAGAGTTAGTAAGTGGTTTAAAGGTTGTGTTATAGTTTTGTGGCTTATGTTGAGCTAATTAATAGCACAAATGAGTCATACTTATGATAAACATGCCATTTAAACTCACTTATGACCAAAAAAGAGAACGTAATTTCATTACTTGTTGAATTATATGAACTAGAGAGTGGATTTATCTCTAAATTGTCATTTAACTCTCATATTTTATCTATTTTCTTTTGCTAGTTTTTGTTAGTTTCTTACATTTCTAGCTGTTCACTCTCGACTTCAGTATAATTTGATTGAATAGAACTTTAAAACCATCAATTCCCTGTGGATCGACCCGTAATCGCCATGTGCTACAGTCTACGCCGTGCGCCTGCGGTATAAATTTTATTATAAATTTTTCGACGGTTTTCTAAACCAATAGAAATTCCGCCGTTAAAAAGTAATTTTCTTGAACTTTTTTAATTTGTTGTAGTTTTTGGCAATAAAAACAATCTCATCTTCTTCTAAGTCCTAATCTTTCGTACTTGCTTGGAATGCTATGTTTTTCTATTCATGATTTTGATCCTTTCTTGCCTGCAAGTTAGCTTCGTACAACATCAGATTTCCTTTAGCTCTTCGACTTTGAGTTGAGAAAGACCAATAGCTTCTTCGATTGCTAAAACTTTTCTTTTCCATTCATTTATTAAAAAGTTTAAAATTCATGCGACTAAATCAAAACTTGTGAATTTGACTCCAAGTGCTATGAGGTCGTGTTTAATGTTTTGAAATCTAGTATACGTATCAATAATCGATTCATTTGCTTTCATTTTGAAAGATGAAAATTGGTTTTGTTAAATCAAGATTTTAGTTTACTTGACTTTAGTTGTTCCTTCGTGTGAGACTTGAAATGTGCCCCATATATCATACGTAGTAGTGCAAAGCATGGCACCTGAAAGTTCATTTTTGTCAAGTGAGCAAAATAGTACATTCATAGCTTTGGCATTATTAGATGCCGCCACTTTTTATATATTAGTTCAAGTGTTAATGTAGGTATTAGGTGCTTCATATTTTTTTTGAGTTGCTAGGCATATTTCTAACTCATTTGCTTCTATAAAAGTTCTCATATGAGTTGACCAGTAAGCATAGTTAGAACAAGTAAATAGTGGAGGTCGTGTAGTTAATTGGCCTTCTTGAAAAGTACTTGCCATATTAATGATTTTTCAACTACGTATTACTATAGATTGAAATGACCGTGCTCCGATACCAAATGCAATACTACAGAGTCTTTATATAATCGCAACTTATATATGTAAGTCTATGAGTGTATGTTACAAATTGTAATGACCCGGAATTTACGATCTCAAAAATTCCAGATAGTTAGGAAAAGAAGAAAAGAGATAGAAGAAGAAACAGAAAACAAAACTCAGAATTTCTCATTCGCAGCGGATAAAATATAATATCAACTAATATCGTTTATATAAAGAAAGCTGTATCAACAAATTTACATTTTTAATACATCAGAGTTACAACATTTCACAATCACTGGACAGTTAAAATAACTTGTCCCAGATAAATAACAATATATCACAACGGAATACACTCCATACGTTCCTGCCATCCAGCTCGCCTCCTGAGCTCAAGAACGTCCTTACCTGAAAATCTGTAATACTCGGTCTGACCCGAACATTACATCAAAGTAACACACGGGTCAGGCTGGAAACCAACGTGAGTAAACCCATCTAACAAGGAATACCAATGCATAAAATTATTTGAAACCCGGGGTAACTCATTCATTACTACAAATTCACAACTTGTATGTTAAAAATCGAAATCGGTTCGGGTATTTACTGATACCCGACCCCGGTCTCTTCGAATCCAATGTCACCTTATTTCCAGTTTAAGTGGATACAAATCAACTATATACAAAATGTCACTTTTTACACAGCAACTCATCTTCTATAGACAACCACATTATCACTGTCCTCCCAAACATATCGTAACACAAAACATTTCATAACAGATATATCAACCAATTCAAGGCATTCGACATCATTCAATCATTCATAAGCAAGATTGATTAGTCACACCATTTTTAATTAATTTAAATAAATTAAATTAATCACTTCAATCACCTTTTTAAATCCTGCTTACTTAATCCTCAATTAATTACAAATAAATTAATTAATCATACTTTAATTATTATCTAAATAAATCATCCTTGATTAATTAAGTAATTAGCCCTTAATAAATTTCACCAATTAATTATCCTCAAACCAATCACATTGATTAACCTTTGATTACCATCTTAGTTAATTATTTACAATAATTAATTATTCTATAATCACTTCTTTGATTAATTAACCTTTAATTAATCTCATTCCTTAATTAACCAACCTTTTATTTGATTATCCTAATTAATCAATCCTTTAATAAATTATACTAAGTAATTAATCCCTAATTATTTCTATTAAATAATTTCCCTTTAATTAATTACTTTCATCAAGTGATTATCCCATAATTACTTAAGTTAATTAATTAACCCTTAATCACTTTTATTAGTTAATATCCCTTAATAACAAATTAATCAATCATTAATTACCAGTCAATTAGTTCTTAATAACATTTAATTAACCTTTAATCAATCTTTAATTATGGATTAATTATCTCTTAATTATTAATTAATAAAAATTAATTATTAATTAATTAAACTTAATTATTAATTAATAAAAATTAATTAAGTACTTCTTAATTACCAATTAATTAACCTCTAATTACTTATTTAATTTCTAATTACAAATTAATTAATCTCAAATCACTACTTAATTACTTAATTAATTAATCACTAATCATTAATTAATAATTTCTAATTATCAAATTATAATCCTTAATTACAAATTAATTAACCTTTAATTAATTAATTTATAATCCTCAATTATTTATTGATTACTCCTTAATTTCTTAATTAAGTAATTTTAAATCATCAAACCTTAATTAACCTTTAAGGTAACCCATTACTTAATTATGATTAACATATACATTTAACATTTACCTTTCCAATTAACAACCTGATTACATTTCAAATTAAGTTTAAAAAGAATTTAACTTAAAACATTTAAGTTAAACAAATCTGACAACTCTTAAATTAATCATTTAAAACCTTCACTATATAAAGAAATAGATTTTCAAGAAATAGATTTAACTTGATTATTTTAAATTTAAAAACTTGCTTTTATTTAAATTTAAAAACTTGCTTTTATAAGAACTTTTAAAACTTTTGAACTGTTTTTAATCCTGCTTTGGGTCTAACCCGAACATCGCTTGAGAGCCACCCGAGTTATCTTCTTTTCTTCTATTTCAAAATTTTAGTTTAAATTTTTAAGTTTAAAAATCTGTTAACAAAACACTCATAATCCACTCGAGTTTGCACTCGAGTCTCTATCCAAACCCTCGGTCTTATCTTTGAGAAAAACCACTACAAAACTCACAGATAGAACAGAGCCCCAGCGTGCATATGCACCATCACCAGAGTCGTCTCCGACCTCTGATGAACTTTTCGACACATCTCTCATCTTCGTTGCAGCCAACACCGACCATCAAACCCAATCGCAAGCCCACGAACAAGATCGAGCTAATCTAGAAGTCCTGGAACCAAAAACCCAAACTTGGAAATGTCTCGACCAGCCGACGCCGATCACCGGAAGTCCTGAATCTCCGGTCACACGTTCCCCAACCATCCACGCTACCTTCCCCCATGCCTCGTATCACTCGATCACCCAGAGACGATGCACCACTCCCATTTCCAGTCTTGACCAAAATTAGGTTTTTAAACCCAAATTACCTCCTCTACTTCGCCTCGGGGATCTGGAACACCTCCAGTCATTTTTCCCAAGCTTGTCGCAATTCCTTCCACCTCCAATTGAAACCCCGAGACCTCTCTACCCCTTGATCGCCAGAGGTAGCCTCAAAATAAATTTCCAGTCATCACCAAAATGCATACTCAATACATCATTAAAAATTTTGATTTTAGTTTTAAAAATTCTAACTTTCTAAGTAGATTCAAGTTGTGATCCTGAAACGACAAATTAAAACATTTGATTTAACATGTTTTTAACATTTCTACTGTATTTTACGTATTCTAGCATAGTTCCAATCTTTAAAATACTTGAATCTATTTTTAGTTACTTAGATTATGATTAAACTAAACTATTTTTTTTTAAATCCAAGTCCTAACAGTGGTTTAATAAAATGATCTTGAATTTTGATTGTAACTTAAACTTTGTAACATGGAACAGAGAAGCACAGATATGCACATTCAGTACACAGAGACCACAATTTGTTATACATACAAGAAAAATCTTAACATATAAAATTCACATGCAACCAATAATTATCTACTCAAGCTTGTTAAATAAATGTTTACTTAGCAGAATGAAACAGACACCAGGTTTTAAAATCTGGGATTTTGGATTTTAATTTAATCCGAATCTGAAGAACTTTCTTAGCTTGTTGTTGAGATTCGAAAGCTAGAATGCACTTGATTTTGAACTGATCTCTACATGCTAAGTTAAATCTTGAATCCCCATGCTAGCTTTGCTCAGTTTTGAATTGAAGTCGTTGTTATGGATTTCTTTTATGGCTTAAGTTTAGAGAAGAAAATATCATCTCTATATAGCCTATTATTTTCCCTCTTTATTATATTTTTTTATCTATCTTTAGTTTTGTTTTTAAAGAAAATAAAAATAGGGAAAGCCACTTATTATTTGCATGCCTAATCAACTTACAAATGTTAAATTTATGATAAAACTAACTTACACATGTCTTTTATTCATGCATTAATAGGTAAGTATGTTAATAAAACTTTTATATTATATTTACCTTATGTTTAAAATATTACACATGTTTAAATGTATGCTATAATCCGTTACATTTGTAAGTATGCATGAATTAATTATTTTAATACGTCTTCTTTATTTTTTTAACTCTAAATTTATTAATATATATATATATATATATATATATATATACTTGAGCTTTTTTATTCAACCTTGTTTTCAAATCAATGTTTTTAATTTCAAAATGAAACTTCCAAATCACAATATATATAATATATATGCATATGCTCTTAAAATTTTCAACACTATAAAGTTTTTCATATATCTATTTATAGGAATTATTAATTTATTATAAAATTTATCATTTCTAGATATTATAATCCAATATTTATTATAGTTTTCGAATCCATTTACAAACATTTTAATTATCTGAAATTTATTTCTTTGACATATATATCAGTGTTCAATGGTTAAAATCCGATAATTACCAATTATTAGATGTCCAAAATTCGGGTTATCACATTCCTCCCCCTTTTAAATCTTTTCGTCCTCGAAAAGGAATGAAGTCAGAATCTATTCAATACCCAAAATCAGATAAATTATTCTTTGATTATTTTTAAAACATTTTTAAAATCCACATAACATTATAAAATAGTTTTATAAAAATACTTTTGATAACTCGATGTTTCCACAAGTCCATCTTTGTTCTCACAGAAATTCGGTCATATGTTGATCATGCATAGGACTGAAAATCTATAAGTACTTAGCAGATCCATTTTCAACATGCGGTAAAAATACTAGGAAAATAATTTTATTTAAAATATAGAAAATATTTTTGGAAATAGAGGAAATATCTTTGGTGAGAATGCTCTGGAAATCATCACCTCCATCCATGGTCGCAGTTAACCCGATGGTTACGTTGTCATCCCGGAAAAATCAAACGTAGACCGTTGACACCCACCTCCACACGATTTCCGCTATGGTCTACAGTAGATCACAACAACATCGAGTTACACCGTCATCACAGCATAACCCAAATGCCTCCGTAGGCATTAGCGCCCTTAATTTTCGCTACCCAATAATCCTCAGGGACTTCAGTTTGTCCGGACTTCCTCACAAGATCCACTTTAGAGCCTCCCCCTCTTTTGAGGCTCAAGGCAGTACCAACCTATGGTACTCCTGAGAAGTTCATTTCAAGGGAGCGCCTTTTTCTCTAGAGCCATTTCAAAACACTTTATACTATACATATAGTATCTTCCAAATCATACACCTAGCACGAATCCCATATAAATCTCCTTTTCAAAAAATCGATTATCCTAAAATCGATAATTCTCAACTAGGCTTTCCAAATTTCCAAAATTGATTTTTCTCTTAAAATCAAAAGCATTTCCAAATCCATAGGTTCCAAAAACCTTTCCTCAAAATCATTCTCATAAGAACCTTCATATATATATATATATATATATATATATATATATATATATATATATATATATATATAACTTTGAAAATCTTTGGATCACTTCAAACTTGTATAAATTCCTTTTTTATACTTTAAATACTTTTAAAAACCCTTTTTTCCGGCAATAGATTCAACAAGGGGAGTTTATCAATTATATATATATATACACTTTGTTTATGCCAAATCAATATTCAATCTTGATTACTCTATAAAGTCACTTACCGGATTACTTACTTCCATATAGTAAATTTCTACCATAGAAGTATCTAATTTCCGCTTTCCAAAAACCATTTTACAGTTCTTATCCACAAATTTTCAATATCAATTCTATTCAAACCCGTATGATGTACACATATCATTCATACGCAACATCAATCTGATCGCTCACTCGCTTACATAATTTCTCTTTCTGAACTAGTATCGTCCACATGACTTCCTAGTGCGGACTCAGATCTGGTTTCTTGACCATAAACCGTCATTATCCTTGCATAGCCATACCATGATAGAGAATATCCAGAACCAATCAACAATCCATATCTAGGTTCGGCGTCGAAAATCGAGTGGAAAATCCTAACGCGGATCAATATGTTATCTCGAAATTCTGTGCTCGAATCTGGATCAAATCACTATGCGAATAGAATAATATACGTACATCCTACGTATTTATCTTCATTGATTATTAACCAAATCAATTCTTTTTCTATCCACATTCACCTTGATTTTCATTCACTTATACACGATTTCCTCAACCCCTATTTGGATTATCACCTCAATTCTTATCTCAAATGAATAATCATAAACAGTTTGAACTCTGTCCAGCTTAAATTTAGAAAATAGCTTGAAAAGTTAAAAAATAGAGAAGCGGTTTAAAAATAATTATTAGTTGTAAAATAGCTGCAAAATAGTTAACTAATTGTAAAATAGTTGGAAAATAGTCAAATAGTTATAGAAATTTAAGTAATTGCATAATAGTTGCAAAATAGTAATTAGTCTTAAAGTAGTTGAAAAACAGTAATTAGTTTATAAAATAGTTGAAAAATTGTCAAATAATTCCAAAAATAATTGTAAAATAAAATAGTTTGGCTTTAAAAAGAAAGGTTGTATAGTAAGTAGCTTGGGAAAATAGATTTATATTAAAACAACTTATTTTAAAAATAGTCCAGAGCCAAACTGTTCAATTCCCAGTCTCCAGTCCCATCAATTCAATTTAACACTTCCATTTAAATTGACTTGTTTACAATTTAAATAACTTCAATTTCTATTGAAATTGATTTAACCCCAATTCAAGTTGAATTAATCTCAATTTTTTTTTAAAATTCAAATCAAATTCCATTTGAATTTTAAACCTGTTTAACTTTAATCATAATTCCAAATTAATCAAATCAATTTGGACTAATTTTCAAATTGAACCCACTTCAATTTCAAATCATTTCAATTCCTGTTTGATTTAATCCCAATTCTAATCTTCCTTTTTAAATCATCTCGAATTATATAAATTCGCGTTAAATTTCCAAATGTTGATTTAATTCCCTTAAATCAAATTAACATTTACTTTTAATTTAACAACCCAAGTCCTTACACAATTAAATTTTGAGTTCTATATTTTTAATATTTATACAAATCACTTTTACTACTTACCTCAAATTTCCATGTAAAAGTTCAGGACCCTTTAAACATTTAATTCTGAGTCCAAATTTCAAAATTCCATTTTAAATTACCTTTACTTGACTTATTCCAAAGTTCAAATAATAATATAAATCCTTTTTAAACAATTTAATCTTTGAAATCCAATTTAATACCTAATTTTGAAACCGATTCTTAAACAATTTTTAATTTACAAGTTCAATTCCTAACATTCAAATATTAAGTTCAAAGTGATTCCATAACCTTAATTTCAATTTAAAGTTTAATTTACCTTTTATCTCAATAATGGATATATTACCACAATCCATTTCTTCATTCATTTAAACAAATCAAATTCACAGTTTAAAGATTACTAATAACAATAGGATGATATCATCCAAATTATTTTAAAACATTTATCCATTTTCAATTTCCAGATCTTAAACTCATTTTGAGATCACACAAACTCCGAATTAAAATCAACCATTCTAACTTCCCAAATTAAATTTCAATTTCATCTTGAAATTTCCAATTCAGGTTGTTTATTCAAACTTGTTTAACTTCTTCCAAGTTAAATTCAATTTACTTAATCCAGTCAACCTTACTCAAATTTGAATTCTCCATTTCAAATTTTAAACTTCTTATTAATAATCTTCCCCCTTATAAGTTCAAAAACTTATTTCACTATGGGTTTTCACATCACATTCCAAGGAAAACTCTAAACTAATCACCTTAGAGTTTATTTCAAATCATCTTTGATACTAAGTATATCCACACATATATACATATTTAATTTCTTAGCCCACCAGGCTATACTTTAAATTTTAAACCACCTTTGGTTTTTAACTCAAAACAAATTCCTTTAAGGTTTTCATAATACTCTCTATTTTTAAAATAAGATAGTGTTAAAAAATAGTCTGAATAGTACTACTTATCATTTCTTTTAACATTTTGAAAACAATTTCAAATGTTCCTAGACTTAGGATTCAAAACTTCATAATTAAAAACCTACTTTAATTTATAAGTTATACTCATCTAAAAGTTTCTTCCCTAAAACTTTTTCATTTTGCTTTATCAGTGCTTACTAGAAAACAATCATCCCATTATAAAACACAATAACCATTCGATATTCTGGTTTGAAACCAATTCTAATTCATCTTATCTGTATAGTTCATTAATTCCATATCCAACAACCAATTTATTTATATATATTGGAAAAACTATTTATTTATATATCAAAAGATAAACTTATATAAAAATTGTTTACTTTCGAAACCATTTTAAAACCCTTTTTATAAGAAAATAACAAGTACGCTCTCTTATATATGTATACACTCAACTCATTCTAGGGTACCATTGACCCTATCCTTAATGAGTATTCCTCACCAGAGCCAAGATTCTTGCTTAACCTTCTGCTCTGATAACAAATGTAACGATCCGGAATTTTCGATCCTGAAAATTCCAGATAGTTAGAAAAAGAAAAAAAGAGATAGAAGAAGAAACGAAAAACCAAACTCAGAATCCCACATTCGCAGCGGATAAAATATAATATCAACTAATATCGTTTATACGAAGAAAGCTGTATTAGTTAATTTACATTTTTAATACATCAATGTTACAATATTTCACAATCACTAGACAGTTAAAATAACTTATCCCAGATAAATAACAATATATCACAGCGGAATACACTCCATACATTCCTGCCATCCAGCTCGCCACCTGAGCTCCAGAACGTCTTTACTTGAAAATCAGTAATACTCGGTCTGACTCGAGTATTACATCAAAGTAACACCCGGGTCAGGCTGGAAACCAGTGTGAATAAACCCATCTAACAAGGAATACCAATGCATAAAATTATTTAAAACCCGGGGTAATTTAATCAATCCCTAAGTACCTCTACTTAGTTTAAATAGTCCAGTCATTTAAATTTATCCCATCCTAGCCTATTGATTCACATATCAATTTTATAAAGAATCATTGTATGTTACAAATCGAAGTAGGTTCGGGTATTTACTGATACCCGACCCCGGTCTCTTCGAATCCAATGTCATCTTATTTCCAGTTTAGGTGGATACAAATCAACTATATACAAAATGTCACTTTTTACATAGCAACTCATCATCGCTAGATAACCATATTATCACTATCCTCCCAAACATATCGTATCTCAAAACATTTCATATCAGATATATCAACCAATTCAAGGCATTTAACATCATTCAATCATTCATAAGCAAGATTGATCAGTCACACCATTTTTAATTAATTTAAATAAATTAAATTAATCACTTCAATCACATTTTTAAATCATGCTTACTTAATCCTTAATTAATTACAAATAAATTAATTAATCATACTTTAATTATTATCTAAATAAATCATCCTTGATTAATTAAGTAATTAGCCCTTAATAAATTTCACCAATTAATTATCCTCAAACCAATCACATTAATTAACCTTTGATTACCATCTTAATCAATTATTTAAAACTAATTTCTTTAACTCTCAATTAATTACGACAAATAATTATTCTATAATCACTTCTTTGATTAATTAACCTTTAGTTAATCTCATTCCTTAATTAACCAACCTTTTATTTAATTATCTTGATTAATCAATCCTTTAATTGACTATACTAAGTAATTAATCCTTAATTATTTCCATTAAATAATTTCCCTTTAATTAATTACTTTCATCAAGTGATTATCTTATAATTACTTAAGTTAATTAATTAACCCTTAATCACTTTTATTAGTTAATATCCCTTAATAACAAATTAATCAGTCATTAATGCCAGTTAATTAATTTTTAATAATGGTTAATTAACCTTTAATTAATCTTTAATTATGGATTAATTATCTCTTAATTTTTAATTAATAAAACTTAATTATTGATTAATAAAAATTAATTAAGTACTTCTTAATTACCAATTAATGAACCTCTAGTTACTTAATTAATTTGTAATTACAAATTAATTAATCTCAAATCAATACCTAATTACTTAATTAATTAATCACTAATCATTAATTAATAATTTCTAATTATCAAATTATAATCCTTAATTACAAATTATTAACCTTTAATTAATTAATTTATAATTCTTAGTTATTTATTAATTACTCCTTAATTTCTTGATTAAGTAATTTTAAATCATCAAACCTTAATTAACCTTTAAGGTAACCCATTACTTAATTATGATTAACATATACATTTAACATTTACCTTTCCAATTAACAACCTAATTACATTTCAAATTAAGTTTAAAAAGAAATTAACTTAATACATTTTAGTTAAACAAATCTCATAACTCTTAAATTAATCATTTAAACCTTCACTATATAAAGAAATAGATTTTCAAGAAATAGATTTAACTCGATTATTTTAAATTTAAAAACTTTCTTTTATTTAAATTTAAAAACTTGTTTCTATAAGAACTTTTAAAACTTTTAAAAACTATTTTTAAACCTGCTTCGGGTCTAACCCGAACATCACTCGAGAGCCGCCCGAGTTCTCTTCTTTTCTTCTATTTCAAAAACATAGTTTAATTTTTTAAGCTTAAAAATCTATTAAACAAAACACTCATAATCCACCCGAGTTTGCACTCGAGTCTCTATCCAAAACCCCCGGTCCTATCTTCAAACAAAACCACCACAAAACTCACAGACCCAATAGAGCCCCACCGTGCACATGCACCATCACCAGAGTCACCTCCGACCCATGATGAACTTTCCGACACATCTCTCATCATCGTTGCAGCCAACACCGACCATCAAAACCCAATTGCAAGCCCACGAACAAGATCAAGCTAATCTAGCAGTCTTGGAACCAGAAACCCAAACCTGGAAATGTCTCGACCAACCAACGCCGATCACTTGAAGTCCTGAGACTCCGGTCACACGTTCCCTGACAATCCATCTGCCTTCCCCAAGCCTCGTATCACTCGATCACCCAGAGATGATGCACCACTCCCATTTCCAGTCTCGACCAAAATTAGGTTTTTAAACCTAAATTATCTCCTCAACGTCGCCTCGACGACCTGGAACACCTCCAGTCATTTTTCCCAAGCTCGCCGCAATTCCTTCCATCTCCAATTGAAAACCCGATACCTCTCTACCCTTCATCGCCAGAGGTAGCCTCAAAATAAATTTCCAGTCATCACCAAAATGCATACTCAATACATCATTAAAAATTGAGATTTTAGTTTTAAAAATCCTAACTTTCTAAGTAGATTCAAGTTGTGATCCTAAAACAACAAATTAAAACATTTGATTTAATATGTTTTTAACATTTCTACTGTATTTTACATATTCTAGCATAGTTCCAACCTTTAAAATACTTGAATCTATTTTTAGTACTTAGATTATGATTAAACTAAACTATTTTGTTTTAAATCCAAGTCCTAACAGTGGTTTTATAAAAAGATCTTGAATTTTGATTGTAACTTAAACTCTGTAACACAGAACAGAGAAGCACAGATATGCACATTTAATATACAGAGACCACGCTTTTATATACATACAAGACAAATCTTTAACACAAAAAATTCACATGCAACCAACAATTATCTACTTAAGCTTGTTAAATAAATGTTTGCTTACTAGAATGAAACAGAGACCAGGTTTTAAAATCTGGGATTTTGGATTTTAATTTGATTTGAATCTGAAGAACTTGCTTAGCTTGTTGTTGAGAACTGAAAGCTAGAATGCACTTGATTTTGAACTGATCTCTGTATGCTAAGTTAAATGTTGAATCCCCATGCTACCTTTGCTCAGTTTTGAATTGAAGTTGTTGTTATGGATTTCCTTTTAAGTCTTAGATTTAGAGAAGAAAATATCATATGTATACAGCCTATTATTTTCTCTCTTTATTATATATATATATTTTATCTATCTTTAGTTTTGTTTTTAAAGAAAATAAAAATAGGGAAAGCCACTTGTTATTTGCATGCTTAATCAACTTACAAATGTTGAATTTATGATAAAACTAACTTACATTAGCTTTTTATTCATGCATTAATAGGTAAATATGTTAATAAAACTTTTATATTATATTTACCTTAAGTTTAAAATATTATGCACGTTTAAATGTGTGCTAAAATCCTTTACATTTGTAAGTATGCATGAATTAATGATTTTAATATGTCTTCTTTATTTTTTTAACTCTAAATTTATTAATATATATGTAATTAAGCTTTTTTATTAAACCTTGTTTTCAAACCTATGTTTTTAATTTCAAAATAAAACTTCCAAATCACAATATATATAATATATATACATATACTCTTAAAATTTTCAACACTATAAAGTTTTTCATATATCTATTATAGGAATTATTAATTTATTATAAAATTTATCATTTCCTGATATTATAATCCAATATTTATCATAGTTTTCAAATCCATTTATAGACATTTTAATTATCAGAAATTTATTTCTTTAACATATATATATATATATATATATATCAGTGTTCAATGGTTAAAATCCGATAATTACCAATTATCAGATGTCCAAAATTCGGGTTATCACACAAATTACACTAAGATGAGAGTAATAACCGAATATAAAGAAGTTAAATAATAAAAATAATCACACTAGATATTTTATACTGGTTCAGACTCTCATACTACGTCTAGTCCCGAAGCTCCCCTTCGGTATTTCCTTTGACCTAATAATCTTCACTTCGTCCGGAGGAATACACTAATACAAAAAGAATTTCTCTGACAACCTTGTGTGCCAAATAACATGGATTTTGACTAATAGTACATTCTTCCTATGATCTCCTTAGAGTATTGGTATATAGGTACTTTGAGTTGTAGGAAGTGGTTTAACCAAAATAATTTTTTGGTTATGATAGATTGAGAATATGTAAGCAATATATGTGCAAATATATAAATAGAGAGTAATAAGAAATCAAGAGAATAAATAAGAATTAATTGATCCAATTTTCAATCTTTGAAGTATAAATAGGATCGAGTAGATGCATATGAGAAGTTGATACTGTTTAAACAAACTCTATTTGTTTTAATGGCTGCAACCATTGAAGAAGGGATGCTATTATTCAATATGAAATGAAACAGCCTTTTAGCTTAGAGCAGTTGCTATATGATGGATGTTTGTGGGAAAACGATAGATGTCTATGGTTTCAAGAATTAAATTCCCGAAGATATTCGCAGATGTTTTTGGCTTTCCATAGATGTCTGTGGGTGGTTATATTTGAATATCAAAGACTTTTATGCCAATATTGAGTAAATGAATTCGTGTGTATATATATACTCAAAGAGACCTTACAATGATTTTCTAAGATTCTTAATACACGATTATAACCTTACTAAGCATATCATTGTCCATAGTCTTTGTTTGTCTTCGAGTCTTGATAATTTTTAGCATTACGATCCCTTGTAGTATATACATGCAATCTTGATAGGATATAATATATGTGATTGTATAGTTGTTATCATTGAAACATAAAATAGAGGTCTAATAATGTAAATAGAGAGAATATAGCAATAAAGCAATAAGAATTAAGTAAATAACACAGGCACATCAATTTATTGTGGTTCGCCATTGTTTGCCTACATCCACTTTGCCAAGATACCTTTATTAATCACTTATTAAACTGAGTATAATAGGGATCGAACGAAAATCCTTAGTTACAAAAGAATACAAACCAATAAGAAGCGTAAAGACCCTGAAAATGGACAATCAAGTTTGTATTTATAAAGGATGACGATAAAATATCTCCTTGAAAATTCGAGTAAAAGGATCTCCAAAACCATAGAGGTCTATAGGAGAGATTGCATAACTTAATTCCCAAGAAATAGGGATCAAGGATGATCCCTATTTTTGAGGAGTTTGGAGGCGCGTTCCCTATGGGAGTTCCTCCCTATTGTATTATAATTAGCTTCCAAGTTTCATCCAAATTGGATTGGTAGAACTTGATTTATGGATCAATCTTGGTCGAAACATGTTGTGTAGCCTAATTCTGGATGATCCCTCTAGAGGGAAGAGGGCCGATCCCACTTGTTTGCTCCTTTTAGTGTGCAATCCTAGGATGAACTTTCTAGGGTCCCCACATCTTGTTCTCAAAGTTTCAATTGCAGTGGTCTTCTAGATTTTAAGATATCGATTGTTTTCCATTGATTTGCACTTGTTTAATTGAAGTAATCTAATCTCTTTGGGAGAGAGGGATCATAGCCGATTCCTTTTCCAGATTAAATTATATTCCATACTTTAGACCTTCTGTATAGAATATCTCTCAATTCCCTTCGATCACGGCTTCATATTATTATCTGTACTTGATTTTTGGACCCTACATTCATCGCTTTGGGCTTACTGGCCTTGATGATAGTCGAATCTAACTTGTCCAATCAGTTTAGATATAGCAAGGTAAAAATGCTAAAAGACAAGAAGTGGATGGGAAGCATGCTCCACGACAAGCTCCTTACCCCCATTCATCCCTACAGTAGAAAGAGCCTTTTTGATCCTGGCAAAGTCCCCCCAGAAGCGAAGTTCGACCTCGGCAGTGTATCCTCTAAACGATCAGCAAAAAATGGCGCTTGACCGCGGCTTACATCTTGTAAAGCACTCGATAAGTGATCCATTCAAGATTTCCCTTAAAATTCTCCACCTCCTTCTACTTCTTTTCCAGCAATACGTCCTTCTCTCACAACTTTTGAACCTTCAATGCCGAAGCCTCATCAATCGCCTTCGCTGTCTCATCCATCTTTTTAGCTTTCACTGGCTGAGCCTTTAGCTCTGCCTCAATTTTAGTTTTCTTAGAAACCGCCACAATAATGTCTTCCTTGAGCTTAGCAGTATGGGTAATGGATGCAATCTGATCATCTTCCCTCCTCTTCCGAACCTGAATTGTTAAGGCCCTTATCTGTTACAAGGAAAGGGAAAGCTAGGTAAGAATTGATCGAGTAAATTACCCTTAAATGAATAAGGAGAAGTTGTAACAAGGGAAAGCTAGGTAAGAATTGATCGAATAAACCAACCTTAAATAAAGAAGGAGAAGAAAAGTAATTACATAGGCCCAAGAATCTTCAAGTTTAGTAGTAAGCTCAGAGAAGGGGAGTGCAGGAAGTAGAAGTGCAAGAGGATAAGATGGAATGGGAGAAGTTATGCCTAACACATAAAAATTAGTACTTTAGCTGTAGCAACTCTATAACGACCTGCCTCCTTGACCCTTAAAAATCGACATTAATACATCCTCTATATTCATATGCCACAAATCTAAGCACTGGATAGGCAGATCATCATGGGGTAAAAAAATAAAGGTATATGGCAAAATATAGAATCTCACATCGTATTCAACATTTAATTATGCATATGAGTAGTACATGCAATTACTGCAAATTGCTTTATCAAAGTTCTAGTAAGTACTAATCCAACCAAGATAGTTATAACTGCCTATCCTAAGAAGTGCTGGTAGATACATAACACATAATACAGCAAAAATAGAAATAGATGACTATCTACATAGGACCCCCTAGCGTTATGCTCCATGCTCCTTCCAAAATACTCTAAGTTATCTAACTACTTGGCTGCTTATAAAATAGGGCACCCAGTGTGGAAGGGAAAAGGAAAATAAACTCTAGGTCAGTTATGGGACTGGTGTGGGAAACTCAAAATACAAATATTTGAAAACAAATGGTATCTCATAAGACCACGCTGCACATAAACACGGAACGTATGATAAACAAAACATTTTCTACGCAAAATCTAGGAGTATTATTTTTAATGACGAGCATATATACACGTCCAGGTGTGCCTACAAATCACAATGTGCATGCATTTATAATTGTACCCTCGAAAGTAGATTTGACAGTATCATTGTTAGCATAAACTGAACCTAAAGCAGCATTTAAGATGACGGAAACAACTAAAGAACAGCCATGAACCGATTTTCTTATAATACTAAAGCTTTATCATTCGTTTCTTTTTTTTTAGTTTATTTTATGCTGGTGGAAATGGAAGTGATACTACTTATACATATATGTACTCTTTTAGCTAATGTGGAAACATATTATATACATCATCACTTCACAACATGGATTCATCTCTTCTATCTCTTCTAGTAACAAGGAGAATTTAATGTATAGTACTTCCACCATGACTTTTTGAAATTTCAAAATTTAAAGATTATATGATTTTGTTTATATTTTGCCACTTCTTACACTTAGATTGTCTACACTACCCCTCTATTATTAATATTGAGTAAATAGCAAATGACCTAAAAGTTTTTGTGAACCTGGTAAATCACTTGTGCTACATTCTGGTGAAGCATAGTTGAACTATGGAATTATATGTTACTTAATTTTCATTAATATACATAATTTGGCACCAATGAAGATTAAAGATAGAAGAAAAAGATAAGGGGTGGTTATATAGTAAGGATCAAAATCTTGTAGATTAAATATCCAATAACTAAAATTTCAATTTCGAAGTTTTAGGTAGTGTTTGGTTTAAAAACGAATTTTGTGTTTTTGGTTTTCAATATAAGAAGATTGAAAGAACGGTGGAGGGGATGAAAGAACGGTAGAAGGGATGAAAGAAGGATCGAGGGAAAGACGGAGGGGACAAAGGGACGACGGAAGAATGGATTATTTCTCATGCTTCTATTATTTCTCAAAACATGGAAAATAAAAAATAGTTGGTTTATATTTTGTATGTTAATTTTGTTTTCTAAATTGGTCGTTTTTGGCAATATACATACATCATGTTCATTTTTGTATGGACGAAAATCCAAAAATAAAATTAACAAACCAAATACTGCCTTAAATTTGAAAACAAAAAACAATATGAGATGGGTTAACTTCTTGATACAGTAGTCTCCTATTACTTTAAAGTTAGGTAAACTTCTTGATACAGTTAACTTCTTTTCACACTTCATAGGTTCTGTAATCCTTCATGCTTATATGCAACATCCTTACATGTCACCCTGTGCTTCATGTTATGCAATCTCCTATTTCTCCATGCCTTCAAAAACACAAATACATCAGCATCAAATTCAAGCTTATCATGCTTACATTCTATACAATGAAAATTACCTTTGAAACATTGCCTAGGAACACAATCTGGAACATACATTGTAAAAATTCCCAGACTTGTCCATCATCTCAAGCCCACTGACCACTTTATCTTCTTGAAGCACTGTCAAAAGTCGAGAGTTGGCGTGTGTTACAAAGGCGATTGACCTAACTGTTTCTTCGCTGAAGTTATATTTGTTTGACCCTAACAGCCCTGACCATCCTTCGAAATAGTGATCTTCTAGACCCAGGCTATTTGTGATCTTGCAATCAATGTTTATCGTGAAACTATGAACTTCGGAAGCATATGTTTTTATCACATATCTAAAAGAATAATAATCAGAAGTTGATAATTGATTAAATGTAAATGGATGAAAGAGAAAGTAATAACCTATAATATCAATATATCTATCAAGACTAATGTATGTAACACTTTGCATATGATAGATGGTGAATTATTCACGAATGTTAGGAGCACCAAGGGGATAAATACATATAGTTATTTGAAACAATTATAGAATGACTCATCGAGACTCTTCTATAGGTCAAATGCCAAACGGAAGATCTCATGTGATGATTTTCAATATTCTTTTAACCTGAAAATATTATGTATCTTAAATGTTTGTGTAACACCCCCTACATTATTATGTAAAGACAAATTATGGACAATTGAATAATAATGTTAGAAAAATAGTAAGAAGTACGGAGATAGGCCAAAAAAATGATTTTGGAATTTCCTTAACGGGCAAAGGAGTAATGACATTTTATAAAAGAGTGTGTGTGTGCGTATGCATGTCCTGGTGAATCTGCCATTAATACTTTGACTATACTTTTTTCAGTGTAGCTATTACTAAACAAAGATAATTAAATGTATACGGTGATCATATTCACTATTTTAATTTTTCTTAAGAACCTTTAACATAATAAAGTGGAGATCCATGTATTGCACTGGTGTGTGGGTAATGTTATATTGAGAATGGGTAATATAGGATGGTATTTTCCTTTTTAAGATATTGTTCTCAAAGATTTTTCTAGAGAACACTACTAAGAAGCTTCAAAATATGTGAAATCCCTTTGTTAATGAAACCTTTATATTACACGTCTATCTTTCTAGAAAAGATATATCAACTTGTAATACCACTGCTGTTTTGATTTGATTTTTGTTCATATATGTTTCTACTAAGAATAAAAATAAAAAAAAAACAAACAGAAGGTTTTGCATATATACGCCTATTTCGCTGCAAATATTTAGGAAAAATATGAAATGATTTGATAATAAATATTTGTAGAAAAAGAAGCAATTATTGAAATAATGCATTTTTTTAGAAAATGTGTAAAAAATACAAATATTTACAACTTTGCTGTAATTATTTGAGAGTTTTCGAATGGGAAAATTTCTAAAATAAAATCAAATTTATTTTCGAAAGGAATTTAGTTATTGGTGGCTACGTAAGAAACCGTAAGCATCATCTTCTTAAACTACAGGTTTCATCCTATATTGCATGTACATCAAAAATGCAAACGCCTACATTTACCTTTATGCGTACACAAAAAATCCTACTTACATATTTAATCAAGAGGCGCAACTATCACCTCACACAAAAAGTGCAATGACCCACAAACTCAAATCGATTGACTTGGGAAGGATCAAACTTGATTCAAACTCAACAGGTCTCGGGTCTGATTGGGTAAAACATCATTTAGGTTCAATCATACCCGATCTAAACCGAACCAAGCAAGAAAAACATAAAAATATGTGTATTTTAATTTAATTACACAACTGAAACTGAATCGATCCAAATCCGAGTCTGATATAGGTTTCAAAGCATATAGTTTAAATATGAAAAAAATCAATTTTTTTAGAATATGGACTCGTCGGGTCGAGTACAATTCAGTGGGTCTAGTTGTCACCCCTAGGTAACATATCAATTTACAACTTCCATAACTTATCTAGCATATATAAATTTTGTTGAAAGTATAAAGAATTTTCTTAATATTGAAATAACGTGCAAATCGAGGATGCAACAAAATGAAAATCATGTTCCTTAAATTCAGTGTTATACACACATATTGCATAAGGCCGTCGCCTTTTCTATAAGTTACTTCCCATGGCAATATAATAAGTTGTAATGTTTGCTAAATTTGAACACAAAACAACATATTTAACCAAATTTACACTATGTTTATTTATTTTTATGATTTTACATCTAAGAACATTGAAGTTTGCAAGACTATAAGCTATATATGATTTGTTGGGTGATCGTCATCGGTAGTTTTACTTTGTATTTTAAATTTATTTGGATTTAAATAGGTATCAGTTTATTTTAGTGAAACTGATTTCAAATTAGTTTTTATTATTTTCAATTATTAAAAGAATATTACACAAAAAAAATCAATCAAGTATAAATCAATTAAATTAAAATCACATTTTAAATACTCCGTTAATGTATTTCGTTCAAATATTTATTTTGCATCTTCGCACGTTAAATTTTCAACCGACTTCCTCACTCGCTTCTTAAAAAACGGACTCTAACTATTTTTTATTCTTTTTTAGAGTTTGTTAACTTAACTTTATTTTTTGAACATTCAAAAACAAAAAATAACTCAAGATGGTCAAATTTAACTAATTTATTAGGATTCCATGCTAGGTTGGTCTAGAAATTAAGTAGTTGGGTTTGGCTCAATATTATTTAATTTGAAAAAAATTGCACCTTTCGGTCAAAGTGGTGCATATGTAACAATCATCCCAGTTTCAGAAGTATAAACAAAAGTAAACACAATGTGCCTCTAGACAAGGCAAACAGAGTTTCTCATTTTCCAAAAGCCTAAGAACAAACTACTTTTAAACGTCAGGTAAGAGTAAACTACCAAATTTATGTATCCAATGCAATTCGTTCATTAGTAAATGAATTTCTGAATCTATTACTTTAAAGCACGGGTACCGATGATTGAATTTTATTAGTATCGCATCTCCCTTGAATTATATGTCCTTCTTCATTTTAATTAATTATCTTAATCTTGATGAAGTCATTAAGTTGATGATCTTAACATTGTTTGATTTCAAATGCAAACATGCCCAACTGATATCAAATCATTATCTGCCTATACGAACGTAGAATTAATGGAACCTTTATTTGTTATTTTAGTAATTTGAGCCTAGGGTATTTTTGGTAATTCAAAAAGACACGGTTGAAATTAGTTCATGCAATTCTCATTATTAATAGTAAAGATATCCTTTAGAAAACACTTTTCAATTAAACTTATATAGTCTTAGCCGAAATTGTTACATTGGTTAAATTCTAGCATAATAGGTTCTACAATCAAGTCTGAAGGCACTTATTGGAGAGTGAATTTTCATACAATGGTAGGTAAGGAACTACCTTCCTATAGTACATCTCTAGAGAGATGTACTAAGAATCAACACCTTTGAAACCTCTGCACCTGGCAAGACCAGCCTACCCATAGACCAATCTGGTGGCGGATAGAAACACATATGTCATTATCCCAGTTGTAACCATCCTATCCCCATAATATACACAACATACTCGACATATATAGAGTAAACTAGAAAGGTGATGACCATACTCTAATGGTTGCAAACCATATAACCTTACATCATGCCCTGTTTAAGCCATTTACGGGTGATGATGCCCGACGTAAAGATTACCTTTCGCATAACACATTCCACTTTAAATGCCACATTTCCAGTTCCATCACTATTTCCAATTGTGTACAACTTTTAAGCTCATAAGTCTCGAAGAAGGGTGTTAAGTATAAGAGAGTCACTTCCTACACCACCAAATAGATGTACGTTTTTAAAAATCAATATACGTGTATTTTAAAAATGTAATGTCAAATATTAGTCCATATAAGTTTTCTAGGAACAGGATAAAATGAAAAATCTCTCCTACTACCTCCTATCGAAAATCACCCCTAGGATTAGAAGCGAAAATTCCTTGCATCGAAGATCAAATAAAGGTACTACTGCCATATATATATGATATGAGAAATTTCCTCAAGAGTCGGTGACAAGCAGCCCTTCATTCCATTTATTATTATTCCATGTCTTCGTCTTCGAATGGGTAAATTAGTTGGAAATGGTTTTTTGGATAGGAATCACCCAAATCCGATCCTGGTTCCTTCGAACCAATCCTTGATAAAAAGATGTTAAGTAAATAGGTGCTTGTCATTTGATAATTACTTTCTCTTTTCAAAAATTATCTTCTAGAGATATATATCTTTTAAAATTTTCTTTCAACATATTCAAAATCATTAAACCTCTCTTTATCTTTGGAAATACCAATCAAAATCATTTCTTATAAATCACATTGCAAAACCTTATTGAGTAAAAAGGGTTGATAGAAATTATACTAATTCTACTCAACATCAATTTCCGTATTCAATCTTTACTACCATCGAACAACGGCGAAGTCACCTTTTAAGTACATAGGATAGTATGGATTGCCTCCTCGAAATTTAACACCAAGTATAAGAAGATTATTTCTATACAATTCAAGTTGTATAAAATTTGGAAAAATTCAATCTTTTATACTTGCCTCGTTTCTGACATTTTGACCTTATTTATTCCTTGCCCAGGACAAAGGTCAGTTAAGCCAAGGCACTGGTTGCTTCTGATCATATCTTTAGTTTAAGCACCTCGCATACTTGACGAGACAAATGAATCGGGCTTTGGAAGACCGTTTCATTTACTTTTAATGATATGTTTTCTGACCTTGTGTAATGCCATTCATTTTCATGTAAATATAGGTCATCATTTTATTTTTTTTATTTTTCTCCTTCCACTTAGATTGACTGTGGGGACATAGTCAAAATAAAGTGTGGAGGGAGACTCATTATCATTTTCAATTTTTCATGGTTTATTTTTACACTTTCTTTTCAATTTTTTTCTTAAAAAAAAATCTCCAAAACAATTTTTTTAATCACTTTGATCTATTTTTAAAGAAACACTATAGGATATATATATATATATATATGGTTTTGGTTAATCAAATTGAAATTTTTGAAAAATTTACTTGTCTCAACGAAAATAAAAATGAAGTTTGATTACAAATAACTATGGTTTAACTAGTATATAGGAAGGTTCATACGTGTTAATTATGAAATATCTTAATTGAAAATCTTTGAAGCGGTGAATTCAAATAGAAGGATATAGCATTTTTTTTGTCTTCTAAGATAAATGCTGCTAAGATGATTTTGCAAAACACTCTCTTCAAAAAAAATCTTGTATATAAGGATGTATTTTTCTTAATAAACACCTAGATTCATGTGTTCACACTTGTGTGTTCACTCACCATGCTCTATACCCTTCTCACATAAGCCTAAAAGCAGTGCACGATTGGTATATCTGGCCTCAGTTTTATTTGAGTTAGGTGTGTATATATAAAAAAATCATTTATTAATAACGCCTGCAGTCGATAAGTGTTCATACTTGTGTGTTCACTCGCCACGCTCTGCATTCCCCTCACATAAGTCCGCAAGGCAGTGCACGGGTAATATATCTGGCATCGGTTTATTTGAGTTAGGCATTTGTAAATATTGTAAATATCAATAAAATTTTCAAAAAAATAGAGAGAGTAAGCAAATGAAATCCAGGCACTATTTTAACTTGTTTGATTTGACTTGTTATTGAAAAGAAATAAATATACCACTTTGATAAACTCTGATAATCAACTAAGTACCCATTTCATAGTTACACTGTTTTATCAACCAAAACAACGAGTTAAACTACGGTCTATTTGTTATGATAACTTGATTTTTTGTTGGATATTTTGACAAGTAAATGGCTTAAATTTTCATGACAATGACCAAAACATATATTTAACTTATTTGTGTCGATATAAAAGTAAATCCTTCAATTGTAAATATTTTCAAAAACTCACATTCATCTCTTTGTAAATAAATCTTGCATTTTGTAAATAGTTTCATCATGCATTTGGATTTTGGGGGTAGTATCAGTTGAAAACCCTCATGAGACAACACTCGTCCTATTGGGGACACGCAGAGGTTTAACAGCTTGTTGCATACGCTTAATGCAATCGTGCTCCCTACGAAAATGGATTTATCTTAGTTTTTCTTTATTCGAGGACGAATAAAAAGATAAGTGTGAGGGTATTTGATATGCACGTAAATGTGCATATTTTTACCACTATATTTAATTAAATTAAATTAAATAAATGATCATATTGGGTATTTTAATCTGTTTAAACCAAAATTCAAATTATTTTCAGATCGTCATATATTCATCTCTATATAAGGGCAAAATAATCATTTTTGTGCATTTACTAATTTGTGAAAATTTAATTGGAAATTTCTATAATATTTTGTGGGAATTTAGCTTAATATATAAGTGGTTTCATGAAGACATATGCATGCATAAGAGTGAATACAAAGGAATGGAGATGGAAATAATTCATTTCATGGATCATGGAGGACCCCGCCTACCAATCTAGCATAATATACAAATTAGAGCTAATCCACACATTAAAAGGCTATTATATCTTCATGCACACATAATGGATGATTATTAGATGCTAATGGTTACTTGGCCACCATACTTCCTATAGGCATTCCCTAAAAAAATGAATTAGGGTTTTTAACTTGTATAAATACCCCTTATGCTTCTGTATCCTCTCTTCTTTAGTCTCTCTTTGGCCCTCTTCTCTTTAGTTCAGTTTAGGATCAAATAAAAGAAAGCTCTCCTTCTCTTTTCCATGGCTACTTAGCCATTTTTATTTTCATGTAACTTTTCCTTTTTTATGCAATGTTAATTAGTGCTCTCTTTTCTTTTACATGCTTCTTTTCCTTTCTTATTAGTAGCTAGTTTATTTTTCATGCAAGCAAAGTAAATTTTATTTTATGCAAGTAGATTAGTTTTGCTTTTCATTTTGCTCCCTTCTTCTCTTTCTTGTTTCATGTTGTTTCCTACATTTGTTGATTTGATAACAAATTTGAGAGCTTAATCCCTTCAATTTAGGGGTAATGAAGCTTTATACTGTATAGATCCAATATTTTGATGTTTATGATCATTTTTGTTCTTAAATGAAATGTTTGGAAGTGGATAAATTTTGTTGTTTAGATTTGAATTTGATAGCATATGTTGTTGACACCAAATAGGCTATGGTTGAACAAACAAAAATAAAATTGCCCCTTCATCGAAATATGATTATGGAAAAGAACCGATTGTTGAAATTAAAATTTTATGGCCTATATTTCTAAACAATAGTTAATAGAACCTACTTAAAATAGATTTTTCTTTCAACTTTTTTGTCATATTTAATGAGAGTTAAATGTGTATTAGTGGTTGTATTATAGTTTGGTGGTTTATATTGGGCTAATTAATAGTACAAATATACCATACTTATGATAGGCATATCAAATAATTACACTAGTGCCAAGAAAAGAGAGATCATAACTTCATTTTGTTGATTTATGTCATCTAGAGAGTGGAGATTGCCTCTAAATTACCTTCACACTCTCATATTTTCATCACTTTCTTTTTGTTAGTTTCTTCTATTTTTAGTTTTACACTCTCTCTACTTGGTATAATTTGATTGAATAGATTTTTAAAATCAATAATTCCCTACGGATCAACCCGTAATCGCCACGTACTAACAATTGCATGTCGTGCGCTTGCGGTTATTTAACCTTAAATTCGTTCGATGGTTTTCTAAACGGATAGAATTTTTGATCAACGAACAAATACCAACAGTGGTAAACCATTCACGAAGAGGAAAGTAGAATCTGCATTGAATATGCTCAGTGGCAATATAAATGCAGCTAGTCAGGGGCGTATGAATATGCTCATGAGATTCGGGTACACTACTCATGCAACCCTCGTACCCAAAGTGATCAAGAATACCCTTTATTTCCCCCAGTTCAGTTACCCTAGACAATATGGATAGGGAAGATGAAGAAGAAGTTATCACTTTAGCTACCCCTAAGACACAAGAAAAAGAAACTATGGGAGAGAGAATGACCTTACTTTTATTTGAAAAAAGAGCGATTCCTAGAGAAGACAAAATTGGTAGTTTTCGCGCCAAAATAGGTCACAAACCTCAAAAGTCGTGAAAGCACCAGTGTTAGCACAGAGATCCATAATATTCGAACACAGATCTCAGATCCAGATAAAGAAGAGAATGAAAATGAAGAAATAAAAAAATTAAAATGTAAAAAAGCAAGAAAGAACACTAGACTTATAGTGGTTCAGCTATCTTCGACCTATGTTCACTTTGAATCAATCCTTTTATTCCTTCTATACTACAATTATAGTTACAAGCCTTTTAAATCAGTAAATCAAATGGTAGAGTTTTGCCTAGGAAAGAAGAAGAAGATCCCATTTTAGTTGCATGGGATTGCTATTTATAGGTGTAGATCCAAAAATATCCATCTCAAAACCTGGATTACCTCTTCACATGCGAAGGTCGGCCCGACAGATCGATCCAGGGTGATTTTGGATCGATTCATGTATAATTCGTATCGATCCAAAAGTAGTTCAATCGAGTTGAGATCGATCATGGATGTTCTTGAGTGCACAAGGAAGCTCCTGTGAAAACTTCATCGCATTTGAACTTGTGGAATGAGAGATATGATCGATCCAAGTTGGTGTTTGCATGAAGGATGAATCATTCATATCAATCAACTCGCCTTAACCCACTTCGTACCCATCTATCCCCATATCCATAGCCATGGCCTTCGCATTGATTCGAGTTCCACACCTACATCCATGTCGAGTGCTTCATCGCTTGACCAACTCCACTACCTCGTATACATGCTTCGCATCCATCAGTATGTGCTTCTTTGCATCTTTAGACCAACCCTATGCCGCCCTGGGAAACACGTTCCTTCGTATCCATCGGTTGCTCCCTTATTCGTATCGATCTAAAGCGCATCATTTCGAATCGATCAGGAAAATGATCGATAAGCACTATGACTGATCCAAAGCAAAGTTCCAAGTGTATTTCCCTTATCCGTGCTCGTAACGGTTGACATGAAACCATCTATCCAAATTGAAGTGCTAAGTCCATACCTGGTCGACACGAACTACTATCGGCCCAAATCCATGTGTTTTATCCATATTCGCATCCATCCAGTTGCTTCCTCCTTCATATCGATATGAACCATATCAATACGAGCAACAACCATCGATTTGAAGTGACTTACGCTGATCGGCATGAACCGTATCATTCCAAAGTAGATAACTAATTCATCATTGATCGATACGAAATGTATCGATGCGAGGGTATCGTTACGAAATCGTTTCTTTTCAGCATTGATCCATCCATATCTTGAGTATTCTAACTTTGATTGACCTGAAATTTGAAGTGTAGCCTTTCCAAACATTGTTTATCATTTCCTATCGATCCTAGTTTGGATCTTCGTCTAATTTTGAAGGTATCGATCATAGTCTTGCTTCCAAGATCTCCAATCCTAATATCCATCCTTTTATCCAATTTTATTGATATACCGGCCTTGACCAAAATGCGGGGTAACATTTGCCTCCTAAAACTTGCCTTGTGATAAGAAGGCGTACTTCGCATAGCTCCGAATCCGACATCCTAAGTCCATATTCCATGCATAACCATTCTAGCCGAACCAATATCTAATTTATTACCAACCATCTTATCAACTGACGTAGCCGTATCCTTATCTAAATCCACGACCACTTCGATCCAATATCCGATTCCGAATCCAGTAAACAAATCCTTAGCCAATTTCATATCCATCCGAATCCATCAACTGAGTTTTAATCCATCCATGTCTAATAACTGATAACCGAATCCATGACACCTATAGGTCGACATTCGAATCCGAGACCACTCCGGGCCCTTGTCCATATCCCTAGCGGTTCATAGCGAATGTCCGAATCCATAACCTTTCTGAGTTCTTGCCAAGCGCAATCTACACTCGACGACCTGTATCAAGCAATGCCTTGCTTAAAGATAATCCTGGTTTAGTGTTCCTGAATGTTAAGTAATATTGTGGTTTAAGTCTGTGACGCCCCACCTCTATACTCACGCTAACCAAGGACACTATGAGGTAATGCTATCAACAAGCACGAAGAATAAGGCTGTTGAGGAGCGACCATCCATGTAATTACTTTGTGCGAGCACCGATATGTCAGATAGTATAACATGCATTTCATTTCAAGAGGAATTTCGACATACCGATACAAACTCAAAGATACTACAAAGTGGCTATATGATCTTCGAAAACAAATATAGAAATAAACATAACACAAATCAGTGACAGATATCCATATCACAAAGGTAGAAACAGATATGAATATAACACATAGAAGTGTACATCAGAGTAGTGGTCAAACAATATCCACAATATCACAAAAGAATGGATACAAGTGCTACACAAAAGAAAATGTATACATCAAGGAGTCTCCGTCTCAGATGTATAACAACAAAAACTACTAAACTAGAGTAGTTAGTCAAAAGTCAGGTAATGCTCCCAAAAGATGAGTCAAGCCGAAGCACTTGTAACATCCCGGTCTGACCCGAGTATTATTTAATAAGAAAATAAACGGATCAGTCTAGCTATAAATATCAGATAAAATGAGACAGAAGAAGAGATATGACAAAAACGTATGATAACAATAATGCCATACTATGAAAAGTATACATTAGACAACACAAAAATCATACAATATCTCAAGAATCTCAAAGCACTAAAAAGAATGACATTATCTTTATTTTATTCACCAAACCCCAAATATTGGCAAACATATCATTGCCAATCACAAAAAGAGGTGAAACACAAACTCTAGAAATCATCGACTAGAAATCCAAAAATCACAAAAGGGGGAGGCCTATCACAAAACGGGAGCATGAAAAACTCACCAACACGTGTATCACAAACGGGACGCTATCCCATGGTTGCTAACCATAGAGTTGGTGCAACGACGTAGTACAATATCTATACACCCGAGGAACCTAAAACTCCAATAATCCAAAACAACAACATAGTACAACGGTATGCCCGATGAACCCGATAAGCCGAACAACGACGTAGTACGATGGTACGTCCGATGAACCGAACTCCATAAAAGAGCATGGGTCGCTAGCCCACAAAAATGAGTCGAAACTCCAAAGAACCAATAGGTCGTTAGCCTATAAAAGAAATGAGACGAAACTCAATAAAACAAAGTATAGTCCCCTACGTGGACAAAGAGATATCGCATATCTCATATCGCAAGTCTAAATCACAAAATGATCATCATTGATCAATAAAAAGCGTGAATTACACTAAGCTAGTAAATAAATGAGTTCAGCTTCATATCCCATAACCACTAGCTTAACTTAAGTATTTACGAACAAATTGTAGATCTCTACTCGAAAATTGTCACAAGAGTTTCAATCGAACAAATCCAAAAATTAACCGACGAAGTAAACGCAAACGTTTCATACCACTTGTTTTGCGAAGCGTTTAATTATATTTTCTCATACGAATGAGGTAAAGGTTTGTATATACTAATAGGTTGGAAAACGTGTTTTACAAAGAGATTTGTATTAAAAATAGAGTTGAAATCATATTTGAGAAAGAGTTTGAACATTTACTATTAGTATAGAAACATTTGTATTATAAAGTGACAAATCACAAAATTGATTGTTAGAACAATCAATCACCAAAAATTCACATTCGAAGACGTGAATTAAATCTAAAGAAATCGATAACAAATCCATCAAATGGATATTCCCCAAAAATCCCGAAAAAGAAGTTATCAAAGTCAACAAAGGTGATAACAACAAATTGGAGAAACAAGAATCGATTAAAAATTGGAAATTCAAACAAAAAAGGCAAAATAGGCAGGGACAACAGATTCAGTTGACTGGACCAGGGTGGTCAGTTGACTGACAAAAATCCTGGAAACTTTCTGTTTCCAGGTTCAGTTGACTGAACCAAAGTGGTCAGTCGACTGAAACATGCCTGGAAACTTTTGGTTTCCAGGCTCAGTCGACTGGCCCAGATTGGTCAGTCGACTGATACAGGCCCAGGAAAATTCCTGAGTTCGGTTTAGTCGACTGACCTTCTAGTTCAGTCGACTGTACTGGAAATTCCAGTATTCTTAGCCTAGCCCTCAAGGGGGAAAATCCTATACAATTTGCGATCGGTCGAGCGATGGGCGCTAGGGGTTTACGCCAATCGGCAACTCAGCCTTATAGGCTCTTCGATACGCCACGAAAAGCTTGATCAAACATCAAAGCTAAGATTTTTAAAGATTTAACTTCAAAACACCAAAAATTGCAATATTCATAAAACCAATTCAATCCAAAGCAAATGGACAAGGAATAGATGTTAGGAATCACTACCTAACAACTATCAAAGATATAGATATAGATGTGAGTTCAAAAACTCACCTTTTACTCAAAAACAATGAAGGAGAAGCTCAAATACAAAGGAAAGATCAACTACTCTTCAACTTCAACTCTAAAAGCTCCAAACTAAGATCACAAGCAAATATTTCCTAAGTTAGGTTATAGGAAATTTCTGAAATTGGAGAGAGATTGAGATGGAGAAGAAGAAGGAGATGCTTACCTAAGCTTCTCTTTGATTTTGGAGCTAAAACTTGGATTTGCAAATGACGTTAGGGCTCAAGAATTCCTAATCTCTTTTCTCCCTCCATTTTTGTTTAAAGCTTGAAGTGTTATGAAATGAGAATGAATGAAGAGGAGAGGGGGTGGAGCTAGGGTCTTATGTTAGGTTACTGGGATGAAACCCAAACCCAAAGCCTTAAGTGGAAATGTCAAAATTCAAGCTAACTCCAAACATATCGATGTTTACACTTAAAAAGGTCGCAAACGAAATTTTGAACCCAATGGAAGTGGTCTCGAGTCCTAATTTGACTGTTTGAAAAAAGTAACTTTTCGGACTTAAATCCGACTAACGATGCTATATTTAAATAAAACATTTAAATATACAATCGTAAAATATGCAGGTTGTTATAGACTCCCTTCCTTAAAGAAATTGCGTCCTTGTAATATTTAAGAAGAAAATAAAAGTAACAACTATAAAAGCATATCAACACAAAAGAAATTTGAAATAAGAAGTTCACCTCAAAGAGCGTGAGAGAGTAAGTCCGGATGTGTTCGCTGGATGAATTCTCCAGATTCCCAAGAACAATCCTTAGGATTTGAGGACCATTGAACTTCCACAACAGGGACATCTTTATTTCGAAGGCGTTTTACCTCTGAAGTAATAATATGAATAGGATGTTGCTCATAAGTCAAATTAGGCGAAACTTCAATTTCTTCCACAACACCAGGCTCAAGAATAGAATCAGAATCTCGAAGGCATTTCCATAACTGAGAAACGTGAAACACATCATGAATAGCAGAAAATTGAGCCGATAATAAAAGGCGATAGGCCATAGAACCAATATGTTCGGTGATGGGAAATGGACCAATATATCAAGGTGCTAACTTTCCCGATCGACTGAAACACATAACACCCTTCATAGGTGTAACACGAATAAACACAAAATCTCCCACATAAAATTCTAATTTCCTCCTTCGGTTATCGACATAGGATTTTTGTCTACCTTGAGCTTCTTTCATCCTATGGCGAATAAGGTCAATCTTTTCTGTGGAATCACGAATAAAGTCTGGACCTAAAACCATCTTCTCGCCGGCCTTAAGCCAACAAGAAGGAGATCGGCATGACCTTTCATAGAGTGCCTCGAAAGGTGTCATACCAATACTAGATTGGAAGCTATTATTATAGGAAAACTCAACAAGAGAAATATGATCTTCCCAACTTACACCAAAATCAAGAACACATGCACGAAGAAGATCTTCAAAAGTTTGATTCACACGCTCGATTTGTCCATCGGACTGAGGATGATAAGCGGTGCTAAAATTAAGCTTCGTTCCCAAAGCTTTTTGAAGACTCTTCCAAAATCCACTAGTAAACAATGGATCATGATCACTAACAATAGAAGTAGAAACTACATGCAATTTAACAATTTCTTTAACATAGAAAATTTGGCCAAAAGAGGTACGGTCCGATTAGACCGAACATGAATAAAATGGGCGGATTTTGTAAGTCAATCCACAATCACCCATAAACTGTCATGGCCTGAACGAGAACAGGGAAGTCCGTCAATAAAATCCATGAAAATTTGGCCCCACTTCCTAATTGGAATGTCCAAAGGTTTCAATAACCCAACGGGTCTTTGATGCTCGGCCTTAACAAGTTGGCAAGTCATGCAACGCTTAATGAAGTTAGCAATATCAGATTTCATTCCATCCCAATAATAAAGTCGCTTCATATTCGCGTACATTTTACTACTACCGGGATGAATGGTTGTAACGACCTGATAAATTTATGATATTTTTATAAATTTAATTTATATGTTTGCTAATTTAATCCAGTATAAAATTAAAGTCTTAGGATTTTAAAAGGATGAATGTAGGAGTTAGATAGTAACTGTAATTACAGGTAGAGATTTAAAAAGTTATATGACATAGATTTGAAAATAACTGAAAGTTGTGTTGTAGTTATAAGTCTTAATTTGTTGGTTTAATGGTATTAATGTAACAATAACTGAATTGGATTACATACACACAAACATTTGAAAATTTTATTAGGTGGACTAAATTGGTTAAACTTCATAAGTTGTGCATTTCAATTTAGTAGAAATTCTAAACGATAAACGAAGATTTAAATAAACGCTAAATTAAAACTATGTAAAATGGTGACTTAAGGCCTAGTTATAGGAATTGGAATATAATCCAAAATTTAATTAATGATAGTAACGTAGTATTAGCTAATAAATAGATTTCAATGCAGTAACCAAATGAAAGGAATAGGAATGAATATATATATTGAATAGGAATGAATATATATATTGATTTGAAATGAAATAAAAATGTGTCACATTTAGATGGAGTAAAATTTAAGAAACCTATAAATGTGGAATCAGTAAACATTTGTAAAAAAATATTGCCTAGAATAAAATTCATTTAATATAAGAATTCAAAGGTGGAAGATTTACATTTGGATTGAAAGGTATAATTAATTGAATTGGTGATTTGGGAATTTAATCCAAGGGTTACTCTAAAAATAAATACGGATAAAAAGAGGTTAAACTAAGGAGGGGCATTAATTGATTTTAAGGCTTATTTAATACGTTAATAGGCAAGACTCCGCATTCATACATTTATACAAAGCTAAATAGAAGCACAAGTGTGATATAATGTAAATAGATGGATATCAACCTTTATTTATATGTTAATGGGATTTAATTTCTATTGTATAAAAACCGCAATTTAATGAAGATTGAAATAGCTAATTCATACGTTAGTTGATTTAGCTGGAATATGAAGATATTTAATGGAATAGTGAAATCAAATGGGAATGGGTTTCCATTGTTCATTTGAATTCACATTCATCATAAAAACTTAGTTGAAAACCAAAGGAATAATAAAGGAATCAAGACTTAATTAGTAATTTGGATTTAAGACATGGCAATTTGGATTTATTGCAACATTTAATACCATAGAATTTAGTAAAGCTTATTCAAATTTTAGTTGACCATTTGTGATATAACTTTTTGAAAACAAGACTTTATTTATGAATTGAGTATTTGATTCAACGAATGGTAATTACTTCATTTAAAAATGGAATTTAACGTAAATTTGTACGTTATTAAAGTTAAATGAAAGCTGTAAACATTTGACTTAGAGAACAATTGAGTGAAATCTTAACTAATGTAAACTTCATCATATTGACATCCATAACTGTGAATCATAGGAAGAAGGTAAATAAATGAACTTAACCAAACTATTTATGTTGAATATTGAAAATTTGAATAAATAAATAGTTAAGAAAATTAAGGGAATGGGAATAAAAATTTATTTATAATTTGGAATTTTAATTACGGTGAAAAGGGTTAACTGCAATTAAAAGTAAGTTGAGATGGAAATCAAGTTATTTATTTAATTTGGTTTAAGATGTGAGTATAAAGGTATAAGATTTAATAATTGGGTTTAGAATAAAATTTATAATCTCTAAATAATAAGGAAGTGCAGATATTTAGCTGCAAATTTATATACCGATAGATTTTAATTCACATCCAGGCTTGGTAAACCATTTGGGATTGTCTGAATTATATAAGT
Organism: Allium cepa; assembly: GCA_030765085.1. Taxonomy (NCBI): domain Eukaryota; kingdom Viridiplantae; phylum Streptophyta; class Magnoliopsida; order Asparagales; family Amaryllidaceae; genus Allium; species Allium cepa. Next base: position 451,825,362 of record CM060931.1, read on the forward strand.
CACAAAATTTGGCCAATATTAGAAGTTGAAACATAAAAACTGGATTTATAATTTATTTAATTTATTCAATAAATATTAAAAATAGCCATTTTTGTCACGGACTCGGATTTCGACGAAACCAGTTTCATCGGATCCGTATCGGTGAATTATTATAGGATTTCAAATTTCGTATCGATCGGACTTGTCATTTGATCGTACGGACGCGAAACGCCTTGAAATCAATTTTATTAAAATCAATTTGAAATCAATTTGGAAATCTTGTTTTTAGCATAACTTCTTCATACGATCAAATTTGGACGTGAGACTTTTTCCATCGCGTTCAGAATATTTTTAAATACCTATCTGGATATATAGATTTAATAGATTCGGTTCCGGAGGCATAGCGGGCTTTTGGGCCATAGTTTGTTGCGTACGTTCACGCTTCTAGCCTATACGCTCTAACCTAACCCTAACTATAAATATACCATGATAAACCCTAGCCTCCTTCCTATTGTCAGTTGGATATACGTACATATTTCTTCATCTCCTCTTTCTCTTCAATGGTTGCAAATCTGGATCTGCTTCAATCTAAAATTCAGTGAAAATTCAAACACCTCAGAAAATTCTCAAAAAAATATATGTCATAGTTCTCAGTGTTCGTAATCTACTGGTGTGATCCGTTTTTCGTTTGGAGCTATCGTTTGCCCAGTAAAATTCAAAACAGTTTCGGCCATCCGTTAGTAGACGTTGATTTCAACGGCGGATCTTCGTTTTGGTGACGATCGGGGGGCACCATCGCGTAGAGGAGGCCGAGTGCTTTCAATCCATACGGCTACTCCATGTCAGAGGTGCTTGGATTTGTTGGAATTGGCGATGAAGGCGTGACGGAGGCGGTTCGATTGGGGAGCCTTTGGGCGTGCGCGTGGAGCCCATAGGCTCGGCTTGACGTGGGCACGGGGCCGGCGTTGCTCGATCTGGACGGCGATGAGGGAGGAGGCGGCGAAAATTTCGAGTAGGGTTCGGTAGTGGCGGCTGGGCTTCGTGCGTTGCAGGGGGGGTTTCGGCACTACTGTAGCCGAACGAGTGGGAGAAAGAGAATGGGGTGACGTGTAAAGGGGTGAGTAGAGTTTTGTTTTCTTGTTTTAAATTAAATTAAAAATTTTCCAAGCGTTTAATCGAGTAACTTTCTCATACGACATCCAATTCACACGAAATTTCTTTTGTTAGGATCGTAATTTAATTCCGGACTCGATGACGCTGGTTTGGACGAATTCTGAGACGGGCGAATTTTTGGGTTTAAATCGGATTTGAATTCGATTTAAATTCAAAAGGTGAGTGTTTTAACCCACTCACAATTACTAGAAGCTTTTATGTTTGTTAAATAAATTTTAGAAATGAATAGAAATTTATTTATGAGCTTTTGGGCATGTTATTTCATCCATATCTGTTGAATTGCATTTTTTTGAATTTAGCTGTTAATTTAAATTGATTGATTGCATATTAATTGGCTGTTAGAAATTATTGTTTGCATAAGAACTGCTAGTTAACAGTTATGTAAATTATTATTGAGTAAACTGTTAGATAAATAGTTGATAAATTTAATTTGGGAAAAAACTGACAGTTATTACCTGTTGTATATGTTCATAGATATATACTGTTATTGATTGAAATTGGTTGATGGTTGCGATTGGATGATGGATGTTGTTGATGAATGAATGTTTATTGCATATCATTAAATTTGCAAATTTATCATGCATATTTCATTTTTCGGGATTGTGGTTTGAAATGATAAAACCGCAAAGTTTTATTTTTAAATTGCGGATTGAAATGATAAATATCCGTATCACTTGACCATAGGATAGAAAATTATATACAGGCACCGCGGTCTATATATAACTATTTTAATGTGATTTCTATGGTTTGGATGGAATACGGTTTATAATAATCTTAAATTTTATACTGTATAAATATTTTTCTTCCGTATTTATGTACATGAAAAGTTGGAAATTTTGAAATAAAAAGGTGTATAAATTCCCTTAGTAAAATGGAAGAAAATTTAGAAAATGGAGTTGGATAAATTTATATCATATGTTTAAATGTTAAGTTTGGAAATTTAAGATATGATATTTATAATTGGATTTTCCCAAGAAAAAATTGAAATGAATATTCTAATATGAATTTGAATTGGAAAAATATTCTAATATAAATTGGAATCGAAAAATACATATGTTTTATTACTAGAAATTGGAGTTGTTTAAGGATTTATGTGAATATTCAAACTAAATAATAAAACATTTAATTTGTTGAAAGAATATATTCCAATTTTAGTTTTTGAATATTAATACTCCAATGGATTTATATATATGGAAATTGAAATGGTTTTGGAACTTAAGAGTGATATCTAAATTATGGTTTTAACTTTAGATAAAGAAATATTTCCATAAAGCCATATAACTTATTTCTTTACAAAGTGACAGTAAAGTTAAGCCTTTGAAATTCATATACCGTTGAATATCCAAACCATTTGAGTTTTAAAAGTTAGGGTTTGAAATTATGGATTTCCAAAAATATTATGCTTTGAAAATATTCGATTTTCAGATATTATGAAGTTAAAGCCTTTTATTATTGGAAAGGAATTATATTTGGAATAAGTGGTAAAATATGGTTTTGGGTTTTGGAATGATATCGTAATATTATGGTTTTGAAATGGATTATATTCTGGTTTTAAAGTATAAACTGTTTTAAATAACCGCGGTGTTATAATAACGATGGGTTGGCAAAGAGACCGGGATCGGATATGGACATACTCTCTGTCGATACCGAAAACCACTTTGACTAACCGTGTACGCGGTGGAGATTCCAGAATGAAGTAGGTTGGTGGCGACGATTCCTGTAAGGTAAATACGTGGACCCGACTCCCGTGAGTTGGCATAAGGTGGCTAAAACAGGAGCGATCGACGGGTTAATGAGGTCATTCCTCTGATCGGACACTCCTCTTCGATATTATACTATGACTTTGGATTGATTCAGTGGCCACTTCTATTTTTTTGATTTGGGGAGTTGTTTCGAGGTGGGCGGTTGCTGCGGCTTCGCGTTACCATCGGCCCGGAAGCGTAATTGGTATATCTACCCTGGCATTGCCTAGTTGTGCCGTGTCACCTACCCTATCGCGCCTTGTACGAGTTTGGTTTTCTCCCGTAGCCCGTGTGGTATCCTCTAGTGGCTTCCCGATCAGGAGGGACTATGATATTGGACGGACTACTGGGACTATTATGTGTTAAGGGCTATATGGGTAACCCCTTAACGCTATTAAAAAGTAAGTTTATTTTATAAATAGACACTATTATAATAACGCAATATACTACATAGTAAATAGTTTAACGGATCCTTAGGAGATGTAAATCCCGAGCATCTCTTGAGTTACTGTACTCATATTTATTTCTGTTTATTTAACTCACATAAGATATTCTAGTCTGACTCGAGTGTTTTTGTCTTTTCAAATTCGCTCGGGTCAGTCCGAGCATTTCAGGATAGCAGATTTAGCTTGGAGGACGAAGACGAAGATTCAGCATTATTTATATATAGTATTGCACCACACACTCTTTATATTCCGCTGCATTGTTGTATTGGTATGTGTGACTCTGATGTTCATTGTATAAGTGAAATAACTATTTTGTAAACTGTTTTGAATTGTATATTTATTATTATATTTTATCCTTCCGCTGTGAGATTCTATTTTGTTTTATTTCTTCTTTGTTTTTTCTTATTTACCCCCATAACAATCCGCCCTTGCGTATGCTTTGAATCGACATGTGTGTCGTTTTAAAGTGTGCGAAAAGGCGGGATGTTACAGTTGGTATCAGAGCTTTGGTTTAGCGATAAACCTTGGCTTTGTGGGGTTTGACTCTTTGTTAATAGGGTAGAAATATCCTATGGGAGTCGCTGAGTGTATATATATGAGAGAGCGTATTTGTTAGTATTAATAAAAGATTTTGATATTGTGTTAATCTGTTCCGCTTTGTATTTATAAATTCTGGTTGATGCATGGGACGCTATGTCATCAATAGGGATTTCTAAACACTTAATAGGACAGACCGACATAATATCCGTTTTTAATATAGGTGAATGAAATAATTTTGCCTATTATATTTTCTATATATAAAAATAGTTTTATAAAGATATATATATAATTGGTTGCTATAGATGGGGTGTTAGAAAATAAAAATATCTATAATAACTGAAGCTAAGTTGAAATTATGATAAATCAAATTGGAGATTTTAGAACTTAAGTCCGGGATTTTTCCAAATCTGCTTTCAAAGAATTTGTGAAATTTATTGATTTGGTTTATAAGTATTTTCTTATATAAATATTTCGTATAAATTGGAAGAATTGTTTTAAAGAAGATTTTGGAAAAGAATTAAATTCTGTACTTTCCCCTCTGTCGCTGGAAAATAAATTCGGTGATGACGGCCGCATCATCGACTTTCATTTTCGAGTTTCAAAGGGAAAAGGCCACTGTAGTAAATTCTACTGCAGATTTATTTTGAATTTTCTAAAAATTTTTCTTTTATTGTTCTAAATATAATTAGAGATATAAAGGTTGCAAGAAATTAATTATCTATTATTTTGAAATAAATTGAAATTTAACCCGGTATTTAGTTCTAAATTTTTCCGTTAATTAATTGTTTAAAATTTGTTAGTGGAATAAAAGTTAAGTAATTAATAAGTTGAAACCTCTAATTTAAGTAAGAGAATTAATGCAATATTATAAAGAGAAATTTGAAATTTTTAACATATGAGATAAAAGAGTAATATGGATAAACATTAAATTTAATTAAAGAATGGAGATTTAACTTGTATAAGTTCAATTGCATTTCTTTAACATAAATAACTTACCCAAATATAAAAGTTGAAATGTTAAATCAGAAACTAGAATTGAATGTTTTACAAGTAGGAATTTAGGAAAAATGAAGTATTCAATAAACTACTGTTATAATAAGAATTTAATGGTATAAACTTAGGTTATAATTGAAATTTTATGGAAAATAAAGTTGAGAATTATTAATAGATGATATGAACCTGAGTATATAACATGAAATTCAAAATAAGAATTTATTATATGATTATTCACTTAAGTATGTTTTAATCTCCCCTATTCCAATATAATGGAAAGTAGGAAAAATTGAAATGTCTACAATTAATAGTTAATGGATAAATAAAAAACTTCCACTTATAGGAATGAATGTTAGCAGATTAAGAATTTAAGGGAAACCTTACAAGAGAAGATATTCAAAATATTTGTTGTTATTAATGAGAATTTATTTTATAGACTTAAGTAATAAAAGGAAACTTAAGTAATAAAAATGGAAATACAAATATAATGAATTTGGTGATAATTGGAAAATAAAACTTGTAAGAAATAAAGAAATCCCTCCATAAATAAAGGGAAGAAAATCAAAACACTGAATTATGAAATGAATGTATAATCAGCTATTTTGGTGTTGGTTTGAATTGTTTGATGTATGATTGTTGGGTAAGGAATGGTGGAGTTGTTGGATGAACAAATAATCTATCTTTGTTCCATCTAAGGCTGTTGAGCAACGGATGCACTTGATAGTTATTCTTCATTCGTACAACTTCAGAATTTGAGCCGAACAACTAATTATTTGTTTGATTTAATGATTGTTTGTTGTGGTGTGTGCTGTTTGCTAAAATATATGGTTGTTGCATTTGATTGGATATGAATGATTGAATCCACCTAAACATTCACTGTAAAATAAATATTTAACCTTTTAGATTTTATAAGTGAATACAGGTGTTGGAAGCAACTGCTACTGCTTTTGGTTCCAAAATAATAAGCGTATATTGCCCGACAAATAGGTACGTTTTCGGATTACGTTTAAAGCGCTATTTTATATATTTTTCCGTGTGGGATATTTTATTTTGGATATATATGTAATATATTTGTATATTTGGATATTATATTTTCTCCAGAGTCCCTCCATACAAAGGAGACTCTGCCAAAATTTTCCGTAAATTTTGGACTTAGAATTTTGTTGAAAACATTTTTCCCAACTTTAATAATTCAGGTATCAAAGGGTATAATGATTATAAAACAAGTGTATTTCATTTAGGAGGATTAATCCAGGAAAATATTGTTTATAAATTAAAAATTGAAATAAAAAGTACTGCTTATTCTTCCTTCTCCCTTCTTTTTTCCTTTTCGGGGACGAAAAGTTTTGAGTGGGGGAGATTGTAACGACCTGATAAATTTATGATATTTTTATAAATTTAATTTATATGTTTGCTAATTTAATCCAGTATAAAATTAAAGTCTTAGGATTTTAAAAGGATGAATGTAGGAGTTAGATAGTAACTGTAATTACAGGTAGAGATTTAAAAAGTTATATGACATAGATTTGAAAATAACTGAAAGTTGTGTTGTAGTTATAAGTCTTAATTTGTTGGTTTAATGGTATTAATGTAACAATAACTGAATTGGATTACATACACACAAACATTTGAAAATTTTATTAGGTGGACTAAATTGGTTAAACTTCATAAGTTGTGCATTTCAATTTAGTAGAAATTCTAAACGATAAACGAAGATTTAAATAAACGCTAAATTAAAACTATGTAAAATGGTGACTTAAGGCCTAGTTATAGGAATTGGAATATAATCCAAAATTTAATTAATGATAGTAACGTAGTATTAGCTAATAAATAGATTTCAATGCAGTAACCAAATGAAAGGAATAGGAATGAATATATATATTGAATAGGAATGAATATATATATTGATTTGAAATGAAATAAAAATGTGTCACATTTAGATGGAGTAAAATTTAAGAAACCTATAAATGTGGAATCAGTAAACATTTGTAAAAAAATATTGCCTAGAATAAAATTCATTTAATATAAGAATTCAAAGGTGGAAGATTTACATTTGGATTGAAAGGTATAATTAATTGAATTGGTGATTTGGGAATTTAATCCAAGGGTTACTCTAAAAATAAATACGGATAAAAAGAGGTTAAACTAAGGAGGGGCATTAATTGATTTTAAGGCTTATTTAATACGTTAATAGGCAAGACTCCGCATTCATACATTTATACAAAGCTAAATAGAAGCACAAGTGTGATATAATGTAAATAGATGGATATCAACCTTTATTTATATGTTAATGGGATTTAATTTCTATTGTATAAAAACCGCAATTTAATGAAGATTGAAATAGCTAATTCATACGTTAGTTGATTTAGCTGGAATATGAAGATATTTAATGGAATAGTGAAATCAAATGGGAATGGGTTTCCATTGTTCATTTGAATTCACATTCATCATAAAAACTTAGTTGAAAACCAAAGGAATAATAAAGGAATCAAGACTTAATTAGTAATTTGGATTTAAGACATGGCAATTTGGATTTATTGCAACATTTAATACCATAGAATTTAGTAAAGCTTATTCAAATTTTAGTTGACCATTTGTGATATAACTTTTTGAAAACAAGACTTTATTTATGAATTGAGTATTTGATTCAACGAATGGTAATTACTTCATTTAAAAATGGAATTTAACGTAAATTTGTACGTTATTAAAGTTAAATGAAAGCTGTAAACATTTGACTTAGAGAACAATTGAGTGAAATCTTAACTAATGTAAACTTCATCATATTGACATCCATAACTGTGAATCATAGGAAGAAGGTAAATAAATGAACTTAACCAAACTATTTATGTTGAATATTGAAAATTTGAATAAATAAATAGTTAAGAAAATTAAGGGAATGGGAATAAAAATTTATTTATAATTTGGAATTTTAATTACGGTGAAAAGGGTTAACTGCAATTAAAAGTAAGTTGAGATGGAAATCAAGTTATTTATTTAATTTGGTTTAAGATGTGAGTATAAAGGTATAAGATTTAATAATTGGGTTTAGAATAAAATTTATAATCTCTAAATAATAAGGAAGTGCAGATATTTAGCTGCAAATTTATATACCGATAGATTTTAATTCACATCCAGGCTTGGTAAACCATTTGGGATTGTCTGAATTATATAAGTCACAAAATTTGGCCAATATTAGAAGTTGAAACATAAAAACTGGATTTATAATTTATTTAATTTATTCAATAAATATTAAAAATAGCCATTTTTGTCACGGACTCGGATTTCGACGAAACCAGTTTCATCGGATCCGTATCGGTGAATTATTATAGGATTTCAAATTTCGTATCGATCGGACTTGTCATTTGATCGTACGGACGCGAAACGCCTTGAAATCAATTTTATTAAAATCAATTTGAAATCAATTTGGAAATCTTGTTTTTAGCATAACTTCTTCATACGATCAAATTTGGACGTGAGACTTTTTCCATCGCGTTCAGAATATTTTTAAATACCTATCTGGATATATAGATTTAATAGATTCGGTTCCGGAGGCATAGCGGGCTTTTGGGCCATAGTTTGTTGCGTACGTTCACGCTTCTAGCCTATACGCTCTAACCTAACCCTAACTATAAATATACCATGATAAACCCTAGCCTCCTTCCTATTGTCAGTTGGATATACGTACATATTTCTTCATCTCCTCTTTCTCTTCAATGGTTGCAAATCTGGATCTGCTTCAATCTAAAATTCAGTGAAAATTCAAACACCTCAGAAAATTCTCAAAAAAATATATGTCATAGTTCTCAGTGTTCGTAATCTACTGGTGTGATCCGTTTTTCGTTTGGAGCTATCGTTTGCCCAGTAAAATTCAAAACAGTTTCGGCCATCCGTTAGTAGACGTTGATTTCAACGGCGGATCTTCGTTTTGGTGACGATCGGGGGGCACCATCGCGTAGAGGAGGCCGAGTGCTTTCAATCCATACGGCTACTCCATGTCAGAGGTGCTTGGATTTGTTGGAATTGGCGATGAAGGCGTGACGGAGGCGGTTCGATTGGGGAGCCTTTGGGCGTGCGCGTGGAGCCCATAGGCTCGGCTTGACGTGGGCACGGGGCCGGCGTTGCTCGATCTGGACGGCGATGAGGGAGGAGGCGGCGAAAATTTCGAGTAGGGTTCGGTAGTGGCGGCTGGGCTTCGTGCGTTGCAGGGGGGGTTTCGGCACTACTGTAGCCGAACGAGTGGGAGAAAGAGAATGGGGTGACGTGTAAAGGGGTGAGTAGAGTTTTGTTTTCTTGTTTTAAATTAAATTAAAAATTTTCCAAGCGTTTAATCGAGTAACTTTCTCATACGACATCCAATTCACACGAAATTTCTTTTGTTAGGATCGTAATTTAATTCCGGACTCGATGACGCTGGTTTGGACGAATTCTGAGACGGGCGAATTTTTGGGTTTAAATCGGATTTGAATTCGATTTAAATTCAAAAGGTGAGTGTTTTAACCCACTCACAATTACTAGAAGCTTTTATGTTTGTTAAATAAATTTTAGAAATGAATAGAAATTTATTTATGAGCTTTTGGGCATGTTATTTCATCCATATCTGTTGAATTGCATTTTTTTGAATTTAGCTGTTAATTTAAATTGATTGATTGCATATTAATTGGCTGTTAGAAATTATTGTTTGCATAAGAACTGCTAGTTAACAGTTATGTAAATTATTATTGAGTAAACTGTTAGATAAATAGTTGATAAATTTAATTTGGGAAAAAACTGACAGTTATTACCTGTTGTATATGTTCATAGATATATACTGTTATTGATTGAAATTGGTTGATGGTTGCGATTGGATGATGGATGTTGTTGATGAATGAATGTTTATTGCATATCATTAAATTTGCAAATTTATCATGCATATTTCATTTTTCGGGATTGTGGTTTGAAATGATAAAACCGCAAAGTTTTATTTTTAAATTGCGGATTGAAATGATAAATATCCGTATCACTTGACCATAGGATAGAAAATTATATACAGGCACCGCGGTCTATATATAACTATTTTAATGTGATTTCTATGGTTTGGATGGAATACGGTTTATAATAATCTTAAATTTTATACTGTATAAATATTTTTCTTCCGTATTTATGTACATGAAAAGTTGGAAATTTTGAAATAAAAAGGTGTATAAATTCCCTTAGTAAAATGGAAGAAAATTTAGAAAATGGAGTTGGATAAATTTATATCATATGTTTAAATGTTAAGTTTGGAAATTTAAGATATGATATTTATAATTGGATTTTCCCAAGAAAAAATTGAAATGAATATTCTAATATGAATTTGAATTGGAAAAATATTCTAATATAAATTGGAATCGAAAAATACATATGTTTTATTACTAGAAATTGGAGTTGTTTAAGGATTTATGTGAATATTCAAACTAAATAATAAAACATTTAATTTGTTGAAAGAATATATTCCAATTTTAGTTTTTGAATATTAATACTCCAATGGATTTATATATATGGAAATTGAAATGGTTTTGGAACTTAAGAGTGATATCTAAATTATGGTTTTAACTTTAGATAAAGAAATATTTCCATAAAGCCATATAACTTATTTCTTTACAAAGTGACAGTAAAGTTAAGCCTTTGAAATTCATATACCGTTGAATATCCAAACCATTTGAGTTTTAAAAGTTAGGGTTTGAAATTATGGATTTCCAAAAATATTATGCTTTGAAAATATTCGATTTTCAGATATTATGAAGTTAAAGCCTTTTATTATTGGAAAGGAATTATATTTGGAATAAGTGGTAAAATATGGTTTTGGGTTTTGGAATGATATCGTAATATTATGGTTTTGAAATGGATTATATTCTGGTTTTAAAGTATAAACTGTTTTAAATAACCGCGGTGTTATAATAACGATGGGTTGGCAAAGAGACCGGGATCGGATATGGACATACTCTCTGTCGATACCGAAAACCACTTTGACTAACCGTGTACGCGGTGGAGATTCCAGAATGAAGTAGGTTGGTGGCGACGATTCCTGTAAGGTAAATACGTGGACCCGACTCCCGTGAGTTGGCATAAGGTGGCTAAAACAGGAGCGATCGACGGGTTAATGAGGTCATTCCTCTGATCGGACACTCCTCTTCGATATTATACTATGACTTTGGATTGATTCAGTGGCCACTTCTATTTTTTTGATTTGGGGAGTTGTTTCGAGGTGGGCGGTTGCTGCGGCTTCGCGTTACCATCGGCCCGGAAGCGTAATTGGTATATCTACCCTGGCATTGCCTAGTTGTGCCGTGTCACCTACCCTATCGCGCCTTGTACGAGTTTGGTTTTCTCCCGTAGCCCGTGTGGTATCCTCTAGTGGCTTCCCGATCAGGAGGGACTATGATATTGGACGGACTACTGGGACTATTATGTGTTAAGGGCTATATGGGTAACCCCTTAACGCTATTAAAAAGTAAGTTTATTTTATAAATAGACACTATTATAATAACGCAATATACTACATAGTAAATAGTTTAACGGATCCTTAGGAGATGTAAATCCCGAGCATCTCTTGAGTTACTGTACTCATATTTATTTCTGTTTATTTAACTCACATAAGATATTCTAGTCTGACTCGAGTGTTTTTGTCTTTTCAAATTCGCTCGGGTCAGTCCGAGCATTTCAGGATAGCAGATTTAGCTTGGAGGACGAAGACGAAGATTCAGCATTATTTATATATAGTATTGCACCACACACTCTTTATATTCCGCTGCATTGTTGTATTGGTATGTGTGACTCTGATGTTCATTGTATAAGTGAAATAACTATTTTGTAAACTGTTTTGAATTGTATATTTATTATTATATTTTATCCTTCCGCTGTGAGATTCTATTTTGTTTTATTTCTTCTTTGTTTTTTCTTATTTACCCCCATAACAATCCGCCCTTGCGTATGCTTTGAATCGACATGTGTGTCGTTTTAAAGTGTGCGAAAAGGCGGGATGTTACAATGGTAAATTTACAACGATGATAATCTTCTAAAATTTCTTTACGAAGATCACTAATATTTGGCACAATAAGTCTACCAAATTTTCCAATACCGCCACGAGCATCAGTATGAAAGTCTTTCAAACCTTCAATATCAATTTTATCCCTACAACTTTGGCTAAGAAGAGCTAATTCAGAATCTAGCTTTTGGGCTTCAAGAATGCGGTCTAAAAGAGAAGGATGAGCCTCAAGGCTACATAGAACAAGAGATGAACATAAATCGGGTTCACGATCTCGAATCTCGCAAGTGGACAAAATCCCGAGCTCATTCCATTCGGATATCATCATGGAAACAACCGCTTGTTGCTTACGACTAAGGGCATCGACAATGCGATTTCCCTTTTTGGGAGTATAAAGAATATCAAGATCATAAGATGCAAGGAACTCGAGCCAACATTGTTAACGCAGATTAAGTTTCTTTTGAGAAAATAAATGCTTCAAAAATTTATGATCAGTATAGAGAACAAATTTCTCTCCCAAAAGATAATGACGTCAAATTCTAAGTGCTAAAACAATAGCCACGAGCTCTAAATCATGAGTGGCATATCTAGTCTCGGCAGGCTTTAACTGTCTAGAAGCATAAGCAATAACACGTTCCCTTTGCATAAGTACGGCTCCCAAACCATCACGACTAGCATCGGTATAAACAATAAAATCTTGGTTCCCTTCGGGAATCACAAGAATAGGAGCATCAAAAAGGAGTTCTTTTAATTTCTGAAATGAAGCTTCACATTTGTCTGACCAAATGTACTTAACTCCCTTCTTTGTCAAATTAGTAAGAGGCATGGAAATTTTTGAAAAGTCTTTTATAAAACGACGGTAATAACCCGTCAATCTAAGAAAACTACGGATTTCCGTCACACTCTGCGGTCTCTTCCAATTTTGAATCGCTTCAATCTTTGAAGGATCCACGAAAATTCCGAATTCGGAAATAATGTGACCGAAAATTTCACACGAGATTGCCAAAAGTGTTATTTAGAAAATTTTGCTTTCAATTGGTTGCTCCTAAGAGTTTCCAACACAATTCGAAGATGCTTTTCATGCCCCTCCTTAGTTTTAGAATAAAAAAGAATATCATTTATAATGATGAGAACAAATCGATCGAGGAAGTCTTTGAAAACTCGATTCATAAGGTCAACGAAATAAGATGGAGCATTCGTTAAACTAAATGGCATAACAAGCCATTCATAAGATCCATAACGTGTACGGAATGATGTCAAAGGAATGCTATCCTCTGCAATACGAAGCTGAAGAAATCCGATTGCTAAGTTTAACTGTGAAAAGACTCTAGCACCGCTAAGTTGATCGAGCAGATCATCAATCCGAGGTAAAGGATATTTATTCTTAATGGTAAGATCATTAAGCTTGCGGTAGTCAACGCAAAGCCTAAGTGTACCATCGTATTTCTTCACAAAAATAGCTGAAGCTCCCCAAGAAGAGGAACTGGAACGAATAAATTGCTTCGCTTCCAATTCGGATAATTGTTTACACATCTCCTCATTTTCCTTATTAGACATACAATAAGGAGGATGAGTGATAGGTAGATCTCTAGGGATTAGATTAATTCTGAACTCAATTGCTCGCTTAGGTGGTAATCCTAAAACGGGCTTAAATATATCGGAAAATTCACGAACAACGTGAATGAGAGAAATGACATCTTCCTCATCATCATTATCGTCATCACGAGGGTTTAGAGAATACAAGGATGCTGCCAATTTAGAATCCGAATCTTTAAGAACAATAGAAATCTGCTTAACAGATTGAGGATGTCGAAGATGAATAGTCCGCTCATGACGTAGGATATGGGCTTCATAACGGTTAAGCCAATCCATTCCTAAAATCATTCCAAAGCCTAAGTAATGCATGACATGCAAATTGGCTCGGATAGAAAAATCACATAAAATAATCTCGACATCTGTACAAAGCAAACTGAGTGTTGGAGATCCACCAACCAGATTCACAATTCTCAAAGAAGTCATCAAAGTCATAACACTTAAAGAAAAAGTATCAACAAGTTCTTTTTATATAAAAGAATGGGATGCACCCGTATCAAAAAGAACTCGAATGGGATGATCACGAAACAAAATAATGCCATCAAGGATAGAATGAGAAATACCTTGACCACGAGAATGATCACTAGGGGCTTGCACAACATTTAGCTTTCCCTTGCTCTTGCTTTGAAGTTTGGGGAAAGAAGACAAAAGATGGCCTGAACTTTTGCAATAACGACAAAAGAGAGGTTTCAAACATCTATTAGAAAAATGGTCCTTAGAACCATAATTGTAGCATTACCATGACTAGGCGTAGAAGTCTTTGCTACCGGAGTTGCCTGCTTCCTTTTCTTATTGGGATAAGGCCTTTGAACTTAATAGGCCTCTTTTCGTTGTTGTTGAAGTTCGGTTTGGCACTTCCAACTTCAACATCATCTTCTTTATCGGCCTCTTCGAGTCGAAGAGCGATATCAACAAGCTGATCGAAAGAAACTTCTAATTTTAGAAGTGATGGCCTTTTGACATTCTTATTCAAGCCATAGAACAACCTCAGATTTTTCTTCAATGGGGTATTTACATACTCGACTCCAATATTTGGAGAGGGATTCAAAAGATGCGACATAATCTGCCACAGAAGATTCACCTTAAACAAGGTCAATAAAATGATAGGCCAGAGTCACTTTTTCAGCTTCTGGTACAAACTTCAATTCAAATCTTTCCCGAAATTGTTCCCAAGTAAGATCCACTTCAATAATTTTAGAAATCATAAGCTCGTACCAATCTAATGCTCTTTCTTGGAGCATGCTAGAAGCCACATGGAATCGACGGAGATCAACAAGATTCATGCGAGAAAAGATGCGGTCGCATGATCTTCTCGCATGAATCTTAGCCAAGCTTGGATTTCTATAACACTTTTGGATCCCATGAATGGCCTTCCACCCAAATCGGTATAGTCTCTGCACAAACGTGCAAACCAGATCTAGGATGAGTAGGCTCTGGAATGGGTACGACAGCTTGAGCATTCTTCTCAAGATCTAAAAGCTGCTAGGCAGACATGAATACTCCATCCTGGGGAGAAGCACTAGACTGATCGGCGCTGGAACGGCCTGGTCTAACCATTTCTCTTATTTAAGAAAGAAAGAAGAAAAAGGTTATTCTCAAAATGAATATCAAACAATCATGATTGATAAAATAAGGGATCATAAAAGAAACTAGGATAGAACGGGTCCTAAGACTTGATTAAATCCTAAGGCACGACTCCTAAGAAAGACTTAGGACAATGATCCTTGCTAGATTATTCTACATTGTTCCGAAGTTTGGCTCTGATACCAAGTTGTGACGCCCAACCTCTATACTCATGCTAGCCAAGGACACTACGAGGTAATTCCGTCAACTAGCACGAAGAATAAGGCTGTTGAGGAGCGACCATTCGTGTAATTACTTTGTGCGAGCACCGATATGTCAGATAGTATAACATGCATTTCATTTCAAGAGGAAATCCGACATACGACACAAACTCAAAGCTACTACACAGTGGTTATATGATCTTCAGAAACAAATATAGAAATAAACATAACACAAATCAGTCACAGATATCCATATTACTAAGGCGGAAAGAGATATGAATATAACACATAGAAGTGTACATCAGAGTAGTGGTCAAACAAGATCCACAATATCGTAAAAGAATAGATACAAGTGCTACACAAAAGAATATGTATACATCAAGGAGTCTCTATCTCAGATGTATATGAACAAAAACTACTAAATTAGAGTAGTTAGTCAAAAGTTAGGTAATGCTCCCAGAAGATGAGTCAAGCCGAAGCACCTGTAACATCTCGATCTGACCCGAGTATTATTTAATAAGAAAATAATAAATGGATCAATCTAGCTATAAATATCAGATAAAATGAGATAGAAGAAGAGATACAACAAAAACGTATGATAACAATAATGCCATACTATGAAAAGTGTACATTAGACAACACAAAAATCATACAATATCTCAAGAATCTCAAACCACTAAAAAGAATGTCATATTCTTTATTTTATTCACCAAACCCTAAATATCGACAAACATATCATTGCCAATCACAAAATGAGGTGAAACACAAACTCTAGAAATCATCAACTAGAAATCTAAAAATCACAAAAGGGGGAGGCCTATCACAAAACGGGAGCATGAAAACTCACCAACACGTGTATCACAAACGGGACGCTAACCTATGGTTGCTAACCACAGAGCCGGTGCAACGACATAGTACAATATCGGTATGCCCTAGGAACCTGAAACTCCAATAATTCGGAACAACGACGTAGTACAATGGTACGTCCGATGAACCTGATAAGCCGGACAACGACGTAGTACAACGGTACGTTCGATGAACCGAACTCCATAAAAGAGCATGGGTCGCTAGCCTACAAAAATGAGTCGAAACTCCAAAGAACCAATAGGTCGTTAGCCTATAAAAGAAATGAGACAAAACTCAATAAAACAAGGTATAGTCCCCAACGTGGATAAAGCGACATCGCATATCGCAAGTCTAAATCACAAAATGATCATCATTGATCAATAAAAAGTGTGAATTACACTAAGCTAGTAAATAAATGAGTTCAGCTTCATGTCCCATAACCACTGGCTGAACTTAAGTATTTACGAACAAATTGTAGATCTCCACTCCAAAATTGTCACAAGAGTTTCAATCGAACAAGTCCAAAAATTAACCGATGAAGTAAACGCAAACGTTTCATACCATTTGTTTTGCTAAGCCATTTAATTATATTTTCTCATATGAATGAGGTAAAGGTTTGTATATACTAATAGGTTCGAAAACAGGTTTTATAAAGAGCTTTGTATTAAAAATAGAGTTGAAATCATGTTTGAAAAAGAGTTTTAATATTTACTATTAGTATAGAAACCTTTTTATTATAAAGTGACAAATCACAAAATTGATTGTTAGAACAATCAATCACCAAAAATTCACATTCGAAGACGTGAATTAAATCCAAAGAAATCGATAACAAATCCATCAAAATGGATATTCCCCAAAAATCCCGAAAAAGAAGTTATCAAAGTCGACAAAGGTGATAACAACAAATTGGAGAAACAAGAACCAATTAAAAATTGGAATTTCAAACACAAAAGGAAAAATTGGCAGTTTCAATCGATTGGACCAGGGTGTCTGTCGCCTGACACAAATCCTGGAAACTTTCTGTTTCCAGGTTCAGTCGACTGAACCAAAGTGGTCAGTCGACTGAAACATGCCTGGAAACTTTCGGTTTCCAGGCTCAGTCGACTGACCCAAATTGGTCAGTCGACTGATACTGGCCCAGGAAAATTCCTGGGTTCGGTTCAGTCAACCGACCTTCTAGTTCGGTCGACTGAACTGGAAATTCCAGTATTCTCGGCCTAGGAAAAATCCCATACAATTTGCGATCGAGCGATGGGCGCTAGGGGTTTACACTAATCGGCAACCCAGCTCTATAGGCTCTTCGATACGCCACCAAAAGCATGATCAAACATCAAAGCTAAGATTTTTAAAGATTTAACTTCAAAACACCAAAAATTGGAATATTCATAAAACCAATTCAATCTACAGCAAATGGACAAGGAATAGATGTTAGGAATCACTACCTAACAACTATCAAAGATATAGGCATAGTTTGAGTTCAAAAACTCGCCTTTTACTCAAAAACAATGAAGGAGAAGCTCAAATACAAAGGAAAGATCAACTGCTCTTCAACTTCAACTCTAAAAGCTCCAAATTAAGATCATAAGCAAATATTTCCCTAAGTTAGGTTATATGAAATTTCTGAAATTGGAGACAGATTGAGATGGAGAAGAAGAAGGAGATACTTACCTAAGCTTCTCTTTGATTTTGGAGCTAAAACTTGGATTTGCAAATGAAGCTAGGGCTTAGGAATTCCTAATCTCTTTTCTCCCCCCATTTTTGCATAAAGCTTGAAGCGTTAGGAAATGAGGATGAATGAAGAGGAGAGGGTGGTGGAGCTAGGGTCTTACGTTAGGTTATTGGGCTGAAACCCAAAGCCCTAAGTGGAAATGTCAAAATTCAAGCTAACTCCAAACATATCGATGTTTACACTTAAAAAGGTCGCAAACGGTATTTTGAACTCAATGGAAGTGGTCTTGAGTCCTAATTTGACTGTTTGCAAAAAGTAACTTTTCAGACTTAAATTTGACTAATGATGCTATATTTAAATAAAACATTTAAATATACAATCGTAAAATATGCGGGTTGTTACAAAGTCCTAAACAGAATCTTGGTCGTTCCGGACTCTTACCGAGCATAGTCCATACTCTACGACCTGAAATTGTAACCGATAGATAATACGGGACTTAAGTACTAGGCAAATCCAGGTCTCTCCGAACCATAGCCGAGCACAGTCCATGCTCGACAACCTGAATAAGCCGATTCGCCACGTTCGGACGAAGCGACTTACCCCTTGCTAGGCATAATCCATACCTGACGACCATTTATCAAAAGCTAAATAAAAATCCAATCAGAATCAAATCTGAAATCCAGATTAAATCAGAAAACCAAAAATCTAAACCAATATCCCAACCAGAAAACAACCATTCAAACCAAAGTCCAAACCAGAAGCAAACAAAACCAGAGTTCAAACAAAACCAGAAAAAAGCAAATGTCCAAACCGAAAAAGCAGATTTCACAAACTGAAGCGTTGTGGTTTATCATCATCTCCGATCATGCCTAGGCGCTATCTCATCTCCGTACATGAGTAAGTGACTTAACTATTTGCCCAAAATTTGCTACTTATTCCATATCATCCCTGTTAGTCGATATCCAATCGACCATCATTCCTGGGCCCTGTTCCATCGTCATTGAGGTAGACGGTGGCTGCTCCTGTTCCACTGCCGCATTTCGAGTTTCCACGTATTGCCGCAACTTTCATTCCTTACATGCTCCTCGATTATATCCATTAGATATTTACAGCCGTTGGTTCATGCTCGTCCAGATCATGAAAGAGACAATGCCTTCCGGATGCCCTCTCGCATTCCGATCCTTGTCGGCCTTCGGTAAGGAAGGCAATCCTAGGTTTCCATGTATATCCGCTCCAACATTTCATTCATTCCTGTGTAAGTGGAAAATTTTGGCTCTCCCCAGCATTTCCTTACCCTGCTAGAGTTGTAATCCTACTTTCTCTTTCCTTTTTTCTTATTCTTGCACGAGCTTTCGTTGGATGCTTCTCCATCCTCAACCACGTTTACTTCCTTTACCTTCATATCCGAACATGCATCTTCTTGTCGAAAAAATCATATGATTGGCCTTATGAAAGAACTCCCCGAGATCCATTGGTGGATCTTGTATCAACGATACCTTAAAATCGAGTTATCCTTGACTCCTAACACTGCTGCATCAAAACCATCGATGGATCCGGCCGATCCACCGAAGCAACCGCTGCATTGAAGAGAGTCAAGAAAGCCCTTAGTGATTCTCCTGTCCTTTGCTTCACCGATGTTAGTGTCATTACATTCTTTGGCCTTTTGATATGAACTCGAATCTGCTTCAAAAATTTGTCCACCAATTCCATCCATGTTGTAATAGAACCATCTTCCAACTGCCGGAACCACATAACGGCTATATCCATCAAGTACAGAGGGAAACATTGAGCCGTAACTTCCTCCAATTCCCCCAGCACTTCCATGTGTCTTGTGTACCTCATCAAGTGATCGATAGGATCAGCCTTGCCATTGTATGCCTTGAGAATAGGCAGCTTGAACTCTAGTGGATTTCGAGCCATTCTAATGTCATAGGTAAATGGACTCCTGCTTACTCCTTCCAGATCCCTGTTTTCCAAACCTCAGCGATAGTTCACCTGATAATATCAGCTAATCCAATGTTGTCCACCACGGGTTGCCCCCAGCTCCCTGAGGAAATTCTGGTACATACTCTTCATCACTACTGGCATCCTGTTGTGTGGTGCCACATGGAATCCTTCTATGAACCGGTTCATCTTTGCCCCTGGTGTGCCCCCAAGCCTAGGTCCATCCAGATTGCTAACTGTGCGCTGATTGGGAGCTACGCCCTGTTGAGCTACTCCATCTGCTTGCTTGCTTCTATTCTAGCTCCGTGGATCTGAACTCAGCTGTTCCATCTATTCCTGCCTGTCGAAACTCTCTGAGAAGGTTCCAAATCATTTACTCCTGCCTTTTCAACAATTCTAGCTGCATAGCCCCCATCATCATCATCTCCATTTCATATCTAGTGATGAAAAATGAGGCCTGATTCGCTCCTAAGGATGCCTCTTGGCTCCCCTCTTGATGGCTCCTTTCTGGCAATATCTTTCAAGCTGATTGCCTAATCATGGTTCCTTTTAGATCTGATCCTTTAGCTTTCAAAATCCGAACTCCAAATCTGATGTCGCGGGCGCTAGTCATTTCTCAGTGAAAGCACCAAAGTGTTCGTGCCAAAATTGGTCACATACCCCAAAAGTCGTGAAAGCATTGGTGTTAGCACACAGATCCACAGTATTCAAACAAAGATCTCAAATCCAGATAAAGTAGATAATAAAAATAAAGAAATAACAAAATCAAAATGTGAGAAAGAAAGAACACAATATTTATGGTGGTTCGGCTATCTCCAACCCACATCCACTTTGAATCAATCCTTTTATTCCTTTTATACTGCAATAACAGTCACAAGCCTTTTAAATCAGTAAACAAAATGGTCGAGTTTTACCTAGGAAAGAAGAAGATCCCATTTTAGTTGTCATAAGACTGCTATTTGTAGGTGTAGATCCGAAAATATCCGCCTCAAAACCTGGAATACCTCTTCTCATGCGCAGGTGGGCCGGTCAGATCGATTCGGGGTGATTTTGGATCGATCCAAGTACAATCGTATTGATCCAAAAGTAGTCCAATCGAGATGAGATCGATCATGGATATTCCTGAATGTACAAGGAAGTTCCTTTGAAAATTTCACACATTTAGACTTGTAGAATAAGAGTTATGATCGATCCAAGTTGGTGTTTGCATGAAGGATGAATCGTTCGTATTGATCAACTCACTTCAATCCACTTCGTATCCATCCTATCTCCATATCGGCCTTCACATCGATCTGAGTTCCACGCCAATATCTATATTGAGTGCTTCATCGCTTGACCAACTCCATTGGCTCGTATCCATGCTTCGCATCTATCGACATGTGCTTCTTCGTGTCTATCGACCGACCCTTTTTTGTATCGATCTAATGCCGCCCTGGGAAACACGTTCCTTCGTATCCATCGGCTGCTTCCTTGTTCGTATCGATCCCAAGCGTAGCATTTCGTATCAATCAGGAAAATGATCGATATTCACTGTGACTGATCCAAAGCAAAGTTCCAAGTGCATTTCCCTTATCCATGCTCATATCGGTCGATACGAAACCATCGATCCAAATTGAACTGCTGGGTACATCCCTGATCAATACGAACTACTATCGGTCCAAATCCATGTTTGTTATCCATATTCGTATCCATCCAGCTGCTTCCTCCTTCGTATCGATACAAACCATATCGATACGAGCAACAACCATCGATCCGTAGTGACTCACTCCGATCGACATGAACCCTATCAATCCGAAGTAGATAACCTATTCATCATTGATCGATACGAACTATATCGATACGATGGTAACGATACGAAATCGTTCCTTTTCATCATTGACCCATCATATCTTGAGAATTCGAACTCCCATTGACATGAAATTTGATGTGTAGCCTTTCCAAGAATTGATTATCATTTCCTATCAATCCCACCTTGATTGGAGCTTGGTCCAATTATGATGGTATTGATTATAATCTTGCTTCCAAGATCTCAAATCCTGATATCCATCCATTTTAGCCAATTTTATTGATATCCCGGCCTTGAACTAAAGGCTAGGTAACATGTAAATTGAGTTTTTGAAAGTAGGTAAAGAAATGGAAAAGAAGAAGAAGAGGAAAATATATGCTTTCCTCAATTTGAATCTTAATTACACAAATCACAATGATGAAAGAACCCAAGAAAACATCAATTGATTAATGATAAGGGACATTTGCGAAAGGATCCATGCAAATTTTTTAGAAGTTAAAAAGGCTAAATTAATAGCTTTTCCAAGAATTAGCCACTAAGAGAATAAAACGTGTACTAAAGCATTAAATGTAAATGACATCAAATACTTTTTCGTTTTTTAAAAGAAGAGGGAAAGAGAAAAACAACAAGTGACGATTGCATGGAAAATATGGAAATAGATACAAGTCCACACTAATCTACAATCGCTGTAGACTTGGAAGGCAAGTGTTACGCCCATATTTTCCAAACATTGTCAAAGTAAAATTAATACAAATGTCAAGCCAAAAGAATTGCTTCCATAATAAGAGTAAAAAAGGTAAAGAAAGCAAGAAAAAAATCCGAGCAATACTGCACTGAAACGATAAGACGGTAGCAAGACTTAAAAACCGAGCCTTCATCCAAGCATAGTTTCAACATTGTAATACTGTGCCTAAAACCTAAGATAGCCACAACAGTGCAAGGATGGGTTTATAACCCTAAATCTCAAGGGGTGGACCTGTGGCACAACCTTCGAATTGCATAACTCCCTAATTCCTACGAAGGTCGTACTACGGTCGCAATAGTAAGCACTCAAAAGTCAAAGCTTAGTACAATCTCTAAATATAAATGAAGTATGGAGATCATGTTATATCACTAGAAAAGCAATGCTAACAATAAATAATTGCGGCACAAGCCCTAAAGCAACTGTCTGCAAACAGGGATGCATTACAATCTTAAACTAACATCTAAAGTGGCAATTCTGTACGGCAACTTGCATCGACTTAAAAAGCTATAATAATGTGATGCCATCTTGACTTGATGTTGAAGTGAAAGAACTGCATAATGTTATATCAATGTTGAAATGATAAGGATGTGATGCCATCATAATATGAAAAAACATCACCATAATCCTAAAGAATGCTGACCATAAACATACAGACCCAAAGGATGAAGCAATGAGGTAAGAATGCTCCATGACCAGAAGCCGAATATTTTTCCTCAAAAATAAGCTAGGGGTCCCAACTTAATCCTCATTTTCATTAAACCCATTTTAAAGACAAGAGGGAAGGCAAGTTTCTTTATTAATATAAATAGCTTGGGGGATATACGGCAGTTCACCGCGACCTCGGAAAGGTTGTCGAAGGCCATATGAAATCAACATCTCGAGCATTAGGAAAGCATATACCTCGATAAATTATTCATGACAGTGTAATTCTAGAGTACTGACAAAAGTGAACTTGTTCTACCAAAGGTAAAGGACAGTTTCCCTTTATGGCGTGATCTACACATATGTGCAGTCCACAAGCCAGTTTCCTTCCGAATTGAATTGTCATGGTCTATTCAAATTTAGGTTTTGCTACTTCAATTTCAAACTTCCTACTTAAATTTAAAATTCCACCACCCAAATTACAATTTCCCACCGAAGGCCATGTTAGCAATCCATGAATATCAAATAAACATGATGGATAATTGACTTAGCGCAATCCAAAGACAGATATCAAAGGAGTGAAAGGATGATGTTGATAATCCACATGAATCTTTGTGCACTATAAATGAATAGGTAGATGTAGCAGAAAAGGGGAGGAATTGGTACTTTACTCTTTTTGGACACACAAATCAAAAATTGTACTTTCTGCCATTTTTGTTTGTACTAAGAACCAAGAGAGAAGAAATGGACATTTTACCTATGGATGTAGGATTCCTTAACATCCGAACCATATAAATTCTCTTTGTCCTTTTTATTGCTTTTAGTAGTTAACTTTACTATTTTAGTTTTAGTATTAGTTTTGTGTTTGAATTGAGAGAAGTGGAAATTAACGAATTAATTTATTAACACTTCGAGCATTCTCCTTCATAGTTGTGTAAGCGTTAAAGCAACATAATTATTGCATTTAAATGCAATCTTAATATTACTCAATTTTACCGATTCATAATCACAAAACGTTCAACGTCATGATTAGTTTTTAAAAATATTTGGGTATTTCTAAGACAAAAATTATCATTAACAAGAATCCCATAAGATAAGCATGCTATTTCCCACTAGACCTAAAATATCTCCGATTGACCGAAGTATTATGAAATAGCACACTAGTTAGACTATGTCTAAAGTGAAATGTGAGAGTATATATGGTGATATATAGTGAAAGGAGCATCATACACGTGTCACATCAATGAGCATTGTCCAACAACATTCAAAGTACAAAATATCACAACTACCTCGACTATCAATCCTAATGAAAGAAGGAAACTCTCAACAGATTGACCCTAAAAGGTACACAACTATATAATGAAAAGATACGCACACTCCAAGTAAAGTAGACATACAAAATATCATAATAATGGCAATCTAATAGTTGATACACAAATGGTATTAGAGTAAGGGTATTTTGGGTTACATGCCATAAACAAATAGTCTCTAATGTCCTACATAATCATCCTCTCTCTAATGAGGTTATATACAAGAACAATTGTCAAACATGAATCTACCTAAGCCATCAAGTGTAATGACCTGGATTTTCCGTCATTTGATTTTGAATGTTTAAATAGTTTTAAATACTAGATTTAGAATAGAAATTTATTTCTAACTATGAAGATTTTGGTTAAAATTATAAAATGAGTTTAAATTTCAAAAATAGTGATTTATCGTAAAATGAAAATGATGAATAACTGAAATTTGAGTTGAATGTGAATAGAAATGATTTGTAATGTTGATATAAACTTTATTTGAACTAGGATTGAGTTACTGAGTTTTTAAAACTGGGATTTAAGTAATTTCATCCATTTTCGAAATCGTCGATTTAACGGACGCTTAAAATAGCGGTCCAGGACACAGTCTTGGAATTTGATGAACCGATTCCATTGGATCCGTAATAGTGTGTTGTTCTTGGATTTCAAATTTCATAGCGATTTAATTTATCGTTTGGTCGAACGGAATAGAAATGTGTTGAAATTAGTTACGAAAAATTTAATATTTCAATTGGGTTCAAAAAGCTGTCTTCTCCATACGAGCGAATTAGGACTCAAAACTTATTCCATTGGGTTTAGAATAGCGGTATAACATTAGGAACGCCAAGGGACATGACTTAATAAGGGTTCAAAATTTCGATATACGAAACAAGATATTTTGAATATAATATATATATATATATATATATATATATATATATATATATATATATATATATATATCTAATCAAGGGTCAAACTTGAGCCACCCTAACTTGTCTCAGCCGACCTACCCTATTAGCCTCCCTATTAACGAAGCCGCCTTCTCCTATATTTTTAGACCACGTCATTCCCATCCTCTTCAGTTCGAAGGAAACAAAAGAAAAAAATAAAAACGATCGCGATTTCGATTTCGACAAGAGGCTAGAGCATGCCACGTGCGTTGACGCAAGGCAGATCGATTTAGGCTTAGGGTCTAGTTTGGCATGGGGCGCGGTTGCTTTGTTTGAGTCACATGAGATTGGAGGGTCGAGGCGAGGGCGACGATGATTAGTAGTGTTTAGTGTTGGTCGCTGTTGCAACTTGCGTGTTCGCACATGTATGGGGGGAAGGGTGGCATTGTCATTGATGGAGACTCAACGGCAAAGGGCGGCGACATTAGAGGCACGCAGCGCTGTAAGGGGGAGGCAGTTGCGATATAGAAGAGATGGACGCAAGGTAGCGCTGACTATTTAGGGTTTGGGTAAAGGAGAGGCAAGGGATGTGAGTTGAATTTTGGGAAGGAGGCAATGTAATTAATTTTAATTAAATTTAATAAAGTTAATTAGTGAGTGTAAAATAAAAATAAAAATTTGTTAACTTATAAAATTCGTAAATTATTCATGTGAGGTTTAAATTTACAAACTCGAGTCAAGTTGGATCGTAGCAACAAAACACTATACACTAGAATAAATTTTGAATTGGAATGATTAACAGATTCAAAAATCAAGGTGAGTAAATATCACTCAATTTGGTTAATTGTTTTAAATTTATAGTAATTAATTGCTTGGTTGATTGGATGAATGGATTAACTATTATTAGTTTGGATGTTATATTATATATGTAGTAGTATATATATTAATAGTTGGATATATTTTCCACCGATTGGAGTGGATGAGACCTTGTGCGCCCTGCATAATAGCGGATGAACCTATATTTTTGCGATATCCCGCCTCGTAGCGGAATTGGTATTTTATGTTATCTAGCATCTGTGGATGCAGGGAAACAGATTAGAGATCCAACCGGATTCCTCGAAATGTTGATTTTTAATTTCATATGTAGTGATATATGATTTGTGCGAATAATCTGATATAGAATTATGTGATGATTTGAATTATTGGATGTTATAGTAGCACTGGCCATAATTTTGGCATTTTAAATACCAAAAATATGATTTTTTAATTTTGAAGGAAATAAAAGGAGATTTTGAATACGAAAGTATTCATATCGAAATTGGATTTGTTTTAAAAGAAATTGATTTGTATAAAAAAATAAATGATTTTGGGTTGTACTTAACTATTCACAAAAATATATTTTAAATGAACATTTTAAAATAATTTATATAGAGGATTTTAAACAATGGGATATTTAAATGATATTTCTAAAAAAAGGGAAAATAAGTTAAAAATTGATATTTAAAATAGATTCGAAAAATAAATGGAATTTATAAAGAAATGGATTTTAAAATGGAATTTTATAAATGAGATTATTTTAACAAGTAAGTAAAGCCCAAATGAGTTTGTAAATTTATAAACGATGTTTACAAATAAAGAAAATGATATCAGTTGATAAATTGGGAATATATTTCACAACGTGAATTTATATCGGGATATGAAAATATATTTTTGGGAAAAATAGTGGATTCTATTTTTGATATGTGAGAATGGTTAGGAAATTGGAATGGAATCGATGTGTAGTGAATCGAGAGGTATTTATAAATTGAAATTGATTATTAGAATTTTGAAAATACATTTTTATCGAGAAGTTAAGTTTTGTTTTAAAAGGAAAATTTTATTTATTTAACTTTGTAATATAAAGCTATTTAGTATTGAATATACTTTGAAAGATGGATTTCTCAAATATTTAATATTTATTGAAATGAATTCACATTTTTTAAAATAAGCTTTGTAAACTGATTAGTTTTATTTAAAATAAATTAGAAATGAGTTATCCATATCTATTTAAAGTGTTTAAATATTCTAAATAATTACTTAAATATTTTTTAAAAATAAATTATTATTCTTTAAAAATTCTTAGCATATATATAGTTTTGAAATGATAGAAATTTATTTATAAATTCTCTCAGAATTTGAAGACAGGTTTATTAAACGGATATGAGTTTTGTAGGAAGAACTTGCAAGGGAAATTTGAAAACTTAGAGCAAATTTTGTATCGTTGAATAAGAGAAATTCGAAAAAAGAATTGAAATTCATTAAAGAAGTTAGAAACGGATAGCTGGAATTATAGAAAAATATAATCGATTTTGGATATTTTAAAGGAAATTAATTAATGGATTCTGGAAACTGATAGAAACTATTATAAATGAGTTAAGGAAATTATAAGTAAATTGTAGGGATTTTGAGAAGTATGAATAATGGAGTGTTTCTTTAGTATTGGAAATAAAATGATTTTGGGAAAAATCAACTTATTAATATTACCCAAATATTGAACGAGAGGGATTTGAAATATTTTTACTATGTGATTTTTATTATAGAAATATTTTCAAAGTGTTGAATTATAAATAGTATTGGAAGAAAATATTTCTACGCATTGATGTGATTTAAAAATATTATGTTATGGATATAAGTATTTGAAGTTTGTTTTTAATTATTGAATATACTGGAGGAGATTTGAATATATCTCTTTGTAAAAATATTTTGGAATAAATTGTTTGAAAGATTTATAAAATCAGGTCTAGTGACTGCTTATGCGTGTTATTTGATAGTTTAATAACCGACGATCAAATCTGGCCAAATTCGTTGATCGTTTCGAAGAGACCAAGATCCGATTAATTATCCAAAACCCACTTATATCCTATTTTTGCATTACGAATTGTAATATCTCAAAGATAATGGAGATGGTGATTTGGAAGGAGATTCGTTTTGTTTTGACCCAGAACAACTTGTATGGATGAATGCCATAATTACATCGTTGCCTGGAAGGCAATGTTAGCATTCCAGGTATGAATGCTATTCTAAAGATAAAAAGTAGTCTTAAGCCTCATCAACCGGAACTAGAACAAGGGAGATGCAGCAGGCTAAGTGGGTCGAACCTAGGTAGGGTATGTTATCACTTTTCTAGATACCCTCCGATATATTATATTATAATTATGGATATGGTTGTGCATGGAAAAGAGAGCACTCGATTAGGGTAGGAATTGAAAGTCAATGTGGATCGTATGACTTATATATATATATGACAAGGAAACTAGCTATGAAGAATAAAATGATACTAATAGTGAAGAGTAAAATAAAAATATCACACCAGAGTTCTTATACTAGTTCGGACCTCTCGTCCTACTTTCAGTCTCGAAGCTCCTCTTCGAATTTTCCCTTAACCTATAGCCCTTGCTTCACTTGGAGGAATAGGATTTATACAAAAGTGGTTTCTCGACAAACTTGTGTTCTTTTTCAACACCGATATTGACTTTAAATATAACACTTCCTATGATCTCCTTTAAGTGAGTGTGAGTGTTATACTTTTGAAATCGTAGGGAGTTTTAGACAACTAAATTGTAAATTTGGTTACACCAGATTGAGAATACAACTAGCAACGAAATATGTAAGATCAGAGAATGTAGATAGACAAGTAAGATTCGATAAATCAAAATTCTAGTTTTTGGAAGTATATATAGTATCAAATAGTTTTTATTGAAAAGTAGTGACTATCTGTACAAGTATCTTTGATATGAAAAGTTGTATCCTCAAGAAGAAGATGCGATTGTTGATTTTGGAAAAAGTAGCTTTTCAGAAAGTGACAGTTATCATTTTAAAAATTGGTCATCTATATGACAGACTTATGTGGATAATCCATAGATTTTTGTGATTTTAGGAAAAAAAATTCCCAAAATTACTGACAGATGTCTGTGGTTTATCACAGACGTCTATATGTCTATGTATTTTCATATTAGGGTTTGTGTGCATGTGTGAGTTATTTCAAGGAGATTGTATAATATTTCTATGACTCCACCAATCAAATTACTTTTATTACTTCAAACATTGATGTAAAATAAGAGTCTTCTAATCTTCATATTTTGTTTGATTCCTTGATCGTTGATTCGAAGAGCTGGATATCTTCTTTGCACCTGAAAGTTGGAATACACGATATATAATGATTGTATAGTTGTCATCATTGAAACTAAAAGTTTGGTGGTTCTAACATTCTCCCCACTTTTGATGATGACAATTAAATAATCTTTAAGATTACTACCTCTGTATATATGCATGATATTCTCCTCCCCTTTTGTCATTATCAAAATAGAATATAATAATTATAAAAGCAATATGTAGGAAAATCAAACATATTGAAATAAAAACATACTAATGCATAGGAAAGTTAAATTAGAGCATTGTTTTACATAGCGAACTGAAGAAAAGAAAAGCAATAAATAACTGAAAGTAAGCTTATTGATACCGAGTGAAAGAATATGAGAATCCACCATAATTCTCATAGTAATACCGAATAAGTTGCTAGGTCGGACTCAAAAGGAGCGGGCCATTGAATATTATCAAGAAATTCTACATTTTCTTGTATTGACAATCCATCAAATGGCATGTAATGTTGCCGGGGGGGTGCTTCTATCGATGTTACATTGCCATCATCGCTATCTTCTTGAAAATGCTCAGTTTTCGTTTGTTGTTTACCTTTGTCTCTAGACGAACCTTCTGGAGGAATATGTGGTTGATAAAGAGGAGTATGTTTAAGAGATGGTGGTGTAGGAGATGGTGCCAATAAACAGGAGTAAGTCCCATGAATTTGGTTCATATTTCTTCTTGTTCGATGAAGGCTTTGAAGGAGACCATTAAGGTGGGGAAGGAGTCTTATGTCCACTGTTATAGTTGGATTGTCCTTCCCCTCATAGTATTGTAGGAGTTAATTTTCCAGATCTAACTGGAGTTTCTAAGACACGAGGAGACTTCTTATATAGACACTTCTTAGTGGGGGAGTGTCCACATATCGCCAGAATGCATTTTTCTAAAAAGTTAAGGTGATGTCCTTATCAGCGTTGCTCATAGTATATCTCCTGAGTCACCCCTAACATTTCATGTTGGTTATGGTAGATATCATCAAGCTTTGTGTGAATCAAGGATGAATCTAGATAATAGTCTCTTTTTGATCTTTTGCCCGTGGAGTATATCCGGTATGAAATTTTAGAGATACTGAAGGTAAAGAAGCTGTTTTTGGCGAGGTGGTTGTGTTTGTAGAGGAGGGAGTTTTAAAATCAATCATAGAATAGGTTGAATCATGGTCAGATGCCATTTTGAAGATGGAATAGTAATGGCAAATAATTCTATATTTATGACTTCTCCAAAGCCGATGACAAATCCTTTTGAGTTATCTCCAAATGTTACAGTGACTCCATCAATGTATGTTATATTTGTCAACATATGAGCATTCCTAATCATGTTCTTGGAGCACCCATTATCGAGTATCCATTTATGTCTATCCTTTAACTTGTTTTTAAGTACCTATAAAAATATAAATAAATTAAACTGGTACCCTTGTTTTTGATTTGGGTCCTATGTGTTAGTAGAAAAAGGTAACCATACCTAAGATGATTTGGTTCCTTTTAAAATATAGTTATCATTATGTATTACGCTTTTCATATACTCATTTACATATTTTTGTTTTATTAACTTACTGTTTGTCTTAGGAACCCATATTTTTACTACTTTAGGCTTGGAATGTAAATTTTTTACTTTCGGGTTGTAATCTTTTAAACTAGGTATTAATTATACTATTATTCCTAGATGTTTTATTATCAAATCCTAAGACATATCAATTTTTAAAAGGTTTCGATATTTTTAAGATTGCATATTTCAACATTTTGTCTATCAATAATTTGTTGTTGTTTTTTTAACTTATCTTTTTCTGATTTAAGAATTTCCAATTCATGAAAAAGAATATTGTTATTAGATAATAACTTTTTGTTATCTTCTTGAGAAATATTTAATTCTTCTTCTAAAATTGTTTTTTCATCTTTTAATAACCCAATCTCTAAGTCTGCTATATATAATTTTCCTATATATTCTTTATTTAACCTTTTAGACTCTTTATATTTGTCATCTAATTCAATACTAATTTCCATTAGTTCATCATAAGAAAGTTCATATTGTACCTCATCACAGTTTGCCATAAAACACACATTTTCTTGTTCTGAATCACTCTCACTATCACTTACTAAAGAAGATGACGAATCAGAATCATCCCAAGTTACTTGAAATGCTCTCCTCTTGTTTTTGAATTTTTCAAATTTGTTTTTATTGTTGTCATTATTGAGTTGAGAACAATCTTTCTTCATGTGGCCAAATTTGTCGCATTCGTAATATTTGATTGAAGTTTGATTGGAGGAATATGTTTTGCTAATATTCTGAAATCTTGTCTTCTTTTTGAACTTTTTAAATTTATTGTAGTTCTTGGCGATGAAAACAATCTCATCCTCATCCAATTCTGAGTCTTCATTTGCAGCTTGAAATGCTATATTTTTCTTTTTATGATTTTGTTCCTTTCTAGCCTACAAGCTTGCTTCATATGACATCAGAGAATCTATCAACTCTTCAAATTTGAGTTGAGAAAGATCGGTATCTTCTTCAATATCTAAAACTTTTCTTTCCCGTTCATTAGTTAAAGAGTTTAAAATCCGTGCTACTAAATCAAAATCAGTGAATTTAACTCCAAGTGCCATGAGATCGTGTTGAATAGTTTGAAATCTTGCATACATATCAATAATCAACTCATTTGTTTTCATTTTAAAAGATGAAAATTGATTTTGTATAATTGATATTTTTGTTTGTTTTACTTTTGATGTTCCTTCATGTGTGACTTGTAGTGTTCGTCATATATCATAGGCGGTTGTGCATAATGTGACTGGTGAAAATTCATTTTTATCAAGAGAATAAAATAAAACATTCATGGCTGTTGCATTATTTGAAGCTAAGGTTTTTTGTGCATCAGTCCAAATGCTAATATCAAGGTCAGGTGCTATATATTTATTTTGAGTTGCTGACCATATTTCAAGACCATTTTCTTCCATAAAAATTCTTATACGTGTTGACCAATATGCATAATTAGATCCAGTGAACAAAGGAGGATGTGTAGTTGATTGCCCTTCTTGAAATGTGCTTGCCATATAAAAAATTTCAAACTTGTGTTATGGTAATTTCAAATAACCTTGCTCCGATACCAATTGAAAGTCTATATGGATAGAGTGTGTGTGTGTGTGTGTGTGTGTGTGTCTATATGACAAGGAAACTAGCTATGAAGAATAAAATGATACAAATAGTAAAGAGTAAAAATAAAAAGATCACATCAGAGTTTTTATACATGTTCGGACCTCCTATCCGACTTCTAGTGCCGAAGATCTTCTTTTCGTGTTTTCCCTTAACCAATTGTCCTTACTTCGCCCGGAGGAACAGGCTTGATACAAAAATGCTTTCTTGACAAACTTGCGTTCTTATTGAACACTGATATTGACTGTAAATACAACACTTCCTATGATCTCCTTTCAATGAATATGAGTGTAATACTTTTGAATTCATAGGAAGTTTTAGATAACTAAATTATAAATTTTGTTACAGTAGATTGAGAATACAATTAGCAATGAAATATGTAAGATCATAGAATGTAGATAGGCAAGTAAGATTCGATAAATTAAAATTCGAGTTTTTGGAGTATATATAGTACCAAATAGTTGTTATTGAATTGTAGTGACTATTTGAACAAGTATCTTTGATCTGAAAAGTTGTGTTCTCACGGAGAAGCTCTACTGATTCTTGAAAAAAGTAGCTTTTCAGAAAGTGATAGTTATTATTTTAAAAATCTGGTCGTCCATGTGACAAATATCTGTGGATAATCCATAGACGTCTATGATTTAGGAAATGGTTTTCCTAAAATTGCAGACAAACATCTGTGGTTTATGACAGACGTCTTTATGTCTATGTATTTTCATATTAGAGTTTGTGTGCATGTGTGAGTTATTTCAAGAAGATTATACAATATTTCTATAACTCCAAAAATGAAATCATTCTTATTATTACATGTAAATAAGAGTCTTCTAATCTTCATATCTTTTTTGATTCCGTGATCGTTGATTCGAAGAGTTGGAATACACAAAATATATTTGATTGTATAGTTGTCATTATTAAAATTTGAAGTTTGGAGGTTCTAACAGGAACACCCAAGGTGATAACATATTCGGTACTATCCAGGTCTGGGGTAGGCTAGTCATGTGTTGGCAGGGGATCCAGGCGAGGTCCTCGATATATTTTTCTAGAGGTGTACTGTGACGGACGGTACCCCAGTAGCCCAATCATTGTATGGAATCCGATATCCATTACGAGCCTCTATGGTTTTGATTGTGCGCAATTATGCTGAAATGTGAGATGCAAACATTTCTGCTATTTTCTAATTTACTTTATATAGACCCTATTATAATATCAGATGATTTTGATATAAAATGTTTTGGTTATCATAAGGTAAAATCCCCATCGTGTCTATGTGTGGAGTGGTCTTACGAGATACCTTTGTTTTTCAAAGGATTGTGATAATAGTAATAATTCAAATTGAATGTGTTTTCTCATGCTAGTTTTCCAGATTAACTCAGGCATTATTTTATTATAACGCTACAGTTAGACCGAATATTACAGATTCAGGTTAGAATGTTATGGAGCTCGGGAGACGAGCTGAAGGATTTCGGGCGTATTACTCATACTTGGTTATTTTCGATGTGTGTGTTATGTATGTGAGGACAAGTTATTATAACTGCCCAAATTTATTGCTGACTGTTATACTCTAATGATCGCATGTATATTAATAGTTATAGGTTTCCTTGTATAAAGATCTGTTATTATATGTTATATTTTGTTCCACTGCGATTGCGAGATCTGTGTTATTGTTTTTTGTTTCTTCTATCTCCTTTTCTTCTTCACCCCTA
The DNA here is from genome assembly GCA_030765085.1 of Allium cepa. Classification (NCBI taxonomy): domain Eukaryota; kingdom Viridiplantae; phylum Streptophyta; class Magnoliopsida; order Asparagales; family Amaryllidaceae; genus Allium; species Allium cepa. The sequence goes on from CM060931.1 coordinate 451,859,455, forward strand.
ATGATCTAGTATTTTCGGCACTCGAGTGCTCGGCATGCTATACAATAAATGTATCGAGGTCGATTTTCGAAGGTCGAATACCCCAGTTCGTTACTTCTAGATGGAAGACTGATGTACCACATTGCTGCTTTAGGAAACGCTAATTACCATAGCCTGTTTCCTATCATCCCTTAGTAACTCCTAAAATCGCAACGCCTACATCCATCCATGTGTCTTAAATATGCTCTCAAGACTATGCTATGGTTGGTCATGATTCCCGCTTTCCTTAGTGATGGACTAGTGGTCCAATTATGATGGGAAATGGCTCTAATGTGGGTAATAAACCTCAGCCTTAATACTTGGACGATTAACGACACAGATCCAGAGCGTAACCCACAATCAGGACTGTTAGGATGGATACTAGCCTATATGTTGGGTTCTAACCATGCGCTTCCCATAATAGCGTGAACCCTATAACTTAGATTCAGACTCGCATGACTCAAAATGTCCTAATGGGAGTGGAATCACTTAGATACTCTCAACCTGCAATCAGCTCACATTCCTTAGAGAGGTAGCATCTCTCAACTGTCAGATCCAATTAGTCACCCTTAGACGATATCGAACACCCTTAACTGTAGCATTCCCTATTTTTAGGCCAATATAAAATTAGAAATTAATATAAAACATTTGGTTAATTTGCGAATCTATGGAAAATTTATTTGCATATTTGGGAATAAAATATATATAATGTTTGAATAAGATGTATGTTTATTTATTTATATAAATGGATTTTTAATTTGGAATTTGATTTTTAAATTCAATAAATATTTAGGAAATCAATATATAGAAAGAGATTGTAAAATATAAATTTGATTTGGATTTCAAATAATAAATATTTTATAAATAAATTGAAGTTAAAAACCTTATATTTTAAAGAACTAACCAATATGTATGTATGATTATTTATTAAGTGTATAAATTGTTTCCAATTCATTTTTCTTTAAAAAGTTTACGTAAGTAAAAATAATTAAAAAATGTATGTATAATGTATATATGATTTGAAACAAGATTTAATAAAAGTTTTAAAACATACATATCTTTTGAAAATATAAGTATAAGATTAAAAATACATAACATATATATGTAAGTATAAAATAGATAAAAACATGTTTTATAAATTGAAATAAAATAAGATTTAAAACACAAATTTGTAAATTAATTGAGAGGAAAGGATATAAACATAAAAGTGTTCATTTTGACATTTGTGCAATTGGAAAAACAAGTATATTACAAGTGTAACTTAATAACAAACAAGTGGAAAGAAAAATAAAATTTCTTTTAATTATAGAAAAATATGTACAAGGAAAAGAAACCAGGCCATATTATTCTTCACCTCTATCTTCAAATCTAAACACCTGAAATCAAAATAAAAAAATACTGATCAAATAAAAAATCAAAATAGAAATTCTTCAACCAGGAAAAGAAATCTCAAAACAAGATCAAATCTTCAATCCTGGAAGCAAGAAAGTCGAAACTGAAATCATTTCAACAATAAAAACTTGAGAATTAAAGGCTTCAAACAAATACATCAACAACTCAAAGATCAAGGTAGATCTAATCAAATTCAAAAGATTTCAAAAGCCTGGAAAACCGAAGTTCTCAAGCCTGGGAAACCTGAGAAACAAAAGTATCTTCAATATGAAAACAAGCAACACAATCAAGGCTGAAGCAAATTCAACATCATACAAATTAAAGCAAAGTTTCATATCTTAGGCAAAATCATTTTCCAGTTCAAATAGTTTCATGTTTTAAAGCCTTCTTTCTATTCATTGTCCTCTGCTTTCAAAACTGGACCAGGCGAGCAAACTTTTGAACCTGTATACGTGAATTTTTTATTTGTCTGTGATAATGGATGTGTGATAATATTTTAGTTATAAATATAAATGCATGTGTATAAAAATAAAAATATGCCTGTGCATGTCTGTATAAACATAAATAACATCATTCTGTTAATATACAGACTCTAAACCATCAGAATAAATTTAATTACTCATTGTACAATCGAATTTAGGCTTTAATTTCTAAAAGGAAAATGTTTGCAATATGTTAACAGCATTTTTAAAAATAAATTCAAAAGTATTTATTGATTAGTTATCCCAAAATCTATGAATTACAGTAAAATAAAACAAAGACAGGAAAATTTGATTATCAGGTTTTTACGAATTGATCATATGATTAGAATCGTCATCAAAAATGATGAATTTTATAAATAAAATGACAATTTTTAGTTTAGAATCGAATGAGTAATTCAAAGTTGATTAGAAATTGATTTTTTGTCAATTTACGGCGATCACGTGAACTATGATGATCGTGATTTATGGTGAAGATGGCTTGGGTGCGGTAGAATCATGGAAAAATACTTCCAAATTTTATAATATGCCAGGGTGGTAGATCGACGTTGATTTTGGGTTTTGGGGTATGTTTGGGATTGCTGTTGTTCACGAGAAATTTTCATCGTCGACATAGCATTCTGGTCGATTGCACCCAGGGGATTAGGTTCGAGGGTCATCGGGGTAACTTTGGTTGAAATATCGAAGGTTCAGGTGGCCTGAGTCGATCATGTGAGGCATTTCTAGGTTGGTCAGTGGGTTTCAGGTTTGATCGATTATGGTCGATTTTGATTCATCGATGTTTTAAAGTTTCTAGGTGTTTGGGAAGCTCAAGGTGGTTGACGTCGGTGGGTCGATGACCATGATGATTATCGGAGATTGCTATGGCGATCGTGCCGCGCATGCTCGTACTTTTGTGTCTAGGTTTGATGTGGGTTTGGGGAGAAGAAGATCCCTCGGGTTCGTGCTCGTACAAATGTAAAGGTTGCTCGGTGATGCTCTCGAGTAGTTTGCTAAGTAACAGAATTTTAAGACTTAAACAAAATAAAGTTTAACGAGAAGAAGAAGAAGAAGAAAAGATGGGCTTGGGAATTAGGTCGGTAATCCCATGTTTGTCTCGAGTCCTATGTGAGGTGATTATCGAGTTTTAAACTAAATTTTCTTAAAACTATTTCTTTTAAATAATAATGGATTATGTAAAGGATTGGTAAAGTAAAAGTTTTGTAAATTCATTTTAACTTAAATCAAGTTAAATCTTAAGTTTAGTCAAACTTAATTGAATCCCAAGGTTATTTAATAAGATTGCAAAGGATAATTACTAAATGATAGTAATTAAAGTAAAATAATAAAATTAATCAATTTCCTAATTGATGATTAAAACTGTAATTAATTACTTAAGATAATTATTTAATGAACGTAATTAAGAAAAGTTGATTAATAATAAAGGTTGATTAACCAAGTGATTAAAGAATGTTTTTTTAAGAATAATTAATTGATGTAATTAATTACTTAATGAAAGAAAATTTAAAATATTGACCACTTAAAGAAAGTAACCAAATAATAATTACTTAATGAAATTGATTAAAGGGTTAATTACTCACTTAAAGGTTAATTAAATTATGAAGGCAATTAAGGGGTGACTTATTATTTAAAGGTTAATTAATTAATAATTTAAGGTTAATTTATTTATTATTAAAGGTTAATCAATAAATGATTAAAGGATAATTAATTAAATGGCAATTAATTAAAGGTCAATTAATTTATTGATTAATTAATTAAGGATAGTTATTTAAGGGCAATTAAATAATTAAGATTAATTCTTTAATAACTAAAGATTGATTAATTCATTAACTAAGGTTAATTAATAAATAATTGAGGGATAATTAATTTAATAATTTGTAATTAATGTCAATTAACCTGGATTGGAAACTAAAAATTATCATTTTATTTCTAAAATTCTTCATTTTTGATGACGATTCTAATCATATGAACAATTTGTAAAAACCTGATGATCAAATTTCCCTGTCTTTGTTTTATTTTATTGTAATTCATATATTTTGGGATAATTAATCAATAAATCCTTTTGAATTTATTTTTAAAATTGATGTTAACATATTACAAACATTTTCCTTTTAGAAACTAAAGCCTAAATTCAATTGTACAATGCATAATTAAATTTATTTTGATGGTTTGGAGTCTGCATATTAACAGAGTGATGTTATTTATGTTTATACAGACATGCACAAGCATATTTTTATTTTTATACACATGCATTTATATTTATAACTAAAATATTATCATACAACCATTATCACAGACAAACCAAAAATTCATGTATACAGGTTCAAAAGTTTGCTCACCTGGTCCAGTTTTGAAAGCAGAGGACAATGAACAGAAGCAGGCTTCAAAACTTGAAACTATTTGAACTGGAAAATGATTTTTCCTTAGATCTGAAACTTTTCTTTAATTTGTATGATGTTGAATTTCCTTCAGGCTTGATTGTCTTTCTTGTTTTCAGATTGAAGATACTTTTGTTTCTCAAATTTCCCAGACTTGAGAACTTTGATTTTCCAGGCTTTTGAAAATCTTTTGAATTTAGTTAGATCTACCTTGATCTTTGAGTTGTTGATGTATTTGTTTGAAGCCTTGAATTCCTCAAATTTTTATTGTTGAAATGATTTTAGTTTTGACTTTCTTGCTTCCAGGATTGAAGATTTGATCTTGTTTTGAGTTTTTTTTCCAGGTTGAAGAATTTCTGTTTTGATTTTTTATTTGTCCGTATTTTTTTCTTTTGATTTTAGGTGTTCAGATTTGAAGATAGAGGCGAAGAAAAATGTGGCCTGGTTTCTTTTCCTTATACATATTTTTCTACAATTAAAAGAAATTTTATTTTTCTTGCCACTTGTTTGTTATTACGTTACAATTGTAATATGCTTGTTTTCCTGATTGCATAAATGTCAAAATGAATACTTTTATGTTTAAATCCTTTCCTCTCAATTAATTTACAAATTTGTGTTTCAAATCTTATTTTATTTCTATTTATAAAACATGTTTTTATCTATTTTATACTTACATATATATGTTATGTATTTTAAATCTTATACTTATATTTTCAAAGATATGTATGTTTTAACACTTTTATTAAATCTTGTTTCAAATCGTATATACATTATACATACATTTTTCAATTATTTTCACTTACATAATTTTTTAAAGAAAAATGAATTGGAAATAATTTATACACTAAATAAATAATCATACATACATATTTGTTAGTTCTTTAAAATATAAGGTTTTTTTTAACTTCAATTTATTTATAAAATATTTATTATTTGAATTCCAAATCAAAATTCTATTTTACAATCTCTTTTTATATATTGATTTCCTAAATATTCATTGAATTTAAAAATCAAATTCCAAATTAAAAATCCATTTATATAAATAAATAAACATACATCTTATTCAAACACAATATATATTTTATTCCCAAATATTCAAATAAATTTTCCATAGATTCACAAATTAACCAAAAAATTTATATTAATTTCTAATTTTGAATTCGCCTAAAAACCAAGAATGTTACATTAACCCTTAAGTAAGTGACGTTTACTTACAAATAGTAACTAATCAATTATTGCTTGAGTGTTTCATCGCACTCAATGTTATCCAATCGTTTATTATATGTTCGTAAACTACACTCTCGTCATTTCTTTATTTCTATATGACAAGTCCCACGAATAACTAGAGGAATATTGCTGAAAGTCTCATACTAATCGGTATCATAACTTCTTTTATTCTAGTTCCTTGCTACATAGAAAATGTAATCACATAACATCCAATTATATTTTTAAGAGTTTTTATTAATAAGGAATAGCTATTTATTTGAATTAAAATCTTTTTCAAGTTTCAAGTGAAATTATATTTTTTCTTTATTTGTTCAATTCCAAAATCAAGGTATTAACTCGAGAAATACTTATTCTGTATCTCTTCCAGTTCAACAATCATGCGAAATGTTATCCCGCCTTTTGGCTAGGCCGTGATACCAAGGAACTGATTGAAAACCAAGGATCACTCTTCCTAGATATCAAACATACACAGGTTCGCCATGGATATCGATAAACTTTGTCCGAGTCCGAATTGAGCTATAATTGATAAGACACGGCTAGCAAGGCCAAGAGATCCAACAATCCAAATTTCAAGTCAATCCGAGTTCGTATGCTCAAGTTACGGCCAATACAATTTGAAAGGAAAAGCTCCGCCTTCGTATCCATCATTATGGGTGATTTCGTATTCATCAAGGGTGCCTCAGTTCGTATCGATCAAATTCAAATCCATCGAAGTGCCTCGGTTAGACTCGATCTCATTCAAATCCATCAGGAAGCCTCGGGTCGACTCGATCTCATTCGAATCCATCGGCTCCTCCTTATTCGAATCCATTGGCATCTCCCTACTTCGTATCCATCGGCAGATAGCCTACTTCGCATCCATCAACTAAGGCAACGGTTATTGCTTCGCATCCATCATAGAAGCCTCTCTTCGTATCCATCAGGCAGCTGCTGTTTGTATCCATCAGGTCACCTTACTTCGTATCCATCAAAAGGCTCAAGTTCGCATCGATTGTCCTCGTATCCATTGAGAAGCTACATGGTTCGTATCCATCAAAGAAAGGCTAGTTCGTATCCATCGACCATCAGTAGTTCGTGTCCATCAATGACTGTTGTTCGAACCCATGAGTGAGGCCTTATTTGAATCCATCAAATCAACAAACCTGGGTGACGTGTCATCCCTCGATACGAACAAGGCGAGATATATGGAGTCGATGCGGTCAACTTGGAGTAAAGACCGGATCAGGGCGAAGTATGCGTGGCACGTCGCCGCGAGACCACGTGAGGTGATCGATCGAAGGGATCGATTCGAAATGATGGATTCGAACCAAACAGCCACCAAAAAAGTCCATTTTGTATCGACTATTTCTCCCAATCCACTGATCCAAACACAATAAAATTTTCACAGGAGATTGCACACGAGACATGGAATGTTCACACCAAATTTCAGCTCGATTGGACATCATCTTGATCGATAGAAAATGATTTCGTATCGATCACAGATCGACTCAAAACTTTCTGGAATTGGTCGTGTGGGCCCCCTCACGTTCCAGAGTGAATCTCCCGAAGTTTGAGCGAAGTCTCAGCCTCCTACGCCTATAAATTGAGCCCCAGAGCCTACAGAAAAAGGATCTTTGGATTCTCAAGCGCCCAAACTCTGCCGGATCGAGATCTCCATCATTCTACTGCTGTTGATTTCGAATTTCCAGTTGTAACTTGTTGTTGATTGTTGTAACCACTTGTAATCATTGAAAGAGAGTCAATAAAGTTGCAAAAAATTTCATAGTGGACGTAGGCAACACGCCGAACCACTCTAAATTGCTTGTCTGTGCATTTACTTTCCTGTTGATTGGAGTTTTTGATAGATAATACTCATTTTAAATTTATAATCTTCATTATTATCTCTTCAAAAACTTCTGAAGAGTGTTGTGACCAATTTTGGTGCAAACACTTTGGTGCTTTCACTGAGAGAACCCAGATTTTCTCTTGCTCTTTGGATCTGTCATCGATACCGGATTGCATAAATCTAAGAGAGAGATCCAGATTTCAAATCCAAGTTCCTTCCATTCTATTCAAATTTGCATAAAGTCTAGGAAAGGAGGTCAACCCCCAGGATGGTTAGCACAAGGACCACCTCCAGCGCTGTCAATCCAGAAGACCAGGATAGACAGAATCATGTGCCACTACCTCCAACTAATCAGGACGCTACCGGACACTCGGAACCATCAGGTGTGGTTACACGATAAGAGTTTCAGCTGCTGCTTCAAGAGATGACCTAGAGTCGGCAACAACTAATAGAACAGCTACGCGCTAATGCCGAGCCGACCAATCAGCTGAATCGCCAGAAGTGAAGGAGATCGAGGATAGACCATGCTCCTCACTCCTCCAGCGAAAGTTCTTCATCTCTGATTATCATCATCGATCTCCGCGACCCCGGCTAGATGGGAGTCACATACATGATGTTGGATATCAACCGGCAATGACTGTAGGACAACTGAGAGTTGGTCCATCAGCCAGTTTCCAAACCGGGCCCTCCTCCCAAAGGGGTGCTGTTCCTCACTACACCATAGATTACCACGCGGATGAATTGAGGGTCGATGCCCAAAATCGGTCGAACTGGATCGCCGTCAGCATGGGTGTACTCCTGAACCGTACGTCCCAGAGGACTATGAGCCCAGAAGGCAAGATTTGGACCATCGACAACATCCGGTCCAACCCCAGAATGTGGGATTCAATCACACTCCGGCGCAAGCCGCACAGAACGTACAAATGCCGGATCTTCCAACCCTGATATGTCAGATGATCCGTGAGAGCCAGGGTCTCACGAATGACGATTGGGGAATTTTCCAAAGTCACACTCCTTTTATGGATGATATTCTTACTGCAGAACCCCCACGCCGATTCAGGATGCCGACTCTACCCATGTACAAGGGAACTCCGACCCCAACCAACATGTGCTGAAATATGAATGGTCAATGAGCGCTGCTAGAGATGACGATGGAGTGAAGTGTCGTAGTTTCCCCATCTCCTTGAGGGGCATCGCTACCATGTGGTTCACTCAACTGCCACCTCGATCCAATTCCTCCTTTGACCAGCTGGCCACAAAATTTCTCAAGCAATTCCGTATGCACGTCGCAAGGCCAAAAGATGTCAACACTCTATCTAGCGTCACCCAAACTCCGGGAGAGACGCTCAGACTCTACTTAGAGAGATTCCATGCTGCATGTGCGGAAATCAGTAATCCGAACGATAACTCCATCCTTATGGTGTTGACTAAGGGGATTGACCCCGATTCTGAGTTTGGCAACTGGTTGGCTGGAAAACCACCTGCATCATTGGACCGTTTCCACGCCAAGGCAGCTCAATTCCTTAGAAGGGAAGATGCGAGACAGTCTAGGAAGCAGAATGATGCAGGGCCAAGCACGGAAGGAATCCAAAGCAATGTCACAATCAAACAGTCCGGTAAGAGCTCTGGGAAAGTTCAGTTGAACGTTAAAAACAAACAAGCTCGGCAGAGAGAGAGCGTGAATCAAACTAGAAAGCGAGATCAGAATCGTGGCCCACAACGTAAGAATCCTATGATTGACAGTTACACTCCTTTGAATACATCATTGGAGAACTTGTATTTACAAACCTGTAATACAATGCAACACAAAAATTCTGCTCCAAAACCGTCGTCAGAAAGGCAAATCCAGACGGGAAAATTTTGCAGGTTCCATGAAAGCTACGGGCACAATACGAATGAATGTCGTCACTTGCAAGATTTCGTAGAAAAATTGATCAGAGAAAGGAAGCTGGAACAGTTTGTGCGGGCACCGCAACCTGGAGGAGCGGGCCCATCAAATCAAAATAATGAACCCGATCGACCGAGACAGGAGGACTCTACCTGTCCCCGTGGGAGATTAGTGATAAACGCCATCAGTGGCGGACCCACTTGATCAAGAGCCTAGAACGACGAGGAACTTCGTCACTGTTACACATGACAGGCTTTATTCATTCTATGAATGCTTTGCAATTTTCCTTGCATTATGAAGTTTGAATTTGTAATAAGGCACTGACTTTGCCATGTTTTTCCGTTCCAGCAATAAATTACTATCTCTTCAAGCTAGAGTTGTGATTCACCGAATGCGACGTTCAACGATCACGACGCACGAAGAGCTAAATTCTATCGCATGATGGGATTTATTCAAACAACGAGTGACTATGATATGACCGACCACTCACTAAGTGAAACCTCGGCTCGGGGGCAAGCCATCACATCAGAGGCTGAACTAGAACGACACACGACAGTCCTATCACTAACTCCAAATTCCCAGAGTGCGAATTGGAGTCTAAACATCAACTCTAGGTTCCCAGAGTGCGAACTGGAGTATAAATCCTAACTCTATTTTCCTAGAGTCCGAATTGGAGTATAAACATCAACTCTAGGTTCCCAGAGTGCGAACCGGAGTATAAATCCTAACTCCATTTTCCCAGAGTGCGAATCGGAGTATAAACATCAACTCTAGGTTTCCAGAGTGCGAACCGGAGTATAAATCCTAACTCCACTTTCCCAGAGTGTGAATTGGAGTATAAACATCAACTCTAGGTTTCCAGAGTGCGAACCGGAGTATAAATCCTAACTCCATTTTCCCAGAGTGCGAATTGAGTATAAACATCAACTCTAGGTTCTCAGAGTGCGAACCGGAGTATAAATCCTAACTCCACTTTTCCAGAGTGCGAATTGGAGTATAAACATCAACTCTAGGTTCCCAGAGTGCGAACCGAAACATAAACACCAACTCCAAACTCGCAGAGCGCGAATTGGAGTATAAACATATAAATGCAGTTCCGGAGAGGGTGGACCCGTCCGCCTAACGACTTCGGCCGTATCCTAACCAAGTTTGAGGAGGATGGACCCATCCGTCTAACGACCTCGCTTGTTAACTCGGGGTGGATGTGATCCTACCATCCACGATCCCGATAAATCCATCATTCCCAAAGTGTGAATGGATTCCTAAAAAGCTCAAACAGATGTGACTGACCATCTGTCGGCTAACTCCAAGTTCCCAGAGCGCGAATTAGAGTATAAACATAAATTCCAAGTTCCCGGAGTGCGAACCGACACATCAATGCTAACTCCAAATTCCCAGAGCGTGAATTGGAGTACAAACATCAATTCCAGGTTCCCGGAGTGCGAACCGAAACATCAATGCTAACTCCAAGTTCCCAGAGCGTGAATTGGAATAAACATCAATTCCAGATTCCCGAAGTGCGAACCGAAACATCAATGCTAACTCCAAGTTCCCAGAGCATGAATTGGAGTATAAACATCAATTCCAGGTTCCCGGAGTGCGAACCAAAAATATAAATACTAACTCCAAGTTCCCAGAGCGTGAATTAGAGTGCAAACATCAATTCCAGGTTCCCGAAGCGTGAACCGAAATATAAAAGTCGGCTCAAAATTCCCAGAGTGTGAATTAGAGTACAAATACCAAGTCAAAGTTCCTGGAGTGCGAACTGTGTTACAATCGTCGATAACTCTCGAATTCCCAAAGCGCGAACCAGATTATCGATCATAGATTATCCTAAGTCCCCGGAGTGTTGACATGTGCTCAAGATTTGCAATAGAAGCGATCGACCACCGAAATACAAATGTCGTTCCCCGGAACTGGGGGCAAAAAGCTTAAGTGTTAATCACTAACCGAAGCAATACAATGTCCGAAATTCAACTCATTCGTCGATTACGACGTGTAATCAAGATTTTCAGACTTGGCAAATAAAACAGACTCAACTTGAAGGTAGAAACACTACAAGTACACTGGACTGAAAGCTAAATACTACAAACACATAAGCACAAAAGAAATGAGAGTTGAAGCAAAGAAACTAAATGTCGTTTCAACTAACTATATGTGAAGATTCATGCACAAGTTATTCCAAAAATTCCTACTAGTAGGGGGCCGAGCCTGCATCTATACATGGCCTGAAAGAAAAATAAAAGCAACCGCCTAACTGCCAAAAATACGCTAGAGGAGAATTATCTACTTCTTCTTCTTCGGCTTTTTCTTCGACGCGGAGCTACTAGAACCACTAACAGTCTTTCGCTTCAAGCCCTTACCCTTTGGCGGATCATCCTGCTGTAAGGACACATCGTTCGGAAGTGGAAGATCAGGGAGTCCTTCATAGAGATTCTCAGTTCTTGGGGGAGACATCTCCGAAATTCTAATTACGGAGGCGGGCCGGGACGTGACAACAGATTTCCATCTTCCTTTTTTAGATGGCTTGTCGAAGGCGGCCTTGCCTTTTCTCTACCCTTCGATATCCTAGGCTAATCCCTAGGTTCGCCCAGCGGTTCCATCGGCGAGCTTCGAAAGATAGTCCAATATGCATTTCTACGATCAAGTTTAGTCATGCAAGGCGGAAGCTCTTCGGATTAGAATGTTTTAATGCCCAAAAGTTCTCTAAGTTCATCTAATTTCAACTTGGAATCGATCGCCGCAATTCAAATTCACATCGGGTCAGAGATGCATCATTTTTCGTACCGACCATGTTCGAATCGATACATTCGTATCGATCAGATTCGATTCGATACATTTCGAATCGATCGATAACAAAGGCTCAGACCCGTATTGATGTGTTTCTTATCGATCAGTCTCGACCCGATACGGTTCGTATCGATCATACGAGCCAAGTACTCGCATCGATCATTCCAGATCGACACGAGCTCCATCCATCTTCGATCGATGCGAACCTCTCCGTCCCACTTAATTTTTCAATCAATACGGGCTCGATACGAAGTCAAATACTCTGGATCGATTCGAACTCTCCTATTTCAGATCGACACAGAACAGAGGTAAAGTGATTCCTCCACACCTCCTTCTTCTCCAAAGTTCCTCAAACCCATGACCACGCTCCATCCACAATCTTGCTCTCACTCGTCCAGATCTCAAATTCATCAAAACCGGTCAAGTAATGGATCGATGTGAATGCTCCTTTCGAATCCATCGGACTTTGCCTTCATCGAGGCGAAGTTACCACCAGACCTCATTGATTCGAAGTACACAACGAAGGCTGCACCAAAGGCATCAAACTCCATCGATTCAAAGTGGCTATTTTACAACCATCAACTCACAACAGTGCAGGTCTATCGATACGAGCATTGTTTTCGTATCTAACAAACCCATCGATACGAACGATCATTTCGTATCCATCGGAGATCATCGATGCAAAGCAGGGTCAACCGCAGTTTGTAACCGTCGATACAAATGAACATTTCGTATCCATCAATTCGACTCGCATCGATATGAAAAACTACTTTTCAACCTTTTACATCGATTCAAGAGAGGATCGATACAAGAGGATAGTCAAAAACAACCATCAAGCATTGTTTCAACTCAAATTTCAAATCGTTTCAGGAGAGAATCGATACGAAATTCGATAACAAACTAAATTAACAACGACTCGTGAACACGCAACATGAACGAGAGTCAAGTTAACATATATGCATGTATGTCGAACTAATATTCAATTTTCAACATTCATAGGGATCGAATACTCATATCATTACGATTACAACGACAAACAGCTAATCACTATCACACAGCAGCCAGTTACAGCAATACAGAGTACAACTTTCAACGAAAAATACAATGATTGTTCAGAAAGAAACTGCAACTTCTCAAAGCACGTCATGTTTCCATAAGACGTACTTTGGGGGGCAAATGTTATCCCGCCTTTTGGCAAGGCCGTGATACCAAGGAACTGATTGAAAACCATGGATCACTCTTCCTGGATATCAAACGTACAAAGGTTCGCCATGGATATCGATAAATTTTGTCCAAGTCGGTATTGAGCTATAATTGATAATACACGGCTAGCAAGGCCAAGAGAGCCAACATTCCAAATTTCAAGTCAATCTGAGTTCGTATGCTCAAGTTATGGCCAATACAATTCGAAGGGAAAAGCTACGTCTTCGTATCCATCATTATGGGTGATTTTGTATCCGTCATGGGTGCCGCAGTTCGTATCGATCAATTTCGAATCCATCGAAGTGCCTCGGTTCGACTCGATCTCATTCAAATCCATCGGGAAGCCTCAGGTCGACTCGATCTCATTCGAATCCATTGGCTCCTCCTTATTCGAATCCATTGGCATCTCCCTACTTCGTATCCATCGACCATCAGTAGTTCGTGTCCCTCAATGACTGCTGTTCGAACCCATGAGTGAGGCCTTATTCGAATCCATCAAATCAACGAACCTGCGTGACGTGTTATCCCTCGATACGAACAAGGCGAGATATATGGAGTCGATGCGGTCAACTCGAAGTAAAGACCGGATCAAGGCGAAGTATGTGTGCCACGTCATCGTGAGACCACGTGAGGTGATCGATTCGAAGGGATCGATTCGAAATGATGGATTCGAACCAAACAGCCACCGAAAAAGTCCATTTCGTATCGACTATTTCTCCCAATCCACTGATCCAAACACAATGAAATTTCATAGGAGATTGCACACGAGACATGGAACGTTCACACCAAATTTCAGCTCGATTGGACGTCATCTTGATCGGTACAAAATGATTTCATATCGATCACAGATCGACTCGAAACTTTCTGGAATTGGTCGTGTGGGCCCCCTCACATGCCAGAGTGAATCTTCCAAGTTTGAGCGAAGTCTCAGCCTCCTACGCCTATAAATTGAGCCCCAGAGCCTGCAGAAAAAGGATCTTTGGATTCTCAAGCGCCCAAACTCTGCCGGATCGAGATCTCCATCATTCTACTGCTGTTGATTTCGAATTTCCTGTTGTAACTTGCTTTGATTGTTGTAACCACTTGTAATCATTGAAAAAGAATCAATAAAGTTGCAAAAAACTTCATAGTGGACGTAGGCAACACGCCGAACCACTCTAAATTGCTTGTCTGTGCATTTAATTTCCTGTTGATTGGAGTTTTTGTTAGATAATCCTCATTTTTAATTTATACTCTTCATTATTATCTCTACAAAAACTTCCGAAGAGTGTTGTGACCAATTTTGGTGCAAACACTTTGGTGCAAGGCCATGATACCAAGGAACTGATTGAAAACCAAGGACCACTCTTCCTAGATATCAAACATACACAGTTTCGCCATGGATATCGATAAATTTTGTCCGAGTCCGAATTGAGCTATAAATGATAAGACATGGCTAGCAAGGCCAAGAGAGCCAACAATCCAAATTTCAAGTCAATCCGAGTTCGTATGCTCAAGTTATGGCCAATACAATTTGAAGGGAAAAGCTCCGTCTTCGTATCCATCATTATGGGTGATTTCGTATCCATCAAGGGTGCCTCAGTTTGTATCGATCAAATTCGAATCCATCGAAGTGCCTCGGTTCGACTCGATCTCATTCGAATCCATTGGGAAGCCTCGGGTCGACTTGATCTCATTCGAATCCATCGGCTCCTCCTTATTCGAATCCATTGGCATCTCCCCACTTCGTACCCATCGGCAGATAGCCTACTTCGCATCCATCAACTAAGGCAATGGTTATTGCTTCGCATCCATCATAGAAGCCTCTCTTTGTATCCTTCAGGCAGCTGCTGTTTGTATCCATCAGGTCTCCTTACTTCGTATCCATCAAAAGGCTCAAGTTCGCATCGATTGGCCTCGTATCCATCGAGAAGCTACGTGGTTCGTATCCATCAAAGAAAGGCTAGTTCGTATCCATCAACCATCAGTAGTTCGTGTCCATCAATGACTGTTGTTCGAACCCATGAGTGAGGCCTTATTCGAATCCATCAAATCAACAAACCTGGGTGACGTGTCATCCCTCAATACGAACAAGGCGAGATATATGGAGTCGATGCGGTCAATTCGGATTAAAGACCGGATCGAGGCGAAGTATGCGTGGCACGTCATCGTGAGACCACGTGAGGTGATCGATCAAAGGGATCGATTCGAGATGATGGATTCGAACCAAACAGCCACCAAAAAAGTCCATTTCGTATCGACTATTTCTCCCAATCCACTTATCCAAACACAATGAAATTTTCACAGGAGATTGCACACGAGACATGGAACGTTCACACCAAATTTTAGCTCGATTGGACATCATCTTGATCGATACGAAATGATTTCGTATCGATCACAGATCGACTCGAAACTTTCTGGAATTGGTCGCGTGGGCCCCCTCACCTGCCAGAGCGAATCTCCCGAAGTTTGAGCGAAGTCTCAGCCTCCTACGCCTATAAATTGAGCCCCAGAGCCTACAGAAAAAGGATCTTTGGATTCTCAAGCGTCCAAACTCTGCCGGATCGAGATCTCCATCATTCTACTTCTGTTGATTTCGAATTTCCAGTTGTAACTTGCTGTTGATTGCTGTAACCACTTGTAATCATTAAAAGAGAGTTAATAAAGTTGCAAAAAACTTCATAGTGGACGTAGGCAACACGCCGAACCACTCTAAATTGCTTGTCTGTGTATTTACTTTCCTGTTGATTGGAGTTTTTGTTAGATAATCCTCATTTTTAATTTATACTCTTCATTATTATCTCTTCAAAAACGTCCGAAGAGTGTTGTGACCAATTTTGGTGCAAACACAAAGTACTTTAAAATCATGTAGTAATTCTTAACAAGCCATTCCATAATGTTCTAAAATTTGCTTGGACTTTTAAATAAAATTTTAAACTTAAAAATTAATTTTTATTTAATTTAAATAAATAAAATTGTCCTTTTTTATTTTTGATACAAATGAACTCTTTTCCCCAAAATAATTATATTTCAAGGAAACTTCTAATTTTTATTTCTAAATATAATTTTATTTTATTTTGTAAAGAAAACAAAGGAGGCTGAAACCTAGAGCTACTGCACCAAGTCAGGTCAACCCAAAAGGTCGACCTGGACCCCTAGATGGTTGATCGTCTATAGAAGAGGGGGTTGACTGCTTAAGTCAGACATAGAGCATTTGCTCTAGGTTTTCGCCACCCTTGATTGTTGTCCGACCATCATTCACTCCCCATGTTCGAAACCACTTCCAACATACAATACAACTATAACACCTTGAAAATTTAGCAAAAAATTAATGAGAAATTAAATTTAAACACGTCAAGGACTTAAGTGAAATGTTCATAGACGTTCAAATTTGGCTATGAAACTTGCACTATTGCATTCATACTGTTTTTCTTGAAAATATTTATATATAATACTTTGAAATCGAAGTTAACACGGAGAAGTTACGAACGTTTGAAAATTTGAAAATAAAATAAATTTAAAAATAAAAACTTATCAAAAATTAACACTACCGCGATTGACTCATTGGGTTCAAAGTTCAGTCGGTAGTAGTTTATTAATGGCCATAGGCGGTCGACCTTTGACGTGTAAATTTCGTCACTGGGGCATGCGATTAAAGGGACAGGATTGAACGAAATATTTTTCTTTGTGGTCAAATTACTGATGTTCATTCAGGATGAGAGCAAATATTCTCCAGGGTAAATATAATGCACCAAACCGACATCTAACCCTTATTAATTAACAGCAAGGCTAACCCTAATTTCATTAGAAATCAACAGCATACTGAAACTCTACCGAAATTCCTTCTCTCTACTTATAAATTTTCTTTAAAAATATTAAAATTCAAAGCAAGAGCACATTATAAATCAAATCTAGGAGGGGGTAAATGTAACACCCTGGAAATTTAAGACTTAATTAGGCTTTAAACGAAAATTTAATAAGAAAATTTAATTTAATCAAAACAAGGGCTAAAAATAAATTTTCACAAACGTCCGAATTTGGCTATGAAACTTACTATTGCATTAGTAGCGATTTTTAGATGATTTTCATATGTAACATGTAATCCGAGTTGGTATGAAGTTTATGAGTGTTATAACGAGTTTAAAATTTATAATAAACAAGGCCTTGGGTCAATCCAAGCATAGGCTAGGTCAACCAGTGATAATCGACTTAGACCTAGAGGCGGTGATCCGGCATGATGTTAAATCGTGGGTTATTCGTTTCCAAAAGGGATGATTGAACGAAGGAGATTGTTTGCTCAGGAACGAAGAGAATGATGAGTGAACTGAATTTTTTCCTAAGCCAATTTAATGGTTCTAAATCTAACACCACCCCTATAAATTAGTAGCTAACGTAACCCTAATTCTCCTGTTGAAGCTTATAGTAAAGAATTCTGTCAAATTTTCTCCACAAAATCCTAATTTTTTCTTCAAACAAATAATCAAAACCAAACCTTAATAGAAAGATCAAGCAATCAAGAGAGGATTAAGGCAGTCTACGAAGGGAGCTATTGATTGAAGGCTAAATTCTCAGGTGCTAGTGCTTAGGATAGAGGCGAGGGAGTGCAAATTTGATAGTTTGATCAGTGTAGTTAAATTTAAACTATTATAATTGATCTAGGATATTGGAACCTTAATTGGATATGTTAAAATCCTAGAATTGAATTTTTTTTAACTTAAATCTGAAATTTTCTAAACAGTAATTTGATCCCTAAAACCCTAGATGTCAATTTACAATAATTGGAAATCTAATTAGTTAAATAGAAAGCTTCTGTGATGTCCAACTTATAACCTAAAATCACAAACCCTACAATTGATTGAAATTGGAAAATTAAACAGCTATTAGTAGGTATTAGGGCTAACTGAAATCATTAATCGACATAGTTTAAACAACAAATTGATCGATAGAAGGAAGAAAACAAAACCCTAAAATTTACATGCAAATGGTCGACCTGGATTACCAAGGGTCGACCGGGGAAATTTTCGGTCAATCAGTCGAAAGAAAATTTGTAGATCTTGAACCATGGTCCGATGCTCGGGTCTATAATAAAATTTATATAATTTCATATAAAATTATATAAACAAAAAATTGGTTGTTTGATCCTATTTTTGAGCTAAGTGAACATGCTAGGAATGGCAGGGTTGTAAATCTCCTATCAAAGTACAATTGATCATTGCTATTTGGGTAATGGTTAAATACCCAAATAAGTTAAGAATCGGTTAGAATGAGGAATTTAGCAGACACTCAAGGTGTGTTCCGTCATGGTGCGATGAAACACTTATGGAGATATTAGTGAGTGGCCTGGTCCTAACGGGATTTCTTGTACGCACGATATGAGCGTGATGTGGTACAAGTGGATGCCATAACAGGACAATAAGAGGCTATAATAAGAAACGACATTTGGAAGTATGATCAAGAGGTGGACAATAAGTGCGTATGATGAGTTGAATTTAGGTTGCGATACGAGTTTGCATTTCGAGGTTCTCCTCTTGAGCATAGTAATGATAGATATTTTGGATAGTTTAAAGGACATTGGCTGATGTTAGTGTGAGGTTCAATGTAACATCTCCCTACTTGGAGGCCCAAAACTAACAGCTACGTATGCAGCAGTCATCCATAGTTATTAATCTTCAATGACCAAATAAGGCGGTGCTAGATATATTGATACACAGATCATGGAAATGTGGAAAAATCTTGACAATTCAAAAACGTATTTGCACATTCAGATTAAAACATTTCATTTTCTTACGTAATCCTAAAATATGTTAACCACGTTCAGCAAAATATAATTATTACAGTTACACCAAGAGCAACATATGAAGATGCCCCCTTAGTTGATCAGCGTATATGGTAAGGCTAATAAGTCTGCCTTTACAAACAAATACATAGTGGAAAAAGAAAACTCTAAATAACTATCTGCCTCCTGCACACCTTAGGAAGCTTTATTTGGCAAAGAAGAGATCTTGAGAATCTTAACTCTCAAACTACTCAAAACTAATTGAGCAACTGAGAGTTTAAGGGGAAAACAAAAACTTCGAGTCAGACATAAAGCCTAGTGTGAATAATAATCTAACATCTCAATCCATTTAGATATCTAGTGAGACCAAACCGCTTAGCGGAACGGGTTTTTCCCTCACCAATATCCTAAAACCTTTATAAAGCCATACAATGTGCTCCTGCATCCACAATGGTTAAAACATACATTTTCAAAATATTACAATGATATGCATACTTGAAAACAATTAGGATTTCCCATCCCCCATCTAATATGACACCCTGCCCGATCCAAGGTTTTCATAGGATCACCAATAACCTATAGGCTCCTGTCAGTTAACTTAATTAATTCATGGATCCTTTGAACCTATTAGTCATTATGTGAATATATTCCCATTTAAAGAAGCAAAACAAAAATTTAACAATACCACTCCTGTGGGTTTAAGGTCCTTGAAATATATTTCATAAAACATAGTTAACACCTTTAACATATATTTTTATCAAGGTAAATTCTTCTTCAAAGTTACGTACTTAAAGCCATTACAAAACTCCTCTATATAAGCCGTGGTTTTCCTTAAAAATTTATAGTTATGGGTTTTAAAACCTTTCGACAATGTCGAGAGCCTCTATTTTTTAACCCCTTCGAAGAGTTTTAATCGTACCTTTTTAAAATAATAGGTTCCAATCCTTCTTATTCTTTAAAATACTTCTTTTGCAACATATTGACTCCATTGAAACTCAAAATTTACGAAAGCATTAGAAATCCTTTCGAAACCATTAAAAATCAGAACCTTTCGAAAGAATTGGGAAACAAACCGTTAGAAAACTCACTGGGTTCAATTTAAAACATGTGGAAAATCTACTTTAAAACCTTTCGACTTTATTGGAAGCCACCTTTCGATCCCATCGAAACTTCTGCTACGAAAACTTGAAAACATCTCTTTAAAACGATAAGCTTCAGCCTTTTAAAACACCTTCTTTTAAAGCTTTGGATTATACATCAATTATAAAACAAGGGTAAATCATCTAAGTCGAAAGCTTTGATACCTTTTGAAAGCATGAAGAAGCGGCTGGTTTTAAAAAAAGTAAACCTTTCGACTTTGTCGAAAGCAACGACTTTGAAAGGTTGGAAAAAGCGGCAATAACCTTTTGACTGTGTCGGAAGGTTCAAAATAAAACAATGATAAAACGGCAGTAACCTTTATACTGTGTCGAAAGGTGTAAAACCTTTATTTTAAATAATTGACTTGGTCGTAGGCAACCAAGTCGAAAGCTCCTTTTTGAAAGCAAGCAGGTGTAAGCTTTTGGTTTATAAAACAAACATACCCCGACCTCTTTGGCAACCAACCTTTCAACTAAGTATGCTTCGACCTTGTTCAATTCATTATGTACCAAGTAAGTCGATACCATATGAATTAAACTTTGACCTTGTTGAAAGCTATAACCTTTCGGCCTTGTCGGAAGGCCTGGGCTGGAAGGTTTGATGCCAAAATGGTTGAAACATGCTAAAAGCATGGTTTTCTTGTTTTGAACTTAAAAGAGGTAACTTTTCAACTAACCTACCTTTATTTGTCATATTCTCATTGGTCAACAAATACTTCTCAGTAAAAAGCTGCCACTAATTTCAAAATTAAGTAATGATTTTATTTTACAAAGATCTCCTTCTCATTAATTAAATATATAAAACATTTAAGTCTCATACCTTAAGTAATTTTATATATTCACTTAGGAAAAATCTGAAAAAATTCCAGAAAATCTATTTTAGTATGTTCTCGAACATATATAAATTTCAAACCCAAATAACTATTATTTTAGCCGTAATTAATTTATAACCCAATAAATCATTTTCTGCACTAGAAAATTAATATAAAGTCCAGATAGATTCAGAAAATTATGAAAATCGAAACCTATCTTCAAGATCATGTTTTCTATAACATAAAATTTTCCATAGCATTTAAAAATCATTTTATCTCGGTTTTACTCTGAAACGTATATATCTCCTTTAAACGACCTTGTTAAATTATATAAACCATAAGTCAAGCATTTTACGAACTAATATATATCATAAAAAAGATTTGTGATTAAATCCAAAACCATATGATAATAAAATCAAAATAGAGATGTAGAAATCATTATTCATCTTAGATTGGATAATGAAATTGAAGTTTGGTTGAGATTGATTCCTTATAACTTGAATCATACGCTTTAAGTTGATTTCTCTTTTCTTCTTCCTAATGTCCAGCCTTGCATCTCACGGTTATAAAGTATTGTTTTAAATAAAATGAACACGTATGACCTAAAGAGAATAGTATAAGGGTGAGAAGTATGGTTATTTACCCTAATACCCTTATGTTTAATTTGCTAACCATTTATATAAGTTCATTAGATTATGAAAGAGCACGACTACCTAATTTATTAATCAACCTCAATCTCCTTATCTACTTTATTCTATTTAATTTATTCTAACTAAATGTCCTGAATAATGTCAATAAAATTAGGGGTGTTACAGGCTCTCCTTCTTAAAGAATTTCGTCCTTGAAATTCAGTAAGGACCAACTAGCAAACATAGAAATCATCTGTAACATCTCCTTACAACCATACTAGCCTATTTGTTTAGCAACCAATCTATATAGATCTACTATAGACATACCATCAAAGTGGATCAGGATAAGCCTCTCGAATCCTGTCCACTGTCTCCTAAGTACAGTCTTTCTCATTATCGCTGTACTGAACCTTCACAAACTTGACTCTCTTGGTCCTCAATTTCTATTCATCTCTAGCTACAACCTGAGCTGGTCGTCTAACAAAAGCAAAATCTGGCTCTACTAACAAGTCCTCCAACTCTGTTAGAGAAATATTAGCCTTTGGATCATGCACACACTTACGAAGATGAGACACATGGAATACATTATAAACACCTGAAAAAGTTCTTGGCAACTCTACTTTGTAGGCGAGCTTTCTAATCCTTTCTACTGGAATGGACCTAATACCTCGGGGCCAACTTTCCTTTCTAAATCGTATGACACCCTTCATTGGTGATACTTTAATGAAAACGCTGTCTCCCACTGAGAACTCTAGTTTTTTACGCCTCTTATCTGCATAAATCTTCTTCCGGGATTGAGTTTCCTTCATCCATCCTCGGATTAACTCAATCTTTTCTAACGCCTCTCTAACCAAATCCGGACCTAAGACCAATCTGTCTCCAGTCTCTAACCAACATGTTGGCAATTTGCATGACCCTCCATACAAAGCTTCAAAAGGCACTATTCCTATACTAGTCAGACAAATATCGTTGTAGGAAAACTCAGTCAGATGTTGGTGATCTTCCTAAGATCCATCATAGTCTAACACACAAGCTTTCAATAAATCCTCGAGTACCTTGTCGAACCTCTCTATCCGCCCTTCCGTCTGTGGGTGATATGTTGTACCCATCTTGAGCTTGGTACCTAATACCTCTTGTAGACTCCTCCAAAATTAACTTGTGAATAATGCGTCTCTGTCGTTGTGTATGCTACTAGGAATCTTATGAAGTCTAACTATGTTCTTCATAAATAACTTAGCCAAAACAAGTGCCGTCCTGGTTGACTTTACGGGAATAAAATGGGTACTCTTGGTCAGCCTGTCCATAATAAACCATACGCTTTCATTTCATTTCCTTGACCTTGGCTAGCCATCTATGAAATCCATCGATATTGAATCTCATTTCCAAACTGGAATATCTAGAGGTTGAAGTAACCCACTCGACTTCCGATGTTTAGCTTTCACTTATTGATAGTTTACATGCTGCCTAATCAATAAGCCAACATCCCTCTTCATGCCTTCCCAATAAAAGATCCTCTTCATATCTTGATATGTCTTGGTCCCTCCAGGATGAATCGTAAACTTCAATCGATGACATTCCTCTAGAATCTCACTCCTTAAGTTCTCTATATTTGGAACGTAGAGCCATCCCTTCTTTCTCAACCATCCTCTTTGATCAAGACTAAAATTATTTAGGTCATCATTCTCTGATCCTTCCTAACGCCTTCTAATCCTCTCGGCTAAAACAAGATCTTCTTTTTTCTTAAAATCTATCCTCTCGATCATCACTTGTCGAACTTCTAAACATGATAACATGGCAGTACCTTGACTAGAACTAGAAGTAGATCTCAACTGCACACCACAGCTGGCTAAAGCTTCTAGGTCCCTCTATTCTGCCAACATTGCTAACACCACATTCTGATGTTTTCTACCAAGAGCATCCACTACCTTATTTTATTTCCCGTGAGTATAATCTATACTGAAATCATAAGCAGCCAAAAACTCTAGCCATCTCTCTGCCTCATATTCAACTCCATTTGAGAGAATAAGTACTTTAAGGAGATAGATCGATATGCAACTCAAATCTCTCTCCCAAAAGATAATGCCTCCAAATATTCAAGGCAAACACCACCACAGCTAACATTAATTCACTACTAGGTATCGTGTTGTTTAAGCTGCCTAGATGCATAAGCAATAAATTTGCCCCTCTGCATCAACACTGCTCCCAATCCAGTGCCACATGCATCAGTATATACTACTAACCCTTGGTTACCATCGGGAACTACTAACACCGGTGCATTGGTTAAAGTTTTAACTTAAGGAACCCATCCTCATATTTGTCAGACCAAACAAATTTCACGTCCTTCCTAGTTGGCTTAGTTAAAGGCGCTGCTATCCGTGAGAAATCCTTGATGAATCTCCGATAATAGCCAGCAAGTCCAAGAAAACTTCTGATCTCGGTCACCTTTTCTGGTCTCTTCCACTTGTTCATAGCTTCGATCTTGTTTGGGTCAACTGATAATCCCTTCCCTGAAACCACATGACCAAGATAATTAACTTCTTTCTTCCAAAAATGACACTTGAAAAACTTCGCCTTCAGTTGATTCTACTTCAGCGTCTCCAACACCACTCTAAGATGAATCTCATCTTCCTTTCATCTTTAGAGTACACTAAAATGTCATCTATAAATACCAACATGAACCTATCCATGTGCTCTCGAAAACCAGGTTAATCAAATCAACGAAGAAAGCATGCACATTTGTCAATCCAAATGGCATCACCAACCACTCATACAAACCATACCTAATTCGAAATGCCGTCAAAGGAATGCTATCCTCCTCCAATCGCAACTGATGGAACCCCACTGCCAAATCCAATTTGAAAACACTGTGGCTCCACTCAACTGATCAAATAAGTCATCGATTCTCGACAAAGGATACTTATTCTTGATCGTCCTCTTGTTTAACTTACGATAGTTGATGCACATCCTTAACGACCCATTTGGTTTCTTTACAAACACCGTGGTTTCTCCCCAAGGCAAACTTCTTGGTTTGATAAAATTCCTTCCCTTCAGATCCATTAGTTGCACCTTCAATTCCTTTATCCTTATCGGGGTCATTCTATTAGATGGTCTACTAACAAGTTCAGCTCCCGGTACCTGGTCTATTCAAAACTCAACAGCTCGCTTCAGGGGTAATCTGGTGACAGGCTCAAATACATCTGCAAATTCTCTCCCTACACGAACCTGACTAAGCTCATCTCCAACCTCCATGGTACTTAACAAAGCACAAACACTAGTATTGAAACTCTCCACTACAACCTCCATGACACTTAACAAAGCACAAACACTCTTACTGGAACTCTCCACCGAGAAGATAATTCGGTTATGACTATCTGGGTGCCTCAATGACATTTCTCAATCTTGAAAAAATATCCGAGCCTCATACCTACCCAACCAATCCATACCCAAAATGATCCCGAAATCTATGAAATCAAAAATGTACAAACTGCATGCAAATTTGTGACCTAACAAATCTAGTTCAAACCGGTCACATCTCCTCCCAAGAGTTGCATACCCTCCTATTAGATTCACAACCCTTAAGGAAGTAACAAGGTATGTGGGTTCTATACATAAGCCATCAACTAAATACTATGATATAAATGAATGTGAGTCACCGGTATCAAAAAGAACCCTAACTAGTATACTTTGAATCAAAAGCGTACCTTCCATCATTGTCTTCCCTTTCTCTACTATAGTAGATCTAGAAGAAGATGGTGGTCCAATAGCAAACACTTTCCCACTGTCCGCCCTGGCTGGCTCTGGACACTGTTCTTATAATGCCTAACTTGGTCACAGTTGAAGCATTTCACATTCTTCTTCTTCGCAGGCTTCTTTCCTTTACTAGTTCTGCACTCATGGGCATAATGGCCCTTCTTATCACTCTTATAACATACCAAATTAGCCTTCTCCTTCTTAGCGGCATCCCCTTTCTGGGCTCCTTTCTTCTTTAAGAATTTCCTTTTCTTTCTCTGAGAACCCTGGGACTCAACTGGCTTCGCCCTAGTTGAAACATCAAGCATTTCCTTATGGAGGACGGTTATCTCCACTGTCACATGATAAGGTTCTCTAATATGAGTCATAGCCACCCTACCTAGCTCTAGCCTCAAACATCTAAAGAATCACTTATTCCTTTTGACACCAGTGTCAACCAAAGCATAACCACATCGAGATAGCTCATCATACTTTGCAGCATACTCGATCATAGACATATATTCTTGGACAAGATCCATGAACTTCCTCATCAACGCTGACTTGGCAACCTCAGACAAGAACCTGTGCTCAAACCTCCTCCTGAAGTCATCCTAAGTCAACTTTTCCTCCGGCATTCCGATCGTCACACTGCTCCACCAATTTACGTTTCTCAGCCTTTCATCTTGTTAACACCTCCATCACCTAAAAAAGAATTAAACCACTCTTCCAGTCACTGAAATTTGTCTTCGTCACTGCCGCTTCATCGTTCAAACATCTCCATTCACCATCCTTTCGATTTTGAATCCAAATCATCGCCGCTAACTTCTCTTTCTATAGGTACTTATTTTAACTATTTGTCGATTTTATTTAGGTTTAAATCGGGTTCTTCAATTAGTTTAATCATTCATCAATTTTGATTTTGTTATTTCAGTACTGTTTCTTCGATTGCTAAATCAAAATTTGTTGGATCGATTTTGTTAGTAAATTGATGTTAACGGGTTTATTAAGATTGTTGTATGTTAATAAGTATACTAAGATTGTTGCATGCTTCTGCCTAATTTTCATTAAAGCTTCTTGTCATTGCATAGGCTAGTAGAGAATTCACTGGTATATTTCTTTTCTAGTTCATAATTTTAATATGAAATTTATGTGGATCAAGTTAGCATTCATATTAAAATAGATTTATATACTTAACTTTATTTTATCGAGAAGCATTCATGCATGTGAATTAGTTTGTTTGGAAATTAACGGGGTTGGCTAAAAGGTTATTAGTAAAAAGTCTTGGTTGCATTATGTTTATGATTACTGTAGAAAATGATTGTGTTAGGCAATGATATGGATATTCGTTCATTGCTAATTTACTGTAGGAATATGTTCATTACCAGGTCAAGTAGAATAGCAGATATCAACATCAACAAAAACTTAAAGTGAAAGTTAACGTTAATATCATTTTGAACATTCCTTGGAAATAATTTTAGGCTCGATTGATTTGAGTAGTTCACCTAACTTGTAATATTAAAAGATTTGGGCAGATGATTTAAAACTGTCAACAGAACTTGAAATTTTATATATCAGCGACTCATGAGCTTAAAAGCTTATGAAGATTTGAAAGTACTTCAACTAGTTTGAGATCTAGCCACTAATATATTTTGTTTCCATCAGTATTTTTATTGTTGTTGCGATTGGCAACATCTTCGGTTTCCATATGAATTTCACTTTTAAGAATCTAACACCCAATGGAAGAAGGAATGAAACAACTACAAAATATCTGACAATTGATAAACAATCATGGTTTTATATGCGAAAAAATAATGTAAATGTTCGTTTTGCAATTTATATAAAAATCTTCGTTTGTATTTTATGGAAGATGTTTGATCTTAACCTGTGGTTACTTTTAATTCATTTATTGTGACAAAGTCAATTGGATATGTGAAAAATGGACTCTTAATATTCATATATGTGCTCTAAGTAGTATTTTTATGATGTAAGATTATTCACAAAATTGATCTACCAGTTGATGCAATAAAATTCAAATATAAAATTTTAGATGCATTTTTATGATGCAAGTATAAGCTAACCCGTCTTTCACCCTTAGTAGCATGTATGATGTTTTTTTTAATGAATAAAATGAAAACGTTAACATTCTATTGCTCACAAGTCTACAAGATTACTGGTTTTATATGTAAAGATAATATCAGTATTATTTTCAAAGATTATGAAGCTCAAGATATTATTAGTGGATGTTGTATTGAAGCTTTTTACTACTGATGATCTACTGTATGTTTCTCAGTGACAGGCTCAACTCGTTTTGTTATTGCATTTTGGTGTTTCAATCAAATACAAACTATAATAAGACATGATGCACCTTGTGTAAATTAAAATCAAAACTTTATAATTGTGATATGAATACGAGATTATCAAGTTAAGGTGGTCAAAAGCTGTTAAAATTGCAGAGAAGTATTTGACAAGAAAATCAGGTTCAAAACTGGGAAAATGTATAGATGGAACAAAAACTGTTTCGGTTCTTTTCTTTTGTTTCTTCTTCTCTCTGTTTAATTTTTTTTTAATTTTTTTTTTGTGCAAGTTTGCTTGTGTTGCTTTAGTCTGTGGTGCCGATGATGGTTGAGAACCGATATGAAGTTGTCCCTTACCAAGGCCCACATCTTTGAAAATTTGATGATTTGGATGGGAATTTGTTGGTCAACCACATGATACATAGTATGTGAGAGTTAGGATGTGTGTTTACTTCACATACCTTGTATAAAGGGACCATGTTCATAAATTTGACAATAGACAGTTTGTGCTTTATAATTGGTATGGTTGGATTTAGTTGAACTGTTTACTTGCATTG
The DNA here is from genome assembly GCA_030765085.1 of Allium cepa. NCBI lineage: Eukaryota > Viridiplantae > Streptophyta > Magnoliopsida > Asparagales > Amaryllidaceae > Allium > Allium cepa. Next base: position 451,887,570 of record CM060931.1, read on the forward strand.
AATACATGTCTACACACATCAGTCATCCGATTCTGCACATATTTTTGAAAGAAACCTGAAATGTGAACACACAATCCAAGTGAGGTGTAACTTGGGCATATATCTCAACTTAAAATCATGGGTTTCAATATTATTCTGCTTGAACTATCTTTGGATATTTCATAGCACTTAAACAGTATGAAATAATAAACAAAAACACTTAATTTTGTTTGTAATCATCTTCTTCTTCTGCTATTTTGTTTTTTAATCTGAGAGTTTAAACCAAATATGCACATGTTTTGTTTTTTTGGAGTTTAGACCAGTATCTATAATTTTGATCTAGATATGCTATATCTCAATCAAGAATTGGAAACTCGATCAAGATTAACGTTGAAAGAGGTTGAAATGAGATTTTATGTTTTGATTAGTGGAGCCAATAAAATGTTGAAATATGCAGTACAATATATCAGAATTGTAGAAAACTTCGTCATGATCACTGCGGTGAAAGTGGTTCGTTATTTGAAGCTATGGTTTGAAAGATAAGGATAAAATAGTGAGAGATGCTTGCACAGAAACAACTGTACATATCATTTTGCCCCATCGGCCGAATGCTCCAAAACAGGCAGACTGGCTGCTGTGCACAAAAGTGAATACTTTGTACATAGCCATGCATTACTCCCTTCGATATATTTGTCTGAAGGCTAAGCATTCATGCCGAGGCGTAAACAAGGTTCGAGGGCTAGATGCCCCTTGTAAATGGCCAAGGCTAACCAATTCATAATTTTAATATGAATGCTTATTTAAGGTAAGTTAAGTATATAAATCTATTGATGTGGTAAATCTGTAGACATTATGTGCTTTAGAAGGCTTAGATGGTTTAAAGAAAAAAGTTCATAAATCCACAAGTATGGTGCTTATTAAACATGGATATCCTAAATCTGTAAATTATGAGGTGTCCAACATAATAAGGCACTTCTATTCTATGTAGTTATATCGGGTAATATTACTGATATATCGCCGATATATCGCATATCGCTCCGAAGCCGATACATGTGTAATTTATACATGTGTAATACTTCTATCGTCTAGTAATGAGCGTGACATTTATACATGTGTAATACTTCTATCGGGTAATACTTCTATCGTCTAGTAATGAGCGTGACATTTATGCATGTGTAATTTATACAGTTTGGGTTCAGCCAGAGCAGTCAATAGGATGATATAAATGTTGTCACTATCGTATAAGGTCTAAATGATATTGATGAGGCATAATTGAATAGCATAAAAACTGGGAAGATTCCTAAATTTTATGCTATTTAGCTCTTGCCTTATCAATATCATAGGTAATCTGAAGATTCTGGACTTTGGTTAAGCTCCTTTACTGGGCTGGATGTGTTGCTTCACCCTACGTGTGGGACTCCGGTTCATGCTGTGATGGCACAAAGGTAACCTAAATTCTCATCACGCAAAGGTAACTAATAATATTATTTAGTTATTTTCAGCAAGTAATTTCCTTTTCGACTTACTTTTTAGCTACTACAAAACCAATAGAGTTTTTCGACTTACTTTTTAGCTACAAATTGATTGTATAAATATCTTTTAACAGGAACAAGCACCATTCATATCAGCTGCAGAGATGGTTAATAAGTTTCTGTCAAAAACCAGAGAAATCAATTTCTCACAAAAATCAACTTCACATGTGAGTCTAACAAACCTCTCTTTTTTGATTTAATTCAAGCATACTTTGGCTTGCAAATATAGCAGTGGAAAAAGAAGCACATTGAATATTATCAATTTGTTGGTTAATAGTGAATATTATCAATTTAAACATCTCCCCAAACAATAAGTTTGCACTATCTTAAAGAACTGCTAACTGCCAACATCATGTTAAAGTTTGCACTATTTTCTATAAGCTGGCATTGTAAGTTTGTCTCCTGAAACAAACTCTAACAAACATAATATTTTGCTTAGGTAACCAAACATAAGCTTATATTTCCAGTTCAAACTAATAGACCGATTAAAGTCTGTTGGATCCCTCCAGTCATTAGTTAGTGCCATCCAAATACTTTCATTGGAATCGAACTGCGATAATTGGTTCATCGAATGATTAAAATCATTGGATAATGTCTTGCCATTAACGCTTTCATCATGGGACTTTAATAGAACAAAGTTAATCATCATTAAATAACCTTCTTGGTTTTATATTGTGGTGCTGGTAACTTTGACATTAGAAAGTTGACCATGAACAAATATACATGTTGCTCAGTAGTCTTGCTTAACCAGGAAGCCTGTATTCTACTTGAAGGAAATTGGTTAATGTCATTGTTGCAGTTTTAAGTAACTATTTCAACTTCATACATGCAGGATCATGTTAAAATATTGTGCGACTGCTTGCAGGCTGATGTAGATGGAAATGGGGCCGATGGTTACATTGAATTCATAATGGCTACCATGCAGATGAGTAAATTGGAGAAATAAGATCATTTATATAAGGTTTTTGAATATTTTGATAAGGATAATAGCAGGTAACTATTCTGTTCATAAAAAACATCTACGATTCTTAACTTTTTAAAAGTTACAGTTTAAGCCATTGTTGTTTGTACACATGTTCTTTGCTCAGCTACATAACAGTGGAGGAAATGGAGCATGCATTGACCAAGTATAATATGGGTGATGCGAGGACAACGATATTATGTTAAAAATTAAACTCCTAATTAAATAGCAGTAGCTAAAACTCATAAGAAAATATCAGCCTCTGGATCGAAGAAAGCCAAAAATTAAACATACCACCAAAAAATCATAGAAATGTAAGTAACCTATCGTAAAAATCAGATAAAATGATTTTTTTTGAAGAAATCTTATTTGTAGAAATATAACGCATAGATAAATTTGGGCCTAATTATGTAACTTTCGTAGAATTATATCAAAATGAAATGGTTAAGTGGTTTATTTTAGTGCTATACAAATATGTTTTATCATTCTTATATGATAGCCTCTCACATGTTATCAAAGCTCTTAAATTTTTTGATGATCATCGCTGCTAGTAAATTAGTAAGTCCAGCAAACTGTAGATGTTATCAAAGCCTCTCACATGTTATCAAAGCCTCTCACATTAAAAAAACGGAGAGATCTGACTGTAGATGTTATACCATGGATGGTAGATGGTTTGCTTTCCAGCATAATAATTTATCCAGCCAAGTTATCAATGTCAATTCTATTGAATTTGTAATGAACCATAAATTTTAGCGATTTTTAATAACGTAATTAATTGAATTTTTTGCTTGAAATTAAACAACTAAATTTGCTAATGAAAATTTGATGTTTGGAATACGCCTATTATAATATAGCAACTGGAAAATTTTCATGTAAATATGAAAGTTCATTCTTTTGTTTATCAGGTAGTCAAGATGGTTAAGTTCACTGCAGAAGAACTTAGAAGGATTATGGATTTGAAGCACAATATCAGGAACATGTCGGTTATTGCTCATGTTGATCATGGTATGTAATGCTATCTTATATGTAGCTTTCTTCAGTGGCTTAACTGATTTTTATATTCGCATATAAAAGTATATTCTTTAATCCTTAACAGTCAATTTAACTCACTCAGGTATAGTTTTTGTAACACAGTCACTCTTTGATATATTTCTGCAAACGTTTATGGTGGATGAATACCTTTTCCATTATTATGTTTTGAATATCAGATTTTATTCTTTCCCATGGGGTGATATCACTTAATTAAATGATAAAATATCACAAGTCTTTAGAAAAATGTGGAAGTATCATCACTCGGTGGCTGAATTGAAATAAATGTTACTGAGTTGATGCGTGATTCACACAGGAGCATTGCAATGAATGTTACTGAGTTGCAGAAGATTCCATTAAATTACACTCAGGTTTGATCATCTGTTCTTTTGCATGCTTATTTAGTCAACATCATTTCTTTCACAAAAATCATGTTACTTCGTTTCACGATTATTTAGCAAATGTTATATTTTTACAAAATTTTTGAATTCACGCTATTTAAGTAAGCCTCCAGTGAAACCAGTACACCTGCCCAGAAGCTGAAGAAATTGTTTTTACGGGTGTAGAACGTGCGGTCAGAGCAGATCGACGCTTGGCTGCTTCTCTCCTCAGGATGCATTTTCACGACTGCTTTGTTAATGTATGTAATATTATAAAATTGGTATATTATATGTTGTAAATCCAACTAATTGACATGATTAAAAAAAATCGAACTAGGGGTGTGATGCCTCGTTGCTTTTGGATGATACGGATGACACAAAAGGTGAGAAGACTGCTGCACCTAACTTGAATTCATTGAGAGGGTGTGAAGTCATTGATGCAATCAAAACTGAGCTTGAGTCAGTCTGCCCTGAAACTGTTTCGTGTGCTGATGTTGTAGCAGTTGCAGCAAGAGATTCTGTTATTTTGGTACTTACCTTTTCACATCTTTTAACTTTCCCAAATAATATAACTGATCAATGTTCATATGATGATCTGGAATGAGTAGTCAGGTGGACCTACATGGCAAGTAGAGATGGGAAGAAAGGATAGCTTAACAGCTAGTTTAATTGCTGCAAACAATAGTATCCCTGCTCCCACTTCTGACGTGGCAACGCTGACAAAAATGTTTCAGAATGTGGGACTATCCCAGAAAGACATGGTTGCACTCTTAGGTAACTCACAAGCCTAACTGACTACAATATCAATTATATATGATCACCAATTCTATTGCAAAACTAATTGTAAAATATGTGCAGGTGCACACACGATTCGGAAAGCAAAATGTAACTTGAGTTCTGGATCTAGCAGACAATGTGGTAAGAATTCGAATGGTGTTGTACTAGCACAACTGGATGAGGTTACCCCTGTTGCCTTTGACAACTTTTACTTCAAGAACTTGTTATCTGGCAACGGTTTTTTGCCTTCGGATCAAACACTTGTATCTGGTAACGATGCTGGGACGGTTGGGCTTGTTCAGACGTATGCTATGGATTTGTATGCGTTTTTTGAGGATTTTAAGAATTCGATGGTGAGGATGGGGAGATTGGGATCGAATGGTGGTGGGGAGATTAGGAGTCTTGTAGGGTTGTTAACTGATTTACTAGTGAAATTACAGTTGCAGTCTTTTTTATTGATTTGCCGCAAGGAGTTGTTAGCAGTTTACGTATATATCATGTAATTGTAATATACTGAATGTATATATTTGTAATTGTAATATACTGAACGTATATATCATGTAAACGTTTATGTATCTACTTAATAGTTATTAGAACATGTTATATATGCTAGTTGCTTCAATATACTCAAAATATAATTCTGGAATATTCAAAAATAGAGTGGAATATTAAAGCTGTTATATAAATAGAAGACAGCGTTTGATTAATGCTGTCAATGAAGAAACAACAGCGTTTAATTCGTGCTGTAATTATCTTGAAATTGTCAATAACAGCGTTTTTTACATGCTGTCGAAATAGTTGATGATTCAATAACAGCGTTTTTAACATGCTGTCGAAATTATTGATGATTCAATAACAGCATTTAGAAAACATAATACAGCACGTTATAAACGCTGTTGAAAACATTATTGACAGCTCGTAATAAACGCTGTCACAGAGATGTTTCAACAGCGTTTATAGAAACGCTGTTGTAAGTTATGTATATACGACAGCATGTCGTTATACAGCGTTTCTAATAACGCTGTTGTATCATATTACAGCGTTTATCAAACGCTGTTAAAAGCCTTTTGTGGTGTAGTGCTCTCATAGTTCAATAGCCAGTTCTCTACTTCAACGTCATCTTCCATTCTAACAAACGGCTTTCCTCCCAAACTGATATAGTCTCTATTCAACTTAGCATAGTTATATCCAATTGGAACTACATGATTAGCTCCTTCCACATTACTAGCAGTTCCAGCTTGCAAAAGATTAACCAACAACTAATACACCATCCCTCCATCTATTGGCGGTTTTCCAACACATACATTAGCCTCGGCATTTTGACTAGCATTAACCGGTCGACCTTGGTTTCTCCAAGTGTTAGGTCGTGCATTTCCCTTAGTAATGGTGCTTCCTCCATCCAGATTTCCTCTTTCATTTCCTGCCTCCATATCCTCTTTCTCATGTATCTGCATACGAGCCTTAGTAATATATAAAAGAACGATCTAAGAGAGAGGGGAATGCATACGTAGATATATACCTATATATCAAACACAAGTACGTCATTATAGCATTAACTCACATCCCGATCATATTTTTAAATTTATTGGATTATGTTTGAAAAAGCTTTGTAGGTTTAGTATTCTTTTTAAATTTTCATAAACCTATGCTCTGATACCAACTTGTAACATTCCTTTATTTGGAGGCCAAAAACTAATGGCAAAGGATGTTGCCGTCATCCATAGTTTTTAATCTTCGACAAACAAATATGTTGGTGCTAGATATATTGATACACAGATCGCAGAAATATGGAAAAACCTTGAAAATTCAACAATATTTCCACATTCAGATTAAAACATTTCATGTTCCTCACATAATCCTAAAATACGTTAACCACGTTCAACAAAATATAATTATTATAATTACGCCTAGAGCAACATATGAAGATGCCCCTTTAGTTGATTAGAGCATATAATAAGGCTAATAAGTCTGCCTTTACAAACATATACACAGCGGAAAAAGAAAACTCTAAATAACTATTTGTCTCTTGCACATCTCCAAAAGCTTTATTCGTCAAAGAAGAAAACCTGAGAACCTTAACTCTCAAACTACTTAAAATTAATTGAGCACCCTAGAGTTTAAGGAGAAAGCAAAAACTTCAAGTCAGACATAAAGCCTAATATGAATAATAATCTAACGTCTCAATCCATTGAGATATCTAGTGAGACCACGCCACTTAGTGGAATAGGTTTTCCCCTCATTATTATCCTAAAACCTTTATAGACCCAAAAACTGTGCTCCTGCATCCACAATGGTTAAAACATACATATTCAAAATATTATAATGATATGCATACTTGAAAATAATTAGGATTTCCCATCCCCGGTCTAATATGATGCCCTGTCCTATCCATAGTTTTCGTAGGATCATTAAGAACCTATAGGCTCCTCCAGTTAATTTAATTAATTCATGGGTCCCCTTGAACCTATTAGTCATTCCAATAACTAGTCATCCTATCCTAGTTTTCATGGGTTAACTAGGAACATATGGACATATCCAAACTCAATTCACATCCTAGTTTTCGTTGATTAACTAGGAAACTACTGATACTTCCATTAGCCACTTTTTTATCCTAGTTTTCATGGGTATACCATGAACCAATTTACCGGTGTCAATTCTTAATCCAGATATAGTTTTCATTGGTTCACTACAAACTAATTAGCCTTTGCCAACTGTCTTTAATACATAGTTTTCATGTGTTAACTATGAACCTCTTGGTTTCCTCTAATAACTAATAATCATAGTATTCATGGGTTTACTATGAACCTTTTGCGTTACACCAGTAACTACTTTATCATAGTTTTCATGGGTTTACTATGAACCATTTTGTTACCTCCAATAACTACAAAGGTTAGGTATCCTATATTTATGGTCACCCTGAACCCTTGGATGCAATTCTACTCATTCAGGAGTTTAAGCAATTTATATTCACCACTGAGTCAACCTAGCTAGTTCTTCTATTCCATTTTCCCCCAAAATACAGCTGTAGGTCATTATGTGAATATATTCCTATTTAAAGAAGCAAAACAACAATTTAACAATACTACTCTGTGGGTTTAAGGTCCTTGAAATATATTTCATAAAACATAGTTAACACCTTTAACATATACTTTTATCAAGGAAAATTCTTCTTCAAAATTACATACTTAAAGCCATTACAAAACTCCTCTATATAAGCTGTGGTTTTCCTTAAAAATTTATAGTTATGGGTTGTAAGACCTTTCGACAATGTCGAGAGCTTCTATTTTCAACCCCTTCGAAGGGTTTTAATCATACCCTTTTAAAATAATAGGCTCCGGTCCTTCTTATTCTTCAAAATACTTCTTTTGCAACTCTTCAACTCCATTGAAACTCAAACCTTACGAAAGCATTAGAAAAACTTTCGATACCATTAAAACTTGGAACCTTTCGAAAGCATTGAAAAACAAACCTTCCGAAAACTCACTGGGTTCAATTTAAAACATGTGGAAAATCTACTTCCCAACCTTTTGACTTTATTGGAAGATACAGTTAGACTACATCGAAAGGTCTGCTTCGAAAGCTTTAAAACAATAAGCTTTAGCCTTTTAAAACACCTTCTTTGAAAGCTTTGGGTTATACTTCAATTATAAAACAAGGGTAAATTATCTAAGTTGAAAGCTTAGATACTTTTTGAAAGCATGGAGAAGCGGCTCGTTTTGAAAAATATAAACCTTCCGACTTCGTCAAAAGCAATGACTTCGAAAGGTTGGAAAAAGCGGCAATAACCTTTTGACTATGTTAGAAGGTTCAAAACAAAACAATGATAAAGCGGCAGTAACCTTCGACTATGTTGAAAGGTTTAAAACCTTTATTTTAAATGATTGATCTGGTCGAAAGTAACCAAGTCGAAAGTTACTTTTCGAAAGAATGTAGGTGTAAGCTTTTGGTTTATAAAACAAACATATCCCAACCTCTTTGGCAACCAACTTTCGACTAAGTACCCTTCAACCCTTTTCAATTCATTATGTACCAAGTAACTCGATATCATATGCATTAAACTTTGACCATGACGAAAGCTATATCCTTTCGACCTTGTCGGATGGCCTGGGTCGGAAAGTTTGATGCCAAAATTGCCGAAACATGCTAAAAGCATGGTTTTCTTGTTTTGAACTTAAAAGAGATAACTTTTCAACTAACCTGCCTTTATTTGTCAAATTCTCATTGGTTAACAAATAATTTTCAAAAAAGTGCTACCACTAATTTTAGAAATAAATAATGATTTTATTTTATAAAGTTCTCCTTCTCCTTAATTAAATATATAAAACATTTAAGTCCCACACCTTAAATAATCTTATATATTCATCAAATCACTTATGAAAAATCTGAAAAAATTCCGAAAAATCCATTTTAATATGTTTTCCAACATATATAAATTTCAAACCCAAATAACTATTATTTTAGCCGTAATTAATTTATAACCTAATAAATCATTTTCTTCACTAGAAAATTAATATAAAATCCAAATATATTCAGAAAATTATGGAAACTGGAACCAATCTCCAAAATCATGTTATCTATAACATAAAATTTTCCCATGGTATTTAAAAATAATTTCATCTCGGTTTTACCCTAAAACCATATATATCTCCTTTAAAAGACTTGTTTTAAATCATATAAATCATAAATCAAGCATATCACTGATCAATATATATATATATATATATATATATATATATATATCATAAAATAGATTTGTGATTAAATTCAAAACCATATGATAATAAAATCAAAATAAAGATATAGAAATTATTATTCACCTTACATTGGATAAGAAAATTGAAGTTTGGTTGAGACTGATTCCTACTAACTTGAATCCTAAGCTTTAAGTTGATTTTCTCTTTTCTTCTTCTTAGTGGCCTGCCTTTCTTCTCATGATTATAAAATTTTGTTTTAAGTAAAATGAACGTGTATGACCCAATGAGAATAGTATAAAGGTTGAAAGTATGGTTATTTACCCTAATGCCCTTATGTTTAATTTCTCTAACCATTTATATAAGTTCATTAGATTTTGAATAAGCACGACCACCTAGTTTATTAATCAACCTCAATCTTCAGATCTACATTATTCTATTTAATTTGTTCTAATTAAATCTCCTAAATAATGTTAATAAAATTAGGGTTGTTGCATTCGATTAATAGTTCGGCCATGGTATTAGATAAGAATCCTTAGGTATTGGAACCTATGAGTTGATGGACACTTGTTACGCACTCTACATCACATAGAGCAGCTTTGAAGTCAATTACACTTGATTATCACTTATTAAACTTGTTCTCATTCATTAGACTTTATGTCTGACCCATTCTTTTCCATCTTTTTTCCCTACCACAGCTGGACATGGTAGTATGTTACTGGCCCATTTTTGGTACTTGGGTGTCTTTCTTATTTTGGAAACCGCATTTATTCCATTTTACTCTCTATGTATTATTTTTTCGTATCGCTACAGCTTATTTCTGGTACCAAACTCTAAGGGATATTTTACTATATAATCTTTTTTGGGTCATGTACTAATATTTTTCTGAGACTATGATTTGTTATTTTCTAATACTAATATTTTCCTATGATATATGTGTGTGTGTGTGTGTTTTAGTTCTTCCACTATGACACACATCTGATATTTGGATCATCTCTTCCATTGTGATACGCATATGATGCTATGATTATTTCTTCTACTTGGATACGTATTGGATAGTTAGTTATGTTTGATTATATCTGTTTATCTTAGTCCCTAAGATGTTACAGTTTTTACAACCCCGACAATCGACATTTCTCGGTGCGATGATTTTCAAAGTGCGTCAGGAGGTGTGGATTATAATAGTTGGTATCAGAGCATATGTTCAATATCCTTAAGGTTAGGACTATATTGAGAGACCTATTTTGAAAAAAGTTTTAAAAAGAAATGGTTTTTCAAAAGATTTTTCCAAAAATATTTTCCAAATTTTTTCAAAAATGGACTTTTGAAACAAATATATATGCATAAAACTAAATACTTTTCAAAGAGCTTTTCCAAAGATTTTATGCGAGTTGTAATCTCTCTCTTGATCGTGCCTATGCCTTTATTGATTCATGCCTATATTTTCTTTCCTATTATTGCCCACACTATCCATGAAAGGTTGTTGGCCAAATTCTTGAAAATTAATAGAATTAAGATGAGTAACTCGTAGGTTTAGGCTCTAACGATACAATCGAGGTCTCGGGTGTGACCATCCTTATATTCTTCTGTCGATACCTATAGGTAAAGGGACATATCAAGCTTTATTCCTTTAGAGAGTCCACGCAGAAAGCGACTAGTGAGGTTTCTGCCCGCCTACTCATCGCTCTAGATTTTGCAAAGATGTACAAAGATTTTTCTAGTCTTTGGGGTAAGTTGTGTATGAAGACAGAGTCTTATATGGACTCATGAGAATAGATCCACGCTAGTGAGAGGATATTTGGTTTTATGGGCTTAACTGATGTTACGAGGAAGTAGCTAGCTACCTGGCAGCTACTGGGTGAGGTATAGAGCTGGTGGGAGGGTATCGAGACCAAGGTTGATAAGGCTGATGTTATTTAGGATGAGCTTCGTAGGAGGTTTGAGATAAAGTTTCTTTCTAAGGTAGAGGAAGGCATTAAGCTAGATAAGTTTATCCATCTCAAGCAGGAAGGTATGATAATCAAGGAGCATGTGAATCAATTTAATGAGCTAGCTAGGTTTGATATGGAGTTGATTAGCACATCACACAAGATAGCTCATAAATTTCCTAGGGAATTATACCAGTCACTTCAGAATTTAGATGTGATTCATGTTCCAATGGGTTTGACCTATGAGGGACTTATAACTATGGAAGACCAACTCTTAGCGAGTCAGTAAACTCCCTAAAGGATTGATTACATACGACAGAATAATAAGCGATGGCTTCACTCACTATCGCTTCTAAGAAGGAAGGGAAGGAGGAGCCCCTGAAAGTTGGAGAGAGGGCACCGAAAGAATAAGAGAAATGAAGAATTTGGACTGAAAGGGAAGATTTAGAAGAAGGACATGAAGTGTAATAAGTGTGGCATACCAGAGCACTTTGCTAAAGATTGTCAGATCGATTGCTTAAAGGTTAAGTGTTATAATTATGGTCAGACTGGGCATTTGAAGCGAGCTTGCAAAGCACCATCGAAAGCTGCTACATAGACTTCTACTCAGGCGATTTTGGCTTATGCATTAAAGGCAGTCCCTAGCTCTAGTTCACAGCCAGTGGTAGACAATGGTAAGAAGGTGGCATCGAAGATGTGTTGACTCTTTTCGGTTTATCTATTCGCACTTTATTTGATAATGTGTCTTTACATTTTTCCATTTCTAGTAGACTTGTTGATAATTTGCACTTACATACTAGTACGGTCATGGAACCTGTAGATGTGTCAAATCCTATAGGAGGATAAGCATATTTTTCTATGTTATGTAGTGGTTTGAAGTTTTTTGTCTTAGGGGTTGAGTCTGACTATGATGCCTTTGTACTGGTATTTTCTAGGTTTAGGTTGATATTAGGCATTGATTGGATGACTATGTATGGGGCTATTATGGATTGTGATAAGAGGGTTATCAGGTTAAGTACATGTAGTGGGTACAGCCTAGAGGTTTGTTGCGATCCTCGAGGATCTATTATGTTGAGCTACCTATATTCATTGGACGTATCACATGACGAGCTTAGTATAGTGCCTGCAGTTAGAGATATCCCAGATGTTTTTGCTGAGGTTACCGGTCTCCCGCCCTAGAGAGAGATCGAGTTTAGAAACTATCTTGATGAGAATGCTAGACCAATCACCTTACCACTAAGGCATATGGCTCCAAAAGTAAGACGCGAGTTGAATAAGCAGGTTAATGAGTTGTTGGAGAAGGGTTTATCAGAAGGAGTATTCTATGTAGGGAGCATCAATTGTTTTTGCAACCAAAGCGGATGGTTCTTTTAGAATCTGCAACAATTATAAGAGTTAAATAAGCCGACGAATAAGAATCTTTATCCCTTTCCCCACATAGATGATCTTTTTTCATCAATTATTTGGAGCTAGAGTATTTTTTTAATTGGACTTGGCTATCGGATTCCATCAGTTGCATGTAGCCGAGGATGGTATTCAGAAGGCAACATTCCATACACTTGACAGATTATATATTCATGCCCTTTGGAATAATCAATGCAACCACCTACTTTGTTGATCTAATGAGCCGAGTACTTAGGGGGTTGGTTAATAAATTCATCATGGTATTTATGGATGATATTCTAGTAAACTCGGGGAGTAAGTAGGAGCATGTATTGCATTTGGAGGAGGTACTCAAGACACTCCATGCACATAAGTTGAAGACTAAGTTTTCCAAGTGCCATTATTAGAGAGAGGAGGTATGCTTTTTGGGACACATCGTCTTAGAAAGTGGCTTAATAGTTGACCATAATAAAGTGGTAGCAGTTCAGGATTGGCATGTTTCAAAGAATGCCACGAAGGTGAGAAGCTTTCTTGGTTTAGTGGGCTAATATCGCAAGTTCATTAAGGACTTCGCAAAGCTCTCTTCCCTACTAACATGTCTTACCAAGAAGAATTTATTTTTCTCGTGGATTGTGAAGTGTGTAGATGCTTTTATCAAGTTGTAGGAGGCATTGGGTAGTATGCCAGTTTTGGCGCTACCGGATGGGATGAAGTTATTTATAATTTATACTGATTCTTATGGAACGGGGTTAGGCATGATATTGATGCAAGAAGAAAGGGTGGTGAGTTATGTGAGTAGGAAGTTAAAGACCCAGAGAGGAACTATCTTACACATGATCTTGAGTTAACAGCCATTGTATTTATGCTGAAGTCATGAAGACATTATCTTCTAGTGGAGTAGTTTAATCTATTTACGAATCAAAAATCCTTGAAGTATTTTATTCTCCCAAAAGGACTTGAACATGAGACAACAAAGGTGGATAAAGTTTTTGGCATCATATGACTTTGGTATCGCGGGCAAGGGTAATGTAGTGGCGGATGCTTTGAGTCGACATCATGCAATATTGAGTCCCTTGTTCTAGAAGTGGAGACATTTGGATTATATTTCTACCTTTGATTTTAGATCGTCATCAGATATTACCTCAGGATTACCCACAGCGTTAGATGTTTAACCTACATTGGTGTAGCATATTGAATCTAGGTAGAAGAAGGATAAGGAGCTAGTAAATATTTTGGAGAGGTTGATACAAGAGAATCGTCGAGTCAATTGAGGTGTTATGCCATTAACTCTAGAGGATGGTTACAGAGAGATAATAGATTTTGTGTTCTCTGCGGTATGGATTTGATTGATGCAGTCTTTACCGAGTCTCACCGTTCCAGGATGACCATTTATCCCGATGGTGATAAGATGTAAAGTGAGTTTTCTATAAGCCCGATATGAAGAAGTATGTGGCGGAGTATGTTGCTAGATATATGACTTGCCAATGGGTAAAGGTGAAGTGGAAGAAGCCGGGAGGACTATTGTAGATACTGGATATTCCTCAAAGGAAGCGGGTGAGCATTTCTATGGATTTTGTAGATAGTCTACCTAGGAGTAGGAGAAGAAATGAGAGCATTTGGTTCATAGTAAATCGGTTTATTAAGTGTACTCACAATCAGGAGTACTAGGATGGCATCGTCATTGACGGCTATTTATGTGAGAGAATCGTTAAGTTATATGGAGTTCCTGCTAGTATAGTTAGCAACCAGGATCCTCTTTTCATTAGTGAGTTTTGGAGGAGTCTATAGGAGGCTTTGTGGGACTGAGTTGAGCTTGACTACTTCATATCATCCACATACCGATAGATGGACAAAGAGAGTGAATCGGGTTTTGGTGGATTTGCTACGAATGTATATTTTAGACTTTGGAGGATCATTTACCATTGGTGGAGTTTACCTATGACAAAGTTAGCAATGGGATGGCACCATTTAGGACATTGTATGTGTAATGACCCATAAATTTATCAATTTGGTAAACTATATTTATTTTTAAATATTCAAATATAAGTTTTATTTTAAAACATAAGTTATGTTGTTTTGAACAAGAATGATGGTAAACTTATTTTGAATAAGTATTTAAAAAATATATATTTTGGAAAAATATCGACAAAATAAGCAGCTCTATTATTATCAGAAGTCATGCACGGAGCTGGATACATACACTTATTTATCCATTTGAGCAAGAATGTGAAATAAAATTATTTATTTTATTTTTAGGAAATAAAATGTATTTATGGCACCATCAATAAAGACATCATACTAATAATTGATTTATGAATTTAAATTGAGATTTAATGATTTAATAATTATTATAATTAATTAAATAATTATTTTAAATGATAATAAATCATTTATAATAGTTTTATAAAGATATATATTTGACTAGAAATTATAAGGAAAATTGATATCACTTTATCGATATAGCGGCACTTTTTTGTAAACAATTATTTAATATTAATTTCTATGGTTTTGTAAATCAAATGTGATCATTTTATTTAGTTAAAAATGATAAGAAATTAGTTTTCAAATTTTTGTTTACATTATATGTAAACTAATTTGTAAGTGAAAATATGACTGGGAATCGACTTCTCGATTTTCAACGATTTAACTAACGAAAGTTGTTCAAAGTTGTTGTAACCTTACTTATATGTCTTGTGCACATATATAATATGCACATGCGTACCCTAAAAATACATGAACGTATATGTATGTATGTATGTATATATGTATTTATATATACACACACACATACAAATATACATATACACTTATATTTATATGTATATTGTATAAAAGATCTAAGATATTTTACCAAAGTCAATGGCAAACTTC
This sequence comes from Allium cepa, assembly GCA_030765085.1. Taxonomy (NCBI): domain Eukaryota; kingdom Viridiplantae; phylum Streptophyta; class Magnoliopsida; order Asparagales; family Amaryllidaceae; genus Allium; species Allium cepa. Next base: position 451,903,101 of record CM060931.1, read on the forward strand.
ATCCCACCTTACACACACATGGGGGCACATAGAGGGGGTGATGAAGTGATGGATGGGGGGATGGGATCATGGCTAGAGGTAATGGGAAGTGGTGCATGATGATGTTGGGAGATATTTTCCACTTTGCTTAAGGACTAACCTTGAAATTCCAGTAAATACCCACCTACATTCACATATTCATTCATATAATTCTCTTCTTCTTCTCCTCTTCTTGAAGCTCACTAGTGGCTTTTAGCTCATAGAAAAAAATGTACTAATGCTATGGTAAAATATTCCAAAATAAGGTAAAATACATACATAAATGCATACACACACCCTCCCCCTTGTCAATCGACCTCCAAAACAAAGTCAAACACCTCATCTCCACCTTCCAAACTCACGACAACCACCTCTTACCATCCAAGGCCGAGCCCAACTCCACTTGCAAGCTTAGGCCGTGGCTATTCATAGGTCCAAGGCTTGATTCCATAGGCTTTGATTCGATCGTAGTGGAATTATAACGAATTTTTGTAAAGTTAGAAAGCAATGAAGGTGAGAAACCCTATTTATATTATGATATACTAAATGATGTATATGTTTGGTTATGACTGGTTGTAATGATTGTGAACCATGTTTGGATATGATAATATGTTTGTTTGGATGTGTAAACAATTCACGTTTAATACACATCTAATATCACAAAGGAAATCGCTTTCCTATAATAAATGAAATAGTATATATGAAATTGTTAAACCTTTTTAAAATAGTTTAAAATAATTTAGAAATATTTTATAAAAATTTAAAAGTTTTCCGACAAAGTTTGGAAAGAATATGAAAATTTAGTTAAAATAGGCGCATTGCGTAAGAGTAGTCGTGATTTCTCGCCGTGGAAAGTTAAATCCATTTATACAATGGATTCAAAGTTGGAAGGTTTTGGAATACGAATTTTTTGAACTCTTATAATCATAGTTTCCAAACAAATGAAAAGGATTGAGATTTCATTTAGAAGATTTTGAAATTTGAGCATATCAAGTTTTCAAAATAGTGGCGATTCCGTAGTTCGGAAACCAAAGCGATAAATTCGTTAAAATTGATATTTTTCATTATTTAAAATATTAAATAAGTTCTATGAATATTTTAAAATCTTTTGGAATAGATTTTATTTATAAAAATGGATTTCTAAATAATAGGAAATTTGTTTTGAGCAAATCAGCCTTAAGAGCACCATTTGCATCACTTTTTTCAGCGGTTTATAATAACTTTTGAAATATGGAAAGTATTCTTTCCAAATCTTTTGTTAATGTTTTCAAATAAATAATTAAGTATTTTAAAGGTTATTTTGATGTTTTATAATTTATTTTAAAGAGTTTAAATAAATGATTTAAAGAACGGCTGTTATAATTAAGTGATTAATCTTGGCTCTAAAAGCCGAGGAGTAGAATGGATTTTTCTATTTGTGAGATCTGGATGTGAGGTGGTTAAACTAAGGAGATGATCAGGAGCAACCAATGCTCTGGCTCACTTGGTCTCTTTTTAGGGCGATGAATAGATAAGGTCGAAATGCCGAAAATGAGACTAGTATAAAAGATTCAATTTTCCAGATTTAAATAACTAGGATGGTATAGAAATAATATTCTTATACTTGGTATTAAATTTCAAGAAGGGAACCCGTACTATCCGTGTGAATTTAAAAGGTGATTTCACGGTTATTCAAAGGATAGTAATGGCTGAATACAAAAACTGATGTTGAGTAGAATTGGTATAATTTCTATCGACCTTTTTTAGTCAATAATGCTTTCCAATATGATTTATGAAAATAATTTGGTATTTCCAAGGTTAAAGAGAGGTTTAATGATTTTGTATATATTGGAAAGAAATGTTTAAAAGATATATATCTCTAGAAGATATTTTTTTGATAAAGAGAAAGAAATAAATCAAATGATAAGCACCTATTTTAACATCCTTTTATAATGATTGGTTCAAATGAATCGGGGTCGGATTTGAGCGATTTCTATTCGAATACCACTTTGAACCAATATGCGCATTTGAAGGTGAAGACATGAAATGGTAATAAATGGAATGAAGGGCTATTGTCACTGAACCTCAGGGGAAATTTCCCATACCATTTATGGGTGGCGGTGATATCTTCATTTGATCTTCGATGCAAAGGATGCTTGGTTGTAATCCTAGGGTGACTCCCGAAAGGATGTAGTAGGAGTGTTCCTTTGGTTTGTTCTATTCCAAGACAACTTTTATGGATAAATGTCTGACATTGCATTTCTAAAATGCATGTACATTGATTTTATCTATGTGGTAGTGTAGGAGGTAACTCTTCTATTCTTAACACCCTTCTCTCAGACATACAAGCTCAGAGGTTGTACATTTATGGAAATCAATAGTGTGTACATACACTTATTTTGAATAAGTATTTACAAAAATATATACTTTGGAGAAATATCGATAAAATGGTCGAAAGCCATTTTATCAATAAACATCTCTATAATTATCATAAGTCATAGACGAAGCTGGGTACATACACTTATTTACCCGTTTGTATAAAAAAATTCAATAAAATTATTTATTTTATTTTTGGTACATGAAATGTATTTATGACAATTTATGACATCAGCATAATGACATGATCATATTTAATAATTGATTTATGAATTTAAATTGAGATTCAATGATTTAATAATTATTTTAATTATTCAAATAATTGTTTTTAAATGATAATAATTATTTTTAATTAGTAATGAAAAGATAATAAATCATTTATAATAGTTTTACAAGGATATATTTTTGACTAGAAATTATAATAAAAATTGATATCGCTTTATCGATATAACAACACTTTTGTAAACAATTGCTTAATATTAATTTCTATGGTTTTATAAATCAAATTTGATCATTTTAATTAGTTAAAAATGATACAAAATTAGTTTCAAATTTCTTTTACATACACATGTAAATTAATTTATAAGTGAAAATGTGACCAGGAATCGGCTTCCCGATTTTCAACGGTTTAACGAACGAAAGTTGTTCAAAGTTGTTGCAATCTTGCTTATATGTCTTGTGCATATATATAATATACACATGCAGACCCAAACATATACATGAATACATATATACATACAAATATACATACATACATACATACATATATATATATATATCACAAAAGATTCAAGACATTTTACCAAAGTCAAAGGCAAACATCACCTCGTCTTACACATACATCGGGGCACATAGAGGGGTTGGTGGAGTGATGGATGGGAGGGAGAAGTTATGGCAGGAGTTAATGGGAAGGGGTGCATGATGACGTTGGGAGATATTTTCCACTTTTCTAAAGGATTAGCCTTGAAATTCCTATTGATACCCACCTACATTCACACATTCATTCATACAATTCTCTTCATCTTCTTCCTCTTCTTAAAGCTCATTAATGGTTTCTAGTTTATAGAAAAAAATGCAGTAAAGCTATGGAAAAATATTTCAAAACAAAGTAAAATATATACACATGTATATACCATGTCAATCCACCTCCAAAACTAAGTCAAACACCTTCTCACCACCTTCCAAACTCATGACCACCACCTCCACTTGCAAGCTTAGGCCATGGCTAGTCAAAGGCCCAAGGTTCGATTCCATAGGCTTTGATTCGATCGTAGTGGAGATATAGCGAATTTTTTGTAAAGTTAGAAACAAATGAAGGTGAGGAACTCTATTTATATCATGATATATTAGATGATGTGTATATTTTGCTATGCCTGGATGTAGTGATTGTGAACCATGTATGATAATATATTTGTTTGGATGTGTAAACAATTCACGTTTAATACACATAGAATATCACAAAGGAAACCACTTTCCTTCAATAAATGAAATAGTGTATATGAGATTGTCAAACCACTTTAAAGTGGTTTAAAATGATTTAGAAATGTTTTATAACATTTAAAAGTGTTTCAAAAAAGTTTGGAAAGAATATCAAAATTTAGTTAAAGTAGGCATGTCGCGTAACGGTAGTTTGCGATTTCGCGCTGTGGAAAGTTAAATACATTTTTATGATGGATTCAAAGTCGGAATTCTTGTAATACAAATTTTCTGAACTCTTATAACCATAGTTTTCAAACGAAAGAAAAAGATCAATGTTTCGTTTAGTCGATTTTGAAATATGATCAAATTAAATTTGCAAAATAGTTGTGGTTTGGCGGTTCAAAAATCAAAGCTACAAATTTATTAAAATTTATGTTTTCAATTCTTTAAAAATGTGGAATAAATTCTATAAATATTTTAAATGTTTTGAAAGAGATTTGAGTTATAGAAATGGATTTCTAAATAATAGAAAAGTTGTTTTGATCAAATATGCCTTAAAAGCACTATTTAGAGCGCTTTTTGTAGCGATTGATAATAACTTTTGAAATATGACTTTAAATATAAGTATTCTTTCCTAAATATTTTATAAATGCTTTCAAACAAATAATTAATTATTTTAAAAATAATTTGGAGGTTTTATAATTCATTTTAAAGAGTTTAAGTAAATGATTTAAAGAAAAGCTATTATAATTAAGTGATTCAATCTTGGCTCTAAAAGCCGATGAGTTGACTGAATTTTCTATTCGTGAGATCCAGATATGAGGTGATTAAACTAAGGAGATGTTAAAGAGAAACCAGTGCCCCGACTCACTTTTCCTCATTTTCGGGCGACAAATAGATACGGTTGAAATGTTGAAAACAAGTCGAATGTAATAGATTCAATTTTCTAAATTTAAATAACTTGGATTGTATAGAAATAATGTTATTATACTTGGTATTAAATTTTGAGGAGGGAACCCGTACTATCCGTATGAATTTAAAAGGTAATTTCACCATTATTCGACGGATAATAAAGGTTGCACACAGAAATTGATGTTGAGTAGAATTAGTATAATTTCTATCGGCCTTTTTTAATCAATAATATTTTCCAATATGACTTATGAAAATAATTTGGTATTTCTAAGGTTAAAGAGAGGTTTAGTGGTTCTGTATATACCAGACCGAAATGTTAAAAAGATATATATCTCAAGAAAATATTTTTTGATAAAGAGAAAAAATAAATCAAATGATAAGCACCTATTTACTTAACATCTTTTTATAGATGATTGGTTCGAAGGAACCGGGGTCGAGTTCGGGTGATTTCTATTTAAAAACCACTTCAAACCAATTTGCGCGTTCGAAGGTGAAGATAAGAAATGATAATAAATGGAATGAAGGGCTATTGTCACTAACCCTTGAGGGAAATTTCCATATCATTTATAGTTGGCAGTATTATCTTCATTTGATTTTTGATGCAAGGGCTGCTCGCTACTAATCCTTGGGTGATTCCCAACAAAATGTAGTAGGATAGTTTCTTTAATTTTTCCCCTTCCTGAAAAAATTGTATGGGTAAATGTCTGACACTACATTTCTAAAATGCACATACATTTCTTTTACAAACATACATCTATTTGGTGGCATATAAGGTAATTGTCCTATACCTAACACCCTTCTCTAAGACGTACGAGCTCAGTGATCGTACATTTATTGAAATCAATAGTGTGTGATGAAATTGGCAATGTGGCATTCAAATTGGATTATGCTAAATCGTTGCCTTGGGCCTTATCATCGAAAATGGCTTAAACGGGGCATGCCGTATAGCTATGTGGTTCACAACCATTAGTTTATAGTCATCACCTTTCTGGGTTACCCTCTATATATCAGGTATGTTGTGTATGCTAAGAGAGCTATCAGATAGGTTGGGAATGACCGAGGTGATGTCATATTTGGTTTTATTTGCCACCAGATGCGGGTAGGTGGGTCTTGCCAGGCATAGAAATTTCAAAGGTGTTAATCCTTGGTACATCCCTCTAGAGATGTACTGCATGTCGGTAGTTCCTTAACTATCATTGTATGGAAATCCATTCTCCAATAAGTGCTTTCGAACTTTATTGTAGAGCCTAAAATGCTGGAATTTAATAATGTAACAATTTCAACTAAGATTATATATGTTTACTTGAAAAGTATTTTTTAAAAATGTCATTGCAATAATATTAGATTTTACGTAGCAAAATGATTTTGGTTATCATAAGAAAAAGACCCGTTCTGTGTTTATGTGTGGCTTGGTCTTATGAGATATCTTTTGTTTTCAAATATCCGTGTTTTGAGTTTCTCACACTATTCCAATGACTGACCCAGAGTTTATTTTCTTTTCCCTTAAACTCAGGGTGCCCTATTTTTTTAGGCCACCAAGTATTTAGGTTTAACTTGGAGGATTGTGATGAAGCTTGAAGTTTGGAGCTAACGATGTTCATGTAGATAGTTCTCCCATTCCCTTTCCACTGCATTAGTTTATTGATTGTATTCAGCATATATATGGATAGAGATTTATAACGTTCCAGGTTGATTTACAGATAGACTCTGATAAATGTATTTAAAACTTCCTCTATAAAGATATATATTGAAATCATATATGATATTTCACTCGTATAAAATTCTATTTTGTCTTTATTTTTTTACTCTATTATAATCAGCATCTCTGACACTTGGATTTGCGGCACGTGAATACCGAGGATCTATTAGTATCGATTTTCGAGGGTCAAGGAGGCGAGTCGTCACAATATGGTACACTTTGAAAATCATCGTCGTATTGGTGGGATAAGATAGATAGGATTATTCTGGACCCGACGTGGTGAGAGAGACATTAGAAAAGGTGGATTTGATCCATAGAAGAATGAAGACTGCTCAAGACAAACATAAATCTTATGCTGACAGGAGAAATATGGAGTTAGAGTTCGTAGTGGGAGACATGGTATTCTTGAAAGTTTCACCCTTTAGACATGTAATGAGATTTGGTAGTTTAGGAAGCTAGCACCGAGATTTGCAATGCCCTTCCCAATAGCAGCTAGAGTATGGAAGTTGACATATAGAGTAGATCTTCCAAATAAGTTGGTGGGAGTCCATGACATCTTCTATGTGTCACACTTACTTACATGATATAGCTAGCAAACTCAAGCCGAGTCAGTTAGAGGAGGTTGAGGTTGAGTGAAATTCACTTGTTCGTCGTGCACCCATTTGTATTTTAAAGCATGGTACTAAGCTACTCCATAATAAGGAGATTAGACTTGTTAATGTCCAATGGGAAGACGATCCAGTAAAGAGTACATAAGTGCCAGAGGAGAAGATCCGCGCTACCCACCCACAAATCTTTTTTGGTACGTTTAGGATTTAATCCTTTAGTGTATATCTCTTATATATAGGACCTAAGCAATATAATCCATTTAGGCAGAGGACATTGGATGTTAGGAATAGTTATGAACATGTCAGTAGGATGTGTTATGGATGCTAATGGATGTATTGTTCATATGGTGTTCTTTTACACGTTAGGACAGCATATCCTTTAGATACACACACACACACACTCTTATATCTAATTGCTTGTTATTTCTTATTCTTGGATGCTAGTGGATGTTAAGCATGTGGATGTTGCATATGTTTGGATGACTGTGTATTTATATAGAATTATTTGTATATCATTTAGTATGTTGGATACATTTGGATGCATAGCATGAGCATTTTGTACAAAAGCAGGTCGACTGAATCAATAGACTAACTACACTTTTACATTTGCATAGGTTCATGTGCATTTCATGTTGCATTAGAAATTTTTTCTTTTAAGAACTATGATTGCATATGGATGATGGATGAGTGATGGATGGTACTGATTGCTTGCTGTGTGTGAGTTACATCCTTTCTTGGAGATTTTGAGGACGAAATCCTTTTAAGAGGGGAGAATTTAACACCCTGGACGTATGATTTAACTAGACTTAAAATGGAAATTTATTAAGAAGAGTAAAATTAATCAAAATAAAAGCGTAAAAGTAATTTTTCACGAATGTTCGAATTTGGCTATGAAACTTGCACCATTGTGTTCGTAGTAATTTTCTAGACGATTTCCATATATAACAATTTGTAATCCAAGTTAGTATGAGAGAGTTATGAATGTTAGAAGGAGTTTGAAATTTAAATCTTAAAAATTAAAAATTAAAAAAGCCTTGGGTCAACCCAAGCATAGGCTACGCCGACCGATGACTGTTGACCCAGACCCAGAGGCGGTTGACCAAACATGATGTTACATTATAAGTTATTCATTTCCAGAGACGATGATTGAACAAAGGAGACTGCTTAATTGGGAATGAAAAGAATAATGGGTGAACCACATTTTTCCCTAAGCTAATCTAATGGCCCTAAATATAACCCTGCCCCTATAAATTAGCCTCTAATGAAACCCTAATTCTCTTGTTGAAGCTTACAGTAAAGAAACTCTATCAAATTTCCTTCTTGAAACCTTAATTTTCTCAAAAGAAAAACAAAAATCAAACCTAATAAATCTAAGAGCAAGTGAAAATAATCAAAAGAGGGTTAAGGTGATCTAGGAAGGGAGCTATTGATTAGAGGCCAAATTCTCAAGTGCTAGAGCTTAGACTAGAGTTGAGTGGAAATGTTTTTGATAATTTGGCTAGTGTAATTAAATTTAAACTATTGTTATTGAACTAGGATGTTGGAACCCTAATTGGATATGTTAGAACCCTAGAATTGAACTTTTTAACTTAAATTTAAAATTGTCTAAACACTAATTTGATCCCTAAAACCCTAGAAGTCAATATAGAGTAACTAGAAATCTAATTAGTTAAATAGAACACTTGTTTGATGTCAAATTTATAATTTAAAATCACAAACCTTAGAATCGATTGAAATTGGGAAATTAAACTGGCTATTAGTAGAGATCAGGGCTAAATGAAATTATTAATCGACATTGTTTAAATAATAATTAATCGATAGAAGAAAGAAAAAACCCTGAAATTTGCACGCTAACTATCGATCTAGATTGATGGGGGTCAACCGGTAGTGGTTGATCTGGGATATCTTTGTTCGACCGGTCGAAAGAAAATTTGCAAATCTTGAACCTCGGCCTAAGGCCTAGGTTTACAATAAAATTTACATAATTTCATATAAAAATATGTAATGGAAAATTGATTATTTGATCCTATTTTTGAGCTAAGTGAACATGCTAGGAATGATAGGGCCATAAATCCCTTATCAAGAGATTGTAGGGCTGTAAATCACCTATCAAAGGACATTAGATCATTGCGGTTTGGATAATAGTTAAACACCAAAATAGAAGTTGAGAGTTGGCTAGATAATAAATTTAGGAGATACTTAGGGGGTTATTCTGTTATGGTTGCATGTAGCACTTACAGAGATACCAAGTGGGTGAGCCCGGTCCTAACGGGAGTTCTTATACACACGATACTTGTATTACATGGTACATATGGATGCTGAAGCAGGACGATAAGAGGGTGCAATAAGAGATGACATTTGGAACTATGCTTAAGTGGTAATACGATGAGTTGCATTATTAGGTTGCGATACGAGTTTTCATTTTGGGGTTCTTCTCTTGAGCATAGTAATGATAGATAATTTGGATAGTTTAAAGGACATTGGCCGATCTTAGTGTGAGGTTCGATTTGTAGTTCGACCCATAGTGTTAGATAAGAATCCTTAGGTATTAGACCTTTGGTGTTCCCGAACATTTGTTACATACCCTACATCACTTAGAGTAGCTTTGAAGTTAATTACACATAATCATTACTTGTTAAAATTGTTCTCATTCACCAGACTTAATGTCTGACCCATTCTTTTTCATCTTTTTACCCTCCACGAGTGGACATGGCAGCAGGTGACTGGCCCATTCTTGATACTTGGAGAGCCATGCTTAATTTAGAGACTGCTTTTATTCCATTTCACTCTCCATGTATTATTCTATCATATCACTAAAACTTATTTCTTGTATCAGACTTTAAGGGATATTTTACTATGTTCTCTGTCTTGGATCACGTGCTGATATATTCTAAGACCATGATTTGATATTTTTCGAGATTGATATATTTTTGTGATATATATATATATATATTATATGTTTTAATTCTTCCACTATGATACGCATTTGATAGTTCGATTATCTCTTTCGTTGTGATACACATATGATATTATAATTATTTTTGCTTTGGCACATATTAGATAGTTAGTTATCATAGATTATATCTGTTTTTCTTAGTCTCTGAGATATTAAATTTTTTATAATCCCAACGATCGGTATTCTCGATGCGATGGTTTTTGGGGCAATCGAGAGGTGTGCATTGCCACAACAAGCTAACGGGTGACGATTGTCCGAAGGAGCATGTTGTTAGAGCTTGGATCCAAGGCGAGTGAGAACAATTTTAATATGTTGATTATTTACAATTAATTTTAACCTATTCTTTCTAATCTACGATGTTTGAAAGTAAATCATGATCTGTTAACCCTAATTGAGACCTAAATCTAAATTAGAAACTAAACTTGGTGTATAAATTTGATTTTTACCCCAGCTAAACCCTTTTGTTATTGAATCTAAACTTTTGATTTTCTAAACAAGGATTACACAAGTGTAATTAAATTTGTATAAATTTATGAACTGGAAATATAGATTAGTCACTTTTTAGGGTTCACTGTATAATGCAGTATTTGAGAAATTAAAAAAACTTACAATCTCATAATCGAGATTTAAAAACCTTAAATTTTAATACGCAGCCAGTCCACCATTCACTCTAAGCGGTCGATTGTATGCGCTTGACCGATATAGTGTAGCGATCGACCAGTTGAGGCCTGAAATGCAGAATTTGAACCTCGACCTATGGCCCAATTTGCTAATAAAAATGATTAATTATATGTATAAGTGTATTATATACATATTTATGGATGTTAGAGCCAGTGTGGAAGCTAGTTCACAATGATATTTCGCTAGGATGTTGCAGAAATGGGTAAATGTACTTTACCCAATAGGGGTCGATAATTCGACTAGGGGCGATTCTATCACAAATGGCACTCACGGAAGGTTCTACGGTGGATTCACAACAATGCCTAATGGCTGATGAAGTATGTGGGCTTTGCATAATGAGGCTGCTTGGAATTCTCCATTCGAACGCGGCATGATACTATGTTGTTGATGAATCCTGACACATGCAATAAGTGCCATGTATTATGGTCAAGAGGTGGATACGGATGCAGACGATCAGACATTCAAATGAGTCAGCATTGCAGGCTCCTCCTCGATGCGTAGTTGGATTATGTGTTGTAATGGCTCGTTTTTCAATACCCTTTGAATCGACAATGAACCACACATATCCAACTCAAATTGCACGAATAAGCAGATCATTAAGGGTAGAAAGAAAATAAAGACAGAACAGAATCTCACATAAACGGAATAACATATATTATTTCAATAACAATCTTTATGGCGGAAAATTTTAAAATACAATATGAGAGTTTAACCAAGATTTATCCTGGACAGTTATAATCCTGCCCTTACAAATGTTGACAAACAACAAACAAAAACAAACAAACAACATCGGATAATTGAATATGTCTACGTAGATGAATATCTCCTGCTCTCCTCTGGAAACTCCAACCATCTTCAACTTAACCTAAAACTACTCGGATTTGAATATTAAAAATACCTAGATCAGGCTTGATAAACCAGCGTGAGAAAACTCAATAATAAATGGCAGTGTCATATATCAGCCTTTGAATGAAATCCTTTGAAAATAAAGAGTATAACATAAGACCACGTCCGCACGTAAACACGGAGAGATTTTAACCTTATGATAACTAAAACACTTTTATATATCAAAACATTTGATATTATTTCTAATGACATCTCTTTGAAAACATTTACAAATAAACTAATTAATCTTAGCCAAAATTGTTACCATTATTAAATTTCAACGTACTAAGCTCTATAAACAAACAGTAAATTCTTACTGGAGAATGGATTTCCAAACAAATGACCAAGTGCAGGGCCTACCTTCTAATGGGTACACCTCTAAATGGATGTTCCGGGGCACAGAACATATGCCCTCTACCAACACAAGACCGACCTACATCTTTAACTAGATAGTACCAAATATGTCATCCCCTAGTCGTTACTGACCTTTAACTGAGCGCGCTCTAGCATACAAACCACATTAATTTACATCCCGAACGTTACAGCGAAAAGAAATATATCTAGAAGGGGATGATCATAACCTAATTGGGAATGACCCACTTAGCCTTGCTGCATCTAACCCTGTTTTGGTCATTTTCGGTTGATGAGGCTCGAGGCAACGATTACCTTTTCACATAACACATCTTCTTTCACTTTGAATGACACACTACCATTCCTTTGATTACTATTTGACACCCACAACATACAACCTCTGAGCTCGCATGTCTCAGAGAAGGGAGTTAGGCTAAGAGAAGTTGCTTTCTCCGCGACCAAGCAGATGTACATTTGTAAATGTCAAACATTGTGTCTTAGAAATTCCATGTCAGACATTCGTCTGTACAAGTTCGTTCTAGGACTGAACGAAACCGAATGAACTTTCCTCGGCTATTACTAGGCGAGAATCCCTTGTGGTTTTGAGGGTTTTCATAACAAAGAGACCGCCGCTACAATATAGTGAAACGTGAGTTTATCCCCAATTAATTAACAAGTAGTCCCTCGTTATTATTCGCCTCAATATCTCTGTCTTCAAACATCTTCAATCTTCGAACATGTAAATTGGTTCAAAGTGGTTTTCGAATAGGAATCACCCAAATCCGACTTTGGTTCCTTCGAAGCCAATCATCGTTTTAAAAGATTTTAAGTTCATATGTAGATATCAATCATCAATCAATTACTTCATCTTTTATTTAAAACAAATATCTTTCTTAGATATATTCTTTTCAATTTATTCCATTTTCTTTTCAAGAGTATATGGCATCATTAAGCCTCATTTATCAAATCATTTGGTTTATTTAAACCATTCTTAGATCTTGGAATAATTCCAAATCATTTTCTCTTTTACTTAAGGAAAAACCTTTCCAAATCATACTTTCAATCTTAATCAAAGATTTCTTATATTCATATTATAACTTTTAACTTATGGAAATATTCCCAAATCATTCATTAAATCTTAATCAAAGATTACTTTCTTAACTTCAAATCATATTCTTGCAAATCGAATTTTTTTATAACAGAGTACTACTGCTACTTTAAATATGGTAAATTTCACCTCCAGGGACTAGTCACAAGTAATCCTATATCATGAAGATCTTTGTCATCAATGATCATTGTCTTCAATATATTTTATTTCAAAAATTAATTTGAAGTGATTTTTGGATAGGAATCGCCCAAATTCGATTCCAGTTTTTGGATAGGAATCACCCAAATTTGGTCCCGGTTCCTTCATGCTAATCATTGATAAAAATATGTTAGGTGGTTAATTAACATTCAAAGAATTTATTTCTTTTCTTTTTATCGTGGAAAAACTTAAATACGATCTTTTAGAGCTCTAGGCTTTCCTTTCGATCTATTCCACCCTCAGCCTAAAAAGAGAAAACATATGCCATATAAGTTCAGGGCACTGGTTGCTTCATCCCTAACCTTAGTTAAACACCTTATTTTATCTTTTCAGATCTCACAGGCAGGAGAAATGTACTAGTCATTTCCGCATACTCAGTTTGTTAATACATTCAACATTCTTTACTTTTTGCTTAAGTGTTACAAACAATTTCTCTTAACCATGCCTTAAAACTCTCATTAACACTTACAAATCATCTTTAAATTACATAATTATTCTTTTAAAATCATTCACAAAAGAATTGGGAAAAAAATTTACGTTTAAACTTTCTTTTAAAAGGCCATAGAAATGGCAGCAGAAAAGTGCTGTGGAAAATGCTTGGTAAGCTTATTTGATTTAAACTACTTTTTAATATTTGAAAACTCATATTTTCCATTCCAAATCTCTTTTAAACCATTTTAATAAATTTATCAAATTTATTCCATATTTTTAATCGTTTAGAAATATCTTAAAGAAATCCCTTTTCGGATTCCGAACTGCAAAACCTCGATGTTTTTATAATACTGTTTTGGACATATTTCAAACTCTTCTCAATGAAATCTTGATTTTCTTTCTTTTTTGGAAAACTATTATCATTATGGACCAAAGAATTTTATTTCGAAGAGAACTGACGTAGAAATCATTCTCTACGTTAATTTGAAGTTACGGGTCGAAATTTACGAACTGCCGCTACACGACGAGCTCGATTTTGACCAATTTGTGAATTGCTTCGGAACTTGTCCAAAACACTTCAAATTTGTTTTAAACCATACTTAAACTATTTTAAGTTATTTAAATCAATATTTTCATCATTTCAAACTCATTTTTCATTTCATTTCATATTATAATATTATATTACTATAATATCATTTTCAATCTTTTAAGACACTTTGAAATCATTAAGAGGCTAAATAATTTCCATACACACATTTATATAGATTTAATTTCCATTGAATTAACTATACTTACTAACCATTTTTTTATCACTTACCAATCCAAGTTATCATCCATTTAGCAAACATATAATCAACCAATTTGCAACCAAGTTATCATCCAATATCAACCAATATTCGACATATTAATTTCTAATTTAACATGTGTATTATCAACTTAAGTTTTATTGAAATAAAACTAAGATTTGAGTGCTCACCTTTAACCAAATTGTTCACTTCCTACTAACATCCATATCATCCGACACTTCATTATTGTATTCAACTTCAACCAACTTTGAAAAATTCGGTAGAACTTCCGCAGCACTATGAATTTGCTCCTAGCTCCGTGGAGTGAAATCGACGGCACTTCCTTCTATTTTTCTAGCTGCGGAGCTTTCCAACTTGCTTCCTTCTTCTTGATGTGCTCGGTCTCCCCTTTATGTTTCCCTTCCTCCATCATTTCTTCTCTTCTTAGATGCTAAACCATCTTTTAGTGGTATTCTAAGGTCTTTGGTAAAGTTTGGTGGTGTTTTGACTTTGTTTGATATGGTTTTGAAAAAGTTAGTAAGGAAAAGAGAGAAGAAGAAGCCATTAAAGAAGTGGAAAAAAGCTTGAAAAAGGAAGAAGAATAAGTGGAAAAAAATGAGAAAGTGGATGCCTATTTATGGAAAAAGTTTTGGATTAAAATAATATTTTGTAAAAAAATCAAAATACCCTTTACTTACTTTTTAAGCAATCTTATTTTTTCAACACTTAACATCACATTTCAAATCATTATTTTATGTCATTTTCACTTAAGTATTAAGTATAGAATATAATAATTATGTATGGTTTGATTTGATGTTTACGTTTTGCTTTGAAACAACATGTTTGTCGTTTTGTTCTTACTTTTTCTTAATTATATTCTAAAATTTTCTAAGTATGTTTAGTAAAAGTAAACTTGATTAGTGAATTAATTAATACTTAGACTATTTGAATATATTTCCTATATAAGAAAATAAAGGACAACTTTTAACTGACAAAACGTTGATTTTCGACAAAATATTTTTATAGTCACATTTTGATATTTTAGTTAAACTATTTATTTATGTAAAACAAATTTAAAAATAAATTTGTATAGTTTTATTTAATAATATAAACACTCATAAATAAATTAAAATAATTTGTTTAACCATTAAAACTTACTTTTCAAAAATCAACATTTTGTCACATTTGTCGTTTTAGGTAAATGCGACTATTTTTGTGTATAATTCTCTTTCCAAATCCTATCTAATATTATTTGAATCATATAACCTTACATATATTACAATAAAAATCACTTTAAACAGTATATTTTAAAATGGTCAAATTCTAGGTCGTTACATTCTCCCATACTTAAAAGAATTCCGTCCTTGAAATTACCCAAACAAAAGTTTGCCCAAAACATTTATCTTTAAAATTAATTCCATATAATATACACAGATCATCCGTATGAATATCTTATTCGATCTCCTATTCGAATAAACAACTTTATTTTCAAACTAGTATCGATCCCCGATCCTTTAGTGCGGACTCTGATTAGGCTCTTTGTTCAGAAACATTTGCTTTCCTTGCATAGTGCTCAGCTATGATAGAAAACTCAAGTATCTAACCACAAACCCACATCAATGTTCATCGTCAAGAAACGAGTGATAAATCTTTTTTCGGACTGGTGTAAGCACCTCAAAAGTTCCAAACTTGAATATTAGATCAAAATTTGTATGTTGAGATGATCTACATATAATATATATATATTTATTAACCCTCAAAAACTCTCATAAAAACTTCGTCTTAAGTTCAGACATTTTATAAAGGTGCTTTTTTATATAATCTCTTTAATTATTTATTTTCAAACATTTTTAACTAAAGGAAAATATTCTAAAGAAACCATTTTTCACTCAAAAGATAATTTATTTTTATAGAAATAATTTCCCACAATATTTCAACTCAGTATATTTCCTTTAACACTAATATTATTAATGAATCATTTCATAAAACTATTACTTAAGTTTATTACATCTTATAATTTATGTAAATCAATCACATTTTAAAGACTTAAGTTTCTTAATTAATGATGGAATTCATTGATAAAATGTTTTCTAGGTTATAATTAACTTTTTAAAGAGTGTTATTATTACTTTTCTAGCTTTGAAAACAAATTCTAAATTACTAATAATAAATACTCTATTCTTAGATCTTTTATTTATAAATCATTTTTATAAGTTATGTTTATCCAATTTCATATACTCAAAGTAGTTCACAATCTTTTATCAAAAGTTTTCATAAATTTTTTTAGCTCCGAGTTATGTTTGATTCGGAAATTTTTGACTATCCTAAGTCGTTGGAAAATCCGCTTTACTTTAGCAATTACGATCCAAGTTTATCTTTAGTTTAAACACTTGTATAAAGATTACTAATCAATTTATCAACTAATGGTTCATATTATTTCTTTTACTTAATAAAATTATATAGATCGAGTAACTCCAAAATAATGTCAAGGAACTGGGTATTACCAATAGTATCATATATCCCCTTAACAATAAGAGTAATACTTAAGAGAAAAGCTTACCATCTGAACACATCTCCTGCCCATTTTTAGTTTATTTTTGAGCCAATCAAATTAATTATCATAAAATACGTCTTTTTATTTGAAATAATACCATTATCAAAATCCTTTAAAGATTACTTTTGTTTGTAAAACCTATCTTATAAATTCATTTTATCTTATATTAATTAACTTCATTTAAATTTCCATAAATCTTTAAATTACTCGAATTTAAATTCTTATTCCTTTTATAACAAACATATAATCAACCAATTTGCAACAAAATTATCATCCAATATCAACCTATATTCAACATATTAATCTCTAATTTAACATGTGTATTATCAACTTAAGTTTTATTAAAATAAAACTAAGATTTGAGTACTCACCTTTTACCAAATTGTTCATTTCCTACCAACATTCATATCACCCAACAGTTCACTATTGTATTCAACTTAAACCAACTTTGAAAAATTCCATAGAGCTTCCGCAGCACTTTGAATTTACTCCTAGCTCCGTGGAATGAAATTGGCAGCATTCCTTCTCTTTTTTCTAGCTCCAAAGCTTTCCAACTTGCTTCCTTCTTCTTTATGTGCTCGGATTCCCCTTGATCTTCCCATTCCTCCACCATTTCTTCTCCTCTTAGATGTTAAAACATCTTTTAATGGTATTCTAAAGTCTTTGGTAAAGTTTGGTGGTGTTTTGACTTTGTTTGGTATGGTTTTGAAAAAGTTAGTAAGGAAAAGAGAGAAGAAGAAGCCATTAAAGAAGTGGAAAAAAGCTTGAAAAAGGAAGAAGAATAAGTGGAAAAAAATGAGAAAGTGGATGCTTATTTATGGAAAAAGTTTTGGATTAAAATAATATTTTGTAAAAAAATCAAAATACCCTTTACTTACTTTTTAAGCAATCTTATTTTTTCAACACTTAACATCACATTTTAAATCATTATTTTATGTCAGTTTCACTTAAGTATTAAGTATAGAATATAATAATTATGTATGGTTTGATTTGATGTTTACCTTTTGCTTTGAAACAACATGTTTGTCTTTTTGTGCTTACTTTTTCTTAATTATATTCTAAAATTTTCTAAGTATGTTTAGTAAAAGTAAACTTGATTAGTGAATTAACTAATTCTTAGACTATTTGAATATATTTCCTATATAAGAAAATAAAGGACAACTTTTAACTGACAAAACGTTGATTTTCGACAAAATACTTTTACAGTCACATTTTGACGTTTTGGTTAAACTATTTATTTATGTAAACCAAATTTAAAAATAAATTTGTATATTGTTATTTAATAATATAAACACTCATAAATAAATTAAAATAATTTATTTAACCATTAAAACTTACTTTTCAAAAATCAACATTTTCTCACATTTGTCGTTATAGGTAAATGCGACTATTTTTGTGTATAATTCTCTTTCCAAATCCTATCTAATATTATTTGAATCATATAACCTTACATATTTTACATTAAAAATCACTTTAAATAGTATATTTTAAAATGGTCAAATTCTAGGTCGTTACATTCTCCGCTATATAAAAGAATTTCGTCCTTGAAATTACCCAAACAAAAGTTTTCCCAAAATATTTATCTTTAAAATTAATTCCATATAATATACACAGATCATCCATATGAAATATCTTATTCGATCTCCTATTCGAATACACAACTTTATTTTCAAACTAGTATCGATCCCCGATCCTGTAGTGCGGACTTTGATTAGGCTCTTTGTTCAGAAACCTTTGCTTTCCTTGCATAGTGCTCAGCTATGATAGAAAACTCAAGTATCTAACCACAAACTCTCATCAATGTTCATCGTCAAGAAACGAGTGATAAATCCTTTATCGGACTGGTTAAGCACCTCAAAAGTTCCAAACTTGAATATTAGATCAAAATTTGTACGTTGAGATGATCTACATATAATATATATATATATATATATATATATATATATATATTAACCCTCAAAAACTTTCATAAAAACTTCGTCTTAAGTTCAAACATTTTATAAAGTTGCTTTTTTATATAATCTCTTTAATTATTTATTTTCAAACATTTTTATTTAAAGGAAAATATTCTAAAGAAACCATTTTTCACTCAAAAGATAATTTATCTTTATAGAAATAATTTCCCAAAAATATTTCAACTCATTATATTTCCTTTAACACTAATATTATTAATGAATCATTTCATAAAACTATTACTTAAGTTTATTACATCTTATAATTTATGTAAATCAATCACATTTTAAAGACTTAAGTCCAAATTCTTAATTAATGATGGAATTCATTAATAAAATGTTTTCTAGGTTATAATTAACTTTTTAAAGAGTGTTATTACTTTTCTAGCTTTGAAACCAAATTCGAAATTACTGATAACAAATACCCTATTCTTAGATCTTTTATTTACAAATCACTTTTATAAGTTATGTTCATCCAATTTCATATACTCAAAGTAGTTCACAATCTTTTACCAAAAGTTTTCATAAAATTTTTTAGCTCTGAGTTATGTTTGATTTGGAAATTTTCGACTATCCTAAATCGTTAGAAAATCCGCTTTACTTTAGCAATTACGATCCAAATTTATCTTTAGTTTAAACACTTGTATAAAGATTACTAATCAATTTATCAATTAATGGTTCATATTATTTCTCTTACTTAATAAAATTATATAGATCGAGTAACTCCAAAATAATGTCAAGGAACTGGGTATTACCAATAGTATCATATATCCACTTAACAATAAGAGTAATACTTAAGAGAAGTGCCTACCATCCGAACACATCTCCTGCCCATTTTTAGTTTATTTTTGAGCCAATCAAATTAATTCTCATAAAATATGTCTTTTTATTTGTAATAATACAATTATCAAAATCCTTTAAAGATTACTTTTGTTTGTAAAACCTACCTTATAAATTCATTTTATCTTATATTAATTAACTTCATTTAAATTTCCATAAATCTTTAAATAACTCGAATTTAAATTCTTATTCCTTTTATAAGAAACATATAATCAACCAATTTGCAACCAAATTATCATCCAATATCAACCAATATTCAACATATTAATTTCTAATTTAACATGTGTATTATCAATTTAAGTTTTGTTAAAATAAAACTAAGATTTGAGTACTCACCTTTAACCAAATTGTTTATTTCCTACCAACATTCATATCACCCAACAGTTCACTATTGTATTCAACTTAAACCAACTTTGAAAAGTTCCATAAAGCTTCCGCAGCACTTTGAATTTGCTCCTAGCTCCGTGGAATGAAATTGGCAGCATTCTTTCTCTTTTTTCTAGCTCCAGAGCTTTCCAACTTGCTTCCTTCTTCTTTATGTGCTCGGATTCCCCTTGATCTTCCCATTCCTCCATCATTTCTTCTCCTCTTAGATGCTAAAACATCTTTTAATGGTATTCTAAAGTTTTTGGTAAAGTTTGGTGGTGTTTTGACTTTGTTTGGTATGGTTTTGAAAAAGTTCGTAAGGAAAAGAGAGAAGAAGAAGCCATTAAAGAAGTGGAGAAAAGCCGAAAAATGGAAGAAGAAGAAGTTAAAAAAATGAAAAAGTGGATGCTTATTTATAGAAAAAGTTTTGAATTAAAATAATATTTTGTAAAAAGACCAAAATACCCTTTACTTACCTTTTAAGCAACCATATGTTTTTTAACACTTAACATCACATTTCAATTCATTCCTTTATTTCATTCACTTAAGTATTAAGTAAAGAATATAATAATTATGTTTGATTTGATTTGATGTTTTCGTTTTGCTTTGAAATGACATGTTTGTCTTTTTGTGCTTACGTTTTCTTAATCATATTCTAAAATTTTCTAAGTATGTTTAGTAAAAATAAACTTGATTAGTGAATTAATTAATAATTAGAATATTTTAATATATGTTTCTATATAATAAAATAAAGGTACAACGATGTTGCGACAACTTTTAATCGACAAAACATTGATTTTCGACAAAATGTTTTATGGTCACATTTTGACGTTTTAGTTAAACTATTTAATTATGTAAACCAAATTTAAAAACAAATTTGTATAATTTTATTTAAAAATATAAACACTCATAAATAAATCGAAATAATTTATTTAACCATTAAAACTTACTTTTCTAAAATCAGCATTTTGTCACTTTTGTCGTTATAGGCAAATGTTAATATTTTTGTGTATACTTCTCTTTCTGAATCCTATCTAATATTGTTTGAATCATATAACCTTACCTATTTTACATTAAAAATCACTTTAAATAGTATTTTTCAAAGTGGTCAAATTCTGGGTTGTTATATGTATAGTCGTAGTTATGGGAAATTTATTCCCATGTAGCTTAGTGGTGATGTTTTCATATTTAGTAGCCCAGTGGTGGTGTTTGCATATTTAGTAGTCTAGGGCGGTGTATTCATATTGAGTAGCTCTAGAAGTGATGGATGATCATTAGTTATTAAGGTTCAATCCATAGTTCATTCCATGTAGTAACCTTCATAAGTTGTAATGTAGGTATGTGTTGGATAAAAATCCTTAAGTAATTGACCCAAGGGATACCTAAGCACTTGTAAGACACCCCAGGAAACATAGAGTAGAACTAAAGTTAACTGGACATGATCACCATATGTTAAACCTATACTCATTCACTTGTTTTTTGTTTGTCCCACAATTTTCTTTTCTTTCCCTACTATAGGAGGACAAGGCACCAAAAAATTTGGCCCTATTTGAATATGTGGAAAGGCGAGCTCGTCAAAGGAGTTGCTTATCCTTAATTTAGTCTCTATGTAACTATTTTTATTTCTATTACTTAGTATTTCTTTTATCAAACTTTGACTGGTATTTCTATGTACTCTTTAGTTCACTATGTTTTATTTTTCTAAAACTGTGTTTTGGGATATTTTCTAAGATGGATATTTTCAATATTTATATTTCGTTCGTTGAGCTGCGAGTTCTAAAACTGTAGTATATCTTAGATCATTCTATTTACATCTTTTCACTATTAGTCTCTATAATGCTATAAAAATTCGATGGCTCGTATTTCTCATCATGGTGCAAGTTCAAAAATCATCTTAGACTTTAGACTGGTGTGTCAAGAAGTGCAAGTTATCATAATTGGTATCTGTTAACAAATTTCTTTGTTAACCTAAATATGCAAGGTAAGCAAAGTGATGTTCGGATAAAGGCTTAGGTAGTCTTACAAAGCTGGAAAGAAGTATGCAAGTCCAAATAAAAAAGAATCAAATACGCATATCCATAGTCTGAGTCAAGCATAAGAAGTCTTATGGATGTCATAAGTTCACTGGTCGGTCAAATATCTTGATTCAATTGAAGTATGACACAAAGTTCATTATCCAAGTCCTTATATGCAAAAAGTCAAAAATGTACAATCATCTCTAAAATCCCCATTTCAATTTAAGGTTACAATTTAGAAAATGTAAGAACCGAGGAAAGAGAAATTTGCCCCATCCAAGTAATCTTGGGGTCCGTATTTATATTGGTGGTAGCAGGCGAGTTGGCTATCACGTGTCCATTCGACATGAGGTATGTTTTCTTTCTTGAATCGTTAATACTTAATATCTTTATCTTCGGTATCCTTTAGTTAAGTTCGATATCTTAATTCCGTTGAAGTTCAACATGTCTCCAATATGAGGAAACTTGATATCCCTTCGTTATTAGTGTAATCCAATATCATTTTCCTTCATGATTTTGGCAACATAATCTTCCTTTTTGTATCCACTTGATAGTAAGTCATTATGGTAAGTATTTGACAATAGTGATGGGATAATGGCCCGATTGTGGTTCTAACATTGCAAACTCAACATCTCTTAGAAGCTCGATATCTTCATTCTACACGTAGATGAGGCACCCTCCTATTTTTTAATGCATCAGGTGATAGCAGCTCGATAACTCCCCTTGGATATCTTCGAATTTATTAGCCTTCTATTACAGAAACTGATATCTATTGTTGCTCGGCACTACTTTTGTATTTTATATGCTCGGTATCATTAGAAGTTGTTGGAATGCAATACTCCTTTACTTTTTATGATTGAAAACCTTCATAGTTTTCAAGGCTTAACACCTCTTTTTTTACATTCAAGCTCGATAACTCTTATGTCGTATGATGTAGTTCGACACCTTTAGAGATTCAATACTTATATGTGGTATCTTTCCTATTGTTGAGGTGTGATAGCCCTCATGTTGTAGAAGCTTGACACCCAGGCTACTCCATCTTCATTATAATTTGACATATCTGAATACTTATTAACTTTGCATTTCCTTTTGATATACGTTTGGTCGTTGAAACTCAACATTTATTCTTTCCTTAAGCGCTCAACACCCTTTAATTATCAAAGTTTGACTCCTTCTTAGGGCCGCTTGAGCTCGATATCCTTTATTGATTTCCTGATTTACTTCTTCTTCATGCTTGACATCTTTATTTATAGTAACATTTAGCCATTCTTTTGTAGCATAAGAGTGTTATGCTTTGGTATAATGTTAATTTTTCAAGTTACCACCTCATTATTGACTTTTGCCACCTCAGTATCTACATTGCCGCCCATAGGTATTCTACTCTGGTCTTGTCCGTTCATTTAAATTAAAATCGATGCCTCATATTGCTGTGCTCTATTCCTATTAATATCCATTTCTTCTTCTTGTTCTTCAGACATTTACCTGAAAGCTAAACTTGAAACAACAAACTTAATTTCCTCAGTTTAATCTCAAACTTTCGATCTACATAACATCCGAGCTTGAAACCATGGTGCAACTTCTATTTTTAATTAATTTAAATGAAAGTTAAAATGACGAATCTTTAATTTTGAAATTAAAGATTCATCGATTGGACTTTTTTATAAGCTTTCTGGGATTGAATCGGGGATTGAACCTGTATGCACTCATCGTAATCTTGAGAAGTTTTGTGCTTGAATTCAAATATCGATTGCGGTTTACCTTTTTTTAATCATGTGAGGATTGATAACCTAATAATTATTGTAAATTCAAACTTCTTGCTAGAAATTTGATAGTTTTATGGCACCTTGAAATTCGACATTCAAATGAAAATTTAGCTACCTATTTAAAAACTTGACATTTTTTTATTCAACAACTTGTTATCGAATAGTTTCTAGCTCACGAATTCATTAGTCATTTTGGAATTCGTCAACTAATTTGTAATTTAGTATCTTTTTTAAGGCTTCATTAACTAGTTATAAATTCAATAATTAGTTAGAGGTACAACAGTTATTTAGAAATTCGATAACCTTTTAATTTTGACAACTATTTGAAGGATTGTCATTTAGTTACAAACTTGACAACCTTATAGCGAGCTGCCATTCTTCTGTAAATTCGACAGATACTTAAAAGGCTATTATGTGATTATAAATTTAATATCTTGTTTAGGTTCGACACCTTATAAATTCATTAATCGGTAGAAATATTTCCAAATAGTTCCAGACTCACTAACTGTCTATGGACTTAATACTTTGTTACGAATTCAGTATCGAGTTACAGATTCAATACCCTATTATAATCTTAACAAGGTGTTATAAGTGCAATACTTTTAATTAAGACCTCAATGAATCAATCATTATTAATGAGTTCTCAATTGATTGTGAATATCTTTAATATCTATGAACTTGACATCTCATTATAGGTTCGGTGCTTAGAAATGGCTACTTAGCGAATTATCAAGTTATTATAAACCCCTCAACTAGTCATGGTTCTGACATTTTACTACTATGAACCAAATAATTTTCAATCAATCAAGCATTCATTGGTTGGGACTTTAATTATTCGTTTTTTAATTTTTATTTAGGAATTCCATCTATCTTTAACGTTTTCTTAAGTATTTCAAACTTCTTATAAAATATGTAATACTTCTCCGATCTTGTTAGTTTCTTCTGGTAGATTAATGGCTACCAAGAAATCTAATAACCTTCTCCTACCACTAGGAAAGAAGAAAATAGGTTCATCTAATCTATTATAACCACTCTGGATGAGGTCAACACTATCCTATAACAATTTGGGATCACTAATGTAGAAGCCAAAGTAGCGGGACCATCCTGTAGAATACATAATCCTTCAAATGGTTTCTTTGCTTTCACACTAATTCATATTTAGCTTTCTAGTTGCCTTCCTCTATTTGGCTTCTTCATCCAATACTTAGATCATCTGGGTATTGCCCCGATACAATTGCTATCCAATTCCTACACTTATCAAAGTTGCCTTGAAATCTTGGCTAGAGAAGCTAAACTCTCTTCTCACAGTTTTGATACCCTTCACTCATTAGTAACTCCCGTTAGAGTAGAGAATCAACCAGTAGGTACTGTATACCGTCTTCTCCCTTTGAAAAGTCTAATCCCTAAATTGATTAACAAATCTAGAGATTGGAAGAACCAATTCTTGTATGTTAAGAGCCACACTCCTAAAATTAGAGGGGACTTCTCTACTTTTAGTAAATCCTATCGCCTTTCCCTTTATTTCATATATTATATCATATTGTTGTCTTATAATGATCATCCTCTTAGGATCATGCCTCTAAGGGGACAAACCTTTTATTGTTAGTACAATTGGCGCTCTGAGTTTAGGATCCGAACTATAGGAGATAGACGTAGGATCTTAACTAAAGTCAATTTTAGAAAGCACTCCCTAATCCTGGAGAACCATCAAGTGCATGGGGAAACCCCTATGGTAAGATGCTCGCTTTAACTACCTAGGATTTTGGTCATTGGATTTGAATATTTAATTAATTTTAAATATTAGAATAATTGGTTTTTAAGGTTTTAAACTTGAATTGGAATATAGGGATTATTTAAATTATTTGAATTACGAATTAATGTTTGAATACTGATTTAATAACTTGATTTATAACTAAATGTTAACTAAACTGATTAAATAATCGTATTTAACTCATTTAAATTATAAATAATAAAGTGAATTCAATTAGAAAATTTATTAATAGTAATAAGTGGTTCGAATAATTAATCAGTAAAGGTATTTTTATTTTTTATGACTCAATTTTTATCGACGTATTTTTAATTTAATTATTTGATTTTTCCATAATTTTTAATTGGGAAATTATTTAAATTAATCATTTGACGATTCATCGACAAACGACGTTGTTTTTGTAATTTTCCAAATCCAATAACTAGTATATATTATTATTATTACTTTAGGCCGCGTCGCTATTCTGAGCATGACCATTTTTTTTGTTCGGAGGTCGTACATGAGTAAAAATCTATGCGGTGAGTTTTTGGAAAGTTGAAATAAATATAAGTTAATACTTACAATTCCAACATCTCACGTATTCCTCTTCCTTTTCTATTTCTTGCTCCATGTCATATAAATAAGAGAAATTAAATCCACCTCTTGTAAAATAAAATCAATTCAAATAAAATTCTAAATGTTTGGACCTTTATGTTTTATTGGGTGAGATCGACATTTCTAGGTATGTTAGGTAAGATGTGGTGATGAGCTTGGGCATTTAACAGTTTAGGCATGGGTTTAAGGCACTAGGGTTTGGTTTTCTTTTAATTCGGGATGGAATTTAGGAGTTGTAAACATGGATTTGAGTTCGTGAAGTCGTACGACACTTTGTGGCCGAAGATGGTGAGTCGTGGTAAGGTCTTAGTGATCGTGACCTGATGGTCGATATGGGAAGTAGAGAGAGGATGCGACCTAAAGGGGGGAGTCAGAGTGGAAAATTTTGGGTCAAGAAGAAGGAGATTAGAAAACGAGAATCAATGGCAAAGGCGGCACGATGTTTAATGGACCAGAGAGCGTGAGGTGGTGGAGGCAAGATGCGGCCATGGAGTAGTTTGGTACAAGAAGAAGAGGGAAAGTATTGAAGGAAGAGGAATATATTTTAATAAGGGTAATTAGTTTTGTAATTACAATTAAGGGATCAATTAATTATGTTTAAAATCGTTAACTTATAAATATAATATCTTTCACGTACAAGGTCCAAATCAAACACGGTCAGTCGCATTGGATTCATAACGATGAAATCTGCATCTTAGAATTGGGCTATTTGAAATTAGAGCTATTGGAATGTTGTTCTAAAGTTGAACGCTATTCGATTTTAGTTGGAATCAAAATGCTTCGGCGGTAACTGGAATTTCGGTGAGATAAACTCACCTTTTTAGTTAATCGGTATGTTATATAGTAGATAAAAGTTGTTTATTATCCGCATG
Organism: Allium cepa; assembly: GCA_030765085.1. NCBI lineage: Eukaryota > Viridiplantae > Streptophyta > Magnoliopsida > Asparagales > Amaryllidaceae > Allium > Allium cepa. The sequence goes on from CM060931.1 coordinate 451,930,232, forward strand.
GATGTTGTATTTTCTAGTTGTTGGTTTGGATAAATTATCATTTTTGAAAATGGATAATGTATAAAGTGATAAAATAATACTGATTTAAAATAATTAAGTTGTTTAAATAATAACGCGGTCAATTTAAGCATACTTCTTTGGTGTTATCTATTTGGCCAAATAAACACTATCTAATAATAAATAAGAGTCTATTTTGAATGACATTTGTTAGCAGAGAAAATCCCTTTTCTGTTATTATATTAATTCATTCAAGTGCCAGTTGATTATTACTGGATAAGCAACGTGTTATCAGTTGATTGTTAATTATGGATTTGGTTTGCATGTATGCTTGCTTATTTAAATACCTATAATTTAATTTGAGAAGTTAAATTCAATTGAATGGTAGCTTGTTTAAGTACCATTGTGATTTCTTAGCCTCTTTCTAGATTTGAAAAGTTATGGATTTAAATCAACTTTAGATTTTATAATTTAATGTAAAATGTTTTATATAATTATTATTTTAACAAGTGTTTGTTTACTTTCTATTTTATAATGTTTTATAATCATTATATTTATATTTTTTTAAATTAATTATTTTATTAAAGATGATTAATTACTTATTAAGGTTGTCTAAAGATAATAAATTATTTTATTACTGAATATTCAAAGCTAGTTAATTATTGTATTAATAATGTTGTTTGAAAATTTATTAATCATACGTTGAAATCTGTTTAAATTTATTTTACTATATTTATTAAAGTTTTTTAAAAATCAGTTATTATATTACTTAAAAAAAATTAAAACTTATTACCATATTATTTGAAAACGTTTGAGATTTATCTTTATAATGTTGAAGTTTTTATTTATTATAATTAAATAATAAATTTTTATAAAAGGATTTCTTTTATAAAAAGGATTTATTTAAAGGAGTTTATAAATTCAAAAGAGGTTTGGAGTTTGAAAAGAAGTTGGGTTTCACTTATTGGAAAAGAGGTTTATAAATGGGTTTTTGGAGATTCGTATAGCAGTATTTTTATAAATAAAACTTGGTGATTTATAAAGAAGCTTCATAAATAGATTTGGAAATTTATCAAGAAGATATTTATAAAATAAAAAAGATTTATGGATAGGAATGGTGTTTCGGGTTATTTAAATCTCCATTTTAATGACATATGGGCTTGATCATTTTAATATGAATTTGAAATATAAAATCTTTCTAAATGTTTGGTGAATATACTTATACTATTTTATAAGTACTTTAAAGGGTTTTTCCAATTGTAAAAGAATGTTTTATGAATATACTTATTTCAGCGAGATAAGTATATAAATATTTTGATAAATATTTTTGGAAAGAGATTTAATTAATGAAAGATTAATTTTAAGAGGCTCGGTGGTTTCCTTGGGAAATGTAATATCTGTTTGAATGTTGTTTATTTGATGTTAAATAAACGACTATTAAATCATAGCCTAAATATGCAATCCTTCTTAATTTTGGCGGTACTGAAATATCCCTACTTAACATCGAAGAATTTTAACTCTGGAAATATCTAGGAGAAGCACGAGGATTATATGGTACAGTTACCATCGATGGTGCTATGCTATGTGTATAAACTCGTTTTTTTATTGTTAGACAGATGATGAGGACATCCATCCAAATAGACGATTAGAGGATGATTCCCACTCTTATGTATTGTTATATTATTTCCAAAAGAATCGGTATTATGGATTCCGAAAATCAATTAATTGGTTTTGAAACATTTGGTAAGTGAGGGAGTGAACTCATAAGAAATGGCACGAAACTGTAACCACTACAATACCATATACGGGTGCTATGCTTGGAGGTTATTCAAGGTTTTTTGGATATTGGAATCCATGTATGATACCAAGACCCATTGAGGTATGAGAGTCAATGTGTGATGGAAAGAACTTTATCGAGATATAGGAATCCATGTGTAATTTTGAGACCCGTTGAGGTATGGAAATACATGTGTGATTTCTAGATCTATTTTGGATGTTGGAATCCAGGAGTGATTCCATCACCTGTTGTAGTATGGGAATCCATATTTGATTCTGAGATATATTTTGAGATGTGGGAATCTAAATGTGATTCCGAGAACCGTTGGGATATGGGAAACCATGGGATTCCGTGATCTATTTTGATGACGGTGCATAAGCTAGAATGCCTGACGTAGCCTTATCGGCGATAATGACTAAAAAAAGAAATAAGATGCATGGCTCCTTAGAGTTACTACAGTTTTATGCACCTTAGAGAACCGTTTAGCTAACCCATAAGGGTGCGGGTCTCCTTAGAGTTACTTACGGTTTTATGCATACATGGAGTGATGCATTCGTCTTGACAGTTTTTAGGGCAATTTATGTATTTCCTATTGCACATTACAAGAGATGTATTGTTGCTTCCAAAGGATAACTTTGATCCTTGTGCAGGAGGATCATTCTAGAATTACTAAAGGCACCACCATGGAATCCTACATAATTAGCTAATGCGCTTTAGCGGTTTTTGATTATATAACTATTATTGTTGTGATGTACACTCATGAGCATCACAGCTACTTGATTACTGATATTTTCACCTTAGACATTATTATTATATCACTGGATTTTCTGATATAAATGGTTTGGTTATCATAAGGTAAAAATCAGTCTGTGTTTATCTACGGCGTGGTCTTATGAGATACCTTTATTTGAAAGTTTTATAAACATTTAAAATCTAATCGAGGTGTTTCTCACGCTGGTTTACCAGACTGATCTGGGCATTATTTTATTATAATGCTCGGGACAGACCGAGCATATTTTCAGATTTAGTTTGGATGCTCTAGAGCTTCAGGTGACGAGATGGATGCCTTCAAGATGTATTCACGTATATTCTATTTTCTGCTACATTGGTTGTTTATATTATCATAGATTATGAGGACAGGCTGTTATAACTGTCCAGGCTGTTGATTTATTTGTTGATTCTAATTGATATATGTATAACAAAATTCAGTTTTTCTTTTGTAAAGATTATTGTTATATTATAGATTACTTGTCACATTGTGAGATCTTTTCTTTCTTTTCTTCCTTTTCTCTAACAATCTCGATTTCCGGCACTTAAAAGCTCGGCACGTGAATACCATGGATGTATTAGTATTGAATTTTGTGGGTCGAGAAGGCGGATCATTATATGTGGTTCTCGAGCTTAGGTTGAGCGAGCACTTAGGCATTGGTGGGATTAACTCATTCGAGATAGGGTAAGAGAGACCCTAGAATGAGTTTGAGTGTGTGAACATATGTAAGAGCTTGTATTCGTTAGTGACATAAAAGGTTTTACATTATGTGATTTATAGGTTGAGTAGTTTATGAATTCTGGTTGATACAAAAGGAACAATTATATTGATAGGGATTTCTGAACAATTAAATAAGCAAACCAACATAGTATTATTTTGTAATGGGTAAATGAAATAATTTTACCTGTATTATATTTCATCTATAAAAAGAATAATTTTCAGAAATTAATATAGTTATATATGGTATGTTTGGTTATTAAAGAATGATAATATCCGAATTATTATCATTTACTGTCGACTAATTGTGCTCAGTTAGTCATGGGAATTTTTGTTTGGTTGAATTAAACATAAACACCTTATGAATTCAGTTTCATAACTTGACTATTGCAACGACCCAGAATTTTACAACCTTAATTTGTCAATATTTAATACATTTTATATATTAAAATAATAGGTTTTACAATTAAAACATAACTCATTTAAATAATAACAAATGATGGTAAAATAGATTTATAACGATCCAGGATTTTTCCACTTTGAAATAGGCTATTTAAATATATAGTTTAATCAATAATTAGATTTTTAATAGTAAATAAATCTATTTTTATTATTTAATAATGATGATAAAATAATTTTCAAAAATGTTTACCAATATAAATAGTTTAAATAAAAATAGAAAATGTGACCGAAGAACGTTTTTCGAATTTTTGACTTTTCTGCACCCAAAAGTTATCGGGAAACGTTGTGTACATTTATTTCAAACATGCACACACTTATAAACTAGGGTTTAATAAAATTTGCATATAATATACATGCATATACATGCGTACATACATGAATACTTAATAATATATACATATACATTCATTATATGACTATTTATGCATATTTATATACATATATATAATATAACCTAGGTTAGTACCTAAACATCACCTAAAACACCTAGGTTAGTGCATAAGTGTATGGAGGAGGAGGGGAGGATGTGTGAAGAGGGATGGTGGGAGGTATGGCAAGCATGCTTTCATGAAGGTTTAGTATTATTTTATATTAAAAATCATTTTGCTAAATTACGCTTATCATTTTCTATAAATACCTCGTATCTCTACATAATCTTCCTTTACACTATCATTCCCATATTCTATTCTCTTCCTTTCTACAAGTTCATTCATGGCTTTCAAGAGAAATTTCTAAGCTAAAATTAGTGAATTCACTTCTAAAAATCAAGCTAAATAGCCTTACTTGATTTCCAAATATCATCCTCCACCAAAACAAACCCCTACATCTCAAAAAATCCACCGGATGAGCCCCTTTTGTTGCTAGGTCGAGCCCAATACACTCAAGGCCGAGTCCATTCTAGGGTGTTGTGCCATCCAAGGTTCCAGATTTGCAAGTTTAGACAAAGTACTAGCTTGTATTCAAGTTGTTAGTAAGAGTTCGGTGAGTAAAGTTCGTGCTTTTAAAACTCAGTTTACTAACCTTTTTTAAAGTTGTAATATATATTAGTTAAAATATTTCTTAAGTATGTGGTAATGTTTATATGTTGTGCATGCATACATATATGTTGATTTTGTGTTGATTGCTTATGCCGAAGTTTGAGTAGGCAATAAAGATTATACCTTGAACATTGAAAAAGTTAGTTAGTATTTGTGATGTAATATTCTTGCTCATGATTATGCTACAATGTTGTGATGGTAGTGCAATTGAATGTTGTATGTGGGCTCATGACATAAAAATAGCGATTCGCTAATCAAAAGCGACGCAGAACCCCGCTTTTTGTCGAAAGTTTGATTTTTGTTTCAAAGCGAAATATTTTCAATTTTAAAACTTTGATTTTGGTTTCATAGGTTCATTTTCATGTTTAAAGAAGACAAGAGTTCAAAAGTTGAAATTTTAAAAGTTAGAAAATAAAAGGTTCAAGTTTCGAAATTACGGGTCCGTATAGCGATAGTCATTGTACGCACAGTTCGGAAAATCTAACTGTTTTTCTAATCTAAACTTGTCTTCACTTAGAAATCATTTTGGAAATGTTTTCTAACTTTAATTAAATAATTAAAGCAATTGTTTTTTTAGTGATTAACTAATTAATTAATTAATTAACAATGGTAATTAGTGCTTAATCATTTGTTAAAAATGGCATTTATACTTAAATGTCAGTCAATTAAGTTAACTATGATTTGCTGCTTATTAAAGTTAATTGTTATTTAGTTATTAATTATTTTTTACTTATTTATTTAAGATAATTATTAATTGATTGTTCTTTTAAGGGGGGTTTTATTTAAATTAATCTTTGATTAAAGTTAATTTTGTTTTAATAAGGTCTAATTACTTCAATTAGAGTTTAATTACTATTTAACAAGTATTTGATTCTCATTTACAAGGGTTTTAATATATTTTAAAATCGCTTTGAGTTTAATAATCAGTTTTGTTTAAACTGTTTTTGTTTCAAACTTGTGTTAAATCAAGGGATTTTTGTGTTGTTTACCCTTAAGTAACTCCATATGGTTAGGGAAAGTAAATGACATCTACCAACAAAACAAAACCCCATTCTACTATCACAATTAACTTGGACATTTACTTAAGTTGGTTGACTGTTATGTGTTGATCCCGTATATACTCGTTGTTATGTGATATCATGTTAAACTGGATAAGTAAAATCCAATTAAAAGTACCATTACGGTCTTAAGCCTCCGTTCGATTTTGTAAAGATAAATATTTAATTTCCTTTTTGAAATGTTCTTAAATCTATTTCATTTCGAACAAGATATTTAAAGAAATTTGGAAATTTATAAAGTATTTTGGCTAAATGGATTTGAGTTTTTAAGCAAAGAAGATTTCATAAATAATGGAGATGTATCAAATGGATTTGGTTATTAAAGGAAACTAATTTAGTTTAAAGTTATTTAGGAAGTTGTTTAAAAAAGAAGGGTTTATAGAGAAGTTTTATAAATGATTTTAGGATATTTATAAAAGAATTTTTAGAAAATGATTTGGATATTCATAAAGGGAGTTTATAAAAAGGTTTAGATATTTATAAAAAAATTATATGAAAAGTTGGATATTTATAAAAGTAATTTTTATAAATGATTTTAATATTTATAAAAAGGTTTTATAAATGAACTTGGAGGTTTATAAAGCAATTTGAAATGGATTAGCATTTCATGTAGAACGGATTTCATAAATGAAATAGATTTGATTAAAAAGGATTTATCGAAAGAAGTATAACAAAAAGAATTTGAGATTTGGATTTCTCTAAACCAACTTTTTAAAAATGTTAGTACAGAATATATGCTCCACACTTAACACTGAGGGAATAGTGTTTAGGGTTGTCACTACCTCCAATTAAAAAAAAATTAATCCTTTTTAACATGATTTGAAAGTTAGAAGTTATTCGCAAAATGTTGTAGGTATATACTTATGTCAGAGAGATAAGTATAAGAATGTTTTAGACAAATGTATTTGAAAGAGATTTATTAAATAAAGATTCGTTTTGAGGCTTAGTGGTTGCTATGGAAATAATTCTCAAATGGAACAGGATGTTATTTATTTATTTGATAGTAAAATAACCAACTTCTTAATATGGACCCAAAACATATCATTGGAAATATCTAGGAGAAATACGTGGGTTATATGGCACAATCATCTCCGATGATGTTGTACCGTGCATATAAATTTCATTTCGTTCACCTAGGACAAATTTGAATAAAATCCATCTAACAGTTACGATGTGATGTCCACACTCATCTTTGATTGCTTATTTCCTAAAGAACCGGGGTTGAGTTTACGGAAACTATTGAATGTTGTTTCAAAAAGACTGGGATCGTATATGTTATCCGAAAACCACTTCGATCCAACTCAAGCATTTCAAGGTGAAGACATCTTAGAGATGATGGAATTGAAGATGGAGCTCTTTGAAGTGAAAAGGCTGCTTGCTACTAATCCTGAGGGTGATTCCAAAATGGATGTAGTAGAAGCAGTGCCTTCAGTTTGTCCATCTCCTAGACAACTTGTATGGACGAATCTGGCATTGCATTGTTGCCTTGAGGGGAGTTTTAACATTCCAAGTGGGAAGTGCTTTATAATGGTGGAATATAGCCTCAAGCTTCATTAGCTGAGAAATGGCGAAAATCAGACATGCAACAGGGCCATGTGGGTCGCTCCCATCAGGGTATAGTCATCCCAAATCTAGATCGATTGGTATCTACTCATGTATACTTTAGGGCCGAAGTGGGGTGATCATATTTGGCACCGCTAGTCAAGTGGTAGGCTAGTCATGTGTGGCAGGGGTACAAGATGTTCTTGTCAGACCCCGGTGCATTTTATCTAGAGATGTACTATCGGAAGGTAGTTCCTTACCTTGTCATAGTATGGATTATATTTTCTAATACATTCCTTTGCGGTTTTAGATGTACCCAATTATATTAAAATGTGAGATGCAGGCATTTTAGCTATATTCACATATTACTTTGACCCCTAGACATTATTATAATATCACTAGATTTTATATAGAAATAGTTTGGTATCATAAATTAAAACCCTCTGTGTTTATGTTCGACGTGGTCTTGCGAGATTCCTTTAATTGGTTTTTATAAAGTTAAAGACGTATGCTTTACTAACACAAAATCCATGTCAGACCCTGAGTTTGTTTTCTTTTCTTATACTCTTAGGTGCTTAAATTTGAATGGACAACCATGTAGTTTAGGTTTTTCCGCATATACATTTTGAAGGAGCTTGGAGCAGGTAGCTTCATCGATAACTAGTTATTACCTTTTTTCTGATGTATTGTATGTATATTGTATCTATTAGGCAGGGACATGCTGTTATAACTGTCATTGGGTAAAAATTTGATTAATATGACTCTGATGTAACATTTTTGAAATGACTTTGTAATATATTATATTGAGTAATATATATTGTTCCATTGCGTTGTGAGATTCTATGTTGTTTAATTTATTTTATGCTAGCTTGTATTCTTTTACCCTTAATTACCTGTCTTTTGGATGACTAAATGATCAGCACATGAATCCGGGGATGTACAAAGCATCGCCTTTGGTAGTAAGAAATGCAGCTAATTACATTTGGTACCGGAGCTTACGTTTAGTGAACACCTAGGCTTTGGTGGGGTAAACTCATTATAGATATGGTCAATAATGCCCTAGAATGAGTTAGAGTGTAATATATATATATATATATATATATATATATATATATGAGTGTTATTTGTTAGTGAATAAAAACGTTTTGTATTGTGTTGTTTGACCTGTTGAGTGTCTTAAGAATTCTGGTCGATGCTCCTAAGCAACTTTACCGATAGGGATTTCCTAAATAGTTGAACAAGTTAAATAGACATAATATTGTTTTAAATGTGGTAAATGAAATAATTTTACCTAGGAATATATTTTCTATGTACAAAATGGGAAGATTTTCAAAATCTATGTAGTTATCTATGAGGAGAGTGGGTTAGGAATGAGTAATCTTTATATTATTAGCCTTTAAGGTTTAATTAGTTATGCTCATCCAATTTTGAGCATTGATTATTGTCAGATTTGATAGGAGATTTTTTTCCATCATGGGCCGGGTAGATAGAATTTGTAGGAACGGTTAATCGAACACCTTGCGAATTAAGTTTCACAATTTGACTATAAGGCTTTCGACGATATATAGGGTTAAAAAATTTAAATTGAATAAAGGTGTTTATTAAAAGAAAATCTTCAGATGGTTTTATAAGATGAATTAAAAGAGATTATTTTACAAATCAGAACTATTAAATGTGTTTTAGAAATGAAAAGGTTTTGAGAATGTTAAATCCCAGTGGCTTTGGTAATTCCAAATGATTTTGGAAAACAACAGTAATCTTTCTTAGGGATATTTTAAGATATAAATATTTTAAAATAAAGTTTGAGAGTAAGGTTTTCTTTGGAAAGTTTAGAAATAAGTCTTGATCTATTTTTTAATGACTAGAATAATCTTTTATGTGACAATCGAATGTTTTTCTTAGGCAGATATGATGGTGCACTTTGTAAATTATCCTCTTTGTCACTGTACAATCGGGATGAGTGCAAATCCGAATGAATCCAAAGCAAGTGGATGATTTTATTAAAAACTATTTGTTTATAAATAGTATTGTTTCGAGAAGAAATTTGGAGAAAAAGAAATATTTTTTTATTAGCTAGTTCGAGTGTCTCGAAAATGACTAAAAATGGATAATGTGTTAGGATGACAAACACTTCTCTTGAGTATTGCCCTTCTTAGTAAAGGGGTATATGGAACTATTTGGTAGCACCTAGTTCCTTGTCATCATTTTGGAGTTACTCGGGCTATACGTATGTTTTCAAAAGGTTTTTGAAATAAAAACCCTGGTATTGTGTTCTTGGATCCCTTAAAAGGAAGATTTTTCAAAATAAAAATATATTTTGAAGATGCGTTAATAAACGAAGTTTTAATTAGGTTAAATTTTATAAGGAGGTTTAATAAATTTTGTTTATCTAAACCATATCTTTTGATTTTAACATCTAGGATGTGAAGAATTTTTTGATTTTATTAGGCCGGCTAATAGACATTTTTACCTTCGTAGTGTGTCTAAAGAAAAGTAGAATCTCCAGTGGAGTTTGGATACTAACATCCTACTCTTCTTAGCTATGTACCACACTAACTAGGGTAAAGAGATTGATTTGGCCGACCTAGTTTCAAGATCCAAATTATTTTTGGCCTGCATCTAATAGTAAAAATTAAATTAGATTAAAAATCAAATGTTTGAACGTACTCTTAGGATGTAGAAGAGTATTATATAAGTTAAAATTTTACAAATTGGTTCTTATAAAGGCATGGTAGGAGGGTAGAAAGTAGTTAGATAGTAAGAATCGTTATATCAGAATGTAGGTTGTATGAAGATCATTTCTCCTTTTAACATAGTTCTCGATCCTAGATTCGAGTATATGACTAAAGGTGTTTTACACCATTCCGAACAAGGATATATGACACGATTTTGACGATGAGCGTTGGTGAGGGTTCTTACGTGGAACCAAAAGTTGTCTATCATAGTTTATGGCTATGCAAGGAGAACAGAGGTTTCTAATTAAGAGGCCTGATGAAAGTCCGCAATAGAAAATTAGGTGAACGATACTAGTTTGGAAGAGAAGTTATCTATTCAAGTGAATGATCAAATTAGATTTTTCATAAGAATGATCTATGTACATCATACGGACTAATGAACTGTTTAAGTGTTTCTACGAATTAGAGTGTTGTACAATTTCGAAGTTAACATTCTTTTAAGGGGGAAGTGTATAATGACCCGAAATTTTACAGCCTTAATTTGAAATATTTTATTAATTTTAAATATTAAAATAATAGGTTTTATAATTAAAATATAACTCTTTTAAGTAATAACAAATGATGGTAAAATAGATTTGTAACGACCCAGGATTTTGCCACTTTGATAAAAGCTATTTAAAATTATTTATTTCAATCAATAAATGGATTTTTATTAGTAAATAAACCTATTTTAATAATTTAATAATGATGACAAATAGTTTTTAAAATTTGTTTACTAATACAGATAGTTCAAATAAAAATAGAAAATGCGACCGTAGAACTTTTTTTGAATTTTCGACTTTTCGGCACCGAAAAGTCATCGAGAAACATTGTGCACATTTGTCTTAAACATTCACACACTTATAAACTAGGGTGTGATAAAATTTGCTAATAATATATATGCATATACAAGTGTACATACATGAATACCTAATAATATATACATATACATTCATGATATGACTATTTATGCATATATATATAAAACCTAGGTTAGTACCTAAACAATATCTTAAACATCTATGTTAGTACATAAGAGTATGGAGGTGGGGAAGATGTGTGAAGAGGGATGGTGGGAGGTATGGCAAGCATGCTTTCATGAAGGTTTATTATTATTTTATACTAAAAGACATTTTACTAAATTACCCCTCTTATTTTCTATATTTACCTCCTATCTCTGCTCATTTTTTCTTTACACCATCATTCCCATATTTATTTCTATCCTCTTCACATCTACAAGTGCATCCATGGCTTCCAAGAGAAATTCCTAGGCTAAAATTAATGAATACACTTCTAAAAATCAAGCTAAATAGCCTTACTTCATTTCCAAATATCATCCTCTACCAACGAAAACCCTACATCCCAAAAACCCCAAGGACCAAGCCCATTTGTTGTTAGGCCGACCCAATACTCCCAAGGCCGAGCCTATTCTAGGGTTTGGGCCATCCAAAGTTCCATATTTGCAAGTTAAGATAAAGTACTAGCTATTATTCAAGTTGTTAGTAAGAGTTCGGTGAGTAAGAATCGTGTTTTAAAACTCAAGTACTAACATTTTAAAAGTTGTAAAATTTATGAGTTAAAATGTGGCTTGATTATGTGGTAATGTTATATGTTGTGCATGCATGCATATATGTTGATTTTGTGTCAATTACTTATGCCGAAGTTTGAGTAGGCGATAAAAATTATGCCTTGAATATTGAAAAAGTTAGTTAGTATTTGTGATGTAATATTCTTGCTTGTGATTGTGTATAATGTTATGATGTGGTAGTGTGATCGAATGTTGTATCTGTTGTGTGTGGGCTCATGACATAAGATAGCGATTCGCTAACCAAAAGCGACATGGAAACCCGATTTTTGTTGAAAGTTTGATTTTTGTTTCAAAGCGAAATGTTTTCAAGTTTAAAACTTTGAATTTGGTTTCAAAATTGTATTTTCATGTTTTAAAGAAGACAAGAGTTCAAAAGTTGAAGTTTTAAAAGTTAGAAAATTAAAATTTCAAGTTTTGAAATTACGGGTCCATATCGCGATAATCGCTATACGCGTAGTTCGAAAAATCTAACTATTTTTCTAATTTAAACTTGTTTTCACTTAGAAATTTCTTTGGAAATGTTTTCTAACTTTAATTAAGTAATTAGAGAACAAATGTATAGTTAATGTTAACCTGCCTTTTGGCAAGGCCATGGATATGCGGATTTAACTTAATTGACTACGCGTGCGTCGAGGCTGATGTACGATGGATTCAGTCGACTGGATGGACAGATGACGCAGCATGCTTGGAAGATGGAAATATGATCGGATAAAAATGAACCGACTATAATTTGGGTCTAGGAAACATGGTTCGGCATTAAACATGGTTCATCATGGTGGAGGTTCGGCATAAATCTCGTTCGGCATTGGATGGGTCATTCGGCATACCTCTATACCTCGGTAAATCCATACCTCGGTAGATCCATGCCTTCATACCTCGGTAGATCCATACCTCGGTATCTCGGTAGATCCATACCTCCATACCTCGGTAGATCCATACCTCGGTAGATTCATACCTCCATGCCTCGGTAGATTCATATCTCGGTAGATCCATACCTCCATGCCTCGGTAGATCCATACCTCGGTAGATCCATACCTCCATACATCGGTAGATCCATACCTCCATACCTCGGTAGATCCATACCTCGATACCTCGGTAGATCCATACCTCCATACCTCGGTAGATCCATACCTTGGTAGATCCATACCTCGGTAGATCCATACCTCGGTAGATCCATACATTCATACCTCGGTAGATCCATACATTCATACCTCGGTAGATCCATACCTCCATACCTCGGTAGATCCATACCTCCATACCTCGGTAGCTCCATACCTCGACACCTCGGTAGCTCCATACCTCGATATCTCGACACCTCGGTACCTTTGGTGGGTCCAAACTACTCAGGAGGCCCAACAACCTGGTTTTGCCTATAAATACAGCATGTGGGTCTCCAGATGAGGGGACGACTGCTTCTTCTTCTTTCCGCTCTCTTACTTTTTACTTTCTAAGACTAAGACAAGTCTACCACATTGTAACTGCAATGGATTATTACATCAATAAAAAGAAAACTTCTGGAGTGGACGTAGGCCGGAGTTAGCCGAACCACTATAAAGTCTGTTGTTCTTTACTGCTTTCACTTTAATTTTAACTGTTCTTCATATTATTACTCTCTACATACACCCTATCTATAAGCTATGATTGGGATTTGGTGCTTTTATCTGGATTTGGGTGTTAGTGACCAATTTTGGCGCTAACATTTTGGTGCTTTCACTGGGAACTGAAGCGCTCAGGAATTTTGGAGTTAGAAACTTGGATTCGAAGGAGCAATGGCTAGACCATCAGCAAGGAAGCAAGTGATAGAGAGGAGCAATCAGAAGGGAAGTCAAGAGGCTTCCTTTGGAAATGGAGCAGGTGGAGCATCCATTTACATCACCAGAAAGGAAATGGAAGCCATGGTGAAAAGACAAGAGGAGATGATGCAGGCTCTTCTCAAACAATTTGCGCGAGCAGGAAAGGCAGGGGCAGAGATCCATGGAGCTGGATCTGAAACGCTCAACCAGCAAGCAGAGGGAATGGCTCAGTAGGGGGCAACCCCCAATCAGCAGACGGCTATCAATCCGGTTGGATCTAGACTCGGGGGCATACCACTAGGAAATGCTGGACCAATCCATAGAAAGACTACCACCTACCTTGAACGGAGATGGCACTGGATCTGGGAATGACAGCTCATTATCAACTAAACAGGTTAATGGTTTTGAATAAGTAATAGAAATCAAAGTAATGCGGCTAGGTCACTTACACTCGTACGGGATCGAGGACGGTCCCTAAGCGTGCTCTGAGACGACAAAAAACCATGCTACTTGAGTCTATAAAATCCTATTTTCTTTCTATTTTTCTGCAAACTTTGGTTCCCTCTTTCGTATTTTTGACGTTTACTTTTCTTTGGTATGGTTTTGGACTTTGGATTGAAATCCCGGTTTGGTTGGTTTTCTAGTTTTCCATTTTGACTTGGACATTTTCTTTTTCTGATTCTGTTTTGAAGTTTGGATTGAACTCCTGGTTTTGTTTGTTTCCTGATTTGGATTCCCGTTTTTCTGGTTTGGTTTTGGAGTTTGGTTCGAACTCTTGATTCTGTTTGTTTCCTGGTTTGAATTTTGGTTTGGATATTCGATATGGATTTTTTGTTTTCTAATTTGATCTGGATTTTGGATTGGTTTTTGATTGGATTTTTATTTGGTTTTTGGTAAACGGTCGCGGGTATGGATTATGCCCGGCAAGGGGTAAGTCTTTTCGCCCAAACACGGTGAATTTACTTATTCAGGTCGTCGAGTATGGACTATGCTCGGCAAGGGTCCGGAGAGACCAAGATTTGGCCTAGAATTAGGCTCCATATTATCGGTTACTATTTCAGGTCATCAAGTATGGACTATGCTCGGCAAGGGTCCGGAGAGACCAGGATTCGGCCTAGGACTTAGGCTCCATATCATCGGTTACTACTTCAGGTCGTCGAGTATGGACTATGATCGGCAAGGGTCCGGAGGGACCAGGATTCGGCCTAGGACTTAGGCCCCATATTATCGATTACTATTTCAGGTCGTCGAGTATGGACTATGTTTGGCAAGGGTCCGGAGAGACCAGGATTTGGGCTAGGACTTAGGCCCCATATCATCGGTTACTACTTCAGGTCGTCGAGTATGGACTATCCTCGGAAAGGGTCCGGAGAGATCGGGATTCGGCTTAGGACTTAGGCCCCATATTATCGGTTACTATTTTAGGTCGTCGAGTATGGACAATGCTCGGCAAGGGTCCGGAGCGACCGGGATTCGGCTTAGGACTTAAGCCACGACAATACTCAACATCTAGGGACACATGATCATAGTCGTTAGGTGTGGATTGTGCTTGACAAGAACTCGAAGAGGTTACGGATATGGATATCGGCTATGAACGACAGAGGATTTGGATATTGACCCGGAGAGCTCCTAAAGTCGGTTATTGGTTATTAGATATGGATGAAACATGGACTTCGGATATTGGATTTGAGACTATTCAAAACACACCTTCCAACAGCAAGGTGTGTTTTCGGGGGCAAGTATTAACCCGCCTTTTGGCAAGGCCATGGATATGCGGATTTAACTTAATTGACTACGCGTGCGTCGAGGCTGATGTACGATGGATTCAGTCGACTGGATGGATGGATGACGCAACATGATTGGAAGATGGAAATATGATCGGATAAAAATGAACCGACTATAATTTGGGTCTAGGAAACATGGTTCGGCATTAAAAATGGTTCAGCATGGTGAAGGTTCGGCATAAATCTCGTTCGGCATAGGATGGGTCATTCGGCATACCTCCATACCTCGGTAGACCCATAGCTCGGTAGATCCATACCTCGGTAGATTCATACCTCGGTAGATCCATACGGTAGATCCATACCTCGGTAGATCATACCTCGGTAGATCCATACCTTGGTAGATCCATACCTCCGTAGATCCATACCTCGGTAGATCCATACCTTCATACCTCGGTAGATCCACACCTCCATACCTCGGTAGATCCATACCTCGGTAGATCCATGCCTCAGTAGATCCATACCTCGGTAAATCCATACCTCCATACCTCGGTAGATCCATACCTCCATACCTCGGTAGATCCATACATCCATACCTCAGTAGATCCATACCTCCATACCTCGGTAGCTCCATACCTCGACACCTCGGTAGCTCCATACCTCGACACCTCAGTACCCTTGGTGGGACCAAACTACTCAGGAGGCCCAACAACCTGGTTTTGCCTATAAATAAGCATGTGGGTCTCCAAGTGAGGGGACGACTGCTTCTTCTTCTTTCTGCTCTCTTACTTTTTACTTTCTAAAACTAAGACAAGTCTACCACTTGTAACTGTAATGGATTATTACATCAATAAAAAGAAAATTTCTGGAGTGGACGTAGGCCGGAGTTAGCCGAACCACTATAAAATCTGTTGTTCTTTACAGCTTTCATTTTAATTTTAACTATTCTTCATATTATTACTCTCTACATACACCCTATTTGTGAGCTGTGATTAGGATTTGGTGCTTTCATCTGGATTTGGGTGTTAGTGACCAATTTTGGCACTAACAGTTAATTAATTATTTGTTTAATGATTGATTAATTAAGTAATTAATTAATAAGGTGATTAGTACGTAATCATTTGTTAATAATGATATTTATATTTAAATGTTAATCAATTAAGTTAATCATGATTTTCTACTTAATTTATGTTAATTATTATTTAGTTATTAAAATAAGAATTAAATAATTATTATTTAGTTATTTATTTAAGATAATTATTAATTAATTTTTTTTAAATGTTTGTTTTTAAATTAATCTTAGGTTAAAGTTAATTATGTTTTAATAATGTTTAATTACTTTAATAAGAGTTCAATTTCTATTTAACAAGGATTTAATTCTCATTTATAAGGGTTTTAATTTATTATAAAATCTCTTTGAGTTTAAGTAATCAGTTTGCTTTAAACCGTTTTCATTTCAAATTTGTTTTAAATTAAGGGATTTCTATGTCGTTTACCCTTAAATAACCTCATATAATTAGGAAAACTAAATGACATTTATTAGCATAACAAAACACCATTCCGCTATTATAATTAATTTGGATATTTGCTTAAGTTGATTGAATGTTATGTGTTGATTCCATATATACCTATTGTTGTGTGATGCCATATTAAATTGGATAAGTAAAATTAAATTAGAAGCACCATTATGTTCACTAAGCCTCCATTTGATTTTGTAAAGATAAATATTTCATTTTCTTTTTAAAATGGTTTTCAAGGTTATTGCATTTTGAACAAGATATTTAAAGGAATTTGAAATTTATAAAGTGTTTTGGACAAATGAATTGGAGTTTTTAAGGAAAGAAGTTTTCGTCTTTAAGGGAGATGTATAAAATGAATTTACTTATTAAAGGAAACTAATTTGATTTAAACTTATTTAGGAAGTTGTTTAAATAGGAAGGGTTTATAAAGAGGTTTTATAAATGACTTTGGGAAATTTATAAAAGAATTCTTAGAAAATGATTTGGATATTAATAAAGGGTGTTTATAAAAAGGTTTGGATATTTAATAGAAATCTATATGAAAAGTTGGATATTTACAAAAGCAATTTTTATAAATGATTTGAATATTTATAAAAGGATTTTATAAATGAATTTGAAAGTTTGGAAAGCAATTTGAAATGGTTTGGATTTCAAGTAAAAGAGACTTCATGAATGAAATAGATTTGAGTAAAAAGGATTTATCGAAATAAGTATAAAAAAGAATTTGAGATTTGGGTTTCTCTAAACCGACATTTTAAAATGGTTATATGGAACATCCGTTCTGCACTTCACACCGAGGAAATTGTGTTGAGGGTTGTCATGTAACAACCCGCATGTTTTACGATTGAATATTTAAATATTTTATTTTAATATTTTATCGTTAATCGGATTTTAGTCCGAAAAGTTACTTTTTGCATACGGTCGAATTAGGACTCGGGACCACTTCTATTGGGTCCAAAACGCCGTTTGTGATCTTTTTGAGTATAAACTTTGATATGTTTGGAGTTAATGGAATTTTTTCACTTTTTCACTTTGGCCTTTGGGTTTGGTTTAGCCCATTAGCCTAAACTATTAACTTTAGCACAAACCCCTCTTCCCTTCATAACTTCACTTTCATTTCCTAACACTTAAGCTTCATCAAAAATGGAGGGAGGAATGGGAAATTAAAACTCCAAGCCCTAGTTCATTTGCAAATCCAACATCTAACTCCAAATTCAAAGAGAAGCCATTGATTCAAGCTTCTTGTGTTGAGATTGAAGCGTGGTTGATTCTTCCTTTGCTTTCAAGCTTCTTCTTCTTCTTCATTGATTTTGTGTAAAGGTGAGATTTTTATCTCACATCTTTGTCTATAACTATCTTTGATTGTTGGGTATGAATTCCTAACACTTTTTCATATGCATTTGCTCTTGGTTTGGATTGAATTGGTGAAAATCCCAATTTTTAGTGTTTTGGGTTCAAATCTTTAAAATCCTAACTTTGATGATTAAACACGTTTTTTGTGATGCATCGAGGAGCCAATAGGACCGGGTAGCCAGTTGGCGTAATCCCCTAGCGTCCGTGCTCGATCGGTTGCAAATTGAGAGAGAGTTTTTGCATTTCTGTTGCTTAGGTCATTCGGCCTCCACACATGACTCTCTGCCTGCAGTTAGGTCGGCCTGCCTTAGGTCGCAAGCCATAGGTCGCTGACCACATAAGTCGCTCGGCTTGGTCGTTGCATCTTAAGTCGTTCGGCATTCCTCCTTAGGTCACAACCCCTTAGGTCGCAACCCCTGTTATGCCGCTAGCTCTTTAGGTCGCAACCACTTAGGTCGCGCCATTTGTCTCCTTAAGTCGCTCGGCCATGTTAAGTCGCACCTGCTATCTCGCAACCCCATAGGTCGCTCGCCTTGCAGTTAGGTCGGCCTGCCTTAGGTCGCAACCCCATAGGTCGCTCGCCTTGTAGTTAGGTCGGGCTGCCTTAGGTCGCAACCCCTTAGGTCGCTCACCTTGCAATGAGTCGGCCTGCCTTAGGTCGCTGACCTCCTTAGGTCACTCGGCCTGCTTGCACTATTAAGTCGTACATGATATGGGTCGCGCCATTCCTTAGGTCGCTTGCAGTTAGGTCACGCAACCCTTTAATTCGCACCTGCTTTAAGCCGCATGCTACTCCTTATCCGCTAGCTCCTTAGGTCGCTCGTTACTTAGGTGGCGTCATGCTATAGGTCGCGCCATGCTATAGGTCACGCCATATTGGTTGCTTCGTTAGGCCGCATGCTATTTCTTAAGTCGCTGATCTCATAGGTCGTATGCCGTGGAGTCGCATGCATTGAGCCGCTGATTTCTTGTGTTGACTTATGTTAAGTCGTAAGTCATGGTTGTTAAGTCGCAAGGGTATTTCCAATTTGATGGATTTGGAATCGAATTCTTTGGATTTTTATTCACGTCTTCGAATGTGAATTTTTGTAACTTATTATTTCTACAATCATTTTTGTGATTTGTCACTTTAAAAATATGAAGGTTTTAATACTAGTAGTAAATATCAAAACTCTTTCATCAAAACGATTTCAACCCTATTTTATTACAAAGCTCGTTTCTTAAACCGTTTTCCAATCTACTAGTATATACAAACCTTTACCTCACTCGTATGAGAAATCTAGTTAAACTACTTAGTAAAACAAGTGGCATGAAACGCTTGCGTTTACTTCGTTGGTTAATTCTTGGACTTGTTCGATTGAATCTCTTGTGACAATTTTCGAGTGGAGATCTACAATTTGTTCGTAAATATTTAAGTTAAGTTAGTGGTTATGGTACATGAAGCTAAGCTTATATATTTACTAGCTTACTGTAATTGACACTTCTTGATAATCGTTGATGATCATTTTTGTTATTTAGACTAGCAAATGTGCGATGTCTCTTTGTCTACGAGGGAGACTAAACCCCGTTTCTGTGGAGCTTCGGCTCAATTTGGTGGGGTAGCGACCCATGGTCTTCGGGCCGTTCTGTAGAGCTTCGGCTCAAAATTAATGGTTAGCAACCATGGAATAGCGTTCCATTTTGTGATACACGTGTTGGTGAGTTTTCATGATCCCGTTTTGTGATAATCCTCCCCCCTTTTTGTGATTTCTGGATTTCCGTTGATGATTTCTAGAATTTGTGTTTCACCAATTTTTGTGATTTACCTTGATACGTTTTATCAATATTTGTGCATTGGTGAATTTGTGTGCCATTAACTTTTGTGATTGACATTGATATAATTGTCAATATTTATGGTTTGGTGAATAAAAATAAAGAGTATGACATTCTTTTTGATCTTTCAGAAGATTCTTGTGATATTGATTAATCTCTTATTGATTTTCAATTACATACTTATCAAAGTATGGCTTTATGGTTATCATACTTTTTTTTGTCATATCTCTTATTCTATATCATTTCATCTGATATTTATAGCTAGACTAATCCTTTCTTATTCTATATCATTTCATCTGATATTTATAGCTAGATTGATCCGTTTATTATTTTCTTATTAAATAATACTCGGGTCAGACCGAGATGTTACAGGTGCTTCTGCTTGACTTCTCATCTGGGATTATCACCCTAACTTTTGGCTAACTACTTAGATTTGTAGTTTTTGTTGTATACAGATATAGACTTATTGATGTATCCATATTCGTTTGTCTTGCACTTGTAACTATTCTTTTGTGATAGTGTGGATCTTGTCTGACCACTACTCTGATGTACACTCTCATGTGTTATATATTCATATCTATTTCCGCCTTTGTGATATGGATGTTTGTGACTGATTTGTGTTCTGTTTATTTCTATACTTATTTCCGAAGAATATATATAGCCACCGGGTAGTTGCTTTGAGTTTGTATCGGTATGTCGGATTTTCTCCTGAAACCAAATGCATGTTGTACTATCTCACATATCGGTGCTCGCACAAAACAATTACCCAGATGGTCGCTCCTCAACAGCCTTATTCTCCGCGCTAGTTGACGGCATTAACCCGTAGTGTCCTTGGCTAGAGTGGGTATAGAGGTGGGGTGCCACAGCTTGGTATCGGAGCCAATCTTTGGAACAATGTAGAATAATCTAGCAAGGATCATCGTCCTAAGTCCATCTTAGGAGTCATGCTTTAGGATTTAATTAGAGTCTTCGTACCGATTCATCCTATTTTCTTTATGATTCCTTGTTTATCTATCGAGATTGCTTGATATTCATTTGGTGAATAACCTTATCCTTCTTCTTTCTTTCTTTCTTTCAAAAGGAAGAGAAATGGTTAGACCTGGCCGTCCCAGCGCCGGTCAATCTAGTGCTACTCCCCCAGATGGAGTATTTATGTCTGCCCAGCAGCTTCTTGATCTAGTAAGGAATGAATGCTCAAGCAGCCGGATCTAATTCAGAGTCTACTCACCCTAAGTCTAGATTTGAACGCTTGTGCATAAATTATACCAATTTGGGTGGGAAGTCATTCAAAGGTTCTGAAACTATTATTGAAGTCCAGGCTTGGCTGAGAACGTGCGATCGAATATTTTCTCGCATGAACCTTATTGATCTTCACCATGTTCAGGTGGCGTCTAGTATGCTCCAAGAAATAGCATTAGATTGGTATGAGCTCCTGATTTCTGAAATAAATGAAGCGGATCTTACTTGGGAGAAATTCCGGGAACGCTTCGTATTAAAATTTGTGCCAGAAGCTGAGAAGGTGACTTTGGCTCGCCGTTTCATAGACCTTGTTCAAGGTGAATCTTCCGTGACAGACTATGTCGCATCATTCGAGTTACTTTCTAAATACGGGGTCGAGTATATAAACACCCCATTGAAGAAAAACCAAAGATTTGTCTGTGGCTTGAATAAAAATCTCAAGAAGCCATTACTTCTAAATTAGAAGTTTCTTTTGATCAGCTCATTGATATCGCTCTTTGACTTGAAGAGGCTGATAGAGTAAGTGATGTTGAGGTTGGGAGTGCTAAACCGAACTTCAACAACAAGAAAAGGCCTAATAAGTTCAAGGGTCCTTATTCCAACAATAAGAAAGGGAAGCAAGCCTCTCCAGCAACCAAGACTTCTACCTCAAGTGGTGGGCAATGCTACAATCGTGGTTCTAAGGACCATTATGCGAATAAGTGTTCAAAGACCCGTGCTTGTCGCTACTGCGAAAGCCCGGACCATTATATATCTTCGTGTCCCAAACTTTAAAACAGAAAGGAGGGAAAGCTTAATGTTGCCGAAGCCCCTGGCAACACATCTCGTGGTCAAGGTATTTCTCATTCTATCCTTGATGGCATTATTTTATTTCGTGGTCATCCTATTCGAGTTCTTTTTGATACGGGTGCATCCCATTCTTTTATATCAAAAGAACTTGTTGATACTTTTTCTTTGGATGTTTTGTGTTTAATGACTTCTTTGAGAATTGCGAATCCGGTTGGTGGATTCGTAACAATCAGTTTATTGTGTAAAGATGTCGAGATTATTTTGTGTGATTTTTCTTTCCGAGCTGATTTGCATGTTATGGGCTTTGTAATGATTTTGGGAATGGATTGACTTAACCGCTATGAAGCCAAAATCCTATGTCCTGAGCGGACAATTCATCTTCGACATCCTCAATCTGTTAAGCAGATTTCTAACCTTAAAGATTCGAATTCCAGCTTGGTTGCATCTTTATATTCTTTAAATCCTCATGATGACGATAATGATGATGAGGAAGATATTATTTCTCTTATTCACGTTGTTCGTGAATTTTCTGACATATTTGAGCCCGTTTTAGGATTACCACCTAAGCGAGCAATTGAGTTCAAAATTAATCTCATCCCTGGAGCTCAACCTATCAATCGTCCTCCTTATCGCATGTCCAATAAGGAAAATGAGGAGATGCGCAAACAATTATCCGAATTGGAGACGAAGCAATTTATTCGCTCTAGTTCCTCGCCTTGGGGAACTTCGGCTATTTTTGTCAAGAAATCTGATGGTACACTTAGGCTTTGCGTTGACTGCCGCAAGCTTAATGATCTTACTATCAAGAATAAATATCCTTTACCTCGGATTGATGATTTATTTGATCAGCTTATTGGTGTTAGAGTCTTTTCACAATTAGACTTAGCTACCGGTTTTCATCAACTTCGTATTGCAGAGGATAGTATTCCTTCGACATCGTTCCGTACTCGTTATGGATCTTATGAATGGCTTGTTATGCCATTTGGTTTAGCGAATGCTCTGGCTTATTTCGTTGACCTTATGAATAGAGTTTTCAAAGACTTCCTCGATCTGTTTGTTCTCATCTTTATTGATGATATTCTTGTGTATTCAAAAACCGAGGAGGAGCATGAAAAGCATCTTTGAATTTTGTTGGAAACTCTTAGGAGTAATCAATTGAAAGAAAAATTTTCTAAATGCCACTTTTGGCAATCTCGTGTGAAGTTTCTCGGTCACATTATTTCCGAATCCGGAATTTCCGTGGATCCTTCAAAGATTGAAGCGATTCAAAATTGGAAGAGACCGGAGAGTGTGATGGAAATTTGTACTTTTCTCGGATTGGCGGGTTATTACCGTTGTTTTATCAAAGACTTTTCTAAAATTTCCGTGTCTCTTACTAGTTTGACAAAGAAGGGAGTTAAATACTTTTGGTCGGACAAATGTGAAGCTTCTTTTCAGAAATTAAAAGAACTTCTTTCCGATGCTCCTATTCTTTTGATTCCCGAGGGAAACCAAGATTTTATTGTTTATATCGATGCTAGTCGCGTAGGTTTGGGTGTCGTTCTTATGCAAAGAAAACGTGTTATTGCTTATGCTTCTAGGCAATTGAAGCCAGCCGAGACTAGATATGCCACTCATGATTTAGAACTCGCGGCTATTATTTTCGCCCTTTGATTTGGCGTCATTATCTTTTGGGAGAAAAATTTATTCTTTACACCGATCATAAATCTTTAAAGTATCTATTTTCTCAAAAGGAACTTAATTTGCGTCAACAACGGTGGTTCGAATTTCTTGCAGCTTATGATCTTGATATCCTTCATACTCCCGGAAAGGGAAATCGTGTTGTGGATGCACTTAGTCGTAAGCAACAAGTGGTTGTTTCTATAATGATATCCGAATGGAATGATCTCGGAATTTTATCCATTTGTGAGATTCAAGATCATGTATCCAATTTGTGTTCATCTCTTATTTTATGTAATCTTGAGGCTCATCCTTCTCTTTTAGACCGCATTCTGGAAGCTCAAAAGCTAGATCCCGAATTGGCTCTTCTTGGCCAAAATTTTAGGGATAAAATTAATATTGAAGGTTTGAAAGACTTTGATATTGATTCTCGTGGTGGTATTCAAAAATTTGGTAGACTTATCGTGCCAAATATTAGTAATCTTCGTAAAGACATTTTAGAAGGTTCTCATCGTTCTAAATTTACCATTCATCCCGGTAGTAGTAAAATGTACGCGGACATGAAGTGACTTTATTATTGAGAGGGAATGAAATATGATATTGCTAACTTTGTTAAGTGTTGCATGACTTGCCAACTCATTAAGGCCAAACACCACGGGCCAGGTGGGTTATTGCAACCTTTAGAAATTCCAATTTGGAAGTGGGGCCAAATTTCCATGGATTTTATAGACGGCCTTCCCCGTTCTCATTCGGGTCATGATAGCTTATGGGTGATAGTCGATAGACTTACTAAATCCGCCCATTTTATTCCCGTTCGGTCCAATCGAACCGTTCCTCTCTTGGCCAAGCTCTTTATTAAAGAAATTGTAAAATTGCATGGAGTTCCTTCTTCTATTGTTAGTGATCGTGATCCATTGTTTACTAGTGGATTTTGGAAGATTCTTTAAAAAGCTTTGGGAACGAAGCTTTATTTTAGCACTACTTATCATCCTCAGTTCGATGGACAGACTGAGCGTGTGAATCAAACTCTTGAAGATCTTCTTCGGGTATGTGTTCTTGATTTTGGTGGAAGTTGGGAAGATCATATTTCCCTTGTTGAGTTTTCCTATAATAATAGCTTCCAATATAGTATTGGTATGGCACCTTTCGAGGCACTCTACGGAAGACCATGCCGATCTCCTTCTTGTTGGCTTGAGGCCGGTGAGAAACTGGTTTTTGGTCCAGAATTTATTCATGATTCCACAGAGTAGATTGACCTTATTCGTCATAGGATGAAAGAAGCCCAGAGTAGAAAAAAAACCTATGCCGATAACCGGAGAAGGAAATTAGAATTTTCTGTGGGAGATCTTGTGTTTATTCGTGTTTCACCTATGAAGGGTGTTGTACGTTTCAGTCGATCGGGAAAGTTAGCACCTCGATATATTGGTCCATTTCCCATCACCGAACGTGTTGGTTCTGTGGCTTATCGCCTTTTATTATCGGCTCAGTTTTCTTCTATTCATGACGTGTTTCACGTTTCTCAATTACGGAAATGCCTTCGAGATTCCGATTTTATTCTTGAGCCCGGTGTCGTGGAAGAAATTGAAGTTTCGCCTAATTTAACTTATGAGCAGCATCCTATTCGTATTATTGCTTCGGATGTCAAACGACTTCGAAATAAAGATGTTCCGCTTGTTAAAGTTCATTGGTCCTCAAATCCTAAGGATTGCTCTTGGGAATCTAGGGAGTTCATCGAGCGAACACATCCGGACTTACTTTCCCATGATCTTTGAGGTGAATTTCTTATTTCAAATTTCTTTTGTGTTGATATGCTTTCATGGTTGTTACCTTATATTTTCTTTTCTTCTTAAATATTGCGAGGACACAATTTCTTTAAGGAGGGGAGTCTGTAACAACCCGCATATTTTACGATTGAATATTTAAATATTTTATTTTAATATCTTATCGTTAGTCGGATTTTAGTCCGAAAAGTTACTTTTTGCATACGGTCGAATTAGGACTCGGGACCACTTCCTGGGGTCCAAAACGTCGTTTGCGATCTTTTTGAGTATAAACTTTGATATGTTTGGAGTTAGTGGAATTTTGCCACTTTTTCACTTTGGGCTTTGGGTTTGGTTTAGCCCATTAGCCTAAACTATTAACTTTAGCTCAACCCCCTCTTCCCTTCATAACTTCACTTTCATTTCCTAACACTCAAGCTTCATCAAAAATGGAGGGAGGAATGGGAAATTAAAACTCCAAGCCCTAGTTCATTCGCAAATCCAACATCTAACTCCAAATTCAAAGAGAAGCCATTGATTCAAGCTTCTTGTGTTGAGATTGAAGTGTAGTTGATTCTTCCTTTGCTTTCAAGCTTCTTCTTCATTGATTTTGTGTAAAGGTGAGATTTTTATCTCACATCTTTGTCTATAAATATCTTTGATTGTTGGGTATGAATTCCTAATACTTTTTCATATGCATTTGCTCTTGGTTTGGATTGAATTGGTGAAATCCCAATTTTTAGTGTTTTGGGTTCAAATCTTTAAAAATCCTAACTTTGATGAATAAACATGTTTTTGGTGGTGCATCGAGGAGCCAATAGGACTGAGTAGCCGATGGACGTAATCCCCTAGCGTCCGTGCTCGATCGGTTGCAAATTGAGAGAGAGATTTTGCATTTCTGTTGCTTAGGTCATTCGGCCTGCACACATGACTCTCGGCCTGCAGTTAGGTCGGCCTGCCTTAGGTCGCAACACATAGGTCGCTGACCAGATAAGTCACTCGGCTTGGTCGTTCCATCTTAAGTCGTTCGGCCTTCCTCCTTAGGTCGCAACCCCTTAGGTCGCTCGGCCTGTTATGCCGCTAGCTCTTTAGGTCGCAACCACTTAGGTCGCGCCATTTGTCTCCTTAAGTTGCTCGGCCATGTTAATTCGCACCTGCTATCTCGCAACCCCATAGGTCGCTCGCCTTGCAGTTAGGTCGGCCTGCCCTAGGTCGCAACCCCTTAGGTCGCTCACCTTGCAATGAGTCAGCCTGCCTTAGGTTGTTGACCTCCTTAGGTCGCTCGGCCTGCATGCACTGTTAAGTCGCACATGCTATGGGTCGCGCCATTCCTTAGGTCGCTTGCAGTTAGGTCGAGCCACCCTTTAAGTCGCACCTGCTTTAAGCTGCATGCTACTCCTTATCCGCTAGCTCCTTAGATCGCTCGTTACTTAGGTCGCGTCATGCTATAGGTCGCGCCATGCTATAGGTCGTGCCATATTGGTTGCTCTGTTAGGCCACATGCTATTTCTTAAGTCCCTGATCTCTTAGGTCGTATGCCGTGGAGTCGCATGCGTTGAGCCGCTGATTTCATGTGTTGACTTATGTTAAGTTGTAAGTCGTGGCTGTTAAGTCGCAAGGGTATTTCTAATTTGATGGATTTGGAATTGAATTCTTTGGATTTTTATTCACGTCTTCGAATGTCAATTTTTGTGACTTATTATTTCTACAATCATTTTTGTGATTTGTCAGGTTTTAATACTAGTAGTAAATATCAAAACTCTTTCATCAAAACGATTTCAATCCTATTTCATTACAAAGCTCGTTTCTTAACCCGTTTTCCAATCTACTAGTATATACAAACCTTTACCTCACTCGTATGAGAAATCTAGTTAAACTACTTAGTAAAACAAGTGGTATGAAACGCTTGCGTTTACTTCGTTGGTTAATTCTTGGACTTGTTCGATTGAATCTCTTGTGACAATTTTCGAGTGGAGATCTACAATTTGTTCGTAAATATTTAAGTTAAACTAGTGGTTATGGGACATGAAGCTAAGCTTATATATTTACTAGCTTACTGTAATTGACACTTCTTGATGATCGTTGATGATCATTTTTGTGATTTAGACTAGCAAATGTGCGATGTCTCTTTGTCTACGAGGGAGACTAAACCCCGTTTCTGTGGAGCTTCGGCTCAATTTGGTGGGGTAGCGACCTATGGTCTTCGGGCCGTTCTATGGAGCTTCGGCTCAAAATAAATGGTTAGCAACCATGGAATAGCGTTCCATTTTGTGATACACGTGTTGGAGTTTTCATGCTCCCGTTTTGTGATAGGCCTCCCCCCTTTTTGTGATTTTTTGATTTCCGTTGATGATTTCTAGAATTTGTGTTTCATCAATTTTCATGATTTACCTTGATACGTTTTATCAACATTTGTGCATTGGTGAATTTGTGTGTCATTAACTTTTGTGATTGACATTGATATAATTGTCAATATTTATGGTTTGGTGAATAAAAATAAAGAGTATGACATTCTTTTTTATCTTTGAGAAGATTCTTGTGATATTGATTAATCTCTTGTTGATTTTCAATTACATACTTATCACAGTATGACTTTATGGTTATCATACTTTTTTTTGTCATATCTCTTATTCTATATCATTTCATCTGATATTTATAACTAGACTGATCCGTTTATTATTTTCTTATTAAATAATACTCGGGTAAGACCGAGATGTTACAGGTGCTTCTGCTTGACTTCTCATCTGGGATTATCATCCCGACTTTTGGCTAACTACTTAGATTTGTAGTTTTTGTTGTATACATTTGAGATATAGACTCATTGATGTATCCATATTCGTTTGTCTTGCACTTGTAACTATTCTTTTGTGATAGTGTGGATCTTGTCTGACCACTACTCTGATGTACACTTTCATGTGTTATATATTCATGTCTATTTCCGCCTTTGTGATATGGATATCTGTGGCTGATTTGTGTTATTTTTATTTCTATACTTGTTTCCGAAGAATATATATAGCCACCGGGTAGTAGCTTTGAGTTTGTATCGGTATGTCAGATTTCCTCCTGAAACCAGATGCATGTTGTACTATCTGACATATCGGTGCTCGCACAAAGCAATTACGTGGATGGTCGCTCCTCAACAGCCTTATTCTCCGAGCTAGTTGACGGCATTACCCTGTAGTGTCCTTGGCTAGAGTGGGTATAGAGGTGGGGTGCCACATGTCATTACCTCCAATTTAAGCTACATTTGTTTAATCCTTTTTAACATGATTTGGAAGTAAGAAGTTATTCGTAAAATGTTTTGTGTATATATTTATGTCAAAGAGATAGGTATAATAATGATTTAGACAAAAGTTTTTGAAAGAGATTTATTGAATAAAGATTTGTTTTGAGGCTTAGTGGTTGCTATGGATAAATAAATCTCAAATGGAAATTTGTTGTTATTTGTCAATTTGATAGTTAAATACCGACTATCAAATGTGGACCCAAAACGTAATTTTGAAAATATCTAGGAGAAACAGGTGAGGTTTATGGCACAGTCATTTCCGATGATGTTGTAATGTGCATATAAATATCGTTTGATTCTCCTAAAACAAATAATAAGGAAATCTATTCACTAGCAGTTAGGAGGAGGTCTTCGCTCTTTATCTTTGAATGCTTGTTTCCAAAAGAACCGGGGTTGAGTTTACCAAAAACTATCAAATGTGAGATGACCCGGAATTTTAGGCAATATCAATTTAATAATCTGAATTAAAAATTAAATTGATTTGATAATCTTTTTTAATAAGATTGGAATAAATTAAATAATCCAATTAAATAAATATTTAATTGATAGATTTTATCTTTTAAAAGCTAATAAATGGTTTTCTATTTATAATGAATATAGAAAATATATATATTGTAAATAGATAAGCCTTGTTTAAATTTGATAAATAAATAAATCTTGTTTTCTAATTATATATATCTTTGGTAAATTGGGAATTATGATTTTATTGAAAGTTAAACTTTTAAAAGCTATTGAATAAATAACATATGGTTTTAAATTGTTAAGATTAAAGTTTAATTTGTTTAAATTGATTTTGAGTTTAAATTTAAATAAACGAACAATAAGGTTTATTTTGATTTCCGTTTTAAATATAGTGTGATAAAATAAGTAATTTATTGATAAAGAAACAATTTCTTTTATAAATTATTTAAAGTTATCAAATTTGTTATTTTCGAAATACAATAATAAATGTATAGATATTGATAGGTTTTAAAAAAACAGTGGAATTGCTATTAGATGTGTTTTTATAGATTGGCTATAAATTGGATTCTTAAATTTAAAGTTGGGTTTGAATTTGAATTAGTTGAAATTTAAAAGATAGACATTTTAAAAATATTTAGGTTTTAAAAGATATTTGAATAAGCTTTTATTTATAAATATAATTAGTTTTGTTTCATTAAAATAAATTATATATAGATAAGTACTTAATAAATAAAGAAAAAAATACTTTTATTTACTTTTAAAATAAATACTAATTACTTAAAAAGACAAGTGTATGTATATAAAGTTGTTTTAAACAAGTGTAAATAAAAAAACAAGAGTTTTGACAAGTGTCATGTTTTAATTTCATTTTTCTTTGATTTTTATTAAACCATAAATTAAGTTATATAAACAAACATCTCTCATTTCTTTTTCTTTTCCTAATCTTATTTGTAAACAAAGAAAATAAAAGCAATCTCAGATCAAAAACTATAAATCATTTTTTCAAAATCGAGCCTAATCTGTAATTCATTTCAAAGCTGAAAACAAAATCTGTAATCACTTCTTCATCTCAAAATCAGAAATCCATCTGTAATCTCTATAACCAAGTTTGCAAACATTTTCCAAATCCTCAAATCAAACATGCAAAACAAATCCTATGACCATTTTCAAATTGTGATCATTTCCCTGTAGATCAAATTCCTGAAAATCAAACAATTTGAAACTTGCATGAATTTTTAAAGCTAGAGATTTTCAAAGCCTGTTCTTTTGTAAACCTGCCAAAGCATTTTTCCAAAGTCTGTAACCAAAGATACAAGTTTAAGTGAAATTTGGAAATTGTCTTCTGCATGCAAATATGAGAACTACAGCAAACAACTCAGTTCCAAAACAAACAAGCATTTCAGTTTGATAAGCATTTCAGCACACAAGTTTTAAAAGAGTTCAAAGGTTTTCGAGCTTTTCATAATGGAGGCTCTGTCTTCCTTCTTCAAATCTGTGAGTAACATTTCTTTTAACAAGTTTAATTAGTTGCATGCTAGCTGTCTGAAATATGTATGTTTATCTATGTATATGGTTGTATTTCCGGATGTATGATGTATATAAGTTGTTTTTCAACAGAATCTATTCTGTTATAGTTTCCAGTTCTTGATTTGTTTAACTTCAAATCGTTTAATTTAATTCCTTTTAAACTTGAGTTTCAAAACAAACTTGTTTGTTTTATTTCAAACTTTAGTTTAAAATTATACTTAAGTTAAAAATAATATTAAAATGCCTTTGGAAATCATAAAATTGATCAAACTTTGAAATAGTGAAAATTCAAACCTTGCAATTTATTGTTTCAGGCTTAGGATCTGAAACATCATCCTAAAACATGATTTTTAAAACTAAAATTATAATTTTTAGTTTAGAAATAAGTATGCAGTTCTGGGTTGAACTGAAAAGAGGGTATTGGGATTTTTAGGCGATCTCTACAATTTGGAAGGTCGGTATCTTGGGTGATAATAGAGGAGTGATGGTGATGTTGGGAAAAATGGTTGATGGTGGTGAATTTTAGTGAGGAGGTTGCAGCAGAGGGATATTTTCTAGAACTCTAGTTTTACTAAGCTTGATAAAATCGATCACCACGGGTTCTGCAATTGATATAGTGTTATCAAATTTTGGGAAACGGTGATGGGTGTGTTGATGAAGGAGTAGCCTGAGTTTCAAATACTCTGATGGTCGGTGTGGTGAGCACGAGAAGTTTTCTGGTTAAATATTCAGATTCCAGATTTGAACAGTATGTTCGATTTTGATTCTGGGGTATTGTCAATGTTTGGACGGTCATGATCAGAGGCGGGGATGATCGCCGTTTTGTTGAAGATGGTGGTGATGGCCATAGATGATCGGAACCACCGTGCATGTGCGTGGTGCACTCTCGATTTCCTGGTGAATTCAGGAACAGAGTAGCGGTATTCGAGACTTTCTCGAAGTAGATTGATTTTTGCTCGAGGCATTTTTGTTCTGGCTCGAAGCAAAGAAGTATGGGCTTGGGTTTAGTGTTTGTGTTACAGGTTTTAAAGTATAACCTGTTCTGTTTAAAAAAAATTAAATGAAATTAAAAATTTAGGTGGCTCGGGGAAGAGTTTGTTACAGGTTTTGAAACCTGTTCTGCTCTGTTTTTTTTAAATTTAAAAAAAATGAAATTTTAAATGATAAGCAAGGATTTAAATTAGTTTAAATCTAAGTCTAAAAATATATTCAAGTTTAATTTGATTCTTAGTTTGGAAATAAATAAGTTTTTAAATTCAAATTGTCTTATTAAAAAAAAAGTTTTTAAGAAG
The DNA here is from genome assembly GCA_030765085.1 of Allium cepa. Classification (NCBI taxonomy): domain Eukaryota; kingdom Viridiplantae; phylum Streptophyta; class Magnoliopsida; order Asparagales; family Amaryllidaceae; genus Allium; species Allium cepa. The sequence goes on from CM060931.1 coordinate 451,962,106, forward strand.
TTAAAGTGTATTTAAAGGATTTGAATTTAAATGGAGTTTGAAAATGTAAGGAAGGATTTAAACAAGGTTATATCGGAATTTTAAATTGAATCCTAGGTTTTGGAAATAAAATAAAGTTTATAAATTTAAATGTTGTAAATAAGTTTAAAAGTTAAAGTATACTTTAATGATTTGAAATTAAAAGGAATTTAGTTTAAAATCTTTAAATTTCTTTTATATAAGTATTCTTCAACATGTGAATTTCAAAGTTTTAAATTGGTTGTAAACTTTGTTAAAGATAAATTGGTTTTCATTTTAAAACTTGAATTTGAAACGAAATTTGAAATTAAATTTGAAATAAATGTTTTCAAATGTATTTATGAATGATAATTTAACCATAGATAAGAAAAAGTTTTATTTTAAAGTAAATTTAGAATTTAATGATTTGTAATTTCATTTAATTATTAAGGTGATTTAATGGATAATTTACTTATTTAATTAATTAATGGAATGGATAATTAATTAAGGTAATTAAGGGTTTTAAATTATTAATTAAGGTTTAAGTTATTGATTAAGGAATAATTAACTTGTAATTTAAGAATCGTTAATTAAATAAAATTAGATGTTAATTAATAATTAGTAATTAATCAATCACGTAATTTAAAATTAATTAAGTTACAGTTAACACTTAATTAATTTAATAATTAAAGGTTAATTAATTGATAATTCAAGATTAATTAGTTTATAATTAATATTGATTGATGAAAGTTAATTACTTAAGAAAATTAAATAAAGAATGGTTAATAGTTAATAAAGGTCATTAACTAAGGATTATTTAACAATTAATTAATATGATTAATTTTAATAATTAATTAGGTTAATTAATTAAAGATAATCATTTGTGGAATTGTTTAAGTATAATTACTATTGGAAGTAATTAAGAAATTAATTACTTAATGTAATTAATGGAGTTTAATGTGATTGGTTTAAATTAATTAATTAAGTTTAATTAATTTTAATCACTTAATGATTTGATAATAATTACTTAATGTAATTAATGAAGTATAATTACTTAGTGAAGTAACTAATGATAATTACTAGATGTAATTAATGAAAATGATTTAAGAGTGGAAGTATGGATTAAATTACTTTATAATTAATCAAGGGATTAATTAAGATAATTAATTCGGGAGTAATTAATTTATTTAATGGAGTAATTAAGGGTAGTTAATTACTGAATGTGATTAATCCAGGGTGATTAATAATTATGATTTAATTGAGGTTAATTGCTTAATGTAATTAATTTAAATAAGTAATTAATTTAAATTTAATTAAGGATCATTAATTAATATAATTAATGATGTAATTAAGGATTGATTAATTAAGATTAATTAATCGAAAATAAGTGATTGAAGGTAATTAATTAATTGTAATTAATTACGGTTTAATGTAATCAATTATAGTTAATTAATTAATGAAGTAATTAAGGGTTAATTACTGTATTTGGTTTCGAATAATTAATTTGTGAAATTAATTAAAGGATAATTACTTGAATGTAATTAAAGGATAATTAATCAAGGGTGATTAATTAAGGTGTTTAATTAGAGAATAATTAGTTAATTAATTTCTAATTAATTAATGGATATGTAAGCAAGATTTATATTGATGTAAGTAATTTATTTAATTCACTTTAAATTAATTAGAGATGAAGTAATTAATTTAATTCATTTTAAATCAATTATAGATGGTGTGATTAAAGATCATTGCTTATGTATGGATGGATGATATTGTTTGCCTTGAATAGTTTGAAATCTCAGAAATGTGATAAGTAATGTTGTGTGGTATGGATGCATTGGTTGCATTATTGATGATAATATGGATTATCTTTTATAATGATAATATGAATTATCTGTTGTGATGATAATATTGATTATCTATTGTGATTTGTGAATTATCTATCTGTGTGTATATAGATAATTGTATTGAATTGTTTTAAATTTTAAAACAACTTGGCCTTAAAAGACACGTTTTGGATTTCGATGAGACCGGAATTGGGTTTCCAGATTTGGATATCCGAAGACCACATCGATCCAAATTAACGATAGGTCGTGAATCTCAAGTGAAGAGTGAAGACTCGAGGTGTAAGGACTATTCGTCGTTAAAACTCTAAGGGTGATTCCAATATGAGTTTAACGGGGTAGTACTTTCAGATTCGAGATGAAGATTCAGAGTGCAAGGGTTATTGTCGTTAACTCTAAGGGTGATTCCAAAATGAGTGTAACGAGATAATGCCTGCGGTTTCGTTCGAACCCAGAACGAACTTATATGGCTTGAATGCTTTCAAAACATCGTTAGGTGGACGATGAGCATTCTAAGATAAGTTGTGTTCTATAAAGGTAATTGTAGCCTTAAGCCTCATCAACTGGGAATGGCTAAAACAGGGGAGGTGCAGCAAGGCTAAGCCAAGTAGAATGAGATTTTCCTCTGTCTAGAGGTCCCTTTTTATTCGGCTTAGTGGGCAGTTGGATATGTACACCAACTACGGGGCTGTCTTGTTCGGAACTGTTTAGTAAGGAATGGTTCTGGCTTTGTGTTGCAGGGGATTGGGAGTAATCCTCAGTACGGTGATCTAGGCCATGTACTGTGACAGGCGGTAACCCAGTAGCCCTGCCATTGTATGGAAACCAAAATCCAATAAGTGCCAACGGTTTTGATTGTATTACCCACTTTTGTGGCTAGCAGCTGGAATTTAATGAATGTAACAATTTCGGCTATTTTCTATTTGCTTGAAAACCCTAGACCTATTATAATATCACCGGATTTCCTATCAAATGTTTTGGTAAGCGTAAGGTAAAAACTCTTCCATGTTTATGTGTGGGAAGTCTTACGTGATACCTTTTGTTTTCAAAGGTTTTCAAAAGTTAAGCAACTTTAACATGTTACTCACACCAGACCCATGTCTGACCCGGAGTTTATTTTCTATTTTTCTTAAACTCTTGGTTACTCAAATTTTTATGAGTAGCCAAGGGATTCAGGTTAGCTTTGACGAATTGTGGAGGAGCAATGGAGCAGGAGGCTTTAGCGTGTAGATATATAGTGTTCCGCTGTGTTTGGTATCTCTGATGTGTTTTCTCTGAGTTGTATAACTAGACAGGTGTTTATAACTGTCTAGTATGTGATGTATAAGCTATGTATCTCTGATATATGTTGTATGTGATACTATGTAATATCTTGTGTTATTGATATAATTTATTTGTTCCGCTGTTGAGATTCTGATGTGTTGTTTCTTCTTTCTTCTCTTTCTTTCTCTTTTCTATCCCTTTCTTTCTTATTAATGATGCGTTATTCTATGGAGATAAATGGCAGGTCGTTACAGTGGTATCAGAGCACTAGGTTGAGTGAATACGCAGGCTTTGGAGTGATTTCTTTCTTGAGAGAGCGTATTTTTAATTTTAAAATATTTATATACATTTATCTATTTCTACCTATATGTTGGGTTACCTGTTCAGGTTTTCCAATATAAGTTATAAAGGTAGATCGGGTAGTGGTGTGTGTAACATGACAACTACCATTGGTTGGAGTTTGAATGTTTGAGGTTGGAAGTGTGTCTGTCGAGACCGTAGACCTAACACCGTCTCGAGTAAGTTGTGCAGAGTGTAGAGATTTCATCGATCTCCGAAGGAAACCTTTAAAGGGTTTGGAGTCATCTTTGAAGTGCAGAATTTGGTGAGTAGAGTTTGGATCTGTCGGCTGAGCAGAAGCAAGTAATGGTATCTTGATACCTCAGGAAGTAGTTGTTGCGTGATGAGATGCAATGACTATGGACGTCTTCGAAGATGTATTCTTTGGAACAAGGTCAAGGAAGTGTGTCTGCTTCGGTGTTGTGGATGGGTCCAGCATGATGTTTATGTTTAGTTTGAGGTCCGAGTTTCTCGAAGAGCTTTGGATTAGGAAGTCTTTGGCTTTGGTGTCAGCAGTGCAGCTCGGAGTATTCTGTGTGCTAGCAGGAAGTTTTCTGGCTGAGTAGTTCTTTTGGAGGAGGAGTTCAGAAGCAGCAGAGTGGATCCGTTTCTTCGATGGATTGGCTAGGCCAGCGTAAGCTGTTCTGATTGGTAAAGAGAGAACAGTATTTCTTTGGAATTTGGTCTGGATTGATCGCAAAAGTGACTCTATGGTTGAGTGTTCTCTTAGGATATCTTTTGCTTGAGGCATCTGGAGATTGAGTTTTTCTTATCGACTAGGATTCCAGGAGTGGAACTGGTGGTTCAGTTTAGTTGAAGGATGGTTCCTAGAGATAGTGGTTGATGAAGCAACTCAGGTTTCGGAGTTTTTCTTTATGGATTTGTGGAACCATATTTTTCTGGGACGTGTTGTCCAGTTTGTGCTCATTTTCATTATCAGCATTTTCTTCTACTTCGGATCAGAGTTGTGCAGCGGAAGCAGTTTAGAAAGTGCTTTGTTTTATCTTTTCCGGATAAGAGAAGTATGATTCAGTCTTCTGATGTTTGAGGAGTAGAATTTTTTCTTGGTTTTGGATTGATCATGAGGAGATCATTGGGTTGGGTTGTTTTTGGTCTAGTTTGTTTCTAAAGGAATCAGCGAGGGTTCAGCTGATCAAGAAGGATGTGGGTAGACCAGGATCGTCCGAAGAATTTTGTGGACAAGAGACGAAGGAATTTGGATTCTGGAGTCGAGGATTTGATTTTGGATTTGTTTTCTCCAATCAAAGGAGCTATAAAGTTTTGGTAAGAATGGGAAGCTAGCTCCGAGATGTTTGGATCTTTTCTGTGTTCTTGTGAGGATAAGTGTTTGATCTTCAGAATTAAATTGCCAGTTTGGATAACTGGGATTCAATGTGTTTCACGTATCTCTGGGGGAGTACGTGTATGATCTATCTCTGGTTTTGGAACCAGCAGTTCAGTAGGATTGATTTTTGAATCAGACTCGTCTGTAGTCTGATATGCTGTGTAGTTTTGTGAATCTAGATAAGTAGGAGCTCTATAGCTTAGTAATATTGATTGTTTGGACTCTGTAGAGCGAGTATCCTGGTATTTATGCCTGGGAAACTCGAGGAAATTCTATCTAGAATTTTGTATGGAAAATTAAATTTGTTTGACTGAATGAATTGGTTGCTATGGTTGTTAACATATGTTTGATATATGTTTGATATATGCTTGTGTTTTAAAATTAAATCTTTAAATATATTATTAAATTACCTTTGTTTTAAATTTTGGGGATGAAATTCTTTTAAGGATGGAGGAATGTGATGACCCGAAATTTTAGGCAATATCAATTTAATAATCTGAATTAAAAATTGAATTGATTTGATAATCTTTGTTAATAAGATTAGAATTAAATAAATAATCCAATTAAATAAATATTTAATTGATAGATTTTATCTTTTAAAAGCTAATAAATGGTTTTCTATTTATAATGTATATAGAAAATGTATATATTGTAAATAGATAAGCCTTGTTTAAATTTAATAAATAAATAAATCTTGTTTTCTAAATATATATATATTTGGTAAATTAGGAATTATGATTTTATTGAAAGTTAAACTTTTAAAAGCTATTGAATAAATAATATATGGTTTTAAATTGTTAAGATTAAAGTTTAATTTGTTTAAATTGATTTTGAGTTTAAATTTAAATAAACTAACAGTAAGGTTTATTTTGATTTCCTTTTAAAATATACTGTGAAAAAATTAGTAATTTATTAATAAAGAAACTATTTCTTTTATAAATTATTTAAAGTTATCAAATTTTTTATTTTCAAAATATAATAATAAATGTATAGATATAGATAGGTTTTAAAAAAAACATTAAAAAAAACAGTGGAATTGCTATTGGATGTGTTGTTATAGATTGGCTTTAAATTGGATTCTTAAATTTAAAGTTGGGTTTGAATTTGAATTTGAATTAGTTGAAATTTAAAAGATAGACATTTTAAAAATATTTGGGTTTTAAAAGATACTTGAATAAGCTTTTATTTATAAATATAATTAGTTTTGTTTCTTTAAAATAAATTATATATAGATAAGTACTTAATAAATAAAGAAAAAACAAGACTTTTATTTGCTTTTAAAATAAGTACTAATTACTTAAAAAGACAAGTGTATGTATATAAAGTTGTTTTAAACAAGTGTAAATAAATAAACACGAGTTTTGACAAGTGTCATGTTTTAATTTCATTTTTCTTTGATTTTTATTAAACCAAAAATTAAGTTATATAAACAAACATCTCTCATTTCTTTTTCTTTTCCTAATCTCATTTGTAAACAAAAAAAATAAAAGCAATCTCAGATCAAAAACTATAAATCATTTTTTTCAAAATCAAGCCTAATCTGTAATTCATTTCAAAGCTAAAACAAAATTTGTAATCACTTCTTCATCTCAAAATCAGAAATCCATCTGTAATCTCTATAACCATGTTTTGCAAACATTTTCCAAATCCTCAAATCAAACATGCAAAACAAATCATGTAACCATTTTCAAATTGTGATCATTTCCCTGTAAATCAAATTCCTGAAAATCAAACAATTTGAAACCTGCATGCATTTTTAAAGCCAGAGATTTTCAAAGCCTATTCTTTTGTAAACCTGTCAAAGCATTTTTCCATAGTCTGTAACCAAAGATACAAGTTTAAGTGAAATTTGGAAATTGTCTTCTGCAAGCAAATATGAGAACTACAATAAACAACTCAGTTCCAAAACAAACAAGCATTTCAGTTTGATAAGCATTTCAGCACACAAGTTTTAAAAGAGTTCAAAGGTTTATGAGCTTTTCATAATGGAGGCTCTGTCTTCCTTCTTCAAATCTGTGAGTAACATTTCTTTTAACAAGTTTAAGTACATAATTTAGTTGCATGCTAGTTGTCTGAAATATGTATGTTTATGTATGTATATGGTTGTATTTCTGGATGTATGATGTATATAAGTTGTTTTTCAACAGAATCTACTCTATTATAGTTTCCAGTTCTTGATTTGTTTAACTTCAAATCTTTTAATTTAATTCCTTTTAAACCTGAGTTTTAAAACAAACTTGTTTGTTTCATTTCAAACATTAGTTTAAAATTATACTTAAGTTAAAAATAATATTGAAATGCCTCTGGAAATCATAAAAATTGATCAAACTTTGAAATAGTGAAAATTCAAACCTTGCAATTTATTGTTTCAGGCTTAGGATCTGAAACATCATCCAAAAACATGATTTTTAAAACTAAAATTATAATTTTTAGTTTAGAAATAAGTATGTAGTTCTGGGTTGAACTGAAAAGAGGGTATTGGGATTTTTGGGTGATCTCTACAATTTGGAAGGTCGAGATCTTGGGTGATGATAGAAGAGTGATCGGTGATGTTGGGAAAAATGGTTAATGGTGATGAATTTCAATGAGGAGGTTGCAGCAGAGGGATATTTTCTAGAACCCTAGTTTTACTGAGCTTGATAAAATCGATCACCACGGATTCTGCAATTGATCGAGTGTTACCAAATTTTGGGAAATGGTGATGGGTGTGTTGACGAAGTAGTAGCCGGAGTTTCAAATACTCTGATGTTTGGTGTGGTGAGCACGAGAAGTTTTCTGGTTAAATATTCAGATTCCAGGTTCGAGCAGTATGTTCGATTTTGATTCTGGGGTGTTTTCGATGTTTGGACGGTCATGATCAGAGGCGGGGATGATCGCCGTTTTGTAGAAGATGGTGGTGATGGCCATAGATGATCGGAGCCACGGTACATGTGCACGGTGCACTGTCGATTTCTTGGTGAAGTCAGGAACAGAGTACTGGTATTCGAGACTTTCTCCAAGTAGATTGATTTTTGCTCGAGGCATTTTTGTTCTGGCTCGAAGCAAAGAAGTAAGGGCTTGGGTTTAGTGTTTGTGTTATAGGTTTTAAAGTATAACCTGTTATGTTTAAAAAAAATTTAAATGAAATCAAAAATTTAGGTGGCTCGGGGAAGATTTTTGTTGCAGGTTTTGAAACCTGTTCTGTTTTTTTTAGAACTTAAAAAAAAAAAATTAAATGATAAGCAAGGATTGAAATTAGTTTAAATCTAAGTCTAAAAATAGATTCCAGTTTTATTTGAATCTTAGTTTGGAAATAAATAAGTTTTTAAATTCAAATTGTCTTATTAACATAAAAGTGTTTAAGAAGTCAAGGTGTATTTAAAGGATTTGAATTTAAATGGAGTTTGAAAATGTAAGGAAGTATTTAAACAAAGTTAAATCAGAATTTTAAATTAAATCCAAATTGAATTTGAATCTTAGGTTTTGGAAATAAAATAAAGTTTATAAATTTAAATGTTGTAAATAAGTTTAAAAGTTAAAGTATACATTAATGGTATGAAATTAAAAGGAATTTATTTTAAAATCTTTAAATTTCTTTTATATAAGTATTTTTTAACATGTGAATTTCAAAGTTTTGAATTGGTTGTAAACTTTGTCAAAGATAAATTGGTTTTCATTTTAAAACTTGAATCTAAAATGAAATTCGAAATAAATGTTTTCAAATGTATTTAAGAATGATAATTTAACCATAGATAAGAAAAGGTTTTATTTTAAAGTAAATTTAGAATTTAATGATTTGTAATTTCATTTAATTTATAAGGTAATTAAATGAATAATTTATTTATTTAATTAATTAATGGAATGGATAATTAATTAAAGTAATTAAGGGTTTTAAATTATTAATTAAGTTTTAAGTTAATTGATTAAGAATAATTAACTTATAATTTAAGAACGTTAATTAAATAAAATTAGATTTTAATTAATAATTAGTAATTAATTAATCAAGTAATTTAGAATTAATTAAGTTACAGTTAACACTTAATTAATTTAATAATTAAAGGTTAATTAATTGATAATTCAAGATTAATTAGTTTATAACTAATATTGATTGATGAAAGTTAATTACTTAAGAAGAGTAATTAGAGAATGGTTAATAGTTAATAAAGGTCATTAACTAAGGATTATTTAACAATTAATTAATATGATTAATTTTAATAATTAATTAGGTTAATTAATTAAAAATAATCATTTGTGAAATTGTTTAAGCATAATTACTATTGGAAGCAATTAAGAAATTAATTACTTAATGTAACTAATGGAGTTTAATGTGATTGGTTTAAATTAATTAATTAAGTTTAATTAATTTTAATCACTTAATGATTTGATAATAATTACTTAATGTAATTAATGAAGTATAATTACTTAGTGAAGTAATTAATGATAATTACTGGATGTAATTAATTAAAATGATTTAAGAGTGGAAGTAATTTGGATTAAATTACTTTATAATTAATCAAGGGATTAATTAAGATAATTAATAAGGAGTAATTAATTTATTTAATGGAGTAATTAAGGGTAGTTAATTACTGAATGTGATTAATCTAGGGTGATTAATAATTATGATTTAATTGTGGTTGATTGCTTAATGTAATTACTTTAAATAAGTAATTAATTTAAATTTAATTAAGGATCATTAATTAATATAATTAATGATGTAATTAAGGATTGATTAATTAAGTTTAATTAATCAATAATAAGTGATTGAAGGTAATTAATTAATTGTAATTAATTACGGTTTAATGTAATTAATTATAGTTAATTAATTAATGAAGTAATTAGGGGTTAATTACTGTATTTGGTTTAGAATAATTAATTTGTGAAATTAATTAAAGGATAATTACTTGAATGTAATTGAAGGATAATTAATCAAGGGTGATTAATTAAGGTGTTTAATTAGAGAATAATTAATTGATTAATTTCTAATAATTAATGGATATGTAAGCAAGATTTATATTGATGTAAGTAATTAATTTAATTCACTTTAAATTAATTAGAGATGAAGTAATTAATTTAATTCATTTTAAATTAATTATAGATGGTGTGATTATAGATCATTGCTTATGTATGGATGGATGATATAGTTTGCCTCGAATAGATTGAAATCTCAGAAATGTGATAAGTAATGTTGTGTGATATGGATGCATTGGTTGCATTATTGATGATAATATGGATTATCTTTTATAAAGATAATATGAATTATCTATTGTGATGATAATATTAATTATCTATTATGATTTGTGAATTATCTATTTGTGTGTATATAGATAATTGTATTGAATTGTTTTAAATTTTAAAACAACTTGGCCTTAAAAGACACGTTTTGGATTTCGATGAGACCGGGCTCGGGTTTCCAGATTTGGATATCCGAAAACCACATCGATCCAAATTAACGATAGGTCGTGAATCTTAAGTGAAGAGTGAAGACTCGAGGTGTAAGGACTATTCGTCGTTAAAACTCTGAGGGTGATTCCAAGATGAGTTTAACGAGGTGTACTTTCAGATTCAAGATGAATATTCAGAGTGCAAGGGTTATTGCCGTTAACTCTGAGGGTGATTCCAAAATGAGTGTAACGAGATAATGCCTTCGGTTTCGTTCGAACCCGGAACGAACTTGTATGGATTGAATGCTTTCAGAACATCGTCAGGTGGACGATGAGCATTCTAAGATAAGTTGTGTACTATAAAGATAATCGTAGCCTCAAGCTTCATCAACAGGGAATGGCTAAAACATGGGAGGTGCAGCTAGGCTAAGTGGGTCATGCCCCAGTAGGACAAGATTTTCCCCTGTCTAGAGGTCCCTTTTTATTCGGCTTAGTGGGCAGTTGGATATGCGCACCAACTGCGGGGTTGTCTTGTTCGGAACTGTTCAGTAAGGAATGGTTCCGGCTTTGTGTTGCAGGAGATTGGGAGTAATCCTCGGTACGGTGATTTAGGCCACGTACTGTGATGGGCGGTACCCCAGTAGCCCTTCCATTGTATGGAATCCAAAATCCAATAAGTGCCAGCGGTTTTGATTGTATTACCCACTTTTGTGGCTAGTAGCTGGAATTTAATGAATGTAACAATTTCGGCTATTTTCTATTTACTTGAAAACCCTAGACCTATTATAATATCATCGGATTTCCTATCAAATGTTTTGGTTAGCGTAAGGTAAAAACTCTTCCATGTTTATGTGTGGGAAGTCTTACGTGATACCTTTTGTTTTCAAAGGTTTTCAAAAGTTAAGCAACTTTAACCTGTTACTCACACCAGACCCATGTCTGGCCCGGAGTTTATTTTCTGTTTTTCTTAAACTCTTGGGTACTTAAATTTTTATGAGTAGCCAAGGGATTCAGGTTAGCTTTGACGAATTATGGAGGAGCAATGGAGCATGAGGCTTCAGCGTGTAGATATGTAGTGTTCCGCTGTGTTTGGTATCTTTGATGTGTTTTCTCTAAGTTGTATTGAGTTGTATAACTAGATAGGTGTTTATAATTGTCTAGTGTGTGATGTATAAGCTTTGTATCTCTGATATATGTTGTATATGATACTATGTATTATCTTGTGTTATTAATATAATTTATTCGTTCCGCTGTTGAGATTATGATGTGTTGTTTCTTCTTTCTTCTCTTTTTTTCTCTTTTCTATCCCTTTCTTTCTTATTAGTGATCCGTCATTCTATAGAGATGAATGGCGGGTCATTACAGAATGTTATTCGAAGAGCCCTTTAAAGTGAAAGGGGTTCTTGCTACTAATCCTGAGGGTGATTCAAAAATGGATGTAGTAAAAGTAGTGCCTTTAGTTTATCTATCCTTGGATAACTTGTATGGATGGATGCTGGCATTGCATTGATGCCTAGAGGGCAGTGTAAGCATTCCAAGTGGGAAGTTCTATGCAAAGGTAAAACGTAGCCTCTAGCCTCATCAACTAGGAAATGACAAAAGTCAAGCATGCGGTAGGGCAATTTGGGTTGGTCCTATCAAGATATGGTCATCCCAAATCTAGATCGCTTTCCATATACTCATGTATGCTTTGGGGCCCAAAGTGGGGTGATCATATTTGATACTACTAGTTAAGTGGTAGGCAAATCCTGTGTGGCAGAGGTATAAGATGTTCTTGTCAGACCCCAGTGCATTTTATCTAGTAAGGTACCATCAAAAGGTAGTTCCTTGCCTTCTCATAGTGTGGAATCTATTCTCTAATACGTGTCTTTATGGTTTTAGACGTACCCAACTATGTTAAAATGTGAGATGAAAGTATTTCAGTTATATTTGTATTTTAATTTGGCCCTTACACATTTATATAATATCACTGGAATTTATATAGAAATGGTTTGGTTATTGTAAGGTAAAAACCTGTTCATGTTTATATGTGGCGTGGTCTTACAAGATGCCTTTGATTTTAAAGGATTTTACAAAGTTTAGGACTTATGCGTTACTTACACTAGACCTATGTCTGACCCGGAGTTATTTTCTTTTCCTAAACTGTTAGGTGCTAAAATTTGAATGGGCAGCTAAGTTGTTCAGGTTTTTCCCCAAATTCATTTTGGAGTAGCTTGGAGCAGATGGCTTCATCAATAGCTAGTTATTACCTTATTTTCTACTATATTGTATGTATATTGTATCTGTTAGGTAGGGAAGGCTGTTATAACTATCCTAGGGTAAAATTTGTATTAGTACGACTCTAATGTAATATTTTTGAAATGACTTTGTAATATATTATGTTGCGTACAATATATTATTCCGTTGCCTTGTGCGATTCTGTATTGTTTAATTTCTTCTATTCTATCTTTATTTCTTTTGCCCTAAATAACCTGTCTTTCGGACGATTAAATGATCGGAACATGAATACCAAGGCTGTATTAAGTGTCATTTTTTGTAGTAAGAAAGGAAGATCATTACAAGTATAAGGTGTTCGGTGATAATGTGTAGTTAAAAATTAAATTTGATATTTTAGTAAATTTATTTATTTAATCTAAATAAAGGTATTAAAATGTGAGATAAACTTATACAAGAAGTGAAATTATATAATTATAATTTATAAATATGGTTTATAATTATATTGTTTTAAAATAGAAAATCGTCACTTAAATCCGCTGTTTTGAATTTTGTTTCCAAAATTTTGGAGAAAACAGTAATAGTATTATTTGTAAATATTTTATTTAAAATATTTCAAAATGGATTTTGAAAAGTGTTCAAACATATAACTTACTTTCATCATTGGGAAATAATTCCAGTAATGACTACAACATCATCGGTGTTCATTTTCGAGTTTCTAAGTAAAGGATTGCTACCATAGAAGTTTTTTTAGTAAAACAAATTTGTTTTAAATTCCAAAAGATATGATTTTGGATCAAAGGAGGTATATATATTATTATTATTCCTATTTTAGAATAATTTGAAATAAAACCAAGTGAGATATTATAAACTCTTTTATCCTATTCATTAGGATAGTTTGGTTTGTGCATCTTGTTTTGAGATGTGGTTTGGTAATTTTCATTTATGGAAATAAAATAGGATTTTCGACAATTTGGAGCAGTCGAAACCTCCGAGTTAAATTGGAAAATTAAGCTAAGTATTTTGGGAAAACATAAGAGAATAAGTTTCTATAAATTATGAATTTGAGGAAATAGTAAGTTAATTTTTTTTTAATTTTTGTTTGATATTTATGTTAAGTGAAATAGTTTAAAATTTGTATATACACTTCAGGGTATAGAAGAGTGTTATATTAATATAAACTTAAGTTTAAGGTGGATAATGAACATAAGTGTACTTTATAAAATGTTATAATAAACTTAAGTATGAAAGAGCATTTAAAGATGAACTTGTGGCTTTTGAAATGTATATTAACTTGAGTTTTAAAGTGATTGATTTACATAAATCGTGTTATAAGATGTTTGAGAACTTAAGTAATGGTTTATGAAATAGTTCGTAAATAATTTTAGTATTAAAGAAAGTACTAGAAGTGATAATGAATGTGAATAAAAATAAATTGGTATAGTAATAAACCAATTGAATAAATACGTAAGTTGTAAGTAGGTCATTTTACTCATATGACTGTTTGATCCATATTCGAGTGCTCAATTTCTAGGTGATTTACACCGATCCGAGTTAGGATTTTTCACTCGATTCTTGACGACGAATACTTGTTATGGATTTTTTATTTGATCCTGAAGTTTTCTATCATAGTATGTGACTATGTAAGGAGAACGAGGTTTCCGATCAAGGAACCTAATTAGAGTCCACACTAGAGTGGCCGAGTGAGCAATACTAGTTAGGAAGTGAAACTGTGTGATTGAGCGAGCGATCAGATTTGATATTGCGTACAGATAGTATATGTACATCGTATAAGCTTTAATACAATTATATGGTTTGACCTTTGAAATTTGCAAGATAAATGGTGAATATTATTTGTAAGCAAGATGCAAGTTCTTGGAAGAAAATGCTAGTTTGAGGCTTTTGGTTTCATGAGTAGAGTTGTTTACCTGACAAATAGCTACATGTTTATATTTTTGTTTCGTTGGATGATTTTATGCCTTATATATGGAAGGCCTCTTGGCTTTTTTTTTCTTTTGATTGGTTTAGGCCCGTAGTGGTGATTTGTAGTTTTTTCGATCGAGCCGTGGAAAGGAGATGCTGCTGAAATATTACAAAATATTAAAGGACTTAGAAAATTAGATAATTAGTTTTAACTAATTGATTTTGAAAAGTTAAAGGGTTTGGAGGCATTTTTCCAACCTTTCGAATTTCGGGGATGAAATTCTTTTAAGAGAGAAGGATGTAACAACTTGGGATTTTGGTCATTGGATTTGAATATTTAATTAATTTTAAATATTATAATAATTGGTTTCTAAGTTTATTTCAAATATAGGAATGTTAAATTATTTGAATTGTGAATTAATATTTATATAATGTTTCAAATAACTGGATTTATAATTGAATGTTAATTTAATTGATTAAATGGTCTTATTTAACTCCTTGTAAATTATAAATAATAACGGTGAATTCAAATTGTAAATTTATTCATAGTAATAAATAGTTCGAATAACTAACCATGGTATTTACTTTTGCTTTTTTATGACTCAATTTTTATGAACGTATTTTTAGTTTAATTTCATTTGATTTTTCCATAAGTTTTGATTTGGAAATTATTTAAATTAATTGTTTGATGAGTTATTAACAAATAATGGTGTTTTTGTGAATTTCCAGAATCCAATAATCAGTTTATATTATTACTGCTTCAAGGTTGCATCGTTGTTCTGAGTGTGACCATATCTTTGTTTTGTTATTCAGAGCCCGTACGTGAATAAACATCCAGGCGACGAGATGCCGGAAAATTGAAATAAATATAAGTCAATACTTACAGTTCTAACATCCAAGGTATTCTTCTTCCCTTTCTATTTCTTGCTCCATTTCATATAGATAAGAGAAATTAAATCCACCTCTTTTAAAATTAAAACCAATTCAAATTAAAATCTAAAATTCCAAAAGCTTGGATCTTTGTGTTTCATTGGGTGAGATTGCAGCGATCCGGAATTTCACCTTTTTGATTTGTTAATATTTAATTAATTTTAAATATTCAAATAATAGATTATATAATTAAAATAAAAAAAAAATTCAAAAACAAATAAGGATGGTGAAATAGTTTTTAAAATTTGTTTACAAAAATATTCAGTTCGAAGAAAAATCGAAAATGTGACCGGTATTCTTTTTCCAAATTTTCGACTTTTCGTTAGCTAGAAGTTGTCGGATAGGTTAAAACATTTTGTTAATATAAACATACATTTATACATTAGACACTTTAGTATGGTTAGTAATATAATGTGATAAATTAATTATACTTAAGTTTATATGAAGGTGATGTGATTTTTTATTTCAAAAGATGTTTAAAGTAAAAGATGCTTTAGAAAACATAACAAAACATTAAGTACAAGAGTATTAATTGCATGTTTGGTCAAATGTGTGCAGGAAGGACAATATTTCATGAATTTCGAGGATGGAAGGGACTTGGTGATGAGATGACAAGGTTTGGATGGAGGGTAGTGTTAAAAAGGGGTGTTTTAGTAATTCGGTCATACCATTTTATATAAAAGCCTTTCCTTTTTCTATTCTCATTTCCTAACTTTTTTTTCACTTTTCAAACGCTCTACCTCCATTTTAATGGCTTCCAAATCTTTCTAAAGTTAAAAACCATTCTCCTTATTCATTTTAATTTCTAAAACCTTGTTCAAACACCCTTATTCCTTTCCTACACCTTCCTCCTTCCAAAGCAAAGCCCATATCCTTTCAAACACCCCTTGACCTAATTCAAGAGCCCATTGGTCGAACCATTTAGCACTTAAAGCCTCCAAAAAAACATATTTTTGCTAAAGTGAAGCAAGGATCTAGGTCATGCTAAAAAGTTAGTGAAGTTTCGGGTTGTTTTGGTAGCTTTTAGGTGAGTAAAGATCTAGAATCTAACTAAGTTTTCTAAACTCATATATATATGTTTGACTTTGTTTGTAAATATGATGTTTATTTAGGGAAAAATTATGTTGACTTGTATGTTTGTAGAAGTGTTTGGATTATAATGATGTATGGGCAGTTTATATGCGCTTATATGCGATGATTAGAATTAGATTTGAAATGAAATCTAATGTTTATGTTAGTAAGAAAGTTGAGATCTTGGCTTATTCTGTGGTTGTGATGTGAATATGAATGTTACGGACTTTTACATGATTGTATGCTAAGAAAGTATTAATGACTTTACTAGTTTATGAACATAAAATCCCTTGTGAAAAATCAATGATCTTAGGTTTTAAAGCTTTCAAAATGTATTCAAGTTTAAACTTGTTTAGTTCTAAGAATAAACCTTTATGTTTTACAAATTAATAAGGTTTTTCCAAAAGTTAAAGTCAAAGAAAGATTTATAAAACAAAGTTTTAGGTTTTTAAAATTACGGGTCATATAGCAATAGTCGCTATAAATGAAGGTCATAATAAACGAACTCTTTTTGCAATTTTAGTTTGCTTTCATCTTAGGCTACTTTTGAAAAGTGTTTTCAAAAAATATTATAAGTATTTAAAAAGTAACCGTTAATTAATTAGTTATTTGATTATTTAATGAGTAATTGATTAAGGTAAGTAGTACTTAATCATTGGTCAACAAAAGTAATTAGTACTTAAGTACTAATCAAGTAAGTTAATTATAATTAGTTAATTAATAAAAAGTTAATTATTATTTAATTAACTATTTTAGGATTACTTATTATTTAAACTTAGTTATTAAATATTAATTATTATTTAATTATAAATGGGTCTAATTATTAATTAATTACTAATTAAGTTAAGGTTTAATTAAGACTTGATTAAGATTAATTTAACCATTAATAATAGTATAAATTATTATTTAATGATTAATTGAAGATAAATTGTGGTTTAATTATTTATTTGACGATTAACTGTTATATAATTATTAAGTTTGAATATTGTTTAATTGTTAAATAAAACTGTAAGTTTTAAACCAATTTATTTTTGAAAATCGGGTTTGTTTTCTAGCAACCCTCTTTAAAAGGATCCTTTTAATCGAAGGGGATTCTTTATCGCCTACCCTTAAGTAACCCCAATTGAATATGAAATCCAATCACATATGTTTAGCAAAATAAAACACCGTTCCGTTAATTAAATTGTATTTGACATTCGTTTGGTCGGATAAATCACAATTCTACCGTAATTCACCAAGAAGATTTTATTGACATCTATTTAAGAAGAAATAAAACCAAGTTATGCTATTACGGTAACTTGGACATTTAGTTCTATACTGATTGATTGTTATTGGATGATTCCCTTTATAAATATACTTGTTATGTAAATACCCATGTTATGACTGGAAAGTTAAACTGAGTTAAATGAGAACCATTGTGGTCAGTAAGCCTCTTTCTTATTTTGTGAAATCAATCATTTTAAATATATTTTTAGTAATGGTTTTGAATTAAAGTCATTACTTGTTTATAATGCTTAAATCTTATTACCATTTTAAATAGTAAATATTGTTCAAGCGTCCCTAAAAGCAAAGTTAATTCAAAAGGCATCCTCCTTAAAAAAAACTTGTAAAGCGGGTCTCTATAATTATTTTACTGTGGCAGCATGTATTTTTCGTGTTCTTTTGCACCGGTGCTTATAAAAATTTCAAAAAATTATAAATATTATAACCGGGTTTCTACAACAACAAAAAATTACAGACATATCTGCAATTATTCTATATAATTGCAGATATATCTGCAATTATTCACTGAATAATTGCTTCGATAACTGTCTGAATAATTGGAGATAAGTATGTAATTGTTCCATATAATTGTAGATATGTTTGCAATTATTCACTGGATAATTGCATAGAATAAAAATTTATATAATTGCAGACATGTCTGCAATTATTCCATATATTTGCAGACATGTATCCAATTATTCACTGAATAATAGCACCTTGATTTAACAATCAGGATATTTACGTAAATATCTGCACTTATTCCTTAAAATTGCACACATATTTGAAATTTTTAGTTGCAAAGGCATGCTAACCAGAATAAGTGCAGACGTATCTGCAATAATTCTCTAAAATTGCATACATGTCTGCAAGTATTCCTGAAACATATTGTGTGTCATTTTTTTTCACGTTTCATCCTTTTCTTTATATGAGTATGAAGATAAATATTAATTGAAATAAGTTTTAAAATTTGGTAGTTTTTTTGTTTTTATGTTTTTTGATGATATTTGATAACTAAGGACCTAATTTACATACTTTTTCCACTGGTTTTTTGTGAATTTTGAAAGCTATCAAGGGCTGGTGCCAAAAGCACCCTTTTAAATATGATATGTAAAGGATAATTAAGCAATAATTTTATTAAAGGCGTTTCAAAGTAATTTAAAACTTTTTATATAATTGTTTAAAACATTATTTTTTTAATATGGTATAAAGATGATTAAATGAAGAATATTTTAAATAATAAATTATTTATTTAAAGGTGTTTAAAATAATTGTTTTATTTATCAAAGGAGTCTTATAAATTATTTTGTATATTTATAAAGAAGTTTTATAAATAATTTGGATATTTGTAGAGAAGTTTTATAAATGGTTTTGGATATTTATGAAAGAGTTTTCTAAATGGTTTTGGATGTTTAGAAAAAGAGTTTTGTGAATAAACTTGGAGATTTATAAAGTATTTATAAATGGATTTGGAATTTAGGTGAAGGAGATTTCATGAATGAAAGGGATTTATTAAAAAGATTTATAGAAGTAAATTATAAAACAATCTAAGATTGGATTTCCTTTAACCGACTTTATTAATTATGGTGGTGCGGAACATTAGTTCCAGGATTAACACCGAAGGAATAGTGTTTAAGGTTATCTTTATCCACTACACCAAAATAGTGATTTTGCAACATTTTTCATTTGTTAATTTCCAACACTTATAAATGTTACAGCCTACTGACAATAAAAAAGTGTCAGGATATCTAAAAAAGTGTTGGGAAATATAAATAATGTTTTTTATAAACTTTCCAACACATCAGTTATAATTTACAACACAAAAAAGTGTTAGAACAGTTGGTAAATTTGTAAATAACTCACTAAAAATTGGACCCTTGTGTAATCTTGTATACGTACCATCTTTCTAATGCTTTCCCTTCCATCTCCAATATCGGCCGCCTAATTTTTAATTTAATTAGGGTTCCCGCGTTCCATCGCCATTTCTACCGCTTTCCCAATCGCGCATCCTCCATTTCTTCTCCAGGTAATGATTTCCCATTCTACTAACGATTTCCCAATCGCTTCATCTCTGCATCCTACTAACGATTTCCCATTCCATCCCACGCGTCATCTCCAGGTACATCGACTTAGGTTCGATTTTGATTTTGAATTATCTTGTTGTTCTTTGAAGTGTCTGTTCTTTGAAGTATCCTACGTGTTACTCCTCTTCTTGTTCTTTGAAGTATCTGTTCCAGTATTTTGTTTAATTGATTACTGCCAAATCTCTGTTTTCTTGTTCTTTTTCTCACCATGATTTTCTTGCTTTTGTGGTTCCTTTGTTTTCATTTGTAAGTATGTATGTATTGTCATATTTTCCTTCTACCTTTAAATTGCGTGATAGTGGATTTTATGTGAATAGGCACGAAAGTGCAACAGCCATGCGTGTGAGTTAGTGTGAGTATAGGGTGAAGAGATGAAGATGCGGTTATGGATGGTGAAGATGTTTTAAGTAAGCAGAGGTTGGGTATATTGGTGAAGTTTGTGAAGTGCATACATTGACAGTGGCAGGGTGGTTGATATTGGAAGTGTTGATGTATGAAGAAAATGGTGAGATGGCAGCAAGTTGGAGTGGTTTGAAGGAAGTTGTTTTGGTGAAGTATGTATGGACAGTGCTGAGTAGTAGTTCGCAATTGTTGATGTGCAGGCAGTAGAGTGATGTTGATGGTGATGAGTAGTTTAATGCTGATGATAGGGAAGATGTGCACTTGCATTGTACACAACTTTGATGTGCACTATTTGATTTAGAGGAAGTGGAGGGAAATGTTGTAGGGGTTTGTTTTCGATGATGATGGAGGAGAAAGTGGATTCTGGTGGCAGCAGTAAAATTAGGCAGGGTTTTGAAGTGTTGTGATATGTTGTATGTAGTGAGTTTATGGGGATGGCAGTAGATAAGTGGCAGTTTTTGTGGAATGTTTATGGGGATGGCAGTAGAGGATGTTGATTGTTTGAAGGGGTAATGCGGCAGGGTGAAAATTTTGGTTATGGCAGTGTTTGGTTTGGAGTATGGTGGTAGTGATGTCAGAAGTGGAGAGGTGGAGAGACTGTAATTGATAGGGTTGTAGTTGAGACAGTGCACGGAGACTGTAGTTGATAGGGTTGTAGTGTGGGTATGTAGTATGTGGTTGTAGTGTGGAAAGCATGGGATTGTTGCAGCAGGGAGGCAGGAGTAGTGAATAGCAGTCAGGGGAAGGTAGTATTGATGGCAACAATGTGGTTTGAAGATGATTGTCAAGTAGTTGGAAGTGGATGATGCAGTGTGGCTTGCAGTGCAGAAGCGCATAGTTGTATGCACAGAGGTTTGGTGCAATGTATGGTGATTATTTAATGGAGTGTTTGTTTTGTTTTAGATGATGTTGTGGTGGTTGGGTATTGGCAGTGCACAGAAATAGGGATGTTTCACTGAGATAGGCTTGCACGGTACAGTGGAGTTAAAGTGAATGTATTTATAGGGGATAATACATGGCATATTTTTAAAAATGATGACCAACTTTCCACTGCGGGAACATGACACAACATACCATCACTTCAGTAACATTACCCAATTCCCCACCTGGTCATAACGTCGCATTGTTAAGCTCAGCAATTAAATTATGTCTCAGGGTCCTTCAATGTTACTGTCAATACAACCCGGCAAGTTACAAAGTTACACATCAACTAAATTATATTCCAGGGTCATCGAGTTTAGAAATAAACACTACAGTCCAATTAAAGATGTAATTCGATAGTAAGTTCGACTCATTAAATTTTTTTGTACAGAACCTGTACATAATCCGTAGAAGAATATGTATAGGTTGTGGTTTCTCTGCACACCATTCAATTAAGTTACCATACAAGAAATCAAATCACAAAGCCAACATAGCAATTAAACTATACAAGGATTTATTTAATGTATGCTTTCTTTATTCAAGATGGAAAGTCAATGTTTTAAATCATCTTATTCTCACCTTGAACAATTCAGTAATTTGAAGTTTTCAATTAGTTTATCACCAATTTGAACTGTGCAGTAATTTACTTAAACTCAATCCATCAGCAACTTTATTCTAATAATTTTTTATATAAATGATAATCTGTATATGAATGATATTTAAGATCATTTATGTATAAATCGATATGTTATTAAATTATCTAACGTAATATTATATATTATTTTTCTTCGCAAATCTATATGGCACTAACGTAATATTATATATTATTTCAGTTATGGCAGAACAAACGTCAAGAGGGTGGATTAAAAATCCACGTAGATATGAGGATGAATATAAGCAAGGTGTTCAGAACTTCATCAACTTTGTAAAGCAACACTCACCATAAGATATCCAGTTATGTGTGTGTCCCTGTAAGAAGTGTAAAAACTCCAAAAAAATCTCAATAGAAACAGTTGAGAAACACTTGATAGTTTTTGGTATGCTTTCGACATATGATGTGTGGTTCTTTCATGGAGAGAGAAACAATGCTATAGTATAAATGACTCGTGCATCAGATTCCGCCCAAGAGTTACCTATTCAAGACCAAATGCAAGTAGAAGAGCCTATTGAGGGCGCTCTTGGAAATCTCGTTAGTGATGCATTTAGAGTGCATGATATGCCACAGGCTAGCGGTGAAGTGAACTTTGAAGAGATACATGTTCAGAAAATGTACCATGAATACAGAAGCAAAGCAAAGAAGAAAATATATTCTTCTTGTGAAGATGGACTTACAACTTTAGGTGTAATGGTTGAGCTTCAGAACTTGAAAAAAGAATTTAACTGGTCAGAAAATAGCGTGACGGAATTGTTGAAATTATTTAAAAATGTCTTCCAAAAGAAAATACATTACCTGACAAGTATCCCACCATAAAAAAATGTTAAAAGATTTGGGAATGAAGGTAAAAAGCATTCATGCATGCGAAAACGATTGCATGTTATTTTGGAAAGAGAACGCTAACATTATAGAATGTCCTCATTGTCATACAACAAGATTTAAAGATAAGGAAAATGCATTAGGCATAAAAAAACTGACAACCCAACCGAGGAAAGTTCTAAGACATTTCCCTATAATTCCAAGGCTGACTAGATTGTACACTATACTGTGGATAGCTCGTAAAATGCAGTGCCATAAGCATGCCGATCCTGCTTGGAATTTCATGTGCCATCCCGTTGACTCGGCCGAATGGAGATCAATCAAATGTAAGTGGCCAGAATTTGCAAATGAAGGACGTAATATATGGCTTGGTATCGCTAGTGATGGATTTAATCCGAATGGGGTTCTCTCCAATAGTTACAGTTGTTGGCCCGTATATACGATTCCTTATAACCTACCCCCTTCGTTATGCATGAAATCACAATTTCAAATGCTAAGTTTATTAATTCCTGGACCGAAAGCACCAAGTCTGGTGACACAGAGAGTTGTGGTTAGGCTAGTGGAATTGGACAGTTGAAATGTTAGTTGATGACACAGAGAATAGGAGTTGTGCAGGGTTGTATTGTTGAATGAATGATGCAAGGCAAAGCTTAGTTGCAGAGAGGAGTGGTCGAGTGTTTGTATGTAGTTATTGTTTGGTGATAGGCTGTTTCGTTGAACTGTTGTTGTCAGGGGTGGTTGGTGATTGTTGTCAGGGGTGGTCAGTGATGGCAGAGATGCAATGCGCAGTGGTAAGGCAGGTTTGGGTTTAGTGGTGCTAAGATGATGAGTTGCAGTTGTGTAGTATTGGCAGTGAATGGAAGTTGCTATGGTAGTAGATGGATAGTGGAACAGTTAGGTGATGTATGGATAGGTAATAGTTGAAAGCAAGTGATGGTTGGAGTTTGTTGTGATGAGTGGTGGTTGAAGGATTATGGATTATGGTAATTGTGTTTTGACATTTTGTGTTGTGGTGATGTTGTGAGGCTGGTGTCATTATGGTTGATGCAAAGGAGTGGCAGAGGTATAGCTTGAAGTGTGGTTGCTGGTACGGGGCAGTTGGTTGTGATATTATGGAAAGGATGTACTGGATTGTTGGGTGATGTTGGTGATGAAAATATGCAGAAGTGGATTGAAGAAGTAAGGCACTAAAGTATGGAATGTAGTGTGGAGGATGGATGGTGGTGAGTGGTAGAAAGGAGGAGGTAGTTGAAGTGGTGAGGCAGTTATATTGGAGTAGGAGGAGGAACTGAGGGAGAAGGAGGTCGTTCAAGTATGGTGGTTGTTTTGAAATTGTGGTGGTATTTGGTATGATGCAGAAGGCAATAGGCAGTAGGCAGTTTGTAAATGTACAAAAGTTTGGTTTAAAGTGATGACTGGTGTGCAGTTGTATTGTTATGCTGTCGTGATGGAGTCTGGTATGCAGTGGTTCAGGTGATTATGCAGAGGGTTGATATGCGTAACAGTTTGAAGTGAATGATAGATATGCCAGGAATGGAAGATGTGGTAGAGCAGCGATATTATGTGATCAGTGTAGTAGAATTGGATGGACTGTTGTAAGAGCAGGCAATGTTCAAAATTGGATGGAGTTGAATGCAGTAAGATAGTGAGGTAGATAACCTAATAAGGGTTGAATACAGTAAGCTCAATGCAGTAAGATGCACATTTTCAACATCTATGGGTTACCTTATATACCCTAGCAACTTCTGATCTAGAAAACAGCAGACTTTTATGGTATAGTTAATTATATACACTGCTTACAGTAAGGTGATGATAGAGGAAATGACAACAGTATATGCTTATGGTATATGCATGCATCCAGTTCTTATGATAGGCAAATGTTCTGGTATCAATTTATTGTGTGCGTCCCCTCAAATTAATACAAACTTTTATGTCATTTGATATAATCCCAACGTGTCCAATTGTTTATTATTTATCTTATTGCTTCTTAACCGCTAATCTTCCATACGTATTGAATGCAGGCACTTGTGGAGGAAGAGGAAGAAAAACAGAAGTTGGAATGTAGCGGTAACGAGGAAGCAAACACATACAACCTTGACAACGATCCCATCTCTAAAGTTTTTGGGTTCGATAGAAAGAAAAACTATTGTCGTGCAATTAGCTCCACTTCCTCTGCAAAACAAGTAAAGTTGATGCAAGCTTCAAAAGCAATTGCTGATAAGAATAAAAAGTAAGATTTTCATCAATGGTCATCGGAATTAGAAAACCAAGTGGCAAATCAAGTTGCAAATCAAGTGGCGAATCAAGTGTCGAGCCAAATCAATGAGGGTCTTAAATCATTTGCTTGATCTTTCTTAATTATGGTACCGGGGTTACAACATAATCTTAATGGTGGTAATGTGACGCCTATGACTGAAACCGCTTCTAACTTGAATAAATCTCCTTCGAATATTGGAGTTGCTAGTATTCCGTCAAATGATGTTGGATTATCTATAAGAGGTAAACAATTTGTAATGCTACTATCACATGATACGAAGAAGGATGTAGCAAAAGCTTATATTGGAACACAAACTATGTGTCATTTCAGAGAGATAGTTCCAAATATTGAGAAAGTTGTTTGGATAACTGAAGTTTTAGAACCAGAAGCACCAACTTATGATGGTCCTCAAAATGGGCACCACAAGCTTTGTGAATTTTCAGATGGGGGCTTTGTGATATGGCCTGCGTTTTGTCTTCGCAGTATCTAAAATTCTATTTATTAGTAGCTCGTATTATATTGCATATTTAATATTAGATATGAAATTGCTTTTTTGTAATTTGGATATGATATTGTGGTATTTTGAAATTGGAAAGTTTGTAGCTCATATTATAGTATTATCTAAATATGATACTGTTGCATTTGAGATATGGAAGCATTTTAGACTTCATATTGAATTGATATGATGAATTATATATGATATGGACATCATCATTTATGAGATATTATATTCATTTGTTTTAAGAATTAAATATTAATTGTGTATAAAATAGTGTAAAAACATAATTTCAATTAGTAACGCATATAAGTGTTACCAATATTTTGGATAACAACACTTATCTACGTCACAAACCTAAATGATAAGCAAAGCATTTTATGTGTAACAACACATATATGTGTTACTAAATAATCATTTTCCAACACTTATAAGCGTTACCGTATATTTCTGTACCAACACTTATAAGCGTTACCGCATATTTCTGTACCAACACTTATAAGCGTTACCGCATATTTCTATACCAACACTTATAAGCGTTATCGTATATTTCTGTACCAACACTTATAAGCGTTACCGTATATTTCTGTACCAACACTGGTAAGTGTTACCATATATTTCTGTACCCACACTTATAAGTGTTGGTAGTACGTATGTTCGTAACACTTATAAGCGTCACAAATTTGACCGCTTCATTCCTCACAGTCCATTAGTAACACTTAAAAAGTGTTACTGAAATTATTTGTAACACTTATAAATGTTAGGATTTGCCTGTTTTGGTGTAGTGATCTCTAATTTAAATATCATTAGTTTTGACCTTTTAATATGATTTTGAAATAAGAAATATTTCACGAATCTTTTGTGAATGTACTTATGTCAGTGAGATAAGAAAATGAACATTTTGATAAATGTTTTGAAAAAGATTTAATAAACGAAGATTTGTTTTTAAGGCTTGGTGGTTGTTATAGGTAATTAAATCTCTAGGTTTTTGTTTGTTTGTATATTTGTAAGATAAGTAATTGACTATCAAATCTTAGCCAGTTTTGACTTAGGAAGTATGATTTTATATGTGATTTCCCCAGTGAGAACTCGAATACGTGTTGTATACTTCCAAAAGAACCGAGAATGAGTCAACCAGAAATTATCGTTGTTGGTTTGGAGAGATCAAGATCAAATGTTTTATCCAAAAAGCTCTTGAACTAACATATGCATTCAAATGGAAGATATCTTGAAAATGATTAAAGGCGAAGCTCCTCAGAGTACCCTAGGTTTCGTTTAGAACCAGAACGAACTTGAATGGATGAATGATAGCATTGCATTTCTGCTTAGAGGGTAATGTTAGCATTCTAAGATGGATTGCTATGAGGAAATGGTAGGAGCATTGCCTCTCAATCCTCACACCCTAGAAACGGTTAAATTAGGGTTTGCCGCAAGGCTATATAGCTAGGTCTCTCCCATTAGGGTACATCCTATATCTTGAGTCAATATCTCTATGTATACTTCGGGGCCCATTTTTGGTTGTTGATCACAACTAAGGGTGATCATATTTGACAGTCCAGTCAGGGGCAGGCCAGTCTTGTGATGCAGGTTGCAAAGGTAACTGCAGCCCATAAGACATTTTATCTAGAGGTAAACTATATGAAGGTAGTCCCTTACCTTGCCATTTGTTGGAAATCCATTCTCCAATAAGCGCCTTCGGTTTGATTGTATACCTATTATTGCTATCATGGACACATATCACATCTACTTGAATATTGGTATTTTAAACCTTAGGCATTATTGTAATATCACTGGATTTGTAATAGAAATGGTTTGGTTATTGTAAGATAAAACCCATCCATGTTTAAGTGCGGCATGGTCTTACGAGATACCTTTGCTATGAAGGTTTTTATGAAGTCAAACTTACACTTTACTCACACCAGACCCATGTCTAACCCAAGGTTTTATTTTGTTTCCTTGAACTCTTGGGTGCTCAAATTTAAACGAGCAGCCAAGTAGTTCAGTTTCCCATGGATGCATTTTTAGAGGAGCTTGGAGTTGGTGGCTTCGTCGGTAGCTAGTTATTTATCTTGTTTCTGTTATGTCCTATGTATTTTGTATCAATTAAGTCAGGATAAGCAGTTATAACTATCCCATGATAGAATTTATACTATTATAACTTTGTTATATCATTTTGGAAATGACTAAGTAAATTTTTACATTAGTTAATATATGGTATTCTGTTTTTTTTTGTGAGATTCTGTGTTTTTTGTTCTTCTTGTCTTCTTTTTTTCATTCACCCATAACGACATGTCTTTCATTGGATTGAATGATCGACACATGAATACCATGGCTATATTAATGCTGTATTTAGTAGTAAGAAAGCAGATTGTTACATAGATCTACATTTATAAGTATATTTGGTGAGATGCGGTGATGTCCTTAAGCATTCGGCACTTTAGGTGTGGTTTTATGGCACTAGGGTTTGGTTTTATTTGAATTGGAGGTAAATTTAGGTATTCTAAACTTGGATTTGAGTTTGTGAAGTCATGAGGCACTATGTAACTAAAGATGGTGAGTTGAGATGAGGTCTTGGTGGTTGCAGCCTGATGCTTGACGTGGGTAGTAGAGAGAGGACGTGATTTGAAGTGGGAAGTCAAAGTGGAAATTTTTAGGTCGAGAAGTAGGAGATTGGAAAACGAGAATTAATGGAAAAGGCGACATGACATTTGGTGGACTGAAGAGCGTGGGGTGGTTGACGCATGATGCGGTTATGGAGTGGTTTGGTATAGGAAGTAGCAGGAAAGTAATGGAGGAAGAGAGATTTATTTTAAAAATGGCAATTAATTTTATAATTGTATTAAGGGATTAATTAATACTTTATAATCGTTGATTTATGTATTTAATAACTTTCTCATACAAGGTCTAAATCAAACGCGATCAATCACTTTGGATTCGTAATGATGAAATCTACATCTTGGAATTGGATTGGTTAAGATTGGATCTATTGGAATGTCGTGCTAAAACTGAATGTTGTTCGATTTAAGATGGAATCAGAATGCTTTTGCGGTAATTGGAATTTTGGTGAGTTAAACTCATCTTTTTGGTTAATCAGTATGTTATATGGTAGATAAAAATTATTTCTTGTCTACATAGATGTTGTATTTGCTGGTTGTTGGTTTGGATAAATTATCATTTTTGTAAATGGATAATGTATAAATGTTAAAATAATATGATTTAAAAAAAATTACGTTGTTCAAATAATAACGTATTTGATTTAAGCATACTTCTTCGGTACTATCTATTTAGGAAAATAAACACCGTCTAATAATAAATGAAAGAGTTTATTTTGAATGACATTTGTTAGCAGAACAAATCCCTGTTCTTTTATAGTATGAATTTGGAAATTCATTCAAGTGCCGGTTAATTAATACTGGATAAGTGATGTGTTAATAGTTGATTGGTAATTATGGATTTGGTTTACGTATATAACTACTTATGTAAATACCTATAATTTAATTTGAGAACTTAAACTGAATTTAACGGTAGTTTGTTTAAGTACCGTTCTGATCCTAAACCTCTTTCTGGATTTGGAAAGCTATGGATTTAAATCAACTTCAAAATTTATAATTTGAACTAAAATGTTTTATTTAACCATTATTTTAACCAACGTTTGTTAAATTTCTATTTTACAAAGTTTTTGTAAACATTATTTCTTTAGTAAAGTTAATCATTGAATTTATTGTTTGTGTCAAAATTGGTCACAAACATCCAATAGTGTGAAATCACTAATATCCAATAACAGTTCACAGATAATATTCAATGTGGAGAAAATAATATGAAGAATGAAGATATTAAAAATGAAAGCAAGTAAAAAGAGAAAAAATTTTATAGGTTCGGCTAACTCCAGCCTATGTCCACTCAAGAATAATCCTTTTGTTTATACTGTAGTTTGATTATAGTTACAATCCAAAATCCAAGAATAAAAATGACATGAGTATAGCCTAGGTAGAAGATGAAGAGAAACAGAATCCAGCACCCTTTTCTGAAGCCATGCCTGATGTATTTATAGGTGAAACTTCGGCCACAGGGCCTTCCATCTATACGGGCGCAACATAACGATCGATGTGTGACGACCGCCCATGACTCCTGCACTAAACAAGGAAATAGTGCGCTGTAAAGTGTGCTAGGCAGTCATGGATGATCATCAAGATAAGGTAAAAATAGCGGAGTCTATCGTATTACTCACAGCGCATGGGTAAAATACAATAGAAAATATATAGATATAGTGAAGCTCCATAAAACAGAATCTCTTCAAATAAGCCTAATAGTAGTTTCATACAAAAATCTGAATAGTCAATAAATCAAGCCTCTCTACATATCACTCAGAGAATATACAAGCAGCGGAACATCCAGTACATATAGTAAGAAAATAATATGCAAGCCCCTAGCTCATCTTCGTCATCAGCATCGTTGGTCACTAAGAACAGCACCTGTCACCTGCTACCTAGTCTGCCCATCCCAAAATGGATGAACAGCCCAAGGTAATAAGAGTTGGACATAAAACCTTGAGTCAGACAACAGTCTTAGTGAGCGGTAAATTAACTAACAACATACCAAAAGAGCATAAAGGTAAAAGGAATAGGAACCCAACCCTCCCACTCCACCTCTTTCTACAGTGATAGCCCCCAGACACACTAAGCAGAAGTAAACATAGCAAATCAGACATTTAAAGTAAAGCAATAATCACTCGAGTCAAGGTCGGTGTTTTCCAAGTACAAACCCCCAAGGCCTAAACCAAGATCAGATAAGCACCAAGAAAACATCGCTCTTGAGACCGAATGACGATACAACCAAAACATCCAAACATCCATGACTCTAGCTATCACTGTTATCATTGCTTCAATACCACCGTTAATTGAATGACCGGCACATTCTTTCAGCCGTCCGTCAAGGCTAATGGTAACCCCGGTTCTAGACAGAACTCCGCACGTCGTCCCAGCCCGTGCCTAGGACTATCAAATCTGCCCAGAGTACTCGACCACCAACTGTAGTCTTTTGGGACTATCGAATCTGCCCAGCGTACTCTTGCTTTGAGTCTGCTAGAACCTTCAATAACGATGAAATCTCAGCCTTTTAGTCATCCTCCTCGACGACTATTCTCATACTAGCTCAAGCGCCTCTCGAGCCAACCATTATCCACAAACTCGAACCATCCCTCGAGTTATCAACATGCTTGGAATGATCCCGTCTGGATTGTACCAAGACTACTTCACATCATGCCTTGCTTTATTTCATCATAGCAAAGTCCCATCTCAACATCATCATCAAATCTATCCATATGAGCTTTATCATCCGCCACATATGCCATGAGCAGCTTTTTCCTATTCAAGAGCCTTTCCCTTAGCTTTTGAATCATTTTCGACCAACTTTTCCAAATCCAACCACTAATCAACTAATTTATAACAATCAATCAAATCAACCGTTAATCCAAGTAATTAAGCATTCAAACATGATCTAAAAGCAATTATAACTAAAATGGCATTCTTGTAAATAAAGAGTCCAAATCTAACAAGCATGAATCATAAGTATTATCTCTACAACTTGATGGATGAACTTGCATAGGTTAACATGTATAACAATGGATGCCAAATCTTTATGAACAATGGATCTACACTTATGTTTAAGAAAATGCATGGAAATCACTATTTTAACACAAAATCAAACCACCCATCCAATATACTCCTTTGGGTCCGTGTGAGAGATAACCACCACTCACCGAATCACCTAAACACCTCAAAAGCAACACACTTCAGATCTGGACAACGAAGGATCTAGCTCGATCCGCCAAAATTCTGCTTCAAACGATGAAATCCCTCTTCGATGGATGGAGATCTTCAATCTAAGCTCTTGGATCTTCGATTTGATCTTCGATTTGGATGGAAAGAAACACAAGATTAAAGAGGAGAAAAGAAGTGAAGAAGTGTAGCACTCGAGCTCTCAAAATGGCAGGACTTCGTTGCTTCAAAATCCGGATCCCAAAAAGTGAGGCAAACCCTTTGTATTTATAGGCCGAACCTTAGGTCGCTCACTCGCTATTAGGTCGCTCACGACCTAACTATGGCCGACCTACGACCTAGCAGTTCCCCCGACCTAACGACCCTGCGACTCAAGCTATCATGCGACTCAATGACCTAACACACCTGTACTCGACCTAAAACATGCACGGCTTAACGACTCAGCCCTTCACGCGACTCAACTACACACGCGACCTAATGCTCAACGACCTAAGCGATCTAACAACATCTCGACCTTGTGACTTAACAACAAACGTGACCTAACTACTAAGTCGCATTCCTAGCTAAGTCGCTTAGACGACTTAACGACCTAACAACGTAACCGTCTACGCGACTTAATGACTTATCCAAGGTCGCGACCTAACCACTACAGCGACCTAACTACAAAAAGCAAACCAAACATAGGTCACATACGACCTAACTATACACACAGGGTCTCACGACCTATCTGTAATGACTTAAACTATTTCCTTAAGTCGCTCTAACGACTTAATTCTCTTAGGTCGCTAACCCCTTAAGCCGTTATCCCTTAAGTCGTTAGTTTCCTTAGGTCGCTCCAATCTCCTAAGGTCGCTCAAACCCTTAGGTCGCTTCATCCGTTAACTCGCTCCACCGACCTAAGTTTCTACACGACCTAACTCCTAGGTCGTTCCAAATATCTTAAGTCTCTCAACCTTATCCTTAGGTCGCTCGACACCCTAGGTCCTCTCTACGCCGCTTCTACGACCTAGCCTCTAGACGACTTAAGCTTTGGACGACTTAACAACACTAACTACCTAATGTCAACAGTTCTACGATTTCTCGATACGTAAAATACGGGTCGTTACATTCTCTCCCCCTTAGGAATTTCGCCCCCGAAATTCCAAACAAACAAGAACCAAATACTATTCTGCATGCCTACCATCCATAGCAACCAACAAACCATGCATCCAATTACTAGCCTACCATGCAGAATTCTAAGACTAGAACAAGTTACAATGTCATGAGATGACACGACACCTTATGGTCATACCTCGAAGAGTTCAGGATAAGCTTCCTTTATCCTTTCTTCCACCTCCATGTGCAGTCGTTAACATCATCACTCCATTGTATCTTGAGAAACCTAACTACCTTCCTCCTAAGCTGTTTCGTGTCAGTTCCCACAACACGAAGCAGCTTACGAGGTCTCTTATCAACTAGATCAACTTCAAAATATCCATAGCTATCAGCAGAAACCACTGTATTTGAGTCGTGCACATACTTCCATAGATACGATACATGAAAAACATTGTGCACACCCGACATCTTTTCTAGTAACTCCAATTTATAGGCGAGCTTTCCAATTCGCTCGATGATCGGGAATGGTCCAACAAATCTCGGAGTCAATTTTCCTTTCCTTCCGAATCGAATAACATTCTTTAGTGGAGAAATCTTCACAAAAACCATATCACCTACGTCGAACTCCAAATCCTTACGACGCTTATCGGCATAACTTTTCTGACGGTCTTGGGCTGCCTTCATTCGTCGCTGAATGATCTTTATACAATCCGAAGTCTGTCGAATCATTTCTGGCCCAAGTATTAACTTTCTCCTGTTTCCAACCAACGTGTCGGAGAGTTACACGGTCTTCCATACAATGCTTCATATGGCGCCATACCAATGCTGGACTGGTAACTGTTATTATATGAAAATTCAACCAAATGAAGATGATCTTCCCACGATCCTCCGAAATCCAAAACACATGCTCTGAGAAGATCTTCCAAAACTCGGTTGACTCTCTCGGTCTGACCATCTGTTTGATGGTGATAAGCTATACTCAAACACAACTCGGTTCCCAAAACTTCCTGAAAGCTCTTCCAAAATCCACTAGTGAACAATGGGTCTCGATCGCTCACCATACTTTTCGGAATTCCATGGAATCGAACTATCCACTTAACATACAGCTCAGCCAACTTCGATGCAGTCCTAGTTGATCGAACAGGAATAAATCTTGCACTCTTAGTCAAACGATCTACGATGACCCAAATCCCTTCATTTCCTTCTCTTGTTCTTGGCCGCCCATCGATAAAATCCATCGATATTTGCTCCCACTTCCATGTAGAACTTCTAATGGCTGAAGCAATCCACTTGGCTTCTTCTGCTCGGCTTTTACCAACTGGCAGTTCATACATTTGGAAATAAAATTTCCAACATCCTTCTTCATACCTTCCCAGTAATAGGTTCTCTTCATATCCCGATACATCTTATTTCCACCTGGATGAATTGTCAGCTTCGAGTGATGACTTTCCTTCAGAACTTCATCTCTCAATTCATCTATATCGGGAACAACTAGTCGTCCTTGCTTCCGAAGCCAACCCTCTCGATCGACCTCGAATCCTTTATCCTTTTCTGGGTCCAACCCAGATTCCAAATCACGGATAATCTTGACAAGCTTATCGTCTCGTTCTTGGCTCTCGCCAATTCTTTCCACAAGAGTAGGTATTATCGATAAGTTTGCCAACATCTCAGGTTCCAATTCACATCTGGGCCTGAAGTTAAATCCAGCCGAATACTCAAGATTCTTCCATTCTGAAAACATGGCCCCCAATCCTACATGTCTTCGACTTAATGCATCTGCCACTGCGTTACCCTTTCCCGGAGTATAGGCTATACCAAAATCATATGATGCTAAAAAATCTAGCCATCGTTGCTGCCGAAAATTCAAATCCTTTTGGGAGAAAAGATACTTCAACGACTTATGATCTGTAAAAAACTCAAATCGAACTCCCAATAGGTAATGTCTCCATATCTTCAGAGCAAATACAATCGCCGCTAACTCCAAATCATGAGTCGGATAATTCCTTTCATGCGGCTTCAGTTGTCGACTTGCATATGCAACAACTTTACCCTTCTGCATCAGCACTACTCCAAGTCCAGTACCACATGCATCGGTGTAAACCACCATCTCATCATTTCCACTTGGAATAGTCAAAACAGGAGCACTTGTTAGTCGCTCTTTCAGGATTCCGAAAGCTTGCTCACACTTAGCATCCCACTTGAATACTTGGTTTTTTTTCGTCAATCCTGTTAATGGTGCCGCTACCTTGGAAAAGTCTTTGATAAATCGACGATAGTATCCTGCTAATCCAAGAAAACTTCTCACATCAGATGCATTCTTAGGTCTAACCCAATCCTGGATTGCTGCCACCTTGGCAGGATCAACTGCTATTCCATTTCCAGAGATAATATGGCCTAAGAACCTCACTTCACTCTTCCAGAAGTGACACTTCGAAAACTTAGCCTTCAGCTGATGTTTCCGCAGGGTTTCCAAAATAATACGCAAGTGCGTCTTGTGCTCTTCTTCATTACTGGATTAAATCAAAATATCATCCACGAACACTAGTACGAACTTGTTCAACTGATCCCTGAACACTCTATTCATAAAATCCACAAAATATGCTGGTGCATTGGTCAATCCAAACGGCATTACCAGCCACTCAAAGAAACCAGATAGTGTCCTGGAAGCAGTCTTCGGCACACTATCCTTTTCCACTCTTAATTGGTGAAATCCCGTGGCCAAATCCATCTGAGAAAACACCTTGGCTTCGTGAAGCTGATCAAGCAAGTCAACTATTCTCGGCAATGGATACTTGTTCTTCTTAGTCACTTTGTTTAGCTCACGATAATCCACACACAATCTCAACGATCCATCCGCTTTGGTTGCAAACACAACTGGTGCACCCCATTCGGACACACTACGCCGAATGAATCCTTTCTGTAGAAGATCATCAACTTGCACCTTCAACTCTTGCTGTTCCCTAGGCGCCATCCTCCTAAGAGGCATCACAACAGGTCTGGCTCCTTCAACTAGATCGATGCGAAACTCGATCTCTCTATGCGGCGGTAACCCTTTGACCTCATCAAAGACATCCTCAAATCCATTTACGACTGGCACCGATGACAATCCATCCCGTGGAACAACCAGCGAATACATGAAGCTCATGAAGACGCCTTCCTCATGCTTACATCGTATCACAACCGTTCGCCCTTCCACATTCTCAACTGTCACCTCTAGCCTTTTACAATCAACCTTTGCCGCGTACTTCCTAAGCCAGTCCATACCCAAAATAATTCCAAACCCCGCAAAGTTTAGAACAAAACAATCATAAACAAAAGAGCAATCATGACTCGATACAACTAGACCATGGCATATCATACACAAACAGGACGAACCCCCAACTGGATTAGTCACAACCAATGGTCTATCAATAATACCCGGTCCTAAACCCAACCAGCCTACAAGTTCATTACAAACAAAAGAATGCGACGCTCCAGTATCGAATAACACTCTAACTGGAACACCACAGATGGAAAGGGTACCTTGTACCACCACACTCTTTCCTTTTTCTTCTGTAGTAGGAGCTTTTGAAGATGATGGCACAGCTCCCAAAGCATAGGCTTGCACAATCTGTTTTTCCTTCCGCGGTTCTGGACAATTCTTCTTGATATGCCCCAGCTTGTCACAGTTGTGGCACTTCACCGGCACCTTTGGATTCTTACAATCTTTGGAGAAATGGCCCTTCTGCTGACAGTTGTAGCAGGTCACTTCACCCTTCGGCTTCTTCTAGCCATCCTTACCCTTCTGCTTCTGCTACTTCCTCTTCTTGTTTCCACCTTGCTGTGGTTTAGACTCCTCCTTGGTCACAGCAACAACAGATCCTTCTTTAGGAAATAGATTCTCGTGCCTGAGAGCCTTCTCCACAAGCTTCTCAAATGGATCGTCCAGATGATCCACCAACTGTCTCCCTAGATAGATATCCAAGCCTGTCACAAACTTCTCGTTCTTATGATATGGAGATTCAATATACGACCGGGCATACTTGGACAAGGCTTCAAACTCAGAAACATACTCAAGAACTGGTCTTCCCCCTTGCTTGAGCTCCACAAACTTCTTGAATAGAACAGATTTCTGAGCTGTAGAAATGAACTTAGCTTCAAATCTGACTTGGAATTGCTCCCAAGTAATTTCTTCCTCTGGAGTATCAATGATGATAGACTTCCACCAGTCAGAAGCTCTCCCTTGAAGCTGTCTTGATGCGAGCTTCCTTTTGGTTGCATCCTCAATTCCCAAATCACCAAAGATTCTTCTATAAGCATCTATCCATCTCTGGACTTCAATGGTTGACTATGTTCCCAAGAAAACCTTTCCTCCAAGAGCAGTATAGTCTTTACACAACTTAGCAAAATCCACCGGTTTTGGAGCTTGAACTTGAACTCCAACATCTACTGATGGCCCCGGAGCTGGCATCCTTCTCATGATCGAAGTCATCATAGCCTCGAACATCGCAGCATAATCAGCAGCCCCCTCAGCAGTACGGCCTCCCCTAGCAGCTGGTCTCCCTCTTCGACTCATTCTTAATATCTATAAAAAATGATTAGGGCACCTTGAGAAACAACTGCATAAGAGATTCAAATCCTTCTAAGCCACTATATTATATATAGTAATCATCCGTCAAAATACAATTACGTCTCTCATACGTAGTTACGTCAGCGAGCGTTGGCTAAAATCGATTAACCAAAGCTCTGATGCCAAATGTGACGACCGTCCATGGCTCCTGCACTAAACAAGGAAATAGTGCGCTGTAAAGTGTGCCAGGCAGCCATGGATGATCATCAAGGTAAGGTAAAAATAGAGGAGTCTATCGTATTACTCACAGCGCATGGGTAAAATACAATAGAAAATATATAGATATAGTGAAGCTCCACAAAACAGAATCTCTTCAAATAAGCCTAATAGTAGTTTGATACAAAAATCTGAATAGTCAATACATCAAGCCTCACTACATATCACTCAGAGAATATACAAGCAGCGGAACATCCAGTACATATAGTAAGAAAATAATATGCAAGCCCCCAACTCGTCTTCGTCATCAGCATCGTTGGTCACTAAGAACAACACCTGTCACCTGCTACCTAGTCTGCCCATCCCAAAATGGATGAACAGCCCAAGGTAATAAGAGTTGGACATAAAACCTTGAGTCAGACAACAGTCTTAGTGAGCGGTAAATTAACTAACAACATACCAAAAGAGCATAAAGGTAAAAGGAATAGGAACCCAACCCTCCCACTCCACCTCTTTCTACAGTGATAGCCCCCAGACACACTAAGCAGAAGTAAACATAGCAAATCAGACATTTAAAGTAAAGAAATTATCACTCGAGTCAAGGTCGGTGTTTTCCAAGTACAAACCCCCAAGTCCTAAACCAAGATCAGATAAGCACCAAGAAAACATCGCTCTTGAGACCGAATGACGATACAACCAAAACATCCAAACATCCATGACTCTGGCTATCACTGTTATCATTGCTTCGATACCACCGTTAATTGAATGACCGGCACATTCTTTCAGCCGTCCGTCAAGGGCTAATGGTAACCCCAGTTCTAGACAGAACTCCGCACGTCGTCGCAGCCCGTGCGTAGGACTATCGAATCTGCCCAGAGTACTCGACCACCAACTGTAGTCTTTTGGGACTATCGAATCTGCCCAGCGTACTCTTGCTTTGAGTCTACTAGAACCTTCAACAACGATGAAATCTCAGCCTTCCAGTCATCCTCCTCGACGACTATTCTCATACTAGCTCAAGCGCCTCTCGAGCCAACCATTATCCACAAACTCGAACCATCCCTCGAGTTATCAACATGCTTGGAATGATCCCGTCTGGATTGTACCAAGACTACTTCACATCATGCCTTGCTTTATTTCATCATAGCAAAGTCCCATCTCAACATCATCATCAAATCTGTCCATATGAGCTTTATCATCCGCCACATATGCCATGAGCAGCTTTTTCCTATTCAAGAGCCTTTCCCTTAGCTTTTGAATCATCTTCGACCAAATTGTCCGAATCCAACCACTAATCAACTAATTTATAACAATCAATCAAATCAATCGTTAATCTAAGTAATAAAGCATTCAAACATGATCTAAAAGCAATTATAACTAAAATGGCATTCTTGTAAATAAAGAGTCCAAATCTAACAAGCATGAATCATAAGTGTTATCTCTACAACTTGATGGATGAACTTGCATAGGTTAACATGTATAACAATGGATGCCAAATCTTTATGAACAATGGATCTACACTTATGTTTAAGAAAATGCATGGAAATCACTATTTTAACACAAAATCAAACCACCCATCCAATATACTCCTTTGGGTCCGTATGAGAGATAACCACCACTCACAGAATCACCTAAACACCTCAGAAGCAACACACTTCAGATCTGGACAGCGAAGGATCTAGCTCGATCCGCCAAAATTCTGCTTCAAACGATGAAATCCCTCTTCGATGGATGGAGATCTTCAATCTAAGCTCTTGGATCTTCGATTTGATCTTCGATTTGGATGGAAAGAAACACAAGATTAAAGAGGAGAAAAGAAGTGAAGAAGTGTAGCACTCGAGCTCTCAAAATGGCAGGACTTCGTCGCTTCAAAATCCGGATCCCAAAAAGTGAGGCAAACCCTTTGTATTTATAGGCCGAACCTTAGGTCGCTCACTCGCTATTAGGTCGGTCACGACCTAACTATGGCCGACCTACGACCTAGTAGTTCCCCCGACCTAACGACCCTACGACTCAAGCTATCATGCGACTCAACGACCTAACACACCTGTACTCGACCTAAAACTTGCACGGCTTAACGACTCAGCCCTTCACGCGACTCAACTACACACGCGACCTAACGCTCAACGACCTAAGCGATCTAACAACATCTCGACCTTGCGACTTAACAACAAACGCGACCTAACTACTAAGTCGCATTCCTAGCTAAGTCGCCTAGACGACTTAACGACCTAACAACGTAACCCTCTACGCGACTTAACGACTTATCCAAGGTCGCGACCTAACCACTACAGCGACCTAACTACACAAAGCAAACCAAACATAGGTCGCATACGACCTAACTATACACACAGTGTCTCACGACCTATCTGTAATGACTTAAACTATTTCCTTAAGTCGCTCTAACGACTTACTTCTCTTAGGTCGCTAACCCCTTAAGCCGTTATCCCTTAAGTCGTTAGTTTCCTTAGGTCTCTCCAATCTCCTTAGGTCGTTCAAACCCTTAGGTCGCTTCATCCGTTAGGTCGCTCCACCGACCCAAGTTTCTACACGACCTAACTCCTAGGTTGTTCCAAATATCTTAAGTCGCTCAACCTTATCCTTAGGTCGCTCGACACCCTAGGTCCTCTCTAAGCCGCTTCTACGACCTAGCCTCCAGACGACTTAAGCTTTGGACGACTTAACAACACTAACGACCTAATGTCAACAATTCTACGATTTCTCGATATGTAAAATACGGGTCGTTACACGATGTGTCAACTTCGTCCATAAATAACGATAGGCCTTATCA
Organism: Allium cepa; assembly: GCA_030765085.1. Classification (NCBI taxonomy): domain Eukaryota; kingdom Viridiplantae; phylum Streptophyta; class Magnoliopsida; order Asparagales; family Amaryllidaceae; genus Allium; species Allium cepa. Next base: position 452,001,711 of record CM060931.1, read on the forward strand.
CCACCGATCGTTCTTCCTTCATCCAAATCAACGCTGGTCGTCGCAGGAGGGTCCTTCATGCCGATACCTCCTACTACGTCAATCCGTCTTCCTCTAATATCCTATACCGATCCATCCTCCACAAAGATACGCCGACCCTTCCTGATCCACGAAAATATGCCGATCCAACCTAATGTAGCCTGGAAAGTACACCGATCCTTCTAGATTTATTCACGTATACCAATCCATTCTGCTTAGAGTGTTATGTCGATCCATAGTGTTCCTTAAAATACATGTCTCTCCCTAGTGCCTCAGGATGCTATGCCGATCCTTGCTCGTCCATATATAATATTTAGCCTACATCATAACATGCTGGTATCTTTAGCGCCAGAGACATATGTTGAACCCCTCATATCCTAAATGCTATACTGATCCAAACTATGCCAATCCATGTTATGCCCATTAAAACTATGCCGATCATTCCTATGTCGATCTAAACTATGTTGATCCAAACTATGCCAAGCCTTTCCTATGCCGATCTATACTATGCCAATCCAATCTGTGCCAATCGAAACTACACTGATCCATCCCTATCAAGCACATATTCATATTCCAAGCACTTTGCATTGTTTATCTACTACCATGTTCAATCCTAGCTCTATGTTATTATTTATAGTTGACTTTCGAACCTCACAATCATCCCCTGCACTCATCGGCCTTGACAATTTTGAAGTCTGTTGGGTTAAATATGCCTATGTATGGCCTTGCCAAAAGGCGAGTTAACACTTTTCCCCATCAAAAACATGCCTTGCGATAGGAAGGCTTGTTTTGATTTTTCTTAAGTCCAAAATTTGAAATCCGTAATCCATTGATTGCCATATTTTCCAATCCATAATCCAATCCATTACCAGTCCAATTATTTGACCTTTCTGGATCATTAACGAAATCCACGACTTTTTTGAGTCGATATTCAATTCTAAATCCATTCCAAATCCATTAACCAAATCCATGATCTCTTCGGATCGTTTCCAAATCCGAGATCGCTTTGGTTCCATATTCAAATCCTTTAACCTCTCTGGGTCATTTTATCCAAATCTAGGACTGCTACGGGTCCATATCTGAATCCGCAGACCACTCTCGGTCCTCACCGAGCACAATCCGTAATTGAAGACCTGAGTAGGCCGATCCTGTCGCTCTTTGGTGAAGTGGCCTACCCCTTGCCAGGTACAGTCCATACTTGATGATATGTTGTGTTCTATTCTCCGACGTCGACTCTCTGGTCGAGGTCTTAATTCATGGGGTATCCTACTCCGGCCTCGATCCCTAGTCGAGAACTTGATCCGTAGGGTATCTGATTCTAGCCTCGATTCCCAATCGAGGACTTAGTCCATGGGTATCCTACTTTGGCCTCGACTCTCCGGTCGAGGACTTATCCATGTTTAAGTCCATCCTTCAATCTTCGACGAAGGGACTCGTAGCTAGCGGTTATTGCCCTATCTCTCCGGTCAGGGCTACAACCGTGACCTATGTTATTTATTACATTAATCCAGATTTAATCATTCCAATGTCTACTTGGTAAGATATGAAATAAAAGTCCATACAAAAAAAAACTAAATAGCCTTAGTATCAAAAAAACTAGAGTTCATAATAATCGGGAATAAACAAAATTTCATAGACTTGAGCACTACAGTTCATCGTCGTCTCAAAGCATGCCTAAGGACCATCCTCGATCCCATGCACGTGTAAGTGACTTAACCGTATCACTGTGGGGTTTATTACTTATTCCATACCATAAATCCAATCAATTAATAATAAGTTGACGATGACGCCTCGATCTAGTGCCATCTTCATTCAAGGTGGGTGGTGGCGGCTCCTGTTCCACCGCCACATCCCAAGTCCTTATATATCGTTGTAACTGAACATTCCTCGCATGTTCCTTAATAATATCCTTCAAATTCCTACAGTCATTATTACTGTGCCTATCTAGCTTATGAATAAGCTATGTATTCCCGATGCTCGCTCGTATTCAAAGAGTTCCCTTTTTGTTGGCCTTCGATACGGAAGGCGTCCTCGAGTATCCAAATAAATTCTTTCCAAGGGTTCGGTCAAATCTATGTAAGAAGAGAATTTTGGTTCTCTCCATTGCCTTTTCGACATATTATTGCCATCATTCATTTTTTGTTTACCTTTATCATTCTTGTTGACATATCCTTATGATCCTCTACTTTGCATAGAATTCACCTCCGGTTTGTTTGCTCGTGCATCTTCCTATCATAGGAACCTTTTTGCTTCATGGTAAAACTCCCTTAGATCCATAAGTTGATCACGTTCCAGTGAATCCTTGAACTCCATGCCATCAGCAATTCTAGATACAGCCACCATCAAAACCATAGATGGATCTGGGCGATCCACCGATCTCGCCACAGCATTAAACAGTGCTAGAAATCTCCTTAGGGACTTTTCGGTCCTTTGTTTCGGTGTTACCAAACTCATCACATTTTTGGGTCTCGAGATGTGAACCATAAACTGCCTCATAAACCCTTCGATCAATTCCTTCCATGTGTTGATAGAGCCGCTTTCCAACTATTTGAACTATAGTGCAACTATATCTTTCAAATACAAAAGGAAACATCGTGCCATGACTTCCTCTGATGCCCCCAGTACTTCCACATATCTCATGTATCTTGTTAGATGAACAACGGGATCTATTTTTCCATCATATGTCTCAAGCATTGGTAGTTTGAATTCTGATGGATTCCTAGCTTGCTTATTCTAGGAGCAAAGGGGCTCATATTCACATCTTCCAGATCTCAACTTACCAATCCTCCTCTCATAGACCGTCTGATCACTTTTTCCAGCATGTCCTTGTCATCAAGTGGTAGTCTTTTCTCATTGTCTCTAAACTCCCCCCCCCCCCCCCCCCGAATCCACGAGGGAATCCTGAAATCTGCTCTTCTGGATGAACATCCATATTCCGATTAGCGCAAACTACACAGAATCACCTGGTATCCTGCCTAGAATCAAGCCAACGTAACCAGGAGGCATACCCCAAGTTTGGAATGAATGGCACAGATCGTTCTATAACGATCGGCTATAGTTTCGCCGATCGTTCCTGGTCAGCCAGGGGCTGCTCCCAGCTATTCCACTCCATCCAGCATCTTGGTTGCTTCGTTTCTTTGGTTCTAATTCTAGTTTTCCTTAGCTTTTGCTGCTCTAAATCTATGATCTATATTTCCATCCCTGCTACTCCATTTCCTTGATTTTGCACTCCAGCTTGTCCAATCCATTGGAGCAGGTTCTGCATCATTTCCTCCTATCTCTTCAGCAACCTTTCCTACATAACATCCATCATTGTTTCATCTCGTCTCTAGTAATGAAGATTGAGGTTTGATTAACTCCTGAAGAAGCCTCTTGACTCCCTTTATGATGGCTCCTATCTGCTCTCTGTCTTCTTGTTGATTGCCTAGCCATTGCCTACTAGATCCAAGTATCCAAGCTTCTAAATCTGAGATCCTAGCTTCCAAATCCATGGGTCCAAGTCTCTCTCAGTGAAAGCACCAAAATGTTTATGCCAAAATTAGTCAGAAACACCCAATAGTGTGAAGCATCAATATCCAATCACAGATAGTATTCAATATGGAGAATATAATATGAAGAATAACTAAATTGAAAATGAAAGCAAGTAAAAAGAGACAAGATTTATAGTTGTTTGGCTAACTTCACTCTACCTCCACTCTAGAATTACAATTACAATCTGAAATCCAAGAATAAAAATGGCAGCTAGGTGGAAGATGAAGAGAAACAGAATCCAGCTCCCCCTTCTGAAGCCACGCCTACTGCATTTATAAGTGAAACTTCGGCTATATGGCCTTCTCATCTATAGTGGCACACCATAACGATGGCATGTCCAATTCATCCATAAATAATGATCGGCCTTATCACCATCGATCATTCTTCCTTCATCCAAATCAGCGTCGATCATTCGAGAGGGTGCATCATGTTGATCCCTCCCTTTCCATGTTGCTATGCTGATCCATCTTCCTCCAATATCCTATATCGATCATCTTCCACGAAGATACGCTGACCCTTCCTGATCCACGAAGATTTGCCGATCCTTCCTGATGTAGCCTGGAAAGTACACTGATCCTTCTAGATTTATAGGTGTGTAATGATTCATCCTGCTTAGAGTGTTATGCCGATTCATAGTGTTCCTTAAATACATGCCGCATCCTAGTGTCTTAGGATGTTATGCCAATCCATACTCAATCGTACACAATCCTTAGCCTACATCATAACATGTCGATCCCTTTAGCACTGAGACATATGTCGAACCCCTCATATCCTAAATGCCATACCGATCCAAAATTTGCTAGTCCATGCTATGCCAATCCAAGCTATGTCGATCCTTCCTATGCCAATCCAAACTATGCCGATCCAAACTATGCCAATCCTTTCCTTTGCCGATCCATACGATGCCAAGCCAATTCATGCCGATCCATACTATGTCGATCCATCCTTCCCAATCATATATTTGAAAGTGCGGTGTGTATACAATTATATGTGCTAATATAGTATACACGGATCGTATAATATGGATTACAATACAAATGCAGAAATAGATGATAATAGCATTGTAAATAAAAAAATAGAAAAATCACACCAGAGATTTTTATACTGGTTCGGAGCACCGTCCTACGTCCAGTCCCAGACTACTATCTGGATTTTCACTAATTACAACCTCGCTTCACCCGGAGGAACAGGTTTACAATTACCCGAACAGCCGAACGGGATTTCACGCCTCTACAACACTGAGGGCTTCAACACTTGCCTCTTACAATACTGAGGACTTCAACACTTGCCTCTTACAATATTGAGGACTTCAACAAAAAACAATTACAATTGTTTGTTGACAACTTGTGCTCTTGTAAACACGGATTTGTCACTTGTAGTACACTCTTCCTATAATCTTATCCTCAAATTGTGAATGATGTTTGTGAAGATTATGGAATTTATATTGCTTATTGAATCAAAATATATGAGATAGTGTCAATGATTCAATAAGGAATGAAAGTAGTTTAGAGCTTTTTGAATGCAAGTGAATTCAGAGAATAGATAGAGAGCATATATAATCTTAATAAAACTTATTGTTTTAATCAATGATATTGATGTGTATTTATAGAGAGAAAATAGTTATAACCTTTGGTGAAAAGTTGCAGTCAAAAGTTATGATCATTGATGAAGAAGAAGAGACGCAACCATTGAAGAAAGATGTGTCTTTTGGAAGAAGTTGCTCTCTGTTTAAAAACGGTCGACAGGTCAAAAACTAACCTGTAGACAGGTTTTTAAAAATATAGTCGTTATGTACATGTGTGCACGTTTATTGTGCACATTCAACAGGAACGGTCGACCGTTCATTTTTGGACCGGTCGACCGGTCTCTGTTAAGTTGCACAATAAAGTGCACAACCTATATAAATGTATATATATATATATTATATTTTGTGCATGATTATTTGAGGATAGATTTTGACAATTTTATTACTATTATAACATCAAATAATCAACCTATAATCTAGAATACCATATGTACGTCTTGATTTGTCGATCGCTTTAATATTGTTGTCAGCAATCAAAATCTTCATAGAAGCTGTGACTCAACAATATTCATATTCCAAGCACCTGCATCGTTTATCTACCAACTATGTTTAATCCTAGCTCCATGTTATTATCTGTAGTTAAGTTCCAGACCTCATAATCATCCCCCCGCACTCATTGGCCCCGGCAATTATGAAGTCTCTTAGGTTAAATCGGCCTGTGCATGGCCTTGCCAGAAGGCAAGTTAACATTTATTATGTTTCAAAATTAATTATTTTATTAATTTTGTTTAAAGATAATTAATTACTTATAAGGTTGTCTAAAGATAATAAAATATTTTATTATTGATTATTCAAAGCTAGTTAATTATTGTATTAATAATGTTGTTTGAAAATTTATCAATAATATGCTGAAAGCTGTTTAAAGTTATTTTATTATATTTATTAAACTATTTTAAAAAATAATTAATATACTATTTAAAATGTTTTTAAAATTTATTATTATATTATCTAAAAATGTTTGAAATTTATCTTTATGACATTAAAGTTTTTTTTATTATAATTAAATAATAAGTTGTTTATCAAAGGATATCTTTTGTAAAAGTGATTTATTTAAAGGAGTTTATGAATTTAAAAGAGGTTTGGAATTCGAAAAGAAGTTGGGTTTGAATGATTTAGAAAAGAGGTTTATAAATGGGTTTTTGAGATTTATAAAAGAGATTTTTAATAAATAAAACTTGGAGATTTATAAAGAAGCTTTAAAAATAGATTTGGAAATTTATGAAGAAGATGTTTATAAAATAAAAGGGATTTATGGAAAGGAATTGTGTTTCGGGTTATTTATATCTCAGTTTTAATGATATATGGGTTTGATCATTTTATTGAAATAGAAAATCTTTCTAAGTTTTTGATGAATATACTTAGACCAATTTATAAGTATGTGAAAAGGGTTTTCCAAGTTTTGAAAAGAATGGTTTGTGAATATACTTATTCCAATGTGATAAGTATATAAATATTTTGATAAATATTTTTGGAAAGGGATCTAATTAATGAAGGATTAACTTTGAGAGGCTTGGTAGTTTCCATAGGAAATGTAATCTTTGTTTGAATGTTGTTAGTTTGATAGTTAAATAACATACTATCAAATCTTGGCCTAAGGATGTAATCCTTCTTAATTTTGGTAGTACGAAAATATTCCGTACTTAACAACGAAGGATTTTAACTTTGAAAATATATAGGGAAACACGGAGATTATATGGTATAGTTATCCTTAGTGGTTCTATATCATGCGTATAAACTCATTTTGTTCTTCTAAGACAAATGATGAGAAGATCTGTGTATATAAATGGTATAGTTATCGTTGGTGGTGCTATATAATGTGTATAAACTCATTTTGTTCTTCTAAGACAAATGATGAGAAGATGTCCATATAAATGGTTAGGGGGTTAGCCTTGCTTTTATGTATTGTCTGATTATTTCCAAAATAACTGGCATTGAGCGTTCCAAAAATCGATCGGTTGGTTTTGGAACATATGGTAAGCAGGGCAATGTACTCACAAGAGATGACTTGAAACCGTAACCACTCCAATACCATATACGAGTTCTATGATTAGAGGAGATTCGGTTTTGTTTTGGATATTGGAATCCATGTATGATTTCGAGACCCATTGGGGTATCTGAATCAATAAGTGATTCCAAGATCTTTCTTGAGATGTGGGAATCCACGTGTAATTCCAAGATCCGTTGCAGTATAAGAATCCATGTGTGATTCCAGGATCTATTTTGGATGTTGGAATCCATGTGAGATTCCAAGATCTATCGAGGTATTGGAATCCATATGTCATTCCAAGATCTATTTTGAGATGTGAGAATCTATATGAGATTACCAAACCCATTGGGGTATGGGAACCCTCGGATTCCATGATCTATTTTGATGACGGTGCGTGAGATGTAATGCCGGATGTAGTATCATCAGTAGTAATGAATAAAACCAAAGATAGGATGCATGGCCAGGGGTTTAGCTAACCCATAAGAGTGCAATCATCTCCTTCCTAGAGTTACTTACGGTTGTTACGCATGCATGGAGCGATGCACTTGGCTTGACAGTTTTTGGGGATAGCTATGTATTTCCTATTGTACATCACTAGGAATGTATTGTTGCTTTGGAAATAACTTTGATCCTTATGCAAAAGGACCGTTCTTAAAGAACTAAGGGCACTTTTGTGGAATCCTACACAATTAGTGAAAGTGCCTTAGCAGTTATTGATTATCTAACTATTATTATTATGATGTACACCCATGAGCATCACGGCTACTTGATTATTGATATTTTTGCCCTTATGCATCACTAGATTTTCGAATACAAAAGGTTTGGTTATTGTAAGGTAAAAACCCATCCGTGTATATGTGCGGCGTGGTCTTTCAACATACCTATATCTGAAAGGTTTTATAAACATTTACAATCTAATTGAGGTATATTTCTCATGTTGGTTTACCAGACTTATCCGAATGTTATTTTATTATAATGCTTCGTTCAGACCGAGCATATTTTCAGATTTAGTTTGGATGCTTTGTAGCTTCAGGAGACAAGTTGAATGCCTTCAAGACATATTCATGTATATTCTATTTTTTGATGCATTGGTTGTTTATATTATCGGCAATTATGAGGACATGTTGTTATAACTGTCCAGGCTATTGATTTATTTGTTGACTCCGATTGATATATATGTATAACAAATTTTAGGTTTTCTTCTGTAAAGATCATTGTTATAATATAGATCACTCGTCATGTTGGTTGATTATGCTCTATCTTTTCTTTCTTTTTCCCTAACAATGTATCTTTTGGCAATTAGAAACTCGACATGTGAATATCGTGGATGTATTGTGTCGACTTTTGAGGGTTGAAAAGAGAGGTCATTACAATCATGGGAGAAAATCCCTGGTTGTTGGTACACAAGATTCTTTTTCTAAATCCTCCACTATTATCCACAACTCTTTTGGTAAGCTCTTATTAAATTTTCCACAATGCTTCTTGTATCACTATCTTATGATTTTTCCTCTGCTTTAGTTCCCGCTCTTATAATTGCAACCTCAAAATTCAAAAAGGCTAAGATTTAAGTTTCTACATCAACTGCTCCTACTACCTGCCTCTATTGAGGACTCTGTTACTAAAATGCTCGAGAGTATTGAAAATGAGGGTCATGGAAGAAAAAGGACTCTGATGATTTATCTGGTAACTTTAGTTCTTCACCAAATAAGATGCCTCATCTCAGAGAAGGCCAAACTTTTCTTACTATAGAAGAAGAATCAAACATAGATCTGGCCGCAGTTAATTGTAATTCTAGTTTGGTTGACTTAAGTGTGCTAGATCAAATCCTCAAAGAAAAATAGATGCTATTTATACCCAAATCCCGCTATTGATATTTCAATTCCTTCGTCCATAGATGTCATACCATATTTGTACCAAGATTGAGGCCTTTCTCCTCCTCCTGAATCTCTTCCCTCCAAATTTCTAGCTCAAAATATTCCTTTCAATTTTGAGTGCCTAATTCTTTCAATTATTCAATCCCTATCCATGGCTTCTCTAATACCACTGCAATATTCTACCTTCTCTAAGGATCATCTCTACATCTTCCTTCAATAACATCGTATGGTATGTTTCTCTAAGCATAAATTTTCAGTTCTATGTACCTTTAATTATTATATGCATGTTACCCATTTTAGGGGCCAAATATATGTTTTTCCTCCAACAATTTTCTTAGGAATCTGCCGGCCTAATTCTAGATCTTAAAGAGGAGATTTATTCATTGATAAGAAAATTTAAATTCCTCAAGGGTCACGTGTTTGATGTTGTAGTGGAGAAAAATAATGCCATCTCAAAAAAAATTAAGTTTGCCTCCAATTTGGATCAGGAGAGAAAAATTAGGCTAGAAGATGAGGAGAGGGTGAAGGCCCTGAGACAGAGCTTGAGCAAGCTGAAAAAGAAAAGGCTCAAACAGCTAATAAATTGGAATGGAAAATGTTACCCTTTTATATGCAAGAAAAATTATTAAAGATGTTAAAAAGAAAGTTTCTAACATTATCTGTCAGGCCCTCCCAAAAATTAGGGAACGATGCTACGAGAGTGCCCTCTTTATTGTGTATCATGATAACATCGTGAGATGTTCAGAGTTAGACTTTCCAATACTTCGAGATCTAAACGATAAATTTAAAAGAAAGTTTGACCTCAAACTATGAAGGGTTCTAGGGTCATTTCAAGATGAATTCATTGAACAGGATCCTATTAATCCCCAAAAGCTATTACATTTTGATGATCCTCGTTTGGTCAAGATGAAGATAATGATGAAAGTGAGGATGACGAGGAGGATGAGAATGATGATGATGATGACAGTGATGATGAAAATGAGGTTGATGGTAATAAGGATTCGAAAGGGCCAAGAAATGTTTGTAGCAGATCGGGTGGTCATGACCTAGGCACATCTACTCGTGATACAGATCTCCTCGATCTTCCTAGAACTTGTGATACTTCCCACGAAGACCCTCCAGCAATGTATGCTTAAACTGCTAGCAAAGAATCAAATAAGGAGGAAACCTAGGATTTTTCTACATAGGTTCCTACGGCACATGTATATATTTTGTCATCTTTATATGCTTATGTGTATTCGTTATCTTTAATTAATAAATCTATTATTTTAGTTAAGGAAAAGAAATAAATATCACTTTGAGATTTTGCATGAGAAAGGTGAGAAGAAAGTGCAACAATTGAATAGAAAGGTTAAGAAAGCAACTAAATATTACAACAGTTTCAAAGAAGTATGGGCACTTTCGTATTTATGCCAATAGAATGAAAGACATCAAAGAAAACCGAGTAGTCCCGCTCTTGAGAAGATCCCGCCTACATCGGGAAAGAGTCCTAATGGAAAATGCCTAGTTAACCACACTCTTCTAGATGCTTATCGAAGATAGGGAAACTTTAGTAGAATTCCTCTACAAAGTCAATTCTAGGATTGTTTTGACCGACTATTCCTTCTTAGGAAAGAAGAGTGGGGGTTTACTTGGGTGTCTTCATGGTAGGTATTTAGATGATCACGGGACCCATCCCCATCATTTGGAATGCTGGAACCTTCCCAAGATGACGATCGTCCTCCTTTTCCCTAACACTCTTCCTTCGGAGAAGGTTAAGTTCAATAAGGAGAAATTCATTTCTGAGTTTCACAAAGGATCCATTTGCATGAACCTATGTAATTCCTTTGTTGTATTATGTAATCAAAAAAATCTTTATAAGTATTGTACTTTCCATTTCTTTGTAGCTTAATTTACTTATCCTAAAGTACAAATGTTAAAGAGTTGCCAGGCACTCCATTTCATAAGAACTTTGATGCAGCTAAGGCCAGAGAAGAAGTTGTGCAAACTTTAATTCCTGAAAACATGAGTTTGTGGTGTAGTGTGATGAGTCGTTCACGACTCAGTGAAGGTTTGAGTCGTTGCCGAGCTAAGGAAGGAGGGCCACGAGTTAACAAGCCAAGGGGGAAGGTAGGCCGAGTTAACGAAGCATGGTCACTACCTAACAGAAGAGTATTGGGTCGTCTCCGACCTAAGAAAGCACAGAAGGAAGAATTCCGACCTAACAAGCTCCGACCTAACGAGCTTCGACTTAATGAGTTACGACCTAGTGATATTGAACGAGATAACTTTGCCGAGTTACGACCTAAGCAAGCTAAACTGCATTCTATTTTAGGTCGTGGGGGATTGGGTCGTGTTGTATTTTAGGTCGTTACCGACCTATGGGTTGTATTGCGTTAACTCGGTCATGTATGTAATGTGTTAGGTCGCGAACGACCTATGATGAGTCGGTCACGTTGAGTTGTATGTTCGGTCGTACTTGTTAAGTCGGCCAGGTTTTGAGTCATTATGTCGAGTACTTTGTGTTGTAAATAGTAGGTCGGTATGTAGTTGATTCAGTTGAGTCGCTTTGTGTTAAGTCGGTCACGACTTAAGGTGAGTCGTAGGTCGGCAACGACTTAGGGACTGGATCGAAAACTCTATAAATAGGGGCGTGTGTTGTACATTTGTGATGGTTGATTTTGAAATAAAATTTCTTGTTGATTGCTTTGTGCTTTCTTCTCCAATTGGTAGTTGAGTGTAATCTCCTATCTCCACTTACGTCATTCGAGTGCGCTCGAATCCACGTTTGTTGAAGCCGATTCACGGAATCTAGTGCGCTAGATCAACGTGCGAAGAATCGTAGATCTTAGAACACGGTATAGTGCGCTATCAACGTGTTTGAGATAGCTAGAGTTCGGTATCTTTGGATCAACGAACTTGGGCATTTTGGTATCTTCAACTCACCGATTGCTACATTCCATCGATTGAAGTTTTGTTCGAATTATCCGCCGCGTCAATATTTGGTATCAGAGCCATACTTAGCCAATCATAGCTAAGTTGATTCTTGGAGCCAAGTTTTTGAAGTTTTGAAGTTTGAAGTTGTTCATCGTGTTCATATTGAAGTTGCATCAAGTTTGGAGTGTTTGATCCATTTCATTTTGGATCGAGGAGTTTGAATTTGTAGTTTGTTGAAGTGTTTGAGTTGGGCCGTGTATACTTGTGAAGTAGCCGAGCCTAGGGAGGATCATTAGAAGCTTGTGTCGAACTAAAGAAGTGTTGAACCGTGCCTTGTGCTTGAATTGGAGCCGACCTCACTTGAGCCGTTTCATATTGCCGAGACAAGTGGAGGCCGAGACAAATTGTTGAGCGTAACTTGAAGTTTTTGTTGCATTGTTGAAGCTTTGAATTTTGTGTTTGAATTGTTGAAGTTTGTGAAGTTTTCAATCATGCCACCAAGGAGAGCTAATCGTCATCAAAACATTGAAGCTTTGTATCGTCGAGAAGAAGCCGAGCTTATGGAACAACGTATTAATGAGAAGTTTGATGAAGGCATTGGAAAATTGGAGAGATTGATGAATGATTTGAATCAAAGGAGGAGATCACCAAACTCGAACCATGGAGGAAACCGAGTTTCGCCATCGGTTACGGAAGCGAGGAGGGTATCACCACATTCTTGTAGAGATAGAAGAGAAACGTCAATTTCATCACGAAGGGATCATCATGACTATGCACATGAAGAGAGAAGAAGTCAACGTGAATTTGAACATGAAGTATATAGAGATGAAGAGAGACATAGTCAAAGAAGTATGCATGAACGAAGGGATGATAATGGTCGAGATCGATGTAGACGTACTTTTGATTTTGTTGAAGAAGGTGATAGAACTAGTATTCATTATCGAGATCGAGACCAAGTTCGAAATTCTTATCGGGATGTTGAAGATGATCGTCGATGGGAATCGGGTATGAAAATGGAGATTCCGGAGTTTAAAGGCGGGATGGTTGCTGAAGAGTTCTTAGATTGGGTTTCAAATGTTGAAGAGATCTTTGATTTCAAGGAAGTTCCTGAGCATAGAAGGGTGAAGTTGGTTGCTACTAGGTTGAGGGGGAGAGCTTTGGCGTGGTGGCAGCAAACTAAACTTACAAGGGAGAGAATGGGAAAGTCAAAGATAGAATCATGGGATAAGATGAAGAAATTGATGAGATCTACCTTTTTACCTTACAACTATCAGTCACTTATGTACCAGAGGTTGCAGAATCTGAGGCAAGGGACAAAGTCTGTTAGTGAATATGCTGATGAATTTTACCAACTCATTGCCAGGAATGATATTATGGAAACGGAAGAACAGCTAACTGCTAGATTTATTGGGGGATTGAGAATGCAGATCCAGGATATGGTTAATATGTTCGATCCTAGATCCGTTGCAGAGGCACATCAGAAAGCGTTAGCTTGGGAGAAGCAAGGAAGGCGTGGAGGTGGTGTGTTTACTAATTCCAATAATCAAGCAAGGGGTGTTGGTGGAAGTTCTAATGTTTCTAAACCTGTTTCAAAGCCAGTGGTGAAGGAGGCTGAGAAGGCGAAAGTTAGCAGTGTTTTCAAGTGTTATAATTGTCAGGAGTTGGGTCACAAAAGCAACGAATGTCCGAAGCCGAAGAAGAGAACCATGGTTGCAGAAGTTGAGGAGGATGATGGTGAGGAGGCAGAATGTTCAAATACACCTTATGTTGAGGAGGAAGAAGAATTGTTTGGAGATGAAGGTTGTAATCTTATGATGAGGAGGTCATGTCTTACACCAAAGCAAGAGGAGGATTGTAGTTGGTTGAGAAGCAATATTTTTCAATCGACATGCACTATTCTGGGGAAAGTTTGCAAGTTCGTTATTGATGCTGGAAGTTGTGATAATATTATTTCTACAGAAGCAGTGAGGAAATTGAACTTGAAGACTGAGAAACATCCTAAACCGTACAAGCTAGCATGGTTAAGGAAGGGTGGTGAAGTGAAAGTGTGTCGAAGAGCTTGTGTTAATTTTTCTATTGGGAAGAAGTACAAAGATGAAATTTGGTGTGATGTTGTAGACATGGACGTGTGTCATCTGTTGTTGGGCAGACCATGGCAGTTTGATAGATCAGTTCAACATGACGGTCGTGCCAATAGTTACAGTTTCATGTTCGAGGGTACTAAAATCACTTTGGTTCCTAAGAAGCAACAACAAAAGGAGAGCAAGCTAGAAGAGATTGAAGAATTGAAAACTCTGTTGACTTTGAAGGAGTTTGTCAAGGAAGTGGAGGAAGAGACTGAAGTATTTTTGTTGATTGGGAGAGAGAGTAGTGGAGAAGTTGAAATACCAGAAGCAGCAAAGCCAATTTTGAAAGAATTTGAAGATGTCTTTCCAGAGGAGTTGCCTAAGGAGTTACCGCCACTTAGAGACATTCAACATCAAATTGATCTTGTTCCGGGAGCAGTGTTACCACATCGACCACATTACCGAATGAGTCCGAAGGAACATGAGGAGTTATGAAGGCAAGTGGAAGAGTTGTTGGAACAGGGACGTGTTCAGGAAAGCTTGAGTCCTTGTGCCGTGCCAGCATTGTTAGTACCAAAGAAGGACGGAACATGGAGAATGTGTACAGACAGTAGAGCTTTGAACAAGATTACTGTCCGATATAGATTTCCTATGCCAAGGTTGGATGACTTACTGGATCTGTTGAGTGGGGCAACTATATTTTCGAAGATTGATTTGAAGAGTGGTTATCATCAAATTCGAATCAGACCTGGAGACGAATGGAAGACAGCTTTCAAGACGAGAGAAGGATTATACGAATGGTTGGTTATGCCATTTGGTTTGTCGAATGCACCTAGTACATTCATGCGGGTGATGAATCAAATCTTTAGGCCATTCATTGGGAAGTTCGTCGTGGTTTATTTCGATGATATTCTTATTTACAGCAGGAGTATGGAGGAGCATGTTCTACATTTGAGGGAAGTATTGATTATTCTTCGTGAGGAACAATTTTATGCTGCTACAAAGAAATGTGTGTTTATGACGCATACTGTTTTATTTCTTGGGTATGTTGTTTCAAGAGAAGGTATTCAAGTTGACCAGAGTAAAGTTGAAGCTATTAGAAATTGGCCACAGCCGAGAACTATCACTGAAGTTAGAAGTTTTCATGGATTGGCATCATTCTACCGAAGGTTCATTCCACATTTCAGTAGTGTGATGGCACCAGTTACCGATTGCATGAAAGGGAAACAATTTGTATGGTCAGAGGAAGCGGGAGTTGCTTTTGAGAAGATCAAGGAATTGTTGACGTCTGCACCAATTCTTGTTCTACCTAATTTTCAGTTATTGTTTGAACTACATACTGATGCATCAAAGGTTGGGATTGGAGGAGTGTTGAGTCAGCAGGGAAGACCTATTGCATATTTCGGTGAAAAGTTGTCAGGAGCAAAGATGAGATACAGTACATATGACGTTGAATTCTATGCTGTTGTACAAGCTGTTAAGCATTGGAGACACTATCTATTTCAGAAGGAATTTGTTCTTTACACTGATCATGAAGCATTGAAGCACTTACAGGGGCAGGATAAAATTTCTGCGAGACATGCATCATGGATTGCATATTTACAGCAGTTTACTTTTGTCGTTAAGCACAAATCAGGGGTGACAAATCGAGTAGCTGATGCTTTGAGTAGGAGGAGTCATTTATTAACGACAATGAAAGTTGAAGTGACGGGTTTTGAGATGTTGCCGGAGATGATTAATGAAGATCCTTACATTGTGAAATATGTTGAGAAAGTGAAGGGTGAGAGTACCGATGAATTTACGTTGGTTGATGGTTTTCTGTTTAAAGGGAATCGTTTGTGTATTCCAGACTGTAGCTTGAGGTTGAAAATTGTCAAAGAGTTACACGAGGAGGGGCATGTGGGCCGTGATCGTACTTTGAAATTGATTTCACAGTCTTACTTTTGGCCGTCGATGAGAAAAGAGGTTGAAAGATTCGTGGAGAGATGCCATATTTGCCAGGTGTCAAAGGGAACAGCAACGAATGCAGGGTTGTATATGCCATTACCAGTACCGTCTAAGCCATGGGTTGATATTAGCATGGATTTCGTTTTGGGTTTGCCTAGAACTCAAAGGGGAAATGATTCGATATTTGTTGTGGTGGACAGGTTTTCGAAGATGGCACATTTTGTTGCTTGCAAGAAGACAGCGGATGCAGTTCGAGTAGCACAGTTATTTTTCAAAGAGATTTATCGACTTCATGGTTTGCCAGAGTCTATTGTGTCGGATAGAGATACTCGTTTTCTGAGTCACTTTTGGTTGAGTTTGTGGAAGATGGTGGGAACGAAGCTGAAATTTAGTAGTGCTTACCATCCACAAACTGATGGACAGACAGAAGTTGTTAACAGGTCATTGGGAAATTTGTTGCGATGTCTTGTACAGGATAATTTGAGAAGTTGGGACACGAAGTTATGCCAAGCTGAATTTGCACATAATCATGCAGTGAATCGTAGCACGGGATTCAGTCCATTTCAGATTATTTATTCAAATTTACCCAGGGGACCGTTGGATTTGGCAGTAGTACCACAATTGAAGGGAACAGTTAAACGAGCTGTTGATTTTGTTGATGAGCTGACTGAATGTCATAAAATCGTTCAGGAACGATTGGAAAAATCGAATGAGAAGTATAAGAAGTCTGCAGATTTGAAGCGACGAAATGTTGAATTTAATGAAGGCGATTTGGTGTATGCTGTGTTAACGAAGGATCGTTTTCCAGTGGGCACTTATAATAAGTTGAAAGCCAGGAAAATTGGACCTGTAGAAATTGTGAAACGGATCAATGAGAATGCTTATAAGTTGAAGCTGCCGGAAGATGTATACACTTCTGACGTATTCAATGTTAAGCATCTTGTGCCATATTATGGAGATGAACATTTTGATGAGAAAGAATTTGCAAATTCGAGGACGAATTTTTCTCAACCAGGGGAGGATGATGCAGCTAAGGCCAGAGAAGAAGTTGTGCAAACTTTAATTCCTGAAAACATGAGTTTGTGGTGTAGTGTGATGAGTCGTTCACGACTCAGTGAAGGTTTGAGTCGTTGCCGAGCTAAGGAAGGAGGGCCACGAGTTAACAAGCCAAGGGGGAAGGTAGGCCGAGTTAACGAAGCATGGTCACTACCTAACAGAAGAGTATTGGGTCGTCTCCGACCTAAGAAAGCACAGAAGGAAGAATTCCGACCTAACAAGCTCCGACCTAACGAGCTTCGACTTAATGAGTTACGACCTAGTGATATTGAACGAGATAACTTTGCCGAGTTCCGACCTAAGCAAGCTAAACTGCATTCTATTTTAGGTCGTGGGGGATTGGGTCGTGTTGTATTTTAGGTCGTTACCGACCTATGGGTTGTATTGCGTTAACTCGGTCATGTATGTAATGTGTTAGGTCGCGAACGACCTATGATGAGTCGGTCACGTTGAGTTGTATGTTCGGTCGTACTTGTTAAGTCGGCCAGGTTTTGAGTCGTTATGTCGAGTACTTTGTGTTGTAAATAGTAGGTCGGTATGTAGTTGATTCAGTTGAGTCGCTTTGTGTTAAGTCGGTCACGACTTAAGGTGAGTCGTAGGTCGGCAACGACTTAGGGACTTGATCGAAAACTCTATAAATAGGGGCGTGTGTTGTACATTTGTGATGGTTGATTTTGAAATAAAATTTCTTGTTGATTGCTTTGTGCTTTCTTCTCCAATTGGTAGTTGAGTGTAATCTCCTATCTCCACTTACGTCATTCGAGTGCGCTCGAATCCACGTTTGTTGAAGCCGATTCACGGAATCTAGTGCGCTAGATCAACGTGCGAAGAATCGTAGATCTTAGAACACGGTATAGTGCGCTATCAACGTGTTTGAGATAGCTAGAGTTTGGTATCTTTGGATCAATGAACTTGGGCATTTTGGTATCTTCAACTCACCGATTGCTACATTCCATCGATTGAAGTTTTGTTCGAATTATCCGCTGCGTCAAACTTTAAGTAAATTTGTCAAATTGAAAAGAGAATTTAAGGAGAAATCATTGATTTTCAAAAAAAATTGTTGATAAAATAATTCTTTCTTAGGGACCTTGAAGAAGTTTACCCATAGCTTCCCCACTTATATTTCGATTTCTTAGATGATGAAAAGGACAATTTACTTCAAGAAGTGCGATCTAGTTATGCTAAATTTTTATGCGAAAATGCCAGCCCGTCTGCTGGGAAATGAGAATACCACCAATTCCCACCAGCTAGTACTCCTCATGGATTTTACATTTCTTTTGACTCATTTATCCTTATGTATGTAGGTTCGCTTAAAAAGACTTCAAATTTTGTTTTTAAACTTTAAAACTTGTGTTGTTAATGTATTTGACCCTTTTTTCATGCTTGTAAATCTTATTATTATCAATAAAACGAGCACGCTTCATTGTGTATTGAGTTCTTTTTTCTTTTATTTATTTTTAATAGGAGAGTCAATCGACGCTTGCATCCAATGATCTAGATTTTATTTCTTGACTAGAAAATAACAAAACCAAAATATGATTAGATATTGAGAAACGCTCGACCTAAGGAGCTTTGGCCATGTCATATCCTGACAACCCGGAGGCACTTAATTGGCATGATAATATTACCAATTGAGATCGACACGAGTAGTATGAAGGAAATACCTTTGGTTTGGAAGAAAACATTAAAGAGAAAGATAAAGTGATTCAGGAGTTGAAAGAGAGCATAAATGTGGTTAGTCAATCTGGTACGTCGGATCAAAAAATCAAAGCAGATGAAGAAAGTGCTCGATTACACCAAAGGATAGATGTCCTTGAAGTGGACTTGTTAAAGAGTTAAGTATCATGTCAATCTCTAGAGCTTATCACAAGCGGAGGTGAATCTAGACTCCCCATTCCTACTCCTACGAGAACGACAAGGTCCTAATCTATAGTTGGCAATGAGGCTTTCCTACCTTGTTAAACCCTCCTCTAGGTTTAGATCATGTAGAAATCTCTAGATGGTGCCAAAAGGTTCGATATAAGTGCATCCAATTTTTAAAAGGAAAGTGGGATGAAAAATTTGGATTACCTCAACAAGTACCAGTGTTATGTCGAGGATTTAGCATGTGAGAAATATGCTATTGAGCAGAAAGTTAAAGAATTGCAGAGAAAAGTCAAAACCCTTAAAGGAGCCAACAAAATGCTTGATCATACATTAAAGCTTCAAATTAGCTCTAATGACGACACAAATATTATCCAAAAGGAAAAGAAGAAACTTTTGGATAAGGTAAGTCGCCACATCTGTAACAACCCGATATTTTCAACCATTCGCATCCGCACATGTCGGACTTGAATTGCTCAAAATACCGTGTTGTAAATAAAGTTTGGCAACTCTCAGAATATACAGTAAATAAATAGTCAGAGATCACAGACACAGAGTAAATAATAATGCAGCGGAAGTAAAAGGGATAGTAGTTCATGAAGCTACTATATAAAATAAGATACATCAGAGTTAAACAAAATAAAACAGAAGAGTAACAAGATACATCAGGTACAAATCAGAATAAATCACTGAAGTCACTGAATACTGAAAGCATAATATATGGCCGGATCTTCAAGAAAAGCTCCAACTCCGAAGGTGGGTCTTGAATGCAGAATCACTCAATCTGACTCGAGCGTAAAGCAAAACACAAAACACTCGAGTCAGGACATGAATACTTATGAACTGTAAATCAACTCAAATGAACAGTAACAAAATTGCATTAGTAACTTAAAGGATGCTTGGGATCGTCCATCCTTTAAGGATCCGTTAAACTATTTACTATGTAGTAGTATTGCGCTATCATAATAATGTCTACAGTAAAATAAACTTACTTTAAAATAGCATTCCGGGCTTACCCATATCACCCTTCACACATAATAGTCATAGTAGTCCATCCAATATCATGATATCTGCAGATCGGGAGACTATCAGAGGATATCACACGGGCTACGGGAGAAAAATAAACTCGTAGTAAGGCTCGCTATGGTAGGTGACACGACACTTAAGGCAATGCCAGGGTAGATATACCAATTACGCACACGGGCTGGTGGTAACGTAGCAGACACATATGCCCACCTCGGAACACACTCCCAATCAAAATCGGAGGATGGCCATCTAATCAATCACAAGCAAGAGTATAGTATCAAAGGAATCTGTCCGACCAGAGGAGCTACCCCTTTTGGCCCGAGATCGCTCCTGTTTTAGCCACCTTAAGCCAACTCACGGGTGTCGGGTCCACGTAATATACCTCAAGAACGTCGCCACTAACCCGCTTCATTCTGGAATCTCCACAGCATACACAGTTGTTAAAGTGGTTTTCGGAGTTGGCAGAGAGTATGACAACTTTCGATCCCGGTCTCTTTAACAACCAAACGCTATTATAACGTCATGGTCATTTCAAAATAGTCTATACTTCAAACAATCAAATCATTTCATTTCAAAACTATATTCCTTTCAAGATAGTTTATACTTCGAAACCAAAACCATTTTTACTTCAAAACTGTATTCAAATCAAAATAGTTTGTACTTCGAAACCAAAACCATTTTTATTCCAAAACTATGTTCAAATCAAAATAGTTTATACTTCGAAACCAAAACCCAAAACCATTTTTACTTCAAAACTATATTCAAATCAAAATAGTTTATACTTCAAAACCAAAACCATTTTTACTTCAAAATTATATTCAAATCAAAATAGTTTATATTTTGAAACCAAAACCATTTTTATTCCAATACTATGTCCAAGTCAATGCGATATCATTTCCATTTCAAACATATATTCACTTTTCAAAAATCATAATACTTCAAAGTTATAAGTCTTTCGAAACTAAAAAAACTTGAAATCATGACACTTTGAAAATCATAACATTTCGAAATCATACATTTGAAAATTTCAAATTTATTCAATTAAACTCAATTTTCAAATTTCCAATTTAATTCAATTCAAACCATCAGTTTCAATTCAATTCAGTTTTCCAACAGAACTTTTCAAATCTTATAAATTTCAAATATAGACTTGATCTACAAAATAAACCATCCAATTTTAATATATTTCCAAACTTTAATATCCCACATTTCAAAACTAAACTTTATAATTTCATAAATTCATATCTCAAATCTAATTTCATTATTATTTAGTTTTGAAATATTCATTTCATAAATCCAATATCGTTTAAATAAACTTAAATTACAATTAAACCAAATATCTTTTCATACAAATATAAACTTTAAATATTCATTTATCAAAATCAAATATCATTCCACATTCACATTCTTTATCAAAATAAAGATTATATTATTAAAAACCATTTCGAAATCATTAAAATATCATATCCTTCAAAACCTCATTATCAAATCATTATTTGAATTCAATTTCAAATATTCAAATTTAAATATCATTTAAAAATCAAATATGTCATTCATTTTTTATTTCAAATATCATTACAAAAATACATTTCAAAATTCCATTCAAAAAATCATTTATCTCATTTGGTTTCATTCAATTTAACACATAACCAAGTAAACCTTATTTAAATTCAAATTCAATGTAAATTCCTTAAAATTCAAATTTAAATATTAAATTATATTCAAAAATCCTTATATTTCACAAGTAATCAATTCCAATAGTTAAATCATTTAACACTTTTAACACAAACAGTGTTAAAATCTATAACATTTCAAAATATTGACAAAATATAGCAACGACAGCATTTATAAAGTGCTATCGTAGCTTATAGTTTCCAAAATAGTTAGTTCAAGAATAACTGCATTTATAAAATGCCGTAATAGATATTTAGTAATTTCAAACATAGTTACGTCCAAACAACAGCATTTAAAATGCTGTCATAAGACTACAGCATTTTCAGGAAATGCTGTTAATAAAATTTCAGATTTTATTTTAACTTTTCAAAAACAATAAAACTTCAATTCTTGTTATTTAAATTTATAAATCATATTTCTAGACTTCAAAACTTTATATTTAAATCATTTTAACATATGATTTATCATAATAAAATTTTGAAATCAAATGTTAATTTTTAAAACTCAGTTCATTTATTAAGTAAAAATTTCACTGTTTCTTAACTTATAAATTTCAACAAAACTTAACATTTTTCTTAAAATATCATTTCAAAACTTTAAATTTAATTTCCATTATTTACTTACATTTTTAAACTAAAATTTAACGTCAAAAATCACATTTACTTCAAATTTACATACTTAAATTCACAAATTCAAAACTTAGTATTTAACTTTCTTAAAACCATAAAATATATATTTTTAGATCAAATTCATACTTTTAAAAATACATATTTTAGTAAAAATCATTTAAAGTTATACCACGGGTCTATATATAATTTTCTAACCTAGGTCAAGTGATACAGATATATATCATTTCAATCCGCAATTTAAAAAGAAAACCCGGGTTCTATCATTTCAAACCCGCAATCCCAAGTCAAATAAAAATAAATAAAAATCGCTTAGGCCTATCATTTCAGCTGATAACTATTTTTTCCTATTCTAATGTCCGTTCGGGTATGTATCATTCCAACCCATAGTGATTCTATTCTATCAGGGAACTTGCAGTGTGAACATATGCATAAACAATATATATAAACAATGTCAATGTCACAATATAATGTCATAATTCAGATGTCAGGTGATAATTAACAGTTTAACATGGTAATTACATGGCATAGCATATCATAAAATCATCATTACTTGCATAAACATTTTTAATTACTAAAAACTTGTTATCGATTCACCATTTCAAAAGTAAATATGTCAGAGTGAGAAAGACTCACCTTTCAAGCTGAAGACCACACGACACACAAAACAATTCCAAATGCACGACAAGCATGATACAACACGACTAGTGATTCAAATGAGTGGAGAGAGCCAAGATATCATCTCGTTACAACAACCAAAACAAGACAATATATACATAAATATATAACACAAAACAATATCGAAATGAATTGAAATAAAAAGCAACGAAGGACAAAATAGTTAGACCTTGCTTTAGCCACTCAAAAGCTTGACCAAGGGGACATTATACTCAGCCATGATCATGCTTTTGCTCAGGTTTTGCATCACAAATTCATGGCCATGCAAGTGGTTGAAGTGGTAGGAGTGGTAACATAAAGCAATCAAATGAACAAGGCTAAATGGTGAAGAGTTTGGTCACATTTAGGTTCGACTATGACATCATATGGCTCGGCCCAGGCTAGCTGCAGATCTGGACAGGTCTGGACTGTAGTGAAAGGGCAGCCAGAGTTGAAGTAGATGATGGTGGTGGTGGCTAAGGGGTGGCCAAAGACATGCTTTGAAGGTGTGAGGTGAAATCAAGGCTTGGCTTGCATTGTTTTGGTGAAGTTTACATTGTTTTTATGGTATTTTCATCTTTGGGATGCCACGGCCTGATATGGACAGAGGAGAGGCTGATGTTACAGCTAGAGATGGAGGAGGTGATGGTGGAGTTGATGGTGGAGAAGCTAGGCCTAGAAAAATAAAAGAAGAATCAATGCAAAATCAATAGAAAATAAGGAAAAATGAGAAAGAAAGAAGCCATAAAAACTTACAAATTTTTCTCAAGATGGAATGCCATGATTTTTGAGATATGAGAAAGTTTTTTTACATGTTCTAGAAATGAAAAATGCATGGCAAAAAGGAAGAAGTGGATGGTCAAAGCAATGAGGTGAAAAGGCAAGGAAAAATGAAAAGACAAAACAATGAAAAGTCACTAGGAAATGAAAGATTTGTCTCTTTGATTACTTATTTCTTTTAATCAATATCAACAAATAAAATTCAGAAAATAAAATTAAAAACTGAAAAAAAATAAAGTGAAAATAATGTAAATAATTATTTAAGGAAAAATAGGAAATAAATAAGAAAATATTTAATAATTGAAACTAGACTTTGAAAATTGAAAACAGTATAAAATAAGCATTAGAAAATTATAACAACACTTATAAAATGTTATAAAAATAAAAATATATACGTAACATGTCATATATACATATTAGAACATGATTTGGCAAACAAAATATTATTTATAAAAATTAAAATAGATAATTTAGCTAAATAAAACAATTTACACACAATATTGTAAAAAGCATAACTTTCATAATGTAAATCAGATTTCAATGAAACGAAAAGCGATACTCTTGAAATTTTATTTATTTTCGTAATAACAGATAAAATTAAAATTTTAAAATATTTAAAATTTAAATTTAAAAGTCAAAGTTTGACCATTTTGACCAATATTCACTTTTTTGTAAATTATTCAATATATTCAGGTTTGAAATTATAATTCACATACAAATCAAAATTAATATTTAAAATAATAAAATTATTCATTTTAATAAATAAAATAAAGTTTTATCCATAAATAAAATAAAGTTTTATCCATAAATAAAATAAAGTTTTTAAAACAGGAATTCAATAATTAGAATATACAATAATCACAAAATACAGGGTTGTTACAACATCGTTGAACCTTCTTTGGCTATCAAAAACTTGGAGCAAAAAGTGCAAGGCCTTGATTCCTAATGGAGAATAACCAACGTGACGTCGCTTGGAAACTCTTTACTGCATTCTCTTAATGATTAATTTTTCTTGTTATTTGTAACTTTTGTAGGTGATGAGTAAAATGGTAAATGGTAAATAAATTCAAACCTGAATGATTGATACTCTAAATTGACCTTGTATTTTCTTTCCTGATTTTTGCCTTGCATTAGAACTCATGAGTTGTTTTGATTTTTAATTTTCTTTAGTGCTTTTATCCACTTTCATGTAACCTATGGTCTTTGATGAAGCATAGATATTCCTACTCCTTATTTCTTTATAGAATGCTCTAGACAAACCTTTCATGTTTTATAATAACCTACCCTAAAACAGACCTAAATTCTGACCTTGAAAAGGCCCATCAAAACTTAAATTCATTCCAAAGCGGGCTATTGGTTGGTAAAAAGAACAATACATAGCTATCTATCATTTCAGAACTCACAATGAAAGTAACAAAACATAATAACAATAACAGCACCCATTTTTTTTTCAAATCAAGTCAAAAATTACAAAACATAAAACCAACCGTTACATTAATTTGTACAAAAGTCCATTACAGTATAAAATAACATGAAAATATAGATAATAACTACCACAAGCTTCCATCTCGCCATCTTCAAGCATCATCAACTCCTTCTTTAACCCGTTTTGTAATGAGGAGGGAGTCAGAACAACAAGTATCCGGTGAATAGAAATCTCAAGACTTACTATTTCGATATTTAGGCAGTACAGTGTAAATAAGAATATGTATTACATGTTTTGAAGCCATTTCATACTCCATATAAGGAAAGGATGCGGCTCCTCAAACAACCACTTAATACCTTCCATTCTCGAAGCAGTTTTCCAAATCCCATAATCCATAATCATTTCATAAATATCTAACAATGCGAGAGATAGAACCCAAGCGACGTAACACCTTTTAGTGGAAAGTAAGCAGACTCTGGCCATTTAAAACCTTAATTGAGGTAGGCCTCATCATGTAATACCTATTCCCAAGGCAGGGTCCACATAGGTATCCTTCTAGTTGACATTGCATGGAAATCTCTTCGGATACTTAATACTTCCTATTGAAACCTTTTCAAGATATTCTTAACTATGCTTAGACCCAATCCCGACCATTTAATACTTCACTTGGGGAAGAAGAGGGGCCCATAAACAACCACCTAATACCTCCAAAATGCTAAAACAGGTCCTTCGTCTTATGATCCATGCCCACGGTGACATCTTACATAAGCCCAACTATTTGTAGGTACAGGTATCCAGATTAAATAGGCAGATTTACCCTATATAATTGGGACTTACCTCATGTCATCTTAGTTACTTATCATAGGTGATGTCTCGCATCAGCCCCACAATCACACTGTTGGTAGCCAGATAAGCAGGGCAGACTTTCGTGTGTCTTTTGACTGACCTCATACACTTATGATGTAGTCATACTTTACAACACTCTCACTATATTATCACACATCTCACTGCATCCATTAGTTAGGCTATATAAAAATTCCTTCTTATTTTTCCTTGACAAATCAATTATCTTCGTAATGGGGATTTAACGTATCTAATTAAGTATGCAACTAATATGTTATGATCGTACACTATTTACGGTAATTAATATATAAATAAATATGTGCTTATTATTTTCTATGCATGCAAAGAGTATGCCCTAACTAATGTTTAAATGTCAATTCCTTTTAGACTATAATAATATAAGTCCTTTTTCATATTACTAATGATGTCAAAATTCCAATATCCATAAAAAGGTATTCTTATATTCATAACAAGGATCCAATACTCATATCCAAAAAGGTAATAAATAGACTTGTGTACAGAATCTTAATTCAACTTATCTCTTGTTAAATAACAGAATAAGCCAAGAATGGGAACTTAAAATTTAATCAATTATATGCTCTATTTAACTTCTTTACACGAACTTAGACAAGGTAATTCTATTAAATTTTACAGAAAAAGGTTATGTAAACAACAAATAAAGATTTGTGCTTTACATAATATTTCTCAATGAGATCCTCTTAATCTGGTCTAAAGAAATAAGAAGCGGAATAGAAGGTAGAATACATAAACTGAAAAACCCAAAAAAAACTCCATTGTTTTAATACAAAACAATTAAGATTCCAACCTAAGAATTAATATTTTGCTTTGTGGAATTATGGGGATTTTTAATATGGTGTTTTCATAATCCAAAACTCTCCAAGGCATATATCAAATCCGAACTATACTATTCACCTACTAAAATAGGAAAACCTAAGATTTCCATTCATAGTTGGTCCTTAGCTTTGCTTCTCTTTGGATTTGAAATGCCCATTATAATCTCCTTTAGATCTCTTCTTTTTAATATAAACAACAAGGAATTTGTATGTATGTGTTTGTCTGTGTGTATTAGATTCAAAATGGTTGGAGGAGAAGAGGATTGGAATTCAAATAATAAACAATGATAGGTATATAAGATTTCCTACATGAAAACTTAATGGAGTTTTTTAAATCTAAGAAGAGATGAACTGACAGAGCTTTCCTGATGTTCCCAAAATATTTGTAAATAAAAGTGAGGGGTCTAGGTTCTTATTTATAAAGGTTGAAACGTACTAGAACCATAGGATGAAAATAGGCTAAAAATGATAAATACGAAGCATTCATTCATAGGAAAACGCTAGCCACCACCAACAGGAGCGGTCGACAGCCTATGCGCACTAGTCGGTTAAGGTCAACGGTCGATAACCAATCCTATTTTGGGAATGTAATAAATTGTATGATGTTTTTTTATTGAATTCTTTAATTAACTTTTAAAATTAATTTGTGAACTTCAACGTTTACTTAACCCCAAATCTAATCACATTTAATATTTGAATTTTAAACAATTAATTTATTTGAATTCGAATAAAGTTATTTTAAACTTGAAAACTCCAAATGCTGAAAATTTCTCCATTTGTGCTCATTTTTCATCATATTATGTATGAAACAGATTAGTATTTCACCACGAAAGCAACGGATGACATTCGTGGCCAAATTCCAACTTTTAAAATTTTCATTTTTACCCCTACATAATTTAATATAATTTACCTATTTAATTCTTATTGATTTTACAAGGTGTTACATTCTCCCTCCTTAAAAAGGATTTCCCCCTCCAAACCTTTTCAAAGGGCGAATAGCGTAACACCTAATTACATCCATGTTATACAACCAAGTTATCCACCCAACCATCTACTCAACTAAAGTACAACGTGCTTATGTATTGCAGACAGGCTATAAATGTGCTGAACTATAGCATGAGTATGTGAGTGTGTCATGTAAGTATATATGCAACTACCCTAAACATGCATAAAAATTCTGCATGAGCGTAAAGTGGTTGTGAAAAAGTGTAGCAACCATCTCCTACCATCAAATCTTACAACCATAATGCATCCAAAATCCTAATTTTGGAGAGGAAAATTTACCAGAGAAAGGCTTAAGACGAGAAGTCCTCACGCCTTCCATCGTATTTTATCACCATATTACTTGGAATAATCTATTTCTTTATTGGGGAGCTTCATATTTCCGTGCTTCACAATGCATGCAGTGGCACATGACATTATTGGCTCTATCTCAATAACCTAATTGATTAGGCTTTACCACTGTAACAACTCGTATTTTGGGGATTAAATATTCAAATTTTAATTTAAATTACGATAAATTACTTTTTCAAACTGAAACTTGATTTCTAATGACGTATTTTAATTTTAATTTATAGAATTTTTCTATAATTTTTAGCTTGGAGAATAAGTAAATTTCGTTTGATGTATTTTACGGTAAACGTTGGCATTTTGAAACTTCACAAATTAATAACTATCCTTTCTTGTTGTTGTTTAGTGATCATGTAACAATGTTATAAGCGATCATATTTCATTTTCTATTAGTCGTGGCTCGGAATCGTATGGGATACGGTATGGCAAGGTACCGTGATTTATTTAAATATCAACATATATAAACAAGGTGCAGAAGTCTTTCCTTTCTTCTTGTAGAAGCCCTTTTTCATCAACTCACCCACCTTTGTTTTTTTAACCTTCCAGCTTTCATCTTGAAGCCTTGTCCCCTTGAATCATGATGGAAAAAAAAATCTGGCTGGCTAGCTTGTGTAGGGGGTCTTTGATCGTGTATATATACACATGTGTACAACATTTTCATCTTCCTCTAGTAAATATAAAAAATATATAGAATCTCCTTCGTTCCAAAATCGATATCTTCCATTTCAAGCCCCATTAGCCAAGATCATCTAAACAAAAGTTGACCGTCTTAATCTTAGCTATTTTTAAAAATTAATGGCACTTGATTTCGTCGATGTTGATCGATTATCGCCGAAAATCTGGAAAGGGATAAAAGAGTTCATAAACTTTAAAAATTGATTTCTCTTAATCCAAGTCTAATTGATCGATGCCATTTGTACTGTTGAAGTCGTATGGAAGTATAGGATTTTTGGGGAAGTTTCGAAGCGATTCTGTGTCGACGTTTAATGTTAGTTGAAACTATGGCTCGAATTTATCTTCGATTCAGGAATCGACTGGAGATTCGGGGTTTTGCTTGTGTTCACGGCAATGATGCGCTCGAGTGGGAAAAATTTAGTGGAGCTTGGTGCATATAATTGTCGCAATCTGTAGCTTGTTTTCGAGGGTAGTGATGGTCAGGTCTTTCTTTGGTGGTCCAGTAGCATTGGCAAGGTGTCGAGTGTGATGAACATGACGAGCGGCACTTGTGATTGGCTCATTTCTTGTAGGGTGGCTTGGATCGATGTGCACGTGCACGGTAAGTGTGCACGTTAATTAGGTCACGGATGATCGAATGGTTTAGGGAAGAACGTCTTGTTCATTTGGATATGGTTTTGCAAAGATGATGGGCCGGGCTTGGCTTTAAGTGTGGTGAGAAAACAATTTTTATTTGTTTATTTATGAAAGAAAAAGCGTTGAGTTTATAACATGATATCTAGCTCGTTTTAAATCTAGTCGAGCCATAAATTTTTGCGATGGACTCGTATTGACGAGTATAACCTTGTAGTGTAACTTATTGACAGCTTTGGACAAGTGTAAATTTATGACATATGAAAATGGATAGGATTTAAATCATCTCGTTCAAAACCCTCACGAGTTGCCATCATCGAAGACCGGACCTCCCCATCCAAACGTCATCGTAGCTCCCAACCTCGCGTGCCAAAGCCCTAAGACGTGCAACAATGCCTGCTGCCACTCTTCTCCAACAAGCGCTCTGCTCTATCCCATGCCAACTTCGCACCAGTCGTGCTGCCTGTACTGGCCTCATCCCTCCAACAGCGCATATGCGCGCACGCAATTCGAGCCCAGCACCCAAACCTTCCTCCACATGCACAGTCGCTCGCGTTCCCCTTCCTCTGTCGCCCCCAGGCAATCACAATTCATCTTCTACTTCGTTCACGATTCCATCGTTTTTTCTACTTAATCGATCGGCTGATGTAATTTGAAAAGAGAGGGGAAAGGTAGTGTACATGAACTGATAAAAGGGGGCCTGCCTTGTACAAGTTGTTGAATGAGGGAAGAGAATATATATTATAATTTGAAAATATCTAACCACTTAATGCCCGGAATTCTTAAACTCCAAATGAAGTTAACGCCTGGCATTCTATATGTTATATTTCTATTCCGAACACAATGGAACTAGTCTTGATGCCTAATTCGGTCGTATTCAAAAGATAGCATTTCAAAATCAAATCATTTTAATTGAATTCCTTTAATTAATTTCTGCGTGTTCCAAGCACGCATGGTCAAATGACAAGTCTGATCGCTATGAAACTTGAAATCCTACAATAATTCACTATTATGGATCTGATGAAAAGGTTTCGTCGAAATCCGAGACAGTGGCCAAAATGGCTATTTTTACTCGTTAATTATAACAAGTAATTTCTAGAAATTAATTTGTTCACTTTTAAATTTAATTTTAAAAGTTAAAATTTTTCATTATGGTTTAAATAAAATTTAAATCAACTTTTAGAATCATTTTCATTCATATTAAGTCCAGAATTCTATTATTTAAACAATTTCCAATATTAAATTCAAACAATTTAATCATCAATTAAATTACATTATATTAAATATAAGTTGTTTAACTTATACAATTTAATTTAAAAACGAATTCAAATAATAAACAACTACTTTCATTTTACAGTAGTTCAATATTTACTATTCAATTCTTGTTATTGATTATAAACACATTAAATGTATAAAATTTCATTTCAATACTTGTAATCGCCGAAATCTTCGAAATTAGTTATTTAAAATTTTTATTTGAGTTCATATTAAATAACTACATTAATAAATCATTAAATTTTTATTTTTACCATTTTTATTCAATAATCACACTAAATTTAGAATTTAAAATAGTTAGAAACACTGGTCATTACAAAAACTTTAATTCAACAAATTTCATATTGAGAAGTTAACAAATGAAAACCTTCTCTTATTTTTCAGCATTTCAAGTCAATAAATCTACAATAAAAAATCATCCACCATTTTGTTTTTAAAATGTCTCA
This sequence comes from Allium cepa, assembly GCA_030765085.1. NCBI lineage: Eukaryota > Viridiplantae > Streptophyta > Magnoliopsida > Asparagales > Amaryllidaceae > Allium > Allium cepa. The sequence continues at coordinate 452,032,819 of CM060931.1, forward strand.
CCGCCTTCAAGATTACATCCTCTTTCTAAACTATTTACAAATGGTAGTACATATCCAAAGCCGTTTAAAATCACTTTCTATCGAAAACTTTCAATAATATTTAAAAATGGTAATATATTTCCAAAGTTGTCTAAAATCACTTTCGATCAGAAAAATTCTACTTATAATACATAAGATCTTCACACAGTAATCTTTTGAAAAAAAAATCTTTCAGAACATTCAAGGATTTTTCAAATTTTTTTTTATCAAATTCTTTGTCATAAGGAGGGATTTAAAAATTGGCTTGACTTATTCTTTCCTTTGAAATTTCCTGCTCAATCCTCTTAAAAATCTGGTTTTTTTTTTGGGATTAAAGTACACCTTATTACGAAAGCTTGTTCCATTCCACTTTTATATCTTACTTTCGGATGTTTGCAAATATACTACCTTATAATATTTAATCAGTACGTAACCTTTTCATTTATTTCCTCCATAAATGTTACTTTATCCATATTAAATGATTACTACCCTAACAAACGTTTCCTAAAGACATTTATTACTAGTTTAAACTTTACCTACATAACTTCTTCCTTATCTTTCCATAATTACATTCGTGGTCTTATTAATTTAATTAATTCCCTTAGCTCCTTACTTATCGTACATTCATTGTCCTTCCTTATCTTGCCATAATTACCTTAGTTATCTCATTCATCTATTTAATTTCTTGTAACTCCTTACTTATCACACATTCATTGTCTATTGATTTTTTTAGAATTACAACCTTTCCTTCTACGTTTTCTATACTATTACTTAATGTGCTTATAGGGTCCAAACTGTAACGATCCTAATTCCAGGATTTTCGGACCAGTTAAATCATCGAAAAATCAGTCTGTTCTAGAACTACGAAGAAAAATACCAACTTAATACACAATATTTGAATAACTATTCAACATTATCCAATGTATAGGATATAATTTCAATTGTACAAGTTACCAGAGTAATCAATTTAATCTACTAGTGCTTTAATACAAACCCAAAATCAAATACTATAGATAAACATAAATCTACCGCTGTGCAACTCTGATGAGAAAACAATATCCTAACCTACGAACTCAATAAACATGTCAAATTTGGATAAAATAATAAGCAGGAAAAATACATCAGCACACGGTATATAATAAATAATAAACAGAAAAATATTATGTTATTATTGGGGTTGCATCTGTAATGACTCGATTTCACGACGCCCAAAAGTCGACATTAATACGTCTACTGTATCAAATGCCGCACAATCGAATTCCGGAAAATCGAACCTTTAGGGTTTAAGAAGAAGAAGATAGAAGAAGAACAGAAACAATAACAGAATCTCACATTTCACAGCGGAACAATATATAATAGATAAAGAATAATCTTTAAAACAAAACACTATATCAATTTATACATCACATTATCAGGGTTTACAACAACAACAGCGGAAAAGAAATATTACATATATAAGTGATACGCCTCGCCATCCAGTTTCAACTTCCGACCTCCACAACAACTTCTCTTTACTTCGCTCCAGAATAATGCTAATCTGACTCTAGGCTGTCCGTGTGGAAAATTATGGGCACCCAGAGTTTAGAAAGGGAACAATAAACTCTAGGTCAGTCATGGGACTGGAGTGAGATCTTAAAACAGTTATTCTTTTACAAAAGAAAAACAAAGGAATTTAAAATAAATCCGCAATGCTTTTTGGAAAATGAAACTACCATAAGGCCTCCCCCCACATACACAATGCAAACGCAGAATTGGAGGAGATTTCTCCTTATGATAGTCAAACATGCTTGATACACAAAATCCTTTGATATTATTATTATTATTAGTGAATAGTGTGGAAAATATTTTGAAACTATAATATTAATCTTAGCCAGCATAGACATTCCGAACTATGTCTACTATAGCTACCATCTAAACAGTGGGGCGCCACCATAAGTAGATGGCAGGTTATACAACTAAAACTGTACAAGGCACGTATTAGAGTTTGGATTTCCAACAAATGGTCAGGCTAAGGAACTTCCTACTGCCACATGGGTACGCCTCTGGAGGGACGTCCCGAGAACCAAACCGGATCTCTGCCAACACAAGGCCAGGTTACCTCTGCAAAAATAGGTAACTATTGACACGAGTATGTCATCCCCCGGTTGTAAACAACCTTTATCCGAGGATCCTCAAAAACAGCAATCACAAAGTAATATATATATATATATATATTTGCGATATCCACATAAGTTAAGTATCTGGGCTCCATACCATGATACCACTTCTATCCAGAAGGAAATGCACATACCCTAAGGGGCGCTACCCCCTATAACCCTGCTGCATCCTTCCTGTTTCGACCATTTCGGGGTGTGAGGTCCGACGAAGTCTCATCCACAAAGTTATGCTTTCACAAAAGCCATGCTTTGATCAACAAATGATCAGCAGCATTTCATATGCCACATTACCTAATTAGGAATGTATCACTAATAACCATCAACTACATAATCTCTGAGCTCGTACGTCTCAGAGAAGGGTGTTAAGCTAAGAGAATAAATTATCCGCCACTAACAGAAATGTATTTGATAGAAACCAGCTTTACATCCCAAAGTGTAACGTCAGACACACATCCATACAAGTCCGTTCCGGGATTGAACGGAACCGAAGGCACTTCCAAAGAAGTCCTTGCAAATTCGGATATTCACTAATCACGTCCGGAATCTCCATCACAAAGGGTGATAAAATCTCTATAGCGGAGCAACCCGGTGCAGAGACATTCGACAGGTAATCCTTTCACTTTCAAAAATACCCGATCTTCAACACCATCTTCAAATGCAATCCCATTTCATCGTATCGTTATTCGGAATGGGTTTTATGACACAAGGTCCTCTCCCGACTAATCCGAATAACGAACGCTTATTATAAAAATAAGCGTTACATTCATATTCAAACAAATCACAACAAATTCCACTTTAATCTTTTAAACAAAAGATCCATCACAATCACAAAGGTTCGATGTGGGTTTCGAATATCCATTTGGAATTCGACTCCCGGTCGCGTCGAAATTCAAATGCCATTTAAAAGGGCCAATATTTATAGTCGTTTATTTAACTATCAATCATCATTCACAACAATCGCTGGATTCCAAATAATTTTCCCCCAATTATTGTTATTTTCAATATATCTTCGCAAGATAAATTTCACTTTTCAACACTTTGAAAATAAACTCAAATCAATTTTTCACACTTCAATCCTTTGAAAATAAATTTCAAATCAATTCTCCTTACGCGGAAAACGTTTACAATATTTATTCATTTCCACTGAAAATCTGCCGAGTCCAAATATTTAAAAATAATATAAAATACTTATTCAAAATATACATGGAAAAATTTAAAATAAACTATTTTAGAATATTTGCTTAAATATTAGTTATGAAAAATATTATACTAATATCTCATATAAAAATTCTAGTCCAAAACTAATTTTAAGATAAAATTAGTAGATAGAGTATAAATATTTAAATATCCAATTTCTAAAACAAATATCAATTTAAAACTTTAAATAATCACTTCCATAATAGTTTAGAATATATTTTAACTTTAAAGAATTCAAAATAACTTAAGTTAATAATTTTTTCCAAAACATTCTTTCCTTAAACCATCTTTACAACTTCATTCTATGTTTATAAACTAAATTGAAATCATACTCAGCTTTTCAGGGAAAATACACATTCCATTCCAAAATGGTTCATTCAAATCAATTAATAAATCTTTCTGGATTTATTTTAAATTTATGTCCCAAATCCGTTAATTCCTTTCCAACTTTTAAAAATAAAACGATATTTATTTTTTAAAACCAATTTCTCTTTCGTTTATAAAATTCCCACTGTGGATTTTAACCTTCAAATATCCATAGATATACCATTTTCAAATCGTTTTCCAAATATTCACTTTCAACACCAATCAAGTCTCAAATTGATTTCCAAATTATTTCAATTACCAAATCCAATTCCAAATTGTTTTCTAAATTTATTTCAATCAACAAATCAATTTTCATATTGATTTTCCAAAGGTTTTTTTTTTAACACCAAATTAATTTCAAATCGATTTCCCAATTTACTTCCAAAGCACCAAACCAAATTTCCAAATCGATTCCTAAGATTTATTTTAACTCCAAATTAATTCCCAAATCGATTTCTAAAATTAATTTCAACTCCAAATTAAATTCCAAATTTAATTTCTAAATTTATTTCCTTTTGAAATAAATTCTTTTATCTCTTTCAAATATTTAAAATCCGTATCTTAAATAAATTCTTAAACTATTAAATAATATTACTCGAAATTCCTTTATTAAAATATTTCCCATAATTTTTCGAATTAGTTCGATCCGATTATAAAAATCAACTTTAATACTTTAATCGTAACGGTCTAGGCTTTTCTAATTTAATTTCCAAAAATCCAATTTCATATTTCTGTTATCCTACGATTCCAAAAATATATTCGGCTAAATTTTAGCCTTCAAGGGTTTCTATCACAAATAGTCACACACAGATTATAAATAATCAACGCCAAATTTTGAAAACAAATCAAAATGTTTTGAGGAATCCAGTTGGATCCCTACATCCACAGATGTTAGCACAACAATTAAATACAAATTCCACTTCAAGATGGAATATCACGGTATAAGGGATTTATAAAATATCATCCGCTATTATGCGGCGCAATAGGGTCTCATCTGCTATATAATGCGAGAAATCAACAACTCCAAATACATATATAATACTAATTCCACTTCGAGGTGGAATATCGCGGTATATGGGTTTAAATATAATATCCTCCGCTATTATGCGCGCATAGGGTCTAAACTAATATAACTGAAAATAAATTAATCATCCAAACACATAATCAATCAATTTTAAATTTAACTATTAAAATTAAATCAGCGACTGAGTCACCTTTTCTTATGCATGCAACCCATTTCCTTCTCGATTTGTTTCCTTTAAGATTTTGACCTTGTATAAACAATTATATAATCTTATTAATATTCGAATCAATCGATAAATCAAATTTCCTAATACTTTGGTTTTAACTTATTTATTTGATTTTTAAATAATTTTCCTTTTAAATCCACATGCGTTATATAAAATAATCTATATAATTTTCAAAACCTAAATTTTTATAATTCAAAACATTTAAACTGTTATTGCCGCAATCTTATTCCCATATATATATATATATATATATATATATATTGACTGTTTTGATTAAAATATGAGTTTGGATACTTTACTGTATAAGTATAATTCTCAAATCTTAAATTAAATAATGTTATGTATCTTGCTGTAAAAATAAATCCTACATAATATATTTTTGTTTTTAAATTAAAACGTGTATGCGAATATATTTATATATACATATATATCTATTTACAAAATCATTTTTCACTATACTACAAAATTCCTTCTTTTACATATATTTATTCATTTATTAAATTTTTAAACCAAAAACAGACCGCTTCCATTTTTATTATGTAAATCTATACGTATTCACTGTAATGCATTCTTTTATCTTTAATTTTTTTTCCTGTGCATATATTAAATCAAGTTAAAACAAATACCTTACTGTCTAATTTTCCTAACCTATTTATACATATATATATGTGTGTGTGTGTGTGCATTTCGAAATGAAAGAAAAAAATTATACCTCGCTGCTTCCACGGACTCGAGCATAGCAAGATGTCGCATCTCATGCTCACGTATCTTCCTCGAGCAGCCACCCTGACTTCTCATCGAGAAAAACCTCCCATCGCCTCGGCCTTGTCTGCTACCAACGATTGAACGAACTTGCGATTCAAATCGCGACATCCATTTCTGACTTCGACATTTTTTTTTGAACCGCGACACCCCATCTCGACGCGTCACCGCCAGTGCTTGCGCCATTATCTTCGCGAGACCCTACCCTAATTGATCGGCTCGAGATTGGCGATTGCGCGACCACTTCACGCTCAGCGACGCCACGCCCTATCCCTGATTCGATTTCGTGAATTCGAGCTGAGAATTTCAAACTTGAATTGAACGAAGATATGGATGCTTGAAATCGCGATTTCAATTGAAAGAGAGAGTTAGGTTTTCAGTTTGAATTGAAAGAGCGGCCATTACAAATTTGAAGAAGTTGTATTGTATTTTGAACAAAATTGTTTGTCTCACATTTCTTTTTTCCTCTTTCATTTTGAATGAAAAGGTCTCGTTCGTTTTTTTAACGAGATGATAAAAATTCTTATAAACGACGCGTGTTGAGATCGAAGACAGGTGTTAGATTAGGGGAAGCACGTGTTAAATCTTCCCATTGAATGTAAATATATATTAAATTTTAAATTCAAATTCAAATTGTCTCGATAAATGCAACTCAAAAATTAGATCTCCAATCGAGGCGTGCCATAGGCTTTTATAAGGTTATACCCATATTTCCAACGCATTAGAAAAGGTTCCGAGTCCAAATTTGATCGTATGGAGAAGATAGTTCTTTTTGACCAGTTACAAAATTAAATTTCGATTTTATTTTCAGCGCGTTTGACTATCGTACGATCACACGAAAATTCCGAATGCTATGAAAATTGAAATTCAATAATAAAAGACTATTACGAATCCAATGGAATTGGTTTCGTCGGAATCCGAGACTGTGCCTCGAAAGACTATGTTTAAATATCGATTTAAACGATATATTTTCAAAACTGATTAAATCGCTTTCAAATTCAATTCTGAAGCTTCCATTATCTTCAGTATTGTTAATATGAATCTCCTAAGCCATCAAATTATTTTTAACAGACTCAAAATTAAAGATTTACAATTTTACCCAATTTTCTATAATTAAATTTGATAATTAAATTGCTAAATTCATAGTTAAAATTGAAACTCAAGCTTAAATTAACAATTCAGATATTTGAAATCAATTAAATATTTCAATTTCAAACGTTGAAAATTCTGGGTCGTCACATCCTTCCCCCCTTAAAAGAATTTCGTCCCAAAATTACTAGTTAAAAAGCATGGACCTTAACCCGTTTGCTATCTTTCCAAAATAAACAGTTTTATCAACTTACCAAACAAATCCATTTTATTAACAACCCATTATCGCTTCAACTAACTTACCAAAATTAATCATAGATTCCAAACAACACTATTTTCTTAACAATTCAAATTTAAATTTAAATTCAAATTTTCAACATTTTCTCAAAAAATTTCTAACTCCCTAAATTTTCAAAAAAAATTCGCCAGCGTCTCCTTTGCGCGGCTAGCTCGGTACGACTACAAAGATGGCACCACGGTCCCCAGATTTCAAAAAGAAAACAAAATGCCAAGCTGCTAGACAAGAAGATCATCAAATTTCATACTGAAATTCAAATACATACCTTTTTGTCAAGCAATTCAAAATTTATCTTCGAAATCAAAATCCCAATTCCATTTCCTTTAGTACACCTGTATATCCTGCTAGCCATAATATCCAATTACAACATTCAAATTTATTATGCACATTCCTTTACAAAATTTTCAATATATACTTCTTATACCATTTTTACTTCACTATTGAAGTTATACATCCATTTTATTTCAATCTTACATTTTCAGTTTCATTTGAATTCAATTTACAATTTCAATCCTATTTGGATTCAATTTACCTTCTGAATGTTGAATTTATCAATTATCTTTCATTCACAATTGATTCATATCACTTATTTTAAATTAGTTTCATTTACAAATTCACTGCAAATTCCAATTCATTGTATCTCAACCCATTTTTTCACATTTATTATCTTTAGTTCACTTCGAACTAATTTTACAACTTCATTTTATTTCACACAATTCAAATTGGTCCTCAATATTCAGTTCCAATCCTAATTTTATTCTTTTGTTCATTCCCAAACACAATTCAATTCACTATTTTGGTTTATAACCACTTATATTTAAACTGAATTTCAAATTCCATATGAATTCAATTTTCCTTTTAATTATAAGTATTGAATACAATTCATTTCAAACTATATCTATTTGGTCTTTTCTTCAATTAATTTCACTTACTAATTTTAGTTTAATACTTCATTTTGTTTGTCACAAATCAATTTCAATTCCAACTCCAGTTCTATTTACTTATAAATTCGAAATGTATTTCAACATTCAACTCACTTTCATTTACTTGCAATTGCAAATTTATTTATTCATTCACAATTTATTTTTCACCTTAATAGATTTTATTCCAAACATTTAGTCTATAAGACTTCACAAATTTGCCTTCATACAAATTAACTCCAATTTTCAATCTCAATTCTTTTATTCAATTTTCACTTTTTAATTCCACTTAAATTTTCCTTCCAACTTATTTTGTTTCCACGTTTACTTTTATCTAACTTCTCTTTAATTAGATTTTACTTTAACTACTTTAAACTTTACAAGTTATCAACTTAATGATATTCCATAAATATTTTATATAGTATTCCAGAATCTTTTCAACCTTTCAAAAATCATTTTTAGAAATCAATTCAAATTATCTTTTGAATTTCCAAAACCAAACCCAGTTTTCCAAACAACCTCAAATTTTAAATAATTTGGCAGCAATTCCTCTTTTGGAAACCCGAAAATGAACATCGATGATGCTGCAGTCATCACCGAAGTTACTTTCCAACGACTGAAAAGAGTTTAGAGCTTTTATCCCTTCAAAACACTTTCCAAACCTTTAAAAATCATTTTCAAACTCAATGGAATTTAATTTCCAAAATCCAAATCCTTTCAAAAACATTTCCAAAAACTTCTCTGGAATTTTATTTCTAAATATAAATCACATTTATAATTTACATTTTCAAATTTCATTTGTATATGGATTTTATTTCTAAACTTTTGATTATGATTCCAATTTCTTATTCAATTTCAATGATAATAATTTAATATTATCACTTCCTAACAAACAAGCAGCCATATGCTATAATAATTTATGGAAAATTATTCTTTTTATATACAAAATAGTTTTGGGTAAAGTTATTTCATTTACCCTACTTTTAAAACAATATCGTTTCGAATTGTTCTGTATGAGTGTTTAGAGATCCGTATCGATAGAGTTGTACGGACTATACCGACCAGAATCCATATACCACTTAACAAACCAATCATCACAATATAAAACAACTTTTATATTCACTAACAAATATGCACTCATATCTATTATTTCTCTCAAACTCATTCTAGAGTACTACTAACTCTACCTTTAATGAGTAACACCCAACAGAGCCAAGGTTGTCACTTAACCAAATGCTCTGATACCACTTTGTAAAGATCTAATTTCACGACGCCCAAAAGTCGACATTAATACGTCCACTATATCAAATGCCGCACAATCGAATGCTGGAAAGTCGAACCGTTAGGGTTTAAGAAGAAGGTAGAAGAAGAACAGAAATAATAACGGAATCTCACATTTCGCAGCGGAACAATATATAATAGATAAAGAATAGCCTTTAAAACAAAAAGACTATATCAGTTTATACATCACATTATCAGAGTTTACAACAACAACGGCGGAAAAGAAATATTACATATATAAGTGATACGCCTCGCCATGCAACTTCAACTTCCGATCTCCACAACAACTTCTCTTTACTTCACTCAAGAATAATGCTAACTTGACTCTAGGCTTCCCGTGTGGAAAATTATGGGCACCCAGAGTTTAGAAAGGGAAAAATAAACTCAGGTCAGTCATGGGACTGGTGTGAGATCTTAAAACAGTTATTCTTTTACAAAAGAAAAACAAACTAATTTAAAATAAATCCGCAAAGCTTTTTGGAAAATGAAACTACCATAAGGCCTCCCGCCACACACATAATGCAAACACAAAATTGGAGGAGATTTCTCCTTATGATAGTCAAACATGCTTGATACGCAAAATCCTTTGATATTATTATTATTAGTGCATTGTGTGGAAAACATTTTGAAAGTATAATATTAATCTTAGCCAGCATAGACATTCCGAACTATGCCTTCTATAGCTACCATCTAAACAGTGGGGCGCCACCATAAGTAGATGGTAGGTTATACAACTAAAACTGTACAAGGCGCGTATTGGAGTTTGGATTTCCAACAAATGGTCAGGCTAAGGAACTTCCTACTCCCACATAGGTACGCCTCTGGAGGGACGTCTCGAGAACCTAACCGGATCTCTGCCAACATAAGGCCGGGTTACTTCTGCAAAAATAGGTAACTACTGACACGAGTATGTCATCCTCTGGTTGTAAACAACCTTTATCCGAGGATCCTCAACAACAACAATCACAAAGTAATATATATATATATATATATATATATATATATATATATATATATATATTGCAATATCCACATAAGTTAAGTATCTGGGATCCATACCATTATACCACTTCTATCCAGAAGCAAATGCACATACCTTAAGGGGAGCTACCCCCTATAACCTTGCTGCATCCTTCTTGTTTCGACCATTCCGGGGTATGAGGCCCAACGAAGTCTCATCCACAATAGATAATTCATATCAATATTCATCTCACAAAGCAGCATATCACATATCATAGATATCCAAATCATCCAGTATCAACCAAACACCCAATATCAATCACCTAATATTGATCATCCAATATCAATCAATCAACCAATATTAATCAATTATCCAAAACAGATTTGATTTACTCTTAATCAATGGGATTAACCTTAATCCCTCTTTATTTATTTATTACAAATAAATTAATTAATCATCTCTTAATGATCCCCTTAATTAATCTTCCTGATTAATTATATTTAATTACATTTAAGTAATCAACCTTAGCCATATTCAGTAATTAACCTTTAATTGCTATCATTAATTACAATAATTAATGAATATACATTTACTTCCATTAATTAACTATAATTAATTGCATTAAACCTCAATTAATTACAATTAATTAATCACACTTAAATTAAATCACTTATATTGATCAACCTTGCTTAATATCATTAATTACATTAATTAATGATCCTTATTAATTAATAATTACTTTAAATTAATTAAATAATTAACTTGTAATTAATCAACTCATTAATCATAATCAGTAATTAACAACTTGTAATTACTTATCTTAATTAATTAACTTCTTAATTAATTATATTTACTTTGATTTATTAATCTAATTAATTAATCTTTAATTACTTCATTAAGTGCTTATTATTTAATTCAATTAACATTTAATCCATAAGTAATTACTTTATTAATTAATTACATTTTTAATTAATTACCCTTAGTAATTAATTTTAAATTAATCACATTCATTAATTAATTAATCACATTAATTAATTAACTAAAATAAATTAAGTAATTAACTCTTAATTGTTTAACAAGTAATTATCTCTAATTACTTTATTAATAACTCTTAATTACTCTCTTAATTAATTACTTAACAAGTAATTAATTCCATTATTAAATAATCCTTAATCCTTTAATTAATTAATTACTTCATAATTAATTAACTTCAAAACAATTATATTAATTAATCCCTTAATTAATCACATCAAGTGATTACCCATTAATCACTCCCATTTAATTACTTCCATAAGTAATTGCTATTCTTAATTACATTCAATTATTAACCATTAATTACTTCATTGAGTAATTACACTTAATTAATTCATAATTACATGATTATTTAAAATTAAATAAATAATTAACTAATTATTTAAAATTAATTAAATAATTAATTAATTAACTTCCTAGATTTAAAAATCCTTAATTAATTAAGAAAACATTATTCTTAATTAATCTTTACTTATTTACAAATCATATTTAAATCAAGTATTCTTAAGTTAATAACAAAGACAATTTACCCTATTTATTTTCATAATTAAATTATTTGAATTTAATCAAATTTCATAACTTAAAAACAAACTATTTAATTTGGTTTATATAATTTAACTTAAACTTAATTTGAAATTTAAAGTTTTTAGAAATCAAATTTGAAATTTAAAATACTGTAATTATCTGAGTCAAATTTACTCATTTTAAATAAATTTGAATCTTAAGTTTTTAAACATTACTTAAAACCTTGATTTAAGACTTAAAATTTCAAAACTTCTTTTTAAAATTCAAACATTTCTTTAAATTGAAATTCAACATCTACTTAGATAATTACTTCCACATTCAAACTTCTTAACAAATTAAATTTAAAATAAATTCAATTTAATATTTTTAAAGTTTGATCTACTTTATTTCCAAAACAACAAGTTTAAATTTAGATTTCTTTATAAACTTGTTTATTCCATAATGCTTGATTCTTAATTTATTCAACTCAAGTTTATATTGCAACTTAGTATTATACCTAACTACCAAAACAGTAGACAAAAACCCGAGGCAACAATGAATCCACCCGATACATCACCGAAGCAAACCCAAATCCCCGAGTCGAACACAGTAACATCACGAGTCCTCCCCGAAGATTCCCAGCCTAATTTATCTTCGAGTCGCCCCCGAGAACAACGTGTGAACCCACCCGAGCGAATCTCGTCTTCCCCAAAGCTCCACTTCCAGTGTGCATGATCGTGCACAGTGCACGTTGCACCACCAGCCAAACCCCTCCGACCATCAAACCACACGCCGACCAACCCAAAACGACCTCTACGATCATCTCCTCAACTCAGATCGAACAATCAACACGCGAGTCGAAATTCGATCACCTGCTCGAAAAACTACAGAAAACATCATCCACAAATTCCATCGCCGCCGGCCAACCCAACACCCATGAGCCTCGCCGTTCCTACCACAAAACCGCCACGTCACGAACTTCCTTACCCCCATGTCGCGATCGCCTCCAGTTCGATATTCATGTCACAAAATCCACTACAGTCAAGCCCAAAACGAAACCCACTAAAACCCTAGTTTCTTCAATTCCCATCAAAGTACTCATTGGAAAAATTCAAAAGTATTTTTCCCTTAATCTATAACATACATGCAAGCTTCGATCCAAGTATCAACTCAAATTAATATGTATACAATCCGCAGTTCATAAAAATCCCCAAAACATTCAAACCAAAAATTCAACTTAATTAATCAATTAAAAATTATGATACAAACTCTAAAAATCATAACTTTTCAATTGTAATTCAATTATACATTTAAAACTAGAATTTAAATTATAAATTTTTTCCCAAATTTTGATTTTCACTGTAAATTTGAAAAATATGAATAACTCATTCATTTAAAACCCTATAACTATTTTTAGATGATAAATTACGTGATTGCAAACAACTTTCATCCACAAATCAATGTCCAGTTTGTATTCAAAATCAAGCTATTGAATTTAAAAAGGAAAATCAACCATGTATAACAACAGTATTAATATACAGGCATTCAATATATTTTTATTTTTTATTTTTTTTATTTTATAAACATACATTCATGTAGACTAATATACATCATCAAAATCAAATCCATTTGCATGCAACATTCAATCACAGATTAAATCAAAACTGTCTTTAAAATAGAATTTACTCACCTATTCCTTTAAGCAGAGCAGATTTTAAAATTCCTTTCCAGGCTTGAATCTTAGATTTTTAAAAAAAATTCTGTCGAAGATGAATCCTTTTGCATGCTTTAAAAGATTGAAACAGATCTTCATTTGCACGTTGATGTTGCAGGTTGAAACTGAATTTCAGCTTGAACTTCATTTTTGCAGATTATATTTGCAGATGTACATCACATTGAAATGCAGGTTTTGAAAAAGAATTCCTGATTTGTTCTTGAATTTTAATCTCATATTTTGAAAAGGGTTTACTGTTTTGCCATTAATTTTCTTTTTAATTCATGGAGGAAGAAAATAATTTAAGAAGAAGAAAGAAAGAAAGATATGTTTTAAATTCAAAAATGAAAGCCACTTGTCATTTAATTAGCTTAATCCTCTAACACGTGTTTTGGAGATGCCTTAAAATAATTACACATGTTACTTATGTATTTTTAATAAATTTTATTTAATTTAAATGTTAACATAACAAACATATTTAATTTACTTTATTAATTAATACTTACATATCTAAATATAAGTTTAATCCTTTAAAGAAATATTAGAAAACAAATTATAATACAAATATATTCTTATGGATTTAAAAAAAATCTTAAAACATTTATTTATATACATTTATAACTATTTAAATTGAAGCATTTAAGAAGAAAGCAAAACAAACTTTTTTTAAATTCTTTTTTAAACTATCATATTTAAAAACAAATAGTTTATCTTATATTTTAAAAATAAATGAATTAGTCTTTAAATTACCTTTTGAAGAATATTAACTTTTTTAAACAAAGCTTTAAATTATAATCTCATACATATTCAAATTATTAATAGATTAAATTAAATTTCAAAATAATTTCAAATTATAACATAGACTTGCATATATATTACAATTTGAAAATTCATTTTTTTATTTGAAACAAAAGATATTCTATTCACAATATATATCAAATATATATATTATAAACATAACAAAATTTTATTAGCTTTTGAAAAATAAATCTTATCCATTTTTAAATTGTTAAAAATATACTGATCACAATTACCAGATTAAATATTTGTTATCAATTGAAAGATTAATTTCACTTATTTAAATTAAAATTATAAAGGAAATTATCAAACCAATTAAATTATTTATGCAGATTATTAAATTTATATTGCCCAGAATTCCGGGTCCTTACAGTTTCGAACCATTAAAACTATTTAAGTCGAAACCTATGGATTTATCTTTCAACAAAACTAAGGGTCATAAAATATTTAAGTCGAAAGCTCTCTTTCGAAAGCATTTTTCTAAATAAAGAAAGTAGATGATTTCGACGACATCCCTATCGAAAGCATTGGAGAGTGGCTTCTTTAATAAAATCGAAAGCATCCCTTTGAGACCATGTTTAATGGCAACGACCTTAACTGGGTCTAAAGGTTGAATAGTGAAAATGTTGGTTTTGACACTTTCGAAAACCAATTTAAAAACAAAGGCGGCAGTCTGAATCGAAATCTTATCTTTAAACCCATCAAGTCCAAAACCATCTCATTTGAAAACAAAGCAGGCGCATATCTTTAGAAGACAAAACAAAGTCCCGACTCCTTTCGAAATCCCTAGTTTCGACACCACACCTTTTGCCTGAGTCTAATTCCCTATGTACTAAGTCTTGATACTATGTGCATTGGTTTTGACCGAGGTTGGAGGCAGAGGAATGAATTTGAAAGGTGGTTGCCGAAGGAGGTGAGACAGCAGAACCCTATAAAACCTGAATTTTTACTAAAAAAGGTAACTCTTTTCAACTAACCTACTTATATGTCAAAATCTAATTGGTTGCCAATTTATTTTCTAAAACTACCGTCGAATTTAGATTTGGTTTAATTAAAACATTTGCAAAATGCCCCTTCTCCTATTTTAAACATATAAAACATTTGAGTCCCATACCTTAAATAATTTCATATACTTAACAAAACACTTAGAAAAATTCTACAAAAAGTCTAGAAAATATCTTTTAATATGTTTTCTAACATATTTAAATTTTAGACCTAAAGCCATTATATCTTGGCCATAAATAATTTTAAACCCAAAATAATATTTTATTTATTAGAAAATTCATAATAAATCCATCATAATTCAGTAAATTATGAAACTTCAAACCCTATTATCTGAGCTCAAATTAAATTCGGAAGTCGTTTGGATTTCATAAAATGGGTTATCTAAATTAATTCTCATTATAATATGCATATAAAATAGCCTAAATCATCAACAAGTATATATATATATATATATATATATATCCATTTATGTTCAAAACATATTAAAACATTTGCAAATACTTTCAGAATCATCTAAAACCAAAATCAATCAAAAATAAGAGATGTAGTCATTATTTACCTCAATTTTGATGTTTAGGAGATGAGATTTTGATCTTTGATTTAAGTTAATTAGCTTCTTCCTCTTTATTTAGCTTGATTTCCCCTCTTTTCTTCTTAGTGGTGGTCGGCTCTAAGTGTCTGAGTTTTGGTAAATTTTGTAATGAATGCATGAAATGAATGTGAAAGTTTAGGGTATAAGGTTATTGGTTCTACCTATTTTGCCCTTGTCTAATCACCCTAACTTAATTCATTTAAATTTTACTTAGTTCATTAGTTTACATAGGCATGGCTACCTCTTTATAAATCACAAATCTCACTTTCTTAACAAATTACATTATTTCATTTAATTTACCTAAATAAATGTTCTAAATAATGTTACTAAAAATATGGGGTGTTACATACTCCCCTCCTTAAAGAATTTCATCCTCAAAACTACAATAAGGCACTCATTAATCAATCAAAATGGTAAGACATACCATGAAACAAGTTAGGATAAGTATCTCGAATCCTGCTCTTAGTTTCTCAAGTATAGTCTCTCTCCTTGTCATTCCACTAGACTTTGACTAACCTGACTGTCTTTGTTCTTAGCTTCTTCTCATCTCTTGCGACTATACAGACAGGTTTCCTAACTATAGTCAAATTAGGCTCCACTACTAAATCATGTAACACTGTCGGTGCAATAATAGTCTTTGGATCCTGAACATAATTTCTTAGATGAGAAACATGAAAAACATCATGGACTCCTGCTAAACTATTCGGTAACTCTACTCTATATACGAGTTTCCCAATCCTCTCAATAATAGGAAATGACCAACGAATCTCGATGCTAACTTTCATGTTTTCCCAAACCCGATAACACCTACAGTCGATGATACTTTGACGAATACTTGATCCCCAATTGAGAATTCTAAGTCTTTTCATATTGTTATCAGCATAACTTTTCTACCTAGACCGAGCTCCTTCATCCTCGCTTGAATTAACTTAATCTTCTCTGTGGCTTCTCTAACCAAATCTGAACCAGAAATCAACCTATTCCCGGTCTCTAACCAGCAAATGGAGATTTATATGGCCTTCCATACAAAGTTTCAAATGGTGCCATCTCTATACTAGTCTGATAACTGTTTTTATATGAAAACTTGACTAAGTGTAGATGGTTTTTCCATGATTCCCCAAAGTCTAATATGCAAGCTCATAACAATCTTCTAAGATTTTATTAACTCTTTCTGTTTGCACATCTGTCTGCAGATGGTAAGCGGTACTCATGTTGAGCTTAGTACATAAAGTCTCCTGTATACTTTTCCAGATTTCACTAGTGAATAAGGAATCTCTATCGCTTACTATACTACTAGGAATCTCATGAAGTCTAACTATATACCTCATAAATAACATAGCCAAAATATGTGCCATCCTGGTAAAATTAACTGGAATGAAATGGGCACTCTTGGTCAATCTATCCACTACTACCCATATACTTTCATTTTCCCTATTTGACCTTGGCAACCTGTCTATAAAATCCATAGATATCGAATCTCATTTCCAAACTGGAATCTCTAAAGGCTAAAGCAATCCACTCGACTTTTGATTTTTTGCTTTCACTTGTTGACAGTTTGCATATTGCCTAACCCATAAGCTAGCATCCCTCTTCATACCTTCCCAATAGAAGATCCTCGTCATATCTTGATGCATCTTGGTCCCTGCAGGATGAATCATAAACTTGGATCGATGACATTCTCCAAGAACTTCTTTCCTCAAGTCCTCAACATTCGAAACACATAACCGTCCCTTCTTTCTCAACCATCCCCTCCGGTCAAGACTAAAACCTTTTAGATAATTGATCTTTGATTCAACCTCAAGCCTTCTAATCTTCTCGTCTAATAATGGATCCTTCTTCTGCTTAGAAGTAATTCTCTCAATCCACACTGGTCGAACTTCTAAACAGGACACCATGGCAGTACTCTAACTAGAATTAGCAGTCGATCTTAACTGTACACTACAAGTAGTCAAAGCTTCCAAATCCTTCCATTCTGCCAACATAGCTAACACCACATTCTAATGTCTTTTGCTAAGAGCAATTTCTACCTTATTACCTTTTCTTGGGGTATGCTCTATACCAAAATCATGAGCAGCCAAAAGCTCTAGCCACCTCTGCTGTCTCATATTCAACTCCTTCTGGAAGAATGAGTATCTTAAAGACTTATGATCTGTGTATAGCTCAATCTCTCCCCTAAGAGGTAATGCCTCCAAGTCTTCAATGCGATGATCAACGCAGCCAACTCCAAATCATGAGTAAGATATCTCATTTCATGTGGTCTAAGTTGTCACGAAGCATATGCAAATCTTTACCCTTCTACATCAACACATCTCCCAATTTGGTTCCACATGCATTGGTATATACTACCAACCCTTGATTTCTATTTGGAACTACTAATATAGGTGCATTAGTCAACAAATGCTTTAACTTAAGAAATGCTTCCTCACATTTGTCAAACCAAATAAACTTCGCCTCTTTTCTGATTAGCTTGGTCAAAGGCCCTGCTATCCATGAGAAATCCGTGATGAATCTCCGACAATAGTTAGCAAGTCCAAGAAAACTTCTAATCGCAGTCACCATCTCTGGTCTCTTCCAATTATTAATAATTTTGATCTTACTTAGATCGATGGACAACCTCTTCTCTGAAACCACGTGACCAAGCAACTTAACCTATTTCTTCTAAAAATAACACTTGGAAAACTTTGCCTTTAGTTGATGATGCTTTAGCGTCTCAAGCACAACTCTAAGATGATCTTCATGCTCACTTTAATCTTTAAAGTATACCAAAATGTCATATATAAACACCAATACGAGTCTGTCCAAATACTCTCAAAAGACTTGGTTCATCAAATCTATGAAGAAAGCAGGTGCATTCATTAACTCGAATGGCGTTACTATCCACTCGTATGAACTATACCTAGTTTGGAATGCTATCAAAGGAATACTGTCCTCTGCCACTTTTAACTGATGGAAGCCTATCGCCAAATCCAATTGGGAAAACACTCTGGCTCCAGAGAACAGATCAAATAGATTATCAATTTTCGGCAAACGATACTTATTCTTTATCGTCCTCTCGTTCAACTTACAATAGTCGATACACATCCTCAACGATCCGTCCAGTTTCTTTAAAAACTACGGCTGCACCCCAAGGTGAACTACTTGGTCTAATAAGATTCTTGCCTTCCAAGTCCACCAACTGCACCTTTAAATCTTTTGTCTCAGTAGGCGTCATCTTGTTTGGCGGTCTACTTACAGGTTCTGCTCCGGGTACTAAATCTATCTGAAACTCAATGGCATGATTCGGTGCCAATCCAACTACAGGCACAAAAATTTCTACGAATTCTCTAACCATAAATACTAGACTTATCTCATCTTCTACCTCCATTGTACTCAACATAGCATTTACCTCACAACCAGGGTTTTCTATGGAATATACTATCCAATCTCTATAGTCAGGGTTTCTAAGTGATATTTTTCTATCATGGAAAAATATTTTAGCATCATATTTACTTAACAAATGCATACCCAATATAATTCTGAACCTTATGAAATCAAACACATGCAAACTGCAAACAAAGATGCGACGTAGCAAGTCAAACTTTAAGTGGCCACACTTCATCTCAAGTGTCGCATAGCCTCCTCTCAGATTTGCAACCCATAAGGAAGTAACTAAATATGAGGGTTCTAGGTTAAGCTTATCTACCAAACATTAAGGTATAAAAGGATACAATGCACTAGTATCAAATAGTACCTCCCAACATAGCTTTTCCTTTCTCCTGCACTATTTCTCTTGAGGTAGCGGGTTCCAATGCAGATACTTGGTCTTTATCTCCCTTAGCTGGCTCTTTGCATTAGTTCTTGTAGTGCCCAACTTGATCACACTTGAAACATCTAACTCCTTTCTTCTCAGCGGCCTTCTTTCCTTTACCTGTCTGGCACTCATGACCATAGTGGCCTTTCTAATCACACCTATAACAGACCACCTCAGTCTTCCCTTTCTTAGCAGCTCCTCTTTTCTGGGCTCCTTTCTTGTGGAAGAACTTTCTTTTCTGACCTTGCACCCTTGAGCTTCCTTCGCCTTATTCCTTTCCAGCAAAGCCTACATATCTTCTGTCTTAAATTTATTTCTAACACCAAATCACTAGGTTCTTTGATGTGTGTCAACACAACTCTAGCAAGCACAGGCTTCAGACCTCTTATGAACTTATCATTCCTCTTCATCATAGTGTCTGCTGTATACCATACCTTGCTAGCTCCTCAAACCTCCTAGCATATTCCAGAACAATCATCTCACCCTGCTCCAACTCAAAAAAAATTATGAGCAAGATAGACTTTGTAGCTTCAGACATGAACTTTCCTCCAAATCTGCTCTTAAATTTATCCCATGTCAAAGCTTCTTCATTAACTTCGAGTGAACGATGTTCCACCAATGCAGCGCTGCTCCTTGCAATTGTCATGAAGCAAGTCATCTCTTTTGCTCGTTATTGGGCCCCATATCTGTAAAGATCCTTTCACAGTATAGTAACCAATTCTCTATTTCAATAGCATCTTCGGTGCCAATAAATGGCTTTCCTCCCAATCAAGTATAATCTCTACTCAGAGTAGCATAGTTAGTCACCACTGTAACTTACTGATTTCTTCCTACAGCATTCCCACCAACTACTCTGGCATCAATTTTCGCTTGCACCATATTTTCAAAGAACCGATACATGGCTTCCATACCAACTTAAGGGACTCCAACACCCACATTATATGCTTGTGCCTGACCAAGGTTTTTTCGGTACTTGGTCAGGCATTTCCATTTGCTGTGGTGCTACCCCCAAGGTTAACTCTTCTAACATCCATATCAGCATTCGAGCCTCGTGAGATACAGAAGAATATCCTAATAAAGATAGGAGAGTAGAGATATAACATGTACTTATATATAGCAAATACAAGTACGTTACTATAGCATTATCTCATCCCCGATCTTTTCTCTAATTCCTAAGGTTTATGTTTTCAAAAATCATTTTTAGTTAAATTTTTCATAAAATATGCTTCAATACCAAGTTATAACATCCCCTATCTGGAGGCCCAAGCTAAGCGCTACAAATGCTGCAATCATCCATAGTATTAACTTTCGGTGACCAAATACTGTAATGTTAATGGTATCTATAATATCAGAAACACTTCAATATGAAATAAAATCACAGATTTAAAAAAATAACTTTTCTCATTACATTTCGAATAAAAATTTCATATCCAAGTTACATAATCCCATAACGTTTGTTAGGAAATCCAATCTATGGTTTCGATGGCAACAACTACACAATGGAAATCTGTTTGCCCTAAAATTGGTCACAAACATCCAATTATCGATGAAAGAACTAGTTCACAATCATAGATCACAAATAACAAGTATGCAGAGAATTAAAAATGAAGAACACTCAGAAAATAAAGAAGAACGTAGTGAAGAACATAAAGTTTATAGTGGTTCGACAATCTGGCCTACATCCACTTTGAAGTTGATGATTTTATTGATGTTTGCTTGCCGACTACAATGGGTTACAACTGATTTCAATAGCAATTTTCGAGCATAATGATGATTCCGGCAGAGTCTGGATGTAGAAGAATCAAAAGTCCCTTTTTTGTAGATCTTAGGATGTTATTTATAGACATAGGATGCAAATATCTCGCTCAGATCTCAGGAGACCCCTTCTGGCATGTGAGTGGGCCCATGTCATCGATCCCACGTAATTTCGACTTGATCCGTGATCGATACGAACGAATTTCATATCAATCAGGATTTGATCTAATCGATTCCAATTTGGCATGAACATTCCTTAGGTCGTACGTAAGCTCCTATGAATTTTGGTGGCGTTTGGACTTGTAGATTATGTGTTATGATCGATGCAACTTCCAGTCTTCGGCAGGACGTTTGGTTCGAATCGATACATTTGTATTGACCAGTTCGAATAAATGTTGAGCACGCGCCTACAAGTTGACGTGGCGCTATCTACTCGGATTGATCCACTTTTCATGCCATGTTGACTGCTTCCTTATTCATATCCATAATCTAAGCCTTGTTCGTATCGATCGCCTTGCTCTATTCGTATCGATTGGTTGTTCATTTATATTCTTACCAATCGAGTGTTGGGGCTTGTTCGTACTGATGGGAAGCATCTACCTCTGTCAATCCGTAGTTGATCAATATGAAGTATGTATGATGTTTGATCGATACGAACTAGACATTGCAGTCGATGGAAAGTGGACCTGCCTTTGGATGGAAACGAATATGGCCATCCTCGATGGATACAAAGAAGGCAGCTGTCGATCGATACAAAGTAGAGTTGTTTAATGATGGAGTCAAATAGATTGATACGAACAGAGTGTATTTCCCTGATGAATACGAATTGATGGAGATGGCCTAACCGATACGAAATAATGGATGTGATTGAGATGATTTCTTTGACTTGTATCGGTCATATCTCGAGTATATGAACTCCGATTGACTTAAAATTTGGAATGTTGGCTTTTATAGCTTTGCTTATCTCGTTATATCAATTTTAGCTTGATCCAGACTCGGATAAAATCTACCGACATCCATAACCGACCAGTACATAACTGGAAATCGAGAAGAACTGTCTTTGGTTTCAAGTCAATCTTTTGGCATCACGTCCTTGCCAAAAGGCAGGATAACACTTTCCCCCCAAAACATGCCTTGCGGTAGGAAGGTGTGTTCTGTAATGCCATAAGCTATATGTTCATATCCTGTTGGTGACCTGTAAAAAATATTGATAGTCTTACCTGACTGTGAATGATGATCGTTCGAGATCGTATGTCATTTATGGTGATATGTGACCGTTCGAGGTCGGATGCCGTTCATGGCGAATGTTGATCGTTCGCGGTTGGGGTACCGTTCGAGGCGATTTGTAATCGTTCATGATTGGGTGCGGTTTACGGTGAATTGTGTCCGTTCGCGGTCGAGGTGTTGTTCCAGCCAAATTATGACCGTTCGAGGTCGGGTGCCATTCGAGGCGAATTGTGACCGTTCACGGTTGGATGCCGCTCGCGGTGAATTGTGACCTTTCATGGTCGAGTGCTGTTTGAGGCGAGTTGTGTGTGCTCGTGGGGAGGGGGGTCTTAGTATCATTAATGTCATATTGCACATTCGAATGAATTTATGAACTATTTGTTATGGCGATTTATCACCATCTCAGACATGCCTAAAGACAGTTCGCGATCCCGTACATGTGTAAGTGACTTGACCGTTATGGAATCACAAATAGCATATTTACATTCAAAATGAGTCTTTCAACAAAAATGTCCAACAAAACCAAACCCAAACATGAGAAATAGAAAACAAAAGCAACATAAAGATGTCAAAGTGCCAACACCTACACCGATGCGATTAGTATTCGTATCAGAGTGTGCCTGAGGATCATGTGTAATGACTTAATCGCGTTGGTGTGGAGTTTGCCACTTATTCGTCATTATTTTAATCAATTGATGGCCAGCTGATGCCCCGATCCTGAGCTGTTCCCAGTTGATGCAAGCGGTGGCCGTGCTCACTCCACCTTTGTTGCTCCCCTTCTCAAATACCATGATAGCAGACCATTCCGGATATGCCCTCAACTTCATCCTTCAAGTGCCTGAAATCATCCGTGCTATGATCATTTAGCTCATGGAATAAGCAATACTTGTTGGGTCTTCTTTCATTGCTGGTCAGATCCCTTCTCGTTGGCTTTCGATAAGGAATCTGCCCCTGGTATCCTGGTAGACTCACTTCAAAGTCTCATTCAACTACATATAAGAGGTGAATCTTGGTTCCGTTTGTGGTCACATTGGTCCATCACCGTTATCCTTGGTCTTCCGTTTCCCTTTATCAGCTCCTGAATCTTTTTTAGAAGGATTTCCGCCCTTGACTGCATGAACATCGACTCTTTCTTTTTCCTCTCTTTCAGCATTTGCATCCTCTAATCGTCAAAATCCTTTAGCCTCATGATAAAATTCTCCTAGATCCATAGGGGGATCCCTTGTCAATGAATTCTTGAATTATGTGCCATCAGCTATGCCAGATACAGCTGCCATCAAAACCATGGATGGATCTGGTTGATCCATCGAAGCTGCCGCTGCATTGAATCGTGTTAGAAGCTCCTCAAAGTTTCCCCGGTTCTTTGCTTTAGTGTTTCCAAACTCATCATATTCTCGAGTCTTGAAATGTGAACTCTGAATTGCCTTACATACTACTCAGTCAAATCGGTCCATGTTCCAATGGAGTCACTATCCAGTTGTCTAAACCATAGCACTGCAATGTCTATCAAATACAATGGAAAGCATCAGGCCATGACCTCCTCCGGTGCCCCCAACACCTCCATATGCCGTATGTATCATGTCAGATGAACCGGAGGATCCATCCTCCCATCGTACGTCTCTAGTGTTGGTAGCTTGAATTCTGGTGGATTCATAGCTGTCTAATTGCGGGAGAGAAAGGGCTCATGTTCACGTCTTTCAGATCTCTATTCATTAGTACATCTCTCATGG
Source organism: Allium cepa (assembly GCA_030765085.1). Lineage (NCBI taxonomy): Eukaryota > Viridiplantae > Streptophyta > Magnoliopsida > Asparagales > Amaryllidaceae > Allium > Allium cepa. The sequence goes on from CM060931.1 coordinate 452,057,264, forward strand.
CTCGTCTGACCATCTCTGCCAGTCTATCGTTGTTGCCAAGTAGCGTTCCTTATCCGTTGCCTCTGACCTTCCCTTCGAGTTCATGAGGGAATCCTTGAATCTGGTCTCCTGGACGGGCGTCCATTCCTCTATCAATGCCATGCTGAACAGCTCCACCTGGTATCCTTCCTGAGGTTGGATCATCATGCTCCTGGTGAGTGCCCCTAGCTCTGGGGCCGCTCCTGATGGTCTCGCTCTATTCTGGGCCCTGATTCCTCCATGCCCCTGACTCCTATCTCTAGCATCTCTTGCATCTGCGTTAGCTTGATTCTGCACTCCAGTTTGTCGAAGAAAATTCTCCATCATATCCTCTTGTATTTTCAAAAGCTCTTCATGCGTAGCTTCAATCAACATCTCCATCTCGTCTCGGGTGATGAAGACTGAAGCCTGATTCGCTCCTGAGGAAGCCTCTTGACTCCCTTTATGCTGACTTCTTTCAGTCCTTTGTCTTCTTGTTGATTCTCTGCCCATAACCTTCAAGATCCAAGTCTTCAAGTCTTCAAATTAAAAGTACAAGTTGCAGAATCCCTGAATCCTAGCCTTCTCACTGAAAGCATTGAAATGTTTGCAAAAATTGGTCACAAACACCCAATTGTTAATGAAAGCACCAGGTCACAATCACAGATCACATATAACAAGTATGCAGAGAATTAAAAATGAAGAACACTTAAAATTGAGAAGAACGTAGTAAAGAACACAGAGTTTATAGTGGTTCGGCAATCCGGCCTACATCCACTTTGAAGTTGATGATTTTATTAATGTTTGCTTGCTGACTACAATAGGTTACAACTGATTTCAACAGCAAATTTCGAGCACAATGATGATTCTGGCAGAGTCTGGATGTGGAAGAATCAAGTCCTTTTCTGTAGACCATAGGATGCTATTTACATGCATAGGATGCAAATATCTTACTTAGATCTCGAAAGACCTCTTCTGGAACGTGAGTGGGCCCATGCGATCGATCACACATGATTTCGACTCGATCCGTGATCAATATGAACGAATTTCGTATCAATCAAGATCTGATTCAATCGAGTCGAGATTTGGCATGAACATTCCTTAGGTCGTACGTAATCTCCTATGAAAATTTGATGGCGTTTGGACTTGTATATTGTGGGTTATGATTGATGCAACTTCGAGTCTTCGGTAGGTTGTTTGGTTCGAATCGATACATTCTTATCGACCAGTTCAAATCGTTGTTGAGCGCGCGCCTGCAAGTTGATGTGGCGCTAGCTCCTCGTATCAATCCACTTTTCATGCCATGTTGACTGCTTCCTTATTCGCATCCATAATCTTAGCATTGTTCGTATCGATCGCCTCGCTCTATTCGTATCGATCAGTTGCTTTGTTACATTCTTACCAATCGAGTGCTAGGGCTTTTTCGTATCAATGGGAAGCGTCTACCTCGTATCGACCGATACGAATTACGTATGATGTTTGATCGACACGAACTAGACATTGCAGCCGACGGAAAGTGGACCTACCTTCAGATGGACACGAAGAAGGCCATCCTTGATGGATACGAAGGTGGCAACCACCGATCGATACGAAGTAGATTTGTTTGATGATGGAGTCGAATAGATCGATACGAACAAAGCGTATTCCCCTAATGGATACGAATTAATGGAGATGGCCTAACCGATATGAAATGATGGATGCGATTGAGATGATTTCTTTGAGTTGTATCGATCATATCTCAAGCATACGAACTCCGATTGACTTGAAATTTAGAAGGTTGGATTTTAAAGCTTTGCTTGTCTCGTCATATCAATTGTAACTTGATCCGGACTAGGATAAAATTTATCGACATCCATAACCGACCAGTACATAACTGGCAATTGAGAAGAACTGTCTTTGGTTTCAAGTAAATCTTTTGGTGTCACGTCCTTGCCAAAAGACGAGATAACAAAATCAAATATACATATATATTTATATATATAGGAACTTGCTAGAACAACATCACTAGAAAGACAAGAACGAGGCTCAAATGACACTACAAGAGACTACAAGTCGATAGGTACAAAGAAGCAAAAGAAAAGATGCACAAAAACAGACATGCACCATATCAGACGTCTGGGTGCACAAGCCAAACGTCTGGGAAAGTTCTCTGGAACAACAAGCAGGCTAGACTAGATGTCTGGTAAAAGCACTCAGACATCTGAAAATCTATTATATTCAAAAAATATATAATACCAGACGTCTGAATTCAAACTCGGACTTTAAAAATGAACTGCAACTGCCACGTGCGAATGGACATCTCTGCTTCTCTTTGCCGCAACTCTTCACCATCAATAGAAGCAACTTTAGAGTGTTCGTTAATGCATCCAACTACTCAAGGTACCTATCTATAATTATATGTAGCATCAAGAATCAAGAGAACAGAACTTACTTTACTTAGTTATGCTTTCTAATTCTATACTCTATCCAATATTCTTGATCTCTGCACTCTAGAAATCTTTACTTGTATTCACTCATGCATATACTCAGTTGTTCATAGACAATATTCTTTATATATATATTGAAAGCAATTGTAATAATTAGTCAACATTCGTGTTATACTAGAGCACATTTGACAAGAACAACTTATTGTAACCAATCTTATTCCTTCGGATGAAGCGAGGGTTTTTGATAGTCGAATTTCGAAGGCGAGCTTGGGGACTGGAGTAGGATGGAAGGTCCGAACCAGTATAAAATTCTAGTGTGCTTATTCCATATTTACTTAAATTAATATTATTTTAGTTGCATCATATACTATGTTACATATACTAGCATATACTCTACACAATCCACCCTGTAGACTTACAATGTTTCCCAGGAATTGATCACATAAAATTACTATAAATATGCCAATGGTTACATACAAAGATGTCCCCTTAGATGATCAGAGAAATACTAGACTAACTGTCTTAATACACACAGTGGAATTTTTAAAACAAATTGTCTTTATATAACTAGAAATCTACCTCCAGCACTTCTTCGGAAGCTTTCTTCATCCACCTACTAAAACCTAAAAAACCTTCAACCCTCAGTCCACTCAAATCAATTTTGAGCGCCCAAGATTTTAAGTGGAAAACATAAACTTCGAGTCAGATATAAAGCCTAGTGTGAATAATATTATACATCTCGGTTATATATGATATTGAGCGAGACCATGCCACTAGGCGGAACGGGTTTTCGCTTACTAATTTCTCTTTCAAAACATATCTTTTGCAAATAATTATCCTAGAACCAAACTAGTTAATCAAACTGATTATATCAAAATAGCAATATCCTTTATGCTAAAAATAGATAATTTACCGGACCAGTTGCCCGAAACAAATGTAGTTTTTTTGGCTGACCAATAACTGTCGGCTGACTCGGGCCTACCAGTCAAAATAACAAATGTGATTTAACAACTGTTAAATATGTCTTCTGGATGGTCTGTCCCTACCTTACATCTTCTAGGGTCTCCTGATTCTAATGGTCTAGCGGGCTCACCAGTAACATATTCCTTCTTTGTACATATAATCTTTTCTGTGTGTAACCATCATTTAAGTCTACCTGTAAATAAGCCCTACACATTGGAATTTTGGACTTAAATTAGCTTGGGGATAAAGCTAATGTATAAGGCACGACCTTACACCAGTCCCATCTAGTCTTCTATATCCGAGTTATTTTATTAGGGTTAATTACCCTTTTAAATTTTCCTTGAAAACTTTTCAAAATGATTTAAACCTTTAAATCATACATATACAAGGAAAATATACTCTTTACTTTACTCTAAGCTATTTGCCAAGTTATATATACTTTACTCAAAGTAATGTTGATGAAATACATTAAGCATTTCCCATCCCTCCAAATAAGTTAAAACCCTTTTTAACTTAAAACGCTTAGGCTATATTGCCAAAAGCAATTCATTAGAAACCATTGTTTAAAATCTTTAAAAAAAACTTTCGAAGCCATTACATTCGTAAACATTGAAAATACCCCTTTCGATATAAGTAAACTACTATACTTTATAATCTTTGGCCAAAAGGCTAAAACATAGCTTTCGAAACCATTTTACAAAAGCCCTTTTCGAAAACAATGAATTCTTCTCCTTCGAATGCCTTTAAACCTTAGACATCCTTTTCAAACCATAAAACTTGCCTTTTGAAAGTAATTGGAAACCTTCCATTAAAAATGCCTTAAATACCTTTCGAACCCATTGTGGAACCTCCCCTTCCAAAGCTAGTTAATACCTTTTCAAAATACTGGGGAACCTTCCCTTCGAAACCTATTTCAGTTACCTTTCGAAAGCACTAATGTATACTACTTAGAACAAACCTTAGAAAGCATTGGGTTCAAGTAATAACTTATGGAGCTTAGTTTCGAAACCATTAAAACCATTTAAGTCGAAACCTTTGGGTTTATCTTTCAACGGACCTAAGGGTTGTATAACATCTAAGTCGAAAGCTCTCTTTTGAAAACATTTTCCTAAGTAAAGGAAGTAGATGGTTTTGACATCATCCCTATCGAAAGCATTAGAGAGTGGCTTCTTTAATAAAATCGAAAGCATCCCTTCGAAACCATGTTCAAAGGCAATGGCCTCAGTTAGGTCGAAAGGTTAAATAGCGACAATGTTGGTTTCGACACTGCCGAAAGCCAATTTAAAAACAAGGCGGAAACTTGATTCAAAAACTTATCTTTAAACCAATCAAGTCGAAAGCTGTCTCATTCGAAAATAAAGCAGGCGCATTTCTTTTAGAAGATAAAACAAAGTATCGACTCCTTTCGAAACCCCTAGTTTAGACACCATACCTTTTTTCTGAATCCAATTCTCTATGTACCAAGTCATGATACTATGTGCATTGTATTTGCGCCAAAATTGGTTACAAACTCCAAAAGCCACGAAAGCACCAGTATTTACACACAGATCCACAATTTTCACACAAAGATCTCAAATCTAGATAAAGTAGAGAATAAAAATGAAGAAACCGTAAAATTAAAATGGAAGAAAGCAAGAAAGAACACAAGGCTTATAGTGGTTCGGCAATCCGGCCTACGTCCACTTTGAATCAATCCTTTTTATTTCTTTTTTACTGTAGTTACAATTACAAGCCTTTGATATCAATCAGTAAAATGACAGAGTTTCAACGTACGAGCCGAAGAAGGTCCCCTATGTAGTTGCGATAGGACTTTAATTTATAGGTGTAGATTCGAAAATATCCGCCATAAAACCTGGAATACATCTTCTCTTGCGCAAGTGGGCCCACCAGATCGATCCAGAGCTATTTGGGATCGATGAGTGTTCAATTCGTATCGATCCAAAAGTGGTCCAATCGAGCTGATATTGATCATGGAGGTTCTTGAGTGCATCAGGAAGCTCCTTTGAAAATTTCATAGCATTTGGATTCGTAGATTGTGATTTATGATCGATGCAAGTTTGTGTTCACCGGTTGGTTGTCGCGTTCGTATCCATACTATTAATATCTATCCTTCGCATCAATCCGAGCTTTGCTTCTTCGTACCATTGATTCTGAGCCGATTCATGTTTGTACCATCGTACCATCAATCCTGAGCTTTTCCATACCGATGCCGAGCCCAACCGATTCAATGCGCATTGCATCGATGTGAAACCATCGATTCGAAGCATGTTGCCATTTCCATTCTAATCGATATTGAGTGCGTTCTTGATCGATATGAAAGTATCAATTCGAAGTAGATAGCTAAGCCTGCGTTGATCCATATGAACCACATCGATGCGAACTGATTCATGCCGATCGACACAAACCGTATCGATACGAACGACTTCCATCGATGCGAACTGATCCATGCCGATCGATATGAACCATATCAATACGAAGGTATCGATGCGAACCATTTCTCACCAATATTGATCCATTCATATCTCGAGCATACGAATTCCGAATGACCTAAAATTTGAAATGTAGCCGCACCTAGTCTTCTTCATCATTCTCAATCGATTCTGTCTTGATCGAAGCTTGTCCAAATTTTGACGATAACGATCATAGCCTTATTTCCAATCGACCTTCAATCCTGATATCCATCCTTTCCAGCCAATCTATTGATATCCCAGCCTTGACCAAAAGATAGGATAACATTTGCCCTCTGAAACATGCCTTGTGGTAAGGTGTGTTTTGAAAAGATCCGATTCTGACATCCGAAGTCCATATTCCATCCATAGCCATACCATCCAATTCATAATCCAATCCATTACCAAGCCATCCAATCCGAGTGTCACAGCAATGTTCTGATCCAAACCCGCGACTACTGTGAGTCAATGTCCGATTCCGAGTCCAGTAACCAAATCCTTAGCCAATTTCATATTCATTTGAATCTGACAACTGAGTTCTAATCCATCCATATCCAATAACCGAATCCAGGACCTCTCTGGGTCGATATCCAAATCCGGTACCACTCCGGGTCAATACCTAAATCTTTAGCTGTTTATAGCTGATATCCGAATCCATAACCTTTTTGGGTTCTTGCCAAGTGCAGTCCACACTCGACGACCTGTATTGAAGAACACTTTGGTGTCCTTGGTTCAGTGTCCCTGAACACTGAGTAATACCATGACTTAAGTCCTAAGCCAAATCCTGGTCGCTTCGGACCCTTGCCTAGTATAGTCCATACTTGACGGCATGAAATAGTAACCGATAAATCTTATGGGGCCTAAGTCCTTGGTCGAATCTGGGTCTCTCCGAACCCTTGTTGAGCATAGTCCATACTCGACGACTTGAACAAGCCAATTCGCCACGTTCGGAAAAAGAGACTTACCCCTTGCCAGGCATAATCCATACCCAATGACCATTTACAAAAAACCAAATAAAAATCCAATCCAAAATGTAGATCAAATCAGAAAACCACACATCCATACCAGAAATCCAAACCAATATCCAAAACAGAAAACAAACAAAACCAGGAGTTCAAACCATACTCCGAAACCAAACAAGAAAAAAGAAAATGTCAAAACCAAAAAAGAAAAAATAGATTTCACAAACTATAGTGTCACGATTTATCATCATCTCAGAGCATTCCTAAGGCTATCTCCGTCCCCGTACATGAGTAAGTGACTTGGCCATTCGTCCAAAGTTTGCTACTTATTCCATATCATTCCTATCAGTTGACAACCAATCGACCATCATTCCTGGACCTCGTACCATTGTCATTTGAGGTAGATGGTGGCTGCTCGTGTTCCACCGCTGCATTTCGAGCTTCGACATATTTTCACAACTAACCACTCCTTACATGATCCTCGATTATATCCTTTAGATGCCTGCAGCTATTGATATCAGTCCGTCCAAATTGTGAAAGAGACAGTACCTTCCTGATGCCCTTTCATGTTTCAAGGGTTCTCTCCTTACTGACCTTCGATAGGGAAGGCGATCCCGTGTCTCCATGAATATCCGTTCTAATGGCTATTTCAATCCTATGTAGGTGGAGAATTTCAGCTCCCTCTATCGCTTCCTAGCTTATCCTGATTCATCATCTGACTTCCTCTTTCCTTTATCTTTATCTTTACCCAAGCTTCTATCGGATGGTTCTCCATCCTCGGCGGCGTTCATTTCCTTCAACTTCATATCTGAACATGCATCCTCCCGTTGAAGGAATCTCTCGGCTTCTTGAAAGAATTCCTTGAGATCCATTGCTGAATCCTATATCAATGACACATCGAAATCTGAATTATCTCTGACTCTTGACACTGCTGCCATTAAAACCATTGATGGATCCGACCGATCCACCGAAGCAACCGCTGCATTGAACTGAGTTAAGAAAGTCGTAAGCGATTCTCCTATTCTTTGTTTTACCGACATAAGAGTCATTAAGTTCTTTGGCCTTTTGATATGAACCCGAAGTTCTTCAAAAACCTATCCACCAACTCTGTCTATGTCCTGATGCATCCCTCTTCCAACTTCCTGAACCACATAAGAGCTATATCCGTCAAGTATAGGGGAAACATCGGGCCAAAACTTCCTCCGATGCCCCCAACACTTCCATGTTTCTTGTGTACCTCATTAAGTGATCAGTAGGATCAGCGTTGCCATTGTATACCTCCAAAGTAGGTGGCTTGAACTATGGTGGGTTTCGAGCCATTCTGATATCATGGGTAAACAGACTCCTGTTTACTCCTTCCAGATCTCTGTTTGCTAACCTCTGCGCATTGTTTGCCTGATAATCTCAGCCAATCCAGCGTTGTCCACCAAGGGTTGCCCCACGAGTCCCCGAGGGAATTCTGGTACATACTCTTCATCTCATACTCTTATGCTTCTACCAATATCTTGTTGTGTGGTGTCACCCATAATTCCTTCATAAATCGTTCCATCGTTGCCATGTGGTGTGCTTCCGAGCCTGGATCCATCCAGATTAACAATTGTGTGCTGATTAGGGGCTACGCCCAATTGAGTTGCTCTATTCGATTGCCTGTTGAGTCCTTCTGTTCCATCTCCGTGGATCTGAACTCCAGCAGCTCTAGCTATTCCTGCCTATCCAAACTATCTGAGAAGGTTCTGCATCATTTCCTCTTGTCTTTTCAATAATTCTTCCTGTATAGCTCCCATCATCATCTCCATTTCATCTCTGGTAATGAAAGCTGAGGTCTGATTTGCTTCTAAGGAAGCCTCCTGACTCCCTTCATGATGACTCCTTTTTGGTAATGTCTTTCTAGCTAATTGCCTAACCATGGCCCCTTTTAGATCTGGTCCTTCAGCTTTCCAAATCTGAATTGCAAGTCTGGGGTAGCGGGTGCTAGTCTTCTCAATAAAAGCACCAAAGTGTTTATGCAAAATTGGTCACAAACCCCAAAAGCCGTGAAAGCACCAGTGTTTACACATGAATCCACAATATTCACACACGGATCTCAGATCTATATAAAGTAGAGAATAAAAATGTAGAAATGGTAAAATTAAAATGGAAGAAAGCAAGAAAAAACACAAGGTTTATAGTGGTTCGGCAATCCAGCCTACGTTCACTTTGAATCAATCCATTTATTCCTTTTTTACTAGAGTTACAATTACAAGCCTTTGGTATCAATCAAAAAAATGACAGAGTTTCAGCATCCGAGCCTGAGAAGGTCCCTCTATAGTTGCCATAGGACTCCTATTTATAGGTGTAGATTCGATAATTTCCGCCTCAAAACCTGAAATACCTCACCTCTTGCGCAAGTGGGCTCACCAGACTGATCCAGAGCGATTTGGGATCGATGCGTGTTCAATTCGTATCGATCTAAAGTGGTCCAATTGAGCTGAGATCGATCATGGAGGTTATTGAGTGCATCAGGAAGCTCCTCTGAAAATTTCGTAGCATTTGGACTTGTAGATTGTGAGTTATGATCGATGCAAGTTTGTGTTCACTGATTGGCTGTCGTGTTCGTGTCCATTCTGTTCATATCTATCCTTCGCATCGATCCAAGCTTTGCTTCTTTGTACCTATCAGTTTCTCTCTTGTTCGTATCGATCCCAAGCTTTGCCCCTTCGTATCCATTCTCTGCGTATGTCCTTCGTATCGATCCAATACTTGATCCATACGAAGTGCTCTTCCAAACTCTTGCTCGTATTTCGTATCGATGCCGACCTAGATCGATATGAAATACCCTGGATCGATACGAAATACCCTGCCATACCGATGCCGAGCCCAACCAATTCGATGCACATTACATCGATGCAAAACCAGCGATTCGATGTATGTTGCCATTTGCATTCTGATCGATGTTGAGTATGTTCCTGATCGATACGAAAGTATCAATTCAAAGTAGATAGCCGAGCATGCATTAATCCATACGAATCACATCGATGCAAACTGATTCATGCCGATCGATACGAGCCGTGTCGATACGAACGACTTCCATCGATGCGAACTGATCCATGTCGATCGATACGAACCATATTGATACAAAGGTATCAATGCGAACCTTTTCTCACCAATACTGATCCATCCATATCTCGAACATACGAACTCTGATTGATCCAAAATTTGAAATGTAGCCTCATCTAGTCTTGTTCATCATTCCCAATCGATCCCGTCTTGATTGGAGCTTGGCCAAATTTTAACGATATTGATCATAGCCTTATTTCCAATCGACCTTCAATCCTGATATCCATCGTTTCCGGCCAATTTGTTGATATCTCGGCCTTGACCAAAAGGTGGGATAATACATTGGTAGTTGGAGGCAGAGGAATGAAGTTGAAAGGTGGTTGCGAAAGGAGGTGCTAGTGGATCCCTATAAAGCCTGGATTTTTACTTAAAAGGGTAATTCTTTTCAATTAACCTGCTTATTTTACAATATCTAATTTGTTGCCTATTTCTTTTCTAAAAGCTTTTCTAAAAGTGCTGTCGAATTCAGATTTGATTTAATTAAAGCATTTGCAAAATGCCCCTGTCTTAATTTAAACATATAAAACATTTAAGTCTCATGCCTTAAATAATTTTATATACTTAACAAAACACTTAGGAAAATTCTCCAAAAATTCCTGAAAATCTCTTTTACTATGTTTTCTAACATATTTAAATTTCAGACCCAATGCCATTATATCTTGGCCGTAAATAATTTTAAACCCAAAATAATATTTTCTTCACTAGAAAATTCACCATAAATCCACCATAATTCAGAAAATTATGAAACTTGAAACCCATTTTCAAAATAATATATCCGACCTGAGATTAAATTCACAAGTCATTTGGATGTCTTAAACTAGGTTATCTAAATCAAATCTCATCATAAAATGCATATAAAATAGCCTAAATCATCAACAAATATATATCCATTTATCATGCAAAACATGGCAAAACATTTGCAAATACTTTCGAAGTCATCTAAAACTGAAATAAAAAATAAGAGAAATAGTCATTGTTTACCTTAGTTTCGATGTTAAGGAGATGAGATTTTGATCTTTTATTTAAGTTAATTAGCTTCTTCCTCTTGATTTAGCTTGATTTCCCCTCTTTTCTTCCTAATGGTGGTCGGCCTCCAAGTATTTGAGTTTTGGTAAATTTTGTAATGAACGTATGAAATGAATGTAGTGAATGTTTAGGGTATAAGGTTATTACTTCTACCTATTTGGTCCTTATCTACTCACCCTAACTTAATTCATTTAAATTCTACTTAGTTCATTAGTTTACATAGGCATGGCTACCCCTTTATAAATCACAAATCTCACTCTCCTAATAAATTACATTATTTCATTTTAATTTACCTAATTAAATGTTCTAAATAATGTTACTAAAAATATGGGGTGTTGCACGATACCTATATACAAGCATACAAAACCATATGCTACCAAATCTCGCGAGGTTTCTAACTATAACGAGGCCTCTGGGTCTAGCCTTCCGAATAAACAATAGATTGGTGCATCCATCTACTTCGACGGACTACACCGAGGCTACATAACATCTACACCTCCTTTTCCCATGCATGTCATAGATTATGGATACCTGAATCTTTGGTAACATAATAAATCACTTTATATCCTAAGTGGAAAAATCATTTACACTAATAATTACAAATACTTCTAATCTATAATAATTTCTATTTCCAAATCCTTTCAAAAAATCATTTTAAAACCATCGGGTTTAGTGCTCAAAATTTTATCCATTTTATAAAGCATTTTTATAAACCATTCTTTATATAAACGACTTTATATGAAATCACTTCAAAATATTTATTCTCAAATATCTCTTTTTTTATTTTCCAAAACATTTCTTAACATTTCCGCTTGAAAACCAATTATCAAAATAATTCATTAATTAAAATGAACCAATAATTATTGCTAAACACCTTAATGTCAAATTGTGAAACAAATCACAAGTTGTTAGCCTACAATTATTTTCTACACAGCCCATGCATATGGATAATAATTGCTCATAAATCGGACGAGCAAAGTCAACAATCAATAAATAATAATCAGTGCTTATAAACTGGCCGAGCGCAATCCAAACCACCGGACAATAAATCAACAACAATAATAAATAGCAACGCGCCTATTAAATAATTAACAATCAATATCAAACAGATAAATTATTGAATAATAATGAATCTACACTATTTATAATAGCAGAATGGAGATTTGTTCTGCTAATAAAATGTCACTAATATTCTATCAATATTTTATACTTCTCTAAACGTGTCAATAAATTACTTTAGTGTGTTCTATTCGTTTATACGAATCTAACATCGAAGACTGTGGATTAAACGGACTTTGTGTGGGTGAGATAAACATGTTTAAAGTTAAGCTACTTTAATTAACAAATTGAATTAATCAAATTAAATACTGAATATTAAATAAAACTAACATAGCCTCACCCAAACTTCAAGAACCCAAAGCCCACTTGCGTACCCTACTTACCCAAACCCAAGCCCATCTGCTCATGACCTGCTCTATGCATGCAACACAGACCGTCTCCCCATGTACACGGCCAGCATATACAGTTCATGCTACACACGTATGCTACCCCATCTCCTTTATCCCTCAAGCACTTTCCCATGAATTCAACAGCACATACAAATGGGCAATGGCCAAGGCAATAAATGCCATGCAATTTTCTTTCCCTCCTCCATACTCACGCATGCTTTCTCCCTCTCATGCTCCTGGTACACGAACCAATGGATCCCCCTTCTTCCTTACATGCATGTCCATCTTTCTCTTTCCTACCTTTTCTTCTCTCTTCATATCCATGTACACATCCCCTTCCTCTTCTATTTTTCATGGCAACACGTCATTTCCAACTCACACACATGTCAACCTTACATGCACGCACTCAGCCATGCATACACACAAGGTAAAAGTAAAGGGAAATGTGTGCATGTGTATCTATGAAGAGAATGAGAATATTGGTTATGCATTTGAAAAGAAGGCAATAGAGAAAACAATGAAAATGTGTGTTTCTTCATTTGTTTCATGCGTTTGTGTTTGTCCATGCAAAGAAGAAAGAAAGTGAGAGGAAGAAAAATGTGAATTCCCCTCCTCTCCAATCCATGTTCATGCTTGCATATATGAATGAAAATAAGTACAAACCAATTAATGCCAACATTCCATCGACCATTTATTGAAAAGCAAAAATTTAATGCAAATGAAAAGAAGGCATGACGTGCACATGTGCAAATGAGAAGTAGAGAGTGATATTTGGCTATGATATGTAGATTATTTTATTTCAAAAGTTTTGGGTACGACTTTACACAATATTCTGTTCACGTACGACCCACAAACGATAGAAATAAAAATACAATCATGCACAATAATGTGAGATGATCATAAAACAACAATAAAATAGACAAGTTAACTTATTTTGTAAAGTTTCAAAAGTACCTACGTTTGACGTAAAATATATCAAACGAAAATTTAATTATTTTCGAATTAAAAATTATGAAAAAATCCTATAAATTAAATTAAAAATACGTCATCAAAAATCAGGTCTTAATTTGAAATATATATTTTATTATAATTTAATCCAAATTCGAATATTTAAATAAATTAAATATTCAAATTCGATGACCCAAAAATACAGGTCATTACATTCTTCCCCCTTAAAAGAATTTCGTCCCTAAAATTCTAAGGACGGACAAGCATAACAAAAAAACAAACAATCCAGGAAAGTTAAGCACAACAAAAATAATATTACCCATGACAACGGTTAGAGATACGGTGCCTTTTCCTATCCATTTTTATTTATCAAATTAAGGTAGTTTCATTTTAAAATTCCTAGGTTGATTTACTTACTATACGCAAATTTTACTTAGATACCTAACCTAAGCTCTGATACCATTTGTAACGACCTGGATTTTTGGACCAGTCAAAATAGCCAAAATACTCGTCCATTTTAAAACTACGAATGAAAAATACCAACTTAATACACAATATTTGATAAATATTCAACATTATTAAATGTATATGATACAATTTTAATTGTACAAGTTATCAGAGTAATCAATTTAATCTACTATGCTTTAATACAAATCCAAAATCAAATACTACAAACAACCATAAATCTACCGCTGCGTAACTCTAATGATAAATATCAATATCTTTACCTGCGAACTCAATAAACATGTCAAATATGGATAAAATAATAAGTAGGAAAAACACTAATATACAATATAGCAAACAATAAAAGGAAAAATGTCATGTTATTATCGGGGCTGCATCACTATCACTTATGACTGCGTACTTACCCCTATCTAATTGAGTAGCCAATTAGATAAAACATCAAAGCAACATAGTTCTCCTAGTGCAAATAAGACTCATGGAGCCTACGATGCACAAAAAATATGTAATTCCCAAAACTACCACTTAAGCTTAATCTTCAATTTTAATTTTTTTTAATCTAATTAACTTTACAGAATTTATCTCTTTGGACTTTATTCCCGAATTCTTATTTCAAATTTTTTGAAATATATATATATATATATATATATATATATATATATATTTTATATTCAAACTTGTCCTTTACTTCGATATCGGAAAACAAATCACCATTTGAAATGATACCTATATACATGCATACAAAACTATATACTACCAAATCTGGGGATGTTTCTAGCTATAACCAGGCCGCTGGGTCTAGCCTTCCGAACAAAAAATAGATTGGTGCATCCCTTTACTCCAAACATCTACACCTCCTTTTTCCATGCGTTTCATAGATTATGGGTTACCCGAACCTTTGGTAACATAACAAATTACTTTATATCTTGAAATGGAAAAATCATTTACACTAATAATTATAAATACTACTAATTTATAATAATTTCCATTTCCAAATCATTTCAAAAATCATCTTAAAACCATCGGGTTTAGTCCTCGAAATTCTTTTCGTTTTATAGAACATTTTTATAAAACCATTCTTTATATAAACCACTTTTATATAAAATCAGTTCAAAATATTTATTCTTAAATATCTCTTTTTTTTCTTTTCAAAAACATTTCATAACATTTCCACTCGAAAACCTATTTTCGAAATAATTCAATAAATTGAAATGAACCAAATATTACCACTAAACACCTTATAATCAAATCATGAAATAAATCACAAGGTGTTAGCCTATAATTATTTTCTACCTAGCCTATGAATATGGATAATCAATTACTTATAAAGTGGTCGAGAAAGGTCAAAAATCCAAACAATAAACCAACAACAATAATAAATAGCAACACATAGATTAAATGAGTAACAATAAATATCAAACAGATCAATTATCGAATAATAATAAATCTACATAGTTTATAATAGTAGAATAGGGATCTGTTCTACTAATAAAATATCACTAATATTTTATCAATATTTTATACTTCTCAAAATGTGTTAGTAAACTACAGTAGTGTTTTCTATTCATTTATATGAATCTAACGTCAAAGACCGTGGGATTAAACGGACTTCGTATCGGTGAGATAAACGTGTTTAAAGTTAAGCTACTTTAATTAACAAATTGAAGTAATTAAATTAAATACTAACTATTAAATAATACTAAAATAGCCTCACCCAAACTTCAACAACCCAAAGCCCACTTACGTATCCCACTTACCCAAACCCAAGTATATCTGCTCACGACCTGCTCCATGCATGCAATCCAGACCATCTCCCTATGTACACGGCCAGCACATACACTTCATATTGCACACTTCTGCTACCCCATCTCCTTCATTCCTCAAGCACTTGCCCATGAATTTAACAGCACATACAAACAGGCAAAGGCCCAACGCCACACATGCTATGCAATATTCCTTCTCTCCTCCATACTCACGCATGCACTCCATCTCTCATGCTCCTGGTACACGAACCAATGAATCCTCCCTCTTCTTCCCATGCATGTCCATCTTTCTCTTGCCCATGTTTTCTTCTCCTTTGTTCATGCATATCCATATACACATTCCCTGTTAGTCCTTGAGATGATGGTTTTGATGACAACAACCTTAGGACTTGTTATAAAATATAAACACTAACATTATAGTTTAGATATATATGTATATGCATGATATAAACATGCATGTATCAAGAATGAAGACTGTACAGTACAGGGATACAAGACTGATGAATTTAAAGATCGAAGATATCAAGATTGAAGACGCATGAGTATCAAAATATCAAGAGTTTAAGATTTCAACAGAACAAGATAAGTATTAAGTCTAGAATTATGTTAAAACTTCTTGAAAGCACTTACATCTTTATTCAAAATTTATTCGTGGAATGGAATCCACTTCGAGCATGTTAAAAGGATGGAACTCTAGTGGGATGGAAAGCACGACAATATCTAGTGGAACATATAGTGGTCCTATTTTGATATCCACTAATTTTATAAAAATGCTTTTCAAAAATATATCTCTTGTTTGTAAAAAATGTTTTCAAAACTTTCATTTTAAAATTCAAACTCTATTTCACTCTTTCAAACTTTCCAGTCTCTTCAAAAATGGATTCTTCAAGCACTTCATCCACAATGAGGCTGTCTAAAACCATTAAAGAGTATCTCTATAATGATCCGGAAGCAATCAAGGCTTATATAAGCTATGCTAATTGTGGAAAAGTTCATACGGGAAAGTTTGCTATCTTTAGCGATTTCTCTATATATGAAATCAATACTCTTCTTGAAGAGAATCATATCCTTAGTCTTTTTGACAATTCTCAAAATGATTTTGTTTGTTACCCAAATCTTGTTAAAATATTTTATGTGAATTTGAATCGCAGTTTTTATGAAGGAAATGAAGATGAAATTTGGGGTAGTGTTAAAGGCACTAAATTGTTTTAAATTGTGAAATTTTGGGCAACATTCTCAATTGCAAGAATTCGGGATTAGATCTTTCTACTTTTAATATTGATGAACATGATCTGAGACATTTCACCACATTTTTGAAGGAGATGACAACTTTGAATTTAAAAATCGTATCTTACGTCCAAAAGCACAAATTGTCAATCTTCTTTTGCAGCATACTATCACTCCTAGATAGGGAAATTTCAATAACCTGACTTTAAGTTTGTAAAGCTTTTTTTGCTATCTTTGGTCATTATGACATTAATTGGGCATAAATGATTATGGATGAACTTCGCCCTAAGAATTTGGAAATGGGTGAGAATGCCTTGTATCATGGAATATATCTCACTCGGATTTGTAATTATTTTGGTGTTGATTACAAAAGAGAAGAAGTTGTTTCAAGAAAAATGTTTAATCATGCCAACATTTCTCTCATGAAAATTCCTTTCATATTTCAACAATATGAATCTCTTGCCGAAAAGGATGAAAGATTGACACATGAAGATATGGAGGAAGAAGATGAAGAAGAAGAAGAAGAGGAGGAGGAGGAAGAAGCATCTTTAGAAGAAGACGATAACGGGGTCTGCATAGGCGAAGTCTGTTTTGACAAAGATGGGAATTTGGTCGAACAACATGGAAACTGTTGTTTTCATTATCCAAATTGTTCGATTCACAAATCTCCAATTGTCAAAAACTCTCGTCAGTACTGTTATTCTATAATTTATGTACTTGAATATATTTATGTGTTTATGTTCCATATATATGTAGATATAACATCTATATAATAAAAAAATTATTTCGCTTATTTCACATCTTTATTAATATTTAGTATGGACAGTATTAGATTAAGTAGGAGCTATATATATGTTTAGAATTAGTTGTTGATGATAAAGGTGGAGAAGTATAAAATAGAGTATTTAGGCATAAATTAAGGGGGGGTTATTAATTTTAGGGGGAGTTATAGTGAAGGTGAACTATATTTTATAAGCATAGGTTGTCATCATCAAAAAGAGGGAGATTGTTAGTCCTTAAGAAGATGGTTTTGAAGACAACAACCTTAGGACTGGTTATAAAATATAAATGCTAACGTGTTTAGATATATATGTATATGCAGGATATAAACATGTAGGTACCAAGAATGAAGACTGTACAGTATCGAGATACAAGACTGATGAATTTAAAGATTAAAGATATCAAGATTGAAGACTCATGAGTATCAAGATACAAGAGTTCAAGATTTGAATAATACAAGATAAATATTGAGTCTAGAATTATGTTAAAACTTCTTGAAAGCACTTACATCTTTATTCGAAATTTATTCGTGGAATGGAATCCACTTCGAGCTTGTTAAAGGGACGGAACCCACGACAATATCTAGTGGAACATATAGTAGTCCTATTTTGATATCCACTAATTTTATAAAAATGCTTTTCAAAATTATATCTCTTGTTTTTAAAAAATGTTTTCAAAACTTTCTTTTCAAAATGATATCTCTCTTGGTTTTAAATATTTTAGCCTCAAAACTATTTTGATCATTTTTAATATTTTGATTTTAAAATTATCATTGTTTTTAAACCATCTATTGTTTAAATATTTAGCTTTAAAATATTTATATACTCGGATTTTAAATCACTTTGTAGATTAAGATTATATATATATTAAAAATTACTTTCTAAACTCTTTTATGTGTTTAAACTATATTCAAATATATTTACAAAGTTTAGAAATTGTTTTGACAAATTATAGAAACCAATTTTAATAAGAAAATCATAACATCAATTTTGCCTTGAGCATGTCGACATCCCTCAACCACCCATATCGACATGGTGCCTGTTATTTTCAATTTTAATTTTCAAAAGAAATGTCTATTCGTCGTATCCTTTCACGAATAGATATGGCTATTGCTCTACTACAAATACCAGTAAGTTATAAACGAATTTTTTTACCAAATTTCATTTATTTTCTCTCCTCTTCATCTTCCACATTTATTCTAAATAATCCTAAAATATACTTCGCTGAAATGCCAAGTGAATCAAACTTAATTATCTCTTGTTTGATTCTCGGCCACTCTCTCCATAAGATCTCTGTGCTATTCAGAGTTATAGAATCTTTTGTAAATCAAACTGTAGAGTAAAAGGTGTGGTTGAGCCTTCAAATGAATTGGGTGTGATTATAGCCCTGGAAATCAATTAGGTGATCTTGTAGCTTGGTTAAATCAAGAGAGTATGCCCTGGACTCGAATACAGAAGGGTGTACCTCGTAGCCTTGTAACCGAGGGTGTAATCTGGGAGACTATTTTGATAAGAAATCTGTACGATTGTGCAAGAATGGATGTAGGATAACTCCGAACCAGTAAAAAATCCCATGTGTTCTTTCCTTTACTGCTTTTATTTAGTATTTGCGTCTGTGCCTGATTCTCTGATTATATCTATGTCTGTGAATTGCATTTTTTGGTGATTAAATTACATAAGTTTCAAAAAAATATAGAAAATCCATAAAACACTATTCACCCCCCTCTAGCGTTGTTCTAGCCTTAAGATTCGTAATCCACATTTCTCATATTCCCTTCCTCTTCTATTTTTCATGGCAGCACTTTATTTCTAATTCGCACACACATCAAACTTAAACGCATGCACTTAGCCATCCATACACACAAGGTAAAAGGAAAGGGAAATGTGTGCATGTGTATCTATGAAGAGAATGAGATTATTTGATGTGCATTTGAAAAGAAGGCAAGAGAGAAAACAATCAAAATGTGTGTTTCTTCATCTGTGTCATGCATGTGTGTTTATCCACTTAGAGAAGAAATAAATTGAAATGAAGAAAAATGTGAATTCCCCTGCTCTCTTTGTTCATGCTTACATATATGGATGAAAATACTTAATAGGCAAGGAAAAGAAGAAAAAACCAATTAATGCCAACATTCCATCAACTGTTTAATGTAAAGCAAACATTTAATGCAAATGAAAAGAAGGCATGACATGCGCATATGCAAATGATAAGCAGAGAGTGATATTTGGCTGTGATATGTAGATTATTTTATTTCAAAAGTTTTGGGTATGACGTTACACAATATCTCGTTCATGTACGAGCCGCGAACGACAGAATTGAAAATACGATCATGCACAACATTGTGAGACGATCATAAAACAACAATAAAATAGACAAGTTAACTTATTCTGTAAAGTTTTAAAAGTATCAAAGTTTGACGTAAAATACGTTCCAATGAAAATTTAATTATTTTTCGAATTAAAAATTATGGAAAAATCCTATAGGTTTAATTAAAAATACGTCATCAAAAATCAGGTCTTAGTTTGAAATATATATTTTATTATAATTTAATCCAAATTCAAATTTTTAAATAAATTAAATATTCAAATTCGATGACCCAAAGATACGGGTCGTTACAACAGTTATAAGAAATTCTAGGTCTAACAAAGGAGTCAAGTATTATTCAACTTTTGGCGTGCGTTCCTATGTTATGGTCAAGCTCTTCTTAGCCCACTCCTTACGATACGATCTCCTCTCCGTAACTAAGCAGAGTAGGTGTATAAATTTAACTCTATTTTTTTCCAACCCATAGTCACTTCGCTCATCCTTTCGAAATATGGTCGCGACTACTTCTGTGGTCGAAATTTATAGAGTTAGGCCTATATTCAAAATAAGTATGCCACTCATACATATATTTGCCCTATTGATCGGGCAATCCAAGGTCTGGTACCAAATGTAACAATCCACTCAGAAACAGAGCTAAATTTTGACCTAGAAAAGACCTCTCAAAACTTAGACTCATTCCAAAGCTGGTTGTAGGTTGGTAAAAAGAAAAATACATAGCTATCTATCTATTCTTTCATAACTCAAGGCCAAAATAACAAAATATAATAATAATAGCACCTATTTTGTTTCCAATTAAGTCAAAAATTATAAAACATAACAACAATCGTTACATCAATTTTTTTAAAAGTATATTTCATTGGTACAATAGAAAATAAAATGAAAAGATGGATAATAACTGCCAAAAGCTTCACTCTCGCCATCTTCAAGCATCGTCAACTCCTTTTCTAACCTATGCTATAATGTGGAGGGAGTCAGAACAACAAATGTCTAGTGAATAGAAATTTGAGCCTTATTATTTTAGTTCTTGGGTGGTATAATTTAAATAAAAATATGTCTTATTTGTTTTGAAACCATTTAATACTCCATATAAGGAAAGGAGGCGGGCCCTCAAACAACCACTTAATACCTTTCATTCCCAAAGCAGGTTTCCAAATCCTATAACACATAACCAACGTCATAAATGTTTAACAGTGTGAAGAATAGAACCCAAGCTACTTAATACCTTTTAATGGAAAATATGCAGATTGAACCATTTAAGACCTCAACTGAGGTAGGTCTGTATCATTTAATATCTATTCCCAAGGCGTACTCCACAAATGTATCTATCCAGTTGACATTGCATGGAAATATCTTCTGACACTTAATACTTCCTATTAAAGAGGATCTTTTCGAGATATCCTTAACCATGCCTAAACCAAATCCCAAACGTTTAATACTTTATTTGGGAAA
Source organism: Allium cepa (assembly GCA_030765085.1). Lineage (NCBI taxonomy): Eukaryota > Viridiplantae > Streptophyta > Magnoliopsida > Asparagales > Amaryllidaceae > Allium > Allium cepa. The sequence continues at coordinate 452,078,583 of CM060931.1, forward strand.
GAAGGCGAGCCCTCAAACAACCGCTTAATACCTTTGGAACCCTGAAACAGGTGCTTCGTCTTATTACCTGTACCCACGGTGATGTCCCACATTAGCCCAACTATTCATAGGCACTGGTAGCCAAAATAATTCGGTAGATTTACCCACAGAATTAGGACTGACCTCACATTATCATAGTTACTTATCATAGGTGATGTCTCACATCAGCACCAAATTCACCCTCTCGGTAGCCAAATTAGTTGGGCAGCCTTCTGTGTGTCCTTTAACTGACCTCGGACCACTTATGAATTAGTCATATTTTACAACACTCTTAATATAGTGTCACAGACCTTGCTTTGTCCATTAAGTAGGCTATATAAGAATTTCTTCTTATTTTGCCTTAATGGATCAGTTACCTTCACAAGGGCCATTTAATGATAATTATTACCTAGATAACTACGAAATTAGCACGTTTTAATTGTACGCTATTTACGATAATTAATTTATAAATAAATACACACTTATTATTTTCTACTCGTGGGGAGATTACGCCCTAACTGACGTTTAAATGTCAATACTTTTTGTAACCATAATTATATAAGTCCTTTTTCCATATTATTAATGATGCCAAAATTCCAATATCCATAATAGGGGATTCTAATATCCATAACAAGGTTTCAATACTCGTATACAAAATTGCAGTAAATAGATTTATTTATAGAATCTATATCAAACTTATCTCATATTACACAATGGAATAAAACAAGAATGGAAACTTACAATTTAATCAATTCTATGCTCTATTCAACATCTTTTATGTGAATTTAGACAAGGGAAACTCTATAGGCGATATAAACTACAAATAAAGATTTATGCTTTACACACCATTTCTCGGTAGAATCCACTTAATCAGATCTGAAGAAATAAGAAGGGGAATAGAAGGTAGAATACATAAACTACATAACCCACAAAAAATCCATTACTTTAATACAAAACAATTAAGATTCCAACCTAAGAATTGACATTCCACTTTGGGAGAATTTTGAGATTTTTCCTAGGATTTCCACTCATAGTTGATCCTTAGCTTTGCTTCTCTTTGGATTTTAAATGCATATTATAATCTTCTTTAGATCTCTTCCTTTTGATATATGCAACTAGGAATTTGTATAAACATATTGGATTCAAAAAGGTTGGAGGAGAAGATGATTATAAGTTAAATAATAAACAAAATAGGTATATAGGATTTCTTACCTAAAACTCTAATGGAGTTTTCTAAATTGAAAAAGAGACGAACTGATATGGCTTTGCTGATGTTTTCAAAATATTTTTAAATAAAAGTCAGTGGTTTGGGGTCTTATTTACAGAGGTTGAAACGTACCAGAACTATAGGACGAAAATAGGTTAAAAATGGGTAAATCTAGAACATTCATTGATAGGAAAACCCTAGCCGCCACCAATAAGAGCAGTTGATCGCCTATACGCACCGGTCGATCGCTAGCGGTCGATTTATTGAAGTTAGCGATTGGCCCTCCTCCTATTTTGGGAACGTAATAAATTGTATATCGTTGTTTTATTTAATTCCTTAGTCAACACTATGCTGTCAAATTTAACATTTACTTAACCCTTAAGTTTAATCATAGTTAATTTTTGAAATTCAAATTTGAGAACTAATTATTTATTTGAATTTGAATTAAATTATTTTAAACTTGAAAACTTCAAATGTCCATAACTTCTACGTTTGAGCTCCATTTTCAATGTATTATATATGGAAACAGGTCAGAATTATGCTACGAATGCAATGGTATGATGTTCATGGCTAAATTCCAAATTTTACAAAATTTCCATTTTTGACCGCTACTTAATCTAATTTAATTTACTATTTAATTATCGATTTTACAAGATGTTACAGATTGTCCCCTATTATGAGACTCCCTTCTTTTCTTGAAGAAATTGTCTTGTTGATACCTAAAGTTTAGAAAGCTTGGTTTTGAAATTCATTTTTCAGGCTGATCATCAGTGAAAACTTTAGACAAGTCGGATCAATTTGCTTGTTAATTTTTATTATATAGTAAAATCATGGTTGCTTTAAACACCATTATCTTGGCTGGTTTTTCAAAGTAAATGTATATTCATTGACTTTTCTTTGTCTTATGAGCATAAATAGTTACTAGTCAGTTTGATAAAATACTAAAAATTCGTCTAGCAAGAAGATTATAAGTTCAATTGATAAGAAGACCAGAAATCCATCTAACAATAGGACTAGAATTCCATTTGAAACCATTTAATAATAAATCTAGAATTATATCTGGTTGGAAAATTGGAAATCCAATTATTAACGGATATTTTCATCATTTGATAATTTGAATTTCAATTTAGAAACTAAGGATCGAGAGCCAATTCAATATTTCGAAAAATGAAGCCCTGGACTAAAAAAATAATTCAGATGAGAAGATCTAGAATTTCCCAGATGTCTATATTTAACATTGAAACCCTTGGCTCTGGATAAACAATTGCTCTTGATCCTTCCTTTGAAGGTTACTTTAACTTTTTCCTAGGGTAGAACTAAATGTGTTTGATTATTCTTCCTCTAAAAGATCGCTTGAACCTATATTTTAGGGTAGATTTAAACTTGTTTGATTGATTTTCTATGCCCCTTGCCACTCTTTAGGTGATGATTTAGGCTTTGATTCTTTGTTCCTCTTATCACCTTTTGGGTGATTGTTTAGGCTTAAGTCTCTTATTACTTTATAGGTAATGATTTTGACTGGTCGATTCGTTTGGTTAGCCATCTTAGGCAGAACCAAAGTCTTACCCTTCCTCTCTCTAGTAGACACTTCGATCAGGTCTTATAGATGAAACCAAAGGATGGTCGATGCTTTGGCCAGGCCATCTTAGGTGGGACCAAAGGCTAACTCCATCTTCCCTCAAGGAGGCGCTTCGTCCAAGCCACGTAGGTGGAACAGAAGGCTTGCAATTCTCTGGCTAGGTCTTATAAGCGGGGGCATAGGCTTACTCTTACCTCCCTCTATGAGGTGCTTTGACCAAGTTCGCTTGATGGGACCATAGGCTTTTTCCTTTATTTTATAAATCATTTTTATGAAGCGTTCCTCCTTGTTGATCACTTGATATTTGTAGACACGTTTGACTTTTATTAAATCTTGTTAACAAATTCTTGATGCTCTCCGCTCCCCAAGAAATTCTCAATCATTTGTTCGACGCTAATTGGTTTCATGTCCATTCCTTCGATGACTGGCAATAAGTAGCCCCAAAATTACTTCCATTTATTGGTTTCTTCTTCTTTGAAGGCCAATAGTTCAATCTATCTTTAGTTAGGAGAGAGATATTCTCATAAGAGTTGGAAAGGGAATGAATCTTAGAGGATCGAAAATTTCTAGGATATTGTGCCTTTTGCTCCCACTTGACTTTTTTATGACATTGGATTGGCGCATTAACATTATCTGTGAACTTCTCTTTAAAGAATCTCGAGTTTCAACTGGTTAGAAGAGTGACCCGCTATTTTTCTCCCACTTTTGGGCATTCTTGTTAAAGCGTTTTGTTATTTATCTTTCAAAAATAGTTTTCTTATGTTGGAGTTGCAAGGCCTTCCTCATTCTTAAGAACAAGCCATCTTTTTTGTTTTCTCCTCTCTCAGATTAGAATAATAGCTATAGATTAGTGTAGAGCCTACATAGAACATATTTATATTCCACCAATCTAGATTATACGGAGTCATCTAGCTCTTTTCTTCCATGATTTTTAGTGCCAACAACTTCAACAATTGTTCCTTATACAATTATAAATTATGAATGACTTGATAAACTGGTTTGGCCAAGTGAGGTTCATATTTCGAATAATCATTACCCCATTCAATATGGTTTATGCAAGGTTTGGAAAGTTATTTAACGAAATATGTAGGTTAGGAAAGTCCTTTATATCCATTATATGTAGGCTTAGAGAAAGTTCTTTATAGGGATATGCAGGGAATCGGGGGTTCAAGCCCTCCTTCTAGTGCTAAAATGTTAATAAATTTATTTGCCAACCCAAATATACAAGATAACTTAAGCCAAGTTCGGATAAGGGCTTAGGCAGCTTTATGCAAAGCTTGAGAGAAGCATGCAAGTCCAAGTCCAAAAGAGTGAAATATGCATGTCCATAGTCAAAGTCAAGTAAAAGAATTCATATGCATGTCATAAATTCAATGGTCAGTCAAATATCTTTATGTACTTGAAGTATGCTATGCAAAGTTCCTTGTCCAAGTCCTTATGTGCAAAAAGTCAAAAATATTCAATCGGCTCTAAAATCCCCAATTCAATTTAGGTAGAACTTTAAAAATGTAAGAATTAAGGAAAAATAAATTCACCCCTTTCAAGTAGCCATGGTGTCTACACTACAAATAAAGATGTTGAGCATGAAGAAGAAGAAGTAAATCAGGTAATCATAAAGGGTATCAAGCTTTAAGTAGCCCGTGATGGTGTCAAGCTTTTATAATTAAAGGGTGTCGAGCTCTTAAGGAAAGAAGGAATGTCAACCAAAACTATTATTGAACGTATATCAAAAGGAAATGTCGAATTAATAAGTATTTAGAGGTATTGAATTATAATGAACTCGGAATATCTTGGAGTGTCGAGCTTCTACTACATGAAGGCTATCGAATATCAACAGTGGGAAAGATATCAATATATGTACTGAATCTTTAAAGTTATCGAACTAGAAGCATATGACATAAAAGTTATCAAGCTCGAATAAAGAAAAAGGAGGTGATGAGCCTCAATAATCATAAAGGTTATCAGCATATAAAGTAGAGGAGGTATCATGTTCCAATAGCTTCTAAAGATACCGAGCATGTAACAAACTGGAGTAGTGTCGAGGATCAACATATATCAAGTTTTTGCGATACGAAGGATAACAAACCCGAAGATGTCCAAGAGGAGTTATCGAGTTTCTACCACATGAAGCATTATAAAACAAGAGGGTGTTGCATCTATACGTAAAATGAGGATATTAAGCTTCTAAGAGATGTTGAGCATGTAATATAACAACCACTATCGAGCCACTATCCCATCACTGTTGTCAAAAACTTTCCATAATGACTTACTATCAAGTGGATAGATAAAGTGGAGGTTACGTTACAAAAACCATGAAGGCAAATGGTACGAATTACATCAATACTGAAGGGATATCGAGATTCCTTGATATTTGAGGGGTTAAACTTAAATAGAATTAAAGATACCGAGCTTTACTAAAGGATAACATGATAGAGGTATCGAGTATCAATGATTCAAGCAAGAAACGTACCTTATGTCGAATGAACATATGGCAGCCAACCCGCCTGCCACTACCACTATAAATACGGACCCCATGGCTACTTGGAAGGGGCAAATTTCTCTTTCCTTGGTTCTTACATTTTCAAAGTTGTAACCCTTACTTGAATTGGGGATTTTAGAGTTGACTGTACATTTTTGACATTTTGAACATAAGGACTTAGACAATGAACTTTGCATAGCATACTTCAGTTGAATAAAGATATTTGACTGAACATTGAACTTATGACATGCATCTGACTTCTTATACTTGACTCGAACTACGGATGCATATTTCATTCTTTTGGACTTGGACTTACATTGTTACACACTATATTTTTTGTAACATTATTTAAGACACTTAATTAGTTTAATAAAATGAAATAATGTAAGTTGATTAATGGATTGAGATTTGTGATTAAATAAGGGGTAGTCGTGCCATGTTAACTATAATGACCAAGAATTTTTTGATTTTTAAATATTAACACATAAAATTTGTAAGTCGAATAAATTTTATTTCGAATATCTAGGTTTAATTGGATAATTAAATCGATAAATTAATATTTGAAATTACAGAAATAATTGGAAATTGGGTTTAATATGATTAAAATTGTTTTGTAAAGTTGTATTTAATCATATTGGAGTTAGAATGATGTTATAGAACTTTTAAAATTGAATTAAAAGTTAAATTGTGGAAATTGAATATTTTAATATTTAATAGACGAGTAAAAATAGCCATTTTTCAAATAGTCTCGGATTTCGACGAAACTAGTTTCATTGAATCTGTAATGTTATATTATTGTAACATTTCGAATTTCGTGTCAATCGGATTTACGGTTGTCCGGGGCAAGCTAAAACGCATTAAAATCGGTTTGAGTGAATTTTAAATTTAAATTTGGCGATTCGAAAACCTATCTTCCCAATACGATCGAATTGGCTCCCGATATATATTCCATTGCGTTCGGAATAGGGGTAAAACATTATAAACGCTAGGCGGGACGCTTTGTTTGGAGTTCGAAAAAATTTCAGGTGAATAGTGCACGAATATTTTCTATGTAAGGACCTCATATTTTCTAATTTGCAAACAATTAGGGTTTCAGCCCTAGCCGCCACCTAAAATTTCAATGGCCGAGAATTTCGAAACTTCTTCTCTTGTTCTCTCTCAATCCACTCACTATCATCAAATGTTTTCAACTACAAAGTTGTAGATCTCGTCGAGACGAGTAAATCCAACGGTGATGATCAGATATAGGCGAGTAAATCGTCGACGATTTGCATATGAACCTGCACCGTTCGTTCTCGTTTTGCATGTAGGAGGGGCGACCGAGCATGGCCGGCCTTTGGGCGATGGAGGCATTCGTGATGGGCTTCGAGATGGCATTGTTAGATCGTCGGCTAGTGGTCGTATGGAGGCGCGAGCATTAGGGTTATGGGTTTTGCGTGCATTATTTACACGTTGGGGAAGAAGCAACGTTCACCGGCCTTGATTTTCTTGATGGAAATCAACGGCCCATATCAAATCTGAGGTTAAAAATGAAATAGATTTGTAAATTTATTTATATTAAATTCGTGTAACTTTGTAACATCATAACTTGTTCATACGAGATCGAAAATTGACGAAACGAATTGCGTTGGGTTCGTATTCGCGAACACTACGCGATGGAGCTAGATTGGAGTTGATTGGAGCTAGTGATAATTTTGGGTAAAATTAAACGCACGTTTAATTTTATTTGAAATAAAACACTGCAACTGTGTTGGAGGAAAGGTGAGAACTTCTCACTCAATCAAATTTGTTTCGATTTAAATTTTAAATCGTTAAATTTAAAATTGCTTGATTGTGTGATTGAATGATAAATTGCTATCTATCGTATTGAAATAGACCCTATACGCCATATATTAAGCGGATGTTATTTATTAAACACATATACCGCGATATTTCACCTTGAAGTGGAATTGTTATTATATATGTATTTGGAGTTGATTTTCCCGCATTATATAGTGGATGAGACCATATTGCGCCGCATAATAATGGATAATATTTTATATGAACCCATGTACCACGATATTCCGTCTTGAAACGGGAGTGGTATTGTGCTAACATCTGTGGATGCAAGAAAACAGGTTGGAGGGATCCAACTGGATTCCTCAACAGTATTGATTTAGTTACAGATATTGTGATATATTCTATTATCATATTGATATATGATGTTTGGATGTCGTGATTATTATATTTAGTGCTGTTGCAGCATTGGGCCTATTTTTGGAGTTTTAAAAATGTTAAAGTAACGATTTCGAATTTAAAAGGATTTTTCAAGTGATTTTTGAAAATATACATTTTATTGAATTTTGGAATTGATTCATTTTAAATAAATAAACGTTATAATTTTTATGTTATAAAAATTATGATTTTTGTGAAATATAACCGAAATGTGATTTTTGAAATAAGTAGTTGATTAATTTATAAAATGATTTAAATTGGGATTTGTTAATTTTTATAAATAGTTTATATAAAAGCTTTATAAAATTGATATTTATAAATTAAAATATTGAAATTATAAAACGAGTTTTTATAAGTGTTAAAATGAAGTATAAATGGATTTCATAAGTGAATGAAATTTATAGATTTACAAATTGTGAAGTTATAAAATGAATAGATTTTGTAAAATAAAAGATTTATAAGTAATATACTTATAAATTGGATTTTGGCATTTAAATGAGATATAAATAGAATTTATTAATTTAGGGATTTTATAAGTTGAAGTTGTTATAAAATATAAATGGAATTTAAAAACGTTGTTTTATAAATCCAAAATCGACTTATTTTGATAAGTTAATTATTATGGCTTATTAAAGGAGATATATCCACGATTTTGGACAGTGGATAATCCTATAAATTAAATATTTTGAAGTGTTGAATTTGGTAAACGATTTATATTCACGATTTTAGATAGTGAATAATATATTAAAGAAATGTTATAGGAAGTGATCTTTTAAATAGAATTAAAATGATTTAAAGTTGTTTTAAAATGTGTTAAGGATCGAAACCATAGATTTCAACATTCATTATTGAAATAGACGTTTTCGAGAAATAAGGAAAAGATGGACTATAACACTGTTGTTATAGTAAATGATTTTCGAAAGGAAATGTTTTTGTATAGTATTGGGATTTATATATCTATCTTAATTTCGAATCCCTATACTAGTGATTTTGGGTTGTCGTAACGATGTTTTACGCAACATTCGTTTTGACTCAAATAAATGTGTTTAAGAGAATGTTTTCCTTAAAGAATAAATTATATACTTAATTGTAATTTAAGTATATTGAATATTTTCCAAATGTTGAAAATAAATAAATTTGTGAATTACTTATTAAATAAGTATGGAAATGTTTTCCAACATGAAGTGAAATGTTTTGAGATTTTATCTTTTAAAGATAAAATGAAAGTGAATATTTGAAATCAATTTGAGAATCGTATATTAATAGATATTTTGGAAATGTGAATCACCATGGAATCTATAAAGGAAAGGGAAAATTGTTTTAAAAATAAACATTGATTTATTTTTAAAGTGTGGAAATAAATTTACGGATTTGGAACGTAAATTTGAAGTAAATCGGTAACGATTTATTTAATTGGTTTAAATGAACCATTTTGAAATGAAAATGAATAAATATTTGGAAGCGTTTCCGCGTAAGGAAAATGATTTGAAATTTTGTTTTCAAAAGTTGTAAAGGTGAAAAGTGATTTGAAACTTATTTTCAAATGGTTGAAGTGTGGAAAAATATATCTTGTAAAGATATTTTTGGAAAATAAATAAATTGGGAAATTATTTGGAATCTGGTGATGTTGTGCATATCTATTGATAGTTAAATAACCGACTATCAATATTTACCTTTAGATGGGTATTTGTTGTGATTGCTTGAATTTGAATGCTACACTTATTTTAAAAAAAATAAGCGCTCGTTATTCGGTTTAGCCGGGAGAGGACCTTTGGGTCATAAATCCCATTCCGAATAGTGATATGCCGTAACGGATAGCATTTGAAGACCGGATATTTTCGAAAACAGAAGGATTACCGTCGAATGACTCTGCATCGGTTGATCTCCGATATAGAGATTTTATCACCCTTTGTGATGGGAATTCCGGACGTGATTAGTGAATATCTGGATTTGCAAGGGCTTCTTTGGAAGTGCCTTCGATTCCGTTCGATCCCAGAATGGACTTGTATGGATGTGTGTCTGACGTTACAGTTTGAGATGTAAAGCCGGTTTCTATCAAATACATTTCTGTTGGTGGCGGAGAATTTATTCTTTTAGCTTAACACCCTTCTCTGAGGCATACGAGCTCAGAGGTTTTGTAGTTGATGGTTACTAGTGATATATTCCCAATTTGGTAACGTGGCATGTTGAGTGTTATTGATCATTTTTTGATCAAAGCGTGGCTTTTATGAAAAGCGTAGCTTTGTGGACGAGACTTCGTCGAACCTCACACCCCGGAAATGGTCAAAACAGAAAGAATGCAGCAAGGTTATTTGGGGATCGTGCCCCCATAGTGTATGTTCATTTTCTTCTGGATAGAGGTGGCATTATGGTATGGAGCCCTGATACTTAACCTATGTGGTTGCTTCAAATTTATTTCTTTGTGGTTATTGGTGAGTCCCGGGATTTAGGTCGGTTACGACCGGGGGATGGCATACTCGTGTCAGTAGTTACCCAGCTAGGGGTAACCCGGCCTTGTGTTGGTAGAGATCCGGTTAGGTTCTCCGGGCGTCTTTCCAGAGGCGTACCCATCTGGCAATGGGAAGTTCCTTGGCCTGACCATTTGTTGGAAATCCAAAGAAACAATACGACCTTGTACAGTTTTAGTTGTAGAACCTGCCATTTACTTATGGTGGCGCCTCACTGTTTAGATGGTAGCTATAGTAGGCATACGATACTGGTCGTATGTTGGCTAAGATTTATATTATACTTTCGAAATATTTTCCTACACTTTGCACTTATAGTAATAATATCGAAGAAAATTTCTCGTATCAAGCATGTTTGACTATCATAAGGAGAAATCTCTTTCGATTTTGCGTTTGCATTGTGTGTGTGTGCGGGAGTCCTTATGGTAGTCTCATTTTCTAAAAAGAATTGCGGATCTATTTTTAAAATATTTATTCGTTTATTTTTTAAAGATAAATAACTGTTTTAAGTTCTCACACCAGTCCCATGACTGACTTGGAATTTATTGTTCCCTTCCTAAACTCTGGGTGCCCACCAATTTCCACATGGGCAGTCTAGAGTTAGGTTATCAGGTCATTCTGGAATTCAGGAGTTGCTGTGGAGATCTGGAGGCAAGCTGGATGGCATGGCATATCAACTAGTATATAGTATTTTCTTTTCCGATGTTTGTTGTTGTAAACTCTGATAATGTAATGTAATGTGATGTAATGTAATAACTGATATAGTTCTTTTGATTTAAAGATACTCATTTATCTATTATATATTGTTCCGCTGCGATTGTGAGATTCTGATATTGTTTCAGTTTTTTTTTTCCTTTCTTACTTCTTCTATCTTTTTCTTCTTCTTAAACCCTAAGGGTTCGGTTTTCTAGCCTTCGATTGCTCGGCAGTTGATACAGTGGACGTATTAATGTCGATTTTCGAAGGTCAAAGAATCGGGTCTTTACAAAGTGGTATCAGAGCATATGGTTAAGCGACAACCTTGGCTCTGTTGGGAATTACTCATTAGAGATAGAGTCAGTAGTACTCTAGAATGAGTGGAAGTGTAATAATAGTTATGAGTGCGTATTTGTTGGTGAATATAAAAGTGTTTTATATTGTGTTTGCTTATCCGTTGAGCTGTTTGTGAATTCTGGTCGGTATGTGGAACGCCATATTTTCGATAGGGATTTCTAAACACTTAAACGAGGCAAGTCGACATAGTATCATTTTAAATTGGGTAAATGAAATAATTTTACCTTGATTATATTTTATTTATAAAGAAATAATTTTTCAGAATTATTAAAATGTATATGAATTAATTGTTTGGTTGTTGAAATGTAAGAATATATATGAGTTAATTAAAAGATGTTTGAATAATCTAATTAAAAGAATAAGTTGTATAAGCGAATAAATTATTAAGTATGAAATTATGATTAATGCGATTTACAATTGTGAAATAATCTTATATATAAGAAGTGAAACTATCTGAATATATTTATAAATATGAGTTGTAAATAAAAATGAATTTGGACTATGAATTTGAAAGTTTAAATCCTGTCTATTTTGAAAGTTGTTTTTCAAAGTTAAAGATGTTATATTATTAAGTAAGATAAATCAATTTGGAATAATCTTATGTAAGTGAAGTGGAATGGTGTTCGAAATAGAATATAACTTAAGTGATGTTGAATGAAGTTGATTTTGATATCGAAGTAAAATAATAAAGTGAATTAAATGGATGTGGACTTGAGTTATATAAATGAAATTCAACCTTATTTGTTAAATGAATCAGCAATTGAATTAATAAATGGATTAAATATTAATCAATCAATGTAAATGAATTGATATAGAATAATGAATGTAAGTGTTAATTCATTAGAAGCTAATGAAGCTGAATTGATAAAAAAAAATTGGAAGCTATGAAATTTGATTTGAATATGGAAGTGAACTAACTTGAATGTAAATTAGTGAATAAAAACTAATTGAAAATGAATGTTAGTAAAGTCCAGCGTTCTTCTATCTTTTTCTTCTTCTTAAATCCTAAGGGTTTGGTTTTCAGGCCTTCAATTGCTCGACAGTTGATACAGTGGACATATTAATGTCAATTTTCGGAAGTCGAAGAATCAGGTCTTTACATTAACAGTGAACTAAAGAATAAAAATGAAGTGTTAGGGTAACTAAATAAGGGGCAATATAGAAAAACGTAATTCTTATACCCCTAAACCCTTAGGCCATACAATTCACACATTCATTCATGCACTCACAAACGAAAATATAAGCTAAGGTCGGCAACCATTAGCAAGCTCAAGAGAAGATAAAAGCAAGGATTTCAAAAGGAAGAATCAAATAACTTAATCAAGAACAATTATCACATCTTTAATCACAGAGCTAAGGCGAATAATGACTACATCTCATTTTTCTTAAGTGTTTAAGGTTGAATCTGATTTATCTTGCATGATTATGCAATGTTTTTGAACGATTAAATGTTTATAAATGCTTCTTGATGATTTATGCTTAATCATGTAGATTTTATGATATTTTTAATATGAAAACCCTATTTAATGACATCCAAATGTCTTGCGAATTTAGATATATATTAGAAATAATATTTTAGAGATGGGTTTCAATTTTCATAATTTTCTGAATTAATGTGGATTTTATATTAATTTTCTAGTGTAGAAAATGATTATTTTGGTTTTAAATTATTTACAGCTAAATAATGAATATTTTGGGTCTGAAATTAATATATGTTAGAAAACATATTTAAAATAATTTTTTGGAATTTTTGTAGAATTTTCCCGAGTGTTTTCATGAATATATAAAGTTATTTAAGGTATGAGACTTAAATGTTTTGTATATTTATAAAAGGAGAAGGGGTATTTGTAAATGATTTAAATTGTTTATTTTTGAAATATTGGCAGTACTTTTAGAAAGAAAATTAGCAACTAATAAGATTTTGACAAACAATGCAGGTTAGTTAAAAAGATTACTTAAAAAGGTTAAAAACCAATTATACATGCAAATTGCATGTTTCGCCACTTTCGGCACCTTGCTTCCATCTTAGGTGGATTTCGACTTAGTTCCTCCACCACCATCACCATCAAAACCATTGCACATGGCATCAAAGACTTGGTGCACAGTGAATTGGAAAGAAGGCGAAAGCTATGAGGTCGAAACGACGGGTTTCGAAGGGGTCGAAGCGCTACTTTGTTTTAAATGAAAATGCGCCTACTTTGCTTTCTACAGTACAACATTTGACTCAGTTTGCTTTGACTGGATCAAAGGTTTTAAAAGAATGGTTTTAGGAGGTTGCGCCATTTTTTAAATTTATGTTTTCGACTAGGTCGAAGCCCTTAGCTGGCGCTTTTCTACCTTTCGACGCCAACGGTTTCGGAGGGTACACTTTGCTTTTAAAACTTGACCACTTCTCCAATATCTTCGAAAGGTTGGTTTCGACACCATCACTTCTTTACTTAGGAATTGCTTCCGGAAGAAATGCTTTCAACTTAAATTTTTTATGACCCTTCTGTCTGTTGAAGGTAAAACCCAAATGGTTTCGAAATAAATATTTTTAATGGCAACGAAAGGGTATATACACAAGATTTAATTTGAACCCAAATACTTTCAAAAGGTTTGTTATTTGCAAAAGGTTTTTATGCTTTTGAAGGGTTTTAAATGAAGGTTTCGAAGGGGTGGTTCCCCAACAGTTTTGAAGGGTTTGAAAGGAATGGTTTTCCAATGTTTTCGAAAGGCAGTTTAAAGTGTTTTAAAGAGAGGATGTCTAAGGTTTTATATCTTCGAAGGAAAGGTTTTTCAAGAGTTTTTAAAAGGAAGATTGAATGGTTTTGAAAGGAATGTTTTGGCTTTTGGCCTAGGTTATAAAGAAGGGTTTTACGTGGTTTCGAAAGCGGTACTTTCAAAGCTTTAAATGTTTTAATCAACAAAAATTTATGTAAAGTATATATATAACATGGCAAGGTGGTTTTGAGTAAAGCATAGAGTATATGTATTTTCCTTTTTTAAGTTTGGTTTAAAGGTTTAAATCAATTTAAGATGAAAAAGTTTTCAAGGAAAATTTTGGAAAGATTACCCCATGTAAAATGACTAAGATATTAGCATACCAAATGGGAGTGGTATAGGATCACTCCATATACATTAGCTATTCGCCCCAGCTAATTTAGTCCAAAATTCTAGTGTAGGACTTTTTCATAGGTAAGACTAAAATTATGATTACATACAGAAGGGAATATATGTTTATGCACAGATAGGTTAATGGTGAGCCCGCAAAACCATTAGGATCAGGTGACCCCGAGAGATGTTAAGTTAGGGACAAACCATCCAAAAGAGGAGTATTTAACTTACAATTAAGGACAGACCGTTCAGAAGAGGACTGTCTAACGTGTGTTAGATTATTTTTGTTATATTGTCTTATATGCCCGAATCAGCCAAAGGTTAGTAGTTAGCCAAACAAAACTATAGCGTTCGAATAGATAGTTCATATGTTACCTGATATGCAAGTTTACATAACAATGCTTTACAATTTTTAACCAGTTTAGTTTGCAGGATAAACGTTTGAGAAGATATGTTTTAAAAGGATATTAGCGAGTGGAAACCCATTCCGCTAAGCAACATGGTCTCAGTTAATATCAAATAATCAAGCCATGTAGTATTATTCACACCAAGCTTTATATTTGACTCAAAGTTTATGTTTATTCCCTTAAACTCTTAGGTGCTCAAAATTGATTTGAGTAGGATGAGGGTTGAGGTTTACAGGTTTTAGTAGGTTGATGAATAAAGCTATCGAAGACGAGCAGGAGGCTGATGGATAGTTATTTAGGAGTTGTTTTTTTACTTTGTTTATTCCGATGTGTTTTATTAATTCAGTATTGACTATATAGTACTCTGGTCAACCAAGGAGGCATCATCATTGTCGCTCTTGGCATATTTTTATAATAATTATATTTTATCTGAATCTGGAAAACGATTATGGGATTATGTAATTTGAATGTGAAACATGTGTTTTGAAATGTAATCGCTAAAATGTTGTTTTTGAACACTGTGATTTTGTTTCATATTCAAGTACTTCTGATATTATGGATACCATTAACATTACCTCATTTGGTCACCGAAAGTTAATAATATGGATGACTGTAGTATCTATAGCGCTTAGCTTAGGGCCTCTAGATAGAGGATGTTACAAATTGGTATCAAGGCATATGTCTATGAAAAACTTTAAGCTAAAAATGATTTTGAAAACATATTCCTAAGGAGCTAGAGTTGAGATTAGGGAATGAGATAATGCTATAGTAAAGTACTTGTATTTGCTATGTATAATATATGCTATATCTTCATTCTCCTATCTCCCTTAGGCTATTCTTCTGTATCTCATGAGGCTTGAATACATATATGGATGCTAGAAGTGGAAGAGTGACTCTTGGAGGAAGCACCACCACAAATGGTAATGCCTGACCGAATACTCGAAGGAACCAAGGTCAGACACAAGCGGGGAACGTTGGTGCTCGAGTCCCACAAGTGGATATGGGAGCTATGTATTAGTTTTTCGTGAATATGATGCAAGCTGGAATTGCTGCTGGTATGTGTGACGACCCGAAATTTTGGATATTTGAAACTAAAATATTTAATTGATTGTAAATATCTAAAAGTTACTTTCTAACTTGAATTTCAAATATCACTATTTAATTGGTAATTAAATTATCGAATTTAATAATTGGGAATTGGGTAAAATGTTAAATTTGGAGTTTTAAACCTGTTAAAAATAATTTTAAGGCTTATAAAAAAATTATTGATTATACTGGAGATAGTAGAAGTGTTGAATTTGAGTGTGAGGGTGTGTTGTTCAGTTTTGAATTTGTATCGTTTAAATCGATATTTAAAAATAGCCTACTGAGGCATAGTCTCAAATTTCGACGAAACCATTTCCATTGTATCTGTAATAGTGTATTATTATCAGATTTCAAATTTTTGTAGTGTTTGGAGTGGTTGTTTGGCTGTACGGTAGATAAACGCGTTGAAATTTATATCGAAGTTTAATACAATAACTGGGTCCAAAAGCTATCTTCCACATACGATAGAATTAGGACTCGAAACTTTTTCCATTGTGTTCGAAATATGGGTTTAACATTATAAACGCCTAGCGGCACGTTTCAATAGGAGGTCAAGATATTAAGTTGCGTAATTGTAACAATTTAAATTTAAATTTGAATTTAAAAATAATATATACAGTATTTAATATAATACTATTTTCACAAGACAAGTTAAACACGTTTTCCCCTCACACACACTTGGCGCCCTTTCTTTCTTTCTTATAGCCATGCGTCTTCGTTTGAAAAAAAATATGATAAACGAAATCGACAAATTAAAAATAAATATTCGGGCCTTTCTTTATCTTCAGAAAAAAATATAGATCGAAATCAATATAATGGCAGAACGGAAATAATCGACTCTCTCAATCGTGCCTTCGTCTTTCTAAAATTCATTCTCGACATCGAAGATCATCGATCGAGTTCGGAAGGCGAACTGCCTTTAGCTTGGGCTACGTTTTCCATACGACTCAAGCATCAATTTGATTCGTGGAAGTGATTCTTGGATCGAGCTTGGCGAGGCACGGCTAGGAGCCATTTGGGGGGAGGGTGTGACTCCGCGTGAGGCTTCGTTCGAGGTGGTGGCAAATCGCGATGCGCGTATCGTGATTCGTTCTCGAGGTCGTGATGGTTGGCGACTTCGATTTTAGTGTGGGTCCAGGTCAATCGAAGTTGAGGCAAGTTTGCATTTTTCTTCTCTACAGCTCGCTTCGATCTCGAGTTCGAGCATGCAGTGGGCAGGGGTGGTCAGGCTCGGCGATGTTTGGCTATAGCAGTGCAGTATCATTTTTATTTAATTCAATTTAAATAAATATGTGTATAAATACACATGCATGTTAATATATTGTGATAAACATAATATATATATATATAATACAGTATTTTGTTTTTTCAGTAAAGATTGTTTACTGTATAGTTTTCAAATTGCATAGTTTAAATTTTTATATATATATATATATATATATATATATATATATATATATATATGTACAAGAAATTTATATAAGATTTTGGAAGAAAATATATATAAGGGTTTATAAAGAAATTTGATTTTTCGACTTATATAGATTATTTTTATATGTAGTTCAAAAGTAAAAAAAAATATGTACTTATACACATTTTAACTTACTAGTTAAAATTTTGTAATAAGGGTTTTGGTGATTAAATTGTACAATTGACTTATTTAATTTATTTTAGTTACAAAAAGATTTTTAAAGGGAAATTATTAGTTTAAATTAAAATTAAATTATTAATAAATTAAATCTGTTAAATGGTTATAAATTATGCGGTTAATTAAAATGTTAATAAATCATGAATTGTTTATACAAGGTCAAAATCGTGAAGTAATGAAGCCAGAATGGGAATGGCTAGCAAATAAAATCAAAGGTGAATTAATCTCACTCATTTGGACTACCATTTAAATTTAAATAGTTAAATTTAAATTATTAGTTGAATGATTGAATTGACTGGATGCGATATTATATATGATAATGTGTGTGTGTTTGTGTATGTGACGACCCAACTTTCTCACCATAGAAAATCGCATCATCTTGAAGAAAGAAAGGGATAGAAAAGAGAAAAGAAACAGAAGAAAGAAGAAACAACATCAGAATCTCAACAGCGGAACAAATAAATTATATTAATAACATAAATAATGCATAGCTTACAACCATTATCAGAGTTACATAGATTACACATCACATACTAGACAGTTATAAACACCTGTCTAGTTATACAACTCAATACAATACAAGGAACTACTCAGAGAAACCAATGCAGCGGAACACTATCTATAACTATAACGCAGAAGCCTCCTACTCCATTGCTCCTCCAGAATTGGTCAAAGCTAACCTGAATCTCTTGGCTACTCGTATAAATTTGAGTACCCAAGAGTTTAAGAAAACAGAAGATAAACTCCAGGTCAGACATGAGTCTGGTGTGAGTAACAGGTTATGGTTGCTTAAGTTTCAAAAACCTTTTGAAAAGAAAGGTATCACGTAAGACTTCCCACACATAAACATGGAAAAGTTTTTACCTTACGCTAACTAAAACATTTGACAGGAAATCCTGTGATATTATAATAGGTCTAGGGTTTTCAAGTAAAATACAGAAATAGCTGGAATGCTTACATCTCACGTTCCAACATAGTTGGGCACAACTAATATGTACGGCACTTATTGGAGATTGATTCCATACAATGGCAGGGCTACCGGGGCACAACTAATACGTTCGTCACAGTACGGGGCATAGATCACCGTACCGAGGATCACTCCCAATCCCCTACAACACAAGACCGGAACCATCCTTTACTGGACAGTCCCGAACAAGACAACCCCAGCAGTTGGAGCTCAACAACTGCCCACACAGCCGAAATAAAAAGGGACCTCTAGACTGGTGAAAATCTTGTCCTACTTGGGCATGACCCACTTAGCCTTGCTCCACCTCCCTTGTTTTAGCCATTCCCGGTTGATGAGGCTTGAGGCTACGATTACCTTTATAGAACGCATCACTTAGAATGTTCATCGTCCACCTGACGATGTTCTGAAAGCATTCAATCCATACAGGTTCGTTCCGGGTTCGAACGAAACCGGGCATTTTCTCGTTACACTCATTTTGGAATCACCCTCAGAGTTAACGACGATAACCCTTGCACTCTGAATCTTCATCTTCACTTGAGATTCACGACCTACCGTTAATTTGGATCGATGTGGTTTTCGGATATCCAAATATGGAAACCCGATCCCGGTCTCATCGAAATCCAAAATGTGTCTTTTAAGGCCAAGTTGTTTTAAAGTTTAAAACAATTCAATTCAATTATCTATATACACAAAGATAGATAACTCACAAATCACAATAGGTAATCAACATTATCATAATAAACAGATGGTCCACATTATCATTATAAACAGATAATCCATACTATCATCAAAATAGATAATCCATATTATCATCACAATGCAACCAAAGCATTCATATCATACCGCATTACTTATCTCATTTCTGAGATCACAAAGCATTCAAGGCAATCAATATCATTTATTCATACATAAGCAAAGATTTACTTAATCACACCATCTATAATTAATTTAAAGTGAATTAAATTAATTACCTCCATCTCTAATTAATTTAAAGTGAATTAAATTAATTACTTCACTTTAATTAATTTAAAATACATTATAAATCTTGCTTATCTAACCATTAATTAATTACAAATCAATTAATTAATCATTCAAATAAATCACCTTAATTAATCACCCTGGATTAATTATCCTTAATTACATACAAGTAATTGTTCTTTAATAAATTTCATAAATTAATTATTCTTAACCACTTACAAAAATTAACCCTTAATTACTTCATAAATTAATTAATTATAATTAATTGCATTAATCTTTAATTAATTAAATTAATTAATTACCTTTAATCACTTATCATTGATTAATTTATCATAATAATCAACTTTAATCACATCATTAATTGTATTAATTAATGAGCCCTAATTATATTTAAATTAATTACTTTATTTAAATTAATTTCCTTAAGTAATTAACCACAATTATTAATCATTCCAGATTAATCACATTCAGTAATTAACCAACCTAAATTACTTCATTAATTCAATTAATTATTCCTAATTAATTACCCTTAATTAATCCCTTGATTAATTACTAAGTAATTTAATCCAAATTACTTCCATTCTTAAAACATCTTTTATTAATTACATCCTGTAATTGCCAATAATTACTTCACTAAGTAATTCCAATTCATTACTTACATTAAGTAATTATCATCAAATAATTCAGTGTTTAAAATTAATTAACTTAATTAATTAATTCAAACTAATCCCATTAAACTCAATTAATTACCTTAAGTAATTAATTCCTTAATTACTTCCATTAAGTAATTACGCTTAAACAATTCACAAATGATTATTATTAAATTAATTAATCTAATTAATTATTAAGATTAATCACATTAATTAATTATTAAATAATACTAGTTAATGACCTTCATTAACCATACTTTAATTACTTCCATTAAGTTATTAACTTAGATTAACCATTGTTAATTACAAATTAATTTATTTTTAATTATTCATTAATAATCTCCAATTATTTAATTAATTAAGTGTTAATTGTAACTTAATTAATCCTTAATTGGTTGATTAATTATCCTTGATTATAACTTAATTGTTTAATTAATAATTCTTTGATCATTAATTAATAATCTAATTAATGATCTTAATTACCAATTGATTAACCCTTAATCAATTATTTATTAATCCCTAATCATTAATTAAATTAACTAATTATTCCTTAATTACCTTATTAATTTAATAAATTTCAAATCATTAAATCTTAATTAAATTTTAAGATAAAAACATTTCTTAATTATGATTAAATTGTCATTAACAAATTTATTTGAAAACAAATTTACTTTTGAACTTACTTTAAAATTTCATTTCAAATATGAAATTTAAAATGAATACAATTTAACTTAAACAAAGTTTAAAAAATTTAAAAACCTTTTTAAATTTCATGGCAAAGAAATGCTTTTCTTATAAAGAAATTTATAAGAGTTTAAACTAAATTCATTATTAAATTCAATAATTTAAATATACACTTTAATATACAAATTTGTTCAAATCTTTCAAAATTTAAAACTTCTTTTATTTCAAACAGAAGTTCATATTTAAATCTTTTATTTTTGGATTTAACTTATCTTCAAAACTTACTCACATTTTTAAAACTTCATTTTTTATAAATTTAAACTACTTAACCTTTTTAAGGTAGTTAACAATTCAAGTTTAAAACTTTATTTTTATTTTTATTTAAAACTGAGATTTTAAATTTAAACCTAAATTCCAAAATTTAAAACTTGAATTTTAAACTTAGTTTAAACTCTAGCTTTACCTTTATAAGCTTCAGTTTTTAAAAATTTTAAACAATGAACATTACAGGTTTTCTTAAAATGTGTAAATAATGAAATACCCGAGACAGCCCCAATTTACTTCGAGTTCAAAGGCCAACCTCCCCGAGCAAATTACCCCACAACTTCGAGCAACTCAAGCAACCTCCTCTGCTTCCAAAACTTAACCAAAACATCATCAGATAAATTACTTCACCGTGCATATGCACGGTGACTCCAGCCACCATTGATCATCAGCGATGATCGCTACACATCAGAAAGCGACCCAGCAACCCACTACGATCATCAACTCGAGTCCAACACCCAGAAATCAAAATCGAACACCCAATTCCAAAACCTAGAACAACTGAGCATCATCAACCCCAAAACCTGAAATCATCTCGTCTTCACAACTCCGACCACCGTAGATTCTAAAACTCCGGCATTGACTTCAACTACGGCCAAACTACCACTACCCAAAGATCTGAAGCACTCGATCAACAATGCAAGCTATGGTGATTAATATTTTAAACACAGTTAAAACTAGGGTTTAAAAAGAAATCTCAAAGCTACATCCTCCCCGATGATTTTCAACATCATCCAGAATTTTTCCTAGCATCTCTGATCACCCCTCCATCATCATGAAGAAACCCATCCCCTCCAGATACATAGATCACCAGAAAATCCTAATAATCCCATTCCAGTCAAAACTCAAACTACACCCTCATCTTATTTCTAAAAATTCAAATTTTAGTGTTAAAAATCATGATTTAGTTAACATTTTCGATTTATAATACTGGATTAATAATTTACACAATTTGAATTTTTGACTTATATCAACATACACTGATATTTTAATACTTCCAGAGGCCATCAAGTTTTAATTTAACTTGATTAAAAATTTTAAACAATAATTTAAGTTAAATCAATCAACATTAGTTAAATAATCCGATCCTATCAATAGCTAAATTAAGTGGTAAGGATTTTAAATACAAATTTTAAGCCTGGGTACAAAACAGAACATATACACAGCATGCATACATATAATATTCACATCAGACATTACTTATAAAAACATGCAATACTTATTCACCTCAGCATACAAGCATGCAACCAATTTTTAAACTTTAAATTTTAAAAAGTTACTCATAGATTTATAAGAAGGCAGAGCCTCAGATTGAAAAGCTTTTGAATTCTTTTAAGTGAAATGCTCTAGATTTTTGAAAACAGCCCTTTTTGATACTTTGAACTTTTTTAAAAACTGAAATGCTCCTTTAAAAACTTGCACTTGAATGCTTTGATGCTGACTTGCTTATTAGTAACTGAGTTGCTGGAAAGATTTGCCTGTAGAGACAAAATTCCAGTTTTTATAAAAATGCAGATTTTCTTTTGATCATTTACTGACAAGTTTTGGTCTTTGAATTTTGGAAGATGAATTACAGATTGGATTTTGAGATGAGAAAAGAGGCACAGATTGTATTTGATTTGGAAAGTGAATTATAGTTTTGAGCTGAGAGTTGCTTTATAAAATTTTGTTGGTTTCCTTTGTTAAGAAATGAGGTCAGAAAAAAAATAAGAATGAAAGTTGTATGTTATATAAACCAATTTAAAATTTTATAAAAATTAAGAAAGAAAAAAAATAAAAGGGGTGACACTTGTCCTCCATCCTACTTAATTTCTTAACACTTGTTAGAAAAGATGTTTAGGAATTAACGCATGTATATTATGTATTTTTATTTATTTTTAAATTAATTTACAAAGCTTTTATAATAAATTTCCTAATTAATCTATACATTTCTAATTAAATAAATGCTTTTATAAATTTATAAAAATAAAACCTTTTAAAGAAAATTAAAATAAATCCAAACATGTTTTTAAATAAAATCATACCTAGTGTATTAAATTCATTTATAGATATAAATATAAAACTTTTGTATTTATTTACTATTTAAATAAATACTTTCTAGTTTATACAAGTAGATTTATTAAGGAAAAGCAAATTATATCCAAATGAAAACTTTATCCATATATTTCATTTTTAAACTACTTCAAAATAATTGTTCTTTAAACTCAAATTTAATCCAAATATTAAATTTAAATCCAAATTTTAAAATCTAAATTTAAAATCATCTTAAACAAACATATATTAATTTAAACTAACTCATTATTAAATTTGAAAATGATAATTCTATTTTTATTCAAAATCTATTTGTAAAAACAATACATTATTAATATATTTTTTAGAAATAATCATTATCAAATTAAAATAATTATAAAAGAAATTATTTCTTTATTAATAAATTACTTATTTTATTAAGCTAAGTTTTAAAAAGAAAAAAAAACAAATCTTTTTGTTAATTCATTTAAATTTAAAACTTAAGCCAAAATCATTTTAAATCTTTAAACATCTTTCTTAACAATTTAAAATCATATACTTATTTATTAAGTAGTTTTGAAAAACTTAATATTAAATTAAATCAAAATTCCCAAATTATTAAATATATAAATTAGAATTTTAAATCAAGATTCATTTATTAATATTTTTTTAGCAAGGCTAGCCGGTTTTATAGTGGACCGTCCACTTTTTATTACGAAAGTAATAAAAATTGAAGTGCATGAGTAAGGTAAAAGCACCTTAACTACAAAGAAAAACGGAAAATACAACACAGGTACGAGACAGCTACGTCACCATAACTATAAATAGCAAAAAACAATCACTCGTCCGAAGAGGAAGTGACACCATCATCCCCAGCCACCTGAGAAGAAACCAAAGACACAGACCCATAAAGACCAGCAAAGGGGCAAAAAAGGAGAGAAAGACAAGGATCATAAACCATAGCATCAGAAGAGTAGATAAACGAGCGATCCCAGGAAGAATCAGCAAGCATGGCAGAATTCGAATTTGCATAGCATCCATCCAAATCAAGGACTAAGGAATCACCAGATGGTTTGTAGCGAAGGAATCTAAGGTCCAGATGATCATCAGAAACGAAACGGTAGTAGGATTCATTCACCGTGTTAAATCTCATGTTAGAGATGGGATCAATCCAACAGGCAACAGCCTCGAGGCAGGGACAGGAGCAACTAAAGACATATCAGGAGCATCACTAGGAACAACATAAGCAGTGGATGAGTCAGGCCTATCTAAAGGCAAAGGAGGCAGGCACAGGTCAGGTAATGGAACAGCAGGAGTAGGGGAAATCAGATAGACGAGGGAAGAAACCTTGGGGACCCAAATCCTACGAGGGGGGCGAGGCAAAGGGATCTTCGGAGCAGCCGCGGTCGCTTCAGAATGCAAGCATGCGATAGCTAGGTGGCCAAAAGAGTGACAGGAGATGCAAATTTCCAGAACCCAACCATAGAGAACACGGACTTCCACAACATGGCTGACAGCTAGCTGAATAGGAATAGTGGTAGGGAGAGGCTTAAAGGGGGATATCTCAATAAGAGCCTTAGCATACATCAACTTTTCACGCGCCACTGTATTTGAGTCAAAACATTTCAATTTTCCAACATTACAGGCTAACCAATTCAAACCAATAAGAGGTTGAAGAGCAGAGGGAATTTGCGAAAAAAATACCCAAATAGGGATAGAAAGTACTTGTTCACGTGCACACGCCACTGTTGGAGTCCAAGGAGTAACAATGAAGGGCCTTCCATCAAAAAATGATGGCTCAGCGTCAAGAACAATTCGACGATCCTCAGAAGAGGAAAACTTAAGACAGTACATGGAGTCAATCAGCTTCACATGCAAATTACCACGAAGCTTCCAAGCCCTCCAAAGAACCGAGGTCACATTAATAAGACGGTGATTAGGTTCCAGAAAGAAACCAACTAAATAATCAGACCAAAATTCCACACCGGCTTGCAAAACAGAAGGGGGAGGGATCATCACTCCATCTTTCTCGACCATATCAAATTCAATCGGGGTGTAGTCACCCGCATTACGGGGCAAGGACAAGAAAAGAGAAGACCAAGATTTGGAGATAGGCATCGATGGAGGAGTAAGACCAGGGCGCTCCACAACGAAGGGGAACCATAAGAGGCATCTGGAATAGAAACACCAGAGCTAGGTTTACTGACTATAGGAACAGTTTTCATAGGGGCAATATCACAAGCACCAGGAGTGCAAAGACCAGAACAATGATTGTCAGCAGATTCACTCACCAGAGCACGCTCAGGCATACTAACATCAGCACTAGCATCGATCACAACGTTCGATGTAAACTTCCCCACATCACAAATCGTTGAGTCATGGATACTTACATCATCTCCAAGCGCATCAGGAAGGGGGCGAGGCACACCAGCATCATGCTCGCATTCATCAGGGGATACACATACTCCAATTTCAGATCCATTAGATCCCGATTTACATTTCAAAGCCACGTCAGATACTGACTTACTACCGCAAGCATCGGGTGATAAAGACTACAAAATGGACATGGCCGAAGGCGCAATTCCAAGGCAACTTGCACGGCCAGGCGCAGAATTCGCAACAACTGCCGGATTCGTAGCATGGAGTGGTGGAAACTCAGAGGTGGAAAGGAGTTAAGGCATAAGGCATAAGGGGACAGAGGGTAGGACGTTGAATACTCTGCCAGATCTGGTAGAAGAGGGGGTAGGGCGATGCGAAAAGGAAGGGTGAAGCGAAGGAGAGAAGGGCATGGAAGGCGAAGAGCGAGGCGAAGGGAACGAAAGCAAGAAAAGAGGTCAACGGGGAGGACCGCGCGGAAGCAGGAAGCAGGAAGACATGAGATCGTGTAAATCAAGATTATTTATTTAATAACTTTGAAAAGCTTTATATTAAATAAAAACAAATTCTCAAATTACTAAAAATATTAGAATTAGAAAATATGCTTTATTTATTAAATTTAAAACTAAGCTAATCTATTTACAATATAAACCATATATTTATATTATAAATAGAAACCAATTTATTAGCTTTAAAAGATAAATTCTATCAATTAACTATTTATTAAAGAAAAATTATTGAATCAATTCAAATTTTATTAACAAAATTTATCAAATCAATTTAATTTAATTTTAAATACAGATTATTAAATTGATATTGCCAAAATTTTCGAGATATCCCATTCCTCCCCCCTTAAAAGAATTTCGTCCTCGAAATTCAAAACAAAGGTAATTTAATAATCTCATTAAAGATTTAATTTTAAAACACAAGCATATATTAAACATACGTTAACAAGCATAGCAACCAATTCATCCAATCAAACAAATTTAATTATCCAAACAAAATTCTGGATAGAATTTCCTTGAGTTTTCCCAAGTATATATATACACACACACACACACACACCGGGATACTCGCTCTACAGAATTCAAACAATCGAAACTACTAAGCTACAAAGCTCATATTCAACTATATCTACAACATTAGACAAGATATCAGACTACAGACGAGTCTGACTCAACAACCAAAACTCCCAAACTGCTGGTTCCACAACCAGAGATAGATAAAACACGTACACCCTCAGAGATACGTGAAACTCATCGAATCCCAGTTATCCAAACTGGCAATTCAATCCTGAAGACTAAACATTTAACCTCCTAGAACACAGAAAAGATCCAAAACACTTCAAAGCTAGCTTCTCAGCCTTACCCAAAACTTATAGCTCCCTTTTTGATCAGAGAAAACTTATCCAAAATCAAATCTCCGACTTCATAATCCAAATTCTTTCGTCTCTTATCCACAAAACTCTTCGGACGATCCTGAGCTGCTTACATCCTTACTGATCAGCTCAACCTTCGCTGATGCCACTAGAAACAAACAAAACCAATCAACTCAACAAAATGATCTTCTCGCGATCAATCAAAATCTAGAACACCATCACAACTCCTCAAACATCAGAAGACTAAACTCACTCCTCCTGTCCGGAAAAGAAAAGCAGATGCACTTCCAAACTACTTCCGCTGCACAACTCTGATCCGAAGTAGATAAAATGCTGATGAAAAACACGAGCACAAACTAGACAACGCATCCCAGAAATATGGTTCAATAGATCCATAAAGAAAACTTAGAAGCTCCACCAAAACCTGAGCTGCTTCATCAAACTCTATTATTAAGAACCATCCTTCTACTAAACTGAACCACCAGTACCACTCCTGGAATACTAGTCGATAAGAAAACTCAATCTCCAGATGCGTACAAACCTTCGACTTCTCGGAAGACATCCGGAAAAACTCTGATAACCCAAGAGAACATTCAACTGGCGCAAGTCACTTTTGCGATCATCCCAACCTAATATCCAAAGAAAACTGTTTTCCCTTACCAAACAGAACAGCTTACACTTAACTAGCCAATCCATCTTCAGAAACTCCTCCTTCAGAACTCCTCCTTAAGAAACTTGCTAAGCCGGAAGACTTCCTGCCAACACGGAGAACACTCCAAGCTGTACTGCTGCCACAGATGCTAAATACTTCCTAATCCAAAGCTCTTCGAGAAACTCGAACCTCAAACCAAACAGAAATACCATGCTGAACACAGCCACATCGCCGATGCAGACCTACTTCCTTAAACTTGTTCCAAAGAAAACATCTTCGAGAACATCCATAGTCACTACATCTCATCACGCAGCTCCTATTCCTGAGGTATCAAGATACCATTACTCACTTCTGCCTAACCGACAGATCCAAACTCTACTCATCCAACTTCAAAAATAGACTTCGAACCTTAACAGGTTTCCTTCAGAGATCGATGAAATCCATATACTACTGCAAAACTCACTTGAGACGGTATTGGGTCTACAGTCACGACAGATACACTGCCAACCTTAAACATTCAAACTCCAACCAATGGTAGTCGTGTTACACACCACTACCATATCTACCATTATGACTTATGTTGGAAAATATGAATAGGTAACCCAACATATAGGTAGAAATAAATAAATATATTTATATATTTAAAATTACAAATACGCTCTCTCAAGGTAGACACCAATCCAGATCCTAGGTATTCACTCAACCTAATGCTCTGATACCAACTGTGACGACCCAATTTTCTCACCACAGAAAATCGCATCATCTTAAAGAGAGAAAAGGATAGAAAAGAGAAAAGAAAGAGAAGAAAAAAGAAACAACATCAGAATCTCAACAGCAGAACGAATAAATTATATTAATAACATAAATATTACATAGTTTACAACCATTATCAGAGTTACACAGATTACACATCACATACTAGACAGTTATAAACACCTGTCTAGTCATATAACTCAATACAATACAAGGAACTACTAAGAGAAACCAATACAGCGGAACACTATTTATAACAATAACGCAGAAGCCTCTTGCTCCATTACTCCTACAGAATTCGTCAAAGCTAACCTGAATCCCTTGGCTACGTAAAAATTTGAGTACCCAAGAGTTTAAGAAAACAGAAGATAAACTCCAGGTCAGACATGAGTCTGGTGTGAGTAACAGGTTATGGTTGCTTAAGTTTCAAAAACCTTTTGAAAAGAAAGGTATCACGTAAGACTTCCCACACATAAACATGGAAAAGTTTTTGTAACGATCGCGATTTTTCGTTGCCGAAAAATCGAACCGTTAGGGTTTTAGAAGAAGAAAGAGGTAGAAGAAGAAAGAAAAGAAAGAGAAGAGAAAACAGAAAAACAAGTAACAGAACGAGAAACAATAACAGAATCTCACAGTCGCAGCGGAACAACATATAATAGATAAATGAATATTCATTAAAACAAAAGAACTATACATTTTATACATTACATCACATTACATTACATCAATCAGAGTGTATGACAACAACAGCGGAAAGAAATACTATATACAATAGATAATAGACTACGCTATCTGGCTCGCCTCCAGATCTGCACAGCAACTCCCGAATCCAGAATAACCTGATAACCCAACTCTAGACTGCCCGTGTGGAAAATAGTGGGCACCCAGAGTTTAGGAAAGGAACAATAAACTCCAGGTCAGTCATGGGACTGGTGTGAGAACTCAAAACAGTTTATCTTTAAACAAGCAACAAGAAAATTTAAATTTTGAAATCCGCAATGCTTTTTGGAAAATGAAACTACCATAAGGCCTCCCGGCACACACACAATGCAAACGCACACATGGGGGAGATTTCTCCTTATGATAGTCAAACATGCTTACTACGAGAAAAATTCTTTGATATTATTACTAGTGCATAGTGGAAAATATTTCGAAAGTATAATATAAATCCTAGCCAGCATAGGTACCATGATGCTATGCCTACTATAGCTGCCATGTTAAATGGCAGGTTCTACAACTAAAACCGTACAAGGCACGTATTGGATGAATGGATTTCCAACAAATGGTCAGGCTAAGGAACTTCCTACTGCCACATGGGATCGCCTCTGGCGGGACGTCCCGAGAACTAACGTTACGGTTAGATCTCTGCCAACACAAGGCCGGGTTACCTCTGTAACTAGGTAACTACTACACGAATATGTCATTCCCCGGTCCTTTGGGACCTTTATCCGAGCGCTCGATACCAACAACACCACACAGAAATAGATATAGTGTTTCCACATGAGTAAATATCTGGGCTCCATACCATGATACCACCCTTTTCCAGAAGGAAATGACATACCCTAAAGGGCGCGACCCTCATAACCTTGCCGCATATTCCTGTTTCGACCATTTCCGGGGAGTGAGGTCCTGACGAAGTCTCGTCCACAAAGCTACGCTTTGTGCAACAAAGCCATGCTTTGGGTCCACAGATGACCAAAGCAATAATCACAAAGATAAATGATCAAACAAATGATCATATCACAAATGACTAACCAATGATCATCACACAGCAGCACTCAGCATGCCACATTACCAGATTGGGAAATATCGCTGATAACCTTCAACTACATAACCTCTGAGCTCGTACGTCTCAGAGAAGGGTGTTAAGCTAAGAGAATAAATTCTCCGCCACCAACAGAAATGTATTTGAAAGAAATCTGCTCTATCTCTCAAAATGTAATGTCAGACACGTAACCATACAAGTCTGTTCCGGGTTCGAACAGAACCGAAGGCACTTCCAAAGAAGCCCTTGCAATCCGGGTATTCACAATCCCGATAAAATTTCCCATCACAAAGGAAATCTCCATATCATAGCTAACGATGCGGAGACAATCGATAGGTCATCCTATCGTTTTCACAAATACCCGGTCTTCAACACCGGTCTTCAAATGCAATCCAAACGACGTATCGCATATTCGGAATGGGATATATGACACAAAGGTCCTCTCCCGGCTAAACCGAATAGCGAGCGCTTATTTTAAAAATAAGTGTGCATTCAATTCCAAACAAACACAATCAATACCATCCAAGGGTAAATATTGATAGTCGGTTATTTAACTATCAATAAAGATGCGCCACATCATCAGATTCCAAATAATTTTTCCAAAATTATTAAGTCCCAAAATATCCTTACAAGATATATATACACAATTTCCAAATAATTGCCCAATTTATTTGCTTTACCAAAACCACTTCACGATAAAATTTTCCACACTTAACCAATTGAAAAACCAATTTTCAATTTACCTTTACCATTTGAAAACCAATTTTCAAATTACATTAACCATTTGCAAACCAATTTCAAATCACCTTAACCATTTGAAAACTAATTTCAAATCACCTTAACCATTTGAAAACTAATTTCAAATCACCTTAACTATATATACCTTTTGAAACAAATTTCAAACCACCAAATAAATCTTTACCGGTTTATTTTAACTTACGTTCCAAATTCGTAAATTATATTTTCATATTTAAAAATAAATCAACATTTATTTTTAAACAAATTTCCCTTCATATATATAAAGTCCAACGTGAATTAAATTCCATATACCCATTCATATTCGATTTCAAAATATTCGCTTACAATTTACCTTTAAAAGGTGAATTCACAAAAACGTTCCATTCCATATTGAAAAATCATTTCTAAACTTATTTAAAATAAGTAATTCACAATTCAATTTATTTTCAACAATTTTGAAAATATTCCATATGCTTAAACCATAGTTAAGTATTAATTTCATTCCTTTAAAGAAATATTCTTTTATTCACATTTATTTGGGTTAAAAACGAATGTTGCGTAAAACATCGTTACGACAACCCAAAAACACTAGTATATGGATTTGAAATAAAAATGGATACATAAATCCACTACTATTCAAAATATTCCCTTCTATTTCTCGAAATCGTCTATTTCAACAATCAATGTTGAAATCTATGATTTCGATACTTAATATATCTTAAAACGTCTTTAATTAGTTTTAAATTCCATTTAAAACGTTCTTTTCCAAAAACACGTTCATTTAATAAAATAATACATTCACCGTTCAAAAATAGTGAATACAACCCCTTTAACAAATTCCATATTCAATTTATCAAATTAAATTGATTTTTCGGATTTATAACAATGTCCATACATCCCATTTCTATTTATGAAACTTCGTTTTAGAAATCTCCTTTTATTAGTCCAATTCGATTTACATAACTCGATTATATACTAAAATCAATATTATAAATTAAATACTTATAATATTATCTATTTACCCAAATCGTTCTTTTGAACTTCACCAATTTAAAATCTTATCACTTACAAGATTTCTTTATGGCTTATAATAATTTCAACTAATGAAAACTTCATTTATTAACAATTTCTATAAAATTCCCCTTTTTAATGCCCCAAATCCATTTCTATAAGTTAATAACTTATAAACTTAAAATTTTCCAATAACCGTTCGTTTTATAAATTTCACATTTATTAATCTATAAATCCTAGTGAAATTCATGTTATACATCAACTTAACACTTTCTAAATTTATTCTATAACTTCAATAATTTTTATTTAAAAACATCCATTTATAAAATCCTTTATATAAACCATTAATAATAATAACTTCCCAAAAACCAAATTTAACTATTTTATAAAAACCTATTATTGTTAAAAATTTCTTTTAAGTTATATTTTATAAAAATATAAATTTTTAAAACATAAAATTTTATCCATCTATTTATTTTAAAATTTAATCAATTCAAAAATTTTTTATAAACCATATTCTTTGAAAAATCGATTTAAAACCCCTTTTAAATTCAAAACCGTTATTTTAATTTTTTAAAATTTGAATCCGATGATGCAACAACATCAGATGGTCAATCACGGGAATAAGTGTCATACATCAATATGATTATCAACAATCAACATAATATTTATAAACAAATAAATATGTGAGGAATCCAGTTGGATCCCTCCAACCTGTTTCCCTGCACCCACAGACGTTAGAACAATACCAATTCCACTTCAAGGTGGAATATCGCGGTATATGGGATTTTATAAATATTCCGCTTAATAACGGCGCAATAGGGTCTCATCCGCTATACGAGGCGGGAAATCAAATCCAATATATACATATGCCAATATATATATATATTGCTATATATAATATATATCCTATTATATCTACTACCACAATCAATCAACAATTATCAATCAATATTAACTATTTAAAATTTTAAACAAAACCTTTCGATTGAGTGAGGAGTTCTCACCTTGATTTTATTTTCCGTTTTCGCGTTCGTTTCGAATAAAATTAAACGAACGTTTAATTTTACCCGAAATTCAAACGACCTCCAATCGACTCCAAACCAGCTGCATTGCGAAGAGCTCGGCGATACGAAGCCAACGCAAAAAATCTCGTTCAATTTGGACCTCGCAGCAAAAAGTTATCACGTTTTTAAGTTACACGATTTGAATTTTAAATTTTAAACTAAAAAAAAACAAAAGAAATCACCTCACCCCTCTAACACGCGGGCCCCACACTTTCTTCTCCCCTGTAGAACGCAACTTCATCCCCCAGGTAGCCATCACGCAGCCGAACCCAACACTTCAATGGCTAGGGTTTTATTTTGCCATCACTTCGCTCAACTAGAACTCGATCAGGACGCTCCATTCCGTAGCTCTACTCATACTCTACCCACGCCCCCAAGCACCTGGAGCTCGGCCCCCCCTTCGCTGTGCAAAACCCCATGAAACGCGCGCCCTTCAATCGTCAATTCCCGTTGATTCGTTTCGCCAAAGACGATCTCCCCCGTTGATCTGCTAGAACACACTGCCCTCTACGTTTCATTAGTTGAACACTTCGCGTGAATGTCGACGGATTGAAAGATAATGAGGGGAGAAGATCGATGTTTTCTGGCCATTAAAGAAAGAAGTGGCGGCCCAAAGATAAAACTAGGGTTTTGGAAATTAAAATGTATATATATCAATATTATTTTAATATTAAAATCTCCAATTCGACACTTTTGCAAACGAACTCCAAACGACGCGTTCCACCAGGCGATCCTAAGGTTTTTCCGCGTTCCGGACGCAATGGAACAGGTTTCGTAAGCTAATTCGGAAGTATGTGTGAGATACGACTATAAACGCTCAATTTAAACTTAAACCGATTTAAACGATTTCTAGGCGTTTTGGCTTGTACCGGACAAACGATAAATCCAAACGACTTAAAATTTGAAATCTTGCAATAATATCACATTATGGATCCGATGAAACTGGTTTCGTCGAAATCCGAGACCGTTTGAAAAATGGCTATTTTAACACGCTAAATTAATATTAAAACGATATCGATGCGTTTGGAGCTGCCACGGTCAAACGACAACTCCGATTGCTACGAAAATTGAAATCCGATAATAATTAACTATTACGGATCCAATGGAACTTGTTTCGTTCAATTCCGAGACTGTTCAAAAATTGGCTATTTTTCAGTCGATAATTAAATATTAAAATATTCAATTTTTACAGATTAACTCCAAATTCAGTTTTACAAGTTCTAAAATATTTCTATAACTTCAATATGATAAAATAAAATTTCCCAAATCATTTCCAATCATATTTAACCCAATATTCAATTATCTATGGAATTTCACTATTAATTAATCGATTTAAATGACCAATTAAATCCAATATTCAAGAAATAAATTATTTAACTTAAAATTTTCACTTATAAATATTTAAAATTAATTAAATACTCAAATTTAAATTACTAAAAATTCTGGGTCGTTACAATCTTTCCCCCCTTAAAAGAATTTCGTCCCGAAATTACAAGTTAAGGAGAATGATCCTAAACCGTTTATTATTTTCCCAAAACCAATTAGTTTTATCAATTTTTTAACACAAATCCTTTTATTAAAGATTTACTATCATTTCAATTAGCTTTCCAACTCCGATTATAAGTTTCAAACAACATTGTTTATTTGACAATTCAAATTTAAATTTAAATTCAAATTCCCAAACTTTCAAAATTTCTCAAAAATTTTTCTAACACCCGAAATTTTCGAAAAAATTTCGCCAGAGTCTCCTTTGCGCGGCTAGATCGGTACGACTACAAAATGGCACTACGACCCCTCAGAATCAAAAGAAAAGAGAAAGCCAAGTGGCTGGAGAAGGAAATCATCAATTCTCATACTAAAAGTGAAATACGTACCTTTTTGTCGAGTCATACAAATTTTTTTAACTTTGAAATCAAAATCTCAATTCCTTTATAACCTGTATATCCTGCTAGCATAATATCCAATTATAATATTCAAACAAATTTGCCAATTCAATTATAAAATTTCCAATACATGCTTCTTATACCACTTTTAGTTTACTATTAAAGTTGCATATTCATTTTCATTCAACTTTGCATTTCAATTTTCATTTGAATTCAATTACATAGCTTTCAATTTAGCAGATTCAATTTCGTTAACACTTAAGGAATTTTCATACAACCACCCAACAAGCAATAACGACCAATGTACATCCAATACAACCAAATTTTATCCATTTTACTTACATTCAATTTGGTTCAACTGTTTTAATTCCAATTGGTTTAACATTCAATTGATTTTCATTCTATTATTCAACTAACTTCAATGAATTTACACTTACATACATCGTTTCATATCAACTTACTTACATTCGATTGATTAACATTCAATCCATTCTTTAATTCAATTGCTAGTTCTTTTTACAAATAAAATTGAATTTCATTTATATAACTTAAGTTCACATCTTTAACAATTTCATTTACTCACTTTATTCATTTATTTTGATATTAACATCAATTCTTTCAACATTACTTAACTTGCATTCCATTTCAACTTTATTTACATCATTTAATTCACTTGATTATTTAACTTTGATGCAAAGATCGATTTTTTATTCAACTTCACTTAAGTTATTCCATTTAAACATCATTTGTTAATTAAACTTAAGTTTTACTTATCAATTCAATTCGGATTTTAAATTCCAAAGTAAATCCTATTTAACTTTTACTTAAGTCAAATTCATATCAATATTCAAATTCATATTCCATTTTATTTAACTTAATTGTTTAACCACTTCAATAACTGGTTTCACTTACATTTTCCCATTTAATAAGTTATAAAACTTATTATTCAACTTCTAACTTATATTATAAGTTCAAAACCTTTTTCACTTATATTTATCAATTTCAAATTGAATTTTAATTTCAAATTGGTTTATTACAACAAAACTTCAGTTTTTAAATTCATTATTGTAGCAAATCCATCACATAGAAACTCGAAAATGATACTGATGATGCTGCAGTCATCACCCTTATTATTTCCCAGTGACAATAGTGAAATCAATGCTAATTATTCTTTCAAAAAGTTTTCTTTCTATTCATAAATCACTTTTATAAACCTTTTACTTATATAATTTTACTTCTTATATACATACATGATTATCTTACAATTGTAAATCATTATTAATTATAATTTCATCTTATGATTCATTGGTTTATACCATTATTCTTTTTACAATAGTTGCTTTTATTAGCTCATTCAAACAACTTTTAATTATTTTATATATATATATATATATATATATATATATATATATATATCATTTACAACAACCAAGCAATCAATTATATACACACTTCAATAATTCTTGAAAAATTATTTTCTTTTTATATATAAAATATAATCGAGGTAAAATTATTTCATTTACCCAATTTAAAACAATATTGTGTCGAATTGTTCTATTCAAGTGTTTAGGAACCCCTTCGATTCAGTTTTCGAGGCTGCGCCGACGAAGGTTCATATACCACTCAATAAACCAATCATCACAATATAAAACAATTTTATACTCACTAACAAATACGCACTCATATCTATTATTACACTCACACTCATTCTAGAGTACTGCTGACTCTATCTCTAATGAGTAACACCCAACAGAGCAGGTTGTCGCTTAACCATAAGCTCTGATACCAAATGTAACGATCGCGATTTTTCGTTGCCGAAAAATCGAACCGTTAGGGTTTTAGAAGAAGAAAGAGGTAGAAGAAGAAAGAAAAGAAAGAGAAGAGAAAACAGAAAAACAAGTAACAGAACGAGAAACAATAACAGAATCTCACAGTCGCAGCGGAACAACATATAATAGATAAATGAATATTCATTAAAACAAAAGAACTATACATTTTATACATTACATCACATTACATTACATCAATCAGAGTGTATGACAACAACAGCGGAAAGAAATACTATATACAATAGATAATAGACTACGCTATCTGGCTCGCCTCCAGATCTGCACAGCAACTCCCGAATCCAGAATAACCTGATAACCCAACTCTAGACTGCCCGTGTGGAAAATAGTGGGCACCCAGAGTTTAGGAAAGGAACAATAAACTCCAGGTCAGTCATGGGACTGGTGTGAGAACTCAAAACAGTTTATCTTTAAACAAGCAACAAGAAAATTTAAATTTTGAAATCCGCAATGCTTTTTGGAAAATGAAACTACCATAAGGCCTCCCGGCACACACACAATGCAAACGCACACATGGGGGAGATTTCTCCTTATGATAGTCAAACATGCTTACTACGAGAAAAATTCTTTGATATTATTACTAGTGCATAGTGGAAAATATTTCGAAAGTATAATATAAATCCTAGCCAGCATAGGTACCATGATGCTATGCCTACTATAGCTGCCATGTTAAATGGCAGGTTCTACAACTAAAACCGTACAAGGCACGTATTGGATGAATGGATTTCCAACAAATGGTCAGGCTAAGGAACTTCCTACTGCCACATGGGATCGCCTCTGGCGGGACGTCCCGAGAACTAACGTTACGGTTAGATCTCTGCCAACACAAGGCCGGGTTACCTCTGTAACTAGGTAACTACTACACGAATATGTCATTCCCCGGTCCTTTGGGACCTTTATCCGAGCGCTCGATACCAACAACACCACACAGAAATAGATATAGTGTTTCCACATGAGTAAATATCTGGGCTCCATACCATGATACCACCCTTTTCCAGAAGGAAATGACATACCCTAAAGGGCGCGACCCTCATAACCTTGCCGCATATTCCTGTTTCGACCATTTCCGAGGAGTGAGGTCCTGACGAAGTCTCGTCCACAAAGCTACGCTTTGTGCAACAAAGCCATGCTTTGGGTCCACAGATGACCAAAGCAATAATCACAAAGATAAATGATCAAACAAATGATCATATCACAAATGACTAACCAATGATCATCACACAGCAGCACTCAGCATGCCACATTACCAGATTGGGAAATATCGCTGATAACCTTCAACTACATAACCTCTGAGCTCGTACGTCTCAGAGAAGGGTGTTAAGCTAAGAGAATAAATTCTCCGCCACCAACAGAAATGTATTTGAAAGAAATCTGCTCTATCTCTCAAAATGTAATGTCAGACACGTAACCATACAAGTCTGTTCCGGGTTCGAACAGAACCGAAGGCACTTCCAAAGAAGCCCTTGCAATCCGGGTATTCACAATCCCGATAAAATTTCCCATCACAAAGGAAATCTCCATATCGTAGCTAACGATGCGGAGACAATCGATAGGTCATCCTATCGTTTTCACAAATACCCGGTCTTCAACACCGGTCTTCAAATGCAATCCAAACGACGTATCGCATATTCGGAATGGGATATATGACACAAAGGTCCTCTCCCGGCTAAACCGAATAGCGAGCGCTTATTTTAAAAATAAGTGTGCATTCAATTCCAAACAAACACAATCAATACCATCCAAGGGTAAATATTGATAGTCGGTTATTTAACTATCAATAAAGATGCGCCACATCATCAGATTCCAAATAATTTTTCCAAAATTATTAAGTCCCAAAATATCCTTACAAGATATATATACACAATTTCCAAATAATTGCCCAATTTATTTGCTTTACCAAAACCACTTCACGATAAAATTTTCCACACTTAACCAATTGAAAAACCAATTTTCAATTTACCTTTACCATTTGAAAACCAATTTTCAAATTACATTAACCATTTGCAAACCAATTTCAAATCACCTTAACCATTTGAAAACTAATTTCAAATCACCTTAACCATTTGAAAACTAATTTCAAATCACCTTAACTATATATACCTTTTGAAACAAATTTCAAACCACCAAATAAATCTTTACCGGTTTATTTTAACTTACATTCCAAATTCGTAAATTATATTTTCATATTTAAAAATAAATCAACATTTATTTTTAAACAAATTTCCCTTCATATATATAAAGTCCAACGTGAATTAAATTCCATATACCCATTCATATTCGATTTCAAAATATTCGCTTACAATTTACCTTTAAAAGGTGAATTCACAAAAACGTTCCATTCCATATTGAAAAATCATTTCTAAACTTATTTAAAATAAGTAATTCACAATTCAATTTATTTTCAACAATTTTGAAAATATTCCATATGCTTAAACCATAGTTAAGTATTAATTTCATTCCTTTAAAGAAATATTCTTTTATTCACATTTATTTGGGTTAAAAACGAATGTTGCGTAAAACATCGTTACGACAACCCAAAAACACTAGTATATGGATTTGAAATAAAAATGGATACATAAATCCACTACTATTCAAAATATTCCCTTCTATTTCTCGAAATCGTCTATTTCAACAATCAATGTTGAAATCTATGATTTCGATACTTAATATATCTTAAAACGTCTTTAATTAGTTTTAAATTCCATTTAAAACGTTCTTTTCCAAAAACACGTTCATTTAATAAAATAATACATTCACCGTTCAAAAATAGTGAATACAACCCCTTTAACAAATTCCATATTCAATTTATCAAATTAAATTGATTTTTCGGATTTATAACAATGTCCATACATCCCATTTCTATTTATGAAACTTCGTTTTAGAAATCTCCTTTTATTAGTCCAATTCGATTTACATAACTCGATTATATACTAAAATCAATATTATAAATTAAATACTTATAATATTATCTATTTACCCAAATCGTTCTTTTGAACTTCACCAATTTAAAATCTTATCACTTACAAGATTTCTTTATGGCTTATAATAATTTCAACTAATGAAAACTTCATTTATTAACAATTTCTATAAAATTCCCCTTTTTAATGCCCCAAATCCATTTCTATAAGTTAATAACTTATAAACTTAAAATTTTCCAATAACCGTTCGTTTTATAAATTTCACATTTATTAATCTATAAATCCTAGTGAAATTCATGTTATACATCAACTTAACACTTTCTAAATTTATTCTATAACTTCAATAATTTTTATTTAAAAACATCCATTTATAAAATCCTTTATATAAACCATTAATAATAATAACTTCCCAAAAACCAAATTTAACTATTTTATAAAAACCTATTATTGTTAAAAATTTCTTTTAAGTTATATTTTATAAAAATATAAATTTTTAAAACATAAAATTTTATCCATCTATTTATTTTAAAATTTAATCAATTCAAAAATTTTTTATAAACCATATTCTTTGAAAAATCGATTTAAAACCCCTTTTAAATTCAAAACCGTTATTTTAATTTTTAAAAATTTGAATCCGATGATGCAACAACATCAGATGGTCAATCACGGGAATAAGTGTCATACATCAATATGATTATCAACAATCAACATAATATTTATAAACAAATAAATATGTGAGGAATCCAGTTGGATCCCTCCAACCTGTTTCCCTGCACCCACAGACGTTAGAACAATACCAATTCCACTTCAAGGTGGAATATCGCGGTATATGGGATTTTATAAATATTCCGCTTAATAACGGCGCAATAGGGTCTCATCCGCTATACGAGGCGGGAAATCAAATCCAATATATACATATGCCAATATATATATATTGCTATATATAATATATATCCTATTATATCTACTACCACAATCAATCAACAATTATCAATCAATATTAACTATTTAAAATTTTAAACAAAACCTTTCGATTGAGTGAGGAGTTCTCACCTTGATTTTATTTTCCGTTTTCGCGTTCGTTTCGAATAAAATTAAACGAACGTTTAATTTTACCCGAAATTCAAACGACCTCCAATCGACTCCAAACCAGCTGCATTGCGAAGAGCTCGGCGATACGAAGCCAACGCAAAAAATCTCGTTCAATTTGGACCTCGCAGCAAAAAGTTATCACGTTTTTAAGTTACACGATTTGAATTTTAAATTTTAAACTAAAAAAAAACAAAAGAAATCACCTCACCCCTCTAACACGCGGGCCCCACACTTTCTTCTCCCCTGTAGAATGCAACTTCATCCCCCAGGTAGCCATCACGCAGCCGAACCCAACACTTCAATGGCTAGGGTTTTATTTTGCCATCACTTCGCTCAACTAGAACTCGATCAGGACGCTCCATTTCGTAGCTCTACTCATACTCTACCCACGCCCCCAAGCACCTGGAGCTCGGGCCCCCCTTCGCTGTGCAAAACCCCATGAAACGCGCGCCCTTCAATCGTCAATTCCCGTTGATTCGTTTCGCCAAAGACGATCTCCCCCGTTGATCTGCTAGAACACACTGCCCTCTACGTTTCATTAGTTGAACACTTCGCGTGAATGTCGACGGATTGAAAGATAATGAGGGGAGAAGATCGATGTTTTCTGGCCATTAAAGAAAGAAGTGGCGGCCCAAAGATAAAACTAGGGTTTTGGAAATTAAAATGTATATATATCAATATTATTTTAATATTAAAATCTCCAATTCGACACTTTTGCAAACGAACTCCAAACGACGCGTTCCGCCAGGCGATCCTAAGGTTTTTCCGCGTTCCGGACGCAATGGAACAGGTTTCGTAAGCTAATTCGGAAGTATGTGTGAGATACGACTATAAACGCTCAATTTAAACTTAAACCGATTTAAACGATTTCTAGGCGTTTTGGCTTGTACCGGACAAACGATAAATCCAAACGACTTAAAATTTGAAATCTTGCAATAATATCACATTATGGATCCGATGAAACTGGTTTCGTCGAAATCCGAGACCGTTTGAAAAATGGCTATTTTAACACGCTAAATTAATATTAAAACGATATCGATGCGTTTGGAGCTGCCACGGTCAAACGACAACTCCGATTGCTACGAAAATTGAAATCCGATAATAATTAACTATTACGGATCCAATGGAACTTGTTTCGTTCAATTCCGAGACTGTTCAAAAATTGGCTATTTTTCAGTCGATAATTAAATATTAAAATATTCAATTTTTACAGATTAACTCCAAATTCAGTTTTACAAGTTCTAAAATATTTCTATAACTTCAATATGATAAAATAAAATTTCCCAAATCATTTCCAATCATATTTAACCCAATATTCAATTATCTATGGAATTTCACTATTAATTAATCGATTTAAATGACCAATTAAATCCAATATTCAAGAAATAAATTATTTAACTTAAAATTTTCACTTATAAATATTTAAAATTAATTAAATACTCAAATTTAAATTACTAAAAATTCTGGGTCGTTACAGTTTTTACCTTACGCTAACTAAAACATTTGACAGGAAATCCTGTGATATTATAATAGGTCTAGGGTTTTCAAGTAAAATACAGAAATAGCTGGAATGCTTACATCTCACGTTCCAACATAGTTGGGCACAACTAATACGTACGACATTTATTGGAGATTGGATTCCATACAATGGCAGGGCTACCGGGGCACAACTAATACGTTCGTCACAGTACGGGGCATAGATCACCGTACCGAGGATCACTCCCAATCCCCTGCAACACAAGACCGGAACCATCCCTTACTGGACAGTCCCGAACAAGACAACCCCAGCAGTTGGAGCTCAACAACTGCCCACACAGCCGAAATAAAAAGGGACCTCTAGACAGGTGAAAATCTTGTCCTACTTGGGCATGACCCACTTAGCCTTGCTGCACCTCCCTTGTTTTAGCCATTCCAGGTTGATGAGGCTTGAGGCTACGATTACCTTTATAGAACACATCACTTAGAATGTTCATCGTCCACCTGACGATGTTCTGAAAGCATTCAATCCATACAGGTTCGTTCCGGGTTCGAACGAAATCGGGCATTATCTCATTACATTCATTTTGGAATCACCCTCAGAGTTA
Organism: Allium cepa; assembly: GCA_030765085.1. NCBI lineage: Eukaryota > Viridiplantae > Streptophyta > Magnoliopsida > Asparagales > Amaryllidaceae > Allium > Allium cepa. The sequence continues at coordinate 452,121,012 of CM060931.1, forward strand.
ACGACGATAACCCTTGCACTCTGAATCTTCATCTTCACTTGAGATTCACGACCTACCGTTAATTTGGATCGATGTGGTTTTCGGATATCCAAATATGGAAACCCGATCCCGGTCTCATCGAAATCCAAAACATGTATTTTAAGGCCAAGTTGATTTAAAGTTTAAAACAATTCAATTCAATTATCCATATACACAAAGATAGATAACTCACAAATCACAATAGATAATCAACATTATCATAATAAACAGATGATCCACATTATCATTATAAACAAATAATCCATACTATCATCAAAATAGATAATCCATATTATCATCACAATGCAACCAAAGCATTCATATCATACCGCATTACTTATCTCATTTCTGAGATCACAAAGCATTCAAGGCAATCAATATCATCTATTCATACATAAGCAAAGATTTACTTAATCACATCATCTATAATTAATTTAAAGTGAATTAAATTAATTACCTCCACCTCTAATTAATTTAAAGTGAATTAAATTAATTACTTCATCTTTAATTAATTTAAACTAAATTAAATTAATTACTTCATCATTATAAATCTTGCTTATCTAACCATTAATTAATTACAAATCAATTAATTAATCATTCAAATAAATCACCTTAATTAATCACCCTTGATTAATTATCCTTAATTACATACAAGTAATTGTTCTTTAATAAATTTCACAAATAATTATTCTTAACCCCTTACAGAAATTAACACTTAATTACTTCATAAATTAATTAATTATAGTTAATTACATTAATCTTTAATTAATTATATTAATTAATTACATTTAATCACTTATCATTGATTAACTAATCTTAATTAATCAACTTTAATCACATCATTAATTGTATTAATTAATGATCCCTAATTATATTTAAATTAAATACTTTATTTAAATTAATTTCCTTAAGTAATTAACCATAATTATTATTCATTCTAGATTAATCACATTCAGTAATTAACTAACCTTAATTACTTCATTAATTAAATTAGTTATTCCTAATTAATTACCGTTAATAATCCCTTGATTAATTACTAAGTAATTTAATCCAAATTACTTCCATTCTTTAAACATCTTTTATTAATTACATCCTGTAATTACCATTAATTACTTCACTAAGTAATTCCAGTTCATAAATTGCTTTAAGTAATTATCATCAAATCATTGAGTGTTTAAAATTAATCAACTTAATTAATTCAAACTTATCCCGTTAAACTCAATTAATTACCTTAAGTAATTAATTCCTCAATTATTTCCATTAAGTAATTACACTTAAATAATTCACAAATGATTATTATTAAATTAATTAATCTAATTAATTATTAAGATTAATCACATTAATTAATTATTAAATAATCCTAGTTAATAACCTTCATTAACCATTCTTTAATTACTTCCATTAAGTAATTAACTTAGATTAACCATTGTTAATTACAAATTAATTTATCTTTAATTATTTATTAATTAATCTCTAATAATTTAATTAATTAAGTGTTAACTGTAACTTAATTAATCCTTTATTGCTTGATTAATTATCCTTGATTATAACTTAATAGTTTAATTAATAATTCTTTAATCATTAATTAATAATCTAATTAATGATCTTAATTACCAATTGATTAACCCTTAATCAATTATTTATTAATCCCTAATCATTAATTAATTAAATTAACTAATTATTCCTTAATTACCTTATTAATTTACTAAATTTCAAATCATTAAATCTTAATTAAATTTTAAGATAAAAACATTTCTTAATTATGATTAAATTGTCATTAATAAATTTATTTGAAAACAAATTTACTTTTGAACTTACTTTAAAATTTCATTTCAAATATGAAATTTAAAATGAATACAATTTAACTTAAACAAAGTTTAAACAATTTAAAAACCTTTTTAAATTTCATGGCAAAGAAATGCTTGTCTTATAAAGAAATTTCTAAGAGTTTAAACTAAATTCATTATTAAATTCAATAATTTAAATATACACTTTAACATACAAATTTTTTCAAATCTTTCAAAATTTAAAACTTCTTTTATTTCAAACTGAAATCCATATTTAAATCTTTTATTTCTAGATTTAACTTATTTTCAAAACTTACTCACATTTTTAAAACTTCATTTTTTATAAATTTAAACTACTTAACAATTTTTAAGGTAGTTAACAATTCAAGTTTAAAACTTTATTTTTATTTTTATTTAAAACTGAGATTTTAAATTTAAACTTAAATTCCAAAATTTTAAACTTGAATTTAAAACTTAGTTTAAACTCTAGCTTTACCTTTATAAGCTTCAGTTTTTAAAAAATTTAAACAACAAACGTTACAGGTTTTCTTAAAACCTGTAAACAATGAAATACCCGAGACGACCCTAATTTACTTCAAGTTCAAAGGCCAACCTCCCCGAGCAAATTACCCCACAACTTCGAGCAACTCAAGCAACCTCCTCTCCTTCCAAAACTTAACCAAAACATCATCAGATAAATTACTTCACCGTGTATATGCACAGTGACTCCGACCACCATTGATCATCAGCGATAATCGCTGCACATCAGAAAGCGACTCAGCAACCCACCATGATCATCAACTTGAGTCCAACACCCAGAAATCAAAATCGAACACCCAATTCCAAAACCTGAACAACTGAACATCATCAACCCCAAAACCTGAAATCGTCTCGTCTTCACAACTTCGACCATCGTAGATTCTGAAACTCTGGCATTGACTTCAACTACGGCCAAACTACCACTACCCAAAGATCTGAAGCACTCGATCAACAATGCAAGCTGTGGTGATCAATATTTTAAACACGGCTAAAACAGGGTTTAAAAAGAAATCTCAAAGCTGCATCCTCCCCGATGATTTTCAACATCATCCAGAATTTTTCCTAGCATCTCTGATCACCCCTCCATCATCATGAAGAAACCCATCCCCTCTAAATACATAGATCACCAGAAAATCCTAATAATCCCATTCCAGTCAAAACTCAAACTACACCCTCATCTTATTTCTAAAAATCCAAATTTTAGTGTTAAAAATCATGATTTATTTAATGTTTTCGATTTATAATACTGGATTAATAATTTACATAGTTTGAATTTTTGACTTATATCAACATACACTGATATTTTAATACTTCCAGAGGGCATCAAGTTTTAATTTAACTTGATTAAAATTTTTAAACAATAATCTAAGTTAAATCAATCAACATTAGTTAAATAATCAGATCCTATCAATAACTAAATTAAGTGGTAAGGATTTTAAATACAAATTTTAAGCCTGGGTGCAAAACAGAACACATACACAGCATGCATACATATAACATTCACTTCACACATTTCTTATAAAAATATGCAATACTTATTCATCTCAGCATACAAGCATGCACCCAATTTTTAAATTTTAAATTTTAAAAAGTTACTCACAGATTTATAAGAAGGCAGAGCCTTAGATTGAAAAGCTTTTGAATTCTTTTAACTGAAATGCTCCAGATTTTTGAAAACAGCCCTTTTTGATACTTTGAAATTTTTTAAAAACTGAAATGCTCCTTTTAAAACTTGCACTTGAATGCTTTCAAGCCGATTTTCTTATTTGTAACTGAGTTGCTGGAAAGATTTTCATGTAGAGACAAAATTCCAGATTTTATAGAAATGCAGATTTGCTTTTGATCATTTACTGACAGGTTTTGGTCTTTGAATTTTGGAAGATGAATCACAGATTGGATTTTGAGACGAGAAAAGAGGCACATATTGTATTTGATTTGGAAAGTGAATTATAATTTTGAGCTGAGAGTTGCTTTATAAAATTTTGTTCGTTTCCTTGTTGAATATGCGATTATATGATTTTTGTTTGATGATGATAAACATATATATATATATATATTCATGTAGAAACTTAATTTCTAGTAGAAACCTTAGGGCAGCACGTAGGCAGGGTTTTGCCGAAACTGGGTAAATTCTGTGTCGTTCTATTTCTGCGTTTATTATTCTGCTATTATCTGTGCTACTATAATTTTGATTTATCTGTGTTGAAATAATTTTATAAGCTTCCGCAATTAACTTTTATAATTAATAGCATCACCCTATTCACCCCCTCCCCTCTAGGGTGAAATCGATCCTACAAGTGGTATCAGAGCTAGGAACAAAAGCCATTTCTGTTTTAAAAATTCGTTTTTCAAAAATCAGTTTTTGTTTTAAAAATTTGAATTTTAAAATGGCTTCTTTTAATAATGCTTTTGCTGAGGGTCTTCCAATATTATTCCTTCTATTTTCAATGGAACAGATTTTTTGAATTGAAAATTGAAAATGGAATTTTATTTAAAATCTATTAATGTTAAATGTTAGGATATTATTGAAATGGGTGTGATATAATAGATAAGAAAATTATCTCGATTAATGCTCTGGATATGCATCTATTATATTCTCAATTAATCAAGATAATTTTAATTTCATCTCTCATTGTGAAAATGCACAGGAAATCTGGAATACTTTAGATGCAATATATGGTGGAAAAGTCAACAGCAATAAGAAATCCTCCACAATCAACTCAGTAAAAGAAATGAGCTTAACAGAATTGGAAAAAGGCAGTTGTGATGAGGATAATGGAGCAGCTGAGCTGGCGCTACTAATAAAGAGATTCAAAAAGTGGAACCACAAATACGAAATCCAGCTCCAAATCAACAATTGAAAAGCAGAATAATTAAAGCACTAGACAACTCAGAAGAACACGGGATCATTTGCAACAAACCCAGTGATATCAAGCCCAATTATCCTAGAATTCAACACGGCCAAGAAAAGAAATTAAAAAGGAAATTTTTTGCAGCCATGTGGAATACAAGTGATGAAGATAATCTAAGTACTAGCAGTGAGAGTGAGAAAGCAGATATGTGCCTTCAAGGGAATATAACTGATAGCGACGATGACGAGCCAAGCGAGGTATCAAAACTTACTCACTCTGAATTACCTATTTATTTCCACGAAGTAAATGGCTGTTTTGAACGACTTAGGGAGAAGTATGCCAAACTTGAATCACAAAAAGATACTTTGATAGAATTAAATGAACAACTTGACCAATTAGTTAAAAACTATCAAAGTTGGATCCCTAAGTGTGATAAGTGTCCAACATTCGAAGAAGAAATTAAAAAATCAATATAAAATCACTTGAAAATGCAATTCTGATTTTGAAAGAAAGCAAAAATACTAGGAGAGAGAATTTTATTAAAAAGTGCACATAATTGTTAAACGAAAATGAATCTCTCAAAACACAAGTCCAACAATTGTCAACGACTTTAGACAAATTTTCAAAAAATGAAAAATCGTTGAATATGCTATTAGGAAAGCAAACTGTTAATAGGTTAGACAAGGACTTGGATATAATCAATCTGAACCTGTTAAAAGAAAAATTAATCAAGTCAATTCAATGTGCACAATTTGTAGAAATTTTGGACACAATCAAAATAATTGTTGGTATAGACCCAAACACGTAAAAACTATACCAATTTGGGTTCCAAAAGGAACAAATATAAAATCTCTCAAAGTTAAACAAATCTGGGTGCCAAAAGGAACATATATAAATAGTTTTGGGTCTCCATAAAATTATTTTTCAAAATATTCTGCCACTAACAACAATGGACCTATAAAAACAAATAGGTCACAAAAACCTTTCATCGTGTAGGTACGGTGGCAGACTAAGGAACAACAATAGTGCCACTTGGATTCTGGCTGTTCCAAGGACACACTGAGCGACAAAGCAAAGTTCCTTAGCCTAGTATAAAGGTGACAGAATCACAATGGACAACAACGAAAAATATCGTAAAGGTAAAACAGGTAATGGTATATTTTGAACGATATATTAAATGTGATAATCTGCACCGTATTATGAATTAAACCAGCCAATAATGTGATAATGATGATTTTGATTCTGACTTATTCAAAATAGTTGGCCAATTATATTCTTATGCCAAAAACACTATAAAATTCTCTAGATTCTTTGAATTACTTCATATATATTAGCTTGGATTAAAAATAGTGTTTTGTTGGATGATAATACATTTGGTTATATACGGCTAACCCTATATTCACGGTTTCTGATTATTTATACGGCTTCAATTCAAATTCAAGAGAATGTCATTTAAATTGCTGATAAAATTAAGTTTGAAATTTTTTTTGCACACTTCATGGTCTGGTCTATCAAATTCAATTAGTGATAATTTTGAGTGAAAAAGAAATTCAAATGCAGATTACACTGGTAACCTAGTTGATAGAAAAAATACTAGTGAAACGTGATTTGCTGAGACATTTAGTAACTGCATCATTTTTCAAAGAAAATATCTGTATATTTTTCATTTCAAATAATTTTCAAACAGCAGAAATTTTTCTTATAAAACCCCTTCTAGAAAATCATTTTTGACCTTTTTTTCATATTGGTCATTTTTAGAAAAACTGATTTTATAATTATTTTTGAATTTGATTTAAATGATTACATTGACTAATCTGACTCCATAATGATTACCAAAACGATGAATAGTGATTGAAAAAGTGATGAGTGTTAATATTAATCATACATTATAACTCGAGACGGTATAATTAGTAAATTTCTTTAGAAATTTAAACAAGAGTTATAAATCTTTTGTTGGTAAAAAATTCCATGAGCATCTCTATTTCTATCATATCTCTAACGACCATCATTCATCAAAATTCTATATAGTTTGTAAATATGTGGTACTTTAAACAGGAATCATTCGTTTTTCATTTTACATTTTTTTAAATGCAAAAAAAATTATATATAGTAGATAAAATAATAATAAAATAAAATAAAATAAATACCAAAGTATTCACTCTCATTTAAAAGTCCTCACGGTTACGCATGGGTGAATTACTTGGAATTTGTTATGTGCTTCCATGCTCATTTAAAAGTCCTCACGGTTATGCATGCATGGAACACATATCAAAATTGATTTTTTAAAATAAACAAGTTGATTCTAATCCCATTTAAAAGTCCTCACGGTTATGCGTGGTTAGAAGATACTTGAATCCATTTTTTAAAAATAAAATTGGAATACTACTAATCTCATTTAAAAGTCCTAGCGGTTATGCATGGTTAGTAGACATTCAAATTCCCGATATAAATATACCACAAATAGACACAACTGTATGGTTTTATATGATGACATCATTCCCATCATTCTAAAAGTGGAATATGCGCCTAACAAAGTATTTATGATTTTTATTTGATTTTTTATTGAAATTTAATATTTATATTCAATTGAGTTTTAATGTTGAATTAATATCGATCACTTTATCTCTATTTTCACTATTACTTTTTTGCTGATAACAAAAGGATGAGAGAAAAGTTAAGATTTTGTCAAATAAAATCAAGCAAAAGGTCAAATATTTTCCATTTGCATCTAGGCTCATTTGCTTATTTTTAATTGTATGCATATTTGTAGGGGGAGCTTTGTGTAGAGAGGAAGCATTTAAACAGGGGGAGCAATTAGAGCATATCAATGATCAAATACATTTAACATATTCAAAATCTTAAATATATGTTTGTTATCATCAAAAGGGGGAGATTGTTGAATATGCGATTATATGATTTTTGTTTGATGATAATAAACATATATATATATATATATATATATATTCATGTAAATGTATTTGTTAATGTACTATTTTAATTTTCATAGACTAAATAAATATTTGCTGAATAAAAATAAATAACACGGAATTTGAATTCAAACAGAATTTTTATTCAAACAAATATTTATTACAGTCTTCGAATAGTACAAATTTCAAGCTGTCACTATATATACACAACTTTAATTACAACACAATTTTGATTACATCACGATTCACATTTACATTTGACCTCACTACATTTCACTCAACTCGTATTTTATCTTCAACTTCACTCCAAATTGAATCCAGTATCTAAGCAATCTGCAAAAATAAATATTGGCGTGGTAAAATTGAAAAGGAAATATTTTTGCAGTATTAAACAAAAAGTGGATTTTGAAAAAAAATATTTGCCTCGGTTATTTGGGTTGTTCGTCATCATTTAATTTTCAATTCATCGTACATGAATAGCTTGTGACATACACAGTGTATCACTATATATGCCACAAGGCTGTGCACACCGATATATACACTTGATAAATTTACAGGGACATGTGAGCACAGGTCAAACCCAAAATACCGGATTCAACTCAAGTGCAATAAAATAATGTCACAACTTTCAGCACAAGGTCAAATCCGAGCTACAAGCTAGGCTCAACTCAAGTGTAATTCGAAAAACAAATCCAAACGCAAAGGTCAAGTCACTGCTACGATGACTTAACTTAAATGCAAGACCAGTGAATTGAAATGGTCATTACATATACACGTGTATTGAAGGCCAGCCAATACACATATGTATACAAAATGCAAACTGTCTCGAAGAGTGATACCAGAAATAAAGGCCAGATAGATTCAAGATGCATTCATGTATAACAAAGACTGGAAACAAAGGCAACTCAATTCAAACGCAAAGCAAAAAGGCTCGAATGACCAAGTGCACCAAAGATCAAGCTACAGCATGACAAAAATGCAACTGATCATAGGTGGCAACTTGGAGCATCAGACCAAACAGTGCACATTGGCTATAAACAAAATACATGAAGGCCACAGCGAAGCATGAAGCAGTTCAATATCCAAGAAACAATAGAAAAGTAATGAACCAACACATGTACCAGTGAAACAGAGTAATACCAACTCAAACTCAAGTGGACAGTGCCATCAAAACAACATGAACAATGCATGCTACAGGTCTGACAACATGAATGCATAATCACACATGTATGCAATTGACAGCAGTTGATCAAACTTATGCACCAGCAAACTCGGCCCAACAGAATCACAAACCATCAAGTTACAGTTTTCAATAATACAACTTGAAGTAACAACACAATGGATGTTCAAACTCAATGAAACAAACTACAGGTACAAGACCGAACTAACATATCAGCAACAACAACAACCATGCCAAACACAGTGCAACTTGAATTCAACAATCATACAACATGAAGCAACCAGACCACAGCTCAAAGCAGTGCATAGCGCAATAAAGAACATGACAATGTAGACTCGAGTACAAGTCCAGTTACAATAAAAAAAACACATAGCAGTAAAATGGCAACTAGAAACAAATAAATTCAAATGACCAGAGTCATCATGAACCAAGTCAAAGAAACAAGCCGAATTCAAGAAGATCAAAGATCGAACAGTGCAGATTCGAAATCGTGGTGGCCAAGAAAATTGACCGAGTCATAAATCAAAACCGTGAATGTCAAGTATCAATTTATACGAAATTGAGAAAGTCAGGTCAATCTCAAGCATCCAAACGAAATCAAATGGTCGAAGCATAATACTGAAAATATCAAACGAATGCAAATAAAGGAGATCGAACTCCTATATAAACCACAACATCATCGACGAAATAGAGCATTCGAGTTCAAGTAACAACAGAGCATAATCATACAACTCTAATCATCAATTGAGTTCAAGCATTAAATCAGAAAAGAAAAAGAGCAAAAATCACATGCCGAAGCTTTCTCGAACTCAATCAATTCGAAGCAGTCGAAGTAATTAACAAAGACCATCGATTGACAGAAAAGGGACGCCAAAGCATCTATTCAATCGAGCAATTAGAATCCGCTTCTTTGAATTATATGAAAGCCCTAATTTTGATCGAACAAGGAAAAGGAATAGAGCCGCCATTATCTCAAACAAAAGGAACGGGCCAAATATAATAAAAAGGGAAAAAGAGGGCTGGCCTTTTATTCTAATCTTTGAGTTTATAGTTATTAATAAGGCTCTAGTTAAATTAGGTTTATTTGATTTTAAATTGTTTTAAATTTGTATTTTCCTTTTTAAACCATTGTAATTTCTAGTCGTGTGACTAGGGGATAAACTACGTGGCGTAGTTTGAGAATTCGCAACTCAGTGGCTAAGTTGTGGCAGGGTTTTGAGCGTAGAGTTAGGTTAGTCAGTAGCGGGTGTCGCGAGTTTACGTGTGTAAGCGTGTGACTACTTAATTTCTAGTAGAAACCTTGAGGGCAGCACGTAGGCAGGGTTTTGCCAAAGCTGGGTAAATTCTGTGTCGTTCTATTTCTGCATTTATTATTCTGCTATTATCTGTGTGGCTATAATTCTGATTTATCTGTGTTGAAATAATTTTATAAGCTTCTGCAATTGACTTTTATAATTAATAGCGTCACCCTATTCACCCTCCCTCTAGGTGAAATCGATCCTACATTCCTTTGCTAAGAAATGAGGTTAGAAAAAAAATAAGAATGAAAGATGTATGTTATATAAACCAATTTAAAATTTTATAAAAATTAAGAAAGAAAAATAAAATAAAATAAAATAAAAGGAGTGACACTTGTCCTCCATCCTACTTAATTTCTTAACACTTGTTAGAAAAGATGTTTAGAAATTAACACATGTATATTATGTATTTTTATATATTTTTAAATTAATTTACAAAGCTTTTATAATAAATTTCCTAATTAATCTATACATTTCTAATTAAATACATGCTTTTATAAATTTATAAAAATAAAACCTTTTAAAGAAAATTAAAATAAATCCAAACATGTTTTTAAATAAAATCATACCTAGTGTATTAAATTCATTTATATATATAAATATAAAACTTTTGTATTTATTTACTATTTAAATAAATACTTTCTAATTTATATAACTAAATTTATTAAGGAAAAACAAATTTTATCCAAATATTTCATTTTTAAACTACTTCAAAATAATTGTTCTTTAAACTCAAATTTAATCCAAATATTAAATTTAAATTCAAATTTTAAAATCTAAATTTAAAATCATCTTAAACAAACATATATTAATTTAAACTAACTCATTATTAAATTTGAAAATAATAATTCTATTTTTATTCGAAATCTATTTGTAAAAACAATACATTATTAATATTGTTTTTAGAAATAACTCATTATCAAATTAAAATAATTATAAAAGAAATTATTTCTTAAATAAATTACTTATTTTATTAAGCCGTGTTTTAAAAAGAAAACAAAACAATTCTTTTTGTTAATTCTTTTAAATTTAAAACTTAAGCCAAAATCATTTTAAATCTTTAATCATCTTTCTTAACAATTTAAAATCATATACTTATTTATTAAGTAGTTTTGAAAAACATAATATTAAATTAAATCAAAATTCCCAAATTATTAAATATATAAATTACAATTTTAAATCAAGATTCTAATAACTTTGAAAAGCTTGATATTAAATAAAAACAAATTCTTAAATTACTAAAAATATTAGAACTAGAAAATATGCTTTATTTATTAAATTTAAAACTAAGCTAATCTATTTACAATATAAACCATATGTTTATATTATAAATAGAAACCAATTTATTAGCTTTAAAAGATAAATTCTATCAATTAAATATTTATTAAAGAAAAATTATTGAATCAATTCAAATTTTATTAACAAAATTTATCAAATCAATTAATTTTAAATACAGATTATTAAATTGATATTGCCAAAATTTTCGGGATATCAGAATATATATATATATATATATATATATATTGGAGTGATTGATTCCCGCATTATATAGCGGATGAGACCCTATGCTCCACGCATAATAACGGATGACCCTTTATACTACGATATTCCGATTCAAAGTGGAATTAATATTTTTATATTGTGCTAACATATGTGGATGCAGGAAAACTGGTTGGAGGGATCCAACTGAATTTCTCAAAATATTTAGATTGTTTTAATATTTTGTGCTCTGATTTATTTAATAATCTGAGATAGATTATATTGGTAATTGAAAATATTGGATGTTATGGTTTTGACCGAATATATTTTGTGTATATTGAGATATCAAAAATATAAAGATTGAATTTAAAAAAAAGGAAATAAAATAGAGAATTGTTAAGTAAAATAGTTATAGAGAATTTGGATAAATTAAAGAATGAACTGGAAAGGGATAAAAGTTGATTTTTTAAATTTTAATAAATAAATTCCGAGTATGGGAAAGGAGATTTTTGAATAAATGGGAATAAATGAAATTTCTTAAACTTAAGTAATATTATATAAAGGAATATAAGATTTATTTTTCAATTCAGGATTTGAATGGTTTAGGAAAAATTAAAGAAGAATTTTGAAATAAATATGAAATTGGTAGTTTCAATTTAGATAAGATTTTAAATCTTAATAAAGAAGTTAAATCTGAAATTAATGGGTTTTGAAATAGAATTGAGTAAGTAAAGGAATGTATTTTAAAATGGAGTAAAATTTTGGAAATCGATTTGGAAATTTATTTGATGTTTGAAACTGTATTTTAAAAAGGAAGATGAGAGTATAGAATTTATAAACTGGGTTTATAAAGTTAAATAAGATATCAGCGGATATTTGGAAGTATAAATTCATGATGAGAATTTATAAAGGAATAGGTAATTTGTTTTAAAAATAAATAGTGGTTTATTTTTAAAAGGTTTAAAAGAAAGTGTATTTCCCTAAAAAGCCAAGTACATTTTCAAAGCAGATTTTTAAGTATAAGTTAAAAAGTTTTAAAGTTGTTTAAAGGAATGTTTTTAAGAAATTATTATTTAAGTTGTTAAAATTTTAAAGGTAATTATTTATTAAATTAGTTATATTAGAAATTATTTTAAAAGGTTAATTGGTATTATGTTTTAAAAAGATAATTATTAATATTTATATTTTATAAAGTAGTTTTATTTTAAAGATAGTTTGGTTAAAGTTTTATTTGAAAACTTGTATAGAATTTCGTAACACTTATTTTAAATTTTAGTTTGGCTTAACTTTTATTTTAAAAATTAGTTTTATATTTTATAAAGTAGTTTTAATACAAATGTTTTAAAGTATATTTCAGAATAAAGTGATTTAAACTATTCTGAAATCAAAGCATTTAGACTTGGTGATTTTCAGTGGAAATAAACAATATTTAGAATTTATTCCGCAAGGGGAAGTGATTTGGAAACTGTTTCAAAAACGTTGAAATGTAGAAAGATATCTTGCAAGGATATTTTGAATAATAAATAATTTAGAAAATTATTAATGCCGGATGGTTGTTTGTGAATGTTATATGATAGTTAAGTAAACGACTATCAATATTGGCCAACGCATTGATCATTTCAAAGAGACAGGGATCGGGATTTATTTTCTCAAAACCACTTCGATCCGGTTTGAACATTTTCGTGAGGAAGACAAGTGCTTGGAGTTGAAGATGGAGCAGTGAAGTGCAAGGGATAATCGCTACAAATCCTGAGGGTGATTTCAAAATGGATGTAGTGGGAGTAGTGCCTTCGGTTCCGTTTAAACCCGGAATGGACTTGTATGGTTGAATGCTTTCAGAAAATCGTTAGGAGGACGGTGAGCGTTCTAAGTGAATGTATGCTAAAAAGGTAACGCATAGCCTCAAGCCTCATCAACCGGGAATGGCTCAAACAGGGGAGGTGCACACAAGGCTAAGTGGCTAGCAACCAACTAGGGTAAGGCCACCCCTGTCTAGATGTCCCTTTATTTCATCTGTGGGGGCGGTTGCTGATCCCAACTGTGGGGTGAACTTATTCGGACTATGCAGTAAGGGGTAGTTCCAGTCTTATGTAGCAGGGGATCAGGGTGGATCCTCGGTACGGTGAGCTAGACCACAAATTGTGACGGGCGGTACCCCAGTAGCCCTGCCATTGATGGAAATCCATTATCCCTAAGTGCCTTTATGGTTTTGTTTGTAGAACCCACTTTGTGGCTAGTAGCTAGAATTTAATAATGTAACAATTTCGGCTATTTGAATAAGTATTTGTATATATACACTACTATAATATCATAGGTTTTATAAGAAATGTTTTGGTTATCGTAAGGTAGGAACCCGGCATGTTTATTTATGGCATGGTCTTACGAGATACCTTTGATTTCAAATGAATTTGAAACTTTAATAATCCAACTTAACGTGTTTTTTCATGATGGTTTTCCAGACTAACTCGGGTGTTATTTAACTATAATGCTTGGGTTAGACCTAGTATTATAGAATACAGATTCTGGATAGATTACTATGGAGCTCAGGGGATGTGTTGGATGGCGAGACGTATCACACATATCTGTCTTATTTCTGCTATGTATGGTTAGCTGTATATTCAGCTTTGGGAAGGACAGATTATTAGAACTGTCCTGAATAAAAATGTTGATTTCTGTTGTATTATGACGATGTAATGTATCAAACAGATATAGTTCTTTTTATATAAAGATCAATCATTTATTTATTATATATTGTTCCGTTGCGTTGTGAGATTCTGATTTTCTTTTCTATTTCTTCTTCTATCTTCTTCTTTAACCCTAATGGTTCGGTTTTTCGACATTCGATTGTTCAGCATTTGATACGGTGGACGTATTGATGTCAATTTTCGGGCGTCCAAAAATCGGGTCGTTACACATGGTATCAGAGCTGAAGGTTAAGCGAGAACCTTGGCTCTGGTGGGGATTACTCATTAGGAATAGAGTCGATAAGCACTCTAGAATAAGTTTGAGTGTATTAATAGATATGAGCGCATATTTGTTCGTCAATATAAAAATTGTTTTTATATTGTGTTGACTTATCGGTTGGGTGTTTATGGATTTTGGTCGATATGTAGGACGCCATGTAGGGATTTTTAAACTCTTAAACAAGATAAACTAACACAGTATTATTTCAAAATAGGGTAAATGAAATAGTTTTGCCAAAATTATTTTTATATATAAAAGAAATAATTTTGCAAATTATTATAATATATGGTTGCTTGATTGTTAGGAAATGATAATATTAAATTATTATCATTATTGTTATGGTAATTGAAATAAGGAAATAATGGTATAACCAAAGATTTGGAGATAAATTCATTTAATAAATGAAATTTATAAATGTGAATTATAGTGTGATTTATAATTAAAATGAGATAAAATTCTAGAATAATGTTTGAATATGAGTTGAAAGGATTTGTAATTTGAAAATTTAAATTCCTTTTGGGTTTGAAAATGATTTTCAAAGGTTTTGAAGGAATAATGGTGATATTGTTTCGAAAGTATTTTTGAATAGGATATGGAATCTGGTGAGATTTGGAATTTAAAAATATTTGAAAAACGTTTTTGAAGGGATAAAAGCATTGAACTCACTTCGGTCGCTGGAAAATAATTTCGTTGATGACTGCAGCATCATCGATGTTCTTTTTCGAATTTTCAAGAGAGGAATTAAATGTTTTAAAATTGGGGCGTTTGCAAAACTGAGTTTGGTTTTGAAATTCAAAGAAATAAATTGGTATACCGAAGATTTTTGGATATAATTGATGTCAAAATGATTTCGAAATACTTAAATTATTTCTAAAAACTCTAAAATTGGTTTAAAATGTTTTTGAATGTTTAAGCGATAGTTTGAACTCTGGAAGTTTATTGAAAAATTCTTATGGAAATATAAATGGGTTTGATAACTTATAATATTTTGAAAAATTGTTGGAAAAAAAACTAACTTGAAGAAAAGTTAAATTAAAATAAATATGAAAATGAAATAAGTAAGAAAAAGTAAGCTAAATTGGATGGTTAATGGAATAAAAATTAATTAAATTGGAGATAAATTGTGAATGAGAAAATTGATTTAGTTGTAATTAAGTAGAAATTGGAACAGAACATTTGAATAATGTTTAAATTTGAATTATGTCAAATAAGTGAGTAAAATAAACAAATTAAGTGAAATGGAAGTTAGACAAGTCAGACTAAATAAATCAAAAGATTGAAAATAAAATATGTAAGTAAACTAATTTAAATGGGTAAGAAAATGAATTAAAATTGGACATTGGAATGGATTAAATAAATATGGGTTGAGATAAGATGAACAGAATTCAATATTTTAAATTGGAGGGTTAACTAAATTCAAATGGAATTGAAATGAAGTTGAATAGAAATGGATATATATATATATATATATATAACTTCAGTAATGAAGTGGAAATAAATATTTAAGTGTAAAATATTTATCTTGAATATAAGAAATGGATGGTAAATTCTTAAGTGAAATTGGAATTGAGAAATATACCAAGTAGAAATTCGGTATTGGAAAATATTCTGAGTTAATAAATGAAGGTTTAATAAGCGTTTGTAAAAGGATAATTGTAAATAAGAGAATGAAATCAAAATGAATGTGAATAAAAAGATAATGGATAAAGCTAATAATTAATTGAGATAAATACGTAGGATGTACGTATATTATTTTATTCGCATAGCGGTTTGATCCAGATTCGAGCATAGAATTTTAAGATAGTTATATCGATCCGAGTTAGGATTTTTCACTCGATTTTCGACGGAAAACCCTGGATATGGATTTTTGATTGATTCTGGAAATTCTCTATCATAATTTGTGGCTATGCAAGGAGAGTGACGGTTTTTGAGCAAGAAACCAGATCTAAGTCCGCACTAGGAAGTCAAGGTGGATGATACTAGTTCGGAAGTGAAATTTGTGATCGAGTGAACGATCGAATTTGATGTTGCGTGCGAATGATATGGGTACATCGTACGGATTGGAATGAAATGAGTATTGAAAATACTGTAAAGAAATGAATAAGATGATTTTGGATTCTGTGATTGGATATTATTATTAGTAGTATACAGGTGTTTTAAAGGAAAAGGAAAATTGATTTGATTTCAGAAGATAAACTTGAATTGCCAGACAAAAAGTTATATATTTAAATTTATGTATGAAATTTGATGGTTTTCTGATCTAGCCACTTGGCTTTTGTTTCACTTTTTGAATTTGAGGGCCCGTAGAGGCATTTTGTAGTAGTACCGATCTAGCTGCGAAAAGGAGACGCTGGCATAAAATTTCGAAAATTTAGGGAGTTAGAAAAATTTTAAGAAACTTTGATAATTTAAATTTGGTTTTGAATTATAATTTAATTGGTTGAGTAAGTAATGTTGATTGGAAAACTATGGATGAGTTTGGAAAGCTAGTAAGAGTGTTAGTGTGTCCTTAGTAAAAAGATTGTTCTGGGGAGATGTTTAAACTATTGGGTTTTGGAAATAGTAAACGGGTTATGGACCATTCTTCTTAACTAGTAATTCCAGGGACGAAATTCTTTTAAGGAGGGAGGAAAGTGGCGACTTGGAATTTTGGATATTTGAAATTGAAATATTTAATTAATTTTAAATATTTAAAAGTTAATTTCTAACTTGAATTTCAAATATCACTATTTAATTGGTAATTAATTTATTGAATTTAATAATTGGGAATTGGGTAAAATGTTGAATCTGGAGTTTTAAGCCTGTTAAAAATAGTTTAAAGGCTTATAAAATTTATATTGATTAAACTGGAGATAGTAGAAGTGTTACATATGGGTTTGAGGGTGTTTTGTTCAGTACTAAATTTATATCGTTTAAATCGATATTTAAAAATTGCCTTTCGAGGCAGAGTCTCGGATTTCAACGAAACCAGTTCCATTGGATCGGTAATAGTGTATCATTATCGAATTTCAAATTTTCATAGTGTTTGGAGTGGTCGTTTGGCCGTACGGTAGATAAATGCGCTAAAATTTATATCGAAATTCAATATAATAACTGGGTCCAAAAGCTATCTTCCCCATAAGATCGAATTAGTACTCGAAACCTTTTCCATTGTGTTCAAAGTAGGGTTTAAACATTATAAACGCCTAGCAGCACGCTTCGATAGGAGGTCGAGGTTGTGAGTTACATAATTGTAATGATTTAAATTTAAATTTGAATTTAAAAATAATATATACGGTATTTAATATAATACTGTTTTCACAAGACAAGTTAAACATGTTTTTCCCTTCACACATACTTGGCACCCTTTCTTTCTTTCCTCTAGCCACGCGTCTTCGTTTTAAAAAAAAAATGTGATCAACGCAAACGGTAAATTAAAAAGAAAAATCCAAACCTTGCTTTATCTTCAGAAAAAACTATATAGAACGAAATCAATATAATGAAAGAACAGAAATAATCGACTCTCTCAATCGCGCCTTCGTCTTTATGAAATTCATTCTCGACATCGAAGATCATCGATCGAGTTCGAAAGGCGAATTGCCCTTAGCTAGGGCTACGTTTTCCATACGACTTAGGTATCAATTCGATTCGTGAAATTGATTCTTGGATCGAGCTTGGCGAGGTGCAGCTAGGATCCGTTTAGGGGGAGGGTGTGCCTCCGCGTAAGGCTTTGTTCGGGGTGGCGGCGAATGGCGATGTGCGTAACGCGACATTCTCGAGGTCGTGATGGTCGGCGACTTTGATTTTAGGGTGGGTCGAGGTCAATCGAAGCTGAGGAAGTTTGCATTTTTCTTCTCTGGAGCTCGTTTCAATCTCAAGTTCGAGCAGGCAGTGGGCAGGGGTGGTCAGGCTCGGCGATGTTTGGCTGTAGCAGTGAGGTATCGTTTTTATTTAATTCAATTTAAATAAATATGTGTATAAATACACATGCATATCAATATATTGTGATAAGCAGAATATATATATAACACAGTATTTTTTTTTAAAGAATGTCTACTATCTATTTTTCAAATTGCAGAGTTTAAATTTGTGTGTGTGTGTGTGTGTGTGTGTGTGTACAAGAAATTTATATAAGATTTTGGAAGAAAATATATAAAAGGGTTTATAAAGAAATTTATTTTTCGACTTATATAGATTATTATTATATGTAGTTCAAAAGTAAAAATTAAAAAAAAATTATATATTTACTTATACACATTTTAACTTACTAGTTAAAATTTTGAAATAAGGGATTTAGTGATTAAATTGTACAATTGACTTATTTAATTTATTTTAGTTACTAAAAGATTTTTAAAGGGAAATTATTAGTTTAAATTAAATTAAATTATCAGTAAATAAAATTTGTTAAATGGTAATAAATTGTGTGGTTAATTCAAATGTTAATAAATCGTGAATTGTTTATACAAGCTCAAAATCGTGAAGAAATCAAGTCGGAATGGGAATGGGTTGCAAATAAAATCAAAGGTACGATAATCTCACTCATGTGGACTACCATTTAAATTTAAATAGTTAAATTTAAATTATTGGTTGAATGATTGAATTGACAGGATGTGATGTTATATGTGATGGTATATATATATTGGAGTGATTGATTCCCACATTATATATCTGATGAGACCCTATGTGCCCCGCACAATAGCGGATGTAACGACCCGGTATTTTCAACCATTCGCATCCATTATAAGTGTATAGGTAGACACTCATGCCGAAATTGAATTGCTCAAAATACCGTGTTGTAAATAAAAATTTGGCAAATCTCAGGATATACAGTAAATAAAAATCACATATCACAGACACAGAGTATAAAAAAAAATGCAGTGGAAGAAAAAGAGATAGTAGTTCATGAAGCTACTATATAAATATGAGATACATCAGAGTTAAATAAGATACAACAGAAGAGTAACAGGATACATCAGGTACAAATCAGATACATCACTGAACCACTGGATACTGAAACAAAATAGGTGGCTGGATCTTCAAGGAAAGCTCCAACGCCGAAGGTGAATCTGGAATGCTAACTCACTCAATCTGACCCGAGCGTAAAGCAAAACACAAAACCCTCGAGCCAGGACATAAATACTTATAAACTGTAAATCAACTCAAGTGACAGTAACAAAATGCATCAGTAACTTAAAGGATGCTTGGGACCGCCCATCCTCTAAGGATCCGTTAAACTATTTACTATGTAGTAATATATGCTATATACGGTAGTGTCTAATCAGTAAAGTATAATCATATAGAAAATAGCGTTAAGGGGATGGTGAACCTTAACGCGGTCGGATCTTTAAAACCAAAATCGTAGTGGGCTCGATATAAGGATATGACACGGCACGCGAGGCAATGCCAGGGTGGATACACCGTTTGCACTACTGAACCGGTGGTGACGGCAAGCCAGCAGCTTCCGCCCACCTCGAACAATACCCCCGAATCAAAGTGGCGCCACCGAATCGAATCACAACAGTAATAGAATAGTTTCCGATGGAGCATGCTCGATGAAAGGGTGCGACCCTTTGTGTAGCCCGGTATAGCTCCTGTTTTAGTCATATATGCCAACTCACGGGAGTTGGGTCCACGTAACATACCTCGAGAACGTCGCCACCATCCTACTTCATCCTGGAATCTCCACCGCGTACACAGTTGTTAAAGTGGTTTTCGGTATTGTCCGGCTATAAGACAATATCTGATCCCGGTCTCTTTAACAACCAATCGTTATTATAACCCATGGATATTTATTTCAAATAATTTATACTTTCAAGACCAAAATATCATACTCATTTCAAAACAATATCACAATTGTATCATTTCCATTTCAAAAATAATTCAATATTATATCATTCAAATAAAACCCAAATTTTCAAATCATTGAATATTTCTTTAAATTTATTAAACTTGAAATATTCCTTTAAATTATCATAGAATTTTGGAAATGTTACCTTAAGGAATCATAGCATTTTTGGAATGTACTACTTTCCACTTTACATTGTATATAATCAAAGTATTGATAAGCCTAAAATTTTAACATGTCAATTTATCATAGCCTTATAGTTAAATAAACTTTCTTACTGTAATATACAATTTAAACCGAAATTCTTATGTTATGTTAAAAGCACCTTATTAACTTACATTATTATTACAATAAGTAACATTTATCATTTTAATCAATTTAAAATACACCATTACATTGATTAAAATCTACGTGTCAAAGTAAGTTTTAAATTTTATATTCCTATTACAATAATGAACATTTATTAATTAAATCAATACCACACTACTTAAAACTTTACATGTTTCATTCTTAATTAAAACTTTACATGTTCTTGCATTAATTAAAACTTTCATGTTCTCTCATTAATTAGGACTTTACACGTTTCTTTCATTAATTAAAAACTTATACGTTTCTTTCATTAATTAAAACTTATACCTTCTTTCATTAATTAGGAATTTACATGTTCCTATCATAAATTAGAACACCATACGTTCTTTCATTAATTAAAACCTATACGTTTCTTTCATAAATTAAAACCTATACGTTTCTTTCATAAATTAAAACCTATACGTTTCTTTCATAAATTAAAACCTATACGTTTCAACCTATACGTTTTTTTCATTAATTAAAACCTATACGTTTCAACCTATACGTTTCTTTCATTAATTAAAACCTATACGTTTCTTTCATTAATTAAAACCTATACGTTTCTTTCATAAATTAAAACCTATACGTTTCTTTCATAAATTAAAACCTATACGTTTCTTTCATAAATTAAAACCTATACGTTTCAACCTATACGTTTCAGATTTATATTACCATTTCACAAATTTAACTAAACTTCCAGTTTATTTAATTAATTTAACATCTTTAGTTAAAACTCAAATTTCACATTTCAAGTCAAGTTATATTTAAAATTTCATTTTCAACAGTCATTTATTCAACCACTTAATTTATAGAAAATCTATAATTCTTTAATAAATCACTTAAATTCAAATATAAATCAATTTATCATATTTACCATTTTCCAAATAAAATTAAAGTCCATTTTATTTATGTAGCTTAAATATCATTTTTAGTCAAAATTCCAAATTTCAAACATAAGTTATATTTCAAAAATCCAGTTAATCCATTCATAAATTACATTTTTAACACATAGAAAAATCATAATTTATTTATTTTAAAACCTTTCAAAATCTATTTAAATCAAATTTCATAATTTTATATTTCTAAAATACTTAAAATATTCAAAGCACTTTATAGAATAACCACGGGTCTGTATATAGTTTTCTAACCTAGGTCAAGTGATACGGATATGTATCATTTCAATCCACAGTTTTAAAAGGTAAAAATCTGGGTTCTATCATTTCAAACCCGCAATCCCAAGTTTAAATAAATAAATAAAATAACTCAGGCCTATCATTTCAGCCCATAACATTTTTTCTAACAGGGAACTTGCAGTGTGATCATTTACAGAAATAATATAAACAAAGTCAATATCACAATATACAGTCATGTATCAGATGTCAGGTGAAAATTAACAGTTTTAACATGGTAATAACATGGTAATAACACGGCATAACATATCATATGATCATCATTAACTTGCATAAACATTTTACATTACTAAACACTTGTCATCAATCCACTTTTCATAAGTATATATGTCAGAGTGAGAAAGACTCACTTTTTTCAAAGCTAGAGACCAAAACAACATACAAGCACGACTCCAAAGGCACGACAAGCACAATTGCACGACTTTTGATTTGAGTTGAAAGATAGCCAAGATATGATTTTGTATCAACAACCCAAAACAAAACAAACCAGACAATATATAAACATTCAACATAAAATAACATTGAAACAATTTTGAAATACAAAGCGAAATGAACAAGATAGATTTTACCTTGCTTCAACCACTTCAATGCTTGGCCTAAGGGACAGTTATGCTTGGCTATGATGATGCTTTGGCTCAGGTATGACATCATATAGGTCAGGTTTAACATCATATAGGCAAGGCAACAAGTGGAGATGAAGGGAATGAGGCAACAATGGTCAAAAACATTGTTTTTAGGCATGTAGGTTGCAATTTGAAGGGTTTGGCCATCATAGATGGCTCGGCCATGGTCATGGTTGGTGGAGTAGATGGTGTTGGAGGCATGGAAGAGATGTAGGAGTTTGTGGCTGCGGCTATGGAGAAGAGGCCGATCCAAACTAAGAAAAGAAACAAGGCAAAATTGCATAGAAAAGTAAGAAAAGTAGAAAGAAGAGAGGGATTTACCTATTTTTTTTTCTTCAAGGTGGAGGCCATGATTTTTAGAGTTTTGGGGCTTCAAAAATTCATGAATGATAAGAGGAAGTCGGCTGCAAAGGATGGGGAAAGGAATGGCTAAGATGAATTGACGTATTAATGACAGAAGAAACTGCAAAAGAAACGGATAAAACGTTTTTTCCGTTTCTTAGCTCTTAACCCTTTCAAATTTCTCATATATATTTAT
Source organism: Allium cepa (assembly GCA_030765085.1). Taxonomy (NCBI): domain Eukaryota; kingdom Viridiplantae; phylum Streptophyta; class Magnoliopsida; order Asparagales; family Amaryllidaceae; genus Allium; species Allium cepa. The sequence goes on from CM060931.1 coordinate 452,144,079, forward strand.
ATACATCCAAATAACTGAAAATAATTAAAATATCAGTTAAAATTCGAAAATATAACAGATAAACAAAATATTAAAAATTAAATATTAATTTGATATGATTAAATAAGAAAAATAGCACAGAAAAATGAAAACTAGACTTACGAATTAGAAATAACTTCAATACACTTTGGAAAAATTTACTTAAATTTAAATACATGCAAAATGAATAAAATAAAGTAAAACACAGCAAATAAAAGTGAGTGCATAAAATAAATAAATAAATTTTAATTATATATAATTAAAATAAGAAAATGGCTTAAAATTGTAGACTGGGCTTTAAAATTAGAAATAAATCCAAATGAACTTTAGAAAATCTTCATGGACTTGTAAAATATTTATAACAAATAAAATAACAAAAAAAATAAAAGTGCATTCACACAAAAAAAAAATTATTAAATATAATTTTTATGAAGAAAATGGTAGAAAATTAGAAAACAGCCTTTAAAAATAGGAAATAAATACAGTAAATTTTTGGAAAAATTCTATTATCATTTAAAAATATTTAAAAGTCAAAATATATGTAATAAAACATATTATCACATATTAAAATAAAATATAACCAAAAAGAAGTAATTTATACAATTTAAAATAGTCATTGTTAAATAACCCTATATACGCACAATATTGTAAAGGGTATAACTTTCACAATTTACATCCAAATTCAACGAAACGAAAAGTGGTGTTCTTATAATTTTATGTAATTTCATAATAAAAGAAAAAATTTAAATTTTTAAACTTTAAAATTTTAAGTTGAAAGTCACAGTTTGACTATTTTGACCAAAATCAGCATTTCAGGCAAATATTCAACTTACAAAATTTCGGAATTATAACTCATATAAATCAAGATTATATTTAAATAATAAATTTAATCATTTAAAATAAGTAAAATAAGTTTTTAAATCAAAATCTTACATTAAAAATAATTAAAATATACAATAAAATAATTACAAAATACAGGGTTGTTACACTCTCCCCCACTCAAAACTTTTCGTCCCCGAAAAGGAATGAGGTATTGAAGGGAACAGAAAAGATAGAGTGAAATAGGATTAAGATAAGATGACAAAAAGATTGAAGTTATACCTGATAACTGTTGTTATAGGTAAGTTTTACAAGGTGGAGATTATCAAAGATTATAGAAAGATTTCTAAACAGAAAGATCATAGAAAGATGCATATATCAGTCTATAGCAAGATGAGGACGATAAGAACAACCAAAAGATAGTTTGAAAAACAAAATAAGAAAATGAATTTGAAAGCATGGAGATTTCAACTTAAATAGAAAATAAACTTTTACGCAAGTTACATAAATCTTAACTATCTCAAATTTCATTATCTTATTATCCAATCATCTTAAATTAACAATTTTTTTAAAAAAAAAACCATGGCTTAGAAAAATAATCATTTATTACACTCACAATGTATTTAATAAATTTTATTCTTTTTTATTCCTAAATAAACTAAATTTATTCCTCTCACTATATTTATCACTTATGTTAAACATACTTACACTTAATATAACTGATTTCTTTTATTCTTAGTTCTTTTAACATTATTTTATTGTAAGTTATTCAATTACCCTTTATTATATTTACCCCTGTTAATCATTAAAATTTAAATGTATAACATTTATTATAACCACTCAAATTTTATTTATAAAATCTTTTTATATTGTATATTATCCAATTACATTGTTTACTTCTAAAATTAAGGTAAGTTATATTGGAATGAAATTGTGTCATACAAATAAAACTTTCCAATTCAATTATCTCAAGTTTAATCATTTACCCAAAAAAAATTGATTTTCTTTTTATAATTGAAATTATTATTAAAAATAAAATTTAAGAATTAAATTTTCGATTTCTTCAGACCATTTAGAGATAAGTAATAATATATATATAATATGTCAAATCAAATTTCAATCATATATCTATATATATTATAAATTTTAGTCATATTTTAGAAATTCAAATCAATTTAATTTTCCAAAACAAAGCTGTAGCAAGACTACAGAACAGTCTCTTCACTTCGAAACTCGAAAATGAACGTCGATGATGCTGCAGTCATCACCGAAGTTATTTTCCAGCGACAAAGAGAAGAGTACTAATTTTAAACTTAAAATTCTTTGGAAACAAATTTCTGTTTGAAAATATTTTAAATATTATATCCCTTTAAACTTTTAAACAAAAGGTTTGGAACCATCGGAAATTAAATTCTCAAATTTCTTTTTCTAAATTCATTTAAGTTCCCATATAAATTTATAAACAATTATTTATAAATTCATTTATAGAACAGTAAATGATAAATCAAGTATTATCATTTCAAATTATCAATTTGAATCATTTTATTAAGTTCCATAGATATATATATCAAAATTGTATTTCATTAACCAAAACAAAATTTAAAATAATATCGTGTCAGTTTGTTCTGTCAAAGTGTTTTAGAAATCCTATCGATAGCGTTGATCAGACGAATCGATCAGAAACCCAAATCAACATCAACAACTCCAACAACATAATAAAAAAATATAGATTGACAAATACAATTCAAAATGTTTGAAAATATGTTGGAAACAAAAGACAAGATGATTAAATACAGAGTAGGGAGGTGGATAAGCTAAAATAAATCACGGGCAACCTTAATCGGGTCAACCGTGACTTAAAATATAAGATCGAAGTGGATTTTCTGGGGTAAATCTATGTTTGATCTCAAGAGTTAGAGTTTGGGATAATAGGAGATACTAGCATCTAAACCGAGGATATAAAATCTTTGGTGAATCGATGCTGTTGTAATGGAGTTTCACCCCTCTTACAAGAAATTTTTTGAGATTGGCGGGACCGCCAATTCACTATAAAGATCATTCGAAGTGGAGTTGTGGGATACTCCAGAATCAAATGAAGATGAATAGCGGGGAATAAGAATGGACTTTGGAACCGCAGGGAACGTTCCAAAATTCAAAGGAATCGAGTCAAAAGGGAAGAGATTCAAACTCGAATGAAAGTGATTATGTAAATACATTCACTCTATATGCTGAGCTTTGCCTAGAGCTACCAAAGCTCTGATACCAACTGTAACGACCCTGTATTTTCAACCATTCGCATCCATTATAAGTGTATAGGTAGACACTCATGCCGGAATTGAATTGCTCAAAATACCGTGTTGTAAATAAAATTTTGGCAAATCTCAGGATATACAGTAAATAAAAATCACAGATCACAGACACAGAGTATAAAAAAAAATGCAGCGGAAGAAAAAGAGATAGTAGTTCATGAAGCTACTATATAAATATGAGATACATCAGAGTTAAATATGATACAGCAGAAGAGTAACAGGATACAACAGGTAGAAATCAGATACATCACTGAACCATTGGATACTGAAACAAAATAGGTGGCTGGATCTTCAAGGAAAGCTCCAACGCCGAAGGTGAATCTGGAATGCTAACTCACTCAATCTGACCCGAGCTTAAAGCAAAACACAAAACCCTCGAGTCAGGACATAAATACTTATAAACTGTAAATCAACTCAAGTGACAGTAACAAAATGCATCAGTAACTTAAAGGATGCTTGGGACCGCCCATCCTCTAAGGATCTGTTAAACTATTTACTATGTAGTAATATACGCTATATACGGTAGTGTCTAATCAGTAAAGTATAATCATATATAAAATAGCGTTAAGTGGATGGTGAACCATAACGCGGTCGGATCTTTAAAACCAAAATCGTAGTGTGCTCGATATAAGGATATGACACGGCACGCGAGGCAATGCCAGGGTGGATATCCTGTTTGCACTCCTGGACCGGTGGTGATGGCAAGCCAGCAACTTCCGCCCACCTCGAACAATACCCCCGAATCAAAGTGGCGCCACCGAATCGAATCACAACAGTAATAGAATAGTTTCCGATGGAGCATGCTCGATGAAAGGGTGCGACCCTTTGTGTAGCCCGGTATAGCTCCTGTTTTAATCATATATGCCAACTCACGGGAGTTGGGTCCACGTAACATACCTCGAGAACGTCGCCACCATCCTACTTCATTCTGGAATCTCCACCGCGTACACAGTTGTTAAAGTGGTTTTCGGTATTGTCCGGCTATAAGACAATATCCGATCCTGGTCTCTTTAACAACCAATCGTTATTATAACCCATGGATATTTATTTCGAATAATTTATACTTTCAAGACCAAAATATCATACTCATTTCAAAACAATATCACAATTGTATCATTTCCATTTCAAAAATAATTCAATATTATATCATTCAAATAAAACCCAAATTTTCAAATCATTGAATATTTCTTTAAATTTATTAAACTTGAAATATTCCTTTAAATTATCATAGCATTTTGGAAATGTTACCTTAAGGAATCATAGCATTTTTGGAATGTACTACTTTCCACTTTACATTGTATATAATCAAAGTATTGATAAGCTTAAAATTTTAACATGTCAATTTATCATAGCCTGTTAGTTAAATAAACTTTCTTACTGTAATATACAATTTAAACTGAAATTCTTATGTTAAGTTAAAAGCACCTTATTAACTTACATTATTATTACAATAAGTAACATTTATCATTTTAATCAATTTAAAATACACCATTACATTGATTAAAATCTACGTGTCAAATGTACGTTTTAAATTTTATATTCCTATTACAATAATGAACATTTATTAATTAAATCAATACCACACTACTTAAAACTTTACATGTTTCTTTCTTAATTAAAACTTTACATGTTCTTGCATTAATTAAAACTTTCATGTTCTCTCATTAATTAGGACTTTACACGTTTCTTTCATTAATTAAAAACTTATACGTTTCTTTCACTAATTAAAACTTATACCTTCTTTCATTAATTAAGAATTTACATGTTCCTATCATTAATTAGAACACCATACGTTCTTTCATTAATTAAAACCTATACGTTTCTTTCATAAATTAAAACCAATATGAATTTACATGTTCCTATCATTAATTAGAACACCATACGTTCTTTCATTAATTAAAACCTATACGTTTCTTTCATAAATTAAAACCTATACATTTCTTTCATAAATTAAAACCTATACGTTTCTTTCATAAATTAAAACCTATACGTTTCTTTCATAAATTAAAACCTATACGTTTCAACCTATACGTTTCTTTCATTAATTAAAACCTATACGTTTCAACCTATACGTTTCTTTCATTAATTAGAACCTATACGTTTCTTTCATTAATTAAAACCTACACGTTTCTTTCATAAATTAAAACCTATACGTTTCTTTCATAAATTAAAACATATACGTTTCTTTCATAAATTAAAACCTATACGTTTCTTTCATAAATTAAAACCTATACGTTTCAACCTATACGTTTCAGATTTATATTACCATTTCACAAATTTAACTAAACTTCTAGTTTATTTAATTAATTTAACATCTTTAGTTAAAACTCAAATTTTACATTTCAAGTCAAGTTATATTTAAAATTTCATTTTCAACAGTCATTTATTCAACCACTTAATTTATAGAAAATCAATAATTCTTTAATAAATCACTTAAATTCAAATATAAATCAATTTATCATATTTACCATTTTTCAAATAAAATTAAAGTCCATTTTATTCATGTAGCTTAAATATCATTTTTAGTCAAAATTCCAAATTTCAAACATAAGTTATATTTCAAAAATCCAGTTAATCCATTCATAAATTACATTTTTAACACATAGAAAAATCATAATTTATTTATTTTAAAAACTTTCAAAATCTATTTAAATCAAATTTCATAATTTTATATTTCTAAAATACTTAAAATATTCAAAGCACTTTATAGAATAACCACGGGTCTGTATATAGTTTTCTAACTTAGGTCAAGTGATACGGATATGTATCATTTCAATCCACAGTTTTAAAAGGTAAAAATCCGGGTTCTATCATTTCAAACCCGCAATCCCAAGTTTAAATAAATAAATAAAATAACTCGGGCCTATCATTTCAGCCCATAACATTTTTTCTAACAGGGAACTTGCAGTGTGATCATCTACAGAAATAATATAAACAAAGTCAATATCACAATATACAGTCATGTATCAGATGTCAGGTGAAAATTAACAGTTTTAACATGGTAATAACATGGTAATAACACGGCATAGCATATCATATGATCATCATTAACTTGCATAAACATTTTAGATTACTAAACACTTGTCATCAATCCACTTTTCATAAGTATATATGTCAGAGTGAGAAAGACTCACTTTTTTCAAAGCTAGAGACCAAAACAACATACAAGCACGACTCCAAAGGCACGACAAGCACAATTGCACGACTTTTGATTTGAGTTGAAAGATAGCCAAGATATGATTTTGTATCAACAACCCAAAACAAAACAAACCAGACAATATATAAACATTCAACATAAAATAACATTGAAACAATTTTGAAATACAAAGTGAAATGAACAAAATAGATTGGACCTTGCTTCAACCACTTCAATGCTTGGCCTAAGGGACACTTATGCTTGGCTATGATGATGCTTTGGCTCAGGAATGACATCATATAGGTCAGGTTTAACATCATATAGGCAAGGCAACAAGTGGAGATGAAGGGAATGAGGCAACAATGGTCAAAAACATTATTTTTAGGCATGTAGGTTGCAATTTGAAGGGTTTGGCCACCATAGATGGCTCGGCCATGGTCATGCTTGGTGGAGTAGATGGTGTTGGAGGCATGGAAGAGATCTAGGAGTTTGTGACTGCGGCTATGGAGAAGAGGCCGATCCAAACTTAGAAGAGAAACAAGGCAAAATTGCATAGAAAAGTAAGAAAAGTAGAAAGAAGAGAGGGATTTACATAATTCTTTTTCTTCAAGGTGGAGGCCATGATTTTTAGAGTTTTGGGGCTTCAAAAATTCGTGAATGATAAGAGGAAGTCGGTTGCAAAGGATGGGGAAAGGAATGGCTAAGATGAATTGATGTATTAATGACAGAAGAAACTGCAAAAGAAACGGATAAAACGTTTTTTCCGTTTCTTAGCTCTTAACCCTTTCAAATTTCTCATACATATTTATATACATCCAAATAACTGAAAATAATTAAAATCTCAGTTAAAATTCGAAAATATAAAAGATAAACAAAATATTAAAAATTAAATATTAATTAGATATGATTAAATAAGAAAAATAGCACGGAAAAATGAAAACTAGACTTAAGAATTAGAAATAACTTCAATACACTTTGGAAAAATTTACTTAAATTTAAATACATGCAAAATGAATAAAATAAAGTAAAACACAGCAAATAAAAGTGAGTGCATAAAATAAATAAATAAATTTTAATTATATATAATTAAAATATAAAATGGCTTAAAATTATAGACTGGGCTTTAAAATTAGAAATAAATCCAAATGAACTTTAGAAAATCTTCATGGACTTGTAAAATATTTATAACAAATAAAATAACAAAAAAAAATAAAAGTGCATTCACAAAAAAAAAATTATTAAATATAATTTTTATGAAGAAAATGGTAGAAAATTAGAAAACAACCTTTAGAAATAGGAAATAAATACAGTAAATTTTTGGAAAAATTCTATTATCATTTAAAAATATTTAAAAGTCAAAATATACATAATAAAACATATTATCACATATTAAAATAAAATATAACCAAGAAGAAGTAATTTATACAATTTAAAATAGTCATTGTTAAATAACCCTATATACGCACAATATTGTAAATGGTATAACTTTCACAATTTACATCCAAATTCAACGAAACGAAAAGTGGTGTTCTTATAATTTTATGCGCTTTCATAATAAAAGAAAAAATTTAAATTTTTAAACTTTAAAATTTTAAGTTGAAAGTCAAAGTTTGACTATTTTGACCAAAATCAGCATTTCAGGCAAATATTCAACTTACAAAATTTTGGAATTATAACTCATATAAATCAAGATTATATTTAAATAATAAATTTAATCATTTCAAATAAGTAAAATAAGTTTTTAAATCAAAATCTTACATTAAAAATAATTAAAATATACAATAAAATAATTACAAAATACAGGGTTGTTACACTCCCCCCCCCCTCAAAACTTTTCGTCCCCGAAAAGGAATGAGGTATGGAAGGGCACAGAAAAGATAGAGTGAAATAGGATTAAGATAAGATGACAAGAAGATTGAAGTTATACCTGATAACTGTTGTTATAGGTAAGTTTTACAAGGTGGAGATTATCAAAGATTATAGAAAGATTTCCAAACAGAAAGATCATAGAAAGATGCATATACCAGTCTATAGCAAGATGAGGACGATAAGAACAACCAAAAGATAGTTTGAAAAACAAAATAAGAAAATGAATTTGAAAGCATGGAGATTTCAACTTAAATAGAAAATAAACTTTTACACAAGTTACATAAATCTTAACTATCTCAAATTTCATTATCTTATTATCCAATCATCTTAAATTAACAATTTTTTTTTAAAAACCATGGGTTAGAAAAATAATCATTTATTACACTCACAAAGTATTTAATAAATTTTATTCTTCTTTATTCCTAAATAAACTAAATTTATTCCTCTCACTATATTTATCACTTATGTTAAACATACTTACACTTAATATAACTGCTTTCTTTTATTCTTAGTTCTTTTATTATTTTATTGTAAGTTATTCAATTACCCTTTATTATATTTACCCCTTTTAATCATTAAAATTTAAGTGTATAACATTTATTATAACCACTCAAATTTTATTTATAAAATCTTTTTATATTGTATATTATCCAATTACATTGTTAACTTCTGAAATTAAGGTAAGTTATATTGGAATGAAATTGTGTCATACAAATAAAACTTTCCAATTCAATTATCTCAAGTTTAATCATTTATCCAAAAAAAATTGATTTTCTTTTTATAATTGAAATTATTGTTAAAAATAAAATTTAAGAATTAAATTTCCGATTTCTTCAGACCATTTAGAGATAAGTAATAATATATATATAATATGTCAAATCAAATTTCAATCATATATCTATATATATTATAAATTTTAGTCATATTTTAGAAATTCAAATCAATTTAATTTCCCAAAACAAAGCTGTAGCAAGACTACAGAACAGTCTCTTCACTTCGAAACTCGAAAATGAACGTCGATGATGCTGCAGTCATCACCGAAGTTATTTTCCAGCGACAAAGAGAAGAGTACTAATTTTAAACTTAAAATTCTTTGGAAACAAATTTCTGTTTGAAAATATTTTAAATATTATATCCCTTTAAACTTTCAAACAAAAGGTTTGGAACCATCGGAAATTAAATTCTCAAATTTATTTTTCTAAATTCATTTAAGTTCCCATATAAATTTATAAACAATTATTTATAAATTCATTTATAGAACAGTAAATGATAAATCAAGTATTATCATTTCAAATTATCAATTTGAATCATTTTATTAAGTTCCATAGATATATATATATATATCAAAATTGTATTTCATTAACCAAAACAAAATTTAAAATAATATCGTGTCAGTTTGTTCTGTCAAAGTGTTTTAGAAATCCTATCGATAGCGTTGATCAGACGAATCGATTGGAAACCCAAATCAACATCAACAACTCCAACAACACAATAAAAAAATATAGATTGACAAATACAATTCAAAATGTTTGAAAATATGTTGGAAACAAAAGACAAGATGATTGAATACAGAGTAGGGAGGTGGATAAGCTAAAATAAATCACGGGCAACCTTAATCGGGTCAACCGTGACTTAAAGTATAAGATCGAAGTGGATTTTATGGGGTAAATCTATGTTTGATCTCAAGAGTTAGAGTTTGGGATAATAGGAGATACTAGCATCTAAACCGAGGATATAAAATCTTTGGTGAATCGATGCTGTTGTAATGGAGTTTCACCCCTCTTACAAGAAAATTTTTGAGATTAGCGGGACCGCCAATTCACTATAAGGATCATTCGAAGTGGAGTTGTGGGATACTCCAGAATCAAATGAAGATGAATAGCGGGGAATAAGAATGGACTTTGGAACCGCAGGGAACGTTCCAAAATTCAAAGGAATCGAGTCAAAAGGGAAGAGATTCAAACTCGAATGAAAGCGATTATGTAAATACATTCACTCTATATGCTGAGTTTTGCCTAGAGCTACCAAAGCTCTGATACCAACTGTAACGACCCTGTATTTTCAACCATTCGCATCCATTATAAGTGTATAGGTAGACACTCATGCCGGAATTGAATTGCTCAAAATACCGTGTTGTAAATAAAATTTTGGCAAATCTCAGGATATACAGTAAATAAAAATCACAGATCACAGACACAGAGTATAAAAAAAATGCAGCGGAAGAAAAAGAGATAGTAGTTCATGAAGCTACTATATAAATATGAGATACATCAGAGTTAAATAAGATACAATGGAAGAGTAACAGGATACATCAGGTACAAATCAGATACATCACCGAACCACTTGATACTGAAACAAAATAGGTGGCTGGATCTTCAAGGAAAGCTCCAACGCCGAAGGTGAATCTGGAATGCTAACTCACTCAATCTGACCCGAGCGTAAAGCAAAACACAAAACCCTCGAGTTAGGACATAAATACTTATAAACTGTAAATCAACTCAAGTGACAGTAACAAAATGCATCAGTAACTTAAAGGATGCTTGGGACCGCCCATCCTCTAAGGATCCGTTAAACTATTTACTATGTAGTAATATACGCTATATACGGTAGTGTCTAATCAGTAAAGTATAATCATATAGAAAATAGTGTTAAGGGGATGGTGAACCTTAACGCGGTCGGATCTTTAAAACCAAAATCGTAGTGGGCTCGATATAAGGATATGACACGGCACGCGAGGCAATGCCAGGGTGGATATACCGTTTGCACTCCCGGACCGGTGGTGACGGCAAGCCAGCAGCTTCCGCCCACCTCGAACAATACCCTCGAATCAAAGTGGCGCCACCGAATCGAATCACAACAGTAATAGAATAGTTTTCGATGGAGCATGCTCGATGAAAGGGTGCGACCCTTTGTGTAGCCTGGTATAGCTCCTGTTTTAGTCATATATGCCAACTCACGGGAGTTGGGTCCACGTAACATACCTCGAGAACGTCGCTACCATCCTACTTCATTCTGGAATCTCCACCGCGTACACAGTTGTTAAAGTGGTTTTCGGTATTGTCCGGCTATAAGACAATATCCGATCCCGGTCTCTTTAACAACCAATCGTTATTATAACCCATGGATATTTATTTCAAATAATTTATACTTTCAAGACCAAAATATCATACTCATTTCAAAACAATATCACAATTGTATCATTTCCATTTCAAAAATAATTCAATATTATATCATTCAAATAAAACCCAAGTTTTCAAATCATTGAATATTTCTTTAAATTTATTAAACTTGAAATATTCCTTTAAATTATCATAGCATTTTGGAAATGTTACCTTAAGGAATCATAGCATTTTTGGAATGTACTACTTTCCACTTTACATTGTATATAATCAAAGTATTGATAAGCTTAGAATTTTAACATGTCAATTTATCATAGCCTTATAGTTAAATAAACTTTCTTACTGTAATATACAATTTAAACCAAAATTTTTATGTTAAGTTAAAAGCACCTTATTAATTACATTATTATTACAATAAGTAACATTTATCATTTTAATCAATTTAAAATACACCATTACATTGATTAAAATCTACGTGTCAAATGTACGTTTTAAATTTTATATTCCTATTACAATAATGAACATTTATTAATTAAATCAATACCACACTACTTAAAACTTTACATGTTTCTTTCTTAATTAAAACTTTACATGTTCTTGCATTAATTAAAACTTTCATGTTCTCTCATTAATTAGGACTTTACACGTTTCTTTCATTAATTAAAAACTTATACGTTTCTTTCATTAATTAAAACTTATACCTTCTTTCATTAATTAGGAATTTACACGTTCGTATCATTAATTAGAACACCATACGTTCTTTCGTTAATTAAAACCTATACGTTTCTTTCATAAATTAAAACCTATACGTTTCTTTCATAAATTAAAACCTATACGTTTCTTTCATAAATTAAAACCTATACGTTTCAACCTATACGTTTCTTTCATTAATTAAAACCTATACGTTTCTTTCATTAATTAAAACCTATACGTTTCTTTCATAAATTAAAACCTATACGTTTCTTTCATAAATTAAAACCTATACGTTTCTTTCATAAATTAAAACCTATACGTTTCAACCTATACGTTTCAGATTTATATTACCATTTCACAAATTTAACTAAACTTCCAGTTCATTTAATTAATTTAACATCTTTAGTTAAAACTCAAACTTCACATTTCAAGTCAAGTTATATTTAAAATTTCATTTTCAATAGTCATTTATTCAACCACTTAATTTATAGAAAATCAATAATTCTTTAATAAATCACTTAAATTCAAATATAAATCAATTTATCATATTTACCATTTTCCAAATAAAATTAAGGTCCATTTTATTCATGTAACTTAAATATCATTTTTAGTCAAAACTCCAAATTTCAAACATAAGTTATATTTCAAAAATCCAGTTAATCCATTCATAAATTACATTTTTAACACATAGAAAAATCATAATTTATTTATTTTAAAACCTTTCAAAATCTATTTAAATCAAATTTCATAATTTTATATTTCTAAAATACTTAAAATATTCAAAGCACTTTATAGAATAACCACGGGTCTGTATATAGTTTTCTAACCTAGGTCAAGTGATACGGATATGTATCATTTCAATCCGCAGTTTTAAAAGGTAAAAATCCGGGTTCTATCATTTCAAACCCGCAATCCCAAGTTTAAATAAATAAATAAAATAACTCAGGCTTATCATTTCAGCCCATAACATTTTTTCTAACAGGGAACTTGCAGTGTGATCATTTACAGAAATAATATAAACAAAGTCAATATCACAATATACAGTCATGTATCAGATGTCATGTGAAAATTAACAGTTTTAACATGGTAATAACATGGTAATAACACAGCATAGCATATCATATGATCATCATTATCTTGCATAAACATTTTACATTACTAAACACTTGTCATCAATCCACTTTTCATAAGTATATATGTCAGAGTGAGAAAGACTCACTTTTTTCAAAGCTAGAGACCAAAACAACATACAAGCACGACTCCAAAGGCACGACAAGCACAATTGCACGACTTTTGATTTGAGTTGAAAGATAGCCAAGATATGATTTTGTATCAACAACCCAAAACAAAACAAACCAGACAATATATAAACATTCAACATAAAATAACATTGAAACAATTTTGAAATACAAAGCGAAATGAACAAGATAGATTGGACCTTGCTTCAACCACTTCAATGCTTGGCCTAAGGGACACTTATGCTTGGCTATGATGATGCTTTGGCTCAGGTATGATATCATATAGGTCAGGTTTAACATCATATAGGCAAGGCAACAAGTGGAGATGAAGGGAATGAGGCAACAATGGTCAAAAACATTGTTTTTAGGCATGTAGGTTGCAATTTGAAGGGTTTGGCCACCATAGATGGCTCGGCCATGGTCATGGTTGGTGGAGTAGATGGTGTTGGAGGCATGGAAGAGATGTAGGAGTTTGTGTCTGCGGCTATGGAGAAGAGGCCGATCCAAACTTAGAAGAGAAACAAGGCAAAATTGCATAGAAAAGTAAGAAAAGTAGAAAGAAGAGAGGGATTTACCTAATTTTTTTTTCTTCAAGGTGGAGGCCATAATTTTTAGGGTTTTGGGGCTTTAAAAATTCGTGAATGACAAGAGGAAGTCGGCTGCAAAGGATGGGGAAAGGAATGGCTAAGATGAATTGATGTATTAATGACAGAAGAAACTGCAAAAGAAACGGATAAAACGTTTTTTCCGTTTCTTAGCACTTAACCCTTTCAAATTTCTCATATATATTTATATACATCCAAATAACTGAAAATAATTAAAATCTCAGTTAAAATTCAAAAATATAACAGATAAACAAATATTAAAAATTAAATATTAATTAGATATGATTAAATAAGAAAAATAGCACAGAAAAATGAAAACTAGACTTAAGAATTAGAAATAACTTCAATACACTTTGGAAAAATTTACTTAAATTTAAATACATACAAAATGTATAAAATAAAGTAAAACACAGCAAATAAAAGTGAGTGCATACAATAAATAAATAAATTTTAATTATATATAATTAAAATAAGAAAATGGCTTAAAATTGTAGACTGGGCTTTAAAATTAGAAATAAATCCAAATGAACTTTAGAAAATCTTCATGGACTTGTAAAATATTTATAACAAATAAAATAACAAAAAAAAATAAAAATGCATTCACAAAAAAAAATTATTAAATATAATTTTTATGAAGAAAATGGTAGAAAATTAGAAAACAGCCTTTAAAAATAGGAAATAAATATAGTAAAATTTTGGAAAAATTCTATTATCATTTAAAAATATTTAAAATTCAAAATATACATAATAAAACATATTATCACACATTAAAATAAAATATAACCAAGAAGAAGTAATTTATACAATTTAAAATAGTCATTGTTAAATAACCCTACATACGCACAATATTGTAAAGGGTATAACTTTCACAATTTACATCCAAATTCAACGAAACGAAAAGTGGTGTTCTTATAATTTTATGTACTTTCATAATAAAAGAAAAAATTTAAAATTTTAAACTTTTAAAATTTTAAGTTGAAAGTCACAGTTTGACTATTTTGACCAAAATCAGCATTTCAGGCAAATATTCACCTTACAAAATTTTGGAATTATAACTCATATAAATCAAGATTATATTTAAATAATAAATTTAATCATTTCAAATAAGTAAAATAAGTTTTTAAATCAAAATCTTACATTAAAAATAATTAAAATATACAATAAAATAATTACAAAATACAGGGTTGTTACAGCGGATGACCCTGTATACCGTGATATTTCACCTCGAAGTGGAATTGGTATTTTTATATTGTACTAAAATCTGTAGATGCAGGGAAATAGGTTGGAGGGATCCAACTGGATTCCTCAAATTTAGATTGTTTTAATATTCTGTTATCTGATTTATTTAATAATCTGAGATAGATTATATTAGTAATTGAAAATATTTGATGTTATGGTTTTGACCAAATATATTTTGGGTATATTGAGATATCAAAAATATAAAGATTGAATTTAAAAAAAAGGGAAATAAAAGGGAGAATTTTTAAGTAAAATGGTTATAGAGAATTTGGATAAATTAAAGAATGAATTGGAAAGGGATAAAAGTTGATTTTTTAAATTCTAATAAATAAATTCCGAGTATGGCAAATGATATTTTTGAATAAATGGGAATAAATGAAATTTCTTGAACTTAAGTAATATTATATAAAGGAATAAGAGATTTATTTTTCAATTTAGGATTTAAATGGTTTAGGAAAAATTAAAGAAGAATTTTGAAATAAATATGAAATTGGTAGTTTCAATTTAAATAAGATTTTAAATCTTAATAAAGAAGTTAAATCTGAAATTAATGGGTTTTAAAATAGAATTGAGTAAGTAAAGGAATGTATTTTAAAATGGAGTAAAATTTTGGAAATCGATTTGGAAATTTATTTAATGTTTGAAACTGTGTATTAAAAAGGAAGATGAGACTG
Organism: Allium cepa; assembly: GCA_030765085.1. NCBI lineage: Eukaryota > Viridiplantae > Streptophyta > Magnoliopsida > Asparagales > Amaryllidaceae > Allium > Allium cepa. Next base: position 452,159,798 of record CM060931.1, read on the forward strand.
TAGAATTTATAAACTTGGTTTATAAAGTGAAATAAGATATCAGCGGATATTTGGAAGTATAAATTCACGATGGGAATTTATAAAGGAATGGGTAATTTTTTAAAAATAAATAGTGGTTTATTTTCAAAAGGTGTGAAAGAAATGTATATTTCCCTGAAAAGCCAAGTACGTTTTCAAAGCAGATTTTTAAGTGTAAGTTAAAAAGTCTTAAAGTTGTTTAAATGAATGTTTTTAAGAAATTGTTATTTAAGTTGTTAAATTTTAAAGGTAATCATTTATTAAATTAGTTATAGTAGTAATTATTTTAAAAGTTAATTGGTATTATGTTTTAGAAAGATAATTATTAATACTTATATTTTATAAAGTAGTTTTATTTTAAAGATAGTTTGGTTAAAGTTTTATTTGAAAACTTGTTTAGAATTTCGTTACTCTTATTTTAAAATTTAGTATGGCTTAACTTTTATTTGAAAAATTAGTTATATATTTTATAAAGTAGTTTTAATTTCAATGTTTTAAAGTATATTTTAGAATAAAGTGATTTAAATTATTTTAAAATCTAAAGTATTTAGACTTGGTGTTTTTCAGTGGAAATGAACAATATTTGGAATTTAACCCGCGAAAGGAATTGAATTGGAAACTATTTCAAAAAGGTTGAAATGTAGAAAGATATCGTGCAAGGTATTTTGAATAATAAATAATTTGGAAAATTATTAATGCTTGATGGTTTTTTGTGAATGTTATATGATAGTTAAATAAACGCTTATCAATATTGGCCAACGCGCTGATCGTTTCGCAGAGACCGGCAATGGAATTTATTTTCCCAAAGACCACTTCGATCCGGTTTGAACCTTTTCGTAAGGAAGACAAGAGCTTGGAGTCGAAGATGGAGCAGTGAAGTGCAAGGGCTAATCACTACTAATCCTGAGGGTGATTCCAAAATGGATGTAGTAGGAGTAGTGCCTTCGGTTCCGTTCGAACCCGGAACGGACTTGTATGGACGAATGCTTTCAGAATATCGTCAGGAGGACGGTGACCATTCTAAGTGAGTGTGTGCTAAAAAGGTAATGCATAGCCTCGAGCCTCATCAACCGGGAATGGCTAAAATTGGGTAGGTGCACACAAGGTTAAGTGGCTAGCGACTAATTAGGGTAAGGTCACCCTTGTCTAGATGTCCCTTTATTTCGGCTGTGTGGGCGGTTGCTGATCCCAACCATTGAGTGAACTTATTAGGACTATCTAGTAAGGGGTAGTTCCGGTCCTGTGTAGCAGGGGTCAAGGTGGATCCTCGGTACGGTGATCTAGGCCACGTACTGTGACGGGTAGTACCTTAGTAGCCCTGCCATGGATGGAAATCCATTCTCCCTACGTGCCTTTACAGTTTTGTTTGTAGAACCCACTTTGTGGCTAGTGGCTGGAATTTAATAATGTAACAATTTCGGCTATTTGAATAAGTATTTGTATACAGACACTACTATAATATCATAGGATTTTATAAGAAATGTTTTGGTTATCGTAAGGAAAAAACCCGGCATATTTATTTGTGGCGTGGTCTTACGAGATGTCTTTGATTTCAAATGATTTTGAAACTTTAATAATCTAACTGAGTGTGTTTTCTCACGCTGGTTTTCCAGACTGACTCGGGAGTTATTAACTATAATGTTCGGGTCAGACCGAGTATTATATAATATAGATTCTGGATAGATTGCTATGGAGCTCAGGGGATGTGCTGGATAGCAAGACGTATCACATGTATCTGCCTTATTTCTGCTATGTATGGTTAGCTGTATATGCAGCTTTGGGAAGGACAGGTTATTAGAACTATCCTGAATAATGATGTTGATTTCTGTTGTATTATGATGTAATGTATAAAAGAGATATACTTCTTTTTATATGAAGATCAGTCATTTATGTATTATATATCGTTTCGCTGCGTTGTGAGATTCTGATTTTGTTTTCTATTTCTTCTTCTACCTTCTTATTTAACCCTAATTGTGACGACCCGTCCTTCTACCACCAGAAAGACGTATCATCATTAAGAAAGAAAGGGGTGAGAAAATAGAAAAGAAAGAAGAAGAAAGAACAACAACATCAGAATCTCACAGCGGAATGGAACAAAATATAATATATCACTTAAACAATACATAGTTTGTACATATATCAGAGTTATACAATATCAATACATGTGACAATCATACATCACATACTAGGCAGTTATAAACTCCTGTCTAGTTAATACAACTCAATACAATATGACTTAGAGATACTAACACAGCGGAACTATATATATCTACAACGCTGAAGCCTCCTGCTCCATTGCTCCTCCAGAATTCGTCAACTCTAACCTGAATCTCTTGACTACCCGTAAAAATTTGGGTACCCGAGAGTTTATGAAAAACAAAAATAAACACCAGGTCAGACATGGGTCTGGTATGAGTAAACGGTTTAAAGTTGCTTAACTTTGAAAACATTTGAAAATAAAGGTATCACGTAAGACTCCCCACAAATAAATACGGGTAAGTTTTTACCTTACACTAACCAAAACATTTTATAGGAAATCCAGTGATATTATAATAGTGTCTAGGGTTTTCAAGTAAATAAAAAATAGCCGAAATTGTTACATCTATTAAATTCCAGCTACTAGCCACAAAAGTGGGTAATACAAATCAAAACCGTAGGGTCTCGTAGGGAAAATGGATTTCCAACAATGGCAGGGCTACTGGGGTACCGCCCGTCACAGTACGGGGCCTAGATCACCGTACCGAGGATTACTCCCTTCATCCCCTGCAATACAAGGTCGGAACCATTCCTTATTGAACAGTCCCGAACAAGATAAACCCTGCGGTTGTAGCTAGCAACCGCCCACTAAGCCGAAATATAAAAAGGGACATCTAGACAGGGGAAATATCTTGTCCTGCTTGGGCATGACCCACCTAACCTTGCTACATCTCCCCTGTTTTAGCCATTCCCGGTTGATGAGGCTTGAGGTTACGATTACCTTTATTGAACATTATTCTTAGAATGCTCATCATCCGCCTGACGATGTGTTGAAAGCATTCAATCCATACAAGTTCGTTCCGGGTTCGAACGAAACCGAAGGAATTATCTTGTTACACTCGTTTTGGAATCACCCTCAGAGTTAACGACGATAACCCTTGCATTCTGAAACCACCATCTCGATCATCGTTTCAGGATTTACGACCTAACGTTTAAATTGGATCGATGTGGTTTTCGGAGAATCAAATTTGATTCTTCCGATCCCGGTCTCATCAGATCCAAACGCCATTTTAAGGGCCAAGTTGTCTATTTAACTTAACAGTTCAATTTAATATCAGAACTAACATAGCATTTATCACAGATAAAACATATACAAGCATCATAGAGATAACGAAACATAGAGCATCACAGAATATCACTACATAAATATCACAATCAGATATTCAACATAACAACCCATAAGCAGTCATCTTAGGTATTATTTGTAATTAATTAAATTTAGAATTAATTACCTGAGTGTTAATCATTTAACTCTATTTACTTAACCATAAGTTAACAATCAATTACTTATTTCACTCCGGATTGTTTAATTAATGATTTCTTAATTAATCATTTAGTCATAATTACGTACTTATTTTATTCCAAACTATCAATTACCTAATTATTTCTTAACTTGGTTATTTACTTTAATTAACCATTTGATTTAAAATCTTAATTATTAATCAACTTAATTACCATTTATTAACTGCTGATTACTTCCTTAGTCCTTTATTTATTCTTAATTTAAACTACTCGATTAATTAACTATTAATCATTCATAAATTAACTTACGTAGTTAATTACAATTACATTTATTTCTTATAATACACTACTCATTATCATCACAAAGTAATTACCCTTAATTACATCTGAACCCAATCAATAACTATTGATTATTCACATAACTAACATACGAGTCTTCTTGAATTTTGATATCAGTTATATTACTACTGAGACACTATTTGTTAATTTACTTAATTCGTTACTTAATATTAACAAGATTTTAAAAACATAATTAAGCTTAAACAAAAGTAATTAGTTAATTTAAATAATTAATCACGAGTTAAAACTGATGGTAAGTCTTAACTAAGCTAATTACACTTGAATTAAGTTTAAACTTAAACTATGAATAGTATTTATTTTCATTGTGATTCCATACTGAAACCTATATTTATCAACAAATTTTATAAAAACTTGTACTCAAACATAAAAGCCCGAGATCCCCTGATACCACACGCGTAATCCTTTGAGCAACTCACCCAATCCACCGAGACCCCACTCAGGTACGCGACTACCACCTTCTTCCCTCATTTAAATTTTACAGCAAGTTCAATTATACTTAAGTAACATCAGTGAATATCGCATCCAAACTCACACAAAACAAAACCCGAAGCATCTAGCCAAAATTCTCGAGTATAACTCGAGACAGCGCCCTCCCCTGCAAACAATGATACGCCGCCAATCTGTACACGTGTACAACGCCACTCGTGGCTCCGGCAAGCTTCCATGACTTCGAGCAAATCCCAAATAGCACGAATACGAGGAAAACAAAGTCACAGCACCAATCAAGATTCGCATTCGAAAAACGACAGTTCGAACATAAGAAAACAATCAACCTCACGGCAAGCAAACGCCTCGCCACCAAAACGCAGACCACCGGAGATGATGCAAACTCGTCTACACCATGTCAACGTCCCTAGCAACCTTCCCACTAAGCCATGAATCACTCGATCATAGGTACGAGTCGAATTTCCAATTTTATTGACATGAACATAAACCTGCAGTAAAACCCTATACTGACCTCATACCCCAAATCTATGAAATGGAAAAATCATTCAATATTTTTCTTAAGATCACAGATCTTTGTACTAACTTCAGATTAAATTTTAGCATTTTATATTGAGTAGATTTCGAGAATTTTGATAAAGTTCAATTCTGGTTCAACATCAAACTGCTCTTGATGTATTGATCTAAAAATTCCCATTCAACCTTTAAAAATCATATCTTTTGATAATGATTCATGATATAAACTTGAATTGGTAATTTATGACATTAAAAATTTATCAAAGCACAAGTAAAATATCTGTTAAACTAGTTACAGAGGTATATTTATTATACTTAGTTTAATTAACTAGTTAAGAATCTTTAATCCTATTGTTAAAGTAAAATACTTACAGATTAACACTATTTGATGAGCCTAATTTATATTTAGATCAAAAGCATGTACTGTACAACAGAGTAACATACAGCAGAGCAGAGATGAAATGAATATTTGCAAACACAGAACCATATCATCATGAAACACATACTACCCTATATTCTATGAAATACCATACTGCTTTTTTAAAAAAAACAAGTTGCAAATTTATATGTTTACTCACCCAAAGGCAAATTTGAACAGTAAGTGAAGACACTACAGTTGAAAGTTCCCTGAAACTCCTTTACTGTCTTCTGTTTCCTTTCTCTTTGTTTGATTTTCTGTTTTAAATTAACATATATTTGCAAAGCAACTAGATGTGTTTTCAGGTTTGATTTTAGGCTTAGTTTTAGTGTTTTTAAATGAACTGATGATATGTTGGATATATATATATAGAGCTATTATGCAGTAGGCTTTAACTGGACAGTTGTATGTGTTTGTATTTCCATTTTCTTCTTATTGGCTAAGTAAAAATCTGCAGTATGAAATGATATATGGATTTCGGCTGCATGTACTTGTTGAGTAATAAGTTATACTAATTAATGCTTTGGTTCTTAATTATGACAACATGTAATAAATGTTTTACTGATACTTATTTTGTTTTGTACAAAGATATTTCTTTTATTTCGGCTAGCATATCCTATAAGACACGGCTTTGATTTTTAAAACCTGTTTTTCTCATGCCTATAAGCTGTATAACAGCATATATATGTTTAGTACAGAAATGTGTTACAGGTTATCTCTATAGCTTATGCATTTAACATGTCTACATGATATTCAACAATGTAAAAGGCTTTGGTTAAAAGGTTTATGTTATACAAATGAGTTTTATAGGTTATTATCTTGACTAAATTAATTTTATTCTACTTGTACTTCAGATTTCCAGGTATTAGATTCATAATATTTCATATGTAAAGTTTATATTCCTAGTTATAACTTATATTCGTATATTTATATTGTTAGTTGTATTTTATATTTTAAAATTTTTGGTTTATACTAATGTTTATAATTATGATTCATACTTGTTTTTCCATGTTATGTTTAATATAAATTTCATCATCTTAAAAACTAACATTGTATCCATATAAATTATCAAATAATAAAATGTTAAATCTTTGATTTGATTTTATTGAATAAAACCGATTTTGTTTTAAATGGTTTGGAAGTATTAAATTTTTAAATTTCTCAAATCAACTTTCTTTTATAAAACATATAACTGTTATATATCCAAAATCTCATCAAGTTAAACATTGACAAGCTTATATTTAATTTAAATTAGATTAAATATTTATTAAAATATGCTATCAAAATTCCGGGTCGTTACATTCCTCCCCTCTTAAAAGAATTTCGTCCCCGAAATTTAAACAACAGTTAATTCAAAAGTTTTTATATTAATCATCCGAACATACATGTCATTTATATATTAACAACAAATAAACAGTCTATTCTAACAAACAACACTAGCTATCCGAACACAAGTTCGGATAAGTTTCCCTAAAACTATCGAGAGTTTATCTCTCGATGATCAATAATCCAAACTGGATTCCTGACCACAATTAAATTCGACTCAACTTCAAATTTCCTGAATTACTGATTGAACAACCAATGATGAATCATAAACAAATTTCCTGAGATATATGGGATACACAATAAATTCCGGATATCCATTCTGTCAATTTAATTCTGAAATCTACAATATTAACTCTTTCCAAATTTTATTGACCTCTTTTCAGAATTTCAATTCTTATTAAATCAAGCCTGTACGATGTACATATATCATTCGTACGCAGTATCAAATCCGATCGCTCGCTCGATCACACAATTTCACTTCCGAACTAGTATTGTCCACCCGACTTCCTAGTACGGACTCAGATCTGGTTTCTCGATCAGACCTGTCATTCTCCTTGCACAGTCACAACTATGATAGAGAATTTCCAGAATCATTCAAAATCCAAATCCATGGTTCGTCGTGGAAACTCGAGTGAAAAATCCCAACTCGGATCGATATAACTATCTCGAAATTCTGTGCTCGAATCTGGATCTAATTGCTACGTGAATAAAATCATATACGTACATCCTACGTATTTATATTCATTGATTATCAACCATATCAATTTTCTTTTATTCACATTATTCTGATTCTATCCACTTGGAATAATTTTTTTTTTCTTCAATATCAAATTTTACTTAAGAGTTTCACCATCCATTTCTTTAAGTTTTGATATAAGCATTATATATTCCCTTATATTATTACTCTACCACTATAGCCTTTATATCCTCTTATATTCACTTATTTTCAATTTGAATTTCTACTTCAGGTGAATTCAAATTTTCTTCAACTCTGAATATTAAATTTTATTGACTATCTTTCATTCATAACTGATTTCTATCATTATTTTAAATTAATTTCATTCATTAGTTTATTTTAAATTTTCAATTTGAAATTGTTTTGTTGCTAAATTTTTTTTTTTTTAGTTTTCAAATTCTGAAAAGCTTTGACATATTCTCCATTGCATATTTTCATAAGCACATATGTAAGGTTCCAATCCTCAACACAATTAATTTCAATCAATTCTCAAACCATTCCCTTTTAATTAAAAGGAATTTACAACTTACTTGCTTATATAATCCATTTAAGCAATACAAACTCATATTCAAAATCATCCTATTTTGCTTCCAATATTACATAGAATTTATCTAATTCTCATTTACTTCAAACAACCCATTTCCATATGCAATTTAACAATATCATTGTGAATAAATAATCACTTAAGCTTTATAACAAATTTTAAATTGATTTCAACTCAACTTAAACTTGAGTCCATCTCAATTAATTTATTCACAATCCTTTTGTTGCATTTTTTTTATTTCAAAAGTTTGATTCCAAACCATTTTATTAAATTTGACAACCCATATTTTAAATTAATCATCTCAAATTAATCATCTCACAATTTATTTAAGTCATTAACTGTTTCACTTAATAACTTAAGTTTATTCTATTTCACCAATTCCCATTTAAATCTTTGATTTGATTTTCTTTTAATCAAAGCCCAACTATTTACTGATTAATTTATTCTTTTATCCATCCTTAAATTGTTAATTTACATTAACAATTCATTATTGAATTTATAGTAAAGTCATTCAATTTATGCTTGAATTAGATTTGTTTACAACTCACACCATTTCTGTTTAAATCCAATTCACTACTTACTTTGATTTTACATTTACTTATTTATTTAAGAATTTTTATTTCATTCAAATTTTATCTATACTTGACTGAATTCATTTAAATTCTATTTTATTCTAACTCAACTACAGTTAAATTTAGCTACTTACAAACCTTTAAATTTATTTCTTAATATATGAGCTCAAAACGTATTTATTTACCTTAAGGTTTATATTACTCATTTGGATTATTTCATCTTATAATCACAATTCCAGAATATATATATAACACTTAGCATCTTAAGGTATAAATTCCCACCTCATGATTACAATCATTTTACCTTCAAATTTTATAGCCAATTAAGTTCATTTTGAACTTCAATTCCATTTAACGTGTCTCAGGTTAACCTCTAATATGTTTCTTATTTTCATTTCCTTAAGTTAAATTTTAATCTCCTGGATTAAAATTCCCAATTTCATCTTATAATTATCAACTTTACTTTATAAATTCAACAGTTAATTCATTCAAACCTTTCACATTATTTAAATAGAATTTTTCTTAAAATTAAATTGCCCGGTTTCCATTTCCAAAACTAATTTGAAATGATAACTACACATACCTACTTGGTATATCAACTCAAATTTTCAACTTTCAAACACTTATTTTCACCAAAACAAATTTTCTTCTTTTGAAAATTTTGAAACAACTAGCATACCCAACAACCCCAAACAATATCATAACCAACAATATTTTCCAAAACAAGATTCCATTATTTTTCTTTCCTTCAAATCTTTGGAAAAACATTTCAAACATTCCCAAGATTTTAAATTTCCAAATCCTTTGTTTAAATTCATTTAAACACCTTCAAATTCCCGGGACTTAAATTCTGTTTAATCAAATTTTAGTTATATTCCTTTTTTATTTAAAATCATTCTTAAATAATTTTATTTGGTTATAAACCACTCACATTTAAATTTTTATTTGATTGTATTATGAACAATTAAACATCCAAGTATATATAGTTATTTCAGAAAAATATTTCTTTTATATCAAAATATAAATTTGGGTAAAATTATTTCATTTACCCTACTTTAAAAATCAATATTGTGTCGAATTGCTCTATTCAAGTGTTTAGAAACCCCTTCGATACAGCTTTCGAGGCTGTGCCGACGAAGGTTCATATACCACTCAATAAATCAATCAACGCAATATAAAACCATTTTATATTCACTAACAAATACGCGCTCATATCTATTAATACACTCAAACTCATTTTAGAGTTCTACTGACTCTATTTTATGAGTAATTCCTACCAGAGCCAAGGTTATCACCAACCTCTGCTCTGATACCAACTGTGATGACCCGTCCTTCTACACCAGAAAGACGTATCATCATTAAGAAAGAAAGGGATGAGAAAATAGAAAAGAAAGAAGAAGAAAGAACAACAACATCAGAATCTCACAGCGGAATGGAACAAAATATAATATATCACTTAAACAATACATAGTTTGTACATATATCAGAGTTATACAATATCAATACATGTGACAATCATACATCACATACTAGGCAGTTATAAACTCCTGTCTAGTTAATACAACTCAATACAATATGACTCAGAGATACTAACACAGCGGAACTATATATATCTACAACACTGAAGCCTCCTGCTCCATTGCTCCTCCAGAATTCGTCAACTCTAACCTGAATCTCTTGACTACCCGTAAAAATTTGGGTACCCGAGAGTTTATGAAAAACAAAAATAAACTCCGGGTCAGACATGGGTCTGGTATGAGTAAACGGTTTAAAGTTGCTTAACTTTGAAAACATTTGAAAATAAAGGTATCACGTAAGACTCCCCACAAATAAATATGGGTAAGTTTTTACCTTACGCTAACCAAAACATTTTATAGGAAATCCAGTGATATTATAATAGTGTCTAGGGTTTTCAAGTAAATAGAAAATAGCCGAAATTGTTACATCTATTAAATTCCAGCTACTAGCCACAAAAGTGGGTAATACAAATCAAAACCGTAGGGTCTCGTAGGGAAAATGGATTTCCAACAATGGCAGGGCTACTGGGGTACCGCCCGTCACAGTACGGGGCCTAGATCACCGTACCGAGGATTACTCCCTTCATCCCCTGCAACACAAGGTCGGAACCATTCCTTACTGAACAGTCCCGAACAAGATAAACCCTGCGGTTGTAGCTAGCAACCGCCCACTAAGCCGAAATATAAAAAGGGACATCTAGACAGGGGAAATATCTTGTCCTGCTTGGGCATGACCCACCTAACCTTGCTGCATCTCCCCTGTTTTAGCCATTCCCGGTTGATGAGGCTTGAGGTTACGATTACCTTTATTGAACATTATTCTTAGAATGCTCATCGTCCGCCTGACGATGTGTCGAAAGCATTCAATCCATACAAGTTCGTTCCGGGTTCGAACGAAACCGAAGGCATTATCTTGTTACACTCGTTTTGGAATCACCCTCAGAGTTAACGACGATAACCCTTGCATTCTGAAACCACCATCTCGATCATCGTTTCAGGATTTACGACCTAACGTTTAAATTGGATCGATGTGGTTTTCGGAGAATCAAATTTGATTCTTCCGATCCCGGTCTCATCAGATCCAAACGCCATTTTAAGGGCCAAGTTGTCTATTTAACTTAACAGTTCAATTTAATATCAGAACTAACATAGCATTTATCACAGATAAAACATATACAAGCATCATAGAGATAACGAAACATAGAGCATCACAGAATATCACTACATAAATATCACAATCAGATATTCAACATAACAACCCATAAGCAGTCATCTTAGGTCTTATTTGTAATTAATTGAATTTAGAATTAATTACCTGAGAGTTAATCATTTAACTCTATTTACTTAACCATAAGTTAACAATCAATTACTTATTTCACTCCGGATTGTTTAATTAATGATTTCTTAATTAATCATTTAGTCATAATTACATACTTATTTTATTCCAAACTATCAATTACTTAATTATTTCTTAACTTGGTTATTTACTTTAATTAACTATTTGATTTAAAATCTTAATTATTAATCAACTTAATTACCATTTATTAACTGCTGATTACTTCCTTAGTCCTTTATTTATTCTTAATTTAAACTACTCGATTAATTAACTATTAATCATTCATAAATTAACTTACGTAGTTAATTACAATTACATTTATTTCTTATAATACACTACTCATTATCATCACAAAGTAATTACCCTTAATTACATCTGAACCCAATCAATAACTATTGATTATTCACATAACTAACATACCAGTCTTCTTGAATTTTGATATCAGTTATATTACTACTGAGACAATATTTGTTAATTTACTTAATTTGTTACTTAATATTAACAAGATTTTAAAAACATAATTAAGCTTAAACAAAAGTAATTAGTTAATTTAAATAATTAATCACGAGTTAAAACTGATGGTAAGTCTTAACTAAGCTAATTACACTTGAATTAAGTTTAAGCTTAAACTATGAATAGTATTTATTTTCATTGTGATTCCATACTGAAACCTATATTTATCAACAAATTTTATAAAAACTTGTACTCAAACATAAAAGCCCGAGATCCCCTAATACCACACGCGTAATCCTTCGAGCGACTCACCCAATCCACCGAGACCCCACTCAGGTACGCGACTACCACCTTCTTCCCTCATTTAAATTTTACAGCAAGTTCAATTATACTTAAGTAACATCAGTGAATATCGCACCCAAACTCACACGAAACAAAACCCGAAGCATCTAGCCAAAATTCTCGAGTATAACTCGAGACAGCGCCCTCCCCTGCAAACAATGATACGCCGCCAATCTGTACACGTATTCAACGCCACTCGTGGCTCCGGCAAGCTTCCATGACTTCGAGCAAATCCCAAATAGCACGAATACGAGGAAAACAAAGTCACAGCACCAATCAAGATTCGCATTCGAAAAACGACAGTTCGAACGTAAGAAAACAATCAACCTCACGGCAAGCAAACGCCTCGCCACCAAAACGCAAACCACCGGAGATGATGCAAACTCGTCTACACCATGTCAACGTCCCTAGCAACCTTCCCACTAAGCCACGAATCACTCGATCATAGGTACGAGTCGAATTTCCAATTTTATTGACATGAACATAAACCTGCAGTAAAACCCTATACTGACCTCATACCCCAAATCTATGAAATGGAAATCATTCAATATTTTTCTTAAGATCACAGATCTTTGTACTAACTTCAGATTAAATTTTAGCATTTTATATTGAGTAGATTTCGAGAATTTTGATAAAGTTCAATTCTGGTTCAACATCAAACTGCTCTTGATGTATTGATCTAAAAATTCCCATTCAACCTTTAAAAATCATATCTTTTGATAATGATTCATGATATAAACTTGAATTGGTAATTTATGACATTAAAAATTTATCAAAGCACAAGTAAAATATCTGTTAAACGAGTTACAGAGGTATATTTATTATACTTAGTTTAATTAACTAGTTAAGAATCTTTAATCCTATTGTTAAAGTAAAATACTTATAGATTAACACTATTTGATGAGCCTAATTTATATTTAGATCAAAAGCATGTACTGTACAACAGAGTAACATACAGTAGAGCAGAGATGAAATGAATATTTGCAAACACAGAACCATATCATCATGAAACACATACTACCCTATATTCTATGAAATACCATACTGCTTTTTAAAAAAAAAAACAAGTTGCAAATTTATATGTTTACTCACCGAAAGGCAAATTTGAACAGTAAGTGAAGACACTACAGTTGAAAGTTCCCTGAAACTCCTTTCCTGTCTTCTGTTTCCTTTCTCTTTGTTTGATTTTCTGTTTTAAATTAACATATATTTGCAAAGCAACTAGATGTATTTTCAGGTTTGATTTTAGGCTTAGTGTTAGTGTTTTTAAATGAACTGATGATATGTTGGATATATATATAGAGAGAGCTATTATGCAGTAGGCTTTAACTGGACAGCTGTATGTGTTTGTATTTCCATTTTCTTCTTATTGGCTAAGTAAAAATCTGTAGTATGAAATGATATATGGATTTCGGCTGCATGTACTTGTTGAGTAATAAGTTATACTAATTAATGCTTTGGTTCTTAATTATGACAACATGTAATAAATGTTTTACTGATACTTATTTTGTTTTGTACAAAGATATTTCTTTTATTTCGGCTAGCATATCCTATAAGACACGACTTTGATTTTTATTATATTTCAAGTGAAAACCTGTTTTTCTCATGCCTATAAGCTGTATAACAGCATATATATGTTTAGTACAGAAATGTGTTACAGGTTATCTCTATAGCTTATGCATTTAACATGTCTACATGATATTCAACAATGTAAAAGGCTTTGGTTAAAAGGTTTACGTTATACAAATGAGTTTTATAGGTTATTATCTTGACTAAATTAATTTTATTCTTCTTGTACTTCAGATTTCCAGGTATTAGATTCATAATATTTCATATGTAAAGTTTATATTCCTAGTTATAACTTATATTCGTATATTTATATTGTTAGTTATATTTTATATTTTAAAATTTTTGGTTTATACTAATGTTTATAATTATGATTCATACTTGTTTTTCCATGTTATGTTTAATATAAATTTCATCATCTTAAAAACTTACATTGTATCCATTTAAATTATCAAATAATAAAATGTTAAATATTTGATTTGATTTTATTCAATAAAACCGATTTTGTTTTAAATGGTTTTGAAGTATTAAATTTTTAAATTTCTCAAATCAACTTTCTTTTATAAAACATATAACTGTTATATATCCAAAATCTCATCAAGTTAAACATTGACAAGCTTATATTTAATTTAAATTAGATTAAATATTTATTAAAACATGCTGTCAAAATTCCGGGTCGTTACACTAATGGTTTGGTTTTTCGGCATTCGATTGTTTGGAATTTGATATAGTGGACGTATTGATGTCGATTTTCGGGAATCGAAAAATCTGGTCGTTACAGTATGGTTGGAGGAAATGCGAGAGTAGGAGTTCAGGAAGCTCCGGTGGTCAACAACTATACTAATTTAAGTAGAGATTATGCTAGTCTTGGAGGAAAGCTATTTATTGAAACTGATGATGCTATTGAGGTGAACAGCTGGTTGCTACATTATGAGAAGATCTTTGCAGACTTGGGGCTCAATGATGAGCAGAAGAGGAGGCCTGCTTTTTGCTACATTGTGAGAGGATCTTTGCAGACTTTGGGCTCAATGATGAGCAGAAGAGGAGGCTTGCTTCAAGACAGCTTCAGGGAGCAGCTTTATTCTGGTGGAATAGTGTAACGGATGGAGTGGATGAAGAGGCAATGACGTGGGTTGAGTTTAGGAGAAGGCTCCAAGAGAGGTTCATGTCTGTGATGGTGCAGTCTGTTATGCTAAAAAAGTTTGCCGAGTTGGAGCAGAGGGAAATGTCTGTTTTATAGTATTACAGAAAGTTTGAGGAGTTGGCTAGGTATGGGTATGCTATAGTGGATATTGTGATAAAGAGGAAAGAGAAGTTTATCAGGGGTTGAAGCCTGAGTTTGCAAGGGCTACATTGCCTCATATCAGAGATCCATGTGATGTGGTAGTAGAGATGGCTTTAAGACATGAGGAGATGTTCGATGCTATGGAAAAGAATAAGACAAAGGAGGTCCGGGTTGGGCAGGGTCAAAAGAGAAAGTTCTTTCATAAGAAGGGTGCTCAGAAAGGTGGAGCAGTAAAGGAAAAAAAAGTCTGAGGTTGTTTGTTTCAAGTGCGATAAGAAGGGTCATTTAGCGAATGAGTGTCGTACTGGAAAGGTGAAGGAAGTGATCAGGAAGAAGAATATCAGATGCTTCAACCACAATCAGATTGGTCATTATAAGAATCAATGCAAAGAACCTGCTAAGGATGCGAAGGGCAAGTGTATGCATTGGAGCCTGCTGCACCAGGACCAATAGCTTAGGATAAAGGGAAGGCAGTGTTGGGAGGTACGCTTCAGATCCATGATATGTTTTGTTAGCTTTCTTTTTTGAAATTGGTACATAACATTCTCTTATATCTCGTTGTTTCGTAGACAAGCTTAACCTAGAACCCACACACTTAGTTACTTCCATAAGAGTTGCAAATCTAATGGGAGATGCGACACTTGGGATGAAGTATGACCACCTAGAGTTTGATTTGTTAGGTCATACCTTTGTTTTCAGTTTGCATGCATTTAACTTTGTAGGGTTCAAAATTATTTTAGGAATGGACTTGTTAAGTAAGTATGATTCTAGGACATTTTGCCATGATAGGAAAATATCACTTAGACATCCTGACTATAATGATCGGATTGTCTATACCATAGAAAACCCTAGTTGTGGGATGAATGCTTTGTTGGGTGTTGTGGAGGTAGAAAACGAGTTGAATCGAGTTTTCGTGGTTAGAGAATTCACAGATGTGTTTGAGCTTGTAGTAAGATTGCCACCAAAATGAGCCATTGAATTTCAGATAAATTTGCTGCTTGGAGCAGAACTAGTGAGTAGGCCACCAAACAGGATGACACCTATAGAGATGAGAGAGCTAAAGGTGCAGTTGGTAGATTTGGAAGGTAAGAATTTTATTAGACCTAGTAGTTCAATTTGGAGAGCAGCCGCAGTGTATGCTAAGACGCCGGATGGATCATTATGGTTATGTATCGATTATCGTAAATTGAATGAGAAGACAATAAAGAATCGATATCCTTTACCTAGAATTGACGATTTGTTCAATCAGTTGAGTGGAGCCAAGGTATTTTCTCAGTTGGACTTAGCAATAGGTTTTCATCAGCTTAGAGTAGCAGAGGATAGTATTCTTTTGACGATGTTTAGAACTAGATATGGATCATACGAATGGTTAGTTATGTCGTTTAAACTAACTAATGCGCCAGCATTCGTTGTGGATTTGATGAACCGAGTTTTCCGAGAGCACTTGGATAGGTTCGTATTGGTTTTATAGACGATATCTTGAAATACTCTAGAGATGAGGAGTAGGAAGTCATCTTATAGTTCTACTTGAAACACTGAGGCAGCATTAGCTGAAGGTGAAGTTTTCGAAGTGCCATTTCTGGAAGAAGGAAGTGAAGTTTCTTGGTCATGTAGTCTCAGAGAAAGGATTGTCTGTAGATCCGACTAAGATTGAAGCGGTGAATAATTGGAAGAGACCTGAGACAATTGTTGGATCACAGGTTTTGATTGCTGACATGAAACAACAATTCACGAATCTACGACTATGGCAACATCCGAACTCAACGACTCAAAGTATGGTTCATATAGTTGTTATTTTAACAAGAGTCATCAAATATGTATATAGAGTCTAGTTTAGTGCTTTGTTAAAATCTTTCCTCAAGAATCATCATTCACATTCAAATAAACTTACATATTTTTAATCAAAATCAAGTTTTTAAAAAAAAGGCATGGAGCGGGGTTTGAACCTGGGTCACTAGCTTATAAGGCAAGTGTACTAACCAAATGAGCTATGGTGATTTTTGTTTATCAATAGAATTCAGTCGACTGAACAAGCTCATTCAGTTGACGGAATCTGTGCATTTTAACATATACGTGCATGTTTTTGAATTCAATCGACTGAATTCTGCAACCGTCGTTTTTTATGAAAAGACGTCTCTTTTCTGAATAGTTGTCTCCCTCCCCAAGGGTTGCAACCATTGCTATTCGTAGAGATCTCTTCACCAGCAGTTGAAACTTCTTAACTACTCTATATATGCATGAATTTCAAGATCAAATCACTTCACTAACTTCCTTAAACTTGAATCATATTTTATAAATTAACTACTCTCTTGAATTCATACATTTATTGCTTACAATCACAATTCTATATTTCTGAAAGCAATTTGAAACTTCCTAATCTTCATATATACACAACTACACACATTATACTTGAGGAAAAGATTATAGGAATGGTGTACTACAAGTGACAAATCTGTGTTATTAGAACACACAAGGTCAAGACAATCTATTTTGTATTTGTTGAAGTCCTGTTCTGATGCTCAGGCATACGAAGTCCTCTTTGGCTGCTGAGGCGAAATCCTGTTCCGTTGCTCAGGTCCCTGTTCGACTGCTCAGGGGTTGTATAGACCTGTTCCTCTGGGTTATGTGAGGCTTGTTGTTTTAGTGAAATTCCAAAAGGAGTCTGGGACTGGACGTAGGACGAAACTCCGAACCAGTATAAAAATCTTTAGTGTCATTTTTATTATACTGCTTTTATATTCCGCAATATTTACTGTATAGTTATCACCACTACACTCTATATTATCATATATCCATATTACACGATCCATATCATACTTTCATTTGGTATCAGAGCCTGGAATTCTATCGATCATCACAACATCATAAAATAATGACCAGAAAATGATCCAGTCGAAATATAACAAGCAAAATCCCTATCAAAGCCACAAGTGAGGACTACAAAAAGGTACTTACTGATTTACAAATTTCAGTAAAAGATAATAATGAATTAGTTAGTATAAGAAATAAGATTTCAAAGCTTAATTTTATTATTTTAGAAAAGATGAAATCTATTGAACTTGAAAATAAGAAATTAGATTTAGAAAATCAACAGGGTGTTTTGAAAAATAATTTTTATGCTCTTAAAGATTTTCTAGATGAAAAAAATACCATGTCTGAAAAAAAAAATTTCAAAAGAAATTACGGATTTGAAAATACGAAATGATTTATTACAATCATCTTTAGATAATTCAGAATCTCGAATTTTTCTTCTCGAAAATGAGAACTGTAAGTTAAAAAAGAGAATTCTGAATGAAACAAGAAAATTGATATTTTGAAAAACAATAATAGTTCTTTTGAAAATAATAATTGTGACTTTAAAGCTAAATTTGGTAAACTTAACACTGTAGTCACAAAATTTAATAAAAGTCAAAACGATTTAAACATGATTTTATCCAGTTCTAGACCTTTACATGATAAAAATGGTTTATTATATAATAAAACTGATCGTAGAAATAGCACTAGATACGCTTTCTTGTATGTTAAATATGTTAATGCTAGTACTAGATTACGAGTAAAGTCTAAATCCAATTTTTATAGAAATTCAAATACTGCTATGACCAATAATGTTTATAATTTCTTTAGAAGTACAAAATCATTGACGGGAAATACGAATAAAAATTATCTAAGTATTTGGGTTCCTGTAAATTGGAAAAATAGAGAAAAATACATTGATGATTATTTGATACGGTAGTTAATAATGAAAATTATATTTATAAAGGTTCAACCACAATCAAACGAATATGGTTTCCTAAATATTAGGAAATTATAAGAACCTTGGGTATCACATGCTTTAAATGTTAATTTTTTTTTGTTTTATATTGTTATTTTGTTAATACTTATGTGGAATATAATTTATGTCATCGTATAAACTCTCCTTTTTGTCAATGACAAAGGGGGAGAAAGGTATTACTCTAACACTATTTACAGGAATATTTAGCATAGATCCAGGGGGGGAATCTATAGCACAATTACAGGAATATATTCAGGGGAGAGATAAGTCAACAAAGCTTATCGAAGATTCATCCATAGCTAATAAAGTTGTCATCATCAAAAAGGGGGAGAAAGTATGGTTCATATAGTTATATATTTTAACAAGAGTCATCAAATATGTATATAGAGTCTAGTTTAGTGCTTTAAATCTTTCCTCAAGAATCATCATTCACATTCAAATAAACTTGCATATTTTTAATCAAAATCAAGTTTTTAGAAAATACATGGAGCAGGGTTCGAACCCGCGTCACTAGTTTAGAAGGCAAGTGCACTAACCAAATGAGCTATGGTGATTTTTGTTTACCAACAGAATTCAATCGACTGAACAAGATCATTCAGTCGACTGATTCTTAGCATTTTAACATATACTGCATGTTTTTAAATTCAGTCGACTAAATGATCAAAGCCAGCCCACTGAATCCTGCAACTGTCGCTTTTTTTATGAAAAGACGCATCTTTATTGAATTGTTGTCTTCCTCTTTAGGGGCTGCAACCATTGCTATTCGTAGAGATCTCTTCACCAGCAGTTGCAACTTCTTAACTACTATATATATGAATAAATTTCAGGATCAAATCACTTCATTTACTTGCTTATACTTGAATCATATTTTCTGAATTAACTACTCTTTTGAATTCATATATTTATCGCTTACAATCACAATTATATTTCTGAAAGCAATTTGAAACTTCCTAATCTTCATATACACAAAACTACACACATCATACTTGAGGATAAGATTATAGGAAGGGTGTACTACAAGTGATAAATCCTTGTTATTAAAACACACAAGGTCAAGACAATCTATTTTGTATTTGTTGAAGTCATGTTCTGCTGCTTAGGCGTGTGAAGTCCTCTTCGGCTGTTGAGGCAAACTCATGTTTCGCTGCTTAGGTCCCTATTCGGCTGCTCAGGGGTTGTGTAGACCTATTCCTCTGGGTTAAGTGAGGGTTGTTGTTTTAGTAAAATTCCAGAAAGGGTCTAGAACTAGACGTAGGATGAAGCTCCGAACCAATATAAAAATCTCTGGTGTTATTTTTATTATACTGCTTTTATATTCCGCACTATTTAATGTATAGCTATCTATCATCACTGCACTCTGTATTATCATATATCCATATTACACGATCCATAGCATACTTTCTACAATGAATGAGATAAAGAGTTTTCTTGAATTGGCTGGATATTATAGGAGGTTTATTAAGGATTTTTCACGGATAGCAGCACTGATGACCAAGCTAATGCGGAAGGATGTGAAGTTTGTATAGACCGATATGGGTGAGGAAAAATTCTAGAGCTTGAAAAATTTATTAACCCATGCACATGTGTTAGTTGTTCCGAAAAGGAATCGGGATTTTGTATTTTATACAGATACGTGTGGAACTAGATTAGGAGCTATGTTAATGCAAAAAGGTAAAGTGATTATCTATGTTTCTCGATAGCTTAGACCGCATGAGGTTTGATATTCAATGCATGATTTGGAATTAGCTGCAATGATATTTGCATTGAAGTTATGGAGACATTACCTTTTGGGAGAGCGATTTGAGTTATATACGAATTATAAGTCGTTGAAGTATTTGTTCTCTCAGAAGAAGTTAAACATGAGACAGCAGAGATGGTTAGATTTTATGGCTGCTTATGATTTTAGAATTGAGTACACACCAGGGAAAGGTAATAAGGTTGCAGATGCGCTTAGCAAAAAGCATCAGAATGTAATGTTAACTATGATAGCGGAGTGGAAAGATTTGGAAGCATTGTTGACTTGTAGAGTTCAGTGGAGGTCTGAGGCCGGATCTAGTGAAAGAACTAATGTGTTATCTTGATTAGAAGCTCAACCATATAAGATTTAAAGGGTTGCTTCTAAATAGGAGGAGGATCCAATGTTGGCTGAACGGATCAAGAAGTTGAAGGATGGAATGGAGAGCGATGACTTGAAGGATTTTAGTCTTTACCAGAATGGGTGGTTGAGAAAGAAAGGAAGGTTGTTTGTTCCAAATGTTGGAGACATTAGGAAGAAATTTTTGGAGAAATGCCATCGTTCGAAGTTCACTATTTATCGAGGAGGAATTAAGATGTGTCAAGGCATAAAGAGAAGTTTCTTCTGGGAAGATATGAAGAGGGATGTTGGCTTATGGGTGAGGCGGTATTTGAATAGTCAATAGGTAAAGGCTGATATTAGAAGCCAAGCGGGTTGCTACAGCCATTAGATATTCTGGTATGGAAGTGGGTTTCTATTTTTATGGATTTTATTGACGAGTTGCCAAGATCTAGTAGTGGAAATGAAAGTATATGGGTCATAGTGGACAGATTGATCAAAAGTGTCCATTTCATTCCAGTTAAGTCAACTAGGTCGACACCTGGTTTGGCTAAGTTATTTATGAAGAATGTGGTTAGACTGCATGGAATTCCTAGTAGTATAGTAAGTGATAAAAATTCCTTGTTAACTAGTGAGTTCTGAAAGAGTCAACGGGAGATTATAGGAACCAAGCTCAAGATGAGTAACGCTTACCATCTATAGACCAATGGGCAAATGGAAAAAGTTAACAAAATCTTGGAAGATTTTTTAATAGCTTGTGTGTTATATTTTGGAGGATCATGGAAAGGCCATATACACTTAGTCGAGTTTTCGTATAACAATAGTTATCAAACTAGTATGGGATGACAGCGTTTGAAGCTTTGTATGAAAGGCCATGCAAATCATCGGTTTGTTGGTTAGATACCGGGGATAGGTTGGTTCTTGGGATTGAGTTGATTCGAGTTAGGACGAAGGAGGTTAGTCTAGGAAAAAGTGTTATGCGGATAGAAGACGGAAGACTTAGAGTTCTCTGTTGGAGATCATGTTTTTGTTAAGGTATCACCGATTAAGGGTGTGATTCGATTCGCAAAATCAAGAAAGTTGGCACCGAGATTCATTGGACCTTTTCCTATTATAGAGAGAATCAGGAAAATCGGATATAAAGTAGAGTTACCAAATAGTTCCATGGTTCTCATCTAATGAAGTGTGTTAGAGACCCGTAGACTACTATCACACCGACAATGTTAGAGGATTTAGTAGTAGAATCGGATTTGACAATAATTAGAAAGCCGATTCATATAGTTGTAAGAGATGAGAAGTGACTAAGGAACAAGAAAATTAGATTAGTTAAAGTCCAGCAGAGCGACGGTGAGAGAGACTTTACTTGGGAGACTAGGAGTAGGATTAGAGATGCTTATCCTGATTTGTTTGATGGAATGTTTTAACTTTTTGACTGATTTGTTAAGTACCTTATCAAAATTTCGAGGACAAAATTCTTTAAGGAGAGGAGATTGTAACACCCCATATTTTAGTAACATTATTTAGGACCTTTAATTAGTTAAATTTAAAAAAATAATGTAAGTTGATTAATGGATTGAGATTTGTGATCAAATAAGGGGTAGTCGTGCCAAAACAATGAATTAAAGAATAAAAATGAAGTGTTAGGTTAAATAGATAAGGGGCAATATAGGAAAATCGTTATTCTTATACCCTAAACACTTAGCCATACAATCCACACCTTCATTCATACATTCAAAAACGAAAATATAAGCTAAGGCCGACCACCATTAATAAGCTTATGAGAAGATAAAAGTTAGGATTTCAAGAGGAGGAATAATCACTTAATCAAGAACAAATCTCACATCTTTAATCATAAAGCTAAAGTGAATAATCACTACATCTCATTTTTCTTAAGTGTTTTCAGTTTTAAGATTGAATATGATTTATCTTGCATGATTATGCCATGTTTTTGAATGGTTAAATGTTTATAAGTGCTTGTTGATGATTTATGCTTCTTTATGATATGTTTTAATGTGAAAACCCAATTTAATGACGTCCAAATGCCTTGCGAATTTAGATATAGATCAAAAATGATATTTTAGAGACGGATTTCAATTTTCATAATTTTCTGAGTTAATGTGGATTTTATATTAATTTTCTAATGTAGAACATGATTATTTGGGTTTTAAATTATTTACGGCTAAATAATTAATATTTTGGGTCTAAAATTAATATATATTAGAAAATATATTTAAAATGTTTTTTTTGGAATTTTTGTAGAATTTTCCTAGGTGTTTTCATGAATATATTAAATTATTTAAGGTATAGGACTTAAATGATTTATATATTTATAAAAGGAGAGGGGGTATTTTGTAAATGATTTAAATTGTTTGGTTTGAAATATTGCCAGTGCATTTAGAAAAGAAAATTATCAACCAATAAGATTTTGACAAACAATGTAGGTTAGTTAAAAAGATTACATAAAATGGTTAAAAATCAGTTTTACATGCAAATAGCATATTTCGCCATTTTCAGCACCTTGCTTCCGTCTTAGGTGGCTTTCGACTTAGTTCCGTCACATCCATCACCATTGAAATGTGCATGGCATCAAAGACTTGGTGCATGGAGAATTGGAAAGAAGGCGAAAGGTATGAGGTCGAAACCAGGGGTTCTGAAGGGGTCAAAGTGCTACTTTGTTTTAAATGAAAATGTGTCTACTTTGCTTACGACAGTATGGCTTTCGACTTAGTTTTCTTTTGACTAGATCAATGGTTTTAAGAGGTTGCACTTTTTTTAAGTATATGCTTTCGACTAGGTCAAAGCCCTTAGCTGTCGTTTTTCTACCTTTCGACGCCAATGGTTTCGAAGGGTACAATTTGGTTTTAAAACTTGGCCACTTCTCCACTGCCTTTGGAAGATTGGTTTCTACACCATCACTTATTTACTTAGGAATTGCTTTCGAAAGGAATGCTTTCGACTTAAATGCTTTATGTCCCTTCTGCTATATTGAAGGTAGAACCCAAATGATTTCGAAAGAGATGATTTTTAATGGCTTCGAAAGGACATTTCCACAAGTTTTTAATTGAACCCAAATGCTTTCGAAAGGTTTGTTGTTTACAAAGGTTTTGATGCTTTCGAAATGTTTTAAATGAAGAATTCAAAGAGGTGGTTCCCCAACGGTTTCAAAAGGTTTGAAAGGAATGGTTTTCCAATGTTTCGAAAGGAGGTTTAAAGTGTTTTAAAGATAGTATGTCTAAGGTTCTATAGCTTTCGAAGGAAAGGTTTTTCAAGTGTTTTCGAAAGGAAGATTGGATGGTTTCGAAAGGAATGTTTTGGCTTTCAGCCTAGGTTATAAAGAAGGGTTTTACCTGGTTTCGAAAGGGGTACTTTCAATGGATTCGAAAGGGATACTTTCAGAGCTTTAAATGTTTTCATCAACAAAGATTGGTGTAAAGTATATATCAAACATGGAAAGGTGATTTTGAGTAAAGCATAGAAGTATATGTATTCCTTGTATAAGTTTGGTTTAAAGGTTTTTAATAAATTTGAGATGAAAACATTTTCAAGGAAAATTTTGGGAAGATTACCCTGAGTAAAATGACTTAGATATTGAATACTAAATGGGACTAGTATAGGTCGCACCCTATACATTAGCTATTAGCCTCAGCTAATTTAGTACAAAATTCTAGTGTGTAGGGCTTTGTCATAGGTAGGACTAAATTATGATTACACACAAAAGGGAATATTTATTTGTATACAGATAGGTTATTGGTGAGCCCACAAAACCATTAGGATCAGGTGACCCTGGGAGATGTTATGTTAGGGACAGACCGTCCAAAAGTGGAGTATTTAACGTATAGTTAAGCACATACAGTCTAAAAGAGGAGTTTCTAACAGGTGTTAGATTATTTTGGTTATATTGTCCAGTAGGCCCAAGTCAGCCAAACGAAATTACATTGTTCGAACAGATAGTCATTTGTTACTTGATATGCATGTTTACATAATAATGCTTTACTGTTTAACCAGATTTTTTATAGGATAAAAGTTCGCAAAGATATGTTTTAAAAGGATATTAGTGAGGAGAAACCCATTCCCATAAGCGCACGGTCTCACTTAATATCAAATAACCGAGATGTATAGTATTATTCACACCAGGCTTTCTTTTTGACTTAGAGTTTACGTTTTTCCCTTAAACTCTCGGGTGCTCGAAATTGATTTGAGTATGCTAAGGGTTGAGGTTTACAGGTTTTAGTAGGTTGACGAATAAAGCTACCAAAGACGAGCAAAAGGCTGACGGGTAGCTATTTAGGAATTATTGTTTTACTTTGTCTGTTCCCTTGTATTGTATTGAGTCGGTATTGACTATATAGTACTCTGGTCAACCAAGAGGGCATCATTATATGTCGTTCTTGGCATATTTATGTAGCAATTATATTTTATCTAAACTTAGGAAATGATTATGGGATTATGTGATTTGAATGTGAAACATATGTTTTGAAATGTAGTTGGTAAAATGTTGTTTTTGAAATCTATGATTTTGCTTCATATTCAAGTGTTTCTAATATTATGTGTACCATTAACATTACCATATTTGGTCACTAGAATTTAATACTATTGATGACTACAGCATCTGTAGCGCTTAGCTTTGCTCCTCCAGGTAGAGGATGTTACATACATACTTCTCTCAAGCTTTGCATAAGGCTATCTAATCCCTTATCCAAACTTGGCTTGCCCTATTTTGCCTATTTGGGTTAACAAATAAATTTGTTAATAATATCAAGACTAGGTTCTTCAAAGTTCCTTTGGGATAGGGGCGTATTGAGAGAATGTACTTGAAAAGTGTTTGAAAAGAAAATGGTTCTTCGAAAAGGTGTTCAAAATATTTCTCCAAAAAGATTTCAAAATGGGTTTCCAAAATGTGTATTTATATACATATATATGTACAAATAAAATTTTTCAAAAAGTATTTCGAAAATTTGATATAGTGTAGTCTCTCCCTTATTCGCGCCTCTGCTATCTCTTATTCTTGCCAATATTATCTATGAAAACTTGCTAATAAAATTCTTAGGATTCACAAATAAAAGATGAGCATTCCCATAAGTTCAGGATTAGGCAACGCGGCCGAGATTCCGAGCATGAATGTCCTGATTTTGTTCCATCGGTATCTTTAAGCAAGGGGACAAGATGACTCAATCCCATTAGAGGACCCATAGAGGGAGCAAGAGCTACGGTTCTTGCTTGCCCACCTGCAGTAGATTTTGCTAAGTTATGTAAGGATTTTGCTAGCCTTAGAGGAAAAACTATATGCGGGGACCAAGTCACATATAGATTCGAGGGCTTGGATACATACTTGTGAGAGTTTTTTGGGTTAATGGGTCTTGCTGATGAGATGACGAGATAGTAGACTACCTGGCAGTAACAGGATAAGGCTCTTAATTGGTGGGAGGTAGTTGAGGTAGAGGCTGAGGGAAAAGAGGTCACTTAGGGAGAGTTTCAGAGATTCTTTGAGATGTAGTTTCTTTCGAGGGCCGAGGAAGGAGTACAGTTAGAGAAATTTATTCACTTAAAGTAGTAAGACTTGTTGGTAAAGGTATACGTCAACCAATTTAATGAGCTGGCAAGATTTGGGATGGGACTGATCAATACTCCATATGAGAAGGCTTTGAAGTTTGCAAAGGAGCTGAACCAACATCTTCAAGGTTCAGCTTTGAGTCATATTCCCATGGGTGCTACATATGAGGGTTTAGTAGAGATGGATTCGCTGAATACCATCTCTACCGAAGAAGACTGGAGAAAAACACATCAGCAGAATCAACATAAGGAAGGATTTGGACCCAAGGGTAAACTTAAGAAACATGATATGCATTGTAGGAAGTGTGGAAAAAAGGGACATATCGCAAAGTAGTGCAGAACAGAGTGTTCGAAAGTCAAGTGCTATAATTGCAATTAGTTTGGGCATATGAAGAGAAAGTGTCCAGTACCTCCAAAGATATTCACCCAAATCGTTACGACACATGCACTGGATGTAGTACCTAGCTCGAGTGCACCACCAGTTGCTGACAAGGTAAAGAAGGCCATGATCAAAGGTGTGTTAACTTTATCTAGTTTATTTATCCCCACTTTATTTGACATAGAGACATCACACTCTTTTATATCTAGTAGACTTGTGGATTAGTTACACCAAGATACTAGCATGGTTACGGACCTTATAGTTGTGTCAAACCCTATAGGTGGATCGGCCCATTTGTTTATGATATGTAGGGTTTTGAAATTATTTATTTCGAGGGTCGAGTTCAATTGTGATGCTTTTGTCTTAGGATTTTCTTGATTTGGGTTGATATTGGCATGGATTGGTAATGATGTATCGGCTATATTAGATTGTGATAGGAAGTTTGTTAGATTGAGCATATGTAGTGGACATGTCTTGGAGATTTATTGCCATCCCTGAGGATCAGTTATGTTGAGCTAATATATTCTTTAGACCTATCGCATGACGAGCCGGCTTCAATGCCCGTAGTTAGAGATTTCCCAGATGTCTTTTCCAAGGTTATCGATCTGCCACCCCAAGAGATATCAAGTTCCAAATTTATCTTGAGAACGCCAAACCTAATGCCTTACCCTTAAGGCATATGGCTCCAAAGGAGAGACATGAGTTGAATAAGCAAGTAAATGAGTTAGAAGGTCTTCATTAGGAGGAGCATTTCAGAGTAAGGGCACTAGCTATCTTTGTTACCAAGGTGGATGGTTCATTGAGAATTTACTTTGACTATAGGAAGTTGAATAAATCGACAAAGAAGAATTGGTATCCACTGCCCTGAATAGACGATGTCTTTGATTAGTTGGTTGGAGAGACGGTGTTCTTACAGCGTGAATTGACTACTGGACTCCACCAGTTGCATGTAGCTAAGGATAGTATCCAGAAAATCGACTTCCATAAACCCGATGGACTTTATGAGTGGTTAGTCATGCCCTTCGAAAAGAGATCAATGCACCTGCTTACTTTATTGATCTGATAAGCCAAGTTTCAGAGGGTTTATTAACAAGTTCATCGTGGTACTTATAAATGATATTTTGGTCTATTTGAAGAGCGAGGAGGACATGTGTTGCATTTAGAAGAAGTGATCAATACCCTATGTGAGCATAACTTAGGGCAATGTTTTCGAAGTGCTAATTTTCGCAAGAGGAGGTATGCTTTTTGGGACACGTTGTCTCAGAAAGTGGGCTAGTAGTTAATCCAGTAAAGTTGCAGCAGTTTAGGATTGGCATGTGCCAAAGAATGCCATGGAAGTAAGGAGTTTTCTTGGTTTGGTTGGCTACTATCGCAAGTTCATTAAGGACATCGTGAAGATCTCTGCCCTTCTGACCCTCCTCACCAAGAAGAATCTAGTTTTCTCATAGAACATGAAGTATGAAGATGATTTTGTTAAGCCGAAGGAGGCAATGACAAATGCACCAATTTTTTTATTTTCTGATGATGCGAAGACATTTACAACATACACTGACGCATGTAGTATAGGGTTGAGCGTAGACTTGATACAAGAAGGAAGGTTGGTGAGCTATGCTGGTTGACAGTTTAATGTTCACGAGAGAAACTACCGTACCTATTACCTTGAGTTGGTGGCCATTATCTTTGCACCAAAGTCATGGAGGCATTATCTTTTAGGAGAGCGGTTTGAGATTTTTATGTAATACAGGTCACTAAAATTTTTGTTCCCCTAGAAAGATTTGAATTTAAGGCAGCAGATGTGGATAGAATTTTTAGCATCGTACGATTTCAATATCTCATAAACCCCAGGCAAGGGCATTATAGTGGTTGACGCCTTAAGTAGACAACATGCAGTATTGAGTCCTTTGTTTTTGGAGTAGAGGCATTTGGAGTTCATTTCTACTTTTGATTTCCAACCATCTCAAATATTATCCTAGGGATTATTAGCAGCTTTGGATGTACATCCTACACTTATGGAGCATACTGTGTCCAGTCAGAAGTAAGATAAGGAACTAGTAGATATTTTTGAGAAGCTTGATAGAGGGGAGCAATTAAATCATTTGAGGCATTATGCCATTGACTCAAAGGGATTTCTATATAGAGATGGTAGGTTGTGTGTTCCCCTCATTATGGAGTTGATAGACCTAGTATTAGTAGAGTCTCATCGTTTGAGAATGACTATTCATCCTGGCGAAGATAACATATACATAATATGAGGAGACTCGTTCATTGGCTAGGTATAAAGAAGCATATGGTGGAGTATATGGATCGATGTATCACTTATAAGAGGGTAGCACGATGTCACAAAGTGAATCAGACAACAGTGATCACACGATGTAAGGTAGATTTTCTATTATCCTACTTTTTCACACAACATGTAAAAAATCATCTGCTGTCTGAGAGCCTCTGAAATCTTTCAACTATTGTTTGAATAGCTCGTGAAATCTTTATGAAAATGCTTGTCATTCAGGCAACATTTTATCCATCGTCTGAATTAAGTTATCATCTTTTTAGTTTCGGCTCCATCTTTTCCCTCTCAATTATTTTATGGCCGACTTTTATTTTTGTTTCCCTCTTTATATTTTTGGTCCCCTTTTTATTTTTGTTCAGTCCATAACTCGAAACAATGCAAATGCTCGTCTCCTTCTCGTCCTAAACCCTACCTTGTGTTTTCCCCAAGGTGTCTATTAGAAATTAAGTAGTCAGATGCTTACACACGTAAACTTGCGACACCCCGCTATCGGCTAACCTAACTCTACGCTTAAAACTCTGCCACAATTTAGCCACAAAGTTGTGAATTCTCGAACTATACCATCGTAGATCGTCCCCTAGTCACACGACTAAAAAATACAATCGTTTAAAAGAAAAAATACAATAAAAGCTATTTTAAAACATAAACCCTAATTCAATATAATTAAGCCCAATACTCTATATAATAACCGGCCAAAATAATAACTCCCCTTTTACCTTTTGTCTCTAACCGGCCTGACTTCATTGTTCTTCGATGGCAGCTCGTTCGTTTCCACTTTAAACAAAAATTAGGGCCTTTTGAAATTGAAGCACCGCTTCAATTGATTGTTCGATTATATAGTCTTGCATGCTCGCTCTGTCGAATGACTGTCTCTTCGATTTTGCACATGGCTGCTCCAATTTGATCGAGTTTGATTTTTGCTTCTGTGTGTAATTTATGCTTTTCTGCTTTACTATTTAGCTTGCTTGAACTCAATCTTGATTCGAGTTGGATGATTATTCTTTGTTGCTTGAACTCGAATACCTTTGTAGCCGATGATATTAATCGTTTATATAGGGTTCGAACCCTTAGATTTTCGTTCGTCTGATAATTTTCTCAGCCATTTGATTTTGATCGAATGTTGTGATTAATCACTCACTTGTTCAAATTTATATATTTTGTTTACTTGATTTTCACGGCTTTGAATTGCTTGTGATTGATTCCTTGGCCACCATGGTTTCGACTTGATAATGTAAATAAAATTTGGCCACTTCTTAAATCTAGACAACTTTGATTTGAACTGCAGTTGACTTTGTGCATTTATTTCTCTGTTGACATCAGCCTTGACTTTTAAATTTGATATTGATTTTGTTAATTTGTGTTTCTCATATTATCTACTGTGAGAAAACAATGACTTTGGCATTTTTGAAATTTTCTCTACGACTTTGACTCTGATATTGAACTGACTTGGTTAGTTTGAAACTATTGCCTGCGAAGAAATGTTCGAAATTGCAGATATATATATATATATATATATATATCTTGTTTGCATTGTCCATGGTTTTATATGTGTACATCAGTGTCATCTCTATGATCTTGTCTGGTCTATATGCATTGTTGTCAAATATGTGAACTTGTTGTTCACTGGTTTTTGAGACAGTTCCTGCAGTTTGACCATTTGTATATGCTGCCTTGACTGGTTCCTGACCATAGGTGCTATGCTCTGGTCGTTTTTCGAACATGCTTGTTACATTACTGTATTCATGATTGAAGTTGTGTAGAGCTGATGTGACTCTATTATATGTATTTCTTTGACTCATTTCTGGTTTGTTTGTGTTGTATACATGTTACTTCAAGCTAGTACATATGAACTCTTTTTATCCATACCGTATATGTCAGTGGTCTTTATGGATTTACTGGTTGTGTTCATGGAGTCTGCTTTAAACTTGCTTTTGAAGTCTCTGTTAAACTTGGTTCATGCCATGCTTTGCTTACTTTGATATCGAGTTACACTGCTTGCATATCCAAATAATACTTGCTGTGTCACCATATATGTATATCCATGTTTACTTGAGGCTTGCACTTGAATGTGCAGCCTGGTCGACACTTGTATTTTATTGCACTGTGTTTGACTTAGTCTTGTAGCAACTGTACTGGTGCAATTTTGACAATTAGTTCATTTTGTTTAGGGCTTTATTTTCCAGTTCTGGTTATGGCCATTGCATTTTTGAGACTGTGTTGCTTGATTGCTTTGATCAAGCATTTTCACTTGTACTTGACTTGTGCTTTGTATTGCACATGAGTTGAATCTAGCTTATAGCTCGGGTTTGACCTTGTGTTGATATAGTGACTTAATATTATTTCACTTATGTTGAACCCAGCTTTTGATTTGGGTTTGACCTTGTGCTCACCTGTCCCTGTAGATTTATCAAGCGTATATCGGTGTGCACGGCCTTGTGGCATGTACAGTGATACACTATGCATGTCACAAGCTGTTTATCTATGACGAATTAAAAATTAAATGATGACGACCAACCCAAATAACTGAGGCAAATAATATTTTCAAAATTACATTTTATTTTACACTGCAAAAATATTTCATTTTCAATTTTACCGCCTCAGTGTATATTTTTGCAGATAGCTCAGATGCTGGATTCAATCTGGAATGGAGTTGAAGATAAATACGAGTGAATGAGTGATATGTAGTGAGGTGCTAATGTAAATGAAAATTGTGATGTAGTCAAATTTGTATTGTTTGAAAATTGTGTACATAGTGAGAGCTCAAATTTGTACTATTCAAAATTGAAACAAATATTTATTTGAATAAAATATCTGTTCGAATTTAAATTGTATGTTATTTATTTTATTCAGCAAATATTTATTTAATCTGTGAAAATAAAATATACATTAACAAATACATTTAAATAAATATATATGTTTATTATCAGCATACAAAAATCATATACTTTCATATTCAACAATCTCCCCCTTTTGATGATAATAAACATATATTAAAGATTTTGAATTTATTAAATGTATTTGATTATTCAATTTGCTTTCTATTTGAATGTTCCCTCTCTACACAAAGCTCCCCCTTCATATATGGATGAGAATAAATAAAAATATGCAAATGAACTTAGATGCATATAGAAAATATAAAATAAAATATTTGAATTTTATTTGCCAAAATCTTAACCTTTTTCTCCCCCTTTTGTTATCAGCAAAAGAGTTACAGTGTTAGAAAAATAGAGATAAAGTGATAGACATTAATACAAATTAATTCCCAATCGAGTATAAATATTAAATTTCAATAAAAAAATCAAACAAAAGTCATAAATACTTTGTGTGACGCATATTTCACTATAGAATGATAGGGATGATGTCATCATATAAAACCATACAGTTGCGTCTATTTATGGTATGTTTATTTCAGGAATTTGAACATCTACTAACCATGCATAACCGTTAGGACTTTTAAATGAGATTAGTAGTATTCCAAATTTTTATTAAAAAATGAATTCAATTATCTTCTAACCATGCATAACCGTGAGGACTTTTAAATGGGATTAGAATCAACTTGTCTATTTAAACAATCAATTTTGATATGTAATCCATACATGCATAATCATGAGGACTTTTAAATGAGCATGGAAGCATATATTCAAAAATTCCAAGTAATTCACTCATGCATAACCGTGAGGACTTTAAATTAGAGTTAAAACTTTGGATGTTTTTATTACTAAAAATATAATAAAATGAAAGCGCATAATTTCCTGTTTAAAATACCACATATTGACATGCTATATTGGATTATAAGGAGTGATGGTCAATAGAAATATGATAGAAACAGAAATGATCATGGAATATTTACCAAAAAAAGTTTTTATAACTCTTGTTTAAATTTCTAAAGAAATTTGCTAATTATATTGTCTCAAGTTATAATATATGATTAATATCAACACTCGTCACTTTTTCAGTAACTATTTATCTTTTAGATAATCAGTAGGGAGTCAGATTAGTCAATGTAGTCATTTAAGATCAAATTCAAAATAATTATAAAATCAATTTTTGTAAGATGACTAATCTGAAACAAGGTCAACAAAAATGAT
Organism: Allium cepa; assembly: GCA_030765085.1. Classification (NCBI taxonomy): domain Eukaryota; kingdom Viridiplantae; phylum Streptophyta; class Magnoliopsida; order Asparagales; family Amaryllidaceae; genus Allium; species Allium cepa. Next base: position 452,192,879 of record CM060931.1, read on the forward strand.
TTTCTGAAAGGGGTTTTAGAAAAATGTCCACTATTTGAAAATTATTTCAAGTGAAAAATATAGAGATATTTTCTTTGAGAAACGATGCAGCTACTGAATATCTCAACATAAATCATATTCCAATAGTAATTTTGCTATCAACTAGATTACCAGTGTAATCTGCATCTGAATTTCTCTTAGACTCAAGATCATCATTGGTGGGAAGTCATAGACCAAACTGTGATGTGTGCAAAAATTCCTTGAAATCCTTTTTACAACTTTTAAATGAAATTCTTTTTTATTTTAATTGAAGCCGTGCCCATAAAAAAAATCGTGAATATAGAGTCAGCCGTATAATAACCAAATGTATTATCATCAATCAATAATACACCATCATTAATCCAAACAAACTGAATTCAAAGTCTTTAAAAATACTTATTGTATTCTTGGCATAAAAATATAATTGACCAACAATTTTGAAAAAGTCAGAATCAATATCATCATTCATTTTATTATCACATAACTGGCTGATTCTAAATTAGATTATGGTGCAGATTATCACATTTAATATCTCATTCAAGATGAATATACCGTTAACTCTTTTACCTTTACAATAATATTTCATTGTTGTCCATTGTGATTATGCCACCTTTGTACTAGGCTAAGGAACTCTGATTTGTCACCCATTGTGTGTCTGCAACAGCTAGAATCCAGAGAACACTGTTGTTGTTTCTTAGCCTGCCACCACACCTACACAATAAAAGATTTTTGTGACCTATTTTTTTTAGGTCCATAGTTGTTAGTGGCAACAGATTTTGAAAAAATCGAACCATTTTTCTCATCTATTCTATCGCACCTGTTTTCAATAATATTCTAACATTTAACATTAATAGATTTTAAATAAAATTTCATTTTTAGTTTTCTAATCAAAAAATCTACTCCATCAAAAACAGGAGGAATAATACTGGACTGACCCTCAGTAAAACTATTATTAAAAGAAGCCATTTTAAAATTCAAATTTATAAAACAAAAATTGGTCGTTGAAAAGTCAAATTTTTTAAAAACGAAAATGGCTTTTGTTCCTAACTCTGATACCACTTGTAGGATCGATTTCACCCTAGAGGGTGTGAGTAGGGTGATACTATTAATTATAAAAAAAATTACGAAAGTACATAAAATAATTGCAACATAGATTTATCAGAATTATAACAGCACAGATAATAGCAGAATAATAAAAGAAAAAATAGAACACACAGATTTATCCAGCTTCGGCAAAACCCTAACGACATGCTACCCCCAAGGTTTCTACTAGAAATTAAGTAGTCAGACGCTTACATGTGTAAACTTGCGACACCGGCTATCGACTAACCTAACTCTATGCTCAAAACCCTGCCACAACTCAACCACTGAGTTGCAAATTCTCTAACTACACCACCGTAGTTCATCCTCTAGTCACACGGCTAGAAAATACAATCATTTAAAAGAGAAAATACAATAAAAGCTATTTAAAACAAATAGCCTAATTTAATATAATTAAGCCCAATACTCTTTAAAATAACCGACTTAAAATAATAACTCCCTTTTTCCTTTTGTCTCTAACCGGCCTGACTTCTTTGTTCTTCGACGGCTTCTCATTCGTTTCCTCTTTAAACAAAAATTAGGGCTTTTCAAAATTGAAGCGCCCTTCAATTGATCGTTCGATTATATACTCTTGCATGCTTGCTCTATCGAATGACCATCTCTTCGATTTTTCACATGGCTGCTCTAATTTGATCGAGTTCGATTTTTGCTTCGGTATGTAATTTATGCTTTTTTTGCTTTACTGTTTAGCTTGCTCGAACTTAATCTTGATTCAAGTTGGATGATTATTCTTTGTTGCTTGAACTCAAATACCTTTGTAGCCGATGATGTTAATCGTTTATATAGGGTTCGAACCCCTTGGTTTTCGTTCATCTGATAATTTCCTCAATCATTTGATTTTGATCGAATGTTGTGATTGATCAATGACTTATTCAAATTTATATATTTTGTTTACTTGATTTTCACGGCTTTGAATTGCTTGTGATTGATTCCTTGGCCACCACAGTTTCGACTTGATACTGCAAATAAACTTCGGCCACTTCTTAAATCTGGACTTTGGCAATTTTGATTTGAATTATAGTTGACTTTGTGCATTTATTTCTTTGTTGACATCGGCCTTTACTTTTAAACTTGATATTGATTTTGTTAATTCATATTTCGCATATTATCTACTGTGTGAAAACAATGACTTTAGCATTTTTGAATTTTTCTCTACGACTTTAACTTTGATATTGAACTGACTTGGTTATTTTGAAACTGTTACCTATGAAGAAATATTCGAAATTGCATATATATATATATATATGTATGTATGTATGTGTGTGTGTCTATATATATATATATATATATATATATATATATATATATTGTTTGCATTGTCCATAATTTTATATGTGTACATCAGTGTCATTTCTATGATCTTGTCTGGTCTATATGCATTGCTGCCAAATATGTCAACTTGTTGTTCACTGGTCTTCAAGATAGTTCCTGTAGTTTGACCATTTGTATATGCTGCCTTGACTGGTTCCTGACCATAGGTGTTACGCTCTGGTTGTTTTTCGAACATGCTTGTTATATTACTATATTCATGATTGAAGTTGTGTAGAACTGATGTGCACCCTGTCATATGTATTGCTTTGACTCATTTTTGGTTTGCATTGTGTTGTATACATGTTACTTCTAGCTAGTACATATGAACTCTTTTTATCCATGTCGTATATGTCAGTGGTCTTTGCAGATTTGTTGGTTGTGCTCATGGAGTCTGCTTTAAACTTGGTTTTGAAGTCTTTGATTAAAGTTGGTTCATGCCATGCTTTGCTTACTTTGATATCGAGTTACACTGCTTGCATATCCATATAATACTTGCTGTATCACCACTTGAGGCTTGCACTTGAATGTGTAGTCTGGTCAACACTTGTATTTTATTACACCGTGTTTGACTTGGTCTTGTAGCATTGAAACTATATTGGCGCAATTTTGACAATTTGTTCATTTTGTTTGGGGCTTTTGTTTCTAGTTCTGGTTATGGCCATTGCATTTTTGATGCTGTGTTGCTTGATTGCTTTGATCGAGCATTTTCACTTGTACTTGACTTGTGCTTTGTATTGCACCTGAGTTGAATCCAGCTTATAGCATGGGTTTGACCTTGTGTTGATATCTTGACTTAATATTTATTTCACTTGTGTTGAACCCGGCTTTTTATTTGGGTTTGACCTTGTGCTCACTTGTCCCTGTAGATTTATCAAGTGTATATCAACATGCATGGCCTTGTGCATGTGTAGTGATACACTGTGCATGTCACAAACTATTCGTGTATGATGAATTCAAAATTAAATGATGATGAACAACCCAAATAACTGAGGCAAATAATATTTTCATAGTTACATTTTATTTCACACTGCAAAAATATTTCATTTTCAATTTTACTACGTCGGTATATTTTTACAGATAGCTCAGATGCTGGATTCAATCTCGAATGGAGTTGAAGATAAATACGAGTGAATGAGTGATATGTAGTGAAGTGCTAATGTAAATGAAAATTGCGATGTAGTCAAATTTTTATTGTTTGAAAATTATGTATATAGTGAGAGCTCAAATTTGTACTATTCAAAATTGTAATAAATATTTATTTGAATAAAATGTCTGATTGAATTTAAATTCTATGTTATTTATATTATTCAGGAAATATTTATTTAAATCTATGAAAATAAAATAGTACATTAACAAATACATTTAAATGAATATATATATGTTTATTATCATCAAACAAAAATCATATACTCGCATATTCAATAGATAGTTCATGTGTACATTTGAGTTCAAGTACGAGTTACTGTACATTTAATTTTATGTGTACACTTGTCACTGCCTTGTACTTGTATTCTCGATGGTTTGAACTTCTATGTATATACAGACATACACATGTATCTATATATGTGTGGATGTTTGTTGCACTGCCTTGTTTTAATTTGTGGCACGTATTTTAATTTGTGACAAGCCAATGCACTGCCTTGGCAAGGCAGTGCATAGCAATGCCATGTCAAGGCAATGCACACTAATGATGCCTTGGTTGTGCACTTTGATGGTCTATATTGCTTTTGCTGGTTTCTTGTTATGATGTCTTGGTTCATCTATAAATGTTGTTGGTTTATGAGTTATTTGTACATACTTATATACATTTGTATATACTTGAGCTTGAACCAATTTGAGTTTCTAAACCATTTTGATTTTTTATTGGTTTTGTTGGTCCGGTTCTATATAAACTTGTATATACTTGCCATGTTGTACTTGAACTTGTTCGGTTCTATATATACTGGTATACACTTGTATTTACTTGAAATGGTATATTACACTGGTCCGTGTTGCTTTTGCTGGTCCAGTTCCAAACCATTTTGAGTTTCTAAATCATTTTATATGCATTTGCACTTGTTTTTTGCCTGAGCTTGTTTATATGCACTATGTTGAATTCAGTTCTAAACCATTTTTAGTTTATGAACCATTTTATGTGCGTTTTCACTTGTTATTTTGCTTGAGTTTGTTTATGTGCACTATCTTGAATTCTGTTCCGAACCATTTTGAGTTTCTGAACCATTTTATATGCATTTGCACTTATTTTTTTGCCTAAGCTTGTTTATATGCACTATCATGAATTATTGCCTAGTTGTCTTGTTTGCATTTCCTAGATGTGTTAAGTGTGCATTTTCATGTATATACATACATACATATGTACGTATATATATGTGTGTGAATGTTTGTTAATTCTATTACTATGTGTATGCACACTGTTGGTTGAATCCCTTACGACTGGTTTGTAATTATACGTGTACAGTGAGAAATGTTGTATACATGAGAGTGATAGTGAAAGACAGTTGTACTGTATTTGAAAATGTAAGTAGAGTGATGGTGAAATTTGTATTGTGCTTGAATTTGATTTGAAATAAAATATTTATTTAAATAAAATTATGCTTTGTTTATTTCATTCTGAAAATATTTATTCCATTATATGAGTAATTATTCATATCAGTCAACATTTATATGTTTCCTAATAGTAAATTCTATAAACAATATTATAACATTAGAAAACATATGGTTTTCTTCGTTATGTTAGTGCATATCAAATGATGGTGCATATTTGTGGACCAATGTGCAATAAGACGGCATGGGATTTGACGACAGATAGATATGTAATCAAACAATAGAGCATATATGTCGTCTGTTGCATTTTTCCCATAGTGCAAAGGTAGAGCGAAAGAAGTTGGGAGGTATGTTGCCGCCATAGGATATTCCACCGTGGAAGTGGGAAAGGATTTCTATGGATTTCATCGATGTAATACCAAGTAGTAGGAGAGGGAATAAAAGTATTTAGGTCATAGTTGATCCGCTGAACAAATCTGCCCACTTTATTCCGATTAGGAGTACGAGGACGGCAACATCATTGGCGACTCTATACGTAAGGGAGGTTGTTAGGTTACATGTTGTTCCTACTAGCATAGTTACTGACAAAGATTCGCTTTTCATTAGTGAGTTTGGAGTCTATAAGAAGCTTTGGGCACCAAGTTGAGCTTGAGCACCGCTTATCATCCGTAGATGGGCGGACGGATGGAGAGAGTGAATTAAGTTTTGGATAACTTGCTTGGTATGTGTATCTTGGATTTTGGAGGCATTGTGGTGGAGTTTACCTATAATTACAACTATCAAGCGAGCATTGGGATTGCAACATTTGAGGGATATATGGTAGACCTTGTAGATCACCATTGCATTAGTAGAACACTACAAATAGGATTGTTCTTAGGCCGGATATGGTGTGGGAGACATCGGAGAAAGTAGGCTTGATCGGTAGAAGAATAAATACTATGAAAGATAGGCAGAAATCTTATGCTGATAGGAGACGTACATAGTTAGAGTTTGCAGTGGGCGACATGGATTTTGTGAAGGTCTCACTGCTTAAGCACATCACGAGATTTGGTGGTTTCGGGATACTAGCATCAATGTTTGTTGGACCTTTTCCTATTACATACAGGATAAGGAAGTTAGTATATAGAGTAGAGCTTGATAAGAAGTTAGCGGCTGTAACAACCCGTATATTTGGACCATTTAAATTGACAATAATCCACACATGTCAATTTAAATAATACAAAACACGAATCATTATGGGATTATAAATACATAAATGTAAATGAAAATAAATACGACATCACATACACAGAACAGTCACAGAATAATGCAGCGGAAAATACATCGTCATAATAGCAGTTCATGAAGCTACTACATGAAGTACAACAATGTCACAACATAAGGTGACTGAAAGGAAATACATAAATGCCCAACAGGCTAGTACATCAATACTGGAATAGAAATAGATAGGTAAAGATAAATGCTAAGTCTTCAGCATCTTCAACCAACCTTGATCAGCAACTAGATAGCTTCAGACTGACCCGAGCATATACAAAAGAGAGACACTCGAGTCAGGACTCAAAATCTTATGCAGGATAATCAAGTGCAGGGAATAAAGTCCATAACTCAAAGATGAATAAAATAACATCTCTAAGGGTCCGATAAACTATCTATATATACAATAGAATACGATAGGTAGATAATGTCTAATCAGTAAAGTACGATATTAAAATAGCGTTAAGGCGTTACCATAATTCCCCTTAACACATTTTATAATGCCATAGTCTATACAGCACCGTAAACCCCACCGTAAACTAGTGGTTATCAGTGGTACCCCATAGGTATAACACAAAACAAAACGTAGTGGTCGCGAATAGGATAATCAGTATGACAAGGTACATGAGGCGATACCAACTAGGATTCTAGTAGTTGCGTGATCCGGACAGATGTTGAGCATAGCCAGCAGCTACCTCAACACCGCGAAACAACACTCCCAAATCAAGGGGTGCACCCAAATCGAATTACAAAAGTAATAGATATGGTATCGAAGAAGTGTGTCCGCTAGAGGTGGCGAACCTCAATGGCCCGGCACGGCTCCTGTTTTAGTCACGTCAGGGGTCATCCAATATCGTTCTCTTTCTTCAGTCAATGCGTTCACCAAACCATCCACTTCATTCTGGATCCACACTTCGCGTATAATAGTTATTAAAGTGGTGGTATCGACAGAGAGTATGTCCATCTCCGATCCCGGTCTCTTTAATAACTACGTATTTATTACCCGATGGTCGGTTAAATTAACATTTAAACAAATCAAAGTCCAAAAGTCAAGGTGCAAATTTGACTTCCAAAATTTGACATTTCACGATTCAATTTATTTCAGATATTTAAAACATATTTCCAAATGAAATTTTTAGTTCAAACATTTGAGTTAACAATAAAATTAAGCATTCAAGTTCAATTTAATAAGATCTAAATTTCTCTTATTAAATTTAGTTCATAATCAATGAATTCAAGTTAATGTCAATTTAGTTCGAATCATTAAATCAAATTCTATTCATTTCAATTCATATATGCATTCATTATTATCATAAATTCGATTAAATCAATTTCATTAACTAAATTCCTTTTTATCAAAACTTCATTTGATTTATTTACCAATTCAATTAAATTTCTTTTTAAAGAAACCCGTTTCCATTTATTTGGTTCAATGATCTACACATCACAAATAAGTTATTTCCGAGTTACAAATCAACTCAATCCATATTCTGTTTACAATGTCCGCATTTGATTAATTCATTAAATTTAAAATCATTTAAATTTAAATTATCACTAAACTAATCCATAAAACTTTAGTTAGTTTTGTATTCCACTTAAGTCAAAATTTTCTTAATCTCAAATTAAATTTATAACAAGTTTCAAATCTATTTAATTAAAACCGAGTTTAAATCTAAATCTAACAAATTCTAATAAATTTTTAAATTATTAAATTCTATAACTTACTTGTTTCTAAATCTTATTTCAAATAAATTAGCCAATTCATTTTATTCAATTAAATAGGTTTATTAATCCGTTCAATTCAATCCATTAATTTATATCAATTAAATCCATTAAGTTCGTTACTTAATTTCCAAACAAATTGTTAAGTTTATTCTTTAATTTAAAATATATTTCAATTTCAAAAATGATATTTGTTGACCGATCTGGTTTCTTATTTTTAATTATCTATCCTAGGCCAAGTTATTTTAATTGGGTATTTATCATGTCAACCCAATATCATTCAATATAAAACAAAGCATAGCAAAGTGAACTTGCAGTGTGATAACTGGGATGGTGTCAAAGTAAATAAATAAGCAATAGCAACCATACATAACAATTCCTCAATTTATTAAATAATTCTGAAATAATCGTATTAATTTACATTTGTTATTTATGCAAATTAATATAATTATTCCTAGAATCCACACTATCATTTCATGCAGATTAAAGATTATTACATCATGGTTTTCACTTGGTGTCCATTATCAAATTTCTACATCAATCATACATTCAAGGGTTCAAAGCGAGGTTAATGCTAATTCCACGTGTCAATTTATTGGTTACATTGACAACCAAATTCAACATCACATAGCAAATTTAGTGTCATAACTATTTACCATAAACCAGCATCAAATCACAATCTATCACATTAAATCTTTTTAAACAATACATGGCGTTAATTTAGAAATTTTATATTCTATCAATACTCAATTTTAACTTGTATAGCAATTAACAGTTTTATTTCAACAATTTTAACAATCAACAATTTAATATCCAAATTAATATTAACAACAATTATCACTTGATTATCATCGCATAATAGATTGAGTCGTGAATGAAATATTCACCTTGCGTGGTTAAAGAAGATGACGGCAAAGCACGAAAATGAATAGACTAGATAGACGACACAAGCACGAATACGAACTGTAAATCAAACCAAAGATTATTCAACAATAGTTTAATACAATGTATATATATATATATCGATTTGTATATATATATATATATATATATATATATATAAACCATACCAAACAACTAGATGCAAATAAGGTAGATGGAAGCCTAGGCCTGAGATCCCGGATCAGCTACAACTGTCAAGCAAGCAAAACAACATATGAGATACTATAACCCATGTTTATTTATATACTAAAATATATGTAAAATCGTACTTTACAAAATATATATATAACATGAATCTGCCTTTAAAAATACAAACAGCTCTTATATTTTTTTTTTCAACTAATATATTCAGTAGCTTTATATTCAAAACTGTTTGTAAAATATATACATAGAAACCTGTTTGCATAACAAACTCTTATAACTATAAAATGAAGCATCCTATACAAAACTTTCTCCCCTTTTCTTCTAAAACCCAAAACTATACGTACATATATATATATATATATATATATATATATATATGACAGTAGTGTGGTGGGAAATTGGCTGCGGCCAAGGCGAGGCGTTCGAGTTTAGTGGCGGCATCGGGCAATTGCGGTAGGATGGGGTCGAGGGAAGTGGGACGCGGAGGCTGGGGGATGGCGGATGTGGGTGGAGTAGTGGAGGGCGGTCGCTGGCGATGCGGGTGGTCTGGGGTTCGGCTGGGCCTAGGTTGGAGGCGGACGTGGGCAGTGGGGCGAGGCGAAGAGGGTGGAGCGGATGGCAGTGGGGTCGGTAATGGGTGAGGCGGACGTGGGTGGACGTGGCCAGTGGGCGGATGACGATGGTGACGGGCGAAGTAGGTCACGGTTATTGGGGCAGTGGAGAGGCGGAGCAGGTGGCGTGGCGGAGCGGCATAGGTAGTGGGTAGTGGGAGCGGACGTGGGCGATGCGGGCAGTGGAGGGCGATCGCTGTAGTGGGAAGGGGGAGCGGACAAGGGTGAGGAAGGCGAAGTGGCAGGCGAATGGGTGGAGAGGGGAGCATTTCGCAAGTTCACATTTCTGGAGGGAGACAAAAGTATAAAAGAATTATGAAGAGGAGGCAGACGGAGAGTACGTACCAGAGAAGTTTGAGTGCGAAGTGAAAAATCAATTAATGCAGAGGGTAGCTGATATATACAGATATGTTTAGAGTCCCAAGGTCACAGCAATGATGTTCTTGGTAAACGTGATGGCTATTGGCTTTCCAAGACAGCTGAATAGTCAAAGACTCCTAGAATTTTGAGCGTTGGGGACAGTTGGGTACCGGTTCGAGCTGCGTAACGGACCAGTTTGTACTGCGTTAAACAATTATAATTCGCAACGCCGAACTCTGATTGATACAAATAAATATACCGTTTTGATCAGCGCGACGAGGCGGACACAACGGTATGAAAATATTGATGGTTTGACGTTGTTTGCGAAGTGGTTAATCTTATTGAACCATTTGCTCGAGCGAAGAATTTAACTAGCAATTAAAAGCAAAATTTGACGAAACGAAATGCGCCGTCATGATCAGAATATTTTTCTTATGCAACATTGTGAAAAATATTTGGATTCGGGCAATAGAAAATTTACACATAAAATTTAAACTAATATGTAAATGCGACGAACGAAATTTACTTCAATATTTTTCAACGAAATTTGGCGTACGCCTATGTCTATCTAGACGCGTTCCAAATGTGAAATTTGAATAGCAACGGAATTTGTTTGTGAAAATTTGAATTTCTACACCAATATACGCGATTTTAAAATTTTAAACTGGGTCTGAATTTCAGGGTCGTTTCATTCTCCCCCACTCAAAACCTTTCATCCTCGAAAACGAACGATGTAATGAGTAAAAGAATAGATAGAAGAGACACGATGGATATATAATAGATTATGGAATAGACTATAAAACATAGAATAGAGTTTACCTTCAACAAACAATTCTAGATTAGAATCCCGAATACTCTCCTCGGTTTCCCAAGTACAATCACGATCATCGGGACTCCATTGGACTTTCACTAGGCTGACAGATTTTCTTCTAAGCTGCTTCGTATCCCTATCAACAATACAAAGTGGTCTCCTCTCTATAGTCAAATCCGGCTCAATATCAACCTCATCTAACTGAGAAATAGGAATGGTCAGGGATGGATCGCGCACAACCTTCCGAAGATGTGAAACATGGAATACGTTGTGCACGCCCTCAAATTTCTCCGGCGGTGCAACTCTGTAGGCTAGTGTACCAATTCTCTCAGTGATAGTGAATGGTCCAAAAAATCTAGGAGCGAGCTTCCCTCTACGACCAAATCGAATAACATTCTTCAAAGGTGATATCTTAAGAAATATCTCATCCCCAACCTGGAATTTTAAATCTCTTCTACGCCTATCTGCATAGCTCTTCTGCCTATCCTGTGCGGTTTTCATCTTCCTTCTAATCTCATTAACCTTCTCGGATGCTTCCATAATCATATCTGGGCCAAGAACTAATCGGTCACCAAGCTCAATCCAACAAGCTGGCGATTTGCATGGCCGTCCATATAAAGCTTCGAACGGTGCCATATCGATACTTACCTGATTATAAAGATAGTTAAATTTCAATTCAATTTTACTTATTTAAATTGAAAATTTCTGATTTACCTGATAACTGTTATTATAAGTGAATTCGACCAAATGGAGATGGTCTTCCCAAGATCCACCGAAATCAATAATGCAAGCTCGGAGCAGATCTTCCAAAATCTGATTTACCCTCTCAATTTGGCCATCTATCTGAGGATGATAAGCTGTACTCAGATTCAGTTTAGTGCCCAATACGTCCTGAAATGCCTTCTAGAATTTACTAGTGAACAAAGGATCTCTATCGCATACAATGCTAGATGGAACTCCATGAAGTCTAACAATCTCTCTCATATAAATCTCGGCCAAACTCGAAGCGGTACGAGTGGTCTTAACAGGAATAAAGTGAGCAGATTTGGTCAACCTATCAACAATCACCCATATACTCTCGTTACCTTTTCTGGTCCTCGGTAATCCATCGACGAAGTCCATAGAAATCTGATCCCATTTCCAACATGGAACCTCTAAGGGTTGAAGTAATCCTGTCGTCTTCCGGTGATCGGCCTTGACTTGCTGGCAAGTTGTGCATCTACTAACATATATAGAGATATCTCTCTTCATCCCACTCCACCAATATAAACGCTTCATATTCCGATACATCATGGTGACACCAGGATGAAATGAAAGTGATGACTGATGGTTCTCTCTAAGCACTTCTTGTCTCAATCCATCGACATTAGGAACACAAATACGATTGTCAATCTTCAGAACTCCATTACTATCTATCCGTGCTCCCATTTTACCGTCAGCATTTCCAACTCTACCAAGAACTAACTCCTTCATGCGATAAAGCAAGGTGTCCTCATACTGCTTAGCTTTGATGTGATCCATAAGAGATGGGGAGATAACAAGCTGAAATAGCATGCCTTCTACAAGATTACAACATGACAATGCTTTGCTACGGCTCAAAGCATCGGCTACAACATTTGCTTTCCCCGGAGTATAATTTATGTCGAGATCATATGCAGCTAAGAATTCGAGCCATCGGACTTGTCTCTGGTTCAAATCCTTCTAAGAAAAAATATACCTCAAGGACTTATGATCAGTGAATAATTCAAATTTTGTTCCCAAAAGATGATTCCTCCATAGTTTCAAAGCAAATACAATTGCAAGAAGCTCTAGATCATGAGTTGCATAGTTTACTTCATGGGTCTTCAACTGAAGACCAGTATAAGCAACAACCTTACCGTTTTGCATCAAGACAGCGCCTAAACCTTCTCGACAAGCATCGGTATAGACGGTTAATCCTTCACTCCCATCAATTACCGTAAGAACTGGGGCTGAAGTTAACTTACGTTTCAACTCATTAAAAGCTGATTCGCACTTCTCACTCCAAATAAACTTGACATCCCTTCAAGTTAAAGCAGTAAGTGGGGCAGAAATCCAAGTAAAGTGCTCAATAAATCTGCGATAATAACCGGCTAAGCCCAAGAAGCTACGAATCTTTGTAGGAGTTTTGGGAGTCTCCCAATCCTGAAGATAAATTTCCAAATTAGAAAGGAATAAGATGGATCGAATAGAAATAACGAATAGGATAGAACTTACATTGATTACGGCGATCTTAGCTGGATCGACCGAAATCCCATTTTCAGAAACAATATGGCCAAGGAATCGTACTTCGTCTCGTCAGAAGTGACATTTCGAGAACTTGACTTTAAGCTGATGATTTCGGAGAGTTTCCAGAACATAAGCAAGATGTGTCTCATGCTCTTTCTCATCTTTGGAGAAGACGAGAATATCATCAATAAAGTCAAGAACAAACTTGTTAAGGACATCACAAAAGACTCGATTCATCAAGTCAACAAAATAAGCAGGGGCGTTGGTCAACCCGAACGGCATAACCAACCATTCATAGAATCCGTTCTCGGTACGAAAAGCTGTCTTATGGATACTATCTTCTGCTACTCTGAGTTGGTGGAACCCAGTGGCTAGATCAAGTTGTGAGAAGACTTTAGCTCCATGGAGCTGATCGAATAAATCATTTATGCGAGGCATCGGATAGCGATTTTTGAGAGTGCATTTGTTTAGTTCTCTGAAATCAACACACATGCGAAGAGATCCATCTGATTTGGTGACAAATACAACTGCGGGGCCCCATTCAGAACAATTTCTCCTAATCAAACCCTTAGCAAGCAGATCATCAATTTGAGTTTTTAGTTCAACCTTTTCCTTAGGAGCCATCCTTCTGTGAGGGAGAATTACGGGACTAGCTCCAGGAATAAGGTCAATGCGGAAATCGATCTCCCGTTTAGGCGGTAGAGAGTTGACCTCTCCAAATACATCGGGAAATTTCTAAACAATATGAGTGGTACTAAGATCATCCAGGTGAGCATCAAGAGAGAATATGAAGCTTCCGGCATATTTCTGAGGTGATTTGCATTCAGTGACAAGCGGTAGGCCCTTGTCATTGACTAGAGAAACAGAACGGGCTTTGCAAGAAATAACAGCATCGAATTTTCTTAACCAATCAGCACCAAATAAGATGTCAAATGCTACGAAGCCAAGCACACAAAAATCCCAAGTGAATCGATATCTTCCATACAAAAGCACCATCTCTTTACAAATTCTACTAAGGTTGGCAGGTCCTCCAATAGGGTTGGAGACACATAAGGAAGTAATAGCAAGAGTAGGTTCTAATTTGAGCTTATTACAAAGATCAATAGATATGAAGCTATGAGAAGCACCAGTATCGATTAATACCCTAACAGGTAAATCATGTAATAAAAAAATACTTCGTAAGGTACCTCGGTCATCCTGGGCTGGTGGTGGAAGTGGTGCAGGAGTGGTGATAGAAAATACTCCAGATGGTGTGCCTCTCTTTTTCAATGGGCAGTCTTTCTTGTAGTGACCAGGCTGGAGGCAGGCATGGCATAAATCACTCCTCATCTGAGAAGGTGGTGGAATAGCAGCTCCGGTAGATGGACAACTATTGGCATAATGACCCTTCTTATCACATTTGAAGCAAGTGATATTAGCAAGGTCGATTGGGCTTTTCTAGGCATATCCTAATCTTGTAGTCTTTTGCTAAGCTTTCTTTTGTTGATCAAAGTTCATCTTCCTCTTTCCGAGCTGGCTAGAAGAGGACTGAGTGGCTTTGCCTCATATCTAAGAGCATAATCAACAAGCTCTGTGAAGGTGCAGTGAGTATGGCCAGTAAGCAAGTCATAATACTTTGATCTAGCTCCCAAAATGAACTTCTCATTCTTTAGAAGTGGTGTATCGATCAAGCCAGGTCCGAACTTTGAGAGTTCGTTGAATTTCCTCTCATAATCAGAAAAAGTCATACTGCCTTGCTTAAGATCCATAAAAGCTCTATAAAGTTGGGTTCTCCGAGCAGTTGGCATCCATTATGCCGAGAAAGTATCCCTAATCAAAAGATAGACTAGATGAGTAACATTCCAAAGATTGAAAGAAGAATTTAGACTACGAAATCCAAACAAATTTATACCTAAACTGGTCTCAAGTGATGGTGTTCTCCTCGATACGAGAAGTAACAGATTCCCATCAATCTTGTGCGGCATCCTGAAGTTGCCAAGCAGCAAGCTAACGCTTTTAAGCATCAGTGATTTCCAATCCATAAAATATCTTCTCTAAGCCTTTGAGCCATTGCTGAGCTTCGATAATGCCCATGGATCCGGAAAACTTAATACCCCAAGCTGTGTATACTCCTTACTAAGAGTGGTGAATTTGACTGGAGCTGGGGCGGCAGGTGCAGCCCGGGCAGGACCGTTGCCTCCTCCTCCCCTATTATTTCTTTCGGTACTCATCCTAAAATATCGAAAGAGATTTAGAACCAAGGATAGAAAAATCATATAGTTAAAGAAAAATCTAATTAACGAATCAAAAGAAGTTTGAATTAAAAGGGTCTGGATATTGAATCGATTCTCCTCATTCTAGGGTATTGCTACCCTATCTCTAATGCGTTTATATAACCCCAAACTAAGGTTTTTAGGGAAACCAAAGCTCTGATACCAACTGTAACAACCCGTATATTTGGACCATTTAAATTGACAATAATCCACACATGTCAACTTAAATAATACAAAACACGAATCATTATGGGATTATAAATACATAAATGTAAATGAGAATAAATACGACATCACAGACACAGAACAGTCACAGAATAATGCAGCGGAAAATACATCGTCATAATAGCAGTTCATGAAGCTACTACATGAAGTACAACAATGTCACAACATAAGGTGATTGAGAGGAAATACATAAATGCCCAACAGGCTAGTACATCAATACTGGAATAGAAATAGATAGGTAAAGATAAATGCTAAATCTTCAGCATCTTCAACCAACCTTGATCAGCAACTGGATAGCTTCAGACTGACCCGAGCATATACAAAAGAGAGACACTCGAGTCAGGACTCAAAATCTTATGCAGGATAATCAAGTGTAGGGAATAAAGTCCATAACTCAAAGATGAATAAAATAACATCTCTGAGGGTCCGATAAACTATCTATATATACAATAGAATATGATAGGTAGATAATGTCTAATCAGTAAAGTACGATATTAAAATAGTGTTAAGGCGTTACCATAATTCCCCTTAACACATTTTATAATGCCATAGTCTATACAGCACCGTAAACCCCACCGTAAACTAGTGGTTATCAGTGGTACCCCATAGGTATAACACAAAATAAAGCATAGTGGTCGCGAATAGGATAATCAGTATGACAAGGTACATGAGGCGATACCAACTAGGATACTAGTAGTTGCGTGATCCGGACTGATGTTGAGCATAGCCAGCAGCTACCTCAACACCGCGAAACAACACTCCGAAATCAAGGGGTGCACCCAAATCGAATCACAAAAGTAATAGATATGGTATCGAAGAAGTGTGTCCGCTAGAAGTGGCGAACCTCAATGGCCCGGCGCGGCTCCTGTTTTAGTCATGTCAAGGGTCATCCAATATCGTTCTCTTTCTTCAGTCAACGCGTTCACCAAACCATCCACTTCATTCTGGATCCACACTTCGCATATAATAGTTATTAAAGTGGTTTTCGGTATCGACAGAGAGTATGTCCATCTCCGATCCCGGTCTCTTTAATAACTACATATTTATTACCCGATGGTCAGTTAACTTAACGTTCAAACAAATCAAAGTCCAAAAGTCAAGGTGTAAATTTGACTTCCAAAATTTGACATTTCACGATTCAATTTATTTCAGATATTTAAAACATATTCCAAATGCAATTTTTAGTTCAAACATTTGAGTTAACAATAAAATTAAGCATTCAAGTTCAATTTAATAAGATCTAAATTTCGCTTATTAAATTTAGTTCATAATCAATGAATTCAAGTTAATGTCAATTTAGTTCAAATCATTAAATCAAATTCTATTCATTTCAATTCATATTTGCATTTACTGTTACCATAAATTATTAAATCAATTTCATTAACTAAATTCCTTTTTATCAAAACTTCGGTTGATTTATTTACCAGTTTAATTAAATTTCTTTTTAAAGAAATCCTTTTCCATTTATTTGGTTCAATGATCTACACATCACAAATAAGTTATTTCCGAGTTACAAATCAACTCAATCCATATTTCGTTTACAATGTCCGGATTTGATTAATTCATTAAATTTAAAATCATTTAAATTTAAATTATCACTAAACTAATCCATAAAACTTTAGTTAGTTTTGTATTCCACTTAAGTCAAATTTATCTTAATCTCAAATTAAATTTATAACAAGTTTCAAATCTATTTAATTAAAATCGAGTTTAAACCTAAATCTAACAAATTCTAATAAAAATTTAAATTATTAAATTCTATAACTTACTTGTTTCTAAATCTTATTTCAATTAAATTTTCCAATTCATTTTATTCAATTAAATAGGTTTATTAATCCATTCAATTAAATCCATTAATTTATTTCAATTAAATCCATTAAGTTTGTTACTTAATTTCCAAACAAATTGTTAAGTTCATTCTTTAATTTAAACTATATTTCAATTTCAAAAATGATTTTTGTTGACCGATCGGGTTTCTTATTTTTAATTATCTATCCTAGGCCAAGTTATTTTAATTGGGTATTTATCATTTCAACCCAATATCATTCAATATAAAACAAAGCATAGCAAAGGGAGCTTGCAGTGTGATAACTGGGATGGTGTCAAAGTAAATAAACAAGCGATAGAAATCATACATAACAATTCCTCAATTTGTTAAATAATCCCGAAATAATCGTATTAATTTACATTTGTTATTTATGAAAATTAATATAATTATTCCTAGAATCCACACTATCATTTCATGCAGATTAAAGATTATTACATTATAGTTTTCACTTGGTGTCCATCATCAAATTTCTACATCAATCATACATTCAGGGGTTCAAAGTGAGGTTAATGCTAATTCCACGTGTCAATTTATTGCTTATATTAACAACCAAATTCAACATCACATAGCAAATTTAGTGTCACAACTATTTACCATAAACCAGCATCAAATCACAATCTATCACGTTAAATCTTTTTAAACAATACATGGCGTTAATTTAGAAATTTTAAATTCTATCAATACTCAATTTTAACTTGTATAGCAATTAACAGTTTTATTTCAACAATTTTAACAATCAACAATTTAATATCCAAATTAATATTAACAACAATTATCACTTGATTATCATCGCATAATAGATTGAGTCGTGAATGAAATATTCACCTTGCGTGGTTAAAGAAGATGACGGCGAAGCACGAAAATGAATAGACTAGATAGACGACACAAGCACGAATACGAACTGTACCAGAGACGGAGCGGATGGCGATGCGGGTGGTCTGGAGTTCGGCTGGGCCTGGGTTGGAGGCGGACGTAGGCAGTGGGGCGAGGCGAAGAGGGTTAAGTGGATGGCAGTGGGGTCGGCAATGGGTGAGGCGGACGAGGCGGACGTGGGTGGACGTGGCCAGTGGCCGGATGGCGATGGTGACGGGCGAAGTAGGTCGCGGGTAGTGGGGCAGTCGAGAGGCGGAGCGGCATGGGTAGTGGGAGCGGACGTGGGTAGTGGGAGCGGACGTGGGCGATGCGGGCAGTGGAGGGCGGTCGCTGTAGTGGGCAGGGGGAGCGGACAAGGGTGAGGCGGGCGAAGTGGCAGGCGAATGGGTGGAGAGGGGAGCATTTCGCAAGTTCACATTTCTGGAGGGAGACAAAAGTATAAAAGAATTATGAAGAGGAGGCAGAGAGAGAGAGTACGTACTAGAGAAGTTTGAGTGCGAAGTGAAAAATCAATTAATGCAGAGGGTAGCTGATATATAGTGATATGTTTAGAGTCCCAAGGTCACAGCAATGATGTTCTTGGTAAACGTGATGGCTATTGGCTTTCCAAGACAGCTGAATAGTCAAAGACTCCTAGAATTCTGAGCGTTGGGGACAGTTGGGTACCGGTTCGAGCTGCGTAACGGACTAGTTTGTACTGCGTTAAACAATTATAATTCGCAACGCCGAACTCCGATTGACACAAATAAATATACTGTTTTGATCAGCGCGACGAGGCGGACACACCGATATAAAAATATTGATGGTTTGACATTGCTTGCGAAGTGGTTAATCTTATTGAACCATTTGCTCGAGCGAACAATTTAACTAGCAATTAAAAGCGAAATTCGACGAAACGAAATGCGGAGAGTATTCATCTAGAGGAGGTTAGCTACCGTAGATTTGATTTAGCTACAAATTTGACGAAACCAAATGCGAAACAAATTTGACGAAACGAAATTTGATAAAACGAAATGATTTAGCTACCGTAGTTGAGCGAAGTCAGCTAGAGGAGGTGGAGGTAGAAAGGAGTCACTTGTTCATCTTGCACCCCCTTGTATTTTTGAGCATGGTATAAAGTGACTCCGCAATAAAAAAATCAAACTCATTAAGGTCCAACGGGGAGACGATCCAGCGAAGAGTACATGGGAGCCTAAGGAGAAGATTCAAACTATCCGTCTGCAACTCTTTTCTGGCACGTTTCCAATTTAAAGTTAATAAGTAGAGGTTACATAGGCAATAGAACTTAGCCTGGTATACCCTTTAGGTACAGACCATTGGATGGTAGGGATGGTTGTAAACGTGTCATTATGACATATTATAGATGATGGATGTTAGTGGATGTATTATTAGATTGTTTCTATTACATATTTAGGATAGTATATCCTCCAAATAGTGCACACACATTCACATCATCCCTTATTTGTTGTTTATTTTGTTGCCATTATGCATGTGGAAATTGCATATGGATTGAATGGTTGTGCATACATGTGAAATTTTAAGTATATTTACCTAGAATGTCGCATATATTTTGGATTCATGGCATGAGCACTTGCATGACAGAAGGTTGACTAGATCAGGCGACTGCATAGTCTTTGCATTAGTATAGGTTCACGTGCATATCACGCTTGCATACATATACAAAATGCTTTACAAATATTACTAAATACAATGATTGTCCGTGGATGTTGGATGAGTAGATGGTTGTAGCTGCTGTTTGCTGTGTGTACAGCTTACATTTTTCCATCGTTGGATATTTCGGGGATGAAATCCTTTAAAGAGGAGAATGTAACACCCCAAAAATTTTACGAAAAATTCAATAAGAAAAAATAATTTAAATAAAATAAGGACTAAAATTAAATTACCATAGACGTCTAAATTTAGCTACGAAACTTGCACCATTGTGTTCGTAGCAATTTTCTGGACTATTTTAGATATTACATTTTGAAATCAGAGTTAGTATAGAGAAATTATGGCCGTTTGAAAATTTGAAAATAGAGTAAATTTAAAAATAAAAACTTACCAAAAAATTAACATTACAGCAGTCGACCTATAGGGGTTCGAAGGTTGACTGGTAGCAATCGACCAATTGCCATTGTCAGTCGACCGTTGACGTGTAAATTTAATGATGGAGCGTGCGATCGAACAGACAAAATTGATGAAATATTTTTATTTACGACCAAGTTACTGGTGTGCGTTCGTGATGAGAGTAAATATTCTCCAGGCCAAATCCAATGCTTCAAACCAGTCTCTAACCCCTATAAACTAACAGTTTGGCTAATCTTAATTTCATTAGAAATCAACAGCATACTGAAACTCTATCGAAATTCATTCTCTCCGCTTATAAATTTTATTTAGAAATAAATTAAAAATAAAAGCAAGAGCATGCTAGAAATCAGATCTAGGAGGGGGCAAGCTAACAGGCAATGATTTTCTGAAGAAGCATGCTGTTAGAGCATGGATCCAAGGTGAGTGAGAATAAGTTTAATAAGTTGATTAATTACAGTTACTTTTAACCTATCTATCTGAACAAGGATATTAGAAATTGAACTATGAAACATAAATCCTAATTATAAACCTAAAATCTGAATTAGAAACCGAAATTGGTGTAAATTGATAAATTTGATTTTTACCCAAGTTAAACCCCTCTGTTATTAAATTTAAACTCTTAATTTGCTAAACCTAGATTAAACATGTGTAATTAAATATGTATAAATTTATGAACTGGAAATATAGAATGGCCAGCGTAACACTCCGTAAAATCATAAATAAATTGGATAAATTAAATAAAATAAGGTAAGGGTAAAAATGTAAAATTTGCAATTTTACCATGAAAGTTATGTTGTTGCATTCGTGGCGAAATTACGATCAATTTCCATATATAATATGTTGAAAATGGAGCTCAAAGGGAATAGTTATGGACATTTGAAGTTCTTGGGTTCAAACTAATTTAAATAGAATTCAAACTCAAATGAACAAATTCAAATGAACAATTAATTTTAAAACTTGAAATTCAAAATCTAACATTAGATAGGCTTGGAGATTAAGGGAACATTAAAATTAACATTAATGTTAAATGTTAATTGAGGAATTAAAGAAAAATAACAATAGCTGAAAATCAATGTTCCTAAAATAGATAGAGAGGTTGACCCCCTAGCCGTCTACTAGTGGCATAGTGGCGGTCGATCACTCCTTATCAAGTGGTGGTTAGGGTTTCTAATTTCAAACATTTAGATTTAATTATTTAAATCCAACGGTTCTGGTGCTTCTTAATGCTATAAATAAGACCCTAGACCCCTCACTTATATTCAAATAATATTTTGGAAACATTAGTGAAGCTCTATCAGTTCGTTTCTTCAAGGTTCAAAAAACTTCGTCAGGGTTTCAAGTAAGAAATCCTTTAGATCTGTCTTTGTTTATTATTTATTTTCTCAACTTCTTCTCCTTCAAACTGTTAATTTTCTAAATCTAACATATATACAAATCCCTTGCTATATACATGTACCAAAAAGAAAAGACCTGATAAGAGATTGTCAATAGGCATGTCAAATCCAAAGGAGACAATGCCAAGGCTATACTCTGAGTGAAAATCTTAACTTTTCTATTTAGTAATTGATTAGTGTAATTTGGGTTGGAGTACGCCTTGGGGAGTTTTGGTGGTGAAAACGTCATATTATAAACCCCAAAAGTTGTTCAATGCAAAACGTCAATTCTATGTTAAAATCCCAAATTTGTTTATGTCAAAATAATGGGAATTGTCTTGATTTGTAGTTTTGATAATTTTATCTTTTATTCTGCTCCTTATTCTTTTTCTTAGAATTTTGCTAAAGAATTTGGAAGAAGGAATAGTGTGTATGAATTTATTCGTAGTGTGCACTACTTATTCCTAGAATTAAATAAAATTCCTTTTTTTTATCTTTATGTGGAAACGAGAGTTGAATAGAGCGCAAAAATTTGAATTGCATGTTTTTATTTCCAATATAGTCCATTATTTCGATGTAATGAGTTGAATTTAATTTTTTTATTAATATTGGAACCTTTGGATATGAATATTGGAATTTTGGTACTTTTAATAGTATGGAATTAGACTTGTATAATTATTAAAAGAGTTGACATTGAAACGCTAGATTAGGGCGTATATTCCACATGCTAAGAAACTACTAGGCGCACATCTATATGCGTATGCGTAATTAACGTATAATTATAATGTATAATTGCATATTTAAATAGGTTATTAATTCTTATTAAATTCCCTTTAGGAAGGCAATTAATGTTAAAGGAAAAATGATAAATATTTTTTAAAAGGCCTTAATTATGGAAACAGTGAGATGTGTGACAATATACATAGAGTGTGATATAAATTATGACTAAGTTATAGGGATGCGAAGCCAGCTAAAAGCACGCGGATGTCTGTCTGACTAATTTATCTACCAGTAGTATGACTTTAGGGTTGATGTGAGACACCGCTTATAATAAGTAATTATGATGATGCAAGATTAGTGCCAAATTCTATAAGGTAAACTTGCCCAGCTAAACGTGTACCAGTACATATGGATAGTCGGGATAATGTGAGACGTCACCGTGGGGTATGGGTCATAATACAAAGTTCTTGCTTTACAGATTGAAGCTATGAAGTGGTTTCATGAGGGCTTGCCTTTTCTCCATGTAGAAAGTGGTAAATGGTCAAGGTTATGTGTTAGGCATGATAGAGGATATCTCGAAAAATGGCCTGGTTCAATAGGAAGTTTTAAGTGGCCGAAGAGATTCCATGCAATGTTAGATAGTTAACAAAGAGGAGTCCGGCTTAGGATTATATGTAGTAAATAACGTGGACCTACCTTAAATAAGGTATTAAATAGTCGGATTCTACCACATTCCCATTCAAAGGTAAATGACTTGAGTACTATCTCTTATATTAATAGGACATCATGAATGATAGATATAGTTACCGGGATTGCTATGAGCTTATTTTTGGAAAGCCACTTATTTAAATTTGAGTAAAGCCTTTGGACTTACATTTGATAAAACTTATGTTGTACGTAGAAACATAAGGCATATTCCTATTTAAATTATACTAACCAAGCACTAATATAGCATGGCTTGAGATTTTTATTCATCAGACATATGCTATTATGATACCCTACTTATTACAAAACATGTTAGGAAGAGCGATGCTGAAGATAGAGACATTGATGGTGCTTGTAGCAGTAGACTTGTAATATCCTGGGATTTTCCCAAAAATAAATAAGGAAATATAATTAAAAAATAAGAATAAGCCATAAAAGAGAATTTTTACAAACATTTGAATTGATTGTGGGACTTGCACCATTGTGTCCGTAGTATTTCTAGACAATTTTCATATATAACTTGTTGAAATCCGAGCTAAAAAAAGTTATAAAGGTTTGAAAAAATAAGAAATAAAAATATATATATATATATATATAAACATTTAAGGGCCAAGTCGATCCATGTTAGGCCTAGTCGAACAAGCCAGTCAACCCAACCCTGTGTCGAACATAAGGTGGCGACTTGGAGTTGGTTCGTTTCGAACGTGCAAGATTATTGCGTGCTAGGCACGATTTCGTATGACGAATGATATCATTTTGGAGTAGGGTTTAGCGGTACTATGTTGAGGTGTTCTCCTATAAATTGATAGCTAGGGTTAACCTAAAACCTAATTCTCTCCAATACAGCGAAGCTCTACCAAAATAAAACCCAAACCCTAATTTCCCAAATCAATTCCTAAACCTCAATTCTATTCTAAATCTCAACCTAAATTAAAATAAAAGGAGATCTAGCAATCGAAGGAGAGGCCTAAGCAAATTTAGGGAGGAAAGCTCGCGGTGTCAGAGGCAAACCTAAAGCTTAGAACAAATGTGAGTGGGCACAAATTTAACAAGCTAATTAAATTAATTGATTTTAATTTCTATCGTATGTAGATTTGGTTGTTAATGCTGAGATTAATCCATTAAATTATTAAATTAGGAATCTAAAATAATGAATCTTTTTATCCGATTGTAATTGACATATGTAAATTGTAAAATCATAAATCATATGTCAAAATTAGATTTGGCACCTATAATTTTCCAATTGGAAAAATGTAAATGCTACAAAAAAATTTAATAAAAATAGGACAAATAAATTAGCCTAATTAAAAAATATAAGGATTAAGACTGATAATTGAATGAAATAAATTAAATTACATAAAACAGATAAATTGAAAGATGTCTGGACTGAGGCAATCAACCTAAGACTAGCATAAACCGACTGTCGTAAGTACTTTAGAATTAGTCGGTTATTTGGGGCCTTGAGCCAATAGGTGTATGAACCTTTTTGGTATCTAAATTGCTTGATTGGCGTAGACATATTTAGGTGTTCTAATTTGAGTTTGCAAACTTAGTTCGTGTTTTCATATCATAGAGTAAGATGCAGAGTATCACTGAGACGTGCAACTTATATTGTGAAAGGTGTGCATAAGTGTTAAGATTGGATTACCATTCGTTAGTCGAGGTGTTACGATCAGATTATCGGTCGTTAATCGAGTTTTTTGGATCAAAGACTATGCTAATTATGGACATTCCTATGGGCCTGTATAGGCGTAGACAATGAAAGCTAGGTGGTGCCCACTACCATTGGGAGTTAGGTCGGTAACTCCCGAGGATACATAAGAGGTATTTTGCCACTTGGATCAAGTGGTTGGGCATGGGTGCATACGATCAGTCACTATGGAAGTTTTACATGCGTGTTCTTCCTCTCCAGGTATAGTGTGAGTTATAGTAGGATGGCAGTTCCCCAAAACTAAATGATCTTTTGGTAAGGTACAATCTATTGTTATTCCCATGACGTTTGGTTGTTGACTTTTGATATGTGACCTTAGGCATGTGAGCTTAGGTGTACAGCACTGTACGCACACTCGATATCACCTAGAGTAGACTTAGAGTCAATTGTATTTAATTTCCTTGTTAGTCTTGTTCTCATTTACCAGACTTTATGTCTGACCCACACGCCTTTCTTTCCATTTTCTCCCATCACACGATGACAGGTTAGTTGTAACTAGACATAGTATGAGGAAGAAAGGAGCTCAATAATGGAGTTCTAGTATTTTCAATTTTTCTATTACAATTACTTATTATATTAGAATGTAAACTTTTATTATAATTTGAAAACATATATCTTATAAAGCAAGTATTTTGGAGAATGTTTTGATGAAATGTCTATCTTTCTATATTTGTATGTTAACTCCTTTTGTTATGAGAACTGAAAGTGTAGAATGTCTTAGAACTCCATCTCTGCAATTATGC
This sequence comes from Allium cepa, assembly GCA_030765085.1. Classification (NCBI taxonomy): domain Eukaryota; kingdom Viridiplantae; phylum Streptophyta; class Magnoliopsida; order Asparagales; family Amaryllidaceae; genus Allium; species Allium cepa. The sequence goes on from CM060931.1 coordinate 452,218,462, forward strand.
TGTGTAAAGTTTAAAAACCCAACAGCTCGTATTTCCTCAGCATGATTTGTGTCAGAAACCACGGGTTGTTACATTTAGTATCAAAGCTTAAGTTTAGGATTTCCTAAGGATTAGGCACGTAATGGGAGAACGTACTTGAAAATATATTTTCAAGAAAATGGGTTTTCAAGAAGTTTTTCAAAAGGTTTTCCAAAAGTTTTCAAAAGTGGTTTTGGATATATATATATATATATATATATATATATAAAGTTTTTAAAGAGAATTCTAAAGATTTTATCTGTATATATCAAAATTCCTTTTATTCGTTCATATGGTATGTTTGGGGAAAGTTGAAAAATAATTCCCAAACACGAATAGTGATAATGAGTACAAGTTTTAGGTGATGGGATGGACCTTTCATATTTGTTTTGATAAGAAATCTAGTAAATCTTATACCAACTAACAGTGAAAAATAAATTACGGATTTAAGGGTGAATGAACAAGATTAACACCAAGAGACCCATAAAATGAGAATAAGACGAAGATAAAGCATAAGAATATGAAAAAGGACTTTATGACCTTACGGCAACCTCATCAATCTGTAAAGAAACCATATTAGTAGGACTCATAAGGACCCACGTTTACTTGAAGGAAAATAAAACTTGATTTGACGACCTTTGGAAAGAAGAACACAAAATTTTATGCATTTAAGGGATTGATGGGTAGCAATGGACATAAGTGATTAGGTTCTGATTGTCGACCCCAGTGTAAGTGATAAACTAATGGAATTGTTTTCTAAAAGTTAGAAATGGTAGATATCTAATATTTTAGGTAGAAAAGAAATTGATTTACGATCTTATATAAAATAGTCAGATCAATTCTATGGGATCTGTGTAAAAAGTGAAGTTAAGGAATTTGGTAAAAGGTTATTTTTCAATAACTATTGTAAAGATTTTGTTTGTTTTAGGCACATGGTTGTATTCACCCTCCATGTGCATTTTTATTTTAATAAGAGAATTTTTGAAAGGAAGTGGTGGATGTTTGATATTTTAAAAAGGAAAAAGAAGTTGGTTTATGACTTTCTATAAATAATCAGACAAACTATGTAAATTTTGCTTAAAAAGTGAGATTAGAAGAATTTGATAAAAAGCAAATTTTTATTAATAGTTATAAAGTCAGGCTTTGTCTCTTAGGCATATCATTGTCCTTACCTTTAATGTGCACTGTGTTTTTAAACAAAAATTTGAAAAAAAAAGAAAAACAGAGAAAGAAAGCTAGTTTCTTATTTTATATAAAATAGTTTGACAAATCTTATAAAAGTTGTTAAGATGTAAAAGTAGAGAAATGGGTGGAAAGTTATTTTTCCAATAATTGTTTTGAAGCTTTTATTTTGTTTCTTATGCACATAATCGCACTTAACCCCAATGTGTAATTTTCTTTTTAGAACTTACGGAAAATTTTGAATAGTCTGTAGGGAGCTACTTTTGAACTCCTTCTATGATTAAGTAATGAGTATATATTTGAAAATATTTCATAAATGTTTTGGCATACTTTAAAAATGATAATGAAAATAATAAAGTAATAATAATAAGTTAAAATACATTTTATGAAAATTTCTTATTCATGGAAGGAAATTTTAGAATGATGTGTTTACGTATATTTTTATTTAGTTAAGTTAACCATTTTTGATGATTTGATTAAAGAAAATTAAAAATCAAAGATTTTGATTTAAAAAGGTAAAGTGAAAATATTTTGAGTATCACTTAAACTTTAAAAGAAAAGAAATAGATTTGAATTTAGATAAATAGGATTAAACAGCTCACTAGGATAAGATTGACTATGGAATTTGAAAGCGTTGGAATGATAGAGACAAAGACTAAAAGGTAAAATGAGAATTTAATGACCTTTCAAATTGATGGTTAAAAGTAGTGAGTCAAACTTTTGAAATTGTGAAGAGTAAATGCCACCATATATCCTCCTACACAAGTATGGTTGGAATTGTAGGATATTTGTACAAGGAAGATTGAAAGTTTGATTTGGGTGAACATATTTCCAAGTAAGAAAATAGTAGGCTAAGATACTTTATTACACTAAGGATGTTGTACGTGCGAAATTTTTTTTAGTATAAAAGCTAAGAGAGCCAAGTAGGATCTACATCGATCCTTATAGAGAATGTTAAGTAACAAATAGGCATTTTTGTGGTTATATTAGGCAATCTAACTGAAACAGTAAGTGTAGGCTCGACATTATAGTAGCGAGGTTGATACCATATAGGTAAGGTAAGGATAGGATACTGTAGGCTACGAGCGGTCCAGGTATTATGTTGCTCCCCTAAAGGCTGTGGGCGGACCAGGTGGACATGAATGGAAAAGTATACCTTTTGATTTATATTATTGGTTTATATCAGTATAGATGTGTTCCGTGTGTGTCTAATGTGGATCATGGAATATAGGGTTGAGTATAGCATATGCTGGAATATGGAAAATTAGGAGAGAACTAGTCCCTAAACTAATGAGGACCTTCATAAAGGAAATGATACGATAAGTTCTAGATTTGTAGACATTTGATTCGAGCAAATAAAAATGTAAAGTTAGTTATCGCAGCAAATTTTTGAATAGTTGATATGGCATAGTAAATACCAAATCGAAAGTTGTTATATAATGGAGTGGAATTTAAGTTGCATTTTAATTCATTGAAATGAAGTATGTAGCAATGTAAGTCACCATAAATTATCTAATTTCAGTATAGAAGTGTACGTTTTGAAATAACAAGGAATATACCCCAAAAGAAAGAAGGTATAAAATAGGGATGGTCGTTGTATTTTGTATCGTCTTTTTCAATATTAACAGAAAAGATAATTCCTTGTAATTCGAAACGTGACAAAAATTATATTTTAGAAAATTTATGGAAAGTTACATGGTTCACATTTCCTTTTAGGGAAAGATGTAGTTCCAATGCATTAAAAAGCAAAAATCCCAAAGTATAAACCAAACCAATGGTCAGCATACTTGTTGGATTAAGATGGCAAAGCACCATTCCTCATTAGGTTGTGCCCAACATAAATAAATGAAACAAATGGAATAAAGTGATAAGAGGTTATGTTTGATAAAAGGTCCCATTTATGGATAATAACAAGGAATGGAAAAGGAAAATTTTTGAAAATTCAAAACGCAAAGAGGATACCCTAAATCATTGTTTGGTCAAGATTTTGGAATGGATAGTTAATTCAAGAATTTGGGTCTCAACGAAGAAAAAGTATTGTTATAGCATGGTTGAGAATGTGAAGGAAATTTTCACATAAAAAAAGACTGGGAAAATTTTTAGGTAATATTTGAATAAGGTGATAAAAATATATTTTTTCTCAAACATTGCTCGGATTGGAAGATGATTATTTTCTCAAGAAAATTGATGGAGGGCTGACATATAATACATAATCATGTGTGTACTAACCGACACGAGTGAAGTAACCCTTAAGTGGATATTATTTAGTTATAATGGTCTTAAGTTATAACTCTAATGAATTAGAGGACTTTTTTGTTAAGGCTAAAGGGAGATAGACCAAACATCCTTTTGTACAACTTGGAATAGATCCATGTAGACTATAGACATGATACTTAGGTACTATGATTTTAAAGAGTTTGGGAGATAGTCCAAGTGTAAAGAGAAATGACTTGAGTTGAGATGAATTTGGAAAAAAAAAGTTTAGGTATTTTTTATATATTTAGGAAATCACCAATTTGGGTAACCTTGAGGGAAAAGGACATATAGCAAAGTCTAAGTGCAAAATACCGTAGAAAGAGGATGTGAAATCCATAATTGAGTTATCCCACTTGGTATATAGTCATAGAGGTGATTAGGTACACCATTGAAAGAGTTAAGACAATATGTTATGCATTAGAGGTTTTATTAAGCTATAGTTGGCAGGAGCATACTCACACTCGAGTTTTTTAGTATGGTGCAAGACAACACCGTTTGAGTTGGTAGAAAGGATTGTTTAAAGTTACCAATGTACATGGATGTTTATGGATGCAAGTGGTTGCATTGCATGTACTAGGATATTGGGTCCCTTAGGCACACACATTCATACCTTGTGCATACATCTTGCTGATTTTAGTTGTTATCCATGGCTATTTTTGCATATTGATGTTGCATTCGGATGTATGGCTGAGCATACATATATAGTTATCTGTTTATTTTAGCACTTGTATACATTTGGGTGCATGGCATAAACATACTTGCATAAATAAGAGGTTAACTGAATCAGTAGATCGACTACTCTTCTGCATTAGTTAGATTCATGTGCATTCCACGCTGCATATTACATAATTGCATTAGAATTATTAAAGATTACGGTTGCCATGTATGATGAATGTGTAGATGGATGTAGATTTGGTTGGTGGTTGTTATTTGCATTCTTCTGTCCTTAGAGATTTCGAGGATGAAATCTTGAGAATGTAACACCCTGGGATTTTCTAGGAAATACATAAGGATGTATTTAAAAGATAAGAATGGATCTAAAAGGAGAATTTTATAAACATTTGAATTTGACTACAGGACTTGCACCATTGTATCCGTAGCAATTTTCTATGCAACTTCCATATATAACTTGTTCAAATCCGAGCTAAAACAAAACGTTATAAAGGTTTGAATAAATAAGAAATTAATATATATATATATATATATATATATATATATATATATATATATATATATAAATCGTTAACGGCTAGGTCGACCCACATTAGATCCGGGTAGACCAGGGCAGTCTACCCGACCTTGTGTCGATCGAGGATTGCGACCTGGAGTCAGTTCATTTCGTGTGTGTGAAATTGTTGCGTGTTGGCCATGGTTTCGGACAATGAACGTAATGATTTTGGATTGGGATCTTACGGTAGTGAGTTGAGGTGTTCCCTAATAAATTAATAGTTAGGGTTAACGTTAAACCTAATTCTTTCCATTACAGTGAAGCTTTGCAAAAATATAACCCCAAACGCTAATTTCCAAAACAATTTCTAAACCCCAATTCTATTCTAAATCTCAACCTAAATTAAAATAAAAGGAGATCTAGCAATTGGAGGAGAGGCCTAAGCCAATTTAGGGAAGAAAGCTTGCGATGTCAAAGGCAAACTTAAAAATGAGGGTAGAGGTGAGTAGGCACATATTTAACTAGTTGCTTAAATTAATTCATTTTAATTTCTGCCCTATGTTGATTTAACTGTTAATTCTGAGATTAATCCATTAAATCATTAAATTTGGGAATTTTGAATGATGGATGTTTTTATTTATTTGTAATTGACATATGTAAGTTCTAAAACTATAAATCATATATTAGAATTTGATTTGACATCAATAATATTCCTATTGGAATAATGTAAATGCTGCAAAAAAATGTAATAAAAATAGGCCAAATTGATTAGACCAATTGAAATAAAAGTTAAAAGAATTAGGACTGATAATCGAATGAAATGGAATAAGTTTCTTAAAATAGATAAACTGAAAGATGTCTAGATTGTAAGCAATCGACCTAAGACTAGCGTACGTCAACTGTCGTAAGTCACTTTAGACTTAGTAGAATGTTTGAGGCCTTGAGCCGATAGGTGTATGAACCTTGTTGCAACGGCCTGGATTTTTCCAACATTTAATTTTGAATATTTAAACGATTTTAAATATTGAATTTGGAATAGAAATTAATTTTTGGATATGGAGATTTTGGTTGAAATTGTAAAATGAATTTAAATTTCAAATATAGCGATTTGTCGTAATACGAAATTGGTGAATAATTGAAAATAGAGTGAATTTGAATCGAAACCATTTCTAATGCTAATATAAATTTAATTTGAATTAGAATTGAGTTAGTAAATTTTTTAAACTAAAATTTCAAGTGATTTTGTAAATTTTGGAATTGCCGATTTAATCGACGCATTAAAATAGCGATCCGGGGCACAGTCGCCGAATTCGATGAAACCAGTTCCATTGAATCCATAATAGTGTATTATTATTGAATTTCAAATTTCATTGCGTTTGGATTCACAATTTAGTCGTGCGATCTGAAAATGCCTAGAAATAATTTAAGTTAATTTAATTTAAATAGTCGATTTAAAGAGCTATTTTCCACATACGATCGAATTAGGTCTCGAAATTTGTTCCATTGCGTTTGAAATAGCGGTATAATATTTGGAACGGCAGGCGGCATGCCTCAATACAAGATCGAGATTTCATGTTACATGATTCGAGATATTTTGAAAAATAATAATAATTGTAAAAATTATATCAACAATTGAGCCACCCTAACCACATATAGCACTGACCTACATGTTGACTAAAAGCCGCCTCTTTTCTACTAAAATCGCATATCTCTCTTCCCTTTCACAAAGTCTAAATCAAATGAAATTGCGTTCTCCTTCATTTACTAGAAATCGAATCGAGATTTCCCTTTTCTTCTATTCAAAATCGAATTAAGTTTGATAAGATAAAAAAAATCTATGTCGATCGAAATCACGATGAAGGCAGAGCACGAGCACGTACATAAGGGAGGTTTGGTGTGGCAAATTCAGGGTAGTGGTTGAGTTTGGACAGCGACTGGCTATGGAGCTCGAACTCGAGCTGTGGAAGGTGGGCGTTCGCGGGGGAGGAAAAAAATCGAAGTCGACGTCGTGTTTAAGGACTCATGGCAAAACGATGGAGGTAGGCTGTCACTCGCAATGCTTATTTTCCAGTCATTGATGGTGGCGCGACATCAAAATGATTGAAGCTGAGGGTGTGTTTTCACCTGAAAGAAAGAACGCAGGTTCCTGTAGCTTGAAGGGAAGGGCGGTAGGGTTTAGGGCTGCTTGAAAAACACATGCACGAGCTGATGATGGCGTGGCCAAATAGGGCGGCAGCTGTCTAGGTGGTCGAAGGCGCGGCTGCGGTCGAGGTGAGGAGGGGAGTGTCAGTTGTGGTCGCGACCAATGGAAAGGGAGTCGTTTTTGGCAAGTAGTAAAGCTAATTAAATTCGTTACAGGTAATTAGTTTAAATTAAACAATTGGTTGATTTATTAAAATTGAAATCGTTAGTTTATATGATTCGAAATTTTCTTACATAAGGTTAAATCGCACGGAATCAGTCGTATTGGATTCGAAGCTGCGAAATTTATGCAATAGAATTAAATTTGGAATGGATTGTAATTAAAATCAAGGTGAGTAAATCTCATATAATTTTGTTGACCGGGTTAATTTATAATTATTTAAATTATTATTGAATGATTAGCTGAATTGATATATTATTATCAGTTGAACATTATATTATATATACAAATACACACACACACACACATATATATGTATTAGTATATATATCAGTAGTTTGATATATTTCCCGCATATTGGAGCGGATGAGACACTATGCACCCTACGTAATAGTGGAACCTCAAAGCGGGATTGGTATTTTTTCTTATCTAACGTCTGTGGATGCAGGGAAACAGGTTGGAGGGATCCAACAGGAATCCCCAAATATATTAATCATTTTTAATATATAGTGATATATGATGTGATTAAATAAATCTATTATGGATTGTTGTGTGATTTGATTATTGGATGCTATAGTAGTTCTTGCCTTGAGTTTGGTATTTTAAATACCATAAATATTATTTTTGAATTTGAAGGAAATTAAAAGAGATTTTTGATATAAAATATTTATATCGAACTTGGATTATTTTAAAGGAAATTGACTTAAAAAAACAAAAATTTGATTTGAGGTTGTACTTAACTATTCGTAAAATGTTTGAAATAGGGATTTTAAATAATTTGTTTAAAGGATTTTTAACAATGGATTTTTAAGAGATATTTCTAGATTGATGGAAAAGAAGTTTAGCTCGATGTTAAAAATAGAATTGGAAAATAAATGGGATTTATTAAGGAATGGATTTAGAAAAATGAGATTTTATGAATGAGATTAGTTTTATAAACAAGTGAAACTCATAGAAGTTTATAAATTTATAAACGATATTTATAAATAATGATGGGAATATAAATTCACGGTGTGAATTTATATCGAGGTTTGAAAATTGGTTTTTTGGGAAAAATAGTGGAATCTATTTTTCAACATGAGAATGATCATGAAATTGAGATGTATTCGTTGGGATATGAATCGAGAGGGATTTATAAATTGAAATTGGAATATTGGACTTTTAAAAAAATATTGGTCAAGAAATTAAAATTGTTTTAAAGTGGAGTTCCTATTTAACATACTATATAGTTTAAGCTGTTAGTATTCAAATATTTAGGAAAACTGATTATTCAAATATTTAACATTTATTGAAATGAATTGACATTTTATAATAAGCTTTGTAAATGAATTAGTTTTATATAAAAATAAATTAGAAACGAGTTATCGATGTTTTATTTAAAATGTTTTTAATATTTTTAAATAATTACTTAAACATGTTTTTTTAAAAAAAATATTATTCTTTAAAAATATTTATTTATATATATATATATATAGTGTTTGAAATAATCATGATTGATTTATAAATCCTCTTAAGATTTGTAAATGGGGTTTAGCTAACGGATATGATTTTGTTAAGAGAAATCTTATAATGGGACTCTGGGAACCTAAGGAAATTCCCAAAATGTTTAAATGCGGAAACTTTGGAAATGGATTAGAATTTGTCAAAGAAGTTAGAAATGGGTAGTTGGGATTATAGATAAGTATAATCGATTTTGGAAATTCTAAAGGGTATTAATTTATGAATTTCTAGGAACTTATAGAATTAGTTATAAATGAGTTATTGAATTTACGAATGAATTGCAAGGGATTTTGAAAAATAGGAATAAATGGAGTATTTTATAAGTATTGAAAATAAATGATTTAGGAAAATATACTTATATATATTTCCTAAGTATTGAACTAGAAGGGTTTGAAATATTTTAACTACGAGATTACTATTATAGAAATATTTTCAAAGTGTTGAATTATAAATAGAATGGAAGAAAATATTTCGAAGTATTGAAATAATTCGAAAATATCCTGTTATGGATATAAGTATTTGAAATTGTTTTCAATTATTGAATATACTGAAAGAGATTTGAATATAGATCTTCGTAAAGATATTTTGATTAATGTTTTGAAAGATTTATGAAATCGGGCCTAGTGACTGCTTATGTGCGTAATTTGATAGCAAAATAACCTACTATCATATTTAGTCAAATTCGTTAATCGTTTCGAAGAGACCAGGATCAGATTTAATTATCTAGAAACCACTTCGATCTTATTTGTGCATTACGAATTGTGATATCTTGAAGATAAATGAAGATGGTGATGTTGGAGGTTCAGTTTGTTCAGACCCAAAACAACTTGAATGGACGAATGTTATCATTTGCATCGTGGTCTGGAAGGCAATGTTAGCATTCTAAGTATGAATGCTATTCTAAAGGGAAAACGTAGCCTCAAGGCTCATCAACCAAAAATGACTAAAATAGAGGAGATGCAGTAGGGCTATGTGGGGTTGCATCCAAGTAGGGTATGTTGTCACCTTTCTAGATACCCTCGGATATATTATATTATAATTAGGGATATGTTTGTGCATGGAAAAGAGAGTGCTCGATTAGGGTGGGAACACCAAGGGTGATAACATATTTCGTATAACCCAGCTCTAAAGTAGGTCGGTCCTGTGTTAGCAGGGGATCCAAGCGAGGTCCTTGGTACATTTTTCTAGAGGTGTATTGTGGCGGGCGGTACCCCAGCAACCCAATCATTGTATGGAATCCAATATCCACTATGAGCCTTTACGGTTTTGATTATAGAGCGTAGTATGTTGGAATTTAATTAATGTAACAATTTTGGCTATTTTAGTAAGTATTTTTATTTAGACACAACTATAATATCAGATGATTTTGATATAAAATGTTTTGGTTATCGTAAAATAAAAACCTATTGTGTTTATATACGATGCGGTCTTACGAGATGCCTTTGTTTTCAAAGGATTTTGATAACTGTAATAATTCAACTTAAGTATGTTTTTCTCACGCTGATTTTCCTGACCGACTCGGGTGTTATTTTATTATAATGCTCGGGTCAGATCAAGTATTACAGATTTAGGCTAGGATATTATAGAGCATAAGAGATGTGCTGGAGGAGTCTCAAGCGTATTCTACATATTTGATTTTATTTCCACTGTGTGAGTCATGCTGTATTCAGTATTTGTGAGGACAAGTTATTATAACAGTCCAAATTGATGGTTGATTGTTGTACTTTGATGTTTGTATATATATTAACGACTACAGATTCTTTTGTATAGAACTCTATTATTATATATTATATTCTGTTCTGTTGTGATTATGAGATTCTATGTTGTTGTTTCTGTTTGTTTCTATCTCTTCTTCTTCTTCACGATTATTTATTCGCCCTTTCGTACAATTTGGGTTGGACAAGTGTGGTTTATTGTCAACTCAAAGGGTATGGAACGACGAATCACTACACTTGATATCGGAGCTGAAGGTTGAGCGAAAACCTTGGCTTTGGTAGGGATTACTCATTAGAGATAGGTTCAGTAGTACTTTAGAATGAGTTTGAGTGTATTATACGTATGCATGCATATTTGTTAGTGAATATAAATTGTTTTATATTGTGTTGACTTATTGGTTGAGTGTTTATGAATTTCGGTCGGTACAGTCTCGGTAACTGTATCATAGGGATTTCTAAACTCTTAAACTGGACAAACCAATACAATATTGTTTTAAAGGTGGGTAAATGAAATATTCGCCTAAAATTATATTTTGATATAAAAGAAATAATTTTTTGAAATTATTATAGTATATTTGTGTGTTTGGTTGATAATATTATAATCTAAACAAGATTATAAAATTTAAAAGGTTTATATAACCAAATTAAAAGGCATAAGTATGAATTATACAGATGAGTTAAAATTAAAATTTGATTCAAACCAGAATTTGAAATTTAAGTCCCGAAAATTTTGAAAAATGCTTTAAATAGGTTTAAACTAAGTATTTGGGAATTTTTAAATCCTCGAAATTTCGAAAATGTTTTCCAGGTGTTTTGAAATAAGTAATGGTATATTATTATGAAATGTTTCTGAATAGAAAATGTATTAAAAATGGATTTTTGAGGTGATGAAGCACTAAACTCACTTCAGTCGCTGGAAAATAATTCCGATGATGAGCGCGACATCATCGGTGTTCATTTTCCAGTTTCTAAGTGATCAATTACTCCGTAATTGATTTGCTTCAGATTTGTTGGGCAAATAGGCTTTGTTTAAAATTTCGAAAGGAATTAGTTTAGGGAAAACCGAGTCTATTTAAAATTTCACAAAGGTAAGAGTTGATATATAAAGAGAATATGTGATTTCAAAGTGATTTGAAATAAAAATGTGTGTTTAAATTCTAGAATTTTCATTTAAATGATGTGTGAAAGAATTATATAAAAAGTTTTGAACTTTTTTAAAATTGAGAATGGTATAAATAGAGAAGAAAAGTGTGGAATTTGAACTTGATGTTGAATTTTAGCTTCGGTAAATTAAAATGAATCGTATGAATTGAAATTTAAATTTGGAGAAGTCGAATAAAACTGAATTGGAGTTTAATTGAAAATTTAGCCTTGCAAAGGAAATTTAATTTAAAATAACTCAAATAGGATCAACTCAAGTACAGGATTTATATAATTGAGAAAAAAATAAGTTGTGTAACTTATTAGTTGGAAAGTGGAATAGAAAAATAAAATAAAAATGATTGGATATTTGGGGAAGAAATGAAAATCCAAACTTAAATTATAAAATGAAGTTGAACTCAAGTCAAACAAATTGAAGTGATTTTTTGAATAAAAATCAGATATTGAAATATAAAATGGAAGTAAACTAATTGGATAAATTAATTATTTTGGTTAAGTAAAATAGGTTGTGGATTGGAATTGAAATTGAATATGAAGCTTGAGTTATGAATGAAATTCGACTTAAATGTAAACGAATTAAATATATTTTGAAATGTGGTCAGATAAAATAGAAATGGATTGAAATGGTGATAACTTAAGTTATAAATAAATCCAATTTAAGTGTAAATAAATTGAATGTAGCCTTAAATGTTATCTAAATGAATTCAATATGTTATCTAAATGAATTCGAGGATGAAATTGAGTTTTGGAGTGGAAACGAATATATTTGTTGAGTAAAAGGATATAATAAACCTTAGTACTAATTTTTTTGAATAATTCTCAAGTGTTAATGTAAATTGAGATATACCAAGTAATTGGAAATACGAATCGATCAAAGGTAAATAAATTGAATAACAATCAATTTAAATGAAATGGAATTTGATTGCAATGGAAATGAACTTAAGCTATATAGTTGATATAATTGGAAATAAATGAATTAACTTAAGTGTATATTTTTGAATGGAGGCTTGGCTCAGATAAATTTATGAAATGGTTCATAAATAAATTAGCATGGATTGGATTGTTGTTGAATCTAAAATTGAGCGAACAAGATATTTGTGAATAAATTAGATGTGAATTAATAGAAGTTGATAAATTGAATTAGAATCAATTTAAAATAGCTATAAGCTTAAGTGGTTATTTTATTAAACGAATAACACAAAAATTGCACGGAAAGAATTGTCGGTTGACGAAAAAGGAAGCAAAATAAAATTATGCAAATAAATATAAGTGAATAAATTGATTTGGAATCAAATTGAATTAGATATGAATATAATGTGTGTGAATATGAATTAGATGCACACAAAAAATTGTTATGAATCATTTGAAATTGAATCAAATGGTATATAAATCGAATAAAAGTAACTAAGTTAATGTTGGAACCCTGAATTGCTTACAAATGCATGTATTATATGTTGGGTTACGCAAATGTTGTGTTTAACTCGTAAAACAAATGAAATGTCATTAAAATTTCATGTTTTGGAACTTACGTGTTTAAATTAAGTAAGTACAGGGACAAGGAGGCTATTGGACTAGATTTGGATCGCAAAATTTCATATAAAGTAAGCTGCTCGCTTAAAACGCTAATATAAGGTATGTTTTCGGATTAAATACAGCAATGAGATAAACATTGATATATATTGTATTTCTGACCGTGTGGGTCAATATATAGCTTTTCATCATTTTTGTCATATTGGAAAAGGGTTTCTGTACAAGGGAGACTCAGCCAAAAAATTTCGGAAATTTAGGGTGCTAGGATAATTTTTAAAGTATTTGGAAAAATTTTGTTAATAGAAGTTTGATTTCGAATTGGAAATGAAACAAAGGGTTTTGGTTTAGTAATGGAAACTAGATGTTTTATTTGGAACTAAAGGAATTAGGAAAATGAAATAGCAAATTAACTAAGTGGGTTTTTGAAGAGTAATGGGTTTGGATCATTCATCCTATCTTAGAAATTTCGAGGACGGATTTTTTTAAGGGGGTAGGAATGTGACAACACGGATTTTTTCGACATTTAATTTTGAATATTTAAACGGTTTTAAATATTACTTTGGAATAGAAACTCATTTTTGAATATGAAGATTTTGGTTGAAATTATAAAATGAATTTAAATTCAAATATGGCAATTTATCACAATACGGAATTGGTGAATAATTGAAAATAGAGTGAATTTGAACGAAACAATTTCTAATGCTGATATAATTTGTATTTGAATTAGAGTAGAGTTATTAAGTTTTTCAAACTGAAATTTCAAGTGATTTTGTAAATTTTGAAAATCGTCGACTTAATTTACGCGTTAAAATAGCGATCCGGGGCACAGTCTCAAAATTCAACGAAACCAGTTCCATTGGATCCATAATAGTGTATTATTATCGGATTTCAAATTTCATTGCTTTTGGATTCATCGTTTAGTCGTGCGATCTGAAAACGCCTAGAAATAATTTAAGTGAATAAATTTAAATAGTCGATTTAAAAAGCTATCTTCCACATACGATTAAATTAGGTCTCGAAACTTGTTACATTGCATTCAGAATAGTGGTATAACATTAGGAACAGCAGGCAGCATGCCTTAATAGGAGATTGAGATTTCACGATATGTGATTCGAGATATTTTGAAAAATAATAATAATAATTGTAAAAATCAAATCAACAGTTGAGCCACCCTAACCATGCATAGCGCCGACCTATATGTTGAGTAAAAGCCGCCTCTTTTCTATTAAAATCGCGTAGCTCTCTTCCTTTTGAGAAAGTCCAAATCAAATAAAATCGCATTCTCCTTCATTTACTGGAAATCAAATTGAAACTTCCCTTTTCTTCTATTCAAAATCGAATTTAGTTCGATAAGATAGAAATAAAAGCTATGTTGATCAAAATCGTGATGAAGGCGGAGCATGAGCGCATACACAAGGGAGGGTTGGCGCGGTAAATTCAGGGTAGCGGTCGAGTTCTGGACGGCGACTAGCCATGAAGCTTCAACTCGAGCTGTGAAGGGTAGGCATTCGCGGGGGAGGAAAACGATCGAAGTCGACGTCGTGTTTAGGGACTCGCAGAAAAATGATGGAAGTAGGTTGGCGCTCGCGATGCTTATTTTCTAGTCAGTGATGGTGGTGTGGCATCGAAATGGTCGAAGCTGAGGGTATGATTTTCGGCCAGGAAGAGAGAACGAAGGTTCCTGTAGCTTGAAGGGAGGGGCGGTAGGTTTTAGGGCTACGCAACACACTCACGTTTGAGCTGATGGTGGTGTGGTCAAATAGGGTGGCGGCTGTAGATAGTCGAGGGCGTGGCTGCAGTCGAGGCGAGGAGGGGAGCGTAAGTTGTGGCGGCGACCAATGGAAAGGGGGTCGTTTTTGGAAAGAAGTAAGTCTAATTAAATTGATTATAGGTAATTAGTTTAAATAAATAATTAGTTGATTTATTAAAATTGAAATCGTTAATTTACTAATTTGAAATTTTCTTGCGTGAGGTTAAATCGCATGGAATCAGTCGTATAGGATTCGAAGCTGCGGAATCTACGCAATAGAATTAAATTTGGAATGGATTGCAATTAAAATCAAGGTGAGTAAATCTCACTCAGTTTGGTTGACTAGGTTAATTTATAATAATTTAAATTAATTATTGAATGATTGGCTGAATTAATAAGTTATTATCAGTTGAATGTTATATTACATATATTAGTAGTTGGATATATTTTTCGCATATTGGAGCGAATGAGACACTGCGCGCCCCAGATAATAGCGCGCCGCCCTATACTACCGCGATATCCCACCTCGAAGCGAGATTAGTATTTTATATTACCTAACATCTGTGGATGTAGGGAAACAGGTTGGAAGGATCCAACTAAATTCCTCAAATATATTGATTGTTTTCATATATAGTGATATATGATGTGATTAAATAAATTTGTTATGGATTGTTGTGTGATTTGATTATTGGATGCTATAGTAGAACCGACCTTGATTTTGGTATTTTAAATACCATAAATATTATTTTTGAATTTGAGGAAAATTAAAAGAGATTTTGGATATAAAAATATTTATATTGAACTTGGATTATTTCAAAGGGAATTGATTTGAAAAAAACAATCATTTGATTTGGTGTTATGCTCAACTATTCATAAAATGTTTTAAATAGAGATTTTAAATAATTTATATAAAAGATTTTTAACGATGGATTTTTAAGAGATATTTCTAGATTGATGGAAAAGAAGTTGAAATCAATATTAAAAATAGAATTGGAAAATAAATGGGATTTATTAAGGAATGGATTTATAAAAATGAGATTTTATGAATGAGATTAGTTTTATAAACAAGTGAAACTCAAAGGAGTTTATAAATTTATAAACGATATTTATTTATAAATAAGGAAAATTGTATCAGGGGATAAATTAGGATAATTTATATCGAGATTTGAAAATTGGTTTTTGGGGAAAAATAGTGGAATCTATTTTTCAACATGACAATGATTATGAAACTGAGTTGTAGTCGTTGGGATATGAATCGAGAGGGATTTATAAATCGGAATTGGAATATTGGACTTTTAGAAAAATATTGGTCAAGAAATTTAAATTATTTTAAAATGGAATTCCTACTTATTATATAGTTTAAGCTATTAGTATTGAAATATTTCGAAAAATGGATTATTCAAATATTTAATATTTATCGAAATAAATTCTCATTTTATAATAAGCTTTGTAAATCAATTAGTTTTATATAAAAATAAATTGGAAACGAGTTATTGATGTTTTATTTAAAATGTTTTTAGCATTCATAAATAGTTACTTAAACATGTTTTTCTAAAATAAATTATTATTCTTTAAAAATACTTATTTATATATATAGAGTATTGAAATGATTATAATTGATTTATAAATCCTCTCGAGATTTGTAAATGGGGTTTAGTTAATGGGTATTATTTTGTTAAGAGAAATCTTATAATGGGAGTCTGGGAACCTAAGGTAATTCCCAAAGTGTCTAAATACAGAAACTTCGAAAATGGATTACAATTCATAAAAGACGTTAGAAATGGGTGGTTCATATTATAGACTAGTTTAATCGATTTTGGAAATTTTAAAGGGTATTAATTTATGAATTTCTAGAAACTTATAGAATTAGTTATAAACGAGTTATGGAATTTATGAATGAGTTTCAAAGGATTTTGAGAAATAGGAATAAAGGGAGTATTTTCTAAGTATTGGAAATAAATGATTTAGGAAAATATACTTATAGATATTTCCTAAGTATTGAACTGGAAGGGATTGAAATATTTTAGCTACGAGGTTACTATTATAGAAATATTTTCAAAGGATTGGATTATAAATTGAATTTGAAGAAGATATTTCTAAGCATTGAAATAATTTTGAAATATCCCATTTTGGATATAAGTATTTAAAATTGTTTTCAATTATTGAATATACTAGAAGAGATTTGAATATAGATCTTCGTAAAGATATTTGAATAATGATTTGAAAGATTTATGAAATTGGGCCTAGTGACTACTTATGTGTGTAATTTGATAGTTAAATAACCGACTATCAAATTTGACCAAATTCGTTGATCGTTTCCAAGAGATCGAGATCAAATTTAATTATCTGAAAACCACTTCGATCCGATTTGTGCGCTACGAATTATATGTTGGAGGTTCGGCTTGTTTGGATCCAATACAACTTGTATGGACGAATGCTATCATTTGCATCGTGGCATGGAAGGCAATGTTAGCATTCTAAGTATGAATGCTATTCTAAAGGTAAAACGTAGCCTTAAGTCTCATCAAGCAGAAATGATTAAAACATGGGAGATAAAGTAGGGCTAAGTGGGTCGCACCCAAAGTAGGGTATGTTATCACCTTTCTAGATACCCTCGGATATATTATATTATAATTATGGATATGGTTATGTATGGAAAAGAGAGCACTCGATTAGGGTGGGAACACCCAGGGTGATAACATATTTGGTACTATACAGGTCAGGGGTAGGCCGGTCCTGTGTTGACAGAGGATCCAGGCGAGGTCCTCGACACAATTTTCTAGAGGTGTATTGTGACGAGCGATACCCCAGTAGCCCAGTCATTATAGGGAATCCAATATCCACTATGGGACTCTACAGTTTTTATTGTAGAGCCTAGTATGTTGGAACTTAATTAATGTAACGATTTCGGCTATTTTATTAAGTATTTGTATTTAGACACTATTATAATATCAGATGATTTTGATATAAAATGTTTTGGTTATCGTAAGGTAAAAACCCATCGTGTTTATATGTGACGTGGTCTTACAAGATACTTTTGTTTTCAACGGATTTTGATAACTGTACTAATTCGAATTGAGTGTGTTTTTATCTTGCTAGTTTTCTAGACAGACTCGGGTGTTATTTTATTATAATGATCGGGTTAGACCGTGTATTGCGGATTCAGGATAGGATTCTATGGAGCACAAGAGACGTGCGAGAGGAGTCTCATCGTATTCCACGTATTTGATTTTATTTCCTTTGTGTGAGTCATGCTATATATTCAGTATTTGTGAGGACATGTTATTATAACTATCCGGATTGATGGTTTAATGTTGCACTCTAATGTTTGTATGTATATTAACAGCTACAAATTCTTTTGTATAAAAATCTTTTATTATATATTATATTTTGTTACACTGCGATTGTAATTATTTTTTGTTGTTTCTATTTGTTTCTACCTCTTCTTCTTCACCCCTAGTTAATCGCCCTTTCGTACAATTTGGGTTGGACAACTGTGGTTTATTGTCAACTCAAAGGGTACCAAACGGCAGGTTGCTACACTTGTTGTTCTCTAAACTGCTTGATTGGCGTAGACACATTTAGGTGGTCTCATTTGAGGTAGCAGACTTAGTTCACATTTCTATATCATAGAATGCGGAGTATTGTTGCGGCATGCAACTTATGTTGTGAAAGGTGCGAATGGATGTTTGGCAACGGACTACTAGTCGTTAGCCGAGGTGTTGGGATCAGATTACCAGTCTTTAATCGGGGTGTTGGGATCGGAGAGTGTGCCGATTATGGACATTCCCGTGGGTCCTTATGGGCATAGGCACTGAAAGCTAGGTGGTGTTGGGTACTAGCAGGAGTTAGGCATAGTAACTCCCAAGGCACATAAGAGGTATTTTTCCGCTAGGATCAAGGGGTTGCACACAAGTGCATATAAAGAGTCACTATGTGAGTTTACATACGTGCTCTTTCTCTCCAGGACTAGTGTGAGTTATAGTGGGATATCAGCTCTCCAAAATTAGATAATCGTTAGTGAGGTACGATCTGTTGTTATTCCCATGATGTTATGCTATTGACCTTTTGATATATGACTTTAGGAATGTTACTTTAGGTGCACGGACACTGTACATACACTATATATCACCTAGAGTGGACTTGAAGCTGGTTGTATTTAATTTCATTGTTAGTCTTTCTCTAATTCACCGTACTTTATGTCTAACCCACTCCGCTTCTTTCCATTTTCTCCACCACATGATGCAGGTTGTAATTGGACATAGTATGAGGAAGAAAGGTGCTCGATGATGGATTTCTAGTATTTTCTGTTATTCTTCTACAATTACTTATTGTATTAGAATGTAAACATATGGATTTGGAAATTATATATTTTGTAAAGAAAATATTTTGGAGGATTTTTTCTGAAATGTCTATCTTTCAGTATTTATATTTTAATTTCCTTCGCTGTGAGATTTAAAAGTGTAGAATGTCTTAAAACTCTATTTTTGTAATTTTTCTTTAAATGTTTTAAAAACCCAACAGCCTATATGTTCTCGGCATGAATCATGTATGAATGTGCGGTTGTTATATTTGGTATCAGAGCTTAGGTTCAGAATTTCTTGGGGATTAGGCATGTAATAAGAGAACATACTTGAAAACATTTTAAAAAAATTGGTTTTCAAGAAGTTTTTCAAAAGGATTTCCAAAAAGTTTTCAAAAATTGGTTTTCGAGATTTTTATGTGTATATATTGATAAAAGCTTTAAAGAGAATTCTAAATATTTTATCTGTATATGCTGAAATTCCTTTTATTCGTGCCTATAATATCTTTTGGCAATGTTGAAAAATAATTCACAAACACAGATAGTGACAATGGGTACTAGTTGCTGAGTTATCCATTTGTAGTCACCACCATTTAGGGTAAATGTTACATTTGGTATCGAAGCTTAGGTTACCCGATCAATAGGGAAAAGTATATGTATAAGAGATGTACTTGTTATTTTTGAATTTTTTTTTTCAAAAACTGCTATTATATTTATACACACATTATCATGAACATACGCATATGCAGTAGGCAAGTCTTCCTTTCAACGTATAATAATATCTTAGGAAATTTATAACTAAAAGTTTAACCTACAGATAGTAAACTGTGGCTGAAAATCCTTCTTCTTTTGAAATTGGGAACCTTGCTAAAGGAGTGTCCACTATTCAGGGGATTAAACAATACCTCAAGCACGTAGGACATACATAGGAAATAGATGTTGATTTGCTGCAATTGGAAATGGTCAGTCATTTTAGTCCTTATGCAATAGAGTTTAGTATGGATCAAAAGCATTTGATTAAAACACATTGCTAGTCTTCAAGATTTTTGAGGTAGAGAGCGTTAGATTAGTTACTTTATACTTACCATTTTACTGTCATCAATTTTACTTATTTTGACTTGGGAACTATGTATATACTGTTGATGTTTTTCAACCTAATGCTAGTTCTTATTTTACATTTACGTGAACTGTACTATACATGCTGTTGTGTTTTGATAATGGCTTGTTGGTTAATGTGTCGATGATTCGAGAATGATGAAGATGATAACTGCTGTACTTCTGACTTCAAAGATCTACTGCGTAGATTCTTTTAGACAATAGTTCAACCCAACAGGTACAAACGGGTTATCGAACTATCGACTTTAGGATTCAATAAAGCCTTAAAACAGCGTAATCAGATTGAAAACTTGTAAGATTTTGATCCGACCAAGAACAGTTAAATTTGATCTGTGATGATGCAATTTAGTAGAGAATAGAATGAAGAAGAAGAAGAGAATTGATCTGAAATATTTCTGTGTTTGCAGCACCTTACAGGCTTTGCAAACTGTAGTGATAATGCAGTGTTCTGCATTACTTTCTGGGCGTCGTAGATCTGGAGGAAGAAGAAGAAGGTACAAAGTAAATAGATTGTTCTTTTGTGATGGTTCCTGAGCATCACTATTTGTAGTAGAGAAGAAGTGTCCATTCGTCAAGCGTCGCATCCTTTCCAACGGTCCGAAAATGTTACAAACGGTCGCGCCTTTTCGCAATGACTTAAAACTATTTGTAGCGACCCTGACTCGACCTTCGAAAATCGGCACCGAATATGACACTTGTACTCGAATGCGCAGATCCAAACGTCGAATCTGCTTCGCCGGAGCTTATAACACATCAAGTATAACAACATAGTGGAAGAAAACGAAATGAATATCATTGATATACAACATTCGATACAACAATGATACAATATGAATCAAATATTAGAGATACAAGATAACAATGCTACGGCGGAATAACAATATGATATAACGGGAGAAAACAAATAGCCAAGAGATAACTCCAATATCAAACTGCAACTTTAATCCAATGCTCCAAAGCAAAACCCCAAACCACTAGCTCGAACCACCATTAATTTGCACAAAGATAAGCAAGACTGGTCCATCGTCTCAACCAGATACTTCAATATCCAAAATCTCCAAAGAATACCAAAGAGAAAACTGAAAGCTACTGAACCGATATCTACTATTTGAAAAACCCAACTCTAGACTGCCCGTGTGGAAAATAGTGGGCACCCAGAGTTTAGGAAAGGAACAATAAACTCCGGGTCAGTCGTGGGACTGGTATGAGCAAACAAAAATGGTTGGTCTTTAAAAACAAACAATAGAATTTAAAATCTGAAATCCGCAATGCTTTTTGAAAATGAAACTGCCATAAGACCTTCCGCCACACACACGATGCAAACGCAGACTTGGAGGAGATTTCTCCTTATGACAGTCAAAAATGCTTAATACGAGAAAACACTTTAAATTATTATTAGTGCATAGTGTGAAAACATTTTCGAAAGTATAATATTAACCTTAGCCAGCATACGTACCATTATAGTATGCCTACTATAGCTACCATGTTAGAAGGCAGGTTCTACAACTAAAACCGTAAAGGGCTCATATTTGGAAGATTGGATTTCCCACACTAATGACAGTCAAAAATGCTTAATACGAGAAAACATTTTAAATATTATTATTAGTGCATAGTGTGAAAACATTTTCGAAAGTATAATATTAATCTTAGCCAGCATACGTACCATTATAGCATGCCTACTATAGCTACCATGTTAGATGGCAGGTTCTACAACTAAAACTGTAAAGAGCTCGTATTTGGAAGATTGGATTTCCATCAAATGGTCGGGCAAAGGAACTTCCTGAATAAGATGAAATGGAACTCCTCTGGAGGGACGTCCCCAAGAACCTAGCCGGATCTCTGCTACACAAGGACGGGTTACCTTTGTAACTAGGTAACTACTGACACGAGCATGCCATTCCCCGGTCATTTGCGACCTTTATCCGAGGTACCTCTTAACCAACAACCACAAAACAATAAGTTTGCAGCAACCATGAAGTAAGTATCTGGGCTCCATACCATGATACCACCTATAATCCAGAAGGAAATGAACATACCCTCAGAGGGCGCTATCCTCAAATAACCTTGTTGCCACGATTCCTGCTTTAACCATAACCGGGTAGTGAGATTCGACAAAGTCTCGTCCACAAAGCTACGCTTTTCACAAAAGCCATGCTTCGATCAATAAATGATCAGCAACACTTCGTATGCTACACTACCAAATTGGTAATGTATCATTAGTAACCTTCAACTACATAACCTCTGAGCTCGTACGTCTCAGAGAAGGGTGTTAAGCTAAGAGAATAAATTCTCCGCCACCAACAGATATGTATTTGAAAGAAATCGGTTTTACATCTCAGTTTGTAATGTCAGACATACAATCCATACAAGTCTATTCCGGGTTTGAACAGAACCGAAGGCACTTTCGAATAAGCCCTTGCAAATCCGGGAATTCACAATCCCGATCGGACTTCCCATTACTTAGGGAATCTCTATACCATAGCTACTCGGTGCAGAGACAATCGATAGGTCATCCTATCGTTCTCGCAAATACCCGGTCTTCACCATTGGTCTTCAAATTCTATCCGTAACGCCGTATCATTATTCGGAATGGGCTATATGACACAAGGTCCTCTCCCGGCTAAACCGAATAATGAGCGCACTATTTAAAAACATATGGATATGGGATTTCAGTAAAGTCACAAATTAAAACCCAAAACTTTTCATTTAAATGGTTAAAACAAATTTGCATTTACAAATTTTTTTTAAACAAAAAGATTCATTTCAAAAACCTTCAATGGTTTAAACAATTTCCACATTTAAATATTTTTAAACAAAAGGTTTATCTTTAAAACCCCTTTAAAACAAGGTTCACCAATCTTTGACAAAGATTCATTCATAGCTTTTCAAAAAAATCCTATTTCAAATTGGATTAACTCATCCGGTCTTTAAATCAAAGACTCGTTTCATAGCTTTTAAAACAATTCCCAAAGATTCAGTCATAACTTTCAAAAACAATTCCCGGTTTCAAATCTTTTATACATAAAAGATACATCATTTAAAAATCTTCTTCAATTTGAAAATAGGATTCAACTATCTTTTACAAAGATTCAAATATAGCTTTCAAAATCATTCCATTTTAAATTTGAAATCTTTTCATCTTAATTATTATTTGAAACTACTTGTATCCGTTTCAGAAAACCCAATTCCATTTCTAAAGTTATCTGGATTCAAAATTCAAACTTTAAAACCATTTCAAAATATTAAATTTAAATATCTGTGACTTAACCGATTCCTCGTGCAATCCATATTTGTGTGTGTACAGTGTGGTCTAGGGGTTTAACACAATAGTGCAACATTATTCAATCATCACAGATCAAAACACAGAAATATCGATAAGCGGTATAATCTATAACGCTTATCTTTATTTACAGATTTACAGATAATGTATCACAGATGAATAAATAAATTCCACACAACTTAATTCACAGAATAGAATATCACAGATCAATCAATTCAAGGAAATTCATACAAGGCAAACATTCATAAGCAATGTCAACCATTCAATAATCATTTATAGGTACGATTATTTAATTGTTTTGATCTTAATTAATTCAGTTAATTTCCAATCAAATTAATTACTTATGAGTTAATTATCCAATCCTAATTAATTAATTACAAATCATTTGATATAAATTAATTAATCAATCACCTTAATTAATTACATCGATTAATCACCTCATTATTAATTATTCTTTAATTAGTCCATTATAAATTACATCATTAATTATATTAATTAATGATCTCTAATTATATTTAAATTAAACTACGTTATTTCAATTAATTACATTAAGTAATTTATCTTTAATTAAACACAATTATTAATCACCCTTGATTAATAACAAAAGTAATTACCCAAATTACTTCATTTATAAATCATATTCACTAATTACCTCCCAGTAATTATCATTTATTACTTCCCTAAGTAATTATCTCCTTAATTATACTAAGTAATTACACTTATCCAATTACAAATGATTATCTTAAATTAATTAAACTAAAATGATTAATTAACTTAAATTAATCACACTACCAAAATTAATTATAATAAGTAATTAATCCCTTAATTACTTTCATTAAGTAATTACATTCAAAAATGTATAATTGATTACCTAAATTTATTATTCTAATTAATTATCAAAATCAATCACATTAATTTAATTACTTAATAATCCCTAGTTAACTATCTTATAACATTTCTTTAATTACTTTCTTAAGAAATTATCCTAGATTAATTCATTATTAATCATTTCTAATTATAAATTAATCTAGATTATTTATTTATAAATCATTCTTTAATTAACTTATTAATTCAATCATTTTATTACCTTAATTATCTCTAAGATAATTAATTTCTTCATTAATGATTTCATTAACATTTAAGTGTATTTTAAACATTACACTTTAAGTTTAAATTCAAATTCCATTTTAAGATTCAAAAAGATAAACATCAACCAAATTTAAATATCAACTTATAAACTTATAAAAGGAAAGTTCTAACTAAATTACTTAAATTTTTATTTAAAAATTTAAGTTTTAAAATACAATACATTTTAACTTGCAGATTCAAGTGAAAACAAATTATTTGACTTTTCATTGAAAATTCTTTTTATAAAAGAACTTAATCAAATCCAATTCAAATATTTATTTGAAAACAAATAACTTTAAAAAGCTATTGATTTAAACTTGTTTAAAACATTCAAATTTAAAATCTGATTCAAATTTCCAGATCTGGATTCAAAGAGACTTGAATCCACTAATTTAACTTTGATTTAAAAACTCTGATTTATACTTGCTTTTAAAACCATGATTTTAAATTCTTGATTTAAAATCCCAATTCATTTTAAAAGCTTAAGATTCAAAAGTTTATTTTAAAAAAAAAACTAAACTTAACTTTTGAATTTAAACTCAGTTTAAATTTTGGTTTTAGATTTTAAATTGAAATTTTAAAATCTAGGAAAAAAAAGAAACTGTCAGGTTTAAAAAGCTGAAACCCTATTTAAATATTTAAAACTTTACTTCATTTCAAATTAGAATTCAAAAATAAATTTGAATCCACACATCTACTGAATTTAAACTTGTTCAAAATCTTTGTTTTAAAAGTTACTTTACACTTTTCAAATTCAGTCTTAAATTTAAAACTGTCAGGTTTCCTAAAACCTGTAATTTGAAAATAACTTGGGCCAACAAAAATGACTTCGAATCAATTCACCTGATGCTTCGGGTAGAATACTTGAATTACTCGAGACAGTCTCGAGTAAAAACTGCATCCATCAGCCAACAAAATACAAGACCACCAGAACAACTGCACCGTGCACATGCACGGTGCCGCCGACCATCTCCGGTCACCTCCAAATCATCAAACACGTTGACGATCGCGCAATCACTAACTATGACCACCTGATCTTCAACATCCACTCGAAATCAAAATCGAGTGTTCAAACCAACGTGGAACCCATCAACAGGTACTCACCTCAAACCTGTCAACGCGCCACCCACCACTTTTTGATCACCAGAAAAACTGAAACTCCGGCCATCTCCCTGTCTTCGACCAAGCTTCCATCTCCCACAATCTCATTACACTCATCAAGCAGAGAGTTAATGCCGATCGAAAATACCCAATCAAAAAAAACTAGGGTTCTGAACTAGAATCCATCACTGCACTTTCTACCTTGAATTGATCATCCATCTAGCAATTTTCCACCATTCGCCGGTCATTCCTCCACCTCTAGGAGGAGTCCCGACCCCCCGATCCAAATAGATCACTAGAAACACCCAGATTTTCATTTTCTGATGAATCTAGAACTGCACTCTAACCTCTTTACTAAAAATCGTAATTTTTGTTTTAAAAATCATAAGTTTGGATGGAGTTTCAGATTGCATGCCTGAAACATTAAATCATGATGTTTGGATTTTCAATTATTTAAAATTTGATCATCTGTTGTAGCTTCCAGAGGCATTTATCTACTATTATAACTTAAGTATAATTTTAAAACTAAAATTTATGTTTAAGCAACAAGTTTCATTTGAAATTAATTTTAAACAGAGACAAGATCACTAGATTTGATTTTTTTTATTTGTTTGGACTCTGTTAGGTATAAACAGAGGCAGTTTTCTTTCCTGACAACAGACATGCACCTCCTACTTTACCCATATAAACACATCTATATTTGCAAATATGTAAACATTCAAACCATATTCCAATCATCACAACCACAGACATAAAAGGTCAAAGGAGTTGGTTTTAAAAAAAAATCAGAGTTTGCTCACCAGGAATTTAATGTTCGAAGGCAGAGACATATGCTTGCCTGTACACATTTTTTCTTTAAATCTTTGATTCTTTTTGTTTCCTGCAACTTATTTTATTTGATAGAGTTTGTGTTACAGTTTGATTTCAAAATCACAAATTAACCAAACTATGGAGTATAGAGTTTACCTGTTTTTTTTCATTATACTTTGATGTTTTCAGGTTTTGAATTGAATCTTGCATTGGCAACACTGAGGCTCCTCACTCTTTTTATTTTCTTTTTATAAGACAAACCTGGGAAAACTGAAGATAGAGAACCAGGTTTAAACTCCTGAAAATTTGTTTTACTTTGATTTTGTTCATGATGTCTGATTCTTGTTTCCGGGATGAAATTTGAAACTTAAATGCTTGAAGTTGTTTTTTTTATCTCAGACTTTTGATTCTATTGCTTTTGAACTGGAATATTTGCCTTGAATCAGTGATGAATTGAATTGTGAAAATAGATTCTTCAATTATTACCAGGGAAAACTGCATTTGATTTGCTTCCCAGGTTTTGAAAATTGTTTTGATCTTTGGTTTTGGTTTAGATTTTCAGGTTTAAGATGATCTACTAGTTTTGAAACAAATTTGCTTTCTGGTTTGTATTGTTTCATTTGTTTTTGAAGTTTCAGGTTTAGAAAAAAAAATTACTGAGAATTTTTTTTTTAACTTACCACTTGTTATTGCAATTGATCTCAAGCTTACACTTGTTAATCCTTAAATTGAAATGCCTACCAATGTCTTAAACTATCCTATTTATGTTTATATCCCTACTTCAATTAAATTTTAGATTTTAGTTTTAAATCCTTGCTTCAAATTAATTTATACATTTTTTTTAAACCTTATTTTATTTTTATTTACAAATCATGTTTCCATGTTTTCTTATTTATTTGCAAAGGATAATTTCAATTACTTATACTTATATATCTTTCACATAAAAATGCACATTTACAAAAATTAGAAAATAAGATTTTATTAGTTTCAAATATATAGAAATTTTTAAATTTATGTTTAGCCCTTCTCTTTAGTTTATTGTTTAAACCCTTAATTATTCATATTTTATAACCTTTATAACTTTTAACTAGAAATTCAAAAATTATTTATTTAATTTCAAAATATAGTTTCTTATTCAAAATATCTATTTAAAATAAATTTGGACAACAAATATTTATTAATTGAAAATATAATGTAAATTAAATGGAAAAAAAATCTTGTTATTGAAAATACAATGTTTATTAATTGAAAATATAATTTAAACTAAATTTATAAATATAAATAAATAACAGAACATATCTTTATTGATCTTAAAACTTTATAATTCTATTTATAATCTAAAATATTTATTTATCCTAGAAATATCTAATTAATTCACAAATAGATTCACAATTTAATTTCCAAAAATTAAATTAATTATCAAATTATCCTGAATAAAATTCAGGGATGTTACACTATTGCTACACGGTCGCATCTCTTCATTCAAATAACCCACCAAAAATATCTGTTCAAACTCAAATTCTGGATCCGGCCTGTTAATAAAATTTAATTCGTCATTTTAGACCCGAACCCGGTCCGGTCAGATGGACGAACGGCGGTGGCGCGCGCTGTGGTGGTGATGCATAACTTCCCTCCTCACATCAAAGCAAAGTTTTAGGTGCTCAAAGGGCCCAATCTTCCTTAGAGAAATGCATGTATAAATCAATAAATTCTCCTAATTTTCTAGATGTGGGTCTATTCATCCCCTCTTTTTCCTTCTTCTTCCACTTCTTCCCTCTTCAAAAACAAACCCAAACCCAAAACTATTTTGAAAATTTTCAACAATTTCCCCCCATTTTCAAAATAAGTAAAATAAATAAAATAGACGGCTGCATCACTAGAGTGACTACCTACATACCCAAGTAGGATCAAATCAATGTAGTTCCAAGATCAAGTTTTGTATCATCGTGGAAACCAATACATAAATGATAGGTATTTTTTGGATTTGAACCTTTACTTAGTGCAAACCATTCAAAGTTCTATCAAGGTCTATGGTGAATGTATCTTGAACCAAGTACCCCTAGTAATAGTACCGGAACAGTCACACATACTGATTTTCGTATATAGAGTGTTCTGTATGCTCGACACATTAATGGACATGTGCTTAAATCCTGAGTTCATGAATTTACTTTAGAAAGCGGTCTTACTTTCTTAGAAAACAGCTTGATTTCCATACTCATATAGGTAAGTCTCTTAAGGTGTTTATGCGATACATCTTTTTAAGATAACTAGACTTATTAAGGATATACTGTCCATCATTTGTTCTTGCAGAATCCAACACTAAATATTATGGGATTATTGATTTAGTGTTCCATAATCATTCTCTTAACTTGTTGGTACCCATTGAACTTTGTCTATCCTTTTCAAAGCATAAGTTGGGTTTCTGTTAAGGATGATCAGCCTTAAATCATAGACCTTAGTCCCATTTCCTTTAATTTATAGAAACCATTACCTTTGGAAGACTCTTTGTGAGTGGGTCAGCCAAGTTTTTCTTTTTTTCTATGCAATAAATAGTTATTACTCCACTTTCAAGTAACTGGCTTATCATTTGATGTCTTAGACTCATATGTCTAGACTTCCCATTATATGTCTTATTAGAGACATTGTATATTATAGCTTGATTATCACAGTTAATCAAGACTACTGGAGATGGCTTCTTCCATAATGGGATTTCTATTAATAAATTCCTAAGCCATTTTGCTTCCTTACTAGCATCTGCTAATGCAATCAACTCTAACAACATTGTCGAGTCAGATATACAGTTCTGTTTCTTGGAAACCCAGGACACAGCATTGCCTCCTAATGTAAAGGTCCATCCAGTTGTAAAGTTGGATTTTGATTCTACATTGTTCCAGGTTGCATCACTATATCCTCTATTACGGTAGGATATCCGTTATAAGCTAAACCATAGGTAACGGTTCCTTTCAAATTAGCTAAAACTCTAGAAATAGCTTTCCAATGTTCGAAACCTGGATTACTCGTAAATCGACATAACATGCTTATAGTGTGTGCTATGTCTGGTCTAGTGTAATGCATAGCATACATAAGACTTCCAATAATACTGAAATACTCAAGTTGAGAAATGGTACGTCCAGTATTCTTTTCTAATTTAACACTAGAATCTAAAGGAGTAGGTGATGGTTTGTCATTATAATGACCATACTTTTGGAGGAACTTCTCAATGTAATGAGATTGTGTTAGCAATAACTCCCCCCCCCCCTTCCTAATAATTTTAATTCCCAGAATTACGTCAGCTTCTCCTAGATCTTTCATATCAAATTTAGAGATAGAAACTTAGTTTCATTCACACAGGATATATTCGAACCAAATATTAGCATGTCATCAACATATAAACATATTATAACATAATTGTTATAGCCTGATTTGCTATAAATACATTTATCAGCATCATTAACAATAAATCCATATGACAATGCTATTTTATCAAACTTCTCATGCTATTGCATGGGAGCTTGCTTCAGACCATAAAGAGACCTTACTAATTTGCGAACTTTCTTTTCTTGACCTGGGGTTTTGAAACCTTCAGGTTGTTCCATATATATCTCTTCTTCTAAATCTCCATTTAGAAACGTAGTCTTTACATCCATTTGATGTATGACCAATTTATGAATTGATGCAAGTGCTATTAAACAACGTATAGATGATATGCGAGCAACTGGAGCATATGTATCAAAATAATTTACTCTATGACTTTGCTTATATCCCTTAGCAACTAATCTGGCTTTAAACTTATCAATGGATCCATTTGTATTCAACTTTTTCTTAAATATCCATTTACATCCTACAGATTTAGCACTAGGAGGTAAATCAGTTAAAACCCAAGTTTGGTTTTAATAATATGGAGTTCATTTCATCATTAATAGCTTCTTTCCAGAATATTGAATCTCTGGAACTCATAGCCTCAGAATAAGTTTTGGGGTCATCATCGACGTTCATGACATATCTAGTCACATTAAGGACTAAATCCTTACCGCCTTCTATCAGATATGTAATGAAGTCAGGGCCATAGTCCTTCTCAATTCTTGCACTTTTACTTCTCCATTGTTCAGTACTATTATCTGGTACTATTACTTCCTTACTATTTTGAGCAGGAGCATAGTCATCACCATTGATATCATCAATCATATTAGGCTCTGGACTGTATGATCTCAATGGAATCTCAACAGTTTGATTTTCAAAGAATTCTACATCTACGGATTCTATAACTTCTAATGTGTTAAGAATTAGGAATCTAAGTTGTAATATTAAGTGAATATCCTATGAAAACACATTTAAACGCCCTATTTCCTAACTTTGGTCGTTTAGGGTCCGATTTTCTAACATATGCTAAACAACCCCAAACTTTAAGTATTGTAAGATTAGTTTTCCTATTAAACCATAATTCATAGTGAAACGTTATTCATTTTAAGTGGTACTCTATTTAAGATATAACATGCAGATAACATAGCATCACCCCATAGGTTATAAGGTAATTTTGAACTTATGAGCATAGCATTAACCATTTTGTGATAACCCGGATTTTTGGACATCTATTAATTGGTAATTTACTAGATCTAATTTATTAAATTACTGATTTGTAAGTTGAACAAATAAAATTCTGATAAATATATGGATATATATATATATATATTAGAAACTATAATAAATGCAGAATTATAAATCTCTAGATAAATGAATAATATATTTCACTATTTAATTCAAGATAATATATATATATATATATGCAAACTTTATGATGATGAAAATCTTAAGTGTGTACATATACAAGCATATAAGTGTGAATGTATATATAATATCAACAACAAATAAAAGTATGTTCTAATTATAATATATACATATATATTGTTATTAGGAAGCATTGTTTTGAATTTAACATAATAATTCTCACAAGACATTTAAAGTTAAATCCTATATTTCAAAATATTAAAGATAAATCTTTATAAATTTAAGTATAATAGTTTTAAGCCTTACAATAGGATTTAATAAAAAGGGTTATATACTTTCTTTTTAAAATTACACATGAACTAAATATAAAACATAAATTAACAAAAAGATAAGAAATATTAATGAAAATATATAAAAACAAAAATAAACATTTATACATGCAAAAAGATAAGTGTAAGCTTAGTAAAGCATGCATATACAAGTGTCAAGTTACTAATTTCTTTCCATTTTTTAAAATAATTAAAATAAGGCTATATATATATATTCCTTCTCTTCTCGTTTCTTCCATATCTTTAAAAAAAACCTAAGAAGCCCAAAAAACCAGAGAAATAAGCAACTAAATTAAAAAACCTTTTTCAAGTTTTACAAACTGAAGATAAGCAACTCAAGTTCAACACAACTGTTCAAGTTCCAGATCAAATTCATGCTGCAGTTCGAAATTCAAAAGAATTTCTAGTTACATATCAAAATAAATTCCAGATCAAAAAAAAGAAGAAAAACCTATTCTCTGTTATCAACATATTCCTGTGAGTAAACATTATCTTTGGAAAACTAAATCATCCTGCTTATCTTGTGCATGTGATAATTGATGGTAGTATTTACTCATAAATGACTTCCATGGATGAATAAATGATTTGCCTGGCATATATATGTTTAGATGGTTGCGTATATGAGTATGCATGTCTCTGGTTCTATTTCAAACAATTATCCATGAATAAACTTCATCTTTTAAAAATCAAATTTCTTTTTTTTAAATCTAGGAGTAGTTAAAAATAAAATAGAAATAATAGTCTGTTGTTATATTATTGCTTAGAGATGGATGTATATGTGCCTATAGGTAAGGATATGAAATGCCTGTACTAATTTTTTTTCCTCTGTCCTTTGTTTCTGGCATGTCCAACTCTTCAAAAATCCATACCTCTTCACCTAAACACTTTTATCTCGTAATGTTTGAAGGGTTCTTGAGTGTATTCGAGTATACTTAGTTTCACAAATGGTTTCACAGAATATTATTAAGTATATGTATTGGGAAGGAAGTGTTTACAGTAAGTTAAGCCAAAGTATAAATTTTGGAATAGCGTATTATGATCTTTTTCTTGCATAGGGGTGATTGCTGGGTGTAATGAGGAATTATAGTGCTTGTTTTATGATTTTTAGTGGTGGAATCGATGAGATAAGGAAGGACGACCGTATTTGGGCGAAGGCAAATTTTCGGCATGGTGGCTATTTTTGTGTCCAGCAACTCGGCGTGGAAAAGCATCAAGGAAAGGGGAATTGAGTAAAAAAAGCACAGAAATTTTTAGGAGAGGGAGGTGGACGAGAAAATCGAGATTAGAGTTTAGGAAGATGTTTCGGTTGGCTCGTTTCTGATGAGATGATAGCCGATCGGGCAATGAGGGAAGTGCGTTCCCAAGGGATTGGATGGAGGAGGTTCTAGCAAGGCTTTGGGCAAAGTTTGGGCAGGGATGTCCAGCGATGGTGGTGGGGTGAGGTGGTTGGAAAGGGGATTTCCCTGGTCAGGTTTGGTCTAGAGGTTTAGTTTTTGATTAAAGGCGTTGTGGTGTGTTCCAGGTGGTCAGGTGAAGGGTGGAGGTCGTGTGCGATAGGGGACGATGATCGTCGGTGAATTTCGATGGTCAGGACATGGATTCAAGTGCACGCTTTCGTGCACATTCGTGCACAGGCAGGTGGAAGGGAAGGACTGGATTCAGGAAGAAAAGGGGGATGGAGGTTTGGGCCAAAGGAAATAATAGTGGGCCATGTAAAAATTAATAGGCAAAAGGAAATGGGTGGGCCGAGAAGTTGTAGGCCGGTTAGATTAAGAAAACAAAAGTTAGAAAATGAAAGAGAAGAGGAAGAATAAAATGATGTAAAGGATATAAGAAAGAAATTCTTTCAAAATACTTAGTTATTTCATTTGAACATAAGTTGGCTCGGGGGCTTTTGGGTTTAGACCCGAGTATTTAGATATGATGATTAACCAGTTTTTCAAGTAAATATGAACCAAGTTTAATAATAAAGTTCCAAAGTAAATTATTAAACGAGTTTCAAAAGCAAAGGAATTAATCAAGATATCAAACAAGTTTCAAAGATTGAAATCTTAAAATTTAAAAGTTTTGATTTGAAATAACTTTATATTAGGTTAGCTAATTAAATTAATTCCTAAGTGTTTTTAAATGAAATTTAAAAATGATATTTAGTAAGTGATTAAGATAAGTATATCAAACTTTAATTAATCCAAGGTCTCAAGTGACATGGTATAAATTAACTTCAAACATTTAAATAATATTTAAATGATTTAATTAAGTAATTAATTAAGATAATGGTTTATCTTAGATCAATTAAGGACTTAAGTAATTAAGGGTTAATTAATTAACTTAAGTAATTATGGGATAATTAATTAATGTAATTAAAGGATAATTACTTAATGAAAGTAATTAAAGGATCATTAATTAATGTAAGTAATTAAAGTTAATTGATTATGTGAATGAATAAATGATTAAAGAATGATTAATTAATTTCAATAGTTAAATAAATGGTTTAATTATGTTAATTAAGCAGGATTTAAAAGTAATTAATTTAATTTATTTGGTGATGAATTAAATTAATTAGGAATTGAATAGCTAATTAATCTTTCTTATGGATGATTAAATTGTATAGAATACCTGAATTGATTATAATCCCTAGACTAATAATTTGTGATGCTCTGTGATATGATATGTTTGGGTCAAACTATGATAATGTGGGTTATCTATCGATGATGAATTGCTGTGTAAATGTAACATCCTGCATTTATAATTGAATTGTATTCACTTGAATAACTAGGATTAAAGATGACATTGGATTCGAAGAGACCGGAGTCGGATATCAGCAATATCCAGAACCACTTCAATTAGTAACTACACTAATTCTTTACAGATTTAATAATAAAATCAAATAGGCAGGAATTGAAATAAATTAAGTAAACCGGACCATCGAAACTGAGTAATGGTACTTAGACATTGATTTGTGAAATTAATGTTTGATTATATCAAGATAAGAACTCGTAGAAGGTACGAGTTACCATGTTTTTCAAATAAGTTTTATAACCTAATATTTCAAATTATTTGGGTTTATTCACGCTGGTTTCCAGCCTGACTCGGGTTTTACTTTAATGTAATGTTCGGATCAGACCGAGTATTACATATTTTCAGGTTAGGATATTCTGGAGCTCAGGAGATGAGCTGGATGACATGAAAGCATGGAGTATATTCCGCTGTGTATTGAAGTTGTTTATCTAGGGCAAGTTAATCATAACTTTCCAGTTTATGTGTGAATGGTTGTACTCTGATGTATTGAATGTAAATTGGCAGATACAGCTTTTCTTTTGTATAAAAGCTATATTTGATATTATATGTTGATCTGCTGCGAATGTGAGATTCTATGTTTTATTTTATGTTCTTCTACTACCTCTTTTCCTAATCCTAACAATCTGGAATTTCCGACATTCGGATGCTTGGCACTTCTACAGTTAACGTATTAGTGTCGAATTTTCAAGGTCGAAAATTCTGGGTCGTTACATTTTGGTATTAGAGTAGAAGGTTAAGCGAGAACCTTGGCTCTGGTTGGTTTACTCATTAAGGATAGGTACAATAGTACTCTATAATGAGTTGAGTGTAACATATATGAGTGCGTATTTATTATTTTCTTATATAAAGATTTTAAAATGATTTTAAAAATGAATTTTTTTTATATTAGTTTATATTTTGATATATTAAGCAATAATTTTTCAAATTATCATATATATTAGATAATTGGTTGATGGTTATTGAAATTAAATATATTAATAAGATTTAAGTGGTAATATATATAACCAAATAGGAATTGGATAATATGAACTATACAAATAAGATAAGCTTGAAATGGATTCAAACCAATAAAATCCTGAAGTTTGTAGAAGTGTTTTCAGAATGCTGAATTAAGTTCCTGATTTTATTTTTCCAACAAATTATGAGATAATACATAATGAATTGGTTTCCAGATACGATAATCTTGGTAATTATTATAAAATGGTTATTGTGTCTAATAATAGGATGTTTCATTCTAATAAAAATTAAGGATAAATCAAAATGGAATGTTCTAAGGAAGTAACAGTTTAGATAAGTATGAGTTATAAATTGAAAAGGATTTACATTGTGAAATTTTTAAATCTAAGTCTAGAAAATTTAAATTATTTCAAAACATTAAAAAAATATAATAAATAATATTTTTAAATGTAGGAATCTTATTTTGAAACAAGGTTTGTTTTAAAAAAATTAAAGGAATTTGTATAAATTAAAAATCCAAAGTGAAATAAGTTTTTGAACTTATAAGTGAGAAAGGATATTGATAAGAAGTTTAAAATTTGAAATAAAAGACTCAAATGGAGTAAGGTTGATTGGATCAAGTGAATTAAATTTAGCTTAGGAGAAGTTAAATAAGTTTAGAACCAACAACCTGAATTGAAATTTCAAGATGAAATTGAGATTTAACTTGGGAAAGTTAAATGGGTTGAATTGAATTGGGAATTATGTGTGATCTCAAAATAAGTTGAGTTCTGAAAATTGGTGATGGATGCTATTGATGGATATTTTAGATAATTTGGATGTTTATTTACTTTGATATACTCTGTTATCATCCTATTGTTATTAATAATATACGAAACTGTGAATTGAATTATTTTGAATGAATAAAGAAGTAGATTGAGATAATATATATCCATTACTGAAATTAAATGGAATTAAACTTTACTTTGAAAGAATTTAAAAGATTTTGATTTTTTTTAGAGATAAAGATTGAAATTTTGAAAATAAAATCACTTTGAACTTAAGATTTAAATGTTAAAATGAACTTGCAAACTGGAATTGTTTAAGAATTGGTTTCAAAATTAGAAGTTAAAATTGGGTAATAAATTGGATTCTGAAGATTAAATTGTTTAAAAAGTTTGAACTCTTACTTGAATCTTGTAATAAGTTAAGTAAAGATAATCTAAAATGAATATTAAAAATTTGGACTCAAAATTAAATTGTTTAAAAACCGAGGTTGTATAATAAAAGTAAAGGTTAAATTGATTTAAAAGATTAAATCAACATTTAAAAATTTAACTCGAATAAAATTCGAGATGGTTTAAAGTTGAGATTGGAATTGAAACTAGTTCAAATTGAATTTGATTTGAATAATTTGGAATTGTGATTGAAGTTGAATAAGTTTAATTCAAATGGAAATTGATTTGAATTGGAAATTGAATCAATTTAATGGGATGGGAATTAATTGGAAGTGGAGATTGGGAAACTGAACAGTTTGACTCTGAAACTATTTTCAAATAATTTGTTTTAATATAAACTATTTTAAATCTATTTTTCTAGCTATTTACTATACAACCTTTCTTTTTAAAACCCAAACTATCTTATACTTATTTTACAACTATTTTGAAAACTAATTACTATTTTACATCTGTTTTACAAACTAATTACTATTTTGCAACCATCTAATTACTCTACAACTATTTAACTATTTTACAACTATTTTATAACTACTTAACTATTTACAGCTATTTTACAACTAATAACTACTTTACAACTACTTATCTATTTTTAAACTTTTAAGCTATTTTCTAAATTCAAGTTGGTCAGAATGGAAACTTTTTTTTATTAAAGTGATAGCCCAAATGGAAATGGAAGCAATTGTGAATAA
Organism: Allium cepa; assembly: GCA_030765085.1. NCBI lineage: Eukaryota > Viridiplantae > Streptophyta > Magnoliopsida > Asparagales > Amaryllidaceae > Allium > Allium cepa. The sequence goes on from CM060931.1 coordinate 452,255,558, forward strand.
GTGAATAGAAATCAAAATGAAGGTAAATAAAAAGAGAATTGATTTAGCTGATAATCAATGAAGATAAATACGTAGGATGTACATATATTATTCTATTCGCATAATGATTTGATCCAGATTCGAACACAGAATTTTGAGATAGTATATCGATCCTAGTTGGGATTTTTCACTCGATTTTCGACGGCGAACCCTGGATATGGATTTTTGATTGATTCTAGAAATTGTCTATCAAAGTTATGGCTATGCAAGGAGAATGTCGGTTTCTGATCATGAAGCCAGATCTGAGTCCACACTAGAAAGTCATATGGACGATACTAGTTCGGAAGAGAAATTGTGTGATCGAGTGAGCGATCGAATTTGATACTGCATACAGATGATATATGTACATCGCACGCGCTTGAATGAAATAAATATTGAAAATTTTGTAAAGAAGTGTAAAAATAATTTCGAAATAGAAAAATATATTTTGAAATATATGATGAATAAGAGTGGAAAATGGATATCACTATAACTGAAACTCATTTTATAAAAAGTAAGTAATGAGGCAAATAATGTTTAAAGGAAATCAAATTTAATTGTTGATTTGGCATAAGTAAAGTTATACATAAATACATACATATATATATATATATATATATATATATATTTAATGTGATAAGTACCCTTGTTAACCAGAGGGAAGGATCTTTGAAAAATATGTGAAGTATAAAAGGGAATTTATACAAGTATGAAGTGATCCAAAGAATTTTTCAAGTTGGAAAGAATAAATTTATGTATGTATATCTATATATATAAATGTATTATGAGAATGATTTTGGAAAAAGGGCTTTTGGAACCCATTTATTTTGAAAGGCTTTTGATTTTTGGGAAAAATCAATTTTGGGAATTTGAAAAGCTAAGTTTGGAACTATCGATTTGAGATATCGATTTTGTGTAAAGGTGATTTATATGTGATTCATATAAAGAGTATGATTTGAAAGATACTACGTGTGTATAGTATAAAGTATTCTGAGATTTTCTTTAGGGAAAAAGGCGCTCCCACGAAATGAACTTCTTAGGAGATCCACGGGGTGGTTCTGCCTTGAGCCCTAAGGGGGATTCTAAATTTGATCCTAGGAGGAAGTCCAGACTAACTAAAGTTCCTGAGGATTGTGTGTGGGTAGCGAAAGTCGAGGGCGATGATGCCTACAGAGACATTCGAATTATGCTGTGACGACAGTGTAACTTGATGTCACCGCGATATACTGCGGACCATAGCGGAAGTCGTATGGTAGTGAGTGCCAACGGACTACGATTGATTTTGCTGGGAGAGCGACGTAATATCGGTAGACTGCGATCTATGAAGACATATAAAAAGTCATGTGGCAGTGAGTGCCTACAGGCTACATTAGGACTCAACTGATGTAGTCTACGATCTATGTAGGAGTGGAGAAGCTTCATTTGGCAGCGAAATTCGAGGCGCTGATGCTACGGTTACATGGGTTTTTGCCGTGATGGCGACGTAAAACTTGAGTGTAGTTGTGATCTGTTGTGGGTGTCATGGTGTAATCAAGGGGTGCAGAGGCCTACAGTTTTCTATGGATTTTGCCGGGATGGCAATGTAACCATCAGGTTAACTACGACCATGGAGGGGGTGTTGATTTCCAGAGCATTCTCACCAAAAATGTTTTCTATATTTTCAAAAATGTTTTCTAAGTAATTTCACTGGGTGTTGAAAACGGGTATGCTAAGTACTATAGATTTTCAGTCCTACGCCCTATCAACGTATGACCGAATTTCTGTAAGAACAAGGATGGACTTGTTGAAACATCAAGTTATAAGAAGTATTTTTATAAAACTATTTTGATAATTTAATATAGATTTTTTAAAAGTGATTAAAAAAAATTGAGAATTAGAATGTTTAAAAATAACTTAACTGATAACAAGTATTGTAATTAAAAATTCTTTCTTTGTTCCTTTCGGGGACGAAAAGTTTCAAAGGGGGGAGGAATGTGATAACCCCGATTTTTGGACATCTGTTTATTGGTAATTAACTGGATTTAATTTATTAAAATATTGATTTGTAAGTAGAATAAATAAAATTATGATAAATATATGGATATATATATATATCGGAAACTATAATAAATGTAGAATTATAAATCTCTGAATAAATGAATAATATATTTCGCTATTTAATTCAAGATAAAATATCTATATATATATATATATATATGTGTGTGTGTGTGTGTGTGTGTGTGTGTGTGTGTGTGTGCAAACTTTATGATGATGAAAATCGTAAGTGTGTACATATACAAGCATATAAGTGTGAATGTATATATAATATCAAAAAAAAAAGTATGTTCTACTTATAATATACACATATATATTATGATTAGGAAGAATTGTTTTGAATTTAATATAATAATTCTCATAAGACATTTAAAGTTGAATCCTATATTTTAAACTACTAAAGATAAATCTTTATTAATTTAAGTATAATATTTTAAGCCTTAAAATAAGATTTAATAAAAAAGGGTTATATACTTTCTTTTTAAAATTAAACATGAACTTAGTATAAAACATAAATTAATAAAAAGATAAGAAATATTAATGAAAACATATAAAAACAAAAATAAACATTTTTACATGCAAAAAGACAAGTGTAAGCTTAGTAAAGCATGCAAAATACAAGTGTCAAGTTACTAATTTTCTTTCCATTTTTAAATATAATTAAAATAAAGCTATATATACCTTCTCTTCTCATTTCTTTCATATCTTAAAAAAAACCAGAGAAATAAGCAACTAAATTAAACAACCTTTCTCAAGTTTTCAAAACTGAAGATAAGAAACTCGAGTTTAACATAACTAGTTCAAGTTCCAGATCAAATTCAAGCAATGGTTCAAAATTCAAAAGTATTTCCAGTTACAGATCAAAATAAATTCCAAATCAAAAAAAATACCCGTTCTCTATTATCAACATATTCCTGTGAGTAAACATTATCTTTGGAAAACTGGATCATCCTGCTTATCTTGTGCATGTGATATTTGATGGTAGTATTTATTCAAAAATGACTTGCATGGATGCATAAATGGTTTGCCCGGTATATATATGTTTGGATGGCTGTGTATATGAGTATGCATATCTCTATTTTCTGTTTCAAATAATTATCAGTGAATAAACTTCATCTTTTAAAAATCAAATTTCTTTTTTTTATATCCAGGAGTAGTTAAAGATAAAATAGAAATAGTAGTATGTTGTTATATTATTGCTTAGAGATGGATGTATATGTGCCTGTAGGTAAGGATATGAAATGCCTGTACACATAAAAAAAAATTCTCTATCCTTTGTTCTTGGCATGTCCAACTCTTCAAAAATCCATACCTCCTCATCTAGACGCTTTTAGCTCATGATGTTTGAAGGGTTCTTGAGTGTATTCGAGTATATTTAGTTTTAAAAATGGTTTCACAGAGTAGTATTAAGTATATGTATTAGGAAGAATGTGTTTACGGTAAGTTAAACCAAATTATAAAATTTTGAATAGTGTATTATGATCTTTTTCTTGCATAGGGGTGATCGCTAGGTGGAATAAGGAATTATAGTGGTTGTTTTATGATTTTTAGTGGTGGAATTGATGAGATAAGGAAGGATAACCATATTTAGGCGAAGGGCGAATTTCGGCGTGGTGTCCAGTAACTCGGCGTGGGAGAGCATCGAGGAAAGGGGAATTGAGTAAAAATAGCACAGAAATTTTTTGGAGAGGGAGGTGGACGAGAAAATTGAGATTAAGGTTTAGGGAGATGTTTCGTTTGGTTCGTTTTTGATGAGATGATAGCTGATTTGGGCAAAGAGGGAAGTGCAGTCCTAGGCGATTGGATGGAGGAGGTTCTAGCGAGGCTTTGAGCGAAGTTTGGGCAGGGATGCCCGGCGATAGTGGTGGGGCAAGGTGGTTGGAAAGGGGATGTCCCTGATCGGGTTTGGGTTGGAGGTTTAGTTTTTGAGTAAAGGTGTTGTGGTGTGTTCCAGGTGGTCAGGTGAAGGGTAGAGGTCTTTAGCGATAGGGGACGATGATCATCGATGAATTTCAGTGGTCAGGGCATGGATTCAGGTGCACGCTTTCATGCACATTCGTGCACAGGCAGGGTGGAATTAAAGAACTGGATTCAAGAAGAAAAGGGGGATGGAAGTTTGGGCCGAAAGAAATAATAGTGGGCCATGTAAAAAAAACAGGTAAAAGGAAATGGGTGGGCTGGGAACTTGTAGGCTGTGTAGATTAAGAAAATAAAATTAATAAAGGAAATAAAAGATAGTAAAAGAAAGAGAAGAGGAAGAATAAAATGAAATAAAGGATATAGGAAAGAAATGCTTTCATAATACTTAGTTATTTAATTTGAACATAAGTTGGCTCGGGGGCTTTTGGGTTTAGACCCGAGTATTTGACATGATGATTAACCAGTCTTTCAAGTAAATAACAAGTTTAAAAATAAAGTTCCAAAGTAAATTATTAAACGAGTTTCAAAAGCAATGGAATTAATCAAGTTATCAAACAAGTTTCAAATATTTAAATCTTGAAATTTAAAAGTTTTGATTTGAAATAACTTTATATTAGGTTAGCTAATTAAATTAATTCCTAAGTTTTTTAAATGAAATTTAAAAATGATGTTTAGTAAGTGATTAAGATAAGTATATCAAAATTTAATCAATCCAATGTCTCAAGTGACACTGTATAAATTAACTTCAAACATTTAAATAATATTTAAATGATTTAATTAAGTAATTAATTAAGATAATGGTTTATCTTAGATCAATTAAGGACTTAAGTAATTAAGGGTTAATTAATTAACTTAAGTAATTATGGGATAATTAATTAATGTAATTAAAGGATAATTGCTTAATGAAGGTAATTAAAGGATCATTAATTAATAAAAGTAATTAAAGGTTAATTAATTATGTGGATGATTAAATGATTAAACAATGATTAATTAATTTCAATAATTAATTAAATGGTTTAATTAATGTTAATTAAGCAGGATTTAAAAGTAATTAATTAAATTTATTTGGTGATAAATTAAATTAATTAGGAATTGAATAACTAATCAATCTTGCTTACGGATGACTATATTGTATAGAATACCAGAATTTATTATAATCCCTAGACTAATAATGTGTGATGCTCCGTGGTATGATATGTTTGGGTCGAACTATGATAATGTGGGTTATCTATCAATGATAAATTGTTGTGTAAATGTGACATCCTGCATTTAAAATTGAATTGTATTCACTTGAATAACTGGGATTTAAGATGACATTGGATTCAAAGATACCGGAGCCAGATATCAGCAATATCTGAAACCACTTCGATTAGTAATTACACTAATTCTTTACAGATTTGATAATAAAATCAGATAGGTTGGAATTGAAATAAATTAAGTAAACCGGACCATGGAAACTGAGTAGCGGTACTTAGATATTGATTTGCGAAATTAATGTTTGATTATATCAAGATAAGAACTCGTAGAAGGTACGAGTTACCCAGGTTTTCAAATATGTTTTATAACTTAATAATTCAAATTATTTGGGTTTACTCATGCTAGTTTCCAGCCTGACTCGGGTGTTACTTTAATGTAATACTCGGGTCAGACCGAGTATTACAGATTTTTAGGTTAGGACATTTTGGAGCTCAGGAGACGTGCTGGATGGCAGGAACTTATGTAGTATATTTCGCTGTGTATTGAAGTTGCTTATCTGGGGCAAATTAATTATAACTGTCCAGTTTGTGTGTGAATGGTTGTACTCTTATGTATTGAATGTAAATTGATAGATGCATCTTTTTATTGTATAAATTCTATTATTTGATATTATATATTGATCCGCTGCGAATGTGAGATTCTGTGTTTTGTTTTTTGTTCTTCTTCTACCTCTTTTCTTAACCCTAACAATCTGGAATTTTCTGCATTCGGATGCTTGGCACTTCTACAGAACTAGTGTCGAATTTTTAGGGTCAAAAATTCCGGGTCGTTACACGTTTCTACTAAAGTTCTATTTTTCCTTTCACCGACACCATTTTTTGTGGTGTATATGGGGCAGTGCGTTGGTGAACTAAACTGAGTTGTTTACAAAATAAGTTGAATTCATTTGAGAAATATTCACCACCTCGATCTAAATGTAATACTTTTATTTTACTCCTAGTTGTGTTGTGACCTCTGCTTTGTAAATTTTAAATTTGTCAAAGGCCTCATCTTTAGTTTTCATTAGATACACATATGCATATCTAGTATAATCATCAATAAATGTTATATAGTATTGGTTACCACATAGGTGGCGTGATTTTTTAAGTCACCCATATCACTATATATTAAATCAAGCAAGCCATTTTTTCTTTCTATAGATTTAAAGGATTTTCGGTGTATTTTGCTTGAACACATATTTCACATTTAGAGATAGTATCGAAATCACAATCAGAAATTAATCCTAGCTTATGCATATTTTCAAGGGAATTATAATTAACATGTCCCAGTCTATCATGCCATAAACTAACAGAATCAACAATGTAAGTAGAAGATTTCTTTATTCGATTCAACTTAAACCATGTCATTACAAGAGCATCCCTGTCCAATGAATTTGTCGTTCTTGGACAATACTAACTTATCAAACTCATACACCATTTTGAATCCTCCTTTGTTAAGAAGGTATCCAGAGACCAAATTTTTACACATGTCAGGTACATAAAATACATTAACTAATGTAAGAACTTTTCCAGAAGTAAATGTAACTTCTATAGTGCCTTTTCCCAAAACTTTGCTTAGAATCGTATTTGTTCCAGTAACCTTATCGGTTTCTCCATTATTTTCTTCATAAGTCTTAAACAGATTACGGTCTATGCAAATGTGAGTGGTTGCTCCAATATCAAACCACCAATCATTATCAGTTTTGCTAACAGGGTTCGCCTCTTACACTATAGCCACAAGCAAGTCTTCAACCACATTTACCTTTTGTTTTTTCTTCCGTTGACGGCAGTCACGGGCATAGTGGACGAGTTATTACAGTAGTAACAAGCACCTTTCTTTTTTTTGTTAGAATTTTTCTTCTTAAACTCTGTCTCATTCTTAGGCTTCAGTTTATCAGTAATTTGAACATTATTTACCTTAGAATGGGACTCAGTTTACGGATTATCATCTTGTTCGCGTTTACGAGTGTCCTCTTCAATACGAAGATGATGTTGTAAACCGTCTAAATTATAATCCATTTCAGCATGTTTTAATTTTTTCTTATAATCATTCCAAGAATTAGGAAGTCTTGAAATTATAACTCCAACAACAAAAGATTCAGGAAGATTTATTCCAGCATCCTTAAGTTGATTAAGTAAGAGTAGAATTTCGCTTACTAGTCCAATTATGGACTTACTGGCTTCCTTTTTGAAATCCATAAAATTGCAAATAAGGAATATTTTGTTAGTTTCCTTGGATATGCGATATTTGCTTTCTAGTGCAGCCCAAAGTGCCTTTACAGTTTTCAAAGTCCTATGTGCGTTGTAGACAGGAATAGACAATGCGTTCAGAATGTGCCCTCTACATAGAAAATCATCATCTTTGCGATTTTCACGTTTTGCTTTCAATTCTTATGTATCTTTATCAGTTTCCTCTGGTACATCCTCCAAGTTATCTTCAAGAATATAGAACAATTTGACCGTGATAAAAAAGAATTTCATCGTCTCTTGCCAACGACTGAAGTTTTCACCATCAAACTGCTCCAATCGCATTAAATGCTGGTTCATAACTTGAAGAGCATTGAGATTGATTGAACTCGAACCATCCATAGTTGAAATATTATCCAAAAATTGTTGGATAATGTGTCGATGATTCGAGAATGATGAATAAGATAACTGTTATACTTCTGACTTTAATGATCTACTGCGTAGATTCTTTTAGACAATAGTTCAACCCAACAGGTATAAACGGGTTACCGAACTATCGACTTCTGGATTCAATGAAGCCGGGAAACAGCGTAATCGGATTGAAAACTTGTATGATTTTGATCCGACCAAGAACACTTGACTTTGATCTGTGGTGATGCAATTAAATGGAGAATATAATGAAGAAGAAGAAGAAGAGAATTGATCTGCAATGTTTCTATGTTTGCAACTCTTTACAGGCGTTGTAAACTGTAGTGATAATGTAGTGTTCTGCAACACTTTTCGGATGTCGTAGATCTGAGAAAGAAGAAGAAGGTACAAAGAAAAGAGATTGTTCTTTTGTGATGGTTCCAGGGAATCACTGTTTATAGTAGTGAGGAAGTGTTCATTCGTCAAGCATCGCATCCTTTCCAACAGTCCGAAACCATTACAAACGGTCGCGCCTTTTCGCAACGGTTTAAAAGTGTTACTAAATGGTCGCGTCCCTTCATTCAAGTAACCCTCAAAAATATCCATTTGAACTCAAATCCTGGATCCGGCCCGTTAACATAAATTAATTCGTCATTTTAGACCTGAACCCCAACCCGATCTGGTCGGTCGGATAGACGGATGGCGGCGGCACGCGTGTGTGGTGGTGATGCATAACTTCCCTCCTCACATCAAAGCAAAGCTTTGGGTGCCTATAGGTCCCAACCTTCCTTAGAGAAATGCATTTATAAATCAATACATTCTCCTAATATTTTATATGTGGGACTATTAATTCCCTCTTCTTCCTTCTTCCACTTCTTCCCTCTTCAAAAACAAACCCAGACCCAAAACTATAAATTTCCAACATGGATGCAATGTATTTTTCTTATTGTAACATTCAAGTAAGTGCCTCATATACAATGGAGAGTATTTTGATAATGCTATTTTTCTCTGTGTTATTATATTTGCATCAATAGAGGATGTTGTATACGCCTTATATTTTATTAAATTGCATAACCCGTTGCATGCAAGGTGACATGTATTTTGACCTCTAAAGTTTTCAAAATCAATAGAGGCGGTATTATTTGCCTCTAATATTTGTGGTCTTAGATGGCAGCAACAATTACAGGGGCATTTAGTTTAGTTTTCTGCGCTTATGTACAATACTAGGCGCAGATCTGTGCACTTCCACTACTGTTAGATTCAGTAGTTAATGTTTCTCTCTTCTAGCGTAAAGTTGTGTACTTGAACATTTATGGGAAGTGTAAATTGGCAAGTACCCATTACACTTTTTTATTTTTGTTTATCTTATTAATCAATTGGAGTCACACTCACATATATTTTGATGGTGCACGTAGCTCTGATTTGTACAAGGTGACAATGCACAATATGCTTTTAATTTTGATCTAAAGCATGGTTAAAAATTCCATGGAATTTCGGTTATTCCGGTGATTCCGTTCTAGTTCCGCTCGCTCTGGTTAAAACTTTGGTTTCAGTCTAAATTCCGGAAAATTGAAAAAAAATTATAAAAAAATAATAAAAACACAAAAATATGTAGTAATTAAAAAATAAAAACAAATTAAACAGGACAATAAATAAATTAACAAAAAATCATGTGTATGGATAAAAAAAAGTTGTTATACTTTTGCTAATTTACATCGAATCACAATAAAAATTTCAAAAATTGACCAAAATTTTAAAATCTCAAATGAACAACACATACTCTTAAACAATGATTTTTTAATCAAATTATATTTATATGTGATGTAAAGAATGTATTATAAATTTATGGAAGTGTTGAATATTTGTTAACGTAAATAGCAAATTAAAGCAAAAAAGGTATCAGAATTAGAAAATCGGAATTAGAACTTTCAAAATTTTCGAAACGGGACCGAAAATTTTAAAATTAGCAATGACCGGAACGGAAATGAAAAAGGGAATTTTGAACCTTGATTTGAAGGTCTTTTTCGTAGTTACTACCACTCATAATTTTCTACGTCGTAAATAGAAGTTCCTTTCCATTGCAATATTTCGCATATGTATGTGTTGGAAATGTTTTTCTTTATGAAGTGAATTTATCTAAAAAAATTAAATAAAAAAAGATTAATGGTAAGTTATTTACGAACCATTATTATAATTGAGCCATTACAAGTTTATAACGGTAATATATTTATGAATCATTATAATTGTTTCGTTGCAAGTTTATAACGGTAATATATTTATGAATCATTATTATAATTGAGCCATTACACCTACACAATGGTAATATACTTATGTGACATTATTATTGAGCCGTTACAAAAGCTAATGATATTACAATATTGTTTTAAATAAGAATAAATTAAAATTCGTTAACATTCCATCACTTTGGTAATGTACACAATTTTCATTCTGCCTATTTGAATGATAGATAGACAGAAGAGAAATGGTAAGAATAACAGACATTTTTCTTTTTCTTCTTCCTTCAACAACCTAAACATCTTGAGCAATATTTCAGAGTGCAAATCAGAATCAACTTTGTCGATGCAAATAGATTGATATTTTTCAGATTAGAGAGGCTGTTTTATCCTAGAAGAAATGGCGTTTGTTTTTCAGAATTGCTTTGCAACTTCGAGCAGAACGCCAAAATGTCTTCAAGAGAGTGACAACGTACATGACTCGGCCGAAGTTCATTGTTCCCAATAGTATTTATCAATCAGTTTTGTCTAATCCAACCTTGGAAGTGTCATTTTCATTAATTTATTTTATTGATACGAAGTTCATTATTTCTACAGTCCAATCGAAGACACATGGATTAAAGTTTATTTACATTATGTGTTTTTCATCCTATGTTTTTATCCGATTTCTTAGTTCTTGTTCGTTACAGTTTTTGATAATTTAATTGGACTTGTTTTATTTTGTAACTGTTTTTGACACATTTTATTACATAACCATATTTTGATACATTATTTTAATAAAATATTAAGGATCTACACAATGAAATAAAGACATGCTAATAGCAATGTAAAGAATTCGAAAGGCAGGATCTGATGTACAGAGAAGACTTCAAACAATATGAAGCAAAAGTTCAAGAAGCCCAGTGAAAAAATTAAGAATATATTACTATAAAATTAATTAATTTTTTGTAAAAAATAACCATGTTTATAAGAGTTAACTAATTTTACAAAGGTTAAGTTTAAGTTTTATAGAAGTTTAACAAAGCTAACTAAGTTTTACAAAAATTATCTATGTTTATAAAAATTAACCTTGTTAACTAATTATTATAAAAGTTTAACTAAGTTGACTAAATTTTCTTTAAAAAATACCTAGATATATCTTTAAAAAAAGCTACGTTTTATAAAAATTTATTAATTGAACTATATTTTATGATATGAATTATAGAAATATAAACGTGTTATACAAATGAAATATGTATGAACTTCTGTACAAATATAACTAAGTTCCATAATTAAGTGAATTATGAATTATATATATCAATGAAGTACTACAAAACTGTAAACGTATTATAAAAATGAATTATATAATCATTAATTGAACTATGTTTATTGAATTATAATGTGTGTGCGTGTATGTATAGACATACATATACGTAAACCATAAAAACTTACTATCTTGAATTAGTTATGATACAAGTTATTGAAGGAAATGGGAATCGATTTATGGTTTGTTTTGCCACTTACTCTAATGTATCATAATCAGTAACTTATGTATCCATTTTATATGTATCTCATTGTTGTGCCATAGGAATTCATTTCAACATCTGAAGAAATGAAGACGATTGCTGCTAGTCGTGGGATCGATATTGGAAGACAGCTTGAGGAATGGGGCGACTGATAAGATAAGGAGGTTGTTAGTTCTTGGATTGGAGCGGATAGTGCATAGAGATGAAGCAAGAGTCCATTTTTGGATTGGTATTGATATATTGATTAGTGGTTGGAACAACATAAGTCAATTCATGTTGGTATAACGAATATTGAACGTGTGAGATTTTGTCCGCTTAATTTGGTCTTTGTGTTGTATGCTTAATAATTTATCTGAAATATTATGGATTATGTTGTGGTTTGTCTTATGAATATGTTTGATTACATACATTATAATGTGTTGGTTATTAGATGCGCTAATTGTAGTTTTTTGAGCTGTTATAATATGTATATATCGAATATATTGTTTTAAAAATGTTGAAAAGGAACATACCATCACAAGTTTTACTTGCTTATAGCATTACATCAATGCTATAAAACGCAATGCATAAAGACTTAAAAGTGAAAGTTGGCATGAGAAAAGCGCTATAAATAGTAATAACAGCAATAAAAAGTGAAAATGACACTAACTAAATGCATAGAAAGTAGAATAGGCACTAGAAACAATATAAGATAATAATAAATAAACGCTTTAAAAAATACCTTCTGATAGCGTTTATGCTAAAGCTGGTATCTACTGGACGTTTTTATGACATGTTGTTTTATAGCATTAAAAAAGGCTATTAAATGGTTTAATTGCGTTTATGAAACACTATAAAAAAAAACTTAAAATAGCGTTTTTATTAACGTCGTTACCAAATATATTATAACATGTCATTTACAAACGCTAAAAAGCCTTTAATAGTGTTTTCTAAATGCTATTAAAGAGTCTGATTGTCATATTTGCACATTGCAATTAATTCTCTTGTTGATTGGAACTATAGAGAATTAATATGTAATTGATTGCAATTAACTTTCTAATTGGATTGATTGAAACTTTTAATTCAAATGGAAATTAGTAATTAATTCCTTCTATTATTTCCAATCGGTTATATCAATACCCAAATAACTCTAAAAATGGCATACTACAAGTCAAGCACACAATACAGATATGCCAATATTTCTCAATCGTGTAATCAAGAAAAATAGGTTAATGAATGAAAGCACGTGTACATATCATGGATGAACGATGATCCATTAGAAAAATACATCTGCCATCAAGTATGGTAAAGATAGTTGGATGACCTCTATATCATTGCTACAGCTAAAGAAACTGTTAGTACATTTGCTTATTTTTTTCCTTTCTATAACTAGGATAATTTTAAAGAAAAATGAAAGTTATGTGGTATGGCATGTAAATCCAAATACCTAAGTTGAAAATATGTACAACACCTAGAGACTACAATGTGTTCATCTAGAAACACACGCACATACATACATACATACATATGGCATGACAAAACCAAATACCTACGTTGAAAAAATGTGCTAACACCTAGAAACTACAATGTATTCGCTTAGAAACATACATATATACATGTGTATATGTGTATGTATGTATGTGTGTGTATGTTTAGATGAACAGATTGTAGTTTCTAGGTGTTGCACTTATCTTCATCTCAAGTATATGGATTCTTCATGCCATACCATGTAGCTTTCATTGTTCATACACACATATATAGAAAGAAGTGTTCAATGACACCCTTATTTTGCAGCATCCCAATGGCCCCCTGTTTTCCACCTCATAATCCAATGACATGGCCAGTGGGAAGGGAGCCATAATATTTATACTATTATATTATTACTGATTTAGATTTCAAGGGTACAGAAGCCCCCTTGGTGTTTTATGAAATGGAGCGTCGTGTTTTATACTTTTTCCTTTTCCAACATTTCTCTCTCCTTCATCCTCCTTTCCCGTAAAGAAAAAAAGGCAGCCACTTCTCTCAATTCTGATTTTCTTCTTCCTCCACTGCGCCTCTTCTTTGATTTCTAGAGTGTAGAACCCCTCCCAAATTTCAAAACGAAAGGTTGCACTTTCTGTTTAATCCCTTCTCTGTTCTGTGTTTCAATCTACCGTCTCTCTTCTCTTCGTTACCTATTCCTCATGCAATCCTGATGCCGCACCCATTCCCCTCCCCCTTCTGGCCTCTCTAATTAACTCCCCTTCGATTTTCGCTATTCCTTCGGTCTCCACTCCCTTCTCGATCGTTTATGCTAACTTCATCGGGTGTCGCGTGCCCTAATCGTACCAATTCTCTCAACAATAACCTATTTCCTTCTTTCATGACTTCTTAGAACCCCTTCTAGTTCAGGCATTCGACCATTTCATTTATCATATATTAGTCATATGCAATAATTTCTTCAATAGGCTTAGTTCTTCTGGATTGAATCCATCCATCAAATTATCAATTCTCTATTTGGACAATTATTTGTTCATATTATCTTGATTGGTCACCAATTCATCCAATGTAAGTTTTATTTTTTAAGGTTAGAACACTGTCGAATTAGTAGGATGATGGATTTAAACATATTATTTCCTTCTATTACTTTTACAAGATATTGACTTTGGGGATTTAATATCCAAATGTAATTTGTTTCATAGGAGATTAATGTTTTCTAAATCCGTCTTTCGGATCCAACTTATGCTTGGTTTTCCATTAAATTTTAATCATGTTTGCTCTATTTAATTTGATGGCTTATTGAATAACATCCTTATAATTGAATAGGGTATACTTGTTTTGAATCATGATGAGTTAAAGCTGTATTCAAATCGTTTATTCCCCTAAAAGAAAACATGATGATTTGGAGGTTCATATACAGACTGTTCTCTTTTTTCATTTTATGCTTTATGAACTTGATGCTTTATGAACTTGGTCTATTTTATATTCTCTTGATGGAACTGATATTACTTTTTACTGCAAATTTGCAGCCTGCCCCTTTTGTGCAAAATAACAAGGAAAAAACATTAATTGTTATACTGTAACTATCAAGGTATTTAAATTCTTGATCTGGTAATGATGAGTTTTAATTAATAATGGAACTGATAGCAGATCATCTTAATTTTTGAATGTAATGCCTCTAATATTTGTTTAACAAATTTAATTGTCACCAAAATTTATTTTGGCCTAACTGACGCATTGACTTCTTTTCAGTTGATATTGGCGTGTATAATTTTTGAAGCCCTTGCCAAATGGCTTTGTTATCAATTCATTTTATTATATAATTACAATTGTAACCATATCAATTCAAAAATATGAATTATAATTGTAACTGACATGTCGACCCACTGCGATAGGCGATGGTGATCTTCCTGATTTAATAATCGCGGATTAGACAATTTCTTTGGCTTCAATTCAAATCAAGGAATTTGATTCAATTATTTCAGATATATTCTCCCTTATTTTTATTTAAATCACCGAAATGTTTCACGTAATTCACTAATTATCACCTCTGTCATTTTAGAATTATGGTGCCAACTCTAAGCCAGAATTGACTACTGTTATCGCTTAATTCTTTTACAACTTAAGCTGTGTGTTCAAGTAATTTCAACATCTTTGATTTGTAGGTACTTATCTCGATATAATTTTCTCATATCTGATGTACTTTGTTGTTTTAAGAATGTCTTAAATTTGGATTGATTGAATATTTTATACCCATTTGTCCTTTCAGCAAGCTTGGATTAGTATCATGTTTCTTATTATTAGCTTGCCACTTCCACAACAATATGACTTTGGGCATTATGCTATCAGTTTTATACACCTTCTGACTTATACTGCCACAGCAGAAAAAACTGGATCGAAGAATATTTTGAAAACAGTCACACATGAACTACCCTAACATGCCTTATGCAATGGTTTGTGCTTTTTTATATATAAACAAATAATTATTGGGTGATCAACTACTTTATTTTCAGTAAATGTGAATATATCATGGAAAAACTAAATGCTATAATTAGCAAGGTAAGGATGTTTTTGAGGATTTCCCTAGAATTCTTATACGAGGTCAGAACTATGCAAAGATGTCAGTAATCTTTTTTCTAAAATTTAAAGATCTATACAATACCATGCAATATCATAAATAGTTTGGAACCGTGGGATTATAGAAGCATGAGAGCAGAGGTTAAATTTAATTTCCTAACACATTAGAGCCGTTCTTTCATTTTTCATACGCAATTCGATACCGAGGTTTTAGGTTCTCAAGCCTTTTCCATTTTTGCTTGCTTTCTGTATATACTGTTAGTCCGTGAGATGATGATTTTGATGACAACAACCTTAGAATAGATTATAAAATATGAATACTAACATTATAAGTTTAGATATATATGATATGCAGGATTTAACCATGCGGGTACTAAGAATGAAGACTGTACAGTATAAAGATTGTAACGACCCAACTTCCGAACTCCAGGAAGTCGCATCGCTAAGAAGAAAGAAAGGGATAGAAAAGAGAAAAGAAAGGAAAGAAAGAAACAGACAACATCAGAATCTCGCAGCGGAACGAATAAATTATATTATATCACATAATACTTTACATAGTATCATATACATCAGAGTTTTACAGCCAATACAACACAAACTAGACAGTTATAAACATCTGTCTAGCGATTACAATTCAAGTATATCAGAGAAAAACAGATACAACTCAAACACAGCGGAACCACTATATATAAATCTACTCGCTGAAGCCTCCTGCTCCATTATCTCCTCCAGAACTCGTCAAAGCAATCCTGAATCACTTGACTACTCATACGTAATATGAGTACCCAAGAGTTTAATAAAACAGAAAATAAACACTCGGGTCAGACAGGGGTCTGGTGTGAGTAAACGGTTTAAAAGTTGCTTAACTTTCAGAAAATCCTTTGAAAACAAAAGGTATCACGTAAGACTTCCCACACATAAACATGGAAAAGTTTTTACCTTACGCTAACCAAAGCATTTGATAGGAAATCCAGTGATATTATAATAGTGTCTAGGGTTTTCAAGATAAAATACAGAAATAGCTGGAATGCTTACATCTCACGTTCCAGCATAGTTGGGCACAATCAAAACCGTGCAGGCACTTATTGGATTTTGGATTCCATCAATGGCAGGGCTACCAGGGTACCGCCCGTCACAGTACGTGGCCTAGATCACCGTACCGAGGATTACTCCCAATCCCCTGCAACACAAGGCCGGACCCATTCCTTACTGAATAGTTCCGAACAAGACAACCCCGACAGTTGGAGCTCTCAACCGTCCACACAGCCGAAATAAAAGGGACTTCTAGACAGGGGTAAATCTCACTCTCAAGTGGGTGCAACCCACGAAGCCTTGCTGCACCTCCCCTGTTTTAGCCATTCCCGGTTGATGAGGCTTGAGGTTACGATTACCTTTATAGGACATATAAATCTTAGAATGCTCATTGTCCACCTGACGATGTTCTGAAAGCATTCGATCCATACAAGTTCGTTCCGGGTTCGAATGAAACCGAAGGCATTATCTCGTTACACTCGTATTGGAATCACCCTCAGAGTTAACGACGATAACCCTTGCACTCTAAACCACCATCTCGAATCTATAAGTACTATTCCGTCAACCCATTACGGAATCACCCACAGAGTTATACTGACATATAGCCCTTACACCTCGAGTCTTCACTTGCTCCACTTGGATTAACGACCTAACGTTTAATTGGAATTGATGTGGTTTTCGGATATCCAAATATGGAAACCCGATCCCGGTCTCACCGAAACCAAACGCCATCTTAATGTCCAAGTTATACTTAAGAGTTTTAACTAATTAACTCATTTATTAGTATCTATTTCACACAGATAGATAAACTACATATTCTCATCATAACAGATAACCCATAACATCATCACAACAGACAATCATCACAACAGACAATCATCACAACCAAAATAATCCATCATACTATAACTAAGCATCCATATTCTATAGATACTACTCATCTCATTTCTGAGATCACAACCATCCAAAGAAATATCATCCATAAGCGATGATATATTATCCATCATTTATAATTAATTTAAAATGAATTAAATTAATTACTTCTACCTCTAGTTAATTTAAAATAAACTAAATTAATTACTCACCTAAAAATCTTGCTTATAAATCTATTGATTAATCAACCTAGTTAATTAATCATTCATTAAGTATTCAACTTGATTAAACATCTATGATTAATCATTCACTAAATACAATAAGTAATTAGTCTTAAATTAATTTTCACAAATTAATTAATCTTAATCATAAGTAATTAACATTTAATTACTTAATTTATTAATTAACTATAATTAATTACATTTATCCTTAATTAATTACAATTAATTAATCATTTAATTAATTATTACTTAATTAAACAATTCTTAATTACATCATTAATTATAATAATTAATGATCTCTAATTAATATTTAAATTACTTACTCAATTAAAAATTAATTTCATTTAGTAATTAATCTAATCATTAATCACCTTGATTAATACTTAAACCCAGTAATTAACTACTCTTAATTACTCATAAATAAATTAATTATTCAATAATTATTTATCTATATTAATTAATCCTTGATTAATTACAAAAATAATTATTCAAATTACTTTATCAAATGAAACATCTTTCCATAATTACAATCCAGTAATTATTACTTCTCTAAGTAATCCTGCTCCATAATTACATTAAGTAATTATTATCATTAAATTATTAAATTATTTCTTAAATTAATTAAACTAAATTAATTAATTTAACAAAGCACATTATCAGAATTAATTACAATATGTAATTAATCCCTTAATTACTTTTATAAAGTAATTATACTTATCAAATTACAATTGATTATCTTAAACTAATTAATCTAATTAATCCATCAAAATTAATTACATTAATTAATTATTTAATTATCCTTAGATAATTAACAACATTTTCATTAATTCCTTACTTAAGAAAATTACCTTAGATTAATTATTCATTAATCATCTTTAATTATAAATTAATCAAAAACATTAATTAAAATCAATTTAATAAGTAAATTTCCAAATTATCTTAATTATTTCCAAATTAATCCATTTACTTATTAATGACTTGCTAATTATTCAAATGTATTTAAAACAATACTTTCCTAAAATTAACTTCATCTTCCATTTAAAAATTTAAGTTTTAAAAATATTTAACCATATAAACATTATCCAAATTTAAATAATTAATAAACCTAAAAGTAAAGAACTAACATTATCATATAAGAAAAGTTTAAAAAATCAATATTATTTAATTTTACTAAGAAATCAAACATTTGAAAATAGATAGATTACTTTAACTTTCAATTTAAAGTTAAACATTTCATAATTTATTTAAATATTTAAAGGAAAGAATTCTTTTAAATTTAAACCTTATTTGAAATCATATTCATATTTAAATTCTACTTAAACATTTTCTGTCCAATTTTTAAAAAATTTCTAACTGTTTTGAATCCAAACCGATTTCAAAACAAAACTGAAATCATATTTAATTTGATTTCAAAACCAAATTTAGATCTGGCTTACAATTTAAAAGTTTCATTTTAAACTTTGAATTCAAAAGTATTCCTGAATCCAGTTCAATCCTATACCAAATTTTGAATCTTGTTTTAACATTGAATTCCCTTTAAAAATTTAAAAAGAAACAAAACTGTTTTAAAATAAAAACCTGGATTCAAAAAAAATTGAAACTATATTTACATTGTTTCCAGATTTGAATTTAAATCTTACTTAAATTTGAATTTTCATTTTAAACTTTTGAATTCATAACTTACTTAAATTTAATTCAAACCCTCACTTGAATTTAAATCATAGCCTTTTAAAACTTTTGGGTTTCCAGATTTGTTTTAAAAAAAACACACTACACAGATTTACAACCTGTAAACAACTAACCCGAAGCAACCAACAAAGTACTTCGAGTCAAAACCTTCCTATCTTCGAGTAAAAATCCAATCTACCCGGGAGTGACTCGAGTCACCCAAAACCTGCACCACCAAAATTTCACCAGAGACCAATCTTCACTGTGCAAATGCAACGCTACTCCGGCGACCTCCAGCACCCTTCACCAACCCCTCCAAGAAGCCATCCACCCCTTGACTTGATAACAACCATCACAAATTCTCTATAGCTTGGAAATTTGAATCAAGCAAAATTAAAAACATCAACCTGAAGAAAAAAACTTCACCCCAAACATGCCAACCTGAAAACCCCACTGTCACCACCTCAACTCTCTGATCAACTTCCCCTTATTTTCCCACTCTCTCCAGTCAACATTCAACCTCCAGAAGGAATTCCAGATTCCAAAATTCATTTTATGATTTGATATCCCCCAAAATACCAAATTCTGTACAGTCCTTATCTACTATCAACACAGAAAATTTAAAACTTGTTGCTTGTTTTATTATCCTTGTTTTTAAACATGCACTAAAGTTTTTAAAACTTGTTTGAATAATTTAAAGATGTTTTCTAATTTTACTTTTGGTATCTATTGACTACTGTTATTGATTTTCTCAAGTAACAGGTTTTAATTTTTTTCTCTAAATTAAAATTTACAGACCTAATCTATGCAGAACAAACACAATATGTTCACACAATAAATTCTAACTAGAATTCAGGCTTAAAGAGTGTATTTGTATTTAGAATCCTAATAAGAACAGTTGCAAGACTGTAGAATTTGCATCACCTATCTGCATATTCAAGTATGTATGCAGGCATAATCACACAATATTCAAGCATATATACAAACTCATGCACAGATAGATTTAGTACATCCTATAAACTTTTGAAGTTACTTACTAAAAGAAGAACAGAACGGTTTAATTATTTTATCCACCACTGTTTTGAATTTCCTATTTGAAAGACAATTTAAATTAAACTTTGTGTTCTGCAAACCTTGTTAGTTTGATTCTATATGTAGTAGCTGTTTTTAAAACAGAGATTTACTCACCTTAAAAATGGAAACAGAAAGGATGCAGTCATTTCCAGGAGCCTGAATTTCCTTGCATTGAATCTGAGCTTGCATGCTAATTAGAGTTAATTTTAGCTTGATGTTTTTTAGGTTTTTGGAACAGCATTTGATGATGATTTGGTCTGCATGCTTCCCCTTTCAACTTGCTTGAATTAATTTTTACAGATTGAAGAAGTTGGTTTGCAGATTAACAGAATTTGGGTTGCAGATTCAAACCAATTTTGCAATGTATTCTCTTATGCAGGTTTTAAAACTTTGATTTGCAGATTTAATATGGTTTTGATATTTGCAAAACATTGATTAAGTTTGGCTGTGGATTTTTAAGTGAAATGGGATTTCAGCTTTCTTAATTCTGAATTTTGATTCATTATAGGAGATAAGGTGTTTGAAATGAAAAGATTTGTTTAAGTTTTTATCTAAAATAATTAATTCAATAATGCTTTAGTAATGCCACTTGTTGTTTAGATGTGATAATTAATTACAAGTGTCAAATTAAAAACATGAATGTTAGCACATGTAAGATTTTAATAAAAGATAAATGTCTTTGTTTATAAATGTTTTAATTTAAAATAAAACCATTCTAATTTAATTTAAGATGTTTTGTATGTTTATTTACATTTAATCTTTAAATGATTACAAATGAATTATCTTTACATGTTTAAATGTTTGCTTGAATATTTTTAAAAAAAAAATTATTTAAAACTAATTTTCAAAAGAGAAACTTTTAAAAAGAAAAGAACAAATGTTGAATTCATTTTATTCAAGAGTTTCAAATATACTATACTCTAATATAAATAAACTAAATTTATTTTCAAAACAATTTTAAGATATAACAAAATGAACTTTATTATAAAATACAATTTTTAACTATTATATATTTATAACAAAATATTTACTATAATTTCTTTTTGAAAATACAAGATAGATTTATAAATTGACTTATGAAAAGTTTCAACACTATTTTCCATTTAATTTAAATCAATTCATAAATTATACACATATATATTATAAATTTGAAAACATCCTTTATTAAATTTAAAATTAAAAATCAAAACTCCTATTTACAATGTATACACATATATACATTATAGATAAAATATTTTTAAATCAACTTAGAAAGGAAATTTTATCATTTAAACATTTTTAACATTTTAAAACAATAAGATTTTCAAATTCAATTATTTTTATAAATTTTCAAAAGAATATCATTTATCCAAACTAAATAATTATAAATTTTCAAAAGAAAATTATGTTTGAATTAGATTATTAAATCAATATTTCACACTTTAAAATAATTTATAAAAGAAATTATTAAATAAATATTGCCTAAATTTCCGGGACATCACATTCCTCCCCCTTAAAAGAATTTCGTCCCCGAAATTTAAAAGCAAAGGTAATTTAATAATCTCATTACTGATTTTATTTAACACACAAGCATATATCAAACATATGTTAACAATCAAAACAACCAATACAACCAATCAAACAAATCTAATTATCCAGACAAATTCTGGATAAAATTCTATCGAGTTTCCCCAAGTATATATATATATATATACCGGGATACTCGCTCTAGAGAATCCAACCAATCAATACTAAGAAGCTCCAAAACTCCTATACAACTATATCTATAACACTAGACAAGATATCAGACTACAAACGAGTCCGACTCAACAACCAAAACTCCAAAACTACTGGTTCCTCAACCAGGGATAGATCATACACGTATTCCCTCAGAGATACGTGAAACACATCGAATCCCAGCTATCCAAACCGACAATCCAACCCTGTAGATAAATCACTTAACCCTTGAGAGAAAAACAGAAAGATCCAATCTCTTATCCACAAATCTTTCCTGTTGATCCTGGGCTTCCTTCAACCTTCTAGATCAATCCAATCCACCACACAAACTCTACTACAGATATCAGAAGATTTCAGACAAACTACACTTATTCCAGAAAACAGAACAGATGCACAAGACATCCAAGTCTCCAGATTAAAGTGAATTTCCCGTAGAAATCCTCGGATCTAAGACAAAATACAAATCCCCAAATGAATCGGGTGTTGCTTCTATTCTGGAATAGCTGCCACCATGCTTCCACTGCGCAACTCTGATTTGAGAATGTTGTTGATGAACACAGGTATAAACTTGATTAACTTACTCCGGAAACATTGTTCATCAAATTTCCATAAAATCTCCAACAAACCAAGTCGAAACAGAACTCAATCTTCTGATGCGGATGCAAAACTTAACTCCTTCGAAGACATCCAGAAAATATCAAACTACTTCGATAACTCAAACATCTTCTAGAGATGCCTCAATCCAAACAAAGGTTACTCAGGAAACTTCCGGATCATCGCAAGTCACTTTTGCGATTCTACTCAGTTCAGATTCCAAGAAATCGTTCTCTCTTCAACAATCAGAACAGCCAAAGCCTCAAAAGAAGAAACTAGTGGTCCACCTCTTAACCACTAACATCACACCCAGCTGAGCTTCCAGAAGAAATGGACAAGCTTCACCATCTGCCCGGCCTACTGACAAAAGAATCACAGAGACTTCAGAACCATCAAAGAAACAAGCCACTCACTGCTGCTACTGCTGCCAAAAATTTTCTTACCCAAAAGCTCATCGAACCTCAAAGCTACACCAGCCACTTCAACAATAGAGCCTTCAGAAGACAGATAACCCTCAGGAAACTCGACTCCAAACCAAGCACAAAACTCTCTGTCAAACTGAGTCTCAAACTCAAATACAGACAGAACTCCTTCTAAGGTTGCCAAAATACCATTGCTGGCTTCAGTACTCCAAACTGATCCAGACTCAAGAAAATCCATTCACACAAGTGAAATCAAGCTTAAAATCCAAAGATACATTCCGAATCTTGAAAAGATTTTCCTTCAGAGATCAAAAAAAATCCTTCACACCAAACTGCCAAACTACTCAAGATGCCCAACACTGCCCTAGCAGATCACTTCCAAGCTCAAACACTCGGACTCCCACCATTGGTAGTTGTGTTACACACACCACTACCCTATCTACCTTTATTACTTATATTGGAAAACCTGAACAGGTAACCCAACAGATAGGTAGAATTAAATATATTTATATTTAAAATTACAAGTACGCTCTCTCAAGAAAGACACCACTACAGAGCCTAGGTATTCACTCAACCTAATGCTCTGATACCACGTTATAACGACCCAACTTTCGAACTCCAGGAAGTCGCATCGCTAAGAAGAAAGAAAGGGATAGAAAAGAGAAAAGAAAGGAAAGAAAGAAACAGACAACATCAGAATCTCACAGCGGAACGAATAAATTATATTATATCACATAATCTTTACATAGTATCATATACATCAGAGTTTTACAGCCAATACAACACAAACTAGACAGTTATAAACATCTGTCTAGCGATTACAATTCAAGTATATCAGAGAAAAACAGATACAACTCAAACACAGCGGAACCACTATATATAAATCTACTCGCTGAAGCCTCCTGCTCCATTATCTCCTCCAGAACTCGTCAAAGCAATCCTGAATCACTTGACTACTCATACGTAATATGAGTACCCAAGAGTTTAATAAAACAGAAAATAAACACTCGGGTCAGACAGGGGTCTGGTGTGAGTAAACGGTTCAAAAGTTGCTTAACTTTCAGAAAATCCTTTGAAAACAAAAGGTATCACGTAAGACTTCCCATATATAAACATGGAAAAGTTTTTACCTTACGCTAACCAAAGCATTTGATAGGAAATCCAGTGATATTATAATAGTGTATAGGGTTTTCAAGATAAAATACAGAAATAGCTGGAATGCTTACATCTCACGTTCCAACATAGTTGGACACAATCAAAACCGTACAGGCACCTATTGGATTTTGGATTCCATCAATGGCAGGGCCACCGGGGTACCGCCCGTCACAGTACGTGGCCTAGATCACCGTACCGAGGATTACTCCCAATCCCCTGCAACACAAGGCCGGACCCATTCCTTACTAAATAGTTCCGAACAAGACAACCCCGACAATTGGAGCTCTCAACCGTCCACACAGCCGAAATAAAAGGGACCTCTAGACAGGGTAAATCTCACTCTCAAGTGGGGGCTACCCACGAAGCCTTGCTGCACCTCCCCTATTTTAGCCATTCCCGGTTGATGAGGCTTGAGGTTACGATTACCTTTATAGGACATATAAATCTTAGAATGCTCATCGTCCACCTGACGATATTCTGAAAGCATTCGATCCATACAAGTTCGTTCCGGGTTCGAACGAAACCGAAGGCATTATCTCGTTACACTCGTATTGGAATCACCCTCAGAGTTAACGACGATGACCCTTGCACTCTAAACCACCATCTCGAATCTATAAGTACTATTCCGTCAACTCATTACGGAATCG
The DNA here is from genome assembly GCA_030765085.1 of Allium cepa. Lineage (NCBI taxonomy): Eukaryota > Viridiplantae > Streptophyta > Magnoliopsida > Asparagales > Amaryllidaceae > Allium > Allium cepa. The sequence continues at coordinate 452,280,536 of CM060931.1, forward strand.
CCCACAGAGTTATACTGACGTATAGCCCTTACATCTCGAGTCTTCACTTGCTCCACTTGGATTAACGACCTAACATTTAATTGGAATCGATGTGGTTTTCGGATATCCAAATATGGAAACCCGATCCCGGTCTCACCGAAACCAAACGTCATCTTAATGTCCAAGTTATACTTAAGGGTTTTAACTAATTAACTCATTTATTAGTATCTATTTCACACAGATAGATAAACTACATATTCTCATCATAACAGATAACCCATAACATCATCACAACAGACAATCATCACAACAGACAATCATCACAACCAAAATAATCCATCATACTATAACTAAGCATCCATATTCTATAGATACTACTCATCTCATTTCTGAGATCACAACCATCCAAAGAAATATCATCCATAAGCAATGATATATTATCCATCATTTATAATTAATTTAAAATGAATTAAATTAATTACTTCTATCTCTAGTTAATTTAAAATAAACTAAATTAATTACTCACCTATAAATCTTGCTTATAAATCTATTGATTAATCAACCTAGTTAATTAATCATTCATTAAGTATTCAACTTGATTAAACATCTATGATTAATCATTCACTAATTACAATAAGTAATTAGTCTTTAATTAATTTTCACAAATTAATTAATCTTAATCATAAGTAATTAACATTTAATTACTTAATTTATTAATTAACTATAATTAATTACATTTATCCTTAATTAATTACAATTAATTAATCATTTAATTAATTATTACTTAATTAAACAATTCTTAATTACATCATTAATTATAATAATTAATGATCTCTAATTAATATTTAAATTACTTACTCAATTAAAAATTAATTTCATTTAGTAATTAATCTAATCATTAATCACCTTGATTAATACTTAAACCCAGTAATTAACTACTCTTAATTACTCATAAATTAATTAATTATTCAATAATTATTTATCTATATTAATTAATCCTTGATTAATTACAAAAATAATTATTCAAATTACTTTATCAAATGAAACATCTTTCCATAATTACAATTCAGTAATTATTACTTCTCTAAGTAATCCTGCTCCATAAATTACATTAAGTAATTATTATCATTAAATTATTAAATTATTTCTTAAATTAATTAAACTAAATTAATTAATTTAACAAAGTACATTATCAAAATTAATTACAATATGTAATTAATCCCTTAATTACTTTTATAAAGTAATTATACTTATCAAATTACAATTGATTATCTTAAACTAATTAATCTAATTAATCCATCAAAATTAATTACATTAATTAATTATTTAATTATCCTTAGATAATTAACAACATTTTCATTAATTCCTTACTTAAGAAAATTACCTTAGATTAATTATTCATTAATCATCTTTAATTATAAATTAATCAAAAACATTAATTAAAATCAATTTAATAAGTAAATTTCTAAATTATCTTAATTATTTCCAAATTAATCCATTTACTTATTAATGACTTACTAATTATTCAAATGTATTTAAAACAATACTTTCCTAAAATTAAATTCATCTTCCATTTAAAAATTTAAGTTTTAAAAATATTTAACCATATAAACATTATCCAAATTTAAATAATTTAATAAACCTAAAAGTAAAGAACTAACATTATCATATAAGAAAAGTTTAAAAAATCAATACTATTTAATTTTACTAAGAAATCAAACATTTGAAAATAGATAGATTACTTTAACTTTCAATTTAAAGTTAAACATTTCATAATTTATTTAAATATTTAAAGGAAAGAATTCTTTTAAATTTAAACCTTATTTGAAATCATATTCATATTTAAATTCTACTTAAAACATTTTCTGTCCAATTTTTAAAAAATTTCTAAACTGTTTTGAATCCAAACTGATTTCAAAATAAAAATGAAATCATATTTAATTTGATTTCAAAACCAAATTTAGATCTGGCTTACAATTTAAAGTTTCATTTTAAACTTTGAATTCAAAAGTATTCCTGAATCCAGTTCAATCCTATACCAAAATTTGAATCTTGTTTTAACATTGAATTCCCTTTAAAAAATTAAAAAGAAACAAAACTGTTTTAAAATAAAAACGTGGATTCAAAAAAAAACTGAAACTATATTTACATTGTTTCCAGATTTGAATTTAAATCTTACTTAAATTTGAATTTTCATTTTAAACTTTTGAATTCATAGCTTACTTAAATTTAATTCAAACCCTCACTTGAATTTAAATCATAGCATTTTAAAAATTTTGGGTTTTTTAAAAAAAACACACTACACAGATTTACAACCTGTAAACAACTAACCCGAGGCAACCAACAAAGTACTTCGAGTCAAAACCTTTCTATCTTCGAGTAAAAATCCAATCTACCCTGGAGTGACTCGAGTCACCCAAAACCTGCACCACCAAAATTTCACCAGAGACCAATCTTCACTGTGCAAATGCATCGCTACTCCGGCGACCTCCAGCACCCTTCACCAACCCCTCCAAGAAGCCATCCACCCCTTGACTTGATAACAACCATCACAAATTCTCTATAGCTTGGAAATTTGAATCAAGCAAAATTAAAAACATCAACCTGAAAGAAAAAAAACTTCACCCCAAACATGCCAACCTGAAAACCCCACTGTCACCACCTCAACTCTCTGATCAACTTCCCCTTATTTTCCCACTCTCTCCAGTCAACATTCAACCTCCAGAAGGAATTCCAGATTCCAAAATTCATTTTATGATTTGATATCCCCCAAAATACCAAATTATGTACAGTCCTTATCTACTATCAACACAGAAAATTTAAAACTTGTTGCTTGTTTTATTATCCTTGTTTTTAAACATGCATTAAAGTTTTTAAAACTTGTTTGAATAATTTAAAGATGTTTTCTAATTTTACTTTTGGTATCTATTGACTACTGTTATTGATTTTCTCAAGTAACAGGTTTTAATTTTTTTCTCTAAATTAAAATTTACAGACCTAATATATGCAGAACAAACACAATATGTTCACACAATAAATTCTAACTAGAATTCAGGCTTAAAGAGTGTATTTGTATTTAGAATCCTAATAAGAACAGTTGCAAGACTGTAGAATTTGCATCACCTATCTGCATATTCAAGTATGTATGCAGGCATAATCACACAATATTCAAGCATATATACAAACTCATGCACAGATAGATTTAGTACATCCTATAAACTTTTGAAGTTACTTACTAAAAGAAGAACAGAACGGTTTAATTATTTTATCCACCACTGTTTTGAATTTCCTATTTGAAAGACAATTTAAATTAAACTTTGTGTTCTGCAAACCTTGTTAGTTTGATTTTAAAAGTAGTAGCTGTTTTTAAAACAGAGATTTACTCACCTTAAAAATGGAAACAGAAAGGATGCAGTCATTTCCAGGAGCCTGAATTTCCTTGCATTGAATCTGAGCTTGCATGCTAATTAGAGTTGATTTTAGCTTGATGTTTTTCAGGTTTTTGGAACAGCTTTTGATGATGATTTGGTCTGCATACTTCCCCTTTCAACTTGCTTGAATTAATTTTTACAGATTGAAGAAGTTGGTTTGCAGATTAACAGAATTTGGGTTGCAGATTCAAACCAATTTTGCAATGTATTCTCTTATGCAGGTTTTAAAACTTTGATTTGCAGATTTAATATGGTTTTGATATTTGCAAAACATTGATTAAGTTTGGCTGTGGATTTTTAAGTGAAATGGGATTTCAGCTTTCTTAATTCTGAATTTTGATTCATTATAGGAGATAAGGTGTTTGAAATGAAAAGATTTGTTTAAGTTTTTATCTAAAATAATTAATTCAATAATGCTTTAGTAATGCCACTTGTTGTTTAGATGTGAAAATTAATTACAAGTGTCAAATTAAAAACATGAATGTTAGCACATGTAAGATTTTAATAAAAGATAAATGTCTTTGTTTATAAATGTTTTAATTTAAAATAAAACCATTCTAATTTAATTTAAGATATTTTGTATGTTTATTTACATTTAATCTTTAAATGATTACAAATGAATTATCTTTACATGTTTAAATGTTTGCTTGAATATTTTTTAAAAAAATTATTTAAAACTAATTTTCAAAAGAGAAATTTTAAAAAGAAAAGAACAAATGTTGAATTCATTTTATTCAAGAGTTTCAAATATACTATACTCTAATATAAATAAACTAAATTTATTTTCAAAACAATTTTAAGATATAACAAAATGAACTTTATTATAAAATACAATTTTTAACTATTATATATTTATAACAAAATATTTACTATAATTTCTTTTTGAAAATACAAGATAGATTTATAAATTGACTTATGAAAAGTTTCAATACTATTTTCCATTTAATTTAAATCAATTCATAAATTATACACATATATATTATAAATTTGAAAACATCCTTTATTAAATTTAAAATTAAAAATCAAAACTCCTATTTACAATGTATACACATATATACATTATAGATAAAATATTTTTAAATCAACTTAGAAAGGAAATTTTATCATTTAAACATTTTTAACATTTTAAAACAATAAGATTTTCAAATTCAATTATTTTTATAAATTTTCAAAAGAATATCATTTATCCAAACTAAATAATTATAAATTTTCAAAAGAAAATTATGTTTGAATTAGATTATTAAATCAATATTTCACACTTTAAAATAATTTATAAATGAAATTATTAAATAAATATTGCCCAAATTTCCGGGACATCACAAAGATTCAAGATATCAAGATAGAAGACTCATGAGTATCGAGACTATCAAGAGTTCAAGATTTCAAGTTATTAGGAATTTTTGTTAAAACTCGTAGAAAAGCACTGGCATCTTAAAATTCAATTTATTCGTGGAATGGAATCCACTTCGAGCCCGTTAAAGGGATGGAACCCAAAGTAGGACGGAACCTACAAAAGATCTTGCGGAACATTGTTTTGTATCCGCTAACTTTTATTCAAAATGATTTTTCAAAATTATATCCTGTTTTCAAACTGTTTTCAAAACTTTCCTTTTAAAAGATTCAAAACCCTCGATTCTGATTTTAAATAATTTTAGCCTGAAAAACATCGTTATTTTCAAAGTCAAATTACTTCTGATTTTAAACTATATTTTTAAATAATATATTTAACTTTTAAATATTTATACTTATATTTAGATATAAAATTATAGTTAAAATCTATATATATTATTCTTTGTATTTACGTATGAATTTTAACTATAGGCATGTATATTTATAAAGTTTTAAATAGTTTTTATATAAGATAAAGGTTATTTTCAAAGAAAATCAAAAACACCAAAAAATCATTTGGGATGTCGACATGCCTAGCATGACCATGTCGACATGGTGACAGTTTGATTCAAAAATTCAAATTTCAAAAGAAGTGTCTATTCGCCATAACTCTTCATGAATGGTCATGGTTGTTGTTCTTCTATAAGTAGGGGTTAGTTTCAATGAATTTTTAATCATAATTTTCTGGTTTTCACTCCACTTCTTCTTCCTCATTTCTTAATACATATTCTTATCATTACTCTGCCGAAATCAACATTAAATCATACTTGATTACTTCTAGTTTGATTCCCTATCACTATCTATGCAAGATTCTCAGTGCTATTCAGAGTTATAGACTTCTTTGTAATCTATTAAGCGAGAAAAGGTTGTGATTGTTGCCTCGGAAATCAATCAAAAGGGAAAAGGTGTGATTGTAGCCTTGGTAAATCAATTGGGTAAACTTGTGGCCCGAAAATCAAGTATCTCTACCTAGAGGATCGAAATTCTAGAGGGTGTGCCTCGTAGCCTTGAAACCGAGGGTGTAATTGTACAATTGTTTTTGAAAGGAAATCCGTACTTGTGTTGCGGGACAGGATGTAGGGTAACTCTGAACCAGTGAAAATCCGGTGTGTTCTTTCCTTTACTGCTTTTATTTTATTTCTACATCTGTGATTGTTTCTGTAATCATATCTGTGTCTGTATATTGCATACTTTTGTGCCCAAATTAACATAAATTAAAAAGATTTAGTAATTCTTTATTAACACTATTCACCCCCCTCCCCCTCTGGTGTTAATCTTAGCCTTAAGATCCATAATCCGCATTTCTCACATATATTTCAACATATAAACTCTAATTTTAGATTTATCTTTTTAGGTACCTTATTAGTTCTATATTAATGTAAATTTGATATGGTTGATGTTCTCTACTACTATTGTATATTCAAGTAATAGCGTGATATGTCAAAAAATAGACAAAAGAGCTCTATTTTACCTAAGATTTCGATTGGTGATTTACTATCGACTACTCCATACAACACTTTGTGGTACAATGCTGATTGAGATATGAATTATCCTTCCTTTAACCCAAATTTCAGTCCATTATGTACTGCCCATCAAAATGGGTAAAACAAACATCGACATTGAGTTGCTCTATGGAAAATAAATATTAATACATCAAAATGGTAAGTTATTCTCAATTATTTATGTTATGATATATAGTTCTAAAATTTTATTGAATTCTTTATTTGAAGCACATGTTAATGAAAATAGCCAACACATGACATTTTATATAAAAAAAGTTTGATAAAATGGACCTATAAGTCAAGTATAGAAACTATTGTGCAAATGGTTTGTACAACCAGGTTTTAGCTATTTGTTGTTAAATATATGCTCCTCTAACCATTGGAGCACTTGATAGGTCATAAGTTTTATGACCGTAGTTACAGGTGAACTATGTCCTCAATTTTAATTAGTTTTCAAAGTGTGCTGGTAAAAGTAATATATGTGTTTTTTGGAAGGCTTAGTTTGTTACTGAATGAGTAGATTTTGTGGAACAGGATCTGCTATTAGGGGTCGTAGATTTAGATACACTATAAGCAGTTGCATCAACTGAGGCTACCACTACAAGTGAATATAAGCAACCCATTATAACTTAAACAATTAGCTCAGACTCAGAAGATGACAGCGATAAAAATGACGATGATAGCAGTATCAAAGATGGTACTAACCCAAGTAAGCGACCTAGGATTGTTGTCCTTGATTGAATGAAGTTAGAATTTTATAAGTACAAATATTGTATCACATATATGAAAAGTTAATAGTCACAATTATTATTTTTAACCGATCTATGAGAAGTTTGCCAAGACTAAGTTGTAAAAAAAATTGTTTTAACGATAGGTTATATTATTAAGAATAATTTTAAAATTTAGGCTAATTTTAAAAACTAATTACAAATTTAGACCAGTTTAATAACTTATTACAAAATAGGCCATTTTGTGCCACATCAGCGCTAAAATATACTGGAGGCATCTCAAATGCCGCCTATACAATTTTTTTTGCTTTAAATAGTTTGTGGCATTTCAAATGCTGCAACCTATTTTTTAAAATAACAACTCTGGGAGGCGTTTCGAATGCTACACAATGGTGGTTTCTCAAATGCCTCGAACTTTTGTCTAAAAAAATTGTATTGGCAGCATTTGAGATGCCTCTAGTGCATTTTGGCGCTAATGTGGCACAAAGTGGCCTATTTTTGTATTAAGTTATTAAACTGGTCTAAATTTGTAATTAGTTTTTAAAAGTGACCTAAATTTAAAAATTATCCTATTATTAAACATGAAAGTTTTGAGCATATCAAATGTTATTGTTGCCCGTCAATGTACAAAAACAGGCGCATTAAAATTTTATTTCATTTCTTGGAAAGATAAATTAAATTGCACGATGAGATGAGTTAATCATGGTAGTAGTATTGATGATCAATTGATTCACCGGACTCTTTTTAAATCTGTAAAATTCCCTTTGTGTCCTTAATCTTCAAAATTCAATGATGAGATGAGTTACCCATGGTAGTGGCATTCTGAATTAATAGTTTATATAATGTGAGTCAATAGATGTCATGGGTATGATGATATCCACCTTAGGAAATATTCTCCTCAATTAGCACGATTTTCTTAATTGAGATCTAATGTACCTACTATCAACATACATCGTTTTCCTATTACAATCAAATATCATATTTGAAAGAGGCTATGCGGTAGGATCGTGTAATATGGAATAACGAAATTGTCTAGGTAGATAAAGTAAGTAAAAGAAAGGTAGACACCAAAATTTTATACTGGTTCAGACCTCTAGTCCTACGTCCAGTCCCTAAGCTTCACTTAGGAATTCCACTAACTAAAACCTTCACTTAACCCGGAGGAATAGGTTTACAACTTACATGAACAACCGAACGAGATTTCTTGCCTCAACTACCAAAGAGGACTTCAACTCAATTACTAAAAAACAGTATTCGACTTGTTGTGTTCTTGTCAATACTAATGAGTCTAATGTAGTACAATATTCCTATAATCTTATCCTCGAGAGTATGTAATGTGTTTGTGAAGATTTAGGAAATGTGAATTTCTATGAATCAAAAGAATGTTAAAAACAAAGCAGTGATTCAAGCAATAGATTTGTGATTGCTTTGAGAATTTCTAGTTAATATGTTCAAGAAAATAGTAAGATTAAAGCAAGAGAATTCGGTGAATTGAAGATGTTAGAATCATGTATTTATATTTGTAAAAGAGGTGCATCTGTTGGCTAAGGGTGCAGACAAGAGATGCTTCCATTTCCATTGGAGAATCGTTGCAACTCTTAGGAGGTAGAAGGTGTTTATTCACAGAAAATTCGCAGGTTCAAATTCAGTCGACTGAACAGGGAATTCAGTCAACTGAAAATATGAACTAAAATTTTTAGAAACAAATTCAGTCGACTGAGCAGGGTGTTTCAGTCGACTGAAACTGTACATGTTTGTATGTGTAACAGGTTCAATCGACTGGTTATCCCTCTTCAGTCGACTGAACTACTAAATTGTGCACAGTGAATGTTTATTAAAAAAAATAAAATTTATAAAATGTGTTCTAGTGTTTGTGAAAGTCTCTTGAGGATGGATTTTAACAATAAATCTAAACTAAGACCTATATAAAAATCATACTTATGTTTATCCTTGGTCTTCATCGTTCTTTATTTAGCTTTGCATGTATCTCTTCCTTTTTGTTGAAGCACATTGTCATTGATCAAAATCTTAGCGTATCAACATTCTCCCTCTTTTTGATTGATGACAATACTCATGTGTGTAGAGATTATTTCCTCCCCCTGAATATATGCATTATCTTTTCTACAAAAACAAAGTTAGTATCATAGATTTTCTCCCCCTTTGTCATCGACAAAAAGGAAGTAACAATCACAAAAGTATATTGTCAAAACAATCACTGATATGCATGACTATAGAATGAAGATAGAATGTATTATAAATAAATAAAACATAGAATGTAGCATGTATGAAACATAAAAGGCTATTTATACAAGCCATAAGAAAGTTATGAAATAAAACATCAAACCGCAAGAAAATTATTGATCTTTATCTCAATCATATGAGCCTTCTCTCCCTCCCTCTGGTTCACGAATGACTAGTCCACTGGTGGGTGGTCTATAGCTTCTTCCTTGACCACCACTAGTGCCACTCGTGCTGCTGCTTGTATGTTCTTCGGATGATGTCCATGTGAAAGTAGGTGCAGGACGCTTACCGCGTGATGTTGAAGCGGTAGTGGAAGTTGAGCATGAGATGGCATCCCATAATTTATTGAAGAATCCTTTAATTTTATCAAGTTTGTGATCTACCTTCTTGAGGCGATTATCAAGAATTTGTTGATTTCTTGATAAAATTCCTAACGATTGGTTGGTAGTAAAACTTGGCTCAATGATACGAATTTCATCTTCTCGGTCGAAAGGTTCTTCATGTGGAGCTTGTGGAGGTTGTTGCTGTTCTTGATGCCTAGCTTCCCATTCGGCAAGAGATATGATGCGAGGAGGTCTATCCGGGAGTTGCATAAGGCTTTCCGTTGGTTAATTTGATGGACCATTGTATTTCGGACTCGGGTAATGGCGTATCAACAATGAGGAGAAGTCTCATGATATATTCTCCAAAATATATAGTTCGCATTTTGCCATTATTAAATGTGAGAAACTCATCAAGAATTAGTTGGACCCAATTGACTTGAATATTGCCCCAAATAGCGTATAGAGCTCGATAATTGATTGGGAGACAATTTCATATGAACCCGTTCGTGGAGTAATTGTTCTCATAAGAGCTTTGTGAAGGATTCTAGCTCTAGGTCGTAGGGAAGTGGATTTAAAATCTCGAATGTTAACATTATCATCCAGAAATTGATGGTTTATGTTATCTTGAATTTGTGGATTGAATTCTACCTCGTCAAGCTTTCTCCCTACATTAGGTGATCCTAAGATGTGTGCAATTCGATCTAAGGAGAACCAAACTTTCTTCCCGCACACCATACTCTAAACACTATCATTTGGATTTCTTGGAGTTTGGTGTCCAAGATTAAGGTTTGTATAAAATGGTTTGACCATGACATGATTTACTGCATGGTCGTTTCTTTTTAAATCCAAGAGAGAAGTTAAACCTGCCCGATCCGTTAATGCTTGGATGTTGTATGTCTGAAGGCTTTGACAATCAACGAAGGAGTGTTCAAAAATGCGAGAATTCTTTATTTTATTCCACCTCGTTACAGCTACGCCATCATAGAGCCATTGTGCAATTTGAGCATCAATTAGCTTGGAGGATGAAGAAGAAGAAGCTCTTGATCTTTTTGGGGCCATTTGTTGTGAGATTTGAGAGTAATTTGTGGATTGGGGGCTAGGGTTTTTGAAAACAATGGGGAAGAGAGAACTTTTGCAATGTAAAAAGTGAAGGAAAAAAGGTGAAAAATGGTGGATAAAAGAGAAAAGTTGCCTCGGAATTGGCGTTCAGTCGACTGAATTGTCTGTTCAGTCGACTGAAATTTTGGCCAAAAATTTTCTGTGTTAAATTCAGTCAACTGAACAGATTTTTAGTCGACTGAAATATTTTATAGTTGTTTTCTGCCTTGCGATCAGTCGATTGAGCAGTAAGGTTCAGTCGACTGAACTTTGAGTTTTTGGAGTTCTAAATTTTAAAAAAAATTCAATAAACGATTACAATTGTATAGACATAATACAATATAACAACATGATTTGGCCACCGAAATAATCATTTCTTTGGAGATGGACTATTTTTCTTTTTGCGTTTTATTTCCTTCATTCGCCGTATATTTTTTGTCCCATGAATTTGGACTATATTGAGGAGTTTTTGGAGACATTCAAGGATTCACGGGATCGGCTGGTGTACGGTATGACGAAGATGGATCATACAAACTAACTGGTCGAGGTAGAGGCTCAGTCACATTGTTTTTCTTTGAACTACAAAAACGTAAACCGATTTGCTCAAGAAAGCTTAATCGTCTAGCCGTTACTTTTTGTTCGAAATATAATTCTCGTTGAAGATCTATTTATTGTTGTTGAAAGTGATGAATCTCATCAATCTTTATTTTTGTATCTGGAGATATAAAAAGTCCACGTTTTCCCTTCTTTAATTCAGGTGTGTAGCCAGTTCGATAGTTGTCCCATTTATAGATTGACTCATGCTTTGGTGTTGGAGTAGGAAGTTTTGGTGATGTTGGTCCGAAGAGGTGATGTTGATGGGGAGTATGAGTTGTTTGAGGACATTTTTATATCGACTTTTCAATCTTTTGTAAATGAAAATGAGTTGTGAAAATGAAAATATGTTTAAACGTGTATTTATAGGATGAATATTCTAAAAATATTGTGGTGATAATTTATTAAAGTTTTTTTAACCAATCAAAGATTTAATGGTTAAAATAAATTAGTTAGAAATGTATGGATTAGAGATAACCCTTATATTATTATTCATTATGTATCATTATTTGAAAATATAAATTGAAAGTCATAGTTTTCTTCATTCAGTTGACTGAGCATACAGATTTAGTCGACTGAATTATATAAAAAAAAATTAATAACTTTCTCTATAAAATATCTTTAAAAGAGATTATTCCTAATTCTCGTCGTAATTTTATAAAGGAGTTTTCTAATCAAGGTTTAGTAAATATATCAGCAATTTGATTTTCGGTAGAAATATGTTCTAAATTTATGATTCCTTTTTTGATATTGTCACATAGAAAATGGCGACGAATATCTATATGTTTTGTACGAGAGTGATTAACTGGATTTCTGGATAAATTTATTGTACTTGTATTATCACAATATATTATAGAGTTTGTTAAATTTATATTAAAATCCTTAAGTGTTTGTTGGATGTAGATAACTTGAGTGCAAGCTAAAGCGGCTAATATATACTCTGCTTCACGGGTGGAAAGCGAGACACAATTTTGTTTCTTACTAAACCAAGATACAAGTGATTTTCCAATGAAATGGCACGTACCACTTGTACTTTTTCTATCTGTTCGAGATCCACCAAAATCAGCATCACTGAATGATACTAACTCAAATGGACAATCTTTTGGATAGAAAAGACCAACATCTTTAGTATCATTAAGATATCGCATAATTCGTTTTACCGCTCATAAATGTGATTCTTTAGGATTAGATTGAAAACGTGCACATAAACATACACTCATCATTATGTCTGGTCTACTAGCGGTTAAGTAAAGTAAGGAACCTATCATACTTCTAAATAATTTTTGATCTATACTTTTGCCATTTTCATCTCGATCGAGATGAGTAGTGGTACTCATAGGAGTAGGTTTAGCAGAAGTGCTCTCCATTCCAAAACGTTTAATTAGATTAGCACAATATTTTTCTTGGTCTATGAAAATTCCATTTGTTAATTGCTTAATTTGAAGTCCGAGAAAATATGATAATTCTCCCATATGAGACATTTCGACTCCTTAGTCATTATATTTGAAAATTCTTTACATAAATTTTCATTTGTCGAACCAAATATAATATCATCTACGTATACTTGAATTATTAAAATATCTTTAGTAGTATTTTTAATGAAAAGCATTTGATCAATTTTCCAATTTGAAATCCCAAATTTAGTAAGTAACTTTTAAGTCTTTCATACCAAGCACGAGGTGCTTGTTTAAGACCATATAGTGCTTTCTTTAATTTATATACATGATCTGGATATTTTTCATGTATAAATAAAAGAGGTTGTTCTACGTATACATTTTCTTTTATGAAACCATTTAAAAATGCACTTTTAACATCCATTTGATAAAGTTTAAAATTGTGAAAACATGCAAAAGCTAATAGAATACGTATTGCTTCAAGTCTTGCAACGGGAGCAAAAGTTTCTTCAAAATCAATACTTCTTCTTGATTATATCTTTGTGCTACTAGTCTAGCTTTATTCCTAGTTATATTACCTTGTTCATCTATTTTATATTTGTAAACCCATTTTGTTCCTATAACAGATTGATTATTTGGACGGAGAACTAATTCCCAAACATCGTTACGTTCAAATTGATTTAATTCTTCTTGCATTGCAATAATCCAGTAATCGTCTGTTGATGCTTCTTTAGGATTTTTAGGTTCTATTGTAGAAATGAAAGCTATATGTCACATTTGATTTAGTTGATTTCTTGTCTTAACTTGAGAATTGATTTCACCTATTATGTTTTGAGTAGGGTGATCCCGTAATATTCTTGGTGAAGATCTTAGTTCATTATTACAATTATCAAGATTTGTATTTTCTATATTTATAAATTCTTCATCATATTTTATACTTAATTCTTTGTTGAAATTCTCATCAAAAGATACATGTAAGGTTTCTTCGATTACGCTTGTTCGTTTATTAAATACTCGGTATGCCTTACTTCGTTCTGAATATCCTACAAAAATTCCTTCGTCGGCTTTTGGATCAAATTTACTTAGTTGATCTTTTGTATTTAAAATAAAACATTTTGATCCAAATATTTTAAAATAAAATATATTTGGCTTCTTGTTGTTGAATAGTTCATATGAAGTATTTTTAGTTAACGGTCTAATGGATATTCTATTCAATACATAGCATGCAGTAGCTACGGCTTCTGCCCAAAAATGTTTTGGTAGAAAACTTCCATGTAATAATGTCCTAGCGCATTCTTGTAATGTTCTACTCTTTCTTTCTACAACTTCATTTTGTTGAGGAGTTCTAGGAAATGAAAAATTATGATTTATTCCTTTCTTTTTACAGAAAGTTTCAAAAGCTTCATTTTCGAATTCGCCTTCGTGATCACTTCGTATATTTTTAATCTTCAAATCTTTAGTGTTTTGAATTCTTTTGACAAATGTTTTAAAATGCTCAAAAGTATCACTTTTATTTTTCACAAAAATAGTCCATGTATATTTTGAGAAATCATCAACTATCACAAACACCTATCGATTATGATTAATGGATTGAACTTGTGTTGGTCCAAATAAATCCATATGTAGTAATTCTAATGGTTGTAAAGTCGAAATATTTTTCTTAGATTTGAAAGATGATTTCGTTAATTTTTCTTTTTGACAATCATCATAAAGATTTTTTATTTTAAAGTTTATTTTGGGTAAACCTCTTACTAATTCATTTTTGGAAAGTTTTCTAATAGTTTTAAAATTTATATGACAAAATCTTTTGTGCCATAACCAAGGATCATTATCTTTGGCTAGTAAACACATACTTGTATTATGATTAATATTCATATTTAGAACGTAAATATTCCTATCTCTATTTCCTTCAAAAACAAGATTTTGGTTTTGATCAAAAATACTACATTTATTTTCCGAAAAAGTTATTTTAAAGCCTTTGTCACAAAGTTGACTCATGCTAAGCAGATTATGTTTTGGATTTTCAACTAATGAAATATTTGTTATAAAAGGTAAATTTGATGTACCGTAATTGATCACATCTCCTTTGCCAATGATATAGCCTTTTGAATTATCTCCGAAGGTAACCGAGCCACCATCAAAGTATGTGATGTTTGTAAGCATATCTTTGTCTCCGGTCATGTGTTTTGAGCTACCACTGTCTAGTATCCATTTCTTCTTTTTAAGTGGGACTTGAAAATAAATACAAAATTATTGGTACCCACCTTTTAATAGGGTCCTAAAAAGTTAGAGCTTAGGAAGCCAAACCCAATTTGGTTTAGTATCCTTTTTATAAATATAGTTTTTATTATAATGAACACTATCCATAAATGTTTTAATATATTTATTCCTAATTAACACATTGTTAGTCTTTGGAACCAAAATTTTAACTACCTTGGTTTCTACTTTTGTTTCAATAGGTTTTCTTAACAATATTTGTTGTTTTGAATCAATATTCCTTTTAAGATTTATATCCTTTTTATAAGGAATTTTTGACTCCTTTTTATATCCTAAACCTTGTTTATTTGAAGACGATTGAGAATTTTCTAACATTTTGGATAAATTTTCCCTTCCTTTGTTAAAGTTAGAAACGTTTTTAGTTATGTTATCTAATCTAGCTTGAAGACTATTATTTTCCAATTCAACTTGTCTAATCTTAGTTTTTAACTCATGATTTTCAGAAACAATTACATCATTCTTTTTCTTTTGAGTTTCAATTTCTTGACTTAAAAGAGATAATTGAGTTTCCGAATTTGAATAAGATTCTTGAACTTTTTCAAGTTCTTCTTCTAGAATTTTCTTTTCATCGTTTAACATATCTCTTTCAAATTCAACTTTGTTTTGATTTACACGAATTTCCTTAATTTTCTTTTTAAGAATTTTTATTGTGCTCAAAAGTTCAGAGTTTACTTCAATTAAGTCATCGAAAGTTAAATTACTTACTTCAGATTCTTGAGCCATGAAGTATACATTTGCCTGTTCATTGTCGTTATCATTTTCACTTTCGGATGAAGATGAATCCGAATTATCCCATGTTACAGAGAATGCCTTCTTTTTGAATTTCTCTCTCTTGTTTTTGTTGTTGAGAGCTTTCTGATTCTCCTTCTTTTGCTCTGGGCAATCCTTGTGCATGTGACCTTTCTTGTGATAGTTGAGACATTCTATATTCGAGGATGTAGGTTGGTTCAAGAAATTCTTTTTGAGTCCGTTTTTGTTTCCTTTTCTATATCTTAAGAATTTCTTGAAATTTTTGGCTATGAATACTAAATCCTCATCTTCAAACTCTGATTCTTCCTTTTCCGCATGAAAAGCAACATTTTTTCTTTCTTGAGCTTGATCTTTCTTAGCTTGCATATTTACTTCATACGACATAAGATTTCCAATCAATTCCTCTGGTTTCATTGTAGATAGATCATTTGCTTCCTCGATTGCTAGTACTTTTCTCTCCCATTCATCAATGAGTGAATTTAGAACTTTAGACACAATGTCAAAATCCGTGTAATTTTTCTCCAAGTCCGATTAAAGCATGATGAATGTCTTTAAATCTCGAGTACATGTCATTGATGGATTCATTTGTCGCATTCTAAAGTTTTGGAATTGATTCTTCAGCATGGATATCTTTGTTTGTTTAACCTTGTTTGTGCCTTCATGTATGACTTTAAGTGTTTCCCATATCTGATATGCAGTAGTACATATGCTAACACGGTTGAATTCATTTCTATCAAGGGCGCAAAATAGCATATTCATAGCTTTGGCATTGCACTAGCTTCATTCTTTTGAGTTTGTGTCCATGTAGGATAATCGGTTGTGGGTACAACAAATTCTGCTTGAGTAGCATTCCAGGCTTCGAAACTTGTTGCTTGCATATAAATCCTCATTCTTGTAGCCCAATAGTTATAGTTTAGTCCATTGAATAGAGGAGGTCTTTAGGTAGATTGTCCTTCCGCAAATGTAGAACTATAGACAGATGTTGTGCTTGTACTTGCGTTATTTTCCATATTATCAATATGTCTAATAACGGTGTTATGGTTGTAGGACAACCTGACTCTGATACCAATTGAAAGAGGCTATGCGGTAGGATCGTGTAATATGGAATAACGAAATTGTCTAGGTAGATAAAGTAAGTAAAAGAAAGGTAGGCACCAGGATTTTATACTGGTTCGGACCTCTAGTCCTACGTCCAGTCCCTAAGCTTCACTTAGAAATTCCACTAACTAAAACCCTCACTTAACCCAGAGGAATATGTTTACAACTTACCCGAACAACCGAACGGGATTTCTTGCTTCAACTACCGAAGAGGAGTTCAACTCAATTACTAAAAAACAATATTCGACTTGTTGTGTTTTTGTCAACACTAATGAGTCTAATGTAGTACAGTATTCCTATAATCTTATCCTCGAGAGTATGCAATGTGTTTGTGAAGATTTAGGAAATGTGAATTGCTATGAATCAAAAGAATGTTAAAAACAAAGCAGTGATTCAAGCAATAGATTTGTGATTGCTTTGAGAATTTCTAGTTAATATGTTCAAGAAAATAGTAAGATTAAAGCAAGAGAATTCGGTGAATTGAAGATGTTAGAATCATGTATTTATATTTGTAAAAGAGGTGCATCTGTTGGCTAAGGGTGCAGACAAGAGATGCTTCCATTTCCATTGGAGAATGGTTGCAACTCTTGGGAGGAAGAAGGTGTCTATTCAGAGAAAATTCGCAGGTTCAAATTCAGTCGACCGAACAGGGAATTCAGTCAACTGAAAATATGAACTAAAATTTTCAGGAACAAATTCAGTCGACTGAGCAGGGTGTTTCAGTCGACTGAAGTTGTACATATTTGTATATGTGTAATAGGTTCAGTCGACTGGTTATCCATGTTCAGTCGACTGAACTACTAAATTGTGCACAGTGAATGTTTATTAAAAAAAAAATTGAAATTTATAAAATGTGTTCTAGTGTTTGTGCAAGTCTCTTGAGGATAGATTTTAACAATAAATCTAAACTAAGACCTATATAAAAATCATACTTATGTTTATCCTTGGTCTTCATCGTCCTTTATTTAGCTTTGCACATATCTCTTTCTTTCTGTTGAAGCACATTGTCATTGATTAAAATCTTAGCGTATCAACAATATTTAGAGTCGAAGATGTGTAATTTACAACACATTACCCTCATTATGCAGATAATTCATTAACCTTGTGCTCTTTGCAATACATAATGCAAGTAATTCCTAACTTCATGATGTGGGGATGATTTTGCAATATTAATCTAAACTGATGGAATCATACCAACCTGATTTTCACTTAAAATTAGGGACCTATGGTTAGTCATTAAATATTTTCTTTAACATATGCCATGTTAAATAGTTTTCTTTCTGAACTTCAAATTTTTTTTCATTATTTCATCCAGAACTCACAAAGATGAGGATTAAATTGATTAATTTGAATTAGATAGTTTATATTATGATTGCTATGCTATGGACATGAATAATAATAGTCAGAATTGGGGCAATACAAATAAGAGAAAATGTTGTTCTACTAATAGTCTGATTTACACCCATTGATATTTTGAGATGCATAAATGTATGAGATTATATATTAGTATGTGCAGGTACGGCGAGTTTTCATTTGAATATAAATCTATTTAGACTTTATATATTGAAAAGTTAGCTTTTTAAGTTTTTCCATATAGCATATAGATAATACTTTGATGTTTCTGTAACGAATATGTTACCATCCTATTGAGTTTGCATACCTCAAAAGTGTAAATTTAAACCGAGATGACATTATCCAATATTTTGAAGTTTAACGAAGCGGGATGCGGCTATAGAGATACTTTGCGCAATTTCTTTTTCAGCTATGAATAAATTACAATATCTTAGTACTTTATTTGTAACACACATTATGGAATAATTTTTAAATGCTACATTTTCTACATATTTTGAGCAAGAATTTATCGTGTAGTTTTACTTTCACACTATTGAACCTTTTATTCTATGTAGATTAAACATGAATAAGGAGGCAAATTCTAGTAACTATACACTGACTTTATGACTATATACCATTGCACTAATCATCAATGCCACTAAATTTGAATACCAGCTAATAATTTATTGTTGATGCTAAAGTTTTTGAAAGATCTGGATTTGATGGCATTACATGTAAAATTGATAGTGTACAGGATTCAAATAGAAGAGCATCTAAAGGCGAACAAATAGAACCACTGATATTTGTGTAATTTGTACCTACACTTTTAGCATGGAAATCTAAAGATAAAAGGAGTTAAAGTGAACAGGAGGTGAGCGTATATAAAAATTTATGTTTTCCAACCAAGATTTGCAAAATTTTAGTCATTATGTTGCACAAAAAAGTACAAGCTGCTGTCCACCACATTTATAAAATACCAATTTACAAATTGAATTTCAAGATGGTTTTGGACGAAATTAATCCTAAAATAGTGTACTGCTATTTTTCCTGTTTCTTGATTATTTTCTATACAGCTTTTAGTTTGGTGAATCGTCTTCCCCTTGCTTTCGATATCTCATATATATGATTTCATTTAATGTGCCAATGTGACAAGTAATGTACAATACAGCAAGAAATGACACGCTAATAACTTTATAAAGGCAAGATATTTAAATTAACAAAGCCAAAGTAAAATAAAACACGACTATTCAAAGATCAATAACACAAACATTTATATATCACCTGACATAGAATATACAAACACACTCTTAAAATATATTTATATGTGTGTGATGAACCAGAACATACATTTTCTCATAGGGAACATGTGCACACATATACACGTGTGTGTGTGTTTTTACGCACACACCACTCTACTGACTACATGCACTGACCCACATCACCTATACACAAAACACATACACACACAAAATATACTTCCATATATAAATAAACTAAAAAAACACTATTGACTGGCACTAACACACATACATACATCAACACACAACACACATAATTGTACAGGGTATGCAAATTTGGATTCGGAAAAGAATGGCTGCTGCTATCCAATGAGAATGTTGCCTAAACTTAGATTTTTCATGCGGTAAGAACAAATAGGATGTGATCGAGATGAATAGTAGAGGCAATCATTGCTTCAACTAAAATTGTATCTGATATGGACAAGTCAGAGGAAAAGATACCTTGACTGAACTTTGGGTTGCATAACAAAGTAGAGATGATGTATTGCACAAGCAAAATAAGCAAATAACATATATACATAGTTGGTCAGAGGATTGTATTAATAAGAACAATTAGAGCAATTTTATGAGTATAGGGTCATCTTGATTTTAACATAGGTTATGTGAGTAAAACTCACCTGAAAACACTACGGCTACTTTCTCTACCCTTCACTGGCCACACGCACATACACACTAAGCTTCACGCCTTAAATTCTCTCAGGTATGTAGTGCATATACTTGAATTCTGTAATAATTTTATTTATTTATATAATTTGTTTTCTAATTTAAATGTTAGAGGACCCCTCCCTCCCCCCTCCGCGTTAAGCTTTCAAAAGAAGTTTTATAGGGGAATGCTTAGGTGAGTGATAAGATGATGAGATATAATTCTAGAAAATGGTTTGGGTTAATATTTATGGGCGAGCCTTTGATGCTTTGGGTTAGCAAATTTTCAGCAAATATAATTCTAAATATGTCATAACTTTCTTTTATATACTAGATCAATTCTTTTTAATTTAAATAAATTTAAATTTCTATAAACATATTTATATATATAATTCCTTTATAAAATCAATAATATATTTTCACAACTTTAATCCCTTCATTAAAATCATTGCTAACCAATTTATCAAATAACTAGCAACTCCAATTTATTTAAATAAATTTCCATTATTAACGTTGTTTAATTGTTGCTTAAAAATCAGGTTGTTACACACGAGGTGCATACTCCTGAATGAAACAGGTGTAGCAAATGTGGTGTTGTGGGTCATAAGAAAAATTGTTGCACTTTGGCAACGCAATGTTTTTATTTGAGTTTGGTTGTATTTTTAGATTGAGAGTGGTAGAATATATTCGATGATAATTATTTATGTTATTAAATTTTGATATTTGATTTTTTTTTATATTTAGAAAGTTGTATTATATGAAATAAAGTTGTTGCATATACAACAATGTAAAAGCAGAGGGCAATGGGAACGCCACCTCTTGCGCAGCATTTCAAATGCCACCAACTATTTTTCAAGTTTGCGGCATGTGAAATGCCACATGAGGGGCACCATTTCTAATGTAGCCAAATTTTTTTAGTTGGCGGCATTTGAAATGCCGCATATGGGACGGCATGACAAAATGCAACTCTGCTTTTACATTGCTGCATATCTAGCAGCAGCCACATTTGAGTAGCAAATAACAATACACTACGTTACATTAGCCTAAATTTGAATGTACATAGTTTAAATGTACTAAAATTAATTTGAATAAAAGTGCATTACAATAGCACAAATTCGAATAGGAAATACTAGAAGATTTGAATAACATTACATTACAGTAGACATCATTCGTACTACATAGGTAACACGTGGATATCGTTCGTACTACATAGATAAAGTTCATTTTTCCTTAAATGATTTATGTGTCTTCGTGGTCATTATATTTTGCCAGTTGTGTTAATTGTCCAAGTTGGCACATAAGCCAGTTTTACTAAATATTAAGAATGAAAATGTTCTCTACGGTATCAAACCTTCCGTGAAACAAACCGTTGCTATGGGATAATGATATAATTTCTAAAAGTAAATTAGAAAAGGGTTTTTTAGGCTCAAGGAAAAAGTTGAAAAAAAAATTATTTTAAAAACAACAAGTTTGGTTTTTAGGTTGAAGAACACTTTCTAGCGCAAATCACAGAATGATAGTTGTAACTATCATTTTCTGTTTACACTAAAAAGTGTCCTTCAAATTAAAAAAACAAACTTGCTGTTCCTGAGACAAAATTTTTTTGCAACTTCTTCACTGTGCTCATTTACCTGATTAGAAAATGTATGCTAAAGATGATTGTAACATGAAAAAATGTACGATCAACCCACAAATAGTATCATGTTCATTTGACTAAACAACAATCGATGCATTGCTTACTTACATTTTATGCAATCCATGTGCATAGCATGGGTTCCCTCTAAAAGGTTAAGCTCATACCTATTAAATATATTTTTATCTTCGATTTTACATCTTCAAAATAGTTGTGGCAATTTCTTAACATTTATTGAACAAGTATCGATGCGATTATGAATATTTTACAAACTAAAAGTCTAATTTATTCACAAAATTAAGAGCTTTCCGTTTATTTTGGTGATTTTACATAGTATTGTTGTAAGTATCCACTATTTGCTTAGTTGAATTACATTATAGATCAATCTTTCTATGAATAACCGTGTGTAAAGCACGGGTTCGCACTAGTTTAATTCGGATTGTGTGATGAAAATAAGGGGCTACAAACGTGCTACACTATTTGGGGTGTCAATGAACGGTTCTTATATGTGTGTGTGTGTGTGTCTAAGTGTGTGTAGGTGTGTTTATGTATGTATGTAAATGTAAGTACGTACGTATGTATACATATGTATGTGTATATATATATATATATATATTATACTGTTCATGCCACCTCTAATAGATGAATCATGTGAATTAGTATGACACCACATGTAAAGTGCAGAGCAGAAACTGAAACGGCTATTTTGTTAACGATTAATAGTTTATCGAACATCGTCTGCAACGGAATATTACAAGGAATAGGGATGTGACCATAAGCATATTCAACTAAGTCTGCAACTACAGTGCAAAAAAAAGAAAAGGTCTAGAACTCCACTACGAATTGATAAAAAAATCAAAATGTAAAAATACAAATGAAACAGGTGTAACCGGATAAATTAATGTACAAAGTACAAATAGCTCTTTCCAATGCACTTGTACAATAACTGAAATGTATAAACAAAAATTAAACAGAAAAAGTTATTCACCCAAGATGAGTTAATTAGATTAAAAATTATTTGCCAAACTTTTAAAATACAACAATTATCCATAAATATATATAAACATTCTAGATACTTTTTATTTAAAAAGTTATAGTAAGTTATAACCAGTTCATCAATATTGCATAACTTGTCTTATAGATTTAAGTATATTTTCTTCTTTAATTGGCTTTGCCAAGTGAAGATCCATTCCTGCTAAAGTAGCCTTGTCGATTTGATTATGTTCTTTATGTCGAGTAAGAGCAAAAATAGGAATACGAATTCCATATTTCTTTTCCTCTTCATGTATACTTTACTTCAAATCCATTCATTACTCGCATCTGATCAAAACAATAAAATTTAAAAAAAATCAAAACCTTCTACATTTATATTTATATTTGTTTATTTATTTAAGAGGAAAAAACCGCTGTTATAGTTGTTTCATTACCTCGCAGTCCATAAGAAAAATATCATAAAGCAAACTTTTGTTCTTGCCTACTTCGGTATAATGGCAAGATGAGACTTGCAGTGCGTTCTTGATCATATTTAGAGCCTTCAAACCATTTTCTGTAACTTCTACTACTGCCCTAAGTTTTGTTGGCATCCTAATAATAATAACTCTCATCGCCATTACGTCTTCTACTAGTAAAATCTCAACCCATTAAATTGCTTTTGTGCTTCAGTGTTCACTTCCATATCACTACTTTCCAGTTTTGATTGTGGTTCACTAGGTATATAAGAAACTCTATCTTCTTCATTTGTTCCAAATTCTTGGATCATTCTTATAATATCATGCAACCTTGATCCATGAATAAGTTTCTTGAATGGAACACAAGAAGTTTCTTTTATCCTATTGATTTCTGCACTATGTGTATTTGGATTCACTAGACAAACACTACGATAGATTGTTATTATTATCAAATTTTAACTTTGAAATTTTGTCTTAGGTTGGGTATTTATTAGAGAAACCTTCACACTATCGATGTCGATGAGTATCAAAATGAGAATGGACGATGAATCTTTAAATCTTTTACTAGTACAAAAAATATCCTTCGAGCTGACTTGAAGAGTTTGGTCTTCGGTTTTAGTGTCTGATGCTATTATCTTGTTTGAAGGTCCACTGCTTCTAAATCTTTTACTGATAGCACGACTACTTTTCATGAGTGTCGGATTAACCAGCTTTCAACTATGTAAGCTTCAATGCCTATGTTTTCCATGAAATGTTTCAAAATTCTTCTTGTTTCATCCCTGAAATTAATATTATTGACTTCGTTGTACCTCGCTCTTGCTTTTAGCATCTCGGTGAATTCTTTCAGACCCTTTGTTGATTTAAAAATAATAATATCGACTGCTTTTAGAAAATATTAAATTTGATGCAAGCTCCTTTCTCGCCACGCACTTTATCTATCGCTCCAGTTTCTGCTCCCATCAAATGCACCTTTACATATAACATATGAAATTAGCATACATAATGATTGCAATAAATTCCAAGAATATTAGCTTTCTGGCCGAAGCACTGAGACATCAACCCTAATTAAAGCTCTTTTTTTTTCTTTTTTAGAAAAGTTTAGGAGGCCATTTGACTAGTACTTATTTAAATCATCATAAAAGGAAATTTTAGCAGTAACTTTTAAGCGGTTTCGACTAAATAATAATCTATAAAAGTGTTTGAATATAATTTAACCTTTAAATCAAAATGAGGTGGTTTTAGTGATTTAACTACTATGGTTTACAAATAATCAATGTACACCAAACAATTATTTGAAATACATATGTAAAATGACTGAATAACAAATACTAGAATCTTGCTTGTAGATTGTTTAAAATAACAAGGTTATTTTAGTTATTTGATCAAAATAACTTATGAAAATTCTGTAATAAGTTTGTGATGACTCAGAATTTTTAAAGTTTCGAGTAAAAATATTTAACTAATTTAATTATTCAAATTTGATTTGAATTTAATAAATAATAAGAAAATCAATTTTTAATATACAACTCAATTTTTATTGACGTGTTTTTAATTAATCATAAGAAAATCAAGCTTTGAATGGTTTTAAGAATAAATGATCTTGGTATTAGATGAAATACTATTGGTGTAGATAAATGTGAATTAAAGGAAATTGGTATAGTTAAAAACTAATAGAATAAATATGTAAGTTATACATAGATCATTTTATTCGCATAATTGATTTTCATCCAGATTCGAGTACATGATTTTGAGGTGAATCGCACTGATCTGAACAAGAATTTTTCACTGTTCTTGGTGGCGAACACTTGTTATGGAATCTTGATATGATTCTGAAGAAATTTAGCCATGCAAAAAGAGAACAGATGTTTCTAATCAAGAAATCTGATCGGAGTCCGCACTAGGGAAGTCAAGTGAACGATACTAGTTCAAAAGTGAAATTTGTGTTATCGAGCAAGCGATCAGATTTGATTTTGTATACGGATGACATATGTACATCGTACAGGCTTTAATGTAATTGTGTGCTTTTAACATTATAAAATGCAAGTTATATGGTTAGATGACATTTATAAGTGAGATGTAGGTTCTTGAAAGTAAAGACTAGCCTACTGCTTTTGGTTTCATAAGTAGAGTTTGATTGTTCAACAAATAGGTATGTGTTTATTGCTTAACGAGTGTGTTTGCTAATAGAGATATATTATAAGTATATACCATTGTTGATGATTTTATGCTCTAGTTATGAAAGGCCACTTTTGGGCTTTTTTGTTTCTTTATTAATTTGGACCAATTGTGGTAAGTTATAGTTTTTCCAGATCAAGCTGCGCAGAGGAGGTGCTACTGAAATTTTCCATAACATGTATAATTTTTAATGGTAATTTATTTAAAAAGCTAAGGGTTTGAATACACTTTTCTTTCTTTGGTAATTTCGAAGATGAAGTTCTTTTAAGTGGAAAGAATGTAACGATCCAGAGTTTTTACTGTTTTGAATGGGAATACTTAATTTATTTTAATATTCAAATTTGATTTGAATTGAATAATAGTTACAAAATCATTTTTTAATATGACGACTCGATTTTTTGTTGACGTATTTTTAATATAATTTATAATAATTTTCCATAACTTTTAATTTGAAAAATATTTAAATTTTCATTTGATGCATATTACAGCAAACATTGGTATTTTGAAATTTCATGAAATAAGATAACCAGTATATTTTGTTGTTTTCTAGATGATATCGCATTTTTATGTGTGATCATATTTTTGTTTTTGTCTTTCACGGATCGTACGCGAATGAAATGTTGTGTAGCGATGTGCCGGAAACTGCAATATAAACAAACTACTATCACTTGACTTTTCTCTTTTCTTTTTATATTTTCTGTAAGCTTACAAAGTTAAATAATCTCCATTCAAAAATCAAAATCAATTCATTAACTTAACAAAAAATATAAAGTTGGATTCTTTGAACTCGTAAGGCGAAGATCTTCAAATCCGTGTAGGCGATGTAGGGCGCGATATCGATTTGGGATGTTCGACGTGGTAACAATAGACAAGGGTTTCGATTTTTGGAGGATTTAAACAATGGTAGGTCTCGTGGTTCGTTAAATTGAGTTTTTGGTGTGGAAGAGCTTCGATTGGTAGAGTATGGTAATGTGTGTTCTTGTATTGTGAATCACAACTGTTGCGTGGTCGAGGAAAGGATCGAATTGGCACTGGATGGGTCGGGAGGTGGGGATTTGATGTGGATTTTGGCGGCGAAGTTGGAATTCATTTTCGTTGAGGGACGACCGATATAGAGAGTGCATGCACGGTCGTGAATGAGAGTATCAGTGTGTAGATGAGACGATCGATTTGGGAAAGAGATGTATTAGTTTGGGTAATTAGAGATTAACTTGTAATTAGTTTAATTAAATAATAATTTAATCTCAAATCTTATAAATTAAATAGCTTTCTCATACAAGATCCAACTGAGACGCGGTCTTTTGCGTTGCACTTGTAGGAGCGATGGCAACACACTACAATTGATTTTGTCGAGTTTGGAGCAAGTGGAATTTTAAACTAAAATCGAACGTCATTCTAACGTGATCCTCATTAACTAACATCGCAAGAAATCACATAACTAACATTTTGAGCTAATAGGCAAGTCCTCGTCATTTAAGACCTCACCCGAGGCAGGTTCTTATGTGGTCCTCATTAACTAACATAGCAAGAAATCACATAAGGTCACTTAATGCTTCACCTAAGAAAGAGGTGGACCCTACCATAGTCACTTAATACCGCTAACCTAAAGCGGACCCCTTATAGAGAATCCGCCTATCGTATCAATTGTGTAATTTATGACCCATAACCCAACCATGACATCTCAGATTAATTTGACTATTCGTAGGTGTTGGTAACTAGATCAATTGGACATATTTATATAGAATTGGGATTAACCTCGCATCCACTTAGGTTATTTACTATAGAAGATGTTCCACATCAGTTCGAAAAACCATACCACTAGTGGCCAGATTTAACTAGACGGACTTCCATTTAATTTTGGACTGATCTCGCATGCCTATAACTTCATCATATCTTATATGCATGTTTAATAGTTGAGGCCATATAATATAAATGCTTTGTTACGCCTTTAATTAGGAATTAAATCCATTATTAATTATTTTCCTAAGAGGTTTGCACATTCACTTACATACTTCTCTTTATTCTGTTCTCATTCCCTCATATTTACTTAGATAAATTTCATTAACCAATTTCACTAAATTTGTTGTGACTATTTAAATTCTCATAATTTCTTTTTCATTCATTGCACCTTCAATGTTTATTTATTTCTAGAGTTATAACCTTTCAACTATGCAGATTCTCATAACTATTATTTCATTAATTTTCACATGCAATGCTTATTTAACTTTTCTTTATTTATTTCCAACTATTATCATCCATTGCTCTTTTTATTTTAATTTTGTAATTCCTCTTAGCATGAATACTAATATGCGTTTTTGTTGCATTAATTATGATTTCTTTTAGGGTTTAGCGCAGTTATATATGTTTATGCATTTACCTTCTTTTATTTCTCTTTTATCTTTCTAGTTACATTCATTCTTAAATAAGCTATTTCTTCGTAATCTCATTTGTGGGAATATTCCTAAAAATGTTTTCCATTATATTTTTCCGTAAATTTATCTAAATTAGTGATTTGCGTTGTTTGAAATTACAAAGAATTATTCAATTTCCTTTTTATTTTGGAATAGACAATGTAAATTATGGAGTGAAAATTCCCTAGTTCGCATCCTCTTTCCTTTTTTCTTCTAATTATATTCCTTCTCAGATTAAACACCGTACTTTTCAATTTAAATAAAAGATTAGATAAATCTATGGAATTTGAACTGATTTCATACCCAATAGGTTAGAATACAGATATTTTCACATTTCACAGAAATTAGTACTAATTTAATTCATATTAACACCCTTCAATCCAAATACAGATCTGAAATAAATTCTGCACTACATCAAATAGCAGATATGAAATAATTACACCTTCAATTCATATTCAACTACCAACAATTTGAGATAAATTTACAGATCTGGGTGTAATTAAGATTTTATTCCATCTTTTCTAATTTACAGAATATGTAGGTGGTGTTTCATACATTTAAATTCTAGCCTGCAACTATGGATCTTTTAATTAGGCATGATAATCAAACAAAATCCAACAAATAAATCACAATGTTATAAATAATTTACATAATTTTCCTACTTATAGTTTTAAGCTTCCTAAACTTTCAGATTTGAATCTGATCATTTGATTCAACTTTTCCTTTTCAATTCAAGACGTATGCATAAAAAGAAATATACATAATATTAGAATCATGGATCTGAAAGGAGAACTGTGATTTAAGGAAAAATATAAATTTATTGTATTGAGAATTACATTGTTATTGCGTAACGCTAATTCATAGCTTCCTCTTCTTTCTTATTTTTCTTATTTTTTTATTTTCTCAAATTTGTATATTTACCGTCTGTTTTATTTTAAGGGAGAAAGTAGAGGAGAGAAAATGTTACAGCTTCGTTGCCTGCTCCAGAAAATATGGTGTATTTATAAACGGTAGGATCAATTGTATGAGGTACTTGTCCAAGATGACATACTTGTCAATTGGGGTTGATCGATAAGAAGATACTAGGGAAAGAAATAATGATTCATCTATAACTACTTCATAACAAGTCGGATTCGCATACGGTTTGAACCATTCGTATTGTATCATCATATAAAACATCTCGACACACTCCGTTGCTTTATCTTTTGAGCTTTAAAGGGTTTCTCCAATGCGGGCCCAACCAGTAAAAACAGATATCCATTCTGAAATAGCGATCAATATTTTGATCACGGTAATTCGAATTTGGAAGCAGTTTCGACCAGTATCCATCATTTTTCATCGTCGACGTTTTACCACTAATTTGAGTCAACTCCAAGACTACGGACAACATGCCGATAACCATCATGCCGATAACCATCTTCAAGGTGATATCGCTTAGTTTCATTAATATGACAATTAATGCTCCAAAGCTTATAATTTTGGGACTGAAATTTGTACAATATCAATTTACATTCACTGACTGATGCATGCACTATAACAATATAAAGCAATAAAAAGTTGCAAATGCATTAAAAGACCAAAAAATATGATACCAACAAAAATTCAAACAACTTTTTGGGTTAAGTATTTAAGCCTGCCTGGTTCTGCACAACAGGTAGCAAAACCATTTTGCCAACCAACATTCTATTATAGGCAATCAACACAAAAAATCATATGTTTGAATTCAAATTTAAAAAAAATCATATGTTTGAATTCAAATTCAAAACCATAACAAGCTATATCTTCACAGCTTATAGAAACAGGGCAAAAGGTAGTATATCATACTACAGAACAAATACCAAGTACTTAAGCCTTCAACTGTGAAACACTGCAAGAGAGATCACTTGGCTAAATTCAAAGCAAATGGAACAGCAAAGCTAGGGCTCCGGCTCTGAGCCTCGTTGTTTTCAACAATTTTTTTCAAGCTAGACCATCCTTTCCTCTTTCTCTTACTTGAAGCACTAGCATTGCTGCACTGAGCAGACTTCGATTTAGTTGAGTCTTCTTCTGGATTCTGTTTTGAACATGATATAGTTTTCATGTAGCCCTTTTGAGTTCCTCTCTTCATATTAGGATGCGAACAGAAGTTGCATTTATAGACAATGTTGTTCTTTGCAGAATAAACTTCTGATTTTTTCATTCGTTTCGATTTGTTTGCAACCTTTTTTATCCGCACGGTGCAGTTAAATCCCGGTTGTAATATGCTTTCACATCTGCAGGACAATTTTACACAAAAGTCATAAAGAGATAGGGCAATATAGAGTATTAATTTTGGGATACTCGAATCAGTTGATAGATTTCTCAAGGAAGTATGAATTAACAAATCATTTTTAGCCTTTCAGGACAGAAAATTAAATTATTGTCGAATTAAGCGTCTCAAGATGGCAATTGGTTAAAAGGTTTAAAGTATCATTGGCAAATAATATTAGCTTGACTACTGAAAGGTTTGCAAATGCACATATTGGACAAGAGACGAAATCGAACAATATAGGGTGAAAACCCAATTTCCTTCTCTTTATTAACAGAATAAGATAATACAACAATGCTACATCCACCTTTTGTTTGGGTGATTATATCCACATAAAGAAGAAAGACTGTTATATACTCCATATGAAACCGACCAAACTTCAAGTTTATTTGTCAGATATGGTAAGTTGATAATGAGCTTTGCTTCATTTTCTAGTCTGTATTTTACATAAACTACTGCGCACATTAATGAGCTTTGTTTACCATCAGGATGGATTTGAGGCATATCTGCGGTGGCCAAATAACATGCATGTAACAAGAAGAAAGCTTGAACGATGTACCAAATTTAAAACAGCATTATGTTAACACTTGTAATATCAATCCGTCTGATTCAGTTCAACAAAAAGTCATATTCGTGGACACGAAAGAAGAATATGATTGAGGCAAAGCATATCAAATTTAATTTGAGTAACACCACCTATAGGAAGAATGAATGACAAACATATATGCTGCATTTTTAGCAAATTCCTATTACTATAATAATGTATTTTATACTATTTTGTAAGCCGGCATTATTTGATTTTGTATACTGGATATGAGATAAATAATAATCAATAGATGGTATTAGTGGAGAAACTAGGATAGAAATAAGATTGGCTTGAAGGTACTACGAACAACATGCTTGATACCATGCATAATCAATTATATGATAACCTGCTGCCACTAGCTTGGTAGATGAGCTTCTCGGAATAAACATATATGCAACTATAATACAAAGGACTGTCGCCTGTAAGCTTAAGTTAATGTTTGAGTTACTTGAACCTATGTGATATAAAAACATTTGAGGCAAGGGTGGTTAACACTAAGACAATCCTATGAATATAGAGCAAGGTTTTCAAAATACGATTTAAATCGTAAATCGTAAAATTTAAATTTTAAAATCGAGATGTAAATCGTAAATCATAAATTCAAAAGATTCATATTTTTATGTGTATACACACTTTAAAATTGATTTTGCTGTTTAAACT
This sequence comes from Allium cepa, assembly GCA_030765085.1. Classification (NCBI taxonomy): domain Eukaryota; kingdom Viridiplantae; phylum Streptophyta; class Magnoliopsida; order Asparagales; family Amaryllidaceae; genus Allium; species Allium cepa. The sequence continues at coordinate 452,311,812 of CM060931.1, forward strand.
TATACATCTAAACTTAAAATTCAATTTTCTCTCTTCTTCCATTTTTATTTTGTTTTGAAAACATTAGAATTGGAACTGTGAATCCAAATAAATATATTAAATACGAGCGGTATGGCACGCGCTTCGCGCGTGATGATGGCACACACTTCGCGCATGATTTTTTTTTACAAATTGTATATGTTTAACTCATTCGAAAAAAAATATTTTGCAGAAATATATAGTCATATTTTTGTGTTAAAATGATGTGCGTTTAGTTTCAATTTTTCTTTCTAAATTGCAACATCTGATTTTTTTTTTTTTGCTAATTTGAATTTTATTTATATTATTAATTAATAAAGAATGAATTTAATTTTTTATTAGTTTGACTTTTTATTTTTGGTATTAGCTAATAAAAAACGACTTTAAAAAATGTAATTTGTTAGATCCTAATTTTATGTGAAATTAAGATTTCGATAATATCCGTAGAGGGACGTTTTGAATTGATAAAGGAAACTTATCTGTTATATCCTACTTTTAAATGATATTAATATTTAATAATATTTATAGAGGGACATTTTTGGTAGTTTATATTGATACCAAAAAAGTGTGACACCAAAGATATTACAACTATTATTAAAGATATTAACATATATTGAATGATGTTTTAAATTGCTGCTGTAACTAAGTTTGAATCGGAATATGAATAAAATCGTAAAGAGAGAGATCCACTTTGAAACGGAATCTAAATGGTAAGATTTTAATATTTCCGATAACAATGACATAGGACGATTATGTATTGGTCGCCTCCAATAAATTTAAGCTAGTTGGGCGATTGCTTAGCCAAAGATTAGGGTAAGTTCCCAATTTGGGTGTGTAACCTGATGGATTCCCAAGCTGGTCACATTTTTCTGCTGCTAAATTCTCAGAGTACACTTGTAATCCTACAAAAAGTCGCTGTTGATACCACTTAACCCCAAATCACACACATTAACAACCAACTGTACATTGGAGACAATGAGTAGGTGGATATCTTGCCAAAGCGTGGAAATGTTACTGGAGACAATGAGTAGGTGGATATCTTGCCAAAGTGTGGAAATGTTGGGCTCAAAATATACTCCGGACAACTAATGCAGATGCAAAAAGCATGATGTGTGCGTCTATTTATATATTATGAAACCTCTATCCTTTTATGTTCTCTTACTTATTTAACTCATCCTCTTTTTTCCTAAATTTTTATGAATTTTTATAATTACATGTGGCATACTATGTTCATTTCCCTCTGCACTGATTATGTGCAGTTAAAGAGCTTTGCGGTGAAGGTGAAAAATGTTATAGCGGGGATAAAACGGAGAATAGTAGAGGTGCAAAATCTTCATTAAAAAAACAAATATTCAAAGTTAATTTATTCTCATTATTACATCATTTATGTAGGAAAAAGAAACAATGTTTAATCTTATATAACAAAACTGAAAAATACGATATTTATGCAGCCCAGATTTGATGGCTGCAATAGATTTATAACTAACATTGAGTACTTATATCTTAAAATTATGTATTTACCCTAACTTTGTTCATTCATTTTAAAAGAGAATTTGTAAAATCAACCTTTTTATATTGATATTGCTAAAGCGGGTGCTAAATAACCTTGATTTAGCGGATGCAGTGGAAAATAACGGGACTTGAAGCGGTTCTACTGTTTAATAGTGCTAAATTGAAAAAGCATAGTGGTCAAAATATGCTATGCGCTATAGTGGGGCTTTATCTGCATTGCTCTGACTACACAATTTTGTCCCTTCTCGTGCTCTGACTATACATATATTTTTTCGGTTGTGCGTAATTTCGTTTCATTCGCCAAATTACATGGTTTCTCATGTCCTAAAAACATACATTCACCAGTACAAACTCAAATCATCTGAACTAACGTAAAATCAAGGTTTGAACCTTCAAATAATAAGGTAAATCTATTTAAAATAAAATAAAGTTTTCTCTACTAATAATAAAACCTATTACACTTACAGATTATTTGAAATTCTGCCAAGTTAATTTAATTCATTTGAATTATTTCTGTTGTCACTTCTCGATCATGGTATATTTGACCTTTTTTTAAGAATAAAAGTGATTCTTCATTCAAGTGTAGTTTAGTTTCATTTACCAAATTGCAGTCTCTCATATCCTAAAAGCATGCATTCGCCACTAGAAATTCAAATCATCCGAACTCAAGTAAAATCAAGCTTTGAATGTTCAAATAATAAGGTAAATCTATTTAATTTAAAGTGAGTTTTCTCTCCTACTAATGAAACCTATTAAATCTATAGATTATTTGAGATTGTGCCAAGTTAATTTAAATCATTTGAATTATTTCCATTTTATTTTGTCTATTCTCGGAGATGGAACGCATAACCTCTAAAACCTTAGTCTCTTAATCTAATGATCATTGACAATATTTGATTAATTTAGTTTATAAGACATAATAATGTTTGAAATAGAATTTTAAGAAGATCAATGCTTTCTTTCGATTATGCATCAATACTTCATATTGCTCTCCATCTCCCAAATTAGGTAGGGGCATGCAATTTTTGTAAAAACGTGAACTTTACAAATTTTATTCCTCATTCGACTGCTCTATGAAAGCAAAAAATGTGGAACACGGTGCACGAGATTTTCGCACGATAGCGGGCTTTGGGGAGGTCGATAATGCACGCAGACTTTCTCTTGCATTGCGGAGAGGCTGTTTTCGGACTCGAACCTGTGTCCCAGATCACCATGCGGGTGACTTAACCGTTGCGCCAAGGCTCTATCTCATATATTGTTTTCGTATATGAAAGCAAATCATATATTAATTTTTCTTTATTATTGATTACAATAATATATTGTTTTCGTATAAGTTTGATCGATACTTCTGAATTGGTTCGATTTTGCTATAAAGAGAAAATAAATTTTTAATCTACTAATATCTATGTGTTTCACTGACTACTGCACATGGGTGTAAAGTGTTTGATGTTGACATTTTGGATTAACATACAAAGGAATAGTTTCATATGGATCATTTGAAACAATTATGAAGCGTCATTTATTGAAGAGGTAATACATTTTTTTTTCACAAAAGGTATATCAAAGATGGTATATCGGAAGTTATAACACAAAAAATAACATAATAATACTAGAACCTATTTACTATAAATGATATGACCAAGGAATTGTTTTCCTTCAAATATTTAGTAATGCAATAATTGGTTGTAAAAGCATATCGGATCAAATATTGTAATCCTACTCTAATAAATGCATGTGTGCTAATATAAGTTTAAAATGTAGAGGCATTGCATGGTTATCCGCTGTTAAATTAACTATAATTTGCTACAATGTTTCTATCGTGCAAGATGCACATAAATTGCTATTGTGAGCATTATGATGATTGCACCTATACTATTTTAAATGAATTATGATGATTGCACTTCACAATTACTAGTTTCAAGAAAATTTATCATTTGTCATTTTCCTTAAAAAAATGATAATTTCTTTTATCATTTTCCTTCAGAAAAATAATAGTTTCATTTATCTTTTATCCTTAAAACTAGTTATTCTGAAGTGTTGTCCTAGAAACTTACTACTCTTTGCTGACCTTTAGTCTAATTTCTAATTTCTTGATGGATAAATTTATCATTTGACACTAAGATTTTAACCAAAACTAGAATTCTACTTTGGGTATGCGTTTTGTGAATACGTATCTATTATATCCATTGCAGGTTTAGTTATAGTTAATTATCATCAAAACAAAAACTAAACCAAACATCAAATAATTTCATTATTTTTTCAATAAAATGTATCACAGCTTCCAATTTGGAGGTGTGAATTGAAATAATAAGGCACGCATTAAGTAGGTAGCCATGGTCATGAACCACTGCACTTGCTATTTGAGAGATTAATGAGTTGCAAGTAAATATCATAACAGCTAGAAAAACAGGCTTTGCACAAAGAGACTATAATCGCATGTAATATAACACAATCTAAGCATACTTAGGAAAAAAATATGGGTATATATATTTAAAATATAATTACGATATACATTTGTACATGAGGAAGCATATTTCAGGGAATAACATTATTCAAAAAATGTGTGTTCGCTAGTATTTGTATAATTTTGTAAATCGATGTACTAAATATAAATTTATATGAATTCAAATGATCGTTATTTAAGTGAACACAACAGATAGTGTTTTACATATAGCTATTGAATGTTTTTCACTGTACTGTACCGAAGTGCTCAAACTTGAACATATATTGTGATGTTTTTTCTTTTTTTTAGAGTCTCCTCGATACGGGGAGCCTCCGGAAGGGCCGGCGGACCGATCAACTCCAAGGGGAAATTAAGTTGTGTATGCCCGTTTCAACTCATGGCACGTATATTGTAATGTTATAATAGCTCAAACTTAAGAATGAAAATGTTCAATTGATATGATTGCATTTCAGTTACTATGATTAATAGAAAATTATCATTTGTGTTTTAAATATTTACTTATAATATTTGGAAATAAATATTATTTCTTAAATGTAACACAATATGAGCATTACATGAAAAAAGATCTATATCCATATATGGGAAAAGGTCAAATAGACAATATCATACTTAGTCTTTACATATTACTCTTACATGATTTTCATCAATGTATATGGCCCATTCCTACATACATGAAGAGGATCAAACATAGTTAAAGTATATGGCACACATGTTCAAACGTAAGTAGATACGTCACCTGCTTAAGTTAATGCATATACTCAAAATATATATGCTAAAAAAAAAATCAGATGTGTACTATCGCAAGAAAAAACATGACAATGTAGATATTCATTTTAAAATGGCAACGTGAGTGTAATTCCCACTCATGATAATTTATAGTTCAATGATGTATATTGAAGTTTTGGCTGGCCTCCAGTTTAATATGAAAATAAGTTTTAATATAGCTTGTTTATGACCAAATAAATTCATATTGATGAATATTGTTTCCCCACCCTAGGTAATATTTGCAGAACTAATAGTCATATTTGTCAGTAAGTTCAACCTTCTGCACCGTATGCTCCTGGCATATCATGTAGAAGACTTTATTTTATTAGTTAGCATCTCTCTGTAATTGATGTCACATAAAAAGATTTTTTTTTTCTTTTTCTAAATTTTACTATAACAAATACTGGGCTTACTGATAACTAAACCATGCTTACTTTTTTGACTAAATAGTTTTTCTGTTTGTATGTAATAGTAATATACTTTTAGGAAATAATATTATAGATTTTAATAGTTTAGGTAAACGCATCTTTATAATAGCTATATAGTTTTTAACATGGATTGCAAAATATTTAAGTGTTAAAACTTAAATAAAACAGATTAATATTTACAATCATTTGATAATAAAATATTGAATGAATCACTACATTTTATTTTATTTGCTTGCTTTTTTCGAAGGTTCGAATAAAAAATTGTATGCATGAAAATATTGAAGACCGATTAAAGTTTAAATAATTCAAACATTTTTTTAAAAGCAGATAATGTCAACAACAATAATATCAAACAAAATAAAGGAGAAAATATATAATGAAATTTGTACAAAAACATAGTTGCAATCCGTATGCGTAGAATGAGTTCGCACTAATCACCCTTGAAAACTATTTATCTCCTTTTTTTTGTTAAAAATAGAAACTGGCACATTTGTTACTCTTATGATGGGTAAGTAAGTTTCAACTCTGAATGTATACAAATTATACAAGCTGGTGTACACGAAAAGATGGACCATTTCTGTTCGTTTTGGCCAGAAAGCAAAACCAAATTACCGTACCTTCTATCACCAGTCACCAATATAAATTGTCTTTTTGAAAATTCTATCCATGTTTTTCAGCTTATGGAAAGAAAAAAGAATGTAGCGAATAAATTAGAAAGTAGAAAGATATAGCTCACTTTTTGCAATTTAAAGTAGATGGATCAACAGGAACCCCTTCATCTTCAGCACATGTAGCCAAACGATGTCCAAACAAAGCACCAAGAGGAGCTATACCAACATCTACAGCTGCCCACGTTGCTATTTTTTGTAAATGTTCCATTCTTAGCATCGAATTCACATCTATCTGTTTCCTGCCTGTGTTTTCTTCCCTAAGTGTAGCGCCTCGAACTAGCTTCATAATTGTGCAACCTTAATTTGGTCTAAGAAATTTAATTTGGTTGATATAAACATGTGAGTTTCTCATGAGTCATGAATGACTAGGGCAGTAAACATAGGAAGACTTGCAACAAGATGCATTAAAAAGCCTACCTTCACATATTTGAAGCTTTATATCATCTATTATGTTTACAACTTATCAAACCTACCGCAAGGGAGAGAGTTTCTTCTGCCTAGAGAGATGAGACAAACTAAAATTTGTACACTGAAGCATTATAAAAAATCTAATTTATCCTTCATTTTTGTTGAAAATCTTACAAATATGTCTAAAACAAGCCACCTTCCACATACCAAACCAAATGCATAATTATCTAGCAATACACTTACCCACTACTAGAAGACAGGGCCCAATCAAAACTTGGATAGCTCAACTGTTTACAAATATAAAACATGCAGATCAAATATCAAAACCATATGCAAACTTAGATGGTCAAAGCATTACTGGTTTGAAAATTTTAACAGATTTTTTTTAATTTATATAAGTTAAAAACTGTTGTGATAAATGATACGAAATTAACTCAACATGATACAAATGGTAAAAGTCAGTTATATAGATATGACAAAAGCAAACTCCATATGTAGAAAAAATTGCATCTGAAAAGTTATGTGATGATTCATTGAGCTCATGCTTCTCTAACAAAGAAATATCAAAATGAACTCATATCTCTAACAAATAAATATCAGATTTTAGTAATCTTATACAAACATTAAATTCAAATATAATAAGCCATCAAAATCTTATCACACTCTTTCGACAAATCATTAACCTTGAGAAATATGTATAAATAAAAGCTGTAAAAGAACAAATTCTTCAATGAATAAGATGCAACTTTTCAGATGGATTTTTTTACATATGGAAATATACATGTGTGTGTTTGCATATATGTGCAAGGGCGGACCTAAAAATTAATGTTTTTTTAACAATTTGTGGTATAATATCAAGTATTAAAAGATGACAACCAAAAAATAGATCTAGAAGGAAAAAAAAAAAGCAAAATCCAGCTTCACCTTTCACATTGTATTATAAAATACCAATTTGTACTTGATAAGTTTTTATAGAATCAAAATTTCATAACTAAAGAATCTAAATCGATCTTGCAACTAAAAAAAAGTTCCAAATAATGAGTGACAAAATAATTAAATCAAACACATATTAAACATGATTAAATAATTAATTATTACCAACTCTTAATTATTACTAATTATTTTTAACTAATTCAATAATTATTCTTGAATCCTTGATAACAAACACAAACACACTTATTCAACACACATTAAATTATTTGAATTAAACATACAGAAGAAGCACAATGTTATTTTACGCAAACCACCTTCAGTAGCACATTTAGATAATCAAATAAAACAAATTATTATTTTTACCATAATTGTGGCTAATACTACTGTAACACGTGGACTGGTGGCGGGGAAGAAGAGTGGCCTGAAGACAGTTTGCCTTTGCGGATTGGTTGCAAGCTGTGGTTTGAAACATGGTTTGAGGTTCCGGCCGGAAACACGAGATTCCGACCAACTCATACCGGTTCCGGACCACTTCCCGCTCAAAACAGCACAAAAAATCACAAAAAAAAATTCGGAATCACATAACTAGAAGCTGAAGAAGAGAGCAACAACAAAAAACACGAGGAATCAATTAATAGAAAAGGCAAAACAAAAAGAAAATCCTATTTGAGCGTTTTTCATACTAAGGCAGAGCAAATTCAGCAAGCTTCAGAGAGGAGTTCGACCAAATTTGTGAGAATACCAAAGCGACGTCGGCTAGGATCTTCGACTTCAATGCCCAGGTGATTTATTTTACCTTTCCGCTTCGAATTTTCTTTGAGCGTTTCTTTTTTTTTTTTCCTTTGAGGCCGATATTTTGTTTCTGAGTGATGATTTATATTTGTCCTTTCTGCTGATTTTTTGTTTGGGCTGAATAAAGAGGAGGGTTAATAAAGAGGACTTAATATTGCTTATATAAATGGACCTGATTATTGAATGAGAAAGGGGTTATGGAATGTTGTATGTAACATTTGTATACTATATTTCTATACGAATTTACATCATTTATCGTTATTTTTTCATTAAAATTGTAGAAATCCAATATCAGGGCCGAAACAAATGAAATTTTTAAAATTGATCGAAACCTATAAAATTTCAAATGACCGAAACCGAGTTCTCAAATCTTGATTCAAACGGTACACATTAATTCATTTTTCTTTCCCTGAAAACCATTAAAAATATTTATGGCTAACCTATGTTAGATTTGAATTTGTCTTTTTACTGTAAACAGAATCATTCGTGGACCATGCAATATGTATACTTTTAGGATATATCAATGAAAAATATTTCATTGGGTGTTGCAACCATCTGGAGAACTTCAACGTAAACAATTGTTTACTGTTTTTTTTTCCCCTTTTGTCATATTTTGATTGAAATTTTTGAAGGTTGTCTTTGTTATGAATCTAGCAACATGTACGTACCCATTCCGATGATTATGCCATAGATTCTAAAGGTGGATATGGGTGCCAGTCTTTGTGATCAAATTGGAGGTAGCATCCATTCCTATCTTCTTTTGAGCATCCCTTTTAGCATATGAAATTTAGGAAATGTCCTATTACATGCTTTTGATATTCTCATGTTTGTATCTGTTTACATTCACTCCTAAAACATAAAAAAATTAAGCTTTTTTCACAGGTAGAATATTTGATTTTTTTTATTTTTCTTTTGACATTTTATACTCTAAAAAATGGTTCAGAGCTTTAACGTCAAATTACTTTCCATGTCCGACGCCATGTATTCTTATCGACATTTTGTACTGTTAAATCTTCATCCTCGAGTTGCTTTACTGTGAACAAGTAATTTATAGAACTATTTTAATGACCAAACTACAACATAATTCAATTATTTAAGCAAGAAAATAATTGAAAAAGAAAAGAATGAATTAAATTGCAAGTTGGCATCACATAACATTTTTGCAAGGAAACAAATAAAGGTTCAATGATAATTGGCAAAATAAAACGGCAATCCGTGTTCGAAGCATGAGTTTGTACTAGTAATAGGGAAAATGACATCACATACCTCTTTAGATTAGTTTTATTAATAATCACATTTTCTCGTTTCACACGCTACCAATTTTTCAAAACCCATCTTAATATTTTTGCATTCCATTTTACCGTTTCTCTCTATCTATTCTATTTCCTTTAAATCCATACAAAATATTACCACTTCTCTTCTTCAAATTCACAAAAAAAAAGCACAAAATGAAGCTTTTACATCGAAAATGGATGGTTGCCCATAAAAGTAGTCGTTGGAGGCATAGAATGCTTTTTTTTTATTTTATTTCTATGCTTTTGTTAATAAAATAAATTATCACCCTCATGCTGAGGCAACTTGAGTTCCACAATTCCTCGGTAGGGTATCGTGGATGATGTAGCTTTCACAGTTGTTGTTAGCCTAGATTCCTAGGATCAAACTTGGATACAACTGTACGCACGTCCAATTTATATTTGAAACTTTAGCAACCCCTCTAAATCTTGATGTAGGGGTTACCTTCTTCGATTTGCTTTCTCCCATCGTTGGTAGCTTCAATCAAACCCACATTCAAACAAAATCAAACCAATATGAATTCCTAATGTCATCTACTACTCATATATTGCTCAAATCCAAATTAAATCACTAGCATAGGATAAAGTGATGAATGTCAACAAAGAATTGTGTAAAAGGGTAAATAGGTAAATGCTTGGGTGTGGAACGAGAAACAATAAGTGTAATAGATTAATTGATTTCGAGGAGCGTGGAACAAGAAAATGTAACTATAAATTGAAGGGAATAATTAAAGGTGAATCAAAAACCATAATGGTAGTGAAAAAATGAATTTTGCAATAAAACTTTTTTGTTAAGAGAGGAATCAAATCCATGATTTTCCCCTTACAAAAAATTTCGCATTTGCTAATTTGTTCTTTCCATATTCATTTTTTTCTTCCCATCTTATTATTATTCTTCTTTCTTCCAAATCTCTATATCTTTTTTCCCTCCAAACCCGAATTCTTATTTCAATATTTTCAATTATAATTTCAAAGAAAATCTAAATAGTTGAAAATGATTACAGGAATTCATATAAACCTCAATTCATATCTTCATATTTTTACTTCAACATAAAATTTTATCAACTTTAATTAGGATAATCATACTTTGAATTAGGAACCGTTGATTAAGGGAAATTGGGGTTTATAAGAAGATGTAATGGAAGGCGAGGAGCATAGGGGAAGAGACAACAACTGAATAATTTATGTACATAAATATTTTGAGAAATATAGATATACTACTTTATTTTAGAACAGACATACACTAAAATTTCTCTCTTTATACATTTTAATCACAAAACTAGAAGAAGAAAAAAGGTTAATAGCTTCTTCAATCACTACCAACAAAAAAATCATCCAATTTCAGATATAAAAAGTAATATCACATAAATCCTAATTGAACAATTGCAAACAAAGAAATGAGTAATACCTTATTAGAGTCGGTTGAAGCTGCAGGTCGTTGCCACCGTGCTTTTCCTTGTCTACGAACGATTTTTGATCCCTGCCTTGATAATTAATCGCGATTCGAGGATGAAAATATAAACGTTTGTCGGTAGTTCGGTCTATATACCATTGTAATAAGATCCAAGGATTAAGGAATTTATAGCTTTTAGCAAATGTTGGGCCTTTTCTTCCCTAGGGATGTGTTATTTGCAAATTGCACTATTGGACCATGTTTTCTAACAAGATTTGCTTCACTCTACTTACTTACTATTACAACCGAGCAACTTATGAGAACCGACCGTTTCATTTTATAATTTATAAAATATATATATTTTATGCAGCATTTTTGATAGTTTCGGTCAAACATATAATGAAATTATATTCGATAAGTAATTATTTGTATTATTAGAAATAAAATTAAAAATATTAACGAAATATATTACAGAGAACAAACAAAAATTAAGTGATGAATATATAAATATAAAGTCAAATCCAGGATTTGAGTGTGAAATCTCATACAAGACAGTATGCGAGGTGGTGCTAAGCGAATAGCAAACCATAGATCGTATAAGGGACGAAGCAGCTTATGTGCAGCAGTTGGCTTTTAGTCATTCAGAAAAGAAATAATCAACGATCGAGGAACAAAAAGATTTTGAATCATATATGAATTCATTAAATATGAGGAACAAAAAGAAATCAAGTCTTGTACTGTGCAGTTAAAACGCTCGGCAGATTCAAAGCGGTGGAGGGGCAAAATGTCATAGCGAGGATATAGCGGAATATGTACTATTCAAAATTGTAATAAATATTTATTTGAATAAAATATATGTCTGAATTTAAATTCTTTTTTTTTATTTTATTCAGCAAATATTTATTAATTATGTGAAAAATAAAATAGTATATTAAAAAATACATTTAAATGAATATATATATATATATATATATAAAAGTTCATTATCATCAAAAATAATAATCATATACTAGCATATTCAACAATCTCCCCCTTTTGATGATAGCAGACATATATTTAAGATTTGAGTTTGTTAAATGTATTTGATCATTCTATTTGCTCCTCCTATTTGAATGCTCCCTCTTACACAAAAATTCCCCTTTATATATGCATGTAAATAAATAAAAATGAATAAATGAACTTAGATGCACATTAAAAATATAAAATAAAATATTTGACCTTTATTTGCCAAAATCTTAACCTTTCTCTCTCCCTTTTTGTTATTAGCAAAAGAGTAATAATGTTAGAAAAATAAGAGATAAAATGATGTATATTAATACAACATTAAAACTCAATCGAATATAAATATAAATTTCAATAAAAAAATCAAACAAAAATCATAAATACTCTGATTGACGCATATTCCACTTTAGAGTGATATAGATGATATCGATATACAAAATCATATAGTTGTGTCTATTTGTGGTATATTTATAGCACAAATTTGAATATCTACTAACCATGCATAATCTTTAAGACTTTTAAATGAGATTAGTAGTATTTCCAGTTTTTTATTAAAAAAATGAATTCAAGTTTCTTCTAACCACGCATAACCGTGAGGACTTTTAAATGAGATTAGAATCAACTTGTCTATTTAATAATCAATTTTGATATTTATTCCATACATGCATAACCGTGAGGACTTTTAAATGAACATGAAAGCACATAATCAAAAATCCAAGTAATTCAGCCATGCATATCTGTGAGGACTTTTAAATGAGAGTGAATACTTTGGATGTGTTTATTGCTAAAAGTATAATAAAATGAAAGCACATAATTTTTCGTTTAAAATACCACATCTTGACATACTATATTGGATTTTGATAAGTGATGGTTGATAGAAATATGATAGCAATAGAGATGGTCATGGAATTTTTACCAAACAAAAATATTTTATTTTCTTATTTAAATTCTAAAGAAATTTACTAATTATGCTGTCTCAAGTTATAATATATGATTAATATCAACATTCATCACTTTTCAATAACTATTTTATCTTTTCGATAATTGGTTGGTAATCAGATTAGTCGATATAGTCATTTTAAGATCAAATCCAAAAATAATTATAAAATCAAATTTTCAAAAATGACTAATCTGAAGCAAAATCAACAAAAATGATTTTCTAGAAGGGGTTTAAAAAATGTCTGCTAATTTGAAAATTATTTGAAATGAAAAATATGCAGATTTTTTCTTTGAAATGTGATGCAGCTAATGAATGTTTCTACATAAAACACGTTTCACTAGTAATTTTTCTATCAACTAGATTACCAGTGTAATCTGCATCTGAATTTTTCTTTCACTCAAGATTATTATTAGTTGGATGTATACACCAGACCATGAAGTTGCAACAAATTTCTTTAAAATCATTATTACAGCATTTAAATGGAATTCTTTTGAATTTGTATTGAAACTATGTAAATAGACGAACAGTGACCATAATGTCAAAACAAATATATCCACTTGTATCATGAGTGATCAGTAATCAATAAAACATCATCATTGAACCGAATAAATCTATATGAAGTTTTTCAAGGATTGTAATGTTTTTAGCATAAAAAGATAATTGGCCAACAATTTTTATAACTCAGAATCATAATCAATATTCATCATCACTAATTGGCTGATTAAATTATGGTGCAGATAATCACATTAAATATATCGTTTAGAATAAATATACCGTTACCTCTTTTACCTTTGCGATAATTTTTTGTTGTTGTCCATTGTGATTTTGCCACCTTTATACTAGACTAAGGAACTTTGATTTGTCGCCCTTCATGTACCTGGAACAGCCAGAATCCAGATAGCACTGTTATTGCTCCTTAGCTTGCCACCATACCTACACGAGAGAAGATTTTTGTAACCTTTTTGTTTTTATAGGTCCATGATTGTCAGTGGTAAAAGATTTTGAAAAATATGTTTGTGAAGACCCAAAACTATTTATATGTGTTCCTTTCGGCATCCAGATTTGTTTAACTTTAAGGGATTTTATATTTGTGCCTTTTGGAACCCAAATTTGAATAGTTTTTACGTTTTTTGGTCTATACCAAAAAATGTTTTGATTATGTCCAATTTTTCTACAAATTATGCACTCAGATTTAACTTGATTAATTTTGCTTCTAACAAGTTTAGGTTGATTATATCCAAGTCCTTATCTATCTATACTAACAGTTTGTTTACCTAATAGCATATTTAATGATCTTTCACTTTTTGAAAATTTTCCTATAGTCATAGACAGTTGTTGGACTTGTATTTTGAGAGATTCAATTTCATTTAATAATTGTGTGCACTTTTTAATAAAATTCTCTCTCCTCATATTTTCACTTCCATTCAAAATCATAATTTCATTTTCAAACGATTTAATTTTAATTTCTGATTTTTTAATTTCTTTTCTAAATGTTGGACTCTTATCACACTTAGGGTTCTTGCTTTGATAGTTTTTAACCAAATTGATCAAGCTGTATATTTAAGTCTATCAAAGTATCTCTTTGTGATTCAATTTTAGAGTATTTCTCCCTAAGTCTTTCAAAACAGTCATTTACTTTGTGGAAATATATGAGTAATTTTGAGTGAGTAAGTTTTGATACCTCGCTTGGCTCGTCATCATCGTTATCAGTTATATCACTCGAAAGCACAAATTTGCTTTCTTACTCTCACTGCTAGTGTTTTTATTATCATCATCACTTTTATTTCACGTGGCTGTAAAACTTCTTCTTTTTACTTTCTTTTCTTGGCCGACTCGATTTCGAGGATAATTGGGCTTGATGTGGCCAAGCTTATTGCACTTGTGATAGATGATCTCCCGCTCTTCTGGGTTATCTAGTGCTTTGATTATTCTGCTTTTCAATTGTTGATTTAGAGATGGATTTCCATATTTGTGATTCCACCTTTTGAATTTCTTTATTAATAGCGCCAGCTCAGCTACTCCATCATCAACATCATCATCACTACTACCTTTTACCAATCCTGTAAAGCACGTTTCTTTAACTAAGTTGATTATGGGGGATTTCTCTCGGTTGTTGACTTTTGCACTATATATTGCTTCAAAGGTATTTTAGATTTCCTGTGCATTTTCGCAATGAGAGATAAAGTTAAAATTATCTTGATTAATATAAGAATATAGTATATGCATAGCAAGAGCATTGATCGAAGTAATTTTCTCGTCTGTTATATCACACCCATTTCAATAATATCCCAGCATTTAACATTAACGGATTTTAAATAAAATTCCATTTTTAGTTTCCAATTCAAAAAATCTATTCCGTCAAAAACAAGAGGAATAATATCATACCGACCCTCAGCACAAGAATTATTAAAAGAAGCCATTTTAAAAATTCAAATTTGTAAAGTAAAAATAGATCTTTGAAAAATCAAAATTTTTAAAAACAAAAATGGCTTTTGTTCCTGGCTTTGATACCACTTGTAAGATCGATTTCACCCTAGAGGAGGGTGAATAGGGTGATACTATTAATTACAAAAATTATTGTGGAAGTTTATATAAGATAATTGCAACACAGATATGGCAGAGTTATAACAGCACAGATAATAGCAGAATAGAAAATAGAACACACAGATTAACCTAGCTTCGGCGAAACCCTGCCTACATACTGCCCTCAAGGTTTCTACTAGAAATTAAGTAGTCAAATGCTTGCACACGTAAACTTGTGACACCGCTATCGACTAACCTAACTCTACGCTCAAAACCCTACCACAACTCAGCTACCGAGTTGCAAATTCTCGAACTACACCATGGTAGTTCGTCCCCTAGTCACATGACTAGAATTTAAAAATGTTTAAATAAGAAAATACAAATTAAAAAACAAAAGCCCTAATTAACTAAAGCCTTACATAATTAAAATCTAAATAAAACAAAGACGGCCCAAATAGAGTAAATGCTTAAAAAAACGTTTCCCCTATTATTTCTTCGGCCTGCTTTACTCTGTAAAAATGATGGCCTCGTTCCATTACTCGCTTGTTCTTCTTTCAATAATTAGGGCTCAAGTTTGCTGAAGCTACCGACTTTAGTTGATTGATCGAATAAGTGATTTCACGTTGCTTGCTCTATCGATCGACCGTCTCTTTGAGTTGCACACGGCTTCTTCTCGATCGAGTTCGATTTTGACTTCGGTATGTAATTTATGCCTTTTGCTTTACTCGTTAGTTTGATTGAACTCGATCGATGATTCGAGTTATTGATTTTGCTCTGTTGTTACTTGAACTCAAATGAACTATCTACCGATGATGTTAATCGTTTATATAGGATTCGAATTCCTATTTTCTCGTTCGTATTGGATTATTTGAATTTGTCAATTGCTATGTTTTGGCCATTCGATTTTGTATGGATGTTAGTGATTTTTATGACTTTTTCGTATTCGTATATTTCCTTTTTACTTGATAATCATGGTTTTGATTTTGTTTGACTCCTTGGCCACTACATCTTTGACTTTGATTTGAAACTGCTACATTTGACTTTGTAAAATTGTGTTCCTCTACTATAAGAAAAATTGACTACAGCCATTTGAGGATTTGTTTGAACTTTCCATGGTTTTGGTTTTTGCATATAAGACTTCGGCACTGTCACCGCTTTGATTTTGTCTTCTGTCTTTGTTCGGCTGTTGAACTTGTTTGGAGCATTTGTGTTGACTTGGTACTCTCCTGTCAAACTTGGTTTTGATTGAAGTCGCACTATGTCACTGTCTGGTATATACCTTTGAATGTGATTCCACGTAACTTTGTGCATCGAGTTGTATACATATAAAATTGTATCTTGTTCATGTAGATATGTATTTCATTGAGCTCTGGTTTCAATGTGTTTGATGTTTCACCGGCATCGCATTGTTCAATTTGAAACTGCTCTTTTGTTGATGGCCCATCTCCATTTTTTACAGTTGGTTTGCATTTGCACTTTGTTCATTTGAGTCTTGTTGCAACTGAAACTTTGAACCGCTACATGTGTGCTCGAGTTTGGGTTTGCATATGAACTGGTTTATGATGTTGCTCCTTGATTTTCTGGCCTTCACTTAATATCTGCTGCACCATATAGTAGCTATACTTGCATATTGTTGTTGCCTCTATTTGCGTAGTTAGTTCATTGAGGTGGTTTGTTGTCAGTGCATATGTGTCCTGCATATCAGGTTCATGTTATACTGTTCTGGCTTCGAGTTTCTTTGAGCATTTGTGTTCATGTTGCCAGGCTTGTGTTATTTTGATACATTCTTGACTGGTCGTGTACTTTTCAAGTGTATGCACTGAATTTTGATCGAGGCTTGTTTGGTGTATCTTGACCCATAGTTTCGTATTCCACCTAAGTGGAATCCAGCTTAAAGCTCGGGTTTGACCTTGTGCTAAATATCGTGACTTAATATTTATTTAACTTGAGTTGAACCCGGCTTTTGGTTTGGGTTTGACCTTGTGCTCACATGTCCCTGCATTTTTATCAAGTGTATATCGGTGTGCACGGCCTTGTGGCATGTATAGTGATACACTGTGCATGTCACAAGCTGATCGTGTATGATGAATTCAAAATTAAATGATGACAAACAATCCAAATAACCGAGGCAAATAATATTTTCAAAATACATTTTATTTTACACTGCAAAAATATTTTATTTCTAAATTTACTATATCAATGTTTATTTTTACAGATTTCTTCGATCCTGGATTCAATCTGGAATAGAGTTGAAAATAAATACGAGTAAATGAGTGATATGTAGTGAAGTGCAAATGTAAATGATAAATTGTGATGTAATCAAATTTGTATTGTAATTGAATGTGTATATATACAGAGAGCTCAAATTTTTACTATTCAAAATTGTAATAAATATTTGTTTGAATAAAATATATGTTTGAATTAAAATTCTGTGTTATTTATTTTATTCAGCAAATATTTATTAATTATGTGAAAAATAAAATAGTATATTAACAAATAAATTTAAATGAATATATATATATATATATATATGTTTATTATCATCAAACAAAAATCATGTACTAGCATATTCAACAAAATTTGGGCTTCAGACGAAATGATTTCAAATGGCAGTAGGCAAATCTCACTAACTGTAGCTTGATATAAGGTACAAGGCCTTTGATTTTGATGTTTACTGGACTCATGCCCATTTAAATTGATTCTTCATCATAAGTTCGTATTTCAATTTCTCGCTTATATATTGTGAAAATTCATTTCTTCGACTCTCGAACATCGACTTTAATACATCCTCGATATTCACGTGCCGCAAATTCAAGTGTCGGAAAGGCGGTTCTTTAAAAATAAGAAAGAAAATAAAGACAGGACAGAATCTCATACGAATGGAATAACATATATTATTTCAACATGTAATATTTGTAACGGAAAATTTTAGATACATTTATCAGAGTTAAATATGGACAGTTATAAATGTATGTTCTTACAAATGCGGAATACAATAGTACACAAATGTGTTGAAAATAAGGTAATAGCCTACTGAAGAACCTTCTAACTTCATGCTTCGACCTCCATCCAAATTTTCTTCTAACTCCACCTGACTACTAGACCGCTCGGGAAAATTAAGGCACCTAGAGTTCAAGGGAAAAGGAAAATAAACTCCAGGTCAGTCATGGGACTGGCGTGAGAATCTCAAAATATGCGTTATGAAAATATAGGTATCTCATAAGACGACGCCGCATATAAACACGGAACGGGTTTTTTAACTTATGATAACCAAAACATTTGCTATGCAAAATCATTTGATATTATTTTTAATGACATTTTTTGGAAACATTTGCAAGTAGACTTGTTAATTTTAGCCGAAATTGTTACCATTATCAAATTATGGATATGTTAGGCTCTATAAACAAAACTCTTGTAAGACTCATTCGGAGAATGGATTCCATACAATGACAAGAAGAGGGACTACCTTCCGCAAAATATACCTCCAGAGGGATATATCTAGGGTCCAGATACTGAACGCCTATATCAACACAGCACTGGCCTACCCCTTCGTTGGACAGTACCGAATATAACATCACCCCGGTCATTACCGACCTTTAACGGGATCCCAAGCATATACCACATACTCAACATAAGAGAGTCATCTAGAAAGGTGATGATCATCTTCTAATGAGCAAAACCTACATTGCTCTACCACATCTACCGTGCTTTAGCCATTTTTGGTAGTGATGCTTGAGTTAATGTTTTATATTTCACATAGCACATTCCACTTTGAATGTCACATTGTTATTCATTAATCACACAACTAATTTCTACAAACGTATAACTACCGAGCTCGTATCTCTCAGGAAAGGGTGTTAAGCTAAGAGGAGTTGTCCTCTCCACCACCAAACAGATGATATGTTTATAGAGATCAATCAAAATGATCGAGAAATACAACGTCAAACATTCGTCCATATAAATTGTCAAGGAACAAGACAAACAGAAGGCACTCTCCTACCACATATCGTCGGAGATTGCCCCTAGGATTAGTAGTGAAAAGTCCTTGCATCGAAGATCTTAAATTAAGAACTATTGCCATATATAAGTGATATGGGAAATTTCCTCCGAGGATCAGTGATAAGCAACCCTACATTCCATCTTCCAAGTAATATCATTCTAGGTCATTTCTTTCAAACACATAAATTAGTTCAAAGTGGTCTTCGGATAGGAATTACTCAAATCCGACTTTGGTTCCTTCAAATCAATCATTGATTTAAACAGAGGTCAAGTATATAGGTGAATATCATTTGATTAATTTCTTTTTTGTATCATAAATGTCTTTAGAGATATATAGCTTTGAATCATTTTTTTGATATATATGGAATCATTAAATCTCTCTTTATCTTTGGAAAACTATTTATTTAAATCTTAACAAAATTTCTTAATTTCAAATCAAAATTTTGATTGAGTTGAAAGCATGTTATCTAGGATGTTAATCCAAAATCAGTAAATATTAAATGAGAAGAATCTATAAAAATCATCTAATTCTACTCAATATCAATTTCCGTATTTAACAAGTACAATAGGTGGAATAACGGCGAAACCATCTTTTAAATTCCATGAATAGTTCGAGTTCCCTCCTCGTAATTTATCACCAAGTATAAGAAGACTATTTCTCAGTTCAAGTTGTTTGAATTTGGAAAATTATATCTTTTATACTTTGAAGAATTTTGATTCGAGTAAATCAAATTCACTATCCCTTCCGTCGGGCCAGTCCGGTTAGTTAGGGAGGGCAAGCAACTAGTTTCCCAAACCCAACCTTAGAGACTACCTCTCTATCATCCATAAGATGGTCAAGTTATTTGATCGACTCTAAATCTTTTGACATGCTTAATTATCTTTTAATTTTTTTAGAGCATCCGAGCTTTCCCTTCGATCTGTTACATTCTTCGATCGTATTTTTTGCGACACTCACAAATGGAATAAATATACTAGTCATTTTCGCATACTCATTTTTAAAACTCTTAGCCATCTTTAAATTACTTAATTATTTAGTTGAAAAGGTGGACAAAAGTTTTGGGAAGAATAATTAAACTAAAACCATTATTTGCAAAAGTTTAAAACGTGCTGCAAATAGTGTTTTAAAAGCTTATTGATAAAAACGACTTTTCTATCTTTTGGAAATCCATATTTATGACTTAAATCACTTTTAAACATTTTAAAAGACTTATAGAATTTATTTCATATGTTTAAAGAATTAAAAATATCCATTTTAAAACATTTACTACTTTGGCCTCTGAACTGCGAAAGGGCGATTATATTTAAAACTTAATTTGTTCATATGTTAAAATGTACTAAACAAAATCTCTAATTTCTTTCTTTGTTTGAAAATTATGATTATAAGGGTTCGAGAAATTCTTATTTCAAAGAAATCCCTCTCCGAGTCCATCCTATAAATTGATGTAACTTTTAAGATGCAAAATCGCGAACTGTAGTTATGCGACGCGCCTATTTTTGACTAAATTTTCTATATTTATTTAAACTTTGCCAAAACACTTTTATATGTTTACAAAACATTTTTGAACCATATTAAATCCATTTTCAAGAGGTTTAAGCATTCCATATACATCACTTCATTAATAAAAGAAAAGTGATTTCCTTTGTGATTTTCGACGTATATTAAACGTGACTTGTTAATACAATCAAACAAACATATTAAATAAACAAGATGGATGATCAAGGAATATTAAACATCCATTGAAAACATCATATCATCATCCAAAAATATAATGCAAGTAAGAGTTTCTCACCTTGGGTTAAACGATTAACCTAAAAAGGCTATAGCTACGCTACTTGGATTTTAAAGCTCACGATCCCTTGGACTTAAGCCCCTAGGGGGCTCGACCTTGCTTAGGGATGGGATGGAGTGCTCACAACCTTAGTTAGAAGGGAATAAAGGCTTGGCTATGGGATAGTTGTAGTGATCATGGGTAGAAAGAGGAGAAAGGAGATGGTTTGGTTAAGAGTTTGAGGTGTTTTTGCTACACACACACCAACGCACCCCCACACACTATATATATAATTTTAGTTTCTTTTGAGAAATATTTTGATAATATTTCTATTAGAATAGAAGCCATGAAAGAGGAGAGAAAAGAGCTTATAAATGAAGAAGAAGATGTGTAGAAATGAGCTGAAGAGTGTGTGGTATTTATAGGCAAGTAAGAGGGGGAAAATATCTGCATATACATTTTCATCACCTTCACATACACCACCCTACTTCATTCACCATCACCTTGTCATGGTCGAAGTGACCCCCATCATGGTCAAGGCCATGTGCAACCCATGTGCATGTGTAAGTGTTGACTTAGAGCTTGCTTAAGTGTTAAGGAGTTTAGGAAATATCTTAGATGTTTTTAGTAATATATATATTTAATTATAGGTATGTATGTGTGTTCATGTGCATGTGGATGTTTTCATGTGTATGTACATGTATATATGCATATGTATGCTACATATAATTCACAATGTTGTACAACTTATTCACATTAAATTGTTATGAATTTTGATTTCATTTTCCTTGTCATATTTTCTTTTCTTAGTTAATGTACACATATTTGTAAATAGAGATTTAACATAATATTTCCATTATTATATAATAATTAAAAGAGCTTACTTAATAATTAAAATAATTATTAAATCATTTAAACTAAGTTTAAATTCAAAAATCAATTATTCCACAATAGTGATATCTATAATAGTGTTATAAAGGCATTTTAAATTTCCAAATAAAATAGATAACTTTATTACATATTCATACTTATATATATGAGCGTGATCCAGCTCCATGCACTAGTTCGGATGGTTAAAGAGCTGTTCACTGATAAAACGATTTACAATTATTTTGTCAGTATTTTAACCAAAGTACATATTTACTTATTCAAATAAGGTTACCATTATTATTTATAATTCAAACTATCATCATTTATGTTTGAAAATATTATTTTTGAATATTTTAAAAAATTTCTAAAGTGATAAATTTATAGGTCGTTACATATATCATGTGTTTTTTTATATAAATGATATATGTTGACTAACATTAACAAATAAAGTTACGTAGTTCCGGTAGTTTGTTCTATCTTACATCGATTTAGTTACATTAATCCAACTATAGTTCAGAAATGGAAATCCTATCGGCACAAATAATGCTTACCATGCTAGCTGTCGCCCTATCTATCTTTCGACTCTCGCTTTCTTAGTTTCCGACGCTCTGAAATTGATTTGAAGGAATTGCAATAGTTACCATGTACATTGTATAATGACCAATTCAAGGGGATGTGGGTAATTGGTGGATCAGAGCATATCCCATTGATCTGAAATTTGCTTTTCATTTTCGCTTTCACTTATTTTTTGTTTGACTATTTGAATAAGAATCATGCATTATCTGTTAATAGATTCACATAAATTTTGTTTGTTCATATGGATCTGATTAAAAACTATGTTATTTCTTTCCTTCCAAAACATCCATACTAAGAGCATAATTAATAATGACTTGTCAGTTAAAAAACTGAAATAAACTAGCCAAAACGCAATCAAGTATAGCTTGTTCAGTTGTCTGTGGCTGGTTTGATTCAATCCTATGGCTAGTAAACTGAATAGAAAACCAATGGGTAAAACGGGAAAAAATTTGTTATTTAATTCCAAGAGTGCACATCGACTTTATTTCTTTTACTACCCTGGCACAACCACACAAGAAGTTACTACATGTTAAGTTTATGGTTTCAGTCACATTTTGTTGGGATTTTAAAACATTACATCAAGTAACTTATAGTGCATATAACTGCCTTGATCAACACAAGTTTCCCTGAGATGCTAAGTAACCTACTTTCTCACCCTTTAATATTTTTCAGCATCTTATCTACTAAGATGTTGAAAATGTGTTTTCTAACATATGTAACTGAAGTGGGATACCCAAGTATTATAATGGTAAAATTAATTAAAATACCGAAAAATTCCATTAGGATGGTAAATAGATAAGAAGAAAGGAGATCTCTCTGTCTAGTGTCTTTGTTGGATCCAAAAAAATCTAACCGGTTTGCCTTGAAGCATTACAGAAAAAGTTGGGGACTCGATGAAAGTTTCAATAACTCTTAACCATTTGTAGGGGTAATCCATTTCTCTCACCCTGTATATTGAGAATTTTATATTCACACTATCATATGTCTTATGTAATGCACATTCTGTTGTTACCCTTAATGTTAATTTTTTCCAGATTTTCATGGGAAAGCATAATCCTTCTAAAATGTTTTTTTTTCTAGGATAAAAGCAGTTTGATTTTCTGATATTAATTCCATCTACATATGGTTCATTCTAGAGGAAAGCACCTTAGCAATATAACTTTATAAAGCATGTTACAACAAGTAATTGGCCTAAACTTAGTAATTGAAACAATATTTTTACTTTTGGGAATCATTATTAAGAAGGTGTGATTGCATTCTCTTATGAGTTTACATGTTTCAAAAATATTATGAATGGCATCAACTATGTATTTTTCGTTTAGATCTTCTCAATGATATTTAGAAAAATGTGAATTGAATCCATCTGATCCCAGTGCAATCTCATTTTTGATACCGAAGATGAAATTTAAGTTCATTCATTGTAACATTTTCATTGAGATGGTTTTTACCACCATTTGAAAATTTCTTTTTAACAGCAATATGTGGAAAGTATTCTGGTTGATTTCCATGTTGTATAAATTATTGAAATATTGCACTGCTTCTTCAGCTGCTTCCTCTAGAGTTCTCACTACCGAACAATTTTCTGACATTATATTTTGAAGGTTTCTTTTGAATTTTCTCGTGTATATATATATATATATATATATATTTACTCTAGCATGAAAGTATCTGTTGTTTTCGTCACCATGTTTTAACCAGACATTTTTTTCTTTCTCCTTAATATTTATAGCTTATTTTTTCAACAACACTTCAAGCTCTTTTTTATGCATTAAAGTACCCATTTGCATTTTCTTTTGTATGTTAATCCTTTGGCATTTTCGCTAGTAATGTTGATATTCTGTTTGATATCTTCACCAACCAAAACTAAATCATCAGAGGAAATTAGTCTGATCAGCAAAACAATCAAACAAGCAATATCTACTCATATCATCATAAGATATCATCTCTACTACTAATAAAGAAAATTGGTTGAACTAATTTACTCGGTGTCTTTTTGAAATTTCAAAAAATGTCCTTGCTTTCCGTTTACATGTTTGCACTCAAACAAAATATCAACGTATACAATAATAAAAATAGCCTGTGTGTGAAGCACGGGTCCATACTAGTAATAATTAATATTAACAACAATATCATCTTTAGCATATGTGACACTTCTTCTCAGACCCATAGAAAGAAAGTCGCTATCAGTAATATCCAATTACAAATTGTTTTTAAGAATGAGATTCAAGCATCGAGACAAGTTCGTCAACCACAAACTCTGTTCAGATATCATTAAATTTA
The DNA here is from genome assembly GCA_030765085.1 of Allium cepa. Lineage (NCBI taxonomy): Eukaryota > Viridiplantae > Streptophyta > Magnoliopsida > Asparagales > Amaryllidaceae > Allium > Allium cepa. The sequence continues at coordinate 452,336,450 of CM060931.1, forward strand.
AGTAGAGTTTTGATAACAGTTAAAGCACAGTGCATCATCATTGTTTTTCGTCCACAACAATAAAACAAAGCTTATATTCATTCACTCCAAAATTAGGAATGCAGGCAACACAAACACCACCAGTCAAGTCGATGTCAGAGCGATCACTTCAGTTCACTATCCTTGGGTCAGAAGGAGTATCAACATCAAGCAACAGAGTGATGATCTCAGTTTGTCACTGTAACTCCAGCAGGCACGTAGATCAAAAAAGGCGATACCATCAACCATAGCTTCGAGCATTAGATCGACATCAAAGGCAATTGCAAGGTAAGGCGAAGCACGAAGCTAAGCAATCTCGTATCGACATCGAAGGCAATTGCATGGCGAGGCGGAGCACGAAGCTAAGCAATTTCAGACTCAGGCAATAGATTCTTAGCCAAAGCAATTGCTGATTTGTTTTCCACAAAAATCTTAGTCGGCTTCTCTTGTGGTAGTTTCAACTCCTTTAGTAGATTTCATAACCAAATTGCATGGCAAACACATGAAGTAGCAGCTATATACTTCGCTTCGCACGTGGAGAGAGCGACAATCGTTTGTTTTTTCGACATCCATGTGAAGGCTATATCTCTTATGTAGAACATGAAGCCACTTGTGCTTTTTCGGTCATCCATATCTCCACTCCAATCACTATCACTATATCCAACAAGCTCGTAATTATCAGAAATAGAGTAGTACAATCCAAAGTTTGTTGTGCCTTTAACATAGCGAAGAATCCTCTTTGCTGCCTTCAAATGAGTTATTGTTGAGTTCTCCATGTATCGACTCACAACTCCTACCGCATATAGAATGTCAGGTCCTGTACACGTCAAATATCACAAGCTTCCAACCAAGATTTTGTAGAATGTTGAGTCTGTTTTTTCTCCTTTCTCATGCCTTGACAATCTGGTTCCACATTCCATTGGTGTGCAAACTGGATTAGAGTCATCCATCTTGAACTTCCTCAATACTTCGTTAGCATAGCCTTCTTGAGAGATTAGAATGTCTTTATCTTCTTGTTTTACTTCAATGACGAGGTAATAAGACATGAGCCCAATATCAGTCATCTCAAACTCTTTCGTCTCCTCTTTCTTATACTCTTGAAACATGCTTGGATTGCTACCTGTGAAGATCAAGTCATCTACATACAAGTATATAATCAATGTATCACCATTATGGATTTTAATATAGAGTGCACGCTCACATGGACATTTGATAAAGTTTCTCTCTTAGAGGTACTTATTAACTCGAGCATTCCAAGCTCTTAGAGCTTGTTTCAACCTTTAAAGTGCCTTCTTTAGCTTCAAAACCTTGTCTTCTTCTCCTTTGACACATAGCCTTGTGGTTGCTCGATACAAACTTCTTCTTCAAGAACTCCATTTAAGAAAGCAGATTTCACATCCATTTGATGTATCTTCTAACTATTTTGAGCTACTAAAGAGATTATTAGTCTAACATTTTCTAATCGAGCGATTGGAACGAATACCTCATCATAGTCAATGCCGGCTCTTTAACTATAGCCTTTTTCCACCAATCTCGCTTTGTATCTTTTAACTTCTCCTTTGGCAGTTTTCTTTACTTTGTATACCCACTTTAAACCAATCGCCTTGTGTCCTTTTGGTAGTGAAGCTAACTCCCATGTGTCATTCTTCATGATGGCCTTGATTTCTTCGTCCATAGCATTTTTTCAATTCTTCTTTTGCAAAGCTTCTTGGAAGTTCATAGGCTCACAATCCGTTAATAAACAAAAGAGAGTAAGATTGTCTTGATTTTCTGTTACCTCATAAATTTCTTGAAGGCTTTTAAAGCATGGAGCCCTTTCACTTGAGCTCTCATCTTCTTGACAACTTGTGGTAGAAGAAAACTAGTGGGGAAATAGGCTCCTTCCTTAATTGCTCGATCCTTGGTTGTGGTATTTCATCTTCTTCAAAGTATGGAAAGAAGTTGTAATTTTCATTATATGATCTCCAATCTCATTCTCCTTCTTCATCAAATACAACATCTCGACTAATTATTATCTTCCTCGTATTAGGATTGTAGAGCTTATATTCTTTAGAGTTGGTGTCATGACCGATGAAAATATACTTCTCATTTTTTTCTTCAATTTGCTTCGTTTCTCGTCTGGTACATGTACATGAGCTATGCTTCCAAAGACTCTTATATGAGAAATACTAGGCTTCCTTCCACTGCATATTTCTTGTGGTTTCTTTCCCCATACACTTCTTGTTGGAGATCGGTTTGATAGATAAACTGCATATGCCACAGCTTCCGCCCAAAATTCCTTTGGCAACCTCTTACTTTTGAGCACGCTCCTTGCCATTTCAAGAATTGTCCTATTCTTCCTTCTGCTACTCCATTTTGCTAAGGGGATATAGGCAGTTGTCTGATTCCATTATTTTCACAATACTTTTGGAATTCTTTTGATATAAACTCTCCTCCACGGTCAGATCTCATGGCTTTAATCATAAGGCAACTTTCCTTCTCAACATGGGCCTTGAACTTCTTGAAGTTCTTAAAAACCTCTGATTTCTCTTTTAAAAAATACACCCATGTTTTTCTTGAAAAATCATCGATGAAAAGAAGAAAATATTTACTCTTACCAAGTGAAGTTCGCTTGATCGGACCACACACATCCGTATGTATGAGTTCCAACGGCCTTTTAGCACTTGCGTATGACTCCTTTGGAAAGCCCATTTTAAATTGCTTTTCAAGTAAACAACCTTCGCACAATTGATTTGGATGGCTTATGCATGGTAATTCTCTTACCATTTCCTTCTTGGATAGCAACTCTAGTCCTCCGATGTTAAGATGTCCAAAACAAAGATGCCAAAGCCAAGCAATATCCTTGTAGCACACCTTAAGGTATTGTGCGACATCACTTTGAATGTTGAGCATAAACATTCTATTTCTTGATATTGGTACATTTGCAATGAAGTTACTTGCACCATCTCTTATAGAAAGATTATTATCTTTTAATCGAATATCATAACCTTTCTCCAAGAGTTGTCCTAAGCTCAAAATATTGCTCTTCATGTTTGGCACATATTAAACATTGGAGATGAATTGGTGCTCTCCATTCTTCAATCGGATAAGAACCTTTTCTTTACCTTTCATTGCTATCTTTGATTCATCTCCAAATGCCACATTGCCCTTCATTGGTTCATCAAGCTCCACAGACATATTTTTTCTTCCACGCATAGGGTTGCTTGCACCACTATCTAGGTACCATTGGTTTCCTCTCATTTTTCATTTTCTTTGTAAGCCAGTAATCATGTACCATCCTCTTGGCTTTTTTCTTCAATGTAATTGGTCTTCTCTTCAACTTTATTATGCTTTGAAGCTCTACATTCAGAAGCATAATGTCCAAATTTCTCACAATTGTAGCATTTAACACATGACTTGTCATACCTTGAATTTCCTCTCCCTAGACCTCCTCTTGAGATTTATCCTCTTTTATTGCTGCTGCTGTTATTGTTGTTTTCATAGTTGGGCCTCCAATCTCGTCCATGTCCATATGCATGACCTCTTCCTCTTTCTTGGCCACCACCCTATCTTTGTTGGCTTCGATTACTTTCTTCCTTTTTTGAATCAATCTATATCTTAAGGACTTGCTCCATAGTCTCTTCCTTCTTCCTTTTCTTTTCTTCATAAGCTTGCAATGAGCCTAGAAGTTCCTCTATTGACATGGTCTTCAAGTTTTTTGTTTCTTCAATGATGGCGACAATATGTTCGAACTTTGGATCTAATGATCTGAGAATCTTCTCCATAATTCTTACATCATCTAACTTCTCACCATTTCTTTTAAGGTTATTACTAATCACTACAACTCTTGAGAAGTAATCAGAAACAAGTTCAACTTCTTTCATATGCAAAGTATCAAACTCTAAAGTTTGTAGACGTACCTTTTTGACTTGATCAGCTCCCTTGTAAAATGTTTGAAGCTTCTCCCATGCTTCTTTGGCCGACTTTGATCCAATTTTTTTTAAAAGGTATCATCATCCAATGCTTGATAAATTAGACAAAGAGTCTTATTGTCCCTTGTCCTTGATTTTATCAAACCATCTCTTTGAATTTAAGATAAACCATCTTCATTCTCATGTTCAGTATAGTCATTTCCAACTATCTCCCATACGTCTTGTGCTCCAAGGAGAGCCATCATCTTTAAACTCCAATTATCATAATTGTTCTTAGTAAGTATTGGAACTTGTAGGGAACGCCATTATTCGCCATCCTTAAATCCTCGCACTGATACCACTTTGTTGAATATTTTTTGAAGAAAGAGGGAGAGAATTTAAGAAAGAGGAGTTATTTTATTTTAATATAGAAAACTTTTCTTCATTGATGATTTATTTCTTGATTGATTGATACAAAATGAGGGGAGAGCTTCTCTATTTATATGTCTCAATAGAACATTCTAGATATCGAATACTCTAGAAACGTGACTCATTTGACAACTCTGGAAATGACTCTTTAGGCAACTCTAATAACATAAATATTATATAATTCTTAATTCTAGCAACTAATATAAAATTATAAAGCTCTCACCAAATTCTATCAAATACAAGAAGACTTTAGAAACTTTAATAATAAGAAACTTTTAAAAATTAACAAATCAAGTTTAATATTCAACAGCGACACCATCGACCATAGCTTTGAGCATTAGAACGACGTCGAAGGCAGTCGCAAGGTAAGGCAGAGCACGAAGCTAAGCAATCTCATATCGATGTCGAAGGCAATTGTATGGAAAGGCGGAGCATGAAGCTAAGCAATTTCAGACTCAGGCAACGAATTTCAATCTCACGGCGGTTGCTTTAAGCTGACGGCGAGGCAAGGGCTGCAATTTCCAAAATAAAAAAAAGCAACTTTTTTCTTGGCAGAAACAAACTTTTGAAGACACGATTCGAGAAGGTGATATAAGAGGGGAAGGCTTTCTATTTTTGCGGTCAACAACGTGTGGTCAAAGCTTACAAAAGGGTGATAGGATTCATTTTTTTACTTAAGCCAAATATTATTATTTTAATTCGTTTTAAACTCTAGTTTTCTAAACAGGAAATATTCCAAGGACAATTTTTAGGGCTTTTTTTGGACATAGGATAGCCCACTAATAATTTTCTCTAAAGGACAGATTATCGTATTTTCCTTCCAGCCCACTTTCGCATGCTTCTTCTTCTTGCTTTCAATCAAAATTTTTCTGTTGTGATCCAATATCTCTTTCGCAATCAAAATATCAATCAACCTCATTTGGTCATTTGAATATCGTTCTTCTGAAAATTCTAGTTCGTCGATCAAATTTTTCTCATGCGCATTTGTTGATCTCGTTCTTTTCATATTTCTAATGTGATCTCGTTTTTCTTCAAATTATATTAACTAGGTATGCTTATATTATTCTATTTTTTGTTCATTTTCTAATAGAGTTAAAAAAATTGTTTGTGATTTTTAATTGTGTTCGTTTTCACAAATTACATGTAGTGTTATTTTTCTGATTTCTTGTTCATTCTTTTCTATGGCAACTTGAAAGCAGCAGTAGGTTTTTTTTATTTGTTTCTTTATGTAATATTGTATTCTAATATGCTTTATAATTAATTTATCTTACGTTAATGTTGGAATGATTGGAAAAGTATCATTGATTGGGTTGTATATAAGGTTGTGATAGGGTGGAAAAGTATTATATCTTAGGTTCAGTTTTCTGGTATCATTTTTATTTTTTCTTAGTATCAATTTTTTTGATTATCGGTAACTAGGTATCAATTTTGTATACAATAGGTATCAGTTTTCTGAAATCGAAAAACTGATGTTCTAAATTGAACATATTTTTACTAATATTTTTATTTTTATTTTTTTAGCAGTGGTGATAACAGTCTTCTTTGTCAGTTTGTATTGAATAATAACACTTTTAGCACTCGATTGTCTATCGATTGCTCTTTGTATGATTTGAAGAATGAAATATGTCGATGTTAGTCTCAATTAACTCCTTCTTCTAATCAAATTTCTTATGTACTCGAAGACAATGTTATTATGGTTGATACTGATTCTGATATTCAGAGTATAATTTGTTTTCAGTTATACAGGAAAAATTCTTCCTTTGGTTTTACTGTTAAGGTTAAGGGTTCTGAATTGAATATGTTGATGGTGCATCTGTTTCAAGCTCATTTAATGTTCGTGCGTCTTCATTTTCTACTGTATTTGTCTGTTCAAATGTTGTTGTTAATGGTAAAAATTATTTAAAAGATATGTTGAGGAGAGGTTCGACATTACGCATTTTCGATTTTGTTGGTTTTTATTTTAGGGGAGCTGAACATTTTAGAAATTTTTTGATGGCATGTCAAATTCAAAATGGATATGAATTAGTATTTTTAAAGAATTATGCTACAAGAATCATTGTAATTTTCTCTTCATATAAGGATGGATGTCTTTTCGAAGTCCATGGTTCTTGTGATTCTGGTGAATTGAAGAAGTTTTTTATGAGAAATATAGTTGATGATCATTCTCGTGGAGCTGGTCTTAGAAATCTGAATAATCCACATATATCTAGTTCGTTTGTTAAATCGTTGATTATTGACGAGATCTGTGATGTCCTAGTAAAAAGTCTAATGATATTATTGTGAGAAATGCGAATTACGGATCTTAAGGTTGGAATAACACTAGAGGAGGATGAATAGTGTTTTATGGATTTTCTAAATCTTTTTGAAATTTATGTAATTTAATCGCCAATAAATACAATTCACAGACAAAGATATAATCACAGATACAAATGTAAATACTAAATAGAAGCAGTAAAGGAAAGAACACACCAGGATTTTATACTAGTTCGAAGTTACCCTACATCCAGTCCCGTACAAGCGCATGAATTTCTTTTCAAAATAATCTCCCAGATTACACACTCGGTTTCAAGGCTATGAGGTACACCCTCCTGCATTTGAGTTTTTCATGAAAAACTCTCTTGATTTAACCAGGCTACAAGATCATCTAATTGATTTCCGAGGCAATAATCGCATCCAATTGATTTCAAGGCTCAACTGCACATTTTACTCAATAGTTTGGTTTACAAAAGATCCTATAACTCTGGATAGCACTGAGATCTTATAGAGAGAGTGGCAGAGAATCAAAAAGAGATAATCAAGTTTGATTCACTTGGTATTTCGGCCGAGTATAGTTTGGGATTCTTTAGAATAAATGTGAAAGATGAAGAGGAAAGAAAACAAGTGAAATCTGATTAAAAATTCATTTAGAACTACTGGTATTTATAGAAGATCAATAGCCATATCTATTTGTGAAAGGATATGACGAATAGACACTTCTTTTGAAAATTTGAATTTTGAATTTAACGGCACCATGTCGACATTGAGGCTTGAAGGATGTCGACATGCTCTAGGAAAAATTGGTGACTTTGAATTTCTTATTAGAATTGGTTTCTATAATTTGTTAAAATAATTTCTAAACTTTGAATATAGTTTAAACATATAAAAGTAATTTTTAATATATAATCTTAGTCTATAAAGTGATTTAAAAAATGAGTATATAAATATTTTTTAAAGATAAATATTTAAGACAAGAGGTAGTTTAAAATCACGGATAATTTTGAATCATAATATTAAAAATGACAAAAGATAATTTTGAGGCTAAAATATTTCAAACAAGAGAGATGTCTTTCTGAAAAGAAGGTTTGGAAAACATTGAAAATAAGAGATATATTTTTGAAAAGCATTTTCGTAAAATTAGTGGATATTAAAATACGATGACTATATGTTTCGCTAGATATTGTCGTGGGCTCTATCCCACTAGGGTTCCATCCCTTTAACAGGCTCAAGTGGATTCCATTCCACGAATAAATTTCGAATAAAGATGTAAGTGCTTTCAAGAAGTTTTAATATAATTCTAGGCTCAATACTTATCTTGTATTCTTGAATTCTTGAACTCTTGATATCTTGATACTCATGTGTCTTCAATTTTTATATCTTCAGTCTTGAATCTCTATACTGTATAGTCTTCATTCTTGGTACCTGCATGGTTATATCCTGTATATACATATATATCTAAATTATAATGTTAGTATTTATATTTTATAACAAGTCCTAAGGTTGTTGTCATCAAAACCATCATCTTAAGGACTAACAATCTCTCTTTTTTAATGATGACAACCTATATTAGAAATTATACTTCACCTTCACTATAAATCCGCCTAAAAATAATAACTCCACTTAAAAGTAATAAATCCCCCTTAATCTAATCCTAACTACTCTATTTTATATTTCTCCCCCTTTGTCATCAACAAAAACTAATCCTAAACTGATATAACTCCCCCATAGTCTTATACTGGAGTACCTGTGACAAATTATGATAGAGTATATATAAAATACAATGAGTTAATAATAAATACATGATAAATATGAAAGTTTAAACCAAATATATACTATGTTTCATATAATGTTATACAAATCATTCAAACCAAATCATTTAATCAAAGTAAATCAAATCAAATCAAATCAAACAATTCAAAAACAAGTAATTCAAATCATAAGGAGATCAAATATTTCTAGGAACTTCAACCCATCCTTCTTCTCCAAAGATAGGATCCTTTTTAATATCTTTCCAATCTTTATTATCTTGAATCAAAGTTCCTACGGGATTTGCATCGAGATCATCTTTGTTTAGGGCAGAAATCATCCAAAGGATGGCATCGAAATCCTTCACTTGTTCTTTTATCATCTGCATTTGACTTAGTTCTAAGTGCCTTTGATTGCGGAGAATAAAAGTATATTCTTGAATGAATTAAGAGTTTCTTCAAGATTATCACTTAGAGTATGAGAAAAGGAAGCCATTTTTGATAAGTAGTTAAGAGATGCCAATGTTATAAATCCTATTCCAAATTATAATAGGCCTATTGTTGATGTTAGCATTTAAGATGTTAACAGGCCACCAAAGGAGAAACGTGGTGCTAGTAGACCGTCAATAAAGCGTAAAGGAGGATTTTCATATTTTCAAAACAAGCAAAACAGATATGGTGAGTGCAAGCAGTTTGGTCATAATAAACGAAATTTTCAAGCTTCGAAGAGGATATAATTTGATTTTACATTTTGAATTTTTTCGATTAATAAATGGATGTGTGACTTGTTTTGGTGGATTATTGTAAATGAACCTTTTATTTATTAATTTGTATTCAATATAGCATATTATCGAATTGATTTTAATTTCAAGTATTTAGTCTAAGTGATAGTATCGGTTATATGTTTTACAGTATCATTTCTGGTGTTTGTTTTTACAAGTTTTGGTACCAGCGTCAGTTTTTATAGTATTAGTTTTTACAGTACCATTTCTTATAAGTTTTTACAAGTATCAGTTTTTATAAGTTTTGGTATCAGTTTTTACAATATTAGTTAGCTTGGTTGGAGAAAATGCTTGTTTGATTGGATATAAACGACTTTAGTATCAGTTTTGGTTTGTTTTCAGTATCAGTTTTGTGTATTATAATACGTGCTAGAATTGGCACCAGTACTAATAAATAATTAGAACGATATATAGTGTTAGCAAAAACTAATATCAGCACTAATTGTTGTTTCATAAAGTATGTTGAGTGTCAGTTTTAGCAAAACCGATATTATTAGTTATAATCTTAGTTGCTGTTTTGTATTGAAATATGATATGAAATTTGATAATATCATTATACAACTGATAGCATCATAAAAATTATTGTATTATGTGGGATCCGTAGCTGCATGATAGAACTTACACTATACAGTCTTGTTATAATATAAACAATAGGAAAAAAAGAACACCAACCACAACATATCATTCCAGGAGATCGGTATTGTTTTTAAAAGTAAGAACAATTTTGTTTTAAGGAACATCATTACTTCATAAGTATCAAATTGCAACAGAACATCGTTACTTCACAAGTACAAATTTCAACAGAATTACATTACTTTACAAGTACCAAATTTAATTGTGAAACAACATAATATGAATTCAGTTCTTTCCTTTTCTTTATTCTTCTAAGCTTGACATGTATTTAGACAGACTCCAGGAATGTTCATCATCTACCAATATTGCATGTACAATCTTTGCTCTTGTGGATAATATTTCCTTCTTTTCAAGTTTTATTGGTATTCTTCTTTTGTTCAGTGAAATGATGAATATCATTACAAATATTCCACAGTTAAGCCTGTTGAAACCAAAATGTAATGTTAGTATCAGTTTGCATAAGTTGTATTATCGGGTTTACAATTAATACAAAACATTGAATTTCAGAGGCAATGGTACAAGCATATATTATGCTTTGAATTAAAATATTTAACAGTTTTACTAGCACACTTAGTATCAATTTGTGTATGAATTTATGTGTTTTTAGTTATTACTTTAAGATATATTTGCTAAATATTTCGTTTTATTTTTTATTATGTAGTTATCAGTTTTGTTTTTATAGGTGTCAGTTTTGTTTTTGTAGGTATCAGCTTCTTTTATGTAGGTATCAGTTTTTTTCTATAGGTATCAGATTATTTTATGTAGGTATAAATCTTCTTTCTCTAATAACTATTTATTTCTGAACTAAATTTTTATGGAATTGAGAGATAATATTTTTCAATATTTCATAATGAATCAAATTCGATTAAATATAAAAGGCATACAATGATGTATAGAAGTAGGAATGAAATATTATAATGCAAAAACACAAATAGATTATGATTAGAAGTTTCAATTGTATTGTTCATTTTGTTGTCAGTAGATATCATTTTAACCAAAAAAACTTACGTGTCTTCTTCTTGCTGTGCACACTTTATTTGATGCATATCATCTGGTTTCACCTTCATGTCTATTATGTTATTGTTTTTCCTGATTTCTTTTAGCATTTCTTCTATTTTTTGTCCCTAATAAAGACAAAATGTTAAAAAATTAGGCCATATTCACCTTTTTTATCTGTAATAAGTAATTTTTTTAAAAGAAAAGGAAATATCATAACAATTTTATAGCTTCTTTTAAACTGGAATTGTTTCTTTCATTTGATCTTCTAGGGTGGTTGAATCAACATGGCTCCATTGCATTGTTGGGTATGTTAAAGTCACTAATGTCCAGTGGTTTTCACAATGCAAAGGAAAATATGTACTTTCAGCAAATCTGTCTTGTACAATGGATTCTAGCATAGGGAGGACCAGACTTTTTTTCACACCCATTATATCACAAACAATTCCTTTCTATTTAATAAGAAAATAAGCTATGATTTAATAAATGAAGCAATTATTATTTACTTGGATATTAAAGTTTTATTTACTGTCATTGTAGTTGTGAAAGCATAATTGTGTTCTTCCAGTCCACATCTTGAAATATCAATCTATAATCTGTATTAAAATAAGGAAAGTAAAAGTTTTTTATTGGTGAAGCAATATTAAGTAGTAAGTAGTATCACTAATATTAATAGTGGTTGTGTATGTCGATAAGTACAAAAATAATAATGCATCAAGTCGAATTAAGCATGCTGTGGATTTAGGTATCATTTTTGCTTTTATTTTGGTATCAGTTTTGATGTAAAGAAGAAAAAAAAATTAAGTACTTGCCCATCTGTCTCGTTTCCTTCTAATACACGTTTTAGTGCTTTTTTTGTTATAACACAACCTCCTCTGATTGTGTCGTTATCTTTCCATGCCACTACATTATTTTAACAAAAACAATTTGTATATGTTAGGTAAACTTAATTTCCTATTTAATATTGATATACATATTTGCACACTTACTTTTGTGATGACATCGTCAATGAAAAGAAAGCACGTTTTGTTGCTCAACATTGAGATAGATCAAACATTTGCAATGTGCAAGGCCTTTCTCTGAAAGTGTTGGGTCTATCATTGCAAGTGGCTTTGGGCAGTTGTCTTGTGCAATTTTGTTTTCAACATCTTCATTTTTTTGGGTTTTGGTTTATTTGCAACTTTTTTTTATTTCATCCCATATTCAAAGCTGTCACATTGTTTTTTTCACTCTTTTTCTTACCTTCAATCTTTGAATATAAGAAGTCGTGCTTTTTTGTGTTGCTTTGATTTTTTTTTGCCACCTAATTTTGCCACTATTTGTTTCTCTTTTCTACCAGCTGGTTGCACAGGTTTTTCTGCATCTTTTTTTTCTTCAGTTTTTTCACTTTCACACTCTTGTGTGTCGTAAAGTTGGAAAGATGGAGGGGTAAAGTCAAGCACTGAAACGTTGTACGGTACATTTTCGTTTTTTACATTTATATCCTCTTCAAGATGTTGAGTATCTTCTGTTTTGTCTTTATGCATTTGACTTTCTTTTTCCAACTCTTCTTTTTTATGCACTTCAGTTGAAGTATGTTTTTTTCTTCATGCTCATATTGTATTTCTTCATTTTTCATTTTTTTAATCCAATTCACTTTCTATTTCAACGGGCATGTGTTTCTCCATTTCTTCTGTTTTATTTACTGATTTCTGTACACTCTCTTCAGTTTTCGTTTCTTTATCTTCTTCCTGTTTCCATTTCTGCAAAGTATCCGCATTTAGTTTAGTTTGTAAATTGTCGCTTTGTACATTGAAACTTTCATTTTTCTTTTCTCTATTTTCTTCACTGTCATTCAAATCAGCTTCAAACTTCTTGGTGTTTTCTTCAGCCTGCGATCTTTTCTCTTCATTTTCTTTCAACTTCAACTTAATTTCTCTCAACTATTCTTTCAAACTCAAAACTTCTTGCTCTACTTTAATTTTTTTTACACTTCCAATTCTTTTTTGTTTTCTTTGTTTCTTCTTCTAAATCTTTTATATGCATTTGGAAGATCCCAACGCTTATGTCTTCCTCAAACGAATGTGCACTTTCTTTGGTTTCTTCAAACTTTCTTTTTTTCCATGCTTTTCTTTTTGAATTTTGGGCAAATTTTGTTCTACATTTACTATTTGAAGTAGACATTCTTCATATGGGCTGAGATTTGTAATTTCTTTCACCTATAAAATTGGTATTGGAAAATTTGTTTTAGTTTTAAGCTATGATTTCAATTTACAATGACAATTAAATTTTTATTGTAACGAAAAGAGGAAATACTATGCGATAAAACAAATAGCTAATGTCTTAATTTCTGATACTATTAATATCAGCTTCAATCCGGTAAAAATATGGTATCGGTTTTTGAATTCTAATATCAGTTTCTTATAATATTAGTATAGTTTCAAGGATGTAAAACTATGGTATCAATTATTGCATTGTAGTATCAGTTTATTATGCTTGTAGTATCAGTTTCAATCATGAAATTACATGGTATCAGTTTTTGCATTCTAGTATCAGTTTTTGATACTTCTAAAATTAGTTTCAAGCATGTAATCATATGGTATTAGTTTTTACTTTCTAGTATCAGTTTCTGATACTATTAGTATCAGTTCCAAGCAAATAAACATATGGTATCAGTTTTTGCATTCTAATTTCTGTTTCTTATATTATTATTATGTAATGATATGGTATCAGTTTTTGCTCACTATAGTATTAGTTTTATGTTATAGAAGAAAGGGTATATAACTAAATTTTATTCTACATAAAAGTTAAAGCAAATTGATTAACAAAAATTAAATGGAATTTTAACTTACATCTCCCTCTTTCACATTATCAAAAATTTCTTGATTGCCTTTTCTTTTAGTTTCCTTAAGTCCCACTTTGCAAATCTGGGTAAAGCTACAATATAATGTTGCCTTTGTTGAATAAGGTGCAATTCTTACAAACGCAATACTGTTAACATAAATAGAATTGATTAAATATGTTTGTTTAAAAAAAATCAAATAATAATTTTAATTAATTTATCTTACCAATGGCATTATGCAGCATCTCGACATGTTTCTTGGCTTATGGATGAACTTGTTGACAAATTTACTGAAATTCTTTTCAGCCGTTAGTGGCCAAGAAACCAATTGCATTGTCTCTACATTAATTAAGTATGGTAGAATTTTCTCATCTTAACTTTTGTTGGTTGTTTGGGAAGAAGGATGTTAATAGTATTTCGATTACTATTAACAGTGGCAAGTCTTCTTCGTACTCCTTTTTATTCTTTGTCACTTCTTACTTTATTCTTTTTTCCACAACATTCCTTGTTATGTAAGTGCAATTGCCAAAGTTTCTCTTTGCAAATTCTCTGCACTGCATTGGAATTGTTCTGTTTATCATTTTCTGAGTTGGCTCAATGTTAATTCCTTTTAATGGTAGGCCAAAAATCGAACTTATATTTGTTGCTGTAATTTTCATTCTTTCTGTCGCAAATAAGAATGCATCTTCCTCAACTGAGTAGCATTGGTATAAAGCATTTGAATTGTGTTGATGCTTTTTATACTCTTTCATTAGAATTTTCTCTTCATAAAAAACTCTAAAGAAATTGCAGAAAGGAGTGCTCTTCAATATGCCCATCTTCTTTTTGGATAGAGCATTTTTTGTTTTATCATTTTCACCATTTTGAATACTTCTTGCAATCCACATCTATAAGCAGTTTCATGTTTTTTATCTTCGAATTTTGAAACTTTCTGCTGTTCTACTTGTGATCTGCTTTTAATGCATTTTGGACGTGGATTAACAAAATCATCATCATCCTATTATGTCAAAATAAAGACAATAAGTAATTTGTGAAACGAATTATGTTGAAATGTAACAATAAGTTGGATATTGGCTGCAGTGAAATATCTTTAGTCAAATATGTAACGATTTCAAGTTTGCAGTAACTAAGTATTAGTTTGTACTAAATAGGTATCAGTTTTCTGTGAGTAGGTATCTTTTTTTTAAGTAGGTATCAGTTTTTTGTAAGTAGGTATTAGTTTTTTGTAAGTAGGTATGAGTTTGTTTTAAGTATCAAATTTCAACTAAATGATACTGACTATTATTTTACCAAACGATTTACACTAAACGATACTGACTATTATCTGTTGTAAGTAGGTATTAGTTTGTTGTATTATTGGTCTTTTCTTTTACCAAATGATTTACATGTACTATTTTTTCAATATTTATCATGTTATAAAGTGATAATTTTTCTAATTTTACTGAATTGAGTTGTTTTTCTTCTGATTCTTCATCGACAACTTTTTTGCCTTCTTCTTTCTGAGATTTTTCTTGTTTAACATTTTAGATAATATTAGAATACATTTAACAACATGAAATTGTTGGTATTAGTTTCATAATTTTGCAATTTCAGTTACCTCAGTTTCTATTTGTATTTTCTTTTGAATTGTTTTTTCATTTCTTCTTTTTGTTCTTTGTTTTCTTTTTTTGCATATTTTCTTCAACTGTTTTCTCTGTAACTATTTGTTGTTGCATGTTCTGTTCTTTGATCTGTGCGAAAAAATTCACTATTACTATAATAAAACTATACTAAATTTTTTGATGTTATAGTATCAGTTACCTTCCATGGTATACTTTCTCTTGTTTCTGGTTTGCTTTCAATTACCGTATTTTTTTATGTCTTCTTTTTGTTCTTTTTTCTCTGTTTTGCTTTTCCTCTTCTACTGATATAGGTTTTTTTAGTTTTAACTTGTTGTTTTTCCCTTTACTGTCTTTACTATCATTTCCACTAGAGGTAGGTTTCCCTCTTGTATCATTGCGTTTTCTTTTTCAATATCTACTGTTGGAAGTATTGGATGTTTTGATTTTCACTTTGGTGCTCCACCTTCGATATATCTAGTATCTCTTCGACTATCGACTGTTGTGCTTGTTGTTCGTCAATTGTCGACTGTTGCAGTTGTGTTGGAGATGTAGATTTGTTTCTAGTTTGCGTTGCCATTTTTTTCGAGCAAAATTTCGTTAAATTCTGAGTGAAAGCAAGGAGGAGGAGACAAACAAAATTCTTTGTTTTGTTTTAAGTTGTATCTGGGCTTTGTCCTTACAGTAAAAACTTTTTGCGCGGCCTTGTGAGTAATTATTTACTTTAATTTGTCCTTTATTTTTTTTCCTTTTTCTATATAGGAGTGAACTATGATTTATAGTTTGAAAAACCATCGACTTGAAGATAAAATCGAGGTAGGATCAATAGACATGTCATTAGCATATTCAAGTTAGTACAGAGTGCTAGTTTACAGATACTGTAAGAATTATATAATTCTAGCAGTAATTTTGAGGGCAACAGTAGACACTAACAGATTAATGGTCGAAGCCAGGTATATCTATATGTTATTTACTTTTTTCATTGACATTTCTTCATTATATATCTGTTTATATGTGAATTATTTTTAAAACTCCATTCATTTCCTCTTATAAGGTATATTGCACGATCCTAACAAATGGTATCAAAGTGAGTTCCAAAAAAAATGATATTATGTCTCACCCTACTTGAAGATTTAGCAATAGTTAGTCCATCGCCACCCCACCTACTTATAATGGAACAGATTTTTCAAATTAGAAATCAAAAATGAAATTTTATTTAAAATCTGTTAATTTTGAATTATGGGATATCATGGAAAACGATGTGACATGGTAGATATGAATAATATTTTGCTTAATATTAATGTTATGAATATTTTTTACTTTGTACCCGATCATCTGAATTTAACCATATCTCTCATTGTATAACTACATAAGAAATATGAAACACTCTCGATGTAGAATATAGTGAAAAAGTCAACTGTGATGAAGAAGTCTCCAAAATCGACTCAATAGAAGAATTTCGTTTAACTGGATTCACAAAAGACGATTCAGACGATAGTATGAAGATGTTGATGAGGAGGACTCAAAGACTGATGAGATAAGTGAATTTCGTTTAAATATTTAGTTTTCTTCCGTCATAAATTAACGAAAACCGTTGATGATCTAGAACTGAAAAGTAACAAGTTGAAAAGAGAAAATTATAAACTGCATCAGATAAATGATAAATTGGAAAAGGAGCTTGAAAGCATTAAGAAAATTAAAAATTTCACAATAATGTTCAAGCTACGAAAAGGAATTTATTCGCTTTTCAAAATTTTGAAAATGAAATTCTAATTTTGAAGGAAAACAAAAATGAGTTGATTTGCAAAAGAAACATTTCACAAAAAAGATGAATTTTTTTAAGATGTCCAACAATTCCAAATGTAAAAATTGTGAAACATCTTAAAAAGAAATTTTTGAGAACACGATATGATTCTTGATGACCTAAAATAGGAGATTAAAAATATTAAAAAGATCAAAAAATTTGAATGTGATAGATGTGCAAATTTTGAAAAGGAATTAAATGGCATCAAAGGAAAATAATGAAAACGAAAATGTTATTTTGAAAAATAACAAAATTTAGATTATTCGAACAAATCATGAACTGGAAAAACTTATTGCAAGAACCAAGGATTTTGAAAAACCATGAAAAACACCAACTTTTTAGTAGTGAGATGCCTGAAATTAAGACCAAAATTAAAAGCTCGAAAATGAAAATATGGTTTTAAAAAGAAATGATTTTGAAAAGAGAGAAATTTTTATTAGTTGTTGTTTAATGCTAATAAATGAGAATAATCTTTTACAATCCAAAGTTAGTGAACTCGAGTTGACTATCCAAAAAAATTCCTCCGGAGAAAAATCATTAATATATTATTAGGAAATCTACTCTTTGCAAATATTAGAAAACGACTTGGATTTGAAAAAGTGCCAGTTTATAAACAAATGACTAGCAACACTGCTAGGGAGAGATGTGTGTTTTCCAAATGTGATGTGTGGCAATATTGGATATAGTTATAATAATTGTCGAAATAGGAACATAAGTAAACGTGTTAAACAAATTTGGGTTCCTAAATGTATAGTTGTTAATATAAACAGTTTGCAATATAAACAAATTTGGATATCAAAGGTTTCAAATGTAAACAATATATCTTTTTCTAGGCTAGACACTTATTCTAACTTGCAGGTACAAAGACAGACCAAGGAACAACTAAGATATATTATGATTTTGAGCTGTTTCATATATTTGATGAGCGATAATTGCAATTTTCCTTGGCTAAAAAACAAAGTAGAAATTCATGCATTTTTAATAACAGTGGTTACACAAATTCAACTTCAGACTTAAGCGAATGTATGATATCTAAAACATACTTTCTGATTTTCTATCCTTGTTTTGAGTTCTGATTTTCTGACAGTGGTGTAGTAAAACTATCATATCTTAAGCTGTGAAACTCCGATTTGCACAATTTAATATATCCAGAAAGTAGATATAAAACCTTAAAACTTTTTTGTTTTGAGTGCTCTATTTTTTTAACCTTAAACAACTTTAAAATTGAAAATAATTTGGTATGGTGTTCGAAACATCTTGCAAAATTTAATAACACAACTGTAATATTTTAACCATAACTCTTACTCTAATATTCCAATTTATAAATTATACATGTTTTGAAAATCATACATAAAATGTTACGATTTTGTTCTTTAAGCTTTAGCTAATTCATTTCAGAAATTCTTGATAAAATGCATTCATATCGGTTCTATGGTTAATTACCATTCAAGAATAATTTTAACGAAGATGTAGTAAATCGACTATAACTTGAACACGGTTACTCTGATTTTCGAAATCCTTATGGTTTTGAAAGTCACAGATACAACTCTATAACTTTACTGCTTTGATTTTTCATTGATTCATTTAACAAAATTTTGAAAATGCAAACCACGTCAGCACATTACTTGAAAGGCATTTCTGAGTTATTCGAATGAGTTATAGTATTTTAGACATTAGTTTTGATACATTTGTCATTTTAACTTGAAACCAATTTTGTCGATTAGCAACTTTGAATATTTAAAACTTTCATGTTTTGTGATAAATCAAATTATGAACATAAGATTTTCTATTAATGGTTTCAAAACAGATTGACATTTCAAAATAACGACGGTCGACATTTCATATGGTCGTGATTGCTTTTATGATACCATGCTTTTTACCATGTATGATGACTAACAAATCATATGTTTGAGAATTTTTTGTTGTGCGTGCTTTTGCTTGACATGGATGACGGTGATGGAAAATTTGAATGTCGAATCAAATTCAATTGATATTGTGGAGTATGTAATGCCCTTTATTGACGATGCTTGATTTTTATGCTTAATACCGATGATAAGAGTTCAAGAGGCCAAACGTAAAACCATTATCTGAGATGCCATTGTTCGCTACCACCAACACGTCGAGTGTAACATGTGCTACATTGTTCGTCACCATAAGCAACCTAGATAACAAGTGCTATCTGAGGTATCATTGTGCGCCACTATAGGCAGCCCAGATTACAAGTGGTATCATGAACCTTTTTCTTTCCTATTTGATACATCTGGTATGACTATTAACCTTTGTGATTTTTCTAGTCTGATATATTTTGATATCTCATATGTCTCACGGATTCATTGGTACTTCACACTTTTATTTCATGCACATGTGAAGAGCTTGAGCCTTTTGCTTTTGTATTATTTTATTTTAAAAAAACCAAAAACATATTTTGGTTTTTCCATCTTAAAATTATTGTTTTCAAACTAATAATATGTTTTTTCCTTTTTGAGAGTTTTTTGTTTTACTCTCCATATTTTTTAGTGATGTGAATATTTTGTAATGAGACACTTTGGCTAAATCTTTGATACAAATTTTCGATGAAAAATATTTTGTGCTAAAAGAATTTTTACTAGATAATTCTTTGACTTGAAAAATCTGATATGGAACTTTATGCGATGGGTTTTTTTAATGCTTGAAATGATTTTCGAAATAAAGTTTGTGAAAAGAAAAATTTGAAAGTTTGAAATGAAACTTCTTGAGATGAGTAATAATATTCTATACTTGACATGATATTTGAAAACGATGCTGCAAAATGAAGATTTTTGAACTTTGCGATGAATTTCTTGAGATGAGTTTATGATATTCAAAACTTGAGATGATTGTTGAAGATAGATTTTTTGAGCTCTGTGATGAAATCTCTTGAGATGATACTTTGATTTTTTTTTGATATATGTATACCCTTAAACCATGTGCTCTGCTTTACATAAATAGCTCTAAAACCAAGTTCAAGGATAGAATATACAATTGAAAATAATATTTGATATATTTACACCGAAATTATTTTTGAAATCATATCACGATCGATTGAAGTTTCTTATGTGATTTTCAAAAGTAATTAAATTGGTTACATAGATGATTCAGGATATTGCATTTTGTACTTGATTAAACATTGACATTATGATATTTTTGATAATCAAACATACGTTGTAGTTTCTATTTTCGATTATTGTACAATCCACGTTATCTCCGAGTCTACCATTTGATATTCATATTCCATCAACTCGTATTTTTCAGTTTTATGCTATCGTTAGCTAACTTGAAATACCAAAAAAAATTGTTAAGAGCTTCTGAAAATTAATAAAAATGACATGTGTGATATTACAAACCCTTAAGCCCCTCTAACATGCCTATAAACTAGTTGTGTCGGTATTCGTCAAGTATCGTCAATTCTCATCTTGGGGACTTCATGATAATTCATGGATGAAATGTTTCTGACTTCATTTACGATGAATTAGATATAAGTTATTCTAGCTTAAATAATATATTCGGTCACATCCATTCTCATTAAGAGATCTCGTGGCAATGCATGGATGGAAGTGACTCGATTTTATAATGAATTAAAATTAGCTACCTGTTCACGTAATATCCTATGGGTTATGTCATTTGAAACCCACTATATATAACTACACCTATTTTGTCACCCTCTTTCCTGCCATAAGATGCGTTTTTGATCAATGTAGCTACAACGATTTATGGTTGATTTTCATTAAATATTTGATGACAAATTTTGATCGAGGTTCACCATGCACTATCCTTTTCTAACTATGTTAATTTGGTATTTATATTTATGATAAAAACCAACGGAGGAGAGAGCGGTTAAGATTGTTAATCCTCGGTTTTAATGACATCAATGGAATATAATAGAAATATTTTTATGTAGGAAAATTATAGGAATTACAACACGAAAACCAAAAAAAAATGCAACAAAAATATATATGAAGTGAGGAACAAAGCTTCTAAAAGATCATCAGAAGATTTAGCATCAGAGTTCCACTCGAAAAAGACTCACAAGCTTGAAAGAAGAGTATGTATTTATCGAGTCTCGTTTAGAAATGTACCAACTTTTGATGTCTATACCATTCTAAACTCTATTTTTTTTAAAATAAAATAATTTATAATAATTTTTGTAAAGGTGTTTAAAAAATAAAAATTTTAAATTTTATTTTATTTTGAAGGGTGCACCAAATAATCAGTTAACCGATTAACACGGAATCGATCAACCAATTATGAGTGGTTCGATGATTGCTTAATTTTTCACCACACCTCTTTGTCAAATAGTAGCAACACTCCATCATCTCCAATCCGTTGCCCTTCCACCAAAGCTTGATGGCTTCTAACTTTTCACCAAGCATTTTGTCTCTACTCCTGCATCCTTTCCTCACTATAAATAATGTCATGACCCATGTGGCAAGATTAACTCTATAATTTCTAACTTGTACTCCGACATTTACGCTTACTGGCTTCCTGTTAAAAACCACTTCAATCAATCTGATCTTTAAATTCCAAAATACTACTTTGATCGTTGACTTATCATTCGACTCGAGCATCACTTCTTTTCTTAACAGACGTGGGTTGTAGGTTGTACTGAAAGAGAAGATTTTTTGTATATTGTAGATACAAGAAGAAGTCTGCTATATTTTTCGTTGAAATATTGTTGAAGTCCTGTTTAGGAAGAATAAGCGGAGTCAGTGTAAACCTATTCCTCTAGGTTAAGAAAGAGTTTTATGTTTGAGTGGAAAACTAAAAAAGGAATCTATGACTGGAAGTAGGATGGGATCCGAATCTGTATAGAAATCCTGGGGATTGCATTTGTTTTGCCTATTTGATTACTACTAGCTTCTATATTATAAATCTCTTACATTGCATAATCTCTTTTTAGTTACTTTCATTTGGTATCAGAGCAAGGTTTTTCAAAAATAATAACATCATTTTTGAAAAATAACATGGCATCAAGTTTCACTATTTCTCAAGAAGGTCGATCAACCACACACCTTCTCTTTTCATGGGCGCTAACTATGCATTGTGGTCCATTAGAGTGATAATTTATGTATGTGTGTGTGCATAAGATGATAGCTATGCTATCTCGAACTTGACTCAAACTGAGTATGAAGCACCAACTACTGATTTTAGTACATGGACTACACGACAAGTTACGCCGGTTGAAAATAATTCTAAAGCAATGAATATTTTATTTTCTGTATTATATAAAAATGAATTTAGTAGAGTTATTATATGTAAGTCTAAATATGAAATATGGAAAAAATTGCAATTACACATGAATGTACGAACAAAGTTAAACAAAACAAGATTTCCATATTAAAAATCAATTACAATTCTTTAAGATTAAGGACAATGCGTCAATTTTTCAAATATGCATTCACGTTACAAAATATTACACATTCACTCAAAGAATTAGAAGAAACCATACCTAAATTTGATATTGTTTCAAAAATTCAAACTCTTTAACAAATGAGTGGAAAAGGAAAGTGTTAGCTGTTGAAGAAGTGAATGACCGTTCCTAACTCAAAGTTAAAGAGTTAATCGGTAATCTCATGTCCTATGAAGTGAATTTGAAGGTTAGTAATCAACATAAAAAAGAAAGGAAATGAACTGCATTTCAAGCTGAAGATGATCTAGATATTGGTCATAATGATTTGACCTACCATACAAGAGGTTTAAAAAGGTAATTAAAATTCAAGATGGCGTTAAGCAACTATATAAATAACAACTCATCAACTTTGAAGTGCTTTAAATGTGATAAGATGGAACATATAAAAAGGACCGCCTAAGGTTGAATAATGAAAATAATTCTAAAAGGCAACAAGAGGAAAAAAACGAAGAAAAAGGTGTTCCAAGTAACCTGGGATAATTATAATCCTCCTTATCTTTTGATGATGGTGATTATAAGGAGGCATATCCTTGTTTTATGGCTTTAGAAGAAGAGGTAGGACAAAATTATAATTTTGTGGAATTACTTCAAACAAATATAGGTTTATTTGAGGATAAAAAGAATGGAAAAAGATTATTAAACAAATTTAGTATTAAATTATATATTGCTAATCTAGAAATTAGTATGTTAAAAGATGAGAAACTGATTCTCGAAGAAGAATTACTTAAGTCCTAAAATTCCAACGAGTGTTTGACGTCTAAATTCCATGCATTTGAAAAAAAAGCTCAAAATTTGTAAGGATGAAAACATAAAATTTCAAAGAAAAATTATGAATTAAAATCATCTCTTGACATTTCTAATGGAGAAATTAGCCCATTAGAATTTAAAACCGACAATTTATGACAAAATATTTCTAAATTTAATAAAGGTAAAAATGATTTTAAAATTTTAAATAATATTTCAAAACTCTATTTTAATAAAATGGTCTTGGTTTTGAAAATTTAAAGAAATCTAAAAATAATTTTGGAAACAAAAATTCTAAATTTAGTAAGCCAAGTCCACAAAAATATGCTTCCTATATACAAAATTTAGAAAATTTTAAAAAATTAATAGTAAAAAAATTTAGAAAAAATCCCAAAATAATTATTATTTGGGTTCCAAAATCAAATAATATTTTGATAAGAAATATATATATATATATATATATATTAGTTCATTTCTTATGTGCATTTTAATTCAAATTTTGTTTTTAAGCGTTCACCAAACCCAACTGGGTATGGTTACCCAATACCTAACCCCCGGACCCTAATGTAGGAAGTAGGCACTAGAACATATTTCTTAATTTTGCATCTATGACACATATTGAGGCGGAAGTGGATTCTGAATATACTGCTGCATATAACTGGAGAAAAGTTAATGAAATTTTGTACTATTATCTTTAAGTTCGAATATGGTTTTATGACAAAAAATAATATTTTCGACAAATTATTACTCACTTTGACAAAAATTTGGAAGTGATACGTATTTATATGGGTTTTTGAGAAAAAATTGTATTTTTTAGATTATTTTATACCCATAAGTACTTGTCAAAAAAATATATAAATTTAGAGAATTATATTGGTAGGTACAAGTGATATAAAAAGATTATTTTTATGTCTTAAAATATGCCTAATAAATGTTTTGATAAGTGAATGTTTTTTATATATGGTTTTTTAACATTCACATTCAATTGAAAATATGTTTACACTTTAAATTTTTTTATGAAGAATAAGCATTCATATCTATATATTCCCTAAGTTTTATTTCTTTTTATTGATGGTAAAGGTAAAGAAAATTAGTGGAAAAAACAAGTATATTTAATGAAGTATATAGAAAGATAAAAGTGGAAATCAGCCACAAGGGCCTCTTTAGCATGTGCAATTAGTTTCTAGGACACACAACTGAAATAATTACTTTTAAGGAAAAAATGAAAAATAATTAGTTTCTAAGGCCTAAAACCCTATGAAATTATGTCCTTGAAAGTAATTGGACTGTTGACTTTGTCCTTAAAAGTAATTATTTTGCTGACTTTGGCCTTAAAATTAATTCCTATGGATGTGTGTCCTAGAAACTAATTGGACTGTCCTTCTAGTGAAATGCCCCAAGATAAAAAGTATATATTAAAGGAGAGTATTTATTTAGGGGAGCTGTTACATTAGCTATAAGTAATTGTCATTATCAAAATTGGGGAGAATTTAATCCTCAGTTTTGATCACATCAATGAAATATAATAGAAATATTTCTGTGCAGGAAAATTATAATTACATCATGAAAACCAACAAAATGCAATGAAAATATATATGGAGTGAAGAACAAAACTTCTAAGACATCATCAGAAGAACTCGAAAAAGACTTGGAAGCTTGAAAGAAGAGTATGTATTTAGTAAGTCTCATTTAGAAATGTTAAAACCCACTTTTGATGTCCATTCCATTCTAAACTCTATTTTTTAACTCAAAATAGTCTCTACTATTTTATAATAATTTTTATAAAGGAGTTTAAAAATGAAAAATATGAATTTTGTTTTATTTTGAAGGGTGTATTGAATAATTGTTCAACCGACTACTCATGATCGGTTGATCGATTAACACGTAATCAGTCAACCTATTATAAGCATATCGGTTCACTAGGTACTCAAATTTTCATCGCACCCCATAGTCAAATAGTTTCCATCTTCTCCGACCTATTGTTGTTCCACTAAAGCTTCATAACTTCTAACCTTTCCACAAGCACCGTGTCTCTACTCCTACGTCCTTTCCTCACTATAAAAAACATCACGACCCATGTGGTAAGGTTAACTCTATAATTTTTAACTTCTACTCTGGCTAATTTACTTGCCGGCTTGCTATTAAAAACCATTTCGATTAATCTGATCTTTAAATTCCAAAATATTACTTTGATCGTTAACCTATTATTCCACTTGAGAATTCATTTCTTTTCTCATTAAACGTGGGTTACATGTTGTTGTATTGAAGGAGGAGACTATATGTATATTGTAGATATAAGAATAAGCCTATTATATTTTCTATTGAAGTACTGTTGAAGTCCTATTTAGGGAGATCAGGAAGAGTCGATGAAAATATATTCCTTTGAGTCAAGAGAGGGTTTTATGTTAGAATGAGTGTACAGAAAGGGGCTTTGGGACTGGATGGAGGACAGGGTCCAAACTAGTATAAAAATCTTGGTTTGCATTTATTTTTCTTATTTGAGTATTGTTAATTGCTATATTATACATATGTCACATTGTGTAAATATCTAGCTAGTTATTTCCAAAGATTTGGTGATATTGTTAACTTATGAAGCCTTAATATGTACAAGAACATATGCAACATATGTACGAGAGTATATCACTAAGGGAAGCATGTAATATATATTGGAACATTGTGCAATGATTTTGATTTTATGATATCGAGTACATATTCAACACACGTTACACTTATCAAAACTTAACTTATTGTTATTATCATCAAAAGGTGGAAATTGCGAAGTATATACCTTGTTTGATGATAATAAATATATTTTTATATTTAATTTTTTTCTTTAGAGCGTGTAATAGTTAAAAAATACCAAAGCACAATTTTTTTCATTTAACTTAATATCAATTATTTTTCAATCAATGCATCATATACTAAACAAATCTATTTTCTTTATTCGTAAAAGTTATATATATATATATATATATATATATGTCCATGTATGTGTGTGTTTATTGTTATAAAATAATATTATGAGATATTGTAATTAATTTTAGTTTGATATTAACAAATATATATTGTATTTAATGCATTTGTTTAGTGTTATGTATTTACATGAAAAAATGTATATGTTAGTAATAAATTTGCTAACCTCGAAAGTGCTTGGAAATTAGGTTGCTAAATATGAAGCCTTATCGAGGCTTAAAGAAGTGATTGAGTCAATAAGAACCTTCATAGTATCTCTTGATGTTATGGTCATAGTCAAAGTCGTATGGGTAGTTTGAAGTAGTATATGTAAGATTTGATTATGTTCGAAGTCATTTAGTCAAAGTAGATTATGCTATGCCGATTACGAAGTCACAACAATTCAAACATGCAATATGGAAAGTAACATGTATGCTCAATTCACAAGTTCGAATCGATTACACATATGTTATGCTATGTCCTTGTTTAATATTCAAGATCCTATGTGTACAATATTCTTGACTTACAATATGCTCTAAAATCCCCAAATCGATTTCGGGTTTAAAATGTAAGTAATGAGAGAAGAGAAAATTTCCTCTCCAAATGGCACCCCTTGGGTCATATTTATAGACGTGGGCGGCCACCACTTTGCCTCCATGTCTTTGACTAGGACCGATTTCGACAATGCTTAGTAGTGACCTCTGCGCTAGCATGCTTTGGGCGGTGTTTACCTCGGTAGAACTTATCTTTGACTGTGTAAGGTTGGGTTTGGTCTTCGTATCTGGATTTCACATGAAAGCGGCGGCATTGTCTCATACTTGATGTCTTTGACGTTGTCGTCAATTGGTACCGATATAGGGTGGTATCCTCCAATTGTTGAGATATGTGAAGCTGCCTTAAGGTCTTCGTGATGGTTGGTAATGGGCTCATTACAGTGCTTTGGGGTCTTCATCACACTTCAATATTGGTCTCAGCAACAACAACTTTGATGTCCTTCATGGATATCGATGACGTTCATCATCGGCACCGCTGGTGTAGACTTATGCAATGTCTTCGTAGTACTTGCAAGGTGCAAGATGGGCTTGGCTTCACTTTAGTGGAACATGCTGTGATCACTTCAGCACCTTCTAATATCTTGCAAGGTGAGTTATATTTGACCTCCTCACTTGTTCCATCACATGCGGCATTATGTTCACCCTATTGCAGTTGAGGCGTGACATTCTACCTCTTCGAAATCGTCTCACGAGTACATTGACGGCTCTATATCTTCGCTAATGGTCATAGCATGCGTAGTGATCAAGGAGCAATTACTATTATTGACATTTTCACCTTAATAATGCTTATTAACGGCACATCGAACTCTTTGAAGGACCTAGATTAACCCTAGAGGGGGGGGGGGGGTGAATAGGGTTATAGCAAATTTTCTCGATTTAAACGTAAAAACAAACTGCAGAAATAAATATGCTGAAAAGTAAATTACACACAAAATTTACCCAGCTTCGGCAACCCCTGCCTACTGCTGCATTCCCAGATTTCTATTAGAATTAAACAGTATCCCGCTTACAAACACTCTACTAGACTTGCAAACCTTTGCTCCCGCTCACAAACACTCTACTAGACTCGCACACCCTGCTCCGCCTATAGAGTTTCGTTTACTCGCAAACTCTGCTCCCGCCTATAGAGTTTTGCAAACTCGCACACCCTGCTCACTAAACTAATTCTAACTAGACAATCTGACACTACCTAAACCCTAGGTGGTGATTTACAAATTCTTTGACTCGAAAAGTAAAATATAAAAGACAAATTTAAAGACAACAAAATAATAAATAACCCTAAACCCTAATTTAATTAATAAACTAAAAGCCTTTTAAAAATATGACCGGCCCAAAGAAAAAAAGGAGATTTTTATTCCCTTTTCTTTTAACTCTTCGACTCGTTCCTTTTCCTGTGCTTGGCCCGTTCCTTTGCTTGTGAGAAGAATGGCGACTGCGTCGTCTTTCTGAAATTAGGGCTTCGGCTCTTTTGCTCCTTGCTTTCAAAAATTAGGGTTGTACAAATTGAAGCGTCGGTTGAATTCCTCGATCGAATAATGATTGACGTGCTTCCTTTGTTGGTCGATGCTCTCCTTTTTACCACACGGCTTCTCCTATTTGGATCGAGTTCTTCTATGATTTCGGTATGTACTTTACTTCCCTTTCGTTGCTGGTTTAATGCTTGCTTGAACTGGATGCTTTGCCGATGATGATTTGTGGGTTTTTATATATGTCGAATTCCTATATTTGCGTTCGTATAAAATTGTTTGAATTTGTCAATTTATTTTCTCTGGCCGCTTGATTATGCTTGGACGTTGAGATTTATCTCTGACTAATTCATACTTCCTTGGTTGACACGGTAAAGAACTATTCGGCTTCGAATTTGTTTCGTGGCCACCACGGCTTGTTTAATTTCTGACTTAGTTTCATTTTACTCCGGCCTTGACTTTGTTTAATATCTGACCATTGCTCTGATTTTTGCCTTGCCTTTCTTGTTGACTTCGGCATGACCACGGTTTTGATTTTGTGACCTCTGTATACTACAGCTCTAACCATCTATGTGTTTATCCCTGAGCCCCTTTGTGCATTTCTTTGATCTTTTGTTCATGCTGCAACTATGTCATTCACTGTACTTATTATAGTCACTGCGCACTTTGTAGCCTTGGTTACTGGTCGAGTTCATTTGTATTTGAACTACTCTCTGGAGTGGTTGTACACTTAGTTGAGTCTGTTTAATTCACTGGTCAGTGGTGCACTGTTATGAGTAGTTTGTAGTTGCTGTGTTGTCATTTGGGCTTGTAACCTGCACTACCTGGTCTGGTTCTCGGCCTATACTATTCATAATGCATTTTGTTGGTTTAAATTTTAGTACACATGCTTGACCTGTTGTAGTTGTTCATATTGCCACTTCTGTTTGCTTTGGTTACTTGTGCATAGTATATTGGTACATAAAAAAAATGTTGTATATATGTAAGTGATTCTGTTCTTTCACATTCCTTCGTGCCCGACCTGATGCTGCACTGTTCACTGTTGCATTCGATCATGTTGACTTCAGTTATGTTCTTGTGTGGCCTAGTCTTCATGTAGTTGTAGCATGCATGACCATGCTTGTAAGTTTAAAGTCTGTATATGGCCACTTGATCGTCTGCACCACTGATATGCAGCAGCTTGGTCATTTTGTACTTCTCATATTGTATTCTCTGTTTTAATTTGCATTGTGTCACTTGTATACTGCAGCTTGGTCTTGCCTCGGTTCTGGCCATTCCTTGTTGCCTTATTGCAGTTTGATTGTGTTGTTTACCCGTGTACATGCTTCACTATATCTTCATTCATGTTGGTTTAGTTTGTGCACTTGCTTGAGTTACTGCAGCTTGTAGTTTGGCTTTGATGTTGGTTTGAGGCTGTGTCATGTTTGAACATAGCATTCATGTGTACTTTTGATTTGCACCTGAGTTGAACCCGGCTTTTCATTTGGGTTTGACCTGTGCTCACCTGTCCCTGTAGCATTATCAAGTGTATATCGATGTGCATGGCCTGGTGGTATATACAGTGATACACTGTGTATGTCATAAGTTGTTCGTGTATGATGAATTCAAATTTAAATGATGACGAACAACCCAAATAACCGAGGCAAATTATATTTTCAAAAATCATATTTCATTTTCTGTTGCAAAAATATTTCTTTTTCAATTTTACTGCGTTGGTGAATATTTTTGCAGATTGCTCAGATGCTGGATTCAAACTGGAATGTAGTTGAAGACAAAATACGAGTGTGAGTGATATGTAGTGAGGTTATTAGTGTAAATTGAAATCGTGATGTATTCAAAATTGTATATGTATAGTGAGAGCTTGAATTTGTACTATTCAAGATTGTAATAAATATTTGTTTGAATAAAATTTCTGTTTAAATTCAAATTCTGTGTACTTTATTTAATTCAACAAATATTTATTTAATCTATGAAAAATAAAATAGTACATTAACAAATACATTTAAATGAATGTATATATGTTTGGTATCATCAAACAAAAATCATATAAGCGCCAAGCGCATATTCAACATTCTCCCCCTTTTGATGATAGCAAACATATAATTAAGATTTTGTACATGTGTTAAATGTATTTGATCAATGATATATTTTAATTGCTCCCCCTATTTAAATGCTTCCTCTCTACATGATGCCCCCCTACATATATGCATACAAATAGAAATATATAATTAAGCCTAGATGCAAATGGAAAGATTATTTGACCTTTGCTTGATTTTATTTGACAAAATCTTAACTTTTCTCTCCCCCTTTTGTTATCAGCAAAAGAATAACAGTGTTATAAAAATAGGGATGAAGTGACAGACATGAACCAAACATTTAACTCAATTGAATACAAATATCAAATTTCAATAAAACTCAAACAAAAATCATAATTACCCTTGTCGGGCGCATATTCCACTTTCAGAAGTGATGGGGATAAAATCATCAAAAATCATACAGTTCTTTTGTGGTATATTTATTTCAGGAAATTTGAATATCTACTAACCATGCATAACCGTTAGGACTTTTAAATGAGATTAGTAGTATTCACAATTTTTATTTAAAAATAATTCAAGTATCTTCTAACCATGCATGACCGTGAGGACTTTTAAATGAGATTAGAATCAACTTGTCTATTTAATCAATTAATTTTGATATGTGTTCCATACATGCATAACCGTAAGGACTTTTAAATGAGCATGGAAGTACATAATCAAAAATCCAAGTAATTCACACATGCATAACCGTAAGGACTTTTAAATGAGAGTGAATACTCTGAATATTTATTTTTATTGAAGAATATAATAAATTGAAGCACAAATAATTTCCTTTACAATAATAAATTGAAGAACGAATAATTTCCTTTGTAAACTACCACAAATTTACATACTATATATGATTTTGATGAGTGATGGTCGATTGAAAGATGATAGAAATTGAAATGATCATGAAATTTTTACCCAACAAAAAGTTTTTATAACTCTTGTTATGAAATTCTAAAGAAGTTTTTCTAAATATACTGTCTTGAGTAATGTATGACAAATATCGACACTCATCACTTTTTCAATCACTATTTATCTTTTCGATAATCAGTAGGGAGTCGGATTAGTCAAAATTTGTCATTTAAAATCAAATAAGAATGACTAATTTGAAAATATGGTCAACAATGATTTTCTCGAAGGGGTTATATGAGAAAAAATTCTGCTATTTGAAAAATTATTTCAAGTGAAAATATGCAGATATTTTCTTTGAAAAATGATGCAGCAAATGAATGTTTCAAAGATTAATCACGTTCCACTAGTAATTTTTCTATCAACTATATTACCAATGTAATATGCATCTGAATTTAAATTTCACTCGATATTCACTCGTTGGATGTCAAAGACCAGATTTGTGAAATTTCAACAAACTATCTCAGAATGAAATTTGAAATGAAGCCATGTCAACACTCAAACAAATATCATAGTGTTAATTTCAGAAACCGTAGGATAAACAGTTATATTCATGAGTAATCAACAGTCAATCAACATCATAATTATTTCAAAAGCAATTTCTTGAAGTTTCAACAATTTCTTAAAATCCTTTTTAACAGCTTTCACATGAAATTTGAAATCGTGCAAATTTACAAGCAGTGACCAAAATGTCAAAACAAATATATCTACGTGTAGCATGAGTAATCAAAGATCAATAAAATACCATCATTTGACCGAACAAATTTATATGGATTAGTTCAAAGTTGAAAATCTGATTGGTCATCATTTAAGCACAAATCAAGGTCATAAATAAGAACAAGTCAAAAGAAATCATATCAATTAAGAATAAGTCAGAATTAAAGACATCATTCATTTCATCATCACATTACTAGCTGATTTAATTCAGATTACGGTGCAGATTATCGCATTTAATATACCGTTCAAAACAAATTTACCTGTTTTACCTTTACGATAATTTTTCGTTGTTGTCCATTGTGATTCTGTCACCTTTATACTAGGCTAAGTAACTTTGCTTTGTTGCCCATTGTGTTTCTGGAATAGCCAAAATCCAGAGAACGCTGTTGTTGTTCCTTAGCCTGCCACCACACCTACACGGGAAAAGATTTATGTGACCTATTTGTTTTTATAGGTCCATGGTTGTTAGTGGCAGAAAATTTTGAAAAACAATTTTGTGGAGACCCAAAACTATTTATAATTGTTCCCTTTGGCACCCAAATTTGTTTAACTTTGAGAGATTTTATATTTGTGCCTTTTGGAACCCAAATCGGTATAGTTTTCACATGTTTGGGTCTATACCAACAATTATTGTGATTGTGTCCATATTTTCTACAAATCGTGCACATTGAATTTTCTTGATTAATCTTGTTTTCGACAATTTTAGATTGATTATATCCAAGTCCTTGTCTTACCGTATTAATAGTTTTCTTTCCTAATAACATATTCAACGATTTTTTGCTTTTTGAAAATTTATCTAAAGTCGTTGACAATTGTTGGACTTTGGTTTTAAGTGATGTGTTTTCAGTTACAAGTGAGGTGCATCGATTTATAAAATCCTTTTTCCTAGTGTCGATGGTTTCCTTAAGATTCAAGTTTTCTTTTTCAAGATTCTCAAAGTTATTCCTAAGTTTTGATAATTCTGAATCTAAAATCTTACAATTTTTACAGTCTAGGTTTTGAATATTATCAAGTTCAGTTTCTAACCTAGAATTTTCATGGGCGAGTTTCCTCCTTTCAGATTTTAGTTTTTCAATTTTTGATTCAAGACTATCAATTGTTTTAGTAAGATCTAAGCACATAAAAACAAGATCTCTATAGGAATACTCACCTGCCTCACTAGATTCCTCGGAGCTTGCTTCTGAATCTGATTTTGCCATAAGACACAAGTTAGCCTCCTCTGAGCTGCAATCCGAAACTTCCTCTCCTTCTTCATCATCCCAAGTTGCTGCAATAGCCTTCTTCTTCTTTCTCTTTCCTTTGTTGTATTTGAGAAGTGGGCATTTTTGTATGAAGTGGCCGGGTTTCTTGCAGTTAAAGCACGTCGGTTCATTATCGGAATGGTCAGAATCTTTTGGCCTATTACGACTTGTTTTCTTCTTGCGTGGCTTGAATCTAGACCATTTTCTAAGATTATTGACAGCCATTGCAAGCTCTTCAATTGGATCTTCTTCATCTTCATCGCTCTCTTCTTTGCTTTTCAAGGCAATCATCTTCTTCTTTGGTTCGGAGTTGTTGCGTTCTTCCTTTGCTTTTAGCTCAAGCTCATATGTCATCAAGTTGCCAATCAACTCCTCCATGCTTATCTTACTCAGATCTTTCGATTCTTGTATTGCCGTGACTTTTGCCTCAAAGTTCATTGGTAAAACTCGTAGCACCTTCCTCACAAGCTCTACCTCAGTGAATACTTTCCCAAGCGCTCTAGCGTTGTATACCAAGGCTGAAAAGCGTCCAAACATATCCTTTATGCTCTCGTCTTTGTCCATCACAAAGTTTTCGTATTCATTGCTGAATAGGGCTAGACGAGACTCCTTGACTTGAGAAGTTCCTTCATGTGTCACCTCCAAAGTGTGCCAAATTTCCTGTGCTGTTGTATAATGAGAAATTCTATTAAATTCATTTTTATCAAGAGCACAGATCAAAGCGTTCATTGCTTTGGCATCTGTAGTTTTTAATTTCTTATCGTTAGCATCCCACCTATCCTTAGGTTTAGGAATCTCAGTATCACCAACAGTTATAGTGGGAGATTTATAGCCAGTTTCAATAATATCCCAAACATCATAATCAACAGAACTAAGATATATACCCATCCTAACTTTCCAATAAGCATAATCATTCCCGTTAAACATGGGTGGCCTAGCAATAGATTGCCCCTCAGAAAAAGCATTATTTGATGAATTCGTTACTCTAGAGTTAAAAAAAAATACCGGGCTCCGATACCACTTGTAGGATCTAGATTAACCCTAGAGGGGGGGTGAATAGGGTTATAGCAAATTTTCTCGATTTAAACGTAAAAACAAACTGCAGAAATAAATATGCTGAAAAGTAAATCACACACAAAAGTTACCCAGCTTCGGCAACCCCTGCCTACTGCTGCATTCCCAGATTTCTATTAGAATTAAACAGTATCCCGCTTACAAACACTCTACTAGACTCGCAAACCTTTGCTTCCGCTCACAAACACTCTACTAGACTCGCACACCCTGCTCCGCCTATAGAGTTTCGTTTACTCGCAAACTCTGCTCCCGCCTATAGAGTTTTGCAAACTCGCACACCCTGCTCACTGAACTAATTCTAACTAGATTATCTGACACTACCTAAACCCTAGGTGGTGATTTACAAATTCTTTGACTCGAAAAGTAAAATATAAAAGACAAAAATTTAAAGACAACAAAATAATAAATAACCCTAAACCCTAATTTAATTAATAAACTAAATGCCTTTTAAAAATATGACTGGCCCAAATAAAAAAAGGAGATTTTTATTCCCTTTTCTTTTAACTCTTCGGGTCGTTCCTTTTTCCTGTGCTTGGCCCGTTCTTTTGCTTGAGAGAATAATGGCGACTGCGTCGTCTTTCTGAAATTAGGGCTTCGGCTCTTTTTCTCCTTGCTTTCAAAAATTAGGGTTGTACAAATTGAAGCGCCGGTTGAATTCCTCGATCGAGTAATGATTGACATGCTTCCTTTGTCGATCGATGCTCTCCTTTTAACCACACGACTTCTCCAATTTGGATCGAGTTCTTCTGTGATTTCGGTATGTACTTTACTTCCCTTTCGTTGCTGGTTTAATGCTTGCTTGAACTGGATGCTTTGCCGATGATGATTTGTGGGTTTTTATATAGGTCGAATTCCTATATTTGCGTTCGTATAAAATTGTTTGAATTTGTCAATTTATTTTCTCTGGCCGCTTGATTATGCTTGGACGTTGAGATTTATCTCTGACTAATTCATACTTCCTTGGTTGACACGGTAGAGAACTATTCGGCTTCGAATTTGTTTCGTGGCCACCACGGTTTGTTTAATTTCCGACTTGGTTTCATTTTACTCCGGCCTTGACTTTGTTTGATAATATCTGACCATTGCTCTGATTTTTGCCTTGCCTTTCTTGTTGACTTCGGCATGACCACGGTTTTGATTTTGTGACCTCTGTATACTACGGCTCTGACCATCTATGTGTTTATCCCTGAGCACCTTTGTGCATTTCTTTGATCTTTTGTTCATGCTGCAACTATGTTATTCACTGTACTTATTATAGTCACTGCGCACTTTGTAGCCTTGGTTACCGGTCGAGTTCATTTGTATTTGAACTACTCTCTGGAGTGGTTGTACACTTAGTTGAGTCTGTTTAATTCACTGGTCAGTGGTGCACTGTTATGAGCAGTTTGTAGTTGCTGTGTTGTCATTTGGGCTTGTAACTTGCACTACCTCGTCTGGTTCTCGGCCTATACTATTCATAATGCATTTTGTTGGTTTAAATTTTAGTACACATGCTTGACCTGTTGTAGTTGTTCATATTGCCATTTATGTTTGCTTTGGTTACTTGTGCATAGTATATTGGTACATAAAAAAAATGTTGTATATATGTAAGTGATTCTGTTCTTTCACATTCCTTTGTGCCCGACCTGATGCTGCACTGTTCACTGTTGCATTCGATCATGTTGACTTCAGTTATGTTCTTGTGTGGCCTAGTCTTCATGTAGTTGTAGCATACACGACCATGCTTGTAAGTTTAAAGTCTGTATATGGCCACTTGATCATCTGCACCACTGATATGAAGCAGCTTGGTCATTTTGTACTTCTGGTCTTCATATTGTATTCTCTATTTTAATTTTCATTGTGTCACTTGTATACTACAGCTTGGTCTTGCCTTGGTTCTGGCCATTCCTTGTTGCCTTGTTGCAGTTTGATTGTGTTGTTTACCCGTGTACATGCTTCACTGTATCTTCATTCATGTTGGTTTAGTTTGTGCACTTGCTTGAGTTACTGCAGCTTGTAGTTTGGCTTTGATGTTGGTTTGAGGCTGTGTCATGTTTGAACATAGCATTCATGTGTACTTTTGATTTGCACCTGAGTTGAACCCGGCTTTTCATTTGGGTTTGACCTGTGCTCACTTGTCCCTGTACCATTATCAAGTGTATATCGATGTGCACGGCCTTGTGGCATATACAGTGATACACTGTGTATGTCACAAGTTGTTCGTGTATGATGAATTCAAATTTAAATGATGACGAACAACCCAAATAACCGAGGCAAATTATATTTTCAAAAATCATATTTCATTTTCTGTTGCAAAAATATTTCTTTTTCAATTTTACTGCGTTGGTGAATATTTTTGCAGATTGCTCAGATGCTGGATTCAAACTGGAATGTAGTTGAAGACAAAATACGAGTGTGAGTGATATGTAGTGAGGTTATTAGTGTAAATTGAAATCGTGATGTATTCAAAATTGTATATGTATAGTGAGAGCTTGAATTTGTACTATTCAAGATTGTAATAAATATTTGTTTGAATAAAATTTCTGTTTAAATTCAAATTCTGTGTACTTTATTTAATTCAGCAACTATTTATTTAATCTATGAAACATAAAATAGTACATTAACAAATACATTTAAATGAATGTATATATGTTTGGTATCATCAAACAAAAATCATACAAGCGCCAAGCGCATATTCAACACTCTTTCGATGAGATTTATTGTATTAATATTTGCCCACAAGTGTAGAGAGTCCTTGGCTTTTCAAGCCAATAATATCGAAGACACATTTTCCCACCTTTAGGTCTTCTCACATCGATCTTAATCGTTCATCTAAAATCAATCCAATGACTCCAGTAAATTCTTCTCCCCCTATGAATACATAAGCTTCCTCTTCCTTTCCATTTTACCTGTAATTCAGATACTCTAGCAAGAATCAAACTTTAAAAAATTATCAGCAAATTCGAAATTTTCAACCGCAACTCATAATCAAGGTACGATTTCTTTAAATCAAAATTTGGCGTCCGACTTTCACGTTTGAAATTAAAATTGGGTTTTGACCGAGACTTGTCAATCGTGCCTAATTGTTTAGTTTTAATCTTCAGAATTCCTTATTAAATTCTATTTATTAACATCGTTGGTTGTTTAATTCGTAACGTTGCCTCATCGATCTTAATTTAATTTATTTCCTACGCATTGTTTTGGAATTGAAGGGATTTCATTGTTTGTATCGGTTTGATTAGAACCTTATCGATCGAATATTAAGGTTTGGGTTAAATCTTTGAAGTCTTAATGTTCATCAATTTTAACAAAGGTGAACCTAAGTTAGATTTGTATCGACTCTTTTATCATTAATTGGAGTTGGCACTTCACCAAACACATTTGGGCTAGGTAATGAGAGAGACAATTCATTTGACCCACAATCTTTTATCGAACAACCTCAATGACACTTATAGTTTTATCATGGCATTCGAAGTCAATATTCCTTATTACTTTGTTACTTCATTCATTAATGATTTTAGTGGGTGAAGTGACCCATTCAAAGTCATGCACATTGTCGGTTTTTGGTAGCTTTTATACTAGTTGATCAAGGTTAACATAGCCGAAACCCTCTCACACCTTGTCGACTAAGCCGAAGTGCAATACCTTTTAACTGAGAACTTAAGGATTGTTGATGGTGTTGGCTTCGATTAGGTACGATGTAAATGACTTCGATGTCAATCAAGTGCAAAGCTATATGTCTTCAATGTTAGGTTACAAACATAACTTGAAAACAAATGCCGTTATCATTTTTCCATCGCTTTTTCACAATTATGCTAAACATTGTATGTAGGGTTCTATATTACTTCGACATTATTATCGCCATTACTTTTTGAGTATTATGAATTGTTTAACCAATTATTATATTTTTGATCCACATTGCCACTACTCGTCATTTTCGTCGTTCTTATCATTTTGAAATTAAATATGGTTATAAGGATCATTTGTTATTAGTCACAATATCAATGGGGTTCTATTTTACATCACTACTCACGACATTAACATCCTGATAGATTGCGAACTTTTAACTTACACATTTACAAACGTCGCATGCTAATCCATGTCCCATTGCTCTTTCCGTAAAGTCCTTTATTAAGACCATATTTTTCATCCTCTAACATACTTATCATACGTTATCGAAATGTTACTACTTTGTGATTAGTAATTACTTTATTAATTTGGCAGTTGTAGACCATTTAAGAAAAAACTTAATAAATTATGGTAATTTCAAGTTTAGAATAATATCAACTAGTGGGAAAATGAAAGATAAACGGTCGGAGAAGAAATCTTCGATGAGCAGGCCAAAAAGTCCAAACCTTTACCCTTAGGTGATAAGAAAGAAGATATTGTTTCCAAGCCATCATATATCACTTCTAAGTCGAAGTAGATTCCATTCTTATCCAATTTGGAATAACAGGGGTAGAGGCTATCCCAGTAGGATCTTCAGACATCATCTACAATTCTCTAAAAGGATATTTTGCTTTCTCCATTATGCATATATTGCATATAGGTTATCTTTCCTTTCAAGAATTTCTTCTCAATTATTTGAAGCATCTGGATATTGCACCGATCCAGCTCCTACCAAACTCTTATACATACTCGACTTGTCTGGAAGTCTTGGCTCGAGAAGCTGGTTTTCCTCTCTTAGTCCAAACATCCTTCACCATATTGATGGTCCCGCTAAGGCCGATGATCAACCGGGCCTCCAATTAAACTGAATCCACCCTCATCCAAAAAGCCTAATTTCTGAGACTCTCAATAAAGCCAAAGCATTGGAGACTCAATTTTTCTTCGTAAAATGCTTTTTAGGCCTTAAAGGAACCTTTTCTATTATCGGTGAGCTTATTTTTTCTTTAATTATTTATATTAGTTCATCATTCTTTGCTGAATGGTACCACTTTTTCAGATCTTGTTCCAAAAAAGATGACCTCATGAGAGTAGGGACTAGTACAGTTGTTGACCGATGCACCGGTTATGATAGGAAACATGCTTAGTATACTGTTCCTTCTAAGCTTCGTCAAAGCTCTATTATCATAGCTGGACACAAGATCTTGGGGGAGCCCCACTGGTAAATGTAACTCCAAGGGTAAGGGCTTATTCGTAATGGGTAAATCCAAACTCTTCTCTTCCAACCCTCATGTTCAGCATGAGGTACCTGGTAAGATATCATTGTACTCATTCAAAAATTTATTATAATGTCATCTCATAAGTTTATCTTTTTTGACTCAGGCCCGTCTTCATTGGCTGTTGCTCCCAAAAAGCAAGTTGTTGTGGATACTTCCAAAGATAAATTGGAGAAAGATGTCACTTCTGCTATAGTTTAGGCTCCTAAATCTTGAGCTCTGAAGGATGTTATCTCCAGTTCATTCTCTTCTGCTAAAAGAAAACTAAGTGACAGTTCTAACGCTGCTCCTATCCCTAATAGAAAGTCTAAGATTGAAGATTTACAAACTCCAGTTGTTATTTTGAAGAGGGATAGCTAGTTTGACGTTGGCGCAAATCTTAAATCTCTTGGTCCTGATTTTACAGCTGAAGATAAGTCTGATGTTAATGCTGCAGTAGACAAGGCATAACAGGTGGTCGAGACAGAATCTTATCAGGATCTGTTTCACCGTATTGTTGTCTCGAGCTCCCTTGAAGCCTTAAATGATATTTGCGAAGAGCTTGGGTTCTCTTTCACTCCGAAGGATCCTTTCCATTTTAAGTCCCAATCGCCGGCTCTTGTGAGCGAATTTAATGACCTTCTTCAATTGGTTATTCAGTCTCTTTCTTTTGCTAGTTTCTAGCCATGAAAACTTACTTCCTACACCTAAGACCATTGGTTTTCTCTCATTAGACAACACTTGCTGGTACATACCTTTTTTGTCTTATTGCTTTATACTCTTAGTATCTCACATATCCAAGTTTCATTTTCCACTCTAGGTTTCCAAGCATCTTCTTTCACACTAAGATGAGGCTTAAGGATCATCAAGTGAAATTTTTAAGCTAAAGGAGGAAAACTCCTCACTTAACAATCACATTATTGACTTGACTACCAAAAGAGATGAAACTATGCAAGATAATAGCAAGCTGCCTGCCTCTTCTAAAGAAACAAAAACCCTACTTAAAACTTCAAACGATAGGATGATGGCTTTAGAACTCGCTCTTAAGGAAGTTGAAATGAAAGAAACTAAGTTTATGGCAGAGAATACGTCTCTCAACAAAAAGCTAAAAAGGAAGGAGGACCTTATAAACAAATCAGCAGTAGTGATTAAAGACACAAAACAAAACATGTCTCGTTTTCTTAGGATATCTCTTGACATTATCATTAAGAGATCCCACGAGAAGGCACTCTTCATTGCTTATGCGGATAATGCTTATAAGTGCTCAGACTTTGGCTTTCCCTCCCTTCGTTAAAAATGGGATGACAAGTTCATGAGTAAATTTCAAGAGTTGTCACAGGGATCTTATGTTCTTAAGGAAGAGGAGGAAGTTGATGCCATCAAGTTATTGGCTTTTTATGATCCTCCAGTTGATGAAGAAATAGATTTAGATAAGGAGGAGAAAGATGATGACGGTGATAAGGATAGGGGTGATGATGATAGTGATGGCACTAACGAAAGTGATGATGATAATAATGACAATGAAGGTGGTGGATATGGCAATTGTGGACCATCGGCTGACAAGGATAGATTAGGAGATGCTAATCTAGATCCATCTTTCCAATATGCAGAGGCTTTTGAAATTCCTGATCCTCCTAGGGAAAGTTTCTCGAGGGAGACAATGCTACCCCTGGCTTAAAGCCCAAAACAAAGAGAAAATCTCATATCGTCTATTGTCTCGCTTTCTTAGTATGGATATCATTACACAAATATATTCACTTATCAAGTAATCTTTAGTTAACTTATTAACTAATTTAGTTAGAAAGGAAGTCAAAATATCATTGCGATGTTATGCTCGAGAAGAAGCAAATGGACATAGATAGTTTAAATAGAAAGTTGGATAAAAAATGAAGGATTATAATAAGTTATCTAAGAAGTATAAGAAGCTGGCTGAGAGCGCATCGAGATTAAGGTAATTCAAAGAGAAAGAGTCGCTCCACGGATGAAGAATGCACGTTATTGCCAGGATTTTCTCTTGGCAGAGAATGCTGAACTGATTACCCTTTTTGGATGTTAATTAATGATAGGGACACCTTGGTAGAATTCCTGTATTAGGTTTGTTATAGTGGTTTAATTGTTGACTTCTCATACTTAGGTGATAGCGGTGGAGGTTTGCTGTGATATCCCGGAAATTTTAGCAATATCAATTTAATAATCTGAATTTAAAATTAAATTGATTTGATAAAATTTTAATAAAAATTTA
Source organism: Allium cepa (assembly GCA_030765085.1). Taxonomy (NCBI): domain Eukaryota; kingdom Viridiplantae; phylum Streptophyta; class Magnoliopsida; order Asparagales; family Amaryllidaceae; genus Allium; species Allium cepa. The sequence goes on from CM060931.1 coordinate 452,377,947, forward strand.
CTTGATTTAATAATCTAATTAAATAAATGTGTAATTTATGAATTTTATCTTTTAAAAGCTGATAAAATGTTTTCCTATTTATAATGTGTATATATATATTTATATATATTGTAGATAGATAAGTTTTGATTGAAATATAATAAACAAATAAAATCTTGTTTTAAATTCTAATATTCATTTTGATAATTTGAATTATATAAGAAAATTTAAAATACCATTTAAACATTTAAACATTAATTCATTTAAATAAGTTAGACAAGTGATAAGATAAGTAATTTATGATTTCTTTTATAAATGATTTAAATTAATAAATATGTTATTTTCAAATAATAATAAATGTATAAATATAGATATGTTTTAAAAGATAATATCATTTTTAAATTTAATATGTTAATATAAACTAGTTTTTAAATTGGTTTTTTAAAATGTATGAATAGAATTGGGAACTTGAATTAATTTTGAATTCAAATAAATAAACATATATAAACCTTGTAAGTAAGTTTCCACTTTTATATAAATTGTTTCACTTTATTTTCTTTAAAAAGAAATGCATAAACATTTACATATGAAGATAATTTATACATAAGTATTTAATAAATAAAGAAAAGAGTTTTATTTACCTTTTAAAATAAATAAAAACAAATAAAATTCATTTATAAAACACATGTAAATATATTAAGAGGTATGGTGACAAGTGTAGTTGAATTAAATAAGTAATGTAACAAGTGTCCTTCTTATTTTGATTTTTCTTTTAATTCTTAATAAATCAATTACATTCATATAAAATATGTTTTCTTCAATCTCCTTCTTTTCTAAATCTTCATTTTTTCAAAGTTAAGAAGAGAAATATTCTCAACTGAAACAAATCATGCTATATTACTCAAACCAAATCAATATCTTGAATCTATTTCAAATCCCTCTTCAAATCATTTTACAAATTTCCATAAACAAATCTGAAATTCATTTTTTCAACATCCTCCTCAATTATAAATCTGTAATCCACTGTATAAAATTTTAGATCATGCAAACTGTTAATCCTCAAGTTCAAAGGAAATAGCATGCACCTGAAATTGATTTCAAAAGCATAATGAAAAAGGCTCTGCATTTCAACATTCTGGTAATCAAAAATAAAGCATATGCCTGCATGCAAGTTTCTAAACCAAGCATATGTCTCTGCATGCATCTTTAAACCTGGGAATGAAAAATGAAATCTGGAAATTACTCCTCAAAACAAAATCTGAAATTCCATTCAAAATGAAAAGCCTGCATTTAGAAAATAAAATGGGCTCTGCATTTTTTTGAATCTGGGAATCAAGTATGTCTGCATGCAAGTGCTAACAACTAGTTCAAAGTTCAAATGGCCTTCAAGCCTGCATACAAGTCTTTAACAGCAAGCAACTCAAGTTTTATCAAAGATTCAAAGAAGTAGAAGTTTTCTCTGGAAAATCTGTGCTCTGCTTCATCACAGTATCAAGTGAGTAACTTCTCTTTCTCAAAATAAATTTAAGTATAATCTGTTGCTTGTTTTAGGACTGAAATGAACATGCTTTGTTTATATACCTGATAGTATGTTAAATAGTGTGTTTATGAGTAACATATTGTTTAAAATTTAAGTATAAATTGTTGCTTGACTTATGACTAAAATAAGTATGTTTGTAAGTAACATTACAGTATTAAAACTTAGTTAAAAATTAAGTTGCCAAATCATTTATGAAACTAGTATGTTTGTGAATAACCTCACAAATTTAAAATTTAAGAATGAAGATGATTGCATACTTGTTTGTCTGTGATGAAAATTGAATTCTTGTATGTGTGTTTTCTGTGTGGATTGGTTTGAACATAAATTCAGATCTATGTATTGCAGTTTTTGTTTTTTTGTACTAGAGGCATATTTAGTAAAACCTAAATACACTTGAATCTATCTGTAATAATACATGAGATCTAAACAATGTATGCTTATACTGTATGTATAAATTATGGTTAAGATTTGTTCATGAACAAAAAGGAAAGAAAAAAATATATACCTGTAGTTTCTGGAAACAGGTTATAACAAAGTAAATTAAAATCAGACAAATCCAATTTGATTGATAGTTCAGGTGTTTGAATCAAAAGTTAAAACTAAATTGTGATTATTTAAAAAAAAAATTGCGAATTCTTTGAAGATGGATTTATGTGTATTGCTGTTCTATTTGGAAAAGGGGAAGTTGTAAACCTAGTTTTAGGCAAGGCAGTAATTTGATTAGTGGGAAGACTACAGGTGACCGAGTGCCTTTGTTTTTGGAGAGATGGATGATGAGGTAGTGAAGAGGAGATGGCCGGAGTCCCAGAGTCACTGATGGCTGGAGAAGGAGGAACGAACGATTTTCCAGGTTTGGGGTTTGAATGTAAAACTATCAGTATGCTTCAGTTTTGGGTTTGGGATACTCAAATTTGATTTCGTGATGATTGTGCGAATCTGATGGTCGTGGATGGATATGTGGGTGAGCGTCGACTTGCTTGATGTTTGGGTAGTGGCCGGAGGTGGCCATGGCCTCCGTGCACATGCACGAAGCAGAGGGAAATATCAGGGGAGTTTTGGGGTTTGCAGTAATTTTTCTCGGATAATACTCGAGTAATTTGAGTCTTGACTCGAAGTAATCTTTGGTTTTACTCGAAGTAAATAGAGGGGGAACTCGGGTTGCTTTCTGAAATTACAGGTTTATGAAAACCTATAGTTTTAATTTTAAGATTTGTTTTAAAATCTTAATGCAGGGTTCTGAAAACAGAATTTAAGTCAAATTTAAAATTTGAATTTCAAGTGAGATTTGAATCCAGGTTTGAAATTTTAATTTAAACTTTTTAAATTAAAATATTTAAGCAACTTTTAAAAGGGTTTAAATAATTGAATTTAAAGTTGAAGCTTTAAATTGAAATAGAAGATTTAAACATAAGTTTAAATCTGGAAACAAGATTCAAACCTGAATCATGTTTTGAAAATAAAAGAAATTTTTTTAAATTCTGAAATGTTTAAACAACTTTTGATATTGAATCATAATTTAAATATGATTAGTATCTTAAATAAATATGGATTTTGATTCCTTGTATAAAATGAGAAATTGTGTAGCATAAGTTTAAAAAGGTTTTAAAATGATTTTAAAACTTTGATGAGGTTAAGTTTGATTTCTTTTTAAATTTTAAATTTTAAATGAAATTTGGAAACAAATTTTAAAAGTAAGTTGTTTTGAATTACTTTGTTAATGATAAAGTAATCATTAAAAAGAAATGTTTTTATTTTAAAGTAAATCAAAGATTTAATGACTTTGATTCCTTAAATTAATAAGGTAATTAAAAAAAGATAATTAATTAATTTATTTAATTAATTAAGAATTGGAATAAATTAATTAAGGATTAGTTAAGTAATTAAGATTAATTTAATTTGTAATTAATATTTGTTAATTTAAGTTAATTACTTAAGAAGGTAATTAAGAATTTATTGATAAGTTAATGAGGTCATTAACTGGAATTATTTATTAATTAATTAATGTAATTAATTTTGATAATTAAATGGATTAATTAATTTAATCAATTATGGAACTTGATTAAGTATGATTACTTTATGGAAAAATTAAAGTTATTAATTACTTATTGTAATTAATTTATTAAATTGATTAGTTTAAATTAATTAATTAAGTTTAATTAATTTGGAATAATCATTGAATGGTTTGGTAAGAAATCAAAGATGAATAATTACTTAGAGAAGTAATTAAGATAAGTAAATTATGAGAAGTAATTAATTAAAGTTGAGAAGAGTTTTGAGATTAATTACTTGTGTAATTAATCTAAAGGAAATTTCTTTGTGAAGTAATTAATGAATAATTACTTAGTGTAATTAATTTAAGTAATGATTGATTAAGTCTTTTGGAAAGTAATTAAGTGATGTAATTAATTAAGGGAATTAATTACTAATGAGGTAAATCAAATGTGATTAATAAATATAATTAATTATTAAATGTAATTAATTTAGAAGTAATTAAGAAAGTAATTAAGGTTAGTTAATTACTAAAAGTGATTAATAATTTGTTTTAATTAAGGTTAATTACTTAATGTAATTAATTTAAATAAAGTAATTAATTTAAAATGTAATTAAGGATCATTAATTAATATAATTAATGATGTAATTAAGGATTAATTAATTAAGATTAATTAATTAATGATAAGTGATTAAGGAAGTAATTAATTAATGTAATCAATTAAGGATTAATGTAGTTAATTATAATTAATTAATTAATGATGTAATTAAAGGTTAATTACTGATTTTGGTTAAGAATAATTAATTTATGAAATTAATTAAGGATAATTACTTGTATGTAATTAAAGGATAATTAATCAAGGGTGATTAATTAAGGTAATTAATTTGAGGATAATTGATTGATTGATTTGTAATCAATATAAGGGTTAAGTAAGCAAGATTTAAATGGTGAAGTAATTAATTTAATTCATTTTAAATTAATTAAAGATAAGTAATTAATTTAATTCACTTTAAATTAATTAGAGATAGAGATAATTAATTTAATTCATTTTAAATTAATTATAAATGGTGTGATTATAGATCCTTGCTTATGAATAGATGATATGGTTTGACTTGGATGGTTTGAATCTCAGACATGAGATAAATAATATTGTGTGATATGGATGCATTGGTTGCATTGTGATGATGATATGAGTTATCTATTGGTGATGATAATATAGATTATCAATTTGTGATGATTACCTATTTATGATAATATGTTGATTATCTATTATGATGATGTGAATTATCTATCTGTGTGTTATAGATAGTTTAAATTGAATTGTTTTAAACTTTAAAACAACTTGGCCTTAAAAGACACGCTTTGGATTTCGATGAGACCGGGATCGGGTTTCCATATTTGGGATCCGAAAACCACATCGTTTCCAATTAACGTTAGGTCGTGAATCTAAGTGGAGCAAGTGAAGACTCGAGGTGTAAGAACTATAAGTCAGTATAACTCTGTGGGTGATTCCGTAATGAGTTTGACGGAATAGTACTTATAAATTCGAGATGGTGGATTAGAGTGCAAGGGTTATTGTCGTTAACTCTGAGGGTGATTCCAAAATGAGTGTAACGAGATAATGCCTTCGGTTTCGTTCGAACCCGGAACGAACTTGTATGGATTGAATGCTTTCAGCACATCGTCAGGCGGACGATGAGCATTCTAAGTGATATGTCCTATAAAGGTAATCGTAGCCTCAAGCCTCATCAACCGGGAATGGCTAAAACAGGGGAGATGCAGCAAGGCTTCGTGGGTAGCCCCCACTTGAGAGCAAGATTGACTCCTGTCTAGAAGTTCCTTTTATATTCGGCTGTGTGGGGCAGTTGGTTCGCGACAACTGCCGGGGTTGTCTTGTTCGGAACTATTCAGTAAGGAATGGGTCCGGCCTTGTGTTGCAGGGGATGAAGGGAGTAATCCTCGGTACTGTGATCTAGACCACGTACTGTGACGGGCGGTACCCCAGTAGCCCTGCCATTGTATGGAATCCAAAATCCAATAAGTGCCAACGGTTTTGATTGTATTACCCACTTTTGTGGCTAGTAGCTGGAATTTAATAAATGTAACAATTTCGGCTATTTCATATTTATTTGAAAACCCTAGACACTATTATAATATCATCGGATTTCCTATCAAATGTTTTGGTTAGCGTAAGGTAAAAACTTTTCCATGTTTATGTGTGGGAAGTCTTACGTGATACCTTTCGTTTAAAAGGTTTTTGAAAGTTAAGCAACTTTAACCTGTTACTCACACCAGACCCATGTCTAACCCGGAGTTTATTTTTGTTTTTCATAAACTCTTGGGTACTCAAATTTTTACGAGTAGCCAAGGAATTCAGGTTAGGATTCAGGTTAGCTTTGACGAATTGTGGAGGAGCAAATGGAGCAGGAGGCTTCTGCGTTGTATTTATCTAGTAGTCCGCTGTGTTTGGTATCTCTGAGTTAGTTGTGATGTTGTTTGAGTTGTATTGTATTGAGTTGTATAACTAGACAGGTGTTTATAACTATCTAGTATGTGATTTATAATCTGTGTACTCTGATAATGGTTGTAAACTATGTAATATTTATGTTGTTAATATAATTTATTCGTTCCGCTGTTTAGATTCTGATGTGTTGTTTCTTCTTCTTCTTCTCTTTCTTTCTATTCTCTATCCCTTTCTTTCTTATTAGCGATGCGATTTCCTGGAGAAAGGAAGTTGGGTCGTGACAGTGGTATCAGAGCATTAGGTTGAGTGAATACCTAGGCTCTGGAGTGGTGTCTATCTTGAGAGAGCGTATTTGTAATTTTGATATATATTTATATATATTTATTATTTCTACCTATCTGTTGGGTTACCTGTTCAGGTTTTCCAATATAAGTTATAAAGGTAAATAAGGTGGTGGTGTGTGTAACACGATTACTACCATTGGTTGGAGTTTGAATGTTTGGGGTTGGAAGCGTATTTGTCGAGACTGTAGACCTAATACCGTCTCGAGTAAGTTGTGCAGAGTGTAGAGATTTCATCGATCTCTGAAGGAAACCTGTAAGGGTTCAGAGTTTATCTTTAAAGATGGATGAGTTGAGTTTGAATCTGTTAGTTTGGCAGAAGTATGTGATGGTATTTTGATACCTCAGGAAGTGGTAGCTGCGTGATGAGATGCAGTGACTTTGGATTGTGTCCGAAGATGTTTTCTTTGGAACAAGTTAGGAAGTGTGTCTACTTCGGTGTTGTGGCTGAGTCCAGCTAGATGTTTGTGTTTGGCTTTGAGGTCCGAGTTCCTCGAAGAACTTCAGCTAAGGAAGTCTTTGGCATTGGTGTCAGCAGTTCAGCTCGGAGTGTCTGTGTTGGCAGAAGTTTTCTGGCTGAGTAATTTCTGAAGGTGGAGTTCAGAAGCAGCAGAGTGGACCCAATACTTTATTGGATTGGCTAATTAAGAGTAAGCTGTTCTGTTTGGTAAAGAGAGAACGGTTTTTGGGAATTGGTCTCTATTGATCGCAAAAGTGACTTGCGATAGTTTGAGTGTTCTTTTGAGGTATTAAAGAATTTTTGGTTGTCTTCTGAGAAGTCGGAAGTTTATCCACTTCTGAAGATTGAGTTTTCTTATCGACCGGATTCCAGAAAGTTCTACCGGTGGATCAGCTAGTAGAAGGATGGTTTCTCGAGTTAAAGTTCGGTGAAGCAGCTCAGGATAGATCAGAGTTGTGCAGCGGAAGCAGTTTGGGAGTATTTCTGTGTTGTCTTTTCCAGATAGAAGAAGTGAGTTTGTTCTTCTGATGTTTGAATAGTAGAGTTGGTGATCTTAATCTTGGTTGATCTTGAGGAGATCGTTGTGTTGAATTGTTTTTGGTCTAGATTGTTTTTAGTAGAATCAGCAAGGGATAGAGCTGATCAGTTTGGATAAGAGACGAAGGAAATTGGATTCCGGAGTCGGAGATTTGTTTTGGATCTCTTCTGTGTTTTGTTTGGATTGGTGTTTGGTTTTCAAGAGTTGAATTGCCAGTTTGGATAATTGGATTTTTAAGATTCACGTGTCTCTGAGGGAGTACGTGTATGAGTTATCTCTGGAAGTGGAACCAGCTGTTCAAGAAGATTAGGGTGTTGAGTCAAACTCGTTTGTGGTCTGATATCCTGTTTAGAGTTGTAGATCTAGATGAGTTCAAGCTCTGTCGCTTCGTAGTTTAGATGGTTTGTATTTCGTAGGGCGAGTATCCCGGTATATATATATATACCGGGTAAACTCGAGGAATTTTTATCTAGAATTTATCTGGATAATTAAATTTGTTTGATTAGATAAATTGGTTGCTGTGGTTGTTAGCATTTGATTGATTGATGTATGTTTGTGATTTAAAATTTGAAATTTAAAATGGGTTATTAAATTACTTTTGCTTTTAAATTTCGGGGACGAAATTCTTTTGAGGGGGGAGGAATGTGATATCCCGGAAATTTTAGCAATATCAATTTAATAATATGAATTTAAAATTAAATTGATTTGATAAAATTTTAATAAAAATTTACTTGATTTAATAATCTAATTAAATAAAATGTGTAATTTATGAATTTTATCTTTTAAAAGCTAATAAAATGTTTTCCTATTTACAATGTGTATATATATATATATATTTATATATATTGTAGATAGATAAGTTTTGATTGAAATATAATAAACAAATAAAATCTTGTTTTAAATTCTAATATTCATTTTGATAATTTGAATTATATAAGAAAATTTAAAATACCATTTAAACATTTAAACATTAATTCATTTAAATAAGTTAGACAAGTGATAAGATAAGTAATTTATGATTTCTTTTATAAATGATTTAAATTAATAAATATGTTATTTTCAAATAATAATAAATGTATAAATATAGATATGTTTTAAAAGATAATATCATTTTTAAATTTAATATGTTAATATAAACTAGTTTTTAAATTGGTTTTTTAAAATGTATGAATAGAATTGGGAACTTGAATTAATTTTGAATTCAAATAAATAAACATATATAAACCTTGTAAGTAAGTTTCCACTTTTATATAAATTGTTTCACTTTATTTTCTTTAAAAAGAAATGCATAAACATTTACATATGAAGATAATTTATACATAAGTATTTAATAAATAAAGAAAAGAGTTTTATTTACCTTTTAAAATAAATAAAAACAAATAAAATTCATTTATAAAACACATGTAAATATATTAAGAGGTATGGTGACAAGTGTAGTTGAATTAAATAAGTAATGTAACAAGTGTCCTTCTTATTTTGATTTTTCTTTTAATTCTTAATAAATCAATTACATTCATATAAAATATGTTTTCTTCACTCTCATTCTTTTCTAAATCTTCATTTTTTCAAAGTTAAGAAGAGAAATATTCTCAGCTGAAACAAATCATGCTATATTACTCAAACCAAATCAATATCTTGAATCTATTTCAAATCCCTCTTCAAATCATTTTACAAATTTCCATAAAAAAAATCTGAAATTCATTTTTTCAACATCCTCCTCAATTATAAATCTGTAATCCACTGTATAAAATTTTAGATCATGCAAACTGTTAATCCTCAAGTTCAAAGGAAATAGCCTGCACCTGAAATTGATTTCAAAAGCATAATGAAAAAGGCTCTGCATTTCAACATTCTGGTAATCAAAAATAAAGCATATGCATGCATGCAAGTTTCTAAACCAAGCATATGTCTCTGCATGCATCTTTAAACCTGGGAATGAAAAATGAAATCTGGAAATTACTCCTCAAAACAAAATCTGAAATTCCATTCAAAATGAAAAGCCTGCATTTAGAAAATAAAATGGGCTCTGCATTTTTTTGAATCTGGGAATCAAGTATGTCTGCATGCAAGTGCTAACAACTAGTTCAAAGTTCAAATGGCCTTCAAGCCTGCATACAAGTCTTTAACAGCAAGCAACTCAAGTTTTATCAAAGATTCAAAGAAGTAGAAGTTTTCTCTGGAAAATCTGTGCTCTGCTTCATCACAGTATCAAGTGAGTAACTTCTCTTTCTCAAAATAAATTTAAGTATAATCTGTTGCTTGTTTTAGGACTGAAATGAACATGCTTTGTTTATATACCTGATAGTATGTTAAATAGTGTGTTTATGAGTAACATATTGTTTAAAATTTAAGTATAAATTGTTGCTTGACTTTTGACTAAAATAAGTATGTTTGTAAGCAACATTACAGTATTAAAACTTAGTTAAAAATTAAGTTGTCAAATCATTTATGAAACTAGTATGTTTGTGAATAACCTCACAGATTTAAAATTTAAGAATGAAGATGATTGCATACTTGTTTGTCTGTGATGAAAATTGAATTCTTGTATGTGTGTTTTCTGTGTGGATTGGTTTGAACATAAATTCAGATCTATGTATTGCAGTTTTTGTTTTTTTGTACTAGAGGCATATTTAGTAAAACCTAAATACACTTGAATCTATCTGTAATAATACATGAGATCTGAACAATGTATGCTTATACTGTATGTATAAATTATGGTTAAGATTTGTTCATGAACAAAAAGGAAAGGAAAAAAAAATATACCTGTAGTTTCTGGAAACAGGTTATAACAAAGTAAATTAAAATCAGACAAATCCAATTTGATTGATAGTTCAGGTGTTTGAATCAAAAGTTAAAACTAAATTGTGATTATTTAAAAAAAAAACTGCGAATTCTTTGAAGATGGATTTATGTATATTGCTGTTCTATCTGGAAAAGGGGAAGTTGTAAACCTAGTTTTAGGCAAGGCAGTAATTTGATCAGTGGGAAGACTACAGGTGACCGAGTACCTTTGTTTTTGGAGAGATGGATGATGGGGTAGTGAAGAGGAGATGGCCGGAGTCCCAGAGTCACTGATGGCCGGAGAAGGAGGAACGAACGATTTTCCAGGTTTGGGGTTTGAATGTAAAACTATCAGTATGCTTCAGTTCTGGGTTTGGGATACTCAAATTTGATTTCGTGATGATTGTGCGAATCTGATGGTCGTGGATGGATATGTGGGTGAGCGTCGACTTGCTTGATGTTTGGGTGGTGGCCGGAGGTGGCCATGGCCTCCGTGCACATGCACGGAGCAGAGGGAAATATCAGGGGAGTTTTGGGGTTTGCAGTAATTTTTCTCGGATAATACTCGAGTAATTTGAGTCTTGACTCGAAGTAATCTTTGGTTTTACTCGAAGTAAATAGAGGGGGAACTCGGGTTGCTTTCTGAAATTACATGTTTATGAAAACCTATAGTTTTAATTTTAAGATTTGTTTTAAAATCTTAATGCAGGGTTCTGAAAACAGAATTTAAGTCAAATTTAAAATTTGAATTTCAAGTGAGATTTGAATCCAGGTTTGAAATTTTAATTTAAACTTTTTAAATTAAAATATTTAAGAAACTTTTAAAAGGGTTTAAATAATTGAATTTAAAGTTGAAGCTTTAAATTGAAATAGAAGATTTAAACATAAGTTTAAATCTGGAAACAAGATTCAAACCTGAATCATGTTTTGAAAATAAAAGATTTTTTTTTAAATTCTGAAATGTTTAAACAACTTTTGATATTGAATCATAATTTAAATATGATTAGTATCTTAAATAAATATGGATTTTGATTCCTTGTATAAAATGAGAAATTGTGTAGCATAAGTTTAAAAAGGTTTTAAAATGATTTTAAAACTTTGATGAGGTTAAGTTTGATTTCTTTTTAAATTTAAAATTTAAAATGAAATTTGGAAACAAATTTTAAAAGTAAGTTGTTTTAAATTACTTTGTTAATGATAAAGTAATCATTAAAAAGAAATGTTTATATTTTAAAGTAAATCAAAGATTTAATGACTTTGATTCCTTAAATTAATAAGGTAATTAAAAAAAATATTAATTTATTTATTTAATCAATTAAGAATTGGAATAAATTAATTAAGGATTAGTTAAGTAATTAAGATTAATTTAATTTGTAATTAATATTTGTTAATTTAAGTTAATTACTTAAGAAGGTAATTAAGAATTTATTGATAAGTTTTTTTTTTTGGCAAGGCCAGCCAGTTTTATAGTGGACCGTCCACTTTTTATTACGAAAGTAATAAAATTTGAAGTACAGGAGCAAGGTAAAAACACCTTAACTACTAAAAATAAAACAGATAAACAGCGCAGGTATGTGACAGCTATGTCACGATAACTAAAGAAATTCCTACATAACTATTCCTCCACCGAGGTGGGAGGATCACCAACATCCGTAGACACGGACGTAACACACTCTGGGACAGACCCAGAAAGACCAGCAAAGGGGCGAAACCGTAGTGCAAGAGAAGGGTCATAAACCAAATCATCAGGACAGTAGATAAAGGATCGATCCCAGGATGGATCAGCAAGCATGTCAGTATTAGCTCTAGCATCAATACCATCCAAATCAAGAACAAGTGAGTCACCAGTTGGCTTGTAGCGAAGGCACCTAAGGTCAAGTTGGTCGTCAGATACAAACCGGAAGAAAGATTCACCAACCGGGTTATACCTCATATCAGAAGTGGGATCGATCCAACACCCTTCGGCCTCATCCCAAGCTATAGGAGGCAGCATCGAGGGGGGACAGGATCAACTAAAGGGATGTCAGGAGCAACACTAGGAACCTCAGAACCAGGAGGCAAAACAGGCGTAACATGAGGCAAAGAATGAACACTCAGATCAGGCAACGAAGTCTTAGGAGCAGGATAAGAGAGAGAGGAATGGGCAGAAGCCTTGGGAACCCAGATCCTAGGACGAGGGCGCGGCAATGGAGACCTCGGAGCAGCCGCGGTTGCTACAGAATGATGGCAGTCTTTAGTCAGGTGTCCAAAAGAGTGACAAGCAGTACAAATATCCGGAACTCATCCATAGCGAACCATGACTTCCACAACATGTCCAACAGCCAGCTGAACAGAAATAGTAGAAGGGAAAGGCTTAGTAGGGGAAATCTCGATGAGAGCCTTCGCAAACATCATCTTATCTCGCGCAACAGTATTGGAGTCAAAACATTTCAGCTTACCAACATTACACGCTAACCAATTCAAACCAATGAGAGGCTGTAGAACGGAAGGAATCTGGGAAAAATATACCCAAACAGGGATAGAATATACTTGCTCACGAGCACACGCCACAGTAGGAGACCATGGGGTCACAAAAAAAGGCCTTCCATCAACAAACGATGGCTCCGCATCCAAAACAAGCCGCTGATCCTCTGTTGAGGAAAACTTCAAGTAGTACATCGTATCAATCAGCTTCACGTGCAAATTTCCATGAAGCTTCCAGACCTTCCGAAGCACCGCAAACGCATAAGAAAGACGGTGATGCGGCTCAAGGAAAAACCCGACCAAATAATCCGACCAAAATTCCTGACCAGCTTGCATAACACTCGGGGGAGGAATCATCACTCCATTTTCCTCAACCAAATCAAAATCAATTGGGATGTAATCTCCCGCATTACGAGGCATGGAGGAGAAAAGAGAAGACCACGTTTTAGAGGAGTGCTTCGAGCCATCATAAACACGGCTGACAACAATACAGGGAGCAATGCTGGCAGAGGGAATTGTTGCTTCAGTGGAATTAACAGTCACAATAGGTACAATATTCGTTGGGGAAATACCACAAGCAACTGATGAGCGAAGTCCACAACTAGGGTGACTACCAGTATTACGCCCCTGGACATGCACGTCCTCACCAACGAGCATGCTAGGAACACACTCAACATTCACAGATGACTTGCCCACAACACAACCCACTTCATGATGCAATACAGGCTGGTCAACAACCTTGGCAACATTCAGACAGTCATCAGATATGTTCACACCATCTACCCCAGTTACATAATGACATACAGGTGACGTGCAATGCTCGGAGATAGCAGCTACGCCCAACCCCGCAACACTGCCACACATGCCACCATCGTTACCCTTATCACAGTTTCCAGTAACAAGCAAATTCGCATTGGTTCCAGGGAGAGGCAACACGGCACGAGTAGGGACAAGGTCAGATTCCACAACACCAATTCTATCAGACGTGAGCGGAGGAAAATCAGAGAGGGAATGAATTAAAGGCATGGCAGCGGACTTGGATTTGAAGTGGCGACCAGACCTAGTCGAAGAGGGAGAGGAAATGGGGGGAGGAGAGGGACGAGGCAGTGAGGAGGACATGGAGGAAGGAGAAAACACGAAGAGGTGGGAGATTAAGGCGATGGAACAAACAGAGGCCACGAACGCAAATCGCCAGCAGCAGCCATTCAGACAGTCATCAGATATGTTCACACCATCTACCCCAGTTACATAATGACATACAGGTGACGTGCAATGCTCGGAGATAGCAGCTACGCCCAACCCCGCAACACTGCCACACATGCCACCATCGTTACCCTTATCACAGTTTCCAGTAACAAGCAAATTCGCATTGGTTCCAGGGAGAGGCAACACGGCACGAGTAGGGACAAGGTCAGATTCCACAACACCAATTCTATCAGACGTGAGCGGAGGAAAATCAGAGAGGGAATGAATTAAAGGCATGGCAGCGGACTTGGATTTGAAGTGGCGACCAGACCTAGTCGAAGAGGGAGAGGAAATGGGGGGAGGAGAGGGACGAGGCAGTGAGGAGGACATGGAGGAAGGAGAAAACACGAAGAGGTGGGAGATTAAGGCGATGGAACAAACAGAGGCCACGAACGCAAATCGCCAGCAGCAGCCATTCCACGAGTTTAAAAACAAAAAAAAAACTTTGGGGACAGGGAGACTATGTCGCCCTGACCTTTGGTTAAGCCGGTTTTAAAGTGGCCGTGCACTATGCCTCATAATTGTGGCCGCTGTGATTCGATCCGGTGCCACTACAACTACATGTAGCAACTCCACTATGTCTTAACCACTGGACCACTAGTACCTGGCGAAAAATTTATTGATAAGTTAATGAGGTCATTAACTGGAATTATTTATTAATTAATTAATGTAATTAATTTTGATAATTAAATGGATTAATTAATTTAATCAATTATGGAACTTGATTAAGTATGATTACTTTATGGAAAAATTAAAGTTACTAATTACTTATTGTAATTAATTTATTAAATTGATTAGTTTAAATTAATTAATTAAGTTTAATTAATTTGGAATAATCATTGAATGGTTTGGTAAGAAATCAAAGATGAATAATTACTTAGAGAAGTAATTAAGATAAGTAAATTATGAGAAGTAATTAATTAAAGTTGAGAAGAGTTTTGAGATTAATTACTTGTGTAATTAATCTAAAGGAAATTTCTTTGTGAAGTAATTAATGAATAATTACTTAGTGTAATTAATTTAAGTAATGATTGATTAAGTCTTTTGGAAAGTAATTAAGTGATGTAATTAATTAAGGGAATTAATTACTAATGAGGTAAATCAAATGTGATTAATAAATATAATTAATTATTAAATGTAATTAATTTAGAAGTAATTAAGAAAGTAATTAAGGTTAGTTAATTACTAAAAGTGATTAATAATTTGTTTTAATTAAGGTTAATTACTTAATGTAATTAATTTAAATAAAGTAATTAATTTAAAATGTAATTAAGGATCATTAATTAATATAATTAATGATGTAATTAAGGATTAATTAATTAAGATTAATTAATTAATGATAAGTGATTAAGGAAGTAATTAATTAATGTAATCAATTAAGGATTAATGTAGTTAATTATAATTAATTAATTAATGATGTAATTAAAGGTTAATTACTGATTTTGGTTAAGAATAATTAATTTATGAAATTAATTAAGGATAATTACTTGTATGTAATTAAAGGATAATTAATCAAGGGTGATTAATTAAGGTAATTAATTTGAGGATAATTGATTGATTGATTTGTAATCAATATAAGGGTTAAGTAAGCAAGATTTAAATGGTGAAGTAATTAATTTAATTCATTTTAAATTAATTAAAGATAAGTAATTAATTTAATTCACTTTAAATTAATTAGAGATAGAGATAATTAATTTAATTCATTTTAAATTAATTATAAATGGTGTGATTATAGATCCTTGCTTATGAATAGATGATATGGTTTGACTTGGATGGTTTGAATCTCAGACATGAGATAAATAATATTGTGTGATATGGATGCATTGGTTGCATTGTGATGATGATATGAGTTATCTATTGGTGATGATAATATAGATTATCAATTTGTGATGATTACCTATTTATGATAATATGTTGATTATCTATTATGATGATGTGAATTATCTATCTGTGTGTTATAGATAGTTTAAATTGAATTGTTTTAAACTTTAAAACAACTTGGCCTTAAAAGACACGCTTTGGATTTCGATGAGACCGGGATCGGGTTTCCATATTTGGGATCCGAAAACCACATCGTTTCTAATTAACGTTAGGTCGTGAATCTAAGTGGAGCAAGTGAAGACTCGAGGTGTAAGAACTATAAGTCAGTATAACTCTGTGGGTGATTCCGTAATGAGTTTGACGGAATAGTACTTATAAATTCGAGATGGTGGATTAGAGTGCAAGGGTTATTGTCGTTAACTCTGAGGGTGATTCCAAAATGAGTGTAACGAGATAATGCCTTCGGTTTCGTTCGAACCCGGAACGAACTTGTATGGATTGAATGCTTTCAGCACATCGTCAGGCGGACGATGAGCATTCTAAGTGATATGTCCTATAAAGGTAATCGTAGCCTCAAGCCTCATCAACCGGGAATGGCTAAAACAGGGGAGATGCAGCAAGGCTTCGTGGGTAGCCCCCACTTGAGAGCAAGATTGACTCCTGTCTAGAAGTTCCTTTTATATTCGGCTGTGTGGGGCGGTTGGTTCGCGACAACTGCCGGGGTTGTCTTGTTCGGAACTATTCAGTAAGGAATGGGTCCGGCCTTGTGTTGCAGGGGATGAAGGGAGTAATCCTCGGTACTGTGATCTAGACCACGTACTGTGACGGGCGGTACCCCAGTAGCCCTGCCATTGTATGGAATCCAAAATCCAATAAGTGCCAACGGTTTTGATTGTATTACCCACTTTTGTGGCTAGTAGCTGGAATTTAATAAATGTAACAATTTCGGCTATTTCATATTTATTTGAAAACCCTAGACACTATTATAATATCATCGGATTTCCTATCAAATGTTTTGGTTAGCGTAAGGTAAAAACTTTTCCATGTTTATGTGTGGGAAGTCTTACGTGATACCTTTCGTTTAAAAGGTTTTTGAAAGTTAAGCAACTTTAACCTGTTACTCACACCAGACCCATGTCTGACCCGGAGTTTATTTTTGTTTTTCATAAACTCTTGGGTACTCAAATTTTTACGAGTAGCCAAGGAATTCAGGTTAGCTTTGACGAATTGTGGAGGAGCAAATGGAGCAGGAGGCTTCTGCGTTGTATTTATCTAGTAGTCCGTTGTGTTTGGTATCTCTGAGTTAGTTGTGATGTTGTTTGAGTTGTATTGTATTGAGTTGTATAACTAGACAGGTGTTTATAACTGTCTAGTATGTGATGTATAATCTGTGTACTCTGATAATGGTTGTAAACTATGTAATATTTATGTTATTAATATAATTTATTCGTTCCGCTGTTTAGATTCTGATGTGTTGTTTCTTCTTCTTCTTCTCTTTCTTTCTATTCTCTTTCCCTTTCTTTCTTATTAGCGATGCGATTTCCTGGAGATAGGAAGTTGGGTCGTGACATTTGCTAAGACGCCTTCACCGTAGATAGTTGGATGAACGTAGGACTGATCCTCATTCCAGGGTATGCTAGAACCTTCCTCGAGTCCCTCCCATTCCTCTTTCCTTACACTCCCATCCCCTATAGAAACTTAAATATGATAGGAAGGGATTAATTTCTGAAATGTATAAGAAATCTATTTTGTATGAACCTGAATGATTATATAATAATGATATGTTACTTGGTTTATGTATTGCATTGTTTTGGTTTTCTATGTTGCATAGATAAAAGACTTCTCGTGTAGTCTGATTCCTAATGATCTCTTGAGAAAATTTGTTAAGTTGAGGAAGGACTTTAAAGAGAAATCTTCAATTCTCAGATTATCACAATTGATAAGATACTTTTTCCTCAGAGATTTACGAGAAATTTACATGTGGATATCCCTCCAACCGGGGAATGGGATTGTCATCGTTTTCCTTCAATTTATACTCCAGATAGGATCAAGGCTTCTTTTGATTCTAGACTTACTTTGTCTGCTAGGTTGTTTGAATAGGCTAAGGCTGCAGTTTCAAAACTTTGAACACTAATCAAACACTTTTGAACTGAAATTGCAATGTAACCTTGATTCATGTTATTATTTTTGAACTTCGTTTTTATTAATTGAAGAGTTCGTCCTTTATGTACTGGTTTTTGTTTTCCTTATTTTTAATAGGATGCCCAGTTAGCACATAAATCTAATTCCTTAGACACCTCATGAGTTATTGAAGTTAAAGATTGGTTGTTTGCATATATGAAGGAGAAAGGGTCATCTTGAGATGACTCGACTTTACGATTCCCAAATAACCCCGAGTCACGGGAGTGGCATAGAAACGTTTTCTATTAAAATCACCTTTTAGTGCTTTCAACGAAATGACTGCTCTCATGGAGGCAGAACTTAAAGAAACAAAAAATGGGCTTCAATTGCTAAAAAAGAGAAAGGACACAGCTCATAGATCTAACTTCTCCATCGAAGCTGACATTGAGATAGCTAAGATTCATCAAAAAATAAGCGATCTTGAATTAGAGCTAACAAACAACCAATTATCATACCAATCTTTGGAGCTTGTTATAAGTGGGGTGATTCCAGCCTTCTCACTCCTACTCCAAGACAAAGAACAAGATCCACATCCTTGATTAATCATGAGTTTTCTACTTTACTAAACCCTCCTCGAGGTTTGAATAACGTAGTGATCTTTAAGTAGGGTAATCAAGTCAAATTCTAAATGACGAAGTATTCAACAAGAAGTGGGAGGAAAAATATCCCAACACATCAATGAATATGAAATTAAGGTTCAAAAAGTTGAACATGAGAAGTATGATCTTAATCAAGAAATCCAAAGGTCGATAAGTATGATTCAAACTTTACAAGGAGCTATTAAGACTCCTCGTCATACCTTGAAAGAGCAGATTAACTTGATTAATGATGCAGACACCATTTGAAAAAAGGAAAAGAAACTAAAGGAACTTGTGGACGTGTCCATTCATTACTTCACTTGTCCCTTAATTGCTAAGGGCTTGGATAAATCCACACAGAGTCTTGGGCTATAACAAGAGCCGACCTTGATTAGATTTTTCTTCTTCTTTTATCTGTGTTTTGTGCTTGCAACTGTGTAAATAGTGTATCAAATTGTAAACAATTTGTAATTAAATGAATATTACCTCGAATATGTAAACAATAACTGAATTTTATTTCTAATTTGAAACCGCGTGAAGCTTAGTATTTAACTTTTTTAGTTTTGAGCTCCCTTTCTACTTGTTGTAAAATTGAGATTACTACTGATTGTGCCTTTTATAACCCAACGCAGATGTTTAATAATGGAGATTCCCGTTTAACACGTCTGGAATAAGAGAAGTCCAGAAATCCATATATATGATGATAGAAGATCAAAAATCTATACCTGGTAAGAGCAAAAAAATCAAAAACTTATAACTGGCTATGGAATCCTTGAAGATGTTTTCTTCTTTGTGGTTAGACAGATTTGAAGCACTACTTGACTTGGATTTTGTTACATCTTCCTTTGGAAGACTGATTGGTTGAGAGTACTTCTTGGCTCAAACTTTGACTTGAAAGCACTACTTGGTTGTGATTTCGATTAATCTGGGAGCACATAGTTAGCTCAAATTTTGGTAAGTTTGAGAGCACAACTTGGCTCTGATTTTGATTGATTGGGGAGCACTTCTTTGGCTTAAACTTTGATTTTTTTGAGAGCACTACTTGGCTCTGATTTTGATTGATTTGGGAGCGCTTCTTTAGCTTAAATTTTGATAGGTTTAAGAGTACAACTTGGCTTTGATTTCGATTAATTTTGGAGCACTACTTTAGCTCAGACCCCTTATCACCATCTTAGGTGATGGTTTAGGTCTATTACCCGATGTGTTTGGCTAGCTATCTTAAGCAGGACTAATGACTTATCCGACCTCACTCTTGGAAATGCTTCAGTGAGGCCTTTGATGGTATGCGCTAAAAGCTAGTTAAGTGCTTTATAAGCCTTTGATGATGACCATAAAGGTTTAGTCCATCCTCCGTCTCCAACCAGGCCTCTTATATAGGGGTTGATGGATTGCAGAAACTTTGGAGAAGGCCCTTTCGGATGGGACCAAAGGATTAATCTAGCCTTCCTCTAGGAGGCGCCTTAGCCAGGCCTTTTATTATAGGGTTAAGGGCTTATGCTCCAGCCAGGCCACGTAGGCGGGACCGAGGGCTTAGTCGGTGCTTTGGTCAGGCCCTTTTGGACGGGACCAAAGGCTTACTCCATCCTTCCTCTAGCAGGCGCTTTGTCTATGCATGTGTTAGCTAAAGACAAAGGCTTTTTCTCCTTACTACCATATTAAGTAGTGATTATACTAGAAGAATTTCACTTCTCAACCATGTAGATGGACTTCTTTTATTATCGTACTTGTTTAATATATTTTACAAAGTCATTGAGCTTTGCTTGCCTTACCATAGAAAATTGATGATCATTCCTTTTAGCTTTTGCGTCAATTGGTTTCATGCTTAATTGTAAGGTGTAGTGACAATACGAGCTTTTGTGATTTCTTTCAAACTTAGGCCTTCTCTTCTGCGAAAGACAATAATCAAGCTTATCGTTAGTCAAGAAGTAAATGTTTTCAAGCGAAATAGTGAAAGTACAACTCTCTGGTAGTCGAGATTTGAATGCTAGCCTTCTTGACTGTTGCTTGGTTCTTTTGCTACTTGGTATCTCATCCTCCATAGCCAACTTTATTTTTAATGTCCTTTGAACTTCATTAGAGGGAAACAAATAATTCATAAATCTATGCCTTTTTTGTATGAAAATATCGAAATCACTTGTTATCTCCATTTTGAATATAGTCACCTTGGCTTGACTCCTTATCTTTAGGAGCAAATCATCCTTCCTAAGGCAAAAACTAGAGTAGGGCCTATATGGAAGAGATTTATGCTCCAATTATCCGGATCATAAGGGTCCGTCTTCTCCTTTTCATTTATGATTTGCAAGGCCTTTAGTCTAAATAATTGTTCTATGTGAAATTGTGGTTCATCAATGATTTGATAGGTGGGCCTAATTATTCGAGGCACAAAAGACCCATACTCAGACTTCTTAACATAATTAAGCAGCATGGCGTTGGAGATTAAGATTTGTTATCTTCAGATAGGTATATGTATGGATATGAATGTTCTTTATACTCTAATATGCAGGCTAGGAAAGTTCAATGCAGGTTGAGTTGTTTCCACTTTTGGTACAAAGTTGGAGGTTTGAGCCATTCTTCTAGCACCAAAATGTTAGCAAATAAATTTACCAACCTCGAAAGTGCTTGGAAATTGGGTTGCTAAAAAAGAAGCCTTGTCGAGGCTTGACGGATTCATTGAGTTAATAAGAACCTTCATAGTATCTCTTGATGTTATGGTCTAGTTGAAGTCTTATGGGCAGTTGGAAGCGGTATATGCAAGATTTGGTTATGTTTGAAGTCACTAGGTTGAAATCAATTATGTTATGCCAATTGCGATGTCACAATAATTCAAACATACAATATGAAAAATCACAGGTATGTTCAATTCAAAAGTTTAATCGATTACACATATGCTATGCTACGTCCTTGTTTAATATTCAAGATCCTATGTATACAATGTTCTTGAATTACAATATGCTCTAAAATTCCAAAATCGATTTCGGGTTAAAACATAAGTAGTGAGAGGAGAAAATTTCCCCTCCAAATGGCACCCCTAGGGTCATATTTATAGAGGTAGGCGGCCTCCACTCGCCTCCATGTCTTCTATTAGGACCGATTTCAGCAATGCTTAGTACTGAACTCTTTGCTAGTACGCTCCTGGCGGGGTTAATCTCGGCAAGACTTATCTTCAACTATGTTAGGTTGGCCTTGTTTTTGCATCTGGATTTCACATGTAAGAGGCGGAATAATCTCATACTTGATGTCTTCGACGTTGTCATCAATTGGTGTTGGTATAGGGCGGTATCCTCAAATTGCTGTTATATGCAAAGCTGCCTTATGGTCTTTGTGATGGCTGGTGATGGGCTTATTGCTGTGCTTTGAGGTCTTTGCCACATTTCAACATTGGCCTCGGTAACGACGACTTCGACTTCCTTTATGGATATCGATGACGTTCGTCGTCGACACCGCTAGTGTAGACTTGTGCAATGTCTTCAAAGTACTTGCGAGGTGCAAGATAGGCATGGCTTTGCTTTAATGGAACTTGATGTGATCACTTCAGCACATGGTAATATCTTGCGAGGTGAGTTACATTTGACCTCTTCACTTGTTTCATGACATGAGGCATTATGTTCACTTTATTGCAGTTGAGGCGCAGTACTCTACCTCTTCGAAACCGTCTTACAAGTACACTGACAGCTCTATATCTTCGACAATGGCCATAGCATGCGAAGTGATCAAGGAGAAATTACTAATAGTGACGTTGTCATTTAATATTGTTTATTTTGTTTAATTTGCTAAGATATATTACTACTTTATTTTGTTTTAAACTTTAGCTTTTTAAATAGAATTAAACTACAATTCATAGTTTAGAAAATTCTCGACTTGAGGAGAAAGTCAAGGCAAGGTTACTTGGCATAGGATTAATATATTCAGGTTAGAAGGGAGTGGAGTTTGTAGATGCCATAAGCGTTCGAATATATAATTCTAGCAGTAATCTTGGAGCAGCAGTAGGCGGTAACAAGTTAGTGGCCAAAGTTGTGTATATCTGCGTGTCATTTACTTTTCATATTTATGTTTTTACATTATTTATCTGCAAATTATTTTAAATATCTTATTCACCCCCCTCTAGGGTATGTTGCACGATCCTAAAAATTTGCTTCTCATTTTCTTAAACTAATTTAAGATCTTTTTGCATTTTTAAGGGGTTACACATATTGTATTTATTCTGAGGCAATTTTATGACGTGATCCACTATGTTTATGTATTCCTAACCATGAATCCAATGATTTTTAAACTTGAAATGTTTTTTATATAAGCGACTAGTATCATTATTGAGATTTAAAAGAAAGGATTGTGAATACTTGTCTCTGAGGGAAGATATATATCTTGCGACTGATTAAGAGTCTGAAACCAATAAGTGTTATGAAGACTCTATCTATTTTTGCAGCAATATTTTTGCTTGGCCTTGACCTCCAAGAGTGCTTCGAGCCCATCACATTCATCTCTGAAAGGCAAGTGGAGATTAGTAAATCATTGAGTTCCATAATATGTGTTAGGCTTAATATGTTCCTATAACACTCCTAATTTTTATGTAACATTATTCAGGAGATTTAATTAGATAAATTAAATAGAATAATGTACGGTGTCATATGGAGAATGAGATTTGTTAACATAGGTCGTGCTTAAACATAAAATAGAAACAAAGTAACGAGAGGGGCATAATAGGAATATCACCTTTATTTCTTTCCCAAAACCCTCTGTCTTTCATTAATTTTCATTTCATTTTACAAATTAAAAACAAAACATAACAGAAGGCCGGCCATTGCCTAGGAACAAAAGAAGGAGAAATCTAAAGAGAATCGAAGGAAAAACTTAAGGGGTTAATCAACGTCAAATCTCAATCTCTCTTAAGACGAATAATAGTATCCATCTCATTTATTTATGCTCGTTTTTAGATCTATGGACGATTTCTAAATTGATTGGGAATATATGCCATGCCTTGATTGATCATCATCATTTTTGGATTGAATGATGATTTATTGGAATTTTCATGAAATTGTTTAATAAGTTTTTAATCATTAATTGATTTGAAATTTTAATATATTGTGTAAAACATTATTTAGGGGATGATTTTTTAATTTCATTATTTTCCAATTCTATATGAATATTTTATGAATTTTTTAAGAGGATAAAGGTGTTTATTTCAGGTTTTAATTATTAAAAATAATTAAATTAATATTTTGGTCTTGAAATTTTGATATAAGAATGAATATGGAAATTCAGATTTTTGGTGATTTTTGGGAATTTTTCCAAGCGGTTATGATTTTCTATGAATTTAAAATGATCGAAAAGATTTTAATTAATATTAATTAATAATTTTAATTTTAAAGGTTTGCAAATTTTCTTGGGAAGGTAAACGTGATCTACCAGTAGTTTCAGAAAGGAAAATATAAAGTAATTTGTTATCCAATGAAATTTTGACAAGAGGAAAGAGTTGATGGAAAGTAATTTCTTAAAAAGGAAAGGCACCCCTATTATATTGATATTCAATATCTATAATAGATGATACTTGGAACAACTACTTTATAGTTATATGAAGTATCGAATTTATAGGTTCGACATCTTTATGGGTTGATGCGTGCGATATCTTCTTGTAGATATGTGATGTACCCGCTTGTATAGAAGTTCGACATAAAGTATTTTATGGGTTCGGTATCTCGATGTTATGGAGGCTCGGCAACCAATAGTTTCAAGACTCTATATTGTTCTTTTTAAATTTTCAGCAGCTTCTTTGTTTTATGGGTTCGATACCCTCAGGGTTTCAAAGTTTTACCACCAACAAGTTCTAGAGGCTCAACACCCTTGAGTTTTTAAGGGTTCAACAACCCTAATGTTTTAATGGCTCAAAACCTCTTGTCTAACTGTGTATTTGATACCTATTATTTTCGGCATAGCTGCCGTACGTTCACAAACTTGACACATATGCTTTATAGGCACGAAGATTCTGGCTAAGTATTAGGCTATGTTTTCCTTGTTTTAAATAATGATTTTCAAGTGGCTAATCATTTACAAAGGTAGATATCTTCAAGGAAATAAAATGGTGTTTTAACCCAAGTTTAATATGAATTTGCCAAAGGAAAGTATTACTTAAGATTGAGTAATTTTGCGATGCCAATGACTATTAATTGAATATAAGTTGATGAATGATGTTATATGTTCTCATTACCATTTGATCAGTTAAATTTGCATATTTGTCTTTGCCATACTCACACCATTATGACCTAACATTGCATCTTGGGATTTGAAAGTAGAATTACCAATTAAGTTGTCTTAGTAGCGAGTATGATCAGACTAAACTTCTGAGTTAGTAGAATTGCATCCAAGAGAAGATCAATTGCGTTCTGATGCTTCGTACTATATGTGACCCATATTTAAAACCATATAGGTTGATTAGTTACCTGTGAAAACCAGTAAATTCATGGTAACTATAGGAAAACTATGACATATAAGACAAATGGCTATATGGTTTCGGATAAGGTTGATTAGTTACCTGTGAAAACTATTAGATTCATAGTGAGCCTAGGAACTATGATTTTGGAAAAGGTTGATCGGTTACCTGCGAAAATTAGTAGGTTCATAGTATTATAGGAAAACTATGATACATGGACAGACAGTCCTATATTTCAGACAGACAGTCCTCTATTTCAGACAGACGGTCCAGTTTTACTCCTAACCACATATTTGGAGATTTTGGAACATCTGGTTAAAAGTTTTATCCCGAGTTCGCCCGATAGATTATTGGTTGACCTACAAAACCATTAGGCTGATAGTGACCCTAACCGTGTTTGGAGTCTTACCCATATGATTATGTCATGCTTGTTCAAACTATTACGGTTGCTGGTGGATGATTTATGATTGACATATTTGGATAAGATACTAGTAAGGGAAAAACCCATTTTGCTCAAGGACGTTGTCTCACTAGATATCTATTTTGGTTTGAGATGGTATATTATTATTCACACCGAACTTTTTGTCTGATCCGAAGTTTTTGATTTTCTCCTAAACTCTCAGGTACTCATTTGAGTATGTCGGGAGTAGAAATTTCAGGTTAGACGAATAAGCTTTCGGAGACGTGCAGAAGGCAGACTAGCTAATATTATGAGTTTGTTTCTGTTGTGTTGTTTAAAGCTTATGTTTTGCTTGAATAGATGTAATGATAGGATTTATAATTGTCAAATAGTTAGATTCTAATAACTAAATGGTGCATCTTTATACGTCGCTCTTGGAATATAATTGTAATTATCATTATATTTTCTCTAAATGTGGAATCGATGAGATTATGTAATAAAATGTAAGGAATATGAAGGTTATTAATGAAACGATTTTTGAAAATTTTCATATTCATATGCTCTCGATGTTATATATACAATTAACCGATCTCATTTTGTCATCGAAAATTAATATTATGGATAACTGTAGCATCCGTAGCACTTAGCTTCGGGTCTCAAAACGGGGGTTGTTACATTTTGCCCCATTTTTAGAAATCGTTCTAACAAAGTTAAATTCTAGTAATACACACCACAAAATGTTGTATGTATTACCTTTTGTTTTAATCTGAACCCATAGTGATTTTCTTTCTAACTCTAAATTTAATGCATATACAAAAGTAATAACAAATCGAGCATGCCCTTTGTTATTTGACATGAGTGTTACATGTTGGGAACTTTGTGATATCATATGGCTATACCATTGGAATCCACCAGGATAGTAACGCCACGTTTAGTGCATGATGCTAAATTTTTAATACCAGCTCCAACTGTCACAAAATTTCCTCTTAACTTTTGGCAAATTTGTTTCCATTTCCTTGTTTTCTAACAGTACCACTAGAGATGGATTGTATGGTTTTATAAGATTTTTGACATCCAACTGCCTTCCAAGGTTGTTTAAACACCTTACATTCAATCATATAATCATTTTTGTTTTGGACCCTTCTTCTAGTCCCGACAGCTAAAGCAGTAGTCTCGTTGTGGTATATTGTTACCTGATTTTTTACAGGGCCCTTTTTTCCTATTTCAACATGACCTTTTGGGAATTTCTTCTCCTCGGTAACTGCATCTCATTTTGAGTTATTTGTGGTTAAGTTTTTTGGTGGTGGTGGTGGAGGAAGAGGTTTTGATGGTCATTATTTAGTGTACTTTTGTTGACCGGCTCACTCACAACCTCCTCTGCCTTCTTCAAATGTTCAAAGGCCTGCAAATTAGAGGAAACAAAGTTAGACATGGTATTGGCTAGACATTATATTTGCACATTAAGTATTGTTTGTAACTGAAGCATTCAATGATGAAACAGATGTGTGAAGTGTTGGTTCTTTGAAATTTTCAAAGAGGAGATTGTCCTTGAGTGAAGCAGCCAAAGAGACTGGTGAGGCTTTGCTATGAGTTTGATGCATGTCACAACCTAATGCTGAGAATGCTTCAGTTTCTGCTGGGGGTGCCGCTACTTCTGATAAGATCACGTCATTTTCCTCTGTTGTAAAATTTATTTGTTGTGCATTATCTGTATAACTGAAGTGCAGACTTTGATTCAGCGAACTAACTTTGTTTTGATTTTCTACATTGTGTACTTGTGTCTGTTGTTCTGCATTTATGCTGGTATCCTCTGTAGTTGTATTATTCATTATTCTTCTCAATATCAACCTCCATTCTGATATTAGCTCCATTATTTCCATCAAAGTTTTTGCAGTCTTGCAATTATTGATCTATAGTTATGTTGTAATCTTCATTTGCTATATTATTTTTCTCTACAACAATCTCATCCCTGCCATTTGCTGCCTTGTTCGTCTCCTCTTCCTCTTCGCTAACGTCAACAATGTTGATATTGCTTGAATTATCTTGTTTCTCCTTGGGAAACCATTTTCCTTCAAATTCAATAGGGCACTGTTCAATTGTAAGATTGAAACAAGTGTAGTTTTACAAGTTGGAGGCTTAAATTCACATTCTACCTTTTGAGAAAAAGGTTCTTCATCAATATTTTGAATTTGAATTTCTACATCAATTTTAATCCGCATCTACCACAATTAAAATTCTCACATAAGAAAGTTAATTCTGATTCACTTTATAATATCCATGCAAATCAGTCTATCAATAACACCTACTATTTTAGTCATTGGTTTAGGGTTCCAATAAGGGAAATAAAACCCCCCGGCGGTCTTAAACAGATAGGGATGGTGGTCAATAGATTCTTATCATATTTTATTTTACACTACCTTTTCTGTGTTACGATCAGTTTCTCATCCATTAGGTACGGATCTCCCTCCAACACCCATTTACAATTAGAGTTGTCAATGGATACCCAGAAATTCGAAATCCATCCGCATCCGTATCCGAAAAGCGATAATATCCGATATCTGGAAAAAAGGATGCGGATACGAAGAGTATCCGAAAATTATCCGTCCGGCCTTTTTCAAGATTATAGTATAAATTTGTGTATTTTAGTATAATGAAAGATATTTATTTATTGTTTTATTAAGTTAGTAGTTTATATTATATACACTTAATGCTTATTAACGGATTTGTTTATATTTAACATTTTTATAATCAATTGGATTGAAAAAAATGCATGTTAAACTTAAAATTTGTATTTATATTTGTTGATTTATCAGTCGTTAGCTGATAGGATAATTATCCGATATCCGTCCGCATCCGCGGATGTGGATATCCGATATCCGAAAATCATTTCGCATGCGGATGCGGATATGACACTATCCGCATCCGAAAGTACCCGTTGACAGACCTATCTGCAATCCTCTTCCCTTTCAAGCTGGATTAGATTATACCCATTATCCCTTGAGTGAATTTCAAACCCTCCCTTGTGTGGCCATGTTCTCAAAATGTATGCCCTGAAATGAATGTAGTATGATCTGCTCCGGTAAGTCAAAATCGAATTTGCTTAAATTGTCTCTGCCTCTTCTACTTCATCCCCTTCGGTAGTTGAAGTTTTCCCACTGTTAAATTTAATTGGTTGACACTAGGTTAAAGATTCTTCTTAGCATTGTTTATAACCATATCACACCATGTTCTAAAGTTTAGCATGCATATCTATACTGAAATTGTTTTCTCACGTTTCCTTTTCAACGAAATCTACACAATATCTTGTGCAATATGATTTATGTAAGATTTGAGTACCTTTATGATTTTGAACTTTTGACCTTTGCTTTATATGATCTCCACCCTTATGTGGTAAGATATTGCAAATTGGATCTAGCTTCCAGATCCACCTCCTTTCACACTCCTCCACTACTAGATCCGCCCAATTTGGAGTCGCCTCCTATCCCTCCTCTACCAGATCCAACAACTGTCCCCTTATCCTCTGCCTCCGCACTATCCCGCACCCGTCATCATCTCCATCGATTGTTGAGGAACAAGGATTATCTGTTAAAATAAATACAGATTAGGGTTGAGACCCAAGGTTAGAATTTGGGATTGGATTAGAAAGTTTATTATTAGGGATAACCATCATTTTTCGTGTGTTTTTAGAAACCACTACCTTTTTCTTTTAAAGTTCAAATTCGTTTTCTTTATTCATTATTTCAGACCTACGTGCTTTTCATTAACACGCTCCATGTTTTGATCCAATTTGTAATGGATTTGCATTTAGTTTTGAAGTATGAGTATTTACTTTTATTTTATCGATTAAATTTTAAAAACTAAGAGATTATTACTTGAATGGCTAATTCTATTCCAACCCAATTTATTACTTAGTAGTCCCTTAACATAATTAAAATTATTATGACTAAATTACCCTTAAAAAAATTTCTTCTTCTTCCGTTGTTATTCAGAACGTAGGTTGGGTTCAGCACTCTAAACGAACATTGCCAAAAACCCTAGTTTACAAATTTCTTGGGAAAAGTTTGATTTTCAAATAAATAATTGATGAATTTTGAAGAGAATGATGATACTGTATCACAATCACAGCAAGAAATCATATTTATATCAATTTTTTTCAGATTTTCTTTCTTAGAGTCGCTGTTGCGAAATAGATGGGATTGCTATTAATTCCCGCCTAAATCTTACTAGGATAAGATAGTAATCTCGTACGAAAACAGTGAGGATTTTCAAAAAACCACGTCGTTAGGGTGGAGGATTTGTTTAAAATCACGCATAAGCTTTGCGGGGTTTGTTATACAACTACGCAGACCTTCTACGTGGTTAGCTGTGTAACCACACGCTTGAGGACGTGGTTGTCAGAATCAGTTTTGCAAATTGACTTGTTTGTTGTCTAATTTTATTTCCATTCTTACATTTTTGTTGTGTGCTACTTCCTTTTGCAGATCGTACCATTTTCAAGTGATGAAGAAACTTGCGATTGGATTATTCTAATGAGTTTACGACATATGATTTAAGAGTAATTTGAAACTTTTTTGTATAAATTAATCGGCATACTTTTCCTTGTACATTACTTACATTTCATTTTACATTTGTATTGCAGATATTTCCTTCAAGGAACAAATTAGTTGATTGGGTTCGTGATACGGGAAAACGTCTTGGTTTTGTTATCATTATTCTAAAATCAGATACTGGTACATCAACCAAAAAGCCAAGAGTTATATTTGCTTGTGAACGAAGCGGTGTGTACAAGAAGAGAAAAGACAAAATCCCGGTCAATCTCCAAATGACTGGGACGAAAAAATGCAATTGCCCTTTTAGACTTAGAGATGAGAAACTTCGTACTTTAGATGATTGGCGATTGCATGTTGTTAATGGTGTTCATAATCATTCGGAATTAAAAAACAACGAAGGAAATTCGTATATTGGTCGACTAAATGAACATGAGACCAAGTTAGTTATTGAGATGCATAGAAACATGGTAAAAGCAAAAGAAATTTTACACACCATCAAAAGAAATGATTCTACAAATTGTACGACAATCAAAACCATATACAATGTTATCCGAGCTCAAAATGTAATTGAACAAGCAGGGCGATCTCAAGTTCAATATTTGCTTAGTAAATTGAAAGAGTTTGGTTATTTTGAATGGCACCGTAAAACACTTGACGGAACAGATATTATTAAAGACGTTTTTTGGGATCATCCAACCAGCTTGGATTTTCTACGCACCTTTCCCCGAGTTATCATATTAGACTGCACATATAAGACCAATCGGTACAGAATGCCATTACTTGAGTTTGTTGGTGTTACTTGCACCGATCTTACATTCTGTATCGCAATTGCGTACTTAGTTGCTGAAACCGAAGAAAGTTATTTATGGGCCCTAGAACGATTGAAATCTATTTTGCTTGATTGTGAAGTGGAATTGCCATCGGTATTCATTTCTGATAGGGAAACAACGCTAGTTAATGCTATTAGAGTTGTTTTTCCAAACTCTGCTCATATGTTATGCACGTGGCACATTAAAAACAACGTTCTAACGTATATGCAAAAAAAAGTTAAAGGTATGGAAGTTGAGGAGAAGAAGTCATTTTTATTTGATTGGAATGAACTTGTTTGTTCAAAAAATATAGTTGTGTACAATGAAAATTTGCAAGTGTTACATGAAAAGCACACAAAGCATAGTTCACTTTTGATGTATATTCACGAGACTTGGTTGGATACATACAAAGACCAATTTGTTCAAGCATGGACGGATGATTACAAGCATTTTGGAAATTATACTTCTAATCGACACTTATCTTTCATACTAATATTAATATCTATTTCAAATAGTAATATTTTTATATAATAATATTGTTGTGTCATATGCAGGGCAGATCCGCTCATTCAAAATTGAAGAAACATTTAGCTAGTTGTCAATGTAATTTCGAACAAGCTTGGATGAAGATGCATTCATTATTGGAACTCTCATTTACCGAACTTAAAGCATCATTCGAGCAAAGTTTAACAAAAGTAAAGCACATATTTCATATACGGGAATTCAAAAATTTAAGAGGCTTTATTTCTATTAAGGCACTGGATTTGATTCATTCAGAAACACAGAGAATAAAAGATGTTGGCGAGGACGAATTGCTATGTGGATGTGTCATTCGTAGAACACATGGATTGCCTTGTGCGCATGAGTTAGCACGTCTTGGGCCTGGTACCGTCATATCCCTTGAAATGATTGATGTTCATTGGACAAGACTTCATCTTGTTGAAATTAGTGGAAAGAAAGATGTTGGTGTTGTAGAAAAAATGGAGATACTTTTAAATGATGTTAAAAAGATGGATACCCCATACCAAATGCAAATTTATAAGAAGATGTTGGAAGTTTTTGAACCCCAGACGTCATCACTCGCATCACCAAAAAGAAAAATAAAAACACGTGGAAGAGAAAGCAAAAAAAGTGCTGAGAATTCAACTAAAAGAATGCCTTCGTCGTTTGAGCTTGTACAAAGTGTGTACTCTCAAAGTTCGTGTACTTCAAAAAAAAGCTCGTGTCGATAAACTTCCTATTCGAAAACCAAAGAAGGTACGTAAATGACTTGCATGTTATTTGCATACATATATTAATACATTATTAACTTTACTTGTCACCTTATTTCCCAGTTAGAAGAACTAACCGTTGGCATGAAAACTTATTTTCCCCAAATACCGTTGGCGATGAAGGCATTTGTTACTGATATTATTGACGTCCGATCAGATGGTAACTGTGGATATAGGTGTGTCACGGCTTTGCTTGGTATGGGTGAATCTAGCTGGGGCCAAATTAGGTGGGATTTGTACCTAGAATTATATGAAAATCAGAGTTTATACGCTCGTGTTTTCGTTGAGCATGACAGAACTACTACACTTCTCAATAGCATTAGACATGAAGGTAAAGGGTTTGCGCCGATAGAAAAGTGGATGTCAATGCCCGATGTTGGTTGTCTCATTGCAACTAGATACAACATTGTAGTATTCAATATTAGTGAAAGACTCATGCTGACAATACCGCCGTTTAAAGGTAAAGTGCCCCCGCTGATACAACGCACTGAAATTGGGTTAGCTTTTGTAAACCAAGATCATTTTGTGCAGGTACGTAACATATATATTAACTCTGTCATTTGTAATTTTAACTTAAACTTGAACTGAAATTGTATATTCTAACCTGTAGGTGAAACTGGAGCCCAAACACCGGGTTCCACCAATTTATTCGAAATGGTTCATAGCTCGTGATGTGGACGCAAGTAGATGGGAGTACGTGTTCACCGACCGAAGACAAGCGTGAGATGAAAGAAATGAATATGCCGAATGGATGTAGTTGTTTTTTACTTTAATGTTGTTGACATTTGATATGACTATGCTAAATGGTTGTATAATTGCATTGAATGAATGAAATTGAATTATATTTTATGTTCTGGACAGATTATGGTTGTATAATTGCATTCGAAATGGTTCACTGTTCTGGACAGAATATTTTTTCACTGTTTGAACTAACCACGTACTACCCGTACGAGAATATGGTTCCAGTACGGGAAACTTGAACGTGGTTTGTGCTTTAACCTCGTACGATGACTACGTGGTTCGTCGTAAACCACGTTGACATTTTACGTTGTTCTTCATAATTCCCATAGGCTCTATGCGTGGTTTCTCTGCTTTCCACGTTTTACAGTGCGTGGTAAACACAGAGAGTGAAAAAAAATACAATTTGACACAATGCACTTTCAAAATATGCAAACTATATATTTCATACAAAATATGCAAATAGCATGTAGGGATGATAAGGCACAGGTAAACAACATACACAAACAACATACATTTCATAATATGCAAACTGTATTTTGAAATATACAAAAAACTATACAACATACATTTCATAATATGCAAACAACATACATTTCAAAATAAGCAAACAACATACATTTCATACAACAATTCCTTACACCATTTCATACAACAATTCCTCCACCATTTCATACAACAATTGTTATAATACATAGTCTATTCCAAAAACTCATTTAACCATACATTCCAAAAAATGATTTCAGTTAACCATACAACAATTCCAGAAGTAACTAAACTTGACGATGAATGTAGCGTGATGCGGTGACTCTGGCACTATCAACTTGAGGGTTAGCTCCATCCAAAAGACCATGCACATCATGTAGGGTCTGCAAAAAAAATTAAATTGAAATTAAACTAGTGTAAACTAAGTGTCATAAATTTAAATGAGATGAATCATACCGCGTAGAGTTGGTCATAGGTCGGTTGAAAATGTGGAGCTCAAATCTGTACATCATCAGGTAATCTTGCTGGATTTTGAACACGCAAAACACTATGCTCCCGATATCACTCCACATAGTCCTCAGTGCAACTCATGAAAGAATTTTGAAGTTGTATGGATCTACGGGCCTCTCCAATCACATGATTGTACCAATTCTCCCATATACTTTCTAGAAATTGATAACGCACTCGAGTGTATGTGGTTGAAGTTGAACCTCGACGTGCATTTGTTGCTACTGGAGGAATAGGAGGCATTGGAATGTTCTGAACTCTGCCAAACTATCTAAGTATTCTATCTGGATGATAAGGCTCCATAACATTGAGGCAGAGTATGCAGCCACTATACCAAGCTATAAGATGAAATGGATGATACTGTCGTGCGAACATGTAAGGATCAAAAATAACCTGTTCAAAGATATAGTTAACATCATCATCATTATAGTCCTAATACATCGTAAAAAAATAGATATAATTACCTAATCAATCTGAATAGTATCCAGAAATATGCGATAATCAATGATTGATGCACCACAGTCTGTAGATGGATTCCACCGAGCTGCACGGGGTAAAGTCCCATAGTACAGATTAGTGGATGGATGAAAGCATGGAAAGTGCTCAAATATCCATGACTCTAGTAAGCAAAGGAATCATGCAACATGTTTCACACCCATGCGAGTCGCTAACCCAAGCTGCCTGTATAGAAATGTGAGTGTTGCTGATCCCCAAGAATAAGTACTGACTACATCCAAATGTTTTAGTGGATGCAACAGTGAAATGTGCACATGAGACTTGCTTTTATCTGCAAACAATGTGTTACCGAGAAGGAATAGAAGATAAGCACGAGCAGCACGCCTAACTGCTCGATCTGTCCAATCATCATTTACATCTTCAAATATATCATATAATTTAGACAAACTTATTTTATGCCCAACCCTCTCATTCATTTCCAACCTAGCTTCTGCTTTGGTAATGCCAAGATACTTCGAAACAATATTGAATGCTTGTTCCATTTCATATCCCATGCTCTGTATGGGCTTACCTTCCACTGGTATATGTAATAAAGAAGCAACATCATCGAGAGTTATAGTCATCTCACCGAATGGTAAATGGAAGGTATTTGTATCATGATACCATCGTTCTACAAAAGCTGATACCAAATTCTTGTTAACACTCTTGTAGCAAGTGCTAACAATAGAAAACAAGCTAGACGCGTCAATGATTGCTGTGAATCTTGTAGCATTATCTGGAATCTTCCACTCGGACACCTTTTGTGCATGGTTAACACAAGTGAGCGGTGATCGTTCCTACACGAGTAAACGTTAGAATTAGTAAATGCAGACTATCCATATCGATGTTGTAGAATAATATTAGGTACATACCTGACCAATCCATATCATTGAAGCAACGTGAGTATCAAACTCTCTAATCACATCATTAATTCTCGGTCCACCTTTCTTGTTTACATCTTCCTCGCCTTCACCCTCTTTCTCGGACTCCTCTTTCTCGGACTCGTCATCTGTCTCGTTGTCATTACTGGTATGTGAATCATCCCTCGTGTCATCTCCATCGTCTTCAGATGAGTCTGAACCACCTTCTCCTTCTTCACCTCCCTCATCCCTCATCTCCTTGATCACTCTGCTCCCGGCCAACAATTTCATAATCGGTTGCATCTGTCTCTTGCTGCTCCTCTCCCGTATCATCTCCAGCTTTAGCTACGATAGACTTATCAGTGTTCACGTCCGCATTAGTACCTCCGGCCCTTTGCATCATTCTACGTTTTCATTCTGAAGCAGTCATTCGTGCTCTACCCATCTGTAATCAAGTTTAGAAAACCCATTTAGCACGACCATGTTCGTAAACAATAAATATTAGAACTAGTTAGCAAAATATTTTTTTTGTTGTGTACAGTTTACCACGCAGGGCAAATGCGTGGTAAAAAGCGCATACCACGCATGGCCAATGCGTGGTAAAAATGAATACCCAGCAGTAATTCTGCGTTGTTTTCATTTTTACCACACATTGACCCTGCGTGGTACGCATTTTTACCACGCATTTGCCCTGCCTGGTAAACTGTACACAGCAGAAAAAATAACTCACATTTCAATTCGCATTCAAACAGTTCAAACTCAATCATCCATTCGCATTTCAACACCACAAACAGTTCACATTTCAAACGTTTCAACACCACAAACAGTTCAAACTCAATCATCCATTCGCATTCAAACCTAAACTTGAATAAATCATCAAAAAACCCTAACTGGCATTCAAACCCAAACTCGAATAGAAAATTAAGGAGGAGTAGCGTACCTTAGCTGCTGAGGAGGAGGACTTGTTTTCTATGGGGGGATCGCGACTGAAGAGGGGAGGAGGACTTGAACAGGGACTTGTTTTCTATGGGAGGAGAACTTGAACAGGAGGAGGGCGAGTTGAACTAGGAGGAGGAGAATCACGACTGAAGAGGGGGAAAATTGCGTACGTGAAAGTGTGAAAGTGGAAGGGGTAGCATTGGAAAATATGGGGGGATACTAATTAAACCAAGGGGTATGCAAAAAAAATTAGAAAATGGGGGGCTACAAAGCAAAATTTTGGGTTGGAATAGAATTACCCTACTTGAATTTTGAAAAAAAATAGGTGTTATCCTATATTTGTAGTATTACTTCATTTCTATTTAAAAACATGAAGATGCTTATACATTTTACTTTTTTGTATTTTCAGATAATGCGGTAATAATTTTGTCGGTGTTGATAATTTTTGTGGTATTGAAGTTTTTGTTGTTTGTTGTGTATATTGCCTTTCATTTCAGTTTTAAAGTGCCTATCGTACACTATTTTTTTTTTCGTTTTTGATATTGTCTTCTATTTTTATAGATTACGAACGTTACGACACACGCTTTGTGCGTTAGTTGTTTTTCTACAAATCGTCAACACATTAAAAGAAACAAGTATTTAATCATATTTTGCGTTGAAATCATGTGTATTTTGTTTGAATTTTTATTTCTAAGTTTCATTATTTATTTTTATTTTTATATTTTGAATTTTTAGTTCTATTATTAACTAATAAAGAACGAATTTGTAAAGAAAGTTTAGTTATTAGATCATATTTTTAAGTGATTAAAATTTGATAATATTTGTAGATAGCGTTTTGAATTTGTAAAAAAGAAAAATTATTTATTAGATCCTATTTTTAAGTGATATTAAAGTTTGTTAATAGTTGTAGAGGGACATTTTGAGTTTGTAAAGTAAGTTTAATTATTAGATCATAATTTAAAGGGATTTGATAATATCTATAGAAGGGTATTTCTGGTAGTTCATGCCGACACAAAAAAACATGGCACTAAATGTATTACAACTATTATTAAGAATATTTAATTTGTACCTGATTATTAACCACTTTGTTACAATATATGTAAATCATGAAATGAATATGCTTTTATGTTGTTTTGTTTAGTCTCACATCGTGGAATATGTTAAATCCTTAGCTTTGAAGCCTTTATATAAAGGAGGCTATATAATGTAAATACATGTCTAACTTCAGCAATGAATAATATATCTCCTGCCTCTCTCTCTCTAAAGACTTCTACTTTCTTCATTTTATAACACGTTATCAGCACGATCTCTAAATAATTTTTTTTATAGATTTGAATTTTGATAATCTAGAAGACCATATCTACTTTTCTTTTCAGATCTAATTATAGATCTCAAGATGGTAATGAATTTTTTTAGATTTAATTATATTGATCTTATCTTTTTCAGATCTAGTTCTACTAATTTTATTTTCTTAGATCTCATTCAATTATAGATCTAATTTTTTGATCTCATTCTACTGTAGATCTTATGTTCTAATTTTTTTATAGATCTTTTGTACATCTTGATATCATGCTCAAAAGATATATCTTTGACATCTATATATTTTAATCATCAGATCTATTATTTTTCATGTTTATTCATCCTTTTCTCTTATTTATGTACTGAAATCAAGTATCACTTCTGAGATTACTTATTATTACATATCTTTTAGTTGAAAGCAATTTTATTTATTCTTTCAGAATTTGTATTTGATAAATATTCAGTTGAATTGATTCAAAATTTCTAACAAGTAGAATTAGATCCACTCATCTTTGATTTCATTATGAATTTTTTATTTTTTTTAAGTAAGTTTTGAATCGACTTTATTTATAAGTCATCGAATTCTTGCAATATCTTACTCAAATTTCAGATCTATTTGATCTATGTATGAAAGATTTGTTTTTTTTGATAATTTTGGATTTGGTTTGAAGCTAAGTTGTTTTTCCTGGACTAAAAGGTAGCTTCTGATGTAGAAAGCAAGATCAAAATGAACTTGTATCCCTTTATTTAAAGTTTGAAGTACTCTTGCATCTTAGTTTCACCTTCAGTTGGTGAATTTAATTTTGTCACTATATTTAAAGTTTGATATGCCATTTTAAAAGCAGTTACAACAAAAATCTTCAACATGGATATTTTATGCTACTGTAAAAGTAGTAATATTTAATTTATATAAAATAAATATTGTATATTGATATGACATTCCAATAGTGCATATATATAAATATATATATCTCTAGAAGAGAAAGTTCACTCCAGAAGTGGTGATACAAAAATATCTCTAGAAGAGATTTATAAATTTGAAAATTATAACATATCTCTAAAAGAGATTTATTTACATATTTGGTAATTTTATTAAACCAAATAAGTGTACATAGATATGATTATGAAGGATCCTAATTTAGTTTAGATTAGATCCAAAAGATTTAAGATTATCTCAATAATACATTGTTCTATGTTCGTATGTCTAATTATACCATAAGGGTCATATTCTTAGTTATTATTTCATAAGAAATATTATATGCATAATCATTTTTTGAAGAAATATCTTTAAATATTCTCCCGAAGAGATGGTCGATATTTCATATCATAATTTTCATGCAAGCTATGCACAATCTTTGATTATAATTCATCCCTTCTCACCAATCAATCCATATAAAGGCCTTTCTATATTTTCAAGGGTAATTTTACATTTGCAAGGAAATTAATTAATGCAATTAATGAGATTGGATCTAGAGCTACCAAAAGGATGTAAATAAGAAATTATAGTCGCTTTTATAGATTATATTTGGTTGTCTTTTACTATTTTGCGGTAATGTTTTTATTCTTTCACTATAACTACTATTATATATGAGTTTTTATTTTATGAAATGCATTAATTATATACCCATGAACAATATTTTGATGCTTATGCATTTTTATTTCCACTGATAGTTGGTAATATGATAGACATAGCCAAGCTTGAATTAAAACTTTGGACTTATTAGGAGATAACTTTTGTCATGGATATTGGATGTTGACATTCAACTACAATCTCAATGCTTAGAATATGCCATTAAAAATGATAATAATATGTCCCAGTAGGATAAAACAAAGGCTCTTATATTTTTAAGGTGTCATATCTACGGCAATCTTAAAATAAGACATTTAACTGAAAAAAAATCATCTTTACTTATGCAACTCCCTGAAGGAGCATTATAACCACTAGAAGACGGTCACACTTCCAAACACTAAATAAGACTGGTTGAACCTGAAGTTTCAACCAGTTGGAAGTTGGTGCTTGTATGTTTTTCTTTTCAGAACTAATTGAAATAACATACCGATGAATGTTATGTTTTAATCAGTAGTCCATTATATTTTATTTTGGAAAGTATTAGCATTTATTTAATGCTTAAAAATTTTAATAGTTGACTAACTATATTGTCTTTAATTCTTAAGTTATGGACCATCAATATTTGAGTGGTAATATATGCTTACTAGATAGTGCAACGACTCATATGATTTTGAAAAACCAGAAGTTTTTTTGAACTATCTGAAAATATTTCAGCTAAAAATTTCAACCATACGAAATTTGCTATATAATTGAAGGGTCCAGAAGAGCCCATATAGTATTACCAAATGGTACATGTATCTTAATTCAAAATACATTATACTCAAGCAAATTTAAAGGAAATTTGTTGAGTTTTGAGGATATATAAATGAATGGCTACCATATTGGAACTTTAATGAAAACGTCAAAGAATATCTTTGCGTTATCTCTACAAATTGAAAGATGGAAGCTTATTTTAGAAAAATTTGGTACAAATTCAATTGGATTATATTTCATGAAATTTGGCATAATTGAATCCCATATTTAAGCACGAGCCAAAAGCTCACAAATATCACTTGAATGCATCTTATCAGTTGATAAAAGGGTTATCTCCTATTATTAATATGTATGGTGTATTTGCTAGTAGCAATATGATAATGGATCAAAATGAGAATCCAAAGATGATTATTATTTAATGTGACAATGTTTGTCAACATTGAGGGGGAGGATAAAGGGATACAAGTTCATTTTGATCATCAGTGTCAAATATTTGCTAACATGTATAATGATGCAAAATATTAAGTTACTTGAATAAATTATTAAGAATCTCCCTAGTAGACTTTCTCAATATAGATTTGAATCCCCGAAGAATCAAAATGTGTAAACCACATCTGAAATATGGTACAAAAGTCGGTTTGAAATACTTTTGGAGTAAGTAATAAAGATGCCAAATAAAAGAGGTGAGTGTTCTTAAAGAAACACTTAAGGGTGCTTTTGAAGAGACTAATGACATGTTTGTCAAATAACCCTAGAAAGTGGTTTAGGTACCTAAAACATGATAATCAAAGAGATCTCAATAAATCATGTCTAAAACTGACAAGAAATAATTATTGATGATAAATTTATAAATAATAAAGCGTTTATGTTTATAAATAGATTAAGAATCTTAAATTAGGGCAAAACACGACTGGCCATCGTGAATCCTTTAATAGTAGAAAAATATGGACATGTAGTCCGCAAAGTGCCGAAAGTACTTGAAATGCTTAATATACCTCGAAGGTATAAATGTGGTTTAAATCATATTAAATAATGAAAGTATACAAATTCCTGAAGAATATAAATAACTTTGATTGTTATAAAGAATGCAAAGAACAAGGAGAGTAGATTTCAACCTACTTTTAAGTATTGTTGTAATGAAAATCTTGATATAATTCATGATGAGTAGATTACTTCCTATTTTTAAGTATCGTTGTAATGAAATTCTTAATATCCATTAAAGTGTTAGTTGTGTTGTGCAAATCTTATTAAAATATATAAATTCCTAAAGTATATAAATAACTTCGATGATTATAAAGAATGCAAGGAACATTGAATGTAGATTACAACCTTCTTTTAAGTATTGCTGTTATGAAATTCTTGATGCACTTCAAGATGAGTAGATTACTTCCTGCTTTTAAGTATTGTTGTAATGGAACTTTTAATATTCATCAAAGATGTAGTTGCAACATGCAAAACTGATTTGAAGCATAAAAGTGAAAGCACATGATGTGTTTTTCATAAAGGTAGCAAACAAAATGCATAAAATACAAATCATATTTGAAAGAAACAATCTTAGAAATTTTAATTGTTATTTATGGATCTAGAAGTATCTATAACCAATTTAAGTTATTGAAAGATGAATGAGAATTCAGAGGAAACTTTTAAATCAGGGGGAGCATCCATAAGCATTTTATAATGCACTCTTTTTTCTTAACTAAGATTTTTCCCACTGGGTTATTATTAGTAAGGTTTTAATGAGGCATTATCTTGATCTAGAAGCATCAACTCCCCAGTAACATTTGAAAATAAGTTACAATGTACTCTTTTCTCTTATTTAAGATTTTTCCTACTGGGTTTTTCTTACTAAGGTTTTAATGAGGCATTATATTGATCTAGAAGAATCAAACATTTTTTCAAGAAATAATCTCAAGTATGTTAGTTAAATTGTATTTTTATCCTTGATTAAGGTTTTTTCCATAGGGTTTTCCTTTGTAAGGTTTTAATGAACTATTGTATTGATCCAGAAGTATCAAACTCTATTTGATGCTATAAATTATTGAAATATGTAATACTATATTGTACTCTTTTTCCTTCACTAAGAATTTTCCCATAGAGTTTTTCTTAGTAAGGTTTTAATGAGGCATTATTTTGATCTAGAAGTATCAAACTTCATTTGAAGAAATGAGAAAATAAGATATGTCATTGTATTCTTTTTTTTCTTTCACTAAGATTTTTCTCATTAGGTTTTTCTTCATAAGGTTTTAATGAGGCATTAGTTTGATCCAGAAGTATCAAACTTCATTTAAAGAAATGAGCAAATAAGATATTTATTGTACTCTTTTTTCCCTCACTTTTCCCATTGGGTTTTTCTTAGTAAGGGTTTAATGAGGCATTATTTTGATCCTGAAGTATCAAACTCTTAGAAGGAATGTCGTTTTTAGTATGATATTTATGATTTCACAAATTGCACTCTTTTCCTCTTTCTAGGTTTTTTCCCATTGGGTTTTCCTTATAGAGGTTTTTAATGAGGCAATAAAAAATATCTATATCGACCGAATCAATAAATGCAAGCAAGATAATAATGAGGGGGAGCAATCATCATACACATTTCGAAACGGAAAATTTCAAATTATCTGAGCATTCAAGATTTTGAAGATGCATATTCAAGGGAAAGTGTTAAAATATATGTAAATCATGAAATGAATATGCTTTTATGTTGTTTTGTTTAGTCCGACATTGTGGAGTATGTTAAATCCTTAGCTCTGAAGCCTTTATATAAATAAGACTATATAATGTAAATACATGTCTAATTTCAGGAATGAATAATATATCTTCTGCCTCTCTCTTTAATGATTTCTACTTTCTTCTTTTTATAACTTAACGATGATAATGTTGTTTATTTATTTTGTACTGCTTTTAAGATTGAAAGCGTAAGATGACTACATTTCCTTGTTTCCTATTTTTTTGACTGTGATTTTGTTTTCTTAACCGTGTAATTTATTTTCTTTTACCATTATTTTTTTTTTCATATAGTTCACATGGTATTCTAATGGTTGTAAGTTAAAATTTTGGTATATTTGGACTTATCTCCTTGCTAATTAACTATTTTCTCTAATCCAATTTTTCTACTTTATTTATGATTTGCTATAAAATTAATACAAACGACAATGCTTTATGGTTTTACTCTAGATTTTTCTCATTCTCATGGTATACATGTATATTTGAATTTTTCAATTGATCTTTCAAAATTGATGCTTGTGACATGTCAAAATATTACATCTTTGGAACTCCTATATGATAATGATGGTAACCATCATCCTTTGGAGTCAAACATGGCATTGCAGTTTGTGTTATGTTTCACTTTTTATATGTGCTTCAGTTTATATCCATGAATGTGTCTTTCGAAAGATGTTATTGTACATGTTCGGTAGCACATGTGTTGATCAAAATTCTTGTTGTATTAGTAGTAGTTGTAATATGTTGTTTATTTCTTCCAGTGATGTTTGTATGCACACTGAATCACTTTTAAAAAAGAAATGAAAATTCTAATTATTATAGAAGTATCTCAGAGGTTTCCACGTTGTGCAGTTGCATTTCGTTAGGTTTTTTGTTTTAATGATGCTTGAGTGTGGAATTACCCAATGTATATTTTAGTTGAATTTTAATGATATAAGATGAATTTTTATGGTTTGGAAAATGGATTCAATTTATGACAATGGAGTACTTGGGAAGTCCAAAGCGACTTAAAGGACATGTAGGTTCAATGACAACCTTCTACAATTGATTGTGGAGTTAGGTGATCAATCAAGACACTATGTAATCAAGAAAGGAGCTTGGTTGTGATCGATTCTAGGGAGTTTGTAACATCCCTTAATTTTACAAAACTAAATAATTAAATTAAAAGGGTAAAATCATAATTTTACATAAAGGGTAAAATAGATTTTTTTTACAGAAGTTGGAGTTAGGCTTAAGGACCTATTTCATTCCTCTCATAACGTCGTTTACAGTTAGAAAACAAACATAACTTGTCCAATATGGTTTAACAACCTAGAAATTAGAAAAGTCAAACGTGGTGGCATTTTTATAATGTATTAATTTCGAGATTTTAGGCTAAACATGAGTTATTTTAGCCTATAAATAGAAATGTAAACCCTATTCTCTAATCCTACTTTAGCCTAAACATCATATCCCTTTTCTTCATCTTCTTCTTCATCTAATTTATAAATAAAATCAAATCCTGACCAATTCCAAATTAAATAAATGAATATATAAAACCGATAATCACAAAGAGAGCGACGCAAAAAAATCCAATCTACTGAGAAATTTAGCATTTTCAAGTCGAGGAATTTCTGGACAGTGAAGTTGGAGGAGGATTCACCTCTGATTAGGTAAGATGTACGACTAATCGGTGAGTGGGATTCACCCCTATTTGTGTTTATATTAGTAAGATATGGTAATTCATCCATCATGATTGTAAATCACATTGTAAATGATGTAACTGAAAATATAATAGTGATTTATTTATATAAATATGATTAAGGTGTAGTATGCCATGATTGGATGATTAAAATCCTATTTTTGTCGATTGTAATGATCCAAAGTTAACGACTCTATTAAAAAGTGTGAAATACAAATGCATTCCAAATTAGACAAATTATATATCGAAGTTGTAGTTCTCGACGATATGATTTCACTGGTGGTGTTTACTTGTCGGTTTGGTGTATGAATTAATCGAAAAATACACTGTAATTTAAGTAAATGTGGACCGTCGTTTCGATCCAACAGTAAAACGATGACGATTTGACGATAAGAGAATATGGAGATGTA
Source organism: Allium cepa (assembly GCA_030765085.1). NCBI lineage: Eukaryota > Viridiplantae > Streptophyta > Magnoliopsida > Asparagales > Amaryllidaceae > Allium > Allium cepa. The sequence goes on from CM060931.1 coordinate 452,422,238, forward strand.
AAGAAAGTCGGGTAAGTCACCACGGTAGGGTCTGCTCGACCATATAGAGTCGAAGATCATCGGAGCCGTGAACCCAAGTTTCAACTAGGGTGTGGCGACATGGCCATTTTGGGTGGTCAGAGGGGGCATGGATGTATGTGGCTTGGCGAAGGTGGCTTCATGGTGGTGGTGGATCAGTAGATGAACATCGGAGTTGGCGACAGCGAGCAAAAACAGGTAGCGGTTGAAACGTGGTCAAACTCAAGGAGTTACTGTAGCACAACAGGAAGATACATGTATATGGCAAAACTAAATAAAAGAAAGAACAATTAAGATAATGCGCCTTAATTTTAAATGCTTATAACTCCCGCATACAACCGTTGTTTCAAACATGGTTTGGGGCATCGGGATCATGGTGAGATGAGGAACGCTTTAGTATATTATTCACCGTGTTATGGAACAATTCCAAAAAGTGCCTTAGTTTAGTAGATTTGTTAAATGTTGCTCGATATTGCGATAGTGGGGTAGGACAATTTGTTCCTTAGTGGCAAGTTGCATACGATTGGATAATAGTGCGCTAATACATTTTGTTATTGAGTAGCGAGTGACTTAAGATTTAGCGATAATTGGCTGGGACAAATAGCTCCCCAATAATGAGTCACTTAGGATTTGACGGTAATGGGCTGAGATGTTTAACTCCTTAGTAGTAATTCATTTATGACACAAGGATAGTGGGTTGAGACATTTTGCTCTTGTTAAGTGGGTTTTTAACCATCAAAATTCAATAAGAATTAGAATTCAGACTGTTATCCCGCCTTTTGGCAAGGCCGAGATAACCAGGAACCGACTGGAAAAAGACAGGATCACATGTCCTCAATTTGGAATGATTGATTGGGCAACTACAAATATCGATGAATTTTGTCCGAGTCCGGATTGGGCAACGATTGATAAGACACGTCAAGAGAAGCCGTGGGAACCAACGTTCCGAATTTTGGGGCAATCCGAGTTCGTATGCTCAAGTTATCGCCAATGGGAGATGGATGGAATGATATAGGCTCGAATCCCTCAGGAATGGCGTAGGTTCGAATCGATCAGAAGTAGGCCATGCTCCGAATCCATCGACCGCGCATTGGTTCGAATCCATCCAAGTGGCCATGCTTCGAATCCATCAAGCAAGCCTTAGTTCGGATCCATCCAGACCACCTAGCTTCGAATCCATCGGAATGGCTATGGTTCGAATCCATCCCCGTATGCCTCACTTCGAATCCATCGAGGCGATCTCAAGGTCGAATCCATTGAAAACCTCTCCCTACTTCGAGTCCATCAAGAGAGAATCCTTCGAATCCATTCATCAGTGGAGTCCTCGTATCGATTGGCTATGGAATATCCTGATCGATACAATGGGAACTTGTGTTCAATCGATTCGAAGAAGCATACCTTCGAATCCATTACTACGAATCCATCGAGTCATAGCAGCTAAAACCAAGGGTATGACCCAGAAAACTCGGAGGAAAAGGAGGATTGACCCGAAGCATGCGCACCACGTCATCACCTTCACGTGCAGAAGCATGGATTCGACCCTACGGATTCGAACCATATCGATTCGAACGAATCCGTAAGGCAAAACACACCATCTTGAATCGATCATAACTCGAGATCTACAAATCCAAATGCTATGAAATTTTCACAGGAGCTTGCATATACATAGAAGAATGTCCACGCCAAGTTTCATCACGATTGGACACTTTTTTGATTAATTCGAACCAAGGGTCGAATCGATCCCAAAGTGGGCCCGGATCTCCAGAATTCGGCCATGTGGGCCCCCCACACGTGCTAGAAGCGTTCTCCCCAAATTTTAGGCGAAATATTAGCCTCCTACACCTATAAATAGAGCTCCTGGTCATTCAGAAAAGGGACCGGAGAATTTTAGAGATAAAGCACGCCCGGACGCTGCCAGAATTGCTTCAGAGCACCACCGCTACCTTTGATTTCGAATTTCGGCTTACTACTTGCTGTACTTTGACATAAAAAAGCTGTATTCTCCGAATATCAAGCAATAAAATAACAAAAAATCATAGTGGACGCAGGCAATACGCCGAACCACTCTAAATCGTTGTCTCTCGTGCAATTTACTTCCTGTTGTTTGGAGTTTTTGTTAGATAATCCACATTTTAATTTACTTTCTTCATTTATTATCTCTTCAAAAACTTCCGACGAGTGTTGTGCCCAATTTCGACACAAACACTTTGGTGCTTTCACTGAGAGTAACCCAGTTTTTCTCCTGCTCCTTGGATCTATCTTCGATACCGGATTGCATAAATCTAAGAGAGAGATCCAGACCTCATATTCAGATTCCTTCCGTTCTATTCAGATTTGTTCAAAGTCTAGGAAAGGATTCAACGCTTCAAGATGGTGAGTACAAGAACCACTTCTAACGTTGGTGATCAAGAAGGTCGGGATAGGCAAAATCCCATACAGCTACAGTCTACCAATCAAGATGCTGCTGGGTATACGGATCAGTTAGGTCCGGCCACAAGACAAGAGTTCCAGGCGCTACTCCAGGAACTAACCCAAAGCCGACAACAGCTAACTGAGCAGTTGCGCGCTAACGCAGAGTTGACCAATCAACTAAATCGCCAAAAGCGAAGAAGATCTAGAAGGGATCAAGCTCCTCATTCTTCCACCGAAAGCTCTGCTTCATCTGACTACAATAACAGATCTACCCGTTCCAGGCTAGACGGAAACCATGCGCAAGCTGCTGACTATCAACAGGCATTAACCGTTGGACAAGTAAGAGTTGGCCCATCTACCAGCTTCCATACTGGACCCTCCTCCCGAGGAGGCACTATTCCACAATACACTGCGGATGATCGTGCTGCCACAGCCGCTGCAGTCGACATAGGAGTTGATACCCGAGATCACTCCAATCAAAATTATCGTCAGCAGGGACATGCTCCAGAGCCATATGTCCCAGAAGACGTCGAGCCAAGGAGGCGAGATACGGATCATCAACAGCGCCCGATCCCACCTCGCACTGTGGAACCCGACCACACTTTGGCTCACCACACACAGAATGCTCCGATGCCAGACATCTCAGCCATGGTACGACAAATGATTCGCGAGAGTCAAGGCCCAACAAATGACGATTGGGGAATCTCCCGAAGTCATACCCCGTTCACTGATGACATATTGTATGCTGAACCTCCTCGGCGATTCAGAATGCCAACCCTGCCCATGTATGAAGGGAATTCCGACCCAAATCAACATATTTTGAAATACGAATGGTCGATGACAGCTGCGAGAGCTGATGACGCAGTAAAATGCCGTAGTTTTCCCATTTCCTTAGGGGGAATTGCGACGATGTGGTTTACACGATTACCGCCACGATCTATCTCTTCGTTTGATCAGTTAGATACCAAATTTGTTGAGCAGTTTCGCATGCATATTGCCAGACCTAAAGATGTTAATACCTTATCAAATGTCACTCAAGCTCCCGGAGAGACACTTAGACGATATTTGGAAAGATTCAATGCTGCATGCGCAAAGATCACCAACCCCAATGATAATTCTATTTTAATGGCTTTGACTAAAGGAATCGACCTTGATTCCGAGTTTGGAAATTGGTTAGCTGGAAAGCCTCCCGCATCATTGGACCGTTTCTATTCCAAAACCGCTCAATTCTTGAGGCGAGAGGATGCGAAACAGTCTAGGAAGCAGGACGATGCAAGGCCCAGCAGTGAAGGCATTCAGAGTAATGTTGCGGTTAAACAGTCTGGCGAAAGTTCAGGAAAGGTCCAGTTGAATATTCAAAATAAGCAGACTCAACAACCGAGGAACGGTGATAACCGGAGCAAGAAGCAAGACCAGAATCGTGGTCTGAGGCGTAGAATCGCAATGTTTGATAGTTATACACCACTTAACACGTCACTAGAAAATGTATACCTACAGACTTGTAATACTATGCAATACAAAAAGCCTGCTCCAAAGCCATCGTCGGAGAAGCAAATTCAAACAGGAAAATTTTGTAGATTTCATGAAAGTTATGGACATAACACCAATGAGTGTAGGCATTTGCAAGACCTCATTGAAAAATTGATTAGAAAAAGAAAGTTGGATCAGTTTGTTCGGGCACCGCAGTCCGATGAGGCGGGCCCATCCCATCAAAATCGAATGCAGAATCAGGAAAGACAAGGTGAACCCGCTCATACGGGCGGGAGGTTGGTTATCAATACAATAAGTGGTGGTCCCCATCCAGCAGACAGAAGCTGGAGAGAAATGGAGTCATATGCTAGCTTGATCAGGCATGTGGACTTTGAATGCTATAGTAACTCCGAAGACGGAACACCGGTTAAACAACAAAAAACGATGGATGACGAAATCGTATTTAGGAATCGAGATGTCGATAAAGTCGAAGCCCCCACAATTGACCCGTTGGTCATATCCGCTCAAGTTGGTCCTGCTTGGATGAAGAGGATCTTGGTAGACAGTGGGAGTTCCGTGAACATACTGTTTAAAAGAGCATACGATTTAATGAAGATGGAAGCTAAAGACTTAAAACCTTATCAATCACGAGTCCACAGCTTCAACGGAAGTGCGACAATACCAACCAGAATGGTTGAATTGCCGGTGGAGTTGGGAGTGGGAGAATGCCGAAGAGTTCGGATGTTGCAATTTGTTGTCTTGGATATTCCTTCTCCGTACAATGCCTTTTTGGGCCGACCGGCCCTCGCTGAATTTAGGGCTGCTATTTCCCCATGGTGTTTTACTTTGAAGTTCCCTACTGACCACGGGATAGGAGTTGTGCAAGGAGATCAGGCTACTGGAAGAGCCTGCTATGTTGCTGAGCTGCGGGAGGCGCAGCGAAAAGAGAAAGGAAATGGCGTAGAGGAATCTCTCTACGTCCGTTTCACTGACGATTGACAATTAGCACCTGGGCCTCGGCCTGGGCACCACAACCAATTCCAAAAGGATCTTGACCTAAGGGACAATGATAATAAAGAAGAATCTACGGAAAGTCAAGCTTCTCCGGCTGAGCTAACCATCGATGTCCCGATTGACGATGATAACAATGACTCGAGAATGTTGAAGATTGGGTCTCAGCTGAACCGAGAGACACAACAGGAATTGGTTGATTTTCTCCAGGCGAATCTCGACGTATTCGCCTGGACGCACTCTGATATGTGTGGAATCTCGCCGGACATCGCGAGCCACACTTTAAATATTGACCCGCGGTATATCCCGGTCAAACAGAAAAGACGTGGTATGGATCCAGAGAGATCTGCCGCCCTTAAGGAAGAGGTCGACAAATTAAAGACGAATGGGTTCATTAGAGACGCTTTATACCCAGAATGGGTGTCCAATCCCATACTTGTCTGGAAACCAAACGGGAAATGGAGAACGTGTATCGATTACTCTGACCTGAATAAAGCCTGCCCGAAAGACAGCTTTCCACTTCCCCGAATCGATCAACTGGTAGATTCAACCGCCGGACATGAATTATTATCCTTCATGGATGCTTACTCAGGTTACAATCAGATACCCATGCATGTACCCGACCAAGAGCACACAAGCTTCGTAACCGACTTGGGATTATACTGCTACAAGGTCATGCCTTTTGGATTAAAGAATGCTGGCGCAACTTATCAACGCTTAGTCAACCGGATGTTTGCCAATCAGATTGGGAAGACTATGGAGGTTTATGTAGATGACATGTTGGTGAAATCACGATACTCCAATGATCATGTCAAAGACTTGGAGTCAATGTTCAATATCCTCCGGAAATACGGGATGAAGCTTAATCCACTAAAGTGTCATTTCGGAGTCGCGTCCGGAAAATTCCTTGGGTTCATTGTCAATGCCTGAGGAATAGAGGCCAACCTCGAGAAGATCTGGGCTATCAGAAATCTTCAAACTCCGAGAACCATAAAGCAAGTTCAGAGTCTTAATGGGAAAGTTGCAGCACTGAGCAGGTTTATCTCAAAGTCGACCGACAAATGCATTCCCTTCTTCGATATTATTCGAAAAGGGAAACGAAACTTCGAATGGAATGCAGAACGTGAGGGCGCATTTCAATCGCTAATCCAACATCTTTCCATACCACCAATCCTTTCAAAGCCTGTAGATCATGAACAGTTATATCTCTAGCTGGCGGTATCTGAAAATGCAATCAGTGCTGCATTAATTCGGGAGGAAGACCGAGTGAAAAAACCGGTCTACTATGCGAGTAAACGATTGACCGGAGCGGAGAGAAATTATCCAAAGCTTGAAAAGTTGGCATATTGCCTAGTCATTGCCTCGAGGAAGCTCCGTCCATATTTTCAGGCTCATCCTATTACTGTGTACACCGATCAGCCGTTACGACAGGTCCTCACGCGGCCTGAGACGTCTGGTAGGTTACTAAAATGGAACATCGAACTGAGTCAATTCGACATCACTTATACTCCAAGAAGAGCCATTCACGGCCAAGTCCTAGCAGATTTTATAGCCGAATTCACTGTTCCTAAAGACTTGCCCGAGACCAGCAAATCTCCCGAATACATCTGGAAGCTGTACACCGATGGTGCGTCAAACGATCGGTGCTCAGGAGCTGGGTAGTGCTTGAAACCCCGAGGGACGATCCATATGTTATGCTTTAAAGTTTGAGTTCCGCACAACCAACAATGAAGCCGAGTACGAAGCTCTACTTACCGAACTAAAGCTTGCCCGTGATATGAAAATCAACGCTGTAGAGATCTACTGTGATTCCCAGTTGATAGTATGTCAAGTTCGAGGAGAATATCAGGCCAAAGACCGAAGATTGGCCGCTTATCTAACTCGAGTTCTGGAGACGCTTGATCAGTTCGATTACTATGCCATTTTCTACATACCCCGAGAGCACAATGAGAAAGCTGATTCGTTGGCAAAGTTAGCAAGTACGGGTGAAGCTCAGCAGTTGGGGGTCGTTCCAGTTGAAACCCTATCCTCCCCGAGCATTGATCGAAGGGAGACCGATTTCACATTTGAAGCTACCTCTAACATGGAGTCGTGGATGACTCCTTATCGAGATTATATCGAACATGGTATATTGCCTGAGCGTCGAAGCGAGAAAAGACAAGTTCTACGAAAGGCCTCGCGATTTGTTATTCAAAATGGAGTCATGTACCGGAGAGGATACTCTGTTCCTCTCCTCCGGTGTATCGCGCACGATGAAGTCAAACGAGTGTTACACGATGTACACGAAGGAGAATGCGGCGATCACACTGGGGGGCAAGCACTTGCAAAGAAAATACTCCGATATGGGTATTATTGGCCTACTGTTAATCGCGATGCTGCGGACTATGCCAGAAAATGCGACAAATGCCAGAGACACGCTCGAATTCCTAGAGCCCCGCCTACCGAGATAAACCAAATGGTCAGTCCTTAGCTATTTGTGGTATGGGGAATAGATATCATCGGCACATTGCCTCTGGCCAAAGGTGGCGCGAAGTACGTCATCGTTGCAGTTGATTATTTCACCAAATGGGCTGAAGCTGAACCCCTTGCAACAATTACGACAAAGAAAGTAATCAGCTTTGTAGTACGTAACATCATCTGCCGGTTTGGTCTCCCACATACTATCATCACCGATAACGGAGCCCAATTCGACAGTGTTGAATTCAAGAATTTCTGTCAACTATTCCACATCCATAAGAAATTCTCTGCAGTAGCGCACCCTTAAGAAAATGGTCAAGTTGAAGCTATTAATAAAGTTATCAAATCTATTCTAAAGAAGCGACTGGAAAAAGCTGGGGGTAAATGGGTCGACGAACTTCCTATGGCATTATGGGCCTATCGAACAACTCATAAAACTACAACCGGTCATACCCCGTTTTCTCTATCCTACGGCTCTGAAGCCGTTATTCCAGTCGAAATGGAAGTGCACTCTCATCGTGTAGCATATTATGATCCGAAAACAAATGCCATACTACTTGCTGAATCTTTGGATTTACTCGATGAGAAACGCGAAGAGGCTGACTTGAGGGCAGCCGCATATCGAAGTCAAGTCGCCCGACTGTACAATGCCAAGGTCCGTCCGCGAACCTTCGAACTCGGCGATCTCGTACTCAAAAGAATCTATCCGGTCCCTTCGCACATGAATCCAAATTGGGAAGGGCCGTATGTGATTTCACAAAAGCTCGGAGATGGCACGTTCAAATTATCGACCGTTGACGGTCTTACTTTGCCGAGAGCTTGGAATAACGAAAGACTTCGTCGCTACTACATATAAAAGACTTTACTTATTTATTTTCTGTCGATTTATCCCTTTGCATTTTATTCTAGCATTTCGAGATTTAAATTTGTAATAAGGCAACTGACTTTGCTATATTTTTTCATTTCAGCAATAAAATGCCATCTCTTCGAACCAGAGCTGTGATTTACTGAATATGACGTACAATATCACGATGCACGGAGAGCTAAGTTCCATCACGCGGTGGGATTTATTCAAATAGGGAGTGACTGTGATACGACCGGTCACTCGCTAAGTGAAACCCGAGCTCGGGGGCAGAAAACTACATCAACATTCACAGGGATTGATACACGACACTCCCTCTTCCAACTCCAAATTTCCAGAGTGCGAATTGGAGTATAAACTTCAACTCTCGGTTCCTGGAGCGCGAACCGGAGTATAAATCCATCGCTCCCAGAGTGCGAGCCAGCTTCAAATTCCCAGAGTGCGAATTAGAGTATAAACTTCAACTCTCGGTTCCCAGAGCGCGAACCGGAGTATAAATCCATCGCTCCCAGAGTGCGAGCCAACTCCAAATTCCCAAAGTGCGAATTGGAGAATAAACTTCAACTCTCGGTTTCCGGAGCGTGAACCGGAGTATAAATCCATCGCTCCTAGAGTGCGAGCCAACTCCAAATTCCCAGAGTGCGAATTGGAGTATAAACTTCAGCTCTCGGTTCCCGGAGCGCGAACCGGAGTATAAATCCATTGCTCCCGGAGTGTGAGCTAACTCCAAATTCCCGGAGTGCGAATTGGAGTATAAACTTCAACTTTTGGTTCCCGGAGTGCGAGCCAGAATATAAAACTCTATCTCCAAATTCCCAGAGTGTGAATTGGAGCATAAACACCAACTCTTGGTTCCCAGAGCGCAAACCGGAGTATAAATCACTAACTCCAAATTCCCGAAGTGCGAATTGGAGTATAAACACCAATTACAGGTTCCCAAAGAGCGAATTAAGTCATAAACATTGATAATTAATAAGTTCCCAAAGTATGGGCCGAACTGTTAATTGCAAATTGTGTTAAGTCCCCGGAGTGTGGACATGTATTCAAGGCTTATGACATATGTGAGCGCGAGCTAATCAAGCAATATTTAAGCAAAAGAGAAAAGAGTTGTTTTCCATTTTATCAACAAAAAAAAAAGGAGTTTGATTACATGACAAAACAAAAAATAGTCCATAGAGTGGGTGTCGAATCCACACTTATACATGGCTCAAAAAAGGAGAAGTAAAAAGAATTGCCATTTCACAACCACATGATAAAACGAGAAGTTCACTCCTTCTTCTTCCGGGGTCTCTTCTTCGGAGTTGAGCCGCTAGACCCATTACCCGGTTTCCTGCGAGACTTTTTGTCCTTCTTTGGAACATCCTCAGGATCTGACATAATATCAACGTCTTCCTCAGAGCTGGAAGGAATAGAGATCCTTTTGTGAGGACGAACCGAAGGCAGAGGAGCAATAACAGGTGGTGGAGCCTCGACACTAGAAGTCATAGCTGTACCGACAAGAGAGGTAACCACTAAAGGAGTTAAGCTTGGTGGAGCAACATCGCTTCCGGAACCACCAACCATCGTCGCCGCAGCCATTTCAGCGCTTATTTCGGCAAGGATTTCTTCTTCTCAGGAAGATCGAGCAGCGCCGGACACACTGATAGTCGGCATAAACGAGCTAAAGGTTGGAGCGACTCCACCCATTGCAAAAGAAGGATCGGTAAAAGGTTCACAGGGCTGCTTGAGAAGTTCCTCAATCATCTGAACATCAAACGACATTGAACTCCCCTCTCCAATTTCGCTGGTTACGGCGGTAGTCGTAATAGCCTCAGTAACGACAGCCCCTTGCATTGACTGCGAAATTTGTGGCACTGGAAGTGCTGGCGCATCACTTTCAGTCACTGGTCGAAAAGAAATGAGAATAATCAGTCAAACGATCTGTTCCAAATTCGTCATTCTAAAACACTTAAGGAATATTTAAAATACCTTCTTTGCCTCGGCTCAGTGATGAGACGAGCTCGGAAACAGCAGTTGTACCGAGAGACAGTTCCGGTCGATCCGGGTTATAAGCAGGAACAACATGTGGATCAACTGTAGCAGTAACTCCAGACGAGGTCGGGGCAGCAACTGAAACATCCTCACTACAATGTGCAGCTCCAGAACCCTCGCTAGTCTCCACATGGTGAAAACCAAGTCTCTCTCTCTCAGCAGAAATCATCGCTTCATGGAGAAGTTTCCTTTCCTCCTCGCTTAACAAGCGAGACTCGAGTTCAAATTCATCCATGGCACCTTTGGGGAGAGATGCTTTCTTGTTCGCCACCAATTTTCTCCAAGCGTTGAGTAGAAGCATAGAATAATCTCCGAGCTACGAGAGATTCCTGTGCTCAAGCACATTAGCATTGTAAGTGTCAAGAAGCTCATCAAACTCGGCTTCTACCCCGAATAGCTCTGCCTGAACTCTCCCTTCCACTTCTGCCTCCACCGCTTCAACTTTAGCGACCGCCGCGTCTCGTTCAGCTCGGAGATACACAGCTTGCTCACACGCTTCTTGTGCGGCCACATTAGCATTATCTTTTTCCTTGTTTATGTCGGTGAACTTAGCCTTTAATTCCTCTAGTTCTTTGATTGCCGCATCCCGCTCGGCCTCAACATTTTTGTACCGATGGCCCAAGTCCTCAACTAAAGTGCAATGCGCCTGTTGCATCTTTGCCATCTCAACTAATGTCTCATCGGCCTTTTTTAGCGACTCAACTTCGGCCTTACGAGAGGATTCCGCTTCAGATCGAAGTATGTCAACAATACGGTTCTTCTGAGCCAAGTCTGCTTCCAGTTTCTCAATAACTTTGGCTCGATCGAAGGCTACTTTCGAAGCTTTAACAGCCGCCTTGTACCATTCTTTGTACTGAGCATAGAAATCATGGGTATAGCTGAGGGCGGTGTTCACAGCCTCTTCGGGAATTCTTTTGAGATTGGGAGGAAAGATGTAAGCATCAAAGCATATTTCTGAAAAATCTTTCTTTAGTTGAGCAATTCTTATAGCCCCTTCACCAGATGGTTCGAGAGGGGCCTCCTCCACAGTTATGGTCGTAGCCGTATCAGTCCTAGAACGATATGGACCAGGTTTTGAGATCTGTAAAGATGGCTGTTGTCATGAAGGTTCAAGTGCAGGTGCCTGGCTTCTGGGTGGCGGAGGAGAACGAGAGGGTGAACGGTACCTTCGGTCCCTATCGGAACGCTCCTGGCTAGAATAATGTCGGGAATGGTCCCTCTCACGATGCTCTTGCTCATAATGCCTCCGATCACGATCACGATCAGAATCCCTACGGCGAGATTCGTAATAAGATGAAGAATGATGCACTCGCCGAAGTCTATCAAGTGTAGAAGGACGATCCGACATGGCACCTGTAAAGAAGAAACAATTCAATTAAGTACCAAGGAAAAGCACTGCAATGCATGTGGAAGTCGTGAAGTATTGTGAAAGTGTATGAATGCGCAAACCCCCGACCAACCAGAAGCGTCGATTACACTAACGGGTAAAGATTCGCTTATATCAAGCGCTTCCCGGAGCTCTTCCAACCCGGACCCGTGGTGGAGAGATACGTAGTCCGGAATGGGAATATCGTCCAGCCCTGTGAAAAAGTCTCCGGACTGGCGAGGAGCGGCGCCGAAGACAGTAAGCCCAGGTTTGGAACGGGTTAAGACTACCGACTTCCATCTCTTAAACTTAGGAACATCAGCCTTGCCTTTCTGACCCTCTTCTATTCGGGAAAGGTCAGCTGCTATCTCAGTGTCCGTGGGCGTTCTTTCATCATCGCTTGCTTCCCTTATCACAATGCCAGGTTTTCTTTTTACCACTTTCTTCTTCTTCCTCGAGGCCGATTTTTCCAACCCTTCAATTACAATACTCTGGCTCATCTCAATCAAACCCAGCGTTCTTAAGTTATCGTCGGTCAACAGCAAGTCGATGTGCCTTGAGTCGCTCGGGACCATTTGCAAACTTTGAACGATGCCTCTATAATACCTACCGGTAGGTCTCGAAATGATACTTACGTCTGGACAACCATCTCCTGGCAAACCCTGGGGGGCATCGAACAAAAAACCACTCATTCTTGAAATAGCTAAGCCTGGTCCAGGCCCCAGTCACAACCTGACATTTTCTAACCGCTTCCAGAAAAGTGAAAGATGGGCTATCACTCCTACTCTTGAAATTGAATATGTGCCTGATCTCGTTTGGCCTTGGCGGGCGAAAAAGGCAGTCCATAAATATGACAAAGACGCTATTCAGCAATGCATGCCAGTTGGGATGGAGTTGTGAAGGAGCGATTCCTAAGTACGATAGCATCTCTCTGATGTATTGGTTAAAAGGACGGAGAGATCCAGCCGCGCAGGCATGGCGTTAAAAGGCAGTATATCCTTCAGGTGGGTTATGTGGTCTGTCATTGGCACTAGGTAATAGAACATCGTCCAGGGATATGTTATGCTTCGAACATATCCGGCCCAACAAAGACTCCGAGAAATTGGACTGAACAGAATCGACGGGATCTTCGATAAATATGGCCTCTGGCAACTCATCCCGAGCCGGATCTATAACTTCAGGAGGGATTTCCCGAATCTCAAGCACTGGAGGAGACGAGCTTTGTACTTCTTGTTGTTGAGAACTCAAAGATTCCATAATTAACTAACTCACCAGAAAGCGGCGTTAAATACATAAAAAGCCCATGCATTCCCCCAGTGTAAAGTGTATGAATATGTCGTGCAGTGCAAGTGCTATGCATAACTTAAGCAGGTTTCACAAGTTGGAACAAGATGTCCGAACGACGAAACTTCGGAATTTGAGAATGAAAATGACCGTCATCGCTGACCGTCACTTTCACGCCATCCCGATGCTACTGACCAATTCAAGTATAAATTCGTTATATTTTGGTTAATTCATGGTGCCATCGACGAGCTCCAAAAGGGAGGTCAAGTCAAATTCGATTATACAAGGCCGAAGCTCGCCGGAGTTAAGTATGCTAAAGTTTAGTGAGTTCGTTAAAGTTCAACTTGAAATTGGTCGTAGTTCAGATGTTAGAGAAAATCAGAAGAGTAGGAGTCCTAGAAGCAAGGACGTTCGAATCGATCGACTCGAATCGATACGAGTCGAATCGACGAACTTCGAAACAATCGACTCGAATCGATACGAGTCGAATCGATGAACTTCAAATCGGCACGCCCCGACTCCGTGTAGTTCGACTCGATAAGACCTTGGGACAGAGGAACAATTCGAATCCATGAGCTCTGCATAACTTCGAATCGATCAATATTGAACACCCTCGAATCCGTCAGAATACCGTTACTTCGAATCGATCGGCACGAGACCCTTCTTCTTTCACAACCATCGATTCGAAGCCTTGCACTCAAGATCGATTCGAACTATTCATTCCAAGATCGATGCGAAGCAATGAAGGAAGATAGCATCCATCAATATCTACGCTCCTCCAAGACAACATTCTACAATCGATACGAATTGAATGGTTTCGTTCCTCAGATCCATCGAGCGACCCATTCCAGATCTCACAACCCTTTATGATTTTCAGAAGAAAGAATTGAATCGATGCCGGAAACTCCAGTTTTATCATTCCCTACGCTCGAATCGATCCCTTGGTTACCTGATTGGATCTGATTGCAAAAGAAGACTTGGTGGAATTTTATCGTTTCGTGCAAAGACACGGTTGTTTCTAGCTCTGGAGGATCGATTCGAAGAAGCGGCGATGGTACTAGTAAAAAGTAAAAAGTAAAAGTGAGGCTTATCTCACGTATTTATATGGGTTCGAGAAAACGCTTGAGGCTCTTCATCTCCCAGTCATATTAACCTTCTACAACCGGTCACTCGCCATGCTCCATCGATTCGAACGACTGCTCAATAACCTACTACGTTTGAATCCATCCCAGTGTAGAGCCGTTGCTTCGAATCCATCACACGGCTGAGTCCATACTTCGCTTCGAATCCATTGCCTTCCAATCCATTACACGTTCGAATCCATCCCTGCAGGATCGATGTGAGGCATTATCGATTCGAAGGAGCCATCGAACAAAGGTTGGATTGAAAATTGTATCGATTCGAAGCACGAAGACCATTGAACCATTGATTCGAATGCTATCGCTTCGAACATGCATGACTACGAATCCACCAAAATCCACCGATGAGAACGGACGAATCACTTAAATTTGAAAAATTACTTATCTACCTTTTATATCGATTTAGGAGAGGACCGATACAAGAGGACGATCATAGACAATCATAAAAACAGTGTCTTAACTCGAATCTCAAATCGGTTCAGGAGAGGACCGATGCAGAATTCGATAACAGACCGAACTGACAACAACTTGCAATCACGCAACGTTAGCCAAAGTCAAGGTGGTACATATATGCACATATGTTTGACTAATATTTGATCGTTATCATTCACAGGGATCAGATATCCATCTCGTCATGATTTCAACGACGAACAGCCGATCACAATCATACGACGATTGGCAACAACAATAGAGAATACAACTCTCAGCAAAGCATGTTCTAGTTTTCCAACGATAGACTGCAGTTTTTCAAAGCACGTCATGTTTACACAAGACGTACTTTCGGGGGAAAATGTTATCCCGCCTTTTGGCAAGGCCGAGATAACCAGGAACTGAATGGAAAAAGACAGGATCACATGTCCTCAATTTGGAATGATTGATTGGGCAATTACAAATATCGATGAATTTTGTCCGAGTCTGGATCGGGCAACGACTGATAAGACACGTCAAGAGAAGCCGTGGGAACCAACGTTCCAAATTTCGGGGCAATCCGAGTTCGTATGCTCAAGTTATCGCCAATGGGAGATGGATGGAATGATATAGGCTCGAAACCCTCAGGAATGGCGTAGGTTCGAATCAATCAGAAGTAGGCCATGCTCCGAATCCATCGACCGCGCATTGGTTCGAATCCATCCAAGTGGCCATGCTTCGAATCCATCAAGCAAGCCTTAGTTCGGATCCATCCAGACCACCTAGCTTCGAATCCATCGGAATGGCTATGGTTCGAACCCATCCCCGTATGCCTCACTTCGAATCCATCGAGGTGATCTCAAGGTCGAATCCATTGAAAACCTCTCCCTACTTCGAGTCCATCAAGAGAGAATCCTTCGAATCCATTCATCAGTGGAGTCCTCGTATCGATTGGCTATGGAATATCCTGATCGATACAATGGGAACTTGTGTTCAATCGATTCGAAGAAGCATACCTTCGAATCCATTACTACGAATCCATTGAGCCATAGCAGCTAAAACCAAGGGTATGACCCAGAAAACTCGAAGGAAAAGGAGGATTGACCCGAAGCATGCGCACCACGTCATCACCTTCATGTGCAGAAGCATGGATTCGACCCTATGGATTCGAACCATATCGATTCGAACGAATCCATAGGGCGAAACACACCATCTTGAGTCGATCATAACTCGAGATCTACAAATCCAAATGCTATGAAATTTTCACAGGAGCTTGCATATACATAGAAGAATGTCCACGCCAAGTTTCATCACGATTGGACACTTTTTTGATCGATTCGAACCAAGGGTCGAATCGATCCCAAAGCGGGCCCGGATCTCCAGAATTCGGCCATGTGGGCCCCCCACACGTGCTAGAAGCGTTCCCCCCTGATTTTAGGCGAAATATTAGCCTCCTACACCTATAAATAGAGCTCCTGGCCATTCAGAAAAGGGATCGAAGAATTTTAGAGATAAAGCACGCCCGGACGCTGCCAGAATTGCTTCAGAGCACCACCGCTGCCTTTGATTTTGAATTTCGGCTTACTACTTGCTGTACTTTGACATAAAAAAGCTGTATTCTCCGAATATCAAGCAATAAAATAACAAAACTTCATAGTGGACGCAGGCAATACGCCGAACCACTCTAAATTGTTGTCTCTCGTGCAATTTACTTCCTATTATTTTGAGTTTTTGTTAGATAATCCACATTTTAATTTACTTTCTTCATTTATTATCTCTTCAAAAACTTCCAACGAGTGTTGTGTCCAATTTGGACACAAACACAGACTACGATAGAATAACTCAAGAATCAACCAAAAGTACCAAAAAAAGAAGAAGAGAAGGACCCAAGAGGAAAGATGCTAAAATAAGCTAAGGTGATAGATCGCGATCCATCAACTATGGATTGCTAGCGATCCATAAGGCTTACTCATGGACCCTCCAAACCACTTGCATCATGATTCATTACCATTTCTAAGCACGCTTTCCAAGTTTCATAGCATACCAAACATTCTAGCTCAAGAAGTTACGACTCATCCGATTCAAGCTGTTTGGCCAGAATTAGCTAACTTAAAATGGACCTACTGAACTCATACGAAGTCGGATTGACTTGAAATATTTAAAAAACATTTAGAAAATATAGGAGAAGGCTCGTAAAAAATGAAGTCATTTTGAGTTGATTTGATGGATTTCTAGCGATCCACCTAGAGTGGCCCCCACCACCTCAAATTTTTATGGTAGGTCACTAACACACTCAAGAGTGTTCCTACAAAGTTTCGTTCGATTTTGTTAAGATTTGAGCGGGATATGGATGATTCTTCTGGACTAGATGACCCATAAAGACAGATGATCAAACTAACTCCAAACGACTTGATATTTGGATAAGGCACTTAAATAGAACATAAGAAGACAATCAAACAAAGATCACTCAAAAATATGCTAAATGGATGGATAGCTAACTATCCATCCTCTATAGATAGCTAGCGATCCATCACCTATGGATTGCTAGCGATCCATCAAGATAGGTTAGATCACGCTCAAAATTTTCGAGCTCCTTTGTAGCACTAAGTAAAGGCTTCTGGTAGAATATTTTTCAAATTGATGGATAGCTAGCAATCCATTCCTTATGGATGGCTAGCGATCCGTAGAAATGGCTCATATTGATTTGAGATTTTTTATGATGACTTGGCATGACAACTGGACTCTTTTGCAGTTGGACTTCTGGCCCAATACTCACCGAACTTACCTATAAATGCTCACCTACCTGCAACTAGAGATGGATATTTTTTGGGTACAGAGCTGACATTACTCTACTGGAATTCCTTCACTTCTTCAACTTTCTTCTCCCTTACAACAGTCATCAAGGGGTTTATTGTGATTCTTCGGTCAACCCTTGAACTTGTGACTTATTCTAACTCATTGTAACTTAGATCTAAGGACTAACTAGTTGATATCTAGAGAGATTCAGCTAGTATAATCGTAATAACGACTGATCAAAGTGGACGTAGGCCAGAGTCAACCGAAACATTATAAAAATTCTATGATGCTTTTCTTACTTCTGCTCTTTATTTGTTGTTTATCTAGGATTTGTGCTGCTGATTATCTAAATAGGTGCTTTCACACTGGATCTAGGGTATTGATCCATTTTTTGGGTTAACATTTTGGTGCTTTCACTGAGAATGTTGAACGAGATCTGAAGAATTGAAGTTTGGATCTAAGATTTAGAGAAGATGAGTAGGCCCAATACTAGATCTAGCGCTATAGCAAGTCAACCGGAGCCTAGTGCAGCCAGGAGGTGTCCTCAAATTCTCATCAACCCAACTACGTGATTAAAGAGGCGATGGAAAAGATGATGAAAGAGATGCATGATGGAATCTTAACTAGACAACATGAGATGATGGAAGGCTTCTTCTAGAGGATGGAGCAGCAAGGGATGGCTAGATTTGTAGGGAATCAGAATTAAACTTCAAGGGGAAATGCTGGAATTAACATGGGGATCAATCCCAACGCCGAAGTTACTGATGGAACACCAAGAACCGGTGGTGCTGGAGCTAATCCAAATACTAGGATGAAACCGATAGAAAAATATGTAACAGAACTTCCTCGAAGGAACATAGGTCTGAATGAAGCTAGAGTTATGAATCAGAACACATGTCTGCGGCTGAAAGAGTGCATCCCGGGTTACCCCCACCGGAGCAGGGAGCAAAGTATTGCTTTAGGATGAAGACCTTCATTGGATGGTGAGAACCAAATTGCTTAATTGGTATGAAGGTTCATTAGAGGAGGCCCCCCAGATCAGGGTTTGGAAGATGTGAACAAGAATTCATTTACTGCTAATATCCGAAATACGAGAAATCCTCCAGATTTCAAGCTTCCCACATTGAAAATGTATGACGGAAAGACAGATCCAACGATTCATATGATGATATACATCCAACATATGGAGGTGGTGAGTGCTTCTGAGGAGGTAATGGGGCGGTGCTTCCCAATATACTTAATGAATTTAGCTGCAATGTGGTTCAGACAGTTGGAGAATGGGTAAATAAGCCCATGGATCGACTTGGTGAGCAAGTTCTTGAGATAGTTCAGAGTTTATGTCTCATATCCGATGAATGTACTTATGCTCTCAAATGTAAAGCAAAATCCTTGAGAGTCCTTAAGAAGTTATTTAAGAAGATTCAATGCGGCGGCAACTGTGGTTGACAACCTGGATCCATTATTTATCCTAATGGTAGCAGTATCTAGGGTCGCGAATAAGACTAATTTCGAAGTTGCATTGAAAAGGGATCAACTGAGGGATCTTACAGGATTCTATTACAAAGCTGAGAGATATTTGCGTTAGGAAGATGCTGAAGCCAAAGATAAGGATGTTGAAATAAATACCTTGGAGGAGAGGGAACCATCAATAGCTTGAATTGGAAAAGACAAAAGGAAAAGGAAAACTAACGACGACTTCGGGGAGCCAAAAACGACAAAGGAAGGAGTCGAGATTCTCTTCATACACTGACTTGACTGAAACCCCAAAGAGGATATACTTGGATACTTAGGGGTAGAACCTCTACCGGGGCGACTTATGAGGAAGCCCACAGATCGAGAGTAAAGATATGGAAAGTTTTGCATCTTCCATAAGCTGAATGGGCATGAAACGAACGAGTGCCGACACCTTCGTGATTTGATAGAAGAACTGGTTCGGAACATCCAGGTATCATAGTACGTAAGGAACAAAACTGCTGTATAATTGCAAGAACAACCACCGTCCATGGCAAATGCATCAAGAAACTCCTAGGGATTTGAGCCAAGACAAATTATCCCATGATCGGGGTAGATGGGAATCACATCCGACTCTTATGCTTTGCTTTTTCATTTATATTTCCACACTTTTGTTTTGGTATTTGAAAAATAATAATCTCAGACCGCTTACACGTGTATGGGATCCTAAACGGTCCCTAGGTATGCTCTGAGTCGGATGCCTGAGATGACTATTTAGGACAATGATGACCTCGGACTGCTTACATGTGTGTGAGACCCAACTTGGTCTTTAGGCATGCTCTAAGTCGGATCTCCGAGATGAAAATTTAGGATTTCTACTTGTTTTGATTCCTACTTATTTGATTTCTTCTTGTTTATTTTGATTTGAATATTTGAATTTTGAAAAATCCACATTAATTATGATGATTGATATTTATTGCCTTAGAGTCCCGCCACGAGACTAGAGCACAGGGTGCATGTCCCTTTGCCAGAGAGCGAGTGGATGGACTTGTACAATATTGATTGCCTTAGAGTCCCGGCTGGAGAGACGGGATCAGAGCGCAAGAAGTAAGTCCCCTTACAGGAGAGTGAGCGGATGGGCTTACTTACTCCCCTTTAACTTGACAAAAAACGATCCAGAGAGATCGTCTACTTAACTTAAAACATTAAACGATCGAGATAGAACGCGCATTAAGCTTAAACGATCAGTGGGAGATCGAGCCTTAAAACAGATTTGATTCAAAAGGATTTGAATGCCTTATAAATAGAATAAAACTGATAAATCCTAGATGACCATAGGATGATCTCGATATCTGATGTGATTTTTGATATATAATGCGATTTTGATATATGATATGACAACTCTAAATAAGAAGTAAAATGATAATGATGTAAATTTTGAATGAACATGTAACAATCAGAGATATGTAATATAAATGGAGATATATGATGTAATTGGAAATATGCGATGTAATTGGAAATATGCGATGTAATTGGAAGCATGTGATTTAATTAGAGATATGTGATGTAATAACTCCGAATGAAATTGGAATGATTTTGATGTATAGATTACACATGGGTATAGTCTTAGGATGTAATTAGTTTGGAATGACTTGTGACTAGTAAGAGAATTCATAGGAACTGGATGATTCACTAAGGCTAAAGTAGCTAAAATGATCAATTATCGAAGACTGGAGACAGGAATTTGTTCTTAAACAAAGCACACCTTTCATTCAAAAGGCGTACTTTGGATTGCAAGTGTTAACCGAGTTTTAACCCATCAAAATTCAATAAGAATTGGAACATTTATACTATGCCGGAATAACTCAAGAATCAACCAAAGGACCAAAAAAAGAAGAAGAGAAAAACCTGAAAGGAAAGATACCAAAATAGGCTAAGGTGTTGGATCGCTAGCGATCCATAAGGCTTCTCATGGACCCTCCAAACCTCTTTCATCGTGATTCATTACCATTTCTAAGCACTTTTGCCAAGTTTCAAAGCATGTCAAACAATCTAGCTCAAGAAGTGAAGACTCGTCTGATTCAAGCTGTTTGAGAAGAGTTAGCTAACTTAAAATAGACCTATAGAACTCATACGAAGTCAGATTGACTTGAAATTTGGGAGAACTTTTAGAAAATATAGGAGAAGGCTCAAAAAATGAAGTAATTTAGAGTTGATTTGATGGATTGTTTGCGATTGATCTAAATAGATCCCTAAAAACCCATCTAGATGGGCCCCACCACCTGAATTTTTATGAAGGGTCCTTAACACCCTCTAAAGCATTTTTGAAAAGTTTTGTTCAATTTCGTTAAGATTTGAGCGAGATATGGATGATTCTTTTGGACCAAATGACCCATGAAGACGGATGATCAAACTAACTCCAAACGACTTGATATTTGGACAAACCACTTAAATAGAAGATAGGAAGACAACCAAACAAAGATCACTCAAAAATATGCTAAGTGAATAGATAGCTACCGACCAATCCCCTATAGATAGCTAGCGATCTATCAAGATAGGTTAGATCGCCTTCAAACTTTTCGAGCTCCTTCATAGCACTAAGTAAAGGCTTTTGTAGAAAAATATGATAAGTTGATGGATAGCTTGCGATCCATCCCCTGTGGATAGCTAGCAATCCATTGAAATGACTCAGATTGATTTGAGATTTATGGCGATGACTTGGCATAACAACTGGACTCTTTTGCACCTGGACTTCTGGCCCAACACTCACTGAATTTTCTTATAAATACTCACCTACATGCAACTAGAGATGGATCTTTTTCGATAGAGACCTTCCATCATTCTACTAGAATTCCTTCACTTCTTTAACTTTCTTCTCCTTCACAACAGTCATCAAGGGGTTACCTTGATTCTCCAGTTAATCCTTGAATTGCGACTTATTCTAACTTATTATAACTTAGATCTAAGGGCTAAATAGTTGATATCCAAAGAGATTCAACTAGTATAACCACAATAAAGATTGATTAAAGTGGATGTAGGCTAGAGTTGGCCGAACCACTATAAAATTTCTGTGTCACTTTTTGTGCTTCAGCTCTTTATTTGTTGTTTATCTGAGATTTGTGCTGCTGATTATATACACTGGTGCTTTCACACTTCATTTAGGGTGTTGATCCATTTTTTGGGTTAATTGTTTCTTAACAGTGAGTCATTATGATTTAGCGATAGTAGACAAAGACATATAGTTCCTTGGTAGCGAATCGCTTACCATTTGGTGATGGTGGGTTGAGATATATAGTTCCTCGGCAGTGAGTCGTATATATTTTGGGCGATAACAGGTTGGGACTTTTGGCTCAATTGTGTTGTAGTTAGTTTTGGCATGCGAGTTGGGACTTTGGGTTCGATCGAGTGCAGATGATTAGATATGGATGAAATTTTAATGAGATCTTAGCATATAATGTCACTGTAGTGTTATATTGTGTTTATCTACCTTGTTAGGTGCAGGTGGCATATGTTAAGGTATGATTTTCTACCGTAAGTATTATTTTACTTTTTTATTAGTATTTGTTAATAAGAAAACTTGTCAACACTCCAAAAAAAGTTTAAAAGGTAAGTAACCCCTTCGAAACCTCCTTTCAAATAGATGGAGAAAATAAAAACCCTTCGATTCGCTTAAGTATACTTTACAAGTAGTTAGTGATAGCAAAAACCTTTCGATTCCCTTAATCCCACTTTCGAATAGGTTGTAGCAGTTGAAACTTTTTTTATGTAACCTTTTGACTCAATTGAAACACTTGATTCCCTTTTATAATACCTTTCGAACTAGTTAAGTTAGGTCCGTTATCCTTTTGTAACCACCCTTTCGAAGTGGTTGGGGGTGAACTCAAGGGTTGGTCCTAATGATCTAAGGGTATGAACAGAATTAATAGGTTCCAACTTCTTCGGAAGCTAGCCTTTCAATAACCTAAGATAAGGACCTAAGGATCTAAGTACATTGATTGAGCTAAAAAGGTTTCGACTTTCTCGAAGGGTGACCTTTCGATAAGATTGACATAAGCAGATCATAGACAAATCTCATAGAATCATTACATCAGCTAAAATAATGGGAATGCCATAAACTTGTTTTGAATATCTTTTTTCTTTATCACTAGCAGCTTAAGTAGTACAAAGAAGTCAAATCCTCAATCCAATTTCAGAATTAGGGTTTACAAATTTAAGAAAGTACATGAATGAGGTCATAGAAATCAGATCCCCTAAATCGGATCCCTTGGGTCTTATTTATAGGTGTAGGTTGGCACCTTTCGAATCAGTCCTATTGACTTGGTCGAATGTCAACCTTGGATATTTTCATTGCTGTTCACATTAGGGCATCCTTTTGCATTGCTTTTAAATGGACTTGAGTGCTTTCGATTTCATCGAAAGGGGTAGGTGCGCTACTCACTTTGTGTTTCTATGTTGTTGCAAGCGAGAAATGATGCGAGCTTTCAACTTTGTCAATAGGTAGATCTTTGGGGCCTTCGAAGGTGTTGAAGTGCAGAAGGATTTAAAGCGGAAGGTTGATTTTGAAGGCATACTTGCTGATTGACGTAGAACCTCATCCTCTGGTGTAAGAGATTACAATATTGAACTTTGATAAGCTCTTCTTTCATAATTGTGAATGGTTTCGACCGGTTCGAAAGGCTTATTTATGCTTTCGAAGGAGTTGCTCTAGCAAAACATCCTTTTGCGTAATGTGAATGAAGGCGAAATCCTCTATTTCGAAAGGTTTAGTGTGCATGTGAGAGCCTATAATTTGTTCCTACGAAAGGAAATCCTCTATTTTGAAAGGTTTAGTGTGCATGTGAGAGCCTATAATTTGTTCCTTCGAAAGGAATTCCTCCACTTATTCGAAGCGTCTTCATGCATGCGGAAGCATCCATTTTGAAAGGAAGCAATTGAAGCAAGGGTGCTTTTGTCCCCTTTCGACCCCTCCGAATGCTTACGGCATCTCTAAATTTTGCTGTAGCACCCCTTCGACTCCTTCAAAAGGCTTCGTTAATGCTATCATTTCTTATAAATCTTTCTCTTTTATTCTTCTTGGTTTTAACAAGGTTGAAGTGAAATTGGTGGTAATACTTGCACCCCCTTACGAGGGGATGCTCTTGACTTTTCAAGTCAACCATTTCGAAACCCATAAAATTTCCCTCCTTTTGATATTCCCATGTAGATCTTGACCGTTCTTTTAAATTTAATTAGATGGCTTTCTCTGCATCTGTTACTTTTATAAATTGTGCTTTCTTCCTCTCATTTTTGTTTACTTGCCATTAGAAAGCTTACAACAAGAATCAAAAATTTCAACCTCTTTTGGAATTCATAATTTCATTTAACACGAGTTCGAATTCAAGGTATGTGCTTGTTGTTTTATTCTTAAAGCTAATTTACCATGCTTGATCTCGATTTCAAATTCTTTAGGTTTGAACTTGTCTTTCTATTCTAAGTTCGTAAAGACAACTCGTGTTTTCATTTGTATGAAATTTATCCTTGGATTCACTTATATGTTTATTTCGTTTGATTTATGATGTTAATTTTAAGTTAAAATTAAAATTCATCAGGTATAGGGGTTATTTGCCATTACTACATCCGAACTCCATCTTTCTCTTCTTTTTTTAAATTATGATTCGGGTTTATACTTTGGTGATTTTTGTTGTTGTTGATTGTAAATTCGCAATTGATTTAATTTTTAACTTTCTGAAGTATTGGGTCAACATTGAATTGGGGAGAAAACACCTTTCCAGTGGCTTCAAAGAGAAGGCTAAATTGTACGAATTAACACCTGCAATTGTAATTTGACTTTTCAACCCTTATCCTTTTTTTAAACTTTTTCTAAAGGAGTTGAGGCGGTCAATTTTACTTTACTATTTCGACCTCTTTTGAAGGGGTTAAAAGGAGGTCATGTGTTTACCTTTGAGTGAATCCCTTCGAAGGAGTTGATGCAATCCATAAGAAATGAACTCCTTCAAAAACAGAAGTATGTTCCTACACTCTCTGATGCTTTTCGTAGAAGTGGTCATAATGTGTTTCATATAATGGTCACATAATACATAATTTATAATGCCCAACTTTTACTTTAAAAGATTCGAAACCTAATGTATATAAAAGTGGTTTAACTATTCATTGGATTCATGCCCAATTTTATTTTTTTTAATAGGTATTGAGGGTTGGAAATTTATAGTTCTTATTATAAATTGGACCGAGAATAATATATTTTGTTAAAGTTGTAATTTTTGTCAAGCGTTTCGACTTGGTTAAAACTTCCCAAATCAAAACAACTTTTGTTGTCTAAATGCTTTCGAAACTTTAGCCCCTTTTCGACTTACTCGAAACCCATTGCAATTATTAAGAATATGACTATCATTTTTATAAACATTGTCGAAATGTTCAAAATCACTTTTTATTTGTATCAAATTTATTTACATTCAAATCTTTCAACTTAATAAGAATATAATGTTTCGATAATACTCGTATTCTTTTAGCAAAACAAAATTTGCTTCTTTTGATGTTATCGAAGGGTTTATTGGGTTTAATTGTGAAATGTTGTTAACATATACATACACACATATATATATACATATGCATATATATACATATATACATATGCATATATATACATATATACATATGCATATACATACATACATACATACATACATATATATATATATATATATTTAAACTAGTAATATAAGGTTAGTTATCTCTTTTTAGTAGTAAAATTAGTCCTGGGCTTTCGACATTGTCGAAGGGTGTTTCTAGGTGTTTCCATTCCATCTAACCCTTCAACATCATTGAAAGCCTAATATTTTTTATGACGCAAATTTACTTTTACATTATTTCAAAGATATTGAGTTATATACTTGGTTGATATTTGAACCATTGCAATAGGTTTTCAACATCTTTGAAAGGTGTTAACTATAAAACAAATTATAACTTTTAATGAAATGATTTCACCTGATAGAGTCATGGGCTTGAAAAAGGTCTCCAAGAAACCTGAAAAAGATGTGGCTCTAGAGGTAGAATCTTCTCCAAAGAAGGTTGAAGCCATCTCCAAACACTTTCTGATATCTTCTTAAGATGAGGTTGATGCCATTATGATGACTTTGGCATCGCTGAGTAGAAGCCATTCCCCCTAGTGATAGTGATACCATTCAAAATCCTCTCGAACGATACTTCTCTTATACTGCCATTCATATCTGGCATGGTGGTTTCCTTCCCTTCCCAGATTTCTTTTCTATGTTCCTGACCCATCTGGGCATCGCACCCATCCAGTTATCACCTAATGTCTGTACTTACCTTCTCTCTTTGGAACTTATGGCTCTGGAATCAGGCATTCCTTCACTAAATGCTGAAGTTCTCAACTATTTAGTTAACCTTGTTAAACTCAGCAATCTGAACAACCAGATTTTCAGATTTATTCCCCCTAAAAAACTAATTTTAGAGGGGATAAATAAATTTAGAGACCGAGTGACGCAGTTTTTCTTCGTAATATGTTTTCTGAACATCAATGGAGTCTTTTCCTCTCCTCGTAAGTTGATCATAGTCTTTACCTTTATTAAATTACTTTCATTTGCTAATCTATGCTTCTTTATCAGGTCCTACTGCTAAATATCTCAATGATGAGGATAAAAGAACTATAAAGCTATTGATCACTACTTCAAGTAGCATCGGAAATAGGCTCACACTACTGACACCATCCAATCATTGAAAACATTCTCTTCTCCCTACTAGTTAGAGGGTTCTCGAACAACCTCCTCTTGTCCAACATACTTCTCGGAGCAAATGTTCTTGTCTTTGGGCGATCCTAAGAACTTTTCTCCTATGTATCCAATTTTTCCTAATAAATCTAGTAAGCTTAAGCATAGTACTTGCAATTTATTGTTGTGTTACTCGTTAGATTACTTTACTAACTTATACCTTTCAAATTTTCAGCAATTGCTCCTCTAGTTGAATTCATCATAAGTGACCCAGTTCTCCCTACTTCTACATCTATTTCATCATCCTTGACTCAAGCCATCGCTAGGTCGAAGATGATCGCCAAAAGAAAATTGGTGAGATGGCTACAGTGGGCCCATCTCTTAAGAAGGCTAAGATTATTGACATCCAATCTTCACCGCTACCAAAAGAGGGTGAAACTATTGATATGGGAAAAATATTAGAGACTCCTATTCTTAAAGTTCCTATTAATCGATCCAAAACAACTCCCTCAAAGGATGATCCCATATCTCGCATTGTCATCTCCGATTCTCTTTATGTTATCGAGCAGATGCAAAAAAAAAGGAACTTCAACCCCCTCTCAAGAGTTGAACCCTCCTAGACCCACATCACCAGTGCGTTCTAATGATTTTGAGAAAATGGTACAATCTATCATGAATTCTTCGTCTTTTACTACCATTAATCCACCTTCTTCTATTCCTGACCTAGTAGGTCATTACCGATCTTTAATAGAGCAACAACCTCTGGTATGTTCCATATTATTTAATTATTTCTTACTAAATTTTGGTCCATGTTATAATCTTCTTTTTAGATTTCTATAAGCTGGTTCTCTCTTCAAGAAAGTGCTTCGAAATCTTCTCCTAAGACATCCAAGCTTCAAGAGGTAAACTTAACCTTTAACAGTCAGATTATCTCCCTTTCTATTGACAAAAATAATGATGTGAAGGAACAAGAAAGATTGGGAGCCTCTCTTGCTCAAGTAGAATCTATTATTTCTAAAGAGAGTAAAGCAAACAACTCTTAGCCGACGAAAATTTAGCTTTAAAAATGGATTTGAAAGAATCTAAAGATGAGAAGGTTCGAATGGTGGTCAAACAATCCTCTCCTAGGAAGAAGTTAAAGAAAAAGAAAAATTCCTTAACGTTGGCCGTTAATACTATTTCTGAAGCCAAGTAAAGGGCGTCACAATTTCTGAACACTTCCCTCAATGACATCATTTTGAACACTTATGAGGATGCCCTTATGCTCGCCTAGCTGACAACATTGAAAAGTGGCTAGACTTGAGCTTCCCTTCACCCGATCCTGGTCTAGTCAAAAGATTTATGGACAAGGTCAAAGGAATGGAGCAGCGAGTCCAAGTACCTGAGAGAGAAGAGATTGATGCTATCAAAATCTTATGTTTTGAAATCCCTTCTATCGATGTAGACTCTGATTCCAATGAACAAGGTGGTGATAATGAAGTCGTTGCAGAAGAAGATGGAAATGAGGATGATAATGATGATGATAACGATGATGATAACGATGATGACGGTGATAAAGGTCGGGATTCAAGTGGCAATGGCGATGATCATGCCGATGCTCTTAAAAAAGTTGGTGATGATTTCCCTAGGGCCATAGAAAAATTTAACCCTGACCCTAGCGATCATGAAGCAAGCCCAACCGAACTCCCCGTGCGTACTGATCTTCATGAAGAAACTACCAACATTGATGTAGAAGAACAAAGGGAGAAAAAAAAGTCCCACAAACTTCAGTTCCTGTTTCTCACTTATGGGATTCTTTGTCCACATGGCTTTCACATCCAAGATAATAATAGTTGACATCTTTTTATTTTAGATAAAAAAGAAATCTATCCAACTTTATAAAACAAATCTTGAAATAAAACAAGCATAAATAAATAGTTTGTATAGAGAATTAGATAAGTTATTAAAAGAACACAACACATTCTCTGATAAATATCATAGTTTAATAAAAGTGCTGCAGTTTTAGTGTCTTTCAAAGACCAGGAAGCCGCCTCCTAACTAAAGAGGGCACGCCTTTGATATGATGGACTTTTGAAAGAGAATCAGGAATTAGTTACACCCTTTTGGATGTTGGTTGAAGAAAGAGATATCCTAGTAGACTTCTTATACAAAGCCTATTGCAGACACCCGACTGTCGATTTTTCTCACTTAGGCCATTTTAGTGGGGGTCAACTTAGGCATCTGCATAGGAGATATTTAGATGAATTTGGGTCTGATCCACATCTAGGGGTTTGTTGGAATTTACTATGTATCAAATCAATTCCTCATGAGTTGCCTCTTGAAAAATTTACATATTATAAGGACAAATTTATTTTTGAGTTATTCAAAAAATCAATTTTGTCTGAACTAGACGAACATTTGTAATTATGTAATACGAATTTCCTATATTAGTTTTTTTGTACTTAGTTGTGTATTATTATGTTATCACAGAATAAGTGTATCTCAGGTAGCTTTGTTTCTAGAGGTTATTTAAGAAAATACGTCAAATTAAGAAGAGATTATTTAGAAAAGACTTCACTTTTGAAATCTTCAAAATTAGCTAGATATTGCTTTCTTAGAGACCTACAGAGACCTTATATGGAACACCCCCGCCTGCGTTTCAGTTTTCTTGGTAAAGAAAAAGAAAAGCTTCTCAAGGACATTCGAACATATCATACCAAATTAATATATAGTCGCGATAGTCCTTCTCCCGGGGAATGAGACTATAATAAATACCGTCCATTTATTACGTTGGAAGGATTTAATGCCCATTTTGATTCAATATTTACTCTTTCAGCTAATTCCTTGAATAAAGTCAAAACAGCCGTTTCTCAACTTTAAGTGTAAAAAAACAAGTGTTTGATTAAAATAATGGAATTGTATGTTTTGTTTTATTTCTTCTTGAGTTGTAATCTCTATTTTTGTGATAAAAGAGATTGGTTATTTGAATCTTGACTTTATTTTCTAGTTTATATAGGACTTACAGTTAGCTATCGCGCCACTCTAATAGGATTCCTTATCTCGCTTTATTAGTATCAGAGATAGATTGATTGCAGACGTTGAAAAGAGGCGTTCACTTAAGAATCCTTTGTCTACTCGTTTTTAAGGAAATGCGAATGCAATGGAATGGCTTAGGGGATACTTGCTTCAAAAAAATTGTTAGAAACCTTAATGATCAAATTGTCAATCTGAAGCAGATATCAAGAATAAGGATGAAACAATTTCCTGGTTAAAGCGCCAAATTAAATCGAATCCTTTGATTGATTTTGATCATAAGATGTCTGAGCTTTTCCAGTAGATAAGCGATTAGGTCAAGTTCAAAGGCAGTCAAGCTCAATGGAAATCATTAGAATTCATCATAGGGAATAACATACTAAATATCGATTTACCTGCTTGTCCCATCACTTCATCTGTCGTAAAATCAACTAGGTCTACATCTCTTGTAATTCAAAATTTTCATACTACAACTAATCCACCTCCTGGATTAGATGAGAAGGTAGTAGGAGAATAGTGTAGGAAATTCAAGTTCGAGATGATGAAATATTTTTATGAACAACAAAACGTGAGGTATTCACAACGTATAATGAGTATGCGCTAGAATACAAAAATTTGAATATGAAAAGTATCTTCTCCAGAAGCTTATTGCTGATTTAGAAAGGGAAAATAAAACCCTCAAAGAGGCCAACAAAGCTTTTAATCACGCTCTAAAAACTCATATCAAATCTATTGATGACGTCGACAAAATAAGGAAAAAGTAAAAGAGACTTAAAGAAACTCTTTGTATAGCAATCCATCACATCATTGATCCATTAATTGCTCAAAATCTGGATATGGTTGTTCAAGATTTGTGAAAGATACACTTGTACTGTATATTTGTAATTTTTTTATAAATTATGTAAATGTCACCTAGTTTGTGGTCCTTTCTTACAATTTTATTTCTGAATCTGCTTTCTGATAAATTGGATTATGATTTTTGTATTTGCTGGCCCATTCAATTTTCCTTACTGATTTCATTTTCCTAAAAAGTACAAGGTAAACAATATTCTTTACCGTTAATTTGAAATTTTTGTAGTAATTTATCCACATCATTATGGGAAGTTAATGGATCATCATTTAAATGTATGATAATAAGTGAGAAGTAATTTCATAAATGGATATAGTTGAATGTTTTGAAACCCATATTGCGTAATGACGAGAGAAAGAGAGGAATTCAACTTCCATAAATTTAATCATAGAGAACTAGAAATCCAATTCCAGATTCAGTTATAGAAGTTAGGAATTCCACTTCTGGAAATTACTAATAGAAAGCCAATAATAATCATTTAGTGAAAGTCCGGAAATAAGCATTTGAAAGTTTATAGTATAAGTCCAGTGACCCTGATTCGGGCATTAGTAAGATAGATCTCAATTTAATTGAAAAATAGAAGCTCTTAGAAATCCTAATATTAATTGCTTTGATACCCAGATTCGGGCATTGATGAATGAAATTTAAAAGTTAAAAGACCTGAAACCTAGATTCGGGTATTAGTGGATGACAATCAGAAATCCATAATAATGGTTTCCATAATAAAAGTCTAAAGTCCAGATTCAGGCATTAGTGAGTGAAGTCATAAATTGATAGTAATAGCCTCGAAACCCAGATTCGGGAAAGGTGAAGATCGAAGATTAATAGTAAAAAACCCAAAACCCAAAACCCAAAACCCAAAATCAGGTTTTATAAGTGAAGTTTTGAAATTCTCTTCGTGGGAATAAGTCGGAGGCTGTAGATTCTTATTTAAGCCCTCTGTTCTGCACCACTCTTTTTAGTTTTGATTCTTTTGACATGAGCCATCCTTTAGGTCTTGTATGTTGTCGCTGTTTGACATGCCACTTCTTAGGATCAGACGTCTTAGTACATTGTTTGATACGCCGCTTCTTGGGCTTGGACGTCTTAGTCCGTTGTTTGATATGCCGCTTCTTGGGATTGGATGTCATTCCATTATTGTCTGGTGTGCTTGATTAGCTTATCCACAAGCAGGACCCAAGGAATTATCCAACCTCCCTCCAGAGGGTACTCCAGCCAGGCCTTATAGGTAGGACTAAAGGCTTGACCAGTGCCTTATCCAGGCCACAGCGTAGCGGGACCAAGTGTTTACTCCGTCCTCCCTTCAGGAGGTGCCTTGACCTGGCCATAGTGTGGCATGGTCAAGGGCTTGTTGATGCTTTAACCTGGCCATAGGATGGTGCCCGATAAAGGCTTATTCTAACCTCCCTCCAGGAATCACCCTGACCTGGCCACAGCGTGGTGCGGTCAAGGGTTTATCGATGCTTTAATCTAGCCAGCGTTGTGCGATTAAAGGCTTACTCTAATCTCCCTCCACGAGGTGCTTTGACCTAGCTATCTCGGCGTGGACAAAGGCTTTGACCGTTTAAGGTAATTTCCAAGTGTAAGGAGAATTCTACTCCTGACCATGTAGATTTTTCTTAGAAAAGTAGTACTTTATTGAATTTAACTATGGTCTCTTTACAAATTCATTGATTTTGCCTTATCTGAAGAAGCTGATCACCATTCCTTCAAGTGCCCTACATTGATTTGTCTCATGCCTATTCATTATTATTATTATGTGATAGTGGCAATAGGATCCTCCCCGATTCCTTTCATATTTAGGTTTATTCTTCTGTGATGGCCAATAGTTGAGCTCTCCTTGGTTAGCGAGTAAACATTGTCAATCGATGTAGTTAAATAGCATTCCTTAGGGAGTCTCGACTTGAAACTTGTCTTTTGATGAGGCTTTTAGATCTTTTATTACTTGGTTTTGAAGCTTTACCCTCAATGACCAATTTCCTTTTCAAAACCTTTTGGAGCTCGCATGTAGGCAATGTTCCACTTGTTGCATGATGCCATTTTTTTGCAAAGGTGCTATAATCAACTATCATCCTCTCTTCAAAGATTGTACCTTTGGTACAGAGTTGAATTGTCTTCCTCATTTAGTCAAATAAGTTATCACTTTCATTTTTCGTTCCTCCTAAGGAAAAGATAGGTGTAGTCCTAATGTGAAAAGGGTTTAAACTCCACTTATCTTGGTCATAAGATTTAGCTCTCTTTTTCTTTATAATCCTTAAGGCTTTCAATCTCAGCGTTTGCTTCTCATGTAGTTTAGAATCATTAATTATTATTGCGCAGAATCCAATTAGATATGGTTCTGAGGATCATTTTTTGGACCTTTCGATTTTGCTAAACATGATGATATAAAGTCTAAAGTAGGTAAGTTTGGAATAGAGTAGGGTTAGAGGAAAGTTAAGCTAGAAGTTCAACAAGGTCGGAGGTTCCAGCCCTCCTTCTAGCGCCAAAATGTTAACAAGAAAACTTTCAACACCCCAAAACAAAGTTTAAAAGGTAAGTAACCCCTTTAAAACCTCCTTTAGAATAGACGGAGACAGTAAAAACCTTTCGATTCCCTTAATTCTACTTTACAAGTATTTGGTGATAGTAAAACCTTTCAATTCCCTTAAGCCCACCTTTCGAACAGGTGTGAGAGTTGAAATTCTTATTATATACCTTTCAACTTGGTCGAAACATATGATTCCCTTTTATAATAGCTCTAGAACTAATTAAGTTATTTTTTTTTATCCTTTCGAAACCACTATTTCGAAGTGGTTAAGGTGACTCAAGGGTTGGTCCTAATGATCTAAGGATATGATTTGAATTAAAAGGTTCCGACTTCTTCGAAATCTAGCCTTTCAATAACCCAAGGTAAAGACCTAAGGATCTAAGGACATTGATTGAGCCAAAAAGGTTTCAACTTTCTCGAAGGGTAACCTTTCGATAAGGTTGACATAAGCAGATCATTGATAGAATCTCATAGAAACAACATCAGCCAACGAAATGGAAATGCCATAAACTTATTTTGATTATCTTTTTTCCTTTATCACTAATAGCTTAAGTAGCACAAACTGGTCAAATCACCAATCTAATTTTGGAATTAGAGTTTACAAATTTAAGAAATACAAGAATGAAGTCAAAGAAATTAGATCCCCTAAACCAGACCCTTGGGTCTTATTTATAGGTGCGGGTTGGCACCTTTCAAATCAGTCTTCTCCACTTGGTCGAAAGGCGGTCTGGGAGATCTTTTGTTGTCGTTCACATTAGGTCATCCTTCTACTTTGCTTTTAAATGGACATGAGTGTTTCCGACTTCATCGAAACGGGTAGGTTCACTTCTCCACTTTGTGTTGCTATGTCGCTGTAAGTGAGAAAAGATAAGAGCTTTTGACTCTATCAATAGATAGATCTTTGGGGGCTTCGAAGGAGTTGAGGCGCAGAAGCATTTAAATCGGAAGGTAGCTTTTGAAGGCACTGGTGAAGGAGATTGTAATATTGAACTTTAATAAGCTCTTCTTTCATAATTGTGAATGGTTTCAACAGGTTCAAAAGGCTTATTTATGCTTTCGAAAGGTTTGTCTAGCAAAACATCATTCTATGGAATGTGAACGAAGGAAAAATCCTCTGTTTCAAGAGGTTTGGTGTGCATGTGAGAGCCTGTAATTTGTTGCCTTTGAAAGGTGTTTCTCAACTTATTCGAAGCATCTTTATGCATGCGGAAGCATCTATTTCGAAATGAAGTAATTGAAGTGAAAAGGTGCTTTTGTCCCCTTTTACCACTTCGAAAGCTTATAGCACCTTTAACTTTTTCCATAGCATTCCTTTAACTCCTTTGAAAGGCTTTGTTGATGCTATCATCTCTTGTAAATCTTTCTGTTTTATCCTTCTTGGTTTCAACAAGGTTGAAGTGAAAATTGGTGGTAATAGTATTACACACTTACATGACCTGTTTCACTCATCGGACTTATATCTGACTCCTATAATTTTCTTTATTTTAGTTATATTATGATCGGTAGAGATGACTAGTGGTGACTTGGAAGCGTGATGGTACGATGGAGATTTGCATTTTTCTACTAGCTGGTATTTTATTCCCAAACATTAGGCTATTTCTTTTACCAGTATAAAGAGATGTTGTAGCTGGAATTTATTTGATATTATATTTTTTTATTTGTTTAGGATCGTACTATTGATTATTATATTTTATTCCTTTTGCTATGAGCTTCGAAAAGTGTAAAATGTTATAGATAGCTCTGTGTTATGTTTTATATATTTTACCTCAAAATGATCCACCAGCAACATCATACACGATGTCTATACCATTTTTAGATATGGATCAGGACCTCATAGATGATAGGTTGTTTCATTTGATATCAAAGCATAGATTAGGAGATTTCTGCTTAATTTGGATGTATGAGAGAGCATATTTGTAATTTTCTATTTATATTTTATTTATTTATTTATACGCCACACCCTATATGTTTTGACTTATGGAGGTAGTTGTTGGCTTATCCTTTATAGATGGAAATAACTATTATCCTCTTTTTAAAACAAGCCATATTTGGACGAGTCTGAACCATTGAATAGTTGTAAGATGAACTAAAAGTCTTAAATCATAAATCTAGAAATCATAATTCTCGTAAACTCCAAAGGATTGGTGTAGAACCCTGCTTGCCATTTGAAGACAGCTAACCATTTTCCATTTGAGTCAAGCGGGTAGGTAAAAAGTAAGAAAATCGAAGCATAAGTTTCAAATCAATACCATGTTGAACCCCACAACTCGGTACCCAGTCATGGTGCTAACTTAACCCCCATACTTCAGAAAGTTGAAGTCCAAAAGCAAAGCAAAGCAAAAGCACAAAGTCAAAGGAATTCATAAGTTAGTATCGACTTGTGACACTCAACTCGGTACCAAGTTAACTTTGAACATGCTGAATTGGCCATGATCT
Organism: Allium cepa; assembly: GCA_030765085.1. Classification (NCBI taxonomy): domain Eukaryota; kingdom Viridiplantae; phylum Streptophyta; class Magnoliopsida; order Asparagales; family Amaryllidaceae; genus Allium; species Allium cepa. Next base: position 452,457,496 of record CM060931.1, read on the forward strand.
CTTTCTAGAGCCTCATGCCGAACGTGGAGAACCTGGGGAGAAGGTTTCAGAGCTTATTTCGCTGATCTTCGTCTATGAATAAAAGAGAGATGCCAAAAAGGGATATTTCTCTTTACTTTTTTAATTAACTGATTTTACCCCGAAACTCTATTGGATTAGTAACACCCCATCAATTTAATGATAATTAATTAAATAGAAATTAATTACTAATCAATAATGCCAAAAGTAGAATTTTAAAAAAGTCAGAATTTGGTTATAAAACTTGCACCGCTGTGTTCATGGCAATTTTTTGATCAATTTTCATATATAAAGTTTTTCGATCGGAGTTCAAACAAAAAGTTATTAACGTTTGAATATTTCGAATCGCAAATAATTATATGTAATTACCAACAATTGTAATTAACTAATGTTGATTTGCTGTAACAGTTACTTACTGATGAAGAATAATCAAATTTAGTAAAATTGGTTAAATATATATAAAATAACGTAATTTGGAAAAGAAATGAACATTGACCATAATAAACAACTAGTTGACACCTACTTAGGAACGGTCGACAGTGGTACGGTAATGGTAGACCGGTAATTGGCTGGTGGTTGTGAATTAAACCAAAGCCAAATGGCTTGGATTTATAGGGATATAATCTAACGACTGGAATTGATTCGAACCCTATAAATACGGGCAAAACTCCTCACTTTTATTCTCACATTTTTTGAAGCACGACGAAGCACTGCCATTTTCTTTTATTCACAAATTCTTAAATCTGAACAAAATTATAATCTATATACGTATATATAAGTGGAGAATAGTGGAGAATAATAGAGAAGAAGTATAAGATCGAATCGAATCGAAATCGCCGAAGCCAACTTAAATTATAAATTCAATTCTAAATTAATTTCAAATCTCTTTACGGATCTAAATTTCTAATGAATATTTTATATTCTTTTGGGACCAGTAAGAAGGAAAGGGAGTCAAACAAGAATAAAAAGGTTTAGATCTAGAGATTTGAAAGCTTAAAGGTGAGTGAAAATTTATATATTTTTATATATTATTGGATTTATATTGTTGTAAATTTGTTCCTATGCCTAAATGTAATTTTGGAGTTGTGGGCTTAAATACATACATATCGTGAATTGATAAATCATGCCAACATATTCTGTGAATTATTAACATTTTTTTAATATTGCATAATTTAAATCTAAAAAGTAAGGGTAAAAGTAGTCTTTAAATTAATAAGATTGTGTCGTAATTCCAGGTATGTTGGTTAAACGATATATGTGTGAAAATGTGAATTGAAAGTTATTATAATCTGGAATGAGATTTAAATTGTATTTTAATTCATTGGCATGAAGTGTGTTGCAACATAAATTATCCAGTTTTAGAAACAAGAACAAATGTGTAACGTTTCAAATAACAAGGAATATGCCTAAAAGAAAGAGATGTACAAAATAGGGATGTTTACCATATTTTATACTATCTATTTCAATAATAATAGAAACGAAAATTTATCATAATTTCAAACTTAACACAAGTCTTCTTATAGGTAAGTTAGGGAAATTTACAATTGTAGCATTTCCTTTTGGAGGATGTAATTCCAACGCAATAAAATACAAAAATTCCTAAGTATAAATAAAGTATTGTAAGTAGAAGCACTAATGATAATTCAATCATAGAATCTAATATATGTGATAAATTAGCAAATAAACAATAGGTGATGGAGTATATGTAAAATAACAAAACGAGCAAGTAAAAATATTATAGTAATCGAAGTAAGGTAGTAACAGTTAAAAAGGGAATGGTAGAACATACTTAATAGTACCATGTAGAAATTAAGTAGAAAAAGGTAATTAATCTATTTAATTAGAAGTAAGCAATAAATGATATTAAAATGGCATAAATGAAACAAGAAGTAAGTTGTGTAAAAATAACTGAATGCTACATTTAAACATAAGAGATGTAGTCATTAAATAAGTTTATATAAGGATCAAGTATGCATTACGACGTGTGAATTATTGAATCTATTCAATACCTTAGATTAATTAAAAAAGACAAAGTCATTAGCATGGATTGGGAACGAGATTAGTAATGTTACACATTAGAAGTTTGCCTACCAAATGGGGCTACCAACGGTTGGTATACATTATACTCAATGTGAGATATCACCAACTGTAGGACCCGTGGAATTATACGTTTATGTATAGTGTAGGGAATATACCAAAGTAGGAGGGTTCGCCTCGGTCAAAGGGTCAAAGGGAAAGTAGGGTTTGCTTCAACCTTATAGGGGGTACGTTTTAAGTAACCACATGGGCATTTACTTTATTGCATTAGGAAATCTAAATAGGATAGTGAGCTAGGCTCGGTGCTATGACAATGAGACTGGTACTATACATACAAGGAGTAGGAGCTGTTTACGTAGGTTAAGATTTCATCAGTCATGAGCGGTCAGCGAAAAGACAGGGGTCACAGCTAAATGGACCACACCTCCTAGTAGTGTAGATCATGTATAGAACATGCACCGTCTTACAATTGTTTGTTAATTTATTTGTTGTTGGGAGGCAAGGCTAGATAACTTTTTAAATGGTGGTCTTTCAAAAACGAGATAGAATACAACTAAATAGTCGTAATGCCGTTATTAGGTACTATGAGAGTTCCTTGGTATGCACAGCGGCAAAGATTTGATATTGCGTTGACGTTGGATATTGATGAGGTGTTGAGTTACAGATACTAACGGAAAAAGTATCTTGGTCCAAAAGGGGGACTCTGGTACTTATATATATACACATACATACAGTTACATATATATGTGCATATATATATATGTGTGTGTATATATAAACACATACACATATATAGTTATTGATTGCTTTGAGTGGATGGGGCATGTTGTATGCGTACATAAAGTAAAGACGGCTAAGTAAAAGCAATAGACATAACATGTAATGGAAGGCAGTCGGCATCAACTAGTGTTATGTATAATTTATCAATCATCAAAATGTTGTTTTGACCCCCTCCTTATTACAACTCACATGATATCTTTAAAGGAACACGTACTGGTACAAGGCAGGAACAGTGGAAAGTAAGCATCTATATGTTGCAGATATTCGGAAGAAATAATTAAGCAAGTTCCTAAAGAATATGTGTAGTAATCACTCAAAAATGATATGTGGATTTTTACTATATTTTAAAAGAATATAAGTCAAAAATTAAGTAGAAAAGGAGAAAAGTCCAATAGAAGGGACAACTAAAATCCACTTTGAGTCTGACCCCATATGAAAGAATTTAATAAAATATTGGAAAAAACTGTTTAAGGAAAATATATAAATAATATATTCAAAACAATTTCAAGAGATTTGTTTAGAAGTAAAAAAACCCTATTTTTAAAAATAAAGCAAATATTATACTCTCGAAAAAATAAAATACGTATATTTTATTTAAATAAAAATTCGAGTAGAAACTAAAATTAGTCAAATCAAAATTTCAGCAAAGAAGATTTTATAAAAAGCTATTTCATTTAAAAATATAGCAAAAAACACATATAGCTCATTGATTTTTCCAACATAAGAAATTTTAAGTTGTAAATTGCCTTTTTAGGGGTGGACAATAGGAAGTGGTAATAGTTTTAATAGGGTAAATAGAACGGAAAAGAAGATTAAACCCCTAAAAATAAAGCAGTAGGCAGATACACCGCTATGGGTAGATAGGAACTTTTTAAAGCTGTCAGGTCGAAGATGAAGAAGACAGAGGTGGAACGGAATGATGTTAGTAAAAAATAATATAGTTATCATTCAAATAGTTCAGGAGCGGTCGACCACTAGGGACGGACCAGTCGACCGATAGCGGTAACTGCCCCCAAGGAATAGCGGTCTATCAGTTAGGGGTATCGAGAGTGACCAGATCCTCAAACACGACATACAGTCGCGTCTAGGGTCTAAGCCGCCACTTCATTTCATCTTCCCTAAATTTCAAGCTCCAACACCTCCTCCTTCCTCCAAAAATCGAGTGAAGCCCACCCTCCACCCTAGCTAATGAAGGTGACCACCTCCAGCAGCACCCTATGCGACTACGCAGCACCCCAAGGGACGATGCACCACCGATTTAGCCCAAGATCCAGATCCAAAAAAAATTCGCCAACCCAAATCATAATCCCTCCATGAACAAATGTGAAACATTTGAAATAACAAAGAATATACCTAAAAAAAGATATGTACAAAATAGGGATGTTTACCGTATTTTGTACTATCAATTTCAATAGAAAAGATAATTCCATGTAATTTCAAACTTAACACAAGTCTTCTTTTAGGCAAGTTATGAAAATTTACAGTGTTAGCATTGCCTTTTGGAGGATGTAAATCCAACGCATTAAGATGCAGAAATCCCTAAGTATAAATAAAGTATTGTAAGTAAAGATAATAACAATAATTCTATTATAGAGTCTAAGATATGCGATAAATTAGGAAATAAACAATAGGCAATATAGTATATGCAAAGCAACAGAATAAGAAGTAAGAAGATTACAGTAATCAAAGGAAAATAGTAACAGTTAAAAAGGGAATAGTAGAACAAACTTAAGAGTACCAAGTAGAAATTAAGTAGAAAAAGGTCATTAATCAATTTAATTAGAAGCAAGCGATATGATATTAAAATGGCATAAATGAAACAAGAAGTAAGTTGTGTAAAATTAACTTAATGCTACAATTGAACATAAGAGATGTAGTAATTAAATAAGTTTATATATGCCTTAAGTATGCATTATGATGGGTGCAACGACCCGTATTTTACGTATCAGAGGATCGTAAAATATTTTTATTTTATTTTTATAAGATCGTATTATTCTATAATTTTGGGGTATGACTATTAGGGACATTTTACACATCTATGATTTTTGCCGGATTTCTAAGTGACCATTTTGATCCTAAAAATATTGTTTGGGATATAACTTTTGATAGGGGTCAAATTAGGATCTCAACGCTATTCCATTGCTTCAGGGTGATAGCTTCCCATTCCGTAAAGTGGTTATAATAGAAAAATGGACTTACGATTAGAAAGTTATGTCTGTCTTAAGTTTTTAAAATTACTGGCCAGGATTAATGTGTAATTAATTAAGCCCAATAGTGAGCCCATTAACATAACTAGGGAATACTATAAATAGAGGGCCGAAGATTCAAGTTAAATTTTTTGGCTCTCATTCTAAATCAAGTCTAAACCCTAATTAGAGCTAAATCCATCCTAATTTCTTCTAAAATCCTCCAAATTGCTCTTTAATCAAAGTAGATTGTAGATTAGAGATCAAAACATCAACTAGAAGTTAGAGGTTATAGATTTGCTTGACTTGATGTGCATTCCATTGTCGTCCAGATTGGATCTACATTCATATTGGTTGAATTTTGTAATTAGTGAGCAGTTTATGCCTTCTTAGAATACTTCATGTTTATATGGTAGAATCATAGAATTTAACATGTTTTAAATCAAATTTTGGCCTACCATTTCTAACTTTAATTACATGTTAAACTATGTATATGATCTAGATTTATTAGAAATCAACCTTGCTCATGCTCATATATTCATACATATGTAAACTATAATAGAAATTGTCTTGTTTTTCTTCTTTTGACGGATTTCATGTTTGATTGGATGAGACTGCTTATCGTTCTATGTTGGATGGCATCATTTGATGTTGTTTGCTAGTGTTGTGATTGCATAGAAAGCTAGGTTGGAGAATTGAGCAAATCGGAGGCAAAGTTGGTCGGAATTGGATAAAGCTTGGTGGGGAGTCTCTGGACTATGGAAGAGCTTGTGGTTCAAGGTACAAGTTCCAATTCATTGTCTACACAAGTTGGCGTCGAGTTTAGAGGTCGGCATGGATATGTGTTGTTTTGTTCACGGTGGTGGTGACTTTTGGGAGAGCAAGAATGTTGCTAGTAGAGGTTGCCTAAGGTGATGGATCAGTGATTAGCTGAGTGTTAGAGGTTATGACAACTCGTTTCTAGATTATGAAGTAGGATTCTTAGAAGAGAGGACTTATTCTATGAAGACTTCATTTGTGTAGAGAAGTCGGAGTCAATGCATCTGGGCATCGAGTACTAGAAGCAAGGAGGAAGTGGAAGAAAACTTAGCCATAGGTTGGTTAAGTAAAGAGATCGACCCTAAGTTGGGAGGTCAATACCGACTTCTTGGTTTAAGCCCAAATAGGATGGAACTTATGGAAGGTGAAGTTGATGTCCTATAGATCATGCTGGAGGTGTTGGTTCATTCATATTAGGTTGGATGACGATATTATAGGATGATGAAAAGCTATAGTCTTCGGATGTTGGCTCGTGTTGGGAGTTGGCTCCAAAGATAGCGGCCCATAAAGGGGTGGGCCGTATGATCAAGGAATATGGAAGAGTTCCTTATGAAGAATGGAAATTGGATTGAGTAAGAAGGTCTCGGTATCCAAATGGAGCAAAGATGGGCTTGGGTATATATGCTAAGGAATCTTCGATGACTCGAAGTGTTTTCAGTTGTATTCGAAGCAGGGGTATTGCATGTGGAGACACTCATTGGTTAATCTATGTACTTGTATAACTTGGACCTATAGCTTTGGGATTATTGTCCAGCTCTGGGCTGCGAGACACATATCCAGCTTTGGACTACGATATACGAGAGTACAACAGAGAACTGGGATTACCACTAGTCCCTTTCTTAGGGGTCATATGAGTTATCATATATTCAGAACACACTAAGTGATAGTTTAGGATTTTTTAATGGATACTACGGTTGCTTTGGTTGTTTTCTTTACACTCATAGGTATCCTGGGAAGTAGGTATTGGAGAGAGGAATACCTAGAAGACTGATATCCTTTATTTAGTTTATGGTATTTCTTTATGATATTGTAGAGTAGCATATTATAATATTGTATGCTAACTCTTTGGTTGCAGGGACATGTCATGTATGGTTTATGTACTCTTATTCTTTACCTATTTACCTATTTAGTATTTTGAGACTCATTTACCACTCCACCAAACTATAGTCTGATCCAAGATTTTATGCTTTGCCTCTTATTATCTTGGTTACTCTTAAATGATTAGACTAGATAACCGATCTAAGTGACGCGATTGCTATTCGAAGGACGAGCTAGATGGGGCTATCTCATATTATATACATATATCGAGTCTATGCTTATTATGCTTAACAACACTATGGAGCCCGAGACAGTGCTTGTTTATTACCATTCATTGAGATGGTTTATTCGAGTTTACTTCTGTTGAATAAACTATATTACATTAATGTATAGCTTTGTGGATCTATTGCTCCAACGTTGATTTGTTCACATGGTTATCACTATCTCTTCTGTTATATCTGTGATATTATATTTTATCCATACGCTGTGATATATGAAAAGTTATGTGCTATATTGGTTTATCTCAACCTTGATGATCGTGGTTACGCCTATACAGATCACACCTCCTACTAATTTAAATCATGTTCAGGACATGCACTACCTCACATTTGTTGTTAGTTTTTTTTTATTAGAAGGCAAGGCTAGGTGATCTTTTAAATAGAGGTCTTTCAAAACTGAGATAAAATACGAGTAAATAGTTGTAATGCCATTTTTAGGCACTGCAAGAGTTCCTTGGTGTGCACGGTGGTGAAGATGTAGTACTACGTTGACGATGGATCTTAACGAGGTGCTGGGTTCCGGATACCAATGGGGAAAGTATCTTTGTCCAAAGGAGGAACTATAATACTTACACACACATAGTTTTTGTCTACATTAAGTAGATGTGGCATATCTTATGCGTACATGAAGTCAAGAAGACTAAGTAAGAACAATAGCCATAACATGTGATGAAAGGAAATCAGCATAAACTAGTGTTATGTATAAAGCGTGTAATTTTCAAGTCATCAAAATGTTGTTCTGACTCCTCCTCATTACAACTCACATGACAGCTTTAGAGGGACATGTACTAGTACAAGGCGCGAACAATGGAAGAACATATTTCCTTATGCATGCTCGACACCAACAAGAACATAAAGATTAGAGGTGTCAATCTTGGTCAGTAATCATATGTTTTATTATACTTTACTATTCCGCCGTGAGTTTATATCAATGTTTCTCTAATATGCTTTTGTTATTTTAGGATACCATATACAAACAATCCATATGTTGGTAGACTTGGATTTTCGGTTTAGCAAAAATTTGGACCTACTAAGATGCGGGTTTTTATAGGATCCTTACCCCACTTGTAAGAAATCAAGTTGTAAAATCATGGTTGCGAATCTAGGAAATCATTATCAAAGTTCAAGTGGATGTAGTCAGAGTATTGTCGAACTACTTTAATTTCTCTTATGTTACTTACCTTTTTTCATTTATTTCTTTATTAATCTCTACTTATAATCTGATTGGGTGTTTATCATACTTTTGGCATAAATAACAACTATGAGTTAAATAAATGTTGAGATTTAAATAGTTTGGGATGAAAGATAAATCCATCATAAACTCTATAGAGAATTGCTAATAAATGGTCTCTATACCACTTAGCAATCGAGTAGATCGTGAACTAAGAAAGAATGCAAGAAGAAGAAGAATATTACCTTATAGTCTATAGAAAATAAGTGCGATGTTGATACGGCGTAATGGATGCACTTTAAGCCTTGTACGATTTCATGACCTAGTTGAGCTCGTGTAAGTTATGATTCTACTCCAACTTAAGTATTTAAATAAACTGAAATATTTTCCTAAAAAGTTATAAATAATAACGTGTTAGATTTTTAGGAAAAATGTAAAAATTGAAGTTTGGTTAATATATTGAAATAACAACCCTTATTTTAAGTTTCAAAAATGGGGAAAGGTTTTTTAAGAGTTATTTTCCATCAATATTTTAAAGCTTTAATTTTTGAAAAAAATTGTTTTAGGCACATTGTTGCCCTTGTATTTTTCTGTGTACCATTCTTTGATAAAGAAACATTTTTTAAAAGTAAATTTGCAAGCAAAAAGAACATCCTTTTGAATGCCTTTTATTCTATAAATATTTTTTACACTTTGGAAAAAAATTAAAACATTTCACTTTTGTAAACATTTCTTATTTATAAAAGTAAAATTTAAAAAGATATATTTTACATGCATGTTTTTCTAAGTTAAATTGAACCATCTTGGATAGAGATTAAACTTAAAAAAAGAGAAGATTTAAAATAATTTTAAAAATAGTGTAAATTTTCAATTTTATTATGTATCCTCTTTTGAATTAAATTGAAGGATTTATAATATAAACTCTTGAAAATGTGCATTAATAAATGATTTAAAATTTTGAAAATTATTTTCATATTCGATATGAAAATAGTTATAGCAAACAATAAATTTAAAAAAAAAAATTATGTGTATACATGATGATTGGTTAAAGGTATTAGAAATTGGCTAATTATAAGATAAAATGACACACACACACACACACACACACACACACATATATGATAATATGGTTATAAATTATATGAAATAATATTTTAAAAACGAAGCATGGATATGTCAAATAACAAGCGAAGTTAATTCAAATCTAATTATATTTTGAAAAATCAACTTTAAATTGGTAAACCCATAAAGAAATGAATTTTGGAGGTTAAATAATTTACAAGGAAATAGACACAAGGAAGAAGTTGGAGAAAAATTTAGTCTTAAGGATAACAACTTTGTTTTTAGCCTGAAGAACACTTTTTATTGTGAATAGAAAATGATAGTTGCAACTATCATTCTGTGATTTATACTAAAAGTGTCTTTCTGCCTAAAAAGAAACTTTCTTGTCCCTGAAACTAAATTTTTCTTCAACTTTTTCCCTAAGCCTAAAACCCCAGCACTTTAAGTATTGTTAAAAAGTAATTACGTTGGAAACTTGAAATGAACTTTGGTTATGATATTCTATGAAATGATTTAACATGAAACAACTAGAGTAAAATATTTTGAAAAGTGATTTATGTGGAATTTAAATAAATTATTTTGATTTTTTTTATGATGATCGAAATTAAAAGTTGGTTAAAGTAAATAGTAAATTTCATGATTTTCAAATCTTACTAATTTTGTGAAAAGTAAGATTTGAGATCAATGATTTTGATTTAAAATCTAAATTGAAAATTTATTGATATTTTCAATTGAAATTTGATTGGATCTAGAAAATAATTTCACAACTTATAAAGTTTGAATTGATTATGGTGAACTAACTAGGATATCAATATGCCAATATGCTAAGGGCTTGTTAGAAATGAACATTATGCATTTATGATTTAGGGATTTGTACTTAAAATTAATAAGGGCATTATTTATGAATTTAAAAAAAATCATGAAACAATAAAAAAAATTGCACCGAGAATTTACTATTATTTATAAAGTAAGATGGAAATATGACTTGTAGAAGATTACTAAATTTTAAGCAAACAATAATATGATTGTTTCATTTAGTTTATGAAATAAATTATTAGTTATGAATTAAAAATAAGATGCAATATTAATAATAATAATAAAGACATATTTTCCATGGATATTTTTGTGATAAATTATTGCTATTTTTGGTATAAATAATAATAAATTTTTTTGAGATTTAATGCAGAATGTTGTTATTATTTAGTTATACATAATAAAGTGGTTATGGAAAAAACTATTCAAATAAAAATTATTGTTTTGATTTAAAGTAATAATAATGTCATTATTTTGAAGAGTATTTGATGAAAATTATTATTTTTGGATTAAATAATAATGTTTGAAATACTTAAAGTAATGAGTTCAAAATAAAGGATTTTGAAGTATATTATTGATTTGAAAAAAAGTATATTATTTTGAGATAATAGACGGAATGTATTTTTTTAGTAAACAACATTGAGACGATTTATGCTTAAGGGGAAATAACAATTTTAAAATTATTATTTTGAATTGCTGAGGCATATGTGGCAAAATGTTGTTCGAAATTAACATATATGTTTACGTTAAAGGCATGGGTATATTTACATAAGACATTGAGAAGCATGAGAGCACAGTTAGGTGAGAAATTTCTTAAATGATTGAATAATAGAAGATTGATTGTTGAGTTAGTCGCCAATAGAGGATGACAACACTTATCGATGTAAAGTTTTTTTTGGAGTACGATGATGTGCATAAGGTGCTCTAGTCATATGTTAGTTTATAGAATTGCTTAAGCATGTGGAGTTAATATTTTTTTTTGAAGTACCTATCATTGTATAATTTCAAGAAATGAAGTAAGTGTCTTGACTTAAACGTACTAAAGTACGAAGGCGATTTTAAAAAAAGGCGAGATTTGGAAGAAAATTAACTAAGAGGTAAAATTAATTCTTTTCAATCATCATTCGGATTGAAAGAACTATCTTATGAAGTTAATTCTACAAAGTACTGACATTTTGTGCATAACTTATTTTAAGTGCCCGATGCATGAGAAAAATAAGTGAAAAGTGCACAACCTAATTTATAAGTTTGTTATAGTAATATTGTGTTCACTGAAAATAAAGCATCATCCACTTATGATATTTATAAATTAAATGATGATGGAGTGTGAGGTTTTCCTAAGAATCCTAACTGTTAGTTTGCTTATAAGGAAGACAATGTCTATTATCATGTTGTCATACATATGGACTTAAAGAAAGTGTTTAGTAGGGTATCTCAACAGATACAAAGAGGGTTTTCTACCATTGAGGAAGAAGAAGAAAGTGGTGAAGTATGTTTCAAGGTATTTAACAATTGAGATATGCCAATAGTGTAGTATATTAAAATAGTAGTTATACTTAGACATTATATGATTAGAGACACCTCAATGATACGCTACGGAATGGAAACTACATATGGTAGGAATGAATAGAGAGTTCTTAGTGGGTAGCTAGGTAAGTGAAGGACTCGTTATTGAGATATGTTATGTGGAAGGCTAGCACCACAAGTTGTTGGGCCTTTACCGATTATATAGAGAGTAGGAAAGTTAGCATGTCTGAGTGGGCTTCTTGAAACGTTGATGGGTATTTATATGTTTTCTATTTACCCCATTTGAAAAAGTATGTTGATGATTTAGTGGTTATCTAAAGCCTAGTTAGCTTATGAGGTGAATGCAGAGACAACGTCTAGAATACTCTGTAGGTGTATTCACATCGTAGGACTTGATGTGATACGACATAAAAATGAGGAAATGAAGTCGGTCCAAGTATGGCGAGAAAAAGGTTCGAGTAAAAGTATGATGGAGCATGAGGAGAGAATATGAGTTTTCCATCCCAAACTCTCTTCTAATTAGTTCCTCTTTTAGATAGTTTGCATGTTAGTTTGTTTATTAGGTCATTGTTTGTTTGCATGGTTTCTATGACAACCGCTATACACAACTAGCATGCGATATAGTTGTATAGTGCGTTGCAACGGTACCCGACCCCGATGTTGGACGGTAGTCAAGGTTATAGAAAAGTAAATCAATCATCACAAAACTTACCATATATCTCACAGTATATCGAATAAAATATAATAATAAACATGCAATAAACTGCACCAAATAGGTCTGGATTTCAACAAAATTGAAACCCAAGTCCATTAGGGTACAACCATTGGTTTTGGTAACCTGTAATAAACATAAGCATATCAAAGATCGATCCATCTAAACTCACAGTGGAGTAGAAAATATAATAGGATTAAAATACTGACTGAGGCTACTACCTCAGAATCAATGGTATTCCTTGGACATCCAATTACCTTGTCAGTACCGAGCATGAATAAGAAGATTTCTCCATCAACCATTCTTCTTGCTCCAATGACCCATTCCTCTAAACCTATCCTGTTGCGACTGCTCTTCTGCTGCTGGCACTACTATCTCAAATAGTGGTTCAGGGATCTCCATCTTCCTGAGAGAGGCTCTGTCGAACGGGTTTGGGACCTTCCTCAAGTCCTATTATCTAGAGAGATTCACTCTGTACCGCCCAAAGACACAGGTGAAGAGATGGCAATACAAAAAGTACCTCGGAGAAGTACCAACTCCAGGACTAATACAATTGCTCAGAAAATCGCCATGAACGTAATAGTGCAAGTTTCATGGCCAAATTCCACCGTTTGCTTTAATTCCATTTTTGGAGCATTGTTAATTATTAAATCAATAACCTAAATTTTATGGGGTGTTACAAAACATATCAGATATATAACCGGTGAGATAGTATTGACTGGATGAATCACAGAAATTAGAGTACTCAGATCCATACAGTATAAATCATAGGTGGTAGAGTTATACATCAAATGATAACTCATAAATAAACTCTCTAGAATATAAAGGCACTAGCAAGTGCCATAGTGTTGTTCAGCGGCATGGCAAATTATAATAAGTAAATGCAGTAATACAGGAGTATAACCTCCTGTCTGTCCTCTATCTAGCTTCATGTGCTAACTAGACCTAGTATCCCTAATCTACTCATTTAAGAGTACTGTGAATAATAGAAATGCAAAGCATAAATTCTGAGTCAGACAACAGTCTGGTGTGAGCGGTAGAAAATCTCAAATACTATGAAGTCAATATACTATGATATATAGTATGGAAATCATACATGACCTTTCCCTGCATCCACATAGTTAGCATATAGCATGAAATATATGGTACTCTACATCATAATCATCATGGTGTACTATACATCAAAGTACTAATGGGTGTCTAGATATCTACATCGATGACATCTACATCGTATGACATCCCTAGGGTGAAGCAGCCAAAGAAAACATAGCATCTATCATCCATCCTCACATTCACTCACTCAGTGCGTCAGATACGTGAAAACTCGATCGACCGTCATGTCAAGGACTACTCAACGTCCTGGTTCCTTGGTACTTGAATACATGCCACTCAGTAGGTCAGGAACTAGACTACCCGTCTAATAGTATAGGGTAAGGGCGATTCTAATGTTAACGAACTCTACCTCCTCATCACAAGGTCCTAACATTAATCGACTTTAGTAGCATACGTGATCCCTATCCTAAAGTCAATGGACCCTAACCATGCCATTATATATCCCTGCTTCACTAGTACCCACCGAAACTCCAAGTATCACGATCCCTTTGCATGCATCATCCATTGTAGAGACCATCCAGGAACTGTTCTTACAAGTCTCATTCGAATTCGTCGTGATTCTGTACAAATATTATCGATTATAGAATATCAAAGTTTTTTACACAACTTCCAACAGTTTCTTCAATCCAACTAATGACCCTCTACTCTACATCTCGAAGTACGACTATTCATCTTCGAAGTCGCCATTTCCTATTATGGCTGAATTTTCCATAGTCTTCGAACATACTTGAAAAATCGAAATAGATGAGCAAATGATGAAGAAATAACCCAAGGACTTGGGAAACATCTTAAGAAGGCTAGACAAAGGAAATATCAGGAAATGAGTGAAAAAGTTGACTCAAGTTTTTCACTCATTTCCTGAAAAAGTTGACTCAAGTTTTTCAACATGGCACCTATGGAACGGTTCCGAGCTAACTCGAGTCGAACACATAAACTTCTTAGGTCGGACTCGAAGCAAACAAAGGACGACGTGAAGCATGACAACTAAGATAATCTCTAGTTCAAGCTCAAAGCAAAATGGAAAATATTCTTGCGTCGGACTCCAAGAAATTCACTACCAATCCAAATCCCTACCGACCTGACACTTCCCACTCGAAATCCTTCATCATCAAACCATACCCCGTGGATCGGTACCAATCCATGGGTCACCATTCCATCCCTTAGCATTTTTCCTCCCCAAAATGCAACTCCAAGCAAACACACTATTAACTTAAAGTGAACCCATCTATGACTCGAAGCAACACGCAAACCCCAAGCACCGCTCGTCACCGAATTGAACATCATGGGTTAGTCCGTTCCCAACTCACCCTTCTTTTTACTCAAAGTGACATGCAAATGACTCGAAGCCCTACCTGTCACCATCCAGCACTTCACATTTCACTTTCGACATGCAACAACAAGTGAACCATATGCGACTCGAAGAAAATCCCTCTAGGACTAGTAGCAACATGTCCAAAACTCCAAGCAACTTCCCGCCGATCCATTTTTAATTTGACCATAACTCGAGAAAATGAACTCCAAACGATTTGAAACGTAGAATGTAGCTTTATGGTGTACTTCTTGACCTACCATATGGATCTCATGTCAATTGGATGATTTGACCTTCATGGTTCATCACTGGTCCATCACTGATCCATGACTTGTTCTTAAGACTAAATCGCTATTTGATTGGTGTTTTCAACCATTCAAACATCATACATTCAAGCAATCATTACATACAATATATCCTATCAATCATACATCTATACACATCATAGTGAAGCCTAAATCTAAAGCTAGAACCATAAGAACAAGGGAGTTCCATAAGAATAAGAATTTTTTAATCCTTTTCAAATTGTTTGAAATTTACTTATGTGATTAAAGAGGGTTTAAAACATATTTTAGAGTTTAGAAATTATTTTAAAACATCATTTAAGGTGTATATTAAGTAATTAGCAAGTGAGAGGTCCTAACCACTCACCTAAATCCAAAGTAGGCATGAAATCTAAGATGAATAGCAGCTCCAAGTTATCTCCAATAACAAATCTTCAAATCCATGTTCTAATTACTCTAAACTCCTTATAATGATAAGATTTAGCTAATTAAAGTATGGTTTAGAGTGGTTTAGGCTAAGGAATGTTAACAGTTGCTCTTTAACCATTTTAGGAAGCGTGAAAGTGAGAAGGAGAAGTCTCATCAACCCCATCACGACTCTAATCCCAAAATGGGTCTTGGGCTTAGTTATTTGCTCATTAATTGCTCATTAAGATGTTCAAAATCAAGTGAAACTTCAAACAACCATGTCTTCCTAATGGTATGTCCATTTTTTATTATGACCATTCTATTGAAAGACAAACCATCATCTCGATCTAATGGAAGTGGTTTCAAATCCTATTTCAGCCCCTATCAAAAGTTATATTCCATACATGATTTTCAAGGTCAAAATCGTTAGATAAATTCTATGGATGGAAAATGTCACTAATACTCATTTTCCAAAGTTAAAGAATCATATGACCCTAAATAAAAATAATATTAACATTTTACGATTCTTCGCATAAAATACAAATCATTACATTCTCCATCCCTTTAGGAATTCCGCCCTTGAAATCCCAAACAAAATCAGGTTATCTCGCACGTCCAACAATCATATACAAGCATAGGAAACTATCACACATTGGAGATGCATACACAACAAAATGAAAACAGAAACATCCAAGCCTATCCTAGCTTGTAGGATGCTACAATAAGATATCTTCATGATATCATAAGTGAAAATAAAAGCGATAAATAGACAATCTCACAAAGTAAAGAGTTCAGGATAACTTGTCCTCATGCTCTCTTGGTCTCCCAAGTGCAATTGCCTTTGCTTTCGCTCCACTTAACCTTTACCAACATCACCGTCTTCCTCCTAAGATGCTTCGTATCACGTCCATCGATACAAATTGGCCTATGAGGTCTCAAAGCTTTTGGTTCAGTCTCGATATTATCTAGTTGATCTGGTGCGACGGTTACATCTGAGTCATGCACAAATTTCCGCTAGGGTGAAATGTAAAACACATTGTGCGCTTCCACAACTTTTTGAGGTAAGTTGACTCTATAAGCAAGGTTCCCAGTCCTCTCTAGTATAGGAAAAGGACTAATGGATCTCGGTGCCAACTTCCATTTACTACCAAATTGAATTACATTCTTCAATGGAGAATCTTGAAAAATACCATATTTTCGATAAAGAACTCTAGATCTCTACATGTCTTATTAATGCAGTTTCTCTATCCGTGTTGAGTAGCATCATCCATTGCAGGCTGATCTCGATCTTCTCCAAGGTTACTCTAATCGTATCTAGCCCATGTGTCAGCTTGTCGCCCGCTTCCCACCAACAAGAAGGAGCGTTGCGTGATTAATGCCCCAAATGGTGCCATACCGATGTTGGACTGATAACAGTTGTTGTATGCGAATTCAATGAGATGTAAGTGATCATCCCATGAGCCTCCAAAGTTGAGTATACAAGCCCACAAGAGATCCTCTAAGATATGATTCACTCTCTCAGTTTGGCTGTTAGATTGAGGATAAGCCGTACTCAGATGCCGCTCTGTCCCTAACGCCTTTTGTATGCTCTTCCAAAATCAATATGTTAACAATGGGTCTCGGTCACTCATAATGTACTTTGGCACACCATGGAATCATAATATCCATTTCATGACCATTTTGGCTGCTGTTCTGGTTGACTTGACGGGTATAAATTTGGCACTCTTGGTCAATCGATTGACCATGACCTAAATACTATTGTACCCTGCTCGAGTCCTCGGCAGTCCATCAATGAAATCCATTGGAACCTGTTCTCACTTCCGTTAGGGAATTTCTAACGATAGCATCAAACCATTAGGCTTCTTCTACTCTTCCTTAACCAACGGGTCGTTCATGCACTTCGAGATAAATGTCCCTACATATTTCTTTATTTCTTCCTAGTAATAGTTCTGCTTATCATGGTACATTTTACTACAGTTGGGATGAATAGTCAACCTCTAATGATGGCACTTTCACAGCAACTCATCCCTCAACCCATCGACATCAGGAACAAATAGTCTTCTATCTTTGCGGAGCAAACCGTCCTGATCAAGTCCATACCGTCTCATCCTTTCACACTATACTCTAGCTTCAATCTTAGAAATAATCTTAGGTAATCTAGCATCACACCTCTGACTGGTATCGATCCACTCAATCAGAGTAGGCCCGATAGTCAAGCTCGTAAATATATTTAGCTTTAGCTTGTATCTCATTCAAAAATCATAACTAGCAATATACTCTAACTATGTCCACTCAAGGAACATAGCTCCCATGCAGGCATGTCTTCTACTCAATGCATCAGCAACTGCATTCCTTTTTCCAGATGTATATGCAATTTCAAAGTCATAGGAGGACCGGAACTCTAACCATCACTACTGATGAAGGATAAGATCCTTCTATGAAAAGAGGTACTTTGATGGTTTATGGTTGGTGAAAAGCTCAAACCTCCCTCCTAAAAGATAATGCCTTCATATCTTTAGCGCAAATACAATCGCTACTAAGTCTAAATCATGGGTCAGGTATTTCTTCTCATGTGGCTTCAGTTGTCAGCTAGCATATGCAATAACTTTTCCCTTCTGCATCAATACCGCCTCCAATCCGGTACCACAAGCATTGATGTATATTATCCCTCTTCATTCTCACTTAGAATAGTCAATATTGATGCACTTGTTAACTTTTCTTTCAAACTCATGAATGCATACTTATATCTCGTATCCCAAGTGAAATTCAAGTTCTTTTTAGTCAACTGGGTTAATGGTGAGCCTACTTTGGGAAGTCCTTGATAAAACATTTATATTATCCCGCCAATCCAAGGAAACATCCCATCTTTAGCACTCTTGGGTTAGTTAAAATCTTGGACTATCGTACCTTCATATGATCAACAACAGTGTCCTATTCTAATGTAACATGACCCAAGATTCTCACTCTGATGATTCAAAACCTTTAACATTAATCGGTATTTTCGCAACACCTCCAACATAATCATAAATCAAGTCTTACGCTCCTCTTTCTTCCATGAGTGGATGAAAGTATCATCAATGAGCACAAGCATGAACTATCTTAACCAATCCCTCGAAACACGGTTTAGGAGATTAATATGGTATGTCGACGCATTGGTTAGCCCGAACGGCATAACCAACCACTTAAAATTCTAGGTGGCAAACGAAAAGCTGTGATCGGCACACTCTCTCTACTTACTCTCAGCTAATGAAACACATTACATGTTCCAACTAAGAGAACATTTTTGCACCGTGGAGCTGGTCAAAAAAATTATTAATACATGGAAGTGGATACTTGTAACACCCCATAAAATCAACCATAAATAAATAAATTGGATAAATTAATTTAAACATGATAGGGTTAAAAATGAAAATTTCGTAAAAGTTAGAATCTAAGCACGAAGTTAATCCGTTGCATTCATGGAGATTTTATGATCAATTTCCATATATAATACGTTCTAAGCGAAGCACAAATGAGAAAGATATGGATATTTGAACTTCCAAATTCAAATTAATTTTAATATAATTCAAATTCAAATAAATAATTAATTCCAAAATTTTAAATTCAAAAATTAATAGTAATTATACGTGGGGGTTAATTAAATGTTTTAACAATGTAAACCTTAATTGGTAATTAAGAAAGAAAATAATTAAAACAATGACAAGGAATTAACGTTCAGAGGATAAGAGGACCGGTCGACCGCTGCCCTTGGATCGGTCGACTTCTAGCGGTCGGCAGGTGGGAAGCGATGATCGACCGATGATGGTGAGTGGTTGCTAAATTTTATGTGTTTTTAATGTACCAGATTATATTATTTTTAACCGATCTTAATTTGACGGTTCTGGTGCATTCCAACCATAATAAACAAGAGCCTTGCCTGCTCACTTTTCTTCACAAATTATTTAGGAACACAATGGAAACTTAGTCAGTCTCTCTTCTAAAAACATTCAAGAAATTCTCTAGGATGCCAGATGGCAATATGGTTCCTAAAACATGGAATGTGGAACACTTGCGAACATATTTTCTTACAATGAATAAATAAAGCATTTCTTCCTTAAAAAGAAAAATCTACATAGTTGGGAGTGAAATTCTCTTTTCACTTGGACATTACCTTAAACGGTCAAAGCCTTTGTCCATGCCGTGTTTTCCAGGTCAAAATGCCTCCTGGAAGGAGGTTAGAGTAAGCCTTTATCCATGCCACGCTATGGCCAGGTTAAAGCATCGACAAGCCCTTGACCGCGCCACGCTATGGCTAGGTCAAGGCACCTCCTGGAGGAAGGACAAAGTAAGCCTTTGGTCCTTCCATGCTATGGCCTGGGCAAGGCACGGACAAGCCCTTAATCGCACCATGCTATGGCCAGGTCAAGGCACCTCCTGGAGGGAGGATGGAGTAAGGCTTTGGTTCTGCCATGCTATGGCCTGGCCAAGGCACTGAACAAGCCCTTGACCATGCCATGCCATAGCCAGGTCAAGTCACCTCTTAGAGGGAGGTTAAGTAAGTCCTTAGGTCCTTCTTATAGATAAGCTAACCAAGCGCGCCATACGACAATGGACCAAGACCTTCGAGATCGAGAAGCGACATATCAAACAGTGGATTAAGACGTCTAATCCTGAGAAGCGGCATACCAAAAAATGGACTAAGATGTTCGAGCTTGGCAAGTGGCATATCAAACAACAAACTAAGACGTCCAAGCCCGTGAAGAGGCATATTAAATAGCGGACTAAGACGTCTGAGCCCAGGAAGTGGCATATCAAACAACGGACTATTACGTCCAAGCCCGAGAATCGGCATATAAAATAGCAGACTAAGACGTCCGAGCCTGAGAAGTGGCGCATCAAACAATGGACTAATACATCCAAGCTAGAGAAGCAGTAAATCAAATAGGAACAACATACAAATCCTAAAGGGAAATACAAGTCAAAAGAGTCAAAACCCAAGGAGCGGTATATAATAGAGGGTATAAATAAGAAACTACGGCCATCGACTAATTATCAAAGGAGGATTTCTAAACTTCACTCATTAATGCCCAAATCTAGGTTTTAGGTCTTTTCAATATTAAGTTCGAGACTTCACTCATTAATACTCGAATTAGGGTTTTGGGTCTTAATTAATAATTTATGGACTTCATCATGCCTGAATATGGGTTTCGAGACAATTACTATTGATTACTGGACTTCAATCCATAATGCTCGAATCTGGATTTAAGATTTCTATTATGAAGATTATTATTATGGGTTTTTGGTTATCATCCACTAATACCCGAATATAGGCTTAAGATTTCTATTATGAGGGTTATTTTCGGCTATCATATACTAAAACCGACAGATCTCTTACTACTGAATTCTGAACTTCGCTTATTGATGCTCGAATCAGGATTTCAGATTTCTAGTTTTCCTAACACATGAATTTGGGTTTCAGATCGTTTACTATCAATTTTTAGATTCGCTAATTCCTGTATCTGGGTTGCAACGCAGTTGGTATTGAGATCTTAATGGACTTCTGGTCTTCAATTAAAACTTTGAGTTTGTCTTCCTAATTCTCGATTCAGGGTCAATGGTTTACTACTATTAACTTTTGAACAAAATTTATCAACATATGAATTTCGGTCCTAGATCATTATTGTCTCCAATAGGAGATTCTAAATACCTATTACTTATCCCAGATAAGGATTCATGGTTTTCAATGACTTATTTCCAGATGATATCTCATGGTCTTTTATTACTAAATATTCGTTGTTGCTAACAGAGAGTTTCTAGATTTCAATTATTATAGTCCTAGTTTCTATTAATTTCATGGGAGTTTAATTTGTGAACATCATTTGTAACTACAAAAGTTGGATGGTGGGACTATTGATATTGCCAGATAAAAGTTCTTGATTCCCAATCGTTTACAACTGCAGATTTCTTATCATTTATTAACTCCAGCTGATGCCCAACTAATTTTTATTACTTCTGAGCTTAGGGTTCAAAAGCTCTACTATACTAGCATCATTTACAAATCACTAAGCATGCTTATATACAAGCATAATCTAACAATGGAATATGTTATCTACTTTGAATTTTGTAGGGAAATGAGGCCATTAAAAACAAAGTAGTTGTTAAATTTTTGTCCTAAAGAACAAAACTTCTTTCATATGAGAGGGGGGGGGGTAGGGAGGGGGGAAATTTTAACCCTAAAAATTCACTTAATAATAAAGGTTTGAGAGAAGGATTATAAAAGTGATAGGCTGTACAAAAGCGAAGACACGAGTTTCGCCAAAGTTCAAGGAAGAGCATTTCGAAAGTGTCGAGATGGCTTTTAAAGGAGTCGCAAGCGCCAGGTGCAATTGCAAATGACAAACATAATAGAAGCTTTTGAAAGGGTAGAGATGCAGGAAAGGTTACTCTTCCGCCTTGTCCAGACCTTTTGACATAGATGAATTCACATATAATAGAAAGACTAGTTTGTGTTCGAAGCACCTTTCGAAGGTGTTGAACGATAGATTCCCACACAAGAATCAATTCCTTTAAAATGAAGGGTTTCATCGTTATCAATCTACCACTTGAAGAAATGATTCCAATACACACCTTTTGAAAGAAAGAACAAGCCTTTCAAAACAGTTGGAATCCTTCGAAGGCATGATGAAAACCCTACATGAAAGCTCAGAGTCCTTTCGCTAAGACCCAACTGTCGTTCACCATTCCTTTTGAGGAAGTCAAAGCAGTCCCATAAAAAGCAAAGTAAAAGAGGCACTCAAACTTTTACAGCAGTGAAAGGTTGTCAAGACAACCCTTTTGATTGGGTTAATAGGTCTAAAATGAAAAAGTGGGGGCCTAAGAATGGATGAGAAAGGTCAAAAGAAAAGCCTTTTGACCACATCGAAAGGAGGCACACACAAGGATGAAGGAAGGCCTTTCGGCTATGTCGAAAGGATGCACACCGATGGTTGAAGGATGGCCTTTCGACCACGTCGAAAGTATGCACATGGAAGGTTGAAGGAAGGCCTTTCGACTGAAGTGAAAGGATGGGTGCGAAAGGGGGCCAACCTGCATCTATAAACACCACCCTAGGGGTCCGAGTTTGGGGACTGGATTTTGGAAGGGAAAATCCTAAATTCTTTCTTCAGTTTCTTAGCAGATCAAATCTTTATAATCCTAAATCAATTTGGGGAGAATCTCTCTTATTTGTAACTCAATTTGGATTAATGATAAAAGTGGAAACGCATGGATTCAATAAAGATTTTGATCATGAGAACGATCATTTTGATCATTAGCTTGACTAATGGTCAATTGCACATGATGCTTGCTTATCTTCTTAATTCCTATTTGACTAATGCAGGGATCTACTTGGATAATATGTATATGAAGCACATTATCATCATGTTTAATGATACCAAATATCAAATAAAGATGATGATAGTATTTCATTATTAATAAGTTCGTGGAACTTATATTATCTGAGATGTTATTCCATTGCATATAGACAATAGAAATTATATATTATACATTGAATCCACTTCAAAAGAGAAAACACCATTCAGATCTGATTGAAAGGGATGTTTCGGAAGGGATTTAATGTGTAAATGTTAATCTATGCTAGCTGAACGAATACCTTCGAAAGGTGTACGCACCTTACAATACATATGGCCCTTTCGAAGAAGTTCTTTCGTAATGAGCATAAACAAAGTTATTGGATACAAATACTCCTTCTTAAGGGCAGAATGGCCCTTTCATCACAGTTGAACGGGACAAATGTTTGATATAAGTAACCTCTTTTGACTCATTCAAAAAGTGGTTTCAAAGAGGGTGCTTTCTCCTTATCCTTCATTTCAATAGGGTTGATTGGACCTATTAACTACAATTAATATTTTCATAAGATCACCATTCGCAAGCAATTTGTCCAAAATTGACTCATTCGAAGAGGGTTTCAAAGGGAGTGGTCACTTCTAAAAATCTTCTTTTGAAGTGTAAACAACACTTCACGTTAACCACTTAGCTTCGGGGATGTTGACAAGTTTTCTTGTTAACACCAAGAAATGTCTATTTTTGATAGGTCCGATTGTATATAATACTTGAATTAGTTTTGTTTGGTTTGATTGGTTTTGAATTTGGTTGAATTTGAAATATTGCTTTGTGTGTGGCGTTTATATGCTTAAATTGATTAAAATATTGAATGGTGTTTCTTATATATCATTTTTATCATTTTGCATTTCATGATTATATTACTTATTACTTCTATATATGTTTATATCTATATAATGTTTTAGTTATGGGGAGTTAGAATTAATATTATAAGTTAAAGTTAGAATTATAGCTCTAGTTAGTTATTTTTGATTGATGATAAAGAGGGGGGAATACATAAAATACTAGGCATAGATTAGGGGGAGTTTTGTATATTAGGCATAGATTAAGGGGGAGTTTTGTATATTAGGCATAGATTAAGAGGGAGTTATATTATATTTTACATAAAAAGTTGTCATCGTCAAAAGGGGGAGATTGTTAGGACCTAAGGATTTGGTTCTGATGATAACAAGTTTAAGAAATCATATGAAATATAAATATTGATGTTTTATCAAGATATATATAATATATATAGTGCAGGATATTAAACAGCCGTTGATATAAGAAGGAAGTATAATATTAAATAAAGACTGAAAAGTTAAAGATGTTGATATAAAGGCTTAAGAATAAAGACTCATGAGTATTCAAGAGTTCAAGATTCCACGATATTCCATATAAGTTATAGAGTCTAGAATATTTGTTGAAATTCTGATAGCACTTGACATCTCTCTCATCGCACTCTCTATTTTTAAATAAGTTTTTAAATATTCTATTCAAAACAACTTTCAAATAGTTTTCAATTTCTTATACTTATCATTTTAGTTTTTAATATTTTACCAAGTTATTGTTTTTATTAAATTTTGATTCATAGTAATTTATTTTTCAAACTTTTAATCATATAGTTTTACTTAAGTTTTATTATGATTGTAATATATATGTTATATTTAAAAATATTTTCAAAGTATAAAATTATTTGACAGAGCAATATATTTTCAAAATAATATTTTAAAATGTTTTTCAAAATTATAAAGAGTTTGTTGACATACTCTAACCCTATTTATCGACATACCAGTCATGAGTTTCAAAAATCAAATTTTAAAAGAAGTGTCTATTCATTATACATCTTCATGAATGGACATGACCATTATTCCTCTATAAATACCTATCTTCCTAATGAATTTTTAAAATCACTTTTCATTGTTCTTCTCTCCTCTTTCTCCTCTTTCATTGTTTAAGCAAAAACATAACCATACTCTACTGAATTTCAACTAGAATCAAACTCAATCACCATTAGTTTGATTCTCTATCATTTGCTCTTTGATTTCTATCATCACTGTCAATCCAATCAAGATCTAAGTGCTATTCAAGGATTATAAAATCATTTGTAATCAAGAATGAAGTTCTAAGTTTGTAAATCTCTATAAAATCAAACCGATATACTTGTGGGTGTTATTGTAGCCCATGAAATCAATTGGATGTGCTTAGTAGCCCATAAACTTGTAGCTTGGAAATCAAATGGCTCTACCCAGACACCGAGATTCTGGAGGGCGTCTCTTGTAGCCTTGAAATTAAGATTGTATTTGCGTTTACTAGTTGAAAAGAAATCCATATAAGAAATTGTACGTGACTGAATGTAGGGTAACTCCGAACCAGTATTAAATCCTGGTGTGTTCTTTGCTTTTACTCTTACTGCATTTACTGTTTGTCTGAGTTTTGATTTTGTGATTATTATCTCATTATTCTAAGTATAATTCAAAAGGTTTCAAAAAAGATTAGTATAAATTAGAAAACACCATTCACCCCATCTAGTGTTAATTTATCCTTAAGCTCCCCATTCAACAATCTTACACTTCTAACATTATCCTCCGTTTTCCACGTGCAATCCTCCCAATCTATGCTACGCTGAACGCATACTAGCTTCACTACCTTATTCCAAAGCCGCTTCTCATCCTAATCCATTATCTAACCAGTCTGTGCACATAAGTCATATTTGGTTTAGTAACCAAGTCTTTTACTGCCCATTGATCTACTGCTGCACTTGGATCCCTAATGCATTTCTACAAGCACGATATGTGAAACACATTGTGAATACCTACAAAACACTAGGCAAATCCACCTCATACGCCACCTTCCTAATCCTTCATATGATCGAAAACGGTCCTACATATCTGGGTGTTAACTTCCCAGCTTTCCCAAAATGCATCATGCCTCTCACTAGAGAAACCTTCATAAACAACCGATTCCCTACTAAGAACTCCAGTTCCTCCTTGTGTCGGTATAATTCTTTTGCCTATACTACGCTTCTTTCATCCTTGCTCTAATTAGCTATACCTTCTCAGTAGCATCCTTCGCCACATTTGGTCCTAACACAACTCTATCTCTTGCTTCCAACCAACATGAAGGAGACCTATATGGCCTTCCATACAAAGCTTCAAACAGAACCATCCTAATACTATTCTGATAGTTATTATTATATGAGATGTAGATAATCTTCCTAAGATCCATCAAATTCTAAAATTCGTGCTCTCAACAATTCTTCTAGGTACTTTTTGACCCTCTTAGTTTGTCCATCTGTCTGTGGATGGTATGCAGTACTCATGCACAGTTCTACACATAATACCTTTTACGAACTTCTCCATAATTCACTAGCGAACAGCAAATCCCGATCATTAATAAAAGTGCTTGGCATCCCGTGTAATATAACTATCATCTTTACGTATATTTCTACTAACTTTGACCAAGTTCTCTTTGCCTTCACTGGAATGAAATGGGCGCATTAATTAGTCTATCAACCATGACCTATATGGAATCATTCTCTGTCCTTGTCCTTAGCAATCCATCCATGATGTCCATAGATACTGAATCTCATTTCCACACTAGAACATTTAAAGGTTGTAAGAGCCCACTTGGCTTCCGATGTTCTGCCTTCACTTATTGGCATGTAAGGCATCGTTTCATGTACTCTCCTATAACCTTCTTCATTCATTCCAAGAACAAACTCCTCCCCATATCCCGATACATCTTCGTACCTCTAGGATGTATAGTAAACTTTGAATGAGGGCATTTGTCCAATACTTCATTCTGCAATTCTCCAATACATGAAATATGCAACCTGCTATTCTTCCGCAGTACTCCTTTCTTATCCATGGTGAATCCCTTCATTTCTACTGCCTCGACTCCTGAGTCCAAACTCCTTGCTATATCTGCATAGAACTTATCATTCTTCCACTGTTTAGCTACCTTTCTACCTACACAAGCCTAACCTTTAAGCATGCTAATATCCTATTTGCCCTAATTGATCATGCACTAGAGCAATATTGCACATTACACACATAATGTTTCTAACGTGGTCCATTCTTCTAACATTGCCAAACATAACTTTGTTGTCTTCGAATTAAGGCATCAGCAACTTTGTTGCCTTTTCCTAGGGTATACCCTATCCAAAAATCATATAACAATAGGAATTTTAATTGTCCCTGCTGCCTCATGTTCGGCTCCTTCTGAGAGAACAAATATCTCAAGGACTTGTGGTCAATATACAACTCAAAACTCTTCCCCAATAGATAATGTCTCCAAATTTTTAATGCAAAGACTACTACGGCCAACTCCAAATCATTCTTTGGATACCTAGCTTCATGGGGTCATAACCGCCTAGATGCGTAAGTAATTACTTTGCCCTTCTGCATCAGTATTGTGCCTAAACCCAATCCTAACGCGTTGGTATACACAACCATACCATCATTCCGTTTAGATATTGCTAAAATAGGCATGTTTGTCAATATATACTTCAGTTCTAGGAATGCCTTCCACACACTCCTATGCCCAAACAAACTACTTTCACTATCTAGTCAGCCTAGTCATTGATGCATCTATGAGAGAAAATCCTTTATGAATCTCCTGCAATAACCAGTCAATCCTAGAAAATTTCACACCTCGGTAATAGTCTTAGGTCTCTTCCACCCAGTTATCGCCTCCTCCTTTTTTGGATCTACCACTAATCCTTTTTTCAAAATTACATGGCCAAGGAACTTCACTTACTTTTTCCAGAGATGACACTTAGAAAATTTCGTCTTCAACTTGTGCTGTCTCAACGTCTCCAGCATAACCCTTAGGTGAACTGCGTACTCCTACTCATCCTTAGAGTACAAATAAATGTCATCTATGAACACCAACAAACATCTATCCAACTTATCTCGGAAGATCGCGTTCATCAAGTCTACAAAGAATGTAGGTGCATTAGCTAGCCCAAATGGCATAACCAACCACTCATAAGAACCATACATAGTTCTGAATGCAATCAAATGAATACTTCCCTCCACAACTCTTAATTGATGGAACCGTATAGCAAAGTCTAACTGCGAAAACACCTTATCTCCATTCCACTGATCAAAAAGGTCATATATTCTTGGCAAAGGATATCTATTCTTCACTATCCTCTCATTCAACTTTCGATAGTCTATACACAGTCTTAATAACCCATCGAACTTCCTTACAAACACTACCGTTTCTCCCTATAGTGAGCTGCTTAGTCTTATGAAGCTCTTCCCTTCTAACTCTACCAATTGCTTCCTTACCTACTCCATCTTCCTTGGAGGCATCCTACTTGGAGGTCGACTAAATGATTCAGTCTTTGGTACAAAGTCAATGTAGAACTCTACAACACTCGGGGGTGGCAACCCTGAAATTGGTTCAAACATCATCCTAAACTTCTTCACTATTCGTACTGCTCCCTACTCCTCTTCCTCTGAAGCTAATGCATATAAAGAACCTATGCACGCTGCTCCACATTCTTCTAAAACTACATACACTCCACCTCTTTAGTCATGGTGACTCAGAGTGATTATCCTCTCACAATGCACTCTAGCACTGTACCTTTCCAACCAGTCCATACCTAAAATAACTCTGAAGCATATAGAGTTAAACACATAGGGATCGCAAGGAAACTTACACCCACCTAACTCAACATCTTGGTCGGTGCATCTTAATCCGAGAGTGGCGTACTCTCCTATCGGATTTTCTATGGATGTGACTAAATAGATGACTCCTAACCCAAGTCTATCCATCAAATCTTTAACTATAAAAGAATGTACAACTCTGGTATTATGCAGTACTCTAACTAAAATACTAGAAATCAAAGTCATATCTTTTAAGACTTTCCCCTTGCCTCTCTTCTCTATAGATGGTCCTTCCCTTGGTCCCTCCAAAGCATATACCTATGCTTTAAGCTCCGGGCAGTCCCTCTTCAGATGCCTCATCTTATCATACTTAAAGCACTTCATTCTCACAATATTCTTAGGCAAGGGCACTTTGAAGCATAATATCCCTTCTGTACGCAGTTGTAGCAGAGTACTTCTACAATGGCAACTTCAGTATTAGTAACTGCACCCTTTCCCTTTAGCACTCCTTTCTTGCCTTTAGTGTATGTGGAGAACTTCTTCTGTTCTTCCTTGGGCCTCATCTCTACCTTACTCTTCTCTTGTTAAATGCTAAATATCTTTTAGCTATGTCCACTACAAACTCAGAAGGAGATACTAGATGAGTCATCATCTTATGATCAAGCCCTTGCTTTAAGCCTCTAATAAACTTCTCATTTTTCTGCATAGGACTGTTAATGATCTTCCTGCCACACTTGGCCAATGCACTAAATTTCTGGATGAACCCATCCACTATAAGGTCACCTTACCTCACTCACTGAACACCCTCAACAACACACACCACCAAGACTCCGATATGAACTAAGCCAGAAAACTCTCCTTGAACTACTCCTAAGTGATTCCCTCTTCTAGGGTTTCTACAATTGTGGTCTTCCATCAATCCAGTGCATTTTCCTATAACTTCCTTGATGCCAATCTTCTCTTTTGTGCATCATTTATCCAAATTCATGAAATATACGCTCACAGCTTCTCAACCAATTTAGCACCTCTATTGTAGGCTCTTTCCCTATAAACACCTTTCCTCCCAGACTTTTGTATTTTGCTCATCCTATGGGAATCTTACCTCACAAATGCAGCTCTCTACTGTGCTGCCTCTGGTGTAGCTTTCCACATCATATATGCCATGAACTATCTAAATAAGATATTCACATCCATACCATCTTTATTTGCTAGCTGCGTAGCTTCCTCTATCGCTGCTCTTGGAATTCTTTCCTCTCATCCTCCATCAGCCTGTGTATCTTCAGTCTCTCTTCTTGCACTTTCCTCTCCTATTATGATTCGTCCGCTTTCTTAAACCCATCATGCTTTTTCTGTTAAATAAGTCTTAATCGGAACGAAAAGAGAGGAAGTGAAATCATAATAGAAGAATACATATATCTCCCTATATATACCTATATAGAAATATACAAGTACGATATACATACTTACATACATATATATATATATGTGTGTGTGTGTGTGTGTATTTGTAACATCCCATATTAGGAGGCCCGAAGCTAAGTGCTACAGATGCTGCAGTCATCCATTGTATTAACTTTCGGTGACCAAATACGACAATGTTAATGGTATCCATAATATCAAAAGCACATGAATATGAAACAAAATCATAGATTTCAAAAACAACTTTCCTGATTACATTTCATAAAACATGTTTCATATTCCATTACATATTCCCAATCGTTTCCCAGGTTTAGATCAAATATGTTATTATAAAATATGCCAAGAGCAACATATGAAGATGCCCCCTTGGTTGACCAGAGCACTATACAGTCGTACTGATAAAATACAACACAACGGAATCAAACAAAATAAAAAACTAACCCCTAACTAGCTATCCGTTGGCCACCTGCTCATTTTTGAAAGCTTTATTCGCCAACCTACTAAAAAATTAAAAATCCTCAACTCTCAGCCTACTCAAATCAATTTTGAGCACCCAAGAGTTTAGGGGAAAACATAAACTTCGAGTCAGACATAAAGCCTAGTGTGAATAATACTATACGTCTCGATTATTTGATTTTAAGTGAGACCAAGCCGCTTAGCGGAACGGGTTTCCCTCACTAATATCATTTTAAAACATATCTTTTGCAAATTAAAATCCTACAACCAAAACTGGTTAAAACTATAAAGCATTATCATGTAAACAAACATATCAGGTAAAAAATAGACTATCTGTCCACATTATAGTTTTGTTTGGCTAACTACAAACCGTTGGCTAACTCGGGCCAACTAGATAAAATAAACAAATAGTCTAACACTTGTTAGATACTCCTCTTCTGGCCAGCCTGTCCCTAACTTGCTTTCTCCAGGTCAACCGATCCTAATAGTTTTATGGGCTCACCAATAACCTACCAATGTACAAACTTATCCATTTCTACGTGTAACATCATTTTAGTCTTACATGTGATAAAGCCCTAAACACTGGAATTTTGGACTAAATTAATTAGGAGCTAATAGCTAATGTGTAGGGCGCGACCCTATACCAGTCCTATCTAGTATTCTAATATCTAAGTCATTTTACTTAGGGTTAACTACCCATAAAATTTTCATTGAAAACCTTTTCTCTCAAATTGATTTAAACCTTTAAATCATACTTTAAACAAGGAATATGTACTCTATGCTTTACTCAAATCACCTTGCCATGTTATACGTACTTTACTTAAGATTTTGTTGATGAAAACATTTAATCTTTGGAAGTGCCCATTTCGATTCCATTGAAAGTATCCCTTTCGTAACCAAGTAAACCCATTATAACCTAGGCCGAAAGACCAAAACATTCCTTTCGAAACCATTTATATAGACTTTTCGAAACCTTTGAAAAACCTTTCCTTCGAATGCTATAAAACCTTAGACATTCTATCTTTAAAACACTTAAACATTGCCTTTTGAAAACATTGGAAAACCTCTCCTTTCAAACCATTCAAAACCATTGGGGAACCACCCCCTCAAAACCTTTATTAAAACCTTACGAAACCATGTGGGAAACACCCCTTCGAAACCATCATTAAAGCATATCGAAAGCATTATAACATCAAACGTTTCGAAACCATTTGGGTTCAAGTAAAACATGTGGAAAAACCTTTCGAAACCATTTAAAACTATCTCCTTCGAAACCTTTGGGTTCTACTTTCAACAGAGCAAAAGGGTCATTAAACATTTAAGTTGAAAGCACTTGTTCGAAAGCTATTTCCTAAGTAAATAAGTGATGGTGTCGAAACCAACCCCTCGAAAGCATTGGAGAAATGGCTTGAGTTTTAAAAACAATGTAACCCTTTCGAAGGCATTGCTTCGAATGGTAAGATGCTTTAGCTAGGGGATTCAGCCCCATCGAAAGCATTTACTTAAAACAAAAGGCGCAACCTCTTTCGAAACCATTCCTTTAAAATAGTTTGACCTGGTCGAAAGCCAACCAAGTTGAAAGCATTCCTTTCGAAAGCAAAGTAGGCGCATTTTCATTTAAAAGCAAAGTAGCGCTTCGGCCATATTGGAAACCCTTGTTTCGACTTCATACCTTCCACCTTAGTCCAATTAGCTATACACCAAGTCTTTGATGTCATGTGCATTGGTTTCGATGGTGATGGTGGCGGAAGTACTAGGTCGGAACCTAGGTGACAATAGTGGCGTAACATGCTGAAAGCATGTAAAAATCATTTTAAAAAGAAATTCTTTTCAACTAACCTGCCTTGTTTGTCAAAATATTATTGGTTTCTAATTTCTTTTCTAAAAGTGATGCCAATATTTCGAAAATAAATAATATAATTTATTTACAAAATACCCCTCCTCCTTTTATAAATATATAAAACATTTAAGTATTATACCTTAAATAATTTTATATACTATTAAAACACTTAGAAAAATTCAACAAAAATTCTAAAAGTTCATTTTTAATATGTTTTCTAACATATATAAATTTCAGACCCAAAACATAAATAATTTAGCCATAAATTATTTTAAACCTAAACAATCATTTTCTTTACTAGAAAATTAATATTAAATCAACATAAATTCAGAATATTATGAAAATTGAAACCAATCTCTATAATATCACTTCTGATCTGGCTCTAAAATCACAAGGCATTTGGATGTCATTTATTAGGGTATTCACATTAAAACATATCATAAAACCTATATTTCAGCAAAAAAGCATATATAAACATTTGATCATTCAAAAACATGGCATAACCTTGCAAGATAAATCGGGTCTAAGCTAAAACCGAAAATAATTAGAAAACATGAAATATAGTCATTATTCACCTTAGCTTTGACATCAAGGATTTGAGATTTGACCTTGATTATGTTGCTTAAGCTTTTCCTTTGAAATCTTGCTTATCTTCTCTTTTATACCCTTAATGGTGGCTGCCTTCTTACCTTGGTTTTAGTTTTGTTAATATAGAAATGAATGTGTGAATGAAGGGGTTAAGGGTTTAGGGTATAAGGATGTTTCATATTCCTATATTGCCCCTTTCCTTAACATTTTAATTCTTTAGTTCATTTGTAAATGGCACGACCACCCTTACTAATCACAAATCTCAACCCATTAACCATTTTACATTATTTCATTTAACTTACCTAATTAAATGTTCCTAATAATGTTACAAAAATTATAGGGTATTACAGACTCCCCTCCTTAAAGAATTTCATCCTTGAAATTACGATAAGGTGCCCAACAAATCAATCAAAAAGGTTAAACATACCATCAAAAAATTCTGGACAAGCGTCTCTAATCCTGCTTTCAGTCTCACAAGTACAATCTCTCTCATCGTCGATCCACTGGATTTTAACTAATCTACTTGTCTCGTTTCTTAGCCTTTTCCCTTGTCTCGTAACTATTCGAATTGGCTTTCTAACAATAGTCAAGTCTGGTCCTACTACCAAGTCATCTAACATAGTCAGTTCTATAGTAGACTCCGGATCTCTAACACACTTCCTTAGACGAGATACAAGAAAAAAATCATGGACTCCTGCCAAACATTCGGTAACTCTACTCTATATGCGAGTTTTCCGATCCTCTCTTTAATAGGAAATGGCCCTCCAAATCTCAGTGCCAACTTCCTTATTTTCCCGAACCCGATCACACCTTTCATAGGTGATACCTTAATGAAAACATAATCTCCAATGGAGAACTCCAAGTCTTTCCATCTTCTATCCGCATAACTCTTTTACCTAGACTGGGCATCCTTCATCATAGCTCGAATCAACTCAATCTTTTCTGAAACTTCTCTAACTAAATTTGGACCAAGAACCAACCTATCCCCGATCTCTAACCAACAAACATGAGACTTATAGGCCTTCCGTACAAAGCTTCAAATGGTGTCATCCCTATACTGGTCTGATAACTATTGTTATATGAAAACTCGACTAAGTGCAGATGGTCTTCCCATGATCCTCCAAAATCTATCACACAAGCTCTCAACAAATGCTCCAAGACTTTGTTAACTCTTTCCATTTTCCCATCAGATTATGGATGGTAAGCGGTACTCATCTTGAGCTTGGTGCCCAAAGTATCCTGTAGACTCTTCCAGAACTCGCTAGTGAATAATTAATATCTATCACTTACTATGTTACTAGGAATTCCGTGCAGTCTAACTACGTTCTTCATGAACAACTTAGCTAAAATAGCTGTCGTCCTAGTTGACTTAATTGGAAATAAATAGGCACTCTTGGTCAACCTATCCACTGTGACCCAAATACTTTCATTTCCTCTATTTGACATTGGCAACCCGTCAATAAAATTCATAGATATAGAATCCCACTACCAAACCGGAACGTCTAAAGGCTGAAGTAACCCACTCAATTTCTGATGTTCGGCTATTACCTTTTGACATTTCAAACGCCGCTTCACCTATAAGCCTACATCTTTCTTCATACCTTCCCAGAAGAAACTCCTCTTCATGTCCTGATACATCTTAGTTTCTCCTGGATGAATGGAGAAATTCGAACGATGGCATTCCTCCAAACTTCCTTTTTAATGGTTTCCAAATTCAGAACACACAATCTTCCCTTCTCTCAACCACCCATTCTGGTCAGGACTAAAATCCTTCAAGTCATTGCACTCTGTTCCATCCCTTAACTTCTTGATCCTTTCAACTAATACTGGATCCTCCATCTGTTTAGAAGAAACCTTTTTGATTATCACCGGTCGAACTTCTAAACATGATAATGCTACAGCTTCTCCACTAGATCCGGCCTCAGATCTCCACTGCACTCTGTAAGTCATCAATGCTTCTAAATCCTTCCACTCATCTATCATCGCCAATACTGCATTCTGACATTTCTTGCTAAGTGCGTCTGCAACCTTATTACCTTTTCCCGTTGTGTACTCAATACTAAAGTCATAAGCAGCAACAAACTCTAACCATCTCTGTTGTCTCATATTTAGCTCCTTTTGAGAGAACAAATACTTCAACGACTTGTGATCCATATATAACTCAAATCGCTCTCCCAAAATATAACATCTACATACCTTCAATGCAAATATCACCGCAGCTAATTTCAAATCATGCGTTGGATATCTAACTTCATGCGGTCTAAGCTGTCGAGAAGCATAGGAAATCACTTTATCTCTCTGCATTAGCACAGCTGCTAATCGTGTTCCACATGCATCTATATAAACTACCAAATCTCGATTCCCTTCCGTAATAACCAACATAGGTGCATTGGCCAATAAGTTTCAAACTCTGGAATGCTTCCGCACACTTATCGGTCCAAACAAACTTCACATCCTTTCGTGTTAGCTTGGTCAACGATGCTGCTATCTGTGAAAAATCCTTAGCGAACCTCCAATATTACCTAGCCAGTCCAAGAAAACTCTTTAATCGGTCACTATCTCTGGTCTCTTCCAATTATTCACTGCTTCAATCTTAATCGGATCTACAGACAACACTTTCTCTTAGACTACATGACCAAGAAACTTCACTTCCTTCTTCCAAAAATGATGGTTCAAAAACTTCGCCGTCGGCTGATTCTTCCTCAGCGTCTTAAGCACAACTCTAAGATGAACTTCATGCTTCCTTTCATCCCTAGAGTATATCAAAATATCATCTATGAAAACCAACATGAACATATCCAAGTGCTCTCGGAAAATCTGGTTCATCAATACAAGGAATGATGGTGCATTAGTCAGTCTGAACGACATCACTAACCATTCGTACGATCCATATCTAGTCCTAACTGCCGTCAAAGGAATTCTATCCGCTGCTACTCTAAGCTGATGGAAACCTGTTGCCAAATCCAATTGGTAAAATACCTCGGCTCCACTCAACTGCTTGAACAAATCATTTATCATAGGCAACAGATATTGATTCTTTATCATCTTCTCATTCAACTTACGATAATCGATACATAGCCTCAATAATCCGTCCGGCTTCTTAGCAAACACTATGACTGCTCCCCAAGGCGAACTGCTTGGTTTGATAAAATTCCTACCTTTTAGATCCACCAAATGCACTTTTAATTCCTCATTTCAGTAGGTGTCATCCACCTTGGCGGTTTACTCACCGGTTCTGCTCCAGATACCAAATCTATCCAAAACTCAATGGCTTGTTTCAGTGGCAAGCCTACTATGGATTCTAAGACATCAACGAATTCTTTAACCATGAAAACTTACTCAACTCATCTTTTATCTCCACAACACCCAACGAAGCATTCACCTTACAACTAGGGTTTCTACGGTATATACAATCTGATCACTACAATTAGGGTGTCTAAGAGATATTTTCCTATCATGGCAAAATATCCTAGCATTGTACTTACTTAACCAATCCATACCTAAAATAATTCCGAACCCTACGAAGTCAAATACATGCAAACTTAAAACAGAGGTATGACCTAACAAATCAAACTCTAGGTCGTCATACTTCATCCCAAGCGTCGCATACTCTCCTATCAGATTTGCAACCCTTAAGGAAGTAACTAAATATGAGGGTTCTAAGTTAAGATCATCTACCCAACAATGAGATACAAAATAATGCGATGCACCAGCATCAAACAGAACACTAACGGACATACGTTGGATCTGAAGCATACCACCCAACACTGCCTTCCCTTTTTCCTCTAACGTTGGCCTTGAAGTAGTTGGCTCCAATGCAAATACTTTGCCCATTTCATCCTTAGCGAGCTCTTTGCACTGGTTCTTATAATGGCCAATTTGATCACAGTTGAAACATCTGATATTCTTCTTTCCGATCACTTCCTTCGCCTCTCCGGTATGACATTCATTAGCGAAATGTCCTTTCTTATGGCACTTAAAGAAAACAACCTCCGACTTTTCTTTCTTTGCGGCTCCACCTTTCTGAGAACCCTTCTTATGAAAGAACTTCCTTTTCTGACTCTGCCCCACCTGGACCTCCTTTGCCTCGTTTCTCTCTATAATAGTAAGCATCTCCTCATGTCTCAACGCCATCTCTACAATAATATCACACGGATCTCTAATATGAGGTAATGTAGCCCTTGCCAACTCAGGCTTTAACCCCCATATGAACTTCTCATTTCTCCTAATCATGGTATCCACGGTGGCATACCCATACCTAGCCAACTTCTCAAACCTTTTAGCATACTCCTATATAGTCATCTCTCCTTGCTCCAACTCAGCAAACTTTCTGATCAAGATAAACCTCGCCATCACAGACACGAACCTATCCTCGAACCGTCTCCTGAACTCAGCCCATGTCATTGTTTCTTCATTCACTCCAACTGTCACATTATTCCACCAGAATAAAGCTGCTCCTTGAAGCTGTCTCGATGCAAGCTCCTCTTTTGCTCATCATTGAGCCCGAAGTCTGCAAAGATTCTCTCACAGTGCAGCAACCAGTTATCTACCTCAATAACATCTTCAATTGCGATAAATGGCTTCTCCAAGCCTAATACAGTCTCTACTTAGAATAACATAGTTATTCACCACTGGTGCTTCCTGAACTCACCCTCCAACTACTCCAACAGCAACACCTGCCTGCATCATATTCATGAAAAACTGATACATAGCTCCCATATCAACTTGCGGGACTCCAGCACCCATATTTCCTACTTGTGCCTGACCTGGGTTTATTCTGGTATTCGGTCTAGAATTTCCATTTGTTGTGGTGCTTCCTCCTCTAAGGTTAAATCTTCCGCTTCTAGCATCTATATCTGTATTCAAGCCTCATGAGATATAGAAGAATAGCCTAAAGAGATAGAAGAATAGAGATATAGCGTATACTTATATATACAGCAAATACAAGTAAGTTACTATAGCATTATCCCATATCCCAATCTTACTCTAATTACTTAGGATTATGTTTTCAAAAATCATTTTGTTTAAATATTTTCATAAAACTTCGCTCTGATACCAAGTTGTAGCATCCCCTATCCGAATGCCCGAAGCTAAGCGCTACAGATGCTGCAGTCATCCACCATATTAACTTCCGGTGTCCAAATATGGTAATGTTAATTGTATCCATAATATCAGAAGCAAATGAATATGAACAATATCATAGATTTCAAAAACAACTTTCCTGATTACATTTCATAAAACATATTTCATATTCCATTACATAATCTCAATCGTTTCTAAGGCTTTGATCAAATATAATTATTACAAAATACACCCAGAGCGACATATGAAGATGCCCCCTTGGTTGACCAGAGTACTATATAGTCATACTGACATAATACAACACGACGGAATCAAACAAAATAAAATGGCAACTCCTAAATATCTATCCTTCAGCCACCTGCTCGTCTATGGAAGTTCTATTCGCCAACCTACTAAAAACCTAAAAATCCTCAACCCTCAGCCCACTCAAGTCAATTTTGAGCACCCGAGAGTTTAAGGAGAAAAACATAAACTTCGAGTTAGGCATAAAGCCTGGTGTGAATAATAATATACATCTCGGTTATCTGATATTAAGTGAGACCAAGCCACTTAGGGGAACTGGTTTCCCCTCACTAATATCCTTTTAAAACAGATCTTTTGCAAATCAAAATCCTACAACCAAAACTGGTTAAAATTATAAAGCATTATCATGTAAATATACATATCATGTAACAAATGGACTATCTGTCTGAATGCTATAGTTTTTGTTTAGCTAACTACTAACCTTTGGCTAACTCAGGCCTACTAGACGAAATAAACAAATAATCTAACACCTGTTAGATATTCCTTTTCTAAATGGTCTGACCCTAACTTGCTTTCTTCAGGTCAACTGATCCTAATAGTTTTACAGGCTCACCAATAACCTTCCTTTGTACAAATATATTCCTTTCTGTGTGTAACGTCATTTTAGTCTTACCTGTGACAAAGCCCTACACACTAGAATTTTAGGCTAAATCTGCTAGGGGCTAATAGTTAATATATATGGCGTGACCCTATAATAGGCCCATACGGTATTCTAATATTTGATTCATTTTACTTAGGGTTAACTACCCATAAAATTTTCCTTGAAAACTTTTTCTCTCAAATTGATTTAAACCTTTAAATAATACTTCAAACAAGAAAAATATACTCTATGCTTTACTCCAATCACCTTGCCCTATTATACATACTTTGTTTAAAACTCAGTTGATGAAAACATTTAACCTATGAAAGTACCACTTTCAATTCCATTGAAAGTATCCTTTTCATAACCAAACCCATTATAACCTAGGACAAAAAGATAAAACATTC
This sequence comes from Allium cepa, assembly GCA_030765085.1. Classification (NCBI taxonomy): domain Eukaryota; kingdom Viridiplantae; phylum Streptophyta; class Magnoliopsida; order Asparagales; family Amaryllidaceae; genus Allium; species Allium cepa. The sequence goes on from CM060931.1 coordinate 452,496,700, forward strand.
CTTTCGAAACCATTAATATAAACCTTTTGAAACAATTGAAAAATCTTTCCTTCGAAAGCTATAAAACCTTAGAGATCCAATCTTTAAAACACTTAAACATTGCCTTTCGAAAAAGTTGGAAAACCTTTCCTTTCAAACCTTTCGAAACCATTGGAGAACCACCTCTTCGAAACCTTCATTAAAACCTTTCGAAACCATTGGGGAACCACCCCATCGAAACCTTCATTAAACCTTTCAAAACTAATTGGGTTCAAGTAAAACATGTGGAACGATCTTTCAAAACCATTGAAAACTATCTTCTTCGAAACTTTTGGGTTCTACCATTAACAAAGCAAAAGGATCATAAAACATTTAAGTCGAAGCACTCTTTCCAAAGCTATTTCCTAAGTAAAGAAGTGATAGCGTCGAAACCAACCCTTCAAAAGCATTGGAGAAGCGGCTTGGGTTTTAAAAACAAAGTAACCCTTTCGAAGGCATTTCTTCTAAAGGTAAGATGCGACAACTAGGGGTTTCGGGCCCTTTAAAAGCATTTACCTAAACAAAGGGCACAACCTCTTTCGAAACCATTCCTTTAAAACAGTTTCACCCAGTGAAGCCAACCAAGTCGAAAGCATTCCTTTTGAAAGTAAAGCAGGCACATTTTTACGTAAGAGGAAAGTAGCGCTTTGACCCCATAGAACCCCTAGTTTCGACTTATACCTTCCGCCTTAGTCCAATTCGTTGTGCACCAGGTCTTTGATGCCATGTGCATTGGTTTTGATGGTGATGGTGGTGGAAGTACTAGGCCAGAATCTAGGTGCCGAAAGTGGCGAAACAAGCTGAAAGCATGTAAAAACTGATTTTAACTTTAAAAAGAAATTCTTTTCAACTAACCTACCTTGCTTCTCAAAAAATTATTGGCTGCTAATTTCTTTTCTAAAAGTGCTGCCAATATTTCAGAAATAAATGATATAATTTATTTACAAAATATCCCTTCTCCTTTTATAAATATATAAAACATTTAAGTCTCATACCTTAAATAATTTTATATCTATTAAGTCACTTAGGAAAATTCTACAAAAATTCCAGAAAATCATTTTTAATATGTTTTCTAACATATATAAATTTTAGATCCAAGGCATAAATAATTTAGTCATAAATTATTTTTAACCTAAATACTTATTTTCTTCACTAGAAAATTAATATTAAATCCACATAAATTCAGAAAATTATGAAAATTAAAAGCCATCTCTAAAATATCGCTTCTGATCTAAATCTGAAATTGCAAGGCATTTCGCTACCATTTAATAAGGTTTTCATATTAAAACATGTCATAAAACCTATATGAATAAGAATAAATCATCAACAAGCATATATAAACATTTAATCATTCAAAAACATGGCGTAAACTTGCAAGATAAATTGAGTTTAACCTAGAACCGAAAATAATTAGAAAGCATAAGATATTGTCATTATTCATCTTAGCTTTGAGATTTGATCTTGATTAAGTTGCTTAAGCTTTTCCATTGAAATCTTGCTTATCTTCTCTTTTCTTCTCTTAATGGTGGCCGGCCTCTTACCTTGGTTATAGTTTTGTAAATATAGAAATGAATGTGTGAATGATGGGGTTAAGGGTTTAAGATATGAGGATGTTCCCTAGTCCTATATTGCCCCTTATCTTGACATATTATTTCTTTAGTGAAGTCTACAGGGTGGATCGTGTAGTGTATATGCAAGTATATGTGACAAAATATATGATGCAACTAAAAGAAATATTATTCTAAGTAAATATATAATAAGCACACCAGGATTTTATACCGGTTCGGACCTCCCGTCCAACGTCTAATCCCGAAGCTCCCCTTCGGAATTCGACTATCAAACACCCTCGCTTTGCTCGGAGGAATAGGCTTGGTTACAATGTATTGTTCTTGTCAAATATGTGTTCTATAACATGGATATTGACTAATTAGTACAAATGCTTCCAACATATGTCTAGAGAGTATTGTCTGTGAAGAACTGAATATTTGGAAGAGTGAACTACAAGTATAGATTGCTAGTGATCAAGAATATATGATAGAGTATGTAATTAGAGAGCGTAAGTAAGTAAGGTGATTTGTTCTCTTGATTCTTGATGATATATATAGTTGTAGAGAGGTTCCTCGAGTAGTTGCATCCATTAATAAGTGCTCTAGAGTTGCTTCTGTTGATGATGAAGAGTTGCAGCAAAGAGAAGCGGAGATGTCTATTTGAATGTGGAAGTTGAAGTTTAAATTTAAAATCCGAGTTTGAAATCAGATGTCTGAAGCATGTTTCAGATGTCTGATACTATATAAATTTTTGAATATAGTAGTAGACCAGACGCTTGAGTACAGTTGCCAGACGTCTGGTTCAGTCTGTCTGTTGTTCCAAATAACTGTTTCGGACAGCTGGCTTGTGCACCCAGACGTCTGATATTGTGCACATCAGTTTTTTTGCTCTTTTTCTTGTGCTTCTTTGATCCTATCGACTTGTAGTCTCTTGTAGTGTTCTTTGAGCATTGTTCTTGTCTTTCTAGTGATGTTGTTCTAGAAAGTACCTGTACATATAAATATACATGCATATTTGATTTCCATTGTATAGTTGTTGTCATCGAAACCATATATTTGATTTGCTAACAATCTCCCCCTTTTTGATAATGACAACTATATAATGTACTTGTACATAATTTTATAAATCTCCCCCTGAATATGTGATTTTTATTATTTCTCCCCCTTTGGCATTATCAAAAAGGATTTATAACTTTTTAATTGTAGACACTATTTCCATTCTATTAAGTATTTATCAATCGTTGTAAGATAACATAAATATACAAGAAATAACACACTAAAAAAGAAATATCATTAATCACATTAATCGATTACATTCATAGATATTTATCATTTTTGTACAAAAGATGGAATCCTAAGAAATCTAAGGATCTTTAGGGGAAGCTTTTTCTTGATCATCTCCTTTATCTTCATCCTTGGAAGAACTCGCTTGTTTTTTAGGAGATTTCAGAGTTTGTTCGAAAGGTTCTTTCTTCTCGTCAAAAAGTTTGGAATGTTTTGAAGGAGGAGGAGAAAGCACTGGAGTTGGCCAATCTCTTGAAGGTGGTGTAGGACCATGAACCCTTTGAAGAACCTCCTTTAGAATGGATAATACAGTTGAAAGTGATGTTTCAACTATGGCTAGGCGAGAAACAAAGGATGTTTCAAGATTATCAATGCGCTTAGCCAATAATTTTTGGTTCCAAGATAAAATAAGCTGATTTTGGAGAGTTAAGTCGCGAATACTTTCATTTGGATTCGTCTCAGTGCGGTCTCCAAAATATCATCTTGGTGTTGGAAACTGGGGTGGCTACAACACAATGTTGGATCTTAGGCTATTCAGACACTAGAAGTGGTGAAATGTGTATTAACTACTTACTTATGAATATAAAACTGTATTTACTCTAATTTCAAATAGAAAGAAGTAATCAGAGAATAAGTAATTAATAAAGTAAAATGCAGTTATGTAAATAACACTCGAATTTTTATACTGGTTCAGATTAACCAATCCTACGTCCAGTCCTGCACTCTATTGTGCAGAATTCCACTATAATCGCTTGCTTTCAACGGGTGGCAAGAACACCTTTACAATCTTGATTTCATGGGTTACAAGACACACCCTCTTGATTTTACAGGCTACAAGAACACCTTCTCCTTATCACCAACAACAAACTATGGCAAGTAGTAATATCTTCAATACAGATTCTTGTAGATTTGGTACAATGATCCTGTAGACCTCCAATGGTAATATATCTTTGAATTCTTTGAGGAATACGATGAAATCAGAGAGAGAATGATGTGAATTAAAGTACAACTTTCTAATATTGTGTGGTTTGCAAATTAGTGAAGAATTGGAGTGAAACAATATTGATTTGTAAGGAGATTGAAAGGATATGCAATGGATTTCTTTTGCAAATGTTTGGAGAAGAAGGAGTAAGGGAAAATAAGAATTCTTGATGTTAAAGTTCTTTTTCAGGTGCCTTTATATAGTGTTTGAAGAGACGTGTCTTTTGGTGAAGAGGTGGAGGGAAATGTCTCCTCATTTAAAATTTGAAATTCTGGAAAACGGCTAGCATGTCAACAACCCCCTACCCCCCTTGTCGACAAAGTTGTGTTGCAAAATGAACAACAACATTAATAAGTGTTACAAATTTTCAGCATTTCAAATTACCTTATATTTATGGATTTTTGTGATTCGGTTGAGGTCAATGGTTGATGATCTTCAAGTATAATTGCTATGAGATCTTTAATAAGATATTCTAAGGTTCAACCAACTCCTCATCACTTCAAAAACCTTTATCCTTCAACATTCTTCTCTAATTGGGTTTTGTTCTTCAATTTCTCTGATTGACCTTCTTCTATAATTCATTTGCTTCAATTGTATTCTTTTTTAACTCTGTAAATGTCTCCATAATATATATATCTGATATGACTGCATAACTCAAAGATATGTTAGTAGTAATATTTATGTGGTTGTTGCCATCAAAATCAATACCTAGGGTATTAACAATCTTCCCCCTTTTGATGATGACAACCATATAAATATTTGAGACATAAAATATAATAATAATTATTTGACTCCCCCTAACTCTATGCAATCCCCCTATCATTTTGCCTAGTATATTTATACCTTTTCTCCCCCTTTGTAATCAGCAGAAAGGGCGAAAAAAGAGTCACTTAAAATCGTTGCTAGACAAAATGTAGAGTTTGTATATAGAGATAAATGCTTATAAATAAAACACATGAGGGGAAACCAAATCAATTCAAAGCATGAAATAAACTTATCTGATAATAAGATGAGTTTTAGAGTTACCGACTTTGCCGATGCCAATAACAAATCCTTTTCATATTTATTCAATGTTCAATAGATTTCTTGTCATTTGCTTTGAGCATCTGCTATCTGATATACATTGTTTGGTACCTGAAAAATTATAAAATATGCACACCGGCACCCTTTTTATTCTGGGGTCCACGGGGTTAAGTTTTGGGATGACAAAACCAAGAAGAGTTTGAATTTCCTTTCAAAATATAATCATTAGATGAATGAACCTTATTAATAAAATTATCAATATATTTTTCTTTTCTAATATCATCCAACCTTTTTGGAACCCATAAATTAATGAATCTATTTGGAGGTTTTAACTTTAATTTCCTAGGTTTTGGTTTGAACTTGGTAGTCTTAACAAACTTAGTATTTTGAATACTATTTTTCTTTGATTTAGCCTTAGGGGTGTATCCAAGTCCATGTCTATTCCTCGTGTGTGTATGTAGATAATAATTTTTCTAGATTATCCTTCCCTTTGTTAAATTTATCAACATCGGTTTTCATTTTGTCAAAATCCTTATTACATTGAAGAATAACATTATTCAGAGATGTTTTTTTTGTCATTCAAATCAGTGATCTATGACTTCATTGAAAGATTTTCTAATTTTAAGGATTCATTTTCACTTTTTAGTTTTTCAAAAATTTCAAGTGTCAAATCCTTTTCATCATTATACCCATTAAGTCTTTCAATTTCATCTTTTAGACATTGTTTTTCTTCAGTTATCCTTTCATTAAATATTTTTAATCTATCTATCTCTGCCAAACTACTATTATACTCTTTCCTAAGTATTTTATATCCTCGATTCATATCATTCAAAACATTAGAAATTTCTTTATTAAAATTCCATACCTGGTCATCCTTTGCCATGAAGCACATGTTGGCATTTTTTGTTTTTGAATCACTATCACTTGCTGATGTATCTGAATCATCCCATTTTGCATTGAATGCCTATTTCCTCTCCTTATTGAAAGTGTTCAGCTTTGATTTCTTCAGTTTGGGACAGTCTCTTTTCAAATGACGGGGTTCATCACATTCGAAACACTTAACAACATTTCCATTTCTAGAGTCATTGTTGTTAGTTTTTCGAAGTTTGTTTGTTATCCAATACTTCAAGAATTTCTTGAACTTCTTGGTCATAAACTCGATATCATCATCAATAGTATCATCATCTGGTTCATCTTTTTCAATCATAGCATTAAGTGCTAGTGATTCTTCTCATTTGCCTATTCTCTTTTCTAATCTGCAACTTTACTTCATAGGACATTAGGTTACCAATTAAATCTTCTAATTTCATAATACTAATATCATTGGCTTCTTCAATTGCCAGAGTCTTCTGATCTCATTCACTAGGAAGTGAATTCAAGATCTTTCTGACTTGGTCTTCTTCAGTAATTTTCTCTCCTAATGATATTAATGCATGTACTATATCTTGAAATCTAGAGTACATATCAGAAATAGACTCATTTGGTTTCATTTGAAAGAGTTGAATCTGGTTAGTTAGCATAGATATCTTTGTTTGTTTTACTTTATTGGTGCCTCACGTGTGCCTTGCAGAGTTCTCCAAATTTCATATGAAGAATTACAAATAAACACTCGATTAAATTCATTTCTATCTAAGGAGCAAAATAAAATGTTCACGGCCTTAGAGTTATTAAGTTCTTGTGTCTTTTGGTCCAGTGTCCATTTTGAATATTCAGTTTAAGGCCCTATGTATTCTATTTGGGTAATGTTACAAATATCCAAACCATTAGACTATAAATAACATTTAATCCTATAAGCCCAATATGCATAACTACTGCTATCAAATAGAGGGGTTCTAGTGGTAGATTGTCCTTCTACAAAAGTGTTAAAATGTGTTACTAGCATCACTAGCCATTTATACTTTTCAAAAACCAAGTTATGAATTTTTGAAAACCAATGCTCTGATACCAAATGTTGGAAACTGGGGTGGCTACAACACAATGTTGGATCTTAAGGCTATTCAGACACTAGAAGTGGTGAAATGTGTATTAACTACTTACTTATGAATATAAAACTGTATTTACTCAAATTGCAAATAGAAAGAAGTAATCAGAGAATAAGTAAGTAATAAAGTAAAATACAGTAACATAAATAGCACCCGGATTTTTATACTGGTTCGGGTTAACCAATCCTACATCCAGTCCTGCACTCTATCGTGCAGAATTCCACTATAATCGCTTGCTTTTCACGGGTGGAAATAACACCTTTACAATCTTGGTTTCATGGGCTACAAGACACACCCTCTTAATTTTACAGGCTATAAGAATACCTTCTCCTTATCACCAACAATAAACTATGGCAAGTAGTAGTATCTTCAATACAGATTCTTGCAGATTCAGTACAATGATCCTATAGACCTCCAATGGTAATATATCTTTGAATTCTTTGAGGAATATGATGAAATCAGAGAGAGAATGATGTGAATTAAAGTACAAATTTCTGATATTGTGTGGTTTGCAAATTAGTGAAGAATTGGAGTGAAACAGTATTGATTTGCAAGGAGATTGAAAGGATACACAATGGATTTCTTTGCAAATGTTTGGAGAAGAAGGAATAAGAGAAAATACGAATTCTTGATGTTAAAATTCATTTTCAAATGCCTTTACATAGTGTTTGAAGAAACCTGTCTTTTGGTGAAGAGGTGGAGGGAAATGTCTCTTCATTTAAAATTTGAAATTCTAAAAAACGGCTAGCATGTCGACAACCCCTACCACCCTTGTCGACAAGGGTGTGTTGCAAAATGAACAGCAACACTAATAAGTGTTGCAAATTTTCAGCATTTCAAATTACCTTATATTTATGGATTTTTGTGATTCGGTTGAGGTCAATGGTTAATGATCTTTAAGTATAATTGCCATGAGATCTTTAACAAGATATTCTAAGGTTCAACCAACTCCTCATCACTTCAAACACCTTTATCCTTTAGGATTCTTCTCTAATTGGGTTTTGTTCTTCAATTGCTCTGATTGACCTTCTTCTATAATTCATTTGCTTCCACTGTTTTCTTGTTTATCTCTGTAAATGTCTCCACAATATATCTGATATGACTGCATAACTCGAATATAAGTTAGTAGTAATATTTATGTGGTTGTTGTCATCAAAATCAACACCTAGGGTATTAACACTTGGCGCGTATAATCAAATGGTGCAGCAGGAGGAGGAGTAGTCTCGTGATGTTGCTCCACCTCTTGTGATGGTTCAGGTTGTGATTGAGGTGGAGGCCCAGCTTGTCTTGCTTGACGACGTTGCGTCCGCTCTTCAAATGATATAAATTCCGGAGGATTTTTCGGTAAGTGCATAAGGGAGAAAATTTTTGTGGATGCATATTTCGGAGAAATCTCTTCAAAAGTGAATAAAGATGAGGGGATGTTGTAAGCTCATAGAAGTCTCATGATATATGTAGGATAGGTGATGGATTGGCATGATAGAGTCCAACAATGTTTGAGCTTGTCAAATATAAATTTTGCCTAATTGACCCCTGTTCCACTGAATATAGCATATAGGGCCTTGTGCTCTAGTCCTGTGATTTGCTCATGACTACCAAGGCGAGGAATGATAGCATTGATAATCATTCTAGTGAGAAGTCTTACCTTAGGTCGTAGGCATTTGGATGCAAATCTAGGTATTTCATTTTCCATATTTGATGTGTTATATTATCTCTCGGTTTCAGACGCATATCTGGAATATTATACAAATCTTCTTCGGTGTCGGAACATCCGATAATTCGGCCTATGATCCCCGCAGTAAGCCTAATTGTGTTGCCGTAAACACTAGACCATACCCAATTATCTTCATTATCGGTGTTCCTAACTGCCGTGTTATCCAGTTTAGCATAGAAACGAAATACGGCTAGCTGATCTATTTGGATGTTATTGGGATTAAAGGATATCAATGTTTCCAAACCAGCACTTTCACACACTTCATCTAAATCATACATTGGGAACTTTAGTAAATTATAAAATGGACCTATATGGAGTTTCTTCTTTTAAATATCCTCATATCTCTTGAGTAAATGCAGTACACGATTCATCCATCGTTCAATTTAACCGTTAGAGCAAACTTGGGGGTTGGATGAAGTTGCTTGGTCTTGTTTTCGCTTAGAAATCTTAGGGTTTTTTGTTTTAGGAGCCATCGAATTCGAGCGAGTGTGGAAGAGAAAGTAATTTTGAGAATTGAAAAATTGACCCGACCTTGCTGTAGAAACAAAAAAAAATGTAAGTGAGAAAAGGTAAAAAAAAAAAATAGATATTAGCAGGGTAATTTAGAGTGTCGATTGAATTTTAGACGTCTGGAAAGTTAATCAGACGTATGATTTAACCTAGTTCGAAGACAGTAAATAGAATCAAACGTCTGGTTGTTGGAGGCAGACGTTTGGAATTGATCGATCTGTAAATTTTGAAAGGCAGAGAGAATTATTAGACGTTTGGTTGTAGAATCAGACATCTGGAATAGGTCGAAGTGTTATTCTTATGAGACAGATAGTTTTCTCAAACGTCTGGATGTAATATCAGACGTCTGAAAATGATTTGAGCTGTTATCTTATGGAGATAGAGACTTTGTTCAGACGTCTGGTCAATGGTTCAAATGTCTAAAATAGACTGGTGTCTATTTTTATTATTAAGAAGAGATAATTTTCAGATGTCTGGAAGGTTATATCAGACGTCTGATATATGCACGATGGTTAAAAATTTGTGTGATATCAGAGTGTCAGACGTCTGATGGCAAAGTTCAGACGTCTGAAATGACCAATTTGTCTAAAAATAGCATAATTTTGAAGGGTGTTGCTTATTTTTCGAGAGTTTGATTTTAAGAAAACATAGTATTATTTTGTGGAGCAAAATACAAATATACATAGATAAAAATATAATGAGAATAATTAAATTTATTTCGATGACGATGGAGCATCGCAATCTTCAGAATTGTCATCCCTCCATGGCTTGAGTGGAGACCATATATTTCCACGTTCGTGGGTTCTCCGAGAACCAGAGAATCGCCTAGGCGAAGGATCCAAAGGTGTACGATAAGAGGCAGAGGGATCTAAAAGATTGCAAGGAATCGAAAGTGGTTCATGTATATCCTTCTTTCGTGAATTATAAAATTTTATCGCTACTTTCTCCAGAAAACTTAGTCGTCGTGCAATGACTTTTTATTCAAAGTATAATTCACGTTGTAAATCTATTTGTTGTCTTTGGTAGTGATGTATCGCATCGATTCTCTTTGGTATGAAATAAAGATTGTTTGGACTTCTTTTTATCCGGAGCGAATCTCGTGTGGTAAGAAGACCACCTATATGTCGGTTTTTGATTTAGTGTAGGAGTAGGAAGGCGATGAGGTGTATCCGCTGAGCAATCCATTGTTGGTGTCGAGAAGGAGAGATGAGAATTGTCGGAAGACATGCTTATATTTTCTGTTGTAAAAATAAGAAATCTATACATTGTTTACATTTTGTTTTGTAAAAAGTTATTTATACATTATTTTAAAGGTTATTCTTAAGTAATTTCAGAAAACAACTACCTAAAAAATTTAAGGTGAAAGAGATAACACTTTTAATTTGTGGATAATTTTTTTTAGCTAAAAATAGAATAAATGAAAATGTAGTATTAGTTTAAAAAGATCATTAAGAGAGCATATTCCTAAATCGCGTCGCAGTTTAACAAATGTTTGTTCATTTAGCAGTTTTGTGAAAAATATCTTCTATTTGATTCTCGGTATTTATGTATTTTAATGTAATAATTCCTTTTTCTACATTATCACATAAAAAATAATGTCGTATATCTATATATTTAGCACGCTGATTTATAGGGTTTTTTGATAGATTTATTGCACTTGTGTTATCGCAATATATTGGTGATTTATTGATAACTTTGTCCAAATTCGTAAGTGTTTGTTGCATGTATATCACTTGTGCACATGCTAGAGCTGTTGAAATATATTAGGCTTCGTAAGTAGATAAGGAGACACAATTTTTCTTTTTGCTAAACCATGAGGCTAACGATTGTCCGATAAAGCGACACTTTCCGCTAGTACTCTTATGATTTGTTTTACATCCACCGAAATCTGTGTCACTATGAGAAACTAGTTCAAATGATGATCCCTTAGGGTAGAACATACCGTAATCTCTAGTACTCGATAAATATCGTAAGATACATTTAACAGCTTTTTGGTGAGATTCTTTTGGTTTTGCTTGAAATCAGGCACAAAGACATACGCTCATCACAATGTCGAATCGGCTAGCCATTAAATAAAGTAAGGAGCCAATCATACCACGATATAATTTTTCATCAAAATATTTTCCGTTATCATCTTTCTCCAACTGAACACTAGTACTTATCGGTAGTTTGCCAGAAGTTTTATCCATTATAAAAAGACGTAATAGATCATTACAATATTTTTCTTGATGAAAAAGATAACATTTTCAAGTTGTTTTATTTGTAAACTTAAAAAGAAATTTAACACTCCCATGTGAATCTCCAATTCATTTTTCATAATATTTGAGAATTGACTACAAAGATTTTTCATTAGTTGAACCAAAAATAATACCGTCTACGTAAATTTGTATAACTAAAATATCGTTATTTTCTAGTTTAATAAATAAAGTCGTATCGATTTTACATATTTGGAAACTAGATGTAATTAAATGATTTTTAAGATGTTCGTACCAGGCATGGGGAGGTTGATTTAAACCATATAAGGCTTTTTGTAATTTATAAACATGGTCGGGATATTTTTCGTGAACAAACAATAGAGGTTGTTCAACACATACGTTTTCTTCAATAAAACCATTCAAAAAGCACTTTTGACATCCATTTGAAATAATTTAAAATTGTGATGATTTGCAAAAGCAAGTAGTGTACGTATGGCGTCGAGTCTTACTACTGGAGCAAAGGTTTCATCGTAGTCGATACCTTCTTCTTGATTATAACCTTGAGTGACTAGACGTGCTTTATTTCTAACTATATTTCCGTTTTCATCTGCTTTTTTTTTAAATACCTATTTTGTTCCAATAACCGATTTATTTTCTAGTCTTGGTACTAATTCCCAAACATTATTACGTTCAAACTGATTTAATTCTTCTTGCATGGCTATTATCCAAAAATTATCGTTTGAAGCTTCTTTATAATTTTTTGGTTCAAAATTTGACACAAATGCAATATAACTTATTTGGTTAAGTTGATTTCTAGTTACTCTTGAATTGAGATCTCCAATAATCTGTGCAGTTAAAGCGCTCGGCAGATTCATAGCTGTGGAAGTGCAAAAAGTCATAGCGGGGATAAAGCAAGGATATAGCGGATAGCTCTAAAATAGCATATAAAACTCGTACTTCATGTTTTTACAAATATATAAATGGTAATTAAATGAAAAATTATCATTCAATTTAATTATAATTAATACATAAATGATTTTAAACAAAAAACATGTGCGAATATACTTTAAATAAACGTAAAACTATTATATAACATAATTAAATTTAGTAGAATATTAGAGTATTTTCATTTTTGAAAATATATTAAAAATTAAATCAAATAAATTAGTTTCATAATTTTTATAATATATAAATGCAATTTTTTAATTCATTTTATTAAAGAAGATATAGCGGAAATAGAAAAATATAGCGGGAAATAACGGGATATAGCGGAAATAGCAAAATATAGCGGGAATAACGGGATATAGCGGAAATAGCGGGGATTAAAGCGGAAAGGCTATGTTTTGGGGCTATATGGAAAAATCATAGCGGTTGAAATCCGTTATGAGATATTGCGGGGTTATAGCGGGGTAATAGCCGGGCATTAACTACACAGCCAATAATATTATCTTTTGGATGATCTTTTAGAATTCTAGGAGATGATACTAAATTATTATTTTGTGCATTTGTCTCATTGTTAAAAGAATTTGTTGTATTTGTTATTGGAATTATTTCTTCATCATCATTAGTATGATGGATAAGAAAATTTTCATCAAATGAAACATGTAAACTTTCTTGAATTGTGTTAGTTCGTTTATTAAAAATTCTATACTCCTTGCTACAATCCGAATATCCAACAAAGATTCCTTCATCGGCCTTCGGGTCGAATTTTCTTAAATTATCTTTTGTATTTAGTATAAAAAAAATTGATCCGAAAGTTTTAAAGTATGATACTTTAGGTTTTCCCTTCTAAAAATATTTCAAAACAAGTATGTTTAGTCATAGGTCGTATGGTTACTCGATTCAAAATATAACAAGCCGTAGCAATAGCTTCTGCCCAAAAAAGTTTTGGTAGACCGCTACTATTTAATAATGTTCGTGCACATTCTTGTAACGTACGATTTTATCTTTCTACTACATCATTTTATTGAGGTGTGCGGGGAAAAGAAAAATTATGACTTATGCCTTTTTTATTACAGAAAATTGGTGAAAAGATCATTTTCAAATTTTCCACCGTGATCATTTCGAATATTTTTAGTTTTCAATTTCATTTGAGTTTTAATTCTTTTAGCAAAAAATTTAAACATTCCAAATGTGTCACTTTTATGTTTTAAAAATAAAGTTCATGTATATCTTGAAAAATCATCAACTATTACGAAAACATATTTGTTATGATATATAGATCGTACTTGGGTTGGACCAAATAAATCTAAATGTAATAATTCTAACGGTTTTTTTATAGAAATATTATTTTTGGACTTAAAAGAGCTTTTCTTTAGTTTTCCAATTTGACAATCGTCGCATAAATTTTCTACTTTGTAATTTATTTTAGGTAAACCTCTAACTAGCTCATAATTTGCTAATTTATTAATATATTTAAAATTAATATGACAAAATCGTTTATGCCATAACCATGGATCGTCATGTTTGGCGGTTAAAGATAAATTTGAATTTCAATTTATATTCATATTTAAGACAAAAATATTTTTGTTTCTAAAACCCTCAAAGATAAGTTGTTTGTTATTGTTAAAAATATTACATCTATCTTTTTTGAAATTAATTTGAAAACCTTTATCCCATAATTGACTAATGCTAAATAGGTTGTATTTTAAATTTTCTACCAACAAAACATTTGTAATAACAGGAGAGTTAGAAACACCAAAGTTGATGACTTCTTCAATGCCAACGACGTATCCTTTTGAGTTAGTTTCAAAAGTTACCATTCCACCATCGATGTATGTTATATTTGATAACATTTTTGAGTTTCTGGTCATATGCTTAGAGCATCCACTATCAAGTATCCATTTCTCCTTATTTTTTATTTTTGGTACCTGGAAAATAAAAGATGATGTAACTGGTACCCATATACTTTGTTAGGGTCCTAGAAGTTAGAAGGAGCAGGTAGCCATACCCAAGACGATTTGATACCTTTATAAATATCATTTTTATTACAGACTACATTATCCAAAAAATTATTAATATGTTTTTGTCTAATCAAATTATTATTTGTCTTAGGAATCCAAATTTTTATATTTTTGGTATTCGTATTAGACTTAGGTCATCTTCTAATCTTTTGATAAATACAACTATATTTCTTAATATTATTCGCTTTTTGTTTAGGAATATTTTTAAATCCTATTCCATTTCTATTACCTGATGGTTTTGACGTTTTGATAAGATTTTTCAAATCTTGTTTTCCTTTATTAAATTTTGAAACATTATTTGAAATTTTATCTAATTTTTCTTTAAATTATAAATTTTCAATGTTTCTATATTACTCTTCAAGTTGATATTTTCTTTTAACTAGTTATCTTTTTCTAGCCTAGTTTTTCCAAAATCAATAGCCATAGTTTCAATTTCAACCAAACTATTTTTAATTTTTTCTTGTGATAATTCAAGTTCCTCTTCTAAAATAATTTTTTCATCTTTTAACATTCCTACTTCAAGTTCTAATCTATTTATCTTGGCTATATGTTCTTTATTCAATTTTTTAATTTGTCTAAGTTTATCATCTAATTCCATGCTAAGTTCTAATAATTCAACATAGCTAAGTTCAGGACATATCTCATCAGTTTGTGCCATAAAGCATACATTAGCTTGTTCTCCGTCGCTATCGCTGTCACACTCTGATGATGATGAAGAATCCGGGTAATCCCATGTTACTTTGAAAGCTTTCTTCTTTTTATCTTTGTTGAGCTTGGGACAATCTTTCTTTATATGTCCAAATTGGTCACATTCATAGCATTTGATTGATGTTTGATTTGTAGAGCTCGATTTTCCTCCTTTCTCAAAACTGATAATTTTCCTAAATTTCTTGAATTTGTTGTAATTTTTGGCAATAACTACGATTTCTTCTTCGTCTAAGTCAGAGTCTTCATTTGTTTCTAGGAATGCTATGTTTTCTTCTCCGATTATTATTCTTTTCTTGCCTGCAAATTAGCTTCATAGGACATTAAATTTCCCATCAACTCTTCAACATAGAGTGTTGAGAGATCATTAGTTTCTTCGATAGCTAATACTTTTCTTTCCCACTCTAGAGTTAAATAATTGAGTATTCTAGATATTAAATCAAAATTTGTGAATTTGACTCCAAGTGCCATTAAATTGTGTTGAATGGTTTGGAATCTAGAGTACATGTCTACTATAGATTCATTTTGTTTCATTCTAAATGATAAAATTGATTTTGTAAAATTGAAACCTTAGTTTGTTTAACTTAGTTTGTGCCTTTGTGTGTAACTTGTAAGGTATGCCAAATATCATATGCAGTATTATATAACATGACACGTGAAAATTCATTTTTATCTAATGAACAAAATAAAAAATTCAAAGTTTTGGCATTACTAGAGGCTACGGTTTTTTGTGCATCATTCCATATGTTCATAGCAGTGTCAGGTGCTTCATAATTATTTTGAGTGGCTGGCCAAATTTCTAATCCATTAGCTTTTATAAAAATTCTCGTACGTGTTGACTAATATACATAGTTAGAACCATTAAAAAGTAGGGTCGTGTGGTGGATTGCCCTTCTTGAAAAATACTTGTTATATTAAAGTGATTCAAAAACATGTTACTGTACTTAGATCAAACCTTGCTCTGATACCAACTGAAAGCCTACAGGGTGGATCGTGTAGTGTATATGCGAGTATATGTGACAAAATATACGATGCAACTAAAAGCAATATTAATCCAAATAAATATAGAATAAGAACACCAGGATTTTATACTGGTTCGGACCTCCCGTCCTACTTCCAGTCTCGAAGCTCCTTTTCGGAATTTGACTATCAAACACCCTCGCTTTTTCCGGACGAATAGGCTTGGTTACAATGAATTGTTCTTGTCAAATGTGTGTTCTATAACACAGATATTGACTAATTAGTACAAATGCTTCCAATATATATCTAGAGAGTATTGTCTATGAAGAACTGAATATATGATAGAGTATGTAATTAGAGAGCGTAAGTAACTAAGGTGATTTGTTCTCTTGATTCTTGATGATATATATAGTTGTAGAGAGGTTCCTTGAGTAGTTGCATCCATTAACAAGTGCCCTAAAGTTGCTTCTGTTGATGATGAAGAGTTGCAGCGAAGAGAAGCGGTGATGTCTATTCGAATGTGGCAGTTGAAGTTTAAATTTAAAATTCGAGTTTGAAATTAGACGTCTAGAGCATGTTCCAGATGTCTGATATTGTATATATTTTTGACTATAGTAGTAGATCAGACGTCTGAATGCAGTTGCTAAACGTTTGGTTCAGTCTGTCTGTTGTTCTAGAGAACTGTTTCAGGCGTCTGGCTTGTGCACCCAGACGTCTGATCTTATGCATATTAGTTTTTGTGCTCTTTTTCTTGTGCTTCTTGATCGTATCGACTTGTAATCTCTTGTAGTGTTCGTTGATCCTTGTTTTTGTCTTTCTAGTGATGTTGTTTTAGCAAGTATCTATATATATAAATATATATGCATATTTGATTTTCATTATATAGTTGTTGTCATCGAAACCATAGATTTGATTTCCTAACAATCTCCCCCTTTTTGATGATGACAACTATATAATGAACTTATACATAATTTTATAAATCTCCCCCTAAATATGTGATTTTTATTATTTCTCCTCCTTTGGCATAATCAAAAAGGATTTATAACTTTTTAATTGTAGACATTATTTCCATTCTATTAAGTATTTATCAATCGGTGTAAGATAACATAAATATACAAGAAATAACACACCAAAAAAGAAATTTCATTAATCACATTAGCCGATTACATTCATAGATATTTATCATTTTTATACAAAAGATGGAAGCCTAAGAAATCTAAGGATCTTTTGGGGAAGCTTTTTCTTGATCATCTCCATTATCTTCATCCTTGGAAGAACTCGCTTGTTTTTTAGGATATGTCGGAGTTTGTTCGAAAGGTTCTTTCTCCTCATCAAAAAGTTTGGAATGTTTCGAAGGAGGAGGAGAAGGCACCGAAGTTGGCCAATCTTCTGAAGGTTGTGTAGGACCACGAACCCTTTGAAGAACCTCCTTTAGAACGGATACTACAGTTGAAAGTGATGTTTCAACTGTGGCTAGGCGAGAAGCAAAGGATGTTTCAAAACTATTAATGCGCTTAGCCAATAATTTTTGGTTTCAAGATAAAATAAGCTGATTTTGGAGAGTTAAGTTGCAAATATTCTCATTTGGATTTGTCTCAGTGCGGTCTCCAAAATATCATCTTGGCACGTATAATCAAATAGTGTATTAGGAGGAGGAGTAGTCTCATGATGTTGCTCCACCTCTTGTGATGGTTCAGATTGTGATTGAGGTGGAGGCCCAGCTTGTCTTGCTTGACGAAGTTGCATCCACTCTTCAAATGATATAAATTCCAGAGGATTTTTCGGTAAGTGCATAAGGGAGAAATTTTTTATGGACGCATATTTCGAAGAAATCTCTTCAAAAGTGGATAAGTATGAGGGGATGTTGTGAGCTCATAGAAGTCTCATGATATAGATAGGATAGATGATGGATGGGCATGATCGAGTCCAAAAATGTTTGAGCTCGTCAAATATAAATTTTTCCCAGTTGAACCTTGTTCTACTGAATATAGCATATATGGCCTTGTACTCTAGTTCCACTGAATGTGATAGTTGAAGTTTAAATTTAAAATCCGAGTTTAAAATCAGACATCTGGAGCATGTTTCAGATGTATGATACTATATCTTTTTTTGAATATAGTAGTAGATCAGTCGTCTGAGTGCAGTTGCCAAACATCTGGTTTAGTTTGTCTATTGTTCCAAAGAACTATTTCAGACGTCTGCCTTGTTCAACCAGACGTCTGATATTGCATATTAGTTTTTGTGCTCCTTTTCTTGTGCTTCTTTGATCCTATTTACTTGTAGTCTCTTGTAGTGTTCTTTAAGCCTTGTTCTTGTCTATCTAGTGATGTTGTTCTAGCAAGTATCCGCATATATAAATATATATATATATATATGTGCATATTTGATTTCCATTGTATAGCTGTTGTCATCGAAACCATAGGTTTGATTTCCTAACATTTAGTTCATTTGTATATGGCATGGCTACCCTTACTAGTTACAAATCCCAACCCATTAACCATTTTGCATTATCTCATTTAATTTACCTAATTAAATGTTCCTAATAATGTTACTAAAAATATAGGGTGTTACAGTGTCCCTTCCCTAGAGTGTTTATTTATATGTATATTAATGCTTATATCTTTTATTGGCTCTGTTTTATTTAGGTGTCCAAATCCTATGCTCTAAAACCAAATTGTAACACTCCTCACTTGAAACCCGAAGACGAACGTCGATGATGATGCAGACATCACCAAAATTACATTCTGAAAACTAAAGTGAATTCAGTGTGATATGATTCCATGGATAAAGTAAACATAGAAAACTAATATGATTTCATTCCACAACAACATATTTCTTTTATTATTCTTTATAATTACTCCGGCCAATATTTCTCAAATAACATAACCATACAGGTGTCAAATGTAATATCAAATAACATAATAAAGAGTCAGGTCCACAAATGAAGATGCGATCCATAATCCTACGTATATTGGAAACAAAATCTTTGTTGGCTAGAGTGCTTCCTGCTCCGTCTTCAGTCCTCGTACTACAACCACTATTCCAAACCTACCTAAGTCCATAAACTTAGCCTTCTCAAAGAGTACCCATGAGTTTATGAGGAAAACAATAATAAAAACACGGGTCAGATATAAAGTCTGGTGTGAAAATACTGTCTCCAAAAACAATCATACAATGAGTCCAACCTGCACTACACAGATTTGGTTTTCCCCTCACTATTTAGACACCATGAGCAAAACACTTTGTACTACTTTAGTAATTATTTCTTATTTACGTCTTCAACTAAATGCTTCCTTGAGTGGATTTCCTTTACTTTCGTGCACCCTGTGTAGACCTAACCCTCTTCCAGGTTTACATTGCTTCTACATCTAAATATGGAATACTGTGCTCCTTGCGTAGACCCCATCTGGTTTCCCTTATAGGTTCTTCTTTAATCTAGTATTATTTAACCATTTACTCCTACAATAACTTATTACCGGTCTCATTTATTCTTCAAATTGTTCAATACTGTGCCCCAGCGCGGTACTCACTTTACCTCCCTTTAGGGCTTGTCTCTTGCTTATTACTGCTTGGAATTACCCCATCACAATTTTCTTCTAACTTTATTCGTTATTACTGCTCGAAATCACCCCCACCACAGTATTCTTCTAAATTTACTCATTTGTTTGAACTGCTTAGAGCCTACCCCTACAGTACTTTATGATTTAATCAGTTAAGCCTTGGACTATAAAGAAACTGCCACCTGCAATCCTTCTATATTTATTTACTAATACTACTTAGTGTCATCCCACCGTAGCAATTTATTTACTTATTTTTCAAACTGTTTGGAACCACCCCACCATAGTAGACCATAATGAAACCCACATACACCTCTAAATATTTGGTTAATTTAGAATTACTTGGCCTTCCTCACCATAGTTTCTAGAAGTTGAATACGTTTGCTTGCCTTTTTTGGTGTGCATTCGAGTGAGTGTCCCTACTCAACATCAATAGCCCTTCCAATTCTGTCTTTTCATCTTAACGCAGGATCTCTTCCCTATTCTGACCTGGCCGCTCCTCCAGTCCCGTTAGCTTATCTTGTATAAGAATTATACATTTATCCCCTTTAGCACAGTCCCGTTGACCTGCACAGTACGCTTACTTGTTAAGTGTGTTTCTCTAAGTTTTAGTGTAGTATGATTCCTTCATATTTAGCGCAGTACTCTTACTTATAAATTTGGAGCCGCCGCCCCCAATGCCATTACCCGACAACTTTGACATTCCTGATAATACCTTTACACATCTCACTATACACCATTTGGTTAGATTTCATTTTTGGATATTTGTAGTGTTCTTTTTAGCAAATAATTTGGATCTTGTTTGTCTTTTTTCAATCCCCGTTAGGATATCTCTTTATAAAATTTAATTTCCTGCGTCCCTCGCAATACCCAAAAAACCCCAGCGCCATACTTAACTGGTTTTACATTCATTTCCCATAAAAATATATAGACAAATTCTCCAAAAATGCGAGAACCTCTATTCTTTTATAATTTAACTTTATTATGCATTTTTATGGGTATTTCCTTGTTTTCAAGTTAAACCATTTTAAAACATTCATATAAAACTATATAAGCTTATCCTCAAATTGAAAACCCACTTCAGCAATCATGATTTAAAAATCATATAAAATTTACATTAAGTTTCGAAATCACTAAAGTAGGGAAAACACAAGTAAACATCCCATATTCACTCATCCTTTCTTAAAACACCCATTAAACCTTTAGATCTTTACATGTAAACCCATATGAACCCCATCATACATAAAACATATAGATCTGAACAGAACCAATACATATAAGGAAATCGGTTCAAATGGGTTAAGTATAAATCACCTAGATCTTTAAGAAATATAGATGTTTGCGCCAAAATTGGTCACAAACCCGAATATCATGAAAGAACCAATGTATGAATATGGATCGATAATAAATGATCATCACCTACAGATTTAAGTTATGTAGAGAATAAAAATGAAGAGCAATCAACTTGAAATGGAAAGAAATTGACAGACATGCAAGATTTATAGTGGTTCGGCTATCTTCGGCCTACGTCCACTCCAAAAGTTAATCTTTTATTGACTTTCTTCGCTGATTACAGTTGATTACAGTGGATTGTAATGAAGAAATTCGAGTACAACAGTAGCTAAATGGTGCAAAAGTGTTTTCAGCAGAGTCTGGATGTCAGATAGCCAAAGATCCCTTTTCTGCAGGTTCTGAGGTGCTATTTATAGACGTTCCATGCAAATATCTCACTCAAACTTCAAGAGACTCCTTCGAGCACGTGAGTGGGCCCACACGATCGATCCCATGAAATTTTGGCTTGATCCGTGACCGATTCGAACGTAATTCGTATTGATTAAGATTTTGTCCAATGGAGTCGAAACTTGGCATGAGCCTTCCTTAGCTCATACATAAGCTCTTGTGAAAATTTCATAGCATTTGGACTTGTAGATATCCAAATATGATCGATACGAATTGTAGCTTCCTCAATGTCATCTGGCTTGCATCGATCAATTCGTATCGATGTCCATTCGCATCGATACCAAGCACGTGCGCATTGGTGACATGGCCCTATCTTCGAGGCTCTATCCATTTTCTACGCCGCGTTGAACATTTCCTCCTTCGATCCATGCATATTCTTCGTTTATATTGTAACAACCCTGTATTTTGTAATTATTTTAATTGTATATTTTAATTATTTTAATTTAAATTTTGATCAAAAAAACTTATTTTACTTATTGAAATGATTAAATTTTATTATTTAAATATAAATCTTGATTTTTATATGAATTATAATTCCAAAACTTGTGTAAGTTGAATATTTCTAGAAAAAGTGAATTTTTGGTCAAATAGTCAAACTTTGACTTTTAACTTAAAATTTAAGAGTTTGAAATTTTAAATTTTATCTTTTATTATGAAAATAGATTTAATAACTTGAACACTGCTTTTTGTTTCATGGAAAACGGAGTTAAACTGCAAAAGATATGTACATTTCAATTTTGAGTATAAATTGTTTATTTTGCAATTTTGTTATTTTAAATTGTATAAATTTTATTTTTCTCTCTGTCATATTTTATTTTAATATGTTTTAATATGTTATATTATGTATATTTTGACTTTTAAATATTTTTAAAATGATAACAGAATTTTTCTAAAATTTACTATGATGATTTCCTATTTTTAAAAGGCTGTTTTCCTTTTTCTGCTATTTTCTTCATCTAAACTATATTTAAATTAAAATTTATTTATTTACTTTTGTGATTTCCTTTTTATTTTGTGTTCTTATCTTCATTTATAAATACTTTTAAGTACATAAAATTTTTCCCAAGTTCATTGCACTTATTTTTCATATTTTCAAGACTAGTTGCAAATTTTGCTGTTTTATTTAATTAAACTATATATAATTAATAATTTATTTATTTATTTTTGTTTATTTACTAAATTTTCATATTTTATCTGATTTTATATATATATTTCAGTTATATAAGGTTTAAAAAGAAAATAATGGAAATTTGAAGAGTTTGTGTCTCTTTAGTTGCTCAAGGCTCTTTGTTTTCCCACCTCTTTGTTTTCCAACCTTTTCATTTCTAGCCTTAGCCGACCATATCTTTTTGCTATTGCCGTGACTCCCTCTCATATTCACGTGAAAAATGTTTCTCAACTCCTTCTAAAAATTCACAGCATGATAAGAGAGAAAAAAAATTGCAAATGGCTTCCTTTATCTCTTCTCTTCTTCACAATTTCAATGATTTTGCTTCCTCCTTTGCAAAGCTTTGCTTGGCCCCACTCTCCACCATCATCACCGACCATCACCTCCTCCATTTCCAGCTACAACATCAGCCTCTCCTCTGTCCATGTCAGGCCGTGGCATCCCAAAGATGAAAACAACACAAAAACTCCTTGAAACTATGCTAGCCTAGCCACAAAACATCACCTACCTCTTCCTATACACTTTGGCCACCCCTAGAACCACCACCACCAGCCACTACCTGACCTTTGGCCGCTGCTACACCATCTCCAGATCTGACCTGAAGAAAGGCCGTGAGCCCTAGGCCAAAACCCCACCATCCAAACTTGTAGAACCATGAACAAACCATCCATTCACCAAATCCCTTCATGTTGCTTGCCTTATCAGCTCACAACCACCACATATGGCCTTGGCCGCCTCCTATTTCTCCACCACCACCATGATACCACCTCTGACCTTCCACCTCTCCACAGTCCAGACCTGTACTTGCCTTTGGCCGAGCCCCACTTGCTTTTGGTCGAGCCAAAAATGCACCAAAACCCTACCTATTGTTGCCTTGACTTAGTATGCTTCATGTTGTAACTCCTCCATCTTCATCCACTTGTTTCCATGTGTTTTGATGCTAAACCCAAGTCATGTTGACACCTAGGCCGAGCCTAGTGTGATGAGAACAAGCCCAATTGATCATGTGACAAGCCATGTTGTCGTGGTCAGGCACTTTCGTGTTAAAGCTGGGTAATGTTCTTTGTTGATTTAAAGTTTCCATTTCGTTTAAATTCATATTTGTATTGCATGCATATGTTTATATGGTCTTGTTTATTTGTTGTATACAAGACATTATCAAGGCTTTCCATTTCATTCAATTCAAATCGGGTTTGTCGTGCTTTTGGAATCGCTCTTGTGTTTGTTGTTTTGGTCTCTAGCTTCGAAAATGTGAGTCTTTCTCACTCTGACATTTATACTTATGAAATAGTGAATTGATGACAAGTGTTTAGTAATATAAAATGTTTATGCAAGTTAATGATGATCATATGATATGCTATGCCATGTTGTTACCATGTTAAAACTGTTAATTATAACTTGACATCTGATATATGACATTATATTGTGACATTGACATTGTTTATATTGTTTATGCATATATTCACACTGCAAGTTCCCTTCTAGAATAGAATCATTATGGGTTGAAATGATACATACCAGAACGACTTTAGAATAGGAAAAAATCGTTATGGGCTGAAATGATAGGCCTGAGCGATTTTTATTGTATTTTATTTGGCTTGGGATTGCGGGTTTGAAATGATAAAACCCGGTTTTCTTTGTAAATTACGGATTGAAATGATATATATCCGTATCACTTGACCTAGGTTAGAAAATTATATATAGACCCCGTGGTATATTTTTAAATGATTTTTTTTAAATATGTATTTTCAAAAGTATGAAATTTTGATTTAAAATATATATATATTATGGTTTTAAGAAAGTTAAATATTAAATCTTGAAATTGTGAATTTAAGTGAATTCAAGTATGTAAATTTGGAGTAAATGTGACGTTTGACTTTAAATTTTATTTTAAGATGTAAATAAATAATGGAAATTAAATTTAAAGTTTTGAAATGATATTTGAAGTAAAATTTTAAGTTTATTAAATTTATAAATTAATAAACAGTGAATTTTGACTTAATAAATGAATGGAGTTTGCAAAATTGAATATTTGATCTTAAAATTTTATTGTGTTAAATCATATGTTAAAATGATTTTAAATGTGAAATTTTGAAGTCTAGAAATATGATTTTTAAGTTGTAATAATAAAAATTTGGATTTTTATTATTATTTTTGAAAAGCTAAAATGAAATCTGGAATTTTATAGCATTTTCAAAGTGCTTTAGTCTTTTGACAGCATTTTAATGCTATTGTTTTGAATCTAACAATGTTTGAAATAACCAAATATCTATTACGACATTTTATAAATGTCGCTATTCTTGAAATAAACCATTTTGGAAAATATAAGCTACGATAGCACTTTATAAATGCTGTCGTTGCTATAATTTGACAATGTTTTGAAATGTTATAGATTTTAACACTGTTTGGGCTATATTTCAAAGTGTTAAATAATTTAACTTTTGAAATGGATTATCTGTGAAATTTTAGAAGTTTTGAATATTTAAATTTGAATTTTTAAGGAATTTAAATTGAATTTGAATTTAAATAAAGTTTACTTGGTTATGTGTTAAATGGAATGAAATGTAATATAATAAATGAATTTTTGAATGGAATTTTGGAATGTATTTTTGGTAATGATGTTTGAAATAATAAATGAATGACATATTTGATTTTTAAATGATATTTAACTTTGAATATTAGGATTTGAATTCAAATAATGATTTGATTATGAAGTTTTGAAAGGATGCAATATTTTAATGATTTTGAAATGGTGTGGAAATGATTTGATCTTTATTTTAATAAAGAATGTGAATGTTGAATGATATTTGATTTTGCTTTATTTGATAAAGGAATATTTGAAGTTTATATTTGTATGAAAAGATATTTGGTTTAATTGTAATTTAAGTTTATTTTAATAATATTGGATTTATGAAATGAATATTTCAAAACTACATAATAATGAAATTAGATTTGAGATATGAATATATGAAATTATAAAGTTTAGTTTTGAAATGCGGGATATTAAAGTTTGGAAACATATTAAAATTGGATAGCTTATTTTGTAGATCAAATCTATATTTGAAATTTATAAGATTTGAAATGTTTTGTTAGAAAACTGAATTGAATTGAAATTGATGGTTTGATTTGAATTAAATTGGAAATTTGAAATTTTGAATTAAATTGGAAATAAATTTGTAAAATGTAAAGAATTAAATGAATGTTTCATGATTTCAAATGTATGATTTCAAAATGTTATGATTTCCAAAGTGTAATGATTTTAAGTATTTTGGTTTCGAAAGAGTTATAACTTTGAAAGTATTATGATTTTTGGAAGTGAATATAGGTTTGAGATGGAAATGATAAAGTATAAACTATTTTGATTTGAATATAGTTTTGAAATAAAAATGATTTTGGTTTCGAAGTATAAACTATTTTGATTGAATAAATAGTTTTGAAATAAAAATGGTTTTGGTTTCGAGGCGTAAACTATTTTGAAAGGAATATAGTTTTGAAATGAAATGATTTGATCCTTTTGAAATATAAACTATTTTGAAATGACCACGGCGTTATAATAACGTTTGGTTGTTAAAGAGACCGGGATCGGAAGTTGTCATACTCTCTGCCAACTCCGAAAACCACTTTAACAACCGTGTACGCGGTGGAGATTCCAGAATGAAGTAGGATGGTGGCGACGTTCTTGAGGTATATTACGTGGACCCAACTCCCGTGAGTTGGCATAAGGTGGCTAAAACAGGAGCGATCTCGGGCCAAAGGAGGTAGCACCTCTGGTCGGACACATTCCTTCCATACTATACTCTTACTGGTGATTGATTAGATGGCCATCCTCCGATTTTGATTGGGAGTGTGTTCCGAGGTGGGCGTATGTGGCTGCTGCGTTACCACCAGCTCGTGTGCGTAATTGATATATCTACCCTGGCATTGCCTTGTGTGCCGTGTCACCTACCATACCGAGCCTTTACTACGAGTTTGTTTTTCTCCCGTAGCCCGTGTGGTATCCTCTGACAGTCACCCAGAGTGGACATGGCATGATATTGGATGGACTACTGGGACTATTATGTGTGAAGGGTGATATGGGTAGCCCGGAACGCTGTTTAAAAGTATGTTTATTTTACTGTACACGTTATTATAGTAGCGCAATATTACTACATAGTAAATAGTTTAACGGATCCTTAAAGGATGGACGATCCCAAGCATCCTTTAAGTTACTGATGCATTTTTGTTACTGTTCACTTGAGTTTATTTACAGTTCATAAGTATTTATGTCCTGACTCGAGTGTTTTGTATTTTGCTTTACGCTCGAGTCAGATTGAGTGAGTTAGCATTCAAGATTCACCTTCGGAGTTGGAGCTTTCCTTGAAGATCCAGCCATCTATTTTGCTTTCTGCATCCAGTGATTTCAGTGATGTATTCTGATTTGTACCTGATGTATCTTGTTACTTTTTATTGTATCATGTTTAACTCCGATGTATCTTATTTATATATAGTAGCTTCATGAACTACTATTTCTTTTAAATTCCGCTGCATTATTAAATACTCTGTATCTGTGATCTGTGATTATGTATTTACTGTATATTCTAAGATTTGCCAAATTTTATTTACAACGCGGTACTTTGAGAAATTCAAGTCCAACATGTGCGGATGCGAATGGTTGAAAATATCGGGTCGTTACAGTTGGTATCAGAGCTTTGGTAGCTCTAGGCAAAACTCGGCATATAGAGTAGATGTATTTACGGAATCACTTTCATTCGAGTTGAATCTCTTTCTTTTGACTCGATTCCTTGGAATTTTGGAATGTTCCCCGCGGTTCCAAAATCCATTCTTATTCCCCACTATTCATCTTCATTTGATTTTGGAGTATCCCATAACTCCACTTCGAATGATCTTTATAGTGAATTGGCGGTCTCACCAGTGTTCTAATTTTCTTGTAAAAGGGGTGAAACTCCTTTACAATTAGCATCGATTCACCAGTGATTTATATTTATCCTCGGTTTAGATGCCAGTATCTCCTATTATCCCAAACTTTATCTCTTGAGGTCGAATGTAGATTTACCCAGAAAATCCACATCGATCTTATTCTTTAAGTCACGGTTGACCCAGTTAAGGTTGCCCGCGGTTTATTTCAGCTTATCCACCTCCCTACTCTGTATTTTATCATCCCGTCTTTTGTTTCCAATCTATTCTTCCAAACATTTTGAATTGTACTTATAAATCTATATTTTGTTTTATATATTGTGTTGTTTGAGTTGTTGATGTTGGATTGGGTTTCTGATCGATTCGTCTGATCAACGCTATCGATAAGATTTCCAAAACACTTTGACAGAACAAACTGACACAATATTATTTTAAAAATTTGGGAAATGAAATAAATTTTGATATATAAGTAAATTTATGGAACTTAATAAACTGATTTAAATTGATAATTTGAAATGATAATACTTGATTTATCATTTATTGTTCTACAAATGAATTTATAAATAGTTGTTTATAAATTGATTTGGGAACTGGCATTAATTTAAATCAAGAATTTGAGAATTTAATTTCCGATGGATTTCAAACCTTATGTTTAAATTTTTAAAAGGATATACTAGTTAAAATATTTTCAAGTAGAAATTTGTTTCCAAAGAATTTTAAAGTTTAAAATTAGTGCTCTTCTCTTGGTCCCTGAAAAATAACTTCGGCGATGACTGCAGCATCATCGACATTCATTTTCGAGTTTCGAAGTGAAGAGACAGTTCTATAGTCTTACTACAGCTTTGTTTTGGGAATTTAATTGATTTGAATTTCTAAAATATGACTTGATTTTAATATATATAGATATATGATTGAAATTTGATTTGACATATTATGTATATATTATTAGTTATCTCTAAATGGTTTGAACGGAATCGGAAATTTAATTCTTAAATTCTATCTTAAAGAATAATTTCAATTATGAAAGAAAAAAATTATTTAAAAATTTGGATAAATGATTCAAACTTGAGATAATTGAATTTGAAAGTTTTATTTGTATAACACATAATTGCATTTCAATATAACTTACCTTAATTTTTTTAAAAGTTAACAATGTAATTAGATAATATACAATATAAAAGGATTTTATAAATAAAATTTGAGTGGTTATAATAAATGTTATACACTTAAATTTTGGTTACAAAAGATTAACAAAGGTAAATAAAGAAAAAGAAAATTTAAAGAGTTTTTATTTAAATAACTTAATAATGAAATTTGATTTAATATGGAACCTTAAGTCTAACCCAGAAATTTTAATAAAAGTTATTTCCTGAAATGAATATGTTTGTATACTAAACAATGTATCTTTGAATAGAAAATAAAATATATTTGAATGGGATATTTTGTAATAAGGTTTATTTAACTTGAAATCATAGTTTAATTGATGTATAAATGAATAAAGGTGTAAAGAAATTTGATTGCTGTATTTGCTATGATATATATTTTATAAATAAAATATTTTATTTATAAAATAGATATGTCTTGTAAAATGAATAATTTTGATTTAAATAGTTAAGACGTATTTTTAATATCACTAAAATTTGATTATTGAGAATTTGGTTTTCAAATGGAAATTTAAAGTGTAACTTATTGAAGAAATATCCTATTTATGAAATGAGTATTTTAAATAAAGTGTTAGGTTATTTGTTAAATTAAGAAATAGGTAAAATAATGAACTTTTGACTTAATAAATGAAGTATAGTTTAATTTGGATATTCCATTCATAAAAGTTGTTTTAATAAATATAAGTAAATGATATCCAAATGAATATTTCTAAAATTGAACTTATTTGAAATACTAATATGTCTACTGTAACATATTATAAGTGCTGCTAATCTAAAATAAAATGTTTTGGAAATTTTATAATTGAACTTAGAAATGTTACAACTTTGAAATGAGTATTATTTGACATTGAATTTAAATGGTTTAAAGGAAGATTATTTTAAAGGTGTTATGATTTCAAAGTATTATGATTTCAAAGCATGATGATTTCAAATTTATTATCTTATTTTGTTTTTCAAACTATCTTTTAGTTGTCCTTATTTTCCTTATCTTTCTATAGAATGGGGATGCTATTGCTTATACCAGTCTGTTTAGAAATCTTTCTATAATCTTTGAAAATCTTTGGTACTCATCTGGATCTGAACACTGCTTACCATCCACAGACTATCAGTCAAACGGGAAGGGTGAATCAGATTTTAGAGGATCTTTTTATGCTTGTATTTTTTATTCTGGAGGATCTTGGAAGATCATCTCCACCTTGTTAAACTTACCTATAACAATAGTTATCAGGTATGATTCAAATATGCTTGTCATCTTATCTAAATCTTGCCTCATTCTATATTTTTTTTCTATGCTTTCCCGTATCTCGTTCCTTTTCGGGGACGAAAACTTTTGAGTGGGGGAGAGTGTAACAACCCTGTATTTTGCAATTATTTTAATTGTATATTTTAATTATTTTAATTTAAATTTTGATATAAAAAAACTTATTTTACTTATTGAAATGATTAAATTTTATTATTTAAATATAAATCTTGATTTTTATATGAATTATAATTCCAAAACTTGTGTAAGTTGAATATTTCTAGAAAAAGTGAATTTTTGGTCAAATAGTCAAACTTTGACTTTTAACTTAAAATTTAAAAGTTTGAAATTTTAAATTTTATCTTTTATTATGAAAATAGATTTAATAACTTGAACACTGCTTTTTGTTTCATGGAAAACGGAGTTAAACTGCAAAAGATATGTACATTTCAATTTTGAGTATAAATTGTTTATTTTGCAATTTTGTTATTTTAAATTGTATAAATTTTATTTTTTTCTCTGTCATATTTTATTTTAATATGTTTTAATATGTTATATTATGTATATTTTGACTTTTAATATTTTTAAAATGATAATAGAATTTTTCTAAAATTTACTATGATGATTTCCTATTTTTAAAAGGCTGTTTTCCTTTTTCTGCTATTTTCTTCATCTAAACTATATTTAAATTAAAATTTATTTATTTACTTTTGTGATTTCCTTTTTATTTTGTGTTCTTATATTTATTTATAAATACTTTTAAGTACATAAAAATTTTCCCAAGTTCATTGCACTTATTTTTCATATTTTCAAGACTAGTTGCAAATTTTGCTGTTTTATTTAATTAAACTATATATAATTAATAATTTATTTATTTATTTTTGTATGTTTACTAAATTTTCATATTTTATCTGATTTTATATATATATTTTAGTTATATAAGGTTTAAAAAGAAAATAATGGAAATTTGAAGATTTTGTGTCTTTTTAGTTGCTCAAGGCTCTTTGTTTTCCCACCTCTTTGTTTTCCAACCTTTTCATTTCTAGCCTTAGCCGACCATATCTTTTTGCTATTGCCGTGACTCCCTCTCATATTCACGTGAAAAATGTTTCTCAACTCCTTCTAAAAACTCACAGCATGATAAGAGAGAGAAAAAATTGCAAATGGCTTCCTTTATCTCTTCTCTTCTTCACAATTTCAATGATTTTGCTTCCTCCTTTGCAAAGCTTTGCTTGGCCCCACTCTCCACCATCATCACCGACCATCACCTCCTCCATCTCCAGCTGCAACATCAGCCTCTCCTCTGTCCATGTCAGGCCGTGGCATCCCAAAGATGAAAACAACACAAAAACTCCTTGAAACTATGCTAGCCTAGCTACAAAACATCACCTACCTCTTCCTATACACTTTGGCCACCCCTAGAACCACCACCACCAGCCACTACCTGACCTTTGGCCGCTGCTACACCATCTCCAGATCTGACCTGAAGAAAGGCCGTGAGCCCTAGGCCAAAACCCCACCATCCAAACTTGTAGAACCATGAACAAACCATCCATTCACCAAATCCCTTCATGTTGCTTGCCTTATCAGCTCACAACCACCACATATGGCCTTGGCCGCCTCCTATTTCTCCACCACCACCATGATACCACCTCTGACCTTCCACCTCTCCACTGTCCAGACCTGTACTTGCCTTTGGCCGAGCCCCACTTGCTTTTGGTCGAGCCAAAAATGCACCAAAACCCTACCTATTGTTGCCTTGACTTAGTATGCTTCATGTTGTAACTCCTCCATCTTCATCCACTTGTTGCCATGTGTTTTGATGCTAAACCCAAGTCATGTTGACACCTAGGCTGAGCCTAGTATGATGAGAACAAGCCCAATTGATCATGTGACAAGCCATGTTGTCGTGGTCCGGCACTTTCGTGTTAAAGCTGGGTAATGTTCTTTGTTGATTTAAAGTTTCCATTTCGTTTAAATTCATATTTGTATTGCATGCATATGTTTATATGGTCTTGTTTATTTGTTGTATACAAGATCATTATCAAGGCTTTCCATTTCATTCAATTCAAATCGGGTTTGTCATGCTTTTGGAATCGCTCTTGTGTTTGTTGTTTTGGTCTCTAGCTTCGAAAATGTGAGTCTTTCTCACTCTGACATTTATACTTATGAAATAGTGAATTGATGACAAGTGTTTAGTAATATAAAATGTTTATGCAAGTTAATGATGATCATATGATATGCTATGCCATGTTGTTACCATGTTAAAACTGTTAATTATAACCTGACATCTGATATATGACATTATATTGTGACATTGACATTGTTTATATTGTTTATGCATATATTCACACTGCAAGTTCCCTGCTAGAATAGAATCATTATGGGTTGAAATGATACATACCAAAACGGACTTTAGAATAGGAAAAAATCGTTATGGGCTGAAATGATAGGCCTGAGCGATTTTTATTGTATTTTATTTGGCTTGGGATTGCGGGTTTGAAATGATAAAACCCGGTTTTCTTTGTAAATTACGGATTGAAATGATATATATCCGTATCACTTGACCTAGGTTAGAAAATTATATACAGACTCCGTGGTATATTTTTAAATGATTTTTTTAAATATGTATTTTCAAAGGTATGAAATTTTGATTTAAAAAATATATATATATTATGGTTTGAAGAAAGTTAAATATTAAATCTTGAAATTGTGAATTTAAGTGAATTCAAGTATGTAAATTTGGAGTAAATGTGACGTTTGACTTTAAATTTTATTTTAAGATGTAAATAAATAATGGAAATTAAATTTAAAGTTTTGAAATGATATTTGAAGTAAAATTTTAAGTTTATTAAATTTATAAATTAATAAACAGTGAATTTTGACTTAATAAATGAATGGAGTTTGCAAAATTGAATATTTGATCTTAAAATTTTATTGTGTTAAATCATATGTTAAAATGATTTTAAATGTGAAATTTTGAAGTCTAGAAATATGATTTTTAAGTTGTAATAATAAAAATTTGGATTTTTATTATTATTTTTGAAAAGCTAAAATGAAATCTGGAATTTTATAGCATTTTCAAAATGCTTTAGTCTTTTGACAGCATTTTAATGCTATTGTTTTGAATCTAACAATGTTTGAAATAACCAAATATCTATTACGACATTTTATAAATGTCGCTATTCTTGAAATAAACCATTTTGGAAAATATAAGCTACGTTAGCACTTTATAAATGCCGTCGTTGCTATAATTTGACAATGTTTTGAAATGTTATAGATTTTGACACTGTTTGGGCTATATTTTAAAGTGTTAAATAATTTAACTTTTGAAATGGATTATCTGTGAAATTTTAGAAGTTTTGAATATTTAAATTTGAATTTTTAAGGAATTTAAATTGAATTTGAATTTAAATAAAGTTTACTTAGTTATGTGTTAAACGGAATGAAATGTAATATAATAAATGAATTTTTGAATGGAATTTTGGAATGTATTTTTGGTAATGATGTTTGAAATAATAAATGAATGACATATTTGATTTTTAAATGATATTTAACTTTGAATATTTGGATTTGAATTCAAATAATGATTTGATTATGAAGTTTTGAAAGGATGCAATATTTTAATGATTTTGAAATGGTGTGGAAATGATTTGATCTTTATTTTAATAAAGAATGTGAATGTTGAATGATATTTGATTTTGCTTTATTTGATAAAGGAATATTTGAAGTTTATATTTGTATGAAAAGATATTTGGTTTAATTGTAATTTAAGTTTATTTTAATAATATTGGATTTATGAAATGAATATTTCAAAACTACATAATAATGAAATTAGATTTGAGATATGAATATGTGAAATTATAAAGTTTAGTTTTGAAATGCGGGATATTAAAGTTTGGAAACATATTAAAATTGGATAGCTTATTTTGTAGATCAAATCTATATTTGAAATTTATAAGATTTGAAATGTTTTGTTAGAAAACTGAATTGAATTGAAATTGATGGTTTGATTTGAATTAAATTGGAAATTTGAAATTTTGAATTAAATTGGAAATAAATTTGTAAAATGTAAAGAATTAAATGAATGTTTCATGATTTCAAATGTATGATTTCAAAATGTTATGATTTTCAAAGTGTAATGATTTTAAGTATTTTGGTTTCGAAAGAGTTATAACTTTGAAAGTATTATGATTTTTGGAAGTGAATATAGGTTTGAGATGGAAATGATAAAGTATAAACTATTTTGATTTGAATATAGTTTTGAAATAAAAATGATTTTGGTTTTGAAGTATAAACTATTTTGATTGAATAAATAGTTTTGAAATAAAAATGGTTTTGGTTTCGAGGCGTAAACTATTTTGAAAGGAATATAGTTTTGAAATGAAATGATTTGATCCTTTTGAAATATAAACTATTTTGAAATGACCACGGCGTTATAATAACGTTTGGTTGTTAAAGAGACCTGGATCGGAAGTTGTCATACTCTCTGCCAACTCCGAAAACCACTTTAACAACCGTGTACGCGGTGGAGATTCCAGAATGAAGTAGGATGGTGGCGACGTTCTTGAGGTATATTACGTGGACCCAACTCCCGTAGTTGGCATAAGGTGGCTAAAACAGGAGCGATCTCGGGCCAAAGGAGGTAGCACCTCTGGTCGGACACATTCCTTCCATACTATACTCTTACTGGTGATTGATTAGATGGCCATCCTCCGATTTTGATTGGGAGTGTGTTCCGAGGTGGGCGTATGTGGCTGCTGCGTTACCACCAGCCCGTGTGCGTAATTGGTATATCTACCCTGGCATTGCCTTGTGTGCCGTGTCACCTACCATACCGAGCCTTTACTACGAGTTTGTTTTTCTCCCGTAGCCCGTGTGGTATCCTTTGACAGTCACCCAGAGTGGAGATGGCATGATATTGGATGGACTACTGGGACTATTATGTGTGAAGGGTGATATGGGTAGCCCGGAACGCTATTTAAAAGTATGTTTATTTTACTGTACA
This sequence comes from Allium cepa, assembly GCA_030765085.1. Lineage (NCBI taxonomy): Eukaryota > Viridiplantae > Streptophyta > Magnoliopsida > Asparagales > Amaryllidaceae > Allium > Allium cepa. Next base: position 452,531,373 of record CM060931.1, read on the forward strand.
CGTTATTATAGTAGCGCAATATTACTACATAGTAAATTGTTTAACGGATCCTTAAAGGATGGACGATCCCAAGCATCCTTTAAGTTACTGATGCATTTTTGTTACTGTTCACTTGAGTTTATTTACAGTTCATAAGTATTTATGTCCTGACTCGAGTGTTTTGTATTTTGCTTTACGCTCGAGTCAGATTGAGTGAGTTAGCATTCAAGATTCACCTTCGGAGTTGGAGCTTTCCTTGAAGATCCAGCCATCTATTTTGCCTTCTGCATCCAGTGATTTCAGTGATGTATTCTGATTTGTACCTGATGTATCTTGTTACTTTTTATTGTATCATGTTTAACTCTGATGTATCTTATTTATATATAGTAGCTTCATGAACTACTATTTCCTTTAAATTCCGCTGCATTATTAAATACTCTGTGTCTGTGATCTGTGATTATGTATTTACTGTATATTCTGAGATTTGCCAAATTTTATTTACAACGCGGTATTTTGAGAAATTCAAGTCCAACATGTGAGGATGCGAATGGTTGAAAATATCGGGTCGTTACATATGTCCTATCCACAGCTTGGCTTTGCATCCACCTGTTCGCATCGGTTTTGACTGCTTCCTTCGCATCGATCGATACGAATATGATTGACACGAACACTGCGCCTAAATCCTTCGTATCCACTCAGTACGACTATCCTGCGCACGTCCTCTGGTCTTCTTCGAGCCGATGCACAAGGGGGTCCTTCCTATCGATCAATAATCGATCGATATGAAACACTCACCGAATCCTTCTACCACTGTTTCATCCTTCGTATCAATTCTTGCCTTTGTCGATACGAAATACACTGACATACTTCATCGTCCAGTCGACACGAACTTATCGATACGAAGTTTGCAGCTTGAATTCATCCTAATCGATGCGAAATGACCGAGTCGAACAAACCATCTCGCGTCCATCTATTCAATCGAAGCCCATATCCATTGAGTTGAAATCCATTTGGCCTTCCCACCTGATCGATACGAACATGCTGCTTGTTTCCATACTAAACCGATACGAATTGTATCGATACGAAATGTATCGATACAAAATTAGCCCCTTCCAATATTGATTAGCCCATATTTTGAGCATACGAACTTCGATTGACCTGAAATTTGAAACGTAGCCTCTCCTAGCCATGTTTATCATTTCTAATCGATTCTGTCTTGATCGGAGCTCGGTTAAATTTTAACGACATTGATTGCAGCCTTGTTTCCAATCGATCTTCAATCCTGATATCCATTCTTTTTCGCCAATTCGTTGATATTCCAGCCTTGACCAAAGGGTGGGATAACATTTGCCCCTCAAAACATGCCTCGTGGTATGAAGGTGTGTTTTGAACAGTTCCGATTCCGATATCCAAAGTCCATATTCTGTCCATAGCCATACCATCCGACGCATAATCCGATCCACTACCAAGCCATCTTATCCGAGTGTCATACTCTTGACCGTTCTGAGTAGATGTCCGATTCCAAATCCAGTATCCAAAGCCTTAGCCAATTCCATATCCATCCGAACCCAATAACTTGGTTCTAATCCATCCTTATCCAATAACCAATAACCGAATCCAAGACCTCTCCAGATCAATATCCAAATTCGTAACCTCTCCAGCTTCTTGCCAAGCGCAATCCACACCTGACAACCGTGGTCCAGTGTCCCTGGACGTTGAATAATGCCATGGCTTAAGTCCTAAGCCGAATCCTGGTCACTCCGGACCCTTGTCGAGCGTAGTCCATACCCGACGACCTGAGACAGTAACCAATATCATAGGTCCTAAGTCTTAGGCCGAATCCTGGTCCCTTCGGACCCTTGTTGAGCATTGTCCATACTCAACGACCTGAATAAGTCAATTTTCCACGTCCGGACAAAGCGACTTACCCTTTTCCAGGTATAATCTATACTCGATGACCATTTACCAAAAATCCAGATAAAAATCCAATGAAAATCCAATACAAAATCCAAACCAAATCAGAAAATCAAAAATCTACATCCAAAATCAAAACCAACATCCAAACATGAGAACAATCATCCAAACAGAAGTCCAAACCAGAAAACAAACAGAATTAGGAGTTCAAACTAAACTCCAAAACCAAACCAGAAAAACAAGTATCCAATCCAAAAACAAAAAACAGATTTCAAAAACCATAGCATCACGGTTTATCATCATTCAGAGCATGCTTAGGGGCTATCTCCATCCCCGTACATGAGTAAATGACTTTTCCATCTTGCCCGTAGTTTGCTACTTATTTCATATCATCCTAGTCATTGATAACCAATCGACCATCATTCCTGGGCCTCGCACCATCATTGTTTGAGGCAGACGATGGTTGCCCCTGCTCCATCGCTGCATTTCGAGCCTCGACATATTGTCGCAACTGTCCATCCTTACATGCTCCTCAATTATATCCTTCGAGTGCCTGCAGCTATTGGTATCATGCCCGTCCAAATCGAGGAAGAGACAATGCCTTCCTAATGCCCTTTCGTGTTCGGAAGGTTCTCTCCTAGCCGTCCTTCGCCAGGGAAGGTGATTTTGGGTCTCCATGAAAATCCACTCTAATGTCCCATTCAATCCTGTGTATGTGGAGAATTTTGGCTCTCTCCGCCGCTTCCTAGCCTTTCCCGCTTCATCATCCAGCTTCCTTTTTCCTTTATCCTTATTCTTATCTGAACTTCCGTTGGATGGCCCTTCATCATCAGCCGCATTCACTTCCTTTGACTTCAAATCCGAACATGCATCTTTCTGCTGGAGGAATCTCTCTGCTTCGTGAAAGAATTCCCCAAGATCCATTGGTGGGTCCCGTATCAAAGACACTTTGAAATCTGAATTCTCTCTGACTCCTGACACTACCGCCATTAAAACCACCAATGGATCTAGCCGATCCACCGAAACCGAGTTAAGAAAGCTCCGACGATTCATTTGTCCTTTGCTTTACTGATGTTAGCATCATTACGTTCTTCGGCCTTTTAATATGAACCCTAAACTGCTTCAGAAACCTGTCTACGAATTCGGTCCATGTCCTAACAGATCCTTCTTCCAGCTGTCTGAACCACATAGCAGCTATGTCTGTCAAATACAGAGGGAAACATCGGGCCATAACTTCCTCCGATGCCCCCAGCACTTCCATGTGTCTTGTATATCTCATCAAGTGATCAGTTGGATCAGCCGTGCCATTATATAACTCCACCATAGGTAGCTTGAACTCTGGTGGGTTCCAAGCCAACCTGATTTCACGAGTAAACGGGCTCCTGTTCACTCCGTCCAGATCTTTTTTTATCCATCCCCCACGCATAGTTTGTCTGATAATCTCAGCCAATCCAGCATTGTCCACCAGGGGTTACCCCCTGAGTCATCGAGGGAATTCTGATACATATTCCTCGTCATGCGCTCCCACATTTCTGCCAGCATCTCGTCATGCGGTGCCAACTGGGATTCCTTCATAAACTGGTCCTTCTTGCCGGGTGGTGTGCCCCCGAGCCTGGGTCGATCCAGATTGGTTGTTGTGTGCTGATTAGGGGCTATGCCTTGTTGAGCTGCTCCATTCGATTGCATGTTTAGTCCTTCTGCTTTAGCCCCGTGGATCTAAACTCCTGAAGCTCCAACTATCCTTATTTGTCCAAACTGTCTGAGGAGGTTCTGCATCATTTCCTCCTGCCTTTTGAGAATCTCTTCATGCATAGCTCCCATCATCATCTCCATTTCATCTCGGGTGATGAAAGCTGAAGTCTGATTGGCCCCCGATGAAGCCTCCTGATTTCCTTCGTGTTGACTTCTCTCGGTCCTTTGTCTCCTACTTGATTACCTTGTCATAGCTCTTTAGATCTTAATCCTTAAGCCTTCAAATCTGAACTCCAACTCGGGTATAGCGGGTGCTAGTCATTCTTAGTGAAAGCACCAAAGAGTTTGCATCAAAATTGGTCATAAATCCCGAATATCGTGAAAGCACCAATGTATGAATATGGATCGATAATAAATGATCACCAACTATAGATTTAAGTTATGTAGAGAATAAAAATGAAGAGCAATCAACTTAAAACTGAAAGAAATTGACAGACACACAAGATTTATAGTGGTTCGGCTATGTTCGGCCTACGTCTACTCCAATAGTTAATCTTTTATTGACTTTCTTCGTTGATTACAGTTGATTACAGCGGATTACAATGAATAAATTCGAATACAACAGTAGCTAAATGCTGCAAAACTGTTTTCAGCAGAGTCTGGACGTCGGATATCCCCTTTCTGTAGGTTCTGAGGTGCTATTTATAGGCGTTCCATGCAAATATCTCGCTCAAACTTCAAGAGACTTCTTATGGCATGTGAGTGGACCCACACGATCGATCCCATAATGTTTCGGCTCGATCCGTGATCGATACAAACGTAATTTATATTGATCAAGATTTTGTCCAATGAAGTCGAAACTTGGCGTGAGCCTTCCTTAGCTCGTACGTAAGCTCCTGTGAAAATTTCATGGCATTTGGACTTGTAGATATCCAGATATGATCGATACGAATTGTAGCTTCCTCAATGTCATCTGGTTCGCATCGATCAATTCGTATCGATGTCCATTCGCGTCGATACTAAGCATGTGCGCATTGGTGACGTGGCCCTATCTTCGAGGCTCAATCCATTTTCTACGCCGCGTTGAACGTTTCCTCCTTCGATCCATGCATATTCTTCGTTCGTATCCAATCCACGGTTTGGCTTTGCATCCATCTGTTCGCATCGGTTTTGACTGCTTCCTTCTCATCAATCGATACGAATACGATCGACACGAACACTGCTCCTAAATCCTTCGTATCCACTCAGTACGGCTATACTGCACACGTCCTTCGGTCTTCTTCGAGCCGATGCACAAGGGGGTCCTTCCTATCGATCAATAATCGGTCGGTAGGAAACGCTCACCGAATCCTTCGACCACTATTTCATCCTTCTTGTTGATTCTTACCTTGATCGATATGAAATACAATGGCATACTTCATCGTTAAGTCGACATGAACTTATCGATACGAAGTTTGCAACTTGAATTCTTCCTAATCGATGCAAAATGACCGAGTCGAACAAACCATCCCGCGTCCATTTATTCAATCCAAGCCCATATCCATCGAGTCAAAATCCATTTGGCCTTCCCACCTGATCGATACGAACACGCTGTTTGTATCCGTACTGAACCGATAGGAATTGTATCGATACGAAATGTATCGATATGAAATTAGCCCCTTCCAATATTGATTCACCCATATTTCAAGCATACAAACTCCGATTGACCTGAAATTTGAAACGTAGCCTTCTATTATCCCTATTCATCATTCCCAATCGATTCCGTCTTGATCGGAGCTCGGTCCAATTTTAACTACATCGATCGCAGCCTTGTTTCCAATTAATCTCCAATCCTGATATCCATTCTCTCTCGCCAATTCGTTGATATTCCAACCTTGACCAAAGGGTGGGATAACAATAGATTTAGTCTTCTTTTGTTTCTTCTAGCTCGCGTTTTCTTATCCTCCTCTTATTTGTCTTTTTACACTTCCACCATTAAAGAGTTTCTCTAGCGTTTTATTTTTGTTTGAGTAGAATGAAATGAATGAAAAAAAATGAATAATGTATATTTTCCCACATTAAGTTGGGTCTAGGCCCTCATACCCGCTTTTATTAGTTCATTCCCCTCTACCCACTTTATTTTACCCTTTTTTCCCTTTAATTAACATATTTAATTAATTGTAAAATTCAGGGTTATTACATATTACTGGTGGTGATAAGTGTCCACCCCTTTTACATTTTTGATATTTTTAAAGTGTTGTGACCTTGGAAGTCTTCAATTTTTTCGACCTTTTCAACCCTGATATATCCGTTGGCCCATTCATAGAATGTGCTCATGCTTCTTCTTGGGATTATAGTGTTTTTTATTCAACATGGTGTACCCTTCCTAATCTTAGAATGAGCACCATGAGCATAGTCTATTCGCTGGTTACCCGTATTCTTGTACCTTTGTACCATCTAACTCAAACTGGTTAATGATATTATGTAGTGTTTCATTCTGATTTTGCTAGACATAGGAGAGTGTACTAGGATATAGTGATGCTTCCTTTCCAACCTAGTGCCACTGAACAAAATATAAGGACAATTGAGACCATGAGTAAATTTCTCCATATTTGTATCTCCAAAACTACCTAGCTGTTGCTTCAGTCAGGTACACAGGAAAGAGCTTACACTTGACTATCCTCTCGATTTTAAGAATGTCCTTGTAGTATTTTAAGGGTATTGAGATGGTCGTTTAAGTTTGTAAAGCCATCATACTTATATATTACAGGGGATTTAAAGTTGTCGGGGAAGTCTGACTTGACAATTTCTTCAATAATGGTGATGTGAACTGCTTTCTTTTGGGTCTGCCTCATGCTGGTTGGCAAATTTTTACAAACTACTCATTCTTAGCTTTCAACGGCTTTATTTCATCATATTTTCTCGTAGCTTTGGATGATCCTTCCTTTGAAGCTGAACTAACTTATTCCCCTTATACAATAGCTTGCTCCCTATATTTTTAAGTAGTTTGGGGTTATTGGATTTTATGATCAGGTTGTTTGGGCTTACCTCCATAGTTTTTGTTCACAATCCTAAAGATGGATACACCATTCTCATTACTATGATTGTCATTAAGTTTATCATCCATCTCTTTGGCATGCTTGGCGGGTGATATTTGGCAATAGATTGTTAATCTATTTTGAGAGCGGGAATGAATTTGACATTAGGCTTGGACCAACGATTTTTCTAGCCCAACCATTCTTTGGTTATGTGGGGGTGAATCAGTTTAGGGCTTCAAGGATTGGGTTTTCATTAGTGGTGGGTTTAGTGGTAGACCCATGATTTTTTTAGAGCATGGATCAGTTTTAGGTTTTGCTTTGATGGCTTAATGTGCCACAACAATAAGAGGAGTGAGATAGTTTGCAAGGTTTTGGGGAGTTTGTGGATTTTATTTAGACGGTATTATGGTTCAGTCCGTGGATGGGATGTTTGGAATGGATATTTTACTCGGAGGCTAGCACTCCTTTTAGTGCCAAAATGTTGGTGATATTTTCTATGTTACAACACCATTTTGAAGTAATTGTATAGTGGGGTTCTTATATAATTAAGAAGGAGCAGATCATAATATGTTAAAATACCTAAACAGATTTTCTTTTTTCAAAGATTTAACATAGAAATAAGTAAACTACATAAAATAAAGACATGGAAATTTATGTGGTTCGGATATTATGGAAACCTCATCCATAAGTCAAATTTATCCTTCTCATTATGCTTTTGAAGTTCAAGAATAGAATCTTATAATGATTCTAACATTATTTTTGATGTTTTTATGGTAATACAAATTCTTTTGACAAAATCTTTTTCGACCCACCTTTTTACTACATTATTCTTTTCTCTGTTTTTTGAAATGGTACTTAGATATAACATGTCACTGGAACAACAAACCACAAATTATGTGTCGATAAATGTTCGAATCACGCTACACAAGTTTTGAACTTGCGACCTTTCGCACCAAAGTCGAATCACTTAATCACGGGAACAATGGTGTTTGTCATTCTTTCCTTTTGTAGGTGAAAAATATAATAAGGTTTGATGACACGATTCTCGTGTTTAGTTGTCATTCTCAAATATTGCCACGTGTCTTCCATCGGGTCGTTCTCAGATTACGTGTCATATATTGCTGGAATTATGGCAGGATAATTTGGTTTAGGCGGGATAATCACTTTGGTTTAAATGGGATAATATTTGATTCACTACAATCGGCGCAACATCATTGGAAGATCGCAACCTTTCCTAAGATCCATATTATGTGTTAATAGGTCTTGTTCAGCTCAAATTTTGGATTGGTAACCCTTGGTGCAGTTTTTTCTTTGGCCTAATGGCTTGTCGTTGGGTCATGTTGCACGATTCCCTCTTGTATTGCGTTAGTGGTTGTGTCATGGCCATTTATTAATGGTCCTTTAGGGTGTGTTATCGTTGTGCGGTACGACCATGGCTTCTATGTATTTGTGTGGTGCTTCTTGATGTATAATAACGCAGTATAAGATTCGACATATCATGTGCGTTGTATTTGGAACGTGAATAATTTCTAGTTAATGTGGCTTAAGGATATATCATACTTGTAATGTGACGACCTTAAACAATGAAAATGTCTCATGCCCTTTAGTTTATGCTACCTTTATTGTGAAGTTATCTAAGTTATGATTTTTCTTTGCATTGTCTACTTGTAAAATATTATGGTGAAAAAAAGGGTCTAACATGGTAGACTCCAAACATCTAACTCAAAATCGGTAATCTTAAAGCATATTAATGTTTCAACTAAAAACACTCCTGAATGGCACACCGAGCTCAATAGAAGAGGTCGTCGGTTCTAATTCGTTCAGCTCCTAAAGTTGACATTTTGGTCGTTTTCAAAAATCTACTTTAATTCCAAATAAATTATTTAGAATTATTATGGCTTAATTTTCGGGCTGTTACGCCCTAGCCACCACACCTCCGATCTTTGAACAATTATTGTCATCACCACAAACTGTCTGCGCCACCATGCCTACCAGAAACAACTTTAGCTCATCGCATCGAACTCAGACAACCCCACCATTCTCCGTCAGGTCATCCCTCCTATTTGAGATGGTCGTCGCTGAACCCAAACCGACCATGTATTTTGCCAATTTCGCCTAATCTCGGCTTTTCCAAATTGAACAGCCACGCCGATCCTACCCTACCAACGGCAACATCTTTTGTCAAACCATAATTCCAACAACTACCTTTTTTCTAACGAAATCCCGGCTAAACGATACACCATCAGAGAAAGAGAACTATACATATTTGTTCATTTTGGCAAGATTTTTAATTTGATATATAATTTGTAGGTATTAAAGATCGAAATTCTCTTGATGCAATTTGAGATTACCAAGGTTTAATTGTCATTAGGGATGAATTAGAGATTAGGGATGAATTAGAGGGGATTTGAGGAGAAAATCTAACTTTCAGCATGAAGGTTTCTAGGTTTAGGTTAACTACATATTTACAGCGGATCATTGAGATTTTTGGTCTAAAACGGTCTTAAGTCCAAAAATGCTCAATTTCATCGACTTATCGAAACCTTAATATATTATGTATCAAAATTCAACTTTTCACCCAATGGCATAGTCAAACACCCAAAAAGATAATTCTACTCAAAATTCTTTCTAGCTATTGACCTAATTGAAGGTCGTTCATTTCTTCTCGTTATGAAAATGTCAAGTTTTGATTTTTCTTTTAACAAAATGCTCTACCAATCCAACTTCTTTATTTTGACAGTCCATTCCTAAAAGCAATAGTGGTAAAAAGTTAAAATTAGTCCAACAATCAATAGATATATCGCTTATTGAACCAAATTAGCAAACAAGATACAAAGAAGGTGAAAATAAATAAATAAAACAGTTTATACAAATTCTTAGACCGAATATTTATTGCTAATCCAACGTAATTGGCAAACAAGATACAAAGGAGGTGAAAAAAACACTCTTTGTACGAATTCTCAGGCCGAACATGTATTGCTAGCTACTTATTTCAGATTTTGTGACAACATGTTCCAAGTACTTCAGTGATCTCTGATAACTTAAAAACCCCATAAACCAAAATTCGAAATCATCCACCGTAACAATTTGTATATACTTCTGCTTTTCATTTTTCACATTAGTACTCGGGCAAACTCCGCTTATCTTGTTCAGGGGAATGGAAACCTTGTATGGAACTCGGATGATATCTCCATTAGCAGCAGATAATGTTAGCGATCTATCACTTCTAAATGCAATCTTTTCACTCGAAATGAAGAGTAGTCCTGCTATAGGTCCTGTTGTTGTCGACAAATAACACTGCGAAGCTTTCACAAGCTTCTCATTTTTCGAAACCGTGAAGTATCTCTTGAAAACTTTCTCAATTCCTCCTGCCTTTACAATTCTTGCCCCTAAGCTCAACTTTCCCTTCACTGTTTCGGTCACTTTTGGTGCCAAGGTAACTGCAAATTTCATTTATCATTGCTGTTAACTTCTATTTCTACATTTTTATTTATTTGTATTTGAATGAATTTGATGTTCTGGAATAACTTACCATGGTCTTTCAATACTACGGTACTTTTGCTGATTTTGCTCATCCAGCTGATAATTGAATCTTTACTCTCTTCTTTTCTTGAATGATCATAGTTTACTAGCTGATCAGAAACAGCGATCTGATTACGGTTAAGCATGTTTCTTTTAATTTGCTGAATTTTTTGTGGGGATTGTATTACTTGAAGAATGTGTTTGTTGAATAGGATGTTACTGCAAGTTTATATAAGGTTGTAGAGCTTAAAAGTTGGTGGCTCTATTCAAAGTGGTAATGGAAGTGTGAATCATCAGAACATGATTTCGAGTCATCATCAATTTATCAAAGATATGAAAACATGATATCTTCCAATGTTAAAAGAATGATAAAAGGTTCTTTATTTGAAATGTCATATAAACAAATCTACTTTCTTTCAGGTGCTAACATTTCACATGTTATGGATTTTAAAATCCTAAAAAGAACCTGCTACTTTTGAAATTGATCATGTCTGTAAACTAACTCACATGAATGATGAAACATCAAAATTCTTACTCCTTAAGAAACAAACCTTTTTTTAAGTCATTCAATTTTAAATTATATGGTCCTTCAGATGACCAATGTTTTTACATATTTTTTCTTCTTTTCATGTGACCTGTCTCCAAAAATACTGAAGGAAAATGAAACCAAAAAAAATAAATAAAAAAAATAAAAAAAATAAAGTAGAATCTTTTTAAAACTATGAGACAATATCAACTACTTAAAGAAGTTTACGGTGACCATTTAACATTTGGTGGTAGTGATCCCACAAAGAACATTTAGCATTTGGTATATGTCTATGTATCTGTAGTGACTTTACACAGCTAAACTCATAACACATACCTGTCAGGCTTTAATTTAAATAAAATCAGACAATATGATGTGTTATATATGTTATTAAGTCTATAACAAGCCGATGTGCAAATTTGCCAAATACAAGTAGTTTCCACATTTTCCATTTTACTTTTTACGATAAATATATCTACCATTATACAACAGTACAGCCTACAGAGTCAGCATTTACATAAAGAATGGGTTAGTGACATGTAAAGAGATTACTTTTGAACAGGGTACTAAACAAAACGAACAGTATTTAATATCACTAATCAAAGATGACAAATAAGCCAACTTTTGTTTACTGAAATAGAAAGTGACTTGTCATGCGCAAAAGCATGCATAAGCTTTGGAAACAAAGCAGTAAGTGATTATGATAAGTTATTAAAGTTCGGATGCTGTGTGGGATACATCAAGAAATGCTAATGTATGTGGAAGTTACAGTGACAATTATACATAGTATTATAATGCTTACGCAAAGTATGAGCTTTTTGTTTGGCTCAAGAGATGAAGGATATTATTAATAATAAGATTCGAAAACTAGGTTTCGGTCATTTGAAATTTTATTGGTTTCGGTCAATTTCGGATATTTCGAAAGTTTCGGTTTTTGTTTCGGTTTCGATCGTGAAAAAAGATTATCGTAATTTTAATGGAAAAAATAATTATAAAAGTTGCAAATCCATTTAAAAATTAGTCTACAAAAAGATGCAAGCCACGACAATAATTAAGTGTAGAAGTAGAATCATAATTGCATAATTACTTCAATTGGAAATGCATTTGGAAAAGAAGTAGCCTGCAATTTCGATTTTAATTAATGTCTGGCCCATTTAATAATCATCCAGGCCATATATTTCTTAACCCTAGTTTTACTTCTACCCATTCCTACGAAACAAAGAAAGAAGTAAAAAATCGATGCCAGGTCTAAAAGTGGAAAAAAAACGAAAAGAAAAAATAAATCAACCTGCGATGTACGAATTTGATCGATGCTTGCTCGATTTTCGTCGAAACTCCTCTACGCGATTTTGGTTGAAACTTAGATGCTCGAATTTGCTCAATTTCACCTCGGCGATGCTCGAATTTCTAATCAGCATTCGAATTTGGAAGCGATTTGCTGAACGTGGATGTGGTAAGTTGTATTTTTTGGTGTCGCTTGTCTCCTCTTTCGCTTACTGCAGCGATTGCATTTTTTTATTTTTTTTACACAGGTCGGGATTTTGATCTAGTCCCGTCCCGTCTTTGGCCGGAACCGATCCGAGATGGTCAGAATCTCGTGATTCCGGCCGGAACCTTACACCATGATTAATAATTTTGAACTTCCCTACTTATCTTTACTTAACCATTGATTTAATTGGTCTAATATATGAATTACGGATTTCCAAATTAATTTTGGAACAATTTGAATAAGCTGGAAAATAATGTACTTTTAGTTCAAATTCAATGTAATATTTATGATCTATTGTGCCAAACCTGGGTATAATGTCACATAATCTGTATTGTTCACAACCGTGCACACATCAACCCAACATATATACTTGTTTACAACATGCACGCACATGCATAAGGCTCATGTACGCCTCATGTATGCTCTCTTATAGCATATCCAAAAACAAAAAGCTATATACATTTGGTAACAGGATTTGGCTTAATTGGTTGATGACGCCAACTATAAGATCAATGATTACGAGTCCGATTATGAAACTGATACATTGAAACTAAAACCATATTTTAAATAATAAAAACTCAATATATGCATATTGTCATTCTGCGTTGAGTAATTCAGCATGTCATACATTTTCAAAAGGGGCATTTCACTAGAAGGATAAACTTTGCAGTCCAATTAGTTTATAGGACACACATCCATAGAAATTAATTTCAAAACCAAAATCAGCAAAATAATTACTTTTAAGGACAAAGTCAGCAGTCAAATTACTTTCAAGTACATAATTTCATAGGGTTTTAGGCCTTAGAAACTAATTATTTTGCATTTTGTCCTTAAAATTAAGTATTTCAGCCGTGTGTCCTAAAAAACTAATTGCAATTGCTAAAGAGGCCCTTGTGGCTAATTTTCACTTTTTTTTTTCTTTTCAAAAAGTCATATTATCTTTTGACATGATTCTAAATTAGGAGTGTAAGGGTGAAGGAAGCAAAGGTATATGGTCGGTCGACTGTGGGTTTTATCTGAGAGAATTCACCATTCTCGGAAGCAAAGCTTGATTTGTAAGGTAGGATTTAGCGCATAGCTTAAAAAAAAAAAAAAAAAAAAAAAAAGAAGAAGAAGAAGAAGAAGAAGAAGACCTTCTGCCAGGGCATACAATTTACCAATCTCGGTTGACCATGTCATCACTGCCATTTGAATAAACAGGTGGGTGATTGGAGTTATGTTAAATTGTTCACCAAGATACAGGGAAGTTCACAAATTTAATCTCCTTGAACTACTGCATTTGCGCCAACGAAGATGATCCTTGACCATCTACTGAATTTACAGTGATAAAAGCTATCGAATTTGTGCTGTGTAATATTACAAATTGGTCGGCCAACGGTACGGGTTTCGACCCGAGCCCGATTCGAGCTCGCTTTATTAAATGTGGTTAAAGGTTTTGCCTTAATTATCCAGACCCGACCCGGTTGCCATTAGAGTTGTGTACAATTTTATCAAAACCCGGTTTGGTTAGAACCCGATTCAATTATTAGTTTTCCATCATCTCTAAACATCAATGTGTATGTTATTTGTTTATCATTTTATTTGTTTCATGTAATTATTTTTGCATACGTTTGTTGTGAACTTGACTACATCAATTTGTACGTCAACGTGGTTTGTGTATAAATTTTACAAAACTTGCAAGTTTAAAATATAATTTAGCATAAATGTTATGAATTGAGTATACTGGTATTACTCGACGGGCTTAGAAAGTCCGATGGGTCGGGCTTGGGTATTGATTTTGAAATATCTTGTGAGTTTAAGCAGAGTTCGGGTTTTGATTATTGTAATCGGACTCGGGTCCGGATATTAAGATAGCCGGACCGAACCCGGCCTGTTGAAAGTCCTAACTACAAAACCAATATATTATTTGTTTCTGTATTTTAAAGTACAAAATTTAGAACTTTTCTGGGTGAATTTGATATAGAAGGTAGGCCTTTACCGAGAGAGAAGAGATACATCTACCAGCGAAGAGTCACAATCATTTCTTCGAAATTTGAACAGGAAGAGCCACAAACATTTCTTGGGAAAGAAGAACACCTTTGATGTATTCTATACGAGTTTCAATATTCATGCCCCTTTGAATGAACGCTTCTATTCATCGAAAAAATATGATTGTTTCATAGGAGTCGAATTTGAGTTGTTATATTCATCGAAATATTTACTTGAACCAAACACAATCCTGACTCGGCCGATCGGATGGTGGCAATGCACACACATGCAGGTTAACATGCATGACTCCTCTACTCACTATGAGATAACTAAAATATTTGAAATCCAAAAGGATCTAACATTTCTCTTGTTAATGCTATATTTAAGCAGAATGCCTATCATGTTAGGTCTCATGACACAACACTGACCTTATTTTCATACAGTGAAAGGGTCATATCATACTGCTTTAAATATACAAAACTACGTAACAAAGTAATATCTTCTTGTGTAATGAATTTAGTCTCAAACTTTTGTGCGCGCCTAAGTAATACCTTCAATGAGAATAATAATCAATAATATAATCCCAACAATCCATGGCTCCCTCTTATAGTTGTTGAGAAGCTAACCTCCTCTTCTGCATATCATATGGTGGATCGGATGCATCGACAAGCTGGATTAAATGGGAAAATTTAAAAAATTCCTTTTAAATTCATTATGCACTAGATACTTTATAGTGTTATCTTGAATAATGTTTTATCATTAAACCATATATAATATTTTATAGGATGAATTTGATTTGAATTTAAGTTCTATATATTTATATTACCATTATAATTAATATTAATTTGATTTACAATGATTTTATTTATTCATAATAATATTTAACAAAATAATTTGATTGAAAATTTGACTTATAAAGTAATGCTACTGAAGAAGATGGCGGAGTCCATAACGTGTTTCATATGTCACATATCTGAAAATGTGTACATGATCCAATGACTGTAATTGACCTAGTCAGCTGGAGGAGATAGAGTTAGATTCTAAGCCAAGTTCATCTCATGGTCCAATCAATATTATGGAACATGGGGTGAAACAACTTAGAAATAAGGTGGTGAAATTAGTTATAATGCAATGGGGAAATGACCGGCAGAGAGTACATGGAAGCCTGAAGTGAAGATGAAAGTTACTCATCCGCAACTCTTTTCGAGTACATTTACCGATTTGATTTGATTTGGTTTCCTTAGTTAAATTATTTTAGTATTAGGATTTGGATTTTATGGATGAATCGGTTGTTATATTTTATATATGTTGATACTAAATTTGCATATATATATATATATATATATATATATTTGTGTGTATGTGTGTGTGTGTATGCATGTATGTATATGTATGCTTATATTAGAATGTTGTGCATCATGCCTAATATGTCATCTCATCGCATATATATACCCAGCAATTTTATAAATATTTAATTGAAAATTAATAATAGAATAATGTGAAAATAATTGAATTTAAGAATTAATTAAATTAATTAAAAATAAAAAGGGGCAAAATGGTCTTTTTTCAAACATTAGAATTTGACAATGAAACCGGCATCATTGTGTAATGTCCCGTTTTTCCGTACTCTTTGAATTGACAATAAACCACACATGTCCTACTCAAATTGCACGAAAAGACGGATCTTTAAGGGTAATAAAGAAAAATAGACAGAACAGAATCTCACTCGAATGTGATAACATATAATATTGAACAAATAATTTTACAGCGGAAAACTTTTAAATACATATATCAGAGTCTAACCTAAATTCAGCTTGGACAATTATAAAACATGCCCTTACAAATGCTGACAAACATCAACAAAATACACTAAGTACAGCGGATAATAGAATATGTTCATACGTCGATGAATATCTCCAGCTCTCCTCTAGAAACTCCAACCGTCTTCGACTATCCTGAAAAATACTCGGGTCAGACCGAGGTGTTTCAGGTTATGTACTTTTGGACTTAGCCTATTCTGCTTCTGCATGGACTATTCTGCTAGCTCTTTTTGTTATATCTTTTTGTGTAGTCCTTTTTGGTTTGCTACTCTGATATGTATATTCTTTTGACTCATGTTTGTACCGTGGTCGTCATACCACCTATGTGATGCATCATTTTGTATACTTTGTGATGTATCTGTGTATGTGTGTATCTATGAGATTATCTGCTGTTCTGTGATGTGTTTTACATTTGAGTTATTGCATTTTGTTCTGATAGATCCTATAGCCACCTATGGCTTTGTATTAAGTATTTATTGGATATGTCAATCCACTTGAATTAAGAAAAAATGACATTGTCGACGTATTCAATAGATATTTAAGACAAGGCTATAGATGGTCGTTCCTATCCAGCCCTATTCTCTGCATTAGTAGAAAGTATTACCCAGTAATGCTCTTTGTTAATGTGGGTCTCGGGGTGGGGCGTTACAACTTGGGTTTCAGGATAGTCGAAGACGGTTGGAGTTTCCAAAGGAGAGCTGGAGATATTCATCGACGTATGAACATATTCTATTATCCGTTATACTTAGTATATTTTGTTTGATGTTTGTCAGCATTTGTAAGGGCAGGTTTTATAACTGTCCAAGCTGAATTTAGTTTAGACTCTGATATATGTATTTAAAAAATTTCCGATGTAAAAATATTTGTTCAATATTATATGTTATCCCATTCGAGTGAGATTCTGTTCTGTCTATTTTTCTTTATTACCCTTAAAGATCTATCTTTTCGTGTAATTTAAGTAGGACATGTGCGGTTTATTATCAATTCAAAGAGTACGAAAAAACGTGACTTTACATTTGGTATTAGAGCCAGCGATTCTAGGACCTATGGGTTATGGGCCCACTTAGCCTTGCTGCATCTAATCCTGTTTCGGTCATTTCCGGTTTGATGAGGCTTGAGGCTATGATTACCTTTTCACAAAGCACATATCACATATTTGAATGCCACATTGCCATTTCCGTTAACTACTAATTGCCTTCCACAAAAATATAACCCTTGAGCTCGTACGTCTCAAGGTGGATGTTAAGCTAAGAGAAGTTGCCTTCTCCGCCACTACTGATGTACGTTTATAAAAACCAATATACGTAATCGTTAGAAATGCAATGTTAAAAAAACGTCCATACAAGTTGTTTAGGAATATGACAAACCGAAGGCGCTTTCCTCGGCCATTACTAGGCGAGAATCCCTTGCAATCCGCAAAATCTCCATAACGAGGAGACCACAGCTATATATAACTCGGGAGCTACCCAGAGAAAGTCAACAAGCAGTCCTCACGCTATAAAGATCCACGGTCTTCAATAATCCTCATCTTCAACATGTCTTCACGTTCGAACGTATAGATTGGTTCGAAGTGGTTTTCGAATGAGATTTACCCAAATCCAACCAAGGTTCCTTCGAAATCCAATATCGATAGAAAATGAATATGAGTATACGGGATTTATTAAGTCTCTTTTCACTTTAATTCTTTTCGGATGATTTGGAAATCTCTTTCTTTTGACTTAGGATAATTTCTAATAAATTCATTCTTTTTCTTTGGAAAATATCTCAAATTTCCTTACTCAATTCTTGATCAAATTTATTAACTTTTAGGCGGGTCAAAAACAATGTTATTTAAGACGTCGTTTACGATAAACACTAAATCAATCTTAACAAACATTTTGAAGTAAATGGGATCATAGAAATCATTCATTTTTTGGAGATTGCTTAACTTTTGGATAATACCAATCCTCTTTTATTTTGGAAAACTTAACAGAATCTTTTTTATTTAAAAGCATCCGGGCTTTCCTTTCGATCTGTTCCACCCCTCGCCTAAGAAAAGAAAACATACGCCAGGTAAGTTCAGGGCACTGGTTGCTCCATCCCCAACCTTAATTAAACACCTTGTTTTACCTTTCCAGATCTCATAGGCGGGACAAATGTACTAGTCGTTTCCGCATACTCAGATTTTCAACTTTATTTTGGAATTGCTTATAAATATCCCAAATTATCTTTCAAAACACTTAATTATCCTTTTTGAAACATTCCACCATTTATTCTGGGAAACATCGTTACATTTAAACTCATATTCTAAAAGTTATAGAATTCGCAGCAGAAAAGTGCCGCGGAAAGTGCCATATAAGCTTATTTGAATTTAAACAACTTTTAAATATTTTAAAATTCATATTTTTCGATCCAAATCTCTTTTAAATTATTTAAATAAATTTATCTAATTTATTCCATATTTTTCCGTAATTAAAATCGTTCATTTAAACAAATTTCTTATTATCGTCACTAAACTGCACTAGCGCGATTTTTCTAGAAAATTGGTTTGGTCTTAATTCAAAATCTACCTATCGAAACTTTGATTTTCTTTCTTCGTTTTAGAAGATATGGATATAATAGTCCAGAATTTTCTTATCTCGAAGAATTCCGAGCTATATTCTACTCTACACATTCATTTGAACTTTTCCGCGTGAAATCGCGAACTACCGTTGGGCGACGCGTCTAGTTTTAAATAATTTTTCAATACTTGAAATAATTTATTCAAATTAGATTTCAACACTTATAAAATCATTATAAATCATTTTAAATCAATATTTTCACTTTTTATAGTATTTAAAATATATTTTCTCTATTACCACATTATAATATTATTATATTCTCATTATTTTAATATTAAATTTTAAATTCCAATCTCAATTCAATTTTAATTCTAACTTCAAATTAAACACATTCAAAACTTAGATTTCAAATCCAATTTCAATTTAAACTTCAATTCAAGCTCAAACTAAACTTCACTTTTCAAAATCCATTTCAATTTCACCATTCATCTTAATTTCAATTTCTAATTAACTATCCTTTTCAAATCCGTTTCACTTCAGATTTCAAATTCACTTTCATTTTAACTTTAATTTCACTTCTAAATGAAAAGAGACTTATTTTTCCACAATATCTCATATTACTAAAATATGGTCTTATTAAACAAAGAGATTACTTAACTAATAGAAATTTGATGTCCAAATTATCATCACAACCATACAACAATCATGCAATACTAGAATATTCAATACGGTAAATGTCATAACATTACTACTGATTATCCAACATATCCAAACAATCAATCAAACATCCATATCATCAAGTAGTGATTATCTAATATAACAATTAAGCATGATAATCAATATGATTTAAATAGCGGTGAGAATTTAATTAGATCCGAAAAATAGGTCATATTCTCTCTTGTTTTTGACTATTTTACTCTCAAAATTTGAAAAACTTGTTAACATAAAAGTTGTTGCAAATTATTTTCTCTTACATTTAAAAAAAAGAATCACTTTATTTTGGTTAATTTTGTGGAAGATATGGTCGGAAGAAAACGAGCTATTCTTGGATTCACAAAAATAAAGCCCGAAAATGTACTTAAAAGAATTGAGTTTCAGGTATAGAAAACAACAAAACTGAAAAAAGTAATCAACAAAAAAGTTGTAGCCACTAAAATTTTATATGGTTTTAAAAATGGAGTTTCTTAATATGGGTCTGTGATGATCAAGTTATGATCAAAACAAAATGGCTTATTCTTTGGCTTAAAAACTGGGCCAGAAAATGCACTTGAAAGAAGTGGATTTTTGACATGATTATCTTCATAATGACACAAAGTGGTCAACATGAAAGTTGTAGCCACTGGAAAAATACATGATGTAAAGAAAAAGAATTTTGTATTTTGGTTCGGTTTTGAAGAAGTTATGGCCGACAGAATAAGAGGTAAAATATGGAGAAAATAAGAGTTTGATTTGAAGAGAATGGACATTGATTTCTTTTGAATATTTTATAAATATTTTGACATATTTCTTTTTAATTTTTTACATGGCATGGAAGCCATTAAAGAGAAGAGGAAGAAGATGAAGAAGCTTGAGAAAAGAAGAAGAAAAAAAAATGTGAATGAAAGTGAAGAATGAGGTGGATATTTATAGAAAAAGAAAGAAAGTGGTAATTTACCAAAATAATCTCTTACCAAATTACCAAATTAACCTTACTTCAACATAAAGCAATCTACACTTTTTCAAAACTTAATATCATCCTTTCTTTTCTTACTTTATATCTTAGTCACTTAAAAATTAAGTAAAAAATATCATAATAATGTTGGCTTTGATTTGATGTGATTTGATGTTTACTTTTTCTTACTTTTGTTAATTCTTACTTACTTTTACTAATGACTTCTAGAAGTTTTCTAATTTTATTTATCAAAAGTAAACATATTTAGTGAATTAATTAATACTTGCACTATTTTAATATATGTTCATATATAAGGAAAAAAAAGTGCGGCGATGTTGCGACAACTTTTAATCGACAAAACGTCGTTTTTCGACAAAATGTTTTACGGTCACATTTTGACGTTTAACTACTATTTATTTATGTAAACCAAATTTAAAAATAAATTTATATAATGCTATTTAAAAATATAGACACTCATAAATTAATTAAGATAATTTATTTAACCATTGAAACATACTTTTCTGAAATCAGCATTTTGTCACTTTTGTCGATATAGGCAAATGTTACTATTTTTATGTTTGTTTCCACTTCCAAATCCTATCGAATATTATTTAAATCATAAAACTTTTTATATTTTATATTTAAATCACTCTAAATAATATATTTTAAAGCGGTCAAATTCTGGGTCGTTACACATTGCGACCGCCACGTTTTTTAACTCACGCTGTATATTTTTTAACCTAATTTGGAGTTTATATGGAGCCATGGTTGAAATAGCATCAAGTCAAATGGGGGCCAAAGATAGGGTTGGGATTGAATTTGAAATTGAGCAGGCAAATGGTTTCCCTCCTTCCATTAAGAAATTAATTCATGTACCATATCTCATTTTAGAAACAAACCGTTCATCCTTTCTTCTTCCACCATATTTCATTCAAACTATCTAAGATCAAATTCAAATATATCGCTCAAAACTCCAAGCATTGTGAAGCTATCAAACAAGGTTACACATGGGCAGCAATTTTAGAGATGGAAATCTGAAGTGAGAAGACGCAGTAGGCCGGATAACGAGGATATGGACATAAATAAGCATTTTAGTGAGTGATTTGTGCTCTCTTCTTTATATAATACAGCCATGATGTTATAGTTATGATATCTTGGCTATAATATAGTAGATAAACACATGTAAACATCTAAAATCTGATTAACTTGGGATTTAAGAGGGATTTGGCTAATAATAGTACTTAGAAACCAGGTTAGGAGGGATTTGGCTATCAAACAACTAAAACTTATAGGAACCGTGAACATTGGTCCATTGGTGTGTGGAACTGCTGCACTGATGGCCTGTTTGGGCACGGGTTGAACCTAAACCCAGAATGGCCTATATAATGAAATAATGAACTATTTGACCCATGCTTCTCTTCGTTATGGAAAGTGACATGAAGCTAGTGATGATGCGAATGATGGTACTTTGGAGTGAATGAATTTTATTTGAAGTGAATATATATGTAATTGTGATACAAGAATGGGATACAATGATGGATGCAGATGTGAACAAGTCTGGGGCATAGGTAGACTGGCCAAAGTGTGTATACGGATAAAATTGACATCTTATGACACAAGTATGTGGTTCAGGCATGACGTTGCTCCCTTGTAGTGCTTCGGCAGGCCAGGTTGAGGAAGTGGATGTTAAGCGACCCTATAGGGTACGAGCGGACCAGAGAGTGAGTCTAATTAGGTAGAACAAGGGCACGATGCTTTTCTATAGGCTTCGGGTGTTGTAGGGAAGTGAGTATAATACGTGATTGCACGACGGTGGATAATAGGTGATCCCATAAGGCATGAGACCGGACCAGAGAAACAAGTCTGCATAGTAACGGGTGTGAATTATTAAAGTTAGCTAATAACTTAGATCAAAGAAGAATGACATAGTCATTAAAATGTTTTGAATGTGAAATCAGTAGTGTTACACAATAGAAGTCTGCCCACTGCAAAAGGTTACCAACAGTTGTGTATATTATACTTATGTGACATATGAAGTGATATGATTAAATGTACATGATAGCTAAGTATGACGTGGCGACGGAATGTGTGGTGGCCGAGTGTTAGACACATGTCATGTTATTGTATTGTTTTTGTAATATATATAAAGTAGAGTATGACTCATTCACCAGACTTACATTTGATCCACTCCCATATATATATTTAGGTTGATGGAGTATAGTGATGAGATGATATCATAGATGGAGATTTATTTATATATTATATTTATGGTGTATATTAGTGTTGTACCTAGATTTGATTATGTGTATGGATTGGGTTGTACTTGTATTATTCGGACATATGTATTCGACGTTTTAGGCATGTTGTACTGATGTGATTATGGTAACTGTATATGTATTATATTTTATATCTTTCCACTATGAGAATCTAAAAGTAGTTATTAGATGGTATTAACCAGAACTATATCTGATATTTATATGTGTTTGTATATGCTTATTTTATCTCAACCTCAACGACTTGTCCTTTTGGTTCCCGAGTTATCGACGTCGGTTTGGACATCGGATCTGGATCCCAAAGGATTGGTTGTTACAATGTGCATGTGTGTGTATACACATAAACACGCGCACACACACACACATATATATTTGTGTGTGTATGCATGTATATGTACATATATACATATATTATATATATAGTATGTATGTATGTTGCATACATATAGGATTTATAAATTTTTGAAAGTTTTACATACACGTCTATGTGCCATTATTTTGCATTCACATGAGGACCACATTAATTGCATAATTACCACATTCCATGTTCATGACACATGTTTGATTTAATGGATGTGTATTGTATATGTATGTTACTATTGTTATATATTGTTATTGATAGAGGTAGGAGTATGCTCTATGTATTTCATTACATATATCTAACTCGTTGACCAATCTTATTCGAAATAAAGATGTTTTCTTTCTATTATAGTCAACTTCCAAAAGTCAACTCAAGGTCAGAGTCTTTGGCTAGAGCATTTTGATTAATAATAATTGAACCAACGATTTTGTATTTTGACTATAAAGTTGAATATGGATGATATTTGAATTTTGACCATCACTAAATTCCATAAGTCCAAACTAATATAGTTTTGATGAAGAGAATTTACGTAAATAAATGTCATAACTGGGTAAATGTAACAACCCACCCTAGAACTGGTTTGAATTTCGACCTGGAAAAGGTCCATTGATGGTCCATTCTAAGGTAAGCCATTGGTAGTAAAAAAAAAATAACATTGCAGAGCCATAACTGAACTTTCATAACTCACAGCGGATGGAACAAAATACAATAGTAAAGTGTACCCATTTATTTCAAAACCATAAAAATGTCATAACAAAAAATTCCATAAAAACCGTAATATAATATCCGTTGCAACAATTTTCTAAATACATGTACACATAAAAGCATGTAATAATAACAAATGCTGCCACAAGCCAAGCTTCTTCATCTTTAAGCATCATTACCGCCATGCCTCCTTTTTTAACCTGTGTTGTAAGAAGGAGAGAGTAAGAATGACAAGTGTTTGATGAATAAAAACCTCGAGTCTTACCTTTTCAATAATTGGGCAGTATATTTCAAAATAAGAATACGTCTACGAACATAAAATCATTAAAATCATCTAATACTTCTTTATAAGAAAAGGAGGTGGGTCCAACCACTTAATACTTTTCATTCTAGAAGTAAATCTCATATCCCAATCATACGTCATAAATAGCTAATAATGTAAGAGATGGTGCCCAAGTAACTTAATACTTGCCAGTGGGAAATAGGCAGACCCCGTCATTTAAAGCCTAATTCCAGAAGCGTGCTCTTGATGGTACTATCGAGCTGACATCATATGGAATCTCATAGGTTACTTAATTCTTTCAAGTGGAAAATAGGAAAATCCCATCATTTAAGGCCTAATTCCAAAAACGGACCTCTGTAGAGATACCACCTACCATAACCCCTTGGCCATTTAATACCTCATATAAGAAAAAGGCAGATGCAACCACTTAATACCCCAAAGTCCTAGGCAGGCCCTTCGTCTTATGACCTTTATCGATAATGACGTCTCACATTAGTCTACTATTTGTAGGAACTGGTTGCCAGGTTAGCTGGGCAAATTTCCCCTACTGGATTTGGAACTAATCTCGCGTCATTACAAATATTTATCATAAGGATATCTCACATCAATAAAAGTGTATGCAACTGCTGGTAGCCTCATTGTGAAGGATAGACTTCCATTATGTAACTCTATTGACCCCGCATCCCTATGATTTAACACAAATCAATTACTCTTCATACACACACACCTTACCGTTTCATAAATAAGGCCTTGTAAGGAATCTTCCTTATTACGCCTTAAAATAATAATTAGGCTATACAAGTGTTTCCTCTTATTTTCATCTCAAGATCAATTACCTTCTTAATGGGGAAAAATAAATGTAAATAAATGCCTAATTAATTATGCCATATACGCAATAATTATATGTTGATTATGTAGATTGAAATAAATAAATAATCACGCTTAATAATTTCTGAACATGCGGATTTTACACCCTAAGCTAGCGTTTAATGTCAATTCTCTAATCAATTATCATTAAAAGTCCTTTTTCTTCAATTTCCAAAGAATTTATGGAATTCAAATGTCCAAAACAAGAAATTAATATTCATAATCAAAACCGTGATAACAAACTTGTAAATAAAATAGAAAATCAATATATTACACCAATTAAATGGAATATCTTAACAATAAGAATTGCAATCTAACCTCATATTCTATTCAACTCCTCTTTTACAAAGAAACAGATAAGAATAAGTGTGTAAACTACGAATAGAATTCATAATTTAAACCACTTATTTTATCGAAGAATCATAATTTAACCCAAAGAAGAAGGAGAAGTGGAATAGACTATGAGACTATCATAAATTGCATAACAAAGCAAATTCTGTCAAATTAATGTAAATAATCGGTAAGCTCAACATAGAATTGTCATATCAAATTAAAAAGGAATTTTAGCGGATTTTATCTATCATATTTTTGAAATCCCAAAATCCCTAAGGCATATTCAAATTCAAAAGAACAATTGCTGAAAAGAAATACCAAGGACTCCGCTCATAGAATAACCTTAGCTTCATCTTCCTTGGATTTGCATGCCTTACTATCTCTTTCAGAATCTCTCTCTTTTTATATATACACACACATAGTAGGGAAGATGTGTGTATATATACATATATATTCATTAGATTCAGAATAATTGGAGAAGAATAGGATAAGAATAGACTAGAGGAAGAAGAAACAAATAGAAAATAGGATGAATCCTTACCTGAATTTCTATGGAGTTTCCAAATCTTATTAGAAAGATAATAGCAGTAGAGTTTCGTCGTATTCCCTAAAATAATATGAATAAAAGTGGAGAGGATAGGGTTCTATTTATAGGAGTTGAAATGCATCAAAAGCGTAGGATGGAAGCTAGGTAGAAAACAAATAAATCTGGAGTGCATAATCGAATAGAACATAGCATAAAACCCTAGTCGCCACTGGCAACTATTGTTTCCAAGCGGTCGACCTCCCTTGGACGACTGGTCGACCGCTATGGTTGACTGGTTGACCTATTTAGGTCGACAGCTCCTTTATTCAAGGGACATTTATTTATTTCCGTTGCCATATTATTTTATTCCCTAATTAAAATTTTAACATTAAATGTTAATTGAACATTTACTTAGCCCTAAGCTAATTTTTGAAATTTAAATCCTAAATTTGATTTCTCGTTTGAATTTGAATTCAAATTAAATTAATTTAATTTTGAAAATTTTAAATGCTCGTAACTTCTTTGTTTGAGCTCTATTTCTAGCATGTTATATATGGAAACAGATCATAAATTCCGCGAATGCAACGGAATAAATTTCATGGTCAAATTCCAAATTATCATATTCAACCTTATCATATTTAATTCAATTTACTTTACTTATTTGTGGTTCATTTTATGGGGTGTTATATTCTTCCCCCTTAAAAAAGATTTCGTTCTGAAATCTTCTAAGGGGCGAACAACGTGATGCGCAATAATATCCTTGTTAGTTATCTGCACAACCATCTTCTCAACCAATAATGCAATGTGATTACGCACTGCATACATACTAAAATGTGCTCAATTCTAGCATGAATGTGTAATCGTGGCATGAAAGTAAGTATGCAAATACTCTAAACATGCATAAAACTTTCTACATGAGTGTAAAGTGGTTGTAAAAAAGTGTAGCAACCATCTTCTTCTATCCAATCTAGCAACAACGAGGCAAACAAAATCCTAATTTTGGAGAGAAGATTTTCTAGAGAAAGGTTTTGGACGAAGAGTCCTCATGCCTCCCATCGGATTTTTTACCATTGTACTCGAACTAATCTAGTTCTTTATTGTGGAGCCTCTGAGTTCTGTGCTCTATAATGCATGCAATGGTATGGGACATTATTGGCTCCATCTTAAAATCCCCCAGTTGATTCGGCTCTACATAATTGTTATGCTACGAAGGTATTTCCTCAAATGAAAAAACGTCATGGATTCCAACCAACATAAAAGTTTTCTTGTTTTTACAGTATTGGGAAAAGGACAAATAAATCTGGTGTCTGCTTTCAAACTATCCAAATTGTGTGTTGTCTAATCAATTCTGACTTTCTAAAGCCTCGTAATACATATCTGGTCCAAGAAGAATTTTTCAGTGGCTTCAAGGGTGCCATACTAAGGATTAGCATAGCTCCTAAGGTCCTCCGAAGTCCAAGTGCAAGCTCTCAACAAATCCTATAAGTTCCCATCCATTCCTTCAATTTGTCCATCGGTCTTCAGTCGGTGAGCTTTGTTCCGATTTAACGAAGTTCCTAAAGCTACTGGCAAACCCCTCCAAATTTATTAGTAAACTAAGGGTCCCTATTACTAACACTGTAAAGCGCAATCCAATAAAGTTGTGTTGGAATGCTGCAGTTATACTGCTTCTAACGAAAAATATCTGTCACCTTCTTCTTCATCCTTGATCAATAGGAAATTCCATTCTTTTTCCTATACATTTTCTCTTTCTTTGAATATTGGCATTTTGTGAGTTAAATCCCTTATATTTCCCAAAATCCAAAGTTTTGAGATTGAAACATTACTCACTTTAGGCTGTCACCCTAATTTCCTCATTAACCTCCAGTTTTACCTACGGTCTATCGGTACTGTTAAGTGTTTCCATAAAAATTTCCTATTTGCTTTGCTTCCTAACATATATCGAGTGGTTTAAATCACATTCATAAAGGCTCCACATGAATAAAATAGAAATATATCCCATACCACATTATCCACTTTTCCAATAACTATGGAAGAAACTAGCACTTATTCCAATAACTTCAAAAGAAAATTTTGCTGGAAGATGCCATTTATTATCAGTTAATATAAATGGTGCTGAGGTCCTACCACTCCTTTCTAAATTAAAATGGGCTACATTTAATATATCATTCCATTGCTACCCATTTTCTTAATTTCCTCCTTTTCGGTCTTTCATAAATGTAGTTCATTCATTGCTTCAATTGATATCCATAGCAGTTGATCATTACCGTGAAAACTGGACCATCTCTAATTAATCCTTCTTCAATCTTTTTAACCTTCTTCAAGTTTCCAAAATTCATTCATTATTCAAATTTCTTTCTTCCATAAATGCAATACTAAGTTTCCTTAATCAGTCCCTCTTTGGATTACTTTTCTCACATTAATTATAAATTTATTGCCTGTTAAATTAGTAATTAACATCCATAAATCCAAACCCGTCAATTACTAACTAATACGCATATAGTCGTAATCTATGCTATATATATATATTCTAATCGTTTAGCATAGTTGTACGATATCTATATCAAACTACTAATTCTACAAAGTACTCATTTTCGTATTCTAATTCATCGAAGCTATCCTTCCAGAAAGATTATTGTCATAAATTATCCACAATTAAGATTTTTGCTTTATTTGAAATTACAAGGAATAGTTTCTTTTCATATTATTGAAATAGACAGTGTAAACTGTGGAAAGGAATATCCATCTCTTACACATCTCTTTCCTTTTTAGTGTATCCCTTGTTAGTTCAAACAATGCACTTTTACATATATTTTGTAATTGGATAATTTATGGAAATTATGTGAAAATTTCTCCAAAATTAAAATATAGAAATTCATATTCTATGGGCAACCTAATTCATAACCCAATTACAGATCTTGAAGATCTCTACACTTTACAAATTCCTTCAAATAGTCAGATTGACTACTACTTTCCAGATCAGGTTGTACATTCCATTTCTATTTTAAACATACCCAGAAAAAACTTTAGTCCATCTTACCTAGTTCATGATCCGTATCCACTCCATAATTTTTTTTATAAAATCATAACTTTCATGCACATAATAAAATATCTTCATACAAACAAACTTACCTAAAAATAAGCATTTATCACTTCATTTCTTGCAATACTCAAAACATGAAGTATAAATTCAATATCTCCATCTTTGAAAATATAGAATTTAATAAATACCTTCATCAAATGTTCAAAATTACTTTGTTCCCAAATAGAAATAAAATAATCTTCCCTTTTAAAACTTTCTTCATCAAAGCTTTTTTTAAAAGTTAGACTTTCTAATTTATGGAATTCAAAATTCTCTTGGTTTTTCAAAAAGGAAGTCATGAAAACCTTTCCTTTTCAATAACTTACTAAAATAAGCATTTACTTAATTTTGAAAATAGGGATTTAACATAGAAGATTCAAGGCTTAATTATCTTTTCAAAATAATATGTCAAAACATTTTTGTTTCAAAGAATTTTCTAGCTACAAGAATTATCATTTACAAAATAGTAAAGTTTTCAGAATCATCATTTCAAAATAACAATTATTTCCTTCTAAAACATATAATAATATTTATGACCTTATAACTCAAAATATGCTATTATTTAATGAAATATAGCTCGTAACTTTGCTTAAAAACACTTAAATTCTCTTGCAACACTTTTCTTTATCAAATCCATTATTATTATTATTCAAATAAATTTTGTATTCAAATTAGGAAAAACATATGAAATTTCATCTTTACATAAATGTTTCTCCTTATACAAAAATGTGTAACTTATTTATCAAACATCGTTTACTTCCAATCAATGGTCAAAGATACCTTTATAATTTTATATGATAGAAAATAGATGGAGCAAACAAAGATAAATTCTATCTTACTCTATACTCCTTTCAATATCTCATCTACCAGAATTCACAATTCTATTATTACCAAAATTACAGCCATCATTCTCTTCATCGCCTTATATGGGAACACTCTCCTTCCTATACTACTAGACATTTCTTTATTTATATCTTCTACTTCTCTATCCCAAAATAAGTGTTATTTCTATCTATAAACCCTTAAAAAGAGTTCTAAAGAAAGAACTTTTAGGTATGAGATATGATCCATATCTTTCTCTCTTTCATCCATTATAAAGGACCACTAACCCTAATTGTTTAAAGATTTTTTGGCTTCCACCTTCTCTTCTATTGCCAGTTGATCACATTCTTAAAAGCTTAAGAAAATCCTACTCAAATAATTTCAAGACAAGCACTATCTAATAGTCAAAGGTCTACGGTTGAAGGATTAACAGTCTGCGAAGTCGAAAAACTTTCAATGGAGAGAGAGAGAGAGTTCAACATTATTAGGTGTGCTTTAAAGCATTAGTTTCAGGTATGTCTCTACTATATTATATTGCTTATAATCCTAGAATATCACACACAAACACACACACACGCACACGCGCGCACACACACACACACACACACATATATAATTATATTGTTAGTTAGGTGACGATTCTTATATGTATTGATATTGTCACATACTTGACTGGTTATATATATATATATTTAAAATTAAAAAATTTCATTTATAAATCAGATATGTACAACCAAATGTTATATATATAAAATTATTATTTTATTAATATATATATATATATATATTCATATATAATTTAATTATAATCATATGACTTGTATTTATTTATATCATAATATCATGCTAATAATTGAATATATATTTTATACATGTATATTTACTAAAATTATAACTTTCGGTAATAGTAAAGTATTTTTAAATAATTATTTTCTGTTATTTAATATTATTTTAATTAATATATTTTTTAAATAATTAAGATCAAATAAAATATGTTTTGAAAATTAGTTGTAAATTTTTTAAAAATGGTTATATCATGAATTAAGCTCTCGGCCAATTAAACAATTTACATGGAAAAAAATTTCAAACCTCAAAATATTATGCTAGATTTTATAAAAATTTGAAATAAAAAAATATGTTTCAAAAATATTTTTATTAATATTTTACTATATTTAGACTAATTAATTAATATATATATATATATATATTAACATAATAAAATTTATTATAATTCTTTTATGTTGTATACGATTTGGAAGAAATTTTTATTAATTAATACATACATATATATAATATAAATTAGATATTACAAATATGTTTATAAAGATATATATGTATGTATGTATTTATATTAAATTTTTATTTATATATTATGTATATATAAATATTATTTTAATATTTATTAAATAACATAGAATTCTGTGTATGTGTACATAAATTACTAATATTTTACATATATGTATATGTAAGTGTTTAATTATTTTCATCCTTATAAAATTAATAAAATTTACTTATACATATATATATAGATTTATAATATCTATATAAATAAAAAACTCATATATATTTATATATTCATAATATTTGTATAAATAACAAACTCATACACACACACACACAACATACAAACATATCAAATGAGCTAACATGTCCGTTGTGATGTAAATCCCAACATCTATTATGGGCATGTTATTCCTTGCATGGGTTATCTTGCTACACATGCTCATGCATATGTGTATTGTATGTATTGGCGTCGAAATTGGCCACTAACACCCAATTATGTTAAAGTACTAATATCCAATTCAATCGCAAAAATATGAAGAGAAATAAACGATGAAAAAATAAAAAAAAAATCAAAAAGCAAGTAAAAAACAGACAAGATTTATAGTAGTTTGGCTAACACTAGCCTACGTCCATTCCCAAATAATCCTTTTTATTATACTGAAGTTTAGTTACAGTTACAATCTGAAATCCAAGAGTAATTTTGGCAGATTGTAGCCTAGGTTGAAGATAAAGAGAAGTAGAAAGAAGATCCAGTTTCGGATGCCATGCCTATTGTATTTATAGGGGAAGATGTGCACGGATCGGATTAAAATTATAACAGATGGTTCGAAAGACCAAGATGATGCCACCTAAAAATTCCCTAGCACATTGGGGACCACGATATGGATGGGTACCGATCCCTGTTAGTCTGTCCAAATGGGTTGTGGTCCCTATGAAGGTTGCCTCATGATGTTAGCTACTTGCCCTCCAAATTTCTTGTTATTTCGACCTACGGTTTGTGAGATATTGTCTTTTCCGTGAAGAGGTGTTGCTTGAATTCTGATTTCTACCGATCCCTCTAGAAGGATAGGTACCGATCCCTCCAATCTCTTCCAAATGCCATGCGATCCCTAGGGGAGATTTTCTATGTTTTATTATGCTTAGCCTCTAAGTTTCATGGCGATAGTAGAAATCGAGTTATCTATCAATTTTATTGCAATAGGTTGTGAAGGCTAATTATTGTCGATCCCATTGGAGGGATAGGTGTCGATCCTTCCAAATTACTCCAAATGATATGAGATCCCTATAGGGTGTTCCATATATTGTAATTAGCTTGTGCTTCAAGTTTCATGTCAATTGGATCATTAGATATTGAGTATTGACTAATCTCTGCCAGAGTTTGAATATAACCAACCCCTACAAGGGAATAGTGCCGATCCCTATGGAGGGATCAGTACCGATCCCTTCAAGTTGCATGTTTTGGGATGCGACTCCTAAGGTGAACTCCCTAGGGTCCCCTCTTTCTAATCCTATAGTTTCACTTTGATCCTTCTTGTGGTTGTTGAGTGATTAATTATTTTCCATCAAAATGCACTTGCTCCTATGAGTTGAACCATATTTCATACTTCGGACATTCTACCTTGCATATGTATCAATTCCTTTCAATCTCGACTTCATTTTATTATCTATACTTGATTTTGGGATCACACAATCATCACTCTGGACTCAGTAGTTTCGATATCGCTAAGATTGTTAGGTTAAATCCGCCTGTATATAGCCCTGACAAAAAGGTGGGTTAACAATTTGCCCCCCAAAGCATGCCTTGCGATGGGAAGGTGTGTTTTGAATTGCCGTGTATCCAAAATCTGAAATCCATAATCCCTTGATAGCTGTATTTTCCAATCCAAAATCTAATCCGTTTCGAATCCAAATCCACAATCTCTCCGGATCGTTAATGAAATCCATGACTGTTCCGAACCGATATGTAATTCCGAATACATTCCAAATCCTTAGCCGAATCCATATCTATCCAAAGCCAATAGCCAAATCTATGATCTTATTGGATCATTTGCCAAATCCAAAGCCTCAATCTCACCGCATCCTTTCCGAATACAATCTATATTCGACGGGCTAAGTAAGCCAATCCATCGGATTTGAGCGAAGCGACCAACCCCTTACCAAGCAAAGTCCATACTTGACGACCTTGATCTCTCTGGATCCTTGGCGAACACAATCCATACTCGACGACCTGAGTAAGCCGATCCATCGGGTTCGAGCGAAGCGACCAACCCGTTTCCAGATATAGTCCATACTTGACGACCTTAATCTCTCGGGATCCTTGCCGAGTGCAATCCATACTCGGTGACCCGAATAGGTCGATCCATCACTTTCGAGCGAGGCGACCTACCCCTTATTAGGCGTAATCCATACCCGACGACCTGTGTTATCTATTACATTGATCCAAATTCAAACATTCCTAAGTCCATTTGCCAAAATATAAGATAAAAGTCCATACAACTAATAAACCAGAGTTCGAAGCAAACAAGAAGAAAAAATAAGAAAAAGAAAACTAACTTTACAAACCAGAGCACTATGGTTTATCATCATCTCAGAGTATGCCTAGGGAACGTCCTCGATCCCGTAAATGTGTAAGTGACTTAGCCATCCTACTGTAGAGTTTGTTACTTATTCCATGCCATCTCGATCAATTAACGACAAGTTGATGATGATACCTTGATCAAGTACAATTTTCATTCGGGGTGTACGGTGGCTGCTCCTGTTCCACTGTCGCATCCCGAGCCCTCACATATTGTTGTAATTGACCATTCCACACATGTTCCTCAATGGTATCCTTCAAATGCCTGTAGTCATTTGTATTGTGCTCATCCAGCTCATGGAATAGGCAGTGCTTTCCTGATGTCCGTTCGCGTTCGAAGGGTTCCCCCCTTGCCGACCTTCGATACGAAGGCGTCCTCTATTATATAAATATATCCGTTCTAGGGTTTCATTCAATTTCAAGTAAGAAGATAATTTGCATTCCCTCCCCTGTCGCTTCGAACAGTCAAAGCTATTATCCATGTTCCGTTTACCTATATCCTTTCTTGACCTCTTACCGGACGGTACTCTACCTCGTACCGTATTAATTTTCATTGCCTCTTTATCAGCTTTCGCATCTTCTTATTGTAGAAACCTTTATGTTTCATGGTAGAATTCCCCAAGATCCATCGGTGGATCCCGTATCAGTGATATCTTAAAATCTGAATTATCTGCAACTCCTCACACTGTCACCATCAAAACCATTGATGGATCTGGTCGATCCACCGAAACAACTATCGCATTGAACATGGTTAATAAATTCTTGAGAAATTCTGCTACCTACTGCTTTACTGATGTCAATGTCGTCACATTCTTGGGTCTCATAATGTGAACCCAAAACAGCTTCATAAATCTTTTGACCGATTCCGTCCACGTGCTTATAAAACCATTCTCCAACTGCCTGAACCATAGCAAAGCTACATTCATTCAGTACAGGGGGAAGCATCGTGCAAAGACTTCTTCTGATGCCCCTTGTACTTCCATGTGTCATATATAGCTCATCATATGCATATTTGGACCCAAATTTTCATCATAAACTTCCAGTGTTAGTAGTTTTAATTCTGGTGGATTCCTAGCATTCCTGAAATAGGAGCGAATAGGAATTGATTTACATCCTCCAGATCCTTGTTCACTAATCCTCCATGCATAGCTCGCCTGATCATCTCTGCACACCTATCATCATCTTCAGTGGTAGTCTCATATCATCATGTCCAAGCTGGCCCTTGAGTCTACAAGGGAATTCTAGAACATATTCCTTTGAACGAGCATCTAATTCCAATTCGCATCAAGCTCCATAGAATTGACCGTAATTCCTCCAACATCACGATCGATTAGACCTAGAGGCATGCACCCATGTCTTTAGGGATAGTCCCTTCCCTCTAAGATGGCCGAGGACTACACCCAGCTGCTCTATTCCACTCCTTTGTCCAGCTGCTCTGTCTCCATGCTTCCAGTTCTAGTTTCCAACAAATCTTGCTGCCTCAATTCCTTGATTCATAGCTCCAGTAGTTCCTACTGTTCCAACTCCTTAGTTTTTCATTCCAGCAGCTCCAATGGCTTTAGCCTGTTTGATTTGTCGGAGTAGATTCTGCATCATCTCCTCTTGTCTTTTCAACACCATTCCTTCATAACATCCATCATTGTTCCCATTTCATCTCTCATGATGTAGATAGATGTTTGATTAGCTCCAACTTCTGAGGAAGCCTCATGAATCCCTTCAAGATGGCTTCTATCCGTGGCTTGTCTCCTTTTTGATTGTCCCACCATTGCTCCAAATCCAAGCTCTCTAGCTGATTCCAAATCTGAACTCCAAATCCATGGGGGCTAGCTTTCTTAGTGAAAGCACCCAAATATTGGCATCAAAATTGGCCACCAACATCCAATTATGTAAAAGTATCAATATCCAAACCAGTCATAGAAATATGAAGAGAAATAAATGAAGAACAAAATTAAAACAATCAGAAAGCAAGTAAAAATATACAAGATTTATAGTGGTTTGGCTAACTCCAGTCTACGTCCATTCCCAAACTGAAGTTTATTTACAGTTACAATCTAAAATCCAAGAATAAAATTGGCAGAGCATAGCCTAAGCCGAAGATAAAGAGAAGCAAGAAGAAGATTCCTTTTCTGATGCCATGCTTGCTATATTTATAGGGGTGGAATTGCATAGATCGGTCTAAAATTTTGACAGAAGCTTCGAGAGACCAAGACGAGGCCACACAAAAATTCCCAGGCCCATTGGGGCCCTCAATAGGGATCGGTACCGATCCCTATTAGTATGTCTAAATGGACTGCAATCCTTATAAGGGATGCCCCATGATGTTAGCCACTTGCCTTACAAATTTCATGCCATTTCGACTTACGGTTTGTGAGGGATCGCATTTTCCGTGAAGTGGTGTTGCTTGAATTACGATTTCTGCCGATCCCTCTAGAGTGATAGGTACCGATCCCTCCAATCTCTTCTAAATGTCATGATCCTTAGGGGAGCTTCTCAAGTTGTATTATGCTTAGCCTCCAAGTTTCATGCCAATTGGATTTGTAAAACTCGAGTTATTGATCAATCTTTGTTGCAATAAGTTGTGAAAGCTGATTATAGCTGATCCCTATGGAGGGATAGGTACCGATCCTTCCAACTTGCTCCAGATGATATGATATCTCTATGTGATGTTTCATATATTGTAGTTAGCTTATGCTCCAAGTTTCATGTCAATTGGATCAGTAGATATTGAGTATTGACTAATCTCTACCAGAGTTTGAATATAGTCGACCCCTACAAGGGAATAGTGTCGATCCTATGAGGGATCGGTACCGATCCCTTCAAGTTGCATGTTTTGAGGTGTCACCCCTAGGACGAACTCCCTAGGGTCCCCTCTTCCTGTTCCTATAGTTTCACTTCGATCCTTCTATGTGTTGAACAATATTTTATAATTCGAACATTCCGCCTTGCATATCTATCAACTCCATTAAATCTTGAATTCATGTTATTATTTGTACTTGATTTTTGGTTCCCCCAACCATCACTCTGGACTCACCGTCCTCGATAATCATGAAGTCTGTTGGGTTAAATTCGACTGTATACTCCTTGGCAAAAGGTGGGTTAACAATATGTATAGATATATAAATTAAACAAAGCTACATAATTTATAAATTTAAATAAATTAAGAGATTTTATTTAAATAAAATTTGGAAATACTCTAAATAAATTAGGCTTTATAGGCCCAACAAAAATCTAATAATGGAATTTTTTTGAAACTTATAGAAAACTTCCACTGCAAGCTAGCCTAGTTCCAATAACGGTATCAGAGTCCAAATTGAATTAAGGGATAAATATGTACGTATATATACCTTGATTTTTGATGTGTCTGACACTTGAATCTCGAGGTTATTTCATAAGAAATACATTATTTCATATATCAGTATAGCTCGATATAATGTATTGAAGATTATAAATCTTTAGTATAAAGTTTTCCTCTATCATTTATATATTAATAGATTGCTGGCATACTATATAGTTGTTGGGCTTTCCTCAAGTTAAGGATGTTATGTGTAGTACTATTAATATATTGAATAAACGGGGTAAGATAACTGCACATAATTGTTGAGCTTTCCTCAAGCTATGTGCATTGATCTTAAGCCGTTGTGAAACGGTAGGTCCGAGTGAATAATCCAAGATTACCTTTTGAAATTTCATCAAGGTAAATGCGAGATTAGGATAAGGAACTACAAGTTTGGAGTTGTATGCGATACAACTGATAAGGAGTTATCCATCATATGCGGGCCTTTGATTTGTTGAGCTTTCCTAAAGGTCAGAATTCCTAGGCATACTGGTCCTAACATCCATTGGTGAACCCGAAAGACTTTTATGTTTTACTTAAGGTTTGGTGAAACATAAAAGACTAGTAGGAGTCTTATTAGAAAAATGAAATGTAAACATTTAACTTTTCTAATATTGTAAGAACATATGCTACATAATTGTAATGGCTCATAAATTAATCTCTTTGTATTTGAATATTTAATTGATTTTTAAATATTTAAACAATGGATTTTAATAACCAGACAAAAATAATTTAAATACTAATTAATGATATTAAAATTATTTTTTAATTTTGTTTACCAAAATAAATAATTTAAATAAAAATAGGAAATGCGTTCGAAGAATGTTTTCAAAATTTTGACTTTTCGGCTTCGGAAAGTCATCAAAAACGTTGTGCACATTTTCGTATCACTCATATACACATGCGCACACACATGCACATATGTCATGTAATAGATCAGCGATAGTGTTAAAATAAATAAACCATGTTTAGAATAAAATAAAACATGATTTGACTTGAACATATAAATAAAACTTAAGTAACCTAAGGAATTACTTACCTATAACGTAAGCTAGCTAGTTTAGTACATTAGGATGGTCAAGAGGGGTCCATGAATCGTGCATGTGCACCTATGAGCATGGAAAGGCATGGCCTCCATGTTTCATGACAACATTTATAATATTTTAATGTTTTAATTAAATTAAATTTATGCTTCACTCTTTGCCTATAATACCACTACACATACTTTGTCATCACTTTACATATTCACTTCCATATTCATTTCTTATCTCTTCATGTTCATGAACACTTCCATGTCTTCCAAGAGAGATTCCAAAATCAAAAACTAGCGAATACACTACCAGTCATCAATTTAAACTCCATATATACACATACAAACACTCCTACACCACAACCAAGGCCATTTCCAGCTCACTTCTCTCAGGCCGAACCTTATATTACCTAAGTCCAAACCTAATTCAGGCCATTAAGCACCCAAAAACCCAAGCTAAGGTGTCATGATGATAGTTCGTGAGTTCGAAAACCTGTCTTAGTGATCCAGTTAAGTTAGTAATCAAGCATGAAAGAGGTTCAAAAATAAGTTTTTTTTATAAGGGAAGTGGAAGTTTGAGTTTCTTTTGATGTCGCTGCGCTGAAGCCAATTGGAACTCGTTATCATAGATAGATGCGGAGTTAGGTTGAAACCCCTTGAATCTGTTCATAAAGTAATGATATAGCAATTCGGGCAGAAAAGATAATAGACATAGGTGAGTAAAGCTTCCACCTTTGAACCATAAAGTTTAAACTATATCCATACCCATATTTGTATCTATTAAACGCTTATTATATAACTATAATAATGGTTTGGTTAATGGTTTGGCTTGTTGCTTGAAAGATAGTCTCTTTGTAAAGTTAGTAAGTGGATCATTAGTTATATGGAAATCTAGTAGTAAAACTAATGCCATTGTTATTAAATGCTTGATATATGTTATGTTATTGTAAATCATCATGTAGTTATGCTCACACTTTCATTATGGAAATCTTTTATCGAAACCATTTGGTTTCATTATCGAGCTTGATATTATTTTACAAGCTAAGCAAGTTTTTGATTAACGACGTTTTCAAAAATCATTAATTATTTTAGTAATGATTATTTAAGTTAATTAATTATTTACTTAATTATTTAATTAATAAGGACTAAGTTGACTAATTAACTTATTAACGATGTTTTTAAAATTAACTAATCACTTGGTTAATGATGTTTTAAAATTAATTAATCATCTTATTTAATGATGTTTAAGGCTAATTAATCTTTGGATAATGATGGATTAAGATTAATTAATTTATTATTTAATGATATTTTAAAATCAATTAACCCTTTTTAATTAATAACTTTTAAAGGTTAATAAATCTATTTAACCTTAAATAAATCTTCTTAAATAAAGTTTTAAATTGATTAATCACTTTTAAATAAGGATTTTTAATTATTATTTGATTTATTTAATTAGTTATATTATTAATTAATATTAATGATGTTTTAAAGGAGATGTGCCCTTTTAATTAAAAGTTTATTGAAGTAAATGAATTAACTAGTTAACAAAGTTTTAAAGTTCATTAATCAAAAGTATAAGGATGTTTTAAGTTGTTAAATCCTTTTTATAATGATGTTTCAAAATTATTAAACTCTTTGACGAAGTGTTTTAAAGCTAATACTTGAAATGTGAAGCCAAGTACGCATTCGGGTTTTTAAAAGAAAAAGTTTGAATTGTTTATGAAGATGAATTTATTTCGTTAAAGTGATTCGCTCATACGGAAACAATTTATTTGTATAATTGGCACTAAACATCGAAGAAGTAAACATTTCACTATTTCGAAAGTTAAGAATAGTCGTGAGACATGACTTTGAGGTAACATTACCTTGACTTGTCTGGTATTATTGTTAACCAAGAAATAGTACAAGTTTGAATTCAATAAGTGGTGATAAGTATACAAGACTTAATTTCCATATACGATCATTTTGTATCCTCGATGGTCGGTTCCTTAGTTATTGATTATCTCAACTTCTTTATTATCGTCATTCTAAAACAATTTGTTGCTCCATTGACTTTGATAATCCTTTGTCGGTAAATGACTGAACCCAAATCGCAAAAGGACGTCCAGCTATGTGGGGTTGCTTCCATCAGGGTATTTTCACATCTCATCTTGATCAGATTCATTTGCGCATTTAGATGTGAAGCATTAGAATACTCGGTAAGGTTTGGTGAGGCCCGAATGGCATTTTCTAGAAGTGCCGTGGAGTAATGAGATTCTCAAAAGTATATTACTAGATGTATACTTCAAGGGTGGTGCACCTTCCTTATCATTTGTTGGAGATTTTCCTTATCTTATTTGATTTGAACCTTCAAAATTTATCTCCTTATTTTCACTAGAAAGAGTCAGCCACTCTTCATGATGTTTAATTATTTATCCATTATTTACATTTGGATATTGATTTATGTGAAGGTACACCCGTTCATGTTCAGCGGCATGATCTTGCAAGTTTGTATTTAACTACATACCTTTGTTTAAAGTTTTGTTTGTTTGAGTGGTCCAAGAGTAGCAAGTCTTTATTGGGGTCTTTTAAAGACGGCATCCTAGCAAGAGGCTTTTCATCTTCTTTGTTATCTATTCCACTGTACTATCCAGTTTGTATAAGTGTATTCTGTTTCAGCATATATAAAGGCCAGATGTTATAACTTCCTAAGCTGATTTGTTGTACTTTTGTGCAACTCTGGTAACACCCTATTAAGGAGTAACCTAATGTACTATTTATTTTTATGTTTTATTAAGTCGTTCCGTTGTGAGGTTTTCTATTCTATTCTTTATTTCATTGTACAACAATTCATCTTTCTGATGCTTGGGTACTGACACACGAACATCGAGGATGTGCTAAGTGTCATTCCTATGGGTCAGAAAGGTGGGTCATCACAGTTGGTATCAGAGCTTTGGTTGATAAAATTCCTTAGCCTGATTGGGATAAAACTCATTTGAGATTGGGTGAGTAGATCCCTAGATTGAGTTAATCTTCTATCCTAAAAGTCTAGTTTTGGGTCCTTTATCGTAAGTTTTCCTTTTATCATCTTTGACCCTATCTTTGTATTCGATTCTAATGATACTTATCACTTATCCAGGTTATCGAAAATAAGAACGATAGGAAGAAGAGTGAGGGAATTTGTAATCGGTTCAGCTATGAATGCCAGAGCTCCTAGAAATGAGCCAGTGGTAGAGCCGGTAGTAGAAGCAGTATTGCGAGTTCAGCCGCCTCGGAACTTTGCGACCTTGTGCTAGAATTACACTGATTTAGGATGTAAGCCTTTCTGTGGAACTTAAGACATTTTGGGAGTCTAGAAATGGCTCCACTCTTGTGAAAGGATATTCAGGGATCTTCAGTTGGGAGATGCTAGAAAGAGATTGTTGGCATCATGTTGGCTTTGGAAAGCAGCAACGGATTGGTGGGATTCAATCACCATTACTACACCAAAAGAAGATTTCTTTTGGGCGTAGTATAAGGAAGTATTTCAAGATCAATTTATCCTAGAGGCGGGAAGGACTCAGTTGTTCAGAAGTTTCATGGATTTGAAACAAGGTGAGATGGCAGTGGTGCAATATGAGCATAGGTTCAATGCATTATCTCACTTTGGACTAGGATTGATTGATACACCACTTAAAAAAATGTGATGTTCGTGAAAGGAATGCGACCAGAGTTCCATCGAAAGATGATCAATCATCTCAACGATACCTTTACAAATTTGATCAGTATGGCTTTGAGATTTTAAGCTCTTGATATTGAGCTAGGAGTTCAGAAGGGGTAGTGTTGATAGTTAATGCGCAATCTTTATCAGCTATCCTTATTGCCAGTAAACCATTTTTCAACTGCAAAGGGAAGAAGAAGTGGTTGGGAAAGAAGCCTAGAGGTGGAGCTCCAGCTCAGATTAAGTGGTTAGACTTGACCAAGGTTCTTTGTTTTAAGTGCGACAAAATAGGCCACTATATAAATAATTGCCTGGAGACTAATCTGCCGATATGTTACGATCGCAACAATCATGAACATATGCATAACCAGTGCCCTTTTCCAAAGAAAGGATCACATGGAAGAGATTTTACTATTGAGAAAATACCATATACTTCTAGGGATCCAAAAGTAAAGTAAGTGTTGAAAGGTACATTATCCATTCTCGATATTCCTATTAGTGTATTATTCGATACGGTGCATTCCATAGTTTTATCTCATATGACCTAGTGAACCAGTTGAATCTTAAATATGTTATTCTTCGAAATTCTCTTTGTGTGTCGAAACCAATTAGGTGTCTAACCAATCTTGATACCATGTGTTTGAAAGGGCCTATTTCCTATCAAGATTGCCACTTCTCATTCCACTTATTCATTCCTAGGTTCATGGGTTTTAGGCTACTTTTGGGGATGGATTTGTTATCTAAGTTCAATGTTATCCTAGATTGTAGTAGAATAATCATTGTGATAAAAGATGCAGTAGGCAGAAGCATTGATATCTGTTGCCGAGAGCTTAATAAGTTGATGAGCAGTTTCCCTTATTCCCTCGAAGTACCCAAAGAAGAGAAGGAATATACCAATTGTTGGGGACTTTAAGGTTAATTTTGAAGAAGTACAAGGTTTACCCCATCGTCGGGAGGTATAGTTCTGTACTGATTTGATTCCAGGAAATAGACCTATTGTACAACCACTTCGAAGGTTGGCTCCAAAGGAAAGAAGTGAGTTAGAGAAGCAAACATTTGATTTGTCGTACAAAGGTTTGATCAGACGCAGCACATCGAATTGGGGATCTCCAGTAGTATTTGTCACCAAGGCTGATGGTTCTCTTAGATTATGTGTAGATTACCAAGAGTTGAATAAGAAGACTATCAAGAATAATTATACTTTACCTAGGATTGATAATATGTTTAACTAGCTCCATGGAGCTCGGATATTTTCTCAATTGGATCTTGCCATTGGTTTTCATCAATTAAGGGCAGCAAAGGAGAGTGTACCCTTAACAGCTTTTCGTACCCCTAATATTTTTTATGACTGGTCAGTCATTCCGTTCGGATTGACTAACGCACCCGCTTATTTTGTAGATTTGATGAAGAGAGTGTTTCAAAACTTTCTTAACAAGTTTATTGTAATCTTCATCGATGATATCCTCGTTTATTCTAAAACAGAGGAAGAGCATAAGTTCCGTCTTCATGTTGTTCCTAGTACTTAAAGATGTCATGTTTTAAGGGCTAAACTTTTTAAATGCCATTTTTGGAAATTCGAAGTTAGATTTCTAGGGCACGTAGTTTCAGAAGAAGGCATATTAGTGAACCCGGTTAAAGTAATAGCGGTTCAAGACTGGAAGAAACCTGCAAATGCGATAGAGGTTAGAATTTTTTTAGGATTGGTGGGTTTCTATAAAAGGTTTATTAAAGATTTCTTGAAGATTGTTTCTCATCTTACAAAGTTAACGAAGAAAGGCGCTAAGTTTTTTTGGACACCCAGGTGCAATAAAGCATTCAATGAGTTAAAAGAGAAATTGACAAATGCTCCTACCTTGACTTTTCCAGATAGGAGTGAAGGATTAACAGTTTACACGGATGCTTGTAGGACCGGATTAGGAGAAGTTTTGATGTAGAATGGTAAAGTAATAACATATGCGAGTCGATAGTTGAAATCTCATGAGAAGAATTATGGTACACACGATCTGGTACTTTTGGTAGGTTTCTTCGTTTTGAAAGTGTGAAGGCACTATCTTTTAGGTGCAAAGTTTGAGTTATTTACATATCACAAGTCATTAAAGTATCTTTTTACCCAAAGGATTTGAACTTAAGGCAGCAAAGATGGCTAGAATTTCTTACATATTATGACCCAGAGATTCTTTATACCCTAGGGAAAGCAAACGCCATTTCCGATGTATTGAGTAGGAATGTAGCGACAATTGAAAATTTGGAAGTTAAGCCATCACTAATGTAACATCCTTAATTTTTGATGGCATTATGCAAGAAATTTAATTAGATAAATTAAATAGAATAATGATGATAAAGGAATTGAGATTTAAATAAATTATATAGAAAATGGGCTTAATTGGGTTAGTAAATAATTAAATTACACATGAGCATATTAGTAAAATAACCTCTTCATCTTGCACGGCTATGACCTTTTGTAATTGTCCATTCACGTTCATTTTCTCAAAACAAAAATAAACGCAAAACACTAAGTAGACGGCCATTATCAAGGAGGAAGATTATAGTCTGAAGCTAAGGAGGATTAAGCAACAACAAATCTCAAATTCCTAAACAAATCTAAGGTGAATAATAATTTCATACCATCTCTATTTCATTCTATAGATATATGTTTATGGACTTATGATTAAATTCATTTTTATGATGCTACGGATGATGATAATGTAATGACCTGGAAATTTCTATCCCGAAAATTCCAGATAGTTAGTCAAAAGAAGAAAAGAGAAATAAGAAGAAACAGAAAACTCAAACTCAGAATTTCACATTCGCAGCGGATCAAATATAATATCAAATAAAATAGCAAATAATAATAACAGTTATACAAGAAAACTGTATCTGTCAATTTATATTTATATACATCAGAGTTACAATATCCCATACAAACTGGATAGTTTAACAACTTGTCAATCTAACAACAATATTATATCAGAATCCACTGCATACGCTCCTGCCATCTAGCTCTCCACCTGTGCTCCAGAACGTCCTTACCTGAAAATCTGTAATACTCGGTCTGACCCGAGCATTACATCAAAGTAATGCCCTGGTCAGGCTGGAAACCAGTGTGAGTAAACCCAACTAACATGGAATACAAAACATACAATTTATATAAACCCGGGGTAACTGGTATCAGTTTACAGATTCTCAAGCTGTTATAGACATACTTATTTTTACACATCAATTTCTATGTGCCAAACCTAGATTAAACGGTCCAATTTACTTAATCATTCCAAACCAGCTTATTGATTTCACATATCAATCTTTAAAGAATCGAAGTGGTTTCGGGTATTAACTTCTTAGTTAATTAATCTTAAATTAATCACATTTCATTGATTAACTAAAATAATTAAGTAATTAACTCTTAATTTCTTACATCAGTAATTATCTCTAATTACTTCTATTAACCAATCTTGATTACTCTCTTAATTAATTACCTAACAAGTAATTAATTTCATTATTAAACAATCCTTAATATTTTAATTAATTAATTATTCCATAATTAATTAACTTCAAAACAATTATATTAATCAATACTTTAATTAATATCATCAAGTGATTATCCAATAATCACTTCCATTAAATTACTCCCATGAGTAATTTCTCTAATTACTTC
This sequence comes from Allium cepa, assembly GCA_030765085.1. Taxonomy (NCBI): domain Eukaryota; kingdom Viridiplantae; phylum Streptophyta; class Magnoliopsida; order Asparagales; family Amaryllidaceae; genus Allium; species Allium cepa. The sequence goes on from CM060931.1 coordinate 452,576,297, forward strand.
CATAAGTAATTAATTCAAAAATTAACCATTGATTACTTCATTAAGTAATTACACTTAATTAATCCATAATTAAGTGATTATTTAAAATTAAATAAACAATTAACTAATTATTTAAAATTCATTAAATAATTAATTAACTAACTTCTTATATTTAAAGAAACTTCTTAATTAATTAATAAAAAAACCTTTATCTTAGTTAACTCTTTACTTATTAACAAATCAAAATAATTAAGTATTTATAAGTTCATATCAAAGATAAATTAACCCTATTTATCTTCATAAATAAATTATTTGAAATTAAATCAAATTTCAATAACTTAAACAAATTATCTTATTTAGATTTCAAATTATAACAATAACCTTATTTTGAAAATCAATTTAGAACAAGTTTCAAAATTAAAACACTTTGAACATCTAATTTAATCTTATTTATTTCAGGTAAGATTTGAAATTTTAGTTTTAAATCATTACTTAACATTTAAACTAAAACTTGATTAAATAATTAAATCCATAACACTCTTTAATTTAAAATTCAATATTTTAATTAGATAATTACTTTCTAAGCAAACATCTTAAAATATTTTAAATTTGAACTATGAATTCAATTTACATTTAAGATGTTTGGTTTACCTTTATTTTAAAATAACAAATCTTATCTTTAAAAATTGATTTTCTTTTATAAAACTTGTTTACAAATATTGAAGCTTGATCTTCAAATATTCAAACTCAAGTTCATTGCAATCTAATATTACATAGAAAATCATGAATTAACGTACTAAAGACATTAAGAAATCCAAATATAAAATCAAATTAAAGCATCCACACACTCAATAAATCGGTCACACTAACATCTGATTGAAACTATTGAATCCAAGTCTGCTATAAAATTTAGAGTAGTAAACATGATGCTGCATAAACTAGTCAAGGAATATATGAGGTCGTACACTTAGAGCAAGATTCTATGTTATTCATTTAAACTTTCAATTCTAGTTTTTATAAATAAGTAAGCAACTGTACACTCGTATAGAGGAAACTACTGTATATTCAAGTTTTCATTTCACGAAAACAGTTGCAGCCCTTTATTTCTTGTACCAGAATTTGAACGCGATCTACAACAGGTAAAAAAATTTGTTACTTCCTCTACAGACTACTAAATTATAAAGCCAACTCATCAACTAAATGCAAGTCTCAGGGTCATTAGTTTTTCTTTCACCTGCTTCTGAAGTGAATTAACAATATATTTTCTAGTTCTGTTTTGATTAGCAGCATGTTATTATAATTTTTTCATTTCACACCTAGTGCTACAACAAAATTAACTCAGATAATTAACCTATCCCAAACCTATTTTATGAAACTTCATCATCCTCTAATCAACTTCTTTGGCAACATCATTAGCACCGAAGAATGCATATTGCTAAAGAACAGAAAGTAATGAAACGTTAGGATGTTAAATGACTTGGGCAACACCATTTAAAAGAGAAACAAATATAAAAGAACGAAAGAAAGAAGAAAGAAAAGTGACAGGCAATTCTAATTTGTCAGTGCTATATGATTAGTATTCATAAACCAAATTTTGGGTCCAAACAGCATTCCAATTTTTCATAACCGTACGTTGTACATCATTACCACAACACAAGCTAAAGTGAAACTAGATTTATAGAATTGCCATTAATCATGTGACTTCCAAAACTCCTTATCCCATACATAAAAAAATGAGATCAAACTTAAATTTGATAAAATTCATATGTCAATTAAAATAATAGAACTTCATGCTAGCAGTGAAGTGTAGGTGAACTTTGAGTTAGACTTTAAACTACAATTCGATTAATTGTTGATTTACAGGACTACTAGATTTTCATATTTTATATGAATATCTGTACAATGTTTCACTTTCACATGTAAATATAACTTATGTACCTTCAGTCATGCACATGCCACTAAATTTAAACACTGCACAAGCCACTAAATTTAAACACTGCACACACGAGTTGATACATCAGCCATATAAATTAAACTGCCCCTTAGTACCACAGTAAATGCTACATTTACTCTGATCTTCATACTCCTGCGCATATATATTTAAATGCCTACAAATTCACGACCTTTGTTTACAGGTAGTGCATACTTTCCTTATCACGCAAAGGCATGCCTGTTACGTATGACCCTCTGTATTACTTAACATCATGCACAGATGATACTTTCAATATATGATGTTTTAAATACATTTTGCCTCCATGGGGTTAGTTATCTTCAACATGTTATAATTCAACTAAACTCATTCAAACCCAAAAGAAACTCTAAATTCAACAACCACAAACCGGCCACTGTTGCAAACAAATTACTCAATTCATGTTCATGCAAGCAATCGAGCAACTAAGAAAATAAAAAAAAATTCCCTAATCAACACAGAAATCGCTATCTCATTCTTAACGATCAAATAAATTGGATCCAGATCTACAATCGCTGGTTCCAAACTCAAATATTGGTAAAAATAAAATTGCATAGAATAAAAAAACTCACCGTATTATGTTGAACACAGAGACAGAGAAGGGTTCGAAAATCTGGAAATTTGTTTGTTGATTTGAAACTAATCTGGAGCTTGCTAATTTAGTCAATTTGCAATCTTGAATCTGATTTTAAAACCGATCTTGAATCTACTAAGTTTGCTCTGGTTAAAATATGAAGCAGGATCTGATTTTTTATTTTTGGTTTTGGATTTTATTTTATCTTCTGAATGACGAAAGAAGATTGAGAAGTTTGGTTTGTTTAAAGAGGAAAGGGTTATGAACACAGCCTATACTCTAATATTCTTAAATTAAAAGGAGCCATTAACACTTGTCTATGCATGTTTTATAAAAGCTACAAATGTCAAAAATCCTATAATTCATTTTCCTTTATGTTATACTAATATATGTTTAATGTTTTTTTTTAAATTTATATCTATTATATTTATCTCATGGATTCCAAAAGAGATATATAAATTAAATATATATTTTTTGAAAATTTAATATATTGAATTCAAATTAATGCTTTCCATTCACCAAACACACACACACACACACACACACACACACACACACACATATATGCACTTAAAATTTTCAACATTATAGAGTTTGCATATATATTTTTATATCTTTGTTAATTCACTATAAGATTTTTTTTATTTATCTTCAGATATATATAATTCAACATTTATTATAGTTTCAAATCCATTTATATACATCCAGACATTTTAAATTATCAGAAATTTAAATTTGTTCAGCTTACAAATCAGTATTTAACAAATTAATCATGTTCATTATCAATTAACAGATGTCCAAATATCCGGGTTATCACATCCCTCTCCCCTTTGAATCTTTTCGTCCTCGAAAAGGAATGAAGCCAGAATTTACCAAAATGCATAAAATAAGATAAATTTTCTATGATCATCATTTTTTAAATTCTTCTTAAAAAACCTATATAATATTATCAAAATAGTTTTATGAAAATATTATTTCATAAATCGATGTTTCAACAAGTCCATCCTCGTTCTCATAGAAATCCGGTCATACGTTGATCAGGCGTACGACTGAAAATCCATAAGTACTTAGCAGACCCGACTTCAACATCCAGTGAAAATACTCGGAAATTAATTTCATTGAAAGTATCGAAAACATTTTGAAATAGAGGATATATTTTTGGTGAGAATGCTCTGAAAATCATCACCCCCATCCATGGTCGCAGTTACATTCCAGGGTTACGTTGCCGTCGCAGCAAAAGTCCATGTAACTGCAGGCTCTCCGTGGCCTCTCGATTATGCCATGGAACCCACAACAGATCACAGTTACATTCCAAGGTTACGTTGCCATCGCAGCAAAAGTCCATGCAACTGCAGGCTCTCAGCGTCCTCTGATTTTCGCTGTCGAAATGAAACTTCTCCACTCCTACATAGGTCGCAGTCTACTGATATAAAATCAAATGCAGACTGTTGGCTCTCAGCAACACACACGACTTTCGCTATGGTACACTACTCATAATCCCCAGGAACTAGTTTTGTCTGGACTCCTCACAGGATCAACTTTAGTACCCTACTTGGATCTCAAGGCAGCAGCACCCGGTGGTACTCCTGAGAAGTTAATTTCAAGGGAGCGCCTTTTTCTCCAGAGCCATCATCAAAACATTTTATACTATACACATATAGTATTTTCAAATCATACACCTAGTATGATCTCATACAAAGCTTCTTTACACAAAATCGATTATTCCAAAATCGATAATTCTCAAACTAAGCTTTCCAAATTCAATATTGATTTTACCCAAAAATCAAAAGCCTTTCCAAATCCAAAGGTTCCCAAAACCTTTTCTAAAATCCTCATAAGATCCTTTATATATATACACACAGATATATATAATTTTTAAAACTTTGGATCATATCAAACTTGTATAAATCTCCTTTTATACTTCAAACACTTTTCAAAAACTCTTTTCTTCTGGCAAAAGATTCAACAAGGGGAGTTTTATCTTATATAACAAAGATATATAACTTTATTTATCCAAAATCAAATATTCAAATTTGATTACTTTTTCCAACATCAATTTCATTCAAATCCGTACGATGTACACATCATTCGTACGCCATACCAATCTGATCGCTCATTCAATCACACAATTTCATTTCCGAACTAGTATTGTCCACCTGACTTCCTAGTGCGGACTCAGATCTGGTTTCTTGATCAGAAACCGTCATTCTCCTTGCGTAGTCATAACTACGATAGAGAATATCTAGAACCAATCAAATATTCCATAGCTAGGTTTGCCATCAAAATTCGAGTGAAAAGAAAATCCCACTCGGATCGATATAATTATCTCGAAATTCTGTGTTCGAATCTGGATCAAATCACTATGCGAATAGAATAACATACGTACACCCTACATATTTATCTTTATTGGTTATTAGCCAAATCAATTCCATTTCTATTCACATTCTTACTCACAATTGCTTCAATCCATTTGGATTATCACCTCTATTCTTATCTCAATTGGGTATTTAACCAATAACAGTTTGAACTCCGACCCGTTTATTTTGAAAATAGCTTGAAAAATTTAAAAATAGATAAGTAGTTGGAAAATAATTACTAGTTTGTAAAATAGGTGTAAAATAGTTAGAAAATAGTTAAAATAATTATAGAAATTTTAGATAATTGCAAAATAATAGTAAGATAGTAATTAGTTTTATAAAACAGTTGAAAAATTGTTAAACAGTTTTAAAAATAATCGTAAACAAGTATAAGAAAATTTGTCTTTTAGAAAAAAGGTTGTATGTATAATGAATAGCTTGGAAAAATAGGTTTATACTAAAACAATTTATATTAAAAATAGTCCAGAGTCAAAACTGCTCACTTCCCAATCTCCATTCTCATCAATTCAATTTAAATTTCGTCTACCATATAAATTGACCTAATTTAAATTTAAATAACTTCAATTTCCATTGAAATTTATTCAATCCTAATTCAAGTTGTATTAACCTCAGTTCTTTCCAAATTTAACTTTATTCAACCTTGATCTCAAATTCTACTAATTTAAATAAATTTCAATTGAACTAGTTCCAATTTCAATTCATTTCAACTCCAGTTTTAATTAATTCCAATTTCAAACTCCATTTCCAAATCAAGTTGAATTATTCTTGATTTCTTCCTAAATTCAATTCAAATTCCATTTGAATTTAAAACTATTCTATTGTAATTACAATTCCAAATTATTCAAATCAATTTGGACTAATTTCAAATTGAATCCACTTCAATTTCAAATTGTTTCAAATTAATCCAATTCAAATCTTCCATTTGAATTTTATACTTATACATCTTCAATCACAATTTCAATTAATCCAAATCAAACTCAATATAAACTAATTTCAATTCAAATTCCAAATTTAAACCATCTCGAATTACATAAATTCGAGTTAATACTTCAAATGTTGATTTAATTCCTTTAATTCAATTTACCTTTAAAGTTTTTAAACAATTCAATTCACAGTTCAGACCTAACATATTATATCACAGATCAAATTAACCTTTAAACAATTTAATTTTGAGTCAAATTCTCAAAATTCCATTCTAAATTATCTTTACTTAACTTTTTCCAAATTTTAGATAAGAGTTCAAAACAATTTTATCCTAAAAATTTAATCTATTACTAAATTTTATCCTCCAGTTTGAAACCAGTCCTTAAACAATTTTAATTTACAAATTCAATTACTCAAAAAATTTATTCAAGGTAATTCCATACCCTTAATTTAAAATTAAAGTTTAATTTTCCTTTTATCTCAACAATGGATTACCATACTTCATTTCTCATCCATTTAAACAAGTCCAATTTGCAATTTAAGATTTTTAATAACAATAGGATGATACCATCTAATTTATTTTAAAACATCCATTTTCAATTTCCAGATCTCAAACCCATTTTGAGATTATTCAAATTCAAATTAACCATTTAACTTCCCAAGTTAAATCTTTAATTGAATCTTCAAGTTTCCAAATCAGGTTGATCATTCCAACTTATTTAACCTTTTTCAAGTTAAACTCAATTCACTTAATTCAGTCAACCTTACCCAGTTTTAACTTCTATTTCAAATTTTGAACTTCTCATAAATAATCTTCCCACTTATTTAAGTTCAAAGACTTATCACTTTGGGTATCACATCTTATTCCAAATTTTAAACTCAATATTTAGAGTTTATTTCAAACCATATTTGATATTATGTATATCACATATATATACACATATTTACTTCTTGGCCCACCAGGCCAAAATTTAAAATTTAAACCACCCTTGGTTTTAATTCAAACAAATTCCTTTAAAGTCTACAAATGACTTCTTATTCAAAAGTAAGATTACATTCAAAATAGTTTGAATAATATTATTTCCTTAGCATTTTGAAAAAAAATTCCAATGTTTAAATTTAGAATTCAGAACTTCACAATTTGAAACCCCACCTTAATTCACATCCTTTCAAAATTTACAAGTTATTCTCTGTTTAAATGGTTACTTCCTTAAAACATTTTATTGTTTATTGGAAAACAATCATCCCATTATTAAACACAATAACCATTCTATTTCTCCGGTTTGAAACCAATTCTAATTTATCTTATTTAGAAACTCTTTCCCTACTTCAAGGTTTAATTTCAGTTTGAATTCATTTCAAACTTATCTTCATTTAATTTTCAGTTTGGTTGTATTTCTATTACCTCTTAATTTAATCCCAAAAATTTAACAACCAATTCCTTTAATATTTATTAGAAAGAAATATTGCTTTATACATCAAAATATATTCTTATATAAAATCATTTAAAATCTTTATATAAGAAAATAACAAGTACGCTCTCATATATATACTCAGCTTATTCTAGGGTACCACTTACCCAATCCTTAATGAGTAATCCCACTAGAGCCAAGGTTCTCGCTTAACCTTTTGCTCTGATACCAAATGTAACGACCCGGAAATTTCTATCCTGAAAATTCCAGATAGTTAGTCAGAAGAAGAAAAGAGAAAGAAGAAGAAACAGAAAACTCAAACTCAGAATTTCACATTCGCAGCGGATCAAGTATAATATCAAATAAAATAGCAAATAATAATAGCAGTTATACAAGAAAACTGTATCTGTCAATTTACATTTATATACATCGGAGTTACAATATCCCATACAAACTGGATAGTTTAACAACTTGTCCAGATAACAACAATACTATATCAGAACCCACTCCATACGCTCCTGCCATCTAGCTCTCCTCCTAAGCTCCAGAACATCCTTACCTGAAAATCTATAATACTCGGTCAGACCCGAGCATTGCATCAAAGTAACACCCAGGTCAGGCTGAAAACCGGCATTAGTAAACCCAACTAACATGGAATACAAAACATACAATTTATATAAAACCGGGGTAATTGGTATCAATTTACAAATTCTCAAGCTGTTATAGACATACTTATTTTTACACATCAATTTCTATGTGCCAAACCTAGATTAAACGGTCCAATTTACTTAATCATTCCAAACCAGCTTATTGATTTCACATATCAATCTTTAAAGAATCGAAGTGGTTTCGGGTATTAACTTCTTAGTTAATTAATCTTAAATTAATCACATTTCATTAATTAACTAAAATAATTAAGTAATTAACTCTTAATTTCTTACATAAGTAATTATCTCTAAATACTTCTATTAATCAATCTTGATTACCCTGTTAATTAATTACCTAACAAGTAATTAGTTTCATTATTAAACAACCCTTAATACTTTAATTAATTAATTATTCCATAATTAATTAACTTCAAAACAATTATATTAATCAATCCTTTAATTAATATCATCAAGTGATTAACCAATAATCACTTCCATTAAATTACTCCCATGAGTAATTTCTCCAATTACTTCCATAATAATTACCATTCTAATTACATTCAAAAATTAACCATTGATTACTTCATTAAGTAATTACACTTAATTAATCCATAATTAAGTGATTATTTAAAATTAAATAAACAATTAACTAATTATTTAAAATTAATTAAATAATTAATTAACTAACTTGTTATATTTAAAGAAACTTCTTAATTAATTAAGAAATAAACCTTTATCTTAGTTAACTCTTTACTTATTAACAAATCATAATAATTAAGTATTTATAAGTTCATATCAAAGATAAATTAACCCTATCTATCTTCATAAATAAATTATTAGAAATTAAATCAAATTTCAATAAATTAAACAAATTATCTTATTTGGATTTTAAATTATAACAATAACCTTATTTTGAAAATAAGAAGTTTAGAACAAGTTTCAAAATTGAAACACTTTGAACATCTAATTTAATCTTATTTATTTCAGATAAGATTTGAAATTTCAGTTTTAAATCATTACTTAAAATTTAAACTAAAACTTGATTAAATATTTAAATTCATAACACTCTTTAATTTTGAAATTCAATATTTTAATTAGATAATTACTTTCTAAGCAAACAGTTTAAAATATTTTAAATTTGAACTATATATTCAATTTACATTTAAGATGTTTGGTTTACCTTTATCTTAAAATAACAAATCTTATCTTTAAAAATTGATTTTTTTTTATAAAACTTGTTTATAAATATTGAAGCTTGATCTTCAAATATTCAAACTCAAGTTCATTGCAATCTAATAATACACAGGAAATCACGAATTAACGTACTAAAGACATTAAGAAATCCAAATATAAAATCAAATTAAATCATCCACACATTCAATAAATCGGTCACACTAACATCTGATTGAAACTATTGAATCCAAGTCTGCTATACAATTTAAAGCAGTAAACACGATGCTGCATAAACTAATCAAGGAATATATGAGGTCGTACACCTAAAGCAAGATTCTATGTTATTCATTTAAACTTTCAATTCTAATTTTTATAAATAAGTAAGCAACTGTACACTCGTACAGAGGAAACTACTGTATATTCAAGTTTTCATTCACGAAAACAGTTGCAGCCCTTTATTTCTTGTACCAGAATTTGAACGCAATCTACAACAGGTAAAAAAATTTGTTACTTCCTCTACAGGCAACTAAATTATAAAGCCAACTCATCGACTAAATGCAAGTCTCAGGGTCATTAGTTTTTCTTTCACCTGCTTCTGAAGTGAATTAACAATATATTTTCTAGTTCTGTTTTGATTAGCAGCATGTTATTATAATTTTTTCTTTTCACACCTAGTGCTACAACCAAATTAACTCGGATAATTAACCTATCCCAAACCTATTTTATGAAACTTCATCATCCTCTAATCAACTTCTTTGGCAACATCATTAGCACCGAAGAATGCATATTGCCAAAGAACAGAAAGTAATGAAATGTTAGGATGGTAAATGACTTGGGCAACACCATTTAAAAGAGAAACAAATATAAAAGAACGAAAAAAAGAAGAAAGAAAAGTGATAGGCAATTCTAATTTGTCGGTGCTATATGATTAGTATTCATGAACCAAATTTTGCGTCCAAACTGCATTCCAATTTTTCTAACCGTACGTTGTACATCATTACCACAACACAAGTTAAAGTAAAACAAGATTTATGGAATTGCCATTAATCATGTGACTTCCAAAACTCCTTATCCCGTACATAAAAAAATGAGATCAAATTTAAATTTGATAAAATTCATATGTCAATAAAATAATAGAACTTCATGCTAGCAGTGAAGTGCAGGTGAACTTTGAGTTAGACTTTAAACTACAATTCGATTAATTACTAATTTATAGGACTACTAGATTTTCATATTTCATATGAATATCTGTACGCTGTTTCACTTTCACATGTAAATATAACTTATGTACCTTCAGTCATGCACATGCCACTAAATTTAAACACTACACAAGCCACTAAATTTAAACACTACACACACGAGTTGATACATCAGCCATATAATTTAAACAGAGGGACAGAGAAGGGTTCGAAAATCTGGAAATTGATTTGTTGATTTGAAACTAACCTGGAGCTTGCTAATTTAGTCGATTTGCAATCTTGAATCTTTTTAAAACCGATCTTGAATCTGCTAAGTTTGCTCTGGTTAAAATATGAAGCAGGATCTGATTTTTTCTTTTTGGTTTTGGATTTTATTTTATCTTCTGGATGACGAAAGAAGATTGAGAAGTTTGGTTTGTTTAAAGATGAAAGAGTTATGAACACAGCCTATATTCTAATATTCTTAAATTAAAAGGATCCATTAACACTTGTCTACGCACGTTTTATAAAAGTTCCAAATGTCAAAATCCTATAATTCATTTTCCTTTATGTTATATTAATATATGTTTAATGTTTTTTTTTAAATTTATATCTATTATATTTATCTCATGAATTCCAAAAGAGATATATAAATTAAATATTTTTTTTTGAAAATTTAATATATTGAATTCAAATTAATGCTTTCCATTCGCCAAACATATAAATATATATATACACACTTAAAATTTTCAACATTATAGAGTTTGCATATATATTTTTATATATTTGTTAATTCACTATAAGATTTTTTTTTATCTTCAGATATACATGATTCAACATTTATTATAGTTTCAAATCCATTTATATACATCCAGATATTTCAAATTATCAGAAATTTAAATTTGTTCAGCTTACAAATCGGTATTTAACAAATTAATCCTGTTCATTATCAATTAACAGATGTCCAAATATCCGGGTTATCACAGATATGCTTGAAAATATTATATTTGATTTATTTTAATTCATTCACATATGAATTCGCACGGTTTTGATGTAAAACCGATTGTTAAGGATTTTGAATGCCATGGAAATTTATTTATGTTAAATAATACATGATTTTGGAGATGGGTTTTGGTTTTCAGAATTTTCCGACCTATAGAAAATTCATTATGAATTTCTAAAGGAAAATATGATATAATTGGGTTTAAAATTTATTTCAAGTATTTAAGGAAGAAATTGGATCTGAAATTTTAATATGTTTGATTACATGATAAAATTTATTTTTTGTGATTTTGGAGGGATTTTTCTCAGTTGACTTGTTATGGAAAATAAATTATTGTTAAAGAGGGACTTTTCTACAAATGTTGGTTTTGTTATATGGAAGGGCTTAAACGTTATATTCCTTTGATTTGGATCTAAATTAATGCGGTAGTTTCTCGTTGTAAAGTATTTGACAAGTTTTAAAATAACCAATCAAAAAATTACGACAGGCAGGTTAGTTATAAAATAATTGCCATAATTTGGTGTAAATCAAAGTTTCAAAAAAGGTTGTTTCGCCTAATTCGAAGGCACCTTTCGACTCCTTTACCTCCACTCCATCCCAGTCGGAACCATTCCTGTTGAAACCCTCATTATCGAAACCTATGCACCTGGTGTTAAGGGTAATGGTACGAAGAGAATTGGTAAATAGTGGAAGGTAGGGTGTCGAAAGCTATGCCTTCGTCAGGGTCGAAACCAAGGTTCACTTTTAAAAAATAAGCGCCTACCTATTCTCAACGGCATTCGACTAAGTCGATACCCTATAAAGTCGAATCCTTAGTTTGCTTTCTACAGTTAAATTCTTGCCTTGTTTTATTTAAAACTTTCAACATAGTCGAAAGCCATGCTTTCGAATGGGACTTTATAAATAGATTTTGAAGGGTTAATTTTTCCTCAAATAAGATCTTCCAAATGGATTAGTTTCGACCAAGTCAAGACCAAGCCACCTATTACCTTTCAACTACATTGAAGCCATCTATGCTACCGAACGGTTATCTCTCTTTTAACCTAAACTAAGCCTTTTTTTCCTGAATGTTTTCGAAAGGGGTTCGGGGTTTCGAAGGCAATGGAGTCGAAGGGGGGTTCAACTCTATCCTTAAATGTTTTAATCTAAAAGGTTGTTGCTTTCGACTAAATGGTTCTGACACCATCCCTTTTTCCTCCGGACAACTTTATAATTGGTTTCGAAAGAGATACTTTCGTATATAACTATTTGACCCAAAAGACGTTTTGAAAGAGTAAACCCAATGCTTTCGACAGAGTACGTTTATTCGTTTCGAAGCTATGTTTTAAAGAACTTTTGGATACCATCGAAAGGAATCATTGGTTTCGAAATGATTGATTTGTAGAGAATCGAAAGGTATATACTTAGAGTTTTGAAAAGAGGTTTTCTATGATTTTGAAGAAGGTCATCCAGTGGTTTCGAAAGTGATGTTATAATGTTTCAAAACAAATAACCCATTCTCATTTTAAAAGGAAATACCATGACATAAATAAAGATTTTAGAGTATTATCTCTTCTTGCATTTATTCACATTGTAATTAACCCATAATGGTACTTTGGGAAGGGCAGAATAACCAGCTAGGTTGACCCAGTAGTGAATATAACTTATGAAATAAAAGCTTAATTAAAAATATTGGAAGGGGCCAATAGGTTTTGCGATAATCCTATGAAAACTGTGTAAAGGAAAAGATATTGGTAGGGGCTAATTAGGTTCATAGTCAACTCATGAAAACTATGTTTGATCTAGCAAGGGCCAGTCGGTTTGTAGTTAATCCATCTGTAACGACCTGTAATTTTCGATAATTAAATTATTGAATTTAATAAGATTTTGTAGTTTAATATTAAAGGAAATTAAAATTTGTGGTTTATTAATAAGAAATAACTAGAATGTAATGTTAAAAATGTTAATTCAAGACAATTGATTACTACTTTAATGTATGTCCAATTAATTGAAATGATTGTCAAGTTAAAATCGGTTATAGGTTGTAAATAAAGAATAATGTAAATTTAATATAATAAACGACTAATTGAATGAAATATCAAATAATTGTATTAAATTGTAAGGTTACATTAGTTAGAAATTGTAAAAAATAAGATAAAATCAATGAGAAATTATTTGTTTTGTTAGTTAACAGTAAACTTGGAAATATGTTTGAATTAGCAAATTGTAACAATGGTTAATTAATCCATCAAAATTTAATTAGTTATAAATGCTAAATAAGGAAAAAATTAAATGTTATAATTAATTTGTGATGACCCGGGATTTTGGCAATAATATTTTATTAAATATTTAATCCAATTTAAAGAAAAAGTAAACTTATCTTTTTAAAATAAATAAGTCTTTTTGGATATTTGCCATTTGTTTGTATAGATTTGTATTTTTGAAAAGGAAATTGGATTTTGAACATTCAAAATAAAATATCTCTTATCTAATTGAATTAAAATGCCTCATGCTATAAACATTTGACAAATATAAACATATTGATGATAATGTTTGAAATAAAATCAAATTCTATCAATATAAAATTTAAGTGTAAAAAAATATAAGTAAACCATATGAATGTAATTTAAACATTGATAGTTAATATATAAAATAGAAAATAAAATTAAAATGTAAAATATAAAATAAGGATTAAGTAGTTAAGAGATGCATACAACATAAGTTTAAAATTTGTAAGAACGAAGTGGAAAATGAAATTAAACAAAGTATGAAATAAACCTGACAAAACAATACATGAAGTTCAAGCTAGAAGTCAACAAAAACAAATGTTTTCAAACAAAAATATCTTCATATCAAAGCTAAGTGTATACCTGTAAAGAATATATTTTTATACAAAATAACTAAATGCACAGCAAAAACACATAATTATAATATTTAAACACATTTGGAAACAAGGCATTAAATGCCATCATCTCAGCCTAAATTTTGTCACTTCAAGATATGTACAAATCTTTACATCCCAGAAATAAAAATCTGATCATCATAACAAAAAGAAGAAAGCTTGAATAGATACTGCCTTCCCATAGTACTAACTGTTTTCTCTTATAAATATACATCAAAGCCTTTTTAGTTCATTCAGTAACTCCTAAGAAAAAGATAGAGAAAAGAAAAAAAAAGAAGCAAACACAAATTAATTCAAACAAGAACATAACAAAACTCAAATACTAATCAGCTGAACAAACCAGGGGAAGACAAAATTCAAGACAAACTTACAAGTTTCCAAAGTTCAACTCTGATCAAGCAAGTAGAGAACTCCAGATTTTTCAGATTCAAAGGGGAAACATTTCCCAGGCTTCTCTGGTTTCAAAATAAGTGAGTAACTCTGAAACTTCTGGTACATCTTGAAATTGCATGTGATGGTCTTTGAAATATGATGTGATCTATACTGTGCATGTTGCTTAAAAATAATTATAGTTATATATATGTGTGATAATAATCATATACATAACTGGATATGGAAGTATATTTCTGTTCAAACTGGAACAGTAAATTAACTTAAATTCAAACAAGTTTCAGATTTGATAGAGTGTTGTCCTCTGTTTTTCAAACTCTGGAAGCAACTCAATTCAAACATCAGTTTCAAACTTCTCTGTCTAACATTTTGGAAGGTGAGTAAACGTTTATTTAAAAAGTTAAGAAGACAAATGTTTGTTGCATATGAGTTTCTGTGATAAAGAATGTTGCATATATATATAAGCATCTGTATATATCTGATTTAAGTGTGCATGTTTAATTTACTTGAGTATTGCTTTGTTTATAAGTTCGGAGTTAAAATTTTATCAAAATTCAAATCTTTTCATCTGCCTTCTGTTAGGTATTGGGAATCAAACAAGAATTGTTTGTTTAAACTTAATCTAAACTTTGAAAATAAAATTTAGTAAGGTAGGTTTAATATTACCTGGAAAAAAAAATAACAGCAAGAATTTTGATTCATGTCAAAAATTCAAACTCTGTAATCTTTTGTTTTCTTTTAGAATATGAATCTATGACTTAAATCATGAATTTTAAGAGTAGATTCATACATTTTAGTTTTGGGTTGAATGTGATATTCTGGTTTAACCAAAATATGGAATTTTGCGATTTTCTGGCAGCATGAGTATTTCTGGTGTTCGAGGCCATTACTGGAGGAGGTTGGGGGTGTGAAGTGATCGACAAAAATGGCTGGAGGGCGGTCAATCCACCGTGGTGATTGGGATTGCTCGATTTAGTTTAAAACCCTAAATTGGGTTGTGGCCAGAATTTAAGGGACGGTGTTATCTAGGGTGCATCGAGTGGTCCGAGACTATGGGAATGACGGCATGGTTACCTGACAAGGCTAGGGTCGTCGTGGCGCAACGTCCAGTGATCGGAGACGATGGATTCGAGTCGTTTTCTGGTGATGTTTTTGGTTTCTATTCCTGTTGAATGGCTTGATTTCGTTTGTGAGCGTGTGCTTGAGATTGGGGTGTTGCAGAAGGGTAAGGGGATTAAGGCGGACTTGCGTGCATCGTTGGTTGGTGGTTCGGCGATGGAGGGGACGTGTGCACGAACACACGATAATCTGTTGTATCGGTTTCAACTGGTTCAAAGAGAAGAAGAATTAAGGCTGGAGTGAAGAAGTTGCTTCGAGACTATCTCGAGTTCTGTATGTTATCTGTGTTCAGTAATGCATGAGGTTGCTTGTTTTCAAAACAAGGGTAGAAACAATTGTCTAACGTATTCAGGATTCAAGATTTTAAGTGAAATTTTAAGATGGATTATTTTGATTGAATTTTTTTATAAAAGGCATGTACCTGATTTTTTTTAAAGCAAAGTAATTGTTTAAACAAGTTTCAAGTTTTAAATGAAAGGTTAAATGATTATGATACAATTTTGGGAATTGAATTAAATTGTGGAAAAAGAAAGAGTAATTAATTTTCCCAAGCTCCCACTTAAGAAAATAAATGTTAAGAATTTAATTAAGATAAATGGTTTATCTTAATAGAATTTAAATCTTATTAGCAAAAGTAATTAAGGTATAATTACTAAATAATTAAAGATTATTGATTAATGTAATTGGTTAAAACAATTAATTAGATTAATTAATTAAGGTAATTACATGATGAAATTATTACTTGATGTAATTAGTGATTAATAAATAATTACTGAATGTAATTAATAAAGAGGTAATAAATTAAAGAAATAATTAGAAAATCATTAATTAATGTAATTAATGATAGTAATTAAGGTTTAATTTATGTAATTAATTGGAGAATAATTATTCAATAATAAGTGATTATGGAATAATTAATTAAAGTAATTAATTGAGAGTAATGTAATTAATTGAGTATTAATGTAATTAATGTTAGTTAATAAGTTAATGAAAGTAATTAAAAAGTTAATTACTGTAAATGGTTAAGAATAATTAATTTGTGCAATTAATTAAAGGCTAATTACTTAATGTAATTGGAGAATAATTAATCAGGGGTGATTAATTTAGATGGATAATTAGAGGATAATCGATTAATTGGCTTGTAATTAGTTAATGGTTAAAGTAAGCAGGATTTAAAATAATTAATTTAATTTATTTTAAATTAGTTAGAGATGGAGTGATTAATTAACCTTGCTTATGTATGATTGTATGGTATTGGATGCCTTGAATTGGTTAATATCTCTGATTTGAAATGTCTTATGATATGATATGTTTGGGTGGAAAAGATAATGTGGTTAACTATCAATGATGAATTGTTATGTAAAAGTGACATCCTGTTTTTAAATTTGAATGGTATTACACTTGAATAATTTGGGTTTAGATGACATTGAATTCGAAGAGACCGGAGTCGGGTATTAGTTATTACCCGAAACCACATCGATTCTTTACAGACTGATACGTGAAATCAATAGAATGGATTAAGTGAAATGAACCATTTAATCTAAGTTTTGGTACTTAGAAATTGATGTGTAAAATAAGCATTGTCTATAGAAAATTTAGAATTTGAAAATTGAGACGAGTTACCCCGGGTTTTAAGTAAGCTTTTTGTACTAGTATTTATTTTCGTTTGATGGGTTTACTCACGCTGGTTTCTAGCCTGACCCGGGTGTTACTTTGGTGTAATGCTTGGGTCAGACCGAGTATTACAGATTTTCAGGTTAGGACGTTCTGAAGTTCAGGAGGCGAGCTGGACGGCATTATCGTATAGAGTATTTCCACTGTATTTATATTATTGTTAATCTGAGTCATGATAATTGTAAATATTCTATGACTGTATATAATGTGAAACTCTGATGTATCAAAATGTAATCAACAGATATAGTATTCATTTGTAAACTGTTATTATTATATTTATTATATTTTATCCGCTGCGAATGTGAGATGTTTGATGTTTCTGTTCTTCTTCTTCTTCTATCTTTTTCTTCTTTTTCATAACTACCTGGAATTTTCGGGATCGAAAATTACGGGTTGTTATAGTTGGTATCAGAGCTGAAAGGTTAAGCGAGAACCTTGGCTCTGGTGGGAATTACTCATTTAATAGAGTCTGTAGTACTCTAGAATGAGTTGAGAATATATATACATATATATGAGAGCGTACTTGTTATTTTCTTATATAAAGGTTTTAAATGATTTTATATAAAATATATATTTTGATATATAAGGCAATATTTCTTTCTAATAAATATTAAGGTGATTGGTTGTTAAATTATTAAAATTAAACTTAAGAAGTAATATAATACAACCAAATTGAAGTCTTGAATTGGACTAAAATTAAGTAAAAACAAAAATACAACCAAACTAAAATTTAAATTACTTAAAAATGAAATTCTAAATCTAGTCCTACAATTTGAATTTTTTTTTTCAAAGTGCTAAAGGAATGAATAAGTAATATTTGAATAAAAGAGACTTGTTGCAAACAATGGGTTGTTTGAAATTTGATTTGGATTTAAAACCAAGGGTGGTTTAAAATTTTAAAGCGTGGCTGGAAGGGCCAGGAAATAAATATGTATATATGTATGTATATACATGTTATCAAAGATAATTTGAAATAAACTCTAAGAGGTTGAGTTTTGATTTTTCCCTGAAGTGTGATGTAAAAACCCAAAGTGATATAAGTTTTGAACTTATAAGAGGGAAAGAATTTTGAAGTTTGAAACAGGAATTCAATTTGAGTAAGGTTGATTGGATTATGTAAATGGGAATTTTACTTGAAAAGTTAAATAGTTGATTTGAATTGGGAATTTTTGTGATCCCAAAACGGGTTGGAGATTTAAAAATTGAAAATGGATGGACGTTTTAAAATAAATTGGATGATAACACCTTGTTGTTAATGAAAATCTTTAAAATTGAGAATGGTATTGTATAAATAAAATAAATTTGAATAATTGAATTGTAAGATAAACTTGTTTAAGAACTGGTTTCAAACTGGAAGATAAAATTGAGTAATAATTTAAAATTTTAAAATAAAATGTATTGAATTCTTATACGAACCTTGAAATACATAAGTAAAGATAATTTAAAATGGAATTTGGAGAATTGGACTCGGAAATTAAGCTGTTTAAAAACTTGAAAGTTAATTTGGTTTAACGTAAACCAACCCTTGAGAATTTAACTCAAATTTATATAAATTTGAGATGGTTTAAAATTTGAAATTGAATTAGTTCAAATCGAATCTGATTTGCATTGATTGGACTTGAGATTGAAGGTGTATAAGTTTAAAAAAAAATTCAAATGAAAAATTTGGATTAAATTGAAATGATTGAAATTGAAGTGAGTTCAATTGAATGGATATTAGTCCAAATTGATTGAAATAAATTGGGATTGTAATTAAAGTTGAATATGTTTAAAATCAAATAGAATTTGATTTGAAGTTGGAAAGAAATTGAGAATTAATTCAGCTTGAATTGGGAATAAATCAAGTCCAATGGAAATTGGAGTTATTTAAAATTAGAATTGAGTCAATTTAAATGGGAGTGGAAATTTTAATTGAATTGTTGGGAAAATGAACGGTTTTGACTCTGGACTATTTTCAATATAAATTGTTTTAATATAAACTTATTTTTCTAAGCTATTAAATATATACAACCTTTCTTTCTTAAAGCCAAATTATTATATACTTGTCTTACAATTATTTTGGGACCTATTTAACCATTTTTCAACTGTTTTCTAAACTAGTTACTATTTTTTCAACTGAGTTACGAATTAATTATTATTTTACAACTATTTTGCAATTATCTAAGATTTCAATAACTATTTAGCTATTTTCCAACTATTTTATAGATATTTTGTAAACTAATAATTATTTTTCAACTACTTCTCTATTTTTAAAATTTTCAAGCTATTTTCTAAACTGGTCGGAGTTCAAACTGTTATTAATTTAATACTCAACTGGGTTAAGAATTGAAGTGATAATTCAATGGAATTGAGATAATTGTAACTAAGTGAATGAAAATTTAAGTAAATGTGAATGGGAGGGGAAATTGATTTAACTAGTAATCAAAGGAAATAAATACGTAGGATGTACGTATATTATTCTATTCGCATAGTGATTTGATCCGGATTCGAGCACAGAATTTCGAGATAGTTTATCGGTCCGAGTTAGGATTTTTTACTCGATTTTCGACGGCGGACCTGGATATAGATTGTTGATTGGTTCTGGATATTCTCTATCATAGTTATGGATATGCAAGTAAAATGACGGTTTCTGATCAAGAAACCAGATCTGAGTCCGCACTAGGAAGTCGGGTGGATAATACTAGTTCGGAAGTGAAATTGTGTGATCGAGTGAGCCATCAGATTAGTATAGCGTACAGATGTTATGCGTACATCGTATGGATTTGAATGGAATTTATATTGGAAAGAGTAATCAAGTTTGAATATTTGATTTTGAATAAACAAAGTTATATATCTTTGTTATATAAGATAAATCTTTCCTTGTTAAATCTATTGCCGGAAGGAAAGGATTTTTGAAGGTGTTTGAAGTATAAAAGGAAGTTTTATACAAGTTTGAAAAGATCCGAAGTTTTAAAAATTATATATATCTGAATATATATATATATATATATATATATATATAGGATCTTGTGAGGGTTTTGAAAAGGTTATGGGAACCATTGGATTTGGAAAGGGTTTTGATTTTTGGGGGTAAAATCAATATGAGAATTTGGAAAGCCTAGTTTGAGAATTATCGATTTTGGAATAATCGATTTTGTGTAAATGAGCTTTGCATGATATCATACTAGGTGTATGATTTGAGTATACTATATGTGTATAGTATAAAATGTTTGATGATGGCTCTGGGGAAAAAGGCGCTCCCTTGAAATGAACTTCTTAGGAGTGCCACCGGGTGGTGCTGTCTTGAGCCCCAAGGGGGTTCTAAAGTAGATCCTGTGAGGAGTCCGGACAAAACTAGTTCCTAGGGATTATGAGTAGAGTATACCATAGCGAAAGTCGTGTGTGTCGCTGAGAGCCAACAGTCTACGTTTGATTTTATATCGGTAGACTGCGACCTATGGTATAACATAGCGAAAGTCGTGTGTGCCGCTGAGAGCCAACAGTCTGCGTTTGATTTTATATCGGTAGACTACGACCTATGTAGGAGTGGAGAAGTTTCATTTCGACAGCGAAAATCAGAGGCCGCTGAGAGCCTGCAGTTACATGGACTTTTGCTGCGATGGCAACGTAACCCTGGATGTAACTGTGATCTATTGTGTGGGTTCCATGGCGTAATCGAGAGGCCGCGGAGAGCATGCAGTTGTATGGATTTTTGCTGTGACGGCAACGTAACCCTAGAATGTAACTGTGACCATGGATGGGGGTGATGATTTCCAGAGCATTCTCACCAAAGATATTTCCTCTATTTCAAAATGCTTTCAATATTTTCAATAAAATTATTTTTGCAAGTATTTTCACTGGGTGTTGAAAACGGGTTTACCAAGTACTTAAAGATTTCCATTCCTACGCCTGATCAACGTATGGCTAAATTTCTGTGAGAACGAGGATGGACTGGTTGAGACATCGAGTTATAAAAAGTATTTTTTTGTAAAGAGCTATTTTATTAAGTATGATGTGAATTTAAAAGCATTTCTAAATTTTTTGTAAATAAACAAGTTAGAATTTTGGGGAAATCAAGAAAATCCAAACTGTAATTTTAATGAAGTGAATTTGTAATTAATATCGAGTATTGATTTAGAAGTGGAAAGTAAGCTAATTGGTTAAATAATTGTTTGATTGAGTATGTTAATAAAAATTAACTTTGGTAAATAAATGAATTAAATAAGAGGAGATGTTGTAAAATAAAAATAACATAGAGTAGGATAAAAATAGTGATGGTTTGAATTACAAATAAAATTCAAGGTGAGATATGAATAATATTTAGTGAAATTTGCAAGTAAATTAGAATAAGGGAAGTGCTGTCGAATGAAATGATTGAGCAAAAAGGGTATTGTTTGAAACTATAAAAGATTTTGGGAAGTTGGTTAGGGTGATAGTGGATCTTTAATAAAGGATAGTTGGTAGGAAGTTGCATTGTGAGTTTTGGGAAAAGGTAAATGGGTATTGGACCATTCTTCCTAACTAGTAATTCGGGGACGAAATTCTTTTAAGGGGGGAGGAATGTGATGACCCGGGATTTTTCCAATAATATTTTATTAAATATTTAATCCAATTTAAAGAAAAAGTAAACTTATCTTTTTAAAATAAATAAGTCTTTTTGGATATTTGCCATTTATTTGTATAGATTTGTATTTTTGAAAAGGAAATTGGATTTTGAACATTTAAAATAAAATTTCTCTTATCTAATTGAATTAAAATGCCTCATGCTATAAACATTTGATAAATACAAACATATGGATGATAATGTTTGAAATAAAATCAAATTCTATCAATATAAAATTTAAGTATAAAAAAATATAAGTAAACCATATGAATGTAATTTAAACATTGATAGTTAATATATAAAATAGAAAATAAAAATAAAAATGTAAAATATAAAACAAGGATTAAGTAGTTAAGAGATGCATACAACATAAGTTTAAAATTTGTAAGAACAAAGTAGAAAATGAAATTAAACAAAGTATGAAATAAACCTGTCAAAACAATACATGAAGTTCAAGCTAGAAGTCAACAAAAACAAATGTTTTCAAACAAAAATATCTTCATATCAAAGCTAAGTGTATACCTGTAAAGAATATATTTTTATACAAAATATCTAAATGCACAGCAAAAACACATAATTATAATATGTAAACACATTTGGAAACAAGGCATTAAATGCCATTATCTCAGCCTAAATTTTGTCACTTCAAGATATGTACAAATCTTTACATCCCAGAAATAAAAATCTGACAATCATAACAAAAAGAAGAAAGCTTCAATAGATACTACCTTCCCATAGTACTAACTGTTTTCTCTTACAAATATACATCTAAGCCTTTTTAGTTCGTTCAGTAACTCCTAAGAAAAAGATAGAGAAAAAAAAGAAAACTCAAATTAATTCAAACTCAAATTAATTCAAACAAGAACAGAACAAAACTCAAATACTAATCAGCTGAACAAACCAGGGGAAGACAAAATTCAAGACAAACTTACAAGTTTCCAAAGTTCAACTCTGAATCAAGCAAGTAGAGAACTCCAGATTTTTCAGATTCAAAGGGGAAACATTTCCCAGGCTTCTCTGGTTTCAGAATAAGTGAGTAACTCTGAAACTTCTGGTACATCTTGAAATTGCATGTGATGCTCTTTGAAATATGATGTGATCTATACTGTGCATGTTGCTTAAAAATAATTATAGGTATATATATTTGTGATAATAATCATATACATAACTAGATATTGAAGTATATTTCTGTTCAAACTGGAACAGTAAATTAACTTAAATTCAAACAAGTTTCAGATTTGATAGAGTGTTGTCCTCTGTTTTCAAACCCTGGAAGCAACTCAATTCAAACATCAGTTTCAAAATTCTCTGTCTAACATTTTGGAAGGTGAGTAAACATTTATTTAAAAAGTTAAGAAGACAAATGTTTGTTGGATATGAGTTTCTGTGATAAAGAATGTTGCACATATATATAAGCATCTGTATATATCTGATTTAAGTGTGCATGTTTGATTTACTTGAGTATTGCTTTGTTTATAAGTTCAAAGTTAAAATTTTATCAAAATTCAAATCTTTTCATCTGCCTTCTGTTAGGTATTGGGAATCAAACAAGAATTGTTTGTTTAAACTTAATCTAAACTTTGAAAATAAAATTTAGTAAGGTAGGTTTAATATCACCTGGAAAAAAAAATAACAGCAAGAATTTTGATTCATGTCAAAAATTCAAACTCTGTAATCTTTTGTTTTCTTTTAGAATATGAATCTATGACTTAAATCATGAATTTTAAGAGTAAATTCATACATTTTAGTTTTGGGTTGAATGTGATTTTCTGGTTTAACCAGAATATGGAATTTTGCGATTTTCTGGTAGCATGAGTATTTCTGGTGGTCGAGGCCATTACTAGAGAAGGTTGGGGGTGTGAAGTGATCTGCAAAAATGGCTGGAGGGCGGTCAATCCACCGTGGCGATTGGGATTGCTCGATTTAGTTTAAAACCCTAAATTGGGTTGTGGCCAGAATTTAGGGGACGGCGTTATCTAGGGTGCATCGAGTGGTCCGAGACTATGGGAATGGCGGCATGGTTGCCTGACAAGGCTAGGGTCGTCGTGAAGCAACGTCCAGTGATCAGAGACGAGGGATTCCGGTCGTTTTCTGGTGATGTTTTTGGTTTCTATTCCTGTTGAATGGCTTGATTTCGTTTGTGAGCGTGTGCTTGAGATTGGGGTGTTGCAGAAGGGTAAGGGGATTAAGGCGGACTTGCGAGCATCGTTGGTTGGTGGTTCGGCGATGGAGGGGACGTGAGCACGAACACACGATAATCTGTTGTATCGGTTTCAACTGGTTCAAAGAGAAGAAGAATTAAGGCTGGAGTGAAGAAGTTGCTTCGGGACTATCTCGAGTCCTGTATGTTATCTGTGTTCAGTAATGCATGAGGTTGCTTGTTTTCAAAACAAGGGTAGAAACAATTGTCTAACATATTCAGGATTCAAGATTTTGAGTGAAATTTTAAGATGGATTATTTTGATTGAAATTTTTTATAAAAGGCGTGTACCTGATTTTTTTTAAAGCAAAGTAATTGTTTAAACAAGTTTCAAGTTTTAAATGAAAGGTTAAATGATTATGATACAATTTTGGGAATTTAATTAGAATTGGATTAAATTGTGGAAAAAGAAAGAGTAATTAATTTTCCCAAGCACCCACTTAAGAAAATAAATGTTAAGAATTTAATTAAGATAAATGGTTTATCTTAATAGAATTTAAATCTTATTAGCAAAAGTAATTAAGGTATAATTACTAAATAATTAAAGATTATTGATTAATGTAATTGGTTAAAACAATTAATTAGATTAATTAATTAAGGTAATTACATGATGAAATTATTACTTGATGTAATTAGTGATTAATAAATAATTACTGAATGTAATTAATAAAGAGGTAATAAATTAAACAAGTAATTAGAGAATCATTAATTAATGTAATTAATGATAGTAATTAAGGTTTAATTTATGTAATTAATTGGAGAATAATTATTCAATAATAAGTGATTAGAATAATTAATTAAAGTAATTAATTGAGCAGTAATGTAATTAATTGAGCACTAATGTAATTAATGTTAGTTAATAAGTTAATGAAAGTAATTAAAAAGTTAATTACTGTAAATGGTTAAGAATAATTAATTTGTGCAATTAATTAAAGGCTAATTACTTAATGTAATTAGAGAATAATTAATCAAGGGTGATTAATGTAGATGGATAACTAGAGGATAATCGATTAATTGGCTTGTAATTAGTTAATGGTTAAAGTAAGCAGGATTTAAAATAATTAATTTAATTTATTTTAAATTAGTTAGAGATGGAGTGATTAATTAACCTTGCTTATGTATGATTGTATGGTATTGGATGCCTTGAATTGGTTAATATCTCTGATTTGAAATGTCTTATGATATGATATGTTTGGGTGGAAAAGATAATGTGGTTAACTATCAATGATGAATTGTTATGTAAAAGTGACATCATGTTTTTAAATTTGAATGGTATTACACTTGAATAATTTGGGTTTAGATGACATTGAATTCGAAGAGACTGGAGTCGGGTATTAGTTATTACCCGAAACCACTTCGATTCTTTACAGACTGATACGTGAAATCAATAGAATGGATTAAGTGAAATGAACCATTTAATCTAAGTTTTGGTACTTAGAAATTGATGTGTAAAATAAGCATTGTCTATAGAAAATTTAGAATTTGAAAATTGAGACGAGTTACCCCGGGTTTTAAGTAAGCTTTTTGTACTAGTATTTTTTTTCGTTAGATGGGTTTACTCACGCTGGTTTCTAGCCTGACCCGGGTGTTACTTTGGTGTAATGCTTGGGTCAGACCGAGTATTACAGATTTTCAGGTTAGGACGTTCTGAAGTTCAGGAGGCGAGCTGGACGGCATTATCGTATAGAGTATTTCCGCTGTATTTATATTATTGTTAATCTGAGTCATGATAATTGTAAATATTCTATGACTGTATATAATGTGAAACTCTGATGTATTAAAATGTAATCAACAGATATAGTATTCATTTGTAAACTTTTATTATTATATTTATTATATTTTATCTGCTGTGAATGTGAGATGTTTGATGTTTCTGTTCTTCTTCTTCTTCTATCTTTTTCTTCTTTTTCATAACTACCTGGAATTTTCGAGATCGAAAATTATGGGTTGTTACATAATTGGTGAAACAATATGTAATTCATTTTAATTGGGAGAAGTCAAGGTAGTGTAAGTAGTTATAACATTTATTTGAAGATAATAAACTTACAAGTGTGATTAATGTAAGAAAAGGTGACAATTGTTATATGTTACCTATTTAATCAATCTGTTGAATTTAGTTTGGAATAAATTACGACTAAATGTAATTAAGTATTATGCTAATGTAAATTAAGATGAAATTGTTGAATATTAATGTAATAAGATATAAACCAATGCTAACTATGCCCATAGGGTAATGATTGATTGTAATAATAGATGTTAATATAAGAATGGAATAATTTAAGAAATAAATGTTGGAATATGAAATGAACAGTAAATAGTTGTGGTATAATGAGAATTCATTTGAAATCTAATATTGAATATAAACCGCAATAATAGTTGATGGAGTCCTTTAATTGAAAAGAAAAGACAAGTGCATTGTAATCAATAAGTTCAACACAAGAACTTACATTTTAAATTAAATTAAGATAAAGATTTTAAAGAAATTTAAGCTTTGACTTGAAAAGAATAAATTGTATATTTTCTTCTAACCGGAATAAAAAATGTTCAATTTGAATAAAGGATTGAGTAAATGTTTTAATGAAAGAATAACATAATTTGTTATTTGAAATGCATCTTGGAGAAGTTGATTTTCAATAAGATAAACACGTTTACTTTGTAAATAGTGTATAAACTTGTTGTATATGAAATTTTATGAAACATGTTTGAATTGGTATAAATGAAAAGAAAACATGTTTATACTTAGAATTTGTTGAAATTAGTAATGAAATGAATTGGAATTAGATTAATTGAAATGTTTCAACCGAAAGTAAACATAAATGAAATTGTAATGTATGGGTTAATATAGAAACTTGCATTTTGTGTCAATATTGTATGAACATTTTAATTAAGATAATTGAATGTTTTGAGATGTATAAAAATAAAACTTTCATTTTGAATAAGTATGATTTTGGAAAAAAATTGAATTTAAGGATAATACACACACACACACATTAATATCCAAATTTCTGAATATATCAAAGGGTTCATGGTTGTGTAAAGAGTTGTGGAATCAATTAGAATTTCCTTTAGTTAACAATTATATATTAATTACACATGTTCACGTATATTTATTTTTCATATATGATTAAAACTTGTAAATTTGTTGCATTAACGTGACCGTTACAGTAATTAAAAAAGTAAAGTAAATCGTTTTATAATGCATATATATATATATATATATATTGATTCATTAATTAATAAAATTGGTTTGAGTAACATAAATTAATGAATAGATTAATTGATTGGTTGATTGTTAATTGATTTATTGCGTTAATGGAGTGTGCACATATATTAATATAAAATGAATATTTTAATAAAGAATTAAATGATAAATATATGTATATTTGGGTTTGTTGAAGTGAATTAATAGGAATAAGTTTTGGAATTTGGATCCCAAAGGTTTGTTTATAGTATATAAGTGGTCCTTTCATTTGCATTGCATTTATTATCACATCCACATTCTCTTTTTTTCATTTTCAAGTTTTCCATGTAGGTTTCATTTGAGCATCCATTTAATCATTAGACCACTCATTCATTTCTTATTCATTAATAAATGCCTTATTCATTTCATTTGTTTCTCATTTGTTCGTTTACTCGTTTAACTACTTTACTTGAAGTTTTTTTCCTTTATATTTTTCCATTTTTAATGTGAACATCCAAATTAATTTTCATGTCATCTAATTATCATTTACTATCCTCTATTTCTGAAGTTTATTTTGTTCATGCATTATTAGTTCTCGTAGTTTCTTTTCATTAGCAACTATTTCTTCTGAATCTTCATATTAAAGAAAAGAAGATTTATTTTTATCTTTATTCATATATTTATTCCTTTACTTTACCTCTTTCACTACTACCAATTTAAAGTTGTTCATATTCTTACTTTATTTCAATTACTAGTTTGTTTACATATACTTTATTAGCTTTTCATTTGTTTCCATCTTCCTCATTGTAGCCTCAAGTCATTTTTCAAATCTCATCTTCTGTAGCTTCATTCCTCCAAACAAACTTCCATCTTATCTCTCTCTCTCTCTCTCTCTCTCTCTCTCTCTTCATTTTCCTCCTTGTTCATTTTTTTCTTCCTCAAATCTCCTTTTTTTAAGCTTCCCTTCTCTTATTCTTATTCTTCAAATCTTCTTCTTCTTTTTCAAAGCTTCTTTTTATTTTTCAATTCTTTATCTTCTTTTAAAAAATTTCTTCTTTTCCAAACATTATTATTTTTTCCAAATCATTTTCTTCAAATCCAGATCTATACAAACTTCTCTATCTCTTCCAAAACTTTCTATGAAAAAATAGAAGATTAAGATAGCAAGGAAACAAATCAAAAGGAGGAAACAGTGGCGGACCTAAATCTGACTAGAAAAGGAAAATCTATAAGGTGAGTATTTTAACTCACTCACAACTACTAAATTATCTTATGTTAGTTAAATTGAATTTATGATGTGATTTGGAATTGATTGGTTGATATATTGTATATTTAAATTTTCATTCTATTTAAATTTAACTTTTATTGTATTTAATTATCGTTTAATTTAATATTGAATTTAATTGTCAATTTAATATCTGTTAATGATAATCAGTTACCTATGTTTATTGGTTGATTTGGGTGATGATTGTGATGTATGTTTAATTGTTGATATTGGATAATTTGATGTTATATTTATATTGTTATAATACTACAAATTCCCTTAGTTATCGTTAGAAAATCCCCATGGATTGAAATGATACATACCCGAACAATAATACATATATATATAATAGGATAAAATCGTTATAGGTTAAAATGATAAACCCAAACGATTTCATTGATTTGGAATTTGGGATTGCGGGTTTAAATAATATATACCCGTATAAATTGTAACGACCTGGTGTTTTCAACCATTCGTATCCAAACATGCCAGAATTGAATTGCTCAAAATACCAGATTGTAAGTTTATATTTGGCAAAACTCAGCATATACAGTAAATAAATAATCATAGAATCATAGACACATTTTATATAAGCGTCATATTCTACACATCACTGTAAACTCCACCGTAAACTAGTGGGCTATCAGGGAGTACTCCATTGGTATAACATAAAACAAATGGTAGTGGTTGCGCATAGGGATACGAGTATGACAAGACATATGAGGCAATACCCAAGATAGTGAAACTACCACTTGTCTGATACGGACTGGCGATAACGCATCGCCGCAACGATAGGAACATCGCGTAACAATACTCCCAATTCAAGGGTGTGCACCAATCAAAAACATGTAATGAGTAGTTTACGAAGAAGTATGTTTTCTTAGAGGTGGCTAACCTTATTGGCCCGGCACGGCTCCTGTTTTAGTCATTTCAAATTTGACACAAGCATCAAGGCTATCCATTATCGTTCTCTTTCTTCAAATCCAGCAACGTCATCATTCCAACCAATTTATTCTGGATCACACTCCGCGTATAATAGTTATTTAAGTGGTTTTCAGTTTAGACAAAGAGTATGTCCCTAACCGATCCTGGACTCTTCAATAACTGCATATTTATTACACCGATTGGCCATTTAATAAACTTTCAAAATAGTTTATATTTCAAAACCAAAATATCATTGCCATTTCAAAACCACATCAATACGATATCACTTCTATTTTAAAACCAAATACGATATCATTTCCATTTTTAAATATATCCCTCTCAAATATATCCATTTACAAAATCTTAGTACTTCAAAGTTATAACGCTTTCTAAATCAAACACTTTGGAAATCATAATACTTTGGAAATCAAATTTAGAAATCATAATGCTTTGGAATCATAACACTTCCCACTTAACTGTTTATAAATAATAGTATATATAATAAAATAGTTTATATAAAAATAATTATAATTTAAAATATTTTATATTAAAAATAATTTATTTTAAAATAGTTTATATGAACTAAATTTATAAACTAACATATATAAATAGTTTTAAATATAATTTAAAACTACTTTATATAATGAAATAGCTTCCTCAAATTTCGTAAATCGATTCAACTCAACTCAAATTCCAAAATTCAAATTTAAACAAATCTCGAATGATCGATTTTAATTTATTTCAGTTTCTCAATAAACCATTTCAATTTCAATATTTTCAAAGCTTTAAATATTCAAACATTTCAAAATAAGATTTGATAATTGCATATATATATATATATATATCAAATTCACTTTACTATTATTTATTTTGAAATATTTACTTACTAAATCCATTATCATTTAAACAAAACTCCCAAATTCAAACAACTAAATATTTCCTTCAATTCATTTAAACTTGAAATATTCGTTAAATCAACTTAAACCAAATCAAGTTATAAAAATCATATCCTTTCAAATCTCAAATTCCATAAGTTTCAAATTGATTTCTAATTAAATATATTTCTTAATTAAATACCATTTCAAATCAATTTCAAATCTATCTTCTCAACCTTAATTTATTAAACCGTTATAAACTCTATATTAAAATATAATTTAAATAAATACTTAACCATATTATATTTTAATAAAATCAAACTTTATTATTAAGATTATTTTATATTAAAATAAATTTTTGCATGGCTTAAAATCAAGAATTTAACTATATATAAAATAACATTTATATAATATCTAAATCCGATGTTTATATAACCATATACTTCCTTTCAAAATAATAGTAATTATTTCAAATTATTTATATATAGACCAACGGTGTCTGTATATGATTTTCTATCTTATGGTCAAGTGATACAGATATTTATCATTTCAATCCGTAATTTAATTATATACGGGTATATATATCGTTCAACCCGTAATCCCAAATTTAATGTCAATGAAAATCGCTTGGGTCTATCATTTCAACCCATAACGATTTTCTCCTATTCTAAAGTCTGTTCGGGTATGTATCATTTAAACCCATAGTGAATTCTATACTAATAGGGAACTTGCAGAGTGATAACATATATGATAATTATATAACAGGCATACATGATCAATATAAAATAACAGATAATGGTGTCAGATGTCACAAGTGAACAGGTATAGGTAATAACATATATAATAGTATAAATAACTAACAGCAACATATTTTAATTGTCGTTTCAATTGAAATCGAATTTAATAAATATAAGAACGTTAATCGTGAGTTATTGCTCACCTTCGAGGCTAGAGAAAATAGACTCCGTGACGGGTTACGAATCCAAGCATGAATTCCAAAGTAAAGCAAAATTGGCACGAATTAGACGAATAAAATGATAGATAGAAATAGAAAAAATAAATCAGAACTGGATCGATGCAAATAATTAATACAAGTGAACTTACATGTAACTATATATAACATTTACATTTATAAATCATATTCTAAATTCAAACAAATATAATTTAAATAAATACATACATACATACATACATATATATATATATATATGCGAAAATATTTACACATTAAAATCTACATATACATAAAATCAAAATCAATATCCAAATATTATTTGAAATTCAATATTAAAACATATAGCATAAAAATCCATATATTATATTATAACTTTAAATACAAATGTAAAATATTATATACGTACAAAAAAAATATAAATGTGCTACATAGAATTTTAAATTCAACAAACTTTCAGCTTTTCATATACAGTCAACATGCAACCTAACAATAATGTGCATGGATATATAATAAAACACACAACACATATAAACGTCACACAACTTTACATAACCTTGCTATATATATAAAAGCTTCCACACCTAGATATATAAAAGCCCATAATAAAACACACTATATGTACTTCGAAATAATATGGACATAACATTTTCGAACTGGATATTAAAGAACTAACCTACATACACTATAAAATATATACATATACACACACCGACAATGTATAACAACAACTAAATTTTATATGCAGGTTCCAACTAACATGTACCCATATACTTTTTAAACTAAAATTCTATAACTCACATATATTAACTAACTTATATATATTATTTTTATAAAACATAGATGTACTTTATAATATACCACTATATAAACTTTTTATTTTCAAACAACAGACCACCCAGCAAGATAGAACATACACACACACACACGATGTACATGCCTCAAAAAAAAAATACCCAAGCCTAAGATATACATACTAACGTATATTTACGTATCTATTATGATATATTCAACAACTTGTTTCACAAAACAAAATAGTATATACGTTTACCTTAAAAGAAATATAATATTGGAATGCTGCTGTTGCTTACTAGATCGGCTCATACCGCTCGGCATCGGCATAGATGGGTGCAAGTTGATGCGTGCGGCGAAGGGTTGTCAGGTGGCAAAGGGTCGGGTGGTGGAAAGGAAGAGGTGGCTAATGGCTACAGGGTGGCCGTGGGTGGTGATTGAGGTGCGAGACTTACGCGACGTAGTGCTAGCTGGAAGCGCACGGAGGTGGGCGAAGGAAAGTGCTCGGCAGTGGTTCAAGGCTGAGTGGATGGTGCTGATGCCAAGGCGTTCGACACATGTGGGTAACTGAATGGCGATGGGAAAAAAGAGAGGGAGAGGAACAGTACTTTAGACTTTACTACTGGCCATGGAAAGCACGGCATCAAGCTTCAAGGTGTGGAGAAGGTGGCGGTGATAGGCGGAGGTCGTGTACGACTGAAGTGTCGGTGAACAAGTGGTGTCGGTGACAGGGCGGTGAAAAAAATGATGCGTGTCATGGGTTATGGAAGTTAGTTCCAGATTTCTCAAATGTAAACAAGCATTGTTTTGCATATTTTCCAAAGACAAAATAAAAGAGAGGAGGAGATGAATCGGAGAGACGTGCAGACCTTTCCAAAAGAAGTAGACAATGGAGAAAAGCGAACAGGCAAAAGTAAAAATAAAACTCTTGGAAATATAAAATAGATGGCCATAAATATTTGAATCGGGAATAGTAAGAGCCAAAAATTGGAATTCATGAAATAATTAATTTCTGTTGGTAGCTTTTCACGATGGGAAATGGAAGGACATAACCAAAAAGAGTTAGTTGCTGAACCGGTACGCTAGACGTTCGCAGATTGCACCGCACATCGGATTTTGAAAACACGCAAATGAATACATTGAGAAGATCAGCACGACAAGACGCACAAAACGGTATCCAAATATCAGTGGTATGATTATCCGATCAAAAATCGGTATCGGTATGGAAATGCTGCTATTTCGTCGAAATTAAGATCGACGAAGCAATAACAGTCAAAATTTGGAAAAACGAAAAATGACGTCTCAGTCAGAAGATGATTTAGAATTTTTCTATGTAAAAATAATCAGGTTTGGAAAATATTTTATTATCAACAATTATTAACTGACTTGAATTTAATAGAATTTTACAATGAAATAAATTTTCATAAAATCAAATGAAAATTTACCATCTTCTATATTTAAATATATCCAAATATTAATTTTTTATTTCAAAATTTCATTTTTAAAATTTCACGAAAATTCAATTTCACATTATTAAAACAGTTAAAATTTACGGACCGTTACACTCTCCCCCACTCAAAAAATTTCATCCCCGAAAAGGAAGGAGGTAGGAGAATAGAAACAACCAGAAGGAAAAAAAGATTTGAAATACAAAATAGAACAACTAATTTAAAACCATATAAATTTCAACTGAATTAATTAATATTCTATAACTGATTTTAAACTCAAGGAATTTCATTAAGTTGGTTTATTTTCAATTTATTGTTGTTTGTTACAAAATTTATTTCAAACAACAATTTATTTTATTAATCCATTTATTATTCAACTAACTTAGTATTTGATTTATCTTTAATAATCATTTTATAATTAAACTTTAAGTGTGTAGCATTTATTATAAGCACTCAAATTTTATTTATAAAGACATTTTATATTGTATATTATCCAATTATCTTAAATTAACAATTTCAAAGACCATAAATTTGAAAAGTCATTTATTATAATCATATTTTATTTAACAAATAAATTCTTTTTTATTCCAAACTATTATTAAATTTATTCCACTTAACGTATCTTATCACATATATTAAGTACATGTACACTTATTATAACCACTCAAATTTATTTATAAATTCTTTTAACATCATTTTATATTGTATATTATTGAATTACATAGTTAACTTCTGAGTAATTTAGGTAAGTTATATTTTAGAATGCAATTGAGTATTATACAAGTAAATTTCCTTATTATTTAAAAAAAATTCAAGTTTAAATATTTATTCAAAAATTTGGATTTATTTAAGATCATCCTTTAACATAATTTCAAGGATTAAATTTTCGATTAACTTCAAACCATTTATAGATAAATATACATACACAATATATATCAAATAAATCTATAATCATATACTTATATATATAATATTTATTATAATCAAGTCATTCTTAAGAAGTTCAAATCAAATTCATTTTCCAAACAAAAGAGTAGCGAAGCCACTGAATGGTCTCTCCACTTCGAAACTTGAAAATGAATGTCGATGATACGGCCTCCATCACCAAAATTATTTTCCAACGACAAAGAGAAGAGCACGGATTTAAATATTTAAACTTCTTTGGAAATGATTTCTATTCGAAATTACTTTATATAATATGCATTTTAAAATTTAAACCCAAATTTTGAAATCACTGAAAATTAAATTCTCAAATTCTTGATTTAAATTCATTACAAACTCCAAATCAAATTATAACCAAATTTTATAAATTCATTTATTTATATTATGAAATAGTCAATGGTTTATAAAACAATAAATGAAAATTAAATATTATCATTTCGGACAACAGATTCATTAACAATTTAATTTCAGAAAAAATTTATACTTATATATAATATAATCATTCAAAATTATTTTATTTACTAAATTTGAAAACAATATTGTGTCAGTTTGCTCTACTCAAGTGTTTTGAAAATCCTATCGTTAGCGTTGATCGGACGAATTGATCGAAAACCCAAATCAACATCGACAACTCAAACAACACAATATATAATAAAACATTTTTAAATATTAATTTATAAATACCTTTCTTCGTTCGACGATACAGGAATGGATTTTCAAAGCAAGGATAAAGATTCAAATTTGATATACTCAAATCAAAGAGAAGTCTGATTCAAAGATAAGTACGGAACAAAGATAAGGTGATTAAATAACAGAATATGGAGATGGGTATGCTCATATAAATCGCGGTCAACCTTAACCGGGTCAACCGTGACTTCAATAAAAAGATCGACGCGGAATTCTAAGGCAAATCTACATCCGATCTCAAGAGGTAGAATTCAGGTTTAACAAAAGATAACAGCATGTGAACCAATGATACAGAAATCTTCGGTGCATCAATGCCCATTGTAAAGGTGTTTCACACCTTTACAAATCATTCAAAGATTGGCGAGACCGCCAGTTCATTATAAAGATCATTCGAAGTGGAGTTATGGGATACTCCAGAGTCAGAAGAATACGAATTGGAAGAGACAAGAACGGATTTATGGATTTTGGAACCGAGGGGAACGTTCCAAAATTCAAAGGAGACCGAGTCAAAAGAAGAAATTCAAGCTTGAACAAAAGTGATTCCTAATTAAATTTACTACATATGCTAAGTTTTGCCTAGAGCCAAAGCTCAAATACCAAATGTAACGACCTGGTATTTTCAACCATTCGTATCCAAACAAGCTGGGATTGAATTGCTCAAAGTACCAGATTGTAAGTTTATATTTGGCAAAACTCAGCATATACAGTAAATAAATAATCACAGAATCACAGACACAGAGTAATATAACAATATGCAGCGGAAACAAATGAATAGTAGTTCATGAAGCTACTATATATATATATCAGAGTTAAATAAGATACAATAGAATTTTCAAATACAATAATCAAATACAAGATCAGAATACATCACTAGAATCGATTGAATATCAGAAAGCTGGATAGATAGCTGGATCTTCAGGCGAAGCTCCAACTCCAAAGGTGAGTCTCAAAAGCTGTATCACTCAGTCTGACTCGAGCGTAAAGCAAAACATAAAACACTCGAGTCAGGATTAACATTCTTATATCGATAAATCCAACTCAAGTGAAATAACAACTGAAAATACAAGTAACTCAAAAGATGTTTAGGATAACCATCCTCTAAGAATCTGTTAAACTATTTATATGTACGCTGCGTAGATAATGCCTATCGGTAATATAAAGTATCAAAATAGCGTTAAGCGTTACCATTATCTCCCTTAACACATTTTATATAAGCGTCATAGTCTATACAGCACTGTAAACTCCACCGTAAACTAGTGGGCTATCAGGGAGTACTCCATAGGTATAACACCAAACAAATCGTAGTGGTCGCGCATAGGGATACGAGTATGACAAGGCACATGAGGCAATACCCAAGATAGTGAAACTACCGTTTGCCTGATCCGGACTGGTGATAACACATCGCCGCAATGATAGCAACACCGTGAAAAAACACTCCCAATTTAAGGGTGCGCACCAATCAAAAATAAGTAATGAGTAGTTTACGAAGAAGTGTGTTCGCTTAGAGGTGGCTAACCTCATTGGCCTGGCACGGCTCCTGTTTTAGTCATTTCAAATTTGACATAAGCGTCAAGGCTATCCATTATCGTTCTCTTTCTTCAAATCCAGCAACGTCATCATTCCAACCACTTCATTCTGGATCATACTCCGTGTATAATAGTTATTAAAGTGGTTTTCGATTTAGACAGAGAGTATGTCCCACACCTATCCCGGACTCTTCAATAACTACGTAATTATTACACCGATTGGTCATTTAATAAACTTTCAAAATAGTTTATATTTAAAAACCAAAATATCATTATCATTTCAAAACCACATCAATACGATATCACTTCCATTTTAAAACCAAATACGATATCATTTCCATTTTTAAATATATCCATCCCAAATATATCCATTTACAAAATCTTAGTACTTCAAAGTTATAACGCTTTCAAAATCAAACACTTTGGAAATCATAATACTTTGGAAATCAAATTTAGAAATCATAATGCTTTGGAATCATAACACTTCCCACGTAACTATTTATAAATAATAGTATTTATAATAAAATAGTTTATAATCTAAAATAGCTTATATAAAAATAGTTAGAATTTAAAATAGTTTATATTAAAAATAATTTATTTTAAAATAGTTTACATGAAATAAATTCATAAAGTAACATATATAAATAGTTTTAAATATAATTTAAAAATACTTTATATAATGAAATAGCTTCCTCAAATTTCAGAAATCGATTCAATTCAACTCAAATTCCAAAATTCAAATTTAAACAAATCTCAAATCATCAATTTTAATTTATTTCAGTTTCTCAATAAACCATTTCAATTTCAATATTTTCGAAGCTTTAAATATTCAAACATTTCAAAACAAGATTTGATAATTCCATATATATATATATATATATATATATATATATATATATATATATCAAATTCACTTTACTATTATTTATTTTGAAATATCCATTATCATTTAAATAAAACTCCAAAATTCAAATGACTAAATATTTCCTTTAATTCATTTAAACTTGAAATATTCGTTAAATCACCTTAAACCAAATCAAGTTATAAAAATCATATCCTTTCAAATCTCAAATTCAATAAGTTTCAAATCGATTTCTAATTAAATATATTTCTTAATTAAATACCATTTCAAATTAATTTCAAATCTATCTTCTCAACCTTAATTTATGAAATCGTTATAAACTCTAAAATATAATTTAAATAAATACTTAACCATATTATATTTTAATAAAATCAAACTTTATTATTAAGCTTATTTTATATTAAAAGAAATTTTTGCATGGCTTAAAATCAAGAATTTAACTATATATAAAATAACATTTATATAATATCTAAAATCGATGTTTATATAACCATATACTTCCTTTCAAAATAATAGTAATCATTTCAAATTATTTATATATAGACCAACGGTGTCTGTGTATAATTTTCTATCTTATGGTCAAGTGATACAGATATTTATCATTTCAATCCGTAATTTAATTATATACGGGTATATATATATCGTTCAACCCGTAATCCCAAATTTAATGTCAATGAAAATCGCTTGGGTCTATCATTTCAACCCATAACTATTTTCTCCTATTCTAAAGTCTGTTCGGGTATGTATCATTTCAACCCATAGTGAATTCTATACTAATAGGGAACTTGTAGAGCGATATACTTTTTAAATTAATACTCTATAACTCACTTATATTAACCAACTTACATATATTATTTTTATAAAACATAAATGTACTTCATAATATACCACTATATAAACTTTTTTATTTTAAACAACAGACCACCCAACAAGATAGAACATACACACACACACACACACACGATGTACATGCCTCAAAAAAAAAACCCCAAGCCTAAGATATATATACTAACGTATATTTAAGTATCTATTATAATATATTAAACAACTTGTTTCACAAAACAACATAGTATATACGTTTACCTTAAAAGAAATATAATATTGGAATGCTGTTGTTGCTTGCTAGATCGGCTCGTACCGCTCGGCATTGGCATCGATGGGTGCAAGTTGATGCGTGCGGCGAAGGGTTGTCAGGTGACAAGCGTCGGGTGGTGCAAAGGAAGAGGTGATTAACGGCTAAAGGGTGGCCGTGGGTGGTGATTGAGGTGCGAGACTGACGCGGCGCAGTGCTAGCCGGAAGCACACGGATGTGGGCAAAGGAAAGTGCTCGGCAGTGGTTCAAGGCTGAGAAGATGGTGATGAGGCCAAGGCGTTCGGCACTGGTGGGTAACTGGATGGCGATGGGAAAAAAAGAGAGGGAGAGGAACGGTGCTGGGGACTTTACAGCTGTCCATGGGAAGCTCGGTAGCAGGCTGCAAGGCGTGGAGCAGGTGGCAGTGATAGGCGGAGGTTGTGTATGGCTGAAGTGTCGGTAAACAAGTGGCGTCGGTGACAGGGCGATGAAAAAAATGATGCGTGTCAGGGGTTATAGAAGCTAGTTCCAGATTTCTCAAATGTATACAAGCATTGTTTCACATATTTTCCAAAGCCAAAATAAAAGAGAGGAGCTAGGTGAGGAGATGAATCAGAGAGACGTGCAGACCTTTGCAAAAGAAGTAGACAATTGAGAAAAGTGAACAGGCAAAAGTTAAATAAAATTCTTGGAAATATAAAACAGATGGCCATAAATATTTGAACCAGGAATAGTGAGAGCCAAAGATTGGAATTCATGAAATAATTAATTTCTGTTGGCAACTTTGCACGATCGGAAATGGAAGGACATTACCAAAAAGAGTTAGTTGCAGAGCCGGTACGCTACACGTCGCAGATTGCACCGCACACCGGATTTTGAAAACATGCAAATGAATACATCAAGAAGATCATCACGACGAGACACTCAAAACGGTATATAGATATCAGTGGTACGATTATCTAATCAAAAATCGTTATCGGTATGGAAATGCTGCTATTTCGTCGAAATTAAGATCGACGGAGCAATATTTGTCAAAATTTAGAAAAATGAAAAATGATGTCTCAGTCAGAAGATGATTTAGAATTTTCTATGTAAAAATATTCAGGTTTGGAAAATATTTTATTATCAACAATTATTAACTGACTTGAATTTAGTAGAATTTTACAATGAAATAAATTTTCATAAAATCAAATGAAAATTTACCATCTTCTATATTTAAATATAAATATTCCAAATATTAAATTTTTATTTCAAAATTTTATTTTTAAAATTTCATGAAAATTCAATTTCACATTATTAAAACAGTCAAAATTTACGGGCACTTACACAAATTTTTGCGGATTGAAATGATAAATTTTTGTATTACTTGAGCATAAGGTAGACAATTATATACACACACCGGATTGGTTAAATTTAACAATTTTAAACCCTTAATTCTTGAATTGGATTAAATGATATTTTGAAGGAAATTGATTTATATAAATTGAATTATTTAGAAAATCCAAGTTCGAAGGTTGCTATTGGAAATTGGTTTAAATCGAAATTCTTAAGTATTTTAATCTATTTTAAATCAATTTAAAGTATTTTAACCCATTTTAATCTATTTTCAATCTATTTAATCTATGTTAAACTATATTAAACTATTTTAAATTATATTAATCTATTTTAGTCTATTTTAAGTTATATTAATCTATTTTAAACTATATTAAACTATTTTAGTATATTTAAACTATATTAATCTATTCTAATCTATTTAAACTATATTAATCCATTTTAATCTTTTTTAAACTATATTAATCTATTTTAATCTATTTTAAACTATCTTAAACAATTTCTAAAACCATCTAAACTATTTTCTGAATTTCAGGTTATGTAAAGTGGAAGTTTTACATTTAAATCCTTGATTTTTAAGTAGAATACGATTAAATGATGTTATAACATATGTAGAGATTTAAATGACATATTTGAGGAATACGATGATTTTAAATAAGGATTTAATCTATTTTGGAAATATGAATTCGAAAGTGATATGATTTCAAATGTGATATAATTTCGAAAGTTAATATGGTTTCGAAAATGATATGGATTTTAGAATATGATATTTTGATACATGAAACAGTTTTGGTAATTTAAAGCACAATCCGGTGTGAAATAAGCGTTTGGTTGTTAAAGAGACCGGAATCAGATACTATCATACCCTCTGCCAATAGCGAAAACCACTTTAATCAACTGTGTACGTTGTGGAGATTCCAAAATAAAGCAGGATGGTTTGGTGTTCGATTCTGTATGAGGTATTTACGTAGCCCTAACTCCCATGAGTCAGCTTACATGTGACTAAAACAGGAGCTATACCTAGGCAAAGTGAGGTCGCACCTCTGATCGGACATGCTTCTTCGATACCATATTATGACTTTGTGATTGATTTGGTGACCACCCCTTGATTTGATTATGGAAGTGTGTTCCGAGGTGGGCGGTAGTAGCTGCTATGCGTTACCACTAGCCCGGTTCTGTAAAACGGTAGAATCCTACCCTGGCATTGCCTTGAGTGTCGTGTTCACATGCCCTATCGCGCCTTCTACGAGTTTGTTTTGTACCATACCGATGGAGTGCCCTCTGGGTAAACCTTACAGAGGAGCTTACGGTACTATATAAACTATGGGAATGTGTAAAATGTATTAAAGGGGATATGGGTAACGCCTTAACGCTATTTTAGTACTTTACTTTCTATATACACTACTATAATAACCTATTGTACTATGTATGTAAGTAGCTTAATGGATCCTTAGGAGATGGAAAACCCGAACAACTCTTAAGTTATTGCACTCACATTAGACACTGGATAGGAGATGTCAAACCCCATAAACATCTTCGACGCCATTACACTCCTGTTTATTTACTGTTGATTTAACTTACATAAGATCTTTTAGTTCTGACTCGAGTGCTTTGTCTTTTCGTTACGCTCGGATCTGTCTGAGCTTTTCAGCCTATCGAACGCTGCTTTTCTAGAGACGAAGACGAAGATTTAGTATTATTACTATTTATTATATCCATACCACTGCATCATGTTATTACGCTGCATTGTTATTTATTTATGTTATATGTAACTCTGATTTTGTATTGTAAAAGTGTAATCAAATGTTATTTGTAAAACAGCTTCATGAACTGTTTATATGATTATTATATTTTATCATTCCATTGTGAGATTATGTGTTTGTTTTCTTTCTTTCTCTGTTTTGCTTAATTATCCCTTAATAATATGCCCTTTTGAATAGTTTAAGTCTAA
Organism: Allium cepa; assembly: GCA_030765085.1. NCBI lineage: Eukaryota > Viridiplantae > Streptophyta > Magnoliopsida > Asparagales > Amaryllidaceae > Allium > Allium cepa. The sequence continues at coordinate 452,618,188 of CM060931.1, forward strand.
CGTGTTTGGTTTACCGTCAATTTAAACCATCCAAAAATGTAGGTTGTTACTTTTATCCCAATTCGATATTGACAGTTAGTCAAAAGGTTCCTAGTTAGCCCACTAAAACTAGGATACGAGAAAGATATTGGAGTTACTAATAGGTTCTTAGTGATCCCATGAAAACTATGTAATTGGATAGATAGTCTATAAACATTTAACAGGCTAATAGTAAACCTAAAAACTATAATTGAGATAGACAGTCAGCTTGAATTGGGATGGGTAATCCAGATATGATTTACTTGTTTTGCATACCATCATAATGTTTTTGAAATACTATGTTTTAAGCATTGTGGATGCAGGAGCACAGTATATGGTTTTCTAAATGTTTTAGGATACTAGTGAGGGAAAAACCCGCTCCGCTAAGTGGCGTAGTCTCACTAGATATCTAAATGGTTCGAGATGGTAAATTATTATTCATACCAGGCTTTATGTCTGGCTCGGAGTTTTTTTCCCTTAAACTCTCGGGTACTCAATTGATTTTGAGTAGGTTGAGAGTTAAGGTTTCCAGGTGTTCTTTTAAACCAATAAACCTTCCAGGGAGTATAGGAGGCAAGCTTGTTATTAGACTTCTTTTATTTCCACTATGTGTTTTATTTATAAAGGAAAATAGTTTTCTTGCCTATTTATATATTCTGATCAACCAAGTGGGCGTCTTCGTATGTCACTCTTGGTATATTTTGTAATAACTATATGCTATCTGAATGTTGTCTGCGAATTAGGATTATGTAACAATTTGAAATATTTTGAAATGGAATGTGGAATTTGTTTGCTGTTTAAATTTTCCCATATTATTGTGTGTCAGTGTGTCTAATATCATTGAGGATTAATAACTAAGGATGACTGCAACATCCGCAGCCGTTAATTTTAGGCCTTCATATAGAGAGATGTTACAAGTTGGTATCAGAGCGAGATTTATGAAATTTTAAAAGAAACTTAAACCTAAAAGATTTTCCAAACATAATCCAATGAATTAGATAATAAGATTGGGGTTTGGGTTAACGCTATAGTAACGTACTTGTATTTTCTATATATAGTTATATATATATAAATATATATATATATATATATATTTATGTATCCCCCGCTCTCTTAAACTGTTCTTTTGTATCTTATTGAGTCTCGTATGCAGATTTAAGAGAAAGGAGATATGAAAGTTGGAAAAGGAAGTGGAAATCTCGGTGGAGGAAGCACCATAACTAATGGAAATTCTCGACCAACTACCGAGGGAAACCGGGCTAATAGGCTAATGCTAGTAATCAAAATGTTGATGCCAATGTGAGTGCTGGAAATCCACCAGTAGTTATAGGGGATGTATCAGTTCTTTGTTTGTTTGATGTAAGCTGGAGCTACTGCTGGTGTTGTTGGAAATGTAGGAGGAGCTAATCCTATGGCCATGGTTGGGAATAATTATGCTTTGCTGAGTAAAGATTACACCAGCTTGGGAGGGAAGCCATTCATGGGAATGGAGAGTGCCATATAGGTTCAGAATTTTCCATTGCATTATGAGCATATATTTACCGATTTGGGCCTGAATGATGGAAAAAGAGAAGGTTAGCCTCTAGACAGTTGCAGGGGTCAGCACTGCATTGGTGGAATAGTGTCACTGCCAAAGTTTCGAAAGAGCAGGTAACTTGGGCATATTTTAAAACGAGATTTAAGCAGAAGTTTGTATCTGAGTTTGCTAAGTCGGAACCGATGAGGAAGCTTATGGATTTAGTGCAAGGGGAGATGTCAGTAGTCAAGTATGCTACTAAGTTTGAAGAGCTGCTCCATATGGATATACTGTTACAGATACTGACATCAGAAGGAATGAGAGGTTCATTTGGGGATTGAGTCCCGTGCTTGCTAGAATGACCACAACACATGTCTGTGATCCTTGTAATGTAGTGGTGGAGATTCCATTCGCCATGAGGAGTTACTTGCTAATTAGGCTAAGGAGAAGTCAGTGGAAACCAAGGGTTCTCAAGCGACGAAGAGGAAGTTCCTTAAAAAGAAGGATGTCCAGAAGGGAGATACTGCGAAGAAGTCAAAGGCTGAAGTAGTTTGCTATAAGTGTGACAAGAAGGGTCAGTTTGCTAACGAAGGATGACCAGGAAATGGGAAGAAAGCTGCAAGTATGAAAAATGTGAAGTACTTCAACTGTGATCAAGTTGGGCATTACAAGAATCAGTGTTCAGAGCCAGTTAGGGAGAACAATGGAAAAGTTTTTGCTGTAGGACCAATGAGGTCTACCGCTGTTGATAATGGAAAGATTATGATGGAAGGTACGCTTTTGATTCAAAGTATTCCAGTTAGAGTACTTTTTCATACCGGTGCATCACATTATTTATATCTTAGTATTTAAATAGATTATGTTTAGAATTCGCCTACCTTGTTACTTCCTTAAGGGTGGCGAATCCAACAGGAGGGCATGCTCCTCTATAGTTAAGATGTGACCAGTTAGAACTTGATTTGTTAGGTCATAAGCTTACCTGCAAATTGTATGTTATTGATTTCGTAGATATCAGAATCATTTTGGGTATGGATTGGTTGAGTAGATATGTGGCATAATCGAATATGTTTTAAGTCGAAACGTTTTAAAGGTTTCAAAGTAGTTTATTTTGATTGGTTTCGAATGGTTTTCCACCTATTTTAAATTGAACCCAATGTCTTCGAAAGGTTTTTGAGTTACATGTCTTTCGAAAGGTTTATTATATAGGGGAGGTACCCTAGGCTTTCGATAAAGTTGAAAAGTGAAAGTTTTCGACTAGTTCAAAAAGAAGCCTTCCGACAAGGTCGAAAGATATGTTTTACAATGTTTTCTAAAGGCTAAGGTTTAACGGATTTAAAAGGCGGATGTCATATGTTTTAAAGCTTGTAAAAGGAAGCTCTTAAAAGGTTTAGAAGGAGTTACCTTCAATGATTTCGAAAGGTTCGTCAAAGGATGTGAAGGAGTTACCTTCAATACTTTCGAAAGGTTTCGAAAATGATTTTGAAACTTACCTTCTATGTTTTCAAAAGGTTGTTTAAAGGTTTTAAACAAAGGTTTCGAATATAAGAACTAGGCAAAAAGCCTAAGTGTTTTAAGTTATAAAGGACATTAACTTATTATAAAGGATAGGTAATCCTTATTGAACATCATCAACATTATTTTGAGTAAAGTATATATAACATGGCAAAAATAGCTTAGACTAAAGCTAAAGATATATTTTCCTTTTATATATATATGATTTGATGAATTAAATCATTCTAAAAAGATTTCAAGGAAAATTTAAAGAGCAGTTTGCTAAGATATTTTATAGAGCAATTAGTTTAGGTATTTGAAGGGTAGTTAACCCAAAAGAATGTTTAGGCAGTCGGCTCGTTTTAAATTCGGATAGTCAGTCCATTTTGAAGGTAGTCAGCCTAGAGGGCAGTTAGTCTAGAAAGAGCAGCCAGCTCTGATACGAATAGATAGTTCATTTATTAGCATAATGGACCTTGCTAAATTTTTAACAGTCGGTCCACTCTTTTTACCTGTTTTGGATAGATGGCCCATTAGCTAGCATAAAAGATATTGATATAATCAATTTTAGGACAGATAGTCCAGAAAAGAGCAGGTAGCTTAGATTTAGAACAGATAGTTTAGATTTTAGACATATAGTCATTTCCATTTCCTATTTTAGCATAATGCATATAGCTATATTATTATTATAATAAGTTTATTAACCATATTGGTTGCAGGAAAGGAATTGCAAAATATCTGTTCTGAAAAGAGAAATTAGTGAGGGAAACCCATTCCGCTAAGCAGCGTGATCTCATTATTTATTAGTAAACTAAGATGTAAAATAAATTATTCATACCAGGCTTTAAGTTTGACTCAAAGTTTTTGTTTTCCCTTAAACTCTCGGGTCAAAATTTGATTTGGGTAGGCTGAGGGTTTAGGTTTTCAAGTTTTAGCAAATTTTGACGAACAAAGCATTCGAAGATGACCAGGTGATTGACGGATTGCTAATTTAGGAATTCTGATTTTAAATTGTTTCCACTGTGTATTAAGACAATTATGTCTATATTTCTTTGGTTATCCATGGGGCACTTCATATGTCGCTCTTGGCGCATTTTTGTAAATTATATTTGATCAATGCTTGGGATTACGTTTGGGATTTTTGTAATTTGGATATGATTATTTGAAATATAATCATTGAAATTATTATTTTCGGAAATCTACGATTTTATTCATATTCAAGTGCTCTTTATATTATGGATACCATTAACACTGCCGTACTTCATCACTAGAAATTAATACTATGGATGACTACAGCATTCATAGCGCTTAGCTTTTGGCCTTCAGATACGGGATGTTACAACTTGGTATCAAAGCATAGGTTTATGAAAAACATTTAACTAAAAATTGGTTTTTAAAACAAAAAGAAAATCCGAGGAAATTAGAGTAAGATGTGGGGTTGGGTTAACGCTATAGTAACATACTTATATTGTTATGTATAAGTATGTGCTTTATCTCCATTCATCTGTCTTTGATTAGGTTATCTCTTTGTATCTCATGAGGTCTGAATACATATATGGATGGTAAAAGAAGCAGAGTTAACCAAGGAAAGGGAAACACCGAAAGGAACGCCGGACCTAATGCAGGGAGAGGCCAAGGTTAGGTGGAGAATGCCAGTGCAGAAGTCCCGTTGGTCGGAATGGAAGCCATGTTTCAGTTTTTCAGGAATATGACGCATGCAGGAGTTGCTGCCGTGGTGGTAGGAGGAAATGCCACGGAAGCAGGGGTTCCAAAAGTTCCAGTAGTTAATCATTTCGCCAAGATGAGCGGTGATTATGTAAAGCTAGGAGGAAAGTCGTTTATAGGAAAAGAGGATGCCATTGTACTGGAGAATTGGTTGATACACTATGATTTTTTTTTACAGATTTAGGGCTCAATGACGAGCAGAAGAGGATGTTGGCATCCAGGCAGGTTTAGGGGACCACATTGTTTTGGTGGAATAGTGTAACGACGATAGTTGATGAGGAGACAATAACTTGGGAGGATTTCAAGAGGAGATTTCAGGAGAGGTTTATGTCATTAATGCCATAGTCAATTTTGATTAGGAAGTTTGCTGAGCTGGTGCAGGGAGAGATGTCTATTGCTGAGTATGCTAGGAAGTTCGAAGAAGTTGCCCGATATGGGTATGCTTTGGTGGATACCGTGTTGAAACGGAATGAGAAGTTTATCGGAGGATTGAAGCCAGAATTTTCTAGTGCTACATTGTCTCATCTTAGAGATCCTTCTGATATTGTTATAAAAATGGCTTTCAAGGCATAAGAAGTCATTGAGTCTCTGGAGAAGAGCAAGGAAAAAGTGGTCCAGATTGGGCAGAGCCAGAAGAGAAAGTTCTTTCCCAAGAAAGGTTCTCAGAAGTGTGGAGCAGCCAAGAAGGCGAAGTCTGAAGTAGTCTGCTATAACCGCAAGGAGAAAGGGCAATTTGCTAATGAGTGTAGCTCAGGGAAGGTGAAGGATGTGGCAAAGAGGAAGAATATTAGGTTTTTTAATGATGACCAGATAGGCTATTATAAGAACCAGTGCAAGGAGCCCACTAGAGATGGTAAGGGCAAGGCGTATCCATTGGAGCCTGCCACTTCCAAGCCAACAACCCAGGAGAAGGGAAAGTCATTTTTTTGGGGAACGCTTCAGATTCATGGTATGTCTGTTAGCATCTTATTTGGTATTGATGCATCGTATTCGTTTATATCTGGATGTTTGATAGATAAACTTAACCTTGAACCAACATATTTAGTTGCATCCTTATGGGTTGTGAATCCAAGAGGACAGTATACAACTCTAGGGTCAAGGTGTGAACAGTTTGAGTTTGACCTATTAAATCATACTTTTGAGTGCAGTTTGCATGTGTTTGATTTTGTAGGGTTTGGGATCATCCTAGGTATGGATTGGTTAAGTGAGTACGATGCTAAGATATATTTCCAAGGTAGGAAGATATCTCTTTGTCACCCGAATTGTAGCGATCAGATTGTTTTCTCCATAGGAGGTTCTAGCGGCACAGTGTTTGCTCTGTTGAGTGCATTGGACTCAGATGATCAGTTGAGTTGACTTTTCATGGTTAGAGAATTCGCAGACGTGTTTGCGCCTACGGTAGGATTGCCGTCGAAACAAACTGTTGAGTTTCGGATAGATTTGGTTCCAGGAGCAGAACCAGTGGGTAAGCCGCCAAGTAAGATAACCCCTTCAGAGATGAGGGAATTAAAAATGTAGTTGGTGAATTTAGAGGGCAAGAGTTTTGTCCGACCGAGCAGTTCGTCGTAGGATACAGTGGTAGTGTTTGCTAAGAAGCTGGACGAATCATTGAGGCTATGTATCAGTTATAGTAAGTTGAATGAGAGGACAATAAAGAATCGATATCCATTGCCCAGGATTGACGATTTGTTCAACCTGCTAAGTGGAGAAAAGGTATTTTATCAGTTGGATTTGGCAACGGGTTTCCATCAGCTCAGAGTAGCAGTGGATAGTATACCATTGACAACATTCAGGACCAGATATGGATCGTACGAATGGTTAGTTATGCCATTCGGACTGACTAATGCTCCAGCTTCCTTTGTGGATTTTATGAATTAGATTTTCCGAGAACACTTGGATAGGTTCATGCTGGTTTTCATAGATGATATCTTGATTTACTCTAAGGATGAAAGAGAGCATAAAGTTCATCTTAGAGAAGTGCTTGAGACAATGAGGCAGCATCAACTGAAAGCGAAGTTTTTGATGTGCCACTTCTGGAAGGAGGTGAAGTTTCTTGGTCATGTCGTCTCAAAGGAAGGGTTATCAGTACATCCGACTAAGATCGAGGCAGTGAATAGTTGGAATAGACCTTAGACAATAACCGAGATTAAAAGTTTCCTTAGGTTGGCTGGTTATTGTCAAAGATTCATTAAGGATTTCTTATGGATAGCAGCACCTATGACCAGACTAACAAGGAAAGATGTGAAGTTTGTGTGGACCGATAAGTGCAAGGAAGCATTATAGAGTTTGAAATAATTATTGACCCATGCACCTGTGTAGGTAGTTCCAAAGGGGAATCAGGACTTGGTAGTCTATACTGATGCATGTAGAACAAGAATAGGAGATGTGTTGTTGCAGAGAGGTAAAGTGATTGTCTATGCTTGTAGACAGCTTAGACCACATGAGGTCAGATATCCAATGCATGATTTAGAGTTAGATGTTGTGATTTTTGCTTTGAAAATGTGGAGATATTACCTTTTTGGAGAAAGGTTTGAGCTATTTACAGATCATAAGTCGCTGGAGTATTTGTTCTCTTAGAAGAAGCTGACATGAGAAAGCAGAGATGGTTAGAATTCATAGCCACTTACGATTTTGGGATTGAGTACATACCAAGGAAGCCAACTGGGTTGTAGATGCACTTAGCAGGAAACATCAGAATGTAGTGTCAGTAATGATGGCTGAGTGGAAAGATTTAGAAGCATTAGCAGATTGTAGAGTGCAGAGGCAAGGTCTAGTGGTGATACAGTTGTATTGTCTTGTTTGGAAGTTTGACCAGTTTTGATCGAACGGATTACTTCTAAGCAAATAGAGGATCTAGTGTTAGCTGAACGGATCAGTAAGCTAAAGGAAGGAACCAAGAGCGATGGCTTGAAAGATTCCTATCTTGACTAGGATGGGTGGTTGAGAAAGAAAGGAAGATTATGTGTTCCAAGTGTAGGAAACATAAGAAAGGAAGTCTTAAATGAATTCCATCATTCGAAGTTCACTATACATCCTAGAGGTACCAAGATTTATCAGGATATGAAGAGGAGTTTCTTCTGGGAAATAATGAAGTGGGATATTGGTTTGTGCGTAAGATAGTGCTTGAATTGCCAGCAGGCAAAGGTCGAACACCAAAAATCGAGTTGTTTGCTTTAGCCGTTAGATATTCCAGTGTGGAAGTGGGGTTCTATTTCTACAGAGTTCATAGACGGGTTGCCAGGTTTGAACATGGGAAATGAAAGTATATGGGTTATAGTGGACAGATTGACCAAGGGTTCTCATTTCATTCCAGTTAATTTAACCAGGACGACACCTGTTTTAGCAAGGTTGTTCTTAAAGAATGTGGTTAGACAACATAAGGTTCCTAGCAGCATAGTTAGTGATAGAGATTCCCTGTTCACTAGCGAGTTTCAGTAAAATTTGCAGGAATTTTTGAGAACCAAGCTTGCGACGAGTATCGCTTACCATCCGCAGACAGATGGGCAAACATAAAGACTTAATAAGATCTTAGAAGATCCGTTGAGAGCTTATGTTCTGGACTTTGGGGGATCATGGGAGCACCATCTGCATCTAGTCGAGTTTTTGTATAACAACAGTTGTCAGACTAGTATTGGGATGGCACCATTGGAAGCTTTGTATGGAAGGCCATGAAAATCTCCTATTTTTTGGTTGAAGACCGAGGATAGGTTGATTCTTGGTCCAGATTTGGTTAGAGAAACTGCAGAAAAGATTGAGGTCATTCGAGATCAGATGAAGGAGGCTCAGTTTAGGTAGAAAAGTTATGCAGATAAAAGACAGTAAGATTTGGAGTTCTCGGTTGGGACCAGTTTTTCGTCAAAGTATCATCAATGAAGGGTGTGCGTAGATTTGGGAAGTCGGGGAAGTTATCTCTTAGGTTTATAGGACCTTTTCCTATTCTTAGGAGGATCGGGAAGCTCGTGTATAGACTTGAGCTGCCGAGCATTTTGGTCGGTGTCCATGATGTTTTTCATATTTCTCATCTCAAAAAGTGTGTTAGAGACCAGGAGACTGCTATTGCACCGACGGTGCTAGATTATTTAGTAGTAGAACCGAACTTGACCATAGTGAGGAAGCCGGTTTGCATTGTTGTAGGAGATGGGAAAGGCTTAGAACCAAGATGGTAAGATTAGTCAAAGTCCAATGGAGTGACGATGAAAAAGACTGTACTTGGTTGAGAGCAGGATTAGAGATACTTATCCTGACTTGTTTTGATGGTATGTTTTACGTTCTTATATGTTTTGAGCCTTATTGTAATTTCAAGGACAAAATTCTTTAAGAAAGGGAATCTATAACACCCCGGATTTTTGATAACATTATTTAGGTGATTTAGTTAGATAACCTAAATAAAATAATGTGTTGATAAAGGGATTGAGATTTGATTTGATCAAGGTAGTTGTGCCTTTTAGCTAATAAATTAAAAGAAAGTTTTAAAATGAATTTGATGAGGGGTATTATGAGAAAGAGGCCATTCTTATATTGTCTTCCTTAGGCCGCATTTCAAAACACACGTTCATTCTCACTTTCAAAAATTTAAAAGCTTGGCCGGGCACCATTAACAAAAGAAGAAGAGGAGGAAACAAAATAAAAGCTTAAGGAAAGCAAATTCAAATCAAAGCCATTCAAATCTCAAGCTCCTTAATCATTAAAACAAAAGGTGAATAATGTTTACGTCCCTAAATAATTTTGGTTTCGGTTTTAGGGTTAATTTCGAATGATTTTTCAAAGATTTGCCACATGTTTGAATGATAAAAAGAATATATATATACATGTTGATGATTTATATATGCTCTTATGACATATTTTGAGATAAAACCCTATTAAATGATATCTGTTAGCCTTGCGAATTTTATGATGATCTAAAATGTTATTTTAAAGATGGGTTTTGAAATTCAGAATTTATTGAATTTTTGTGGAATTATTATGAATTTTCTAAGGAAAAAAAGGTTAATTTGGATTATAAAATTATTTACGTGAAAATAATTATAGTTTGGATTTGAAAATTTTATATATTGAAGAGAACGTATTATTTGATTTTCTGAAATTTTTCTAGGATTTGTGAAGGTGTTTTAATAGTTATGTCAAATTATTGAAGGTATGGGACTTAAATGTTTTATATAATTATAAAGGAGAAATGAGATTTTTCAAAATTATTGAAATTTTCGAATAAGGAAAGTCAGTGGCACTTTTGGATATAAAATTCTGGCAACCAATCAAATTTAGACAAACAAGGCAGGTGGGGTACAAAAGAACTGTTTTAAAATACAAATAAGCAGTCTTTCTTCTATTTCAATCCTTTGCGCAAAGCTTCCACCTTCATTCCAGACCTTTCGACAAACTCAAAAAGTATCAAACCTTTTGGCTAGGTCAAATACCAATACACAAGGTATCAGACAATCTGTACGTAGTGGATTGGATGGAGTCAAAAGGTTTAGGGACAAAAGGTTATATCTTTCGAAAGAGATGAAGTTTTGTTTTGGTTTAAAGAAAATACACCTTATATCTTTCGACTAAGAGCTTTCAAAATTGTCAAAAAAGTTTAAAAGAAAAAGCTTTCGATTAGTTTGCTTTCTTGTTCTAAATGGAACTTTCTGACAAGGTTGAAAGGTGTAGCCTTCGACAAGGCCGAAAGTATTGTTGCCACTTCCTAACGTTTCGACACAGATGGAGTCAAAGGTTAACTTTTGTTTTCTAAAATTTGCTGCCTTTCTCCATTGATTTCGAACGGTTGGTTCCAACACTAACACTTTATTGTTTTCGAATGCCTTCGAACGATTTTATAAAGGTTTCGAAGCAGTTGCTTTCGACTCCAATATTTTCTGATCCTTTTGCATAACCCAAATGTTTTAAGTCGAAACGTTTAAAAGGTTTCAAAGTAGTTAACTTTGATTTGTTTCGAAAGGTTTTTCACCTGTTTCAAATTGAACCCAATGTCTTCGAAAGGTTTTATGTTACATTTCTTTCGAAAGGTTTATTATATAGGGGAGGTACCCTAAGCTTTCGACAAAGTCAAAAGGTGAAACCTTTCGACTAGGTCGAAAAGTAGCCTTCTGACAAGTTCGAACGGTAGGAACTTTCGACAAGATTGAAAGGTATGGTTTTGCAACGTTTTCGAAAGGCAAAGGTTTAAATGATTTAAAAGGCAGATGTCATATGTTTTAAAGCTTGTAAAAGGAAATTTTTTAAAAGTTTTTAGAAGGAATTACCTTCAATGATTTCAAAAGGTTTACTAAAGGATATGAAGGAGTTACCTTCAATATTTTCGAAGGGTTTTTGTAAATGGTTTTGAAGGAGTTACCTTCTATATTTTCAAAATGTTGTTGGTTTTAGAACATAAGAACTAGGCATATAACCTAAGTGTTTTAAGTTATAAAGGACAATAACTTATTATAAAGGATAGAAAATCCTTATTGAACATCATCAACATTATTTTGAGTAAAGTATATATAACATGGCAAAAATAGCTTGTAGTAAAGCTAAAGATGTATTTTCCTTGTATATATATGATTTGACAGATTAAATCATTCTGAAAAGGTTTCAAGGAAAATTTAAAGAGCAGTTAGCTTGGATATTATGTAGAGCAGTTAGCTTAGATATTTGAAGGCAGTTAACCCAAAAGAAAATTCGAATAGTCGGCTCATTTTAAATTCGAGCAATCAATCCATTTTGAGGGCAGTCAGCCTAGAGGACAGTTAGTCCAGAAAGAGCAGTCGTCTCTGATATGAATAAATAGTTCATTTATTAGCATAACGGACCTTGTTAATTTTTTTAAGGACAGTTAGTCCACCCTTTTTACCTCTTTTGGGCAGATAGCCCATTAGCAAGCATAAAAGATATTATTATAATTAATTTTAGGACAGATAGTCCTTAAAAGAGCAGATAGCTCAGAATCTAGAACGGATAGTTTAGATTTTAGGCAAATGGTCTATTTCATTTCCCGTTTTAGCATAATGGATATAGCTATACTATTATTATAATCGATTGATTAACCAGTCTGGTTGCAGGAAAGGATTTGCAAAATATATGTTTTAAAAATAGATATTAGTGAGGGGAAACCCGTTTCGCTCGTCTCACTATTTATCGGTAAACTGAGATGTAACATAAATTATTCATACTCGGCTTTAAGTCTGACTCAAAATTTTTGTTTCCCCTTAAACCTTGGGTGCTCAAAATTTGATTTGAGTAGACTGAGGGTTTAGATTTTCAGGTTTTAGCAGATTTGGCGAATATAGCATCCGAAGACGAGCAGGTGGCTGGCGGATAGCTAATTTAGGAATTTTATTTTTAAATTGTTTCCGTTGTGTATGACAATTTTGTCTATATTTCTTTGATCATCCAGGGGGCATCTTCATATGTCGCTCTTGGCGTATTGTAGTAAATTATATTTGATCAATGTCTGGGATTACGTTTGGGATTTTTGTAACTTGGATATGATTTATTCGAAATATAATCACTGAAATTATTGTTTTGGAAATCTATTATTTTAATCATTTTCAAGTACTCCTGATATTATGGCATTAACACTGCCATATTTCATCACCAGAAATTAATACTGTGGATGAATACAGCATCCATAGCGCTTAGCTTTTGGCCTCCACATACGGGATGTTGCAGTCGTTAAGGATGTGCATTGACTATCTTAAGTTAAACGAAAGGATGATTAAGAATAATTATCTTTTTCCCCGAATAGATGATTTGTTTGATTAGTTGTGTGGGGCTAGAGTGTTTTCCTAGTTGGACTTGGCGATAGGTTTCCATCAATTAAAAGTGGTAGAGGATAGTTGTAACAACCCTAGATTTTTATGTACATTTTAATTTCGAATTTATTTCATTTTGAAATTGTTTTAAACTTGTTTTATTTCAAACATTTCGTTTGTGAAAATAAATTTTTATTATTATATGAATTATAATTTCAAACTAGTATAAATTGAATATTTTCCTGTAAAATGGAATTGTGGTCAAGCCTGGTCAAACTTTGACTTTTAAATTTTAAATTTATATATTTAAATTCTTAAAATTTATCCTTTATTATGAAAATAGATTTAATAACTTGAATATTGCTTTTCGTTTCGTTGAAAACGGAGTTATATTGTGAAAGTTATGTATATTTCAATATTGAGTACAATTTGTTTTATTTAGCAATTTTGTCTATTTTAAATTATATAAATCATATTTTTCTTTTTTATATTTTATTTTAATATATGTTAATATGTTATTTTATTTATATTTTGTCTTTTAATATTTTTAAAGTGATAATAATTTTTTTTTCAAAATTTACTGAATTTATTTCCTATTTTAAAGGTTGTTCTCTATTTTTCTGCTATTTTCTTCATTTAAATTATATTTAATTAAAATTTATATATTTATTTTGTTAATGCATCTTTTATTTTATGTTATTATCTTTGTTATAAATATTTTTACAAGTCCATATAAATTTCCAAAGTTCATTCTGTTTATTTTCCATTTTTTTAGACTAGTTTGCAATTTTTGCTGTTTTATTAATTAAATTATATATAATTAATATTTATTTATTTTGTTTACTTATTTACTTTATTTATGAGTTTATTTATCTTTATTATCAGTATTTTTATGTAATTATAAATTAAAAATGAATTAGTGGAAATTTGAACGGTTTTAAACTTTTAAAATTCCAAGGTCCTTTTATCTTCCGACCTTTCATTTTCTCAACCTCCTCCTTAATTGTTTTTTCCATGCAATTCCTCCTATCTTTCAGCCTCTTCTTAATTTTTCATGAGAATTTCATTTCTCAAACATTTATCAACAAAAAAAATCACGGCTTCCACTTTTATTCAAAGTTTTTTAGGTAAATTCTTCTTCCTTTCTTGTTTTTCTATGTTTTTCTATTGAATTTGCAATGGTTCTCTACCTTCATGGCTCCACTCCTCCTCCTCTAGGCCTTGGCTGACCACCACCACCCCCTTCCTCTGACCATCACCCATCCTAATACCCCTCAACTTCAGGCCGAGCCAACCCAAGGCATATATCACCACAAAATCCACCAAAAACCATCACTATACACTAGATGGGCCACCTTTGCCAACACCTCCTTCTTCAACCTCTAGCCGCCACTACCTCCACCACCACCACCTCTGGCCTGACCTCCACCCTCTGCCACATCAACTACCACCTCCTGGAGCCATTGGCCATGCCCCATAGCTTCTGGCCGAGCCAAACTTTAGCAAAGAGGTAATGTATGTTGCCTTGTTTTGCCTTGTGTTGAAGTTTTATGCACCTAGATCCATGAACCCACCTTCAACACATGTAGGCCGACCCATAGTGAACCCAAAACAGACCCAATCCCCTGTGTTAGCTGAGCCAAACACATGCCTAACTGAAGTACCTGAGGTTGAGAACAAGTGCAATTCAAATGGATATGGTTTTGGGTGTTGTTTCTAATGTTATTGATGTTAAAGTGTGTTGTAACTTATATATATTGTATTGTTTTGTTTAAATGTTTCAAGGGATATAGCTTTGACTCTCCACTCTCAAAATTGTAGTAGTGTTGGCGTGCCTTCGTAGTGTCCGTATTGTTGCTTTGGTAGCGATCTCCAGCTTTGAACAGGTGAGTAAATCTCACCAGACTAATATGTACTTATATAGTGATAAACTGACATCACCTGAATCTGTAAATCTGTATTATCCTGTTATAACTACTATATTATATTCATATGAAGTTCATACCTATATTTATACTTGTTATACCATATGTTACTGTTATTTCATGTTATTCTGTTATTTTCATCAGTTTATCACACTGCAAGTTCCATGTAGACTAGAATCACTATGGGTTGAACTAATACATACCCGAACGGACTTTAGATAGGAGAAAATCGTTATGGGCTGAAATGATAGGCCTGAATGATTTTCAATTAATTTCTTTTACTTGGGATTGCGGGTTTAAATGATCAAACCCGGGTTTTCTTTGTAAATTATGGGTTGAAATGATATATTACCCGTATCACTTTACCTAGGCTAGAAAATGAAATACAGACCCGTTGTTAAAATATTTTTTTCTAAAAATTTTAAAATATTTTACAAATGTAAATATTATAACATTTTGATTTAAATTTGATAAAAAATGATTTTTGTAAAGCATTATTTATTTTCTGGAAATTTATAAGTGAAATAAATAAATGGTAAAGTTAGGAAATCTGAAATGTAAGTTATTTTGGAAATAATTTAGTGATAAATGGAATTTAAATTAAATATTAAAATATGATAAATTTATGATATTTTGAATTAAATGGATTTCAAATGATTTTAAAATGATTTTATAATATATTAATGATTTTGAATAAAGTTAAAGTGTGAAATGAATGAATATTTAAGTTGAAATTTTGAAATATAACTAAAATTGAAAATTTGTGAATTTGGCTTGAAAGTGAATTTTAAGTTAAGTAAATAAAAATGAGATTAAGTTATATTTGAAAATTTTAAACTTAAGTGTTAAGTTAAATTAAATTTAATGAATTTAAAATTTAAGATTGGAATTTAATAAGTGAATTATTATTAAATCTTAATTATTGAATGGAAATTTAACTTTATAAAATCATGAATATAAGGGTATTTAAATGATGATTATAAAAGTGAAATTTTAAGACTTATAAGTTAAAAATGATTTAAATAAAAGTATAATTGTTGTGAAATTCTACTGAATATTTGAAGTTAATTAACTGCATTTCTGAAATGCAATTAATTCTAATGTAAATGATAATACATCATTTGTAAATGCTGTAGTTGATAATAATGAACCAAACGGCTAAATTTAATTAAAGGCTATTATAGCATTTTGTAAATGTTATAATTGTTGAATTTAACTAAGTAATTTGAAACTAATGTAACCCTATTGCAGCATTTTAAAATGCTGTCTTCTGTTAAATTGAACTATTTTGAATATGACTTTCCATAGCATTTTTTAAATGATACGAAAGGTGAATTTTCACTGTTTTGATAAAATTAAGTGAATGGGTGAACTTTGAAAAGTTTAAAATTTTGGAAACTTAATAATTTAATTATTAAATATAATAACTTCTTTTTTTTGATTTAGAATGAAGTAATGTGTTTTGAAATATAAACTATTTGAAATGTGTGTTGAAATGGTATTTTAAATAAATGAATGTGGTTTGGAAGATACTATATTTTGAAATGGATTTTTGAACGATATTGAATTTTGAAATGATATTAGATTTTGAAGTATAAAATACCATTTTGAAATTTTAACCAGGGGATGGATTTAATTTATAGTTTAACTGATTCTTGAAGGATGGGCGATCCCAAGCATCCTTTAAGTTATTGTGCATTTCTACTACAGTTCACTTGAGTTGGTTTACATTATATAGGTATATATTGTCCTGACTCGAGTGTTTTGTGTTTCACTTTACGCTCGGGTCAGCCTGAGTATTTACAGCTTAGCTTTGGATTTCTTTCTGGAGCTAGGAATCGCTGGAGATTCTGCTTGTCTAGTTATCTATTTCCTTTCAGTTTCAGTTGTTCGATTTCAGCTCTGGTATTTATAACTTCTATGTATTTGTGATTCTATTGTATATGTTTTCAGACTGATATTTTGTATTGTGTATGAGAGTTTGTTATAGTAGCTTCATGAACTACTATGGTATTTTTATTTCCGCTGCGAGTTATTCTGATATTTCTATGTCTGCGATTCTGTGGTTGTATTTCATTTGCTCCAAACTTATTTACAATGCGGTATTTTGAGCAATCCAAGTTCGGCGTGTGTGTCTGCCTATGCACTTACAATGGATACGGATGGCTGAAAATATCGGGTTGTTACAATAGTATTCCTTTGACAGCATTCCCAAATAGGTATGGTTCATACGAGTGGTTGGTGATGCCATTTGGTTTAATGAATGTACCTGCTTTCTTTATGGATTTGATGAACCAAGTTTTTCGAGAGTATTTGGATAGGTTCATGCCGGTGTTTGTAGATGACATTCTAGTTACTCTAAGGATGAGAGAGGGCATGAAATCCACCTTAGAGTGGTACTTGGGATGCTGGGGCAGAATCAGCTAAATGCAAAATTTACCGAGTGTCATTTCTGGAAGAAAAAGGTTAAATTTCTTGGTCACATGGTTTCAGTGAAAGGAATGTCAGTCGATCTAGATAAGATCGAAGCCATGAATAGTTAAAGTGACTAGAAATGGTGATTATGATCAGGAGTTTTCTTGGACCTTCTGGCTACTACCGGAGATCCATTAAGGATTTCTCACGGATAGCAACACCCTTAACTATGCTAACCAGGAAGGAGGTGAAATTTGTTTGGTAGTATAAATATGAGGAAGCATTCCTTAAGTTAAAGCATTTGTTAACCAATGCACCCGTGTTAGTAGTCCCAGACAAAAACCAAGGGTTGGTGGTATAAATGATGCATGTGGAACTGGATTAGGAGCAGTATTGATGCAAAATGGTTAAGTGATTGCCTATGCATTTAGGCAGCTTAGACCGCATGAAGTTAGGTATCCTACTCATGATTTAGAGTTAGCATCTGTTATCTTTGCATTGAAGTTTTGGAGACATTATCTCTTATAGGAGAGGTTGAGCTTTATGCCAACCATAATTCTTTATGGTATTTATTCGCTCATAAGGAGTTAAATATATAGCTGCAGAGGTGGTTGGATTTTTCGGTGCGTATGATTTTGGTATAGAGTATACATCAGGAAAAGGTAACAAGGTTGCATATGATCTTAGTAGAAAACATCAGAATGTAGTGTTAGCTATGTTGGCGGAGTGGAAGGACTTAGAAGCTTTAGTCAATTTTGATGTACAGTTAAGATCAACTGCTAGTTCTAGCATAATTCTGCCAGGTTGTTTTGTTTAAAAGTTCAACCAGCATTGATTGAGAAAATTGCTTCTAAGAAGAAGGAGGATTCAGTGTTGGCTGAGAGGATCAGAAGGCTTGAGATTGGAACTGAGATCGATGATCTAAGGATTTTAGTGTTGATCGGGGAGGATGGTTGAGAACAAAGGGAGATTACGTATTCCGAATATTGAGGACTTCTTCCAAATATTGAGGACTTGAGGAAAGAAGTTCTTGGAGAATGTCATCGATCGAAATTTACGATTTATCCTGGAGGGATCAAGATGTATCAAAATATGAAGAGGAGCTTCTATTGAGAAGGTATGAAGAAGAATGTTGGCTTATGGGTTAGGCAGTGTGCAAACTGTCAACAAATGAAAGCCGAACATCAGAGGCCGAGTGGGTTGCTTCAGCCTTTGGAGATTCTAGTTTAGAAATGAGATTTGATATCCATGGATTTTACAGATGGGTTGCCAAGGACAAATAGAGGTAATGAAAGTATATGCGTTACAGTGGACAGATTGACCAAGAGTGCCCATTTCATTCCGGTTAAGTCAACCAGGATGGCACCTGTTTTAGCTAAGTTTTTATGAAAAACATAGTTAGACTGCATGGAGTTCCTAGTAGTATAGTCAGTGACAAAGACTCTTTGTTCACTAGTGAACTCTAGAAGAGTCTACAGGAAGTGCTGGGTACCAAGCTTAGTATGAGTAATGTGTATCACCCTCAAACTGATGGGCAAACAGAGAGAGTCAACAAAGTACTCAAGGATCTACTAAGAGCTTGTGTATTGGACTTTGATGGATCTTGGTAGGGTCACCTTCATTTGGTCGAGTTTACGTACAACAATAGTTATCAAGCAAGTATAGGAATCTTACCTTTTGAAGCTTTGTATGGAAAACCCTACAAATCACCTGCATGTTGGTTGGAGACAGGAGACAGACTAGTCTTTAGGTCCAAATTTGGTTAGAGTGACGTCATAAAAGATTGAGTTAATCCAAGGAAGGATGAAGGATGCCCATTCAAGACAGTAAGAGTTACATGGATAAGAGGCGTAAGGACCTAGAATTCTTAGTTGGAGATAAGGTTTTCACTAAGGTATCACCTATAAAGAGTGTAGTATAGTTTTGAAAGACAAGGAAGTTATCCCTGAGATATGCAGGTCCCTTCTAGATTATAGAGAGAATTGGAAAGCTCTATATAGAGCAGAGTTGTTGAGCCATATGGCAATTGTCCATAATGTATTTCATGTGTTTCATCTTCTTAAGTATGTGCATGATTCAGAAACTATTATTCCTCCGACAGGGTTGGATGACTTAGTAGTAGAGTCTAACTTGACTTTTGCTAAATAACTAGTTCGGGTTGTAGCTAGAAATGAGAAAAGATTAAGGAATAGAATAGTCAAGTTGGTAAAAGTTCAATGGAGTGACAACGAGAAGGACTGTACTTGGGAGACAGAGGACATGATTAAAGATACTTATCCTGATCTTCTTTGAGGGTATGTCCATATTAGATTTATATAAATAGTTGATAGTTAGTTAGACTAGTATGGTTGTTAGGAGTTGTTATAGATGATTGCTATGTTTAATATTCGATCCTTACTGAATTTCGAGGACGAAATTCTTTAAGGAGGGTGGCCTGTAACATTCCTAATTTTTGGTAACATTATTTAGAAAATTTAATTAGATGAATTAAATAGAATAGTGACGATAAAGGGATTGAGATTTGAATAAATTATATAAAGGCCGCTCTTATTGATTAAGTAAATGGGCTTAATTGGGTTAGTAAACTAATTAAATTACACATGGGCATATTAGTAAAATAACCTTTTCATCTTACACGGCTATGACCTTTTGTAATTGTCCATTCACGTTCATTTTCTCAAAACAAAAATAAATGCAAAACCCTAAGGAGGTGACCATTAGCAAAGAGGAAGATTATAATCTAAAGATAAGGATCAAAGCTAAGGAGGATTAAGCAACAACAAATCTTAAATTCCTTATCAAATCTAAGGTAAATAATAATTTCATACCATCTCTGTTTCATTCTATACATACATACATATATATACATATATATGTTTTCGGATTTATGATTAAATTCGTTTTTATGATGTTATGGACAATGATATGCGTGAACAATATTATGTTTAATTTATTTTAATTCATTCACATATGAATTCACACGGTTTTGATGTAAAACCGAGAGATTAAGGTTTTAGAATACCATGGAAAAAAATTTATGTTAAATAATACATGATTTTGGAGATGAATTTTGATAAATTTTTTAGAGCTATAGAAAATTTATCATGAATTTTAAAGGAAAATATGATATAATTGTTTTAAAATTAATTTTAAGTATTCCAGGAAGAAATTGGATCTGAAATTTTAATATGTTTGATTACATGATAAAATTAATTTTCTATGATTTTTGGGGATTTTTCGTAGTTGATTTGATTGGGAAAATAAATTATTGTTAAAGAGGGACTTCTCTGCAAATGTTGGTTTTGTTATATGCAAGGGCTTAAATGTCATATTCCTTTGATTTGGATCTAAATTAATGCGGTAGTTTCTAATTGTAAAGTATTTGAAAAGTTTCAAAGTATCCAATTAAGGAATTACAACGGGCAGGTTAATTATAAAATAATTGCCCTAATTAGCTATAAATCAACATTTCAGAAAAAGTTGTTCCGCCTAATTCGGAGGCACCTTTCGACTCCTTTACCTCCGCTCCATCTCAGTTGAAACCATCCTAGCTGAAACCCTCATAGTCGAAACCAATGCACATGGTGTCAAGGGTATTGGTATGAAGTGAATTGGTAAAATAGCCAAAGGTAAGGTGTCGAAAGCTATGCTTTCGTCAGGGTCGAAACCAAGATTCACTTTTTAAAAGATGAGCTCCCGCCTAGTTTTTGAAGGGCTTTCGACTGAATCGATACCCTATAAAGTTGAAGCCTTAGTTTGTTCTGTAAAGTTAAATTCTTGCCTTGTTTTACTTAAAACTTTCAACATAGTCGAAATCCATGATTTCGAAAGGGACTTTATAAATAGATTTTGAAGGGGCACTTTTTCCTTAAATAAGAGCTTCTGAAAGGATTAGTTTCGACCAAGTCGAGACCAAGTCGTTAATGTACCTTTCGACTACATTGAAGCCATCTATGCTGGCGAAGGGTTACCTTTGTTTTAATCTGATCTATGCCTTTTTTCCTTAATGCTTTGAAAGGGGTTGGGGTTTCGAAGGCAATGAAGTCGAAAGGTAGTTTTGACTCTTTCCTTTAATGTTTTAATTTAAAAGGTTGCTGCTTTCGACTATATGGTCAGACACCACCCCTTTTTCCTCGGAAGAACTTTATAATTGGTTTCGAAGAGATACTTTTGTATATAACCATTTTGACCCAAATGATATTTTTGAAGAGTAAACCTAATGCTTTCGACAGAGTATGTTTATTCGTTACGAAGCTATGTTTTAAAGACTGTTTGCCATCGAAAGGTATCATTGGTTTTGAAAGGATTGATTTACAGAGCTTCGAAAAGTGTATACTTAGAGTTTTAAAAAGAAATTTTCTATGCTTTCGAAGGTGGTCATCCAGTGGTTTCGAAAGTGATGTTTTAAAGTTTCAAAACAAATAACCCGTTCTCGCTTTAAAAGGAAATACCATGGCATAAATAAAGATTTTAGAGTATTATCTCTTCTTATATTTATTCATATTGTAATTAACCCACAATGTTACTTTGGGAAGGGCAAAATAACCAGCTTGGTTGAACCAATAGTGAATATAACTTATGAAATGATAAAATCCTAATTAAGGATATTGGCAGGGGCCAATAGGTTCACAGTAAGTCATGAAAACTATATAAATGGAAAGATATTAGTAGGGGCCAATAGGTTTATAGTCATCCCATGAAAAATATGATTTTATACTAGCAGGGGCCAGTAGGTTTGCAGTTAGCCCATGAAAACTATATCCGTATTTGATATTGACAGTTAGTCAGTAGGTTCCTAGTTAGCCTATGAAAACTAGGATAAGAGAAAGATATTGGAGTTATTAATAGGTTCTTAGTGATCTTATAAAAACTATGTAATTGGACAGATATCCCATAAACATTTAACAGGTTAATAGTAACCCTAAAAACTATAATTGAGATAGATAGTCGGAATGAATGTGGATGGGTAATCCAACTATGATTTACATGTTTTGCATATCACCATAATTTTTTTTGAAATACTATATTTTAACCATTGTGGATGCAGAAGCACAGTATATGATTTTATAAATGTTTTAGGATACTAGTGAGGGGAAAACCCGTTCCCCTAAGCAGGGTGATCTCACTAGATATCTAAATGGTTTGAAATGGTAAATTATTATTCATACCAGGCTTTATGTCCGACTCGAAGTTTTTGTTTTCCCCTTAAACCCTTCGGAACTCAATTGATTTTGAGTGGGTTGAGAGTTATGGTTTTCAGGTGTTCTTTTAGACGAATAAAGCTTCTGAGGTCATGCAGGAGGCAAGCTTGTTATTAGAGTTCTATTATTTCCGCTGTGTGTGTTGTTTCTAAAGGCAAATTATTTTCTTTCCTATTTTTATACTTTAATCCACCAAGGGTGCATCTTCATATGTCGCTCTTGGAATATTTTGTAATAATTATATGTTATCTGAACGTGGTCTACGAACTGGGATTATGTAATCAATTTGGAATATTTTAAAATGGAATGTGGAATTTGTTTGCTGTTTAATTTTTTTCCTTATTCTTCTAATTCTGTGTATCGACATATCTAATATCATCGAGGATTAATCATTATGGATGATTGCAGCATCCGTAGTCACTACTTTTTAGGCCTTCGAGTAGAGGGATATTACAGGTGGATAGAATTGCATATTTACATGAAGAGGACCCTAATCTAGCTCGGCTTAAGAAGTATGTTGAAAACGGAATTATTTATAGTTTTCAGATTGACTCTCAAGATATTTAGAAATGAATGGATGGATTTGTGTGCCTGATGTTAATGGAATTAAACAGGATGTGGTGAGAGAGTGTCATCGGTGAAAGTTATCTATCCACCCAGGAGTAACTAAAATGTTTTAGAATATGAAGAAAACCTTTTGGTGGAAAGGGATGAAGAGAGACATTTCAATTTTCTTAAGCCGGTATGCGAATTGCCGATAGGTCAAGAGTGACCAATAGAAGATTGCTGGGTTACTCCACCATTAGGGATACCAAATTGGAAGTGGGAGCAAGAATTCTTGGACTTTATCGATGGGTTGCCCCAGAACAAGAAGAGGTAATGAAGGCATTTGGGTAATTGTAGATTAGTTAACAATGAGCACCCACTTTGTCCCGATGAAGTCGAGAAGAACTGTAGCTTTTTAGGCAGAGATATTGTTCGAATGCATCGAATCCCAATAAATATAGTCAGTTATCGAGATCCCATCTTCATCGATCGTTTTTGGGGAGAATTGCAAGCCGCTTTAGGAATGGAGTTGAATTTGAGGACAGCCTATGACCCACAGACCGACGAACAAACCGAAGAGTGAACTGAATTTTGGAGGAACTTTTAAGAGCATGCATTTTGGATTTTTGAGGTTCTTGGGACGATCATCTACATTTGGTAGAGTTCTCTTATAAAAAAAGCTACTAAGCTAGTATTGGCATGGCAACCTACAAGGCTTTGTATGGACGGCTATGTAAATCACCTTCATGTTGGGTTGAGACTGAAGACCGATTAATTGTTGGACCAGAGATGATTCAAGAAGCATCAAATAAAGTGGCGACGATCAAGGAAAGGATGAAAGAAGCCCAGGATAGAAATAAAAGTTATGCAGATCAAAGGAGAAGGACTTAGAGTTTGCGATTGGGGATCTGGTATTTGTGAAAGTTTCCCTGATGAAAAAAGTTGTAGGATTAAAAAGGACGGGAAAGTTGGCATCAAGATTCATTGGACCATTTAAAATCCTTGAGAGGATTGGATTGTTGGCCTACAGGGTAGAATTGCGTGAAAGATTGTCCGAAGTCTATAATGTTTTTCATGTATCTCATCGGAGAAAGCATGTTTATGATCAGTCTCTAGTTATAGAAAAATCTGTTCAGGAAGACTTAGATATAGAACCAAATTTGAGGTAGTTTGACATCCAGTTCATAGATTAGGATGAAAGGAGATTGGAAAAAAAGGTGGTTAAGCTTATGAAAGTTCAGTGGAGTGATGACCCTCGTGATTGTACTTGGGAGACTGAGGATCATATTAGAGAAACTTACCCTGATGTAATGTCAGGTTAGTTATTTGTTATTTGAATTTTCTTGTATAGCATTGGTGCTTTGCATTATTATATGAATTTTTAGGTATAATAAATACCTATTGAATTCTTTTTGTGTATTAATTTCATGGACGAAATTCTTCTGGGGGAGAGAGTGTAACGTCCTGTAAATTAATCGCTTTGTATTTGAATATTTAAATAATTTTTAAATATTTACATAATGGATTTTAATTACCAAACAAACATATTTTAAATATTAATTAATGATATTAAAATCATTTTTTAATTTTGTTTATCAAAATAAATAGTTCAAATAAAAACAGAAAATGTGACCAAAGAACGTTTTTCGAAATTTTGACTTTTTGGCTTCGAAAATTCGTCGGAAACGTTGTGCGCATTTTTTATCACTCATATACACATGCACACACATGCACATATGTCATGTAATAGGTTAATGATAGTTTTAAAATAAATAAACCATGTTTAGAATAAAATAAAACAAGATTTGACTTAAAAGTATAAAACAAAACTTTAGTAACCTAAGGAAGTACTTGCCCATAACCTAAGCTAGCTGGTTTAGTACACAAGGCATGGTGGGGAGGTCCATGAAGGGTGCGTGTGCACCTATATGCATGGAGAGGCATAGCCTCCATGTTTCATGACAACATTTATCATGTATTAATGTTTAAATTAAATTAAATTTATACTTCACCCTTTGACTATAAATACCACTACACACTTTGTCGTCACTTTACATACTCATTTCCATCTTCATTTCTTATATCTTCATGTTCATGAACACTTTCATGGCTTCCAAGATAGATTACAAAATTAAAAAATAGTGAATACACTACCAACCATCAAATTTAAACTCCATATATACACATACAAACACTCATACACCAAAACCAAGGGCATTTCCACCTCATTTCTTCAAGGCCGATGTAACACCCATAATTTTTTATAACGTTATTTAGGAGATTTAATTAGATAAATTAAATAGAATAATGTAAATGTAAACTGATAAGGGGGTTGAGATTTGAATAAATAAGGCCGTGCTTAATAAAATGATTAATGGGCTTAAGTATGGTTTTTGGTTATTAAACTACATAAGGGTATATTATGAAATTCGCCACCCATAACCCTTAACCTTATATATTTTCGTTCCTACCATTTCACTACCCATCATGTCATTTTTAAACACAAAATCAAAAGCTAAAGGAAGGCCGACCATTAAGAGAAGAAGAATACAAATTAAAAGCTAGAGAATCAAGCTTAGGGGAAATCAATCTCCATCCAATCTCCTTATTTAAATCAAGGTGAATAATAATTCCATATCTATTTTGGTTTTTATAACAAATTTAAGGATAAATTCTTTTTTATGATATATTGGATGATGATATGCATGATTTATAATTTATGTGGTTTTAAAAAGATTGTTTTAAAGAGATTATCCATGGTTTTAGGGAAAAATCGAGATCTAATGATGTATAAATGCTATGGGAAAATTTTATGTTCCGAGAAACATGATTTTGGAACTGGGTTTCAATTCTTATAATTTTCCAAGCTATGCAAAGATTATTATGAATTTCCAAAAAAAAATATGATTATTTTTGTTTATAAATTTATTTTGAAAACTATATTAAGAATTTGGGTCCGGAATTTTAATATGTTAGATAACATGATTAAAGTGAATTTCTGAAATTTTTGAGGATTTTTCCAAAGGGATTTTCTATGCAAATTAAATTATTTTAGAAGAAGGACTTCTTTGCAAAATTGTTTTTGCTTAATGGAAGGGCTTGTTAGATCAAGTTAACCATGGTTTAGATCTGAAATTAGTGGCAGTTATTTTGGTAAAGAAGTTGAAAAGGTTAAGGCAACCAATCCAATGTTGACATGTGGTAGGTTAGTTAGAAAATGATTTGCTTTAAGTAGTATTAAACCAGGTTTACTCAAAAAAGGGGATTTCGCCTACTTTGGAAGGTACCTTTCGACAGAGAGCTTCCGTCTTCAACCTAGTTAAAACCTACTAAGCCGAAACCAATACGCAAGGTGTCACAAAGATGGTATGTAATGGATTGGAGGAAGGGGAAAGGTAAGGTGTCAAAATCATGGCTTCCGAAGGAGTTGCTACCTTGGTTTGTTTTTAAAAGAGAAGCACTTGCCTTTGTTATGTTTTAACCTTCGAAGGAGTCGAAGCATAGGGTTTCGAAAGAGCAATGAAAAGGTTTTGAAAGGGTTGCCATTAACTTAAGTTTGCTTTCGACGGGGTTTCTTTACTTATGATAGAACGTTTTGAAAGAAAGGGTTCTGACCTAGTCGAAACCCTACTGCCGTAATTTAGCCTTTCGATGGTATTGACGATATCAATGTTGTTGAAAGGTACTTTGTTTTATAAGTTTAAACAACTTCCTGTAGCGTTTGAACGGGGTTAGGGGTTTCTAAGGCAATGGTTTCGAAAGGGATTTCGACGCCAACCTTCCATTATTTTGCTTAAATGTTTTATGCTTTCGAAAGGGTGGTGCCGACGCCATCATGTTTTCCCAATACTTTTGCATGATAAAGGATGGTTTCGAAAGAGATGCTTTCATCTATATTCACTTTGACCCAAATAATATTCTAATTATAAACCCAATGCATTCGAAATGGGACTTTCAATGATTTCGGAAGGGTAGCGTCCAATAGTGTCGAAAGGGGTACTTTCAACTGGTTTTGAAGCTATACCCCTAAAGTTAAATATTAATACTTTAATACAATTGAAAGGTTTCGAAAGGAAGGTCTTAAATTATTATAAAGGCAGGAGCCTAATGTGTATAGGAAAATATATTGGAAGGATAAAATAGGTTCATAGTTAGCCCATGAAAATTATGTATAAAGGAGGATGTCAGAAAGACAGGTTTATAGTAAGCCTATAAAAACTACGATTTGATAGTATGATACTGGCAGGGGACAATAGGTTTGTAGTTAGCCCATGAAAACTATATCCAGATTAAGATATTGATAGATATTAATAAGTTCCTAGTCATCCCGTGAAAAACTAGGGTAAGAAGAAAGGATATTGGGGTCACCAATAGGTTCCTAGTTAACCCATGAAAACTAGAATAAGAGTAAATATATTAGAGTTACCAATAGGTTCTTAGTGATCCCATGAAAACTATGTAATTGGACAGGGAGTCCATAAATATTTTACCAGTTATTAGTCAGCTCACGAAAACTATTAGTAATCCTAGAAACAATAATTGAGATAGATTGTCAGAATGAATGGTGATGGGTAGTAATTGTTTTGCATATTATCATATTATTCTGTTTTGAATTGCTTTAACCATTGTGGATGCAGGAGCACGATATATGGTTTTATAAAGGTTTTGAGATACTAGTGAGGGGAAAACCCATTCCGCTAAGTGGCATGGTCTCACTAGATATCCAAATGATTTGAGATGCTAGATTATTATTCATATCGGGTTTTATGTCTGAGTTGAAGTTTATGTTTTCCTCTTAAACTCTCGGGTACTCAGTTGATTTTGAGCAATTTGAGAGTTGAGGTTTTTAGGTACCTCTTAAGACGAATAAGCTTTCGAAGATGTGCATGAGGCATGATATCTATTTGGATTTCTCTTTTCTTTCGATTCCGTTGTGTTGTTTGTAATGGAAAAGTTATTATATTTCCTGTATATACTCTGATCATCCAAGGGGAGATCTTCATATGTCACTCTTGGCGTGTGTTGTAATAAATATATTTTCTCTGAACGTGATTTGTGAATATGGGATTATGTAATGAATTAGAAATGTTTTGAAATGGAATGTGATTTCGTTTGAAGTTTAAATTTTTCCATATTCATATGTTTCTATGTATCAATGAATCTAACACCGCCGTATTTGGTCACCGAGGATTAACAACCTTAGATGACTGTAGCATCTGTACCTGTTAGTTTTGGGCCTCCATGTAGAGGGATGTTACAAGTTGGTATCAGATCATAGGTTTATGAAACTTTAAAAGAAAGTAAAACCTTAAGAATTCTTAAACATAATTCCAATGAATCAGAAATATGATCGGGGTTGGGCTAATAATATAGTAATGTACTTGTATTTGATATATAGATATATATATACACACACACACACACACACATATAAGTACACGTTCCCCTCTCTCTTAGACCATTCTTCTGTATCTTACTAAGGCTCGTATGTAGATTTAAAAGAAAGAAGATATGGAAGCAGGAAACGAAAGAGGAAATCTAACTGGAGGAAGTACCACAACCAACGGAAATTCTTGACCTAATACCGGGGGGAATCAAGGTCAATTGGCTAATGATAATCCAAATGCTGAAGTCCGTGTAGGTGCTAGAAATCCGCCAGTAGATGCGAGGATGGTGTATCAAGTGTTAGCCAATCTTTTACAAGCTAGGGTTGCCGGTAATGTTGGAGGAGCTAATCTTGTGGCTCCAGTTGGGAATAACTATGCTAAGTTGAGCAGAGACTACACCGGTCTGGGTGGAAAGCCGTTTATTAGAATGGGGGATGCTGTTGAAGTTGAGAATTGGCTATTGCACAGTGTGAGGATCTTTAATGATCTAGGATTGGATGATGGGAAAAAGAGTAGGCTGGCCTTTAGGTAGTTGCAAGGGGCAGTGCTTCACTGGTGGAATAGTGTGACCGCCGGAGTTTTGGAGGAAGAGCTGACATGGGCAAATTTCATATGAAGGTTTGAGCAGTGGTTTCTATATGAGGTTTCTAAGTCAGCATTGATGAGGAAGTTCATGGATCTAGTTTAAGGAGAGATGTCATTAATCAGTATGCTACTAAGTTTGATGAGCTGTCTCGTTATGGTTATACTATGGTTGACACTGATTTCAGAAGGAATGAAAGGTTCATTCAAGGACTGAGACCTGAGCTTGCTAGAATGACCATGACCCTTATCCGAGAACCTTGTAATGTGGTGGTGGAAATGGCCTTTCGCCATGAAGAGATTCTTGCAGTTTCTGCCAGAGAGAAGCCAATATAATCCCAAGGTCCTCATGAAAAGAAGAGGAAATTCTTTAATAAGAAGAGAGCCCAGAAAGGGGATGCTGCAAAGAAGGCAAAGACTGATTTAGTTTGCTACAAATATGACAAGAAGGGTCATTATGCAAATGAGTGCTGGTCAGGAAAGGAGAAGAAAGATGCAGACAAGAAGAATGTGAAGTGCTTCAACTGTGATCAAGTTGGGCATTATAAGAACCAGTGTCCAGAGCCAGTCAGGGCAAACAAGGGCAAGGTCTTTGCTGTTGGATCATCAGCTAAGCCTACTGCAGCTGATAAGGGAAAGACTATGATGGAAGGTGTGTTTTTTATTCAGAGTATACCAGTTAGGATACTTTTTGATACTGGTGCATTACATTCACTTATATCACAGTGCTTGGTTGATAGGTTATCTTTAGAACCCGCTACCTTCTTACTTCCTTAAGGGTTGCGAATCTAATAGAAGGGTATGCAACTCTGGAGATGAGATATGACTAGCTAGAACTTGATTTGTTAGGTCATAAATTTGCATGCAGTTTGTATATTTATGATTTCTTAGATTTCAGAATCATTTTAAGTATGGATTGGTTGAGAATGTATCAGGCCAAGATATTTTACCAGGATGGGGAGATATCTTTTAGGCACCTTGATAGTCATAACCGAATTATATTCTTAGTAGAGAATTCTGACTGGAGTAGTTGTGCTTTTTTTAAGTACAATGGAAGTGGGAGAAGAGCTAGGTCAGGTATGTCTAGCAAGAGAGTTTGTAGATGTCTTTGAGCCAGTCATAGGACCACCACTGGTACGAGTTGTTGAGTTTCAGATAGATTTTGTGCGAGGAGCTGAACCTGTAAATAGAACACCTAGGAGGATGACACCGACTGAGATGAAGGAATTGAAGGTGCAGCTAATGGATCTTGAAGGAAGGAATTTTAATACACCAAGCAGTTCGCCTTTGGGAGTAGCTGCGGTATTTGTGAAGAAACCAAATGGGTCTCCGAAGATGTGTATCGACTATCGTAAGCTAAATAAAAGGAAAAAAATAATAGTTAGCCTCTACCAAGGATAGATGATATGTTTGATAAGTTGAGTGGAGGCAAACTGTTTTTCCAGTTGGATTTGGCGACAGGGTTCCATCAGTTGATAGTGGGGGAGGACAACATTCCTTTGATAACTTTTTGAACTGGATATAATTTATATGAGTGGTCAATATTTCCATTTGGATTGATGAATGCACCTGCTTTCTTTGTGGATTTGATGAACCGAGTCTTCCAAGAGTGTTTAGATTGATTCATGTTGATGTTTATAGATGATATTTTGGTATACTCTAAGGACGAGAGAGAGCATGAAGATCATCTTAGAGTTGTGCTAGAGATGCTGAGGCAGAATTAGCTGAAGGTGAAGTTTTTCAAGTGTTGTTTTTTAAAGAAAGAGGTTAAGTTTCTTAGTCATGTGGTCTCAAAGAAAGTGTTGTCAGTCGATCCAGATAAGATCGAAGCTGTGAACAGTTGGAAGAGACTAGAGACGTTGTACGAGATCAGAAATTTTCTTGGACTTGCTGCCTATTATCGGAGATTCATCAAAGATTTCTCACGGACAGCAGCGCCTTTGACTAAGCTTATCAAGAAGGAAGTAAGATTGTTTGGTTCAACAAATATGAGGAAGCATTCATTAAGTTAAAGCATTTGTTGACGAATGCTCCAGTGTTAGTAGTTCCCGATAGAAAACAAGGGTTGGTGGTATACAATGATGCATGTGGAACTGGATCGGGAGCAGTGTTGATATAGAGGGACAAGGTCATTACTTACGCATCTAGGCAATTTAGACCGCACGAAGTAAGATATCCTACTTATGACTTAGAGTTGGCTGTGGTAATTTTTGCCTTGAAGATTTGGAGGCATTATCCCGGGGGAATGATTTGAGTTGTATACCGATTATAAGTCTTTAAGATATTTATTCTCTCGAAAGGAGTTGAATATGAGGCAGCAAATGTGGCTTGAGTTCTTGGCTACATATGATTTCGTTATACAACATACTCCTGGAAAAGGTAATAAAGTGGTGATGCTCTTAGTAGAAGACATCAGAATGTGGTGTTGGCTATGTTGGCAGAATGGAAGGATATAGAAGCTTTAGCCAGTTGTGGTTTGCAGTTTAGTCGACTGCTTGTTCTAGTCAGAGTACTGTCTGTGAGAAATGCGAAATACGGACCTTAAGGCTAGGATTAACACTAAAGGGGGATGAATAGTGTTTAAAGGAATTACTAAATCTTTTTGAGTTTTTGTTAATTTGAACACAAATGT
Source organism: Allium cepa (assembly GCA_030765085.1). Taxonomy (NCBI): domain Eukaryota; kingdom Viridiplantae; phylum Streptophyta; class Magnoliopsida; order Asparagales; family Amaryllidaceae; genus Allium; species Allium cepa. The sequence continues at coordinate 452,649,362 of CM060931.1, forward strand.
ATGCAATATTCAGACACGGATATGATCATAGAATCAAACACAAATGCATAAATAAAGTAAAAGCAATAAAGGAAAGAACACACCAGATTTTATACTAGTTCGGAGTTACCTAACATGCAGTCCCGTACACGAGTACAGATTTCCTTTCAAAAGCAATTGTACAATTACACCCTCGATTTCAAGGCCACAAGGTACACCACTCTAGATTCACAATCCTCTGGGTAGAGATACTTGAATTCAAGGGCAACAAGTTCACCCAATTGATTTCCAAGGCTACAATCACACATTTTCTCACTTGATTGATTTCCAAGACTACAATTGCACCTTTTCTAACTTAAATTGATTACAAAGAAGTCGATAACTCTGAATAGCACTGAGATCTTGTTGAGATAGTGCTAGAGAATCAAACCAGAAATAATCTAGTTAGATTCAATGTTGATTTCGGCAGAGTAATGGTAAGAATATATATAAAGAAATGTGGAAGAAGAGGAGGAGAGAAAACCAGAAAAATATGGTTACAAATTCATTCGAAACCACCCCTATTTATAGTAGAGCAACAGCCATGTCCATTCGTGAAAGGATATTACGAATAAACACTTCCTTTGAAATTCAAATTTTTGAAATAAACTGCTACCATGTCGACATGGGGTACTTGGGGATGTCGACATGCCTAAGGAAATTTTGGTAATTTGTTTTTCTTTGAAAATAACTTCTATCTTGTATTAACACTATTTTAAACTTTATAAATATACTTAACTATAGTTAAAATGCATAAATAAATATAGAGAATAATATTTTGATATATATAAAATTTTACTATAATTTATATTTAAATCTAAGTATAAATATTAAAAGTTAAATATATTTTTATTAAAAGATAGTTTAAAAACCAAGGTTAATTTGATTTTGAAAATAAAGATTATTTTGAGGCTAAAAATATTTAAAACTAGGATAGATGTTTTTGATTCTTTTAAAAGGAAGATTTTGATAAACATTTTGAAAACAAGATATAATTTTGTAAAACATTTTGAATAAAAGATAGTGGATACAAAACAATGTTCCACTAGATTTTTCGTAGGTTCTATCCTACTTAGGATTCCATCCCTGACATGCTCGAAGTGGATTCCATTACACGGATAAATTGGATTTTAAGATGCTAGTGCTTTTCTAAAAGTTTAACAAAATTCCTAATTAAATTACTTATTATTGAAATCTTGAACTCTTGATAATCATGATACTCATGAGTCTTCAATTTTGATATCTTGAATCTCTATACTATACAGTCTTCATTTTGGGTACCTGCATGGTTAAATCCTGCATATACATATATATATCTAAACTATAATGTTAGTATTTATATTTTATAATCTTATTCTAAGGTTGTTGTCATCAAAACCATCATCTCAAGGACTAACACTATCATGTTGTCCTGTTTAAACGTTCGACCGTAGTTGATCAAGAGAATTGCTTCTAAACAGAAGGAGGATCGATTGTTAGCCGAGAGGATTAGAAGGCTTAAGGTTGGAACTGAGGTTGACGATTTGAAAGATTTTTATCTTTACCAAAGAGGATGGTTGAGAAAGAAGGGACGACTATGTGTTCCAGATGTTGAACTTAAGGAAAGAAGTTCTTGAGGAATGTCCTCAATCCAAGTTTACGATTCATCCTAGAGGGACCAAGATGTATCAAGATATGAAGAGGAGTGTAACGACCCACCTTTTTGGATGGTTTAAATCGACAATAAACCAGAAACGTCAAACTCAAACCATTCAAAAGGGAGGATTGTTATGGGGTAAATAAGAAAAAGAAGAGAAAGAAAGAAAAATAAAACACAGAATCTCACAACGGAATGAGAAAATATAATAATCAAATAAACAGTTCATGAAGCTATTTTACACATAACATTTGATTACACTTTTATCATATAGATAAGAGTTACATACAACAGAAATAAATAAACAATGCAGCGGAACAACATGATACAGTAGAATACATATAATAAATGATAATAGTACTAAATCTCCATCTTTGTCCTCCGGAAGTAAAGTCTTCAATACATTAAAAATCTCAGACTAACCCGAGCGTAATGAAAAGACAAAACGCTCGAATCAGACCTAAAAGATCTTATGTAAGTTAAATCAACAATAAATAAACATGTGCAACGGCTTCAGAGATGTTTACGGGGTTTTACATCTCCTATCTAGTGTCTAACGGACGTGCAATAACTTAAGAGATGTTTGGGATTACCATCTCCTAAGGATCCATTAAACTATTTACTATGTAATAATGTATGCTATTATAATATGTCTATCGGTAAAGTAAAGTATTACAATAGCGTTAAGGCATTACACATATCCCCCTTAACACATTTTTATATATTCCCGTAGTCTATACAGTACCATCATTCCTCTGTAAATTGGAGGGCTATCAGAGGGCACTCCAAAGGTACGGTACAAACCAAACTCGTAATGGGTGTGATAAGGTACGTGACAATGCATGCGAGGCAATGTCAAGGTAGGACTCTACCGTTTGCACTCCCGGACTGGTGGTAACGCATATCAGCTACTACCCCCCACTTCGGAACACACTCCCATAATCAAATCGAGGGGTGGCCACCAAATCAATCACAAATTCATAATATGGTATCAAAGAAATATGTCTCATCGGAGGAGCGATCTCACTTGGCCCGGTATAGCTCCTGTTTTAGCCACATCAAGCTGACTCAAGGGAGTCAGGGCTAAAATAATACCTCATACAGAATCATTCGCCAAACCATCCTACATCATTCTAGAATCTCCACTACATACATGGTTGTTAAAGTGGTTTTCGGCATTAGCAAAGCGTACGACAATATCCAATCCCGGTCTCTATAACAACCAAACACTTGTTATACACCGGATGGTTCTTTTACATTTCCAAAACTAATTCACAATTGATATCAAAATATCATATTCAATTTAAACCATATCACTTTCGGAATCATATTCACTTTCGAAATCATATTCAAAAATAGGTTAAATTCTCAGTTCAAAATCATCATATTACTCAAATATGTCATTTCACTAGAAAATATAACTTTCAAATTCCAACGTACGTTATAACATCATTTAACAATATTTGCCTTTAAATCGAGGAGTAAAACATAAACAATTCAACTTTGCACCGTTTGAATTTTTGAAATTAACTTAGATAGCCATAAATAGTTTAAATAGTTTAAAATAGGTTTAAGTAGTTTAAAATAGTTAAAATAGTTTAAAATAGATTACAACAGCTTAAAACAGTTTAAATAGTTAAAATAGATTAAATTTGATTAAAATAGTTTAAAATAGATTAAATAGCTTAAAATAGATTAAACAGTTTAAAATAGTTTAAAATAGTTTAAAATAGTATAAAATAGATTAATTTTCTTAAAATAAATTAAAATAGTTTAAATGGTTTAAAATAGTAAAAATAGATTTAATATAGTTTAATAGTTTAAAATAAAATGGTTTGAAAATCTAAATAAATCTGAATTTAAAATAATATATTTTTAAACAGTTTATATTAAAATAATTAATTTGAAAGTAATATCAAATTAAACTATTTCATCCATTTCAACAAATTTGGACCATATCCAGCTTTTAAATTAATAACTCGTTTTTTTATCTTTCAATCCAGATTCTCAAAAAAAAAATTATGTCGATTTCAAATCCATGTTGAAATATAAATTTAAACTTCTACAAATTTAGTAGATTTCATAGTTTAAATATTCAAACAATTTCAATTACTCAAGTTCAATAAATTTCATTTATATTTCAAAATTCAACTCAAACATTTCAATTTAAATTCTTTTAAACAATTCATTTGAACCGGTTTCAATTTAAAAATTTAAAGCCTGGATTTTCAAAATTAATATCGTTTATATAAATAATATTTTATTTCAAAATATCATTTAACCAGATTCAAAAATTTAGGATTTTTAAAATCATTTAATTTAACCAATCTGGTGTCCGTATATAATTTTCTACCTTATGGTCAAGGGATGCAGATATATATCATTTCAAACCACAATAGTTTAAATGTACAGGTATATATCATTTCAAGCCGCAATCCCAAGTTAAAAATTCAAAAATCCATAAAATCTCTCGGGTCTATCATTTCAACCAATAACGATTTTTTTCGAATCTATAGACCGTTCGGGTATGCATCATTTCAACGCATAGTGATTTTCCTAACAATAACAAAGGAAGCTTTCGGTGTGTTGACAATATATAAAATAAATATAATATCCAATCATCCAAATATCAACAATTAAACATCTATCAAAATCATCATTCAAATCAACCAATAAATAACAAAAATTAACTGGTTATCAATACAGGTATTTAATTGACTAAATAAAATTCAATATTAAATCAAATGGCGATTAAATTCAATAGAATCCAGATTTAACTGGAATGACAATTTAAATATACCAAAAAGCTACCAATCAATTTGTAATCACATCATCAAATTAATTTAACAAACATAAGATAGTTTAGTATTCGCGAGTGGATTAAAACACTCACCTTTGATTTTAAATCGGTTGAAAATCCAAATAAAGGCCCAAAATTGAAAAGTCTCAAAATTCCACCAAACAAGCTCCATAATGTTCGAAATTTCGATACGATTGCAATGGAGAAAACCGCACGTGAATCACGGCTCGTATGCAAAAGATATTAAGGTTAGAACTTTTGATGAAGATTAAATTTAAATAAAATAATAGAAGGGCATTGTTGTAAATTTCCTCACCACCTCTAACCTGTACTCGATCAGAACGAAGCTTCTAGTCACGATAAAACCAAATAGCCGCCATGACCTTCACTTGGCATCGAGTAACTCTGACCATCCAAATCACCAACGCTGCTGCATCGCGGCCCTACGCATCGCTCCAGGTGGAGACGATAATTCAAGTTGCCGCCCCATATACGAAACCCTAATCTAATTTTATACGACGATTGAACCAATGATTTGACAAATGACCAAATTCGATAAACTCCCTATGCCAATCTCCTCGCAACCGTACCCTATCCATTGCTATTGATCAACCATCAAACGAATGGCCGAGAATGCTTTGGTAAATTCCAACAAACTAAAGGTCAATTGCAAAAACAAACAACAGATTTAGGTTACGCTTGTCAAGAGTTTTTCAACGATATATAATTCGATATCGTTTTCAGGAGTTTGATTTTCGATTTGAATTTGAAATTGAATTAGGATTTGTAATTGGAATTTGATTTCCGCCATTAGAAGAAGGAAGAGCAGACAAATAGAATTGTACATACAGAAAAAATAAAAGGTTGTTGGGGTTTAGGAAAGAAACTATTTATTCAGACAAGGCCCGATAAGAATGAATGAACCTATCAAATTGGTTCGAAAACGACAATAACGACCCGACAAGCCCGGTCCGCTTCCGAAATGGGTCATCCAATATATCGAAATAGATGTTTTCAACATTTTCAAACTCAATGGAACAGGTTTCGAACCTAAATTTCATTGTATACAGAAGTTAGCTTTAAAATCAGCTTATTTTGAATTGAACTCATTAAATTGATCTTTACGTGTTTCGAGCCCGCACGATTAAACAACAAGTCTGATCGCTACTAAACTTGAAATCCTACAATAATTCACTATTACGTATCCGATAAAACTGGTTTCGTTGAAATCCGAAACAGCTATTTTCACATTAAATAAATTATTATTAAATTAATTTTATCACTTTTCCAATTTCAAATTTTATGACTAACAAATTTTATCAATTTTGATTACCTTTTAATTTATAATCCTTTAAAATTAATTTCCATGTCAAATCCAATGTTAAATATTGCACTAATTACAATGTTCAATTTCAATTGCAATAAGTTCATTAATTATAATTTAAATTCCAATAAATTCATTTATTTTGATTTACATCTTATTAATTAGTCAACTATCATCTTACAGATATAATTAACATTGGTTTACACCTTGTTATATTAATACTCTATAATTATCATCTTAATATATATTAATTTTCATATTTAATTAGATTAATTGTAGTTGATTTCCAAATTTAATTTCAACAAACTAAATAAATAGGTGATAAGTAACAATTGTTACCTTTTACTTAATTTAATCACATTCATAAGTTTATTATCTACAAACAAATGTTATAACTACTTACACAACACTGATTATATTCAATTTCAATTGATTACAGACTATCTCACCATTTAATACAACATTTAATTTCTTCCTTATTTACAAATTTTAACCAGTTTAACTTTGCAATTATTTCAATTTCTAGAGATTACATTCTAATAGTCATCGATTGCATTAAATTAACATTATTAAATTTCATTCTAATTGTTTCCTTGTTAACAAATCATAATTTTTTAATTTTTTACAATATTAAATTTTCAAAATCTTATTTAATTTAATACTTTAATTATTGAAAATACGGGTCGTTATACTCTTCCCCACTCAAAACTTTTCGTCCCCGTAAAGGAACAAGAAGGAATTAGTATATTTTATTCAAAGTATTCAATTAATAAATAATTAATTTACATAATTAAGTAGTATAAATAAATATATCAATTAATATACAATTAAATCTTCATATTTAAGTTTAATAAAAGTTTGAAATTATTTCACTTTCACATAATTTTCTAAGTCAAAAATTCATGAAAAATTTCTACAGAGTCTTCTTTATACGGAGAGGTCCGTGAAAATTAATAATATCGATAATAACCATATATATATATATCACATTTCAAAATTAAATATCCCAAACCATGGGAAAAACAATAAATATCACTGTAAAACCGTAATCCAAAAACGTACCTATTTGTCGGGCAAACAACGCTTTATTTATGAAACCAAAAGCGGTAGCTATTGCTTTCATGGACCTGCATTTCAATTATATATTCTAAAGGATTGAGAATTATGTATAAGAGAAATATTTAAGTTGTTTCAATTAGTAATATACAAATCAACACAACATAACAATAGTCACATGCAAACAAATAATACAACCATCATATTCAACAAAAAAAATCAACCATACATCCGTATCAACCAAACTAATGGTTTTTTCAGTGAACTTTTAATTGTACAAAGATGATAAACAAAATATCGAGTGTATCTACGCTTAACAGCCTTAGATAATTATGTTTATGTCAAAATTGGGCACAACACTCTACGAGCGTGTTTGAAGAGATTAAATTGAAGAATATAAAGGAAAAATGAGACTAACCTAACAAACACACTAAAAATTGACAGAAAGAAGTATAGAAACACAAGGATATGGTGTGGTTCAGCGTGGTAGCCTACGTCTACTATGGAAAGTTGCTGTTTTATTGATACTGCTCACTGGTTACAGATGTTTACAATAGTACAATCGAGATACAACAATGATTTCGACAGAGTATCAGCGTTCCAGCATCCAAAAGTCCCTTTTATGAAGGCCTTGGACTGCTATTTACAGCTGTACGCTTCAAATACCCCGCTCAGATCTCGGAAGACTCCTTCTCACATGTGGGTGGGCCCACGTGAGCGATCCATGATCGATACGTACCAAATTTGTATCAATCCAAAATTACTCCTTTTGGGTTGAGATCGTTCATGGACATTCTTAAGGTTATACATAAGCTCCTACGAAAATTTGGTGGCATTTGGACTTGTAGATTTTGAGTTATGATCGATGCAAGTTTGTGTTTTCAAAGTGCACCCGAACCCATATAGATACGTTCGTATCATTTCTCATTCGTATCGGTTGAAGGCACGTGATCGCCAATGATGTGGCACTATCTTCTAGGATCGATCCTCTTATTATGCCGAACGACCAAGTCTTCCTTCTTCATTGACCTCGATCGTATCCATCGGTTCATGCTAGTTCGTGTCCATCTGTAGGGTTTTATCTTGTATCGATTAGGGAGGAAGTGCTTTTCGTATCGATGTACGCCCACGTCTTTCGTACCGACCTGATATATAGCCCCTTTGATATCGTTCCAAACCATTGCATTCGTATCGATCTCTTGACTATTGCTTTATATCCTTGGTGGATGGTTTCGTATTGATACTTCGTCGATCGATGAGAACTGTGCCAACAATGACCGATACGAATTGAGCAATAAGTGGAAGCGACACAACATATTTTTAAGTGATGGATACGATACACGGTTGGTGTGATGGATACGAAGTGAGGGATTTTTGATGGACATGAGCGAGGATTTTCTTTAGGGATGGATATGAACCTCAATGGATACGAACAGATGATGCATCTCATGAAACTTGATCGATCCATGACTTGAGCATACGAACTCCGATTAACTCAAAATTTGAAACGTTGGCTTTTATACCTTGCTTGTCATACCACATCGATGCGGCTTAATATGGACTCGAGAAAATTTACCAGTATCCATAGTGAACCTATATGTAGCCAATCTTCGGGACAGACGGTCCTTGTTTTCCAATTAATTTCTTAGTGTCATAAGGGTTTTGCCAAAAGGCGGGATAACATTTGCCCCCAAAAGTACATCTTGTGTGAACATGATGTGCTTTGAAAAGTTGCGACCTTATGTCTAAAAAGTTCTATATGATTTTTTGTGTGGTAATTGTCTTTTCATTAAAATATGTAATCCTTGGCTGTTTCCCGGTAATATAAATACTGGATTGTTGACTGCTAATGATTGTACTGTGCATTTTTGTAACTGAGTGTCGAGTTCCAGAAATTTGTTGTTCATCGTTGCCATTGTCACAATGTGAGAATTCAGTTCCTGTGAATTTTGAAAATTAAATGTTAATTCATTTCACATAAAATGTATGTCAACCTGACACTCGTTAACATTTGTACGCTCACGAGTCGTTGCCAGTTTGTTTTTTGTATCGGATTCTGTATCGATCCCATCCTGAATCGATGTGAAATTCAAGACATAAAAGTGCTTAAAGGTTCTTTTAGAGTATCTCTTCATATCGACCTCTCTTGGATCAACGTGAAAAGTTGAAAATTTGATTTCGTATCGACGGCGATCGAGATGAATTTGCTGGTTCTTAAGATACTATGTATCGATGGATATGAATCATGATGAGTTTTCGTTGATGGATACGACCATGACATTTCGTATTGATGCATCTTAATGGGCTCGAACTATTCACATGAGCTTCGGTCTTGCATTTCATATCGACAAACTAAAGGATACGAAGGGCTTCACTTCAGATGGGTTATGGATGGATACAAAACTGGCTTCATATCCATTGTGTTTGATGAGTACGGACATGGCTACGGGCATTCACTTCATACTTCGTCTCGGTTGCCTGATGGGTACGAGTTGCTTTACAACGATAGCGCTAAAATCGCCTCGATTAAACGTTGGATACGAACTAGCGCTTGCGTTGTTTATCCCATTGATTGTTTCAACTAGTCAGGTCCATTGGGAGACGAGATGCCTTTCCCTTCATATAAATATCTTGGTACGTAGAATTTTTTCTCATTCGATCACTTTTTCCTTGCTTTCGTATAGTCCCGGATTAAAGAAAAGTGAAACTTCTCTCGCCTTCATACCGAAACAACCTTCAAATCCCTAAAACCATGGTTTAATCTAGGTAATCCATTGCATAAATTCAATGCATAAACGATGAGACTCGAATTTTTTTTGCCCTCTCGTTTGCCGTTGTGGCCTATTCTGGTAAAGTGATAGCCGTAGATAAGCCAAAGCAAGGTCAAAGGTGGTTGGTGATGGCTACTGTGTCGCTTTGGAGAAGTTGAAGGGTAGAGGGACACAAAGGCAACGTTCATGTCAATGATGGATGGAGGTCGAGTCGTATCGATCTAAATTGAGAGAGCTCGTATCGATCTGGGCAATGGGACCTTGTAACGATGGGGTAGAGATCCTCGTATTGATTAATGATGGGGTACATATCGATTCAAGACGATCAGAAGGCTTGGATTTTTTATCGCTACGAAGGCGCTATACATGATTGATACTAAGTCGAGTGCACCTGATCGATACGAATTGTCTTTCAGGAGATCGATATGAAATATGGATGCCCTTGATCAATACAAAACAAACTTTCGGTGATCGATCCGAACTTGCACTCTAATGGATACGAATTTTTTGAAAAATCGAATATCCGACTCGGAAGAGCTTGTGCCTTGCATAATTAGACTTGACCGTTTCACTGCATACTTGACTGCCTTTCGAAGCTCGTCGTTGGAGCTGTAACTTGACAAAATTTAACGAACTTTAACTTGAATGGTTCTCTAAAGTCTGGATGGTACGGTTGTGACGGTCGGCGATGACGGTCACTCCGGTTGAATTCTAAAGTCATATCATTCAAACACCTTTTAAATCTCGTAGCACTTCATAGATAATATACAACACTGCACTGCACAACACATTCATGCACTTCACACTGAGGAAAAACGGGATTATTGTCTTCTAATGATGAAGATTTTTGCTGAGCTGATTAGCTATGGATGCTGGAAGTTTGCAACAACAGGAGGCTCATAGTCCTCCTCTTCCCATAATAGAGATGTTGGCCATCGTAGCCAAAGTTATAAGTCCAGCTCCAGATGAGCTATAGGGAGCAGCCTTCATCGAGAATCCATAGGACTCTGTCCCATCTAATATCTCCGAGGAAATGCTTGGTAGGATTTGCACAAGGCACAGATTGTCGAGGGATGACATCCTACTACCAGGAGCGGAATACAGGCCCACTCTCCCCCCAGAATGGTATACCACCTTTAACAGATTCTCGTGCATAGCTAGGAATCTCCCTCCACTCAATCAATATATCGGGAAGTATTATCCTACGTAGGGATTGCACCATCACAGATGCATCCGAATGGATATGCTTCGCTAAACAGTTTATTTATCGTCTTTATGGAGAATTTTTTTCAACCCCCGACTCCAGAGGAAGTCCAATACCTGTTCAATATAAAGAATCGAGCGGATAATCCATCTTTCACCATTTTAGATGTAGTTTGGAACTGTTAGATCATGATCGGAGCGTGGACCAAGCAAAGTTATTTCAAGACTGAAGGTTCTACGTCCGATGCCCATCGAGGATCATCAAACAGTGGCTAGCAAGCACAAGTACTTCAGATTTTCTGCTGATTGACTAGATAATTTTATTTGGTGTCGAATCTAATACTTTCTTTCTTTCACAGCTTCGATTTGGTGACTCGAAGGCGATTGGTTTAAGATATTGTAAGGGTTCTTCAAAGAGCGCCCGTTGTGAATAGGGGACTTGACGAAGTCCTAACAGATGAAAACTTAAGAGTCGTCGGGCTCACGGGTGGAAATCAAAGCATCGAGCTCAAAAGGTCTCTTAGGGCAGTTCCGGCGAGGCAAGTTAGGAGGAGAGTTCTCAAGTAGCGATCACCGAGCAAGGTGACGATGAGGATTTTCATGTCGGGTATGAACCTGCACTCACGCCTTCACAAAGCCATTAACATTTCGAGAGAATAGGGAAAAGCAAGGTCGTTGCCCATAAAGCTCCGAGACGCAAGTCTGTTGTCATGTCTTTACTGGCAGCGGGTGTGGTAATTTCAGAGGCTCCCTCCTCGCACACGGAGAGCCATTTCAAAAGATATGATGATCTCCCAATTCCGGACGATGTATCTCTTTAATAGGAAACTGGGTCGGTAGGGCTTCAAAGTGCCTTAGATCAAGGAGAGCCAACTTCTCTGAGTACGGCTGCAACAACCGGTTGATTGGGGGGTTAAAACAAGAATGCATATACTTCATGGCACCACACAACTGAAATCTATGAGAAGTTCAACTTTCGACGATAACTAACTTTGTTTCTCTGTTCACCCTATAGATTCAATGTCGAAGCAACCATCTGTACTCGGTAGCCTCCGCGCTGCACGCCAATCGCCTAATTCATACAGGGAATCCCATAGGCAAGATTCTGACCATGACCGTCGTCATTCCAGCTAGTTAAGGGATTATTATGATAGAGAAAGAGCTTGGGAAAGAGATAGAGAAGGAGAAAGAGAGAGGGAGAGAGATATGCGAGATAGGCTCTATTCTCGATCACGCTTACCTCACCCGGGGTTTCGTTGCCACCCCTTGCTCTGGAATACAAACTGTTGGATCCTCGCGCCAGCCAGTGCCTCCACAAGTTCCAAGACCTGGCGAACTTCGCCATGCAACCGGGGAGGACACTTCTATCACTACCACTTCAATGACTGCAGATATCACAAGGGAGGGAGCCGCTCGAATCGCCCAATTGAAAAGAGAGTTTCCTAATATCTGTTTCGATGGCTTCCACTTTCCTCCCAATTTGCAGGTGCTTCTAGATGCGGCAAAGAAAATTGTACACGATCATGTCTATCATACCTTCAGCCAATATCACGAGTGAAAGAAAACGGCAAAAAAGGCCTCGGCTGTGGCATTTGAGCGGGCAAAGACAATTGAGGAGCTATAAGGAACTATCGCTAAGAAAGATAGAATAGTCATGGTGCTCACTACTGAAAATGACAGTTAGAGAAATTCTGAAATAGAAGCTCTGAAGAAAGTTGACGAGGCTAACTAGGAAATGCAGCGGATGAGACAGAAGCATTTAAAGCTGGTAGATGATATGGGCCGTAGGAACGCCACCGTTATAGCCGAGAGGCATACTATACTCAAAGAGCTTATGGAGCTTAAGGCGAAATACGACGATGTCGTCAAAGAGAAGGACGAGGCAAACAAGGCCACTTAGGAAGCATGTGACCAAACTATTGAACTCAAAGGTGAACGAGATACGGTGGTGCTAAAGGTTCAGGAGGCCAAGGTAAGGATTGAAACCGAAGTCGAGGCGGCGGAGGCCATGCTTGAAGGCGATATGGAAGATTTATTAATCACTTATAACACTAACGTCTTGAGATATCACGACCTAAGTTGGCTCAACGATTACCCGACCCACCTACATAGTGCCTAGCGCTGTTTTTTGGCTGATGAGAAGGCAAAGCATCATAGTGAATCCATTGATGAGTTCGAATTAGAGAACCGGATGCTGATTGAGGACGAGAGAAGTGTTCTCCATGATGCAACTATCATATTTTAAAAACAAGAGACTCACCACTCAGCATTCGGAAGCTGGAGAGAGTTTTGGTGTTGAGAATTACGATACGAGCTCTGAAATTCCTATGCCAACCTAGCCCGAATCTACTCCTACAATCGATCCTCCATCTGTGCTTGTTTATGATCCTAATCAACCGCAATTGTCTCCGGCTCGCGAGCACATATCCGTAGGAGCTCCGACCCCACCCGCGAGCCAACCCGAGAAAGTTATTCTGAACAGTTCTCGAATTTATTCTAAGTCTGGAGTAATATCAGAAGAAGTCACTAATATTTTTTCTTGTCTTCGTTCGGCGATAGTAGCTGCACCAGCCGTGCCCCCGCATCCCAATTGTAGCATCAAGAGCAAGAGGCTGTCGTGATGGAAGAAACAACTACCACAACTGCCGCATTGACCAAGGAAGTTCTTGTGAGTGCTTTTATCTTCAACGAACAGATGATGGAAGAACTCCTCGGTCATCAGAGCGACCCGCTTACAAATTTTCCTTTTGTCATGGGCGAAGGTGTGTTCACAGCCAGCTCTTCGGCCCCGACTGCCAGCATCCCGCCGGACACTCAGGCGGCCCATGATGAGGCAATAATGGCAGAGATCAATGCTAAAGTGGAAAATGCTGCACTAGGTGGTAGTGTGGCAGGCCTTGGGTCGGCTCCTTTACGCATGGTCTCTCCGGGTGGTACAATTATTGTCATCGAGGTACACTCCATGTCTCCTCAAGGGGAAAGTTCCCCCTTCCCTCTGACCACGCAATCCGAAAGTGTTCTAATTTTTGTGAGTTCGGAGGAGGAGATCACAATCCTTCCCTCAGTCGAAGACAAGCCAGGTAAAGGCAAGATCTCAAAACGGCACCACAGTGGCAGCTTAAGTGGGTCGACGCCGAAGGGGAAGTAGAAGAAGCCCAAGGAGTAGGCGTGTATCTTAGTGTCCCATTTTTTGGTAGATAGGTAGGAGTTACTTTTTTAGTTTTTGTAGGCCATGTATAGATGTAGGTTCGGCCTCTGCTGGTAGGAATTTATGAAATAAGCTTCTTTTTGTACTCACTTTTGCTTCCAGAGAATAGATGGAATAATATCTCCTTTTGTTTTTTTAGCATAACTCCGAGTTGATTTGTCTAAGTGCTTTAGTACTCGAATTTTTATTTAATATATTTGTGAAGCTTTAATTTCTGGGTTGGACTTATGTTTGGTTGTTATGTCCTGGAGTCATGGCTTCGGGCAGTAACCAAACGTTAAGTCAATTCTTGATGTTGTACTGTCCCAATCTATAGCTGGTGTCGAATTTATTCCCCTAGTCCTGGGGATAAAGTGAAGTGGTCGGATGATGTTTTTTTCACCTTCGACACTTTATTTTTACTTAGTCGGAACTAATTTATTGTGAGATGAGTTCGAGCGGTCGGATCACGATCCCTCATGTATTGACAATTGCACCCAAACTCTGGGGATTAAACTCGCATGTGGGCAGTCGATCACGCCTAATTAATGTTTAAAGTTACGTCCATGCTTGGGAACTTAAGCCTTTTTTTGGGCGGTCGGTCACACCTGTTTTAATAATCGAAATTGTGTCCACAATCTGGGGACTTAGATTGAATTGTGGGCGGCCAGTTCACGCTCAGTTGACGTTTATACTCCAGCCCGTGCTCTGGGGACTTATAATTAGTTAGTGAGTGATCGGTTCACGCCCAATCGATGTTTATAATCTAGTTCATGCTTTGGGAATCTAGAATTTGCTAATAGACGGTCGATCACATCTGTTTTAAGTTTCTGGTATCTCATCAGCACATTAGGAATAATAAATTAATCAGGATCGTGGATGGTCAGGTCACATCCACCCTGAGTAAACAAGCGAGGTCGTGGGTGGAGACGGATCCACCCTCCTTGAGCTTGTGAATGCGGAAAGCGAGGTCATTAGAGGGACTGGTCCACCCTCCTCAAGTTTACGCTTTGTAAGTTTGTACTCCAGCTCGCACTCTAGAAGCCGGAGTTAATTAGAGGAATGTCGTATATCAACCCTTTTTTGGCTTCAGTGTGACAACTTGCCCTCGAGCTCGGGTTTCACGTGGCGAGTGAGCTGTCGTATCACAGTAACTCCCTATTTGAATAAGGCCCACCATAGGAGGGAACTAAGCTCTCCATGCATTGTGATGGTCGCATGACGTATTTCAAGAATCGCTACTCTGGCTCAAAGAGATTGCATTTCATTTCTGGAATGAGAAAGTATGGCAAAGTCAATTGCCTTATTACAAGTTCAGATTTCAAAATGCATAAACAAATTGCAAATGAAAAGCAGACTAAATGAATAAACAAAGCATGTTATGTGTAGTAGCGATGAAGACTTCACTGTTCCGAGCTCTCGGCAAAGTGAGACCATCGATGGTTGATAATTTAAATGTCACATCTCCGAGTCTTACTTCAATAACGTACGGTCCTTCCCACGTTGGCTTCATATTTAAAGGAACCAAGTAAATTCTCTAGAGCACGAGATCGCCAAGTTCAAAGGTTCGGGGTCGAACCTTAGCATCGTACAATTGGGCGATCGGATTTCGGTGCGCGGCTACCCTTAAATCAGCCTCTTCACGCTTCTGATCTTATAAGTCCACAGATCCGACAAGCAATATAGCATTTGTCTTCAGATCGTGGTAAGTCACACAATGAGAAGGTATTTCCAGTTCGACCGGAATGACTGCTTCCGAGCCGTAAGAAAGTGAATATTGATTGTGGCCAAGCGCGAACTTGTGGGTAGTTAGATATGCCCATAGGGCCATGGGAAGCTCATCGACCCATTTGCCTCCAGCCTTTTCCAGTCGCTTTTTTAGAATAGATTTGATAATTTTGTTAATAGCTTCGACCTGTCCATCTGCTTGAGGGTGAGAAACTACTGAGAACTTCTTCTGAATGCGAAAACGTTGATAGAAGTCCTTAAACTCGACACTATCAAATTAGGCTCCATTTTCAGTGATAATTGTATGTGGGAGGCTAAAACGGCATATGATGTTATGGATAACAAAGTTTATTACTTTCTTCGTCGTGATAGTATCAAGAGGCTCAGCTTCCACCCATTTGGTAAAGTAGTCAACTGCAACGATGGCGTACTTCGCACCATTAGCTTGAGGTAAAGATCCAATTATGTCGTTGCCCCATGTAGCGAACGGCCATGGATTGACCAATTGGGTAATTTCAGTAGGCGGGGCTCTTAGTATCGGAGCATGTTTTTGATATCTATCACACTTCTTGGCATAGTCTAATGCGTCTGGATTCACAATTAGCCAATAATATCCATATCGGATTATCTTCTTAGCAAGGGCTTGCCCTCCAGTTTGATCGCCACATTCTCCCTTATACACATCATGTAACACTCGTTTGATTTCATCATGGGCGATACCTAGAGTAAAGGAATAGAGTATCCTCTTATATACATAACTCCATTCTGTATAATGAACCGTGAAGCTTTTCGAAGAAATTGCCTTCTCTCACTTCTGCGCTCGGGCAAAGTACCGTGCTTGAGATAGTTTCTGAAAGGGGTATACCATGACTCTTTCTCGGGTGTGGCTTCATGAACCCAGTCTGTCTCCATCTGATCGATATTCGGAGATGTATGTGTCTCAATAGGAACAAGTCCTATTTGTTGTGCTTCACCGGTGCTGGCTAGTTTTGCCAAAGAGTCGGCCTTTTGGTTACGCTCTCGGGGTATGCAATAGATGACATATAATCGAACTGATTCAACACTTCTTGGACCCGAGTGAGATATGCAGCCAATCTCCGGTTCTTTGCTTGGTAATCTCCCCGGACTTGACACATGACCAACTGCAAATCGCGATAAATTTCCACAGCAATAATTTTCAAGTCTCTGGCGAGTCTGAGTCCAGCAAGTAAAGCTTCATATTCGACCTCGTTATTGGTTGCATGGAAATCAAAATTCAAGGCAAAACATATAGATCAACCATTTAGGGTTTCATTTACAAATCCAGCACCTGAGAAACTGTCGTTCAATGCACCATGTGTGTATAGCTTCCATATGTATTTAGGAGATTCACTGGTTTTAGGAAAGTCCTCTGGTATAGTGAATTCGGCAATGAAATCTGCCTGAACTTATTTTTGAATAGCCCGCCTTGGGGTGCAAGCAATATCAAACCGACTCAACCCAATATTCCACTTTAACAACCGACCAGACGTCTCAGGCCACGTAAGGACTGTTGTAATGGTCGGTTGGTGTAGACTGCGATAGGATAAGCTTGAAAGTAGGGATGGAGCTTTCTCGAGGCAATGATAGGACAGTAAGCTAGCTTTTCAAACTTTGAATAGTTTCTCTCTGCTCCGACCAATCATTTGCTAATGTAATATACTGGTCGTTGTACCCGGTTCTCCTTTCGAATTAACAGAGCACTGATTATATTCTCTGACACTGCCAGATAGATATATAGTTTCTCATGATCTATTGGCTTTGACAGAACATGTGGCGTAGATAGGTGTTGAACCAGTGCTCGGAATGCACCCTTACACTCCTCAGTTCATTCAAAGTTACGCTTTTCTTTCCTGATCAGATCGAAGAAGGGAATACACTTGTCGGTGCATTTGGAGATGAACCTGCTTAATGCTGCTACCTTTCCGTTGAGGCTTTGCACTTGCTTCATAGTTCTGGGAGTTTCGAGATTGAATCGCGCAGATCTTCTAGGGATTGGCTTCAATTCCTCAAGCATTGACAATGAATCCAAGGAATTTTCCGAAGGAGAATCCAAAGTGACACTTCAATGAGTTGAGCTTCATTCGGTATTCTCGGAGGATGTTGAACTTTATTTCAAGGTCTTTGACGTGATCGATGAGAGTCATGACTTTACAAGCATATCGTCTATGTACACCTTCATAATTTTCCCAATCTGTCTGGTAAACATTCGATTCACAAGTCTTTGATAGGTCACCTGGGAGTTCTTAAGTTCAAACGACATCACTTTTTAATAATAGAGTCCGAGATCAGTGAAAAAGCTGGTGTGCCCTTGATCGGGTAGGTGCATCGGTATCTGGTTGTAGTCGGAATACGCAACCATAAAAGACAAGAGCTAGTGTCCGGCTGTTGAATCCACAAGCTGATCAATCTAAGAAGCGAAAAGCTATCTTTAAGGCATGCTTTATTTAGGTCTGAGTAGTCCACACAAGTTCTCCATTTCCCGATTGGTTTTCTGACAAGCATGGGGCTGGATACCAATTCTGGATATAACGCATCTCGGATAAACCCATTTGTCTTGTCTTTATCCACCTCTTCTTTTAGGGTGGTAGATCTCCCTGGATCCATAACGTGCCTCTTCTACTTGATCGGGACATGCCTTGGGTCAATATTCAATGTATGGCTCGCGATGTCCGGCGAGATCCCACACATGTCTGAGTGTGTCCAGGCGAACACGTCGAGGTTTGCTCGGAGAAATTCAACTAATTCCTCTTTCATCTATTGGCTTAGCCGAGACCCGATCTTTATCATTCTGGAGTCATCATCACCATCGATCAGAACATCGATCGTCAACTTTGCCAAGGAACCTGACTGTCTTTGACTTCCTCTTCATTTTCATCATCTCTTAGATCAAGATCTTTTAGGAATTGGCTGTGGCGCCCGGTCCTAAGCCCAGGCGTTAACTGTCAATTGTCGGTAAAAACAGACGCAGGGAGATTCCTCTACGTCCTTGCCCTTCTCATTTCGTTGCGCCTCCCAAAGGTCAGCAACATAATAGGCATGCCCAACGGCCTGATCTCCCGAAACTACTCCAACCCCATTTTCAATGGAAAATTTCAAAGTTGGACACCAAGGGGCAATAGCTTCTCCAAATTCAGCCAGGGCCGATCGGCCCGAGAAAGCCCTGTACCGCTAATTAATATCCAATACAATGAACTGCAACATCCGGACTCTCTGGCGTTCTCCAACTCCCAACTCCACTGGTAATTCTACCATTCCAGAGGGCATAGTCGCACTTCGATTAAAACCATGTACATAGGATTGACACGGCTTTAG
Organism: Allium cepa; assembly: GCA_030765085.1. Classification (NCBI taxonomy): domain Eukaryota; kingdom Viridiplantae; phylum Streptophyta; class Magnoliopsida; order Asparagales; family Amaryllidaceae; genus Allium; species Allium cepa. Next base: position 452,668,418 of record CM060931.1, read on the forward strand.
GTCCTTCGCTTCCATTTTCATTTGGTCATACGCTCGCTTGAAAAGTATATTCACCGAGCTTCCACTGTCCACTAAGATCCACTTCATCCAAGCAGGACCTATCTGAGCTGAAATGACTAGTGGATCAATGGTAGGAGCTTCAACTTTATCGACATCTCTGTCTCGAAAAAGATTTTGTCTGTCATTGTCTTCTGTAGTTTGGCCGTAGCCCCATCTCAAGATTACTGCAGCACTCGAAGTCCACATGCCTAATCGAACTGACATACGACTCCATTTCCCTCAAGCTTCGATTGGCTGGATGGGGACCACCACTAACTGTGTTAATCACTAACCTCCCGCCAGTACACATGGGTTCCTCCGACCTAGCCTGATTTGGTACTGATTCTGATTTGATGGGCCTGCACCACCAGCCTATGGCGCTCGAACTAATTGTTCCAACTTCCTATCTCGGATCAACTTCTTAATGATATCCTATAAATGGCAACATTCATTGGTATTATAACCATCGCAATCATGGAATCTGCAGAATTTCCCAAACTGAATCTGTTTATCGGTCAACTGTTTTGGAGCAGGCTTGTTGTATTAGCTAGTATTACAGGTTTGCAAGTAGATATTTGCCAGGGATGTATTCAAAGGAGTATATATGTCAAACATGGGAGATTTACGTCATGGTCTATGATTTTGATCCCGCTTCGTACCTTGATTTCCATCGCCTTTTTGTTGATTCTGCTTATTCTTTATATTTAACTGCACCTTTGGGAACTTTCACCGGTTTGTTTCACAATGACATTGCTCTAAATTCCTTCCACACTAGGCCCTACATCATCCATTTTCCTAGATTGCTTTTCATCTTCCCTCCTCAAGGACTTGGCTGCCTTGGAATAGAAACAGTCCAATGATGCATGGGGTTTCCCAGCCAACCAGTGGCCAAATTCGGAATCAGGATCGATTCCTTTAGTCAGTGCCATCAATATGGAATTATCATTAGGGTTACTAATCTCTACGCAAGCAGCATGGAACCTTTCTCGATAACATCTGAGCATCTCTCTAGGAGCTTGAGTGATGCTAGATAAAGTGTTTACATCCTTAAGTCTTGTAATGTGCATACGAAACTATTCGACGAATTTCGTAGCTAGCTGATCAACACATGAAATGGATCGCGGTGGTAAGCGAGTAAACCACATAGTCGTGGTGCCCTTAGAGAAATCGGAAAACTTCTGCATTTGACTGCATCGTCAGCTCGTGCGGCATTCATAAGCCATTCACACTTCAAAATGTGCTGATTAGGGTCTGAACTTCCTTCCTAAACAGGTAAAGTTGGCATTCTGAATCGACGAAGCGGTTCAGCATAAAGGATGTCATTGGTAAAAGGTGTACGACTCTAGGAGTTTCCCTAGTCATCATCAGTGAGGCCCCGACTTTCTCGAATCGTTTGATGGATCATCGTCGGAATGTCCGGCATCTGGACATTCTAGGCATGTTGGGCCAAGGTGGTCGGGTTCCACAATGCAAGGATGACCTGGGCACGGTCAACGGTGTCACAACCCATTTTTCCATTTCGATTTAAGCCGACATTAAACCACTCTTGTTAGTTGAACCGTCCGGAAAGACGGATAATGAAAGGAAGAAAGAAGGTAGAAATAGAAAGAAGAAAGAAGAAAAGAGAAAAAATCAGGATCTCATAGCGGATCGACTAAATTATAATATAATCAAATCTTTACATGGAACCAAAACTGTTACTTTATATAACATAAACAGGTTTTACATCAGAGTTACAACCATACAACTCGAACAGTTATATCAACCCTGTCCTTACAATCAACCCACACGACCAAAAAGACTACATGTAAACATTTACGAGAATACATTACTGATCCAGCTCCTTCCCTGAATAGCTTCCACTCTTCCAGTTAAACCTGGAATACATATGCTCGGTTTGAGCCGAGCATATAGGAAAAACACCAAGCCCGGGTCAGTCTGATAAACCAGCGTGAGAAACACACTCAACTTGATTTTTGAAGTTAGAAAATCCTTTGAAACCAAAGCATCTCGTAAGACCACGCCACAAATAAACATGTCGGGTTTTTACCTTACGATAGCTAAAACGTTTTTATTAAAATTCTCTGATATTATAATAGGGTCTATTTACAAATACTTATTGAAATAGTCGAAATTGTTACATTATTAAATTCCAGCTGCTAGCTATAGAGTAGGTAATACAAACAAAACTCATAGAAGGCGCATAGGGAGAATGGATTTCCAGCTAATGATTAGGCACTTGGGTACCACCTGTCACAGTACGTGGCCTAGATCATTGTACCAAGGATCACTTCTGACCCCCCTACAACACAAGACTGGGACTACCCCTTACTAGATAATCCCGAGTAAGATCATCCTACGGTTGGGATCAGCAACCGCACCACTAAGCCGAAATAAAAGGGACATCTAGACAGGGATGACCTCACCCTGAAATAGGTGCTACCCACCTAGCATTGCTGCATTACCCCTGATTTTCAGTCATTCCCGGTTGATGAGGCTTGAGGCTAAGCGTTACCTTTTTAGAACATATCCCTTAGAATGTCGATCGTCCACCTGACGATGTTCCGAAAGCATTCACCCATACAAGTCTGTCCCGGGTTCGAATGGAACTGAAGGCACTATTCCTACTACATACATTTTGGAAACATCCTTAGGATTAGTAGCGACTAGCCCTTGCACTTCACTGCTCCATCTTCGATTCTGACTCGTCTTCCTTACGAAAACGTATAAACCGGATCGAAGTGGTTTTCGAGAAATTAATCTCGATCCCGGTCTCTTCGAAACGATTAGCGTATTATCCAATATTGATAGTTGGTTATTTAACTATCAAATAATCAACCAATACAACCAAGTTATTTCCCATTATAACCATTAAGCCTTGTTCACATTTCAAATCCTAACTGATTAAAATTTACTAAGAAAGCTTATTCCATTCGATATATATATATAAAACCATTTCTTTCCAAATCATACTTATGAAGTTTCCAAATATTCTTTACAAATTTAGTAAAATACTCTTTATAAGGTTATTTTAAAAATATTAATTAAACAACATTTATATAAAATAGATGCATATTGAAGAAAATATACATGAATATATTTTAATAAAAATTATCCTTTAAGGAACCAATTCAAAACAGTTTAATACTTGATATAATTTAAATAATACATACTTATAGAAATTATACCCTTTAAATGATTTCCATAGTAATATATAAACTACGTTGATATTTCAAAATATTTATTAATTCTTTTTATACATTCTAAATAATATTTATTTTTAAAACAAAACTAGGTTCAAAATCAATCAAAACAGAATAAGGCTCATCAGTCTCAATGGTACTTATCAATTCACCATTCATATTTCACAGTTTCAAATATTCTATCAATAAGCTTCCATAGATCGATATTATATTCCCAAATATAATTAACAGGGAAATACAGGTACATGTATAAATAACAGATTATAATTTAGCAATGCTAGAAACAAATACACAGATAATATAAGATAGATGGCTTATACAATCCACAAGTGTTAAATTTTACTATTCAGCAGAATGGTGTCAGTTTCCGCTGTTAGGATGTCAAACACCATTGGAAAAAAAACCTACTATTAACACATATATTCGGTTTGGGAACATCTTGACAGATAAGCCATGTAAAATTACACAACGACACTTATGTTCAAACGGTATTTTAATTCTGCCTGTAAGGTTTATAAAATTTTCTTATTTAATCTACACAATAAATCGTACAACGGCGTAAAATCTAGTGATACGAATAAACCTCTTAATAACACTTTATTTCATGGGAAATTAAGTAATTATTATAAAATTACTTAAGCAATTTACGTTAATTTAAAAGTATAACGTTTATTTAATTTTCCTTAACCATTTCACTTATACTTACTCTCTTTTACAAATAAACTCAAGGGTCGCTAAATAAATAAATTATTTATTAAAAAGCTTGTCTAGTTTACAATAAAGTAGCTTATTTAATTAACTTAAATAAAATTCAAAATCGATCAAACTTGTTCCCCGACTTACTAGTTTTTATTTAAACATAAGTAACATTTTAAAAAAAACAAAAAGGGTTTGGTCCACCACATATACTCTGATCACTTCCTGATTCCATACTTGGAAATAATTTATTGTAATTTATTTTTACATTAACTTATGATCATTATTAATATTAAATTCCAGTTTACGATAATTAGACCCAATGGCTGGAACCAAATCCTAATAACCCATAATCATCTACACCATAAACTAGCCAAGCCCAGACCCAAATACTAAGCAAACCATCCCAATTCCACCTTCTTCTCAGTCGCCCCTACCTCCATATTAGCATCCCTCGTCTACACTTGAAATCAGATGCTTCACCAGATAGTCAACTCCAATCGACTCAGCGTCGCCTTCGAACCCATCTACTCATGCATCTCGTCACGAACTGGAATCAAATCCAGATTTCACTCTCGCCTCGTACGACCCAGGGTTCTTCCCCGTGCATGTTGTGCACATGTACAAACTTCTTCAACAACAAATGCTTGCCGCGACACCCTAGACCAGTCACACTTCCTTCCTAGAACTCATTCACTACCTCGTCGAAGTCCCTCGACCATTTGATCAAAAACTTGACCAACAGCCCAACTTCCTATAACCAAAAAATCAACATACCCCCACACATTGACCCACCACGACCACCACCAGCAACTACCTGGTACACCGCCTATCACAATCGAAAGCCTCTCCATTCCACTTACTTCCTTCCCAAAATCGAAGCACTCGGCCGCCACGACAATCCCAAAATCAACTCTGTTCCCATCCTTTCCAAAAACTTCACTAAACCCTAAATTCGATTCGAACAACCGAACCAAACCCAAAATCGACAAACGGCTATGGTAGAAGCCTCCACCATGATCGCCTACTCCTATCAGAACAGACCACGTCACCCTTCATCGACTAAATCGACGAAAAAATATTTTCGAGTGAAAACCGATCAACTTTCCATTCCTAAAATATTCATCACTAACTAAAATTCATATTTTCTTATAAGAATTAAGATTACATACTTAAATTCTAGAAATAAAAACATTAAATTTCGACCAAATTTGGGTTTCCACTGTAAAACCGTACCCTATCGAGCTACACCACTTATTTCTACACAATTTTTTTTTTTCACAAACTATATTCGAAAGTAAACAAACTCCTAGTTTACATCAACATGAAATAAGCTTAGGTGAAAAGATTAAGATGTTTGAAGGCAAATTGAACATTGTATTTATAGTACAGAGTAAATTTAAATTTCCAGGTTTTGAAAACTTTGTTTCTCACCTTCCACATTGATTCTAGATCCCTCAAAAGTTAAAGTTGAAATCTTGACTAAAGTTGAAATCTGAAATTTGAACAACTTCTTTAAAATTCCTGTGTTTTGAATTTGAATAGCAAACACCCTAAACTGTTTTCTTCTTGATAACCAGAACACTGCTTTTCTTCTTCTCACCCTCAAAATTTTAATCTTTAATTGCTTAAGAAATTTAACAAAGCTTTGATTTTCTCGAATTATATGCTTACAATCGCCAATAACTCGAACCTGAGATGGTTCAGATATACATGTAGCTGAAATCAAGAATAGTGAACAAAGTAGACAAATTGTTTGCTGGATTTGCCATTTTGTTGGTCTGCAATTGATTTTTACTTTTTGTTGAAAAGATTGTGAGAGAAATATGGATTTTATTAGATACTCCTTCCTTTGGTCGGACGAAATTACTGCCATAGGTATTTGTTTGTTTCCTGATCCTTACATTAACCAGCTTCCTTTCTTCTTTTACTTACAGTAATAGGTTTTCTAACTTCCTAACTATGTTGCCGCTTCTAGTTTACAAAGACATTTGTATTTAGGTTTGAACAAAGACAGATACATGTATGTGCTATATTTAAGTGTAAGACAAATATACGTATGTATTACCTTTAAGTATATGAATGGAAATAATCTCTTGATTGTTGAAATAAATGTTTGCCTTTTAGGGTGAAATGAAAAATTGAAAGGTAATTAAATTAGTATTTTAGTTCTTTCCAGCTTACTCGACTTAAATTAATATTTATTTATTATATTTTTTTTCTCTTGTTTCTTTTGATAAGATAAACAATTGCTACTCGTTATTGTTTTTTAGCTTCTTACTTACAGTAAGTAATTTACAGTCTTCCTCTTATCATATTTTAAAATAATGTAAATCATACACTATTAAAATCGTATGCAAATATATCCAAAATTTAAACAGCTCATAATTCACATTATTAGACAAATCAATATTTGTATTGTTTTCGATACGTTTAAAAATAAAAATAAAAATGAGAAACTATAGTGAAATAACATTTCTTAATTAATCTATCTTATAAATATATGTATGTTAATTTAAACAAAGACTACAAAATAGCTAAAGTTTTATCTTTGCTTTTGACTTAATTGAAAATTGCATTTGTCGTTCATACCATGAGATAAAGGTAAAAACTCAGTAAATTAAAATAACCTCTTGTCTCATTTGTTTTTATAAAAATACATAGGGTTTTTAAATAGAACTAAACATTCTATATTAAATACCCCATATACATAAGTTATAAATAGAATGACTTTCAATATTAAATACTCGGTGTGTTATAAAACTTCATAGTAGTATAAAATTATTTTTAAATCCTTCTTATATATATAACCGTATCCAAAATTTCATTTATAATATAGACATATATTATCTACAAATATTTTAAATCATTTGTTATCTATGTGTATATAGTTTCTTAATTATATACACCCCTCTTATTATACTTAAGTGGTTGTTATACATCTAAATTTATTTATAATGTCTTATCCATTAAATATTATAAAATTCCTTATTCTATGTGTATATAGTTTCTTTCCAATTATTTATTTGATTCACATACACATCTATTTATTTATAACATTCCGTCAATTTAAATATTTTAAATTTTCTTTTCAACTTATCATTACACATTTACACCTAATTCAATATATCATTATTTTGGAAATCTTAATACTTCTATTTAGTTAACATATATATATATATATATATATATATAGAGAGAGAGAGAGAGAGAGAAATCAAAAATTTTACTTTTACTTCATTATGAATTTTATCCAAATTTCATATACATCCCAATTTAATTTAATGTCATAAATTCCTATTCTCATTATGTGTAAATTTATTGTTTCCGATATATATGACTATTTGATTTTAATAAGTTTATATCCTTTAATATAGTTTATCTTATAGAATAAAATATACACATTTAATCTCTAGACAAAATGCATATATGTTTCCAAAAAAATCTGCACATATATTTTTTTTCAAAACAAAATATGTATATATGTAAGAAATTCCATTTAAACCAATCTATAATTTAATATAGACTTGAAAATTCAAATTATGTTGATTTGGAAAATTGCATAAGATTATTAATCATTAATTTATGGAAATATTGTATATAAAAATACAATATTATTGAATATTATGAATTAATATTCACAACTCAGGATGTCCAAAATCCCGGGTCGTTACAGACGGTCCCTACCTCGCCTCCTTGGCTCCAGGTCTTTGTGAGCATAGGGTTCAGGAGTACTATGGCGTTGATGAAGGCTCGAATCTATTTAGTTTTGGACGTCAGCTTCCAAGTCGGTAGTAGTAGTAGCAGCACAACCATCAGTGATGTGATAAGGAATTGTCCTTCCACAGGAGGAGGGGCCTACCTGGTGGCTAGTAGATGGACAAGGTCCTACTTTTCCAAGATTCAAAGTGTACTGATGCCTGGGAGCTTGCGCGTAGCTTCCATCTAGTCGTAGACGTGTGGATCTGTGATGGTAATCGGAAGAAGCAAAGCTGTTAGTAGATGAGTAGGAAGCTTAATCCCTTCTAGATCTCCTTCATCTTTCTTGGTTAAATTGGTTGGTTAACTCCGTGTTGGCACAGATCTGTTGGGTAAGCTGCTGGCGGCTTTGGGTCAGCTCCTGCATTAACATCGTTAATTCCACCCGGTGACGGGGCCTTATGGATCTGAAGGTCCAAATGAGTTCTGGCCTGTGGCGGGTAGCCATGCAGGGTTCTGTCTATCTCTTTCTTCCTGATCCACAATGGTTGAGGTAGTCCTGGTGGTAACCATGGTGAAGAGTGAAGCTCTCTCCTAAACTTTATGAAAATCTGAATAGGATGGAAGAACTATTGGGTATGAGATCTGTATCTTCTCCCTAGATTCTTGCAATCTGATATCGGTAGTAGATCTAAAGAGCAGGAGAAAAGCTTGATTTTCTCAGTGAAAGCACCAGTATTTGTGTCAAAATTGGGCACAAGACTCTTCAGGTATGTTTGAAGAGATTAAATTAAAGAGTATAAATTAAAAATGAGGCTAACCAAACAAACACACCAAAAATAGGCAGAAAGAAGTATAGAAACACAAGGATTTAGAGTGGTTTAGTGTTGTAGCCTACGTTAACTATGGAAAGTTACTTTTTATTGATACGACTCGCTGGTTATAGATGTTTACAACAGTACAATCGAGATACAACAATGATTTAGGCAGAGTATCAACGTTCCAGTGTGCAAAAGTCCCTTTTATGAAGGCCTTAGACTGCTATTTATAGGTGTTGGCTGCAAATATCCCGCTTAAATCTCGGAAGACTCCTTCTCTTACGTGGGTGGGTCCACATGATCGATCTTTGGACATTTTGACTCGATCCATGATCGATACGTACCAAATTCGTGGCAATCCAAAATTGATCCTTTTGGGTTGAGATCGATCATGGACATTCTTGAGGTTGTACACAAGCTCCTGTGTAAATTTGGTGGCATTTGGGCTTGTAGATTTTGATTTATGGTCGATGCAAGTTTGCGTTTTCAAAGTGTAGCCAAACCCGCATCGATACGTTCGTATCGGTTGAAGGCACGTGATGGCCAATGACATGGTGCTGTCTTCAGGGATCAATCCTCTTTTTATGTCGAGCAACCGAGCCTTTCTTCTTTGATGGCCTCAGTCGTATCCATCAGTTCATGGTCGTTCATGTCCATCTGTAGGGTTTTATCTCGTATTGATTAGGGAGGAAGTGCTTTTCGTATCGATGTACGCCCACATCTTTCGTATCGATCTAATACTGTCCCTTTCGTTTCGCTCCAAACCACTGCATTTGTATCGATCTCTTAACTGTAGCTTTATATTGTTGGTGGATGGTTCCGTATCGATACTTCATCGATCGATGCGAACCGTGCCAATAATGACCGATACAAATTGGGCAATAGGTGGAAGCGACACGGCATATTTTTAAGTGATGGATACAAAACACGGTTGGTGTGATGGATACGAAGTAAGGGATGTTTGATGGACACGAGCGAGGCTTTCTGAAGGGACGTATACGAACCTTGATGGATACAAATAGAAGATGCATCTCATGAAACTTGATGATCCATATCTTAAGCATATAAATTCCGATTGACTCGAAATTTGAAACGTTGGATTTTAGCCTAGTTGTCATACCACATCGATTGCGGCTCGATCCGGACTCGGGCAAAAGTTACCAGTATCCATGGTGAACCTGTATGTAGCGATCTTCGAGACAGACTGTCCTTGGTTTCCAGTTAATTTCTTGGTGTCATTGCCTTGCCAAATTGCGGGATAACAAATTACTTAATCAATTATTTATGTATCCTTATACAGTTAGAAGTGCCATTTCCCAATCATCCCATAAGCCAAAACAACCAAGGATTTGAGATATCATTCAAGTTTATTCTTATTGCTTCCTTTCACATCATTTACTATTCATCTATTTTCTTTCATTCATACAATGATTATTTTATCAATTTAACTTCATTACTTACAAAATTCATTTCCCATTCATTCATATAATGCCATTTTTCATTAGATTTACATTCATCTACATACATGAAAAATAATCAATGGATTCATTATTGAAGGATTACAGACATTTTGTTTCAATTTAGTTCACATTTATTATTAAATTATATACTTGATTTCCATTAAATATTAATATTCATTAGTGCATAAATTCATAATTGAGTTCCTTAACTTTTTAATTTACATTCACCTTCCTTATATAGTGTCATAGAATATTAATCTATTTCTGAATCATTTCAACATTTTCTGAAGTTATAATCATTTACTTAATATAATATTCACTTTTACAACTCATTTTAATTATAAATAATTTCAAGCATTAACTTAAGTTTATAATATTCTTATACATCTCAATTTTTCATTGATAAACATAATTTCATTGAACACTTTCATTACTTAAGTAGTTTAAAATAGTTAAAATAGTTTAAAATAGATTACAATAGTATAAAATAGTTTAAAATATATTACAATAGCTTAAAATAGTTTAAATAGTTTAAAATAGACTAAATTACATTAAAATAGTTTGGAATAGATTAATTTGCTTCAAATGTATTAAATGGCTTAAAATAGCAAAAATAGATTTAATATAGTTACATAGTTAAAATGGTTTGGAAATTTAAATAAATCTGAATTTAAAATAATATATTTTTTAACAATTTGTATTAAATAATTAATTTGAAAGTAATATCAAATCAAACTAATTCTTCCATTTCAACAAATCTGGACCATATCCAACTTTCAAATTAACAACTCAAATTTTTTATCTTTCAAATCAGATTCTCAATAAAAGCATTTAAATCTATGTCGATTTCAAATCCATGTTTGAACTATAAATTTAAACTTCTTGTAATTTAGTAGATTTCAAAGTTTAAATATTCAAACAATTTCAATAACTTAATTTCAAAAAAATTCATTTATATTTCAAAATTCAACTTTGACATTTCAATTTAAATTCTTTGAAACAATTCATTTGAATCAGTTTCAATTTCAACATTTAAAGCTTGGATTTTTGAAATTAATTCAGTTTATATAAATCACATTTTATTTTAAAATATCATTTAACTGGATTCAAAAATTTCGGACTTCAAAAATCATTTAATTTAACCAATCATGTATCCGTGTATAATTTTCTACCCTACGATCAAGTGATACGGATATATATCACTTCAACCCGCAAAAATTTAAACTTATGGGTATATATCATTTCAACCCGCAATCAAGGGTTAGAAATTCAAAAATCCATAAAATCGCTCAAGTCTAACATTTCAACCCATAACTATTTTTTCCTAGTCTATAGATCATTCAGATATGTATCATTTCATAGTGATTTTTCTAAAATAACTTAGGGAGCTTTCAATGTGATAACAATATACAAAATAAATACAATATCCAATCATCCAAATATCAACAATTAAACATCCATCACAATTATCATTCAAATCAGCCAATAAATAACAAAAATTAACAGGTTGCCAATACAGGTATTTGATTAACTAATTAAAATTCAATATTAAATTAATAGCTATTAAATTCAATAGAATTCAGATTTAATTGGAATCGCATTTTAAATATACGAGCAAGAAATCAATTAATTTCTAATAACATCAAAAATTTAATTTAACAAACATAAGATAGTTTAGTATTAGTGGGTGGGTAAAAACACTCACCTTTGATTTTAAATCAGTTGACAATCCAGATAAAGGCCTAAACTTGAACAGTCTCAAAATTCGACCTAACTAGTTCCCTAATGTCCGAAATTTCGATATGATCACAGTGGAGAAAACCGCACGTAAATCCGAGTTCATATGCAAAAGATATTAAGGTTAAAAGTTTTATGAAGATTAAATTAACATTTAATAATAGAAGGGCAAGGTTGTAAATTTCCTCACCTCCTCTGACACGTACTCGATCAGAACAAAGCTTCCAGACACGATAAAACCTAATAGCCACCATGGCCTTCACCAGGCATCAGCACCTACGGCAATCCAAACCACTATCGAACGACACCCCATCCTCCTGCACCTCCCTCTGCTACATCGCAGCCCCACGCGTCGTTCCCGGTGGAGACTTCAATTGCAGCCGTCGCCCAAAATACGAAACCCTGATCCAATTTTACATGGTGATCAAACTAATGAATTGGAAAACGACCAACTCTAATGAACAACCTAGGCCAATCTCCTCACAATCATACCCTCGAATCGACGATCCATCGCAGTTGATCAACCATCAAACGAACGATCGAGAATGCTTTGGTCAATTCCAGACAAACCAAAAGTCGATTGAAAAATTGAATAGCAGATTTGGGTTACACTCATAGGGCTTTTCAACAATATATAATTCGATATAGTTTTGAGGAGTTTGATTTTCGAGTTGAATTTGAAATGAATTAGGGTTTGTAATTGAAATTTGGTTTCTACCGTTAGAAGAAGGAAGAATAAACAAATAGAATTGTACGTATGTGCAGAAATAACAGGCTGCTAGGGTTTAGGAATGAAATTATTTGTATAGACAAGGCTCGATAAGAACGAATGAAGCTATCGAATTCGTTCGAAATGACAATAACGACCCGACAAGCCCGCTCGACTTCCGAAATGAAAGTGGGTCATCAAATATATTGAAATAGATGTTTTCAATATTTTTGAACTCAATGAAACAGGTTTCAAACCCAAATTCCATTGTATACAGAAGTTAGCTTTTTAAAATTGGCTTATTTTAAACTGAATTCATTAAATTGATTTCTATGCATTTCGAGCCCACGCTATAAAACAACAAGTCTAATCGCTACAAAACTTGAAATCATACAATAATTCACTATTACGGATCTGATGAAACTAGTTTTGTCGAAATCCGAAATAGTGGCGAAAATGACTATTTTCATGTTAATTTAAATAAATTTTTGTTAAATTAATTTTATCACTTTTGCAATTTCAAATTTTATAGCTAAATTTTTTATCAATTTTGATTACTTAGTAAATTATAATCCTTTTAATTTCCATGTCAAATCCAATGTTAAATATTGCACTAATATAATGTTCAATTCCAATTCCAATAAATTCATTAGTTATAATTTAAATTCCAATAAATTCATTTATTTTGATTTACATCTTATTATTTAGTCAACTATCATCTTATGAATATAATTAACATTGGTTTATACCTTATTACATTAATATTCTACAATTATCATCTTAATTCATATTAACTACCATTTTTAATTAGATTAATTGCAATTGACTTCCAAATTTAATTTCAATAGATTAAATAAATAGGTGATAAATAACAATTGTTACCTTTTATTTTATTTAATCACATTTATAAGTTTATTATCTATAAACAAATGTTATAACTACTTACATCGCATTGATTATATTCAATTTCAATTAATTACTTACTATATCACCACTTAATATAACATTTAATTTTGGAAAGGCCAGCCGGTTTTATAGTGTACCGTCCACTTTTTATTACGAACGTAATAAAAACTTTAGATACAGGAGTAAGGTAAAAACATCTTAACTGCTATGAAAGGAAAATAGAGCACTGGAGTGTGACAAACATGCCACAACTACAAAATAAAAAACACTTAGATTACGTCTCCTCCAAAGAGGCAGAAGCTCCATCATCCACAATTACTTGGGAAGAAACTAAAGGGACATTTCCGAAAAGACCGGCAAAGGGGCGGAAAACGATTGCAGGACATGGATCATAAACCATGGCATCAGATGAGTAAATGAAAGAACGATCCCAAGAAGAATCAGCAAGCAAGACATAATTCAAAGCCGTATACGAACCATCCAAATTGAGAACTAGGGAGTCACTAGAAGGCCTGTAATAAAGGCATCGAAAGTCCAAATGATCATCTGAAACATATCGAAAATAGGAGTCATTCAAGGGGTTCAATCTCATATCAGAAATGTGATCAACCCAACATCTCACAGACTCGTCCCAAACAACTGGCAAACGAGGCAGAACAGGAACCGGAACATCAATAGGACCCACAGAAACATCAGAAGGAGCCATAGATGAAGAAGGGTAAGCAGGTCGAGCATCAGAACATGTAGGCGGATCCAGGACAGAAATAGGAGCCGAAGGAGGAGAAGCAACCTGAGGAGATACCTTTGGAACCCATTTCCTGAGCGGAAGTCGAGGAAGAGGGATCTTAGGAGCAGCCGTGGTAACAACAGAATGCGAGCAGGCGATAGCCTCATGGCCAAAGGAATGACAGGAGGAACAAATATGTGGAACCCAACCGTAGCGAACACGGACTTCCACAACGTGGCCAACAGCAAGCTGAACAGGAATAGATGAGGGAAGGGGCTTAGGGGTTATCTCAATCAGAGACTTAGCGAACATCAGTTTTTCTTACGCAACTGTATCAGAGTCAAAACATTTCAATTTACCTACATTACAAGCTAGCCAATTCAAACCAAGTAATGGTTGAAGAGCAGAGGGAATATGGGAAAAGTAAACCCAAACGGGGATAGAGAGGACTTGCTCACGAGCACAAGCAACTTTAGGAGACCAAGGAGTAATAATAAAAGGTTTCCCACCAAAAAAAAGAAGGCTCAGCCTCAAGAACTCGACAGCGATCGTCGGCGGAGGAGAACAAGAGGAAATACACGGAGCTAACCAGCCTAACACGCAGTTCGCCACGAAGCCTCCAAGCCCGACGACAAACCGAAGCCGGGTCATGCATGCGATGAGAAGGTTCAAGAAAGAATCCAACCAAGTATCCTAACCAATAGTCCAAACCGGCTTTCATAACAATAGAAGGAGGGATCCTCACTCCATTTTCCTCTTCAATTTCAAATTCAATTGGACAGTGATCTCCCACATTACGGGGAAGTGAAGTGAATAATGATGACCAAGATTTCATACAGGCTAGGGAAGGAGCAGCAGGACCGGGAGGCTCCTCAGTAATAAGATTTTCAGCAGCAGTAGCCTGGTTAAATTCAGCAGAAATCTTATCTATAAGAACGGGTGCACTATTCTCATTGGCATTTAGTCGAGCACCAGGGGAGCATCGAGCAAAGCACGAACGATCTGCAGATGCAACAAGCATCTCACTGCCAGACGAAACAAACTTCGGCCCAACAACACAAGAGCTACATGCTCAGACACACACAGCGGCATAACACCAATTTCAGAAAGATAAACATCACTAGGAATAGGTGACGCAACCACAGTATGCATGCTCGAGCTAATTTCTACTGAGAGGGAAGTAAGAAAAGAGGGCAGTGGAGGGAAATCATCGTCTAACAGTAGGGGAGGCATTGGGCGAGATGGCGCAGAAAGCAATTCCTTAAAAACTCTACCAGATCGGGTGGATAAGGGTGAATGGAACGGGGGTAAGGGGAGGTGGGGAAGGTTAGTCGAAGCTGGTATACGGAAAGAAGGGGCAGGAGAAGGCGGGAAGCGGAGGAAGCTAAAAGGAGCATTTACAATTTCGAACTGGAGCCGAAGGAACTGGAGATGCCATTATTAAAAATTTTGTGATTTACTTTGATTTACTTTGATTTAACTTTGAATTCTTATAGAAATTTTAACCAATTTAACTTTGCAATTATTTTAATTTCTTGAGATTACATTCAAATAGTCATCGATTGCATTTAATTAACATTATTAAATTTCATTCTAATTATTTCCTTATTTATAAATCATTAGTTTTTAATTTATCACAATATTAAATTTCCAAAATCTTATTTAATTTAATATTTTAATTATCGGAAAAAATGGTTGTTACAAGGAGCTTTTATTGGTAAAGCATGAAGAGGAATGTTGGCTTGTGGGTTAGGTAGTTGGTAAACTATCAACAATTGAAAGCCGAACGCCAGAAACCTAGTGGGTTACTTTAGCCTCTAGAAATTCCAGTTTGTAAACGGGATTTAATATCCATGGATTTTACAAATGGGTTTCCAAGGTCAAGGAGAGGAAATGAGAGCATATGGGTTTTTATGGAAAGGTTGACCAAGAGTGCCCATTTCATTCCAGTAAAATTGACCGGGACGGTGCTTGTTTTGGCGAAGTTGTTCATGAAGAACATAGTTAGACTTCGTGGAGTTCCTAATAGCATGGTCAGCGAAAGATTATTCACTAGTGAATTCTAGAAGAGTCTACAGGATGTGCTGGGCGCTAAGCTCAGGATAAGTACTGCATATCACCCACATACAGATGGGCAGACAGAGAGAGTCAATAAAGTATTTGAGGATTTGTTGAGAGCTTGTGTATTTGATTTTGGTGGATCTTAAAAAGATCACCTACATTTAGCTGAGCTTTCCTATAATAACAGTCATCAGACTATTATAGAAATGGCGCCTTTTAAGGATTTGTATGGAAGGCCATGCAAATCCTCTATATGTTGGTTGGAGACTGGAGATAGATTGGTCTTAAGTCCGGATTTGGTGAGGGAGACATCAGAAAAGAATGAGTTAATCTAAGAACGGATGAAGGAAGCTCAATCCAAACAAAAGAGTTATGCAGATAAGAGGCGTAAAGACGAAGAGTTCTCAGTTGGTATAACGCCCCACCCCAAGACCCACCTTAGTAAAGAGAATTAACAAGTAATTCTGTCTACTAAAGCGGAGAATAGAGCTGGTTAAGGACGACTATCTATAATTTTGTCTTAAACATCTATTGAATACATTGATAAATGCAATATAATTTTTCTTTTCTACTCAAGTGGATCGACATACCCAATAAATGCTTAATCCAAACTATAGATAGCTAATGGATCTAACAGAACAAGATACAATAACTGAATGTAAATCACATCACAGAACAGCAATCAACATCATTTATATGCATATACACTGATGCATGTTTAGTACAATACAATATGAATACATTAAATGTGGTACGGTACACGACCACGCCATATACATCGAATTAATTGTAAATACATCTGAGTCAAGCGGAAAGAAATAAAAACTACACAAAAGTGCTAGGCTGGTATCCAAGCAAATGCATCAAAGCAAAGTCCCATAACTGATAGCTAACCTGAAACAACTCGGTTTGACCCCAGTACAAAGTACACGGGTCAATCTAGCTAAAATAATCGGTCAATGAGGGTAGACGATAATATGAAGCATAAGATAAAAGGTGATAATTCTTTTCAAATGAGAAGAGGCCACAGAAAGAATATAACCCATGACTTAAGTGAAATAATGTCACTTAAGTATACAAAGACCTCAAAAGAGGTAAGTTCAATAATACTAACTAAATAATATAAACATTCGCCTCATATCATCGGCGACATCCCAAAATGTATACATGGTTTCCATGAACCATATCTCCTCAAAAGGTGAAACATCAATACAAAATCTCGCCAAAAAGGCAAACGTAAGACATTCTCAAGTAGGATGATCCCAAACTCAAATATAAAAGAATCTCCAAACTCAATTATACCTCATCTCATCGGTATAAAAGTATATAAATCTCAATCTCAACTCACCAGAATGGCAAGACCTAGAATATCCTATAAATTCATGAAATCATCCAAACTCATAACTCAAGGTACTCAATAAGAGTTCAAGACATCATAAATGAAATCACCATACATACGGCATCTCATATAGCACTAGGCTATCGATGTAATCAAACATCTTAAAATGGTGAAATCATAATAAAATAAAAAAACACAGAAAACCAGGATAGGCCAAATCCCCGATTGCAATGCCGAAGCAATGTTACACGTGCTAAACTCAGACGGCCGAAGCCTCAGACAAGGTCGCTAACACCTCCCAAAGCAGTACATCCTCATGACAAGGTCACTGACACCTCTCCAAGCAATTTTGTCAGCCCTAACAAGGTCGCTAACACCTCTCGAAGCAGTTTGTCCTCATGACAAGGTCGTTGACACCTCTCCAAGCAGTTTTGTCAGCCCTAACAAGGTCGCTAACACCTCCCGAAGCAGTTCGTCCTCATGACAAGGTCGCTAACACCTCTCAAAGCAGTTATGTTAGGTAAACATCGTGAATGTGTCACAAACTCACGGATAGGAATCCAAAAAGTGTTAACGTATGTCCCGTACCATACATTCACACTTAGAGGTTTACTAGCCGTTAGTCGATGTCACATTAGAAACATCATAAAACTCATAAAATTATATCTCGCCTAGTCTCATTGGCGAGTGATAAAGAGACACAATACTTGTCTCATCTCATCGACAAGTATTAAATGGCATCGTAATTTTTCTCATCTCATCGGCATGTGAAAACATCATGATGGTTCATCACAAACCATAAATCTCAAATTATGAAATCATTAACCCAAGACTTGCCTCATATCATTGGCAAGTAAACAAAACATCATGATGGTTCTCATCGACCATACTCCTTCATAGGAGATCTCAAACCACAATGCTTGCCAAATATTAACCATCTTAAATAATTCCAATAAATAGGAATTATAAAATTAAAAATACGCCATAAAATGGCAAAACATCTCAGAATCAATATTCCCAAATAGCTTCGATCGTACAAGTCCGAAATTAACCGAAATAGTAAAAGCACATGTCCCATACCACGTGTTTTGCTAAATCGTTGAATTCTCTTTCTCATACGTTCGAATAGTATAAAAATGTTTAGTCTATAAATAAAATAATTTATTTGAGAAAACAAGCTTTTAAAACCATTTTTCGAAATTGATTAACAAAACCAATATTTGAAATTTCTTTGTCATAGGAAATAAATAGATTTTATATTAGAAAAATAATTTTAAAACGCTATATAATAATAATTTGAAATTTTCATTTATTTCCAAAATCACTTCAAAATGGTTTAGTGGAAACCGTGCTCGAAATCAATGAAATACAAGAAAGATAACTCAAGACCGATAACTTGAGTTCAATACGAATTCAATTCAAATTTAACCCAAAATCAATTCAAATTCTATTTAAATTTGAATTTCAAAATTTTCAAATATAGCTAGTCTATTGATAGGAATTATAGCTTTCAAAACATCTGAAAACAATCATCAAAATCAAATAACAATAAGAGCAAAAATAAGCTAAAACACACATTAAGTCAATAATTGTTATTGTTGTCGTTTTGCTCTCATAATAGCAACAAACAAACATAGTTTTGACCAAGAAAACTTTAATATTTTAGAAAACATAAAACATGAAACATTTAGTACAAAATTTAAGCTTTTCGAAACATCTAAGATTATCATATTCGGTTAAAAGGCAAAGAAGTTATGGCAAATTTTGTTTCAGTTTCAACCACAAAGCAAATATTGCTTTTGCTCTCAGGTTAGCAGTAACAAAGTCCAATTTTGACATAGAAGTACTCAAAATTACAGAAAAATCAACAAAGTAAAGTTGTAGCACGTGATTTGTGCTTTCCAGATCATCCAAAACTATCGAAATCCGATCAAAAACGAGAAAGTTGTGTCTAATTTTGTTACAGCTTCAAACATAGAGCAAATATTGATTTTGCTCTCGGGTTATCAGTAAGAAAATTCAATTTTGACATAGCTAACATCAAAATTTAACAAAACTTAATACACAAAAGTTGTAGAAAAAACTCTAAGCTTTCTGGAACATAAATAATTGTCAAAATCGGAGAATAAATGAAAAAGATATGCTTAAATTTTCAACAGCATTAAGCATAGATAGTCACAATTTTACAGTGACCGAGCAGCGAGTTTGAACTCGATTTTTCAACCCTCTATGCTAAGAATTTTCGAAAGTATTTAACATAAAAGTTATAGCACAAACTCTATGATTTCTGGAACATAAAGAATCGTCAAAATCAGAGAAAAATGAAAAAGATATGCTCAAATTTCCAACAGCATTAAGCATAGATAGTCACAATTTTACAGTGACAGGGCAGCGAGTTTGAACTCGATTTTTCAACCCTCTATGCTAAGAATTTTCGAAAGTGTTTAACATGAAAGTTATCACACTCTTTTCAAGCTTTCTAGAACTTCAAAGAAAACCAAATTCCGACTTATTACGAGAGAGATATGCCTTATTTAGTGACAATAATTCACAAACAAACACGCAACAAACGAAAATTGAGATTTCAATATTGAAATTTCAATCTAAGCTAGAAAATGTGAGTTTTGATACTCACCTTAGCATTTAAAGAAAATATAAGCAAGCTTAAAGAATATGATAGCTTTATGCCTTGATTATGCTTTAGGAACCTGAAAAAAGAAAGAAATACATAGACATGCAAAGAGAAGATGAAATTAAAAACAACACAAGTTCTCAAAACTAGAAATTGATGAAATTATCTTTGTTTTTGGATTGATTATCTGAAATAATTAGCTTCGGATTATTTTAATTTTGCAGAGAAATTGGAGAATTTGAATATTTGGATTCTAGGTTTTAAGAGGAAAGAGGGTTTTTCAATCTCCTTCTTTTTCTTTATTGTAAAGTGAACATACGTTCAGTTTGAGAAGGAGATTTTTTCTCCTTAGTTAAAATGGTGAGTGGACTTTAAACCCAAGACCCAATAGTCTATGTGTTGATACTTAATCTAAATAAACCAAGTTATTCATGTTTTTACATTTTATTTCACATATTTTAGCCAATACAACTTACAGTTCCATAGTTTCAACTTTATAAAAATCACACAAACTTATTTTATGTTTAACAAAATGTTTTCACAACATATAAAAGATGTTTTAGTCATCAAAATTTTATTCCATCATTAAAACTCTTATTTTTTACTTAAATACTCAATTTACACTATAATTTATATAAAAATGTTTTAGCAACCAAAATCTACACAAAAATCATTTTCTTGTTAAATTAAATATAACAAACCTTATTAACATCATTCTTACATCCAATTCTTGATTTAAACAAAATTCCACCTTTAATTATAATATTTTGTTAAAAATAACAAAAATCAACATTTGGCAATAATTTGCAAAATTATTGCAATTTATCAAATTAAAACCATATAATATTCATTTTCTCCTCCAAACTAACATAATAAAGCTTTTTAAAACTTTATTCTCATCATTTTACACTTATTTCAAAAAATTAATGTTGATTAAATCATTTTATCTCATTTAATTAATTCAATAAAAGTTCAAATCATCATATTTCCAATATTCACCATTTATAACCAACATTATCGTCTTTTACTCCATTTTATTCCTTCCAATTTTACTGTTTGCTCAAAATAAATGATTTTAAATCTTCAATTTTTTTATTTTTTTTATTTTTCAATATTAAATTATAACCACCGTTATAATTTAATATTAGAGGTAATCATCAAAACCAGGGTTGTTACAGACCTACTCCCTTATAAAAATTGCGTCCTCGCAATTTCTATAGAAGAGCTATAAACACCACGATTTAATTTCATCAAGTAAAGAGAAAGATACACAAGCTCTAGTTTTAAAAATTTCTCACCCTCAACTCAAGATGATAGAAAACCCAAGATAAAATTTCTCGATTAATTCTATGGTTTCCCAAGCGTAGGCATTGGGATTGTCGAACCATTGATTTTAAAATAGGAGTAATATGCAATAATTTCGAAGACGTCACACCTTCGAAACAAGAACACAGACAAAATGCTACACAAAAGATTAATTAAGTGAGATTGATTTCTCATAAGCTTCTCAAATAGAGTCGGAATTTTAACATAACTTTATCCCGATTCTAACCAACCAGATAATTACTGACATGATCTTTGGTGTGTCACTACGAAAGGAATCACACTAATAAAAGATTGACAATAATAGAGGTAAACAAGAGGTAGGTGATTTCTTCAATACCACCAACCCAAACAACCGCGTAAATGCGTGTCGTTAAATAGCTCAAAGATATATCATACTCAAGAACAAGGATGTAAGCCCGAATTATCTTTTAATCCGAGATATTAAGAATTTTAAATCTCAACATCTTTTAATTTTTTTTTAATCCCAATTTTCAACATTCGAAAATTTCTCAAACTCTTAACTATATCACTTAGTAAGTAATTTAAAACTTAAAGTTAAAATTCAAATTTTTTCTCTTACTTCAAAATTAATTTCCAAAGAATTTTGTAAATCCATAATAATATTCCTCAAAATAAATTAAGGGTTTAAATCCTCTTTACTCTTCTATTAAACCATTTAAATAGTTTTTAAAACAATCTTCAAATTCTCTTATTATATACTTCTCTTAAAACATCCAATGTATATAATATAGATTCTAAAATCTCAAAATATACTTTCAATAAAGCATAGCTCAAAAATAATCTCATTTATATTCTCATCTTTATAATTTAAAAATAAATAAATGGCATTGCCTTGTTATTGAGTCTCTTATAAATAAATATATCTGTTGGCAGCAGAGTTGGCCGAATGATCAAAACTGCCTCGCCACTCTATTACTCATCTCTAAAATCAATGGCTGCAATTACAATTCAAAAAAATAATAAATTAATATTAATCTCAAAATATTATTTTCAAAACTTCAATCTTTAAAACAGAAATCATCGTCATAGCATTTAGGAGATTCCTATCGATAACGTTGATCAAGCGTATCGACTAGAACTCTTAACTACTCGATGGATAACCCAACACACTCAAATTATTTCTATAAAATAATGCTACTCATATAAAATATATTCTCAACAAAAAAATTCTATGATTTTTTTAAAATATCTCAAAACTTCAATTTCTCTTTTTTAAAACTCATATATATATATATATATATATATATATATATATTTATATATAGCTTCAAAAACTCAAGCCAAAGAATATTAAGAGAATGCATCGAGATATTCCTAGAATACTCGATTCACAAAATCAACAGAAGGAGATAAAGTGTTCGTCAACTCCTACAAAATGACAAGCCACTCTCGGAAATCATCAAGGCATAAGATAAGCAAGATATTCTTCTCGAAGGAGAAGAAGCACCCAACAACAAATCATTACCTTAAACAAAGTAATGCTATAAAGAATAACACCGATTCAGTATCCGAAAAGGATAACTCAAAGAAAATGAATGATAAACTGAATCAAACTCGAACAATCTAGAAACTCACTTCATTCCTCAGTGAATATCCTCGTGGAAGGATAACCGAAGAACTGGGAGCCAGGAATAAGGTTACTTCAACACTCGATTGCCCGATTGGATGTCAAATCCAAACCGACTTACAAAACTCAACAAAGTCACCCAACTGGAATTCAAGATATATCATCAACATCTCGATACTCAGGAGTGAATTCAAAAACTTCGGAATCATCATCAACATTCCAAAGTGATAAAAATAATAAACCAATCAAATTAGGATGCCTAAATAAATATAGGATCCTAAACAACAAAAGGATCGGACTTAAGATCAAATACGTCAATCCATCCCAAATCAGATACATCCTAAGATTGTGAGTAACAAACAAATACTCACAAAAGCAGCAACAAATAGAGAACTCGGAATGCTTACAACAAGCCAACCGTTGTGGATCCCTTCAATAGGATTCACAACTCTTAAAGGAATGCAACAAGAATGCTCAAAGAAATCAATAAGCTTCATCGATACGAACTCACTCGCATCGACAAAATAAGAATAGAATAATCCCGAATAAGATTATTCATAAGATAAGATAACATCAAACACAATTATGGAATACTACGAAATGCAATATATATTCCTAGACATATTCCATCTCAACATAACCCGATACTCAACAAATAATCAAAGCACGATTCGAAAACAAGATTGAATAAGGACAATGATTCACTCGTATTGTACTTCAACATATCGTGATATACGTATTGTTCTATGTTAATTCTACTTCGTTCTGACGACTGACCTGATACCATGCTGTAACGCCCCACCCCGAGACCCACCTTAGTAAAGAGAATTAACAAGTAATTTTGTCTACTAAAGAGGAGAATAGAGCTGGTTAAGGGCGACTATATATAATTTTGTCTTAAACATCTATTGAATACGTCGATAAATGCAATATAATTTTTTTTTCTACTCAAGTGGATCGACATACCCAGTAAATGCTTAATCCAAACTATAGGTAGCTAATGGATCTAACAGAACAAAATACAATAACTGAATGTAAATCACATCACAGAACAGTAATCAACATCATGTATATGCATATACACTGATGCATGTTTAGTACAATACAATATGAATACATTAAATGTGGTACGGTACACGACCACGCCATATACATCGAATTAATTGTAAATACATCTGAGTCAAGCGGAAAGAAATAAAAAATACACAAAAGTGCTAGGCTGGTATCCAAGCAAATGCATCAAAGCAAAGTCGCGTAACTGATAGCTAACCTGAAACAACTCAGTCTGACCCGAGTACAAAGTACACTGGTCAGTCTAGCTAAAATAACCAGTTAATGAGGATAGACGATAATATGAAGCATAAGATAAAAGGTGATAATTCTTTTCGAATGAGAAGAGGCCATAGAAAGAATATAACCCATGACTTAAGTGAAATAATGTCACTTAAGTATACAAAGACCTCAAAAGAGGTAAGTTCAATAATACTACCCAAATAATATAAACATTCGCCTCATATCATCGGCGACATCCCAAAATGTATACATGGTTTCCATGAACCATATCTCCTCAAAAGGTGAAACATCAATACAAAATCTCGCCAAAAAGGCAAATGTAAGACATTCTCAAGTAGGATGATCCAAAACTCAAATATAAAAGAATCTCCGAACTCAATTATACCTCATCTCATCGGTATAAATGTATATAAATCTCAATCTCAACTCGCCAGAATGGCAAGGCCTAGAATATCCTATAAATTCATGAAATCATCCAAACTCATAACTCAAGGAACTCAATAAGAGTTCAAGACATCATAAATGAAATCACTATACATACGGCATCTCATATAGCACTAGGCTATCGATGTAATCAAACATCTTAAAATGGTGAAATCATAATAAAATAAAATAAATCAGAAAACCAGGATAGGCCAAATCCCCGATTGCAATGCCGAAGCAATGCTGCACGTGCTAAACTCAAATGGCTAAAGCCTCAGACAAGGTCGCTAACACCTCCCAAAGCAGTTCGTCCTTATGACAAGGTCGCTGACACCTCTCCAAGCAATTTTGTCAGCCCTAACATGGTCGCTAACACCTCCCGAAGCAGTTTGTCCTCACGACAAGGTCGCTGATACCTCTCCAAGCAGTTTTGTCAGCCCTAACAAGGTCGCTAACACCTCCCGAAGCAGTTCGTCCTTATGACAAGGTCGCTAACACCTCCCGAAGCAGTTCGTCCTTATGACAAGGTCGCTAACACCTCTCAAAGCAGTTCTGTTAGGTAAACATCGTGAATGTGTCACAAACTCACGGATAGGAATCCAAAAAGTGTTAACGTATGTCTCATACCATACATTCGCACTTAGAGGTTTACTAGCCGTTAGTCGATACTAGAAACATCATTAAACTCATAAAATTATATCTCGCCTAGTCTCATAGGCGAGTGATAAAGAGACATAATACTTGTCTCATCTCATCGACAAGTATTAAATGGCATCGTAATTTTCTCATCTCATCGACATATGAAAACATCGTGATGGTTCATCATAAACCATAAATCTCAAATTGTGAAATCATTAACCCAAGACTTGCCTCGTATCATTGGCAAATAAACAAAACATCATGATGGTTCTCATCAACCATACTCCTTCATAGGAGATCTCAAACCACAATATTTGCCAAATATTAACCATCTTATATAATTCCAATAAATAGAAATTATAAAATTAAAAATATGCCATAAAATGGCAAAACATCTTAGAATCAATATTCCCAAATAGCTTCGATCGTACAAGTCCGAAATTAACCGAAATAGTAAAAGCACATGTCCCATACCACGTGTTTTACTAAATCGTTCAATTCTCTTTCTCATACGTTCCAATAGTGTAAAAATGTTTATTTTATAAACAAAATAATTTATTTGAGAAAACAATCTTTTAGAACCATTTTTCGAAATTAATTAACAAAACCAATATTTGAAATTTCTTTGTTATAGGAAATAAATAGATTTTATATTAGAAAAATAATTTTAAAATACTACATAATAATAATTTGAAATTTTCATTTATTTCCAAAATCACTTCAAAATGGTTTAGTGGAAACCGTGCTCGAAATCAATGAAATACAAGAAAGATAACTCAAGACCAATAACTTGAGTTCAATACGAATTCAATTCAAATTTAACCCAAAATCAATTCAAATTCTATTTAAATTTGAATTTCAAATTCTTCAAATATAGCTAGTCTATTGATAGGAATTATAGCATTCAAAACATCTCAAAAACAATCATCAAAATCAAATAAGAATGAGAGCAAAAATAAGCTAAAACACACATCAAGTCAATAATTGTTATGTTGTCGTTTTGCTCTCGTAATAGCAACAAACAAACATAGTTTTGACCAAGCAAACTTCAATATTCTAGAAAACATAAAACGTGAAACTTTTAGTACAAAGTTTAAGCTTTTCAAAACATCTAAGATTATAAAATTCGGTTAAGAGGCAAAGAAGTTATGGCAAATTTTGTTTCAGTTTCAACCACAAAGCAAATATTGCTTTTGCCCTCAGGTTAGCAGTGACAAAGTTCAATTTTGACATAGAAGAACTCAAAATTACAGAACACTCAACAAAGTAAAGTTGTAGAAAATGATTTGTTCTTTCCAGATCATCTAAAATTATCAAAATCCGATCAAAAACGAGAAAGTTGTGTCTAATTTTGTTACAGCTTCAAGCATAGAGCAAATATTGATTTTGCTCTCGGGTTATCAGTAAGAAAATTCAATTTGACATAGCTAACCTCAAAATTTCACAAAACTCAATACACGAAAGTTGTAGCACAAACTCTAAGCTTTCTGGAACATAAATAATTGTCAAAATCGGAGAAAAAATGAAAAATATATGCTTAAATTTCCAACAGCATTAAGCATAGATAGTCACAATTTTACAGTGACTGGGCAGCGAGTTTGAACTCGATTTTTCAACCCTCTATGCTAAGAATTTTCGAAAGTATTTAACATAAAAGTTATAGCACAAACTCTAAGCATTTTGGAACATAAAGAATCGTCAAAATTGGAGAAAAAATGAAAAAGATATGCTCAAATTTCCAACAGCATTAAGCATAAATAGTCACAATTTTACAGTGACAGGGCAGCGAGTTTGAACTCAATTTTCAACCCTCTATGCTAAGAATTTTCGAAAGTGTTTAACATGAAAGTTATCACTCTCTTTTCAAGCTTTCCATAACTTCAAAGAAAACCATATTCCGACTTATAATGAGAGAGATATACCTTATTTAGTGACAATAATTCACAAACAAACACGCAACAAACGAAAATTGACATTTCAATATTGAAATTTCAATCTAAGCTAGAAAATGTGAGTTTTTATACTCACCTTAGCAAAATTTAAGGCAAATATAAGCAAGCTTGAAGAATATGATAGCCTTATGCCTTGATTATGCCTTAGAAACCTGGAAAAAAAAGAAATACATAGACATGCAAAGAGAAGCTGAAATTAAAAACAACACAAGTTCTCAATACTAGAAATTGATGAAATTATCTTTGTTTTTGGATTGATTACCTGAAATAATTAGCTTCCGATTATTTTAATTTTGTAGAGAAATTGAAGAATTTGAATATTTGGATTCTAGGTTTTAAGAGGAAAGAGGGTTTTTCAATCTCCTTCTTTTTGTTTACTGTAACTGAACATACGTTCAGTTTGAGAAGGAGATTTTTTCTCCTTAGTTGAAATGATGAGTGGGCTTTAAACCCAAAACCCAATAGTCTATGTGTTGATACTTAATCTAAATCAACCAAGTTATTCATGTTTTTACACTTTATTTCACACATTTTAGCCAATACAACTTACAGTTCCATAGTTTCAACTTTATAAAAATCACACAAACTTATTTTATGTTTAACAAAATGTTTTCACAACATATAAAAGATATTTTAGTCATCAAAATTTTATTCCATCATTAAAACGCTTATTTTTTACTTAAATACTCAATTTACACTATAATTTATATAAAAATGTTTTAGCAACCAAAATCTACACAAAAATCATTTTCTTGTTAAATTAAATATAACAAACCTTATTAACGTCATTCTTACGTCCAATTCTTAATTTAAACAAAATTCCACCTTTTTAATTATAATATTTTGTTAAAAATAACAAAAATCAACATTTGGCAATAATTTGCAAAATTATTGCAATTTATCAAATTAAAACCATATAACATTCATTTTCTCCTCCAAACTAACATAATAAAGCTTTTTAAAACTTTATTCTCATCATTTTACACTTATTTCAACAAATTAATGTTGATTAAATCATTTTATCTCATTTAATTAATTCAATAAAAGTCCAAATTATCATATTTCCAATATTCACCATTTATAACCAACATTATCATCTTTTACTCCATTTTATTCCTTCCAATTTTACTATTTACTCAAAATAAACGATTTTAATTCTCCATTTTTTTTATTTTTTTTATTTTTTAATATTAAATTATAACCACCGTTATAATTTAATATTAGAGGTAAGCATCAAAACCAGGGTTGTTACAGTTGGAGACAGGGTTTTCATTAGGGTATCACCGATGAAGGCTGTGGTATGGTTTGGGAAGTCAGGGAAACTGGGACTGAGATATGTTGGTCCATTCTCGATTATAGAAAGGATTGGAAAGCTCGCGTATAGACTAGAGTTTCCAAGCAGTTTGGCAGGTGTCCATAATGTATTTCATGTGTCTCATCTTTGCAAATATGTGCATGACCCAGAGATACTGCTCCTCAGAAAGAGTTGGACGACTTGGTAGTAGAGCCTGGTTTGTCTTTTGTTAGATAACCAGTTCGGGTTGTCGCGAGAGATGAGAAAACATTGAGGAACAAGACAGTCAAGTTGGTGAAAGTTCAGTGGAGCAACAACGAGAAGAACTGTACTTGGGAGACAAAGGACAGGATTCGAGATACTTATCCTGATCTCTTTGAGGGTATGTCTATATTATATTTATATAAATAATTCCCAGTCAGGTAGACTAGCATGGTTGCTAGGTGTCCTTAAAATGATTGCTACGTTTTGTATTTAGTCCTTACTGAATTTCAAGGATGAAATTCTTTAAGGAGGGGATTCTGCAACACCCTTCATTTTTGAACGTTATCCAGAAGATTTAATTAGATAAATTAAATAGAATAATGTACATGTAAAGTGATAAGGGGGTTGAGATTTGAATAAATATAATAAGACCGTGCTCAATAAAATGATTAATGAGCTTAAGAATGGTTTTTGGTTAATTAAACTACATAAGGTATATTAAGAAATTCACCGCCCATAACCCTTACCTTTGTATATTTTCGTTCCTACCATTTAACTACCCATTCACATCATTTTGAAACACAAAATTAAAAGCTTAAGGAAGGCCAACCATTGAGAGAAGAAGAATACAAATTAAAAGATAGAGAATCAAGCTTAGGGGAAATCTATCTCAATCCAATCTCCTTATTCAAATCAAGGTGGATAAATCTCTACTTTGGTTTTTATAATCACATGATTTCGAATTTAAGGGTAAATTCATTTTTATGATATATTAGATGATGATATGCTTGATTTATAATTTATATGGTTTAAACAAGATTGTTTAAAAAGGTTATGCACGGTTTTAGGGCAAAACTGAGATTTAATGATGTTTGAATGCTATGGGAAAATTTTATTTTTGGGAAACATGACATTGGAGTTGGGTTTCAATTTTGATAATTTTTCAAGCTGTGGAAAAATTATTATGAATTTCCAAAGGAAAATATGATTATTTGGGTTTATATATTTATTTTGGAAAATATATTAAGAATTTGGGTCTGGAATTTTGATATGGTAGATAACATGTTAAAGAGAATTTCTGGAATTTTTGGCAATTTTTCCACAGTGAATTTCTATGCAAATTAAATTATTTTAGAAGAGGGACTTCTTTGCAAAATTGGTTAGCTTAATGGAAGGGATTATTTGATTAACTTAACCATGGTTTAGATCTGAAAATAGCTGTAGTTATTTTGGTAAAGAATTTGAAAAATTTAAGGCGACCAATTCAGTATTGACACGTGGCAGGTTAGTTAGAAAAGGATTTGCCTTAAGTAGTATTAAACCAGGTTTACTCAGAAAAAGGGATTTCGCCCACTTTGGAAGGTACCTTTCAACATAGAGCTTCCGCCTTCAACCTAGTCGAAACCTACTAAACCGAAACAATTACACAAGGTATCACAAAGATGGTACTTAGTGGATTGGAGGAAGGAGAAAAGTAAGGTGTCGAAAGCATGGCTTTCGAAGAAGTCGCTACCTTGGTTTGTTTTTATAAGAGAAGCACCTCCCTTTGTTTCGTTTTAGCCTTCAAAAGAGTCGAAGCATAGGGTTTCGAAAGAGTTTTTAAAAGGTTTTGAAAGGGTTTCCATTAACTTAAGTTTGCTTTTGACAGGATTTCTTTACTTATGAAAGAATGTTTTGAAAGAAGGGGTTCCGACCTTGTCGAAAGCCTACTGTCGTTCTTTAGCCTTTTGACGGTATTGAGGATATCAATGTCGTCGAAAGGTACTTTGTTTTATAAGTTTAAGATACTTCCTGTAGCTTTCGAAAGGGGTTAGGGGTTTCGAAGGCAATGGTTTCGAAATGGGTTTCGACGCCAACCTTCCACTATTTTACCCAGATGTTTTATGCTTTCGAAAAGGTGGTGCCGACGCCATCATGTTTCCCCAGTACTTTTGTATGGTAAAGGATGGCTTCGACAGAGATGCTTTCGCCTATATTCACTTTGACTCCAAAAAAAATTTAAGTATAAACCCAATGCATTTGAATGGGGAACTTTCAATGATTTCGGAAGGGTTACTTCCAATGGTGTCGAAAGAGTACTTTCAACTGGTTTCGAAGCTATACCTCTAAAGTTAAATATTAATGCTTTAATACAATTGAAAGGAAGGTTTTAAAGTATTATAAAGGCAGGAGCCTAATGTTTTGAAGATAGATTTTGATGCTTTCGAAGGAGATCATCCAATGAAGTCGAAAACAAGGTTTCGAAGGTATCGAAAGGTTTTTTAACCCAAACTCAAAAATTTTAAAGGAAAATCCATGGCTAAAATGAAAGGAGTTTTTTTCTAATGGTTTTGAGAAGAAGCATTTTTTGATAAAATAATAGGTTAAAGGTATTAACCATGTTTTATATTAAACCCACAAGAGTGGTATTGCTATGTTGTTATGTTTGCTTCTTCAAATATAAATATATGCACTCTATAATGGACCCAAAACTACAATTTGGGGATAAAGGGTAGAAGAACCAGCTAGGTTAATGCAATAGTGAATATAAATAGATTAAACTCCTAAATGAGTAGAATTGCATCTATGAGGTTAGGAAGACCTGAATATAGGATGCTAAGTTATAAAAGAAAGATATTGGCAGGGACCAATAGGTTCTTAGTAAGCCCATGAAAACTATGTATAGAAAAAGATATTGGTAGGGTCCAATAGGTTCATAGTTAGTCCATGAAAACTATGTATAAAGGAAGATGTCAGAAAGACAGGTTCATAGTAAACCCATGAAAACTATGATTTGATACTGGCAGGGGCCAATAGGTTTGTAGTTAACTCATGAAACTATATCCAGATTAAGATTTGACAGTTGTCAATAGGTTCTTAGTCAGCCCGTGAAAAACTAGGGTAAGAAAAAAGGATATTAGGGTCACCAATAGGTTCCTAGTTAACCCATGAAAACTAGGATAAGAGTAAAGATATTGGAGTTACTAATAGATTCTTAGTGATCCCGTGAAAACTATGTAATTGGACATGGAGTCCTTAAATATTTTACCGGTTATTAGTTAGCCTATGAAAACTAATAGGTCAATAGTAATCCTAAAAACTATAATTGAGACAGATAGTCGGAATAAATGGGGATGGGTAATCTAGAAATGATTCAGTTGTTTTACATATCATCATATTATACTGTTTTGAATTGTTTTAACAATTGTGGATGCAGGAGCACAGTACATGGTTTTATAAAAGTTTTGAGATACTAGTGAGGGAAAACCCGTTTCGCTAAGCGAGGTGGTCTCACTAGATATCCAAATGATTTGAGATGGTAGATTATAGTTCATACCAGGCTTTATGTCTGACTTGAAGTTTATGTTTTCACCTTAAATACCCGGATACTCAATCGATTTTGAACAGTTTGGGAGTTGAGGTTTTTCAGGTACCTCTAAAGACAATAAGCTTCCGATGACACGCAAGAGGCATTATAGCTATTTAGAGTTCTCTTTTCTTTTGATTCCATTATGTTATTTGTAATGGCAAATTTGATATTTTGCCTGTATATACTTCGATCATCCAAGGAAACATCGTCATATATTGCTTTTGGCGTATGTTGTAATAAATATATTTTCTCTGAACGTGATTTGCGAATATGGGATTAAGTAATAAATTGGAATTTTTTTTAAATGGAATGTGATTTTGTTTGAAGTGCTCTTCTCTTTTGTCGCTGGAAAATCATTTCGACGATGGTGGCCGCATCATCGACATTCATTTTCGAGTTTCGAAGTGAAGAGACCAATTCGTAGCTTTGCTACAATTTTAATTTAGGAAATTAAATTGATTTGAATTTCTAAAGCATGACTTAATTTATAATATATATTGGTATATGATTATAGACTTGATTTGATATATATAGTATATATACATATTTATCTCTAAATTGTTTAAAGTTATTCGAAAATTTAATTCTTAAATTCACTTAAAGGACGATTTCAATTATAAATAAAGCCAAAATTTTGAATCAATATTTAAACTTGATAATTGAATTACGAAAATTTTACTTGTATAATACTCAAATTGCATTTCAATATAACTTACCTAAATCATTCAGAAGTTGAATATGTAATTTAATAATTTACAATGTAAAATAATGTTAAATGATTTTATAAATAAAATTTGAGTGGTTATAATAAATGTTATACACTTAAATTTTGATTATAAAAATGTTAATAAAGATAAATAGAATAATGAGTTAATTGAATAATAAATGAGATAAATACAAATTTTGTTTTAAGGATTAATAAATTGAAATTAAATCAACTTAATGAATATCCTCGAATTTAAAATCAGTTATTGAATATTAATTAATTTAAATTGAAATTTATATGGTTTAAATTAATTATTTTATTTTGTTTTTCAATCTATTTTCTTTCTGGTTGTTTCTATTCTCCTATCTCGTTCCTTTTCGGGGACGAAAAGTTTTGAGTGGGGGAGAGTGCAACGACGCGTAAATTTTTAAAAGTTTTATTTATTTTAATAATATATTTAATTGAATTTTTGTGAAATCTTAAATAATAATATTTTTAAATAAAAATTTGATATTTGGAATACGTCTAATTAAACATAGCAAATGGTAAATTTTCGTTAGATAATATGGTGGTTTATTTTCTTGTGTAATTTTATTTAAATTTTAATCAGTTAAAATTTGATGATAATAAAATGTTTTTCAAACCTGAATATTTTTACACAATAAATTTGTAAATCATCTTCTGAGTGAGACGTCATATTTCGTTCTCCAAATTTGAACTGCTATTGCTCCATTTATCTTATTTTTGGCAAATTAGCAGCATTTCGGTACCGATTATCGACTTTTGATAGGATAACCATACCAATAATATTTGTATGCTGTTTTGATCGTCTCGTCGTGCCGATCACTGTGGTATATTCAATTTGTATTTTGAAGTCCGATATGCAGCAGAATCCGTGAAACAATTCTGTATCGATACCCGTTTGAACCCTTTGTTTCCTTTGTCTATTCATTTGCTCTTCATGTGAAAGCTGTCAGTCACTAGCAATTATTATTTCTTGAATTCAACAGTCGTCTTTTGCTTTTCCCTAGCTGCAATCTAGCTTAGTTCGTCCTTTCATTTTTCGTTTGTTAGTCTATTTGTTCGCAAGAAAATTAATATATATTTTACACAGTTTTATACAAATTTATATTTTTGTTTAGACCTGCCTATTCATTCTCCTTTCACTTTGGCCAAACACGCACCTTTCATGTCCACGCCCATAATCTTTGACCCGAGCCTTCTCCAACCTTCCCATTCGCCATTGACTTCGCCCATCCTCTACAAGCCAGCAACCCACGTTCATCGCAACAACTCTCCGCGTCTTCCTCCTCCAAAGTTGCCTCGGCCCCAACTCCACTTCACCGAGAACGAACCTTACCCGCCTGTGCACTACAGCTTCACGCCTCTTCCCATATCCACGTCGTTACTCTATCACCAGATCTTCCTCACCTCTCCTCCTCCTCTGTTGAATTTATAGGTGAGCATATATATATATATATATATATATATATATATATATTAGTTATGTAATATGTTGTTATATATATTCATATATTTTCGAAATAGGTTTTGTTTTGGTTCGCATCTTTTATATGTATTTGGTCTGTTCATTCGCGTAAGTATATAGTGCAGAGCTTGTTGTATATATTTACATGTTGTTGCATATTTTATATAATAATATTTGTATATAAGTGCATGGATATTTTTTTACTTTCAAATATGATCTGGAATATAAACGGCTAAGGTATATATATATATATATATATATATATATATATATATTAGATTTAAAGTGTTATATATATATTATTTTATAAAAGAATTTTTATATATATAAAGCCAGTTTATATTGATTCTTATATAT
Organism: Allium cepa; assembly: GCA_030765085.1. Classification (NCBI taxonomy): domain Eukaryota; kingdom Viridiplantae; phylum Streptophyta; class Magnoliopsida; order Asparagales; family Amaryllidaceae; genus Allium; species Allium cepa. Next base: position 452,703,064 of record CM060931.1, read on the forward strand.
AATATATATACGTAAGTATATAATGTTGTTTGTTTATATGTATAGTTGTTAAATAATATATATAGTTTTTTGGTGTGCTGCTTTCCTGTGCTCTTAGGTTTATATATATGTATATATATGGATTTATAAAAATTATGTACGTTAATATATATGTATGTATGTATGTATATATTATAACTGATGCTCATGTTGGGCATTTAATTTTAAGTAGAATATATATATATATAAAGTATAATTGTTTTTCTATAGGTAACTATTGTATATAAGTTTTAATAATGAAGTTTTGTTAACTGTATTGTATATGATTGAATAGGTGAAAAATATATACATACATATATATATATATATATATATATATATATATATATGTTATATAAGTTTATGCCCAGTTCATGTCTGTTAGGCTTTGATTTGAAGATATGTCCAATATATTCATGTGTATTTATGTTTATATTAATATAATCTTAACTGCTATATATAATTGTTCGCATATATATATATATATATATATATATATATATTCACATGGGTATTTTCTAGAGGTTGTATTTTGCGGTAATTCTATTTAAAAATGTATGCATTATTTTAAATGTAAGTTCCAAATTTTATATTGGTCTAAGAAATAATATAATATAATAGAATATATATTTCATCGTAGTCTATATCAAGCAGATTCTGATTTATTTCATTGACTCCTTATCTATCAGCTTGTCCGTCGAACTCGTGCCAACTCTCTTTGCTTTGGAATTCGTACTTGCATTTTGTAACTCAATTCCCGTGTCAAACGCTATAGCCTCGAAAGGTGAGCAATCACTCACGATTAACGATCTTATATCTATTAAATTAGATTTCAATTGAAACGACAATTGAAATATGCTGCTGTTAGTTATTTATATTGCTATATATATGCTATTATCTATATCTGTTCACCTGTTATATCTGTCACCATTATCTATTATTTATATTGATGATATATGCCTGTTATATTATTATCATACCTCTTATCACTCTGCAAGTTTCCTGTTAGTATAGAATTCCATATCGGTTGAAATGATACATACTCGAACGATCTTGTAGAATAAGAGAAAATTGTTATGGGTTGAAATGATAAACCCAAGCGATTTTCATTTGAATTGAATTTCGGATTACGGGTTGAAATGATATATACCCGTATATATTTAAATTACGGATTGAAATGATAAGTATCTGTATCACTTGACAATAGGATAAAAAAGTATATACAGACACCGTTGGTCTATATATAAATATTTTGAAAATGGTTTCTATTGCTTTGGAAAAGAAATTTATCGTAAACTAATATTGATTTTAAGATATTATATGTAAATGTATTTTTATAAAGTTTTAGAATTTGGATTTTTAAATTTATATATTTTGAAAATTGTATAGTTATAAGTTAATTTTGAAATTTTAAATTTCACTATTTTAGAATATATAAATAGATTTAATACATAAATAAATTTAATAAGATGTTTAAGTATTTATTTAAGGTTATATTTTAAAATAGACTTTAAAATTATTTTTAAGTTAAGATTGTATTGATAAATTCGAATTTATTTGAAATTGTATTTAATTAAGAATTATATTTAATTAAAATCAATTTGAAACTTATTAAATTTGAGATTTTTGAAAAGATATGATTTTATAACTTGATTTTGGTTTAAGGTGATTAAATGAATATTTCAAGTTTAAATAAATTGAAGGAATATTCAGTTATTTGAAATTTGAGGTTTTATTTAAATGATATTGGATTTTTTAAGTAAATATTTCAAATTAAATAATAATAAAGTTAAATTTTGATATATATGAAATTACCAAATTAGTTTTGAAATTTTTTGAATATTTAATCTTTGAAATATATTGAAATCGAAATTGTGTATTTTGTGGTTCAAATCGATATAATTTGAAATGATTTATTGGGAAACTGAATTGAATTGAAATTGAAGAATTGAGATTGAATTAAATTGGAATTTTGGAATTCGAGTTGATTGAATCGATTTGTGAAATTTGAGGAAATTATTTTATTATAAAAAGTATTTTTAAATCATATTTTTCATTATAAATTATTTTAATACAAACTATTTTAATATAAATCATTTTTAATATAAACTATTTCAAATTATAACTATTTTTATATAAACTATTTTATTCTATAATTTTTTATTATATATCAATATCTAAATTGTTTAAGTGGTGGAAGTTATGATTTCAAAGTTATGGTTTTTCAAAGTATTATGATTTCAAAGTGTTATGATTTCCAAAGTGTTATGATTTCAAGTGTTTTATAATTTCAGAAATGTTATAACTTTGAAAATACTATGATTTTAGAAATGTATATATATTTGAAGTGAAAAATGATATCGTGTTGATATGGTTTTAAAATGGATACAGGTTTTGAAGTATAAACTATTTTGAAATGACTGCGGTGTTATAATAACGATGGGTTGTTAAAGTGACCGGGATCAGATATTCTCATACTCTCTGCTAATACTGAAAACTACTTTAACAACCGTATACGCGGTCGAGATTCCAAAATGAATTAGGATGGTGGCGACGATCTAAAGGTCTAATTACGTGGACCTAACTCCCATGAGTTAGCATAAGGTGGCTAAAACAGGAGCGATTCAGGGCCAAGTGAGGTAGCACCTCCGATCGGACACATTCCTTCGATACTATATTCTGACTTTGTGATTGATTTGGTGGCCACACTTGATTTTTTGCTTTGGGAATGCGTTCCGAGGTTGACGGTAGTGGTTGTTATGCGTTACCACCAGCCCGGATGCGTAATTGGTATATCTACCCTAGCATTGCCTTGTGTTGTCATGTCACCTACCCTATCGAGACCACTACGAGTTTGTTTTGTGTCGTACCTATGGAGTACCTCTGGTAGCCTCCCGATCAAGAGGTATTATGGTACTGTATAGACTATTGGAACTATAAAATGTATTAAGGTGGAAAATGTAAAGCCTTAACGGTATTTTTAAATAGTATACTTTACTTTAGACATTATTATAATAGCGTATATTACTACACAGTATATAGTTTAACGGATCCTTAGAGGATGGTTATCCCAAACATCCTTTAAGTTACTTGTATTTCAGTTGATGTTTCACTTGAGTTGGATTTATTGATATAAGAATGTTAATCCAGACTCGAGTGTTTTGCTTTACACTCGGGTCAGACTGAGTGTACCGTATTTGAGACTCACCTTTGGAGATGGAGCTTTGCTTGGAGATCCATCTATCGATTCGGCTTTCTGTTATTCGGTTGATTCCAGTGATGTATTCAGATTAGGTATTTGACTATTGTATTGAGACATCTATGTATTCGAGACTTCTGTTATATCTTTCTTAACTCTGTTATATATATATATATATATATATACACACATGAACCACTATTCTTTCTTTCCGCTGCATTATTGTTATATTTCTCTGTCTCTGTGATTATGTGATTATTTTATTTACTATATATGTTGAGCTTTGCCAAATATAAATTAACAATCTGTTATTTTGAGCAAATCAAATCCGACATGTGTGGATGCGAATGGATGAAAATATCAGGATGTTACATGTAGGCTTAAGGCTACGATTACCTTTTTACATAAAAACCATCTTGGAATGCTAACACTACCCTCCAGACAGCAATGCAGTGCTAGCATTCATCCATACAAGTTCGTTCTACGTCTAAATGAAACTGAAGGCATTACCTCTACTATATCCATTTTGGAATCGCCCACAGGATTAGTAGAAAGTAACTTTTGCACTTAAAAAGCTCCATCTTCAATCATCTTCACGATGTCTTCACTTCGAAATTCTTGAGTTGGATCGAAGTGGTTTTTCGAATAATTTATAATTATTTGATCCCGGTCTCTTCGAAAAAGCATTGGATCGTTTCGGTAAACTCAACCCCAGATAATTTGGAAATAATCAAAATAATACATACAAGAAAGGATCACCCCCTAACCGTTTAAGTGGATGGATCACCCTATCATTTGTCCTGAGAGAACAAAACAGATTTATACACACAGTACAGGATCATCGCAGATGACCGTGCCATATAACTCATGTGTTTCTCCTAGATATTTCCAGAGTTATATTTTGGTCCATATTTGATAGTCGGTTATTTAAATATCAAATAAAAAATCATTTAACATTGATTTGATTCCATATGAGATCCATTAAGCCTTCATTAATTAATCTTTCACTAATTAAAAACACTTTTCAAAACTTGATTAAAAGATCTTTTTAAAACACTATTCCCAAAAAACTTTACATTTCTTTTATACTTGGAAAACATTTTTACTTATCTCAAAAACATAAATATTTACCAAAAGCATTTGGAAAATTCCCTCTTCTCAAATTCCATAGTAAATGGCCAAGAAATTCCCTTTTCAAACATCACTTACTATAAAATCCATTCACTTTATAAAACCCATTCACTTATCCCATATGAAAAAGTGGTTTATAAGTTCACTTCATATCTCAAACCTCCTTGCAAATTTTCAAATTATATTTTAACTTCTTTTTAAAATCTTCTAAAATGATTTATGGAATGTCTTTCTATTTTTAAAACTATTTATAAAATTCTTTTATAATCCCTTTATATAATTTCCTTTATAAAACATCATTTATAGAATATCATTTGTAAAATAATTCGGGTAACCCTTTTATTTAGAAAAAAAAAACCTTTTTATAAACAAGTTATTATTTATAATCGTCTTTATTAAATTTGATTAAGAATTTAATTTAATACAAAAACCAACTTATAGATTCAAAAGGAGGCTTATTAATCCAAATGGTACTAATTTCCGTTACCATTTTATCTCAATTCGAATTCCAATTCACTTAACAGTTATTTACATAGGTCAACATGTATGTAAGTACAACTCATATCCAAATCAGGGAGTAACATGTCAATATAAGCTAAATAGCATATACATGTCCAAACAAAATAATAGCAGGATGGTGATTTATCCTACCAAATAGATGTCCAAACAATTCAACCAATTTATAGCAGAACGAAGATTTATTCTGCAAATATATGTCTAAACAATCAAACAATCTATATTATAACTCATTCATAGTTATATGGTGTCTTAATGATATCGACACTTGAATCCCTTGAATTCAAAACTATCTTTGAAAAAGAAGTTCCTCTAAAACAATTTGATTCTTGGAAAAACTAAGGAAAACTTTAAAACTCTTTGTAAAATAATTAATTATAAGTTACTCTTATTAAACCATAATTAATCTTCATTAAATCTTAACATAATTTAATAAATAATCAAACCTTTGAATAAATGATTAAACAATAATTAATTATTAAATAAATAATTAGACACTAATTAATCCCTTATTAATTATTAAATAATCATTTAAACGTTAATTAATAATTTAATGTTAATTATCTCAATTAAATAATCTTTAATTAAGTCTTAAATAATAAATTAAACCTTTAATAAATAATTTACAAATTAAAAACTTAAATAATTTATAATTAAAAACAATTAAACACTTGATTCATAATTAGTTCATAATTAACCTTATAATTAATAATAAATCGTTTACTCAACTCATAATTAATTTCAAAATTAATCAACTTAATTAGTAATTAATTAAAATAAATCTTTACTTTGAAAGGTAATTTATTAATACTAATCTTTGATTAATTAAAGTCAATAAACCTTGTTTAATATTAACTAATCGTTAAAACTCAGTTAACTAAAAATAATCATTAAATTATTAATTAACTCTTTTAAGCCTCATTATTAAGTTTGTAAAACATTTACAAACACTTTTAAGTTTTAAAAAACACGTTTTTCAAAAATCGAATTTTTAAGCAAAGCTGCATCCATAGCGACTATCAGTATAGTTACCCGTAATTCAAAATTTGTTACATCTCAAATAAATCCTAAAACACATATTTTTAAATCTATTTTACTTTATGAACTAAGTATAAAGTTTTGAAATAAAAACAAAAGGTTAGAAAACTCTTAGAAAACCTTTTCTTTTAAAACAAGTAAGAAATTAATTTGAAACTCAAAGGATCGCTGTATCAAACACAACACATTTCAAGTGCTAACCTTGCTCGCTAACTTTTGCATTTACTAACTTTACTTACTAAATTTCCATATCACTTCCAATCACAAGACAAAGACCACATTTTATAACCAAAACGTCACTTTAATCATCTATTCAAAGTTCTAATGCTAAACCACAAATTAGCACATGCATATACATCCAAACTGTATCATAATCCAAACAAAAAAAATCATGTATACAAACATATAACAACCATATATATAAAAGTAAATTCTTTCCCAAAAAAAAGATAAGAAATTTACTCATCGAAAAGCCTTGAAAACTTGAAATACTTTAGAAATTTTAAATCTTGGAAAACCACAAAAATCATCTCAAAAATGGGTTAACTTCACCTTAATTTTTAAACATGTTAGTCTCGTATTTTTAAAGCGTTTCCATATAATAGTTTTAGAAAATTCTTTTCTCTACACTTTAAAAAAAGGAATCACTCAATTTCAATGGATTTTGAGGGAGATATGGTCAATAGAAAAAGAGGTGTTTTCGGATTGGAAAATGTTTAGTCCAAAAACATGTCTGAATGAAATGCATTTTTGACATAGCTACACTCAAAACATAAAAATGTAATACAAGTAAAAGTTTTAGCCATAGAAATTTCGTATGGTTTAAAAAAAAGAAAGTCTCAATTTGGTTCAGAGATGAGGAAAATATGATATAAGAAAGAGGAAAATGGAGAATTTTTGAAACAAAGTTTGAAACGAATTTAAAAGGAAAAACTTAAAATTCTAAAACTTTGGAAACTAAAAGAGAAGCCACGGAATTTTTCATAAAGCTTAAAGAGGTTTTAGATAAAGAAAATAAAGTGATCAAATGAGAGAGAAAAATATGAAAATTGATTTTTATATAACATGAAATTACTAAATTACCTAATTAGCCCTAAGGTACTTAACCTCCACAAACTAAATGCCACATCATCACCTTTGTCTCCCCTCCACATCATATCACAAACCACAATTTTGTCCACACCACCCCCCACATGCTAGCATGAACTAAATGCTTTGGTACTTCATGTTTTCTTATGTTTCTTTTACTTTTCTCAAATTTTTTTTTACTTTAACTTTACCTAGAAAGTCATATCAATTACATACTTTAGTATATATATTACTACCATATAATTTACTTTATCATACTTAAGTTGTTAAAATATGCATGAACATTAGTTAGCTAATATGCTCACAACCTTTTCAACAACTTTTAGCCGATGAAAAGCTGAAAATACGAAAAATGATTTTCGTTCACATTTTCAATTTTTCTTCGAACTAAGTATTTTTATAAATAAATTTTAAAAACAATTTCACCATCATTATTAATCATTAAAAACATTTTTATTTTCATTATAAAATCTATTATTTGAATAATTAAAATTGATTAAATATTCCCAAAACAAAGCGGTGAAAATCTTGGTCGTTACAATCAGGACCTTCCCTAATTTGTTTCTTGTATTTGGTCATTGTTTAAGCATAGGTTTAGTTTAATCGGTTAAATATGTTTTATTTCTTCCGTTGGGAGATCTGAAAGTGTAATTTTTTATAAATCTATGTTTATCTCTGTACCATACAAACTATCTCAACCCAACGGTCTGTCCTTCTTGGCACGACACGAGTTTCAACTTTGCTTTTAGGAATTAGAATAGCGTGTCCAAAATGGGGAATTGTTAGAATATTACTTACATCATATAAAAATTTCAGGATTTAACAATTACTTCCACCACTTATTTTAAATTATTTTAAAGTACCATTTTTAACCATTAAAATTCACAAAATATTATTTTCACGTAGAAGAAATCTAAAATTAAATGCACACCTCTAAAATATGTTCATACACAACACATAAAAATTTCTTAAGGTTTGGATGTCATTAACATATGATGTTAACCTAAACCCTCATTATTTCATCCGTATTACCGCATATAAATTCTCATATAGCTTAGCAGAATGAATTATTAAAAACCCATAAGTTGAATCATCATTATAAGCATTTTTGTTTATTAAAATATTTTATATTAGAGTAAAAATGCATCAAAATTATGAAAAAGCTATGTTGTGATAGATGTGGTTGATTTATTTTTCTTCTTTCTTTTACTTCTCTCAAAGTTACCATTACAAATTCCTTTTATTTTATTTTAGTTATGAATGATAAATGAAAGAGAGAATGACTTTTACGACATATTTATCCTATAGGTTTGGACGTTGGCCCATTAACCCAACTTTAATATCTAGATTGTCTTTTCCTGTTCTAATTTCCTTAGACTAAAATATAGAAAATCTATATTCTTCCCAATGAATATAAATTTATGCTTCTCAGTTACTTGGATATTAATTAAATTAACTTTTATTAAGTTTAAAAATGAACTTAGTTAACTAGTTATACATTAATTTTGATACTGAAATTTTGACTTAGATATGAGATTTTAAAATAAAATCTTTTTCATGAAAATTTTAAATCTTTTCCATTAATATTTACCTCTAACCATGTGCTCTTATTTACATAAATAATTTAATATTTCACTTTTTTTATTATGTCCAAGATTAAAATATGAAACTAAAAATATTCTTAAATATTTCAATGAGTGTACATCTGGAAATGTGGTCATAACTGATTGAACCTATTAGGAATATCAAAATTATATTGAGAATATTGATTAAGGATATTGTATTATATTATTGAGTAATTATTAGCATTTTTTATAATTGTGCAAATTGTATAGTTTTCTATTTCTGATTACTGCATATCCCACATCACCTCACAATTTACCATTAGCATTCATATCATATCGATTCATATTTTTCATTGGATAAATTGACACATATCTAGAGAAGTGGTAATATCTAGAGAAATGGTAATATATAAGGACCTGGGGTTTTGTGGCAATTATACTTATGTGATTAAAAGAGATTGATTTTAACATAATCAATTTTGAAATACTTCTACATACATAAGTAAACAAAATCATAGTGGAAAATATGGTTGAAAAATATATTATTGCTAATTAAAGTTTAAGCATGGTAGAAATTGTTAGCGGTTAATGAACAAACATATGTGATTAGTGTGTAACACTAATGTGTTCATTTGTTTAAGATGAATATAGAAGTAGTTAGGAATGTGGGTGTAACATTTTGGTGAAGATAAGAGATAACACCTTGGTGATTGTAAGTGATGAAGAGGAGGGAACAAGTGGACAAGAGAACAAGAGGCAAGGGGATAATGACTCTTTTAACATTAGTATCTTTTACCATTCTACACACACACACACACACACACACACACACACATACGCATGCCTCTTCTTAAAACCAAAAATAAAATAAAGCACAAACTTTCATAATTAACCCAAACCCATGTACAGCACATATACTGCATTATCAAAGAAGAAGAGAGTATTTTTTAAGGAGAAAACAAGATAGAAAATGGAGAGAAAAGGCATAGACGTGAGTATTTAAGAGAGGTGGTTTGAGAAGGAATGAGTTATCTTAAGGAGATAGTTTTGGTTACACATGATTTTACTCACTTAACCTATAAATCCCCACCTCTATACCTATATTACCAAAAAGACTTATTAGGTAATCATGTTTGGTAATATGGAGAATGAGACTTATTAAGAGCAACGACACATGAATATTACCTTTGGTTAATAATGGTACGTATCTCACCGTATAATATATCAACAATATACATACCTGATAGTAGTACAAATCAATAAACACGTGGGCTTACTAGGACAGAACACTCTACAACATATACAAACAAAAACAGAGTCACGGATCATAGTAGAAAAATATAATATATAACAAACGGATACCAAGTGTAATGGTGTATGTCTCACTACGAAAATATTTTATATACATCATACATATATATATATATCTATGTATGTATGTACGTATATGTATGTATGTATATGTTTGTGTGTGTCTATCGAGTTAAGCTCAAAATACAAAACGCATAGCCATCTCATCAAAAACAAATACATGGAGACATCCAAAGGAAAATATACATAGGCATTGTCTCAACAAACGATATAATAAATATATATATTGTCTCGCCTATAGCTTAATCGTCCAAAATAGCTATTGTCCTCATACCTGAAGAGTCTTGGACCGATTCGAGTGTGATATAAATAATAAACGGGTCAGATTATATCTAAACTCCAATGTGAGTACCTATGTAGTTAAAGCATTTAGTGTAACTATAGTGATGGAGGGGTAAAAAGTTAAAGCGGGGATACAGCGGGGATATAGCGGAAAATAACGAAGGTGCAAAAATCTTATAAAATCAAATATTTAAAGTTAACTTGTTCTCATTATCACATCATTTGCGAAGGAAAAAGAAATATTGTTTAATCTTACATAACAAAACTGAAGAATATAACGATTTATGTAGACTAGGTTTGGTGACTACCATATATTCCTAACTTATATTAAGCACTTATGCCTAAATATTAGGTCTTTACCCTAGCTTTATTGATTTGGTTTAATTAAGAACTAGTCAAATCAACCTTTTTATATTAATGTTGCTAAAGTAGGTACTAAAAAGCCTTGATTTAGAGGGCTCAGTGGAAAATAGTAGGGCTTAAAGCAGATCTACTGTTTAATAGCGCCAAATTGAATTGTGTAGTCGTCAAAAAGTGCTATATGCTATAGCGGAGATTTTACGGGACTTTAGTCGAGCTTTAACTGCATAGGTGAGTACTTAATACTAAGAATGGTAAATGAAGAACATAGCATAAACACAACACAACGTAATACCAATGCAACATCATAATAATATACCATGCCACTCATCTCAATAATCACATATGCAATAAATAAAATAAAATAAGAATCATGACATCTATAACTTTGGTGATAACAAACTAATCGAAATCATATAATACTATGGATAAGCACGCTGCATGTCCATAAAAATCACCAATAAAGGAATGAATCATAAATCATACCAAATACAAAAGTCGATAATCAAAATATCGATTTTGGCGTACAGTCCTAACGAAAGTGAAGGCTTCTAATTATCAAGCCTCAAAAGATGAACCTGGGAGAAATGCGGATTATGGATCTTAAGGCTAAGATTAACACTAAAGGGGGGTGAATAGTGTTAACAAAGAATTACTAAATCTTTTTAACTTATGTTAATTTAGACACAAAAGTTATGTAATATACAGACACAGATATGATCACAGAAACAATCACAGATGTAGAAATAAAATAAAAGCAGTAAAGGAAAGAACGCACCATATTTTGTACTGGTTCGGAGTTACCCTACATCCAGTCCCGCAACACAAGTACGGATTTCCTTTCAAAAGCGATTGTACAATTACACCCTTGGTTTCAAGGCAACGAGGTACACCCTCCAGAATTTCGATCCTCTGGGTAGAGATACTTGATTTCCGGGCCACAAGTTTACCCAATTGATTTACCAAGGCTACAATCACACCTTTCCCTTTTGATTGATTTCCAAGGCTACAATCATACCTTTTCTCGCTTAATAGATTACAAAGAAGTCTATAACTCTGAATAGCACTGAGAATCTTGTAGAGATAGTGAAAGAGTATCAAACTAGAAGTAATCAAGTATGATTCAATGTTAATTTCGGCAGAGTAATGATAAGAATATGTATTAAGAAATGAGGAAGAAAAAGAGGAGTGAAAACCAGAAAAAAGTGATTTAAAATTCGTTGAAACTGACCCCTACTTATAGAAGAACAACAGCCATGACCATTCATGAAGAGTTATGGCGAATAGACACTTCTTTTGAAATTTGAATTTTTTAATCAAACTGTCACCATGTCGACATGGTCATGCTAGGCATGTCGACATCCCAAAGGATTTTTTGGTGTTTTTGATTTTCTTTGAAAATAACCTTTATCTTATATAAAAACTATTTCAAACTTTATAAATATACTTGACTATAGTTAAAATTCATAACTAAATATAAAGAATAATATATATGGATTTTAACTATAATTTTATATTTAAATCTAAGTATAAATATTTAAAAATTAAATCTATTATTTAAAAAATAGTTTAAAATCACGAGTAATTTGACTTTGAAAATAAAGATGTTTTTTAGGCTAAAATTATTTAAAATCAGGATCGAGGGTTTTAAATCTTTTAAAAGGAAAGTTTTGAAAACATTTTGAAAACAGGATATAATTTTGAAAAATCATTTTGAATAAAAGTTAGCGGATACAAAACAATGTTCCACTAGATTTTTCATAGGTTCCATCCTACTTAGGGTTCCATCCCTTTAACGGGCTCGAAGTGGATTCCATTCCACGAATAAATTGGATTTTAAGATGCCAGTGCTTTTCTACGAGTTTTAACAAAAATTCCTAATAATAATAAAAAATACTTATCCTTGAAATCTTGAACTCTTGATAGTCTCGATACTCATGAGTCTTCTATCTTGATATTTTATCTTGATATCTTGAATCTCTATACTGTACAGTCTTCATTCTTAGCTACATGCATGGTTAAATCCTGCATATACATATATATATATATATATATATATATATATATATCTAAACTTATAATGTTAGTATTTATATTTTATAATTTATTCTAAGGTTGTTGTCATCAAAACCATCATCTCACGGACTAACAATCTCCCCCTTTTTGATGATGACAACCTTTGTTTATCAAATATTATTTCTATTCTAATAACTCCCCCTTTGTCATCAACAAAAGCTTACTCCCCCTCATTCTTGGACTTCAGTGCCTGCATTGATAAACTATACAACGGAATATATAGAATAGGAAATAATTGTACTTCTAAGCATGATATCTAATTTAAAGATTATATACATTTCAATGTGTGTGTGTGTCTATATATATATATATATATATATATATATATATATATATATATATATATATATGTTTTACACACTAATCTTCAAATCAATAAGAAATCAATCCACACAAAATATCAATTCAAAACAAATCAATTCAAACAAGTAAAAAAAAGTAAATAAAAAATCAAACGTTACGTGGAAATTCCACCCATCCTTCTTCTCCAAAGATTGGGCCTGCCTTAATAACATCCCAATTATCATTTTCATTGGTGAGAGAGACAGGAGGATGTGCTTCATTATCATCCTTGTGCAGAGAGGAAATCATCCATCGTATCGCATCGAAGTGCCTTTCTTGTTCCTTTATCATCTGCATTTGACTTAATTCTAAATGACGCCGGTTTCGTAGAATAAATGAGAGAATATTCTTGAACGAATTAAGAGTTTCTTCAAGATTTTTAGATAAATTGTGAATAGGATTAGCCATAGTTGAATTTGTGAAAGAAATGGAGGATATAGATGATAAGAAATAAATTTCAGTGAAGAATTCTGGAAGAAACAGGTGTATATATAGGTGTAGAAATTCTTTTGAATTGAATAGACATGTGGTAGTTATTCAAATTTCAAATTCAAAATCAATTGTCATTTCTGACCAATACATGTCGACATGGTCACATAGGGGATGTCAACATGGGTTAGTGAAATGTTACGACTAATTTGATTTTGTGAATAATTGTGTATATATATAATCTATATAATATACTAACATTTATTCTAGAGATAAGATAAGGTAGATAACAGAAAGGAAATTTCATTTCATTGCATACTACGATAATACAATGATTAAGCACACAACAAACTACATGAACATTCGAAATAAAGCAAACTAAAACAAATACAACAAGATACGAAAAGATAAAACTAGTTAGATGATGAAGATAGTCCAGGTTTCTTGCTGACCTTTGAAAAGAACTTGTTCATCTTCGAAGAAATGTTACCCACCTTTTTACTAACGGATCGTTTTAGAATCCGTTGTTCTCCACAATTATCTTTTGGTTTTTGAGAAGGGTTTTGTTGGATGGATTGGAAGGATATTCAGTGCTTTCCAAAGACGTTTCACCTTCTTCTTCTTCAATTTCTAATTTATCCCCTTCTTCTTCTTCAACTTCCTCTTCTTCCATTTCCTCATGATCCAAACGCTCTTCCTTTTCGGTCAGTGTCCCATAAGGTTGAAAAACAAATGGAATTTTCATAAGTGAAATGTTGGAATGATTGAAAACTTTTCTAGAAACAAATTCTTCGCCTTTGAAATCCACTCCAAAATAATTAAAAATCCAAGTGAGATAAATTCCATGGTATAAAGTATTCTCACCCATTTTAATATTTCTAGGACGAAGTTCATCCAAAATAACTTACGCCCAATTTATGTCATAGTTTCCAAAAATAGCAAAAAGAGCATTGCAAACTTTTGAAGTAGGATTGTTAAAATTTCCCGATCTTGGGATCAAAGTATGTTGCAAAAGAAGATTAACAATTCTTGCTTTTGGTCGAAAATTTCTATTTTCAAAATCATCATCTCTTTCGAAAATGTGATGAAATGTCTCACGATCATGTTCATCGATTTTAAAGTTAGAAAGATCCATTCCTGAACTCTTGCAATTGAGAATGGTACCCAGAAGATCACAATTCAAAATAATTTGAGTGCCTTTGACACTACTCCAAATATCATCTTCGTTTCCAACATAAATCCGTGATTTAAATTCGCATAGAAAATTTTGACAAGATTAGGATAGCAAACAAAATCATTTTGAGAAGCATCAATAAGACTAAGAACACCATTGTTTGCAAAAAGGGAATCAATTTCATAAGAAGGAAAATCTTGAAAAATAGCAAATTTTCCGGGATGGACTTTGGCATAGTTAGCATAATTGATGTATGCTTTAATTGCCTTCGGATCATTGAATAATTGCTCTTTGATTTTTCTGGAAATTCTCATGGTTGAGGGTTGCTTGAAGAAGCCATTAGAGTAGAGAGGAGAGAGCTTGAAGTTATGAAGAGAGAGTTTGAATTTTAAAATGAAAGTGAAAAGATATGATAAAAGATAGTGAATAAATAGATTCTTAAAGGACATATTCTCTGGTCAAAAGGTATCTTTTCAAAGAATTGAATGAAGTGAAAAGGTGGAGGGAAATTCAAACATTTGAATTCAAATTTTGAAATTCAAATTCAGGTAGCCATGTCGACATCATGGTAGGGACCATGTCGATAAGTGCTTTTGAGTTTTCATGAATTGATTTTTCCTAAAATCTCTAATATAAATATTATTATTATTAATGTCTATTATATATTTCTGAAATATTATTATACTTATAATATATTTTAGAAAGTATTAAAAATAAAAAAAATAAAAAAATAGAAAATAAATTTTAAAATTCAAACAACACGCCAATTCAAAATCAATCAATCAAACAATGAAGCAACTAATCTTAAGCAAGCAATTTCAACTAATTGTATTGTAAACATTTACTTTTCTGAGTCTGTTTCTCTGAATTCGTCGGAGTCGTGAACAGCTGTGTAACACAAATTCGAATTATCTGTCTTTTGATCATCATCACTTAAGGACGAGTCTGAGTCATCTAGAGTAGCAGTAAATGCACGCTTCCGTTTCTTTGCTGGTTCATTGTTCATAGGAGGATTCAGCCTTTCTGCATACGGACAATCTCTTTTGAAGTAGCCTGGTTTATCACAGTTGTAACACTTGTCATTATTTGGCACTATATTCCGATTTCCATAATTCTTATAGTTGTTTCTCTTGAGATTATTCATCTTTCTGTATTTCAGGAATCTCCTAAAATTTCCAGTCATAAAGGCTATCTCTTTATCATTATCGCTGTTTGAGTCTGATCCATCGGTCAATGCATTGAATGCCATTGATTTCTTTTCAGATGCTTTACTTTCTCTTCTCCCGATCATTTGAACTTCATACGACATTAGATTTCCAATTAATTTTTCTATCTTCAAAATACCGATGTCATTTGCCTCTTCGATCGCAAGTGTCTTTTGATCCCATTTTGGAGTTAGAGAGTTTAAAAATTTTCTGACATGATCTTCTTCAAAAAATTCCTTTCCCAAAGATATTAGAGAATGCACAATATCCTAAAATCTACTATACATATCTGAAATAGACTCATTAGCATTCATTTTAAATAATTGAAACTGATTTATGAGCATGGAAATTTTGGTATGTTTAACTTTGCTTGTTCCTTCGTGAGTAACTTGCAAAGTTTTCCAGATTTCATATACAGACTTGCAAACTGACACTCTATTGAATTCATTTCTATCTAGTGAACAAAATAGAATATTCATTGCCTTAGAATTATTTTGTGCAACTGTCTTTTGCTCAGCAGTCCACCGTGCAAAATCAATTATGGGTTCAGAATATTCAGTTTGTGTGATATTCCAAGTGTCTAATCCTATAGATTGTAAATATATTTTCATCCTACATGCCCAATATGCATAGTTACTGCCATTAAAAAGTGGTGTTTTGACAGTAGACTGACCCTCTACAAATGAACTAGTGACAGGGATACTAGTGCTAATAACAGTACCAGTGTTGGTAGCCATTTTGAAAACTTTTCACAAATCAGATTATGAAACTTTGAAAACCTTGCTTTGATACCAATTGTGAGAAATGCAGATTACGGATCTTAAGGCTAGGATCAACACTAGAGGGGGGTGAATAGTGTTAACAAAGAATTACTAAATCTTTTTAACTTATGTTAATTTAGACACAAAAGTATGTAATATACAAACACAGATATGATCATAAAAACAATCACAGATGCAGAAATAAAATAAAAGCAGTAAAGGAAAGAACACACTGAATTTTATACTGGTTCGGAGTTACCCTACATCCAGTCCCGCAACACAAGTACATATTTCCTTTCAAAAGCAATTGTACAATTACACCCTCGGTTTCAAGGCTACGAGGTACACCCTCTAGAATTTCGATCCTCAGGGTAGAGATACTTGATTTCCGGGCCGCAAGTTTACCCAATTGATTTACCAAGGCTACAATCACACATTTTCCCTTTTGATTGATTTCCAAGGCTACAATCGCACCTTTTCTCGCTTAATAGATTACAAAGAAGTCTATAACTCTGAATAGCATTGAGAATCTTCTAGAGATAGTGATAGAGAATCTAACTAGAAGTAATCGAGTATGATTCAATGTTGATTTCGGCAGGTAATGATAAGAATATGTATTAAGAAATGAGGAAGAAGAAGAAGAGGGGTGAAAACCAGAAAAAAGCGATTCAAAATTCGTTGAAACTGACCCATATTTATAGAAGAACAACAGCCATGACTATTCATTGAGAGTTACTTTGAAATTTGAATTTTTGAATCAAACTATCACCATGTCGACATGGTCATGCTACGCATGTCGACATCCCAAAGGATTTTTTGGTGTTTTTGATTTTCTTTGAAAATAACCTTTATCTTATATAAAAACTATTTTAAACTTTATAAATATACTTGACTATAGTTAAAATTCATAAGTAAATATAAAGAATAATATATATATATTTTAACTATAATTTTATATTTGAATCTAAGTATAAATATTTAAAAGTTAAATGTATTATTTAAAAAATAGTTTAAAATCAGGAGTAATTTGACTTTGAAAATAAATATGTTCCACTAGATTTTTCGTAGGTTCCATCCTACTTAGGGTTCCATCCCTTTAACGGGCTCGAAGTGGATTCCATTTCACGAATAAATTGGATTTTAAGATGCCAGTGCTTTTCTACGAGTTTTAACAAAAATTTCTAATAATAATAACAAATACTTATCCTTGAAATCTTGAACTCTTGATAGTCTCGATACTCATGAGTCTTCTATCTTGATATTTTATCTTGATATCTTGAATCTCTATACTGTACAGTCTTCATTCTTAGTACATGCATGGTTAAATCCTGCATATACATATATATATCTAAACTTATAATGTTAGTATTTATATTTTATAATCTATTCTAAGGTTTTTGTCATCAAAATCATCGTCTCACGGACTAACAGAACCAACAGATGCAGAAGCCTAATCAAAGCATCAAATCTCATCTTCTACCCTAATGGAAGTAATAACTTCCGAATGTTAAGCTTTAAAAGATAAGTCAAGAAATGTGGAATCCATACAGAATATAATCCATACAAAATTCAGAAATCCATGTCCATGCGTTCAGTCCTAGTAGAAGTAAAGACTTCTGAACGTTAGTCCTAGAAGATAACAGACAATACAAATCCAACCAAATCACAATTCTTACAAAATATTGAAAGCAATATCCCAATAATTATCTTGACCTATAGTCCTGATAGAAGTAATAACTTATGACCGTTAGGCCTCTAGAGATATCCATAAATAAAAACTGAAATCAATATAAAAATCAATCAAATACCCGATGTACAAAATCATATATCTCGACCCCCAGTTCTTAGAGAGGCAAAACTCTTTACTGAATGGTCTTAGGACATAGAAACAACAAAACATAACAGAAGGAGATCTCTTGGCCATAGGCTCTTATGAGAGAGTGCCAAACAAGCCCGCAGCAAGTCTCTTGATATCATAGATAGACAAGGCACATCTATCTCTGGTTAGGCTATCTTGAATGAGACTAACACATAGCTAGTATCTAATGTCATATGAACATAGTCTCTAATGAGGTGATAATATCATATGTTTTATATATTATGGATCTGCCTAAGTCATCTAGATGGGAGACTGACATACCATAACATAGCTCCAGGAAACGCTAATGACCACAGCCCGTTTCCTACCATCCTTAATTACTCCCAAAATGGTAGCACTCATATCCATCACATGTCATATACATGCTGCAAGACTACGCTATGCATTGGTCATCACTCCAACTTGTCCTTGGTAATGGACTGTTGGTCCTTAAGTGACATTGGGGCAATGACTCTAATGAGAAAAATAACACTCAACCTATAAACTCAATAAGGTGAGATCATGGATCCGGAGAGTGGCCCCATAATCAGGGCAGTTAGGATGGATAACTAGCCAATATGGTAGGTCTAACTCATGTGCACTCCATAGTGGCGTGAACCCAATGACGTAAATATCCAAGAAATACCATTAACTATGTAAGTCTCGATGAGAGTAATAACTCATACTCTCAACGCTAACAGTCCTGATGAGAGTGACAACAGCTGCTCTTGACTCGATAAGTCCTACTGAGAGTAATAGCCGATACTCTCGACTTGATGAGTCCTAACGAGAGCCACGTCAAATACCTCTACACTAGAAGTCCCAATGAGAGTGAGTGATCACGACTATACGGGTCCTGATGAGATCTTCTCAATACAACAAATCCTCGACTATAAGCCCTGAGAGTAGATAACGATGCTCGACCAGTTAGTCCTTTAAGGGTATAATGAAATACTCTCAATGAGATGGGTCCTAGTGAGAGTAATAACTAGTAATCTTGACTCCATACGTCCTAAAGAGAGCGTCACGAAATAAAAATTCCTCGACTAACAGCCCTTAGAGTAAATAATAATAATATACTCGAAAAGTTAGTCCTAAGAGGATAAATCTATAAATTCCAACAATATCTCCAGCTTGTAGCCCTTGGAGAGTAATATAACTCTCGACCACTAAGCTCTAAGGAGTAACCTCTAGATGATATAATGAATTCCTAACCCATCTTTAGAATATAAGCGTCATTTGCTGACCAATAATGATCGAACAAGTATTACTTGAGCATCCCATAACACTCGGTTTACTTAGACGTTTACTAGAAGCTAGTAAACTACACTCATAACATCAACAAGTAATACGAGTCAATAGAATAACCAAAAAATATTACCGAGCACCTCATACCACTCAGTACTACTAATCTTTTTATCCAACAACCTCATTATATAGTATTGGATTACAAAAATATCAAATATTCTAATTTCGAACCAATAAATATATCAAAAAGGGAATAAATGTTAAAACTCCTAAAAATAGATTTATATACTAAAAATCTCCCTTCAAAATTTCCTTTTAATCCCTTTTATTAAATATTCAATTTACATAGGAATTTCCCTTTCGGAAATGTTAATAAAAACCTCTCATTTATACTTATAAAAATTCCACACATTCAATTACTCTTAAAAATCTATATTTTATTTTTAAACAACTTTTATTTTTAAAATAATTTCCAATAAATCATTTTATTTCTCAACACTTTTATTTATTTATAAGTGTGCTTCAAGTAAATTTTAAAACACCATAAATAATTTTTTGAAAGCTTTCAAAAATCCTTTAAAACTAGAAAATCAATCATATGTCTAAAATATAAATCATGGAGCAAAATTCTCCAAAATCATTAATAAATCATCATTAAAAAAATTATCGTTTGGCCCGAATCAAAGTGCATCAAATTTTGACCATCCATATAATGTATGCACATATAAAATAAACTACACATCAAAATGCAATCAAACAACATTTTCTTTGTATTTTGGACAATCCAACATACAAAAAAACTCACAATCTAATCCAAAATCGTATCCAATATCACACAATCAATTCAATATTCCGAACAAATATTTTATCAAACAATTCAATCAATATTCCTAATCAATTCAACTATGCAGTGCATTCTAATCGGGATATATGTGTATACATAGTAGGCAAAGGGAAATAAATATAGACGAGAGTATAAAACTCACCGAAACGATGCGTGTTTAACTAAATTGGCGACTACATTGTTGTCCTTCGCCTATGCCACTTCCTTCATTAGTGCCAGCATGCCCATCACGCTAACAAACCCACATGCAAAGTCCCCACAACCACCATGTGACGCCCCAAAAAATTAATAAGAAATTAATTAATTAATAATAAGGCTAAAAGTGAAAATTTTGTAAATTTCAGAATTTGACCATGAAAGTAACATCATGCATTCGTGGAGATTTTTCGATCGACTTTTATATATAAACTTTTGTAATTAGAGCTCAAATAGAGAAGTTACTGACGTTTGAAGTTTTCGAATTTAAGTTAATTTGAAGTGAATTTAAAAATAAAATTTTAAGTAATGTTAATGTTTGAAATTTAAAATGCTTATAAATATTTTAACGTTGATGAGAATCTTAGGTTTTAACCATGAGTTAAAATAAATGTTAACGTTAAAAATTAATAGGGAAAGAAGTCATTAAAAAACAAAAACATTTATTTCGTTCCAAAAATGCTAGGACCGGTTAGCCACCTAGGGAGGAGCGGTCAACCAATGAGGAAGTAGAGGCTATGGTTTTATGAGGCACGGACAGCCTGGATTTTATTATTTAAAACTAACTTAATTTCAATGGTCTGAACGCCTTCTAACCACTATAAGTAAGAGATTGGCACCCTTACTTTGATTCACAAAGTATTTGGAAATGTTAGCGAAGCTCCATCAGTCATCTTCCTTGATTATATTAAGAATTCTAATTCAAGCGAAAAGTGTAGTAGGTCGATAAATATATGTTTGTTCTTCTACATTATTCTTCTCTAACCCTTAATTCCGAATCTAACTTATAAACCATCCAATTGTTATGTATTTCAAAAAGAAGAAGTCTGAAGGAGGGATTAGAAGCGGGCATGAAGCAAATCCAAAAGAAGGCAAGCAAATTTATTTATGAGCGGAAATCTTTTTTTTTTCACATTTTAGTACTTGTATATTACAACTTTGGATTTGTATTTTTCCTTGGGGAGTTTTGTTCATGAAAATTCTAAAACTAAAACCCTAAAATTCCCTCAAATGAAATGTTAATTCTTATATTTATTTTCAATTTTTTTATATTAAAATAGTAGAATTTGTTTTGTTATTGCAATTTGAATATTTTATATTCTTTCCACTTCCAACTTTTGTTTATTGACGTATAAAAGCGATATGGGAAAAAAGTTGGGAAATGATTGTAATGTATGAATTATCTTATTCATAGTTTGCATTTCCTATTTCCATAGTTTAAATATGAAATCCCTTTTTCAATTCAAGTTCATGTATGTAAAAATTGAATAGAATATAGAGGGTTTAAATTGTAAGTTTTATTCCTAGAAATTAGGATGCTGATTTTACTATATTAATATAAAATAAGTTAAATAGAATGCAGAGGGTTTAAATTTTAACGTATAAATATATTATTAGCATATAATTAATAACATACTAATTACATAGAATAAATAGGTTAGCAATTAGCATTAAAATCCATAAGAAGTGAGTTAATGATAATTATGGAAATTAACCCATAATTGGAGGAGTAACAAGGAGTCTTCCTTATATGGCCTTAATGTGAAATACGGTGAGGTATATATAGTATTATGTTAGGGGAGCAGAACTATGGCAAATTATAGGGTTGTGAGGTTACTCATAAGCACATATAAATCTACCCAGCTAATCTGGCTACTAAGAGTGTGCCTTTGAGACTAATGTGAGACATGCCTACAACAAGTACCCTCGGTGGATGTGTAGTTATTCCCAATTCTATAGGGTAAGTTTTCCTAGTTAATCTGACTACCAGTGCCTACGAATAGTCAGACTAATATGAGACGTCATAATTTGGGTTATTAGTCATAATGCGTAGGACCTGCTTCTGGGTCGAGGGTATTAAGTTGTTATTGTAGGGTCCTCCTCCTTCCTACTTAAGAAGTATTAAATGGTCGAGATTATCAATTAGGTGTGGTAGTAGGGAATCTCGGAAGGGGTCTGCTTTAGGGTCGGGTATTAAGCGGCTATTGTAGCATCCGCCCCTTCCATAAAGAAGTGGCTTAATGAGATTCAAGCGATGTTAGTTAAGGAGTATAAATGAGGGGTCCCCCTTGGGTTAGGTATTAAATGATGGGGATCTGCCTATGTTATAGGTATTAAATGGTCGCAGTCTAGCTAATTCCCGTTAAAGAGGTTATAAGTGGCTCAGGTATTATTTTCTCACACGGTTAGGACATGATTGATGGTAGTTGCATGGGATTGGAAAGGGCCTTTGGCCAACAATTGAAGGTATGTTATAGAGTTGGACTAGAAGAGCCTTCGGGCTTATAGTTGGGGTACGTTTGGTAGAATATAGTATACAATGCGTAGGACATATTACTTATCTAAATATTACTGCCCAAATAATATTAAGGTAAGAATTGAGATTTTTATCTAGCCGGACATTATTGCTCTGACCCTTTCCTCATTACAACACACAGGTTAAGCGAGAGGATGATGATATAGAAAATGAAGGCGGGGGCGAAGTATAGCGGTAGTTTATATATCTATATATGTTTTTGATATATTTTGTTATAACCAGTTTCATATATGTTATTATTGTTTTTGGATATTGTATTCCGGATATTTGCGATGATATGTTATATTTCTGAGATTTGGATTTTTATAAAATGGGTAAATGTTTCTAATATTATATTTTATCCTTTCCGCTGTGAGATTCTAATAGCATAGGTAGATAGCTCTGTATATTGTTCATTGTATCAATTTTACCAACCAACAACCAACTTTGGAATGGGCCTAATATTCGATAGGTTTTTAGCGGGTCGAAAATTAGGCCCATTCGAGGTGTCTTGTTACATTTGGTATCAAAGCTTAAGTTATCAGTCCAACGGGGATATGCATACGCAAGAGTGCGCATTTGTTATTTTTGAAAGTATTTTTCAAAAGCACTAATACACACACATATTCGAATATACGCAAACACACTGGGTAAATCTTTATTTTCAGCAAATAATACTATCTTAGAAATTTTGACTAAAAGTTTAAAACTATAGATAGTTGATTATGGCTTAAATCATTCCTGTAAGGCTGGGAACCCCTCTACCGAAGAGATACCTACTATCTGAGGGATGGCAGAATGATTCAAGCAATTCGGAGGCATGTAGTGCAAGTTCCCATTCCTCAACAAGCTACACTAGTGGTACCAGCTGCCCCTCTTGCTAAAGCAGTACCTCGCCCGCTAGACTTCCCCAAATTATGTAAATATTTCTAGAATATGGAAGGAAGGGTGTATATAGGAGCTGAGGTTTCATGGAGAGGAAGGCTCAGATTAATATCCGTGAATGTATATTTCAGGAGCATGGATGGGAGGACCAGATCAAGAGGGATATGGTCGCATGGCATCTAAAAGGAGAGGCCCTAGATTTTTGGACTATAACGACTGAGGAGAATCTCGAGGAAGGACTTATATTTTTAAAGTGACTTAGTATTTGTTTTAAAAGTGAAAACCTGGTTTTATATTTTTAAAGTAACCTTATTTTCTCAAATTCATATAGTATGTATTTTTAACAAATTATTTAAGTAGTTTTATCCTAAGTGTTTTAAAGTATATATTTCAAAGTATTTTAAAAATCTATTTTTGTGCTTGGTGATTTCAGAGGAGATAGAAAATATTTGGGAAAGCTGATTCTGAAAGAATGAGGGTTTTGAAACTGTTTTTCAAAGGATTGAAAATAGAAATATATCTTGTGAAGATATTTTTGAGATTAATAAATAATTTGGAAAAATTATTTATTGGTTGATGGTTGTTTGTGAATATAATTGATAGTTAAATAACCGACTATCAATATTGGACAAATGCGTTGATCGTTTCGAAGAGACCGGGATCGAGATTTATTTCTCGAAAACCACTTCGATCCGGTTTGTACGTTTCGTGAAAACGATTTTGGATTCGAAGATGGAGCAGTGAAGTGCAAGGGCTAGTCGCTACTAATCCTGAGGATATTTTCAAAATGGATGTAGTAGGAATAGTGCCTTCGGTTCCGTTCGAACCCGGGACGGACTTGTATGGATGAATGCTTGCGAAACATCGTCAGGTGGACGATGGGCATTCTAAGAGATATATTCTATAAAGGTAACGCTTAGCCTCAAGCCTCATCAAATGGGAATGACTGAAAATCAGGGGTTATGCAGCAAGGCTAGGTGGGTAGCACCCAAGCAGGGTGAGGTCATTCCAGTCTAGATGTCCCTTTTTATTTCGGCTTAGTGGTGCGGTTGCTGATCCCAACCGCGGAGTGATCTCACTCGGGACTGTCCAGAAAGGGATGGTTCCGGCCTTGTGTTGCAGGGGAGCGGGCGTAGTCCTCGGTACGGTGATCTAGGCCCCATACTGTGACAGGTGGTACCCGAGTGCCTAGTCATTAGTTGGAAATCCATTCTCCCTACGAGCCTTGTACGAGTTTTGTTTGTATTACCCACTCTGTGGCTAGTAGCTGGAATTTAATCATGTAACAATTTCGGCTATTTTATAAGTATTTGTATATAGACCCTATTATAATATCAGAGGATTTCTATAAAAATTGTTTTAGCTATCGTAAGGTAAAAACCCGACATGTTTATTTGTGGCGTGGTCTTACGAGATGCTTTTGTTTTCAAAGGATTTTTGAAACTTTAATAATCAATTGGGTGTGATTTTCTCACGCTGGTATTCCAGACTGACTCGGGTATTATTTAACTGTAATGCTCGGGTCAGACCGAGTATTATAGGATACAGGATATGATGCTGTGGAGCTCAGGAGACGAGCTGGATGACGATACGTACATTCGTACTTGTTATATATATATTCCGCTGTGTTGTGTAGCCGTGTATCCAGTTGTATGTTATTGATGTGAGCTGTGATTGATGTACTCCGATGATGTAATATATGTAAACAGCTATATTTGATTTTGAGTAAAGATTATTTATTAACTATTATATTTTATTCCGCTGCGATGGTTAGATTCTGTGGTTGTTTTCTATTTTCTTCTTCTACCTCTTCTTCTTTAACCCAAATGGTTCGTATTTCTGTGCAACTTGAGTTGATTATTGTAGAATGGTGTTGACTCAAGGGGTACGGATTTGCGGGTCGTTTCAAGAAACATTCTTTCCATACGTAACACCGAAGGATAAGTGATTTGGTTTATAGTAAGTAATGTTTTATGATATCTGTTTTTGCCCATATAATTATAAATTTGGACAAGATAAATCTTCATTATATTTTGTTAATATCCTTATACCATTGGGATAACTATATGGATATATTTTCTAAGTATTGAAAATAAAATAGGTTGTGAATATACCTTTACCGGTGAGATAAGTATATAAATATTTTCCAAGTATTGAAAGGAGTACAAGGGTTTTGTGAAAATATCTTTTGTGAAGGTATTCTAAATCAAATAATCGAAAGGGATTTAATTAATGAAAGACTAATTAATAAGAGGCTTAGTGGATCCCATATGAAATTAAATTTATGTTTGATTGTTTATTTATTTGATAGTTAAATAACCAACTATCAAATCTGGATAAATTTTTAGCTCTGGAAATATCTGGGAGAAAACACAAGAATAATATGGTATAGTTATTCTCGAGGATGCTATATTGTACGTATAAACTCATGTGTTCTTCTAGGACAAATGATAAGGAGATCCGTCCGCTTAAACAGTTAGGGATGATCCCCGCTCTTATGTATTGTCTGTTTATCTCCTAAAGAATCGGATTTGAGTTTACCGACAACTATCCAGTACTGGTTCCAAGTGACCGGGATCGGATAAGTATGAATTATCCAAAGACCACTTCAAACCAACTCAAGCATTCGAATTGAAGACATCTTGAAGATGATGAGATCGGAAACGGAGCTCTTTGAAGTGTAAGGGCTACTTGCTACTAATTTTGAAGGTGATTCCACAGTGGATATAGTAGAAGTAGTGCATTCGGTTTTTTCATATCCTAAACAACTTATATAGACGAATGTTGGCATTACATTATTGCTTGGAGGCGTTTTAGGATTCCAAGTGGGATTGCTATCTAAAAGGTTATATGTAGCTTTAAGTCTCATCAACCGGAGATGACTAAAACAAGGGATATGCTTCAGTCCTATGTGGTTCGCTGCCATTAGAGTATGTCATCACCCTTATATATATGGATTTGGCTGTGCATGAGAGCTCTCGGAAAAAGGTTGCGAAGCAACTGGGGTGGTGACATATTCGATACTATCCATTATCTGGTAGGCCGGTCCTGATTCGCAAGGGTCGAAAGATTTTCGATCTCGGTATATTTTCTAGAGGTGTAATGTGGCGGACGGTAGCGCAGTAGCATTTTCATTGTATGCAATTCATTCTCCAACACGTGCCTTTACGAACTTAGTCGTAAACCTATTATGTTGGAATCCAATTAATGTAATAATTTTGGTTATGATTCCATAATTTATTTTAGACCTTAGACACTATTATAATATCACTGGATTTTCTATAGCAATGTTTTGGTTATTATAAGGTAAAACTCATCTGTATTTATGTACGACGTGGTCTTACGAGAGACCTTTATTTTGAAAGGTTTTACAAGATATAATAAAATTTCTTGTTATTTGAGTTTCTTACGTTGTTTTTACCAGACTGACTCAGATGTTATTTTTCTTAAACGCACGGTTCAGACCCGAGTAGTTTTCCAGAAATAGCTTTGGAGCTTAAGGACACGATTTGAAGCCCAAAACGTATTTCCATATTTTTATTTCTGCTGTGTTTTCTTCTTCTTTGTGTTCATCAGCATTTGTAAGGACGGACTGTTATAACTATCCAGGCTAATAGATATGATTTGTGTATTAAAGGGTTACCTTTATAAAGCAAATTTGGAAAATTATATATTGTTTATCACGTTGTGAGATTTAATTCTGTTTTTCTTCTTCAAATAATCTATCTTTTTGGAACTTGGATGCGCGGTACGTGAATACCGTGGATGTATTAATATCAATTTCCGAGGATCGAAAAGGCAGGTCGTTACAGCAAACAAAAATATTCAGAACATTCCTCTTTTTTTATAATTATGAATGCTAAATAATAGTTCGTTCACTTTACATATTTATTAAAATCAACAGATATAACGCAAATTTGAAATTTTTAATATTAACATTTGAAATTTCAAAAAATTCAAATTTGCAAAATTCAACATACTTTTAAAATCAACATTTTTTGAAAACGCAAAATTTGAATATTCAAGATTTCTAAATTTGAATTTTTAAAGTTAAAAGTTTTGAAAACTATTCGTTTTAATTAGAAAATTCCAAAATTTCTAAAATTAAAAGTATGAAAACTTCATTGCTTTTACAAATTATAATTCCAAAATTGAAAAACTCTGTAATTAGTTATGAAAATCAAAATTAATATTTTCACAACTTTCTCTAGTATTCAAACTTTTCTTAGTTTAACTTTTGTTAATTTAAAGATACTAAAATTTCTAATTTTAATAACCTTTGTTTAAAACCAATTAAGATAGAGGGCGTTATTATGAAAAGAAACATAACTATCAATGCAACAAAGAAGTTTCAGAATGCAAAAGAATAGTATGCTGCTATTGGTACATAGTTTTTTCTTCTTCCGGCCACCATTATAATTATATTAAATATCAATATTTTTTTATGTACTTTTGACCACCATATTCTATTATTTCATTTGGTACATGAATAGCTGTATCTTTCTGCCTTTTTTAGAAAAATCTCACATACTTTGTTTCAAAATTTTCAAACCCTAGAACTTAAAAAAAAATATCTTTTTTTCCTAATAGATGAAGGAAGAAGAAGATTTAGTGGATAATCGTAATTTTGATGATTACAAAGATTTAGTGAATAATTCTAATTATAATGAACAAAGACGTTAATTTACTTTTCATGCGCGACTAGGATTTAGTTGAGATGAACAAACAAACTTTATCTTTACGATTGTCAGAGAAAGAGGCATGTTTGGCTTGATTAGGATTTAGGAGGGGGACTTTGAAATGCTTGGGTGTGTGATTGATGAAAAAATAATGTTTGATGTTAAAAAGCAAGGAACATAAATTCTCAAGGCGATGTTTAGTTATGCTAACTGGAAGAAAAATACTGGGTGTCAATGGCAGCAAAAAAAACAAGTAAGCGATTATTCAGAATTCAACATTTAATATTTAATATTCAAAAAATTTAAAGTTCAACAATCAAAATTCAGTATTCGGTATTTCAAACAAACAGCCTTAAGCCTACGGGATTGCTCAACTAGTAAGGAATAGTTCGAGGAGCAGTGTTTGGAAGACTCAAAGTTGCGGGTTGAACGTATAGTTGCAATCTAAACTTAGTTTTCAATGTTTAGAAAAAACAACTAATGTAGTGTTTGATTTGGAAACAGGGATTTGCGTTTTCAACGTATACTTTAAAATGAATGGAAAAGAAAAGTGTGATGGCCAACAATTTATTTGGAAAACCGTTTTAATATATAAAATTGAAAATGATTCTTTTTGTTTCTACATTTTAAGAAATATCAACAACCACCTATACCCTTATCCTTCTCTTATTTGTAACTAGGATCAAATTCTCATGACTTTTGACACACATATTGGAAATGCACCCAATACTCATTTTCAAGCTGAACACTATGAAATTTTTTGATGAAAATATCCGATGATGCAAATTTTAAGGCCTGTTTGGTTTGCTGTTTTCAAACCATTTTCAATTTTCAATTTTCAAAAAAAGTGAAAACTCATTTCTTTTACCATTTTGCAAAACTCATTTTGAAAATTTATCATTTTTGAAAATGGGCTTGTTATACAGAACTGAAAACCATTTTTTTTCTTTTCCCTTTTCTAGGTCCAACGAAAAAATTGCAAAACCCAAAAGGCAAAGAAACGCAACTTAAACCTTATTTTTTCAAGGAAAATTTTTCTATTATTTTTTAAAATTGTTTGAATCTTGGAAGCAAATACGCAAATTACGTTGAAATGGATGGAGAAGATAAAATATATGCTACAAAATATCAAATTAAAGTTCGATAAAATTCAGGTTTTGTTGATTTGACTAGTTAAGAAACAAAGTTAAAATTATCTGTTTTCAGTGATCCTATACAAATCAGGTAAATGCTTAAAGAACTGAGAATGATTTTCTTAACAACTCAATAGGGAAGCTGTTGATGACGTAAAAACCGATGAGAAATAAGGAGCGCGCAACTTCGAAGTAAAGCAGGACTTATATACCTGATTTTATAATTCAAAACCTAACTCACATCAAATTTAAATATTACAAATTAGATTGTGATTTTCATCCTACAAAGTTCCTCTTCATCATTCTAAGCATAATAATTTTGATTCTGTGATTACTTTGATCAATAAGATTAATTTGACTAGAATTTTAAATAAATAAGACTATTGAGGTGAAGATTCTTCCCTGAAGTAAAAGTTAACTTTAATGATTATTCAAGCTTGTTTGTGAGACACGGATATTAAGCCTTTTGTGGTCTAAAGCAAAATAAGCTTGCAATTACAATGACTATGTTTTTTGATATTACGTTAAAAATAAACTACTCAAGGGTATTTGATTAGAAACTTCAAATTTTAACTTAGTAAAAAATTTATAATCATTTGAAAGTTTAATAAAAATGCATGTTATTTTGTAACTCATATGCAAGTACACCATCGTCATTTAGTCATTGCACAGGACTTCTGCTTTGACGTGATTTGAAGTATCCAAATTATATACAGGTTACCCACAACCATGTAGAAAAAGATTTTCACTCTTTGTGCGGGATAATAAGATTTAAGGACGGTGCTTTTAAAAAAATAGTTTTAAGAACAATTTACAGAAAAATGATAAATAAAGTTATCATTTTTGGTTATAAAGAAATAATAATCAATGAATTTATCATTTTCATATATAACTTAAAAAGATAAATGAATTTATTATTTTTTTACGAATTATCCTCAGCAATATATGTTTTCTAAAGTTTATCAATAAACCAAATGCCCACGCTATCAAATCCAAGTATGTATGAAAGTCCACAGTATACCTGCATATTCAAAGCAAAATGTACCATTTTTAACATGTACTTCATCATATGTTCACATCAATGTGAATGCACGGTAAGAAAACACAATAAGTGACTGTACCAACTGTAATTTATTCCCCACTTTTTATGAGTACCAGATTGATATTTCTCATAGATTTACTATTGGCAAAGTCCAACTAGTAAGAACCCTGTTCGAAATAGTGCTTACATATTCCAAGAATGTCAATACACAATTTGAATATAAATTCATGTTAATAAAACATTAGTTCTGTTCGATTTCAGAATTCACTATTAGAGGATAAGATTGAGAGTAGAATAATTCGTTTGATGGAGGAAAAATTAAGTCAGCCTATGCTTGGTTTTAAAGCCTTTATTCATGCTACTCGAAGTAGAAATTAATCTCTTATCATTACACTTGTATTAATCACTTTCTTTTTCGGTGCTTGAAGCCAGTAGACCTTCCCACAGTATCATTACTTCGTGTTAACCGCGTAATATTAGCTAAATTATAGGAATAAAGAGCAATTTCATCATGCGTTAAAATAGTAACCTAGCCCATACACAAAATTATTCTCTTTTACGTAGCTTAATTATCAACGTCTTGAAGCAAAACACATCACATCAATTGCCGAAATCATCAAATCAAATAGCTTTTGGTGGTACATGCAAAATTCAAACGCAAACGCTCCAACGGTATAAACGTATTATTATCCTCTCGTGATATGAATACCTTCCAGAAAAATTACATGTGAATGCAGTACAAAAGTTTTAAAATATGCTAGCTCCATTATATTATTCACTCCCTATAAATATAACTGCTAAACTAACCCACTTTAATCATTAAAGCTTGTATTCCCAGTAAAGAAACACTGAAACATTCCATAAATCACGCATCAATCCCCAAACAAATCGCATTCCATTTTCAATTAAATGGATCGCTCTATCCTTTCTTCCATTTTTTCATTAACACTTATCATCATCTGTTCTACTGAAAATCTTATTAATGCAGCAGCACTGCCACAATGCTCTGCTGTAGAAAGAGCTGCACTTGTCAAATTCAAAGCAAACATCGTAAAGGACAAAACTGGAATTTTATCATCATGGAACGTTCCAGATTGTTGCGAATGGGAAGGTGTGACATGCAACCCCAACACAGGTAGGGTAACTGCCCTTCAAATTCAAAGGTCAAGTCAGGACATGAGCCTTTACATGAAGGGCACTATTTCTTCTTCACTAGCCGATCTTCGATCCTTAGAGACAATGGTTATAAGCGGGATGAAGGGATTAACAGGTACGATACCCGGAAGTTTCGCAACGTTGAACCGACTCACGGTGTTGTATCTAGAAGACAACGCTCTTTACGGTACAATTCCTTTGAGTTTTGGTTATATGACTTCTTTGAAGTATCTTTCTTTAAGCGGCAACAAACTGCAAGGGAGTATCCCTCCGAGTTTAGGGTATGTTAACCGCTTAGTTCAGCTTACATTGTCAAGAAATCTCTTATCGGGTCCTCTACCATCCACAATCAAAAACCCTTTTCTCGAAATTCTAGATTTGAGCTTCAATGTTTTCTCGAACAGGCTTAATAGTTCGATATTTTCTCAATCAAAAAGCATTACTTACATCGATCTTTCTCACAACAAGTTTTCTGGGGAGATACCTGTTTCTGTCTGCTATCTGCCTTCTGTTTCTTATATTGACTTGAGCCACAACAATTTTACTGGAAATATTCCTAGTAAGATCGGAAGTCTGAAATCTCTAAAAGCTTTATCACTAGCTAGGAATATGCTTACAGGTTCGATTCCACGATCTATTGGTAATCTGGATAAGTTATGGCTTCTCAATATTTCAAGAAACGGGTTAACGGGTCCTCTAGATTTAATCACAAACGGGTTGCCTTCTCTCTCCTCTATAGACCTGTCCTACAACAAATTTCACTTTGGAATATTCCCAAACTGGTTAAAATTGAAAGACTTGACTACTGTTAGTCTTGCTGGCTGTGGTATCAAAGAAAATTTTCCAGTATTTACATATCCGAATACAATAGCCAACGTGGACTTATCAGACAACTTATTCACTGGAGATATAAGTACTTTTCTAGCAAAAATGTCTAGTTTACAGAGTTTCAGACTTTCTAATAACATGTACGTGTGGAATATATCAAAGTTGGCGTTACCGGATACTCTATCTACATTTGACATCTCAAACAACAAAGTCTATGGAAAATTACCTGAATTCGATGAAGTGTCAAATTTGAAGTCAATCATTATGTCCAACAACCATATTACAGGAGAAATTCCAAGAACCATATCCACTCTTAGATTTTTAGAGAAGCTAGACATTTCGAGAAATGAGATGAGAGGAGCAATACCTGAAACAATGGGAAGTATGACTAGTTTACAATGGTTGGATTTTTCAAATAATAAGTTCACTGGAAGAATACCCGAAAGCTTTAAAAACCTTGTAGAGGTTTGCCATGCAAATTTTAAAGGCAACATGTTATGTGGAGAAATACCTCAAGCAAGGCCATTCAATGTGTTTCGATCTATAGCTTATGCTCATAACCTGTGTTTGTGTGGAAAGCCTCTTCTACCTTGCAAAACAAAGTCGGAATGATCTTATGATTATTATTGATGATACAGTAGAAGTGAAAGGACTCACCTTGAGGAGAACTGCCTAGAAATAATTTGTATTTGTCTAGAGATTAACTGCATTACACAGTGATATATGGTTACAGATATATCATGTAGAAACATGTTAGTTTCAACTTTGCTTTCAATGAACGTTTTACCCATCATACATATAAACTAATTTACGATGTGAATAATCTCAAACAACAAATTCATGCATTACACCATCAAGTTCGATCCAACTACATCCTGGAACTTTCATCAAGTCCTTTTCTTTCATGGTAATTCGTGCTTTTTTTGCTTCTCCCCACATTCCAATTTCAGCATATATATTAGATAACAAAATGTGTGAACTGGAACTACCATATTTACCTTTGGTTAAATAAGCATTGGCTATTTCTATACCCATTTCAAATTTGCCATGTTTTCTACAAGAACTCAACAAAGATTTCCATATCACATTGTTTGGTTGAAGTGGCATATCTTGAATCACTTTCCAAGCTTCTTGTATTCTCCCACCTCTACCTAAAATATCAACTAGGCATCCATAATGTTGTATTTTAGGGTCTAACTTATACTTGTTTCTCATAATATCAAAGCACATCATACCTTCTTTTACCAAACCTGAATGACTACATGCATTGAGGATACCAATAAATGTAATATCATCAGGATTTAAACCACTTTTTCCCATTTCATGAAAGAGTTTTAAAGCCAAATCACCATAACCATGAATTGCTAAACCATAAATCATTGCATTCCAATGATCCACACTCTTACCTGATGATATTTCAAACACATTTATCGCCTCCTCTAATCTCCCACATTTTGAGTACATGTCAATAAGTCCTACTCCTAGCTTACCATTCAAAGGCAACATATTTCTAACAATAAACTCATGAATCAATACCCCATCTTGCAATCTTCCTAGTTCGGAAACAGCTGAGAGTGCAGTTGCTAGAGTTGTGATATCGGGTTTTACATTGGCAAGCCTTTGCATTTTTCTAAACATATTCAAAGCTTCGAAATATTTTCCATTCTTAACATAACCATTCATCGTTATATTATAAATAATGACATCCTTAATGAGCATTTCATCGAATGCTTTAAGTGCAGAATCAACCGTTCCAACCTCCATGTACCCATCAATCAAATTAGCCCAAGATATAACATCCTTCTTTGGCATTCCATCAAACAACTCAACTAAATCGTCTATTCTACGACACTTGGCATATCCATGTAGCATCAAATTCCAAGAAACCATGTCTCTATTAGGCATCCTATCGAACAACTCTCTTGCATAATCAATGCCACCCATTCCTATTGAGGCGTACCCACCAATCATCGTATTCCACGTCACCGTATTCCTGTCTACATATCTCATTCCATTAAAAAGTTCACCTGCAACTCCTAACTCGCCATTCTTGACATATCCATCAATCATAGAATTCCAAGAAACGCAGTCCTTCTCAACAATCCTATCAAACACCTGTCTTGCAATCTCACAACTCCCGTACTTTGAATAAAACGCAATCAAACAGTTTTGCAGATATAGATTTGTTGTCAACCTAGACTTCAATGCAAGCGCGTGTATTTGTGCACCTTCTTTGAAATAACACGTTTTACAGCATGCCTTTAGCGCTAAAGTGAAGGAAAACTTGTCGGGGAACACATTATTATATAACATTAAGGAAAATGCGTAAATTGCAATGTATGGATTTGGACCATAACAAAATGATTTAATGAATGCATTGTACATAAATGGGTCGTTGTGAAACTGAATTTTATGATGAAAAAAAAGGCGATGTGCAAGAATATGAAGTGGTTTGTGCGGAGAGCTAAGTAATGAGAGGATGATTTGGGAAGAAAGAGAGGTGGAGTTGAGAATGCCTGTGGTTATGAAATGCGCATGGATTTGGTTTGCATGACTCTGTGTTTTGGATTTTGAAATGAGCGAGTGAGGAATTGAGGAAGATGGAAGATGCGTGTGAGCAAAGACCATCTTCTTAAGGGTTGCATTTGGATGGTTTGGTATTTGAGGTGTATTTTTGATGAGAAGATTTGTGACCACAACTAAATTTCGGTACGGGAAAATTGAATATTCTTATCGACTGCGCACATTTGTGATGGAAAAAAGAAATATGGTTTTTTCCCAGGTGCGTTTGTCTGTTTTAAAATGAGACGAAAGCTGAACGGTTTAAGAAGAAAATACGTTCCAGTGTTACAAATATTTTAACTGTTTTGTTAATTAATTATTTTTATAGTATTAATTTGTGTACTTCTATATAACAAATGATTGACACGAATGAATGACAACCAACTTAGGTGGGGGCGGGAGCAACATCTCTGCTGATGGAGACCGATTTAGCATCATGACGAATAGTATACCTCATTCGTATTTGAATTTGAAGTTATGATCAATTAAAATATTAAACATAAACAAAAACCAATTAGTAATTGTGATTAATTAACATCGACGTCAATTCATCATTTTGATATGTTTATTTAAACAGGCAAAATCGTGGGTTCAACTGTTGGCGCGTCGAATGCAATGTCAACATGAACTTGGCCAGTTTGGCTCCACGAACGCAACCTAAGGTAGAAAATATGAGAGTGCCAATTTAGTTAATTTTGATATTTAAGTGATCATACTTTAAGATCATAGCGCGTGCGCGTGTGTATGTATATAAGGAGCGTTCAACGGAATCCAAAATTTCTGCTGATAGCACTAGTGAGAAGAAAAAGAAGGTGCTACTATTTAATTCGGTACTTATGGTGGAAATCAGATAGCATTTGGGGTGCTGTTGAACGCTTACACACACACATACATACATATACATATATCTATACACACACACATACATACATACATATACATGTATACATATATCTATGTATGTATGTATGTATGGGAGCATTTAATTGCACCACAAATAATGCAGCACTTAGCCTATGATTTCTATCACAAGCTCCGAATTAAATAATAATATTTTCTATCTCTTTCCACTATTCAAGTTATGTAACAACCCGCATATTTGTCGATTTTATATTTAAATATTTTATTTAAATATTTTATCGTTAGTCGGATTTTAGTCCGAAAAGCTACTTTTTGTATACGGTCGAATTAGGGCTCGGGACCACTCCCATTGAGTTTAAAATGCCGTTTGCGACCTTTTTGAGTATAAGCTTCGATATGTTTGAAGAAAGTTGATTTTTGCTACTTTTCACTTTGGGTTTGGTTTGGGCTCAGCCCTATATTAACTTATGCTCAAATCTGAGCCACTCTTCCCCACTCACTCTCATTCTCTTCTCATTTCAGTTTTCTTAGCTTTAATGGTGGGAGAGATTGGAAATTAAAACTCCAAAACCCTAGCTTCTCTTGCAAATCAAATTCCTAGCTCCAAACTCAAGAAGAACCCATTGGTAAGCTTCTCTTCTTCTTCCCCAACTTGTTCTCTTACCAATTTCAGAAATTCCTAAACCTAATTTTGGGAATGTTCTTGTTTTTGAGCTTAGATTCAAGCTCAATTGGGTTGTGTCGAAAGAGGTTGATTCTCCATTTGCTTTCAAGCTTCTTCTTGTTCGATTTTGTGAAAATGTGAGATTTTTATCTCACATCTATGACTATTATTATCTTTGGTTGTTGGGTATAAATTCCTAACACTTCTTCATGTGCATTTGCTCTTGATTTGGATTAGTTTTGTGAATATTCCAATTTTTGAGTTTTTAAGTCAAATTTGTGTGAAATCCTTTTATGGATGTTTGATCATGCTTTTGGTGATGCATCGAGGAGCATATAGGGCCGGGTTGTCGATTGGCATAAACCCTTAGAGCCAATGTTCGTCCGGTTGCATTTTGAAAGAGTTTGCTCTTCATTTGTATAAGGCTGAAAAACAGCCCGGGCATGATTCAGTCGACTGAAATCTCTGTTCAGTCGACTGAACCTGAAACCCGAGAGTTTCCAGGCATGATTCAGTCGACTGAAAACTTCTGCACAGTCGACTGAAACTGGAAACAGAAAGTTTCCTGAACCTGGAAAATTTCCAGGTACAGGGTCAGTCGATTGAAAAACTCTGTTCAGTCGACTGAACCTGCTGTTTGAGTCCAATTTGCCTTTTTGGATTGAAATTCCAATTCAAATCGATTCGTGATAATCCTATTTGTCGTTATCATCTATTATGACTTTGATGACTCTTTTTAGGGATTTTTGAATATCCATTTCGATGGATCCTTTATCGATTTCGTTGGATTTTATTCACGTCTTCGTATGTGAATTTTTGTGATTGATTGTTCTTACAATCTTCTTCATGATTTGTCACTTTAAAAATATAAAGGTTTTTCTACACTAGTAGTAAATATCAAAACTCTTTCCTCAAACGATTTCAATACTATTTTAATACCAAATTCGTTTATAAAACAGTTTTCCAATAGTATATACAAACATTTACCTCACTCGTATGAGAAATCTAATTAAACGGCTTAGTAAAACAAGTGGTATGAAACGCTTGCGTTTACTTTGTCGGTTAATTCTTGGACTTGTTCGATTGAACCTCTTGTGACAATTTTCTAGTGGAGATTTACAGTTTGTTCGTAAATATTTAAGTTAAGCAAGTGGTTATGGGACATGAAGCTAAACTCATATATTTACTAGCTTAGTGTAATCGACACTTCTCGCTGATCATGACGATCATCTTTGTGATTTAGACTAGCAATGTGCGATGTCTCTTTGTCTGCGAGGGAGACTAAACCCCGTTTTGTGGAGTTTCGACTCAATTTGTGATGGGGTAGCAACCCATGGTCTTCGGGCCGTTTGTGGAGCTTCGGCTCAATTTGTGATGGTTAGCGACCATGGAATTAGCGTTCCGTTTGTGATACACGTGTTGGTGGGCTTTATGCTCCCGTTTGTGATAGGCCTTTCCCCCCTTTGTGATTTCTGGATTTCTTGTGTAGATTCCTAGAATTTGTGTTTCACCAATTTTCGTGATTTCCATTGATAAGTTTTATCAATATTTGTGTATTGGTGAATTTGTGTGTCATTGACTTTAGTGATTTCTGGATTTCTTGTGTAGTCTTCTGGAATTTGTGTGTCATAGACTTTTGTGATTGGCATTGATATTATCGTCAATATTTATGGTATGGTGAACGAAATAGGGAGTATGACGATTCTTTGATTCTTGTGTAGATTTGGTGACATCGATTAATCTCTTGATGATTATCAACTGAGTGTGTGTGTGTGTGTGTGTGTGTGTGTGTGTGTGTGTGTGTATCACAGCCTGGCATTGTGATTATTATGTGTTTAGTCATATCTCTTATTCTACATCGTTTCATCTGATATTTATAGTTAGACTGATCCGTTTATTATTTTCTTATTAAATAATACTCGGGTCAGACCGAGATGTTACAGGTGCTTCTGCTTGACTTCTCATCCGGGATTAACTCCTTGACTTTTGGGTTAACTACTTAGAGTAGTAGTTATTTTGTTGTATACATTTGAGATATAGACTCCATAATGTATACTTATTCTTTTGTGTAGTTCATGTAACTATTCTTTTGTGATATTGTGGATCTTTTTAGACCACTACTCGGATGTACACTTTATAGTGTAATATTCATATCTTATTCCGCCTTTGTGATATGAATTGTCTGTGACTGATTTGTGTTATGCTTATTTCTATATTTGTTTTCCGAAGGATTTATATAGCCACCGTGTAGTAGCTTTGAGTTTGTGTCGGTATGTCGGATTTCCTCTTGAAATAGAATGCATGTTATATTATCTGACATATCGGTGCTCGCGCAAAGAAATTACATGGATGGTCGCTCCTCAACAGCCTTATTCTCCGTGCTAGTCGACAGCATTCACCGTAATGTTCTTGGCTAGCGTGGGTATAGAGGTGGGGCGTCACAGCTTGGTATCAGAGCCAAACTTCGGAACAATATGGAATATTATAACAAGGATCATCGTCCTAAGTCTTTCTTAGGAGTCGTGCTTTAGGATTTAATTCGAGTCTTCGTACCGATTCATCATATTTTCCTTATGATTCCTTGTTTATCTATCAAGATTGCTTGATATTCAATTTGGTGAATAACCTTTTCTTCTTCTTCTTTCTTTCTAAAGGAAGAGAAATGTCTAGACCAGGCCGCCCCAGAGCCGTGCCATCTAGCACTCCGCCCCAGGATGTAGTTTTTATGACTGCTCAACAGCTTCTTGATTTGGTAACAAATGCTCAAGCAGCTGGAGCTAACCCGGAACCTACTCACCCAAAGTCGGGATTTGCACGCTTGTGTAGCGATTACACTAATTTGGGTGGGGAGCCATTCAAAGGTTCCGAAACTGTTATTGAAGTACAGGCTTGGCTAAGAACATGCGATCGCATCTTTTCGTGCATGAATCTTATTGACCTTCACCGAGTTCAGGTGGCCTCTAGTATGCTCCGAGAAAGAGCATTGGACTGGTACGAGCTTCTTATTTCTGAAACTAATGAAGCGGATCTCACTTGGGAGAAATTCCGAGAACGCTTCGAGTTGAAATTCGTACCGGAAGCTGAAAAAGTGACATTGGCTCGACGATTTATAGACCTTGTTCAAGGTGAGTCATCCGTGACTGATTACGTCGCCTCCTTCGAGTCGCTTTCCAAATATGGGGTTGAATACATCAACACCCCTCTTAAGAAGAATCAGAGATTCGTTTATGGCTTAAACAAAAGTCTCAAGAAGCCATTACTTCTAAAGTTAGAAGTTTTTTTCGACCAACTAATTGATATCGCTCTTCGTCTTGAAGAGGCGGATAAGGAGAATGATGTTGAAGTAGTGGGTTCCAAACCAACCTTCAACAACAAGAAAAGGCCAAACAAATCTAAAGGCCCTTATCCCAATAAGAAAGGGAAGCAAGCAACCTCTGTGGCAAAGACTTCTCCCTTTGGTCGTGGGGAATGCTATAATTGTGGTTCGAAGGACCATTATGCGAACAAGTGCCCAAAGTCTCTTTCTTGTCGCTACTGCAAAGTTCCCGGTCATGTTATATCTTCATGCCCCAAGCTTCAGGGCAGGAAGGAGGGAAAGTTAAATGTTGCTCAAGCCCCTGGCAGCACATCTCGTGTCCAAGGTATTTCTCATTCTATTCTAGATGGAATTATTTTGTTTCGTGATCATCCTATTCGAGTTCTTTTTGATACGGGTGCGTCCCATTCTTTTATATCAAAAGAACTTGTTGATAATTTTTCTTTGGATGTTTTGTGTTTAATGACTTCTTTGAGAATTGCGAATCCGGTTGGTGGATCCGTAACAATCAGTTTATTGTGTAAAGATGTCGAGATTATTTTGTGTGATTTTTCTTTCCGAGCCGATTTTCATGTCATGCGTTATTTAGGCTTTGGAATGATTTTGGGAATGGATTGGGTTAACTATTATGAAGCTCATATCCTATGTCCTGAGCGGACTATTCATCTTCGACATCCTCAATCTGTTAATCAGGTTTCTGTTATTCTTAAAGATTCAGATTCTGCTTTGGTTGCATCTTTATATTCTTTAAATCCTCATGATGACGATGATGATGATGAGGGTGATATTATTTCTCTTATTCACGTCGTTTGTGAATTTTCCGACATATTCGAGCTCGTTTTAGGATTACCACCTAAGCGAGCAATTGAGTTCAGAATTAATCTTATTCCGGAAGCTCAACCTATCACTCGTCCTCCGTATCGTATGTCCAATAAAGAAAACAAGGAGATGCGTAAACAATTATCTGAATTGGACACGAAGCAATTTATTCGCTCTAGTTCCTCGCCTTGGGGAGCTTCAGCTATTTTTGTGAAGAAATCCGATGGTACACTTAGGCTTTGCGTTGACTACCGCAAGCTTAATGATCTTACTATCAAAAATAAATATCCTTTACCTCGGATTGATGATCTATTCGATCAATTTAGTGGTGCTAGAGTCTTTTCACAATTGGACTTGGCTACCGGTTTTCATCAGCTTCGTATTGCAGAGGATAACATTCCTTTGACATCGTTCCGTACTCTGTATGGATCTTATGAATGGCTTGTGATGCCATTTGGGTTAACGAATGCCCCTGCTTATTTCGTTGACTTAATGAATCGAGTTTTTAAAGACTTTCTCGACCGGTTTGTTCTCATCTTTATCGATGATATTCTTGTTTATTCTAAAACCGAGGAGGAGCATGAAAAACATCTTCGGATTGTGTTGGAAACTCTTAGGAGTAATCAATTA
The DNA here is from genome assembly GCA_030765085.1 of Allium cepa. Lineage (NCBI taxonomy): Eukaryota > Viridiplantae > Streptophyta > Magnoliopsida > Asparagales > Amaryllidaceae > Allium > Allium cepa. The sequence continues at coordinate 452,744,635 of CM060931.1, forward strand.
AAGGCAAAATTTTCTAAGTGCCACTTTTGGCAATCTCGTGTGAAGTTTCTCGGTCACATTATTTCTGAATCCGGAATTTCCGTGGATCCTTCAAAGATTGAAGCGATTCAAGATTGGAAGAGACCGGAGAGTGTGACAGAGATTCATAGTTTTCTTGGATTGGCGGGCTATTACCGTCGTTTTATTAAAGACTTTTCTAAAGTTGTCGTGCCTCTCACTAGCTTGGCGAAGAAACGTGTTAAATACATTTGGTCGGACAAATGTGAAGCTTCTTTTCAGAAATTAAAAGAACTTCTTTCTGATGCTCCTATTCTTGTTGTTCCCGATGGGAATCAAGATTTCGTTGTTTATACCGATGCTAGTCGCATTGGTTTGGGTGCCGTTCTTATGCAAAAGGAACGCGTTATTGCTTATGCTTCTAGGCAATTAAAGCCTGCTGAGACTAGATATGCCACTCATGATTTAGAGCTCGCAGCTATTGTTTTTGCTCTTCGGATTTGGCGTCATTATCTCTTAGGAGAGAAATTTGTTCTTTACACAGATCATAAGTCTTTGAAATATTTATTCTCTCAAAAGGAACTTAATTTGCGTCAACAGCGTTGGCTCGAATTTCTTGCACCATATGATCTTGATATTCTTTATACTCCCGGTAAGGGTAATCTTGTCGCCGATGCTCTTAGCCGTAAACAACAAGCTGTTGTTTCTATGATGATATCCGAATGGAACGATCTCGAGATTTTATCCACTTGCGAAATTCGAGACCGTGTTTCCGATTTATGCTCATCATTTGTTTTATGTAGCCTTGAGGCTAATCCTTCTCTTTTGGACCGCATTCTTAAAGCTCAAAGGCTAGATCCTGAATTGGCTCTTCTTGGCCAAAATATTAAGGATAAAATTGATATTGAAGGTTTGAAAGACTTTGATATCGATTCTCGTGGCGGCATTCGGAGATTTGGTAGACTTGTCATGCCAAATATTGGTGATCTTCGTAAAGATATTTTAGAAGATTCTCATCACTCTAAATTTACCATTCATCCCGGTAGTAGTAAAATGTACGCGGACATGAAGCGACTTTATTATTGGGAGGGAATGAAACTTGACATCGCTAACTTCGTTAAACGTTGCATGACTTGCCAACTCGTTAAGGCCGAACATCAAAGGCCCGGAGGGTTATTGCAACCTTTAGAAATTCCAGTCTGGAAGTGGGACCAAATTTCCATGGATTTTATAGATGGCCTTCCCCATTCTCGTTCGGGTCATGATAGCTTATGGGTGATTGTTGATAGGCTTACTAAATCTGCCCATTTTATTCCCGTTCGGTCTAATCGAACCGTTCCTCTTTTGGCCAAACTCTTTATCAAAGAAATTGTTAAATTGCATGGTGTTCCTACTTCTATTGTTAGTGATCGTGATCCATTGTTTACTAGTGGATTTTGGAAGAGTCTTCAAAAAGCTTTAGGAACGAGGCTTAATTTTAGCACCGCTTATCACCCCCAGTCCGATGGACAAACTGAGCGTGTGAATCAAACTCTTGAAGATCATCTTCGTTCTTGTGTGCTTGATTTTGGTGGAGGTTGGGAAGATCATATTTCACTTGTTGAATTTTCCTATAATAATAGCTTCCAATCTAGTATTGGTATGGCACCTTTCGAGGCACTCTACGGAAGGCCATGCCGATCTCCTTCTTGTTGGCTTAAGGCCGGTGAGAAGCTGGCTTTAGGTCCAGATTTTATTCGGGATTCTACAGAAAAGATTGATCTTATTCGTCATAGGATGAAAGAAGCCCAGAGTAGACAAAAATCCTATGCCGATAACCGGAGAAGGAAGCTAGAATTTTCTGTAGGAGATCTTGTGTTCATTCGCGTTTCACCTATGAAAGGTGTTGTACGTTTCAGCCGATCGGGAAAACTAGCGCCTCGATATATTGTGCCATTTCCTATCACTGAACGTATTGGTTCCATGACTTATCGCCTTTTATTACCGGCTCAGTTTTCTGCTATGCATGACGTGTTTCACGTTTCTCAACTTCGGAAATGTCTTCGAGATTCCGATTCTATTCTTGAGCCCGGTGTTGTGGAAGAGATTGAAGTTTCGCCTAATTTAACTTATGAGCAACATCCTATTCGTATCATTGCTTCGGAAGTCAAACGACTTCGAAATAAAGATGTTCCGCTTGTTAAAGTTCAATGGTCTTCAAATCCTAAGGATTGTTCTTGGGAATCTAGAGAGTACATCGAGCGTACACATCCGGACTTACTTTCTCGTGCTCTTTGAGGTGAACTTCTTATTTCAAACTTCTTTTGTGTTGAAATATGCTTTTATGGTTGTTACTATATATCTTCTTCTTGTAATATTGCGAGGACGCAATTTCTTTAAGGAGGGGAGTCTGTAACAACCCGCATATTTGTCGATTTTATATTTAAATATTTTATTTAAATATTTTATCGTTAGTCAGATTTTAGTCCGAAAATCTACTTTTTGTATACGGTCGAATTAGGGCTCGGGACCACTCCCATTGAGTTTAAAATGTCGTTTGCGACCTTTTTGAGTATAAGCTTCGATATGTTTGGAGAAAGTTGATTTTTGCTACTTTTCACTTTGGGTTTGGTTTGGGCTCAGCCCTATGTTAACTTATGCTCAAATCTGAGCCACTCTTCCCCACTCACTCTCATTCTCTTCTCATTTCAGTTTTCTTAGCTTTAATGGTGGGAGAGATTGGAAATTAAAACTCCAAAACCCTAGCTTCTCTTGCAAATCAAATTCCTAGCTCCAAACTCAAGAAGAACCCATTGGTAAGCTTCTCTTCTTCTTCCCCAACTTGTTCTCTTACCAATTTCAGAAATTCCTAAACCTAATTTTGGGAATGTTCTTGTTTTTGAGCTTAGATTCAAGCTCAATTGGGTTGTGTCGAAGAGAGGTTGATTCTCCATTTGCTTTCAAGCTTCTTCTTGTTCGATTTTGTGAAAAGGTGAGATTTTTATCTCACATCTATGACTATTATTATCTTTGGTTGTTGGGTATAAATTCCTAACACTTCTTCATGTGCATTTGCTCTTAATTTGGATTGGTTTTGTGAATATTCCAATTTTTGAGCTTTTAAGTCAAATTTGTGTGAAATCCTTTTATGGATGTTTGATCATGCTTTTGGTGATGCATCGAGGAGCATATAGGGCCGGGTTGCCGATTGGCATAAACCCTTAGAGCCAATGTTCGTCCGGTTGCATTTTGGAAGAGTTTGCTCTTCATTTGTATAAGGCTGAAAAACAGCCCAGGCATGATTCAGTCGACTGAAATCTCTGTTCAGTCGACTGAACCTGAAACCCGAGAGTTTCCAGGCATGATTCAATCGACTGAAAACTTCTGCACAGTCGATTGAAACTGGAAACAGAAAGTTTCCTGAACTTGGAAATTTCCAGGTACAGGGTCAGTCGACTGAAAAACTCTGTTCAGTCGACTGAACCTGCTGTTTGAGTCCAATTTGCCTTTTTGGATTGAAATTCCAATTCAAATCGATTCGTGATAATCCTATTTGTCATTATCATCTATTATGACTTTGATGACTCTTTTTAGGGATTTTTGAATATCCATTTCGATGGATCCTTTATCGATTTCGTTGGATTTTATTCACGTCTTCATATGTGAATTTTTGTGATTGATTGTTCTTACAATCTTCTTCGTCATTTGTCACTTTAAAAATATAAAGGTTTTTCTATACTAGTAGTAAATATCAAAACTCTTTCCTCAAACGATTTCAATACTATTTTAATACCAAATTCGTTTATAAAACAGTTTTCCAATCTATTAGTATATACAAACCTTTACCTCACTCGTATGAGAAATCTAATTAAACGGCTTAGTAAAACAAGTGGTATGAAACGCTTGCGTTTACTTTGTCGGTTAATTCTTGGACTTGTTCGATTGAACCTCTTGTGACAATTTTCTAGTGGAGATTTACAGTTTGTTCGTAAATATTTAAGTTAAGCAAGTGGTTATGGGACATGAAGCTAAACTCATATATTTACTAGCTTAGTGTAATCGACACTTCTCGCTGATCATGACGATCATCTTTGTGATTTAGACTAGCAATGTGCGATGTCTCTTTGTCTGCGAGGGAGACTAAACCCCGTTTTGTGGAGTTTCGACTCAATTTGTGATGGGGTAGCAACCCATGGTCTTCGGGCCGTTTGTGGAGCTTCGGCTCAATTTGTGATGGTTAGCGACCATGGAATTAGCGTTCCGTTTGTGATACACGTGTTGGTGGGCTTTATGCTCCCGTTTGTGATAGGCCTTTCCCCCCTTTGTGATTTCTGGATTTCTTGTGTAGATTCCTAGAATTTGTGTTTCACCAATTTTCGTGATTTCCATTGATAAGTTTTATCAATATTTGTGTATTGGTGAATTTGTGTGTCATTGACTTTAGTGATTTCTGGATTTCTTGTGTAGTCTTCTGGAATTTGTGTGTCATAGACTTTTGTGATTGACATTGATATTATCGTCAATATTTATGGTATGGTGAACGAAATAGGGAGTATGACGATTCTTTGATTCTTGTGTAGATTTGGTGACATTGATTAATCTCTTGATGATTATCAACTGAGTACATATATATATATATATATATCTATATATATATATATATATCACAGCCTGGCATTGTGATTATTATGTGTTTAGTCATATCTCTTATTCTACATCGTTTCATCTGATATTTATAGTTAGACTGATCCGTTTATTATTTTCTTATTAAATAATACTCGGGTCAGACCGAGATGTTACTGGTGCTTCTGCTTGACTTCTCATCCGGGATTAACTCCTTGACTTTTGGGTTAACTACTTAGATTAGTAGTTATTTTGTTGTATACATTTGAGATATAGACTCCATAATGTATACTTATTCTTTTGTGTAGTTCATGTAACTATTCTTTTGTGATATTGTGGATCTTTTTAGACCACTACTCGGATGTACACTTTATAGTGTAATATTCATATCTTATTCCGCCTTTGTGATATGAATTGTCTGTGACTGATTTGTGTTATGCTTATTTCTTTATTTGTTTTCCGAAGGATTTATATAGCCACCGTATAGTAGCTTTGAGTTTGTGTCGGTATGTCGGATTTCCTCTTGAAATAGAATGCATGTTATATTATCTGACATATCGGTGCTCGCGCAAAGAAATTACATGGATGGTCGCTCCTCAACAGCCTTATTCTCCGTGCTAGTCGACAGCATTCACCGTAATGTTCTTGGCTAGCGTGGGTATAGAGGTGGGGCGTCACAAGTTATTTAATTCGGAGTTTTTAGTAGGATGTTGCATTATTTGAGGTGCTATTGAGCGCTTCTTATATATATGTGTGTGTATGTATGCATGTATGTATGTATATGTATGTATATATGTATATGTATATGTATATATGTGTGTGTATGTACATGGACAACACTTTGATTTTGATACATTTTGCATGTTTGAATGCTTTTAGATGATGTATGCGTTAGGGGTGAGCATTTGATTTGTTTTGTTTGGTTCGATGGTGAATTTTTTTAAACCGAACTAAAACCAGAAAAAATGAAAGCCAAACCAAATCAACCGAATAAGTTTGGTTAGTTCGGTTGGTTATCCAATATAACCAAACTAAAAATAATTTACATTTTATATTTGAAATATTCATAGTACTTTAAAATAAAACATAAATATGTGATTAAAATATTCTTATTTAGTATTTTTATGCCCTTTAATATTAATTTTGACACATACGTGATAAATTAAATTTGTTTAAACAACTAAACTAATCTAAAAATCACTGTAACATTGGCGATTTTGATAATATAATTAAAGTTCGGTTAATTTGTTTAAAACGGTAATCGTACTAATTATAGTTATGTACCTGGCTTTCCAACGAAGGAATGGCTTGAATAATATTATATATGCAAAAGAAGATAAAGGTGTGGTTTGTTTATAGAGATTATGGCTATCACCAATTGTCTACTGATGCGAATGATGTAAAGAAACCATCCACAAAAATACCCACCAAACCAACTTAATTGTTCTGATAGAACGTTCACGCTATTATTTAATAATATATGCTGCTTTTTTCATTTGGTCATAGTTTGGCTCACTTATACTCTATTTTATAAAATAGAAACTTGATGCATTTGAAGTGTGTTATCCAAATATAACGATATTTGATCAATCGTAGAACATTATATTGATGTGTGGATATAACCAATAACGTGGTAGTAATTACTTGTATTACAATACACTAATTAATTAACCAATATTGAAGTAGTTATCCATCTAATTAGTTTTCTTAAATACAAAGTCTGACAACATATATGGAATTACTTTGGGAGGTTTATTTATATAACACCCGTACCATGTTATTGCCATATGATTTGAAATTAAGTTCGGTCAATAATCATTGTAATTTGATCCATCATGGGAGACCCTATGCCTTAGACATTTCAAGCTATTAGTCTTAAAATGACATATTAAAATTTTCTCACTACAAGAACTAACAAATTATATTTGTGTGGAGTTAGATTCAAGTTAATAAAGCATTGGTTCCATTAAACAAATATGTTGACTTGATTTTTGTCCAAATATTGTGATGTCGTCATGCATCAAGCTAGTAGATATAGTCCTACTAGTTTTGTATATACTAGAGATTGGTCTTCCCAAAATATAACATATGGGTTTAAGCTATAGACAAAACAAACATTAATATTTTTTGAGAATGAGATATTGATTTACCGAAGGTGGTAATGCATGTAATGTTATCAGTGTGACGAATAATGAATTAGTCAAGATTGTTATGCATGTGCAGTCGTTTGAAAATGTTACAGACTCGCTAAGAGTCTTCTACATGTATTGTATTCAAGTTAAATATGTCCAATCAAGTGAAAGAGGATGATGCTATGACCGTAATTGGTATGCATTGAGTGACATAAGATGGAATACTACTAAAGATAGGATTTGGCTCATTCAATACAGAAAGTTAGTGTCACTGTAATTGGAATTTGACATGAAATCATAAACTCTTAGCAAAGTAATTTGATTAATCAATAAATGTAATCAAACCAAATGATTTCGAAGGTAAAACTTTGCACTTAAATACATATGTTTTTATATGGTCGACCATTGACTAAAATTGTAACCTCCACCATCCTTAATGCCTAAAGTTAACGTATAAAACATCAATTAATGCTTATACGTCAAATTTAGTGTTAGAGACAATGGTTTGTTGAGTAACTAAAATTAACATTTTAAAAAATTAACATCTTCACAATAGAAGTTATAAGCATTCGTACATTTCAAATGATTAATACAACAAATGACATGACCCTCCAAAAAGTTTACATATATTCTCTTTTACTAACTATTATCTCATATATTGTAACAAAACAATAACAATGGTAAACCATATAGCTGCAGTATATCAAGTGGACATGTTGTAAATATGAGCCGTAGTTAAATTTGTTCTGTTTTCCCCTACTTTCCTTTCAAATATGAAAAATACATAGGCATATACATGTTGGATCACGTGCACTGTAGTAGGGCAAAAGGAGCAAATTGCAGCAAAAAATTCATTTTGTCAATTATTGTACTAGATCTTTAGTTTGTGTTATCATGAATAATTACGTGACATAAATCATGCTTAACATAGTTATGATGTAAAGAGAGTTTTATTTTTAAAATTCCAGTTTAATTTAGTTGGACTTTGATTATTTTAAATTAAAATCTTAACTATTTATGTTTACTTTATTTGTTTTGTGTTAAATTTAATATATGAACATCATATGTTTAAGGACAATATGTACAGTATACATGTATAAAGGATTAAAGCTAAACGATAAACCAATAACACATAGATATGTGAACCTCATTGTTGTTAACTAACTAGAAACTCTCGGATGAGTCAATCTTTGGTTATCTAATAATTATCAGTATGTAACTTCTTGGTTCCCCCAAAAACCATGAGTAGTATACTGCCCAACATTTTAAGAGCATTACATACTCCTCTCTCAAAGGATGTATTAATATCCTTTCTCGAAACATCTTTATTACGAATAAGATTGATCATAAAGTAAGATATATGTATTAAATTGCATAATTTTTCTTAGTTCATACTCCTAACTCCTTCAAATTGGAAGTGGTTGAATAAGACTGGGAGGATTCTTTACTGCCCAAAAGTGCTTTAGAAATTCGGCTCGGCTAATTTGATTCAATAGTTTCTAGTACTTTAAACTTGTCCACCATTACTCTTCACCCATAGAGTATTTAGTGTCAGGTTAGTACAAAATAAGTAGTTTCTATCTATGACTAATCCAGTTCAGTAGGAAACAGTTAGGTAAGAAAAAAATAGGTAGTAAACGGTTATGTAGGAAACAATATAGTACTTATTGCCTACCTGACCATTTTTCCTGTCCGGCGCTTATTCCACACCAAAATCTTTTTTGTGTTTGGAACTTACTCCTTACCGGACCATTTTACTATCTAGCACTTACTCCTTATTGGACAATTTTTTGCTGTTCTTTTTTTAGACAATTTTCTTTGTGTCACATCTTCTTCATTTTAAGTCGAAACTAAGTGAAACTTGGACTAATAACTTTGTATTGCCAACTAGAACACTCCAATGCATTTGGATGTTCCATTTTGATGAAGTAGATAGTATCTCTCCAAGTCAGAATCCAAGTAAGTTAAATAGTGGACTAATTTTAAGAGGACCATATCTTTCAATTTGTAACTCAGACTATTATACGGTTTTGGCTTGTTTTGACCATTATAGGCGTTTGCACCCAAGAGGTTTAGGCACGATGAGATAGGTTGATAGGAAGGAAAGGGAAGTCAGAGAGCTACAAGAGAAGCAAAGTGTAACACCCTAATATTTTATAGGAAATATAATTAAAATTATATTAAAAGCGCATTGTTATAGTGGTAAAGGTGTTTAACGATGAATTTCCTATCGGATTAGAAATTCTTCGAAAAATTTCAAATTTAATTTAACTACAAGCGCACAGCATACAATCTTAGTACATGGCGAGTACGGGTCGATCCACAGAGAATTGTTTTAGATTTTGAAAATCAATTCAATCAAATTAGATCAAAATGAGAGGAAATTGTTAACTACAAGCAAAATGAAGCTAAACTAGAATTAAAATGAGATTTAAAAACTATTAGATTAGAGAAAAGTTTAGAAGCAATCATATTTTTGTATATCAGCAAACAAATAATTTATGGTCTCTACTTATGGTATTGAGTGAAATAATTGTTGCATTGATGATAAGTATGGTTTATTTGTGTTATTAATCAACATAACTTAAACCATCAAACTATAATACAACAATTATACCACTTATAAATTCTCACGAAAATAAAGCCAAAGCAAAAGCTATTTTAAGTATGATCTATTTATAATGTAATTAGTAAGATAGATCATCAATTTTTTTTTACTTTATTTTCAAAATCAAAAATCAATTAGCAAATAATGATGTAAATTGTGTGTATGTTGAATAAGAATAGCTCATTTGCAAAAGCAATATAAGCTATTAAACCCACTTGTATAACCTTACATCAAAATCAACTCTCATGAAGCACAAATAAAAGAGATCATAAACCATAGAAATTTTGAAATTACATAAAGTTAGAGAGCTTCATTACCCCTAAATTCATATCCCTTAATTGAAGGGGTTTATCTACTCATTTGTGTTATCAAATCAACACTTGTAAATTTCAACATTAAAAAGCAAAGAAATGAAACTAAGAAAAGAAAGAAAAAGAGATTAGCTATTAACTACTTGTATAAAAATTAAAGTTACGCTACTTGCATGTATGTAAATCTAAGCTATAAACATGGAATAAAAGAAAGCATAGAGATAAACATCGACATAAAGTTAAAAAACAAGTAGAAAAGAGAAGAGAAATAGGCTAGGAAGCTATTTTTATTTCATGAAATATAGAACTTATAATTTGCATTTTTAATTTCAAAAAGTAGAAGATATTTACATGTACATAAGAAGGCTATTTATATATGCATAAAACCCTAATTCAATTTTTAGGGTTCTTCCCAAAATGCCCTCTAATAAATGTGGCCATTAAGTAACCATTAGCCACTAATTAATCCATCATTAAAAGTGCATGAAGCTTTAACCTCCACTTTGTTGAATATGCAAGTATATGATTTTTGTTTGATGATAATAAACATATGTATATTCATTTAAATGTATTTGTTAATGTACTAATTTATTTTTCACATAATTAAATAAATATTTGCTGAATAAAATAAAAAACATAGAATTTAAATTCAAACGGATATTTTATTCAACCAAATATTTATTAGAACTTTTGAATGGTACAAATTTGAGCTCTCACTATATATACACACACACACACAATTTCTATTACAATACAAATTTGATTACATCACAATTTTCAATTTACATTTGCACCTCACTACGTATCATTCATTCACTTCTGTTTAGTCTTTAACTCTATTCCAGATTGAATCCAGCATTTGAGCGATCTGTAAAATAAACACTGACATAGTAAAATTGAAAAAGATATATTTTCTACAGTGTAAAATAAAATATGGTTTGAAAAAATTATTTGCCTCAGTTATTTGGGTTGTTCGTCATCATATTTATTTTGAATTCATCATACATGAACAGCTTGTGACATGCACAGTGTATCATTGTATATGCCACAAGGCCATACACACCGATATACACTTGACAAAACTGCAGGGACAGGTGAGCACAAGGTCAAACCCAATCAAAAGCTAGGTTCAACTCAAGTGCAATAAAAATAAAGTCACGACATGAGCACAAGGTCAAACCCAAGCTTCAAGCTGGATTCAACTCAGGTGCAATACAAAACTACGGGTCAAAACACATAATACAAGACTCGACCAAAAATTCAGTGATGTACACATGAAACCAGCAACAACTGAGGATAGACAGTCCAACCGGACTCAAGATAATGTACTTGTCAACAAAACAAAACAATGAAGCATATACATGAACCAAATCAGAAAATAAAAATGGTGCAGCAACCTCAAATGCTACATAAAACAAGACTGAATCAAGAAACCAAAACTAGGCTACACAATGAACACAACCAAGTTAATATGCAACAGTGCAACATGCACATATGAAGTGGTGCACCAAACAATTAGACCGCAAATACTAGCACAATTCAGTTCGCATATGTATGTAGTGAATGCAATCCAGAAACTCAAAAGCAACCAAACCAGATCAAGTGAAACAAGCACAGACCTCAACTCCAATATTTACAAGTTGATATACAGACAACAACTCAAATGTATCGGACATCAATAATCAATACATGACTCGAATCAGCTACAAAATGCATGTATGCAAAAGAGTGGATTGCAGGACTACCCAAAGGAGCAATTGAAGCTCATATGAATGCAATGAACTGGCCTAAGCAATCCAAAATACCAATAAGCTTCAATACATCAAATCAATTCACAACCAAAGGAAAGTCCAGTAACTACATGAACTGGCTCGAAGACCAGGCTCTAGAGAATGATGGAACAGAGCACTTGAAGTTCAGTGACAACCAACCATGAATGAAGACTGCAAGATGCAAGCAGTTTCGAGCACACAGTCATATGTATATACAACTACATGGACCAGTGAGTAGTATCAGTGATCAAGCAAAAATCGAACAAGATTCATTTTCAATCAATACAGTGTGGACAGAGCGTCACACACGTACATACACACACACACACACACACACGAACATACATGTATTGAAATGCAGTGACAGGATAAACATGTACACAAACATTAGGTCGAAAAATGCTATCAGGCATGAACACAAGTCGCAGGGGATTTCAAGTAGTTTTTTTACAAAAAGTCAGGTGATAGCAATAAGTAAATATTTTCACAAAATCAAGCGGCCGAAGTCAACATAAATTCATATCAAACCAGCAATCACAAATACAAGTTTCAACGACTGGAAAAGAATAGCAGTTTTAAAAATGACAAAGCAGGTTTTACAGTTTCAAATCAAGTCAGAGCCGTGGTGGCTAAGAAAACGTACAAGTCGGAATAAAACAAGCTCTGCCAACTAAGCAAGTACAATGAACAATTCATAGCAATGAAGATCGAAGCAAATTCAAATTTATCAAGCAACACGTACGAAATGAACAAGTCAAAATTGATCACAAGCATTGAATCATAATCGAATGGCTGAGCTAAAGTTACGGACGAATTCAATTGAATTTATACGAACAATAATTAGTGTAATCAAACCCTATAAAACCCTATTAGCACCAAAATTGGTCACTAACACCCAAGAATAGATTTGTATATAGAGATTAATGAAGATAGTAAATTAAAACAGAGGAATATCACAATTGAATGCAGTAAGAACTGTAAGAAACGAGAAAATCAAAATTATAGTGGTTCGGCGTAACTACCTACGTCCACTTCGATCGTAATCTTTATTACTTCTTCAAATAATGGAACACAGATACGATCCATACACCAACAACTTGAATACAAGTTTTAACAAAGAGAAACGAGTCTTGAAAATAAAAGAGTCGCCCCAGTGTTCTCGAAAAAAAGTTCCCTTTCATTGTACTCCAACCCTTCTATTTATAGACGAAGATAGGCTGGACTCCCTGCGTGGGCCTAAGGATAAGGTACCTCGGCCCACGGTAGACAACTTCAACATACCGAACCACGCGTACCGAACGGTGGTTCCCGAGCGACATCGGTCGAACGAAGGTAGCCGAGCAACGTTAGCCGAACGGTGGTTGCCAAGCAGTATTAGTCGAACAAAGGTAGCCGAACGATGTTGGTCAAACGAAGGTAGCCGAGCAATGTTGGCCGAACGATGTACATTGAGTTCCTACCATCACTTTTCCTTTTACCGAGCGGCATATGCAACCGCACCAGACCGAACCATGCATGCATGCCGATCTGTGTATATATGTCGAACCATGTAACTAGGCCGAACCATGCATTCAGGCCGAACCGTGCTTACATGCCGAACGATGTATATATGTCGAACTCCTCAATTTGGTTCAATCTTTCATTAGCTCGAGTTTCACTTAGATTCAATCAAAACCTATATCATTAGCATCTCATAGCCAAATTGAGCAACCGGGTAACATTTTCCCCCTAAAGTGTGTCATGTGAAGCAACACGACACGCTTTGAATCAGTAATTAGTTCCTACTGTCAAAAGTCGAATGTATACGATGAAGGTCGAAATATGGAAGACCTTCCTAGCACCTTTTACAGTTTCGAGTCTATTTTCTTTTCATTTTTTTGTATATGACATTGGGCAGGTCGACATATAGAGGCCGAGCCACACGATCGGTCCACTTGAATAGGAGCAAGTATGTCTAGTAGCCGACTTCCCAAAGTACAACGACCGGTCCTACGGGAAATAGCCTGTTCACCTCCCCCTCCCATATATATGAGTTCTTTCTTTCTTATTCTCTCCGCTTTTACTTTATTCCTTCCAGACCTACCAACCTACCTTCCCTCGAAACTCAACTATTACTTTAGCTTTCCTTTCTCATCCCAGATCCAGTACGTTTGCTTTGCAAGTCCCTTCGTTAACAAACTTAAACAAATTTCGGCCCTAAATCTAACGGCTCCCTAGGCTTCGATTCATTCCTATAGGTATGAATCTCTCATTCAATCCGCTCTCCCTAATTAGGGGTTTTGTAGGACGCTCGAGTTCACGAGTTCACTTCAAAGTATGGATAATAGTAGTCGTTGGAGACGAATTGGGGATAGTAACACGCCTTTTAGGCCATCGAGTTTTCTCTAGGCTATTGGTTCACGTTAGGCCACCGAGCATAGGAGTACGGTTATTAAATTATCGAAGTGGGGTTGAATTAGTGATTTGGTACGAAGTCGTTTGACGATTAGGAAATGAATGAGGAGGGAGTGTGAGTGGGTCGGTAGGAGTTTGTGAGTTTAGAATGCATAGGCTGAGTGACAACACCGAGCCAGTACTTTAGGTGGAAGTCTGCTTGTATGTAAGTCTCTTGGGGGAATGTTGCAAGAGTGAGAGTGTTGTTTGGCCTAGAATAAAAGAGTGGACCAGCCAATCATGTGTTTAGCAATGTGGTCGCTCAGTTTTTAGTGAGTGAGTGTAGTTCGGTCATTTGAGTGTGGCGTTACTACCCGGTGAGAGTCCACTAGGAGGGTTCGGTATACCAGGCAAGTGTGGCTCGGTGTAGCCCCAATAGGCTGATCGGTGACGAGAGAGTGTTGGCGAGGAGGTTGAGTGAGTCAGTGTTGTTAATCTAAGGAGTCGCTCGATAGATTGTGGTTAGGTGGTTCGATATGTAGGTTCAAAAAGGTGATCGGCCTCGGCCCTTCTGATCGGCATTGACAACCAAAATCATCTCCACTTAAGCATGGCATATGCCAACATCACATACTTTCGCGCCTGATCATAGAAGAATGAACAATGACACAAACTTAAGCACATGAGCACATAGAACTGGTTTGGACTGATAACTTCCTAATTCTAATGACTAAAAACGCGAGTTAATCTTAACAACAGCAAAAAATACTCTCCAACATATAAAGCCAATATCTGATTTCAAGACCCATGCTAGCGAACATAGGAAAAGCTCTCGGAGACAGTCAGCGATGACGGTCTTCGAAGAGGACAGTTTAATGTTCAATCTCACTTCGTCATTCCTTAAATCTTTAACTCTTTCACATTTATGCTTGATTGATTGCACTAGTACACACCACATGGGGGGAATATTTCTATCGTTATATCTAATATTGACTATCTTTCTAGTATAGTTCAAATAGGTTTACCCAAATTCGAAGCTCGTTGAGGATGTCTAAAAAGTCGAGCTCCGCCACAGTTTCAGTAAACCCGAGCCAAGTTCTCATCAGGAAGTGGTCGGAACTTCGAATCCATCGACATCTCCTACACAGGATATCCCAAACCCATTGGCTGCAATTATTGACCCGGCTCCTGATGTGATATATGGAGCTGTAATTCTAGATAATCCTATTGATTCCCCAGCTTCAATGAAACCGCTCTTCGCTGGCTATGTTCGATTCATGGAATCCCCTTTGATGAAGTATTAGTCCCATCAGAAGGAGATTGTCCTCGCCTACCCCCAGTTGGATATACAACTTGCAAAAAATTCATGTGTTGGGTCGGTAGCGTGTCAACATTTAACTCATTTCTCCGCGAAGTGCTACAGTATATTGGGATCGCCCCGACACAGCTACATCCCAATAGTCATGCGTTCATCTATGGCACTTGTATTCTCTTTATGAGCATTTTATTTAGAGTCCCTACTCTCGGTGACATCCGCTACATATATCGCTTCAAAAAATGATTAGATAGTCCATCTTTCATATTCCTCGAGCTACACTCCAAGTGTCAGATACTGACGGAGGCATGGAGTAAATTCACCCAATATAAGCAGGAATGGTTCTATGTACGCTACCCCCCAGGCTTTATGAGAAGATGGCTGGAAGGGAGTAAGTTCCATTTTCGGACCAATATTTGTCTAAGGCACGAAGTGGATTGTTTCTAAACTTCTTTCGATTTTTACAGGTACCAGCCCACATCCCGAAGATACCAGGTATTCTGAGGCCGTCGAGGCCATTCGAGCTATCCCTGTGGGAGACCGAGAGATCAAATCCATTATCTCCAATGAATTGCTTTCAATGTTTGGATTGTTGGTGGAGGGTCGTCGAACAAATCTTCCATCCGGTGCCACTACAACTGGATCCGCATCGAAGATGGGTAAAAAATAGGCCGGATCTCCAGTGCCTCCTACAAGTGATGCCCTCGACACATCCAAGGAGGGTGAGATTAGAGAAGCTGGGGTGGTAGAAGCGCTGGGTGAGAATATAGGCCCTATTTCGGAACCGGTGGTTGATGCACCTGACATTGATGAGCCACCTCCTCTTTTAATGGGGAAAAAGAAGTTAGCTTACAAACTAAGGAAGAAGATAGTGGGTGGAACCACGAGCGTGACAATTACCCCGGTTGAGAAAGAGTCCTCTCCCCAACATTTAGAGGGTTCACTTGAAGGTCTTTCAGACCTGACCATCCTCGATGACCTATTGAATTATGGTTTTAACGATCCAGGAGATATAGGGCTTAATTCGCCCATGAAAGGCAATGTAGGCGATTCGGCCGGTCGACATGGAGAGTCAACCCCGATTAATAATGCAAAAGAAACTGGTCCATTGGGAGAATCACTAGGACACACACGAACACTTACACTTCACCTTACACTTAAACTTCAACCACCATGTTATTCTTGCTAACTTGTCCTCACTTAATTTCTTTGCAAGTGATATGGGGCATACTTACGGATTCAACCGCCTTCGTGGGTCTTTTATCTTTCATCACTCCAATGATTCTCCTCCTCAATCGGAACAAAGTAGAGGAAATCTGCTCAAAGGGGATCTCAATCTAAAGCTCCTCGCAACCAATACTCTAGTTCATCAAGCACTAGGCAATCTCGCGAGCCGCACTAGAAGTCCATGGTCTCAGCTAAACAAACTTCCTCAGCCCCTACACATGACCCATCGATAGCAGAAAAGCTAGCTGAGCTTAAGCCACATTTCCAAAATCTTGCTTTGATGGATTAAAATTTCTTTCTACGATACATCATATTCCTAGGCATGTTAAACAAAGTGCCATTGCTTGCAATAATGATGTTTACGTCCGACACGACGTGTTTGTTCACTTGGCTGAAAAAGTTTCAGGAGTTTCCATGGAACATCAATAGGGATTGATCGCCTGAAACTTGAAGCCTTTCATGATAAAGACATCATCAAAGCCCAGGACGAAGAGCTTTTCTCGTACAAATCTCAGCTTGAGGTTGCTCAGAAGAATGCTAAAGATACTGCTGAGGCAGTCAGTCGCTTGGAGGCTACCCACCAGATGAAGCTGTTCAACGCTGTGGTGCCTTAGCCTTAGAGAAAGACTCCGTTCAAAAGGAGAAAGATTTCCTCGCTAAACGAGTCAAAGAATTGAAGGAGCTACTCCTCAAAGAAAAGGAAGAAAAGACTGCCGGTCGAGAGGAGTCATAATGATATTGTGACGAGATTGGTGCTACATGACTCCTAAAAACAAAGCTCGATGAGGAGCTCTCCAAGGCTGAACCCTAAAGGACGAAGCCCGTGAAGAGGGAAAAAGAGTGGCGCTTTCGGAAATCGATTCTCGCCTCAAGGCAGCTGCTGAGGCTGGTAGGGAGGAAATTAAGTGCATGTTTGATCCACTCATAGCCGAGTACAATGCAGGAGTTCTCATGCATCATGACTTAACATTTCTTGGAGAGGGTTACCTCGAATCTTTGGCCGAAGCATGGGACCCTTTAATTAAAATTAAAAAGGTTGAGTAGGGAATTGAAGAAGTTAACGAGGAGTCTCTTGTGAAGGATATGCTTCGTGAGAATGAGCACACTGACCTATCTACGACAAAGGCTCTTTACGGAAGGGAATATTCCTTATCAAAAGGAAAAAATGACACTGTCGGTCCATCCGGAACCGAGTCCTCAGTTCCTCCTCCTATTCAGCCTACTGGTCACCCACCACTCGATCCCTTCGAGCGGCGTATTGGCTATGACCCAAAGGAGCCTGGACTTGATATTCACGCTCTTTTTCCTATTCCATAAGGTGAAACTCCCCGAACAGTTGAGAGTCAGCTAGAAACTGGTACATGACTTTTCTACCTAAAGTTCAAAGGGCCATCGTTTTTGGCGGATAGTAAATGTATTCTAACATTTGTTTCTTATGATTTCTGTACGCCATTCCGACCCTGAACCTACTCCAAGGAGCGATGTTGCAATAGAGAGGGAGGAGAAAGTGGGAGTGGCAATTCAAATGAGGGAGACTCCCGGACCTGACACTCAAGTGATCGAGGCGCTTGACGAAGACAAATCTGAAAATTCATCGCCCATCGAAGAACATGATGAAGTTGAAATTACGGACACCTCTAAACACACTTCAAAACTAATCATGGAGGAACAAATTATTGAAGAGGGGAAGAAGAAGGATGATATTAAGGTTGATCCTCAGGTGGTGGAACTTAACGATCCACTGAACAGGCCTCTGAAGGTTATTCTCCCCGGTGGGACCTCACTATTGGAAGTTCCTCTCCCTTCCCCGGGCACCTTTTCCCTGGCAAGCAAGGTGTCCAAGAGAAAACGCCTAGAGGAGGATTCTTCAGAGAAACCGAGGAAGGAAAAGAAGTCGAAAAAGTAGCTATCATGCCTTGTTCAATACGAATAGGCCTGGATCATGTAATTATTTCTATTTATTTTCATAGCTGTTGTAAATAGACTTTTTGTTCTGAGTTCAGGAGAAGTTATAGTGGAACTTTATTTTTGATTAATGAATAAAACTTTGTTTCTTTGCTTTTGATGATTTTCGTTGTTCAGCTTACTGCATAACTTGTAGCCGAAATTCAAAATCTTGTGAGCTACACAAGCTCTAGTTCACTTCCATGTGACTTGGAAATTTTTGGCATCGTAGATCCTCTGGTCCGTGCCCCGGGGACTTAGAATACTTTTAGTCCGTGGTCTAGGGACTTAGAATACTTTAATCCGTACTCTGGGGACTTAGAGATTTTTGAGTCGTTTATACTCTAGTCTGCACTCTAGGGACTCAGAGTACTCTAGTCCGCACTCTGGAGACTTAGAGATTTTTAAGTCATTTATACTCTAGTCCGCACTCTGGAGACTCAAAGTACTCTAGTCCGCACACTGGAGACTTAGAGATTTTTAAGTCTTTATACTCTAATCCGCACTCTGGGGACTCAGAGTACTCTAGTCACACCTCTGGGGACTTAGAGATTTTAAACTCATTTATACTCTAGTTCGCACTCTGGGGACTCAGAGTACTCTAGTCCGCACTCTGGAGACTTAGAGATTTTTAAGTCGTTTATACTTTAGTCCACACTCTTGGGACTTAGAGTACTCTAGTCTGCACTCTGGAGACTTTGAGATTTTTAAGTCGTTTATATCTAGTTCGCACTCTGGGGACTTAGAGTACTCTAGTCCACACTCTGGAGACTTAGAGATTTTGAAGTAGTTTATACTCTAGTCGGCACTCTAGGGACTCAGAGTACTTTAGTCCGCACTCTGGGGACTTAGAGATTTTGAAGTCGTTTATACTTTAGTCTGCACTCTGAGGACTCAGAGTACTCTAGTCTGCGCTCTGGGGACTTAGAGATTTTTAAATTTGTGTGCGCGTTCATACACCTGACAGAGTGATGTAGTTTAATTTTTGTCACTGAATTGTAACATATGGGAACATCAACAGTTCATGGAAAAGACGGCTTCAAGCCTTTATTAATCATAACAAATGGAAACAAACTGAATTGTCTTATTACATGTCGAAAACTAAGAACAACAAAATAAACATACACTAGAAATAATTGCAACTAAAATGCAAAAGAAATAGACTAAGTGTAATCATGACGCAAATGCTTGCTATTCCATGCGTGGGGAAGTGTCAAGCCATTTGGTCGCTAGCTTGAAAGTTCCTTCTCCAAGCTTCTGTTCGATGACATACGGATCTTCCCATGTGGGATTCAGATGTGATGGGGTCGGAAAAACTCGCTTCAAAACGAGATCACCCACATCAAAAATTCTCGATCGAACTTTTTCATTATAATATCGAGCATCCCGGTGTTTATGTGAAACCACCCTTAAATCAGCTTCTTCACGTTTTTCGTCAACAAAGTCCAGTGATTCCAATAGGAGATTATGATTCGTCCTAGGATCATAATGAGTAACCCGATGAGAAGGAACTTCAAGTTCCACGGGTATCACAGCTTCGGTGCCATATGTCAATGTGAATGGGGTGTGGCCAGTCGCGGACTTGTGGTGGTTCTGTAAGCCCAGAGCATTGTCGGAAGCTCATCCACCCACTTGCCTTTAGCCTTTTCCAAGTGTTTCTATAATATTGACTTGATTATTTTATTTACGGCTTCAACTTATCCATTAGCTTTAGGGTGAGCGACTGCTGCAAATCTTTTCTCGATGCGATACTTTTGGTCGAATTCTTTGAACTCCTTACGCTCAAATTGAGTTCTGTTGCCCGTGATGATAGTTCGTAGGAGGCCAAAATGGCATATGATGTTTCGTACAACGAAATTAATGACCTTTTTGGTGGTGATAGTAGCTAAGGGTTCTACCTCCACCCACTTGGTAAAATAGTTAACTGCAACAATTGCATATTTTGCACCACCTCTGGAAATTGGCAAAGAGCCGATTATATCAATCCTACATATTGCAAATGGCCAAGGACTCACATTTGTGTGAGTTCTGTTGGCGGAGCACTTGGAATTTTCGCATATTTTTTACATTTGTCACATCTTTGCACATAGTCTGTGACGTCCCGATTCACTGTTGGCTAATAGTATCCATAGCGGAGGATCTTTTTCGCTAATGTCTGCTGTCCAATATGGTCGCTACATTCTCCTTCATGAACTTCTTTTAAGACCCATTTTATCTCACCGTGGGCAATGAACCAAAGTAAGGGGACCGAGAATCCCTTTCGATACATTATTCCGTCATGCATTACATATCGTGAAGCTTTGCGAATGACTTGTCGTCTTTCGTTCTTTCTTTTAGGGAACCCCGTGTAGCAGGTATTGCTTGAATGAGATTATCCATGACTCCTTCTCGATTTCCGTTTCTAACATAAAATCTACTTCCATCTCACTTGTACTCGAAGCATGTAAGATTTAGACGGGAACCAATCCCATCTGTTGTGCATTACCAGTACTTGCGAATTTTGCCAATGAATCGGCTTCCCCATTTTGTTCACAAGGAATGTGTGAAATATCGTAATATTCGAGGTCTTCCAATAGCTCTTAAACCCAAGCAAGGTAGAGGGCAAGTCTTTGCCCCTTTTCTTCATAATCTCCCCGCACCTAGTACACCACCAATTATGAGTCACAAAAGATTTCAACTGATTTCACTCCAAGTTCCCTGATAAGTTTCAAGCTAGCAATCAATGCTTCATGCTCGGCTTCATTATTTATATTTAGGAAATCAAGCGTCAAAGCATAACAAATTGATCGGTTTTTGGGAGTTCAAGAATTATTTCAGCCCTTGGACAATTCATTGGATGCTTCGTTGGTGTATAGCTAGTTTCTGTCGAATGGAGGAAATAGCATCATCACTGTTTGGTTCATCTGATATGGTAAATTCTACGATGAAGTCCACTAGCGCTTGCCCTTGTATGGCCCTTCGTGGTAGGTAAGTGATATCGAACTGACTCAACTCAGTATTCCATTTTAACAGCCTTTCAGAGGTTTCTGTTCTTTGGAGTACCTGACGCAAGGGTTGATCTGTATAAACACTGATTGGATGTGCCTGAAAGTACGGACGAAGCTTGCGTGATGCAATCACCAAGCAGTAGGATTGCTTTTAAATTTTAGGATAATTTCTTTCTGCCCTCGTTTAATGTTTACTGACATAGTACACCGGCTTTTAAACTCGGTCCTCCTCGCGAACCAAAGCCGTACTGATGGTATGTTGAGATACGGCCAATTATACATACAACACTTCATGGTCAATAGGCTTCGACAGCACCATGGGACTTTCCAAATGCCTTACCAGAGCTCGGAATGCATCCTCGCAAATCGATGTCCACTCAAAATTTCTCTTTCCTTTCTTTATTACGTCTAAGAAGGGAATACACTTGTCTGTCGCTCTGGATAATCGACTCAGCACGACCACTTTTACATTCAGGCTTTGTACTTGCTTTATAGTTCTGGGTACTTGTATGTCTCGAATAGCCTGAATCATTTCTGAGTTAGCTTTAATTCCCTGTGCATTAACAATAAAACCCAAAAACTTTCCTAACGCAACGCAAAAGGAACACTTCAGAGGATTGATTTTCATTATGTAATACCTAAGTATATCAAATATTTTCGCCAAGTCTCGAATGTGGTTGTTTGACTGCCGTGACTTCACGAGATGTCATCCATATAGACTTCCATTGTCCTACCAATTTGGTCTTTAAACATCCGATTCACCAGACATTGATAAGTTGCTCCCGCGTTTTTCAATCTGTAAGGCATCACTACATAACAATACAGCCCTACGTCTGTGACAAAACTAGTGTGTTCCTGATCTGGAATTTGCATCGGGATACGATTATATCCCGATTACGCATCCATAAATGACAATAACTCGTGTCTCGCTATTGAGTCGACCAGCTGGTCAATTCCGGGTAAAGGGAAACTATACTTAGAGTATGCTTTGTTCAGATCTAAGTAGTCAACACAGGTTCTCCATTTTCTATTCGCTTTTCTCACTAGTATGGGGTTAGACACCCATTCAGGGTAGAGGGCTTCGCGGACAAACCCATTGGCTTTGAGTTTATCCACCTCCTCTCTGAGAGCAGCAGACCTCTCCGGGTTCATAACTCTTTTTTTTTGTTTCACTGGTACATACTTTAGGTCAATGTTCAAAATATGACTTGCGATGGCTGAAGAAATCCTGCACATATCAAAGTGGGTACAAGCGAAAACATCCATGTTCGCTCGGCGAAAATCAGTTAGATCCTCAGTTATCGAGGGAGTGAGTTGTGATCCAATCTTAAGCACCCGTGATGGGTCATCGTGGCTGACTGAAATGTCAATCATTAGCTCAGCTGGTGCTGCTTTTGCCTCCTTAGGTTCCTCATCATCGTCTCTCGGATCTATATCTCTACAGATCCATTCATGTTGCCCGAGCCAAGGCTCAGGCATTACTTGTTAATCTTTAGTGGCTCGGATGCGGACGGAGTTGTCTACAACCTTTCCTTTCTCTCTTTGCTGGGCCTCTCTCAGCTCAGCCACATAACATGCGCGACCATTCGCCTGATTGCCATGCACATTCCAACTCCCTTTATCTGTCAGAAATTTCAAGGTTAAACACCACGGGACCAAAGCTGCCCTAAACTCTGCCAGGGCCGGTCGACCCAGAAACACATTATACGGAGAATCAACATCCAAAACGATGAACGGTAGGATCCGCACCCTCCTGCGTTCACCTTCTCCAAGTTCAACTGGCAATTCAACAAAACCCACTACATCAGTAGCCGCACCATTAAAGCCATGAATACAGACTTTAGATGCTTTTAGGTCCTTTGTCTCCATCTTCATCTGGTCAAATGCTTTTTTGAAGATGACGTTAACAAAACTTCCACAATCAATCAATTTCCTTCTCATAAATGCTGGCCCAATCGTTGTCGAGATGACCATCTGGTCAATGGTAGGTGCCTCTACCCGATTAGCATCTCTACTTCTGAACACTATATCATCTGTCATCATTCGCTGCTGTTTCGCTGGAATCCCATCTTCCGAGTTCCAACAGCATTCAAAACCGCGTGTCTCAAGGAACTAGCATAGCGTTCCATTTCTTGCCAACTCTTGTCTACAGGGTAAGTCCAACCAACTATCGTGTTTATGACTAGTCTACCTACAGTTCGAGAAGGTTCCTCAGGATGACGTGGAGCTTGCCCGCGACCAGGGTTATATGTTCCCTGTCCGCCTTTCTGCGGATTCTTGACAAACTCCTGTAATTTTTTCTGTCGAATTATCTTTTCTATAGCACCGTGGAGGTGCCTACAATCCTCGGTATTGTGCCTCTAAGTCTAATGGAAGCGGCAATACTTCCCAGTCCGCTTTTGTTCCTTCATGGACTCTTTTGGGCGTGGCTTTCGATATTGAAAAGTATTACAAGTCGATAGGTAAATATTTCCAAAGATGCATTCATAGGAGTGTATTCGTTGTAAATTGTGATTCTTGGTTTTCACTTTCATGCTTCCCTTTTTTTCCAGGATTTTCTCCTCCAGATCCTTTAGATTGTTCTGGCTTGTTTTGAACATTGAGCTGGACCTTTCCAGAGTTATCACTGGATTGTTTTATAGCAATGTTTCTTTGCATAAACTCCTTGCTAGGCCCTGGTGCATTGTCTCGCCTCATCCATATGGCTTCCTCTCTTCTTATAGATTAATGCGCCTTTGAATAAAAATGTTCCACTGTAGCCGGAGGCTTTCCTGCCAGCCAATCACCAAACTCCGAAACTGGATCTACTCCTCGCATCAGGGCCATTAGAATAGCATGGTCATTAAGGTTGCTAACTTCGGTAGCGGCAAGTGAAATCTTTATAAGCACTCCTTTAACGACTCCTCTGGAGTCTGGATCACACTGGACAAGGACATCATGTCCTTGGGACGAGTGGCATGAATCCTGAACTGCTCCATAAATTTCATCGCTAACTCATCAAAGTTGGACATAGACCACGGGGGAAGTCGGGTGAACCGCATTGTAGCGATTCCAGATAAAGTTTGGGAAGCATCTACATTTAGTTGCATCGTTTTCCCTAGTTGAATCCATCATCCACTCATATCTCATTACATGCTGTCGGGTATTAGTCTTCCCTTCGTAGGCCGAAATAACCAACATGTTAAACTTTCTAGGGTACTCAGCCTCTAGGATAGCATCTGTGAATGGAGTATGGCTCCTAGATACGCTCCAATCATCATTAGGTAAGCCTTGATTTTCCCTCATCAGTTGTCTGACCATAACTGATAGGTCTGGGGTTTGTATGGAAAGTGGCAAGTTGGAATCTGTCCCACGGGACTGTTCCGGTTGGTGCCTCCTCGGTTGGCGATCTACCAAATGCATGACCTAAGGACCTGTTTCATTGTGACCTTGGTGAATCGGTCGTCCAGCTTCCACTCGTGCTTCGAATCCTAAGTTTCCTGTTCCAACTTGAGTATGATTACCCAGGTGTAAGTGAGGGGCCATAGCTCTAGGTAGGGAACTTGGACCATCCCTAGTGGATCTTTCAACTGCACCTATTTGCGTTGTTTCAGTTCTACGACATCTATGCTTGGGTGGTTCATCAGACAAAGCAGAGCTGTCGGATAAGGAGTAGGCAGCGGGACTTCCTGGTCTCTCCGGACCCTTGCTGAGCATAGTCCATACTCAGCGACCTGAATAAGTCAATTCGCCACATGCGGACGAAGAGACTTACCCCTTGCCAGATATAATCCATACCTGACGACCGTTTAACAAAAACCAGATAAAAATCCAATTAAAATACAATCCGAAATCCAAATCAAATCAGAAAATCAGAAATCCGAACCAACATCCAAAACAGAAAACAATCATCCAAACGAGAATCCAAACCAAAAAGCAAATAACATCAGAAGTTCAAACCAAACTCCAAAACCAAACTAGAAAAACAATTGTCCAACCGAAAACAAAAGACGGATTTCACAAACCATGGCATCATGGTCTATCATCATTCAGAGCATGCCTAGGGGCTATCTCCGTCCCCGTACATGTGTAAATGACATTGCCGTTTGCCAATAGCTTGCTACTTATTTCATATTATCCCGGTTAATTGATAACCAATCGAACATCATTCCTGGGCCTCACACCATCATGGTTTGAGGTAGACGGCAGTCGCTCCTGCTCCACCGCTGTATTCCGTGCCCCAACATACTACCTCAATTGTCCATTCCTCACATGCTCCTCAATTATGTCCTTTAAGTGCCTGCAACTGTTGGTATCATGCCCGTCCAAATCGTGGAAGAGACGGTGCCTTCCCGAGGCCCT
This sequence comes from Allium cepa, assembly GCA_030765085.1. Lineage (NCBI taxonomy): Eukaryota > Viridiplantae > Streptophyta > Magnoliopsida > Asparagales > Amaryllidaceae > Allium > Allium cepa. Next base: position 452,770,244 of record CM060931.1, read on the forward strand.
TTCACATTCAGATGGTTCTCTCCTAGCCGGCCTTCGGTAGGGAAGGCGATCCCGAGTTTCCATGTATATACGCTCCAGCGTCTCGTTTAATCCTGTGTATGTGGGAAACTTTGGATCCTTTCATCGCTTCCTAGCTTTTCTAGAATCATCATCCAATTTCCTTTTTCCTTTATCTTTATCCGAGCCTCCGCTGGATGGTCCTCCACCCTCAATCGCATTCACTTCCTTTAACTTTAAGTCCATACATGCGTCTTTTTGCCGAAGGAACCTTTCAGCTTTGTGAAAGAATTCCCCACGATCCAGTGGTGGGTCTCGTATTAAAGATACCTTGAAATCCGAATCCTCTCTGACTCCCGATACTGCCGCCATCAAAACCATCGATGGATCCGATCGATCCACCGAAGCAACTACCGCATTGAACCGAGTTAGAAAAGGTCAAAGTGATTCATTCGTCCTTTTCTTTACCGACGTTAGCATCATCACGTTCTTAGGCCTCTTAATATGAACCCGAAATTGCCTCAAAAACCTATCTACCAACTCCGTCCATGTTCTGATAGATCCTTCCTCCAGTTGCCTAAACCACATCGCGGCTATATCCGTCAAGTATAGAGGAAAACATCGGGCCATAACTTCCTCTGATTCCCCCATCACTTCCATGTATCTAGTGTATCTCATCAGATGATCTGTTGGATCAGCCTTGCCGTTGTATATTTCCACGCTAGGTAGCTTTAAACCAGGCGGATTTCGAGCTATCCTGATTTCCCGTGTAAACGAACTCTTGTTCACGCCTTCCAAATCTCTATTGGTCAGACCTCCACGCATAGTTCTCTTAATAATCTCAGCTAATCCAGCATTATCTGTCAAAGGTTGCCCTCCATCCCCCCAAGGGAATTCTGGTACATATTCTTCATGCGGTTCGTTAATTAGCGCTCGCTCTAGCCCGTTGAGCTCCATCTAAAGGCCTTCCGATGTCAGATCCTGCGGGTCTGCCCCCAATCCTTTGTTGATGGCCATCTGGTTCTATATTCTGTCCTCCATTGGGTTCCGCGACCCTAGTTCCTTGTTCCACATTCGCAGTCACTGTAGTCGGTCTAAGGTTTTGTGTTCCTGAAGCTCTCATCTGTTCAAAGAAAGTCTGCATCATGTCCTGTTGACTCTTCAACAATCTCTCATGCAATGAATTGGCCATAGTTTCCATTTCATCCCTGGTGATGTAGATCGAAGCTTGTCCTTCTCCAGCTCCGGAAGATGCTTCTCGATTTCCTTCCCATTGGCTTCTCTCAGCCTTTGTCTCCTACTGGTTTGTGGAGTCATTGTCTCTAAATCTAAATCCTTCAAGCTTTTAAATCTGAACTTCAAGTCTGGTGTAGCGGGTGCTAGTTATTCTCAATGAAAGCACCAAAGTGTTTGCGCCAAAATTGGTCACAAACCCCAAGTCACGTGGAAGCATCGGTATATGAATATAAATCAACAATATTCAAGCACAAATCACAGATCTGAGTAAATAGCAAACAACAATCCAGAGATAACAAACAGAAACACGAGATTTATAGTGGTTCGGCTATCTCCGGCCTACGTCCACTTCAGAGTTTTATCTTTTATTGATTATCCTTGCTGGTTACAGTTGATTACATTGATTATAATGAAGGAATTTGAGTATAACAGCAATGATGAAGTACAAGATTGAATCCGACAGGGTCTGGACGTTGGATCACCAAAAGATCCTTTTTCTGTGGGCTTCAGGGGGCTATTTATAGGCGTATGAGGCTGATATCGCTCAAACTTCGGGAGACTTCTTCTGGCACGTGAGTGGGCCCACGCGATCGATCCCACCAAGTTTCGACTCGACCTGTGATCGATTCGAATTGATTTTTTATCGATCAAGAATTGGTCCAATCGAGCTGAAACTTGGCAGGATCATTCTTTAGCCCGTACGTAAGCTCCTGTGAAAATTTCGTTCCATTTGGACATGTGGTCTAGGAGATATGATCGATGCAATCTCGTATTTACCGAAGGCGGTCGATTTCGCATCCATTGCTTCGTATCGCTTCATTTCGAATCGATCTAGCACGCGCTTATTTGCTGACATGGCGCTACTTCCTAGGCCTGATCCTAACTTCGTGTCAGGTTGAGTGTTTCTTCCCTTGAATCGTGGTCGATCTTTGCGCGCATCTATGCTTCACGCTCGTTCGTGTCCACTGTTTCGCCATTGCGTTCGTGCTCAATTGCTCACATCGATACTTCATGTTCTTTCTCATATCGATTCCAGGAATGTGTTTCGTATTGATCTATGAGCTAACCGATACGAAATGGCGAATTATTGATCGATATAAAATGCGCACGAAGGGCCAACAGATGGGTACGAAACTAGACACAATGATGAATACGAATGAAGCCTTACATGATGAATACGAGCGAGGCTTTACCTGATGGATAAGAAGACGTTGATACGAAGTACGCTGCCTGTCTCCATCCGGATCGATTCGAACTTATCAAGTCGGACAAACCATCGCTCGCTTGCCTACCAATCCGATCGATATGAAAGCCATTGATTCGAACCACTGCCAATCGATACGAATGGTATCAATTCGAAATGTTGTTTGACGATCGATACGAAATGTATCGACTCGAACCAACATTCACATACCTTGATCCATCCATATCTCGAGCATACGAACTCCGATTGACCTGAAATTTGAAACGTAGTCTCTCCTAACCTAGTTCATCACTTCCAATCGATTCCGTCCTGATCGGGGCTCGGCCAAATTTTAACGACGTCGATTGTAGCCTTGGTTTCCAATCGATCTCCAATCCTGATATCCATCCTTTCTTGCCAATTTGTTGATATTCCGTCCTTGACCAAAAGGCGGGATAATATTTGCCCCCCGAAACATACCTTGTGATAAGAAGGCGTGTTTTGAATTGTTCGGACTCCGATATTCGAAGTCCATAGCCATATGATCAGAGTACATCGTCCTTGACTGCTCCGAGTCGGTGCCCAATTCCAAATCCAATAACCAAAGCCTTAGCCAATTCCATATCCATTCAAACTCGACAACCGAGTCCTAATCCATCTTTATCCAATAGCCAATAATCGAATGCAGGACCTCTCCGGGTCGATATCCAAATCCGTAACCTCTCCGGGTTCTTGCCAAGCGCAATCCACACCTGACGACTATGGTCCAGTGTCCCTGGACGTTGAGCTAACCTCCTTGGGTTCTTGCTAAGCGTGATCCACACTTGACGACCGTGGTCCAGTGTCCCTAGGCGTTGTACAATGCCATGGCTTAAGTCCTAAGCCGAATCCTGGTCACTCCGGACCCTTGTTGAGCATAGTCTATACTCAACGAACTGAAACAGTAGCCAATAATGTAGGGCCTAAGTCCTAGGCTGAATCCTGGTCTCTCCGGACCTTTGCTGAGCATAGTCCGTACTCAGCGACCTGAATAAGCCAATTCGCCACATGCGGACGAAGAGACTTACCCCTTGCTAGATATAATCAATACCTGACGACCATTTACCAAAAACCAGATTAAAATCCAATCAAAATCCAATCTGAAATCCAAATCAAATCAGAAAATCAGAAATCCGAACCAACATCCAAAATAGAAAACAATCATCCAAACGAGAATCCAAACCAGAAAGCAAATAACATCAGGGTCAAAACCAAACTCCAAAACCAAACCCCAAAAACAATTGTCCAATCCGAAAACAAAAGACAGATTTCACAAACCATGGCATCATGGTCTATCATCATTCAGAGCATGCCTAGGGGCTATCTCCGTCCCCGTACATGTGTAAATGACTTTGTCGTTTGCCAATAGCTTGTTACTTATTTCATATTATCCCGGTCAATTGATAATCAATCGACCATCATTCCTGGGCCTCACACCATCATGGTTTGAGGTAGACGACGGTTGCTCCTGCTCCACCACTGTATTTCGTGCCCCAACATACTGCCTCAATTGTCCATTCCTCATATGCTCCTCAATTATGTCCTTTAAGTGCCTGCAGCTGTTGGTATCATGCCCGTCCAAATCGTGGAAGAGACAGTGCCTTCCCGAGGCCCTTTCACGTTCAGATGGTTCTCTCCTAGCCGGCCTTCGGTAAGGAAGGAGATCCTGGGTTTCCATGTATATCCGCTCCAGCGTCTCGTTTAATCCTGTGTATGTGGAAAACTTTGGATCCTTCCATCGCTTCCTAGCTTTTCTAGAATCATCATCCAACTACCTTTTTCCTTTATCATTATCCGAGCCTCCGTTGGATGGTCCTCCACCCTCAATCGCATTCACTTCCTTTAACTTTAAGTCCATACATGCATCTTCTTGCCGAAGGAACCTTTCAGCTTCGTGAAAGAATTCCCCGCGATACAGTGGTGGGTCTCGTATCAAAGATATCTTGAAAACTGAATCCTCTCTGACTCCCGATACTGCCGCCATCAAAACCATCGATGGATCCGGCCGATCCACCGAAGCAACCGCCGCATTGAACCGAGTTAGAAAAGCTGTAAGTGATTCATCCGTCCTTTGCTTTGCCGACATTAGCGTCATCACATTCTTAGGCCTCTTAATATGAACCCGAAATTGCCTCAGAAACCTATCCACCAACCCCGTCCATGTTCTGATAGATCCTTCCTCCAGTTGCCTAAACCACATCGCGGCTATATCCATCAAGTATAGAGGAAAACATCGGGACATAACTTCTTCCGATGCCCCCATCACTTCCATGTGTCTAGTGTATCTCATCAGATGATCTGTTGGATCAACCGTGCCATTGTATACTTCCACGCTAGGTAGCTTGAAATCAGACGGATTTCGAGCTATCCTGATTTCCCGTGTAAACGGACTCTTGTTCACTCCTTCCAAATCTCTATTGGTCAGACCTCCACGCATCGTTCTCTTAATAATCTCAGCTAATCCAGCATTATCTGTCAAAGGTTGCCCCCATGCCCCCGAGGGAATTCCGGTACATATTCCTCATGCAGTTCGTTAATGTTAGCGCTCGCTCTAGCCTGTTGAGCTCCATCTAAAGGCCTTCCGGTGTTAGATCCTGCGGGCCTGCCCCCGAGCCTTTGTTAATTTCCCTCTGGTTCTGTATTCTGTCCTCTATTGGGTTTCGCGACCCTAGTTCCTTGTTCCACATTCGCAGTCACTGTAGTCGGTCTAAGGTTTTGTGTTCCTGCAGCTCTCATCTGTTCAAAGAAAGTCTGCATCATGTCCTGTTGACTCTTCAACAATCTCTCATGCAATGAATTGGCCATAGCTTCCATTTCATCCCTGATGATGTAGATCAAAGCTTGTCCTTCTCCAACTCCGGAGGATGCTTCTTGACTTCCTTCCTGTTGGCTTCTCTCAACCCTTTGTCTCCTACTTGTTTGTGGAGCCGTTGTCTCTAAATCTGAATCCTTCAAGCTTTTAAATCTGAACTTCAAGTCTGGTGTAGTGGGTGCTAGTTATTCTCAGTGAAAGCACCAAAGTGTTTGTGCCAAAATTGGTCACAAACCCCAAGTCACGTGAAAGCATCGGTATATGAATATAAATCAACAATATTCAAGCACAAATCACAAATCTGAGTAAATAGCAAACAACAATCCAGAGATAACAAACAGAAACAAGATATTTATAATGGTTCGGCTATCTACGGCCTACGTCCACTTCAAGTTTTATCTTTTATTGATGATCCTTGCTGGTTACAGTTGATTACAGCGATTATAATGAAAGAATTTGAGTATAACAGCAATGATGAAGTGCAAGATTAAATCCGGTAGGGTCTGGACGTTGGATCACCAAAAGATCCTTTTCCTGTAGGCTTCATGGGGCTATTTATAGGCGTAGGAGGCTGATATCGCACTTAAACTTCGGGAGACTTCTTCTGGCACGTGAGTGGGCCCATGCGATGGATCCCACCAAGTTTCGACTCGACCTGTGATCGATTCGAATTGATTTCGTATCGATCAAGAATTGGTCCAATTGAGCTGAAATTTGGCAGGATCATTCTTTAGCTCGTACGTAAGCTCCTGTGAAAATTTCGTAATATTTGGACCTGTGGTTTAGGAGATATGATCGATGCAATCTCGTATTTACCGAAGGCTGTCGATATTGCATCCATTGCTTCGTATCGTTTAATTTTGAATCGACCTAGCATGCGCTTATCTGCTGACGTGGCGCTACTTTCCAGGTTTGATCTTAACTTCGTGCCGAGTTGAGTGTTTCTTCCCTTGAATCGTGGTCGATCTTTGCGCGCATCCATGCTTCACGTTCGTTCGTGTCCACTGCTTCACCATTACGTTCGTACTCAATTGCTCGCATCCATACTTAATGTTCTTTCTCGTATCGATTCCAGGAATGTGTTTCGTATTGATCCATGAGCTGACCGATACGAAATGGCGAATTATTGATCGATGCGAAAAGCGCACGAAGGGCCAACAGATGGATACGAAACTAGACACAATGATGGAAACAAACGAAGCCTTACCTGATGGATACGAGCGAGGCTTTCCCTGATGGATAAGAAGACGTCGATACGAAGTACGCTGCCTGTCTCCATTCTGATCGATCCGAACTGATCGAGTCGAACAAACCATCGCTCGCTTGCCTACCAATATGATCGATACGAAAGCCATTGATTCGAACCACTGCCAATCGATACGAACGGTATCGATTCGAAACGTTGCTTGACGATCGATACGATCCATCCATATCTCGAGCATACGAACTCCGATTGACTTGAAATTTGAAACGTAGTCTCTCCTAACCCAGTTCATCACTTCCAATCGATTCCTTCCTGATCGGGGGTCGGCCAAATTTTAACGACGTCGAATGTAGCCTTGGTTTCCAATCGATCTCCAATCCTGATATCCATCTTTTCTTGCCAATTTGTTGATATTCCGGCCTTGACCAAAAGGCGGGATAACACATATGTTTATGCTACGTGCTGGAGATAGGGAGCTTAATCCGATCGCCTTTACTTAACAAGTGATAATGGAGCTAAAGGTTGCGAACTAGGTCATGCGAACAAAACAGTGCTCTCAAATTACTCTAAGAGGATGCGAGTCAAGCAAGAGATTGTTAGACTTGTCTCACATGTGGTAAGGATGTACGACGGTTTGGAATTGAAATATCTCAACATTTCTAAATAACCTGAAGAAGGGTTTTATAAATATGGGTTGGTAGGTATGTAACATTGGAATTCTTTTTGTTAAAATAAAGTGCACGTTGACTCATACGTATATGTCATGTGCTAGAGATGAAGAGTTGGGTCCGACCGTCGTTACATAGCGGCTCTAACATCTCATTTCCTTAGAATGATTGAGTTCTCTTGTCATTGTCTGCCTTTGCTAAAGTTAAATGGACAACCTTTTGTTTAATGAGCTTGAATTGAAAATTTCCCAAATAAAGATCGTTATTTATTCAAAGCCGTCGCTTGTTTTTGTAAACTTATCTCGCATTATATTTTTTGAGGCATATTATTTTTAAAATTCATTACGTTTTCCTAAAAGGATTATTTGAATTTGGCACTATTGCTGCCAAGAGATTTTGTTTTTGGACACGATTGAGAAAGCAAGAAAATCAAAATTCGACGTGCACTCATAGATTCGAGCATGGAATTTTGCAGTATTCCTTATTTCTGTCCCTTTTGATGACACACTAGAAAGGTCGATTCTATTTGTCCCTCTTTTTCCACTTTTCACCCTACAACTAATTTTTTTAAATACCCTACTTCTTTTCTTTCACCTCCCAATTCATTTTGAAAATGTCCCACCCGTCTTAAGCTCTGTTTAGATGTGACATGATTCTTTCACACGAACCATGTTTGATGGAAGTGTGATTCTTCCACAAACCTTGCTTGTTTCGAGCGTGGTTATTATACGAACTTCGATCGTTTCAAACGTGGTTTTTACATGAATCTCGCTCAGTTGGAATTTGTTTTCGCCATTGTTCATTGAATCACGTTTCTTTTGAACGTGATAGATAGATGACTTAGAGCATCTCCAACCCTATTTGAATGTATTGTCATGGAATACTTGCGTGTTCTCACCTATTTTACAATTCATATTAAACAAGCTTCTATAATAAAATATAAGATTGCTCTTCAATGTAAATGTCTAAAAAAATACAATTTTGTATGTATCATTTTAGAAATATTTTGAAAATTAAATAATTAAATAATTATGGATATATGTAATTCCACATTGTGGACTGACATTATGTTTTACAATATTTAAAACTGGGCATAATGTTTTACAATGTCATGTAAATTGTTTGACACATCATTTCTAAAATTCATTCAACATTTGCATTAGAGAAAATAAATTTAACAAAATTTTAATTGATGAGGTGTCTTTGATTTTACATTTGAATTAACAAAAGGTTGGAGATGCTTCTGTGTTCTCCTGTTGTTTGAAAACATGGACAATTATTGAAAATTTGAAAATTGATGAAGTGGTGTTGTGGGAAAGATGTGTGTCGTGAAGAGTAGTAGCCCACCAGTAATTAGATGCCTCAAAATGACCAAGAAACAAAATAAGCTATCACCTGCTAAATCCTTTTAGCTCTACCGATGCCTTCGTGTTCGCAGTATTCACCTGACCGGGTTCGATTTTCATCTCCCGTTATCGAACTCTAGCAAACAACAGTTAAGTTTCGGTAATTCAGGTTTAAATTCTTGATTCGTTTAAGTAGTGAAGAAGCCGTATCCACATGATTTTGCACCATAATTATCATTCGCAAATGAACGGCTTGGCATATAAAACTAATGCGAATTATTGCATACAAGCTGTTTGCGCAAATGTCTTAAAGGGAAACAGAAGCAATTTACTTAGTACCCACATCACTCATTTCTTAACCACCTCAATCGTTAATGAAATAATCGTACATTTATCAAAAGATACAATACTTTCATGGAATTTCTTCAATTGGGTCAACTCTCTTCCACATTTTCATAATTCCATCCACTGTTCTTGGACCATGCTTCATGTTCTTACCAAGAACAACCACTTCAAAAAGGCCAAAGGTTTCCTTGAAAGTTTCACATCAGATAATAATTTTTTTACCTCATCAATGTTGACCTCATTGATTGACTCTCACAAGGACCCGGATTCTAATGGTCAAATTTTGAGTTGGCTTATCACGTTTCATTCTAGGAGAAGGTCCACTAGTGATGCGATTCACATATTTGACCAAATGAAGCGTAAAAAACTTAAGCCTGATCAGCATGCATGTAGCTCTTTACTAAATGCATTGGCAAAGTCTAGACTTACTGCTACAGCTTGGAAAATTTATAATGATATTCAAAAGATGGGAGTCGTTACCAATATCCACATATATAATGTGATGTTACATGTTTGCTGTAAATCTTATGATGTGGATAAGGCTGATAAATTGATTTGTGAAATGGAGATGAAGGGTGTATGCCCAGACATTTTCTCGTATAATACGTTGATATCTTTATATTGCAAGAAGAGTATGCATTATGAGGCATTGGGTGTCGAAGAGAGGATGAAAAATGCTGGGATCAAACCTGATATCGTAACTTATAATTCATTGATTCATGGGTTTTGCAAAGAAGGTAGGATGATAGATGCCATGAAGCTATTTAGAGACATTAAACACGTGGTTCCTAATCAAGTTACATACACTACTCTTATAGATGGGTATTGTAAAGCAAATGAGCTTGATGAAGCGTTGAAACTTCATAAAGAAATGGAGGAGAAAGGGTTGTATCCAGGAGTAGAGACGTATAACTCAATAATTCGTAAGTTATGTGAAGAGGGTAAAATGATGGCCGCTAATGCTATCTTGAATGAGATGGATGAGAGAAATATCGAACCTGATAATTTCACTTGCAATACTTTGATTAATGCTTACGGTAAGAAAGGTAATATGCACTTCGCATATAACGTGAGGAATAAAATGTTGGAGTCGGGTCTGAAGCTTGACGAATTCACTTATAAAGCTCTGATCCATGGATTTTGCAAGGTCGATGAAATGGATGAAGCAAAGAAAGTTCTTTTTGATATGTTGAATGCAGGTAAGGATAAGTTTTTTCATTGTTTTCTTATTGCAGCGTCGAAAAGTTTGTTATGTTAACATGGTTTTACTTTAATTTTAGATAATGATGCAAAAAGCTCAGATTATCTGTGATTCAAACATATCAGTCTTTATGGAAAAATAGTCGTGGTGTAATGCATATAACTCTGAACTTTCACGACAAGCTTAAGATCTTTATATAATACCATATAAAGTTTTCTTGCTGCTATTAAACAGACACCATGAGTTGCACGACAAGAAAACGAGTAATATATAACTTATTGCTACTGCAATATGTACTTTTTTAAACCTTTGTGCTTAGAAACTGATTCTCAAGTATATTGACATTTATTTATTAACTGAATACAGGATTTACTCCAAATTATAGCATCTTCTCATGGATTGTCGATGGTTATTGTAAACAAAACAAAGAAGATGCAGTGGTAAGCATTCCAAACGAACTCACAGAAAGAGGCTATTTCTCAGACAAATCAGTGTACAGATCATTAATTCGAAGACTTTGTAAACTGGATCGTGTAAATTCAGCACAAAAGCTATTCATTCAAATGCAAGGAAAGAGATTGCAAGGTGACTGTTTTCTGTATGCTAGTCTAGCCATCGGTTACTTGAAGGCAGGTAAGACGATGTCTGCTTATGAGCTTTTTGATGACATGGTTAACGATCGATTTGTGATAACTGCTAAGATATACAATAGTATTTGTGCATCATATGCAAATGAGAGAGATGTGTTGGATAACCTTTGGCATAATGCTGGTGAGAGAGGCCTCATTGCAAAGAATGTTTACAGGTTGATGCAACAACCTAAATCAAATTCTTAGTTCTCTGAGTTTGTGGAAACTAGTTAAGCTGCAATGTGGTTCATGCCTCTTTTTGGTACATCTTTTGCTTAATGATAAGTTGATTTGCAAGTGATATTTGTCTTGAAACTAGTATGATCAGTGGTAAGAGTGCCTATCAAATGTATTCTTCATGCCTGAAAGCATTGTGGCTCGGAATCCTGTTTGATGTGTCCTAGAGTTGAATGACATGCTAATGCAGCAAACTTACTGTCTTTGCATCTTTTATATTGTTTAATTATAGCATGGTGGTGCAAGGTTAAAATGTGAATTATAGATATACAGAGTAAGAATAGGATTTTATAGTTACTGTCTTTGAATCTTGTGTGTTTGTACTTGTAATCTTAAAGAGGCAAGCAACAAGAGAAAAATTCGTAGTGATCGTAAATCATCTTTATTCGAACCACTCCAAATACTGCATGAATTTACTTCACTCGCAAGCTTTATTTTGTCATATATATTCAAATTCTATAATCAAAACCGAGAAACTTCGTTCAGGATTTCTTGATATTCTTATCGTAAACAGAAGGTTTCAATATGAATTTTCATAGTAGCAACATTTTTTTGTTTAACATCGTACATAACATCTCATTGTCTAATGGATTTTTCAAGTTAAATGATATTGCTGGTAGATTTGAGTATAAGAAGACAAATGACATTTTACCCATCTCCAACGAATTATGGACAAACGTACGATTTTATACTGTTAGTGAAAATTTTCATTTCACTACACTTTGCAGTAGGACATGTAATTCTTTATGCTTTTATGCATTCAATTTTATTGTTTGCGGAATCGTGTCATTGAAATCACAATATGAACCTTTTTCTAAGTAGATCAGACTAAAAAGGGAAATAAATGCAGCAAGTAAAGGACTCGGATTTAAGGAGTTCAAATCATTACATCCTGCATCCACGGTGTAAAAGAAAATTCGTTTATCATTCCCATCATTACAAGTACAACTATTTCTATTAATTTGCTAGTGATCAAATTCTCAATTTGACAGAATACGTGTCTTGCTGCAAAAGTGATTTGGAAAGTCAACTAGATTAACATGCAGCTGGTTAAATGAGTGAATTTATATGTAAAAAAACTATTTTTAGATTATATTGCGACCGTGAAGTCTAAATTATTTTAAATTCAATCTAAATAATTTTCAAAAAAAATTATTTATTTTACTTGATTGGTTTATATAAAAGATTTAATTCAAATTTTATATAGCATATAACGTATATGTGTATCAAATACATATATACGTATATAGCCTACGTGCAGCATATGGACGTGTACATAGTTTAATATGCATGTATATATTTTTTGGGAATTACATTACAATGGACACATTGTCCATTTATGTACATACAAGTACGAAACCGTGCTACGTACATGAGTTTCGCAATATAGTTTCAATAGTGCATTTTTTGGAATTTTGAGTTATGTGAAGTTGAAAATACATGTTATGGATTGTAATTTTTTTGATTAGTTTTTTCTTGAACACCTCCGACAAACTTTTTTTTGATAAATTTGCTTAAATAATCTCGAAGCATATAAAGGGAAGATTAATATTTTAGAGGACAATGGTTTTATATAACAAACGATAACATCAACAATTAGTTGTTCCTAACTTAATAAATATTACATTATTGAGAATGTCTGTTTATTAATTTTTAAACGTAAGTGATACAAGTCAACATAAATTTGTTTTATGTTTAACATATGAATTAAAATATATACATAATTTTCTTTGCTAAAACACATACATAATTTTGTTTGATAATAGTATTCTAAACTTGGAATAGAGAATAGTATTCAAAGTGAAATGATGTTAAAATTAGGTTCAAAGAAATCACATACCAACATTTGCATTTTACACTTTTTGACATTACACATAGTAATTAAACTAAAGAAAATATTATAGCAGCTTTTAAACATTAATTTCTAATACAGATGACGTAATACGACATGACACTTATACGTAATTTATACATTATGTAGTCAAGTATTTTGTATTGCCAAATAATTTTTTATTTTACTTCAAATATTCATACAAATATACTAACTAAAATAATATATGATGGTACGAATTCGAAGTAAATTAATCTCACCATTAAACAAAATACATATGGACACACAAAAAATACTTTACATGACATTTCATTGAAAATAAAATTTGGATCAAATGATGTAAAAAATACATAGTCAATGAAGCGAAGTGATGAAAATAGATTACTATTTGTATCCATAAACAGGCACCTACATATGCACATAAGAATAAAAAATCCTTGACGTAAAATTTTTATATAGTAAAATAATGATTCATAAAATATAAGAAGTGCCCAAAGTTAATTTCATTTTAATATAAACCAAAATCTATGGAATCTACGGCTACTCAAAGATAAATTATGTTGTTTTCCATCCATAGAAAAGCTAAAACTTCAACATCAGTTATGTCCATTACCGATCTTCATTATTTTGCATAAATCTTTCAAATAATTAGCTGAATGGAAACATTTGTAAACTTCTCTTGCAACAAACTGATATCGATTAATACCAAACTCTACATTCAAACATAATTTCATTTCAATTCGACTCTTGTTTAATAATTCAACACCTTGTCTATTTTCAAGTAATCAGCCTTCATTCGTCTTTATTCGTCTCATGGTATCGTGATGCAAACATGGTATTATGGTCCAAACATTCAAACTCAAACATTTGACATGACTTTTGTTTGTAGCACTACTCAACATCGATTCTAATGCTCGTAATATTTATTGTTAATACAAAGAAACGTCAGCCCAACATAATTTTAACCAAATCCATAAGTTATGCGTGTAGATAATGATTATCAACATGTTTTGTTATATATCGAATATATGATACTTTATTTCAAGCATACAGAAATATATAAAATATAACATTGCTAAAAATGTGAAAGGAATGAATATTTTATAGGATCGTTTTCACCCCAGAGGGGGTGAATAGGGTGATGCAAAAAATAATACGAAAACAAAAGTAATAACATAAAGTAATGCAGTAAAGATCACACGCAGTTTTACACAGCTTCGGCAATAACCTGCCTATGAGTTGCCCCCAAGGTTTCTACTAGAAATTAGCTAATCGGACGCTTACAAACACACATAAGCTCGCGACACCCGCTAACTCGATTAAACTAACTGTATGCTTAAAATCCTGCCATAACTCAACAACTGAGTTGTGAATTCTTGAACTACAAAATTGTAGTTCGTAACCTAGTTAAACTAGAGTCTATACAAAATTAAAAGAGAAAATTACAAATAAAAAACTAAAACTCAAAATCATATTATTTAAAAAAATACAAAGCCCAATAATAAGACCGGCTCAAAGAAATTAAAGATTGTCTCGCTTCTTATTTTATTCGAGTACTTTCTTCAGTCGTTCCTTTATGTTGCTCTTCACAAACTAGGGTTTTGGTGAAAATTGAAGACGCCGAAACACTTGATCGATTGCAGGGACGAATTCACTTCGATTTTCCTTGTCAATCGATTCTCTGGCTTTTATAGCTTGCGGTCGCTTCAATTTTATCGAGCTAGAATGGATGTTGTGAATTGGTACGTGATTTTCCCTTTTGCAATTTTTAATTATGCTCGACTTCGATTCGAGTTATGAATTGGTTCGTGATATATTTCAAAGCTAGCTCTAGTGTTTGCTTTGAACTCGAATGATTTTTATGTCAATGATGACATTGGTTTATATAGGATTTGATTCCCTGTATTTTCGTTTGTATATTTCTATTTGAACTTGTCAGTTGTTTTTCTCGCCAATGGATTTTTAATCGAACCATAGTGTGATTCCTGACTTGTTCATTTTTTTACTTGATCATCCTTTAATTGTATTTGAATACGTTTTCCATTCTTTCTGTCTTGACTTGTTCATCATTCTCTTCTAGCTTGATATTTGAATTTGAGATAGTGTTAACCTCCTGAAAATTGAATGGTTCACCATGATTTGCTCTGTGACTTTATTCAACCTGGTGATAATTACCCACGGCTTGATTTTCTTCATTTATATGTTATATACATGTATACATACATACATGTATCTACATATTTATGTATATATGTCACTATGCTTGCTTCGAGTTCTACTTTGAGTGCTTGCTGTCTCCTCCGTTGCATACGTACCGCTGGCTCCATTTGTTGTACATGTTGAATGCTTTGCATTTGTGTCTGGTTTCACAAGTTAATTTAAGTCTTCGTGTTGTGGTCTGGTTATAATTGTTCGTATGTTGGTTGGATCTGATTCCGTTTGAACTTGTGTTTATGCATATAGAACTTCTTTCATATCCATGTGAACTGACTTTTGAACTTGAAGTCATTTGGAGTCTGTCTTGTTTCACTTGCATTGTGTTCACTACTGTCTGGTTGTCACTGCATATTTGTACATGTCTACACATGTATGCTGGTTTGGATCATCTTGAAGTCTGGTTCTTGCCTTTATATTCACCGCTGTTTGTCTTTTGCATTTTGGAGTTTGCGTTTTGAAGTTGTTCATGCCTCTGTTCTTGTAGTCTTGTCTATGTTGCTCCTGACCATTACATTGAACTTGAGAGCATGTTAGAGTGGTCTGATGGTCATGTCTTGTTCTTGTAGTCTGGTTTCATGTTGAAATCTCAGTGCAGCATGTCTTGTGCACTTGTATTCATGCTTGGTTCAATTCTGTTTTTTTTGTTTGAGTTATAATGCCTTGGCTCCATTGACTTCTTTTCATGTTGCATGCTAGACTTGCCGTGTCGAAACTGAAATGTTGCATGCACCTGTGTTGAATCCAGTCTCGACTTGGGTTTGACCTTGTGCTTACCTGCCCTTGCAATTTTAACAAGAAAGTGTATTTCGGTGTGCATGACCTTGTGATATGTACACTGATACAGTGTACATGTCACAAGTTGTTCGTGTAAGATGAATTAAAAGAAAATTATGACGAAAAACCCAAATAACTGAGGCAAACAACATTTCCAAACACACATTTCATTTTGCACTGCAAAAAATTTTTCTTTTTCAAATTTTCTGCGACAGTGTTTATTTTGCAGATAGTTTAGATGCTGAATACAGGCTGGAAATAGAGTTGAAGATAAAAATACAACTGCTGAGTGAATTATGTAGTGAGGTGATGTATGTCTGAAAAATTGTATATTGCAAATTGTGTTGTAATTGACACTTGTAAAGTGAGGATTTAAACTTGTACTATTCGAATTTGTAATAAAATATTTGTTTGAATAAAATATTTGTTTAAATATAAATTCTGAGTTATTTATTTTATTCAACAAATATTTATTTAATTATGTGGAAAAATAAAATAGTACGATAACAAATACATTTAAACGACTATATATATATGTATATTCTTATTATCATCAAACAAAAATTATAGGCTATTGTATTCGACAATCTCCTCCTTTTGATGATAATAAACATATATTAGATTTCGACTCTATTAAATGTATTTGGTCATGATGAATTTTATTAGCTCCCTGTATTTGAATACTCCGGCAACGACAAAGCTTTCCCTTCACATATGCATGAAAATAATAAAAGACATGCAAATAAAAAAATCAAATACAATGGGCCAAAATGAGAATATGCTATGCAAATAAAAAATATAATTTATTTTCCAAATCTTAACTTCTCCCTCCCCTTTTGTTATCAGCAAAAGAGTAACAGTGTTAAAAAAGTATGATAAAGTGATAGACATTAATACAACATCAATACCTAATAGAGTATAAATATTAAATTTCAATAAAAAATCAAACAAAAATCATAAATAATATGCTAGATGCATATTCCATTTCAGAGTGATAGGGGTGATGTCGGCATAAAAAAATCATATAGTCGTGTCTATTTGTGGTATATTTATGACAGGAATTTAAATACTTACTAATCATGCATAACCGTTAGGACTTTTAAATGAGATTAGTAGTATTCCCAATTATTTATCGAAAAATGAATTCCAAGCATCTTCTAACCATGCATAACCATGAGGACTTTTAAATGGGGTTAGAATCAACTCGTCTATTTCAACCAATTTTGATATATGTTCCATATTTGCATAACCATGAGGACATTTAAATGAGCATGAAAGCACATAATCAAAGATTCCAAGTAGTTCGCTCATGCATAACCATGAAGACTTTTGAATGAGAGCGAGTACTTTGGATGTTCTTATTGCTAATTAAATTTAAAAAAAATGAGTAATTTCCCATTTAAATACCACATTTTGACATACTATATTGGATTTTGATGAGTGATTGTCGTAGAAATATGATAGAAATAGAGATGGCTATGGAATTTTTACCAACCAAATTTATTACAAATTTTGTTTAAATTTTTATAGAAATTTACTAAATATACTGTCTCAAGTCATAAAGCATGATTAATATCAACACTCATCGCTTTTTTCAGTCACTATTTATCTTTTCGATAATCAATAGGGAATCAAATTAGTTAACATAGGCATTTAAGATCAAATCCAAAAATATAAAGTCAAATTTCTAAAATGCCTAAATTGAGACGAAGTCGACAAAAACATTTTCTGGAAGGGGTTTTGAAAAAATGTCTACCAATTGGAAATCGGTTGAAATGAAATTTATGCAGATATTTTCTTTGGAAATGTGATGCAACCAACGAATGTCCCAACATAAAACACGTTCCACTAGTACTTTTTCGATCAACTAGACTACCAGCATAATCTGCATCTGAATACCATTTTAACACAAAGTTATCGTTCATTGGATAACATAGACCAAACAGTGGGGTGTGCAACAGATATATTTCCTCTTACCTAAAAGTAAGTTTTCTTTTGATGATTGGTCAACAATTTTGCATAAATCAGAATAAAAAGCAACATTCATTCCCTTATCACATAATTGGTTGGTTGAAATTAGATTATGGTGCAGATTTTCAACATATAAAACATCGTTTAAGGTAAACGTACCATTACCTACTTTACCTTTATCGATAAGTTCACATTAATCGTTGTTTCCCGTTGTGACTCTACCACCTTTGTACTTCTCTAAGCTAAGGAACTTTGATTTGTCGCCCGACATGTGCCTGGAACAGCCAAAATTCAGGTACCACTCTTGTTGTTCCTTAGCCTGCCAACACACCTACACGAGAAAGGATTTTTGTGAACTATTTGTTTTTATAGGTCCATGATTGTTAGTGACAAACGATTTTGAAAAACAAGTTTGTGTAGAAATAAGACAATCTATGTTTGTTTTTTTTGGCACCCAGATTTGTTTGACTTTAAGAGATTTTACTTTCGTGCCTTTAGGAACCAAAACAGATATGGTTTTCGCGTGTTTGGGTCTATACCAGCAATAGTTTTGATTTTGTCCAATTTTTCCACAAATCGTGCCCTTGGAGTTGACTTGATTAGTTTCACTTCTAACTCTTTCAGATTGAGTATACCCAGGTACTAGTCTAATGGTATTAACAATTTGTTTCTCTAATAGCATATTTAGTGATATTTCTCCTTTGGAGAATTTTCCTAAAGATGTAGACAATTGTTGGACTTGTGCTTTGAGAGATTCATTTTCATTCAATAACAAAGTGCACTTTTTAATAGAATTTTCTCTTCTAGTATTTTCACTTTCTTTCAAAATTAGAATTTCATTTTCAAGCGACTTAATTTTAATTTATGATTTTTTTATTTCCGCTTCAAATGATTGACACTTATCACGCTTAAGGCTTTTATTTCTATAGTTTTGAACCATTTGATCAAGCTGCTTATTTAGTTCTATCAAACTATCATTTTGCGATTCAATTTTAGCGCACTTCTCTCTATGTCTTTCAAAACAACCGTTTACTTTGTGAAAATATATAAGTAATTGTGAGTGAGTAAGTTTTGATACCTCGCTTGGCTCGTCAGCATTGTTGTCACTTGTTTCTCTTGAAATGCATAGATTTGCTTTTTCATTCTCACTGCCAGTGCTTTCATCATTATCTTCATCACTTTCATTCCAAGTTGCTGCAAAATTTCTTTTTTGGGTTTTTCCTTTGCTGAGTAGATTTTGAGGACAATTTGGCTTGATATGACTAGGATTATTGCACTTACAACAAATGATCTCCTACTTTTCTGCATTTTCTAGAACTTTGATGATTCTACCGTTTAGTTTTTGATTTTGGACTGGATTTCCATATTTGTGGTTCCATCTTTTGAATCTCTTCATTATCAGTGCCAATTCAGCTGCTCCTTCATCATCGCCGTCATCTTTAATTTCCATTGTTCCTATGAGAGCTATTGATATCTTTCGTGTATCTTCTCCTTCATATTCTTCCTTGAATTTGATTTCTATCTTATAAGTGGTGATGTTTCCGATGAGTTCTTCAACTTTAACCTGTTTTAGATCCTTTGATTCTTGAATGGCGTCACATTTGCTTCAAAATTTCGCGGAAGAATTCTGAGAATCTTTCAGACTATTTTCAGTTCTTCGCATGGTCTTCCTAGAGATTTTGCTTTGTACACAAAATTAGAACATCATTACATTTCTTTCATACTTTCATCCTTTGCATTGTGAAGTTCTCGCACTCGCTACTAAGCATGGCAAGCCGAGATTCTTTAACCTGGGAGGTTTCTTCATGAGTCACTTCAAGCATGTGCCAAATTTCCTGCGCAATTAGACAATGTGAGACACGATTAATTCAATTTGATCTAATGAACAAATGATAGAATTCATAGCTTTAGCATTAGCATTTTGCAGTTTATTTCTAAGATTTGTGTATTGATCCATAGGTTTTTCAACTTCTTGATTATCTACCATTATTGTTGGTGTATTATATCCCGTATCAACAATGTTCCATGCATCTATGGTTTTTAGAAAAAAATTTCATTCTAGTTTTCCAATATGCATATCCACCAACATAGGTGGCCTAGTTATGGACTGACCTTTAGCAAAAGCATTATTAAAAGAAACCATTTTGAAAAAAATAGAATTTTTAAAATCAGAAATGGATTTTGTTCCTAGCTCTGATACCACTTATATGATCGCTTTGACCCAAGAGGTGGGATAAATAGTGTCATACTAAAAATAATGTGGAAATAAAAAAACAGAAAGTAATGCAGTAAAGATCACATGCAGTTTTACCCATCTTCGGCACTAACTTGCTTACATGCCGCCTCCTGGGTTTCTACTAGAAATTAGGTAATCAAACGCTTACAAACACACGTAAACTCATGACACCCGCTAACTCGATTAACTTAACTTTAAACTCAAAACTCTGCCACTGAGTTGCGAATTCTCGAACTACAAGACCGTAGTTGCGTTAAACTAAATTCTATACAAAATAGAAAATTACAAATAAACAACTAAAACTCAAACCCTATTATTTAAAAAATACAAAGCCCAATAATAAGACCGGCCCAAAGAAATAAAAGATTGTCTCCCTTTTTATAATTTGTTCGAGTACTTTCTTCAACGTTCCTTTATGTTGCTCTTCACAAACTAGGGTTTTGGTGAAAATTGAAGACGCCGAAACACTTTATCAATTGCAGGGATGAATTCACTTCGATTTGCCTTGTCATTCGATTCTCTGTCTTTGATAGCTTGCGCTTGCTTCAATTTTGTCGAGCTCGAATGGATGTTGTGAATTGGTATGTGATTTTCCCTTTTCAGTTTTTAATCATGCTCGACTTCAATTCAAGTTATAAATTGGTTCATGATTTATTTCAAGGCTTGATCTGGTATTTGCTTGAACTCGAATTATTTTAATGCCGATGATGACATGGGTTTATGTTGGGTTTGATTCCCTATATTTTCGTTTGTATATTTCTATTTGAACTTGTCAATTGCGTTTCTTGCCCATGGATTTTTGATCGAACGATAAGTGTGATTCCTGACTCGTTCATTTTTTACTTGATCATCCTTCGATTGTATTTGAATATGCTTTCCATTCTTTTCTGCCTTGACTTGTTGATCGTACTTTTCCGGCTTGATATTTGAATTTAAGATAGTATTGACCTCCTAAATATTGACTGGTTCACCATGAGCTGCTCTATGACTTTCTTCAACCTGTTGATAATTACCCATGGCTTGATTTTCTTTATTTCTATGCTTATATACATGTATACGTACATACGTGTATCTGCATATTTCTGTATATATGTCACTATGCTTGCTTCAAGTTCCACTTCGAGTGCTTGCTGTCACCTCTATTGCATATGTATAGAACTGCTGGCTCCATTTGTTGTACATGTTGAATGCTTTGCATTTGTGTCTGGTTTCACATGTTAGTTTAAGTCTTCATGTTGCGGTCTGGTTATATTTGTTCGTTTGTTGGTTGGACCTGATTCTGTATGAACTTGTGTTTATGCATGTAGAACTGTTTGCATATCCATATGAACTGGCGTTTGAACTTGAAGTCATTTGGAGTCTGGTCATGTTTCACTTGCATTGTGTTCACCACTGTCTGGTTGTCACTGCATATTTGTACATGTCTACACATGCATGCTGGTCTGGATCATCTTGAAGTCTGGTTCTTGCCTTTATGTTCATCACTGTTTGTCTTTTGCATTTTGAAGTTTTTCATGCTTCTATTCTTGTAGTCTTGTCTGTGTTGCTTTTGACCATTACATTGTACTTGAGCATGTTAGAGTGGTCTGGTGGTCATGTCTTGTTCTTTTAGTCTGGTTTCATGTTGAAATCTGAGTGTAGCATGTCGCACTTGTATTCATGCTTGGTTCATTCTGTTTTTTTTTTTGTTTGAGTTATAATGCCTTGGCTCCATCAACTTGTTTTCATGTTGCATGCTAGACTTGCTGTGTCGAAACTGAAATGTTGCATGCACTTGTGTTGAATCCAGTCTCGGCTTGGGTTTGACCTTGTGCTCACCCGTCCCTGCAATTTTAATAAGCAAGTATATTTCGGTGTGCAGGACTTTGTGGCATATACAGTGATACACTGTGCATGTCACAGTGGTTCGTGTATGATAAATTAAAAGAAAATTATAACGAACAACCCAAATAACTAAGGCAAACAATATTTTCAAACACACACTTTATTTTGCACTGTAAAATATTTCTTTTTCAATTTTACCGCGTCAATGTTTATTTTGCAGATAGTTCAGATGCTGAATACAAGCTGGAAAAAGAGTTGAAGATAAAAATATGAGTGTTGAGTGAATTATGTAGTGAGGTGAAATATGTATGAAAAATTGTATATTGAAAATTATGTCGTAATTGATACTTGTGTAGTGAGAGCTTAAACTTGTAATTTGTTTGAATACAATTTTTGTTTAAATATGAATTCTGGGTTATTTATTTTAGTCAACAAGTATTTATTAAATTATGTGAAAAAATAAATAGTACAATAATAAATACATTTAAAGGAATATATATGTTTATTAACATCAAACAAAGATCATAGGCTATTGTGTTCTACATATTTTGTTCCTTTACTAGAATAGATTAACTATAAATATTTTTCTCATTTATTTATTATTTTTCAAAAAGTGTAAAAAGAAAGAAATATATTTGTAAAACGGATGGTGTGTTTCTACTTTATTATCTCTAATAATTAAAAAGTGTTATAATATATGTATATTATGAAGTGAATATGCTTGTACATTGTTTTGTTTAGTCCCACATCGTGGGATAAGTTCAGTCCTTACCTCTGAAGCCCTTATATAAAGTAGGCCATGTAATGTAAATAGATATCTATTCTCTGAATGAATAAAATTGTTCTCTCTCTCCAATGGCTTCTATTTTCTTTATTCTATAACACGTTATCAGCACGATCTCCACAAAAGTTTTTTTTTCAGATCTACAATTGTGATAGTTTATGAAATCAAATCTCTTCTTCTCCAAATTTAATTATAGATCTCAAAACGGTAAGTTATTTTTCTAATATGATTGATCTAATCTTCCAAATTTTTTTATATATCTCATTCCATTCTAGATCTGCTTCTTTAGATCTAAATCTATTGTCTTATTTTTTAGACTTTATTATACTAGTCTTATAATTTTATATCTTATAAAGATCTAAACTTTGAGATCTAATTCTTATTTTGTTGGTTATTATATTTCAGATCTAATTTGTTTGTTGTTATTTTTCTGATAATATTATATTGTAGATCTCAATATCATACTTATTTTTATGCTTTTGAGTTCATTTATTTTGGAATGCAAGTTTGAACTTGACAAAATTTGATATTGTTGATTAAAGCAAAATTTTTGAATTTGATTATATTTAGTTTGGACATGGATTTGAGAAATCAAACATGGTTGGTAAATGAGGTTTTCATTTTGAAAACCTTTTGATTTGATTTAGATTTGAATGAAGACATTGGAAATTATTTTGATATATGATTTATATTTCCAGAAGAAATATTTTATTGTTTCTAAGAGAAACAAATATAAATATAATACGTATCTAGAAGATCGTATTAAGTGAATGGAGACATTAGTAAAAGCTTACATGATAAGCTTAATATCTTCCAATGTTTCCTTAAAAAAAGGAAAAGGAAATAATAACTGAGAACCTGCAGTTTTCATAAATCAGTAAATTACAAGTTTCCTCAAAATAAAGAACCAGAAGTTCTAACTAAAAAAAAGATCTCCAGAAGAGAATTGTTGATATATTTGGTGCTTTTACTAAACCAAATAAATACGTAGAAATATATATACTCTCCTACTCTCTTTCTTTTTAATTAAAAATAAGCTGTTCTAATAGAAAGTTTATTTCTTAATTTTTTTTTCCTTCTTCCATGCATCCAATCGCTTTTCAAAAGGTAAACTATAATAGATCAAATATAATAGATCTGAAATAATCTTAATTTCCTAAATTTCTAAAATAACTTGTGTTGATTTGAAGATTTACATGTTTGTTTTGATATATTTGGTAAAGAATTATGAAGTTAGTTTTCTTATGAAAATAATAACGATTTGGATCTGAGATTTATAGTTATTTATGATTATGAATGATATGGATAGATCTGAGATGATTTTGTTTATTTAGAAATTTTGATTATTGGGAAATAAAGTTTCTCTTTAAGATATTCATTTTAATTTTATTATTGAGTAATATTGAACCTATATTTGAGATGAAATTGTGTTACTTTGAGTACTGTTTGTTCAATTAGTTCATATATTTATAATGAAATTATTTTGCTATGACAATAGTTATATCCTAAACCACATAAAGGTTAATTGTAGTTATTTTTATCACAAATGAATTAATTGCAAGTGTTATGGTAATAAATTAAATCATTTATTGTCATAAATGCATTAAATGCATTGATTATTGTAAATTAAATAACGTTGTATGTTTGTGTTTGGAATAAGAATAGACGTATTAATATATTTGATGTATTTATTTTGACAAGTAATGTCTGTTGTAATGGAAAAAAAATAAGTTTAAAAACAACTCAAAGGAATTATTTTAATAGAAGTTTTATAACTCAAAGTCCAAGGCCTGAAGTCTGGAATTATGAAAAGATTTTCTGACAAACTTTACAAGCTCGAATTCTTGTCAATATTTTTTTTAATTTGTCAAAATGTACAAGCTTCTAAAAAAAAGGCAGTTTACACAAAATTTGAGAACCCGAAGTTCATAATAAATTAGTGAACTTGAAGTTCATGAATTAGAAGCCCGAAGCTCTATTGAAATTGTGTAAAATGATAAGGTTGTACTTCTTGAAGAAGTTAAAGGAAAATAATATATTATCATATGAGATAATAATGCTGCATTCAAGAGATTACAAAAATCTCCAAATGAGTTATACCTTACCTTATATCTTCATATTTATATTATATTAACTAAATATCCTGAAGATATTATGTTATATGATATATCAAACATCATTGGATGTGTGTGTATTAATCTCTTGAAAAGATGTTTTAGAGATTTATTTATATTTATATTGCAAAATTTAACATCCCAGAAGAGATGTTATAGAAATTTTATTTTTGTTACATTGCAATTCCTTAAAAGGAAATACTATATTCCCCGAAGGAATAATGATATAAATATTTTTGAGTAATAACAATAATTTATCGAGAGAGAAAAATGATATTGTATACCAATGTTACACTCCAGAAGTAGTGGTTTTATCTTTCGCATCTTACTTTCATTTGGTGCATCTAATTTTGTTACTATATTTAAAGTCTGATATGTCATTTCAAAGATAGTTACAACAAAAAAAATTTCCAGTAGGGATGTTTTATGTTATTGTAAAGGTTAATTATGTAATTTCTACAAATAGAAACATTGTACATTGATATGACATTCCAATAGTACATATATATCTCTAGAAGAGATAAATTCACTCCATAAGTAGTGATAATAAAATATCCCTAAAAGAGACTAATAAATTAGGAAATGATAACATATCTCTAGAAGAGATTTGCTTATATGTTTGGTAATTTTATTAAACCAAATAAATGCATAGGAATTTGATTATAAAGGATCCTAATTTAGCTTAGATTAGATCCTAAAAGTTTGAGAGCTATACATACGGTCCTGAGGAAATCTGTATCTGTAACATTCCAAGTATCTAGAAGATACTATTATTATTTTTGCTATAATTTTTTTTACAGAACTCTCAATAGAGATGTGTAGAAATGTCTATATGCAATTAAAAATTACTCCTTGATAAGTAATCATAATTAGTGTTCAAAACTGATATTTGAGATATAATTGAGGAATAAAACTTAACAACTTGAAGTTGTGTATATTTTGTTCGAACCAGAAGTTCGATATGGTTTCAAACCAAATGTTTTGAACATTATCATGCGGTTTTGACAGGTTTGCATTGACATTGATTTATAAATAGAAATTAATATTTTTGATCCTTGTAACAGTTTGTTCTAAAAATCACTAATTCAAAAGAGAAAGAATATGCAAATTTATAATATACATATGCAATACGTGGACGCACGTATATATCCATATATGAAAATATTTAGCTAACAACCTGAAGTTTGTTATGAGCTCATCATATAGATTATGTATGGATATTATTTAGTGATTTAAAATTCAATCAACATAAATGCTGAATGACCTGAAGTCATGTATGTATTCAAATGATCTACACAATAAGTAAATTCCTCCAATAGCTTAGATCAATGAATGAGAACAAACTCTAATAATCAATATCAATTGAATGCATCTTATCAATGAATAAAAGAATTATCCTCCTATTATTAATATGTATGATATAGTAGCAATATCATAATGGATCAATATGAGAGTCCAGAGATGATTATCATTTAATGTGACAATGTTTGTCAACATTGAGGGGGAGGATAAAGGGATACAAGTTCATTTTGACCATCTGTATTAAATATTTATTAAAATATACAATGATGCAAAATATCATCAATATTATCCCTAGTAGACTTTCTCCAATATAGATTTGAATCCCTGAAGGATCAAAATTTGTAAACCACATCTGAAATATGGTTCAAAAGTCAGTTCAAAATATTTTTGGAGTTAGTAATAAAGATGCCAAATAAAGGAGGTGAGTGTTCTTGAAGAAACACTTAAGGATGCTCTGAAAGAGATCCATGACATGATTCTCAAATAACCCTAGAAGTGGGTTAGGTACCTAAAACGTAATTAAAGAGATCTCAATAATTCATGTCTAGAACTGACAAGAAATAATCATCGATGATAAATTTGCAAATAATAAAGCGCTTATATTTATAAATAGATTAAGAATCTTGAATTAGGGGAAAATATGACTGGCCATCATGAATCCCTTAATAGTAGAGAAATATGGACATGTAGTCCGCAAAGTACCGAAAGTACTTAAAATGCTTAATATACCCTGAAGGTATAAATATGGTTTAAAATCATATTAAATAATGAAAGTATACAAATTCCTGAAGAATATAAATAACTTTCATTGTTATAAAGAATGCAAAGAACAAGGAGAGTAAATTTCAACCTACTTTTAAGTATTGTTGTAATGAAAATCTTGATATAATTCATGATGAGTAGATTACTTCCTATTTTTAAGTATCGTTGTAATGAAACTCTTAATATCCATTGAAGTGATAGTTGCGATATGCAAATACTTATTAAAGTATACAAATTTCTGAAGAATATATATAACTTTTGTAGTTATAAAGAATGAAAAAGACATGAAGTATAGATTACAAATTTCTTCTAAGTATTGTTGTGATGAAAATCTTGATACATCAAGACGAGTAGATTACTTCCTGCTTTCTAGTAATGTTGTAATGAAATTTTTATTATTCATGAAAGATGTATAGTTGCAATGCGCAAAACTAATTTGAAGCAAAAATAATAATAATAATGAAAGCACATGAAGTGTGTTTCATAAAAGTAGCATACAAATGCATAAAATGCAAACCATATTTGGAAGAAACAATCTTAGAAAATTTGATTGTATTGAAGGAAACTATTAATAAATTGTATTATTAATGAGATTCATATTTATAGATGCAGAAGTGTCTATAACCAATTTGAGTTATCGAAAGACGAATATGAATTCAGAGGAAAAATTTAAATCAGGGGGAGCATCCATAAGTATTTTATAATGCACTCTTTTTCCTTAACTAAGATTTTTCCCACTGGGTTTTTATTAGTAAGGTTTTAACGAGGCATTATCTTGATCCAGAAGTATCAACTCCCCAGTAACATTTGAAAATAAGTTACAATGTACTCTTTTTCCTTATTTAAGATTTTTCCCACTGGGTTTTTCTTACTAAGGTTTTAACGAGGCATTGTCTTGATCTAGAAGAAACAAACGTCTTTTCAAGAAATAACATCTTAAATATGTTATTTAAGTTAAATTATATTTTTATCCTTGACTAAGGTTTTTCCCTTCGGGTTTTCCTTTGTAAGGTTTTTACTGACGTATTAAATTGATCCAAAAGTATCAAACTCTGTCAGATGCAGTAAATTATTGAAATATGACATACTATATTGTACTCTTTTTCCTTCGCTAAGATTTTTCCCATAGGGTTTTACTTAGTAAGGTTTTAATGAGGCATTAGTTTGATCCAGAAGTATCAAGCTTTATTTAAAGAAATAAGAAAATGAAATATGTCATTGTACTCTTTTTCCTTCACTAAGATTTTTCTCATTGGGTTTTTCTTAGTAAGATTTTAATGAGGCATTATTTTGATCCTGAAGTATCAAACTCTTATAACGGATATCATTTTTAGTATGATATTTATGATTTCACAAGTTGCACTCTTTTCCTCATTCAAGATTTTTTCCCATTGGGTTTTTCTAATAGAGGTTTTTAATGAGGCAACAGACAATATCTATATCGAATGAATCGATAAATGCAAGCAAGATAATAATGAGGGGGAGCAATCATCATACATGTTTCGAAACGGAAATTTTCAAATTATCCGAGCATTCAAGATTTTGAAGACGCATATTCAAGGGGGAGTGTTATAATATATGTATATTATGAAGTGAATATGCTTGTACATTGTTTTGTTTAGTCCCACATCGTGGGATAAGTTCAGTCCTTACATCTGAAGCCCTTATATAAAGTAGGCCATGTAATGTAAATAGATATCTATTCTCTGAATGAATAAAATTGTTCTCTCTCTCCAATGGCTTCTATTTTCTTTATTCTATAACAAAAAGCATTTGTTAAAGTTACAAAACAATCACATTACATGTTCTCTCATAGAGTTGGTACTTGCAACGCTTTTGAAATGTCGTTGTTAAAGGGAATTAATCAAGATGATTTAATTGATTTCCAACCAATTCTCTAATTGATTGGCATCAACGAGAATTAATACATAACTGATTTTGTAAATTAAATGTAATTTAAATAAAGAGAATTGATTTTTTTAATTCGCTAATCTATTAAATAGTAGTAAAGCAGTAGAATTTCTAACTCTTCTATTAAATCTAGGAGTTCTCTCTCTTCTCCTTAATTCTGTCTCGATATTTTGTTTTCATACTTTTTAAATTCTCAATTTTGCACTTATTTTACTACTTCTCTCCAATTAATTTACACTTTGTATAAACGTTTTATGGTTTATACAATTATTTACAAATAATTCATCGATTACTTTCTAAAATTTTATATTCAAGTCCACATATTTAGGCTAATTACATAATTGAAAATTTGAAATTATTTAAGTAAACTCAATTTACTAAACTATTTATTATTATTTATTATAAGTACTAATAATCATAATCTCAATACGTAATCCACTATTGTACAAACCAAAATGGAATTTTTTTTATTTAACTACAGAGATTTATAAACCAAATAAAATGGTAATAACAAATTTTAATTTGTAACCGATTTATCTCCATAAATTTATTATACATTGCATTGCAAAATTGCACTTTTAACTTTAAGCGCCAACATTAAAAATTACCATAATTATTTATAGAACTCGCCCCACTTTTCTCCTAATATCTTATATTTCAATCCATATATTTAAAGTAATTATGAAATTTTAAATTTAAATTAATTAGATAAATTCAATTGGGTGATATTCATGAATTGTTTACTAAATTATGAAAATATGAAAATTGCAATACGTAACCATATTCATATTAACAAAAATTATTTTTTTATCACTAAAGATACGTTAGCTACATAACATAAAAGTTTATACATAAAAGATAATAAAAATTCAGCGTACAATTCACTAATTTGAATAAATTTATCATATAATGCATTACAAAATTTCTTCTTTTACTTCAAATACCTGCATTTTAGAGTTTATACATTTAACAAACTTCCCTCAATCGCCTTATTATATTTTACATTCAAGTCCATATATTATATTTAATTACGTATCTTAAAACTATTTATTTAAATAATTTCAATAAACTAATTTGTTGATTAAACTAATAAATCATAAAAATATGAAAATTCTAATATAAATCATATTCATAATAACAAAAGCGATAAAAAATTCATTTAAATATATAAATACATCAATCAGTATATACATGAATAATAATAACAAATTTGGTTTAAAATTCTCAATATTTTGCATTGCAAAATTCTTTTTTTAACTTCACGTTCAACTTTAAAATTTCTACGGTTATTTACAAAACGCCTCTCAATATCACCTAATATTGTATATTTAAGTCAATATTTAAATTAATTGTATAATCTTCAATTTAAACTATTTAAATAAATTCAATTAACAAATATTCTTTAATTTATCCAATAAATCATAAAATATAATGGTTTCAATATGTATACCTATTCATAGCAACAAAAAATAGTAAAATCATATTTTTATTCAAATAAAAAGATATATAAATTACACAACATAAATAATACGCAAACATAATTAGCATATTTGATTTATTATTTATTTACCTCAATGAATTTATCATACGTTGCATTGAAAATTTATGTTATGTAGCTTCTAATACCTATATTTTAACATTTCTACAATTATTTACGAAATTCCCCTCGATTGTTTCCTAATATTTTATATTCAAATCCATTTAGTTAAAGTACTTACAAATATCAAATTTAAACTGATTAAATAAATTCATTTAGTAGGTAGTCTATTCATCTAATAAATCCTAAAAATATATGCCAATTTTAACATATGTATTCATATTACTAAAAATGGTAAATTCATTTACTCCATTCAATTGTAAAGATATATAGATTGTACAACATAAATTATGCACATAAACAATAATGACAATATGAATTTGTAAATCGATTGTAATGCATTTATCTTAAAAACTGATCATACTTTGTACTATGAAATTCTGTTTTTAAATTTCAAATAACCCCGCATTAAAGGTTCAATGTCCTTTTACAAATCCATTCTATATTCTTTCCTACTAATTACCTTTAAGTCCATGTATTTGAATTAATTACGTAATTTTAGATTCATCTTATTTAAACAAATTTATTTAAATAATATTTGTTATAATTTCAACGTGTGCACCATATTTATATTAACAAAAACGATGAAATTATTTTTTTACAAAAAAATAAAGATATATAATCTATATAACATAAATTAAACATATACAATAATAATAATTATTATTATAATTTTATAGTTCATTTATTTCAGTGAATTTGCCTCATATTGCATACTAAATTTCTAATTTTACATTAAAAGTATAAGTACTATATTTTGCAATATTACTGTGTGCAATGCATAGATTACACACTACTTAGTTTAAGTTCACATTAAATGTTATTGATCATAATTATTTGATATTATCTTTACAATTTGAATTTAGTTCACTTATAAAATTTAAAGTATGTAGACACATCCATTAGATTTATATGAATAAACATGTGAGAAAATTTATTTTATTGTATATTATATATAGGCACATACACCACTTGAACTTAAATATCGAAAGATAAACTAAAGAACTTTTTTGATGCAAATTTCTAATGTAAATTAGCATACCAACCATGTTTTAATGTTCAACTCATTAAGAAAATAGTCATAGCAAGCTTCATAATTTTTTCCCAATTTTGTAACGTTAAGTTTTAATTACATCACCATGTTA
This sequence comes from Allium cepa, assembly GCA_030765085.1. Lineage (NCBI taxonomy): Eukaryota > Viridiplantae > Streptophyta > Magnoliopsida > Asparagales > Amaryllidaceae > Allium > Allium cepa. The sequence goes on from CM060931.1 coordinate 452,801,609, forward strand.
TATTATCAACTTTCAAATAAAGTAGAAAAGTAATATTGTCAAATTTTCAAATTAATAAAGTTACGCATATTTTCCAACAAACTATAAACAATTAAAATCAAGCATATTTTCTAATAGTTTCAAAATATGAAGGATCATCATACTTGACTTGTGCATTTTGAAAAGAAAGTATCTATATCTTAATAGATTATTAAATTAATAAAAAATTATTGAAAGTGATGATGACTTAATTTTTTGAACATATTTCATTATTTACATGATTCCAATATATATATGTGTGTGTGTGTGTGTGTGTGTGTGTGTGTGTGTGTGTGTGTGTGTGTGTGTGTGTGTAAGAATGAATATCATGAGAATGCATTAAAATTTTACTTTGTATGAACTTAAGGGAACGTAAGTGAACTAAGATAAGGATAGCTACTAATTTAAATTTGAATACAAACTAATTATACAATTATTTACAATAATAATTTAATATCATAACTCCTTCAACACCGAGCCGTCATCATCATGACTCCATCAATATCGAGCCATCGTCGTCGTCATGACTCCATCAACATCGAGCCGTCATCATCATCACGACTCCATCAATATCGAGCCATCATAATCAAATCACAACTCCATCAACATCGAGTCATCATTGTCACGACTCAATCAACATCGAGCCGTTGTCATCAAAGCATAACTCCATCCTCACTAAGTTGGCATCGTCTAAATACAACTTCATCCTTATCGGGTTGTCATCTTTTGAACATCTTTATACATCCATGTAGAGTCATCTCCTTCCAAACTTTAGATCACTTCAAAAAAATACGATTTAAAAATCCACTTATGGTGATTTCTTTATTTAACAATAGGGATGACTCATCCAAAATACTAAAAAGGAACCTACTATCGAGGAGAGTTCCAATATCTAAGCATGTTACGCAAAAATTGCACGAAAGCGGAAAAATAAAAAACAGGATCTAGATTTGCCGATTTAAACATCACTTAATCTAGCAGCAATTATTCTGTTACTCCAAATAAATAGTAAATAACTATAAAGAAGGAAAAAAAGACATACAATATTTATACTGGTTCCACTATCACTAGGGTAGTGTACATCCAGTCCAAAGGAGAGATATTTTATTACACATGAGAGAGTTACAAAAGATTACAAGATAAGAGTTTACATACCCAAGCCCTAAATTAGGCAAAACAAGAAGAGACATTCCATTTGTGGATCACTGGCTGAATACCAGGATGGGTTTACAATGAAGTCCACCCTCAATATATAGCCAATGTAAATTCATATGAGTCATCAATCAAATTACTAAGATATAGTAAAAAGATAATGGAGGAAAATTACAATGGTAACAAATCGCACAAACAAAGCAAGTAATTCACTCATTCCAAAGATGGAAGAAAATAATTCCAAAGCAATGCGATTACGAAGAAAGAAATAATATGCATATCTTTTTGCATATATATTATTCCATAACGTGCGCATGCATACATTTCCTTGCTATCTCATTCAAATGCAATCCAATAATTTATGCATTTCCATAATGAACAAACATGATTATTTTCCTTCTTACATATTTGTTTCCTTCTATTTATGATTTTATATCACCAAAATTTAACACTCCACCTTGATGCAAAATCACACATCTCCAACACCCCATCCCGACTCAAGTTCTCTTCTCAGCATAAAAATCTTAAAATCAAACTTCACCTTCAACCAAAATCTCTTAACGAGATACAAACTAAACATGAATATTTACCAAATGGGTTTTGGCAAGGCCACCCCCCATCACACCTTGCTAATGAGCTCAGACTATGTCTCCGTCCACCAACAAAATGTTGCAAATATCCAAAATCAATAGAAGGTAGATACCAAAATAATCTCAAAGCTACCAAGGCCAAAAAATCCTCTCAATCACCAATCCAAATACAGAGCCAGAAAACAAAAGCCAATGGACATAACAAGGCCAATCCAAATCTCTGCATGCAAGACAAATATCTCTCCTTCCACATACCTTATCTATCAAACAAATTTTTTTCCATGATAATCAACATAAGACTCTCACGTCAACATTGACCAATAAAGCAGATACAGGTTCCCAAATCCATCTAACCCTTCGACACAAGAAATCCTTATCACCAAATTTCCAAGACTGTAACGCTCTTCTTTCTTAACATAACCTCCTCTATCTTTATCTTCCATATCGCACAAAATCTCTTTTTCTACCCAAATGATTAATAGCATAATCACCATCGGATCTACCGCTCTTTCTAGAAGCTATCAATGCATAAAGTTAAACAAATCGCCTTGCTCTGATACCAATCTGTTGTGTAAAAATTGCACTAATATGAAAAAAAAATAAACAGGATCTAGATTTTCCAATTTGGATATCACTTAATCTAGTAGTAATTATTCTGTTACTCCAAATAAATAGTAAATAACTATAAAGAAGGAAAAAAAAGACGCACAATATTTATACTGGTTCCACTATCATCAGGGTAGTACACATCCAGTCCAAAGGAGAGAGATTTTATTACACATAACAGAGTTATAGGAGACTACAAGATAAGAGTTTACATACCAAAGCCCTAAATTATGCATAACAAGAAGAGACACTCCATTTGGGGATCACTGACTGAATATAGGATGGGTTTACAATGAAGTCTACCCTCAGTATATAGCCAATCTAAATTCATGCGAGTCATCAATTAAATTACCAAGATATGGTAAGAAGATAATGGAGGCAAATTACAATCGTAACAAATCGCGCAAACATAGCAAGTAATTCACTCATTCCAAAGATGGAAGAAAATAATTGCAAAGCAATGCGATTACGAAGAAAGAAATAATATGCATATCTTTTTGCATATATATTATTCCATAACGTGCGCATGCATATATTTCCTTGCCATCTCATTTAAATGCAATCCAATGATTTATGCATTTCCATAATGAACAAATGTGATTACTTTCCTTTTTGATATTTGTTTCCTTCTATTTTTGATTTTGTATCACCAAAATTTAACAAAGCATTTACCGAAATATTTTATTTTCAAATCAAAACTTCCATCTTCCTTTAAAACGAAAAAAAATTCATCTTGAGAAACAACAATCATTTTATAAGACATTTTCTCAAAATATTTTCCATTGTTTTAAATCAATTCAAAATAATTTTGGGAAAACGTCAATATATATGAAAAAAATCATAAAATTTTCTTCGAAATAGAAATTCTTTGTTTTAAAATATTTAAGGAAGCTGGTAATTGTTATTATAAAGAATAGTTTCAAAATACATATATTAAAAACCTGTACAATCGACCTCCTACCTACCTTTGATTCCTCGGTGTTATTCAAGTCTTTTTTCATTAAAATCCTCCAATCACTATTACCGATCTTCACAGAACATCTTCACATCTCTTAGTCAATCTCTACATCTAGTGTTCCGCGGCTTAGAAAACTATGACATTCCATTATGACTAAATCTAACATATCCCCTAACATCTTGCTAGTGTCTCCAATGCAGATCTTACTAAAAGACAACATTGGATGATTGCCTTATCAAATAATTATCAATGCATAGCAGCCAATTTAGCTTAGCACATATATGTCAAACAACAAGCAACCATATGAGCAAGTAAACAACTAAACAAACAACGTCCAATCAGGAAAACATGTGACAAGCAAACAAACAAATAATTGAATCAACCGTAGTAAAACAAACAATCAGCTATGTAATGCAACTGAGAGAAAATAATTGAAACAAACATGACATAAATTAATTAAACAAACAATCAGATCATACAATACAATCAAGGAATCAAACATAACTTAACAAAAATAGACTAGTACAAATAATTCAACCAAAGTAAATAAGTACAATCAACCAGGTTACTATCCCAAACTTCAAAATGTGCAGTCACCTCTTTTTGTCCCAACTTTCTACATTGAAGGGAATAACTAGACATCTCTACAACTCATTAGGGAAAATCAAACATACAGTCATAAAGATAACATCGTCATAATGAGTATCGAGAAAACCCAAAACTCATCTTACACCATAGTCTTACACCTTATGTTATAAAGTCTAGTTATAAAGTCTAGTTTCTCGGCTAAAATTTCCAAATAAAACCTATTTTAGTAAAATATCTCTTTAACAAACACCTTCAAAGTTTGTTATTCAATGAAATATTTTATTTTTTTAACCATTTACTTTCTAAATCAAATCATCCTTATCTTAGTAAAATACTTTCTTAAAGCATCGTATAATTAAATATTTTACAATACATCATTTTTAATAATGTATCCTCAATATATTATTATATAAACTATTTTTAAATTGGGACTTTTCTGACCATAACTCTTTACCCAAAAATGTTTTCTATCCAAAACTTCATCCATCAAAGAGGTGAAAATCTTTTCATCAAAATAATTTTCAAACAAAAAGTTTTCTAAAATCAAATTCACTCTTTTGATAAAACTTTTCTCTCAAATAAATATTTTGTCGCATTCTTTTACTCGAAATGATACTTCTCAAATAAAATTACTTCCATCAAACTATTTTCAAATATGTCCACCAATAAAATAATTTTCCAAATAAAAATATTTCCATCGTATTATTTTCAAATTCCTCTTTTGGGGAACCAATTCCTTCAAAATAAAATATCATTTGTGGAAATAAACTACTCGTAAAGTGTCTTTAAAATAAATCTTCTCTAAATCATATAATATCTATTATAAAGAATGTTTCAAAAAAGAGTCCTTTTCTTTTATATTTCCCAATAAGGTGCCTTTGACGAAAATATTTCACCCTCAAACATCTTATCAAATGAATATTTCTCGAAACTTACATTATATATTTTAAAATATTCTTTAACAAAAATATTTTTTTTTCAAAATATTCCTCAACAAAATATTCTTTTAGAGATTCCAAATCATAACAGGGTTACAAAAATACTTTCAACATTTACTTTTTGCTCAAAAGATGTTTAAAATTAAGAACGGTTTTAGCTAAGATATTCTCTTTAAATTATTTCTAATAAAATATCGTAAATCAAACACCCTTTATAAAAAATATTTTTAAATAAAACGTATCATCAAAAATTCCACTTTCCTTGGATAAAAAATTACACTCTTAACAAAGCGTTTCTTAATCATGATATTAATATAGAAATGCATTTCAAATGGTGTTTTAGAAACAATAAAATTTCTCACATAAGAATGTTTCTTTAAAGACTGAATTCAGTTTCATTATCTAATCAAAACATCTTTTTACTAAAATACTTCCAAATAAAATATTTTTATAATATTCACTTTCACTTACGAATGTATAAAAGTGTTCTGTTTCCTAATTTTAAATACTTTATTCTCACTATGAATTTCAAGAAATCACATTGTGCCAAAAAATAATCAATTTTTTTCACTTTTTAATAAAATATCTTTAAACTCAAAAATTACATTTTATAAATACTCCAAATAAATATTATTCGCTTAAAAATAAAAATTAATTCCATCTTATTAAGGTTAGGTTTCAATTATAATTTACTATTAGGTGCATGTCTCTAGGGTTATAACCAACATTTAACTCCACTTATAAGTGTCCATCCCGCTCCACTCCTACTTCATTTATCTCCATAAAAAGGTCATCATAAAACATCGTTTTGGAGTGAGCTAAGGTGATTAAACAAACAACCCACACTAAGCGTATAATTATCCATCAAAATCCTCTCTCATTATATTCCAAACCAATACAAGGTAATTGGTTTAAACCAACCCAAGGCTCAGGGAATCGCTGAATTTAAGCACTGATACCAAGTGTGGTAACCAACTATTTTTAACATCTAAAGTAATTATAAATGTCAATAAACTACGCGTACACCTAATTTCAAAAGTTAAAGATAGTGGACCATGAGTATATAAAATTAAAACTTTAAAACTATGAACAAAAAAGGGAACACTGTGGAATTTAAACATCAATGTGTGCATATACGTATGTATCACTTTAACAATTGTCACTCAAATTCCTTGCATCACATAATATACACATTTTAATACATCAATTATTAAGCAATAACTATATAATTATAATGCAAGAGGTATATAGAGTCATTTTGTGGATATAACACATTCCAGACCCTTTACTTTCTACTTTACTTCCACCTGCAAACTTACAAATATGTATGTACATATAATAAAGGGAAAAGATGTCAACTATATTTAGACTACACCTAACCCTATACACTATGGCCAAAGGCTCGGCAGCTATTGCACAGGAAAAGACTGTCTATGTGCCACTTTTGGGGAGTCAACCCCACGTAGTTCTTTTTTTGCTCTTGTTCTAAATCCAATTAATTTTTAGCACATAACAAACATAACATCCATACAACTATTGCAACTAATGCAACCAATGCAAATATTATAAGGAGAAAACAGCATACTCCTCGATACCATAAATGTAACGACCCGTATTTTTAACGATCGAATATTTAAATAGTTTATTTAAATATTTAATCGTTAATTAAATGAAGGCCCAAAATGTGATTTTTCGCATACGACCGAATCAGCACTTGAGACCACTTCCGTTGAGTTCTGATTGATGTTGCGAATATAAAGGAGTATAAAAATGCTATATTTTGAGATCGGACGATCCAATGGCTGAAACGATCTCGCAATATGCGGAATTGACATTTCTGGGCGCAGTCTCAGATGGCGATGAGATTAGTATCTTTAGATCTGGGAAAATGAGGTATGCAAATGAGTTTCATCAGATACGTCGCGTGGTCGTACAGACTTGAAAAGTACGGCCATTTGTTTCCAGAATTTAATAAATGGCATAAAATAATGATATTTAAATCTCAAATCCATCTCCCTCCAAAATCATTTAATTGTTCACATCTGATAAGAGAAAATTTTGATCGAACCCAAATACTTCTCTACCAAAAATCAAATTCCCAAAAATACTCAACTAAAAATCACGTCGTTTGATTCATTGTGTTCGTATCGATGAGAGCTTCAATCTCATATGCTCGATTTGGGGTCTAATCGTCATGGCCGAGATCGATCCTATAGCCATGGATCTAAGGTTCCACTTTGTCGGGTCTTGGAGCAATGATTGGCGGACCCGATATTTGCGTTGTGGTTCTTGCTTGAAGGAGGACGTGTGACAACAATTTGGTGGAAAACGGACAAACGAGGCGGAATGCATCATGTTTCCTAGAGGTTTCACATGACATCATGTCATCTAAGTCACGATCGGATTGGGAGGCGTGGTCGGGATATTCTTGGGTGCAGATCGAAAAGACTTTTTCACTGAGTCTATTAGGGAAGACGATTCGAAGTTTCATCGATTATCAAGTGAGAAATTTGCATATATGTACATGCTTGGAGTATCTCGTGCACGACCTAAATTCGGAATGAAGAAGAAGGATTAAGTTAATTAGGTAGTTAGCATTTTAATTCGTTAATTAATTATCTAGTTAATTCCGATTCTTATATCGATCATATCTTTTGCATACGAGGTCCGTTTTGGATGCGGTTTCTTATGTTCCACTCGTGATGGCGAAGTCTATGTTTTGATACTAATTTAGACAGATTTAGCTGAGGTGAGTTATATTGTCTCTCACTTTACTATGATTGATTATTTAGTGTTATATTGACGTGTGGGAATGATTTTTGGTTTTTAAACGTGATATTATTATTATACGACTGCTATATTTTTATAAGAAAAATATAGTTATTTTAAAATTATTTATAAAGAATATCATGTATTTTCCATCATCGTGCCATGGTTAGAGAATTATTAGATTAGATTTATTATTGATGTAATTTCCCACATTAATTGATATGGATGGATTGTTTACGTTGTATGTATGTTGTTTTGGATGGATGTATGAATGTTTGGACGTATGTTTAATTGCTTGGCTTGTCTGTTATTTGGCTATTTTGGTTGAAAACGCTAATTAGCGGTGATTTGATTTTAGGTAATATCTTGTACGTTAGAGTTCCACACATGTGGAAATATAATGAATGAGATGATCTATAGGAGAGGGTTTGAGATACGTGCCGACGGATCTCGGATTCAGAGTGGATGTCGGACATTTCCGTTATGTCTGTATTTAACGCTCGGTTAAATACAAGACCAAAATGGATGGTATTGACCATAGTAGAGTAGTCAATGTCCAACACTGCTGTAGATTTGCGATTTGGTCGATATGGGGCTTGGATGTTGATGAGATATAATGGTGCGCGATGTGAGAGTTTGCTCGTGCGATCGATTTAGAGATTAAATGTTATTAACCTACGAAGAGCGATTTTCATGGTGAGGCAGGGATGTGGTGCTTCGACCTAATAGTCTGGTATTGCAGATAGTGACTCGATGATGTATGGAGTGGTTCCGGGATGATAGTATCAGGATTGTATGGATCGTGCTAGACCTCGGGCTTCAAATGGCATGATAGTAGGTTCTTCGATCGAGAGCTCAAGCAGAGAGCAAGATCAAGGATGGCAGCTTGGATTGGAGTAAGGTTGTAGATAGTGGGCAGGGTTGAGTGCTAGGGCTCATGCCCTGAAACTATAGTGAGCCAATATGGTTTGAATCCATATGGAGTGAGTAGGGCTTGATGGATGTTTCTGTGCCTGTAGATCATTGATTACTTGGAGTGTTTTCTATCATGCTCGGAGTAGGGGTACTACATGCGGATGATACCCGAGGACTAGTAGAGATGGTCATATACTCTAGACCACCCCCAAATGGGCCTAGTGTTAAGCAGGTACGGGAGAGTACTGGGCCATGATAGCATACTGGGATTGAAACAGACACGTCGGTACGTGAGTACGATAGAGAACCGGGATTTCCACTAGTCCTTGACAGTTGTATAGGGTCATACGAGTCATCATATATCTGGCACATTAGGGGATAGTTTGTATTGTTTGATGAATGTTATATTTATTATGGTTTCTCGCTAGTCACATATCACCCTAGAGAGGTCACACTAGGTAGGTATTGTGGTAGGGATGCTTAGATACCCTGACTTGACTTGGAGTGAGTATGTATGGATGGAGATACCTAGATACCTGAAATTTACTTAGTATGGAGTAGGGACTATATGTGGAGATACCTAGGAACCCTGATAGATACTGAGTATGGTATACCTCTTTTACGATGTTATAGAGTAACATATTACTTATATTTATATGCCGACTTTATGGTGGCAGGGACATGTTAGGCATGGTTTATATACTCTCTATTCCATATATTATCGAGTTTTATAGTATTTTGATATCACTCACACCAGACTGTTGTCTGACTTGAGATTTTATGCTTTACTTCTTATTATTCGGGGTACTCTTAGATGAGTAGATTGAGAGCAGGTGGATGATTATGGAATTCTATAGGTGGACCGACAGGAGATAACCATATGCATTTGTTATTATATTTCCGATGCATGGCACCGTGGAGCCTTGACGGTGTTGATTTGCTATTATGAGATAGTGTATCAGTTGAGTTTACTTTCTCATTGTATTATTCTATTATGGTGTTGTAACTTTGTGGATCTTTATTCAGATGATTATTTTACATTGTTATTGCTATCTCTATTGTTTTATACCTGTATTGATTATTATATTTACTCTGATGCAATGTGAGATATGCGAGTGGTAATTTGGTTAGTTAATGCTTCCTTTTTCTTCTTTTTCCATTCCTTTCTCTTTTATTTCTTCAGCTTATTTCTTTTTCTTTCCTTTGACTACTATTTTATACTGTAGGTGTAGGACGGTCGTTACAATAAATCATCATATGGGGCAAACAACAATAATAGCATGCATGACCAATATCAACAACACTTCATGATGTAACATAATGCCAACCGCAATCATCAAATAAGAAAATAACAACAACATAATATATACTTACATACATTATTGATTATCAACTATATACGTCATCAATGTAATTACAAGTCATCATATGTGCACTAATCACTCCACAATAGTAACACAAAATCAATCATCGAATGTGTATTGATTGACTCAATATTAGTAACACAACATCGATTATCAATTATGTACTAACCCACTCAATATCTGTAACGACCCATAAGTATATCACTTTGATAAATGTTTGTTTCACTTTATCAATGTAAAAAAATTTGTAAATAGTTATTAATATTAATTTACGTGATTTCATAAATGAAATATGATCATTTTAATTAGTTAAGAATAATAAGAAAAGTTATTTTCAAAAAATGTTTATAAATATATGTATATTAACTAAAAAGAGAAAATATGACCGGAAATCGAAATTGAGATTTGTAACGATACAACGTGCGGAAGTTTTGCAATGTTGTGAGATATGAAACATGCACTTGCACATGTACATGTGCATACATGAGAACACGCACATAAACATACATATATAAATATATTTAAGTATAAAAATATAATATAAAATATATAACATATTTTTAGATTTCTTACTTCTTAAGTATACCAAAGTCAACATATGCATACCATGAAATAATGGAAGTGATGGATAAGTGGAGGGGGAGTTTTAGCCATGCTTAAGGGGGAGGAAGTGATGATGATGGTGGCATGTGATGGTGATGCAAAAATATGATGCATGCATATATATTTTTTACTCTCTTCTTTGCCTATAAATACCCTACACTGTCCACTTCATTTTTATTCATCTTCCTCTTTATTTCCTAAGCTCTCTCTCTCCACATTTTCATGGATTCTAATCTAAAGGAAAAATATTTCACAAAAAGAATTTAAATTTATAACATATACTTATATACACTTGAGCACTTCAAAACAATCCTGAAACTCCACCTTTTCTCCGTGTTTTTCACAAACTCCACTCCATTTCATTGAAGGTTGAGCCTTCTTCTTGTTCTATCCTAGGCCATGAGCTCCCCAAGCTACCCCAAGTTTTGGCCAAGTATTTTAGGAGCTTAAGTCCGAAGGATCGTGAGCTTTGAAAACCAAATAGCGGAGCTATAGAATTTTTTTAGTTAATTGTTTAAAACCCAAGGTGAGAACTCCTAAACTATAGTATTATATGATATTGGATTTTATATATGTTTGATTATGATTGTTGATGATGGTTGTTAAATATGAATGTTGAATATATATGCAAGTCACAGAAATACACGTCGATAAGCACAAAGAAACTCACTTTCCTCTATATTAATGAATTGGTGTATGTGGAACCTCTTTAAAATGGCTTAATACTGATTTCTACATGTTTTATAAACATATGAAAGAGGTTTTGTGATGTCTGAAAAGTAATTGAAAATTTAGTCAAAAGTAGGCGCGTCACGACAATTCGCGATTTCGCGCCATAAAAAGCAAATGAGTTTATAGAATGGGCTTGGAATTCTGCAAGATAAGAATTTTCTGAACTATTATATCCATAGTTTTCTAATGAATAAAGAAAATAGGGATTTTGATACCTAGATTTTTAAATATGAGTCAAACCAGTTTTTGGAAAAAATGTAGTTTTGCAGTTTGGAATCCATAATCGGATTTCATCGAAAATGATATTTTAAAATTATTTAAAATATAAAATAAATTCTAAAAATCTTTTAAAATGTTTTAAAGTGGTTTGAATTATAAAAAATGAATTTTCAAATGATAAAATGTCGTTTTGATCAATATAGCCAAAAAATCACTTTCCGCGGCACTTTTCTATAACAATTGAAATATAGTTTTAAACGCAGTCATTCTTTTCCAAATCTTTTATAAATATCAAATGATTAAATAAGTATTTTAAAGATAATTTTGAAGGATTTATGGAATGGTTAAATTTTAATGATTTAGAGTCGATCAAATAACTTGACCGTCTTATGGGTGTCGGAGAGATAGTGTCTAGGCTCGAGTTTGGAAAACCAGTTTCCTGCTCTCCCTAGCTATCTGGACTGGCCTGACAAAGGGGATAGTAAATTTGGTTTGCTCGAACCAATATTTTCTTAAGTGAAAAATGAAATGATTTCGAATTTAGTCCCAGTTTATAACGAATTTAAAGTTATCAAAGGATTTTATAAGGAAGGTTTAATGATTCTGTATATACCGAAAAAAAGTATTTTAAAGTTATCTTTAAAAGATATTTTTGATAAAAGAAATCAAATAATCAAATATTATTCACTTATTTACTTGAACTCTTTTATTGATGATTGGTTCGAAGGAGCCGGGGTTGGATTTGGATGATTCCTATCCAAGCATCACTTCGAACCAATTTACGTATTCGAAGTGAAGGCATGAAGGTAATTTGAAAGACGGAATGTAGGGCTACTTGTCACTGGCCCTCAGGAAAATTTTCCATATCATATTATGTGGTAGTAGTTCTTAATTTAAGATGTTCGATGCAAGGACTTCTCGCTACTAATCCTAAGGGTTACCTCCGGCAGGATGTGGTAGGAGAGTGCCTTCGTTTTGTTCTGTTCCTAGACAATTTGTATGGATGAATATTCAACGTTGCATTTCTAATTACATAAGTGACCTCAATGAATGTATCATCTGTTTGGTGGTGGAGAAGATAAATTCTCTTAGCTTAACACCCTTTCCTAAGATGTACGAGCTCATGAGTTATACATTTGTAGAAATCAGTTGTGTGACCATGGAGTGACAGCGTGGCATTCAAAGTGAAATTTGCAGTGAGAAAGATAATTGTTACCTCAAGCCTCACATCCAGAAATGGCCAAAACAGGATAGATGCGGCAAGGCTATGTGGTTCTCAATCATTAGGGTATGATCATCCCCATCTAGATATATTTCTACCCGCTATAACGTTTGGGTTTAAATTATTATGGTGTATGCTAAGAGACATCTCGAATAGGTCAGTAATGACCGGGGTGATGACATATTTGGTACTATCTAGGAAGAGGTAGGTCGGCCTTGTGTTTGTAGAGGACTATCAGTTGGGCCTCAGTACATTCCTCTAGAGATGTACTGCCAGAAGGTAGTCTCTTTACCTGATCATTTGTATGAAAATCCATTCTCAAATAAGTGCCTGCCATTTTGTGCGTAGAACCCACTTTGTGGCCAGTATGCTGGAATTTAACCAATATAACAATTTCAGTTAAGATTAATAATTTTAGTTGCAAATGTTTTTAAATTCACGTCATTAAAATAATATCCTTTACTTTTACGTAATAAAGATTTGGTTATCATAAAGTAAAAACCCGTTCCGTTTTTATGTGCGGCATGGTCTTATGAGATACCTTTTTGTTTTCAAAACATCATATTTTGAGTTCTCATGCCAGTCCCATAATTGATTAGGAGTTTATTTTGTTTTTCCTTTAAACTCCGGGTGCCTTATTTTTCTAGGGAGTCAAGTAGTCAGGATCCTGTTAGGAGTATTTTGGTAAAGCATTCTGGAAGAGTTTTTGGAGCATGGAGCTAAAGCATCCGATGTGGATATTTATCTATCTTTTTATTTTTCGTTATTCCTAAGTTTAATTTGCACCAGAAAGTGTGGGAGCAGGCAGTTATAACTATTCCTGGCTGGGTTAGTTCATACCAAAACTTTGATGTACCCTAATGAAAGTGGTTGTATGTACTATCTATCTATAAATTTAAATGAAATGTGAGAATTTGTGTTTCTATCTTTTACTTTTACTTTACTTTACCTCTGATAACCTGCCTCCCTGGCACTTGGATTTACGGCATGCGAATACCGTGGATGTATTAGTATTGATTTTCAAGAGTCGAGGAGACGGGTCGTCACAATATCAGTAACGCAACTTCAATTATCAAATAATCATAATCGACAACCCACCATCTAGTACTAAAAATGATAAAAATATCGCATATACATCCTAATGTAATTCCATCATCATAAAATAAATGTTTGTGATAATTCAAATGAATAATTGACTACATACTATATCAATCCAAAACATTATATTTATAGCCATCGTATTCTCTCACGTATAAAATTATTTTATTATTATTTATTATAAAATCACCTTTATTTATATCTATCAAAACAATAATAATATTTTCAAAAATAATAATACATCCTAAAACCTTTTAAATATGTTCCAAAATCAAATTACTACTATAGTCCACAAATAATAATATTTTATTTTTAATCACCGAAGCAACTTTTTATTTCTAATTATCATAAAATGGTAATTATACTATCCAAAAACACTTTTTTGGAAACATTTCTTTATTATTGTTATCTAGATAATACCTTTATATTTTATTATTCAAATAATAATATAATACTTTCTACCATAAATACCGTAAAACCAATTATTTTGTCATTTACACAGGCCAATATACTTTCACTGAAACTCATATATTATTATTTGAGAAATTTATCTTATTTTATAAATAATAATAAACTTCTTAATCTCATGAGATATAATTTTATTTATTATTTATGAGTTTTATTAGAAATTCATACATAATAATCTTATTAAATTTCATATTTTAATTTCAACAAAATTCGCTAAATCATTACTGTTTACGTATATCATCCAAAATCTACAAGTAACCTTATTTATCATTTATTTATCAAATTTCCTCATTATTATCCATTTTATTTCAATTAATAATTTTTCAATTCAACTAAATATTTATTTCAATTAAAGTCTTAAAAATACTACAATCAACAATAATCATCCTATCAAGGCACAATACATCTAAGATATCATAATAAATAGACAACCATATACCGAACAAAACATATCAATAAGATAATTTTTTCACCGATAGATATGTATTTTATAATTTAAAAATCAGTTAGTCAAATTAAATATACTGTATCAACGCACTTTTATAAACATCCTCTAAACTCAGCAATCCCAATGTCAAATCATTGGAATCCCATCACGGGTCCAACCAAAGAAACCACGTATGAATTGGAGTTCATCTGTAAGAGATACGGAGGTTGGAAGCCTTATAGTTTAAATGTGCGTGTGTTTATATATAGACACACACACACACACATATGTGTGTGTGTGTGTGTTAAATTTTAGGACTAAAATGCAAAATGGTACTTTCTTCACCATTCAGATCACATGTCGACCAAACCCATCACCGCTTCTGCTCATTGTATCCTAGCCATCGCCATAGGCATATAAACGCCCTGATTCCACTGCCATTGAACTCCCCAACCTGCCATAGACCTTCCCCAGTCGACCCTACCACTTGCGATGCCCAAAAACTATGTTGCCACCACATATAGAGGAAAACTAATTCTATTGCTGTGGCCACTACAGTTTCGACCACACTGCACCACCACCATTTTCCTCCACTTGCAAGACACGCACCTATACCAGTGCCACCCCATAACTTACCGTCATCTCCTTAGTCAAACCCAACAATTAAGGGTTTGATCGGGTTTCTTGTCCTACCCGAGCATCATCTCAAAAACGAACACCGATCTCAACTCCATTTGTGGAGAGCTTTGTAATGATATATAGAGAAAGGAATGGAAGAATTCCGTACCAACTGAGACATTTTCCTTTTTTTCATCATTGATGGAATGATATTGTGTGTTTCGTATTCCATACCGCTAACTCAGGAACTCCATCAAGTGGAAATCGGAAGAAACGGAAGAAAATGTGAAATTCCATTTTGCCGACAAGATTTTTTATAATTGCAGAATTTGCATCATACTTAGTTATGAATCAAAAGTGCTATGAAGCCACCAAAACTAAAAACTGAAGCACAAAATAAATGAAGAAGCAGCTGCGACTTGTCTTCAACGGCATATGCCTTTGTCGTACAATCTATTAAATTTAAAATATCTAAACTATTAAAAATATCTGAACTTTAAATTATCAAATATTACATTACGACAGTGAGCTAATACTAGAAATAGCATTGGAATTTCAATTTGTCGTAGGAATAAACTAAAGAAACACGGACAATTCACCGACCAAGGCCAACGTTGTTCTAGCAATTAATCAATGGTTGCCTTTTCTGTTAGAATTTATTCATTTGCATGAACCATAAATTTATTGTAAAGTTGTCCTATTAGGCCTCAGATTCATCAAACTTAGTTGCAAGATGATCATCAAGAAAGGGGGAAAAAATTTGCAAACACTTTGGATTCAAGGGAAGATAGAGGCATTTTATCGAACATTGGGGGTGTAGATTGCTTCCAGAACCATCGTTGATGATACAGGAGAGGTGTAGACTGACTCGAGTTACTATAGGAATCTGCTTAACTCCAAGAAGATGAGTGACCTCTCAGTTGAGTCCAGAAGTTGTTGGTTTGTATGTGCATGTGCACATGTGCACGTGTACACAACTGTGATAAAAGGCTGAGTTAAATTCATGAGTTTGAGTTAATTTTTTGATAAAGTTAGAGTATGAATGATTCATGTAATGAATTATGGTTGGTGTCATGGGTGTATATAAATAGTAGAAGCAAACTATTTGTAAGAACATGCTAAGAAGAATTAATAAGAATTTATCATTTCAATTTTGATAATTTTGTTACATTATTCTCTCATAAGCAATCACAACCACTCCTATACAATCTTTCGTTCCTTAATAATACACATTGTTGTAACTATACAAAACTACTTCTATCTTCGATCTCTAAAAAAAATCCAAACTGCAACCTTCCGTTGCCATCACTTCAAGCTTTACATGTTGCAAATATTGTCAGAACTAGGCTAAAGAAAGATAGGCACAATACATTGGTATCAGAGTCGGCAAAATCAAATGATCAACCAGAAGTGACCGATGAGGAGAATCCAACTGATGAAGAGGATGATACCCATAAGGATAATCTTTAAAAGACTAGATAGGAGCATATAAATTTAAAGAATGCTTTGTCCATCAGGGAACTGCAAAAAAACTCTCTGAATCTTCAAGAAACCACCCAAAATCTTAATGTGAAGATTGATGGCATTAGTGAGGCTCTTACTGCTATAACCATAGAATTGAGAGAACTCAAAAATCCAAGGGAACCTAAAAACAAGAAAGGAGAAGCTAGCAATCAATCTCCATCTTGAATTCAACCTACAGCAGCACCCCCTTATGTCCCACCACCTCAAAGACACTACCAGAGATCACATCAAGAATGAACTGTACAAGGAATAACTCATCCAGACTTAAATCTCTCTCAAGAAATGGACATAACCCCCATAATAACGGTAACAAGAATTCCTACTCCTAAACTTTTGCAAAACACAGTGATTAAATTAGAATTCCCTACTTACGATAGAGATGGTGGAGTGATAGAATGGCTCAACCGAGTGGAGCAACTCTTTACTTATCATAACACACTTGGAAATGAATGGGTACCTACTTATTCATTCCATGTCAAAGGAGAAGCACATATTTGGTATGGATGGTTGGTCAAGAAGGTCAAGAAATACGACCAGTGGGTGATTTTTAAAGAGGAACTGTTGATATGGATTGCATCAGAGGAATTACAAAGGCCCTATGGAGCCACATCCAACCTTAAGCATACCACCACTATTAGGCAATACCTCAAAAACTTCGAGCAGCTATAAGGGTTATGTGAAGATCTCCCTAATCAGTTTCTGCTTGAGAAATTCATTAATGGGCTGAAGGAGGAAATCAGGTATGATGTTATATCACTTAACCTTATTGATTTCAGGGAGGCGGTTAGTTTAGCCAAAGTATTTGAATGCAAAAGAAATTGCAAGAGAAAAATAAAGGCAACAAACAATCAAAGAACTACACACAAAACACTTATAATAAATCAACGACTGTGGCAAAGCCCAAAATAGAGTATGCAGCCAAGAACAAGGGTCTCACACCATAAGAAATCATTGAAAGAAGAAGAAAGAACTTGTGCTATGGATGTAATGAGAAATGGAATCAAGGACACACATGCAAAAATAAATAAGTTTATATTTTGGAGGGAGTAATGTCATTACAAGATTCGGATATAAGCCAAGAATCAGATGATGGTGGCAATCTACAAGAAGAATCAGATTCGTGCGAGGAGTTGAATTTAGGAAGTGAGAAAAAAGTGGAGGCCTATGCCATTACCATTAATGTAATGTGTAGTATACCAACTTTATATACCATCAGAGTGCACGACTATATTAATGGACATCCTATTACTGTTCTTGTTAATTCAGGGTCCACTCACAGTTTCATTAATTCATAAGGGCCAACAAATTTGGGCTGCCAGTACAAGTAACTCAAACTTACGTTGTTCAAGTGGCTAATGGTGATAAGATACAAGGCAATGGAGTGTGCAAAGGGGTATCTTTGGCCAAGGGTGTCAGATGTTAATTGATTTATTGTTAATACCATTAGAAGGTTGTCAGTTGTGTGAGAAATGCGGATTATGGATCTTAAGGTTGGAATTAACACTAGAGGGGGTGAATAGTGTTTTAAGGAATTACAAATTCTTTTTGAGTTTATATTAATTTGAACATAAATGTATGCAATATTCAGACACATATGCGATCATAGAATCAAACACAGATGCGATCATAGAGTCAAACACAGATGCATATATAAAGTAAAAGCAATAAAGGAAAGAACACACCGAATTTTATACTGGTTCGGAGTTACCCTACATCCAGTCCCGCAACACAAGTACGGATTTCCTTTTAAAATCAATTCTTGCAATTACACCCTCGATTTCAAGGTTACGAGGTACACCACTCCAGATTCACAATCCTCTAGGTAGAGATACTTGATTTTACGCGCAGCAAGTTCACCCGATTGATTTTCCAGGCTACAATCACACCTTTTCTCGCTTGATTGATTTTCCAGGCTACAATCACACCTTTTCTCGCTCGATTGATTACAAAGAAATCTATAACTCTGAATAGCACTGGGATCTTGTTGAGATAGTGATAGAGAATCAAACCAGAGATGATCTAGTTAGATTCAATGGTGATTTCGGTAGAGTAATGGTAAAAATATATATAAAGGAATGTGAAGAAGAAGAAGAGTGAAATCAGAGAAAAATATGAATATCAATTCGTTTAAAACAACCCCTATTTATAGTAGAACAACAGCCATGTCCATTCGTGAAAGGATATGACGAATAGACACTTCCTTTAAAATTCAAACTTTTGAAATAAACTGTCACCTTGTCGACAAGGGTTTCTTGGGGTTGTCGACAGGCCTAAGTTATTTTTGGTAATTTTTTTTCTTTGAAATAACTTCTATCTTGTATTAAAATTATTTTAAACTCTATAATATACTTAACTATAGTTAAAATACATAAATAAGTATAGAAAATAATATTTTGGTATATATAAAATTTTACTATAATTTTATATTTAAATCTAAGAATAAATGTTAAAAGTTAAATATATTAAAATTAAAAGATGGTTTAAAGCCAAGGATAATTTGATTTTGAAAATAAAGATTATTTTGAGGCTAAAAGTATTTTAAAATCAGGATAGATGTTTTTGATTTTTAAAAGGAGATTTTGAAATCATTTTGAAAATAAGATATAATTTTGTAAAACATTTGAATAAAAGTTAGTGGATACAAAACAATGTTCTATTAGATTTTTCATAGGTTCCATCCTACTTAGGGTTCCATCCCTTTAACGGGCTCGAAGTGGATTTCATTCCACGAATAAAATGGATTTTAAGATGTCAGTGCTTTTCTAGGAGTTTTAAAAAAATTCCTAACTAAATTACTTATATTGAAATCTTAAACTCTTGATACTCATGAGTCTTGAATCTTAATATCTTTGATCTTGAATTTATCAGTTCTTGAATCTCTATACTGTACAGTCTTCATTCTTTGATACCTGTATATATATCATGCATATACATATATATCTAAACAATAATGTTAGTATTTGTATTTTATAATCTTATTCTAAGGTTGTTGTCATCAAAACCAACTTCTCAAGGATTAACAAGTTGGTACTTGGTGCACAATGGATGAAAGAAATGGGTGAAGTATCATTTAACTTTGCTAAACTCCAACTGAAGTTTCATTATCTTGGAAAGGAACATATTTGGCAAGGAATTAAAGACAGTAGCAAGATGGTTGATGGAAAAAGCATTGCTAAAGTAAGTATAAAGGGACAACTATCACTACTGCTTTGTTCAAAAAGGAGATTCAAGTGGGGTCAACCAATAGTAAACAAGACATACACCCTGATATACACCATATTCTCTCACAATACCCTATAGTCATTACCTCTAGAACTACCCTACCTCCATCTAGAAAATATGACCATAAAATTCCCCTTATATCTGAAGCCAAACCTGTTTGTTTAAGACCATATAGGCATCACCACATCAAGAATGAATTAGAAAAACTTACTAAAGAGATGCCGGAGGCAGGTATCATACAGCCAAGTACCAGTGAATATTCATCACCAGTGGTCATGGTAAGAAAAAAATGGAACATGAAGAATGTGTGTGGATTATAGAGCACTCAACCATCAAACTCTCAAAGATAAGTTTCATATTCCTCTCATTGATGATTTGTTAGATGAATTATATGGTTCAAATTTCTTTACTAAACTTGACTTAAATCTAGATATCATCAGGTCAGAATGCACCTTAATGACATACATAAAACTTCTTTAAAACTCATGAGGGGCATTATGAATTTCTTATTATGCCTTTTAGGCTTTCTAATATGCCCTCAACATTTCAAGCCTTGATGAATTATATATTTAAACCTTACATAAGAAAATTTCTCTTAGTATTTTTGATGGCATCTTAATTTACAGCCAAACATAGTCTGAGCATGTACACCATATAAAGTTGACTTTGCAGATATTAAAAGGCAACCATCTGGTGATTAAATTATCAAAGTGCTCATTTTCTAAAGATCGGATTACTTACTTGGGGCATATCATATCAAAGAAGGGATTGCAGTGAATCCAAAGAAGATAAAAGTAATAAAAGATTGGCCACAACCAAATAACCTTAAAAGTTTAAGAGGGTTTCTTGGTCTTACTGGTTATTATAGAAAGTTTATCAAGCACTATGGGTAATAACCAAGTCTTTCACCAATTTATAGAAGAAAAATGCATTTTCCTATAATGAACAAGCAATTGAAGCATACAAGCAACTTAAGCATTTGTCTAATGAACTTACCCATATTATGCATGCTTGACTATAATAAGGAATTTGTTATTGAGTGTGATGCCAGTGGAATGGGAATAGGTGGTGTGCTCACTCAAGATGGGAGACCTATTGCTTACCATAGTCAAGCCTTGAATGGAAAAAATCTGTTGTTATCCACATATAAGAAAGAGATAGCACTACTGCTTGGTACAAAGAAATGGACCCAGTACCTTATAGGAAGAAGATTCATCATTAAAACCAACCATCAAAGCTTTAGACACTTGCTATCTCAAAGACTCACAATTGAAATACAGGGAAAATGGTTAGCAAAGCTACATGATTTTGATTACAAGGTTGAGTATAGGAGGGGAAAAGATAATACTATAGTTGATGCACTTTCAAGATTGGCAGAGGAACATGGTGATTACACAATACAATGTTAAGCGGTGACCACATTAGAAGGAAGTTGGATACAAGAGCTTAAAAGATACATGAAACAATAAACATATATAGCAGGAATGAAGAAAAAATGGGAAGATTGCAAGCTTAATGCATCAAAATACACGGGTAGATAACTTGTTGTATTATAGAAAGAGAATAATGTTGGATCCTAATTGAAGAGAAATAATACAAATTATACTACATGAGTATCATTCATCACCATTAGGTGGGAATGCTTGAATCAAGAAAACAAGGCACAAGTTAAAGCAAAAAATTTATCCGAAAGGCATGAGGACAGATATTGAGAAGTACATAAGGGAATGTGATGTTTGTCAGACACAAGCACAAAAATATATTGGTCCTTAGTTTGCTACAACCACTACTCGTACCAGATAAGATATGGTGTGATATATCAATGGATTTTATAATAGGGCTACCTAAAAGCCAAAAATTTACAGCAATATATATATATATATATATATATATATATAGTGGTAGACCGGCTATCTAAGTACTTACACTTTCCCCCTATAACAATCTTACACTACCAAGGATATTGCTAAAATATTTTTTAATGGAGTGTTTAAATTGCATGGCATTCCCCATTGTACTGTCAGTGGTGGAGACATTGTTTTTGCTAGCAACTTTTGGCAAGAACTGATGAGTTTTCAAGGACGTACCCTTAAAATGAGCTCAGCCTACCACCCACGGTCAGATGGACAAACTGAGGCTGTTAACAAGATATTGGAAGGATACTTGCACTGTTTTGTGTGTCACAAGCCACAAGAGTGGTCCAACTAGCTCACCATGGCTGAATACTGGTATAACACTAGTTGAAAAAGCTCCATAAATACCACACCATACCAAACAGTCTATGGGATACCACCTCCTACCCTGATATCTTATGTGCCAAAAATTTCTAGGGTACCTCAAGTGAAGCAAGAATTATATTCTAAAGACATTGTTATACAATTGCTAAAAGACATTTTGCATCACACACAAGAAAGGATGAAGAAACATAGTGATGCAAGAAGAACAGAAAGGCAATACAATGAAGGGGATTGGGTATACCTCAAGCTGCAACCATATAGACAGATCACTGAGAGTAATTTGAAGACCGCTAAGTTATCCCTGAAGTATTATGGACCATATAAGATCATACAAAAGATTTGGTAAGTGGCTTACAAATTGAAGTTACCCCCTGGTGCACGAATTCACCTGGTTTTCCATATTTCACAGCTGAAAAGAAGAATAGGCAGCGGGATGATCATTTAACAAGATGATCCCGATTTATGGAGGAAATCATTGATGAGGCAGAGGCTATTCTGGACAGGAGAATATTTCCAAAGAACAACAAGGTAATCACTTAAGCTCTAGTTAAATGGAGACAAAGAACTCAAGAGGAATCTACTAGGGAAGACTATTGGGATTAAGATATTTCCAACTTTAAACCTTGAGATAAGGTCAGATTTTAAAGGGGAAGGGGATGTTAGGCCTTAGATTCATCGAACTCAGTTGCAGGATGATCAGCAAGAAGGAGGGGACAAATTTGCAAACACTTTGGAAACAAGGGAAGAGACATTTTATCGAACACTAGGCTGCAGAATGCTCCACAACCATCGATGGTGATCTAGGGAAGGCGCAGACTGAATCAAGTTACCATAGGAACCTTCTTGACTCCAAGAAGAAGAGTGACCTCTCAGTTGAGTCTAGAAGTTGTTAGTTTGTATGTGCACGTGCACATGTGCACATGTACACAGCTGTGATCAAAGGCTAAGTTAAATTTTTGAGTTTGAGTTAATTGTTTAATCAATTCAGAGATTGAATGAGTCATGTAATGAATTGTAGTTGTGGTCATGGGTGTAAATAGTAGAAGCAAACTATTTGTAAGAACGTGTTGAGAAGAATTAATAAAAATTTATCATTTTAATTTTGATAATTCTGTTGCATTATTCTCTCACAAGCAATCACAACCACTCCTATACAATCTTTCATTCCTTATTAATACACATTATTGTAACTATACAAAACCACTTCTATCTTCAATCTTCAAGAAATCCACACCGCGGCCTTCCATTGCCATCACTTCAAGCTTTACTTGTTGCAAACATGGTCAGAACCAGGCCAAAGAAAGATGGGCACAACATGCCCCTAGATTTGATGTTTATAATTAAGTATGCTCATGTGAATCTTTTTCTTCTTTAGTTTGTTCTTTGCACTATCAAACTCCATGATCAATTTTCATTTACAGGCAAAACATAACAGCTCAAGATATTAACGTATACACGATCCACTTAAAAATGAATGGTAACAAATGAAAATAACATTAATTACAATTATATTGAAGTTAACAAATCCAGACAAAAATGAAAAGAAAAAAACAACAAAACAAGCTGAAATTAAAGTCGTGATGTACAAAGAGAGAAATTTGATGATAAAATTAAATAATCAAATCTAATTTGGGGATTAGTGGTTGAGTAGAGAAGAATTGAGTGGAGAAGGGAGAATTAGGGTTAGGTTTGATGGTTGGAGTGTGAAAAGGAATTCCGTGGACATAGCGGAAAATTTATGATTTTTGCCCAATTATTATAAATCGAAAGGAAAGGAATGTCGTGGATATAGCGGAAAATTTTAGACTTTTTCTATTGCTTTTTGAAAGGAATTCCTTCTAAAATTATTTTTTTCGAAAAATGACGAAAATTGAAAATTTTAGAAATGCTCGAAAAGAAATTGCGAAAGGCGGAAGTATGGAAAAATACCCAGCCCTGATGACATATAATATGTAGGGGTTTCAGCACATTGAATTTTGTATCGACTTGTAATTAGCAAAAATCATCCGCTATTAAATTTGGAGATTAAGAGAAATTTCTGTATTAAGGAAGAGAGACTGATATGACGGCTACTCTCTAGGATTTTAAGCGTTACTTATATAGACAATGAAGTGGGTTCAGTTGTATGTAATTGTTTGATCCAAAAGTGCTTACGTAATCTATTTTCTTACCAACGTCTTAATTTCGTAATCCTTAACTTCAAATCCATCAAAATCATATACCAAACTGATTAGCTCGAATAGGCCTTCTCAACGGATATAAATATAACATCTAAATCACTATTTTATTAAAAATTCATTTTAAATACTTTAATATTTCAAGTGTTAAATTTGTGAGTCTTTGTAAGAACAAAACTTGGAGGAATCAAGAGATTTCATAAAAAATTCTAAAAGATGAATAGTTTCTAGAAATTTCGATGTTTATGGTGTAACATTAAAGCCGAGGAAACAGCCGGCTTTAGATGGGTTCTTGGGTGGTTCCTCTTTTTCCCATGACACCACAATCAAAAAGTCTTCATGCATAGGTCATGTCATGTAAATGAATATAAAAAAAGAATGCATGAGATAGAACCTGTGGAGATGGACAACTAGCTAGGGAGTTTCCCCTAACAATAAAGAAAACAAATTAAAAGCCAAAACAATAAACACTTGAGATAAACAAAAGCTTCCATGCTTGGGGAGTACTTTAACAGTATGGGAATGTATTACATCACCCCCTTGGGTTGTTTCTTCTTTGCTCCGAAGTAACATAAATTGAAGTCTAAGTGCACGGTTTCAATCCCAAAATGGATTGGAAGAAAGTGCGGATAGGGTACCTATAAAAAATAAAAGTAACGACGTAAGGACCTTCCGTAGGTTGTATTGTTTCATAGAAGAAGTTTGACAATCGTAAAGAGCAACCTCTCACTAGAAGGTAAGTAACTACATACATATTTCAATATGCGGAAGTTAAACGTGAATCCAAGGATCCTTGGTTTACATATTGTCCCTAAAACTGATGTGCCTTCTGCTCCCTTTGAAGCATGGGTCTCGTTATTTAATGTTTTCATATAAACAATGAATAAATATGATTTGCAAAGCACATAAGAACACACAAGTTGAGGATAGAGGAACCCATCTTCAACCTCAAACAATAAGCGATCAACCAATGTACTAGCGCACAAAATTCTTCCACATAAAAGGATTTGAAGTTAAAAGTAAGATTTTTCATACCACTAATTTTACTTATAACGACTGAAGCATACCAACCCAAAACATCAAAAATGCATATGCTAAGAATAAAGAATGAAAAAATCACAACTAGAGAAAAAAACAAGTACAAACCACAAAATTTTGGGCGAGTCTTAGAGATCCTGCAGCTTCCAATAATCCTCTAAAAAATACCAAATACAACATACGTAGAAAACCAGAACTAAATATTGGATACAAGTAACGAGAAAATAGAAACTAAAGATTTAATACAATACACTCCATTGGATCTTATCCTGATCAAATTGCTAAAGCTGAAATAAAAACAAACCTGACTATCTTCGATTCCCACAGTTAAGAATAATTAAACAAGTACAAGAAGAAGAAAAGAAGAAAAAATAGTATACAAGAGTATTTCAAAAATTCGCACATGCTAGCTAAAATAACTAGCACATAAAATCTTCACAGCAACAGTCAGCATTCCAACGAGCTTCTTCATTCACTCAGTCTGGCCTCTCTAATTTTCCCATATGAACTTCATACGACTTTGTGCAACTTTACAAGCAAAGCTAACATATAATCCACTATGAAAATACAATAAACCGAATAATGTGCTTTTATGTCTTTATAAGAAGTAAGGGACTCCTGTCCTTGGCCCCCTCATTTGATTATTCTCTTCTGTTTCAGTAAAGAACTTCACCTCTCTCTCCTGTTTTCGAAATTAAAATTTGTAAAGAAGAAGAAAAAAGTGCATTTTACAAGGAATAAAAGCATGGGATAAAGATATCACCATCTTCTCGTTGAAACTCAATATGGAAGCAACATTTCCGCATCTATAACAATAATTTGGAGCAGACCAGACCTGCAGTTAGGTTGATACAAATTTATGCAAGTTTAGAACATACAGTAACAAAATTGGAAAAGGCAACAAAATTGGAAAAAGAAAAAAAAAATCCACTCTAACTCACGGTTACAAGCCCTTTGTCTGGGAACATGTACTTAAGACCTTCTTGAACAAGCTGATGGGCCCGACAAACAAGGTCTAGATTGTTTATATGATTGAACTGCAAAATTGAATTTGTATTTAATATTGAAAAGCACAATGTATATAAACATGATATAGATAGGAGGACAAAAAAGGAGCAAATACTTCGGTTGTCACTCTTGATCCAAATAACCACCCTGCACCTCGTGGGCTCACAGCCCATGTTTCGATCTCTTCTGGATCGCTCCACATTAGATCGCAAAAGGGTCCCTCGTGTGGGATTTCACAATTCCGATCAATAACCCTTATCTGGCAAAAGGATAAACAAACATCATTTATAAGACTTCTTCATCAATCAGAAAACATTGATCAAAAATTATTTATTTCGAGTGCAAATTTCTATTGACTGTTGTCGGTAGCAATTAAAGATGCTTGAAAATTAAGCTATAAAATGAATTCATTCGACTGGGAAGGGAAAAAATGTAGAGTAGAAGATTAATACAACTGAACATAAAAACAGAACAGATACAAACCTGATCAACTGTTCGTATATCAGGAGAAAGACCGCCATGGACACATAACACCTGCATTTGAAGAGAAACTCTTTAATTTGTTTAGTTTGTCATAGATTCATACCTAAATAATAGATATATAAATGTTAGCCATCATGAGGTCAAACTGCATGTGTGCTTATTTCAGTGTGAACGACCAAACTGCACACTACATGAAATAAAATAAAGTACAAAATAACCTGCAGTGAAACAAAAAAGATGGTAATGTCTTGGATAAAATAACTCACTTTTTCATCTATTATTGCAGACAAAGTTAAATAGTCAAAAACATCTGTGCAGTAGCGCCAAGCATTCGCGTTTCCATACTTTCTTTGGCATTCGTCATAAAAACCATAAACCTAGAAAAGGTAAGATGTGTTCAGCACGTCCAGATGAGGAAACTGGATTATTTAACTTTTGCATGCTAGCAGTACTTTATATTTCACATGGCAAGCAGAGAGTGATACATACAATTAGTGGTGATGGATATTCCACAAATTGACCATTAAATGTATATGCCAATTCCTAAAATTTATATGATGTTGATGCTAATATTTTCAGAAAACGAAGTATTAACTATAGCATTTTAAGTCATTAGCCTCCAGGAAGTACACATCTACCAATTATTCTTGATAATTGTCTTCTTATTTATAGTTTTGAATCACATATTATTCAAGTTATGACGGAATAAATGTGGAAAATCCAAATTTAAACTTTCGTTGCGGAGGACGCAATATAGATGCCTCTAAGATTCTGAATCTTGTTTAGACTTTTAGAGAGGGATATTTCCAATAGTAAATTAAAGGTTGATAATTGCAGCATTGCTTTAATTCTACTCCTTTTAGAAATATTACTGAAATGAACAAAAAGAAATCTGAGGCAGTGTATGGATTTCAAAACACCATGTTCAGATTTTAGTAAAAAAAATATATGCAAGGCTATTGATTGCAACATTACTCTTTTTCTTCTTTCAAAAATATAATTGAACTAAACAAAAGACATATTGAGGCAAATAAACAATTTTTCACACCATGTTTAACTTCTACCACAAACGGATATTGGTAACAAAATAATCAAAACATTAAACACTTAACAAGCAATCTTTCAGAAAATTATGCAGCTGCCTTACAAGAATAGCACTGTAAGATTTTGGTTCCGGTTTGAAAAGATAACGCAGGGTTAGGAACACCATACCTGGGTTAACTGTCTGCTTTCATGATTTCCACGTAACAAGGTTATATGAGCAGGATATCTGGTAATTAAGCAGAGTGAAAACAGATATGTCATGCAAGTCAACCTCATTAAAAAAAAAAATCTATTTACTGATTCCCGTTTCATAACAACGAGTCACATGCTAAGAGTTGAACACAACAGTACAGGAACGTAGAAATAAATCCAAGCAAAAAATAAAGTAAAATAAGGAATTAAGGATAATTCTATGATTTCGTCTACCAAAGACGAGTATATTTCAATATCTGCTGCAATCACCTCATAATGTGTGACAAGAACTTGATAAACAACTGATTAATAAAAGAGTATTGTCAAAATCCTATAATAACACCACCAGTAATAGGTCAAACTGATGATACAGCTACTCAAAAACGGATTTGCATCAATCTGATTCAGTCATAGTAGATCTCGATTTTAATTTAAGACCTTATTTTCGAGCAAGCATTTATGACCCTTCAAATAAAATACATTGCATTTCTCAAAGGATAAAATATAGTAAGTTGTGCCATTATTGTTATATTTTCCTAGGATTAAAGACCTAAACTGATAGTGCTGCAGAAATCATGTGGCAACGACCACCTTGCAAATACAATGACTTCTCTAGAGATGGCCACTGATTAGGCAAACAGTCTTCTCCGCCATAGTAAATGTCAGCATTTAATTCTACCATACATAACATTGACAGGGATAACTATAAAACCGGACTACATTTAATCGTTTAGTTCAGAATCTCAAGTGACTGAACAAAAATCAATGGGAGTGCAATGCTAGATGCAGATATGAAAACCTACTGCAAAATATTTCATGAATAATAGTATACTCAAATGTTGTTATGTCAATAACCTTTAATCTAAGCTCAAATACTAATATATACGATTCTCTATGAGTCCAACTGTTGCAACATTGTAGCATGAAAAGGGAAAGAAAAAAAAATGACATGTTTTCTCTTAATATTTGACAAGTAAGTGGACAATAATAAATGGGAGTGAAATACTTGAATTTTGGGTATGAAGACACTGCAAAACTTATCATGAGAAATGGTATACTTAAAATATTTTTGTCAATAACACTTTACTAGGAGCTGAAGTACTAATATGGTATGAATCTCCAACTGCCACAACAATACAGCATGAACAAACAAAAAATAACATGTTTTTCCTCAAGGATTCCAGTCTGTTTATATACCCAACAAGCTAAACTGTCAATTAACTTTTAATGCTAAAAATAAAATAGGTTATAACCGTTCCCAACTAGTTAGTAGGCATATATAAAAAGTTACAAGTATACCCTATCAGGTTCCAGTCACAATAAACAATTATCATGCAGGAAGAGTAAAAACATGGTTTTTATCTACATTTAAATGAAGAATGAATGCAACAATTATATGAATGTCCATGAATCAAGCGTGTGCATGTTCTTTGAATATGCAGAAATGTAACTGAAACTTCAATCTATGCCTGTCATGGATGCAAATAGAGCCGGATTGTCTTGTAACCGCATCCACATACGAAGACTAGAAGAAATTTGTGCATTCGCTCAGAAATTCATACATTTGATTGTGGGGTGTGAATAGATTTCTGGTATTTA
This sequence comes from Allium cepa, assembly GCA_030765085.1. Taxonomy (NCBI): domain Eukaryota; kingdom Viridiplantae; phylum Streptophyta; class Magnoliopsida; order Asparagales; family Amaryllidaceae; genus Allium; species Allium cepa. The sequence continues at coordinate 452,831,418 of CM060931.1, forward strand.
GCAATCAGCATTCTCTACAAACATTGTACGAATACCAACCATAAACCAGGTTTATTGTTATCCTTAAATCACACATACACACGCAACCTCCCCACCCCCTCCCCAATTTGACATTCGATTGTAGTACATCAATGAATCTTAACCATCTGTTTCTATCGATGGACACAATATTTTGCTTTTTTCTGGTGCAGATTTCAACACAGTTACATCCACTTCTTGAATGTCGGTTTCATCGGCATGCCTAATACTGAAGCAATATGAAATAAATTTTGGACCTCTATTCTCTCTTACAGTCATAAATATTCACCCCGATTACCGGTAAACCTTCGTGCTGTGTGTGTGTGTAGTATTTACATATGAACAGCATTAATATTTGTAAATATTTAAAATTTGAATTCGTGGTTCTATACATATCTCTAAATTGTATGAATAAATGCGTTTTCTTTCCCATACGATGAATCTGTTCACCTTAGGGATCCAATATAGAACAATAATATTTTGAAATATATACCTGGCTTTAAGAAGCAATAAGATAGTGAAAACTTCAAGACTATTGTATCCGCGATCAACGAAATCACCCTGAAGAATAATTGATGAAATCAGTTTAACATCACTAACAGAAACACAATGAACGTCATGCTAAAATGGTTTACAAACTAAACTTTACCATAAATATGTAATTTGTCTCAGGAACATGTCCTCCAGTCTGAAATAGTTTCATTAGGTCATGAAATTGGCCATGAATATCACCACAAACTGTAACAGGGCTGTTAACAGGCTGCACATTTGACTCCTCGATGAGAATTTCCTTCACCTGTGTATAGTTAATAACAGCGAAGTTACCAAGATGGTAAAAAGTTAAAGTAAGCAAACTAATATTTCATAAGCTTTCTTAATACAACTGCAACCGAGATACAATAAAACTGCATGTTTATGCTAGATTGTGCAACTTTAAAGGTTATATAACAAAGAATAACATCTCGTTAGTCGGCAAAATTGAGTTATTTCATTTATTTTGAACATCAAAGTTGATAATATGCCACGAAGAACCATAAGATCGAGCGCTCTGTCCAGATAATGCTTCTAAACCATTAATTGAATATGGATAAGCCACCGAGTAAACCGCACGCATTGACTTTTTCGCAATGAAATAAGAAACGGTAAAAGTAGAATTCTTATATTTGTAATACCCTCAAAGTCATTTCTATGCTAACATTGCACCAAAGCATCGGCCACCAGCTAATAAAATTTTTGCAAAAAACAAAACAAAAACAAAAGTGAAAAATTGGGAGAAACGAGTTTAAACCAAGGTTCAAAATTCTAGTTTCCGTTCCGATCATCAATGTTTTTAATATTTCGGTTCCATTTAGGAAATTACGTTGCGTTTCCAGTTTTTGAATTCTAGTGCTTCTATATTCAATTATATATATATATATATATATATATATATATATAAAGATAATCTTTGACCATTTGTATTCTTTTACCCTAATTCATTCCCACCTAGAATACTCAATTCTCTCTGATTTTGAGGTAAATTTTGCATTCAAGTCTCCCTATATCTTCCTTATTTTTCAAAATGTCAAAAGCATTAACCCCTAAATTTAATGGACGGTAATTACTTATTCTTTCCAACTCTTTTTTTAAGGTTGCTCTCATCTTCTTCTTAGCAATTATACCTAATCATTTAAAAAAAAACTATATCTTTAACATATATATGCAAATTCAACTTCTCTTACTTATTTCTCGTCCAATCTCAAAGCAACTCTAATTCCACATAAAACCTTTTCTCAAATCTCAAATGATAAGAAAAAGAATTTTTTTTAGAAAAAAACTCATTCTTTGAATATAGGAAAGGCAGTTTGATTCAACATATTCGAAGTAGTTCAACTCATTATATCATTATTTCCATTCCATCTTCCCAGTTAATTTTTTAAATCCTACATTTACCTCAACTCAAAATTCGTTCAATATTGAAGATGTGAAGGTTTGAATTACTAAATTTTGTTCTAAATTCAATTATGGATTTTATTTTAGTTGTATATATTTTTAACAATACTGTAGAAGAATTGAATTGAACTAATAACTTCCAAGGAATGGAAGGAAGTTCCCTTGTGTTTGTCATTTACCAAGTACTTTGAAATTTTGAGTAATTTGTGGCTCTCGATAATATTTTCGTATAAACATCCATGGCATAACACATATTTTTTGTACATGATCGGGTTTCTTTTCATCTATAAGTTCATTTTTGGTATATCCTAGCACTGGAGATTAACTAGTTTTGTAGGCAAAGAAATCATATACCAAAAGACAAGAAAAACCTATCTAAAGAAGATGAAAAGAGGTGAGTTATCAATTAATTATAACCATGAGAAAAGATATGTTGATTCGACAAATACTAATGCCAATAAAAATTGTTTGTTGACATCTCTACCATTGAAACTACAAATATAGATGTACAAATTTGCAAGAATCGTTACATGTGCAAAAAAAAAAAAAAAAAAAAAAAAAATCAATCTATGAAGACCGTATAGGAGGTACCTTCAAATTATTTATTTAATTGAATTTTAAATAAGGATCAAATTTTATTTTTTTTAATTGTATCTTTAAGCCTTTAAAGTGCAAGTTTAACGTTTATATTCAAAAACAATCATTTAAAGCCATTATTCTCAAACAAGTTGAGGTCGACTAAAGATAAAATTCAAAACTAAATGATAAAGTCAATCTAAAAGTCATAATAATAACAATAAAAAAACCACGATAATACTAGTAAAATAAAGTCAAATAAGTAAACAAATAATAATAACTAAGTAAAATAAAAATAAAAATTAAAAAATTAAAAAAATACATGATGATAATAATAGTAGTAATAAAAATGGTACTAATAGTAATATTGACCAAAGACCAAAACTACGTCTTAGGCTTCTATTCACGAGTCCTATAATTTAAGACTTATAACACTACTCCTAAACCAACCCTAAACAAAAAAACTCATAGCTCATACTTCTGGTACGTGGATTTATAACATCCATGCGCTCATGTCTGACACCAGCTTTTCGAATATATTTCAATCATTTAAGTCTATTTTTACTACTTCCTCACATATCAACCTTGTTCGACCTCTATCACTCTTTAAGCATTCAACGTGGTCTATAATTTCAACGCGCACAAGTGTCTCGAAAGACCTCAGTTGAAGATGTCCAAACTCATCTTAAGCGGTGTTGGACTAGCTTCTCTTCAATTAGTGTCACTCCAAGCTTATCACGTATATTAGCATTTCTAATCTGGTTTCTTTTTGTATGACCGCAGCTCCATCGCAGCATACACATCTCTACTACACATCTTTTGAACGTGTTGGCTTGACCAGCATTCTGCACCATACAAACATCGCAAGTCTGATTGTCGTTCTGTAGAACTTTCATTTAAGCTTTTGTGGAACTTTCTTGTCACAGAGAATGTCAGACGCTTGACGGCATTTCACACATCCCGCTCGAATTTTAAAACTAACATATTCATCAATCTCACTATCATACTGCAACATTGATCCTAAATATCGAAAGGATTCCTTTTTGGACACTACTTGTCCGATCAGAGTGACATCTCCATCATCTGGCCTGACACTGCTAAACGCACTTCATATACTCTGTTTTAGTTCTGCTAAGCCTAAAATCTCTTGATTCTAAAGTCTGCCTTCACAGCTCCAGTTGTCTATCAACCACAATCCTACTTTCGTTAACTAGCACAACATCATCAGTAAAGAGCATACACCAAGGAACCTCACCTTATATACCCTTCGTAACATCATCCATCACTATGGCAACATGTAGGACTTAATTTTCGCCATTCGATTTCTAAGTGTAATTTCGCTAATAATTCCAATTATCATCATATTTATTTTATTTCCTAATTTAGTATTTTTTTATTCATTTTTGCGAGCAAAAATAAAATAATATGTATTATTTATGTAATAAGATAAAAATCCTTTTAGGAAGTCAACTAAGTTCATTTAATTTTGCTTTTCTTACTTTATCTTCGTAAAATTTGATCTTTACTAATTGATTTTTTTTAGATTATTTTTCTTCAATTGCAGCTTTTTCACTATCGGGTATGATGACTTAATATATCACGCTGAAGTAACCTGATTCTAATGGAAATAAATGATGCAAGCGAATAATATAAGGTCTTCAATTTTATATTTATGAGAGGTTTTGTTTTATATTGGTAAATAGCTTTATTTTGTTAATCTATATTACTTTTTTATTTAAGCTTATATCTTATTTTGTATAGAGCTTTACATTCTCGTTGATGAAAGAATTGAAAGGTCCTTCATTGCTGAAAGGTAATTTTTGTTCCATGATCTCATTTTTATATTACATATTCACGTTAAGGGGTTCACGCTTACGTAGAGCATAAATCATTTTCAACTTGATAACTTGCGCTCTTGGTGTTTCATAATTCTGAATTCTTTCCTTTTTAACAGCAATAAAGGTAGTAGTTTAGTTCTTAATGTTACAGTTAAATGCCCCTGGATTCATGCTTCCTTATATCAACCTTCATATCTGCTTAATAATGATTAGACGTATGTAGGAATTACGCTTAGGGTGAATTTTGATGAGAATCGTATAGTTCATTTCAGATTGGCTTGTGTCATCAAGTAAAACACACGTATTTTTCAATCTTAGTTAAGATCATATAATCTTTTTGCCTTCTTAGTCTTAGTTTCATGTGGTTTCTTTATTTTGATTAAACATATTCAGTTTTGATGTTATGACAATATTTACTATGCATTGTACTATGACATGGAAAGTATTTAATTTGATATTATTTTTTTATTGAAATTTTTTAATTTTTTAATTTTATGATTTTATCAATATATAGCAAATAGTTTTTTCAATAATTCTTAGATTGAGCAGCTGACTTTTGTAGTAAATTGCATTTTGAAAGCTATATTGATATATCAAAGTAGCTAAATTGAAGCATTTATATTTTATTAATTTTTTTTTAAAATCAATATTATCAACTCTTATATTTAATTCATACTAATATTTGGACAGTTTTTAATGTAGATACTCTTGTTTAATTATTTACATAATGCATTAAATCTATAAATTAATGCACTAAATAAAACATGTTATTTATTTATTCCGCTTTTCCTAACATATTCTATTAATTTATCATATAATGTTGAATATACATCTTTTCATCTCCTCGCTAATCATTTATTTTAACCATATATACCAATTCTTCTTAATTTAAGCCAACGTTTTACATTTTTCTCATCAATATCTACATCTCAATTAATCACTATTCTAGTCATTCTATATCACATTGAAAACATAAACTGTCATCTTCTCACATTCTCACTCTAAATCAAATTCTCTTTTTCTCTTTTCAATTCCCATTAATCAAAACTTGAATATAAACATTTTCATCTCCTCACTTCTCATTTAATTTCAACACAAATATTCAAATCTTCTAAATTTATGCTAATATTTTATATTTTCCACTTAGTATTTACATCTTAATCAATCACTAATATATTCATCCTATAACACATTAAAAACACATGCTATTATATTTCACATTCTCGCTCTACCTAAAATTCTCTTTTTACCATATCAATTCTTACCGTCCAAAACTAAAAATTCAAAGTGCTTCTGTGCACTCAAAATAAGAGCATGGCAAATCAATGTTCATACCATGGTTCTATTACCCAATAAGCGTAAATCGAACCAAATTCAGATTTCTCTTTCTCGATGACATCAGGTTTTAATAAATATTTTTAAAAGATACTTTTTGGTTATTTTCAAACTTTATCATTTTTTTATAACTCTACTATTTTTATTAAATCGTCAAAATGACAAAAAATGTGTGGGTGGAACAGAGTTGAGATATAATAAACTTCTTGTAGCTGAGAAGATGGATAATGATAAATTAGGAATGACAGAACATTTCAATGAAATGTATACTTTAAACTTTGTAATTAAAAGTATTGATTTCGTGTTGTATTCGTTATTGATATTTATTTGCATCCCCTCTTCCTAATCTATTCGTTATTTCCATGTTGTCCTTACCTATTTTCAATTTAAAGTCTTATTTTCATGTTGTATTCATTATTGATGTTTCTTTGTTAAATTTTGACATCTTTACTTAATAAATTATTCATAAGCTTATTGTATTTACCATGCTTTTTTTAAAGACATTAAAAGTATTTAATTTGATATTACTTTTGCTTGAGCAATTTAATCGTTACTTATGATTTATCAATATATAACAAATAGTTCTTATTATAGTTGTTTTAGATGGGGAAGTTGACTTTTATAGTAAATTGTATTTGAAGCTATGTTAATGTATCAAAATAGCTGAATTGCAACATAGGTTCCGCGATATTTTTTTGTTAATGTTCCTTTTATATCAATATTATTAACTTTTATACATAATTCATATTAATTGTTGGATAATGTTTATTTTATGTGCTCCCATTTTATTGTTCACATAATGCATTAAATTTCATAAATTAATGCATTATATAATATATGCCATGTCTTTGTATGTTCAGCTTCGACCTACTTTTTTGCCTTTGTTCTCCTTTTCATCTTTTAGCTCAATTTTCTTAACTGTTTTTTTTATATAAAAAAAAGCAAAACGAAACCGATTCAAACAATGTTCATTATTTTAGTTCACATGAAATCAGCAAAAAAAACAACAAATATAAAGGTGTTTATGTAATATGTTCGCTTATGTTATTTCTTTAATAATGTCCCATGCTTACATGCATTTTGAAATAATAAAAATAAGGTATTGATTTACTGTTTCCAAACGTATATGTCCTGATTCAAATTAATCTCTAACCAAATGTGATATTAATTTCTATCATCGTGTAATCATTCTAAATAATTTTTCCATGCATGAATACGACTATAATTTTTATATTCTCAAGTTTACAATTAAATGATGTTAATATGTACATCAATAATCATTTCTGATTTTTTTACATTTCATGATCACCGACATGCTTTGTTTTCTTAGTTTTGGTTTGAAGGTCCCATTTTAAATTATAATGTCAATGATTGAAAAAAAAATTAGAGTAGCTTTATAAAAGATGTATAGTTTTACAATGTAAATTTTTGAAAATAAATGTATGATATAAACCTTCCAAAGTGTGCAAGTATATTTATTCACAAACGTGGTAAGATATTTTTATGATAACATTATAAGAAAATATTTTTCAGTAGTAAAGGGAGTTAGTTACCAGCAAAATTTGTAGAAAAAGTCGATAACGTTAATTTAACGCTAATTTGGGCATCTAATTCAATTTGTCTTTTTTATACGATCGGTATCAATCTTTATGATACTTTTAAATTGTTTTTTTCTTTTTGATTTCTATTTAGTATCAAACGTTTTCCTTTTTGTCTTTTTTAGATGGTTCGTATCTTTATTACACATGAAAAAATTAACTGCATCAAAGACGATAAAATAATGTTTATTAAACCATACAGAATATTGATTACCTCATAATTATTTCTTCATCAATCTTGTTGATTCTTAGATAAAACTGCTATATATGTTACTTATTCAACTTAACTGTTTTCTACTACTACTTATGAAGTTTGCTTTATAGTTTGATTGAGTGATTATTACTATATTGGATTTTAATGACTACTATAATTGTCAAATAATGGTTGTATTTTATATGTTTGATAAATTTTATATTTGGTTTTAATTAATTATTATTACTGTGGTTGGTATGTTGTTTACTCATCTTAAAAAAGAACCTATTTCTCCAGTCTTATTAATTAAATTACATAAAACATTTAATACACGTTTTCTCATCTTCTTTATTCTTATGCTTTTAGAGTTAGAATTTTTTGCTCCTTAATTTATGCTACATATTTATTTTATGCCTTCTAATTATTATTGGAATGGTGTCAACTTTATTTACATTTTATGCCTTCTAATTATTATTGGAATGGTGTGTTAACTTGACTTTGATTATAATGAAAAATTGTCATATTTCACATTATCAAACGAAAATCTCATTCTCCTGCTACTCATCTTCTTTATCCTTTAATTTTAGGAATAAAATGCTTAATTTATCATTCATAAATTATATTTTATATTGTCAAACATCAAATTATCTCATTCTCTTCTTTCTTAAGAGATTCTTTCCAGAATTATCCTCAACTTCTTCATATATTCATCTTTATTTATTTTGCTTACTATTTTACTTCCTAAATCTCTTATCCAGGTATTGATAAATTCCTTCCTCAATTATCTTATTCATTTATTTTGACCTCCATTATAAGTGTGTACACACACGCGCGCGATATGAGGATGATGATGATATATTTTCTAACTTAAGAAAGTTACTATTCATCGTTGTTTAATTCTGCGAATTGTTGAAGAGAAAATCGACTTAGATTAGAGAAATGAAGGACAAGGTACAAATTATAGAAAGAATGGAAAATTTTATAAGGGAAAGATATGTACTTAGCCATCATTTACTTGGTGCTCAAAACTTTAATCTTCTTTAAACCCCAATCTACTTAGAGTTGCATTCTGTAAATTTTAATTGATGAAACATTAAGTCAAAAGAATGGATTGGTGGTCAAGATCTATGAACGACTAAAGGCAGCTTTTTATATGTCAAATTTATTTTCAATGTATCATTTATTTCGGATAACGCTGGTAAATCGGTTCAAATTAATGTCCATTCTTTTGGATGTATAACCTAAATTTTGTTTATTTTTATCTTGCTCCACTACAAATAGATTGCACCAAAATTATGTTGTCAAAGAAACTATGAAAATTTAGAATTTTTTTCATCTTGCTCCAGTTTTGGATTGCAAGGACATCATGCTTTCAAATGAATTTCTTGCATAAAAAATTATGTTTCAATATCAAATGAATCTTTTATATTTGAAATTTCGATGTTTTGGTTTTGTTGAAATTTGCCACAATTAGTGAAAACATTATTCATTTCTTCATAAATATTTATCCATGCATGTAATATCTAATTTTTAACAAAAAAACTTAATCTACATAATTTAGCATGTTTTTTATTATAACGATGGCATTACATTTGAACTTGAAAAAAATGATGATCATTTTTTTTAGTATGTTGAAAAATGGTTTTCTAACATTATAGATGTCTCATATCCGTCTTTATAATAGTATTTATTAGAGAACAAGTTACCGATGAAGCTTCAATCATATCAAAATATATAATCAATGTTACTGATTTAAAAAAAAAATCATATTTGGTGTGGTTGCAATATTTATGAATATTATTTCCTTTATTATATAATTATTTGTATTATTAAGAAAAATGTTTTGTGAACTTTATGAAAGCTAATATATATCTATCATAAATAAATGACGTACATAGAATTGTTGCTATTTGCCAGGGTGTAATGTGTATTTTTATTATTATCTAGTTTAAAGTAATATAAATAACGTGTTTTACCAACATGCATATTCATATATATTTTGTGACGTTTTATTTTTGTGTAACTTATAATTTCACATTCGATGTTGAAATCAACAATCTATATTTTTTCTTCATATTGGTATTAGTCTTGATCTTCGCGTAAATAAAGTTATGATGTTTGCAAAAAATAAGAATTAATATTTTTCAGTTATTTTAATATACTATTTCTGCGTAGAAATTAATTTGTTCAAGATATTTGTTTGAATTTCATTTTAATTCTTTTTTTACTTGGTATGAATTAGATATTGTATTTGTGTACTTAATTTGAATGAGAAATAGTGTTTGACTGCTTCATTTTGGAATCTATTAGTGAAATACAAAATTTATTATGATCAATTTTTTAACTTATTTGGATGAGTTTGAAATTGAAACGTTTTTGGCATTCTTTTGACAAAAATAATGCACACAACGAGGATCACGAACATGAAATAGATTAATATACATATATGGATATAATTTGTAATAATTTTGTAGTTATTTTTAAATTATTTTAACAAAATTATTTAGAAAAAAACCGGTGCGTAACACGGTTTCGCACTAGCATCTATAATTACATCGTAATTATCCGATATTAACATAAATTTATAGTATACTCTTCGGATTATGCACATAACATACATGATTGCAAGAAAATATACAATGTGCAACGCTTTTAATAAAGAAAAATTATTTTTTTGAGCTTCATATTAACTGTTGTTCTCTTTATCTTCGAGCGCCACTACTTGCATAACAAAGTACATGAACTAATATTAAAAAACTAATTTACAATAGGTTACAAAATAAACCCAAAACCGTAATTACCAATATACTTCAATCAAGAACCATTATTTTAGATTAGACCCAAAATATAGCCATTAAAGGGATGATCAAACCCAAATAAAACTAAACTCTAAGGCTGAACACTCTAACCCTAGACCACAAATATTTTCAATGTTGCCTAACCAAAAACCGCTAATCGAGGAAACATACGTTGTCTTTCCCTCTCCTCCATCCGCGATGTTGCTTCTCTCTCGATGTTGCCTCCCTTGATCGATGCAGCTTCTCTCCCGCATGACGCATCTTTCTTCAACTCTCTTAGGTATTTATAAAATAAATCATTTTCTTCTTTTTATTGTCCAAAAACCGGAACTATAGGCAAGTTCAGCCTTGTCATCGCGGGAACCGAACCGGAATGGTCGGAATACCCGCGTGCCAGCCAAAATTTGGAATCATGGTTTAAACTAAAGATAATATAATGTTTACAAAGATTATTACTCTTCAGCCTTATAAATATTGATAACAACTTATTGCATGATTTATTTATTTATTTTTATTTTTTGCTAAACGTTCTTTCTAATGATATTTCTACTCTAATTTTCAAGTCCTTACATTGTATTCCATGAGCAACTATTTGCTTATGACTGAACAGCTACTTTTTTGTCAAAATTAGGTTCTAGGTAATTTTAATAAAATATTTGATTGCAAACACTGTCGTGTAGATGTGTGATTCATTACACATTTACATCTTACACTGGGACGATATCCGTACACCACAAGATAATCTGCAAAGCATTTTTATATACTCGCATCACCATTTCTCTTTTGCTGATAATTAAACATAGACTTTGTCTTTTCATCATCTTTCATTAATCTATTATTACACCCATTCTAAAGGAAATAGTAATAGTGTGATGATACGGTAACCACCCTATTGTCTAAGGGCACTGTGGCTAGCGTTCAAATCAATCACTTGCTGCAGTGCCCTAGGACCGTTAAACCATGGACCGAGCAAGGTGCAGTGTTAGGCGCCGCCCTAGGGGTCCGTGGCCGACAATCAACCGCTGACAGTGGTGCCCTTAGACAAAAGAGCAGCGTCCTTAGCAGTACACTAGTAATAAGCAATAACAACCCAGATCCAAACATTAACATAGCCCCAAACCTGCAGGCGAACCCTAATATAGTATGCACGCACTATTACAAAAAATATCCTTTCACTCCTAACGTCACAAAGCCCTAATCATACTTTGTCATCAAACCCTGTTCTGGCAAAATAGTACAACAACATTCGGTCCACAAAAAGAGGGTAAAAGGTAAATACGTATTCACAGAGATGTTGGAGCTCGTCTTCCAAGAGATGATTGCCTGCCTTCACTTTTGAAATCCACTGATCCAAATCCATGACGAATACTTATTTATTTTCCCAGAAAAGAAAGAAATGCTGAAGATTGAAGTGAAAATGGAAGAATCGTATGGAAAAAACGAATTTTGAAAAGAAAAGTAGGAAATGGCGAAGAAGAAGATAGACAAGGGTGTTTCTGTAAAACAAAAATATGGATCTAATTAGACACGGGTGGCTATAGTCTGACCCAATTAACATAGGAAAATGCTAAACCTGCTGGAGCCGGATTGGTGTGCGTTGGTTGGTCAACTTATTTTTTTTTAGCCCGGTTTAAAGTGGCTATGCAAATAAAAAAACATGTATTTTGCACATGCACGGAACAGCTAACATGGTTTTACAATGGTCATATCACTTAACAAACAAAACACTAGACAACCTTCAGAGAGGAGGGAACACTGTCGTCATCAACGGGACAAGGCTCCATAACATAGATAAAAACTGAGAAATGAGCCGCAATATTTGGATCAAAACCCGCAGAATCACTGGAGTAAATAAAATTTATATCCCTTGTGTCATCCACCAAAAGAAGTCTATTGTCATCACCATCGTCTCCATCACACGAAAGTACAAGACCGCCACCATCACCATGATAAAATAACCGCATCATCTCTCCATCTCCACCTACAAACATATAATAACAATCAAACTCTGAACTATATCGCATCTCATATTTCACATTAACACGTCTTCTCCCTAGAGTTCCATTCAACCAAAGGAGACAAAATGACAGCATCATCAGAAGGTACATCAAAAACTATGGACGTAGGAAGTGAAGACACTACAATGACAGGCGAAGGAACGACATCATCACCATTGTTAATAACAGGGGCTATACGGATCTCGGAAGGGGAAAGTGGCAGGAGAAACCGGATCAACCAAAATGGAAGGGCAAGACTTTAGAACTCACATACTAGCTGGAGGTCGAGGAAGGGAGATCTTTTTCGAGATAGGAAGAGGAGCGTCACCTAAAGGATCGAGAGGAGGGTGTATGATCGTTTTTACCCTAAAGGGATGGTGAATATGGTGATGCTGATAATAATAAAAATTAATGCAGAAATAAAAACAAATATAGAAAGTAATGCAGTATAGTTCACACACAAATTTACCCAGCTTTGGCAATAACCTGCCTACGTGTTACCCACAAGGTTTCTACTAGAAATTAAGTAGTCAGATGCTTATACACGTAAACTCGCGACACCCGCTAACTTGACTAACCTAACTCTAAGCTCAAAACTCTACCACAACTCAGCCACTGAGTTGCGAATTCTCAGACTACGCCTCGTAATTTGTACCTAGTTACACAACTAGAGTTTGACTTAAATAAAAAGACAAACAAAAGTACTAAAATAAAAAACTAAACAGAACCCTAAATTAAAACTTAACCCAATACAAAAAGGCACGACCAAAGTTAAAAAAAAGCGTCTCCCCTTTATTTTTTTCTTCGACTCGTATCTATTTTAGTCCATGTCGTTCCTTTTGTTACTTGCGATTTGAAACTAGGGTTTGTTGAATTTGAAGCCGCCGATTCAAATCGTTCGATTGAAGTGATGGTTTTGCTTTGAATTGCTGCGTCAATTGATTCTCTAGCTCTGTGTAACGATCCCCTTTTTAAGCCAAATTTAATTCAGTGATTAATATGAATTTTTGAATTAAATTGTGAATTAATTTGGAATTTTCTAAAAATAAATAAGATAAGTGTTTGTATATAGATATAAATAGATTCAAATAGAATTTGAATTTGAAATTTAAGAATAAATATCTTGAAAATAAACTGGAATTTAAAAACTCTATATTTTAAAATTAATAAAAATTTGTTTCCTAATTATAATATATATATATATATATGTATGTATATATATTTTTGGAAGTTATATTTTGAATTTACTAATTTTTGAAAGCTATTTGAAAGTTAAATTCTATCTTTTAAAGACTTATATATATATAATATATGTATGTGTTTAGTTATTAATGTATAATTAGTTTTAAAATCATTTTCTTTAACGTTATACAAATATTTATAAAAGAAAATGTATATAGATAAATTTTTATTTATTTAAAGGTATAATAGCTTTAATTAAAATAGGATTTAATAAAAAGGTTTAAAATACTTTCTTTTAAATTTATACAAGATATAAAGATAATTTATATATGTATATATATAAATATATAACATATGTAATATAATCAAGAGAAATGTATTAAAAACTAAATTGAAAATTATAGAACATATATTTATATAAAAAGAAAATGCATCAATTAAAATAATAGAAAATAAATTATGAGATATATATATATATATAATAATATAAAAATATATTGAAACATTTGAATACATGCATAATACATGTGTAAGTATTATAACATAAGGATTAACAAGTGTAGATGTTTTAACATGAAATTAGACGAGTGTAATGGATTTAACACACATTTAAAACATTTGTAAGTAAATTAGCATGCAAATAATACATATGTCATGTTTTATATTTTGTTTTTATTTTAAAAAAACATAAGGTAAACAAGATATGCATACATCTACTTCTCCTCTTTTCATATTTTCTTTCATGTGATTCAAATCCAAAACCTAAGAGAAAAATAAAACCAGAAAACAAAATCAAAACCTAAGCAGATTAAAACAAAAACAAGTTCAAAGCATTTGAACCTGAAACAACCAACCCTGAAGCAACATAAGCACGCAGATCATCTCAATAATCAGGTTGCAAGTCTATATCAAGTTACAGATCAAAAATAGTTCCAGTTTTCAAAGATCAAAATCAAACAATATTCAACCTGAAGCATTTCAAAAACCTGAAAGCTCAAAGCAAAAGTTCAATTCCGATTCAACTCAAATGAATCAAACATTAGGATCAGATCATCTCAAAGCAAGTAGATCAAAATCTATTTCCAGTTTTCCAATTTCATTTCCATGCTCTATCTTTCTCTGCTCCTCAATTCCAAGTGAGCAAATATCACCTTTTTTAAACCTTAATATGGTTATATCTCGATGGATGTGACGAATAATTGAAGTAATGATGTTGCATGGATATATTTTTAGTGATGAACTGTATGTGCATGTCTACGTATATCTGTGAGCATACCTCTGTTTGTTTATAATAAACTAAAACAGGTTCTAAAATCAAATCCTCATCCCTCAATCTCTTTTAGAATATAATCTCATAAAAGAATTTGTTTGTATTTATTAGATTCGAATTTTAAAAATAGTTTCAAGCATATATGTAAGCAATTATTTCTAAAATAGGATAACACAGTGATGATCAAACTTAAGTCAGAGAATCGAATAATTTAATTTCACGTTTTGATTTTAAAATCTGATTCGCATGTGAAAATAATGATTTTTGATATTAAAATCAAGATTTTTAATATTTGGTATGTCGAGATTCCTCGTGTTGAACGGAAACTTTATTTTTGTCGATTCTCGTCGGTCGAGGAAGAATCGATCTTCGGGTCTGGTGCTGGAGAAAGTTTAGGTAGTAGAGATCCATGAAAAAATGTTCAAAGGATTTTTAGGCTGTTGTGGTGATCGGTCAATGGCGATTTAGGGTTTTACGATCTAGTTTGGTCGACGTTGTTCATCGGGTTCGTGCGACGTCGTGGGTGAACTGGAAGCGATCGCACCTGGGGGAAATGATGTGTGAGGTTGTGACGCGACTTTGCGTTGACTAGTGAGGTTCTAAATGGTCGATCGTGGCGGCGCGAGGCATTTTCAGTTGATCAGTTTTTGGTTCCAGTTCGTTCAACTTGCTTGATTCCGATTTTCTATATGTATCGACGATCTGGGTGTTAGTGATGAATGAGGGTGTGGCGCCGACGTGTTGATGGTCACTGCAGTGGTCAGTGGTGATCGAAACTCTCGTGCATGTGCACGCGTGCATCTGGTTGTCAGGATTGTTTGTTGGAGAAGATGAAGTTGGACTCGGGATTGTGTTCGGGAAATTTAGGTTGTCAGCTTGGGTTTTACACCGGGGAGTTCGTGTGAATATTTTAGGTTAGAACAGTATAAATATTTTAAACATAACAAAGAAAAAAAAGAGAAAAGGGGACTCGGGGTTTTACTCGGGGAAATTGGGAATCGACTCGGGTTGGAACCCGAGGGTGTCTCTGGTGCGAGTTTTGAAATGTTTAAATAAATCAGTTTTTAAAATTTAAATAAATCAAGTTTTAAACTATTTCTGTAAATAAAATTCTTTTAGAAAATAAATGTCTATTCAAATGTTTGGATAAATGGAAGTTATATGATTTATTTTAATTGAATAAATTAAGTTAATACTTAAGTTATTTAATAATGTATTCAAGGAATTATTTTAAAATGGTAAGATGTTTTAATTATTAATTTAAGGATCTTAAGTAAAATTTATAAGTAAATAATGAATTAATTCCAAAGGGTATTTGAATAAGATTTTAAAGATAAATGGCTTATCTTAAATAATGTTTTTGATTATTAATTTACTTAAGGGCTTTAAGTTAAATTATATGTTAATGATAAATTATTTCAAGGGTTTATTTAATGAGATTTAAATGAAGTAATTAATTAAGATAAAGGGTTATATTTAATTAATTAAGATCTTGATTAATTGAAGGATAATTAATTAAAGATTAATTAATATAAGTAATTAAGGATTAATTAATTAATAATTGAGGATTAATTAGTTAATTAATTAAGTAATTAAAGAATGATTGATTAGTAATTAAAGAGTAATTAATCAAGTGATTAAGGAAATTACTTAATATGATTAATTAAA
The DNA here is from genome assembly GCA_030765085.1 of Allium cepa. Lineage (NCBI taxonomy): Eukaryota > Viridiplantae > Streptophyta > Magnoliopsida > Asparagales > Amaryllidaceae > Allium > Allium cepa. Next base: position 452,847,823 of record CM060931.1, read on the forward strand.
GATAATCACTTATTGAAATTGATTAAGGATAGCCAATTAATATATTTAATTAAAGGTTAGTTAATGATGATTACTTTAAAGGCTAATGGTTGGATATAAATTAATTAAGGATAATTAATCGATTAAATGGTAATTAATTAAGGGTTAATTTGTTAATGTAACTAATTAAGGGTTAATTAATTAGTATAATAAACTTAAGGTTAATTAATTTATGTGATTAATTAAGGATAATTATGTAACGACCCAGAATTTTTGTCAATTAAAATTTGTATATTTAATTAATTTTAAATATTAATAAATGAAATTTTTAAGCCGAATAAATTTTATTCCGAATAATTGGATATAATTGAATAATTAAATCGATAATTTAATAGTTGAAATTACAGAAATAATTGAAAATTAGGTTTAATATGATTGAAAATGATTTGTAAAATTTTATTTTATCGTATTGGAGTTAGAATGATGTTATAGAACTTTTAAAATCTAATTAAAAGTTAATTTGTGAAAATTGAATATTTTAATATTTAATTGACAAGTTAAAATAGTCATTTTTCAAACAGTCTCGGATTTCGACGAAACCAGTTTCATCGGATCCGTAATGTCATATTATTGTAAGGTTTCAAATTTCGTGTCAATCGGATTTACCATTTGTCAGGGGCAAGCCAAAACGCATAGAAAATTCGTTTAATCGGTTTAATTTAAAATCGATCTTATTGCCGTAACTCGCACAGATGATCGAATTAGCCTCCGAAACACGTTCCATTGTGTTCAAAATGCGGGGTAAACCTTAGAAACGCCAACCGGCACGCTTCGTTTGGAGTTCGGAAAATTCAAGATGAATAGTAATTTGGAAATTTTCTATAAAAGCCCCCTTGTTTTCTCATTTTTCACAAAACCAGAAGAAACTAGGGTTTCTAACCCTAGCCGCCTCCCCTATTTCGAACGACCAGAAATGTCGATTCTTTCTTCCTCGATTTCTTCAAATCTATCAACAATTATGAAAAACTTTCAACACGAAAGTTGAAGAGCGTATTGAGAACTATAAATTCAACGGTTATGATCGCGATCGGGTCGATGGATTGTTAGGAATTTTGGCTCAAAGGCCGAATGTTGCGCACGGTTTTCTGGGAGGAGGAGGCGACCGAGCTTCGAGCTCTTGTGGCCGTGGGTAGCATTCAACTTGGGCTTCGAGGTGGACATGTTTGATCAAGCTAAATGTGAAGGATGGAGTCGCGACCTGCAGGAGTTCGAACGTGCGTTTGGGTTCATTTTTCACGTGAACGATCTTGGAAGGAAGAAAAGGGGGATGGCCGTGATTTGGTGAAGGGAAATGGACGGCTTGGATTAGCTAAAGGGTATAAAAATATAAAATGAAAGTGTAAATTGAATTTGATTAATTTGTATAAACTTTGAAATGACATAACTTTGTCATACGAGGTCGAAAAATTACGAAACAACTTGCGTTGGCTTTGTATTGACGAGCACTACGCTATGGAGCTGGTTTGGAGTCGTTTGGAGCTAGTTTGAATTTCGGGTAAAATTAGACGTACGTTTAATTTTATTCGAAATAAAACGCTACAACAGATATCGGAAACTCAATGTGAGAACTTCTCACTCAATCGAATAGTTTCGATTTAAATTTAAATAGTTAGATTTAAAATTGTTGATTGTATGTCTGAATGATAAATTATTATCTGTTATTGATTGAAATAGACATTATACGCCGTTAGTAAGCGGTTGTTATTTATTAAAACATATACCGCGAATATTTCACTGCAAAGTGAAATTGGTATTATTTATGTACTTGGAGTTGATTTCCCCGCATTATATAGCGGATGAGACTCTATTGCGCCGCATAATAGCGGATAATAATTTATAAATCCTATGTACCGCGATATTCCGTATTGGAACGGAATTGGTATTGTGCTAACATCTTTGTATGCAGGGAAACAGGTTGGAGGGATCCAACTGGATTCCTCACCAGTATTTATTTGATTACAGGTATTGTGATGTTGTTGATTATAATATCGATATATGATATTTGGATGTCGTGTTTGACTATTTGGTGTGTTGCATCATCAGACCCATTTTTGGAGTTTTAAAAACGTTAAAATAATGATTTTGATTTTTAAGGGATTTTTAAAGTGATTTTTGAAGTTATACGTTTATTAAATTTTCGAATTGATTCATTTTAAATAATTAAAACGTTATAAATTTTTATGTTATAAAAATTAGGATTTTTGTGAAATATAACCAAAGCATGATTTTTGAAATAAATAGTTGATAAATTTATAAAACGCTTTATATAAATTTTTTATAAAATTGATATTTTATAAGTTAAAGATGTTGGAATTATAAAACGAGCTTTTATAAGTGTTAAAAATAAAGTTGTACCTAGTTTTATAAGTAAATAAGAATTTTAGATTTATAAATTAATGATGATATAAAAGAATGGATTTGTGAATAAATGGATTATAAGTAATTTACTTATAAGTTGGATTCGACATGTAAACGAAATATAAATAGAATTGGTTATTAAAGGAGATTTATAAATCGAAGTAGTTATGAAATAGAAATGGAATTTATAAGCGTTGTTTTATAAATCCGTAATCAAATAAATTTGATAAGTAAACATAGAAATTATTAAAGGAATTATATCCACGATTTTGGATTGTGGAAAATCCTTTAATTAAATATGTGGAAGTGTTGAATTTGGTAAACGATGTATATCCACGATTTTGGACAGTGGATAATCTTTTGATAAAAGTGTAGAAATACTGAATTGGGTAAATAAGGTATATTCACGATTTTGGATAGTGAATATATTATTGAATAAAACGGGTATGATTTGGAGAAGTGAAATTTTAAAATGAAGTTAATTGTTTTAAAATGTATTAACTATCGAAATCGTAGGTTTCAACATTCATTGTTGAAATAGACGTTTTCGAGAAATAGAAGGAAATGGTAGACTATAACACTATTGTTATAGTAAATGATTTCCGAAAGGAAATATTTTGTATAGTATTGGGATTTATATATCTATTTTAATTTCAAATCCCTATACTAGTGATTTTGGGTCGTCGTAACGATGTTTTACGCAATATCGTTTTGACCCAAATAAATGTGTTTGAAATGATGTTTTCCTTAAAGAATGAAATCTATACTTAACCGTGATTTAAGTACATCGAATATTTTCCAAATGTTGAAAATAAATAGATTTGTGAATTACTTATTATTAAATAAGTATGGAAATGTTTTCCAATATGAAGTGAATATTTTAAGATTTTATCTTTCAAAGATAAATTAAAAATGAATATTAGAAATCGATTTGGAAATCGTATATTCATAGATATTTAGGAATTGTAAATTCACTATGGAATTTATAAAAGAAAGGGAAATTTGTTTAAAAATAAACATTGATTTATTTTTGAAGTGGGGAATAAATTTACGGATTTGGAACGTAAATATAAAGTAAACCGTTAAGGATTTATTTAATTGGTTTAAATGAACCATGTTGAAATGAAAATATTTCCGCGTAAGGAAAAATGTTTGAAATTTGTTTTCAAAAGTGGTAAAGGTGAAAAGTGATTTGAAAATTGTTTTCAAATGGTTGAAGTGTGGAAATTATATATCTAGTAAAGATATTTTGGAAAGTAAATAATTTGGGAAATTATTTGGAATTTGGTGATGTTGAACACGCCTATTGATAGTTAAATAATCCGACTATCAATATTTACCTTTAAATAGGTATTTGTTGTGATTGCTTGAATTTGAATGCCACACTTATTTTTGAATAAGCGCTCACTATTCGGGTTAGCCGGGGAAGGACCTTGGGGTCGTATAACCCATTCCGAATATGTGATACGTCGTTATGGATTGCATTTGATGACCGGTGTTGAAGATCGGATATTTATGAAAACGGAAGGATTACCGCCGAATGTTTCTGCATCGGCTGATCTCCGATATAGAAATTTATTAACCTTTGTGATGGGAAGTCCGGTCGTGATTAGTGAATACCCGGATTGCAAGGACTTCTTTGTAAGTGCCTTCGGTTCCGTTCGATCTCGGAACGGACTTGTATGGATGTGTGTCTGACGCTACAATTTGAGATGTAAAGCTGGTTTCTATCAAATATATTTCCGTTGGTGGCGGAGAATTTATTCTCTTAGCTTAACACCCTTAGAGGATGTAGTTGATGGTTACTAGTGATACATTCCCAAATTGGTAATGTGGCATACGAAGTGCTGTTGAGCATTTGTTGATCAAAGCACAGCTTTTATATAAAGCGTGGCTTTGTGGACGAGACTTCGTCGGACCTCACACCCCGGAAATGGTCAAAACAGGAAGGATGCGGTAAGGTTATTAGGGGGTAGCGCCCCTTTGGTGTATGTCATTCCTTCTGTATAGAGGTGGTATCATGGTATGGAGCCCAGATACTTAACCTATGTTGCTGCTGCAAATTTATTGCTTTGTGGTTGTTGGAAATCGAGGATCCTCGGATATAGATCGGTTACGATCGGGAAATGACATATTCGTGTCAGTAGTTACCCAGTTAGGGGTAACCCGGCCTTGTGTTGGCAGAGATCCGGTTAGGTTCTCGGGTCGTCTTTCCAGAGGCGTACCCATGTGGCAATGGGAAGTTCCTTGGCCTGACCATTTGTTGAAAATCCAAAGAAAAAATACGATCTTGTACGGTTTTAGTTGTAGAACCTATCATTCACTTATGATGGTGCCCCACTGTTTGGATGGTAGCTATAGTAGGCATAAGTGCGAAATGTCTATGCTGGCTAAGATTTATATCTTTACTTTCGAAATGTTTTCTACACTATGCACTAGTAATAATATCAAATGTTTCTTTTTAATGCGTATCAATCATCTTTGACTATCATAAGGAGAAATCTCCTTCGATTCTGCATTTGCATTGTGCGTATATGCGGGAGGCTTTATGGTAGTCTCATTTTCTAAAAAGCATTGCGAATCTATTTTAAAATTATCCTGTACTTTGTTTTAAAAATAAACTGTTTTAGTTCTCACACCAGTCGCATGACTGACTCGGAGTTTATTGTTTTCCTTCCTAAACTTTGGGTGCCCACCAATTTCCACACGGGCAGTCAAGAGTTAGTTTATCAGGATATTCTGGAATTCAGGAGTTGCTGGAGGCAAGCTGGATGGCATGGCGTATTACTAGTATATAGTATTTCTTTTCCGCTGTTTGTTGTTGTTTGTTGTTGTACACTCTGATGATGTAATGTAATGAAATGTGATGTAATGTAATAACTGATATAATTCTTTGTTTAAAGATTATTCATTTATCTATTATATGTTGTTTCGCTGCGATTGTGAGATTCTGATATTGTTCTGTTGTTTCTTTCTATTCTGCCCTACCCTTTTCTCTCTTCTTCTACCTCTTTCTTTTTCTTAAACCCTAAGGGTTCGGTTTTTCGGCCTTCGATTGCTCGGCAGTTGATACAGTGGACGTATTGATGTCGGTTTTCGTAAGTCGAAGAACCGGTTCCTCGTAAATTAATTAATTCATTGATTAAGTTGAATAATTAAGGATGATTAACTAATTGCAATAATTAATTAAAATAATAGCCAATGGTTTGTAATTAATTAACGATTAAGCAGGGTTAAGTAATTAATTTATTGGTTTAAATTAATTATAAATTAGGTAAATAATTAATTTTGCTTATAAATGATTGGATTATATTGAATGCCTTGAATTGTTTGATATCCTTGATATGTGATGTTCTGTGATATGATTATTTTGGATTGAGCTGTGAAATGTGATTTATTTATCTATGATGAATTTACTATTTATCTGTGAATGAAAGATAAGCGTCATAGGATTATACCGCTTTATTGATATTGTTGTGCTTGGATTTATGATGCTTGTTTATTATTGTACGCAAAACCCCTGGACTACACACAAAAATATGGATTTCACGGGAAATTGGTTAAGTCACGGGTATTTTGAGTTTAATACTATTAAAAGTTGAATTTTGAATCCAAAAATGGTTTTGAGGTGATTTGGGTTAAACTTTTGAAAAGGGGAATTTTGGAATTATGTTGGGAAATTTTAATTTAATTCAAATAGAACTTGTCGAGGATACGGCAGTTCGCTGATTTTCCGATTTATACTTTAAAAGGATATAACTTGAGCAAATTTAATCGGATTTTCCCAAAACGAAAGACCTTTGTTTTCAAATGATAAGAGCTTTCATATAAAGAAAGAATTACCAGTTTTTATTGAAAGATTTCAAGCTATGGGTAAATCAATTGGAAATAGTTTTGAAAGCTATGAATGAATCTTCGTTAAAGATTGGTGAACCTTGTTTTCAAATTGAAGAGGATCTTAAAGGTGTATCTTTTGTATAAAACATTTGAAATAGAAATTTGTTTAAACCATTCAAAAGAAAGGTTTTGGAAACAAGGGCTAAATAAAGTTATGACTTAACTAAGATCCCAATATATCCATATGCTTTTTAAAGATAAGCGTCTATTATTCAGATTAGCCAGGAGGGGACTTTATGTCATAAAACTCATTCCGAGTAAATGATACGATGAAATGGATAGCATTTGAAGACGGTGATGAAGACCAGGTATTTTCGGAAGCGAAACGATTATCTGTCGAATATCTCTACACCGAATGTCCCCGGTATAGAGATTACCCTATGTGATGGGGAGTCCGGATGTTATTAGGGAATATCCGAATTTGCAAGGATTTCTTTTGAAGTGCCTTCGGTTCCATTCAGACCCAGGATGGACTTGTATCGATGTATGTCTGACGTTATACTTTGAGATGTAAAACTGGTTTCTACCAAATACATTTCTGTTTGGTGGCGGAGAATTTATTCTCTTAGCTTAACACCCTTCTCTAAGACGTACGAGCTCAGAGGTTATGTAGTTGATATTTACTAGTGATATATTCCCAATTCGTTAATGTGGCATGCGAAGTGTTGATCATTGGTTGATCGAAGCATGTCTTTTGTGAAAAGCGTAGCTTTATGGGACGAGACTTCATCGAACCTCACACCCCGAAAATGGTCGAAACAGGAAGGATGCAGCAAGGTTACGGGGGTCGCGCTCCTTAGGGTATGTGCATTTCCTTCTGGATAAAAAGTGGTATCATGGTATAGAGCTCAGATATTTAACTTATGTGTTTGTTGGAATTTGTTGGTGAATCCCGGGATAAAGGTCGGTGACGAACGTGGGATGGCACACTCGTGACAGTTAGTTACCTAGTTACAAAGGTAACCCGACCTTGTGTTGGCAGAGATCTGATTAGGTTCTCGGGGCATCCCTCCAGAGGCGTACCAATTCAGAAAGGAAGTTCCTTAGCCTTGACCATTTGTTGGAAATCCAATCACCCAATACGAGCCCTTTACGATTGCAGTTGTAGAACCTGCCACCTCAGGTGGTAGCAATAGCAAGCATAATATAATGGTACCTATGCTGGCTAAGATTAATATTATACTTTCAAAATGTTTTCCACACTATGCACTAATAATAATATCAAAAGGATTTCGCGTATCAAGCATGTTTGACTGTCATAAAGACAAATCTCCTCCAAGTGTGCGATTGCATTGTGTGTATGGCGGGAGGCCTTATGGTAGTTTCATTTTCCAAAAAGCATAGCGAATTTCTTTTTATTTCTTTTTGTTTATTTTGTACCAAATAACTGTTTTTGTTTGCTCACACCAGTCCCATGACTGACCTGGAGTTTATGTTCCCTTTCTAAATTCTGGATGCCTACAATTTTCCACACGGGCAGCTTAGAATTAGGTTTTCCGATAATCAGATAGTAGATGTAGATTCCATAGCCTTCAGTATTTGGTTTGGGGATGCACCGAGTTTGCTATATTACAACATGATGGTGGTTCAAGCTTCTTGGATTGGAATCTTTGGAGCTTTGACAATGAAGATGCAATCTGTTGGATTTTCTTTCTCTCTTGAAGATCATGTTAGATGTTATCTTTCCGCTGCTATTGTTGTTGTATCTATCTCCGATAATGTTGATCACTTCATATTGTATCTATGTTGTGATCAATTGTTGCCGCCGTATAGTTATTTCCTAATGTTGTTATAAGCTCCGACAAACCAGACTTGTGATATCCCGGAATTCTAGACATATGTAATTGATAAATAATTGAGTTAATTAATAGGATATTGATTTAACAAATGGTTTAATCAGTTTAAGTTCTGCTGCATGCAATAAATATCTTAAGAAATGTGTGATAAATTGGTTGTATGATTGTTTTAATGTTATATTTTGATATTGTTTTGAAATTTAATTTATATATGAATGAATTGTAATTTAAAAGCTTTGTTTAAAAGAAATTAATATTCTTCATAAGCTAATTTAAAGATTAATTCATTTGTTTCAAAATATAAGATAATTGTTTGTTTTTAAAATATGATAGTTTAAAAAGGATTTAAACAAGCTTTGTTTTGTTTTCTTTTTAAAGTGTTTAAATTTAAATATGGTTATAAATATATATATGAATGTTTTAGATTTTAAATAACATGTATAAGAAAATATATTTGCATTATAATTAATTTTAGAATATTTCTTTTAAAAATAAATTTATTTATACATATGTAAATTTTATTTTATTAAGAGAATTAAATTAAGTAAGTTATATTTACATTTAAATTAAGTAAAAAATTAACTAAAAACACTTAAAGCATGTGTAAACATGTTAATCCTCTCATAAACACTTGTAAAGCAATTAAACAATTAAGATGACAAATGTAAGTTTAACAACATGTGGCAACCATTTCATTTTAATTTTTAATAAATTATTTTAAGAAGAAAACTTGTTTTCCTCTTCTATTTCAACTTTCTTTCTTCATCTCAAATTTCTTTATTCTCATTTCTTAACTCAAACTGAAATTTTCTTTAAAACCTGAGAAGTAAAAATCTGAATTTAATCAAAAGCAAAATTTAAGATCTGCAACTTCAAATTTACAAACCTGCAACATCAATGAAATCTGCAACTTCAAATGAATGGCAGTTTAATTGGAATGAAATTCAACTGCAATCAACATTTGTTTCAACCTGCATTTCAAAAGAAGATCAGCAGTTTCAACATCAGTTCAATCTTTTAATCAACAAATTGATGCATGCAAAAGGATTTTCAATCAGAAAGCAAATCAAAGCATATCAAAGTTTTTTCAAATTTAAAGATTAAAGGCCTGGAAAGTTTAAATCTGCTGTGCTCTGCAATATTTGAGGTAAGTAAACTTTAAAAAAAAAACAAATCCTTTGGTGTTGATTGATCTATGTGATGATGTTATAAACATGATTGTTGCTTAGATTTTTCATCTAAAATCCTATTTGTGCTGTATAAATGTGAATGCATGCCTGTTGTATGTTCTCTGTAATTGTCTGCTTCAAGATTAACTACAAATTAATCCCTATATCTCTTCAAAATCAAAATTGGACTTTGATTATAGAAAGAAAAAGGTAAATAACAATGTATTCTTGCTTTTAAAAATAATTATAAGTGATTATATTTGATAACATACTGTAACATTTAAAGTTACAGTGAAACTTGAATATTTGTTAAAAATTAACTACCTTAAATTCAAAATTGAATTACATGTATGTAATCGTGATGAAGAATCATGAATTTAGACATACATTTCATAACTTTTAGTTTGATGAATCATGAGAATTTTGGGTTTGAATGTTTTGGGAATTTTTGTGAACTGCCGATGATATACACATTAATTTGATTTGATATTATGATCGAAGCTTGCTTATATGTGGGGGATATTGGGAAAAATGCAATTGGATTTTCCCATTTGCTGGATTGTTAGAAATTTAGCAAACTAGGGTTTAGGACTTTGTTTTGTTCGACTTGGTTGCCGAGAATTTTGCGACAGGATTAATGGATCGGGGACGTTCGCGCTGGGGGAAATGGAGGCTCGGGGTAGAGATGCTTTGTTGGTAAGGAGGGCATGGGCTAATGACGTCAGGTTCGTCAGCGTTTGGGGTTTTTGGTGATCAAGGATTGTTGTAGTTTTCGAGCAATGGGTCAAATTTTGATTCATATACCAATTCTAGGATCTGGGTATGTTTTTGGGGTCGCGAGTGATATTGCGACCGACGTCGATGGTCGCGATGACCGTAGCTGGCCGGAGGTGATGTGCTGGGTGCACCATGCACATATGTATGCACTGGGAATTTGTGAAGTGGGGAAGAAGGGTTTTTACCGAAGTCTCGCTCGTGTTTTCTTCGGGTTGGTCTCGAAGATGATGGAGCTGGGGAGTGGGACTCGGGACTGACTCGAGTAGTTTAGGAGTTTTACTCGAGTTTAGGCGTTGTGTTTATGGTAATACCGTATTATGATATAAGGTATTGTGTTTGAATAATTTTAGGTAAGCATTGAAGCTATAAACAAGTTTATATAAAAGGGAAACAAATTTATAAAAGTAAACTTGTTGTTTGAAATTAAATTGTAAATCAAATTTAAAAAAAAATTGATTGAATTTATTTTTAAACTTGTTTAAAATGATTTCTTTCGAAATAATTAACTTCATTTAATTTTGAAGTAAATAAGATAAAAGGTTTATCTTAAAACTGATTAAGATCTTCATTAGTAAATGATTAAAGATTAAGAGTTAATTTATTTAGGGTTGATTAAATTGAAATTAAGATCATCAAGTAGAAAATTAAGGATTGATTAATTAAGGTTAATTAATTTAGAAATAATTAAGCAAGAAGTAATTAAGAGGTTAATTACTTAATATAAAGAATTATTATGAATAATTACTTAATGAAATAATTAAAGGAATTAATTATTCAGTATGATTAATTAATTGGATGTGGTTAATTTTGGTTAATTAATTCAGTTTAATTAATTAAAGTTAATCATTTGATGTTGGGTTAGGTATAATTACTTAAGGTAATTAATGAGGTGTGATTTCTTAGTGAAGAAATTAGTTACCGGATGCAATTAAATAAAAGAAAATTTCTTAATGGGAAGTAATCAAAGGATAGTTGCTTGATGGAAGGAATTAAGTAATGATTACTCCGTGTAATTGAAGAATTAATTTATATAATTAATCAAGGAGTTGGTTTATTTGAAGAAGTAATTAAGGAAAGTTAATTTCTGAATATGCTTAACCAAGATTGATTAATGAATGTGGTAATTTAATTAAAGGCTATTTATCGAATATGATTAGTAAGGATAATTAGGGGATGAAAAATTAATGGTTTGTAATTAATTATTGTTAAGTAAGCAAGATAAAAATAATTAAAGTAATTCATTTGACTGAATTAGTAATGGGTGACTAATTAAATCTTGCTTATGAATGATTGGTTGATATTCCTGATACGAAATGTTTGTAATAGGATATGTTTATCTTGAAAAGTGATTATGTGATTATCTGTCGATGATGAATTGCTGTATAAAAGTGACATCTTGTATTTAAAGGTGGAAATTGTGTTTCACTTGAATAACTGGGGTTATTGGTTTCGAAGAGACCGGAGTCGGGTCTATTTATTAAATGTATTTGGTTTTGATGAATTCTATTACCTCCTTCTATTTGAATGCTCTCCCTACAACAAAGTTCCCCCTTCACATATGCATGAAAATTATTCAAATAAAATAAAAAAACAAATGCAATGAGCCTATATGAGAATATGCTTGCCAAAATCTTAACATCTCTCACCCTTCTGTTATCAGCAAAAGAGTAATGGTGTTAGAAAATAGAGATAAAGTGATAGACATTAGTACAACATTAATACCTAATCGAGTATAAATATTAAATTTCAATAAAAAATCAAACAAAAATCATGAATACTCTGTTAGGTGCATATTCCACTTTAGAGTGATAAGGCTGATGTGGCATAGAAACCCATATAGTCGTGTTCATTTGTGGTATATTTATAACAGGAATTTGAATACTTACTAACCATGCATAACCGTTAGAACTTTTAAATGAGATTAGTAGTATTCCCAATTTTGTATTAAAATATGAATTTCAAGCATCTTATAACCATGCATAATCGTGAGGACTTTTAAATGGGATTTGAATCAATTCGTCTATTTAATAATCAATTTTGATATATGCTTCATATATGCGTAACCGTGAGGACTTTTAAATAAGCATGAAAGCACATAATCAAAGATTCCAAGTACTTCATACATGCATAATCGTGAGGACTTTTAATTGAGAGTGAGTACTTTTGGATAATTTTATTGCTAGTTAACTAAAAAAGGAACAGTTTCCTGTTTAGATATCATATTTTGACATACTATATTGATTTTTGACGAGTGATGGTCGTTAGAAATACGACAGAAATAGAGATGGTCATGGAATTTTTACCAACAAAAGTTATTGCAAATTTTATTTAAATTTTTAAAGAAATTTACTAAATATACCGTCTGAAGTCATAATGTATGATTAATATCAACACCCATCAAATTTTTAGTCACTATTTTCCTTTCCGATAATCTGTAGGGAGTTAGATTAGTTAACATAGACATTTAAGATCAATTCCAAAAATATAAAATCAAATTTCTAAAATGCCTGAACTGAGATGTAGTCGACAAAAAGTATTTTCTGGAAGGAGTTTTGTAAAAATGTCTGCCAATGAAAATTAGTTGAAATGAAAATTATGCAGATATTTTCTTTGTGAAAATGATGCAACTAATGAATGTTCCTACATAAAACACATTCCACTAGTAATTTTTCTATCAACTAGACTACCAGCATAATCTGCATCTGAATACCCCTTTAAATCTTTTCATAAGTTGGATACCATAGACCAAATCGTGGTGTGTGCAACAGATACCTTATAATCCTTTTACAGCTTTTAAAATGAGATTCTTTTGAATTTGATTGAAACGGTGTACACAAGCAAGCAAAGAACATAATGTCTAAAAGCAGTAAGATGAAGAAGTGATTAATCATACCTTGATATTTCTTTTAATCAACTACCTTGCCTTTTTCATCCTTGTCAAATTTAATTGCAGTGCTCAAATTTTCTCTGTTGACCACTGGCTGATTGAAATCTGATTATGGTGTAGATTTTCAATATATAATACATCGTTTGTTGCTCATTTTGACTCTGCCACCTTTGTATTTTTCTAGGTTAAAGAACTTTGATTTGTCATCCGTCATGTGTCTTGAACAACCGGAATCCGGTACCACTCTTGTTGTTCCTTAGCCTGCCAGCACACCTACATTAGGAAAGATTTTTGTGACCTGTTTGTTTTTATACGTCCATGATTGTTAGTGACAAACGATTTTGAAAAATAAGTTTGTGTAGAACCAAAATAGTCTATTTTTGTTCCTTTTAGCACCCAAATTTGTTTGACTTTAAGAGATTTCACATTCGTGCCTTTAGGAACCCAAATTGGTATGGTTTTCACTTGTTTGGGTCTATACCAGTTGTGTCCAATTTTTCTACAAATCGTGCATTTGTAATTGACATGTTTAGTTTCACTTCTAACTATTTTAGATAGAGTATACCCTAGTCTTTGTCTAATAGGATTAACAATTTGTTTCGCTAATAGCATATTTAGTGATCTTTTTCCTTTATAGAATTTTTCTAAAGTTGCAAACAATTATTGGACTTGTGTTTTGAGAGATTCATTTTCATTCAATAACAAAGTGCACTTTTTAATAGAATTTTCTCTTCAAGTGTTTTCACTTTCTTTCAAAATCATAATTTCATTTTCAAACGATTTAATTCTAGCTTGTGAATTTTTTATTTCCTCTTCAAATGATGGACACTTATCCCACTAGGGCACTTATTTCTATAATTTTGAACCATTTGATTACGCTGCATATTTAGTTCTATCAAACTATCCTTTTATGATTCAATTTTAGCATACTACTCCTCATGTCTTTCAAAACAACCATTTATTTCATGAAAATATATAAGTAATTGAAAGTAAGTAAGTTTTGATACCTCGCTTGGCTCGTCCTCATCGCTGTCACTTGTTTCTCCTCGAAGATAAAGATTTTCTTTTTCACTCTCACCACCAGAGCTATTATCATCTTCTTCACTTTTATCCCAAGTAGCTGTAAAACTTCTCCTTTTTGATTTCTTTCCTTTACTGAACTAAGTTTGAGGACAATTTGGTTTGATATGACCAGGTTTATTGCACTTGTGACAAATGATCTCCAACTCTTCTGAGTTGTCTAGCACTTTGACGATTCTGTTCTTCAGTTGTTGATTTAGGGCAGGATTTCCATATTTGCGGTTCCACTTTTTGAGTGTCTTCATTATTAGTGTCACTTTAGCCGCTCCATCATCTTCTTCTTCTTCACTTTCCGTTGTTCCTTTGAGAGCTATTGATTTCTTTCGCGTATCACTTTCTCCACATTCTTCCTTGAATTTGATCTCTAGCTCATAAGTGGTGAGAGTTCCGATGAGTTCTTCGACTTTTATCTGTTTTGCCTCAAAATTTCGTGGAAGAATTCTGAGAATTTTTCGGACTATTTCCAGTTCTGTGTATGGTTTTCCAAGGGATTTTGATTTCTATACTAGATTCGAAAGTCGTCCATACATTTCCTTGACCCTTTCATCCTTTGCCATTGTGAAGTTCTCGTACTCGCTACTAAGCATGGTAAGGCAGAATTCTTTAACCTGGGAGGTTCCTTTATGAGTCACTTCAAGCATGTACCAAATTTCCTACGCAGTTAGACAATGTGAGACATGATTAAATTCAATTTTATCTAATGAACAAATAATAGAAATCATAACTTTACTATTAGCATTTTGCAGTTTATTTTCAAGATCTGTCCATTGATCCATTGGTTTTTCTATTTCTAGATTATCTACGATTGGTGTCATATATCCCGTTTCAACAATATTCCATGCATATATGGTTTTCAAAAAAAAAAATTCTGCTTTTCCAATTAGCATATTCACCATTGAACATGGGTGGTCTAACTATGGACTGGCCCTTAGCAAAAGCATTATTAAAAGAAGCCGTTTAAAAAATTCAAAATTTCAAACAAAAATGGTTTTTGTTCCAAGCTCTGATACCATTTATAGGATCGTTTTCACCCATGACGGGGGGTTGAATAGGGTGATGCTAATAATAATAAAAATTAATGCGGAAATAAAAATAAACACAGAAAGTAACTCAGTAGAGATAACACACAAATTCACCCAGCTTCGGCAATAACCTGCCTACGTGCGGCCCCCAAGGTTTCTACTAGAAATTAAGTAGTCAAACGCTTACACACGTAAACTTGCGACATCCGCTAACTTGACTAACCTAACTCTAAGCTCAAAACCCTGCCACAACTCAACTACTGAGTTGCGAATTCTCAAACTACATCCCGTAGTTTACACCTAGTTACACCACTAGAATTTGACTTAAATAAAAAAACAAACAAAAGTACTAAAATAAAAGACTAAACAAAACCCTAAATTAAAACTTAACCCAATACAAAAAGACACGCCCCAAGTTAAAAAAAAGTCTTCCATTTATTTTTTTCTTCGGCCTGTATCTCTTTTAGTCTGTGCCATTCCTTTTGTTACTTGCAATCTGAAACTACGGTTTGCTGAATTTGAAGCCACCGACTCAAATCGTTCAATTGAAGTAATGATTTTGCTTTGAATTGCTTCGTCCATCGATTCTCTGGCTATGATGGCTTACGGTCGCTTCAATTGACTCGAGCTCTTCTTCGATTATGGCTTTGGTATGATTTTGATTTTGCTATTTTTTAATTGTCTTCCTAGTAACTCGACTTCAATTTGAGTTATAAATTTGGTCATGATATATTTTAAGGCTTGCTTTAGTGTTTGCTTGAATTCGAAACAATGATTTGCCAATGATGATTTTGGGTATTTATAGGAATCGATTTCCTATATTTTCGTATATACTTTCGGCTTGAAACTTTCAGAGATTTTTACTTTGGCCATGGACTATTTGATCGAACGAACCACTGATTTCTGACTTGGTTATTTTTGATATACGACTCTCTGATGTATTCATATATTCGAATCGTTTTTCATATATTTCGAATATATTTCGTTGGTTTGATTTTCTGATTTCTTCCTTGACTCGATCAATTTATCCTTCGCTGTTTCATTATTCAAAATACGTGTAACTGCATGAGTTCGAATTTGCTCCATTTATTTCTTTGGTTCCATTCTTTGTTGGCACTAATCGATTTTTGAACAATTTAACTATGTTTTACATTAACCATTACTTTTTTTTCTTAACACTGTCCCACGGTTTTGACTGTATAACCCACTGCAACTTTATTCGAGCTCTGGCTACTGAATAATTTTCACATGCAATTTGAAGTCTTATTCCACTTGAGTCGGTCTGGTTGTACTGCACATTGGTCTTGTATTCATGAAGTCAGGTTCACTTCAGCTCTGAACTGTTCATTTTCTTTTTGACATTTGTACATTTGAGCATGTTGAACTTGGTTTTGGTTTTGTTATGAAGTCTGGTGTAGTTGTGATGTTTGCTTCGAGTTAACTGTGCAGTTTCTTCGAGTCATTTCATTTTGAACCTCAATTTTGCTTGTTGTCACTGTATATATGTGTGTACATGTGTGTTCACGCATGTATATATGTATGTTGGTTGAGACATTGCATTCATGTTAATATTGACTTGGTTCTAGTTGGAGTCGATTCGAGTCTGCACTTGTACATTTTGTTTATTTGGTGGTCTGGTTTATGAGTTGCTGTCATGATGAGTTTTCATGTGTGATGGCCTTGTTGCACTTGAAGTTTGGTTTGATTGATACTTCATGTGTACTGCTCTAGTGCCATACTAAAATCAGGATGCATTTGCTATATGTGTGTGTGAACTGCTTGCATTATCCTTTTAACATTTGAGCACTTTGACCAACTGCATGTGTGGTTTGATATGATGCAGTTGCATGCTTGACTGATTATTCTAGTCACCTCTGTTTGTGTTATTGCAGTATATCTGAATGTATGTTGTCATTTCTCACTTTGTTCATATGCACATGAACTTGATTGATTGGAGTCTGGTATACTTGATGCCTAAACTGCCTTGGTCTGGTTCTAGTTTGAATCCATGTTGCTTCATGTCCAGTTGCAATCAGGTCTTCATGTTGCACTTGTTGCTGCTGTGGACTTGAACTGTTGCTCTTACTTGATTTGATTCAAACTCCTTTCATGTTGCCTTGTGACTGGTGCATTTTTGTTACTGTAGTCAAGTCTGGTTTATGATGGTTTGTATTGCACCCGAGTTGAATCCAACTTTTGCTTGGGTTTGACTCGTGCCCACCTGTCCATGCAATTTTATGGAGCAAGCATATATTGGTGTGCACGACCTTGTGGCATGTACAGTAATACACTGTGCATGTCACAAGTTGTTCGAGTATGATGAATTAAATAAAAATGACGATGAAAAACCCAAATAACTGAGGCAAATAATATTTCAAAACACACACTTTATTTTGCACTGCAAAATATTTTCACGTTAGTGTTTATTTTGTAGATACTTCAGATGTTGGATACAGGCTGGAATAGTGTTGAAGATAAAATACGAGCGTTGAGTGAATTATGTAGTGAGATGAACCATGTAAATTGAAAATTATGATGTAATCGAGATTGTAATGTAATTGAAAATGTATATATGTATAGTGAGAGCTTAAATTTGTACCATTTGAATTTGTAATAAAATATTTGTTTGAATAAAACATTTGTTTGAATACGAATTCTCGGTTATTTATTTTATTCAACAAATATTTATTTAATTATGTGAAAAAATAAAATCGTACAACAATAAATACATTTAAAAGAATATATATATGTTTATTATCATTAAAGAAAAATTATATACTAGCATATTCTACAGAGGGATATGCTTGCATGAAAGCTCCACATGGCCAAAGGAGGGACATATCTCACAGATATTAGGTTTCCATCCGTAGTGAACATCAATATTTGCAACATGGCCATCAGTAGGGCATACTCTGAGCTTAGTAGGAAGTGGTCTGAACGGGGTAATTTCGATCAGAGCCTTAGCTTAAATGATCCTGCCTCTAGCCACTGTATTCGAGTCAAAACACTTAAGTTCTCCAACTAAACTAGCAATTCAATTCAAACTAAGCAACGATTGAAGAACAGAGGGAATATGAGAGAAGTGGACCCAAATAGGTGTAGATAAAACCTGATCTCTTGCACTATCAATGTACCTACTCCCAGAAGTAATAATAAGCGTTTTACCTTCTATGAAAGTTGGATCAACTGCAAGCACATGTTGTTTTTCCTCCTTTTTAGAAAACTTAAAGAAAAACATAGAATTATCAAACTGAACCTAGAGACCACCCGTAAGTTTTCAACGGTTCTTACAATGAGCCCGAACAATATGGTGCAGAGGATTCGAGTTAAGGAAGAACCCAACAAGGCAGTCAGCCCAATAGTCTTTGCCAGCCTGAATAACCTCAAGAGGAGGAATCGATACCCCATCAACCTCCACAGAAACAAAGGAACGAGGAGCATAACCTCTTGCGTTGCACGACAACGATCTAAATAACGAAGTCCATTTTGGAACCTGAGGGAGTTTAACTGAGGAGCAAGGAGGGGGAGACACCAGAACAGAGGGTGGTTCAAGAATAGGCATGTGCACAACAGATTTTGGATCATCAGGAATACTGGCATTCATATCGACATTGCCACAAACATGTTGGGTGCACAACAAGACTGGCACGCGTTGATCACCATAGTCATTCAGATTTCAACCAGCCACATTCTTCGTCAATCCAACAGCGGAATTCAAACCATTAGACACGGCACAAACGTTTACATTATCACAGCTTATTCACCTTCAGAATCAGTCCAAGAAGGTGTGTGAGCAGCCGAAGCAAGGAAGAAGGATAAAAAATGCTCACCAGAAGCAGAGGGAGTTTAACTAAGGAGCATAATCTTAATGTCCTCGAGCAAAGAAGAAAGGGGATTAGTCATTGAAAGCGATGCTGACTCACGAGATATAGAAGCGACGGCAGATTCCAGAATGTTTGCAAAGTCAGATTCTCCAAGTGAAGACCCACAAGCGGAGGAAGTGGCAAAAGAATGGCCAGAGCGTGTCAGAAAAGCAGCTCGATCTAGATCTGAAACAAGGACGGGAGCCAATACCGATTGTTGAGGCCAGAACTTCTTCTTCTTCGGCATGAGAAGACGAGGCGGGGCGAAGACGATTAGAGATAGGTAGAAGAAGGGAGGCGGAGGAGATTTGAGAAATGTCAAAGAGATCGCGAGCAAAAAAAAGGAGGATGAACGACCATTTTCTGATCCGAGACTCGAGCGATGAATTATGTTATAAGTATTATCCCATGTACTTAGCAGGCTCACGCCAGGCACTCGGTCAAAGTGCAAGAACGACCAAATTGGAGCCCAGATAACTCATGCATATCTTTTTTTCTTTTGAAACAGAAAATCATCTCACTTCAATTATTTTGATGACAAATTTATGACATTCGGTTTTCCTCGTATTCAATAGAACTTTGAGAAAATTTACTACAAAATGAAATTAAGATTATATATACATATGTGTGCGCGCACACGTGTGTGTGTTTGTGTGTATGTGTGTGTGTTTCTGTGTATACTTGTTTAGTATATATAGACATATATAATATATGTAGTTTTTACAATATTTTATTATAGAATTCGGTATTTTTGAAATCATTTCTAACTATAAATATATTTGTTAGAACTGCAACGACCCCATCGCTATATCTGTATTATTAAAGAACATTACAAGTAATGTTGTCTAATAACACGGAGAATACGCTGGTTATGGACGATCGAATGTGAATATATCTTTATATTAATACTGACAAGTCTTTATTACCTTTTAAGGATCTGGACTGAGAATTTTTGACGGGTCCAATATTAATACAAAGTGATAAATACACCGATTAAAAATATTTAAAACAGTATATAATATAAATATATTAGAATCAGAATCACGGATCACAACGGAATAATATACATCATACACATGATAGAAGGTGAGTCTACAAAATATCAGTACTGGACCCATATAATATATACATTACATCCAAAAGTATTGTATCAGGTACACAACGACTACTAAATAATATACAAGACATATACTCCTAAATGCTAATATATATAAGGTGAAGTAAACTAAAACGGTCAAAATAGTCTACTTTGGTGCTAGCCCAAAATCCTGAGGTCAACGAGTCCCTATATCTATAGAGTCTCGGCCTGACCCATGTATTTTAAAATAAACGGGTCAGACTATATCTACTAAAGAGATGAAATAATAATATCATAAATATATGACTTAATAGTAAAATAAGCCATAATAAAAATATTTTCATGACCCGAAATCCAGCGATTGAAAATTGACATCAAATACCTCATTAGTATTCGACTGCCGGAGATTCAAACGTCGAAATTCAGTTCGGATGGAGCTTATAAGAACATTAGATGAATATAAACAGCGAAAACAAAAGATGATTTCATTAATCAACACCATAGATACAACATCAGATTACAACATATAACCACCATCATAAGAGATTCATTTTTACATGATACCACAACAAACGATAACACCAAAACGGAACCACAGAGTGTTCAAAAAGAAAGAGCGAGAATCCAAACCAAGCACCACCTTCCAAACTTCAAACACTTCAAAAGGTTTCCAAAACCAAAAGCTTCCCAAAATATGACAGCTACCAAAAGACTTCTAGATTCAAGCTAACTCCACAACACGGATAACCTGCTTCTAGGCCGCCCGTGTGGAAATTATGAGCACCCAGAGTTTAGGAAGGGAACAATAAACCCCGGGTCAGTCATGGGACTGGTATGAGTAAACAAAAAAGTAGTTTGTACAAAAATAGTTTATAAAAGAAATCCGATATTTTTTTTGAAAAATGAAACTACCATAAGACCTCCCCGCGCACACATAATGCAATCGCAAAATTGGAGGAGATTTCTTCTTATGATAGTCAAACATGCTTGATACGAGAAAAATCTTTTGATATTATTATTAGTGTATAGTGTGAAAACATTTCGAAAGTATAATAATAATCTTAGCCAGTATAGGCATCATTATACTATGCCTACTATATCTACCGCTTGAGGTGGTAGGTTATACAAATTGCAATCGTAAAGGGCTCGTATTGTTTCTTTGGATTTTCAACAAATGGTCAGGTTAAGGAACTTGCTATGCCTCTGGAGGGACTTCTCGAAAACCTAGCCTAATCTCTGCCAACACAAGGCCAGGTTACCTCTGTAACTAGGTAACTACTACACGAGTATGTCATGCCCCGATCGTTAACGACCTTTATCCGAGGGCCTCAACCACAAAGCAACAACCAAAAAGTAATAAATTTGCAGTAACCAAATAGGTTAAATATCTAGGCTCCATACCATGATATCACCTTTTTCCAGAAGGAAATAGACATACCCTAAAGGGCGCGACCCTTATAATCTTGCCGCATCTTTCCTGTTTCGACCATTTCCGGGGTGTGAGGTCCGACGAGGTGTCCTCCACAAAGCTATACTTTACACAAAAAGCCATGCTTTGATCAACAAATGATCAGCAACACATAGCAACACTCAGCATGCCACACTACCAAATTGGGAGTATATCACTGATAACTATCAACTACATAACCTCTGAGCTCGTACGTCTCAGAAAAGGGTGTTAAGCTAAGAGAATAAATTCTCCGTCACCAAACAGAAATGTATTTGATAGAGATCAGCTTTATACTCAAAGGATAATGTCAGACATACAACCATACAAGTCCGTTCTGGGTTCGAATGGAACCGAGACACTTCGTCCAACAAAGGAAGAAGCCCTTGCAATTCGGGTATCCACAATCCCGATCAGGCTTTCCATCACATACGAAGATCTTTATACCGGAGCAACTCAATGTAGAGTCATTCGACAGGTTATCCTATCATTCTCGAAGACACCCGGTCTTCACCACCGTCTTCAAATGCTATCCATTTCATCGTATCACTATTTGAAATGGGTTATATGATACAAAGTCCTCTCCCGGCTAAACCGAATAGTGAGCGCTTAATTTTAAAACACGTGGATATATCATTCACAAAGATTCACCATTAAGGTTCGATGTGGTTTCGGATATCCAATTGGAATCCGATTCCCTGTCGCATCGAAATTCAAATGCCGTTTTACGGGCCAATAGGTTTTCACATTCACATAGAAGCAAATCACAGATATCACAACTCAGCATAAAGAAATTCATATCACATGGTATCATAATCACATATCAGAGATATCAATCAATACAAAGCATTCAATAACAATCAATCATCTGAAATTTAAGATGGACTAATCGTGCGATTATAATTAATTAATCATATATTTATTTTCATTAATTATCCTTAATTGATGATTAATTATTCTATATAAATTATTTAATTAATCCTTAATAATTAATTAATTAAATCCTTAATTATTCATTAATTAATCCTTAATTATTAATTAATTAAATCCCTAATTATTCATTAATTAATCCTTAATTATTCATTAATTAATCATCATTAAGAATATAAACTAATTTACTTTTGAGTTAAGTTAATAATGTAAATAGATAATTTCCTTAATTACTTTATTAAGTTTTTATTTAAAACAAACTCTTTTAAAAATATAAGTTTAAAACATCTTAAACTTAATTAATTAAAAATATTTTGTTTTAGAAACCTTTAATTACATATTTCAACTTACCAACAACCATCAATTTAAAAATAATAGTTTCAGAAATTAAGTTAACTTGGATTGTTAAAGTTTTTATAATTGGAAATTATAAAACCTGAGAGCTACTTCGAGTCTCACCTAAACAAACACGCATCCTGCTTCAAGTTTTTTCCAAAACAATCCAAGAGCTTTCAATTTTTTTAACTTTTGTTTAAGTTTTAAAAAGAAACCCGATGTATAGGTTAAAATCACTCGATCCCCGCTTCAAGTCATCATCCTTAAATCCTGAAAACAACTCACCCTCCCTTCCTCCACCATACCACCGATACAAAACCTGGCGCCATGCACATGCATAGAGGTTTTGGTGAACTCTGATCGAAGCTATGACCTTCCACACCTCGATGACAATCCATATGGGTCTCACGAGCACCTAGAATCCCAAATCATTGACGATTTTGAAACTTTGTTATCGAACCCAAACAGGAACAACATTAATCACCAGAAAAACCCTTCGCCTCGCTACCTCCGGCCACCAGAGGCCACGCAAATTCAACCGAAGCTTCTACCCGAACTCACGCCACTATCCCCACTGGAGCGATCAACTTCGATCACCTGAGTATAATGCAACAATAGGAATTTCGACCAACAAAAATACGAACTCAAACCCTAGACGAACAGCGTTTGGCCACCACGATGATTGAAAATTTTTACAAGCATTTTTCTCTATCTCCCTGACCATCATACAAGCTTCAACTCCAATCGCGACACCCTTTATGCCGACGATCACCAAAATTCGCCAAAAATCCAAATATCGTTCAACTTCGAATTTCTCGATCAATACTTCATTAAAAATCTTGATTTTTCTTTCAAAAACCATTATTTTCAAAAACATTTCAGATGGTATACCTGAGATTATAATTCATGATGTTTGAATTTTAATACATTTCGAATTTTGCCTATAATTTCACTTTCTAGAAGAAAACTTTAATTTATTTTGCTTGAATTCATTTTTAAAACCTAAAATATTTTTAAACAAACAACTTTTGTTCAATTCTTAAGATCTAACAAGGATCAGAGAAAGAGGACTTGAAATTTTTGACAGGTTTGGAGCCTATAACCTGGAATAGAGTCAAATTCTGGCTTTTCCAGACATGCACAAAACAGATCCACACACACACACACACATATATTTTGTATACATGCAACCAACTGTACAACTTAACTTCAAGCATGATCTCAAACACAGATTTAAATTCTAGAATTTCAAAAGTTTGCTCACCTGATGTCTAAGAACAGAGGGCTTGTACTTTTTTCTTGAATTTGAAAAAAAACTGGGACTTTTTTTCTAGGTTTGTTCTCTTTGAATTTGATTGTTGTTTATGTGATGATCCTTGCTTTAGTTTAGTTGTTGAAGTTAAGTCCTTGTTTTGCTCTTGATTTGCCTAATTTCTGGGTTGATCTTGCTTTACTTGAAATTTCTTTTCTGGTTTAAAGTTTGAGAAGGTTTTGATCATTTGCTTTTGGTGATTTTTCTGATTTTTGATTTGTTCTTAACTTCAGATTTGTTAAAGTTTTAAAACTGATAAAGAAATGAGAAAAAGAAGTTAAAATAGTTTATATAATCTTGTTTCTCATTTTAAATCAATTTTTTAAAATTAATTCAATAAAACGACACTTGTTAATAAATTGATTAGATTATTACACTTGTAAAACAACTTGTTACATGAATCACACTTGTTAATATTTGTGTTAAAATTTAATACTTGTATTATGCATGCATTAAGTATTTTATATGTATTTTTAAATTGTGTTTTCTATTTTATAAATACATTTCTCTTTTATTTAAATATATACAATTTAAAAGAAAATATTTTGAAATTAATTATACATTAAATAAATTACCTATATATATAATTTAAAAATCCAATTTATTTGATTAAGACATTTTAAGTTTTATATTCAAGTTCAAATTCAAATTCAAATTTGAATTATAATCCATTTATATATGTATAAATCAATACTAATTCTATTTGGCTTGAAAATTTTCAAATTAATTCCAAATTAAATCCCAGAAATACAAATAAATTACTAATTTTAAATTGATAAAATTTGAGGATGTTACTAATATGCCTAAAACTAAATAAACATTAAAAGGAATACCAATCCAAAGTCACCATTTCACATATCTAAATCAAATCTCAAATGGACTATCGTCAAAAGTGTTATGATAACAATTCAGAATACTCCAAAGCCAAAAAGATACTAATCTGTCCCAAAATATCTGAAGAAATAATCATCACTAATGAAATAATCATGGTAGTCAACTATCAGTTTAAAACAGCGACACGGAGCCTCATAACCAAATAGGCTAAAATCAGTCTAAAATTAAATAGACCCCACCACATAGCGTAATAGTCTATGCAACAAAATAGACTACTATGCGAATATCCTAAACCAACAAAATAGGCAAACATCGTCTATTGTACACCAAATAAACTGATAGGTGCTAGTCATTCGGTTTATAGACTAAACATTCATGTAACACTTGTCCAAAAAACAAAAAGACAACCACATTACACCATAACAAACCTAACCCAACCAAATAGGTCTGTCTACCCAAATCTAAGAATGTATCGAGTCTCAAGTCAATGAAAAATGAGTTGTCCCCTCTTAGGGATCTATCGATCTAAAATGAAATCCGAACACCCTAAGACAATACAACTCTAAAGTGTAAAGTACTTTAACTTTAGTAATAACTAGAATTTTGCTAACCGTTTCATATCAGATAGTAAATTCAAGTATTTACCATAAGCTGGTAAAATCCACTCAAAATCTATTTAACAAATTATAATAATAAGCGAAAGAATTATATAAATGTCCTATCAATCCGACAAGTTAATCGTTCATTAAAATTTATTGTTTCATAGAAAATAACAAAATCTAATAGTATCAAATTTAAGCTTGTTCACTTAAAATTTAAAAGATGAGAGTTAAAAGATTTTTAATCTTTAAATCAAACCATTATTTTTCGTAAATAATAACTTTCTTTATTTTAAAATCTATATAAATATAAATAATTACTTTAAAATCTATATAAATATATATATATATATATATATATATGTATGTATATATATATGTTTTTCATAAAATATTATCCACTTTAAAAATAATTAATCTCAATCCTTTTTTGAACAAACTCTTTATACACATAATAATATATGTATTTTCTTTAAAATAGATGCTAAAAGAATTTTTAAAGTTTTAAAACCAATTGACATTCAAAATCAAAAGATAACATTACCGTGAACAAGCTAAAAAATCCAAAAAGCAAAACAATTTACAAAACAACACATTTTAATAGGAGCTGTGCTTACTGCCCAATTTTATTGTTCATCGGTCGACCGCTGGTAATAGACCAGTCGAATGGTCGACACTATTGCCTGGGCAATTATTCCCCAGATGATCGTCGATTCTGCTCAGGTGATCTACTTTCTTAAATTATGGCAAGTTGTAAAACATACTAGACATGATATTGGGTCTAACTAATTATTCAAACACAACCAATAATCATCTCAATACATACATCGTGCGTTTGCGCTATAAGAGGAACCGAAAGTATTCATTTCTAGCATTCTAATTAAACTGATTCTTATTTAACCAAACAATTCATCCATTCAACTATCAAATTCTAAAATAACAATCAATTCAGATATCAAATATATTAGATATAGTTGTGTGAGATGATTATCTCACCCAATTGAACCATCAACAACCAAAGGTTACCACACAATTAGATATAAAATTCGTGAGTTTTAACAACTCAACTTGACCCAACGCCCACTTTAATTTCTTATTATTGCATTTCAGTCTGCCCCGGAATCCTAGCACCACCAAATGTTTTCTACTTCGAAACAAAGCCTGCCTCGACCTATCTTTGATCGCCAGCCCTCCATCACGCACGTGTCCCCAATGGTGTCGCTTCCTAATGACGATGCCGTCTCGAAGCATGCTTGACCACACGACCTTCCCGAATGCCAATAAGTCGCAGCTTCAGCCACCACCTGCCAACTCATGCTCGCCTTAAGATCACATGACCTCCTCACATCGACGCTGGTCGTCGCCGTGTCCTCTCCCCAAAGCCGTCGTCAAGCACACCCTCCATTTATTTTTTGCTCTTAAATGAATAGAATATGAATTTCAATTTAGGTTTTTATATATTCTTATACTATTTTTTTTGCAGCGTGGGGAAGTAGGTTACGGGACCCAAGAGGAAAACGAGAATTGGTTTGGGTTAGCAAGAGGTTGGGTTACAATTTCATAAAGGGGAGGAGAATTGATAATGGGCTATGGGCCTTGATACTTCTATTTAATAAATATATATATACACACACATAGATACACACACATACATACATACATACATACATACATATATATATATATATATTAACTAGAAAACTTATCAACATCCCCAAAGCTATTCAGTTAGCTAGTAAAATTATTTACTCAACAAAAGAAGACTATTAGAAGAGATTACTTCATTCGAAACTCCCCTTTCAATTGGGTTGATTTGGACAAATTGCTTTTGGAGGATAGTTTATAAAAATACAAATGTTGATTAATTGATCCAATCAATCTCCTTAAGGTAAAGATTAAGGAGAAAGCATCTCATTCGAAACCTCTATTTCGAATGGGTCAAAAGGGGTTATGTATATCGGGTATTCATCCCCTTTCGACCATATCAAAAGGTCCATTTTGCCTTCAAAGAGAAGAATTTTCTTTTGACACCATTGGTTTCGCTCATTTTGAAGGAACTCTTTCGAAAGGATAATAGATATTGTAGGGTGTGCATACCTTTCGAAGGAATTCATTTGATATAGCGTTGCTTTACATTTACACATCTAATCTTCCTCGAAATGCCCCTTTCGATCAAGTCGAAATGGATCTAGCTCTTTCGAAGTGGGTCTGATGTATAATATGCAAAGTTTTATTAAACATATGCAATGGGAAATCATCTCAAATAATATAAATTCCATGAAATTATTAAGATCGAAACATCATCATCTTTATTTTTCATTATACATCGTTTAATCTTGCTAATAATGTGATTCGAATATGTATTATCTAAGTCGGTCCCATGGCATTACATATGACAAAATAGAATTAAGAATATAAGCTACCATCATGTGCAATTGATCATTAGGCGAGCTAATGATCTAAATGATCTTCCTTATGATCAAAATCTTTATTGAATCCATATCACTTCCTTTTTTAACATTAATCCAAATTGAGTTACAAGAAATAGAGCTTTTTACCCAAATTAATTTAGGATTATAAAGACTTGATTTAGCTAAGAAAATGGAAGAATGATTTTTGGATTTTCAAATTCGACCCTTAAAATCGGACCCCTTGGGTCGTCCTTATAGATGTAGATCGACCCCTTTCCGCCTTCATCCTTTTGACAAGGTTGAAAGGTCTTCATCCAGCCTTCCATGCTCATCCCTTCGAAGAGGTCGAAAGGTCTTTCTTTAATCTTATGTATGTATCCTTTCGACATAGTCGAAAGATCTTCCCTTACGTTGTGCGTGTATCCTTTTGACATAGTCAAAAAGTCTTCCCTCACGTTGCGCATGTTTCCTTTTGACATAGTCGAAAGACCCTCTTCAGCTTTTGGCGCGCTTGCTTTCAATGCTGTCGAAAGGCTATCCTTTCGAGCTTTCTCATCCACTCTCGTGCTTCCTGTCTTCTCGTTCTAGACCTTCTGAATCAGTCAAAAGGATTTCCTTGACAACCTTTTGCTAACCTTTCACTTTCGTTTAAGGTCCGAGTGCCACTTTTTCTTTATTTTCTACAAAGCTGCTTTTGACTTCATCGAAAGGGTGGTAGATGTGCTTTTTGCTTTGAGTTGATGTACTTTAGCCTTCATGTAGGATTTTCACCATGCTTTCGAAAGGTTCCAATCGTTTCGAAAAACTTGTCCATGGTTTTGAAAGGTTTGTCGAAATCAATTCTTCAAGTGTTAAATTAACAATGATGAAACCTTCTTATGAAGGAATTGGTTCATTGTGCAAGCCTTTCATTCAACACCTTTGAAAAGGGTTTTGAACCCATTCCTGCTTCTCTTATATATGCAAATCCATCTGCATCGAACGGCTTTAATGAGGTGGAAGGGTATCCTTGTCTTCTTTTCCTACCTTTTCGAAACTTTTATACCGTTTATCATTTGGGATGACACCTGGTGCTTGTAACTCCTTCGAAAGCCATCCCAATGCTTTCGAAACACCATTCCTTGAACTTTGATGAAACCCGTGTCTTCAATTTGAGTAGAGCCTAACATTTTTATTAGCCTTCTTTCATTTCTTTGTTCTTGAGTGGATTTTATGATTAATATTTTGCACCCCCCAATGAAAGAAGCTTTTGTTCTTTAGGACAAAAAATTAACATCTACTTCGTTCTTAATAACTTTGTTTTCTTGCAAAATTCAAAGCAAGTAGCATTTTCTATCGTTAGTTCATTACTTATCTAAATATATGCTTCATGATTTGGGAAATAAAGTAAACATAGTAGAGCTTCTAAACCCAAAGATTAAATGGTCATCATCTTGAGTTAATAAAGGATATGAAATCTTCAATTGTAAACGACTGAGACCTAAGGACTCTTATCTGGTAATATTATAAGTCCCACCATTCAACTTTTGTAGTTAGAAATAAAATTAGCAAATTGAATTCCCACGAGATTAATAGTAATCCAAGCGTATACTAATAGAAGTCCAAGAACTTTCTGTTGAAGACAATAAATGTTTGGAAATAGGAGGTCATGAGTTACCATCTGGAAGTAAGCTATTGTAATTTATAATTCTTTATTTGGGGAATAAGTAATATGTATTTAGAAACTCCTCTTGAAGATAAGAATGATCGAAGGGTATAAATTTAGAAATTGGTGAATGTCATTTAGAATTGCGAACTAATAACCCTGATTTGGATATTAAGAAGACAAACTCAAAAGTTTTTTGTTGAAGACTTTGACGTCCATTTTAATTTCAATACCACTACTTTAAAATTCAGATTTGGGTATTGATAGATGAAGTCCAAAATTGATGATAAAAGACACGATACTCAAATTCAGATATTAGAAAGTTCAGAAATCTAAAATCTAGATTCAGACATCAATAAGTGAAGTTCAGAAGTTAACAGTAAGATGTTCGGAACCCAGATTCGGGTTTTAATAAGTGATATTTAGGAATGGTCTTCATAATAGAACTTTCAAAACCAAATTCGAGTATTAGTGGGGATAATCAGAAATCCATAATAACTATCTTCATAATAGAAATCTCAATCCCGAATCATTAATAATAGTCCTGAAACCCAGATTCGGGTATGATAAAGACCATAAATTATTGGTAAAGACCCGAAACCCATATTTGGGTATTAATAGATGAATTTGTAACATTCCGCCTTTTTATATGCTTTAAATCGACGATAGACCACACATGTCAGACTCAAACCATACAGCAGGGCGGATTGTTATTGGGGTGAATAAGAAAAAGCAGAGAAAGAAAAAAAACAAAACAGAATCTTGCAGCGGAACGATAAAATATAATAATCAAATAACAGTCCATGAAGATGTTTTACAAAAATTTGATTATACATGTACAACACATATCAGAGTTACACATACCAGAGAATAATAAATAATACAATGGAACAGTATAAATGTAGTGGAATGATATAATAAATAATAGTAATACAATCTTCTTCGTCCTCCAGAAATAAAGTCTTCGAATTCTGAAATGCTCAGACTGACCCAAGTGAATTGAAAAGACAAAACACTCGAGCTAGAACTTAAAGATCTTATGTAAGTCAAATCAACGGTAAATAATGTGAGTGGAATGGTGTCAGAGATGTTTATGGGATTTGACATCTCCTATCCAGTGTCAAATGTGAGTGCAGTAACTTAAGAGATGCTCGGGATTCACATCTCCTAAGGATCCGTTAAGCTATTTACTATGTAGTAATATTTCGCTATTATAATAGTGTCTAATAGTAAAATAAACTTACTTTTAAATAGCGTTAAGGAGTTACCCAATCTCCCCCTTAACACAATAATAGTCCCAGTAGTCCATCCAGTATCATACTCCCTCCTGATCGGGAAGCCGCCAGAGGATACCACACGGGCTACGAGAGAAAACCAAACTCGTACAAGGGGCGCTAGGGTAGGTGAAATGGCACAACTAGGCAATACCAGGGTAGATATACCAATTACGCTTTCGGGCCGGTGGTAATGCATAGCCGCAGCTACCGCCTACCTCGAGCCATACTCCCAAATAAAAAATCAAAAATGGCCACTGAATCAATCCAAAGTCAAAGTATAATATCGAAGGGATGTGTCCGATCAAAGGTGCTACCTCATTAGCCCGTCAATCTCTCCTGTTTTAGCCACCTTATGTCAACCCATGGGAGTTGGGTCCACGTATATACCACAAAGGAATGCTGCCACCATCCTACTTCATTCTGGAATCTCCACCGCGTACACGGTTGTTAAAGTGGTTTTCGGAGTTGGCAGAGAGTATGACAACTTCCGATCTTGGTCTCTTTAACAACAAAACGTTATTATAACACCGCGGTCATTTGAAAATAATTTATACTTCAAAACCAGAATATAATATCCCTTTCAAAACAGATAAATACGATATCATTTCCATTTCAAAATCCGAACCAATATGATATCATTTTTATTAAACCCAAATCAATATAATATCATTTTATTTCAAATATATCATTTTCTAAAATCATAACGCTTTCAATGTTATAACACTTCGAAATAAAAATACTTGAAATATAACACCTTCAATCATACTACTTTGAAACTCCTAACTTTGAAAACATAACCTCCACCACTTAAATGGTTTAAATATTAAAATATTTTATATAATTAACTAGCTTCTTCAATTTCACAAATCGATTCCAAAACAAATCGAATTATAAATTTTAAATTCAACCAAATCCCAAACCATAAATTTCAATACGATTTAGTTTCCAAATAAACTATTTCAAATTTTATCGATTTTAAAACAGACTTGATCCACAAAATAAACCATTTCAAATTCAATATATTTCAACTTTAAGTATTCAACAATTTCAAACTAAGTTTGGTAATTTCATATCAAGTTCAATTTTTATTATTTAGTTTTGAGTTATTTTACTTAGTAAATCCATTGTCATTTAAATAAATCTCAAATTACAAATAACTAAATATTTTCTTCCATATATTTATACTTGAAATACTCATTTAATTCACCTTAACCCATAGATCAAGTTATGAAATCATACCTTTTAAAATTTACGATTTCATAAATTTCGCACCAAACTTATTTGAGTTTAATTCTTAAATAAATTCAATTTAAAATAAATTTCCAATTGATCTTCTAACCTTAATTTACTTAAATCATTACAAACTCTATATTAAAATAAAATTTAAATACTTAACCATATTATCTTTAATAAATCAAACTATTTATTATTAAGCTTATTCTATGTTAAAACAAATTATACATAGCTCAAAATCAAGGATAAAATGACATTTATATAATATCTAAAATAAATATTTATCCAAAATCATATATTTCTTTACAAAACCGTAGAAATCATTTCAAAATATTTTTATATATAGACCACGGCGTCTGTATATAATTTTCTATCCTGTGGTCAAGTGATACAGATATTTATCATTTCAATCCGCAATTGAAATATAAATACGGTTATATATCATTTCAAACCGCAATCCCGAATGAAATAAAAATCCATAACACATGCAGTTTATAACAATATAAAATACAACATCCATTCATCCAATATCAATCATCAAACATTTATCACAATCATCATCTAATTCAATTAATAACATCAATATAGAATAGATAATAAATAACGGGTATTTACTGGCAGTTATATTCAATAATAAATTAAATAACTATTTTATCCAAATAAATTCAAATAAACTGAGATGATGATTCAAAATATGCCAAACAGTCATAGATAAATTTCTAATCACATCATAAATCAATTTAACAAACATAAGAAATTCTAGAAGTTGTGAGTGGGTTAAAACACTTACCTTTTGAATTTAAATGGAATTTAAATCTAAAATTTGTATGGTCTCAGAGTTCGTCCAAACAAGCGCCAAAATGTCTGTAATTCTAATACGATACCAGCAAAATAAACCGCGCATGAATCCGAGCTCGTATGAAAATGTTATGAAAATTAGAAGATTGAAAAATTCTGGTCCTGGGTCAACTTCGGGTTCAACTTCGGTCTACCGCCTCAAATCCCCGGTGCTTGCTTGGAGTTTTTTCCAAAACGACCCGAAGTGACCCAAGTCATTTTCTTCCTGACTCGAAGTTGATGTAGTGTTTTTGCCTCTGAAAATTGAAGCGCGACCCGAAGTTGCTGCATATCCGCAATTTTTTTTTGAAATTGAAATTGGATTGGGAAGATTAGTGTTTTCAGCGATTGAGGAAGAGGAGCAACAGAAATTTCTACACATGCAGAAATGAGAAATAAGAAATGGAAAGGCTACTAGGGTTTATAACGATATATATATAGATAGGCAAAACAAAATAGAAAGGAATGGGCCCGATTGGTTTGAGTTTTTAACGATAATTGACCCGAAAATCCTATTTCGATTCCGGAATGGAAATGGGTCAACCCATATATGAAAATATATGTTTTTAAATATTTTAAACGCAATGGAATAGGTTTCAAATCCAAATTCCTCGTATGAAGAAGTTATGCTAGAATCCAATTATTTCAAATTGATTTCAGTTTTGATTGATTTCTAGGCGTTTCGATCC
This sequence comes from Allium cepa, assembly GCA_030765085.1. Lineage (NCBI taxonomy): Eukaryota > Viridiplantae > Streptophyta > Magnoliopsida > Asparagales > Amaryllidaceae > Allium > Allium cepa. Next base: position 452,881,339 of record CM060931.1, read on the forward strand.
CGTACGATCACACAACAAGTCTGATTGCTATGAAACTTGAAATCCTACAATAATTCACTATTACGGATCCGATGAAACTGTTTCGTCGAAATCCGAGTCAGTGGCGAAAATGGCTATTTTTCATTAATTAAATAAATTAATAATTAATTAATTAAATCAAATTTAAATTTCAGTTCTATAATTGACAATTTTTATCGTTTTAAATTTCTTAATCATTTATACTAATTTAAACAAATTTAGATGTCAATTTAGAGTTGATAAATTTTTCAATTTCAGTGCTAACCTCAATTTCTTTAAATTCAGAAATTATAAATTTAATTTCCAATAATTCCATTTAATTTACTTTTCATTCTATTATTCAATTCATTATTGTCAAATGGATGAAATTAACATTGGATTCCTAATCTATTGCATTAATATTCTCCAAATTCCATCTTAGTTTCAATTAACGTAATATTTAGATATTTAATTTCATTTAGTTGCAATTAATCCAATTATTATAGTTCAAATCCCAATAAATTGATAAATCTTTATTTTCATTCTTTCAATTCAACAATTGTTTCAATTAATTAGGATTGCACTAATTTAGTTATATATTAACTACATTAACATTATTACCTTAATTTACATTCAATTACTATTAGCAATGTGTTACTTCATTAGTCATTTAAATAATTACATTTGTTTTTCCATATTCACTTTGTAACCAAAGATAGCCTTTCAATCCTCTTAATAAATTTGAATTCCATTAACTTATTAATAATTTGTTTAAGTTACTTTGTTACATTTCGTTTTAGTTATCATTTCATTCTCAAATTACAAATTTTAATTTCTTCCAGATTTAATTACCATAATCTTATTAAGTTAACAAATTTTAAACATTGAAAATTTGGATCGTTACGAATTCCTGAAATAAAAGACCCGAAACTCATATTCGAGTATTAATAATTGAAGTTAAGTTATAGCCAGATTCGAGTATTAATACGCGAAGTTCTGTTCTGCTACTTGGATTTTGTCTTCTTCGACATACGAAACTCCTTAGACTTATGTGTAGTTGCGATTTGATTGGCTGCTTCTCGAGATTGGACGTCTTAGTCCATCATTTGATATGCCGTTTCTCAGGCTTGGGCATCTTAGTCCATTGTTTGATATGCTGCTTCTTAGGCCTGGATGTCTTAGTCCGCTGTTGATGTGCCGCTTCTTAAGCTTAGACGTCTTAGTCTATTATTGATGTGCCACTTCTTGGGCTTGGACGTCTTAGTCCATTGTTGTCTGGTGCGCTTGGTTAGTTTGTTCTCAAGTTGGAACTAATGACTTACCCAACCTCCCTTTAGGAGGTGCCTTGACCTGGCCATAGCGTGACGCGACCAAGGGCTTGTTGATGCTTTAATCTGGCCATAGAATGGCACGGGTAAAGGCTTACTCTAGCCTCCCTCCAAAAGGTGCCTTGACCTGGCCATAGCATGGCGCGACCAAGGGATTGTCGATGCTTTATCCTGTCCAAAGCATGGCGCGATAAAGGCTTACTCTATCCTTCCTCCAAGTGGCGCCTTGGCCTAACCATGGAGTGGAGCGGTCAAGGGCTCGTCGATACTTTATCCTGGCTGGGCGGATAAAGGCTTACCCTCCTCCCTCCTAGAGCTGCTCTACCCTGGACAACTCGGTGCAGACAAAGGCTTTGACTGTTGAAGGTAGTGTCCAAATGTAAGGAGAATTCTACTCCTAACCGTGTGGACTTTTCTTTTGAAGAAAAAGATGCTTTATTCATTCATTGTAGGAAATATGTCTTAGATGTTCTACGTTCCATGTTCTAGGAACCATATTGCCGTCTAGTCGGCATAACTTATAAGCTCTTGGGGGAATTACTTTGTATATGATCAGGGGACCTTCCTAATTTGGTTCTAGCTCTCCATCCGCGGGATTTCTCGTATTTTCCATTACCCTTCGGAGTACTAAGTCTACTTCTTGAAAGATCTTGTTTTCACTTTTGAATTGTAATATTTCGAAATTATTCTCTAATATTTCAGTGTTCAAATTGCCGTTTCATCTCTCAACTCATATATTAAATCTAGTGATTCTCTCTTTTGCTCCTGGTTTAAATCGAATTCATATGCGATCCTTCGATGTGAGGGTATTTTAATTTCAATTAGTAGCATCGCATCACACCTATATGTTAATGAATAGGGAGTACGCCCGGTCGCTGTTTTGGTAGATGTTCGATAAGCCCATAGTACAGGTGGCAATTCCTCTACCCAGCTCCCTTTAGCTTTATTCATTTGCTTTTTCAGAATAGTCTTATTAGCAGCCTAGACGACCCCATTTGCCTTCGTATGTGCCACGGAGGAAAAGCTCTTAATAATCCCGTTCTTATGACAAAACAAAGAGAATTCTTTACTTTCAAAATTGTTCCATTGTTTGAATAATCTTATGGGGAATTCCAAATCTAATTATAATATTTTTAATAACAAATTTGAGCACTTTCCTAGAAGTGATCTTGGAGAGGGGTCCTGCTTCGACCCAGTTAGTAAAGTAATCTATGGTGATTACAACATATTTTGCTCCTCCTTTAGAAATTGCTAATGAGCCGATTAAGTCAGTTCCCCATATATCAAAGGGCTATGGACTTGAAATCGAGGTTAATTGAGTTGGTGGCAATCGGGAAATTTTCGAGCATTTCTGACATTTCTCGCATCTCCTTACATACTTAATCGCTTCTCTTACCATATGAGGCCAATAAAAACCCTCTCTCACTACCTTTCTTGCCAATTTTGTCTCATTAGAGTGGTCTCCACATAATCCTTCATGTGCTTCCATCAACAATTTCATCCCATCTTCCAGGCTTGCACATCTAAAATAAGGCAGTGCATATCCTTTCTTGTAAACGATTCCATCCACTATTGTGAAAGTTGGAGCTTTTCGCTTGATTTTTCTAGTTTCCCCCTTATCAGTTGGCAATATCTCTTTAGAAAGATATTCAACAATCGACAACATCCAAGTGTTATTATAATAGTCATCTGCTCTTGGCTGGTTGACTCTCTCATCTGAGATTTCTCTACTAACTTCCCTTCCTTCTTTATCTTGTAATATGATTTAGGATCTTGTTAGGACTAAGAGCTCCTTTCCTTGTTCGGATGTCCCCTCTTCAATATTCGGATTTGCTTGATATCCTACTGGCACAATCTGAGTTTTTGGGGATCCCCTTGAACTAGCCAACTTTGCTAATGAATCTGCATGTGAGTTTTATCCTCGCGAAACTTGATGTTCAGAAAAATCTTCAAATAAAGCGAGCATCTTCAATATCTTCTTTACATATAGAGATAACTTGGCATATTTAGTCTGACATACTTGCTTCACTTGATTTACCATTAGTTGCAAATCACTAAAGATTTGAATCCGTGGGATTTTAAGCTCTAAAGCCAGAGTTAATCCTACTGCCTTGGATTCGTATTCAGTTACATTATTTGTTGCAGGAAACCCCAACTTCATTGCATAATGTAGGCGGTGTCTGCTGGGGTAATTATGACATATTCCGCACCGACTCCTTGTTCATTCGATGCACCATCGACAAATAACTACCTCATAGGCTTTTGATCCTTCTTCTTTTCTGATTATTCCTTAATAAAGTTGGCACACTCATTAATAAAGTCAGCCAATGCTTGTCCTTTGATAGCTGCTCATGGATGAAACCTCAATATTATACTGACTAAGCTCAATTTCCTATTTTACCAGCCTGCACGAAGTTTCCGGCTTACTGAAAACTTGTTTGAGGGGAAAATTGGTCAATACACTGATTGGATGTGCTTGAAAGCATGCATTAAGTTTTTACGCTATGAGTATCAAGCAATAAACTATTTTTTCTATTATTAGGTATCAAACCTCTGCACCCTTTAATCGCTTGCTTATGTAATAAACAGAAGTTGAGTCCCACTTCCATCTCTGATCAAGACCGAACTCACTGCATGTTTTGAGAATGCCATGTATAGGTACGGATCTCACCATTCTCGGGACTAGATAGTATTGGTGGTTTTTCCAAATGATTTTTTAACTCTTGAAAATATTTCCTACAATCTTCTCTCCATTCAAAGTTTTTATTCTTCTTGATTACATCGAAAAAGGGGATACAATTATCAGTCGCCTTGGATATGAATCTACTTAGAGCGGCTATCCTTCCGTTTGAACTCATTTCCTCTATTCTAGGTTTGGGCTCAGCCATGTCCTTGATAGCTTGAATATGGTATTGGCTAGGTTCAATCCCTTGAGCACCCATGAGATAGCCTAAAAACTTCCCTGAATGGACTCTAAAAGAGCATTTCTAGGGATTTAGTTTCATCTGATATTTCCATATTATTTCAAACATTTCTCTTAGATCTTCAAAGGACTTTTAGCCTCATAAGACTTCACTCATCTGGCTTGTATCCTGAGTATGCATCGATGAGAGATAACAATCTGTGTCCAATATTTGCATCAACCAACCGATCAATCCATGGCAATGGAAAATAGTCTTTCAGACAGGCCTTATTCAAGTCAGTATAATCGACGCAAGTCCTCCACTTGCCATTCGACTTTTTTTTTTACTAATACTGGGTTTGCTATCCATTTTGGGTAGTAAATTTGTCGAATAAATCCATTTTCCAGGAGCCTCTTAGCTTCCTCTTTTAAGGCATCTGACCTTACTTTATCCAGTTGTCTCTTTTTTTGTCTAATGGGGGTTGCTTCTGGATTGATGTTTAATGTATGACACATAACCGATGGATCAATCTCCACTATATCTGAATGGGACCGAGCAAATATGTCTTTATTGGTTTAAGAAATCGAATCAAGTCCTTCTTCAAGCTGCTATACAATTCCTTTCCTACTTTGACTACTTTAGTGTAATCATCTGGGTCATGCATGCATTCTCAAGGTCTTCTATGGGTTTTATTCTCTCCACTTCGTCGCCGCAATCAAATTCTGTGATGATTTGGCCTTCTTCTATAGAATTGGCATCGACCCTCTTCCTTTTGCTTCCATGGGAAATGTAACTTTCGTACATACGTTTGTTAGTCTTATTAGGTCTAATCTTTGCTTCGACTTTTGGATGTAAAAATCCATCATCCGAAGGCTGAAAAACTGTTGAAAAATCAAAGTAAGCAGAAGACTCCCTCTTGTATTGATCAATTGTAGAAAAATACATTTAATGAGAGCTGAATTGCTCTCCGTGGACAGTTCCCCAGCCTCTCTTGGTTAAAAATTTCACCATCATATATTTCAGCGAGTCAAAAGCATCTATCTCATCAAGCGCAGGTCTGCGAAAAAAGCGTTGTAAAAGGATGGTTGGTTAATGATCACAAAGAGAGTTTCAAAATTTTAGCAACATGGTGGAACTCCCATCTGTACCAGCAATTTTACTTGTCCTACCGGGGTCGATCCTTTGTGGTTGAACCCAAAGATTAGTTCCATGTCGGGCTCTAGTTTATCTTCAGGGATACCTATCTGATCCAAGGCATGCTTAAAAATGACGTTGACTGTGCTACCAGCATCCACAATAATTTTGGATACTATAGACAGTCCAATCTGAGCAGCAATCATCAAAGAATCGTTACGTGGGTGATGGACTCTCTTCTTCAACTCTTAAGGGGAAATGATGAGATTTGGCAATGGGATGTTGAGTCGTAGATTTTTCAGCGGGGGCTCTTCTTGAACGGAGAACACACCTTCTCTAGCCTCTTTAATGTTCCTATTCCTTGCCCCTTCGCTGGTCCGCTCTGGATGTGGCCTTCAATGAATTACATCGATTCTATTCGATGGTGGACTCAAGCTCAAAGGATCTTCTCCCTCTACGGGCGAAAGTTTTTTGGTAATAAATCTATATTCAAAATTATTCCATTCGGAATTTTTTGCTTTATCAAACCGTCGGACTTCTAAATTCTCATATATTAACGGAATTACCATGAAGCTTTTGTAGACCATCCCCAGTTCATGGAGCTTTCTATTTGTCCTGGATGAACTCTTTCAAATAACCTTTGCGAATTAACTTCTGAACGGTCCCCGCTAAGACTCCGCATTCATCAATCTTGTAGCCGTTTGCATTGTGGTAAACACAATAGTCGTCCTTTTTCCTTTGTTCTGGATAATTCTTGGCCTTAAAGGAAGTTGGGAGGTGACCTTCTCCTTTGTCACAGCATAAATGTAAGACAATGGCTTGTTTAAAGCAACTGCATTAGCATTAGGCTATTCCCATCATGTTCTCTTATGTCCTCGATCCAATCCAAACCTTTCACTTTCCTTCTTAGGAATTGCTTTCTTATTAGCGTGATATAACTTATCCATACGAATGAATTTGTCAGCCTGAAAATGGAAGTACTGTAGATCTTTGCACCTATTAATAAAAAGTTGTTTCCAAAACGGCGTATTCTTTATTACTCCATAATGTACCGCAATGAGCTTGCCACGATCATTCATGTCTTTAGCCTGTAATGCTTCCGTGTTGAACCTTTTGAGGTAATCTCCCAAAGACTTTCCCTCTCTCTATTTAATGTTAGTCAGAACTGTATAATCGATGGTTGGGTCCTTGAATATACAAAACCGAGCGGAGAACTCATAAGAAAATTGCTTCCATGAGTAGATAGTCCTTTCACGATATTTTCGATACCATTTAGTTGCGACCCCACGAGAGCCATTGGAAACAAACTGCGTCGAACGGCTTCAGATGCATTATACAGATCCATTTGGCTATCGAAAGCCATCAAGTGGTCATCTGGATTTGTAGTCCCATGATACTTCATTGTTGGGATTTTTACATAGGATGGCATAGCTTTTACCATGATTTCATTCATGAAAGGTGCTACTCACTCATTATCGTTCACATTCTCATCCAAAGTTCTCTTCCCCTTAACATTCAGCATATCTTTGATTACTTTTTCTGCCACGTCTTTCAGATAAGCTTCGACGTCATGATAATTTTTCCGGTCTGGATCGTATTCCTTCGATGTTGAGCTACTGGATATTCAAGAGATTTGTCTAATACTCTTTCTTGATGATCAAATTTAGTTGGAGGACGCTCTTTATTTTTTGGAGATGTCGAATCAGTTTTGCTCTTGTCTTCATTTGTATAACCTGTCAAATTCCTTCTCAGAAAGATTACCTCATCTCCATTCATTGGCTTTGCTGTCTTATAATATTTGTAACGACCCGTATTTTACGTGTCGATAGATCGTAGAATTTGCAGGTCGATAGTGTTGTTTGTGTTGCCTCTAGCTTGAGTCGTTTAGAAGTTAACCCGGGTGGAGTATGAGTTGTGACCGACTCATGAGCATTGCCGAGCTAAGGGATGAGTCGTGACCGACTCATAGGGGACCGACTCAAGGAGGGGTTACGGGTTGGAGTGTTGGCCGAGATAAGGAAGCAACCGACTTAAGTTAGGTAAGTCGTTTGGACGAGTTAGTGGGTCAGGTGATGAGTCATAGCCGAGTTAAGGCTTGAGTCGTTACCGACTCATGGTGTTAGGGATCCAGTAGTTTAGACCGACCTAAGGAAGTGACCGACTTAGGGAGTTGGGTCGGTAGATGTTGAGTCGGCTAAGGCTTAGGTCGGTGGGCCGACTTAGTGGATAAGTCGTTAGGGACTTAGGCTTTTGAGTCGTTAGGTCTCTGAGTCGGTGAGGCTGTAGGTCGTGAGTCGTGTGGCAAATAGGACCTTAGTACGACTTAGTGTGGGTCGGCTGCCTGGTGAGTCGGTTGTGTAGATGAGTCGGTAGGGTGTTGGGTCGTGTGTGTCGTTAGGTCGGCTATAAGGTTAAGTCAGAACCCTTGTTTTGAGTTAGGTCGGCACCGCGGTTGAGTCGTTACCGACTTATGTTGAGTCGGCTAGGGGTTAGGACGGCCGCAAGGCTAAGTCGTTAGGTCGCATATAGGAATAAGTCGTGTGACCTTCTTGCTTTGTTGAGTCGTGTGGCAGTTGGGTCGGTAGTACGTTGAGTCGCAAGTCGGCCGTGTGTTAACTCGTGAGGTCCCTGTTGTTGATAGGTCGGCAGGAATTAGGTCGCGTGAGTACTGTAGAGGCTTAGGTTGCAAGGTTAGGTCGGCATGGCAATGAGTCGTGAACGACTCATGGTAAGTCGGCATTGTGATAAGTCGGGGGCGACTCAAGTGTTGGGTCGGCGACGACCTAAGGGACAGCCGAGCTATGGTTGTTTCAGCCTATAAATAGAGGGGTTTGGCTCACTTTTTGGCACCGGTTTTTGAAGCGACGAAGTGCTGTCATTTTGAAGACTCGTCTACAACATTTCTTCATCTTCTTTTCTCCATTTCAATCTAGATCTAACATCCATCCAAGATCGAAGATCGAGATCGAAGATCCAAGTGTTCAAGTTGAAGATCTTCATCCGTTTGAGCTAGAATTCATCGTTTCAAGTGAGATTTCGCCGGATCAAGTCGTGATCTTCACTGTCCAGATCTGAAGTGTTGTGATTTTGAGGTGTTTGGGTGATTTGGTGAGTGGTAGTTATCTCTCACGCGGATCCAAAGGAGTATATGGGATTGGTGATATGTTTATGTGTTAAAGTTAGCGTTTTCTCGCATTTTCCCTAAGTCTGCATGTAGATCCATCATATTTGAAGATGTTTGCTTATGAAAGTTATTTATAAAGTATTAGAGACAAAACCCATGTTTTAGATTTGATAGATCTATGCTAAAAACCATGATTTCACATATGTTGGACTTTTGCACACTTAATTACGAAATTGCCATTATAGTTAATATTGTTTGATAGATCTTGTTTGAATGCTTGAATGTTTGAATGTATGTTAGATGTGATTGCTCCAAGTTAGCTTGTGGTTGATTTGGACAAGATGGTTGAAGGTGATTCAAAAGCTAAGTGGAAAGGCTCTTGAATGTTGAAAGCTGCCGATGGCATATGAAGTGAATGTGGAAGCTCATATGGACGGATTCGATGATGAGGGACTTTGCCATGATGCGAAGAGGCGAAGTATGAGAGCGAGATGGGACTTTGCCATGATGCGAGAAGGCAAGCCATGATGTTGAGATGAGACTTTGCTATGATGCAATGAAGCAAAGTGTGATGTTGAGATGGAACGGGTCATGATGACGTTCCAAGCACGGGCTGCGACGACGTGCAAAGTTATGTTGATACTCGGTGATGCGATCCGAGTTGGTGATAATGGTTAGCTTGAGAGGCGCTTGAGCTAGTATGGATGGTCGTCGAGGAGGATGACTTGGAGGCTTAGATCTCATCGTTGTTGAAGGTTCTAGCATGCTCAAAGCAAGGGTACGTTGGAACGGGCTGCGACGACGTTCCAGGCACGGGCTGCGACGACGTGCTAGTACTCTGGGTAGTTGCGAAAATTCCTAGGCACGGGCTGCGACGACGTGCGGAGTTATGGCTAGAACCGGGGTTACCATTAGCCCTTGACGGATGGTCATTCAACTAACGGTGAAATCAAGGCAACGATGCAGTGATAGCCAGAGTCATGGATGTTTGGTTGTATTATCATTCGGCTTCAAGAGCGGTGTTTTCTGGGTGCTTATCTGATCTTGGTTTAGGCCTTGGGGGTTTGTATTTGGAAAACATTGCCCTTGACTCGAGTGGTTATTGCTTTACCTTATTTGTCTATATTGTTATGCTTGCTTCTCCTTAGTGTGTCTGGGGGCTATCACTGTGAGAAGAGGTGGAGTGGGATGGTTTGATTCCTATTCCTTTTATCCTTTATGCTCTTTTGGTATGCTTGATTGTTAATTTACTGCTCACTAAGACTTTGTCTGACTCAAGGTTTTATGTCTCCTCTTATTACCTTGGGCTGTTCATCCATGTTGGGATGGGCAGACTAGGTAAGCAGGTGACAGGTGCTGTGCTTGGAGTTTCTACGTTGAAGATGACGAAGACGAGCAGGAGGCTATGCATATTATTTTCTTATATGTACTGGGTATCCGCTGCTGTATTTGATGAGTGCTTGTAGTGAGGTCTTGATGTATGGATTTGTTGAGATGATTGTATAAAACTTCTGTGATGCTTATATGATGATTTCCTGTTATGAGACTTCACTATATATTTCTCTATTGTATTTTATCCATGCGCTGTGAGTTACGATAGAGATTCTTCGATTTTATTTTACCCTGACTATCATCCATGGCTGCCTGGCACACCTTTCAGCGCACTATTCTCTTGTTTTGGTGCGGGAGTCATGGGCGGTCGTCACATTTGGTATCAGAGCTTTGGTTAATCGATTTTAGCCAACGCTCGCTGACGTAATTACGTAAGAGAGACGTAATTGTATTTTGATGGATGATTACTATATATAATATAGTAGCTTAGAAGGATTTGAACTCCTTATGCAGTTGTTTCTTAAGGTGTTCTAATCATTCTTATTTACAGATATTAAGGATGAGCAGAAGTGAGAGACAAGCTGCGAGGGATAGCCGTGCTGCTAGGGAGGCTGTTGATTATGCTCCTATGTTTGAGGCCATGATGACTTCAATCATGAGGAGGATGCCCGTTCCAGGGCCTACTGTTGATGTTGGGGTTCAAGTCCAAGCTCCGAGACCGGTGGATTTCGCCAAGCTTTGCAAGGATTATACTTCTCTTGGGGGAAAAGCTTTCTTAGGGACGGAGTCGACTATTGAAGTGCAGAGATGGATGGATGCTTGCCGAAGGATTTTTGGTGATCTAGGGATTGAGGATGCAACCAAGAGAAAGCTTGCATCGAGACAGCTTCAAGGGAGAGCTGCGGATTGGTGGAATTCTATCACTATAGATACACCAGAGGAGGAGATTACTTGGGAGCAATTCCAAGTTAGATTTGAAGGCAAGTTCATCTCTACTGCTCAGAGGTCTGTTTTGTTCAAGAGATTTGTGGAGCTCAAACAAGGCGGGAGGCCTGTTCTTGAGTATATTTCTGAGTTCGAGGCTCTATCCAAGTATGCCAGATCGTATATTGATTCTCCCTACCAGAAGAACGAGAAGTTTGTGACTGGTCTGGATGCTTATCTTGGAAGGCAGTTAGTGGATCATCTGGACGATCCATTTGAGAAGCTTGTGGAGAAAGCCTTGAGACATGAGAGTTTGTTCCCTAAGGAAAGTTCTGTTGTTGCTGTAACCAGGGAAGGATCTAAACCACAGCAGAGTGGGAATAGGAAGAGGAAGCAGCAGCAGCAGCAGAAGGGTAAGGATGGTCAGAAGAAGCCTAAGGGCGAAGTGACTTGCTATAATTGCCAGAAGAAGGGCCATCTCTCTAAGGATTGTAGGAATCCAAAGGCGCCGGCGAAGTGCCATAACTGTGATAAGCCAGGGCATTTCAGGAAGGACTGTCCAGAGCCGAGAAAGGATAGGCAGGTTGTGCAAGCTTATGCTCTGGAAGCTGTGCCGTCGTCTTCAAGAGCTCCTACTGCTGAGGAGAAGGGGAAGAGTGTGGTGGTCCAAGGTACTCTTTCCATTTGTGGTGTTCCAGTTAGGGTGTTGTTTGATACTGGAGCGTCGCATTCTTTTGTTTGTGATGATTTGGTAGGCCGGTTAGGTTTGAAACCGGATATTGTTGATAGGCCATTGGTTGTGACTAATCCGGTTGGGGGTTCGTCATGTTTGTGTATGATATGCCGTGGTCTAGTTGTTTCGAGTCATGATTGCTCGTTTGTTTGTGATTGCTTTGTTCTGAACTTTGCGGGGTTCGGAATTATTTTGGGTATGGACTGGCTTAGAAAGTATGCGGCTAGGATTGATTGTGAGAGGCTGGAGGTGACAGTCGGGAATGTGGAAGGGCGAAAGGTTGTGATACGATGTAAGCATGAGGAAGGCGTCTTCATGAGCTTCATGTATTCGCTGGTTGTTCCACGGGAAGGACTGTCATCGGTGCCTATTGTGAATGGATTTGAGGATGTCTTTGACGAAGTCAAAGGGTTGCCGCCGCATAGGGAGATCGAGTTTCGTATCGATCTAGTTGAGGGAGCCAGACCTGTTGTGATGCCTCTTAGGCGGATGGCACCGAGGGAGCAGCAAGAGCTGAAGGTGCAAGTTGATGACCTTTTACGGAAAGGATTCATTCGGAGAAGTGTGTCCGAATGGGGTGCGCCCGTTGTGTTCGCAACCAAAGCGGATGGATCGTTGAGGTTGTGTGTTGATTATCGTGAACTGAATAAGGTGACTAAGAAGAACAAGTATCCATTGCCGAGAATAGATGACTTGTTTGATCAGCTTCACGAGGCTAAGGTGTTTTCTCAGATGGATTTGGCAACGGGATTTCACCAATTGAGAGTGGCGAAGGATAGTGTGCCGAAGACTGCTTTCAGGACACCATCCGGGTTTTATGAGTGGCTGGTAATGCCGTTTGGGTTGACTAACGCGCCAGCATATTTTGTGGATCTTATGAATAGAGTATTCAGAGATCAGTTGAATAAGTTCGTGCTTGTGTTCGTGGATGATATTTTGGTTTATTCCAGAACCAAGGAAGAGCACAAGACGCACTTGAGGATTGTTTTGGATATACTGCGGAAACATCAGCTGAAGGCTAAGTTTTCGAAGTGTCACTTCTGGAAGAGTGAAGTGAGGTTCTTAGGCCATGTTATCTCTGGAAGTGGAATAGCGGTTGATCCCGCTAAGGTGGCAGCAATCCAGGATTGGGTTAGACCTAAGAATGCATCTGATGTGAGAAGTTTTCTTGGATTAGCCGGGTATTATCGTCGGTTTATTAAAGACTTTTCCAAGATAGCTGCACCGTTGACAGGATTGACGAAGAAGAACCAAGTGTTCAGATGGGATGACAAGTGTGAGCAAGCTTTCGTAATCCTGAAAGAGCGATTGACGAGTGCTCCTGTATTGACTATTCCGAGTGGGAATGATGAGATGGTGGTTTACACCGATGCATGTGGCACTGGACTGGGAGCGGTGCTAATGCAGAAGGATAAAGTTGTTGCGTATGCTAGTCGACAACTGAAGCCGCATGAAAGGAACTATCCAACTCATGATTTGGAGTTAGCGGCGATTGTGTTTGCTTTGAAGATGTGGAGACACTACCTATTGGGAGTTAGATTCGAGTTGTTTACAGATCATAAGTCGTTGAAGTATCTGTTTTCCCAAAAGGATTTGAATCTTCGACAGCAACGGTGGTTAGAGTTTCTAGCATCTTATTATTTTGGTATAGCCTATACTCCGGGAAAAGGAAACGCAGTGGCTGATGCGTTAAGTCGAAGACATGCAGGTTTGGGAGCCATGTTTTCGGAGTGGAAGAGTCTCGAGTATTTGGCTGGATTTGATTTCAGGCCTAGATGCGAGTTGGAACCTGAGATGTTGGCAAACTTATCGATAAGGCCTACTCTAGTGGAAAGAATTGGCGAGAGCCAAAAGAAAGATGATAAGCTTGTCAAGATTATCCGTGATTTGGAATCTGAATTGGAACCAGAGAAGGATAAGGGATTCGAGGTCGATCGAGAGGGTTGGCTTCGAAAGCAAGGACGATTGGTTGTTCCCGATATTGATGGATTGAGAGATGAAGTTCTGAGGGAAAGTCATCACTCGAAGTTGACAATTCATCCAGGTGGAAATAAGATGTATCGGGATATGAAGAGAGCTTACTACTGGGAAGGTATGAAGAAAGATGTTGGAAATTTTATTTCCAAGTGTATGAATTGTCAGTTGGTGAAAGCTGAGCAGAAGAAGCCCAGTGGATTACTTCAGCCATTAGAAGTTCCTACGTGGAAGTGGGAGCAAGTGTCGATGGATTTTATTGATGGTCTACCTAGAACCAGGACAGGGAATGAAGGGATTTGGGTCATCGTAGATCGTTTGACTAAAAGTGCAAGGTTCATTCCTGTTCGATCGACTAGGACTGCATCGAAGTTGGCTGAATTGTATGTGAAGTGGATTGTTCGATTCCATGGTGTTCCGAAGAGTATAGTGAGCGATCGAGATCCGTTGTTCACTAGTGGATTTTGGAAGAGCTTCCAGGAGGTTTTGGGAACTGAGTTGTGTTTGAGTACAGCTTATCACCCTCAAACAGATGGTCAGACTGAGAGAGTCAACCGGGTTTTGGAAGATCTTCTTAGAGCTTGTGTTTTGGACTTCGGGGGATCATGGGAGGATCACCTTCATTTGGTGGAATTTGCATATAATAACAGTTATCAGTCGAGTATTGGTATGGCACCATATGAAGCGTTATATGGAAGACCGTGTAACTCTCCGACATGTTGGTTGGAAGCTGGAGAAAAACTGATACTTGGGCCAGAGATGATTCGACAGACTTCGGATTGTATAGAGATCATTCGGCAAAGAATGAAGGCAGCCCAGGATCGTCAGAAAAGTTATGCAGATAATCGTCGAAAGGATTTGGAATTCAACGTAGGTGATATGGTTTTTGTGAAGATTTCTCCATTTAAGAATGTTATAAGATTCGGGAACAAAGGAAAGTTAACTCCAAGATTCGTTGGACCATTCCCGATTATCGAGCGAATTGGAAAGCTCGCTTATAGATTGGAGTTACCGGAAAAGATGGCGGGTGTGCACAATGTTTTTCATGTATCTTGTCTACGGAAGTATGTGCACGACCCAAGTATGGTGGTTTCTGCTGATAGCTGTGAAGACTTGGAGGTTGATCCAGTTGTTTCGAGACCTCGTAAGCCGCTTCGTATTGTTGAAACCGATACGAAACAGCTTAGGAGGAAGACGATTACGTTGCTCAAGGTGCAATGGAGTGACGATGTTAACGACTGTACGTGGGAGGAGGAAGAGAGGATGAAGGCAGCTCATCCCGGACTCTTCGAGGTATGGCCCTAAAGTGTCGTGACATCTCATGAATTTGTAGCTTGTTCTAAGTCTTAGAATTCTGCATGCTAGGCTAGAATTGGATGCATGGTTTGTTGATTGCTATGGATGGTAGGCATGCGGAATATCTTTGATTTCTGTTGTTTGCTTGGAATTTCGGGGGCGAAATTCCTAAGGGGGAGAGAATGTAACGACCCGTATTTTACGTGTCGATAGATCGTAGAATTTGCAGGTCGATAGTGTTGTTTGTGTTGCCTCTAGCTTGAGTCGTTTAGAAGTTAACCCGGGTGGAGTATGAGTTGTGACCGACTCATGAGCATTGCCGAGCTAAGGGATGAGTCGTGACCGACTCATAGGGGACCGACTCAAGGAGGGGTTACGGGTTGGAGTGTTGGCCGAGATAAGGAAGCAACCGACTTAAGTTAGGTAAGTCGTTTGGACGAGTTAGTGGGTCAGGTGATGAGTCATAGCCGAGTTAAGGCTTGAGTCGTTACCGACTCATGGTGTTAGGGATCCAGTAGTTTAGACCGACCTAAGGAAGTGACCGACTTAGGGAGTTGGGTCGGTAGATGTTGAGTCGGCTAAGGCTTAGGTCGGTGGGCCGACTTAGTGGATAAGTCGTTAGGGACTTAGGCTTTTGAGTCGTTAGGTCTCTGAGTCGGTGAGGCTGTAGGTCGTGAGTCGTGTGGCAAATAGGACCTTAGTACGACTTAGTGTGGGTCGGCTGCCTGGTGAGTCGGTTGTGTAGATGAGTCGGTAGGGTGTTGGGTCGTGTGTGTCGTTAGGTCGGCTATAAGGTTAAGTCAGAACCCTTGTTTTGAGTTAGGTCGGCACCGCGGTTGAGTCGTTACCGACTTATGTTGAGTCGGCTAGGGGTTAGGACGGCCGCAAGGCTAAGTCGTTAGGTCGCATATAGGAATAAGTCGTGTGACCTTCTTGCTTTGTTGAGTCGTGTGGCAGTTGGGTCGGTAGTACGTTGAGTCGCAAGTCGGCCGTGTGTTAACTCGTGAGGTCCCTGTTGTTGATAGGTCGGCAGGAATTAGGTCGCGTGAGTACTGTAGAGGCTTAGGTTGCAAGGTTAGGTCGGCATGGCAATGAGTCGTGAACGACTCATGGTAAGTCGGCATTGTGATAAGTCGGGGGCGACTCAAGTGTTGGGTCGGCGACGACCTAAGGGACAGCCGAGCTATGGTTGTTTCAGCCTATAAATAGAGGGGTTTGGCTCACTTTTTGGCACCGGTTTTTGAAGCGACGAAGTGCTGTCATTTTGAAGACTCGTCTACAACATTTCTTCATCTTCTTTTCTCCATTTCAATCTAGATCTAACATCCATCCAAGATCGAAGATCGAGATCGAAGATCCAAGTGTTCAAGTTGAAGATCTTCATCCGTTTGAGCTAGAATTCATCGTTTCAAGTGAGATTTCGCCGGATCAAGTCGTGATCTTCACTGTCCAGATCTGAAGTGTTGTGATTTTGAGGTGTTTGGGTGATTTGGTGAGTGGTAGTTATCTCTCACGCGGATCCAAAGGAGTATATGGGATTGGTGATATGTTTATGTGTTAAAGTTAGCGTTTTCTCGCATTTTCCCTAAGTCTGCATGTAGATCCATCATATTTGAAGATGTTTGCTTATGAAAGTTATTTATAAAGTATTAGAGACAAAACCCATGTTTTAGATTTGATAGATCTATGCTAAAAACCATGATTTCACATATGTTGGACTTTTGCACACTTAATTACGAAATTGCCATTATAGTTAATATTGTTTGATAGATCTTGTTTGAATGCTTGAATGTTTGAATGTATGTTAGATGTGATTGCTCCAAGTTAGCTTGTGGTTGATTTGGACAAGATGGTTGAAGGTGATTCAAAAGCTAAGTGGAAAGGCTCTTGAATGTTGAAAGCTGCCGATGGCATATGAAGTGAATGTGGAAGCTCATATGGACGGATTCGATGATGAGGGACTTTGCCATGATGCGAAGAGGCGAAGTATGAGAGCGAGATGGGACTTTGCCATGATGCGAGAAGGCAAGCCATGATGTTGAGATGAGACTTTGCTATGATGCAATGAAGCAAAGTGTGATGTTGAGATGGAACGGGTCATGATGACGTTCCAAGCACGGGCTGCGACGACGTGCAAAGTTATGTTGATACTCGGTGATGCGATCCGAGTTGGTGATAATGGTTAGCTTGAGAGGCGCTTGAGCTAGTATGGATGGTCGTCGAGGAGGATGACTTGGAGGCTTAGATCTCATCGTTGTTGAAGGTTCTAGCATGCTCAAAGCAAGGGTACGTTGGAACGGGCTGCGACGACGTTCCAGGCACGGGCTGCGACGACGTGCTAGTACTCTGGGTAGTTGCGAAAATTCCTAGGCACGGGCTGCGACGACGTGCGGAGTTATGGCTAGAACCGGGGTTACCATTAGCCCTTGACGGATGGTCATTCAACTAACGGTGAAATCAAGGCAACGATGCAGTGATAGCCAGAGTCATGGATGTTTGGTTGTATTATCATTCGGCTTCAAGAGCGGTGTTTTCTGGGTGCTTATCTGATCTTGGTTTAGGCCTTGGGGGTTTGTATTTGGAAAACATTGCCCTTGACTCGAGTGGTTATTGCTTTACCTTATTTGTCTATATTGTTATGCTTGCTTCTCCTTAGTGTGTCTGGGGGCTATCACTGTGAGAAGAGGTGGAGTGGGATGGTTTGATTCCTATTCCTTTTATCCTTTATGCTCTTTTGGTATGCTTGATTGTTAATTTACTGCTCACTAAGACTTTGTCTGACTCAAGGTTTTATGTCTCCTCTTATTACCTTGGGCTGTTCATCCATGTTGGGATGGGCAGACTAGGTAAGCAGGTGACAGGTGCTGTGCTTGGAGTTTCTACGTTGAAGATGACGAAGACGAGCAGGAGGCTATGCATATTATTTTCTTATATGTACTGGGTATCCGCTGCTGTATTTGATGAGTGCTTGTAGTGAGGTCTTGATGTATGGATTTGTTGAGATGATTGTATAAAACTTCTGTGATGCTTATATGATGATTTCCTGTTATGAGACTTCACTATATATTTCTCTATTGTATTTTATCCATGCGCTGTGAGTTACGATAGAGATTCTTCGATTTTATTTTACCCTGACTATCATCCATGGCTGCCTGGCACACCTTTCAGCGCACTATTCTCTTGTTTTGGTGCGGGAGTCATGGGCGGTCGTCACAATATTTTTGAGACAATGCTATCTTGAGAAGTTCCTGCATCTCCAGCAAGTTGTTCCATGTGCTTTATTTTTGTGGCATTATCGTCTTGTTGAGCCGAGGTTGATTGTTGCCCTGGTACAACCCCCTCCAAATTGAAAGTTAGAGTTATGCTTTCTTCCAGAGTTGTAGTGTGAACAACCTCCTCATCCATTGTGCTAAGTGTTTTGGATTTTATTTTTCTACGCCAAGTTAAACAATCCATAATTAGTCTATAAGATATCCATAAGGTCGGAGGTTCAAGCCCTCCTTCTCCTCAAAGCTATTTGGTTAGCAAGTAAAATTATTTGCTCAATAAAAGAAGACCATTAGAAGAGATTTTTCCTTCGAAACCCCCTTTCGATTGGGTTGATTTGGACAAATTACTTTTGGAGGATAATTTATAAATATACAAATGGTGATTAATTGATTTACTCCTCAAGGTGAAGATTAAGGAGAAAGCATCTCATTTGAAACCTTATTTCGAATGGGTCAAAAGGGGTTATGTATATCAGGTATTCATCCCCTTTCAATCATATCGAAAGGTCCATTTTTCCTTTAAAGAGAAGAATTTGATTTCGACACAATTGATTTATCTCCTTTTGAAGGAACTCCTTCAAAAAGACTATAGGTATTGTAGAGTGTGTATATTCAAAGGAATTAATTTCATATAGCGTTGCTTTACATTTACACATCTAGTCTTCCTTGAAACGCCCCTTTCGATCAAGTCGAAAGGGATCTATCTCTCACAAAGTGGATTTTGATGTATAATATGCAAAGTTTTATTAAATATATGCAATGGGAAATCATCGTAGATAATATAAGTTCTGTGAACTTATTAAGATCAAAACATCATCATCGCCTTTGTTTTTCATTATACATCATTTAAACATGATGATAATGTGATTCAAATATGTATTATCTAAGGTGGACCCATAGCATTGCATAAGACAAAATATAATTAAGAAGATAAGATATCATTATGTGCAAATGATCATTAAACGAGCAAATGATCGAAATGATCTCCCTCATAATCAAAATCTTTATTGAATCCATGCACTTCCTCTTTTAACATTAATCCAAATTGAATTACAAGAAATAGAGCTTTTCCCCCACATCAATTTAAGGTTACAAAGACTTGATTTAGCTAAGAAAATGGAAGAATGAGTTTGGATTTTCAAATGCAATCCCTAAAATCAGACCTCTTGGGTCATATTTATTGATGCAGATCGGCCTCCTTCCACCTTCATCCTTTCAACGAGGTCGAAAGGTCATCATCCAGCCTTCTGTACTCATCCCTTCGAAGAGGTCGAAAGGTCTTTCTTTAATCTTACGTACGTATCCTTTCGACATAGTTGAAAGTTCTTCCCTCGCTTTACGCGTATATCATTTCGGCATAGTCGAAAGGCCCTCTTTCAGTTTTCAGCACGTTCGCTTTCAATACTATCGAAAGGCTATCCTTTCGAGCTTTCTCCTCCACTCTTGTGCTTCCTATCTTCTCATTCCCGACCTTATGACTCAGTCGAAAGGATTTCCTTGACAACCTTTTGCAAACCTTTCACTTCCGTTATGGTCTGAGTGCCTCTTTTTCTTTATTTTCTACTAAACTACTTTCGACTTTGTCGAAAGGGTGGTAGATGTGCTTTTCGCTTTGGGTTGTTGTACTTTAGCCTTCATGTAGGATTTTCACCATGCTTTCGAAAGGTTCCAATTGTTTCGAAAGGATTGTCCTTGGTTTTAAAAGGTGTGACGGAATCAACTCTTCAAGTGGTAAATTGACAATGACAAAACCTTCTATTCTGAAGGGTTTGGTTCATTGTGCAAGCCTTTTGCTCGACACCTTCGAAAGGGTTTTGAACCCATTGCTGCTTCTCTTATATGTGCAAATCCATCTGCACCGAAAGGTTTTAATGAGGCGGAAAGGTATCCTTGCCTTCTTCTCCCATCTTTTCGAAAGCTATTGTTTATCATTTGGGATGACACCTGGCGCTTGTGACTCCTTCGAAATCTCAATGCCTTTGAAACACCCTTCCTTGAACTTTGAAGAAATCCATATTTTCAATTTTTGTAGAGCCTAGCACTTTTATTACCTTTCTTTCATTCCTTTGTCTTTGAGTGGATTTTATGGTTAACAATATATATATATATATATATCCCTTCTCGTTCTTTTTTTTCAAAATATTTGTCTTTATGTATTTAAAATTATATTTTGATTTAACTTTCTTTTTTTATAACTCCACTCTGAAGAGTAGTGCCCCACCCCAGCTTGTCCGGCAAGAGCCAGGAATAAGAGGTTAGCCTACCCAATAGGAAGCATTCATTTCCCAACCATGTTTGTTGGATTATCGAGAAACACAACTTTGATTTAACTTAAATTGATTAAGACCTCGTTTCATACTACATACATTAATAATTTTTCAATTCCTTTTTAATTTAATACTTACCCATCTTAGTTTAATTCCGCATTAGTGTAAAGTAATACAAATAAATTTCCAACCATTTCAATTGTATAAAAAATATATTTATACTTTGAAATATCTTTTATTTATGAAAACATTTTTTTAGATTTTTAATATTTAATCTGAAACGAAATTTATAAACTAATTCAATTTTTATTATAATAAAATCCCTCATTAAACAGACAGTAAATGAATAATAATACGATTTCAAATAACTAATTACCAAACTCGAATTCAACCATTTCTATTTTAATTAAATTAGTTTAATTCTATAGCTTTAAAACATTGCTCGACCTGTAATTTTTGATAAATTAAATATTTAAATTAAATAATTTTTGGGGTTTGTTGCTACGAATTTTTTTAGATTTAATAATAAGAAACAACTAGAGTAAAATGTAATAGTATTCATTTAAGGTAATTGCTAACTATTTTAACGTAACTCCAATTAATTAAAATGGTTAAAAAGTTATAATTGGTTATAGATTGTAAATTAATTGTAATAATGTGTGTATTAGTTGATAATTAGATTAAAGGAGTAATTGATAATTTAAATGTATATAAATTAACGAAATGGTATGTAATTAATTGTAATTGATAAAAGTAGTGTTATGGTAGTAGTTATGACTTTTGTGTGTACACAACAAACTTACAAATGTTATTAATTAAGAAAAGACAACGAGTGTCATTTGTTATCAATTTATTTAATCTATTAAATTAAATTTGAAATCAATTGCAACTAAATGTTACTTTAATATGAGTTAAGATGATAATTGCAAATTGTGTATGTAATAAAATGTATTGAAATGTTAATTATATTCACAAGGCAAGATTTAATAAAAAGAATGAAACCGAGATAAATTAATTTGTTGGGATTTTAAATTATAATTAATATGAAAATCAACAAAGATTCAAAATAATTGAAATATTGTAACTAATATGGTAAAAGATGAAAAAAGTGGAATATTAATGCAATATGATGTAAAGCAATATTAACTAGGTCCATAAAGTAATGGTTGATTGAATAAAAAGATTGAAATCAAATTAAATCAATTTATTGGAATTAAATTATAATCAATTGGAATTAATTACAGTTGAAATTGAACACTGTAATTAGTGCAATATTTAACACTGAATTGACACATAATTTTTTTTAAAATTATTGTAAATGTCCAAGTAATAAAAAATGATGAAAATTGTTGGTCATTAAATTGGAAATTAAAAAAGCGATTTAATTAATTTAATAATAATTTATTTAATTAACGTGAAAATAGCCATTTTGGCAACTGGCTCGAATTTCGACAAATCTAGCTTCATCGGGTCCGTAATTGTGAATTATTGTAAGATTTCAAGTTTCGTAGTATTCGGCTTGTCATTTGATTGTACGAACTCGAAATACATAGAAATCAATTTAATTGAATTTAATTTGAAATATGCTGATTCTAAGCCAACTTCTTCATACGATGGAATTAGGACTTGAAACCTGTTCCATTGAGTTTAAAAATATCGAAAACACCTATTTTGATATATGGGATTGTAACGACCCGGAAATTTCGATCCCGAAAATTTCCAAATAGTTAGTGAAAAAAAGAAAGAGAAAGAAGAAGAAACAAGAACAAGACACAGAAACCTCACATTCGCAGCAGATCAAAATATAATATCACATAATAATAACATTATACAAAGATAAAATTGTATCTATCAATTTCCATCGATATATCAGAGTTACAACAATCTTATACAATATTGGACAGATGCAATTTAACATGTCTCAAACATATACCATATCATAGAGTAAACTCTCCATACGACCCTGCCATCCAGCTCGCCTCCTGAGCTCCAGAACGTCCTTACCCGAAAATCTGTAATACTCGGTCTGACCCGAGCATTACATCAAAGTAACACCCGGGTCAGGCTGGAAACCAGCGTGAGTAACCCATAAAAATTAGAAATACTAAGTCCAAACCACAAAAGAAAACCCGGGTAACTCGTACTTCACTACGAGTTTATTACTTGTTATGCTCAAAACATATTTCACAAATCAAATTCTAAGTATTCTTACTTAGTTCAAAGGTCCATATTATTCCATTTCAGTAAATTCATCCGACATATCAAATTCAAATAGAATTATGTAGATTACAAATCGAAGTGGTTTCGGATATTACTAATACCCGACCCCTGTCTCTTCAAATCCAATGTCATCTAAACCCAAGTTATCCAATCTAATACAATTTACCTTTAGTTACCAGATAACACTTTTTACACAGCAGTTCATAATTGATAGATAGTCACCTTATTACGGCCAATTCAAAACATATCATATCACAAAATCAGTGATATCAACCACTCTAAGGCACTTATCATCATTCAATCATTCAGAAGCAAGATGGATCACTTTCATTAATTACATCAATTAATGATCCTCTAATTATTAATTAATTATTCTCAAATTTCATTAAATAATTAACCTTTAACTTAATTACATTCATTAATCAACTTTGATAAATCATAAT
The DNA here is from genome assembly GCA_030765085.1 of Allium cepa. Taxonomy (NCBI): domain Eukaryota; kingdom Viridiplantae; phylum Streptophyta; class Magnoliopsida; order Asparagales; family Amaryllidaceae; genus Allium; species Allium cepa. The sequence continues at coordinate 452,904,283 of CM060931.1, forward strand.
CAGTAATTAACTTTCCCTGATTACTTAATTAAACCAACACCCTGATTAATTAATCCTTCAATTACACTGAGTAATCATCACTTAATTTCTTCCATCAAGTGATTACCCTTTTGATACTTTTATCAAGTAGCTTCCCTTTTAATTAATTACATCCGGTAATTATTCATTAATTACTTCACTAAGAAATTACAACTCATTACTTACCTTACGTAATTATACTTAACACAACATCAAATGATTACCTAAAAATTATCCTCATTAACTTGATTAATTACACTGAGTAATTAATGCCTTTAATTACTTCGTTAAGTAATTATGCACCATTTACTTCTCCAAAGTAATAACCCTTTAAATACTTATCCAATAATTATTTTAAAGATAATTATACTTAATAATTACATTCAGTAATTATACTTTAATCCATTTCACAGAAGATTATCCTTAATTTATTTATCTCATATATAAATTAGTTAACCTCTTTAAATTAGTTATTAAATCCAAAATTACTCCACCTAATTGGTACTTAACTATTATTAGTAGTTAAGTTTGATTAAACAATTGTACTTATTCTAAGTTAAAATGAATAACAAAACCTTTATTTAACCCAATTTTTAATAACCATTTGTGTTTAAAAGAAATAGTTTTAGGAAATTTAGTTTAACTTGAATTTGATTAAACTCAAACCTTACTAATTTCCTTTACCTGTACTTCCTTTAATAATTTATTCTAAAAAAACACATATACATCTTTCTGAAACCTACTTAATATCTTAGCTTAAAACAAACGACAGGATCCACCTCCTCTTGTTTATTGCAACGCTTATATGAGGCTTTAGATACAAACAAAAGTTATAATTTAGTTTTGTTTTATAAGAATTTCCTTTGTTAATACAGACCGAAATATACAAGCCCAGAACTAACCCAAACCGATATAAAGAGGAAAAAAAACGATGAATGAAACTCAGTTGGGTCGAAGCCCAAAGTCTATCTTAATCCCAAAACTAACTTCATCTTCTCTCATCAACATATGCAGCTATCAGTTACCAAAACCAGAGACACAACCCGGATCGATCAAACCAAAATAAATTAACGGTGAAATCAAACGATTCGAGTGTTGCCTCGAGTACAACTCGAGATCGTCGCTGATTTCAGCATTTCCAAACCCGAAGCAAAAACCTTAGCCTGGATTATTCGTGCATAGTGACACATGTACACGTGTACATCCTCGCCACTGATCGCCTCGCAATCGAACCAACACCACCCAGTTCCTCAACAACTCATGAACCAACTGCCACCTTACCGAAGGCCACAATACCCCTCTGGTCGAAAATCAATCCTTGTTCGACCCAATCCGAACCCAGAATTCACATTACCTCCATTAGGCGACGCGCCGCATCGATGACCATCCATAATTTTGCAAGTCACCTACTTAAATCGAAAGCTTTCCCAAGCTGCTACCTCCATATCAAAATTCATGAACTCCCGTAGCCCCAATCACCTCCCAGATAATCGCGTTCACCAACATTCCAAAACTTCCCCGAAACCCTACCGACACTTCACTGTGCCGCCATGGCAAAAGATAACTTCTTCAACCAATTTTGCCGAGACTTCCAAAACCCAAGCTTGCTTCAGCTCCGATCCCGAAGCCTCTAACCATTCCGATCATCAGAGATCAACCCAAATCCCCAAACACATTCAGATCTAAATTCCCCTTGATTTAAAGACTTTAAAATCAAGATTAAAATCTTATAGATCCTAGTTTTCAAAAACGAAAAAGATTATAAACATGAAACTAGAATTCATTTAAATCGAAATTTTTATATAATTTGACTTTCACTGTTCTTCTTCTTTTATTTATCACTCCCATCCGATTCTTACCTGAGAATATTTTTAAATCAATTATCTTGTTATTATAGACAAGTTTTTTTTATACATCAAGTTTTAACATAAATCAGGGAAAGTTGTGTTCCAGATTTTAAATTGGATCAAACCTTGAAACTTGTATAAACAGAACAGAGAGTTTATACAAATATTTTTTTTCAAACATGCACACGTATAAACATATCTATCTTATATGTAATTCATAAAGATAAACTTGCAAATACATATCATACTCTGCTACAAATAATTACTGCATGTCACAGGATTTTTGAATAGATCTAAAATTACTTCAAATTCAGGTTATAAACTCGAAATCATTTAATTGACGAAATCGAATTTTGAAAAAAAATTAAGTTTCTTCCTGAAAGGTTCAATTTCCAGGAATATACATACTTTTTTCTCTTAAACTATATTTTAAAAACTTTGCCTAAGATAGCATGAACATACTTTGTACAAAGATCCAGGCCTAGAAATCATTCAGTTTGATGATTTAAATTTCGAATCAAGACTACAACTGCAATACTTGGAACAGAGGCGTGTTTTGCCTGTTAACAACCATAAACACAGATTTAAACACATAAGAATTTACTCCCCTAAAAGAAAGATCAGAGAGCATGCTTTCCCCTTTTTTTTCTTTCTGGAACCATTTTAATATGCATCTTTGAATTTTACGTTTTGTTGATTGATTGCAGTTTGATTCCTAATTCTTACAAATGCTTAAAGTTGTTGAATTGCTAGTTGTATCCATAGAATCCTTGCAGACATGTTGATGAGCTTGCTGTATATGTTGAACAGACCTTACTCTTCTTTTTCTTCTTGTTTTTTTTAGCTTTAAAATTTTGAAGAAAAATCTGGTTTTCATCATCATTTTCTTTAGAGAAGAAGAGAATGACTGGTTTTTGAAAAATGAATATTTATTCAGCCTTGTTCCCTAATACATTAATTGTATAAATTTCCCAAATTAAAGATATAAATGCCACTTGTCCCACATGAAATCCTTTAGCTTACAAATGCACAATGCATACTTTTAAATGTTTACACTTGTTAATTATTCAAAAATTTATGTAAATATGTAAACAAAATTCCTATATTATATTCACCTTATGTTTATAAGGTTACACATGTTTAAATGTATACTAAAATCCTTTACATTTGTAAATATGCATGAATTAATGATTTTAATATGTCCTCTTTATGTTTTAACCCAAAATTTTATTAATATATATGTACTAAAGCTTTTTATCAAACCTTGTTTTTAAACCTATATATTGTATATTACAATTAGAATAAATCATTTTTTTATGAATTTTGAAAAGATAGATTTTGCCCAATTTAATTATTATAAAAGAAGATTATTAAATTACTATTGTCAAAATTCAATAATTATGATAAGAGATTATCAAATACATATTTATCCTGATATTTATAATATAGTATTTATTATAGTTTAATTCATTTATATAATATCCAAATATTCTTATTTATCAGATTTCATTTGTTTTAATCAAATGAAATCTGTATCTTAATAGTTTAAAATCAGTTAATTACCAAATTTACAGATGTTCAAAATCCGGGTTATCACATTCCTCCCCCCTTAGAATCTTTTCGTCCTCGAAAAGGAACGAAGGCAGAATTTATTAAATATTTAAAAACCAGTTAAAATATTCTTTGATCATTTTTCAAACACCTTTAAAATCTATATAATGTTGCCAAAATAATTTTTATAAGAATACTTTTATAGCTCGATGTCTCAACAAGTCCATCCCCGTTCTCATAGAAATTCGGTCATACGTTGATCGGGCGTAAGACTGAAATCTATATATACTTAGCAGACTCATTTTCAACATCCAGTGAAAATACTTGGAAAATAATTTTATTGAAAATATAGAAAACAGTTTTTGAAAATAGAGGATATATATTTGGTGAGAATGCTCTAGAAATCATCACCCCCATCCATGGTCACAGTTATATTCCAGGGTTACGTTGCCGTCACAGCAAAAGTCAATGTAACTGCAGGCTCTCAGCGGCCTCTCGATTACGCCATGGATCCCACACAGTAGATCGCAATTACATCCAGGGTTACGTTGCCGTCACAGCAAAAGTCCATGTAACTGCAGGCTCTCAGTGGCCTCTGATTTTCGTTGTCAAAATGAAACCTCTCCACTCCTACATAGGTCGCAGTCTGCCGATATAAAATCAAACGCAGACTGTTGGCTCTCAGCGGCACACACGATGTTATACCATAGGTCGCAGTCTACCGATATAAAATCAAACGCAGACTGTTGGCTCTCAGCGGCACACACGACTTACGCTATGGTATATTCTACTCATAATCCCCTGGAACTAGTTTTGTCCGGACTCCTCACAGGATCAACTTTAGGAACCCCTTGGGGCTCAAGGCAGCACGACCCGGTGGTACTCCTGAGAAGTTCATTTCAAGGGAGCGTCTTTTTCCCCAGAGCTATCATCAAAACACTTTATACTATACACATATAGTATCTTCAAATCATACACCTAGTATGATCTCATACAAAGCTCCTTTACACAAAATCGATTATCCCAAAATCGATAATTCTCAAACTAGGCTTTCCAAATTCAATATTGATTTTACCCAAAAATCAAAAGCCTTTCCAAATCCATAGGTTCCCAAAACCTTTTTCCAAAATACTCATATGATCCTATATATATATATTCAGATATATAAAATCTTTCGAAACATTGGATCATTTCAAACTTGTATAAAACTCCCTTTTATACTTCAAACATTTCCAAAACCCTTTTTCTTCTGGCAAAAGATTCAATAAGGGGAGTTTTATCTTATATTACTAGGATATATAACTTTATTTATCCAAAATCAAATATTCAAATTTGATTAATCCTTTCAATATCATTTTCATTCAAATCCGTACGATGTACACATATCATCCGTACGTTATACCAATCTGATCGCTCACTCGATCACACAATTTCACTTCCGAACTAGTATCGTCCACCCGACTTCCTAGTGCAGACACAGATCTGGTTTCTTGATCAGAAACCGTCATTCTCCTTGCATAGCCTAACTATGATAGAGAATATCCAGAACCAATCAACAACCCATATCCAGGTTCGCCGTCGAAAATCGAGAGAAAATTCATACTCGGATCGATATGACTATCTCGAAATTCTGTGCTCGAATCTGGATCAAATCACTATGCGAATAGAATAACATACGTTCATCCTACGTATTTATCTTTATTGGTTATTGGCCAAATCAAATCCATTTCTATTCACATTCGCTTTGATTTCCATTCACTAACTCACAATTGCTCCAATCCATTTGGATTATCACCTATATTCTTATCTCGATTGGGTAATTAACCAATAACAGTTTGAATTCCGACCAGTTTAAATTTAGAAAATAGCTTGAAAAGTTAAAAATAGATAAGTAGTTGGAAAATAATTACTAGTTTGTAAAATAGGTGTAAAATAATTAGAAAATAGTTATGTAACTATAGAAATTTTAGATAATTGCAAAATAATAGTAAGATAGTAATTAGTTTTGTAAAATAGTTGAAATATAGTAATTAGTTTATAAAACAATTGGAAAATTGTTAAACAGTTTCAAGAATAATTGTAAACAAATATAGGATAGTTTGGCTTTTAAAAGAAAAGTTGTATATATATAATAAATATCTTGGAAAAATAGGTTTACATTAAAACAATTTATATTAAAAATAGTCCAGAGTCAAAACTGCTCACTTCCCAATCCCCATTCTCATCAATTCAATTTAAGCTTCCACTTTCATTTAAGTTGACTTAACTCTCATTTAAATAACTTCAATTTCCATTGAAATTGATTCAACCCCAATTCAAATTGAATTAACCTCAATTTCTTTCCAAATTTAACTTTATTCAACCTTGATCTCAAATCCTACTAATTCAAATAAATTTCAATTGAACTAGTTCCAATTCCAATTTATTTCAATTCCAGTTTGATTTAATCCAAATTTCAAACTCCATTTCCAAATCAAGTTGAATTATTCTTGATTTCTTCCCAAATTCAAATTCCATTTGAATTTAAAATTATTAAACTTTAATTACAATTCCAAATTATTGAAATAAATTTGGACTAATTTCAAATTGAATCCACTTTAATTTCAAATCATTTCCAATTAATCCAATTCTAATTTTCCATTTGAATTTTATACTTATACATCTTCAATCACAATTTCAATTAATTCAAATCAAATTCAATTTGAACTAATTTCAATTCAAATTCCAAATTTAAACCATCTCGAATTATATAAATTCGAGTTAATACTTCAAATATTAATTCAATTACTTTAAATCAATTTACCTTTAAAGTTTTAAACAATTCAATTCACTGTTCTGACCTAACATATTATACCACAAATCAAATTAGCCTTTATTAAAAAAAACATCCATCCATTTCCAATTTCGAATTTCAAACCCATTTTGAGATCACTCAAACTTCTTAATTCAAATCAACCATTTAACTTTCCAAGTTAAATCTTAATTTCATCTTGAAATTTCCAAATCAGGTTGATCATTCCAACTTATTTAACTTTTTCCCAAATTAAACTCAATTCACTTAATCCAGTCAACCTTACCCAATTTGAACTTCCATTTCAAATTTTAAACTTCACATAAATAATCTTCCCACTTATTAAGTTCAAAAAAACTCATCACTTTTGGATATCACATCTTATTCCAAATTTAAAACTCAATATTTCGAGTTTATTTCAAACCAACTTTGCTGTTTAAGTATATCCACACATATACATATTTACTTCTTGGCTTACCAAGCCAAGTTTTAAAATGTAAACCACCTTTGGTTTCAATTCAAAACAAATTCTCTTTAAAATTTTCAAACAACTCTTGTTTGAAATAGGACCATTTCATTTAAATACATTAAATAATATTATTTATTTATTTTTTTAAATTAATTACGTCATTAATTAATTCCAATTAACCACATTCCGTAATTAACTTATTTCTTAATTACCTTCATTAAGAAATTGTCCTCTAAATTACTTACCTCTAGTTACTTCATTAAGTAACTTCCTCTTAATTTATCATTTTCAATTATTATTCATCAATTAACCTCATTAAATAAAGTTTAATTAATTACATAAATTAATTGATTATCCTTATCTTGAAACCTTTCCCGAATTCAAGATTTAATTTCAATTTGGTTGTAATTCTATTGCCACTTAATTCTTACTATTACTTTTAATTTAATTAATACTACAACCAATTTCCTTAATATAATAGATAATATATTTCTTATATAAGATTCATTTACCTTTGAAATTATTTAAAAACCTTTATATAAGAAAATAACAAGTACGCTCTCTCATATATATATATACACACACACACACACACACACACTCAACTCATTCTAGGGTACCAGTTACCCTATCCTTAATGAGTAATCCCAACAGAGCCAAGGTTCTCGCTTAACCTCGCTCTGATACCAAATGTAACGACTCGAAAATTTCGATCCCGAAAATTTCCAGATAGTTAGTGAAAAGAAGAAAGAGAAAGAAGAAGAAACAAGACACAGAAACCTCACATTCGCAGCAGATCAAAATATAATATCACATAATAATAACAGTTATACAAAGAGAAAACTGTATCTATCAATTTCCATCGATATATCAGAGTTACAACAATCTTATACAATATTGGACAAATACAATTTAACATGTCTCAAACATATACCATATCATAGAGTAAACTCTCCATACGACCCTGCCATCCAGCTCGCCTCCTGAGCTCCAGAATGTCCTTACCTGAAAATCTGTAATACTCGGTCTGACTCGAGCATTACATCAAAGTAACACCCAGGTCAGGATGGAAACCAGCGTGAGTAACCCATAAAAATTAGAAATACTAAGTCCAAACCATAAAAGAAAACCCGGGTAACTCGTACTTCACTACGAGTTTATTACTTGTTATGCTCAAAACATATTTCACAAATCAAATTATAAGTATTCTTACTTAGTTCAAAGGTCCATATTATTCCATTTCAGTAAATTCATCCTACATATCAAATTCAAATAGAATTATGTAGATTACAAATCAAAGTGGTTTCAGATATTACTAATACCCGACCCCTGTCTCTTCGAAACCAATGTCATCTAAACCCAAGTTATCCAATCTAATACAATTTAACTTTAGTTACCAGATAACACTTTTTACACAGCAGTTCATAATTGATAGATAGTCACCTCATTACTGTCCATCCAAAACATATCGTATCACAAAATCAGAGATATCAACCACTTTAAGGCACTTATCATCATTCAATCATTCAGAAGCAAGATGGATCACTTTCATTAATTACATCAATTAATGATCCTCTAATTATTAATTAATTATTCTCAAATTTCATTAAATAATTAACCTTTAACTTAATTACATTCATTAATCAACTTTGATAAATCATAATCAGTAATTAACTTTCCCTGATTACTTAATTAAACCAACACCCTGATTAATTAATCCTTCAATTACACTGAGTAATCATCACTTAATTTCTTCCATCAAGTGATTACCCTTTTGATACTTTTATCAAGTAGCTTCCCTTTTAATTAATTACATCTGGTAATTATTCATTAATTACTTCACTAAGAAATTACAACTCATTACTTACCTTAAGTAATTATACTTAATACAACATCAAATGATTACCTAAAAATTATCCTCATTAACTTGATTAATTACACCGAGTAATTAATGCCTTTAATTACTTCGTTAAGTAATTATGCACCATGTACTTCTCCAAAGTAATAACCCTTTAAATACTTATCCAATAATTATTTTAAAGATAATTATACTTAATAATTACTTTCAGTAATTATACTTTAATCCATTTCACATAAGATTATCCTTCATTTATTTATCTCATATATAAATTAGTTAACCTCTTTAAATTAGTTATTAAATCCAAAATTACTCCACCTAATTGGTACTTAACTATTATTAGTAGTTAAGTTTGATTAAACAATTGTACTTATTCTAAGTTAAAATGAATAACAAAACCTTTATTTAACCCAATTTTTAACAACCATTTGTGTTTAAAAGAAATAGTTTTAGGAAATTTAGTTTAACTTGAATTTGATTAAACTCAAACCTTACTAATTTCCTTTACCTGTACTTCCATTAATAATTTATTCTAAAAAAACACATATACATCTTTCTGAAACCAACTTAATATCTTAGCTTAAAACAAACGACAGGATCCACCTCCTATTGTTTATTGCAACGCTTATATGAGGCTTTAGAGACAAACAAAAGTTATAATTTAGTTTTGTTTTATATGAATTTACTTTATTAATACAGACCGAAATATACAAGCCCAGAACTAACCCAAACCGATATAAAGAGGAAAAAAAAACGATGAATGAAACTCAGTTGGGCCGAAGCCCAAAGTCTATCTTAATCCCAAAACTAACTTCATCTTCTCTCATCAACATACGCAGCTATCAGTTACCAAAACCAGAGACACAACCCGGATCGATCAAACCAAAAGAAATTAACGATGAAATCAAACGATTCGAGAGTTGCCTCGAGTACAACTCGAGATCGTCGCTGATTTCAGCATTTCCAAACCCGAAGCAAAAACCTTAGCCTGGATTATTCGTGCACAGTGACACATGTACACGTGTACATCCTCGCCACCGATCGCCTCGCAATCGAACCAACACCACCCAGTTCCTCAACAACTCATGAACCAACTGCCACCTTACCGAAGGCCATAATACTCCTCTGGTCGAAAATCAATCCATGTTCGACCCAATCCGAACCCAGAATTCACATTACCTCCATTAGGCGACGCGCCGCATCGACGCCCATCCATAATTTTGCAAGTCACCTACTTAAATCGAAAGCTCTCCCAAGCTGCTACCTCCATATCAAAATTCATGAACTCCCGTAGCCCCAATCACCTCCCAGATAATCGCGTTCACCAACATTCCAAAACTTCCCCGAAACCCTACCGACACTTCACTGCGCCGCCATGGCAAAAGATAACTTCTTCAACCAATTTTGCCGAGACTTCCAAAACCCAAGCTTGCTTCAGCATCGATCCCGAAGCCTCTAACCATTCCGATCATCAGAGATCAACCCAAATCCCCAAAAACGTTCAAATCTAAATTCCCCTTGATTTAAAGACTTTAAAATCAAGATTAAAATCTTATAGATCCTAGTTTTCAAAAATGAAAAAGATTATAAACATGAAATTAGAATTCATTTAAATCAAAATTTTTATATAATTTGACTTTCACTGTTCTTCTTCTTTTATTTATCGCTCCCATCGGATTCTTACCTGAGAATATTTTTAAATCAATTATCTTATTATTATAGACAAGTTTTGTTTATACATCAAGTTTTAACATAAATCAGGGAAAGTTGTGTTCTAAATTTTAAATTGGATCAAACCTTGAAACTTGTATAAACAGAACAGAGAGTTTATACAAATATTTTTTTCAAACATGCACACGTATAAACATATCTATCTTATATGTAATTCATGAAGATAAACTTGCAAATACATATCATACTCTGCTACAAATAATTACTGCATGTCACAGGATTTTTGAATAGATCTAAAATTACTTCAAATTCAGGTTATAAACTTGAAATCGTTTAATTGACGAAATCGAATTTTGAAAAAAAATTAAGTTTCTTCCTGAAAGGTTCAATTTTCAGGAATATACATACTTGTTTCTCTTAAACAATATTTTAAGAACTTTTCCTAAGATAGCATGAACATACTTTGTACAAAGATCCAGGCCTAGAAATCATTCAGTTTGATGATTTAAATTTCGAATCAAGACTACAACTGCAATACTTGGAACAGAGGCGTGTTTTGCCTGTTAACAACCATAAACACAGATTTAAACACATAAGAATTTACTCACCTGAAAGAAAGATCAGAGAGCATGCTTTCCCATTTTTTCTTTCTTTCTGGAACCATTTTAATATGCATCTTTGAATTTTACGTTTTGTTGATTGATTGCAGTTTGATTCCTAATTCTTACAAATGCTTAAAGTTGTTGAATTGCTAGTTGTATCCATAGAATCCTTGCAGACATGTTGATGAGCTTGCTGTAGATGTTGAACAAATCTTACTCTTCTTCTTCTTGTTGTTTTTTTAGCTTTACAATTTTGAAGAAAAATCTGGTTTTCATCATCATTTTCTTTAGAGAAGAAGAGAATGACTGGTTTTTGAAAAATGAATATTTATTCAGCCTTGTTCCCTAATACATTAATTGTATAAATTTCCCAAATTAAAGATATAAATGCCACTTGTCCCACATGAAATCCTTTAGCTTACAAATGCACAATGCATACTTTTAAATGTTTACACTTGTTAATTATTCAAAAATTTATGTAAATATGTAAACAAAATTCCTATATTATATTCCCCTTATGTTTATAAGGTTACACATGTTTAAATGTATACTAAAATCCTTTAGATTTGTAAATATGCATGAATTAATGATTTTAATATGTCCTCTTTATGTTTTAACCCAAAATTTTATTAATATATATATATGTACTAAAGCTTTTTATCAAACCTTGTTTTTAAACCTATATATTGTATATTACAATTAGAATAAATCATTTTTTTATGAATTTTGAAAAGAAAGATTTTGCCCAATTTAATTATTATAAAAGAAGATTATTAAATTACTATTGTCAAAATTCAATAATTATGGTAAGAGATTATCAAATACATATTTATCCTGATATTTATAATATAGTATTTATTATAGTTTAATTCATTTGTATAATATCCAAATTTTCTTATTTATCAGATTTCATTTGTTTTAATCAAATGAAATATGTATCTTAATAGTTTAAAATCAGTTAATTACCAAATTTACAGATGTTCAAAATTCGGGTTATCACAGGGATGACCCATTTTCATTCGGGAAGCGAAATGGGATTTTTGGGTTATTATTGTCAATTCGAACCAATTCGACATGTTATTCATTTTTATCGTACTTTATTGATATAAATAGTCCTGTTATTCTGTACACATCAACTTCTTTCTATCTCCTTCTATTCGATGGTAGAAACAAATTCAATCTTAAAACCCTAAATTCAATTTTCAAATCGATTTCAAAATTTAAATCCTCCAAACCCTATCATATTATATACCGATTCGAAGCTCTCGACGAGCGCAACTCAAATCTGTTGTTTTTTTTGGAACTAATTCTAAGTTTGGCCAAAAATTGAGGTTGAACGTCAACTGTCCATGTTAGGGTTTTGATTATTCAACGGTGGATCTTCGTCCCGACGACGATCGGGAGACGCGGGGTGGTAAAGCTCTTCGAGCAGGTCTCGGGGATGTAGCCGCTCATCTTATAAGTGCTCGACCTCACCATAATTGGCCTAGGAATACGTGCGGTGGCAGGCAAACCAGAGGCCACCGAAGGTGGCGGCGCGTCCCAGGCAAGGGCCGCTCGAGGCATGGGGAAGGTTGGTGGCTTCTAATTAGGTGGACAGTGAGCATACAGTCGACGATTGGTTCATGAAGATGGCGGCCAGTTTGGGTCACATATGAGAAGTTTGGGCAGTACGGTTTCAAACGTGGTTGCTGACGTGCAAGTATTTGCTTTTATTATTTTATTTATTTTTTAAATTTAAATCGTATGATGTTCTAATGCTTATATCTTTTACATATGAACTCGGATTGATGCACGGTTTTCTTCATTGTGATCGTATCGAAATCCCAGACATTATGAAGCTAGTTTGGACAAATTCTAAGACTGTTGAATTTTGGGCCTTTATTTGGATCTCAAATCGATTTGAAATCAAAAGTGAGTGTACTAACCCACTCACAATTGCTAAATTACCTTATGTAAATTAAATTAAATTAAATTTATAATGTGAATAGAAATTGATTGGTTGATGTTTGATATATTTAAATTGTCATTCTAGTTGAATATGACCTTTATTGCATTTAATCATCGTTTAATTTAATATTGAATTTGATTGCCAATTTAATACCTGTTGTTGATAATTAGTTTTCTATTAATGTTTATTGATTGATTTGGATGATGATTGTGATGGATGTTTGGTTGTTGATATTGGATGACTGGATGTTATATTTTATATTGTTATAACACTACAAGCTCCCTATCGGTTGAAATGATACATACCCGAACGATCATATAGAATAGGGGAAAATTGTAATGGCTTGAAATGATAGACCCAAGCAATTTTCATTGAAATAAGTAAGGGATTACGGGTTGAAATAATATATAGCCGTAAAAATTTAAATTATTTGCGGTGAAATAATAAATATCCGTATCACTTGACCATAGGGTAGAAAATTATATATAGACACCGGATTGGTATTTCTTTAAACTTTGAATCCAGTTAAACAATATTTTGAAGAGAATTTGATTAATATAAATTAAATTTTTCTAAGCAATTATTTAAAGGTTTTTAATTGAAATTTTTAAAGTTAAATTTGAAGTATAAACGACATTCATTGAAATTGAGTTATTGAAATGTTGGAAACTGCAACTTTGAAAATCTATTAAAATAGGAATAGTTAAATTTGATATTTCAAGATTTGAAATTGGGTTTTGATTTGAAATCTGGACATGGTCCAGATTTGTTGGAATGGAAGATATGGTTAAATATGATGTTAATTTCAAAATTTGTTATCTCAATATAAACTGTAAATGTTATTTTAAATTCTAATTTAAGATTTTCGACTATTAAAATAAATAATCTATTTTGAACTAACTTAATCAATTTAAGCTATTTAATTTAATTTAACCTAATTTAACCTATTTTAAACTAATTAATCTATTTAATCTATCTTAATCTATTTTAGTATATTTAATCTATTTTAAATCATTTAAACTTTATTAAACTATTTTAATTTATTTTAAACTATTTTAATTTATTTTAAACTATTAATCTATTTTAATTCTATTTAGTCCATTTTAAATTCATTTAATCTATTTTAAATCTAATTAATCCATAATAAACCTATTTAATCAATTTTAAACCATTTAAACTATTTTAAATCTATTTAAAGTATTTGAATCTATCTTCAGTTTATTTAATCTATTTTAAACCTATTTTACTCGATTTATATCTATTTTAAACTATGTTAAACTAATTAAACTATTTATAACTATCTAAATTATTTTCTAAATTTCAAATGGTGTAAAGTGGAAATGATTATAATTAAAGCCTTGATTATAAAGCAAATAAGGTGTAATAATGTTATAACATGAGTTGGGATTTGAAATGATATTTGCTGGTGAAATCACATATTTGATTAAATATGATAATTTTGAAACGAGAATCCAAATTGTGAATATAATTATGAAAGTGATACGGTTTGAATTGAATGTGATATTTTGATATCAATTGTGAAACTGTTTTGTAAATTTAAAGGAACCATCCGGTGTGAAATAAGCGTTTGGTTATTAAAAAGACCGGGATTGGATATTGTCATACTCTCTGCAATTACCGAAAACCACTTTAACAACTGTGTACGTGGTGGAGATTCCTGAAATGAAGTAGGATGGTTTAGCGAACGATTATGTGTGAGGTATTTACGTAGCCCTGACTCCTGTGAGTCAGCTTAGATGTGACTAAAACAAAAGCTATACCTGGGCTAAGTGAGGTCATTCCTTTGATCAGACATGCTTATTCGATACCATATTATGAATTTTTGATTGATTTGGTAGCCACCCCTCGATTTTGATTGTGGGAGTGTGTTCCGAGGTGGACAGTAGTAGCTGCTATCCGTTACCACCAACCCAATTTTGCAAAACGGTAGAGTCCTACCCTGACATTGCCTCGAGTGTCGTGTTCACATGCTATATCCTGCCTTCTACAAGTTTGTTTTATACCATACCTATGGAGTGCCCTCTGATAGCCCTATAGTTTACGGAGGAAATACGATACTGTATGGACTATGGGAATATATAAAATTTGTTAAGAAGCATATGGGTAACGCCTCAACGCTATTTTAATACTTTACTTGATTGTCGGCACTATTGTAATAGAGTATTATACTATGTATGTAGATAGTTTAACGGATCCTTAAGAGATGGTAATCCCGAACATCTCTTAAGTTATTGCACTCACACTAGACACTGGATAAAAGATGTCAAAACCCATAAACATCTCTGACACCGTTATACTCATATTTGTTTGCTGTTGATTTAACTTACATAAGATCTTTTAGTTCTGACTCGAATGTTTTGTCTTTTCAATTCGCTCGGGACAGCCTGAGCTTTTCAGTATATCGAAGGCTGCTTTCTGGAGGATGAAGATGATGATTTGTATACTATTATTACGTATTATATTATTTCCGCTGCATCATGTTATTCTGCTGCATTGTTATTTATTTTTGTTGAGTGTAACTCTGATTCTGTATTGTAAAAGTATAATCAAAATATTTGTAAAACAGCTTCATGAACTATTTATTTGATCATTATATTTTATCATTATGCTGTGAGATTCTATGTTTGTTTCTTTCTCTTCTTTTTCTTATTTACCCCATAACAATCTGCCCTTTTGAATGGTTTGAATCTGATGTATGTGGTTTATCGTCGATTTAAATCGTCCATAAAGGCCGGTCGTTACATTTGGTATCAAAGCTTTGGTTTAGCGATAACCTTAGCGTTATGAGGTCTGACTCATTAGTAACAGGATAGTAATACCCTAGAATGAGTCGTTGAGCATAAATATACGAGAGAGCGTATTTGTTAGTGTTATAAAAAAGGTTTTGTATTGTGTTAATATGTTCTGTTGGGTATTTACGGTCGGTACATAGGATGCTATGACATCGATGGAGATTTCCAAACACTTAATAGGGCAGACCGACACAATATTGTTTTGAAATATGGGTAAATGAAATAATTTTGCCTAGTATTATATTTTGTATATAAATGGATAACTTTTATAAATGATATAGTTGGATGTTATATATTGTTTGATAGGAAGTCAAAATTTATGAACATTTGTTGTGAAATGATATTGTAAATAAAATGTGTATTAATTGAAAGTTGAGAACTTAGAACTTAAGTTCTGAAAGTTTGGAAATTTCTTTTAAATTTTGGAATATAATAATAATATTATGTAGAAGTATTTTCTGATATAAATATTTCAACATGATTTGAAAGAAATGTTTTAAAAAGAAATTTTGAAGGAAATAAGCTCTGTACTCCTCTCTCTGTCGATAGAAAATAATTTCGACGATGAGCGTACGCATTATCGACGTTCATTTTCGAGTTTCAAAGTGGGTAAATGATTGTAGTAGTTTCAGTACACCTTGTTTTGATAAAAAAGTTCTTAAAATTTGATTTCTAAATATGATTTGATCTAAAAAAGGTGTGTGTGTGTGTGTATAATTTTTTTTTTGGCATGGCCGACGGTTTTATAGTGGACCGACCACTTTTTATTACAACGTAATAAAGTTGAAGTACAGGAGTAAGGTAGAGGTACCTTAACTACTATGATGTTAAGAAATGAGAAAAACAGCACAGGAGTGTGACAGACAAGTCTCAGCTACTAGAAATAAATAACTAGACTAGTTCCCCTCCGAAGAGGAAGAATCGCCATCGCACTCATCATCCCGGGAAGGCTCCAGAGAACCACTCCCAAGTAGACCAAAAAATGGGCGAAAACGAGTAGCAAGAGAAGGATCATAACAGTCAATGTCAAAGGAGTATATATAAGATCGATCCCAGACAGTATCAGCTAGAAGTACAGAATTAGTCTCAGCAAACGAACCATCCAAGTCAAGAACCAAGGAATCACCAGAAATTCTGTAATAAAGGCATCGTAGGTCCGTAAGATCATCAGATACAAATCTAAAGTAGGAGTTATCCACGGGGTTGAATCTCATACGCGTACTACGGTCAATCCAACTATGTTCAGCCTCTACCCAAACAACGAGAGGCGGAGAGAGCTCCTGCTCAGCAGGGAGAACTGAAGGCACGACAGAAGGAACCGAGGAATCAGGTCGCACAAAGGAAGGTGAAGGTCCAGGGTCAGAATCAACCGCAGAGACTTTGGGAACCCATTTCCTAAGCGGATGCCGAGGTAGAGGGATCCTAGGAGCGGCATCAGATACAGCAGAGTGCGACCAGGCAGAGGCTATATGACCAAAAGAGCGACAGGTGGTACAAATGTCAGGGACCCATCCATAACGAACTCTAACATCCACTACGTGTCCAACAGCTAGCTGAACAGGAATAGTGGTAGGAAGAGGCTTATTGGGAGAAATCTCAATCAGAGCCTTGGCGTATACAAGCTTATCACGCGCAACAGTGTTAGAGTCAAAACATTTCAATTTACCAACATTGCATGCAAGCCAGTTCAAACCAAGCAGCGGTTGCAGTGCAGAAGGAATTTGAGAGAAATAAACCCAAATAGGAATAGAAAAAACTTGTTCTCGGGCACTAGTAACCGTCGGAGACCAGGGGGTTATAATAAAAGGTTGACCATCAAAGAAGGAAGGCTCAGACGCAAGAACACGACTACGTTCCTCAGGGGAGGAGAACAATAGGTAGTACAGGGAATCAACCAATTTTACTCTAAGACTACCTTGAAGTCTCCAGGCCCTACGACAAACAGCAACCACATCATGAAGTCGATGATTAGGGTCCAAAAAGAATCCAACAACATATTCTGACCAAAAATCCTTACCGACTTGCATAACACAGGGGGGAGGGATCATCACTCCATTTTCCTCAACGATGTCGAAGTCAACTGGTTTATAAACACCCGCATTACGGGGCATGGATGTAAATAGCGAAGACCATGTTTTGGAAACCGATGGGCGACATTCTACAGCACCAGAAGAGACCTCATGGATGGTGCTATGAGCGACAACGGGAGATGCGTCTGCCAGCTTATTATCTCCAAGAGTTAAATCAATACGCACAGGGTTAACAATGACATTGTCATATTGCATAACAGATGGAGTTTTAGTCGAAGTAGGCCCAAGACAAACCAACAGCAGGAAGAAGATTCGAAGCGACAACAGAAGCTTTGTAGATATCAAATGGACCAGACCCCACTGATGCATTGAAACAAGCACCTGGCGTGCAACTGCAAGGATCGACTGACATATTCAAACCAGTGCCATCACCAGACTTACTTTCTAATTCACGATCCAAAACCAGAGAAACCAATTTCTGGTGACCCAAAACACAAGCGTGCTTGGCAGCGGAACAAACTTTGGAACCGAACTTGGGGGGGGGGGGGGAAGCGTCGTACCTGATAGAGGAGAAGGCAGAATCACCGTTGAATGATAGGCAGTGTCAGCATTAGCAGCACCCTAGCTCAGACGGGCAGGTGAAGTATGTTTGTTAGCATCAAGGGGGGAACTCACGGGGCGATTGTAGATCTGGAAGTGCGACATTATCGGTAGACATTGCTCTAAAACAGCGACCAGAGCGAGTAGAAGAGGGGGAGTGTAGACGATGTGCGAGAGGAGAGGAGGACATGTAGAGAGTGGGTGAATCGGAGAGGGGAATCACGAAGAGGAAGCTGAATACGCAGGAAAAAGAAATCGCCTGGATTCCATTTAAAGTTGATTTTAAAATGATTTGGAAATATAACCCGGAGTTAGTCTTAAATCTTCTGATGATTAGTAGTTTTCAGTTAATGAATAAAATGAAATATTAATTATTTTAATATGTAGAAGCTGCTAAAATGTAAAATAGGAAATTAGATGTTAAGAGATTAATGAAATATAAAGAAATTGGAGGTTTTCATTTATAGATTAAGAAAAGGAACTAAGACGATGTAACTATTGAACATTTTGTTAATTAAAATAAATATGATAACTTGTGTAACCTTCTATTGCATTCTAAAAACATATATATAACTTACCAAAATATTATAAGTTGAAATGTTAAAAAGAATATATAATGAATATTATACAAGCAAAACTTAGAAAATGAAAGTGTTCAATGGAATTACGTCTATAAATAAGAATTCTGATGTTATAAAATGTTACAAGCTTAAGTTAATAATTGAAATGCTATTAATTGAATGGAATAGTAAGAGTGAATACTATATTAATTAAATGATTATAACTTTAGAAAATGTTGGAATGATTAAGAAATAGACTTAATATTCAATCGATTTTATTAAAAGGAAAGTGTAAATGTAAATTTAAGATAGAAATACCTAAGTATGAAATGGTTATTATTGGAAATCAAATATATCATTAAATAATAAACGTGAATTAACCTACAATGAAAAGTATGTAATATTTAAACAATGAATTCATGGATTATTCAAATAATTGAATGGAAAGAATGTATGTAAGCAATGAATATAGATTAATAAAAATGGTACTATATGAACAAATGAAAAGTGAAATTTTGTAAGTAATAAATGAAAATTAATAGTAACATAGCATTATATGAAAGAATTTTTTTTGAAAATGAACATCAAATAGTGAAACAAGATTATAAGAATAAACTTAAATAATAATTGAAATTCTTGTTGTTTTGGTTTATGGGATGTCTGGGGAGTGATACTTCAAATTATTTAGGATGTATAAATAATCTATTAAGTTTATCTAAGACTGTTGAGTGTATGGTATACTTAGTAGTTTATTTATCATTTTATACGATTAGAAGTGGCTAAACCAGAACAAACCATTTGTTTTGATTGCTATGGATGGATAATTGATTACTTTGATTTGCATGTGATGATTGTATGGTTCTATTTGCAAGTGCTATTGTTATATTGTGTTGATTTGTTGTTATAAGTTTAAACAATATAAATATTCTCTTTTACTTAATTATTAACCTTTTTTGGATCGTATAAGTGAAATATAGGTTTATGGAAGCAATGGCTACCGCTTTTGATTTCATAAATAAATGTTGTCCGCCCGACAAATAGGTACGTTTATGGATTACGGTTTTATAGCGATATTATATTATTTTCCATGGTTTGGGATATATTATTCGAAAATGTGATATATATTGTTGTTATTATTTCTCCCAGACCTCTCCGTACAAAGGAGGCTGTCGAAATTTTTCGAAAATTTTTGGACTTAGAAAATTTTGTGAAATGTTTTTTAAACATTTATTAACTTGAATACAAAAGGGTTTAATTGTTCATAAATTTATATTTTATTTAAATTATTTAATTATGTAAATTGGTTGTTTATAAATTCAATATTTTGAATAAGATATATCAATTCTTTATCCCTTCTCTCCCCTTTTTGAGGATGAAAAGTTTTGAGTGGGAGGGAGTGTAACTACCCGTAATTTTTGATAAGTTAAATATTTAAATTAGATAAGTTTTGGGGTTTATTGTTGTGAATTTTTTTAAAGATTTAATAATAAGAAATAACTAGAATAAAATGTAATAGCATTCATTTAAGGTAATTGCTAACTATTTCAATGTAACTCCAATTAATTGAAATGATTAAAAAGTTATATTTGGTTATAGATTGTAAATTAATTGTAGTAATGTGTGTATTAGTTGATAATTGGATTAAAGGAGTAATTGATAATTTAAATGTATATAAATTAATGAAATAGTATGTAATTAATTATAATTGATCAAAATAGTGTTATGGTAGTAGTTATGACATTTGTGTGTAGATAACAAACTTACAAATGTTATTAAATTAAGAAAATACAACGATTGTCATTTATTATCAATTTAATTAATCTGTTGAATTAAATTTGAAATCAATTGCAATTAAATGTTATTAAATATTACGTTAATATGAGTTAAGATGATAACTGCAAATTGTGAATGTAATAAAATGTATAGAAATGTTAATTATATTCACAAAGAAAGATTTAATAAAAAAGAGTGAAACCAAGATAAATTAATTTATTGGGAGTTTAAACTATAATTGATGCGAAAATCAACAAAGATTCAAAATAATTGAAATATTGTAACTAATATGTTAAAAGATGATAATTATGGAATATTAATGCAATATGATGTAAAGCAATGTTAACCAGGTCCATAAAGTAAAGAATGATTGAATAAAAAGATCAAAATCAAATTAAATCAATCTATTGGAATTAAATTATAATTAATTGGATTTAATTAGAGTTGAAATTGAACACCGTAATTAGTGTAATATTTAACACTGAATTGACATGTAAATTTGTTTTAAATTATTATAAATGTCCAAGTAATAAAAAATGATGAAAATTGTTGGTCATTAAATTTGAAATTAAAAAAGTGATTTAATTAATTTAATAGTAATTTATTTAATTAAAGTGAATATAGCCATTTTGGCAACTGGCTCGAATTTCGACCAAATTAGTTTCATCGGATCCACAACAGTGAATTATTGTAAGATTTCAAGTTTCGTAGTGATTAGGCTTGTCGTTTGATCGTATGGACTCGAAACGCGTAGAAATCAATTTAATTGAATTCAATTTGAAATAAGCTGATTTTAAGCTAACTTCTTCATACGATTGAATTAGGACTTGAAATCTATTCCATTGAGTTTAAAAATATCGAAAACATCTATTTTGATATACGGGACGGGATGACCCATTTTCGTTTCGAAAGCGAAACGGGCTTTTTGGGTCGTTATTATCAATTCGAATCAATTGGATATGTTATTCATTCTTATTGGGCTTTGTTAACATAAATAGTCTTGTTTCACAAACCCCAGCAGTCAATTTTCTTATTCTGTATGTACATCAACTTCTATCTATCTCCTTCTTTTCAATGTCAAAAACAAATTCAATCTCAAAACCCTAAATTCAATTTTCAAATCAATTTCAAAATTTAAACTCCTCCAAATCCTATCATATAATATATCAATTCGAAACTCTCGACAAGCGCAACTCAAATCTGCTGTTTGTTTTTTCAATTAATTCTCATTTTGGCCAGAAATTGAGGTTGAATGTCAACTGTCCATGTTAGGGTTTTGATTATTCAACGGTGGATCTATGTCCCGACGACGATCGGGAGACGCAGGGTGGTAAAGCTCGTCGAGCAGGTCTCGGGGATATAGCCTCTCATCTCAGAAGTGCTCGACCTTACCGTAATTAGCCTGGGTATACGTGCGGCGGTGGGTGAACCAGAGGCCACCGTAGGTGGCGGCGCGTCCCAGGCAAGGGCGGCTCGAGGCGTGGGGAAGGTTGGTGGCTTCTAATCAGGTGGACAACGAGCATACAGTCGACGATTGGTTCGTGAAGGCGATGGCCATGGTCCAGATTTGTTGGAATAGTTAAATTTGATATTTCAAGATTTGAAATTGGATTTTGATTTGAAATCTAGATATGGTCTAGATTTGTTGGAACGGAAGAAATGGTTAAATATGATGCTAATTTCAAAATTTATCATCTCAATATAAACCGTAATTGTTCTTTTAAATTCTAGTTTAAGATTTTCAACTATTAAAATAAATTAATCAATTTTAAACCAACTTAATCAATTTCAACTATTTAATTTATTTTAATCTAATTTAACCTATTTTAAACTAATTAACCTATTTAATCTATCTTAATCTACTTTAATATATTTATTCTATTTTAGTCTATTTTAAATCGTTTAAACTTTATTAAACTATTTTAATTTATTTTAAACTATTTTAATTTATTTTAAACTATTTAATCTATTTTAATTTTATTTAGTCTATTTTAAATTCATTTAACCTATTTTAAATCTAATTAATCCATAATAAACCTATTTAATCTATTTTAAACCATTTAAACTATATTAAATCTATTTAATGTATTTTAATCTATTTTAAATTTATTTAATATATTTTAAACCTATTTAACCTAATTTATATCTATTAAAAACTGTGTTGAACTGATTAAACTATTTGTAACTATCTAAATTATATTCTAAATTTCAGATGGTGTAAAGTGGAAATGTTCATAATTAAAGCCTTGATTTTAAAGAGAATAAGGTTTAATAATGTTATAACATATGTTGGGATTTGAAATGATATTTGCTGGTGAAACGACGTATTTGAGTAAATATAATGATTTTGAAATGAGAATCCGAATTGTGAATATGATTTCGAAAGTGATATGGTTTGAATTGAATATGATATTTTGATATCAATTGTGAAATGGTTTTGGAAATTTAAAGGAACCATCTAGTGTGAAATAAGCATTTGGTTATTAAAGAGATCAGGATCAGATATTGTCATACTCTCTGCCAATACCGAAAAAAACTTTAACAATTGTGTACGTGGTGGAGATTCCTGAAATAAAGTATGATGGTTTAGCGAACGATTTTGTACGAGGTATTTACGTAGCCCTGACTCCCATGAGTCGGCTTAGATGTGACTAAAATGGAAGCTATACCTGGGCCAAGTGAGGCCATTCCTCCGATCGGACGTGCTTCTTCCATACCATATTATGACTTTTTGATTGATTTGGTAGCCACCCCTTGATTTTGATTATGGGATTGTGTTCCGAGGTGGGTGGTGGTAGTTGCTATGCGTTACCACCAACCCGGTTTTTGAAAAATGGTTGAGTCCTTCCCTGGCATTGCCTCGAGTGCCATGTTCACGTGCCCTATCTTAAGAGTTTGTTTTATACCAACTTATGGAGTGCACTTTGATAGCCTTCCAGTTTATGGAGAAACAACAATATTGTATGGACTATGGAAATATTAAAATCTGTTAAGGGATATATGGGTAACGCATTAACATTATTTTAATACTTTACTTTATTGTCGGCACTATTGTAATAGCGTATTGTACTATGTATGTAGATAGTTAACGGATCCTTAAGAGATGGTAATCCTAAACATCTCTTAAGTTATTGCATTCACGCTAGACACTAGATAGGAGATGTCAAAACCCGTAAACATCTCTAACGTCATTACACTAATATTTATTTACTGTTGATTTAACTTATATAAGTTCTTTTAGTTCCGACTCGATTGTTTTGTCTTTTCATTTTGCTTGGATTAGCCTGAGCTTTTCATTATATCGAAGACTGCTTTCTGAAGGACGAAGATGAAGATTTATATACTATTATTACTTATTATATTATTTCCACTGCATCATGTTGTTCCGCTGCATTGCTACTTATTTCTGTTGAATGTAACTCTGATTCTGTATTGTAAAAGTGTAATCAAAATTTATTGTAAAATAACTTCATGAATTGTTTATTTGATCATTATATTTTGTCATTCCACTATGAGATTCTGTGTTTGTTTCTATCTTTCTCTTCTTTTTCTTATTTACCCCATAACAATTTTCCATTTTTAATGGTTTGAGTCTGACGTGTATGATTTATCATCGATTTAAATCGTCCAAAATGCCCGGTCGTTACAAACATGGTTATTACAGACCTCCCCTTTTATGACAATTGCATCCTCACAATTTCTTATAGGAAAATGTCACATAAACACTCAAGCGCTAACACACTTTGCATTGTACAATCAAGTTGAAACTCATTCAGTTCTCTAATTGGTTAATATTAAAATCAAACTTATTGTACATTATAAACTTAAAGCGAAGCCGTTTTCTTATTCCGGGTAGCGAAGTATGAGTAATGCTATTGTTTCTATACACCGTCTGGAAAAATAATTGACTACCCCTTCCATTGACTGATTTATATATCATAAAAACAGGAAGTCATTATGTATCGCATACAACATTTATCGAAAAAATTTCTAAGTGTAAGAATCACTTTATAGTTTTGCTTCATATATAACACTAAAATAGAGATTGTGTTGTTTTGTGCAATTATGCTAAATAAGATTATGTTGATATCTCTCTTGAATTAACTACACGCTTGAAATAAATGGAAATAAGCATGAAAGTTACGAGTGTTTCGATTATCATTTCTTATGTGTTGGCGTTTGAGTTCATATCTACCTGTGAAATTAGTATCAATATAGAAAACAAATTGAATGCAGTAGAGATTCACTAATAACAGTATATAGAAATAAACGTATAACCAATCAAAGTCATCAATTATGGTAAAAAAAAATTCAAAAAAATTTCTTATCTAAACAGAAAATTACCCATCATTTATGTAACAAAAATAATGTGATTATCCAATATGATTAGTTATTTCTACAAACAGTTGTAGTGCATAATCTAAAGCCGACCTTACATATTTTAAAGCATGGGCAACAAAACCCTCACCAATTAAAAATGATATTTTGCAAAAAAGAGACTACTACAAACAAAAAATAAATCATAATTAAGAACACAAGATTATGTAATCTCATATACTTGAAATGGTACCAATTTAAATTATTTTCCAAATCAAAGCAAATGGAAGCTCAAATTTTTGTCTGACTGTGAACTTCCAAAATATCCTTACTTTACGGAGACGAGGACCATGTGGTCATGAGTTCGAATCCCGCTCATGATAAAACTATCTTTATTATTATTTATGAAGTTTGGAATATTATTAAGGCCATATGTTAGAATCTCGATGATGAAAATCCTCCAAACATATTTTTTCCCATGCAAATAGAAACACAAACTTTTGGTCCGACCGTGAACTTTTAGAAATATCCTTACTTTATAGAGATGAGGACCATGGGGTCATGAGTTCGAAACCCCCTTATGATAAAACTATCTTTATTATTATTTGTGAACTTTGATTTTTTTTTTTGAAATGGTACTTTTATATACAACATGTCACCGTGACAACATATCACATGTCAATAAACGTTTTGAATCACGCTACACAAGTTTCAAATTTGTGACCTCTCGCACCAAAGCCAAATCACTTAACCACTTAAACAATGATGCTTGTCAATTTGAAATATTATTAAGGTCATATATTTGAATCTTAATGATGAAATCCTTTAAACATACTTTTTCCTTTCCGGTTTTCATATTCGTGATGCTTTTCTCTTCAACATATCAATAAATTTGTATACTTAGAAGTGTTTTGTACCGTTTAGCCTACTTTGCTAAATTTTCTTCACGAAATATTTAGAAATAGAAACCATTTCATTTTCATAAGTTTACGACGTTCGATTTTTCTCTTACTCAAAATAATTTCAAGAAAATTATTACAAAAGAAATTTTTCTCCCTGATTTTCATATTTGTAATGCGTTTTCCCTTTTAAATACTAATAAAATTGTGTGCCTAAAAGTTTTTTGTATTAGCATACATAGTGAAATTTTGTTAAAAATATATATTTAGAAATAGAAAACCATATCACTTCAATTATTTTAATGACAAGTTTATGACATTCGGTTTTCCTTGTATTCAACAGAATTTTGAGAAAAATTACTACAAAAGAAAATTAGGATTATATATACGTATAAACACACATACACAATTCATATGTGCATGTATTTATGTATATTTGTTTGGTATATATACAGTATAATATACATAGTTTTTACAACATTTTATTATAGAATACAATGTTTTTGAAATCATTTCTAACTATAAAATTATTTATTAGATTAAAACAACCAAAGTTGTTTTGTTTCTTTCAAAAGGTAACATTTTAAAAGCACTTGCAATGCATGTGTCCAAAGTACTCACAAACTAATAAAAAATATTAACTATTTTTCTCTTTCATTAATAAATAATTTCCGATCAAAATAGTTTTTGATTAGAAGATGTGTAAAAAATGACATACTATGAACTAAACCTAATAAAAATAACAATAATTTGTCTTATAGCGCTGTAAATTGATTTTGCATTCTATGGGTGAATATGTACCCAATGTTCTAATTATTTTGTTTTGCTCGCCTGAAGCGCGTGCTATTAGGCCATGTATTAAACCAAACTAATTAAAAACATAGTTTTGACAACGAATTCATTATATTTAAACATGTAAAAAAGCTTATATTTAGCACTTCGTTTAGTTATCTCCAATATTTACATGTGTTGTAATTAATTTTTTGATTAACTAAGAGTTATTTCTTTTGAGTTTATACACAGTTCTCTATCATCATAATTAGATGGACGGTTAGGTGATGCATTTGAATATGATATGTCATGCTAACATGTTCAATTTCATATAATGAACCAAGATTCAAAAACATAGATACTTGCAAAATAAAAGTTTGAAAATAATGAACTACTTTATTAAGTTTATATCAATTAAGCAAGCAACTACATATTCGTGACGTTTAAAATTAGTAAGGTAGGAAGCAAAGTTATACCACTTTGAATTTATATTCAGTTGTACATGTACCATAGCATCTCCCTCTACCAACAAAACGAAAGAATGATATTGAATTCAGCTATAAAAGACTAATTAAACAACATTTTTAGTTATGAAGTTTAAATATATTTTGCTTCTCACATTATAAATATTGTACATATACATGTGTAAGTATGAATTAAAAGCAGTAGTTTATGTTGGAATATTTCAACATATGGGTAGCACATGCAAAATAAAACATGTTGTGCTATTTTGGTGTAAACCTTAATTAACGTGATCAAATTTACGCTAAAGTGAAAAGGCTTAAGGATCTAATTATTATGGGATTAATGTGTAGATACCGGGCATTTTAGTTTGTTAAAGCCAAATTAGAAAATACCAACATTTTAAATAACGAGTTATGATCCCCATGTTGCACGTGCTGTAACAACTCTCAAACCTCTTCTATGGAGAACTAATTTCAGATCTAGGGTTTGTGTCAATTTGAAAGATAAAACCAAAATCTTCTTCTCTTCAATAATCAACTACGGATTCAGGTATGCTTCCTTTATTTAATTTGCTTTACTCTGTTCTCTTCTTAATTAAATCAATATTGGACACATATTCAGATATAGAGTTTCATAATTAATCAATCCTAAAGTATATTGAAATCCTAACAAGTGTTATCAGAGCCATCCACAATTGATTTGTTTGAGAAAATTATTTTAATTGCAATCAACATTTCTAAGGATCTAAACTTTTTTTGTTCCAAGATCATTGATATGAAATCGAAATGATCTAAATACACAGTATTACAGCAGATATGCGGACTGATATAGCCATTTATGCAATCATTTTTTAAATTTAATTGACATAAAGATAAGGTGGATTTGGACAACTTATTTTATATATTAAAATGATTTAACATAAATATTCTACATAAATCGATTTCTTAGATATGCTTTAATTTTTCTGCTATGGTTACACTGGATCATGTTTAATAATGATAAACTCATACTCATCTCATGTGGATTTATTTGTAAACAATTAGGAACAATGATCGGAGAATATGATATTTATATAATGGCTTGTGTAATACTAATAAGCTTATGTTCACATGGTGTCATAGGAGCATAAGTAGTTTAAATTGATTTTATTTATGTTGTCATTATCAGACTGATGAAATGAAATATGATTATCAAACAATTCTTGATTCGGTATAAAAATTAAAAAAAATAGAAATAAGAAAAAAGGAAGAATATACTTTGCACCTTCCATGTAATGGATATAGTCATACAGATTTGTAGCCTAGGAAATATTTCCTTGGACTGTGCATTTTTTCCCATGCATTGTGTTAAAGTTTGAAATTTCATTTTGTTTTAGGAACTGATTTCAAGTATGGACCTCTTATCATGAATTCATGTATAAAGTAATCATGAATATTGACTTTATTCATATAAGATTACACCTAAAACTATCACATGTCAGCACTAAGAGCATTTCCAACGGATGTATATTAAGGGTTAATATTAAGGCAAACCCGTTTGAGCAACTTCAACTATTTCTATTACCCTTAATGTTAAGGGTAATATTTAGGGGTAAATTCGAGATTCTGAATTTACCCCAGACGCTGATCAAATTAGCGGCCAACGCATCTATTTTTATACCCATTATCCACCGAATCCTCCCCCACAAATGGTTATATTCCAACTTTTCAACTCTAAAAATACACTACTTTCACTCTTCATTTCCACAAAAACTCTTCACTACTTCCTTCTCTAATCTGCACCACCTTCAAATGTCTTCACCGTTTGTAAATTTTGCGTATCATTCCAATTCTCAAATCTACATTTTCGAAGATGACAATGAGCCATAACCAAGTACTCCTCGAGTCAGCATTCATTCAACCCATGGCGAAGCGATGAGAACTTTGACTTATGCAATGTCTACTGTCATAATACCAAAGACTTATGCAATGGAACGCGAAGCATTTGGTATGATTTTGATTTTAGTACTTTGTTAGTGTTTTAACTTATTATAAATTTATTTCACTTTTGATTATCAGAAAAGAATGGCGAATAAGGAAATCATGAAGCTTTTTGCAAGAGAAAATAGTGGTAAAAAACCACACTATTATCAATTCCCAAATTATTATGAGTTGCTGACGAGCACATCGAAGTGGAACTTCGATAATGCGAAGAGCCTCCGAGACGTTCAGACAAAGACGAAGGGAAAGAACAAAACATTAAAATCATCATACCCGTCTTATCCAGGAGATTCATCATGTAAAGAAACCCATTTTAAAGGAGAAAATAAGGCGGACGTGCTCACCCAGAGACCCGATGAAGATTATAGACCAATGAGCATCAAAGCAGGAAAGAGAAAGAATAAAGTTGATGTCGCTGTGACCACTAAAGTGAATGCCGATTATGAAATCCGTGAAAGAAGATATCATGATAAAAGTAGGTAAGCATAGGAGAAGATTGATGTAATGCGTAAGTTTACAGATATTGAGCAACAAAAGTAGGATACTAAATGGGACCAGCAAAAACAAATGATTATCGATAAAGATTTGACAGGAATGGATGAAATTCAAATGCAATATTGTATGGAGCGCAAAAGATAAGTACTTATATCTAAGTTCCCTCAACTTTTAGTTTGTTGTAATCTTAGCATTGTATAAGTTATATTGTTTTCGGTGTACTTTGAGTTTATGTTAATCTGTTGTGTTTGGTTATTAAGTCTATAACCAAGCTAAATATGATTTTGAAGGAAATGCATTATAGTTGGCGAGTTAGCTAAAATTAAAAATACAAGACAAATACATTCACACATGGCTAATTAGATGTAAAATTGAATTAATAATCTCCGAAGTAATTCCAAATATGGTTCATAAGATTGTTTTGTAGCCGGTTGTGAAGTTGTGCATCTCAGAATGAAAGTTGACATTCCACGTGAATGTTGAAAGCTTCTTTATTTATAAGAATGTCATCAAAAAATATTTCTAGAATTTGTGCTGCACCATCATATTCGCAGTGACGGTTTTTTTCATCCATATCTCTTTCGTCTTCAATAATCATATAATACATAATACTACATGCAAACATGATTGTGGACATTTTTTCCCAAGATCAAAATCGACAAAGATTACTAATTATTGAAAATCTAGCTTGAAAACCGCCAAAAGCACTTTCCACATCTTTACTCTGTCCTTTTTGCATTGCAGCAAACTTTGCTTGTTTTGTTGTTATCGTGTTTGAACATGTTTTCACAATGGTGCTCCATTTTTGATAAATTCATCGCTAGGATAAAATCCATGCCCATAAATGTTTTTTCCAAGAGTAAATGTCACTGGAATTACTCGACCAAGCGCCAGATCATTGAATAAGTGTAACCTCTCAATAACATTCCAGGCATTCCAAATGAAGCATGCCATATCCATAAATCATGCGAAGCAACGACTTTCAAAATAATAGCTGGTCTTCTTTCTTTACCATTGTAAGCTCCATGGTATGCTTTGAGGCAGTTCTTCCATTCCTAATGCATAAAATCGAGACTTTCTAGCATGCCATGCCATCCTCTGCTCTCGTGCATTTCTCTAATCCGCACCACATCTTATTCATTCGGAGATCTAAGGTACTCAGTGATGGAAATGTCCACCACAGCTAGGCAGAATTTGTCAAGGTTTTCTACTGTAGTACTTTCTGCAACCCGATATGCGTCATCCAATGCATCTACAGGGGTGGCATAAGCTAACAATCTCATTGCGGCGGTCATTTTTTGTTCATCGGTAAGTCTCTGTGTTTTTGCAACATTTGTTTTGAACAAAAAATATTTATTATTGTTTTGAATTCCCTCTAAAATTCTTAGAAACAGTTCTCTTCTCACTCTATATCTTCTCCTGAACATATTTGGTCCATGAGTGCAATTTGGATTGAAGTAGTATTGCGTGAGACTTTTATGAAAGGCAAATTGATTACAATTTACATGTTTCTGACCAATCAACGATCCACCGTGTTTTCTGGATGTGGAACTACAAGTTTCATTGCATATTTCAACTATTTCTTGCATCTCCTCGGCTTCCTCTCATATGATATCTTCCTCCTCAAAATCGCCATCGAGCACCATAATACATTTGAGGTAAGATGAAGTATTCTGAGAATTCATTGTAGTATTTAATTTTATGATAGGAGAGAAAGAAAGAAGATTATAATATTATATGTGCAATGAATTAAATTCCTTATATATAAGTGAAATGATATGTTTGGTCATCTCAAGTATAGCAAGCGGTGAACAATAAATTCAGAGTGTTGTCACCTCGACTTTAACAAGTGGCAGACAACATTATTGGGAGCATAATCGTCTCAACTTTAGCACGTGTCAGACAAAGACCTCAGAGTGTTGTTATATCAACTTTAACAACTGGAAGATGGTATTAATATAGAGCGTGGTCATCTAAACAGTAGTAAGTGGTAGACAAAGACTTCAGAGTGTTGTCATATAAACTTCAACATCTAACGGACAACATTAATGGAGAGCGTGGTCATTTAAACTGTAGCAAGTGGCAGACAAAGACTTCAGAATGTTATCATATCAACTTTAACAACTGAAAAACAACATAATGGAGAGCGTGGTCATCTAAACTGTAACAAGTGACAAACAAAGACTTTAGAGTGTTATTATACCAACTTTAACAACCGATAGACAACATTAATGAAGAGCGTTATCATTCAGAATTATTGTTTTTAAGTGAAAATTTTATACGTTGTGATGAAAAAACACATGTGTTTTTGTTTCTTCATAAGTTTGCGGATGTTTGTCACGTGATCATCAGATTACACTTGGTTCGACTGACATAGATTATGAACTGTCTATTTAAGTGAAAAGTTTATACTAAAAGTTTAAAATAAATTCAATGGAAAATGAAAGTTGGACTCCACAAGATTATTTGGTACTAATCAAAGCATACATAAAAACTGATATAAGACACATAGAAGATGAGTTGAATCGAGATTTTTGGGTTACTCTAAATGAGCATTAAATAATCATCTTGATTGTTGATTAATTCGAAGGATTTTGGAAACTTGAAGTACTGATGTCATGTTTACTAATGCTCATCGAAGATACAAAAGCGTCATAGATAAAATGGAGGAAGAAGACCTATTTCAGTTAACACGAGCCACATTTGATTCATGATATTTGTGGGAGTATCGAAATAATTTTGTTAGACATGCTGCATATGATCTTTGGGTTAACTATATTCGACAATTTGAATGATGTTAGGGTTAGCTATTTGTATTAAGTTAGTTTTATATACTTTAAGTAAGTTCTATGTGATTTCGATTTCAATAAAGGTAATTCATATATGTATATTAAGTAAGTTATATGTACGTTCAATATCTACTAAGTACTTAAGATAATAAAATAATGAATACGTAATTCAAATGATATAAACAACACTAAATACCTTAAAGAATCTGATAATTGAAACGATACAAACACTACAACCTAATAATTAAAACGATACAGACAAGACCAACATTAAAATAGATCTAAAACAAACACACAAACTAATTAAAAAATTGTTTTCGACCGTCTGATACTTGCATTGAACCAAGTGTTCTTTGGAGCGTTTTAGTTTGTTCTTCAAGTTTAGTTGTATATAAAACTACTCAGTGAGGTAAAGGATCATCAAGCTATTGCCAAAAATCACAACCATCCGAAAAATTACGGTATCTAAAGTGACGTTGACCGATATTAGTTCTGTTTCTTACAATAAAATACAAAATAAACTCCATAGTTATAGTATACGAGTCCAAAGTCAGGCTCTTGATCTGCTTGAGGTACTTGGTGGCATGTTTCAACTCTTCTTTGCCTTCTGCCATTATTGCTACGTTGCTCCACTCTTATTCTTCTGCCATCCTCCAACAACCTCTACTCTTGCAAAACTCTCTCATGCTCCCTTACATCCTCATAGTGTCTTTCCTCCATTTCAATATACCACTCAGTTGGTGGCTGGGGGATGACATATCCGGTGGGGTATCGTGTTTTAAAGGACCCTCATACAAGTATGAAAAAGGCAAAGAAGTATGGTTGTAATCCACCATTTTTTTTCATATTACTGATATGATATTAGTGAAGAGCATTATGGAAAGCAGTCCAATATAAATAGAACCAAGGTCTTCTATCTCCATTAGTCAAGCAATAGGACGTTAAAAGCTGTGCAAGGCTAAAAGAAGTGCGTTAAAAGCAGTGCAACTTTAAAAGAAGTGCAACATTAGAAGCGGTGCGATGTTTAAAGCAGTGCAATGTTAAAAGAAGTGCAACATTAAAAGCAATGTGACATCAAAAGTAGTATAACATTAACAGCAGTCGACGCCTAGAGCAGTGCGACGTTAAAAGCACTGCAAGCATTAAAAGCAGTGGGTATAGTGTTCGATATCGGGACACTGTTCCACTTTGTCTTTGTTAAGTATGAAGAAATTTGATTAAAGATGTGCAATGTGAATAAAGCTATATAACGTGACATAACAACGTATAATAGTACAATCAAAGAACGGTAACATAAATGTATTAGTATAGAAATTGATCATCCTAAGTCTACAGCACCATCACCGTCGTCGTCATCGTCATCGTCCTTTATCATCAAAATCCACAGGATTAATATGATCAAACTAGAATACAGCTAGCTAAGCCTGTAAATCATCAATCCATGCCTACATCACCTGCTAAGCCTGCCGAGCCTGCTGACTAAGCATATTGGTATGAATGAGAGTCCACGCTGACTAGAGGGAATATACTATATATTCTCGTCTAACCTACTTACATACTATAATCTATACAATACTATGAATGTCTAGTCCGATTTTAAGAGCACATAGGCCCCTACCAATTTTGCAAACTCAACCGTCTCTAGATATATTTCCCTTTTTTCATTCGTGCTACTATCCTTTCCCCCTTTTTGTCCCTCTCCCTCTGTCGCTCTCCCCACCGCCGTTCTCAACCCTCCTTCCCTCTGCATGATATAGTTCGCTTCCCCCTTCATCTCTGTCCTCATCTCCTCGGTTTGTATTCGTTAGATCCCTGCCGATTTCTGCCATCCCCTTTCGTTTAACGCTGCCGTCCTCAACCCTAGGTCGGCAGTTCTGCAAATCGTACCCTCACTGCCCTACCTGTTGATGCATCTCCGTTTCCAACCCTCCTCTCTGTCGACCACTTCCCAGCCTAAGTATAGTCCATAGTAGACCGACAGTACTGAATTTTCAAAACCCTACAATACCATTTTCTCTAACCCGACCATGGTCTCCTTCCAATTGTGGCTCGGATGCCTAATTTCAAAGCTTAATCTTCCTCTCCAACTGCTCTGCCGTGTGGTCCTATCGCATACGTGCAAGGTATTTCCATTTTAACTATTTTATTTCTTACTGCATAATTCATAAGAATCGTTACAATTCTCGACCTAGGTATTATTTTATCGCTATTTCATATTTTGCAGTCAGATTTTACAGTTTGCAACCAACCGTTTTTTTGCCTTTTTCCCTGGTTAAACCTTGGATTTTAGGTACGCTTACTGTGATTAAAATTTCTAGTTCTGCTATTTTCCTTCGTAATAATTCCATGTTATGAAAGAGCTATCAACTACAATATTGGTATGTTGTATTGTGTGTTTGCTTTATTCTATGTTTTTACCTTTGTTGTTGACAGAAGGTGTTGTTGTATTAACGTATTTTTTATTGTACATTGATGTTGTCGGCGTTACATAAATACTCTTCTAAATATTTACATCATATCTCGTCTATACATAACAACAGAAGCTAATATAGAGTTGATTTGTCAAAGGGTGCTACGATAGTATATAGTTTCACTTCTTAGTTGAATAAAACAACATGGAAGTTGAACATTTCAAACAGATATTATAAATCATAAATAATAAAATGCATACACGTAGAAGTGAATGCTACTCCTATATCTATAGCTTCGCTTATTGCTAAACTAAATTTCAAATATCATTCAACAACCGTTAACTAAATTTGTAAGATTTCTAGATTATGCTTCTAGGTATCTTGGTTGATTATGCAAGTTGAAGATGTCTTCAAATACAACAATAACAAGTTACTTACAAGCTATCATACTTCCTTTTCCATTTATTCCATTACCAGACTATGGTGCTTGATTACTTTTCTAGCTAATATAAATCAACTGACCCACCGATTGATTTATGCGCATACTTTGTTTTCTTTTCTGAGTAATATAAATATTCAATGCTTTTTTCCTTATTGTTTGATAAAATAAATAATTTCCTATAGCATAAAAGCATAAAAAGCATTGTTTAAAGTTAAACCCTACATTAAATACATAAATGTGATTTAAATTTCCTCCGCTGTTGTTCTCTTTCTGACTTGTTTGGATTGAAATTGTTAACCACGCATTAAGGCGTATGCCCTTTTAACTTTAATTCTAAGAATGAAAAGTATACTTCTCAAATGTTTTATTTTCATAATATTAACTCCATCGTATGTAGGAATAAAGATTGAAAACAACTTACGATATTAACCCATCTTTGTTCATAACATGTATAGTATCAATATCCAAATCAAGGCATGACTGTTCCGTATACTTTTCAATTCATAATTCATGATGATTTTCCATGAACCCTATACATTGCTTTTTCACTTTCAGGTGTCCATCAACCATTGAGGTAGACAGTGTACATAAAATATTAAAATATCCTACCAGTCATATGAACCAAGTAATAGCACTAAAATTACTATATTACAAATTGACAGAATGGGTGGTTTTAGTTTTCGTTCTTCGAGGTAGAATTGAAGATAGTACAATTCGTAGTGAGTTTATACGAAATGCTACACGCTGTAAACTATTACTGTACGGCTTGAATGGAGTAATTTTTTCCTGCATTCAACCTTCACCTATTGGTAGAATACCGATTTGAAGCTATGTAATTGATTGTTTAATAGATTATATTATTTATATTATTTTTAAATGTAATCAGTTTTCCATATTTCCTTTTATGCTCTGATTTACCAAATGGGAAACTACGCTTACCCTTTTATTGCCCCTCCCATCGTTAACCACTTGAGGGTCTCTTATTCTTCAGTCTTTGTATTCTATACTTGGTCTCTTTTGTTGAGACTTGGTTTTGATTCATGACACGAAGCTATCACTATGACATACAGATTTGATGATTGCTACGACAAAAAGAGACAAGGAGACGAGACTTTAAAAACCGGTGCATCAACAATGTTATTTTGTTTTTAAGTCTTAGTTCGATAACTGTTAAAATCTCTCCTCGATTATGTCTACATTAGCTTATATATTTAATCATCATATTTACTAAAATATTTTATACATATATAAGTATACATTTAAATTATAAAAGTAATTTAAAGTTATAGAAATTAATATATTTATGTAATTGTGCAAACTGCACAAAATTAACCAGGTCAATCGACTGACCACCTGAGACAGTCGACTGACACTGGTATTTTTGTGCAGCATGCACAGTTACATAAATATACGAATTTAAAATTTAAAATTATTTTGAATACTCAGTCGACTGAATTTCTATAACAACCATTTTTTGTAAGGACACGACTTTTGTGAAGAGTTGCGAACCTTTAACGAAAAGATTCGGATGCAACACTTCGATCAAAACTCTTCATCAACAGTCGCTGCTTTCTAATCTTTATAAATAAAAACTCCAACTTGATTTCAAATCACTGAATCACAATCAATTTCTCTTATTCTCTGATCTAACTTTCTGAAATCTATTTGCTATCATACTTTCAATTATTCTGCATTAAAGCAATACTATACCTTTCTATTCTTCATACACATCAAATATATATATTTATACTCGAGGAGAAGATTATAGGAAGGGTGTACTACAAATGACATATCCGTGTTTTCAGAATACAAAAAAGTCAAAACTATTTTCTGTATTTGTTGAATTCCTGTTCTGCTGCTCAAGCGAGTGAAGTCCTCTTCGGCTGTTGAGGCAAAATCCTGTTCTGCTGCTCAGGTCCTTGTTCGACTGCTCAGGTGTGTATAAACCTATTCCTCTGGGTTAAGTGAGGGTTGTTGTTTAAGTGAAATTCCAGAAGGAGTCTGGGATTGGACGTAGTACAGTGCTCCGAACCAGTATAAAAATCTCTGTTGTCATTTTACTGTACTGCTTTTATATTCCGCACTATTTACAATATTATCATCATCATTATACTCTGTATTATCATATATCCATATTACACAATCCATAGCACACTTTCATTTGGTATGAGAGCATAGTGACTTTCATTTGGTATCAGAGCGAGGTCACCATATAACCGTAACACAGTTCTTTGATAATCTAATAATATAGACACTAACACTAGCACTAACATAAGCGTTAACACCAGCTTCATTGAAGGACAATCCACTGCACGCCCACCACTGTTTAATGGCATGAATTATAACTACTGGGCCACACGAATGAGAATATATATGCAATCAAATGGTTTTGATTCATGGAATATAACTCAGATGGAATATACTATTCCTACTGAAGAATATTCCACTTGTCAAATACATAGAAACTAAATGCCACAGCTAATGCAAAAGCCATAAATATGTTGTTTTGTGCCTTAGATAAAAATGAGTTTAACCGTGTTAGCATGTGTAATATTGCATATGAAATATGGCGTACACTCAAAGTTACACACGAAGGAACCAACAAGGTTAAACAAAGCAAAATATCCATGCTCAAGAGTCAGTTTCAAAACTTCAGAATGAAAGAAAATGAATCTATAAATGACATGTACTCAAGATTCCAGGATATTTATCATTCATTGGTAGGATTAGGAGAAAAATATTCAGACTTTGATATTGTATCCAAAATCCTTAACTCTTTAACGGAAGAATGAGAAAGAAAAGTTCTCGCTATTGAAGAAGCGAACGATATTTCCAAAATAACTCCGGAAGAGTTAATAGGAAATATAATGTCTTATGAAGTGAATTTGCATGCAAAAAGAGTTAAGGCTCAAGATAAAGAGAATATAGCATTTCATGCAGAATAAGAAGAATCAGATTCAGACAAAGACGATCTAGCTTTTATTGCCAAGAACTTCAGGAAATTCTTGAAATCTAGAAAAGGAAACAGAAATAATGGCAAGAGAAGCTTAAATAAACTACCGTCTTTGTCAGTTATGGAATGTTTTAACTGTCACAAAAAGGGACATATGCAGAAGGACTATCAAGATCGAAAGAAAGAATATCGAAATAAAAAGGACAAATTCAAAAGAAAAGCATTTTAGTCACATGGGATGATTCAAATTCCTCATCTTCTCTTCAGGAAGTGAAAGTGACAGCGATAGTGAACAAACTAACGTATGTTTTATGGCTAAAGCAAATGAGGTTAGTGATTTTACTTTTGATGATATGATAGAAACAAATTCTGAATTATTAGATACTTTAGAAAGTCTCAAAAGAAAATATAAAGAAGCTGTAGAAAATCAGAACAAGGCAGAATTTGAAATAGATATGCTTAAAGACGAGAAGAAAATATTGGAAGAAGAACTTGGGAAAACTCAAGAATCTCTCTCTAATGTTAATTCTCAACTAATATTATTGAGTCAAGAAATTGGAACTCAAAAAGAAAAGAATGATAGTCTTGTTTCTGAAAATCATATTTTAAAAACTAATATTAAAATGGGAGAACTAGAAAATTCAAGTCTAGAGACCAAACTAGGTGGAATCACTAAAAATGTTTCAAATTTTAATAAAGGAAGAGAAAATTTATCTAAATTATTGAGAATTCATAATATATTAGTAATAAAAATGGTTTAGGATATAAGAAGAAAGTTAAAGAATCACAATCCAGTAATTCAAACAAAGTTAAAAATGATAAACACCCACGTCTTCAAATAAACTAGTTTTTAAAACTACAAATATATGGGTACATAAACTAATAACAAATTAATAAGAAAAAAGTATATTAGTTCATTCATACAAGATGTTCATAATAATAAAAATTATATTTATAAAAGGGATACTAAACCCTCTTGGGTTTGGTTTCCTAAGACCTAACTCTTAGGACCATATTCAAAAGGTGGGTACCAACGTCATCTCATATTTTTGCAGGTCCCACTCAAGAAAAGAGGAAAATGGATACTCGACAGCGGTTGCTCAAAACACATGATAGGAGACAAGGATATGCTGATAAATATTACATACTAAGATGGAGATATGTCACTTTTGGAGATAATTCCAAGGGATATATCATCGGCAAAGGCGACGTGAGAAATTACGGTACATCTAATTTACCTCTTATTACAAACGTTTTTTTAGTTAAGGATTTAAAACGTAATCTGTTAAGTATAAGTCAATTATGTGATAAAGGTTTTAAATATCAATTTCTAGAAATAAATGTAGTATTCTTTGTTTACAAAATTTTATTTTTAAAGGAAATAGAGATAAAAACATTTACGTTTTGAATATGAAAATTAATCATAACTCAGATATGTGTCTAATAGCTAAAGAAAATGATTCATGTATATGGCATAAACGATTCTGTCATATCAATTTTAAAAATACAAATAAAATTTCTAAAAATAATCTTGTAAAAGGATTACCAAATAATATATGTGACTCATGTCAATTAGGTAAATTAACTAAATCTTCGTTTAAATCTAAGAAAGTTATTTCGACATTACAACCACTCGAGTTACTTCATATGGATTTATTTGGCCTTACCCAAATTCAATCCATAAATCATAATAAATACGTTTTTGTAATTGCTGATGATTTCTCTAGATATACATGGACTATTTTTATGAAAAATAAAAGTGATACTTTTGAAAATTTCAAAACATTTGTTAAACAAATTCTAAACTTAAAAGGTATAAAAATTAAAAATATTAGAATTGGTCATGGGGATGAATTTGAAAATATACAGTTTGATAACTATTGTAAAAAGAAAGGAATATTTCATAACTTTCCATTTCCTAGAACTCCACAACAAAATTTAGTTATAGAACGTAAGAATCGAACTCTACAAGAATGTGCAAGAACTTTACTAAATGAAAGCACGTTACCAAAACAATTTTGGGCAGAAGCTTTCGCAACTGCTTGTTAGGTTTTAAATCATGTTTCTATTAGACCTCTCACCAAAAATACTCCTTACGAACTTTTTAACGGTATAAAACCAAATATATCTTATTTTAAATATTTGGATCAAAATGTTTTATATTAAATACCAATGATCAGCTTGGCAAATTTAATTCAAAATGTGATGAAGGAATATTTCTTGGGCATTCGAATCGAAGCAAAGCTTATCGAACTTTTAATAAACGAACTAATACTATAGAAGAATCATTCCATGTATCTTTTGACGAGAACTCTAAATCTATTTCTAATTATATTAGTGACAATGACTCACTTAATAATAATAAAACAAATATAATAATAAACAATTCAAAAGATGACGACGATATCATTTATAACTCTAGCGAAAATGAAAACATTAGTAATAATTTAGAAAACAGAAATAATACTAATATAGTAAGATCTCCTCGAAGAGTTTTACGAAATCATCCTACATAAAATGTAATTGGAGAAATAAATTCAAATGTTCGAACTAGAAAACAATTAAATTAAATGGGTAATGTAGCTTTTCTTTCTACTATAGAACCTAAAAATGCTAAGGAAGCATCATCCGATGAAAATTGAATTATTACTATGCAAGAAGAATTAAATCAGTTTGAACGAAATGAAGTTTGGGAACTAGTACCCAGACCAACCGATCAAACTGTTATAGGAACTAAATGGGTTTATAAAAATAAAGCAGATGAATTAGGAAATATAACTAGAAATAAAGCAAGATTAGTAGCACAAGGATATAACCAGGAAGAAGGAATCGACTACGAAGAAACGTTTGCTCCAGTTGCTAGACTAGAAGCAATACGAATTCATTGGCATAAGCATGTTTTAATAACTTTAAAATTTATCAAACGAATGTTAAAAGTGCTTTTTTAAATGGCTATATTAAAGTAAACATTTATGTTGGACAACTATTTATTCATGAAAAATATCCCGATCGTGTATATAAACTTAACAAAGCTTTATATGGTTTAAAACAAGCACCACGTGCTTGGTATGAACGACTAAAAAGTTGTCTAATTAATTCTGGATTTGAAATAGGAAAAGTAGATCAAAATTTATTTATAAAACACTCGAAAAATGATATATTAATAGTTCAAATATATGTCGACGACATTATATTTGGCTCAACTAACAATGAATTATGTAACGAATTTTTTGAAATAATGATTAGAGAATTTGAAATGTCCCATATGGGAGAATTATCATATTTTCTAGGACTTCAAATAAAATAAGTTTCAAATGGAATTTTTATTAATCAAGAAAAATACTGTAATAATCATATCAAACGTTTTGGAATGGAAAACACTTCTGCCAAACCAACACCTATGAGCACAACAACACATCTTGATAAAGATGAAAATGACAAAAGTGTAGACCAAAAACTATATCATAGTATGATAGGATCACTATTTTATTTAACAACAAGTAGACCAGATATTATGATGAGTGTGTGTTTATGTGCACGATTTCAATCTAACCTGAAAGAATCACATTTATGTGCTGTAAAACATATACTATGCTATCTTAGTAAAACTACAAATTTTGGACTTTTCTATCCGAAAGAGTGTTCGTTCGAATTAGTATCATACAACGATGCACACAAGTACAAGCGGTACGTGTCACTTCATTGATAAATCTTTAATATCATGGTTTAGTAAGAAATAAATCTGTGTCTCTTTATCAACTTGTGAAGCATAATATATTTCTGTGGCACTAGCTTGCACACAAGTAATTTATATGCAACAGATACTTAATGATTTTGAAACCAATCTATCAAAATCAACAATTTACTATCATAATTCTAGTGCAACAAGTCTATCTAAAAATCCAGTAAACCACTAAAGAACTAAACATATAGATATTAGACATCATTTTTTATGTGATAATATAGAAAAAGAAGTAATAAATCTGGACTACGTATCATCAAAAAATCAATTAGCCGATATTTTTACTAAACCATTATTAGAAAATATGTTTATAAAATTGCGACGTGAGCTCGGTATAATTTCAAGTAAAGACATATAAATAATATAAATTTTTTTAACTAAAAACTCAAAAATAAATTTGTTTACAAAAATTCAAAATTCTAACCATGCTAAGACTCGAACTCATGACTTACTATGAATAACCCATGTGTCTTAACCACTTAAGCTATTAATGTTTTCTGTTCTAGTCTAGTATGACCATCTTGTTATATGGTAACATTAACTTATACAATATTACATGTCACATTTAACTTTATTAATATATATATAAGTATTTTTATAAACATTTAAATTTATAATAAAATATCTCAACCTATAGAAAAGCTAATGTTTCACCATACTTCTTGGCTACAATTAATATAATCCACCAAATTTTATCCTATTTTTTTCCAAACTAAGTCTATAAATAGATGCACATTCCTTTTTCTATGCAATCAAACTAAAAGCAAAGCCATCATTCTGTAACGATCCAGATTTTTAAGTCAAAATTTGAATTGATAATTAATATAAATTTTGGGTTAAAATTGTGAATTAAATTAGGTTTTTCCAAATTTAATAAAGATATGTGTTGTTATTTATATATATGTATATAAATAAATTTTTTATTTAAATATGAATTGGAAATTTAGAAAAAATATTTTTGAATAACATATTAACTATAAATTTGATTGCGGATTAATTTGAAAATTTTGAATAAATATATTTTATGAATATATATATATATATAGACTGATAGTTAAATTG
Source organism: Allium cepa (assembly GCA_030765085.1). Lineage (NCBI taxonomy): Eukaryota > Viridiplantae > Streptophyta > Magnoliopsida > Asparagales > Amaryllidaceae > Allium > Allium cepa. The sequence continues at coordinate 452,947,142 of CM060931.1, forward strand.
TAAATGAAACTTTTTGATTTTGAAAGATTCAAAATGTACATATTTATAAACAAATTTGATTTATTATAGAAATTAAGTTTTAAAATATTTTCCATAAAAAGTTATATAAGATTAAATAATGGAAAATGTATAAATATAAAACTTCATTCATTTAAAAAGAATAATAACATGAAATCAAAATAAGCTTTAATAAAAGTTTTAAAATATACATATCTTTTGGAAATTAATGAGAAAACATATATGTAAATAAAATTGGGTTGTAAACATATAAGTAAGATTTAATTAAAGATTTAAAATGTTTTTCTTATATATTTGAAAATGAACATTTATTAATAAATATAGTGGTTTAATTTAATATAAGATAAACATATTAAAATATAACGATAAATATGGTTTGTATGTATATGCATAGAATTAATAAAAGGATTTAAAATCACTTCTCTTTCATACTTGAAATAAATTTAGTTTGTACATATAAATTTTAAAAAATTGTATATGTAAATATTTAAAACTAAATCTATAAATTTATTAAAGTAAAGGTTGAAGCCATAATTTATAAATAAATTAGAGAAGAGGGTTTAAACATAAATTTCATATTATTAACAAGTGTAACATTTTTAAAATAGGAAAATAACAAACGTAAGCATAATATGATTTGTAATTACAAGTGTTTACTTAACTTACAAATGTTAATACAAAATGAACAAGTGGCAACTAAAGTTTTCCTTTTAAATTTAATTTTAAATAACATGCATAAGAAAGAAAGCAAATACAAACTTCAAATAAAAATCTGATCATTTCAGATTCAAAAACAAATTTGTAATCAAATTCAAAGGAAAGTAATCAAAGAAAGGTTTAAAACCAAAACCTGAAAGGAAATTCAAAACTAAGATCAAACAAAAGAAATCAAACCTGAAATCATTCAAGCAAGCAAGATCAGATTTCAGTGTTCAAGTTCTAAAGTTAAATCAGAAGAAAAACACTGCAAAATTTTAAAAGCTGGAAGCAGTTCAACCTGAAGCTGTTGATCATCTTAAAGCATAAAAATCAAAACTAGGGAAAAGGAAATCTGGAAGCAATTAAAACAAATTCAAATCTGTTCAAGTTCAAAATTCTGAAAGAAACTCAATTCAAGTCAATTAAGTCAAGCAACAAGTAGTAGATAAACTCATAACAGATTCAAATTCAACCCATTTATTCAACAATCAGGTTAGATCAAATTCCAGTTGCAAGTTTCAAGCCAGTTTTCAAAAAAATAAAAATAAAAGTCTTCTCTGTTCTCTGCCTTTATATCTAGGTGAGTAAACTTCAAACCATTTAAGTTAAGCTCATCAATATCTATTTGTGAATGTGATAAGATATGCTCTGCATTAATGTATAAGTGTGTTTTGACTGAAATTGTTGTTGAATCGTTGAATGAACAACTGCCTGTCTGTAGGTATAGTTTATAGGCTCTGCTCTTAGTTTACAGGTTACCAAACCTGTTCAAAATTCAAAAGATTTTCTTAAATTCTTTTAGGCTTGGTGGTTTAAAATAAAACATATTCAAATTAACAAGATTTGAATTTTAAAAATGGTTTCAAGTTGAAAAGATTGGTAGCTATTTTGAAATTATGGAATAACAGTGAAATCATTTGAAACAAGAAAAAAAACAAATATCTTAAATTCTTGATTTAACTCCATAATATGATTCGAATTTGTGAATAATGAATTTTAATACGAAAATCCCAACTTTTGAGTTTGTATTCATTGAGAATTATCGGGATGATCGAAATGGAGTTATTCGCCGATTGTCGGAGATTGGCGAAGAGTTAGGTGACGCGGTTGATACTGGAGGTGGATAGAAGGATGGGTTGCTCGAGAAAAATGGTGAGCGATTTTCCTGATGATCGTGGTGACCAGATATTGATGAACTAGGGTTTTCATCACAATTTTGTTCGACGAGGAAGACATGGCAATTTCGTCGACTTTGGTGCACCGAAGTCGGTCGCACCCAGAGGAAAAGCTTCGTGGTTGAACGGTGAGGGTTTGGACTCGAAGGCAGGGCGACCGAAGGTCGGAGTCGTCGCGAGTGGCTTTTGGCGACTAGTTTTGTTCCAGGTCATAGCCGATATGCTTAAACTCACATGCGTGAATGTCTTGAGATTTTGGTGGTCGGAATTGAGTATGGTGATCGAAGTGGACTAGCCAGCGATGGTGACGTTAGTCAAAACATCGACGGCCACTTGTGCATGTGCACGAGTTGACATGAATATCTGGGTAAATCAAAGCTCAGGGAAGAAGAAGGTTAACTCAAGTTTGATCTCAAGGAAATGAAGTGGCAGCTCAAATAATGTCTCGGGTTCATTCGAAGTGATTACTAGTTTAACAGGTTTTAAAATTTTTAAAGTCTTAAAACAACAAAAATACATAGGATAACTCGAAGGGGTTCTTAGGGGGACTAGGTATTTGACTCGGGTAAAGACGCAAAGTGGCTTTGGGTTGTGGTTAAAATGGTTCTTTTTTAAAAACAATTTTTTTTAATTTAAAATTAAAACATATTTAAACACCTTCTTGATTTTTTTCCTTAATTTTGGGATTAGTGAAGTTTTTAAAAAGAAATCATTTCAAATTATTTTAGTTTTAAAGTGTTTTTGTATACATATATAACCTAATTTTTTTTAAAAGTTTATTTTAAATAAATTTTATAGTTAATTAAGGAAATGAAATGTTATCTATTTTTGATTAACTTAAATGTCTTTAGTAAATCCACGTATTAATGATTTATCAAATAAACTTGAATGCAATTAAGCGATTAATTGAGATAAATGGGTTATTTTAATTTGAAATTCAATGATAATTACTTATTTAAAGATTAATTAAGTATTAATTAAGGAGGTTAAGTATTAATGATGAGTAATTAAATGATAATTACTTAATGAGATTAATTAAGTAAAATTAGTTAATGTAATTAATTAAGGGATAATTACTTTGTATAATTATTATTAAAGGATAATTAAATAATTTAAGATTAATTAATGAAAGTAATTAAGGTTATTAATTTAATTAGGTGATTAATTAATGGTTAACTAATTAATAATTGAAATTCATTAAGAAGTGATTTAAGGTTAATTAACTTCAGGATTAAGGATAATTAATTAATAATTAAGGTTAATTAAAATATTAATTAATTTGGGGATAATTAATTAAATAATTAAAGGTTAATTATTTAAAAAATTAAAGGTTGATTTATTTCTTAATTAAGGTTAATTAATTTAGGATAAAGGTTAATTAATTAAGATGGTTTGTAATTAATTAATATTAATTAACCAGAATCAGTAAATTTACTCATAAGTAAATAGTCTGATTTTAATTAATCAGATGATTAATTAACCTTACTTAAGTATGTTTGGATTGCATTAAATGCTTTGAATTGTTTGATACCTCTGCTGTGTGATGCTTTGTGATATGAATTGAGATGTGATGAATGTAATTTATTTAATTATCTGTGATAAATTTATATTATCTGTGAATCTGTGAATAAACACAAGCGTTATAGATTATATCGCTTATCGATGTTGATGTGATTGAATCTGTGATGATTGATGTTGTTGCACTATTGTGTAAAACCTCTAGACTACACCATACACACAAAATATGGATTGCACGAGGAAATTGATTAAGTCATAGATTTTTGAAATAATTTCAAATTTTAATTTTGAATCCAAAATAATTTTGGAAATGAAATTGGATTTAAATATGAAAAGCTTTTGAAAAGGAGTCTCGAAGATAAAAATTACTTTAACTTGATAAAGTTTTGAAATTTAAATAGTTTGATTTGGATTTGAATTCAAGTTTTGAAGACCGGTGGTGAAGACCGGATATTTTCGAAAGCGAAAGGATAACCCGTCGAATGTCTCTGCACCGAATGGTCCCCGGTATAGAGATTTGATCACCCTTTGTGATGGGGGGTTTGGACATGATTAGTGATTATCCAGATTGCAAGGGCTCCTTTCAAAGTGCCTTCAGTTCTGTTCAAACCCGGAACAGGCTTATATGGATGTGTGTCTGACATTACACTTTGAGATGTAAAGCTGGGTTCTATCAAATACATTTCTGTTTGGTGGCGGAGAATTCATTCTCTTAGCTTAACACCATTCTCTGAGACATACGAGCTAGAGGTCATGTAGTTGATGGTTACTAGTGATACATTCCCAATTTGGTAATGTGGCATGCTGAGTGCTGCTGAGTGTTGCTGATCATTTGTTGTTCGAAGCAAGGCTTTTGTGAAAAACGTAGCTTCGTAGACAAGACGAATCTGACAACCCGAAATGGTCGAAACAGAAAGGATGCAGCAAGGTTATTTGGGGGTAGCGCCCCTGAGGGTATGTTTATTTCCTTCTAGATAGAGGTGGTATAATGGTATGGAGCCCAGATATTTAATCTATGTGGTTGCTGCAAATTTATTACTTTGTGGTTGTTGGTGAATCCCTGGATAAAGGTTGGTTACGACCGGGGGATGGCATAATCGTGTCAGTAGTTACCTAGTTACAAAGGTAACCTAGCCTTGTGTTGGCAGAGAACCGGTTAGGTTCTCAGGGCGTCCCTCTAGAGGCTTACCCATGTGGTCCAGGAAGTTCCTTTGCCTGACCATTTGTTGGAAATTTAATCTCCAATATGCGCCCTTTACGGTTGTAGTTGTATAGCCTGCCATTCTTAAATGGTAGCTATAGAAGGCATAATATAAGGGTACCTATGCTGGCTAAGATTAATATTATACTATCGAAATGTTTTTTGCACTATGAACTAATAATAATATCAAAAGAATTTTACATAGTAAGCGTGTTTGACTATCATAAGGAATCAGATTTGCTTCAGTACAACATGATAGGTGGTTCTTGCTTTGCATTTGGTGGCGAACAGGAGACTCTTACCCCTATATGTCCCTTTGATGTAGTATAAGGCCTTGGGTTGGTTGCGAGTCGAGAAGCTGGCCCTAAAAGAAAATTCGAGGCACCACTATATGCCACGACAGAGAGTGGCCGCTATCGATGGTTGAAAAGCCTAGACCGTTACAGTGGTATCAGAGCTGAAGGTTGAACTTTAGCTCAGGAGTATAACACATTGGGTAACTCACTAGAGATAGGGTTACAAATGCCCTAGAATGAGTGTATCCCTAAGATATTCATCTGTATGCCTCAGCAAATTCTCTTACTATCCGCTGATAGTGAGTATGAGTGCAAGAAGAGGACAAGACAGAGGACAGGGGACATGGGATTACCACTACAAATGGTCGATATCCTGTAACAACAAGGAAACTTTCTCTATCAATCTCCTTTGATCCAACTTCAAATTCTCTGATGTCTTCGTGGCAGCTCGAGGGAGAAGCTTCGGTGTGGTGATGGCCCTGTGAATCGTTATAGATAAGTTTCTATCTCGTATTCTCTCCATCAAATTTCTATCAGCCTTTTGTTTTTAACTTTAAAGAAACTAAAATTTTATTGGAATAAATTGTTTAATAAAATACGAAGATAAATTAATTTATGTCGATAAAACGGCTTCGGTCAAAAGCAAATTGGAAAACTTTGTGAAGATCAAAGTCCGAAGAGGGAAAGCTGGTGTAAACGTTGGGGTATTCCAACCTGAGTTTGGAATCTATACCCAGTGTTTGAAAATTATGGAAGATTAAATCCATTTATCTATTGTTTGGGTCTCAATATATTCTACGAATGGTTAGTTATCCCTTCGAACAAACCAATGCCCTACATATTCATAGATCTGGTAGTTCGAGTATCTTGTGAAATATGGATTGAGTTTGTTCTCATATCTATTGTTGATGTTCTGATTTGGTAAGCCAGATGCAGAATAAATATTCAGTTTGACCTGGAAAGATAGTTCTCTATCTTTCATATGTTTTTTTGTAGTCTCCTTGTCTTGCAAATTTCGAGGACGAAATTTTCTTAAGGGGGAATCTGTAACGATCCCAATTTTTGAGTCAAAATTTGAATTGATAATAAATATAAATTTTGGATTAAAATTGTGAATTAAATTGAGTTTTTCCAAATTTAATAAAGATATGTGTTGTTATTTATATATATGTATATAAATGGATTTTTTATTTAAATAGGAATTGGAAATTTAGAAAAAAATATTTTTGAATAACATATTAATTATAACTCTGATTGTGGATTAATTTGAAAATTTTGAATAAATTTATTTTATGAATATATGTATATATAGATTGAAAGTTAAATTGTAAATTTTTTTTTTTTGATTTTGGAAGATTCAAAATGTAAATATTTATAAATAAATTGGATTTATTATAGAAATTAAGTTTTAAAATATTTTCCTTAAAAAGTTATATAAGATTAAGTAATGGAATATTTATAAATATAAAACTTCATTCATTTAAAAAGAATAATAACTTGAAATTAAAATAAGCTTTAATAAAAGTTTTAAAATATATATATCTTTTGGAAATTAATAAGAAAACATATATATAAATAATTGGGTTGTAAACATATAAGTAAGATTTAATTAAAGGTTTAAAATGCTTTTCTTATATATTTCAAAATAAAAATTTATTAATAAATATATTAGTTTAAATTAATATGAGATAAACATATTAAAATATAAAGATAAATATGGTTTGTATGTATATGCATAGAATTAATAAAAGGATTTAAAAAAAACTTTTCTTTCATATTTGAAATAAATTTAGTTTGTACATATAAATTTAAAAAAATTGTATATGTAAATATTTAAAACTAAATCTATAAATTTATTAAAGGTTTAAACCATAATTTATAAATAAATTAAAGAAGAGGGTTTAAACATAAATTTGATATTATTAACAAGTGTAATATTTTTGAAATAGGAAAATAACAAATGTAAGCATAATATGATTTGTAATTACAAGCGTTTACTTAACTTACAAATGTTAATACAAAATGAACAAGTGGCAACTAAAGTTTTTATTTTAAATTTAATTTTAAATAACATGCATAAGAAAGAAAGCAAATACAAACTTCAAAGAAAAATCTGATCATTTCAGATTCAAAAACAAATTTGTAATCAAACTCAAAGGAAAGTAATCAAAGAAAGGTTTAAAATCAAAACCTGAAAGGAAATTCAAAACTAAGATCAAACAAAAGAAATCAAACCTGAAATCATTCAAGCAAGCAAGACCAAATTTAAGTGTTCAAGTTCTAAAGTTAAATCAAAAGAAAAACACTGCAAAGCTGGAAGCAGTTCAACCTGAAGCTGTTGATTATCTAAAAGCATAAAAATCAAAACTAGGGAAAAGGAAAAATGGAAGCAATTAAAACAAATTCAAAACTGTTCCAGTTCAAAATCCTGAAAGCAACTCATTTCAAATCAATTAAGTCATGCAACAAGTAGCAAATAAACTCATAACAGATTCAAATTCAACCTAGTTATTCTACAATCAAGATTAGATCAAATTCCAGTTGCAAGTTTCAAGCAAGTTTTCTAAAAAATAAAAATAAAAGTCTTCTCTGTTCTCTATCTTCATATCTAGGTGAGTAAACTTCAAACCATTTAAGTTAAGCTCATCAATATCTATCAGTGAATGTGATAAGATATGTTCTGCATAAATATATAGATGTGTTCTGACTGAAATTGTTGTTGAATTGTTGAATGAACAACTGCCTGTTTGTAGGTATAGTTTACAGGCTCTGCTCTTAGTATACAGGTTACCAAACCCGTTCAAAATTCAAAAGACTTTCTTAAAATTCTTTTAGGCTTGGTGGTTTAAAACAAAACATATTCAAATTAAGATTTGAATTTTAAAAATGGTTTCAAGTTGAAAAGGTTAGTAGCTATTTTGAAATTATGGAATAACAGTGAAATCTTTTTAAACAAGAAAAAAACAAATATCTTAAATTCTTGATTTAATTCCATAATATGATTCGAATTTGTGAATGATGAATTTTAATACGAAAATCCCAATTTTTAAGTTTGTATTCATTGAGAATAATCGAGATGATCGAAATGGGGTTATTCACCGATTGCCGGGGACTGGCGAAGAGTTAGGTGACACGGTTGGTACTGGAGGTAGATAAAAGGATGGGTTGCTCGAGAAAAGTGGTGAGCGATTTTCCTGATGATCGTGGTGACTGGATATTGATGAACTAGGGTTTTCATCACAATTTTTTTCGACGAGGAAGACATGGAAATTTCATCGACTGTGGTGTATCAAAGTCAATCACACCCAGGGGAAAAGCTTCGTGGTTGAACGATGAGGGTTTGGACTCAAAGGCAGGGTGACTGGAGGTCGGAGTCGTCGCGACTGGTTTTGTTCCAGATGGTAGCTGATATGCTCAAATTCACATTCGTGAATGTCTTGAGATTTTAGTGGTCGGAATTGAGTATGGTGATCGAAGTGGACATGCGAGCGATCGAAGTTGGGCAGAACGTCGACGACCACCTGTGCATGTGCAAGACTTGACGTGCGTATCTGGTTAAACCAAAGCTCGGGGAATAAGAAGGTTAACTCGAGTTTGATCTCGAGGAAATGAAGTGGTGGCTTGAATAATGTCTCGGGTTCGTTCGAAGAGATTACTAGTTTAACAGGTTTTGCAATTTTTAAAGTTTTTTTTTTAAAAATACACAGGATAACTCGAAGGGGGTCTCGGAGGGATTGGGTATTTGACTCGAGTGAAGACCCGAAGTGGCTTTGGGTTATGGTAAAAACAGTTTGTTTTAAAACAATTTTTTTTTAAATTTAAAATTAAAACAAATTTAAACACCTTCTTGATTATTTTTTAAATTTTGGGATTAGTGAAGTTTTTAAAAAGAAATCATTGCAAATTAATTTATTTTCAAAGTGTTTCTGTATACATATATAACCTTAATTTTTTTTAAAAGTTTATTTTAAATAAATTTTATAGTTAATTAAGGAAGTGAAATGTTTTCTATTTTTGATTAACTTAAATGTCTTTAGTAAATCCACGTATTAATGATTTATCAAATAAACTTGAAGGTAATTAAGCGATTAATTGAGATAAATGGGTTATTTTAATTTGAAATTCAATGATAATTACTTAATTAAAGATTAATTAAGTATTAATTAAGGAGGTTAAGTATTAATGATGAGTAATTAAATGATAATTAGTTAATGAGATTAATAAGTAAAATTACTTAATGTAATTAATTAAGGGATAATTACTTTGTATAATTATTATTAAAGGATAATTAAATAATTTAAGATTAATTAATGAAAGTAATTAAGGTTATTAATTTAATTAGGTGATTAATTAAAGGTTAATTAATTAATAATTGAAATTCATTAAGAAGTGAATTAAGGTTAATTAACTTCAGAATGGAGGATAATTAATTAATAATTAAGGTTAATTAAAATATTATTAATTTGGGGATAATTAATTAAATAATTAAAGGTTATTTATTTAAAAAATTAAGGTTGATTTATTTCTTAATTAAGGTTAATTAATTTAGGATTAAGGGTTAATTAATTAAGATGGTTTGTAATTAATTAATATTAATTAACCAGAATCAGTAAATTTACTCATAAGTAATTAGTCTGATTTCAATTAATCAGATGATTAATTAACCTTACTTATGGATGTATAGATTGCATTGAATGCTTTGAATTGTTTGATACCTCTGCTGTGTGATGCCTTGTGATATGAATTGAGCTATGATGAACGTAATTTATTTAATTATCTGTGATAAATTTATACTATCTGTTAATCTGTGAATGAAGATAAGCATTATAGATCATACCGCTTATCGATATTGATGTGATTGAATCTGTGATGATTGATGTCGTTGCACTATTGTGTAAAACCCCTGGACTACACCATACACACGCAAATATGGATTGCACGAGGAAATTGGTTAAGTCACAGATTTTTGAAATAATTTTAAAATTTAATTTTGAATCCAAAATAGTTTTGGAAATGGAATTGGATTTAAATATGAAAAGCTTTTGAAAAGGAGTCTCGAAGATAAACGTTATTTTAATTTGATAAAGTTTTGAAATTTAAATAGTTTGATTTGAATTTGAATTCTAGATTTGAAATTGAATTCTATGTTTGGAAATTATGATTTAAAAATGTTATAAAATTTATAAATGTGTTTATATGGGTTTAAACCATTTTAAAAGTATAGTTTTGGGAATTTGAATTTAACGCATGGTCTATTCTTGAAGGGCTTTAATTTGTGCAAATGTAATCGAATTTTTACGAAATGAAAACTATTTGTTTTCAAATAGTAATAGCTTTCATATAAAGAAAGGATTTCCAATTTATGTTGAAAAGATTTCAAATTTGAAATGAAAATTGTTTTGAAAGCCATTAACAAATCTTTATGGAATAATGCTAAACTTTGTTTTGAAATTGAAAAATGTATCTTTTGTATAAAAGATATGGGATTGAAATGAAATTGTTTTGAAGGGCTATAAATGAATCTTTGTGGAAGATTGGTGAACTTTGTGAAGTAAGTCTTTTGTTTAAAGATTTGAAAATGGTATTTTGATTAAACCATTTGAAAGAAAGGTTTTTGGCTTTAAGTAGTGACTTAATTGAGATCCCATTATCCATATGGTTTTAAAATATTGCGCTCAATATTCGATTTAGCCAGGAGAGGACCTTTGTGTCATAAAACCCATTTCGAATAATGATACGACGTTATGGATTGCATTTGAAGACCGATGGTGAAGACCGGATATTTTCGAAAGCGAAAGGATAACCCGTCGAATGTCTCTACACTGACTGGTCTCCGTTATAGAAATTTGATCACCCTTTGTGATGGGGAGTCTGGACGTGATTAGGGATTATCCGGATTGTGCAAGGGCTTCTTTCGAAGTGCCTTTAGTTTTGTTCGAACCCACAACAGACTTGTATGGATGTGTGTCTAACATACTCTTTGAGATGTAAAGCTAGTTTCTATCAAATACATTTCTGTTTGGTGGCGGAGAATTTATTCTCTTAGCTTAACACCCTTCTTTGAGACATACGAGCTTTGTAGTTGATGGTTACTAGTGATACATTCCTAATTTGGCAATGTGGCATGCTGAGTGCTGTTGAGTGTTACTGATCATTTGTTGATCGAAGCATGGCTTTTGTGAAAAGCATAGCTTTGTGGACGAGACTTCGTCGGACCTCACAATCTGGAATGGTCGAAACAGGAAGGATGCAGCAAGGTTATTGGGGGTAGCGCCCTCTGAGGGTCTTCATTTCCTTCTGGATAAAGGTGGTATCATGGTATGGAGCCCAGATATTTAACCTATGTGGTTGCTGCAATTTTTTTTATGGTTGTCGGTGAATCCTAGGATAAAGGTTGGTTACGACCGGGGGATGGCATACTCGTGTCACTAGTTACCTAGTTACAGAGGCAACCTGACCTTGTGTTGGCAGAGATCAGGTTAGGTTCTCGGAGCATCCCTCCAGAGGCGTACCCTCTGGGCCCAGGAAGTTCCTTTTCCTGACCATTTGTTGGAAATCCAATCTTCAATACGCGTCCTTTACGATTGCAGTTGTATAACCTACCATTCTTAAATGGTAGCTATAGCAGGCATAATATAATGGTACCTATGTTGGCTAAGATTAATATTATACTTTCGAAAGGTTTTTTGCACTATGCACCAATAATAATATCAATTTTTTTTGCATAGCAAGCATGTTTGACTATCATAAGAAGAAATCTTCCCCAAGTGTGTGATTGCATTGTGTGTGTGCCGGGAGGCCTTATAGTAGTTTCATTTTCCAAAAAGCATTGCGGATTTCTTTAACAATCATTCGTTTGTTTTTAAAGATAAAACTATTTTTGTTTGCTCATATCAGTCCCATGACTGACCTGGAGTTTATTGTTTCCTTCCTAAACTCTGGGTGCCCACAATTTTCCACATGAGCAGTCTAGAGTTGGGTTTTTTCAGATAGTTGAATAGTAGGTGTAGATTCGATAGCATTCAATCTCTAAATGTTGCCAATCGCATTTGGATCGTATTGCTTCACTTCAGCATGGATGGTGGTTCTCGCTTTTTGGTTTGGAGACTTTCTTCCGCTGTTATTTTTGTTTCTCTGATGTTGATATCAATTGTATCAATGTGTTGTATCATTATTGTAATTCACTGTTGTATATCAATGGTATATATTCATTTCTTCCGCTGTGTTGTTATACTTAATATGTTATAAGCTCCGGCGAGCCAGATTCGGTGTTTGAATCTGCAACATTCAAGTACAAGTGAAGTACGGGTGTTGATTTTCGAAGGTCGAGTCAGGATCGTTACACATTCGATTCTCTCTTTGAAGTAAAGTTTTTTTATATAGACAACAATTTTTAAAGAATGTCAACTTCCTCTACAATGGATTCTATAAAATTATTGCTTCGAACAACTCTCCGAAAACTCCGAATGATAAAGTTTCACCATCATCGGTCTATCACACCGGATATACTCCGGACAATAAAAAGGGGAAGAAAACTATTGATATTTCTTCGAACACAAAACAAAAGATCGACGATCCCCACCATTATCAGCAGGAATCTCTAATGCTACAACGAGAGATGTATTACGAACAAAAAATAAACTCTGGACGGATAGGAATCATTGAGCACATCACTATGAAATTCTGCGGGGAATCGTCACATCTGATTGACGAACATGTTGTTTCGCCTATCATACGACCATCGACTTTGTCTCCACCATGACCACCATACTCATCGAATTCGTGAGATCGCAACGAGGAATCGAATGTTCATCGTAAGCAACTGAAAGAATTCAAGTCGCCTATCCCCTCGAAATAATCATAATTTTAATTATCTTTCGTTGTATTCTCGAATAAATTCTCTACATTGTACGTTTCTATTTGAAATAAATTTATTTCTGGTGCATTAATCGACATCTCACATATAGAAAATATTAACATTTAACAGCAAAGTAAAGTTATTTCTATATCATTCATCAAAATAAAAACTATTTATATTAAAAGAATTCACAAACATAAATAATATATATACATTTCACACCTAAATAAATTCATTGCAGAAAATATTCCATGTCAGTCGACTGGACAGGAGGTCAGTCGACTGACACAGTGAAATTTTTTTTGTATACCTAGCCAGTCGACTGTCTCAAACCTCCAGTCGACTGGACCAAAAGGTTGAATATTTTCGACCTTTAGCATCAGTCGACTGAAGCCCTGAGCCAGTCGACTGACGTAGCAATATAAATTTTTATATAACATTGCCAGTCGACTGTCTCAAAGACCCAATCGACTGGACCAGAAGATTAAAAAATTTCAATCTTCAGCTTCAGTCGACTGAAGCCCTGAACCAGTCGACTGAGCCATAGATCTGAGTTACTTTTTAACTTCTACCTACTTTATTCACTCCTTTTATCTTTCACTTTACCTTCTCTCCTCATTACCATTTCAGATTTCCAAATTTTCGAAGCCCTAGTCTCTCCAAAACTCAATTTTTATTCTTCAAAATTAAAATTAAATGGCTCCAAAACGTAAGGAACAAGCTTCCTCATCATCTCAAACTCCGTCAAATGAACAGATTCAAAGGTGGCTATTTGATGACACCGCGATGAAGAGGTGGAGACGAATGCAAGACTCAAGGATTTTTGAAGGTTCATTTATCAAATTCCCTAATTTTTCTCCATATCACATCCAACAGTTATCTCGAAGGAGCAATTTAGAGTCTCTTAATTAACATTGACGATAACAAACACTGTATCAACCAAATTATGGTGAAATTGTTCTACGCTAACCTAAATTTGGGTCACCAAGACTCAAATCAACAAGACTGTGTACGGAGTCTCGTATGTGGGAAACCCATCTTTTTCTCTCTAGACCGCATGGCTTATATTTTACAAACAGAAAATGATGGTGTAGAATTAACTACTATTGATGTTGATTTAGTTGTTCGAGACCGTGTATACCATTTCTTTCTAGAAGATGACATGCGTCAACTAAAATCGATGTCTTTACGACCAAAGGCACGGATTATTCATCGCACTTTGATGAAAACCTTAACTCCTAGAACTGGGAGTTATGAACTAGTCTACGAAAATAATTTTAAAGCTTTGTATGCTATATTTGGGAACATCATAGTAAACTGGCTCCGTTTAATTCTTGATGAATTATTAAACTTCAACAACGGTAGGATGAATATAATTTACTACGGCGAATATATTATGTGCCTTCTCAAAGCTTGTGAAGTTTCGAAACCGGATTCACCAGTTTCTACCGTTGAATGTTTGAATGCTCGGACTTTAGCCTGATGAAATTACCGGTTGCCCGACCCCCTCATATAATGTCTTTTGAAGAATGGACCCAACGGCAAACAGCTTAACACTAACCACAACAACATGGCGAGCCACCTCAATGACCATCTCATCAAAGATCGACTCGTCTTCAACAAGAAGAAATTATGATTCCAAATGAAGGTCTTCAACCACGTGAATCCACCAATATAATTTTCTGTAATCAACAAATTCTACAATCAAACATCATAAAAGTTGATAAGAAGCTCTATAAGGTCAAAGGATTTTTCTCCAAATTAGGGCAAGCAATATCATGCTCTTCCGGTACATCTACTGCTACTATAGGCGATCCGGGTAAGCAATCCGTCTTTACATGGTCTTCTTCTTTTGACGACGATCAAGCTAGTAGTAGTGATAATGATGGTGATGAAGGTTATAGTGGTAGGGGTAAGCAACCGATGGCGTAAGATGTTCATTTATTTTTATTCAAAACATTTGTTTTTCAATTCATATGGTTTGTACTAAATGGTCATTCTAGTTTATTTATTTTGAACACTCTTGACTATCGATGTTAACTATATGGATGATTGTTCTCGTTTTTAATATTATCTTTCACATTATAATATCACATTACTTATTCCTTTTTGTCGATAACAAAGGGGGAGAAATATTATTGCTACTAATAAGAATGCAGGATATAAAGCGCCAAAGATTCAGGGGAAGTAAGTATTTATTTTATATATACAGTCGAAATCTATATCTATTTACAGGTTGTCATCAATCAAAAAGGAGAAGAATGTTGAGACTTGATTTTGATTCATGACACGAAGCTATCACTACGACATACAGATTTGACAACTGCTGTGACAAAAAGAGACAAGGAGACAAGACTTTAAAAACCAGTGCATCAACTATGGTATTTTGTTTTCAAGTCTTAGGTCAATAACTGTTAAAATCTCTCCTCGATTATGTCTACATTAGCTTATATATTTAATCATCATATTTACTAAAATATTTTATACATATATAAGTATACATTTAAATTGTAAAAGTAATTTAAAGTTATAGAAATTAATATATCTATGTAATTGTGCAAACTACACAAAATTAACTAGGTCAGTCGACTGACCACCTGAGACAGTCGACTGACACTGGTATTTTTGTGCAGCATGAACAGTTATATAAATATACGAATTTAAAATTTAAAACTATTTTGAATACTAAGTCGACTGACCCAGAGGCTCAATCGACTGAATTTCTATAACAACCACTTTTTTGAAAGGATATAACTTTTGTGAAGAGTTGCGAACCTTTAACGAAAAGATTCCGATGCAACACTTCGATCGAAACTCTTCACCAACAGTCGCTGCTTTCTAATCTTTATAAATTCAAACTCCAACTTGATTTCAAATCACTGAATCACAATCGATTTCTCTTATTCTCTGATCTAACTTTCTGAAATCTATTTGTTGTCATACTTTCAATTATTCTGCATTAAAGAAATACTATACCTTT
Source organism: Allium cepa (assembly GCA_030765085.1). NCBI lineage: Eukaryota > Viridiplantae > Streptophyta > Magnoliopsida > Asparagales > Amaryllidaceae > Allium > Allium cepa. The sequence goes on from CM060931.1 coordinate 452,962,887, forward strand.
CTATTCTTCATACACTTCAAATATATATATTATACTCGAGAAGAAGATTATAAGAAGGGTGTACTACAAGTGACAAATCCGTGTTTTTTTTTGGAATGGTACTTTATATACAACAAATCACTGTGATAACATATCACAATTCAATAAACGTTCGAATCACGCTATGCAAGTTTCGAACTTGTGACCTCTCGCACCAAAGCCAAATCACTTAACCACTGGGACAATGGTGCTTGTCAACAAATCCGTGTTATTAGAACACACAAAAGTTAAAACTATTTTCTGTATTTGTTGAAGTCCTATTCTACTGCTCAGGCGAGTGAAGTCCTCTTCGGTTGTTGAGGCGAAATCATATTCTACTGCTCAGGTCCCTATTCGGCTGCTCATGGGTGTACAAACATATTCCTTCGGGTTAAGTGAAGATTGTTGTTTAAGTGAAATTCCAGAAGGAGTCTGGGACTGGATGTAGGACGGTGCTTCAAACCAGTATAAAAATCTCTGGTTTCATTTTACTATATTGCTTTTATATTCCGCAGCATTTACAATATTATTATCATCGCTATACTCTGTATTATCATATATCCATATTACACGATCCATAGCACACTTTCATCTTTTCTTATAAATTTCAACCTGATCGATTACTGACTATATTAGATACCTATGTTATTATTTTTCAACATTCACCATTAATTAGTAGAAACATGGCCTGCTTGTTTCCTGTTTTTCTAAATTTTTGAGGTATATCTTCTACCTACCACCTTCTCGCTCCCGATATTGCATTTTGGTCACACTGTTCCATTAAAATGAAGAAATAACCACTCGAATTAAATTTGGTACATAATTCTACGCTATATATTGATAATACTAGCTGACCTTAACTTGATAGTAGCCAGTTAAATTTAGTTCATAGAAACTGGCTACCGGAATCGGGTTGTTGTATGTTTGACGTTAAATTGCCTATGCAAAAAGGCCAATCATCTTGATGAAGTTTAAGTAATTTTCTATGACGAATGCTGGATATCTTAATGCATCTACTCCTCTGGTACAAAATATCAACTAAACGAAAAAGTACATTATGTACTCTCATGAATGTACTATATCAAAGTTTGGTTTGGTTGCATAAATTTGGATTGCCGTGTTTTTTCCTGTTTGCTTAAGGTAATTATTTTGCTTTGTGTTTTTGTCCATATATTAATTTCATTATCGATGTTTCCCTTTAACATATTATATTTATTGATCGCTTCTGCTACAGAATATCTGCTTTCCGCTGCATTTCAATAAATCAAAGATGGTTTGCTTATATTTATTAAATTCCAAATAGTTGTTTTGAAAATAAATTGTATTTTGGTTGAAAATAATACAGAATTCAAATTCAGAGTCATCTTTTTATGCTAACTTGGTGTATAAGTAAAAAATAATATAAATAGAGTTATTCCTCCTTCGGCGCCCGAGCGGTTAAACCGATGGGGAATAGGAGAAGCTAATGTTTAGCTTATGAACGATCACTCAGAAGACTTTTCATTTAACGTAAATTTAGTAATAAGTAGTTGCTTATTTTGCCCAAAATGTCATTTTATTCTGTTGATCTTAAGCCATACAAAGCATTTTAATGAAATTTTGTACATTTAAAGCGCTTTTCGAAACAATTAGCACATTTAAACAAGTTCTGAAACTAAATACAAATATAAATTTGTTTTCATCTTATGGCACATGTTGATGCATCATATAAATTTTATTTTTCTACCTTCCTTCCTGGCTCATTTTAGATGGTTTTTGATCTACAGGTAATTTTTGAACTCTTTCATATTTAAATTAGGATTGCCAGTTATTTAAAAATAGGAAGTGTATGAGTTATTTTATATTGCACTAATTTTTGTGATTTGGACTATCCTTATTGTTTCTTGCTCTTTATATATTAAGAATAAAATAAGTTATACAGTATTATTTTAAACCGAGACATGTATAATATATCTTATTGTGTGTAAAATAGAATATGTTTCTTATCATGTATTCTTGTTTCTCCATACCATTGAAGACCTCTTTATATTTGTACCCTGTTAGTTCTATTTTTCACCCTGCTGCATTATTCCTACCATTAACTCATGCAGCAAATACAAAGTCTTGCTTTTATTTTTGGATCCCTTACACATGATGTACGATTATTTTCAAAGTTTTTCCACTCTATTCTTCAATATCGTAGGCGTATGAAAAAGGAATTTCAACATTTTTATTAATACTTTTCTTCTTAAAGAAATTATTATGATTTTTTCATTCCTTATTATTATACGACTGTTATGAATTTTTGAGTTTACTAAATTGAGTTTCAATCTTACATCAACAAAACCCCTAATTTTATGGATGTTGATATTTAAATTATCTTATTTTAAACGCCTTTCAGCAATTGGAGTAAAAATCTCCGTTGTTTTAAAATAGTAAATCTTAAAGGCCATAATTATTAGTACGAAAAAATGTCTAAAAATCATAAAATGGCTGCTGTTTAATCACATACCACATATGATTTAACTCCTCTGATTTCTACTTTATCTTGTATCATTACATTGGGGGCCTTCTGCCATAACCCATTTAAAAAATTGAGCTTTGTTTACTATTTTGTGATTTACATGCTTAGCATTAGACCATTTTTTTTTTGAATGAGAGTTTGTATAGGGATTATTGTTCAGGCTAAGAGAGGAAAAAAATAATAGCATTTTTATTACTGAAATTTTGTTAGGGGAGAATCAAATTACAGATTCTTCCCATAGAAAATTAAATGATAATACTTGTTTTTCTCCAGTTAAATATTCTACCACGATTCATTTATCTTTTCTTCTTCCTTTCTTCATCCTAAAGTGCAGCTTTTACTAATTCAACTATTATGGCATAGTCAAAGTTTGTATCGAATTTTTTTTGGCTAGTATTACTCCTCCAGCTATGATACTTTCCAAAACTGTTATTTTAAAAAAGGGCGACATTTACAAAATTTTCAACTTTTAACGAATAATTAAAGTAGAAAAGACATCTACTATAATGTGAACACCTTTAATATATTGAGAAACATATCATCGTTGGTTTTTAATTTTGCCATTTTTTCACAACAAATTATTTTCTCGAAAACTGCTGTGTGAAATCGTTACTTAAATTATTTGCTTCGTGTTTCACATCAATCGATTTATGTAATTACTACTGCGCTAAATAAAAAATTTGAAAATCTTTTTAATTGTTAGGTACACATGAAAAGGTATAAAGTACAGTAAGATGAAATTATGCTACCTGAAAGCATGAAGGTTGCCAAAAAGGGAAGAAAATATTGGAAGATTTTCAATGATTCTTTTAAGAAATAACCAGAAATGCTGGAATTTGGAGGTTATAAAGTGCAAAGATTGACTCTTGATGGGTACACCAAGTTCCACCGTATTGAATCAAAATGTTTGGGTAAAACCTATAAAATCTTTGTACTTTAAAAGATTTTTTTTCCATATTCTCCCATATCTGTAACGTTTTTGGAATTGTTAATTTGGTTAATGCATAAGGTTTATCGCAAGAATTAGACTATTGTTGTAATTAATGTGTCCCTACCTAAAATAAGTTTAAACTTAACCGATTCATGACATATGCACTATATGCGTTTTTTCATTACAAATATCATAGTTCGGTTTTTTTAATTACAAAAAAGGGTTTGAAAAACACCTACATAACAAATGGTGGTTAGCAGCTTATAAGTTAAACTCTCTTGTGTTTTCTTTAAAGGTAAATATATTTTATATATGTCCACTGTAATGGACCAATATCTTATTCAATGTTATATATGAATATAATGCATGACAACATTGGATGATGATGGAAGCAAGTGTTCGTTTTCAAACCAAGAATTTAACTGCTAATTCAAACAATAGCCTATTGCTATGGTATAATTACCCATTGCTATGCGTAAACTCCACATTTATTGACATATTTTGAAAACTGTTCCCAGGAACCGTATTTCAAAATGTAAAATTCAACTTGAATAGTTGTGAACATGACATGTACATGTATTAATCTTTTTGCTAACAGTAAGCTACTTTCGCCGAAAATGATGCATAAAGGGTTTTCATCACTTGAGAAAAAATGATCAATATTTTTTCCGACCAAATTAACATCAATTATCCACTTACGTCTCTACATCACTGCATTTACTGGATATTATGCCTGTTGGAAACGTACATAGTGCAAATTTTGTAACCAGGATTTCACATCATCTGTCCTAATGCTAGATTCCATACTACGAATGGAGCAGCGTACCAAAAATAGAAAGAGAAAATCAGCCATGAAAGCAACCTCCCCTTATGATAATTCAACTCCGTTAACAGAACATGCTGCATCACTCTATTGTGAACGTGTAGACAAGAGCAGTAATGTTCAACCAACACTATCGTCCAGTGGCCAAATTCTCCAAACAGCTTCATCTCCACTCAATGTCAGTATGCTATCACATTTATGTTTGTTGTGTAATGGACGGAGGTTGCGTACCAACCTGTCTTAATTCTATCTTCTAATAGCCGGTTGGTAACTCAGATGCTAGTCTTATTCCTCCAAAGGTGAAAAGAATATACAAGAAGTCGTCTACTAACTCATTAGCAACCAGCCTTAAGGAATTTCTATCTGCCAGCCCAAATTTTCTGCTGCTGCATCTCAGAAGAGGAAACATCTTCATACATCTAACGATGCAGAATATAGTTCTCCATCATTGATTTCACAATCATCGACTACTTCTTTTTCTCCCCATACCTTGAATTGTAATATGGTTAATGATACTCCTACAACAGCAGACAATGATCGAACAAAACATTCATCCGTTGCAGAGGTTAACGGTATGATTGCTCAATTTTCCTTCCCGCCCAACCCCCTTATGTTTCGTTTAACCATTAGACGTTATATATCCCGCCTTCATAAACCGGTCCCAGCTATGTCAAAGTCTTTGCTAGGTATTATATAACAACCCGTAAATTTTGAATATTTTTATAACGCAATTAACTAAAATTTTGTTTGAAATTAAACAATTAAATTTAACAATGAAATTTGACATTTGGAATAAGTTTATTTAGACATAGTAAATGTCAGATTTTCATCGGAGAATATGAAAGTTATTTTATTGTGTAATTTTATTTAAATTTAAATCAGTTAATGTTTAATGAAAATAAATATTTTTTTGAAATCTGAATTATTTTATATACTAAAATTGTAAATCATTTTATGAGTGAGATGTCATATTTCATTTTGTCAAATTTGGACTGCTCTTGCCCCGTTTATCTTATTTCGACGAATTAGCAGCTGTTGGGCAGCGAATATCGACTTTTGATAGTTTGATCGTATCGATATTATTTATGTACCATTCTGTTCGTCTTGTCGTGCTGATCATCGTAGTATATTTATTTGTGCATTTTGGTGACCGATATGCTGCGAAATGACAAAAAAGTTTGCCGTACCGGTACCTTTTTGAACCCCTTAGTTTCCCAATGACTATTCCTTTATCCATCGTGTAATTCAAATTTTCATTAGCATTTATTTTCTGAAATTCAATCGTCTTGACTCTTGCAATCCAACCTGTTAAATATATAACGGTCGTATTCATCACCCTTCTTTTGGTTTCATTCTGTGGAAAAGAAAAATAATAATAATACAAAGCCCTGTTTATCATTTGCTTTAGATTAAATTAAAGGAGTTCATAATATAATTTGTTGAAGATTATGTAATCATTATGCTAACCTGCTCGTGCATCTTTGCTTAAACTCTCTCTCAACCCACGCCTTATCTCCTCCGCACGCAAGCCAACACCACACGTCAGCCCTCCATCACCACCGAGTCTTCCACCTTCTCTGCACACTGTCACAACAGCCATAAGCTAGAGCCTACCTACCGATCCATCCCTTCAACCCATCATAGCCACTTTACGGCTCCACCAAGCAGCAGATCTAACAGCCACCATAGCTGCCTCCTCGGGCCCCACAACAACTCGTCCTCTCCCTTCTCTTTTCCGACCCATGTCCCCCTCCACCAAAGCTGTGACCTCAACCCATCACCTCCTTCCTTTATCCGCTCTGTGTCCGCATCACACAGCCTTGCAACAACCATCGCCGACTCTTCGACTTCACTCCCTCACACGGCAGATCCACTCCCCCTTTCGACAATACCATCTTCCCCTGATAGAGCACTGACTGCCTCCGCTCTTTCCTCTATCGCCAACCATCCGTTAACTCACTAACCCACCTCGTTCCCTTCATACCACCACTACCCGACACCTTCGACACTTGCAGCCACTGCTCATTTTATGTAATCTGTTGTATATATGTTTATATAAGTCATATATAACACGTTTATTCGTATATAAGTTTACAAATGATCTGTTTGAGTTTATAATAAAGTAAGTTTATATTGATTTTTATAATGAATATTGATTTTTAAATATACTATGTATGTAAGTTTATATATATGTTTATATATTAGTTATATATACATGTATACATGAGTTTGGTTTTTAAATATATATAGAGATTTATTTTATATGTGTTTAAATTAAATATTGATTGGAAATATATATATATATATATATATATATTTTATCTTAAATATATGTTTTTAAATTTGATTTTAGGAAAAATAATAATAATATAATAATATAATATACATTCCGTTTCAGTTTATATCAAGCTGATTTTTGATTTGTTTTCATCGGTTACCAACTATCAGCTTTGTTCGTCGAATATGTGTTCATCTTGCTTTGCTTTGGTCTTACCGCTGTCCAAAAATTGTCACAGCAGTTTTTGCTTTGCCCGTGTGCGTATCCGTGTGCATGTCCGGGTCGCCGTCTTCGCCATCGTTGTTCTCTAGGATCGAAAGGTGAGCAATCACTCAAGATTAACATTCTTATATTTAGTAAATTTAATTCACATGAAAGTACGATTGAAATATGCTATTAAACTTGAGTTTTAAGTTATTTAATTGTTAAATAAGATATGCCATCATCTGCAATTTTTCATCTATGATATATGGCACCATAACCTATTGTAAATATTATATTTGAATTTGTTACTGATGATGTGTGCCTGCTGTTGATATGTCATATTATTATTTTATTGTTCTTACACTGAAAATTTCCTGTTAGTTTAGAATTCCCTATAGGTTAAAATGATACATACGCAAACGATCTTATAGATTAAGGGAAATCGTTATGGGTTGAAATGATAAACCCAAGCGATTTTCATCGTTGAATTTTGAAATTGTGGATTGAAATGATATATACCCGTAGATATTTAAATTACGGATTGAAATGATAAATATTCGTATCACTTGACCACAAAGTAAAAAATTATATACGGACAACGTTGGTCTATATTATGAAATGATTTCTAATGTTTTGAAAAGAAATATACGAGTTTTAATAAATATTGATTTTTAAAATATAATACGTAAATGTTATTTTTCATTAGATTTTTAAATTATATGTTTTGGAAATTTTAAATTTATAAGTTAGTTTTGAAAATATAATTTTTAATATTGTTCTTATAACTTTTTTGAGAGAAATGTGTGATCTTCCAATAAAAGAGGAGAGCACACATGAAACTATATATATAACACATAATATGATGCTGCTAACATGCCTGCCAGGTGACAAATCTATGTACTAGTAACAAAGAAAAAAACAGGTACCCCTATAATGAGCTCCAGCAAAGCCACCGCCCATTACACCCTAATACCGAGCTCCGGCATGGCCACCGCCCGATAATAGAGTGTTGGAGGTACCTAGAAAACCGAACAAGTATCAAAATCCGAAGATACTGAAAGTCAGCACCATCAATAAAGAGACTCTATGTAGCCGCCTCAGAATAAATAGGCTAATCTTGAAAAAGAAATGGTCCATAAAGAAGTACTCCACTCTGAAGACTTAGTATATCTGAAAGTAACGCCTGACGCAATCAGAACTGCTGGAAATGGCTATCCTGTACACCTGTACAGAGACGCTAGTTATCCTGCAAACCTAAAAAGAGAAACTAGTACCAATTCTAACGACCCTGACTCGACCTTCAAAAATCGGTACCGAATACGACACTTATATTCAAATGCCGCAGATCCAACGTCGAATCTGGTTCATCGGAGCTTATAACACATTAAGTATAACAACACAGCGGAAGAAAAAGAAATGAATATCATATACAACTCTAATGATACAATATCCAAATATATAACAATGATATGAATATTAGAGACAATAAACAACAGCGGAAAACGAATAGCAAAAGAGATAACCCCAATAATCAAACTGCAATTCCAAAGCTAAAACTCCAAACCACCAGCTCGAACCACCATCACGTTGCACAAAGCTAAGCAAATCTCGTCCAACCAAGTACTTCAATATCCAAAGTCTTCAAAGAATACCAAAGAGAAAGCCGAAAGCTACCGAATCGATATCAATATCTACTATTTGAAAAACCCAACTCTTGACTGCCCGTTTATTCCGAACCTATAACAAAACTAGGGAAAAATTAGTATGAATCACATATATGTATATAAATAGAATTTACATACATATATGCGAGTATAAAATCTAATGTGAAAAATAAAGCAAAAATAATCTAGTACAAAAACTAATAATTCTAAAAAGTAAAGGAAATATGATCCAAACAAAATAAGATAAACGAATTAAAAACTAGAACTAAAATAACTAAAATAAAAACAAAAACATTACTAGAAATATCTTTGAGGACCTATAATAGGAAGAAGATCATTATACATCGAGTGATCATCATTTAAATTAGAAAAGGTATTAATACAAATATTATAAGTGTCAAAATTATTAATGTTATGTTTGAATATATTAATATTATTACTAACCTTGTTAAGATATTACTTAAAACAATTATTTTTGGAAAATTTTATTTAGGATTTGAGACCCAATTTAAGCAAAAAGAAGAAATTAAAAGTATCAATTTATTGAAGTGAATATTGTTATTATTAAAAATTCTTTGATTTCTCTCAAACCAAATGTACCAACTAGATATAGTGAATAGAGTATCAAACAAGTATCTATTATCCTTATTGAACATAAATCTAAAAGCGATCCAATAGAAAACACAATCAGTAACTCTAAGTACTAATTTTAAATTCAAAAATATTAAGGGTATACATAAGAATAAAATGAGTATCCATACATTTGTAGTATATATGATTAATATCCTCAAAATGTTATTGCAAAAATAACATTTATTATCAATGTGAATATTTTTTCTTTTTAAAAATTCTATTATATTTAATTTACCATGAATGATTAGCCACATGTGGATTTTAGATTTTGGAGGAGCGTTAGACTTCCAAATAAATTTAAAAAAATTTATCAGTTACACTCGAAAGTTTATAAATTTATAAAAGGAGTTAGTAGAATATTTATTGCTCTTATCCCACTCCCAACTAATATAATCTTTATCATTGTCAATATTATAAAGATTTAATCAAGCATAAAGAAAATTAAGCTGTCTAAGGGTTGAACCTATTAAATTCTGTTAAAACTAAAAATCCAAGGAGGGTCATTTTCAGAATTAAAAACTTCAGATATAAATGCATATTTAAAGTTACAAATATCATACAATTCTTTAAACTCATTCCAAAAAGGAGTAGCGGAAATCCAACTATCATGCCAAAAGATGTATTATTGCCTAAGTGAACAATAATATTAACACCTAAGTTAAAAATCTCACTACATTTTAAAATGGATTTCCAAAAATAAGATTGTTTACGAGAAACCGAAGAACTAATTTGATAGAGATTATTACTACCATTGTAATAATATTTAGAAATAATCTCCTTCCAAGTGGCATTATGATTGGTATCTCTAAACTTCCATAACCATTTACCTAGAAGAGACAAATTCATACTTTGCAAATTAATGACTCTAAAACCACCATCTTTTTGGACTTACAAACAGTTTCCCAATTTACTAAATATTTTATGCAACTGTTTGGATTTTCACCACTCCATAGGTAATCTCTTCTAATTTTATCTAATTTATCTATCACCCAATCAGGAAAAAGATGCATAGACATCCAATAGACAGGGAGAGCTGATAAAACAGAATTAATTAAAACCAGTCTACCTGCTCTAGATAAAAATCTCTCATTCCAGTTAGTAATCTTATGTTTGATTTTATCTATGATTATTAACCAATCATCATGTTTAAGTTTTGTAGGTCTAATAACAAAACCAAGATAGTCAAATGGAACATTCATAGTTTTACAATTTAATGTATTAGCAACTAAATTTTCAACTTTTTCAAAATCGTTTGAAACTAAAACAGAACTTTTATCAAAATTTATTTTTAAACCCGATAAAAGCTCAAACTATAAAGAATAAACTTAAGAGCAATTATGTGTCTAGGAAGATGAGAGGAAAAAAGCAAAGTATCATCTGCAAATTGTAGGACTGATAATCCATGACTCAAAATATCATTACCTATATTACCCAGAGAACTATTATTAACTGCATTTTTAATAATCTTAGCAAAAACATCAGTAGCTAAATTAAACAGAAGGGGCGATAAAGGGTCCCCTTGCCTTGAAACCTCTCTTAGATTGAATTTTATTACCTAAAATACCATTTACCATAATACTAGAGTTACCAGTTTTAAGAAAAATCATGATCCAGCTAGTTCATCTATTACTAAAGCCTCTAGCATGAAAAATATCTACAAGAAAATCCCAATCAACCGAATCAAAAGCCTTAGCAAAGTCTAATTTTAAAATAGCACAAGTATTGTTATTCTTACAATAATGATTAACGTATTCTTTTATGAATGCTAATTGTGAACAGTCAATTAGATCATTCACTCTCATACTAAGTCTATTAGCTAAAAGTTTAGAAATAATTTTAACGGAGCAATTAATCAATGAAATGGGTCTAAAATCTTTTAAATTATTAGCACCTACTTTTTTATGTAATAAAATAACATTAGAAAAATTAAATCAACCTAATTGGAGATTTCCATTATAAAATTCACTAAACATACTAATTAAGTCTAATTTTAAAACTTCCGAAAATGTTTTATAGAAGAAAATTGGAAATCCATCCGGACTCGGGGATTTATCACCCGGTAAATCGAAAATGGCTTTTCGGATTTCCTCTTCAGTAAAAGGATCATCTAATTCAGAAAGATTAATATTGGAGACAGCCGGATAAAGATCATTCCATCTAACACTAATTCTATGCTTATTTTTATTACCAAAAATATATTTATAATAATCTGTGAAAACCTTATTGAGGTCTCTTTCATCAACTAATTCCACATTATTGACTAAAATGAAATTAATTGTATTACTACGTTTTCTACTATTGGCCATATTATGAAAAAAATTAATTTTATTGTCGCGTTCATTGGTCCATTGAATTTTGGATCTTTGCTTCCACATAATTTTCTCTTTTTCAAGAATAGAGTTAAGTTCTTCTTTTAAGTTATTGAGAACATTCCACTCACCTAGATTTAGATGTCTGATTTCTGCTATCTTATTTAGTTTAAGAATCTCATTAAGAATATTTTCTTTTTTAATTTTAATATTACCAAAAATATTTTTATTCCAATTTTTAAGAGAAATCCTAAGTTCTCTAAGTTTTAAAATAAAAGCTTTAGCTGAATTATCACTATATTTAATACTATAAAAACTCATAGACGACCATTTATTAATAATTAAATTTGATAAGCATAGTTCTAGTAGCCACATTTTTTCAAATTTGAAAGATCACCTAATAACTCTATGGCGATCACAAGTGAGGATAATGAGACAATGGTCTGAAAAAGTGTAAGGCAAACCAAACACTCTATAGATAGAAAATTTATCCTCTATTTCATCGCTAACGAAAAACCTATCTAAGAGAGCCATGAAGGGAGACTCCCTGTTATTACTTCAAGTAAATTCTCTATTAGAAAGAGAAATTTCAATCAAATTAGAATTAATAATAAATTGGTCAAATTCCTCCATAGCAGAATAGTCTCCCTCACGAGGAGCACGCTCTCCTATAAAACGAGTAACATTAATATCACCCTCCAATATCCAAGATCCAGGAGCAAAAGATCTAAACTCAAGGCATTCATTTCAAAGAACCTGTCTATCTATTTTTGAGTTAGGCCCATAAACATTAGATATATAAAAAGAATTATCAGTTAGATTAATTAAATTAATGTGTAAAGAGTGTTGTTTGTAAATACGTTGAATAATTTAAAAAGATTATCCCTCCAACCAATCATTAAACCCCCAGAAGTACCCACAGAAGGTTAAAAAAACCCATTTTCTAAAATGATAACCACCCAGTCTTCTATAAAAAGGAATATCGCGACAATCAATTTTAGTCTCTTGAAGGAGAGCAATGCCAATAGAATAGTCTTCAAAAAAGATTCTAACCTTATCGCATTTATTTAAGTCATTCAAACCTCTAATGTTCCAACTAATGATCCTCATATACCAATAGACCTATCCCTATCAGGTTCCTTACTTCTAATATATTCACGATCTACCTCAATATCGGAAAAAATGAAAGCAGTGTCCCTAGCTAACTGACTAAACTCAGAAGAAGACAAATTACCTAAGGCATAAGAAGAATAAGTACTACCCAAACTAGAGTGCATACCTGTGCCTGAATTCGTAGCACCGCTCGCGGTACTCTAATCAGGAAGCTTACCCATGGATTGAGAATTGCTACAACGAATCCTGACACTATGATGAACATAACCGCTAGATGACATAGTCTTTCTACGTCTACCTCTCTTCGACGAAGTGAATCGAGATGCTGCTTTGTTGCTAGACTCACCAGAATGAAAATCAGAAAGAATGACTGACTTATCCTTAGAGATCAAGACATTATTTACTGTCTCTAAATTCACATCAACTGGAGTATCATTCCAAGCACAAATAACTAACTCGCAATTTTGCAGACAAACAGAAGCATAATCGTCCTATTTTCTCTCCAAAACAGTCTCACCTTCAACATATTCCAAACCATCACAATTATCAACATGTCCAAAATCTGCCACGATGCCTGAAGCAAGATCACCACCATTAATATTCACAACAGGGGACTCAACAATAACTCCATTTTCATCATATAAAACAATATCAGTGGAAACAACTTTTTGAAGAATGTCAGCCAAACCATTTGACAGACTATTTGCTTTTAGATGATTGTCGATATATAGGGATACATATGGAGAATTCAAAGCATCAACCAAAGACTGCATCTGTGCATCATGTACATCTAAAGAATCGTGCATGTCTGCCTTGGAATCAACGTTCATGAGAGAACTCTCCTTTGACGATATATCAAACAAATTGTCAATACAAACATACTCTTCCAGATTGATGCTATTGTCTATCACAAACTGCTGATCTGAAAACCCAATCCAGTCACATAAATCACCAGATTGAATGAACAACTCACCAACCGAAGGAGCAGTATCATCAATGATAAGAGAAACACCAAGTTCTTCCAGAAACTTTCCATCCCATTTTCCAAAATCCAACAAACCAATTTGAACATTAGGTTCGACAGTGTATGACATATCAATCTTCGAAGCTAACAACCTAAAATCAGAACCTTGGGATTCGTTGGACATAAACAACTGCTCAAAATCTATTCGACTCTCAGGAATTCTACTGTCATCTGATATAGCTTTCTGATGATCAATATCATAATCTAACAAAAACTCACTTAAGAGATAATAGACTTTGGAACAATCACCAATATTAACAATAGAAAAATCATTATCATGAAAATTCTCTTCTCTGATAAGATTTGCAACAGAGCCATTAGACGAAGATAAAACAGCTATATCACTTACATTTCCATTCTCAAATGAATTAAAATTCGAATTGGCCTCAGTGTTGAGACATTCGAATTTGTTTGTAGTATGAATCTCAATAGTTTTCAAATTATCAGGATATGATTTACCTTCTTTCTTTATTTGAATAAAACCTACAAAATCTTTTCTACTAACCTCTATATTAGATGAACAGGAACAAGCATTGCAAAGAGCGACATCAGGATCAAGCATCAAAGGATCAAAACAAAGAGTTCTTTCATTTATGACGATATCAGAATAAACATTACCTCTCTTGCTCGCATGATTCACCTTAGAGATATTGGAAGAAGAATCAGATTTATCAATACCAAATCCATCTTTGTACTCCTATATTAGGTGAATTGACGATGTTAAAATAAAAATCAAATCTTCAAGATGATTAATACCCACGAGTCTTTTTTGCAAAAGGTGATCCAATAAAATCCCTATCAATTGTAGGCATTTAAGAACTAGTTGAAAACCATTTTCGACCAAAGATGATGAAGAAATGGGAATAGAGGACGATGATTCCAGTTTGCCTAAATACAATTCTGGATCGCCAAACCTTTTTTTGTATCCTTTGCAATGTTTGTCGAATTAATGATGTTGAAATGAAACAACGGATCTTCAAGAAGCTTGATTCCTTCTTCTCTTTTTTGCCAGAGACGATCCAAAAGAATCCCTTTCAGCAGCATGCATTTAAGGACAAACAGGAATTTATGTTCTACCAAAGATGTAGAGGAGACATCATTGTTGAAATTTAACGAACATTCATGCCTCTTATGACCAAATTTACCACAAGCAAAACATCTTTTGGGATCTCGACACCGTGAGGCGAAATGATTATAGTCGCCACATCTGAAACAGAAATCCTTTTTTGTTTTTGATTCAACCCAGTTCTTGTTTGTAGATTGAGTCGAAGAAACTTGATATCTATTCGGCAAACAATGATAATTCAAAGGACATCAATCCTTCACCACTTGCGCATAAGATCGATTGATAGAAGGAGATCGATAAATTGGTAAGAACGATGACGATTGAGACAAGAATAATGAATTTTGGAAGCAAGAACGATAAGAATTGGATGCCATTTTTTGTTTTTGTACAAAAGATTAAAATATTTTCCTTTGTAAATTTTTATTCTATTTTTCTTATAACTTTATTATTTTAAAAATATATAAAGTAAGATTTAATTTAACAAAATTTAATTTAATTAATATATATATTATGTTTAAGTATTTATTTAAAATTATATTTCAAAAATAGATTTTGTGATAACTTCAATAAATTAAGCTGGGGAAGATAAATTGAAATTGATTTAAAACTATATTTATTTTAAAATTGTATTTTAAAAAAATGATTTGAAACTTACTGAATTTGAGATTTAAAGATATGATTTTATAACTTGATTTCGTTTAAAGGTGATCACATGAATATTTTTCAAATTTAAATAAATTGAAATTGAATATTTAGTTTGATTTAAATGTGTAACTTGAGATTTATTTAAAGGTTATAAAAGTGATTAAGTGAATAATTTTAGAATTAAATATAACTGGAGTTAGGTATTAATTATGATTTAAATTGTAATTTGAAATTTAATTTAATTTAATATTAAAATGATTAAGTGAATATTTTCAAATTTGAATAAAATTAAAGTTTAATGTTGAAATATAAATGAAATTTATATTGTAGTTGTTTGAATATTTGAACTTTGAATCTTATTGGAAATGAAGTGAAAGTTCAAAAACATGGATTTTTGAGAATTTGAATCCAATCATTAACCTTCTAAATTGAAATTGTTAGACCGGGGTTGATTTAAATTGAATTTTGGAATTAAAGTTGATTTGAATCGATTTGTGAAATTAGGGGAAACTATTTTTAATATATAATTATTTCACAATATATATAACTATTTTCATTGTTTAAAATATGTAAGTTGGAACTGTTATGATTTGGATTTAATGGATTTAAATACTAATATTTTGATATGATGGTTTAAACTATTTTGTGGATATGATATTGAAAGTGAGGTGATTTCTGAAGTAAATATGATTTCGAAAGCGACATGACTTTTGAAAAGAATATAATATTTTGATATAAAGTATGAACTATTTAAAATGATTATAAAAGCGATTTTATAAAATGACCATAGTGTGAAATGAGCTACCCCGAAGCAATGCGGGAGGTTAGCGGAGAGGCAATAGTTTGGTTGTTAAAGAGACCGGGATCGGATATTGTCATACTCTCTGCAAATTCCAAAAATAATTTAACAACTGTGTACGTGATGGAGATTCTAGAATGAAGTAGGATGGTTTGGCGACGATTCTATATGAGGTACTAACGAAGCCCTGACTCCTGTGAGTCAGCTTGATGTGGCTAAAATAAGAGCCACTCCAGACCAAGTGAGGTCGTTCCTCTTATCGGGTACATTTCTTCGATATCACTCTATTACTTTGTGATTTGATTGGGTGCACCTTTTGATTTGGAAGTGTGTCTCGAAGTGGGCGGTAGTAGCTGCTATGCGTTACCACCAGTGTTGATCCACAAAATGGTAGAATCCCTACCCTGGGCATTGCGTCGCATGCCTTGTCACATGCCTTATCGCGCCTTCTACGAGCTAGGTTTGTGTCGTACCTATGTAGTGCTCCCTGATAGCCCACTAGTTCGGTGGAGGGTATAGTACTGTATAGACTATGGCATTATATAAATTATGTTAAGGGGGATATGGGTAATGCCTTAACGCTATTTTAATAGTTTACTTTACTATAGGCATTATCTATGTAGAGTATCCTACTATGCATGTAGATAGTCTAACGGATCCTTCAAGGATGGAAATCCTAAACATCCTTTAAGTTATGTGGTATTTCAGTTGACATTTCACTTGAGCTGAATTTAATGGTATAAGAATGTCATTCCTGACTCGAGTGTTTTGTGTTTTGCTTTATGCTCGGGTCAGACTGAGTGTCACAACATTTGTGACTCACCTTCGGAGCTTGGAGCTTTGCTTGAAGATCGTTCTTTGTCTATTCAGCCTTCCAGTTACTTTAGTTTATTCCAGTTGTTTTGTTCAGACTTATCAATTTCATTTGTATTAGTAAATTTTGTATATTCAAGATATATGTTGTATTTTACTTTAAACTCTGATGTCTATATATTAGCTTCATGAACTATATCTATCTATTTCCGTGGCTTATTGCTGTATTACTCTGTGTCTATGATTCAATGATTGATTTATTTACCGTATATGCTAAGTTTTGCCAAATATAAATTAACAATCTGTTGTTTTGAGCGAGTTAAGTCTGACATGTGTGGATTCTTGTTGATTTGAATGGTTCGAAATACTAGGTCATTACATGTGGTATCGGAGCTCTGGTTTAGGGAAACTTAGCATATGGAGTAAAAACTCATTAAAGATAGGACAGTGATACCTTAGAATGAGTAGATTCAATTATAGAATCATATTCTTTCGAGCTTGAATTTCTTTGTTAGGATCCTCCAGGATTAGGATTTCTTTCGATCTTTGGAACTTTTTCCCTTTGAGTTTCAACCATTCTTGTCCATCCTGTTCGTGTTCTTTTGATATCGGAGCATCCCATAGCTCTATTCTGTTGATCTCTATAGTAAATTTGTGCTTATCTTGTAGCCCCAATAGGCATTATCCTTGGGTGTGACTCATTCCATCGGCGGTCCCGCTAACCTCAATATGATTGTAAAGGGGTGAAAATCTACTCTGTTACAACAGACATCGATTCACTGTAGATGTCCATGTTCTTCATGGGATGCTGTTACCTTTTGCAAAGCCCGTATTGTTTCTCAAGTAAACGATCCGGGTAATTCTTTTATGATCGAATGTTGAATACCTCTATACTTTTGCAGGCAGTTTTATCTTCTCAGCCTAGTGATCTTGACTCCACTTCTATAGTCAAAGATTATCCTGATGTTTTGGTGAAGTCACTTCTCTTCCTTCCAAGCGGGAAATTAAATTTTACATCGATCATATTCCTAGAACTCGACCTATTGTCCTCCTGGATGAATGTTTTCTACGAAAGGTTAGTCATACCCTTTGGATTAAACAATGCTCCCTCCTTCGTCGATCTTGTGAATCACGTTTTCCGCAATGTTCTCAATAATTTTTTCTCGGTTTTCGATGGTGATATTCTCATTTTTCTAAGTCTCGGTTGACTCGGTTTAGGTCGCTGCGATTAATATACGTCTATCCATCTTTTCCCCTTTTGTAATCTAATTATCTTATCTTCCTTTCGAGCTATCTTCGTTGTTAGAATTCTATTTGATTATGATTCCTCTAAATTTGAATCTCTATCTAGGTCCTAGAATCCACTCTTGAAACATCCTATGAGGGAGTGTTTGTAACTAATATAAAAATTATATTGCGTTGTTTGAGTTGTTAAGTTTGATTTTGGGTTTCGATCGATTCGTCTGGCCAACGCTATCGGTAGGAATTCCAAAGCACCTGAACGGATCAAACTGGCACAATAATGTTTTCGAAATTAGTAATTGAATTTTTTTTGTATGGTTATATTATATATAAGTATAATTTTATAAAATTGGATAGTTAAATGATTGGTGTTAGAAATGATAATACTTGATTATCATTCATTGATCTGCAAATGAAATGTATTTAAAGTTAAAGATTTGAGAATTAAATTTTCAGTGCTTTTCAAATTTGGTTTTCAAAGTTTAGAAAATATATTATTTAAAAGTATTTTCGAATGGAAATTGTTTCTAAAGAATTTTAAATTTAGTACTCTCCTCTGTTGTCGCTGGAAAATAATTTAAGTGATGACTGCAACACCATCGACATTATTTTCGAGCCTCGGAGTGGAGAGATCACTTGGTAGCTTTGCTATACTTTTGTTTTGGAAAATGAATTTTATATGAATTTCTTGTGTACGATTTGATGTGTATATATATAAGTATATGATTATTTCAAAATGGTTTAAAGTGAAAATGAAAATTTAATTCTTATGTTCTATGTTAAGAAATAGTTTTCAACTATTGAAATGAAGTATTTTTTTTGAACAATTGGAGTCGCTAAAATGAGAATGGAATTGAAACAATTGAAATAGTTGAAATTGGATAAAGTTTAATTATATAATACTCAATTGCATTTTAAAAACATATATAACTTACCTGAATTATTTAAAAAGTTAAAATTTAATGTAAACATGGAATTGAAGGTTATACAAGAGAAAACTTAAGTAATAAATTATTCAAACTAAAATTTTTTGTAACAGAAATGTTGTAAATAAAATTTGTATAGTGTTTAATTACACTGGGAAACATTAATATAAATTTCATAGAAAAAAAGGTTAAAGGTTAATGAAAATATGTAATTGAGTAATATACAATATAAATGTAAGTAATAAGATGTCCAAATTGAAGTTTTGAAAAGGGAATCTATAAATAAAATTTAGTGGTTATAATAAATGTCTACACACTTAATCTATGATTATTAAAAATGTTAAGTGAAATAAATTAAATAATAAAGAGGGAATGTTATTTTGGTAAATAAATATAACTTAAGAAACTGGACAGGCAATAAATAAATTTATATTTTGAAACCGTTTGTGATAAAAAAGTCAATTACAAAGAATAATTGAAATTGAATTTTAAGTGGAGTTGACGTAACTGAAGGAAATGGATAAAATAAATAATTTAAATAAAATAAATTTTTTTTGAATTTTTTTTTGCAATAACTGTTAATATCAATTTTTGAATTGAAGCAACCAAATGTAAATACAATGGATATATTGATTAAATAAAATGGATTTAAACCAAATTTGTTGAATATAAATTAATTTAAAAACTAATGAAATTTATATGATTTTGAGTTAATTTTTTGAATCTATCTTTTCCTTCTGGTTGTTTCTATTCGCCTATCTTATTCCTTTTCGGGGACGAAATATTTTAGTGAGGGAGAGTGTGATGACCCGTTAATTTTAACGGTTTTTATAACGCAATTAACTAAAATTTTGTATGAAATTAAATAATTAAATTTAACAATCAAATTTGACATTTGGAATACGTCTATTTAGACATAGCAAATGTCAGATTTGCATCAGAGAATATGGAAGTTATTTTTTTGTGTAATTTTATTTAAATTTAATTCAGTTAATATTTGATGAAAATAAAATGTTTTTGAAATTTGAGTATTTTTATATAACAAAATTATAAATCACTTTACGAGTGAGACATTATATTTCGTTTCACCAAATTTGAAATGCGCTAGCCCCGTTTGTCTTATTTTCGACGAATTAGCAATAATTAGTCGTATCAATGTTATATATGTACCTTTCTGTTCGTCTTGTCGTGCTGATCTTCGTAGTATATTTATTTGTGCATTTAGGTGACCGGTACGCAGTGAAATCGACAAAACGGTTAGCCGTACTGGTACCGTTTTGAACCTTTTGGTTTCCCAATGGCTATCTGTTTATCCATCGTGTAATTCAAATAGCCATTAGCATTCATTTTATGAAATTCAATCGTCTTGGTTCTTGCAATCCAACCTGTTAAATATATAACACTCGTATTCATCACCCTTCTTTTTGTTTCATTCTGTTGAAAAGAAAAAAAAAATACGAAGCCCTGTTCATCGTTTGCTTTAGAGTAAATAAATGGAGTTCATAATATAAATTGTTGAAGCTTATGTATTCATTTATGCTAACCTACTCGTGCATCTTCGCTTCACTCTCTCTCGACCCACGCCTTATTTCCTCCACACGCAAGCCAACACCATACGTCAGCCCTCACCACCGAGTCTTCCACCTCTCTGCACACCGCCCACAACAACCATACGCCAGAGCCTACCTACCGATCCATCACTTCAACCCATCACAGCCACTTCACGACTCCACCAAGCAGCCGATCTAACAGCCACCATAGCTGCCTCCTCGATCCCCACAACAACTCGTCCCCTCCCTTTCTCTCTTCGACCCATGTCCCCCTCCACCAAAGCTGTTACCTCAACCCACCACCTCCTTCCTTTATCCACTCTGTCTCCGCATCACACAGCCTCGCAACAACCTTCGGCCGACTCTCCGACTTCACCTCCCTCACACAGCAGATCCACTCCCCCTTTCGACAATACCATCTTCCCCTGATAGAGCACTGACTGCCTCCGCTCTTTCCTCTATCGTCGACCGTCCATCAACTCACTAATCCACCTTGTTCCCTTCATACTACCACTACCCAACACCTTCGGTGCTTGCAGCCACCGTCGAGTCGGCCACGTCAACCAACATTTCCGCCTAGCGACCCTCCGCACCCATTCGCCTTCCCTCCTTCACACTATACCGGCTGCTCCGACCACCTACCCATCTGCTGCTCATGCTCTGTGCAACCTAGCTTTTCTCCACCAGAGCGGCTGCATTCCTTAAGGTGTGTGTGTGTGTGTGTGTTTGTGTGTAAGATCCTTTTATATATAAAAGTTTATACAAGTTTTATATAATATGTTGTTATGTATATAAGTTTATATAAGTCATATATAACATGTTTATTTGTATATAAGTTTATAAATGATCTGTTTGAGTTTATAATAAAGTAAGTTTATATTGATTTTTATAACAAATATTGATTTTTAAATATAATATGTATGTAAGTTTATATATTAGTTATATATTAGTTATATATACAAGTATACATGATTTTGGTTTTTAAATATATATATATATATATAGATTTATTTTATATGTGTTAAATTAAATATTAATCAAGAATATATATATATTATTTTAAATATATGTTTTTAAATTTCATTTTAGGAAAAATAATAATATAATTTGTTTTATTTATATCAAGCTGATTTTTGATTTGTTTTCATCGGTTCCTAATTATCAGCTTTGTTCGTTGAATCTGTGTTCCTTGCTTTACTTTGGTCTCGCCGCTGTCCCAAAATTAGTCACAGCAGTTTTTCCTTTTCCCATGTCAGTATCCGTGTGCATTTCCGTGTCACCGTCTTCTCGATCATTGTTCTCTAGCCTCGAAAGATGAGCAATCACTCATGATTAACGTTCTTATATTTAGTAAATTTAATTCACACGAAATGACGATTGAAATAAGTTGTTAAATTTGAATTGTTAAGTTATTTAAATATGATAAGCCATCATCTGCATTTAATTGTTAAATATGATATGCCATCATCTGCAATTGTTCACCTATGACATATGACACTACCACCTGTTACATATATATATATATATATTTGAATTTGTTATTGATGATATATGGCTACTGTTGATATGTTATATTATTATTTTATTGTTCTCACACTACAAGTTCCATATTAGTTTAGAATTCCCTATGGTTTGAAATGATGCATACTCGAACAATCTTTAGACTAAGGGAAAATCGCTTGGGTGGAAAATCGTATGGGTCGAAATGATAAACCCAAGCGATTTTCATTGATATTGAATTTTGGGATTGCAGGTTGAAATGATATATACTCGTAGATATTTAAATTGCGGATTGAAATGATAAATATCCGCATTACTTGTCCATAGGGTAGAAAATTATATACGGACACTATTGGTCTATATTTTGAAATGATTTCCAAAGTTTTGAAAAGAAATATATGAATTTTAAAAAAAATTGATTTTAAAATATAATATTAAATGTTATTTTTATATTAGATTTTTAAATTATATGTTTTAGAAATTTTAAATTTATAAGTTAGTTATGAAAATATAATTTTTAAGATTTTTTTATAACTTTATTATTTTTTTTTTTTTTTTTTTTTTTTTTTTTGGCAAGGCCGACGGGGTTGAATGGACCCCGACCATTTTATTGCAGCACCAAAGAGTTACAACAGATTAAACAATGAGCAAGGCTCGAAGAACACAAAGGAGAACTAAGCGCTACAAAAAACTGGAAACTAAAAGAAGAAAAAACAAAGAATAAAAAACAAGGGAAAGACTCATAACGTTTGGTTAATGCCCAGAGCGAAGGCAAAAGGAAGCAATTCCAGAGAGTCACTTGTCACGTGTACAACCCAATTCTTCATGAAAAACTCAGCTTTCCTATTGTCTTTAACATAAACCCGAGATTTACTTTCTCTCCAAGCCTCAGCAAACAATCTTTTCATAACTGCATGAAAATAACTCCTAAATTGTTCCCTGCAACCCCTTTTCGCACGTATTATGTTCCATTTTTTCTGCTTATCATATGAAATATTAACACTACCAAGTGTGGCCATAACCGAATACCATAGCTGAATAACATCCTTGGATTCGAATAATAAATACACAGCAGATACAACTATGTCATGGCAGAAAGAACACATAACATCGTCATTCGTACCATATCTCTCCAGTTTAGCTTTATTTAGGTTGGCACGTTGTTGTATTTTCCAGAGAAAATTGTTTCCTCTCATACTATTTTCCTCATTCCATGCTCTCAATCTCCATTTCCTTCTGGGCTTGTCAGTGTGCTTCAGCAAATACATAGGCACAGTGATAAGAAGTTTACATTGCTCAAAATAGCTGGCATGGTAACCCCCACGTACAGTCCATATTCCAAAGTGTATCATCACTGATGAACACTGGCATTGATAATTTCAATTTTCATTCTCCTAGTCACTGCTTGAGAAGAGTTCAAGTAGTTAGGTATCACAACTGAAAGTGGTGTGGTTTCACAATTGGATGTACCTTCTTTAGTTGGGGGGTTGACTTGATTGGGGTTTATTGGTGATGAAGGTGAAGATGTAAGAGAGGTTGGTGACATGATAGGCATTGGAGGGGGTTTATAAGCATTTGGAGGTTTTATTTTAGAGTATACATTGAGTAGTGGTGGAACATTTCGTTCTCCATTAGCTTGTTTGGGAATGATCAGGGAACCCAGTTTGCACGAGTGATCATGCATGTGCAAGTCCTGACACATTTCATTTTCCTTCCTGTGAAAAGCATTCATTTGTTTTTTCTTCTTATTTTTCTTATCACTTGAATTATTCCCCTGTATACCTCTTCCTTCACATCTCGTCCCATTGTCTTTACTTTCAGTATCACTACTTGTGTTGACTTCTAGAGTGTTTACTTCATCAAATATTTGCACCAAATGTTCCTCCTTGCCTTTTGGATTTTTGATACTAGTTTTCTTTTGGGCATCTCTTTGAACATTCTCATTTCTGCCTTCGTCCTCATTGTGTTCGTTTAAACTTTTACTTTTCTCATTCACACTTTGTTGTGATTCACACATTTTAACTGTGATGTCCTCAGCTTCTAGTTCATTTAGAACTTCAAATCTGTTGTGTTGCTGAATACTATCTATAAAATCATCGCCTTCCTTATTCATCTCTGGCGTTTTTAGTTTCTCCACATTTATTATGTTTGCATTCTCCTGATAGTTGACTGCTATAGTTTCACTCCTTTGTATACCACCCCGATCATCAGTAGAACATTGCACATTTTCCTTCTCCACTTGTACATTCTCCCAATCCTTCTCTTTAGTATTAATAACAACACTAGTTTCTTCTTTGTTACCTTCACATTCCTTCTCTTCTATTTGATCCAAATTAGCTTCCTTCGTAACTACTTTTCTCTTTCCCTGAACACGTTGCCATTTACTATTAGTTTGCTTGTTGTTTGAAACCACAATATTATGGACTCTGTACCTTCCAGCATATCCAACTTTGTCTTCCACTACACCATTTGTTTTCTGCTCTTTCACATCCTTAGCATCACAGTTATCTTTAATATCGCATTTCTCAGTTTTGTGTCCAAAATTCTTGCACAAAACACAAACATCTGGTTTCCATAGGTATTCAACATAAATTTTTTGATATCCTCCCTCAACCAGTTTAACTAAAAACTCCTCAACCAGCTCCTTCTCCGGCCTTACTTCAATCAGGCACTTTGCATAGCTCAGCCTTTCTTGCTTCTCTGTCATCTCGTCCATACATAACAATTTACCCAAGTGACTACTTAGCCAATTAATTCCTAGGGGTGACCATGCAAATAAAGGAAGATTATACAAGTGAACCCATACTGGTACTGATGTTACAGAGCCTGTGACATTACTCACCGCCGCGTCATATGGTTTTATTATGAAAAGTTTGTTATTCATAATGATAGGGTCACTCTGCAGTATTGATCTCCTATCTTCACAACAAGAGAAGTTGAATAAGAAGATGATACCATCCGATTTTACAGAAACATCACCTTTAAGCTTCCAAATGTACTTTAACTTCTGGACAACAGCTGTATACGATAGTGGTTTGTCGAGGAAAAAGCCGACTAGAGTTTCTTTCCAGATGGCTGCTCCAGCTGCAATAACTTCAACAGGGGGCACTAATGCTTCATCTTCATAAATAGGTGAAAGATCGACAGGGATGAACTTCCCAGCATTCCTCGGTTTGCGTTTAAATAAGGAAGACCATTTCCGCTCTCCAAAAACAGAGGGAAGGGGGGAATCGGCTAGAGCAATTGGGGGCTTGTAAGCTGAAGGTTGTGGATCAGGGGGGTCGAGGTGAGGGGAGATTGATGGAGTACTGACAGGAGCATGGTCCACCTTGGACGGTGGAAGAGGAAGTACAACTGGTGATTGTACGTTGAGAACAAGGGAAAGAGGTGATACGGCTGAGTTGACCGTAGGTATGGTAGGAATATTTGAGGAGACGTGAGGGGAAAGGTGAGGGTCAGGAGGAGCAGACATTTTACTTGACTATGAATTGAAAACTTTGGGGACCATTTTAAAAATATATAAAGTAATATTTAATTTAATTAATATATATGTTATGTTTAAGTATTTATTTAAAATTATTTTGAAAATAGATTTTGTAATAACTTCAATAAATTGAGGTTGGTAGATAAATTGAAATTGATTTGAAATTATATTTGTTTAAAAATTGAATTTAAAAAAATGATTTGAAACTGATTGAATTTGAGATATACAGATATGATATAATAACTTGATTTTGAATAAAGGTGATTAAATGAATTTTTTTCAAATTTAAATAAATTGAAATTGAACATTTAGTTTGATTTAAGTGTGTAATTGGAGATTTATTTAAAGGTTATAAAAGTGATTAAGTGAATAATTTTTAGAATTAAATATAATTGGAGTTAGGTAAATTTGAAATTTTATTTAAATTGTGATTAAAATGATTAAGTGAATATTTTCTAATTTGAATAAAATTAAAGTTTAATGTTGAAACATAAATGAAATTTATATTGTAAATGTTTGAATATTTAAACTTTGAATCTTATTGGAAGTGAAGTGATAGTTCAAAAACCTAGATTTGAAATCGATATAAATTGAAATGGTTATTGAGAATTTGAATTGAATCCTTAACCTTTTAAATTGCAGTTATTGAAATGGGATTGATTAAATTAAATTTTAGAATTAGAGTTGATTTGAATCGATTTGTGAAATTGGATGAAACTATTTTTAATTTATAACTATTTCAAAATATATGTAAAAACTATTTTTAATGTTTAAACTATGTAAGTTGGAACAGTTATGATTTAGATTTAATGGATTTAAATACTAATCTTTTGATATGATGGTTTAAAATATTTTTTTGGATATGACTTTGAAAAGAATATAATATTTTGATATGAATTATGAACTGTTTAAAATGACTATAAAAGCGATTTTATAAAATAACCACGGTGTGAAATAAGCGTTTGGTGTTAAAGAGACTGAGATCAGATATTGTTATACTCTCTACTAATTTCGAAAACCACTTTAACAACTGTGTACATGGTGGAGATTCCAGAATGAAGTATGATGGTTTGGCAACGATTCTATATGAGGTATTAACGAAGCCCTGACTCCCGTGAGCTAACTTGATGTGGCTAAAACAGAAGCCACGCAGGGCAAAAGTGAAGTCATTCCTCCTATCGGGCACATTTCTTCTATGTCATTCTATTACTTTGTGATTTGATTGGGTGCATCTTTTGATTTGGAAGTGTGTCTGGAGGTGGGCGGTAGTAGCTACTATGCGTTACCACCAGTCCGGATTCGCAACATAGTAGAATCCTACCCTGGGCATTGTCTCGCGTGCCTTGTCACATGCCTTATTGCACCTTCTACGAGTTTGGTTTGTATCGTACCTATGGAGTGCACCCTGGTATCCCACCGGCTCGGTGGAGTTTACAATACTGTACATACTACGGTATTATATAAAATGTGTTAAGGGGGATATGGGTAACGCCTTAACGCTATTCTAATAGTTTACCTTACTATAGACATTATCCATGTAGGGTATTATACTATGTATGTAGATAGTTTAACGGATCCTTAAAGAATGGAAATCGCAAACATCCTTTAAGTTATGTTGTATTTCGATTGACATTTCATTGGAGTGGAATTTACCGTTATAAGAACGCTAAATATGACTCGAGTGTTTTGTATTTTTCTTTATGCTCAGGTCAGACTGAGTGTCACAACATTTGCGACTCACCTTCGGAGCTTGAAGCTTCGCTTGAAGATCGGTCTTTGTCTATTCAGCCTTCCAGTTACTTCAATTCATTCCGGTAGTTTTGTTTAGACTTGTCATTTGCATTTATATTAGTAACTTCTGTATATTCGAGATATATGTTGTATTTTACATTAAACTCTGACGTCTATATAGTAGCTTCATGAACTACTATCTATCTATTTCCATGGCTTATTGTTGTACTACTCTGTATCTGTGATTCCACGATTGATTTATTTATTGTATATGCTAAGTTTTGCCAAATATAAATTAACAATCTATTGTTTTTAGTGATTCAAGTCTGACATGTGTGGATTATTCTCGATTTGAATGTTTCGAAATATCAGGTCGTTACATATTCCCTCTCCACTTTACTTGCACACCAGTTGTTCCCCCTAGAAGAACAACATATGATTGAATGCCAAATAATTGAAGCGCAATTGTATTGAGCAAGATCATGATTGTGATGTAATTCCTTTACCTCATGTATCATTCGATCATATTAACAATCAATTGATCGTATCTTAACCATTTTTAAATATTCCGAGTTGTAAATAATAAACCTTCATAGTTTCCTGGACAACTGGAGTCGATATGTGCGAAAACCTAACGCTTTCCATTATCTTCTATTTCTTTATTTCACCCATCAGAGACCATTTCAAACTTCAATTTTCAAGTTCACGTTCAATGTTCCAAATAGAGGCACTTCCTACTAATAATAACTAGTGCGTGGCCCGTGCTACGCACACGGGCATTGTTGGTTACTAAATTAATGTTAAAAGTTACTTAGAATATACCCTTCGTAAAATAAAGGATTTTGAGGTAGAAGGTATATGTACTGTTGTATTATATTTTGAGTTCGTGCGCAAAATAAAGGAATTTGAGGTAGAAGGTATATGTACTGTTGTATTATATTTTGAGTTAGTGCGCAAATATAGTGTGTAGGTTAGTTCATTAATATAGTAGATATAACATAACACATGTATTTTTAAGCATCCTTACATACAAAAGAAGATAAAATTTTAGATTTATTTAGAAGAAGAAAAAACACATCTAAAAAAAAGGATAGTTAATACGTTCATTCAAAGTGCAGAGTGTTTACAACACAGGATTCAACCACAATGCACATATAATTTAATGGAAATTTAACACTTTCAAAACAAAACAATTGAGTTGTACATTTTCTGGAACAAAACTGAATTCTTCCCATCTTATAAGTTTACGTGGGCAGGCTTCTTACTCCATCCCTTAGTAGACCATGAGTCCTTGCCCATGATTCAGATGGTAGACTGAATAAAATGACAATTCCTTTGTATAAGAGCCAAGGCTTTACTCATAATAAATCCAAAATTGTGGATTAATACCTACAATTTGCAAGCAATATCTCGGTTAAGTGAGAAATAGTTGAACCTAAAGCTATTATAAGTAGATTTACCTGAGACCATCACAATTAGTGAATAATTCACCAAATAGTAATGAGTAAAATAACATGGAGTAAAATTGCAAACAATAATTGATGACGTTGGATTGAATGTATGATGATACTTCACAGTAAAACCTAAATATAGTAATGCAATAAACTGCAAATATGTTTCGCTATTAAGCTTAAGTGCTTAAGAACACCATATGAAAAATCCTATAAATCATACAATGGTGACTGTGCCTTCAGGTGCACTAAGTCAGCTTCAATACCACATCAACATGGTCCCATTTTGCCAACAAAGTAAAAACTACGTGATTCTAGGTTGGGTATTGGGCAGTGTTGGTAGTGTATTGGGTAGAAAAAGCTATATTAGAATTTGATGTGTGAACGTGTTTTGAATGTATGTAGCTATGGAATGAGGAGTTAAAAAATATGTTGTTGGGTATGGGTTATCACAGTATATGTTTGTACAGACTGACTGTAGAGTCTTTTAGGATATAACCTAAATAAATGAATTTTATATAGAGATAAATGTAGAGCTGTATAATACTGTGATGTGTTCATGCAGATGTAATGTGTGTGTACACACAAATATATATTATATATATGGCGTAGGTTATCAATAAAGTAGTTTTGTAATATAAGTTACATCTTTATTCTATGTGAAATGTGGAAGAAAGTTACCATTATACAAATTCAGACGTTAGAACATGGAGATTAATTAAATATAAGTGATTCCCAATATGTTCATTATCACTATGTCATAAAGTTGATCTAAAACAGGAAAATGGCAGTTGTATCAGTCAAGTACTTGAGTTTTAAGTGAAGTTGATGAAAGCTTAAAGCAAAATCGTCATCATATCAAACAGGTAATAGTACAGCTGGATGGAAGTACTAATTGCCAAATCCCTATCCTTATCGGTCTCTCTTCTTAGCAATTCAATAAAACTGTACAGTACACAACTAATTCCTCGATTTAACTTGAAAATGGACGCAAATTGTACTATATTACACAACTGTACCTGCTTTTGAAGTCTGAACAGAATCTTATGGTAAGTCGATAGATGATGAACATGAACTAACCAAAAAGATTTAATCAACTCGAGCAATTTGCAAGCAAACCTCTGATATTCATCTCAACTGGTAAATGATAAGAAAAATATTTCTTTAAACAAATTTCAGTGTCTATTTATATAAGAACAGAAAATTGTCTTCCATAAAAGATTACTGATCATCGCCATCTCTTCCAAGCGAGCTCACATATCAGACTATAACTATTATTTCTAAAAGTAAGCTAAATGCTCCTTGATCATGGTTGGTACAATTAATCTGATGTCTTAACGACTGAATATTGCAGGATTATAAGCAAGAAAGTAGATTGTTCAACCTATTCAGCATGACTTAAAATTACAACATAATCCTTATTGGGTAGCCTAATTAGATCATTTTTTACTGACAAATATGATTTTAAACAATTATGTTAAATCTTTAAAGGATATACTAACCTAAATAAAGAATATAAAAAAAGTAACACAATTCAATACATTCCTGTTACTATAATTCGTATTTCTGAAAGAATTTGTCCAAGTATTTCTCTATAAACTTAATTTACAATGCTGTATGGGAAATTTTTTGTATAAAATTGAATGTAAAGTGTAAAAAATAGAAGTGAAATAGAAAAATTTAAGATAATATAAAGTTATAAACCCAACATAAATAGCGTGCAAATCTTGCAAGCGATCTCATGCGTAGACTACCTATGAAGCATGTTAGGTGCAAGCAAAAATATCACTATAGAATTGATGTGAATATATAATCGCTACCCTTAATTGATTGTGGGTTCATTTAACGCTGTTAAATCACAGTAAAAACCAGAAAATGCTTTGATGAATTTAAAAATGAAATGTTATCAAGCAGTGGTGCGGTGAAACAGAACCAAGTTGCACTGTCAATCAAAGGCAGTAGCTAATATAATGACCGTTGTTTTTCAATTATAATTAAAGTAAAGAAGTGATTCTAACCAATAATAGGTACGTCCACTTATATGTATATGTGCACACATGCATAAAAATATAAATTAAGGATGTAATGTACCAAAATATTCTGCAGCTATATAATGAAATACTTTAGCTTGGAAAAACTTTTCTATAATGTCAAAAATAACCTTAGCATTGATTATTCATTAAAATTTAATCTCCGTGTGTATTCAAGTTGGATTTATTTACTTAACCTTTCCCTTTCCTATACAATATTAATTTGTTTTCCACTATGTTCTGCTCACTACAGATTTTCCTTCCCTCTATGTTCTGCTCACTAAGCTTGCTATCAGCATACATAACGATTATTTTGGTCAAAAAATAGTGTTCTATTACCTATATAAAGTGAATGTAAATGGTCTTACCTGTGCACTTACATTTTTGAGCTTTTTGTGCTTCAGTTTTGCACGGCTTCTACTCTTTCTTATCTCTTTGTGCTTCTCTTATTTCTTGTTTCGTAACAGCCTGTGCATGATACGAACATAACAATATTTAGAATTCTGTAAGTGATGTATATGCATATGCATATAAAATTCTAGATAATACACCAAAATTGGCTGCAAAACTTCTTTAAAAATAACCATTGATCCTAAATTCAATGCATTAAGTTATTTTTAAGGTATAATAATCATAATATAGTTTAAAAAGGTAAGTTTAAGAAATGTATGTGTTGGCCTAAAACCTACGAATATTACTTTGTCTCTTTCTTTCCCTCATCTCATTCGGATTTTAAAAACCATAAAATGCTTTGATGAATTTAAAAATGAAATGTTATCAAGCAGTGGTGCGGTGAAACAGAACCAAGTTGCACTGTCAATCAAAGGCGGTAGCTAATATAATGACCGTTGTTTTTCAATTATAATTAAAGTAAAGAAGTGATTCTAACCAATGATAGGTACGTCCACTTATATGTATATGTGCACACATGCATAAAAATATAAATTAAGGATGTAATGTACCAAAATATTCTACAACTATATAATGAAATACATTAGCTTGGAAAAGCTTTTCTATAATGTCAAAAATAACCTTAGCATTGATTATTCATTAAAATTTAATCTCCATGTGTATTCAAGTTATATTTATTTACTTAACCTTTTCCTTTCCTATACAATATTAATTTGTTTTCCACTATGTTCTGCTCACTACAGATTTTCCTTCCCTCTATGTTCTGCTCACTAAGCTTGCTATCAGCATACATAATGATTATTTTGGTCAAAAAATAGTGTTCTATTACGTATATAAAGTGAATGTAAATGGTCTTACCTGTGCACTTACATTTTTGAGCTTTTTGTGCTTCAGTTTTGCACGGCTTCTACTCTTTCTTATCTCTTTGTGCTTCTCTTATTTCTTGTTTCGTAACAGCCTGTGCATGATACGAACATAATAATATTTAGAATTCTGTAAGTGATGTATATGCATATGCATATAAAATTCTAGATAATACACCATAAATGGCTGCAAAACTTCTTTAAAAAGAACCATTGAACCTAAATTCAATGCATTAAGTTAATTTTTAAGGTATAATAATCATAATATAGTTTAGAAATGTAAGTTTAAAAAATGTATGTGTTGGCCTACTTCGAATATTACTTTGTCTCTTTCTTTCCCTCATCTCATTCAGATTTTTGTATCCTGCACTTCAATACTCAATTGTATTTACGTGGTCTGCATTTTGTAGTACATGTGTATGTATATAGTTGGGTTTTTGTGTAGCCTATGGTGCATGCATATATGTAAATATATGAGTCTATCTGTGTGTGTAGGTTGCGTGTGTTATGAGTTGTATGTGTGCATTTCTGTCAACGTGAGAAAGAGTGTTTTTGCTATTATACAGTATGTGAGTATTGCATATATAAGAATATGCATGTGTAGACATAATTTGTTGTCTGATGAGAATATAAGAGAGAGGAAACCCAAAGTGTGAGTGAATGCAAATGAAAGCTATGCGTAAGTTAACTAGAAAAATAATTCATCTAAATATAATATGATAAAAGTAAGTTTTCTTATTCATATAATACTATGTTAACATGGAAACATGGGGAGAGGCGCGTATATGTACACCAGGCAAGCATACTGCGAAGCTTGAGGGTCAGGGATACATGTTTTTCCATTGATACTTACGTGCGTTTTAAACTTTGAGCTTCTGATTCTCTTGAGCTATTGCCTGTTAAGTACACATATCATGCATATTTAAATAGTTGTTGTTTTATTTATATTAGTTTGAACTTACCTCCTCAATCTTTGTTGGCATATGCGGGTATATGTGTAGGTTTGAGCTAGTTTGTATACACATATTTTATTGGCACAATAAAACTCACAGCAATATAAAGATGGCCACATAATATACCTCATGTATACAGACTTATTAATATATCCTTATACCAGGCTCTGTTGATGCCATATTTCAAGTATCCAACTTTGTAATGCTGTGAGTTCCCATATCTCAATCTTTTGTTTAATCAACTATTGCTAAATCTATGGGAATTTATTTTCTAGGTAATATATGAATGTAAGTAATTGTGGGAGTACTCTAGTCCATGTAATCCACAGTAGATGCATAATATTTCATGCTTCATGTGGTAAATTTTTAGATCTTCAGGGAATCTGAAATCAATCTGCTAGCCTAAAGCATATCAACAAATCGAATCATGTGAGCGGATTTGTCATGAAAATGAGAATATAATAGGCAGGCATCTTAATTCGACCAATATTTTTTTATACATTAACATCATTAGCAAACTTCTTAAATTGATGTAATACACACTAAACTATTTTTCCATCAATCGCCACGGTATAAAAAGGAGTTGCATAAATAAGCCTATTGATTTTGTATTATTAATTGTGATCATATAATGAAAATATTATCCAAAATGCAGCAATTGACCAATTATATAATTACAATTTATTCTACCAAACACTTCCGCTACTCCATAGAATTTTTTTTAGCCTAAAAGCGGTATCATGCAACATGACACACACACATACATGCATCAATTTTTTTTTTTTTTTGGATTTTGTATGGTGGAACGCATATTTTTGTTGAGACACAGTGGATACTAAAATATAGCACCTATATCGCTATTATTGGTTGCTTTAAAAATAATGATTTTGGCAGCGAAGATAAATATTCTCTTGTAATATTATTACTCTATTTAAGCTTATATGCAACTTACTGGGTGGATACTCCAAGAATCAATGTAGGGGATTGCCTTGGATAAAACAAAACTTGTACATTATGCAACTAAGATAGTAAATTATTAAATGTGTTAATAAATATTCTTTTAAAGTGGCCAAAACTTGTTTGAATTATAAAAGTGATTACATATAACTGATTATTCCTATGCATATAGTACTGCAAATTTGATTTTGACCAATGATAAGTTAAAATCTTTTTTAAGAAACTATACTTGTGTTGACTACTCATGAAACCAAATTCCCATACACATGTTTTTTGCACTTATTTTTCCACACGAGGGAAGAGCGGATAAATTGAGTTTTATTCTTTTGCCAAGGTCTTAACCGCTCATCAATTATTCCATCATGAAGTAGTTATAATAAACTCAATAAGTATAAAAGCTAAGAGACAATAGTATTAATAGCAACATACAATTTTTACGTTCTTTATAAGTTTCATATGGCCAAAAATATTCGGTTGATGAAACAATTGAGTGGAAAAAATTGTTTAGACTTGTGATCAACGAAGAAATAATGGGGAAATAACATAGAAGACGGTTATCCCAAAGGTACGTAAAAATGTCATTATCATTAGAAAAAAGCTGATGTGATAAGTTAATTCATGTTACACAATTTGGGTTCTTATTTATTGCATGAATAAACCTTTTCTACTATTTTTCCTTGAAATAAAAAGTCCACATAAGAGTGAAGCATACATATTCAGTCTACTGAGCAGTTAACGTGCAATGGTGAACTACATATTATGAATAAAAGCTCTGTCAAAGGATGTTCATAAACTCTTACTCGTGGAATAACCAGTTAATATTACCGATGCTTTATGAAAGTAAAAAATTTAAGACAACATAATATAAGAATTCACAATCTGTATGTAAAGGCATTGTTATAAATTAATAGTAGTTCAATATAATGAAGTAAAAAATACCTTCTTTACATAAATATACGAACTTGTACTAGCCATCTGAGCAAGGGATTTTATCCATAAGAACTATTCCCCTACGCGTAAAAGCTCATATCACGTTGCAAATAGAGGGAAGTTTCATCTACCTGAAAATGATAGAGCCACAAAAATGCTACAAGGTAAGAAGGATGATAATAAAAAAAGATTATTAGTAGCAGTTTCTAAATAATATGAATTACAGAAAACATACCAAACTACTATATTTCTACAAATAGTGTCGTAGCGTCTAATTTTGTATTAAACATACAATAAACCTAAAGCCCTGATTTTTTTTAGTTATCTTCCCAAACGTGGAGATAAAAGACAGTAGGACTCTCGAATTCCTACAGTTTAGCCTAATTTTTTGTTTTTGGACACACATCACTGACCTTTATTTTTCTGGCCTCAGCAGCATCCATGAGCTTAAAGTCAGTATTTTAAATCAAAAGTAGTCGGATTTGAGCACTGATCAATATTCACAGTTTTAATTTGTTAAGGACCTCTATCAATGTAGAAGTACTATGTACGTAAAAGAGCTCCAGGTATGTAGTTTTAGCATGATAAAAAAGAGTGAGATTTTGTGAAAATTAAAATCCATTAAAAGGGAGCAATGTACAGTATCCTCTATGATCAGAAACTACGTTGATGTTAAACCACCTTAAAAAGATTACAAATGTGATCATGCAGTATTTTTCTCATACTGATGCACGGAAGAATTTAGTTAACACCAAAGTGATATTTTTGTACAATTAAAAATCAAGTGAAATAGAAAATTTACTGCCATTTCATAACATCCAACTCGGTGGAATTGAAAAAGATTAGGTGAACTTTGAAAGATGTGTATTTTTCATTTGTTGTTAGCCTCCTTTGAAGTACTGCATAACAAAAACTAGGAGAATGCGAAAAAGGGTAGGATTTTCAAAAGGGGCCACTGCTGATATATTCAATGAAGCAACAAATGAAGTAAAACAAAACCATAAAGAAACCAAGCAAAGGATTGGTATTTGTTTCAGCATGATATCCATCATGGTTGATTAATGGTGGCTTGTGCAAATATAACCGATGCAAGAAGGCAAGAGTTTGAAAAGTATTTCACATCAGTTAATTTCCCACGACAATTTATGAGCACAATCATGGTTTATTATCAAAAAGATTCATACAAAAACGACAGAATACCAAACCGTATCAACAATGATTTATCTAAAAATAGTTATATCACAAAAGTTCTTGACAAAGGAATGAAAATCTACCAGGTCTTTTTAGCACTATTTTCCTCAGATTGGTTTGTTAAACCTTATGTTATTTTTCCTGGGCTTCAAATTCTTTCATTTACATGTATTTACCAGATTATATACTAAATACATTTCAGGCCAAATAAACAGTGAGTACAAAATTTTAAGGGTTACCCACCTTTAGTATTAAAAAACGTTATATAGCAGGAAAAAAGGGTGTGTGTACCATATAGTAGGAACAATATATCATCCAATCGGGTTTTCTGACCCAAACCAATCGACTGGGTGGTCAAGTGTATGCATAATACCCAACTCAAGCGAAAAGGATTAAAAATTGGTGACTTAAAAGCCATTTATTTGAAATAAATAAAAGGGATGTAGCGTAGAATTGGAATAACAAATAATCAAATCAATTTTTACAACAAATTCAATCCACTATGTGGTCGAATACATAAAAATTCTCAATTTGAGCAGTAAATATCAACAAATTACTCACCTACTTCGAGTTAATATCCAATTTGCCTTCGTAAGTTCACAAACCATATAACGTCTCTGGTGTCAATTGGTTTGGGGTTATAGGATTAGTCGACATTAGTTAGTAGAAGACGAAAGAAAGAGGAGTGTAGGGTTTGTAGAGCGTGAAGAAAGAAGTGCGGTCGACAGAAGGGGAAATAGTTTTGGTAGTCTGTAAAAGAAGAAAGAAAGAGGAGGTAGGGTTTGTAGAGCGTGAAGAAAGAAGTGCGGCCTATAAAAGAGGAAACAGTTTTTGGATTTAACGGTTTGGGAAAAAAAACAGCGCTTGCCGATTAATATTGATGTAGTTACAAAAATACCCTAATTTTAAAAGAGGAAACGTGTCGTCATATAAATGACCTGGTTTCTCTTTTACTATTTAAGTAATAGATTTGAATGAGCCATCCTCAAGTACGCCAACACCATCTTTGCGTCCAATTTACCTTCTTCAGGATATAGGTGTTGTTTTAACTACTACTTTGTGCTCTGTTCTTTTGGCTATTTTTTGTTACACAATTTCAACAACTGCAATGTGAATGTAGGTAAATGGAAGAAACTACTAATCGAGTTCGTGTGCTGCAGTCGAAGAAAACATATACATCCAAAAATTTACTCCATGGTAACCAATTTTTTTTTATCGTCCCAGTCTTGCATGTCTTTTTGTGTACCTTTCATAACTGCGTATCATGCTCTTTGGTACAGTGTGCAATCTTTCTTTCTACTCTTCCATCACCTCTCAAAAAGGGCATCACGAAGACTCCAGCTTTGAGCTCTGGTCGCACAATCCCCTAGCTAATGTTTTCCATGCCAATCCTGACCTAGCAAAAGATACTACACATCAACGTCAGTTTTCCTGTTCCTTTTTTTACACAGTACTATTACTTGCTTGTGTTAACATAATTTACTTCCCAGTCGTCAACTATATTAGGTTGTATCTTTAAATCGTGGGATTTTGGACCTCTAACTAGCAAGTGTCGGTTCTGGTGTGCCATTGTTTGGTATGATGAAAGAAATCAAAAGGATGATATCCCAACTCTACGAAGTTTTCTATTTGTTGTCAGGTTGGAAAAGTTTGTTTATCTCAATTACAGGAAACCCCGCCTCTTTTAAAAAAGCTGCTGCTATCATATATAAATCAATCAATAGAAAAAGCTTCTATTCCATTGTGCAAAAACATAATAAGTAACAAAAGAATGTTATGAAGAAGGTGAAGTGACTGCGCATTTTTGAGAATAGGCATGGATTTATAACTCTATGTTTGCATTCATGTCAATTGATGGGCATGTGGACAATAGCGTTAATGATGGTAAAGAAGTTTATGTATTTTGACAAAACAATCAAAATCATCATAAAATTGGATCTCTACTCCCACTAATAGTGTGCCTAAATTTGCACTGCTATATATTATGACATGGGAAATGAAAGAGAAAACAGGCTACGAGCATGTGGGAATAACGGAACTAAAACTACAGATCCAATATTGATAGATAAACTAATATGAATGTTTGATGAAACAAATGAACATGCGAAGGTTTTTAGAATGACAAGAGATCGATTCAAGACAGCTACTTTACACGATGTTAGCATTCATATTGTTAACCCGCCTTTAGTCAAGGCCATGAACAAGCGGATTCAACCCAACCAACTTCACGATTGTCGAGGCTGGAATAGGATGGATTCGGTTTAAAAGAATAAAGTTCACTTGGATATGTCATTTGGTCAAGAAATGGGGGGGAGGGGTTTGCACGGCTCAGTCTGGAAGATAAGCTCCGTTCGGCATACCTTTCCTCGATCGGCACACCTCCACTCGATCGGCACACCTCCCCTCGCTCGGCATACCTCCCATCGCTCGGCATACCTCCCCTCGCTTGGCTTACCTCCCCTCGTTCGGCATACCTCCCCTCGATTGGCACACCTCCACTCGAGTAGGCATACCTCCCCTCGTTCGGCACACCTCCCCTCGCTCTACCTCCCCTCGTTCGGCATACCTCCCCTCGATCGACATACCTCTCGGTCCGCATACCTCCCCTCGATCGGCATACCTCCCCTCGATCGGCATACCTCTCGGTCCGCATACCTCCCCTCGATCGACACACCTCCCCTCGCTCGGCATACCTCCCCTCGATCGGCATACCTCCCCTCGCTCGACACACCTCCCCTCGCTCGGCACACCTCCCCTCGCTTGGCATGAGCCTCGCTCGGCATTGGATGTCGCTCGGCATCGAACGTCGCTCGACATCATACCTCGCTCGGCATCGCACCTCGCTCGGCGTCGTACCTTGCTCGACATCGTACCTCATTGAGCATACCAACTGCTCAGGGTCGGTCGGCATAATGAAGTAGGGTTCGGCTATGGCCTTGGTGGGCCCAAACTACTCAGGTGGCCTAACAACCAGGTTTTTCCTATAAATACAGCATGTGGGTCTCCAGATGGGCGATCTTCTTCTATCTGCTCTATTGGTTTCTATTTCCTAAGGTTAAGGTTACTCTACCATTTTGTAACTGTAACTAATTCTTACATCAATAAAAAAGTAAACTTTTGGAGTGGATAAGCCAGAGTTAGCCGAACCACTATAAAATCTGTTGTTCTTTACTGCTTTTATTTTAATTTTGACTGTTCTTCACGTTATTATTCTCTACATATATTCTATCTGTTATCTGTGACTGTTAGTTGGTGCTTTCATTTACATTTGGGTGTTAGTGACCAATTTTGACGCTAACATTTTGGTGCTTTCAATGAGAATGCAAGCACGCAGAAATTTTGGAGCTAGAAACTTGGATTCTAGGAAACAATGGCTAGACCATCAACAAGGAAGCAAGTGACAGAAAAGAGTGATCAGGAGGGAAGTCAAGAGGCTTTCTCTGGAGCTGGAGTAGGTCAAGCATCCATCTACATCACTAGAGATGAGATGGAAGCGATGTTGAAAAGACGAGAGGAGATGATGTAGGCTCTTCTCAGACAATTTGCACAAGCAGAAAATGCAAGAGCTCAGATCCGTGGAGCTGGATCAGAAGCGCTCAACCTACAAGTAGAGGGAATGGATCAGCGGGGCAGCCCCCAATCAGCAGATGGCTAATAATCTAAATGGACCTAGACTCGGGGGCACACCACTAGGAAATGCTGGACCAATCCATGGAGGGATACCAAATGACGTTGCGCAACCCAACACCAACAGGAGTACAGGAGTATGAGATGAGGAGTATGTGCCTGAATTTCCTTATGAACTCGGGGAGCAGACCGGAGGCAATGGACAAGGATTACAGCTTGGCGACAACGACAGACTGGCGGCAATGGTTTGATGAGCTATGAGAGGTGGATTGGTAAACAAAGACTTGGAGGATGTGAATAGGAGTCCCTTTACTCCTACTATCAGGCAAGCTAGGAACCCACTGGATTTTAAGCTACCATCATTGGGGATGCATAATGGAGGACAAACCTTACGGTTCATCTGACAAAGTATATGAGGCATATGGAAGTGCTGGGGGCATCAGAGGAAGTCATGGCCCGATGCTTCCCATTGTATCTAACAGACATAGTAGCACTATGGTTTAGACAATTGGAGAGCGGTTCCATTGGAACGTGGACTGAGTTGACTGGGAAGTTTATGAGGCAGTTTAGAGTTCACATTTCGAGACCTAAGAATGTGATGAGTTTAGCAGCGCTAAAGCAGAGGACCGGGGAATCTTTGAGAAGCTTTCTGACGCGATTCAATGCAGCGGTAACATCAGTGGATCGACCAGATCCATCCATGGTCTTAATGGCAGCTGTATCCGGCATAACTAATGGAACAAAGTTCAGAAATTCACTGACAAGGGATCCACCTATGGATCTAGGGGAGTTTTATTATGAAGCCGAATGATTTCTACGGTTAGAGGATGCAAATGTTGAGAGAGAGGAAGGAGATAGAGATGATGTTTATGCAGTCAAGGATGAAAATCCTTCTAAAAAAGATTCAGGGACTGTTAAAGGGAAACGAAAGGCTAGGGATAACGACGATGGACTCAATATGGCCATGAAAGGAACCGAGGTTCACCTCTTATTCAGAGCTGAACGAGACATTGGAACGAATTTACCAAGACATAAGAGGGCAGATTCCCTATCGAAGGCCAGTGAGAAGGGATCCGACCAGCAATGAAAGAAGACCGGACAAGTGTTGTTTGTTCCGTGAACTGAACGGTCATACTACAAATGATTGTAGGCACTTGAAGGATGAAGTTGAGGGGCATATCCGAAATGGTCTGCTATCCCAATATGTGAAAAGAAGGGCAACTACGGTGGAACAAGAACGACCACTACCTGCACCTACTGGGGACGGCTCAGGATCGGGGCGTCAGCTTATCATCAATTGATTGAAACAATGAAGAATAAGTGGCAAACTCCACACCAACGCGATTAAGTCATTTACACATGTACAGGACCGCGAATGATCCTCAGGCATGCTCTGATACGACAATAAATCGCATCAATGTAGGTGTTTGCACTTAGACGTCCCTGTTTGGCTTTTATTTTCCATTTCTCATGTTTGGACTTGATTTTGTTTGACTTTTTTGTTGAAAGAATTATTTCGGACGAAAGTATGCCATCTGTGATTCCATAACGGCTAAACCACTTATTCATGTAAGGGATCGCTAATGGTCCTCAGGCATGCTCTGAGATGGCGATAAACCGCTATAACAAACAAGTCAA
The DNA here is from genome assembly GCA_030765085.1 of Allium cepa. Lineage (NCBI taxonomy): Eukaryota > Viridiplantae > Streptophyta > Magnoliopsida > Asparagales > Amaryllidaceae > Allium > Allium cepa. The sequence goes on from CM060931.1 coordinate 453,004,194, forward strand.
AAATTCACTAGAACATGAAATCTGACATTAATAATACTAAGTCCCCTTCAGGCACACACAACTCGCCTCGAATGGCGTCCGATCGCGAACGATCGCAAATCGCCTCGAACGGCACCCGACCGCGAACGGTCCCAACTCGCCTCGAACGGCACTCGATTGTGAACGATCGCAAATCGCCTCGAACGGCACCCGACCGCGAACGGTCCCAACTCGCCTCGAACGGCACTCGATCGTGAACGATCGCAAATCGCCTCGAACGGCACCCGACCGCGAACGGTCCCAACTCGCCTCGAACGGCACCCGATCGCGAACGATCACAAATCGCCTCGAATGAAACCTGACCGTGAACGGCCCCTACTCGCCTCGAACGGCACCCGATCGCGAACGATCACAAATCGCCTCGAACGACACTTGACCGCGAACGGTCCCAACTCGCCTCGAACGGCACCCGATCGCGAACGATCATAAATCGCCTCGAACGGCACCCGATCACGAACGATCACAAATCGCCTCGAACGGCACCCGATCGCAAACGATCACCATTCGACGCGAACGGCGCCCGACCTCGAATGGTCACATACTACCCCAAATGACATACGATCGCGAACGATCATCATCCGCGATCAGATAAGACTATTATTTTCATTGCAGGTCATTAACAGGATACGAACATCCAGCTTATTGAGCTACAAAACACACCTTCCATTATCAAGGCATGCTTTGGGGGGAAAAGTGTTAACCCGCCTTTAGTCAAGGCCATGAACAGGTAGATTCAACCCAACCAACTTCACGATTTTCGAGGCTGGAATAGGATGGATTCGGTTTAAAAGAATGAAGTTCACTTGGATATGTCATTTGGTCAAGAAATGGGGGGTTGCACGGCTCGATCTGGAAGATATGCTCCGTTCGGCATACCTCCCCTCGATCGGCACACCTCCACTCGATCGGCATGCCTCCCCTCGTTCGGCACACCTCCCCTCGATCGGCATACCTCCTCTCGTTCGGCACACCTCCCCTTGCTCGGCATACCTCCCTTCAATCGGCATACCTCCCCTCGATCGGCATACCTCCCTTCGCTCGGCACACCTCCCCTCGATCGGCACACCTCCCCTCGCTCGGCACACCTCCCATCGCTCGGCACACCTCCCCTCGGTTGTCACACCTCCCCTCGTTCGGCACACCTCCCCTCGCTCGGCATGAAGCCTCACTCGGCATAGAATGTCTAGGCATCGAACGTCGCTCGGCATCGCACCTCGCTCGGCATCGCACCTCGCTCGGCATCGCACCTCGCTCGGCATCGTACCTTGCTCGTCATCGTACCTCATTGAGCATACCAACTGCTCAGGGTTGGTCGGCATAATGAAGCAGGGTTCGGCTATGGCCTTGGTGGGGCCAAACTACTCAGGAGGCCCAACAACCTGGTTTTGCCTATAAATACAGCATATGGCTCTCCAGATGGGGTATCTTCTTCTTTCTTTAGCCGACCTTCCCCTTATGCCAACCCTAGACTTATCGTTGCAACTTCCTTACCACAATAGACTAATAGAGGAGGAATTAAGCTATGATTGTGCAACTTTGGAGCAAAAAGCCTGCACCATGTTACGTCAACTAGACGCCAAGAAGAAGACTATTTACGATGCTGTCTCAGCATCAATGAACGATAATGTAGGCGGTTTTTTCTTCTTATACGAAGGTGGAGGCACAAGAAAAACTTTTCTTTGGAGACGTTAATAACAACCATGTTTTCTGAGGGAAAAATCGTTCTCGTTGTTGCATCATCCGGTGTAGCGTCTTTACTATTTCCAGGTGGTAGAACTGCCCGTTCTAGGTTTAAAATGCCAATTGATGTCGGAGAAGATACAACATGCGACATTCCAAAATAATCAAACCTTGCACAACTTATACTACGATCTGATTTGATTATTTGGGATGAGGCTTCTATGGTCCATCATAATTCATTAGAAGCTTTTGATCGAACCCTTCGAGACCTAATGGATGATGTATTAACTATTTGGGTGAATGTACTTTCGGTGGAAAAACTATTATTTTGGGGGTGATTTTAGACAAGTGCTTCTTGTCATACCCAAAGGATCACGAAATGCAATCGTCCAATCCTCCATAAACCAATCACAGTTATGGTCCAAATGCCGTATTTTCAAGCTAAACATTAATATGCGCCTAACATCAATGGGTGGTACACCTTTTGAAATAAGAAAACTAGAAAATTTCACGAAGTCAGTTTTGGACGTCGATGATGGAAAAGTTCCTGCCACTGCAATGCAACCAACTGCTGCGCCAACATGGATAAAGATACCAGAGAATTTGCTAATTGAGCAAACTTCCAATCCAACTGCTGCAATAGTAGAAAGTACCTACCCAAACTTGCAAAAACAATTAAAAGAACCAAATTATTTGCGTAATCGATGCATTTTGGCTCCAACAAATGACTGTGTTAAAGAGATTGACTGCTATGTAACATCGTCTCTATCTGGATCGTTAACTATGTACCTTAGTGCAGACACAGTAAGCCTGGCTTTTGAAGGTATTGAGGATCATCTTATACTATTCCCAACTGAATTTTTAAAACACTTTGCATCCTTCGGGCATTCCTAACCATAAACTGAACCTAAAAGTGGATATTTCGATAATGCTTCTTAGAAACATAAACCAAAGTATATGTCTTTGTAATGGAATGTGGTTGATCGTCACCCAAATAGCATCAAGACTAGTTGAAGATGAAATTATAACCTGCACCAATGTTGGGAATAAAGTTCTAATTCCAAGAATTGTCCATACATCATCAAATACAAAATGGCTTTTTATCCTTCGTCGTTTGTAGTTTCCAATAAAGGTTTGCGTCGTAATGACAATTAACAAAAGTCAAGGACAAACTTTGGATCATGCTGGTGTATATTTGCCATGACCAGTTTTCTCCCATGGCTAACTATATGTCGCTATATCAAGAACAACATCCCACTGAGGTCTTAAAATGCTTATCAAACAGCAAGGTTCGGAGGAAGTTGGATGCACCGAAAATATTGTATTTCGTGAAATCTTTGGAAATTTGTAGCAATCTTCTCCCCGCTTTAGTTGGAACTTCCTCTCAACTTTAAAATATCAAATAAGTCAAAGTATGGATCGTTGCACTGACTGTTGTTAATATTTTGCACTTTGCTACCTGCATACAACTACTATTCATTTTGGTATTCGGCTATGCTTATAAAGTTCAACTGATTGTACGGATTTACTTTGTAGATCTTTTTGTATTGATTTTACCTAGGTATATGTTTGGTGTGGTTCACCCTTGTTCTGATTTATTTCATGTTGATCATAGGTTTCTTCTCCCTGACTGATTGGTGTTTAATTTTACTTCTATTTCGCTTGTTTTTCCAGTACTAAAACTGAATTTTACCGATTTGCAATTGATCATCCATTCGTCCCGTCTAGGTACTTGCTTACATACGTTTTATTTAGTTCCAACCAGAATAGATACTTTTCTTTTCATTTTCCCAATTTTTTTTCATTTTAAGTCCATCTTACCTTTTATTTTCTTTGCTATGCTAGGTATTAATCCTTTTCGGAAAATTTAAATTGTAGTTCGCTTTCAACAACTCGCCTGTATGGTAAATTTGAAACTAAGACCAGTTATGTAAGAGACGTATAAATCAATATGGTTTTATCAAGCTATGTAATATAAAAATAGGTGCATTCAACTGTGGAGGTCGACTTTGTTTCTTTAACATGAAGTGTTTGGGTGGGAATATGCAAACTCATTATTTTCAAGTATTACTATCTATACTATTATATTATTACCGAGTTCCATTTCAGAAGCAGTCAAGGCCCCTGGATATTTTGAGAAATGAATAGTCGCCAATTTTATTTTCCTCTGTTCGTACCTATCTCTTAGCTTCCTTTCCATTCCCAATCCCTTTTCCTTCGCATATAACTATGACCTACATCGCTTTTATTCTATCCTAAATTGCTATTTCCCACACGTTTTCTGCCCATGACCTTACAAAATTTCTGGCAAAGCAAGAACTTTTACCTGTGGGGTGAAGGTAAAAAATCAATTTGCCTTCATCCTGCCACCATAAGGGACAGATTGGCTAACGGTATTAACTTTTGTTCTCCGGTTTTCCTTTTCCTTCTTTTCATCCTATAATCTAAGTCAATTTTCCTTTACCCTAAATCGGATTCCCCAATTTACAACCACAACCATCCGACATCCTTACTCATGGTAGATAATGCCTTCTCCAGAGATCAATTGTCTTGCCGAATTCAATTCTTCAATGATTTCGTCTCCCCAAGTTTGGTATCGTGCCATGCCGCTAAAGAGCACAGTTCAAACAGCTGAATGAATAAGGTAACATGCTTTGAAAACTCAGTATTTAAACTACGAAAATTGCAATGAATTAACCTTTTTGGGTCATTTTTTAATGATTTCTTTATGCATATAGAATGCTCAAATATGCTTTAGTTTTTCCTGATGGATGGAGAAATCAGTGGCCGTGTTGCTGAATCTCCCACTGTCTATGACCTATATGCACCTATCTTATATGTTTTTTCTCCTCGTCCTAGATCAGGTGATTTTTTTGGGATTTCCTACTGTTTTTCTCTTTGAGTTTTAGTAATTTCTCATCTTTTTTATCGATGTTGTTTTTACATGATTATACGATTTATGCTTTATTACTTATGCAAGAGCCTAAGCGAAAACAATCATTATCATCACAAATATGTTTGAATACCTGAAAATCATATTAGTTAGTTGTTGGAGTAGAAAAGATAAGTCACAGTTTATGGTTTTTCCTCCTTGAATAAGTTCGGTAAACTACATATTTAAGTTGCGAAAAAATGGCATTCTCCATAATACCACCAACTGAATAAATTTACATTACTTTATATTTGTAAATGCAAGGAAACATCCATTATCAGCTTAATCGTTGCAAGCTTCTCCTCTTACTGTTTGGATAGCCAATCACCTCCACAATCTATTAAATATTATTTAATTTTCATTAGAATTGCCTATACAATATGTATATTTAGCTTCCATATATATTTTATTCAATCAACTTAGATACGTATCATTAATTTAAACAAAAATTTAGTTACATGTGTGTTAAAGCCAGTATATATTTTATTATTATTTTTGCACCACTCTGCTTTCTTAACTAAACATATCAATACATGTATATTGATTTGAATTATCCACAAATGTCATTAGTAAACAATTTCTGATGAAATATGGTTATATCAACACGTGGCTACTTGTGCACAAACCTTATGTGAATAAACAAAACCAATGAGAAGAACATGTATTTGCTGTTTTTTTTTTACTACACTCGGTATACTGATTTGATGAAAATAGGAAAATAAATAAATAATTGCTGTTAATATATGTATGGTCTTTTAATTTCTGATTCATACTACAACATCTTTTGAAATAAAAATTCGAGTATCCCACTTGAATCGACTATTTTATACTTTCTTCTAGGAACAACAATTATAAGTAGCAGGCGACATTTTCAGTGGCGTATTTTGTTTGTCATGGACTTATAAAAGGCCGCATATGATTTTGCATTAATTCAAGTCTATCGTTTTTTTTGCATTGTTGTCTTCCAACTAATTATGTACCATAACATACCATTAATAGTTGATGTCATGGATAATTTCTAGCAGAATGACGATTCTAAATGGAAAAAAAGGAAATAACCAAATATTTATAGTATGGAGACATTGAACGAACAAGCAAAGATGTAGCAAACTTTGCACAAGAAAAATATAAGATGGGTAGATATGTGGCATTCATTAATACAGCTACATAGATTATTTCCAACATAGGAGATACTGTATGAAATAGAAACCGTGTTACTGTCAACACCGAGCTGGGTAAGATTGCATTTATTTATTTGGCATGTTCACTTTTCACTTATAGGACATATGTGTTCTTTATTTCAAAGTTTTCAGTCTATGCTCAGACTTAATGAACTGGTAATACAGTGCGCAAGTAGTGGATCAAATTAATTTTCTTGACCATTTTAACATTTTGTTAGCTATGTCATCATCTTCAAAGTTTCCAGCACCTATTTGTGTTTTTTTGCCTTTATTTGCATATTAAATTGTTATAATCATGACTAACTACATTTGAAACTATGATCGGTTTTAGTATAATTCTAATATAAAATATTTTTAAAACGGTATTTTTTGAACCAACATATTCAATTTGTTCATCTTCGATTTGGTTCCTCCCCACTTTACAATTGTTTTTTCATTGCAGCAACAACATTTTCACATACGATATTTAGTCTCAATTTCTCCACAGTTTTATTTTGTAAGATTCTTGAAAGTCCAAGTTTAATTTTTACATAAATTTTGCACTGACTAAAGTTTATATTTTTATTTGCAATTGTGTACATAAGGTTGAGTTTTAGTTATACTTTGAATCAACAAGATTAAGATGTTTCCATTTTTGTGCCATGGTAAATAATTCCTATGCAGATGATGTCAAATTTTGTGATCTACCGACAAGCACCTTTGTCCAAGTGGTTAATTGATTCGGCTTTGGTGCAGGATGTCACAAGTTCGAAACTTGCTTTCGAACGTTTATTTGACATGGGATATGTTGTCCCACTGATTTGTTGTATATAAAGTACCAGTTCAAAAAAAATAAAAAAATTGTGATCTACCTTCATCGAGTTGGAATAATGCTAAGGCATATGGTTTAACATTTCTCTTATAGTAAATTCAGGTGCTATGGTTCAACTCTGACATTGATGAAATACTCGCATGATGCACCATGAAATTTAATTTTGTTTCTGGCAAACAACTTTATTAGAAAGAAATTTATTTAGATCTATAGCAAAAGAAATTAAATTTTATGTGTGTTTGACTTCTTAGAAGAACTAATTTCTTGATCATGAATCCAAAAGAAAATGTTTCCCATACAGAAAACACTTTTTGGCACTCATTATTTCCTTGTTTACTATTCTGTGATGTGAAATGCATTATGTTATTGTAATTTTTTCTGATAGATCTATTAGCCACATTTAATTTTGTATTAAACATTTACTGGATAGGTCGATTCATGAGAGATAGAAAAAATATATAGAGCGTTTATCGATGTATTCAGCAGATGTTTAAGACATGATTATAGATGGTCGCTCCTAACCACCCTATTCTCCGCATTAGCAGATATAATTACTCGGTAATTATCTTTCTTAATGTGCTCTCGGGGTGGGGCGTTACAACTAGTATCAGAGCCAATTTAGCTTTGAATAAAAAGCAACACACATTTACTCTGTTCTATTACATAGAAAATTGAATTTTTACTTTATTATCTCCTTGCTTCATGATTTTGATTATCGAATTCACTATTTCCTCTGAAACATTATATATTATTCAATGAGTCTGAAAGTATTTGTAATTCAATCATTTTCATGATGGCATTTGACCACAACACCTCCTTATTTTACCATTAAATTAAATTCCCTTTCTTTTTTCATTACAAATTGTTGCAAATATTCTTGAATATTTTTCATCCGTTTCTAATTAGAAATATTGATTTGGTTTTCTTTTGTTCAATAGTAGTTGGTGTGAGAATTGCTTTGCCTAAGGTAAGTAAATTTTTCTTTAATGTAATTTTATGTGTAATCCCTATAGAGTTTTAATAAATTCCCATAGAGTTTTAATAAATTGATTTTCTATTTATATTATTTTAATAAATTTATCTCATTAGCTGTTGTATAATCTCTACGGAGTTTTAGTTTCTAATTTCTAAAAAGCTAATTTTATTCACGTTAATGTCACATTGAACTTTAACCAAAGATGAAAGTGAATTTTTTATACGAATTATTATTGCATGGATGAATAATATTAGAAATTTGTAGCTTATATGTGTTAATTATTTTACTGAAGTCGGTTGAACCAAATATTGAAATATTCATATTACAAAATTAACCTTTTTTTAAAGAAGTGCTATGTAGTAATAAGTAATGTGATTTTATTTATATTTTAAGTATTATATATTTTTGACATACAATATAACAACCAAAGACGAAAATGAAATTCTTTGTGGATAATTATTATGTCATTGAAAGCTGGCTAAACTTCTACTGCCAACTAAAAAATGGTACATAGGAGATTATAGTATATTATCAAGTTGTAGATATTGAACAATAACCAAAGATGGAAATGAATTTTTCTATATGAATCATTATTTCATAGAGGAATAATATTAGAAATTTGTAGCTTATATGTGGTAATTATTTTATAGAAGTCGGTTGAACCAAATATTGAAATATTCATACTACAAAATATACTTTTTTTAAAGAAGTGCTATGTGGTAATAAGTAATGTGATTTTATTATATTTTAAGTAGTAGCTATTTTTGACATACAATATGACAACCAAAGGTGAAAATGAAATTTCATATGGATAATTATTATATCACTGAAAGCTGGCTAAACTTCTACTGCCAACTAAAAAATGGTACATAGGAGATTATAATATATTACCAAGTGGTAGATCATGGTTTATTCTACAAAGGGAGCTTAACCAAATCTTCAATATTATAACATTTACCTATTTTGAAGAGTGAATCTTTGTATGGTTTCTTTTATGAATCTACCCATTGAAGTATTTAGAACTATTTACAGATAATTAAACCTTAGCTACACAAATATGAAAATATGATTATTTTATGCACCTCCAAATGTTCCTAATTGCACATTTATTGTTTTAATTTTGACATAATTTCTTTCTGAATTGTTTCATGTAGTTACACAGACCCTATTTTGTGGTTTTCTTTCCAAAGTATATCAAGGAATAATAGTGGCATAAAATAAACTTTCTTACCGTCCTTTTATTACCAACCAAATTATGAGTGTGTACTTTGCTATGATTAATTAGGGAGCTCTTACATTACATATAATAGTGAGAAAGGTCTCTAAATCCATTCCAACATTACCTTCTGGTACTATCACCGGTGAAAATTGATTACTAATGTGAAATTTATTATTTTGGAAATCTATCTAAGTATCAGGGTAAATATATTGACCAACATATATCATGCTATAACATCAGTTATTAAAATCTATTTTGGTACGGGAATAAATAACTTTACTAAAATGTAATTATACACTACTAACGCAATAAGAAAGATACCAAATTGTAAATGATTGTAAATTGGTACTATAATAATCTGAGTAATTTTATAGATATAACCCTTGGTTTAAATTATTAGTATAATTTGTATAATTTTTATACAAGTTGTCCGGCCTTCAATTTTTTATGCATTTCACTGTAATTTTCCCCAAAATTTGCTGCTTTGATTACTCTCTGCCTTTATACTAATTTTGATTCCAAGTTTTATGTCTGTATTTGTTAAACTGATTTACAAGCTGAATATGGTCTTCTAATTTTAGCGTACTGATTATGTAACTTCTATGACGGCTTAATTTAGAATTACTTTTTCTCCAAAATGATTTTCAAACTATTCATTTAAAAAAATCAGTATTTGCTGTCCATCTTTTGATACTGTTAATTTTGGCATTAAATTTTATTGGTATTTTTTTATTTTCTCCAAAATTTGCCACTTAGATTACTCTCTGTCTATTAGCTGATTTGGATCCATGTTTAATGCCTACATTTGTTAAATCAATATACATGCTAAATTTGGGACTTTCAATTTCAATGTACTATTCATTTATTTATTATATGGGTGCCATATAGAATTATTTTCTTCACAAATTAATTTTCAAACTGGACCTGTTAAAGAAACATTACTTTTCTCCCATGTATGTTCTCTTTCTTTTGATATATTCGGGGTACTTTTGCTAACAATTCGCAATTCAAACCAAGGTTTGTAGTTTCGACTGTCATATTAGGATTATAATCGTTCTGTTTTGATTTCAGTATAGCCTAAAACAGATCTAAAACATAAATTCAATTTGATAGAAAACTATCGATCTTTTTTTATATATAAGAAATTCAATGAAAAAACTAATTTGAGTTTTAAATATGTGAATATTCAAAATTTGAAATTTTAACTTAGAAACATACAAAATTACAAGATATACGTGAATGTGTAAGTCAAAAAGATGGAAAATGAAGTAATGAATAAACAAATTTAAGTTTTATAGATATTTATAAATTAATCTATATTGTTTATTTAAATCTTATTGTTCAGTTAACGATAAACTATACAGTTTTTTAGCAACTCAAATAATTATGTTAAATATTCCAAAACCGAATCTACCACCGAAAATCTCATAACTTTAGAATTGGATTGAATTCCAAAAATTACAAAAAATTGAAACCGAGACACAAATCAAGATCTGGAGCTTGGTTCAAACTATTAGATTTTTGAAGGGATGTTATTTTAGTTCATTAACGGTGGTATAGTCCCTATAGTGTATTAGCTTCCAGTTTTTAAAAAGATAATTTTATTCACAGAATGAACAATAGCTGAAGATGCAAACGAAACTTTATTTGAATTTTTGTTGCATGGCTGAAAAATATCAAAATTTATAGTTTATATTCCTAGGGTTACAACCATTGCTACAGTTTAATAAAAACTGCTAAGATGAGATGAAATTACAGGATGTATGGTTTCAATATTATTGTGGTCTCTGTATAGTATTTTTTTTAACTCATAGTCCTTCTTTAGCAAATAACTTGACTTTGCTAATTCTTGCTGCTAATTTGGTAATAAACCGATGATCAAAAAACATATATTGGATGGTCAAAGGTAGAATTAAGTTCTGCTTAGCTGAACCAGTTCGTACCATTATCGCTGATTTGTAATATAAACTTGACTGATTTGTATTTTCGAAATTTTTTCAGATTGCATTAAAAAAATTATGTTTTTTCTTTTTTGGACAAGCACCATTGTTTAAGTGGTTAAGTGATTCGACTTTGGCGTGAGATGTCACAAGTTCGAAACTTGCGTAACGTGATTCGAACGTTTATTGACATGTGATATATTGTCCCAGTGACATGTTGTATGTAAAGTACCATTTTAAAAAAATTATGTTTTTCCTGACAATTTTCCATGAATAAATTGTTTTCTATTTGCTGTCTCCTTTATTCGATGTAGTAAGCTTAATCATGGAGTTGTAGAAGGTGTTTAACTACATTTGCTGTTCAATAATTCAACACGTATATTGCTCATACAAAGTTATACAATTAATTATTCCCCACCACTTACTTTGGGTCTGTATTCAAGTTCTTACTATTGCTATGTTGCTTTTTTCTTCCATGTATATTGCTTATACAAACATATAAGGAAGATTGTTCACTCCTACTCATCGACACCTTTTTTTAATTTTCCCAGGCTGCGCTTGATATTATGGACTAGGTTTACAAAGATAGGCGAAATAAAGCCAACGAGTAGCTTTCAACTGAAATTTACCCAACTGCAATGCACTAAGTACTACTAGATTTTTACTATTTTTGGTTTGTCGTCAGTCAAAAAAAACCTATAAATCACTGTTTTTTGACCATATACTACTAGGCTAGGTTTATACTATTTTGTGTCATGCGTCGACGTTTTGATAAGTTTAATACACTTTCAATATAATAGTCGAAAGTTTCTCTGTTTAAACTTATGTATGTTCGCAAAGTCAGAACCTTCCAACTAAATGTCATCAACATATTCACTTTATGACAAACACCATTGTCCAAGTGGTTAAGTGATTCAGCTTTGGTGCGAGATGTCACAAGTTCAAAACTTGCATATAATAATTCGAACGTTTATTGACATGTGATATGTTATCTCAGTGACATGTTGGATATAAAGTACCATTTTCAAAAAAAAAACATATTCGCTTTATAGCTCAACAACCTATGTGGGGAAAGATGTTACAAGCTAAATTAACATATTTTTTCTGGACAAGTTAGGGTAGATGTTGGTTTTCACACTAATGGATGATGTGATGGTATGACTTTACGTTGCTAGAGTTTCTTAGCTGTTAGGGAGACGATAATGAAATACTGGATTTATTTTCATCAAAATGCTAAAAAAGATATTATAAGATGCGATTATTTCTCTGCACCTACAAGTCAACCTTACAAAATTGGCCATAATAAATACTTTCTAAGAGATATTATACTGCAACTGTGCGAAACTAAGATGTACATGGCCTAAACATTAGTATAGGTTTCCATGTTTTATTCTTTCGTATTTACCAATGGTTTAGGTAGGCTTATTGTGCGAATTTTCATTGTACTCTGATTAGAATTTCTTACATGCCAACTCTGATTATAATTTTTTATATTACTATGTTTTATGTAACATTGGATCAGTTTTCAGATGGATAAACAAATTATTTCATTTCGGTTCATTGTTATTTTTCTTTTGTATTAAAGCAATAAACATATTGATGGAAATGGGAAAAAAATCCAACTATTCTTATACGCATATGAGCCTAATTCATTACCTGTTTGAGAACTTACAAAGAGAGAGAGACTATCAATAAGGTCTCTATTTTTATTGATAGTCTCTCTAAGAAACTTACAAAGTGAACTTACAAAGCAAAAGAGACTAAGACAGACTAATTAGCCGATAGTTCTTTCATGTGTAAAACCGCTATGTTGTTATGTTATAACTGCTACTACATACCCGTCCTCTTCACTTGGATACTAATTCTGTTATACTCAAATTTTATACATCATACAAATTTTCTACCAGGGCCATTCTTTCTATTTGGTTATGACATCTACGATTGCAATTTTTTCACAACAACCGTATGTAAAGCATGGGTTCGCACTAGTTACAATTCAGTTTATATACCTAAACAGCAAAATTTAGAGCTGTCCGTAGTAAAAGTTTGTCTTGTGTACCGTAAATTTATTTGTATGAGTTGGCAGTTCATGTAAGTTGGATTGGAAGTTTTATATTTGATTGAAGTGGCATCTTTATGTTATATATCTACGTTCATGACATCTGAACTTTATTTCAGCTTTCAATGTGTTATAACTTTCACATGGTCAGAGCACCATTTTTTTATGGTGGGAGTGGAAATTTAACTGCTTTTATGTATTGGTTTGCCCTTTTACATTTTACATTAGTTTTGGTATCATTCTTACTTTGGCCAACAACGGCCTCTTAGCAGAATCCAACAAATCGTATATTTTTTTAGCTCCCGCAGTCGGTTCTTCTTCGACATTTTCATCTTCATCGACAGCTTCAGTTGTAGGAAACATTGATCGTGCTGCATCATCCACCATATTTTCTATCGGATTCGTCATCATATTACCGTCCTCTAACACTTTAGTATTAGGTGTAGGTTCAACAAGTTCTCCATGACGATCCCAAAAAAAATAATCAGGCACGAAACCATATTGATACAGATGTACTTCAACTATATCCGGTTTCCAATGCTTCAAATGTTGGCACTTACTACACGGGCAACGAATTTCTGTATTGTTTCGGTTATTAGATTTAGCAAATCTAATAAATTAGTGTACACCGTTGTAGAAATGTTGCTTTATTGATCCCTTCTTTTCAGTTCTGACTTTATACATTCAAGTACGGTCGAGAAAATAATTGAACATTTTTCCTGATTTGAAAATGTATGCTAGACAATTTAAATCATTAATTTTCAATCATTCTCCATTGTAAACAGTTCATCTTGTAGAAAATTCAAAATATAAACTTCATTTTATTTTTTTATTTTTTGGTATTTTGGTTTTCACTTCGGTGGCCAGTAATCCTACTTCCCATTACAAACACAATAATGTAATTACATTTTATAAATCATTTCAGATTAAGCGGTTCAACAAAATTTCGGCAGCACTTTCCTTATGTTCCCTGTATCGTACACAAATGCGTGTACACAGGGAACGTAAAGGAAGTGCTGTCGAAATTTTGTAAACGTTTAAAATGAAATGATTTATAATATGTAATTACTTTATTGTGTTTGTGACTTGTCCAATACAGGGACAAATTCGACAAATATTGTATCGGATGAATATAAATATCTGTTCCGTTACAGAACGAACATCCATATAACGATCATATACAACACTTGCCAGACGGGGCCAAAGCCAATCTGAGGGATACAAAAATTTCTTTAAATTTTATCAAATATTGTTGTTCTTTTCAAATTTTGACAATGTTTCAACTATTTATATTTTATTTCAAAAATTTGTGTATTTAAATTTTAGTTCAACATTCAATTAACAATTTTAGTTCAATATTCATTTCTTTATTTTTTTACGACATAGATTTTATAATGTGACTATTAGTTGTTGTTATATTCATTTCTTAATTTCTTTACAAAATCGAATTTAGTACAATATCAGTTATTTTTGAAGTCATTTCCTAATTTTTTTAAAAAAAATTAGATATTTGCAGAATTTATAATGTTCTCATATTCATTTTTTAATTTTTTGTACAAACTTTATTTTTTACAATATATACAACCTTTTGCATTTTGGCCGTCGCTAGCCGTCGCTAGTCATCGTTAAAATTATTAAAATGGCCATCGCTAGCCGTCACTCAATCAACATGATAAATAGAAGATTTATCAATGAATATAATTAGAAAACAACAAATTCTAATTATCAAATAGATAATTAGAGAAGAATAAAAATCTAATTATTAAATAAAAATTTGTCAAATTTGTAATCTATCAATTTCATAAATTATGAAATACTTTCATGTAAATTTATCAATAACCAAGTTAATCATTAATATACACTATTTTTTCACCTAACACAACTAACCATGTTAATCGCCAACACTAGTTATGTACATCAACCATTTATTCAACTTCATGTAAACTAATTAATGTAATACCTAATTCAAGTTCATGATACTAAACAAATTAATCTACCAAATCAACATACAACACTACTAATACCTAATTTAACAACAGTACTAATACCTAATTTAACAACAAATCCCAATTGAATTAGGGTTGAAACTAAATCTAAAAACATCAAATTTACATTCAAACGAGAGATTAGGAGCATACCTACACGAATTTGGATGATTTGGAGGCGTTGAAAGGTGGAGCGGCGGCTGCGGTGACGGAGGCCGGCGGATTGGGGGAAGAGGTTGATTTTGAGGGGGAAGATAATGAATTTGCTGCTCTCGGCTTGGATCTGTATATTGCGTATAGCGACGGTTAGCGACAGCTAGTGACGACCGTTTTTTTAGCCGTCGCTAGGCTCCGTCGCTATACGAAGCCTTTCTAGCGGTGTTTGAGTTCTTACCTGTTACAACATACAACCGAAGACAGAAAGTATCATAAATTAAAATTGAACAGTTTCCATTTGCTTTTAACCGTAGTATATTTATTTCAACAGACTACCAAATGTCGTCATCTGTTACATCTACAGTCTTATATAATCTAGCAGCCATCTATTACTCAGCTAGAACATTATTTCTGTTCCATCTTTTCAAATAATGGATCCTGCACATTCACCAATAGAATCACTCACTGTTAATAGTGTTGGAGCAACAATTTGAGTTCACCTGAAATGTAGGACTCCATCAATCTAAAAAGCAATGACTTTTTTGGATTAAACATGCAGCTGCTCGATAAGAAGGTTAGGTCCACTAACGTTTTTTCCTTAATATGAAATAGAACAGTCTGCTAACTGCTTAAACAATTTTCATTCTTTTCCACTCTACCTTTGCAATCATCAATTTGTTCTTTCACTGCCGGCCATATTTTAAATCAACTTATACCTAATATGAATCCAATTGCTTATGCAGATGTATACATGCATCTCAAACTTAACTTAGATTGTGACCACAACCTATATGACAAGAGCAGTACATAAACATTACCGTCATTATTTAACTGCAGCTTCAGTTTTACCATTACTTATCAATAATGATATTTTCCATCCTTTAATTTAATCTGATAATTTTACTTGCGTGCGCGCGCGCACGAATAGATTTTAGTCAAATAATGAAAATAATGTTCACGTGTGCCAATCCTATCCGCTAGAAAATAGTATTAAACAAATCAACACTATACGTGCATGTTCTACAATATCATCATCATTACACGACATATGTATAATTACACAGTCTGTGAATGATATCGAACATGTTCATCAAAAAGACACTCTCTTTTTCTTATTTTATTTTTTGATCTTTATCTTCATTTTATTTTGTTTTAATTTCAACGAGATATCCAATCATTACTTTATGAACTACAACTGTTTGAATTTATGCACGAATGAAGTTAAAATCTTTTACTCTTTATGTATTCACTCTGTTTGCAGGCTTATCTGAAACTTATGGTGTAAAATAGCCATATTGTTTAACTGTTCTATCGCACGAATAAAATTTGAGTATGACTGACCAGGCCTTTTTGTTGGAATTCCTAGTGTAAATGAAATACACTTGTCCCACATCGTCAAATTTGCAAAGCCATTCCAAGATATATATGGCTTTGCAATGAACGTGTTGGGCCTAGGGGCATCCAAATGTATGCTTCGTTGTGAGGAGGGAGATCATGCATCTTCATCATACACGCGCACGCCGCCGCCGTCCGTCCCAGTCTAGGCTGGGCCGGATTCAGGTTTAATATGATACTCGTATTTTTACTGCAACTGGACCGGGTTGTGAGGAGGTGCGACTTCTGAAGCGAGCGGGTTGAATAGACGCGAACATTAGCGGGTGCGACCCGTTAGAAGCAAACAGGCGCGAGCCGATTGAAGCGGACGCGGGCGAAGAGATGCGACCCGACTGTAGAGTTATTCACAGTTTTTCACTTCAGCTTGATTTTGTCTAAGCTGAGAATGTATATCTTCAATTCAACCTTCTAAGATTAAGCCTAAACAATGACTAATAAAATAATATAACTTGCCCAAACAAATTTGAGCACTCAAGACTATAAGCACATAGTTGTATCCAACTTGAATTAAACATGACAAGAGAGATCGCAAGTGGAACAATATCTCTTCTGTACAATTCTTTTTCTGTGCCAGACTTTCTGTGCTAAATAGAGTGTTCTTATTTTAGATGCTTTAACATTTCCATCTACGGGTAACGTACTATATACTTTATCCCTCTGATCTATTATTTAACTTAGGCATAATTCATGCTGACTGTAACAAACTTAGTTACATTACTCTGTCTACGTTTGTATTCAAGTTTTAAATGCTTGCCATAGCTGGATGTCCTCCCTTTTCAACAAAATGTTACTGTACAAGGTGTTCTCATCTTATGCACTGTCTTATTCTAGGGTGGAGAAATACAAGCAGCGGTAGGACCACATTTCCTTCAACTGTTCCTTAGCAAGCTGACAGAAGGGTTGATCTACGACATAGGTGAATTCAACATTACTAATGCTGGTGATAGATATCTTCCAGTCCACAATTAAATTCCACAATTAAATTAAGATTGACTTCACTGCTTTGACAACGGTCGCTGAAGTGAAAACTCTGACGAAAAGATACCTACACATAAGATCTCTTTTGCTGACTACCAAGCGATAGTTAACCGAACTGACACAGTTAAATACTTGACATGTTAGCATGCTCCAACCCTTTCACTTTCACCTTTATCTTGTTACTTTACTCGTCGCTTATTTATAATTCAAACACACTTCCCTCTCTCAACTCAGATGGCATTGGGGTGTTGCATCACATTGGTACAGTCGTGAGTCAATCCATCGGGAATGGTTCAGTTGCTCCTAAATGTGAACAAATTCTCTGTCTTCACTTGTACCTTTTCCTTATCCATTTTCGCTTTTTCCCTCACCCCTTTGAGTGCCATCCTGCCCCTTACTTTACCTAACATTAATACGCCCTTTGCAGTGGTACTTGCATTTCCGCTACACTACGAAGCACAAAACATCCTTGATAGATGACACATTTGTGATGAAAAAACCAAAACTATTATCCTTACCTCTATGACCGTGAAGAATTAACAGGGTCTGTTTTCTGTAGTTACATATCGTACTAACTTCGTATTATACATCTCTTAGCACTTACCATTTAATCTACGATTACTTGTGGGTAAGCCAAGCTTGAGCTCAACTACTGCAACATTCGAATACACACACTTGGATAGTGTCGAGGGTCAGATCTGCTGAAAAGGTCAGCCTCTTTTCCTCCTCTCACAAACACATTTAATTGCCGGTGGTAACAATATTTAACCATTCAGATTTAAGAACCTATATTTTCAAATCCTTTTTTATTATTTTATAACTTCAACTTTCCATTAGGTTTATTATTGATTTAACATCATCAACTACCATTTTGATTTTCACAACTTGATTTAATATGTCAATAAATACTTTCTAATTTGGCATATTCCCTTTTTGGAAGATAGTTTCAAATTTTTGGTTTTATGTTTACGACTCTTTGATTAACCCGATTTTTGGTTTATGTTTACGACTCGTTGATTAACCCGGTTTTTTTAAACCACACTAATACTTATGAACCATACATTTCATTGACTTAGTGCTACTTAATTTTTACGGTTGCATCTTTTAAAAGAATATTGCTGTTCATGCCAATCCACCTAAATTTTCTTTCCTTGCCTATAACTGTTTGTATTTCACCATTTTTAATGATAGGAACAGTTTGGTAATTTTTCCCACCATTGATGGTTAAACTGCATTAAAACTTCACAAGCACATATTTATTCCCCAGCTTTTTCTATAGGCATAATAACCAGGTAGAAGTTGCAAATTGGAAAATCTGTACTTTCCAAACTTCAACTTTGATTCTATATTCAGTCTTTATAAGTTCATATTTAATCTACTTTTTGCTTAAAAATAAAGACTCTATAGAAATTTCAATTTGGGAAAGATATAATTTCTAAAGTCTATCTTTTAAACGGTAATTATTTTACTCATTTTCCGAAATTAAAAAGCCTTTTAATTGAAAAATATCGTATTTATCCCAAGTCGAATTCAAAATTTCCACTGATTTATTAACATGTGACTTTTAGCACTAAAATTTTCAAATTCTTTGTTTACCTTTCTCTAAGATTCTGTCTACTTTATACTTCTCAGGTATTATGTGTAAAATATAACTGCTTTCGTCAATTTTTCTAGTTACACTTCCTGATGTCGGACAGTTAGTCAACTTTTCGCACATAAATTAATAATATCAAAGAGAATTGCATCCTTCGTACTAATATTACCCTGCTAATATAAATTGGTAAGTCCATATTGAGAAAGACCTATTTTTTGATGCTTCCCTATTTGTTTACTACATGGTGCTACCATGTTTTCTTCACATATCTAAACCATCTAATAAATCTTTCTACCCCATCAATATAGATAATAACTAGATTTAATTTGTGGTCCACCTTCAAATTTGATCCTTGAATTTGACTATTTTACAAGTCTATAGATGGAGCTTTATGGCGATTACATTTTTCCGTCTAATCATTGCAGATATTTTTCCTTACATGTCTAGATATAACTGTCTATTTTTTTGTATACATTCACTGCACTATCGGTTATGATATGATTTACCTCTCCATGCCTATGTATCCTGGAATGATGCATTAGCCGTGTAAATGTCCTTTAACATAGATTTGTAATTAGTTTTACCAAACTCATTTTCTGCAATTTATGATATATCACAAAGTACTTTAGATCCCACAAGTATATGACATTGTTTATTTTAGATTACATCGCATAGAAATAACTTTACATTTAAATGTTTTACTGATAAATTTTGCAAGGCTAATTGCTAACGTCCACCTTTTTTGCAGCTACCGGAAAGAAAACCGCATGCAATCTCCGTTGTGGACATTCAAAACAAAAAAACATGCTGATGTGATCACCGAAAAATGCATCTCCGAAATAATAAGCTCAGATCTCCCATCTGCGTATGAGGTAACAACTGCACTTATCCCCTTTATAATTGTCTGTGCAATTATGATCCATCCTTTCTACACACAACGGCTGTTAATTCCACTGCACGAAAATTTCAAGTTCTTTAGCTCCCATTCATTGACTACATATATTCCTATCGTCCTCCTCGGTTACAATTATACTCGACTAGGAATTTTTCTACAAAATTTATAGTGCATAGGTTTCTCTTCTCTTCAAACACTACATGTCCATTATTTTTTGAACTATCCACTAATAGATTTTTGAGCATTCAACAGCCCAGCAGACAAAATTTGATCTTCCATCTAAACATCCTACTTTATATTTCTTCTAAAAGAATAGAATAATAACTGATTGCTAAAGTATATTTCAACTACTCTTGGGTTCAATCTGCTACAGTTGTTTTTTCCCCCACTGAGAATTTGCTAACATCGCACTAAATTGGTCGATTGACAACTTTACATACATTACGACTGCTTTCTACATAATTTTTCACCTAGTCCGACTTGAATCGTTTTCTTCTCGTCTCTATGTAATATATATTTCAATTGATCTTCCTTCACCTCATTACATACAATAATGATACCACATCAAACTTCCTTCCTCCAAAATTATCATATTTCGTTCACTCCCTGCTTAAACGGGAATTTTAAATTTTTTTCACAACCCTTTGTACAATCACTACACTTGCACTATTTTTTTCCAATTACTTTTGCTACCATCTATTTCATAAATATATGAATGGTATTTTACTAGGGTTGTTTTAACGTGCATTGCATCATTAGACTATTAATTGATTCCCATATTCCCATTTCATGCTCTCCTCCATTCTTTAATGTCATTAATTCAGATTAATATCAACATCAAACTCTATATAATAGGAAAAACTCTTTGCTTTCGAAGAAAAGATAACATGCATTACTCACAACAACGGATGGGAATACTTGTCCTGCAACATTTGCAAATTCCGTATAAGCAACTCGGTTTAGAACAACTACTGCAACAAATGTGAGAGGGGTATAGAATTCCCATCGCACAGGTACTTACTTCACACTTTTGAAAAACTGTACATCTCCTTGCAACTGTGATCTTCCTTTTTGTTTTCACATGTACTAGGTTCTGTTTGTAGATAACTGTTGATGATTGCACTGCCTCTATTCCTATTGTCCTGTTTGATAAGGTGGCGGAGTTTCTTATAAACGAAAGGCCGACTCTTTGTACCAGATTCAAACCACAAAGGTACTCCCTAGGCTTCCTACGGTTCATGAAAATTTTCATTTCAAATCACAATAGCTATAATATTCACCTGCCTCTTTTCGTCCATTGAGCAACATATTTGACACTAACAAATCCACTATTTTACTTGAATGTTGGCGGTGCTAAGAAAGTAACTACCATCCTCGAGAAAGTTATTGGTAGAACCGAGAATTTTCAAGCTAAAATCGACGCATATCTTAACACGACTGAAAGGAAAAAAATTAACTGCAACAAGAATTTATCATCCTGCTGCCGACATCCGTACTAGACCAGCTGAACCATCCAACACTGATGTGCCTTTCTCAACACCGACATACTTATGACCTCCTGTCTACTTCTCAACCCCCTATGCATTGCATTTATATTTGCATATTTCTCCATCTTTCTCGACAACATAAATATCCAAACTTACTTTACTACTACTAACATGCTGTCAAACTATAGGTTTCCAGTTCATCCGACGTGAAGGTCACTCATATTAAAGGAAATTCCGGAAAGAAAAATCATACGACTGCCGCCTAACTTTTTTATTCCGCCTACAAGTATCCAAAGTTATGTGAAAAGTTGTAATGCATGTCCATTTTCTGCTGTCCGCTGTTTGTCTTTTGTATCGTGTCCTTTCTTTAGTTTGAAATAAAGCATTGCAACTTTGTATCCCCAAAAGCTGTGCATATAAATTACAAACTGCTGTACACTATGGCAACATTTTCCTCCCTTTCATGGAAATACACTTGTTGTTTCAAACATATTGCTATGCCCCTTATATATCTCCTTAGTTACATAAACTCATAAACAATCGAAATATAATCTTTAACATGTTCATCCTTTGGCACAGATCAAAAAATAATACAGTAATTTGTTCAATCATTACATTACCGAATGGAAACTCTATTACAGTTAATGCACTGCTGCAGATTATAATTATAACTGCTATGAAACTAACACTTCATATGCATTTCAATTTCATATATATCCGCCATTATTATCTTTAATAAGCCATAAGATGTTAGTAGAACATCATACATATATGGTTCTTACATTTGAGTTCTTTGATTTGTACTACATAAATTATATCTACCTACACTACTTCAACCACATATAGTTGGCAACATGTACGTAACTTAAGTTTCCATGTTGCACAGCAGTTTCAACCGACAGTTACTCCCTGACCTACACATTATGTTTTCATTTTCCTTAAACTCGATTCACTCAACACCGTCTCACCATTTCTAATGTCAATTTGGACCTAGGCAACACATAGAACATACCTTCCTAGCCTAGAATTAAGGTATTGATCACATGCCTGCCCTTACAATAGCATTATACTGCTTTTCACCATGCACACATACATTTCTTTATATATCTAGCTCCGCTATTTTATTTTAATCTTCGAATCAGCTTGACATCCATGGAAAGGTAACTCCAAACTCCACCTTTGTAATTACCATTCCTCTCACCCTCAGTGTCTCATTAACTTTCTCCATCCTTATACAACCATGTTGAAACCAGGTTGACGAACACATACCGCAGCTGCAATCCATTTTGTGCTCAAAGGGAATTGAACTGAATATATCCCCACTGATGGTTATGTCCTCCAGCCACCATATAACAACATCACTGCAACATAGATTGTACTGTTTCATTCTCCAACTTCTAACAACTACTGACCTTCAGGCACTCCGAGAACTAAGTGTTGCACTTGAGCGATGTAGGATTGCAAAAAGGCGTCTTCACCAACTAAAGCAACAAACTTGCTCAAATAAGGTACGCTGCAACAAACACCCCAGTTGTACATTCGCTACCAATGCATCCAACGCAGTTGATTTGACGTTTCTTCATTATGTCATAGGTTCTTAGATACATGTGCTCCCAAACAGAATTGAAACATAAAATTAACGGTCTTGAAAACTATATTCTTTTGTACAATAATGCATCAGACAACTGTGCAAACAAGGTAATGCTTCTAACAAAGTAACACCTACCCAGCACAGCAATCTAACTACATATCATTTCTTCATCTCTTCATAAGTTATAGTCCGAATAAACAACTCAATTGGTGGTATGGACATCACCAGCACAGACTTACTGAATGTCCTCCATGCTCACCACTTCAACAACGAACCATTCTCCAGCAGGCAAAATACTCATGCAACCAATTCCCCCTATAGGTACATTTTCAACTACAATTATATTCATCATGTATAAATTTCTCCCCCCTTTTAAAGTCAAAATTGTGACGACCCACAAATCCATACCCTTTGAATCGACAACAAACCACACATGTCCAATCCAAAAAGCACAGACTGACGGAAAGTCAGAAGAAAGAAAATAAAAGAGAAGAAAGAGAGAAGAAAGAGAGAAGATAGAACCAAACAGAACAATACAGAATCTTACATCGCAGCGGAAAACATATAATATCATATCAATGATCTTTACAAAACAGAAACAATATATACATACATCAATCAGAGTTCAATAGTTAATCACTAATCATCAGACAGGACAGTTATAATAATCTGTCCTCACAATTGCTGACAATATAAACAACAACATCAAGAATGTAGCAGATATAAACAGATACATGTTTACGAAAATGAAGGTCTCTAGCTCGCCTACTGAAGCTCCAAAAGCACCGAATTTGAATCTGTAAATATACTCGGTCTGACCCGAGCATTGAAATGGAAGAACATCCGGATCAGTCTGGTAAACCTGCGTGAGAAACAAACTCAACTGAATTTATTAAATTTAGCAAACTTTTCCTTTCAAAACAAAAGTATCTCGTAAGACATGCCTACACATAAACACGGACATGTACCTTACAATAACTAAAACATTTCATATCCAATCCTCTTATATTATACTAGTGTCTAATATACAAATAATATTAATCATAGCTAAAATTGTTACATTGGTTAAATTCCAGCATATAGCCCAAAGTGAGTAATACAATCAAAATGGCAGGCATGTAGTGGAGTTTGAACCTCCATACAAATGACCAGGTGAAAGGACTACCTTCCGATAGGTACACCTCTAGATGGATGTCCCGTAGCACATAACATCTGTCCTCTATCAACACAAGACCGACCTACCTTTGTAACTAGATAGTACTGAATATGTCATCCTCCGGTCATTACTGATCTTTTTCGAAGGCCCTCATAGCATACAAACCACAATAATCAGATACACGACGTCATAGGTGCAAAGGTATATCTAGAAGAGGATGATCATATCCTACTTAGGAGTGACCCACTTAGCATTGCCGCATCTAACCCTGTTTTGGTCATTTCCGGTTGATAAGGCCTAAAGTAATGGTTACCTTTCACATATCACATCACTTAGAATGCCACACGGCCGTTTCTATAGACTACTAATTGTGTAACGACCCAATATTTTCAACCATTCGCATCCGCACATGTCGAACTTGAATTGCTCAAAATACTGCGTCGTAAATAAAATTTGAAAAATATTAGAGTATACAGTAAATAAATAATCACAGATCACGGACACAGAGTAAATAATAATACAGCGAAATTAAAAGAGATAGTAGTTCATGAAGCTACTATATGAAAATAAGATACATCAGAGTTAAATAAGATACAACAAGAGAGTAACAAGATACATTAGAGTTAAATAAGAATACATCACTGAAACACTGAATACTGAAAGTAAAATAGATGGCTAGATCTTCAAGCAAAGCTCCAACTCCGAAGGTGAGTCTTGAATGCTGAATCACTCAGTCTGATTCGAGTGTAAAGCAAAAACAAAACATTCGAGTCAGGACATAAATACTTATGAACTGTAAATCAACTCAAGTGAACAGTAACAAAATGCATCAGTAACTTAAAGGATATTTAGGACCGCCCAATCTCTAAGGATCTGTTAAACTATTTACCATGTAGTAATATTGCGCTATTATAATAATGTCTATAGTAAAATAAACTTACTTTAAAATAACGTTGAGGGTTACCCATATAGCCCCCAACACGTAATAGTCCCAGTAGTCCATCCAGTAGCAGCATATCTCTAGATCGGAAGACTACCTTATATACTCCATGGGCTACAGGAGAAAAACAAACTCGTAGTAAGGCTCGCTATGGTTGGTGACATGGCACACAAGGAAATGTCAGGGTAGATATACCATTTACGCATACGGACTGGTGGTAACGTAGTAGCCACATATGTCCACCTCGGAACACACTCCCAATCAAAATCGGAGGATGGCCATCAAATCAACCACAAGTAAGAGTATAGTATCGAAGAAATATGTCTGATTGGAGGAATGACCTCACTTGGACCGAGATCGCTCCTATTTTAGCCACCTTATGCCAACTCATGGGAGTTGGGTCCAAGTAATATAACTTAAGAACGTCACCATCATCCTACTTCATTTTAGAACACCGCGTACACAGTTGTTAAAGTGGTTTTCGAAGTTGGCAGTGAGTATGACAACTTTCGATTCCGATCTCTTTAATAACCAAACGTTATTATAACGCCGTGGTCATTTCAAAATAGTTTATACTTCAAAAATCAAATTATTCATTTCTAAACTATATTCCTTTCAAAATGTTTATACTTCGACACCAAAACCATTTTTATTTCAAACATATATTCATCCATAAAAAATCATAACACTTTCAAAGTTATAACTCTTTCGAAACCAAAATACTTGAAATCATTACACTTTGAAAATCATAACATTTCGAAATCATACATTTGAAATCATGAAACATTCCTTTAATTCTTTACGTTTCACAAATCAATTCAATTAAACAAGGTTCAAATTTCCAATTTAATTCAATTCAAACCATCAGTTTCAATTCAATCCAGTTTCCAACAAACCATTTCAAATCATATCAATTTCAAATATAGATATTATCCACAAAATAAACTATTAAATTTTTCAATATAATTCAAAGCTTTAATATTCCACATTTCAATACTAATTTGATAATTTCATATATATCTCTGATTTAACTTCATTATTACTTAGTTTTGAAATATTCATTTCATAATTCCAATATTATTTAAATAAACTCAAATTACCAGTAAACTAAATATCCTTTCCTACTAATATAAACTTTAAATATTCATTTATCAAAATCAAATATCATTTTAAATTCACATTCACATTCATATTCTTTATTAAAATAAAGATCAAATTATTTCCAAACCATTTCAATCATCAAAATATCATATCTTTTCAAAACCTTATTTTCAAATCATTATTTTAGTTTATATTCAAATATTCAAATTTAAATATCATTTTAAAATCAAATATATCATTCATTTATTTTTCCAAATATCATTGCAAAACACATTTCAAAATTCCATTCAAAAGTTCATTTATCTCATTACATTTCATTCCATTTAACACAGAACCAAGTAAACCTGATTTAAATTCAAATTAAATTTAAATTCCTTAAAATTAAAATTTAAATAGTAAATTAAATTCAAAAGTCCTTATATTTCACAAATAATCAATTTCCAAAAGTTAAATCATTTAACACTTTAAAATATAGCTCAAACAGTGTTAAAATCAATAGTATTTCAAAACATTGTCAAATTTAGCAATGACAACATTTATAAAGTGCTATCATAGCTTATAGTTTCCAAAATAGTTTAGTTTAGGAACAACGGCATTTATAAAATGCCGTAACAGATATTTAGTTATTTCAAACATAGTTAAGTTCAAAAACAACAGCATTTAAAAACGCTGTCATAAGATCATAATATTTTTGGGAAATGCTGTTAATAAAATTTCAGATTTTATTTTAACTTTTCAAAAACAATAAAACTTCAACTTTAGCAAATTTTAAACTTATAAATAATATTTTTAGGCTTATAAACTTTCACATTTAAATCAATTTAACATATGATTTATCACAATAAAATTTTATAATTGAATATCAAAATTTAAAAACTCAATTCATTTATTAAGTCAAAATTCACTGTTCATTTACTTATAAATAAAATAAAACTTAACATTTTACTTCAAATATCATTACAAAACTTTAAATTTAATTTCCATTATTTAATTACATTTTAAAAATATAATTTAAAGTCAAAAATCACATTTACTTCAAATTTACATACTTAAAGTCACAAATTCAAAACTTAATATTTAGCCTTCTCAAAACCAATAAATATATATTTTTAAATCAAAATTTCATACTTTAAAAATACATATCTATATAAAAATCAATTAAAAATATACCACGGGGTCTGTATATAATTTTCTAACCTAGGTCAAGTGTTACAGATATATATCATTTCAATCCGCAGTTTAAAAAGAAAAACCCGCATTCTATCATTTCAAACCCGCAATCCCAAGTAAATAAAAATAAATAAAAATTTCTCAGGCCTATCATTTCAGCTCATAACGATTTTTCCTTATTTTAAAGTCCATTCGGTTGTGTATCATTTCGACCCATAGTGATTCTATTCTAACAGGGATCTTGTAGTGTGATCATATGCGTAAACAATATAAACAGATACACTAACATGTAAATGTCGCAATATAATGTCATATATCAGATGTCAGGTGATAATTAACAGATTTAACATGGTAATAACATGGCATAGCATATCAGATCATCATCATTAACTTGCATAACATTTTTAATTTACTAAACACTTGACATTAATTCACGATTTCATAAGTAGAGATGTCAGAGTGAGAAGGACTCACCTTTTCAAGCTGAAGACCACTGCGACACACAAAACGATTCCAAAGGCACGACAAGCACGATACAACACGATATTGGATTCAAGTGAGTGAAAAGATCCAAGATGATTATCTTGTACACAACAAACAAGACAAGATATTGCAACATGAATTTTACATCAAAATATAACATTGAACAACTAGAAATATAACAACTTGCCCATGCTTTCACCACATCATATGCTCGGCCTAGGGGTTTATAATGCTCGGCCATGGTTGTGTGTATGGGTCGGGTATGGATCCATATGGCTCGGCATAGTAGGAGATGAAGGAGTTTATAGGTATAGCATGAAACATATACAAGAGTCAAGGCAAAAAAGGAAATTGGTGCAACTACAAGGCTCGGCTATGGCAATAAGTGGCTTGGCCTTGCTTGGTGATGGTCAGGTGATGGTGCAGCAACAGCTTAAGGTCAATTAGAGGCTGGTGATGGTGGTTCTAAACGTGGCCGAGAGGATGTGTGAAGGGGTTGTGGCCTTAAGGGTTCGGCTAGGCTAGTTTTTCAAGTCATGATGCAATTTTTGAGGAGTTTGCAATTTTGGTAAGCCACGGCCTGACATGGTCAGTGGAGTTGGAGGAGGTGCTGCCAGGTATGGTGGTGGTGAAAGTGATGTGGTGGTGGAGGATCTTATGGCCGAGCATGATAGGAGAAAATAAGGCAAAAATTAAATCAAAACAAAGAAGAAAATATGAAAAATTCATGAACTCACCAAAGTGTTTTTCAGAAATTTGATGATGGCCGAAAGTTTTTAGAGGAAGAAAAGTGTTCTTGCGTGAAAAAAGAAAGTATACGGTTATGAGAAAAAGATATGGTCGGCAATTCAATGCAAGTGGCAATTGAAAATGAAAAGGCAAATGACATATGAAAGGTTATGGCATATGAAAGGTTTTGACTCTTATATTTCTATTTCCTTTTAAATCATAATAAACAAATAAAAAGTAAGTAAAAATAAAAATAAAAACTAAACAAAATAAAGCAGAAAAGAGAGAAATAATTATTTTAAGGAAAAATAGAAAAAAATTAAGAAAATAGCTAATATATTGAAACTAGCATTTAAAAATATAAGCACCATACAATAAACATTTAAAAATTATAACAACACTTTTAAAAATGTTTTAAAAATAATATATATATATATATATATATATAACATATCATATTACACATATATTCAAATTTAGAACAAGATATGACAGCCAAAAATATAATTTATATAAATTAAAATAAATAATTTTGTTAACTAATCAATTTACATATAATATTGTAAAAAGCATAACTTTCACAATATAAATCAGTTTTCAACGAAATGAAAAGCAGTATTTTTGAAATTTAATTTATTTTCATAATAAAATATAAAATTAAAAAATTCAAATATTTAAATTTTAAATTTAAAAGTCAAAGTTTGACCATATTAACCAAAATTCACATTTTCTGGAAATATTCAATTTATTCATGTTTGGAATTCTAATTTACGTCAAAATCAAATTTATATTTAAAATAACAAAATTTATTCATTTTAATAAATAAAATAATGTTTTTAAATCAGGAATTCAATTTAACAAAATTAAAATATACAATTAAAATAATCACAGAATACAGGGTTGTTGCACTCTTTCCCACTCAAAAATTTTCGTCACCGAAATGGAATGAGGTACGGGAAAGCACAGAAAAAGATAGAATAAAATAGGATTAAGAGAAGATGATAAGAAGATTGAAATTATACTCGATAACTGTTGTTATAGGTAAGTTTAACAAGGTGGAGATGATCTTTCTAAGGTCCTCCAGAATCTAGAACACAAGCACGAAAAAGATCTTCTAGAATTTGATTCACCCTATCCGCGTGCCAATGGTCTATGGATGGCAAGCAGTACTCAGATTCAAAAATGAGTACCAAAGATTATCAAAGATTATAGAAAGATTCCTAAACAGACTGGTATAGGCAATAGCCTCCTCATTATGTAGCAAGATAAGGGAAATAATGGACAACCAAAAGATAGTTTGAAAAAAAAACAAAATAAGATAATAAATTCGAAACTATGAATATTTCAACTTAAATTGAAAATTAATTTTACATAAGTTAAATAAATCTTAACTATCTCTAATTTCATTATCTTGTCATCCAATATATAAATAAACAATCTCTAAAATCATGGATTTGAAAAAATATCATTTATTATACTCATAATGTACTCAATAAAATTAATTATTCTTTATTCCTAATTATAATTAAATTTGTTCCTCTCAATATATTTTATTACTTATGTTAAATATATTTATACTTATTATACTGCTTTAATCTACTCTTAGTTCCTTTATCATCAATTTATCTTGTAAGTTATTGCAATACTTTTTTCTTTATTTATCTCTGTTAATCTTTTTTATCACTAAAATTTAAGTGTATAATATTTATTATAACCACTCAAATTTTATTTATAAAATCTTTTTATATTGTATATTATCCAATTACATATTCAACTTCTGTATAATTTAGATAAGTTATATTGAAATGAAATTGTGTATTATACAAATAAAACTTTCTAATTTAATTATTTCAAGCTTTAATATTTATCCAAATCTTGAAATTATACTTAAAAATTATCTTTCAAGATAAAATTTAGGAATTAAATTTCCGATCAATTCCAACTATTTAGAGATAAATAAACGCACATATACTATATATATATATCCATTCAAATTTAAATCATATATCAACATATGTTATAAATCCAGTCTTATTTTAGAAATTCAAATCAATTAAATTTACCAAAAACAAAACTGTAGCAAGACCACAGAACGGTCTCTTCACTTTGAAACTCGAAATGAATATTGATGATGCTGCAGTCATCACCGAAATTATTTTCCATCGACAAAGAGAAGAGCACTAATTTTAAACTTTAAAATTCTTTGGAAACAAATTTCTATTCGAAAATACTTTAAATAGTACATCCTTTAAAACTTTAAATACAAGGTTTGAAATCCGTCGAAAATTAAATTCTCAAATTCTTGTTTTAAATTCATTTTAAATTTCCAAATAATTTATAACCATGTTTATAGTTTAATTATTTATATATGAAACAAGAGATAATGGTATATAAAATCATTTATTATTTCTTAACGACCAATTCAATAAAAATCCCCCAAAAATATTTATAATACAGTTACAAAATTTATTTCATCACTAAATTTGAAAAACATATTGTGTCAGTTTGCTCTGTTCAAGTGTTTTGGAAATCTTACCGATAGCTTTGATCAGGCGAATCGATCAGAAACCCAAATCAACATCAACAACTCAAACAACACAATATACAAACATTTTAAATACTAGTTTACAAATACACTTCAAGAATGATTTGAAGATAAGTTGGAAACAAATATGAGATGATTAAATAATAGAATAGGAAGATGGATAAGCTTATATAAATCGCAGGCAACCTTAATCCAGTCAACCATGACTTGAAGAATAAGATCGATGTGGATTTTCTGGGGTAAATCAACATTCGGTCTCAAGAAGTAGAGTTTGGAATTATAAGAGATACTGGCATCTAAAACGAGGATATAAAAATCTTTGGTGAATCGATGCTATTGTAAAGGAGTTTCACCCCTTTACAAATCAATTTGAGATTGGCGGGACCGCCGACTCATTATAAAGATCTTTCGGGGTGGAGTTATGGGATACTTCAGAAACAAAAGAAAACGAATACTGAGGGACACGAATGGATTTTGGAACCGCAGAGAACGTTCTAAAATTTAAAGGAATCGAATCAGAAAGGAAGAGATTCAAACCCGAATAAAAGTGATCCTGTAAATACATTTACCATATATGCTAAGTTTTTCCTAGGGCTACCAAAACTCTGATACCAAATGTAACGACCCGATATTTTCAACCATTCGCATCCACACATGTCGGACTTGAATTTGCTCAAAATACCGCGTTGTAAATAAAATTTGGCAAATCTCAGAATATACAGTAAATAAATAATCATAGATCACAGACACAGAGTAAATAATAATGCAGCGGAATAAAAAGAGATAGTAGTTCATGAAGCTACTATATAAAAATAAGATACATCAGAGTTAAATAAGATACAATAGGAGAGTAACAAGATACATCAGAGTTAAATAAGAATACATCATCGAAACACTGAATACTAAAAGCAAAATAGATGGCTGGATCTTCAAGCAAAGCTCCAACTCTGATGGTGAGTCTTGAATGCTGAATCACTCAATCTGACTCAAGTGTAAAGCAAAAACAAAACACTCGAGTCAGGACATAAATACTTATGAACTGTAAATCAACTCAAGTGAACAGTAACAAAATGCATCAGTAACTTAAAGGGTGCTTGGGACCGTCCATCCTCTAAGCATCCGTTAAATTATTTACTATGTAGTAATATTGCGCGATTATAATAATGTCTACAGTAAAATAAACTTACTTTAAAATAGCATTGAAGGGTTACCCATATAGCCCCCAACACGTAATAGTCCCAGTAGTCCATCCAATATCAGTATATCTCCAGATCAGAAGACTACCCTAGGTACTCCATAGGTTACGGGAGAAAAACAAACTCGTAGTAAGGCACACAAGGCAATGCCAGGGTAGATATACCAATTATGCACACGGGCTGGCGGTAACGTAGCAGCCACAAACGCCCAACTCGGAACACACTCCCAATCAAAATCGGAGGATGGCCATCGAATCAACCACAAGTAAGAGTACAGTATCGAAGAAATATGTCCGATCGGAGGAATGACCTCACTTGGTCCAAGATCGCTCCTGTTTTAGCAACCTTATGCCAACTCACGGGTGTTGGGTCCAAGTAACATACCTCAAGAACGTCGTCACCATCCTACTTCATTCTGATATCTCCACCGCGTACACAGTTGTTAAAGTGGTTTTCGGAGTTGGCAGAGAGTACAACAATTTTCGATCCCAGTCTCTTTAACAACCAAACGTTATTATAACGCCGTGGTAATTTCAAAATAGTTTATACTTCAAAAATCAAATTATTCATTTTCAAACTATATTCCTTTCAAAATAGTTTATACTTCGAAACCAAAACCATTTTTATTTCAAACAAATATTCATCTTTCAAAAATCATAACACTTTCAAAGTTATAACTCTTTCGAAACCAAAATACTTGAAATCATTACACTTTGAAAATCATACATTTGAAATCATGGAAAATTCCTTTAATTCTCTACATTTCACAAATTTATTCAATTAAACCAAAGTTCAAATTTCCAATTTAATTTAATTCAAACCATCAGTTTCAATTCAATTCAGTTTCCAACAAACCATTTCAAATCATATCAATTTCAAATATAGATTTTATCCACAAAATAAACTATTCAACTTTTCAACATAATTCAAAGCTTTGATATCCTACATTTCAAAACTAATTTGATAATTTCATATATATCTCTGATTTAACTTCATTATTACTTAGTTTTGAAATATTCATTTCACAAATCCAATATTATTTAAATAAACTCAAATTACTAGTAAACTAAATATCCTAATTTCCTACTAATGTAAACTTTAAATATTCATTTATCAAAATCAAATATCATTTCAAATTCACATTCATATACATATTTTTTTATTAAAATAAAGATCAAATTATTTCCAAACCATTTCAATCATCAAAATATCATATCTTTTCAAAACCTCATTATCAAATCATTATTTAAATTTAAATTCAAATATTTAAATTTAAATATCATTTTAAAATCAAATATATCATTCATTTATTATTCCAAATATCATTACAAAACCCATTTCAAAATTCCATTCAAAAATTCATTTATCTCATTACATTTCATTCCATTTAACACATAACCAAGTAAACCTTATTTAAATTCAAATAAAATTTAAATTCCTTAACATTAAAATTAAAATATTAAATTATATTCAAAAGTCATTATATTTAATAAATAATCAATTTCCAAAAGTTAAATCATTTAACACTTTAAAATATTGCTCAA
Source organism: Allium cepa (assembly GCA_030765085.1). Lineage (NCBI taxonomy): Eukaryota > Viridiplantae > Streptophyta > Magnoliopsida > Asparagales > Amaryllidaceae > Allium > Allium cepa. The sequence goes on from CM060931.1 coordinate 453,037,976, forward strand.
ACAGTGTTAAAATCTATAATATTTCAAAACATTGTCAAATTTAGCAATGACATCATTTATAAAGTGCTATCATAGCTTATAGTTTTCAAAATAGTTTAGCTTAGGAACAACGGCTATAAAATGCTGTAATAGATATTTAGTTATTTCAAACATGGTTAAGTTCAAAAACAATAGCACTTAACAATGTTGTCATAAGACCACAACATTTTTGGGAAATGGTGTTAATAAAATTCCAGATTTTATATCAACTTTTCAAAAACAATGAAACTTCAAATTTAGCAAATTTTAAACTTATAAATCATATTTTTAGGCTTCTAAACTTTCACATTTAAATCAATTTAACATATGATTTATCACAATAAAATTTTATAATTGAATATCAAATTTTAAAAACTCAATTCATTTGTTAAGTCAAAATTCACTGTTTATTTACTTATAAACAAAATAAAACTTAACATTTTACTTCAAATATCATTTCAAAACTTTAAATTTAATTTCCATTATTTAATTACATTTTAAAAATATAATTTAAAGTCAAAAATCACATTTACTTCAAATTTACATACTTAAATTCACAAATTCAAAACTTAATATTTAGCCTTCTCAAAACCAATAAATATATATTTTTAAATCAAAATTTCATACTTTAAAAATACATATCTACATAAAAATCATTTAAAAATATACCACGGGGTCTGTATATAATTTTCTAACCTAGGTTAAGTGATACAGATATATATATCATTTCAATCCGCAGTTTAAAAAGAAAAATCCGGGTTCTATCATTTCAAACCCGAAATCCCAAGTAAATGAAAATAAATAAAAATCTCTCAGGCCTATCATTTCAGCCCATAACGATTTTTTCTTATTCTAAAGTCCGTTCGGTAATGTATCATTTCAACCTATAGAGATTCTATTCTAACAGGGAACTTGCATTGTAATCATATGCATAAACAATATAAACAGATACACTAACATGTAAATGTCGCAATATAATGTCATATATCAGATATGTCAGGTGATAATTAACAGATTTAACATGGTAACATGGCATAGCATATCAGATCATCATCATTAACTTGCATAACATTTTTAATTTACTAAGCACTTGACATCAATTCACGATTTCATAAGTAGAGATGTCAGAGTGAGATGGACTCACCTTTTCAAGCTGAAGACCACTACGACACACAAAACGATTCCAAAGGCATGACAATCATGATATTGGGTTCAAGTGGGTGAAAAGAGCCAAGATGATAATCTTGTACACAACAAACAAGACAAGATATTGCAACATGAATTTTACAACAAAATATAACATTGAACAACTAGAAATATAACACAACAAAGAACAACACAACTTTCCCATGCTTTCACCACATCATATGCTCGGCCTAGGGGTTATAATGCTTAGCCATGGTTGTTTGTATGGGTTGGGTATGGATTCATATGGCTCAGCCTAGTAGGAGATGAAGGAGTTTATGTTGACAGCATGAAACATATACAAGAGTCAAGGCAAAAAAAGGAAATTTGGTGCAACTATAAGGCTCGGATATGGCAATAGGTGGCTTGGCCTTGCTTGATGATGGTCAGGTGATGGTGCAGCAGCAGCTTAAGGTCAGTTAGAGGCTGGTGATGGTGGTTCTAAAGGTGGCCGAGAGGATGTGTGAAGGGGTTGTGGCCTTAGGGGTTCGGCTAGGCTAGTTTTTCAAGTGATGATGCAATTTTTGAAGAGTTTGCAATTTTGCTAAGCCACGGCCTGACATGGTCAGTGGAGTTGGAGGAGGAGCTGCCAAGTATGGTGGTGGTGAAAGTGATGAGGTGGTGGAGGAGCTTATGGCCGAGCATGATAGGAAAAAACAAGGCAAAGATTAAATGAAAACAAAGAAGAAAATATGAAAAATTCATGAACTTAACAAAGTGTTTTTCAGAAATTTGATGATGGCCGAAAGTTTTAAGAGGAAGAAAAGTTTTCTTGCGTGAAAAATGAAAGTATATGGCTATGAGAAAAAGATATGGTCGACAATTCAATGCAAGTGGCAATTGAAAACGAAAAGACAAATGACATATGAAAGGTTGTGGCATATGAAAGGTTTTGACTCTTATATTTCTATTTCCTTTTAAATCAAAATAAAAAAATAAAAATTAAGTAAAAATAAAAATAAAAACTGAGAAAAATAAATTTGAAAAGAGAATAAATAATTATTTTAAAGAAAAATAGAAAAAAATTAAGAAAATAGCTAGTATATTGAAACTAGCATTCAAAAATATAAACAATGTACAATAAATATTTAAAAATTATAACAACGCTTTTAAAAATGTTTATATATATATATATAACATGTCATATTTACACATATATTCAAATTTAGAACAAGATATGACAACCAAAAATATTATTTATATAAATTAAAATAAACAATTTTGTTAACTAATCAATTTACATACGATATTATAAAAAGCATAGCTTTCACAATATAAATCAGTTTTCAACGAAATGAAAAGCAATATTCTTGAAATTTAATTTATTTTCATAATCAAAGATAAAATTAAAACTTCAAATATTTAAATTTTGAATTTAAAAGTCAAAGTTTGACCATATGGACCAAAATTCACATTTTTTGGAAATACTCAATTTATTCATGTTTGGAATTCTAATTTACATCAAAATAAAAATTTGTATTTAAAATAAATTTTTTTATTCATTTTAATAAATAAATAAAGTTTTTAAATCATAAATTCAATTTAATAAAATTAAAATATACAATTAAAATAATCATAAAATACAGGGTTGTTACAAATTGCCTTCCACAAAAATACAACCCTTAAACGTGTACGTCTCAAGGAGGGTGTTATGCTAAGAGAAGTTGCCTTCTCTGTCATCACTGATAAACGTTTGTAAAAACCAACATATGTAATCTTAGAAATGCAACGTCAGACAAACATCCATACATGTTGTCTCGGAATAGGACAATTGGAAGGTACTTTCCTATCGCATCCTGTCCGAAATTCACTAGGATTAGTAGTGAATAGTCATTAAATTGGATATTTCATAATGAAGAGACTACTGCTACTGGATGTATATTAGGATTTTATCCCCAAACGATCAACAAGCAGTCCTCCACTATGAAAATCCTGCATATCAATATCATCGCAACCAACATGCACAATCGTCGCATAAATGTTGGTCCGAAGTGGTTTTCGGATAAACTGATGCCGATATCTTCGCACCAACAATGCAAAAGCGTTTCTCAATCTCGTACTGAAACTAAGTCTCATAGACTTATCATGTCTTCAACTTTCAATTTACTATCCTTCGATCAAGAATGATGCTCGATAGATTGGAGTAACACTCCGCGCTGCACGAATCAACATCCTCAACACAAACGATAATCAAGCCTACACAGAAGGCTAAGTACTAAGTATACGAATATATAGTTCCCACATCAAGTCGAGAAACTAAAATGGCCAAATTTGATAGTAGTTATTTAACTATCAAAGCAAACAAATAAATATTTAGCACCATAAGCAATCACTGGGCACTTTTAATTTATCTTTTGTTAATTAAATCACTTGCCGAATATTCATTTCAAATTATCTTTTAAAAAGATATATTCTCAAAACCATTTCAACTTCCTATATTATAAAACATTTCCATATACTTATTTAATAATAAGTAATTCACAATTCTCTTTATTTTCAACACTTAGAAAATATTACATGTATTTAAATCACGATTAAATATATATTTTATTCTTTTAAGGAAAACGTTCTCTTAAACATATTTTTTTGGGTCAAAACGAATGTTGCGTAAAACATCGTAATGACAACCCAAAATCACAAGCATATGGATTCGAAAATTAGATAGATATATAAATCCCATATACTATACAAAACATCTTCTTTCGAATATCATTTACTATAACAACAGTGTTATAGTCCGCCATTTCCTTATTTCTCGAAAATGTCTATTTCAACAATGAATATTGAAATCTATGGTTTCGATACTTAACACATTTTTAAATATCTTCAACCCATTTAACTCCATTTAAAATATCACTTTCAAAACCTTTATTTAAATTTAAAAGATTATTCACTGTCCAAAATCGTGAATATAATTCTCTTATCCAAATTCATTACTATTGCACATTTAATTTAAGGGATAATTCACTGTCCAAAATCATGAATATAATTTCTTTACCAAATTCGATACTCTGCACATTTAATTAAAGGATTATCCACTGTCAAAAATCATGGATATATCTCCTTTAATTAGCTTCCATATTTAGCTTATCAAATTCAATTGATTTTGGATTTATAAAACAATGTTTATAAATTGCATTTATATATTATAAAAACTTCCATTTATAAAATCCCTTTATTAACCAAACTCATTTATGTCGTTTATATGCCAAAATCCTAATTATAAGTTAATTCACTTATAATTCTCTTATTTACAAATTCATTCGTTTTATAACTTCATCAGTTCATAAATTTGTAAATCTTATTTACTTATAAGATTCAATTATAACTTCATTTTAACATTTACAAAACTCCTTTATAATTTCATCACTTTTGATTTGTAAAAATTAAATTTTATAATTCTTATATATACCATTTACAATAAATTCAAAAATATCAATTTAACTATTTTACAAAATAGTTAATTCCATATTTCAAAAATCACGTTTCAATTATATTTCACAAAAATCATAATTTTTTATAACATAAAAATTATAACATTTATTTATTTAAAATAAATATATTCCTTTATAACAATTCAAAATTTAACAAAACATATATTTTCAAAATCACTTGAAAATCCTTTTTAATTTGAAATCATTACTTTAACATTTCTAGAATTCCAAAATATCGCCCAATGCTGCAACAACACTAAATACATCAATCACATCATCAAACATGTCATATATCACACGATAACAACATCAAGGTTCGAGAACTCGGTTTCGGTCTCGGTTTCGGTCATTTGAAATTTTGTTGGTTTCGGTCGGTTTCGGTCATTTCGCTTGTTTCGGTTTATGTTTCGGTTTCGGTCTTGATATTGGATTTTTGCATTTTTAACGAAAACGTAACGATAAACGATTCAAATTCATATAGAAATATAGCATACAATAAAACAATAATGTTACATACAACACTACTACATCCAAAAACTATTTCTCGAAGCTATATACGGATTGTTTTCACAATTTTCTTCATCGTCTTGTGTTGTATAATATGATGGATAACCATATTGCATTTGTCCTGGGCCCATAAATGTCGCCATCATATTATCAAAAGACGATGGTTCATCATTTTGTGTTGTATATGTAGCTTGACTATTTTGATCACTCGAGATATCACTATATGAGTTACCACCTGTATAGTCAGAAGTAGAATACCTATAGGTTGGTGGATCAGTTGAAGTATATGGATTGTGGTGCTCATAATCATGTTGATGTCCGGATTCAACATTTAAATTACCATCTCTTCGGTTAGGATTGCCGCTCGCACCCCTTCTTCTTGAATATGTTTGAGTTGGTCTATATAATTCACCACCATCACTAGAACCAATACCATAATTACTTGTTAAACCAACGCCACTTCCACCTGCATTACCATGATCATCATTTGACGAGCTGCTACTATTTTCATTGCTTTGACTCTTTGTTGCTCGTGCAGGTATACCATCGACAGCAGCGACCGCATCATTCAATGTATTGGTCATCCAAGGATCATTGTCCAACAAGGGTGGTTCAATTTCAGTAGTCCATTCTGCTAATGGATCCTCTTCATGGAATATATAGTCTAGATCGATCAACTGACTTTCAGTGTCGCGGCGTCTTGAATTTTTTGCTCTTAGTCTCATGTTGTAATGCACATATACCAATTTTTCAAGATTTTTCATTTTTATTCTATTTCGTAATTTTGTATGAATCATTGAAAATGTAGTCCAGTTTCTTTCGCAGTTTGAAGATGAAACTGTTTGGCTTAAAATATGCATTGCTAAACGTGTTAAATTTGGAGCATCCTCTCTTCCAATTATGGACCACCATTGAGCGGGAAAACATGTCTTTACCGCTGCGTATGCTTTTGCAGAACCAAATGCACCAATTTTCATTCTATATCTTTCTACCTGTGATGTGAAGTTAAATATTTAATATCTCTTAAACGTTAAATGTTTAACATAACTATTATATATGTTAGTTTTACCTCTTTTCCGATTTCAATCTGTTTTACAATGTCTGGCACCATTCTTTCAACGACGTTGTTAAATCCGTTTAATACTTCTCCATCGTTTGTTGCATCCCCGTATTGAATGATGGGATTAAGAAAATAACATATATAGGAAAGATTTAAAATATTATTGAAATGTTATATATTTCATTATTTGTATGACGATAAGATAAAACAAATTACCTGCGGCGTGAAGAGGTCGATGTAACTGTCTTTCCCATCTTTTGTCTATTATATCCCACCATTTTTGGCATTGCCTTCCGCCAACATTTTTTCTAATTGATTCTTTTGCTCGGTCCATTGCTTCATAAAGATATCCCATATCTGCTTTTTCGTCACTATCTACCATTCGTAAAACTTTCACCAATGGCTCAAAAACAAGGATGACGGAAGCAGCACCAGTCCAAAAAGCATTGTTGTAAATCAGTGTGGAGACAATATTTGCTGTTCTTTTGTCTTTAGTATTGAGTCTAGGAACTCTTGATGTCCACTCTCTTGAAGCAATCATCCGTCTCAGGTCATCTTTATGTTTATGAATAGAGTCCAGTGCAATGAAATGTGTTGCAAACCGCGTTACTGCCGGTCTAATCAATTCTTTATTGTTGGTCTCTTTTCTCATGATAGAAAGTAACCAACCATGATTGTAGATAAACGTCGTTATTAATTGACAATTTGTGATAATAGTTGTTACCTCTGGCTCTTTGGAAATATCTTCCAAAATCAAGTCAATGCAGTGTGCTGCACATGGTGTCCAATATAAATGCCTTCTTTTCTGCATCAATAATTGACCGGCAGCTTTGTAGTTTGCTCCATTATCTGTAACAACTTGCACTATCCTATTTTCACCGATTGTTTCGACGACATCATCCATTAATCCACAAATATATTCTCCACTTTGGAATTCATTTGTGGCATCCACAGATTTGATAAATACTGTTCCATGGGTAGAGTACACGAGAAAATTTATTATTTTTCGTCGATTCTGTGTACTCCAACCATCACACATTAATGTGCAACCATATTCATCCCAAAAATTGTGCAATGTTTTAATATATTGTCCAATTTCTTCTATTTCCATTTCAAGGTACGAGTGTGATATTTCATATGCAGTTGGTGGATCAATTCCACGACCGCATTCTGCAATCGCGTCAACCATTGTCGTATAATATGGACTATTAGCAACGTTATGCGGAATATGGTTGAAAAAAAAGAACTTAGAAATTGCTCGACCTATATGTTTTTTGGCATCTTTGATACCTTTCATTGCAGATTTAATAGAAGGTTGAGTTCTACCTCCTCGTTTTTGCATGTATGAGTCGATTCGTCCAGCAGCATCATTTTCAAAATCATCTTCTCTGGCAGATTTTCCAACAGTATGAGATCTTTGCAATGTTTGACTTGAACCACCACCCGATCGTCGAACAGTATGAGATCTGCGCAGCTCTTCATCTCTAAATGCATCTCTGCTTTGCCGCATGACATGTTGAAGTTCTACATCGTCTTCATTTTCATTGTCTGATAGTTGGTGCGGTCTGCTCATTAACTCCTCTTGTAAGCGTTGTTTGTCTAGTTTTTCCTTGCTTCGTTCAATTCTCTTTTGAATGATATGTGATCGTACAAGTTGTTTAACTTCTTTAGGGACAATTAGACATGCTGATACATCGCCACCCACTCCTGCCAGATGTTCTTTCAAACGTGTCACACCACCGCCATTAATTAGTTTATTGCAAAAGTTACATTTTGTTTTTCGAAGATTGCCGTCGATCGCAGTACCATAATTCCAGCCAATTTCATTTGGATTTTCCATAACGTACCTGCGATTATAAATAAACGATACAATATTCCAACTCAAATCAAAAATAAAATACAAATGCATATATAACATTCATCGAAGTCGTTAGAATTCATTGTTCAAGTTCAACATTTCGAGTCCAATATTCCAGTCCAATGTTCAAGTCCATATTCCAGTCCAACGTATTCAAGTTCAACATTCAAGTCCATATTCAAATCGACATATTCAAGTCCAATATTCAGGTCAGTACAACATATTCAGGTCAGTCGACTTATTTAAGTCGGTTCAACATATTCAAGGCCGTTTGCATATGCAGTATCAAACAATGCCCATGTTCAACATATAGTAGTAGATAAAATGCAAGGCTTAAAAAAATAAACGATACAATATTCCAAAGTAAATGCTAAGCAATTTAATATTTCAAATCAAATCAAAAATAAATACAAATGCATAAATAAAATTCATTGAAGTTGTCAGAATTCATTGTTCAAGTTCAACATTTCGAGTCCAATATTCCAGTCCAATGTTCGAGTCCATATTTCAGTCCAACATATTCAAGTTCAACATTCAAGTCCAATATTCAGGTCAGTACAACATATTCAGGTCAACCGACTTATTTAATTCGGTTCAACATATTCAAGGTCATTTTCATATGCAATATCAAACAATGTTCAGCATATGGCAGGAAAAAGGCAGGGCTTATAAAAATGAAACAATGTTTATATTTACAGTTTAGGTTTAAAAAAGGAAAGAAAAAAAAAAGCAAACAAAGCTTTCGAACATAATAAAAATCACTTTCGGCCAATTAAAAAAATGCCGACCAAACACAGCAACTAACAAACACTCATTTCCTTTTCTTCCCCTTCACGACCGAAGTCGCCAAACACAGATGCAATTAAAAAAAAAAAAAACCGACAGCTAGGGCACAAAAATTACCTTCGTGCCGATCGAAAGAAGCCAAGCTCCTCCTGCTAACTCGGAGAACAGTGCCGCGAATTGAACCGAGCTCCTCCTGCTATCTTCTCTGCCGCGAATTAAAGTCGAACAGTGCCGGGATGTTTGCTCGAATCGGTGGATTCTTTTTGCTCGAATTGAGAGGAGGTAATTTACATTTGCTTGCATCAGTGCATTATTTATAAGCAATTATTTTTGGCTTTTAACTGTTCACGCACGAGATTTTTGTTCTGCTTCATCGACTTTGAAATTGTTTATTGCTTTATCGACTTTGGATTGTTTTGCTCGAATCTGTGTAACATTTTTGCAGTTGATTTTTTTTTCTTTCGCTCTTTGACCGAGACGGGATTTTGACCTAATCCCGTCTCGGTGATGGCCGGAACCGATACGAGATGAACGGAAACTCGTGGTTCCGGCCGAACCCTCAAACCATGAACAACATATATAACAATATCTATAAATAAAACCAACATTGATGTGAATCCAGTTGGATTCCTCCAACCTGTCACCTGCAACAAATATACATATTAGAATATTGTACAATGTTCGCTTCGAGGCAGACACACATACAAAGGGTCATCCGTTGATACATAGGAACGTATAAGGTCTCATATGCTCCAATAGGCAGGAATATATCCAAATGTCAATCAATATATATATATATATCATCCAAACAATCATCAATCAACATAAAATAAATTTATTCTCACATATAAAAATATCAGTGAATCAGAAAGAGTGAGTTGTACTCACTTTGGTTCCAATAGCAGTTGTAGTGTTTTATTCCGAATAAATTTAAACAAGCATTTAATTTTACCCAAAATTTACATTTGCTCCAATCAACTTCAAAATAGATATAAAATATAGTGCTCGTCAATACGAACCCAACGCAACTTGTTTCGTCAATAACTGACCGCGTATGAAGAAGTTATGGTATTTCAAAGTTTATACAAAATAATATAAATTAATTTACAAATTTTATTTTATTTTTAACCTAAATCCATCCCGGTCATTCGATTTCTTTCCTCCATGTCTAGACTGCGTGATTTCGTCTTCTTTCTCCCAGGTAAAAATCGTGTACAGCAACCCATTGACACTGATCTTCGTCCAATTGCCACGACCTCCTCGCATGATTTGAGATAATTAGACGCCTTCATTTCGAAGCTTGAGCTCCACCGCACCTATACCTAGAACCACGTCGAACTCGGTCGTGTATCCTTCTCGAAAAACGCGTCGAAACATACGACGTTTAATTATATATTGTCAAACGATCATCACCGTTGGATCGATAGATCTCATTGCCCTTTGCAATATTGTAGTTGAATGTTTTTCGAATGGTTGGATCGTGAGATATTTGAGGGAGAAGTTTGGAAATATCGGCCATTGAAAAAATAGAAGGTGGCGGCTGTAGCCTTAGGCTAGGGTTTTGATGAAAAAGTGAAAATAATGGGCTTATATAGAAAGTTTCGCGACACTAGCTGAAAAATTTTCGAACTCCAGATGAAGCGTGCTGCATAGCGTTTATAATGGTTTATCCCTCTTCTGAACACAATGGAATATATATCAGGATCCAATTTGATCGTATTTGAAAGATAGGTTTTCGAATCGACTTATTTAAATTAAAATTTCACTTAGACAAATTTCTACACATTTCAGCTTGCAATGAACAAACCGTAAATCCAATTGACACGAAATTTAAAATCTTAAAATAATATAACATTACAGATCTAATGAAACTATTTCATCGATATCCGAGACTATATAAAAAATGACTATTTTTACACGTAAATTAAATATTTAAAATATTCAATTTCTATAAATTATTTTTGGTTCAATTTTAATAGTTTACTAATGTCATTCTAATTCAAATAGAATTTAATTCAACTTTGTAAATCATTTTCATTTACAGTAAATTCAAATTTCAATTATTTCTGCAATTTCAATTTTTAAATTAACAATTTAATTATCCAGTTAAATCAAGACATTCGAATTATAACTTATTTAACTTATAAAATTTATTTGCGAATATTTAAAATCAATTAAATATACGAATTTCAAATGAATAAAATTCCGAGTCGTTACATTCTCCCCTACTTAAAAGAATTTCGTTCTTGAAATTACCAAGTAAAAAAAGTCACAAAATCCATTAACTTTTCAAAACAATTCGTTCAAACTTGATTACCAACATTATTCAAACCTTTTAACTTTTCCAAAATCCATTAGTTAAACTCCTTATAAAACTTTTCTAAGTTTTCAAATCCATACTTAGTTATCTTTTCAAAACCATCTAATATTGTTTCAATTTATAACTCAAAATCAGAATTTTTTCCCAATTTTTCAAACGCCTTAAATTTTCAATTTTTTTTGCTATAGCCTCCTTTGTGCGGTTTGATCGTAATAGGATCACAAAAAAAATATAGATCTATCAATTGCTGAACTAACTGCATTGAAGATGATGGGACAAGAAGCACATAGTATCGAGACTCAGACGGCAAAGCCATGGATTCCTCCGTGAATAGTTGGAAGACGACGCAGTTTCTTCTATTATTTTATTTTCGAGCCAATCATTCATTTTAAAAGGCTATAACCATTTTTAGATGAAAGATCACTTGATTACAAACAACCTTTGTTTACAAATCACAAGCTAATTTGGACTCAACATGGAGTTATTGATTTTAATATGGAAATGATGTCTGTTAATATCACACAGTAACTATTTAACTACACAGGCATCACACATTTTTAATTCAAACATGCATAAGTTTAAATCCAAAAATCCAAACAAACCACCATGATTTCATATACAAGAACAAGATGAAATTTAAGATTTAAAACTGTTTTTAAATTTGCATTTACTCACCTGATTAAGCAGAAGACAGAACTGCATTTCCAGGTTCTTTAATTTTATTTGTATGTTCTTGAATTGTTTGATTCCAGTTCTGCATGTTGAATTTCCAGATTTGCATGTTAATAGATTTTATGAATTGCTTGTTTGATTCCAGATTATCCTCTTTTTGTTTTCAAATTGCAATTCCAGGTTCATTCATTTTTCAAGTATTACTTCTTTCATTTTGATCTTTATTTTGCATTCAATTTGTTGAAATGAGATAATGTTCAACTGAATGTAAAACTTATTTTGTATTTTTCAATTAAATTTTAAATTTAGTTATTATGAGAACATTGCCATTTGTCCATTCTATGTTCCCATTATCTTACACCTATGCACATGATTCACAAGTGTTTTTAATGTTTACTAAATGTTTTACAAGTGTTATTATAATTAATTCATATTTACAAAAGTTATTTTCTAATGTTTTATAAATGTTTAAAATGTTATCTTCTTTTTAATAATCTATTTAATCTATATACATGTATTTATGTAATATTCATATAATTATAAAATGTGTATACTTATCTTTTAATAAATATTCATATGAATTCAAGTAACTTCTATTTTGATTCAATTTAATGTTTACATGTTTAAAATATCTATTCTAATTTAACTCTTAAAACTTTAAAACAAATTTATCTTGTGTTAAAATTTAAAATGAAAGATATTAAAAACAATTGAACTTTTAAATCAAATCTTATTTAAAACTTAAGTACAAAATATATATGTATCTATATTAAATAAGAAATTAACTTTGTTATTTTAAATCTCAAATATTATTTTAAAAGCATTAAATCAAATTAACCATTCAAATTACAAAACTATATATTTATTAAAGTTTGAAAATACTTATTAAGTTAAAATTAATAAAATTCCTATTTCAAATATATATATACAAATATATATGCAAATTTCAAATAGAAAACATTTTAACATTATATTTGATAATTACTGTATTAAATTTTGAAACACAAACCAAATAATAATACATATATTCATATATATTACAATTTGAATATGTATTAGCTTTTAAAACTTCCTATTTATAAGATATATCAATACATATATATTATAAATAGAAAATATTTTTGATTAGCTTCTGGAAAAAAAATCTTTACCAAATTTTAAATTGCTAAAATAAATATTTCCAAATTAAAATATCATAAATTTTCAAAAGAATTAAACTTGTCAAATTTTATATTGTTAAGAAAATTGTTGATAGATATTAACAAATTATTATTAGCCTTTGAAATAATTTTAACCTGACAATTTATAATTGTAAAATGATCAAATCAATTTAATCATCATCAAAGATTATTAAATTGATATTGCTCAAAATCCTGGGTCGTCACATTCCTTCCCCCTTAAAAGAATTTCGTCCTCGAAATTTAAAAGCAAAGATAATTTAATAACCCAGCAAAAGAATTTAAATTTTCAAACAGCAAACCACACAATCAGTCATACATAATCAATTATAGTAACCAAAGCAACCAATTCAAACAAACAATTTTATCTATCCAGACAAAATTCTGAATAGAACTTCCTATTATGATCTAGAGTTTCTCAGGTACTTATTTTGGAATACTCGCTCTTCAGAATCTTAATTAACTATATTACTATAACCAAGAACTCCCTCATCTGATCTACACATCTGAACAAGATATCAGACTAAACTCAAAATCAGCTCAACTACCAGATCCTTATTAACTGCTGATTCTATCACTCGATGAATCATACACATATTCCTTAAAGATATGTGAAATACAATGAATTCCAGTTATCCGAACTGGCAATTCAATTCTGTAGATCAAAATCTAATCTTCAGAGAACACTGAAAAACTCAAAATACTTCCGGAGCTAGCTCTCCAGTTTTACCCAGTCTTATATCTCTTTTAATCGGATAAAACTAAAACAATATCCAAATTCTAACCGCACATTCCAAATTTCCTCAATTCTTAACTGCATAACTCTTTTGATGCTCCTGAGTCATCTTCATCTTCCTGATCAGCCTAACTCTTGCTGATTTCTTTATGAAACAAAATGGACCAAAATCAAACCCATCACTTGATCCTACTCAACAAAATGGCTATCCCAAAAATTTGCTGAAATCCAATACACACTCTATTCCACAAACATCAGTGGACTTCAAACCTTCATCTCTTATCTGGAATAGCCAAACAGTTGCACCTGACAACCTTACATACCAAATCCAGAAAATTTCTTCATACTTGAATTTCCTGTAGAAATCCTCTAATCCAAGAAAACTGCAACTCCCGGTTGCTCCCATTCTAGAATAACCGCTATCTTGCTTCCGCTGCACAACTCTGATCTAGAGTATATAAGAATGCTATCGAAGAACACAATCACAATCTTCCTCCATACACAGTTCATCTAATTCATAAAATCTTAGGGACCATTCTACTTGGTCAAAACATCTCAGCAGAATCTCAACTAAAAATAAGATGATCAATCCCTCTCCAAAGAATCCTGAGCTGCCTCACCAAACTCTTCTTGCTCTAAGAGTTATCCCACTATATGGTTGAATCATCAATATTGCTCTTAGAATCCAAGTCGATAAGAAAACTCAATCTCCGATTCAGGTCAACTTCTGAATTCCTCAAAAACATCTGAAAAATCTCTGACTACTCTAATGGCTTTTACCTCTATATGAGATGCCTCAATCTCAAACCAAAGAATACTCAAAGATTCCCAAACTAATCGCAAGTCACTTTTGCGATTTCACTCAGTTCAGATTCCAAAGAACTATCTGCTTCACCAACTAGTACAGCTTTCCTAATCAAGATCAATCTTCTAGAATGGCTTATCTACTAGAAAACTGATAGATCACTTCCAATAAATATCCTACTTTGCTGAGCTTCCCGAAGAAATGAATAAGCCTTCACTATCTGCTTGGTCTGCTGATAGTAGAATCCCAAAGATTACAGAATCATCGAAGAAACAGATCCATGCTACTGCTTCCAAACTTCACTTCAATGATACAGCTAAGCCAAAAGATCATCCTTAACCACAATCTCTCTGAAACTCAAAACTATCACCCAATTCCACCCAAAAATCCTTGAGATGAGTTGGCATCTTCTCAAGAAACTCGGCTCCAAACTAACAACCAACCACTTATCTTCTTAGGAAAACAAATGAGACCATGTCCGAAATGAAGTAACTCATCGACCTTAGTCTCATACTTCAATATAGATAAGACACCCATCCTCACTTAAGATCTAGAAAATTCCCAAACATCCGAATCTTCACTGCAGTAGGCATCACTGTTCCTTCAACGCCATCTAAATCTTGCTCCAAAAGAACATTTTCAGAACCACCTATGGATACTGCATCCCATCACACAGCTATTCCTTCCTGAAGTTACCGAGATACCATCACCTGCTTCTGCTTAGCTGACAAACTCAACTCTTGGAAATCTCGCTTACTCGAGAGCAAATCAACCTCACACTTCAAGAATATACTCCAATTCTTGAAAATACTTCCTCTAGGATCAATAAAATCCTTTCACCAATCTACAAAGCTTATTCGAGACGGTATTAGGTCTACAATCTCGACAGACACACCTCCAACCACAACATATAAAACTCTTCCATTAATGGTAGTCGTGTTCCACACACTCCTACCTCATCTACCTCTATAACCTATGTTGGAAAATACGAACAGATAACCCAACAGATTAGGTATATATATATATATATATAAATTACAAGTACGCTCTCTCAAGGAAGACACCACTCCAGAGCCTAGGTATTCACTCAACCGAATGCTCTGATACCAACTGTAGCGACCCGACTTTCTATCACTAGAAAATCGCATCACTAATTAAGAAAGAAAGGGATAGAAGAAGAAAAGAAAGAGAAGAAAGAAAAACAACACATCAGAATCTCACAGCGGAACGAAATTAAAATATAATTAGAACATATACATAGTATCATATACATCAGAGTACACAACTATACATCTCAATTTAGACAGTTATAACATCTCTGTCTAATACAATACACGACATCATACAGAATAACAACACAGCGGAAACTCTAACTATAAATCTACACGCTGAAGCCTCTTGCTCCAAAGCTCCTCCAGAATTCGTCAAGGATAACCTGAATCACTTGACTACTTATACAGAATATGAGTACCCAAGAGTTTAATAAAACAGAAAATAAACATTCGGGTCAGACAGGGGTCTGGTGTGAGTAAACGGTTTAAGATTGCTTAACTTTAGAAAATCCTTTGAAAAGAAAGGTATCTCGTAAGACTTCCCACACATAAACATGGAAAAGTTTTTACCTTACGCTAACCAAAACATTTGATAGAAAATCCAGTGATATTATAATAGTGTCTAGGGTTTTCAAATAAATATGAAATAACCGAAATTTTTACATTTATTAAATTCCATATACTAGCCACAAAAGTGGGTAATACAAACAAAACCGTAGGGTCTCATAGGGTAAATGGGTTTCCATCAATGGCAGGGCTACTGGGGTACCGCCTGTCACAGTACGTTGCCTAAATCACCGTACCGAGGAGTACGCCCGCTCCCCTGCAACACAAGGCCGGGACCATTCCTTACTGAACAGTCCCGAACAAGACCACCCCGCAGTTGGCTGCAGACCAACTGCCCACAAAGCCGAAATAAAAAGGGACATCTAGACAGGGATGTATCTCGCTCTCCAGTGGGAGCTACCCACGAAGCCTTGCTGCACCTTCCCTGTTTTAGCCATTCCCGGTTGATGAGGCTTGAGGCTGCGATTACCTTTATAGAACATATCTATCTTAGAATGCTCATCGTCCACCTGACGATGTTCTGAAAGCATTCGATCCATACAAGTTCGTTTCGGGTTCGAACGAAACCGAAGGCACTATCTCGTTGCACTCATTTTGGAATCACCCTCAGAGTCAACGACCATAGCCCTTGCACTCTGAAGCACCATCTCGAGCCTATAAGTATTATTCCGTCAAACTCATTACGGAATCACCCACAGAGTTATACTGACGTATAGTTCTCACACCTCGAGTCTTCACTTGCTCCACCTGGATTCACGACCTAACGTTTATTTTGGATCGGTGTGGTTTTCGGATATCCAAATATGAAAACCTGATCCCGGTCTCACCGAATCCAAACGCCATTTTAATGTCCAAGTTGTACTTAAAGGATTTAAACAATAGATATTCAGAAATTAAACATAAATGGATGATTCACATTACACAGATAGATAATTCACTAGTATCACATTCATCCATATATATCATAAAGCAGCATATATATCACATCTCAGATATATCACATTCACATCATCACATATCAACTAATGACATATAATATCATCCAATATCATTAATTCATCCAATGATACTTATCAATCAATCATTCATCATCCATAAGGTTGATCCAACTTTAATTAATTTAATTCATCCTTAATTAAATTAATTCTTATTTAATCACTTGGATTATCATCAATCCATCTTACTATTCATTAATTAATTATAACTTAATTAATAAACTTCACTTACTTCTCCACTTTAAATTAATCTCCCTTGATTAATTATCTCTTAATTACTTTAAGTAATTATTTATTAATTACAATATTAATTAATCATCTTGATTAATTACTTCTTAATCATTTCAAGTAATTATCTCTTAATTACCCTTTTAAAATTTATTCACACTTGATTAATTATTCCTTAATTAATCTGATAATTATTCCTTAATTATCCTTTACTCACACCTGATTAATCACTTTTAATTAATCACGCTTGATTAATTACTTTTAATTAAACACTCTTGATTAATTACTTTTAATTAAACACTCTTGATTAATTACTTTTAATTAATCACATTTAATTAATTACTTTTAATTAATCACCTTTGATCAATTACTTTTAATTACATTTAGTAATTGAAACTTAATTATAAATTAATTATCCTTAAATTATTAATTAACAATTAGTTAATTAATTCCATTAATTAATGATTACTTCATTAATTAAATTTCTTTTTAATTAATTACTTTAACCAGTAATTAATCACTTAATTAAATTCTCTTAATCCTTTATTAATTAACCATTCATTAAATAATTAAAACCTTTAATTAATTGTATTAATTAATTCTTAAATTAATAACTCCAGTGATTAATTCTTAATCACATCCACTAAATTACTTTTATAAAGTAGTTATTTCTTACCTAATTACCTCCTGTAATTAATCATTTAATTACTTTACCCAGTAATTATACTTAATTAACTTCAAGTGATTATTTTTAATTAATCACAAATTAATTACTTAATTAATTACTTAACTTAATCATTTAAATTTAATTAAATGATTCTTAACTTTTATATTATAAAAAGATTCTTAATTAAGAAAACCATTACCTTAATTAAATCATTTATATTAACCAGTAACTTTTCAATTATTAATAATTCAATTGTCTTAATTATCTTCACAATTTTATTTATCATCAATTAATTCAAAATTCAAAATACTTAAGATCATCTTTATTATAATTGATTACCACATTCTAAAGCATTAAACTTTATTTAAAAATAAAATATATTGGAAATCAATTATAATTAAAATAATTTAAACATTCAAATTAAAACTTTTAAATCTTTTCCAAAGTTATTAAATAAAATTCAATACAAATTTTATTCAAAAATTCACTTATTTCCCTTTAAAACTTCCATATTTATTTATATATAAAACTTGTTTAAAACATAACTTTGAAACAAATTTAGCTTGTTGGTTAAAACTTGTTTAACTTTTGTTTAAAACTTTAATTATTTACAAAAATCAAATTTCTTTGTTTCAAGCCTTTAAAAACATTGCTGTCAAATACCCAAAACCTGCTCGACCTAAAACCCAAGCCAAACTCAACTAATACCCGAGTCGATTTCGAGAAAATCAACCAAAACCCTGAGTTACCCCAAACCTATCCCCTGCTTCGAGAAATAACCCTGCAAACCCGAAGAGAACTTCGAGCTCCCCTTTTCTTCCCAGAGCCCATTACCTTCTGATGCACGCAGCCGTGCACATCAACGTGCACGACCACGTCGGTCGACGTTGAACTCCTCCCCGGCCTCCACCAAGTCCCACTCGACCCCTACAACTTCGATCGAAACCCAGAAACTTCATACGATCGAGAATCGAAAATTTCGATCATCAGACCCAACTGCTTGAACCTCACACCATCGAAATTCGTTCACCACCAAAGATCCTTGAATCGATAAGCCACGCGATCCTTCCTGAAGCTCCGCCTCACTTCCCAGTACCTCCGGCACCAAGTGCGATCATCCCCTGAAGCCTCTCGACGCCACAAAACCCATCAGAACAACGTCGGCATAAACTAGGTATAAAACCCTATTCGAACGAATATCGGCCACCACAATCAATAATAAAATTCCTAAGCAATTTTCCTATGATCAACGACACCTCTTCCACCTTCGTGTTCAACCACGACACTCCGTTCGTCGTCGATCGCCATAAATTGGCCAAAATGCCAAAACAGTTAAACCACAAATTCACCACTAAATACTAATCTAAAATTTGTGATTTAACCCTTAAAAATCATGATTTTCTATCATTATTCCATTCATGCAATCAAAACTACAAATTGAATTCATAAAACGACCCAGTTTGATTTATACTGTAAATTTGAAAATTTCGAGCCAATCATTCATTTTAAAAGGCTATAACCATTTTTAGATGAAAGATCACTTGATTACAAACAACCTTTGTTTACAAATCACAAGCTAATTTGGACTCAACATGGAGTTATTGATTTTAATATGGAAATGCTGTCTGTTAATATCACACAGTAACTATTTAACTATACAGGCATCAAACATTTTTAATTCAAACATGCATAAGTTTAAATCCAAAAATCCAAACAAGCCACCATGATTTCATATACAAGAAAAAGATGAAATTTAAGATTTAAAACTGTTTTTAAATTTGCATTTACTCACCTGATTAAGCAGAAGACAGAACTGCATTTCCAGGTTCTTTAATTTTATTTGTATGTTCTTGAATTGTTTGATTCCAGTTCTGCATGTTGAATTTCCAGATTTGCATGTTAATAGATTTTATGAATTGCTTGTTTGATTCCAGATTATCCTCTTTTTGTTTTCAAATTGCAATTCCAGGTTCATTCATTTTTCAAGTATTAGTTCTTTCATTTTTATCTTTATTTTGCATTCAATTTGTTGAAATGAGATAATGTTCAGCCGAAAGTAAAACTTATTTTGTATTTTTCAATTCAATTTTAAATTTAGTTATTAAGAGAAAATTGCCATTTGTCTATTCTATGTTCCCATTATCTTACACCTATGCACATGATTCACAAGTGTCTTTAATGTTTACTAAATGTTTTACAAATGTTATTATGATTAATTCATATTTAAAAAAGTTATTTTTCTAATGTTTTATAAATGTTTAAAATGTTATCTTCTTTTTAATAATCTATTTAATCTATATACATGTATTTATGTAATATTCATATAATTATAAAATGTGTATACTTATCTTTTAATAAATATTCATATGAATTCAAGTAACTTCTATTTTGATTCAATTTAATGTTTATATGTTTAAAATATCTATTTTAATTTAACTCTTAAAATTTTAAAACAAATTTATCTTGCGTTAAAATTTAAAATGAAAGATATTAAAAACAATTGAACTTTTAATTTAAATCTTATTTAGAACTTAAGTACAAAATATATATGTATCTATATTAAATAAGAAATTAACTTTGTTATTTTAAATTACGAATATTATTTTAAAAGCATTAAATCAAATTAACCTTTCAAATTACAAAACTATATATTTATTAAAGTTTGAAAATACTTATTAAGTTCAAATTAATAAAATTCTTATTTCAAATATATATATATACAAATATATATACACATTTCAAATAGAAAACATTTTAACATTATATTTGATAATTACTGTATTAAATTTTGAAACACAAACCAAATCATAATATATATATTCATATATATTACAATTTGAATATATATTAGCTTTTAAAACTTCCTATTTACAAGATATATCAATACATATATATTATAAATAGAAAATATTTTTGATTAGCTTCTAAAAAAAAAAATCTTTACCAAATTTTAAATTGCTAAAATAAATATTTCCAAATTAAAATATCATAAATTTTCAAAGGAATTAAACTTGTCAAATTTTATATTGTTAAGAAAATTGTTGATAGATATTAACAAATTATTATTAGCCTTTGAAATAATTTTAACTTGACAATTTATAATTGTAAAATGATCTAATCAATTTAAACATTATCAAAGATTATTAAATTGATACTGCTCAAAATTCCGGGGCGTCCCATCATTTTTAGTTTTCCATAAATAACTTTAAATTCAACTTAACATTATTCATTATGAAGGTTAGTTCTGTTTCTTTTAGATTTTTCAATTTTACTTTACTATAAGGACGTTTAAAATGCTAACTACTCAACAATATTTCTTCACATATTGCAAACTCACTTCATAAGCCTGAAAATATAGCCTTCAAACATACTGTCCGTTTTCGTTTTACTAACGTCCCTAATAGACATTTTAGAATGTACGAACCATATTGCAGTGCAGTAAATGATGTTATAAGCTATGTTCCATTTTTTCGATTTTGTTACGTTTCAAATACTTTATGATAACATTTACGTTGTTAACGTTTGAATTATGCTCAGTGCTTTGGTATTTCTGACCTTTAAATTCGATAACCCAGATTATTTTTATTTTATTTCTCTGCATGTAACATTGCATATGTTAACATTGCAGGATTCACTGAACTGATTACTAAAAATAAAATGTCATAACTAAAACTCTTTGGACTTCCACCAGAAAGGGTGGTACGGGAGAAACTATTCCAACCGTTTTCCAGTTGTTCACATATCGACATTCAGATAAGTTATTTGGTTTTTACTTAAATCATAGTAAAAATTGTATTTAGTAAATACGGAGGTTTAGCAGCAGCAGCATGTGCACATAACTTTGCCATTTTTTAACAGTAATATGTGTTTAGGTGTTTGCAGTTTATGCATTGCATCTCAACAGCAGTTCTTCCTCCATCTACATTACAATGTCTATAAAGATGATAACTCGACCAATCTTTCTTTAATGATATTCAGAAAAAAATGTTTTCACTTGTACGCTTAGCAAGCTGAACGATAAAATTATTACCTACAGTATTTGCTCCTTTTATTCTCTTACTATATTTGTGTAGACTTGCATGCACTTACAGTACGTAGGTGGTCAATCAAAATAAGCGAGTTATTCACAGTTTTTCACTTCAGCTTGATTTTGTCTAAGCTGAGAATGTATATCTTCAATTCAACCTTCTAAGATTAAGCCTAAACAATGGCTAATAAAATAATATAACTTGCCCAAACAAATTTGAGCACTTAAGACTATAAGCACATAGTTGTGTCCAACTTGAATTAAACATGACAAGAGAGATCGCAAGTGGAACAAGATCTCTTCTGTACAACTCTTTTTCTGTGCCAGACTTTCTGTGCTAAATAGAGTGTTCTTATTTTAGATGCTTTAACATTTCCATCTACGGGTAACGTACTATATACTTTATCCCTCTGATCTATTATTTAACTTAGGCATAATTCATGCTGACTGTAACAAACTTAGTTACATTACTCTGTCTACGTTTGTATTCAAGTTTTAAATGCTTGCCATAGCTGGATGTCCTCCCTTTTCAACAAAATGTTACTGTACAAGGTGTTCTCATCTTATGCACTGTCTTATTCTAGGGTGGAGAAATACAAGCAGCGGTAGGACCACATTTCCTTCAACTGTTCCTTAGCAAGCTGACAGAAGGGTTGATCTACGACATAGGTGAATTCAACATTACTAATGCTGGTGATAGATATCTTCCAGTCCACAATTAAATTAAGATTGACTTCACTGCTTTGACAACGGTCGCTGAAGTGAAAACTCTGACGAAAAGATACCTACACATAAGATCTCTTTTGCTGACTACCAAGCGATAGTTAACCGAACTGACACAGTTAAATACTTGACATGTTAGCATGCTCCAACCCTTTCACTTTCACCTTTATCTTGTTACTTTACTCGTCGCTTATTTATAATTCAAACACACTTCCCTCTCTCAACTCAGATGGCATTGGGGTGTTGCATCACATTGGTACAGTCGTGAGTCAATCCACCGGGAATGGTTCAGTTGCTCCTAAATGTGAACAAATTCTCTGTCTTCACTTGTACCTTTTCCTTATCCATTTTCGCTTTTTCCCTCACCCCTTTGAGTGCCATCCTGCCCCTTACTTTACCTAACATTAATACGCCCTTTGCAGTGGTACTTGCATTTCCGCTACACTACGAAGCACAAAACATCCTTGATAGATGACACATCTGTGATGACAAAACCAAAACTATTATCCTTACCTCTATGACCGTGAAGAATTAATAGGGTCTGTTTTCTGTAGTTACATATCGTACTAACTTCGTATTATACATCTCTTAGCACTTACCATTTAATCTACGATTACTTGTGGGTAAGCCAAGCTTGAGCTCAACTACTGCAACATTCGAATACACACACTTGGATAGTGTCGAGGGTCAGATCTGCTGAAAAGGTCAGCCTCTTTTCCTCCTCTCACAAACACATTTAATTGCCGGTGGTAACAATATTTAACCATTCAGATTTAAGAACCTATATTTTCAAATCCTTTTTTATTATTTTATAACTTCAACTTTCCATTAGGTTTATTATTGATTTAACATCATCAGCTACCATTTTGATTTTCACAACTTGATTTAATATGTCAATAAATACTTTCTAATTTGGCATATTCCCTTTTTGGAAGATAGTTTCAAATTTTTGGTTTTATGTTTACGACTCTTTGATTAACCCGATTTTTGGTTTATGTTTACGACTCGTTGATTAACCCGGTTTTTTTAAACCACACTAATACTTATGAACCATACATTTCATTGACTTAGTGCTACTTAATTTTTACGGTTGCATCTTTTAAAAGAATATTGCTGTTCATGCCAATCCACCTAAATTTTCTTTCCTTGCCTATAACTGTTTGTATTTCACCATTTTTAATGATAGGAACAGTTTGGTAATTTTTCCCACCATTGATGGTTAAACTGCATTAAAACTTCACAAGCACATATTTATTCCCCAGCTTTTTCTATAGGCATAATAACCAGGTAGAAGTTGCAAATTGGAAAATCTGTACTTTCCAAACTTCAACTTTGATTCTATATTCAGTCTTTATAAGTTCATATTTAATCTACTTTTTGCTTAAAAATAAAGACTCTATAGAAATTTCAATTTGGGAAAGATATAATTTCTAAAGTCTATCTTTTAAACGGTAATTATTTTACTCATTTTCCGAAATTAAAAAGCCTTTTAATTGAAAAATATCGTATTTATCCCAAGTCGAATTCAAAATTTCCACTGATTTATTAACATGTGACTTTTAGCACTAAAATTTTCAAATTCTTTGTTTACCTTTCTCTAAGATTCTGTCTACTTTATACTTCTCAGGTATTATGTGTAAAATATAACTGCTTTCGTCAATTTTTCTAGTTACACTTCCTGATGTCGGACAGTTAGTCAACTTTTCGCACATAAATTAATAATATCAAAGAGAATTGCATCCTTCGTACTAATATTACCCTGCTAATATAAATTGGTAAGTCCATATTGAGAAAGACCTATTTTTTGATGCTTCCCTATTTGTTTACTACATGGTGCTACCATGTTTTCTTCACATATCTAAACCATCTAATAAATCTTTCTACCCCATCAATATAGATAATAACTAGATTTAATTTGTGGTCCACCTTCAAATTTGATCCTTGAATTTGACTATTTTACAAGTCTATAGATGGAGCTTTATGGCGATTACATTTTTCCGTCTAATCATTGCAGATATTTTTCCTTACATGTCTAGATATAACTGTCTATTTTTTTGTATACATTCACTGCACTATCGGTTATGATATGATTTACCTCTCCATGCCTATGTATCCTGGAATGATGCATTAGCAGTGTAAATGTCCTTTAACATAGATTTGTAATTAGTTTTACCAAACTCATTTTCTGCAATTTATGATATATCACAAAGTACTTTAGATCCCACAAGTATATGACATTGTTTATTTTAGATTACATCGCATAGAAATAACTTTACATTTAAATGTTTTACTGATAAATTTTGCAAGGCTAATTGCTAACGTCCACCTTTTTTGCAGCTACCGGAAAGAAAACCGCATGCAATCTCCGTTGTGGACATTCAAAACAAAAAACATGCTGATGTGATCACCGAAAAATGCATCTCCGGAATAATAAGCTCAGATCTCCCATCTGCGTATGAGGTAACAACTGCACTTATCCCCTTTATAATTGTCTGTGCAATTATGATCCATCCTTTCTACACACAACGGCTGTTAATTCCACTGCACGAAAATTTCAAGTTCTTTAGCTCCCATTCATTGACTACATATATTCCTATCGTCCTCCTCGGTTACAATTATACTCGACTAGGAATTTTTCTACAAAATTTATAGTGCATAGGTTTCTCTTCTCTTCAAACACTACATGTCCATTATTTTTTGAACTATCCACTAATAGATTTTTGAGCATTCAACAGCCCAGCAGACAAAAATTTGATCTTCCATCTAAACATCCTACTTTATATTTCTTCTAAAAGAATAGAATAATAACTGATTGCTAAAGTATATTTCAACTACTCTTGGTTTCAATCTGCTACAGTTGTTTTTTCCCCCACTGAGAATTTGCTAACATCGCACTAAATTGGTCGATTGACAACTTTACATACATTACGACTGCTTTCTACATAATTTTTCACCTAGTCCGACTTGAATCGTTTTCTTCTCGTCTCTATGTAATATATATTTCAATTGATCTTCCTTCACCTCATTACATACAATAATGATACCACATCAAACTTCCTTCCTCCAAAATTATCATATTTCGTTCACTCCCTGCTTAAACGGGAATTTTAAATTTTTTTCACAACCCTTTGTACAATCACTACACTTGCACTATTTTTTTCCAATTACTTTTGCTACCATCTATTTCATAAATATATGAATGGTATTTTACTAGGGTTGTTTTAACGTGCATTGCATCATTAGACTATTAATTGATTCCCATATTTCCATTTCATGCTCTCCTCCATTCTTTAATGTCATTAATTCAGATTAATATCAACATCAAACTCTATATAATAGGAAAAACTCTTTGCTTTCGAAGAAAAGATAACATGCATTACTCACAACAACGGATGGGAATACTTGTCCTGCAACATTTGCAAATTCCGTATAAGCAACTCGGTTTAGAACAACTACTGCAACAAATGTGAGAGGGGTATAGAATTCCCATCGCACAGGTACTTACTTCACACTTTTGAAAAACTGTACATCTCCTTGCAACTGTGATCTTCCTTTTTGTTTTCACATGTACTAGGTTCTGTTTGTAGATAACTGTTGATGATTGCACTGCCTCTATTCCTATTGTCCTGTTTGATAAGGTGGCGGAGTTTCTTATAAACGAAAGGCCGACTCTTTGTACCAGATTCAAACCACAAAGGTACTTCCTAGGCTTCCTACGGTTCATGAAAATTTTCATTTCAAATCACAATAGCTATAATATTCACCTGCCTCTTTTCGTCCATTGAGCAACATATTTGACACTAACAAATCCACTATTTTACTTGAATGTTGGCGGTGCTAAGAAAGTAACTACCATCCTCGAGAAAGTTATTGGTAGAACTGAGAATTTTCAAGCTAAAATCGACGCATATCTTAACACGACTGAAAGGAAAAAAATTAACTGCAACAAGAATTTATCATCCTGCTGCCGACATCCGTACTAGACCAGCTGAACCATCCAACACTGATGTGCCTTTCTCAACACCGACATACTTATGACCTCCTGTCTACTTCTTAACCCCCTATGCATTGCATTTATATTTGCATATTTCTCCATCTTTCTCGACAACATAAATATCCAAACTTACTTTACTACTACTAACATGCTGTCAAACTATAGGTTTCCAGTTCATCCGACGTGAAGGTCACTCATATTAAAGGAAATTCCGGAAAGAAAAATCATACGACTGCCGCCTAACTTTTTTATTCCGCCTACAAGTATCCAAAGTTATGTGAAAAGTTGTAATGCATGTCCATTTTCTGCTGTCCGCTGTTTGTCTTTTGTATCGTGTCCTTTCTTTAGTTTGAAATAAAGCATTGCAACTTTGTATCCCCAAAAGCTGTGCATATAAATTACAAACTGCTGTACACTATGGCAACATTTTCCTCCCTTTCATGGAAATACACTTGTTGTTTCAAACATATTGCTATGCCCCTTATATATCTCCTTAGTTACATAAACTCATAAACAATCGAAATATAATCTTTAACATGTTCATCCTTTGGCACAGATCAAAAAATAATACAGTAATTTGTTCAATCATTACATTACCGAATGGAAACTCTATTACAGTTAATTCACTGCTGCAGATTATAATTATAACTGCTATGAAACTAACACTTCATATGCATTTCAATTTCATATATATCCGCCATTATTATCTTTAATAAGCCATAAGATGTTAGTAGAACATCATACGTATATGGTTCTTACATTTGAGTTCTTTGATTTGTACTACATAAATTATATCTACCTACACTACTTCAACCACATATAGTTGGCAACATGTACGTAACTTAAGTTTCCATGTTGCACAGCAGTTTCAACCGACAGTTACTCCCTGACCTACACATTATGTTTTCATTTTCCTTAAACTCGATTCACTCAACACCGTCTCACCATTTCTAATGTCAATTTGGACCTAGGCAACACATAGAACATACCTTCCTAGCCTAGAATTAAGGTATTGATCACATGCCTGCCCTTACAATAGCATTATACTGCTTTTCACCATGCACACATACATTTCTTTATATATCTAGCTCCGCTATTTTATTTTAATCTTCGAATCAGCTTGACATCCATGGAAAGGTAACTCCAAACTCCACCTTTGTAATTACCATTCCTCTCACCCTCACTGTCTCATTAACTTTCTCCATCCTTATACAACCATGTTGAAACCAGGTTGACGAACACATACCGCAGCTGCAATCCATTTCGTGCTCAAAGGGAATTGAACTGAATATATCCCCACTGATGGTTATGTCCTCCAGCCACCATATAACAACATCACTGCAACATAGATTGTACTGTTTCATTCTCCAACTTCTAACAACTACTGACCTTCAGGCACTCCAAGAACTAAGTGTTGCACTTGAGCGATGTAGGATTGCAAAAAGGCGTCTTCACCAACTAAAGCAACAAACTTGCTCAAATAAGGTACGCTGCAACAAACACCCCAGTTGTACATTCGCTACCAATGCATCCAACGCAGTTGATTTGACGTTTCTTCATTATGTCATAGGTTCTTAGATACATGTGCTCCCAAACAGAATTGGAACATAAAATTAACGGTCTTGAAAACTATATTCTTTTGTACAATAATGCATCAGACAACTGTGCAAACAAGGTAATGCTTCTAACAAAGTAACACCTACCCAGCACAGCAATCTAACTACATATCATTTCTTCATCTCTTCATAAGTTATAGTCCGAATAAACAACTCAATTGGTGGTATGGACATCACCAGCACAGACTTGCTGAATGTCCTCCATGCTCACCACTTCAACAACGAACCATTCTCCAGCAGGCAAAATACTCATGCAACCAATTCCCCCTATAGGTACATTTTCAACTACAATTATATTCATCATGTATAAATTTCTCCCCCCTTTTAAAGTCAAAATTGTGACGACCCACAAATCCATACCCTTTGAATCGACAACAAACCACACATGTCCAATCCAAAAAGCACAGACTGACGGAAAGTCAGAAGAAAGAAAATAAAAGAGAAGAAAGAGAGAAGAAAGAGAGAAGATAGAACCAAACAGAACAATACAGAATCTTACATCGCAGTGGAAAACATATAATATCATATCAATGGTCTTTACAAAACAGAAACAATATATACATACATCAATCAGAGTTCAATAGTTAATCACTAATCATCAGCCAGGACAGTTATAATAATCTGTCCTCACAATTGCTGACAATATAAACAACAACATCAAGAATGTAGCAGATATAAACAGATACATGTTTACGAAAATGAAGGTCTCTAGCTCGCCTGCTGAAGCTCCAAAAGCACCGAATTTGAATCTGTAAATATACTCGGTCTGACCCGAGCATTGAAATGGAAGAACATTCGGATCAGTCTGGTAAACCTGCGTGAGAAACAAACTCAACTGAATTTATTAAATTTAGCAAACTTTTCCTTTCAAAACAAAAGTATCTCGTAAGACATGCCTACACATAAACACGGACATGTACCTTACAATAACTAAAACATTTCATATCCAATCCTCTTATATTATACTAGTGTCTAATATACAAATAATATTAATCATAGCTAAAATTGTTACATTGGTTAAATTCCAGCATATAGCCCAAAGTGAGTAATACAATCAAAATGGCAGGCATGTAGTGGAGTTTGAACCTCCATACAAATGACCAGGTGAAAGGACTACCTTCCGATAGGTACACCTCTAGATGGATGTCCCGTAGCACATAACATCTGTCCTCTATCAACACAAGACCGACCTACCTTTGTAACTAGATAGTACTGAATATGTCATCCTCCGGTCATTACTGATCTTTTTCGAAGGCCCTCATAGCATACAAACCACAATAATCAGATACACGACGTCATAGGTGCAAAGGTATATCTAGAAGAGGATGATCATATCCTACTTAGGAGTGACCCACTTAGCATTGCCGCATCTAACCCTGTTTTGGTCATTTCCGGTTGATAAGGCCTAAAGTAATGGTTACCTTTCACATATCACATCACTTAGAATGCCACACGGCCGTTTCTATAGACTACTAATTGTGTAACGACCCAATATTTTCAACCATTCGCATCCGCACATGTCGAACTTGAATTGCTCAAAATACTGCGTCGTAAATAAAATTTGAAAAATATTAGAGTAGACAGTAAATAAATAATCACAGATCACGGACACAGAGTAAATAATAATACAACGAAATTAAAAGAGATAGTAGTTCATGAAGCTACTATATGAAAATAAGATACATCAGAGTTAAATAAGATACAACAAGAGAGTAACAAGATACATTAGAGTTAAATAAGAATACATCACTGAAACACTGAATACTGAAAGTAAAATAGATGGCTAGATCTTCAAGCAAAGCTCCAACTCCGAAGGTGAGTCTTGAATGCTGAATCACTCAGTCTGATTCGAGTGTAAAGCAAAAACAAAACATTCGAGTCAGGACATAAATACTTATGAACTGTAAATCAACTCAAGTGAACAGTAACAAAATGCATCAGTAACTTAAAGGATATTTAGGACCGCCCAATCTCTAAGGATCTGTTAAACTATTTACCATGTAGTAATATTGCGCTATTATAATAATGTCTATAGTAAAATAAACTTACTTTAAAATAACGTTGAGGGTTACCCATATAGCCCCCAACACGTAATAGTCCCAGTAGTCCATCCAGTAGCAGCATATCTCTAGATCGGAAGACTACCTTATATACTCCATGGGCTACAGGAGAAAAACAAACTCGTAGTAAGGCTCGCTATGGTTGGTGACATGGCACACAAGGAAATGTCAGCGTAGATATACCATTTACGCATACGGACTGGTGGTAACGTAGTAGCCACATATGTCCACCTCGGAACACACTCCCAATCAAAATCGGAGGATGGCCATCAAATCAACCACAAGTAAGAGTATAGTATCGAAGAAATATGTCTGATTGGAGGAATGACCTCACTTGGACCGAGATCGCTCCTATTTTAGCCACCTTATGCCAACTCATGGGAGTTGGGTCCAAGTAATATAACTCAAGAACGTCACCATCATCCTACTTCATTTTAGAACACCGCGTACACAGTTGTTAAAGTGGTTTTCGAAGTTGGCAGTGAGTATGACAACTTTCGATTCCGATCTCTTTAATAACCAAACGTTATTATAACGCCGTGGTCATTTCAAAATAGTTTATACTTCAAAAATCAAATTATTCATTTCTAAACTATATTCCTTTCAAAATGTTTATACTTCGACACCAAAACCATTTTTATTTCAAACATATATTCATCCATAAAAAATCATAACACTTTCAAAGTTATAACTCTTTCGAAACCAAAATACTTGAAATCATTACACTTTGAAAATCATAACATTTCGAAATCACACATTTGAAATCATGAAACATTCCTTTAATTCTTTACGTTTCACAAATCAATTCAATTAAACAAGGTTCAAATTTCCAATTTAATTCAATTCAAACCATCAGTTTCAATTCAATCCAGTTTCCAACAAACCATTTCAAATCATATCAATTTCAAATATAGATATTATCCACAAAATAAACTATTAAATTTTTCAATATAATTCAAAGCTTTAATATTCCACATTTCAATACTAATTTGATAATTTCATATATATCTCTGATTTAACTTCATTATTACTTAGTTTTGAAATATTCATTTCATAATTCCAATATTATTTAAATAAACTCAAATTACCAGTAAACTAAATATCCTTTCCTACTAATATAAACTTTAAATATTCATTTATCAAAATCAAATATCATTTTAAATTCACATTCACATTCATATTCTTTATTAAAATAAAGATCAAATTATTTCCAAACCATTTCAATCATCAAAATATCATATCTTTTCAAAACCTTATTTTCAAATCATTATTTTAGTTTATATTCAAATATTCAAATTTAAATATCATTTTAAAATCAAATATATCATTCATTTATTTTTCCAAATATCATTGCAAAACACATTTCAAAATTCCATTCAAAAGTTCATTTATCTCATTACATTTCATTCCATTTAACACAGAACCAAGTAAACCTGATTTAAATTCAAATTAAATTTAAATTCCTTAAAATTAAAATTTAAATAGTAAATTAAATTCAAAAGTCCTTATATTTCACAAATAATCAATTTCCAAAAGTTAAATCATTTAACACTTTAAAATATAGCTCAAACAGTGTTAAAATCAATAGTATTTCAAAACATTGTCAAATTTAGCAATGACAACATTTATAAAGTGCTATCATAGCTTATAGTTTCCAAAATAGTTTAGTTTAGGAACAACGGCATTTATAAAATGCCGTAACAGATATTTAGTTATTTCAAACATAGTTAAGTTCAAAAACAACAGCATTTAAAAACGCTGTCATAAGATCATAATATTTTTGGGAAATGCTGTTAATAAAATTTCAGATTTTATTTTAACTTTTCAAAAACAATAAAACTTCAACTTTAGCAAATTTTAAACTTATAAATAATATTTTTAGGCTTATAAACTTTCACATTTAAATCAATTTAACATATGATTTATCACAATAAAATTTTATAATTGAATATCAAAATTTAAAAACTCAATTCATTTATTAAGTCAAAATTCACTGTTCATTTACTTATAAATAAAATAAAACTTAACATTTTACTTCAAATATCATTACAAAACTTTAAATTTAATTTCCATTATTTAATTACATTTTAAAAATATAATTTAAAGTCAAAAATCACATTTACTTCAAATTTACATACTTAAAGTCACAAATTCAAAACTTAATATTTAGCCTTCTCAAAACCAATAAATATATATTTTTAAATCAAAATTTCATACTTTAAAAATACATATCTATATAAAAATCAATTAAAAATATACCACGAGGTCTGTATATAATTTTCTAACCTAGGTCAAGTGTTACAGATATATATCATTTCAATCCGCAGTTTAAAAAGAAAAACCCGCATTCTATCATTTCAAACCCGCAATCCCAAGTAAATAAAAATAAATAAAAATTTCTCAAGCCTATCATTTCAGCTCATAACGATTTTTCCTTATTTTAAAGTCCATTCGGTTGTGTATCATTTCGACCCATAGTGATTCTATTCTAACAGGGAACTTGCAGTGTGATCATATGCGTAAACAATATAAACAGATACACTAACATGTAAATGTCGCAATATAATGTCATATATCTGATGTCAGGTGATAATTAACAGATTTAACATGGTAATAACATGGCATAGCATATCAGATCATCATCATTAACTTGCATAACATTTTTAATTTACTAAACACTTGACATTAATTCACGATTTCATAAGTAGAGATGTCAGAGTGAGAAGGACTCACCTTTTCAAGCTGAAGACCACTGCGACACACAAAACGATTCCAAAGGCACGACAAGCACGATACAACACGATATTGGATTCAAGTGAGTGAAAAGATCCAAGATGATTATCTTGTACACAACAAACAAGACAAGATATTGCAACATGAATTTTACATCAAAATATAACATTGAACAACTAGAAATATAACAACTTGCCCATGCTTTCACCACATCATATGCTCGGCCTAGGGGTTTATAATGCTCGGCCATGGTTGTGTGTATGGGTCGGGTATGGATCCATATGGCTCGGCATAGTAGGAGATGAAGGAGTTTATAGGTATAGCATGAAACATATACAAGAGTCAAGGCAAAAAAGGAAATTGGTGCAACTACAAGGCTCGGCTATGGCAATAAGTGGCTTGGCCTTGCTTGGTGATGGTCAGGTGATGGTGCAGCAATAGCTTAAGGTCAATTAGAGGCTGGTGATGGTGGTTCTAAACGTGGCCGAGAGGATGTGTGAAGGGGTTGTGGCCTTAAGGGTTCGGCTAGGCTAGTTTTTCAAGTCATGATGCAATTTTTGAGGAGTTTGCAATTTTGGTAAGCCACGGCCTGACATGGTCAGTGGAGTTGGAGGAGGTGCTGCCAGGTATGGTGGTGGTGAAAGTGATGTGGTGGTGGAGGATCTTATGGCCGAGCATGATAGGAGAAAATAAGGCAAAAATTAAATCAAAACAAAGAAGAAAATATGAAAAATTCATGAACTCACCAAAGTGTTTTTCAGAAATTTGATGATGGCCGAAAGTTTTGAGAGGAAGAAAAGTGTTCTTGCGTGAAAAAAGAAAGTATACGGTTATGAGAAAAAGATATGGTCGGCAATTCAATGCAAGTGGCAATTGAAAATGAAAAGGCAAATGACATATGAAAGGTTATGGCATATGAAAGGTTTTGACTCTTATATTTCTATTTCCTTTTAAATCATAATAAACAAATAAAAAGTAAGTAAAAATAAAAATAAAAACTAAACAAAATAAAGCAGAAAAGAGAGAAATAATTATTTTAAGGAAAAATAGAAAAAAATTAAGAAAATAGCTAATATATTGAAACTAGCATTTAAAAATATAAGCACCATACAATAAACATTTAAAAATTATAACAACACTTTTAAAAATGTTTTAAAAATAATATATATATATATATAACATATCATATTACACATATATTCAAATTTAGAACAAGATATGACAGCCAAAAATATAATTTATATAAATTAAAATAAATAATTTTGTTAACTAATCAATTTACATATAATATTGTAAAAAGCATAACTTTCACAATATAAATCAGTTTTCAACGAAACGAAAAGCAGTATTTTTGAAATTTAATTTATTTTCACAATAAAATATAAAATTAAAAAATTCAAATATTTAAATTTTAAATTTAAAAGTCAAAGTTTGACCATATTAACCAAAATTCACATTTTCTGGAAATATTCAATTTATTCATGTTTGGAATTCTAATTTACGTCAAAATCAAATTTATATTTAAAATAACAAAATTTATTCATTTTAATAAATAAAATAATGTTTTTAAATCAGGAATTCAATTTAACAAAATTAAAATATACAATTAAAATAATCACAGAATACAGGGTTGTTGCACTCTCTCCCACTCAAAAATTTTCGTCACCGAAATGGAATGAGGTACGGGAAAGCACAGAAAAAGATAGAATAAAATAGGATTAAGAGAAGATGATAAGAAGATTGAAATTATACTCGATAACTGTTGTTATAGGTAAGTTTAACAAGGTGGAGATGATCTTTCTAAGGTCCTCCAGAATCTAGAACACAAACACGAAAAAGATCTTCTAGAATTTGATTCACCCTATCCGCTTGCCAATGGTCTATGGATGGCAAGCAGTGCTCAGATTCAAAAATGAGTACCAAACATTATCAAAGATTATAGAAAGATTCCTAAACAGACTGGTATAGGCAATAACCTCCTCATTATGTAGCAAGATAAGGGAAATAATGGACAACCAAAAGATAGTTTGAAAAAAAAACAAAATAAGATAATAAATTCGAAACTATGAATATTTCAACTTAAATTGAAAATTAATTTTACATAAGTTAAATAAATCTTAACTATCTCTAATTTCATTATCTTGTCATCCAATATATAAATAAACAATCTCTAAAATCATGGATTTGAAAAAATATCATTTATTATACTCATAATGTACTCAATAAAATTAATTATTCTTTATTCCTAATTATAATTAAATTTGTTCCTCTCAATATATTTTATTACTTATGTTAAATATATTTATACTTATTATACTGCTTTAATCTACTCTTAGTTCCTTTATCATCAATTTATCTTGTAAGTTATTGCAATACTTTTTTCTTTATTTATCTCTGTTAATCTTTTTTATCACTAAAATTTAAGTGTATAATATTTATTATAACCACTCAAATTTTATTTATAAAATCTTTTTATATTGTATATTATCCAATTACATATTCAACTTCTGTATAATTTAGATAAGTTATATTGGAATGAAATTGTGTATTATACAAATAAAACTTTCTAATTTAATTATTTCAAGCTTTAATATTTATCCAAATCTTGAAATTATACTTAAAAATTATCTTTCAAGATAAAATTTAGGAATTAAATTTCCGATCAATTCCAACTATTTAGAGATAAATAAACGCACATATACTATATATATATCCATTCAAATTTAAATCATATATCAACATATGTTATAAATCCAGTCTTATTTTAGAAATTCAAATCAATTAAATTTACCAAAAACAAAACTGTAGCAAGACCACAGAACGGTCTCTTCACTTTGAAACTCGAAATGAATATCGATGATGCTGCAGTCATCATCGAAATTATTTTCCAGCGACAAAGAGAAGAGCACTAATTTTAAACTTTAAAATTCTTTGGAAACAAATTTCTATTCGAAAATACTTTAAATAGTACATCCTTTAAAACTTTAAATACAAGGTTTGAAATCCGTCGAAAATTAAATTGTCAAATTCTTGTTTTAAATTCATTTTAAATTTCCAAATAATTTATAACCATGTTTATAGTTTAATTATTTATATATGAAACAAGAGATAATGGTATATAAAATCATTTATTATTTCTTAACGACCAATTCAATAAAAATCCCCCAAAAATATTTATAATACAGTTACAAAATTTATTTCATCACTAAATTTGAAAAACATATTGTGTCAGTTTGCTCTGTTCAAGTGTTTTGGAAATCTTACCGATAGCTTTGATCAGGCGAATCGATCAGAAACCCAAATCAACATCAACAACTCAAACAACACAATATACAAACATTTTAAATACTAGTTTACAAATACACTTCAAGAATGATTTGAAGATAAGTTGGAAACAAATATGAGATGATTAAATAATAGAATAGGAAGATGGATAAGCTTATATAAATCGCGGGCAACCTTAATCCAGTCAACCATGACTTGAAGAATAAGATCGATGTGGATTTTCTGGGGTAAATCAACATTCGGTCTCAAGAGGTAGAGTTTGGAATTATAAGAGATACTGGCATCTAAAACGAGGATATAAAAATCTTTGGTGAATCGATGTTATTGTAAAGGAGTTTCACCCCTTTACAAATCAATTTGAGATTGGCGGGACCGCCGACTCATTATAAAGATCTTTCGGGGTGGAGTTATGGGATACTTCAGAAACAAAAGAAAACGAATACTGAGGGACACGAATGGATTTTGGAACCGCAGAGAACGTTCTAAAATTTAAAGGAATCGAATCAGAAAGGAAGAGATTCAAACCCGAATAAAAGTGATCCTGTAAATACATTTACCATATATGCTAAGTTTTTCCTAGAGCTACCAAAACTCTGATACCAAATGTAACGACCCGATATTTTCAACCATTCGCATCCCCACATGTCGGACTTGAATTGCTCAAAATACCGCGTTGTAAATAAAATTTGGCAAATCTCAGAATATATAATAAATAAATAATCATAGATCACAGACACAGAGTAAATAATAATGCAGCGGAATAAAAAGAGATAGTAGTTCATGAAGCTACTATATAAAAATAAGATACATCAGAGTTAAATAAGATACAATAGGAGAGTAACAAGATACATCAGAGTTAAATAAGAATACATCATCGAAACACTGAATACTAAAAGCAAAATAGATGGCTGGATCTTCAAGCAAAGCTCCAACTCTGATGGTGAGTCTTGAATGCTGAATCACTCAATCTGACTCAAGTGTAAAGCAAAAACAAAACACTCGAGTCAGGACATAAATACTTATGAACTGTAAATGAACTCAAGTGAACAGTAACAAAATGCATCAGTAACTTAAAGGGTGCTTGGGACCGTCCATCCTCTAAGGATCTGTTAAATTATTTACTATGTAGTAATATTGCGCGATTATAATAATGTCTACAGTAAAATAAACTTACTTTAAAATAGCATTGAAGGGTTACCCATATAGCCCCCAACACGTAATAGTCCCAGTAGTCCATCCAGTATCAGCATATCTCCAGATCAGAAGACTACCCTAGGTACTCCATAGGTTACGGGAGAAAAACAAACTCGTAGTAAGGGACACAAGGCAATGCCAGGGTAGATATACCAATTATGCACACGGGCTGGCGGTAACGTAGCAGCCACAAACGCCCAACTCGGAACACACTCCCAATCAAAATCGGAGGATGACCATCGAATCAACCACAAGTAAGAGTACAGTATCGAAGAAATATGTCCGATCGGAGGAATGACCTCACTTGGTCCAAGATCGCTCCTGTTTTAGCAACCTTATGCCAACTCACGGGTGTTGGGTCCAAGTAACATACCTCAAGAACGTCGTCACCATCCTACTTCATTCTGATATCTCCACCGCGTACACAGTTGTTAAAGTGGTTTTCGGAGTTGGCAGAGAGTACGACAATTTTCGATCCAAGTCTCTTTAACAACCAAACGTTATTATAACGCCGTGGTAATTTCAAAATAGTTTATACTTCAAAAATCAAATTATTCATTTCCAAACTATATTCCTTTCAAAATAGTTTATACTTCGAAACCAAAACCATTTTTATTTCAAACAAATATTCATCTTTCAAAAATCATAACACTTTCAAAGTTATAACTCTTTCGAAACCAAAATACTTGAAATCATTACACTTTGAAAATCATACATTTGAAATCATGGAAAATTCCTTTAATTCTCTACATTTCACAAATTTATTCAATTAAACCAAAGTTCAAATTTCCAATTTAATTTAATTCAAACCATCAGTTTCAATTCAATTCAGTTTCCAACAAACCATTTCAAATCATATCAATTTCAAATATAGATTTTATCCACAAAATAAACTATTCAACTTTTCAACATAATTCAAAGCTTTGATATCCTACATTTCAAAACTAATTTGATAATTTCATATATATCTCTGATTTAACTTCATTATTACTTAGTTTTGAAATATTCATTTCACAAATCCAATATTATTTAAATAAACTCAAATTACTAGTAAACTAAATATCCTAATTTCCTACTAATGTAAACTTTAAATATTCATTTATCAAAATCAAATATCATTTCAAATTCACATTCATATACATATTTTTTTATTAAAATAAAGATCAAATTATTTCCAAACCATTTCAATCATCAAAATATCATATCTTTTCAAAACCTCATTATCAAATCATTATTTAAATTTAAATTCAAATATTTAAATTTAAATATCATTTTAAAATCAAATATATCATTCATTTATTATTCCAAATATCATTACAAAACACATTTCAAAATTCCATTCAAAAATTCATTTATCTCATTACATTTCATTCCATTTAACACATAACCAAGTAAACCTTATTTAAATTCAAATAAAATTTAAATTCCTTAAAATTAAAATTAAAATATTAAATTATATTCAAAAGTCATTATATTTAATAAATAATCAATTTCCAAAAGTTAAATCATTTAACACTTTAAAATATTGCTCAAACAGTGTTAAAATCTATAATATTTCAAAACATTGTCAAATTTAGCAATGACATCATTTATAAAGTGCTATCGTAGCTTATAGTTTTCAAAATAGTTTAGCTTAGGAACAACGGCTATAAAATGCTGTAATAGATATTTAGTTATTTCAAACATGGTTAAGTTCAAAAACAATAGCACTTAACAATGTTGTCATAAGACCACAACATTTTTGGGAAATGGTGTTAATAAAATTCCAGATTTTATATCAACTTTTCAAAAACAATGAAACTTCAAATTTAGCAAATTTTAAACTTATAAATCATATTTTTAGGCTTCTAAACTTTCACATTGAAATCAATTTAACATATGATTTATCACAATAAAATTTTATAATTGAATATCAAATTTTAAAAACTCAATTCATTTGTTAAGTCAAAATTCACTGTTTATTTACTTATAAATAAAATAAAACTTAACATTTTACTTCAAATATCATTTCAAAACTTTAAATTTAATTTCCATTATTTAATTACATTTTAAAAATATAATTTAAAGTCAAAAATCACATTTACTTCAAATTTACATACTTAAATTCACAAATTCAAAACTTAATATTTAGCCTTCTCAAAACCAATAAATATATATTTTTAAATCAAAATTTCATACTTTAAAAATACATATCTACATAAAAATCATTTAAAAATATACCACGGTGTCTGTATATAATTTTCTAACCTAGGTTAAGTGATACAGATATATATATCATTTCAATCCGCAGTTTAAAAAGAAAAACCCGGGTTCTATCATTTCAAACCCGAAATCCCAAGTAAATGAAAATAAATAAAAATCTCTCAGGCCTATCATTTCAGCCCATAACGATTTTTCCTTATTCTAAAGTCCGTTCGGTAATGTATCATTTCAACCTATAGAGATTCTATTCTAACAGGGAACTTGCATTGTAATCATATGCATAAACAATATAAACAGATACACTAACATGTAAATGTCGCAATATAATGTCATATATCAGATATGTCAGGTGATAATTAACAGATTTAACATGGTAACATGGCATAGCATATCAGATCATCATCATTAACTTGCATAACATTTTTAATTTACTAAGCACTTGACATCAATTCACGATTTCATAAGTAGAGATGTCAGAGTGAGAAGGACTCACCTTTTCAAGCTGAAGACCACTACGACACACAAAACGATTCCAAAGGCATGACAATCATGATATTGGGTTCAAGTGGGTGAAAAGAGCCAAGATGATAATCTTGTACACAACAAACAAGACAAGATATTGCAACATGAATTTTACAACAAAATATAACATTGAACAACTAGAAATATAACACAACAAAGAACAACACAACTTTCCCATGCTTTCACCACATCATATGCTCGGCCTAGGGGTTATAATGCTTAGCCATGGTTGTTTGTATGGGTTGGGTATGGATTCATATGGCTCAGCCTAGTAGGAGATGAAGGAGTTTATGTTGACAGCATGAAACATATACAAGAGTCAAGGCAAAAAAAGGAAATTTGGTGCAACTATAAGGCTCGGATATGGCAATAGGTGGCTTGGCCTTGCTTGATGATGGTCAGGTGATGGTGCAGCAGCAGCTTAAGGTCAGTTAGAGGCTGGTGATGGTGGTTCTAAAGGTGGCCGAGAGGATATGTGAAGGGGTTGTGGCCTTAGGGGTTCGGCTAGGTTAGTTTTCCAAGTGATGATGCAATTTTTGAAGAGTTTGCAATTTTGCTAAGCCACGGCCTGACATGGTAAGTGGAGTTGGAGGAGGAGCTGCCAAGTATGGTGGTGGTGAAAGTGATGAGGTGGTGGAGGAGCTTATGGCCGAGCATGATAGGAGAAAACAAGGCAAAGATTAAATGAAAACAAAGAAGAAAATATGAAAAATTCATGAACTTAACAAAGTGTTTTTCAGAAATTTGATGATGGCCGAAAGTTTTAAGAGGAAGAAAAGTTTTCTTGCGTGAAAAATGAAAGTATATGGCTATGAGAAAAAGATATGGTCGACAATTCAATGCAAGTGGCAATTGAAAACGAAAAGACAAATGACATATGAAAGGTTGTGGCATATGAAAGGTTTTGACTCTTATATTTCTATTTCCTTTTAAATCAAAATAAAAAAAAAATTAAGTAAAAATAAAAATAAAAACTGAGAAAAATAAATTTGAAAAGAGAATAAATAATTATTTTAAAGAAAAATAGAAAAAAATTAAGAAAATAGCTAGTATATTGAAACTAGCATTCAAAAATATAAACAATGTACAATAAATATTTAAAAATTATAACAACGCTTTTAAAAATGTTTATATATATATATAAAATGTCATATTTACACATATATTCAAATTTAGAACAAGATATGACAACCAAAAATATTATTTATATAAATTAAAATAAACAATTTTGTTAACTAATCAATTTACATACGATATTATAAAAAGCATAGCTTTCACAATATAAATCAGTTTTCAACGAAACGAAAAGCAATATTCTTGAAATTTAATTTATTTTCATAATAAAAGATAAAATTAAAAATTCAAATATTTAAATTTTGAATTTAAAAGTCAAAGTTTGACCATATGGACCAAAATTCACATTTTTTGGAAATACTCAATTTATTCATGTTTGGAATTCTAATTTACATCAAAATAAAAATTTGTATTTAAAATAAAAAAATTTATTCATTTTAATAAATAAATAAAGTTTTTAAATCATAAATTCAATTTAATAAAATTAAAATATACAATTAAAATAATCATAAAATACAGGGTTGTTACAAATTGCCTTCCACAAAAATACAACCCTTAAACGTGTACGTCTCAAGGAGGGTGTTATGCTAAGAGAAGTTGCCTTCTCTGTCATCACTGATAAACGTTTGTAAAAACCAACATATGTAATCTTAGAAATGCAACGTCAGACAAACATCCATACATGTTGTCTCGGAATAGGACAATTGGAAGGTACTTTCCTATCGCATCCTGTCCGAAATTCACTAGGATTAGTAGTGAATAGTCATTAAATTGGATATTTCATAATGAAGAGACTACTGCTACTGGATGTATATTAGGATTTTATCCCCAAACGATCAACAAGCAGTCCTCCACTATGAAAATCCTGCATATCAATATCATCGCAACCAACATGCACAATCGTCGCATAAATGTTGGTCCGAAGTGGTTTTCGGATAAACTGATGCCGATATCTTCGCACCAACAATGCAAAAGCGTTTCTCAATCTCGTACTGAAACTAAGTCTCATAGACTTATCATGTCTTCAACTTTCAATTTACTATCCTTCGATCAAGAATGATGCTCGATAGATTGGAGTAACACTCCGCGCTGCACGAATCAACATCCTCAACACAAACGATAATCAAGCCTACACAGAAGGCTAAGTACTAAGTATACGAATATATAGTTCCCACATCAAGTCGAGAAACTAAAATGGCCAAATTTGATAGTAGTTATTTAACTATCAAAGCAAACAAATAAATATTTAGCACCATAAGCAATCACTGGGCACTTTTAATTTATCTTTTGTTAATTAAATCACTTGCCGAATATTCATTTCAAATTATCTTTTAAAAAGATATATTCTCAAAACCATTTCAACTTCCTATATTATAAAACATTTCCATATACTTATTTAATAATAAGTAATTCACAATTCTCTTTATTTTCAACACTTAGAAAATATTACATGTATTTAAATCACGATTAAATATATATTTTATTCTTTTAAGGAAAACGTTCTCTTAAACATATTTTTTTGGGTCAAAACGAATGTTGCGTAAAACATCGTAATGACAACCCAAAATCACAAGCATATGGATTCGAAAATTAGATAGATATATAAATCCCATATACTATACAAAACATCTTCTTTCGAATATCATTTACTATAACAACAGTGTTATAGTCCGCCATTTCCTTATTTCTCGAAAATGTCTATTTCAACAATGAATATTGAAATCTATGGTTTCGATACTTAACACATTTTTAAATATCTTCAACCCATTTAACTCCATTTAAAATATCACTTTCAAAACCTTTATTTAAATTTAAAAGATTATTCACTGTCCAAAATCGTGAATATAATTCTCTTATCCAAATTCATTACTATTGCACATTTAATTTAAGGGATAATTCACTGTCCAAAATCATGAATATAATTTCTTTACCAAATTCGATACTCTGCACATTTAATTAAAGGATTATCCACTGTCAAAAATCATGGATATATCTCCTTTAATAAGCTTCCATATTTAACTTATCAAATTCAATTGATTTTGGATTTATAAAACAATGTTTATAAATTGCATTTATGTATTATAAAAACTTCCATTTATAAAATCCCTTTATTAACCAAACTCATTTATGTCGTTTATATGCCAAAATCCTAATTATAAGTTAATTCACTTATAATTCTCTTATTTACAAATTCATTCGTTTTATAACTTCATCAGTTCATAAATTTGTAAATCTTATTTACTTATAAGATTCAATTATAACTTCATTTTAACATTTACAAAACTCCTTTATAATTTCATCACTTTTGATTTGTAAAAATTAAATTTTATAATTCTTATATATACCATTTACAATAAATTCAAAAATATCAATTTAACTATTTTACAAAATAGTTAATTCCATATTTCAAAAATCACGTTTCAATTATATTTCACAAAAATCATAATTTTTTATAACATAAAAATTATAACATTTATTTATTTAAAATAAATATATTCCTTTATAACAATTCAAAATTTAACAAAACATA
Source organism: Allium cepa (assembly GCA_030765085.1). Lineage (NCBI taxonomy): Eukaryota > Viridiplantae > Streptophyta > Magnoliopsida > Asparagales > Amaryllidaceae > Allium > Allium cepa. Next base: position 453,082,004 of record CM060931.1, read on the forward strand.
TATTTTCAAAATCACTTGAAAATCCTTTTTAATTTGAAATCATTACTTTAACATTTCTAAAATTCCAAAATATCGCCCAATGCTGCAACAACACTAAATACATCAATCACATCATCAAACATGTCATATATCACACGATAACAACATATATAACAATATCTATAAATAAAACCAACATTGATGTGAATCCAGTTGGATTCCTCCAACCTGTCACCTGCAACAAATATACATATTAGAATATTGTACAATGTTCGCTTCGAGGCAGACACACATACAAAGGGTCATCCGTTGATACATAGGAACGTATAAGGTCTCATATGCTCCAATAGGCAGGAATATATCCAAATGTCAATCAATATATATATATATCATCCAAACAATCATCAATCAACATAAAATAAATTTATTCTCACATATAAAAATATCAGTGAATCAGAAAGAGTGAGTTGTACTCACTTTGGTTCCAATAGCAGTTGTAGTGTTTTATTCCGAATAAATTTAAACAAGCATTTAATTTTACCCAAAATTTACATTTGCTCCAATCAACTTCAAAATAGATATAAAATATAGTGCTCGTCAATACGAACCCAACGCAACTTGTTTCGTCAATAACTGACCGCGTATGAAGAAGTTATGGTATTTCAAAGTTTATACAAAATAATATAAATTAATTTACAAATTTTATTTTATTTTTAACCTAAATCCATCCCGGTCATTCGATTTCTTTCCTCCATGTCTAGACTGCGTGATTTCGTCTTCTTTCTCCCAGGTAAAAATCGTGTACAGCAACCCATTGACACTGATCTTCGTCCAATTGCCACGACCTCCTCGCATGATTTGAGATAATTAGACGCCTTCATTTCGAAGCTTGAGCTCCACCGCACCTATACCTAGAACCACGTCGAACTCGGTCGTGTATCCTTCTCGAAAAACGCGTCGAAACATACGACGTTTAATTATATATTGTCAAACGATCATCACCGTTGGATCGATAGATCTCATTGCCCTTTGCAATATTGTAGTTGAATGTTTTTCGAATGGTTGGATCGTGAGATATTTGAGGGAGAAGTTTGGAAATATCGGCCATTGAAAAAATAGAAGGTGGCGGCTGTAGCCTTAGGCTAGGGTTTTGATGAAAAAGTGAAAATAATGGGCTTATATAGAAAGTTTCGCGACACTAGCTGAAAAATTTTCGAACTCCAGATGAAGCGTGCTGCATAGCGTTTATAATGGTTTATCCCTCTTCTGAACACAATGGAATATATATCAGGATCCAATTTGATCGTATTTGAAAGATAGGTTTTCGAATCGACTTATTTAAATTAAAATTTCACTTAGACAAATTTCTACACATTTCAGCTTGCAATGAACAAACCGTAAATCCAATTGACACGAAATTTAAAATCTTAAAATAATATAACATTACAGATCTAATGAACTATTTCATCGATATCCGAGACTATATAAAAAATGAATATTTTTACACGTAAATTAAATATTTAAAATATTCAATTTCTATAAATTATTTTTGGTTCAATTTTAATAGTTTACTAATGTCATTCTAATTCAAATAGAATTTAATTCAACTTTGTAAATCATTTTCATTTACAGTAAATTCAAATTTCAATTATTTCTGCAATTTCAATTTTTAAATTAACAATTTAATTATCCAGTTAAATCAAGACATTCGAATTATAACTTATTTAACTTATAAAATTTATTTGCGAATATTTAAAATCAATTAAATATACGAATTTCAAATGAATAAAATTCCGAGTCGTTACATTCTCCCCTACTTAAAAGAATTTCGTTCTTGAAATTACCAAGTAAAAAAAGTCACAAAATCCATTAACTTTTCAAAACAATTCGTTCAAACTTGATTACCAACATTATTCAAACCTTTTAACTTTTCCAAAATCCATTAGTTAAACTCCTTATAAAACTTTTCTAAGTTTTCAAATCCATACTTAGTTATCTTTTCAAAACCATCTAATATTGTTTCAATTTATAACTCAAAATCAGAATTTTTTCCCAATTTTTCAAACGCCTTAAATTTTCAATTTTTTTTGCTATAGCCTCCTTTGTGCGGTTTGATCGTAATAGGATCACAAAAAAAATATAGATCTATCAATTGCTGAACCAACTGCATTGAAGATGATGGGACAAGAAGCACATAGTATCGAGACTCAGACGGCAAAGCCATGGATTCCTCCGTGAATAGTTGGAAGACGAAGCAGTTTCTTCTATTATTTTATTTTCGAGCCAATCATTCATTTTAAAAGGCTATAACCATTTTTAGATGAAAGATCACTTGATTACAAACAACCTTTGTTTACAAATCACAAGCTAATTTGGACTCAACATGGAGTTATTGATTTTAATATGGAAATGATGTCTGTTAATATCACACAGTAACTATTTAACTACACAGGCATCAAACATTTTTAATTCAAACATGCATAAGTTTAAATCCAAAAATCCAAACAAACCACCATGATTTCATATACAAGAACAAGATGAAATTTAAGATTTAAAACTGTTTTTAAATTTGCATTTACTCACCTGATTAAGCAGAAGACAGAACTGCATTTCCAGGTTCTTTAATTTTATTTGTATGTTCTTGAATTGTTTGATTCCAGTTCTGCATGTTGAATTTCCAGATTTGCATGTTAATAGATTTTATGAATTGCTTGTTTGATTCCAGATTATCCTCTTTTTGTTTTCAAATTGCAATTCCAGGTTCATTCATTTTTCAAGTATTACTTCTTTCATTTTGATCTTTATTTTGCATTCAATTTGTTGAAATGAGATAATGTTCAGCCGAAAGTAAAACTTATTTTGTATTTTTCAATTAAATTTTAAATTTAGTTATTATGAGAACATTGCCATTTGTCCATTCTATGTTCCCATTATCTTACACCTATGCACATGATTCACAAGTGTCTTTAATGTTTACTAAATGTTTTACAAGTGTTATTATAATTAATTCATATTTACAAAAGTTATTTTCTAATGTTTTATAAATGTTTAAAATGTTATCTTCTTTTTAATAATCTATTTAATCTATATACATGTATTTATGTAATATTCATATAATTATAAAATGTGTATACTTATCTTTTAATAAATATTCATATGAATTCAAGTAACTTCTATTTTGATTCAATTTAATGTTTACATGTTTAAAATATCTATTCTAATTTAACTCTTAAAACTTTAAAACAAATTTATCTTGTGTTAAAATTTAAAATGAAAGATATTAAAAACAATTGAACTTTTAATTCAAATCTTATTTAGAACTTAAGTACAAAATATATATGTATCTATATTAAATAAGAAATTAACTTTGTTATTTTAAATCTCAAATATTATTTTAAAAGCATTAAATCAAATTAACCATTCAAATTACAAAACTATATATTTATTAAAGTTTGAAAATACTTATTAAGTTAAAATTAATAAAATTCCTATTTCAAATATATATATACAAATATATATACAAATTTCAAATAGAAAACATTTTAACATTATATTTGATAATTACTGTATTAAATTTTGAAACACAAACCAAATAATAATACATATATTCATATATATTACAATTTGAATATGTATTAGCTTTTAAAACTTCCTATTTATAAGATATATCAATACATATATATTATAAATAGAAAATATTTTGATTAGCTTCTGGAAAAAAAATCTTTACCAAATTTTAAATTGCTAAAATAAATATTTCCAAATTAAAATATCATAAATTTTCAAAAGAATTAAACTTGTCAAATTTTATATTGTTAAGAAAATTGTTGATAGATATTAACAAATTATTATTAGCCTTTGAAATAATTTTAACCTGACAATTTATAATTGTAAAATGATCAAATCAATTTAATCATCATCAAAGATTATTAAATTGATATTGCTCAAAATTCTGGGTCGTCACATTCCTTCCCCCTTAAAAGAATTTCGTCCTCGAAATTTAAAAGCAAAGATAATTTAATAACCCAGCAAAAGAATTTAAATTTTCAAACAGCAAACCACACAATCAGTCATACATAATCAATTATAGTAACCAAAGCAACCAATTCAAACAAACAATTTTATCTATCCAGACAAAATTCTGAATAGAACTTCCTATTATGATCTAGAGTTTCTCAGGTACTTATTTTGGAATACTCGCTCTTCAGAATCTTAATTAACTATATTACTATAACCAAGAACTCCCTCATCTGATCTACACATCTGAACAAGATATCAGACTAAACTCAAAATCAGCTCAACTACCAGATCCTTAGTAACTGCTGATTCTATCACTCGATGAATCATACACATATTCCTTAAAGATATGTGAAATACAATGAATTCCAGTTATCCGAACTGGCAATTCAATTCTGTAGATCAAAATCTAATCTTCAGAGAACACTGAAAAAATCAAAATACTTCCGGAGCTAGCTCTCCAGTTTTACCCAGTCTTATATCTCTTTTAATCGGATAAAACTAAAACAATATCCAAATTCTAACCGCACATTCCAAATTTCCTCAATTCTTAACTGCATAACTCTTTTGATGCTCCTGAGTCATCTTCATCTTCCTGATCAGCCTAACTCTTGCTGATTGCTTTATGAAACAAAATGGACCAAAATCAAACCCATCACTTGATCCTACTCAACAAAATGGCTATCCCAAAAATTTGCTGAAATCCAATACACACTCTATTCCACAAACATCAGTGGACTTCAAACCTTCATCTCTTATCTGGAATAGCCAAACAGTTGCACCTGACAACCTTACATACCAAATCCAGAAAATTTCTTCATACTTGAATTTCCTGTAGAAATCCTCTAATCCAAGAAAACTGCAACTCCCGGTTGCTCCCATTCTAGAATAACCGCTATCTTGCTTCCGCTGCACAACTCTGATCTAGAGTATATAAGAATGCTATCGAAGAACATAATCACAATCTTCCTCCATACACAGTTCATCTAATTCATAAAATCTTAGGGACCATTCTACTTGGTCAAAACATCTCAGCAGAATCTCAACTAAAAATAAGATGATCAATCCCTCTCCAAAGAATCCTGAGCTGCCTCACCAAACTCTTCTTGCTCTAAGAGTTATCCCACTATATGGTTGAATCATCAATATTGCTCTTAGAATCCAAGTCGATAAGAAAACTCAATCTCCGATTCAGGTCAACTTCTGAATTCCTCAAAAACATCTGAAAAATCTCTGACTACTCTAATGGCTTTTACCTCTATATGAGATGCCTCAATCTCAAACCAAAGAATACTCAAAGATTCCCAAACTAATCGCAAGTCACTTTTGCGATTTCACTCAGTTCAGATTCCAAAGAACTATCTGCTTCACCAACTAGTACAGCTTTCCTAATCAATATCAATCTTCTAGAATGGCTTATCTACTAGAAAACTGATAGATCACTTCCAATAAATATCCTACTTTGCTGAGCTTCCCGAAGAAATGAATAAGCCTTCACTATCTGCTTGGTCTGCTGATAGTAGAATCCCAAAGATTACAGAATCATCGAAGAAACAGATCCATGCTACTGCTTCCAAACTTCACTTCAATGATACAGCTAAGCCAAAAGATCATCCTTAACCACAAGCTCTCTGAAACTCAAAACTATCACCCAATTCCACCCAAAAATCCTTGAGATGAGTTGGCATCTTCTCAAGAAACTCGGCTCCAAACTAACAACCAACCACTTATCTTCTTAGGAAAACAAATGAGACCATGTCCGAAATGAAGTAACTCATCGACCTTAGTCTCATACTTCAATATAGATAAGACACCCATCCTCACTTAAGATCTAGAAAATTCCCAAACATCCGAATCTTCACTGCAGTAGGCATCACTGTTCCTTCAACGCCATCTAAATCTTGCTCCAAAAGAACATTTTCAGAACCACCTATGGATACTGCATCCCATCACACAGCTATTCCTTCCTGAAGTTACCGAGATACCATCACCTGCTTCTGCTTAGCTGACAAACTCAACTCTTGGAAATCTCGCTTACTCGAGAGCAAATCAACCTCACACTTCAAGAATATACTCCAATTCTTGAAAATACTTCCTCTAGGATCAATAAAATCCTTTCACCAATCTACAAAGCTTATTCGAGACGGTATTAGGTCTACAATCTCGACAGACACACCTCCAACCACAACATATAAAACTCTTCCATTAATGGTAGTCGTGTTCCACACACTCCTACCTCATCTACCTCTATAACCTATGTTGGAAAATACGAACAGATAACCCAATAGATTAGGTATATATATATATATATATATATATATAAATTACAAGTACGCTCTCTCAAGGAAGACACCACTCCAGAGCCTAGGTATTCACTCAACCGAATGCTCTGATACCAACTGTAGCGACCCGACTTTCTATCACTAGAAAATCGCATCACTAATTAAGAAAGAAAGGGATAGAAGAAGAAAAGAAAGAGAAGAAAGAAAAACAACACATCAGAATCTCACAGCGGAACGAAATTAAAATATAATTAGAACATATACATAGTATCATATACATCAGAGTACACAACTATACATCTCAATTTAGACAGTTATAACATCTCTGTCTAATACAATACACGACATCATACAGAATAACAACACAGCGGAAACTCTAACTATAAATCTACACGCTGAAGCCTCTTGCTCCAAAGCTCCTCCAGAATTCGTCAAGGATAACCTGAATCACTTGACTACTTATACAGAATATGAGTACCCAAGAGTTTAATAAAACAGAAAATAAACATTCGGGTCAGACAGGGGTCTGGTGTGAGTAAACGGTTTAAGATTGCTTAACTTTAGAAAATCCTTTGAAAAGAAAGGTATCACGTAAGACTTCCCACACATAAACATGGAAAAGTTTTTACCTTACGCTAACCAAAACATTTGATAGAAAATCCAGTGATATTATAATAGTGTCTAGGGTTTTCAAATAAATATGAAATAACCGAAATTTTTACATTTATTAAATTCCATATACTAGCCACAAAAGTGGGTAATACAAACAAAACCGTAGGGTCTCATAGGGTAAATGGGTTTCCATCAATGGCAGGGCTACTGGGGTACCGCCTGTCACAGTACGTTGCCTAAATCACCGTACCGAGGAGTACGCCCGCTCCCCTGCAACACAAGGCCGGGACCATTCCTTACTGAACAGTCCCGAACAAGACCACCCCGCAGTTGGCTGCAGACCAACTGCCCACAAAGCCGAAATAAAAAGGGACATCTAGACAGGGATGTATCTCGCTCTCCAGTGGGAGCTACCCACGAAGCCTTGCTGCACCTTCCCTGTTTTAGCCATTCCTGGTTGATGAGGCTTGAGGCTGCGATTACCTTTATAGAACATATCTATCTTAGAATGCTCATCGTCCACCTGACGATGTTCTGAAAGCATTCGATCCATACAAGTTCGTTTCGGGTTCGAACGAAACCGAAGGCACTATCTCGTTGCACTCATTTTGGAATCACCCTCAGAGTCAACGACCATAGCCCTTGCACTCTGAAGCACCATCTCGAGCCTATAAGTATTATTCCGTCAAACTCATTACGGAATCACCCACAGAGTTATACTGACGTATAGTTCTCACACCTCGAGTCTTCACTTGCTCCACCTGAATTCACGACCTAACGTTTATTTTGGATCGGTGTGGTTTTCAGATATCCAAATATGAAAACCTGATCCCGGTCTCACCGAATCCAAACGCCATTTTAATGTCCAAGTTGTACTTAAAGGATTTAAACAATAGATATTCAGAAATTAAACATAAATGGATGATTCACATTACACAGATAGATAATTCACTATTATCACATTCATCCATATATATCATAAAGCAGCATATATATCACATCTCAGATATATCACATTCACATCATCACATATCAACTAATGACATATAATATCATCCAATATCATTAATTCATCCAATGATACTTATCAATCAATCATTCATCATCCATAAGGTTGATCCAACTTTAATTAATTTAATTCATCCTTAATTAAATTAATTCTTATTTAATCACTTGGATTATCATCAATCCATCTTACTATTCATTAATTAATTATAACTTAATTAATAAACTTCACTTACTTCTCCACTTTAAATTAATCTCCCTTGATTAATTATCTCTTAATTACTTTAAGTAATTATTTATTAATTACAATATTAATTAATCATCTTGATTAATTACTTCTTAATCATTTCAAGTAATTATCTCTTAATTACCCTTTTAAAATTTATTCACACTTGATTAATTATTCCTTAATTAATCTGATAATTATTCCTTAATTATCCTTTACTCACACCTGATTAATCACTTTTAATTAATCATGCTTGATTAATTACTTTTAATTAAACACTCTTGATTAATTACTTTTAATTAAACACTCTTGATTAATTACTTTTAATTAATCACATTTAATTAATTACTTTTAATTAATCACCTTTGATCAATTACTTTTAATTACATTTAGTAATTGAAACTTAATTATAAATTAATTATCCTTAAATTATTAATTAACAATTAGTTAATTAATTCCATTAATTAATGATTACTTCATTAATTAAATTTCTTTTTAATTAATTACTTTAACCAGTAATTAATCACTTAATTAAATTCTCTTAATCCTTTATTAATTAACCATTCATTAAATAATTAAAACCTTTAATTAATTGTATTAATTAATTCTTAAATTAATAACTCCAGTGATTAATTCTTAATCACATCCACTAAATTACTTTTATAAAGTAGTTATTTCTTACCTAATTACATCCTGTAATTAATCATTTAATTACTTTACCCAGTAATTATACTTAATTAACTTCAAGTGATTATTTTTAATTAATCACAAATTAATTACTTAATTAATTACTTAACTTAATCATTTAAATTTAATTAAATGATTCTTAACTTTTATATTATAAAAAGATTCTTAATTAAGAAAACCATTACCTTAATTAAATCATTTATATTAACCAATAACTTTTCAATTATTAATAATTCAATTGTCTTAATTATCTTCACAATTTTATTTATCATCAATTAATTCAAAATTCAAAATACTTAAGATCATCTTTATTATAATTGATTACCACATTCTAAAGCATTAAACTTTATTTAAAAATAAAATATATTGGAAATCAATTATAATTAAAATAATTTAAACATTCAAATTAAAACTTTTAAATCTTTTCCAAAGTTATTAAATAAAATTCAATACAAATTTTATTCAAAAATTCACTTATTTCCCTTTAAAACTTCCATATTTATTTATATATAAAACTTGTTTAAAACATAACTTTGAAACAAATTTAGCTTGTTGGTTAAAACTTGTTTAACTTTTGTTTAAAACTTTAATTATTTACAAAAATCAAATTTCTTTGTTTCAAGCCTTTAAAAACATTGCTGTCAAATACCCAAAACCTGCTCGACCTAAAACCCAAGCCAAACTCAACTAATACCCGAGTCGATTTCGAGAAAATCAACCAAAACCCGGAGTTACCCCAAACCTATCCCCTGCTTCGAGAAATAACCCTGCAAACCCGAAGAGAACTTCGAGCTCCCCTTTTCTTCCCAGAGCCCATTACCTTCTGATGCACGCAGCCGTGCACATCAACGTGCACGACCACGTCGGTCGACGTTGAACTCCTCCCCGGCCTCCACCAAGTCCCACTCGACCCCTACAACTTCGATCGAAACCCAGAAACTTCATACGATCGAGAATCGAAAATTTCGATCATCAGACCCAACTGCTTGAACCTCACACCATCGAAATTCGTTCACCACCAAAGATCCTTGAATCGATAAGCCACGCGATCCTTCCTGAAGCTCTGCCTCACTTCCCAGTACCTCCGGCACCAAGTGCGATCATCCCCTGAAGCCTCTCGACGCCATAAAACCCATCAGAACAACGTCGGCATAAACTAGGTATAAAACCCTATTCGAACGAATATCGGCCACCACAATCAATAATAAAATTCCTAAGCAATTTTCCTATGATCAACGACACCTCTTCCACCTTCGTGTTCAACCACGACACTCCGTTCGTCGTCAATCGCCATAAATTGGCCAAAATGCCAAAACAGTTAAACCACAAATTCACCACTAAATACTAATCTAAAATTTGTGATTTAACCCTTAAAAATCATGATTTTCTATCATTATTCCATTCATGCAATCAAAACTACAAATTGAATTCATAAAACGACCCAGTTTGATTTATACTGTAAATTTGAAAATTTCGAGCCAATCATTCATTTTAAAAGGCTATAACCATTTTTAGATGAAAGATCACTTGATTACAAACAACCTTTGTTTACAAATCACAAGCTAATTTGGACTCAACATGGAGTTATTGATTTTAATATGGAAATGCTGTCTGTTAATATCACACAGTAACTATTTAACTATACAGGCATCAAACATTTTTAATTCAAACATGCATAAGTTTAAATCCAAAAATCCAAACAAGCCACCATGATTTCATATACAAGAAAAAGATGAAATTTAAGATTTAAAACTGTTTTTAAATTTGCATTTACTCACCTGACTAAGCAGAAGACAGAACTGCATTTCCAGGTTCTTTAATTTTATTTGTATGTTCTTGAATTGTTTGATTCCAGTTCTGCATGTTGAATTTCCAGATTTGCATGTTAATAGATTTTATGAATTGCTTGTTTGATTCCAGATTATCCTCTTTTTGTTTTCAAATTGCAATTCCAGGTTCATTCATTTTTCAAGTATTAGTTCTTTCATTTTTATCTTTATTTTGCATTCAATTTGTTGAAATGAGATAATGTTCAGCCGAAAGTAAAACTTATTTTGTATTTTTCAATTCAATTTTAAATTTAGTTATTAAGAGAAAATTGCCATTTGTCTATTCTATGTTCCCATTATCTTACACCTATGCACATGATTCACAAGTGTCTTTAATGTTTACTAAATGTTTTACAAATGTTATTATGATTAATTCATATTTACAAAAGTTATTTTTCTAATGTTTTATAAATGTTTAAAATGTTATCTTCTTTTTAATAATCTATTTAATCTATATACATGTATTTATGTAATATTCATATAATTATAAAATGTGTATACTTATCTTTTAATAAATATTCATATGAATTCAAGTAACTTCTATTTTGATTCAATTTAACGTTTATATGTTTAAAATATCTATTTTAATTTAACTCTTAAAATTTTAAAACAAATTTATCTTGCGTTAAAATTTAAAATGAAAGATATTAAAAACAATTGAACTTTTAATTTAAATCTTATTTAGAACTTAAGTACAAAATATATATGTATCTATATTAAATAAGAAATTAACTTTGTTATTTTAAATTACGAATATTATTTTAAAAGCATTAAATCAAATTAACCTTTCAAATTACAAAACTATATATTTATTAAAGTTTGAAAATACTTATTAAGTTCAAATTAATAAAATTCTTATTTCAAATATATATATATATATATATATATACAAATATATATACACATTTCAAATAGAAAACATTTTAACATTATATTTGATAATTACTGTATTAAATTTTGAAACACAAACCAAATCATAATATATATATTCATATATATTACAATTTGAATATATATTAGCTTTTAAAACTTCCTATTTACAAGATATATCAATACATATATATTATAAATAGAAAATATTTTTGATTAGCTTCTAAAAAAAAAAAATCTTTACCAAATTTTAAATTGCTAAAATAAATATTTCCAAATTAAAATATCATAAATTTTCAAAGGAATTAAACTTGTCAAATTTTATATTGTTAAGAAAATTGTTGATAGATATTAACAAATTATTATTAGCCTTTGAAATAATTTTAACTTGACAATTTATAATTGTAAAATGATCTAATCAATTTAAACATTATCAAAGATTATTAAATTGATACTGCTCAAAATTTCGGGGCGTCCCATCATTTTCAGTTTTCCATAAATAACTTTAAATTCAACTTAACATTATTCATTATGAAGGTTAGTTCTGTTTCTTTTAGATTTTTCAATTTTACTTTACTATAAGGACGTTTAAAATGCTAACTACTCAACAATATTTCTTCACATATTGCAAACTCACTTCATAAGCCTGAAAATATAGCCTTCAAACATACTGTCCGTTTTCGTTTTACTAACGTCCCTAATAGACATTTTAGAATGTACGAACCATATTGCAGTGCAGTAAATGATGTTATAAGCTATGTTCCATTTTTTCGATTTTGTTACGTTTCAAATACTTTATGATAACATTTACGTTGTTAACGTTTGAATTATGCTCAGTGCTTTGGTATTTCTGACCTTTAAATTCGATAACCCAGATTATTTTTATTTTATTTCTCTGCATGTAACATTGCATATGTTAACATTGCAGGATTCACTGAACTGATTACTAAAAATAAAATGTCATAACTAAAACTCTTTGGACTTCCACCAGAAAGGGTGGTACGGGAGAAACTATTCCAACCGTTTTCCAGTTGTTCACATATCGACATTCAGATAAGTTATTTGGTTTTTACTTAAATCATAGTAAAAATTGTATTTAGTAAATACGGAGGTTTAGCAGCAGCAGCATGTGCACATAACTTTGCCATTTTTTAACAGTAATATGTGTTTAGGTGTTTGCAGTTTATGCATTGCATCTCAACAGCAGTTCTTCCTCCATCTACATTACAATGTCTATAAAGATGATAACTCGACCAATCTTTTTTTAATGATATTCAGAAAAAAATGTTTTCACTTGTACGCTTAGCAAGCTGAACGATAAAATTATTACCTACAGTATTTGCTCCTTTTATTCTCTTACTATATTTGTGTAGACTTGCATGCACTTACAGTACGTAGGTGGTCAATCAAAATAAGCGAGTTATTCACAGTTTTTCACTTCAGCTTGATTTTGTCTAAGCTGAGAATGTATATCTTCAATTCAACCTTCTAAGATTAAGCCTAAACAATGGCTAATAAAATAATATAACTTGCCCAAACAAATTTGAGCACTTAAGACTATAAGCACATAGTTGTGTCCAACTTGAATTAAACATGACAAGAGAGATCGCAAGTGGAACAAGATCTCTTCTGTACAACTCTTTTTCTGTGCCAGACTTTCTGTGCTAAATAGAGTGTTCTTATTTTAGATGCTTTAACATTTCCATCTACGGGTAACGTACTATATACTTTATCCCTCTGATCTATTATTTAACTTAGGCATAATTCATGCTGACTGTAACAAACTTAGTTACATTACTCTGTCTACGTTTGTATTCAAGTTTTAAATGCTTGCCATAGCTGGATGTCCTCCCTTTTCAACAAAATGTTACTGTACAAGGTGTTCTCATCTTATGCACTGTCTTATTCTAGGGTGGAGAAATACAAGCAGCGGTAGGACCACATTTCCTTCAACTGTTCCTTAGCAAGCTGACAGAAGGGTTGATCTACGACATAGGTGAATTCAACATTACTAATGCTGGTGATAGATATCTTCCAGTCCACAATTAAATTAAGATTGACTTCACTGCTTTGACAACGGTCGCTGAAGTGAAAACTCTGACGAAAAGATACCTACACATAAGATCTCTTTTGCTGACTACCAAGCGATAGTTAACCGAACTGACACAGTTAAATACTTGACATGTTAGCATGCTCCAACCCTTTCACTTTCACCTTTATCTTGTTACTTTACTCGTCGCTTATTTATAATTCAAACACACTTCCCTCTCTCAACTCAGATGGCATTGGGGTGTTGCATCACATTGGTACAGTCGTGAGTCAATCCACCGGGAATGGTTCAGTTGCTCCTAAATGTGAACAAATTCTCTGTCTTCACTTGTACCTTTTCCTTATCCATTTTCGCTTTTTCCCTCACCCCTTTGAGTGCCATCCTGCCCCTTACTTTACCTAACATTAATACGCCCTTTGCAGTGGTACTTGCATTTCCGCTACACTACGAAGCACAAAACATCCTTGATAGATGACACATCTGTGATGACAAAACCAAAACTATTATCCTTACCTCTATGACCGTGAAGAATTAATAGGGTCTGTTTTCTGTAGTTACATATCGTACTAACTTCGTATTATACATCTCTTAGCACTTACCATTTAATCTACGATTACTTGTGGGTAAGCCAAGCTTGAGCTCAACTACTGCAACATTCGAATACACACACTTGGATAGTGTCGAGGGTCAGATCTGCTGAAAAGGTCAGCCTCTTTTCCTCCTCTCACAAACACATTTAATTGCCGGTGGTAACAATATTTAACCATTCAGATTTAAGAACCTATATTTTCAAATCCTTTTTTATTATTTTATAACTTCAACTTTCCATTAGGTTTATTATTGATTTAACATCATCAGCTACCATTTTGATTTTCACAACTTGATTTAATATGTCAATAAATACTTTCTAATTTGGCATATTCCCTTTTTGGAAGATAGTTTCAAATTTTTGGTTTTATGTTTACGACTCTTTGATTAACCCGATTTTTGGTTTATGTTTACGACTCGTTGATTAACCCGGTTTTTTTAAACCACACTAATACTTATGAACCATACATTTCATTGACTTAGTGCTACTTAATTTTTACGGTTGCATCTTTTAAAAGAATATTGCTGTTCATGCCAATCCACCTAAATTTTCTTTCCTTGCCTATAACTGTTTGTATTTCACCATTTTTAATGATAGGAACAGTTTGGTAATTTTTCCCACCATTGATGGTTAAACTGCATTAAAACTTCACAAGCACATATTTATTCCCCAGCTTTTTCTATAGGCATAATAACCAGGTAGAAGTTGCAAATTGGAAAATCTGTACTTTCCAAACTTCAACTTTGATTCTATATTCAGTCTTTATAAGTTCATATTTAATCTACTTTTTGCTTAAAAATAAAGACTCTATAGAAATTTCAATTTGGGAAAGATATAATTTCTAAAGTCTATCTTTTAAACGGTAATTATTTTACTCATTTTCCGAAATTAAAAAGCCTTTTAATTGAAAAATATCGTATTTATCCCAAGTCGAATTCAAAATTTCCACTGATTTATTAACATGTGACTTTTAGCACTAAAATTTTCAAATTCTTTGTTTACCTTTCTCTAAGATTCTGTCTACTTTATACTTCTCAGGTATTATGTGTAAAATATAACTGCTTTCGTCAATTTTTCTAGTTACACTTCCTGATGTCGGACAGTTAGTCAACTTTTCGCACATAAATTAATAATATCAAAGAGAATTGCATCCTTCGTACTAATATTACCCTGCTAATATAAATTGGTAAGTCCATATTGAGAAAGACCTATTTTTTGATGCTTCCCTATTTGTTTACTACATGGTGCTACCATGTTTTCTTCACATATCTAAACCATCTAATAAATCTTTCTACCCCATCAATATAGATAATAACTAGATTTAATTTGTGGTCCACCTTCAAATTTGATCCTTGAATTTGACTATTTTACAAGTCTATAGATGGAGCTTTATGGCGATTACATTTTTCCGTCTAATCATTGCAGATATTTTTCCTTACATGTCTAGATATAACTGTCTATTTTTTTGTATACATTCACTGCACTATCGGTTATGATATGATTTACCTCTCCATGCCTATGTATCCTGGAATGATGCATTAGCAGTGTAAATGTCCTTTAACATAGATTTGTAATTAGTTTTACCAAACTCATTTTCTGCAATTTATGATATATCACAAAGTACTTTAGATCCCACAAGTATATGACATTGTTTATTTTAGATTACATCGCATAGAAATAACTTTACATTTAAATGTTTTACTGATAAATTTTGCAAGGCTAATTGCTAACGTCCACCTTTTTTGCAGCTACCGGAAAGAAAACCGCATGCAATCTCCGTTGTGGACATTCAAAACAAAAAAACATGCTGATGTGATCACCGAAAAATGCATCTCCGGAATAATAAGCTCAGATCTCCCATCTGCGTATGAGGTAACAACTGCACTTATCCCCTTTATAATTGTCTGTGCAATTATGATCCATCCTTTCTACACACAACGGCTGTTAATTCCACTGCACGAAAATTTCAAGTTCTTTAGCTCCCATTCATTGACTACATATATTCCTATCGTCCTCCTCGGTTACAATTATACTCGACTAGGAATTTTTCTACAAAATTTATAGTGCATAGGTTTCTCTTCTCTTCAAACACTACATGTCCATTATTTTTTGAACTATCCACTAATAGATTTTTGAGCATTCAACAGCCCAGCAGACAAAAATTTGATCTTCCATCTAAACATCCTACTTTATATTTCTTCTAAAAGAATAGAATAATAACTGATTGCTAAAGTATATTTCAACTACTCTTGGGTTCAATCTGCTACAGTTGTTTTTTCCCCCACTGAGAATTTGCTAACATCGCACTAAATTGGTCGATTGACAACTTTACATACATTACGACTGCTTTCTACATAATTTTTCACCTAGTCCGACTTGAATCGTTTTCTTCTCGTCTCTATGTAATATATATTTCAATTGATCTTCCTTCACCTCATTACATACAATAATGATACCACATCAAACTTCCTTCCTCCAAAATTATCATATTTCGTTCACTCCCTGCTTAAACGGGAATTTTAAATTTTTTTCACAACCCTTTGTACAATCACTACACTTGCACTATTTTTTTCCAATTACTTTTGCTACCATCTATTTCATAAATATATGAATGGTATTTTACTAGGGTTGTTTTAATGTGCATTGCATCATTAGACTATTAATTGATTCCCATATTTCCATTTCATGCTCTCCTCCATTCTTTAATGTCATTAATTCAGATTAATATCAACATCAAACTCTATATAATAGGAAAAACTCTTTGCTTTCGAAGAAAAGATAACATGCATTACTCACAACAACGGATGGGAATACTTGTCCTGCAACATTTGCAAATTCCGTATAAGCAACTCGGTTTAGAACAACTACTGCAACAAATGTGAGAGGGGTATAGAATTCCCATCGCACAGGTACTTACTTCACACTTTTGAAAAACTGTACATCTCCTTGCAACTGTGATCTTCCTTTTTGTTTTCACATGTACTAGGTTCTGTTTGTAGATAACTGTTGATGATTGCACTGCCTCTATTCCTATTGTCCTGTTTGATAAGGTGGCGGAGTTTCTTATAAACGAAAGGCCGACTCTTTGTACCAGATTCAAACCACAAAGGTACTTCCTAGGCTTCCTACGGTTCATGAAAATTTTCATTTCAAATCACAATAGCTATAATATTCACCTGCCTCTTTTCGTCCATTGAGCAACATATTTGACACTAACAAATCCACTATTTTACTTGAATGTTGGCGGTGCTAAGAAAGTAACTACCATCCTCGAGAAAGTTATTGGTAGAACTGAGAATTTTCAAGCTAAAATCGACGCATATCTTAACACGACTGAAAGGAAAAAAATTAACTGCAACAAGAATTTATCATCCTGCTGCCGACATCCGTACTAGACCAGCTGAACCATCCAACACTGATGTGCCTTTCTCAACACCGACATACTTATGACCTCCTGTCTACTTCTTAACCCCCTATGCATTGCATTTATATTTTCATATTTCTCCATCTTTCTCGACAACATAAATATCCAAACTTACTTTACTACTACTAACATGCTGTCAAACTATAGGTTTCCAGTTCATCCGACGTGAAGGTCACTCATATTAAAGGAAATTCCGGAAAGAAAAATCATACGACTGCCGCCTAACTTTTTTATTCCGCCTACAAGTATCCAAAGTTATGTGAAAAGTTGTAATGCATGTCCATTTTCTGCTGTCCGCTGTTTGTCTTTTGTATTGTGTCCTTTCTTTAGTTTGAAATAAAGCATTGCAACTTTGTATCCCCAAAAGCTGTGCATATAAATTACAAACTGCTGTACACTATGGCAACATTTTCCTCCCTTTCATGGAAATACACTTGTTGTTTCAAACATATTGCTATGCCCCTTATATATCTCCTTAGTTACATAAACTCACAAACAATCGAAATATAATCTCTAACATGTTCATCCTTTGGCACAGATCAAAAAATAATACAGTAATTTGTTCAATCATTACATTACCGAATGGAAACTCTATTACAGTTAATGCACTGCTGCAGATTATAATTATAACTGCTATGAAACTAACACTTCATATGCATTTCAATTTCATATATATCCGCCATTATTATCTTTAATAAGCCATAAGATGTTAGTAGAACATCATACATATATGGTTCTTACATTTGAGTTCTTTGATTTGTACTACATAAATTATATCTACCTACACTACTTCAACCACATATAGTTGGCAACATGTACGTAACTTAAGTTTCCATGTTGCACAGCAGTTTCAACCGACAGTTACTCCCTGACCTACACATTATGTTTTCATTTTCCTTAAACTCGATTCACTCAACACTGTCTCACCATTTCTAATGTCAATTTGGACCTAGGCAACACATAGAACATACCTTCCTAGCCTAGAATTAAGGTATTGATCACATGCCTGCCCTTACAATAGCATTATACTGCTTTTCACCATTCACACATACATTTCTTTATATATCTAGCTCCGCTATTTTATTTTAATCTTCGAATCAGCTTGACATCCATGGAAAGGTAACTCCAAACTCCACCTTTGTAATTACCATTCCTCTCACCCTCACTGTCTCATTAACTTTCTCCATCCTTATACAACCATGTTGAAACCAGGTTGACGAACACATACCGCAGCTGCAATCCATTTTGTGCTCAAAGGGAATTGAACTGAACATATCCCCACTGATGGTTATGTCCTCCAGCCACCATATAACAACATCACTGCAACATAGATTGTACTGTTTCATTCTCCAACTTCTAACAACTACTGACCTTCAGGCACTCCGAGAACTAAGTGTTGCACTTGAGCGATGTAGGATTGCAAAAAGGCGTCTTCACCAACTAAAGCAACAAACTTGCTCAAATAAGGTACGCTGCAACAAACACCCCAGTTGTACATTCGCTACCAATGCATCCAACGCAGTTGATTTGACGTTTCTTCATTATGTCATAGGTTCTTAGATACATGTGCTCCCAAACAGAATTGGAACATAAAATTAACGGTCTTGAAAACTATATTCTTTTGTACAATAATGCATCAGACAACTGTGCAAACAAGGTAATGCTTCTAACAAAGTAACACCTACCCAGCACAACAATCTAACCACATATCATTTCTTCGTCTCTTCATAAGTTATAGTCCGAATAAACAACTCAATCGGTGGTATGGACATCACCAGCACAGACTTGCTGAATGTCCTCCATGCTCACCACTTCAACAACGAACCATTCTCCAGCAGGCAAAATACACATGCAACCAATTCCCCCTATAGGTAAATTTTCAACTACAATTATATTCATCATGTATAAATTTCTCCCCCCTTTTAAAGTCAAAATTGTGACGACCCACAAATCCATACCCTTTGAATCGACAACAAACCACACATGTCCAACCCAAAAAGCACAGACTGACGGAAAGTCAGAAGAAAGAAAAGAAGAGAGAAGAAAGAGAGAAGATAGAGAGAAGATAGAACCAAACAGAACAATACAGAATCTTACATCGCAGCGGAAAACATATAATATCATATCAATGATCTTTACAAAACAGAAACAATATATACATACATCAATCAAAGTTCAATAGTTAATCACTAATCATCAGCCAGGACAGTTATAATAATCTGTCCTCACAATTGCTGACAATATAAACAACAACAACAAGAATGTAGCAGATATAAACAGATACATGTTTACGAAAATGAAAGTCTCTAGCTCGCCTGCTGAAGCTCCAAACGCACCGAATCTGAATCTGTAAATATACTCGGTCTGACCCGAGCATTGAAATGGAAGAACATTCGGATCAGTCTGGTAAACCTGCGTGAGAAACAAACTCAACTGAATTTATTAAATTTAGCAAACTTTTTCTTTCAAAACAAAAGTATCTCGTAAGACATGCCTACACATAAACACGGACATGTATCTTACAATAACTAAAACATTTCATATCCAATCGTCTTATATTATACTAGTGTCTAATATACAAATAATACTAATCATAGCCAAAATTGTTACATTGGTTAAATTTCAGCATATAGTCCAAAGTGAGTAATACAATCAAAATGGCAGGCATGTAGTGGAGTTTGAATCTCCATACAAATGACCAGGTGAAGGGACTATCTTTCGATAGGTACACCTCTAGATGGATGTCCTGTGGCACATAACATCTGCCCTCTATCAACACAAGACCGGCCTACCTCTGTAACTAGATAGTACTGAATATGTCATCCTTCGGTCATTACTGATCTTTTTCGAAGGCTCTCATAGCATACAAACCACAATAATCAGATACACGACGTCACAGGTGTAAAGCTATATCTAGAAGAGGATGATCATCCTACTTAGGAGTGACCCACTTAGCATTGCCGCATCTAACCCTGTTTTGGTCATTTCCGGTTGATAAGGCCTAAAGTAATGGTTACCTTTCACATATCACATCACTTAGAATGCCACACGGCCGTTTCTATAGACTACTAATTGTGTAACGACCCAATATTTTCAACCATTCGCATCCGCACATGTCGAACTTGAATTGCTCAAAATACTGCGTCGTAAATAAAATTTGAAAAATATTAGAGTATACAGTAAATAAATAATCACAGATCACGGACACAGAGTAAATAATAATACAGCGAAATTAAAAGAGATAGTAGTTCATGAAGCTACTATATAAAAATAAGATACATCAGAGTTAAATAAGATACAACAAGAGAGTAACAAGATACATTAGAGTTAAATAAGAATACATCACTGAAACACTGAATACTGAAAGTAAAATAGATGGCTAGATCTTCAAGCAAAGCTCCAACTCCGAAGGTGAGTCTTGAATGCTGAATCACTCAGTCTGATTCGAGTGTAAAGCAAAAACAAAACATTCGTGTCAGGACATAAATACTTATGAACTGTAAATCAACTCAAGTGAACAGTAACAAAATGCATCAGTAACTTAAAGGATATTTAGGACCGCCCAATCTCTAAGGATCTGTTAAACTATTTACCATGTAGTAATATTGCGCTATTATAATAATGTCTATAGTAAAATAAACTTACTTTAAAATAACGTTGAGGGTTACTCATATAGCCCCCAACACGTAATAGTCCCAGTAGTCCATCCAGTAGCAGCATATCTCTAGATCGGAAGACTACCTTATATACTCCATGGGCTACAGGAGAAAAACAAACTCGTAGTAAGGCTCGCTATGGTAGGTGACATGGCACACAAGGAAATGTCAGGGTAGATATACCATTTACGCATACGGACTGGTGGTAACGTAGTAGCTACATATGTCCACCTCGGAACACACTCCCAATCAAAATCGGAGGATGGCCATCAAATCAACCACAAGTAAGAGTATAGTATCGAAGAAATATGTCTGATTGGAGGAATGACCTCACTTGGCCCGAGATCGCTCCTATTTTAGCCACCTTATGCCAACTCATGGGAGTTGGGTCCAAGTAATATAACTCAAGAACGTCACCACCATCCTACTTCATTTTAGAACACCGCGTACACAGTTGTTAAAGTGGTTTTCGAAGTTGGCAGTGAGTATGACAACTTTCGATTCCGATCTCTTTAATAACCAAACGTTATTATAACGCCGAGGTCATTTCAAAATAGTTTATACTTCAAAAATCAAATTATTCATTTCTAAACTATATTCCTTTCAAAATGTTTATACTTCGACACCAAAACCATTTTTATTTCAAACATATATTCATCCATAAAAAATCATAACACTTTCAAAGTTATAACTCTTTCGAAACCAAAATACTTGAAATCATTACACTTTGAAAATCATAACATTTCGAAATCATACATTTGAAATCATGAAACATTCCTTTAATTCTTTACGTTTCACAAATCAATTCAATTAAACAAGGTTCAAATTTCCAATTTAATTCAATTCAAACCATCAGTTTCAATTCAATCCAGTTTCCAACAAACCATTTCAAATCATATCAATTTCAAATATAGATATTATCCACAAAATAAACTATTAAAATTTTCAATATAATTCAAAGCTTTAATATTCCACATTTCAATACTAATTTGATAATTTCATATATATCTCTGATTTAACTTCATTATTACTTAGTTTTGAAATATTCATTTCATAATTCCAATATTATTTAAATAAACTCAAATTACCAGTAAACTAAATATCCTTTCCTACTAATATAAACTTTAAATATTCATTTATCAAAATCAAATATCATTTTAAATTCACATTCACATTCATATTCTTTATTAAAATAAAGATCAAATTATTTCCAAACCATTTCAATCATCAAAATATCATATCTTTTCAAAACCTTATTTTCAAATCATTATTTTAGTTTATATTCAAATATTCAAATTTAAATATCATTTTAAAATCAAATATATCATTCATTTATTTTTCCAAATATCATTGCAAAACACATTTCAAAATTCCATTCAAAAGTTCATTTATCTCATTACATTTCATTCCATTTAACACAGAACCAAGTAAACCTGATTTAAATTCAAATTAAATTTAAATTCCTTAAAATTAAAATTTAAATAGTAAATTAAATTCAAAAGTCCTTATATTTCACAAATAATCTATTTCCAAAAGTTAAATCATTTAACACTTTAAAATATAGCTCAAACAGTGTTAAAATCAATAGTATTTCAAAACATTGTCAAATTTAGCAATGACAACATTTATAAAGTGCTATCATAGCTTATAGTTTCCAAAATAGTTTAGTTTAGGAACAACGGCATTTATAAAATGCCGTAACAGATATTTAGTTATTTCAAACATAGTTAAGTTCAAAAACAACAGCATTTAAAAACGCTGTCATAAGATCATAATATTTTTGGGAAATGCTGTTAATAAAATTTCAGATTTTATTTTAACTTTTCAAAAACAATAAAACTTCAACTTTAGCAAATTTTAAACTTATAAATAATATTTTTAGGCTTATAAACTTTCACATTTAAATCAATTTAACATATGATTTATCACAATAAAATTTTATAATTGAATATCAAAATTTAAAAACTCAATTCATTTATTAAGTCAAAATTCACTGTTCATTTACTTATAAATAAAATAAAACTTAACATTTTACTTCAAATATCATTACAAAACTTTAAATTTAATTTCCATTATTTAATTACATTTTAAAAATATAATTTAAAGTCAAAAATCACATTTACTTCAAATTTACATACTTAAAGTCACAAATTCAAAACTTAATATTTAGCCTTCTCAAAACCAATAAATATATATTTTTAAATCAAAATTTCATACTTTAAAAATACATATCTATATAAAAATCAATTAAAAATATACCATGGGGTCTGTATATAATTTTCTAACCTAGGTCAAGTGTTACAGATATATATCATTTCAATCCGCAGTTTAAAAAGAAAAACCCGCATTCTATCATTTCAAACCCGCAATCCCAAGTAAATAAAAATAAATAAAAATTTCTCAGGCCTATCATTTCAGCTCCTAACGATTTTTCCTTATTTTAAAGTCCATTCGGTTGTGTATCATTTCGACCCATAGTGATTCTATTCTAACAGGGAACTTGCAGTGTGATCATATGCGTAAACAATATAAACAGATACACTAACATGTAAATGTCGCAATATAATGTCATATATCAGATGTCAGGTGATAATTAACAGATTTAACATGGTAATAACATGGCATAACATATCAGATCATCATCATTAACTTGCATAACATTTTTAATTTACTAAACACTTGACATTAATTCACGATTTCATAAGTAGAGATGTCAGAGTGAGAAGGACTCACCTTTTCAAGCTGAAGACCACTACGACACACAAAACGATTCCAAAGGCACGACAAGCACGATACAACACGATATTGGATTCAAGTGAGTGAAAAGATCCAAGATGATTATCTTGTACACAACAAACAAGACAAGATATTGCAACATGAATTTTACATCAAAATATAACATTGAACAACTAGAAATATAACAACTTGCCCATGCTTTCACCACATCATATGCTCGGCCTAGGGGTTTATAATGCTCGGCCATGGTTGTGTGTATGGGTCGGGTATGGATCCATATGGCTCGGCATAGTAGGAGATGAAGGAGTTTATAGGTATAGCATGAAACATATACAAGAGTCAAGGCAAAAAAGGAAATTGGTGCAACTACAAGGCTCGGCTATGGCAATAAGTGGCTTGGCCTTGCTTGGTGATGGTCAGGTGATGGTGCAGCAACAGCTTAAGGTCAATTAGAGGCTGGTGATGGTGGTTCTAAACGTGGCCGAGAGGATGTGTGAAGGGGTTGTGGCCTTAAGGGTTCAGCTAGGCTAGTTTTTTAAGTCATGATGCAATTTTTGAGGAGTTTGCAATTTTGGTAAGCCACGGCCTGACATGGTCAGTGGAGTTGGAGGAGGTGCTGCCAGGTATGGTGGTGGTGAAAGTGATGTGGTGGTGGAGGATCTTATGGCCGAGCATGATAGGAGAAAATAAGGCAAAAATTAAATCAAAACAAAGAAGAAAATATGAAAAATTCATGAACTCACCAAAGTGTTTTTTAGAAATTTGATGATGGCCGAAAGTTTTGAGAGGAAGAAAAGTGTTCTTGCGTGAAAAAAGAAAGTATACGGTTATGAGAAAAAGATATGGTCGGCAATTCAATGCAAGTGGCAATTGAAAATGAAAAGGCAAATGACATATGAAAGGTTATGGCATATGAAAGGTTTTGACTCTTATATTTCTATTTCCTTTTAAATCATAATAAACAAATAAAAAGTAAGTAAAAATAAAAATAAAAACTAAACAAAATAAAGCAGAAAAGAGAGAAATAATTATTTTAAGGAAAAATAGAAAAAAATTAAGAAAATAGCTAATATATTGAAACTAGCATTTAAAAATATAAGCACCATACAATAAACATTTAAAAATTATAACAACACTTTTAAAAATGTTTTAAAAATAATATATATATATATATATATATATAACATATCATATTACACATATATTCAAATTTAGAACAAGATATGACAGCCAAAAATATAATTTATATAAATTAAAATAAATAATTTTGTTAACTAATCAATTTACATATAATATTGTAAAAAGCATAACTTTCACAATATAAATCAGTTTTCAACGAAACGAAAAGCAGTATTTTTGAAATTTAATTTATTTTCATAATAAAATATAAAATTAAAAAATTCAAATATTTAAATTTTAAATTTAAAAGTCAAAGTTTGACCATATTAACCAAAATTCACATTTTCTGGAAATATTCAATTTATTCATGTTTGGAATTCTAATTTACGTCAAAATCAAATTTATATTTAAAATAACAAAATTTATTCATTTTAATAAATAAAATAATGTTTTTAAATCAGGAATTCAATTTAACAAAATTAAAATATACAATTAAAATAATCACAGAATACAGGGTTGTTGCACTCTCTCCCACTCAAAAATTTTCGTCACCGAAATGGAATGAGGTACGGGAAAGCACAGAAAAAGATAGAATAAAATAGGATTAAGAGAAGATGATAAGAAGATTGAAATTATACTCGATAACTGTTGTTATAGGTAAGTTTAACAAGGTGGAGATGATCTTTCTAAGGTCCTCCAGAATCTAGAACACAAGCACGAAAAAGATCTTCTAGAATTTGATTCACCCTATCCGCTTGCCAATGGTCTATGGATGACAAGCAGTGCTCAGATTCAAAAATGAGTACCAAAGATTATCAAAGATTATAGAAAGATTCCTAAACAGACTGGTATAGGCAATAGCCTCCTCATTATGTAGCAAGATAAGGGAAATAATGGACAACCAAAAGATAGTTTGAAAAAAAAACAAAATAAGATAATAAATTCGAAACTATGAATATTTCAACTTAAATTGAAAATTAATTTTACATAAGTTAAATAAATCTTAACTATCTCTAATTTCATTATCTTGTCATCCAATATATAAATAAACAATCTCTAAAATCATGGATTTGAAAAAATATCATTTATTATACTCATAATGTACTCAATAAAATTAATTATTCTTTATTCCTAATTATAATTAAATTTGTTCCTCTCAATATATTTTATTACTTATGTTAAATATATTTATACTTATTATACTGCTTTAATCTACTCTTAGTTCCTTTATCATCAATTTATCTTGTAAGTTATTGCAATACTTTTTTCTTTATTTATCTCTGTTAATCTTTTTTATCACTAAAATTTAAGTGTATAATATTTATTATAACCACTCAAATTTTATTTATAAAATCTTTTTATATTGTATATTATCCAATTACATATTCAACTTCTGTATAATTTAGATAAGTTATATTGGAACGAAATTGTGTATTATACAAATAAAACTTTCTAATTTAATTATTTCAAGCTTTAATATTTATCCAAATCTTGAAATTATACTTAAAAATTATCTTTCAGAATAAAATTTAGGAATTAAATTTTCGATCAATTCCAACTATTTAGAGATAAATAAACGCACATATACTATATATATATCCATTCAAATTTAAATCATATATCAACATATGTTATAAATCCAGTCTTATTTTAGAAATTCAAATCAATTAAATTTACCAAAAACAAAACTGTAGCAAGACCACAGAACGGTCTCTTCACTTTGAAACTCGAAATGAATATCGATGATGCTGCAGTCATCACCGAAATTATTTTCCAGCGACAAAGAGAAGAGCACTAATTTTAAACTTTAAAATTCTTTGGAAACAAATTTCTATTCGAAAATACTTTAAATAGTACATCCTTTAAAACTTTAAATACAAGGTTTGAAATCCGTCGAAAATTAAATTCTCAAATTCTTGTTTTAAATTCATTTTAAATTTCCAAATAATTTATAACCATGTTTATAGTTTAATTATTTATATATGAAACAAGAGATAATGGTATATAAAATCATTTATTATTTCTTAACGACCAATTCAATAAAAATCCCCCAAAAATATTTATAATACAGTTACAAAATTTATTTCATCACTAAATTTGAAAAACATATTGTGTCAGTTTGCTCTGTTCAAGTGTTTTGGAAATCTTACCGATAGCTTTGATCAGGCGAATCGATCAGAAACCCAAATCAACATCAACAACTCAAACAACACAATATACAAACATTTTAAATACTAGTTTACAAATACACTTCAAGAATGATTTGAAGATAAGTTGGAAACAAATATGAGATGATTAAATAATAGAATAGGAAGATGGATAAGCTTATATAAATCGCGGGCAACCTTAATCCAATCAACCATGACTTGAAGAATAAGATCGATGTGGATTTTCTGGGGTAAATCAACATTCGGTCTCAAGAGGTAGAGTTTGGAATTATAAGAGATACTGGCATCTAAAACGAGGATATAAAAATCTTTGGTGAATCGATGCTATTGTAAAGGAGTTTCACCCCTTTACAAATCAATTTGAGATTGGCGGGACCGCCGACTCATTATAAAGATCTTTCGGGGTGGAGTTATGGGATACTTCAGAAACAAAAGAAAACGAATACTGAGGGACACGAATGGATTTTGGAACCGCAGAGAACGTTCTAAAATTTAAAGGAATCGAATCAGAAAGGAAGAGATTCAAACCCGAATAAAAGTGATCCTGTAAATACATTTACCATATATGCTAAGTTTTTCCTAGAGCTACCACAACTCTGATACCAAATGTAACGACCCGATATTTTCAACCATTCGCATCCACACATGTCGGACTTGAATTGCTCAAAATACCGCGTTGTAAATAAAATTTGGCAAATCTCAGAATATACAGTAAATAAATAATCATAGATCACAGACACAGAGTAAATAATAATGCAGCGGAATAAAAAGAGATAGTAGTTCATGAAGCTACTATATAAAAATAAGATACATCAGAGTTAAATAAGATACAATAGGAGAGTAACAAGATACATCAGAGTTAAATAAGAATACATCATCGAAACACTGAATACTAAAAGCAAAATAGATGGCTGGATCTTCAAGCAAAGCTCCAACTCTGATGGTGAGTCTTGAATGCTGAATCACTCAATCTGACTCAAGTGTAAAGCAAAAACAAAACACTCGAGTCAGGACATAAATACTTATGAACTGTAAATCAACTCAAGTGAACAGTAACAAAATGCATCAGTAACTTAAAGGGTGCTTGGGACCGTCCATCCTCTAAGGATCCGTTAAATTATTTACTATGTAGTAATATTGCGCGATTATAATAATGTCTACAGTAAAATAAACTTACTTTAAAATAGCATTGAAGGGTTACCCATATAGCCCCCAACACGTAATAGTCCCAGTAGTCCATCCAGTATCAGCATATCTCCAGATCAGAAGACTACCCTAGGTACTCCATAGGTTACGGGAGAAAAACAAACTCGTAGTAAGGCACACAAGGCAATGCCAGGGTAGATATACCAATTATGCACACAGGCTGGCGGTAACGTAGCAGCCACAAACGCCCAACTCGGAACACACTCCCAATCAAAATCGGAGGATGGCCATCGAATCAACCACAAGTAAGAGTACAGTATCGAAGAAATATGTCCGATCGGAGGAATGACCTCACTTGGTCCAAGATCGCTCCTGTTTTAGCAACCTTATGCCAACTCACGGGTGTCGGGTCCAAGTAACATACCTCAAGAACGTCGTCACCATCCTACTTCATTCTGATATCTCCACCGCGTACACAGTTGTTAAAGTGGTTTTCGGAGTTGGCAGAGAGTACGACAATTTTCGATCCCAGTCTCTTTAACAACCAAACGTTATTATAACGCCGTGGTAATTTCAAAATAGTTTATACTTCAAAAATCAAATTATTCATTTCCAAACTATATTCCTTTCAAAATAGTTTATACTTCGAAACCAAAACCATTTTTATTTCAAACAAATATTCATCTTTCAAAAATCATAACACTTTCAAAGTTATAACTCTTTCGAAACCAAAATACTTGAAATCATTACACTTTGAAAATCATGCATTTGAAATCATGGAAAATTCCTTTAATTCTCTACATTTCACAAATTTATTCAATTAAACCAAAGTTCAAATTTCCAATTTAATTTAATTCAAACCATCAGTTTCAATTCAATTCAGTTTCCAACAAACCATTTCAAATCATATCAATTTCAAATATAGATTTTATCCACAAAATAAACTATTCAACTTTTCAACATAATTCAAAGCTTTGATATCCTACATTTGAAAACTAATTTGATAATTTCATATATATCTCTGATTTAACTTCATTATTACTTAGTTTTGAAATATTCATTTCACAAATTCAATATTATTTAAATAAACTCAAATTACTAGTAAACTAAATATCCTAATTTCCTACTAATGTAAACTTTAAATATTCATTTATCAAAATCAAATATCATTTCAAATTCACATTCATATACATATTTTTTTATTAAAATAAAGATCAAATTATTTCCAAACCAATTCAATCATCAAAATATCATATCTTTTCAAAACCTCATTATCAAATCATTATTTAAATTTAAATTCAAATATTTAAATTTAAATATCATTTTAAAATCAAATATATCATTCATTTATTATTCCAAATATCATTACAAAACACATTTCAAAATTCCATTCAAAAATTCATTTATCTCATTACATTTCATTCCATTTAACACATAACCAAGTAAACCTTATTTAAATTCAAATAAAATTTAAATTCCTTAAAATTAAAATTAAAATATTAAATTATATTCAAAAGTCATTATATTTAATAAATAATCAATTTCCAAAAGTTAAATCATTTAACACTTTAAAATATTGCTCAAACAGTGTTAAAATCTATAATATTTCAAAACATTGTCAAATTTAGCAATGACATCATTTATAAAGTGCTATCATAGCTTATAGTTTTCAAAATAGTTTAGCTTAGGAACAACGGCTATAAAATGCTGTAATAGATATTTAGTTATTTCAAACATGGTTAAGTTCAAAAACAATAGCACTTAACAATGTTGTCATAAGACCACAACATTTTTGGGAAATGGTGTTAATAAAATTCCAGATTTTATATCAACTTTTCAAAAACAATGAAACTTCAAATTTAGCAAATTTTAAACTTATAAATCATATTTTTAGGCTTCTAAACTTTCACATTTAAATCAATTTAACATATGATTTATCACGATAAAATTTTATAATTGAATATCAAATTTTAAAAACTCAATTCATTTGTTAAGTCAAAATTCACTGTTTATTTACTTATAAATAAAATAAAACTTAACATTTTACTTCAAATATCATTTCAAAACTTTAAATTTAATTTCCATTATTTAATTACATTTTAAAAATATAATTTAAAGTCAAAAATCACATTTACTTCAAATTTACATACTTAAATTCACAAATTCAAAACTTAATATTTAGCCTTCTCAAAACCAATAAATATATATTTTTAAATCAAAATTTCATACTTTAAAAATACATATCTACATAAAAATCATTTAAAAATATACCACGGGGTCTGTATATAATTTTCTAACCTAGGTTAAGTGATACAGATATATATATCATTTCAATCCGCAGTTTAAAAAGAAAAACCCGGGTTCTATCATTTCAAACCCGAAATCCCAAGTAAATGAAAATAAATAAAAATCTCTCAGGCCTATCATTTCAGCCCATAACGATTTTTCCTTATTCTAAAGTCCGTTCGGTAATGTATCATTTCAACCTATAGAGATTCTATTCTAACAGGGAACTTGCATTGTAATCATATGCATAAACAATATAAACAGATACACTAACATGTAAATGTCGCAATATAATGTCATATATCAGATATGTCAGGTGATAATTAACAGATTTAACATGGTAACATGGCATAGCATATCAGATCATCATCATTAACTTGCATAACATTTTTAATTTACTAAGCACTTGACATCAATTCACGATTTCATAAGTAGAGATGTCAGAGTGAGAAGGACTCACCTTTTCAAGCTGAAGACCACTACGACACACAAAACGATTCCAAAGGCATGACAATCATGATATTGGGTTCAAGTGGGTGAAAAGAGCCAAGATGATAATCTTGTACACAACAAACAAGACAAGATATTGCAACATGAATTTTACAACAAAATATAACATTGAACAACTAGAAATATAACACAACAAAGAACAACACAACTTTCCCATGCTTTCACCATATCATATGCTCGGCCTAGGGGTTATAATGCTTAGCCATGGTTGTTTGTATGGGTTGGGTATGGATTCATATGGCTCAGCCTAGTAGGAGATGAAGGAGTTTATGTTGACAGCATGAAACATATACAAGAGTCAAGGCAAAAAAAGGAAATTTAGTGCAACTATAAGGCTCGGATATGGCAATAGGTGGCTTGGCCTTGCTTGATGATGGTCAGGTGATGGTGCAGCAGCAGCTTAAGGTCAGTTAGAGGCTGGTGATGGTGGTTCTAAAGGTGGCCGAGAGGATGTGTGAAGGGGTTGTGGCCTTAGGGGTTCGGCTAGGCTAGTTTTTCAAGTGATGATGCAATTTTTGAAGAGTTTGCAATTTTGCTAAGCCACGGCCTGACATGGTCAGTGGAGTTGGAGGAGGAGCTGCCAAGTATGGTGGTGGTGAAAGTGATGAGGTGGTGGAGGAGCTTATGGCCGAGCATGATAGGAGAAAACAAGGCAAAGATTAAATGAAAACAAAGAAGAAAATATGAAAAATTCATGAACTTAACAAAGTGTTTTTCAGAAATTTGATGATGGCCGAAAGTTTTAAGAGGAAGAAAAGTTTTCTTGCGTGAAAAATGAAAGTATATGGCTATGAGAAAAAGATATGGTCGACAATTCAATGCAAGTGGAAATTGAAAACGAAAAGACAAATGACATATGAAAGGTTGTGGCATATGAAAGGTTTTGACTTTTATATTTCTATTTCCTTTTAAATCAAAATAAAAAAATAAAAATTAAGTAAAAATAAAAATAAAAACTGAGAAAAATAAATTTGAAAAGAGAATAAATAATTATTTTAAAGAAAAATAGAAAAAAATTAAGAAAATAGCTAGTATATTGAAACTAGCATTCAAAAATATAAACAATGTACAATAAATATTTAAAAATTATAACAACGCTTTTAAAAATGTTTATATATATATATATATATAACATGTCATATTTACACATATATTCAAATTTAGAACAAGATATGACAACCAAAAATATTATTTATATAAATTAAAATAAACAATTTTGTTAACTAATCAATTTACATACGATATTATAAAAAGCATAGCTTTCACAATATAAATCAGTTTTCAACGAAACGAAAAGCAATATTCTTGAAATTTAATTTATTTTCATAATCAAAGATAAAATTAAAAATTCAAATATTTAAATTTTGAATTTAAAAGTCAAAGTTTGACCATATGGACCAAAATTCACATTTTTTTGGAAATACTCAATTTATTCATGTTTGGAATTCTAATTTACATCAAAATAAAAATTTGTATTTAAAATAAAAAAATTTATTCATTTTAATAAATAAATAAAGTTTTTAAATCATAAATTCAATTTAATAAAATTAAAATATACAATTAAAATAATCATAAAATACAGGGTTGTTACAAATTGCCCTCCACAAAAATACAACCCTTAAACGTGTACGTCTCAAGGAGGGTGTTATGCTAAGAGAAGTTGCCTTCTCTGTCATCACTGATAAACGTTTGTAAAAACCAACATATGTAATCTTAGAAATGCAACGTCAGACAAACATCCATACATGTTGTCTCGGAATAGGACAATTGGAAGGTACTTTCCTATCGCATCCTGTCCGAAATTCACTAGGATTAGTAGTGAATAGTCATTAAATTGGATATTTCATAATGAAGAGACTACTGCTACTGGATGTATATTAGGATTTTATCCCCAAACGATCAACAAGCAGTCCTCCGCTATGAAAATCCTGCATATCAATATCATCGCAACCAACATGCACAATCGTCGCATAAATGTTGGTCCGAAGTGGTTTTCGGATAAACTGATGCCGATATCTTCGCACCAACAATGCAAAAGCGTTTCTCAATCTCGTACTGAAACTAAGTCTCATAGACTTATCATGTCTTCAACTTTCAATTTACTATCCTTCGATCAAGAATGATGCTCGATAGATTGGAGTAACACTCCGCGCTGCACGAATCAACATCCTCAACACAAACGATAATCAAGCCTACACAGAAGGCTAAGTACTAAGTATACGAATATATAGTTCCCACATCAAGTCGAGAAACTAAAATGGCCAAATTTGATAGTAGTTATTTAACTATCAAAGCAAACAAATAAATATTTAGCACCATAAGCAATCACTGGGCACTTTTAATTTATCTTTTGTTAATTAAATCACTTGCCGAATATTCATTTCAAATTATCTTTTAAAAAGATATATTCTCAAAACCATTTCAACTTCCTATATTATAAAACATTTCCATATACTTATTTAATAATAAGTAATTCACAATTCTCTTTATTTTCAACACTTAGAAAATATTACATGTATTTAAATCACGATTAAATATATATTTTATTCTTTTAAGGAAAACGTTCTCTTAAACATATTTTTTTGGGTCAAAACGAATGTTGCGTAAAACATCGTAATGACAACCCAAAATCACTAGCATATGGATTCGAAAATTAGATAGATATATAAATCCCATATACTATACAAAACATCTTCTTTCGAATATCATTTACTATAACAACAGTGTTATAGTCCGCCATTTCCTTATTTCTCGAAAATGTCTATTTCAACAATGAATATTGAAATCTATGGTTTCGATACTTAACACATTTTTAAATATCTTCAACCCATTTAACTCCATTTAAAATATCACTTTCAAAACCTTTATTTAAATTTAAAAGATTATTCACTGTCCAAAATCGTGAATATAATTCTCTTATCCAAATTCATTACTATTGCACATTTAATTTAAGGGATAATTCACTGTCCAAAATCATGAATATAATTTCTTTACCAAATTCGATACTCTGCACATTTAATTAAAGGATTATCCACTGTCAAAAATCATGGATATATCTCCTTTAATAAGCTTCCATATTTAACTTATCAAATTCAATTGATTTTGGATTTATATAACAATGTTTATAAATTGCATTTATATATTATAAAAACTTCCATTTATAAAATCCCTTTATTAACCAAACTCATTTATCTCGTTTATATGCCAAAATCCTAATTATAAGTTAATTCACTTATAATTCTCTTATTTACAAATTCATTCGTTTTATAACTTCATCAGTTCATAAATTTGTAAATCTTATTTACTTATAAGATTCAATTATAACTTCATTTTAACATTTACAAAACTCCTTTATAATTTCATCACTTTTGATTTGTAAAAATTAAATTTTATAATTCTTATATATACCATTTACAATAAATTCAAAAATATCAATTTAACTATTTTACAAAATAGTTAATTCCATATTTCAAAAATCACGTTTCAATTATATTTCACAAAAATCATAATTTTTTATAACATAAAAATTATAACATTTATTTATTTAAAATAAATATATTCCTTTATAACAATTCAAAATTTAACTAAACATATATTTTCAAAATCACTTGAAAATCCTTTTTAATTTGAAATCATTACTTTAACATTTCTAAAATTCCAAAATATCGCCCAATGCTGCAACAACACTAAATACATCAATCACATCATCAAACATGTCATATATCACACGATAACAACATATGTAACAATATCTATAAATAAAACCAACATTGATGTGAATCCAGTTGGATTCCTCCAACCTGTCACCTGCAACAAATATACATATTAGAATATTGTACAATGTTCGCTTCGAGGCAGACACACATACAAAGGGTCATCCGTTGATACATAGGAACGTATAAGGTCTCATATGCTCCAATAGACAGGAATATATCCAAATGCCAATCAATATATATATATATATATATATATATATATATATATCATCCAAACAATCATCAATCAACATAAAATAAATTTATTCTCACATATAAAAATATCAGTGAATCAGAAAGAGTGAGTTGTACTCACTTTGGTTCCAATAGCAGTTGTAGTGTTTTATTCCGAATAAATTTAAACAAGCATTTAATTTTACCCAAAATTTACATTTGCTCCAATCAACTTCAAAATAGATATAAAATATAGTGCTCGTCAATACGAACCCAACGCAACTTGTTTCGTCAATAACTGACCGCGTATGAAGAAGTTATGGTATTTCAAAGTTTATACAAAATAATATAAATTAATTTACAAATTTTATTTTATTTTTAACCTAAATCCATCCCGGTCATTCGATTTCTTTCCTCCATGTCTAGACTGCGTGATTTCGTCTTCTTTCTCCCAGGTAAAAATCGTGTACAGCAACCCATTGACACTGATCTTCGTCCAATTGCCACGACCTCCTCGCATGATTTGAGATAATTAGACGCCTTCATTTCGAAGCTTGAGCTCCACCGCACCTATACCTAGAACCACGTCGAACTCGGTCATGTATCCTTCTCGAAAAACGCGTCGAAACATACGACGTTTAATTATATATTGTCAAACGATCATCACCGTTGGATCGATAGATCTCATTGCCCTTTGCAATATTGTAGTTGAATGTTTTTCGAATGGTTGGATCGTGAGATATTTGAGGGAGAAGTTTGGAAATATCGGCCATTGAAAAAATAGAAGGTGGCGGCTGTAGCCTTAGGCTAGGGTTTTGATGAAAAAGTGAAAATAGTGGGCTTATATAGAAAGTTTCGCGACACTAGCTGAAAAATTTTCGAACTCCAGATGAAGCGTGCTGCATAGCGTTTATAATGGTTTATCCCTCTTCTGAACACAATGGAATATATATCAGGATCCAATTTGATCGTATTTGAAAGATAGGTTTTCGAATCGACTTATTTAAATTAAAATTTCACTTAGACAAATTTCTACACATTTCAGCTTGCAATGAACAAACTGTAAATCCAATTGACACGAAATTTAAAATCTTAAAATAATATAACATTACAGATCTAATGAAACTATTTCATCGATATCCGAGACTATATAAAAAATGACTATTTTTACACGTAAATTAAATATTTAAAATATTCAATTTCTATAAATTATTTTTGGTTCAATTTTAATAGTTTACTAATGTCATTCTAATTCAAATAGAATTTAATTCAACTTTGTAAATCATTTTCATTTACAGTAAATTCAAATTTCAATTATTTCTGCAATTTCAATTTTTAAATTAACAATTTAATTATCCAGTTAAATCAAGACATTCGAATTATAACTTATTTAACTTATAAAATTTATTTGCGAATATTTAAAATCAATTAAATATACGAATTTCAAATGAATAAAATTCCGAGTCGTTACATTCTCCCCTACTTAAAAGAATTTCGTTCTTGAAATTACCAAGTAAAAAAAGTCACAAAATCCATTAACTTTTCAAAACAATTCGTTCAAACTTGATTACCAACATTATTCAAACCTTTTAACTTTTCCAAAATCCATTAGTTAAACTCCTTATAAAACTTTTCTAAGTTTTCAAATCCATACTTAGTTATCTTTTCAAAACCATCTAATATTGGTTCAATTTATAACTCAAAATCAGAATTTTTTCCTAATTTTTCAAACGCCTTAAATTTTCAATTTTTTTTGCTATAGCCTCCTTCGTACGGTTTGATCGTAATAGGATCACAAAAAAAATATAGATCTATCAATTGCTGAACCAACTGCATTGAAGATGATGGGACAAGAAGCACATAGTATCGAGACTCAGACGGCAAAGCCATGGATTCCTCCGTGAATAGTTGGAAGATGAAGCAGTTTCTTCTATTATTTTATTTTCGAGCCAATCATTCATTTTAAAAGGCTATAACCATTTTTAGATGAAAGATCACTTGATTACAAACAACCTTTGTTTACAAATCACAAGCTAATTTGGACTCAACATGGAGTTATTGATTTTAATATGGAAATGATGTCTGTTAATATCACACAGTAACTATTTAACTACACAGGCATCAAACATTTTTAATTCAAACATGCATAAGTTTAAATCCAAAAATCCAAACAAACCACCATGATTTCATATACAAGAACAAGATGAAATTTAAGATTTAAAACTGTTTTTAAATTTGCATTTACTCACCTGATTAAGCAGAAGACAGAACTGCATTTCCAGGTTCTTTAATTTTATTTGTATGTTCTTGAATTGTTTGATTCCAGTTCTGCATGTTTAATTTCCAGATTTGCATGTTAATAGATTTTATGAATTGCTTGTTTGATTCCAGATTATCCTCTTTTTGTTTTCAAATTGCAATTCCAGGTTCATTCATTTTTCAAGTATTAGTTCTTTCATTTTTATCTTTATTTTGCATTCAATTTGTTGAAATGAGATAATGTTCAGCCGAAAGTAAAACTTATTTTGTATTTTTCAATTCAATTTTAAATTTAGTTATTATGATAACATTGCCATTTGTCCATTCTATGTTCCCATTATCTTACACCTATGCACATGATTCACAAGTGTCTTTAATGTTTACTAAATGTTTTACAAATGTTATTATGATTAATTCATATTTACAAAAGTTATTTTCTAATGTTTTATAAATGTTTAAAATGTTATCTTCTTTTTAATAATCTATTTAATCTATATACATGTATTTATGTAATATTCATATAATTATAAAATGTGTATACTTATCTTTTAATAAATATTCATATGAATTCAAGTAACTTCTATTTTGATTCAATTTAATGTTTACATGTTTAAAATATCTATTCTAATTTAACTCTTAAAACTTTAAAACAAATTTATCTTGTGTTAAAATTTAAAATGAAAGATATTAAAAACAATTGAACTTTTAATTCAAATCTTATTTAGAACTTAAGTACAAAATATATATGTATCTATATTAAATAAGAAATTAACTTTGTTATTTTAAATCTCAAATATTATTTTAAAAGCATTAAATCAAATTAACCATTCAAATTACAAAACTATATATTTATTAAAGTTTGAAAATACTTATTAAGTTAAAATTAATAAAATTCCTATTTCAAATATATATATACAAATATATATACAAATTTCAAATAGAAAACATTTTAACATTATATTTGATAATTACTGTATTAAATTTTGAAACACAAACCAAATAATAATACATATATTCATATATATTACAATTTGAATACGTATTAGCTTTTAAAACTTCCTATTTACAAGATATATCAATACATATATATTATAAATAGAAAATATTTTTGATTAGCTTCTGGAAAAAAAATCTTTACCAAATTTTAAATTGCTAAAATAAATATTTCCAAATTAAAATATCATAAATTTTCAAAAGAATTAAACTTGTCAAATTTTATATTGTTAAGAAAATTGTTGATAGATATTAACAAATTATTATTAGCCTTTGAAATAATTTTAACCTGACAATTTATAATTGTAAAATGATCAAATCAATTTAATCATCATCAAAGATTATTAAATTGATATTGCTTAAAATTCTGGGTCGTCACATTCCTTCCCCCTTAAAAGAATTTCGTCCTCGAAATTTAAAAGCAAAGATAATTTAATAACCCAGCAAAAGAATTTAAATTTTCAAACAGCAAACCACACAATCAGTCATACATAATCAATTATAGTAACCAAAGCAACCAATTCAAACAAACAATTTTATCTATCCAGACAAAATTCTGAATAGAACCTCCTATTATGATCTAGAGTTTCTCAGGTACTTATTTTGGAATACTCGCTCTTCAGAATCTTAATTAACTATATTACTATAACCAAGAACTCCCTCATCTGATCTACACATCTGAACAAGATATTAGATTAAACTCAAAATCAGCTCAACTACCAGATCCTTATTAACTGCTGATTCTATCACTCGATGAATCATACACATATTCCTTAAAGATATGTGAAATACAGTGAATTCCAGTTATCCGAACTGGCAATTCAATTCTGTAGATCAAAATCTAATCTTCAGAGAACACTGAAAAACTTAAAATACTTCCGGAGCTAGCTCTCCAGTTTTACCCAGTCTTATATCTCTTTTAATCGGATAAAACTAAAACAATATCCAAATTCTAACCGCACATTCCAAATTTCCTCAATTCTTAACTGCATAACTCTTCTGATGCTCCTGAGTCATCTTCATCTTCCTGATCAGCCTAACTCTTGCTGATTGCTTTATGAAACAAAATGGACCAAAATCAAACCCATCACTTGATCCTACTCAACAAAATGGCTATCCCAAAAATTTGCTGAAATCCAATACACACTCTATTCCACAAACATCAGTGGACTTCAAACCTTCATCTCTTATCTGGAATAGCCAAACAGTTGCACCTGACAACC
This sequence comes from Allium cepa, assembly GCA_030765085.1. Lineage (NCBI taxonomy): Eukaryota > Viridiplantae > Streptophyta > Magnoliopsida > Asparagales > Amaryllidaceae > Allium > Allium cepa. Next base: position 453,121,599 of record CM060931.1, read on the forward strand.
TTACATACCAAATCCAGAAAATTTCTTCATACTTGAATTTCCTGTAGAAATCCTCTAATCCAAGAAAACTGCAACTCCCGGTTGCTCCCATTCTAGAATAACCGCTATCTTGCTTCCGCTGCACAACTCTGATCTAGAGTATATAAGAATGCTATCGAAGAACACAAGCACAATCTTCCTCCATACACAGTTCATCTAATTCATAAAATCTTAGGGACCATTCTACTTGGTCAAAACATCTCAGCAGAATCTCAACTAAAAATAAGATGATCAATCCCTCTCCAAAGAATCCTGAGCTGCCTCACCAAACTCTTCTTGCTCTAAGAGTTATCCCACTATATGGTTGAATCATCAATATTGCTCTTAGAATCCAAGTCGATAAGAAAACTCAATCTCCGATTCAGGTCAACTTCTGAATTCCTCAAAAACATCTGAAAAATCTCTAACTACTCTAATGGCTTTTACCTCTATATGAGATGCCTCAATCTCAAACCAAAGAATACTCAAAGATTTCCAAACTAATCGCAAGTCACTTTTGCGATTTCACTCAGTTCAGATTCCAAAGAACTATCTGCTTCACCAACTAGTACAGCTTTCCTAATCAAGATCAATCTTCTAGAATGGCTTATCTACTAGAAAACTGATAGATCACTTCCAACAGATATCCTACTCTGCTGAGCTTCCCGAAGAAATGAATAAGCCTTCACTATATGCTTGGTCTGCTGATAGTAGAATCCCAAAGATTACAGAATCATCGAAGAAACAGATCCATGCTACTGCTTCCAAACTTCACTTCAATGATACAGCTAAGCCAAAAGATCATCCTTAACCACAAGCTCTCTGAAACTCAAAACTATCACCCAATTCCACCAAAAAATCCTTGAGATGAGTTGGCATCTTCTCAAGAAACTCGGCTCCAAACTAACAACCAACCACTTATCTTCTTAGGAAAACAAATGAGACCATGTCCGAAATGAAGTAACTCATCGACCTTAGTCTCATACTTCAATATAGATAAGACACCCATCCTCACTTAAGATCTAGAAAATTCCCAAACATCCGAATCTTCACTGCAGTAGGCATCACTGTTCCTTCAACGCCATCTAAATCTTGCTCCAAAAGAACATTTTCAGAACCACCTATGGATACTGCATCCCATCACACAGCTATTCCTTCCTGAAGTTACCGAGATACCATCACCTGCTTCTGCTTAGCTGACAAACTCAACTCTTGGAAATCTCGCTTACTCGAGAGCAAATCAACCTCACACTTCAAGAATATACTCCAATTCTTGAAAATACTTCCTCTAGGATCAATAAAATCCTTTCACCAATCTACAAAGCTTATTCGAGACGGTATTAGGTCTACAATCTCGACAGACACACCTCCAACCACAACATATAAAACTCTTCCATTAATGGTAGTCGTGTTCCACACACTCCTACCTCATCTACCTCTATAACCTATGTTGGAAAATACGAACAGATAACCCAACAGATTAGGTGTATATATATATATATATATATATATATATATATATATATATATATATATATAAATTACAAGTACGCTCTCTCAAGGAAGACACCACTGCAGAGCCTAGGTATTCACTCAACCGAATGCTCTGATACCAACTGTAGCGACCCGACTTTCTATCACTAGAAAATCGCATCACTAATTAAGAAAGAAAGGGATAGAAGAAGAAAAGAAAGAGAAGAAAGAAAAACAACACATCAGAATCTCACAGCGGAACGAAATTAAAATATAATTAGAACATATACATAGTATCATATACATCAGAGTACACAACTATACATCTCAATTTAGACAGTTATAACATCTCTGTCTAATACAATACACGACATCATACAGAATAACAACACAGCGGAAACTCTAACTATAAATCTACACGCTGAAGCCTCCTGCTCCAAAGCTCCTCCAGAATTCGTCAAGGATAACCTGAATCACTTGACTACTTATACAGAATATGAGTACCCAAGAGTTTAATAAAACAGAAAATAAACATTCGGGTCAGACAGGGGTCTGGTGTGAGTAAACGGTTTAAGATTGCTTAACTTTAGAAAATCCTTTGAAAAGAAAGGTATCACGTAAGACTTCCCACACATAAACATGGAAAAGTTTTTACCTTACGCTAACCAAAACATTTGATAGAAAATCCAGTGATATTATAATAGTGTCTAGGGTTTTCAAATAAATATGAAATAACCGAAATTTTTACATTTATTAAATTCCATATACTAGCCACAAAAGTGGGTAATACAAACAAAACTGTAGGGTCTCATAGGGTAAATGGGTTTCCATCAATGGCAGGGCTACTGGGGTACCGCCTGTCACAGTACGTTGCCTAAATCACCGTACCGAGGAGTACGCCCGCTCCCCTGCAACACAAGGCCGGGACCATTCCTTACTGAACAGTCCCGAACAAGACCACCCCGCAGTTGGCTGCAGACCAACTGCCCACAAAGCCGAAATAAAAAGGGACATCTAGACAGGGATGTATCTCGCTCTCCAGTGGGAGCTACCCACGAAGCCTTGCTGCACCTCCCCTGTTTTAGCCATTCCCGGTTGATGAGGCTTGAGGCTGCGATTACCTTTATAGAACATATCTATCTTAGAATGCTCATCGTCCACCTGACGATGTTCTGAAAGCATTCGATCCATACAAGTTCGTTTCGGGTTCGAACGAAACCGAAGGCACTATCTCGTTGCACTCATTTTGGAATCACCCTCAGAGTCAACGACCATAGCCCTTGCACTCTGAAGCACCATCTCGAGCCTATAAGTATTATTCCGTCAAACTCATTACGGAATCACCCACAGAGTTATACTGACGTATAGTTCTCACACCTCGAGTCTTCACTTGCTCCACCTGGATTCACGACCTAACGTTTATTTTGGATCGGTGTGGTTTTCGGATATCCAAATATGAAAACCTGATCCCGGTCTCACCGAATCCAAACGCCATTTTAATGTCCAAGTTGTACTTAAAGGATTTAAACAATAGATATTCAGAAATTAAACATAAATGGATGATTCACATTACACAGATAGATAATTCACTATTATCACATTCATCCATATATATCATAAAGCAGCATATATATCACATCTCAGATATATCACATTCACATCATCACATATCAACTAATGACATATAATATCATCCAATATCATTAATTCATCCAATGATACTTATCAATCAATCATTCATCATCCATAAGGTTGATCCAACTTTAATTAATTTAATTCATCCTTAATTAAATTAATTCTTATTTAATCACTTGGATTATCATCAATCCATCTTACTATTCATTAATTAATTATAACTTAATTAATAAACTTCACTTACTCCTCCACTTTAAATTAATCTCCCTTGATTAATTATCTCTTAATTACTTTAAGTAATTATTTATTAATTACAATATTAATTAATCATCTTGATTAATTACTTCTTAATCATTTCAAGTAATTATCTCTTAATTACCCTTTTAAAATTTATTCACACTTGATTAATTATTCCTTAATTAATCTGATAATTATTCCTTAATTATCCTTTACTCACACCTGATTAATCACTTTTAATTAATCACGCTTGACTAATTACTTTTAATTAAACACTCTTGATTAATTACTTTTAATTAAACACTCTTGATTAATTACTTTTAATTAATCACATTTAATTAATTACTTTTAATTAATCACCTTTGATCAATTACTTTTAATTACATTTAGTAATTGAAACTTAATTATAAATTAATTATCCTTAAATTATTAATTAACAATTAGTTAATTAATTCCATTAATTAATGATTACTTCATTAATTAAATTTCTTTTTAATTAATTACTTTAACCAGTAATTAATCACTTAATTAAATTCTCTTAATCCTTTATTAATTAACCATTCATTAAATAATTAAAACCTTTAATTAATTGTATTAATTAATTCTTAAATTAATAACTCCAGTGATTAATTCTTAATCACATCCACTAAATTACTTTTATAAAGTAGTTATTTCTTACCTAATTACCTCATGTAATTAATCATTTAATTACTTTACCCAGTAATTATACTTAATTAACTTCAAGTGATTATTTTTAATTAATCACAAATTAATTACTTAATTAATTACTTAACTTAATCATTTAAATTTAATTAAATGATTCTTAACTTTTATATTATAAAAAGATTCTTAATTAAGAAAACCATTACCTTAATTAAATCATTTATATTAACCAATAACTTTTCAATTATTAATAATTCAATTGTCTTAATTATCTTCACAATTTTATTTATCATCAATTAATTCAAAATTCAAAATACTTAAGATCATCTTTATTATAATTGATTACCACATTCTAAAGCATTAAACTTTATTTAAAAATAAAATATATTGGAAATCAATTATAATTAAAATAATTTAAACATTCAAATTAAAACTTTTAAATCTTTTCCAAAGTTATTAAATAAAATTCAATACAAATTTTATTCAAAAATTCACTTATTTCCCTTTAAAACTTCCATATTTATTTATATATAAAACTTGTTTAAAACATAACTTTGAAACAAATTTAGCTTGTTGGTTAAAACTTGTTTAACTTTTGTTTAAAACTTTAATTATTTACAAAAATCAAATTTCTTTGTTTCAAGCCTTTAAAAACATTGCTGTCAAATACCCAAAACCTGCTCGACCTAAAACCCGAGCCAAACTCAACTAATACCCGAGTCGATTTCGAGAAAATCAACCAAAACCCTGAGTTACCCCAAACCTATCCCCTGCTTCGAGAAATAACCCTGCAAACCCGAAGAGAACTTCGAGCTCCCTTTTTCTTCCCAGAGCCCATTACCTTCTGATGCACGCAGCCGTGCACATCAATGTGCACGACCACGTCGGTCGACGTTGAACTCCTCCCTGGCCTCCACCAAGTCCCACTCGACCCCTACAACTTCGATCGAAACCCAGAAACTTCATACGATCGAGAATCGAAAATTTCGATCATCAGACCCAACTGCTTGAACCTCACACCATCGAAATTCGTTCACCACCAAAGATCCTTGAATCGATAAGCCACGCGATCCTTCCTGAAGCTCCGCCTCACTTCCCAGTACCTCCGGCACCAAGTGCGATCATCCCCTGAAGCCTCTCGACGCCACAAAACCCATCAGAACAACGTCGGCATAAACTAGGTATAAAACTCTATTCGAACGAATATCGGCCACCACAATCAATAATAAAATTCCTAAGCAATTTTCCTATGATCAACGACACCTCTTCCACCTTCGTGTTCAACCACGACACTCCGTTCGTCGTCGATCGCCATAAATTGGCCAAAATGCCAAAACAGTTAAACCACAAATTCACCACTAAATACTAATCTAAAATTTGTGATTTAACCCTTAAAAATCATGATTTTCTATCATTATTCCATTCATGCAATCAAAACTACAAATTGAATTCATAAAACGACCCAGTTTGATTTATACTGTAAATTTGAAAATTTCGAGCCAATCATTCATTTTAAAAGGCTATAACCATTTTTAGATGAAAGATCACTTGATTACAAACAACCTTTGTTTACAAATCACAAGCTAATTTGGACTCAACATGGAGTTATTGATTTTAATATGGAAATGCTGTCTGTTAATATCACACAGTAACTATTTAACTAGACAGGCATCAAACATTTTTAATTCAAACATGCATAAGTTTAAATCCAAAAATCCAAACAAGCCACCATGATTTCACATACAAGAAAAAGATGAAATTTAAGATTTAAAACTGTTTTTAAATTTGCATTTACTCACCTGATTAAGCAGAAGACAGAACTGCATTTCCAGGTTCTTTAATTTTATTTGTATGTTCTTGAATTGTTTGATTCCAGTTCTGCATGTTGAATTTCCAGATTTGCATGTTAATAGATTTTATGAATTGCTTGTTTGATTCCAGATTATCCTCTTTTTGTTTTCAAATTGCAATTCCAGGTTCATTCATTTTTCAAGTATTAGTTCTTTCATTTTTATCTTTATTTTGCATTCAATTTGTTGAAATGAGATAATGTTCAGCCGAAAGTAAAACTTATTTTGTATTTTTCAATTCAATTTTAAATTTAGTTATTAAGAGAAAATTGCCATTTGTCTATTCTATGTTCCCATTATCTTACACCTATGCACATGATTCACAAGTGTCTTTAATGTTTACTAAATGTTTTACAAATGTTATTATGATTAATTCATATTTACAAAAGTTATTTTTCTAATGTTTTATAAATGTTTAAAATGTTATCTTCTTTTTAATAATCTATTTAACCTATATACATGTATTTATGTAATATTCATATAATTATAAAATGTGTATACTTATCTTTTAATAAATATTCATATGAATTCAAGTAACTTCTATTTTGATTCAATTTAATGTTTATAAGTTTAAAATATCTATTTTAATTTAACTCTTAAAATTTTAAAACAAATTTATCTTGTGTTAAAATTTAAAATGAAAGATATTAAAAACAATTGAACTTTTAATTTAAATCTTATTTAGAACTTAAGTACAAAATATATATGTATCTATATTAAATAAGAAATTAACTTTGTTATTTTAAATTACGAACATTATTTTAAAAGCATTAAATCAAATTAACCTTTCAAATTACAAAACTATATATTTATTAAAGTTTGAAAATACTTATTAAGTTCAAATTAATAAAATTCTTATTTCATATATATATATATATATATATATATACAAATATATATACACATTTCAAATAGAAAACATTTTAACATTATATTTGATAATTACTGTATTAAATTTTGAAACACAAACCAAATCATAATATATATATTCATATATATTACAATTTGAATATATATTAGCTTTTAAAACTTCCTATTTACAAGATATATCAATACATATATATTATAAATAGAAAATATTTTTGATTAGCTTCTGAAAAAAAAAATCTTTACCAAATTTTAAATTGCTAAAATAAATATTTCCAAATTAAAATATCATAAATTTTCAAAGGAATTAAACTTGTCAAATTTTATATTGTTAAGAAAATTGTTGATAGATATTAACAAATTATTATTAGCCTTTGAAATAATTTTAACTTGACAATTTATAATTGTAAAATGATCTAATCAATTTAAACATTATCAAAGATTATTAAATTGATACTGCTCAAAATTTCGGGGCGTCCCATCATTTTCAGTTTTCCATAAATAACTTTAAATTCAACTTAACATTATTCATTATGAAGGTTAGTTCTGTTTCTTTTAGATTTTTCAATTTTACTTTACTATAAGGACGTTTAAAATGCTAACTACTCAACAATATTTCTTCACATATTGCAAACTCACTTCATAAGCCTGAAAATATAGCCTTCAAACATACTGTCCGTTTTCGTTTTACTAACGTCCCTAATAGACATTTTAGAATGTACGAACCATATTGCAGTGCAGTAAATGATGTTATAAGCTATGTTCCATTTTTTCGATTTTGTTACGTTTCAAATACTTTATGATAACATTTACGTTGTTAACGTTTGAATTATGCTCAGTGCTTTGGTATTTCTGACCTTTAAATTCGATAACCCAGATTATTTTTATTTTATTTCTCTGCATGTAACATTGCATATGTTAACATTGCAGGATTCACTGAACTGATTACTAAAAATAAAATGTCATAACTAAAACTCTTTGGACTTCCATCAGAAAGGGTGGTACGGGAGAAACTATTCCAACCGTTTTCCAGTTGTTCACATATCGACATTCAGATAAGTTATTTGGTTTTTACTTAAATCATAGTAAAAATTGTATTTAGTAAATACGGAGGTTTAGCAGCAGCAGCATGTGCACATAACTTTGCCATTTTTTAACAGTAATATGTGTTTAGGTGTTTGCAGTTTATGCATTGCATCTCAACAGCAGTTCTTCCTCCATCTACATTACAATGTCTATAAAGATGATAACTCGACCAATCTTTCTTTAATGATATTCAGAAAAAAATGTTTTCACTTGTACGCTTAGCAAGCTGAACGATAAAATTATTACCTACAGTATTTGCTCCTTTTATTCTCTTACTATATTTGTGTAGACTTGCATGCACTTACAGTACATAGGTGGTCAATCAAAATAAGCGAGTTATTCACAGTTTTTCACTTCAGCTTGATTTTGTCTAAGCTGAGAATGTATATCTTCAATTCAACCTTTTAAGATTAAGCCTAAACAATGGCTAATAAAATAATATAACTTGCCCAAACTAATCTGAGCACTTAAGACTATAAGCACATAGTTGTGTCCAACTTGAATTAAACATGACAAGAGAGATCGCAAGTGGAACAAGATCTCTTCTGTACATTTCTTTTTCTGTACTGGACTTTCTGTGCTAAATACAGTGTTCTGATTTTAGATGCTTTAACATTTCCATCTACGGGTAACGTACTATATACTTTATCCCTCTGATCTATTATTTAAATTAGGCATAATTCATGCTGACTGTAACAAACTTAGTTACATTACTCTGTCTACGTTTGTATTCAAGTTTTAAATGCTTGCCATAGCTGGATGTCCTCCCTTTTCAACAAAATGTTACTGTACAAGGTGTTCTCATCTTATGCACTGTCTTATTCTAGGGTGGAGAAATACAAGCAGCGGTAGGACCACATTTCCTTCCACTGTTCCTTAGCAAGCTAACAGAAGGGTTGATCTACGACATAGGTGAATTCAACGTTACTAATGCTGGTGATAGATATCTTCCAGTCCACAATTAAATTAAGATTGACTTCACTGCTTTGACAACGGTCGCTGAAGTGAAAACTCTGACGAAAAGATACCTACACATAAGATCTCTTTTGCTGACTACCAAGCGATAGTTAACCGAACTGACACAGTTAAATACTTGACATGTTAGCATGCTCCAACCCTTTCACTTTCACCTTTATCTTGTTACTTTACTCGTCGCTTATTTATAATTCAAACACACTTCCCTCTCTCAACTCAGATGGCATTGGGGTGTTGCATCACATTGGTACAGTCGTGAGTCAATCCACCGGGAATGGTTCAGTTGCTCCTAAATGTGAACAAATTCTCTGTCTTCACTTATACCTTTTCCTTATCCATTTTCGCTTTTTCCCTCACCCCTTTGAGTGCCATCCTGCCCCTTACTTTACCTAACATTAATACGCCCTTTGCAGTGGTACTTGCATTTCCGCTACACTACGAAGCACAAAACATCCTTGATAGATGACACATCTGTGATGACAAAACCAAAACTATTATCCTTACCTCTATGACCGTGAAGAATTAACAGGGTCTGTTTTCTGTAGTTACATATCGTACTAACTTCGTATTATACATCTCTTAGCACTTACCATTTAATCTACGATTACTTGTGGGTAAGCCAAGCTTGAGCTCAACTACTGCAACATTCGAATACACACACTTGGATAGTGTCGAGGGTCAGATCTGCTGAAAAGGTCAGCCTCTTTTCCTCCTCTCACAAACACATTTAATTGCCGGTGTTAACAATATTTAACCATTCAGATTTAAGAACCTATATTTTCAAATCCTTTTTTATTATTTTATAACTTCAACTTTCCATTAGGTTTATTATTGATTTAACATCATCAACTACCATTTTGATTTTCACAACTTGATTTAATATGTCAATAAATACTTTCTAATTTGGCATATTCCCTTTTTGGAAGATAGTTTCAAATTTTTGGTTTTATGTTTACGACTCTTTGATTAACCCGATTTTTGGTTTATGTTTACGACTCGTTGATTAACCCGGTTTTTTTAAACCACACTAATACTTATGAACCATACATTTCATTGACTTAGTGCTACTTAATTTTTACGGTTGCATCTTTTAAAAGAATATTGCTGTTCATGCCAATCCACCTAAATTTTCTTTCCTTGCCTATAACTGTTTGTATTTCACCATTTTTAATGATAGGAACAGTTTGGTAATTTTTCCCACCATTGATGGTTAAACTGCATTAAAACTTCACAAGCACATATTTATTCCCCAGCTTTTTCTATAGACATAATAACCAGGTAGAAGTTGCAAATTGGAAAATCTGTACTTTCCAAACTTCAACTTTGATTCTATATTCAGTCTTTATAAGTTCATATTTAATCTACTTTTTGCTTAAAAATAAAGACTCTATAGAAATTTCAATTTGGGAAAGATATAATTTCTAAAGTCTATCTTTTAAACGGTAATTATTTTACTCATTTTCCGAAATTAAAAAGCCTTTTAATTGAAAAATATCGTATTTATCCCAAGTCGAATTCAAAATTTCCACTGATTTATTAACATGTGACTTTTAGCACTAAAATTTTCAAATTCTTTGTTTACCTTTCTCTAAGATTCTGTCTACTTTATACTTCTCAGATATTATGTGTAAAATATAACTGCTTTCATCAATTTTTCTAGTTACACTTCCTGATGTCGGACAGTTAGTCAACTTTTCGCACATAAATTAATAATATCAAAGAGAACTGCATCCTTCGTACTAATATTACCCCTGCTAATATAAATTGGTAAGTCCATATTGAGAAAGACCTATTTTTTGATGCTTCCCTATTTGTTTACTACATGGTGCTACCATGTTTCCTTCACATATCTAAACCATCTAATAAATCTTTCTACCCTATCAATATAGATAATAACTAGATTTAATTTGTGGTCCACCTTCAAATTTGATCCTTGAATTTGACTATTTTACAAGTTTATAGATGGAGCTTTATGGCGATTACATTTTTCCGTCTAACCATTGCAGATATTTTTTCTTACATGTCTAGATATAACTGTCTATTTTTTTGTATACATTCACTGCACTATCGGTTATGATATGATTTACCTCTCCATGCCTATGTATCCTGGAATGATGCCTTAGCAGTGTAAATGTCCTTTAACATAGATTTGTAATTAGTTTTACCAAACTCATTTTCTGCAATTTATGATATATCACAAAGTACTTTAGATCCCTCAAGTATATGACATTGTTTATTTTAGATTACATCGCATAGAAATAGCTTTACATTTAAATGTTTTACTGATAAATTTTGCAAGGCTAATTGCTAGCGTTCACCTTTTTTGCAGCTACCGGAAAGAAAACCGCATGCAATCTCCGTTGTGGACATTCAAAACAAAAAAACATGCTGATGTGATCACCGAAAAATGCGTCTCCGAAATAATAAGCTCAGATCTCCCATCTGCGTATGAGGTAACAACTGCACTTATCCCCTTTATAATTGTCTGTGCAATTATGATCCATCCTTTCTACACACAACGGCTGTTAATTCCACTGCACGAAAATTTCAAGTTCTTTAGCTCCCATTCATTGACTACATATATTCCTATCGTCCTCCTCGGTTACAATTATACTCGACTAGGATTTTTTCTAAAAAATTTATAGTGCATAGGTTTCTCTTCTCTTCAAACACTACATGTCCATTATTTTTTGAACTATCCACTAATAGATTTTTGAGCATTCAACAGCCCAGCAGACAAAAATTTAATCTTCCATCTAAACATCCTACTTTATATTTCTTCTAAAAGAATAGAATAACAACTGATTGCTAAAGTATATTTCAACTACTTTTGGGTTCAATCTGCTACAGTTGTTTTTTCCCCCACTGAGAATTTGCTAACATCGCACTAAATTGGTTGATTGACAGCTTTACATACATTACGACTGCTTTCTACATAATTTTTCACCTAGTCCGACTTGAATCATTTTCTTCTCGTCTCTATGTAATATATATTTCAATTGATCTTCCTTCACCTCATTACATACAATAATGATACCACATCAAACTTCCTTCCTCCAAAATTATCATGTTTCGTTCACTCCCTGCTTAAACAGGATTTTTAAATTTTTTTCACAACCCTTTGTACAATCACTACACTTGCACTATTTTTTTCCAATTACTTTTGTTACCATCTATTTCATAAATATATGAATGGTATTTTACTAGGGTTGTTTTAACGTGCATTGCATCATTAGACTATTAATTGATTCCCATATTTCCATTTCATACTCTATTCTCCTTCTTCCGCGACTGCAATATTTCCATTCTTTAATGTCATTAATTCAGATTAATATCAACATCAAACTCTATATATATAATAGGAAAAACTCTTTGCTTTTGAAGCGAAGATAACATGCATCACTCTCAACAACGGATGTGAATACTTGTCCTGCAACATTTGCAAATTCCGTATAAGCAACTCGGTTTAGAACAACTACTGCAACAAATGTGAGAGGGGTATAGAATTCCCATCGCACAGGTACTTACTTCACACTTTTGAAAAACTGTACATCTCCCTGCAACTGTGATCTTCCTTTTTGTTTTCACATGTACTAGGTTCTGTTTGGAAATAACTGTTGATGATGGCACTGCCTCTGTTCCTATTGTCTTGTTTGATAAGGTGGCGGAGTTTCTTATAAAAACGAAAGGCTGACTCTTTGTACCAGATTCAAACCACAAAGGTACTTCCCAAGCTTCCTACGGTTCATGAAAATTTTCATTTCAAATCATAATAGCTATAATATTCTCCTGCCTCTTTTCATCCATTGAGCAACATATTTGACACTAACAAATCCACTATTTTACTTGAATGTTGGCGGTGCTAAGAAAGTAACTACCATCCTCGAGAAAGTTATTGGTAGAACTGAGAATTTTCAAGCTAAAATCGACGCATATCTTAACACGACTGAAAGGAAAAAAATTAACTGCAACAAGAATTTATCATCCTGCTGCCGACATCCGTACTAGACCAGCTGAACCATCCAACACTGATGTGCCTTTCTCAACACCGACATACTTATGACCTCCTGTCTACTTCTTAACCCCTTATGCATTGCATTTATATTTGCATATTTCTCCATCTTTCTCGACAACATAAATATCCAAACTTACTTTACTACTACTAACATGCTGTCAAACTATAGGTTTCCAGTTCATCCGACGTGAAGGTCACTCATATTAAAGGAAATTCCAGAAAGAAAAATCATACGACTGCCGCCTAACTTTTTTATTCCGCCTACAAGTATCCAAAGTTATGTGAAAAGTTGTAATGCATGTCCATTTTCTGCTGTCTGCTGTTTGTCTTTTGTATCGTGTCCTTTCTTTAGTTTGAAATAAAGCATTGCAACTTTGTATCCCCAAAAGCTGTGCATATAAATTACAAACTGCTGTACACTATGGCAACATTTTCCTCCCTTTCATGGAAATACACTTGTTGTTTCAAACATATTGCTATGCCCCTTATATATCTCCTTAGTTACATAAACTCATAAACAATCGAAATATAATCTTTAACATGTTCATCCTTTGGCACAGATCAAAAAATAATACAGTAATTTGTTCAATCATTACATTACCGAATGGAAACTCTATTACAGTTAATGCACTGCTGCAGATTATAATTATAACTGCTATGAAACTAACACTTCATATGCATTTCAATTTCATATATATCCGCCATTATTATCTTTAATAAGCCATAAGATGTTAGTAGAACATCATACATATATGGTTCTTACATTTGAGTTCTTTGATTTGTACTACATAAATTATATCTACCTACACTACTTCAACCACATATAGTTGGCAACATGTACGTAACTTAAGTTTCCATGTTGCACAGCAGTTTCAACCGACAGTTACTCCCTGACCTACACATTATGTTTTCATTTTCCTTAAACTCGATTCACTCAACACTGTCTCACCATTTCTAATGTCAATTTGGACCTAGGCAACACATAGAACATACCTTCCTAGCCTAGAATTAAGGTATTGATCACATGCCTGCCCTTACAATAGCATTATACTGCTTTTCACCATTCACACATACATTTCTTTATATATCTAGCTCTGCTATTTTATTTTAATCTTCGAATCAGCTTGACATCCATGGAAAGGTAACTCCAAACTCCACCTTTGTAATTACCATTCCTCTCACCCTCACTGTCTCATTAACTTTCTCCATCCTTATACAACCATGTTGAAACCAGGTTGACGAACACATACCGCAGCTGCAATCCATTTTGTGCTCAAAGGGAATTGAACTGAACATATCCCCACTGATGGTTATGTCCTCCAGCCACCATATAACAACATCACTGCAACATAGATTGTACTGTTTCATTCTCCAACTTCTAACAACTACTGACCTTCAGGCACTCCGAGAACTAAGTGTTGCACTTGAGCGATGTAGGATTGCAAAAAGGCGTCTTCACCAACTAAAGCAACAAACTTGCTCAAATAAGGTACGCTGCAACAAACACCCCAGTTGTACATTCGCTACCAATGCATCCAACGCAGTTGATTTGACGTTTCTTCATTATGTCATAGGTTCTTAGATACATGTGCTCCCAAACAGAATTGGAACATAAAATTAACGGTCTTGAAAACTATATTCTTTTGTACAATAATGCATCAGACAACTGTGCAAACAAGGTAATGCTTCTAACAAAGTAACACCTACCCAGCACAACAATCTAACCACATATCATTTCTTCGTCTCTTCATAAGTTATAGTCCGAATAAACAACTCAATCGGTGGTATGGACATCACCAGCACAGACTTGCTGAATGTCCTCCATGCTCACCACTTCAACAACGAACCATTCTCCAGCAGGCAAAATACACATGCAACCAATTCCCCCTATAGGTAAATTTTCAACTACAATTATATTCAACATGTATAAATTTCTCCCCCTTTTAAAGTCAAAATTGTGACGACCCACAAATCCATACCCTTTGAATCGACAACAAACCACACATGTCCAACCCAAAAAGCACAGACTGACGGAAAGTCAGAAGAAAGAAAAGAAGAGAGAAGAAAGAGAGAAGATAGAGAGAAGATAGAACCAAACAGAACAATACAGAATCTTACATCGCAGCGGAAAACATATAATATCATATCAATGATCTTTACAAAACAGAAACAATATATACATACATCAATCAAAGTTCAATAGTTAATCACTAATCATCAGCCAGGACAGTTATAATAATCTGTCCTCACAATTGCTGACAATATAAACAACAACAACAAGAATGTAGCAGATATAAACAGATACATGTTTACGAAAATGAAGGTCTCTAGCTCGCCTACTGAAGCTCCAAAAGCACCGAATCTGAATCTGTAAATATACTCGGTCTGACCCGAGCATTGAAATGGAAGAACATTCGGATCAGTTTGGTAAACCTGCGTGAGAAACAAACTCAACTGAATTTATTAAATTTAGCAAACTTTTTCTTTCAAAACAAAAGTATCTCGTAAGACATGCCTACACATAAACACGGACATGTATCTTACAATAACTAAAACATTTCATATCCAATCGTCTTATATTATACTAGTGTCTAATATACAAATAATACTAATCATAGCCAAAATTGTTACATTGGTTAAATTTCAGCATATAGTCCAAAGTGAGTAATACAATCAAAATGGCAGGCATGTAGTGGAGTTTGAATCTCCATACAAATGACCAGGTGAAGGGACTATCTTTCGATAGGTACACCTCTAGATGGATGTCCTGTGGCACATAACATCTGCCCTCTATCAACACAAGACCGGCCTACCTCTGTAACTAGATAGTACTGAATATGTCATCCTTCGGTCATTACTGATCTTTTTCGAAGGCTCTCATAGCATACAAACCACAATAATCAGATACACGACGTCACAGGTGTAAAGCTATATCTAGAAGAGGATGATCATCCTACTTAGGAGTGACCCACTTAGCATTGCCGCATCTAACCCTGTTTTGGTCATTTCCGGTTGATAAGGCCTAAAGTAATGGTTACCTTTCACATATCACATCACTTAGAATGCCACACGGCCGTTTCTATAGACTACTAATTGTGTAACGACCCAATATTTTCAACCATTCGCATCCGCACATGTCGAACTTGAATTGCTCAAAATACTGCGTCGTAAATAAAATTTGAAAAATATTAGAGTATACAGTAAATAAATAATCACAGATCACGGACACAGAGTAAATAATAATACAGCGAAATTAAAAGAGATAGTAGTTCATGAAGCTACTATATAAAAATAAGATACATCAGAGTTAAATAAGATACAACAAGAGAGTAACAAGATACATTAGAGTTAAATAAGAATACATCACTGAAACACTGAATACTGAAAGTAAAATAGATGGCTAGATCTTCAAGCAAAGCTCCAACTCTGAAGGTGAGTCTTGAATGCTGAGTCACTCAGTCTGATTCGAGTGTAAAGCAAAAACAAAACATTCGAGTCAGGACATAAATACTTATGAACTGTAAATCAACTCAAGTGAACAGTAACAAAATGCATCAGTAACTTAAAGGATATTTAGGACCGCCCAATCTCTAAGGATCTGTTAAACTATTTACCATGTAGTAATATTGCGCTATTATAATAATGTCTATAGTAAAATAAACTTACTTTAAAATAACGTTGAGGGTTACTCATATAGCCCCCAACACGTAATAGTCCCAGTAGTCCATCCAGTAGCAGCATATCTCTAGATCGGAAGACTACCTTATATACTCCATGGGCTACAGGAGAAAAACAAACTCGTAGTAAGGCTCGCTATGGTAGGTGACATGGCACACAAGGAAATGTCAGGGTAGATATACCATTTACGCATACGGACTGGTGGTAACGTAGTAGCTACATATGTCCACCTCGGAACACACTCCCAATCAAAATCGGAGGATGGCCATCAAATCAACCACAAGTAAGAGTATAGTATCGAAGAAATATGTCTGATTGGAGGAATGACCTCACTTGGCCCGAGATCGCTCCTATTTTAGCCACCTTATGCCAACTCATGGGAGTTGGGTCCAAGTAATATAACTCAAGAACGTCACCACCATCCTACTTCATTTTAGAACACCGCGTACACAGTTGTTAAAGTGGTTTTCGAAGTTGGCAGTGAGTATGACAACTTTCGATTCCGATCTCTTTAATAACCAAACGTTATTATAACGCCGAGGTCATTTCAAAATAGTTTATACTTCAAAAATCAAATTATTCATTTCTAAACTATATTCCTTTCAAAATGTTTATACTTCGACACCAAAACCATTTTTATTTCAAACATATATTCATCCATAAAAAATCATAACACTTTCAAAGTTATAACTCTTTCGAAACCAAAATACTTGAAATCATTACACTTTGAAAATCATAACATTTCGAAATCATACATTTGAAATCATGAAACATTCCTTTAATTCTTTACGTTTCACAAATCAATTCAATTAAACAAGGTTCAAATTTCCAATTTAATTCAATTCAAACCATCAGTTTCAATTCAATCCAGTTTCCAACAAACCATTTCAAATCATATCAATTTCAAATATAGATATTATCCACAAAATAAACTATTAAATTTTTCAATATAATTCAAAGCTTTAATATTCCACATTTCAATACTAATTTGATAATTTCATATATATCTCTGATTTAACTTCATTATTACTTAGTTTTGAAATATTCATTTCATAATTCCAATATTATTTAAATAAACTCAAATTACCAGTAAACTAAATATCCTTTCCTACTAATATAAACTTTAAATATTCATTTATCAAAATCAAATATCATTTTAAATTCACATTCACATTCATATTCTTTATTAAAATAAAGATCAAATTATTTCCAAACCATTTCAATCATCAAAATATCATATCTTTTCAAAACCTTATTTTCAAATCATTATTTTAGTTTATATTCAAATATTCAAATTTAAATATCATTTTAAAATCAAATATATCATTCATTTATTTTTCCAAATATCATTGCAAAACACATTTCAAAATTCCATTCAAAAGTTCATTTATCTCATTACATTTCATTCCATTTAACACAGAACCAAGTAAACCTGATTTAAATTCAAATTAAATTTAAATTCCTTAAAATTAAAATTTAAATAGTAAATTAAATTCAAAAGTCCTTATATTTCACAAATAATCTATTTCCAAAAGTTAAATCATTTAACACTTTAAAATATAGCTCAAACAGTGTTAAAATCAATAGTATTTCAAAACATTGTCAAATTTAGCAATGACAACATTTATAAAGTGCTATCATAGCTTATAGTTTCCAAAATAGTTTAGTTTAGGAACAACGGCATTTATAAAATGCCGTAACAGATATTTAGTTATTTCAAACATAGTTAAGTTCAAAAACAACAGCATTTAAAAACGCTGTCATAAGATCATAATATTTTTGGGAAATGCTGTTAATAAAATTTCAGATTTTATTTTAACTTTTCAAAAACAATAAAACTTCAACTTTAGCAAATTTTAAACTTATAAATAATATTTTTAGGCTTATAAACTTTCACATTTAAATCAATTTAACATATGATTTATCACAATAAAATTTTATAATTGAATATCAAAATTTAAAAACTCAATTCATTTATTAAGTCAAAATTCACTGTTCATTTACTTATAAATAAAATAAAACTTAACATTTTACTTCAAATATCATTACAAAACTTTAAATTTAATTTCCATTATTTAATTACATTTTAAAAATATAATTTAAAGTCAAAAATCACATTTACTTCAAATTTACATACTTAAAGTCACAAATTCAAAACTTAATATTTAGCCTTCTCAAAACCAATAAATATATATTTTTAAATCAAAATTTCATACTTTAAAAATACATATCTATATAAAAATCAATTAAAAATATACCACGGGGTCTGTATATAATTTTCTAACCTAGGTCAAGTGTTACAGATATATATCATTTCAATCCGCAGTTTAAAAAGAAAAACCCGCATTCTATCATTTCAAACCCGCAATCCCAAGTAAATAAAAATAAATAAAAATTTCTCAGGCCTATCATTTCAGCTCATAACGATTTTTCCTTATTTTAAAGTCCATTCGGCTGTGTATCATTTCGACCCATAGTGATTCTATTCTAACAGGGAACTTGCAGTGTGATCATATGCGTAAACAATATAAACAGAT
The DNA here is from genome assembly GCA_030765085.1 of Allium cepa. Taxonomy (NCBI): domain Eukaryota; kingdom Viridiplantae; phylum Streptophyta; class Magnoliopsida; order Asparagales; family Amaryllidaceae; genus Allium; species Allium cepa. The sequence continues at coordinate 453,140,633 of CM060931.1, forward strand.
ACACTAACATGTAAATGTCGCAATATAATGTCATATATCAGATGTCAGGTGATAATTAACAGATTTAACATGGTAATAACATGGCATAACATATCAGATCATCATCATTAACTTGCATAACATTTTTAATTTACTAAACACTTGACATTAATTCACGATTTCATAAGTAGAGATGTCAGAGTGAGAAGGACTCACCTTTTCAAGCTGAAGACCACTACGACACACAAAACGATTCCAAAGGCACGACAAGCACGATACAACACGATATTGGATTCAAGTGAGTGAAAAGATCCAAGATGATTATCTTGTACACAACAAACAAGACAAGATATTGCAACATGAATTTTACATCAAAATATAACATTGAACAACTAGAAATATAACAACTTGCCCATGCTTTCACCACATCATATGCTCGGCCTAGGGGTTTATAATGCTCGACCATGGTTGTGTGTATGGGTCAGGTATGGATCCATATGGCTCGGCATAGTAGGAGATGAAGGAGTTTATAGGTATAGCATGAAACATATACAAGAGTCAAGGCAAAAAAGGAAATTGGTGCAACTACAAGGCTCGGCTATGGCAATAAGTGGCTTGGCCTTGCTTGGTGATGGTCAGGTGATGGTGCAGCAACAGCTTAAGGTCAATTAGAGGCTGGTGATGGTGGTTCTAAACGTGGCCGAGAGGATGTGTGAAGGGGTTGTGGCCTTAAGGGTTCGGCTAGGCTAGTTTTTTAAGTCATGATGCAATTTTTGAGGAGTTTGCAATTTTGGTAAGCCACGGCCTGACATGGTCAGTGGAGTTGGAGGAGGTGCTGCTAGGTATGGTGGTGGTGAAAGTGATGTGGTGGTGGAGGATCTTATGGCCGAGCATGATAGGAGAAAATAAGGCAAAAATTAAATCAAAACAAAGAAGAAAATATGAAAAATTCATGAACTCACCAAAGTGTTTTTTAGAAATTTGATGATGGCCGAAAGTTTTGAGAGGAAGAAAAGTGTTCTTGCGTGAAAAAAGAAAGTATACGGTTATGAGAAAAAGATATGGTCGGCAATTCAATGCAAGTGGCAATTGAAAATGAAAAGGCAAATGACATATGAAAGGTTATGGCATATGAAAGGTTTTGACTCTTATATTTCTATTTCCTTTTAAATCATAATAAACAAATAAAAAGTAAGTAAAAATAAAAATAAAAACTAAACAAAATAAAGCAGAAAAGAGAGAAATAATTATTTTAAGGAAAAATAGAAAAAAAATTAAGAAAATAGCTAATATATTGAAACTAGCATTTAAAAATATAAGCACCATACAATAAACATTTAAAAATTATAACAACACTTTTAAAAATGTTTTAAAAATAATATATATATATATATAACATATCATATTACACATATATTCAAATTTAGAACAAGATATGACAGCCAAAAATATAATTTATATAAATTAAAATAAATAATTTTGTTAACTAATCAATTTACATATAATATTGTAAAAAGCATAACTTTCACAATATAAATCAGTTTTCAACGAAACGAAAAGCAGTATTTTTGAAATTTAATTTATTTTCATAATAAAATATAAAATTAAAAAATTCAAATATTTAAATTTTAAATTTAAAAGTCAAAGTTTGACCATATTAACCAAAATTCACATTTTCTGGAAATATTCAATTTATTCATGTTTGGAATTCTAATTTACGTCAAAATCAAATTTATATTTAAAATAACAAAATTTATTCATTTTAATAAATAAAATAATGTTTTTAAATCAGGAATTCAATTTAACAAAATTAAAATATACAATTAAAATAATCACAGAATACAGGGTTGTTGCACTCTCTCCCACTCAAAAATTTTCGTCACCGAAATGGAATGAGGTACGGGAAAGCACAGAAAAAGATAGAATAAAATAGGATTAAGAGAAGATGATAAGAAGATTGAAATTATACTCGATAACTGTTGTTATAGGTAAGTTTAACAAGGTGGAGATGATCTTTCTAAGGTCCTCCAGAATCTAGAACACAAGCACGAAAAAGATCTTCTAGAATTTGATTCACCCTATCCGCTTGCCAATGGTCTATGGATGACAAGCAGTGCTCAGATTCAAAAATGAGTACCAAAGATTATCAAAGATTATAGAAAGATTCCTAAACAGACTGGTATAGGCAATAGCCTCCTCATTATGTAGCAAGATAAGGGAAATAATGGACAACCAAAAGATAGTTTGAAAAAAAAAACAAAATAAGATAATAAATTCGAAACTATGAATATTTCAACTTAAATTGAAAATTAATTTTACATAAGTTAAATAAATCTTAACTATCTCTAATTTCATTATCTTGTCATCCAATATATAAATAAACAATCTCTAAAATCATGGATTTGAAAAAATATCATTTATTATACTCATAATGTACTCAATAAAATTAATTATTCTTTATTCCTAATTATAATTAAATTTTTTCCTCTCAATATATTTTATTACTTATGTTAAATATATTTATACTTATTATACTGCTTTAATCTACTCTTAGTTCCTTTATCATCAATTTATCTTGTAAGTTATTGCAATACTTTTTTCTTTATTTATCTCTGTTAATCTTTTTTATCACTAAAATTTAAGTGTATAATATTTATTATAACCACTCAAATTTTATTTATAAAATCTTTTTATATTGTATATTATCCAATTACATATTCAACTTCTGTATAATTTAGATAAGTTATATTGGAACGAAATTGTGTATTATACAAATAAAACTTTCTAATTTAATTATTTCAAGCTTTAATATTTATCCAAATCTTGAAATTATACTTAAAAATTATCTTTCAAGATAAAATTTAGGAATTAAATTTCCGATCAATTCCAACTATTTAGAGATAAATAAACGCACATATACTATATATATATCCATTCAAATTTAAATCATATATCAACATATGTTATAAATCCAGTCTTATTTTAGAAATTCAAATCAATTAAATTTACCAAAAACAAAACTGTAGCAAGACCACAGAACGGTCTCTTCACTTTGAAACTCGAAATGAATATCGATGATGCTGCAGTCATCACCGAAATTATTTTCCAGCGACAAAGAGAAGAGCACTAATTTTAAACTTTAAAATTCTTTGGAAACAAATTTCTATTCGAAAATACTTTAAATAGTACATCCTTTAAAACTTTAAATACAAGGTTTGAAATCCGTCGAAAATTAAATTCTCAAATTCTTGTTTTAAATTCATTTTAAATTTCCAAATAATTTATAACCATGTTTATAGTTTAATTATTTATATATGAAACAAGAGATAATGGTATATAAAATCATTTATTATTTCTTAACGACCAATTCAATAAAAATCCCCCAGAAATATTTATAATACAGTTACAAAATTTATTTCATCACTAAATTTGAAAAACATATTGTGTCAGTTTGCTCTGTTCAAGTGTTTTGGAAATCTTACCGATAGCTTTGATCAGGCGAATCGATCAGAAACCCAAATCAACATCAACAACTCAAACAACACAATATACAAACATTTTAAATACTAGTTTACAAATACACTTCAAGAATGATTTGAAGATAAGTTGGAAACAAATATGAGATGATTAAATAATAGAATAGGAAGATGGATAAGCTTATATAAATCGCGGGCAACCTTAATCCAATCAACCATGACTTGAAGAATAAGATCGATGTGGATTTTCTGGGGTAAATCAACATTCGGTCTCAAGAGGTAGAGTTTGGAATTATAAGAGATACTGGCATCTAAAACGAGGATATAAAAATCTTTGGTGAATCGATGCTATTGTAAAGGAGTTTCACCCCTTTACAAATCAATTTGAGATTGGCGGGACCGCCGACTCATTATAAAGATCTTTCGGGGTGGAGTTATGGGATACTTCAGAAATAAAAGAAAACGAATACTGAGGGACACGAATGGATTTTGGAACCGCAGAGAACGTTCTAAAATTTAAAGGAATCGAATCAGAAAGGAAGAGATTCAAACCCGAATAAAAGTGATCCTGTAAATACATTTACCATATATGCTAAGTTTTTCCTAGAGCTACCACAACTCTGATACCAAATGTAACGACCCGATATTTTCAACCATTCGCATCCACACATGTCGGACTTGAATTGCTCAAAATACCGCGTTGTAAATAAAATTTGGCAAATCTCAGAATATACAGTAAATAAATAATCATAGATCACAGACACAGAGTAAATAATAATGCAGCGGAATAAAAAGAGATAGTAGTTCATGAAGCTACTATATAAAAATAAGATACATCAGAGTTAAATAAGATACAATAGGAGAGTAACAAGATACATCAGAGTTAAATAAGAATACATCATCGAAACACTGAATACTAAAAGCAAAATAGATGGCTGGATCTTCAAGCAAAGCTCCAACTCTGATGGTGAGTCTTGAATGCTGAATCACTCAATCTGACTCAAGTGTAAAGCAAAAACAAAACACTCGAGTCAGGACATAAATACTTATGAACTGTAAATCAACTCAAGTGAACAGTAACAAAATGCATCAGTAACTTAAAGGGTGCTTGGGACCGTCCATCCTCTAAGGATCCGTTAAATTATTTACTATGTAGTAATATTGCGCGATTATAATAATGTCTACAGTAAAATAAACTTACTTTAAAATAGCATTGAAGGGTTACCCATATAGCCCCCAACACGTAATAGTCCCAGTAGTCCATCCAGTATCAGCATATCTCCAGATCAGAAGACTACCCTAGGTACTCCATAGGTTACGGGAGAAAAACAAACTCGTAGTAAGGCACACAAGGCAATGCCAGGGTAGATATACCAATTATGCACACAGGCTGGCGGTAACGTAGCAGCCACAAACGCCCAACTCGGAACACACTCCCAATCAAAATCGGAGGATGGCCATCGAATCAACCACAAGTAAGAGTACAGTATCGAAGAAATATGTCCGATCGGAGGAATGACCTCACTTGGTCCAAGATCGCTCCTGTTTTAGCAACCTTATGCCAACTCACGGGTGTCGGGTCCAAGTAACATACCTCAAGAACGTCGTCACCATCCTACTTCATTCTGATATCTCCACCGCGTACACAGTTGTTAAAGTGGTTTTCGGAGTTGGCAGAGAGTACGACAATTTTCGATCCCAGTCTCTTTAACAACCAAACGTTATTATAACGCCGTGGTAATTTCAAAATAGTTTATACTTCAAAAATCAAATTATTCATTTCCAAACTATATTCCTTTCAAAATAGTTTATACTTCGAAACCAAAACCATTTTTATTTCAAACAAATATTCATCTTTCAAAAATCATAACACTTTCAAAGTTATAACTCTTTCGAAACCAAAATACTTGAAATCATTACACTTTGAAAATCATACATTTGAAATCATGGAAAATTCCTTTAATTCTCTACATTTCACAAATTTATTCAATTAAACCAAAGTTCAAATTTCCAATTTAATTTAATTCAAACCATCAGTTTCAATTCAATTCAGTTTCCAACAAACCATTTCAAATCATATCAATTTCAAATATAGATTTTATCCACAAAATAAACTATTCAACTTTTCAACATAATTCAAAGCTTTGATATCCTACATTTGAAAACTAATTTGATAATTTCATATATATCTCTGATTTAACTTCATTATTACTTAGTTTTGAAATATTCATTTCACAAATCCAATATTATTTAAATAAACTCAAATTACTAGTAAACTAAATATCCTAATTTCCTACTAATGTAAACTTTAAATATTCATTTATCAAAATCAAATATCATTTCAAATTCACATTCATATACATATTTTTTTATTAAAATAAAGATCAAATTATTTCCAAACCAATTCAATCATCAAAATATCATATCTTTTCAAAACCTCATTATCAAATCATTATTTAAATTTAAATTCAAATATTTAAATTTAAATATCATTTTAAAATCAAATATATCATTCATTTATTATTCCAAATATCATTACAAAACACATTTCAAAATTCCATTCAAAAATTCATTTATCTCATTACATTTCATTCCATTTAACACATAACCAAGTAAACCTTATTTAAATTCAAATAAAATTTAAATTCCTTAAAATTAAAATTAAAATATTAAATTATATTCAAAAGTCATTATATTTAATAAATAATCAATTTCCAAAAGTTAAATCATTTAACACTTTAAAATATTGCTCAAACAGTGTTAAAATCTATAATATTTCAAAACATTGTCAAATTTAGCAATGACATCATTTATAAAGTGCTATCATAGCTTATAGTTTTCAAAATAGTTTAGCTTAGGAACAACGGCTATAAAATGCTGTAATAGATATTTAGTTATTTCAAACATGGTTAAGTTAAAAAACAATAGCACTTAACAATGTTGTCATAAGACCACAACATTTTTGGGAAATGGTGTTAATAAAATTCCAGATTTTATATCAACTTTTCAAAAACAATGAAACTTCAAATTTAGCAAATTTTAAACTTATAAATCATATTTTTAGGCTTCTAAACTTTCACATTTAAATCAATTTAACATATGATTTATCACAATAAAATTTTATAATTGAATATCAAATTTTAAAAACTCAATTCATTTGTTAAGTCAAAATTCACTGTTTATTTACTTATAAATAAAATAAAACTTAACATTTTACTTAAAATATCATTTCAAAACTTTAAATTTAATTTCCATTATTTAATTACATTTTAAAAATATAATTTAAAGTCAAAAATCACATTTACTTCAAATTTACATACTTAAATTCACAAATTCAAAACTTAATATTTAGCCTTCTCAAAACCAATAAATATATATTTTTAAATCAAAATTTCATACTTTAAAAATACATATCTACATAAAAATCATTTAAAAATATACCACGGGGTCTGTATATAATTTTCTAACCTAGGTTAAGTGATACAGATATATATATCATTTCAATCCGCAGTTTAAAAAGAAAAACCCGGGTTCTATCATTTCAAACCCGAAATCCCAAGTAAATGAAAATAAATAAAAATCTCTCAGGCCTATCATTTCAGCCCATAACGATTTTTCCTTATTCTAAAGTCCGTTCGGTAATGTATCATTTCAACCTATAGAGATTCTATTCTAACAGGGAACTTGCATTGTAATCATATGCATAAACAATATAAACAGATACACTAACATGTAAATGTCGCAATATAATGTCATATATCAGATATGTCAGGTGATAATTAACAGATTTAACATGGTAACATGGCATAGCATATCAGATCATCATCATTAACTTGCATAACATTTTTAATTTACTAAGCACTTGACATCAATTCACGATTTCATAAGTAGAGATGTCAGAGTGAGAAGGACTCACCTTTTCAAGCTGAAGACCACTACGACACACAAAACGATTCCAAAGGCATGACAATCATGATATTGGGTTCAAGTGGGTGAAAAGAGCCAAGATGATAATCTTGTACACAACAAACAAGACAAGATATTGCAACATGAATTTTACAACAAAATATAACATTGAACAACTAGAAATATAACACAACAAAGAACAACACAACTTTCCCATGCTTTCACCATATCATATGCTCGGCCTAGGGGTTATAATGCTTAGCCATGGTTGTTTGTATGGGTTGGGTATGGATTCATATGGCTCAGCCTAGTAGGAGATGAAGGAGTTTATGTTGACAGCATGAAACATATACAAGAGTCAAGGCAAAAAAAGGAAATTTGGTGCAACTATAAGGCTCGGATATGGCAATAGGTGGCTTGGCCTTGCTTGATGATGGTCAGGTGATGGTGCAGCAGCAGCTTAAGGTCAGTTAGAGGCTGGTGATGGTGGTTCTAAAGGTGGCCGAGAGGATGTGTGAAGGGGTTGTGGCCTTAGGGGTTCGGCTAGGCTAGTTTTCAAATGATGATGCAATTTTTGAAGAGTTTGCAATTTTGCTAAGCCACGGCCTGACATGGTCAGTGGAGTTGGAGGAGGAGCTGCCAAGTATGGTGGTGGTGAAAGTGATGAGGTGGTGGAGGAGCTTATGGCCGAGCATGATAGGAGAAAACAAGGCAAAGATTAAATGAAAACAAAGAAGAAAATATGAAAAATTCATGAACTTAACAAAGTGTTTTTCAGAAATTTGATGATGGCCGAAAGTTTTAAGAGGAAGAAAAGTTTTCTTGCGTGAAAAATGAAAGTATATGGCTATGAGAAAAAGATATGGTCGACAATTCAATGCAAGTGGCAATTGAAAACGAAAAGACAAATGACATATGAAAGGTTGTGGCATATGAAAGGTTTTGACTCTTATATTTCTATTTCCTTTTAAATCAAAATAAAAAAATAAAAATTAAGTAAAAATAAAAATAAAAACTGAGAAAAATAAATTTGAAAAGAGAATAAATAATTATTTTAAAGAAAAATAGAAAAAAATTAAGAAAATAGCTAGTATATTGAAACTAGCATTCAAAAATATAAACAATGTACAATAAATATTTAAAAATTATAACAACGCTTTTAAAAATGTTTATATATATATATATATATATATAACATGTCATATTTACACATATATTCAAATTTAGAACAAGATATGACAACCAAAAATATTATTTATATAAATTAAAATAAACAATTTTGTTAACTAATCAATTTACATACGATATTATAAAAAGCATAGCTTTCACAATATAAATCAGTTTTCAACGAAACGAAAAGCAATATTCTTGAAATTTAATTTATTTTCATAATCAAAGATAAAATTAAAAATTCAAATATTTAAATTTTGAATTTAAAAGTCAAAGTTTGACCATATGGACCAAAATTCACATTTTTTTGGAAATACTCAATTTATTCATGTTTGGAATTCTAATTTACATCAAAATAAAAATTTGTATTTAAAATAAAAAAATTTATTCATTTTAATAAATAAATAAAGTTTTTAAATCATAAATTCAATTTAATAAAATTAAAATATACAATTAAAATAATCATAAAATACAGGGTTGTTACAAATTGCCCTCCACAAAAATACAACCCTTAAACGTGTACGTCTCAAGGAGGGTGTTATGCTAAGAGAAGTTGCCTTCTCTGTCATCACTGATAAACGTTTGTAAAAACCAACATATGTAATCTTAGAAATGCAACGTCAGACAAACATCCATACATGTTGTCTCGGAATAGGACAATTGGAAGGTACTTTCCTATCGCATCATGTCCGAAATTCACTAGGATTAGTAGTGAATAGTCATTAAATTGGATATTTCATAATGAAGAGACTACTGCTACTGGATGTATATTAGGATTTTATCCCCAAACGATCAACAAGCAGTCCTCCGCTATGAAAATCCTGCATATCAATATCATCGCAACCAACATGCACAATCGTCGCATAAATGTTGGTCCGAAGTGGTTTTCGGATAAACTGATGCCGATATCTTCGCACCAACAATGCAAAAGCGTTTCTCAATCTCGTACTGAAACTAAGTCTCATAGACTTATCATGTCTTCAACTTTCAATTTACTATCCTTCGATCAAGAATGATGCTCGATAGATTGGAGTAACACTCCGCGCTGCACGAATCAACATCCTCAACACAAACGATAATCAAGCCTACACAGAAGGCTAAGTACTAAGTATACGAATATATAGTTCCCACATCAAGTCGAGAAACTAAAATGGCCAAATTTGATAGTAGTTATTTAACTATCAAAGCAAACAAATAAATATTTAGCACCATAAGCAATCACTGGGCACTTTTAATTTATCTTTTGTTAATTAAATCACTTGCCGAATATTCATTTCAAATTATCTTTTAAAAAGATATATTCTCAAAACCATTTCAACTTCCTATATTATAAAACATTTCCATATACTTATTTAATAATAAGTAATTCACAATTCTCTTTATTTTCAACACTTAGAAAATATTACATGTATTTAAATCACGATTAAATATATATTTTATTCTTTTAAGGAAAACGTTCTCTTAAACATATTTTTTTGGGTCAAAACGAATGTTGCGTAAAACATCGTAATGACAACCCAAAATCACTAGCATATGGATTCGAAAATTAGATAGATATATAAATCCCATATACTATACAAAACATCTTCTTTCGAATATCATTTACTATAACAACAGTGTTATAGTCCGCCATTTCCTTATTTCTCGAAAATGTCTATTTCAACAATGAATATTGAAATCTATGGTTTCGATACTTAACACATTTTTAAATATCTTCAACCCATTTAACTCCATTTAAAATATCACTTTCAAAACCTTTATTTAAATTTAAAAGATTATTCACTGTCCAAAATCGTGAATATAATTCTCTTATCCAAATTCATTACTATTGCACATTTAATTTAAGGGATAATTCACTGTCCAAAATCATGAATATAATTTCTTTACCAAATTCGATACTCTGCACATTTAATTAAAGGATTATCCACTGTCAAAAATCATGGATATATCTCCTTTAATAAGCTTCCATATTTAACTTATCAAATTCAATTGATTTTGGATTTATATAACAATGTTTATAAATTGCATTTATATATTATAAAAACTTCCATTTATAAAATCCCTTTATTAACCAAACTCATTTATCTCGTTTATATGCCAAAATCCTAATTATAAGTTAATTCACTTATAATTCTCTTATTTACAAATTCATTCGTTTTATAACTTCATCAGTTCATAAATTTGTAAATCTTATTTACTTATAAGATTCAATTATAACTTCATTTTAACATTTACAAAACTCCTTTATAATTTCATCACTTTTGATTTGTAAAAATTAAATTTTATAATTCTTATATATACCATTTACAATAAATTCAAAAATATCAATTTAACTATTTTACAAAATAGTTAATTCCATATTTCAAAAATCACGTTTCAATTATATTTCACAAAAATCATAATTTTTTATAACATAAAAATTATAACATTTATTTATTTAAAATAAATATATTCCTTTATAACAATTCAAAATTTAACTAAACATATATTTTCAAAATCACTTGAAAATCCTTTTTAATTTGAAATCATTACTTTAACATTTCTAAAATTCCAAAATATCGCCCAATGCTGCAACAACACTAAATACATCAATCACATCATCAAACATGTCATATATCACACGATAACAACATATGTAACAATATCTATAAATAAAACCAACATTGATGTGAATCCAGTTGGATTCCTCCAACCTGTCACCTGCAACAAATATACATATTAGAATATTGTACAATGTTCGCTTCGAGGCAGACACACATACAAAGGGTCATCCGTTGATACATAGGAACGTATAAGGTCTCATATGCTCCAATAGACAGGAATATATCCAAATGCCAATCAATATATATATATATATATATATATATATATATCATCCAAACAATCATCAATCAACATAAAATAAATTTATTCTCACATATAAAAATATCAGTGAATCAGAAAGAGTGAGTTGTACTCACTTTGGTTCCAATAGCAGTTGTAGTGTTTTATTCCGAATAAATTTAAACAAGCATTTAATTTTACCCAAAATTTACATTTGCTCCAATCAACTTCAAAATAGATATAAAATATAGTGCTCGTCAATACGAACCCAACGCAACTTGTTTCGTCAATAACTGACCGCGTATGAAGAAGTTATGGTATTTCAAAGTTTATACAAAATAATATAAATTAATTTACAAATTTTATTTTATTTTTAACCTAAATCCATCCCGGTCATTCGATTTCTTTCCTCCATGTCTAGACTGCGTGATTTCGTCTTCTTTCTCCCAGGTAAAAATCGTGTACAGCAACCCATTGACACTGATCTTCGTCCAATTGCCACGACCTCCTCGCATGATTTGAGATAATTAGACGCCTTCATTTCGAAGCTTGAGCTCCACCGCACCTATACCTAGAACCACGTCGAACTCGGTCATGTATCCTTCTCGAAAAACGCGTCGAAACATACGACGTTTAATTATATATTGTCAAACGATCATCACCGTTGGATCGATAGATCTCATTGCCCTTTGCAATATTGTAGTTGAATGTTTTTCGAATGGTTGGATCGTGAGATATTTGAGGGAGAAGTTTGGAAATATCGGCCATTGAAAAAATAGAAGGTGGCGGCTGTAGCCTTAGGCTAGGGTTTTGATGAAAAAGTGAAAATAGTGGGCTTATATAGAAAGTTTCGCGACACTAGCTGAAAAATTTTCGAACTCCAGATGAAGCGTGCTGCATAGCGTTTATAATGGTTTATCCCTCTTCTGAACACAATGGAATATATATCAGGATCCAATTTGATCGTATTTGAAAGATAGGTTTTCGAATCGACTTATTTAAATTAAAATTTCACTTAGACAAATTTCTACACATTTCAGCTTGCAATGAACAAACTGTAAATCCAATTGACACGAAATTTAAAATCTTAAAATAATATAACATTACAGATCTAATGAAACTATTTCATCGATATCCGAGACTATATAAAAAATGACTATTTTTACACGTAAATTAAATATTTAAAATATTCAATTTCTATAAATTATTTTTGGTTCAATTTTAATAGTTTACTAATGTCATTCTAATTCAAATAGAATTTAATTCAACTTTGTAAATCATTTTCATTTACAGTAAATTCAAATTTCAATTATTTCTGCAATTTCAATTTTTAAATTAACAATTTAATTATCCAGTTAAATCAAGACATTCGAATTATAACTTATTTAACTTATAAAATTTATTTGCGAATATTTAAAATCAATTAAATATACGAATTTCAAATGAATAAAATTCCGAGTCGTTACATTCTCCCCTACTTAAAAGAATTTCGTTCTTGAAATTACCAAGTAAAAAAAGTCACAAAATCCATTAACTTTTCAAAACAATTCGTTCAAACTTGATTACCAACATTATTCAAACCTTTTAACTTTTCCAAAATCCATTAGTTAAACTCCTTATAAAACTTTTCTAAGTTTTCAAATCCATACTTAGTTATCTTTTCAAAACCATCTAATATTGGTTCAATTTATAACTCAAAATCAGAATTTTTTCCTAATTTTTCAAACGCCTTAAATTTTCAATTTTTTTTGCTATAGCCTCCTTCGTACGGTTTGATCGTAATAGGATCACAAAAAAAATATAGATCTATCAATTGCTGAACTAACTGCATTGAAGATGATGGGACAAGAAGCACATAGTATCGAGACTCAGACGGCAAAGCCATGGATTCCTCCGTGAATAGTTGGAAGATGAAGCAGTTTCTTCTATTATTTTATTTTCGAGCCAATCATTCATTTTAAAAGGCTATAACCATTTTTAGATGAAAGATCACTTGATTACAAACAACCTTTGTTTACAAATCACAAGCTAATTTGGACTCAACATGGAGTTATTGATTTTAATATGGAAATGATGTCTGTTAATATCACACAGTAACTATTTAACTACACAGGCATCAAACATTTTTAATTCAAACATGCATAAGTTTAAATCCAAAAATCCAAACAAACCACCATGATTTCATATACAAGAACAAGATGAAATTTAAGATTTAAAACTGTTTTTAAATTTGCATTTACTCACCTGATTAAGCAGAAGACAGAACTGCATTTCCAGGTTCTTTAATTTTATTTGTATGTTCTTGAATTGTTTGATTCCAGTTCTGCATGTTGAATTTCCAGATTTGCATGTTAATAGATTTTATGAATTGCTTGTTTGATTCCAGATTATCCTCTTTTTGTTTTCAAATTGCAATTCCAGGTTCATTCATTTTTCAAGTATTACTTCTTTCATTTTGATCTTTATTTTGCATTCAATTTGTTGAAATGAGATAATGTTCAACTGAAAGTAAAACTTATTTTGTATTTTTCAATTAAATTTTAAATTTAGTTATTATGAGAACATTGCCATTTGTCCATTCTATGTTCCCATTATCTTACACCTATGCACATGATTCACAAGTGTCTTTAATGTTTACTAAATGTTTTACAAGTGTTATTATAATTAATTCATATTTACAAAAGTTATTTTCTAATGTTTTATAAATGTTTAAAATGTTATCTTCTTTTTAATAATCTATTTAATCTATATACATGTATTTATGTAATATTCATATAATTATAAAATGTGTATACTTATCTTTTAATAAATATTCATATGAATTCAAGTAACTTCTATTTTGATTCAATTTAATGTTTACATGTTTAAAATATCTATTCTAATTTAACTCTTAAAACTTTAAAACAAATTTATCTTGTGTTAAAATTTAAAATGAAAGATATTAAAAACAATTGAACTTTTAATTCAAATCTTATTTAGAACTTAAGTACAAAATATATATGTATCTATATTAAATAAGAAATTAACTTTGTTATTTTAAATCTCAAATATTATTTTAAAAGCATTAAATCAAATTAACCATTCAAATTACAAAACTATATATTTATTAAAGTTTGAAAATACTTATTAAGTTAAAATTAATAAAATTCCTATTTCAAATATATATATACAAATATATATACAAATTTCAAATAGAAAACATTTTAACATTATATTTGATAATTACTGTATTAAATTTTGAAACACAAACCAAATAATAATACATATATTCATATATATTACAATTTGAATACGTATTAGCTTTTAAAACTTCCTATTTACAAGATATATCAATACATATATATTATAAATAGAAAATATTTTTGATTAGCTTCTGGAAAAAAAATCTTTACCAAATTTTAAATTGCTAAAATAAATATTTCCAAATTAAAATATCATAAATTTTCAAAAGAATTAAACTTGTCAAATTTTATATTGTTAAGAAAATTGTTGATAGATATTAACAAATTATTATTAGCCTTTGAAATAATTTTAACCTGACAATTTATAATTGTAAAATGATCAAATCAATTTAATCATCATCAAAGATTATTAAATTGATATTGCTTAAAATTCTGGGTCGTCACATTCCTTCCCCCTTAAAAGAATTTCGTCCTCGAAATTTAAAAGCAAAGATAATTTAATAACCCAGCAAAAGAATTTAAATTTTCAAACAGCAAACCACACAATCAGTCATACATAATCAATTATAGTAACCAAAGCAACCAATTCAAACAAACAATTTTATCTATCCAGACAAAATTCTGAATAGAACCTCCTATTATGATCTAGAGTTTCTCAGGTACTTATTTTGGAATACTCGCTCTTCAGAATCTTAATTAACTATATTACTATAACCAAGAACTCCCTCATCTGATCTACACATCTGAACAAGATATTAGATTAAACTCAAAATCAGCTCAACTACCAGATCCTTATTAACTGCTGATTCTATCACTCGATGAATCATACACATATTCCTTAAAGATATGTGAAATACAGTGAATTCCAGTTATCCGAACTGGCAATTCAATTCTGTAGATCAAAATCTAATCTTCAGAGAACACTGAAAAACTTAAAATACTTCCGGAGCTAGCTCTCCAGTTTTACCCAGTCTTATATCTCTTTTAATCGGATAAAACTAAAACAATATCCAAATTCTAACCGCACATTCCAAATTTCCTCAATTCTTAACTGCATAACTCTTCTGATGCTCCTGAGTCATCTTCATCTTCCTGATCAGCCTAACTCTTGCTGATTGCTTTATGAAACAAAATGGACCAAAATCAAACCCATCACTTGATCCTACTCAACAAAATGGCTATCCCAAAAATTTGCTGAAATCCAATACACACTCTATTCCACAAACATCAGTGGACTTCAAACCTTCATCTCTTATCTGGAATAGCCAAACAGTTGCACCTGACAACCTTACATACCAAATCCAGAAAATTTCTTCATACTTGAATTTCCTGTAGAAATCCTCTAATCCAAGAAAACTGCAACTCCCGGTTGCTCCCATTCTAGAATAACCGCTATCTTGCTTCCGCTGCACAACTCTGATCTAGAGTATATAAGAATGCTATCGAAGAACACAATCACAATCTTCCTCCATACACAGTTCATCTAATTCATAAAATCTTAGGGACCATTCTACTTGGTCAAAACATCTCAGCAGAATCTCAACTAAAAATAAGATGATCAATCCCTCTCCAAAGAATCCTGAGCTGCCTCACCAAACTCTTCTTGCTCTAAGAGTTATCCCACTATATGGTTGAATCATCAATATTGCTCTTAGAATCCAAGTCGATAAGAAAACTCAATCTCCGATTCAGGTCAACTTCTGAATTCCTCAAAAACATCTGAAAAATCTCTGACTACTCTAATGGCTTTTACCTCTATATGAGATGCCTCAATCTCAAACCAAAGAATACTCAAAGATTTCCAAACTAATCGCAAGTCACTTTTGCGATTTCACTCAGTTCAGATTCCAAAGAACTATCTGCTTCACCAACTAGTACAGCTTTCCTAATCAAGATCAATCTTCTAGAATGGCTTATCTACTAGAAAACTGATAGATCACTTCCAACAGATATCCTACTCTGCTGAGCTTCCCGAAGAAATGAATAAGCCTTCACTATATGCTTGGTCTTCTGATAGTAGAATCCCAAAGATTACAGAATCATCGAAGAAACAGATCCATGCTACTGCTTCCAAACTTCACTTCAATGATACAGCTAAGCCAAAAGATCATCCTTAACCACAAGCTCTCTGAAACTCAAAACTATCACCCAATTCCACCAAAAAATCCTTGAGATGAGTTGGCATCTTCTCAAGAAACTCGGCTCCAAACTAACAACCAACCACTTATCTTCTTAGGAAAACAAATGAGACCATGTCCGAAATGAAGTAACTCATCGACCTTAGTCTCATACTTCAATATAGATAAGACACCCATCCTCACTTAAGATCTAGAAAATTCCCAAACATCTGAATCTTCACTGCAGTAGGCATCACTGTTCCTTCAACGCCATCTAAATCTTGCTCCAAAAGAACATTTTCAGAACCACCTATGGATACTGCATCCCATCACACAGCTATTCCTTCCTGAAGTTACCGAGATACCATCACCTGCTTCTGCTTAGCTGACAAACTCAACTCTTGGAAATCTCGCTTACTCGAGAGCAAATCAACCTCACACTTCAAGAATATACTCCAATTCTTGAAAATACTTCCTCTAGGATCAATAAAATCCTTTCACCAATCTACAAAGCTTGTTCGAGACGGTATTAGGTCTACAATCTCGACAGACACACCTCCAACCACAACATATAAAACTCTTCCATTAATGGTAGTCGTGTTCCACACACTCCTACCTCATCTACCTCTATAACCTATGTTGGAAAATACGAACAGATAACCCAACAGATTAGGTATATATATATATATATATATATATATATATATATATATATATATATATATAAATTACAAGTACGCTCTCTCAAGGAAGACACCACTGCAGAGCCTAGGTATTCACTCAACCGAATGCTCTGATACCAACTGTAGCGACCCGACTTTCTATCACTAGAAAATCGCATCACTAATTAAGAAAGAAAGGGATAGAAGAAGAAAAGAAAGAGAAGAAAGAAAAACAACACATCAGAATCTCACAGCGGAACGAAATTAAAATATAATTAGAACATATACATAGTATCATATACATCAGAGTACACAACTATACATCTCAATTTAGACAGTTATAACATCTCTGTCTAATACAATACACGACATCATACAGAATAACAACACAGCGGAAACTCTAACTATAAATCTACACGCTGAAGCCTCCTGCTCCAAAGCTCCTCCAGAATTCGTCAAGGATAACCTGAATCACTTGACTACTTATACAGAATATGAGTACCCAAGAGTTTAATAAAACAGAAAATAAACATTCGGGTCAGACAGGGGTCTGGTGTGAGTAAACGGTTTAAGATTGCTTAACTTTAGAAAATCCTTTGAAAAGAAAGGTATCACGTAAGACTTCCCACACATAAACATGGAAAAGTTTTTACCTTACGCTAACCAAAACATTTGATAGAAAATCCAGTGATATTATAATAGTGTCTAGGGTTTTCAAATAAATATGAAATAACCGAAATTTTTACATTTATTAAATTCCATATACTAGCCACAAAAGTGGGTAATACAAACAAAACCGTAGGGTCTCATAGGGTAAATGGGTTTCCATCAATGGCAGGGCTACTGGGGTACCGCCTGTCACAGTACGTTGCCTAAATCACCGTACCGAGGAGTACGCCCGCTCCCCTGCAACACAAGGCCGGGACCATTCCTTACTGAACAGTCCCGAACAAGACCACCCCGCAGTTGGCTGCAGACCAACTGCCCACAAAGCCGAAATAAAAAGGGACATCTAGACAGGGATGTATCTCGCTCTCCAGTGGGAGCTACCCACGAAGCCTTGCTGCACCTCCCCTGTTTTAGCCATTCCCGGTTGATGAGGCTTGAGGCTGCGATTACCTTTATAGAACATATCTATCTTAGAATGCTCATCGTCCACCTGACGATGTTCTGAAAGCATTCGATCCATACAAGTTCATTTCGGGTTCGAACGAAACCGAAGGCACTATCTCGTTGCACTCATTTTGGAATCACCCTCAGAGTCAACGACCATAGCCCTTGCACTCTGAAGCACCATCTCGAGCCTATAAGTATTATTCCGTCAAACTCATTACGGAATCACCCACAGAGTTATACTGACGTATAGTTCTCACACCTCGAGTCTTCACTTGCTCCACCTGGATTCACGACCTAACGTTTATTTTGGATCGGTGTGGTTTTCGGATATCCAAATATGAAAACCTGATCCCGGTCTCACCGAATCCAAACGCCATTTTAATGTCCAAGTTGTACTTAAAGGATTTAAACAATTGATATTCAGAAATTAAACATAAATGGATGATTCACATTACACAGATAGATAATTCACTATTATCACATTCATCCATATATATCATAAAGCAGCATATATATCACATCTCAGATATATCACATTCACATCATCACATATCAACTAATGACATATAATATCATCCAATATCATTAATTCATCCAATGATACTTATCAATCAATCATTCATCATCCATAAGGTTGATCCAACTTTAATTAATTTAATTCATCCTTAATTAAATTAATTCTTATTTAATCACTTGGATTATCATCAATCCATCTTACTATTCATTAATTAATTATAACTTAATTAATAAACTTCACTTACTCCTCCACTTTAAATTAATCTCCCTTGATTAATTATCTCTTAATTACTTTAAGTAATTATTTATTAATTACAATATTAATTAATCATCTTGATTAATTACTTCTTAATCATTTCAAGTAATTATCTCTTAATTACCCTTTTAAAATTTATTCACACTTGATTAATTATTCCTTAATTAATCTGATAATTATTCCTTAATTATCCTTTACTCACACCTGATTAATCACTTTTAATTAATCACGCTTGACTAATTACTTTTAATTAAACACTCTTGATTAATTACTTTTAATTAAACACTCTTGATTAATTACTTTTAATTAATCACATTTAATTAATTACTTTTAATTAATCACCTTTGATCAATTACTTTTAATTACATTTAGTAATTGAAACTTAATTATAAATTAATTATCCTTAAATTATTAATTAACAATTAGTTAATTAATTCCATTAATTAATGATTACTTCATTAATTAAATTTCTTTTTAATTAATTACTTTAACCAGTAATTAATCACTTAATTAAATTCTCTTAATCCTTTATTAATTAACCATTCATTAAATAATTAAAACCTTTAATTAATTGTATTAATTAATTCTTAAATTAATAACTCCAGTGATTAATTCTTAATCACATCCACTAAATTACTTTTATAAAGTAGTTATTTCTTACCTAATTACCTCATGTAATTAATCATTTAATTACTTTACCCAGTAATTATACTTAATTAACTTCAAGTGATTATTTTTAATTAATCACAAATTAATTACTTAATTAATTACTTAACTTAATCATTTAAATTTAATTAAATGATTCTTAACTTTTATATTATAAAAAGATTCTTAATTAAGAAAACCATTACCTTAATTAAATCATTTATATTAACCAATAACTTTTCAATTATTAATAATTCAATTGTCTTAATTATCTTCACAATTTTATTTATCATCAATTAATTCAAAATTCAAAATACTTAAGATCATCTTTATTATAATTGATTACCACATTCTAAAGCATTAAACTTTATTTAAAAATAAAATATATTGGAAATCAATTATAATTAAAATAATTTAAACATTCAAATTAAAACTTTTAAATCTTTTCCAAAGTTATTAAATAAAATTCAATACAAATTTTATTCAAAAATTCACTTATTTCCCTTTAAAACTTCCATATTTATTTATATATAAAACTTGTTTAAAACATAACTTTGAAACAAATTTAGCTTGTTGGTTAAAACTTGTTTAACTTTTGTTTAAAACTTTAATTATTTACAAAAATCAAATTTCTTTGTTTCAAGCCTTTAAAAACATTGCTGTCAAATACCCAAAACCTGCTCGACCTAAAACCCGAGCCAAACTCAACTAATACCCGAGTCGATTTCGAGAAAATCAACCAAAACCCTGAGTTACCCCAAACCTATCCCCTGCTTCGAGAAATAACCCTGCAAACCCGAAGAGAACTTCGAGCTCCCTTTTTCTTCCCAGAGCCCATTACCTTCTGATGCACGCAGCCGTGCACATCAATGTGCACGACCACGTCGGTCGACGTTGAACTCCTCCCCGGCCTCCACCAAGTCCCACTCGACCCCTACAACTTCGATCGAAACCCAGAAACTTCATACGATCGAGAATCGAAAATTTCGATCATCAGACCCAACTGCTTGAACCTCACACCATCGAAATTCGTTCACCACCAAAGATCCTTGAATCGATAAGCCACGCGATCCTTCCTGAAGCTCCGCCTCACTTCCCAGTACCTCCGGCACCAAGTGCGATCATCCCCTGAAGCCTCTCGACGCCACAAAACCCATCAGAACAACGTCGGCATAAACTAGGTATAAAACTCTATTCGAACGAATATCGGCCACCACAATCAATAATAAAATTCCTAAGCAATTTTCCTATGATCAACGACACCTCTTCCACCTTCGTGTTCAACCACGACACTCCGTTCGTCGTCGATCGCCATAAATTGGCCAAAATGCCAAAACAGTTAAACCACAAATTCACCACTAAATACTAATCTAAAATTTGTGATTTAACCCTTAAAAATCATGATTTTCTATCATTATTCCATTCATGCAATCAAAACTACAAATTGAATTCATAAAACGACCCAGTTTGATTTATACTGTAAATTTGAAAATTTCGAGCCAATCATTCATTTTAAAAGGCTATAACCATTTTTAGATGAAAGATCACTTGATTACAAACAACCTTTGTTTACAAATCACAAGCTAATTTGGACTCAACATGGAGTTATTGATTTTAATATGGAAATGCTGTCTGTTAATATCACACAGTAACTATTTAACTAGACAGGCATCAAACATTTTTAATTCAAACATGCATAAGTTTAAATCCAAAAATCCAAACAAGCCACCATGATTTCACATACAAGAAAAAGATGAAATTTAAGATTTAAAACTGTTTTTAAATTTGCATTTACTCACCTGATTAAGCAGAAGACAGAACTGCATTTCCAGGTTCTTTAATTTTATTTGTATGTTCTTGAATTGTTTGATTCCAGTTCTGCATGTTGAATTTCCAGATTTGCATGTTAATAGATTTTATGAATTGCTTGTTTGATTCCAGATTATCCTCTTTTTGTTTTCAAATTGCAATTCCAGGTTCATTCATTTTTCAAGTATTAGTTCTTTCATTTTTATCTTTATTTTGCATTCAATTTGTTGAAATGAGATAATGTTCAGCCGAAAGTAAAACTTATTTTGTATTTTTCAATTCAATTTTAAATTTAGTTATTAAGAGAAAATTGCCATTTGTCTATTCTATGTTCCCATTATCTTACACCTATGCACATGATTCACAAGTGTCTTTAATGTTTACTAAATGTTTTACAAATGTTATTATGATTAATTCATATTTACAAAAGTTATTTTTCTAATGTTTTATAAATGTTTAAAATGTTATCTTCTTTTTAATAATCTATTTAACCTATATACATGTATTTATGTAATATTCATATAATTATAAAATGTGTATACTTATCTTTTAATAAATATTCATATGAATTCAAGTAACTTCTATTTTGATTCAATTTAATGTTTATAAGTTTAAAATATCTATTTTAATTTAACTCTTAAAATTTTAAAACAAATTTATCTTGTGTTAAAATTTAAAATGAAAGATATTAAAAACAATTGAACTTTTAATTTAAATCTTATTTAGAACTTAAGTACAAAATATATATGTATCTATATTAAATAAGAAATTAACTTTGTTATTTTAAATTACGAATATTATTTTAAAAGCATTAAATCAAATTAACCTTTCAAATTACAAAACTATATATTTATTAAAGTTTGAAAATACTTATTAAGTTCAAATTAATAAAATTCTTATTTCAAATATATATATATATATATATATATACAAATATATATACACATTTCAAATAGAAAACATTTTAACATTATATTTGATAATTACTGTATTAAATTTTGAAACACAAACCAAATCATAATATATATATTCATATATATTACAATTTGAATATATATTAGCTTTTAAAACTTCCTATTTACAAGATATATCAATACATATATATTATAAATAGAAAATATTTTTGATTAGCTTCTGAAAAAAAAAATCTTTACCAAATTTTAAATTGCTAAAATAAATATTTCCAAATTAAAATATCATAAATTTTCAAAGGAATTAAACTTGTCAAATTTTATATTGTTAAGAAAATTGTTGATAGATATTAACAAATTATTATTAGCCTTTGAAATAATTTTAACTTGACAATTTATAATTGTAAAATGATCTAATCAATTTAAACATTATCAAAGATTATTAAATTGATACTGCTCAAAATTCCGGGGCGTCCCATCATTTTCAGTTTTCCATAAATAACTTTAAATTCAACTTAACATTATTCATTATGAAGGTTAGTTCTGTTTCTTTTAGATTTTTCAATTTTACTTTACTATAAGGACGTTTAAAATGCTAACTACTCAACAATATTTCTTCACATATTGCAAACTCACTTCATAAGCCTGAAAATATAGCCTTCAAACATACTGTCCGTTTTCGTTTTACTAACGTCCCTAATAGACATTTTAGAATGTACGAACCATATTGCAGTGCAGTAAATGATGTTATAAGCTATGTTCCATTTTTTCGATTTTGTTACGTTTCAAATACTTTATGATAACATTTACGTTGTTAACGTTTGAATTATGCTCAGTGCTTTGGTATTTCTGACCTTTAAATTCGATAACCCAGATTATTTTTATTTTATTTCTCTGCATGTAACATTGCATATGTTAACATTGCAGGATTCACTGAACTGATTACTAAAAATAAAATGTCATAACTAAAACTCTTTGGACTTCCATCAAAAAGGGTGGTACGGGAGAAACTATTCCAACCGTTTTCCAGTTGTTCACATATCGACATTCAGATAAGTTATTTGGTTTTTACTTAAATCATAGTAAAAATTGTATTGAGTAAATACGGAGGTTTAGCAGCAGCAGCATGTGCACATAACTTTGCCATTTTTTAACAGTAATATGTGTTTAGGTGTTTGCAGTTTATGCATTGCATCTCAACAGCAGTTCTTCCTCCATCTACATTACAATGTCTATAAAGATGATAACTCGACCAATCTTTCTTTAATGATATTCAGAAAAAAATGTTTTCACTTGTACGCTTAGCAAGCTGAACGATAAAATTATTACCTACAGTATTTGCTCCTTTTATTCTCTTACTATATTTGTGTAGACTTGCATGCACTTACAGTACATAGGTGGTCAATCAAAATAAGCGAGTTATTCACAGTTTTTCACTTCAGCTTGATTTTGTCTAAGCTGAGAATGTATATCTTCAATTCAACCTTTTAAGATTAAGCCTAAACAATGGCTAATAAAATAATATAACTTGCCCAAACTAATCTGAGAACTTAAGACTATAAGCACATAGTTGTGTCCAACTTGAATTAAACATGACAAGAGAGATCGCAAGTGGAACAAGATCTCTTCTGTACATTTCTTTTTCTGTACTGGACTTTCTGTGCTAAATACAGTGTTCTGATTTTAGATGCTTTAACATTTCCATCTACGGGTAACGTACTATATACTTTATCCCTCTGATCTATTATTTAACTTAGGCATAATTCATGCTGACTGTAACAAACTTAGTTACATTACTCTGTCTACGTTTGTATTCAAGTTTTAAATGCTTGCCATAGCTGGATGTCCTCCCTTTTCAACAAAATGTTACTGTACAAGGTGTTCTCATCTTATGCACTGTCTTATTCTAGGGTGGAGAAATACAAGCAGCGGTAGGACCACATTTCCTTCCACTGTTCCTTAGCAAGCTAACAGAAGGGTTGATCTACGACATAGGTGAATTCAACGTTACTAATGCTGGTGATAGATATCTTCCAGTCCACAATTAAATTAAGATTGACTTCACTGCTTTGACAACGGTCGCTGAAGTGAAAACTCTGACGAAAAGATACCTACACATAAGATCTCTTTTGCTGACTACCAAGCGATAGTTAACCGAACTGACACAGTTAAATACTTGACATGTTAGCATGCTCCAACCCTTTCACTTTCACCTTTATCTTGTTACTTTACTCGTCGCTTATTTATAATTCAAACACACTTCC
This sequence comes from Allium cepa, assembly GCA_030765085.1. Classification (NCBI taxonomy): domain Eukaryota; kingdom Viridiplantae; phylum Streptophyta; class Magnoliopsida; order Asparagales; family Amaryllidaceae; genus Allium; species Allium cepa. The sequence continues at coordinate 453,165,465 of CM060931.1, forward strand.
CTCTCTCAACTCAGATGGCATTGGGGTGTTGCATCACATTGGTACAGTCGTGAGTCAATCCACCGGGAATGGTTCAGTTGCTCCTAAATGTGAACAAATTCTCTGTCTTCACTTATACCTTTTCCTTATCCATTTTCGCTTTTTCCCTCACCCCTTTGAGTGCCATCCTGCCCCTTACTTTACCTAACATTAATACGCCCTTTGCAGTGGTACTTGCATTTCCGCTACACTACGAAGCACAAAACATCCTTGATAGATGACACATCTGTGATGACAAAACCAAAACTATTATCCTTACCTCTATGACCGTGAAGAATTAACAGGGTCTGTTTTCTGTAGTTACATATCGTACTAACTTCGTATTATACATCTCTTAGCACTTACCATTTAATCTACGATTACTTGTGGGTAAGCCAAGCTTGAGCTCAACTACTGCAACATTCGAATACACACACTTGGATAGTGTCGAGGGTCAGATCTGCTGAAAAGGTCAGCCTCTTTTCCTCCTCTCACAAACACATTTAATTGCCGGTGTTAACAATATTTAACCATTCAGATTTAAGAACCTATATTTTCAAATCCTTTTTTATTATTTTATAACTTCAACTTTCCATTAGGTTTATTATTGATTTAACATCATCAACTACCATTTTGATTTTCACAACTTGATTTAATATGTCAATAAATACTTTCTAATTTGGCATATTCCCTTTTTGGAAGATAGTTTCAAATTTTTGGTTTTATGTTTACGACTCTTTGATTAACCCGATTTTTGGTTTATGTTTACGACTCGTTGATTAACCCGGTTTTTTTAAACCACACTAATACTTATGAACCATACATTTCATTGACTTAGTGCTACTTAATTTTTACGGTTGCATCTTTTAAAAGAATATTGCTGTTCATGCCAATCCACCTAAATTTTCTTTCCTTGCCTATAACTGTTTGTATTTCACCATTTTTAATGATAGGAACAGTTTGGTAATTTTTCCCACCATTGATGGTTAAACTGCATTAAAACTTCACAAGCACATATTTATTCCCCAGCTTTTTCTATAGACATAATAACCAGGTAGAAGTTGCAAATTGGAAAATCTGTACTTTCCAAACTTCAACTTTGATTCTATATTCAGTCTTTATAAGTTCATATTTAATCTACTTTTTGCTTAAAAATAAAGACTCTATAGAAATTTCAATTTGGGAAAGATATAATTTCTAAAGTCTATCTTTTAAACGGTAATTATTTTACTCATTTTCCGAAATTAAAAAGCCTTTTAATTGAAAAATATCGTATTTATCCCAAGTCGAATTCAAAATTTCCACTGATTTATTAACATGTGACTTTTAGCACTAAAATTTTCAAATTCTTTGTTTACCTTTCTCTAAGATTCTGTCTACTTTATACTTCTCAGATATTATGTGTAAAATATAACTGCTTTCATCAATTTTTCTAGTTACACTTCCTGATGTCGGACAGTTAGTCAACTTTTCGCACATAAATTAATAATATCAAAGAGAACTGCATCCTTCGTACTAATATTACCCCTGCTAATATAAATTGGTAAGTCCATATTGAGAAAGACCTATTTTTTGATGCTTCCCTATTTGTTTACTACATGGTGCTACCATGTTTCCTTCACATATCTAAACCATCTAATAAATATTTCTACCCTATCAATATAGATAATAACTAGATTTAATTTGTGGTCCACCTTCAAATTTGATCCTTGAATTTGACTATTTTACAAGTTTATAGATGGAGCTTTATGGCGATTACATTTTTCCGTCTAACCATTGCAGATATTTTTTCTTACATGTCTAGATATAACTGTCTATTTTTTTGTATACATTCACTGCACTATCGGTTATGATATGATTTACCTCTCCATGCCTATGTATCCTGGAATGATGCCTTAGCAGTGTAAATGTCCTTTAACATAGATTTGTAATTAGTTTTACCAAACTCATTTTCTGCAATTTATGATATATCACAAAGTACTTTAGATCCCTCAAGTATATGACATTGTTTATTTTAGATTACATCGCATAGAAATAGCTTTACATTTAAATGTTTTACTGATAAATTTTGCAAGGCTAATTGCTAGCGTTCACCTTTTTTGCAGCTACCGGAAAGAAAACCGCATGCAATCTCCGTTGTGGACATTCAAAACAAAAAAACATGCTGATGTGATCACCGAAAAATGCGTCTCCGAAATAATAAGCTCAGATCTCCCATCTGCGTATGAGGTAACAACTGCACTTATCCCCTTTATAATTGTCTGTGCAATTATGATCCATCCTTTCTACACACAACGGCTGTTAATTCCACTGCACGAAAATTTCAAGTTCTTTAGCTCCCATTCATTGACTACATATATTCCTATCGTCCTCCTCGGTTACAATTATACTCGACTAGGATTTTTTCTACAAAATTTATAGTGCATAGGTTTCTCTTCTCTTCAAACACTACATGTCCATTATTTTTTGAACTATCCACTAATAGATTTTTGAGCATTCAACAGCCCAGCAGACAAAAATTTAATCTTCCATCTAAACATCCTACTTTATATTTCTTCTAAAAGAATAGAATAACAACTGATTGCTAAAGTATATTTCAACTACTTTTGGGTTCAATCTGCTACAGTTGTTTTTTCCCCCACTGAGAATTTGCTAACATCGCACTAAATTGGTTGATTGACAGCTTTACATACATTACGACTGCTTTCTACATAATTTTTCACCTAGTCCGACTTGAATCGTTTTCTTCTCGTCTCTATGTAATATATATTTCAATTGATCTTCCTTCACCTCATTACATACAATAATGATACCACATCAAACTTCCTTCCTCCAAAATTATCATGTTTCGTTCACTCCCTGCTTAAACAGGATTTTTAAATTTTTTTCACAACCCTTTGTACAATCACTACACTTGCACTATTTTTTTCCAATTACTTTTGTTACCATCTATTTCATAAATATATGAATGGTATTTTACTAGGGTTGTTTTAACGTGCATTGCATCATTAGACTATTAATTGATTCCCATATTTCCATTTCATACTCTATTCTCCTTCTTCCGCGACTGCAATATTTCCATTCTTTAATGTCATTAATTCAGATTAATATCAACATCAAACTCTATATATATAATAGGAAAAACTCTTTGCTTTTGAAGCGAAGATAACATGCATCACTCTCAACAACGGATGTGAATACTTGTCCTGCAACATTTGCAAATTCCGTATAAGCAACTCGGTTTAGAACAACTACTGCAACAAATGTGAGAGGGGTATAGAATTCCCATCGCACAGGTACTTACTTCACACTTTTGAAAAACTGTACATCTCCCTGCAACTGTGATCTTCCTTTTTGTTTTCACATGTACTAGGTTCTGTTTGGAAATAACTGTTGATGATGGCACTGCCTCTGTTCCTATTGTCTTGTTTGATAAGGTGGCGGAGTTTCTTATAAAAACGAAAGGCTGACTCTTTGTACCAGATTCAAACCACAAAGGTACTTCCCAAGCTTCCTACGGTTCATGAAAATTTTCATTTCAAATCATAATAGCTATAATATTCTCCTGCCTCTTTTCATCCATTGAGCAACATATTTGACACTAACAAATCCACTATTTTACTTGAATGTTGGCGGTGCTAAGAAAGTAACTACCATCCTCGAGAAAGTTATTGGTAGAACTGAGAATTTTCAAGCTAAAATCGACGCATATCTTAACACGACTGAAAGGAAAAAAATTAACTGCAACAAGAATTTATCATCCTGCTGCCGACATCCGTACTAGACCAGCTGAACCATCCAACACTGATGTGCCTTTCTCAACACCGACATACTTATGACCTCCTGTCTACTTCTTAACCCCTTATGCATTGCATTTATATTTGCATATTTCTCCATCTTTCTCGACAACATAAATATCCAAACTTACTTTACTACTACTAACATGCTGTCAAACTATAGGTTTCCAGTTCATCCGACGTGAAGGTCACTCATATTAAAGGAAATTCCAGAAAGAAAAATCATACGACTGCCGCCTAACTTTTTTATTCCGCCTACAAGTATCCAAAGTTATGTGAAAAGTTGTAATGCATGTCCATTTTCTGCTGTCTGCTGTTTGTCTTTTGTATCGTGTCCTTTCTTTAGTTTGAAATAAAGCATTGCAACTTTGTATCCCCAAAAGCTGTGCATATAAATTACAAACTGCTGTACACTATGGCAACATTTTCCTCCCTTTCATGGAAATACACTTGTTGTTTCAAACATATTGCTATGCCCCTTATATATCTCCTTAGTTACATAAACTCATAAACAATCGAAATATAATCTTTAACATGTTCATCCTTTGGCACAGATCAAAAAATAATACAGTAATTTGTTCAATCATTACATTACCGAATGGAAACTCTATTACAGTTAATGCACTGCTGCAGATTATAATTATAACTGCTATGAAACTAACACTTCATATGCATTTCAATTTCATATATATCCGCCATTATTATCTTTAATAAGCCATAAGATGTTAGTAGAACATCATACATATATGGTTCTTACATTTGAGTTCTTTGATTTGTACTACATAAATTATATCTACCTACACTACTTCAACCACATATAGTTGGCAACATGTACGTAACTTAAGTTTCCATGTTGCACAGCAGTTTCAACCGACAGTTACTCCCTGACCTACACATTATGTTTTCATTTTCCTTAAACTCGATTCACTCAACACTGTCTCACCATTTCTAATGTCAATTTGGACCTAGGCAACACATAGAACATACCTTCCTAGCCTAGAATTAAGGTATTGATCACATGCCTGCCCTTACAATAGCATTATACTGCTTTTCACCATTCACACATACATTTCTTTATATATCTAGCTCCGCTATTTTATTTTAATCTTCGAATCAGCTTGACATCCATGGAAAGGTAACTCCAAACTCCACCTTTGTAATTACCATTCCTCTCACCCTCACTGTCTCATTAACTTTCTCCATCCTTATACAACCATGTTGAAACCAGGTTGACGAACACATACCGCAGCTGCAATCCATTTTGTGCTCAAAGGGAATTGAACTGAACATATCCCCACTGATGGTTATGTCCTCCAGCCACCATATAACAACATCACTGCAACATAGATTGTACTGTTTCATTCTCCAACTTCTAACAACTACTGACCTTCAGGCACTCCGAGAACTAAGTGTTGCACTTGAGCGATGTAGGATTGCAAAAAGGCGTCTTCACCAACTAAAGCAACAAACTTGCTCAAATAAGGTACGCTGCAACAAACACCCCAGTTGTACATTCGCTACCAATGCATCCAACGCAGTTGATTTGACGTTTCTTCATTATGTCATAGGTTCTTAGATACATGTGCTCCCAAACAGAATTGGAACATAAAATTAACGGTCTTGAAAACTATATTCTTTTGTACAATAATGCATCAGACAACTGTGCAAACAAGGTAATGCTTCTAACAAAGTAACACCTACCCAGCACAACAATCTAACCACATATCATTTCTTCGTCTCTTCATAAGTTATAGTCCGAATAAACAACTCAATCGGTGGTATGGACATCACCAGCACAGACTTGCTGAATGTCCTCCATGCTCACCACTTCAACAACGAACCATTCTCCAGCAGGCAAAATACACATGCAACCAATTCCCCCTATAGGTAAATTTTCAACTACAATTATATTCAACATGTATAAATTTCTCCCCCTTTTAAAGTCAAAATTGTGACGACCCACAAATCCATACCCTTTGAATCGACAACAAACCACACATGTCCAACCCAAAAAGCACAGACTGACGGAAAGTCAGAAGAAAGAAAAGAAGAGAGAAGAAAGAGAGAAGATAGAGAGAAGATAGAACCAAACAGAACAATACAGAATCTTACATCGCAGCGGAAAACATATAATATCATATCAATGATCTTTACAAAACAGAAACAATATATACATACATCAATCAAAGTTCAATAGTTAATCACTAATCATCAGCCAGGACAGTTATAATAATCTGTCCTCACAATTGCTGACAATATAAACAACAACAACAAGAATGTAGCAGATATAAACAGATACATGTTTACGAAAATGAAGGTCTCTAGCTCGCCTACTGAAGCTCCAAAAGCACCGAATCTGAATCTGTAAATATACTCGGTCTGACCCGAGCATTGAAATGGAAGAACATTCGGATCAGTCTGGTAAACCTGCGTGAGAAACAAACTCAACTGAATTTATTAAATTTAGCAAACTTTTTCTTTCAAAACAAAAGTATCTCGTAAGACATGCCTACACATAAACACGGACATGTATCTTACAATAACTAAAACATTTCATATCCAATCGTCTTATATTATACTAGTGTCTAATATACAAATAATACTAATCATAGCCAAAATTGTTACATTGGTTAAATTTCAGCATATAGTCCAAAGTGAGTAATACAATCAAAATGGCAGGCATGTAGTGGAGTTTGAATCTCCATACAAATGACCAGGTGAAGGGACTATCTTTCGATAGGTACACCTCTAGATGGATGTCCTGTGGCACATAACATCTGCCCTCTATCAACACAAGACCGGCCTACCTCTGTAACTAGATAGTACTGAATATGTCATCCTTCGGTCATTACTGATCTTTTTCGAAGGCTCTCATAGCATACAAACCACAATAATCAGATACACGACGTCACAGGTGTAAAGCTATATCTAGAAGAGGATGATCATCCTACTTAGGAGTGACCCACTTAGCATTGCCGCATCTAACCCTGTTTTGGTCATTTCCGGTTGATAAGGCCTAAAGTAATGGTTACCTTTCAAATATCACATCACTTAGAATGCCACACGGCCGGTTCTATAGACTACTAATTGTGTAACGACCCAATATTTTCAACCATTCGCATCCGCACATGTCGAACTTGAATTGCTCAAAATACTGCGTCGTAAATAAAATTTGAAAAATATTAGAGTATACAGTAAATAAATAATCACAGATCACGGACACAGAGTAAATAATAATACAGCGAAATTAAAAGAGATAGTAGTTCATGAAGCTACTATATAAAAATAAGATACATCAGAGTTAAATAAGATACAACAAGAGAGTAACAAGATACATTAGAGTTAAATAAGAATACATCACTGAAACACTGAATACTGAAAGTAAAATAGATGGCTAGATCTTCAAGCAAAGCTCCAACTCCGAAGGTGAGTCTTGAATGCTGAATCACTCAGTCTGATTCGAGTGTAAAGCAAAAACAAAACATTCGAGTCAGGACATAAATACTTATGAACTGTAAATCAACTCAAGTGAACAGTAACAAAATGCATCAGTAACTTAAAGGATATTTAGGACCGCCCAATCTCTAAGGATCTGTTAAACTATTTACCATGTAGTAATATTGCGCTATTATAATAATGTCTATAGTAAAATAAACTTACTTTAAAATAACGTTGAGGGTTACTCATATAGCCCCCAACACGTAATAGTCCCAGTAGTCCATCCAGTAGCAGCATATCTCTAGATCGGAAGACTACCTTATATACTCCATGGGCTACAGGAGAAAAACAAACTCGTAGTAAGGCTCGCTATGGTAGGTGACATGGCACACAAGGAAATGTCAGGGTAGATATACCATTTACGCATACGGACTGGTGGTAACGTAGTAGCTACATATGTCCACCTCGGAACACACTCCCAATCAAAATCGGAGGATGGCCATCAAATCAACCACAAGTAAGAGTATAGTATCGAAGAAATATGTCTGATTGGAGGAATGACCTCACTTGGCCCGAGATCGCTCCTATTTTAGCCACCTTATGCCAACTCATGGGAGTTGGGTCCAAGTAATATAACTCAAGAACGTCACCACCATCCTACTTCATTTTAGAACACCGCGTACACAGTTGTTAAAGTGGTTTTCGAAGTTGGCAGTGAGTATGACAACTTTCGATTCCGATCTCTTTAATAACCAAACGTTATTATAACGCCGAGGTCATTTCAAAATAGTTTATACTTCAAAAATCAAATTATTCATTTCTAAACTATATTCCTTTCAAAATGTTTATACTTCGACACCAAAACCATTTTTATTTCAAACATATATTCATCCATAAAAAATCATAACACTTTCAAAGTTATAACTCTTTCGAAACCAAAATACTTGAAATCATTACACTTTGAAAATCATAACATTTCGAAATCATACATTTGAAATCATGAAACATTCCTTTAATTCTTTACGTTTCACAAATCAATTCAATTAAACAAGGTTCAAATTTCCAATTTAATTCAATTCAAACCATCAGTTTCAATTCAATCCAGTTTCCAACAAACCATTTCAAATCATATCAATTTCAAATATAGATATTATCCACAAAATAAACTATTAAATTTTTCAATATAATTCAAAGCTTTAATATTCCACATTTCAATACTAATTTGATAATTTCATATATATCTCTGATTTAACTTCATTATTACTTAGTTTTGAAATATTCATTTCATAATTCCAATATTATTTAAATAAACTCAAATTACCAGTAAACTAAATATCCTTTCCTACTAATATAAACTTTAAATATTCATTTATCAAAATCAAATATCATTTTAAATTCACATTCACATTCATATTCTTTATTAAAATAAAGATCAAATTATTTCCAAACCATTTCAATCATCAAAATATCATATCTTTTCAAAACCTTATTTTCAAATCATTATTTTAGTTTATATTCAAATATTCAAATTTAAATATCATTTTAAAATCAAATATATCATTCATTTATTTTTCCAAATATCATTGCAAAACACATTTCAAAATTCCATTCAAAAGTTCATTTATCTCATTACATTTCATTCCATTTAACACAGAACCAAGTAAACCTGATTTAAATTCAAATTAAATTTAAATTCCTTAAAATTAAAATTTAAATAGTAAATTAAATTCAAAAGTCCTTATATTTCACAAATAATCTATTTCCAAAAGTTAAATCATTTAACACTTTAAAATATAGCTCAAACAGTGTTAAAATCAATAGTATTTCAAAACATTGTCAAATTTAGCAATGACAACATTTATAAAGTGCTATCATAGCTTATAGTTTCCAAAATAGTTTAGTTTAGGAACAACGGCATTTATAAAATGCCGTAACAGATATTTAGTTATTTCAAACATAGTTAAGTTCAAAAACAACAGCATTTAAAAACGCTGTCATAAGATCATAATATTTTTGGGAAATGCTGTTAATAAAATTTCAGATTTTATTTTAACTTTTCAAAAACAATAAAACTTCAACTTTAGCAAATTTTAAACTTATAAATAATATTTTTAGGCTTATAAACTTTCACATTTAAATCAATTTAACATATGATTTATCACAATAAAATTTTATAATTGAATATCAAAATTTAAAAACTCAATTCATTTATTAAGTCAAAATTCACTGTTCATTTACTTATAAATAAAATAAAACTTAATTTAACGACCCGCCTTTTTGGACAGTTTAAACCAACGATCAAATACCCATGTCGATTCCAAACCATTAAAAGGACAGATAGTTATTGGGGTAATTAAGAAAAGAAAAGGAAGGAAAATAAAGGAAATGAAACAACACAGAATCTCACAGCGGAAGGCTAAAGTATAATAATAAAATAACAGTTCATGAAGCTGTTAATTAAATGAATACATTTGAAATGAATACATTTGATTATTATTATACAACATTTATCAGAGTTACATACACAGCAAATATCATACAACAATGCAGCGGAATGGAATGAATATAATAGTAGTAGATAATATACCAAATCTTCGCCTTCATCCTCCAGAAATAGATCCTCAAAAATCTGAAAACTCAGGACTGACCCGAGCGTAATGAAAAGACAAAACACTCGAGTCAGGACTAAAATATCCTTATGAAAGTTAAATCAATCGTAAATAAATATGAGTGTAACGGCGTCAGAGATGTTTACGGGGTTTGACATCTCATATCCAGTGTCAACGTGCGTGCAATAACTCAAGAGATGTTACGGGATTTTCCATCTCTCAAGGATCCGTGAAACTATCTATTATGTAGTAATATACGCTAAGTAGATAATGTCTATCAGTAATATAAAGTATCAAAATAGCGTTAAGGCGTTACCATAATCCCCCTTAACACATTTTATATTCCCAAAAGCATATACAAGACCGTAGTTTCCCCAAAACCGGAAGTCACCAGAGGGCAATCCATATACTCAAGGTACAAATCAAAACGTAGTGGTCGCGAATAGGATAATCAGTATGACAAGGTACATGAGGCGATACCAACTAGGATACTAGTAGTTGCGTGATCCGGACTGATGTTGGGCATAGCCAGCAGCTACCCCAACACCGCGAAACAACACTCCCAAATCAAGGGGTGCACCCAAATCGCATCACAAATGTAATAGAAATGGTATCGAAGAAGTGTGTCCGCTAGAGGTGGCGAACCTCAATGGCCCGGCGCGGCTCCTGTTTTAGTCATATCAGGGGTCATCCAATAATCGTTCTCTTTCTTCAGTCAATGCGTTCACCAAACCATCCACTTCATTCTGGATCAACACTCCGCGTATAATAGTTATTAAAGTGGTTTTCGGTATCGACAGAGAGTATGTCCATATCCGATCCCGGTCTCCTTAATAACTACGTATTATTACACCGTTGGCTCTTTTACATTTCAAATCGATTCATAATTGATATCAAATGTCATATTCACTTCAAAATCAAATCCATTTCAAATATCGACATAGCCATTCAAAATATAAGGTTCCTTTTTAAAAATCATTTTGCGTCTCAATAACTCATTTCGGTTTCAAAATCATTCCGAATTTCAATTTTATGTTGCAACTTCATTTAACCCAATTCGTATTTAAATTCAAGATTTAAACATAAACATTCCACCTTATTAACCAGCTTGAAATTTTTAGAAAATAGTTTTAAGTAGTTTAAAAGTAGTTTAAATAATTAAAATAGTTAAAAATACTTAAAATCTTTAAAATGGATTTAAAATAGATAAATTAGTTTAAAATAATTTAAATTGGGTTAAGTAGATTAAAAATAGATTAAAATAGTTTAAGTATTCAAAATGGTTTATATAACAGAGTAATTTGGAAAACAAATTAAAACAGCTTCAAAATCAATCCATTTAATGTTCAATCTTTAAAACAAATAAATTTCCAAAATTCAATCATATCCAAATTTTAAATCTCAAAGTCTCCACTTAAATTTATTCAACAATTTCTTTTAACCAAAATTTTATTTCAACATTTCAAACTCAATTTTTCGATAAATTCGATTTCTATAAATTGATTTCTATTTATCACTTTTAAATCGAAACATTTACATAAATTTCAAATCGACGATTTCAAAAATTATTAATTTAGCCAATTCGGTGCCCGTATATAATTTTCTATCCTATGGCCAAGTAATTATTTATTTCAATTAAATGTCAGGGATGAGTATATATTACTTAAATTAAATCTCACTATCATATGTATTCATAACAGGATCTATATAAGCAAATAAACATCCAAACATTCAATTATCAACCAATAGCATCCATCAAAGTACATCATCCAATAAACAATACAATTCATGGCAGTTTCATAGTTATCAATGTCAGGTAATTTAATCGCAATTCAATTTTAATTTCAATTTAACTGTCAATTTAATTTTTCAACGGTTAATGCAAAAGACAAGCTATATGACAATTAAATTTTTATCAAACAACGACAAATAAGATCATAACACTTCATAATATCAAATTTAACTAGCATAAAGATATTTAGTACGGTGTGAGCGTTATAAAACACTCACCTTGATTTTTCGATTTTAAATCAAATCGAACGACGTTCGATTTAACCAAAAAATTTCTCTAGCCCCAAACGATTCCAATCCAGCTCCATAGCGTAGAGCTCGTCCATACGATCCCAACGCAAAAAGTTTCGTCCGAATCCGACCTCGTACGAAAGAGAAACATCATTTTAAACATTTACAAATCAATTTACATCTAAATTTTAATTCCAAAACCCTACAGGCTAATCTGGACCGTAGCTTCCCTCAAACCAATCGAGACTGTGCGCATTCCTTCTTCCCCACTCTCGCGTTCGTGCTTCAGGAAATGAAACCCACGGCCGCCATAATTTGCTCGAATTAAACCCATCCAACATCGAGCTATAAGACGATCAGCGAGCGCCAAAACGAAGGCCTCCACCACGCCCACTCACGCCACGAGCACGGCCAAGCTCGGTGCCACGTTTATCGAGAAGAACGTGCACAAAGGTAGCACGAACGGAAGCGATTTGCCGTTGATTGGTTGCTTTGATTTCGATCACAGCCGTTGAACTACAAGATCTCATTGTCCTCTACCATCTTCCTTTAGAATGTTTTCGAAATCAAAGCATGGATTAAGAGTTTTGGATGGGAGAAGTTTTTGAAGTTTCGGCCCTTGATATCTGAAAGAGGCGGCCAAGAAACCCTAACCCCTTTTTTTTTTTATATTTTTAATTTGTGTATAAAGGGCTATTTATAGGAAACGGCGAACTCTATTCAATCCGGATTTCCAAACTCCGAATTTCGCACGGTAACTGACGTTCCTAGGGTTTATCCCGCGTTTCGGACACAATGGAATAGGTTTCGGAAGCTAATTCGATATTATGTGAGAGTTATAGCGATAAACGATCAATTTGAATTAAATCGATTTAAACGAATTTTTATGCGTTTTGACTCGCCCCGGACAAACGATAAATCCAATTAACCTGAAATTTGAAATCTTACAATAATATCACATTACGGATCCGATGAAACTAGTTTCGTCGGAATCCGAGACCGTTTGAAAAATGACTATTTTTAACTCGCCAAATTAATATTAAAACAATTTCAACGCGTTTTGAGCTGCCACGGTCAAACGACAACTCCGATTGCTACGAAAATTAAAATCCGATAATAACTAACTATTACGGATCCAATGGAACTAGTTTCGTCCAATTCTGAGACTGCTCGAAAATTGGCTATTATTCAGTCGATAATTAAATATTAAAATATTCAAATTTCACAAATAGATTTAAAATTCAGTTTTAAAAGTTCTATAACATCACTATAACTCCAATATGATAAAATAAAATTTTACAATTCATTTTTAATCATATTAAACCCGTTATTCAATTTATCCAATAAATTCCAATTTAAAAATCTTATTAACTCTATTAAAATCCAAATATAACTTGCATTCACTTTGGAAACCAATTTGAATCATATTAAATCCAATCTCAAATATTCACTCTATTTTCATATATTAAATTTCAATATCAAATTAATCATATCAAATTTGAAATTTAATTTATTCAACATTCGTAATATTAAATTTAACAAATTTGATTATTCTTAAATCACTATCTTTTGAAATATTCAAAACGAACTTATAAAATTTAACTTTTGAAACGAATTAAAATTATAAAACAACTCTTTACATTATACGGTTATTCAATTCCCATTATTAAATTATTCAATAAATTCCTAATATTTAATTTAAACGATTTCGATTATCCAATAATTCATTATCTTTTGAAATATTGAAATTTAACTTATAAGATTCAACTTTTAAAACCAATTCACAATTTAGAACACTATTTTCATTATACAGTTATTCAATTATTCAATAAGTTTAAAATATTCAATTTAAACAATTTACCTGTTCAATATTCAATATTTGATTTTAAATAGATTTTACTTATCAATCAGTTACTCCATTATACCCAATGAATTCAACATTTATTATTATTCCAAACGACTTACAAATTTTTTTCTAACACTAAATCACGAAATCTTATTAAATTAGCTATTTTAATTATCGAAAATTTACGGGTCGTTACACTCTCCCCCACTCAAAACTTTTCGTCCCCGAAAAGGAAAAAGAAGGGAAAAGGAACTAAGTATAGAATTTGACCTTAGATATATTTTATTCAAAGTTGCCAACTTATAAAACAATGAAATTCCTTTTTATAAAGTCATTACTACACTTTTACTAAGTTATTCCAAACGCCTCTCTAACTTTAAAAGTTAGTTATCAAAACAAGTTATAAAATTTTTAAAACTTGAAAATTTTCTAACACCCGGATTTTACGGAAAATTTCGGCAGAGTCTCCTTTGCGCGGCTCGATCGATACAACTACAAAACGCCTCTACGGGCCCCAAACAAACAAAAGAAAATCTAAAAGCCAAGTGGCTCATCAAAAATCACCAAATCCAATGATAAAATAAACATGTACCTTATATTTTTATTAGCGAGCATATACGAATAATATAGCGTGAAAGCGAGCTCCAAATGCGAAGCAAGCGCAATCCGCACCTACTAAACACTCAACAAACCATGAGAAACATGCATATATGAAAATAATATCAATATACACAATATAGCAACATAACAACTACATGTGCCAACATAGCAAATGCAACAAAACAACAAATGCAACCATCAATCAACTATCATCCAACAAATCCATAACCAATCAATATAAATTCACTTCTCATTAATATTTATTGACTTGGTTTCAATTTTAATCATAGTTGATTCATTAACGTTGGATTTTTCTAACATTCATCCTCAATTCAATTAGTTAACATTCACTAATTTATATTTACATTAGTTAATATTCATTTAACTTCTAATTTGATTTCAATGATTTATAGCTTTCAATTTCAATAACATTTAATGAATTATATATACTATCAACTAACAATCATATAACAACCAAATCATACCCAACATAACCAAATTATTAATTTTTACATTCAATTTGGTTTATCTCTTTTATATATATCCTGTTATATAATTTTAAAAGAATCACTTTATATTCGGCATCTTAAATTTCCAATATTAACTTTAATTAAGTCCGTAAGCCGTACATATATCATCCGTGAGCAATATCAATCTAATCGCTTATTCGATCACACAATTTCACTTCCAAACTAGTATCGTTCACACGACTCTCTAGTGCGGACTCGGATTTGGTTTCTTGATTGGAAACTGTTACTCTCCTTGCATAGCCATATACTATGATAGAGAATTCCAGAATCAATTAAAAATCCATATCTAGGGTTCGTCGTCGAAAATCGAGTGAAAAATCCTAAATTGGATCGATATAAATCATCTCGAAATTTTATGCTCGAATTTGGATCAAATCGTTATGCGAATAAAATAATATACGTACAATCCCACGTATTACCTTCCAATAGATTTCTATCCAATTTATCTATACTAAATTATTTTATTGACTTTCATTTTATTTACCATTTATTATTCACAATCCATTATTTAGTTAATATATCCATTTCTTTACATAGCATATTCTTCAACATTATCTTTTCTTAACATCATATCAAAGAATTTGCTTACTCAAGTTCATTTTCAAACATTCTATATAATTTAATTAAATTCAATTTCATTTTAAAATTGATTCTTAGCTATAAGAAATTTATTTGTTTACATCTATTTCATTTTCATAATTTCAGTTAATAACGAATTCATTTGTGGAACGTTTTATTAATCAACACTTTAGTTTGTAGTCATTCCATAAAGGTCTAACTTCTCATACATGATTTTTCTTAGTTTACAGTTATCTTAAAAATTACAAATTTAATTTTGTTACAATCCCTTTGCAATTTATATTTATTTTCTATAATCAATTTACAAAGATATAATACGATTCATTTATCTTCTTTCTTAAGTTCACTTACTCGTTCCATTTATCCATTCATCATTTCATGCTATATTTAAGTATATATACAAAAATTTATCACAAACAAATTTTCCTTTTATATACATTTCATTCCTTTTTGAGTTTTTTTTTTCCCTCACTTATATACTTCAATTACATCCAAGTTCTGTTTATTTGTACAATACCTCATTACATATCAAAACATCATTTTAACTTTTAATATTTGGTAAGTCTTGTTATATGTTATCAGAATGCAAATTTTGTATTATACAAATTTATAGAATTTCATTTTACCAACTTAGAATGTTCACAACTTACTTTGTTTAAATTATCATTACCTTTCAACTTTAAAGTTTCCAAACAATAGCTTAGATATCTTAATCCTCTTATTTTATAAATTTGGTTATTCACATTTCATTCAAATAATTTGAAAATTATTAATTAATGGAACTTAGAAATTTAAATGCCCGGTTCTTTTCAAATCATTTGAAATAAACATATATACTTATCTTTTTTATATATATATATAACAAATCATACCTTTTGAGTTCAAACCAAAACCCATTTACCCAAAATAATTTTTGAAGAAAAGCAAAGCTTCTTAGAAGTCTCCCCCACTTTGAGACTCGAAAATGAAAATCGATGATGCTGCGCAGTCATTACCGAAATTATTTTCCAGCGACATAAGAGAGGAGTACTAAATTTATTCCTTCCTTTAAAAATCCTTTCAAAATATTTCCATAAACAATTTCCAATTAATATTAATATATATTTCTTCAAAGCTTGGAAAACCATTTTAAAACCTCCGGGACATAATTCAATATTTTCCAATTTAAATCTATTTTAATTCATAAGTCACCTTTATAAAATATTCTTATAAGATTTCACAAGTGTTTTATATTTTCTTCAAATTATAGGAATTTCTTTCTTAAAACATTCCACAAGTATTTTATTACTGTTCTTTTGTAATTCAACTTAGTTATCAAATTACAATATCCAATTAGTGATAATAACCAATATTTTTATTCCTAACAGCCAGGTAAGCTAGATAAGCCACACTAATTTCTGAAGAATTTTCTTTATATACAAAATATAATTAGGGCAAAATTATTTCATTTACCCAATTTCAAAACAATACTATGTCGAATTGTTCTGTTTAAGTGTTTAGAGATCCCTATCAATGACGTTAATTACTCGTACTGACCAGAATCCATAAGCCACTCAACAAAACAACCGACACAATATAAAACATTTTATATCACTAACAAGTACGCTCTCTCATATACACTCAACTCATTCATATAGTTTACCTCTATTTCAATGAGTTATTCCCCACTAGAGCCAAGGTTTATCGCTAAACCAAAGCTCTGATACCAACTTTAACGACCCGCCTTTTTGGACAGTTTAAACCAACGATCAAATACCCATGTCGATTCCAAACCATTAAAAGGACAGATAGTTATTGGGGTAATTAAGAAAAGAAAAGGAAGGAAAATAAAGGAAATGAAACAACACAGAATCTCACAGCGGAAGGCTAAAGTATAATAATAAAATAACAGTTCATGAAGCTGTTAATTAAATGAATACATTTGAAATGAATACATTTGATTATTATTATACAACATTTATCAGAGTTACATACACAGCAAATATCATACAACAATGCAGCGGAATGGAATGAATATAATAGTAGTAGATAATATACCAAATCTTCGCCTTCATCCTCCAGAAATAGATCCTCAAAAATCTGAAAACTCAGGACTGACCCGAGCGTAATGAAAAGACAAAACACTCGAGTCAGGACTAAAATATCCTTATGAAAGTTAAATCAATCGTAAATAAATATGAGTGTAACGGCGTCAGAGATGTTTACGGGGTTTGACATCTCATATCCAGTGTCAACGTGCGTGCAATAACTCAAGAGATGTTACGGGATTTTCCATCTCTCAAGGATCCGTGAAACTATCTATTATGTAGTAATATACGCTAAGTAGATAATGTCTATCAGTAATATAAAGTATCAAAATAGCGTTAAGGCGTTACCATAATCCCCCTTAACACATTTTATATTCCCAAAAGCATATACAAGACCGTAGTTTCCCCAAAACCGGAAGTCACCAGAGGGCAATCCATATACTCAAGGTACAAATCAAAACGTAGTGGTCGCGAATAGGATAATCAGTATGACAAGGTACATGAGGCGATACCAACTAGGATACTAGTAGTTGCGTGATCCGGACTGATGTTGGGCATAGCCAGCAGCTACCCCAACACCGCGAAACAACACTCCCAAATCAAGGGGTGCACCCAAATCGCATCACAAATGTAATAGAAATGGTATCGAAGAAGTGTGTCCGCTAGAGGTGGCGAACCTCAATGGCCCGGCGCGGCTCCTGTTTTAGTCATATCAGGGGTCATCCAATAATCGTTCTCTTTCTTCAGTCAATGCGTTCACCAAACCATCCACTTCATTCTGGATCAACACTCCGCGTATAATAGTTATTAAAGTGGTTTTCGGTATCGACAGAGAGTATGTCCATATCCGATCCCGGTCTCCTTAATAACTACGTATTATTACACCGTTGGCTCTTTTACATTTCAAATCGATTCATAATTGATATCAAATGTCATATTCACTTCAAAATCAAATCCATTTCAAATATCGACATAGCCATTCAAAATATAAGGTTCCTTTTTAAAAATCATTTTGCGTCTCAATAACTCATTTCGGTTTCAAAATCATTCCGAATTTCAATTTTATGTTGCAACTTCATTTAACCCAATTCGTATTTAAATTCAAGATTTAAACATAAACATTCCACCTTATTAACCAGCTTGAAATTTTTAGAAAATAGTTTTAAGTAGTTTAAAAGTAGTTTAAATAATTAAAATAGTTAAAAATACTTAAAATCTTTAAAATGGATTTAAAATAGATAAATTAGTTTAAAATAATTTAAATTGGGTTAAGTAGATTAAAAATAGATTAAAATAGTTTAAGTATTCAAAATGGTTTATATAACAGAGTAATTTGGAAAACAAATTAAAACAGCTTCAAAATCAATCCATTTAATGTTCAATCTTTAAAACAAATAAATTTCCAAAATTCAATCATATCCAAATTTTAAATCTCAAAGTCTCCACTTAAATTTATTCAACAATTTCTTTTAACCAAAATTTTATTTCAACATTTCAAACTCAATTTTTCGATAAATTCGATTTCTATAAATTGATTTCTATTTATCACTTTTAAATCGAAACATTTACATAAATTTCAAATCGACGATTTCAAAAATTATTAATTTAGCCAATTCGGTGCCCGTATATAATTTTCTATCCTATGGCCAAGTAATTATTTATTTCAATTAAATGTCAGGGATGAGTATATATTACTTAAATTAAATCTCACTATCATATGTATTCATAACAGGATCTATATAAGCAAATAAACATCCAAACATTCAATTATCAACCAATAGCATCCATCAAAGTACATCATCCAATAAACAATACAATTCATGGCAGTTTCATAGTTATCAATGTCAGGTAATTTAATCGCAATTCAATTTTAATTTCAATTTAACTGTCAATTTAATTTTTCAACGGTTAATGCAAAAGACAAGCTATATGACAATTAAATTTTTATCAAACAACGACAAATAAGATCATAACACTTCATAATATCAAATTTAACTAGCATAAAGATATTTAGTACGGTGTGAGCGTTATAAAACACTCACCTTGATTTTTCGATTTTAAATCAAATCGAACGACGTTCGATTTAACCAAAAAATTTCTCTAGCCCCAAACGATTCCAATCCAGCTCCATAGCGTAGAGCTCGTCCATACGATCCCAACGCAAAAAGTTTCGTCCGAATCCGACCTCGTACGAAAGAGAAACATCATTTTAAACATTTACAAATCAATTTACATCTAAATTTTAATTCCAAAACCCTACAGGCTAATCTGGACCGTAGCTTCCCTCAAACCAATCGAGACTGTGCGCATTCCTTCTTCCCCACTCTCGCGTTCGTGCTTCAGGAAATGAAACCCACGGCCGCCATAATTTGCTCGAATTAAACCCATCCAACATCGAGCTATAAGACGATCAGCGAGCGCCAAAACGAAGGCCTCCACCACGCCCACTCACGCCACGAGCACGGCCAAGCTCGGTGCCACGTTTATCGAGAAGAACGTGCACAAAGGTAGCACGAACGGAAGCGATTTGCCGTTGATTGGTTGCTTTGATTTCGATCACAGCCGTTGAACTACAAGATCTCATTGTCCTCTACCATCTTCCTTTAGAATGTTTTCGAAATCAAAGCATGGATTAAGAGTTTTGGATGGGAGAAGTTTTTGAAGTTTCGGCCCTTGATATCTGAAAGAGGCGGCCAAGAAACCCTAACCCCTTTTTTTTTTTATATTTTTAATTTGTGTATAAAGGGCTATTTATAGGAAACGGCGAACTCTATTCAATCCGGATTTCCAAACTCCGAATTTCGCACGGTAACTGACGTTCCTAGGGTTTATCCCGCGTTTCGGACACAATGGAATAGGTTTCGGAAGCTAATTCGATATTATGTGAGAGTTATAGCGATAAACGATCAATTTGAATTAAATCGATTTAAACGAATTTTTATGCGTTTTGACTCGCCCCGGACAAACGATAAATCCAATTAACCTGAAATTTGAAATCTTACAATAATATCACATTACGGATCCGATGAAACTAGTTTCGTCGGAATCCGAGACCGTTTGAAAAATGACTATTTTTAACTCGCCAAATTAATATTAAAACAATTTCAACGCGTTTTGAGCTGCCACGGTCAAACGACAACTCCGATTGCTACGAAAATTAAAATCCGATAATAACTAACTATTACGGATCCAATGGAACTAGTTTCGTCCAATTCTGAGACTGCTCGAAAATTGGCTATTATTCAGTCGATAATTAAATATTAAAATATTCAAATTTCACAAATAGATTTAAAATTCAGTTTTAAAAGTTCTATAACATCACTATAACTCCAATATGATAAAATAAAATTTTACAATTCATTTTTAATCATATTAAACCCGTTATTCAATTTATCCAATAAATTCCAATTTAAAAATCTTATTAACTCTATTAAAATCCAAATATAACTTGCATTCACTTTGGAAACCAATTTGAATCATATTAAATCCAATCTCAAATATTCACTCTATTTTCATATATTAAATTTCAATATCAAATTAATCATATCAAATTTGAAATTTAATTTATTCAACATTCGTAATATTAAATTTAACAAATTTGATTATTCTTAAATCACTATCTTTTGAAATATTCAAAACGAACTTATAAAATTTAACTTTTGAAACGAATTAAAATTATAAAACAACTCTTTACATTATACGGTTATTCAATTCCCATTATTAAATTATTCAATAAATTCCTAATATTTAATTTAAACGATTTCGATTATCCAATAATTCATTATCTTTTGAAATATTGAAATTTAACTTATAAGATTCAACTTTTAAAACCAATTCACAATTTAGAACACTATTTTCATTATACAGTTATTCAATTATTCAATAAGTTTAAAATATTCAATTTAAACAATTTACCTGTTCAATATTCAATATTTGATTTTAAATAGATTTTACTTATCAATCAGTTACTCCATTATACCCAATGAATTCAACATTTATTATTATTCCAAACGACTTACAAATTTTTTTCTAACACTAAATCACGAAATCTTATTAAATTAGCTATTTTAATTATCGAAAATTTACGGGTCGTTACACTTAACATTTTACTTCAAATATCATTACAAAACTTTAAATTTAATTTCCATTATTTAATTACATTTTAAAAATATAATTTAAAGTCAAAAATCACATTTACTTCAAATTTACATACTTAAAGTCACAAATTCAAAACTTAATATTTAGCCTTCTCAAAACCAATAAATATATATTTTTAAATCAAAATTTCATACTTTAAAAATACATATCTATATAAAAATCAATTAAAAATATACCACGGGGTCTGTATATAATTTTCTAACCTAGGTCAAGTGTTACAGATATATATCATTTCAATCCGCAGTTTAAAAAGAAAAACCCGCATTCTATCATTTCAAACCCGCAATCCCAAGTAAATAAAAATAAATAAAAATTTCTCAGGCCTATCATTTCAGCTCATAACGATTTTTCCTTATTTTAAAGTCCATTCGGCTGTGTATCATTTCGACCCATAGTGATTCTATTCTAACAGGGAACTTGCAGTGTGATCATATGCGTAAACAATATAAACAGATACACTAACATGTAAATGTCGCAATATAATGTCATATATCAGATGTCAGGTGATAATTAACAGATTTAACATGGTAATAACATGGCATAACATATCAGATCATCATCATTAACTTGCATAACATTTTTAATTTACTAAACACTTGACATTAATTCACGATTTCATAAGTAGAGATGTCAGAGTGAGAAGGACTCACCTTTTCAAGCTGAAGACCACTACGACACACAAAACGATTCCAAAGGCACGACAAGCACGATACAACACGATATTGGATTCAAGTGAGTGAAAAGATCCAAGATGATTATCTTGTACACAACAAACAAGACAAGATATTGCAACATGAATTTTACATCAAAATATAACATTGAACAACTAGAAATATAACAACTTGCCCATGCTTTCACCACATCATATGCTCGGCCTAGGGGTTTATAATGCTCGGCCATGGTTGTGTGTATGGGTCAGGTATGGATCCATATGGCTCGGCATAGTAGGAGATGAAGGAGTTTATAGGTATAGCATGAAACATATACAAGAGTCAAGGCAAAAAAGGAAATTGGTGCAACTACAAGGCTCGGCTATGGCAATAAGTGGCTTGGCCTTGCTTGGTGATGGTCAGGTGATGGTGCAGCAACAGCTTAAGGTCAATTAGAGGCTGGTGATGGTGGTTCTAAACGTGGCCGAGAGGATGTGTGAAGGGGTTGTGGCCTTAAGGGTTCGGCTAGGCTAGTTTTTTAAGTCATGATGCAATTTTTGAGGAGTTTGCAATTTTGGTAAGCCACGGCCTGACATGGTCAGTGGAGTTGGAGGAGGTGCTGCCAGGTATGGTGGTGGTGAAAGTGATGTGGTGGTGGAGGATCTTATGGCCGAGCATGATAGGAGAAAATAAGGCAAAAATTAAATCAAAACAAAGAAGAAAATATGAAAAATTCATGAACTCACCAAAGTGTTTTTTAGAAATTTGATGATGGCCGAAAGTTTTGAGAGGAAGAAAAGTGTTCTTGCGTGAAAAAAGAAAGTATACGGTTATGAGAAAAAGATATGGTCGGCAATTCAATGCAAGTGGCAATTGAAAATGAAAAGGCAAATGACATATGAAAGGTTATGGCATATGAAAGGTTTTGACTCTTATATTTCTATTTCCTTTTAAATCATAATAAACAAATAAAAAGTAAGTAAAAATAAAAATAAAAACTAAACAAAATAAAGCAGAAAAGAGAGAAATAATTATTTTAAGGAAAAATAGAAAAAAAATTAAGAAAATAGCTAATATATTGAAACTAGCATTTAAAAATATAAGCACCATACAATATACATTTAAAAATTATAACAACACTTTTAAAAATGTTTTAAAAATAATATATATATATATATATAACATATCATATTACACATATATTCAAATTTAGAACAAGATATGACAGCCAAAAATATAATTTATATAAATTAAAATAAATAATTTTGTTAACTAATCAATTTACATATAATATTGTAAAAAGCATAACTTTCACAATATAAATCAGTTTTCAACGAAACGAAAAGCAGTATTTTTGAAATTTAATTTATTTTCATAATAAAATATAAAATTAAAAAATTCAAATATTTAAATTTTAAATTTAAAAGTCAAAGTTTGACCATATTAACCAAAATTCACATTTTCTGGAAATATTCAATTTATTCATGTTTGGAATTCTAATTTACGTCAAAATCAAATTTATATTTAAAATAACAAAATTTATTCATTTTAATAAATAAAATAATGTTTTTAAATCAGGAATTCAATTTAACAAAATTAAAATATACAATTAAAATAATCACAGAATACAGGGTTGTTGCACTCTCTCCCACTCAAAAATTTTCGTCACCGAAATGGAATGAGGTACGGGAAAGCACAGAAAAAGATAGAATAAAATAGGATTAAGAGAAGATGATAAGAAGATTGAAATTATACTCGATAACTGTTGTTATAGGTAAGTTTAACAAGGTGGAGATGATCTTTCTAAGGTCCTCCAGAATCTAGAACACAAGCACGAAAAAGATCTTCTAGAATTTGATTCACCCTATCCGCTTGCCAATGGTCTATGGATGACAAGCAGTGCTCAGATTCAAAAATGAGTACCAAAGATTATCAAAGATTATAGAAAGATTCCTAAACAGACTGGTATAGGCAATAGCCTCCTCATTATGTAGCAAGATAAGGGAAATAATGGACAACCAAAAGATAGTTTGAAAAAAAAACAAAATAAGATAATAAATTCGAAACTATGAATATTTCAACTTAAATTGAAAATTAATTTTACATAAGTTAAATAAATCTTAACTATCTCTAATTTCATTATCTTGTCATCCAATATATAAATAAACAATCTCTAAAATCATGGATTTGAAAAAATATCATTTATTATACTCATAATGTACTCAATAAAATTAATTATTCTTTATTCCTAATTATAATTAAATTTTTTCCTCTCAATATATTTTATTACTTATGTTAAATATATTTATACTTATTATACTGCTTTAATCTACTCTTAGTTCCTTTATCATCAATTTATCTTGTAAGTTATTGCAATACTTTTTTCTTTATTTATCTCTGTTAATCTTTTTTATCACTAAAATTTAAGTGTATAATATTTATTATAACCACTCAAATTTTATTTATAAAATCTTTTTATATTGTATATTATCCAATTACATATTCAACTTCTGTATAATTTAGATAAGTTATATTGGAACGAAATTGTGTATTATACAAATAAAACTTTCTAATTTAATTATTTCAAGCTTTAATATTTATCCAAATCTTGAAATTATACTTAAAAATTATCTTTCAAGATAAAATTTAGGAATTAAATTTCCGATCAATTCCAACTATTTAGAGATAAATAAACGCACATATACTATATATATATCCATTCAAATTTAAATCATATATCAACATATGTTATAAATCCAGTCTTATTTTAGAAATTCAAATCAATTAAATTTACCAAAAACAAAACTGTAGCAAGACCACAGAACGGTCTCTTCACTTTGAAACTCGAAATGAATATCGATGATGCTGCAGTCATCACCGAAATTATTTTCCAGCGACAAAGAGAAGAGCACTAATTTTAAACTTTAAAATTCTTTGGAAACAAATTTCTATTCGAAAATACTTTAAATAGTACATCCTTTAAAACTTTAAATACAAGGTTTGAAATCCGTCGAAAATTAAATTCTCAAATTCTTGTTTTAAATTCATTTTAAATTTCCAAATAATTTATAACCATGTTTATAGTTTAATTATTTATATATGAAACAAGAGATAATGGTATATAAAATCATTTATTATTTCTTAACGACCAATTCAATAAAAATCCCCCAGAAATATTTATAATACAGTTACAAAATTTATTTCATCACTAAATTTGAAAAACATATTGTGTCAGTTTGCTCTGTTCAAGTGTTTTGGAAATTTTACCGATAGCTTTGATCAGGCGAATCGATCAGAAACCCAAATCAACATCAACAACTCAAACAACACAATATACAAACATTTTAAATACTAGTTTACAAATACACTTCAAGAATGATTTGAAGATAAGTTGGAAACAAATATGAGATGATTAAATAATAGAATAGGAAGATGGATAAGCTTATATAAATCGCGGGCAACCTTAATCCAATCAACCATGACTTGAAGAATAAGATCGATGTGGATTTTCTGGGGTAAATCAACATTCGGTCTCAAGAGGTAGAGTTTGGAATTATAAGAGATACTGGCATCTAAAACGAGGATATAAAAATCTTTGGTGAATCGATGCTATTGTAAAGGAGTTTCACCCCTTTACAAATCAATTTGAGATTGGCGGGACCGCCGACTCATTATAAAGATCTTTCGGGGTGGAGTTATGGGATACTTCAGAAACAAAAGAAAACGAATACTGAGGGACACGAATGGATTTTGGAACCGCAGAGAACGTTCTAAAATTTAAAGGAATCGAATCAGAAAGGAAGAGATTCAAACCCGAATAAAAGTGATCCTGTAAATACATTTACCATATATGCTAAGTTTTTCCTAGAGCTACCACAACTCTGATACCAAATGTAACGACCCGATATTTTCAACCATTCGCATCCACACATGTCGGACTTGAATTGCTCAAAATACCGCGTTGTAAATAAAATTTGGCAAATCTCAGAATATACAGTAAATAAATAATCATAGATCACAGACACAGAGTAAATAATAATGCAGCGGAATAAAAAGAGATAGTAGTTCATGAAGCTACTATATAAAAATAAGATACATCAGAGTTAAATAAGATACAATAGGAGAGTAACAAGATACATCAGAGTTAAATAAGAATACATCATCGAAACACTAAATACTAAAAGCAAAATAGATGGCTGGATCTTCAAGCAAAGCTCCAACTCTGATGGTGAGTCTTGAATGCTGAATCACTCAATCTGACTCAAGTGTAAAGCAAAAACAAAACACTCGAGTCAGGACATAAATACTTATGAACTGTAAATCAACTCAAGTGAACAGTAACAAAATGCATCAGTAACTTAAAGGGTGCTTGGGACCGTCCATCCTCTAAGGATCCGTTAAATTATTTACTATGTAGTAATATTGCGCGATTATAATAATGTCTACAGTAAAATAAACTTACTTTAAAATAGCATTGAAGGGTTACCCATATAGCCCCCAACACGTAATAGTCCCAGTAGTCCATCCAGTATCAGCATATCTCCAGATCAGAAGACTACCCTAGGTACTCCATAGGTTACGGGAGAAAAACAAACTCGTAGTAAGGCACACAAGGCAATGCCAGGGTAGATATACCAATTATGCACACAGGCTGGCGGTAACGTAGCAGCCACAAACGCCCAACTCGAAACACACTCCCAATCAAAATCGGAGGATGGCCATCGAATCAACCACAAGTAAGAGTACAGTATCGAAGAAATATGTCCGATCGGAGGAATGACCTCACTTGGTCCAAGATCGCTCCTGTTTTAGCAACCTTATGCCAACTCACGGGTGTCGGGTCCAAGTAACATACCTCAAGAACGTCGTCACCATCCTACTTCATTCTGATATCTCCACCGCGTACACAGTTGTTAAAGTGGTTTTCGGAGTTGGCAGAGAGTACGACAATTTTCGATCCCAGTCTCTTTAACAACCAAACGTTATTATAACGCCGTGGTAATTTCAAAATAGTTTATACTTCAAAAATCAAATTATTCATTTCCAAACTATATTCCTTTCAAAATAGTTTATACTTCGAAACCAAAACCATTTTTATTTCAAACAAATATTCATCTTTCAAAAATCATAACACTTTCAAAGTTATAACTCTTTCGAAACCAAAATACTTGAAATCATTACACTTTGAAAATCATACATTTGAAATCATGGAAAATTCCTTTAATTCTCTACATTTCACAAATTTATTCAATTAAACCAAAGTTCAAATTTCCAATTTAATTTAATTCAAACCATCAGTTTCAATTCAATTCAGTTTCCAACAAACCATTTCAAATCATATCAATTTCAAATATAGATTTTATCCACAAAATAAACTATTCAACTTTTCAACATAATTCAAAGCTTTGATATCCTACATTTGAAAACTAATTTAATAATTTCATATATATCTCTGATTTAACTTCATTATTACTTAGTTTTGAAATATTCATTTCACAAATCCAATATTATTTAAATAAACTCAAATTACTAGTAAACTAAATATCCTAATTTCCTACTAATGTAAACTTTAAATATTCATTTATCAAAATCAAATATCATTTCAAATTCACATTCATATACATATTTTTTTATTAAAATAAAGATCAAATTATTTCCAAACCATTTCAATCATCAAAATATCATATCTTTTCAAAACCTCATTATCAAATCATTATTTAAATTTAAATTCAAATATTTAAATTTAAATATCATTTTAAAATCAAATATATCATTCATTTATTATTCCAAATATCATTACAAAACACATTTCAAAATTCCATTCAAAAATTCATTTATCTCATTACATTTCATTCCATTTAACACATAACCAAGTAAACCTTATTTAAATTCAAATAAAATTTAAATTCCTTAAAATTAAAATTAAAATATTAAATTATATTCAAAAGTCATTATATTTAATAAATAATCAATTTCCAAAAGTTAAATCATTTAACACTTTAAAATATTGCTCAAACAGTGTTAAAATCTATAATATTTCAAAACATTGTCAAATTTAGCAATGACATCATTTATAAAGTGCTATCATAGCTTATAGTTTTCAAAATAGTTTAGCTTAGGAACAACGGCTATAAAATGCTGTAATAGATATTTAGTTATTTCAAACATGGTTAAGTTCAAAAACAATAGCACTTAACAATGTTGTCATAAGACCACAACATTTTTGGGAAATGGTGTTAATAAAATTCCAGATTTTATATCAACTTTTCAAAAACAATGAAACTTCAAATTTAGCAAATTTTAAACTTATAAATCATATTTTTAGGCTTCTAAACTTTCACATTTAAATCAATTTAACATATGATTTATCACAATAAAATTTTATAATTGAATATCAAATTTTAAAAACTCAATTCATTTGTTAAGTCAAAATTCACTGTTTATTTACTTATAAATAAAATAAAACTTAACATTTTACTTAAAATATCATTTCAAAACTTTAAATTTAATTTCCATTATTTAATTACATTTTAAAAATATAATTTAAAGTCAAAAATCACATTTACTTCAAATTTACATACTTAAATTCACAAATTCAAAACTTAATATTTAGCCTTCTCAAAACCAATAAATATATATTTTTAAATCAAAATTTCATACTTTAAAAATACATATCTACATAAAAATCATTTAAAAATATACCACGGGGTCTGTATATAATTTTCTAACCTAGGTTAAGTGATACAGATATATATATCATTTCAATCCGCAGTTTAAAAAGAAAAACCCGGGTTCTATCATTTCAAACCCGAAATCCCAAGTAAATGAAAATAAATAAAAATCTCTCAGGCCTATCATTTCAGCCCATAACGATTTTTCCTTATTCTAAAGTCCGTTCGGTAATGTATCATTTCAACCTATAGAGATTCTATTCTAACAGGGAACTTGCATTGTAATCATATGCATAAACAATATAAACAGATACACTAACATGTAAATGTCGCAATATAATGTCATATATCAGATATGTCAGGTGATAATTAACAGATTTAACATGGTAACATGGCATAGCATATCAGATCATCATCATTAACTTGCATAACATTTTTAATTTACTAAGCACTTGACATCAATTCACGATTTCATAAGTAGAGATGTCAGAGTGAGAAGGACTCACCTTTTCAAGCTGAAGACCACTACGACACACAAAACGATTCCAAAGGCATGACAATCATGATATTGGGTTCAAGTGGGTGAAAAGAGCCAAGATGATAATCTTGTACACAACAAACAAGACAAGATATTGCAACATGAATTTTACAACAAAATATAACATTGAACAACTAGAAATATAACACAACAAAGAACAACACAACTTTCCCATGCTTTCACCATATCATATGCTCGGCCTAGGGGTTATAATGCTTAGCCATGGTTGTTTGTATGGGTTGGGTATGGATTCATATGGCTCAGCCTAGTAGGAGATGAAGGAGTTTATGTTGACAGCATGAAACATATACAAGAGTCAAGGCAAAAAAAGGAAATTTGGTGCAACTATAAGGCTCGGATATGGCAATAGGTGGCTTGGCCTTGCTTGATGATGGTCAGGTGATGGTGCAGCAGCAGCTTAAGGTCAGTTAGAGGCTGGTGATGGTGGTTCTAAAGGTGGCCGAGAGGATGTGTGAAGGGGTTGTGGCCTTAGGGGTTCGGCTAGGCTAGTTTTCAAATGATGATGCAATTTTTGAAGAGTTTGCAATTTTGCTAAGCCACGGCCTGACATGGTCAGTGGAGTTGGAGGAGGAGCTGCCAAGTATGGTGGTGGTGAAAGTGATGAGGTGGTGGAGGAGCTTATGGCCGAGCATGATAGGAGAAAACAAGGCAAAGATTAAATGAAAACAAAGAAGAAAATATGAAAAATTCATGAACTTAACAAAGTGTTTTTCAGAAATTTGATGATGGCCGAAAGTTTTAAGAGGAAGAAAAGTTTTCTTGCGTGAAAAATGAAAGTATATGGCTATGAGAAAAAGATATGGTCGACAATTCAATGCAAGTGGCAATTGAAAACGAAAAGACAAATGACATATGAAAGGTTGTGGCATATGAAAGGTTTTGACTCTTATATTTCTATTTCCTTTTAAATCAAAATAAAAAAATAAAAATTAAGTAAAAATAAAAATAAAAACCGAGAAAAATAAATTTGAAAAGAGAATAAATAATTATTTTAAAGAAAAATAGAAAAAAATTAAGAAAATAGCTAGTATATTGAAACTAGCATTCAAAAATATAAACAATGTACAATAAATATTTAAAAATTATAACAACGCTTTTAAAAATGTTTATATATATATATAACATGTCATATTTACACATATATTCAAATTTAGAACAAGATATGACAACCAAAAATATTATTTATATAAATTAAAATAAACAATTTTGTTAACTAATCAATTTACATACGATATTATAAAAAGCATAGCTTTCACAATATAAATCAGTTTTCAACGAAACGAAAAGCAATATTCTTGAAATTTAATTTATTTTCATAATCAAAGATAAAATTAAAAATTCAAATATTTAAATTTTGAATTTAAAAGTCAAAGTTTGACCATATGGACCAAAATTCACATTTTATTGGAAATACTCAATTTATTCATGTTTGGAATTCTAATTTACATCAAAATAAAAATTTGTATTTAAAATAAAAAAATTTATTCATTTTAATAAATAAATAAAGTTTTTAAATCATAAATTCAATTTAATAAAATTAAAATATACAATTAAAATAATCATAAAATACAGGGTTGTTACAAATTGCCCTCCACAAAAATACAACCCTTAAACGTGTACGTCTCAAGGAGGGTGTTATGCTAAGAGAAGTTGCCTTCTCTGTCATCACTGATAAACGTTTGTAAAAACCAACATATGTAATCTTAGAAATGCAACGTCAGACAAACATCCATACATGTTGTCTCGGAATAGGACAATTGGAAGGTACTTTCCTATCGCATCCTGTCCGAAATTCACTAGGATTAGTAGTGAATAGTCATTAAATTGGATATTTCATAATGAAGAGACTACTGCTACTGGATGTATATTAGGATTTTAACCCCAAACGATCAACAAGCAGTCCTCCACTATGAAAATCCTGCATATCAATATCATCGCAACCAACATGCACAATCGTCGCATAAATGTTGGTCCGAAGTGGTTTTCGGATAAACTGATGTCGATATCTTCGCACCAACAATGCAAAAGTGTTTCTCAATCTCGTACTGAAACTAAGTCTCATAGACTTATCATGTCTTCAACTTTCAATTTACTATCCTTCGATCAAGAATGATGCTCGATAGATTGGAGTAACACTCCGCGCTGCACGAATCAACATCCTCAACACAAACGATAATCAAGCCTACACAGAAGGCTAAGTACTAAGTATACGAATATATAGTTCCCACATCAAGTCGAGAAACTAAAATGGCCAAATTTGATAGTAGTTATTTAACTATCAAAGCAAACAAATAAATATTTAGCACCATAAGCAATCACTGGGCACTTTTAATTTATCTTTTGTTAATTAAATCACTTGCCGAATATTCATTTCAAATTATCTTTTAAAAAGATATATTCTCAAAACCATTTCAACTTCCTATATTATAAAACATTTCCATATACTTATTTAATAATAAGTAATTCACAATTCTCTTTATTTTCAACACTTAGAAAATATTACATGTATTTAAATCACGATTAAATATATATTTTATTCTTTTAAGGAAAACGTTCTCTTAAACATATTTTTTTGGGTCAAAACGAATGTTGCGTAAAACATCGTAATGACAACCCAAAATCACTAGCATATGGATTCGAAAATTAGATAGATATATAAATCCCATATACTATACAAAACATCTTCTTTCGAATATCATTTACTATAACAACAGTGTTATAGTCCGCCATTTCCTTATTTCTCGAAAATGTCTATTTCAACAATGAATATTGAAATCTATGGTTTCGATACTTAACACATTTTTAAATATCTTCAACCCATTTAACTCCATTTAAAATATCACTTTCAAAACCTTTATTTAAATTTAAAAGATTATTCACTGTCCAAAATCGTGAATATAATTCTCTTATCCAAATTCATTACTATTGCACATTTAATTTAAGGGATAATTCACTGTCCAAAATCATGAATATAATTTCTTTACCAAATTCGATACTCTGCACATTTAATTAAAGGATTATCCACTGTCAAAAATCATGGATATATCTCCTTTAATAAGCTTCCATATTTAACTTATCAAATTCAATTGATTTTGGATTTATACAACAATGTTTATAAATTGCATTTATATATTATAAAAACTTCCATTTATAAAATCCCTTTATTAACCAAACTCATTTATCTCGTTTATATGCCAAAATCCTAATTATAAGTTAATTCACTTATAATTCTCTTATTTACAAATTCATTCGTTTTATAACTTCATCAGTTCATAAATTTGTAAATCTTATTTACTTATAAGATTCAATTATAACTTCATTTTAACATTTACAAAACTCCTTTATAATTTCATCACTTTTGATTTGTAAAAATTAAATTTTATAATTCTTATATATACCATTTACAATAAATTCAAAAATATCAATTTAACTATTTTACAAAATAGTTAATTCCATATTTCAAAAATCACGTTTCAATTATATTTCACAAAAATCATAATTTTTTATAACATAAAAATTATAACATTTATTTATTTAAAATAAATATATTCCTTTATAACAATTCAAAATTTAACTAAACATATATTTTCAAAATCACTTGAAAATCCTTTTTAATTTGAAATCATTACTTTAACATTTCTAAAATTCCAAAATATCGCCCAATGCTGCAACAACACTAAATACATCAATCACATCATCAAACATGTCATATATCACACGATAACAACATATATAACAATATCTATAAATAAAACCAACATTGATGTGAATCCAGTTGGATTCCTCCAACATGTCACCTGCAACAAATATACATATTAGAATATTGTACAATGTTCGCTTCGAGGCAGACACACATACAAAGGGTCATCCGTTGATACATAGGAACGTATAAGGTCTCATATGCTCCAATAGACAGGAATATATCCAAATGCCAATCAATATATATATATATATATATATATATATATATATATATCATCCAAACAATCATCAATCAACATAAAATAAATTTATTCTCACATATAAAAATATCAGTGAATCAGAAAGAGTGAGTTGTACTCACTTTGGTTCCAATAGCAGTTGTAGTGTTTTATTCCGAATAAATTTAAACAAGCATTTAATTTTACCCAAAATTTACATTTGCTCCAATCAACTTCAAAATAGATATAAAATATAGTGCTCGTCAATACGAACCCAACGCAACTTGTTTCGTCAATAACTGACCGCGTATGAAGAAGTTATGGTATTTCAAAGTTTATACAAAATAATATAAATTAATTTACAAATTTTATTTTATTTTTAACCTAAATCCATCCCGGTCATTCGATTTCTTTCCTCCATGTCTAGACTGCGTGATTTCGTCTTCTTTCTCCCAGGTAAAAATCGTGTACAGCAACCCATTGACACTGATCTTCGTCCAATTGCCACGACCTCCTCGCATGATTTGAGATAATTAGACGCCTTCATTTCGAAGCTTGAGCTCCACCGCACCTATACCTAGAACCACGTCGAACTCGGTCGTGTATCCTTCTCGAAAAACGTTTCGAAACATACGACGTTTAATTATATATTGTCAAACGATCATCACCGTTGGATCGATAGATCTCATTGCCCTTTGCAATATTGTAGTTGAATGTTTTTCGAATGGTTGGATCGTGAGATATTTGAGGGAGAAGTTTGGAAATATCGGCCATTGAAAAAATAGAAGGTGGCGGCTGTAGCCTTAGGCTAGGGTTTTGATGAAAAAGTGAAAATAGTGGGCTTATATAGAAAGTTTCGCGACACTAGCTGAAAAATTTTCGAACTCCAGATGAAGCGTGCTGTATAGCGTTTATAATGGTTTATCCCTCTTCTGAACACAATGGAATATATATCAGGATCCAATTTGATCGTATTTGAAAGATAGGTTTTCGAATCGACTTATTTAAATTAAAATTTCACTTAGACAAATTTCTACACATTTCAGCTTGCAATGAACAAACTGTAAATCCAATTGACACGAAATTTAAAATCTTAAAATAATATAACATTACAGATCTAATGAAACTATTTCATCGATATCCGAGACTATATAAAAAATGACTATTTTTACACGTAAATTAAATATTTAAAATATTCAATTTCTATAAATTATTTTTGGTTCAATTTTAATAGTTTACTAATGTCATTCTAATTCAAATAGAATTTAATTCAACTTTGTAAATCATTTTCATTTACAGTAAATTCAAATTTCAATTATTTCTGCAATTTCAATTTTTAAATTAACAATTTAATTATCCAGTTAAATCAAGACATTCGAATTATAACTTATTTAACTTATAAAATTTATTTGCGAATATTTAAAATCAATTAAATATACGAATTTCAAATGAATAAAATTCCGAGTCGTTACATTCTCCCCTACTTAAAAGAATTTCGTTCTTGAAATTACCAAGTAAAAAAAGTCACAAAATCCATTAACTTTTCAAAATAATTCGTTCAAACTTGATTACCAACATTATTCAAACCTTTTAACTTTTCCAAAATCCATTAGTTAAACTCCTTATAAAACTTTTCTAAGTTTTCAAATCCATACTTAGTTATCTTTTCAAAACCATCTAATATTGTTTCAATTTATAACTCAAAATCAGAATTTTTTCCCAATTTTTCAAACGCCTTAAATTTTCAATTTTTTTCGCTATAGCCTCCTTCGTACGGTTTGATCGTAATAGGATCACAAAAAAAATATAGATCTATCAATTGCTGAACTAACTGCATTGAAGATGATGGGACAAGAAGCACATAGTATCGAGACTCAGACGGCAAAGCCATGGATTCCTCCGTGAATAGTTGGAAGATGAAGCAGTTTCTTCTATTATTTTATTTTCGAACCAATCATTCATTTTAAAAGGTTATAACCATTTTTAGATGAAAGATCACTTGATTACAAACAACCTTTGTTTACAAATCACAAGCTAATTTGGACTCAACATGGAGTTATTGATTTTAATATGGAAATGATGTCTGTTAATATCACACAGTAACTATTTAACTACACAGGCATCAAACATTTTTAATTCAAACATGCATAAGTTTAAATCCAAAAATCCAAACAAACCACCATGATTTCATATACAAGAACAAGATGAAATTTAAGATTTAAAACTGTTTTTAAATTTGCATTTACTCACCTGATTAAGCAGAAGACAGAACTGCATTTCCAGGTTCTTTAATTTTATTTGTATGTTCTTGAATTGTTTGATTCCAGTTCTGCATGTTGAATTTCCAGATTTGCATGTTAATAGATTTTATGAATTGCTTGTTTGATTCCAGATTATCCTCTTTTTGTTTTCAAATTGCAATTCCAGGTTCATTCATTTTTCAAGTATTACTTCTTTCATTTTGATCTTTATTTTGCATTCAATTTGTTGAAATGAGATAATGTTCAACTGAAAGTAAAACTTATTTTGTATTTTTCAATTAAATTTTAAATTTAGTTATTATGAGAACATTGCCATTTGTCCATTCTATGTTCCCATTATCTTACACCTATGCACATGATTCACAAGTGTCTTTAATGTTTACTAAATGTTTTACAAGTGTTATTATAATTAATTCATATTTACAAAAGTTATTTTCTAATGTTTTATAAATGTTTAAAATGTTATCTTCTTTTTAATAATCTATTTAATCTATATACATGTATTTATGTAATATTCATATAATTATAAAATGTGTATACTTATCTTTTAATAAATATTCATATGAATTCAAGTAACTTCTATTTTGATTCAATTTAATGTTTACATGTTTAAAATATCTATTCTAATTTAACTCTTAAAACTTTAAAACAAATTTATCTTGTGTTAAAATTTAAAATGAAAGATATTAAAAACAATTGAACTTTTAATTCAAATCTTATTTAGAACTTAAGTACAAAATATATATGTATCTATATTAAATAAGAAATTAACTTTGTTATTTTAAATCTCAAATATTATTTTAAAAGCATTAAATCAAATTAACCATTCAAATTACAAAACTATATATTTATTAAAGTTTGAAAATACTTATTAAGTTAAAATTAATAAAATTCCTATTTCAAATATATATATACAAATATATATACAAATTTCAAATAGAAAACATTTTAACATTATATTTGATAATTACTGTATTAAATTTTGAAACACAAACCAAATAATAATACATATATTCATATATATTACAATTTGAATACGTATTAGCTTTTAAAACTTCCTATTTACAAGATATATCAATACATATATATTATAAATAGAAAATATTTTTGATTAGCTTCTGGAAAAAAAATCTTTACCAAATTTTAAATTGCTAAAATAAATATTTCCAAATTAAAATATCATAAATTTTCAAAAGAATTAAACTTGTCAAATTTTATATTGTTAAGAAAATTGTTGATAGATATTAACAAATTATTATTAGCCTTTGAAATAATTTTAACCTGACAATTTATAATTGTAAAATGATCAAATCAATTTAATCATCATCAAAGATTATTAAATTGATATTGCTTAAAATTCTGGGTCGTCACATTCCTTCCCCCTTAAAAGAATTTCGTCCTCGAAATTTAAAAGCAAAGATAATTTAATAACCCAGCAAAAGAATTTAAATTTTCAAACAGAAAACCACACAATCAGTCATACATAATCAATTATAGTAACCAAAGCAACCAATTCAAACAAACAATTTTATCTATCCAGACAAAATTCTGAATAGAACCTCCTATTATGATCTAGAGTTTCTCAGGTACTTATTTTGGAATACTCGCTCTTCAGAATCTTAATTAACTATATTACTATAACCAAGAACTCCCTCATCTGATCTACACATCTGAACAAGATATTAGATTAAACTCAAAATCAGCTCAACTACCAGATCCTTATTAACTGCTGATTCTATCACTCGATGAATCATACACATATTCCTTAAAGATATGTGAAATACAGTGAATTCCAGTTATCCGAACTGGCAATTCAATTCTGTAGATCAAAATCTAATCTTCAGAGAACACTGAAAAACTTAAAATACTTCCGGAGCTAGCTCTCCAGTTTTACCCAGTCTTATATCTCTTTTAATCGGATAAAACTAAAACAATATCCAAATTCTAACCGCACATTCCAAATTTCCTCAATTCTTAACTGCATAACTCTTCTGATGCTCCTGAGTCATCTTCATCTTCCTGATCAGCCTAACTCTTGCTGATTGCTTTATGAAACAAAATGGACCAAAATCAAACCCATCACTTGATCCTACTCAACAAAATGGCTATCCCAAAAATTTGCTGAAATCCAATACACACTCTATTCCACAAACATCAGTGGACTTCAAACCTTCATCTCTTATCTGGAATAGCCAAACAGTTGCACCTGACAACCTTACATACCAAATCCAGAAAATTTCTTCATACTTGAATTTCCTGTAGAAATCCTCTAATCCAAGAAAACTGCAACTCCCGGTTGCTCCCATTCTAGAATAACCGCTATCTTGCTTCCGCTGCACAACTCTGATCTAGAGTATATAAGAATGCTATCGAAGAACACAAGCACAATCTTCCTCCATACACAGTTCATCTAATTCATAAAATCTTAGGGACCATTCTACTTGGTCAAAACATCTCAGCAGAATCTCAACTAAAAATAAGATGATCAATCCCTCTCCAAAGAATCCTGAGCTGCCTCACCAAACTCTTCTTGCTCTAAGAGTTATCCCACTATATGGTTGAATCATCAATATTGCTCTTAGAATCCAAGTCGATAAGAAAACTCAATCTCCGATTCAGGTCAACTTCTGAATTCCTCAAAAACATCTGAAAAATCTCTGACTACTCTAATGGCTTTTACCTCTATATGAGATGCCTCAATCTCAAACCAAAGAATACTCAAAGATTTCCAAACTAATCGCAAGTCACTTTTGCGATTTCACTCAGTTCAGATTCCAAAGAACTATCTGCTTCACCAACTAGTACAGCTTTCCTAATCAAGATCAATCTTCTAGAATGGCTTATCTACTAGAAAACTGATAGATCACTTCCAACAGATATCCTACTCTGCTGAGCTTCCCGAAGAAATGAATAAGCCTTCACTATCTGCTTGGTCTGCTGATAGTAGAATCCCAAAGATTACAGAATCATCGAAGAAACAGATCCATGCTACTGCTTCCAAACTTCACTTCAATGATACAGCTAAGCCAAAAGATCATCCTTAACCACAAGCTCTCTGAAACTCAAAACTATCACCCAATTCCACCAAAAAATCCTTGAGATGAGTTGGCATCTTCTCAAGAAACTCGGCTCCAAACTAACAACCAACCACTTATCTTCTTAGGAAAACAAATGAGACCATGTCCGAAATGAAGTAACTCATCGACCTTAGTCTCATACTTCAATATAGATAAGACACCCATCCTCACTTAAGATCTAGAAAATTCCCAAACATCCGAATCTTCACTGCAGTAGGCATCACTGTTCCTTCAACGCCATCTAAATTTTGCTCCAAAAGAACATTTTCAGAACCACCTATGGATACTGCATCCCATCACACAGCTATTCCTTCCTGAAGTTACCGAGATACCATCACCTGCTTCTGCTTAGCTGACAAACTCAACTCTTGGAAATCTCGCTTACTCGAGAGCAAATCAACCTCACACTTCAAGAATATACTCCAATTCTTGAAAATACTTCCTCTAGGATCAATAAAATCCTTTCACCAATCTACAAAGCTTATTCGAGACGGTATTAGGTCTACAATCTCGACAGACACACCTCCAACCACAACATATAAAACTCTTCCATTAATGGTAGTCGTGTTCCACACACTCCTACCTCATCTACCTCTATAACCTATGTTGGAAAATACGAACAGATAACCCAACAGATTAGGTATATATATATATATATATATATATATATATATATATAAATTACAAGTACGCTCTCTCAAGGAAGACACCACTGCAGAGCCTAGGTATTCACTCAACCGAATGCTCTGATACCAACTGTAGCGACCCGACTTTCTATCACTAGAAAATCGCATCACTAATTAAGAAAGAAAGGGATAGAAGAAGAAAAGAAAGAGAAGAAAGAAAAACAACACATCAGAATCTCACAGCGGAACGAAATTAAAATATAATTAGAACATATACATAGTATCATATACATCAGAGTACACAACTATACATCTCAATTTAGACAGTTATAACATCTCTGTCTAATACAATACACGACATCATACAGAATAACAACACAGCGGAAACTCTAACTATAAATCTACACGCTGAAGCCTCCTGCTCCAAAGCTCCTCCAGAATTCGTCAAGGATAACCTGAATCACTTGACTACTTATACAGAATATGAGTACCCAAGAGTTTAATAAAACAGAAAATAAACATTCGGGTCAGACAGGGGTCTGGTGTGAGTAAACAGTTTAAGATTGCTTAACTTTAGAAAATCCTTTGAAAAGAAAGGTATCACGTAAGACTTCCCACACATAAACATGGAAAAGTTTTTACCTTACGCTAACCAAAACATTTGATAGAAAATCCAGTGATATTATAATAGTGTCTAGGGTTTTCAAATAAATATGAAATAACCGAAATTTTTACATTTATTAAATTCCATATACTAGCCACAAAAGTGGGTAATACAAACAAAACCGTAGGGTCTCATAGGGTAAATGGGTTTCCATCAATGGCAGGGCTACTGGGGTACCGCCTGTCACAGTACGTTGCCTAAATCACCGTACCGAGGAGTACGCCCGCTCCCCTGCAACACAAGGCCGGGACCATTCCTTACTGAACAGTCCCGAACAAGACCACCCCGCAGTTGGCTGCAGACCAACTGCCCACAAAGCCGAAATAAAAAGGGACATCTAGACAGGGATGTATCTCGCTCTCCAGTGGGAGCTACCCACGAAGCCTTGCTGCACCTCCCCTGTTTTAGCCATTCCCGGTTGATGAGGCTTGAGGCTGCGATTACCTTTATAGAACATATCTATCTTAGAATGCTCATCGTCCACCTGACGATGTTCTGAAAGCATTCGATCCATACAAGTTCGTTTCGGGTTCGAACGAAACCGAAGGCACTATCTCGTTGCACTCATTTTGGAATCACCCTCAGAGTCAACGACCATAGCCCTTGCACTCTGAAGCACCATCTCGAGCCTATAAGTATTATTCCGTCAAACTCATTACGGAATCACCCACAGAGTTATACTGACGTATAGTTCTCACACCTCGAGTCTTCACTTGCTCCACCTGGATTCACGACCTAACGTTTATTTTGGATCGGTGTGGTTTTCGGATATCCAAATATGAAAACCTGATCCCGGTCTCACCGAATCCAAACGCCATTTTAATGTCCAAGTTGTACTTAAAGGATTTAAACAATAGATATTCAGAAATTAAACATAAATGGATGATTCACATTACACAGATAGATAATTCACTATTATCACATTCATCCATATATATCATAAAGCAGCATATATATCACATCTCAGATATATCACATTCACATCATCACATATCAACTAATGACATATAATATCATCCAATATCATTAATTCATCCAATGATACTTATCAATCAATCATTCATCATCCATAAGGTTGATCCAACTTTAATTAATTTAATTCATCCTTAATTAAATTAATTCTTATTTAATCACTTGGATTATCATCAATCCATCTTACTATTCATTAATTAATTATAACTTAATTAATAAACTTCACTTACTCCTCCACTTTAAATTAATCTCCCTTGATTAATTATCTCTTAATTACTTTAAGTAATTATTTATTAATTACAATATTAATTAATCATCTTGATTAATTACTTCTTAATCATTTCAAGTAATTATCTCTTAATTACCCTTTTAAAATTTATTCACACTTGATTAATTATTCCTTAATTAATCTGATAATTATTCCTTAATTATCCTTTACTCACACCTGATTAATCACTTTTAATTAATCACGCTTGACTAATTACTTTTAATTAAACACTCTTGATTAATTACTTTTAATTAAACACTCTTGATTAATTACTTTTAATTAATCACATTTAATTAATTACTTTTAATTAATCACCTTTGATCAATTACTTTTAATTACATTTAGTAATTGAAACTTAATTATAAATTAATTATCCTTAAATTATTAATTAACAATTAGTTAATTAATTCCATTAATTAATGATTACTTCATTAATTAAATTTCTTTTTAATTAATTACTTTAACCAGTAATTAATCACTTAATTAAATTCTCTTAATCCTTTATTAATTAACCATTCATTAAATAATTAAAACCTTTAATTAATTGTATTAATTAATTCTTAAATTAATAACTCCAGTGATTAATTCTTAATCACATCCACTAAATTACTTTTATAAAGTAGTTATTTCTTACCTAATTACCTCATGTAATTAATCATTTAATTACTTTACCCAGTAATTATACTTAATTAACTTCAAGTGATTATTTTTAATTAATCACAAATTAATTACTTAATTAATTACTTAACTTAATCATTTAAATTTAATTAAATGATTCTTAACTTTTATATTATAAAAAGATTCTTAATTAAGAAAACCATTACCTTAATTAAATCATTTATATTAACCAATAACTTTTCAATTATTAATAATTCAATTGTCTTAATTATCTTCACAATTTTATTTATCATCAATTAATTCAAAATTCAAAATACTTAAGATCATCTTTATTATAATTGATTACCACATTCTAAAGCATTAAACTTTATTTAAAAATAAAATATATTGGAAATCAATTATAATTAAAATAATTTAAACATTCAAATTAAAACTTTTAAATCTTTTCCAAAGTTATTAAATAAAATTCAATACAAATTTTATTCAAAAATTCACTTATTTCCCTTTAAAACTTCCATATTTATTTATATATAAAACTTGTTTAAAACATAACTTTGAAACAAATTTAGCTTGTTGGTTAAAACTTGTTTAACTTTTGTTTAAAACTTTAATTATTTACAAAAATCAAATTTCTTTGTTTCAAGCCTTTAAAAACATTGCTGTCAAATACCCAAAACCTGCTCGACCTAAAACCCGAGCCAAACTCAACTAATACCCGAGTCGATTTCGAGAAAATCAACCAAAACCCTGAGTTACCCCAAACCTATCCCCTGCTTCGAGAAATAACCCTGCAAACCCGAAGAGAACTTCGAGCTCCCTTTTTCTTCCCAGAGCCCATTACCTTCTGATGCACGCAGCCGTGCACATCAATGTGCACGACCACGTCGGTCGACGTTGAACTCCTCCCCGGCCTCCACCAAGTCCCACTCGACCCCTACAACTTCGATCGAAACCCAGAAACTTCATACGATCGAGAATCGAAAATTTCGATCATCAGACCCAACTGCTTGAACCTCACACCATCGAAATTCGTTCACCACCAAAGATCCTTGAATCGATAAGCCACGCGATCCTTCCTGAAGCTCCGCCTCACTTCCCAGTACCTCCGGCACCAAGTGCGATCATCCCCTGAAGCCTTTCGATGCCACAAAACCCATCAGAACAACGTCGGCATAAACTAGGTATAAAACTCTATTCGAACGAATATCGGCCACCACAATCAATAATAAAATTCCTAAGCAATTTTCCTATGATCAACGACACCTCTTCCACCTTCGTGTTCAACCACGACACTCCGTTCGTCGTCGATCGCCATAAATTGGCCAAAATGCCAAAACAGTTAAACCACAAATTCACCACTAAATACTAATCTAAAATTTGTGATTTAACCCTTAAAAATCATGATTTTCTATCATTATTCCATTCATGCAATCAAAACTACAAATTGAATTCATAAAACGACCCAGTTTGATTTATACTGTAAATTTGAAAATTTCGAGCCAATCATTCATTTTAAAAGGCTATAACCATTTTTAGATGAAAGATCACTTGATTACAAACAACCTTTGTTTACAAATCACAAGCTAATTTGGACTCAACATGGAGTTATTGATTTTAATATGGAAATGCTGTCTGTTAATATCACACAGTAACTATTTAACTATACAGGCATCAAACATTTTTAATTCAAACATGCATAAGTTTAAATCCAAAAATCCAAACAAGCCACCATGATTTCACATACAAGAAAAAGATGAAATTTAAGATTTAAAACTGTTTTTAAATTTGCATTTACTCACCTGATTAAGCAGAAGACAGAACTGCATTTCTAGGTTCTTTAATTTTATTTGTATGTTCTTGAATTGTTTGATTCCAGTTCTGCATGTTGAATTTCCAGATTTGCATGTTAATAGATTTTATGAATTGCTTGTTTGATTCCAGATTATCCTCTTTTTGTTTTCAAATTGCAATTCCAGGTTCATTCATTTTTCAAGTATTAGTTCTTTCATTTTTATCTTTATTTTGCATTCAATTTGTTGAAATGAGATAATGTTCAGCCGAAAGTAAAACTTATTTTGTATTTTTCAATTCAATTTTAAATTTAGTTATTAAGAGAAAATTGCCATTTGTCTATTCTATGTTCCCATTATCTTACACCTATGCACATGATTCACAAGTGTCTTTAATGTTTACTAAATGTTTTACAAATGTTATTATGATTAATTCATATTTACAAAAGTTATTTTTCTAATGTTTTATAAATGTTTAAAATGTTATCTTCTTTTTAATAATCTATTTAACCTATATACATGTATTTATGTAATATTCATATAATTATAAAATGTGTATACTTA
Source organism: Allium cepa (assembly GCA_030765085.1). Lineage (NCBI taxonomy): Eukaryota > Viridiplantae > Streptophyta > Magnoliopsida > Asparagales > Amaryllidaceae > Allium > Allium cepa. The sequence goes on from CM060931.1 coordinate 453,209,729, forward strand.
TCTTTTAATAAATATTCATATGAATTCAAGTAACTTCTATTTTGATTCAATTTAATGTTTATAAGTTTAAAATATCTATTTTAATTTAACTCTTAAAATTTTAAAACAAATTTATCTTGTGTTAAAATTTAAAATGAAAGATATTAAAAACAATTGAACTTTTAATTTAAATCTTATTTAGAACTTAAGTACAAAATATATATGTATCTATATTAAATAAGAAATTAACTTTGTTATTTTAAATTACGAATATTATTTTAAAAGCATTAAATCAAATTAACCTTTCAAATTACAAAACTATATATTTATTAAAGTTTGAAAATACTTATTAAGTTCAAATTAATAAAATTCTTATTTCAAATATATATATATATATATACAAATATATATACACATTTCAAATAGAAAACATTTTAACATTATATTTGATAATTACTGTATTAAATTTTGAAACACAAACCAAATCATAATATATATATTCATATATATATTACAATTTGAATATATATTAGCTTTTAAAACTTCCTATTTACAAGATATATCAATACATATATATTATAAATAGAAAATATTTTTGATTAGCTTCTGAAAAAAAAATCTTTACCAAATTTTAAATTGCTAAAATAAATATTTCCAAATTAAAATATCATAAATTTTCAAAGGAATTAAACTTGTCAAATTTTATATTGTTAAGAAAATTGTTGATAGATATTAACAAATTATTATTAGCCTTTGAAATAATTTTAACTTGACAATTTATAATTGTAAAATGATCTAATCAATTTAAACATTATCAAAGATTATTAAATTGATACTGCTCAAAATTCCGGGGCGTCCCATCATTTTCAGTTTTCCATAAATAACTTTAAATTCAACTTAACATTATTCATTATGAAGGTTAGTTCTGTTTCTTTTAGATTTTTCAATTTTACTTTACTATAAGGACGTTTAAAATGCTAACTACTCAACAATATTTCTTCACATATTGCAAACTCACTTCATAAGCCTGAAAATATAGCCTTCAAACATACTGTCCGTTTTCGTTTTACTAACGTCCCTAATAGACATTTTAGAATGTACGAACCATATTGCAGTGCAGTAAATGATGTTATAAGCTATGTTCCATTTTTTCGATTTTGTTACGTTTCAAATACTTTATGATAACATTTACGTTGTTAACGTTTGAATTATGCTCAGTGCTTTGGTATTTCTGACCTTTAAATTCGATAACCCAGATTATTTTTATTTTATTTCTCTGCATGTAACATTGCATATGTTAACATTGCAGGATTCACTGAACTGATTACTAAAAATAAAATGTCATAACTAAAACTCTTTGGACTTCCACCAGAAAGGGTGGTACGGGAGAAACTATTCCAACCGTTTTCCAGTTGTTCACATATCGACATTCAGATAAGTTATTTGGTTTTTACTTAAATCATAGTAAAAATTGTATTTAGTAAATACGGAGGTTTAGCAGCAGCAGCATGTGCACATAACTTTGCCATTTTTTAACAGTAATATGTGTTTAGGTGTTTGCAGTTTATGCATTGCATCTCAACAGCAGTTCTTCCTCCATCTACATTACAATGTCTATAAAGATGATAACTCGACCAATCTTTCTTTAATGATATTCAGAAAAAAATGTTTTCACTTGTACGCTTAGCAAGCTGAACGATAAAATTATTACCTACAGTATTTGCTCCTTTTATTCTCTTACTATATTTGTGTAGACTTGCATGCACTTACAGTACATAGGTGGTCAATCAAAATAAGCGAGTTATTCACAGTTTTTCACTTCAGCTTGATTTTGTCTAAGCTGAGAATGTATATCTTCAATTCAACCTTTTAAGATTAAGCCTAAACAATGGCTAATAAAATAATATAACTTGCCCAAACTAATCTGAGCACTTAAGACTATAAGCACATAGTTGTGTCCAACTTGAATTAAACATGACAAGAGAGATCGCAAGTGGAACAAGATCTCTTCTGTACATTTCTTTTTCTGTACTGGACTTTCTGTGCTAAATACAGTGTTCTGATTTTAGATGCTTTAACATTTCCATCTACGGGTAACGTACTATATACTTTATCCCTCTGATCTATTATTTAACTTAGGCATAATTCATGCTGACTGTAACAAACTTAGTTACATTACTCTGTCTACGTTTGTATTCAAGTTTTAAATGCTTACCATAGCTGGATGTCCTCCCTTTTCAACAAAATGTTACTGTACAAGGTGTTCTCATCTTATGCACTGTCTTATTCTAGGGTGGAGAAATACAAGCAGCGGTAGGACCACATTTCCTTCCACTGTTCCTTAGCAAGCTAACAGAAGGGTTGATCTACGACATAGGTGAATTCAACGTTACTAATGATGGTGATAGATATCTTCCAGTCCACAATTAAATTAAGATTGACTTCACTGCTTTGACAACGGTCGCTGAAGTGAAAACTCTGACGAAAAGATACCTACACATAAGATCTCTTTTGCTGACTACCAAGCGATAGTTAACCGAACTGACACAGTTAAATACTTGACATGTTAGCATGCTCCAACCCTTTCACTTTCACCTTTATCTTGTTACTTTACTCGTCGCTTATTTATAATTCAAACACACTTCCCTCTCTCAACTCAGATGGCATTGGGGTGTTGCATCACATTGGTACAGTCGTGAGTCAATCCACCGGGAATGGTTCAGTTGCTCCTAAATGTGAACAAATTCTCTGTCTTCACTTATACCTTTTCCTTATCCATTTTCGCTTTTTCCCTCACCCCTTTGAGTGCCATCCTGCCCCTTACTTTACCTAACATTAATACGCCCTTTGCAGTGGTACTTGCATTTCCGCTACACTACGAAGCACAAAACATCCTTGATAGATGACACATCTGTGATGACAAAACCAAAGCTATTATCCTTACCTCTATGACCGTGAAGAATTAACAGGGTCTGTTTTCTGTAGTTACATATCGTACTAACTTCGTATTATACATCTCTTAGCACTTACCATTTAATCTACGATTACTTGTGGGTAAGCCAAGCTTGAGCTCAACTACTGCAACATTCGAATACACACACTTGGATAGTGTCGAGGGTCAGATCTGCTGAAAAGGTCAGCCTCTTTTCCTCCTCTCACAAACACATTTAATTGCCGGTGTTAACAATATTTAACCATTCAGATTTAAGAACCTATATTTTCAAATCCTTTTTTATTATTTTATAACTTCAACTTTCCATTAGGTTTATTATTGATTTAACATCATCAACTACCATTTTGATTTTCACAACTTGATTTAATATGTCAATAAATACTTTCTAATTTGGCATATTCCCTTTTTGGAAGATAGTTTCAAATTTTTGGTTTTATGTTTACGACTCTTTGATTAACCCGATTTTTGGTTTATGTTTACGACTCGTTGATTAACCCGGTTTTTTTAAACCACACTAATACTTATGAACCATACATTTCATTGACTTAGTGCTACTTAATTTTTACGGTTGCATCTTTTAAAAGAATATTGCTGTTCATGCCAATCCACCTAAATTTTCTTTCCTTGCCTATAACTGTTTGTATTTCACCATTTTTAATGATAGGAACAGTTTGGTAATTTTTCCCACCATTGATGGTTAAACTGCATTAAAACTTCACAAGCACATATTTATTCCCCAGCTTTTTCTATAGACATAATAACCAGGTAGAAGTTGCAAATTGGAAAATCTGTACTTTCCAAACTTCAACTTTGATTCTATATTCAGTCTTTATAAGTTCATATTTAATCTACTTTTTGCTTAAAAATAAAGACTCTATAGAAATTTCAATTTGGGAAAGATATAATTTCTAAAGTCTATCTTTTAAACGGTAATTATTTTACTCATTTTCCGAAATTAAAAAGCCTTTTAATTGAAAAATATCGTATTTATCCCAAGTCGAATTCAAAATTTCCACTGATTTATTAACATGTGACTTTTAGCACTAAAATTTTCAAATTCTTTGTTTACCTTTCTCTAAGATTCTGTCTACTTTATACTTCTCAGATATTATGTGTAAAATATAACTGCTTTCATCAATTTTTCTAGTTACACTTCCTGATGTCGGACAGTTAGTCAACTTTTCGCACATAAATTAATAATATCAAAGAGAACTGCATCCTTCGTACTAATATTACCCCTGCTAATATAAATTGGTAAGTCCATATTGAGAAAGACCTATTTTTTGATGCTTCCCTATTTGTTTACTACATGGTGCTACCATGTTTCCTTCACATATCTAAACCATCTAATAAATCTTTCTACCCTATCAATATAGATAATAACTAGATTTAATTTGTGGTCCACCTTCAAATTTGATCCTTGAATTTGACTATTTTACAAGTTTATAGATGGAGCTTTATGGCGATTACATTTTTCCGTCTAACCATTGCAGATATTTTTTCTTACATGTCTAGATATAACTGTCTATTTTTTTGTATACATTCACTGCACTATCGGTTATGATATGATTTACCTCTCCATGCCTATGTATCCTGGAATGATGCCTTAGCAGTGTAAATGTCCTTTAACATAGATTTGTAATTAGTTTTACCAAACTCATTTTCTGCAATTTATGATATATCACAAAGTACTTTAGATCCCTCAAGTATATGACATTGTTTATTTTAGATTACATCGCATAGAAATAGCTTTACATTTAAATGTTTTACTGATAAATTTTGCAAGGCTAATTGCTAGCGTTCACCTTTTTTGCAGCTACCGGAAAGAAAACCGCATGCAATCTCCGTTGTGGACATTCAAAACAAAAAAACATGCTGATGTGATCACCGAAAAATGCATCTCCGAAATAATAAGCTCAGATCTCCCATCTGCGTATGAGGTAACAACTGCACTTATCCCCTTTATAATTGTCTGTGCAATTATGATCCATCCTTTCTACACACAACGGCTGTTAATTCCACTGCACGAAAATTTCAAGTTCTTTAGCTCCCATTCATTGACTACATATATTCCTATCGTCCTCCTCGGTTACAATTATACTCGACTAGGATTTTTTCTACAAAATTTATAGTGCATAGGTTTCTCTTCTCTTCAAACACTACATGTCCATTATTTTTTGAACTATCCACTAATAGATTTTTGAGCATTCAACAGCCCAGCAGACAAAAATTTAATCTTCCATCTAAACATCCTACTTTATATTTCTTCTAAAAGAATAGAATAACAACTGATTGCTAAAGTATATTTCAACTACTTTTGGGTTCAATCTGCTACAGTTGTTTTTTCCCCCACTGAGAATTTGCTAACATCGCACTAAATTGGTTGATTGACAGCTTTACATACATTACGACTGCTTTCTACATAATTTTTCACCTAGTCCGACTTGAATCGTTTTCTTCTCGTCTCTATGTAATATATATTTCAATTGATCTTCCTTCACCTCATTACATACAATAATGATACCACATCAAACTTCCTTCCTCCAAAATTATCATGTTTCGTTCACTCCCTGCTTAAACAGGATTTTTAAATTTTTTTCACAACCCTTTGCACAATCACTACACTTGCACTATTTTTTTCCAATTACTTTTGTTACCATCTATTTCATAAATATATGAATGGTATTTTACTAGGGTTGTTTTAACGTGCATTGCATCATTAGACTATTAATTGATTCCCATATTTCCATTTCATACTCTATTCTCCTTCTTCCGCGACTGCAATATTTCCATTCTTTAATGTCATTAATTCAGATTAATATCAACATCAAACTCTATATATATAATAGGAAAAACTCTTTGCTTTTGAAGCGAAGATAACATGCATCACTCTCAACAACGGATGTGAATACTTGTCCTGCAACATTTGCAAATTCCGTATAAGCAACTCGGTTTAGAACAACTACTGCAACAAATGTGAGAGGGGTATAGAATTCCCATCGCACAGGTACTTACTTCACACTTTTGAAAAACTGTACATCTCCCTGCAACTGTGATCTTCCTTTTTGTTTTCACATGTACTAGGTTCTGTTTGGAAATAACTGTTGATGATGGCACTGCCTCTGCTCCTATTGTCTTGTTTGATAAGGTGGCGGAGTTTCTTATAAAAACGAAAGGCTGACTCTTTGTACCAGATTCAAACCACAAAGGTACTTCCCAAGCTTCCTACGGTTCATGAAAATTTTCATTTCAAATCATAATAGCTATAATATTCTCCTGCCTCTTTTCATCCATTGAGCAACATATTTGACACTAACAAATCCACTATTTTACTTGAATGTTGGCGGTGCTAAGAAAGTAACTACCATCCTCGAGAAAGTTATTGGTAGAACTGAGAATTTTCAAGCTAAAATCGATGCATATCTTAACACGACTGAAAGGAAAAAAATTAACTGCAACAAGAATTTATCATCCTGCTGCCGACATCCGTACTAGACCAGCTGAACCATCCAACACTGATGTGCCTTTCTCAACACCGACATACTTATGACCTCCTGTCTACTTCTTAACCCCTTATGCATTGCATTTATATTTGCATATTTCTCCATCTTTCTCGACAACATAAATATCCAAACTTACTTTACTACTACTAACATGCTGTCAAACTATAGGTTTCCAGTTCATCCGACGTGAAGGTCACTCATATTAAAGGAAATTCCAGAAAGAAAAATCATACGACTGCCGCCTAACTTTTTTATTCCGCCTACAAGTATCCAAAGTTATGTGAAAAGTTGTAATGCATGTCCATTTTCTGCTGTCTGCTGTTTGTCTTTTGTATCGTGTCCTTTCTTTAGTTTGAAATAAAGCATTGCAACTTTGTATCCCCAAAAGCTGTGCATATAAATTACAAACTGCTGTACACTATGGCAACATTTTCCTCCCTTTCATGGAAATACACTTGTTGTTTCAAACATATTGCTATGCCCCTTATATATCTCCTTAGTTACATAAACTCATAAACAATCGAAATATAATCTTTAACATGTTCATCCTTTGGCACAGATCAAAAAATAATACAGTAATTTGTTCAATCATTACATTACCGAATGGAAACTCTATTACAGTTAATGCACTGCCGCAGATTATAATTATAACTGCTATGAAACTAACACTTCATATGCATTTCAATTTCATATATATCCGCCATTATTATCTTTAATAAGCCATAAGATGTTAGTAGAACATCATACATATATGGTTCTTACATTTGAGTTCTTTGATTTGTACTACATAAATTATATCTACCTACACTACTTCAACCACATATAGTTGGCAACATGTACGTAACTTAAGTTTCCATGTTGCACAGCAGTTTCAACCGACAGTTACTCCCTGACCTACACATTATGTTTTCATTTTCCTTAAACTCGATTCACTCAACACTGTCTCACCATTTCTAATGTCAATTTGGACCTTGGCAACACATAGAACATACCTTCCTAGCCTAGAATTAAGGTATTGATCACATGCCTGCCCTTACAATAGCATTATACTGCTTTTCACCATTCACACATACATTTCTTTATATATCTAGCTCCGCTATTTTATTTTAATCTTCGAATCAGCTTGACATCCATGGAAAGGTAACTCCAAACTCCACCTTTGTAATTACCATTCCTCTCACCCTCACTGTCTCATTAACTTTCTCCATCCTTATACAACCATGTTGAAACCAGGTTGACGAACACATACCGCAGCTGCAATCCATTTTGTGCTCAAAGGGAATTGAACTGAACATATCCCCACTGATGGTTATGTCCTCCAGCCACCATATAACAACATCACTGCAACATAGATTGTACTGTTTCATTCTCCAACTTCTAACAACTACTGACCTTCAGGCACTCCGAGAACTAAGTGTTGCACTTGAGCGATGTAGGATTGCAAAAAGGCGTCTTCACCAACTAAAGCAACAAACTTGCTCAAATAAGGTACGCTGCAACAAACACCCCAGTTGTACATTCGCTACCAATGCATCCAACGTAGTTGATTTGACGTTTCTTCATTATGTCATAGGTTCTTAGATACATGTGCTCCCAAACAGAATTGGAACATAAAATTAACGGTCTTGAAAACTATATTCTTTTGTACAATAATGCATCAGACAACTGTGCAAACAAGGTAATGCTTCTAACAAAGTAACACCTACCCAGCACAACAATCTAACCACATATCATTTCTTCGTCTCTTCATAAGTTATAGTCCGAATAAACAACTCAATCGGTGGTATGGACATCACCAGCACAGACTTGCTGAATGTCCTCCATGCTCACCACTTCAACAACGAACCATTCTCCAGCAGGCAAAATACACATGCAACCAATTCCCCCTATAGGTAAATTTTCAACTACAATTATATTCATCATGTATAAATTTCTCCCCCTTTTAAAGTCAAAATTGTGACGACCCACAAATCCATACCCTTTGAATCGACAACAAACCACACATGTCCAACCCAAAAAGCACAGACTGACGGAAAGTCAGAAGAAAGAAAAGAAGAGAGAAGAAAGAGAGAAGATAGAGAGAAGATAGAACCAAACAGAACAATACAGAATCTTACATCGCAGCGGAAAACATATAATATCATATCAATGATCTTTACAAAACAGAAACAATATATACATACATCAATCAAAGTTCAATAGTTAATCACTAATCATCAGCCAGGACAGTTATAATAATCTGTCCTCACAATTGCTGACAATATAAACAACAACAACAAGAATGTAGCAGATATAAACAGATACATGTTTACGAAAATGAAGGTCTCTAGCTCGCCTACTGAAGCTCCAAAAGCACCGAATCTGAATCTGTAAATATACTCGGTCTGACCCGAGCATTGAAATGGAAGAACATTCGGATCAGTCTGGTAAACCTGCGTGAGAAACAAACTCAACTGAATTTATTAAATTTAGCAAACTTTTTCTTTCAAAACAAAAGTATCTCGTAAGACATGCCTACACATAAACACGGACATGTATCTTACAATAACTAAAACATTTCATATCCAATCGTCTTATATTATACTAGTGTCTAATATACAAATAATACTAATCATAGCCAAAATTGTTACATTGGTTAAATTTCAGCATATAGTCCAAAGTGAGTAATACAATCAAAATGGCAGGCATGTAGTGGAGTTTGAATCTCCATACAAATGACCAGGTGAAGGGACTATCTTTCGATAGGTACACCTCTAGATGGATGTCCTGTGGCACATAACATCTGCCCTCTATCAACACAAGACCGGCCTACCTCTGTAACTAGATAGTACTGAATATGTCATCCTTCGGTCATTACTGATCTTTTTCGAAGGCTCTCATAGCATACAAACCACAATAATCAGATACACGACGTCACAGGTGTAAAGCTATATCTAGAAGAGGATGATCATCCTACTTAGGAGTGACCCACTTAGCATTGCCGCATCTAACCCTGTTTTGGTCATTTCCGGTTGATAAGGCCTAAAGTAATGGTTACCTTTCACATATCACATCACTTAGAATGCCACACGGCCGTTTCTATAGACTACTAATTGTGTAACGACCCAATATTTTCAACCATTCGCATCCGCACATGTCGAACTTGAATTGCTCAAAATACTGCGTCGTAAATAAAATTTGAAAAATATTAGAGTATACAGTAAATAAATAATCACAGATCACGGACACAGAGTAAATAATAATACAGCGAAATTAAAAGAGATAGTAGTTCATGAAGCTACTATATAAAAATAAGATACATCAGAGTTAAATAAGATACAACAAGAGAGTAACAAGATACATTAGAGTTAAATAAGAATACATCACTGAAACACTGAATACTGAAAGTAAAATAGATGGCTAGATCTTCAAGCAAAGCTCCAACTCCGAAGGTGAGTCTTGAATGCTGAATCACTCAGTCTGACTCGAGTGTAAAGCAAAAACAAAACACTCGAGTCAGGACATAAATACTTATGAACTGTAAATCAACTCAAGTGAAGAGTAACAAAATGCATCAGTAACTTAAAGGATATTTAGGACCGTCCAATCTCTAAGGATCTTTTAAACTATTTACCATGTAGTAATATTGCGCTATTATAATAATGTCTATAGTAAAATAAACTTACTTTAAAATAACGTTGAGGGTTACCCATATAGCCCCGAATATGTAATAGTCCCAGTAGTTCATCCAGTAGCAGCATATCTCTAGATCGGAAAACTGCCTTATATACTCCATGAGTTACAGGAGAAAAACAAACTCGTAGTAAGGCTCGCTATGGTAGGTGACACGACACGCAAGGTAATGCCAGGGTAGATAAATCATTTACGCATACGGGCTGGTGGTAACGTAGTAGCCACATATGTCCACCTCGAAACACACTCCCAATCAAAATCGAAGGATGGTCATCAAATCAACCACAAGTAAGAGTATAGTATCGAAGAAATGTGTCTGATTAGAGGAATGACCTCACTTGGCCCGAGATCGCTCATATTTTAGCCACCTTATGCCAACTCATGGGAGTTGGGTCCAAGTAATATAACTCAAGAACGTCACCACCATCCTACTTCATTCTGGAACACCGCGTACACAGTTGTTAAAGTGGTTTTCGAAGTTGGCAGTGAGTATGACAACTTTCGATTCCGATCTCTTTAACAACCAAACGTTATTATAACGCCGTTGTCATTTCAAAATAGTTTATACTTCAAAAATCAAATTATTCATTTCCAAACTATATTCCTTTCAAAATGTTTATACTTCGACACCAAAACCATTTTTATTTCAAACATATATTCATCCATCAAAAATCATAACACTTTCAAAGTTATAACTCTTTCGAAACCAAAATACTTGAAATCATTACACTTTGAAAATCATAACATTTCGAAATCATACATTTGAAATCATGGAACATTCCTTTAATTCTTTACGTTTCACAAATCAATTCAATTAAACAAGGTTCAAATTTCCAATTTAATTCAATTCAAACCATCAGTTTCAATTCAATCCAGTTTCCAACAAACCATTTCAAATCATATCAATTTCAAATATAGATATTATCCACAAAATAAACTATTCAATTTTTCAATATAATTCAAAGCTTTAATATTCCACATTTCAAAACTAATTTGATAATTTCATATATATCTCTGATTTAACTTCATTAATACTTAGTTTTGAAATATTCATTTCATAATTCCAATATTATTTAAATAAACTCAAATTACCAGTAAACTAAATATCCTTTCCTACTAATATAAACTTTAAATATTCATTTATCAAAATCAAATATCACTTTAAATTCACATTCACATTCATATTCTTTATTAAAATAAAGATCAAATTATTTCCAAACCATTTCAATCATCAAAATATCATATCTTTTCAAAACCTTATTTTCAAATCATTATTTTAGTTTATATTCAAATATTCAAATTTAAATATCATTTTAAAATCAAATATATCATTCATTTATTTTTCCAAATATCATTACAAAACACATTTCAAAATTCCATTCAAAAGTTCATTTATCTCATCATTCCATTTAACACAGAACCAAGTAAACCTTATTTAAATTCAAATTAAATTTAAATTCCTTAAAATTCAAATTTAAATAGTAAATTAAATTCAAAAGTCCTTATATTTCACAAATAATCAATTTTCAAAAGTTAAATCATTTAACACTTTAAAATATAGCTCAAACAGTGTTAAAATCAATAGTATTTCAAAACATTGTCAAATTTAGCAATGACAGCATTTATAAAGTGCTATCATAGCTTATAGTTTTCAAAATAGTTTAGTTTAGGAACAACAGCATTTATAAAATGCCGTAACAGATATTTAGTTATTTCAAACATAGTTAAGTTCAAAAACAACAGCATTTAAAAACACTGTCATAAGATCATAATATTTTTGGGAAATGCTGTTAATAAAATTTCAGATTTTATTTTAACTTTTCAAAAACAATAAAACTTCAACTTTAGCAAATTTTAGACTTATAAATCATATTTTTAGGCTTTTAAACTTTCACATTTAAATCAATTTAACATATGATTTATCACAATAAAATTTTATAATTGAATATTAAAATTTAAAAACTCAATTCATTTATTAAGTCAAAATTCACTGTTCATTTACTTATAAATAAAATAAAACTTAACATTTTACTTCAAATATCATTACAAAACTTTAAATTTAATTTCCATTATTTAATTACATTTTAAAAATATAATTTAAAGTCAAAAATCACATTTACTTCAAATTTACATACTTAAATTCACAAATTCAAAACTTAATATTTAGCCTTCTCAAAACCAATAAATATATATTTTTAAATCAAAATTTCGTAGTTTAAAAATACATATCTATATAAAAATCAATTAAAAATATACCACGGGGTCTGTATATAATTTTCTAAGCTAGGTCAAGTGTTACGGATATATATCATTTCAATCCGCAGTTTAAAAAGAAAAACCTGCATTCTATCATTTCAAACCCGTAATCCCAAGTAAATAAAAATAAATAAAAATTTCTTAGGCCTATCATTTCAGCTCATAATGATTTTTCCTTATTCTAAAGTCCATTCGGTTATGTATCATTTCGACCCATAGTGATTCTATTCTAACAGGGAACTTGCAGTGTGATCATATGTGTAAACAATATAAACAGATACACTAACATGTAAATGTTGCAATATAATGTCATATATCAGATGTCAGGTGATAATTAACAGATTTAACATGGTAATAACATGACATAGCATATCAGATCATCATCATTAACTTGCATAACATTTTTAATTTACTAAACACTTGACATTAATTCACGATTTCATAAGTAGAGATGTCAGAGTGAGAAGGACTCACCTTTTCAAGCTGAAGACCACTACGACATATAAAACGATTCCAAAGGCACGACAAGCACGATATTGGATTCAAGTGAGTGAAAAGATCCAAGATGATTATCTTGTACACAACAAACAAGACAAGATATTGCAACATGAATTTTACAACAAAATATAACACTGAACAACTAGAAATATAACACAACAAAGAACAACACAACTTCCCCATGCTTTCACCACATCATATGCTCGGCCTAGGGGTTTATAATGCTCGGCCATGGTTGTGTGCATGGGTTGGGTATGGATCCATATGGTTCGGCATAGTAGGAGATGAAGGAGTTTATAGTGATAGCATGAAACATATACAAGAGTCAAGGCAAAAAAGGAAATTGGTGCAACTACAAGGCTCGGCTATGGCAATAAGTGGCTTGGCCTTGCTTGGTGATGGTCAAGTGATGGTGCAGCAGCATCTTAAGGTCAATTAGAGGCTGGTGATGGTGGTTCTAAATGTGGCCGAGAGGATGTGTGAAGGGGTTGTGGCCTTAAGGGTTCGGCTAGGCTAGTTTTTCAAGTCATGATGCAATTTTTGAGGAGTTTGCAATTTTGGTAAGCCACGGCCTGACATGGTCAGTGGAGTTGGAGGAGGTGCTGCCAGGTATGGTGGTGGTGAAAGTGATGTGGTGGTGGAGGATCTTATGGCCGAGCATGATAGGAGAAAATAAGGCAAAAATTAAATCAAAACAAAGAAGAAAATATGAAAAATTCATGAACTCACCAAAGTGTTTTTCAGAAATTTGATGATGGCCGAAAGTTTTTGAGAGGAAGAAAAGTGTTCTTGCGTGAAAAAAGAAAGTATACGGTTATGAGAAAAAGATATGGTCGGCAATTCAATGCAAGTGGCAATTGAAAATGAAAAGGCAAATGACATATGAAAGGTTATGGCATATGAAAGGTTTTGACTCTTATATTTCTATTTCCTTTTAAATCATAATAAACAAATAAAAAGTAAGTAAAAATAAAAACTAAACAAAATAAAGCAGAAAAGAGAAAAATAATTATTTTAAGGAAAAATAGAAAAAAATTAAGAAAATAACTAATATATTGAAACTAGCATTTATAAATATAAGCACTATACAATAAACATTTAAAAATTATAACAACACTTTTAAAAATGTTTTAAAAATAAATTATATATATATATAACATATCATATTACACATATATTCAAATTTAGAACAAGATATGACAACCAAAAATATAATTTATATAAATTAAAATAAATAATCTTGTTAACTAATCAATTTACATACAATATTGTAAAAAGCATAACTTTCACAATATAAATCAGTTTTCAACGAAACGAAAAGCAGTATTCTTGAAATTTAATTTATTTTCATAATAAAATATAAAATTAAAAAATTCAAATATTTAAATTTTAAATTTAAAAGTCAAAGTTTGACCATATTAACCAAAATTCACATTTTTTGGAAATATTCAATTTATTCATGTTTGGAATTCTAATTTACGTCAAAATCAAATTTATATTTAAAATAACAAAATTTATTCATTTTAATAAATAAAATAATGTTTTTAAATCAGGAATTCAATTTAACAAAATTAAAATATACAATTAAAATAATCACAGAATACAGGGTTGTTGCACTCTCTCCCACTCAAAATTTTTCGTCACCGAAATGGAATGAGGTACGGAAAAGCACAGAAAAAGATAGAATAAAATAGGATTAAGAGAAGATGATAAGAAGATTGAAATTATACTCGATAACTGTTGTTATAAGTAAGTTTAACAAGGTGGAGATGATCTTTCTAAGGTCCTCCAGAATCTAGAACACAAGCACGAAAAAGATCTTCTAGAATCTGATTCATCATATCCGCTTGCCAACGGTCTATGGATGGTAAGCAGTGCTCAGATTCAAAAATGAGTACCAAAGATTATCAAAGATTATAGAAAGATTCCTAAACAGACTAGTATAGGCAATAGCCTCCTCATTATGTAGCAAGATAAGGGAAATAATGGACAACCAAAAGATAGTTTGAAAAAAAACAAAATAAGATAATAAATTCGAAACTATGAATATTTCAACTTAAATTGAAAATTAATTTTGCATAAGTTAAATAAATCTTAACTATCTCTAATTTCATTATCTTGTCATCCAATTATATAAATAAACAATCTCTAAAATCATGGATTTGAAAAAATATCATTTATTATACTCATAATGTACTCAATAAAATTAATTATTCTTTATTCCTAATTATAATTAAATTTATTCCTCTCAATATATTTTATTACTTATGCTAAATATATTTATACTTATTATACTGCTTTAATCTACTCTTAGTTCCTTTATCATCAATTTATCTTGTAAGTTATTGCATTATTTTTTCTTTATTTATCTCTATTAATCTTTTTTATCACTAAAATTTAAGTGTATAATATTTATTATAACCACTCAAATTTTATTTATAAAATCTTTTTATATTGTATATTATCCAATTACATATTCAACTTCTGTATAATTTAGATAAGTTATATTGGAATGAAATTGTGTATTATACAAATAAAACTTTCTAATTTAATTATTTCAAGCTTGAATATTTATCCAAATCTTGAAATTATACTTAAAAATTATCTTTCAAGATAAAATTTAGGAATTAAATTTCCGATCAATTCCAACTATTTAGAAATAAATAAATGCACATATACTATATATATCCATTCAAATTTAAATCATATATCAACATATGTTATAAATCCAGTCTTATTTTAGAAATTCAAATCAATTAAATTTACCAAAAACAAAACTGTAGCAAGACTACAGAACGGTCTCTTCACTTTGAAACTCGAAAATGAATATCGATGATGCTGCAGTCATCACCGAAATTATTTTCCAGCGACAAAGAGAAAAGCACTAATTTTAAACTTTAAAATTCTTTGGAAACAAATTTCTATTCGAAAATACTTTAAATAGTACATCCTTTAAAACTTTAAATACAAGGTTTGAAATCCGTCGGAAATTAAATTCTCAAATTCTTGTTTTAAATTCATTTTAAATTTCCAAATAATTTATAACCATGTTTATAGTTTAACTATTTATATATGAAACAAGAGATAATGGTATATAAAATCATTTATTATTTCTTAACAACCAATTCAATAAAAATCCCCCAAAAAAAATTATAATACAGTTACAAAATTTATTTCATCACTAAATTTGAAAAACATATTGTGTCAGTTTGCTCTGTTCAAGTATTTTGGAAATCTTACCGATAGCTTTGATCAGGCGAATCGATCAGAAACCCAAATCAACATCAACAACTCAAACAACACAATATATAAAACATTTTAAATAATAGTTTACAAATACACTTCAAGAATGATTTGAAGATAAGTTGGAAACAAATATGAGATGATTAAATAATAGAATAGGAAGATGGATAAGCTTATATAAATCGCGGGCAACCTTAATCCAGTCAACCATGACTTGAAGAATAAGATCGATGTGGATTTTCTGGGGTAAATCAACATTCGGTCTCAAGAGGTAGAGTTTGGAATTATAAGAGATACTAGCATCTAAACCAAGGATATAAAAATCTTTGGTAAATCGATGCTATTGTAAAGGAGTTTCACCCCTTTACAAATCAATTTGAGATTGGCGGGACCGCCGACTCATTATAAAGATCTTTCGGGGTGGAGTTATGGGATACTTCAGAAACAAAAGAAAACGAATACTGAGGGACACGAATGGATTTTGGAACCGCGGAGAACGTTCTAAAATTTAAAGGAATCGAATCAGAAAGGAAGAGATTCAAACCCGAATAAAAGTGATCCTGTAAATACATTTACCATATATGCTAAGTTTTGCCTAGAGCTACCAAAACTCTGATACCAAATGTAACGACCCGATATTTTCAACCATTCGCATCCGCACATGTCAGACTTGAATTGCTCAAAATACCGCGTTGTAAATAAAATTTGGCAAATCTCAGAATATATAGTAAATAAATAATCACAGATAACAGACACAGAGTAAATAATAATGCAGCGGAATAAAAAGAGATAGTAGTTCATGAAGCTACTATATAAAAATAAGATACATCAGAGTTAAATAAGATACAATAGGAGAGTAACAAGATACATCAGAGTTAAATAAGAATACATCACCGAAACACTGAATACTAAAAGCAAAATAGATGGCTGGATCTTCAAGCAAAGCTCCAACTCTGATGGTGAGTCTTGAATGCTGAATCGCTCAATCTGACTCAAGTGTAAAGCAAAAACAAAACACTCGAGTCAGGACATAAATACTTATGAACTATAAATCAACTCAAGTGAACAGTAACAAAATGCATCAGTAACTTAAAGGGTGCTTGGGACCGTCCATCCTCTAAGGATCCGTTAAATTATTTACTATGTAGTAATATTGCGCGATTATAATAATGTCTACAGTAAAATAAACTTACTTTAAAATAGAATTGAAGGGTTACCCATATAGCCCCCAACACGTAATAGTCCCAGTAGTCCATCCAGTATCAGCATATCTCCAGATCAGAAGACTACCCTAGGTACTCCATAGGCTACGGGAGAAAAACAAACTCGTAGTAAGGCACACAAGGCAATGTGGGTAGATATACCAATTATGCACACGGGCTGGCGGTAACGTAGCAGCCATATACGCCCAACTCGGAACACACTCCCAATCAAAATCGGAGGATGGCCATCGAATCAACCACAAGTAAGAGTACAGTATCGAAGAAATATGTCCGATCGGAGGAATGACCTCACTTGGTCCAAGATCGCTCCTGTTTTAGCTACCTTATGCCAACTCACGGGTGTTGGGTCCACGTAACATACCTCAAGAACGTCGTCACCATCCTACTTCATTCTGATATCTCCACCGCGTACACAGTTGTTAAAGTGGTTTTCGGAGTTGGCAGAGAGTATGACAATTTTCGATCCCAGTCTCTTTAACAACCAAACGTTATTATAACGCCGTGGTAATTTCAAAATAGTTTATACTTCAAAAATCAAATTATTCATTTTCAAACTATATTCCTTTCAAAATAGTTTATACTTCGAAACCAAAGCCATTTTTATTTCAAACAAATATTCATCTTTCAAAAATCATAACACTTTCAAAGTTATAACTCTTTCGAAACCAAAATACTTGAAATCATTACACTTTGAAAATCATACATTTGAAATCATGGAAAATTCCTTTAATTCTCTACATTTCACAAATTTATTCAATTAAACCAAAGTTCAAATTTCCAATTTAATTTAATTCAAACCATCAGTTTCAATTCAATTCAGTTTCCAACAAACCATTTCAAATCATATTAATTTCAAATATAGATTTTATTCACAAAATAAACTATTCAATTTTTCAACATAATTCAAAGCTTTGATATCCCACATTTCAAAACTAATTTGATAATTTCATATATATCTCTGATTTAACTTCATTATTACTTAGTTTTGAAATATTCATTTCACAAATTCAATATTATTTAAATAAACTCAAATTACCAGTAAACTAAATATCCTAATTTCCTACTAATGTAAACTTTAAATATTCATTTATCAAAATCAAATATCATTTCAAATTCACATTCATATACATATTTTTTATTAAAATAAAGATCAAATTATTTCCAAACCATTTCAATCATCAAAATATCATATCTTTTCAAAACCTCATTATCAAATCATTATTTAAATTTAAATTCAAATATTTAAATTTAAATATCATTTTAAAATCAAACATATCATTCATTTATTATTCCAAATATCACTAGAAAACACATTTCAAAATTCCATTCAAAAATTCATTTATATATCTCATTACATTTCATTCCATTTAACACATAACCAAGTAAACCTTATTTAAATTCAAATAAAATTTAAATTCCTTAAAATTAAAATTTAAATATTAAATTATATTCAAAAGTCCTTATATTTAATAAATAATCAATTTCCAAAAGTTAAATCATTTAACACTTTAAAATATTGCTCAAACAGTGTTAAAATCTACAATATTTCAAAACATTGTCAAATTTAGCAATGACAGCATTTATAAAGTGCTATCATAGCTTATAGTTTCCAAAATAGTTTAGCTTAGGAACAACGGCTATAAAATGCTGTAATAGATATTTAATTATTTCAAACATGGTTAAGTTCAAAAACAATAGCACTTAAAAATGCTGTCATAAGACCACAACATTTTTGGGAAATGGTGTTAATAAAATTCCAGATTTTATATTAACTTTTCAAAAACAATGAAACTTCAAATTTAGCAAATTTTAAACTTATATATAATATTTTTAGGCTTCTAAACTTTCACATTTAAATCAATTTAACATATAATTTATCACAATAAAATTTTATAATTGAATATCAAATTTTAAAAACTCAATTCATTTGTTAAGTCAAAATTCACTGTTTATTTACTTATAAATAAAATAAAACTTAACATTTTACTTCAAATATCATTTCAAAACTTTAAATTTAATTTCCATTATTTAATTACATTTTAAAAATATAATTTAAAGTCAAAAATCACATTTACTTCAAATTTACATACTTAAATTCACAAATTCAAAACTTAATATTTAGCCTTCTCAAAACCAATATATATATATTTTTAAATCAAAATTTCATACTTTAAAAATAAATATCTACATAAAAATCATTTAAAAATATACCACGGGGTCTGTATATAAATTTCTAACCTAGGTTAAGTGATACAGATATATATATCATTTCAATCCGCAGTTTAAAAAGAAAAACCCGGGTTCTATCATTTCAAACCCGAAATCCCAAGTAAATGAAAATAAATAAAAATCGCGCAGGCCTATCATTTCAGCCCATAACAATTTTTCCTTATTCTAAAGTCCGTTCGGTAATGTATCATTTCAACCTATAGTGATTCTATTCTAACAGGGAACTTGCATTGTGATCATATGCATAAACAATATAAACAGATACACTAACATGTAAATGTCGCAATATAATGTCATATATCAGATGTCAGTTGATAATTAACAGATTTAACATGGTAATAACATGGCATAGCATATCAGATCATCATCATTAACTTGCATAACATTTTTAATTTACTAAGCACTTGACATTAATTCACGATTTCATAAGTAGAGATGTCAGAGTGAGAAGGACTCACCTTTTCAAGCTGAAGACCACTACGACACACAAAACGATTCCAAAGGCACGACAAGCACGATATTGGGTTCAAGTGAGTGAAAAGAGCCAAGATGATAATCTTGTACACAACAAACAAGACAAGATATTGCAACATGAATTTTACAACAAAATATAACATTGAACAACTAGAAATATAACACAACAAAGAACAACACAACTTTCCCATGCTTTCACCACATCATATGCTCGGCCTAGGGGTTATAATGCTTAG
Source organism: Allium cepa (assembly GCA_030765085.1). Classification (NCBI taxonomy): domain Eukaryota; kingdom Viridiplantae; phylum Streptophyta; class Magnoliopsida; order Asparagales; family Amaryllidaceae; genus Allium; species Allium cepa. Next base: position 453,229,995 of record CM060931.1, read on the forward strand.
CCATGGTTGTGTGTATGGGTTGGGTATGGATTCATATGGCTCAGCCTAGTAGGAGATGAAGGAGTTTATGTTGACAGCATGAAACATATACAAGAGTCAAGGCAAAAAAAGGAAATTTGGTGCAACTATAAGGCTCGGATATGGCAATAGGTGGCTTGGCCTTGCTTGATGATGGTCAGGTGATGGTGCAGAAGCAGCTTAAGGTCAGTTAGAGGCTGGTGATGGTGGTTCTAAAGGTGGCCGAGAGGATGTGTGAAGGGGTTGTGGCCTTAGGGGTTCGGCTAGGCTAGTTTTTCAAGTGATGATGCAATTTTTGAAGAGTTTGCAATTTTGCTAAGCCACGGCCTAACATGGTCAGTGGAGTTGGAGGAGGAGCTGCCAAGTATGGTGGTGGTGAAAGTGATGAGGTAGTGGAGGAGCTTATGGCCGAGCATGATAGGAGAAAACAAGGCAAAGATTAAATGAAAACAGAGAAGAAAATATGAAAAATTCATAAACTTAACAAAGTGTTTTTCAGAAATTTGATGATGGCCGAAAGTTTTAAGAGGAAGAAAAGTTTTCTTGCGTGAAAAATGAAAGTATACGGCTATGAGAAAAAGATATGGTCGACAATTCAATGCAAGTGGCAATTGAAAATGAAAAGACAAATGACATATGAAAGGTTTTGACTCTTATATTTCTATTTCCTTTTAAATCAAAATAAACAAATAAAAATTAAGTAAAAATAAAAATAAAAACTGAGAAAAATAAATTTTAAAAGAGAATAAATAATTATTTTAAAGAAAAATAGAAAAAAAATTAAGAAAATAGCTAGTATATTGAAACTAGCATTCAAAAATATAAACATTGTACAATAAACATTTAAAAATTATAACAACGCTTTTAAAAATGTTTTAATATATATATATATATATATATATATATATAACATGTCATATTACACATATATTCAAATTTAGAACAACATATGACAACCAAAAATATTATTTATATAAATTAAAATAAACAATTTTGTTAACTAATCAATTTACATACGATATTATAAAAAGCATAGCTTCCACAATATAAATCAGTTTTCAACGAAACGAAAAGAAATATTCTTGAAATTTAATTTATTTTCATAATCAAAGATAAAATTAAAAATTCAAATATTTAAATTTTAAATTTAAAAGTTAAAGTTTGACCATATGGACCAAAATTCACATTTTTTTGGAAATACTCAATTTATTCATGTTTGGAATTCTAATTTACATCAAAATGAAAATTTATATTTAAAATAACATAATTTATTCATTTTAATAAATAAAATAAAGTTTTTAAATCATAAATTCAATTTAATAAAATTAAAATATACAATTAAAATAATCATAAAATACAGGGTTGTTACAAATTGCCTTCCACAAAAATACAACCCTTAAACGTGTACGTCTCAAGGAGGGTGTTATGCTAAGAGAAGTTGCCTTCTCTGTCATCACTGATATACGTTTGTAAAAACCAACATATGTAATCTTAGAAATGCAATGTCAGACAAACATCCATACATGTTGTCTCGGAATAGGACAATTGGAAGGTACTTTCCTATCGCATCATGTCCGAAATTCACTAGGATTAGTAGCGAATAGTCATTAAATTGGATATTTCATAATGAAGAGACTACTGCTACTGGATGTATATTGGGATTTTATCCCCAAACGATCAACAAGCAGTCCTCCACTATGAAAATCCTGCATATCAATATCATCGCAACCAACCTGCATAATCATCGCATAAATATTGGTCCGAAGTGGTTTTCGGATAAACTGATGCCGATATCTTCGCACCAACAATGCAAAAACGTTTCTCAATCTCGTACTGAAACTAAGTCTCATAGACTTATCATGTCTTCAACTTTCAATTTGCTATCCTTCGATCAAGAATGATGCTCGATAGATTGGAGTAACACTCCGCGCTGCACGAATCAACATCCTCAACACAAACGATAATCAAGCCTACACAGAAGGCTAAGTACTAAGTATACGAATATATAGTTCCCACATCAAGTCGAGAAACTAAAATGGCCAAATTTGATAGTAGTTATTTAACTATCAAAGCAAACAAACAAATATTTAGCACCATAAGCAATCACTGGGCTCTTTTAATTTATCTTTTGTTAATTAAATCACTTGCCGAATATTCATTTCAAATTATCTTTTAAAAAGATATATTCTCAAAACCATTTCAACTTCCTATATTATAAAACATTTCCATATACTTATTTAATAATAAGTAATTCACAATTCTCTTTATTTTCAACACTTAGAAAATATTACATATATTTAAATCATGATTAAATATATATTTTATTCTTTTAAGGAAAACGTTCTCTTAAACAGATTTTTTTGGGTCAAAACGAATGTTGCGTAAAACATCATAAGGACAACCCAAAATCACTAGCATATGGATTCGAAAATTAGATAGATATATAAATCCCATATACTATACAAAACATCTTCTTTCGAATATCATTTACTATAACAATAGTGTTATAGTCCGTCATTTCCTTATTTCTCGAAAATGTCTATTTCAATAATGAATATTGAAATCTATGGTTTCGATACTTAACACATTTTTAAATATCTTCAACCCATTTAACTCCATTTAAAATATCACTTTCAAAACCTTTATTTAAATTTAAAAGATTATTCACTGTCCAAAATCGTGAATATAATTCTCTTATCCAAATTCATTACTATTGCACATTTAATTTAAGGGATAATTCACTGTCCAAAATCATGAATATAATTTCTTTACCAAATTCGATACTCTGCACATTTAATTAAAGGATTATCCACTGTCAAAAATCATGGATAAATCTCCTTTAATAAGCTTCCATATTTAACTTATCAAATTCAATTGATTTTGGATTTATAAAACAATGTTTATAAATTGCATTTATATATTATAAAAACTTCCATTTATAAAATCCCTTTATTAACCAAACTCATTTATCTCGTTTATATGCTAGAATCCTAATTATAAGTTAATTCACTTATAATTCTCTTATTTACAAATTCATTCGTTTTATAACTTCATCAGTTCATAAATTTGTAAATCTTATTTACTTATAAGATTCAATTATAACTTCATTTTAACATTTACAAAACTCCTTTATAATTTCATCACTTTTGATTTGTAAAAATTAAATTTTATAATTCTTATATATACCATTTATAATAAATTCAAAAATATCAATTTAACTATTTTACAAAATAGTTAATTCCATATTTCAAAAATCACGTTTCAATTATATTTCACAAAAATCATAATTTTTTATAACATAAAAATTATAACATTTATTTATTTAGAATAAATCTATTCCTTTATAACAATTCAAAATTTAACAAAACATATATTTTCAAAATCACTTGAAAATCCTTTTTAATTTGAAATCATTACTTTAGCATTTCTAAAATTCCAAAATATGGCCCAATGCTGCAACAACACTAAATACATCAATCACATCATCAAACATGTCATATATCACACGATAACAACATATATAACAATATATATAAATAAAACCAACATTGATGTGAATCCAGTTGGATTCCTCCAACCTGTCACCTGCAACAAATATACATATTAGAATATGTGTACAATGTTCGCTTCGAGGCAGACACACATACAAAGGGTCATCCGTTGATACATAGGAACGTATAAGGTCTCATATGCTCCAATAGGCAGGAATATATCCAAATGCCAATCAATATATATATATATATATATATATATATATATATATATATCATCCAAACAATCATCAATCTACATAAAATAAATTTATTCTCACATATAAAAATATCAGTGAATCAGAAAGAGTGAGTTGTACTCACTTTGGTTCCAATAGCAGTTGTAGTGTTTTATTCCGAATAAATTTAAACAAGCATTTAATTTTACCCAAAATTTACATTTGCTCCAATCAACTTCAAAATATCTCTAAAATATAGTGCTCGTCAATACGAAGCCAACGCAATTTGTTTCGTCAATAACTGACCGCGTATGAAGAAGTTATGGTATTTCAAAGTTTATACAAAATAATATAAATTAATTTACAAATTTTATTTTATTTTAAACCTAAATCCATCCCGGTCATTCGATTTCTTTCCTCCATGTCTAGACTGCGTGATTTCGTCTTCTTTCTCCCAGGTAAAAATCGTGTACAGCAACCCATTGACACTGATCTTCATCCAATTGCCACGACCTCCTCGCGTGATTTGAGATAATTAGACGCCTTCATTTCGAAGCTTGAGCTCCACCGCACCTATACCTAGAACCACGTCGAACTCGGTCGTGTATCCTTCTCGAAAAACGCGTCGAAACATACGACGTTTAATTTATATTGTCAAACGATCATCACCGTTGGATCGATAGATCTCGTTGCCCTTTGCAATATTGTAGTTGAATGTTTTTCGAATGGTTGGATCGTGAGATATTTGAGGGAGAAGTTTGGAAATATCGGCCATTGAAAAAATAGAAGGTGGCGGCTGTAGCCTTAGGCTAGGGTTTTGATGAAAAAGTGAAAAAGTGGGCTTATATAGAAAGTTTCGCGACACTAGCTGAAAAATTTTCGAACTCCAGATGAAGCGTGCTGCATAGCGTTTATAATGGTTTATCCCTATTCTGAACACAATGGAATATATATCAGGATCCAATTTGATCGTATTTGAAAGATAGGTTTTCGAATCGACTTATTTAAATTAAAATTTCACTTAGACAAATTTCTACACATTTCAGCTTGCAATGAACAAACCGTAAATCCGATTGACACGAAATTTAAAATCTTAAAATAATATAACATTACAGATCTAATGAAACTATTTCATCGATATCCGAGACTATATAAAAAATGACTATTTTTACACGTAAATTAAATATTTAAAATATTCAATTTATATTAATTATTTTTTGGTTCAATTTTAATAGTTTACTAATGTCATTCTAATTCAAATAGAATTTAATTCAACTTTGTAAATCATTTTCATTTACAGTAAATTCAAATTTCAATTATTTATGCAATTTCAAATTTTAAATTAACAATTTAATTATCCAATTAAATCAAGACATTCGAATTATAACTTATTTAACTTATAAAATTTATTTGCGAATATTTAAAATCAATTAAATATACGAATTTCAAATGACTAAAATTCCGAGTCGTTACATTCTCCCCTACTTAAAAGAATTTCGTTCTTGAAATTACCAAGTAAAAAAAGTCACAAAATCCATTAATTTTTCAAAACAATTCGTTCAAACTTGATTACCAACATTATTCAAACCTTTTAACTTTTCCAAAATCCATTAGTTAAACTCCTTATAAAACTTTTCTAAGTTTTCAAATCCATACTTAGTTATCTTTTCAAAACCATCTAATATTGTTTCAATTTATAACTCAAAATCAAAATTTTTTCCCAATTTTTCAAATGCCTTAAATTTTCAATTTTTTTTTTGCTATAGCCTCCTTTGCGCGGTTTGATCGTAATAGGATCACAAACAAATATACAGATCTATCAATTGCTGAACTAACTGCATTGAAGATGATGGGACAAGAAGCACATAGTATCGAGACTCAGACGGCAAAGCCATGGATTCCTTCGTGAATAGTTGGAAGACGAAGCAGTTTCTTCTATTATTTTATTTTCTGGAATGAATTGTAAAATATCGAACCAATATTATCTGTATGGGTCGGGCCAACCTTGATCTTTGGAATTGAATAAAGTTTACCCAGTTTCAAAAAAAAATCACAAATATACATCTCATCTTCGAGGATGAAGCATCCCGTAGGGAAAAATAAAATAAAAGTACGATATGTATTCCGAGATATGTACCTTACATATTATTAGCGAACATATGCGGCTAATATAGCACGAAAGAGAGATGCAAATACGAAGCATACACCATCCGCATCTACTAAATACTCAACAAACAAATGAGAAACATGTATATATGAAAAGTAATATTGATATACAACATATACAATTTCAATTACTATATATGCCGATATAGAAAATGCAATCAAAAAGCGACAAATCCAGCCATCCAACAACTATCATCCAACTAACATTCAATAAGTCAATATCTATCTAATCAATCCATAACCAAATCAATATAAATTCACTTCTCATTAATATTCATTGAATTGGTTTTCAATTTAAATCACATTTGATTCATTAACATTAGATTTTACTAACATTCATTAATTTAAATTCATTTTCTTACATCCACTAATTTATATTCAAGTTAGTTCACTTCCAATTCAATCAAATTCAATTCTATTTAGATTAACTTACATCCAGTTTGGATTCAATTATTTAGCTTTCAATTTCATTAACATTTAATGAATTGCTATACAATCAACTAATATCTATCTAACAACCAATGCACATCCCACATTACTATGCTCTCAACATTCATTTTGTTTAACACATTTAATTTCCAATTGGTTGATATTCAATTGGCTTTCATTCAATTCCCAATTTCATTTGCTTTTAATGAATTAACACTTACATCCATTATTCCATAGCAATTCATTTATTTAATTCAATTGCTAATTCATTTTACAAGTAAACTTGAATTTCATAACATAAATCAAATTCATATTCATCACTTCACTTTATTAATTCATTTTGATATCAAATTCAACTTCATTCAACATTACTTAAGTTATGTTTCATTTCATTCTCACTTGCATTTATTTTCACTATACAACTTAAGTTCACTTCTAATTTAATTCAAATTATATTTTTTTTGACTTTTACTTAAGTAAAATTCATATCACTGTTCAAATTCAGATTTTGTTTTTCTTAACAAAATTGTTTAACCATTTTAACAATTGGTTTTACTTACCTTTTCTCATTTTATAAGTTATACAACTTATATATTATTTAAACTTCAAAATTCATATTATGTAATCACTTATCTCTTAAGTTTAATTTCTATTACAATAACTTATTTAATCTAGTTCAAATCTAATTCACTTTATTTAACTTTTCTTTAGTTAAATTTCAATTCATATGTTTTGTTATGCTAACTCAAATTTATTTCAACTTTACTAAAGTAAATTATTATTTCATATTATAAGTCCAAAACTCATTTCACTTATATTCATCAATTTCAACTTGGATTTTAAATTCAAATAAGTTTATCAAAACAAGACTTGTGATAATCCATATTTTTAGACATCTGTAAATTGGTAATTAATAGGATTAAATTTATTAAATTCTGATTTGTAATGTGAAAAAATTAAATTTTGATAATTATAAATATTTGAAAATGATAAATCTTATAGTAAATCAATATATATATATATATATATATGCAAATTTTATAATGTTGAAAATTTAAAATGTATAACATATAATAAAGAGAAATGTATAAAAAACTAGATTGAAAAATATAAAACATATATTTATATAAAAAGGAAATGCATTAATTAATTATAAAAAATATAAAAAGAATTATATATATATATAATTAAAAATATCAAAAAATATATAAAACTAAGATAAAATAATATAAAAACATATTTAATCAATTAATCCATGCATTTAGATAATTGTGAGAATTTTAAACACGTGTAAGTATTTTAAGATATGGAATTAACAAACGTAAAAGTTTGAAATAAACATTTAATCATTTGTAACAATATTATCACGCAAATAATTCAAGTGTCACATATTTTTAAATTTTCTTTTTATTTTAAATTTAATGATAAAAAGGAAATCAAAGTTATAAATATCACTAATTTCTTCTTTTCTCATTTTGTTTAAAAGTAAATGAAATTCAAAGCAAAACAAAACCTGGAAAAACAAAACCAGAAAAGAATCGGTAATCAAAGTTTTATAAACTTCAACCTGAAAAAGGAAAGCAAGTCACAATATAGTTCCGGATCAAAAGAAAGTATCAACCTCTGTTTAAATCTCAGACCTAAAAAGTAAATATTCAACTCAGTTCAAAATCAAAGCAGATCAAAAGCAAGTTTAAATCAAAATGTTTTCCAGTTTTCAAACACAAAGCAAACAAAATCAAACAAGTTCAACCTGAAGCCCAAAGAAAGTTTCAGATCAAATTCAAGATCAACTATCAATTCCAATTTTCAAATAGCATTTCCAGGCTTTCTCTGTACAATATCCAGGTGAGGAAACATCTCTTTTTAAACCTTAATATGGTTATATCTTGATGGATGTGATTAATGATTGAAGTAATGTTATAGATGTGTTTGCCTGAATGAGAATATGTCTATATATATGTGACAGCCCTGGTTAATCAAGTATGTAGAAATTTAGGTCATTTGAATTTTTATTTTTTTTTAAAAAAATATATATAAATAAATAATTAAATAAACTAATATATAAAAATAGTTTTCTGAAATATATGTTTATACTGTGAAGATGTATGTGGTGGTGCATGTGCACATTGTTGCAGTGTACAAATTAGAGCAAGCAATTCAGTAAGAATCTTGCAAGGAAAAAAAATATATACAACAATATAAATAAGTACATAAATAAATCAGTGCATGACCATCAAGTATGTATGCATCATAGCTGAATGAAATGCATGAATATCCTGTGAAAATTTTAGCTCTAACTTTCATAGCATGAGTGAAAACATAGTAGTTTGTGTGGGTAGAGAAAATATACACACATAGGGATACACATGCATATACCCAGTAGTTAGCAGAAACACACACCTAGCTGGCCGTTCAAATAAAAATTATATGCATAACTATCACCCAGAAAAGACAAGGAATGCCTGAGCCAAAGAATTCATGCATGAAATGTGTGAAAGAACTTTGCCAAAAAGGGTTAAGACAGGGAAAAAGGAGAACTGCAGGGAGAGGGTAAACTGTTGGGTGAAATTAGGGAATAATGATGGAATTTCTGATGAAAATAAATTACCTAACTAACCTTAAAACCCTAACAACTCCACTATATACCATACTATCTCCTACGGGTGCACATTGGAAGGCCAGAAATCAAAACACAGAAAAGGGAAGTAAGCAACAGGTTAAGGAGAAAAAATGGCAAACTTGAATCAAGACCTAGGAAGAAGAAACATGGTGAGTAAATCCTCACTTGGCAAGGCATTAAGACCTTTGGAAGGCAGCCATAAAAACCTTTAGCTTATCTTGATTTTTCTGTGATGTTTATATGCATTTTAGTTGACAATTTCCTGTAGTTTCTGGGCTTTGTGTTTTGCAGTGCTTTGTTACTATTTAAATTATGACTTGATTGTACATGTTAATTTAATGATAGCATGATAATAACTGACTTACTGGTGGAATTCTAAGTTTGAGAAAATATTTTTGGTCTAAGTATATACTAGCAAGAAAAGTAGGGTGCAAGGCAGTAAGGGGAAGGGAATCCTCTGGCTTATGTCTTGCATTTGAAAAGATGATTGAGATACATTGGAAGTTCCACATGTTAAATCTTGATGCATCATAGGGTACCCTCTGGAAATAAGGTTACTGAGAAAATACATTATAATGCATGGGATGGCTACAAGGACCTTATTGCTAGAGAACCCTAGTAGCATTCCATTTGGAAATGCTCTGAGTTATGCTTCAACCAAAAATATGTTTCTGCAGGAAATTAACTTGAAATGACTTTCAAATATGAGTGATGGTTGAATACATGGGTTACTGAATGGTTGATGGATGTGTAAAAACTGCTTGTATGCATAGATTAGGGGCACAACAGGGTGGGACATGACACTGCATAGGCAATAAGGGGTCATGGGAAAGAATTTAGTAATTAAACTCAAGGCATGGGTCACCTCTATCAGGTTGGATATGAGGAAAGGGGGTATGACATGGTAGTTGGCTTGCATCAAGGTTGGGGTGTAAGTTTGCACATGACATGTTTATGTCCAAAAGCTAGTAGTGCACTGGAAAATCAAACAGTAGCTTCCAGGCAGTGTGCACCAGTGCAACTACAAAATGTGATACTGGACTCTTAAAAGAAAAATGTGTTATGGATTGATAAGCAAAGATGTATATGCTAAGAGTATGGTGAGTACTGGTATGCAGACCAGTTTTGATGCTTCAGCTAAATGGTAGGAGTTTTGCTTGTTCAATAGTTATGAAATGCCTGTATGATTTGTATGATGGCTGCTATGAATTCTTGAAATAAGAATCTTTGCTAAAGAATTGGTTTAAGCACTCATACATGCATTTAACAATTCATTCATTTCACTGTAAATACACAACAAAAATGAGTACCTGATAAAAGGGGTTAACAATTTGGGTAAAACAGTTAGTATCTGAACTTAAGTTGATATGGAATCAGTTTCATAAATCTTATGTACTTGTCAATTGAACTTACTCATACCAGATTTCAATCTGACCTGTTTGTTGCTTGCATCAAATGGGTGTTTCACTTGCATGGTGAAGCAGACCCTGAGATGGTTGCAGGAAGAAAGGATGCTAAATAGTAAGATGCAGTCATATGATGCTTGAAGGAATTGCAAACTAACTAAGCTAGGATTTTGTAGGAGAGTAGTTCTTCTGTTTTGTTTTCAGTAAAAGCTTTATGCAGTGATGTTTCAAATTATGCAAGGAAAAACTTTATTATTATGTAAAGAATGATTGGGGAAAAGCATGTTGTAATGAACATTATTTTCAGTAAAAGGTGATAAGGCCTTTTGCTTTATGTTAGAAACTGTGAACATACTTATTTCTTGAGAATTAGATAAGGAAATTGGTAGTGGGTCTGAAGCATAAGTAAACTAGTATGCTTATGTATTAATTTGTTTAGGAACACCTAGAGCCTGTTCATCTAGTCACCATTAACATCATGAGATAAGAAATACCATGGACAGAAAAAGAAAAGAATAACATAGAAGGGGTAACTCAGAAGTAAAACTGCATTTGGGTAATTATTGGTATAAGTGAAATTTGTAGATTCAGTTAATTCATTTCAGAATCATACCTAAACGAAATTAGTCCCCTTAAGGACCAAAGAGGCAGTAAACTGCAGTTGTGCATGACTATGTGCACACAGTTGCACAGAAACATGCACAGTCTCAAATTGGTCATTGAAAGGGAAAATTTTGGTAAGTTAAAATGCTATGAGTTAGTTCCTATATTTCACTCAATACACCAATGATAAACACAAGGAAACAAGTAGGAATTTGTTGAATGAATGGCGCAGAGGTTCAAATGGAAGGGATCTTCTTGGTTGTTTTGTTGTGAATGATTCAGTTTGATTTTGCTAAAAAAATAAATGGGCTGAGTTACTCAGAACATAAGTATAAAAAAAAAACATACTCTGGTGTAAAAACTATGTGACTAATCAAATAGTTTTTACAATGAGGTGTATCAATATTTTTATATTGATTGGAGTGGATCTTGGGAAGTAAATAAAAAAAAAAGGGAAAGAAAAAAAAAACAGTAAGAAAATAGTTGGTCAGAAAAGAAGGCAACCCTAATTAGCCCAAACTAAATTGTGTAAAAAAAAATGACAAGCAGGAAGGGGTTGTCTCAGTATGGAAGGGGTTGTCTCAGTTGGTATCAGAGCTATGTTAATAAATACATAGCTGAAATAAATATTTGTTTGAATCTGTATGCCTTGTTTGCATTGTTTGCTGCATGTTTGAGTTAGTTCGCCTGTTATAAACAAATAAGTTCATTGTTAGTTTCAAAAAGCAAAAGTAGTGAATAAGAATCAGAACTAACTACATTAGAAATGTTCAATAGAGGCCCAGAGGAGTTAGAATCAATCCCCAAGCCACAGGAGAAAGAGAAAATGGTCAATCTTCTAATACCACTGAGCAAGCAACTAGAATGGCTGCTGGTCCCCCAATGATTAACATGCAAGATTTTGTTCAAATACTGAGGGATGGAATGGCACCTAGGGTAGATAACCCATATGAGGAGCTGTCCAAATTGCTTAAAACATATACAAATCTGGGAGGCAGTAGCTTTGATGGCACAGAAAATGCCATAGGGGTCCAGGCATGGTTAAGAACAGTGGAAAGGATTTTTGGAGATATGCAAGTCAATGATCAGAGGAGAAGGCAAATAGCTTCAAGACAGCTGAAAGGCATAGCTTTGGACTGGTGGGAAGTGATTATTGCAGGCAGACAAGAACAAGAAGTCACATGGAATCAGTTCAAAGAGATGTTAGAAGCCAGATTTGTCCCAGCATCAACAAAAGCTTCATTGCTTGAGGAATTTATCAAGTTGAGACAAGGATCTATGAGTGTTACTGAATACACCCAGAAGTTTGAAGGGTTGTCTAAATATGGGACAGTGTTAATTCCAGATGAAACATCAAGGAATGCTAGGTACATTCAAGGGTTGAATGCTGGATTGAGTAGAGCCATGTTGCCATATAAAGATAGAACATTTGACCAAGTTATGGATTTGACACTGTCATTTGAGCAACATGACAATGCCAGAGAAAAGTTTAAGAACTTCAGGAATAACAAGAAAGGGAAGAATAGAGCACATCCATATGAGAGGAAGAAGGGAGAAGCAATGAACAAGGAAGGAAGTAAAGTGGCAACCTCTGACAACAAGAAATCTAAAGTAATTTATTACAATTGTGGAAGGGAAGGCCATATTAAAACCAAATGCCAAGCACCCAAGTCAACTGTTCTTAGATGCTACAACTGTGGAAAAGAGGGGCACATGAAGAAGCAGTGTCCAGAGATGGCAAGAGTAGCTGTACTTGAGGGAAAAGGCAAGGCAATGGATGCACCAAGCCAAGTGGAAGGTATGTTATTTATAAAAGGCATACCCATATCAGTTGTTTTTGACACAGGAGCCACACATTCTTTTATTTCATATGATATAGTTCAGAAATTAGGGTTAATATGTATTCTTGTTGATAAACCACTGCATATTGATAGTCCCTTAGGTAGCTCCTGCATTACTCACATGAAATGCATGCAAGTAGAAATAAGCATGGGTGGTCACACCTTTATCTCAGAATTATATGTGTTGAATTACCCCAAGCTGGGTGTCATACTGGGAATGGATTGGTTAAAAAGCTTTTGTGCTATTATTAATTTAGGAAATTCTACTCTTTCACTACAACTTCCTGATGGAAAGAGGATTGTGGTTATGTATGAGGCAGCCAAGGATAGGGGTATGGGAAAGGTATTCAACTTGAACAGTGGTGAAGTTGAATTAAGTTTAAATAAGATACCCATAGTTAATGAATACCCTGATGTGTTTGGTGAAGTAAATGGCATTCCTCACAACAGACCAGTAGAATTTCAAATAAGACTTAAACCAGGAACAAGCCCTGTCATTAAGAGACCAAATAGGATGAGTCCTAAAGAACTGAGTGAGTTGAAGAAACAACTAGAGGAATTAGAACAAAAAGGTTTTATTAGGCCTAGCAGCTCAAATTGGGGATCACCAGTAGTGTTTGTTAAGAAACATGATGGTTCCTTAAGAATGTGTATAGACTATAGGGGACTGAATTCAGTCACTATCAAAAACAAATACCCTCTACCTAGGATTGATGATCTCTTTGATCAACTAAACGGTGCTAAAGTATTTTCTAGACTTGATTTAGCAACTGGTTTCCACCAAATGAAAGTAGAAGAGGAAAGCATCAAATATACAGCTTTCAACACTAGGTATGGCTTGTATGAATACTTAGTAATGCCATTTGGTTTGACAAATGCACCATCTTATTTTGTAGATTTGATGAATAGAATTTTCAGAGATTATTTGGATAAATTTGTGCTGATTTTCATTGATGATATATTAGTGTATTCCAAGACAGATAATGAACATGAAGAGCATTTGCATATAGTACTGAGTAGACTAAGGCAACAAAACCTTAAAGCCAAGTTTGCAAAATGTTCTTTTTGGAAGAATGAAATAAAATTTTTGGGCCACATAATTTCTCAAGAAGGAATCTCAGTAGATCCAAGTAAAGTCATGGCAGTGCAAGCATGGAAAAGACCCAGCAGTGTCACTGAAATCAGATCATTCATGGGTATGGCTGGATACTACAGGAGATTCATAAAGGATTTTGCTAAAAAGGCAATTCCACTAACCAAGTTAATAAGGAAGGACCAGCCTTTTATGTGGACTGAGAAGTGTGAAGAGGCATTTAACCAATTAAAGGAGGCATTGATGGAAGCACCAGTGCTGAAAATCCCAGAGGGCAATGATAATTTAGTGGTATATACTGATGCATGTGGATCAGGTATAGGAGCTGTCCTTATGCAAGATGGTAGAGTAATAGCTTATGCATCAAGACAATTGAAACCCAGTGAAACCAAGTATGCAACACATGACTTGGAATTGGCAGCAGTGGTATATGCACTAAAGCTTTGGAGACACTACCTGTTAGGAGCAAAGTTTGGACTTTATACTGATCACAAGGCTTTAAAGTATTTATTTTCTCAAAAAGATTTAAATATGAGACAACATAGGTGGGTGGAATTTCTTGCTGCCTATGATTTGGACATTATGTACACTCCAGGAAAAGCAAATAAAGTGGCAGATGCATTAAGTAGACAACATGCCAAGTTGGCTACACTGTTGATACAGGAGTTTAAAGGGTTGTTAACACTGACAGATGTAGAGATAGAATACATGGGAGAACAAGCAATGGAGGTGGGTAAGGATGTGGAGTATTATGGTAAGCTCAACCTTATTACAATAAGGTCAGATTTAGTGGAAGAAGTGAACCAGTCACAAGACACTGATGTGTTCTTGAGAGAAAAGAAGGAGTTGTTAAAAGGGGGTGTAAAGCTTGACAAGTTTGAATTGGATGAAAAAGGATGTGTGAGACATAAAGGAAGGTAATGTGTACCTGATACAGAGGCACTTAAAAGGAAAATCATGGATGTTCATCACAAATCAAAGTACACCATACATCCAGGTGGCACAAAAATGTATCATGACCTAAAAAGAAGCTATTGGTGGAAAGGAATGAAGAGAAGTGTGGGTGAATATGTGGCAAAATGTATGACTTGTCAACAAGTCAAGGCTGAGTATCAAAGACCCAGTGGACTGCTGCAACCCTTGGAAGTTCCAAGATGGAAATGGGAAAGCATATCAATGGATTTCATTGATGGCTTGCCAAAATCAAAGAAAGGAAATGACGGTATTTGGGTGGTGGTGGACAGACTAACCAAATCATCACACTTCATACCAGTAAAGAGTGATAGAAATGCACCAAAACTAGCTCAAGTTTTCATGAAAGAGATAGTAAGGTTACATGGGGTACCTACCACCATTATTAGTGACAGAGATACTATATTTACATCTAAGTTCTGGAGTAGCTTTCAACAGGCAATGGGGGTTGAGTTGTGCTTGAGCACAGCCTACCATCCCCAAACTGATGGTCAAACAGAGGTAGTTAATAAATTCTTGGAAGATCTGCTTAGAGCTTGTGTGTTGGATCATGGTGGGAATTGGGAAGACTACCTACATTTGGCAGAATTTGCCTACAACAACAGCTACCAAAGTAGTATAGGAATGGCACCCTATGAGGCTTTGTATGGAAGGCCTTGTTTGTCACCTACTTGCTGGTTAGAGGTGGGTGATAGAGTAATGTTGGGACCAGATCATGTAAAAGAGACAAATGATAAAGTTTCACTGATCAGACAGAGGATGAAGGCAGCACAAGACAGAATGAAATCATATGCAGATAGGAGAAGGAAGCCACTTGAATTTGAGATAGGAGAATGTGTGTACTTAAAGGTTTCACCACTGAGGAAAGTGTTGAGATTTGGCAAGGCAGGGAAACTAACCCCAAGGTATATAGGACCATATGAGATTATTGCAAGAATAGGAAAGATGGCCTACAAGTTGAAATTGCCAGAAGAGATGAGTGGAATACACAATGTATTTCATGTATCACAATTGAGAAAATATGTGCATGATGAAGCTTCAGTAGTTCGGCCACCAAGTAAAGTGGAAGTTAGACCTGACCTGGTGTATGAGAAGAAGCCAGTGGGCATTACAGCTAAGGAAGATAAGAGATTGAGAAACAAGATAATTAAACTGGTAAAAGTGCAGTGGAGTTTGGACCATAATGACTGCACATGGGAGGTTGAAGACAAGATAAAGGCTCAATACCCTCAATTATTTGCAGCAGCTAGTTAAGGCAGAGGTATTTTTAATATTCATGCTTAAATTTTCTTAGTTGAACATGACATCCAATATTATGTGTGCCGGTTTGTTTTGGTTGAATTAAGAATATGTATTTATGTTTGACCCTTAATTTACATGGCAAGAAGTGTTAAATTGTGGGACACAATTTCTTAAAGAAGGGGTGTATGTGACAGCCCTGGTTAATCAAGTATGTAGAAATTTAGGTGATTTGAATTTTTATTTTAAAAAAAAAAGATATATAAATAAATAATTAAATAAACTAATATATAAAAACAGTTTTCTGAAATATATGTTTATACTGTGAAGATGTATGTGGTGGTGCATGTGCACATTGTTGCAGTGTACAAATTAGAGCAAGCAATTCAGTAAGAATCTTGCAAGGAAAAAAATATATACAACAATATAAATAAGTACATAAATAAATCAGTGCATGACCATCAAGTATGTATGCATCATAGCTGAATGAAATGCATGAATATCCTGAGAAAATTTTAGCTCTAACTTTCATAGCATGAGTGAAAACATAGTAGTTTGTGTGGGTAGAGAAAATATACACACATAGGGATACACATGCATATACCCAGTAGTTAGCAGAAACACACACCTAGCTGGCCGTTCAAATAAAAATTATATGCATAACTATCACCCAGAAAAGACAAGGAATGCCTGAGCCAAAGAATTCATGCATGAAATGTGTGAAAGAACTTTGCCAAAAAGGGTTAAGACAGGGAAAAAGGAGAACTGCAGGGAGAGGGTAAACTGTTGGGTGAAATTAGGGAATAATGATGGAATTTCTGATGAAAATAAATTACCTAACTAACCTTAAAACCCTAACAACTCCACTATATACCATACTATCTCCTACGGGTGCACATTGGAAGGCCAGAAATCAAAACACAGAAAAGGGAAGTAAGCAACAGGTTAAGGAGAAAAAATGGCAAACTTGAATCAAGACCTAGGAAGAAGAAACATGGTGAGTAAATCCTCACTTGGCAAGGCATTAAGACCTTTGGAAGGCAGCCATAAAAACCTTTAGCTTATCTTGATTTTTCTATGATGTTTATATGCATTTAGTTGACAATTTCCTGTAGTTTCTGGGCTTTGTGTTTTGCAGTGCTTTGTTACTATTTAAATTATGACTTGATTGTACATGTTAATTTAATGATAGCATGATAATAACTGACTTACTGGTGGAATTCTAAGTTTGAGAAAATATTTTTGGTTTAAGTATATACTAGCAAGAAAAGTAGGGTGCAAGGCAGTAAGGGGAAGGGAATCCTCTGGCTTATGTCTTGCATTTGAAAAGATGATTGAGATACATTGGAAGTTCCACATGTTAAATCTTGATGCATCATAGGGTACCCTCTGGAAATAAGGTTACTGAGAAAATACATTATAATGCATGGGATGGCTACAAGGACCTTATTGCTAGAGAACCCTAGTAGCATTCCATTTGGAAATGCTCTGAGTTATGCTTCAACCAAAAATATGTTTCTGCAGGAAATTAACTTGAAATGACTTTCAAATATGAGTGATGGTTGAATACATGGGTTACTGAATGGTTGATGGATGTGTAAAAACTGCTTGTATGCATAGATTAGGGGCACAACAGGGTGGGACATGACACTGCATAGGCAATAAGGGGTCATGGGAAAGAATTTAGTAATTAAACTCAAGGCATGGGTCACCTCTATCAGGTTGGATATGAGGAAAGGGGGTATGACATGGTAGTTGGCTTGCATCAAGGTTAGGTTGTAAGTTTGCACATGACATGTTTATGTCCAAAAGCTAGTAGTGCACTGGAAAATCAAACAGTAGCTTCCAGGCAGTGTGCACCAGTGCAACTACAAAATGTGATACTGGACTCTTAAAAGAAAAATGTGTTATGAATTGATAAGCAAAGATGTATATGCTAAGAGTATGGTGAGTACTGGTATGCAGACCAGTTTTGATGCTTTAGCTAAATGGTAGGAGTTTTGCTTGTTCAATAGTTATGAAATGCCTGTATGATTTGTATGATGGCTGCTATGAATTCTTGAAATAAGAATCTTTGCTAAAGAATTGGTTTAAGCACTCATACATGCATTTAACAATTCATTCATTTCACTGTAAATACACAACAAAAATGAGTACCTGATAAAAGGGGTTAACAATTTGGGTAAAACAGTTAGTATCTGAACTTAAGTTGATATGGAATCAGTTTCATAAATCTTATGTACTTGTCAATTGAACTTACTCATACCAGATTTCAATCTGACCTGTTTGTTGCTTGCATCAAATGGGTGTTTCACTTGCATGGTGAAGCAGACCCTGAGATGGTTGCAGGAAGAAAGGATGCTAAATAGTAAGATGCAGTCATATGATGCTTGAAGGAATTGCAAACTAACTAAGCTAGGATTTTGTAGGAGAGTAGTTCTTCTGTTTTGTTTTCAGTAAAAGCTTTATGTAGTGATGTTTCAAATTATGCAAGGAAAAACTTTATTATTATGTAAAGAATGATTGGGGAAAAGCATGTTGTAATGAACATTATTTTCAGTAAAAGGTGATAAGGCCTTTTGCTTTATGTTAGAAACTGTGAACATACTTATTTCTTGAGAATTAGATAAGGAAATTGGTAGTGGGTCTGAAGCATAAGTAAACTAGTATGCTTATGTATTAATTTGTTTAGGAACACCTAGAGCCTGTTCATCTAGTCACCATTAACATCATGAGATAAGAAATACCATGGACAGAAAAAGAAAAGAATAACATAGAAGGGGTAACTCAGAAGTAAAACTGCATTTGGGTAATTATTGGTATAAGTGAAATTTGTAGATTCAGTTAATTCATTTCAGAATCATACCTAAACGAAATTAGTCCCCTTAAGGACCAAAGAGGCAGTAAACTGCAGTTGTGCATGACTATGTGCACACAGTTGCACAGAAACATGCACAGTCTCAAATTGGTCATTGAAAGGGAAAATTTTGGTAAGTTAAAATGCTATGAGTTAGTTCCCATATTTCACTCAATACACCAATGATAAACACAAGGAAACAAGTAGGAATTTGTTGAATGAATGGCGCAGAGGTTCAAATGGAAGGGATCTTCTTGGTTGTTTTGTTGTGAATGATTCAGTTTGATTTTGCTAAAAAAATAAATGGGCTGAGTTACTCAGAACATAAGTATAAAAAAAAACATACTCTGGTGTAAAAACTATGTGACTAATCAAATAGTTTTTACAATGAGGTGTATCAATATTTTTATATTGATTGGAGTGGATCTTGGGAAGTAAATAAAAAAAAGGGAAAGAAAAAAAAAACAGTAAGAAAATAGTTGGTCAGAAAAGAAGGCAACCCTAATTAGCCCAAACTAAATTGTGTAAAAAAAAAAAAAGACAAGCAGGAAGGGGTTGTCTCAGTATGGAAGGGGTTGTCTCAATATATGTCCAAACACATACACACACACACACACACATATACACACATATTCCGTGCATGTGAGAGAAAGAGGCAAATATGCCTCTGTTTTGTTTACAGGTTTCAAACCTGTTCAAAATTCAAAATTTCATCCCATGATCCTTTTTAGGCTTGGATGTTTAAACAAAATGTGTTCAAATTAACAAGATTTCAATTTTAAAAATGGTTTCAAGTAGAAATATTTGGTAATTATTTTGAAAATGTGAAATAACAGTAAAATCTTTTCAAACCAGAAAAATCAAATGTCTTAATTTCTTGTTTTGACTCTATAACTGATTCATATGTAAAAATAATGATTTTTGTATAGATTTCATAATTTTTAATGTTAGGTATGATGGGAATTCATGAGTTGGTCGGATTTGCTTAATTCGTCGATTCTCGGCGAACGACGAGGAGTTGGACGTCGTGATTGATGTTGGATGTGGCTGGAAGGTTGTGTTACTCGGGAAAATGGTGGGAGAATTTTCAGATGATCGGAGTGGACTGGTGAAGGCGAAGTAGGGTTTTAGGAGCGGTCTTGGTCGACGTCGGTTGCCAGGTTGCTGCGTCGACGTGGGCGAATCTGAGGGGATCAGAGCGAGGGGAATCGAAGCAGGGACTGCGGTGGAGCTAGGAACGTAATCTCGGGGTCGCCGTTAGTCGGAGGTGATGGTGCTCGATGATTTTCTGGATCAGTTTTGGGTTCAGTGATGCATTGTGTTGATTGATTTCGTTTGCAATCGAAATCATAGGTGCTGGGTGGTCGTGAGGCTCAGGTGGGTCGTCATGACTTGCTGGTAGTCGGAACGTTATTCAAAGTCGCCTTGATCAGGCATACACATACACATGGAATCATAAATGGGTTTGGTTGTTGAAGGTTTGAGAAGAAGAATTGAACTCGAATTTGATCTCGGAGAAGAGAAGGGATGGCTCGAGGAAAGTTTCGGGTTGAAGACAGGGATGGCACACGAGTATGTAACAGGTTTAAAAATTTAAACTAAAAACAAGTTTTGAAAAAGATGAAGGGAAGTTGCTCGGGGTTGTACTCAGGTAAATCATGCATTGGCGCGGGTAAGTACCCGAACTTATCTCGGGTCAGAAATCCAAAAAGGATATTTTCAAGTTTAAAAGTTTGAATAAATCCTTAACCCATTTCTTTAACTAATTAATGTTTTACTTTAGTTTTGGGTTAGTTAAAGTTTTAAGTACATTATGTTAAAATAAATTCTTAATTTATTTAATTAAGTTTAAAGTGTTTTAATATATATCTTTTATCTTAAATAAGTTCTTAAGTTTATTCAAAATGAATTTGAATGGTATAAATAAGTATTTAAAAGATGATGTGTTTTAAATTAACTTAAGAATTTTTAAGTTAACAAATTTAATTTCCAAGGTTTGTTAAATAAAGTTTTAAATGATAATTAAGAAATAAAATAAGATAATGATTTATCTTTGATTTATTAAGCTCTTAAGTAATTAAAGAATCATTAATTAATGTGATTAATTAAATGGTTAATTTGTAATGCAATTAATTAAAGGGTAATTAATTAGTGTAAGTAATTATGGAATAATTACTTAATGTTAGTAATTAAGGGATAATTAATTACTTAATCGATAATTACTTAATGTAAGTAATTATAGGATAATTAAAAAAAATGAAGGTTAATTACTTAATGGAATTAATTAAAGGTTAATTAATTAATAATTTTAGGTTAATTAATTTTATGTGATTAATTAAGGGTTAATTAATTAATGTAATTAACTTAAGGATAATTAATTTGGTAATTAATTGGTAATTAAAGGATAATTAACCAATGGGATAATTTCTTAATGAAAGTAATTAAGGATAATTAGTTAAGATGAATAATTAAGGATCATTAATTAATTAAAGGATAATTAATGTAAATAATTAAAGGTTAATTAATGACTTTATGTAATTCATGAATAAATAAATATGATTAATTAATTTCATTAATTAATTAAAATAATAATGATTTGGTTTATAATTAATTAATGTTAAATTTAAGCAGGATCTATAAGCAATTAATTCAATTTATTCGGAGATTGAATTTAATTAATTAGAAATGGTGATAAATTAATCGTGCTTATGGATGATTGAATTGTATTAAATGATTGGATTAATATCTAGTTCGATAATTTATGATGCATTATGATATGATATGTTTGGGTTGAACTGAGATTTTGCGATTATCTGTCGATAATGAATTGCTGTGTAAATGTGACATCTTGTAATTAAAATTGAATTGCATGCACTTAAACAACTTGAATTAGAGATGATATTGGATTCGAAGAGACCGAGGTCGGGTATCAGTAAATACTCGAAACCACTTCGATTTGTATTCTACAATAATTCATTATAAATTTGATTTTAGTATCAAATAAGGTGGAATGGAATAAATTATGAAATATGACCATTTAAACTGAGTAACCTTCCTTGAATATTGTTTTTGTAAAAGTATTGATTTTAGACAAGATAAGAACTCGTAATGAGGTACGAGTCACCATGGGTTTTCAAATAAGTTTTAACTTAGTATTTCAAATCATATGGGTTTTACTCACGCTGGCTTCCAGCCTGACCCAGGTGTTACTTTGATGTAATGCTCGGGTCAGACCGAGTATTACAGATTTTCAGGTTGGGACATTTTGGAGCTTAGGAGGCGAGCTGGATGGCAGGGACGTATGGAGTATATTCCACCACGTGTTTGTGTAACGACCCGGCTTTCTCTCTACAGAAAGACGCATCATTAATCAGAAAGAAAGGGATAGAAAGAGAAAAGATAAGAAAAAAAGAACTAAATAATGTCATAATCTCACAACAGAACGAATAAATTATAGGGACATTTCACTAGAAGGACAAACTTGGCAGTCCAATTGTTTTCTAGGACACGCATCCATAGGAATTAATTTTAAGGCCAAAGTCAGAAAAATAATTACTTTTGAGGACAAAGCCAACAGTCCAGTTACTTTCAAGGACATAATTTCATAGGTTTTTAGGCCTTAGAAACAATTATTTTTCATTTTGTCCTTAAAATTAATTATTCCGTTTGTGTGTCATAGAAACTAAATGCACATGGTAAAGAGGCCCTTGTGGCTAATTTCCACTAAATTATATTACATCACATAGATATTACATCGTATCATATACATCAGGGTTATACAGCATATGCACCATAAAATATTAGATAGTTAGAAAACCTGTCTATCATACATCTCATGGTACAACACAGAGATACTAACACAGCAGAACCACAATATCTGTAAACGCTAAAGCCTCCTGCTCCAAATCTCCTCCATATTTTGTCAAAGCGAACCTCAATCCCTCGGCAACTCATGAAAATTTGAGTACCAAAGAGTTTAAGAAAACAGAAAATAAACTCCGGGTCAGACATGGGTCTGTGTGAGTAAACGGTTTAAAGTTGCTTAACTTTGAAAAACCTTTGAAAACAAAAGGTATCTCGTAAGACTTCCTACACATAAATACGGAAACGTTTTTTCCTTACGATAACCAAAACATTTAAAGGAAATAAAGTGATATTATAATAGTGTCTAGGGTTTTCAAGTAAAGTACATGTTGAATATGCGCTTATATGATTTTTGTTTGATGATAATAAACATATATACATTCGTTTAAATGTATTTGTTAATGTACTATTTTATTTTTCACAGATTAAACAAATATTTTCTGAATAAATTAAATAACACAGAATTTGAATTCAAACAGAAATTTTATTCAAACAAATATTTATTACATTTTTGAATAGTACAAATTCAAGCTCTCACTATACATATACAATTTTTATTACAAATACATCACAATTTCATATTTACATTTAACCTCACTACACATCACTCATTCACTCAATTCGTATTTTATCTTCAACTTCATTCCAGTTAGAATCCAGCATCTGAGCAATCTGCAAAAATATTCACTAACGCAGTAAAATTGAAAAAGAAATATTTTTGCAATATAAAATAAAATATGGATTTTTGAAAATAATTATTTGCCTCAGTTATTTGGGTTGTTCGTCATCATTTACATTTGAATTCATCACACACGAATAATGTGACATGCACAGTGTATCACTGTACATGCCACAAGGCCGTGCACACCGATATACGCTTGATAATGCTACAGGGACAGGTGAGCACAAGGTCAAACCCAAAATAAAAGGACGGGTTCAACTCAGGTGCAAATATAAATAAAATCACAACACACGCACAAGGTCAAACCCGAACAGAGAATAAGGTAACAGGTAAATGTGCAGACCTTAATGAAAAACAAAGAGAAGGTACTGTACAGAAAAATAAATGAATCAGAATACAAATGCAAGTGAAGCTACACAACTATATACATGTACACTAAGCCAAACTGCAACAAGACCAACTCCAGAATGCATCAGTGTGCAAAGAGCTCGAGCACAAGATATGGCAACTACACAATGCAAAGACTAGTGATGCACCTCAATGCATAAACCAGTGAAGCTACACTGAACAAATAGTCAGAGACCATAATCAAGCATTGAACCAGAAACATGATCAACACAGCAACAATGGTCAGGCAGTATACATTAGGCACTAAATCAAGTGAAACAACTCAGCAATGAATTTAACCAGGTACAAGACAAATGCACATGTCAACAGTCTCAAGGCTACAACACCAAGTATACATGGAGCAATACTCAAGTGAAGTTCATGCCAGACCAACCAGAAAAGGTGCAAACCAAATATGCAGTGCATACTCAAGTACACAAGTGACACAAGTGATACAAGACACAGTGCATATATGAAGTACACAAGTGCAACAAGCATCAGTATGCAAGTGTAGACCACAAAGAAAAATACAACATGCCTCAAAGACTAGTAAACCAAACTTCACAATAAACATCTCATGAATATAAGATGTCGAACCACATAATCAAAGCCGAGTGAACTGCAAGTCTCAACCACTTCAACAAGACACGTGAATATGAAGATCATCAAGTATGATACAACTTACAAGCCCAAATGACAACACAACAACTACAAACTACTTAACAATGCTCAAGTGAAGTTCAGGTCTGACCACACATCAAATTTGCTATCAAGTATGCAGTAGCAAAGAAATACAGACACAAAGAATCAAAGTCGAAGTCAACCAAGAAATTCACGAAATCAAAACATGGCCGAAAGTCAAAGTCAAATTTTCTTTAACAGAAAAATGATCGGGGCCGAAGCCATGGCAATCAAGGCGTCGAACAATTCAAGCAGTAATCAAATTCGAAACCGTGTCAACCAAGCAACAAGAATATACGATTACGAACAAGTCAGAATCAATCTCAAACGACCAAGCAAAATCAAGCGGTCAGAGAAAAGAATTTGACAAATTCAAATATAATTGTACGAACGCAAATCTAGGGTTACAAACCCTATATAAACAATCATCATCGGCAATCTCTAAACCATCGAGTTCAAGTATTCAATCAGAAAGCAAAAAGGAAAAATTACATACCGAAGCAAGGATAGAACTCGATCAACGAAGCAGCCGAAGTGAGCAACAAATCGATCAAGGCAACACGCAAATCATCATTGATTCGATCGAATTAAAACAGGCGCTTCGAGATACAAAACCCTAAATCTGGAAAAGGGACGAACGCCATTTTTCTCAAGTAAAAGGAACCAGGCCGATATAATAAAAAGGAGAAAAGGGGAGGCAATTTTTATCTAATTATTGGGCCGGTCCTAATAATATTGATTTGGGCTTAGTTTTAAAAATAAGGGTTTTGTTTTATTTGTTTAAATTCTTTTTAAATTTGTAATTTCGTATTAAACTGTTTAAATTTCTAGTCGTGTGACTAGGGGACAAGCTACGTGGCGTAGCTTGAGAATTCGCAACTCAGTGGCTGAGTTGTGGCAGGGTTTTGAGCGTAGAGTTAGGTTTAGTCGATAGCGGGTGTCACGAGTTTACGTGTGTAAGCGTCCAACTATCTAATTTCTAGTAGAAACCTTAGGGGAAGCATGTAGACAGGGTTTTGCCGAAGCTAGGTAAATTCTGTGTCGTTCTATTTCTGCATTTATTATTATGCTATTTTTCTGTGCTGCTATTAATCTGTGATCTGTGTTGAAATAATTTTATAAGCTTCCGAAATTAATTTTTATAATTTATACTATCACCCTATTCACCCCCCCTCTAGGGTGAAATCGATCCTACAAGTGGTATCAGAGCTAGGAATAGAAGTCAATTTTTGTTTTTAAAAATTCATGTTTCAAAAATCAATTTTTGTTTTAAAAATTTGAATTTTAAAAATGGCTTCTTTTAATACTGCTTTTGCTAAGGGTCAATCCAAAGTTAGACCACCAATGTTCAATGGTGAATATGCTTATTGGAAAAATAGGATGGAAATCTTTCTGAAAACCATTGACGCTTGGAATATTGTTGAGACAGGTTATAGAACATTGACTATAACTGTAGATAATCAGGAAGTAGATAAACTAAAGGAACAATGGACAGAACTAGAGAATAAATTACAAAATACTAATGCTAAAGCTATGAATTCTATTTTCTGTTCATTGGATCAATTTAAATTTAATCGTGTGTCACATTGTCTAACTACACAGGAAATATGGCACACACTAGAAGTGACTCACGAAGGAACATCTCAAGTCAAAGAATCTCGCCTTGCCATGCTAAGCAGCGAAAATGAGAACTTCACAATGGCGAAGGAAGAAAATGTCAAAGAGATGCATGGACGACTTTCCAATATCGTTTACAAATCAAAAGCTCTTAGAAAATCATACACAGAGTTGGAGATAGTCCGAAAAATCCTTAGAGTCCTTCCACGAAAATTTGAAGCAAAAGTGACTGCCATTCAAGAATCAAAAGATTTGAAACAAATGAAAGTCGAAGAACTCATCGGAAATCTCACCACTTATGAGCTAGAAATGAAATTCAAGGAAGAGCGTGAAGGAGGAGATACTCGAAAGAAATCAATAGCGCTCAAAGGAACAACCGAAAGTGATGATGATAACGATGATGATGAAGGAGCAGCAGAGCTGGCACTACTAATAAAGAAATTCAAAAAGTGAAATCGCAAATATGGAAATCCAGCTCGAAATCAGGAATTGAAAAGAAGAATAGGTAAAGCACTGGACTACTCAGAAGAACAGGAGATCATCTGTCATAAGTGCAACCAACCCGGACACATCAAGCCCACTTGTCCTCGAAATCGACGCGACTTTGGAAAGAAACAGAAAAAGAAAAGTTTTGCAGCCACTTGGGATGAAATAGATGAGGATGATAAAAGCACTGGCAGTGAGAGCGAAAAAGCAGATTTGTGCCTTCGAAGTGATATAACTGACAGTGATGATGATGAGCCAAGCGAGGTATCAAAACTTACTCATTCAGAGTTGCTTATATATTTTCATGAAGTAAATGGTTGTTTTGAACGACTTAGGGAAAAATACGCTAAACTTGAATCACAAAAAGTTACCTTGATAGAATTAAATGAACAACTTTACCAATTGGTTAAAACCTATCAAAGTAGGATCCCTAAGTGTGATAAGTGTCCAACATTCGAAGAAGAAATTAGAAAATCAGAAATAAATATAAAATCGCTTGAAAATGAAATTCTGATTTTAAAAGAGAATGAAAATACTAGAAGAGAGAATTCGATTAAAAAGTGCACGCAATTGTTAAACGAAAATGAGTCTCTCAAAACACAAGTCCAACAATTATCAACGACTTTAGATAAATTTTCAAAAAGTGAAAAATTGTTGAATATGCTATTAGGAAAGCAAACTGTTAATACGGTTAGACAAGGACTTGGATATAATAGTTCTAAAATTGTTGAAAGCAATATTAATCAAGTTAATTCTATGTGCACAATTTGTAGAAAATATGGACACAATCACAATAATTGTTGGTATAGACCCAAACATATGAAAACTATGCCGATTTGGGTTCCAAAAGGCACAAATAAAAAATCTCTCAAAGTTAAACAAATTTGGGTGCCGAAGGGAACAATTGTAAATAGTTTTGAGTCTTCACAAAATTGTTCTTCAAAATTTTCTGCCACTAACAATCATGGACCTACAAAAACAAATAGATCACAAAAATCTTTCAACGTGTAGGTATGGTGGCAGGCTAAGGAACAACAACAGTGTTCTCTGGATTTTTGGCTATTCCGAGAACACAACGAGCAACAAAGCAAAGTTCCTTAGCCTAGTATAAAGGTGACAGAATGGACAACGACGAAAAATATCGTAAAGGTAAAAACAGGTAAAAGTATATTTATTTGAACGATATATTAAATGTGATAATCTGCACCATATTCTGAATTAAAATCAGCCAATATTGAGATGATGAAAAGATGATGATTTTGACTCTGACTTATTCAAAATAGTTGGCCAATTATATTCTTATGCCAAAAACAGTATAAAATTCTCTAGATTCTTTGAATTACTTCTTATACATCAGTTTGGATTAAAAATAGTGTTTTGTTGGATGATGATACATTTGGTTATAATACGGCTAACTCTTTATTCATGGTTTTCGATTATTAACACGGCTTCAAATTCAAAGAATGTCATTTAAATTGTTGTTAAAATTGAGTTTGAAATTTTTGGTGCACACTTCATGGTTTTGTCGATCAAATTCAATTAATGAGATTTTGAGTGAAAGAGAAATTTATATGCAGATTACACTGGTAATCTAGTTGTTAGAAAAATTACTAGTTGAACGTGATTTTTGTTGAGACATTTAGTAACTGCATCGTTTTTCAAATAAAATATCTGCATATTTTTCATTTCAAACAATTTTCAAATAGCAGAAAATTTTCTTATAAAACCCCCTCGAGAAAATCATTTTTGACCATATTTTCAGATTAGTCATTTAGAAATATTGATTTATAATTATTTCTCAATTTGATTTTAAATGATTACATTGACTAATCTAACTCCCTAATGATTATCGAAAAGATGAATAGTGATTGAAAAAGTGATGAGTGTTGATATTTATTATATATTATGACTCGAGACGATATAATTAGTAAATTTCTTTAGAAATTTAAACAAGAGTTATAAAACTTTTTGTTTGTAAAAATTCCATGACCATCTCTATATTTATCATATTTCTAACGACCATCACTCATCAAAATTCTATATAGTTTGTCGATATGTGGTACTTTAAACAGGAATCGTTCGTTTTTCATTTTTACATTTTTTTTAAAAAATAAATAAATAAATAAATACCAAAGTATTCGCTCTCATTTAAAAGTCCTCACGGTTATGCATGGGTGA
This sequence comes from Allium cepa, assembly GCA_030765085.1. Classification (NCBI taxonomy): domain Eukaryota; kingdom Viridiplantae; phylum Streptophyta; class Magnoliopsida; order Asparagales; family Amaryllidaceae; genus Allium; species Allium cepa. The sequence continues at coordinate 453,258,846 of CM060931.1, forward strand.
ATTACTTGGAATTTGTTATGATCTTCCATGCTCATTTAAAAGTCCTCACGGTTATGCATGTATGGAACGCATATCAAAAGTTGATTTTTAAATGATAAACAAGTTGATTCTAATCCCATTTAAAAGTCCTCACGGTTATGCGTGGTTAGAAGAAACTTGAATTCGTTTTTTTAAAAAAAAAATTGGAATACTAATCTCATTTAAAAGTCCTAACGGTTATGCATGGTTAGTAGATATTCAAATTCCTGATATAAATATACCATAAATAGACACAACCGTATGGTTTTATATGATGACATCATTCCCATCATTCTAAAAGTGGAATATGCGCCTAACAAAATATTTATGATTTTTGTTTGATATTTTATTGAAATTTAATATTTATATTCAATTGAGTTTTAATGTTGAATTAATATCAATCACTTTATCTCTATTTTCTCTAATACTAATATTCTTTTGCTGATAACAAAAGGGGGAGAGAAAAGTTAAGATTTTGTCAAATGAAATCAAGCAAAGGTCAAATATTTTCCATTTGCATCTAGGCTCATTTGCATATTATTTAATTGTATGCATATTTGTAGGGGGAGCTTTGTGTAGAGAGGAAGCATTTATATAGGGGGAGCAATTAGAGCTTATCAATGATCAAATACATTTAACATATTCAAAATCTTAAATATATGTTTGTTATCATCAAAAGGGGGAGATTGTTGAATATGCGCTTATATGATTTTTGTTTGATGATAATAAACATATATACATTCGTTTAAATGTATTTGTTAATGTACTATTTTATTTTTCACAGATTAAATAAATATTTGCTGAATAAATTAAATAACACAGAATTTGAATTCAAACAGAAATTTTATTCAAACAAATATTTATTACATTTTTGAACAGTACAAATTCAAGCTCTCACTATACATATACAATTTTGATTACAAATACATCACAATTTCATATTTACTTTAACCTCACTACACATCACTCACTCACTCAATTCGTATTTTATCTTCAATTTCATTCCAGTTAGAATCCAGCATCAGCATCTGAGCAATCTGCAAAAATATTCACTAACGCAGTAAAATTGAAAAAGAAATATTTTTGCAATATAAAATAAAATATGGATTTTTGAAAATAATTATTTGCCTCGGTTATTTGGGTTGTTCGTCATCATTTACATTTGAATTCATCACACACGAACAATGTGACATGCACAGTGTATCACTGTACATGCCACAAGGCCGTGCACACCAATATACACTTGATAATGCTACAGGGATAGGTGAGCACAAGGTCAAACCCAAAATAAAAGGACGGGTTCAACTCAGGTGCAAATATAAATAAAATCACAACACACGCACAAGGTCAAACCCGAACAGAGAATAAGGTAACAGGTAAATGTGCAGACCTTAATGAAAAACAAAGAGAAGGTACTGTACAGAAAAATAAATGAATCAGAATACAAATGCAAGTGAAGCTACACAACTATATACATGTACACTAAGCCAAACTGCAACAAGACCAACTCCAGAATGCATCAGTGTGCAAAGAGCTCGAGCACAAGATATGGCAACTACACAATGCAAAGACTAGTGATGCACCTCAATGCATAAACCAGTGAAGCTACACTGAACAAATAGTCAGAGACCATAATCAAGCATTGAACCAGAAACATGATCAACACAGCAACAATGGTCAGGCAGTATACATTAGGCACTAAATCAAGTGAAACAACTCAGCAATGAATTTAACCAGGTACAAGACAAATGCACATGTCAACAGTCTCAAGGCTACAACACCAAGTATACATAGAGCAATACTCAAGTGAAGTTCAGGCCAGACCAACCAGAAAAGGTGCAAACCAAATATGCAGTGCATACTCAAGTACACAAGTGACACAAGTGATACAAGACACAATGCATATATGAAGTACACAAGTGCAACAAGCATCAGTATGCAAGTGTAGACCACAAAGAAAAATACAACATGCCTCAAAGATCAGTAAACCAAACTTCACAATAAACATCTCATGAATATAAGATGTCGAACCACAAAATCAAAGCCGAGTGAACTGCAAGTCTCAACCACTTCAACAAGACACGTGAATATGAAGATCATCAAGTATGATACAACTTACAAGCCCAAATGACAACACAGCAACTACAAACTACTTAATAATGCTCAAGTGAAGTTCAGGTCTGACCACACATCAAATTTGCTATCAAGTATGCAGTAGCAAAGAAATACAGACACAAACAATCAAAGTCGAAGTCAACCAAGAAATTCACGAAATCAAAACATGGCCGAAAGTCAAAGTCAAATTTTCTTCAACAGAAAAATGATCGGGGCCGAAGCCGTGGCATCAAGGCGTCGAACAATTCAAGCAGTAATCAAATTCGAAACCGTGTCAACCAAGTAACAAGAATATACGATTACGAACAAGTCAGAATCAATCTCAAACGACCAAGCAAAATCAAGCGGTCAGAGAAAAGAATTTGACAAATTCAAATATAATTGTACGAACACAAATCTAGGGTTACAAACCCTATATAAACAATCATCATCGGCAATCTCTAAACCATCGAGTTCAAGTATTCAATCAGAAAGCAAAAAGGAAAAATTACATACCGAAGCAAGGATAGAACTCGATCAATGAAGCAGCCGAAGTGAGCAACAAATCGATCAAGGCAACACGCAAATCATCATTGATTCGATCGAATTAAAACAGGCGCTTCGAGATACAAAACCCTAAATCTGGAAAAGGGACGAACGCCATTTTTCTCAAGTAAAAGGAACCAGGCCGATATAATAAAAAGGAGAAAAGGGGAGGCAATTTTTATCTAATTATTGGGCCGGTCCTAATAATATTTATTTGGGCTTAGTTTTAAAAATAAGGGTTTTGTTTTATTTGTTTAAATTCTTTTTAAATTTGTAATTTCGTATTAAACTGTTTAAATTTCTAGTCGTGTGACTAGGGGACAAGCTACGTGGCGTAGCTTGAGAATTCGTAACTCAGTGGCTGAGTTGTGGCAGGGTTTTGAGCGTAGAGTTAGGTTTAGTCGATAGCGGGTGTCGCGAGTTTACGTGTGTAAGCGTCCGACTATCTAATTTCTAGTAGAAACCTTGGGGGAAGTACGTAGACAGGGTTTTGCCGAAGCTGGGTAAATTCTGTGTCGTTCTATTTCTGCATTTATTATTATGCTATTTTTATGTGCTGCTATTAATCTATGATCTGTGTTGATATAATTTTATAAGCTTCCGAAATTAATTTTTATAATTTATACTATCACCCTATTCACCCCCCTCTAGGGTGAAATCGATCCTACAATACATAAATAGCTGGAATGCTTACATCTCACGTTCCAACATAGTTGGGCACAATCAATACGACGACACTTATTGGAGAATGGATTCCATATAATGGCAGGGCTACTGGGGTACCCACCCGTCATAGTACGTGGTCTAGATCACCGCACCGAGGATCCACCTTGATCCCCTGCAACATAAGCCCCGAACCATCCCTTACTGGATAATTCCTAATAAGACAACCCCGCAGTTGGCGCGCCCAACTGCCCACACAACCGAATAAAAAGGGACCTCTAGACAGGGGAAATCTTATCATACTTGGATGCTACCCACATAGCCTTGCCGCACCTCCTCTGTTTTCGCCATTTCCAGTCGATAAGCCCTGAGGCTACGATTACCTTTATAGAACACATATCTTAGAATGCTCATTGTAACATCCCGATATTTTCAACCATTCGCATCCGCACATGTCGGACTTGAATTGTTCAAAATACCGCGTTGTAAATAAAATTTGGCAAATCTTAGAATATACAGTAAATACATAATCACAGACACAGAAATCAGAATACTTGCAGCGGAATTAAAATAACTTAGTGATTCATGAAGCCACTATCAAAGTCTCAAAATAAGAAATTTTTACATAGTCTTTAAAATCAAATATAGTTTGAATCAACCACAGAAAATCTCAAAATTCAATTATCTCGATTACAAAAGCTAAAATAAGAACTGAACAGAAACTTGACAGCAGCTTGAAAGGAGATAATCTACAGAAGTCTTAGCTCCGGAGAAAGAGGTTCGAACTGAAACTCAGGCTGACCCGAGCGTAAAATAAACATAAACACTCGAGTCGGGACATACATACTTATACAGTGCAAGCTAATTCAAGTGAACTGTAATATAAAGACAAGTAACTTAAAGGATGCTTGGGACCGCCCATCCTATAAGGACCTGTTAAACTATTTACTATGTAGTAATATTTCGCTATTATAATAGTGTCTGTTAGTAAAATAAACTTACTTTTAAATAGCGTTAAGGCTTTACATTTTCCACCTTAACACGTAATAATGCCAATAGTCTATACAGTACCATAATACCTCCTGATCGAGAGGCTACCAGGGGATACTCCATAGGTACGACACAAATAGAAACCCGTACAAGGCGCGCTAGGGTAGGTGACACGGCACAACTAGGCAATGCCAGGGTAGATATACCAATTACACTTCCGGATCGGTGGTAACGTGTAGCCGCAGCTACCGCCCACCTCGAGCCACACTCCCAAATCAAAGAAATCAAAAGTGGCCACCGAATAAATCCGAAGTCAGAGTAGAATATCGAAGGGATGTGTCCGATCAAAGGTGCTACCTCAATTAACCCGTCGATCGCTCCTGTTTTAGCCACCTTATGCCAACTCACGGGAGTTGGGTCCACGTATTTACCTCGAAGGAAACACCGCCGCCATCCTACTTCATTCTGGAATCTCCACCGCGTACGTGGTTGTTAAAGTGGTTTTCGGTATCGACAGAGAATATGCCCATATCCGATCCCGGTCTCTTTAACAACCAACGTTATTAATACCCGTGGTTATAAATTCCAAAATAGTTAATATTAAATCAAAATACTTCATTTTAACTTTTAAAAGTGAAGTTGTTATAGTTACAAATCGAATATCCAAAAATCTCAATTTCAGCCACTGCAACACTTAACAAGTGCTACTGTAACCTTTTTATTTATTCGCGTTTAATTTAAATTTCGCGACCACGACACTTACCAAGTACTGCAATAGCCCTTAACTAATTTTTTGCTTTTAGTTCATTTGCATCCACTACGGCACTTACAAAGTGCGGTAATATCCCTTACAACAGTTTTCAGTTAATTAATATTTTTTTTAGACTTCAATATAAATTCATCAATAATTAAACTTAAATTAATTATAAAAAAAATCATATTATCCATTTGAAATAGTCATTTAAATCTACCCAAAAATTTATGATTTTTATGAAGTATATTCCACTAATAAATATCAACCTCTCAAGGCTTTACTTATTAAAGTTAAATGCCCAAGTTTCTATATTTTTCTATATTCAAAATTTTCTTAACCATTTAGTTGAATTACCATTTCAAAATATAGCTAAATTTCATCATTATTTATTAATTTAACCTTTATTCTTAAACCAAACTTCCATTTCTACATTAAGATATATTTCAAATTTTATGTTTAAGTATTTATTTATTTAACTATTAAATTCATAGAAAATTCAGTAACACCTTATTAATTTATTTAAATTCCAATTTACATCAAAATTTATTATATTTACATACTTAGCCTGAATTCCATCAAAATTTCCAAAACGAATTTATTACTTCAAATTCCAACTTACCATTTATTTATTTATACATTTATCTTGTATAAGACTACCAACAATTTATTTTAACCCAATTTAAATAAAAATATTAAAATATATATATTTAAAATACTTAAAATTTCCAGAAATATATATATATATAATAACCACGGGTCTGTATAATATTTTCTAACATAGGTCAAGTGATACGGATAATATATCATTTCAATTCGTAATTTACGAAGAAAAACCCGGGTTCTATCATTTCAAACCCGCAATCCCAAGTTAAATAAACAAATAAACAAATAAACAAATAAACAATATCGTTCAGGCCTATCTTTTCAGCCCGTAACGATTTCTATTCTACAGGAAACTTGCAGTGATAAACAGTTGATAAATAAATAGTATAACAGCTTAAATATAACAGTATATAATATGATTGATGATGTGTCAAATTAATAACAGGGTTTTTTAACATCATAAATTTATATCACAGGCAAGAAAAATAAAATATAAATATTCTACAATTACACTTGTTATTAATTTACAGATCTATAAGTACGTTTGTTCGGTGAGAATACTCACCTCTATGCTGCTGAAGATTAGACTCAAAACTAAGATGACCACACCGAAACAGCGTAGAAAGCATGATCAAATATTGAAAGATGAGACAAACTGATTTCGATCTTGAAACAAGATAAATAAATAAAACTGAGTACGCGAATTCCAATTTCGAACAAAGCAAATTTTTAAATAAACAAAATTGGAACGAGCTAAAATAAAATGGAAATTGACTCAAATTGCTCGACCACTCCACCGCACGACTTGACCCATTAAATCAAAAGCTCATCCTGCCCATTTATTTTTTCCAAATCAAAATTTACAAAATAAATTTATACGCTATATTTTTTTTTACCCTTTTTACAAAATATTATGACGTGTTAATAAAAAGGTGGCAAATCTTATGTGGACAACATGCAATTCACGGCAGTGATACATAAGGGTAGCGCATGCAATATTTATTTATTATATATATATATATATATATATATTTCTTTTTTTTCTTTTTTTTCTTTTTCTTTTTTTTTCTTTTTTTTCTGTTAGGAAACAAGTAAAATATCAAAATCAAAACAACTTTATACTGTTCTTACATATATCATATATCCTCATACGTAGTGTTTCTAAATTTTGAAACACAGGTGACCAAAAAAAAACGCATACGTTCTGGAAATACTTCTTCCCTGAACACTCTCATAAACAAAGCAGTGGAATTATCTGAAAAATTTTAGGCAGGGATAATCTTAGGTGGCATATGCCTTTTATGTTATAATTTTTTTTTCAAACTGAAGTGCGCCTATTCTCAAACAAGTATGCAGTGATACAATATACAGGTGGCGATAAGATAAATATTCAAGTGCTAGGCTAAAACTGCATCAGAGATGTATAACAATGCACGGCCAGATCAGAGAGGAGGGGAAGGAAGTTAGGCGTTTGTCATGCGGTGGAGCAGTTTGAACAGAACAATGGAAAAAAACGAAAGAAGGAAATAAAGTTGTAGCCATTACCTGATACTACTGATTCTCACGCACGCAAGGAAGAAGAGGAGAAACCAAATGCAGTGAATGATGGAATTTTTCGTGCACTCGATTTATACATATAACATAGGGTGCACAAATCAAGGGAGGAATTTTTTTTTTATTGGTAAAATTCGTGCGTGTTAAATTAAGGAAGGAAATGCGTTGATTTGGTTGGAGCAATATTTGTAGTGGACATAAATTTTAATCAGTGGAGATTGCATGAATTTAGGGGAAAGAAACGGCAAGCACAAATATGTTTAAATGGTAAGGAGCATGAAATTTTGAACGTGTATAATTTAAAAGATGGAAACTTACGGTGATTGAGGTGAAACAATAGGCAAGCAAGGATTGATTGCGTTGATTGAAAATAAGAAACGACAGGAATTTATTTGGCGAGCATTTGTACTCGTTTGAAATTATTAAGAAGAGAATGCGTTGATTAATAAAAAGAAACGACAAGAATTTATTGGAGCAAATAATTGCAGTGGGTATGAATTAATCAGCGAAAGAATACGGTAAGCAATTATATTTTCTTTGAAACAGATAAGGAAATTTGAAAAAATTTTGCACGTTTAATAATTTAGCAAAAAATTATGCGTTTAATATTGGTGGGAGAGGGAAAATGGCAAGTAATAAATTTTATTTCGGTAGGCTTTGCAATTTCAAATATTTTATATGTGAACTTCAGGTTTCTAAAGTGGGAAAGCACAAATTAATGCATGCGTGATTTAAGGCAAACATGGATTTAAAATTTTTGAACGCTAAAGGAAAAATGATTTCTTTCATTATCAAAGGGGTGCGAGAGTTAATATTTAAATAGGGAAGTTTTGCATATGTTTGCGGGAATTTAGGTGAAATAAAATAGCAAAAAATAATTTATAAATCGTCAGAGGAAATTTCGAAGATTTTATTCATAGTTACATGCGAAACAAAGGAAATACGTGAATTTTTTTTTGAAGGCGTTTTATAAATAAAACTTCCGTTGATTTGGGAACAATGGCAAGAATTAAATGTGAACGGTTATGAATTTTTTTTTGGATAACGTTTCTATTAAATTAGGAGAGTAAAAGAAAGGTGATATATTTACACGCGAATTTCAATCAAGCTTTAAATGAAATTTAACGGCTCTCTGGAAGAGTCAAAAAGATTATATACATATTAAACAAATTAAAGTAAAGGAAAGTGGAAAGTTATACGCGAATGAAAATGCTATACGTGAATTTTGAATGTCAAGGAAATTAGTATTTGAAGATGAAACTTGCGATGATTGAGGTAAAAATAGGCAAGCAAGAATTTGATTGCGTTGATTGATAAAAGAAAACGGCAAGAAATTATTTGGCAACATTTTATACTCATACAAATTATTAGGAAGAGAATGCGATGGGATGTAAAAGAAAATTATTGCGAGGCTTGTATACATCAGAGGGGTGTGTGGGTTTGTATTCAAAAGAAGAAATTTTGCATTGCAAGAAATATTTGATAAAGTGTAATGCGAAAATAAAGGAGGAGGTAAATTTGCATTTACACGAAAAATTGCCTTGATTGAATAAGGCACGACCAGCAGTAATTAATTTTGAATGATTGAATTTGAAAGGCTATTGCTAAAACAAAGATTCCATACCATATTTAAATGATTTATGAAAAAGAAACGTGTTATATAAAAAAATTTCTTATTAAAGAAACTTGCGTTGATTTATACAAAGAAATGACTAGTAATACTTGGCAAACATTTGTACTTGTTTAAAAATTTGGAAGTAAATGCGTTGATAAACTTTTCTCTCCTTTTTGACAATGCAAAAATAAGATAAAGAGGGAAGGCGTTCATAAAGGAGACAAGAATTTATTTGAAACAAAATGGGATGCAATATAATTTTGAACGTGAGTTTTGAATTCTAGAGAAGTTGCGTGATTTAAGCCAAAGAAAATATGGCTAGAAATAATATTCATTTACCACTTAGAATTTTACGTTTACTGTTTAATTTATCCATTTATAGCTAAGGTAAAAATTAAAAATGCGTACTACAGACGCAACATTTTATGCTTTAAAACGAAAATAACATTTTTTTACATTTATACGTTTAAAGAGTAGGCATTAAATACATATTATTTATACCATCAAATTAATCAAAACGGGTATAAATGTGCAAATTAAAACGCGCCTTTTTATAAAGCTTATTTATACACTATATTTTTTTCCAAGTTTTATTGCTTAAATAAAACATGATTTTGCTTAAAATTTAGTTGTTTACCATTTCAACAAAATAAACCAAATTTTCAATTAAAGTTAATTGTAACGACCCAGAATTTTTAGAAATTAAAATTTTAATATTTTATTAATTTTAAATATTAAAAAGTGAATTTATAAGTCAAATAAATTTTTATTTGAATTATTGGATTTAATTGAATAATTTAATCGATAATTTAATATGTTAAATTATGGAAATAATTGAAATTGGAGTTAAATATGATAGAAAATGATTTGTAAAATTTTATTTAATCATACTGGAGTTATAGAAATATTTTAGAACTTTTAAAATCGAATTAAAAGTTAATTTGTGAAAATTGAATATTTTAATATTTAATAATCGACTGTAAAATAGTCAATTTTTGAACAGTCTCAGAATTGAACGAAACCAGTTTCATTGGATCCGTAATAGTTAGTTATTACCGGATTTCAAATTTCGTGTCAATCGGAGTTATCGTTTGATCGTGGCAGCTCGAAACGCATCGAATCGTTTTTAATTTAAATTTGGCGAGTCAAAATAGCCATTTTTCAAAAAGTCTCGGATTTCGACGAAACTAGTTTCATCGGATCCGTAATGCGATATTATTGTAAGGTTTCAAATTTCAAGTCAATTGGATTTACCGTTTGTCCGGTACAAATTAAAACGCCTAGAAATCGATTTAAATCGGTTTAATTCAAATTGAGCGTTTTCAGCCATAACTCGCACATACTTCCGAATTAGCTTCCGAAACCTGTTCCATTGTGTCCGGAACGCGGGATAAACCCTAGGTACGCTGGTTACGGCGTCTAAATCGGAGTTCGGAATTCCCGGGATGAATAGTGTTTACGCTAGCTTTTTCTATAAATACAACATCATCTTCATAAATTAAAAAAATATACAAACCCTAACCCTAAATGTTGTAGCCGCCACTTTCTATTTCTAAGGCCAGATTTTTCCCAATTTCAACTCTCAAAATCTCTCAATCCACTCGTTTTTAGAAAAAGTTGTTAACTAAAGAATCGAAGAGCACGAGATGAGCTTTAAATCCATACGGATTTGATGGGGTTTGGAGCGTCGAAGGGGGAGGAGGTTGGGGCCGTGCGTTTCCAGTTGCGCACGCAACCTGAGGTGGAGGAGGAGGCCGAGTTGCGTGGCACTTGGGCCGAGTGTGTGTGGTGGAGGGGGCTTCGTGTTGGTGGTCTCCGATCGTGTTCATGCTTGTTGAAATAGCCGAGATATTAAACCCTAATAATGAGTTTTGGGTTTCATGAAGACGGCCTGTAGAAGATGAAGAAGGGAAGGGTTGCGTTCAAGGGTGGAGATGAGGGGGTGCAAGGATCCAATGGCCCATGTTTGCATAGGTTTATAATTTTAAGTTTATATTGTAAAATTAGTTATATAAAAACTCGTGTAACTTGTAAAATTAATAACTTTTTCATACGAGGTCGAAAAAATGCAAACTCAGTTGCGTTGGAATCGTATGGACGAGCACTACGCGATGGAGTTGGTTTGGAGTTGTTTGGAGTTAGTGAGAATTTCGGGTAAAATTAAACGCGCGTTTAATTTTATTCGAAATAAAAGCTAAAACGGAAATTAAAACCAAGGTGAGAATTTCTCACTCAATCGAATAGGTTTCGATTTTATTTTAAATAGTTAGATTTAAAATATTTGAATGCATGTTTGAATGATGACTGTAAATTATTGATTGTTAAAATAGACATTATGCGCCGTTAGTAAGCGGATGTTATTTATTATAAACATATACCGCGAATATTTCATAAACAGTGAAATTGGTATTATATAAAATATCAATATATATATATATATTGGCATATGTATATATTGCAGTTGTTGATTTCCCGCATTTTTTGTTTAGCGGATGAGACCCTATTACGCCGTTATTAAGCGGATAATATTTATTAAGAACATATACCGCGATAATTTCGTACTGGAGCGAAATTGGTATTGTGCTAATGTTTTTGGATGCAGGAAAACAGGTTGGAGGGATCCAACAGGATTCCTCAACAGTATTTATTTTATTTCAGATATTTTGATATTTGATGGATTATCATATCGATATATGATATCGTTGTTAGTCGTGATTGACTATTTGGTGTGTAGCATCATTGGACCCAGATTTTGGGATTTTTAAAATGTTTTTAAAGTAATTTTTGAAAAGATAAAATATCTTTGGAATGGATCGATTTCAAATAAATAAACGTTATAATTTTTAAAGTTATAAAAATTATGATTTTGTGAAATATAGTTAAAAAGCTGATTTTTAGAAATACGATTAAAAGTCGATTTTTGAGAAATATGAACTAATGATTTTATAAAATAATTTAGATTGGATTTTTGAATATATGATAAAAGTTTAAATATAGGAGTTATAAAATTTGATTATTTTATAAATCGAAATGATGAAATTATAAAGGAATTTAAAGACGTTTTAAAAGAAAAATATAAATTGATTTATATTAAAGATTTATAAATTGATAATTTATAAATTAGAACGTAGGAATTATAAAACGAGCTTTTATAAGTGTAAGAATAAATTGTGAATGAATTTCATAAATAGAATGAAATTTATAGAATTTTATACGGTGAAGTCATAAATGGAATTTTATAAGCAGTAGGTTTATAAAATTTATTATGTTGTTAAAATAATAGTTTTGGATAAATAAATGAATCTTATAAGTTATAAGATTTATAATTATGAAATTCTAAGGAACGATTTTGTGAAATAATCGTTTATAAGTAGTTAACTTATAATATGAACGTTTAGTTTATAATTTAGTTATAAACTGGAATATGTTAATAAAGGAATTTATAAAAAGGAAGTTTTTATAAATAAATCGAAATGGAATTTATAAACGTTGTTTTATAAATTCACAAACGACTTATTTTGATAAGTTAATTGTTATAACTTAGAAATAGAGTTATATTCACGTTTTTAGACAGTGAATAATTCTTTGAATTAAAATGAATAAAAGGATGGAATTTGTTAAAGAAGTATATTCACGTTTTTGAATAGTGAATAACACGTTAAAGAAATTGTTTTAGATTTGGTGTTTTAAACAGAATTAAAACGATCTAACGATGTTTAAAAGATGTTGAGATTCGAAACCATAGATTTCAACATTTATTGTTGAAATAGATGTTTCGAGAAATAAAAGGAAATGGTGGACTATAACACTGTTGTTATAGTAAATGATTTCCGAAAGGGAATGTTTTGAATAGTATTGGGATTTATATATCTATTTTAATTTCGAATCCCTATACTAGTGATTTTGGGTTGTCGTAACGATGTTTTACGCAACATTCGTTTTGGCCCAAATAAAAATGTTTAAGAGAATGATTTCCCTTAAAGAATGAATAATATACTTAATTCGATTTAAGTATATTGAATATTTTCAAAGGTTGAAAATAAAAAGATTTGTCGATTACTTATTTTTGATAAGTATGGAAATATTTTCCAATATGAAGTGAATAATTAGAATTTATCTTTTTAAAGATAAATTGAAATGAATTATTGAAATCGAATATGCATGGATATTTTGAAATATAAATTCATTATGGAATTTATGAATGAAAAGTGGAATTTGTATGAAAATAAATATTGATTTATTTTTGAAGTGTTGAAACTATATATCTAGTAAAGATATTTTGGAAAATAAATAATTTGGAAAATTATTTGGAATCTGGTGATGTATGCATATCCATTGATAGTTCAATAACCGACTATCAGTATTTCCCTTTGAATGGGTATTTGATGTGAATTGATTGAATTTGAATGCACACTTATTTTTGAATAAGCGCTCACTATTCGGGTTAACCGGGAAAGGACCATGGGGTCGTATAACTCATTCCGAATATGTGATACGTCGTTATGAATTGCATTTGAAGATCGGTGTTGAAGACCGAGTATTTGCGAAAGCGATAGGATGACCTATCGATTGTCTCTGCACTGGGTAGCTCCTGGTATAGAGATTCCATAAGTGATGGGAAATTCGATCGGGATTGTGAATACCCGTATTGCAAGGGCTTCGTAAGAAGTGCCTTCGGTTCTGTTCGAGCCCGGAACAGACTTGTATGGATTGTATGCCTGACATTACAAGTTGAGATATAAAGCCGATTTCTTTCAAATATATTTCTGTTGGTGGCGGAGAATTTATTCTTTGCTTAACACCCTTCTTTGAGACGTACGAGCTCAAAGGTTATATAGTTGAAGTTATCAGCGATATATCCCATTTTGGTAATGTGGCATGCTGAGTGATGCTGAAATGATCATTGTGTTGATTATTTGTGATAGGATCATTTATTTGATCGTCTATCTTAGTGATCATTGTGTTGATCATTTGTTGACCCAAAGCACGGCTTTTTGTACAAAGTGTGTTTTTGTGGACGTGAATTCATCGAGCCTCACATCCCGTTAATGGTCAAAACAGGAAAGATGCGGCAAGGTTATGAGGGGTAGCTCCCTTTAGGGTATGTGCATTTCCTTCTGGAAAGGGTGGTATCATGGTATGGAGCCCAGATACTTACTCATGTTGATACACTATATCTATTTCTGTGTGGTGTTGTTGGTGACGAGCGCTCGGTTAAAGGTCCAATGGGACCGGGGGATGCCATATTCGTGTAGTAGTTACCTAGTGATAAAGGTAACCCGGCCTTGTGTTGGCAGAGAGCTGGTTAAGTTCTCGGGGACGTCCAGCCAGAGGCGTTTCCATGTGGCAGTAGGAAGTTCCTTAGCCTGACCATTCGTTGGAAATCCAAAAAAAAACAATACGAGACTTGTACGGTTTTAGTTGTAGAACCTGCTTCCTCAGGAGGTAGCTATAGTAGGCATAATATAATGGTACCTATGCTGGCTATGATTTATATCTTTACTTTCGAAAGGATTTGTTCTACACTATGCACTAGTAATAATATCAAATGTTATTTTAATGCGTATCAAGCATCTTTGACTAACATAAGAAGAAATCTCCTCCAAGTCTGCGTTTGCATTGTGTGTGTGGTGGGAGGTCTTATGGTAGTTACATTTTTAAAAGCATTGCGAATTGAATTTTAAAAATATTCCTCCATTTTGATTTTAAAGATAAATAAACTGTTTTGAGTTCTCACACCAGTCACATGACTGACTCGGAGTTTATTGTTTTCCTTCCTAAACTCTGGGTGCCCACCAATTTTCCACACGGGCAGTTAAGAGTTAGGTTTATCAGGATATTCTGGATATTCTGGAGTTGCTGGAGGCAAGCTGGATGGCATGGCGTATTATTTATATAGTATTTCTTTTCCGCTGCACTGTTTGTTGTTGTATGATGTTGTACACTCTGATGATATGATGTAATGTAATGTGATGAAATGTAATAACTGATATAGTTCTTTGTTTAAAGATTTTTCATTTATTATTATATGTTGTTCCGCTGCGAATTGTGAGATTCTGTTGTTGTTCTGTTATTGCTTTCTGTTCCGTTCTATTTTTAAAATTCTTCTATCTTCTATTTTTCAAATTCTCTGTTTTCTTTTCTTTCTCTGTTTTCTAAAAATTGTCTATCTTCTTTTCCCTCTATTTTTCTTTTTCTTTCTTCTTTTCCTCTCTTCTTTCTTTTCTTTTCTTTTTTAAAACCCCTAAGGGTTCGTATTTTCGTTCATCTTGAATTAAACAAAGGAGATTAGTGTCTATTCAAGGAGTACGGACTTACGGGTCTTTACATTTGGTATCAGAGCTCTGATGGTTAAGCGACAACCATGGTTCTGTTGGGTATTTCTCATTAGAGATAGAGTCAGCAGTACTCTAGAATGAGTTTGAGTTTAATAATAGCTATGAGAGCGTATTTGTTAGTGAATAAAAATTGTTTTATATTGTGATGATTGGTTTATTGAGTGGTATATGGATTCTGGTTAATACGAGTAATTAACGTTGTTGATAGGGATCTATAAACACTTGAATAGAACAATTCGACACAGTATTGTTTAAAATTGGGTAAATGGAATAATTTTGCCTTGATTATATTTTTATATATAAAGGAATAATTTTTCAGAATTATTAAAGTGTATATAAGTTGATTGTTAGGTTGTTTGAATAATCTAAAATAAAAGAATAATTGTATAAGCAAAAGAATTATAAGAATTGAATTATAATTAAAGTGATTTACAATTGTGAAATAAACTTATATATATAAGAAGTGAAACTATATGAATATGAGTTGTAAATAAAAATGAATTTAAAGTTAAATGGAATATAACTTAAGTGTTGTTGAATGGAATTGATTTCAGTATCGAAGTAAATAATCAAGTGGATTAAATGGATATGAACTTGAGTATATAAATAAAAATTCAACTTTAGAAATTGAATTGAATGAATGAATTGAATGTTAATCAATTGAATGTGAATAATTGATATGAAATAATGAATAAAAGTGTTAATTCATTAAAATCTAATGTTATTAGAAGTTGAATAAATTGAATGAAATCAATTTAATAAAACCAATTGGAAAGTAAAGATGTTAAACCAAAATGAATGTAAGTGAAGCAAGGAAATTTGGTTGTAATTGATATACATTGGTTGTTATTTGATTGTTAGTTGATTGTATAAAATTCATTAAGTATTAATGAAATTGAAAGCTATGAAATTAAATTCAAATTGAAAGTAAATAAATTTGAATAGAATTGAATGTGAATTAGATTTAATTAGTAAATGTAAACTAATTGAATTGAGAATGAATGTTAATAAAATCCAATGTTAATGAATCAAATGTGATTTAAATTGAAAACCATTTCATTTAATATTAATGAGAATATGAATGAATATTCATTTGATTATGAATGGTAGTTGGTTGATGGTTGAATATATATTGCATTTGTTGTTTAGTTGCATTTGCTATGTGACATGTATAGTTATGTTGCTATATGTTGTATATAGAGATTATTTGCATATGTGCATGGTTCTCATGTTGTTTGTTGAGTTTAGTAGGTGCGGATCGCGTTTGCTTCGCATTTGGAGCTCGCTTTTGCGCTATATTAGCCGTATATGCTCGCTAATAAAATATAAGGTACATATCTCGGATTAAATATCGTACTTTTATACTTTTTTCCCTTCGGGATGCCTCATTACTTGATGAGATGTATATTTGTGATATATAAACTGTCATTTTTTTTTCGGATCGAGCCGCGCAAAGGAGACTATGGCGAATTTTTCCGGAAATTTAAGGCGTTAGAAAAAATTTGAGAAAATTGGGAAAATTTTTGAAAACTTTAACTTTGAATTTGGAATTGAAAGTTAAACAATAGCAATTGTTTTTGAAAGGATAACTAAGTATGATTTGAAAACTTAGTAAAGTATTATGAGAAATTTAATTATAAATTTTGAAAAGTTAATAGATTCTGTAACTTTTCTTACTTATAATTTCGAGGACGAAATTCTTTTAAGGGGGAAAGATTGTAACGACCCAGAACTTTTAGAAATTAAAATTTTAATATTTTATTAATTTTAAATATTAAAAAGTGAATTTATAAGTCAAATAAATTTTTATTTGAATTATTGGATTTAATTGAATAATTTAATCGATAATTTAATATGTTAAATTATGGAAATAATTGAAATTGGAGTTAAATATGATAGAAAATGATTTGTAAAATTTTATTTAATCATACTGGAGTTATAGAAATATTTTAGAACTTTTAAAATCGAATTAAAAGTTAATTTGTGAAAATTGAATATTTTAATATTTAATAATCGACTGTAAAATAGTCAATTTTTGAACAGTCTCAGAATTGAACGAAACCAGTTTCATTGGATCCGTAATAGTTAGTTATTACCGGATTTCAAATTTCGTGTCAATCGGAGTTATCGTTTGATCGTGGCAGCTCGAAACGCATCGAATCGTTTTTAATTTAAATTTGGCGAGTCAAAATAGCCATTTTTCAAAAAGTCTCGGATTTCGAAGAAACCAGTTTCATCGGATCCGTAATGCGATATTATTGTAAGGTTTCAAATTTCAAGTCAATTGGATTTACCGTTTGTCCGGTACAAATTAAAACGCCTAGAAATCGATTTAAATCGGTTTAATTCAAATTGAGCGTTTTCAGCCATAACTCGCACATACTTCCGAATTAGCTTCCGAAACCTGTTCCATTGTGTCCGGAACGCGGGATAAACCCTAGGTACGCTGGTTACGGCGTCTAAATCGGAGTTCGGAATTCCCGGGATGAATAGTGTTTACGCTAGCTTTTTCTATAAATACAACATCATCTTCATAAATTAAAAAAATATACAAACCCTAACCCTAAATGTTGTAGCCGCCACTTTCTATTTCTAAGGCCAGATTTTTCCCAATTTCAACTCTCAAAATCTCTCAATCCACTCGTTTTTAGAAAAAGTTGTTAACTAAAGAATCGAAGAGCACGAGATGAGCTTTAAATCCATACGGATTTGATGGGGTTTGGAGCGTCGAAGGGGGAGGAGGTTGGGGCCGTGCGTGTCCAGTTGCGCACGCAACCTGAGGTGGAGGAGGAGGCCGAGTTGCGTGGCACTTGGGCCGAGTGTGTGTGGTGGAGGGGGCTTCGTGTTGGTGGTCTCCGATCGTGTTCATGCTTGTTGAAATAGCCGAGATATTAAACCCTAATAATGAGTTTTGGGTTTCATGAAGACGGCCTGTAGAAGATGAAGAAGGGAAGGGTTGCGTTCAAGGGTGGAGATGAGGGGGTGCAAGGATCCAATGGCCCATGTTTGCATAGGTTTATAATTTTAAGTTTATATTGTAAAATTAGTTATATAAAAACTCGTGTAACTTGTAAAATTAATAACTTTTTCATACGAGGTCGAAAAAATGCAAACTCAGTTGCGTTGGAATCGTATGGACGAGCACTACGCGATGGAGTTGGTTTGGAGTCGTTTGGAGTTAGTGAGAATTTCGGGTAAAATTAAACGCGCGTTTAATTTTATTCGAAATAAAAGCTAAAACGGAAATTAAAACCAAGGTGAGAATTTCTCACTCAATCGAATAGGTTTCGATTTTATTTTAAATAGTTAGATTTAAAATATTTGAATGCATGTTTGAATGATGACTGTAAATTATTGATTGTTAAAATAGACATTATGCGCCGTTAGTAAGCGGATGTTATTTATTATAAACATATACCGCGAATATTTCATAAACAGTGAAATTGGTATTATATAAAATATCAATATATATATATATTGGCATATGTATATATTGCAGTTGTTGATTTCCCGCATTTTTTGTTTAGCGGATGAGACCCTATTACGCCGTTATTAAGCGGATAATATTTATTAAGAACATATACCGCGATAATTTCGTACTGGAGCGAAATTGGTATTGTGCTAATGTTTTTGGATGCAGGAAAACAGGTTGGAGGGATCCAACAGGATTCCTCAACAGTATTTATTTTATTTCAGATATTTTGATATTTGATGGATTATCATATCGATATATGATATCGTTGTTAGTCGTGATTGACTATTTGGTGTGTAGCATCATTGGACCCAGATTTTGGGATTTTTAAAATGTTTTTAAAGTAATTTTTGAAAAGATAAAATATCTTTGGAATGGATCGATTTCAAATAAATAAACGTTATAATTTTTAAAGTTATAAAAATTATGATTTTGTGAAATATAGTTAAAAAGCTGATTTTTAGAAATACGATTAAAAGTCGATTTTTGAGAAATATGAACTAATGATTTTATAAAATAATTTAGATTGGATTTTTGAATATATGATAAAAGTTTAAATATAGGAGTTATAAAATTTGATTATTTTATAAATCGAAATGATGAAATTATAAAGGAATTTAAAGACGTTTTAAAAGAAAAATATAAATTGATTTATATTAAAGATTTATAAATTGATAATTTATAAATTAGAACGTAGGAATTATAAAACGAGCTTTTATAAGTGTAAGAATAAATTGTGAATGAATTTCATAAATAGAATGAAATTTATAGAATTTTATACGGTGAAGTCATAAATGGAATTTTATAAGCAGTAGGTTTATAAAATTTATTATGTTGTTAAAATAATAGTTTTGGATAAATAAATGAATCTTATAAGTTATAAGATTTATAATTATGAAATTCTAAGGAACGATTTTGTGAAATAATCGTTTATAAGTAGTTAACTTATAATATGAACGTTTAGTTTATAATTTAGTTATAAACTGGAATATGTTAATAAAGGAATTTATAAAAAGGAAGTTTTTATAAATAAATCGAAATGGAATTTATAAACGTTGTTTTATAAATTCACAAACGACTTATTTTGATAAGTTAATTGTTATAACTTAGAAATAGAGTTATATTCACGTTTTTAGACAGTGAATAATTCTTTGAATTAAAATGAATAAAAGGATGGAATTTGTTAAAGAAGTATATTCACGTTTTTGAATAGTGAATAACACGTTAAAGAAATTGTTTTAGATTTGGTGTTTTAAACAGAATTAAAACGATCTAACGATGTTTAAAAGATGTTGAGATTCGAAACCATAGATTTCAACATTTATTGTTGAAATAGATGTTTCGAGAAATAAAAGGAAATGGTGGACTATAACACTGTTGTTATAGTAAATGATTTCCGAAAGGGAATGTTTTGAATAGTATTGGGATTTATATATCTATTTTAATTTCGAATCCCTATACTAGTGATTTTGGGTTGTCGTAACGATGTTTTACGCAACATTCGTTTTGGCCCAAATAAAAATGTTTAAGAGAATGATTTCCCTTAAAGAATGAATAATATACTTAATTCGATTTAAGTATATTGAATATTTTCAAAGGTTGAAAATAAAAAGATTTGTCGATTACTTATTTTTGATAAGTATGGAAATATTTTCCAATATGAAGTGAATAATTAGAATTTATCTTTTTAAAGATAAATTGAAATGAATTATTGAAATCGAATATGCATGGATATTTTGAAATATAAATTCATTATGGAATTTATGAATGAAAAGTGGAATTTGTATGAAAATAAATATTGATTTATTTTTGAAGTGTTGAAACTATATATCTAGTAAAGATATTTTGGAAAATAAATAATTTGGAAAATTATTTGGAATCTGGTGATGTATGCATATCCATTGATAGTTCAATAACCGACTATCAGTATTTCCCTTTGAATGGGTATTTGATGTGAATTGATTGAATTTGAATGCACACTTATTTTTGAATAAGCGCTCACTATTCGGGTTAACCGGGAAAGGACCATGGGGTCGTATAACCCATTCCGAATATGTGATACGTCGTTATGAATTGCATTTGAAGATCGGTGTTGAAGACCGAGTATTTGCGAAAGCGATAGGATGACCTATCGATTGTCTCTGCACTGGGTAGCTCCTGGTATAGAGATTCCATAAGTGATGGGAAATTCGATCGGGATTGTGAATACCCGTATTGCAAGGGCTTCGTAAGAAGTGCCTTCGGTTCTGTTCGAGCCCGGAACAGACTTGTATGGATTGTATGCCTGACATTACAAGTTGAGATATAAAGCCGATTTCTTTCAAATATATTTCTGTTGGTGGCAGAGAATTTATTCTTTGCTTAACACCCTTCTTTGAGACGTACGAGCTCAAAGGTTATATAGTTGAAGTTATCAGCGATATATCCCATTTTGGTAATGTGGCATGCTGAGTGATGCTGAAATGATCATTGTGTTGATTATTTGTGATAGGATCATTTATTTGATCGTCTATCTTAGTGATCATTGTGTTGATCATTTGTTGACCCAAAGCACGGCTTTTTGTACAAAGTGTGTTTTTGTGGACGTGAATTCATCGAGCCTCACATCCCGTTAATGGTCAAAACAGGAAAGATGCGGCAAGGTTATGAGGGGTAGCTCCCTTTAGGGTATGTGCATTTCCTTCTGGAAAGGGTGGTATCATGGTATGGAGCCCAGATACTTACTCATGTTGATACACTATATCTATTTCTGTGTGGTGTTGTTGGTGACGAGCGCTCGGTTAAAGGTCCAATGGGACCGGGGGATGCCATATTCGTGTAGTAGTTACCTAGTGATAAAGGTAACCCGGCCTTGTGTTGGCAGAGAGCTGGTTAAGTTCTCGGGGACGTCCAGCCAGAGGCGTTTCCATGTGGCAGTAGGAAGTTCCTTAGCCTGACCATTCGTTGGAAATCCAAAAAAAAACAATACGAGACTTGTACGGTTTTAGTTGTAGAACCTGCTTCCTCAGGAGGTAGCTATAGTAGGCATAATATAATGGTACCTATGCTGGCTATGATTTATATCTTTACTTTCGAAAGGATTTGTTCTACACTATGCACTAGTAATAATATCAAATGTTATTTTAATGCGTATCAAGCATCTTTGACTAACATAAGAAGAAATCTCCTCCAAGTCTGCGTTTGCATTGTGTGTGTGGTGGGAGGTCTTATGGTAGTTACATTTTTAAAAGCATTGCGAATTGAATTTTAAAAATATTCCTCCATTTTGATTTTAAAGATAAATAAACTGTTTTGAGTTCTCACACCAGTCACATGACTGACTCGGAGTTTATTGTTTTCCTTCCTAAACTCTGGGTGCCCACCAATTTTCCACACGGGCAGTTAAGAGTTAGGTTTTTCAGGATATTCTGGATATTCTGGAGTTGCTGGAGGCAAGCTGGATGGCATGGCGTATTATTTATATAGTATTTCTTTTCCGCTGCACTGTTTGTTGTTGTATGATGTTGTACACTCTGATGATATGATGTAATGTGATGTGATGAAATGTAATAACTGATATAGTTCTTTGTTTAAAGATTTTTCATTTATTATTATATGTTGTTCCGCTGCGAATTGTGAGATTCTGTTGTTGTTCTGTTATTGCTTTCTGTTCCGTTCTATTTTTAAAATTCTTCTATCTTCTATTTTTCAAATTCTCTGTTTTCTTTTCTTTCTCTGTTTTCTAAAAATTGTCTATCTTCTTTTCCCTCTATTTTTCTTTTTCTTTCTTCTTTTCCTCTCTTCTTTCTTTTCTTTTCTTTTTTAAAACCCCTAAGGGTTCGTATTTTCGTTCATCTTGAATTAAACAAAGGAGATTAGTGTCTATTCAAGGAGTACGGACTTACGGGTCTTTACATTAATGCTTAACCAAAGTCAAAATTTCAGAAATCTTATCCTTTATTTAAAAATTTGGGCAATGTTTTAATCAAATTCAAAATTTAGTTTTTAATATAATAAACCCCCAAAGTATTATAATTAAAAGAATGAAATATTTGTTAAAATTTTGGGCTGTTACACTCATCGTCCTCCAATGATGATGTTCTGAAAGCATTCAATCCATACAAGTTCATTCCGGGTTCGAATGAAACCGAAGGCACTATCTCGCTACGCTCATTTTGGAATCACCCTTAGAGTTAACGACAATAGCCGTTGCATTCTGAATCTTCATCTTGATTAAAGGCACTATCTTTGGTAACTCGTTTTGGAATCACCCTCAGAGTTAACGATAATAGCCCTTGCATTCTGAATCTTCATCTTGATTAAAGGCACTATCTCTGGTAACTCGTTTTGGAATTTCCCTAAGAGTTAAGCATTCTGAATCTTCATCTTGATTAAAGGCACTATCTCTGGTAGCTCGTTTTGGAATTACCCTAAGAGTTAACAACCATAGGCCTTCGTCTGAATCCTCATCTTGATCTTCACTTGGAATCTCACGACCTATCGCTTAATTTGGATCGATGTGGATTTCAGATATCTAATTCGAAAATCCGATCCCGGTCTCATCGAAATCCAAAACGCCATCTTTTAAGGCCAAGTTGTTTAAGTTAAAACAATTTATTTTATTATCTATATTCACACAGATAGATAATTCACATTATCACAGCAAGATAATTCATATTATCATAATTCAACCAAAACATCTCATAAAAGGCAGCACATATCACATATCAGAGATACCAAATAATCCAAGGCATCCAATATCATTTAATCATCCATAAGCAAGATTAATTGTCACACCATCTCTAACTAATTTAATTAACCACCAATGAATTAAATTAATTACTTCAATTACTTTTACATCCTGCTTTCTTAACATTAATTAATTACAACCCAATTAGTTAATCATCATCTTAATTAATCATCCTTGATTAATTATTCTTTAATTACTTAAAGTAATTAACCCTTAATTAATTATAGAAATTAATTATCCTTATTCCAAACACATTAATTAACCTTTGATTATTCCATTTTATTCATTAATTATAATTAATTACATTGATCCTTAATTAATTATATTAATCAATTATACTATAATCACTTCCATTGATTAATTATCTTTAATCAATCACATTCATTAATTAACTAACCCTTTAATTATTCTCATTAATTACATCAATTAATGATCCCCTAATTACTTTCATTAATTAATTATTCTTCTAGTTAATTACATTTAATAATTAATCTTGAATTAATCACATTCAGAAATCAACCTTAATTAATCACATTCAGTAATTAATTATCCTTTAATTACTTACATTGATTAATTAACTCTTTAATTATTTATATTAATAAATCCTTTATTAATTACATTAAGTAAACCCTTAATTACTTCCACTTAATTACCTTTACTAAGTAATTTTTCCTGTATTAATTACATTTTCAGCAATTATCCTTTAATTACTTACACCAAGTAATTACACTTTAATAATTAAGTAATTATACTTAATCGGTCTCATTAGTGATTATCCTTAATTAATTATATTAAATTATTAACTTAAATTAATTACATTAATTAATTAAATTAATCACATTGAGTAATTACTCCCTTAATTACTTCCATTAAGTAATTATCCTCTAATTACTTCACTAATTAATTGACTTTTAATTACTTAAATTAATTAAATCTAAATTAATTAAGTAATTAACCATTCTTAATTAATTAACCAATTAATTATCTTAATTAAATTACAATAATTAATCATCTTAGTTAATTAATTAATTATACAAATTACTTTTGTAAATAAGACCTTAATTAATTAAGATAACCCATTTACTTTAATTAAACTTTTACTTATCATTTAAATTAAATTAAATTAAATCAAATGCTTGAAATTAATTTTTACAAAACTTATTTGAAAAACTCTTTGATTTAATTAAAATTAATACACTTATCAAAACCACTTCTAGTTTCATCACTAACTTCATTTGGAACAATTAATTACCTTATTAACCCAATATAATTACTCTTAAATAAAAAAATTTAAAAAAATGTTTACTTTATCATTTTATCTTTTGAAAACTTTTTTAAAACATATTTTAAATAAATTCACTTTGGAATTTGGTTTATATGGCTTTGAAAACATATCCGTTTAAATACACTTTAAAAAAAAACTAGGCTAAATATTTTTTTTTGGAACTAAAACATTTTAGCAACTTTTTAAAACTTTGTACTTGATTAAACATTTTGCTTTTATATAAACAGTTCATGATTTTGCTACTTTAAAAACTGGTAACAAAACAAAATCAAAACAACTCGAGCAAAACTACAGAAAACCCCGAGCAAAACAACGATACACTCACGAACTAATTACTACACGTCCCCTGCTTTGAGAAAATTACCCAAGTGCTTTGAGATTTGCCCTGAGCCAGATCTTCTTCCCCAACCCAATGATTAACGCCTGACACAAACATGCACATGCACGTTCGCTTCGACCACCGTAGATTGACGTCGCGATCTTCGAAAAGTCAACGACATCCACGTCGACCCTCACGTTCACCCAGATCGGCAAAATCGACATCCTATCGAAAACGAGCAACCCATCCAAAAACTAAAACCAAACACAAACTTCCAATCCTCTCGCCGACGATGATCAAGTCAACTGGAACACACGACACTCATTCCAGAATAACACCATGTCACCACGCCGCGATCCCCCATCTCGCGATCGAGCCCGATGCAACATCGATGCCATTAAAACCTTGGAAATGTCAACAACCAAAGCAGCATCCTAAACCCTAAATCAACGTCAAACAGCCACCACGACTATCATAAAATCCTCCACCTATTTTTCCTACGAACGTCAGTCTTCACACTATCTCCAGCCTCGATCGCGACTGTTATAACCTCGTCGTTCGTCAACAAACAACGGAAACCCAATTTCAGATCAACTCATAAATTCATAACCACCGCTTACTTAAAAATCCTGATTTCAATATTAGATTCATTATTTTCTAATGCTAATCTGGTCCTATAATCAAAATCCAAAATTAAGATGTTTGATTTTTCTGGTTAAATTGATTTCCACTGTAAAATCATATTTTCGAACTATTTACTAAATAATTTCACCTGAAACTATTTTTAGAAAGAAATTTACATTGTTACGATCATTTTCTGTTTTATGATCATAGCTAGATAACGATTGGGAAGAATGGAATTTATATTTTGAACTTATTTCCTAACCTGTTACATAAACAGAGAGATGAGCTTCATTTTATAGGCATGTATCCAAATATGTATATAGGCACATCAGATATATACATGCATTCATACTCATAAACATAAGCAACCATATTCCTACACAATCCATCACAAGCATCTAGTTAGGATCACAGATTTTAAACTGTTTTTAAATTAAGGTTTACTAACCCAAGTAAGAAACAGAGGATAGTTTCATTTTTGATCCGCAATTGTATTTTGTCTAGATCTTTGATTCAAATTCTTTGATGTTGAAACTGAAATTAATGTTGATCTTGTTGCATGCTTAGATTCAGGTTGAAATATGTTGAAGATTTGAAAATAGTTGAATGTTGTTGCTGAGTTCTGATTTTGGTTTGATTTACTTTATGAAATTTTAGTTCTCAGTTTTAATATTTAAGAAGAAAGAAAGTATTGAGGAAGAAAAGAAATGTACTAAAAATAAAAAACCAGGTTTCTCCTAATAACACTTATTTATAAAATTTGATTGATAAAGAAAAAGGTTTGCCATTTGTTAATTGAATGGTACTTAAGCTACAAATGTCAAATTACCTTACAAATGTTAAAACAAGTCTTATATGAATTCCAAATGTCTTAATTCTTTTTATTTATATGTTTCTTATGTATTTATAATTTGTGTAATATGTATATATTTAAAAGAAAGTATTTTTAAAACTTTATGTATATTTTAACCCATTTTTAGTTTGAGTAAATCATAATAAACCCTTTTATTTAAATATTTCTCTTATGCTTTATATATTTTAAAATGTTTGAAATAAATTATGTTTTAAACTTCCATATACATTTACAAATTATATTTAGATCAAGCAAATTTTAAAAAGAAAGTAAAACAAAGCTTCTATAAATCTTATTTAAACTTAAACTTAAGTTAAATATTTTTAAATAAATATAAATGTTATCTTTGTTGTTAAGAATTATAAAGTTAAATTTTAAATAGCCTTTAAAAGCATTATATTAAACTCCCAAATTACAACAGATATTATATTTGAAAACATGTTTTTATTTGTTAATTTCAAACTAAAGTTTTTCTATTTGCAATATATACATATATATACATATATACATTATAAATAGAAAACATTTTAGTATTAGCTTTGAAAATTATTATATTGAATTTTTAAAACATAACATCAAATCACAATATATACATACATATGTATTACAATTTGAAAACATATCTTTTATTAAATTAAAACCAAAGACTTCCTATTTACAATATATATATATATATATATACACACACACATACGTGCACCCAATATATACACATTATACATAGAAAACAATTTTATTAGCTTTAAAAGATAAATTTACCAATTAAATATTTATAAAAGAAGATTGTTAAACCAATTTAAATACTTACAAATAATGATTATCAAATTGTTATTGCTGAAAATTCCGGGTCATCACAGTTTGAGAGTTGTGTTGATTATTCTGGGACAAATTAATTATAACTGTCTAGTTTATGTGTGTATGGTTGAACTCTGATGTATTATATGTAAATTAATAGATACAGCTATCTTTGATATGAAAAATATTATGTGATATTATATTTTGATATGCTGTGAATGTAAGATTCTGTGTTTATTTCCTGTTTCTTCTTCTACCTCTTTTCTTCTTAATTCTAACAATCTGGAATTTCCCGTTTTCGGATGCTCGGCACTTCTACGGTGAATGTATTAGTGTCGAATTTTCGGGGTCGAAAATTTCAGGTCGTTATAGTTGGTATCAGAGCGAGGTTAAGCGAGAACCTTGGCTCTGGTGGGTTTACTCATTAAGGATAAAGGCAGTAGTAACCTAGAATGAGTTGAGCGTATTATATGAGAGCGTACTTGTTATTTTCTTATAAATAAATTTTAGAAATGGTTTTAAAAATGATTTTTATATTATTTTATATTTTGATATATCAATCAATAGTTTTTCTAATATATATTAAGGTAATTGGTTGTTGTATTATTTGAATTAAAAGTAATAATAAGAATTAAGTGGTAATAGAAATACAACCAAATCGGAATTGGATAATATGAACTATATAAAGAAGATAAGCTGGAAATGGATTCAAACTAGAAAATAAAATCCTGAAGCTGTAGAAGTGTTTTCAGAAGGTCGAATTAAGTGACCCTGATTTTATTTTCCAATAAATTTTGAGATAATATATAGTGAATTGGTTTCCAGATATGATAATCTTGGTTATTACCATAAAATGTTTATGTTATTTAATAATGGTATGTTTGTTTTCTAATGATAACTAATGGAAAGCAGAATGAAATATTTTAAGGAAGTAAGAATTTAGATAAGTATGACTTATAAATTGAAAAGAATTTAAATTGTAAAGTTTTAAATCTAAGTCCAAAAAAATTAAATTGTTTTAAAAGTGTTAAAAGATATAATAAATAATATTTTAAGTGTAGGAATAATATTTTGAAACAAGAAATTTTTTAAATTTTTTAAAGGAATTTGTTTAAATTAAAAACCAAGAATGGTTTAAAATCTAAAGTTTGACTTGAAGTGCAAATGAAATAAATATATATATACGTGGGATATGCATAAGATCAAAGTTGATTGGAAGTAAACACTAGGTGTTGAGTATTGAATTTTCCTTGAAATGTGATAAGTTTTTGAACTTATAAATGGGAAAGGATATTGATAAGAAGTTTAAAATTTGAAAGGAGAATTCAAATTGAATAATGTTGACTGGATTAAATAAATTGAATTTAACTTAGGGGAAGTTAAATAAGTTTAGAACAAACAACCTGAATTGGAAATTTCAAGATGAAATTGAGATTTAACTTAGGAAGTTAAATGGGTTGATTTGAAATGCGAATTACGTGTGATCTCAAACAAGTTTGAGATCAGGAAATTGGTAATGGATGCTATTGATGGATGTTTAGATAATTTAGATGTTTATTTACCTTAACTTAACCTGATATCAACTTATTGTTATTAATAATTTATGGAACTGTGAACTGGATTATTTTAATAAAATTAAGAAGTGGATTGAGATAATATATGTATCCATTACTGAGATAAAATTGAAATAAAACTTTAATTTGAAATTATTTAAATAATTTTGATTTTTAGAAATAAAATTGAAATTATGGGAATGCAATCACTTTGAACTTAAGGTTTAAATGTTAAAAATAAACTTGCAAACTAAAATTATTATGAATCGGGTAATAAATTGGATTCTAAAAATTAAATTGTTTGAAAAGGTTTTGAATTCCTACTTGAACTTTGAAATAAGTTAATTAAAGGTAATTTAAAATGATTTTTTGAAATTTAGACTCAGAATTAAATGGTTTAAAGATTTAAGTTGTTAATTTAAAGTAAAGTTTGATTTGGTTTAAGGGATTAAATCAACGTTTAAAAATTTAACTCGAATTTATGTAATTCAAGATGGATTAAAATTGAGATGGGAATGGATATAAATTCAAATGGAAAATTTGAATTGAATTAATTGGAAGAGAGATTGAAGTTGAATAAGTTTAAATTCAAATGAAAATTGATTTGGATTTGGGATAGGAATTGAAGTTAATTCAAACTGAATTGGAATTGTATCAATTTAATGAGATGGGAAATTGATTGAAATGAGAAACTAGGAAATTGAACCAGTTTGACTCTGAAAACTTTTTCAAATAAATTATTTTAATGTAAACTGTTTTAAATCTATTTTCCTAGATATTTACTATACAATCCTTCTTTTTAAAACCAAATTATCTTATACTTCTTTTACAATTATTTTGAAAGTAATTGCTATTTTACATCTGTTTTATAAACTAATTACTATTTCAAAACTATTCTACAACTATTTAACTATTTACTTAACTACTTTACAACTATTTTACAATTAATAACTATTTTTCAACGACTTATCTTTTTTTTAACTTTTTTCAAGCTATTTTCTAAATTTAAGATAGTCAGAGTGTAAATGAGATAAGAATTAAGTAATAACCCAAATGGAAATTGAGGCAATTGTGAATAAATGAATAGAAATGAAAATGAATGTGAATAGAAAGAATATTAATTTAGTTAATAAGCAATGAAGGTAAATACGTAGGATGTACGTATATTATTCTATTCGTATGATGATTTGATTCGGATTCGAGCACAGAATTTCGAGATAGTTTATCGATCCGAGTTGGGATTTTTCACTTGATTTTCGACGGAAAACCCTGATATGGATTTTTGATAGATTTTGGAAATTCTCTATCATAGTTATGTCTATGCAAGGAGAATGACGATTTCTGATCAAGAAACCAGATCTGAGTCCGCACTACGAAGTCGGGCGAACGATACTAGTTCGGAAGTGAAATTTGTGCGATCGAGTAAACGATCGAATTTGATATTGCGTACGAATGATATAAATACATCGTACGTGCTTGAATGAAAAAATATTGAAAATTTTGATAAGGGATGTAAAATGATTTTTGAAATAAAAATAGTATATTTTATGAAATATATGATGAATAAAAGTAAAAGTTCATGAAAGTAAGTAATAAGGTAAATAACCTTATAAAGAAATCATACTTGAATATTTGATTTGGCATATATATATATATATATATTACATACGATAAACTTCCCTTTGTTGAATCTAAAACCAGAAGAAAAGGATTTTTGAAAAATATTTGAAGTATAAAAAGGGAATTTATAGAAATATGAAGTGATTCAAAGATTTTTCAAGATTATATATACATATATAAATGATTTTATGAGAATGATTTTGGAAAAAGGTTTTGAAACCTATGGATTTTGGGAAAGGCTTTTGATTTTTGGGAAAAATCATTTTTGGGAATTTAGAAAGCCGAGCTTGGAACTATTGATTTAAGATATCGATTTTGTGTAAAGGAGATTTATGCGAATCATAAAGAGTATGATTTGAAAGATACTATAAGTGTTAGTATAAAATGTTTTGAGATTGGCTCCGGGGAAAAAAGTGCTTCCATGAAATGAAGTTCATAGGAGATTCACGGGGTGGTTCTGCCTTGAGCCCTAAGGGGGGGGGGGGTTCTAAATTGGATCCTGGGAGGAAGTTTGAACAACTGAAGTTCCTGAGAATTGTGTGTGGGTAGCGAAGTCGAGGGCGCTGAAGCCTACAGAGACATTTGGGTTTTGCTGAGACGACAGTGTAGCTCGATGTCACTGCGATCTACTGCGGACCATAGCAGAAGTCGTGTGGTAGTGAGAGCCAAAGGTCTACGTTTGATTTTTTCGTGATGGAAACATAACATCGGTATACTGCAATCTATGAAGCAATAGCGAAAGTTGTGTGGCAGTGAGTGCCTATAGGCTACATTGGGACTCGACTGATGTAGTATGCGATCTATGTAGGAGTAGTGAAGTTTCATTTGGCAGCAAAATTCGAGGGCGCTGATGCCTACAGTTATATGGGTTTTTGCCGTGATAGCGACGTAAAACTTGGGTGTAGCTGCGATCTGTGGCGGGTTCCATGGTGTAATCAAGAGGCATGGAGCACCTACAGTTTTCTATGGATTTTGCTGGGATGACAACATAACCATCGGGTTAACTGCGACCATGGAGGGGGTGATGATTTCCAAAGCATTCTCACCAAAAATGTTCCTATATTTTTTTAAATAAATGTTTTCTATATTTTCACCAAAATATTTTCTGAGTATTTCACTAGGTGTTGAAAACGGGTTTATCAAGTACTTATAGATTTTCAGTCCTACGCCTGATCAACGTATGACCGAATTTCCGTGAGAACAAGAATGGACTTGTTGAGACATCGAGTTATAAAAAGTATTTTTATAAAGCTATTTTGGCAATATTATGTAGATTTTGAAAGTGTTTTAAATTTTTTTAAATAAAGGGAGTTAAGATTTCAAATGTTCGAAAGATAATTTAACTCATAATAAACATTTTGATAAAACTCTGGTTTCGTTCCTTTTCGAGGTCAAAAAGTTCTAAAGGGAGGAGGAATGTGATAACCCGGATTTTTAAACATCTGTAAATTGGTAACTAACAGGATTAAATTTATTAAATACTGATTTGTAAGCTGAACAAATTAAATTCTGATAATTATAAATATCTGGATATGATAACTCTTATAATAAATTAATATATATATATATATATATATTCAAATTTTACAATGTTGAAAATTTTAAATGTATAACATATAATAAAGAGAAATGTATAAAAAAACTAAATTAAAAAATATAAAACATATATTTATATAAAAAGGAAGTGCATTAATTAATTATAAAAAAATATAAAAAGAAGTGTGTGTGTGTGTGTATATATAAAACAAATTGAAAATATAAAAAAAAATATTAAACTAAGATAAAATAATTTAAAAACATATTTAATCAATTAATACATGCATTTATACAAGTGTGAGAATTATAAACATGTGTAAGTATTTTAAGATATGGAACTAACAAGTGTAAAAGTTTGAAACAAACATTTAAACATTTGTAACAGTATTATCGTGTAAATAATACAAGTGTCACTTATTTTAAATTTTCTTTTTATTTTAAATTTTCTTTTTATTTTAAATTTAATAATAAAAAGGAAATCAAAGTTATAAATATCACTAACTTCTTCTTTTCTCATTTTTTCAAGCAAAACAAAACCTTAAAAAAAACCCAGAAAAGAATCAATAATCAAACTTGTATAAACTTCAACCTGAAAAAGAAAAGAAAGTCACAATCTAGTTTCAGATCAAAAGCAAGTTTCAACCTCTTTTCAAATCTCAGACCTAAAATGTAAAGATTCAACTCAGTTCAAAATTGAAGCTGATCAAAAGCAAGTTTAAATCAAAATGTTTTCCATTTTTCAAACACAAAGCAAACAAAATCAAACAAGTTCAACTTGAAGCCCAAAGCAAAGTTTCAGATCAAATTCAAGATCAACTATCAATTCCAGCTTTCAAAATGCATTTCTAGGCTTTCTCTGTATAATATCTAGGTAAGCGAACATTACTTTTTAAACCTTAGTATGGTTATATCTTGATGGATGTGATTAATGATTGAAGTGATGTTATAGATGTGTTTGCTTGAATGAAAATACGTTTGTATATATGTACACACACACACACACACATATATATATACATATATACATAATATATACATATATATATATATATATGTATGTATGTATATATGTATGTATGTATATATGTATGTATGTATATATGTCTGTGCATGTCAGAGAAATAGGCAAATATGCCTTTATTTTGTTTACAGGTTTCAAACCTGTTCAAAATTCAAGATCTCATCCCATGATCCTTTTTAGGCTTGGATGTTTAAAAAAAATGTGTTCAAACTAACAAGATTTCAATTTTAAAAATGGTTTCAAGTAGAAATGTTGGGTAATTATTTTGAATATGTGAAATCACAGTAAAATCTTTTCAAACCAGAAAAATCAAATGTCTTAATTTCTTGTTTTGACTCTATAACTTGATTCACATGTAAAAATAATGATTTTTGATATAGATTTCATAATTTTTAATGTTATGTATGTTGGAATTCGTGAGTTGATTGTATTTGCTTAATTCGTCAATTCTCGACGAACGACGTGGAGTTGGACGTCGTGATTGATGCTGGATGTGGCTGGAAGGTTGTGTTACTCGAGAAAAATGGTGGAAGAATTTTCAAATGATCGGAGTTTCCTGGTGAAGGCAAAGTAGGGTTTTAGGAGTGGTTTTGGTCAACGTGGGTTTCCCGGTTGCTGCATCGACGTGGGCAAACCGAAGGGGATCAGAGTGAGGGGAACCGATGTAGGGGACTGCGGCGGAGCTAGGGACGTAATCTCGGGGTCGCTGGTGGTCGGAGGTGATGGTGCTCGATGAATTTCTAGACCGGGTTTGGGTTCAGTGATGCGTTGTGTTGCTTGATTTCGATTGCAATCGAAATCATAGGTGCTGGGTGATTATGAATATCAGGTGGGTCGTCGGTGACTTGCTGGCAGTCAGAACGTTGATCGGAGTCACCTCACTCAAACGTACATGTACACATGGTATCAGACATGGGTTTGGTTGTTGAAGGTTTGAGAAGAAGAATTAAACTCGAAGTTGATCTCGTGAAAGAGAAGGGATGGCTCAAGGAAGGTTACCGGGTTGATGACAGGGATGGCACGCGAGTATGTGACAGGTTTAAAATTTTAAACCAAAAACGAGTTTTGAAAAAGATGAAGGGAAGTTGCTCGGGGTTGTACTCGGGTGAATCATGCACTGTCTCGGGTAAGTACCCGAAGTTGTCTCGGGTCAGAAATCCAAAAAGAATATTTTTAAGTTTAAAAGTTTGAATAAATCCTTAACCCATTTCTTTAAACAATTAATATTTTATTTTAGTTTTGGGTTAATTAAATTTAAGTAAATTATTTTGAAATAAATTCTTAATTTTTTTTAAATAAGTTTAAAGTGTTTTAATATATATCTTTTATTTTAAATTAGTTCTTAAGTTTATTTAAAATGAATTTAAATGGTATAATTAAGTAGTTAAAAGATGATGTGTTTTAAATTAACTTAAGAATTTTTATGTTAATAAATTTAATTTCCAAGATTTGTTAAATAAAGTTTTAAATGATAATTAAGAAATAAAGTAAGATAATGATTTATCTTTGATTTATTAAGGTTTTGAGTAATTAAAGGAACATTAATTAATGTGATTAATTAAATGGTTAATTTGTAATGCAATTAATTAAAGGGTAATTAATTAGTGTAAGTAATTAAGGAATAATTACTTAATGTTAGTAATTAAGGGATAATTAATTACTTAATCGATAATTACTTAATATAAGTAATTATAGGATAATTCAAAAAATATAAATGTTAATTACTTAATGGAATTAATTAAAGGTTAATTAATTAATAATTTTAGGTTAATTAATTTTATGTAATTGATTAAGGGTTAATTAATTAATGGAATTAACTTAAGGATAATTAATTTGGTAATTAATTAGTAATTAAAGGATAATTAACCAATGAGCTAATTACTTAATGAAAGTAATTCAGGATAATTAGTTAAGATGAATAAATAAGGATCATTAATTAATTAAAGGATAATTAATGTAAATAATTAAAGGTTAATTAATGACTTTATGTAATTCATGAATAAATAAATATGATTAATCAATTTCATTAATTAATTAAAATAATAATGATTTGGTTTATAATTAATTAATGTTAAATTTAAGCAGGATCTATACGCAATTAATTCAATTTATTTGGAGATTGAATTTAATTAATTAGAAACGATGATAAATTAATCGTGCTTATGGATGATTGAATTGTATTGAATAATTGGATTAATATCTAGTCTGATAATTTATGATGCATTGTGATATGATATGTTTGGGTTGAACTGAGATATTGCAGTTATCCATCGATAATGAATTACTGTGTAAATGTGACATCTTGTAATTAAAATTGAATTGCATGCACTTAAACAACTTGAATTAGAGATGACATTGGATTCGAAGAGACCGAGGTCGGGTATCAGTAATTACCCGAAACCACTTCGATTTGTAATCTACAATAATTCATTATAAATTTGATTTTAGTATCAAATAGGCTGGAATGGAATAAATTATGAAATATGACCATTTAAACTGAGTAACCTTCCTTAAATATTGTTTTGTAATAATTATTGATTTTAAACAAGATAAGAACTCGTAATGTGGTACGAGTTACCCCGGGTTTGCAAATAAGTTTTAACTTTGTATTTCAAATCATATGAGTTTTACTCACGCTGGTTTCCAGCCTGACCCGGGCGTTACTTTGATGTAACGCTCGGGTCAGACCGAATATTACAGATTTTCAGGTTGGGACATTGTAGAGCTCAGGAGGCGAGCTGGATGGCAGAGACGCATGGAGTATTCGCTATGTGTTTGAGAGTTGTATTGATTATTTTGGGACAAGTTATTTATAATTATCCAGTTTATGTGTGTATGGTTGAACTCCGATGTACTGTATGTAAATTAACAGATACAGCTTTTCTTTGATATAAATACTATCATGTGATATTATATTTTGATCCGCTACGAATGTAAGATTCTGTGTTTGTTTCCTGTTTTTTCTTCTACCTCTTTTCTTCTTAACCCTAACAATCTGGAATTTTCGGCTTTTAGATGCTCGGCACTTCTACGATGAATGTATTAGCGTCGAATTTTCAGGGTCAAAAATTTCAGGTCGTTACCAAACTTCAGTTTTAATTTATTATTTATAGCAAATCAATCACATAGAAACTCGAAAATGATACTGATAATGCTGCAGTCATCACGTTATAATTTACCGCAACAGCAGTGAATTCAGTGCTTTATATTCTTTTAAAAATCCTTTTTTTATATTTACAAATCGCATTTATAAATCTTTTACTTATATAATTTCACTATTTTACTTCACTTATATAAGATTCATTTCAAATATATTTATCTTATTTAGATTTATAACAATATAATCTCTTTAACTTTTGAAAAATAACTGTCAAAATAAACGGGGTTCAAAATT
Organism: Allium cepa; assembly: GCA_030765085.1. Classification (NCBI taxonomy): domain Eukaryota; kingdom Viridiplantae; phylum Streptophyta; class Magnoliopsida; order Asparagales; family Amaryllidaceae; genus Allium; species Allium cepa. The sequence continues at coordinate 453,295,222 of CM060931.1, forward strand.
TCAAATAATTGGTTTAAATCCATTTTTATTTATAACTCATATTTGTAAATATACTCGTTTAGTTTCATTTCTTATATATAAGATTATTTCGTAAGTGTAAATCATATTAATTATAATTACATATGTGACGACCCGCCTTTCATTCAATACAAAGATGCATCATCAATAAGAAAGAAAGAGGTAGAAATAGAATATATAGAAGAAAGAACTAAACAATATCAGAATCTCACAGGGGAAATGGAACAAAATATAATATATCACATAACTATTACATAGTCTTTACATCAGAGTTACACAGATTACATCAACATCACATTAGATAGTTACAAAGATCTGTCTATCCATTACAACCAAAATATAACAGACAAAGACATCACACAGCGGAAAGATAGATATAGCTACATCTGTACTCCTGCTCCAAGCTTCTCCAAAATTCATCAAGCAAAACTTGATCACTTGGCTGCTTATAAAAATTTGAGTATCCAAGAGTTTAAGAAAAATAGAATAAACTCCGGGTCAGACATGGGTCTGGTGTGAGTAAATGGTTAAACTGTTTAACTTAAAATTATTTGAAAACAAAGGTATCACGTAAGACTTCCCACACATAAACATGGTACGTTTTTACCTTACGCTAACCAAAACATTTGATAGGAAATCCAGCGATATTATAATAGGGTCTAAGGTTTTCAAATAAATATTCACATAGCTAAAATTGTTACATGACTAAATACCAGCATACTAGCCACAAAGTGGGTTATATAATCAAAGCCGTAACACGTAGGGATAATGAGTTTCCATCAATGGTAGGGCTACTGGGGTACCGCTTATCACAGTATGTAGTCTAGATCACCATACCGAGGACCCACCCTAAATCCCCTGCAACACAAGGCTGGAACCATCCCTTACTGGACATTCCCGAATAAGACAACCTCGCGGTTGTAGCTAGCAACCGCCCACACAACCGAAATAAAAAGGGACTCCAGACAGAGGAAAATATTATCCTACTTGGGTGCGACCGACTTAGTCTTTCTGCACCTCCCCTGTTTTAGCCATTCTCGGTTGATGAAGCTTAGCTTTATAGAACACATCTATCTTAGAATGCACATCGTCCCCCTGACGATGTTCTGAAAGCATTTAATCCATATAAGTTCGTTCCGAGTTCGAACTAAACCGAAGGTATTATCTCGTTACACTCACTTTGGAATCACCTATAGAGTTAACGACAATAACCCTTGCACTCTGAATCTCCATCTCGAACCTGAAATCACTATCTCCGCTATATTCATATTGGAATCACCCTTAGAGTTAACGACAAATAGTTCTTACACTACGAGTCTTCAACTTGATCTTCACTTGAATTCACGACCTAACGTTTAACTTGGATCGATGTGGTTTTCGGATAACCAAATATGATATCTAGTCCCGGTCTCATCGAAATCCAATCGTTTGTTAAAGGCCAAGTTGTTTAAGGTTTAAACAATTTAATTCAATTCAATACTTTGAATTCACACAACATCATTCATAGATAAATTACACACATTTATCACATATATATCCAATATCACACCACGGGATATCACAGATTATCATTCAATAGATATCAATCAATCTAGACATTCTACTCAAACAATCATCCACAAACATGAATTATTAATCTATATTATAATTAATTTAACTAACTTGAATTAAATTAATTACTTAAGAATTAATCACCTAATCCTGCTTAATCAATCATTAAGTAATTACAAACCATTTAATCAATAATTACTTAATTACTCTTTAAACCAATTAATTAATCTTTAATTTCAGATTAATTATCTTTTAACTATTAATTAATAAACCTTAATTATTAATTAATATCCCTTAATGCAAATTAATTAATCCTTAATTACTAGTTGATTAATCCTTAATTACCATTTGATTGATTCTTAATTATTATTTAGTTACAGATTAATTATCCTTTAATTATTAATTAATAGACCCTAACTATTAATTAATAAAACTTAATTACAAATTAAGTATTTCTTAATTACCAATTAATTAACCTCTAATTACTTAAATTAATTAATATATAATTCCAAATTAATTAATCACTAATTACTTAATTAATTAATTCTTAATTACAACTTAATTAATTAATAAATTAATCTTTAATCATTAATTAATAATTTCTAGTTATCTAATTAATAATACTTAATTAAAAATTAATTAACCTCTAATTAATTTATTTAACCTTTAATTATAAATTAATTAATCCTTTATCATTAACTAATTAAATTAATTAATTATACTTAAACTTCTTAATTAACTTAATTAATCTCAACTCGTTAAAACCTTAATTAACCTTAAGATAAAACATTATCTTTATTAATGCCTTAATCACCATTAAAACATTTTATCTTCATAATTAACTTCCTTAATTAAATTATTGAATTAAGTTTTTAAATAAAATAATCCTTTAACTTAACAGATTAAAGTTAACAAATTTTATAACTTCCAATTCAAATGTTAAGAAAACATTTATTATATATATAAATGAAATTTATATAAGAAAAGTTTTTAAACTAAATTATTTATATTTTTAAAATCTTGTATTAAAACCTTTTTGAAACTGTTCAACCCTTGCTTTGGGTTCCACCCGAAAACCACTCGAGTCTTGCCCCAAGTAAACCACCTCCTTCTTCTTTTTTTAACTTAGATTTTAGTTTAAGTTTTAAAACCCCAAAACACTCACAGTCCCACTCGAATATATACTCGAGTCACCTACCCCAAACACCCAAGTCTCTCTTCGAGACAATCCCCTACCCAAAACCACTGATACCACAGAACCACCGTGCAAATGCACCGATCAACGCAGTGCTCCAACCATCCACGACCCCTTTGGCACACCAACGATCACCTAAACCCTCGATCCTGACCGTCAAACCACTAGCTCAAGCCAATGATCAAAATCGAGCAACACAGTCAAAACTGGAAACAAAACCATCACCAAAAATTGCCTCGAACCCACGTTTCTGACCATCGGAACCACTGCAACTCTGCCACACCCCCGCTAGCCTTTCACGCTACTTGTCCACCTGGTCCGATGAGACTTGATGCCAGAGACACGGCACAACAACCCCGATTCCACCCTCGACCATACCTAGGGTAGAAACCCTACTACGATCGGTTTCTGGCGCCATGGTTATCAATAAAATCATCCACCATTTTTGCCAAGCTTGTCGACCTCCTCGCCACCTCTAAAAGTGGTCCTGACCCCCCACGTCACTCCGATCACCCACTACAACTCAAAACTCGCTTACAGGTTAACCTAGAATTACTTACAAGATTTCAAACTAAAAAAATGATTTTCATTTTAAAAATCGTATTTTTCAAAGTCAATTCAAGTTGCATACTTGAATCAACAAATTGCAATGGTTGATTTTAACATGTTTTCAAAATTTGCTACTGTATTTTCCTCAGGTTTAAGATAAGAGATTTAAAGGTTGAAGATAAAATGGTTTACAGGGTTGTTTACAGATTTTTGAACTTCTTTGTTTTGATTTTTTTGGTGGATTTGAATATGTTTTACAGATTTGAGTTTCCTGGTTTGTAAAATAGTTTTACATGGTTTGTTTACTTGCTTTTGAAATGAGAAGATAGTAAAAGAAATGAAGAAAGTAGGTGGATATTTACATAGGTCAAATTATAATTTATTAAAATTTAAAGAAAATGAAAATACAAAGATGACACTTGTTATTTCAACTTACATTTGTTACTACACTTATTAATCACATTGCACATGTACTTAACATGACTTAAAAGCTAACACTTGTAATAACACATTTTTAATTATTTTTAAATGTTAAATTAAAGCTTTAGTATTAAATTTCCTAATTAATAAATACCTTTCTTAATTTATATAAATAAAACCTTTAAAAGAAAATAAGATAAAAACCAATTAGATTCTAAATAAAATCATATAAAATATATTTAATCCATTTTTAAATGTTAATATAAAACTTTTGTATTTATTTTACTATTTAATAAATACTTTCTTAATTTATATAAATAAAATTCTTTAAGGAAAATAATATAAAACAAATCTTATTCTAATAAATACCTTATTCATATATTTTAAATCCAAAATGTTTTAAAAAAAAATTATCTTTTTAAATTTTCAAATTTAAATTCAAATTCAAATTCAAAAATCCAATTTATAATCAACTTAAATATATATATATACTAATTTAAACTAACACAAATTAAATTTGTAAATAATTATTCTATTAAAATCTATCTATATCTATATTTAAAAATATCGCATTATTATTTATTGTTTGAAATAACAATTTTACTAATTTTAAATAATTCAATAAGGAGATTATCACATTTTAAATTTCTTGAAATTCCAGGATATTACATCCTCCCCCCTTAAAAGAATTTCGTCCCCAAAATTTATAACAAAGATAATCCAAATTTTTTTTAATTTCATTTCAACCATTCAAGCATACCTATCAGCCATACTATATCAACCAAACAACAATTTGTCCAAACAAACAATTTCATTCAATAAACAGTTTATTCAAACAAACATCATTAGCTATCCGGACACAGATCTGGTTAAGGTTCCTAAAACTATCCAGAGTTTCCCAAGACAAACTCTGGAATCCTCACTCCATAGAACATTAACTAGCTATACCAATATGATCCAGAGGTTCCTCTTACCCCGATCTATAAATCTGAACCAGATATTAGACCACACTTAAAACCAGCTCAACTATCAGATCCTTCTAAACTGCAGATCCCAAATAAGATGGATTATACACGTACTCTCTCAGAGATACGTGAAATACAATGTGTATCCCAGCCAATTCAATCCTGTAGGCCACAACACCAATCCTCTCGAGCACTCAGAAAGGACCAATATACCTTGGAGCAAATTTTCCCGTCTTACCAAATCTAATCGCTCCTTTAATCGAGGAAACTTTGACAATGACTAAATTTCCCATTTCAAATTCCAATTGTCTTCGTCTCTTGTCCACATATTTCTTCTAACGATCCTACGCTGCTCTCAAACTTCTTCTTGATAAACTCTACCTTTGTAGATGCCTCACGGATCAAAACTGGACCAAGAACAAGACAATCTCCTGACTCTACCCAACAGGATGGGAATCTACAAGGTCTTCCAAATAAAGCTTCATAGGGTGCCATCTTGATACTCACCTAATAACTGTTATTATACGAGAATTCCACTAAATGCAGATGGTCCTCCCAAGATCCACCAAATTCAAAACACAACCCCTCAGCATATCCTCGAGAATTCTATTCAGCCTTTCCATCTGTCCGTCGGTCTGGGGTTGATAGGCTGTACTCAACTCAAACTCGAACTCAAAGTTGTCTGCAAAGCCTACCATAATTTGCTGGTGAAGATATGATCACAGTCGCTAACAATGCTGACAGGAACACCATGCAGTCGGACAAACTCCTCAAGAAAATCTCAGCCAAAGATGCTACAGTACGGTTTGCCTTAAATGGAATACAATGGATGCTCTTGGCTAATCGGTCAACGATTACCCATATTCCTTTATTCCCCTTTCTGTTCCTTGGCAAACCGTCGATGAAATCCATAGAAATCATTTTCCACTTCCACTTCGAAACTTCCAAAGGCTGCAACAATTCTACGGTCTACTGCTGACAGATCGCACATCCATTGACAAAAGCAGATACATCCTTCTTCATACCCTTCCACCAGAAGACTCTCTTCATATCCTTATACATCTTTGAAATCCCTGGGTGGATACTCAATCCTAGAGCTATGACTCTCTGATAAAACTTCTAGCTTCAAATCCTTGAAATTCGGAACACAAATCCTTCCGTTGATCCTCAATGTTCCTAGGTCATCAATCTCAAAATTGGAACACTGACCATTCTTGACTCAATCCATCCACATCTGCCACACATAAACATCCGTGTAGACCTAAATCTTACTCTTACCATCAGAAATAGCTAGAACAGGCGCACTGGTCGGCATTGCCTTCAAATCCAAGAAAGCCTCTTTACATTTGGGGTCCACTTAAACTTTGCTCCTTTCTGAATCAACTTGGTTGAGTGCGAAGAAATCGTAGAATAATCCTTGATAAACTTCCTATAGTACCCTACCAAACCTAGAAAACTGCGGACTTCCATCAGAGTTTGCGGCTGCTTCCATTCTTGAATAGTAGCTACCTTAGCTGGATCTACAGAAATACCCTCTTTAGAAGCAATATTCCCTAAAAATCCGACTTTCGATTTCCAAAAATGACACTTCGAAAACTTAGCCTTCGGAACATGCCTCCTCAAAGTCTCTAACACTATACCCAAATGCCGCTTGTGCTCCTCTTTAGACTTAGAGTAGACAAGAATATCATCGATGAACACAAGAACAACTTATTCAACACAACCCGAAAAACTCGGCTCATCAAATCCACAAAATAGGCAGGAGAATTGGTCAGCCCGAAAGGCATAACCAACCACTTATAAAAACATTTGGGTCCCTTGAATGCAACCAAGGGGATACTATCCTTAGCTACCCTTAACTAATGGAAACCCAAAGCTAAATCTAACTGGGGGAAAACATAAGCTCCAAGGAGTTGATCAAAAAGATCGTCTATACGGGGCAACGGATACTTATTCCTAATAGCAACATTATTCCATTCCCGAAAATCCAGATAGAATCTCAAAGACCCATCCGACTAGTCATAAAGACAACCGTAGAACCCCAATAGAAAAACTAGGTCAAATCAAACCTTTTCCTAAGAAATCTTGGGTCTGCTCCACCAACTCTTCTCTCTCCTTCGGCGCCATCCTTCTACTGGGCTGAACAATAGATGCTGCTCCCGGACGATCTGAAACTTTATCTCCCGATGAGGCAAACCTTTCACTTCCTCTAAAACAACTGAAAAATCTATGACCACCTCGATGGACGCTATGCCTTCTAGAGATGCCTTGCTCCATGTAAAAGATTGCTTAAGTGAACTCTAGAATCATCGCAAGTCACTTTTGCGATTTTTCCCAACTCTGTCTCCAAAGACACAATCATCTCTTCACAAATCAAGATAGCCTTATACTAATCCAACCAATCCACACCTAGAATAAGATCAAACTCCTTTGAAATCCAATACAAATGGGTCACAAGAAAAACTATGGGGGAGATAAGAAAGTCTTAAGCCTCTACTGATCTTATCTAACTTGGTTACTCCGCCTATAGGATTAGATACAAAGATAGGACGGTCAACCAACAAAGAGAAAGATGAAATTTTTCTAGAACTTATGTTGGAAATCCGAACAGGTAACCCAATAAATTAGATAGATATATGGTTATATAGAAATTACAAATAAGCGCTCTCAAGATAGACACTACTTCAGAGCCTAGGTATTATCTCAACCTGTGCTTTGATACCAATTGTGACGACCCGCCTTTCATTCCACAGAAAGACGCATCATCAATAAGAAAGAAAGAGGTATAAATAGAATAGTTAGAAGAAAGAACTAAACAATATCAGAATCTCACAGCGGAAACGTAACAAAATATAATATATCAGATAACTATTACATAGTCTTTACGTCAGAGTTACACAGATTACATCAACATCACATTAGACAGTTATAAAGATCTGCCTATCCATTACAACCAAAATACAACAAACAAATATATCACACAGCGGTAAGATAGATATAGCTACGTCTGTACTCCTGGTCTAAGCTTCTCTAAAATTCGTCAAGCAAAACCTGACCACTTGGCTACTCATAAAAATTTGAGTACCCAAGAGTTTAAGAAAAGCAGAATAAACTCCAGGTCAGACATGGGTCTGGTGTAAGTAAACGGTTAAACTGTTTAACTTAAAAATTGTTTGAAAACAATGGTATCACGTAAGTCTTCCCACACATAAACATGGTAAGTTTTTTACCTTACGCTAACCAAAATATTTGATAGGAAATCTAGTGATATTATAATAGGGTCTAGGGTTTTCAAATAAATATTCACATAGCTGAAATTGTTACATGATTAAATTCTAGCATTCAAGCCACAAAGTGGGTTATACAATCAAAACCGTAAAGGCACGCAGGGATAATGAGTTTCCATCAATGGCAGGGGTACCGTCCATCACAGTACGTGGCCTAGATCACCGTACCAAGGATCCATCCTAAATCTCCTGCAACACAAGGCCGGAGCCATCCCTTACTGGACAGTCCCGAATAAGACAACCTCGTGGTTGTAGCTAGCAACCGCCCACACAGTCGAAATAAAAAGGGACTCTAGACTGGGGAAAATCTTATCCTACTTGGGCACGACCCACTTAGCCTTGCTGCACCTCTCCTGTTTTAGCCATTCCTGGTTGATGAGACTTGAGGCTGCGATTACCTTTATAGAACACATCTATCTTAGAATGCTCATCGTCGCCCTGAAGATGTTCTGAAAGCATTTAATCCATACAAGTTCATTCCGGGTTCAAATGAAAACGAAGGTATTATCTCGTTACACTCATTTTGGAATTACCCCAGAGTAAACAACAATAACCCTTGCACTCTGAATCTCCATCTCGAACCTACAAGCATTGTCTTCGCTATACTCGTATTGGAATCACCCTCAAAGTTAATGACAAATAGTTCTTACACTTTGAATCTTCAACTGGATCTTCACTTGAATTCACGACCTAACGTTTAACTTGGATCGATGTGGTTTTCTGATAATCAAAGCTGATATTCGATCTCGGTCTCATCGCAATCCAATAGTTTCTTAAAGGCCAAGTTGTTTAAGGTTTAAACAATTTAATTCAATTCAATACTTGGAATTCACATAACATCATTCACAGATAAATTACACGCATTTACCACAGATATATCCAATATCACACCACATGATAATCACAGATTATCATTCAATAAATATCAATCAATTTAGACATTCTACTCAAACAATCATACACAAACAGAAATTATTTATCCATATTATAATAAATTTAATTAACTTAAATTAAATTAATTACTTAAGAATTAATCACCTAATCCTGCTTAACCAATCATTAATTAATTGCAAACCATTTAATTAATGATTCCTTAATTACCCTTTAAACCAATTAATTAATATTTAATTTCATATTAATTATCTTTTAACTATTAATTACTAAACCTTAATTTTTAATTAATATCCCTTAATACAAATTAATTAATCCTTAATTACCAGTTGATTAATCCTTAATTACCATTTGATTAATCCTTATTAATTACAAATTAACTATCCTTTAATTATTAATTAATAAACCCTAATAATTAATTAATAAAACTTAATTATTAAGTATTTCTTAATTACCAATTAATCAACTTCTAATTACTTAATTAATTAATCTCTAATTCCAAATTAATTAATCACTAATTACTTAATTACAACTTAATTACTTAATAAATTAATCTTTAATCATTAATTAATAATTTCTAACTATCTAATTAATAATTCCTAATTACAAATTGACTAACCTCTAATTAATTTGTTATAACCTTTAATTATAAATTAATTAATCCTTTATCATTAATTAATTAAATTAATTAATTGTACTTAAACTTCTTAATTAACTTAATTAATCTCAACTCATTAAAACCTTAATTAACCTTAAGATAAAATATTATCTTTATTAATGCCTTAATCATCATTAAAACATTTTAAAACATTTTATCTTTATAATTAACTTCCTTAATTAAATCATTTAATTAAGTTTTTAAAATAAAATAATCCTTTAACTTAACAAATTAACAAATATTATAACTTCCAAATCAAGAGTTGAGAAAACATTTATTATCTATATATAATAGAAATACCCTCAAATGAAGCTTTTGAAATATTTGAAATACCCTTCTAACATTCTTTGGCAAGAGAAGGATGTTTGTGTAATTTTTTTATGCTGCACATGCTTGGGTCCTTTATTATTGCCACTCTTATTTCCCACTTTTCATTTGCAGATTAGTTTCCACAACTCACTCCACTTTCTCCTATCCCATGCAAAATAAACGAAAATGGGGAAAGGTGAAGAAGAAGAATCCAAATCAGACTACAATCTTCAAATTCGGGCTTTTCATATTTATCCTTTTTAATTGAGTTTTGTTACTTTCAGTTAGTTTGTATAAAGTTTTCCACTTCTGCCTCATGTTTCCAGTAATCGCGCATTCTTTTTTATTTCGAGCGCATAATCTAAACTCATTTCACTTTCATTAATTTCTATTTTGTTTGTTTTTCTTTTGTAGCATTTTTGGTTCAAATTGTTGGAATTGGCATACAGCCAGTGCTTGGACCTCCTATCCACAATCGCCAAGAAAGCATAGTGTATGCCATCGCTCGGTAATTTTTTGGTTTGCGAAATTGACACATTTTTATGCGTACTATGTATTTTTTAACATTAACTGTAATGAGAAATTTTGGTTTGTGCGTGTGGGTTGCTTCAAATTAATGATATATGAGGTCATATTTCAATTGATCACATCAGTTAACACTTGAAGTTTAGTTGTAATGTAATTAATCATGTTCTTGCTAATAATATTTACTATCTTAATTAATTTGTTTATGCTATGAACTTTTTCTTTCATAGTAATTGTTGAATGAAAATAGTTATATTTATATTATTTAAATTTCAAATACACAATTCTAAAAGTTGTTTGTAATCTGGAGTAGATAGATTATTAATACCAGTGTAGTTTGTTGAACGACAGTCTATTTCAATGAAGGGTGTAAAAGTAGATTAGTGTTCAATTGCTTAAGCACACATTGGATTTTGGAGTTGATATATTTTCACCTACAGAGGCTAGGGTGGTGAGTTTTTGGCCAAGCGTGGAGGAGATGTAGGCAGGCGGAGGCGGCTAGGGTGAGAGGGGTGATCGGTGCGCTTAGGCAACAGAGGAGGATGGTGATTCTGGCGGGTTGGATGCAGGCCGGGGTGGAGGAAGGCAATGACGCAAAGGCAAACGGACGGTGGTTGGATTCTCTCTTTTGTTTTTCATGGGAGTTGAATATACGTTGAAGATGGTGCCTTCTTCTTCTTCTCCACCATTTGATGTTGGATTCATACTCACAAAGTAGTTGCATTGTATAACAGAAGCCAAGCCTGCACTCAATTCTGCCTTTGCTGCTTTCAACACTGTAAGTATTTTTTTATATTTTACATTGGTATTTGTTTTATGTTACTACTTCTCATGAATGGGTGACGAAGTATCATTTCACGTTGATTGCTATGTTATGCTGTTTATGTATATATGCGGTCTATAATTATGCTATTTTGTAGGATTCTTTGATCATTTTGGTTTTATTTTACTACTACAATGATCATGTTTTAAAACATACTGCAAATATCTTTCATTTTTCCCTCAACTGAATATAAAATTTCTTTGGTTCTGGCGGGTTGGATGCAGGCCGGGGTGGAGGAAGGCGAAGGCGCAAAGGCAAGCGGATAGTGGTTGGATTCTTTCTCTTTTTTTTTCATGGGAATTGAATATACGTTGAAGATGGTGCCTTCTTCTTCTCCACCATTTGATGTTGGATTCATCAATTTGAAGCTTTTGAAGTTACAAAAGTATCCCTTGTGTTTATTAAAATTTTAAAACAGTAAAGGGTATTTTTGCTATTACCCCTATCCCATGTTTTAGCTAGCACGTATTGAATGTTCAAGCCTGCATCTCCTTGCCATTCACAAATTCACTTCCCTATGTTTTTTTGGATCGTTCTCATTCCCATTATTCTTAAACAAACCCCTTTTAGAATACGTATACCCCATGGAATGCTCCAAAGCATGTTGGCATATCCCCCTCTATAGAAATGAATGATTCAGCTGAAGATTAAATATTGTATCTGATCATTTCTCAGGTTTAGGAGCTACAAGTTTCATTGTTTAGGATTCGATGAATTTTTCTAAAAGTAGTTTTCTTAACCATTTCAAGTAAAACGTTTTCTGCAATTTAAATTTTGTTCCTTTTATCTATTCGTTTTTGAATTCTGTAAGAAGTTTTCTAAAGGTTTTTTTTTTAGATTTTGTTTTATATTAGGTTCCATTTTTCAAATGATTGAGATATAGGATACTATTCTCTTGCTATTTAGAATGATTGCTTCATTCAAAGGAAACATTAAGGTGATTGAAATAATGTCAGAGTCATAAAACCTGAGGTATGTAATGTAATGTTATCATCTCTACTAATAAAGTAATGACCTTATGTTGGTGGATCTTTTACTAAATCCTTAAAATGTCTAGTATTTTGCAAGAAATTAAACAACTAGGTAAATAATATATGATATATTTGTTTCCTTATGTTGGTTGATTGCATGTTTGGTTTTAGGTGTAACTTTAACTTATTGTATTTGTTTTCTATAAAAAAAATTATTTGAGTTTCGTGGCTTTATATTTCTTATTCCAAAGATGTATATTTATGGAGTTAAAGACCAGACTGCAACAAAATCACTTGCTTCTACTATCGAACTAAATACTGAATGACATAATTAGTTTCTGTTTATGTAGTTTTACTAAATAGGATATCTGGACATTCAAGGCGGTGTGTTGTATTTTGAAATTTATGTTCGCTCTAGGAGGTATCAATCTTTTTCCTCTTGAATATCAATTACTTACATAGGTTACGATTGACATATTAAACTTATGACCTGGAAATTAAATATATAAATAAATATGTGTTTGTGATACAGATTCTATATACCATTAGGAAACCAAGCGGATACTACATACAGGCTTGCTCTCGACGCTCTCTAAGAAAGCCAATGCTGACTAACTTTTAAATATTGGGCAATATTGACTCTTCTAGAGGACAAGGATGCTTATAATCATTACTTAGGCAACGATATCACTTCACAATTTATTGAACCACTTTTTAAACCATGGGTGATAGGTGCATATTGCATCATGTTACAATAATGGAATATTTGCTCACATTAATAACTATATTGGGTAGATGGTTTTTTTTACTGCGATAGCTCATGGACATTGAATATTGTAGTGCATGTCTTTTTTTGCTATATATTCATAGAATGATAGTATATGACCAGATGTTATTAACTAACTCAGCTAATATCAAGGACATGAGTTTGCTATAAAAATGGGTATTTGCTCATAGTAATAAGTAATAACTTTGTACGATAGATGGATTTTTTAACTGCTATAGTTTATGTGACACTAAATAATGAATATTGAAGTTTACATGACATTTTTTGTTTTTGTTTAAGTGTATATTCATTCCAAATTAATGATAGCATATGACCATAAGATATTGATTTGCTCAGCTAATATAAAGGACATGAGGTTGCTAGATTTTGAGGACTAGATTATGTACATTATTATATGGACTGTTGTATCTTAATTTGAATTCTACTAATTACCTAAGATCGATTCCTATGATATCTTAAAGTAAAGTTCAATGTTATAGATCTTTAGCTATTTGCAACTAATGAAATGAAAGCAACAAAGGTGTTGTGTTTATATCTTTATATGCTTATGTGATAAGCCAAATGATAAACTTAAACTTATCTCAGTATTATAACTGTAGCAAAGCATGATTATTATTTTTCGACATTTCTTTGGGAAAAAACAAGATTTTGCTTACAAAAATACCCATGGTAAATAAGTGCTCAAGGCTGGAGTTTTATTGGTCTGGGATGTGAATCCCAAAAACATCAAAATTATGTTCCTGCCAATTTCACCATTTTTTTACATTTTTTCTTTAAGTAAAAAAAAATGAAATGTTATTCTTCTATGCACATGTGCATCGCACATGCATGAGTACCGGTATACAATATAACAACAATAATTTTAAATTTTCATGATCGTTATAAAAATATATATCATATAAACTGATCCCTAAAAAAATGTTTTTAACTCCGCCGTCACCTATTATTTAGTGATGCCGGTCTCAAGCCCGGATAAAGGAGAAGAGAAAACATTTTACAAACTAAGAGGCAATAATATAGTCATATAGGAATAGCAGCAAAATAATAGTATGAGTATGCAATATGAACCGGTAAGCTTATGCAGGTGTATGACAAGACATGTTTTGTATGTACTACTTTACATTAAAAAAAAGTAAACTCACGGTTGTCTTCGCACACGTCCAACGGACGTGCCATACATACTGGTATATATAAAAGAAATTTGATAAGAATTTTTTTTAAACTGGATTATTTATATTTTCAAAATCTTGTTTTAAAACCTTTTTGAAACTGTTCAACCCTTGCTTCGGGTTCCATCCGAAAACCACTCGGGTCTTGCCCAGAGTAAACCACCTCCTTCTTCTTTTTTTAACTTAGATTTTAGTTTAAGTTTTAAAACCCCAAAACACTCGCTGTCCCACTTGAGTATATACTCGAGTCACCTACCCCAAATACCCGAGTCCCTCTTCGAGACAATCCCCTACCCAAAACCACTGATACCACAGAGCCATCATGCACATGCACCGATCAACGCTAGTGCTTCGACCATCCACGACACCTTCGGCACACCGGCGATCACCTAAACCCTCGATCCTGACCCTTAAACCACTAGCTCAAGCCACTGATCAAAATCGAGTAGCACAGTCGAAACTGGAAACAAAATCATCACTAAAAACTGCCTCGATCCCACGTTTTCGACCACCGAACCCGCTGCAACTTTGACCACACTCCCGCTAGCCCTCCACGCTGCTTCTCCACCTGGTCCGATGAGATTCGATGCCAGAGACATGGCACATCAACCTCGATTCCACCCCCGACCATACCTAGGGTAGAAACCCTACTACGATCGATTTTGATGCCATGGTGATTAATAAAATCATCCACCATTTTTGCCAAGCTCGTCGACCTCCTCGTCACCTCCAGAAGTGGTCCCGACCCTCCATGTCACTCCGATCACCCGCAACAGCTCAAAACTCGCTTACAGGTTAACCTAGAATTACTCACAAGATTTCAAACTAAAAATCATGATTTTCATTTTAATTGTATTTTTCAAAGTCGACTCAAGTTGCATACTTGAATCATCAAATTGCAACAGTTGATTTTAACATGTTTTCAAAATTTACTACTGTATTTATCTCAGGTTTGAGATAAGAGGTTTACAGGTTGAAGATAAAATGGTTTACAGGCTTGTTTACATATTTTTGAACTTCTTTATTTTGATTTTTCTGGTGGATTTGAATAATGCTTTACAAATATGAGTTTCCTAGTTTGTAAAATAGTTTTACATGGTTTCTTTACTTGCTTTTGGAATGAGAAGATAGTAAAAGAAATGAAGAAAGAAGGTGGATGTTTATATAGATCAAATTATGATATATTAAAATTTAAAGAAAATGATAATACAAAGATGACACTTGTTATTTCAACTTACATTTGTTACTACACTTATTAATCACATTGCACATGTACTTAACATGACTTAAAAGCTAACACTTGTAATTACACATTTTTAATTATTTTTAAATGTTAAATTAAAGCTTTAGTATTAAATTTCCTAATTAACAAATACCTTTATTAATTTATATAAATAAAACCTTTAAAGAAAATAAAATAAAAACCAATCAGATTCCAAATAAAATCATATAAAATATATTTAATCCATTTTTAAATGTTAATATAAAACTTTGTATTTATTTTACAATAAACATTTTCTTAATTTATATAAATAAAATTCTTTAAGGAAAATAATATAAAACAAATCTTATTCTAATAAATACCTTATTCATATATTTTTAAATCTAAAATGTTTAAAAAAATATTTATCTTTTGAAATTTTCAAATTTAAATTCAAATTTCAAATTCAAATTCAAATTCGATTTCAAAAATCGAATTTAAAATCAACTTAGATAAATATATATATTAATTTAAAAAAAAACAAATTAAATTTGTAAATAATTATTCTATTAAAATCTATCTATATCTATATTTAAAACTTCACATTATTATTTATTGTTTAAAATAATAATTTTACCAATTTTAGATAATTTGATGAGGAGATTATCACATTTTAAATTTCTTGAAATTCCGGGATATCACAACATACTTTATAATTCATTTGCATATATAATTTATTCTTTACAATTATTGTTTTCAATTTAGATTATTCAAACAGCTTTTTATTAACTTATATATATATATATATATATATATACATTTTCAAACAACCTAACAATCAATTCATATACACTATAATAATTTTTGAAAAACCGTTTCCTTTATACACAAAATATAATCGGGGTAAAATTATTTCATTTACCCAATTTAAAATAATACTTTATCGACTTGCCTCGTTTAAGTGTTAGAAACCCCTATTGATAACGTGGTATCCCACATACCGACCAGAATTCACAAACAACTCAATAGATAAGAAAACACAATATAAACGTTTATATTACTAACAAATACACTTTCATATATATATATATATATATATATATAATACACTCAAACTCAATCTAGGGTGCTACTGTCCCTATCTATATGGAGTACACATCAAAGCCTAGGAATGTAAAAATCTAAGCTCTGATACCATGCGTGACAACCCGTAAATCCACACCCTTTGAATCGACAATAAACCATACAATGTCCAACCTAAAATGCACAACCTGACGGAAAGTCAGGAGAAAGAAAAGAAGAGAGAAGAAGAGAAGATAAGAAATAGAGAAGATAGAACCAAACAGAACAATACAGAATCTCAAATCGTAACGGAAAACATATAATATCATATCAACGATCTTTACAAATTAGAAACTGTATATACATACATCATCAAAGTTCAACTATCAATCACTAATCATCATCCTGGACAGTTATAATAACCTATCCTCACAATTGCTAACAACATAAACAATAACAACAATGTAGTGGATAATAAACAGATACGTGTACACGAAAATGAAAATCTCCGGCTCGCCCGCTGAAGCTCCAAAAGCACCAAATCTGAAGCTGTAAGTATACTCGGTCTGACCCGAGCATTAAAAGAGAAGAACACTTGGATTAGTCCAGTAAACCAGCATGAGAAACTCATTCCACTGAATTTATTAAATTTACCAAACTTTTCCTTTCAAAACAAAAGTATCTCATAAGACACGCCCACACATAAACATGGACATGTTTTTACCTTACGGTAACTAAAATTTCAAATCCTATCCTCTTATATTATACCAGCGTCTAGTATACAAATAATATTAATCATATCCGAAATTGTTACATTGATTAAATTCCAGCATATATCCCAAAGTGGGTAATAGAATTAAAATGGCAGGCATATAGTGGAGTTTGGATTTCCATACAAATTACCAAGTGAAGGGACTACCTTCTGATGGGTACATCTCTCGATGGATGTACCAAGGCACAGAACATCTGCCCTCTACCAACATAAGACTGTCCTACCTCTGTAACTACATAGTACCGAATATGTCATCCTCCGATCGTTACCGACCTTTTTTGAGGGCCCTCATAGCATAAAAACCACAATAATCAGATATACGATGTAATAGCATGTAAAGATATATCTAGAAGAGGATGATCATAGCCTACTTAGGAGTAACCCACTTAGCCTTGCCGCATCAACCCTGTTTTGATCATTTTCGATTGATGAGGCCTGAGGTAACGATTACCTTTCACATATCACATATCATATCACTTAGAATACCACATGACCATTTTCGTTGACTATTAATTGCCTTCCACAAAAATACACCTCTTAAGCTCATATGTCTCAAGGGAAGTGGCTAAGAGAAGTTGCCTTCTCCGCCATCGCAGATGTATAAAAACCAATATACGTAATATTTAGAAATGCAATGTCAGACAAGCATCCATACAAGTTGTCCAAGAATAAGACAAACCAAAGGTACTTCCCATAAAAGTTGTTCGGCAACGTATACGGTCTCATCTACTCAAATAGGCAGGAATATATCCAAATACCAATCAATATATATATAATATCATATATCATCCAAACAATCATTAATCAACACAAAATAAATATATTCTTACTTATATTAGAATATCAGTGAATCGGAAAGAGTAGTTGTACTCACTTTGGTTCTAATAGCAGTTGCAGTATTTTATTCCGAATAAAATTAAACAAGCGTTAAATTTTATCTAAAATTTACACTGGCACTAATCAACTCTAAAAAAGCTCTAAAATGTAGTGCTCGTCAATACGAACCAAACACAACTTGTTTCGTCAAAAATGGATCTTGTGTGAAGAAGTTATGGCATTTCAAAGTTTATACAAATCAATATAAATTAATTTACAAATTTTGTTTCAACCTAAAACCATCCCGGCCATTCGATTTCTTTCCTCCATACCTGGGCTGCATGATTTCATCTTCTTTCCCCCAGGTAAACATCACGTACAACAACCCATTGATACCGATCTGCATCCAATTGCCCGATCTCCTCGCTTGATTTGACGACGATCAGACGCCTTCATTTCGAAGCTCAAGCTTCGCCGTGCCTACACCCAAAACCATGTCGAACTCGGTCGTGTATCCTTCTTGATAAATGCACCAAAACATACAATGATTAAATATAAATTGCTGTCGATTGGCTTCACCTTAAACGATCATCACCGTTGGATCGATAGATCTCGTCGCCCTCTACAATATTGTAGCTGAATTTTTTTCGAATGAGTTGATGGATCATGAGATATTTGAGGGAGAAGTTTGTAAAATATCGGCCATTGAAAAAATAAAAGGTGGCAGCTATAACCCTAGGCTAGGGTTTTGATGAAAAGTGAAAAAAAAGTGGCCTTATATAGAATATTTCGCGACACTATTCACCCGAAAATTTTTCGAACTCCAAACGAAGCATGCCACCTGATGTTTATAATGTTTTACCTCTATTCTGAATGCAATGGAATATACATCGAGTGTCAGTACGATCGTATTTGGAAGATAGGTTTTGAAATCGACTTATTTAAATTAAATTTTCACTTAAACAAATTTCTACACGTTTCAGCTTGCTACGAACAAACCGTAAATCCGATTGATGCGAAATTTAAAATCTTACAATAATATAACACTGCAGATCCAATGAAACTAGTTCCATCGAAATCCAAGACTTTATCAAAAATGACTATTTTTACACGTAAATTAAAATTTTAAAATATTCAATTTCTATAAATTAACTTTTAATTCAATTTTAAAAGTTTACTAACATCATTCTAATTCAAATAGAATATAATTCAACTTTATAAATCATTTTCATTTACATTAAATTCAAATTCCAATTATTTCTGCAATTTCTAATATTAAATTAATAATTTAATTGTCTAATTAAATCACGACATTCGAATTATAACCTATTCAACTTATAAAATTTACTTGTGAATATTTAGAATCAATTAAATATACGAATTTCAAATGACCAAAATTCTGGGTCGTTACAAAAATATTTTATAACAATAGCACTTGTCGTATGTTCACCTTATTTTTTCGCCTTCCACCTGGAATTTAGTTGATATCTAAATAAGTCATTAAACTATCTGTTGCCTCTAAAATACATCGATGGAAAATTACGAAACCATTGTTCCCTTCATTTAATATTTTTTTCGTACCAACCACTTCATCGCTTATACCTTATTCATCTTTTTCTTCACAGTGACTTTTCAGCCATGGTTACTCCAACCCCGTTGAATTTTGGTTAATTACCAAGTACATCATCCAAGTATACCTATACTAAATTAGTACCACAAGCTAATAGCTAATTCGATCAACAACCAATAAAACGAATTTTCACATCAAAAAATATTTTCTTCCTTCTTTTTATCCCTCCTTCTCAACATTTAACATTCATCTTTAGTATGTGATTCACCTGAATAACACTACAAAACCATGCTACTTAGTGCATGAATCTTACAGCTTACAATTTGTACATCTCCCCCTACTAGCAACAGTAATACAAACAAAATGCAGCTGAGTACAGCAACTAACGACAAAAAATCTGCACCATGACTCAACAACTATACTTTGCTGCTGGATTACCATGCGCTCTTTTGCCGTGGGCAGTTTGTTAGATTTGGTTTTACAAATTAAGGCATCTCTAGCTGACCTACTATCATCAAATATAGTATTGAATGATACTTATGTCTTACCACCTGCACATGTGGTAAGGTTAGGACTTACAATATATACCACCCTAAATTTTGCATTAATAATGGATTTAGCACTATTATGTTAACCAACTGTACAAAATTGGTGATTTACTTTTTCGTGCTATTTTTTTCCTACATATGGTTTGTTACGCCCCCGTTCACCTTCATTTTGTACACTTACCCCGACCATGCAGCTGTAAATGGTATATAACTCTATTATCTTCCCACAACTTCATCCTGTCGACTGCTGACTTAACTAACTTATAACATCACTCATTATTCGGCCATATTCAGCTTTACTCTACTGGCACAAAGTCATTCTCTAATTGGTCATCCTAGCACAAGTACACAAACATTGTTCAAATTAAACACTCATATACATGGTAAGATTTTCTTCTATAGTTCCATAATTCTGGAACTGCATCACGTTGGAGAAAGTGATATGATCAACAAGTTTACCTGAGCTGCATTTTACGGGTCTCCGTTGCCGTTTATACTATATTTTTTGGGTTCTCTTGCTGTTTCTTCCTACGTGTAGGCAGATTTATTAATAAGTAAATTTTGTTCCAGTATTTTTTCCATACTAAAACCGCCGTTTATGGCCTGACTACTGTAAACAAATGTATTTGCAAACAGTTTTAACGTGGGTCATTTTCCATTTTCTCTACTGTGTTTTTTCCTGCCTACACTTCTTATCTTTTTTCTTCCTAAAACTGTAACTACTTTGCGCTGCCACATCATGCCACTTGCTTTTTCTTACCTGCTGAAATATATCCATATAGTTTTTTCGCCTGTATATATATTATCCACTGTTAATAAACTTATTTTCATACTTTGTTTCCTTCCGCTCAGGTCATACTGATTATTGTTTTATACTTATTAACAATATCCAGCTACTTTTTCAGTTTTTATATATACTGTCCACAGGTATAAAACTTTCTCCGACCTCTACTTTACTTTTGCTCAGTTCATTCATTAGTATAGAACCTTAATTAGAAATTAGAATTTGTTACATAAATCAGCAAAATTTTCAAACTTCAACATGGGTCTATCGACGCATGTTTATAAAAATTAAAATCTTTAACTACACATTACTCATTGATTTTCACTGCCGCAATTTTATTACAACCGTATGCAAAGCACAGGTTCACACTAGTTACAAATAATATACCGGTATACGTTTGCTTAACTAATAATGTACAATGAATTACTTATACATCGAATTGCCTCAAAAGGCAGATAAAGTCCAACAGTAGGGATAACGGCAATCGCATGATCCTATGGATAAACTATTGGCTGTGCGATAAGAGTACCACTGATATCATATGCTCTATAATAGGCCTCAAGCTCGGCATCCATAGGTCGCTAAAAGTACTAGGATGGAGTGCGATCAAAAGAAAATCGAGGTGCCTGAACTTTATCAGTGGCTATATGTGGACCTATATGATCAGAGTTCACTCCACAAGCGTAGTCAGGTAACATATACCGTTGGGAGCAATTCTAACCCAGTATCTGTCAAAATCCACATCGGTTATGAAAAAAGCCAAAGCGTCTACCAAACCAGCCTGCCTCAAACCTTGTATATACTATGATCCAATGGTCTAACATTTGCCGAACATGTCTTCATAAGATAATGGATCTTCAAGGATACGTAGCTCTCCAATGGGATGTAATGAGCATCTCCCTCCCAAATACCAAAGAAAAACCGGTGGGAGTAAAACAATCCTCCATGAACACAAGCGATATGCAATAGAAAGAGGATGACCATCATACATATGGCCTGCCTGTGTCATGAAGATCCAATATGAAGCCCTTGATGCCCCTAAAAGATTAGCCCTGCACCCCAAATCAATCTGAGTACAGGCCTCCATCAAGTCATGCCTAACCCCTGTAGGCGCACAAGAAACTAACTGAGCATGCTTCGATCATCTTGTGCATGGAAAGTATATCTCTGGTGCATGATTAGCTGGCTCAACAATGCAAAGATGCATGTTTGCCGTGTACTCATAGTGCCAGCATGACAAAATATTCCAGAACCCAAACATCAGACTAACCTTCCTGAGAGCATATGAATCAAGAGCGGTGTACAAATATCAAAGTATAGAGGAACCCTAATCTGCAGTATGAAGCTGATACAGATGGACGACTACTGTAGGATAACCTAATATAGAAGTACTCTTTTGATTCGAAAAGAAGGTCGAACCAAATAAGTATATGAGAAATCCTCTAAATACAGCGCCACCCATAGCATCGTTGCCCATATGAGCTGTAATATACTCTTGTAGATATGTCACGGGCACAACAACAAAAGTAACATGACCCTCCTGAAACTATGGTAGATATATAGTGAAAACCTCAGGGCTCTCATATATCTGATCAAAAGGAAATGGTATCCTACCTGGGTCTCCTATCTCAATCCCAGTCAGCATCTAAAAATTAACAGGGGTAATGTCGAGCTCAAAATCTGAAAAATGAAAAGTGTGTGTCGCAGGCCACCACCTCTCAACTAAGGTGGATACGAGTGGATGATCAAATGACTAAGGTGATCGAATCTTTAAGAAAAAAGCAAAAGGACTAGCTTGTAGCCTATCTAGTATACCTTAAGGAAATCTATCGTACTGTTGTGCTATAAACTTTGCCCAACTACCCCGATAGCTGACGTACTGGTACTAAAAAATAAACAGTTGTTCGGGATTATTATACTAATTAAATACGTAACAATTAACTAATATACTTTGTAATATCGCAGATAGATATAATAAGCAGTATTTCATGGTTAGTATATGATGGATGTAATAGCCTGTATTAAATGTTATTTAAAATTTAAAATTGTACCTCGATTGTATACAAGGCTGTCAACATACGATGCATATATCCTTCTGGTAGATCTTACAGAATCCGTAGGTCATCAATCCTCATCCCAAGGGTAGGAGCAATGTGTAGTGGACTCACAAGATCCTCTATCTGCTGTCGAATGGTATGTCTAGCAATTTTGGTGACACATGGCAGTATTTGGATGGTTTTTTAAAAGATCGCATTGGTAAGAGATCTTAAAGCATCGCAATCCGAATATTTTAAATGCCAAGAGTACAAAAAGCTTCAGGTAATATTGTTATTATTAGATGGAGCTATATAAGAAAAGTTGTCATACAGATACTTATATCATCATCTACTATGGAATTAACGTTTATTTTCTATTATACGGTATCCAATGATGGAAAATAATTGCAAAACTTTATCACGAAGTTATGGAATATTGAAAAACAGAAATTGAAAGACCATTAAAGTAATATTGTGACAATAAACAAAATATTATTTTCCCATAAGGGAAAGCACAAAATAGATTATAATTCATAGAGCATATTATGACAAACTTTATTATGGCGGACCCGCTTACCAAAGGGTTATCACTCAAGGTCTTTTATAAGCGTCCTACTCAAGGTGCATTGGTGCACCTTTTATGTAAAGATATTTTTATTCTAGGAGAGTTTCTATTAGGTAGTCATTTGTCATTACTATATACTTCAGTTATGATATTATGCCACAAAGTGAATCAGACAACAGTGATCAACATGGTAAATTTTATATTATCCTACTTTTTTTACACAATATATGGAAAAATCATCTGTTGTGTGACATAATAATGATCGAACAACATTTCTTTTCAAACAACATCTATCTACTGTTTGATTGAAGTTATCAAAAAAATTAGTTTTGGCACCATATCACTTTTTTGGTTTCCCTTTTAATATTTTTGTGGTCGCGTATTCCCTAATTATTTCCCTCCTCTTTCTTTCTATTTCATTTTTTGCTCATCTCTCAAACTAGAGAATCAAATGATTAAACCCTATTCATCCTATTTTCTTCTCTCACTCTCAAAACCAAATCGACAGAACCCTTTAAGCCTAAAATTAATCCTTTTATTTTCTTGTAATTCCATATTCATTTCCATGCCATCTTCCTTTTGTATTTGTTCCGATATAGGGTTTCTAGATCGAAAGTTGCCACTTGAAATTTAAAGTACAAATGCTACTCCTTCTTCTCTGATGCTCGCACACTTCGATTAACAGTGATTGATTGCATGCATGCTTTCTTTATCGAGTTGATTTCTATCGATTTGGTATGTTTAACTATTTTGCCCCTTTTCAATTTTATGCTCGAACTCAATTAATTTTGCCAATAATGATATGGGTTAATTTAGAGGGTTTGAATCCCTATAATTTTGTTTTGAATATTTGATTTTCCTGTGATGATTTGGGTGTTTATATAGGAATCAATTTCCTATACATGTGTATATACTTTGAATGTGAATTTTTTTAGAGTTCGATTAGCATTCTGACCTTTTCATTAATATATATATATATACACATACTTGAATTTTTTGATTATGTTTTGAATATATTTTGTCTATCGTTTGGTTTCTGCTTTGGTTTCTTGTCCATAGTTTGATTACCTTTTAGATTCTTGAATTTCTTCTTTGGTTTATATTTGCTAATTCGATTGTTATGTTGGACCTTGTTTTTCACTATGTTGCCTGACTATATGCTCTTGACTATGTTGCCAAACCATATTACTCAAAACTGATACTTATGTGTATGTGTGCACTTCCAGTTGTCAATGTGAGTTTGAAGTTATTAGTCTTGGTTCCAGTTGCTACTGATTTGCTTTTAATTGATTTTCCTTGCGATGGTCCTTATTGCTACTAAATACCACTGTTACTATTTTGTTATGATGGTGAAAACTTGAACTTGGTTGTTGCCTTGAAGATTTCGTGCTTGAGTTAGTGGATGCATTAAACTTCCATGTATATACATATGTATGTATGTATGTATGTATGTATATGTGAATGTTTTCGGTTAATGATTCTTTTGGATGTTAAAGTGATACACTTTTCCTTGTAACATGAGTCTTCACTGAAACTGATACTTGTCCTATGATTGAACTTTTTCTTATATATCACTATACCATGTATAATTCCCCTTGAGTCTTCACTTGCACATGCACTACCCTTGATCTACATCATGCACTGTGTGGTGTTGCACTACTTCATTCCTATCTAGTTTATACATGTGCACTTGTTTATTTCCATGTGCTTGCTTCTCCTTGTTTTGCAGGTTCTATCCTAAGTTCATTGATGTGTATCCTTGTACCATTTTCTTTGAATTGTTTGCTTAATAATGGCCTCACTAGTTATATTTGGTGCATGTTTCTGGCTTTTGGTTTAGCCTTGAGTCTAAAACTAAAACCGAATGCATTGTTGCCAACCTGTTGCATTGTTGCTTGAAATTGAAACTATATCCATCTTGTTACATTATTTCCTGAAACTGATTTTCATACATTCGAACTTTTGTTGATGTGATGTGTTCTTGTGATGATCATATATAGAGATGGTCGTGGTTGATGTCGATTTGGTTTTTGGAATGCTACGTTTTATGTTTTTTACTCTTTCATGTGCTAATGTTTTTACTTGTTTGTACACATGTACTAATATTCTGCCTAGCGTGCATGCTTGTCTGATCTGGTTGGCACATGTACCATACTTCATTTGATAGTTCACGTGTACAACTAGTCTTGTTTCCTAACCATTTGCTCGAACCTGTGCACTTTAGCCTTTTTCGTTCTTTTTAAAACTAATATGTATGTTGCACCTAAGTTGAGCCAAGCTCTCTTTGGCTTGACCTTGTGCACACTTGCACCGTGTTGAGCTTTTGGGCTTGATCTTTGCATTTTTTCCTGAGATATAATCGATGCTCGGCATTATGATACTCACAGTGATACTCTGCATATCATAAGTAGTTCGTGCTCACTTAATTTTTGTCCTTGTCTAAAATATGAAAACAAACAACCCACATAACCGAGGCAATATTAAATCAAAACTGTAATTTTATTTTTTTCATTTCTGTTTGTTTCTTTTTTTCATTTTATGGCCTTATTTATTTGACAGGTATAGTAGACGACTGGATACAGGTTGGAGCAGGAAGATATCGGAAACAAATTTGAGTGAGAGTAAAAATATTGTATATGAGACTGTGAAATAGTGTACGATGAGAGTTGTAAAATGTGAATAGTGGAAGCCAAATGAATTTGAATTGAAATAAAATATTTGTTTAAATTATGTTGCGGTTTATTTATTTCACTCTACAAATATTTATTTCATTCTACAACAACATGTAAGTGTAATTAGTATTCATATTACTAAATATTTATATGTTGTCTAATAGAAAGTTTTGGAAATGATACTATAACATCGTACAACATATGGTTTTTTTGTTGTGTCAGTGCATATCGGACGATGAGGCATATCTATGGTCTGATGTTCAATGAGACAGTACCAGATTTAACGATAGATAGATATGCTTTCAGACAAGAGATCATATCTATCATTCGATGCGTTTTTTGGCATAGTATGGATATATTTGATATTTTGTTTATTTTCGATCAGAATAAAGCAATAAAGTTTTCTTCTGCACTTCGTTTAGTTCATCTATTTAACTTTTGATCTCAATAAAGTAGAACCAGTTGAAAAATAGATATGTAAATATCATATTTCATGTAATTTCCATGCTACACATCCACGACTGATCTGTGTCATTTGATTGTATTGATATGTGCGACCATTGATGGCTTTAGTTAGGCTAAAGGTAACATAAGTCACTTTGATCCTTTGTCAACATAGTCAATGGATGAGATTGTTCCAGAAACACCTTATTTATAAATAGCAAATCTTAGAGCTCATAAAGTTATATACATTTATAAGGTTATTACATATGCAGCCC
Source organism: Allium cepa (assembly GCA_030765085.1). Lineage (NCBI taxonomy): Eukaryota > Viridiplantae > Streptophyta > Magnoliopsida > Asparagales > Amaryllidaceae > Allium > Allium cepa. Next base: position 453,322,085 of record CM060931.1, read on the forward strand.
AGGGAGAGATTGTTGGAATATTTCAACATATGGGGGCGCACATGTAAAATAAAACGTGTTATGCTATTTTGATGTAAAGCTAGACTAAAGTGATCAAAGTTACGCTAAAGCGAAAAAGCTTAAGGATCTAATTATCGTGGGATTAATGTGTAGATACCGGAGCATTTTAATTTGTTGAAGGGTCAACTTAAAAAAATGCCAACATTTTAAATAAGGGGTTATGGTCCTCAAATTACACAAGCTCTAGCAACTCTCTAACCCTCTTTTGTGCAGAACTAATTTCAGGTCTAGGGTTTGTGTCAATTTGGAAGACCGAACCAAATCCTTCTTCTCTTTAATAATCAACTATGGATTCATGTATGCTTCCACAATTTTTTTACTCTAATCTGTTCTAAATCAAATCAATATGGATTATCTATTCAGATCTAGGGTTTCACGATTAATCAATCCTAAAGTATATTAAAATCATAATAGTTTAACATTTAATAATAAAATTATGTTGAATTGTTCTTTAGTAGGCAAAATTAATACCATGTGTTAAATTGAAATTATAAATATATATTGAGTATGCATATTAACAGGATAGGAAGCATTAATAAAAAAGATACAATGGAGATCGTGTTATAATTCAAATAGACCAATACAACATCATAACTACCAAAATATCATTTCATGTGAAAATTATTTCTCCATCTACCAAATGTACAAAGAATGGATTGTTATATATTGTTAAATCAGAGAATAAGTATTTTTAAAGTTGTTTTATTGTAAAATTGTTTAACCAAAAGAAGTAATAGGTTTAGTTCAGCACTTTTCCAGAAAAAATATAATAAATATAGCACGTTTGTAAATAATTTATCAACCAAATTTGGTAAATTGTTTAAAATAATAATGATTATAATAAAAATGAAATAAAGTCATCAATGCACAAAATGTAAAACATAATTTCCTTTGAAATGCTATGACTTTGCCATTATTAATTTTATAAGGTATATAAAGTTTATTATATTCTAATTTATTCCATGCATACTTCATGCTAATAAAGAAACTAGAAAACGAAAAAAAGACCGTAGCAAATTTAGAAACAAAGGAGAAACTAAAAACATTAAAAGAGAGATTTTTGATTTTTTGAGTAGGGAGAAAAATGTTTGATGATAAATGGTGGTCATTATAACATAGAAATCATGTGTGAAAATTGCATGAACATCCACAATGCTATTCTGTGTTGAACTTTTTAGTTTTTTACAGTGATGCTAAATAAGATCATCTTACCATCTCTCTTGAATTAGTTATGCACTTGAAATAAATTGAAATAAGTATGAAAGTTATGAGCATTTCGATTATCATTTCTTTATGTGTTCACATTCGAAGTTCATATCTACTTGTGAAATTAGTATCAATACAGAAAACAAACTTAATTGCAGCAGGGATTCACTACTAAGAGTATACAGAAATAAATGTACAACCAATCAAAGTCATCAATTATGGTCATACATTTTTCAAAAATATTTCTTGTTTAAAGAGAAAATTACCTGTCATTTATGTAATAAAAATAGCATGATTGTCAAATACGATTAGTAATTCCTACAAACAATAGTAGTGCATAATCTAAAGCCAACCTTTACATATATTGAAGCCTAGGCAACAAAATTATTACCAATTAGAAAAATTAAAAATGACTATTAACAAGATTTCTTGTCGACGCCCCAATGTAAGGTTAGAGGGGTGGATAACCCCTTCGAAGCCCCTTTCGAATCCATTGAAGTAACCTATGGTTGTAATCCAGTGGGAACAAAAGGTGTTAACTAAGTCGAAAGTATTTTATTCCTTTGAAAGGAACCCCTTCGAAAGGTTTAGATGTGAGCATTCCTTTGATGAAACTTCAGATAAGCAGTGCTAAAAATGCTAGCGATATAATCGACATCCAAAGGTGCATTGGATTGGAAGAGAATTAGAAGAAGTTCCCTTTCGAAGGACTTCGTAAGAGTTTGTATTTCCTGAATTGAGGTACAATGTTGCTATCTTGATTACCATCCTTTTCGAATGGACCCCTTCGAAGGTGTCGATACAGTTACTATGATGGTAATCTTCTTCGAAGGCCATGATATATTCGAAAGCATTCAAATGCCTTCCAAAGAAGTCCTCCCAATGGTTCTTATTCATTGGTTCCAAAGAGAACCTCTTTGAAGGTCCAGTACCTTTTGAAAGGATTCGAAACCCAATATACATAAATTTGAGAAAAGAGTGTATTCAATGTGCGATGGAACCTCATTTTGGATAAATGTTACAAGTCCAATGGACTCAATAGCGTTAAATTATCATCATCATTTTTCTTCAATGCTGTAAGGGCATTGAACCTAACAATAATATGCTTTCAAGTTGACATATCCAAATAGGTTCCATGGCCCAGCATATGCTAATAAAGGGTTAAGAAAATAAGTGCGTATCATGTGCAATTGACATTAGACAAGCTAATGGCCGAGATGATCATTCTCATGTTCGAAATCAATATCAAGCCCATGCATCCACTCTTTTTATGTCTCACAAAGGATTAAAAGTAATAGAATTTATCCCCAATTTGATTTAGGGTTACAAGAACTTGATTCGACGAAGAAATGTAAGAATCCAAAAATTGGTCCCGAACTTGGACCCTTAGGGTCGTATATAAAGATGTGGGTTGGACCCTTTCGCGTCCATCCCTTCAAAGCCGTCGAAAGGTTTTTTCACCGACCTTTTGCATCCATCCTTTCACCCTCGACTTTCTCTTTCATAGTTTCAAAGTTGTAGGTAGATATTCAGGTCTTCTAGCATGCTTAAATTATCCCTTTCCTCTCCATCGAAAGCATGCTATTGATAGATACTAATTTGATATTCATCAATACTGCTTTCAAATGCTTTTGAAACCTTTTGACATTGTCAAAAGGTGTGACTTTTTTGGTGGCAAATGAATCATGGTACTTCATTGTGCTATTTGAGTGTCAGCGAAAGCATTTCTGACCCCCTCATCTCCTTTGAAACCTAGAATCAAAGTTAAGGTGGGTAACTTGGATGTGTGCGGAAGGTTAGTTATGGTTTTCTTTCCCTCTAGCGGCAGAACCAATTGCTTCGAAAGGTTCAACCTATGCGAAAGGGATAGTGTTGGTGAAAGCCCTAGTTTTTATTTCCCGTGGAAGTGCACAATGCTAGCGACATCCATTTGATTCCCTCGAAAGCTATCTTTAATGTTTTCGAAACCCTCCTTTTTGAGTAATGATGGAACCCCCTTTTTAATACTTGAGAAACAACCATGAAGAACACTTTTCGAGGCCTTTGAATGCCTTCCCTTGATACTTTCGAAAGCTTTCTTTTTATGATTTTGGAAACCCTTTCTTTCATGCCTTTACTCTCGAGTGAGTTTTGTGGTTGACATTTCGCCCTCCCTTGTATGAAAAAAGCTCTTTTTCTAGAACGAAAATCCAAGAATTCCCTTTTGCATTGTTTCATCCTCAATAGTCTTCCTTATCAATCTTATTTTCAGTATAAAGTAGATAATACTTCTTATTGTTAATTTAAAATTGATATAAGAATATGTTTAGTAGTTTATCCATATTATTGAAGATAGTATTAGAATTCTTGATAATAGAATTCCAAAAATCTAAATCTAGTAATAAGGGAAATTAATAGATCCTCATCCGAAGATAATAAGTGTTGAGAAACCCACATACTTGTAATTCTTATCTGACAATAATAGAAGTTCCGAGGTCCAATTTTGGAAATGATGGGAGAAGACCAGAAAATCATCTTTGGTTATATTAGTAAAATATCATAAATATAATTATTAATAATAGAGGGCTAGAAATCCAAATCTGGAATTAATAATAGAAGTTTAGAAATCCTCTTCTAGAAATAGCTGATAGAAGGCCAAGTACAAATGTTAATATAATAATTTGGAAATTATCATCAAGAAATAAATCATAGAAGACCAAGAATCCTCATTTGGGGACAAATAATAGAAGTCTAACAACCCTTATCTGGAAATAATAGAAGACCTGAAACCTAGACTTAAGTATTGATAAGTGTAGTCCAAAAGTTAATAATAGAAGTCCCAAGGCCCTGATTCGAGTATTAACAAGAGGGACCTAGAAATTATCATCTGGAAGTTAGTAGAAGACCAAAGATCCATAATAACAGAGGACATGAAACCTAGATTCGGGCATTAATAAATAAAGTCTAGAAATTAGTAGCGGAAAACCTGAAACCTAGATTCATGTATTGGTAAACGAAGTCCAGACATCGTCTTCATAATAGAAGACCCGAAACCTAGATTTCGGGTATTGATAAGTGAATTTCAAAAGATCATCTTCTGGAAATTAGCAGAGGCCATAAATTCATATCCAATAATTAATTTAATTTGGGAATTATCGTCCGGAAATAAGATTAGAAGTCCATTCCTTGTAATAAGAAAGAAAGTTTAGAAATCATTATTTGAATAATAGAAGTCCAGAAATTCTCATCTGAGCCTTTTGTTCTGCACCACTCTTTGGGCTTTGATTGTTCGAATCTTTTGCTTTGTGTTACCTCTCCGGTTCCAAATACTTGATTCTTCCGATATGCACCATCCTTTAAGCTTTATATATTCTTAATGCTTTGTATGCCCTTCCTTGGGCTTGGACGTCTTAGTCTGATGTTGTCCGGTGCGCTTGGTTAGCTTATCCACAAGTAGGTCCTACGTACTTATCCTACCTCCCTCAAGGAGTGCTCCAGCCAGCCCTTATTGGCGGGACTGAAGGCTTATTCGGTGCCTTGATCAGACCATAGCATGGCGGAATTAAGGGCTTACTCCATCCTACCTCCAGAATGTGCTCCATCTAGGCCTTATAAGTGGGACAGAAGGTTGTTTGATGATTTGAACTGACCATAGTGTGGCACGTTCAAGGGATTATTCAGATCCCCTTCCAGGGGGTGCCTTGACCTGACCATGTATGCGCAATCAAGGGCTTGCAGATGCTTTAACGTGGCCATTTCTATCGCGGCTAAAGGCTTACTCTGACCTCCCTCCAAGAGGCGCTTTGGCCTGGCCATCTTGGCAAAGATAAGGCTTGTGACCATTTAAGGTAATTTCCTAGTTTAAGGAGAATCCTACTTCCGACCATGTAGATTTTCTTAGAAAAGAGGAGATTTTCCATCCAATGTTGGAAAATACAGTCGCAAAAATTCCGCATTCCATGTCCTAGGAACCATATTGTCATCTGGATGACATAATTTGTAAGCTCATGGAGGAATTACTTTGCATACAATTAGAGGACCCTCCTAGTTTGGTCTTAGCAGTTCGTCTGCAGGATTTCTAGTGTTTTCCATCACTCTTCGAAGCACTAAATCTCCTTCTTGGAATGATCTTGTCTTTACTTTTGAATTGTAGTATTTTGATATTCTTCTTTGATACTCGGCAGTTCGAATGACTGCTTCATTTCTTAGTTCATGTATGAAATCTAGTTACTCTTTCTTCATCTCTTGGTTTGGATCGAATGCGTATGCAATTTTTCGATAGGAAGTTATTTCAATTTCAAATGGTAACATTGCTTCACATCTGTATGTTAGGGGGTAAGGGGTATGACTTGTAGCAGTTTTGGTGGATGTACGATATGCTCGGAGTATAAGTGGTAATTCTTCCACCCAATTTCCTTTGGTCTGATTTAGTCGTTTTTTCAAGATGGTCTTAATAGTCTTGTTGGCTGCTTCGATGGCTCCATTAGCCGTTGGATATGCTACGGAAGAAAAACTTTTGATGATTCCATTCTTATGGAAAAATCGAGAAAATCCTTCACTTTCAAATTGTGTTCCATTGTCTGATATGATCTTGTAAGGCATCCTAAATCAAGTAATGATGTTTTTAATAAAAAATCTAAGTACTTTCGCAGAAGTGATTTTAGGAAGCGATTCTGCTTCTACCCATTTGGTAAAGTAATCATTGTCAACTACAACATACTTTGCCCCTCCTTTACAAACTGGCTATGGTCCAATCAAATCGATTCTCCATACATCAAAGGGCCATGGATTGGAGATCGGGTTTAATTGGCTTGGTGGTAAATGGGTAATCTTTGAGTATTTTTGATATCCTTTGCATTTGTTCACGTGCTCTATAACATGACTAGTCATTTGGGGCCAATATAAACCTTGTCTCATTATATTCTTAGCCAACTTTATCCCATTGGAATGGTCTCCACAAAACCCCGCATGCGCTTCTTTAAGTAATTTTAGCCCATCTTCAGAATTCACACGTCTTAAGTAAGGAAGAGCATATCCTTTCTTACAAAGAATTCCATCCATCATAGTGAAGGTCGAAGCTTGACATCTGATTTTCCTAGCTTTCGTTTTCTCCGGTGGTAATATTCTGTTCGTAAGATATTCTACAATAGGTGTCATCCAAGTGTTCTTGTAGCAGCTATCTGTTCTTGGATTAAGGGTCTCTTCATATGAAATCTCTTCATTAATTTCTCTTTCTTTTCTTTCTTATGTCATAGCTTGGGATCTAGTTAAAACCAATAGTTCTTTCCCTAGTTCGAGCATTTTCTCTTCAATACTGGGACTTGCTTGATACCCTACCGGTACAATACAGTTTTCTAGAGCTCCTCTTGAACTAGCCAATTTTGCTAATGAACTGATTGAAAATTGGGTAAGCATTTTTAGTACTTTCTTAACATATAAGGATAATCTAACATCTTTAGTCTGGTATATTTGCTTTATCTGATTTACCATTAGTTGAGAGTCGCTAAAGATTTGAACTTTTGGGATTTTGAGTTGTAATGCTAGAGTTTGTTCTGCCACCATCGATTCGTATTCATCTACGTTGTTTGTGGCAGGAAATCCTAGCTTCATTTCATAGTGTAGGCGGTGTCCATCTGGTGTGATTATAACATATCCTGCTCTAGCTCCCTGCTCATTTTGTGCTCCATTAGCAAATAGTTTCCATATGGGCTTTTGATTCTTTTCTTTCTCTGATTGCTCTTTAACAAAGCCTGTACATTCATTGATAAAATCCCTTAATGCTTGCCCTTTGATTGCTGCTCATGGCGAAAATTCTATGTCATTTTGGCTAAGTTTAATTCCCTATTTTACTAGCCTACCCGAAGTCTCAGGTTTACTGAAAACCTGCTTGAGTGGAAAGATACTCAATAATCGAACGAATGTGCTTGAAAGTATGCTTTGAATTTTCATGCTATAAATCTCAACAATAAGCCAACTTTTCTGACTAGGTATCGAACTTCAGCATCCTTTAATCGTCTTCTCACATAACAAATGAGAAGATGAGTTTTATTTTCTTCTCTAATCAGAACTGAACTAACCACATGTTCCGAGACTGCCATATATAAGTATAAGCTCTCTCTTCCAAATGATTTTTTAGTTCTTGGAAGGCTTTCTTACAGTCTTCTTCCCACTAAGTGTTCTTTCTTTTCTTGATTACATTGAAAAACATGATGCATTTATCAGTTTCCTTGGAAATAAATTTGGTTAAAGCTGAAATCCTACCATTCCAACTCATTATATCTTTGCTTGTTTTGGGTTAGGCCATGTTTTTGATAGCTTGGATCTGGTCATGACTGGCTTCAAACCTTTGTGCAGTAACAATGTAACCTAAGAACATTCCAGAGTGAACCTCGAAAGAACATTTGTGAGGATTTAGTTTCATCCAATACCTTCGTAATACTTCAAACATATCTTTAAGATCTTTAAAGTGATTCTCGGCTTCATAGGAATTTACTAGCATATCATCTACATAAACTTCCATATTTCGATCGATTTGTTCTTCAAATATTCTATTGACTAATCTTTGATAAGTGGCTCCTACATTCTTTAGCTTGAAAGGCATTGCTTTATAATAAAAATTTCTCAATCGGTAATGAAGCTTGTATGTTTCTCATCCGGCTTGAACATGGGTATTTGACTATATCCTAAATAAGCATCTACGAGAGATAATAGCTTGTGTTCGCTAGTCGCATCAACTAACTGGTCTATTTTGGATAGCGGATAGAGGTTTTTTAGGCATGCTTTGTTTAGATCAGTTTAATCGACACAGGTTCTCCACTTGCCATTTGACTTGTTTACCTATACAGGGTTTGCCATCCATTTTAGATAAAAAACTTCTCGAATGAATCCGTTTTCAAGTAGCTTTTTAACCTCTTCTTTCAAGGCATCAGATCAAATTTTGTCAAATTGCCTCTTGTTTTGCCCGATAGGAGTCACATTTGGGTTAATATTTAGTTCGTGGCACATAACTGATGGGTCAATCCCGATCATATTTGAATGGGTCCATGCAAATACGTCCTTGCTAGCTTTTCGGACTTGAATCAAGTTTTTTTCAAGTTGTTCTCTAACTTCTTTATCACTTTGACTATTTTGGTTGAATCAGTTAGATCTATACATACTTCTTCAAGATCCTCTGTAGGCTTTATCCTCTCTATTTCTCCTTGGTAATTCAATTCTTTGATGATTTCGCCTTCTTCCACAGAGTTAGTATCGATCCTCTTCCTCTTCCCTCCAAGTGAGATGTACCTTTTAAACATATGTTTATTCGTTTTATTAGTTCTTATTATTGCTTCGAACGTTGGATGTATAAATCCATCATCCAAAGGCCAAAAAGTAGAAAAATCATAGTAAGAAGAGTGCTCCCTTTTGTATTGATCGAGAGTTGCAAAATACATTTCGCGGAGCTAAATTGTTCTCCTCGATTAGTACCCCAACCCCTTTTAGTCAAGAATTTTACCATCAGGTATTTTGGTGAAACAAAAGCATCCACCTCATCAAGCATGGGACGACCAAAGAATGCATTGTAATATAAAGGCCGATCAATGATCATAAATAGAGTCTCAAAATTTTTGTAGCATGGTGGCAGGCCCATCTATATTAGTAGCTTTACTTGCCCTACTACTGTCGACCCCTTATTATTAAACCCAAATATAGGTTCAAGACTAGGCTCTAGTTTATCCTTAGGAATGCCCATCTGATCGTAAGCATACTTGAAGATGACGTTAACCACACTTTTGGTATCTACCAGAATCTTGGATACTATGGAAAATCTTATTTGAGATGTGATCATAAGGGGGCATTATAAGGATGATGGATTCCTCTCTTTAGCTCCTATAGAGTGATGACAAGGTTTGGCATTTGTATATTAAGTCGTAGATTTTTGAGCGGGGGCTCTTCCTGTACAGAGAACACTCTTCTCAAGCTTCTTTGGTATATTTGTTCCTAGCTCCCTTACTATTTCCCGCTGGATGCAGTCCCCCATGAATCACATCTATCATGTTCAAAGGTGCTCTTAAATTCAATGGATCTTCATCCTCTAAGACATTCACACCATTACTAGGGAATTTTTGGGGTTCATTGTCAGTTCGTGATGCTTTCTATTTATCTTAGACAAACTCTTTCAGATGTCCTTCATGGATCAGCTTTTGAATAACCCCAGCTAACACTCGGCACTCGTCCATCTTATGGACATTTTCCTTATGATAAGCACAATAATCACCCTTTTTCTACTTGGTGAAGTTCTTGGCCTTGAATGAATTTATGAAATTAACCTTTTTTTAGTTGTGGTGTAGATGTAAGACAAAGGTTTATTCAAAGCAACTGAATTGTTGTTGGACTCTTCCCACCTCGACCTTTTGTGTCCTCTATCGAATCCAAATCATCAAATTTCCTTCTTAGGGTTAGCTTTCCTTTTATCATAGTAGTTCATCCATTCGAATGAATTTACCAACTTAAAAGTGAAAGTCTTGTAAAATTTTACATCTATGGATGAAGAGCTCTTTCCAAAACGGCGTGTTTTCTATCAGTTTTGAATGCACTGCAATTAGCTCATCCCTATCGTTCATGTCTTTAGCCTTTAATGCCTCTATATTGAACCATTTGAGATACTCACCCAACGACTCTCCTTTCCTTTGCTTGATGTTTGCCAAAATGGTATAGTCAATTATTGGATCTTTGCATATGTAAAACTAAGCAGAAAATTCATAGAAGAATTGTTTCCATGAGTAGATAGTTTTCTCCCAGTATTGGTAGTACTATTTTGCTGTAGCCCCTTAAAGTGTTTCTAGTAATAATCAACATCGCACCGCCCCTGAGGCATTATAAAGGCCTATTTGGTTGTTAAAAGCCATTAGGTGGTCATCAGGATTATTAGTGCCATGCTATTTCATAGTTAGAACCTTAACATAAGATTCATCAATGAACATAGCCACTCGATCGTTATCATTCACTTTCTCATCTAAAGTTCTTTTCCCTTTAGCATTCAACATGTCTTTAATAGCTTTCTCTACCACATCTTTCAAATATGATTTGGTATCATGATAGCATTTTTTATTTGGGTTATATTCCGTTGAGATTGAGCTTTTAGATTGCTTCAAGGATTTGTCTTGCGTTCTACACTGGTGATCAACTTTATTTGCATAACGTTCCTCCTTCTTAGATGATGTTAAGTCAATCTTGCTCTTGCCCTCGAATGTGTAAGCCTTAAGATTCCTCCTTGGAGAGACCACTTTGTCCTCTGTTGTTGGCTTAGCGTTTTTAGATGATTTCTGAGTAAGGGCTGCTTCCATGAGTTCTTACATTTCCTGTAGTTGTTGCTCCAAATGTTTATCCTAGTTGCATTATCATCACGTTGCGCCGGAGTTGATGGCTATCCTGTCACGGTGCCCTCTAAGTCAAAGATTGGCGTAATATTTTCCTCCAAAACCGTTGTGTGCACTGCTTCTCCATCTAATTGGCTAACCCTTTTTGATTTCATTTTCCTAAACAAATCAAACTTTCCATGATTAGTCTATAAGGAAAGAATAAGGTTGGAGGTTTAAGCTCTCTTTCTAGCGCTAAAAATGTTAACAAGATTTCTTGTCAACACCATGAATTAAGGTTAAAGGAGTGAATAACCCTTTCAAAACCCCTTTCGAATTAGTTGAAGTAACCTAAGGTCATAACCCAATGGGAATAAAAGGTATGTACTGAGTTGAAAGGGTCTTATTTCTTTAAAAGGAACCCCTTCAAAAGGTTTAGATACGAGCGTTCCTTTGATGAAGCTTCATATAAGCAACACAAAAATGTTGGCGATATAATCGTCAACATCCAAAGGTGTATTGGATTGGAAGTGAATAAGAAGAAGATCCCTTTCAAAGGACTTCAAATGGGTTTGTATTTTCTGAATCGAGGTTCAATGTTGCTGTTCGAATTACTGTCCCTTTTGAGTGGACCACTTTGAAGGTGTCGATACAATTGCTATGATGGTGATCTTCGAAGGCCATGATATATTCAAAAGCGTTCAAATGCCTTTCGAAGAAGTCCTCCCAAGGTGCCTAATTCATTGGTTACAAAGAGAACCTCTTTGAAGGTCCAGTACCTCTTGTAAGGAATCGAAACCCAATATACATAAATTTGAGAAAAGAGTGTATTCAATGTGTGATGGAGCCTCATTTTGGATAAATGTTACAAATCTAGTGGACTCAATAACGTTAAATTATTATCATCATTTTTCTTTAATATTGTAAGGGCATTGAATGTAATGATAATATGCTTTCCAGTCGAGATATCCAAGTAGGTTCCATGGCCCAACATATGCTAATAAAGGGTTAAGAAGATAAGTGTGTATCATGTGCAATTGGTCATTAGATAAGCTAATGGCCGAGATGATCATTCTCATGTTCGAAATCAATATCAAGCCCATGCATCCACTCTTTATATTTCTCACAAAGGATTAAAAGTAATACACTTTATCCCCAATTTGATTTAGGGTTACAAGAACTTGATTTGACGAAGAAATGTAAGAATCCGAAAATTGGTCCCGAACTTGGACCCCTAAGGTCATATTTATAGATGTGGGTTGGACCCTTTTGCATCCATCCCTGCGAAACTGTCAAAAGTTCTCTTCGCTGACCTTTCGCATCCATCCTTCTACCTTTGATCTTCCGCTTTTATAGTTTCAAAGTTGTAGGTAAATATTTGGGTATTCTAGCATTTTTAAATTAGCCCTTTCGTCTCCATCGAAAGCATATTATTGATAAATGCTGATCTGATATTCATCAATACTGCTTTCAAATACTTCTGGAACCTTTCGACACCATCAAATGGTGCGCTTCTTTTGGTGGTGAACAAATCATGGTACTTCATTGTGTTGTTTGAGTATAAGCGAAAGCATTTCTGACCCCTTCATCACCTTTGAAACCTAGAACCAGAGTTAAGGTGGGTTACTTGTATATGTGCGGATGGGTAGTTATGGTTGACTTTCCTTCTAGTGGTAGAATCAATCGCTTCGAAAGGTTTAACCTATGCGAAAGGGATAGTGTTGGTGAAAGCCCTGATTTTCATTTCATGTGGAAGTGTGTAATGCTAGCGACACCCATCTAATTACCTCGAAAGCTATCTTTAATGCCTACGAATCCCTCCTTTTTGAGTCGTGATGGAACTCCCATTTTTAACACTTGCAAAACCCCCTATGAAGAACACTTTATGAGGCTACTGAATGCCTCCTTTGATACCTTTGGTAGTTTTCTTTTTACAATTCTGGAAGCCCTTTCTTTTGTGCCTTTACTCTCAAGTGTTTTCTGTGGTTAACAATGGTAATTTTCAAAAAAACTAATAAAACAAAGAGTAAATCATGAAAACAAGAATATGAAATCTCATGATACTTGAAATGGTACCAATTTAAATTATTTTCTGAATTAAAGCAGGTGAAAGCTCAAATTTTCGTCCGACCTTCTCATCCTCCATGTCTTCTTCGCTAAAGACTTAGAAGATAGTGATTAGAATATGAAATATTGATGTGACTAAACCAAATTAAGAAGTTTTAATAGTTTTTTTGTGCAATGGAAAATGATAAATAACTCCTACTAAAAGAAATATGGGCTATGGGTGGAAAATATGGATAATACAATAATAACATTTCTCTATTTACTATGTTAATAATCATACAGATATTTAAAGAATACCCAATACTTTTGCTAACTAAGTTTATCTTTATAATAAAGTACATGTAAATTATGAGGAGTTATGTGATTTTTTCTCTAAATGAAGAAGAGAAGAGGATTATGAATGATAGTGAATGTGAGACAAGAATATAAATAGTTAATTATTATTGTTGTTGTTATCATCATATACATATATGAGTGCGCACTTGCGTGTGTATGTTCATATAATGTGTGCATGCATATATACATAAATATAAAAAACATTTATCCTAAAATTTATATAATTTTTTTAATTTACAAATTACTCATGATGCCTATTTCCATAATAGGACCAATAAAAAAAGAGATCAAAGTTTAAGAAAGTATAGCAAAACAATACCACATAGTCAGAGACAAAGTTTGAAGGCAATGCATCTACAGTGGTGAACATTAATCCACATGAAATGAAAAAAGATAGAGACAATGACTATCAGCAATAGGTAATGATAAAATGATGTCATGATATGCTTCGCCTTTATAACAAGTGGATGAGGAATGAACACTTTTCCATGAGTATCTACCACGAAGGAGTAGCGGATAAGTCTTACTAATGGTTTAAGAAAAATGATAGAAACATATACCTTAACATATTTTTCGTTTGAGTAAGATTAGTCTCATTACTTGAATGTTCTAGTGTAATAGATCACTTCCAATGGCATAATGTATTTTTCCTCTTAATTTAAAATATGACTAAAATATCATCTTAATAAGAACATCCATAAACATTCATATGTTATTTTATCATAAGGGGACTTAAATGAAATCGAACATGAAATAGATAATACGTTCTAGTATAAATTCATTTATTCCCAAATAAGCTTACGCATGTCCCTAAAGTAAAATAAAATCAACTAAAAAAGTATAGAATTTTTTGACCAAAAACTCAAACAATGTATATCATCATTTCTTCTCCCTGCTTTGTTTTGACTTGTTCTACGCCTTGTACTAGAAATTTCCTCATCAAATCCAGCCAGTGAATTCCTTCTTCCTTCATTATCTCTTGTGTGAGATTCTGACCATTGAGTGGTTTATCTCATCAAAATGAATTATCTCATCATCTCTTCTATCAATGCTCGTTGCATTATTTCCACCAATTGGTTGAATCTTGCTATAGTTCCATCAAACTCTTCTCGAATGACAATATTTGATAGTGGCTGTGTAGATCCATCATTTGAACTATGAGTTCTAACACTTCTTCCTCATGTCTCACCAGATTTCTTTCCTGAATTCTTATTAGAACCCATTGGATCTAATCACAAAGTAGACATAACTTTTATCCTAGCAACTTTAGAGATCTATCTTGATTTTTATGCTCACAATGAAAATGCCAGATATGGTAAACCTATGTATTATGCATTCATAATAGCATGTATCATATTTAATCTACATACTATTCATTCTCTTCGTCATGCGTCTATGTTCTCGCTTTGTAGGAGGCTAGAGAACAAACATGTATATTCATGTTAATGTCTACGTAACCGATCATTTACTAATAAATAATATTTTTTGACCCAATGTTTTACATATGGATTGCATTGGAAAATAAATAAGTAACCTTAGGATTATTGTTATATATATATACATATATATACATATACATATACATACATATATATATATATATATTTAAAAAAGGATATTTAGTTAGACATACACAAAGTACAATACTAATTGTCGACTACAGATTTAGCCAACTTTAGAATCAGCCCGGTTATGTTGTGACACCAGGCTCAAAAATGAAAAATGAGGATGAATGCAAGAAAAACAAAGTAAAGTGACACCAAATATAGGTGTTTTTGCAAGCTTTCCTTCATCCACTTTGAAGTTCTCTTATTATATTTTTCTCTTATAATTACAAGAGAATAATGTAGCACATAAGATCGAAAATTTTAACAGATCTCAAGTACTTAGGGATTTGATTTGCTATAGGAGAGCTTTGAGAATGACAATGACCAAAATTCTAATTGTTTCCAACCCCTTTGAAGTAGCAATGCATTGGATATTTACAGTGGTTGAAATAGATATGGATGGTTGAGATGTTGTAGTAGAAGTAGCTAGAAAAATGCCAAGCCATTGATCTAGTCGCATGTGATGATGAGAGATAGTTATAAAGGTAGAATGGAATATGTGGCTGAGAAGTAACCTAATTGTCCTTTGGTGATAGACATGAACTTCGCATTTGACGTGCATCGAATAAAGACGACTCGCTATAGGAGTAGACATGCTTTCTACCTCTTTGTTATAGTACTTTGTATAGCTGGTTGTATGGCTTGTTATTTACTTTTACATGCCTATATGGCAACGCGATCCGAGCTGGTTGGTTGATTACCAAAGATATGAAGGAAGCTAAGATAATGAGAAGATGTTTGTTATCCGGGTTTTTAATCCAGCCAGCTCCAAGAGAAGTCGAAACAACTTGGTCAAGTCCGAATAGCTCAGAAGTCAACCAAAAGAACTAGAGTAACAAGCCAAAGGAAGCCAGGAAAAAAGAACGAGAAAATCTACTATGGACATGGATCGCTAGCGATCCATGGGTTATCCCAGGGTTCAACCGATTCTCTTACATCATGATCCAAAAACATATTCTAGAAGCAATAACAGAGTTTGACGGGATTCTAAGTTAGTTAAATCAAGAGACAAGCATCTGTTCGGTCCAATTAGCGGCTAAATATAACTAACAAATAAACCATCATCAAAGCAAGGCGACGAGTAGCAAGACTATGTGAACAGCATCAACATAAGACGACGAAGGCACTTTATTCACCAAGGCCCAAAAACAGATTAAGTGTATGGGTCACCAGCGATCCATACATCATCACAGGATTGTTGTGCTTCATAGGAAATAAAGTAGAGGGAGAAGCTAAGCAATCAGCTCGCATTCGAGCATAAACTATTGATTGTTGGCGATCCATGGTTTCGGCTTAGGCCGTGAGGCAAGTTTCAATAGCTCCTTCCTGTAATCATTTGCAAGTAGTTAGCAAACAGGCTTGGGCTGAGAACTCTCTAATCTCAATAAATACTCTCCTATCTCCAACATAAACAAGATCCTCTGGACTGGTTGTTGAAACTCTGCTGGATGCTTTCTTCACTCTTCACCTCCCTCACAACAGTCTTCAAAGGAGTTCATTATAATTCTTCAGTGGATTCCGACCTTGGATATTCAATCTAGCTACGGATATTTAAGAGCTTTTTAATCAAATACAACTTGTAACAACAATCAATCAATATAAAAACTATAAAGTGAACATAGGCTTCGTTAACAGCCGAACCACTATAAAGATTCTCTTGTCTTCTTTCTATTTCTGCTTTTTTCTGTATCTGTTATCTATATTATTGCTCTGTGAAAACCAGGCTGGTGCTTTTACACTTAAACCACGGTGTTGATCCATTTTTTGGGTTAATATTTTGGTGTTTTCATTAAGAACCCAACTCAGGGTTCAGATCTAGCTCTCTACTTTGGATCAGATAGGTCCCGAAGTTAGATCCTCAATCTTTGCTTGAAAAACTGTTGCTCGAGTCAATGACTCCGGGAAGAAAGAGAACTGCTTCTAGAAGGTGCACAGGGGCAGTAATAACTGGACAAGATATGAATCCTCAATAAACTAAAGTAAATGGCACTAACTTATGAGATCAGGCGCCAACATCCTCCAGTCAGTGCGAAGTTGTTACAAGGGATAAGTTGAATAAAATGGTTGGCGAGATCAATCAAAAAATGGAAAGCAATCAGAAGGCTCTGATGGATAAACTTAATGCTCTCTAAACCTTACAATTAAACCCTGCTCCAAGAACTATAGCTAAACTCATGACTGTTATTAAATAAGAAAAATCTTCTTTTTTGGTCTAAATAGAAGAAACGAAAAACAACCACAAAGAAGCGTAACTGCAGAAACCATGGGACTCAACGCAGAAGGAAATACAAGTACTCCGCTTGCCTAAAGGCAACTAACTCTGAACTTGAATCAAGGGGCGAAGACCCTACAAGAAGATGTAGCTATGGACCTCTCCAGCTCAAAAGATGAAAAGCAAATTAATGATGAAAAGTTAGAGGAGAATATCAATGCATTTGAAAATTCTAGGAATGTTCAAAATGCCCCAGTTAGGCCAACCACAATCCAATGGGACCCTGCAGGAGTGGCTCTCCCATAGATATGAGCCTAGGCATCAGCCCACTCACCAAGACCATTTGCAAAGCCAAATACTTGGTGTAGTGACTGACTACCGCCCCAGGACTACCAAACATCACTGGTATTCATCGTAGATGTGGTCAAGTGGTTGATGGACGAGAATAAAATGAGGAGAGACGATGAATGGGGATCTGAACCAAGTCGGACTCCCTTTACTGATGAAATCTTGAATGACCGATATCCTGAGAAGTTCACAATGCCTACTGTTCCATTCTATGATGGGACAAAGGACCCAAAACCCCATTTGTACAAGTATAGTTGGTACATGGAATGGATAAACACTTCGAAAGCTGTTCGATGTATATGTTTTCCCATCTTTCTAGAAGGAATTGCTTCCATGTGGTTCACTAGGCTTTCGCCGTGATCTATCTCTATTTTTGGCCAACTAGTAACAAAATTTCTCGATCAGTTCAGGCTCCATACCACGCAACCAAAAGATGTCATGTCCCTGCCTGGACAGTTCAAGGGACGAATCGAGTTATTGAAATCTTTTATGAACCGGTTCAATTTCGCAGTGATGGAAGTAAGCAATCCCAACGAGGACTGGTTTTTATGGCATTGTTCCATGCCATTCATCCCGAAACTAAATTCGAAAAGTGGATTAAAATGAAGCAACGTACTACAAGGAAAGACCTCAATCATAAAGAAAGTCAATACTTAAGGTTGGAGGACGCACAAGAGCTAGAAAGGAAGTCTACTAATGTGCAACCGATGAATGTCGAGCAGAGTGATGTGGCAGTGAATCAAAACACACAAGCTTCTGGAACTGCTTAAGGAATCACAACAAAGGATGGAAATCAAAAAAGGAAAAATCAAAATTCCTATAAAAGAAATGCAATGGTAACAATAATCGACTTAAAGGATTTAGGCCAGAAGATTACACCCTTCTCAACAACACTTTAGAAAATATCTATCTCGCAACTTAAGGGATTGAGGAATATAAAAAATCCCCTAAGAAGGAAGCAACTGAACAAAAAAATGTTCAAGATAGTTCTGCTCCTTCCATGGGACACACGGTCACAATACAAATGAATGCCACTATTTAAGAATGTCATCGAAGAATTGATTCGGGAAAACAAACTTCACCGTACATGAAAAAGTCGCAAAATCCTAATCAACCCGTGGCTTCTCAGGCCCCCAAAGATTGAAGAAACCAAGCCAGAACCAGTGAGGAGGGATCAAAACGAACTGACAAGACTTGTTATAGGAATGATATCTAAGGAAACACGCCCTATGCAAAGAATTTGGGGAGAGGTGGAGCGGTATGCAAATTCACTGAAGCATGCCCCAAAGGAATCATGTCTCGCAATAGAAGATGAAAATCTAGCCAAGCTATAGAAATTTTTATGTGACGATGTAGTGTTCTAGAATCGAGATACCAAAGGGATCGAACCTCCAACTCCAGATCCAATGGTCATGGAGGTGGGAATCGATCCCGCTGTGGTCCGATGAGTGTTGGTCGATATTGTCAGTTCTGTTAATATACTTTTCAAGCGTACCTTTGATCAAATGAAGATTGACATAAAAAGCATGTCCGCATGCCAAACAAAGATCCAAGGGTTTACTGGTGAACCCAGACAACCTGTGGGGATGATTGACTTGCTAGTGGAACTTGGAGAGCGTGATCGAAGAGTCACCCTCATTTAGACTTTCATAATTGTGGACGAAATCTCCGCATATAACGCCCTCTTGGGACGGCCCACGTTAGCCGATTTCAAAATCACTCTGGCCTAATGGTGCCCTACTATGAAGTTCCCAATGGCAAATGGAATCGTGGTGGTGAATGTAGATTGGTGCGCCGCCAGGGAATGCTACATTGTAGAATTGTATGAATCGAAAAGAAGGGAAAAGGGAAGGATGTGTGGAGAACTCTCCACATTTGCGAACCTACTGAATAGAAACTACAGAGCCACCCTTGGCTCGAGGACCATAGCCGATTCGACAAGGCTTTGGACCCTAGAAAGAAGAGTTCGGGGGAGGATTAGGCAGCGCCGATAGAATTGATGGTCTCTGTCCCAGTCGACATGGATGACCCAACGAGGGTCTTGAAAATTGGATCGCACCTTGGAAACAAGATGTGATTGGATCTTACTGAATTTCTTCGTGCCAACTTGGATATGTTCGCTTGGACGCATTATGAATGTGTGGGGTATCACTAGAAATCGCATGCCACACGCTCAATATTGACCCCAAGTTTACACCATTAAAGCAAAAGAGATGCAGCCTAGGCCCTGAACGGTTCAAAGCATTAAGAGAAGAGGTAGCTAAGCTAATAGCCAACGAATTTATCCATGACGCAACTTACCCTGAATGGGTATCTAACCCGGTCTTAGTCAAATGTCCAATGGGAAATGGCGGACCTGTATCGACTATTCAGACTTAACAAAGCTTGCTCGAAAGATAGCCTCCCTCTACCCAGAATCGATCAGCTTATGGATGGGATGGTGGCGCACAAACTGCTATCACTCATGGACGCACACTCGAGCTACAATCAGATCTTGATGCACGAACTTGATCAAGAGAACACTAGCTTCATCATCGTTCTAGGACTATACTACTACAGGGTAATGCAATTCGCTTTAAAGAATGCCGGGGCAACATACCGAAGATTGGTGAATACCATGTTCAAGCGCCAGATCGGGAAAACTATGGAGGTTTATGTATATGACATGTTGGTCAAATCGCGAGTGGCTGCCAATCATCTGGACAATCTTGTTGAAATGTTCGAAATACTCTGAAAGTATGGAATGAAACTCAACCACTCAAATGTCACTTTGGAGTAGCCTTCGGAAAATTCTTATGATTCATAGCGAGTGCAAGGGGCAATGAAGAAATCCAGAACAAATAACGGCACTGTGAGAAGTCCAAGCCCTAAAGAATAAGAAGGAATTGTAAAGCTCGAATAGGAAGGTTGTAGCATTGTGCCGATTTATCTCAAAAGCCACAAAAATGTAATATCCCGGAATTTTTAACAATATCAATTTAATAATCTGCATTAAAATTAAATTGATATTGATATTTTTGTTAATAATAATTCAAATTGATTTAATAATCTTCTTCAATAATTATTTAATTGGTTATTTTATCTTTTAAAAATAATAAATTGATTTCTATTTATAATATAAATATATCGTTTATATTTTAAATAGATTAGCATTGTTTTAATTTTATAAATAAAACATATTTTTCTATTCTAATATTTGTAGTAATTTGAAAATTTGTTTTTATTTAATATTTAAGCTTTTCAAAGTTAAATGAATAAATCTTGGTTTAAACTTAATAAGTGAATCATGTTTTAAAAATTCTAATATATACATTTTAATTTGGAAATTTTGATTTAAATTAGTATTGAGTTTCTAAAACTATTTAATAAATAAATATATGATTTTAAAATTGATAAGAAAAATATTAAATGTTTAAAATAAATTGTCTTGAGTTTTAAATTTAGAATGAATTAACAAAAAGTTTTATGGCTTAATAAAATAGATATTTATTAATAAAAATATAATTTCTTTTAAAATAATTCTAATTTAATAATAAGATATTTATAAAAACAATATTAATAGTGTATTATCTTTATAAATAGATTTTGAACAAAATTTGCAACTGTTATTTCAAATTAAATTTATATACATAACTTGATTTGAAAATAATTGATTTTGAATTTAATTTGAATTTAAAATTCCAAAGTATAAATCTTAATTGTTTTAATTTTATATGTATAAGCTTTATTTATAAGTATAGTTTGTTTATATTTCTTGTAAAAATTTATATTCATATTTAATATTAACTAACAAATTAAAATTAGGCTTAATACACACATTAATTTGTAAATTAAGTACTAATTATTTTAAAGGGACAAGTGTAGTATTCTTAAGGTCTCATTATACAAATGTTCAAAAATTAACATAACAATGTGACAAATGTTAGGATTATGTACAAGTGTAAATTTTGTTTTAAAATTTTCTTTTATTTAATCAAATCTGAAAATTCATCTATATAACTTGCATCTTCATTCATACTTGTTTTCTCATTTCCTAAAATCAAAAGAAAACTTCAAAACTCTACAAATTCAAAAACAATAACTCCTCTTCAAAAAAATTCTGCAATTCTAATACCTGTACAAACCCAAATCAGTTTACAAATACAACATGCAAACCTGTT
Organism: Allium cepa; assembly: GCA_030765085.1. Taxonomy (NCBI): domain Eukaryota; kingdom Viridiplantae; phylum Streptophyta; class Magnoliopsida; order Asparagales; family Amaryllidaceae; genus Allium; species Allium cepa. The sequence goes on from CM060931.1 coordinate 453,343,398, forward strand.
CTCATGAAATTCAACATCCTCAAAATCAAATAGGCCTACATTTTTTTTATATAAACCTGGAAAGGATGGATCTGCTTACAATCCAGAAATTAGCAACTGCAGTTTTAAGGGTTTCAAAAAGCATTTTCACATCTTCAAACCAAAGAATGATTTCTGCACAACTTCAAATTTGAAGCTTATTCAAAAGCAACATAATGCAAACAATTTTTAAAAGTAATAGGGGAAGATAATTTGTCTGCTCAAAGGGCGAACAGAGGCTTTGCTTCTTTTAAATAAAAGGTGAGTAACTTTTTAAATTTAAAAATTTTAAAAATAGGTTGCATGATTCTACTGAAATGGCGAAGTATTGTTTTAGTATTGTTGAAGACCTGATGTGAAGATGATATGTGTGAATGTATTACGTAATTGCCTGTTCTATTTTTTTGATTTTCCTGACACAAAAATCTATTTAAAACACTTATCTTTTAATTTAATTTCTGATATGATTAAATTTATAAAGTAAGGTTGTTGATTATCTTAAGTTAACTTTTAAAAAAAATTTAAGTAAGTTAAAAAAAAAAGTTATTGTCTCTGGAATTACAGAGAACATCAGTACATGATAATTTTTAACCAAAATAAAAATATATTAATCTTGTAATTCAGTTTCATAAATCGAAAACATTAACTATAACTTGATTCTTAGATCAAGAATTAGGATTTTAAGGTTTTAGATGAAGTTGCAGTTGGGTTTTTAACTGACATTGAATTTTTAGCAAATTTTGTTGATTCATGAATTGAGAAGTCTTGGGTTTCTTCTGAGTGATGGAGAAGGTATAGGTGATGCTCAGAAAAACCATGGATGGGGTTAAAACTTATCAAAGAGGATGCAGTTTTGAATTTTATTGTTAAACCCTAATTTTGATGGGTTTTAAGAACTGAGTCATTTCGATCTGAATAAATGACCGAGGGCTATGATGTTTTGGGATTTGGTAGATGGTGTGTGGTTGAGGTTGAGGCCGCAGGGGTTGAACATCTGGTGGTCGGAGCGGCGAAGACTCGCCGTTGACAGATTTTGGCAGAAACATGATTTGTGTTTCCAGGTTTGGGAATGTGGAGTTCGAATTTGATTTCTTGATTGATGGTTCAATCTGATGATTTCGTTTGGGCATTGGTGTGTTTCTGGTTGAAGTACGATCATCTCTGATGATCAGAGAAGGCGGCGGTCGCCGTGCATATGCATGGTGATGTAGTTTCTGATAGTGTTTGGGTTTAGTTTTGGTTGCAGGGGAAGTTTTTGGTTTTGCTCGAAGTAGATGGGTTGTTGACTCGGAGAAATCAGGTTAACTCGAAGTTATTTATGTAAGCCTCGGGTTTGCTCTGTTTTTTTCCAGGTATACAGAAACCTGTTAAATCTGGGTTTGAAACTTTTAGAAATCTGAAGTTTTATTGATAGGGAAAGTTTAAATCAAATTTAAATCAAGTTTGAATTTTAGAAATTCAAGTTTAATTCAAAATCTCAGTTTTAAATAAATAAATAAAAATAAAGGAAATAAGGTTTTAAACTTAAACTTGTTTAACTACATTATTTTGGAAAGTAATTTAAACCTTTTAAATTGAAGTTTGTAAAATGTGAGCAAGATTTAAAATAAAATTTAAATCTGGAAATCTTAAATTTAAAAATGAATTTCAGTTTTTGAAATTAAAGAAGGTTTAAAATTGAAGGATTTAAACTAAATTTAAATTGAAGTTATTGTAATTTTGAAATGAATTTAACTTCAAAATTTTTATGAATTTCATTTTAAGACAAACACTTGTTTGTCTTGAAATTTTTAAAAGCTTTTAAATTGTTTAAACTTTGATAAGTTTAAATTATTTTCATTTTAAAATTTGTATTTAAAATGAAATTTGAAAGAAAGTTCAAAAGTACTTTGTTTTAAATAAAATTTGTTTTTAAACATAATTTAGAAATATTTTATCTTAAATTAATTAAGATTAATGTTTTGAAATTAATTTAATTAATGGAGAAATTAAGGAATGGTTAACTAATTTAATTAATTAATGATTTGAAATTATTGAATATTGATTAATGATTAATCAATTTATAATTAAGATCATTAATTAGATTATTTAATTAATGATTAAAGAATTATTAATTTAGTAATTAAGCTTTAATCAAGGTTAATTTATTAAATAATTAGACTTTAATTAATGGATAATTAAAGATAATTTAATTTATAATTATCTAGGTTAATTACATAATGGAGATAATTAGAGAATGGTTAATGAAGGTCATTAACCAGGATTATTTAACAATTAATTAATGTGGTTAATTTTTATAATTAATTAAATTAATTAATTTAATAATAATCATTTGTAAATGGTTTAAGTATAATTACTTAATGAAGTAATTAAGAAATTAATTACTTAAGGTAATTAATTGTGTAAAATAGGATTGTTTAATTTAATTAATTAAGTTTAATTAATTTTAAACATTCGAGGTTTTAAAGATAATTAATTTATGTAATTAATGATTTGAAAATTACTTGGTGAAGTAATTAATTGATAAACATGTTGTAATTAATTGAAGATATTTAAGAATGAAGTAATTTGGAATGTAATTACTTAGTAATTAATCAAGGGATTAATTAAGGAATTAATTAATGGATAATAAATTTGGTTTAAATGAAGTAATTAAGTTAGTTAATTATTGAATGTAATTAATCTGGGATATTAATAATAATGAGTTAATTACTTGAGGTAATTAATTTAGGAAGATAATTTATTCAAATATAATTAAGGATCGTTAATTATTATAATTAATGATGTAACTAAAGATGATTAATTATGATTAATTAATCGATGATAGGTAATTAAAGGTAATTAATTAATGAAATTAATTATAATTAATTAATTGAAGTAATTAAATGTAAATTACTGTTTTTGTTTAAGAATAATTAATTTGTGAAATTTATTAAGGATAATTACATGAATGTAATTAAGGGAAATTAATCAAGGGTGATTAATTTAGGTGATTAATAAAGAATGATTAATTAATTGATTTTAATCAATTAAATGATTAAGTAAGCAAGATTTATATTGATGAAGTAATTAATTTAATTTATTTTAAATTAATTAAAGATGAAGTAATTAATTAAATTCATTTTAAATTAATTAAAGATGGAGATAGTTAATTTAATTCATTTTAAATTAATTATAGATGTGGTTTGAGTAAATCTTTGCTTATGTATGAATGGATGACATTGATTGTCTTGGATGCTTTGTGATCTCAGAAATGAGACAGGTTGTGTGGTATGAATGCTTAGTTGCATTGTGATGATAATATAGATTATCTATTGTGATGGTGATATGGATTACCTATTGAAATGAATTATGAATTACCTGTTTATTTGATAATGTTGATTATCAATTGTGATTTGTGAGTTATCTATCTGTGTATATAGATAATTGAATTATTTTAAACTTTAAAACAACTTGGACCTAAAAGACACGCTTTGGATTTCGATGAGACCGGGATCGGGTTTCCATATTTGGATATCCGAAAACCACATCGATCCAAATTAACGTTAGGTCGTGAATCAAGGTAGAGCTTTGTGAAGACTCGAGGTGTAAGAACTATTCGTCAGTATAACTCTGGGGGTGATTCCGTGATGAGTTTGACGGAATAGTACTTATAGATTCGAGATGGTGGTTTAGAGTGCAAGGGTTATCGTCGTTAACTTTGAGGATGATTCCAAAACGAGTGTGATGAGATAATGCCTTCGGTTTCGTTCGAACCCGGAACGAAATTGTATGGATTGAATGCTTTCAGAACTTCGTCAGGTGGACGATGAGCATTATAAGTGATGTGTTCACTAAAGGTAATCGTAGCCTCAAGCCTCATCAACTGGGAATGGCTAAAACAGGGGAGGTGCAGCAAGGCTTCGTGGGTAGCCCCCACTTGAGAGTAAGATTTACTCCTGTCTAGAGGTTCCTTTATATTCGGCTGTGTGGGCGGTTGCTAGCTACAACCGTGGAGTTGTCTTGTTCGGAACTGTTCAGTAAGGAATGGTTCCGGCCTTGTGTTGTAGGGGAGCGGGCGTACTCCTCGGTACGTTTATCTAGGCCACGTACTGTGACGGGTGGTACCCTAGTAGCCCTGCCATTGTATGGAATCCAAAATCCAATAAGCGCCAACGGTTTTGATTGTATTATCCACTTTTGTGGATAGTAGCTGGAATTTAATAATGTAAAAATTTCGGTTGTTTCTTATTTATTTGAAAACCCTAGACCCTATTATAATATCATCGGATTTCCTATAAAATGTTTTGGTTAGCGTAAGGTAAAAACTTTTCCATGTTTATGTGTGGGAAGTCTTACGTGATACCTTTCTTTTCAAAAGGTTTTTGAAAGTTAAGCAACCTTAACCTATTACTCACACCAGACCCATGTATGACCCGGAGTTTATTCTGTTTTTCTTAAACTCTTGGGTACTCAAATTTTTACGAGTAGCCAAGGGATTCAGGTTAGCTTTGACGAATTGTGGAGGAGAAAATAGAGTAGGAGGCTTCTGTGTGTAGATATGTAGTATTCCGCTGTGTAGATTTCTCTGAGCTGTTCTTGTGTGTTGTATTGAGTTGTATAACTAGACAGGTGGTTATAATTGTCTAGTATGTGATGTATATCTGTGTAACTCTGATAGTGGTTGTAAACTATGTAATGTTTATGTTATAATTATAATTTATTCGTTCCGCTGTTTAGATTCAGATGTTGTTTTCTTCTTTCTTTTCTTTCTTTTCTCTTTCTATCCCTTTCTTTCTTAAAAAATGATGCGATTTTCTGTGGTAAGAAAGTTGGGTTGTTTCAGTTGGTATCAGAGCATTAGGTTGAGTGAATACCTAGGCTTTGTAGTGGTGTCTTTCTTGAGAAAGCGTATTTGTAATTTTTAATATAAATATAAATACATTTATTTCTACTTATCTGTTGGGTTACCTGTTCAGGTTTTCCAATATAAGTTATAAAGGTAGATGGGGTAGTGGTGTGTGTAACACGACTACCATTGGTTGGAGTTTGAATGTTTGAGGTTGGAAGTGTATCTGTCGAGACTGTAGACCTAATACCGTCTCGAGTGAGTTCTGTAGTGATGAAGGATTTCATTAATCTCTGAAGGAAACCTATTAAGGTTCGGAGTCTATTTCCGAAGTTGGATGAGTAGAGTTTGGATCTGTCGGTTGGACAGAAGCAAGTAATGGTATTTTGATACCTCAGGAAGCAGTAGCTGCGTGATGAGATGCAGTGACTATGGATGTTCCCGAAGATGTTTTCTTTGGAACAAGTTTAAGGAAGTGAGTCTGCTTCGATGTTGTGGATGTGTTCAGCTGGTGTTTCTGTTTGATTTGAAGTCCGAGTTTCTCGAAGAGCTTTGATTTGGAATTCTTTGGCAGTTGTGCAGCTTGGAGTGTTCTCGGTGTTGACAAGAGAGCTTCTGGCTTTGCAGTTTTTCTCTAATGGAGTTCAGAGGCAGCAGTATGGACCTATTTTTGGGTGGATTGGATAGTTTAGAGTAAGCTGTTCTATTTGGTTAAGGGAGATCAGTTTCCTTGGATTTGGTTTGGTAAAGCAAAAGTGACTTGCGATTGTTTGAGTGTTCTCTTGGGTTATTTGAGTTTTGCTGGATGCCTTTAGAGAAGTCAAAATTTGTTCACATCTGGAGATTGAGTTTTCTTATCGTCTAGGATTCCAGGAGTGCTATCGGTGGTTCAGCTTTATAGAAGAATGGATTCAAGAGATAGTGTTTAATGTAGCAGCTCAGAGTTTTGGGGAAATTTTTGAGTTTCTTATGGATCCGTTGAACCATATCTCTGGGGTGTGTTGTTGAGTTGTGCTCGTGTTCTTCTTCAGCATTCTCTTCTACTTCGGATCAGAGTTGTGCAACGGAAACATTTTGGAAGTGCATCTGCTTTTCTTTTTCCCGGACAGGAGAAGTGAGTTGTTGTCTTCTGATGTTTGAGGAGTAGAGTTTGAGATCTTGATCTTGGTTGATCTTGAGGAGATCATTTTGTTGAGTTGATTGGTTTTGTTTGCTTCTAGAGGCATCAGCAAAGGTTAAGCAGGTCAGTAAGGTTGTAGACAGCTCAGGATCGTCTGGACAGTTTTGTGGATTTGGGACGGAGGAATTTGGATTCCGGAGTCGGAGATTTAATTTTGGATAAGTTTCCTCCGATCAAAAGTGAGCTATAAGATTGGGTAAGGCTGGGAAGCTAGCTCTGAAGTGTTTTGGATCTTTTCTGTGATCTTGTGAGAATAAGTAATTGATCTATAGGATTGGATTGCCAGTTTGGATAACTGGGATTCGATGAGTTTCACGTATCTCTAAGGGAATACGTGTATGATCTATCTCTGGTTTTGGAAACAGCAGTTCTGGGGTTTTGGTTGTTGAGTCAGACTCGTCTGCAGTCTGATATCTTGTCTAGTGTTGTAGATATAGATGAAAAGAAGCTTTGTAGCTTCATAGTATTGATTGTTTGATTTCTATAGAGCGAGTATCCCGGTATATATATACACACCTGGGGAAAACTCAAGTAAATTTTATCTAGAATTTTTTTCTTGATGATTAGATTTGTTTGATTGGATGAATTGGTTATTTTGGTTGCTAGCATATGTTTGATATATGCTTGTATTTTAAAATTAAATATTTAATGAGATTATTAAATTACCTTTGTTTTAAATTTCGAGGAAGAAATTCTTTTGAGGAGGGAGGATTGTAATATCCTGGAATTTTTTACAATATCAATTTAATAATCTGTATTAAAATTAAATTGATACTGATATTTTTGTTAATAATAATTCAAATTGATTTAATAATCTTCTTCAATAATTATTTAATTGGTTATTTTACATTTTAAAAATAATAAATTGATTTCTATTTATATTATAAATATATGGTTTATACTTTAAATAGATTAGCATTGTTTTAATTTTAATAAACAAAATATATTTTTATAATTCTAATATTTGTAATAATTTGAAAATTTGTTTTTATTTAATATTTAAGCTTTTCAAAGTTAAATGAATAAATCTTGGTTTAAACTTAATAAGTGAATCATGTTTTAAAAATTCTAATATATACATTTTAATTTGGAAATTTTGATTTAAATTAGTATTGAGTTTCTAAAACTATTTAATAAATAAATATATGATTTTAAAATTGATAAGAAAAATATTAAATGTTTAAAATAATTTGGCTTGAGTTTTAAATTTAGAATGAATTAACAAAAAGTTTTATGGCTTAATAAAATAGATATTTATTAATAAAAATATAATTTCTTTTAAAATGATTCTAATTTAATAATAAGATATTTATAAAAATAATATTAATAGTGTATTGTCTTTATAAATAGATTTTGAATAAAATTTGCAATTGTTATTTCAAATTAAATTTATATACATAACTTGATTTGAAAATAATTGATTTTGAATTTAATTTGAATTTAAAATTCCAAAGTATAAATCTTAATTGTTTTAATTTTACATGTATAAGCTTTATTTATAAGTATAGTTTGTTTTTATTTCTTTTAAAAATTTATATTTATATTTAATATTAACTAACAAATTAAAATTAGGCTTAACACACACATTAATTTGTAAATTAAGTACTAATTATTTTAAAGGGACAAGTGTAGTATTCTTAAGGTCTCATTATACAAATGTTCAAAAATTAACATAACAATGTGACAAATGTTAGGTTATGTACAAGTGTAAATTTTGTTTTAAAATTTTGTTTTATTTAATTAAATCTGAAAATTCATCTATATAAACTTGCGTCTTCATTCATACTTGTTTTCTCATTTCCTAAAATCAAAAGAAAACTTCAAAACTCTTCATATTTAAAAACAGTAACCCCTCTTCAAAAAAATTCTGCAATTCTAATACCTGTACAAACCCAAATCAGTTTACAAATACAACATGCAAACCTGTTCTCATGAAATTCAACATCCTCAAAATCAAATAGGCCTGCATTATTTTTATATAAACCTGGAAAGGAATGATCTGCTTACAATCTGGAAATTAGCAACTGCAGTTTTAAGGGTTTCAAAAAGCATTTGCACATCTACATACCAAAGAATGATTTCTGCACAACTTCAAATTTGAAGCTTATTCAAAAGCAACAGCATGCAAACAGTTTTTAAAAGTAATAGGGGAAGATAATTTGTCTGTTGCAAAATTCAAAGGGCAAACAGAGGCTCTGCTTCTTTTAAATAAAAGGTGAGTACTTTTTAAATTTGAAAATTTTAAAAATAGGTTGCATGATTCTACTGAAATGGCATAATATTGTTTGTGTATTGTTGAAGACCTGATGTGAAGATGATATGTGTGCATGTGTTACTTAATTGTCTGTTCTTTTATTTTGATTTTCGTGACACAAAACTCTTTAAAACACTTATCTTTTAATTTAATTTCTGATATGATTAAATTTATAAAGTAGGGTTGTTGATTATCTTAAGTTAGCTTTTTAAAAAAAATTAAGTAAGTTAAAAAAATAGTTATTGTCTCTGGAATTACAGAGAACATCAGTACATGATAATTTTTAACCAAAATTAAAATATGTTAATCTTGTAATTCAGTTTCATAAATCTAAAACATTAACTATAACTTGATTTTTAGATCAACAATTAGGATTTTAAGGTGTTAGATGAAGTTGCAGTTGGGTTTTTAACTGACATGGAATTTTTAGCAAATTCTGTTGATTCATGAATTGAGAAGTCTTGGGTTTCTTCTGAGTGATGGAGAAGGTATAGGTGATGCTCAGAAAAATCATGGATGGGGTTAAAACTTATCAGAGAGGATGCAGTTTTGAATTTTATTGTTAAACCCTAGTTTTGATGGGTTTTAAGAAATGGGTCATTTCGATCTGAATAAATGACCGAGTGCTACGATGTTTTGGGATTTGGTAGATGGTGTGTGGTTGAGGTTGAGGCCGTAGGGGTTGAACATCTGGTGGTCGGAGCGACGAAGACTCGCCGTTGACAGGTTTTGGCAAAAACTTGATTTGTGTTTCCAGGTTTGGGAATGTGGTGTTCGAATTTGATTTCTTGATTGACGGTTCAATCTGATGATTTCGTTTGGGCATTGGTGTGTTTCTGGTTGAAGTACGATCATCTCTGATGATCAGAGAAGGCGGTGGTCGCCGTGCATATGCACGGTGATGTAGTTTCTGATAGTGTTTGGGTTTAGTTTTGGTTGCAGGGGAAGTTTTTGGTTTTGCTCGAAGTAGATGGGCTGTTGACTCGGAGAAATCGGGTTGTTAACTCGAAGTTATTTATATAAGCCTCGGGTTTGCTCTGTTTTTTTTTAGGTTTACAGAAACCTGTTAAATCTGGGTTTAAAACTTTTAAAAATCTGAAGTTTTAGTGATAAGGAAAGTTTAAATCAAATTTAAATTCAAGTTTGAATTTTAGAAATTCAAGTTTAATTCAAAATCTCAGTTTTAAATAAATAAATAAGAATAAAGGAAATAAGGTTTTAAACTTAAACTTGTTTAACTACATTATTTTGGAAAGTAATTTAAACCTTTTAAATTGAAGTTTGTAAAATGTGAGCAAGATTTAAAATAAAATTTAAATCTGGAAGTCTTAAATTTAAAAATGAACTTCAGTTTTTTAAATTAAAGAAGGTTTAAAATTGAAGGATTTAAACTAAACATAAATTGAAGTTATTGCAATTTTGAAATGAATTTAACTTCAAAAATTTTATGAATTTCATTTTAAGACAAACACTTGTTTGTCTTGAAATTTTTAAAAGGTTTTAAATTGTTTAAACTTTGATAAGTTTAAATTATTTTCATTTAAAACTTGTATTTAAAATGAAATTTGAAAGCAAGTTCAAAAGTACTTTTTTTTTAAATAAAATTTGTTTTTAAACATCATTTAGAAATGTTTTATCTTAAATTAATTAAGATTAATGTTTTGAAATTAATTTAATTAATGGAGAAATTAAGGAATGGTTAACTAATTTAATTAATTAATGATTTGAAATTAGTGAATATTGATTAATGGTTAATCAATTTATAATTAAGATCATTAATTAGATTATTTAATTAATGATTAAAGAATTATTAATTTAGAAATTAAGCTTTAATCATGGTTAATTTATAGACTTTAATTAATGGATAACTAAAGATAATTTAATTTATAATTATCAAGGTTAATTACATAATGGAGATAATTAGAGAATGGTTAATGAAGGTCATTAACCAGGATTATTTAACAATTAATTAATGTGGTTAATTTTTATAATTAATTAGATTAATTAATTTAATAATAATCATTTGTGAATGGTTTGAGTATAATTACTTAATGAAGTAATTAAGAAATTAATTACTTAAGGTAATTAATTGTGTAAAATAGGAATGTTTAATTTAATTAATTAAGTTTAATTAATTTTAAACACTTGAGGTTTTAAAGATAATTAATTTATGTAATTAGTGGTTTGAAAATTACTTGGTGAAGTAATTAATTGATAATTACAAGTTGTAATTAATTGAAGATGTTTAAGAATGAAGTAATTTGGAATGTAATTACTTAGTAATTAATCAAGGGATTAATTAAGGAATTAATTAAGGGATAATTAATTTGGTTTAAATGAAGTAATTAAGTTAGTTAATTACTGAATGTAATTAATCTGGGAGATTAATAATTATGAGTTAATTAATTGAGGTAACAAATTTAGGAAAATAATTGATTTATCTATAATTAAGGATCATTAATTATTATAATTAATGATGTAATTAAAGATGGTTAATTATGATTAATTAATCGATGATAGGTAATTAAAGGTAAATAATTAATGAAATTAATTACAATTAATTAACTGAAGTAATTAAATGTTAATTACTGTTTTTGTTTGAGAATTATTAATTTGTGAAATTTATTAAGGATAATTACATGAATGTAATTAAGGGAAATTAATCAAGGGTGATTAATTAAGGTGATTAATAATGAATGATTAATTAATTGATTTTAATCAATTAAATGATTAAGTAAGCAAGATTTATATTGATGAAGTAATTAATTTAATTTATTTTAAATTAATTAAAGATGAAGTAACTAAATTAATTCATTTTAAATTAATTAAAGATGGAGATAGTTAATTTAATTCATTTTAAATTAATTATAGATGTGGTTTGAGTAAATCTTTGCTTATGTATGAATGGATGACATTGATTGTCTTGGATGCTTTGTGATCTCAGAAATGAGACAGGTTGTGTGGTATGAATGCTTAGTTGCATTGTGATGATAATATAGATTATCTATTGTGATGGTGATATGGATTACCTATTGAAATGAATTATGGATTACCTGTTTATTTGATAATGTTGATTATCAATTGTGATTTGTGAGTTATCTATCTGTGTATAAAGATAATTGAATTGTTTTAAACTTTAAAACAAATTGGACCTAAAAGACACGCTTTGGATTTCGATGAGACCGGATCGGGTTTCCATATTTGGATATCCGAAAACCACATCGATCCAAATTAACGTTAGGTCGTGAATCAAGGTAGAGCTTTGTGAAGACTCGAGGTGTAAGGACTATTCGTCAGTATAACTCTGGGGGTGATTCCGTGATGAGTTTGACGGAATAGTACTTATAGATTCGAGATGGTGGTTCAGAGTGCAAGGGTTATCGTCGTTAACTCTGAGGGTGATTCCAAAATGAGTGTAACGAGATAACGCCTTCGGTTTCGTTCGAACCCGGAACGAACTTGTATGGATTGAATGCTTTCAGAACATCATCAGGTGGACGATGAGCATTCTAAGTGATGTGTTCACTAAAGGTAATCGTAGCCTCAAGCTTCATCAACCGGGAATGGCTAAAACAGGGGAGGTGCAGCAAGGCTTCGTGGGTAGCGCTCACTTGAGAGTGAGATTTACCCTTGTCTAGAGGTTCCTTTATATTCGGCTGTGTGGGCGGTTGCTAGCTACAACCGCGGGGTTGTCTTGTTCGGACCTTTTCAGTAAGGAATGGTTCCGGCCTTGTGTTGCAGGGAAGCGGGCATACTCCTCGGTACGTTGATCTAGGCCACGTACTGTGACGGGCGGTACCCTAGTAGCCCTTCCATAGTATGGAATCCAAAATCCAATAAGTGCCAACGGTTTTGATTGTATTACCCACTTTTGTGGCTAGTAGCTGGAATTTAATAATGTAACAATTTCGGCTATTTCTTATTTATTTGAAAACCCTAGACCCTATTATAATATCATCGGATTTCCTATCAAATGTTTTGGCTAGCGTAAGGTAAAAACTTTTCCATGTTTATGTGTGGGAAGTCTTACGTGATACCTTTCTTTTCAAAAGGTTTTTGAAAGTTAAGCAACCTTAACCTATTACTCACACCAGACCCATGTATGACCCGGAGTTTATTCTGTTTTTCTTGAACTCTTGGGTACTCAAATTTTTACGAGTAGCCAAGGGATTCAGGTTAGCTTTGACGAATTGTGGAGGAGCAAATGGAGCAGGAGGCTTCTGCGTGTAGATATGTAGTACTCCGCTGTGTAGATTTCTCTGAGTTGTTCTTGTGTGTTGTATTGAGTTGTATAACTAGACAAGTGGTTATAACTGTCTAGTATGTTATGTATATCTGTGTAACTCTGATAGTGGTTGTAAACTATGTAATGTTTATGTTATAAATATAATTTATTCGTTCCGCTGTTTAGATTTTGATGTTGTTTTCTTCTTTCTCTTCTTTCTTTTCTCTTTCTTTCTTAAAAAATGATGCGATTTTCTATGGTAAGAAAGTTGGGTCGTTTCATTTGGTATCAGAGCATTAGGTTGAGTGAATACCTAGGCTCTACAGTGGTGTCTTTCTTGAGAGAGCGTATTTATAATTTTTAATATAAATATAAATATATTTATTTCTACCTATCTGTTGGGTTACCTGTTCAAGTTTTCCAATATAAGTTATAAAGGTAGATGGGGTAGTGGTGTGTGTAACACGACTACCATTGGTTGGAGTTTGAATGTTTGAGGTTGGAAGTGCATCTGTCGAGACTGTAGACCTAATACCGTCTCGAGTGAGTTCTGTAGTGATGAAGGATTTCATTGATCTCTGAAGGAAACCTGTTAAGGTTCGGAGTCTATTTCTGAAGTTGGATGAGTAGAGTTTGGATCTGTCGGTTGGACAGAAGTAAGTAATGGTATTTTGATACCTCAGGAAGCAGTAGCTGCGTGATGAGATGCAGTGACTATGGATGTTCCCGAAATTGTTTTTTTTGGAACAAGTTTAAGGAAGTGAGTCTACTTCGATGTTGTGGATGTGTTCAGATGGTGTTTCTGTTTGATTTGAAGTCCGAGTTTCTCGAAGAGCTTTGATTTGGAATTCCTTGGCATCTGCGGCAGCAGTGCAGCTTGGAGTGTTCTCGGTGTTGACAAGAGATCTTCTGGCTTAGCAGTTTTTCTGGAGTGGAATTTAGAAGCAGCAGTATGGTGCTGTTTTTGGGTGGATTGGCTAGTTTAGAGTAAGCTGTTCTATTTGGTTAAGGGAGAATAGTTTTCCTTGGATTTAGTTTAGTAAATCGCAAAAGTGACTTGCGATTGTTTGAGTGTTCTCTTGGGTTATCTGGGTTTTTCTGGATGTCTTTAGAGAAGTCAGAATTTTGTTTACATCTGGAGATTGAGTTTTCTTATCGTCTAGGATTCCAGGAGTGCTACCGGTGGTTCAGCTTTATAGAAGAATGGATTCAAGATATAGTGTTTAATGTAGCAGCTCAGAGTTTTGGGGAAATTTCTGAGTTTCTTATGGATCCGTTGAACCATATCTCTGGGGTGTGTTATTGAGTTGTGCTCGTGTTCTTCTTCGGCATTCTCTTCTACTTCGGATCAGAGTTGTGCAGCGGAAGCAGTTTGGAAGTGCATCTGCTTTTCTTTTCCCGGACAGGAGAAGTGAGTTGTTGTATTCTGATGTTTGAGGAGTAGAGTTTGAGATCTTGATTTTGGTTGATCTTAAGGAGCTCATTTTGTTGAGTTGATTGGTTTTGTTTGCTTCTAGAGGCATCAACAAAGGTTGAGCTGGTCGGTAAGGTTGTAGACAGCTCAGGATTGTCTGGAGAATTTTGTGGATTTGGGACGGAGGAATTTGGATTCTCGAGTCGGAGATTTAATTTTGGATAAGTTTCCTCCGATCAAAAGTGAGCTATAAGATTGGGTAAGGCTGGGAAGCTAACTCTGAAGTGTTTTGGATCTTTTCTGTGATCTTGTGAGAATAAGTAATTGATCTACAGGATTGGATTGCTAGTTTGGATAACTGGGATTCGATGAGTTTCACGTATCTATGAGGGAATACGTGTATGATCTATCTCTGGTTTTATAATTAGCAGTTCTGGGGTTTTGGTTGTTGAGTCAGACTCGTCTGCAGTCTGATATCTTGTCTACTGTTGTAGATATAGATGAATAGAAGCTTTGTAGCTTCATAATATTGATTGTTTGATTTCTATAGAGCGAGTATCCCGGTATATGTATATACACACTTGGGGAAAACTCGAGGAAATTTTATCTAGAATTTTTTTCTGGATAATTAGATTTGTTTGATTGGATGAATTGGTTGTTTTGGTTGTTAGCATATGTTTGATATATGCTTGTATTTCAAAATTAAATATTTAATGAGATTATTAAATTACCTTTGTTTTAAATTTCGAGGACGAAATTCTTTTGAGGGGAGAGGATTGTAATATCCCGAATTTTTTTACAATATCAATTTAATAATCTATATTAAAATTAAATTGATATTTATATTTTTGTTAATAATAATTCAAATTGATTTAATAATCTTCTTTAATAATTATTTAATTGGTTATTTTATCTTTTAAAAATAATAAATTGATTTCTATTTATAATATAAATATGTGGTTTATATTTTAAATAGATTAGCATTGTTTTAATTTTAATAAATAAAACATATTTTTCTAATTCTAATATTTGTAGTAATTTGAAAATTTGTTTTTATTTAATATTTAAGCTTTTCAAAGTTAAATGAATAAATATTGGTTTAAACTTAATAAGTGAATCATGTTTTAAAAATTCTAATATATACACTTTAATTTGGAAATTTTGATTTAAATTAGTATTGAGTTTCTAAAACTATTTAATAAATAAGTATATGATTTTAAATTTGATAAGAAAAATATTAAATGTTTAAAATAATTTGGCTTGAGTTTTAAATTTAGAATGAATTAACAAAAAGTTTTGTCGCTTAATAACATAGATATTTATTAATAAAAATATAATTTCTTTTAAAATGATTCTAATTTAATAACAAGATATTTATAAAAACAATATTAATAGTGTATTGTCTTTATAAATAGATTTTGAATAAAATTTGCAACTGTTATTTCAAATTAAATTTATATACATAACTTGATTTGAAAATAATTGATTTTGAATTTAGTTTGAATTTAAAATTCCAAAGTATGAAACTTAATTGTTTTAATTTTATATGTATAAGCTTGATTTATAAGTATAGTTTGTTTTTATTTCTTTTAAAAATTTATATTCATGTTTAATATTAACTAACAAATTAAAATTAGGCTTAATACACACATTAATTTGTAAATTAAGTACTAATTATTTTAAAGGGACAAGTGTAGTATTCTTAAGGTCTCATTATACAAATGTTCAAAAATTAACATAACAATGTGACAAATGTTAGGATTATGTACAAGTGTAAATTTTGTTTTAAAATTTTCTTTTATTTAATTAAATCTGAAAATTCATCTATATAAACTTGCATCTTCATTCATACTTGTTTTCTCATTTCCTAAAATCAAAAGAAAACTTCAAAACTCTTCATATTTAAAAACAGTAACTCCTCTTCAAAAAAATTCTGCAATTCTAATACCTGTACAAACTCAAATCAGTTTACAAATACAACATGCAAACCTGTTCTCATGAAATTCAACATCCTCAAAATCAAATAGGCCTGCATTTTTTTTTATATAAACCTGGAAAGGATGGATCTGCTTACAATCTGGAAATTAGCAACTGCAGTTTTAAGGGTTTCAAAAAGCATTTGCACATCTTGAAACCAAAGAATGATTTCTGCACAACTTCAAATTTGAAGCTTATTCAAAAGCAACGGCATGCAAACAGTTTTTAAAAGTAATAGGGGAAGATAATTTGTCTGCTGCAAAATTCAAAGGGCAAACAGAGGCTCTGCTTCTTTTAAATGAAAGGTGAGTAACTTTTTAAATTTTTAAATTTTAAAAATAGGTTGCATGATTCTACTGAAATGGCATAGTATTGTTTGTGTATTGTTGAAGACCTGAGTGAAGATGATATGTGTGCATGTGTTACTTAATTGCATGTTCTGTTTTTTTGATTTTCCTGACACAAAACTCTATTTAAAACACTTATCTTTTAATTTAATTTCTGATATGATTAAATTTATAAAGTAAGGTTGTTGATTATCTTACGTTAACTTTTAAAAAAAATTAAGTAAGTTAAAAAAATAGTTATTGCCTCTGGAATTACAGAGAACATCAGTACATGATATTTTTAACCAAAATTAAAATATGTTAATCTTGTAATTCAGTTTCATAAATCTAAAACATTAACTATAGCTTGATTTTTATATCAAGAATTAGGATTTTAAGGTGTTAGATGAAGTTGCAGTTGGGTTTTTAACTGACATTGAATTTTTAGCAAATTCTGTTGATTCATGAATTGAGAAGTCTTGGGTTTCTTCTGAGTGATGGAGAAGGTATAGGTGATGCTCAGAAAAATCATGGATGGGGTTAAAACTTATCAGAGAGGATGCAGTTTTGAATTTTATTGTTAAACCCTAGTTTTGATGGGTTTTAAGAAATGGGTCATTTCGATCTGAATAAATGACCGAGTGCTATGATGTTTTGGGATTTGGTAGATGGTGTGTGGTTGAGGTTGAGGCCGCAGGGGTTGAACATCTGGTGGTCGGAGCAGCGAAGAGTCGTCGTTGACAGGTTTTGGCAGAAACCTGATTTGTGTTTCCAGGTTTGGGAATGTGGAGTTCGAATTTGATTTCTTGATTGCTGGTTCAATCTGATGATTTCGTTTGGGCATTGGTGTGTTCTGGTTGAAGTACGATCATCTCTGATGATCAGAGAAGGCGATGGTCGCCGTGCATATGCACAGTGATGTAGTTTCTGATAGTGTTTGGGTTTACTTTTGGTTGCAGGGGAAGTTTTTGGTTTTGCTCGAAGTAGATGGGTTGCTGACTCGGAGAAATCAGGTTTACAGAAACCTGTTAAATCTAGGTTTAAAACTTTTAAAAATCTGAAGTTTTGTTGATAAGGAAAGTTTAGATAAAATTTAAATTCAAGTTTGAATTTTAGAAATTCAAGTTTAGTTCAAAATCTCAGTTTTAAATAAATAAATAAAAATAAAGGAAATAAGGTTTTAAACTTAAACTTGTTTAACTACATTATTTTGGAAAGTAATTTAAACCTTTTAAATTTTGAAGTTTGTAAAATGTGAGCAAGATTTAAAATAAAATTTAAATCTGAAAATCTTAAATTTAAAAATGAATTTCAGTTTTTGAAATTAAAAAAGGTTTAAAATTGAAGGATTTAAACTAAACATAAATTGAAGTTACTGTAATTTTGAAATGAATTTAACTTCAAAAATTTTATGAATTTCATTTTAAGACAAACACTTGTTTGTCTTGAAATTTTTAAAAGCTTTTAAATTGTTTAAACTTTGATAAGTTTAAATTATTTTCATTTTAAAACTTGTATTTAAAATGAAATTTGAAAGCAAGTTCAAAAGTACTTTGTTTTAAATAAAATTTTTTTAAACATAATTTAGAAATGTTTTATCTTAAATTAATTAAGATTAATGTTTCGAAATTAATTTAATTAATGGAGATATTAAGGAATGGTAAATTAATTTAATTAATCAATGATTTGAAATTAATGAATATTGATTAATGATTAATCAATTTATAATTAAGATCATTAATTAGATTATTTAATTAATGATTAAAGAATTATTAATTTAGTAATTAAGCTTTAATCAAGGTTAATTTATTAAATAATTTGACTTTAATTAATGGATAATTAAAGATAATTTAATTTATAATTATCTTGGTTAATTACCTAATGAAGATAATTAGAGAATGGTTAATGAAGGTCATTAACCAGGATTATTTAACAATTAATCAATGTGGTTAATTTTTATAATTAATTAGATTAATTAATTTAATAATAATAATTTGTGAATGGTTTGAGTATAATTACTTAATGAAGTAATTAAGAAATTAATTACTTAAGGTAATTAATTGTGTAAAATAGGATTGTTTAATTTAATTAATTAAGTTTAATTAGTTTTAAACACTTGAGGTTTTAAAGATAATTACTTTATGTAATTAATGATTTGAAAATTACTTGGTGAATTAATTAGTTGATAATTACAGGTTGTAATTAATTGTAGATGTTTAAGAATGAAGTAATTTGGAATGTAATTACTTAGTAATTAATCAAGGGATTAATTAAGGAATTAATTAAGGGATAATTAATTTGGTTTAAATGAAGTAATTAAGTTAGTTAATTACTGAATGTAATTAATCTGGGAGATTAATAATTATGAGTTAATTACTTGAGGTAATTAATTTAGGAAGATAATTTATTTAAATATAATTAAGGATCGTTAATTATTATAATTAATGATGTAATTAAAGATGATTAATTAATCGATGTTAGGTAATTAAAGGTAATTAATTAATGAAATTAATTACAATTAATTAATTGAAGTAATTAAATGTTAATTACTGTTTTTGTTTGAGAATAATTAATTTGTGAAATTTATTAAGGATAATTACATGAATGTAATTAAGGGAAATTAATCAAGGGTGATTAATTAAGGTGATTAATAATGAATGATTAATTAATTGATTTTAATCAATTAAATGATTAAGTAAGCAAGATTTATATTGATGAAGTAATTAATTTAATTTATTTTAAATTAACTAAAGATGAAGTAACTAAATTAATTCATTTTAAATTAATTAAAGATGGAGATAGTTAATTTAATTCATTTTAAATTAATTATAGACGTGGTTTGAGTAAATCTTTGCTTATGTATGAATGGATGGCATTGATTGTCTTGGATGCTTTGTGAACTCAGAAATGAGACAGGTTGTGTGGTATGAATGCTTAGTTGCATTGTGATGATAATATAGATTATCTATTGTGATGGTGATATGGATTACCTATTGAAATGAATTATGGATTACCTATTTATTTGATAATGTTGATTATCAATTGTGATTTGTGAGTTATCTATCTGTGTATATAGATAATTGAATTGTTTTAAACTTTAAAACAACTTGGACTTAAAAGACACGCTTTGGATTTCGATGAGACCGGGATCGGGTTTCCATATTTGGATATCCAAAAACCACATCGATCCAAATTAACGTTAGGTCATGAATCGAGGTAGAGCTTTGTGAAGACTCGAGGTGTAAGGACTATTCGTCAGTATAACTCTGGGGGTGATTCCGTGATGAGTTTGACGGAATAGTACTTATAGATTCGAGATGGTGGTTCAGAGTGCAAGGGTTATCGTCGTTAACTCTGAGGGTGATTCCAAAATGAGTGTAACGAGATAACGCCTTCGGTTTCGTTCGAACCCGGAACGAACTTGTATGGATTGAATGCTTTCAGAACATCATCAGGTGGACGATGAGCATTCTAAGTGATGTGTTCACTAAAGGTAATCGTAGCCTCAAGCCTCATCAACCGGGAATGGCTAAAACAGGGGAGGTGCAGCAAGGCTTCGTGGGTAGCCCCCACTTGAGAGTGAGATTTACCCTTGTCTAGAGGTTCCTTTATATTCGGCTGTGTGGGCGGTTGCTAGCTACAACCGCAGGGTTGTCTTGTTCGAAACTGTTCAGTAAGGAATGATTCTGGCCTTGTGTTGTAGGGGAGCGGGCGTACTCCTCGGTACGTTGATTTAGGCCACGTACTGTGACGGACGGTATCCCAGTAGCCCTGCCATTATATGGAATCCAAAATCCAATAAGTGTCAGCGGTTTTGATTGTATTACCCACTTTTGTGGCTAGTAGCTGGAATTTAATAATGTAACAATTTCGTCTATTTCTTATTTATTTGAAAACCCTAGACCCTATTATAATATCATCGGATTTCCTATCAAATGTTTTGATTAGCGTAAGGTAAAAACTTTTCCATGTTTATGTGTGGGAAGTCTTATGTGATACCTTTCTTTTCAAAAGGTTTTTGAAAGTTAAGAAACCTTAACCTGTTACTCACACTAGACTCATGTCTGACCCGGAGTTTATCCGTTTTTCTTAAACTCTTAGGTCTCAAATTTTTACGAGTAGCCAAGGGATTCAGGTTAGCTTTGACGAATTGTGGAGGTGCAAATGGAGCAGGAGGCTTCTGCGTGTAGATATGTAGTATTCCGCTGTGTAGATTTCTCCGAGTTGTTCTTGTGTGTTGTATTGAGTTGTATAACTAGACAGGTGGTTATAACTTTCTAGTATGTGATGTATACTTGTGTCACTCTGATAGTGGTTGTAAACTATGTAATGTTTATGTTATAAATATAATTTATTCGTTCCGCTGTTTAGATTCTGATGTTGTTTTCTTTTTTCTCTTCTTTCTTTTCTCTTTCTATCCCTTTCTTTCTTAAAAAATGATGCGATTTTCTGTGGTAAGAAAGTCGGGTCGTTTCACAAAAAGTGTATACCATTCTTTGGTGCATTGAAGAAAGGAAAGAAAAACTTCGAATGGAGTGAAGCTTGTCACGAAGCGTTCGAAGAATTGCTGCAACACATGGAAGTTCTCGCAATCCTATCAAAGCAGTGGATGGAGAGGAACTATTCATTTACTTAGTAATCTCACCTCATGCATTGAGCGCCACCCATGTGCATGAAGAAGCAAAATTCCAACGACCTGCATATTACATTATCAAGTGGTTTAGTGGAGCCGAGAAAAATTACCCAAAGGAGGAAAAGCTAGCATATTGTCTCTTAATCGCGTCTAGGAAGTTACGACAATATTTTCAGGCACATCCAATCAAAGTACTGACTGATTTTCCCCTAAAACATGTATTGCCCCGACCCAAAACTTCTGAACGACTTCTCAAATGGAACATCGAACTGAGCCAATATGATATCGCTTACTATCCAAGGAAGGCTATCAATGGGCAAGCGATGGAAGATTTCATCATCGAGTTTACCATATAAGACGATGAGGAAGAAACACCACTGGAAGTGGAAACATAGTGGAAACTCTTTGTTGATGGCGCATCTAACAACCTTCGTTATGGGGGTAGGAATAGTGCTTGAAACCCCTAAAGGACGAGCCATTTGCTATGCCTTGTGCCTGGAATTCCCTACAAGGAACAACGAAGCAGAGTACGAAGCATTGATAGCAGGACTAAAACTTGTGAAAGAACTCAAAATAAAATCCGTTCACATTCTATGCAGTTAAAGCACTTGTCAGATTGAATGCGGCAGAGGTGAAAAAAGTCATAGTGGAGATACAGCGAGGATATAGTGAGATATAGCGGATGACTCTAAAATAGCATGTAAAACTCCCACTTAATGTTCTTACAAATATATAAATGGTAATTAAATGAAAAATGGACATTCAGTTGAATTATAATAAATACGTAAATACTTTTAAATAAAAACATGTGCGAATATACTATAAATAAACGTAAAACTATTATATAACATAATTGAATTTAGCAGCCTATTAGAGCATATTCATCTCTGAAAATATATTAAAAATTCAATTAAAAAAATTAATTTCATAATTTTTATAATGTATAAGTGTCATTTTTCAATTCATTTCTCTTAAAGAAGATATATTGAAATATAGCGGGAATGACGGGATATAGCGAAAATAGCGGGGCATAAAGGGGAAAGGCTATATTTAGGGCTATATGGAAAAATTGTAGTGGTAGAAATCTGCTATGAGATATAGCGGGGTAATAGTGGGGCATTAACTGCACAGTTCACATTTATAGTGACTCCAACTAGTCATCTGCCAAGTAAAAGGCAAATACTAGGCTCGAAGGGAGAACCTTTCCCCGTATCTATCTATGAAGGAGTTGTTGAACGACATCGAGCATTATACTATAACCAACATTCCATGGGAGCAAAACACTAAGGCGGGCTACTTGGCTGAACTTGCAAGATCTAGAGAAGCTCAATCATTGGGACTAGTCCCGGTTAAGACTCTAACCACTCCAAGTACAGACGAAATGGATGTCGACTGGATCCTTGAGACCACCGTCGAACCGGGGACACGAATGATGCCAATAAAGGATTACTTACTTACAGGGACCCATCCAACTAACTAGAATCAATGGAAAAAGCTCCTCCGAAAGGCACCGCGATTCATAATTCAAGTTGGAATACTCTACCGAAGGGGCCTCTCAATCCCCCTTCATAGATGTATGTCCGACGATGAATCCCGATGGATCCTGAAGGAAGTGCATGAAGGTGAATGCGAAGATCATACTGGGGGGCAGTACCTTACGAAGAAAATTTAGCAGTACAAATACTTCTGGCCAACAATAAATCACGACGCTGCAAACTATGCCAGAAGGTGTGACCATTGCCAAAGATTCGGCAAAATTAAAAGAACTCCATCGACAGAGCTAACGCAGATAGTCAGCCCGTTGCCATTTACAATATAGGGAATCAACTTAATTAGTGTCAAGAGCAAAAGGAGGGGCCAAATACGCAATAGTGGTCGTTGATTATTTCACAAAATAGGTCGTAGCAGAAACATTGGCCACCATAAGCATAAAGAAAGTCATTAATTTTAGTACTAAAGACATTATTTGCAGGTTTGGTGTGCCACAGAAAATCATCACTGACAATGGAACCCAATTCAAAAGTTCTGAGTTCAAAGACTTCTGCAAACACTTCCGAATTGAGAAGAGCTTCTTCGCGTTCTCTCATCCGCAAGCAAACGAGCAAGTGCAAGCAATAAATAAGATCATCAAATCCACTATCAAAAAGCGACTAACTAGAGCAAAAGGAAACTGCGATGAACTTCCACTTGTACTATGGGCCTACAGAACAACCCAAAAAGCGGCAACCGGTCACACTCCATTCGCTTTGGCATATGGCTTAGAAGCAATGGTTCTCGTTGAACTGGAAGTCCCCTCACACCGAAGGCAAAATTTTAATCAAAAACAAAACGAGCAGCTCCTACTCGAATCACTAGATATGATTGACAAAAGAAGGGAAGAAGCCAAGTTGAGAACTGTTACCCACCAAAAAGGGTCCCGCGATACTTTAACTCCAAAGTTCACAACTAAACCTTCGAAGTAGGAGATTTTGTCCTCGTGCGAGTCTACCATGTTCCGGGGACCTCTGGACCAAACTGGAAAGGGCCGTATGTGATCAATAAAAAACTAAGGGGCGGAACTTTCAAACTAACAACCACCGAAGAAATCCAGATTCCCAAAGCATGGAACAGCGAATCACTGCACCGTTACTTCATTTGAAAACTACCTTGTGTATTTTCTATGCTTTAGCAAATAACCTGTCCCAGGATGCTAGAGGCCTTTTAAATAGGAAAAAACTTGCCCAACTTTTCTTAATAAAATATATTCTCTTTTTGAACCAACAAAATCGTGTTCATAATAGTAACCTGTTGAGTCGACAGGGTCAAATTGACTCAAAACCATTAAATCGCTACTTGAGAAAGTATAGTCACGCTCAAGTACGCTCCATTTACCTACCATGTCGACAGAAGAAAATTGACTCAAACCGTTGGATAGGCAGAACCGCATCCCCGCCTTTTAAGAACCGGTTTTTCCTCAGCAACATCGGAAAGGCTCAAACAAAAAAGCCACGCATTTCATAAGTCGCACACTAACCATTGAAACACAGAATCCTCACGTTACTCGAAGATAGGAACCATAAAGAAGTATTAAAAGCCGTGCATTTTATAAGCCACACACTAACCTTACAACATAAACTCCTCACATTTCCCGAGGATAGGCAACATCGAGGAATACCAAAACCGTTACGGATCGATGGGTCATATTGGTCCCAAAAGCCCCACATCCCATAAGTCACGCACTAACTCTTTGATCCATGAAATCATGCTCTTAAGACATAAAATCCTCACATTGCTCGAAGACAGGCAACATCGAGGAATATCAAAACCGTTTTGGATCGATGGGTTATATTGGTCCTACTAGTCGTGCAGTCCATAAGCCATGCATACTTCTAAAGAGCCACTCATCCCATAAGCCATGCACACTTTTAATTATTGGGATCGCCCGGGCGATACTGGGAAACTCATTCGCTACAGGAATAACATGGGTCAACCCAACCCCACTATCAAAAGTAACAAGCATGACTCCAACAAAATTGGAGTGCTACGACTCAGCAGAAAACTCCAATTGCTGACACTTAATGACTAACTATGATATTTAATGTGGATGGGGTCTAACTATTTTACAATTAATGCATACAATATGCATGCTCTAAGCAATGATATGCATGGCTGAAGATTGCAAAAATCCTAAGAAAATGATGCACATAAGTAAATACTTACGTATTTGAGAAGTGATAAGTGGTTTAACCTCCAAAAACTTGCAAAGATTATTCATTAAGTTAATCCTGTACCTGTATGCTTCCGAATTTTTTTAACAGTTAATCTCATAACTATATGTTCTGCACTTAGTCTACGTTTTTGTGAACATTTTAAAAATGCATAACTATATACTAAAGTTACAAAATTTGCAAAAAAATTGAATTGTGATTTAGTCAAAATCCAAATTTTGGTATGCAAACTAATCAAACCGTAAGTTACCGGTCGTTTGTCAAGTGTTCGAAGCAAAAAGCCCCATGAATTGGGGGGCATGCACTGGTACTTAAATAAAAATGCTCGAAAACAAAAATTTCACAAGTTCTATTACTCTAAACAAAGAATTTTGGCAGTAGTCATAGGACTAGATAAAGTGAAATGGAAGTGAACAAAATAAACATATGTACACATAACACGTAAGAGAAAATAAGTAAAGGTACAGTCAAAATATCAACAATGTTTTACTTATAACTTTCTTTTGTACAAGGTCAAAACGTGGGGGCCATACCCACACAGTACCGGTCAACAAAAGATAATGTACAGACAGCACAACAAAAACAGTAAGTGCAGACTCTGCACTTGAACAAAACATACAAAATGAATCAAAATCATATCAGCTACTGTCCAAGCTTCTCAGCGCCTTTTTCCACCACTCCCTTTCCCACTTTTTGTTCGGAGTTTTTGCTTCGCCTCAGGAGTGGTGTCGCTGCCAGTAATGTCAACTATTTCCTTGGCGCTAACGTCTTCCTCCTGCTCTGTAACTTTATCAGAAGACTCGCCTTTCGTTTTACGCTTTCGAGATCTGCGGGAGCTCTTAGAGGCCTTGATCGCTTAAACCTTCTCTTTCTTAATGGCGATCAGTTCTTGTTGAGATTTTTGAGGCTTCTCAATCTGAATTTCCTGCTTTCGAACTTCGACTACCATGAAGTCACCCTCCAAAGATACGGAAGGGTCTTTCAAGCAATGTAGTGAGGCGATCTTATTAGATTTCGGCCCCGGCTACGAGCCAGACATGGGCACGGCGACTAGAGCAGGTACAAAAACGAGCATGTAAGTGGTAAAGGTAACAATAGGTCCTGGAATCGAGGAAGTTCATGGATTAGCAGATAAGGAGAATGAATCTATAAGATCAAAATGAAAGCGTTAAATTCGTCCTACTCTTACGACGCGAGTTGAAAGTTCTCGAAATCGGAAGAAATAAGTAAATTACCTGCATTAAAAGAATGACCAAGAATGTCAACTTCGTATTCGCCACCTTCACCCTCTTTCGACAAGTCCACAAATCTAGGGGAAGCTTCAAGCCCAGACTTGTTGATGGATCTCAGGGCAGCCCCGATTGTTCTTCGTCGCCAGAAATAAAAGGCTCCGATAATGCTTTGGTAGTTGCTATCGTGGCAGCATCGAAATCTTCTTTTTCTCTCTCAATCCACAAAATCTCCCGACCTTCTAGCAATGCCTGTTTTTAATTCTTCATTGAAATATGCATTCTCTAGCTCTCGCTTGGTATAAGTATCCTAGCTATTATGGATACAGGTCAAGATTTCCTCCCTATGCACAACAAGAGTGCATGGGAATTTGGGCCTAAGTAACTAAGATTCCCCTGGTGTAGTAGGGAGTTGACATAGAAGTTCAAGATGGTTTCATCCATCTTCTTCATCTTTCTTTCGAAGGTGTCCTGAAGCTTTAGATAATCCGCCATAATCGCAGCCCTTTCCACTTCGACTCTAGCTTTATCGACGTTAAGCTGCGCAACTTGATCCTAAAGCCTGGCGATCGTCTCAGCCTGGTCGGAGATGGCTTTATCGTGTGACTTCACAACTTCTTCATATTCCACAATCATTTTATTATGCTCTTTACGATAAGGTCATGGTCAGAAATGGTCTTCTTTTGGGCCTCAATTGTTACGCTGCAAGCTGCCACCTCCTCTTTTAACTTGTCTTCTTCTGCATGAGCCTTCTTAATTTTTTCCCTATGGACAATCTTTATTCTCTCATGAGCCTTTTTAGATCTTTCAATAATTCGGCACTGTTCTTGCTATATCGAAGCACCGCATCCTTCTCTTCTTCTTGTTGTTTGATTTTGGCATCGCGTTCCGCCAACGCTCTTTCGAAGTCATCCTTCTCTGATTTAAAGGAAAGGATCTCTTGATAGTGGTTACTGTTTGTGTCTGCCAGTTGTTCGCATAATTTCTCCCACCCTTCGGCCTGTTCTAAATCGTTCTAGATTGCCTGAAGATGGGGCATGTATGTATCTCTACGAATTGGAAGAAGATCACAATTAAATTAAACCCCCCTTAGAAACCACCCGAGGAGCACTACCTCAAGCCTGGGAGGACCAGATAGAAGAACATAGGCATTTCTCTGGTGGGGGCATGATGAACTAGGGGCAAGAGCAATATGAGATGATGGAACTTGGGTTGAAGATGGAATGTGGACAGAAGAAACTGAGATTTCCGTACCAATTGAGGTGGGAGCCGGAGTGAAGGCCCGTTGTTCCGCGGAATGAGAACCGTGGTCAAATTTGGACTCTTTAGACAGCTCCTCTCGCTCATCGAAAGTTTTTCTTTTCTCATACCCGCCTTTGTATACGCGGTTCCATCTCGTATCGACGACGAGTTTCAGCCTCTTAATCTTTTCTTCTTCGATATTACTATTCTATCTCATGAGGCTGACGATGGTTGGAAGATCGTTTCGACCAGCATTGAGAGTCGGTAAATTCCTCAAGGTCATTATAAATGCCGCATCCTCTTATGATACCTGACATGAAGAATAAATAAAAATCCTTAGAAATGGAAAATAAACATGAAAAATATGTGACAAGTGAGTGTAAACCAAGTGAAATGTGTAATGTGTTTGGGAGGAGAGCCTAAAACGACGTCACAAACCAGATTGAGCCGGCGCCGTGGAAGGAATCAGACTAACTTTGAGCGCAACATAAATCTTCAAAGTCTACGCCAGCATCTTTTATCGGACAATCCCAATGTCGTCTGACTTCTGGAGCATCATCTTTGTCGCTCATGTCTGGTGGAGGATAGTTCGGAACAACGGAACTCATCCTCAGAGGCTCGTCGCATGACTCAGATTCTCCATCATTGGATTTTGCATAGAAATCATCATCATCGATGGAGGAGGACTCATCGCTATTGCTCTCAATCTCACCCTTCTCCTTTTTTACGTCTATCGTGACTTTGCCTTCTCTTTGATTAAACTCCTCTTCCTTTGGAATCAGAGGCATTCAAGCTGGGCAACTAGCTTTGACCGTGGTGTCTTTTCTCCCATGATTCTCTTCAGCCGACTCGTCGGACAAGCCTTCCTTCTCTTGAAAAATACCTTCTTCGGAATCATGAGGCGAAGAAGTGGATCACGTACGTATCCTGGATAGAGAAGGGGATGGGACTTCAACTGGGACTGTAGATCTTCCTAGGTGTAATAGCCTGTACCGAAGTAGGTTTTTGTCTATCAACAAGAATTTAACTGATCTCTCCTTGGCATCTGCAGCCTTCAAGGTTCAGAAAGTTTCATCAAGAGATAAGTCCTTGTTCAGCCTCGCAATAACGGTAGAAAGTATTTGACTCATTAGAAATTCCATAGCAACAGATTGGAACTCTATAAGTGGACAAAAGAACTTACCCCTCGTTGTCTAGAGACGAATGAATCCCTCAGAACACCTAAAAAAGAAGTATTCACAACTAAGGATGGACATTCGTCTCCTCTTTTAAATGAGAGAAAATATCTTAACTCGTCGAAGCTCAAGGCACGATTGAGAGCCCGCATGAAAAGAACGTGCAAGTAGGTTAGAATATCGTATCCGTTGGGATGAATCTAAAACATAGCAATTCCCAAGTTCGAAAGGGTTTCTCTCAAAAAGTCATTGAAGGAGGCACAACTCCGTTCAGGCACATATATCGATGATAAGGAGTATATCCCGAAGGCAGCACATAAGAAAATTCATCTTTCTTTGGGAGGCACACGTCTTCCTTCGGAAAGCCATGCTGCAGGCATATGTTGTGCAAGACTTTAGTAGAAATCAATGAGGAAGCTCCCTCTGGAAGATTTAGAAGAACTTTGAAATTAGGAGGAGTCCATACCGACCAATTAGAACTAGCTGGCCATATTCAGCCAGAAGTAGAAGAAGGAGGGGCGACCAATGACAACTCAGCCTACGAAAGCGCCGGACTTCCTCTGCTAGACTTATGGCGAGAAGACGGGTACTTTACTCTAAAAAACAGAAATTACGTCCTAAATGGTCAGGTAATTCTGCTCTACAATAGGAATTCCTCGTACTTCACTTGAACTCCAAAGAAATATCAATTCATACCGATGTGTCGGGCTTCAAGTGTGCATAGGGAAAGTGTGGTGTATTACGTATGGGTGGTGGGCGCGATGTCCTGAATACTAAAAACACTCTATCCCATGTAGATAGTTCACTCACAACTGAAAAGGAAAAGAACTTTCTGTATTGTTTTCTTGTGCTTTTACTTCTTCTACACTTACCCTTTATCGATCAACGATCGATAACGAATCTGTTTTCCAAAACAATGCAGAAAATTCTTCTCAATACAGGAACACCAAGCATGCAAAAGGAAACAAGATTAATCCAAGTCCTCCATAAGTGCTAGGGCCAACTCGGGATGCGTCGTACTATATCGGTAGTGTAACTCGGCCTAAGTCAATTTTGATTCTATGGACGAAGACATCAAAACGTGTCAAGCACCGGGTAAGTCCCGAATATTCTTCCATGAAGAACTCAAGACTCGATTTACTATCTTCCTCCATAAAATCACAATCAATTCAAACTTTTCCACAAGGAACACACGAATGCAACTACGTCACCAAACTGATAAATGGACATCATAATCAGCAAACCCACCTTGGATTAACAGTCTAAGCCCAAAGATGGTCGAAGATTTAGAATTAGCGAGCTAAGAGAAGGATCGGCGGCAAGCTAAGGCAGCAGGATAACTTAGGGTTTGATTGATAATGGAAAAAGAGGACTGAAAGCTATGGAGAAATGGCGGTGGAGAGGCTATCAAGTTGACGCGGCGCTGGAAGGTTAGATGAACTTAGAAATCGATCGCTTGAATCACCGGATGCTTGGATCAAGTCGTTGAAAGAGGTTCGAATTGCTAGAGGAAGTTAAGCTCAGGTCGTGGAATAGGAATGTGGAAGGTCGGCTCGAGGTTTTAAATAAGAAAGGAAAACATGGAAAAATTCTTAAGTAGTCAGGTCGCTAGTGATCCATTAGCTATGGATCGCTAGCGATCCATGAAATTGCCTGTTTTGTATCTCACACATGCATAGCGATGTCCATACACACCTTCAAGGCATGTTGGGAAACTATAGAGTAAAATTCGTAATATTATGATAGGCAATGGCGATCCAGGACAAAACTTAACAAGCGACAGTCTAGTCTAATTCAAATTTGTGTGACTCTAACACGACTACTTGAAATTCAACAAGCAGAGGCTAAAAAGCGATCACTTACAGAGCATGCCTTGTTTTCAACGAAGACATACACTGAGGGGAAAATGTTATTTAGGTCTTTAACCCAGCCGGATCGAAGAGAAGTTGAAACAACTTGGTTAAGTGAGAATAGCTCAGAAGTCAACCAAAAGATCTAGAGTAACAAGCCAAAGGAAGCCAGGAAAAAGAACAAGAAAATCCACTAAGGACAAGGATTGCTAGCAATCCATTGGGTTAGCCCAGGGTTCAACAGATTCTCTTGCATCATGATCCAAACACATATTCTAGAAGTAATGACCGAGTTTGATAATATTTCGAGTTAGTTAAATCAAGAGACAAGCATCCATTCAGTCCAATTAGTAGCTAAATACAACTAGCAAATAAACTGTAATCAAAGCAAGGCGATGTGTAACAAGACTACATGAACAACATTGACATAATACGACGAAGGCACTCTATTCACCAAGGTCCAAAAATAGACTAAGTGTATGGACCGCCAGCGATCTATACACTATGGTTCGCCAGCGATCCATACATCATCATAGGATCGCTACGCCTTATAGGAAATAAAGAAGAGGGAAAAGCTAAGTAATTAGCTCGCATTCAAGCATAAACTATGGATCACTAGCGATCCATGGTTTTTGCTCGGGTCGCAAGGCAAGTTTTAGTAGCTCCTTCCTGTGATGATCTGCAAGTAATTGGCAAATAAGCTTGGCCTAAGAGCTCTCCAATCTCTATAAATACTCTCTTATCTACAACATAAACAGGATCCTCTAGACTGGTTACTGAAAGGCTACTGGAATCTCTCTTCACTCTTCACCTCCCTCACAATGGTCTTCAAATGAGTTCACTGTAATTCTCCAGTGGTTTTCAACCTTGGAGATTCAATCTAAATAAGGATATTCAAGAGTTTTGTAATCAAATACAACTTGAAACAGCAATCAGTCAATAACAAAAACTATAAAGTGGACATAGGCTTCGTTAACAGCCAAACAACTATAAAAAATTATGGTGTCTTCTTTCTGTTTCTTCTTTTTTCTATGTCTGTTATCTATATTATTTCTCTATGAAAACAGGGTTGGTGCTTTCATACTCAAACTAGGGTGTTGATCCATTTTTTAGGTTAACAATGTTAGGAGATACTAGGTTGAATTTGAAGAGAAGGGATGGGCTACCCAGGAATGTTCGAAAGCGGTGAGGTCGAGACAAAGACAGGCCACGTTTGGCTCGATCTTGATAGATAAGTGTTGTTTGAAGTTCTCCTAAGACTGCTGACTAACTAAAGAACTAGTCTTGATGGGATGGCATGAAGCCAAGTTGGATGAAGATAGCCATGAGCGAGTCGAATACCCAATGCCTTAGGTTTGTCGAGAGATGATGGGTACTAAGGACCATGTAACCATAGTGATGTCATGCTAGCTATGAGATGACAAGACGAGCTGCTTGGACCGGTCGAAGGCCGCTACAATGAAGTTGGATCGAAGACGAGCTACGTATGAGTTGGTCTTATTAAATATTTTGGCTTTCTAGAGTTGTGTTGGCCGGCAGCTAAAGTGATGCCGAGAGAAAGGGTTGATACAGAGTCAGGCTAGAGGTAGGCTGGAGGGAGAGAGCTGTTCATTGTTGAGTTAGATCTATATGGACCGGGCTGGGCTACTTAGCTTTGTTATCATCTGATGAGTTGGCTGTGTAAGTTTTTTTGAGTGAGATGATAGGTTATTAGCTCGATTTGTTACTTTACTTAAGTTGATGGGTAGGTCTAAGATCAACCTGAGTTTAGACTGGCATGTGCAGGCCGGTCGGAGAACAGTCGGGCCAGCTTTGATTGGGTCTTGTCGTAGTACTGTTTCAAATATCTCACCCGAGATCTCCTCAAGATCTCATTTTTGAACTTGAGCGAGATGAGATTTAGCGAAATGAGATATTACATTGTTTTTACTTCTTATTTGTCACTCATCTCGTCTAAGATATTAATATCTCATGTGGAATTTGAGATAAATCTCAATATAAGATCTCATATGAGGATGTTTTTATATTTACATATCTTTTTAACTTCTTATGTGGGTCAAGAAAACTTACGCTCTAATGAAGTTTTATTAGCCCATTAGTTTTATTTTTTTAAGTAGAGCAAAGTAGATACTCTTTTGTTTTTTTCTTCTTATTTTTAATATTCGAATGACTAGAATACATTTAATCAATACCAAATCAATCACGTGACCATTCTCTTCAAAAAAGAAAGGTTAATATTTTTTTACGAGTTGTGTATGTTAATAAGTTTATATTCAGACAAAATTATCTTAAATATATATAGTCAAGTTTAGATGCTTAAGTTATTCCGATATAGCCTGGAGATAGATTTTATAATCCTGGAGGTCAATCCGAGATGTACACCCAAGATATGTTCATCTCACCCGAGATTTCGTCTGATATGAGATATTGTGTGTAGTAGTCTAGAGACAAGACGCGATCAAAATATGAGATTTACAACCTTGGGTCACACCATAACTAGCTTCTTAATTACTTGCGAGAAATTTGAGCAATAGTAATATTACAATCATATTTGATTTTAAACTTTTTAATGCACATAACTCCATTTAAAATAAAAAACTATTTCTGTATGGATCAATGCAACTTTCAATAGTAAGATAGAACATGCATTCTTTTAGAAGTAAATGGCATTTTTAGCATAGTTTGTTATAATCTATAATATTTGGACAACATATAAATAATGAAAACTTTTCTTCTCCTTATATATAGAATGATAAAACAAAGGAGTATAGATAACCAACTAACTATGTTTGATCATGGAAGGATAGATACATAAATGACATACCTTTAAGAATTTATTAGAAACTTGGCAAATGTACAAGTATAATCTAATACCATATAAAGTTAAATAATTAAATAAATAATAAATGAAGGGTGAAAAGGTAATTTTACTAAACATGATAGAATAGAAAGAAACTTTATAAAAATGAATTAGGGGTCAAAACTTGCACCGTTGCATAGGGCATATTTTTCTAGTCAGGTTTCATTATAAAAATATTAAAATTGGACATATGGACAAGAAATTATACCTAAAAAAATATTAAAATTGGACATATGGACAAGAAATTATACCTAAAAGAGTAATTTGGTATAAACTGGGTTTGTTAGGTCTAATAGCTCATTAGTACATAATAGTGTACTAGTATCTTTCCGTAACTTAGAAAGAAACGTACATACATTCTTTCTACATCTTCCTCCTTACCTCAAAACAAAGAAACCCTAAACCTAAAATTCTAAATCTAAGTTTATGGGTTGTGGAATTATGGATCTTAAAGCTAATTAAACATTAGAGGGTAGGGGGTTGTTAGGAACTGATGTTGGTTTTGATGACAACACCCTTTTTAACTTATTTTATTATAAAATATAAATTAACACTATCGTTTAGACAGATATGTATATACAAAAACTATATAGGATATATATATATATATATATATATATATATATATGCAGGTATTGATTACTGAAGACTGATCAGTATAAAGACTAAAGACTCAAGATTCAGAATGGAGATATCAAGATTGAAGACTCTAGAGTATCAAGATCAAGATTTCAAGATAAGTGTCTAGTTTTTGTTAAAACTTCATAATAACACGGAAATCTTCATTCCAAATTACATTTGGGATGGAACCCATTTTTATCTTCTTAGTGGCTTACAAACCCATGACAAGTGGCTTACAAATCTACGACAAGTGGCTTACAAATCTACGACAAGTGGCTTACAAACCCACGAACATCCCGGTTTTGTACAGATTCTCGAGTCTTGATGTGATGAAATATTCTGCAGGAGAAGCTTGCAAAACTACGTCAAAATGGTTTTTTCAAAATGATTTTCAAAAATACTTTCCAAAATATTTTAGCTTTAAAAATTATCTTTTCAAATGATTTTCAAAAAGATGTTTTAGCCTTAAAATATTCCTTTTTTTGTTTTAAAATAAATTCTTGTTTTAAACTTCGTTTGTTTTTATAACTATCTTCTGACTTTTATATATTCTTTTATAATATATATATATATACTTAAAATTTAAAATCAAATTTATATATATACACACACACACATTCTAAAAATATTTTTTTCCTTAATGCGAGTTTAAGAGAGTCGTCAGTGCGAGTTGAAGAGAGTCATCAAGGCTAGTGCGACGTCTGGTGATGGCATTGTGGGTTGGAGGCGTAAGGCATGCGAAGTCGTGGGCATTGGTCGGAGTTCGATTGCATTAGGATGGGAAAAGATGGGTAATGACGGCCGCGTTCGTATATGGTTTGCTAGGGTTTCGATTTGGGAAGGAGGCTGGGCTTGCGAAAAGGGGGATGTTGATGTAGTTGCTGGGTGATGGTGAGGCCGTGTATGGAGGTGGTTTTGTCAGAGGTATGGTAGTTTTGGCTATAATTTAATTTAATTAAATATATATATATATATTATAAACGGATATATATAAAAATATTTATGCTTACTGATATGAACAGTGTTAACTAGAATAATATATTTGCCCTGTTATAAAACTAATGATTTGGTCAGAGAAAAAAATTAAATAATAAAAATATATACACACATAAACTTGTTTTAAATTTAATATATACATAAATAAATAGTAAATACATATGTGCATATAAGATTTTGGAAAATATAAAGATTTATACAAAAGTTAGATTTTTAAAACTTATATAGATTAGTTTTAGGCACTTTGCAAATAAAATAAATTAGGCATACATATATACATTTTTACTTGCTAGTTTAAATTTAAATTATTAGTTTAAAATCAAATCATTTGTTAATTAAATGGGAAATTTGTCATTTGATTAGTTTAAATATTAATAAATCATGTAATGTTATACAAGGTCTTAAAGCGTGAAGAAAACAAGTTGAAATGGAAAGTGGATTGCAAATAATAAAATCAAAGGTGATTTAATCTCACTCATTTGGATTGCCTTTTAAGTTTATAGTTAAATTTAATTTTTGGATGAATGATTGAATTGATTGGTGTGTGTGTATATATATATATATATATATATATATATTGGAGTGATTGATTTCCCGCATTATATAGCGGATGAGACCCTATGCGCCCCGCATAATAGCGGATGACCCTATATACCGCGATATCCCACCTTGAAGTGGGATTGGTATTTTTATATTGTGCTAACATCTGTGGATGCAGGGAAATAGGTTGGAGGAATCCAACTGGATTTCTTAAAGTATTTAGACTATTTTAATATTCTGTGATATGATTTATTTGATAATCTGAGATAGATTATATTGGTGATTGAAAATATTGAATGCTATCCTTTGATTGAATATATTTGGATATACTGAGTTATCAAAGATAAAGATTGAATTTTTTAAAAGAAAATACAATAGGGAATTTTTAAGTAAAATATCATAGAGAATTTGGATAAATTAAAGAATGGACTGGAAAAGGATAACAATTGATTTTTAAATTCTAATAAATAAATTCCAAGTGTGGGAAAGAAGATTTTTGAAGTAATAGGAATAAATGAATTCTTAAACTTAATTGATAACATTTAAAGGAATAAAATATTTATTTTTAAATTTAGAATTTAAATGGTTTAGGAAGGAATAAATGAAGAATTTTAAAATAAATATGTGTTAACCGGCATCTTGGCCCGGTTACAAAACGACAGTTGAAGACACTATTATCAGCACTAGACAAGATTATGACCACGAAGAGCCTGGAGGCATACGGGTTTGATGAGGACAACATGTTTGGCATTTAGACATGGTTCAGGGAGAACGGTTACGCGCACGTCGCTCGGCAAGCTTCGCTCGGCATCAAAAGAATGTTCAGCATCCATGAACGTTCGGCATACAAGGAACGTTCGGCATCCATGAACGTTCGGCATACAAGATACGTTCGGCACGTATGGATCAAATGGTATTTAAGAGCGTTTGACTTCTAGAGCGCTCGGCATTCGTGCTTCACTCGGCATTCCTGGACTGTTCGGCATTACCAGCCTCGTTCGGCCTACACCGCTCACTCAACACCTTGCACCGTTCGGCACAAATCTCGTGCTGCATGTAGAGCATCCGACCTTACTTCGTTCGGCATGCAGAGCATCCGGCCTCACTTCGTTCGGCACGCAGAGCATCCGGCCTCACTTCGTTCGGCATAAAGATGAAGGTTCGGCGTTTGGTCATTCGGCCTATTTGGGTCGACACACGGGGCTTACTCCATTTGGACCGAGTTATTCAGCTACCAGGCCCACCAGAGAAGTCCAACCCATCTTAGTATATAAATAGAGGGACAGGGCAGGGACAGGGGCACAGTGAAATGGACCCTTTTTTTCGGGAACACTGGGGAGACTCTGCCATTTCTTATACTCTCCTCTTTTTAATTCAAACTTGTATCCAAGTGATTGATTTACGGATTGTATCTGTATTCAAGTAATGGAGAAAGCAATAAAGATTAAACTCAAAGTGGATGTAGGCAGTTACGCCGAACCACTATAAATCTGGTGTTCTCGTTTTTGATATTCTTTTTCATTGAATTACACTATTTTTCAGTCCTAATTTACTCACTTCATTAATCTCTCTACATAACTCTACTCAAGGGTGTTAGTGACCAATTTTGGTGCTAACATTTTGGTGCTTTCACTGAGAATTGAATTCTCAGCTTGATTGGATCTCATCATCTACTATTGGATTTCCATATACGCGAGATAGATCCAGTTGTCTAATAGAAAACTTCCTATTCTACTCAGATTTGAAAGAAATCTAAAGGAAGCTGATAGCCGTAGATTGGATTCACTGATGTACGCAAGATTTGGCGATTGGATGTTAAAGTTTGCACTCAAGTTGAATGAAGGCCAACCCTCCTCTAAAGGCAATTCAACCGATCGCCCCAGAAAAAGTCTATGCCGATCGTTGCAGAAAAGGTGTATGCCGAGTTACTCCTGGCCGATCCATCCTGGCCGATCCATCCTGGCCGATCCATCTTGGCCGAACATTCCTGGCCGAACCATCTTGGCCGAACACTCCTGGCCGAACCATCTTGGCCGAACACTCGTGGCCGATCCATCTTGACCGAACACTCCTGGCCGATCCATCTTGGCCGAACACTCCTGGCCGAACCATCTTGGCCGAACACTCCTGACCGAACCATCTTGGCCGAACACTCCTGGCCGATCCTCTAGGCCGAAAGCTTCTCTAGGCCTAGCATACCTCTAGGCCGAACGCTCGTCCAGGCCGACCACACCTCTAGGCCGAACGCTCCTCCAGGCCGATCCAAACCTCTAGGCTGAACGCTCTTCCAGGCCGAACATACCTCTATGCCGACCACCTCTATAATGCCGAACGGTATTGTATATGCCGAGCGGCATCCAGACCGTTCCGAACTTAAGTTACACCGGTCTTTTATACGACCCCTATAGTGAATTCAAAACTCAACTTAATAAAGGAACATTCTATCTACTTCCCTTACATCCCCTGATCGACCGGAGCATAGAGGATTTAGCGACAGCTTCTGAATGACAACAAGGGAGCGGACAAACAACTGCTACTCGAACGATACTCTCAAAGGGATATTATATTGATCACTTGAGGATAATCGACCTCCATATATATTTTAGCAGCCGGTTAGCTGGAGAGCCTCCAACGACCATGGATCGTCTCTATGACAATAATGAATCTAAATCAAAGTGTGGAGGAGCAGAACAGACTAAGGAAAATAACAATGAAGGCCCGTTGACTAAGGATGTAGATCCTAGTAGCCGAAACAAGGCCTCAAAATTTGGCTCATATGCTCTTTGAAAGATTCAATTGACAACCTCTACTTGAAGACTCACGACTCGGAGTGATATTGGAAACCAACCTCGAGAGAGTACACCAAAGTCTAAAGAAAATCAGAGGAATGTTGTATATTCCCAAATGCTCACTGATCCTAACACGGGCGATTAAACACCTCCGAGGTGTAATCAAAAAGCTGATCTAGAAAGTAAAGCTTCAATAGTATGTACATGTCCTGCAGAATGGCGGGCAGCGAATATCCGATGCCTATTAATAAAGGGCTATGATTATCAATTGGACTGCTGACGGCCGACATCCCTTTGAAAGGAGCCAAGGGCAAAAGTCGAATAGCAAGCACACGATGCTACTTCATCTATCAATGAGATTTATCATAATCTTCTTTGAATCATTTCCATTTCTATTTCAATTGTTCTATGAACTACGACTAACTTTAACTAAACTACTTTCAAAACGATGCAGGAGATTGGATACTCAGATTTGGTCACCAACCAATCCACGCAGACCATGATCGGACGTGTGGAGTACATCTAGATGAGAATAATTCAATCGCTCATCATCAATCATGTGCCTTTAATTTAGGGCCAAGAACTAGAGATTGAAAAGCTCATTACGATTAGAGCCCAAATATAAAGTCGACATGACAGACCATCTATTCATTGACCTCCACGTTTGACTCGGAGACCTGAACAAGGCTTGGAATTAGTATGGCCTGATCGCCCACTCAAATCAAGTCATAGAACAAAGTTTGACAAAATACAGAGGCCTCTTCTGAAGCTCAGTGACGCCAAGATCTGTCTAGAGTGGACGTGATTTGATCATCTACACACCAAATCCTGCCTTCAACACAAAAGAAGGAGATACAGAGCAAATTGTAAGAGATTCTGCTATCTAACCCAACACGGATGTGATCCAACCATCTGTCATATACCTCCTTCCTTGACCTGATTGGAAGAGCTATAATTACCAAGCGGATGAGAATCGATCGTCCATTTTTCAAATTTCGTCCCTTGAGCTGGGGGCAAGATCCCATTCCATGAGCAAACGTGGTTCGACTGTTCATTCGACAACATTAGCCTCGATACGGTAGATGAATACAAATTAAAGAATGGAAATACGACTACTATCAACTTAAACCTCCAAGTCCCCAGAGCGTGGACTGGAGTACTCTAAGTCCCCAGAGTGCGGACAAGAGTATACATGACTTAAACCTCCAAGTCCCCAGAGTGTGGACTGGAGTACTCTAAGTCCCCAGAGCGCGGACTAGAGTATAAACGACTTAAACCTCCAAGTCCGCAGAGCGTGGACTGGAGTACTCTAAGTCCACAGGGCGCGGACTAGAGTATAAACGACTTAAGCCTCCAAGTCCCCAGAGCGCGGACTAGAGTACTCTAAGTCCCCAGAGCGCGGACTAGAGTATAAATGACTTAAACCTCCAAGTTCCCAGAGTGCGGACTGGAGTACTCTAAGTCGCCAGAGCGCGGACTAGAGTATAAACGACTTAAACCTCCATGTCCCCAGAGTGTGGACTGGAGTACTCTAAGTCCCCAGAGCGCGGACTGGAGTATAAATGACTTAAACCTCCAACTCCCCAGAGCGCGGACTGGAGTACTCTAAGTCCCCAGAGCGCGGACTAGAGTATAAACGACTTAAATCTCCAAGTCCCCAGAGCGTGGACTGGAGTACTCTAAGTCCCCAGAGCGTGGACTGGAGTACTCTAAGTCCCCAGAGCGCGGACTAGAGTATAAACGACTTAAACCTCCAAGTCCCCAGAGCGTGGACTGGAGTACTCTAAGTCCCCAGAGCGTGGACTAGAGTATAAATGACTTAAACCTCCAAGTCCCCAGAGTGCGGACTGGAGTATTATAAGTCCCCAGAGCGCGGACTAGAGTATAAACGACTCAAATTTCCAAGTCCCCAGAGTGCGGACTAGAGTATAAATGACTTAAACCTCCAAGTCCCCAGAGTGTGGACTGGAGTACTCTAAGTCCCCGGAGCGCGGACTGGAGTGTAAATGACTTAAACCTCCAACTCCCCAGAGCGCGGACTGGAGTACTCTAAGTCCCCAGAGCGCGGACTAGAGTATAAATGACTTAAACCTCCAAGTCCCCAGAGCGCGGACTGGAGTACTCTAAGTCCCCAGAGCGCGGACTAGAGTATGAATGACTTGAACCTCCAAGTCCCCAGAGTGCGGACTGGAGTACTCTAAGTCCCCAGAGTGCGGACTCGAATATAAGCAATTTGGATCTCCTAGTTCCCTGAATATGAACTATGACACAGATGACTTGAATTTGTCAAATCCCTGACATACGGGCTAGAATGTATTCTAAGTGCTCGAAGCACAGAATGGAAGTTCAACAACTCCCGAAGTGTTTCCGAGTTATATGAAGATGGACCGAGAAGTCTATGTTACTCACAACTGCTTGGATCAACATCACAATCGCAAAGAAAACTAAACAATAAGAGTCTTTTGTAAGACGGAAAAAGGAACTAAACTTTAATGAGAAATGAGTTCCTATTACAACCCCTCCAAAGTTCGGAGTCGACATTCTATTTACAAGGACTAAGGAAATAGATGAAAATAATTACATGACTTAAACTAACTCTCGTTGAACGAGGATAGTAGTCACTTCTTGTACTTCTTCAACTCCTTTCCGGACGGCTCCTCTCCATAGCATTTACCCTTGGTACTCTTCTTTGATAGAGGGGTAGCAACTGAAGAAGTACGGAGAACTTCCATAGGCTTGGACCCGCCAAAAAGGATGACCTTCAACGGCTTGTTCAAAGGATCGTCCAAGTCCACAACTCGGGGCTCGACCTTGACCCTGACCTTCTCTTTCTCGAGCCGCTCCTTCATGCTCAATTCGGATGTGTGATTAGAGGCTCCTGTAATTTCTACTTCATAACCCCCGTCGGTATAGGAGGAGGTTCTGGACTTGTCTTCATCAAGCGTTCCAATCACCTGAGCGCGGACGGGAGTACTCTAAGTCCCCTGAGTGCGGACTAGAGTATAAACGACCTAAGAACCTCTACATCCCCGGAGCACGGACGGGAGTACTCTAAGTCCCCAGAGTGCGGACTAGAGTATAAACGACTTAAACCTCCAAGTCCCTAGAGTGCGGACTGTAGTACGCTAAGTCCCCAGAGTGCGGACTAGAATATGAACGACTTAAACCTCCAAGTCCCCAGAGTGCGGAATGGAGTACTCTAAGTCCCCAGAGTGCGGACTCGAGTATAAACGACTCAGAAACCTCTATGTCCCCCGAGTGCGGACTAAAGTGCTCCTAGTCCCCTGAGTGCGGACTAGAGTATAAACGACCTAAGAACCTCTACATCCCCGGAGTGCGTACTAGAGTGCTCTAAGTCCCCTGAGTGCGGACTAGAGTATAAACGGCTTAAAAAACCTCTACATCCCCAGAGTGCGGACTATGGTACTCTCAGTCCCCGGAGCACGGACTAGATTATAGAAGACTTAAGAAGAATCTCCAAATCCCAGAAGCGGACTAGATTACTCTAAAATCCCAGAATGCGGACTGGAGTATAAACGAGTTGACAAAAATCCCTGCGTCTTGAACTGTGGACTAAAGCATAAACCGTTCGACAAATCTCTAAGTCCCCGGAGCATGGACCCAAGCATGAGTACAAATTGGGCGCGAATCAACCGGGGGGAGAATAACACTAAGTCACCAGAATGTAGAGTGGTGTATAAACATCGATAAATAGACGAGTGGATTCCGACCATTCTCTATTTCGCAAACTTCAGCATGGAATCGACCGAAGGATTATTAACCCGCTAAGGATGGAGTTCGACCATCCAACTAGTGGCCTGGCCAAATCAATGCTGGGAGCATGGGTACAAATCACTAAAAAGCTGAATACGACAGCTTACTATAGCTCTAGCGTGGCGTTCTTTATAACTTGAAGCAACGACTGCAGGGAAGCCTCAATACAAAACCAATCGAAATGGCATCCAAAGCTACGAGCAATCGACTATATCATACCTCAGATCGAGGGTCAATACCGATCCGCACGAAGCACATACGAATGTGACTCGGATGTTTCTTGAAAAACTATGACCTCTAGAGTGTGGAAAGGAGGGTAAACCATGAATACTTGGTCAAAAATTCTCCAGCACCCTCATTCGATTCGTCAGGAGGAGTATGAAACTGGATGAGCATAACCCGACTGCATTTGTAGCCAACTTTACCCCGGGAACTGATTACAGAGCATGAACCAAAGTGGACGTAGATGACCATCCACTGTCCAAATTACGCCCTGAAACTGACGTGGCATCGAATTATTCCTCTTGGAATGAAAAACCATGATAAAATCCGAGATAGGTGAGACCTAGTCTCCCATCGATTGACATGATCCCACGATTCAACGGGAAAGAGAGTAAAGCTCAAGTGGGCGTGGCTGGCCTTCCTACTTATCGGTATATGCCCCAGACCTGGGGGCACGAGCGAGGAGCAAGATGAATGTGAAAAGACTATTCACCGATCACCTTTATGTCTTTGGAACTTAGGTGAAAACATAAACATAGCTAGGACAAGACTTAACCGTCCATGTAGTACATTTATCAACCCGAGACTGGGAGAAGACGCATGGTCATCCTAAAACTGGCTACGATAGCTCAGTATTAAAACTTATATATAGTGCTTACAGTTGCTCAAGGAGACGACCGAAAGGATGCCTAGAGATTGAATAATTGAATTGACACCTTAGCTCATGAGCAATTGACTTTCACTCCAACCCGAAGGACGGGTAAAGGATCATGAATGCATTGAATAGAAAGTGCGTTACTCGAATACACAAGCAAATTCAAACTCATAGCAAGATCCAGCTATACAGTTGCACGCCACTCGAGGCTGACCCCCACTCGACATTTCCTTCAATGCGCTTTTAAGCCTGATCTTTGGCCATTTGTTGATAATCTATTAGAGCATTCAGAGTCCTTCGCTATTAGACTTAAAAACTCATGACAAGACTCTAGGGTTCGACTAGAGCAACCATCATTATTGGTCGTCCCAACCATATTTCACATTGAATGTTATGCAAAATAATTACGTCTATACTCAAAGAATCTGGGATGGCACCTGCTAAGGTGACGGTCGACATTACACTCAGCCATGGCGACCCTTTCCGGGTGCTGAATATCGGATCACAATTCAGTGTAGTGATGATAAAAGAATTAGTTGGATTTTCTGAATAAATGATGATATGTTCCCTTGGACCCATTCTGACAAGCATATGTGATTTCATTAACCATCGCGAGCCATGCATTGGATATAAACCCGAAGCTACAAAAGCTAGCATAATATCTATTGATTTCACCATGAAAGCTCCACTCTTACTTTTAGGCTCAATCCATCAACGTCTATGCCTACCAGCCGTTGCGACAGGGCATACAATGACCTGAGACGTCTGAAAGACTACTTAAATAAAATATCAAACTAAGCTAATTCGATATCACTTATTTCCCTCGAAGGGCTATCTAAGGACGGAAATCAGCAGACCTCACACCCAAATTCACTACCTCAGAACACTACTCGAAGAGTAGCAGAGAACCAACCATAAGATGGAAAATGTACGCGGATGGAGCATCCAATGATCAGTGTTATGGCATAGGAGTCATGATAATAACTCCTGAGGAACGATCAATCTGCTACGTCCTGAAACTCGATTTACCTATAACAAACAACGATGCTTACTATGAAGCCTTGGTTGCCAGCCTCAAACTTGCTAGAGGATTTGAAGTGAAAACTTTACATATCTTTTGTGATTCTTGATTGGTAGTATACAAATTTAAGGAAGTTGATCTTGCTAGGGGGCATTGTCTTGCTCCTTATCTCGACCAAGTCCAAGGGCCACTAACCGACTTCACGTATTACATCATTACACACCTCAGCGAACAAAATGAAAAGGTGTCATGGTTGACTCCCATCAAAGACTATCTACAATGAGGAATTCTTACTGAACAGAGGAATGGAAAACGACAGATCCTCCTCAAATCTTCATACCAAATCATCTAAGAATAAGTCGTTTGTCAAAAGGAGTTTATCCATCCCCATGCTTCGGCGCATCGCCCATGATGATATCTTGAGCAAATTCTATGAAGAAAATGCGGTAATAGCATCAGGGGGAAAACCATGATAAAGAAGATACTTTGCTACAGGTATTACTGGCCAACTATCAATCTAGATACGGTCGATCATGCTAGACAATGCGAAAAGTGCAAGATGTTTGCAAAAATCCAGGAACCCCACCGATGGAAATTACTCAAATGGCTAGTCCACGGCCGTTTCCCACTTGGGGGCATTGACGTCCTCTTCTTACCAATCCTAAAGGTTGAAGCTGTGAACAAAATCATAGAGTTTTTACTGAAGAAGGGTTTGGAAAACTCCTCAAGTGGCTGATTGCAACCCTTATTTCACAGAAAATACAAACAAGGAATCGCAATTGAATTGCAATTAAACTGGATGGAGTTGGCGACGACTTATGAGCATATAAAACGCATTCGAGAGCCAATGGAAAGAACATGTACCCAAACGTGCATGTGTATATCCGAACAAGTCCGACTTCTTGAAATCAACAGAAATTAAATTCTCACTAAGGGTTATTGAGAAAATACTAGATCAGATAGCCGAAGCTTGCTAGCTCTGTAGAATCAGACACGAGTGGTCACTGATGAACTACAACCCTGGATTTATAATATTGGGAATCAACCAAGCATCAAGACGGCCAAAGAAGGATATGACAGCTTGGGAGGATAAAGTCGAAGGATAATGACTATTAAAGAAACATGATGGATTTCTTTCTGAAGACAAGGAATACTCGCTGATTCAAAGCGTGTTGTGTTGCTTCACACGACACGCTTTGGGGGGCAAATGTTAACCGGCATCTTGGGCCGGTTACAGAACGACAGTTGAAGACACTATTATCAGCACTAGACAAGATTATGACCACGAAGAGCCTGGAGGCATACGGGTTTGATGAGGACAACATGTTTGGCATTTAGGCATGGTTCAGCGAGAACGGTT
The DNA here is from genome assembly GCA_030765085.1 of Allium cepa. Taxonomy (NCBI): domain Eukaryota; kingdom Viridiplantae; phylum Streptophyta; class Magnoliopsida; order Asparagales; family Amaryllidaceae; genus Allium; species Allium cepa. The sequence continues at coordinate 453,388,294 of CM060931.1, forward strand.
ACGCGCACGTCGCTCGGCAAGCTTCGCTCGGCATCAAAAGAATGTTCGGCATCCATGAACGTTTGGCATACAAGGAACGTTCGGCATCCATGAACGTTCGGCATACAAGATACGTTCGGCACGTATGGGTCAAATGGTATTTAAGAGCGTTTGACTTCTAGAGCGCTCGGCATTCATGCTTCACTCGGCATTCCTGGACTGTTCGGCATTACCAGTCTCGTTCGGCCTACACCCCTCACTCAACACCTTGCACCGTTCGGCACAAATCTCGTACTGCATGTAGAGCATCCGACCTTACTTTGTTCGGCATGCAGAGCATCCGGCCTCACTTCGTTCGGCACGCAGAGCGTCCGGCCTCACTTCGTTCGGCATAAAGATGAAGGTTCGGCGTTTGGTCATTCGGCCTATTTGGGTCGACACACGGGGCTTACTCCATTTGGACCGAGTTATTCAGCTACCAGGCCCACCAGGGAAGTCCAACCCATCTTCGTCTATAAATAGAGGGATAGGGGCACAGTGAAATGGACCCTTTTTTCCGGGAACACTGGGGAGACTCTGCCATTTCTTATACTCTCCTCTTTTTAATTCAAACTTGTATCCAAGTGATTGATTTACGGATTGTATCTGTATTCAAGTAATGGAGAAAGCAATAAAGATTAAACTCAAAGTGGATGTAGGCAGTTACGCCGAACCACTATAAATCTGGTGTTCTCGTTTTTGTTATTCTTTTTCATTGAATTACACTATTTTTCAGTCCTAATTTACTCACTTCATTAATCTCTCTACATAACTCTACTCAAGGGTGTTAGTGACCAATTTTGGTGCTAACAATATGAAATTGGTATTTCCAGTTTAAATAAGTTTTTAAATCATAATAAAGAAGTTAAATCTGAATTAATGGGTTTTGAAATAAAATTGAGTAAGTAAAGGAATCTATTTTAAAATGGAGTAAAATCTGAAAATCGATTTAGAAATTGATTTAGAGTTCGAAATTCTGTTTTAAAAGAAGATGAGACTATGGAATTTATAAACTGGGTTTATAAAGTGAAATAAGATATCAGTGGATATTTGGAAGTATAAATTCACGAAGGAAATTTTAAAGGAATGGGAAATTTGTTTTAAAAATAAATAGTGATTTATTTTAAAAGGTGTGTAGGAAAAGTGTATTTTCCTAAAAAGCCAAGTACGTTTTCAAAGCAGATTTTTAAGTACAAGTTAAAAGTTTAAAATTGTTTAAAGGAATGTTTTTAAGAAATTATTATTTAAGTTGTTAAATTTTTAAAGGTAAATATTTATTAAATTAGTTATAGTGGTAATTATTTTAAAAGGATAATTGGTATTATGTTTTAAAAAGATAATTATTAATATTTGTGTTTTTGTAAAGTAGTTTTATTTTAAAGATAGTTTGATTAAAATTTTATTTAAAACTTATATAGAATTTCGTAACTCTTATTCTAAAATTTAGTTTGGCTTAACTTTTATTTTAAAAATTAGTTTTACATTTTATAAAGTAGCTTTATTTTAAATATTTTTAAAGTATATATTTTTGAATAAAGTGTTTAAGTAGTTTTAATTTAAATGTTTTAAAGTATATTTTAGAATAAAGTGATTTAAATTATTTTAAAATCCAAAATATTTGGACTTGGTGATTTTCAGTGGATATAAACAATATTTGGGAAATTTATTCCGTGAGAGAAGGGTGGGTTTAAAACTGTTTTCAAAGGGTTGAAGTATGGAAAATAGCTTGTGATGTTATTTTGAAATAAATGATTTGTGGCATGGTCTTACGAGATACCTTTGTTTTCAAAGGAATTTGAAAACTTCAATAATCCAATTGAGTATGTTTTCTCACGCTGGTTTTCCAGACTGACTCGGGTGTTATTTCGCTATAATGCTCGGGTCAGACCGAGTATTATAGAATACAGATTCTGGATGGACTGCTATGTAGCTCAGGAGACGAGCTGGATGACGAGGCATATTTCCGTAGATTCATATTTCCGCTGTGCAGTGTAAGCTGTATATTCATCTTTGGAAGGACGAGATATTATAACCGTCCTGAATTGTGATTTTGATTGTATTGTACTCTGATGATGTAATAAATAAAACGGATATAATTCTTTTATTTTAAAAGATTAGTCGTTTATCTATTATATATTGTTCCGTTGCGTTCAAAGTATTTTAAATTTCCCAAATTTTCAAACTCCTAATCCTCTCAATTTATTTTCAAATATTTCTCTGGAATTCTATTTCAAATTATAAATCACATTTACAAATCCCATTTGTATATGAATTTATTTCTTAGCTTTTAGTTATTATTTCAATTTGTTATTCAATTTTTTCACAAAAATGATAATAATTTGGGAAATAATAGTGATATTTTTTGGGAAATATTTTTTGAATTGGTTGTGAAATCTAGTGAGATTTGGATTTTAAAAATATTTGAAAGGTTTTAATGATATAAAAGCACTAAACTCTCTTCGGTCGTCGGAAAATAACTTCGCGATGGCTGCTGTATCATCGATGTTCATTTTCAAGTTTCCAAGAGAGGAATTGCTACCAAATTGTTTTAAATTAGAATTGTTTACAAAACTGGGTTCGTTTTAAAATTCAAAGGATGGTTTGATTTGCAAATGAATTATGTACATATATAACAGATTCGAAAAAATGCTTTTGAAATATGGGTAGTTGTTTAAAATACTCTGCAGTTGGTTTGAAATTGTTATAGAATATAAATGGGTTGTTAGTTTGTAAATTTTTGAATATGTTAGAATAAAATTTAACTTAAGGATTAAATAAAAGTAAGTATGAAACCCAAATAAGTTGGAAGGTAAGCTAACTAATTAAAATGAATTAAAAGAAGTTAGAAAATCAAAGATAAATAAGTGGAAAACTTATAGAAAAATTAAAATTTAATTTAATCAAAATGTAAGTGAATCTAGTTAAATAAAAGTGAGCTTTGAGGAAAATGATTATTGAAAATAAGTTTATTAAGATTATAAACAAATGTATAGAGAAACAAAGGAAATTGCATTTGTAAGCAAGTAAAATGAAAACTAAATATTAGAATCAATTTGAATTATGTTAAGTAAAGTGGAATTGAAAAATATAGTTTGAGTGGATTAAAGGAACAAAGTTTGAAAATTAAAATATATTGGAAATTGAAATAAATTAGTAGATGGAAGATAGTTGATAGAATTCAGTATTTAAGAATGGGAATTTAGTCAAGTTGGACTAAATAAAACAAAGGATTGAAAATAAAATAGGCAACTAAACAAATAAATTAAACTTGTAAATGGAATCGAAATTTAATATTGGGATTGTGTAAAGTAAAGTGAAGCTGTAGAACTAGTTCAAAGTGAACTAAAATAATAAAAGTTGGAAATAAATATGGTTTGAGATAGGAATAAATTAGTAAATGGAACTAATTTGAAGAAATGGACAATTAAATATGGCATGAGATGAGATAAATAGAATTCAATAATTGAGAATTGGAAGATAGATTGAATTCAAATGGAATTGAATGAAAATAGATACAAAAGTTTAAGTGATGAAGTGAAAATAAATATTTAAATGTGTAAAATATTATATTGAACTTAAGAAGAAGTGGTAAAATCTTAAGTAAAAATTAGTATTGGGAAAATATTCTAAGTTAATATTTGAATGGGGATTTAATAAAAGTGGTATTGTGAATAAATGAATGGATATCAAAATAAATGTGAATAAAAATGAATTGATATAGCTAATAATCAATTGGGGTAAAATATATGGGATGTATGTATATTATTTTATTCGCATAGCAATTCGATCTAGAATTCGAGCATAGAATTTCGAGATAATTATATCGGTTCGGGTTGGAATTTTTCACTCGATTTTCGACGGCGAACTCTGGATATGGGTTTTTGATTGATTCTAGAATTCTCTATGATAGTATATGTCTATGCAAGGAGAGTAACGGTTTCTGATCAAGAAATCAGATCCGAGTTCACATTAGGAAGTCTGGTGAACGATACTAGGTCGGAAATTAAATTGTGTAATCAATTGAGCGATCGGATTTGGTATTGCGTACGGATGATATGTGTACATTGTACGGACTTAAATGAAATAGGTATTGAAAATTTTGAAAAGAAGTGAATAAAATGATTTTGAAATTTGTAATTGGATATTATTGCTAGTAGGATATACAGGTGTATAAAAAGCAAAGGGAATTGTGGTTTTTGATTTCTGAAGATAAATATGATGGCCCCAAAAAAAAGGTATGTATTTAAATTTTTGTATGAAATTTGATGATTTTCTGGTTTAGCCACTTGGCATTTTGTTTTCTTTTTGAAATCTGAGGGCCCATAAAGGCATTTTGTAGTTGTACCGATCTAGCCGTGCAAACGAGACGTTGGCGAAATTTTTCGAAAATTTAGAGAATTAGGAAAATTTGAGAAAATTTTGGTAACTTAAAATTTGGATTTAAATTTAAATTTGAATTGTTGAGTAAACAATATTTTTTGGAAGTTATGGATAAGTTTGGGAAGCTAATAAGTGGAATAGTGTGCCATTAATAAAAAGATTGTTTAGAGAAGTTGTCGAAACTATTTGGTGTTGGAAAATAGTCAACAGGTTATGGACCATTCCTCTTAATTAGTAATTTCGGAGACGAAATTCTTTTAAGGGGGGAGGAATGTGACGAATCGTAATTTTTGAATATTTGAAATTGGAATATTTAGTTGATTTTAAATATTGGAAAGTTAGCTTAACTGGAATTTCAAATATCACTGTTTATTTGGCAATTAAACTATTAAATTTAATAACTGGAAATGGGGAAAATTGTTGAAGCTGGAGTTCCAGGCTTGTAAAAATAATAATTCGATGGCTTATAAAATTTATATTTATAGCATTGAAGATAATAGAAGTGTTAAAATTGAATTTAAAACTGTTTTTTTCATTTTTAAAAATATATCATTTAAATCGATATTTTAAAATAACCTTCCGAGGCACAGTCTCGGAATTCGACGAAACCAGTTCCGTTGGATTCGTAATATTGTATTATTATCGGATTTCAAATTTCCGTAGTGTTTGGAGTTGTGTGATCGTACGGTAAGCAAACGCTTTGAAATTTAATCAAAAAATTCAAAATTATTACTAGTTCAAAAGGCTATCTTCTCCATACGATCGAGTTAGGCCTCGACACCTTTTTCATTGCGTTTAGAATAGGGGTTTGACATTATGAACGTCTAGCGGCACACCTCGATAGGAGGTCGGGATTTTAGCACGGTTTCGAGACGTTGAATTCAAATTAAATTAAAATTTTATTGTGTGACCAGTCAAAACATATCGACACGTGTTATCTGCTGTGACACGCGTCCTCTCTGGTTCTACACGCGTCCTAAAAAAATATACGAGGTTTTTTTTGGATTTAATAATAAAATTTCCATTAGGATACTTTGGATTAATTCATAATATTCCTAAGCATGCAAAATAAAATATTTTTATAACAAATGGGCTAGTAGAACCACTTTCAAGAACTAATATTTCCCTTTTCCTAAAAAGTACTAGTTTAGAAGAAAGTGATTATACGATTGGGCAGTGAGATCCAATTGGATTACTTGTAATACATAAATATAAGGATCTTCCAATAATAAAAGAAGAATTTTATGACCAAGAAACATGTACTCCATTAGGCACTTCTTCCTCACAAACCTCAAGAAATAAAGAAACATATCAGGAATATCGAATTTATATGAACACATTTACACTGAAGAAATTACAAATCCTAATATAAAAGATAGTACTGGAGAACAGTTAATTATCACATATGAGGATTTAGAGAAACTAAAAGAAGCAATTCCTCATTTGGATAAAAAAGAAATCTACAAACCTATATATCTTAGATCAAAATTTCATAACCAACATACATACATATTTGAACGTATGCAAGGAAATATAGAATTAAAAGTAGAAGAAGACTTCACTTCAATTAGTCTACTAAATAAAGAAAAAAATAAAAAAATTAAAACAAAAATACCCGAGAATGAAATACCTACATATAGGATTAATACAACTAAAAATAACTGGCCTTTTTAGATCTGGTATTGATACCCCAATAATGATTGTATGTATGGATGAAAGAACTACAAACAATCCTTTAAATAGTATTATTGGAGGAGCAAAATCTAATCTAGCGAATAGATAGTTTGCAGTAAACATACATCTTGATTTTTGTATTAGTCTTGAAGATTATAATATAGAGAAAGCTTGCACGTTATCAGTTAACCTACAAAACATTGACCTTTTACCAGGTTCTAAAGTGTTTGGGATACAATGGGAATATTGTATGGCTTTAAACGATACATCCACATTTAAATCAATAACAGCTAAACTTTTTATTAAACTTTATGAAGTCGGATTGGGAAAAACAATCCAAGCAAAATTAGTTGACATTAGACACCTAAAGTTCGACAATGAAACACAAGTTTTTATAAAATCCCACAAGCCTAAAATAAACATGCCTATAGAATATTTTACAGCATCAGGAGATACTATGTGACGACCCGGAAATTTTGAACATTTGAGAATGAAATATTTAATTGATTTTAAATATTGGAAATTATTTTTGACTTGAATTTCAAAAATATCTGGTTATTTGGCAATAAAATTTCTGAATTTAAATATTGAAACTTGGGTAAAATATTAAATCCTGAGTTTTAGGCTTGTTACAAATATTTCAAACGCTTAGAAAATTCATATTGATAATACCGAAGGTGATAGAACTTTTGAAATTGGATATAACAGTGCTTTGCTCGATTTTGAAATATTATCGTTTAAATCGATATTTAAAAATAGCCTTCCGAAGCACAGTCTCGGAATTCGACGAAATCAGTTGCATTGGATACGTAATAGTGTTTTATTATGGATTTCAATTTTCGTAGTGTTGGGAGTGATCGTTTGGACGTATGATAAGCAAACGCGTTGAAATTTAAATTGAAATTTCAATGTTTTAACTGGTCCAAAAAGCTATCTTCTCCATAAGATCAAAATTTGGACTTGAAACCTTTTCCGTTGCGTTCGGAATAGGGGTTTAACATTATAAACGCTAGCGGCACGCTTTGATTGGAGATTGAAATTTTGAGTCGCGGAAATCGAAACGATTTGAATTTGAATTTAAAATTTTAAAATATAAATATTATATATATATATATAAATGTTTTCTCAAGATAAATTCTACACGTGTTTCTCCAATATAACACTTGTCATTATTTTTACACCCGTTCATAAAAAGAGAAATTCGAGCCAGTAGAATAAAATAAACGAACTAAAATTATTTCCTTCAAAAGGTTAAAAAGAAAAACAAAAGCACGATAATGGCCGCAGCTCATCCACAAATGAAATTCCTTTTTCCCTTTTGAATTCGAAAATTGAAATCATTCCCTCTTTGGTTCAAAATAAATTTCATCATGTGATCGCATGGAGGGTTTGGACGATTTCGTGTTCGAGATCGTGAGAGGCGGTGGTCGATTAGGCTCGTGTTTTGAATGGGTGATTTCGTAAAGGCCGGTGCCTCGGCGATTGATTCATGGTCGTCTCGTTTGCTCGTCTCGAGGGTGTGGTGACAGGCAGCAACATGGAAGCGGTGGCGACCTCAAGCTGGGGAAGGTTGAACAGATGACTGTCGTCAATGGGTCGCGATGTACTTTGATGGAGGGTCGTGTAAAAATTGATGATCGACTCGGTATTGGCCGCATTTAGGGTGGCGATGGGTCACGAAAGGGAGTGGCCGAAGTCGAGGCTTGGTTCGAGCAGTGGTATGTTCAATTTATTCTTTTCAATTTAAAAATTTATACTATCCATATGAAAATTTACGGAAAATAGTAAGGAATTTTAAAATAAATGTTGAAGAATTTATTGAAGATGGATTTTTGAATCAACATGAATTATTTTATAAATATATACATATATATGATTTCAAAAATAAAAAGAATAAAATATACTTATATGTATGTATATATATATATATATATATATATATTCACTTACTGTTTCATTTCGAAATAAACATTAAGATGGTTAACTTATTTAATTGCTTTTTAATCAAATTTAGTTATAAAAAAATCTCCAACGGAAATCAGTTTAGAATTTAGGTATTTGTTAAATTAAATCATTAATTTAAAACTAAATTATTGATTGAATTAAAATTATAAAAGGGAAAATTTAATTGTTCGATTTATTTTGAATATGAATAAAAATTATGTGATTGTTTATACAAGGTCTAAATCGAGAAACAAGCAGGAATGGAAAATGGATTGCATGCATAATAAGGGTGAGATCTTCTCACTCAAATTTAAATAATTGAAATTTCAGTTATTGATTGATTGTTGGGTTGTGATAGTGTGTGTATATATATATATATATATTTGGAGTGATTGATTTTCCGCATTATATAGCGGATGAGACCCTATACCCCGCATAATAGCGGATGGTTTTATATAATCTCATATACCGCGATATTCCACCTCGAAGTGGAATCGGTATTTAATTATTGTGCTAACATCTGTGGATGCAAGGAAACATGTTGGGGGGATCCAACTGGATTCCTCAAATATTTGAATTTGTTTCATATGTTGTGTGTTAAATTATTTATAATCTGTGCGTGATTACATTTGTGATTGAATCGTTGAAGGCTATAGTTTAGCCGAATATTTTTTTGGTGTCATAGAATATCAGAAATAAATAGGATTTGTTTTTTTTAAATTTAAGTAGAAATTTTATAGTAAATTTAATTTTTGAAAATTGGATAAATTTAAAATATGGAATTTTAAAAAAGGATAAAGATTGATTTTTGTAATCCTATTGAATAAAATTCCGAAATATGGGAAAAAGGTTTAATAAATGGATTTCGAGTAATATTATTCAAAAGTTGAAGAATTTATTTAAAATATGAATTTTAAATAGCTTGGAAGAGATAAAGGAATTTATTTTAAAAGGAAATAAATTTAGAAATCAAATTTGGAATTTGATTTGGTGTTTGAAAATGAATCTTTGGGAAATCAATTTGGAATTTGATTTGGTGTCTGAAATAAATTTAGAAATAAATTTGGAATTTGATTTGGTGATTGGAAGTAAATATTTGGAAATTAATTTGAAAATCGTATATCAGCGCATATTTGGAAATTCACTATGGTAATTTATAAAGGAAAGGGAAATTTGTTTTTAAAAAAATAAAAATTAGTTTATTTTTTTAAAGTATGAAAAGAAATTTAAAGATTTGGAATGTAAATTAAAATAAATCGAAGAGGATTTATTAGTTGATTTAAATGGACAATTTTGAAATGGAAAGTGTATCTTCCCTGGAAAGCCGAGTATATTTTCAAAGTAGCTTTTAAAGTATAAATTTACAGTTCTAGAATTGGTTTTAAAGAGAATGTTGTTGGAGAAATTATCTTCGGAAATTGTTTTTAAATCTTTAAAGCAAATATTATTAATTGATTATAGATATGGTTATTTTAAAGATTAAATTGCTATTAATTAAGAATATGGATATTTTAATAATTACACTTTATTTAATAATTTTATTTTTTAAAACTGTTTGGACTTGAGTTTTATATGAGATATTAATATAAAATTTCATAATTAATGTTTTAAATAAAGTGTTTAAAATAGTTTACATTTCAAAGTATTCCCAAATATATATTTTGGGATAAGTGATCATTTAAATTATTTTAAAGTATTCGGACTCGGTTAATTTTCAATGGAAATGAACAATATTTGGAAATTTATTCCGAGTAAGGAAAGTGATCTGAAATTTGTTTTCAAAGGGTTGAAGTGTTGATCTTGCGAAGATATTTTGAAAAGAAATAACCGAGGGAAAATTATTTTAAATCTGGTGATTATTGTGAATAATTGATTGATAGTTAAATAACTGACTATCCATATTGGCCTTTAAATGGCATTTGAATTTTGATGCGACCAGGGGTCAGATTCCAAATGGATATTCGAAAACCACATCGAATCTTTGTGGTAGATCTTTTGTTTAAAAGATCAAAGTGAAAATTTGTTGTGATTTATTTGAAATCTTAATGTAACACTTATTTTTAAAATAAGTGCTCGTTATTCGGATTAGCCGGTAGAGGACTTTGTGTCATAAAACCCATTCCGAATAACGATACGACGAAATGGGATTACATTTGAAGATGGTGTTGAAGACTGGGTATTTTCAAAAGCGAAAGGATTACCTGTCGAATGTCTCTGCACCGAATGGCCCCGGTATAGAGATTTGATCACCCTTTGTGATGGGGAGTCCGGACGTGATTAGTGAATATTCGAATTGCAAGGGCTTCTTTGAAGTGCCTTCGGTTCCGTTCGAACCCAAAACGGACTTGTATGGATGCATGTCTGACGTTACACTTTGAGATGTAAAGCTAGTTTCTATCAAATACATTTCTGTTGGCGGCGGAGAATTTATTCTCTTAGCTTAACACCCTTCTCTGAGACGTACGAGCTCAGAGGTTATCAAGTTGATGGTTACTAGTGATATATTCCCAATTTGGTAATGTGGCATACGAAGTGCTGCTGATCATGTGTTGATCGAAGCATGGATTTTGTGTAAAGCGTAGCTTTGTGGACGAGATCTCGTCGGACCTCACAACCCGAAAATGGTCGAAACATGAAGATGCAGCAAGACAAATTTGGGGGTACGCCCTCAGTGTATGTCCATTTCCTTTTGGAAAAAGGTGGTATCATGGTATGGAGCCTAGATACTTAACTTATATGATTACTGCAAATTTATTGCTTCGTGGAGTTGCTGTGTGGTTGAGGATCCTCGGATAAAGGTCGGTAAGGATCGGGGAGGCATACTTGTGGTAGTTACCTAGTTACAGCTGTATTACCATGTGAGGTAACTCGGCCTTGTGTTGGTAGAGATCCGATTAGGTTCTCGGGACGTCCCTCCAGCGGCGTACCCATGTGGCATAGGAAGTTCCTTAGCCGGACCATTTGTTGGAAATCTAAAGAAACAATACGCGCCCTGTACGGTTTTATTTGTGTAACCTGCCATGGAATGTGGCGGTAACCTGCTATTAAACATGGTAGTTATAGTAGGCATAGTACGAAATGTCTATGCTGGCTAAGATTAATATTATACTTTCGAAATGTTTTCCACACTATGCACTAATTATAATATTGAAAAAGATTTTACGTATCAATCATGTTTGACTATCATAAGGAGAAATCTCCTCCACTTCTGTGTTTGCATTGTGTGTGTGGCAGGAGGCCTTATGGTAGTTTCATTTTCCAAAAGCATAGCGGATTTCTTTTTATTTTCTTTGTGAAAAATAACTGTTTTTAAGATCTCACACCAGTCCCATGACTGACCTGGAGTTTTTTATTCCCTTTCTAAATTCTGGGTTCCCATAATTTTCCACACGGGCAGCCTAGAGTCAGGTTATCATTTTTCTGGAGCGAAGTCGGGAAAGTATGCTGTGGAGATCTGGAGGCAAGCTGGATGGCTAGGCGTATCTCTAAGTATATAATATTCTTTTTCGCTGTTTTATTGTGTTGTTGTAAACTATGAAATGTAATGTAAAACTGATATAGTTCTTTTGTTTTAAAGATTATTCATTTATCTATTATATATTGTTCCGCTGCGAATGTGAGGTTATGACGTTGTTTCTGTTTCTTCTTCTATCTTCTTCTTCTTTAACCCTAACGATTCGGTTTTTTGACATTCGATTATTCGGCATTTGGTACAGTGGACGTATTAACGTCGACTTTCGGGAGTCGAAAAATTGGTTCGTTACATACTATTTCCACAATTACAAAAAATAAAGAAGAAACTTCTTCTTCTAATACATTGCAAAGAACACATTCAGTTCATGAGTTAGCAGATGTAGAACTAACGCCAGACATTTTAAAAGGAATTAACCATAGGAAGAGTTTACATGAATCCCCAGTTAAAGGAAGGACACTAAAAATCCTGGAAAAACAAAAAGAACAGGAATCAGACCGATTGGTTGTGAAGATTCCATTATCTAACATAAAAACATAATGATTAGATCCACAGACTTAAAAAGAAAAGCATAATTACACACACACACACACACACACACACACACATATATATATATATATTCCATTGGCAATATGTATTCCTGAATATCAGGAATTCAGAATACATGCTTTACTAGATTCTGGTGTTAAAGTTAGCTTATTACAAGAAGTTTTTATGCCAAAACATTTCCATACATCTTTATATAAAAAAGGAATGCTAAATGACTTTATGGGAAGATAGCTCCGTGTGAATTATAAAATAAAAGGATTACTAGTTCAAATGCCAGATATTTATAACAATAATAAAGTATATAATTTTGACTTTGCCTTATTACCACGAGAATTTGAAAATGATTGTATTTTAGGGATGGATAATCTCCACCACCTACCACCTTTTAATAAACACTTTTTTGAACTTGACGATACTCTTGTTCCAAGAATCCCATTACCTATTACAATTGCATCACACTATAATCCAACTAAAAAAATAGCAAAAAAAACTACTACCTTAATTGAAAGGGTTAGTACACAAACGCCTAGCAAATTACAACCAAAAATTCGCGCATATAATATTCCAACTGAAAATGAATTTGAAACTTTAATACATAATATGTTATAACCACTCTATTCTAATAATCCATTAAAGTTATTTGACAAAGCACCAAGATATCGTAAAATTGAATTAATAGAACAATACAAAGATTCTAAGGTAAGCGTAAATATTATTATGGTTACTCCACCTAATAAAGAAGAATTTTCAAAACAAATAAAAGAATTATTAGACCTTAAACTAATTCAAAAAAATTTTAGTCCTCATTCTTCTCCAACGTTCTTAGTAAGAAAGCATGCTGAGGTCAAAAGAGGAAAAGCTATAATGGTAATAAATTATAGGAAGCTAAATAGTTACACAAAATTTGATGGATATTTTATTCCTTCTATAGAAAATTTAATTAAGCAAATTCAAGGAGAAAAATACAACAACAAATTTGATGCTAAATCAGGTTTTTGGCAAATAAAACTAAAGGACAAAGAATCAATTGAGCTAACAGCTTTTGGTAGTCCGCAATGGCATTTTGATTGGCTTGTTATGTCTTTTGGATTAAAAAATGCTCTCCAAATATTCCAAAAATGGATGAGCTCTATGTTTGGACATTTACCGTTTATTGTAGTATACATTGATGATATATTAGTACTTTCTAATACAGAAGAAGAACATAAACAACATCTTTTGACTGTAATAAAAATCCTACTCAAGAATGGTGTAATTCTTAGTCCTAAAAAGATTGAATTATTTAAGACAGAAATTGACTTTCTTGGAAAAAAAATTAAAAGTGGAAAAATAGAATTACAACAACATATTTATAAAAAAATAAAATATTTTCCAAAAACCTTTACTTCATTAAAAGAACTTCAAAGTTTTTTGGGATTATTAAAGTATGGAAGAAAATCATACCAAGTTTATCTTCCAAAGTCCAACACTTACAAAAGAAACTTGGTGAAGAGCAAGAAAAATACAAACAAACAAATGGTGGACAACCAAGAAGATGGAATACTGACAAAATTCCAATAACATTACAAAAACAGGCGGAAGACAAAATTAGAAAAATTAAAGATTTGCTGAAAGACCAAAAAGTTCTTTATTTCCCTTCTGATGAAGAATCAGTTACCTTACAGATAGATGCTTCAGATAACTTTTGGGTAGGATTTTAAATACAAAACTAAAGGAAATAATATCATATGCATCTGGAAAATTTGATAAGACCTAGATCAAAGATGCTACATATGATAAAGAATTACTTGCTATCAAATTAGCAATTAAAAGTTTGAAAATTTATTTATTAAATAGACATTTTGTTATAGAAACAAATAATAAATCCGTTGCCCGGTTCTTAAAAAAGAGAACAATAAATAATCTAGAATAAAATCTTAAAAGAACTAGAATGTATTTAGAAATATATAATTATGATGTTAAATATATTCTTGGATACACTAATTTTGCAGCCGATTATTTTACCGGGGCTTAAATTCATGGACAAAATTGATATTATCATAGAAGAAATGAAAAGACAACAAGCTTTTCAACAAGTTACATCGCCAAAAAAAAAGCAAAACAAATATGCACTTAAACTTCAACAATAGACAAAAAGCAAGTCTCAGTCAAAACATCTACATCAGCAAAAGGAAAAGAAATTGTCCAACAAACAACTCCAACCTTCTAAAACAAAGTAGTGCAAATGAATAAAAAGGTTCAAAATAAAGTAAAGGTTTTTACTCCTACCGGAGTACAACAAAAATCTTATGCTAAAACAATTTTAAAGGAATTGTACAATATGCAGATGGAAGGAGGAGACCCAGAATTATATGATAAGTTCAACGGCTGTTTTAAGGCTGTTCAATCAGGGGCTCAGAGGACAGCAAATTTTTGGCTTTCTCAACTTGAGAAATCATTTTGGGATATAAAGCAATATGGGACCAACAAAGATAAAACTATTCATGACATAAAAAATCAGGTATTCAAACTTTTACAATTTTGCAATACATCGAGAAGTAAAGCACTTGATGCAAAAGAAGCAGAATTATTCAACGCACAACCATTGAAGAAAGAGAATTGAAAAAATAATGTCTCGAATAGAGACAAATGACCTTTAAAATTTAAGAATTCAAGATTTCCTTGAATTACTTAAACTATGCCAGGTTGAAAATAAAAAGGCACAAGAAATGGATGTCGACGAAAAAATTCACGAAATGATCTCTTTATACCAACAACAAATCATTGACGAAAGCCAGTACTTTTGTTCTTCAACCAACTTGAAGATATAGAAATTACTAAGCTCATTGAAAAGAGAATCTAATTAAGAACAAAAACGGAAGGCCAAGAATTTTGGCATGTTTTAACGAAATTCCCAAATATTTATCAAAAAGGGTTTGGTTCATGAAATTTATATTAGTACAAATTGTCCTGAAGACTTTGCAGATTACATCCCCGAAATATGCAAGAAAAAATTCCTTAATCACACAAATAAGTTTCAAAATATATTTTTATTTAGAATTTGGAGTATTTGGGAGAAAGACAATATGTTTGTCTTTATCTATCAGTCCAAATTTGAGAACTTCACAAAGTCATAGAATCGCCTCAACATGAATTTAAATATTTGATAAAATAAAGTTCTCAGAAGAAAAGGAAAGGCGTGGGGCTGGAGATGAATTCTTTATAGAAGCAATCAACATTGGAATCTATAGTTCCATCCATGAAGACAAGACATTATTGTTATATGATTTTCTCTCTCAATATGAAAGTTATACTAACAAGATTACTATGGTCAAATTTTTTTGGCATCTCTTAAACTTGGACTAGTTGGAACTCAGTGTCAAGAAGAATATCTTATTTTAGAAGGACAAAGGGAAGAGTATTTCCAATGCCAAATGGGAGGAAACAACACGTGTAACAGCCCAAATTTTAGCAATATTTTATTCTTTATTTATGACTCTAGGGTTTTATTTTTCGAAAATTTTATTGTCTAAATTAATTATAAATAATCACCCAAGATTTTTATTAGTATGAAAATTCTAAAATTCTTATTTTGGTTAAAATTTAACATTTTTTTTACTGAAGTTATAAATCTTTAAATTTTTAATTTTTAATCTTTTGGTTTAATTTAATATGTTCGTAACAACGTTTATTTCACCTTTTGTTCTTTAAAAAATAATAATTGATTTTATACTTTTAAAATTTTAAAATTTTATATTTTACTTATATACATTTTTGAATATAAATTTCTTAGTAAATGTGTAAACAAATCATATTTTTATATAAGTAATAAATTTCCAAAACTTTGTGTATAAATAAACTGTTTAATTTCGCGTTTAAAAGGCGCGTTATTTGATGAAATAAATAATGTATATATACATACAAGAAAACGTATAAAATTTAAATCCATTATTTTCATTTTTTTGGACAAAAATCACTGCGTTATTGTACGCATTCTACGTTTTTTTATACGTATATACAACAGTTTATTTCTTAAATATTAAGTAAATCAAAAAGATATAAACAAATCATATTTTAATTAAGTAATAAATTTTAAGTTAATAATGTAAATAAGCTATTTAAGATACACGTTTTAATTTGTACAATTTAGTTGGCATACAAATGGTATGAATTTGATGTAATATTATAACCTATATTTACTACACTAGAAAAACATACAAATTTAAAGCGTTTCTTTGTTATAAATTGGGCGTATATTTTTACGTCAGTTTTACGCATGACTTATTTTCTTACCTTGGATAATAATTAAATTTATCCGTAGGCGTATTTTTTTAAGTGGGAAAGAATTAAATTCCCTAACCATTCAATTAGTTTAAAATGTTTACCTTGGATTCAGGCGGAAATTTTTCTACTCTTTCCAATTTTCTCTTGTTTAAAATTGGTATAAAATCTTTAAAATCCAATCCGGTTCAAAATCAACTTTCCTCCTGCCTTTTTCATTCACCGTTATCAACGCGTGTTTGATTATAAAACACGATTCATTTCATACTTCTCTACCGTTCCTAAAGCAATTTATTTCATACCATTTCCTCCACTCAATCAACGCAAATTACCCCCTTTAAATATAAAATGTGCCTCACCATTTACATGCAAATTATATTCACTTTCCTTTTGCCTTCTGATTTAATAGGAACGTGATCCACAATTTACTAACCGTTCCAAAATCTTTAAATTTCTTTCCATTTTTCCCTTGATGCACGCAAGCTTTTCTTTAAATGCTAAACACGTTTTCTTCCTTGCTTTAAAATTTGCATGCCTTGATTTTTGCTTTCCCACTTTAACAATTGTGTTGTCACAAATAAATACAAACCACGTATCAAACTTCATCTGCATCTCATTTTGGGTTCCTCTCCTTCTTCGTTGCATGTGAGCAAAGCATCAGGTAATGACCGAATTATTTTTCCTCCTTTTTTTTTTCTTTTCTTCATTGTTCTGTTCAAATTTTTGGCTCTACTATTTCACCACATGACACCCACCCTCCTCCACAATCAAGAGCACCCTCCACGGTATAGACAGATTCTTGCTTATATCATTTATAAACACGTTGGAAAAGGATATAGGTGGCATCGCTGTTTTATTCAGGTTTTAAATAAGTAAAAATATTCTCCTCAGCTTTGTTCGTTCAAGGTCTTAACGTTAATAAGTATTTTGGTTTGAGAAAAATATACATTTGGCTAAGGCCTTGAAAAAAAAAATCATTTGCTCCACTTGTACTCTAAGAGAGAGTAAATATGTATGCACCACTTTTATAAAAATAGAAAATAAATGTTATCACATGTTAGACCATGCGTGTTTTGTTAGTCACCTATGCTCTAGGAGAATGAGAAAATATTATTCAGGCACCACTTTTCTTTTATATATAAAAAAAGTAATAATAATAAGAATAAATAAATTAGATATATATAATATGTATAAGGAAGCATATATTTTTTGTGTGGGTTAAAAACATTCGTATGATGTATATTTTAAAAGTTATTTTATAATGATAAAGTTTTTTTAAAAAAGCTTTAGAAGTTATTTTAACTGTTCAGTGTATAAAATATATATATAATGATAAAGTTTTAAAAGTTATTTTATACTTGTTGTTTCATATAAAAATGCATGACCGCTTATATATATAACTCGTTGTTGAGTATATTAAGTGCATAAGAAAGTATAAAAAGGTATTAT
This sequence comes from Allium cepa, assembly GCA_030765085.1. Lineage (NCBI taxonomy): Eukaryota > Viridiplantae > Streptophyta > Magnoliopsida > Asparagales > Amaryllidaceae > Allium > Allium cepa. The sequence goes on from CM060931.1 coordinate 453,406,043, forward strand.
ATATTCTCAACTACATATACGTTTGCAGTATAGTTATGTCATTAGCTTTTGAATACAAATATATAGCAAGAGTTTTTATATAACTGAATATTAATAAATATATAAGGTTGTTCTCTGTGTTTATATTAAAACTGAAATTTTACAGTCACATATTATGTTATAAGTGTATTGTTAAATATTGTATTTATAGTCCTAACGTGTATTGTAATAAGTGTACTGTATACTATATTACATTACTATACATAGTATAATTTAAATATAGTCTAGTTTAAATGTATAATGGATGTATGTTGATTATACAGAACGTATAGTCAACAGTTGTTTCTAAATTATTTATATTTTTGGAAAACGTATGTATATAATTTTAATGAGAGTCAAAGTTAATCTTAGTTAAGCAAATAATATTTTGGGATTTTATATATTTTGTTTCGGTCTACAACAAGCAGTTTCTAATCTATTTTCATCGATCTCTATTTATCAGCTCTGTTCGTCCTATTCGTGCCAATCTTGTTCATTTTGGAAATTCGTTCCTGGATCCATAACCCATTTCAAATCTCTCTAGCCTCGAAAGGTGAGCAATCACTCATGATTAACGTTCTTGTATTTTATTAAATTTGATTTCAATTGAAACGACAATTGAAATATGATGCTGTAGTCATTTAAATTGTTATTCATATGATATTTTCTGTAACTGTTCACTTGTGGGATATGACACCATATCCTGTTGTTTATATTTTATTTAAATTATTAATGATATATGCCTGTTATTATTTTATTGTATTTTCTGTTATCACTCTGCAAGTTCCCTGTAGTTTAGAAATCACTATGGGTTGAAATGATACATACCCGAACAGATTTTAGAATAGGAGAAAATCGTTATGGGTTGAAATGATAAAACCAAGCGATTTTCATTTAATTGAATTTGGGATTACGGGATGAAATGATATCCACCCGTATATATTTAGTATACGGATTGAAATGATAAATATCCGTAGCACTTGACTATATGATAGGAAATATATATACAGACACCGTTGGTCTATATAAATATTTTGAAAATAATTTCTATAATTTTGGAAAGAAATATATGGTTTAATAAATTTGATTCTTAAAATATTATATAAGTGAAAATTGTATATATAGATTTAGTAATAATATTTGATTTAAATTAGATTGATTTAATACATATAATATGGTTAAGTATTTATGTAAATCTATACTTCAAATAGATTCTCTTGTTATAAATTGAATAATTAAGATTGGGAGATAATTTCGGGTTTATAAAAATGGTATTTAAATAAGGATTTATTAAATTAAATCGACTTGAAATTTTTGAATGGGAAATTTAAAGGGTTTGATTTTATAACTGGATTTTTGATTTAAGTGATTTAATGAATATTTCACGTTTAAATAAATTAAAGAAAATATTGAGTAAAATGTAATTTAAGGTTACTTAAATGATATTGAATCTAATAAGGGAGTATTTCAAGACTAAATAATAATGAGGTTAAATCGAGATATATATGAAACTGTTATATAGAACATTTAAATATTAAGGCCTTGAACTATATTGGAATTTAAATGGTTTATGTTGAGATTCAGATCTGTATTTGAAATCAACGTAGTTGAATTTGTTATTTAGCAACTAAATTGAATTAAAATGAAAATTTAGGTTGAACTATATTTGAATTTATTATTTAGAAAACTAAATTGAATGAAAATTTTGATGAAACGTTGAATACTTAAAGTTTTGAAATATATGGAAATATAAAGTGGTATTTGTGATTATAAATCCGAATTTGAGATCGATAAAATTTAAGTGGTTATTTTAGAAATTGAGTTGAATTTAAATTGATAAACTGAGATTGAATATAATTTGAATGGGAAGGTCGGGTTGATATTGGAACGATTTATTAAGTTGAGGAAATTGAAAATACTTTACTGTATAAATTATTTAATATATATAAATACTATTTTGGGAAATATAGAGATATTTGAAGTGAAAATGAGATTTGGTTTTGAAGTATGAATTAAGCTGAAATGACCATGGTGTTATAGTATATATTTCTACCTTGTAGAAAGTTCCATGGACCTTTAGAGGATGGTTATCCCAAACATCCTTTAAGTTATTTGTATTTCAGTTGATATTTCACTTGAGTTGGATTTGTTGATATAAGAATGTTAATCCTGACTCGAGTGTTTTGTGTTTTGCTTTACGCTCGGGTCAGACTGAGTGATACAGCATTAGAGACTCATCTTCGGAGTTCGGAGTTTCATTTGGAGATCCAACTATCGATTCAGATTCCAGCCTTTCCAGTTGATTGATTCAGATAAGTCATCTGTTGCATTGGAGACTTCACTGCATTTGAAATATTCGGTTGTATTTTATTTCTAACTCTGATATATATAGTAGCTTCATGAACTACTATTCTTTATCTATTCCGCTGCATTATATTACTCTGTGATCTGTGATTGATTTATTTATTGTATATGTTAAGTTTTGCCAAATTTTAAATTAACAATTCGGTATTTTAAATTATTTAAGTCGGATATGTATGGTTTTATTGTCGATTTGAATGGTCCAAAATAGCGGGTCGTTACAGTTGGTATCAGAGCTTTGGCTCTAGGCAGAACTTAGCATATATGGTAAATTTATTTACAGAATCACTTTCGTTCGAGTTGAATCTCTTCCTTTTTGACTCGATTTCCTTTGAATTTTGGAATGTCCCTCGATTCCGAAATTCATTCTTGTCTCTCCCTATTTATATCTGTTCGATTCTGGAGTATCCCATGACTCCACTGAATGATTTGTAAAGGGGATGAAACTCCTTTACAATTGGCATTGATTCACCGGAGATTTATGTATCCCTTGGTTTAGATGCTACTATCTCCTGTTATTCCGAATTCTATCTATAGCGATCGAATGTCGATTTGCCTTAGAATTCTGCATCCATTATATTGCTAAATTCACGGTTGATCCGGTTAAGATCGCCCGCGATTTATAGAAGTATATCCATCTGTTGAATATGCGCTTATATGATTTTTTGTTTGATGAGAATAAACATATATACATTCGTTTAAATGTATTTGTTAATGTACTATTTTATTTTTCATAGATTAAATAAATATTTGTTGAATAAAATAAATTACACATAATTTGAATTCAAGCAAAAATTTTATTCAAACAAATATTTATTACAATTTTGAATAGTAAAAATTCAAGCTCTCATACATATACAATTTTGATTGTAATTGCATCACAATTCAATTTACATAAATGCCTCACTACATATCACTCACACTCGTAGTTTATCTTCAATTTCATTCCAGTTATAATCCAGCATCTGAGCAATCTGCAAAAATATTCACTAACGCAGTAAAATTGAAAAAGAAATATATTTGCAATATAAAATGAAATATGATTTTTGAAAATATGATTTGCCTCAGTTATTTGGGTTGTTCGTCATCATTCACATTTGAATTCATCATACACGAACAATGTGACATGCACAGTGTATCACTGTACATGCCACAAGGCCATGCACATCGATATACACTTGATAATGCTACAGGGACAGGTGAGCACAGGTCAAACCCAAATGAAAAGTCGGGTTCAACTCACGTGCAATATATTTAAAATCACGACACGAGCACAAGATCAAAGCCGAGTTTTGAAACTGGATTCAACTCAAGTGAAATTTCAAAAATCAACATGAAATGATCAAGAACCAAACAGAGACCAGAGTAGTACAAGTTAGACACAGCAGAATCAAACTGAAACAAGTCTCGACCAAAATCAGTGACTCAATGCAAACAACATGAATGTCACAAGCATGAACACAAGAAAACATGTATGCAACATGGTGAGCAACACAAGTGCAACCCGAAGTCAAGGCAACATGAAGCATGCAAGCTCGAGCCCAACATATGGAAACTGCAACAATGCAATCTACAAATGTATCGACCAGGCCACAGCAAAGAAGATGATTAATGCTTATGAATACATGTGCAGACTATGCAAATGAAGACCACAAGTGTACAACAACTCCAGCAGTGACAATGAAGTGAATGCAACTACAGGAACTCAACAAGGAAGACTACATCATCAAGTCGGGTCAGACTAACCAAAATGGATGCAAAGATACCAAATGAAACAATGATCAGGATACACAATGAAACATAATGCAAATCAAAACAGAGAGTACAATGCCACTGCAGATCCAAATAAGTGACGAAGTCAACTTGTACAACAGCCAGTGCCAACAAAGAAAAGAGACTCAAGGCCAAGAATACAATGTCAAAGCACAGAGTACTCTGTGTCAACAACAATGCAATAGTGTCACAATGTCACAGCAAACAAGGTGCACCAGACCAGGCTACATGATGGTCAAAGTCAACAGTATCAATAACAAGTGCGGTAGCTACAACTTTAACCACAAAACCAAAATATGAGTGCAATGAAAACATATATGTGTATGCAACCAAACAGTGAACCTCAGTATGGAAATGAGACAGGAAGCAAGCAGTGCCATGCTACAGAATATACAATGAAGACAGTGGTTAATGTCGAGAAACAATCAAAGAATGTAAAGTCGAAAGCCACAGTGGATGAACAAAATTCAACAGTGCAGAAATGGTCTCAAGTCCAAGACGAAATCATGGAAACATACAGAAGTCAAGAAGGGGATTCGTGAATGTATACTGTCAAAAATCAAAAACGTATCTTTGAAAAAGTCACAAAGTAAAAGAGGAAAGTTTTTGCCCTTTCAACCAAGAATAAATTGAACGCTTCAAAATCAAAGCCTTGTGCATCAAGGCAAAAATATATCAGGAAAGCAAAAATTTGGAAAGTATCGAATTAATACGAACAAACTCATGTGTCTCGGAATTCATATAAATTCACACCCAAAATCATCATAGGCAGTGGGAAAAAGAGCAAACAAAGTAGAAAATCAAGCTATCAATCGGAAATCAAAAGTACAAGCTACATACCAGAGATCAAAGTTTCCAGAAGCCCTAAATCTCGAAAGCCCTAAAGTGCAAGCGAAGAAGAGAACGAGAGCGTCTGATACTATCTCAAGGAAATCGAGCATTACAGAGCTTCGATCGATCTTCAAATCTCTCAAGCCTAATTCAGATTGAACGAAGATACAAAGCCGCCATTTTGCAGTAGCAAAAGAAAAGGGAACTAGGAGAAGAATTGAATTGGGCCGGCTTGTTTTTTTTAATATAAAAGGACTTTAGTTGTTATTAGGGTTTTAGTTTTAATTTGTTTTTAAATTTGTTTTAAATTTAAATTCTCTTTTAAGGTTGTCAAACCTTGGTAAATCACCACCTAGGTTGTAGGTAATGTCAGATTGTCTAGTTAGAATTAGTTCAGAGCAGGGTGTGCGAGTTTGCAAAACTCTATAGGCGGTAGCAGGGTGTGCGAGTCTGTTAGAGTGTTTGTAAGCGGGAGACTGTTTAATTCTAATAGAAATCTGGGAATGCAGCAGTAGGCAGGGGTTGCCGAAGCTGGGTAAATTTTGTGTGTGATTTACTTTTCAGCATATTTATTTCTGCAGTTTTTTTGTGTGTTTAATTCGAGAAAATTTGCTATAACCTTATTCACCCCATACCCTCTAGGGTTAATCTAGATCCTACACCATCTTCTATTTTGTAATTTAATTATCTCATCTTCGATCGAGTCTATCTTCGAATCAGGATTCTATTGATTGGAGTTCCTACAAATTAAATCTCTATCTTTATTTTGAAATCCATTCTTCACCCTTTGAAAATCGGATTTTGTTTGTATTTTTGAAATTGTTTTATATATCGAAATTTTTATTTTAAATAACTATGATTTTTTATATATATAAAAGTGAAAATATTTTCGATAAGGATTATATACCTATATATATAAAGCAAATAAGAAATGTTATTCTATATAAAAAGGTTTTGAAAGGATTTGAAATTTTGAAAAATTATAAGAAATTTATTCATATAAAAATGATTTATAACTGTACAGTTAAATTTGAAATTCGAGAATTGAACTCCGGTATTTTGAAAATGGTTTTAAGATTTTGAAAAATATATAAAAATAATAGCATTTAAAAGTATTTTTTCGAATAATAAATGTTTCAAATGAGTTCAAATGAATTACAATAATTTTAAAGAAATTTCAAAGAAGTTTTCAAGAAAATAGAAGTCCAGAACTCACTTATGTCGCTGGAAAATAATTTCGGTGATGAGTGCACGCATCATCGACATTGGATTTTGAGTTTCAGAGTGGGGGAGAGGCCACTTTAATAGCTTCACTATGCAAGTGATTTTGTAAAACCGTTTTTGATTTCAAATTCCGAAGTATAATTTGATATTTTAGAAAGATATAAGTATAAATTTGAAACAATTTAAAATGGGACCGGTGTTCAGTCCTCGAGTTTCAGATTTAATAATTGATTTATTGATTTATTGTTGATTTTCAACTCTTGAATTGAAAATTTGATTTCCCTAACTATTTTGAATGTTCGAACACTTCCAAATCGAGATTAAATTTTCAAAGCAAAGAAATTTCGAAGAGTATAAAATGTTTGATAAAGAATATAAATTTAGTTTTGAAATGTTTTGAAAAAAAATAGTTTTGAATAATGGTTTTCAGAAAGGTAAATTGGATATTTCAAATAGAAATAGATAGTTTAAAAGTTTTAAAGGGATAATTACAAATTTGAAAACCATTTTAAGTATAATTGATTTTGAGAAATATTTGATTTTGAAAATTAAATTGAAATTAAAAACCAGTACTTATATGGTGATTTTGGAAATGAATTTGTTTGACTTGAATTATTTTAATTTGGAAACTGGGATAATTTTCTAAACCTATTATTTTTGGAACTTTGAAATTTAGATTTTTAATTTGGAAGAAAATTTAGTAAAATCATATGTGATTTTGAAACTGAATTGATATTGAAATGATTTGAAATTGAGAACCTTAGATTACTAAGAACTTGATTTGGGAGTGGTCGAACTTATATAAAATGGATTGTATAAGTATGAAGTTGATTTGAAATCTATCGATTTGAAAGGTACTCAATTTGGAAAGAGATTTTATATAATCGAAGTCTATATAAGTATGATTTGATCTACTATTGATTTGGAAAGTGTTCGATTTGGGAAAAATGGAATCCTATATATATGGACTTTATATAAGTACGATATTTGAAAGTGATTTGAAAAGGTACTATATGATATATATTTTCGAAGTAAAGATATGAAAAGTGCCTTCTGCTTGATATCCGCTTTGTGGCCACATCGTGGATTCATTCTATCGATATTATTCTCTCTGATTTTTAGTTTCCCGGATGTGATACTCGAGTGTTCCCACCGTGGCGTAACCCATGGTTTTTTTCTCTCGCGACTGCATAGCGCAACTGCCTGGCTGAGTCTTGTCTAGAGGTACGGATTGTTTCCTGGGGGATCCAGGCGTAACCATTGTGTGTCCTGCAATCTGTGTAGGTCGCGAATAGTAGCGCAACTGCCTGGCTGAGTATTGCCTAGGGGTACGGATTGTTTCCTGGGGGATCCAGGCGTAACCATTGTGTATCCTGCACTCTACTAGTCATCATGGTGTAACTTGCAGGGCTGAGAAAGCTTACGGATATGGATTGTTTCCTGGGGGACCCAAGCGTAACCATTGTGTATATGCGAACCATGTTCGGACAAAGGTTTTGGTTTGGTTGTTTTGTTTGGATGGTACTTTCCATATCTGTTTTAAAGGTTTTTCAAGTATTTTCACTGGGTGTTGAAACAAGTCTACTAAGTACTTGAAGAATTCTAACATTGCGCCTGATCAACGCATGGCCAGAGTCTGCAAGTACGAGGATAAACTTGTTGAAACATCGAGTTATAAAAGTATTTTCGAAAGGAAAATTTATTTCGATATAATAGTATTTTATTTTAAAAGTATTATTGTAAAGGTATTTTTTTATAAAAGTATTTTTTCCAACAAAGAAATTTTGAATTAATAATTGAAATTTAAATTCTTATGGTTCTAAATTAATTATTTGTGCCCGATACTATTCCTTGCATCTACCTTATCTGCTCAGTTTAGTTATTCACCTTGATTCTGTTTTCTAAACCTACCTTCCTTCCTTGTTGGATATATCCTTTTTAAATATTGCTTATTTGTATACTACATTGTTTAATAGAAAATTTTAGTGTTATAATTATTTTGAAGTTATCAATTTAATAAAACATGTTTAAACAAAATGATTATTGATGTATCTATAATATTGAAAGTATCTTAAGATAAAGTAGTAAAAAAATTTGAAGTATTAAAGAAAATTGATTTCCAAGTGAAGTTTTCAAATGAATATTTCAAGTAAAATTTATATAATTTTAAAATTTATTGTTTATCTTGTTTTTCAATCTATTTTCTTTCTGGTTGTTTTAATTCTCCTACCTCCTTCCTTTTCGGGGACGAAAAGTTTTGAGTGGGGGAGAGTGTAACAGCCCAAATTTTAGCAATATTTTATTCTTTATTTATAACTCTGGGGTTTTATTTTTCGAAAATTTGATTGTCTAAATTTAATTATAAATAATCACCCAAGATTTTTATTAGTGTGAAAATTCTAAAATTCTTATTTTGGTTAAAACTTAACATTTTTTTTTACTGAAGTTATAAATCTTTAAATTTTTAATTTTTAATCTTTTGGTTTAATTTAATATGTTCGTAACAACGTTTATTTCACCTTTTATTCTTTAAAAAAAATTGATTTTATACTTTTAAAATTTTAAAATTTTATATTTTACTTATATACATTTTTGAATATAAATTTCTTAGTAAATGTGTAAACAAATCATATTTTTATATAAGTAATAAATTTCCAAAACTTTGTGTATAAATAAACTGTTTAATTTCACGTTTAAAAGGCGCGTTATTTGATGGAATAAATAACGTATATATACATACAAGAAAACGTATAAAATTTAAATCCATTATTTTCATTTTTTTGGACAAAAATCACTGCGTCTGTTGTACGCATTTTACGTTTTCTTTTATACGTATATACAACAGTTTATTTCTTAAATGTTAAGTAAATCAAAAGGATATAAACAAATCATATTTTAATTAAGTAATAAATTTTAAGTTAATAATGTAAATAAGCTATTTAAGATACACGTTTTAATTTGTGCAATTTAGTTGGCATACAAATGATATGAATTTGATGTAATATTATAATCTATATTTACTACATAAGAAAAACATACAAATTTAAAGCGTTTCTTTGTTATAAATTGGGCGTATATTTTTACGTCAGTTTTACACATGTCTCATTTTCTTACCTTGGATAATAATTAAATTTATCCGTAGGCGTAGTGGGAAAGAATTAAATTCCCTAACCATTCAATTAGTTTAAAATGTTTACCTTGGATTCATGCGGAAATTTTTCTACTCTTTCCAATTTCCTCTTGTTTAAAATTGGTATAAAATCTTTAAAATCCAATCCGGTTCAAAATCAACTTTCCTCCTGCCTTTTTCTTTCACCGTTATCAACGCGTGTTTGATTATAAAACACGATTCATTTCATACTTCTCTACCGTTCCTAAAGCAATTTATTTCATACCGTTTCCTCCACTCAATCAACGCAAATTACCCCCTTTAAATATAAAATGTGCCTCACCATTTACATGCAAATTATATTCACTTTCCTTTTGCCTTCTGATTTAATAGGAACGTGATCCACAATTTACTAACCGTTCCAAAATCTTTAAATTTCTTTCCATTTTTCCCTTGATGCACGCAAGCTTTTCTTTAAATGCTAAACATGTTTTCTTCCTTGCTTTAAAATTTGCATGCCTTGATTTTTGCTTTCCCACTTTAACAATTGTGTTGTCACAAATAGATACAAAGCACGTATCAAACTTCATCTGCATCTCATTTTGGGTTCCTCTCCTTCTTCCTTGCGTGTGAGCAAAGCATCAGGTAATGACCGAATTATTTTTCCTCCTTTTTTTCTTTCTTTTCTTCATTGTTCTGTTTAAATTTTTGGCTCTACTATTTCACCACATGACACCCACCCTCCTCCACAATCAAGAGCACCCTCCAAAGTATAGACAGATTCTTGCTTATATCATTTATAAACACGTTGGAAAAGGATGTAGGTGGCATCGCTGTTTTACTTCAGGTTTTAAATAAGTAAAAATATTCTCCTCAGCTTTGTTCGTTCAAGGTCTTAACGTTAATAAGTATTTTGGTTTGAGAAAAATATACATTTGGCTAAGGCCTTGAAAAAAAAATCATTTGCTCCACTTGTACTCTAAGATAGAGTAAATATGTTTGCGCCACTTTTATAAAAATAGAAAATAAATGTTATCACATGTTAGACCATGCGTGTTTTGTTAGTCACCTATGCTCTAGGAGAATGCGAAAATATTATTCAGGCACCACTTTTCTTTTATATATAAAAAAAAGTAATAATAATAATAATAAATAAATTAGATAATGTATAAGGAAGCATATATTTTTTGTGTGGGTTAAAAACATTCGTATGATGTATATTTTAAAAGTTATTTTATAATGATAAAGTTTTTTCAAAAAAGTTTTAAAAGTTATTTTAACTGTTCAGTGTATAAAATATATATATAATGATAATGTTTTAAAAGTAATTTTATACTTGTTGTTTCATATAAAAATGCATGACCGCTTATATATATAACTCGTTGTTGAGTATATTAAGTGCATAAGAAAGTATAAATAGGTATTATATATTCTCAACTACATATACGTTTGCAGTATAGTTATGTCATTAGCTTTTGAATATAAATATATAGCAAGAGTTTTTATATAACTGAATATTACTAAATATATAAGGTTGTTCTCTGTGTTTATATTAAAACTGAAATTTTACAGTCACATATTATGTTATAAGTGTATTGTTAAATATTGTATTTATAGTCCTAACGTGTATTGTAATAAGTGTACTGTATACTATATTACATTACTATACATAGTATAATTTAAATATAGTCTAGTTTAAATGTATAATGGATATATGTTGATTATACAGAACGTATGGTCAACAGTTGTTTCTAAACTATTTATATTTTTGAAAAACGTATGTATATAATTTTAATGAGAGTCAAAGTTAATCTTAGTTAAGCAAATAATATTTTGGGATTTTATATTTTTTTTTCGGTCTACATCAAGCAGTTTCTAATCTATTTTCATCGATCTCTATTTATCAGCTCTGTTCGTCCTATTCGTGCCAATCTTGTTTATTTTGGAAATTCGTTCCTGGATCCATAACCCATTTCAAATCTCTCTAGCCTCGAAAGGTGAGCAATCACTCACGATTAACGTTCTTGTATTTTATTAAATTTGATTTCAATTGAAACGACAATTAAAATATGATGCTGTAGTCATTTAAATTGTTATTCATATGATATTTTCTGTAACTGTTCACTTGTGGGATATGACACCATATCCTGTTGTTTATATTTTATTTAAATTATTGATGATATATGCCTGTTATTATTTTATTGTATTTTCTGTTATCACTCTGCAAGTTCCCTGTAGTTTAGAAATCACTATGGGTTGAAATGATACATACCCGAACAGACTTTAGAATAGGAGAAAATCGTTATGGGTTGAAATGATAAACCCAAGCGATTTTCATTTAATTGAATTTGGGATTACGGGTTGAAATGATATTCACCCGTATATATTTAGTATACGGATTGAAATGATAAATATCCGTAGCACTTGACTATATGATAGAAAATATATACAGACACCGTTGGTCTATATAAATATTTTGAAAATAATTTCTATAATTTTGGAAAGAAATATATGGTTTAATAAATTTGATTCTTAAAATATTATATAAGTGAAAATTGTATATATAGATTTAGTAATAATATTTGATTTAAATTAGATTGATTTAATACATATAATATGGTTAAGTATTTATGTAAATCTATATTTCAAATAGATTCTCTTGTAATAAATTGAATAATTAAGATTGGGAGATAAATTCGGGTTTATAAAAATGGTATTTAAATAAGGATTTATTAAATTAAATCGATTTGAAATTTTTGAATGGGAAATTTAAAGGTTATGATTTTATAACTGGATTTTTGATTTAAGTGATTTAATGAATATTTCACGTTTAAATAAATTAAATAAAATATTGAGTAAAATGTAATTTAAAGTTACTTAAATGATATTGAATCTAATAAGGGAGTATTTCAAGACTAAATAATAATGAGGTTAAATCGAGATATATATGAAACTGTTATATAGAACATTTAAATATTAAAGCCTTGAACTATATTGGAATTTAAATGGTTTATGTTGAGATTCGGATCTGTATTTGAAATCAACGTAGTTGAATTTGTTATTTAGCAACTAAATTGAATTAAAGTGAAAATTTAGGTGGAACTATATTTGAATTTATTATTTAGAAAACTAAATTGAATGAAAATTTAGATGAAACGTTGAATACTTAAAGTTTTGAAATATATGGAAATATAAAGGGGTATTTGTGATTATAAATCCGAATTTGAGATCGATAAAATTTAAGTGGTTATTTTAGAAATTGAGTTGAATTTAAATTGATAAATTGAGATTGAATATAATTTGAATGGGAAGGTCGGATTGATATTGGAACGATTTGTTAAGTTGAGGAAATTGAAAATACTTTACTGTATAAATTATTTAATATATATAAATACTATTTTGGGAAATATAAAGATATTTGAAGTGAAAATGAGATTTGGTTTTGAAGTATGAATTAGGCTAAAATGACCATGGTGTTATAGTGTATATTTCTACCTTGTAGAAAGTTCCATGGACCTTTAAAGGATGGTTATCCCAAACATCCTTTAAGTTATTTGTATTTCAGTTGATATTTCACTTGAGTTGGATTTGTTGATATGAGAATGTTAATCCTGACTCGAGTGTTTTGTGTTTTGCTTTACGCTCGGGTCAGACTGAGTGATACAACATTAGAGACTCACCTTCGGAGTTTGGAGTTACATTTGGAGATCCAACTATCGATTCAGATTCCAGCCTTTCCAGTTGATTGACTCAGAGAAGTCATCTGTTGCATTGGAGACTCCACTGCATTTGAACTATTCGGTTGTATTTTATTTCTAACTCTGATATATAAATAGTAGCTTCATGAACTACTATTCTTTATCTATTCCGCTGCATTATATTACTCTGTGATCTGTGATTGATTTATTTATTGTATATTTTAAGTTTTGCCAAATTTTAAATTAACAATTCGGTATTTTGAATTATTCAAGTCGGATATGTATGGTTTTATTGTCGATTTGAATGATCCAAAATAGCGGGTCGTTACAACACGCTTACAGAAGAAGAAATAGCGGCATTGGAAAATAAAATTGGAGAATGAAGCCAATAATTTTCCAGCATCTTGTTACCTACAGTCTACACCTCATAATCCTAAACCTACATATGTCTTAGCCTTTTCTGTAGAAATAATTATATCTCCTCATAACATAAGGCTCCACACCAACCACCTATTTATACCTAAATCCACCAGATCATCACTCTTATATATACCTAGATCCACCAGATCATCACTCCTATTTATACCTAGATCCACCAGATCATCACTCTAAGAAAAGAGGATAAGCATGGATTCTTATCTATAAAAGCTGAAGCGGAGCAAACGAAGAGTATCAGAAAAAATTTGAAAAAAAGAAAAAAAAAGTTATTGTATGTGTGTGATAAAAGTTTAAGTCTAAGTTTGTATTACGAGTGTTATGATGAAGGATGTAATATTATTATATGTATGAAAATAATAAAAGCGTGCTTTATTATAAAAAAACATTGTAGCAAGGTCCAAATTAATGTAGCAATCCGGCCATTCAAAGCCCTTCAAGACATCATATTTCTGATTTTGGATATCTAGCACAATTCTGGACATTTAGGCATATCGAGACACTATTGGATGGACTGAAGGCGCTTTTGCATTACCTGCATCTCTTTGGTATCAGAGCCATTCAGTCCGTCCAACTAGGCGTCGCCAATCGTTATTTTTTTGATAACGTAGGCGTCGTTTTACTGTGTGGTGGCGACATAAATAGCGACGGCTGGCAACGGCCTGCGACGTTTTTTAGCCGTCGCTAAAGCCGGCTTATTTTGTAGTGTATACTGTTTCAAAAATTTGCATTTTGAGGATTATGATATATTTTTGGATTCTAAAACATATATGGATATCTAAAGCTGAGCATGATGAGGATTGGACCAGGGATTTAGCATACTAAATAAAAGTTGTGTAACTGATCCAATAAGAAATTTCAAATGAACCTTGCTATATACATTTCACTTCTTGTGCTTGTGAGATATATAATAATGTGTCATCTGTTATGTATTACTTGTTATGAAACCGATCCACCATTATATTTGCTTCACTTTTCATTTTATGTATTAGTTCTGTTATAATAGAATGTTTGACATTGTCCTTTTTTTATGATTTGTACTTCCTGCTATACTTGTTTGTTTGACAAATTGCATATCATTGTTTATTATATTTTAATAATTGTATTTAGTAGACTATCATATGGTAAAATTATGCTCTCCTCTAATTGAAGATCCCTCTTTCATAAAAAAAATATGGTAGCCATATATGCTACTTGATTCCCTGAACCAATATATGCTACTTGTTTGGCAAGTTATAAGTCATTGTACATGTATACCAAAAATGGATGCTTTCGCAAATTATTTCCCCGATTAAATTATCAAAATCTTACTACCTATTAAAGAAACATGGTAGGGGCATACATCTGCATACCCTTATGGATGTGATATAAACATGTTTGTTGATCTTGTTTGTAGTACATTTTTAGTATTAGTTTCGAGGAACTCTTTTGGTATATTTAGAATCTTAGATGCCAAATACAGTATCAACCCAACATACACCAACTGCAAAGGAACTTTACTTGCAAAATATAGTGTCAACCCAACATACACCAACTGCAAAGGAACTTTACTTATGTATAAACTAAGAGCAACTCCAACAGATTTAAAATTCTCGAATCCGCACCCAGAAAGCAGTCCAACAGAGCACGAGAATCCCCGATAGTGCAGAAAGATGGGGTTTCGGTGTGGGGATGTGTGATTCGACAAGGCGTTTGGATGCCAGGTGCTTGTTCACAATGAGGCGCCTGTTCAAAAGGCGCTGGCTCCAGGCACCTGTAAAGTAGACGCCCACTTAAATTCACTCAACGGTCGACTTCCAACGGCCATTTTTTCCCTTCAAATATAACTCCCCCCTCTTCTTCCATTCACAACCAATTTTCTTCCTCCATTACAATTTTTTACTACCACTAATCTCAACTGAAAATGTACTTCGATTTCAACGTCGATGCTGCAAGGTCCAGTGTTGAAGACTATGACTTACAAGCTGTGTAGTTAATGCGCTCGGTAGATTCAAGGAGGTGAAGGTGAAAAAAGTCATAGTGGGGATACAGCGAGGATATAGCGGGATATAGCGGATGGCTCTAAAATAGCATATAAAACTTGTACTTAATGTTTTTACAAATATATAAATGGTAATTTGAAAAAATATTATTCAATTGGATTATAAATGATGCATAAATAATTTTAAATAAAAGCACGTGCGGATATACTTTAAATAAACGAAAAACTGTTATATAACATAATTGAATTTGGTAGAATGTTAGAGTATTTTCATTTCTAAAATATGTCAAAAAATAAATCAAATAAATTAATTTCATAATTTTATAATGTATAAATGCAATTTTTCAATTCATTTTATTAAAAAAGATATAGCGGAAATAGCGGAATATAGCAGAAATAACGGATATAGCGGAAATAGCGGGGATTAAAGCGAAAAGGCTATATTTTGAGGCTATATGGAAAAATTGTAGCGGTAGAAATCCGCTATGAGATATAGCGGGGTTGTAGCGGGGTAATAGCGGGGCATTAACTACACAGCTTACAAGACGTTACGGTTCCGATTGGGGGAGAAGTAACTAATGCAAGTTGGAGCGCTGCGGAAGACTACAATCTTTGCTACATTTACTGTGCACTCTCGGTCGATCCTATTCACGGGACCGATCAAAGTGGTGAGTCTTTTTGGGGAAAAATTACTAATTTCTGCAATCAGAAGAACATTGATCGGAAAAGAATGCTATCTTCAGTCAAAAGTCATTATGGAAAAATAAATCGTCAAACGCAAACGTTCGATTCTCAAATGTTCAAGTTAAAGCAAATGAATTCTAGTGGATTTGAAAATGAAACACATTTAGTAAGCTTTAATATAATTTCATTGTTCTACTTTTTATCATAGTTTTCTAATTATACTAGTTATTTTTTTTAACAGAAAATGGCCGCAAACAAGTTGTTCAAACAAATCTATAAAACCTGATAGTAAACAAGCATCACATTTTTATCAGTCCATGCATGTTTATGACATATTGGTCGAGCACGTTAAATGGAAATCATCGCTTCAGAAAACCATTCAACAAGTTTAATCAAACAGTGGTCGGGGTAAAACGCCTAAAGTTAGAGAAAGCTCTAGTCTTAGGGAATCACAAGGAAGCTATGGTATAGGATCAGAAGAAGACCCAATCCTAACCGAAGATCATTTTGTTAGACCACAGGATGAAAAAGTGGCCAAAATGAAGCAGACTGCTGGAGCGGATCAAGTATAAATTAAAAAACTCCTACTTGAATCTGAAGATAGATTTAATAGGGCAATAGACACTCGAGCAATTCAACACCAAGAAAAGTTATCAAGAACGGATCAACTTCTTGCTGGAAACCGGCAAAGAGATGAAGATGCAATAATATTCATGGATACGCCACACATGTCTGCAGAACAACTCCAGTATACGGAGCAAAGAAGGAGAGAAATTATGAGACGTAGACTTAAAGAGTGTAATTAAATGAATTACCCTTTTTATAACCTTTATATCTTTTAATTACCGTTATTTGTATTGTGTTCTGAATGCAAGCAATTATTAATATGAGTATTTTCATTGAAATTTCATTACATTGAAAACATACTATAACAACATTACGTTAATTAAATATAAAAGATTACAATAACAATAATAAGTAACAACAACATAAACAACAGTAGGAAAAGTAAGAACAGAAATATAGTTTCACTGATTTCCAGAAAACCTCCAAAGATGATCTACGGGATCATTTTGCAGTCTTCGATGCAGTTGAACGCTACGGTAGGACATTTGGCTTTCTACATGAAACTCGAGTTCTAGTGCGCTTCCAATCATATCGTTGCGCCAAAAAGGCGGTGGTGTTGGAGCACCCTCGTAAAAGTAATCTTCTTCCATGTCTCTTTCATCCTTTATAATCATATTATGTAAAATAATACAAGTGTATATTATTTTGGTCATTTTAACTGGTGACCAAAGTCTGCATGGATTATTGACTATGGCAAATCTAGACTGAAGAACACCAAATGCTCTTTCAACGTCCTTCCTCTGGCCTTCTAGCATCGCTGCAAACTATGATTGTTTATTATTTTATGGGTTAGGAATTGTCTTGACAATGGTACTCCATTTAGGATATATACCATCGCCAAGATAATATCAATGATCGTATGTGTTACCTCCTAAAGTAAAGGTACAAGGAGTTGATCTACCATTTGCTAAATCATTGAACAACGTAGATCATTTAACTACGTTAAGATCATTGTTCGAACCCGGCATTCCAAAAAATGCATGTCATATCCATAAGTCATACGATGCTATGGCTTCAAGAATAATAGAGGACATCCAGAATACGCCTTTGGACAATTCTTCCACTCCCAATGCATGCAGTCTATACTGCCTAACATTCCAGGACAACCTCTACTACCATGCATATTTAATAACATTACTATATCCGCCTCATACGGTCTGCGTAAGTATTGATCACCGTAAATGTCCACGATAGCTTGACAGAAATGCTCCAAACACTCTAATACCGTGCTTTCCGCCACTTTCAAATTTTCATCAAGCGCATCCGTCGGTCTTGCATATGCAAGTATTCTGAGTGCACCTGTCATTTTTTGAATTCCAGTCAATCCCATTGTACGAGATGCATTGAGTTTGAAGACAAAATAATTGTCATGCTGCTTGATACATTGTAGGATTCTAAGAAATAGAGGACGCCGCATGCGGAGTCTTCTTCTAAATCAACATTTGTGTAAGTACGATTTGAAACAAAGCAGTCTTCCATCAGTTTGTCGTTGTGCCATGAGTGTTTACGATTTTTATACCGACAACCAACAACTGATCCACTATAATGCCTGCTCGATTGACCAACCTGTAGTGCAGCCATACTTATTTGTTTCTTTTCACGACGAAAATGATCTTCCATCATTTCATTAAATTCGTCGTCGCTATCATCAGAAAATATATAATCTTCTGCCGCCATTTGTTATATTTGAAATTGTATGAAATAAGAATGAGCAATAATACTTCTCAGCATCTAACAAGCCTTTTATAGCTTAAATCACATGCTGGCTTTCATAACAAAACAAACAATCACTTGCAGGTAGCATTAATTAAATTCAACCACCATCTATAAGTAGATTCCATTTATGTCACGGCTGTAGTATCTCGTCACATCTAAACACTGTTGACTGTTGATGCAGTGTCTCGTCTCATTGTAGAATTGTAGCCATGTTCTTAACATATATTATTAACTGTTGATGTACTGTCTTGTCTGCAGTGTCACGTCTGCACTGACTTGTCCCCTCCATACATTATTGACTGTTGATGCAGTGTCTCATCCCATCATACAACTGTAGACATGTTCTTAACACAATAATACAGAAAGAAACAAGACAATGTTACTGAAACACCCAAACATTAATAAAGTCAACGATAATACATACACAAACAATAATACACTCCATAATAATAGACTCCACAATAATACAACCATAATAATAATACACTGCATAATAATACACTCCACAATAATACACTCCACAATAATAATACACACCACTATGAAACTACCGATTATGGTCAAATTGTAAGTTGTGCATGATATTTCGTAGACGTCTTATTTCTTGTTCCAGCTCGTTGGCATATGTTATGGCCCTTGGGCACAGCCGTTCATCAACCCATTCTGCATAATTGCACCCTTCAGGCCAGAAAGGACACAACTGGATTCGACGACCAATATTTTCGCCATCAGCTCTAACCACAACTTCAACCTTATAACCACAGTGGCAAAATACTGTGTAAGAGTCAACCTCTTGTTCAACTGAAGATTGCAAATTTGGTACTTGTTCAACCTCCTGTGGTTGTTGATGAACCAACTGTTCGCGTACAGGTTGAACATCTTCTTGAAGTGTGAGTTAGTCAAGATTTGGGAATTCACGAGCAACGTCCTCGTAATGATGGTCTTGGTAATTGATATTCCAATCTTCATCTGTGTGTTCGTTTTCTGTTGGAACGTACCCGGCATCAGAGTCAATAGATGATGACTAGTAAGGCATTGATATGAGGATTAGAAGATTGAAGGAGCGGAGAACTAAATTGTGTGTTTGAGAAGAAAAGCTCTTACATATATATTGAAGCGTGTGAATGTTAAAAATTATTTATGTTTAAATATTAGCACTGTATTTTGATTTGACAATGCAGTAGAAAGTTAAATTACTCATAAACAAGACAATAATAAATATGCATACACAGAAACAATAATACACTCAACAATAATACACTCAAATTATGGATATCCAAATCGTTCTAACCAATTTTGATGTATGATATAAGCCTCGTGTCTAGTGAATGTGCTGTGATATTTGAGAAAGTAACAACCTTTAAATGTAGAATGGGTTGGCTCAAACAAATTTTCAAATATAACCTCATTGATAACCGTACTGTACCGCGTACATATGTTGCAGAAGTTCCCATAATCAGTCCTCAACTCTACCTTCGTACATCTACTTCTACACTCAACATTGCTATCGTAAAGTTCAGCAATAGTGTCCTAAAACTGAGTTGTCATTATCTCTTCATCATCACACATTTGATCAGTTTGTATAAAAAAAAATCTAACAGTTTCTATTCTGTAGCCGAAAATATTATGTTACACATTGATTGAATTTACCGAACTTTTAAATGTTGTGACATTAAAATATAACACTTTATCTTAAATAAGGAGGTTGTGATCCGCATCAAAAAAAATGAAGCATGAGATTAACGTCCACGTATCAAACATCCATAAAAATTTTGATAAACAAACACAACTGTGTTTGTTACTTCAACATTTTGACTTCATACGCGCTTAATAATAAACAAACGTAAATTAAAATCAACACAATGCAATACTCAACATAAAATATAATCGACACAATACCATAACATATAGCCAATCATATAACAGCAGCATCATCACCAACATAATATGCAACTAACTAATGTAAGGTGTGAAAAATAATAACATAGTCTAAAACATCTAAATGCAGCACATCAGTCTATGTGATCGGAACCGCTATCAATCTCCTCACCGTCTCCACTATCATTGTCACTATCATCGTTGACATCACCAAAGTCGTAAGGCTTAGGTCTGGCATGGAGCTACTCCTGAAGCTGTTGAATTTGGGTCTATAATCCCTGTATCTGTGCATCAAACTGAGTCTGCTGCTGCTGGACCATAGTTTGGGAACTCTAATACATCATCTGTGTATAATCGAGCGTCATACGCTCAAATGCAGTAATCATCCGTCTATCATAATCCATGTACTGAGAATACTGATATGCGCACAAGAAAAATTATACATAGGTGAAGAATATAATGACAAGCAATTTAAAGAAAAGTTAAAACTCGTACAAACCCGATGAGGCTGATACAATCTGACGGATGGTACACCCGTAATACCGTCATCTATAGGATACTGCAAGGGGTACTCCACCACCTGACCATGTACATCATACGCTCTAAACGAATGAGGAGAGGGGTCGAAAGTAGGAGGATGCATGTACTGAAATGATGTAGGCTCAAAGGTGGCAGACGGTAGTGGAACTCTACCGGAAGAGGTACGCGGACCAACATGATCGGAGTCAATCTTCGAATATAATCAGGCAACGCGTAAGCGAATGAGGCTACTCAAGCACCATATGAATCAAAGTCTCCAAGAACTGTAGAAGGCTCACCATCCACCCATCCCGCACCCCTCATCGCAAGAATATAAGCTGGTCCAACCCTAATATCACCATATATATCATTCCATGGTAGCGGATCTGATGGAATACGAACTATACCATACAAATGTAGCCAACACCGCTCCTTAAAATACCATATGAATGGACATGTAAGAACCTGAAAGCAAATCATGCGTCGCGACATGGAAAACTGAAAA
This sequence comes from Allium cepa, assembly GCA_030765085.1. Classification (NCBI taxonomy): domain Eukaryota; kingdom Viridiplantae; phylum Streptophyta; class Magnoliopsida; order Asparagales; family Amaryllidaceae; genus Allium; species Allium cepa. The sequence goes on from CM060931.1 coordinate 453,427,402, forward strand.
GTGAGTGGATGATCAGGACTGGGCTCTAGGAACTGTAAGTACCGATCCAATGGACGAACGATTTACCACGCCGCCTCATATCCATCTGCTGTCTAGCCTCCATCAGCTCATTGTGCACCCCTTGTGAAACATAGGGAAAATGCATAGGAGGACCCCAACGATACAATCTAGGAAAGTAAATATAAGGTGTGACATTCGCCTCTACAATAAGTCGGGGGGTGCATACTGGCAGTATACTCATAGTACCAAAATGGAAGAATGTACCAAAATCCATACATCTGTTTAGACTGCTGAAGCACATAAGTATCTAATGTTACGTAAAAATAACCAATAATAGCAGTATCGTAATCATATATAGGTAGTCCATCCACATCTAGTAATCCAGCCAAAAAACCAAGCCTAATAGTACCTTATTGTTACTAAAAAATGTAGACCCAAAAAGATATAATATGAAGGCACGGATGACCGGAGTGTGCATATCCTCAACGGCCATGTACTCTACTATATACCGTTGTAAACAAGGGAGAGTAACAGCTCCTCCTCTAACATCCTCATTAGCCAAAGTCGGTAAATAAGCTGAATATGACTCGAACTCCTCAAATGAACTATCAAATGGAACATGAAGATGGTCGGGTCGACCAACCTCCATGCCAGTGAGCATATGAAAATCTAGAGGAGTCGGTCCTAGCTCAAAATTAGGGAAATGAAATGTGTGAGTGGTAGGCCACCATCTCTCGGTGAGGGCCTCTACCAAGCAATGATCTACATGTGCAAATCTAGGCAAAGCTAGAAATTCACCAAAAGATGACACATGTAGCCTATCCAAAATCGGTTGCGGTAACTGATCAAAATACTCAAACATACACATATACCAACTACCTCGCATCGCTACGCGACGAACCTAAATATATGATTATTTAACGTTAAAATAAACAAAGAATTATCATACATATATATATTTACATGGTTGTTCATCAAGCAATAAAGAAATAAACGTATAACTGTGGCATCGCTACAGTTGTAGTAAGTCGATGCGAAACAGTAGGGGGCAAGTCGTGCAAGGATCGAAGATCATCTAAAGTCACGGTAGCATTATAAGGGACATGAGCAGGTCCGATATTGGCATCGGTCATATATCGAATGGTGCGTCTAACAGTTTTGACCGGACGGGACGGCATTTGGACGCAAAGTTAAATTAAAAAAAAAATGAAAAGAGGATGGAAGAGGTAGAAATGAGGGGGGAAGTGCCTGATGCCTAAGCGCCTGTTCAACAGGCGCCTATCGGGCTCGAACATTTCGGAGTGCACAAAACGAATTTCCGCACTCCGAACTATTGGAGATGCTCTAACAGTTATGAAAATGACAAATTTCCTAATTAAGCGAAAAAATTATTTCAACTTTAAGCAAGAATCGAAACTTATTGCAAAAATAGACCTTGTTTTACGCAAATATGGACTGCGCAAGTGTATTTTTGTTTTTTAAAAAAATGTATTTATGCAAATTCGGATTGCGCAAGTGTTATTTCAAAAAAATCAGAAATTTGTGCTTGAGCATTTATGGATTGTGCAAATGTAATTGTTGAAAGAAAAAAATTTATACTTGCATATATTTGAATTGAGCATCTATAAAATGCTGAAGTAATAAAAAAAAGACCTATTTTTGTAATAAGTTTGAAACAATGTCTAATATTGAAAATGAGTCTTTTGTTGAGTCTAATTTGGAAATTTGTCCTTATGAAAAATGAGTTAGGTTATCATGTTTCTTACACAATAAGTGGGGTGATATACATCCAAAATTTATAGGATAATGGATCGTTCATAATTGAAACATTTTCCCTTATTTGTTACTCTTTTTTCTTTAACAAATACAATGAAATGTGAAATAGTTGGAATTTGTGAAGCATGGGATAATTTGTGATTCAAGAAGCTAAATCATAATTGAATGTATCAGAGAAGAAATGGTCGGTACTTGGTTCGTTTCCTTATCTTGTGCATATGCTTCATGAATACAGGTGTTCCAATATACCGAGATTCAGTTTATTTTTCAATATTATCAGTTATACTATAGCGTACATATAAGCTCTTAATGTCAACCATTACCAGTTATTCAGATGGGCCATTGATGATATTTATAGTACAAAATATTACTATACAACAGATACTCCATAATATGCTAATTGTATTGATTAGCTAAATTAAACACATTTACATAATTTGTAGGTAAATGAATTTTCCTCCCAAACTATGTTTGAATTTTATTTTAAATAATTTACCTACTAGCTCATTCAGAATCCGGGATATTCGTAAAGGTGATTGATCTTCATTTCAAATGTAATATCATGTTGTATACATGCTTAATCGCCTAAATTTTCATAATAAGTAGTTAGCCATTTTTTATTAAAGATGGTATAGTGTTATACACCCCGTGCATGCAAGGGAGAATTTACATGCATCTAAGGGGGGTCAGCTGGTCCATCTCAAGTTTTTAGAAACGGGTAGATACGGGTGGGTAATCTTTGGTTAAACCAAATAAAGCAACCAAATCTGTAACAGCCCAATTTTTTTAACAAGTATTTTTCACTTGTATTTTAAAAACTTTGGGGTTTATTTAAAGTGATTAAAAAAAAGAAAGAAAAAAAAACAATTGACCAAATTTTTAATTAAATAATAAGATCTCTGAAATTTTGACATGGCTAAGAATTAACTTTAATTTGGAAATTTGGAGTTTTGTCGAAGATGGTAAATAACTTAATTTCTAGCCAAATCAACTTTTAATTATGAAAACATTAATAGCTTAGGTGGTTAAGACATCTGGGCTATTCACGACAGGTCACGAGTTTGAGTCTCAGCATGGTCAGAATTTCGAATTTTTTTAGTGTATAAATGAACTGGGTAATTACGCGTTAAAAAGGGCGCGTAAATTTAGGGAATAAATACCGTATATATATATATAAGATTATATATAAGAAAACGTATAGAATTTTAATCCGTTATTTTTCTCTTTCCAGAAAAATTTACTTCCCAATTTGTATACATATTAATTTGATTAAATCATTTCCTAAAAGTCTAAACATAAACTGAAAGTTTTGAAGTTTTTAAATTTTGTTAAAAGACAAATCAAATTCGCAATGTTAATAAAAAATGAATTTTGTATATTTAAAATACAAAAATTGTAAGCGAATTTAATTTAAGTAATAACTTTGTAAAATTCAGTGTTTTACAGACTGTTAAATTTCGCATTTAAAAAGGGCATGCATTGTAATGATATAAGTAACGTAAAAACGTATAAATTAAAAACGTTACTTTTGTATAAATTTTGGGTGTTTTGTATTGCGTCAGTTTGGTGTATTGTAAAAATCATATTTATATCTATATGGATTAAAATATCAGGCAGTAGTTTCTATAGCAAACGTTAACTCTTTTTCATAGCTTTCAATTGGGTTTTAATTTTTGTATATGACTTTAAATTCCAAAATCTTTGCCAATTCTTGCCTTTCATTTAATAAAGATCAAAATTTCATATAGCTGATCACGCAACTATTAAATGGTATAAAATGTTGAAATCAAATTTTCATAAATTGGCAGCATAAATCACGCATATAAAATAACGTGCAAACTAAAGAAACTGGAAAGTAATCAACGCATGCATTTAATCAAGATTTTCGTATAACTGGCAATAATAAATCACGCAACTTTTTGGTCTGCCTAAATGTTTATTATCACTTGCCATTCTTGCCTGCTTGTTTGGTTCCCTATATTTCGCAAGCCTTATCCATGAATACATAAGAAAGAATTTTATAAATTAAGAATCAATCTCTTGCCTAAATTCACGCATCATTCTAGGAATTCATTAAATCAAAATTTTGTATAGTCTATTCAGTTCAAAGCAAATTATATTTGATTACTGTTTTCCTATAATCACGCAAGCCTCCCATATACATTATTGTGCAACTCGCATCTCAGAAGATTTCATGTGCCTTCATAACTCTCAACTTGTTTTCTTATATATATATATAAAGCCTCACACAAAAACTTTATATTGCATCTAAAATTTGCCTTCTTCTTCTTTTGTGCTGAAGCCTCTATCAGGTAATGGTTTTACTTTTTCTTTTCTTCTTTCAATTTTTCCCTTTTTCTTCTTGTTGTTCTCTGTTTCCTTTTTGCCTTGCTCGGCTACTTCTCCACCACGTCACGTCCCTCTAAGTTTTCATAACCAAGCTTATATCCCGAACAAGCCCATGGTTAATATATTATAATATTTTTCTAAAATTTTTTAAGTATTTTTGAAATAAAATTTATGTAATTCAACTAAAAATTTGACTTAAGGCTTTAAAATTTTAAAGGTATTTTGTTTTTTTAAGTTAAATTTTTGTAAGTTAATAATTGGTTTTAAAGTGAATTTAAAGATTTTATTTACGATAAATGACATAATAATTAAATTTGATTTAATATGGAGTTGAAATCTAACCTAGAAATTTTAATAAAAGTTATTTCCGAAAATGGATATGTTTGGTATAATAAATAATGTACTTTAAATTGATAAAATGAAAGACGATTGAAATGGAACATTTTGGAATAACTTTTATTTAACTTGAATCTTAGTTGAATTGATGTCTAAATGAATAAAGTTGTGAAGAAAATTTAGTGTATATTAACTATAAAAGGAAAAAAAAATTATGGAACAGATGTGTTTTGTAAGTAAATAATTGAAAATGTTGTTTTCAAATGGAAAGGTGAAATTTCAATTTATGACTTAACTTGAAAATTTGAAATTGGGTTTTAAATAAAATTGTTAAGTTAAGTAAATAAATGAGAATTTAGTTTTATTTAGGAAGTGGGTATTTTTAAATTAAGTGTAAAGTTATTTGGAAAAATATATATACAAGTTAAGTAAAATTGGAAAATTCTGACTTACAAATGATTCATAGTAAATTTGGATATTTTATTTATAAAATTTATTTTATTTAATCATAAGATAAATGGTATCCAAATGAACATTTTTCTGAAGTAGGAATATGAGTTTTAAAGTTAAGAATGGTTAAAAATTTAAATTTTAATGTTTCTGAATTCGACAATGTTTTGAAATTGAAGTGGCGAAGACGTGTTATAAATAAGAAACAGAGAGAGTTTGCATTGAAGAATAGCTTAGGCAGAGACGCAAGTTTGTGTAAATACATATTTTTCAAAACTAGATAATTTAGGGTATGCCGGTGGAAATAATAATAATAATAATAATAATAATAATAAAATGTATAATAATAATAAATAGTATTGCCAAGCCTATGAAGTTGGGGTCGGGATGTGGGGTGAGGCAGTCGAGCAAAAAGCTGAACCAAAAGTTCTTTTATTCTATTCGTTCCAGTTGTTTCGAAAATTTTGCTTTGACCGTAATTTTAAAACTCGCGTATTTGTTATTTGGATCTTATTTTAGATTTGAATCAAGGCGTGGCATCCGCGGAAACCTAACCGTGCCATTTGTACGATCCTTTATCAAGTGGTAAAATCGTTTGAATCTGATTATCTGCAGTTTAAGGTGAGTATTTCTCACCAGACAAACATGCCTATATTTCTGTGAATTATCGCAAGTGTATGTGTAAATTATTATTTAAATATTATCTGTCTATAATATAACGTAGGACGTTAAACCCCATTTTAAATTGACACCTCATCAGTTGTTTATCTGTTGTAATATAGTTGCAGTTATATTATTTAATGCATATTTACTGTTAAATCATCACTGCAAGTTCCCTGTAAATTGAGATTGTTATAGACTGAAATGATAGGCCTGTACAATAATTATTTGTTTATTTATTTAATTAATTGTTTAATTTTAAATATTTAACTTGGGATTGCGGGTTTGAAATGATAGAACCCGGGGTTTTTGTAAATTGCGGATTGAAATGATATAAATCTGTATCACTTGACCTAGGCTAGAAAACTATATACAAACCCGTGGTTTCTATAGTATTTTTCAGAAATATTTTAAATTTATTTTGGAAGTTTATAATATTCCGATTTAAATGTATGTAAAGGATTTAATTTATAATGATTTTGAATGAGTTAAAAATGTTAAATAAATAAATAAATGTTTGAATAAAATTTTGGAATATAACTTATTTTGGAAATTCTGGGTTTTGGTAAAAGTAAGAATTCAGTTAAGAAAATAATTGATAATAAGTTATATTTGGAATTTAAAACTAAATTGTTAAGTTATTAATCTATTACAGCATTTAAATGCTGTCTTTTAAAATTGGACTGTTTTAACCTGTAAACTTTAGGTAGTCTTTCATAAGTGCTATAGAAACTGAAATTTGATATTTTTAATCAATTTGTGGAAATAATCTTTGGGAAAAGGGAATTAAAATTTGGAATTTAATATGTAATTAATAAAATAAGGAATTGATTTTTTTTTTGAATGGGTTTTATGGAAGAGTTTAATTTTAAAAAGGTGAGAAAAGAAAATTTAATTCCTAAATAAATTGAATAGATTTAAATGGTATATTAAAATGACCAATGTTTAAAAACAATATTTTGATATTGTAGTATTGGAAATATATTTTGATTTATAAAGTAAATACCATTTTTAAAGTTGTAACCACGGGTTATAATAACGTTTGGTTGTTAAAGAGACCGGGATCGGATATCTGGCATACTCTCTGTCGATACCGAAAACCACTTTACCAACCGTGTACGCGGTGGAGATTCCAGAATGAAGTAGGATGGTGGTGACGGTTCCTTTAAGGTAAATACGTGGACTCGACTCCCGTGAGTTGGCATAAGGTGGCTAAAACAGGAGCGATTCTCGGATTAATGAGGTAGCACCTCTGATCGAACGCACTTCTTCGTATGCCATTCTATTACTCTTGTGATTGTTTTGGTGCGCACCTTTGATTTGGGAGTGTTGTTCGAGGTGGGCGGTAACTGCGGCTACGCGTTTCCATCGGTCCGAGTAGCAATTGGTATATCTACCCTGGCATTGCCTAGTTGTGCCGTGTCACCTACCCTAGCGCGCCTTATACGATTTTGGTTTTGTACCATACCTATGGAGTGCCCTCTGACGACGCCCAGTACGGGGGAGATTACGGTACTGTATAGACTATGGTAATATATAAATGTGTTAAGGTGGAAAATGTAAAGCCTTAACGCTATTTAAAAGTAAGTTTATTTTATAAATAGACACTATTTAATAGCGCAATATACTACATAGTAAATAGTTTAACGGATCCTTAGAGGATGGGCGGTCCCAAGCATCCTTTAACTTACTTGCTCTATATTACAGTACACTTGAATTAGCTTACACTATATAAGTATGTATGTCCTGACTCGAGTGTTTATGTTTTATTTTACGCTCGGGTCAGCCTGAGTTGCAGTTAAGTTTTCATCCCGGAGCTAGGATTTCTGTAGATCACTTTCAAGCTGCTGGCAAACTTCCCTTCCAGTTCTTTATCTAAATTTATGAAATCAAGACTAGTGGACATTTGGATTGCTCTACTGATGATTTAAAACTTTATTTGGTTTAAAGATTATGTAATTTTTATTTGATTGAGACTATTTATAGTGGCTTCATGAACCACTAAGTATTTTTAAATTCCGCTGCGAGTATTCTGATTCTGTGTCTGTGATTCTGTGATTAATTATTTACTGTATATTTTGAGATTTGCCAAATTTATTTTTAAAACGCGGTATTTTGAACAATTCAAGTCCGACATGTGCGGATGCGAATGGTTGAAAACACCGGTTCGTTACAGTTGGTATCAGAGCTTTGGCTCTAGGCGAAACTTAGAATGTATGGTAAATTTGATTTACAGAATCACTTTCATTCGAGCTTGAATCTCTTCCTTTTGATTCGATTTCCTTTAAATTTTGGAACGTTCCCTGCGGTTCCGAAGTTCATTCGTGTCCCTCACTATTCATTTTCTTTCGATTCTGAAGTATCCCATAACTCCATTTCGGATGATCTTTATAGAGAATTGGCGGTCTCGCCAATATTCTAATAAAGGGGTGAAACTCCTTTACAATTAGCATGGATTCACCAGAGATTTATATTTATCCTCGGTTTAGATGCTAGTATCTATGGTTATTCTGAACTTTATTTCTGCAGATCGAATGTAGATTTACCCTAGAAAATCCACATCGATCTTATTCTTTAAGTCACGGTTGACCCGGTTAAGGTTGCCCGCGATTTATATAAACTTATCTGGTTCCTTATTCTGTTATTTAACCATCGGATCTTCTGATTCCAACTTATCTTTAAATCAAAATTCTCTTTAATTTTAATCCATCAAATTTGAATCTCTATCCTTGTTTTGAAAATTTTATTCCTATATTTGGGAAAAATCTAGTATTATATATAAGTATAATTTTCAGAATTTTATAATTAATTTAACTAGTTGTCAAGAGATAATAGTTTTGATTTTATTTATGGTTTTACAGACCATGTGTTTTGTCTAATATAGATAATTGAATGGTTATAAATTAATTTGGAAACAGAAATGGATTTAAAACAAGAATTTAAGAATTTAATTGCTGACAGTTTCAAACCTTGTGTTTAAAGTCTTAAAAGGATATATTATTATTTAAATTATTTTCGAATATAAATTTGTTTCCAAAGAATTTTTAAAGTTTTAAAAATTAGTGCTCTTCTCTTTGTCGCTGGAAAATAATTTCGGTGATGACTACAACATCATCGACATTCATTTTCGAGTATCGAAGTAAAGAGACCGCGTTGTAGTTTTGCTTCAAAAATTTAACTGATTTGAATTTCTTAAATATGACTTAATTTATAATATATATAGATATATGATTTAAATTTGATTTGACATATGCTATATGTATGTATTTATTTATCTCTAAAGGGTTTGAAGTTAATTGGAAATTTAATTCATAAATTTATGTTAAAAGGTGATTCTAATGATAAAATAAAGTCAAATTTGGAATGAATTTTAAACTGGAATAATATAGTTGGAAAATTTTTACTTGTATAATTGCATGCCAATATAACTTACCTAAGTCATCCAGAAATTAACTATGTAATTGGATAATGTATAATATAAAAGGATTTTATAAATAAAAATGTGAGTGGTTATAATAAATGTTATACATTTAAAGTTTCAGTTACAACAAGACAAATAGAGGTAAATAGAAATAAAATAATAATTGAATAATATGCAATATCAAATGGTGTTAAAGGAAATTTAGAAATATATTTAATAATAATCTGGAATAAAGAAGAATTAAATTTGTTGAATAAAAGATGATTATTATAAATGACTATACAAATTTCTGATTTTAGAAAATAATTGGATAATAAGATAATTAATTTGGAAATAGTTAAGATTGATTTAACTTCTGTAAAAATCAAATGAATTAAATCAATTATTGAAAATTAATTAATTTAAACTGAATTTATATGGTTTAGATATTGAGAAAAATATTTGACATAGGTGAGAAAAATATTGAGAGAAATAAATTTAATTATAGTTTGGAATAAAGAAGAAACTAAATGGGAAATTTAGTTTATTTTGGGAAATGGTAAATTTACTTTAAAAATTAAGTTAAATTATCATTTCAAATTTGGACTAAAATTAAACATTTTAAATTAGAATGTTATAATACCTTGTGTAAAATTTGGATTAAAAAAAATGAATGATTTTTTTAAGTGTAGGGATATTATACAAGTAAATATGTAAATAAATAAATGTTAAAATTTTAAGTATAAATAGATGAAATCAATGATTAATTTAAAATTGAATTTTTATTGTTTAGATTAATGATTCTAATTTAAGTTTCAATTTAGTTTTCTTTCAGGTTGTTTCTATTCCCCTACCTTCTTCCTTTTCGAGGACGAAAAGTTCTGAGTGGGGGAGAGTGTAACAGCCCAATTTTTTTAACAAGTATTTTTCACTTTTATTTTAAAAACTTTGGGGTTTATTTAAAGTGATTAAAAAAAAGAAAGAAAAAAAAACAATTGACCAAATTTTTAATTAAATAATAAGATCTCTGAAATTTTGACATGGCTAAGAATTAACTTTAATTTGGAAATTTGGGGTTTTGTCGAAGATGGTAAATCACTTAATTTCTAGCCAAATCAAGTTTTAATTAAGAAAACATTAATAGCTTAGGTGGTTAAGACATTTGGGCTATTCACGACAGGTCACGAGTTCAAGTCTCAGCATGGTCAAAATTTCGAATTTTTTTTAGTGTATAAATGAACTGGGTAATTACGCGTTAAAAAGGGCGCGTAAATTTAGGGAATAAATACCGTATATATATATAAGATTATATATAAGAAAACGTATAGAATTTTAATCCGTTATTTTTCTCTTTCCAGATAAATTTACTTCCCAATTTATATACATATTAATTTGATTAAATCATTTCCTAAAAGTCTAAACATAAACTGAAAGTTTTGAAGTTTTTAAATTTTGTTAAAAGACAACTCAAATTCGCAATGTTAATAAAAAATGAATTTGGTATATTTAAAATACAAAAATTGTAAGCGAATTTAATTTAAGTAATAACTTTGTAAAATTCAGTGTTTTACAGACTGCTAAATTTCGCATTTAAAAAGGGCATGCATTGTAATGATATAAGTAACGTAAAAACGTATAAATTAAAAACGTTACTTTTGTATAAATTTTGGGTGTTTTGTATTGCGTCAGTTTGGCGTATTGTAAAAATCATATTTATATCTATGTGGATTAAAATATCAGGCAGTAGTTTCTATAGCAAACGTTAACTCTTTTTCATAGCTTTCAATTGGGTTTTAATTTTTGTATATGACTTTAAATTCCAAAATCTTTGCCAATTCTTGCCTTTCATTTAATAAAGATCAAAATTTCATATAGCTGATCACGCAACTATTAAATGGTATAAAATGTTGAAATCAAATTTTCATAAATTGGCAGCATAAATCACGCATATAAAATAACGTGCAAACTAAAGAAACTGGAAAGTAATCAACGCATGCATTTAATCAAGATTTTCGTATAACTGACAATAATAAATCACGCAACTTTCTGGTCTGCCTAAATGTTTTTTATCACTTGTCATTCTTGCCTGCTTATTTGGTCCCCTATATTTCGCAAGCCTTATCCATGAATACATAAGAAAGAATTTTATAAATTAAGAATTAATCTCTTGCCTAAATTCACGCATCATTCTAGGAATTCATTAAATCAAAATTTTGTATAGTCTATTCAGTTCAAAGCAAATTATATTTGATTACTCTTTTCCTATAATCATGCAAGCCTCCCATATACATTATTGTGCAACTCGCATCTCAGAAGATTTCATGTGCCTTCATAACTCTCAACTTGTTTTCTTATATATATATATATAAAGCCTCACACAAAAACTTTATATTGCATCTAAAATTTGCCTTCTTCTTCTTTTGTGCTGAAGCCTCTATCAGGTAATGGTTTTACTTTTTCTTTTCTTCTTTCAATTTTTCCCTTTTTCTTCTTGTTGTTCTCTGTTTCCCTTTTGCCTTGCTCGGCTACTTCTCCACCACGTCACGTCCCTCTAAGTTTTCATAACCAAGCTTATATCCCGAACAAGCCCATGGTTAATATATTATAATATTTTTCTAAAAAAATTTAAGTATTTTTGAAATAAAATTTATGTAATTCAACTAAAAATTTGACTTAAGGCTTTAAAATTTTAAAGGTGTTTTGTTTTTTTAAGTTAAATTTTTGTAAGTTAATAATTGGTTTTAAAGTGAATTTAAAGATTTTATTTACGATAAATGACATAATAATTAAATTTGATTTAATATGGAGTTGAAATCTAACCTAGAAATTTTAATAAAAGTTATTTCCGAAAATGGATATGTTTGGTATAATAAATAATGTACTTTAAATTGATAAAATGAAAGACGATTGAAATGGAACATTTTGGAATAACTTTTATTTAACTTGAATCTTAGTTGAATTGATGTCTAAATGAATAAAGTTGTGAAGAAAATTTAGTGTATATTAACTATAAAAGGAAAAAAAAATTATGGAACAGATGTGTTTTGTAAGTAAATAATTGAAAATGTTGTTTTCAAATGGAAAGGTGAAACTTCAATTTATGACTTAACTTGAAAATTTGAAATTGGGTTTTAAATAAAATTGTTAAGTTAAGTAAATAAATGAGAATTTAGTTTTATTTAGGAAGTGGGTATTTTTAAATTAAGTGTAAAGTTATTTGGAAAAATATATATACAAGTTAAGTAAAATTGGAAAATTCTGACTTACAAATGATTCATAGTAAATTTGGATATTTTATTTATAAAATTTATTTTATTTAATCATAAGATAAATGGTATCCAAATGAACATTTTTCTGAAGTAGGAATATGAGTTTTAAAGTTAAGAATGGTTAAAAATTTAAATTTTAATGTTTCTGAATTCGACAATGTTTTGAAATTGAAGTGGCGAAGACGTGTTATAAATAAGAAACAGAGAGAGTTTGCATTGAAGAATAGCTTAGGCAGAGACGCAAGTTTGTGTAAATACATATTTTTCAAAACTAGATAATTTAGGGTATGCCGGTGGAAATAATAATAATAATAATAATAATAAAATGTATAATAATAATAAATAGTATTGCCAAGCCTATGAAGTTGGGGTCAGGATGTGGGGTGAGGCAGTCGAGCAAAAAGCTGAACGAAAATTTCTTTTATTCTATTCGTTCCAGTTGTTTCGAAAATTTTGCTTTGACCGTAATTTTAAAATTCGCGTATTTGGTATTTGGATCTTATTTTAGATTTGAATCAAGGCGTGGCATCCGCGGAAACCTAATCATGCCATTTGTACGATCCTTTATCAAGTGGTAAAATCGTTTGAATCTGATTATCTGCAGTTTAAGGTGAGTATTTCTCACCAGACAAACATGCCTATATTTCTGTGAATTATCGCAAGTGTATGTGTAAATTATTATTTAAATATTATCTGTCTATAATATAACGTAGGATGTTAAACCCCATTTTAAATTGACACTTCATCAGTTGTTTATCTGTTGTAATATAGTTGCAGTTATATTATTTAATGCTTATTTACTGTTAAATCATCACTGCAAGTTCCCTGTAAATTGAGATCGTTATAGGCTGAAATGATAGGCCTGTACGATAATTATTTATTCATTCATTTATTTAATTGTTTAATTTTAAATATTTAACTTGGGATTGCGGGTTTGAAATGATAGAACCCGGGGTTTTTGAAAATTGCGGATTGAAATGATATAAATCCGTATCACTTGACCTAGGCTAGAAAACTATATACAGACCCGTGGTTTCTATAGTATTTTTCAGAAATATTTTAAATTTATTTTGGAAGTTTATAATATTCCGATTTAAATGTATGTAAAGAATTTTATTTATAATGATTTTGAATGAGTTAAAAATGTTAAATAAATAAATAAATGTTTGAATAAAATTTTGGAATATAACTTATTTTGGAAATTCTGGGTTTTGGTAAAAGTAAGAATTCAGTTAAGAAAATAATTGATAATAAGTTATATTTGGAATTTAAAACTAAATTGTTAAGTTATTAATCTATTACAGCATTTAAATGCTGTCTTTTAAAATTGGACTGTTTTAACCTGTAAACTTTAGGTAGCCTTTCATAAGTGCAATAGAAACTGAAATTTGATATTTTTAATCAATTTGTGGAAATAATCTTTGGGAAAAGGGGATTAAAATTTGGAATTTAATATGTAATTAATAAAATAAGGAATTGATTTTTTTTGAATGGGTTTTATGGAAGAATTTAATTTTAAAAAGGTGAGAAAAGAAAATTTAATTCCTAAATAAATTGAATAGATTTAAATGGTATATTAAAATGACCAATGTTTAAAAACAATATTTTGATATTGTAGTATTGGAAATATATTTTGATTTATAAAGTAAATACCATTTTAAAGTTGTAACCACGGGTTATAATAACGTTTGGTTGTTAAAGAGACCGGGATCAGATATCTGGCATACTCTCTGTCGATACCGAAAACCACTTTACCAACCGTGTACGCGGTGGAGATTCCAGAATGAAGTAGGATGGTGGTGACGGTTCCTTTAAGGTAAATACGTGGACCCGACTCCCGTGAGTTGGCATAAGGTGGCTAAAACAGGAGCGATTCTCGAATTAATGAGGTAGCACCTCTGATCGAACGCACTTCTTCGTATGTCATTCTATTACTCTTGTGATTGTTTTGGTGCGCACCTTTGATTTGGGAGTGTTGTTCGAGGTGGGCGGTAACTGCGGCTACGCGTTTCCATCGGTCCGAGTAGCAATTGGTATATCTACCCTGACATTGCCTAGTTGTGCCGTGTCACCTACCCTAGCGCGCCTTATACGATTTTGGTTTTGTACCATACCTATGGAGTGCCATCTGACGACGCCCAGTACGGAGGAGATTACGGTACTGTATAGACTTTGGGAATATATAAATGTGTTAAGGTGGAAAATGTAAAGCCTTAACGCTATTTAAAAGTAAGTTTATTTTATAAATAGACACTATTTAATGGCGCAATATACTACATAGTAAATAGTTTAGCGGATCCTTAGAGGATGGGCGGTCCCAAGCATCCTTTAACTTACTTGCTCTATATTACAGTACACTTGAATTAGCTTACACTATATAAGTATGTATGTCCTGACTCGAGTGTTTATGTTTTATTTTACGCTCGGGTCAGCCCGAGTTGCCGTTCAGTTTTCATCCCGGAGCTAGGATTTCTGTAGATCACTTTCAAGCTGCTGGCAAACTTCCCTTCCAGTTCTTTATCTAAATTTATGAAATCATGACTAGTGGACATTTGGATTGCTCTACTGATGATTTAAAACTTTATTTGGTTTAAAGACTATGTAATTTTTATTTGATTGAGACTATTTATAGTGGCTTCATGAACCACTAAGTATTTTTAAATTCCGCTACGAGTATTCTGATTCTGTGTCTGTGATTCTGTGATTAATTATTTACTGTATATTTTGAGATTTGCCAAATTTATTTTTACAACGCGGTATTTTGAACAATTCAAGTCCGACATGTGCGGATGCGAATGGTTGAAAACACCGGGTCGTTACAAAATTGATTCATTTTGATCGGTTTAATTTGGTTTCAAAACTAGATTTTTTTAATCGGTCCGTGAATTTTTTTAGTTTGGTTATCTATTTAATCAAATTAAGCGGCCTTTTATCATATTTCTAAATTAGTAATGTGATAATGATTTTTTGAATTAGTTAGTGATCTAAATAAAATTTATTTAACATATAAATGTCAAAATTAGTATTAGAAAGCATGAGAATGTTAAATAACAACAAATAAATTATATATTTAGGTTTTATTGCAAATTACAATGAATATCCTAAACATAAAATGTTAATTATTTTTAGTACAGTTAAATCAGATGACCAACCGAACCGCCAAACTTATTTTGGTTGGTTTGGTTTTCATTTTTATTAGTTTTTGTTAGGTTTAACTATTTTCAACGTCAGATGAACCAAAGGTAAGTTTTATTCTTATCCACAATTTCATTTATCTAATCCACCTAGATTTTAAAGGTTATTTGGTTTTCGTCAATTATTTAGTTTATCTATATTCTATTTTATTTTCTTAGTCAATGACATCTGTTTCACCCTCTTTTACAAACACCAAAAACTTGTAAGAACTCCATAACAGTTGGCAAGTTGATCAATTTATTGAAGTTTACCCGAACAAGGAGTAGAGTGAATGTCAAACGGGTCGGGTCGAGTTTGACCCAGCTCATTTATGATCCATTCTCTTTTATCCATTTATGACACAACCCTTTTATGACCCAACCCACTTAATAAGCAGGTTACTCATTTAAAGATTTAAATTTAATTTGACTAATAAAAAACAAATAAATATAAAATAATTCTTATTTTTATGTTTTGAGATTCGATAAAAATTTAAAATTTTAATTCTAATTTTCATCAAAAGTCAAATATGGGGTTGAGGTAGCTTATTATTTTCTAAGTACAACCGTTAGTCTCCTTGGAGAACTACAGTGTGCGTTCACACGATAAAGTATCCGAGTGTTCCATACTGTCCGTAATTTAGGTGGAAGTCAACTGGTCAAAGTCTCATTTAATTCTGAGTTAGAACGAATGAGTTATTGCAGTCCGAACAAAAAATAAATAACGGCTTCTGCATCAGGCGGAGTTCAAATATAGGGATGTGATAGCCGGTTATTTTCCAATTACAACTGTCAGTCCCCTTGGAGAGCTACAGTGTGCGTTCACAGGATGAAGTATCCGAGTATTCTATACTGTCCGTAATTTAGGTAGTGGTCGATCGGTCGAAGTCTCGCCTGATTCCGAGTTAGAACGAAGAAGTTATTGCAGACTGAACAAAAAAAATAGCGGCTTCTACACTCGGCGGAGTTCAATATGCAGATGTGGAAGCCTGTTATTTTCTAAGTACAACTATCGGACCCCTTAAAGAACTACGGTGTGCGTTCATACGATAAAGTATCCGAGTCTTCCATACTGTCCGCAATTTAGGTGGGAGTTGATCGGTCGAAGTCTCGCCTGATTTCGAGTTAGAACGAAGGAGTTATTGCAGTCTAAACAAAAATATAGCGGCTTCTGCACTAGGCGGAGTTCAATATGCAGATGTGGTAGCATGTTATTTTTCAAGTACAACTGTCAGTCCCCTTAGAGAAGTACAGTGTGCGTTCACACGTTGAAGTATCCGAGTGTTCCTACTGTCCGTAATTTAGGTGGGAGTTGATCGGTCGAAGTCTCGCCTGATTTCGAGTTAGAACGAAGGAGTTATTGCAGTCTGAACAAAAAAATAGCGGCTTCTGCACTAGACGGAATTCAATATGCAGATGTGGTAGCCTGTTATTTCCTAAGTACAACTGTTAGTCCACATGGAGAACTACAGTGTGCGTTCATACGGTGAAGTATCCGAGTGTTCCATACTGTACGTAATTTAGGTGGAAGTTAATCGGTCAAAGTCTCGCTTAATTCCGAGTTAGAAGAAAGGAGCTATTGCAGTCCGAACAAAAAAATAGCGGCCTCTGCACTAACCGGAGTTCAAATATAGGGATGTGGTAGCCTGTTATTTTCTCAGTGCAACTGTCAGTCCTCTTAGAGAACTACAATGTGCGTTCATAGGATGAAGTATCAGAGTGTTCCATGCTGTTCTTAATTTAGGTTGGAGTTGATCGGTCGAAGTCTCGCCTGATTCCGCGTTAAAACGAAGAACTTATTGCAGTCTGAACAAAAAAAATAGAAGCTTCTGCACTAGGTGGAATTCAAATATGGGGATGCGGCAGCCTGTTATTTTCTAAGTACAACCGTTAGTCTCCATGAAAATTTATAATGTATGTTCAAAATTCTTATTTTTCAAATTTATATTAAAATTTAATGTTTTTAATAAATGGGTAAATGGGTTATCCATTTATAACCCTTTTAAAAATGGATCAATCCAACCTATAACTTATTTTATAATATTCATAAATGTGTTGACCCAACCCATTTATAAGTAAGGTAAATGGGTTGGGTTAATGGGTTTGGTCAAATTTTGACAGGTCTAAGTGTACATCACTACACCATTTTTCACAAGTTCATACCGAGTTGTAATCACAAATATCCACCAAGAAAAACTGTTTGTTCCTCAGTAGAATGAACCACCCGTGGATTCCCAAACAACCTCATACCCTACTACGACTGCATCTCCTCCTCCAAATTTTGGTCCCACGTTATCCTTGCCTTGTCCTCTCTTTCCCTTGCACAGGAGTATTGAATTAAGAAAGACATGTGTTTGTGAACTGTGTTTAGTTCTCTTCCAGGAAGTTTAGTTTTAGCTTATGACAGCAAAGAGCTTTCCAAAGCATTAGAGGAAGGCCCAACTAGTTGCAAACCTTGTGCTGATGTTAGTTCCATTTTTATACGTGGGTTGCAAAGTTGCAACATTTGGTTTGTCTGAGTGTGTACCAGATATATGGTCAAGTCATGTCCTCCAATGAACGGATTACTTGATTAGTAGCAATTTCTTCTGTTGTGATATGATATACGTTGTATTGACAGGTTGATGATTTGAAAACTCTTCACTAGACATGCCAACTTTTGCGAGACGAGGACAGACTAAGTGGATCCACTGTGGATTAACTCACACAAGAATAAGTGGATCAACTTAGCAAAATTTGAAATGTGGACTAACTAGTTAAACTAGTGGATATAAATAAAAGTTATCTAAACCAAACCAACCAAACGCTTACCCCTAACAGCATCGAATATTGTACAACAATGACATCTTTGAGATTATAAAAATGCTATGCGAGCTATTTGCGAATCTTCACTTGTCTTCTTTCACGATCGAAAGCTATTGCGAAAGACCGAAAGTTACTGCCACTCTAGCCTTATATGCTGTTTATTTCATTGAAAATGAAGCAAAGATAAATGGTTGGTGATGAAATACTTGCATTTAAGTGCTAGAAATTAAGGAAATTCGGTATTTAATTTCAGTGTTCTTTCTTAGTTGTTGATGATTTCATGTATACTATTTAAATGTGCAAACCTGCAATAAAGGAAAAAATGTTACGGATATAGTGGTATGCTAATATAACTAATTTTTATTGATTTTGAATTCTCTTCGACTCCTTTAGAAAAAGATTATGAATTCGCCCATGGATGACAACGCATTTTCACAAACACTTTATGTCCAAATTTAAGCATGGCTTATGGAACAGGGGGTGCATGATCGGTCAATAATGATATCAGAAATAAAAATACTAGAGACTAGAGAGATAAGAGCAGAAGAGTTACCTGAAGAACCAACCTAGAGGTTGTGCACGTGAATACATTCATAGGTTGTGCATGTTGTTAAGCCCAAATGCAAGTGTATCTTCTATTAAAACTTTTGTTCCCATGTTTTAACTAAAAGTATGTTGTAACTAAGGCTTCAAATTCCTACCGGCATGCCGAAATATCGACCATTTTGGTCCAGTTCCAAATGATCGGAGCGGAGTTTGCCAAAAAATTTGCTTTAAAAAAACCGATTAGTTTTATAAATACCTAAGAGAGATGAAGAGAGAACGACATCATTGAATGGGGGAGAAGCGACGTGGAGATTGGGCTAGAGAAATGCAGCATTGGGGGAGAGAGGATGAAAGGAAGAAGTGGCAACTTTTTCCCCTTTCGTGAATAGGGTTTTTCCATCGGGCAAGTAGCATTAAGACATTTGTAGCAGCATTGAATTGATCTTGGACCTTGTTATTTGGGCTTATTTCTTCCTAGCTATGTTATGGAGCTAAGGTTATTTGATTAAAGAATGTATTGTTTTGTTTTATTCTATAGCATACTCTAGATTGTTTCTTCATATTTTTGTGTCAAATCATGTATGTAGGTTTTAATTGAATAACATACCATAAATTTATGTTAATATTGAATGTTCATGATGTAATAAAAAAAAAAGTACTGGAATTTGCAAACCAAAACTAAAACGGAATTTTCAAAAATTCCGAAGTAGAGCTGAAATATCAAAATTTTCCAATGATTGGAACGGAAAGGAGAAAGGGAATTTTGAACCTTGGTTGTAGCTAAGCCAACAAATAGGCAATAAAGAATGTTTCTAAAAAACCCAATCAATAATTCAAAGTTCAATTCCTCTTCTTAATTTTTAGAATTTCTTATTTTTTGTTGCATGCATTTTTTTCCTGTTCCTTTATCCAAGTTCCTTTATAAACTGCTTTCCTATCAATTCCATCTCCATCTCATTATAATTCCACTATAAATTCACTTAAATCGCATGGTAAATAAAATAAAACAATTAATGGCTTCACAAATTATAAAAAAAATTCCCTAAACATGTATTTTTTAAAGTTCAATCTTCCATGGTGACCTTAAATGCCTGGTGGGATTAAAGATAATCCATGAATAAATGTAACATATGTAATGATTTCATTCTACCTTAATGAAATTGAATTACTAGTGCATTAGAACCCTTACGTTGCATTATATTTTTGCGTAATTATATTTCTACGATGCAATTTGGTATTTTACTTTAACGTGTAATATCTAAAGCTGAGTATAAGTGCATAATTTAACAAGAATTAGATAAGTGAGCAGATTTTGGTTCATTGTTCAGTATTTTGTTATGATTGTTTGAATAATGCTTGCATATTTTATACACATTCATAAAATAAGTCATTATTTAAAACAAATATTCAAACCAATTGTTATGTAGGTATGTTTATCAGAACCAACATTATAGTGGCAACTTGAAGTAAGCCATGTCCTGGTTTGGTCCCTTTGATAAGAGTTGCAAGTGTGAAGAAGGGAATGGATTTTTATCAAATGCCTTAATGAATAAAACTAATAGCTTGAGAGAATTCTACAAGAATTAGATAAACTACATGTATAGAAAGACTATCAGGATTGGGTAAAGAATGGATGTCTAATCAACCTACAATAGAGAAGCCACCTAAAACTAAAGATGGTCAAAATTTGAACAACAGTGAGAATGTGAAAGTGAAGATGAATATTGAGGGCTAAATCAAGGGGAAGAAAGGAGACCTTTAAAGCTTTAAGGAAGGAATGAGATATTTATAACCGACTCAATTAGATGGAACTCACCCCTCTTATATTCTAATCTAGCATATAGATCGTCCCTCCCGTGACTCGGACTTTCGTTGGTGGTGGCCTACTCTGATACCACTTTTAACGAACCCATTTAGATAGAACTCAGCCTTAAAAGCTAGTTTGTAAGGGAAGGGTGCCTAATAGGTTTTATATGCAATACTTATCCTGTACTAGGTAACGTGTGACATAACAATATACTTTCCATATATATGCATCTGATGAATACAATGATGAACATCTACTAGGCTACTCAAGGATCCACGCCTTACAAGAATCACTAGTAAAGGAATGCTATTGAGCAAGGAAAGAAATTAGGGATGTATTGTCACTTCCATGGATCCATGACCATAAAACCAATGATTTTAGGCATTTGAGAGACATAATCAAGGATTACATCTAGAGGAAATTTATAGTTGTATGGGAATAAATTTTAGCATTTGATTCAAGCATATCCACGAACAAATAATCCCAATGTTGGACCTAGTTTAACCCCTTTGGTTTGTCAACGTTGGGAATCATGGTAAAGCCAGTGTGTCGAGGACCACATCTTGCGGAGGCTTCGAAATCTTGCGAACTGATTGGAACGAGGCGTAAGAATTTTCTCTATTTATATGGAAAGACCCATAAAGAAAACTCATCTAGAGTATGAAGATGCAATTTTTAGTGAGAAGGACGTGGAGGGGGATCAATTATCCCTATATTGATGTTTAGTTTATTGCTGCAAGGATTAGACTATTGTTGCTAAGTTGAATGTTAATTGATAATCAGAATATGGTAAACACAAGTTCAAGAATACAGGTTTGACGTGATTATTAGAGAAAGAATAACAATCGTGTACTGTTGCACGTGTTTAGTAAAGAAGGAAGATTCCACTTGGAAGCATTAATTCAATTTTATTATTTAATGTGAGTCAGCTTTGTTGCAAGGATGGTGGAGTTTTTTGTACTTGATTTTTAGTCGGTGTATGTTATCTTTCTAGGTTTAACTAATTCTGATTTAAATGTTGTAACGATAATTTGATTCATGGGGATGAAGTCGTTGATCCCTAAATGAATTAGAACAGTTAAAAGAGATCAAATATAACTCAAGAGATTGCTTTGTTGCTAAGATAAATGAGGCTTCTCAAAATATGAAAGAGAGAGGCATAGAGGTTCAATACTGCACCAAGTATATTAATGCATAACGTCCATGCCCCAAGCAGTTATTTAGGTCAACTAATGCTTTATATGATAATGTAGATCCACATTAAGAACCAATAGAGTGCTATGTATATTGAGGATTTAAAGACTATTCCTTTCTATATGGATAATTGTAAATTTGACAGATTAATCATTAATTAATTATCAATAGTTTTAAATTAAATTGACAATTTTGCTATGTAATATGTTATGGTTTAAACACATTTGTTGAAATGCATATTTTTAGGACTAGAATTGCTTTAGACCCATAATACCAGAATGAACGCTATAAATACGAGTCTTCGCTAACCCTAGCCACCACCAAACCAATCTCTCTTCTCTAATCCCAAGCTTCTTCTTAATCCCATTTAGTAGCGAACAATTTTCTCTAATTAAAAATTGTTAGAAAATTCAGTATGTCTGAACATCATTGAATCATATATCAAATTGATCGTATCAAAGGGCCGTCAAGTGTTCTTTTTCACAAAAAGGCATGATTTGACCAGAAATCACGATCAAATGTGAAAATTGATCAAAACCCTATGCGAATTAGGCAATTTTGATCTAGATGACTGTTGGTAGAATTGAAAGCATGAAATCGTAGATCTCGATGAGGAAGCTTAGGGGTGGTTTCAATTGCTTGAAATATTGGAGGAGTTGATCAGAATTTAGGTTAGAAGGCAAGCGATGATGGGTTGGGGGCAACGTCGACGGCGACGATAGGCGACCAAACTAGGGTAGAAATGTATGACGACGAGAGATGTTGATTGGTGGTAGTCTTTCGAGCTACGATGGCATAGAGGAAGAGGAGTCGACAGTCAAAGGGAGGGTCTGGTGGTGGCTGAACGACATTAGGTAGCCTTTTCTATTTGGTACTTAGAATTTTAAAATTTACATTTTATACTTTTGATATTCTAATCATCTTATCTTTTACATACAACTTCCATTTCATGCATGGTTTGTTTCTTTGGGTTCATGGTAAGACTCCAGACAATTTAGCATGTTTTGCTAACTTTTGGAACTGTTTGTGAAAGCATCTTAATGGGATTCGATAATCATTTTATATTTTATAATATTAGATAATTATTCATCAATATAAATACACATCTGCTGATATACGTTGCCCTTTTTATGATTGTTTTATAGTTGTGGTGTTTTGATATGTTATGTATTCTGATATGTATTGCCACATTATTGGATGATGGAAGTTCCATAATAAATTAATTGGGGAAAATAAATAATTAATTCAAAAACAAATAAAAACGTGTAATTGTGGAACAAATAGGATTATCTATGAATTTTGGATGATAATTGTAGATAATCATAATTAATAATGCGTATTGAAATAAATGTATGGATTTTAATAATGTTACTATTCATGAATTTTCGGAAAAATTCATCAATAATAACGGAAAATCTAATTTAAGGTGAATTTGAAGAATTTACTTTATTAAAGTGTAATTAAATAAATAATAAAATGATTTTTGAGAATACTGTGTTATTTTGGGTAAATAATAATACAACTATTTTATGTGTTACAAAATATGTAAATCGTGAAATGAATATGATTTTATGTTGTTTTGTTTAGTCACGGATCGTGGAATATGCTAAATCATTAGCTCTGAGGCCTTTATATAAAGGAGGCTATGTAATGTAAATACATGTCTAATTTCATGAATGAATAATATATCTTCTGCCTCTCTTTCTAATGACTTCTACTTTCTTCATTTTATAACACGTTATCAGCACGATCTCTAAATAAAAGGAAAATTTCAGATCTTATTATAAATCTTCAAAGCGGTAAGCTATTTCTGATCTGATTAATCAAATCTTTCGGATCTCATCCTATTAATTTTATTTCTTTTAGATCTCATTGTATCATTGATCTAATTATTTAGATTTGATTCTATTTGTACATCTTATTTTTTATCCCTGTATTTTAGATCTTGTTTTGTTGCAGATCTTATATTTTTTTCCTTTTAATTTTTCAGATCACTTGTAGATTTTAATATCATGTTCAAATGATATATTTTTTAGATCTGTAGATTTTAATCATCAGATCTCTTATTAATTTTTATTAATGTACATCCATTTTTGTGATAATTTTGAATTTGATCCGAAACTAAAATTGTTTCATAGACTAAAATGTAATTTTAGACCTTATTCTGTTAGTATTCTTTTTAGATCTTATCCATCATATATCTAATTTTCCAGATTTCATTATATATATATATATATATATATATATATATCTTATAGATCTTTATCTATTACTATTATCATTTTAGATCTCATTTTACCGTAGACCTAAACTTTTAGATCTCATTTCGTTGTTCGGTAAAAATAAAAAGGGGGGTTTCCATTTTGAAATTTTTTTGTTTGGATTTCGGTTTGAATGAGGACTATAGAAATGAATTTGCTACATGATTTATATTTTCAGAAGAAATATTTTATTGTTTCTTAGAGAAACAAATAGAAGGATAATACGTATCTAGAAGATCGTATTAAGTTTATATGAAAGAATAGGAACCTGAAATTCATTTGTGTGAAGGTGAAAGACTAAAGCTTTCATAAGCTGAAATAAAGCCTTGAAGAAAATAAGCAAGCAATTCCAGAAGAAATAGTATGCTGATATGCCCAAAAGACATAACTTAAAAACAATATGTTAGAATAACATTACAAATTTGGTAAGTACTATTTCCTCGAAGAGAAATAGTACTATGATTCTTATATTCGAATAAAATTATGAAGAGTCTTTTTTTTTCATAATGTTTATCTAATATTGGAGACCTGCGGTTCTTAAATAAAATTTATGCATATAAAGTTGTATTCCTAAAAAAGGGGATTTATATCAAACTCTATAAATTTGAGATGAGAAGCGTTGAATTATTAGAAAAGCTAATTTAGATTATGGTAAATTCTAACCATGTTTGCAATCAAACCTGAAGTTTGATAATGAAAATCAAATTGTACCATTTAGGATCTAAAGTACTAAACAAAAACTTTACTTTAAAGTAAAATTGGAACCTGAAGTTCTAAAAATATTTGCCAATAGTATTAACTACTAAACCAAATAAATGTATAGAAATTTGTTCACTCCAGAAGTGGTGATAATAATAACATAAAAAAATCTCTAGAAGAGATTTGTATATTTAGTAATGATAAAATATCTCTAGACATTACTACAAAACAGACCATTTGCATCGGTTGTTTACCCCCCTTTTGCATCAGTTCAACAACCGATGCATATGCAACTGATGCAACAGGCTTAATACTTTTGCATCAGTTCTGAAACCGATGCAAAAATGTCCTTTTTGCATCGGTTGTTACTAACAACTGATGCAAAATATCATGATTGGTTGCTTGAACACAGCCCTCATGTTGCATCGGTTGTAATGAAAACCGATGCAACAAAGGAACTTGTTGCATCGGTTGTTGTTGAAAACCGATGCAAACTAATCCCTCTATTGCATCGTTTTTTATAACAACCGATGCAAACTAATCCCTCAGAAACCATTATTACAGTACTCAAATAGACTATATATATATATTATTGATAATCTTTATATATATATATATATATATATATATATAAAAGAAAAAAACATACACAAAAAATAAAAATAAAAAGATTATTTCATTATCATTTACAAATTCTGCTTTGGTTTACAAATTTTCACCTTCATTTACAAATTCTGCTTTGGTTTACAAATTTTCACCTTCATTTACCACTCCGACAACACTTCATAAGAATAAAAATTTCTTCAATCCAAACCATCATTTGCCTCTACATTTTTGTAATTTCACCACCTGACCATAACAACTCACATCCAACAATACTATCCACCAATGAAAGTGAGCATCATGCGATCAGGTACAGATAATCTTTGAAATAAGCAAGGTACCCATTCCAGAGCCAGTGCCTCCTCCAAGAGAGTGGCACACCTGAAATCCTATTTGTTCCAAATAAAATAACAAATCCAATATTTGAGTCTACAAGTGAATGGAAGCAGTAGTGCTTTTGTTAATGTATAAGTAAATAGTGAACGGGCATATGAGCAGAGATGGTATGTTGTGCTAATTTTAGATCCTTATTAAGTAACTAATATTAGGCACAAACAATAGCTAGTTTTCTATTTCAAAATTGGTGTTAAATGTCCAATGGCTTCACAACACTAACTTGGCATCGGCTAGAATACCAACTTTATCTTTCTTATACTGTGTAATGCAGTTCTGAGTTTTGCTGGATGCTAGACGGCGGTCATGCTATGCTATGCATTCTCGTCCCATGAACAAGTAATAATAATTTGTGTGAGCCCAAAGAATTGATGTAGATAAATGTAAAAGTGGATAGATTGAAGAACAGAACTTAAATATATTGTCACGTATACACAAGATGATCAAAAAGAACAAAGAGGTATTGGAATTTTACAGAATCCTTTTTGCCAGAGCCAAATTTACTTTGAACCTGTAAGTTAAATTTTGCTGCTCATGTCAGTGTAACTTGATATTGCAAACATAAACATGACTGTCGAATCACATGTTTTTACCTTCAGTGCAAAATTAGTAACATCAAGTAACAACAGCTTTGCCTCAAAGCAATGAGCCAAGCCTTTTGCAAGTAACTGCTGATATAACTCTTTCACCCAAGCAGAGTTTAAACGCTACAGGATAATACATGCTCTTGGCAATAGATGTGTTATTGAACTTTTTCCATAACAGATCAAATAAATATGAGACAGATCTGATCACATCATCATCATTATCATATTTATTATTAATACTGCTACTTTTGTTCTTGTATAACAGATCAAATAAATATGAGACAAATCTGATCATATATGACCACCATCACCATCATTATCATATTTATTATTAATACTGCTACTTTTGTTCTTGTATTAACACTCAATTTATACTAAATGTTTTCTGTGCACTAGTTATTGAAAAATATTAAAACTGTTTGACTTTATCAACTTATCTCAAGTAGGAAAAAAAATTCTGTTTGGAAATGAGTTGGATCAAGAATAAAATTATTATTGTTTTATAATATTTATACCCTTCACCATAAGTTCACCAATATATATGGGTACTGTTAAACATGTTAATGCTAATTGCATTTACTTCATTATCATAGTGAAATAAAGAGTAATAAATGTTTCACTTAATGTGAGCAAATTTCATTTACATCTTACTTTGGTAGGGAGAGAAATACTAATTCGTAATGACGAAAACTTGAAACAACCAAGGAAAAGTAACCAGGAAGAGAAAGTGTCATAAGTTGAAGCACATGGTGCTACTTGCTTAAGATCAAAAAGCAAGAAAAGTTTCCAGCAACTTAGGACAAAGTCTATCATAATCATATTATGCTTCTTTCTTTAATTTATTTACCTGTTGGGCCAGAAAGCAGGATTGTTCGACTTGCAGGAGCAAGATTACGCATGTGCTTAGAGAAATCTTCTTCTTTCAAGTGAACAAATGCGGCACTTGTCAATACTAGTCGAGTCTGTTCACTGTCAAATTTAAAAGTTAGCTTCAATGCAAAAAGGATAAATTGACAATCGAGCTTAATAACTGATGTAGATTACTTGAAAGGAAAGTTGATTTACTCCAAAAGGTTTAGGTTGGCAATAAAGTAGTAATCATATTTAGATGGCTCGGAAATTTCAAATTGGTTCCCAACTGTCTATAAGCAAAACTATTAATTTGAAGTTGTAGTCACTAATATCATCCGACTGTAATATGACATTTTATGTTACCTTATACACTTATCGCTTATCTATTTACTAATTTAATTTTACATATTATTGCAGTGCCATCAGATGAAATGATCAAATGTAATAGAGGGTTCATCGACAAAATTATTGGAATACCGGAAATGGGTTAATTGGTATTTTGACTCAATTGCGCCAAACAATTATATATTTTCTACAACAAATTAGTTTTCATCTTGGAGTTATAGAAATGTATGTATCATAAAGAAATTGCATTCTGTTTCGATACTTATCAATTTTTAAGTAAACTTGTTCAGATTTTACAGTGTAATATACTTAATGAATGTTTGTCCTTGATACTCCATTTTTCTTTTACCCGACAAAAAACTGAAGTAGCATTTTCTATTTAGTCAAACATAGCCTGACCCCTGACTTATTAAACATTAGCAAACAACTGGTTGTAAGCTGCATCGGAATCAAGAATGAATCTTTGGATGCTGTTTTTTAGTTTAATTAGTGCGTCCCTAAATGATCTTATAGATTTATCATCTTTAGAAAGTTTATCTAGTATAGTATTGGATAAAATAAAATAGACAGAAATTAACAGTTTACAAACAATACATATATTTATTAATTGCAGTGAAGAAAATGAAAAGTAGAATATATGCACATACTTGTATGGCTTCTCACTGCACGGTGCTTGATGTTACAAGTATTGAGCTGCTTGATGAGATAACATTATAAATTCAGTTCTGCTTATGTTGTTACAGCCGATCAAGAACCACCAGTATAGAACATGGCCATCTTAACAATCTGCGATCTGCACATCAAACCAGCAGCACATTAAGTTATGCTAAGCAACTTTACAATAATGTGAAAGGTTTCAGCTTAGCTTACACTACTATTGTAGGCTGTCCGATTATCAAAGCTCCAACACTGCACCAGTGCAGCATTAACATAGATCTGAACCATATATTACCTGATTGAAGGTGCAACATAAAAACATGTTCAAAAATCAGTCATGCAATGCAACCCAGATCATGTCAATTCAGACTATGCTAACACAATTCAGCGTGTTGGCGTTAGCATCAAAGTTTGTTTCTAGCTACTGGAAATCTTCGAATTACCTTAAATATTGAGATTTAACTCTTTAGAATAGATGCAATTTAATTCATTTATGCCAAAGATTGCTCCTATGTGATGGATATTAAGGTTTTTTTCTAAGGTCAGATGTAATAAATAATACGGTGCAAAAAAAGTATACATAAGTGGTATTTTGATCAGATGCTCATGTTCCGGTCATTATGAACATAAATTGTTAAAACAAATGCAGCGGAAGCTAAATTTATTGACAAACTTTGTAGGTGGTTACAAGGAATACATAAACTGAAAATTGCACATTTGAGTACGTATAGTTGATGCTGAGCAGTACAGGTTAATATAGATAAACAAATATTACCTGACCAAGTATAGCTGATGCCATGGAACTGATGCCATGGAACTCCCACCCTTTTCGATTATCCTTTTTGCAGTCAAAAATGTATCGAAATTATTAATTTCTTAGTCGCTTGGATATATTTAGTATCAGATTAATTTCCTATAACATGATAATGAATACACTATAATGAATACACTATAATCAAATAGAAATAAAAGTACTTGCAGGTCATAAAACTATAATGAATACACTAACAAAGAAAAATGATATGCTTATGCAAAATTAGCTGGTGCAACTTCATCTTCTGATAGTTCTGATATCTTTACTGGGAGTATCTTAAGGTTGTAATTCCAAACAAAAATCCATTTTCAGGCATGGACTTCTCTGGATAGGCACAATACTAAGCATACAATATATAGCAGAGTACTTTATCTAGGAATCTTAGATGGAAGTGGAATAAATTCTGTTCCAAAGAAAGAAAAAACTGAATAATAATTGAATCCACTTACTAAATTTAGTTTAGCTATGACTGTGATGAAATAATAAATCAGTTTAGCTATGAACAGCATGGTTGGTCAAATTGGTTGTACTTTATCAATTTCTGCTACAATTATAGCCAGGTAATGGAAAATACTTGAAGCAGTCGCTGACTTACTAATTCCTTGTGGTATATGAAAATGACGACATATAAAGGGATGCATGAGTCGTTAACAATTTCTTTTGACAGTTTTTGAGTCGGCCACCGACCAGATATTTTAATAGTACATAAGGTAAAAAGGTAAGAAAAAGAAAGTTGTAAAATGATTCATAACAAGATGTCTATTTGGAAGGTAAAAAAATAGAAAATCCAACCAGACTACAATTACCATTGAACAGAGAGGGAGCGTCTAACTTCCTCAAAGTTGACCCCCCATTAATGACAGAAAGCATAGATAGTATGAGCATCATCACATTTGCCAAAGATGCTTTAACCTCTTGTGCGTATCTAGTTGCTGCCAGTGCAAGAATTGTTAGCGGAAATGAATATGCCCACCATGCTACGTTGAATCTTCGCATTGATCTTTTGAACAGAGCTGGTCTTGACACCTTATATTTCATTAAGGTATGTTAGATTAATACTACTTAATTGAAGCTTAAAATTAGAGAAACTAGTTGTACATTAATGTTAGAAGCATATGTTTTTGGTAATTTCCTTGATATGCATCATATATTAAGCAAATCAAGGCATACTGTTTTTCAAGCAGAATGTTTTCTTGGTGAGTATCAGCCTGATAACATAGTGTCGACAGGTAATATTTAACTTAATTTTTCTCTAAATATCTTATTGTGATACAAGCAAATATGATACACTTAAATTAACTTAGGACCAGACATGAGAATATAAAAAGAAAATAGTACAAGAGTATACTTAACGACTAATATAATCTTAAGCACTTATCAATGACCATGCATAGTAAGATTTATATTTGATTTCATCCACAGTAGTGCACAAAATCACTCACCCCTCTGAATTTCCTGCCTCTACTTCTTCCCATCACTTATACACTTTGCTCCTTCTCACCATAATTATACATAGATGCTCATTACCATATCAAAACTACTCAACTCCATACCGTCTCTTTTACCCTTCTACCCGCAGCACACAACCATCACCACGATTTGCACCTACCTCCGCAACCAGACTCGCAATCACCCTGAAACAGCAAACCGCAATCACACTGAAGCATTCGAAAACTGCTAATAATGATTTCAATGCTTGTAGAAGAGAAACAAAGGCCCAAACGGAGTTCGGGAGGACATAAAATCATTGAGATAATTAGGTATGATTAATACAGTCTGTAATATGTTATTTTGCTGAGTAAGTTGTAAACTAATACAGAAAAAAATACCTTACCCAGATGCAAGCAGCCTAAAGATTGAAGAGTATTCAATCTCAACTAGGTAGTCACCACCAGACATGGTGGTAGCTATGAACTTATAACATCCATTCATTATAGATGTGTTGTTCTGAGTTGTTTAAACTGTGGATAAGCTTAGATTTAATTGCCCGAATCATTACCATGCTCTTAATATATTTACAAGTTTGTTGTTTAGAACTCTCCACATTACTTTTCTCCGCTTTGGTAAAATCGGGATTTTAGATGACTAATTTGTCAGCTTTAACAACTTTAGACCGTTTCATCGAAGCTTTACCCTGAATCATGTCTGCCTCTTTTACTTCGTGTCTCCTCTACTTGGGTGATTCTAGTGAGATTGAAATATTTGCTCCATTATAATTAGGCTTATCTTGCTTATTTGACTTTTGATTCCCAACCTGTACAGTGTCAATAAAATATTCAGAACAAGATAAATTTCCAGACTAAGAAAAACCATGATTGTTATGTTTAAGAGTCATGAACTGTCCCTTTGCATCCATTATGTTTGATGATGAATTACAAAGCTTCAAACTTCTAATGGGTGATGTAGGTGAGCCACTCTTTTTAGGAGGATTTCTGGCTCTTTCGTTGTGAAATTGAGAAATAGGTTCCATTATGGAAGAGGATAGGATTGCCTCCTATCAGTGCGTCTATCGAAGGACCCTAGAATAACCACCCTTGAATGACTCTTTTGACCTGTTAGCAGGTTTGTCTATCATACTATATAGTATGGCTTGTTTAACTTTTTCAAGATCTGTTATAATTCTCTATGGCTCGCAGTGTTGATTTCTCCTCATCCAACTCCGTAACCTTAACTTCCTCCAACTTGTCTTGGCCAGGCTTATCTGAATTTAGGGTTGAATCTTTTATCTCACCTTCATTATCCTGAAAGACCGCATCTGAAATTGCAGCATCACGCTCCTCGGAATAAGAGTGAATCTGAGCCAATTTTTCCTTACTCACGATGGTGTTTTGAACTCCATTGGTCCCCAAACTTTGTTTACAGGTAGGGCTGTTCACGGGGAGGGCACGATATTTTTTCCCCCCGGAGTGGGTTACTGAGGAGGAAGGAGTACATTTGTCCAAGTAAACTTTGGAGCCAATTTTTCATTATTTCCCACCTAAATTTCATATTGCCATCAACATGTAGTTGCATCGGTTGACTTTAAAACCGATGCGACTAAAACTATTTGCATCGGTTGTTGGTGAGAACTGATGCAAATTTGATTTTTTTTTATTACCTATTGCTTTCCACGTACCAATTGCATCGGTTATTAAGATAGAACTGATGCGAATAGTTCTATTTGCATCAGTTTTTACTTCAACCGATGCAAATGAGGCGAAGCAATATGCACTTTTTGTACTAGTGAGAAGAGATTTGTTGATATATTTGGTGCTTTTATTAAACCAAATAAATACATAGAAATATATCTACTCTCCCGGTCTCCTTCTTTTTAATAGAAAATAAGGTGTTCTAACATGAAGTTTATTTCCTAATTTTTTTTCCTTCTTCCATTCATTCAATCATGCCTTTCAAAAGGTAAAATATGTAATAGATCAAGTTTCTTTCCTTTGGCTCATCAAGTAAGTATTTTAGATTCTTCATAAAATGAATATTAACATGTGATGTACAAATTTTCTCTCTCTGTACTTATAATATGTAAATATCACATATATTAATTCATATTTAGTCAGTAGCAATTAAAAAATCATTAAATAAAATTAATTGATTAATGAGAATGGTCCATCAAAGATGCGTATGAATACTTTATACATTTATTCTTCTTTTATATCTCTTATTGTTGACAAGGATCATAATTTTATACATAGTATATATTTGTGTTTCTCACTATTCCAGTTGTTATAAATTAATAAATGGTATTTAATACTACCTATTCATATTCTTAAATCTGCCTTTATTATAAGAATAAACATGATAAAATCAGCATAATTTTTTATTATAATTCATCATTTCTCCACCAATTAATCCATATAAAGCCATTCCATATTTTCAAGGGTAGTTTTGCATTTTCAAGGAAATTAATGAATGGAATTAATGAGATTGGATATAGAGCTATCAAAAGGATGTAAATAAGAAATTATAGTCACTTTTTATATACTATATTTGGTTGTCTTTTACCATTTTGCAGTAATTTTTTTTCTTTCACTGTAACTACTATCAGATATGGGTTCTTATTTTATGAAATGCATTGATTATATACCTATGAGCAATATTTTGTTAGGAAATACAATTCCTCTATATTTAGAATTACTTCTAAACTAAAATTATGTAAAAGGATTGTCTAGTAATACTAACCTGAAGTTAGATCATTTCTTCGAAGTTGATGACGCAAACTTTATTAATGATGAAAATCAAAGTGCAATAATAAATGATATGGTCGAATTGATCAATAGTAGCAGCCTGAAGCTTGCTATGTGGATTTTATTTTATTTCAGTTCAATAAATCAGTTGGAAGTTGGTGCTTGTATGTTTTTTTCTTTCAAAACTAACTGAAATAATGTACCGATGAATGTTGTGTTTTAATCAGTAGTCCATTTTAATTTTTTTTGGAAAGTATTAGCATTTATTTAATGCTTACCAATTTTAATAATTGACTAACTATATTGTCTTTAATTCTTAAGATATGGACCATCAATATTTAAGTGGTAATATATGCCTACTAGATAGTGCAACGACTCATATGATTTTGAAAAAGCAGAAGTTTTTCTTTGAACTGTATGAAAATATTTTAGCTAAAAATTTCAACCATAGCAAATTTGCTAATATAATTGAAGGGTTCGGAAGAGCCCATATAGTATTACCAAATGGTACATATATCTTAATTCAAAAGACATTATACTCAAGAAAACTTAAAAGAAATTTGTTGAGTTTTAAGGATATATAAATGAATAGCTACCATATTGAAACTATAATTAAAACGTCAAAGAACATTTTTGCGTTATTTCTAAAATTAAGAGCCAGAAGCTTATTTTAGAAAATTAAGTATAATTTCAACTGGATTATATTTCATGAAAATTGGGCATAATTGAATCTCATATTTAAACATGAGCCAGAAGCTCACAAATATCACTTGAATGCATCTTATCAATTGATAAAAGAATTATCCTCTTATCATTCATATGTATGGTGTATTTGCTAGTAGCAATATGATAATGGATCAAAATGAGAATCCAAAGATGATTGTTATTTAATGTGACAATGTTTGTCAACATTGAGGGGGAGGATAAAGCGATACAAGTTCATTTGATCTTCAGTGTTAAATATTTGTTAAAATATATAATGATGCAAAATATTAAGTAACTTGAATAAATTATTGATAATATCCCTGGTAGACTTTCTCCAATATAGATTTGAATCCCTGAAGGATCAAAATGTGTAAACCACATCTGAAATATGGTACAAAAGTCAGTTTGAAATAATTTTGGAGTAAGTAATAAAGATGTCAAATAAAAAAGATGAGTGTTCTTAAAGAAACACTTAAGGGTGCTCTTGAAAAGACTAATGGCATGATTGTCAAATTACCCTAGAAGTGGTTTAGGTACCTAAAACATGATAATTAAAGAGATCTCAATAAATCATGTCTAGAACTAACAAAGAAATAATCATCGATGATAAATTTATAAGTAATAAAGAGCTTATGTTTATAAAAAAAATTAAATATCTTTAATTAGGGGAAACATGACTGGTCATCATGAATCCTTTACCAATAGAGAAATATGGACATGTAGTCCGCAAAGTAGCGAAAGTACTTGAAATGAATAATATACCCCGAAGGTATAAATATGGTTTGAATCATATTAAATGATGAAAGTATACAAATTCCCGAAGAATATAAATAACTTTTGTGGTTATAAAGAATGCAAAGAACAAGAAGCATAGATTAC
Source organism: Allium cepa (assembly GCA_030765085.1). Lineage (NCBI taxonomy): Eukaryota > Viridiplantae > Streptophyta > Magnoliopsida > Asparagales > Amaryllidaceae > Allium > Allium cepa. Next base: position 453,462,140 of record CM060931.1, read on the forward strand.
AACCAACTTTGAGTATTGTTGTAATGAAAATCTTGATATAATTCATGATGAGTAGATTACTTCCTATTTTTAAGTATCATTGTAATGAAACTTTTAATATACATTGAAATATTAGTTGCAATATGTAAAAATTATTTCTGAAGAATAGAAATAACTATGATGATTATAAAGAATGCAAAGAATATGGAATGTAGACCACAATCTTCTTCTAAGTATTGTTGTAATGAAAATCTTGATGCACTTTAAGATGAGTAGACTACTTCCTGCTTTTAAGTATTATTGTAATAGAACTTTTAATATTCATCAAAGATGTAGTTGCAATATGCAAAACTGATTTGGTGCATAAAAATGAAAACACATGATGTGTTTTTCATAAAGGTAGCAAACAAAATGCATAAAATGCAAATCATAATTGGATTGGAAATTTTGATTGTATCGAAGAAAACTATTAATAAATTGTATTATTAATGAGATACATATTTATGGATCCAGAAGTATCTATAACAAATTTAAGTTATCAAAAGACGAATACGAATTCAGAGGAAACTTTAAATCAGGGGGAGCATCCATAAGTATTTTATAATGCACTCTTTTTTCTTAACTAAGATTTTTCCCACTGGGTTTTTATTAGTAAGGTTTTAATGAGGCATTATCTTGATCCAGAAGTATTAACTCCCCAGTAACATTTGAAAATAAGTTACAATGTACGCTTTCCCCTTATTAAGATTTTTCCCGCTAGGTTTTTCTTACTAAGGTTTTAACGAGGCATTGTCTTGATCTAGAAGAATAAAATATATTTTCAAGAAATAACATCTCAAATATGTTATTTAAGTTAAATTGTATTTTTTATCTTTGACTAAGGTTTTTCCCATCGGGTTTTCCTTTGTAAGGTTTTTAATGAAGTATTATATTGATCTAGAAGTATCAAACTCTATTTGATTATGTAAATTATTAAAATATGTAATACTATATTGTACTCTTTTTCCTTCACTAAGATTTTTCTCATAGGTTTTTTTAGTAAGATTTTAATGAGGCATTAGTTTGATCCAGAAGTATCAAAATTCATTTGAAGAAATGAAAAATAAGATTTGTCATTGTACTCTTTTTTTCCCTCACTAAGATTTTTTCCATTGGCTTTTTCTTAGTAAGAGTTTAATAAGGCATTATTTTGATCCCGAAGTATCAAACTCTTAGAAGGAATATCATTTTAGTATGATATTTATGATTTAACAAGTTGCACTATTTTCCTCTTTTAAGGTTTTTTCCATTTGGTTTTCCTTATAGAGGTTTTTAATGAGGCAACAGACAATATCTATATCGACTGAATAGATAAATGCAAGCAAGATAATAATGAGGGAGAGCAGTCATCATACATGTTTCGGAATGGAAAATTTCAAGTTATCAGAGCACTCAAGATTTTGAAGACGCATATTCAAGGGGGAGTGTTACGATATATGTAAATCATGAAATGAATATGCTTTTTTGCTGTTTTATTTAGTCTCACATTGTGGAATATGTTAAATTCTTAGCTCTGAAGCCTTTATATAAAGGAGGCTATGTAATGTAAATACATGTCTAATTTCAGGAATGAATAATATATCTTCTGCCTCTCTTTCTAATGACTTCTACTTTCTTCATTTTATAACATTATGGAACTTATGGAGAATTATTATTTTATTATTTAAGTAATATAAATATGAGATATTTGGAGAATAATAATAATAAAATGGCATCTATTAGAAGTATTTTCGGTTAATTATTACGATTTTTGAGATGAATAACAATAAATGGATTTTGGGATTAATGTAAATATTATTATTTTTGAGTTAAATAGTAACAAAACGGTTGTGAAAGATAATAAGAAGATTTGAATAAATATTATTGTTCAGATGTAAAGTCATGATATTATTATTTTGAAAGTAATCGATCGTAAATTATTATTTTGATTAAATATCAGTGTTTTAAGCTATTTAAAATGATAATTTATTTAATAATAAAGGTCTTTGAAGTATATTATCATTTAGAGAAATACGCATGATTGTTTTGAGATAGCATAAATATACATATCTTATGATAAACAACAATAAGACTATTTTATACTTAAGTCGGAATAATCAATGTAAGTGCACCATTTATGATTTGTTTTGTTGAGATGACATCGCATTAAGACGAGTTATGCGATATTTTACCAATATTACTACGTAGATGTTATGTAGTTTATTTTGATTTTTGGTCTATTGATGTTGTGAGGTTTGTGTTACTAATATAGAGCGGTTAGTGCACATTTGTTGAGTTTGATGTTGTGTTACTAATATGGAGTTTTTATTACACATTTGGTGGGTTTATACTTGCATTTATGCTATTGATGCTGCGTTACTAATGATGGATGATTAGTACATACATAACAATCTTGTTATTGTTCATTTATTTGATGTTGTGTTACTAACGATGGATTAATAGAATGTCATGTTTTCTACTTGTAATAGTTTCATGGATGCTAGTTCTATGTTGTGTTACGTTGTTTGCAAGTATTTAATGCAGGAGAAGAGTAGAAAACAGAATTACATGGGCTTAATCTGTAACGACCCGTCCGGAATTTTCGATCCCGGAAATTCCAGAACGTTACATTTGGTATCAGAGCAAGATCAAGTGAGAACCTTAGCTCTAGTGGGATTACTCATTAAGGATAGGGTCAATGGTACCCTAGAATGAGTTAAGAGTGTGTGTGTGTGTGTATGAGAGCGTACTTGTTATTTTCTTATATAGTGATTTTAAATGATTTGTATAAGAATATATTTTGATATATAAAGCAATATTTCTTTCTAAATAAATATTAAGGTAGTTGGTTGTTAAATCATTTAAATTAGATATAAGTGGTAATAGAAATACAACCAAATTGAAATTAAATAAAGATAAGTTTGAAATGGATTCAAACTGAAATTAAAATCTTGAATTTGCGGAAAGAGTTTCAGAATAAGATAATAATGAATTGATTTCCAGATATGATAATCTTGGTTATTATCATAAATGATTGTTGTGTTTAATAATAAAATGTGTATTAATGAGTAAGCGAAATGAAATGTTTTAGGGAAGAAAAACAATTAGGTAAGTATGACTTATGAATTGGAATTGAAGATGATCTAAATTGTGAAGTTTTAAATCTAGGTCGAGAAATTTGAAAATTGTTTCAAAGTGATAAAGAAATAAAAAATAATATTATTTAATTTGAATGAAGGGTCATGTTTCAAACAAGAGTTGTTTGAAAATTCAAAGGAATTTGTTTTGAATTAAAAACCAAAGGTGGTTTAAAATTTAAGGATAACTTAGTGTGTAAAGGAAATAAATATGTATAAATGAGAGATATACATAATATCAAAGATGGTTTGAAATAAACTTTAAATGTTGATTTTTAAATTTGGAGTGAGATATGATACCCAAAAGTGATACGTTTTTAAACTTATAAGTGGGAAAGAATTTTGAAATTTGAAATGGAGAATTCAAATTTGGGTAAGGTTAACGTGATTAATTGAATTTAACTCGGAGGAAGTTAAATAAGTTTGAATGAACAATTTGATTTAGAAATTTCAAGATGAAATTGGGATTTAACTTGGGAAGTTAAATGGTTGGTTTGAATAAGGAGTTTGTGTGATCTCAAAATGGTATTGAGATCTGAAAATTGAAAAAGAATGGATGTTTTAAAATAATTTAAATGATACCACCCTGTTGTTATTAATAATCCTTAAGCTGAAATTGGATTTGTTTAAATGAATAAAGAAATTGGGTATGGTAATATATCCATTAGTAAAATGAAATGGAATCATTTTGGACGTAAGATTTGAATGTTTAAGATAAAACTTCAAAGGTTTGGTTTCAAAATTGAAATTTGGTGATAAATTGAATTTCAAAGATTTAGTTGTTTAAAAAGGATTTGAATTATTATTTGAACTTTGAAATAGGATTAAAAATGGGATCTGATTCAGAATTAAATGGTTTAAAGATATAATTTGATTTGATTTAAAGGATTAAATCAACATTTAAAAATTGAAATCGAATTTATATAATTCGAGATGATTTAAATTTGAATTGAATTAGTTCAAATTGAATTTGATTTGAATTAATTGGAATTGGGATTGAAGATGTATGAATTGGATTGTTTTGAAATGAAATTGAAAATGAATGAGTTCAAATTCAAATGGATGGGATTAATTTAAACTAGAATTGAAATGATTTGAAATTGAAGTTGGTTCAATTTGAAATTAATCCAGATTGATTTGAATAATTTGGAATTGTGATTAAAGTTGAATAGGTTTAAAATTCAAATGGAAATTGATTTGAATTTGGAAAGAAATTGAGGTTAATTCAACTTGAATTGGGATTAAATCAATTTCAGTGGAAATTGAAGTTATTGAGTAAATTTAAATGGAAGTGGAAATTTAAATTGAATTGATGGGACTGGAGATTGGGAATTAAACAGTTTGACTCTAGGCTATTTCAAAAATAAATTGTTTTAATATAATCTATTTTTCCAAACTATTTACTATACAATTTTTCTTTTTAAACCTAAAACCATCTTACACTTGTTTTACGATTATTTTTGGAACTATTTAACAATTTTTCAAATGTTTTATAAACAAATTACTATTTTTCTATTATTTTACAAATTAATTACTATTTTACAACTATTTTGCAATTATTTAAAATTTCTATAACTCTTTGACTATTTTCCAATTATTTTACAACTATTTAACTATTTTTCATCTATTTTACAAACTAATAATTATTTTTCAACTACTTATATATTTTAAAAAATTCAAGCTATTTTCTAAATTTAGGTTGGTCAGAGTGCAAACTGTTTATGATTTATTACCAATTGAGATAAGGATTGAAGTGATAATCCAATGGAATTGAAATAATTGTGATTATGTGGATAGAAACTAAAGAAAATGTGAATAGAAAGAGAAATTGATTTAGCTAATAATCAATAGAGATAAATACGTAGGATGTACGTATATTATTATATTCGTATAGCGATTTGATCCAGATTCGAGCATAGAGTTTCAAGATAGTTATATCGATCCGAGTTAGGATTTTTCACTCGATTTTCGACGGCGAACCTGGATATGGATTGTTGATTGGTTCTGCATATTCTCTATCATAGTTATGGCTATGCAAAGAGAATGACGGTTTCTGATCATGAAACCAGATCCGAGTCTGCACTAGGAAGTCGGGTGGATGATACTAGTTTGAAAATGAAATTGTGTGATCGAGTGAGCGATCAGATTGGTATAGCGTATAGATTATATGTATACATCGTACGGGTTTGAATAAAATTGATACTGGGAATTTGTGGATAAGAAATGTGAAATGGTTTTTGAAATGAAAGGTATATGTTGTGAAATATATGATGAAGTAAAGTGGAAATTGGAGATTTCTATGGTAAAAATTTATTGTATAGAAGTAAGTAATTTAGTAAGTGACTTTATAGAGTAATCAAATTTGAATATTTGATTTAGAATAAACAAAGTTATATATATCTTTGTTATGTAAGATAAATCTCCCCTTATTGAATCTTTTGCCGGAAGGAAAGGATTTTTGAAAGTATTTGAAGTATAAAGTTTGAAGTGATCCAAAGATTTTTAAAGTTATATATATCTATATATGTATGTATGTATGTATGTATGTATGTATGTATGTATGTATGTATGTATGTATGTATGTATGTATGTATGTATGTATGTATGTATGTAAAGGATCTTGTGAGAATGATTTTGAAAAGTTTTTGGGAACCTTTGGATTTGGAAAGGCTTTTGATTTTTGGAGAAAAATCATTTATTGGAATTTGGAAAGCCTAGTTTGAGAATTATCGATTTTGGGAATCGATTTTGTGTAAAGAAGATTTATATGGGATTCATACTAGGTGTATGATTTGGAAAATACTATATGTGTATAGTATAAAGTGTTTTGAAAATGGCTCTGGAGAAAAAGGCGCCCCCTGAAATGAACTTCTCAGGGGTGCCACAGGGTGGTACTGCCTTGAACCCTAGAGGGGTGTTCTAAAGTAGATCCTGTGAGGAGTCCGGACAAACTAGTTCCTGGGGATCTTGTGTAGTGTGTAGCGAAAGTCGAGGGTGCTGATGCCTACAGAGGCATTTGGGTTATGCTGTGACGACAGTGTAACTCGATGTCACTGCGATTTACTACAGACCATAGCGAAAGTCGTGTGTGCCGTTGAGAGCCAATAGTCTACGTTTGATTTTATATCGGTAGACTGCGACCTATGGTAATATAGCGAAAGTCGTGTGTGCTGCTGAGAGCCAACGGTCTACGTTTGATTTTACATCTGTAGACTGCGACCTATAAAGACATAGCGAAAGTAGAGAGGCCGTGAGAGCCTAAGGCTACATTGGGACTTGACTAATGTAGTCTGTGACCTATGTGGGAGAGGAGAAGTTTCGTTCTTTTGGAAGCAAAATTCGAGGGCGCTGAGGCCTACAGCTATACGGGTTTTTGCTGTGACAGCAACGCAACCCCGATTGTAGTTGCGATCTGTAACGGGTTCCATGACATGATCGAGGGGCGCGGATGCCTACAGTTATCTATAGGCCTAAATTTGGTTCGAGTGGGGTGATACGATTACCTTTAGAGAACACATCTCTTTGAATGATCATCGTCCACCTGACGATGTTCTGAAAGCATTCGATCCATACAAGTTCATGGTGGATGATGAGCATTCTAAGAGATGTGTTCTTTAAAGGTAATCATAGCCTCAAGCCTCATCAACTGGGAATGGTTAAAACAGGGGAGGTGCAGCAAGACTAAGTGGGTAGCACCCAAGTAGGATGAGATGAACCACTGTCTAGAGGTCCCTTTATATTCGGCTGTGTGGGCAGTTGGTTGCAAACAACTACGGGGTTATCTTGTTCGGGACTATCCAGTAAGGGATGGTTCCGGCCTTGTGTTGCAGGGGATTTAGGATGGATCCTCGGTACGGTGATCTAAGCCACGTACTATAATAGGCGGTACCCAGTAGCTCTGCCATTGTATGGAATCCAAACTCCAATAAGCGCCCTCGAATTTGATTGTATTACCCACTTTGTGCCTAGTATGCTGGAATTTAATCATGTAACAATTTCAGCTATTTCTTATTTAGTTGAAAACCCTAGACCTATTATAATATCACCGGATTTCCTATCAAATGTTTTGGTTAGCATAAGGTAAAAACTTACCCATGTTTATGTGTGGGAAGTCTTACGTGATACCTTTTATTTCAAAGGATTTTCAAAGTTAAGCAACCTTAACCTGTTACTCACACCAGACCCATGTCTGAACCGGAGTTTATCTTATGTTTTCTTAAACTCTTGGGTACTCAAATTTTTACGAGTAGCCAAGAGATTCAGGTTAGCTTTGACGAATACTGGAGGAGCAATGGAGCAGGAGGCTTCAGCGTTGTAGATATATATATATATATATATATATATATATATATATATATATATAGTGTTCCGCTGTGTGTTCTCTGAGTTATTATGTTGAGTTGTATAACTAGATAGGTATTTATAACTGTCTAGCATGTGTTGTATAAGCTGTGTAACTCTGATTGATGTTGTATACTATGTAATACATATGTGATTAATATAATTTATTCGTTCCGCTATTGAGATTCTAATGTTGTTTCTTTCTTTCTTCTCTATCTTTCTCTTTTCTATCCCTTTCTTTCTTAAAGATAGTCACCGCTGCCACCACGATCACCTGCACATACATTTGGTATTTTTCCCTTATTCACCGGTCATTCAACTACCACCAGAGAAGACGTGGTCGGAGGCATTGCCACTCTGATGATCGGAGACTTGAGAACGATGGAGGTTCCAGGCTTTGGTACTAGTTCCAGTTTGTGTTATGATGCTCGATCTTGATTTCGAGGTTGTTGTGATGATTTGATGTTTGTGATGGTGTGCGAGGTTGTTATCTGATGTGATAAGGCTATCGAAGTTGACCGGTGATGGTCAGAGCCACCGTGCATGTGCATGGTGCTCTTTGTTTTCTGATAAACTGGGTGTAGTAGGTGAAGGGTATTTGAGTTGCTCGACTTCTTGGCATGGGTTTCTCGAAGTAAGATGAGGTTAGGCTCGAAGTCGTTGAAGATCTGGTTCGAGTCATTGTGTGTTACAGGTTTTTTTAACCTATAAGTATTTTTGAGTTTAAATGAATTTAAATTTGAAAAGAAAGATTTAAACCAGTTTTAGTTCAGTTTTTAAGTATGGTTTCAAAACCTAAATTTGTATCCTAGTTTTGAAATAAGTTTTTAAATTTAAATATTTAGAACAAGTTTAAATGTTAAAGTATACTTTAAAGAATTTGAATTTAAAACGAATTTGGCTTTAAAAATTCTTGTTAATTTCTTTTATAAGATACAAGTGTGTCTTTAACATGTGATTTAAAAAGTTTTTAAATTGTTTCTAAAACTTTGTTAAAGTTAAATTTTATTCATTTTAAATCTTATTTTAAAAAGAAACTCAAAAAGTAAATTTGAAAGTAAAAAAGTTTTCAAATGCTTTTGTTAATGATAATTTAATCATTAATAGGAAAATGTTTTATATTAAAAGGATAATTAAGATTTAATAATTAAAGATTAATTAAATTGTAATTAAGAAATCATTCATTATATAAGATTAGATTTTAAATTAATGATTAGAAATTATTTAATCAAGTAGTTAAAGATTAATTAAGTTACAGTTAAACAATTAATTAATTAAATAATTAGAGATTAATTAAATGGTTATTAACGAAATGTAACGACTCGGAATTTTCGATCCTGAAAATTCCAGATTGTTAGAAAAAGAAGAAAAGAGATAGAAGAAAAAGAAGAACAGAAACACCAACATCTCACATTTCACAACGGACAAAATATAATATCAAATAAAATAACAGTTTTACAAAGAAGAACTGTATCGGTACATTTACATTTTTATACATCAGCTTTACAACATTTACACAACACTGGACAGTTTAAAACAACATGTCCCAGATATACAACTATATATCACAGCGGAAATACTCCATACGTTCGCATCCTGAGCTCTAGAACGTCCTTTCCTAAAAATCTGTAATACTCAGTCTGACCCGAGCATTACATCAAAGTAACACCCGGGTCAGTCTGGAAACCAGCATGAGTAACCCATCTACATGGATCACAAAAGCATACAACTTATATAAACCCGGGTAACTTGTTTCAATTACAACGTCACAAGTCGTTATTGACATCACTTACAACACACATCAATTTCTAAGTACCAAAACTTAGATTAAATAGTCCAATTCACTGAAATCATTCCATTCCAGCTTATTGATTTCACATATCAATCTATAAAGAATCGAAGCGGTTTCGGGCATTTACCAATACCCGACTCCGGTCTCTTCGAATCCATTGTCATTTTAACTCAAGTTATTCAAGTGAATACAATCTAATTTTAAATCATGAATGACACTTTAATACAGCCATTCATCATCGATAGATAATCACATTATCTCTGTACAATCCAACATTTCATATCAGAGATATCAATCAATTCAAGGCATTTTATTATCATTTACTCATTCGTAAGAATATGGAATCATTTCCAAAATTAATTTAATTTATCTCTAATTAAATTAAATTACTAATCTTTTAATCACTTAGATCACCTTTACTTAAACATTACAAATCAATAATTAATCAACTTTTAATCATCCATCTTAATTAATCATCCTTGATTTATTATCTTTAATCACATAAAGTAATTATCCTTTAATTAATTACAAAAATTAATTATCCTTAACCATTTATAGTAATTAATCTTTAATTGCTTTCATTAATTACATTAACTAATGATTATTAATTAATTACTTCCATAAATCAGCCTTAATCAATCATAAACCTAGATATTACTAAAATAGTGATAACCCAGATTTTTGAGCATCAGATAATTGGATAATTATCTGATTTAGCTATTGAAAATACTGATTTATAGATTTAACAAATTAAATATGTGTTGTTTATATATATATGTGTGTGTGTGTGTGTGTGTGTGTGTGAGAGAGAGAGAGAGAGAGTTGACTTTAAATTGAATTTGAATTTGAGATTTGAAATTCAAAGAATAAATATATATAATTATTATTAGTGTATAATTAAGATTTTAAAATCTTATCTTTTAAAAGTTATATATGCATAAATACTAGAAAAGGTATGAATATAAGTATAAAATATAAATTGATTTAAATTATAATAAATAATGAATTACAAAGATCAAAATTTTTTAGTATTAAAATCCAATCTATTTTTAAATGTTTATTTTTGAAATTTAAAATCCAAAACTTCTATCTACAATTTATCTATGTATGTATGTATATATATATATATATATATATATATATATATATATATGTATATATGTAGACATTGTGATTTAAGAGTCATATTTTGAATTCAATACAATAAGTTTCAAAAGCTATTTAAAATTAATATTTAAAATTAAAAATATCCAATATTATGTGTTTATTTAATGATGTAGAATAAGATTAGTAAAAAGGGTTTAATATACCTTCTTTTAAAATTATATATAAAAGTATAAACCAAACTAAAAAAAAGATATAACCAAGAATCATATAAAAACATTAATATGCATACCAAATACAAGTGTAAGTATTTTAGAAATGCAAATTAACATTTGTAGCTTTGTATAAGCATGCAAATAACAAGTGGCATATTTCTTTAAAATTTAATATAAATAATAATAAAAAGAGAAGAAAGGGGCTGTTCAAAAATATTTTCATATCCATTCCTCAATCTCTTTTTCTTTCACCTTTCATTTTCAAAATCAAGAACCTGTAAAACCAAATTTGAAACCAAAATGTAAAAAGGAAAAGAAATTAAAGAAATGGAATCAACTACAATCCAAACAACAGCCTAAAACAACTTCAATTGGAAACAAAATTAAAGCCTGGATCAAGCAACAAATTCAACATCAAAGTAAATCAAATCTCTGATCATCATCAATCAACTGATCCAGATAAACTAAGTTTCAAAAAAAAGCAAGCTTCTGATCAAAGCATTAAGAACCAGGCCTCTATTCTTCATTTAGGTGAGTAAACTTTTGTTTAAAAACAGTATATAGGTTTTGCATGTGATAGTCTTGTGTGATAAAGTTGTGATATGGTTTGCATGCATTATTTTACCTGAATTTATGTGTGAAAATGCTTGATATATCTGTGAATATTTGTATATGATCATATCTGTGCTCAGTTATTAGCTACAGACTCAACATTATCACATTAATTCCTATCTTCTTAAATACTCTACATTAGGCTTTAAATTCTGAAGATAAAATGTGAATAATAGTACGATCTTGTTTTTAAAAATAGTTTAAGTAAAATTATTTAATAAATAAACTGTAAATATTGGGATTATAGTAAAATCAAGTTTTTGGTTAAAAATCAATAACAATAATTTCACTTTTGAATTATATAGTCTGATTCATCTAAACAAATCATGAACTTTAGTGAAAATCTTGTGATTTTTAGTATTGTTTTGATCAAGAATTTGTGAATTACTCGATTTTGGGTTTTTGGTGTTTTGCCGATGAACGCCGTCGACTGGAGCATCGAGCTTTGGCACGGAGGAGGTTGGAGTATGGTAGAGTAAGGGAAAAATGTTCAATGGATTTTCCAATCGACATGATGATGGCGTATTGACGGAGTAGGGTTGTGGACCTGCTGAATGTCGTTTCCGTTCTCGAGGCTTTTGCGGTATCACCAGAACTGCGGAGATCATCAGAATAGTGGAAATGGCTTCAGGGATGGTCGATGAACGCTTGGACGTGGTTACGAGTCGCTGGTGGTCGGCAGTGCCAGGACGTGGTTAGATTTGGTCGATCGGTTAGTTTCAGGTGAGGTCGATATTGCTCGATTTCGATTCTGGACTTCGTGCTAATTCTGGGTGGTCGGAATCACCTCAGGGGAGGTTTGGCAATGTGAGTGAAATGGGGTCGATGGTTAGAAACTGGTGGCGATGATGTACATGTGCACGTGTGTATCTATGTTTGTTTGGGTTTTTCGTTTGGGGTTGGGAAGTGATTTGCTCAGGTTTTCTCGAAGAGTTATTCGAGTGTGACTTGGGGGAAGAAGGAGTGCGAGCATGCTTGTTTGATCACTCGGGTTTGTCGCGAGGAACTTGCTGTTTTACTCGAGAATGATCAGTTCCCAGTTTTTTTTTAAAAACCTGTTTAGTTTTTAAACTAAAATGATTTTCAAATTTTAAAAGCAACCTAAATTTTTAAGCAAAGTTTTAAACAGTTTTAAATGTATAAAATATTATAAGTTAGAAGATGATGGTTTAATCAAATTTAAATTTCAAGGTTTTAAATGTTTCAAATTGTGGTAATTAGATAAGTTTAAAACGGGTTAATCCTATTTATTTTTTTCCAAGGGTAAATTAAATGATGAAATTTAATAAAGTATTAATTATTAATGTTTTAAGGATGGTTACTATATTTATGTTATCAATTAAGGAAACAATTAATTAATTCAATCATTAGATAATTAATAAAGGTTAAGTAATTTGGGTATTCAAATTTTAAGGATTGATTTGTTAATATGATTAATTAATTAAAGTAATCAAGATAAAGATGATTAATTAAAGATTAATCACTTAATGAAATTAATATTTGCAGTACGAAAGTAATTAAAGGATAATCGCTTAATGTCACTTATTAAGGAAGGGAATAAATGGGAGATTACTAAATGTGGTTATTCAATGATAATAATTACTTAATATAAGTAATCGAGGAGTAGTTATTTAGTGTAACTAGAAAATATGTTTCTAAATTAAGGAATTAATTGAAGGGTTGGATATAAATTTGTTGAATGTAAACTAAGTAAATACAAATTGAATCTAAACTGAACGTAGCTAAATTGAATATAATCAATTATGATTAATGAATGTGAAAAAATAGAAAATCAAATCAAGTGGGTATTAATCAAATTTGGAATAAATATTGATTTGGTTATGGACCAATTTGGTTGAAAATTTGTTGGATGGTTGTTAGCTGGATGTTAGTTATTGATGATTGCTTATGTTGCATATGTTCCATTTCCATATGATAGTTGTATGGCATATGTTATGTATATTGATATTACTTCCATACACATGTTCCTATGGTTTGTTGAGTGTTTAGCAAGTGCGGATGGCATTTACTGCGCAGTTGGAGCTCGGTTTCGCGCTATATTAGCCATGTATGCTCGCTAAATAATTGACAAGGTACATATCTCGGATTACATATCGTACTTTCACATTTTTTTCCCTATGGGATGCGTCATCCTCGAAGATGAGATGTATATTTGTGATATTATATATATGGTGATTATTTCGGATCGAACCACGTAAAGGAGACTCTGGTGAATTTTTATAAAAATTTAAGGCGTTGGGAAATTTTTGAGATTTGGAAAAAAAATTATAACAAAAATGTGATTTTTGAGTTATAATTTGAAATGATATTTGTTGGTATTTGAAAATATGTTAGTTGATTTATGGAATGGTATTAATAAATAACTAAATATGAATTCAGAGACTTAAAAAAGTTTTAAAAAGGGTTGTAACTAATTGGTTTTGGAAAATTTAGGCACTCAAAAGAACTGATAATCTATTTCAACTAAATTATTTTGAAAGGTTATTAGAGTTATAACATCTTTCTTAGTTAGTAATTTCGGGGATGAAATTCCTTTAGGGGGAAGAATGTAACGACCCAATTTTTCAGTCATCTAAATTTAGAATATTTAGTTGGTTTTAAATATTTAAAGTGAATTTTATAAGGTGAATAACTTATAATTCGAATATAGTGATTTATTTAGATAATTAAATTATTAATTTAATATTCGAAATTGCATAAATAATTAAAATTTTAATTTAAGTGAATGAAAATAATTTATAAAGTTATTTTAAATTATATTTGAATTAGAATAGATATAGTAAACTTTTAAAATTGATTCAAAAGTTATTTTATAGAAATTAGAAAATTTAATATTTAGTTAGCATGTAAAATAGTCATTTTGACACTGTCTCGGATTTCGACGAAACAAGTTTCATTGGATCCATAACAGTGAATTATTATAGAATTTCAAATTTCGTGTCAATCGGACTTATGGTTTGCTCGTGCGAAGTTGAAACGCATAGAAATTTATTTAAGTAAATCTTAATTAAAAAAATTGGATTCAAAAATCTATCTTCCAAAATGATAAAATTGGCCTCTGGAATATATTCCACTGTGTTCGGAGTAGGCGTAAAACATTATAAATGCCAGGTGGCACACTTCGATTGGAGTTCGGAAAGTTTTTGGATGAATAGTGTCATTTAAATTTTATATAAAAGGTCATCCCATCTTCACATTTGCAACCTAATTCTCCAGTTAACCCTACCCGCCGTTTAATTTCAATGGCCTTGAATTTTTGAATATTTCCCCTCAATTATCTCTAAATCCATAAGCAATCAAGTAAAACCTCCAACCACAATGTTGTAGAGCTCGATGAGCTATATAAATCCAACGATGGGTTTTCAAGCAACGACGTGACGGTAATTTCAGTTTGAAGGCGTGGCGTTTGGACTAAAAGGAAGCGTGATAGGGGTAAAGCTAGGCCAGTCTCTGGCCGTGGAGATGCCGGAGCAAGGCGTACGTGATCATGGTCCTTGATTGTCGAACAATGGGTCGATGGTGGAGCGGCATGTGATGGAGTAGCGTGCGTATATGGTTTGAAAGCACGACTTTTGCCTGGTTCGAAACAAAGAAGAAAGGGAAGTATGGCCTTGATTCTAGATGGAAAAGATCAACGACTGTGATTTGATGAAGGTTATAATATAAAAAAATTGTAAATTATATATTTAAATTCGTGCAAAATTTAAAAATTCACAACTTGTTCATACGAGGTCGAAATTGGACGAAACGAACTGTGTTGGGTTTGTATTCGCGAGCACTACGCGATGGAGATGTATTGGGATTTATTTGAGCTAGTGAAAATTTTGGTTAATATACGCTTGCTTAATTTTAATCGGAATAAATGGCTATTACGACGACTACAACCAAAGTGAGTACAACTCACTCTTTCTGTCTCACTTATATTTTTATATAAGTAAGAATAAATTTTATTCATGATGTATGATGATTGTTTGGATGATATATATATATATATTGATGGGTTTGGATATATTCTCGCATATTTTAACGGATGAGACCCTATTTGTTCCCATGTATGAGCAGATGACCCTTTATACGCACGTTTGCCTCGAAGTAGACATTGTACATATTTTTCTCACATACATACTTGATGCAGGTGATAGATTGGAGGGATCTAACTGGATTCCTCGCCATTGTTGATTTTATTTATAGATATTGATATATATGCTGGTATCATGCGATATATGATACTTGGAGGCCATCATTGATATGATTGATGTGAATTCCCTTATTTAGCACTTTTGCAGCATTGGGCCATATTTTGGAATTTAAAAATACTAAAATGGTGATTTCAATTTAAAAGGGATTTCAAAGTGATTTTGAAAATATATGTTTTAATAATTTATATTGTTAAAGAAATGGATTTATTTTAAATAAATAAAATTTATAGTTTTTATGTTATAGAAAATTATGGCTTCATGAAATATAATCAGAATATGATTTTATTAAATATGAAGTTTACTATGTTGTTAAAATAAGTTAAAATAAGAATTTTGAATTTATTACAAATGATTTATTTATAAGATTTATAAATTTTTTAAAATAAGTTAAATTGGGATTTTACACCTATTATAAATGGTTTATATATATATAGGATTATAAAATGGATATTTTATAAAGAAAAAGAAATGGCATGTTAAAACGAATTTTGTATGTGTTAAAATAGAGTTATAGTTGAATCTTATAAGTATATAAGATTATAAAGGAATGAATTGTAAATAAGAGAATTATAAGTAAATTAACTTATAATTGGATTTTGACTTACAAATGAGATTTAAATGGAATTTGTTAATAAAGGAATTTTGTATATGGAAGTTATAAAAGTAAAGCAATTTATAAACATCATTTTATAAATGTGAAATCACCTTTCGTTGATAAGTTAAATATGAAGGTGTATTAAAGAAAGTATATTCACGATTATAGTGAATAATCCTTTAAATTATATGTGTAGAAGAATGAAATTAGTAAGAGAAGTATATTCACGATTTTGGACAGTGAATAGTCCTTTAAATAAAATGGATGTTTTGAAAAGTGGTACAATAAAAAGGGAATTTAAATGGCTTGAAAGTAAGATGATTTGTAAATTTACTTATTATTTAACTAATTATGCGATTTTTTTTCCAAATATCCAATAAGTGAAACGGTTGTGAACATTATCTTTTTAAAAGATATTTTGAAGTGAATAATTGGGAAGTGTTTTGAATTATAAACAATTAATAAAAATCAGGCCCAGTGATTTTTTAAGTGCTAGATTTTGTTTATTGCTTTGATAGTTAAATAACCAACTATCAAAATTGGCCATTTTACTTCCTCAACTTGATGCGGAAACTAATTAGTCATACACCTAGTACGTAACTGACTGTGTAGGCTTGATTATCGTTTTGTGTTGAGAATGTTGATTTGTGTGGTGCGGGATGATTACTCCAATCTATTGAGCTTCCTTCTTGGCCATTGGATATCAAGTTGAAAGTTAAAGACGTGATAAGTCTATGAGACTTAGTTTCTATGTGATGTTGAGAAATACTTTTGCGTTATTGGTGCGAAGAGACCGGGATCAGATTCATCTGAAAACCACCTCGGACCAACATTTATGCGACGATTATGCAGGTTGGTCGATGATATTGATATTTAGGATTTTCATAGTGAATGATTGCTTGTTGATCGTTTGGGGTTAAAATCCCAATATACATATAGTAGCAGTAGTCTCTTCATTATGAGATATCCAATGCAAGGACTATCTGATACTAATCCTAGGCATTTCCTGACAGGATGTAGTATCCTTTGGTTTGTCCTATTCTTGGACAACTTGTATGGACAAGTGTTTGACATTGTATATCTAAGATTACATACATTAGTTTTTACAAACATACATCGGTGGTGGCGGAGAAGACAACTTCACTTAGCTTAACACCCTCCTTGAGACGTACGAGCTCAAGGGCTATATTTTTGTGGAAGGTAATTAGTAGTCAACGAAAATGGCAATGTGGCATTCAAAGATGATGTAAATTGTGATATGTGATATGTGAAAAGTAATCGATACCTCTTTAATCCCACTCCCTGGAAAATGACTGAAACAGGAATAGAAGCGGCAAGGCTAAAATGGGTCGCTTCCATTAATAGATGTTATCACTCTTCTAGATATATCTTTGCGCGCTACGATGTCGTGTATCTGATTATTATTGGGTACGTTTGTGGCCACGGATTTTAGGTCGGTAATAACAGGAGTGATGACATATTCAATACTATCTAGGAAGGGGTGGGCCGGTCTTGTGCTGGTTTAGGCACCGAGTATCTTGACCCTAGGTACATCCTTGTAGAGGTGTATTGAGATTTGGTTCGGAAAGGTAGTCCCTTTACCTAGTCATTTGTATGGAAATCCAAAATCTAATACGTATTTTCCATTTTCTATTGTAAAAAGTCTTGTATTACAAGGCGTATGCTGAATTTAATAATGTAACAATTTCAGCTATTTTAATGTTATTTGTATGCAATAGACACTATTATAATATAAGAGGATTTGCTATGAGATATTTTGATTATCATAAGGTAAAAACCTTGTCGATATGTATTTGCGACTTGGTCTTACGAGATACCTTTTGTTTTGATAAAGGAAAAGTTTTGATAACTTTATAAATTCAGTTGAGGTGTGTTTTATCACGCTGGTTTACCAAACTGATTCAGGCATTCTTCCCTTTCAATGCTTGGGTCAGACCAAGTATATTTACAGGTTCAGATTTGGTGCTTTTGGAGCTTCAACAGGCGAGCTGGAGATCTTCGTGTCGTATATACGTATCTGTTTATTTTTCCTGCATTTCATTGTTGTTGTTTTTATAGATTATCAGCATTTTTTAGGACAGGTTATTATAACTGTCCAAGCTGATGATTACTTATTGTATACTTTGATATTGATTTATGTATATTACAGTTTCTCTTTGTAAAAACTATTGATCTATATTATATGTTATTCCGCTGCGATATGAGATTCCGTATTTTTTTGGTTTTGCTTGTCTCTTCTTCTTCTCTTCTCTTCTTTTTTCTTCTCTCTTTCTTTTCACCCTCTCTTTTCTTTCTCATGATCATCTACAAGTGGTGCGCTTTGGGTCAGACATGCGTGATTTGGTGTCGGATTCAGTGGGTGCCGAGTGCGGGTCGTCACAAGATGCAATTGTGTTGTACTGTCTATCTTGAGGGGAATTCCACAAGAGAAGATAGCGTTAGCATTTATCGGATGACTTATGTTGGAATCCATGGGGAGGTTCCTGAACTGTTCGAGTGATGCGAGCTCATGTTGTGAGATGTTGGAAATGTGAGTTCATATCGAAATGACATAAAATAGAGTAGGGACATAGCCAGTGGGTTTAGCTAACCTAAGGGTATATTCATTCCATATCTAGAGATGCTTATAGTTAAAGCTAGCATGAGTTAATGACACTCGGTATCATACGTTTGAGGATGGACCGGTTATGTTTTCCTTTATGGTATATTTTATCTAGATATATACGTCACATTGAAAGGTAGTTTCTAAACCTTTCTAGGAAGACTGTCTCGACTACTAAGGGCTCTTCCAATGAAAATCCATACGCAAACACAAACCTTACCGGTTTTAGTTGTATACCTAATATTATTGTGATGTGAGGTGCAAGCAACATATCTATTTTTTGATTTATATTATACACCCTAGACATTATCTATTATATCACCTTATTTACTTATCAAATGATTTTGGTTATTTTGAGGGGAAAACCGTTACGGTGATTCAAATGGTCTCAAAAGTTAATGTTATTTGGTGCACATATTTTTTAGTTTCTCATAATTGGCTTATGTTTGACTTATGATTTTATTTTTCCCTTGAATCTTCAGTTGCTCTTTCGAGTAGGTTGAGTAAAGAAAAATTTGCTATAGATGCTTTGAAGCTTCAGTAGATGAGTTGGAGGCTTCCAACTATCTACCTATTTTTATTTCCTTTGAGCTATTAGTTTGTATATATCAGCATTGTAAGGGTAGACAATTATAACTATCCAAGGTGATTATAGTACTTAGGATAATAACTTCGAAAATACTCTGTATCTTAGAGTAACCCTTTGTGCTATTTTTTGACATTATATGTTATCATTTCGTTATGAGATTTTGATGTTTTGTTGTTTTTTACTTGTTTTTCTTATTTCCTTTTCTTTTTCCCATAACAGTATGCTTTTCGGATGCTTATGTGATCAATGCATGAATACTGTGGATGTATTTAGTACCGTCCTTAGGAGTCGGAAAGTCGGGTCGTTATATTTGGTATCAAAGTCAAAGGTTTAGTGAACATCTGGCTACGGTGGGTAAACTCATTAGGATAGGGTAAGCAATGCCCTAGAATGAGTTGAGTGTATTGTATATATATGAGAGCATATAGTTATTTGTTATATACATATGCATCAAAGGTATTCCAACTGCGAAATTAAAAGATTTTATATAAAAGTAATTTTAACGAGTATGATTTGTAAGATGAAGTTTAATTAATATAGATTATCATGATGAGCATTTATTAACTCTTATTGATTAATGAATTTTGCTCGACCAGTTTATGAGGAATTATTATCTCTTATTGATTGTTGAATTATACTCGGCCAGTTTATGAGCATTTATCATCTCTATTGATTGTTGGATACTTCTTGACCAATTGATGAGCAACTTACCTTTTTATACGACATGGATTGGGTAGACGAGAACTATGGATGCATTGAAACGAACATCTTATGATTGGAATTTCAAAGTTTGATTATAAGACGTTCACTGATAATGTTGGATTAGAAGTTTAGTTTATGAAAGAAATTTAGTATAAATTTTCTAAAAAAGTGATTTTATATAGGTATGGTTTATAAACGAAGAGGATTTAAAATGATAATTCGAAAAATTAAATCTTGATGTTTTTGAAATTGGTTTTTGAGATTTTGAAGAAAATAACAATAGTATTATTTGTAAGTATTTATGAATATTAGTATTTTTAAAAGCGTTTAAGATTTGTTTGAGTTTGAGGTTTCTCTTGGAATCAGTGAGTCAATTGGAGAATAAAGTATTTTTATGTTATCTAGTTCGAATGACTCAAAAATCGCTAAAAATGGGCAAGAGAAGTGTTTGGTTGGCGAGCATTTCTTGTGAGTATCAGCCTTCGTAGTAAGGGATGCATTCTACGACTTGGTAAAACCCGTTTCCTTAGCATCATTATGGTGTTTCCTGATCTATTTGCATATTTTTATGGATTTCAAAGTAATTATTTGGAAAATTGGTTTACAAATTAAGATTTTGATATTTAGTGTTAATATACGAAGTATTTGATATCTTTCTGAAGATGATTTTTGATTTAATCCTAAAAAATATGATTTGATATATAAAAGGCATATGTATACATATTATTTCAAAAGATTTGAGATAAAACCTGGGTATCTAGTTCTAAAGTTTTCTTTAAATAAATCTGATATAAAATTTAAAGTAGTTTGATGCAAAGTAGTTTTAGTAATACAAATTTTGATATGAGCTTTCTACATAGAAAAGATTTGTATATATGATATGTTGGGAGCCCAAGTGGTTATGACATAACCCAAATAACTATAAAACCATTTCCTATTTTCCCTATAGAGTAAAGTGCATCTAGTAAATAAGTGAAAATTTGATAAGTTATTTTATTGGCAAATGTATCCTATACATTTAGGATAGTGTGGTATATTCATCATATTATGATGTATTTGTTTGGTAATTTTTATTTGTCAATTTTAGAACGAATGGATTTTCGATGATTTTTGACTATTTGAAACTTATAGATCATTTTAAATCTTGAAGCACGGTGTTTTTAAATAACTGTTGAATTGAGAAGGAAATAAATTAACACAACTTTTAAATTGGTTGTACATCCACATTATGTAAACCATTTGTTGTTATTAGGCTAATTAATAAATGTCTTCACCTTCAGAGTGTCTAAGTAGACTCTAGGCCTAAATTTGGATACCGGTGTCCTACTCCTTCTAGCTACTTTCCTAATCCAATGAATAAAGAAGTCGAAAAGTTAACTCAGTTATAAAACCCAGATTTATTTTGAGCCTTCATCTGAATCTTATTAAGTAGAATCAATCCAATGTTTTGTATATACTCTTAGATTAGGATGTAGTAGAGTACTATATGAATATAATCTTGAGTTATGTTTTTATGAAATGTTTTACAAATGATTTTAGTGTTAAATGAGATATATTATTTCTATAAATGAACGTGATGGAGAAAAAGTAATTGGTATAGTTGAATAAACTATTTAGAAGCCTTAATTTATAGTTTGTCCAAAGAGGATAAAATCCATATGTTATAGTAGATCATTTTATTCGCATGAAAATTCTTGATCCAGGATTCGGGTATACAATTTGTAGGTGATTTACATGGTTTGAACTAGGATTTTTCACTCGATTCTTGATGGCGAACAATAGAAAGGATTATTGAGATGATCTCGCGGTCTTCTATCATAATATACGACTATATAAGGGAAACAAATGTATCTAATCAAGGAACTTGTTTGGAGTCCACACTAGAAAGATTAGGTGATATACACTAGGTTAGATGTGTAATTTATGAGACAGAGCAAATGATCAGGTTGGATATCGTGTCAGATGATCCATGCACATCAAATGGGATTAAATATATATTAAGCTTGGTTAGCTTAGGAGAGTTCAGGGAATGACTTACCAATTTGATAATCGTCTAAGTAATAACCATGGTTTAATGAGTAAGACGTATGCTTAGTAAATTATTTATTGTCCTTGTGCGATCGAGAGGATTTTGAACCTAATCAAACCTTAAGCTTTGTTTGAATAGTGTTAAGTTTTGGTATGTTGGAATTTTAGGGACAAGATGTTTTAAGAGAGGAAATTGTAGCGAACCGTAATTTAAAACACTTCATATTAAAATATCTGAAATATTTGAATTTGAGTTAAATCTGATAAAACTGATTTTATAACCATAATGAACATGTTTTTAATTACAGATAATGATAAGAAACTCACTTAGAAATGTTTTTACAAAAACAAATATTTCAAGGAAAAATCAATGATATGACCGAAAATTGTTTTATCGATAAACAAATTTTTACTCAATTAAAGTTGCTTGAAATTTTTGGACATGTTTAATAAACTAATGTAGTCATTAATATTAACTAAAAATGTTTTGCTACTATGTGTTTAGTGGAGAAATTTAAAAGAGATATTTAAGGGAGATATTTTGGAGAAGATATTTTTAAAGGAAGATAATATTTATAAGGGGTGTGGTGGAGAGTTAAGCACATAGGAAGGAGGGGTGTTGCGGCCGGCTATAGGAGGGGTAAGGGTAGGGGATAACCTCTTGAACACTTCTATATAAGAACACACATAGCTTACAAATCCATTTCACAAATTAAAGCATAAAAACTATGTCTTCATGCTTCTTGTTCTCTTTTAATTCTGAAACCAAAGTAGAATAGCCAGAATCCTTCTCAAACTCAAGCAAAGGACCTAGTACAACATATGATCAAGGAATAGAAGATCAAATATCGAAGGAAAGGATTACAAATCCCTACACCACTATTGGCCGTAAGCATTAGAAGGGAGGCATGTGTTGCCATGAGCTTTTCAAGAGGAAGGAACGAGTTCGTGGTCTTTTGGTGAGGGTCGGAAACATTATTGAGTTTGTTGAGGGTTAAGCTTGAAGTAGGCTTGTTAGAGGGTGAGTCAATTCACCAATGAAAAGTATAAATTGTGTATATAATTATGTGCAAATATAAAGTAATGGCGTTAACTAATTAAATTTATGTTTGGACCCATCTTGTTTGTGTAAAGGAAACGATAATTTTATATATAGTATATTCACTTCTATCACCCTCTACAACCTAGGACGTGGCCTAGACTTTATATTTACATGCTTGGTTTGGTTGTATGTAGACTTGAAGTGTGTGTGAGATTGTTTAAAGCGAGAAAGCTCACTATATGGGGATTTTTAATCCCTTGTGTTTAAACCTCTTTAAAGTGCTGATATATAAATGTATTTTGATCGAATGTAATTTGGTTGTGATCTCCACTTATAATAGTGTATGTGATATCAAAGGGAAGGTTTCAAAAAGTGTTAAACATGTAGAATAAAAGTTAAAATAGTTAGAAGGCGAAAAGATTGCTATTTGTGCACTTGAAAGTACCATATTTTTTAGGTGATTTTAATATGATTAAGAAACATATCCTTAAAGGTTTCTTTTCATGATTATTTTGTCCTCTAAGTATAATACCAACTAGAAAAAATTCAGACCATAAATCACTTTGAAGCCTAGAGAAAACATGCCAAAGTTTCAAGGATTTTTAACTGTTATCAACAACGACTTTTTGATAGCACTCAATGGCACTTTTCACTCTACGACATAATTTCCGACTCTATTATAGCATCGACTATTGTTGTGTTTTTTTAATCAATTTAGTGACCAAAATGAGTTTAAAAATAATGGTTATACTGATTAATTTTGTGAGATGTTTTTTGGAAAGAATAATAACATGTTTAAGAGTATTTTAAAAATATATTTCTAGTCGAAATATATTTTTAATAAATATATATGTGAATTTAAAGTAAAGGGTTTTCTTCATATGTAACACTTATTTAAAATGGTTTTTAGTAAATTATATATATTTACATAATATTTTATATGGATATTTAAATCATATTTATAAGTATTTTAAAAGTATGTATATTTAGGAAATTAGTTAGATATTTTATAAAACGGATAGAAGGGTTTATATATTTTGTTACTTAAAATTGTTTTGAAAATTTATAAATTATGGTGTCCTTGTAAATAATTTAGTATGCATGTATATATCATTTCCAAAAAATTTAAATATATATACCAGTATTTAAAAAGGATTATTATTTGATAAAAGGGGTTTATAGTAATAATGTTTGAGTAACATTTGTTTTTAACCTTTTTGACTATATTTTTGGATGGAAAATCTTGTTAAATAGTTTGAGAATTTTCTTCTACCATTGAGATAAGTATTTGAATATATTTAAAAAAATGAAAAAGGTATAATAAATAGTGAAGTAGTTGTATACATGTATATATCATTTATAAAGGTATTACACACACGCACACAAAAGTATCGATAAAGAAGTATTATTTGATAAAAGGGGAATATAAATCACTTGTGATTTAATTGTGTTTGTGTGTCTATTTGTTTGTGGGAAGTTTTTACTTCCGTACTTAGCACTGAAAGTCGACAAAAGTAAACTTGTTCTACCTATGAGAGTCATGAATGATGTGTCAAGGTAGGGCTCTGGTGGAACAAGTGTCCTAATATAACTAGCTTCACTCTTGACTGAGAGATAATGTAAGCTGAGAAGGTCAGAAATGGTGATAAGTATATGAGACTTTATTTCCATATGCAATCGTTTTTTTTTCATACTAGATAGTTGACTTATCGAATATCAAACTTGACCAAAATTTACTTGAAAGTATATAAAAGCTTCATGGGTTTGTATGGTTTAAGATAACCCAGGGAGGACTATTTCGTATGAAACATCCCTTTCTTTAAGAACGTATATTCAAGATCCCTAAGAAGGACTTTTATATATCGTCTGCTTACTTCTAAAAGAACCGAAATTGAGTTAGCTGAAAATTCACCGATTTGGTTTTGAAGAGTTCGACACTGGGGAGAGTATACTTATACGAGATAACTCAAAACCATAACCACTTAAAAACCGATATACGAGTTATATGTTATGGAAGTGGTTATAGAGTGGAATGTTTTAGAATTTGACCGTCTATCCTGAGGGAAACTCCGAGGCAGATGTCAACGTTAACATTTTGAATGATGCATCATATTGTACTGTCTATCTTGATGATGATTCCAAGAAAGAGGACAGTGTTAGCATCGTTGGACGACTTATGATGGAATCCATAGAGAGGTTTGTGAACTGTTCGAATGATGAGGGTTCGTGTGTTGAGTTGGTGGAAATATGACTTCACATACGAAATGATAGAAAACAGAGTATGAATATAGCTAGTAGGTTTAGCTGACCCAAGGGTATATTAACTCCATATCTAGAGATGCTTATAGTTGATGCTAGAATTATTTGATGGTACTTAGTATCACATGTTCGGGCATGTACCCATTATGTTTTCCTTTATGTATGTTTTATCTAGATATATACGTCACTTTGGAAGATAGTTTTTGACCCTTGTCAGGGAGAGCACCTCGACATATTAAGGGCTATTCTAATGGGAATCCATATGCAAGTGTGAACCTTAGTTGTTTTAGGTGTATACCTAATATTGTTGTGATATGAGATACAAGCAGCACAGCTATTTTTTTATTTCTATTCTTCACCCCAGACCCCATCTATTATACCGTCTTTTTTACTTATAAAATGATTTTGGTTCTTTTGAGAAAAAAACCACTACGGTAATTCAACCAGTCTCATTAGTTGTTGTTATATGGTGCATGTATTTCTGAGTTTTTCACACCAGATTTATATCTGACTCGTGCTTTTATTTTTTTTCTTAAATCATCTGGTACTCTTTCGAATAGGTTGAGTAAATCAGGATTTGCTATGGACGCTTTGAAACTTCAGAAGACGAGATTGAGGCTTACACCTATGTACCTATTTTTATTTCCGTTGCAGTATTAGTTCTGTTCTTTTTTACTTGTTCTTCTTCCATTTGCTTTTCTTTTTACCCATGCTTAAGTGATTGATACATGAATACCGTAGATATATTTAGTATCATCCTTCGAAGTTAGAAAGTTGGATCGTTACGTGCCCTTAATGCATTTTAGCTTTTATCGTATTATGTAGAAAAGATATCAAGTGAAAAATTTTGATATTATAAAATTTACGATTCTAAATAAAACGATAACTATATTTACAAGATCGATGCCGTGATAACAAATGTATACTTTTATTGTATCAGTGTGATGCCTGGACACTATGAAATGAAGCAGGGAGAGAAGCAAGTGTTGAGGGTCATGGTGAATCGTGTAGAATAATGGCCCGACCTCCGCCCTATATTCATCATCAGGCAGTGGGTTTGTTCATATTCGGTTTGGGTTGTGGACGGGTACTTCTACTTCACCCAAGTCTATTGACATGTTGGTAGCATTTTGTTTACTTTATCTATTATTATATATTCTCCTATGCTCTCTTATTGAAAACCAGTCATTACTCTAGTAAAAAGGTAAGAATGAAATTCTTAGATTATTACAGCAGGACAAAAGGCTTGTTTGCTGCCAACTAAATCCTGATTTTAATAAACTGTGCAACATTTTTCTTTATATTAATTGTTATGAAGTTTATTAACTTTATACCTATCACATGAGAGAGAGAGATTGAAAAGTATCTTATTATCCCCATAACTAACATTCCTATGCTTAATGCGAGACCAAATCCCCGGTACCAAACTCCCCATGTTCATCTGTCCCCAACCAATCAGAAACAATGATTTTCAGGCATTTTGCAATTAAACCCCCGACAGCAGGAGAGAGAAAAGGGGTTTAATTGCAAAATGTCTGAAAATTGGTATCCCGATTGGTTGAGGATAGAGGAACGGAGATGGTTTGGTAGAGCGGATTTGGTCTGGCTTAATGCACGTACACTTAACAACTTTGTAGCTTTTAATGCAGTTACGGTAGTGCCTGATTCCACAAAAAACTGTGAGAATAGAAGAAGGTTGCACTAAAGAATTGTATTTATATTGTGTCTGTTAACCTATTTTACCAATACTCTCGATCACCACACAACTTGTATGTTGTACCAAAAAGTACATCAATTATTCAGGAACAAACAACGATGAACACAATGATAAGAAAGCAGTGAACTAACATTAAAATGAGCAACAGAACAACTTCATCCTGCTTGTTACACAGCCACAGTTATAGTAACCTGACTACAGAACTTATGTAAATATTGTAAACAGAATCCAACATGGTTGCTAATTGAACATTTCAACTTCACAAAACCACTTCACATGCAATTATTCAATTTTTTTACAATAAAAATATTCAACTTTAATAGTTTCTGTTCGTCCACTGAAAGCGAAAGCGTTGTACATAACTCAAAAATAGCATAAACCGCCTCATCTGCAAAAATCAAGGGACATGATCAAATAAATGAACGTTAACAGTGAATTATCAATAACATAATTTGATGAAGTGATTGAACCTTTGCATGGATGGCTAAAAATGCACAAAGCACAATCCATTTCAATATCATTGAAATTTCTTTAAAATAAAGCAAGCATGGTATAGAGTTTACACTATTCAAATTGTTAATGGATCTAGTCATCACTTGTAGGATAATGTAATAGTGATTTACGTGGCCACGAACAATTATCCCCAAACACGAAGCAAGTTACAACATAAACGATATTTCGAATGATGCGTCACTTGCAGTCTTGCAGCAACATTATTAATCATCTACCGGAAGAAAAAAAAGATTAAAAATCAGACTTGTTTGCTTTCTGTCTCCATGTTAAACTGTGGCTACAGTCATGCAACTGGAACCATGTGGTGTGGAAGAGTTCAAGAATAGTTGTGCATAAGTAGAAAACTTCAAATTTTACTTCAAACCATGTAAGAGCTGCCACTATAATAAACAATTGTTATCGTAGATGGATAGCCATGACAGGAGAATAAGTTTTATGCGCAAAAAGAGTGCACACTTTCCATGATCAGAGAACTCATACGTCCTTGATAGCAAGGAATATTGGCATCCCAAAACATTTTACCATTTGAGCTGTTGTCTATTAGACCTAGCATATATTCAGTATTTTAGACAATGTTTTGTTAATCGTATATTAATCATGAACTATTATTTATTTTATAGACTACATATGTCAGTTGTCGGAGCAGTTGGTCCAAGTGTATAGTTATTCACCGTATATCTACCCATTTTGAAGATGGTCATGTTTTTTCAAGTGTTGTTCCGTTGAAATACTTGCAGGCGTACATTACAGTGCATATAGACACTGCTGCTATGACTGATGTTGTTTTTAGGGCGTTTCTTCGGTGTTTATTTGGTTCGATATTCTTTTCGAACCAAAAAGGGACCATTAGATTAGGATACTTCACAACGGTATGATCTAGATCAGCTCCATACTATACACTAGAGCATGTCTATACTTGGAAACGTGTACATCACTTTTTACTCTTACGCTCCAACGGAGATGAGACAGATGTTTGCCTTTTGGTATATTTTGACGTGCGTGCTGATACTATGAGTACACGGCAAACATGCATCCCCTCATTGTTATGACATCTAATCAGGCGCCATGAGACGATGAGAGCATCTAGTTTATGTTTCTCATGCACATATAGGGTTAGACACGATTTGATGGAGGTGGGATCTCAGTTTGATTTGAGGGACAGAGCTAATATTCTACGTGTACCATGGATTGAATATTGGATTGCCCTAACACAGACTGGTCAGATGCTTGTGTTAAAATACTGAAGTACAACAAAATGTAACATATATAAGAAATGAAAGGGAAGAAGAAACGAGAAATCATTAAAGGTTACAGTTTATTGATAACTCAATTCATTAATTTGACAATACATGACTGTTATTTATATCAAGATTACTTGAAACTCAAATAATTATATAATAGAAAAATATTATAACTAGGAAAGCCATACATACAATCGGTAAATAATAATTTAGAAAACTTCCTGCAATATTCGTCAACACACCCTCTCAAATTCAAAATGCATAACAAGGAGAAAATATGAATCTAAAGCCAGCAATGTTATCTCAATCATCCAATGATGCAAAATAACGGTTTCAAGTGCTGTTGGAGAGTGTATCGTCAAATACCAGTTTAGATCTGACTGACAGGCAACTGCCTACAAAGACAACAGTAGTGAATCATAAATCCGGAAAGAAATAATAGGAATATGTAAATTTCTACACGACTGAAAGCGGAATTCCAATTTAGATTGGAAGAGTGATACAACCAAAAATCTGGAATTGTAATCCGAAAAAAGAGAGTAGGGTTAAGAAGATTCCTATGAGATTGGCACAATAATTCCAATCGAAATTCATTACTGTCATTGTCGGAAATCTGACGACAATCAAAGAGTATCTGGAAACTAAATCTAGAATGAGCATAATAGTTATAAATTGTTTCGCAAGGAAGATTGGTAACATTCTGCGAAAATTGAATGGTTTGGATCTGAAGTTTTGAATCAAGTTGAGGCATGCATGATAAAGATATGGTTTCTGGAGATACGAAGAAGGGATGCTTTGACAAATCACATAATTTTTAACAGAATTGAAATTTGCTGAAATTTGCTTTGATTCCATGTAAAAGTATATTGAAATAAAACAAAATATAATGTATAGAAGAAACGATGGAAGGAAGAAAAAATGAGAAACTATTAAAGGCTACATTTTATAATAACTTGCTTCATTATTTGACGATGCATGACTGATATTTATATCAAGATTACTTAGAACCCAAGTAATCACATGATAGAAAAATATTATAGCTAGAGAGACCATAAATACAATTGGTAAATAATAATCTAGAAAATCTTCTACAATATTTTTTAACACTTTGATGGCCATACTCTTGCTGTTGCATTTCATGCTTGTCGATGGAGGGTTGTTTTACATACATCAAATTTTCTTTCTATTTGGTATTTGGGAGAAAAATGTTGGTTTTAGACCACTAATGAGTTACGTATTCCTGAAGATTCATTATCATGTGATGATATGTTCAGGATTATTGGATCGCAGTATATATTAGGCCTACAACAGGCTGGATGTGTAAGTGCTTAGACGTTCTTCTTAGCAGATTTGATTTCTATGTCTATTGGGTTAGAGTTGCTACGACACTACATGTTACATGACTAGAGTGAACTATGATCATGTAGGTCCACATCTAGCCTTTAGTAGAGTTTAGACACCTCCATTTTCTTTTGATCTCACTTCATCCCAATACTCTCAACAACCCATGGATTTTGATTTTGACGCCTATTTCAAAGCATATGATATCAACGGTACTCCTATTGAGCAGCCTATAGTTTCTCCTCTAAATCAAGATATTGTTAGTATCCCATAGTAGGATAATATCCACCTTTCAAGGTAATTAAATAAATTAATAAATTAATAATTCATTATATAGTATTAGTTAAGTAGACGTATACTCATATATTATTTGTAATTAGAGTACACATGTAGATTGAATGAGCAAAGATAATATATTTCCGCTCTTCAGCATATCACACTCGGTCAGACTCAGATGCTCAGTTAGTAGGCTCAGCTTATGCAAGCATAGATTGATGATCTGTAGGTCCGCTGGATGCAGTTCTGGTTGCTGATGGCAGTCCTGCTCATTTTGATAATGTGCAAGATGATGATTTTGATAATGACGACGACGGTGTGGTACACTTGGGATGAGTTACATTTATCTGATCATGTAGAGACATGTGTATTATTAGGATTTTGGTGTTGTATTCACACTGTATTATTGTATTCCAGTTGATTCTATTATATGGACATTTTGTAACGATCCGTAATTTTCGATAATTAAATTTTGTTAATTTATTAAGTTTTGGTAATTTAATTCGGAAAGGAAAATAAAAAAAATCTGTAATATAATAATGAAATCACTAAAATAAAGTTAATAATGTTAACGCAAGTGAATAAATAATTAATTTAGTGCAATCCCAATTAATTGAAACCAATTGTAAGGTTATAATTGGTTGTAATTAATAAATTGAGAGATGAGTTCAAAGTATATTAATTTATGAAATAATACGTAATAAATTATAATTCGATAGAATCAATATTAGGTAATTAATTGTAATAATTGTTGGTTGATAATAAAGTATGAATATGATAATGATTGATTGGACAAAAAGAACGGGAATCAAGATTTATTAATTTAAATTTAATAATTGGGTTAATTGCAAATAAATGAAATTAAATATTACGTAAATAGGGATTAAGATGAAATTGGGAAATATTAATGTACCACGTTGTAAACCAATGTTAATTATATCATTATTGTAATAAAAGACTTGAACAACAAGGTTTAAAAGTTAATAAATGGATTTTGGAATTTTATAATAAATTGAGAGATGAGTTCAAAGTATATTACTTTATGAAATAATACGTAATAAATTATAATTCGATAGAATCAATATTAGATAATTAATTGTAATATTTGTTGGTTGATAATAAAGTATGAATAGGATAATGATTGATTGGACAAAAAGAACGGGAATCAAGATTTATTAATTTAAATTTAATAATTGGGTTAATTGCAAATAAATGAAATTAAATATTAAATATTACGTAAATAGGGATTAAGATGAAATTGGAAAATATTAATGTACCACGTTGTAAAATATCATTATTGTAATAAAAGACTTGAACAACAAGGTTTAAAAGTTAATAAATGGATTTTGGTAAATGTATAAATTTCTGAATTTAATGAAATTGAAATTAAACACTGGAATTGAGGAATTAATCAATTTTAAATTTACATCTAAATTTGTTTAAATTAGTGTAAATGATCAAGAAATTTAAAAACGATAAAATTGTCAATTATAGCATTGAAATTGAAAATTTGATTTAGTTAATTAATTATTAATATATTTAGTTAATGTAAAAATAGCCATTTGGCCATTGATTCGGATTTCGACGAAACTAGTCTCATCGAATCCGTAACGGTGAATTTAGTAAGATTTTAAGTTTCGTAACGATCGGACTTGTCCTTTGATCGTACGGACTCAAAACGCCTTGAAATTAAATTAATTAAAATCAATTTGAAATAACTTGATTTTTACATAACTTCATACGATGGAATTTGGACTTGAAACATGTTCCATTGATTTTTAAATGTTCAAAAACATCTATTTTAATATATGGGTTGACCCAATTTCGTTCCGGAGTCAGAACGGGCTTTTCGGGCCATTTATCGTTTAACATGTGAACCAATCGTATCCGGCCCATTCTAAGTTCAGCTTTGTATATATATACCTCGCTATAAACCGCAGCCTATTTCTTATTCCTCATTTCTGTACGTACAATTCCATTTGCTCTTCCTCTTTTCAATGGATGAAAACCCTAAAAAACTCCTCGGTTCAATTCCAATTCAAGTTTCAACTTCAAAATTTGAACTCTTCAAACTATATCATATTTTATATCGTCGGAAAGCTCTCGACGAGCACATCTCAGATCTGTAACTTGTTTTCCAATTTGAACCTCGGTTTGTCCAGAAATTAAAGAACCAGTCACGGTTGTTCGTTACGTCGTGATGGACTTCGTCGGATCGTCAAATCGTTCATACCGTATGGAAGAGAGTGAAGATGGGGTTGCATCGGCAGGGTTCGTTAGATGATTTGACGGCTTGATCGTGGAAAAATTTGATTAGGGCTTTGCAAATTGGCGTCGGTCGTCCTTTTTTCTGGTGATCGATCGGCATGTGAGGGGGATCGGAGGTTGTAGGCTGGGTCGACGCATCGTACTGTAGGGGTTCAGGTTGGCCGCGCATGGCCACGGTCGGCGACGGGCAAGCTTTTGCTGGCGGCGATTGTTCGTATGCTGGCACGTGGGTATCGGGTTGGACGTGCGGTTAGGGTTTCTTGCCTGGAAGAAGCGATGACATGGCTGAAGTGTATGGATGTTTGTTTTATTATTTTATATAATTTTAACTTTGAAATTAAATTGTTCTAATCTATATAACTTTTACATAGGATGTCCAATTCACGCGCGGTTTTCTCCGTTAGGTGCGTATTGAAATTCCGGACATTTTGGCGCAGGTTCGGACGAATTCTGAGACTGTTCAAATTTTGGGTTAAAATGGATTTAAATTCAATTTAAATTCAAAAGGTGAGTGTTTTAACCCACTCACAACTTCTAAAATTTCTTATGTTTGTTAAATTGATTTATGATGTGATTAGAAATTTATTTATGACTGTTTGGCATATTTTCAATCATCATCTCAGTTAGTTTGAATTTATGTGAATTAAATTGTTATTTAATTTATTATTTCATATAAATTGTCAATTAAATTGTTATTTAATTTATTGTTGAATATAAACTGCCAGTAAATACATGTTATTTATTATCTGTTCTATATTGATGTTATTGTTTGAATTGGATGATGATTGTGATAAATGTTTGATGATTGATATTGGATGAATGGATGTTGTATTTTATATTGTTATAAACTGCAAGTTGTTATGGATTTTTATTTCATTCGGGATTTCGGTTTGAAATGATATATAACCGTATTTATATTTTAAATTACGGATTGAAATGATAAATATCCGTATCACT
This sequence comes from Allium cepa, assembly GCA_030765085.1. Classification (NCBI taxonomy): domain Eukaryota; kingdom Viridiplantae; phylum Streptophyta; class Magnoliopsida; order Asparagales; family Amaryllidaceae; genus Allium; species Allium cepa. The sequence goes on from CM060931.1 coordinate 453,495,709, forward strand.
TAACTATAGGATAGAAAATTATATACAGACGCCGTGGTCTATATATATAAAATATTTTAAACTGATTCTATGGTTTTGTAAAGAAATATATGGTTTTATATAAATATTGATTTCCGATATTATATAATGTTATTTTATTCTTAATTTTGAACTATGCAGAATTTGTTTTAATATAAAATAAGTTTAATAATAAAGTTTGATTTTATGGAAGATAATATGGTTAAGTATCTAAATTATATGTTAATATAGAGTTTATAATGATTTAAATAAATTAAGTTTGGAAGATAAATTGGAAATTTATTTGAAATTGAATTTACTAAAGAATTAACTCAAATAAATTGATGTGAAATTTATTAAATTGGAAATCTTAAAAAGGTATGATTATTATAACTTGATTTTGGGGTTACAGTGAATTAAATGAGTATTTCAAGTATAAATAAATTGAAGGAAATATTTAGTTATTTGTAATTTGGGATTTATTTAAATGATAATGGATTTATTAAGTAAAATATTTCAAAACTAAATAATAGAAGATTGAATTTGATATGTATATATGAAATTACCAAACTCGGTTTTGAAATTTGCTGAATATTTCAAGTTGGAAATATATTGAATTTGGAATGGTTAATTTTATGGATCAAATCTGTTTTGAAATCGATATAATTTGGAATAATTTATTTGGAAACTGAATTGAATTGAAGTTTATGATTTGGAAATTGATTCGGGAATTGAAGAAGCTATTTTATTATATAAAATATTTTAAATATTTAAACCATTTAAGTGGTGTAAGTTATGTTTCAAAGTTATGAGTTTCAAGGCAATATTTAAGTGTTTTGATTTCGAAATGTTATAACTTTGAAAGTGTTATGATTTTAGAAAAGGATATATTTGAAATGAAAATGATATCGCATTGATTTGATTTGGAAAGGGCAATGACATTTGGTTTTAAGTATAAACTATTTTGAAAAGACCGCGGTGTTATAATAACGTTTGGTTGTTGAAGAGACCGGGATCGGAAGTTGTCATACTCTCTGCCAACTCCGAAAATCACTTTAACAACCGTGTACGCGGTGAAGATTCCAGAATGAAGTAGGATGGTTGCGGCATTCCTTTGAGGTATATACATGGACCCGACTCCCATGAGTTGGCATAAGGTGGCTAAAACAGGAGCAATTAACGGGCTAAGAATGTAGCACCTTTTATCGGACATACTCCTTCGATACCATTCTATTACTTTGTGATTGATTTGGGCCCTTTTGATTTTGGGGGTGTGGCTCGATGTGGACGGTAGTAGCTGTTACGCATTACCACCGGTCCGGAAGCGTAATTGGCATATCTACTATGGCATTGCCTAGTTGTGCCGTGTCACCTACCCTAGCGCGCCTTATACGAGTTTGGTTTTCTTCCGTAGCCCGTGGAGTATTTAAGATAGTCTCCCGATCTAGAGATACCTGATACTGGATGGACTACTGCGACTATTATTGTATTAAGGGGAAGATTGGGTAACTCCCTAACGCTATTTAAAAGTAAGTTTATTTTACTATAGACATTATTATTATAATAGCGAAATATTACAACATAGTAAATAGTTTAACGGATCCTTAGGAGATGTGAATCCCGAGCATTTCTTAAGTTACTGCGCTCACGTTAGACACTGGATAGGAGATGTCAAATCCCGTAACCATCTCTGACGTCGTCCCACTCATATTTATTTCTGTTGATTTAACTCGCATAGGATCTTTTAGTTCTGACTCGAGTGTTTTTCCTTTTCAATTCGCTTGGATCAGCATGAGCAATTTAGGATTTGAAAACCCTATTACTGGAGGACGAAGACGAATGTTGTATTATTATTCTTTGTTATATTTCACTACATCATGTATTCCGTTGCATTATTTATTATTCTTTGGTATGTGTAAGTCTGATCTGTGTTGTATAAGTATAATCAAATGTTTTATAAAACAGCTTCATGAACTGTTATTTGATCATTATATTTTGTCGTTCCGCTATAAGATTCTGTTTTGTTTTTCTTCTTTCCCTGCTTTTTCTTATTTATCCCATAACAATCCGCCTTTCGGTATGGTTTGAGTCTGACGTGTGTGGTTTATCGTCAATTTAAAGCGTACAAAAAGGCGGGATGTTACACATTTGTTCTTTTATTGATTCTATTATACAATCGTTGTTGGCATGATGTACAGTGATATTGTTTATATGATCGTTGTTGAATATGTTATATTGCCCGTTGTTGACATGATGTATAGTGATATTATTTATATGACCGTTGTTGATTATATTATATTGCCCGTTGTTGGCATAATGTACAATGATATTGTTTATATAACCGTTGTTGATTCTATTATATGGTCGTTGGTATGATGTACAATGTTATATACTTGTTCTTGCTTTCAAAACCCTATAAATAAAAATGATATTGTTCTTCATTTCAAAATCATATACAAGTTTATATAAGGAAAAGATAATTTTATTTATCAAACAAAGTCAGCAAATGTATGTGCAACCCCTTATCCGCTACGACCAACAAAAGCAGAGATAAGACGTCAACAACAACAGCAAGAAGGGGTTATAACGTGAGACTAGCCTACAATTTGTTATTTCTATGTGTATGAATCTCCAATGGCTGTTGTGAAATATGGCCTTAATGTTGGGCGTCATTATCTAATACGCCTATTCAACATATGAGGATTTCACGAGTGGATCGATGACCCTCTACCTCAACATGCATCTGACCACTTAACGGAATCGCAAAAGAAATTAGCTTTACTACAAAATCAAGTAAGTCTAGCAATGGTTCAAGACCGAAAGTTAACTCTTATCAAAGAGATGAAACTCAACATGTTTTTTGCAGTTGTGGTCTTGAAGCTCATATTGACATTATCACTACAACTTACACAAATATCGGACGTTGTTGCTATAAACGTTCCGAAAGTCAGTGCGAGTCTGTTATTGGCTCGGCTTACTGCTCATTCGAAGAGCTAAACAGCTGTCTCAAACTTTATGGAATGAGATTGTACCGCTTAAAACCAACTTACATGTAGAAAGAGCTTTTGACGTCCTTCAATCTAGATTTGCAATATTAGTAATCCTTGTTAATTATGGTCTCGAGAAAAGATGTTCATAATCATGTTTACATGTATAATTCTATATAACACGATCATTGAAGATGAAAGAGATATGAATTAGGATCATCATCACCATGAATACGATAGTACAAAGCAAATACCAGATATATTCCGAGACGACGTTCTTGTGATCGAAGAAGCTTTCAACATGCACGTAGAACGTCATCATTCATTCTGAGATGCACAACTTCACATTAGGCTTCAAAAAGATCCAATGAATCATGTTTGGAATCATTTTGGAAAATGTTAGTTCACTTGTAGATCTAATCAATCATGCATGTGCGCCTATTTATTTTATTTTCGTACTTTCTTTTATGTTGCACTTGTATTGATTTTCTGTAAATAACTATTCATTTTGTGAGGTACTTGGTTTATACAAATTCTAAAATAGTAGAACATTGATTAATAATCCCATAAAACAAAAAAAATTAAGAATACGAAGTACAGTGCTAACAATACAAATTGCTAGTGGTAAAATAAACTAGATCCAAGGAAACTTAGCTATAATTATTTGTTTTTTGCACTCCATCCAATATTGGACTTGAACTTGTCCATTCTCGTCAAATCTTTAATCATAACCGATTGTTCATATTTTTGACGTTCAGTTTCCACTTTCAAATGTTCAAAATCCAACTTTTGTTGCTCGATCTCCACAAACTTCCGCATTACGTCAATCTTCTTGTGTGCTTGCTTGGATCCTTCTTGATGTTTTTTTCGTGAATTTCATAGATGACGTTCACTCTAGAATTCAAGCCGGCTTTAGACTTACTCTTTTTCTTTGCTGCTTTGGATCTCTTTGGTCTATAATCTTCATCGGGTTTCTAAGCGAGCACATCGACCTCATTTTCCCCCTCAAATAGCGTTTCTCTACCGCATGAGTCCCCCAGACTAGAATAATATGATGATTTTGATACTTTTTTTCCTTCTCCTTTGTTTGAACATCCCTCAAGCTCTTTGCATTATCAGAATTCCAGTTCGGTTGACTTGTCAATGATTCACAACAGTTCGCAGATTTGTAATTGTGTAGTTTTTTAACGTCATTTTTCTTTGCAGAAAGCTTTAAAAAAATCCTCATTCGCCATTCTTTCGGATAATAAAGGAAAATAAAAATAAAATAAAATAAAATCAGCACATCCATAACTCTTCAATACAACATTTCAGATTTTTTTTTTTTTTTAATTATTACCACATAAATCCATGATGGAATGTTATCGGGTCTAAACAAAATTATTCTACATTTGCTTCCTCCTTTTCTACTTAGTCTGAGAAGTTAACTGATGAATAATGACCACTATATTAGTGAAGTTGGTAATGTCCCTTTTTACCTCATGTTAACTAACAGATCTAAAAGAGCCACAATCCAAGCTTCTAGATATCCATATTCTGAAAGATGAATTTTTATTCAAGTAAGTAAATACGTTACAATGGTATCATGAAATAGTATGTCTTGGGTAGAATAGAACATTAAATAATTTGAGTTAATGGATTCAAATCATTAATGTCTAACACCTCCATCGAAACCTTAGTGTTAAGATTCTGAACCGTTGACGCATAATAAATGGATAACCAATTTCACATTTGAAGTCGATCGCAAATCGAATCAAGGAAGGAAAAAAAAAAGAGGACCAATCACAAAATCTAGGGTTTAAAATCGTACCATTGAAGTGGGAGTACCTGAGTAAAGACGGTAAAGTTGATAGCAAAGCACGAAACATACTTCAAATGTTGGAAATAAAAGGCAAGACTTCGACTTGGGAAAGAGAGAGTGAACTAAACGCAAGTCGCAGCGATGATTTTGGAACAGAATATAACGTGTTTTGTCCTTGAAACATTATTGTATGCAGGCGGTTGGTTTTAACGAAAAGAAATGTGCAATTATGTCCTTAATTTTAACATTTGTAATACCGTGTCCTTTATTCTAAACAAAGTTGCGTGACGTATCCTTGACCTAATTTACACACAAAAAAAAAAAAAATTAGCCACAAAAACCGTTGATCTCTCTACATCATTTAAAAAAGTTACTAACATTTATAGCCATTAATGGCGACAAAAAATCATTTCTTTAATCTTTCAATCCCATGTTTTTAAATCATTCTTTATATTTATAACTCATTAACGATGACCCTGTATTTATTTTGACATTAAAATCCCTTGATCATCGAATTAAATTCATATTGTTTCTCATTCATTTTTCTTCTAAACAAAAATACTAAAGTTTAGCTCTAGAAAAACCATTTATATTTTCCTTAATTTTTTTATTTAATCTGAAAATGATGGCTCGCGCTGGAAATGCTAAAAATACAGAGGAATTAACACAAGTAAAGAGGTTTTCGTCAACTACATGCGAGAGAGAGCTTAACATCTCAATCGATAAAGACAAAACTGATGTTACAGTATTATGTAGTACTTTTTCAAACGGGTCAGAGATTTTTAATGGAGATACATCATCATATCATAACACGAAGGTTGTTAAAGGAAAAGGAGTAAGGCATGGTTCAAATCTTAATTCTTCTGCTTCTTCCAAAGATTTGAATCTTGTCAAAGGGAAATGGAGTAAGGAAGAGGATAGGTAACTTTTTTAATTTCATTTAAGATATTCTTATACATATCAATTTTTTCGGTGTTTGATTATGTTTTATTTTTGTGATGTAGCATGTTAATAAGATTGGTAAGGCAACATGGAGTTCGAAAGTGGTCTGAAATTGCGAAGGAATTAGTTGGTAGAATGGGAAAGCAATGCAGAGAAAGGTGGCACAATCATTTGCGACCGGATATCAAGGTAAAGATTATTAAACCACATTCATCATTGATGTAATATATTATTATGCATTGTATTAGATAATGCATAATTTGATTAACCTTAAATAGCTTTGTTAAGTTTTTGTTTCATTAAAATCTATGTAGAAAAATCAGAAGATATTGTATCAAATGAATTATCCGGTTTTTGGATTTTGTTCGTTTATATATGATCATATGATACAACATATACTAAGTTAAGATGCATTGGATTTAATACTTCATACAAGGCCAACAAAAAAATTAAAAATAAAATAAAAACTCATAAGATCGATTGTATGTTACGTGAATGGAATATTTGTAAATTAGGAATTTATTATAAATGAATTATTCTAGTCAAATTTCCATGTAGGTTACATATACAAGTTAACTATAATTTCCTAATTTAAAATTAGAATTAAAAAGTCAAGGACATTAAATAATCTCATGACTTTATTTTTATATACACGAATTGCTAGCCATTATGCATCATTAATTGTATATTGATGTAATTTCTAGTTCTTCATAAGTACCGGTAGTATTCATCAATCTCTCAACGTAGTCTACTTTCTATCTATAGAAGGAATCATGGAGTGAAGAAGAAGAGAGGCTTCTAGTTGAAGCTCATGAGAAGCTTGGAAATAAATGGGTAGAGATAGCGAAAAGAATCCCTGGGCGAAGCGAGAACTCAATCAAGAACCACTGGAATGCTGCTAAAAGAAAGCAATGCATGAACGGAAAAAGCAAATGAAAATCAAAAAATAACTCAGGGTCTCAACCGTCCATTTTACAAGAATATATCAAAACCCTAGCAACCCTTATTGAGATGCCATCCATACAACGGTCCTTACAATTTCCAACCATCGAGTACCCATATTATCCTTCCAATGTCACTGTTTTCATGAACAATCAAAACCCCAATGCAATTTTTCAAGAGGGAGTATATTATAATGATCAAGCTCGAATTGAAGAACCATCCATGGATGTAGGAGATTCACTTGATTATTTGGTTTACTTGGAATCTCCTCAGCAACCTCGGTGTTTGCATGTAGAATCTTACGTTGACTGTAGCGATAATAAAAGCTGTAACAATGATCATGATCACTTGGATTCATACATCTGTTCTTTATAGAATGGAGGTCCATCATCTAGTTTTGAAGCATGTCAAGAAAAGGAGAAATGTAATTTTTCAGAGGAAAAAGATTTCGAAAGTTCACTTGGTTCGAGTAGAAATATGGATTTAATGGAATGATCTCTTCTCGGCCTTCTAATAACTCCAAGAGATGCAGCAGTGGTAGCTATTTCATTTAAAAGTCTGCATGAAGATTTATAGCCACATAGATATCAACAAAACTTGTTATAATGATTCTTATTTTATGTTCATGCATTGCTTTTGTTGTTTAGGTGCATTTTTATTTTTATTTTTATTTTTAAAAATAGGTGCATTGTTATGTTATCATTTGAATGACCATTTAAACTAGTTAATCTTTACATTATGTAGAACAAATGTATAAATTAATGTGTTTATTTGTTTTATGAATGTTGCAGCATATATTGGTATGTTTTGTTACTCCGGTTCTTTACATTTTTCAATTTATAAAGTGTGTATGTGTTTATTAGTTATAATGATTTTTACTTTATGTTCATGCATTGCTTTTGTTGTTTAGGTGCATGTTATTTTTATTTTTATTTTTAAAGATAGGTGCATTGTTATGTTATTATTTGAATGACCATTTAAACTAGTTAATCTTTACATTATGTAGAACAAATGTACAAATTAATGTGTTTATTTGTTTTATGAATGTTGCAGCATATATTGGTATGTTTTGTTACTCCGGTTCTTTACATTTTTCAATTTATAAAGTGTGTATGTGTTTATTAGTTGATAATACATAGGGGATCCTATTAGGTATTTTATTTTCTATTTTTTTTCACGACCAGTTACTAATATCTTATATTCCCTTTGGTATGCTTCTTGGAATTTAGGCTACAACGTCGTGTTATTATAAATCACATTAATTGATTTTATTCATACAATAATTTTTGGATAAGATAGTATTTGGTATATATCTATCTATTAAATAATAATAAAACAGAAAAATTTCTCACTTTCTTATTTATTCCATGAATTCACTCTTCTCTCCTTAATTTTCTCCGTATAATATAAATGGAATATTATTTAGTATTTATTTTCTGTTATTTGTCACGACGGCTACTATTATCTTACAATCCCTTTTGGTATGCTTCTCAAATTTTTGGCAGAAACGGTGTGGTTTTATAAATCGACATTTACTGATTTTCCATATAACAGTATTTGGCCTAGATAGCATTTGGTATATATCTATATATTGAATAACCAATGTGTAATTCGTGCATTGCATATGGTAATGTAGTAAAATCATAGTTTTTATACTTTGAATATTGCTAAAAATAGAATGTTATTATACAAAGTATGATAAATATATCATGATAAATCAATTATAAGTTAAACATTTGTTGAGTGGTCCAGATAGTTTTACATTTAAATAAAAATTTGATTTTACAGTCAAGAACCTCTAGCTCCAGCTATTAAAGGTATAACGCTTTAGACTGAGGTTCTAGAGGTTACGGGTTCGATCCCCGAGACATCAAAGTGAGTGCTCTGGTTGGATAAAGTACCACTCTTATTGTTAAAAAAATGATTTTACCATTTGTAGCATGAGTGTAGTATGCATATTTAAATTGTTAATTTTCAAGATTAATTGGATAATTTAATGTAAATTAGTTACTTGAAGTTATTTAAGTAGTTTAAATTTTAGTTATTTTTAAACAAATTTAATATATGGATTTAAATGCAAAATAATAGAAGAATCATTGAGAAATTTGTAAATAATTTTAAATATTATAAAAATTCATATGTTTAATTGTATAATCATGGAAGGATTTACTTCAAAATTGTGAATAACCGTAAAAATGATGACTTGATTTGAAAAGAAAAAACAATATGAAAGAATTAATGGAGGGGGTAGGGACTTCTAGAATCATGGAAGGATTTAATTCAGAATTGTGAATAATCGTAAAAATGATGACTTTAGGATTTGAAAAGGAAAAACAATATGAAAGAATTAAAGGAGGGGTGGGGACTTCTAGAATTAATGAGTGGGTTGGAATTATTAAATTAATAAATAATTTATTAAGAAAAATGGAACATAAATGAAAGCTGATTTTATTGTTTATATTTTTTTGAATGTTATGTGATTTTTATATTTTGGTAGTTAACTTAAAAAATAACTTTTATGATTTTTGTTAGTGCAAACGTGATATACATATCGAGATTGTTATATTTTTAGGAATTATATGATGAATTAATGAATATTAGTTGATTGAGTTTATTTAAATAGTTCAAATTTAAGATATTTAATCAATTTGAATATGTGGACTTAAATGTAAAATAATTGAAGAGAAATGAGTAGAACTTCTAATTATATAAATTATAAAAGGTAGACATTTGAATGTAAATGGCTGATGAGTAGTAAATCAATGTGGATAATTTTGAGAGCCATAAATTATATAAAGATATCTAAGATAATGTTGGAACTTTAAGTGAATTAATTAAATAAATAAATAAAAACAGGTTAATGGTAATATATCCATGAGCGTTTATTATAATTGTGCCACTGCAAATGTATAGCAGTAATTTATGAGACATTATTACAGGATTGCAAATATATAACGATAATATATATTTATGAGTCATTATTATAATTGAACCGTTGCAAATGTATAACTGTCATATATTCATGAGCCATTATTATCGAGTCATTGCAAAAGTTAATAGTATTAAAAATTCATTTTAAATGACAATAAATTCAAATCCATTAATAATCCCTCACTTCATATACAATTTCCATTCTACCTATTTAAATGATAGATAGGCAGAAGAGAAAAAGTAATATAGATAATTTTTCTTTATCTTCTTTTTCCTCTGCATTTTTTCTCTCTTTTAGAAACTTTACAAACAATTAAATTAAAAAGTTCTATATTTAGAACAATTTGTTGTAGTGCAAACAAATAATCAATCAAAATTTCAAAGACTATTTTATCCTGGGGATGGAGCGGTTGAATGAAAGCTTTGCACCTGAGGCTAAGTCGCAAATAGTCTTAAAGAGAGCGGCCTAGTCAGTGACTCGGCTAAAAGGACGCTGCAGATTCAGATTGAGGTACAACAATTTTAAGACAATTATGGCTTCGATTGCTAACAACTCTGTTGCCCCGATGTCGATGTTTGAGGTTCCGACTGAATCTGATGTGTCGTTCAAATTTAAAGGCTTGCATTTCAAAACTGGCGCCAAAAGATGGAGTTTTTCTGACTACGCGAAAGGTGGTGCATGTGCCGACGACCGAAAACCAACGCTGCCTGGAGAAGCAATAAACGATCAGAAAAAGGCTTTTAGGGACTAGATTGAACATAACTACCTCTGCAAAAATTATATTCTTAAAGGCTTGAGCGATGATCTGTAGGATTACTACAACCCAAACAAGTCAACAAAGAAGATTTAGGATGCACTGCAAAAGAAATATGACGCCGAGGAAGCTAGAGCCAAAAAATAATGCGTTAGTCGCTATATGAAGTTTCAAATGACGGACGACAAATTTATAGAGGCATAGTCACACGAGCTTTAGAAAATTACGCATGAGATCATCTCCAAATGTATGCCTTTAGATGAACAGTTTTAGGTTGCTGTGTTAATTAGTAAATTACCTCCTATGAGAAATATTTTAAAAATAATCTCAGCATAAGACTAAGGAGTTTTTCTTAAAGAATTTGATTACTCATCTTCGTATTAAAGAGGATGTCAGAAAACAAGGCCAAAAAAAGAGGTGCTTATTGTATCTATCAACAACACTAAGAAATCCACAAACAAGAGTTTGAAACCAAGTGCGAAATTTTTTAAAAATCAAAATCGTAAACTAAATCAGAACCATAACAATCATCAGAAGAAGAATCGACATAATACCCCTAAAGAATGGCACCAGACAGTTGTTCTCATGTTACAACCGCGGCAAACTAGGCCACATGGCACAAAAGTGTCGGAATATGCTAAATCCTGCACCTCAAGCTAACCTGAATGAAGAAGCCATTGTAGCTATGCTTACTGAGGTTAACCTAGTCGGTGGATCAGAAGGGTGTTGGGTAGACACTGGTGCTTCTCGCCATCTCAGGTATGATCGTGAAATGTGTAAAACATATAATGCTGCTAATGACCTGAAAGTGATGCCGGAAGATTCTCACATCGCTACTGTTGTTGGATTTAGGACTGTGAAGTTAAAGTTTACCCATGGGAAGAATTTATTGCTGAAAGACGTGATGCATACTCCAGGGAAGAGGAAAAATTTAGTATTTGGTTTCTTGTTAAATAAAGCTAGTTTTACTTAAATTGTTGGATCTGACTTATACACCATCATTAAAAATGGTGTTTTTATTGTTAAAGGATATGTTGTAGATGAGATATTTAAGTTGAATTTTGAAGTTAATAGTTCTGTTTATATGCTATATGATTTTAATATTTGGCATGCTAGACTTTGTCATATTAATAACCAACTAATTCATAACATGAGTAACTTAAGCCTAATCCCTAAAGTTTCTATAAATGATTCAGAAAAATGTGAATATTTTAGCCAAGTTAAATTACTAAGACCTCATATAAATATGTGTTTGGCGTGTCAGAACCTTTAGATATAATACACTTTGATATATGTGAACTTGATGGTACTCTAACCAGGGATGACAAACGCTACTTTATTACTTTTATTGATGGTTGCTCTGATTTTACTTATGTTTACCTCATAAAGAATAAAAGTGGCGTGTTAGATATGTTAAAATTATTTATCACTGAAATTGAAAATCAATCTAACAAGAAAATTAAAAGATTTCGAAGTGATAAAGAAATAGAGAAAGAATCTAACATATGTTAAAATTATTTGTCAGTGAAATTGAAAATAAATCTAATAAGAAAATTGAAGGATTTCGAAGTGATAAAGGAACAAAGTATGAATCTAACTTATTCATTGAATTTTATAAACAACATGGCATAATTCATGAGAGAACTGCATCCTTTCTCCTAAAATGAACGATAAAGTTGAAAGAAAAATAGGACTCTTACTGAATTAGTAGTAGTCCTTTTATTAAATTTGGGTGCAACATCTCACTGGTGGGAGGAAATTTTATTAACTATTTGTTATGTCTTAAATAAAATTCCTAAATCTGGTAGAAAATTTTCACATTATGAGATTTTTAAAAATCATAAACCTTATTGTCTTATTTTAAAACTTGGGGTTGCTTTGCGTATGTTCATATTCCTGACCCTAAAAGAATTAAATTAGCAAGTCAAGCATATGAATATGTTTTCATTGGTTATTCCATTAACAGTAAAGCATATAGATATATTGATTTGAATGCTCGACTTATTATCAATTCAACTGATGCTGAATTCTTTGAAAATAAATTTCTGTTTAAACTTAGGAATAGTGGAGGCACTTCTACCACTAATAATCCAATAATCAGACATAATGAATATAATACGGAAAGTGAATCTAAACTTAAAAAAGGTAAAAGAGCTAGGATAGCTAAAGATTTTGGTCTAGAATATTATGTTTATGTACTAGAAGAGGACCCTGCTAATCTAAAAGATGCTCTATCTTCTTTGGATTCAGACCTCTGGAAAGAAGCTATAAATGATGAAATGGAATCTCTTGAATCTAATAAAACTTGGCATCTAGTTGATTTACCTCTAGGTTGTAAAACTATAGGTTGTAAATGTGTACTTAAAAAGAAGTTGAAACCTGATGGTACAATTGATAAATATAAGGCTCGTCTTGTAGATAAAGAATTTAGACAAAAAGAAAACATCGACTTCTTTGATACCTTTTTACCTGTTACAAGAATAAAATCAATTCGAGTTTTAATTTCTCTTTCTTCAATATATGATCTACTAATTCACCAAATGGATGTAAAAACTGCTTTTTTAAATGGTAAACTTGAAGAAGAGATTTATATGGATCAACCCAAAGGTTTTGTTATACCTGGTTAAGAGCATGAAGTTTGTAAATTAAATAAATCTCTATACGCTCTTAAATAGGCAACTAAACAATGGCATGAAAAATTTGACAATCTAGTTATTTCACATGGTTTTAAAGTAAATGAAAGTGACAAGTGTTTTTATTATAAATCCAAGGATAACATTTACACTATCATATGCTTATATGTTGATGATTTACTTATATTTGGTTCAAATATTCATGATGTAGATCATTTAAGTCCATACTATGTGCTACTTTTGATATGAATGATCTTGGTAAAGCAAGTGTGATTCTTGTTATTAAGATGACTAAGTCTAAAAAGAGAATTTCTTTGAATCAACCTTATTATATTAAGAAGATGTTAAAGAAATATAATTACTTTGAATGTAAACCTGCTAGTACACCATATGATCCAAGTGTAAAACTGTTTAAGAATAACGGTGAATGTGTAAGACAGTCTGAATATCCGAGCATCATTGGCAGTCTTTGGTATGCCACTGATTGTACTAGACTCAACATTGCATATGTCTTGGGATTATTGTGCAGGTTTACAAGTAGACCTAGTATAGAGCATTGACCTGCTATTGAAAGGGTCATGAGATACCTTAAATGAATTACAAACATTGGATTACACTATCAGAAGTTTCCCGCTGTCCTTGAAGGATACGTTCTTGGAATTCTAAGAAATAGACTATTTTGGCTCAATCCACTATGGAGTCAGAAATGATAGCACTGGCTATTGCTAGTGAAGAAGCAAATTACTTATGAAATCGCTAGTGAGATCCCTTTATGGAAAAACCGTCACCAGCAATGTTGATCCATTGTGATAGTTCCATGACTATTGCGAAAGTTGAGAACCGTTATTACAATGGTAAGAGACAAATTCATCGTAGGCACAATATTTATCTCTTTAATATCTATAAGATTGGATCATGTACGCATTGATGATAATCTGGCAGATCCTTTGACAAAGCCAGAGAGAAAGTCCTTACTACATCTAAAAAAATAAGACTACTGCCCTTAGATTGTTGAGTCACGCACAATAGTAACCCGACCTAATGACTTGAGATCTCATGAACTAGGTTTAATGGGTAATAACAAGTTGTAAAGCGATATGAGTTGAATATGCTATTTTTATATACTTAGAAGCATGTATTCCTGAAGTAATTAGAGGATGAATTAGCAAAAACTCGTAATGAGATCTATATTCTAAATGGAGTGGAATACCTACCTTCAGGAGTACTCTTGATAGACTCACCTGTGTGGATGTGGAAATGTGGTCGTTTCCTATAGAATTTTGGACAAGATTCCTTCAATGTTCACTAACTAAGATAGATGTGCATGGCTATAAATGTAACGAGCTTAGTTGACAGCACTTTAGAAAGGTTATGTGTGAACTGATGTTAGGAATAGAGTTCAAGACCACATGTCACTCTATTAAACTAAATCTTACCCACTATGCAAATGTTCAAATCGAAAGATATCTTTTGTTTATGTATAATCCTATATTTCCAAAACTTGCTTGGAATTTTTTTAAAAATTCAAGTGGGGGATTGTTGCAACTTTAAGTGAATTAACTAAAAAAAAACAGGTTAATGGTAATATATCTGTGAGCCTTTATTATAATTGAGCTGTTGCAAATGTATAATTGTAATATACATTTATGAGCATTATTATAATTAAGCCATTGCAAATGTATAACGGTAATATATATTTGTAAGTCATTATTATAATTGACTCGTTGCAAATGTATAGCGGTTATATATTCATGATCCATTATTATTGAGCCATTGCAAAAGTTAATGGTATTAAAAATTCATTTTAAATCATTATAAGTTCAATCCATTAACATTCTCTCACTTCAGTAACGCATGCAATTTTAATTTTTCTAATTAAATGATAGATAGGCAGAAGAGAAAAACTAATATAGATAATATTTTTTCTTCTTCTTTGTCATCTGCCTTTTTTCTCTTTAGGACACTTTGCAAGCAATTAAATTAGGAAGTGCTATATTTAGAGCAATCTGCTATAGTGTAAATAGAAAATCGATCAAAATTTCAGAGTTGTTTTATCCGAGGGACGGAGCGGTTCAAAGAAAGATTTTGCACCTTGAGGCTAAGTCGCGAATAGTCTTAAAAAGAGTGATCTAGTCCGCGACTCAGCAAAAAGACGCTGCTGATTTAGATTGAGGTACAATAGATAAAATGTCAACAAAGAATTATGAAAAGAGGAGAAATTTGCTAGAACCAATGAAAAGTGCGGAAATTCTTTTGCTTTAATATTATCTAATAAATTTAATGGATAATTTTTTGTGATAGAAAATTACAACTTGTTATTATCGATAATTTATGGAGATAAACGAATTATAAATTTAAGTAGTTATTATTGTTTATGTTTATAATTTTTGTTATGTATTTAATACATTTTTATAATTGAACCAAAATTATATTTTACCATTTTTATTAACATGAAAGTGGTATGCACATTGATATTCTCAGTTCTAGAATTCGTTAGAAGAACTAATGGATATTAGTTAGTTCAGTTGATTAAAATAGCTTAAATTTAAGATATTTAATTAAATATATGGATTTAAATGTAAAAAAATGAGGGAAAACTTAGAG
Source organism: Allium cepa (assembly GCA_030765085.1). Taxonomy (NCBI): domain Eukaryota; kingdom Viridiplantae; phylum Streptophyta; class Magnoliopsida; order Asparagales; family Amaryllidaceae; genus Allium; species Allium cepa. The sequence goes on from CM060931.1 coordinate 453,511,301, forward strand.
GAACCTTGTAAATAATTGTTGAAATTATAAAATATTGGTATTTGGATGTAAAGTGTTGGAGAGAATTAATAAAATATTGTTATTTATTGTAAAGATAACAAAAACATACATGGATTTTAAAGTAAAAGAATCAAAAGGGTACTATGGAGAGTGGAGGAAATTTACAAAATTAACAAGAATGTTTCAAATTTTCTGCTTTCGTATCATTTAATTTAATAGATTAACAGATATTTCTTATTATTTAGTTTAATATATTAATTGATATATAACTTATTAAGATAAAGAAATTATAAACTATAATTGTTTTTATTAATGATTTATTGAGATAAATGAGTTATAAATCCTGGTTTTTATTATTGTTTATTTAGAAGATTTGTTATGTGTTTTATATATTTTTATACATGAATTAAATTTAGGTTTACCATTTTATTAGTATGAATGTATACACATTGAAAATGTCGTTATTTTTAGGATTTGTTAGATAAGTTATTAGATAAATTAATGAATTTAAGTTATTATTCAAATATTTTAAATTAAAAATTGCATAATTAACTTAAATATATTGACTTAAATGTAAAATAATAAGAAAAAATCAAAGATTACTTTATAAAATCGTAGAAATGACAAAATGTAAGTATTTGAATGCAAATAGCTTAGAGAAAATAAAAACACACCATTATGTAAGGATTATGAATTATAATGTCATGAAAGAATCAAAAAGAAGGGAGGAAATTCATGAAATCAATGAGAATGATTGGAAATTCTTCCTCTTTACTATTATTAATAGATAAATAATTTAGTAAGTTAAATGAATTATAAATTAAAGTTTTTTTTTAATTATTTATATATATAACTATTATTAAGTCTTTTACATATTTAAATCAAAATTTGATTTTGCCATTTTTTTTCAATATGGTTGTGGTATACATACTAAAACTGTCATTTTTAGGATTTAAACGAATCAATGAATATAAGTTAACTAAGTTTATTTTAATGTATGCATTGTAGTGCACATGTATATATAACTCTTTTATAAAATTATCAAATGTAGAATATCTACGTAGTTTTGATAAAAAATAAACTGAAAAATGTAAAGAAAAATTATGATTTTTTTGTTGAAATGGGGTTTGAAGTTCTAATCTTATTTATGTTATAAATATTCAATTTAAAAACAGATACTAATTTTTATTCTTTGTAGGATCGAACTTTTAACCTCTTATGTTCATATAAGTGTACTTTTGAAACTTCACGATCGAACCAAAAAAATTGCATTTCTATTCCAACTTTAATAAAGATAGTTTTAATGCAAGTTTATTTGAATAATCTAAATATATCACAATGGAAAAAAACGCATCAGACGAAAGGTATGCTTCGTTGTCTGATTGCGTACCTATCTGTCGCTAAATCCTGTGCCATCTCATTGTACATCAGACCACAGATATGCCCCGTCGTCTAATATGCACTAATACAACAAAAAAAACCATATGTTGTTTGATGTTATAGTATCATTTCTAGAATTTCCTATTATATAACATATAAATATTGATTGATATGAATAATTGTTCAAGAATGAAATAAATGAATCACAATTTTATTTAAATAAATATTTTATTTCAAATCAGATCAAATACAATACAACTTTCACCATCGCTCTACTTATATTTCCAAATACAATACAACTTAAATTTACTCACACTCACTCATAATCACTCGAGTTTGTTTTTGATGTTGACCTTGATTTGCTTGCTTCAGTTTGTGTCCAGCCAACTCCTATACATGTTAAATAAACAACAACGTAGTAAACTTGAAAAAAAACAAGCCTAAGTTGGAAAAATAAAAGTGAATCTTAATATTAAATATGCCTTAGTTTTTTGGTTTGTTTTTTCTTTTCATTTTCAAACAGGGATAAATATACATGTGCATGGACAACTTATGCTATGCATAGTGTATCGTTGTGAATATCACAAGACTGATCCTTGATTCAAGCATATGGACAGTTGTAGATATAACGATCCCGTTTTAAGTCAAATTTAAATTGGTAATTTATATAAATTTTTGAATTAAATTGTGAATTAATTTGAATTTTTCCAAATTAAATAAGATATTTGTTTGTTTGTTTGTTTATATATATATGTATATCAATTGATTATAAATAGATTTTTGATCTGGAAATTCAAAAATAAATATATTGAAAATAAATTGAATTTAAATACTCTATATTTTAAAATTAATAAAATTTGTTTTCTAATTATAATATATATATATGTAATATATATTTTGGAAGTTATGATTTAAATTTAATATAATAAATTTTCAAAAGCTATTTAAAAGATTTATATTTTTAAGACTTATACATAATATATATATATGTGTGTGTTTTTATTTATTTATTAATGTACCATTAGATTTTAAAATCAATTTCTTTAAAGTTATAAATATTTATAAAAAGGAAATGCATTAATTTAACAATAGAAATTGTATTTATAAAAATGTAAGACATATATAAGTATTTAAACTAAATTGAAAATATGATAAAACATATTTAAATATTAAAAGACAAGCGTAAAAAGATTTTAGCATGCTTTAAACATTTGTAACAATTTTACAATACAATTTGACATTTGTAAATAAATTGAAACATGCAAAATTACAAGTGTAACTCAATTATTTCATGAAATACAAGTGTTAAACAAATTAAAGCAAGTTCAAACTTAAAGCAAGTTCAACCAGAGATCAAAACTCAAAACAAACAAATCTGTTCAAATTCAAAGACCTGAAGCTCAAAGCAGATTCAAGATCAGTTCAAACAAATCAGGTAGCAGATCAACTCATATCCATCAAAACAAAAGATCAGATCAGAGCATAAAGCAAATAAAAAAATAAATCAAATTACAGATCAAAATCTACTTCCAAATTTTCAAATTAAAGTTCCAGTTTCAAGTCAAAATCATTTCCAGGTTTTCAAGCCTGTGTTCTCTGTCTTCCCATCCAGGTGAGCAAACTCACTTGTATCTGCCCGTATATTTTGATGTTTGTGGCTGATGCTTGAACATGTTATGAAATCGTTGTCTAGTTGTTAAATATGCTTGCATGTTGTGTATATATATGTATATGGGTGCGCATGTCTGTATGCCTCTATTTATAGGTAACAGGTTTCAAAACCTGTTTGAAAGAAAATTCAAAATATCACCTCTCAAAACCTTTTAAGCTATGATCCTTAAAGAAGAAATGACTGAACAATGTAACACAAATTTTAAAAATGGTTTCAGATATTTATATTAAGTAATTATTTTTAAAAATAAGAATTTACAGTAATAACCAAATATATGTCGAAAATCAATGTTCATAATTCCAGACTTTGATTATCTAAACAGAATCGTATTGTAAAATGATGAATTTAGATAAAGAAATTATGATTTTTAGTATTGTGAGCGTCGAGAATTCCTGAGATGATTGGATTTTGCTTATTCTTCAATTTCCAATGAACGACGATAAGTTGATCGTCGTGCTCGACACTGAAGATAACTGGTGTGATGGAGAGTGTCAGAAAAATAGTGGATGATTTTATAATGCGCCATGGTGGCACGCCGAAGTTGTTTTAGGGTTTAAGGACAGAGTTTGGTTGGCGATGATTTTCGAGTTTGTACGTCATCATGAATGGATCGGAATAGACCGGACCAGGGGGATCGATGTGTGGAACGGATGCGAAGGTTCTTCCATGGGGTCATGGTCTTCGGTGGTCGATGGTGATAGGTTGAGGTGGTTTTATCGATCAGGTTTCTTCCAGGCGGGTTTCGAAATGGGTTTGATTTTGTTTTACGAGATGGTTCGTGGTTCTGGGTAGTCGATCGGGTAGAGATCATCGACGATGACTTGCTGGAGGTAGCAGCGTTGGTCGGAGGATAGGCGATCAGTGTGCACATGTACGCGTGCGTCTGTGTGTGTCAAGGATTTGAGAAGAAAGAAGAAGGAGGTGACTCGGGACTGGGCTCGGGAAGATGATGGCATGGCTCGAAGTTGTTCTCGGGCTAGTTTAGTTTAAAACCAGGTTCTAAAGCATGACAATTTTTTTTTTTAATTTAAAATGTAAATCATGTTCAGGTTTTTAAAATCTAAAGTGATTTGAACCAGGTTTTAAATGTTTAAAATAAAACTTGAACCAGGTTTTAATAGGTAAAGTAAAAGCATAACCAAGTTTTTTTAAATATTAAGAAACGTGTAACAAGTTTTTAAAGTTTTAAAATTTTTAAAGTTCTAATGTTCTAAAATTCAAGTAGATAAAGAAGTTTTAACAAAATTTCTTAAAGTAATTCTTTTATATAACATGTGATTATTTAGTTTTGAAATTAGTTAAAGGTTTAAAATAAATTAATATAAAATTAATTCTTAAGTTATTTAAATAAGTTTGAATAATTAAATAGTTAATTAAAGAAGGTGAAATGATTTTTATTATGAATTAAGTTAATTCATGTGCTGATGATAAATTATTTCAAAGGTTTATTAAAAATTTAAAGGATAATTAAGTAATTAATTAAGGTAATGATTTATTTTTATAAAAAGTCATGTGTAATTAAATATGGATTAATTACTTAATTACTTATATGGATAATTTATCAAGGTGGTTATGTGATTAATTAAAGGTTAATTTGTTTATGTGATCAATTTAAAAGATAATTAATTAAGGTGATTAATTTGTTTATGTAATTAATTAAAGGGTTAATTACTTAATGAAAGTAATTAAGGGTAATTAGTTAATATTTAAAGGTTGATTAATCAAGTGATTATTACTTAATGTAAGTGATTAAAAGATAATTTGTAATTAGAGGTTTATTAATTAAAGGTTAATTAAAATTTAAGGGTTAATTACTTAATAATTAAAGGATAATTAATTAATTAGAGGATGATTAATTAATGTAACTAATTAAGGGTTAATTAATAAATATAATCAACTTAAGGTTAATTAATTTATGTGATTAATTAAGGATAATTGACTAAGTTGGATAATTAAGGATGATTAATTAATTGCATTAATTAGTTAAAATAATAGCCAATGGTTTGTAATTAATTAATTAAGCAGGGTTAAGTGATTGATTCATAAGTTATTAATTTAAATTGATCTTGCTTATGAATGATTGGATCCTATTGAATGCTTTGAATTGTTTGATATCTCTGATATGTGATGTTCTGTGATATGATTGCTTTGGATTGATCTGTGAACTGTGGTTTATTCATCTGTGATAAATTTACTCGTTTATCTATGAATGAAAGATAAGCGTTATAGAATTATACCGCTAATCGATATTGCTGTGCTTGAATTGATGATGGTTGTGATATTCTATTGTTGCCTGTGAAACCCCTGGACTACACCACACACACACAAATATGGATTTCACAAGGAATTGGTTAAGTCACAGATATTTGAATTTAATATTATTTTATTCAAAATGATGTAATGGTTTTAAAAGTTGAATTTTGAATCCAATTGGTTCGGAAGTGAAATTGAGTTGAACATGAAAAGTTTTTGGAAAGGAAGTTTAAAATTGAAATTTAGTTTGAATATAATATGTCTTGTTAAAGTTTTGAAATTATTTTGAAAACTATGGGTTGAAAGGGTTATACAAGTTATACGTATGGATTTTAAACCATTTTGAAGTATATTGAATAAATTATTTTGGGAACTTAAATTTAATTCAAATAGAGCTTGCCAAGAATACGATAGTTTGCAGATTTTCCAAAGGCTTTAACTTGAGCAAATTTAATCGGATTTTCTCGAAATGAAAAACATTTGTTTTCAAATGATAATAGCTTTCATATAAAGAAAGGATTTCCAATTTTTGTTGAAAGGATTTCAAGTTATGGGCAAATCAAAATGGAAATAGTTTTGAAAGCTATGAATAAATCTTTGTTAAAGATGGGTGAACTTAGTTTTCAAATCGAAAAGGATCTTCAAAGTGAATATTTTATTTAAAAGATTTTAAGGTGGAAATTTGTTTAAACCATTCTAAAGGAAATGTTTTGGGATAAAAGTTGTGACTTAACTAAGATCCCAATATATCCATATGTTTTTAAAATAAGCGCTCATTATTGTAATGATCTCGAATTTTAATTAATTTTAAATTGATAATTTAATTTATTTTTGATTTAAAATTGTGAAATTAAATGATAAATTGATTCGAGTTTTTCCAAATTCAAATAAATTATGTTATTTATTAAGAAAGAAATGGTTTCTTTTATAAATTATTTTTAATTTAATATTGAGTTATTTTTAAACAATATTAATATAGAGATATTTGAATTCAGTCTTATGAAATGGATTTTTTAAGTTGTGTAAATATAACAAAATTTTTAAAATAAATATTTAAGTTAAAAATAAAAGCAAACATGCAAAATATAAAGCAAAACATATTTGACAAATTCTAACAGCAAGTTGAATATAAGACTACATACATATTACAAAGCTCAAATACAAAGCTGCAGCCACCATGATAAAGCAAAGGAAATAAATATACTCAAGTATATGAATAAAAAAAGGAAATTGTGTTTGGCAAAGTATAATATGTAGGCTGTAGCAGTAAGGTAAGGCAAGACTAAAACAAATAAAGTAGAAGCATAGGGTACTCAGGCATTTAATGCAAACCTCTTCACCATGCCTATTGTACAAGAAAAAAAAGAAAGACTATACTGTAAACTTCTTTTCTTATATACATCAGCCACCATAACATATCTATCAGCCTGCAAAGAAAAAAAAATCTTTGTTCTGCTTTGTATAAAATACTATCACCTGTACAAAGCATTATAATATTACCCTATTGTATTGTACAAACAATATAAAATACCCTGTACAAATAATATCACCTGTACAAAATCTTACCCTGTAGTCTTTTCTTTTCTATATTTATATCTTCCTAGTTCATTCGTGCATCACAACTAAGCAAACCAAAAATAATAGTAGTCAAAAACAAAAGCAATTTAGAGTCTTCAAACCTGGAAACATTTAGAAACTTGGAGATGAAGATCAACTCAATATACAAGCAACTAAATCAAATATCAAGCAATGATTCAAAGTTTTCAGATTAAAAACAAAAAGCACTATCTCTGTTCTTCTTCTCAGACCAAAGTGAGTAAACCTTCATTCAAAACCGTAGAATCTGTTTATATCTGAATTGTTTATGATTGATATCTGAAGTTTGTTGTGAAATATGCTTGAGTAGATGTTAAGAAAAATGCATGTTTGTTCATATATCAATATATAAGCATGTGCATGCTCATATGCATATATCTCTGTTTAGTTACAGGGTATAAAACAACAAGGAAAATTCAATTTCTTCTTTTCTACTCAATATTAGGCTTGGGTTTCAAAACAAATTAGTCGTGTTTAAGAATGTGTTATAACCTAAAAATGGTTTCATGAAGTACAAATGCATATATAATGAAAAACCAGTTTTTACAGTGAAAACTTTGAAGCCTGGAATTTTCGAACCTCATGAAATATTGGTTCAAGTATATAACTCGAATCCCCATAGAAAAATTGGATTTTTAAGCCTTGTTTGATGATTTTTAGCTGCGTGGTTTAAGAGCAGTTTAAAGATGGTCGGAATTGGTATTTTGACCAATTGTCGACGATACGATGGACTGGGGGAGACGAGGCTTCGCGTGGAGGTGGAGGAGTGATCAGGGGTCATGGAAAAAATAGTGCGATGGTCGGTAGATGGACGTGGTGGCAGCAGCACGCGTTTGAATTTTTTTTAACCTGGTTGTGTAATCGGTTTCGTTGATCGCCTACGTTGGATCGAGCACGACGTGACTCTAGCAGATGGTGGAAGGGGTGTGGGCGCGTGAGTGGCCGGAGTTTCACGAAGACCGGTGGTCGAGGCGTCACACACGAGACGATTGACAGGTTTCGAATGGTGTTTCCTGTCATTGTTCCAGGTTTTTGAATTCACGCTCGATTTTTATTCGAGATGCTGCAGTGGCTTTGGAGGATCGTGATGATGTCATGAGTTGATCGGCGAAGAGTTGCAGTTCTGGTGGGTGGCCGAAGGTGGTCAGAGACACGGTGCACGTGCACCGTGCATTTTTTGAGGTCTGGTGGGTTTTTTTTGGGGGTGTACAGTTTTTTCTCGGGGAAGACTCGGGTTATACGAGAGCTCGACTCGAAGCAGGGGGAGGCAAGACTCGAGGCGAATCTGGGTACACTCGAGTCAGTGTTTGTTCAGGTATTAGCAAACCTGATTTGTTTCAGATTTATTTTAGTTCAAATTAAAAAAAAAAAACAAGCTAAAAATAAAAGAATTTAGATCACAGTTAAATTAATAGATTCAAATTCTTCTTTGAACTCAAACTTGAAATTTAAATCAGTTTTTTTTTAATCCGAATGTTTTAAAACAAGTTTAAATTAAATAGTTTTTAATAAAAAGATAATTAGTTCCCAAACAAATGTTTAAATTTGATCTTTGATTTAATTCTTCTATTAAATGATTTTGAATGAAAGTTAAATAATTTGTTAACTTGAATTTGCAAGTTAAATAATTAATGTATTTAAAAAGCTAAATTTTTAAATATAAATTAAGTAATCTAGTTTAAAATTTTCTTACATAAGTTTCACATGTAAGTAATAAATATTATTTACATTTATTTAAAAGATTATAAATTGAATTTAATTTTGGTTAATGTTTAAATAAATAATCATTTTGAATCTTAAATTCAAAATGGAATTTGAATTTAAATTTAAAATGTAATGTTCTAATACACTGTAATATTAACGAAGTCATTAATAAAGAAATAGATTATCTTAGAAATTATTAAGGTATTAAAATGATTTAAACGAATAAGATAATTAAGGAATGACTTATGTATTTAATTTATAAATTAATAATTTAGATTAATTTATAATTAGAGATTAATTAAGAAGTAAATTAAGAAATGTTATTAGTTAATGAGGATAATTAACTATGAATTATTAAGTAACAAAATTAATGTGATAAATTTGATAACAAATTAGATTAATCAATTGAATCAATTGTAAATTGTTAATTATTTAATGAAAGCTATTAAGGGGTTAATTACTAATTGTAATTAAATTTGGATATTTTGATTAAATTAATGATAAAGATAAATTGATAATTAATGATTTGTTATTATGAGATGATTGCTAAATGGTAAGTAATTAAAGAGTAAATTTCTTGAAATAATTAATTAAGAAGTTAATTAATTATATAATTGGTTCAAAAGTCAATTTAATTAATATGATTGATTAAGAATAATTTAATTAATTAAAGTGTTTAATAAATTAATTTATATCAAATGATTTAGAATTAATAAATCAGAATTGGATAATAAATTCATAAGTAATTAATTAAATTGGAAATGAATTGAATTAATTAGGATTAAACAATTAATTAATCCTGTTTATAAATGATTATCAAATGCTTGACCTTACTTATGAATGATTGTATTGTATGAGATGCCTTGAATTGATTGTCCTATCTGATCTGTGATATTTTGTTCTGTAAATTGTGGTATGCATAATTTATTCATTTATTGATGATACATCTGTATATTATCTGTGAATCTATGAATGAAGATAAGCGTTATAGTTTATATCGCTTATCAACTATATTTCTGTGTTTTATTCTGTTATGATTGAATGATGTTGCACTATTGTGTTAAACCCCTGGACCACACCATACACACACAAATATGGATTTCACGAGGAAATCGATTAAGTCGCAGATTTTTGAAAATAGTTTTGTATTTGAATTTTAAATTCAAATAGTTTGAAATGGAATCGAGTTAAATGTGAAAAGCTTTTGACATGGAATTTGCAAAGATGAAATTTATTTGAATAACTTGATAAAGTATGAAGTTTAAATAATTTGATTTAAACTTAAATTTAAGATTTGAAATTGAATTCTATGATTTGAAACTAGTGATTAAAGATGTTATACCAATTATATATGGGTTAAACTATTTTAAATGTATTGATTTGAGAATTTGAATTTGAATTCAAGGGCTTTAACTCGAGCAAATATAATTGGATTTTTCTGAAACGAAAACTACTTGTTCTCAAATAATTAAAGCTTTCATATAAGAAATGAACATCCAATTTGTGTTAAAAAGATTTCTAGTTTAAAATGAAAATAATTTCCAAGTTATAGAAACGGTTTGAAAGCTATAAGTTAAATCTTTGATTTAAAGATTTAACGAATTTATCCAATTGGAATGGAAATTGTTTTGAAGTCTATGAATTGATCTTTGTGAAATAAATCTTTTTGTAATATAAAGATTTGAAATGGTAATTGGTTTAAACCATTTGAAAAGGAAAGTTTTTGGGTTTTAAGTTGTGACATAATTGAAATCCCATATCCGTATGTTTTTGAAATATTGCGCTCGTAATTCGGTTTAGCCGGGAGAGGACCTTTGTGTCATATATCCCATTCCGAATATGTGATACGTCGTTATGGATAGCATTTGAAGACCGGTGGTGAAGATTGGATATTTTTGAAAACAAAAGGGTTTCTTGTCGAATGTCTTTGCATCAACTGGTCCCCGGTATAGAGACTCCATATGTGATGGGGAATCCGGACGTGATTAGGGATTATCCGGATTGCAAGGACTTCTTTGGAAGTGCCTTCGGTTCTGTTCGAACCCAGAACAGACTTGTATAGATTGTGTGTCTGACATTACATTTTGAGATATAAAGCAGATTTCTTTCAAATACATTTCTGTTGGTGGCGGAGAATTTATTCTCTTAGCTTAACACCCTTCTCTGAGACGTACGAGCTCAGAGGTTATGTAGTTCAAGGTTATCAGCGGTATATTCCCAATTTGGGAATGTGGCATGCTGAGTGCTGCTGATCATTTGTTGATCAAAGCGTGGCTTTTGTAAAAAGCGTAGCTTTGTGGACGAGACTTCGTCGAACCTCACACCCCGGAATGGTCGAAACAGGAAAGATGCAGCAAGGTTATTGGGGGTAGCGCCCCTTAGGGTATGTTCATTTCCTTTTGGAAAGGGGTGGTATCATGGTATGGAGACCAGATACTTACTCATGTTGAAACACTTTATTTATTATTGTGTGATGTTGGTTATCGAGCGCTCGGATAAAGGTCCTAAAGGACCGGGGGATGGCATACTCGTGTCAGTAGTTACCCAGTTTGAAGGGTAACCCGGCCTTGTGTTGGCAGAGATCTGGTTAGGTTCTCGGGACGTTCTTCCAGTGGCGTTTCCATGTGGCAATGAGAAGTTCCTTGGCCTGACCATTTGTTGGAAATCCAAAGAAACAATACGAACCTTTACGATTACAAATTGTAGAACCTACCTCCTCAGGAGGTAGCTATAGCGGGCATAATATAATGATACCCATGCTGGCTAAGATTTATATTCTACTTTCAAAATATTTTCTACACTATGCACTAATAATAATATCAAAAATGATTTGATTTTTGCGTAGTAAGCATCTTTGACTAACATAAGAAGAAATCTCCTCCAAGTCTGCGTTTGCATTGTGTGTGTGGTGGGAGGTCTTATGGTAGTTACATTTTCAAAATGCATTGCGAATTGACTTTAAAAACCTTTTGTTGATTGTTTTAAAAGATAAACTGTTTTTGTTGCTCGCACCAGTCCCACGACAGATCCAAAGTTTATTGTTTCTTTCCTAAACTCTGGATGCTCATTATTTTCTACACGAGCAGTCTAGAGTTGGGTTTCTCAGATAGTCAGATTAGTAGGTTATATGGAGCTAGTTCAGTCTTTGGATATGGACGAGACTTGCTTGTCTTTGGGAGTTCGAGCTATTTCCAGATTGGTGCTTTGGAGATGGAGTTATTTGTTCCGCTGCTGGTGTTATCATTTTCTTTTCCGCTGCTATTTCTTGTATCATATCTCTGATGTATATTGATATCTATTGTATCACACTGTTGTATCAGATATTGTATCAGTGTTGTATATCAATGTATTATTCTTTTTATTCCGCTGTGTTGTTTACTTAATGTTGTTATAAGCTCTGGCGAATCGGATTTGAACGGTCGAATCTACGGCATTCGAATACGATATGAAGTATGGATGTCGATTTTCGAGCGGGAAAAATCCGTTTCGTCACATTTGGTATCAGAGCTAAGGTGAAACTTTAGCTCAGGAGTATAACACATTAAGTAGCTCATTAGAGATAGGGTGAAGTATATCCCTAGAATGAGTGTATCCCTTAGATATCCGTTCGTATGCCTCGGTAAATTCTCTTACTATTCACTAATAGTAAGTATGAGTGTAAGAAGAGAACGAGATAGGGGACGGGGGAGTACGACTATAAATGATTTAATACCCTGCAACAGTGGAAACGACTTTCTTATCAATTTCCTTTGATTCGATCTCAAATTCTTTTGATTGCTTTGTACAAGCTACAAGAAGAAGTTTCGGTATGATGATGATTTCACGAATCGTTAAAGAAAATCCTTACTTCATATCTTCATCAATTTCTTATCAGTTTTTCGTTTTAAACTTTAATGAATTTGAAATTTAGAATTGAAATTTTGAATAAATTGGAAATTTTAAATTGAGTTAAATTGATTAATAGAATATGAAGGATATGTTGAATTAAATCGATAAAACGCTTTTGTTTAAAACTAAATTTGAAATTCTATTATAATTTCTTGTATCTATTGTTGATATTCTTATTTGGTGAGCCAAATGCAGAATCGATATCTAGTTTGATCTGAAAAGATATTTCTCTATCTTTCATCTATCTTCGTTATCTCTCTCTGGCGAATTTCGAGGACGAAATTCCTTTTAAGGGGGAAGTCTGTAACGATCCTGAATTTTAATTTATTTTAAATTGATAATTTAATTTAATTTTGATTTAAATTGTGAAATTAAATGATAAATTGATTCGAGTTTTTCCAAATTCAAATAAATTATGTTATTTATTAAGAAAGAAATGGTTTCTTTTATAAATTATTTTTAATTTAATATTGAGTTATTTTTAAACAATATTAATATAGAGATATTTGAATTCGGTCTTATGAAATGGATTTTTTAAGTTGTGTAAATATAGAAAAAAAATTTGAAATAAATATTTAAGTTAAAAATAAAAGCAAACATGAATAATATAAAGTAAAACATATTTGACAAATTCTAACAACAAATTAAATATAAGACTACATCCATATTACAAAGCTCAAATACAAAGCTGCAGCCACTATGATAAAGCAAAGGAAATAAATATACTCAAGCATATGAATAAAAAAAGGGCAATTATGTTTGGCAAAGTATAATATGTAGGCTGTAGCAGTAAGGCAAGGCAAGACTAAAACAAAATAAAGTAGAGGCATAGGGCACTCAAGCATTTAATGCAAACCTCTTCACCATGCCTATTGTACAAGAAAAAAAAAAGACTATACTGTAAACTTCTTTTCTTATATACATCAGCCACCATAACATATTTATCAGCCTGCAAAGAAAAAAAAATCTTTGTTCTGCTTTGTATAAAATACTATCACCTGTACAAAGCATTATAATATTACCCTTTTGTATTGTACAAACAATATAAAATACCCTGTACAAATAATATCACCTGTACAAAATCTTACCCTGTAGTCTTTTCTTTTCTATATTTATATCTTCCTAGTTCATTCGTGCATCACAACTAAGCAAACCAAAAATAATAGTAGTCAAAAACAAAACCAATTTAGAGTCTTCAAACCTGGAAACATTTAGAAACTTGGAGATGAAGATCAACTCAATATACAAGCAACTAAATCAAATATCAAGATACGATTCAAAGTTTTCAGATTAAAAACAAAAAGCACTATCTCTGTTCTTCTTCTCAGACCAAAGTTAGTAAACCTTCATTCAAAACCGTAGAATCTGTTTATATCTGAATTGTTTATGATTGATATCTGAAGTTTGTGTTGAAATATGCTTGAGTAGATGTTAAGAAAAATGCGTGTTTGTTCATATATCAATATATATAAGCCTGTGCATGTTCATATGCATATATCTCTGTTTAGTCACAGGGTATAAAACAACAAGGAAAATTCAATTTCTTCTTTTCTACTCAATATTAGGCTTGGGTTTCAAAACAAATTAGTCGTGTTTAAGAATGAGTTATAACCTAAAAATGGTTTCATGAAGTACAAATGCATATATAATGAAAAACCAAGTTTTTACAGTGAAAACTTTGAAGCCTGGAATTTTCGAACCTCACGAAATATTGGCTCAAGTATATAACTCGAATCCCCATAGAAAAATTGGATTTTTAAGCCTTGTTTGATGATTTTTAGGTGCGTCGTTTAAGAGTAGTTTAAAGATGGTCGGAATTGGTATTTTGACCAATTGTCGATGATACGATGGACTGGGGGAGACGAGGCTTCGCGTGGAGGTGGAGGAGTGATCAGGGGTCATGGAAAAAATAGTGCGATAGTCGGTAGATGGACGTGGTGGCAACAACACGCGTTTGATTTGTTTTAACCTAGTTTTGACCTGGTTGTGTAATCGGTCTCGTTTATCGCTTACGTTGGATCGAGCACGACGTGGCTCTAGCAGATGGTGGAAGGGGTGTGGGCGCGTGAGTGGCCGGAGTTTCACGAAGACCGATGGTCGAGGCGTCGCACACGAGACGATTGACAGGTTTCGAATGGTGTTTCCTGTCATTATTCCAGGTTTTTGAATTCGCGCTCGATTTTGATTCGAGATGCTACAGTGTCTTTGGAGGATCGTGATGATGTCATGAGTTGATCGGCAAAGAGTTGCAGTTCTGGTGGGTGGCCGAAGGTGGTCAGAGACACGGTGCATGTGCACCGTGCATTTTTGAGGTCTGGTGGGTTTTTTTTGGGGGTGTGCAGTTTTTTCTCGGGGAAGTCTCGGGTTATACGAGAGCTCGACTCGAAGCAGGGGGAGGCAAGACTCGAAGCGAGTATGGGTACACTCGAGTCAGTGTTTGTTCAGGTATTAGCAAACCTGATTTGTTTCAGATTTATTTTAGTTCAAATTAAAAAAAAAACAAGTTAAAAATCAAAGAATTTAAATCACAGTCAAATTAATAGATTCAAATTCTTCTTTGAACTCAAACTTGAAATTTAAATCAGTTTTTTTTGAATTTGAATGTTTTAAAACAAGTTTAAATTAAATAGTTTTTAAGAAAAAGATAATTAGTTCCCAAACAAATGTTTAAATTTGATCTTTGATTTAATTCTTCTATTAAATGATTTTTAATGAAAGTTAAATAATTTGTTAACTTGAATTTGCAAGTTAAATAATTAATGTATTTAAAAAGCTAAATTTTTAAATATAAATTAAGTAATCTAGTTTAAAATTTTCTTACATAAGTTTCATATGTAATAATAAATGTTATTTACATTTATTTAAAAGATTATACATTGAATTTAAATTTGGTTAATGTTTAAATAAATAATCATTTTGAATCTTAAATTCAAAAAGGAATTTGAATTTAAATTTAAAATGTAATGTTCTAATACACTTTAATATTAATGAAGTCATTAATAAAGAAATAGATTAACTTAGAAATTATTAAGGTTTTAAAATGATTTAAAAGAATAAGATAATTAAGGAATGACTTATGTATTTAATTTATAAATTAATAATTTGGATTAATTTATAATTAGAGATCAATTAAGAAGTAAATTAAGAAATGTTACTAGTTAATGAGGTTAATTAACTATGAGTTATTAAGTAACAAAATTAATGTGATAAATTTTGATAACAAATTAGATTAATTAATTGAATCAATTGTAAATTGTTAATTACTTAATGAAAGCAATTAAGGGGTTAATTACTAATTGTAATTAAATTTGGATATTTTGATTAAATTAATGATAAAGATAAATTGGTAATTAATTATTTGTTATTATGAGATGATTGCTAAATGGTAAGTAATTAAAGAGTAAATTTCTTGAAATAATTAATTAAGAAGTTAATTAATTATATAATTGGTGAGAAAGTCAATTTAATTAATATGATTGATTAAGAATAATTTAATTAATTAAAGTGTTAAATAAATTAATTTATATCAAATGATTTGGAATTAATAAATCAGAATTGGATAATAAATTCATAAGTAATTAATTAAATTGGAAATGAATTGAATTAATTAGGATTAAACAATTAATTAATCCTGTTTATAAATGATTATCAAATACTTGACCTTACTTATGAATGATTGTATTGTATGAGATGCCTTGAATTGATTGTCCTATATGATTTGTGACATTTTGTTCTGTAAATTGTGGTATGTATAATTTATTCATTTATTGATGATACATCAGTATACTATCTGTGAATCTACGAATGAAGATAAGCGTTATAGTTTATATCGCTTATCAACTATATTTCTATGTTTTAATCTGTGATGATTGAATGATGTTGCACTATTGTGTTAAACCCCTGGACCACACCATACACACACAAACATGGATTTCACGAGGAAATCGATTAAGTCGCAGATTTTTGAAAATAGTTTTGTATTTGAATTTTACAATTCAAATAGTTTGAAATGGAATCGGGTTAAATGTGAAAAGCTTTTGACATGGAATTTTCAAAGATGAAATTTATTTGAATAACTTGATAAAGTAGGAAGTTAAAATAATTTGATTTAAACTTAAATTTAAGATTTGAAATTGAATTTTATGATTCGAAACTAGGGATTAAAGATGTTATACCAATTATATATGGGTTAAACTATTTTAAATGTATTGATTTGAGAATTTGAATTTGAATTCAAGGGCTTTAACTCGAGCAAATATAATTGGATTTTTCTGAAACGAAAACTATTTGTTCTCAAATAATTAAAGCTTTCATATAAGAAATGAACATCCAATTTGTGTTAAAAAGATTTCTAGTTTAAAATGAAAATAATTTCCAAGTTAAAGAAACGGTTTGAAAGCTATAAGTTAAATCTTTGATTTAAAGATTTAACGAGTTTATCCAATTGGAATGGAAATTGTTTTGAAGTCTATGAATTGATCTCTGTGAAATAAATCTTTTTGTAATATAAAGATTTGAAATGGTAATTGGTTTAAACCATTTGAAAAGGAAAGTTTTTGTGTTTTAAGTTGTGACTTAATTGAAATCCTATATCCATATGTTTTTGAAATATTGCGCTCGTAATTCGGTTTAGCCGGGAGAGGACCTTTGTGTCATATATCCCATTCCGAATATGTGATACATCGTTATGGATAGCATTTGAAGACTGGTGGTGAAGACCGGATATTTTCGAAAACAAAAGGGTTTCTTGTCGAATGTCTTTGCATCGACTGGTCCCCGGTATGGAGACTCCATATGTGATGGGGAATCCAGACGTGATTAGGGATTATCCGGATTGCAAGGACTTCTTTGGAAGTGCCTTCGGTTCTGTTCGAACCCAGAACAGACTTGTATGTATTGTGTGTCTGACATTACATTTTGAGATATAAAGCAGATTTCTTTCAAATACATTTCTGTTGGTGGCGGAGAATCTATTCTCTTAGCTTAACACCCTTCTCTAAGACATACGAGCTCAGAGGTTATGTAGTTGAAGGTTATCAGCGATATATTCCCAATTTGGTAATGTGGCATGCTGAGTGCTGCTGATCATCTGTTGATCAAAGCGTGGCTTTTGTAAAAAGCGTAGCTTTGTGGACGAGACTTCGTCGAACCTCACACCTTGGAATGGTCGAAACAGGAAAGATGCAGCAAGGTTATTGTAGGTAGCGCCCCTTAGGGTATGTTCATTTCCTTTTGGAAAGGGGTGGTATCATGGTATGGAGCCCATATACTTACTCATGTTGAAACACTTTATTTATTATTGTGTGATGTTGGTTATCGAGCGCTCGGATAAAGGTCCTAAAGGACCGGGGGATGGCATACTCGTGTCAGCAGTTACCCAGTTTGAAGGGTAACCCGACCTTGCGTTGGCAGAGATCCGGTTAGGTTCTCGGGACGTCCTTCTAGAGGCGTTTCCATGTGGCAATGGGAAGTTCCTTGGCCTGACCATTTGTTGGAAATCCAAAGAAACAATACGAACCTTTACGATTGCAAGTTGTAGAACCTACCTCCTCAGGAGGTAGCTATAGCGGGCATATATAATGATACCTATGCTGGCTAAGATTTATATTCTACTTTCAAAATGTTTTCTACACTATGCACTAATAATAATATCAAAAATGATTTGAATTTTGCGTAGTAAGCATCTTTGACTAACATAAGAAGAAATCTCCTCCAAGTCTGCGTTTGCATTGTGTGTGGTGGGAGGTCTAATGGTAGTTACATTTTCAATAAGCATTGCGAATTGACTTTAAAAATCTTTTGTTGATTGTTTTAAAAGATAAACTGTTTTTGTTGCTCGCACCAGTCCTACGACTGATCCAGAGTTTATTGTTTCTTTCCTAAACTCTGGATGCTCATTATTTTCTACACGAGCAGTCTAGAGTTGGGTTTTTCAGATAGTCAGATTAGTAGGTTATATGGAGCTAGTTCAGTCTTTGGATATGGACGAGACTTGCTTATCTTTGGGAGTTCGAGCTGTTTCCGGATTGGTGCTTTGGAGATGGAGTTATTTGTTCCGCTGCTGGTGTTATCGTTTTCTTTTCCGCTGCTATTTCTTGTATCATATCTCTGATGTATATTGATATCTATTGTATCACGCTGTTGTATCAGTGTTGTATATCAATGTATTATTCTTTTTATTCCGCTGTGTTGTTTACTTAATTTTGTTATAAGCTCCGGCGAATCGGATTTGAACGGTCGAATCTACGGCATTCGAATACAATATGAAGTATGGATGTCGATTTTCGAGCAGGAAAAATCCGTTTCGTCACATTTGGTATCAAAGCTAAGGTGAAACTTTAGCGCAGGAGTATAACACATCAAGTAGCTCATTAGAGATAGGGTGAAGTATATCCCTAGAATGAGTGTATCCCTAAGATATCCGTTCGTATGCCTCAGTAAATTCTCTTACTATTCACTAATAGTAAGTATGAGTGCAAGATGAGAACGAGATAGAGGACGGGGGAGTACGACTATAAATGATTTAATACCCTGCAACAGTGGAAACGACTTTTTTTATCAATTTCCTTTGATTCGATCTCAAATTCTTTTGATTGCTTTGTACTAGCTACAAGAAGAAGTTTTGGTATGATGATGATTTTACGAATCGTTGAAGAAAATCCTTACTTCGTATCTTCATCAATTTCTTATCAGTTTTTCATTTTAAACTTTAATGAATTTGAAATTTAGAATTGAAATTTTGAATAAATTGGAAATTTTAAATTAAGTTAAATTGATTAATAGAATATGAAGGATAATTTGAATTAAATCGATAAAACGATTTTGTTTAAAACTAAATTTGAAATTCTATTATAATTTCTTGTATCTATTGTTGATATTCTGATTTGGTGAGCCAAATGCAGAATTGATATCCAGTTTGATCTGAAAAGATATTTCTCTATCTTTCATCTATCTTCGTTATCTCTCTCTGGCGAATTTCGAGAACGAAATTCCTTTTAAGGGGGGAAGTCTGTAACGATCCCGAATTTTAATTTATTTTAAATTGATAATTTAATTTATTTTTGATTTATAATTGTGAAATTAAATGATAAATTGATTCGAGTTTTTCCAAATTCAAATAAATTATGTTATTTATTAAGAAAGAAATGGTTTCTTTTATAAATTATTTTTAATTTAATATTGAGTTATTTTTAAACAATATTAATATAGAGATATTTGAATTCGGTCTAATGAAATGGATTTTTTAAGTTGTGTAAATATAACAAAATTTTTGAAATAAATATTTAAGTTAAAAATAAAAGCAAACATGCAAAATATAAAGTAAAACATATTTGACAAATTCTAACAGCAAGTTGAATATGAGACTACATCCATATTACAAAGCTCAAATACAAAGTTGCAGCCACCATGATAAAGCAAAGGAAATAAATATACTCAAGCATATGAATAAAAAAAAGGGCAATTGTGTTTGGCAAAGTATAGTATGTAGGCTGTAGCAGTAAGGCAAGGCAAGACTAAAACAAAATAAAGTAGAGGCATAGGGTACTCAGGCATTTAATGCAAACCTCTTCACCATGCCTATTGTACAAGAAAAAAAAGAAAGACTATACTGTAAACTTCTTTTCTTATATACATCAGCCACCATAACATATTATCAGCCTGCAAAGAAAAAAAATCTTTGTTCTGCTTTGTATAAAATACTATCACCTGGACAAAGCATTATAATATTACCCTATTGTATTGTACAAACAATATAAAATACCCTGTACAAATAATATCACCTGTACAAAATCTTACCCTGTAGTCTTTTCTTTTCTATATTTATATCTTCCTAGTTCATTCGTGCATCACAACTGAGCAAACCAAAAATAATAGTAGTCAAAAACAAAAGCAATTTAGAGTCTTCATACCTGGAAACATTTAGAAACTTGGATATGAAGATCAACTCAATATACAAGCAACTAAATCAAATATCAAGCAATGATTCAAAGTTTTCAGATTAAAAACAAAAAGCACTATCTCTGTTCTTCTTCTCAGACCAAAGTGAGTGAACCTTCATTCAAAACTGTAGAATCTATTTATATCTGAATTGTTTATGATTGATATCTGAAGTTTGTGGTGAAATATGCTTGAGTAGATGTTAAGAAAAATGCCTGTTTGTTCATATATCAATATATGTAAGCCTGTGAATGTTCATATGCATATATCTCTATTTAGTTACAGGGTATAAAACAACAAGGAAAATTCAATTTCTTCTTTTCTACTCAATATTAGGCTTGGGTTTCAAAACAAATTAGTCGTGTTTAAGAATGAGTTATAACCTAAAAATGGTTTCATGAAGTACAAATGCATATATAATGAAAAACCAAGTTTTTACAGTGAAAACTTTGAAGCCTCGAATTATCGAACCTCAGGAAATATTGTTTCAAGTATATAACTCGAATCCCCATAGAAAAATTGGATTTTTAAGCCTTGTTTGATGATTTTTAGCTGCATGGTTTAAGAGTAGTTTAAAGATGGTCGGAATTGGTATTTTGACCAATTGTCGACGATACGATGGACTGGGGGAGACGAGGCTTCGCGTGGAGGTGGAGGAGTGATCAGGGGTCATGGAAAAAATAGTGCGATGATCGGTAGATGGACGTGGTGGCAGCAGCACGCGTTTGATTATTTTTAACCTAGTTTTGACCTGGTTGTGTAATCGGTCTCGTTCATCGCCTACGTTGGATCGAGCACGACGTGGCTCTAGCAGATGGTGGAAAGGGTGTGGGCGCGTAAGTGGTCGGAGTTTCACAAAGACCGGTGATCGAGGCGTCGCACACGAGACGATTGACAGGTTTCGAATGGTGTTTCCTGTCATTGTTTCAGGTTTTTGAATTCGCGCTCGATTTTGATTCGAGATGCTGCAGTGGCTTTGTAGGATCGTGATGAATGAGTTGATCGACGAAGAGTTGCAGTTCTGGTGGGCGGCCGAAGGTGGTCAGAGACACGGTGCATGTGCACCGTGCATTTTTGAGGTCTGGTGGGTTTTTTTGGGGGTGTGCAGTTTTTTCTCGGGGAAGACTCGGGTTATATGAGAGCTCGACTCGAAGCAGGGGGAGGCAAGACTCGAAGCGAGTCTGGGTACACTCGAGTCAGTGTTTGTTCAGGTATTAGCAAACCTGATTTGTTTCAGGTTTATTTTAGTTCAAATTTAAAAAAAAAACAAGTTAAAAATCAAAGAATTTAAATCACAGTTAAATTAATTGATTCAAATTCTTCTTTGAACTCAAACTTGAAATTTAAATCAGTTTTTTTTGAATCTGAATGTTTTAAAACAAGTTTAAATTAAATAGTTTTTAATAAAAAGATAATTAGTTCCCAAACAAATGTTTAAATTTAATCTTTGATTTAATTCTTCTATTAAATGATTTTGAATGAAAGTTAAATAATTTGTTAACTTGAATTTGCAAGTTAAATAATTAATGTATTTAAAAAGCTAAATTTTTAAATATAAATTAAGTAATCTAGTTTAAAATTTTCTTGCATAAGTTTCATATGTAAGTAATAAATGTTATTTACATTTATTTAAAAGATTATAAATTGAATTTAAATTTGGTTAATGTTTAAATAAATAATCATTTTGAATCTTAAATTCAAAATGGAATTTGAATTTAAATTTAAAATGTAATGTTCTAATACACTTTAATATTAATGAAGTCATTACTAAAGAAATAGATTATCTTAGAAATTATTAAGGTATTAAAATGATTTAAATGAATAAGATAATTAAGGAATGACTTATGTGTTTAATTTATAAATTAATAATTTAGATTAATTTATAATTAGAGATTAATTAAGAAGTAAATTAAGAAATGTTATTAGTTAATGAGGATAATTAACTATGAATTATTAAGTAACCAAATTAATGTGATAAATTTTGATAACAAATTAGATTAATTAATTGAATCAATTGTAAATTGTTAATTACTTAATGAAAGCAATTAAGGGGTTAATTACTAATTGTAATTAAATTTGGATATTTTGATTAAATTAATGATAAAGATAAATTGGTAATTAATGATTTGTTATTATGAGATGATTGCTAAATGGTAAGTAATTAAAGAGTAAATTTCTTGAAATAATTAATTAAGAAGTTAATTAATTATATAATTGGTTCAAAAGTCAATTTAATTAATATGATTGATTAAGAATAATTTAATTGATTAAAGTGTTTAATAAATTGATTTATATCAAATGATTTGGAATTAATAAATCAGAATTGGATAATAAATTCATAAGTAATTAATTAAATTGGAAATGAATTGAATTAATTAGGATTAAACAATTAATTAATCCTGTTTATAAATGATTATCAAATGCTTGATCTTACTTATGAATGATTGTATTGTATGAGATGCCTTGAATTGATTGTCCTATCTGATCTGCGATATTTTGTTCTGTAAATTGTGGTATGTATAATTTATTCATTTATTGATGATACATTTGTATATCATCTGTGAATCTATCAATGAAGATAAGCGTTATAGTTTATATCGCTTATCAACTATATTTCTGTGTTTTGATCTGTGATGATTTAATGATGTTGCACTATTGTGTTAAACCCCTGGACCACACCATACACACACGAATATGGATTTCACGAGGAAATCGATTAAGTCGTAGATTTTTGAAAATAGTTTTGTATTTGAATTTTTAAATTCAAATAATTTGAAATGGAATCGGGTTAAATGTGAAAAGCTTTTGACATGGAATTTTCAAAGATGAAATTTATTTGAATAACTTGATAAAGTATGAAGTTAAAATAATTTGATTTAAACTTAAATTTAAGATTTGAAATTGAATTTTATGATTCGAAACTAGGGATTAAAGATGTTATACCAATTATATATGGGTTAAACTATTTTAAATGTATTGATTTGAGAATTTGAATTTGAATTCAAGGGCTTTAACTCGAGCAAATATAATTGGATTTTTCTGAAACGAAAACTATTTGTTCTCAAATAATTAAAGCTTTCATATAAGAAATGAACATCCAATTTGTGTTAAAAAGATTTCTAGTTTAAAGTGAAAATAATTTCCAAGTTATAGAAACGGTTTGAAAGCTATAAGTTAAATCTTTGATTTAAAGATTTAACGAGTTTATCCAATTGGAATGGAAATTGTTTTGAAGTCTATGAATTGATCTTTGTGAAATAAATCTTTTTGTAATATAAAGATTTGAAATGGTAATTGGTTTAAACCATTTGAAAAGGAAAGTTTTTGTGTTTTAAGTTGTGACTTAATTGAAATCCTATATCCATATGTTTTTGAAATATTGCGCTCATAATTTGGTTTAGCCGGGAGAGGACCTTTGTGTCATATATCCCATTCCGAATATGTGATACGTCGTTATGGATAGCATTTGAAGACCGGTGGTGAAGACCGGATATTTCCGAAAACAAAAGGGTTTCTTGTCGAATGTCTTTGCATCGACTGGTCCCCGGTATGGAGACTCCATATGTGATGGGGAATCCAGACGTGATTAGGGATTATCCGGATTGCAAGGACTTCTTTGGAAGTGCCTTCGGTTCTGTTCGAACCCAGAACAGACTTGTATGGATTGTGTGTCTGACATTACATTTTGAGATATAAAGCAGATTTCTTTCAAATACATTTCTGTTGGTGGCGGAGAATCTATTCTCTTAGCTTAACACCCTTCTCTGAGACGTACGAGCTCAGAGGTTATGTAGTTGAAGGTTATCAGCGATATATTCCCAATTTGGTAATGTGGCATGCTGAGTGCTGCTGATCATTTATTGATCAAAGCGTGGCTTTTGTAAAAAGCGTAGCTTTGTGGACGAGACTTCGTCGAACCTCACACCCCGGAATGGTCGAAACAGGAAAGATGCAGCAAGGTTATTGGGGGTAGCGCCTCTTAGGGTATGTTCATTTCCTTCTGGAAAGGGGTGATATCATGGTATGGAGCCCAGATACTTACTCATGTTGAAACACTTTATTTATTATTGTGTGATGTTGGTTATCGAGCGCTCGGATAAAGGTCCTAAAGGACCGTGGGATGGCATACTCGTGTCAGTAGTTACCCAATTTGAAGGGTAACCTGGCCTTGTGTTGGCAGAGATCCAGTTAGGTTCTCGGGACGTCCTTCCAGAGGCGATTCCATGTGGCAATGGGAAGTTCCTTGGCCTGACCATTTGTTGGAAATCCAAAGAAACAATACGAACCTTTACGATTGCAAATTGTAGAACCTACCTCCTCAGGAGGTAGCTATAGCGGGCATAATATAATGATACCCATGCTGGCTAAGATTTATATTCTACTTTCAAAATGTTTTCTACACTATGCACTAATAATAATATCAAAAATGATTTGATTTTTGCGTAGTAAGCATCTTTGACTAACATAAGAATAAATGTCCTCCAAGTCTGCGTTTGCATTGTGTGTGTGGTGGGAGGTCTTATGGTAGTTACATTTTCAAAAAGCATTGCGAATTGACTTTAAAAATCTTTTGTTGATTGTTTTAAAAGATAAACTATTTTTGTTGCTCACACCAGTCCCACGACTGATCCAGAGTTTATTGTTTCTTTCCTAAACTCTGGATGCTTATTATTTTCTACACGAGCAGTTTAGAGTTGGGTTTTTCAGATAGTCAGATTAGTAGGTTATATGGAGCTAGTTCAGTCTTTGGATATGGACGAGACTTGCTTATCTTTGGAGTTCGAGCTATTTCTGGATTGGTGCTTTGGAGATGGAGTTATTTGTTCCGCTGCTGGTGTTATCGTTTTCTTTTCCGCTGCTATTTCTTGTATCATATCTCTGATGTATATTGATATCTATTGTATCACACTGTTGTATCAGATATTGTATCAGTGTTGTATATCAATGTATTATTCTTTTTATTCCGCTGTGTTGTTTACTTAATGTTGTTATAAGCTCCGGCGAATTGGATTTGAACGGTCGAATCTACGGCATTCGAATACGATATGAATATGGATGTCGATTTTCGACGGGAAAAATCCGTTTCGTCACAATTATTCTGTTTAGCCGGAAGAGGACTTTATGTCATAAAACCCATTCCGAATAATGATACGATGTAATGGATAGCATTTGAAGACGGTGATGAAGACTGGGTATTTTTGAAAGCGAAAGGATTACCTGTCGAATGTCTGTGCACCGAATGGCCTCAGTATACAAATTTCCCTATGTGATGGGGAGTCCGGACGTGATTAGGGATTATCCGGATTTGCAAGGACTTCTTGCCTTCGGTTCCATTCGAACCCGGAATAGACTTGTATGGATGTATGTCTGACATTACACCTTGATATGTAAAGTTGGTTTCTATCTAATACATTTCTGTTTGGTGGCGGAGAATTTATTCTCATAGCTTAACACCCTTCTCTGAAACGTAAGAGCTCAGAGGTTATGTAGTTGATTGTTACTAGTGATATATTCCCAATTTGGTAATGTGGCATGCTAAGTATTGCTGATCATTTGTTGATCGAAGCATGGCTTTTGTGAAAAGCGTAGCTTTATGGACGAGACTTCGTCGAACTTCACAACCCAAAATGGTCGAAATAGGAAGGATGCGGCAAGGTTACGGGTGTCGCGCCCCTTAGGGTATGTTCATTTCCTTCTGGATAAAAAGTGGTATCATGGTATGGAGCCCAGATATTTAATTTATGTGGTTGAGGATCCTCGGATAAAGGTCGATGACGACCGAGGGATGGCATACTCATGTCAGTACTTACAGAGGTAACACGGCCTTTTATTGGTAAAGAGCCGGTTAGGTTCTCGGGGCGTCCCTCCAGAGGCATACCCATTCAGTGAAGGAAGTTCCTTAGCCTTGGCCATTTGTTGGAAATCCAATCACCCAATACGCTCCCTGTGTGATTTTAGTTGTAAATCCCGCCATTTAACATGGTAGCTATAGTAGGCATACTATAATGGTACGTATGCTGGCTAAGATTAATATTATACTTTCGAAATATTTTCTGCACTATGCACTAATAATAATATCAAAAGGATTTTCGCGTATCAAGCGTGTTTGACTATCATAAGGAGAAATCTCCTCCAAGTGTGCGATTACACTGTGTGTGTGGCGGGAGGCCTTATGGTAGTTTCATTTTCCAAAAAGCATAGCGATTTCTTTTTATCTCATTTGTTTGTTTTTGTTCAAATAAAACAGTTTTTGTCTGCTCACACCAGTCCCATGACTGACCTGGAGTGTAACGACCCAGAATTTTTAATAATTTAAATTTGAATATTTAATTAATTTTAAATATTTATAAGTGAATTTATAAGTCAAATAAATTTTTATTTGAATTATTGGATTTAATTTGGATAATTAAATCGATAATTTAATATGTTAAATTATGAAAATAATTGAAAATTGAGTTAAATATGATTAGAAATAATTTGGAAAATTTTATTTAATCATACTGGAGTTATAGAAATATTTTAGAACTTTTAAAATCGAATTAAAAGTTAATTTGTGAAAATTGAATATTTTAATATTTAATAATCGACTGTAAAATACCCAATTTTTGAACAGTCTCAGAATTGAACGAAACTAGTTCCATTGGATCCGTAATAGTTAGTTATTACCGGATTTCAAATTTCGTGTCAATCGGAGCTATCGTTTGATCGTGGCAGCTCGAAACGCATCGATTTATTTTTAATTTAAATTTGGCGAGTCAAAATAGCCATTTTTCAAAAAGTCTCGGATTTCGACGAAACCAGTTTCATTGGATCCGTAATGTGATATTATTGTAAGGTTTCAAATTTCAAGTCGTTTGGATTTACCGTTTGTCCGGTACAAATTAAAACGCCTAGAAATCGATTTAAATCGGTTTAATTCAAATTGAGCGTTTTCAGCCATAACTCGCACATACTTCCGAATTAGCTTCCGAAACCTGTTCCATTGTGTCCGGAACGCGGGATAAACCCTAGGTACGCTGGTTACGGCGTCTAAATCGGAGTTCGGAATTTCCGGGTGAATAGTGTCGAACGGTTCCTTATAAATAGCCCCTACCTCTTCATAAATTGATAAAAATATCAAAACCTAACCCTAATTCAACCCTAGCCGCCACTTTCTATTCTAAGGCCAGAAATGCTCCATCTTCATCACCAAAGATCTTCCAATCCGTCAACAATTAGAGGAAGTTGTCAACATGAAAGTTGGAGAGGGCGATGAGAGCTAGAGATTGAACGGTGGTGATCGGAAACGGAGTCGTGTGGAGGGAGCTAGAGGGGGCCGTGCGTGGGCTGTGCACTTGCGTGCGCGAGCACCTAGATGAGGCCGAGCTTCATGGTGTGGCAGGTGGAGGTAGCTCTTGTCGAGAGCTTCGTCATGGCGTTGGAGTGATCGAATTTCGTTGTGTATAGATGGAGTATTATCAAACCCTAATCTATGTTGAATGGGTTAGGAGTTCGGCCTTGCTTCCTGTAGAAAGACGTGAGGTAGAAGATGATGAGGGACGGCCTGATGGTGTGGGCTAAGGATCCAAGGGCTAGGATTAGTTTGAGGTTAAAGTTTTAAAATAAATGTTGTAATTAAGTTATAAAAAATACGTGCAATCTTGTAAAATTCATATCTTTTTCATACGAGGTCGAAAAAATGCAAACTCAGTTGCGTTGGAATCGTATGGACGAGCACTACGCGATGGAGTTGGTTTGGAGTCGTTTGGAGTTAGTAAGAATTTCGGGTAAAATTAAACGCGCGTTTAATTTTATTCGAAATAAAAGCTAAAACGGAAATTAAAACCAAGGTGAGAACTTCTCACTCAATCGAATAGATTTTGATTTTATTTTAAATAATTAGATTTAAAATATTTGAATGCATGTTTGAATGATGACTGTAAATTATTGATTGTTAAAATAGACATTATGCGCCGTTAGTAAGCGGATGTTATTTATAAAAACATATACCGCGAATATTTCATAAACAGTGAAATTGGTATTATATATAATATCAATATATATATATTGGCATATGTATATATTGCAGTTGATTGATTTCCCGTATTTTTTGCGGATGAGACCCTATTACGCCGTTATTAAGCGGATAATATTTAATAAGAACATGTACCGCGATAATTTCGTACTGGAGCGAAATTGGTATTGTGCTAATGTTTTTGGATGCAGGAAACAGGTTGGAGGGATCCAACTGGATTCCTCAACAGTTTTTATTTGATTTCAGATATTTTGATATTTGATGGATTTTCATATTGATATATGATATCGTTGTAGTCGTGATTGACTATTTGGTGTGTAGCATCATTGGACCCAAATTTTGGGATTTTAAAATGATTTTAAAAGTGATTTTGAAAATATACTATATTTTTGGAATTGATCCATTATAAATAAATAAACGTTATAATTTTTAAAGTTATAAAAATTATGGTTTTTGTGAAATATAGTTAAAAAGCTGATTTTTAGAAATACGATTAAAAGTCGATTTTTGAGAAATATGAACTAATGATTTTATAAAATAATTTAGATTGGATTTTTGAATATATGATAAAAGTTTAAATATAGGATTTATAAAATTTGATTATTTAAATCGAAATGATGAAATTATAAAGGAATTTAAAGACGTTTTAGAATAATAATATAAACTGATTTATATTAAGAGATTTATAAATGGATATTTATAAATTGAAACATAGACATTATAAAACAAGTTTTTATAAGTGTTTGAATGTAGTGAAAATGAATTTCATAAATGAATGAAATTTATAGAATTATAAACTGTGAAGTTATAAATGAAATTTATAAATAGTAAGATTTATAAATTTGTGAAGTTAATTGAAGAATAGATTTGGTTAAATAAATGAATCTTATAAGTTATAAGATTTATAATTATGAAGTTTAAAGAACGATTTTATAAAATAATCGTTTTATAAGTATTTAACTTATAATATAAACATTTAGTTTATAATTGAGTTATAAACTGAAATATGTTAATAAAGGAATTTATAAAAAAAGAAGTTTTTATAAATAAATAGAAATGGAATTTATAAACGTTGTTTTATGAATTCGCAAACGACTTATTTTGATAAGTTAATTGTTATAACTTATAAATGGAGTTATATTCACGTTTTAGACTGTGAATAGTCCTTTAAGTTAAAAAGTATAAAAAGGATGAAATTTGTTAACATAGTATATTCACGTTTTTGAATAGTGAATAACATGTTAAAGAAAATGTTTTAGAATGTGATATTTTAAACAGAATTAAAACGATCTAACGATGTTTTAAAGGTGTTGAGATTCGAAACCATAGATTTCAACATTTATTGTTGAAATAGACGTTTTCGAGAATAAAAGGAAATGGTGGACTATAACACTATTGTTATAGTAAATGATTTCCGAATGGAAATGTTTTTGTATAGTATTGGGATTTATATATCTATTTTAATTCCGAATCCCTATACTAGTGATTTTGGGTTGTCGTAACGATGTTTTACGCAACATTCGTTTTGGCCCAAATAAATATGTTTAAGTAAATGATTTCCTTAAAGAATGAAATATATACTTAATTCGATTTAAGTATATTGAATATTTTCTAAGTGTTGAAAATAAAAAGATTTGTGAATTACTTATTTTTAATAAGTATGGAATTGTTTCCAATATGAAGTGAATAATTAGAATTTATCTTTTTGAAGATAAATTGAAAATGGATAATTGAAATCGTATATTCATGAATATTTTGAAATATAAATTCATTATGGAATTTATAAATGAAAAGAAGAATTTGTTTAAAAATAAATGTTGATTTATTTTTGAGGTATTGAAATTTAATATCTAGTGAAGATATTTTTGGAAAATAAATAATTTGGAAAATTATTTGTAATCTGGTGATGTGTGCATATCCAGTGATAGTTCAATAACCGACTATCAATATTTCCTTTGAATGGGAAATTGATGTGATTTGTTTGAATTTGAATGCACACTTATTTTTGAATAAGCGCTCACTATTCGGGTTAACCGGGAAAGGATCATGGGGTCGTATAACCCATTCCGAATATGTGATACGTCGTTGTAAATTGCATTGAAGATCGGTGTTGAAGACCCGGTATTTGCGAAAGCGATAGGATGACCTATCGATTGTCTCTGCACTGAGTTGCAACGGTATAGAGACTCCCTAAGTGATGGGAAATCCGATCAGGATTGTGAATATCCGGATTGCAAGGACTTCTTTGTAAGTGCCTTCGGTTCTGTTCGAGCCCGGAACAGACTTGTATGGATTGTATGTCTGACATTACAATTTGAGATATAAAGCCGATTTCTTTCAAATATATTTCTGTTGGTGGCGGAGAATTTATTCTTTGCTTAACACCCTTCTTTGAGACGTATGTGCTCAAAGGTTATATAGTTGAAGTTATCAGCGGTATATTCCCAGTTTGGTAATGTGACATGCTGAGTGATGCTGAAATGATCATTGTGTTGATTGTTGTGATAGGATCATTTATTTGATCGTCTATCTTAGTGATCATTGTGTTGATCATTTGTTGACCCAAAGCATGGCTTTTGTATAAAGTATGTTTTTGTGGACGTGAATTCGTCGAGCCTCACATCCAGGAAATGGTCAAAACAGGAAAGATGCGGCAAGGTTATGAGGGGTAGCGCCCTTTAGGATATGTGCATTTCCTTCTGGAAAAGGGTGGTATCATGGTATGGAGCCCAGATACTTACTCATGTTGAAACACTTTGTTTTTATGATTGTGTGAATTGATTAGAGAGCGCTCTCGGAAAAAGGTCCCAAAGGACCGGGGGATGGCATATTCGGTCAGTTGTTACTCAGTTAGGAGTAACCCGGCCTTGTGTTGGTTGAGATCCGGTTTGGTTCTCGGGGATGTCCATCCAGAGGCATTCTCAGTGGCAATGGGAAGTTCCTTGGCCTGACCATTTGTTGGAAATCCAATTCCCAATACGAAACTTGTACGGTATTAGTTGTAGAACCTGCTATTCACTTATGGTGGTCACCACTGTTTGGATAGTAGCTATAGCAGGCATAGTTCGAAATGTCTATGTTGGCTAAGATTTATATTCTACTTTCGAAATATTTCCTACACTATGCACTAATAATAATATCAAATGTTCTTTTAAATGCGTATCAAGCATCTTTGGCTATCATAAGGAGAAATCTCCTCCGATTCTGCGTTTGCATGTGTGTGTGTGCGGGAGGCCTTATGGTAGTCTCATTTTTAAAAGCATTGCGAATTGATTTAAAAATATTCCTCTATTTTGATTTTAAAGTAAATAAACTGTTTTGAGTTCTCACACCAGTCTCATGACTGACTCGGAGTTTATTGTTTTCCTTCCTAAACTCTGGGTGCCCACCAATTTCCACACGGGCAGTTAAGAGTTAGGTTTATCAGGATATTCTGGATATTCTGGAGTTGCTGGAGGCAAGCTGGATGGCATGGCGTATTACTAGTTTATATAGTATTTCTTTTTCCGCTGCATTGTTTGTTGTTGTATGTTGTTGTACACTCTGATGTGATGATATGATGTAATAAAATGTGATGTAATGTAATAACTGATATAGTTCTTTGTTTAAAGATTATTCATTTATTATTATATGTTGTTCCGCTGCGAATTGTGAGATTCTGATGTGATTCTGTTGTTGTTCTGTTGTTTCCTTTCTGTCCCGTTCTATTTTAAAAATTCTCTGTTTTCTAAAAAAAATCGTCTATCTTCTTTCCTCTCTATTTTCTATCTTCTCTTCTCTCTTCTTTCTTTTTCTTAATTCTTTTTAAAACCCATAACATCTCGGTTTTCGGCCTTTGATTTCTCGGCAGTCGATAAAGTGAGTGTCGATGTTGAATTTTCGAAAGTCGAAAAAAAACCTTGTTTGTTACATTTGGTATCAGAGCTGATGGTTAAGCGACAACCATGGTTCTGTTGGGTATTACTCATTAGAGATAGAGTCAGTAGTACTCTAGAATGAGTTTGAGTGTAATAATAGCTATGAGAGCGTATTTGTTAGTGAATAAAATTGTTTTATATTGTGTTGACTTATCGGTTGATTGTTTATAGATTCCCGTCGATTTAGTCTAGCTAACTATCGTAGATAGGGGTTTCTAAACTCTTAAACAAGATAAATCGACATAGTATTGTTTTAAATTGGGTGAATGAAATAATTTTGCCTTGATTATATTTTATATATAAAGAAATAATTTTTCAGAATTATTAAAGTGTATATAAGTTGATTGTTAGGTGGTTTGAATAATCTAAATAAAAGAATTATTGTATAAGTAAAAAAAAAAAAAAAAAAAAAAATTTATAAGAATTGAATTATAATTAAAGTGATTTACAAATGTGAAGTAAACTTATATATATAAGAAGTGAAACTATATGGATATATCTATGAATATGAGTTGTGAATAAAAATGAATATAAGGTTAAATG
Organism: Allium cepa; assembly: GCA_030765085.1. Lineage (NCBI taxonomy): Eukaryota > Viridiplantae > Streptophyta > Magnoliopsida > Asparagales > Amaryllidaceae > Allium > Allium cepa. The sequence continues at coordinate 453,544,206 of CM060931.1, forward strand.
AAATATAACTTAAGTGTTGTTGAATGGAATTGATTTTGGTATCGAAGTAAATAATCAAGTGGATTAGAAGAAATGTGAACTTAAGTTATGTGAATGAAATTCAACTTTAGAAATTGAATGAATTGAATGTTAATCAATTAAATGTAAATTTAAGTTGATATGGAATAATGAATATAATTGTAAATTCATTAAATCTAATATTATTGGAAGTTGAAAAAAAGTTAATTAAATAAATTGAATGGAAATCAATTTTATTTAAGGAGTTGAACCAAGAATGAATATAAGCAAAGGAATTTGATTGTATTATATAAACGTTGGTTGTTATATGATTGTTGATTGATTATATGTAATTCATTAAGTGTTAATGAAATTGAAATTCAAATTGAAAGTAAATAAATTTGAATAGAATTGAATGTGAATTAGATTTAATTAGTAAATGTAAACTAATTAAAATTGAGAATGAATGTTGATAAAATCCAATGTAAGTAAATCAAATGTGATTTGAATTGAAAAAACCAATTCATTGCATATAATGAGAATATGAATGAATATTATTAGTTATGAATGATAATTGGTTGATGGTTGAATATATGTTGTTTTACTACATGTGCTATGTTGACATATAAGTTGTTATGTTGCTATATGTTGTATATTGAGATTATTGTCTATATGCATGATTCTCATGTTGTTTGTTAAGTGTTTAGTAGGTGCGGATCGCGTTGCTTCGCATTTGGAGTTCGCTTTAACGCTATATTAGCCGTATATGCTCGCTAATAAAATATAAGGTACATATCTCGGATTAAATATCGCACTTTTACACTTTTTTCCCTTCGGGATGCCTCATTACTTGATGAGATGTATATTTGTGATATATATACTGTCATTTTTTTTTTTCGGATCGAGCCGCGCAAAGGAGACTATGGCGAATTTTTCCGAAAATTTAAGGCGTTAGAAAAATTTGAGAAAAAATTGGGAAAATTTTGAAAACTTTAAACTTTGTTTTAAAGTTGAAAGTTAAATGATATAATTGTTTTTGGAAAGATAACTAAGTATGATTTGAAAACTTAGTAAAGTATTGTAAGAAGTTTAATTATGAATTTTGGAAAATTAATAGATTCTATAACTTTTCTTACTTATAATTTCGAGGACGAAATTCTTTTAAGGGGGAAAGATTGTAACGACCCAGAATTTTTAATAATTTAAATTTGAATATTTAATTAATTTTAAATATTTATAAGTGAATTTATAAGTCAAATAAATTTTTATTTGAATTATTGGATTTAATTTGGATAATTAAATCGATAATTTAATATGTTAAATTATGAAAATAATTGAAAATTGAGTTAAATATGATTAGAAATAATTTGGAAAATTTTATTTAATCATACTGGAGTTATAGAAATATTTTAGAACTTTTAAAATCGAATTAAAAGTTAATTTGTGAAAATTGAATATTTTAATATTTAATAATCGACTGTAAAATACCCAATTTTTGAACAGTCTCAGAATTGAACGAAACTAGTTCCATTGGATCCGTAATAGTTAGTTATTACCGGATTTCAAATTTCGTGTCAATCGGAGCTATCGTTTGATCGTGGCAGCTCGAAACGCATCGATTTATTTTTAATTTAAATTTGGCGAGTCAAAATAGCCATTTTTCAAAAAGTCTCGGATTTCGACGAAACCAGTTTCATTGGATCCGTAATGTGATATTATTGTAAGGTTTCAAATTTCAAGTCGTTTGGATTTACCGTTTGTCCGGTACAAATTAAAACGCCTAGAAATCGATTTAAATCGGTTTAATTCAAATTGAGCGTTTTCAGCCATAACTCGCACATACTTCCGAATTAGCTTCCGAAACCTGTTCCATTGTGTCCGGAACGCGGGATAAACCCTAGGTACGCTGGTTACGGCGTCTAAACCGGAGTTCGGAATTTCCGGGTGAATAGTGTCGAACGGTTCCTTATAAATAGCCCCTACCTCTTCATAAATTGATAAAAATATCAAAACCTAACCCTAATTCAACCCTAGCCGCCACTTTCTATTCTAAGGCCAGAAATGCTCCATCTTCATCACCAAAGATCTTCCAATCCGTCAACAATTAGAGGAAGTTGTCAACATGAAAGTTGGAGAGGGCGATGAGAGCTAGAGATTGAACGGTGGTGATCGGAAACGGAGTCGTGTGGAGGGAGCTAGAGGGGGCCGTGCGTGGGCTGTGCACTTGCGTGCGCGAGCACCTAGATGAGGCCGAGCTTCATGGTGTGGCAGGTGGAGGTAGCTCTTGTCGAGAGCTTCGTCATGGCGTTGGAGTGATCGAATTTCGTTGTGTATAGATGGAGTATTATCAAACCCTAATCTATGTTGAATGGGTTAGGAGTTCGGCCTTGCTTCCTGTAGAAAGACGTGAGGTAGAAGATGATGAGGGACGGCCTGATGGTGTGGGCTAAGGATCCAAGGGCTAGGATTAGTTTGAGGTTAAAGTTTTAAAATAAATGTTGTAATTAAGTTATAAAAAATACGTGCAATCTTGTAAAATTCATATCTTTTTCATACGAGGTCGAAAAAATGCAAACTCAGTTGCGTTGGAATCGTATGGACGAGCACTACGCGATGGAGATGGTTTGGAGTCGTTTGGAGTTAGTGAGAATTTCGGGTAAAATTAAACGCGCGTTTAATTTTATTCGAAATAAAAGCTAAAACGGAAATTAAAACCAAGGTGAGAACTTCTCACTCAATCGAATAGATTTTGATTTTATTTTAAATAATTAGATTTAAAATATTTGAATGCATGTTTGAATGATGACTGTAAATTATTGATTGTTAAAATAGACATTATGCGCCGTTAGTAAGCGGATGTTATTTATAAAAACATATACCGCGAATATTTCATAAACAGTGAAATTGGTATTATATATAATATCAATATATATATATTGGCATATGTATATATTGCAGTTGATTGATTTCCCGTATTTTTTGCGGATGAGACCCTATTACGCCGTTATTAAGCGGATAATATTTAATAAGAACATGTACCGCGATAATTTCGTACTGGAGCGAAATTGGTATTGTGCTAATGTTTTTGGATGCAGGAAACAGGTTGGAGGGATCCAACTGGATTCCTCAACAGTTTTTATTTGATTTCAGATATTTTGATATTTGATGGATTTTCATATTGATATATGATATCGTTGTAGTCGTGATTGACTATTTGGTGTGTAGCATCATTGGACCCAAATTTTGGGATTTTAAAATGATTTTAAAAGTGATTTTGAAAATATACTATATTTTTGGAATTGATCCATTATAAATAAATAAACGTTATAATTTTTAAAGTTATAAAAATTATGGTTTTTGTGAAATATAGTTAAAAAGCTGATTTTTAGAAATACGATTAAAAGTCGATTTTTGAGAAATATGAACTAATGATTTTATAAAATAATTTAGATTGGATTTTTGAATATATGATAAAAGTTTAAATATAGGATTTATAAAATTTGATTATTTAAATCGAAATGATGAAATTATAAAGGAATTTAAAGACGTTTTAGAATAATAATATAAACTGATTTATATTAAGAGATTTATAAATGGATATTTATAAATTGAAACATAGACATTATAAAACAAGTTTTTATAAGTGTTTGAATGTAGTGAAAATGAATTTCATAAATGAATGAAATTTATAGAATTATAAACTGTGAAGTTATAAATGAAATTTATAAATAGTAAGATTTATAAATTTGTGAAGTTAATTGAAGAATAGATTTGGTTAAATAAATGAATCTTATAAGTTATAAGATTTATAATTATGAAGTTTAAAGAACGATTTTATAAAATAATCGTTTTATAAGTATTTAACTTATAATATAAACATTTAGTTTATAATTGAGTTATAAACTGAAATATGTTAATAAAGGAATTTATAAAAAAAGAAGTTTTTATAAATAAATAGAAATGGAATTTATAAACGTTGTTTTATGAATTCGCAAACGACTTATTTTGATAAGTTAATTGTTATAACTTATAAATGGAGTTATATTCACGTTTTAGACTGTGAATAGTCCTTTAAGTTAAAAAGTATAAAAAGGATGAAATTTGTTAACATAGTATATTCACGTTTTTGAATAGTGAATAACATGTTAAAGAAAATGTTTTAGAATGTGATATTTTAAACAGAATTAAAACGATCTAACGATGTTTTAAAGGTGTTGAGATTCGAAACCATAGATTTCAACATTTATTGTTGAAATAGACGTTTTCGAGAATAAAAGGAAATGGTGGACTATAACACTATTGTTATAGTAAATGATTTCCGAATGGAAATGTTTTTGTATAGTATTGGGATTTATATATCTATTTTAATTCCGAATCCCTATACTAGTGATTTTGGGTTGTCGTAACGATGTTTTACGCAACATTCGTTTTGGCCCAAATAAATATGTTTAAGTAAATGATTTCCTTAAAGAATGAAATATATACTTAATTCGATTTAAGTATATTGAATATTTTCTAAGTGTTGAAAATAAAAAGATTTGTGAATTACTTATTTTTAATAAGTATGGAATTGTTTCCAATATGAAGTGAATAATTAGAATTTATCTTTTTGAAGATAAATTGAAAATGGATAATTGAAATCGTATATTCATGAATATTTTGAAATATAAATTCATTATGGAATTTATAAATGAAAAGAAGAATTTGTTTAAAAATAAATGTTGATTTATTTTTGAGGTATTGAAATTTAATATCTAGTGAAGATATTTTTGGAAAATAAATAATTTGGAAAATTATTTGTAATCTGGTGATGTGTGCATATCCAGTGATAGTTCAATAACCGACTATCAATATTTCCTTTGAATGGGAAATTGATGTGATTTGTTTGAATTTGAATGCACACTTATTTTTGAATAAGCGCTCACTATTCGGGTTAACCGGGAAAGGACCATGGGGTCGTATAACCCATTCCGAATATGTGATACGTCGTTGTAAATTGCATTGAAGATCGGTGTTGAAGACCCGGTATTTGCGAAAGCGATAGGATGACCTATCGATTGTCTCTGCACTGAGTTGCAACGGTATAGAGACTCCCTAAGTGATGGGAAATCCGATCAGGATTGTGAATATTCGGATTGCAAGGACTTCTTTGTAAGTGCCTTCGGTTCTGTTCGAGCCCGGAACAGACTTGTATGGATTGTATGTCTGACATTACAATTTGAGATATAAAGCCGATTTCTTTCAAATATATTTCTGTTGGTGGCGGAGAATTTATTCTTTGCTTAACACCCTTCTTTGAGACGTATGTGCTCAAAGGTTATATAGTTGAAGTTATCAGCGGTATATTCCCAGTTTGGTAATGTGACATGCTGAGTGATGCTGAAATGATCATTGTGTTGATTGTTGTGATAGGATCATTTATTTGATCGTCTATCTTAGTGATCATTGTGTTGATCATTTGTTGACCCAAAGCATGGCTTTTGTATAAAGTATGTTTTTGTGGACGTGAATTCGTCGAGCCTCACATCCCGGAAATGGTCAAAACAGGAAAGATGCGGCAAGGTTATGAGGGGTAGCGCCCTTTAGGATATGTGCATTTCCTTCTGGAAAAGGGTGGTATCATGGTATGGAGCCCAGATACTTACTCATGTTGAAACACTTTGTTTTTATGATTGTGTGAATTGATTAGAGAGCGCTCTCGGAAAAAGGTCCCAAAGGACCGGGGGATGGCATATTCGGTCAGTTGTTACTCAGTTAGGAGTAACCCGGCCTTGTGTTGGTTGAGATCCGGTTTGGTTCTCGGGGATGTCCATCCAGAGGCATTCTCAGTGGCAATGGGAAGTTCCTTGGCCTGACCATTTGTTGGAAATCCAATTCCCAATACGAAACTTGTACGGTATTAGTTGTAGAACCTGCTATTCACTTATGGTGGTCACCACTGTTTGGATAGTAGCTATAGCAGGCATAGTTCGAAATGTCTATGTTGGCTAAGATTTATATTCTACTTTCGAAATATTTCCTACACTATGCACTAATAATAATATCAAATGTTCTTTTAAATGCTATCAAGCATCTTTGGCTATCATAAGGAGAAATCTCCTCCGATTCTGCGTTTGCATGTGTGTGTGTGCGGGAGGCCTTATGGTAGTCTCATTTTTAAAAGCATTGCGAATTGATTTAAAAATATTCCTCTATTTTGATTTTAAAGTAAATAAACTGTTTTGAGTTCTCACACCAGTCTCATGACTGACTCGGAGTTTATTGTTTTCCTTCCTAAACTCTGGGTGCCCACCAATTTCCACACGGGCAGTTAAGAGTTAGGTTTATCAGGATATTCTGGATATTCTGGAGTTGCTGGAGGCAAGCTGGATGGCATGGCGTATTACTAGTTTATATAGTATTTCTTTTTCTGCTGCATTGTTTGTTGTTGTATGTTGTTGTACACTCTGATGTGATGATATGATGTAATAAAATGTGATGTAATGTAATAACTGATATAGTTCTTTGTTTAAAGATTATTCATTTATTATTATATGTTGTTCCGCTGCGAATTGTGAGATTCTGATGTGATTCTGTTGTTGTTCTGTTGTTTCCTTTCTGTCCCGTTCTATTTTAAAAATTCTCTGTTTTCTAAAAAAAATCGTCTATCTTCTTTCCTCTCTATTTTCTATCTTCTCTTCTCTCTTCTTTCTTTTTCTTAATTCTTTTTAAAACCCATAACATCTCGGTTTTCGGCCTTTGATTTCTCGGCAGTCGATAAAGTGAGTGTCGATGTTGAATTTTCGAAAGTCGAAAAAAAACCTTGTTTGTTACATGGAGTTTATTGTTCCCTTTCTAAACTCTGTGTGCCCATAATTTTCCACACGGGCAGCCTGGAGTCAGGTTATTAGATAGTCAGATAGTAGGTGTAGCTTTTGGCAATCTCTAAAGTCTGTGGATTCGGGATCGCATTTGTTTCACTTCAACATTTTGCACCGAGTTTGCTTAACTTCAGCTTGATGGTGGTTTGAGCTTATTGGTTTAGAGTCTTTGGAGCTTTGGCATTGGAGATGTTGTTTTCTGCCACTGTTGCTGTCTTATTATTTCCGTTGTTGTATCTATCTCTGATAGCGTTGATCATTTCATTTTTCTCATTGTTGTATCAATTGTTGTGTATCAATAAAATTCATTTTGTTTCCGCTATGTTGTTGACTTAATGTGTTATAAGCTCCATCGAACTGGAGTCTGACTTTTGAATCTCCGGCATTCGAATACGGGGGAGGTATTTGATGCCAATTTTCAGACGCTGGATTTTGAGTCATGACAACAGAGGTCAAGCCGGAAGGCTCAACTCAGTGCAAACACACAAGTTCAAGCCTAAGGAAGCTCAAGCTCAAGACAAGTAGTTTAATTCAGCTCAAAATAGATTAGGAAATTCGGCAAAACCAAAATGCAAAAACAAGTTCAGTGCACATGGAGATGCACAAACTCGAGCACCAGAAAACCAGATTCATAGCAATATCAAGCATGGTACATAATGACACAGAACTAAGTGCACAAGTAACACAAACAAAGAACAGTATGTATGAATTTACAAAAATACTATCACTTGCATGTCCTAAGTGAGCAACACACATAATCATATAATATAAATGTGATTTAATTACGTAAAAGGTGACAATTGTTATATGTTACCTATTTATTTAATCTATTAAATTAAATTTGAAATCAGTTGCAATTAAATGTAATTAAATATAACGTCAATATGGATTAAGATGATAATTGTAGAATATTAATGCAATAAGATGTAAACCAATGTTAACTATGTTCATGAAGTAATGATTGATTGAATAAAAGGAATCAAATCAAATCTATTTATTGGGTTTTAAGTTATAATTGATGAATATATTGCAATTGAAATTAGAACGCTGTAACTAGACCGATATTAATAATTGAAATTGAACAGGAAATTTTGCTTTAAAGGATTATAAATTTATATATAGTCAAAACTATAAAAATTGTTGACTTTTAAATATAAAATTTAAAAAGCGATTTAATTAATTTAATAATAATTTAATTAATTAATGTGAAAATAGCCATTTTGGCCGTTGTCTCAAATTTCGACGAAACCAGTTTCATCAGATGCGTAACAGAGAATTTTTGTAAGGCTTCAAGTTTCGTAGCGATCGGACTTGTCGTTTGATCGTACTGACTCGAAACGCGTAGAAATCAATTTGTTGAAATCAATTTGAAATAAACAGATTTTAAAAGCTAACTTCTTCATACGATGAAAATAGGACTTTAGACCTGTTCCATTGATTTTAAAAATATCGAAACATCTATTTCGATATACGGGACGACCTACTTTCGTTTCGAAAGCGAAACGAGCTTTTCGGTTCGTTATTGTTGTTCGTACCAATTCGATATTTGTTAATTTTCTTATTGGGCTTTGTTAATATAAATAGTTCTATTCTAACCCTAACAACCTTTTTATTCCTCATTACTGTACGTACAATTCTCTCTCACTTCAAAGGCGGAAACTCTATTTTTCCCCAGTGGCAGAAACTCCATTTTTCCCCAAATCCAAATTCTAATCAAAATCAATTTTAAAATCAAACTTGTCGAAACCCTCTCATATTATACCGATTCAAAGCCCTTAACGAGTTCAAGCTAGATATGTAGTTTATTTTTTGATTTGGGTCTTTGTGTGTCCTGAATTAGAGGGATTAATCTCGGCCATTCATTTAGTGGTTGATGATCGTCGACGGATTGTCAAATCATGGGTAACATTGCGTAGAGAGGGACGAGTGGAGTGCATCGACATTGTTCGTTTGGAGATTCAATGGTTGGATCGGGCTACAAAATTCGACTAGGGTTTCCCAAAGGAGGCGGTGGCTATAGTATTTCGAATGCGACTTAGTGTCGTGTGGCCATGGGTTGACTCGGAGATCGTAGAGGAGGCTTCAGGCGATACGGCGCTCGAGTGCGAGGTGGCACGGCATGTCTGAGCGGAGGCAGTGCAATCAAATATGGGAGAATCAGGGGGCGATCATGTGTATAGGAAACGCGATTTGGGTTGGGAACGATGGTGACGTGGCCATTTTGATCGAGTATGTTTTTTTATTTAAATTTTATTTCAAACATTCTAATTATCATAACTTTTGCGTACGAGGCCGGACTCATGCATGGTTTGTTCCATTGCGATCATATCGGAATTCTGGTTATTTTGGCATGGTTTGGATGAATTTTGAGACTGTTTAATTTTGGACCTTATTTTGGATTTCAAATCGATTTGAAATTAAAGGTGAGTGTTTTAACCCACTCACAACTACTAAATTATCATATGTTTGTTAATTTAAATTTATGATGCGATTATAAGTTGTTTGATTGATATTTGATATATTTAAATTATCATTCCAGCTAAATATGACTTTTATTGAATTTAATTGCCATTTAATTTTATACTTAATTTTAAATTACCTATTAATACCTGTTAATGTTAATCAGTCAATTGTTGTTATTTATTTATTGATCTGAATGGTGATTGTGATGGATGTTTGATTTTGATATTAAATGACTGGATGTTATATTTTATATTGTTATAACTCTGCAAGTTTCCTATGGGTTGAAATGGTACATATCCGAACGATCTATAGATTATGAAAAATTGTTATGGGTTGAAATGATAAACCCGAATGATTTTATGGATTTTGAATGTTAATTTGGGATCGCGGGTTGAAATGATATATACTCGTAAATTAAAATTACTGCGGGTTGAAATCATATATGTCCATACCACTTGACCATAGGGTAAAAAATTATATGTGGACACCGGATTGGTTAAATTAAATGATTTTAAATCCTTAAAATTTTGAATTCAGTTAAATGATATTTTAAAATAAATTGGATTTATATAAACTGGACTATTTTCGAAAATCCAAGCTTTAAATGTTGAAATTGGAATTGGTCTTAATAAATTGTTTAAAGATTTAAATTGAAATTTCAGAGTTGAATTGTTAAATATAAATGAATTTGATTGAAATTGAGTTATTGAAATGTTTGAATATAACTTTGAAATCTATTTAATTTGAAGTGATTTAAATTGATAATTCAAAAATGGATTTGAAATCGATATTGATTAAATGGTTTTAAATGAGAATCTGAATTGAAAGACCAATTTTAGTTAGTTGATTTGAAAGCTGAACATGGTCCAGATTTGTTGAAATGAAAGAAATGGCTTAATTTGATATTAATTTTAAATTAATTATTTTAGTATAAACTATTTAAAAATTGGTTATTTTAAAAATCCCGATTATGAAGATTTTCAAACTATTAGACTAATTTAACCTATTTTAAACTATTCTAGTCAATTTAAACTATTTTAACTTATTTAATATATTATAATCTATTTAATCCAATTTATTATATTTTAACCTACTTTAAACTAATTAACCCATTTTCTATTTTAAATCTATTTTATCTATTTTACACCTATTTTAAACTAACGTAAATCTATTTAAACTATTTTAAAACTATTTTAGAGTATGTTAACTATTTAAAAATTTATTTTAAACTATTTTAACTACTTTAAACTATTTTGGACTATTTAAACCATGTTTCTAAATTTCTAACGGTGCAAGGTTGAATTGTTTATATTTAAATCTTTGATTTAAAAGCAAATATGGTTAAATGATGTTATAACGTAAGTTGGGATTTGAAATGATATTTCTAATGAAATGACATATTTGAGTAAATATGATGATTTTGAAATGATGATTTAACCTATTTTGTCGATATGATTTCGAAAGTGATATGACTTCAAAAGTGAATATGATTTCGAAAGTGATATGTTATTGAGAATATGATATTTCGATATCAATTACGAAAAGGTTTTTGAAATTTAATAGATCCATCTGGTATGAAATAAGCGTTTGGTTGTTGAGGAGAGCAAGATCAGATATTGTCATACTCTCTGCTAATACCGAAAACCACTTTAACAACTGTGTAGGTGGTGGAGATTCCAAAATGTAGTAGGATGGTTTGGCGAACGATTCTGTATGAAGTATTTATGTAGCCCTGACTCCCGTGAGTCAGCTTGATGTGGCTAAAACAGGAGCTATACCAGGCCAAATGAGGTTACACCTCCTATCGAGCACATTTCTTCGATACCATATTATGACTTTATGATTGATTTGATGGCTACCCTTCGATTTTGATTATTGGAGTGTGTTCCGAGGTGGACGGTAGTAGCTGCTATGCGTTACCACCAGTCCGGAAGTGCAAATGGTAGAATCCTACCCTGGCATTACCTTGCGTGTCGTGTCACATGCCTTATCGTGCCTTCTACTAGTTTAGTTTGTACCATACCTATAGAGTGCTCTCTGATGGCTCTCCAGTTTATGGAGGAATTATGGTACTGTATAGACTACGGAAATATATAAAATGTGTTAACGGGGATATGGGTAATGCCTTAATGCTATTTTAATACTTTATTGTAGACACTATTATAATAGCATATTGTACTATGTATGTAGATAGTTTAACGGATCCTTAGGAGATGGAGATCTCAAACATCTCTTAAGTTATTGCACGTATGGTAGATACCGGATAGGAGATGTCAAACCCCGTAAACATCTCTGATGCCGTTACACTCATATTTACTTACTTTTGATTTAACGTACATAAAATCTTTTAGTTCTGACTCGAATGTTTTTGACTTTTCAATTCGCTTGGGTCAGTCTGAGCTTTTCAGTGTATCGAAGACTGCTTTTCTGGAGGACAAAGACGGATATTTGTATATTATATTATTTATTTTATTTATTCCACTGCATCATGTTGTTCTGCTGCATTTATTTATTTATTCCTAATATATGTAACTCTGATCTGTATTGTAAAAGTACAATCAAATGTTATTTGTAAACAGCCTCTTGAACTGTTTATTTGATTATTTTATTTTGTCATTCCACCGTAAGATTTTGTATTTTTTTTATTTATTTCTCTTCTTTTTTTATTTACCCCATAACAATCCTTCCTTTTGAATGGTTTGATTCTGAAGTGTGTGGTTTATCGTCGTTTTATACCATCCAAAAAGGTTGGTCGTTACACAAAAACATGATAATATTTCACACATACATACGTACATATGTTTATATGTATATACATGAAAGATATTTCACAAATTAGACTCAAAGGCCAACAACGTGTCATACAATGGTACGTATGCATGATACAAGTGAAACTAACGCAGGGATTTCACAAACTAGTTCATGAAATGATACAACATGTGTACATAGTAAATGAAGACAAGCACGTCCAAAAGGCAGTTGAACATAATAAGGCAGAGTTCAAGCCATTCAAGGTTTAGGCAAGGCAAGGCACGCTCATAAGTCCATCAGAAAATTAAAACCATTCAGATTTCAAGCACACTAACATATATATAAATATACATGTATGTATATAGATGTAGATATGTATATACATGTAGAGATGTATATGCATATGTGTGCAAGTACATGGACAAGGCCAACAATGCAACAATACAACAAGTCGGTACCACAAATTAAAACAAGGTAGTGCTACAAATGGCAAGTGCCATAAATTAAAATAAGGCAGTGCCATAAACATTCACACATATATAAATACATATGTATGTATATACATTGATTCACAAAACCAAATAATGAAGTGAAAAAATCACAGGTGCAAGAGGCAACAAAACGAGCAAGGGGCACCTAGCGAAACAATGCACTTAACAGAGTCGAACAATGAAGTGAACAAGGAAAGCAACTCAAAATCGAACAATGAAGTGATAATGGTTCAAGTTCAAGTTTAAAGGCCACAAATAACTGCATAAATAAGTGTGGTGTGCACTGCCTTGAACAACCAACTCAACAACCAAATAAGTGCTAGTGCCTTTCACAACTCCCATATCACCAGCCAATTCAACAAATTCAAGTCAAATATACAAATTCAACTGAACTAGGCAGAAATCTCGAAAATAATATATTCAACCAAGTAAAAATACATTCGAGTATATCAAAGAACTCAACAATTGAACGAGTCAAGGCCATAAAGCAAAAAATCAAAAAACAAAGCGCTTAAAAAGATATGCAGTAACACAAAGTCAACATCCAATGTTTAAAATCCAAAGTCAAGTCTAAATTGAAAATGCAAAAAATAAATTCCTATGTAAACCCATCTCATCATTGGCTCTTAAAATAGAAGTCAAGAATAATACAAAATTGAAAGGGGAATAAATCATACCATGTGTCAATCAAAGAATGCTCGACAAATTGAAGCAAGCTTGAGCAAACACGACCATAAAATAGAAACCAATTTCTTCATCTATCATTTTTCGAGAGTGAGAGATTATCGGTAGAGTAATTTCATTATTAAATCGATTTGAAATCCTAATTCCAGAAGACGGATCGAAAATGGGTCGAAGACGAGTTTAAGTTTAGGGTTCAAGAAGGGGAAAATTTTGAGAAGAGGGAAATACATTTTGAGAAGGCGGAATGGAAAGAAAGTGAAGAGGAAATAATTAAGGGACGCGACCATGAAAATATTGAGAGGGAAAATATGGAGCAAAAACTAAACTTTTTGATAACTTCAATCGGACAACAAATAAATGTTGTTTGAAGGACAAGCATGAACATGAAGATTTCAAGGGCTATTCAAACAACAAATTCTTTTATTCATATGTTTTGTGAAACAGTGGTAAATAGCGGATAACGGAAAATCCACCTTATGTTGTGTGATCACAGTTGTCTGATTCACTTTGTGGCATAGTGTATGGATTTAAATGCAAAATGATAGGAGATAATTGAGGAGAATTATAATTAAATATGGATTACAATGCAAAATAATAAGAGCAAATTAAGGAGAACCCTGTAATAATTGTTGAAATTATAAAATATAGATACCTGGATGTAAAGCATTGGAGAGAGTTAATAAACATTGTGATTTATTGTAAAGATAAAAAATTATACATGGATTTTAAAGTGAAAAATCAAGTGAGATATAGAAAGGGAATAAAATTCATACAATTAATGGGAAGTTTTAAATTCTTATACTTTCATACCATTTAATTTAAAAATATGTCTTATTATTTAATTTAATATATTGATTGATATATAACTTATTAGGATAAATAAATTATAAACTAAAATAAATGAATTATAAATCCAAATTTTTATCATTATTTATGTAGAAGATTTATTATGTGTTTTATATATATATTTATACGTGAATTAAGTTTAGGTTTACCGTTTTTGTGAGTATGAATGTACACATATAGAAAATGTTGTTTTATTTAGGATTGGTTAGATAAGTTATCAGATAAATTAATGAATGTTAGCTATTTATGTTTATCCAAATAGTTTAAAGTTAAAATTACACAACCGATTTAAATATATTGATTTAAATGTAAAATAATAGGAAAGAACCAAAGAGAGCTTTATTATATCATAGAAATAATAAAATGTTGGTATTTGAATGGAAATGTTTAGAGAGAATTTTATTATGCAACGTATGATAAATTTAGTGAACTAAATGAACTATAAATTGAAATTATTATTGTTTATGTCTAATTTATTTCATATAGCTTATACATCTTTATATTTAAGTATGAAAATAATTTTATCATTTTTGTAAACAATAATATGGTATACATGTTGAAATTGGTATATTTTAACGATTTGTTAGATGAATCAACAAATATTTTTCAATTGGATTTTTTTAATTATGTTAAATTCAAGTTACATTAGTTTAAATATATCAACTTAAAGGTAAATAGTAGGAAAGAATTAAGATGGATTTTGTAAAAAAAAATGTAGAAATTTTAATGTGGAGCTATATGAAGTTAAAAAACAAAATTTTGTAATGCATTGCATGATAAATTTTAAAGATAAATGGATTATAGTTGATCTACAAATTAACTTTGTGATTATTGTTTATGTATATACTTTATGCCATGTGTTCTACATTTCTTTATAATTAGATAAAAAATTAGTTTCACCATTTTTAACGCACACACACACATATATGTGTGTGTGTGTGTGTATATATATATGTATGTATGTATATGTATATATTTTTAGGTTTTATTTGAAGAATAGACTTGATATTTACTAAGACTATTTAAATAGATTATATTTGAATTTTCAAGATGTTTAAATTTATGGATTTAAATATAAAAATTAGGAAAGAATTGAGCAAGATTAAAAATAATTATAGAAATGTTAAAATGTGGGTATTTGAAGCTAATTTTTTTACAATGAAAGTATATGATAAATTTATTGAGATAAATGAATAAAAAGTCAAATGTATTAATATTATTTATGCCATGTGATTTATATATCTTTATATTTGAATTAAAAAATATTTTTACCAATTTTGTTAAGATGAATATGGTACACATATTAGAATCTTCATATTTTAGGATTTATTAGATGAATTAAAGAATGTTTTTTAATTGAATTTACTCACATAGGTCAAATTCAAGAATACATAATTAATTTTAAATTTACCAAAGTAAATGTGCAATATTATGAGATACTTAGGAGGGTTTTGTAAATGACCATGGAAATTTCAAAAAGTAGGTGCTGAAAAAAAGAAATTTACAACGGATGGTAAATATAGTGATATAAATTAATTATACATTAAATTTGTAATTATTATTTATTTATTCAATTTATGTTATGTGACTGATGCATTTATGATTATCAATGTTTCTTTTACCTTTTTGTTGATATGGATATGCTGAAAATATTAACATTTTCATATCTTTAGGATTTATTGGACGAATTAATGAGCAATAGTTTACTAAATTTATTTAAGTGGAAATTAGGAACACATTCATTTTTTAAAAAAACTTATTTTTAATCCTTCTCTTTAGAAACTATTTTATACATCCTTTTTTTGAATTTCTTTGTTTTTTACTTCTCTCGCTTCCAAATTTAAAAGCGGTAACTACAACGTATATTATGGCGGTTATGAGTTACAAACGTATACTTTAAGAGCACATATTAAGGTTGGCAAAATTATCTAAATACCATCATAAATTTCACCTTTTTTTAAAAATAGGGATGTAATTTATAAAAGAAAATTAGAGAGGGCCTAAGTCTAATTTTTTATAATCAAAAGAATGTATGCCAAAATTTCCTTCTATTTAAATATTATTACATAAATGATTCTAATATATAAATTCAAAGGTAAAATATTAAGAGGGAACTGAGTGGTTTTTTTTTAAATGGTTGTAGTTTTTTTTAAAACATAGATATTTGAAGTAAAAACATAATTTTGTAGTGCATTTTATGTTATATTTATTGAGATAAATGAATTGTAAGTTGCATTTTTTATTGTTGTTTACGTATTTTTTGTGTTATGTGACATGCATCTTTACTTTAATGAACAAGTAAATTTACCCTTTTGTAGTATAAATATGGCAATACATATTGAAATTTTCATAATTTAGGAGATGAATTAACAAATATTAGTTATTTGAATTTTTCAAATTTGTCTAGTTTTATGATTAATTAATTTAAGTACATAGATTGAAATATAAAATACTAGAAGAAAAATAAGGTGGATTTTGAAAATAAATGTGGTAATTGTAAATGTAGGTATTAAAATTAAAAGAAGAATTTTTCAACGCAATGTATAATAAATTTATTAAGGTAAATTAATTAAAAATTAATTTTGTTATTATTTTTTATGTGATTTATATATCATTGTTAAAAGAAAAATCCATTGACTATTTTGGTTAGTACAGTAGCGATATATATTAAAATGATTGTTCTTTATTATTTAAAATAAACATTAATAAATAATAGTTAACTTAATTTATTTAAATAGTTTAAATTTGGATATGCGGTTAATATATAGATTTGAATATAAAATATTAGGAGGTAATTGATGATTTATTGGTAAAAGTTATATAAACTATTAAATGCCTATTCCATAATGTAAAAATGATGGAAGAGAATTAATAAAATAAGCATAAAGCGATGAATTAAAGGGATCTGAAAATAAATATTTATAGAAATAAGCAAGGAGAAGAAAGAAAACTCCTAGAATCAATTAGAGAGTTTGATATTCTTTCACTTTTCTATTATTTAATAGACCGATCACAAACTAAAAATTGTCAACAAGAACACTGCCAGAACTTCGAATAAGGAGGTGTTCTTTAACATATTTGATTGTTTAACGAAGTGTGTTGCTAAAAGCATGTAGAAATATACTTTCTAATACCGTTACTAAAGGGCACCATTCATAATTAAATTATGTGCTACTTAATACCGAATAGAATAAAAATGAGGCACCCAAATCATTTAAATCCCAACTCCTATTGTTCTTCTTCTTCAACCATAACTCATAGCATGATTACCTCATTTGCATCATTAGTTACATCTATTTCATAATTTGAATTATTCAAGACCTTTGTCCCCTATCAGTTAATTAACAAAATCAATAACAAATCCTAAACATTATTTGTAAATAGAACAAAAATATTAATATAACCCTACCGAATAATATCGGTTGAAAATTTTAAAGAACAACCAAATTTGTTGTTAATAAGATATCCTCCTCTCCCTCTATAAAACATTGATTAACTACTATATTATTTGTCATCTTTTTACATTCGTATTCCTCCTTATAATAGAGCTCTTCCTTAATGGATTAGTGATCCAAAATTGAAAATTTGATCAATTTCTATAATGATATTCAGGTCTGGGTTGTTGAAATTTGCGAGCCAAGATTTTTAATGCATGCATGATTTTTTTTTGGTGCGTGAAGCATTCAATGAGAGAAAGAAGAGGTATTAAGTAGCATGTTTATTTATTAAACATGATTAAAATTTAATATGGTATTAGGAAGCACATTTATGCATGCTTTTAGCAACACACTTAACGAATGCAGAGAAAGGCATTATTATTAAAGAGGTCATTTATGATGAATATCCCACTCGCCATCACCAAGTGGAATGGATTAAGGCCAAAGATCCTTTTAATAATAAGCTTCAAATTGAATAAATTTTATAGAGCCAAAATGCCCGTATTAAATAGACTCTCCTTGAAGGTACTAACTCCAAATTCTTACATTCTACAACAAATAAGAATGTTAATAGGCTCACCATATATATAATTAAAAAGGAGGACGACTGGAATTCTTCTGAAACTGAAACAGAATTTGTCATCTTCAAGCATATTCGTGACCTTCTTGGACAATAATCCACTAATCATATAGAACAGAACATACTTAGACATGTTCTTCTCATTGTAGAATCCTCAGAAAACCTCTCCCTTTCTAATTTTCCCTACACCGAGAAGATTATATATGTTGTCTTTAGCATTGGGAAAGATAGAGTTGTTGGACTGGACGGGTTCAATGGCTGCTTGCTCCAGACTTGCTAGGATAATATTCATCCTAACCTTATCCATGCATTAAAAAGTTGGGCCAATCAACAGCGGGTGAATTGGGCAGATTTCAAAAAGTTCTCTATTTGGATCATAGTAGGCATTTGAAATCTAATTGGTTGTACCAAATCCTATCTAATTAATTAAACAAAATCCAATTTTATTTTATTTTCTTAATTAGACAATTAATGATTTAATTATATTTTATTTGTATAATGTTTCTGAGTATATCACTATATACTCATATGTGCATACTGTGCATGTGCAACATAATAATTTGTACATAGTTAATACATACATATATATATATTGACAGTCTTATTGGTATTCCCTATGGGTAATTATGTAATTTGTTATATATATCTAATTTTGTGACCAATCTTGTTCATAATAAAGGTATTTGATTTCTATTATACACTGTATTTTATGATGATATGATTAATTAATTTAAAGTATATAAATAATAAAATCCTAAAATGAAATATTAAGTGATTGTAGTTATAGTTGCATTTATGAGTAATAACCACAATAATAAAGTAACTTTTATTTTAAATATTCTTGGTCAAGATGTTTTGAGAAAAGATGTCAATACATGCTTTGAGACCAGAGTGCAAAACGCTATCTAAATGATGTACAGTGTATATTGATGACTACTAGAGGTACCAAGGGGTTATAGTTATTGAATAGCTATGGAATGAATCACTTGAGAGTTACCTATTGGTTAATAATAACTATGCCAAATAGGAAAAATATCAGGGTGATGATGTTACACAGTTCCCTCGACTTGAGAAAACCATGAAACTTCAATTTGAATACTCTACTTTGATTATAGTTCAATCATTGCATGACAGTCCATTAAGCGAATATAATTAGGTCTGAGTTGAAGCATTAGATTTGAAACACTATTCGATGGAGAATTTGTCTCCCTAGTTGTATTAGGTTAGTATAATGGTCAGCTATAGTCAACTCAAAGTCCATATCTCTAATTAGAGTAGTACAGTTAATAACATGTTATTATTGAACTACAGACTTTTTTATGGCCTAATTGAGTTGAATAAGGATGATATTAGAATTTTGACTAAAAACCAAGAATAAATCCTAAAGTGATATAGTGTTGATGAAGAGAATGTGTGTACATAATCGTTACTAAATGGTACCACTTAAAAAATTATACAATATGATCACAACGAAAAGGTCTATAAGTGATGAATTCGACCAAATTGTCACACCACTAGCTAAGGTGATGTGTGAATGTTGATATTTTAACCGTCTAAAACTAATCGCTCACTGAATTCGCATTTTGAGTCACACAACCGTATTTGTGAATTCTCTGAAAAACCACACAATTTAATTAACTTGTAAAATGTTGTAAATTAATTAATATTTTAGAAATACTGATTATAATTTAATTTATGTTTTAGTGTTGTTAATAATTATTTTATATGTATATATAAAAGTTATATATGCTCGTATCGACATAAGATATTAGTATATATTTAAATGAGTTTTAAATATTGTTAATTGGTTAAATGCTTTTGTAAATAATTGTCTATGTGATTAAATAATATGGCCTGCCATGCTATAGAGAGAAAAGGACATAGATGAGATTTGATTGAAAATTAGTTACGAATTAAAAGTGGAAGTTTTAAAATGAGAATAGAAAATAAGATTTGTATTCTCTCGTTAAAGCAAATCATCTCATCCATTTTCTTACCTAGATGGTTTTCTCATCCTCTTTTCTCTCTTGCCATGGCAGAAATTACCTCCTCCATTTTCTAAAACCACAACTCCAAAACAAATGAAAAACATTAAATAAAATTAAAAAATAAGTGGTTAATCCTTTTCTTGTAGAGTTGGGTGCGGATCTACTTGAGATTCAATGAGAAATCTCAAACCAAGATGTTACGATGGGCAAGAATTTTTAGGTACAAGTATTGTATTTTATTTAGATTTTTATATATGCATTATCACCATTAATATATATATATATATATATATATATATATATATATATATATATTATTAATTGCCTAGTTATAATTCGGTATGAATAATATGATTTAACAATTAATAAAAAGATTTTAATATCTCAAAGTATAATTATTTCAAATGAAACTGAACCATATATATGATTTTTTTTGTCGTGGAATTTTTTTCTTTCTCTTTCTCTCATAAGTTATTATGTAATTTTTTTTAAATTATTTGTACTGTGTTTTGCATACTTGAAAATGATTTAAAATTATTTAAAACCTCAGAAAACATTTGTTTACATATTTATATATTTCAAATTAGATGATATAGTTATTTTGTGTATATATTTATATATGTGTGTAAATTTGTAATGTTACACCACTTTGTTTAATCAATAATTGATATTATAACTATTAGGCACATTAAAAGGGATTTAATACATATGTGTATATGGGAACTTTAAAAGAATGCCATAAGTAAAAGGTTCATTACATTTAAATGAGATTTAAGGCATACATATGGAAGTTTTAAGCAATTATGAAACTAATGTAACCACATTTTGTTATTGAATAACAAATATTATAAGCATTAATCACATTAGATTTTAAAGAGATTTAATACATACATGTGTATATATAGGAAATTTAAAAGGATGTCATAAGTAAAAGGTTCATTGTATTTAAATGAGATTTAAAGCATACATATGGAAGTTTTAAGCAATTATGAAACTTTGACAGATTATATGTGTGTGTGTGTGTGTGTGTGTGTGTGTGCACGCGTGCGTGTGTGTGCGCACGCCTGTGTACATATGAATGATCTTATACGTAACATCCTTGCATAGAAAGTTTTAAATGCTAAGTTAATTATGCAAAGTTTAAAAATACGTGGAAACTCTAAATCATTAAAATTTAATGTTTATAATTGACAACCTACAATCCAAAATTTCAATACTTCACCAGAATTTTAAAATTATTTTTTATCATATTTATATTAAATAGTTTAATAAGTCAGTTAATATAAATAAATGCTTAGTATATGCATATAGATGTGCATCTCAATATCTACTCATATGTATACTGTAACAACCAAGAATATTGTCGTTTGATTTGAATATTTAATTAATTTTAAATATTGAGATAATGGTTTTTAAAGTTTAAAACCTTGAATTCAAATATAGAGATTATTTAAAATATTTGAATTATGAATTTAATATTTTAATAGTGATTTAAATATTTGGATTCTGAATATAATATTAATTAAATGGATTCAATGGTCTTATTCAACTCCTTTTAATTAGTCAATAATAATGGCGAATTTATTGTGTAAATTTATTTTCAATAATAAATAATAAGAAAATTTATTTTCATTTTAACGACTTGATTTTTATTGATGTATTTTTATTAATTTATTTGATTTTTCCATAATTTTTAATTTGAAAAATATTTAAATTTTCTTTCGTCGATTTTTTGGCAAATGACAGTGTTTTTGTAATTTTATAGAATTAGTTAACCAGCGTATATTATTATTGTTTTGAGATCGCATTTCATTTTTGAGCGCGATAGTATATTTGTTTGGTCACTTGTGGTTCATACATGAACGAAAATCTATGCGGCAAGATGACGGAAATTGCAAATTAAAATCTAGCTCAACACTTAGGGAAAATCAATAACACACATTTTTCTCTTCTTTCCTTTCTACCGTTCCACCAAAATAGAAATTAAGAAAAGTAGCAAGCTTCAAAAATCAAAATCTCACCATGTACTCGGCTAAAAATTCCAAAACAAGAAGCTTTGGAATCATTGTGGTGGGATCTACGTTTTGGTATTGTTTTGGATGGGTTTGGGGGTGATTTAAGGGAGTGACGGTGAATGAGTGGCTAGCATGAGACTAATGTTAAGGTTTTGGCGAGCTAGTGGAGAAGCTAGGTGACGTTGAGGGCACAGTTTGATTTCTCAAGTCAAAGAGAACTTATGGAGCAAATTTGGGGTGGTGCGGCCTTGTCTTATAGAATGCGACTTTGGCCATGTCGTTTTCCAGGTCGAATGGACACAATCTGGCAGTGGGGTGTGGGCTTGAGAACTTTGGGTCGGGCACATGGAGTTTTCGAAGAGGAGATCGTTGGTACAGGCGGTATTGGATTTAATCAAGCGATGCTCTGTATCTCTCCATGTTTGTGCATATCATTGTGGGTTCAAGTGGTATGGTATGTATGTTAGTCCTTAAGATGATGATTTTGATGACAACAACCTTATGACTTGTTATAAAATATAAATACTAACATTATAGTTTAGATATATATGTATATGCAGGATATAAACATGCAGGTACCAAGAATGATGACTGTACAATATAGAGATTCAAGACTGAAGATATCAAGATTGAAGACTCATGAGTATCAAGGTATCAAGAGTTCAAGATTTCAATGGTATAAGATAAGTATTGAGTCAGAATTATGTTAAAACTTCTTGAAAGCACTTACATCTTTATTCGAAATTTATTTGTGGAATGGAATCAACTTCGAGCCTGTTGAAGGGATGGAACCCACGACAATATCTAGTGGAACATATAGTGGTCCTATTTTGATATCCACTAATTTTATAAAAATGTTTTTCAAAAAAATATCTCTTGTTTTAATTTTTTTTCAAAACTTTGTTTTCAAAAAGACATCTCTCTTGATCTTAAATATTTTAGCCTCAAAACTATTTTTATCATTTTTTAATATTTTGATTTCAAAATTATCCTTGTTTTTAAACTATCTCTTGTTTTAAATATTTAGCTTTAAAATATTTATATACTCAAATTTTAAATCACTTTATAGATTAATATTATATATATTAAAAATTACTTTCTAAACTCTTTTATATGTTTAAACCATATTCAAATATATTTACAAAGTTTAGAAATTGTTTTGACAAATTAAAGAAACCAATTTTAATAAGAAAATCAAAACATCAATTTTGCCTTGAGCATGTCGACATCCGTCGACTCCCCATGTCGACATGGTGTCCGTTATTTTCAAATTTCAATTTTCAAAAGAAGTATCTATTCGTCGTATCCTTTCACAAACATATATGGCTATTGCGCTACTATAAATACTAGTAAGTTCTAAACGAATTTTACACCAGATTTCATTTATTTTCTCTCCTCTTCATCTTCAACATTTATTCTAAAGAATCCTAAACTATACTCTACCGAAATACCAAGTGAGTGAAACTTAATTATCTCTTGTTTGATTCTCTACCACTCTCTACATAAGATCTCAGTGCCATTCAGAGTTATAGGATCTTTTGTAAATCAAACCGTTGAGTGAAAGGTGCGGTTGAGCCTTGAAATAAATTGGGTGTAATTATAGCCCCAGAAATCAATTAGGTGATCTTGTAGCCTGGTTAAACCAAGAGAGTTTGTCCTGGACTCGAATACAGAAGGGTGTACCTCGTAGCCTTGAAACCGAGGGTGTAATTTGGGAGTTTATTTTGATAAAAAATCCGTACGATTGTGCGGAACTGGATGTAGGGTAACTCCGAACCAATATAAAATCCTGGTGCATTCTTTCCTTTACTGCTTTTATTTAGTATTTGCATCTTTGTTTGACTATGTGATTATATCTGTGTCAGTGAATTGCATTTGTTTGGTGATTAGTTTCATAAAGATTTATAAAATCCATAAAACACTATTCACCCCCTTCTAGTGTTATTCCAGCCTTAAGATCCATAATCCACACTTCTCACATTTGGTACCAGAGCATTGGTTTTCAAAATTTTTATAATCTGAATTTTGAAAAAGTTTTTAAAATGGCTATTTTTGGGGATTTTGTTAACACGAGTTTAAAACTGTTCAAATCATCATTGTCTCATAAGTCTGCATACAGTTATTATAGAAAATTAAGTTATCTACCAAGTTTATATTCTGTGAAAAAATAAAAATGTTATATGGCCTTTGAAGAATCAACACTCGATGGATAAATTGTGCAAACCAAGAAGAATTAGTGGACACTTGATAGTGGATGTTCAAGACACATGACTGGTAATCCATATATGCTGAATGATATTATCTGTAAAGGTTGAGGATTCGTTAATTTTGGAGACAATTTAAAAGGATATGTGATTGGCATCGCTAATGTCAGTAACTCTAAAACTCCTACTATTTCTAATGTTTTATTAGTTAAGAATATGAAACACAATATGTTTAGCATTAGTCAACTTTGGGATAAAGGATACAAAATTAAACTTGAAAAAGATAAGTGTCACATCGAAGATAATAATTCAAATATTATATTTGAAGGAATTAGGTGGAAAAATATTTATATTCTTAGTATGAAAATCTCAAATGATAATCTATGTCTTTTGGCTACTACAAGTGACCCTTGGATTGGGCATAAAAGATTTAGGCATTTGAATTTTAAACTCTTATCTAGACTTTCTAAACTTGATCTAGTAGGAGGTCTCCTAGAATGAATTTTGAAATAGATAGTATATGTGATGCTTGTCAATTAGGTAAACTTAGGAAGAGTTCTTTCAAATTAAAAGATAAGATTTCAACATCAAAAACTCTCGAGTTACTTCATCTAGATTTGTTTGGTCCATCTTAAATCCAATCAATAAATCACAATAAATGTGTCCTTGCAATTGTAGATGATTATTCTGGGTTTACATAGGCAATTTTTATGAAACATAAAAGTGATACTTTTGATTCATTTAAATTTTTTACATAAAGGCTTCAAAACCAACTTTCTTTAAAAATTATAACTGTTCGTAGTGATCACGGTGGGGAATTTGAAAATGAAAATTTTGAGAGATTTTGTAATAAAAAGGGAATAACTCATAATTTCTTTTTTCCAAGAACTCCACAACAAAACGGAGTGATAGAACGTAAAAACGGGATGATTCAAGAGTGTGCTAGAACATTGCTTTCAGATAGTAATTTACCAAAACATTTTTGGGCTGAAGCAGTCGCTAAGCTTGCTACATTTTGAATAGAATACTAATTAGACCGAAACACCTTATGAACTTCTTTACAAGAAGAAACCAAAGGTATCTTATTTTAGAATCTTTGGAAGTAAATGTTTTATTCTAAATACAAAAGACTTTGGATAAATTTGATTCTAAATCCGACGAAGGAATCTTTATTGGATATTCTAATAGAAGTAAACCATATAGAGTTTTCAATTTAAGAACTAATACCGTTGAAGAAATAATGCATGTTTTGTTTGATTAAAATTTCAAGGATGTTAGACAAATTAATGATGAAAAAGATTTTGCTACTCTAAATAATGAATCAATTGAAACAAATAATGAACTTATTCATCCAAATAAAAAGGTTAAGCTTTTAAAAGACCATCCTATAGAAAATATACTAGGAGATATTGAATCTGTTGTTAGAACTAGAAATCAACTAAATAAAATGAGTAATGTAGCTTTTATATCATATATTGGACCTAAAAATCCAAAGGAAGCATCGTCTGATGAATCATGAATTCTGGCTATGCAAGAAGAACTGTAACAACCCTGTATTTTCTGATTATTGTAATTGTATATTTTAATTATTTTAATTTAAATTCCTAATTTAAAAACTTTATTTTATTTATTAAAATTAATATATTTTGTTAATTGAAATATAAATGTTGATTTTGATGTGGATTAGAATTTCAAACATGCATAAATTGAATATTTCCAGAAAATGTTGATTTTGGTCAAAATAGTCAAACTTTGACTTTTAACTTAAAAATTTAAAAGTTTGAAATTTTAAATTTTATCTTTTATTATGAAAATAGATTTAATAACTTGAACATTTCTTTTTGTTTCGTGGAAAACGGAGTTAAACTGCAAAAGATATGTACATTTCAATTTTGAGTATAAATTGTTTATTTTGCAATTTTGTTATTTTAAATTGTATAAATTTTATTTTTCTTTGTCATATTTTATTTTAATATGTTTTAATATGTTATATTATTTATATTTTGACTTTTAAATATTTTTGAAATGATAATAGAATTTTTCTAAAATTTACTATGATGATTTCCTATTTTTAAAAGGCTGTTTTCCTTTTTCTGCTATTTTCTTCATCTAAACTATATTTAAATTAAAATTTATTTATTTATTTTTGTGATTTCCTTTTTATTTTGTGTTCTTATCTTTATTTATAAATATTTTTAAGTACATAAAAATTTTCCCAAGTTCATTGCACTTATTTTTCATATTTTCAAGACTAGTTGCAAATTTTGCTGTTTTATTTAATTAAACTATATATAATTAATAATTAATTTATTTATTTTTGTTTATTTACTATATTTTCGTATTTTAACTGAATATATATATGTTTTTCAGTTATATAAAAATTTAAAAAGAAATAATGAATATATGAAGAGTTTGAGATCTTTTGTATGCTTAGTCCTTTTGCATTCCGACCTTTCACTTTCCAAACTCCATTCATCAATGCTTTGGCCGTACCCTACTCCATCTTTCAGCCACATTCCTCACTCTTTCTCACGAAAATTTTATCATCTTTCTTGAGAAAAAAACTCATGGCCATTTGTTTTACAAAAAATTGGTAAATTCTATCATCTTTCTTCTTGTTTTTATGATTTTCCTATTGATTTTTGCATTGATCCTTCTTGTGTTTTGCTAGGCCTAGCCTCTACCACCACCACTACCATCCTCTCCACCATCATCTCCAGCAGCTCATAAGCCTCTCCTCTGATCAAGACAGTAGTCATGACCATCCGTTGATGTTGCACCACAAAATTTGCACAAAAGTTCCACCAAACTAGCCTAGCCAAACCCTTAAGGCCATAACCTTCATTTTTAACCTAAACCACCTCCATGGCCGCCGCCACCAGTCCCTCCACCACCTCTGGCCACCACTCCATCCACCACCTGACCATCCCCTTGCATGACCAAGCCCAAGCCATGGTAGGCCGAACCTATAGTTGCACCAAAAATCCACTTAATTGCCTTGACTTTTGTATTTCTCATGTCACAACTTCCACTCCTTCATATCCAAGTTAGGCCGAGCCATATGAACCCATATTGACCCAAACCTGAGCCATGTTGGCATCTAGGCTGAGCCTAGTATGATGAGAGCAAGCCCATTTGATCATGTGACAAGCTTATGTTGTCGTGTGCAAGTCTTTTGCTTCTAAGGTTTGGTCATCTCTCTTGTTTTGCAACTGTTCTGCAAACTAAAGTTGTTGATTACATTTGTATGTCGATATCTATGTTTGTGCTTATGTATGTTATATTTTGTGTTGTTTACAAGGGTCTCCATCAATTCAAATCAAATCGTGCTTGTCGTGCCTTTGGAATTGCTCTTGTGTGTGTTGTTTGTCTCTAGCTTCGTAAAAGGTGAGTCTTTCTCACTCTGACATTTATACTTATGAAATAGTGAATTGATGACAAGTGTTTAGTAATATAAAATGTTATGCAAGTTAATGATGATCATATGATATGCTATGCCATGTTATTACCATATTAAAACTGTTAATTATCACCCGACATGTGATATATGACATTATATTGTGACACTGACATTGTTTATATTGTTTATGCATATATTCACACTGCAAGTTCCCTGTTAGAATAGAATCACTATGGGTTGAAATGATACATACCCAAACGGACTTTAGATTAGGGAAAAATCGTTATGGGCTGAAATGATAGGCCTGAGCGATTTTTATTGTATTTTATTTGACTTGGGATTGCGGGTTTGAAATGATAGAACCCGGGTTTTCTTTGTAAACTGCGGATTGAAATGATATATATCCGTATCACTTGACCTAGGTTAGAAAATTATATACAGACCCCGTGGTATATTTTTAAATGATATTTATTAAAATATGTATTTTTAAAAGTATGAAATTTTGATTTAAAAATATATATTTTATGGTTTTAAGAAAATTAAATATTAAGTCTTGAAATTGTGAATTTGAGTACGTAAATGTGAAATAATTGAATTTTAGACTTTAAATTTTATTTTAAAATGTAAATAAATAATGGAAATTAAATTTAAAGTTTTAAAATTATATATGAAGTAAAATTTTAAGTTTTATTTAATTTATATGTTAATAAACAGTGAATTTTGACTTAATAAATGAATGGAGTTTTTAAATTGAATATTTGATCTAAAAATTTTGTTGTGTTAAATCATATGTTAAAATGATTTTAAATGTGAAATTTTGAAGTCTAGAAATATGATTTTTAAGTTATAATAAAAATTTGGAGTTTTATTATTTTTTTGAAAAGCTAAAATGAAATCTGGAATTCATAGCATTTTCAAAATGTTGTAGTCTTTTGACAGCATTTTTAAATGCTATTGTTTTGAATCTAACAATGTTTGAAATAACTAAATATCTATTACGACATTTTATAAATGCCGTTATTCTTGAACTAAACCATTTTTGGAAGCTATAAGCTACGATAGCACTTTATAAATGCTGTCGTTGCTATAATTTGACAATGTTTGAAATGTTATAGTTTTTAACACTGTTTGAGTTATATTTTAAAGTGTTAAATGATTTAAATTTTGGAAATTGATTAATTGTGAAATTTAAGAAGTTTTGAATATATTTTAATATTTAATTTGAATTTGAATTTAAGTAAGGTTTACTTGGTTATGTGTTAAATGGAATGAAATGTAATGAGATAAATGAATTTTCGAATGGAATTTTTAATGTATTTTGTAATGATACTTGAAATAACAAATGAATGACTTATTTGATTTAAAAATGATATTTAAATTTGAGTATTTGAATTTTAATTCAAATAATGATTTGATAATAAGGTTTGGAAATGATTTGATCTTTATTTTGATAAAGAATATGAATTAGAATGATATGTACTTTTGATAAATGAATATTTGAAGTTTATATTGGTATGAAAGGATATTTAGTTTAATCGTAATTTAAGTTTATTTATATAATATTGGATTTATGAAATGAATATTTCAAAACTAAATAATAATGAAATTAGATTTGAGATATGAATATATGGAATTATAAAGTTTAGTTTTGAAATGTGGGATATTAAAGTTTAGAAATATATTAAAAATTGAATAGTTTAATTTGTGGATCAAATCTATATTTGAAAATGATATGATTTGAAATGGTTATTGGGAAATTTAATTGAAACTGATGGTTTGAATTGAATTAAGTTGGAAATTGAAAATTTGGTATCAGTTGAATGAATTGTAAAATGTAAAGAATTAAATGAATATCCCATGATTTCAAATGTATAATTTTGAAATGTTATGATTTTCAAAGTGTAATGGTTTCAAGTATTTTGGTTTCGAAAGAGTTATACTTTGAAAATATTATGATTTTGAAATGAATATATGTTTGAAATGTTTTTGGTTTTGAAGTATAAACTATTTTGATTGAATAAATAGTTTTGAAATAAAAATGGTTTTGGTTTCGAAGTATAAACTATTTTGAAAGAAATATAGTTTGAAATGAAATGATTTGATCTTTTTAAAGTATAAACTATTTTGAAATGACCACGGCGTTATAATAACGTTTGGTTGTTAAAGAGACCGGGATCGGAAGTTGTCATACTCTCTGCCAACTCCGAAAACCACTTTAACAACCGTGTATGCGGTGGAGATTCCAGAATGAAGTAGGATGGTGGCGACGTTCTTGAGGTATATTACGTGGACCCAACTCCCGTGAGTTGGCATAAGGTGGCTAAAACAGGAGCGATCTCGGGCCAAGTGAGGTCATTCCTCCTATCGGACACATTCCTTCGATACTATACTCTTACTGGTGATTGATTAGATGGCCATCCTCCGATTTTGATATGGGAGTGTGTTCCGAGGTGGGCGTATGTGGCTGCTGCGTTACCACCAGCCCGTGTGCGTAATTGGTATATCTACCCTGGCATTGCCTTGTGTGCCGTGTCACCTACCATACCGAGCCTTTACTACGAGTTTGTTTTTCTCCCGTAGCCCGTGTGGTATCCTCTGACAGTCACCCGGAGTAGAGATGGCATGATATTGGATGGACTACTGGGACTATTATGTGTGAAGGGTGATATGGGTAGCCCGGAACGCTATTTAAAAGTATGTTTATTTTACTGTAGACACTATTATAATAGCGCAATATTACTACATAGTAAATAGTTCAACGGATCCTTAAAGGATGGGCGATCCCAAGCATCCTTTAAGTTACTGATGCATTTTTGTTACTGTTCATTTGAGTTGATTTATAGTTCATAAGTATTTATGTCCTGACTCGAGTGTTTTGTGTTTTGCTTTACGCTCGAGTCAGATTGAGTGAGTTAGCATTCAAGATTCACCTTCGGAGTTGGAGCTTTCCTTGAAGATCCAACCATCTATTTTGCTTTCTGTATCCAGTGATTTCAGTGATGTATTCTGATTTGTACCTGATGTATCTTGTTACTTTTTGTTGTATCTTGTTTAACTCTGATGTATCTTATATATATAGTAGCTTCATGAACTACTATCTCTTTTACATCCGCTGCATTATTATTTACTCTGTGTCTGTGATCTGTGATTAATTATTTACTGTATATTCTGAGATTTGCCAAATTTTATTTACAACGCGGTATTTTGAGAAATTCAAGTCCGACATGTGCGGATGCGAATGGTTGAAAATATCGGGCTGTTACAAGAACTGAATCAATTCACCAGAAACGATGTTTGGAAACTTGTTCCTAAACCCGAGGATAAGACTATAATAGGAACTAAATGGGTTTATAAAAATAAAATGAATGAACTAGGTGAGGTCGTTAGAAATAAAGCTCGATTAGTGGCACAAGGTTATTGTCAAGAAGAAGAAATAGATTTTGATGAAACCTTTGCACCCATAGCAAGATTATAAGCCATTAGAATTTTACTTGCTTTCGCAAATTATAATAATTTCAAATTATTTCAAATGGATGTTAAAAGTGCTTTTCTTAATGGAGTTGTTAAAGAGGAAGTTTATGTTGAATAACCTCCACTCTTTGAAGATGAAACAGAAAGTCTCAAATATATATATATAATAACTGATGTCAGTTACAATACATTTGACACGGTACATGTGATACAACTACAATAGTCGACTCAGGAAGTTATATATACAAGTACATTATCGACTAACATACATGAATACATATCAACCTATACAATGACACGACAACTCCAAAAGATATGAAAAGTCTTCATAGCTCAAGCAGCATCCCAAAGCAGAATATCAACAACCTGAAAGTACTCGGTCTGACCCGAGTATTAAATTCAAAGAAAATAATACCCGGGTCAGTCTAATTCGAACTCAGTTATTAGTGCACAGAAGCAATAACAATTAAATAAAAATTAGATGATGGTCAAAATAAATTTACCTATCCGGTTCTTAAATAAAGAAATCGGATAACAGTAAATATAACGCGAATCAATTCAAACGATTGGAACATTAATTAAAACGTCAACTCGAGTAGGGATGCAGTATACGCAAGCGTGTACTGCCACGCCACTACAACATATGGAATACGAAATAGATCCATAATCAAAAGCAAAAGAAATAACTATAAAACCAATACCGTGTGGCTGCAGTTCACGCTTGCGTGCACTGCCTTGCCACAACAGTGATGATGTACCCAATGAATACCGTGTGGCTGCAGTTCACGCTTGCGTGCATTGCCTTGCCACTACAGTGATGATGTACCCAATGAAAGTTCACAAGCAAACACAAGATCAAACCCGAGTCACCGGATTCAACTCAAGTGTAATTCGAAAATTAGTCCAAATGCCATCAAGTGGTACAAGGCCACATATATAAATATGTAGAAAATGACAATAACTAACTCAGAAATGCAGTACAGTGTTCCACAAAGCAAACCCATATGACATGCATACAGGGATTTCAAGTGAACTCAACAAGATTGTTGAATCCAAATAAACAAAATAATGCAAACCAACATCAGTGACACAGGTACAAAGATTGACCAGAATTGCAACTACAAATTACATGGGGGATGACACTGTAAAATGAACCAAAGTTCGACTGAGAAATGAATAAGGCAAGCCGACATCAGTGACACAGCCTCAAAATGAAATGGTCATAAATAACCATATATGCACACTGCAACAAAGTCAAGTCAAGCTGTGGGTTATCAACCAAATGACACAAATGCATCAGCAAACACTAAATGAAATTTGACAGTAACAACAAGGTGCATGAACAAAGCATGCAACAGCCGAAACAACAATGAAGACTAGAAAAAGCAATGCTCAGTGCACAGCACAACAGGCTCAAGAAAGAATGGACCTGGGCCTATCAAGTGCAACATCAAGTGACACAAGTGATACAAGACAGAAACTACAAACTGCACGTGAATTACATGAATGCAGTAGGATGAAGGTGAGGGCACCAAAATTATGGCACCACAGCACACAAACAATTAAATACAATGGACCAAATGCAAATGAATACAATGCATCAATGCAATGTATCAAACTCGAGCACTAACAAAGGCGATATAATTCCAGCTACGCAAACTGGCAACTATCAAATGGTTTTAACTGGGCCTTAAATGAAATTATGACCAAAACAGCAACTACTCATAAATACAGCAAATTCAATGTGCACAGAGAAATGTACACAGGGGTGTACATCAATCAACTACCCTATTCTAAACTCAATACAGAAACTATGTGATGAATGGGTAGGCAAGTGAATGCATTTTGAACCAAATGAGGCACCAGTAACAAATACATGAAACTGGATAATGCAAGCATCGCAACAAAAAACAAAGCACATTGCCGAAGCAACAACAAAGGCCAGCAACTAACAGAGCATGAGGCGGTAACAACATAAAATGAGGGCCAGGCTACAATATACTCAAGTGAAGTCAACATCATCTGGGTGAATGCAAGTCAATGATCGAACAAATCGAACCAATTATACTCATGAATGAACACTGGTGGTAAACGAGGTAAACACAGACAGAATTCAAAACAAAGTTCAGTGCTATGCAAGTGCAAACCCGAGATGACAAGAAATCGAACCAAACAAGATCAAAGAGTCGAACAAGTCAAGCCAAAATCAAAAGCAGCCCCAAAATCAACTCAAGGCAGAAAAGCATCAACACGAACAAATATCAAATCGAAGTCGAAACAACAACGAAAACAAATTAAGCATACAAAGTCAATTAGTTTCGAATTAGAAGTGAGTAATGTAAATTACTCACCTTTGCTTTGGAAGTGAAGACGGCTCGACCAATTTTGAAGTAGCCGTTCGAATTGGGGGATCGATTGCCGAAGCCCTAGCTGCTGAAGACGTGCGAAGGCTCCATGCTCCATCGAAGATGAACTCGATTGAATTGAAGACGACGCCCCTGACTTTGAAACGCCCTAAATATCGAAGAGAACGAAAGGAACGGCCGCCATTATTTTCGTGATTTGGTTAGGGTTGGTGAACGAATGAAAAATGGATAAAGGGGGATCGGGTTTTATGCTTTGAGAATTAACACGGCCCAATATAAAAACATGGACCACTATTTAATTTCAAAGCCCAAAATTTCTTTTAACAATTTATAAAAGAATTTTAGTTCAAAATTTAAAAACTTCAAATGGAAATTTGTGTCAATATTAATCGTTTAAATTGTTGATTATAATTGATGCAAAATACCGGGTTGTTACAGACTCCCCTCCTTAAAGAAATTGCGTCCTCGCAATCTTAAGGAATAAATGGACAAAAGGTAACAACCATAAAAGCATGTCATCATAAAATGACGAAATTTGAAAATAAGAAGTTCACCATATAGAGCATGAAAGAGAAAGCCTGAACGTGTTTGCTCGATGAATTCTCTGGATTCCAAAGTGAAATCCATAGGATTTGAGAACCACAGAACTTTCACGAGAAGAACGTCTTTATTTCGAAGGTGCTGAACCCTCGAAACATTGATGTGAATAGAATGTTACTCAAAGTCAAATCTGGTGAAACTTCAATTTCTTCAATAATACCGGGCTCAAGAATAAAATTGGAATCCCTAAGGCATTTCCGTAGAAGGAAGACGCGTGAAACACGTCATGAATAACAGAAAATAGAGCCGGTAATAAGAGGCGATAAGCCAAGAAACCAATACGTTTAGTGATAGGAAATGGCCCAATATATCGAGGCACTAACTTTTCCGACCGACTGAAACGCATAACACCTATCATGGGTGAGACACGAATAATTTGGAACAACAGCGTAGTACAATAACGATACGCCAGATGAATCAAAGCTTCATTAATTCGGAACGTCGACGTAGTACAAAATCGGTACGTCCAATGAACCGATTACCATAAAAGAACATCAGACGTAAGTCCATAAAAGGAATGGGACGAAGCTCAATAAAACGAAGTACATCGAAACGTCTGATGAACTTGGTAAAAAGATGATTCCATTCGGACATCATCAAAGAAACAACCACTTGTTGCCTACGACAAGTGCATCGTCAACACGATTTCCCATCCGGGAGTGGTAAAGAATATCAAGATCATAAGATATAACGAACTCGAGTCAACGTGGTTGATGTAAATTAAGTTCCTTATGAGAAAATAAATATTCCCAAGATTCATGATCAGGGTAGAGAACAAATTTCTCACCCAAAAATAATGATGCCAAATTTTTAAGAGCGAAATCAATAGCCACGAGCACTAATGATTTAGAAACACAAGAGACAGCACGTCCTCTTATGCAAGAGAATGGCATGCAAACCAATACGATTAGCATTGGTATAAACGATAAAGTCTTGGTTCCCTCGGGAATCACAAGAATAGAAGTATCGGAAAAGAGTTGTTTTAAATAATATTCTTTCCCGAAAAGTTAAAACTTTCGAAATTTACAATTTACTTTATGTAATTATCTTTTCAGAAAAATTTACATTTTGAAATTCAATTTACTGTGTCTGGTTGTCTCATCAAAGTGTCTAGGAGATTCCTATCGATAACGTTGATCAAGCGCATCGACCAGAATTCTTAAAGCACTCAATGGGCAACACAATCACAAAATATTCTTTTAATTTCATAAAAGGAATTCACAAATTTTCAATCTCAAACGGACAAGTCCGGAATTAAACGAATCAGTAAAAGAAAGGGGTCATAGTCCTCGATTTTGCTGAAACGTTTAAATCGCTTCCTCATTCTTTTGAAAGCGTAAACTATAAAAATTTTGAAAACGATTTTTATTTTTGAAACAATTTTTAAAACACGTGATTAAAACAGCGATATCAGTAGAAACTTCGATAAGTGGATTTTCATTCATCAAAAGTGTCACAAGAACCTTCTCAAAGATAGATAGGGATATCATACCCTAAACTTGTACTCATAACAAATCAATGACATACGAATTCACCAATGCACAAAAATTAATAAAACTTATCAATAGAAATCACAAAAATTGGTGAAGCACAAATTCCAGAAGACTACACAAGAAATCCATAAATCACAAGATGAGAGTATGAAAACTCGAACGGGAGTATGAAAACTTGAAGGAGAGTATGAAAACTCGAACGGAGTATGAAAACTCGAAGGAGAGGATGAAAACTCGAACGGAGTATGAAAACTAGAAGGAGAGTATGAAAACTAGAACGGAGTATGAAAACTCGAACGGAGTATGAAAACTCGAAGGAGAGTATGAAAACCCGAGCGGAGTATGAAAACTCGAAGGAGAGTATGAAAACTCACCTACACGCGAGCATGAAAACTCATCAACACATGTAACGCATAATGAGAACGGGAGCACGAAAACTCACCTACACGCAAGCATGAAAACTCAACAGCACATGTAACGTAAAGCGAGAACGGGAGCACAAAAACTCACCTACATGCGAGCATGAAAATTCATCAGCACGTGCAACGCATAACGAGAACGGGAGCACGAAAACTCACCTACATGCGAGCATGAAAACTCACCAACACGTGCAATGCAAAGCGAGAACGGGAGCACGGAATCTCACCTACACGTGAGCAAGATAAATCATCAACATGTGCAACGCAAAGCGAGAACGGGAGCACGGAATCTCACCTACACGTGAGCATGAAAATCACCAACACGTGCAACGCAAAGCGAGAACAGGAGCACGGAATCTCACCTACATGTGAGCACGAAAATCACCAACATATGCAACGCAAAGCGAGAACGGGAGCATGGAATCTCACCTACACGTGAGCATGATAAATCATCAACATGTGCAACGCAAAGCGAGAACGGGAGCACGGAATCTCACCTACACGTGAGCATGAAAATCACCAACACGTGCAACGCAAAGCGAGAACGGGAGCACGGAATCTCACCTACACGTGAGCATGAAAATCACCAACATGTGCAACGCAAAGCGAGAACGGGAGCACGGAATCTCACCTACACGTGAGCATGAAAATCACCAACACGTGCAACGCAAAGCGAGAACGGGAGCACGGAATCTCACCTACACGTGAGCATGAAAAATCATCAACACGTGCAACGCATAACGAGACGCTATCTCATGGTTGCAAGCCATTAATTTTGACACACGAATGGCCCGAAGACCGTGGGGCGCTACCCCACATGTGTGAGTCGGAATCACACAGATTGAGGTCTAGACTAACCAAAAATCAAAAAGGTATGTGTGAGTGGAATCACACAAGTGGTGTCTAGTCTAACCTCGCAAACAAAAGAAAAGTATATGTGAATGAAATCACACAAGTGGTGTCTAGACAATCCTTAAAGCCCACGAGATATGTGTGAGACGAAATCACACCGATGAGGCCTAGTCTAACCATGCAACAAAGAAATATGTGTGAGACGAAATCACACAAATGGTGTCTAGACAATCCTCAAAGCCCAAGAGATATGTGTGAGACGAAATCACACCGATGAGGCCTAGTCTAACCGTAAAAATGATCGTCATGATCAACGAGAAGTGTCAATTACACTAAGTTAGTAAATATAAAAGTTTAGCTTCATGTCCTATAACCACTTGCTTAACTTAAATATTTACGAACAAATTGTAAATCTTCACTAGAAAATTATCACATGAGGTTCAATCGAACAAGTCCAAGAATTAACCGACGAAGCAAACGCAAGCGTTTCATACCACTTGTTTTACTAAGCCGTTTAATTAGATTTCTCATCCGAGTGAGGTAAAGGCTTGTATACACTAATAGATTGGAAAACGGTTTAGGAAAAGAGTTTGATATTGAAAATAGAGTTGAAAACATTTTGATAAAAGAGTTTTGATATTTACTACTAGTATTGAAACCTTTATATTTTTAAAGTGACATATCACAAAAATGATTGTAGAAACAATCAATCACAAGAATTCACATACGAAGACGTAAATAGAATCCAAAGAACTCGATACCGAATTCATCGAAAGGTATGTTCACAAAATTCACGAAGAAAAGGTCATCAAAGTTGCTAATAAATGATAGCAACAAATCGGGAAATAATCAAGAATCGATTAAATTTGAAAACCAAATCAATTCACTAAGATTCACATTCAAAGACGTGAATAAAATCCAAAGAATTCGATTCTAAATCCATCAAGGTAGGAATACTCAAAAATTCCTGTAATAGAAATTATCAAAGTCGACAAAGGTGATAACAACTAATCGGAAAAGAAGAATCGATCAATAATTGGAAAAATGAAGCAAAACAAGCATAAATGCATGAACGACTTTAACAAAAGGAAAAGTCAAGTCAATGTCGATATTGACAAGGCAAAGTCCAAGACAATTTCTTTTATACCAAAGAAATTTTAAAACTATCAGAGAGAGGCACATGAAAGCCAACAAATCATGGATAAATAGACAGAGTCGACAATTGAAATGCAATTTGTCTCAAAAATTGATACTCACAACCCAATTGCATGGAGACTGCATTAAGTACACGAATCGGAGACAAGAATGCATATATACAGCAGTTTGAATAAACAATGCTAGCTCAAATCGAAGTGGGTAAGAGTTGCAGCAATGCTCATGAAAAAGTGTTAGGAATTCATACCTAACAATCAGGAATGATCTTAGGCAAAGATGAGAGATAAAACGTCGACAAATAGTTGTAACACATGTTCCATCTAGTTATGTTTTATATTCGTCCTAAACCCCAGGCTCTGATACCAAACTGTGACGCCCCACCTCTATGCCCACGCTAGCCAAGAGCACTACGGTATAGTGCTGTCGACTAGCACGGAGAATAAGGCTGTTGAGGAGCGACCATCCGTGTAATTGCCTTGTGTGAGCACCGATATGCCAGATAGTAAAAACGTGCATTTCATTTCAGGAGGGAATCCGACATGCCGTTGCAAACTCAAAGCTACTACACAGTGGCTATAATAGTCTAGGACAAAATATAAACCGATAACACAGATAAAATAAATGCGGAACACAGATGAAACAGAAAGTCTCAAATATATATATATATATATATATATATATATAATAACTGATGTCAGTTACAATACATTTGACACGGTACATGTGATACAACTCCAATAGTCGACTCAGGAAGTTATATATACAAGTACATTATCGACTAACATACATGAATACATATTAACCTATACAATGACACGACAACTCCAAAAGATATGAAAAGTCTTCATAGCTCAAGCAGCATCCCAAAGCAGAATATCAACAACCTGAAAGTACTCGGTCTGACCCGAGTATTAAATTCAAAGAAAATAATACCCGGGTCAGTCTAATTCGAACTCAGTTATTAGTGCACAGAAGCAATAATAATTAAATAAAAATTAGACGATGGTCAAAATAAATTTACCTATCCGATTCTTAAATAAAGAAATCGGATAACAGTAAATATAACGCGAATCAATTCAAACGATTGAAACATTAATTAAAACGTCAACTCGAGTAGGGCTGCAGTATACGCAAGCGTGTACTGCCACGCCACTACAACATATGGAATACGAAATAGATCCATAATCAAAAGCAAAAGAAATAACTATAAAACCAATACCGTGTGGCTGCAGTTCACGCTTGCGTGCACTGCCTTGCCACAACAGTGATGATGTACCCAATGAATACCGTGTGGCTGCAGTTCACGCTTGCGTGCATTGCCTTGCCACTACAGTGATGATGTACCCAATGAAAGTTCACAAGCAAACACAAGATCAAACCCGAGTCACCGGATTCAACTCAAGTGTAATTCGAAAATCAATCCAAATGCCATCAAGTGGTACAAGGCCACATATATAAATATGTAGAAAATGACAATAACTAACTCAGAAATGCAGTACAGTGTACCACAAAGCAAACCCATATGACATGCATACAGGGATTTCAAGTGAACTCAACAAGATTGTTGAATCCAAATAAACAAAATAATGCAAACCAACATCAGTGACACAGGTACAAAGATTGACCAGAATTGCAACTACAAATTACATGGGGGATGACACTGTAAAATGAACCAAAGTTTGAATGAGAAATGAATAAGGCAAGCCGACATCAGTGACACAGCCTCAAAATGAAATGGTCATAAATAACCATATATGCACACTGCAGCAAAGTCAAGTCAAGCCGTGGGTTATCAACCAAATGGCACAAATGCATCAGCAAACACTAAATGAAATTTGACAGTAACAACAAGGTGCATGAACAAAGCATGCAACAGCCGAAACAACAATGAAGACTAGAAAAAGCAATGCTCAGTGCACAGCACAACAGGCTCAAGAAAGAATGGACCTGGGCCAATCAAGTGCAACATCAAGTGACACAAGTGATACAAGACAGAAACTACAAACTGCACGTGAATTACATGAAGGCGGTAGGATGAAGGTGAGGGCACCAAAATTATGGCACCACAGCACACAAACAATTAAATACAATGGACCAAATGCAAATGAATACAATGCATCAAACTCGAGCACTAACAAAGGCGATATAATTCCAGCTACGCAAACTGGCAACTATCAAATGGTTTTAACTGGGCCTTAAATGAAGTTATAACCAAAACAGCAACTACTCATAAATACAGCAAATTCAATGTTCACAGAGAAATGTACACAGGGGTGTACATCAATCAACTACCCTGTTCTAAACTCAATACAGAAACTATGTGATGAATGGGTAGGCAAGTGAATGCATTTTGAACCAAATGAGGCACCAGTAACAAATACATGAAACTGGATAATGCAAGCATCAAAACAAAAAACAAAGCACATTGCCGAAGCAACAACAAAGGCCAACAACTAACAGAGCATGATGCGGTAACAACATAAAATGAGGGCCAGGCTACAATATACTCAAGTGAAGTCAACAGCATCTGGGTGAATGCAAGTCAATGATCGAACAAATCGAACCAGTTATACTCATGAATGAACACTGGTGGTAAACGAGGTAAACACAGACAGAATTCAAAACAAAGTTCAGTGCTATGCAAGTGCAAACCCGAGATGACAAGAAATCGAACCAAACAAGATCAAAGGGTCGAACAAGTCAAGCCAAAATCAAAAGCAGCCCCAAAATCAACTCAAGGCAGAAAAGCATCAACACGAACAAATATCAAATCGAAGTCGAAACAACAACGAAAACAAATTAAGCATACAAAGTCAATTAGTTTCGAATTAGAAGTGAGTAATGTAAATTACTCACCTTTGCTTTGGAAGTGAAGACGGCTCGACCAATTTTGAAGTAGCCGTTCGAATTGGGGGATCGATTGCCGAAGCCCTAGCTGCTGAAGACGTGCGAAGGCTCCATGCTCCATCGAAGATGAACTCGATTGAATTGAAGACGACGCCCCTGACTTTGAAACGCCCTAAATATCGAAGAGAACGAAAGGAACGGCCGCCATTATTTTCGTGATTTGGTTAGGGTTGGTGAACGAATGAAAAATGGATAAAGGGGGATCGGGTTTTATGCTTTGAGAATTAACACGGCCCAATATAAAAACATGGACCACTATTTAATTTCAAAGCCCAAAATTTCTTTTAACAATTTATAAAAGAATTTTAGTTCAAAATTTAAAAACTTCAAATGGAAATTTGTGTCAATATTAATCGTTTAAATTGTCGATTATAATTGATGCAAAATACCGGGTTGTTACAGACCAGGATCGGAAGTTGTCATACTCTCTGCCAACTCCGAAAACCACTTTAACAACCGTGTACGCGGTGGAGATTCCAGAATGAAGTAGGATGGTGGCGACGTTCTTGAGGTATATTACGTGGACCCAACTCCCGTGAGTTGGCATAAGGTGGCTAAAACAGGAGCGATCTCGGGCCAAGTGAGGTCATTCCTCCTATCGGACACATTCCTTCGATACTATACTCTTACTGGTGATTGATTAGATGGCCATCCTCCGATTTTGATATGGGAGTGTGTTCCGAGGTGGGTGTATGTGGCTGCTGCGTTACCACCAGCCCGTGTGCGTAATTGGTATATCTACCCTGGCATTGCCTTGTGTGCCGTGTCACCTACCATACCGAGCCTTTACTACGAGTTTGTTTTTCTCCTGTAGCCCGTGTGGTATCCTCTGACAGTCACCCGGAGTGGAGATGGCATGATATTGGATGGA
The DNA here is from genome assembly GCA_030765085.1 of Allium cepa. NCBI lineage: Eukaryota > Viridiplantae > Streptophyta > Magnoliopsida > Asparagales > Amaryllidaceae > Allium > Allium cepa. The sequence goes on from CM060931.1 coordinate 453,586,056, forward strand.
CTACTAGGACTATTATGTGTGAAGGGTGATATGGATAGCCCGGAACGCTATTTAAAAGTATGTTTATTTTACTGTAGACACTATTATAATAGCGCAATATTACTACATAGTAAATAGTTTAACGGATCCTTAAAGGATGGGCGATCCCAAGCATCCTTTAAGTTACTGATGCATTTTTGTTACTGTTCATTTGAGTTGATTTATAGTTCATAAGTATTTATGTCCTGACTCGAGTGTTTTGTGTTTTGCTTTACGCTCGAGTCAGATTGAGTGAGTTAGCATTCAAGATTCACCTTCGGAGTTGGAGCTTTCCTTGAAGATCCAGCCATCCATTTTGCTTTCTGTATCCAGTTATTTCAGTGATGTATTCTGATTTGTACCTGATGTATCTTGTTACTTTTTGTTGTATCTTGTTTAACTCTGATGTATCTTATATATATAGTAGGCTTCATGAACTACTATCTCTTTTACTTCCGCTGCATTATTATTTACTCTGTGTCTGTGATCTGTGATCTGTGATTAATTATTTACTGTATATTCTGAGATTTGCCAAATTTTATTTACAACGCGGTATTTTGAGCAATTCAAGTCCGACATGTGCGGATGCGAATGGTTGAAAATATCGGGCTGTTACAGTTGGTATCAGAGCTTTGGTAGCTCTAGGCAAAACTCAGTATATAGTGTAAATATATTTACAGAATCACTTTCATTCGAGTTTAAACCTCTTCCTTTTTGACTCGATTCCTTTGAATTTTGGAACATTCCTTGTGGTTCCAAAATCCATTCGTGTCCCTCACTATTTATCTTCTTTTATTTCTGGAGTATCCCATAACTCCACTTCAAAAGATCTTCATAATGAGTCGGCGGTCTCGCCAACCTCAAATTTATTTGTAAAGGGGGAAAACTCCTTTACAGCAACATCGATTCACCAGAGATTCTATATCCTCGGTTTAGATGCTAGTATCTCTTATAATTTCGAACTCTACATCTTGAGATCGAATGTCGATTTAACCAAGAAATCCACATCGATCTTATTCTTTAAGTCACGGTTGACCCGGTTAAGGTTGCCCACGATTTATATAAATTCATCCATCTCCCTATTCTGTTATTTAATCATCTCATCTTTGTTTCCAACTTATCTTCAAATTATTCTTGAAGTGTATTTGTAAACTAATATTTAAAATGTTTTATATATTGTGTTGTTTGAGTTGTTGATGTTGATTTGGGTTTCTAATCGATTCGTCTGATCAACGCCATCGATAAGATTTCCAAAACACTTGAACAGAGCAAACTGACACAATATGTTTTTAAAATTTGGTAATGAAATAAATTTTGTGAAATAAATTTTGTAGCTATATTATAAATATTTATATGGATTTTATTTTAATTGGTTGTTAAGAAATAATATTTGATTTTATATATCATTTTCTATTATTTCATATATCTAATTGAACTATAAAACATGGTTATAAATTTATTTGGAAATTTAAAATGAATGTAAAACAAGAATTTGAGAATTTAATTTCTGATGGATTTCAAACTTTGTGTTTAAAGTTTTAAAGGATATATTATTTAAAGTATTTTCGAATAGAAATTTGTTTCCAAAGAATTTTAAATTTAAATTTAGCGCTCTTCTCTTTGTCGTTGGAAAATAATTTCGGTAATGACTGCAGCATCATCGACGTTCATTTTCGTGTTTCGAAGTGAAGAGATCATTCTGTAGTCTTGCTACAGTTTTGTTTTGGGAAAAATTTAATTGATTTTAATTTCTAAAATAAGAATGGATTTATAACATATGCTGATATATGATTTAAATTTGAATGGATATATATATATATATAGTATATGAGCATTTATTTATCTCTAAATAGTTTGGAATTTATCGGAAATCTAATTCCTAAATTTTTTCTTCAAAGATAATTTCTAAGTATAATTTCAAGGTTCGGATTAATATTCAAGCTTGAAATAATTTAATTAGAAAGTTTTATTTGTATAATACACAATTTCATTCCAATATAACTTACCTTAATTTTCAGAAGTTGAATATGTAGTTGGATAATATACAATATAAAAAAAAAGATTTTTATAAATAAAATTTTAGTGGTTATTATAAATGTTATATACTTAAATTTTAGTTATAAAAGGATTAACAGAGGTAAATAAAGAAAAAGGGTAATGGAATAATTTACAATATAAAATGATGATAAAGGAACTAAGAATAAATTTAAGGCAGTTGCAATGAGTGTGAGTATATTTAACATAGGTGATAAAATATATTGAGAGAAATAAATTTAATTTTAATTAGTAGTGAAGAAGAATTAAATTTTATTTGGTACATTTTGAGTATAATAAAAGATTTTTCAAATACATGATTTTAGGGATTTGTTAATTTAAGATAATTGGATGATAAGATAATGAAATTAGAGATGCTTAAGATTTATTTAATTTATGTAAAATTAATTTTCAGTTTAAGTTGAAATTTTATGGTTTTAAATTTATTATTTTATTTTGTTTTTCAAACTATCTTTTGGTTGTCCTAATTTTCCTTATCTTGCTACAGAATGGGAGGCTATTGCATATACCAGTCTGTTTAGAAATCTTTCTATAATCTTTAATAATCTTTGGTACTCATCTTTGAATCTAAGCACTGCTTGCCATCCACAGACCGTCGGTTAAACGGGAAGGGTGAATCAGATTCTAAAAGATTTTTTTTTCATGCTTGTGTTCTTGATTCTGGAGGATGTTGGAAAGATCATCTCCACCTTGTTAAACTTACCTATAGCAATAGTTATCAGGAATAATTTTAATGTTCTTGTCATCTTGTCTTAATACTATTTCATTCTATCTTTTTCTGTGCTTTCCCGTACCTCATTCCTTTTCGGGGACGAAAAGTTTTGAGTGGGGGAGAATGTAACAACCCTGTATTTTCTGATTATTGTGATTGTATATTTTAATTATTTTAATTTAAATTCCTAATTTAAAAACTTTATTTTATTTATTAAAATTAATATATTTTGTTAATTGAAATATAAATGTTGATTTTAAAGTGGATTAGAATTTCAAACATGCATAAATTGAATATTTCCAAAAAATGTTGATTTTGGTCAAAATAATCAAACTTTGACTTTTAAATTAAAATTTTAAAAGTTTGAAATTTCAAATTTTATCTTTTATTATGAAAATAGATTTAATAACTTGAACATTGCTTTTTGTTTCGTGGAAAACGGAGTTAAACTGCAAAAGATATGTACATTTCAATTTTGAGTATAAATTGTTTATTTTGCAATTTTGTTATTTTAAATTGTATAAATTTTATTTTTCTTTGTCGTATTTTATTTTAATATGTTTTAATATGTTATATTATGTATATTTTGACTTTTAAATATTTTTGAAATGATAATAGAATTTTTCTAAAATTTACTATGATGATTTCCTATTTTTAAAAGGCTGTTTTCCTTTTTCTGCTATTTTTTTCATCTAAACTATATTTAAATTAAAATTTATTTATTTATTTTTGTGATTTCCTTTTTATTTTGTGTTCTTATCTTTATTTATAAATATTTTTAAGTACATAAAAATTTTCCTAAGTTCATTGCACTTATTTTTCATATTTTCAAGACTAGTTGCAAATTTTGCTGTTTTATTTAATTAAACTATATATAATTAATAATTAATTAATTAATTTTTGTTTATTTACTATATTTTCGTATTTTAACTGAATTTATATATGTTTTTCAGTTATATAAAAATTTAAAAATAAATAATGAATATATGAAGAGTTTGAGATCTTTTGTATGCTTAGTCCTTTTGCATTCCGACCTTTCACTTTCCAAACTCCATTCATCAATGCTTTGGCCGTACCCTACTCCATCTTTCAGCCACATTCCTCACTCTTTCTCACGAAAATTTTTATCATCTTTCTTGAGAGAAAAACTCATGGCCATTTGTTTTTCAAAAATTTGGTAAATTCTATCATCTTTCTTCTTGTTTTTATGATTTTCCTATTGATTTTTGCATTGATCCTTCTTGTGTTTTGCTAGGCCTAGCCTCTACCACCACCACTACCATCCTCTCCACCATCATCTCCAGCAGCTCATAAGCCTCTCCTCTGATCAAGACAGTAGCCATGACCATCCGTTGATGTTGCACCACAAAATTTGCACAAAAGTTCCACCAAACTAGCCTAGCCAAACCCTTAAGGCCATAGCCTTCATTTTTAACCTAAACCACCTCCATGGACGCCACCACCAGTCCCTCCACCACCTCTGGCCGCCACTCCATCCACCACCTGACCATCCCCTTGCATGAACAAGCCCAAGCCATGGTAGGCCGAACCTATAGTTGCACCAAAAATCCACTTAATTGCCTTGACTTTTGTATTTCTCATGTCACAACTTCCACTCCTTCATATCCAAGTTAGGCCGAGCCATATGAACCCATATTGACCCAAACCTGAGCCATGTTGGCATCTAGCCTGAGCCTAATATGATGAGAGCAAGCCCATTTGATCATGTGACAAGCTTATGTTGTCGTGTGCAAGTCTTTTGCTTCTAAGGTTTGGTCATCTCTCTTGTTTTGCAACTGTTCTGCAAACTAAAGTTGTTGATTACATTTGTATGTCGAGATCTATGTTTGTGCTTATGTATGTTATATTTTGTGTTGTTTACAAGGGTCTCCATCAATTCAAATCAAATCGTGCTTGTCGTGCCTTTGGAATTGCTCTTGTGTGTGTTGTTAGTCTCTAGCTTCGTAAAAGGTGAGTCTTTCTCACTTTGACATTTATACTTATGAAATAGTGAATTGATGACAAGTGTTTAGTAATATAAAATGTTATGCAAGTTAATGATGATCATATGATATGCTATGCCATGTTATTACCATATTAAAACTGTTAATTATCACCCGACATGTGATATATGACATTATATTGTGACACTGACATTGTTTATATTGTTTATGCATATATTCACACTGCAAGTTCCCTGTTAGAATAGAATCACTATGGGTTGAAATGATACATACCCAAACGGACTTTAGATTAGGGAAAAATCATTATGGGCTGAAATGATAGGCCTGAGCGATTTTTATTGTATTTTATTTGACTTGGGATTGCGGGTTTGAAATGATAGAACCCGGGTTTTCTTTGTAAACTGCGGATTGAAATGATATATATCCGTATCACTTGACCTAGGTTAGATAATTATATACAGACCCCGTGGTATATTTTTAAATGATATTTATTAAAATATGTATTTTTAAAAGTATGAAATTTTGATTTAAAAATATATATTTTATGGTTTTAAGAAAATTAAATATTAAGTCTTGAAATTGTGAATTTGAGTACGTAAATGTGAAATAATTGAGATTTTAGACTTTAAATTTTATTTTAAAATGTAAATGGAAATTAAATTTAAAGTTTTAAAATTATATATGAAGTAAAATTTTAAGTTTTATTTAATTTATATGTTAATAAACAGTGAATTTTGACTTAATAAATGAATGGAGTTTTTAAATTGAATATTTGATCTAAAAATTTTGTTGTGTTAAATCATATGTTAAAATGATTTTAAATGTGAAATTTTGAAGTCTAGAAATATGATTTTTAAGTTATAATAAAAATTTGGAGTTTTATTATTTTTTTGAAAAGCTAAAATGAAATCTGGAATTCATAGCATTTTCAAAATGTTGTAGTCTTTTGACAGCATTTTTAAATGCTATTGTTTTGAATCTAACAATGTTTGAAATAACTAAATATCTATTACGACATTTTATAAATGCCGTTATTCTTGAACTAAACCATTTTTGGAAGCTATAAGCTACGATAGCACTTTATAAATGCTGTCGTTGCTATAATTTGACAATGTTTGAAATGTTATAGTTTTTAACACTGTTTGAGTTATATTTTAAAGTGTTAAATGATTTAAATTTTGGAAATTGATTAATTGTGAAATTTAAGAAGTTTTGAATATATTTTAATATTTAATTTGAATTTGAATTTAAGTAAGGTTTACTTGATTATGTGTTAAATGGAATGAAATGTAATGAGATAAATGAATTTTTGAATGGGATTTTTAATGTATTTTGTAATGATACTTGAAATAACAAATGAATGACTTATTTGATTTAAAAATGATATTTAAATTTGAGTATTTGAATTTTAATTCAAATAATGATTTGATAATAAGGTTTGGAAATGATTTGATCTTTATTTTGATAAAGAATATGAATTAGAATGATATGTACTTTTGATAAATGAATATTTGAAGTTTATATTGGTATGAAAGGATATTTAGTTTAATCGTAATTTAAGTTTATTTATATAATATTGGATTTATGAAATGAATATTTCAAAACTAAATAATAATGAAATTAGATTTGAGATATGAATATATGGAATTATAAAGTTTAGTTTTGAAATGTGGGATATTAAAGTTTAGAAATATATTAAAAATTGAATAGTTTAATTTGTGGATCAAATCTATATTTGAAAATGATATGATTTGAAATGGTTATTGGGAAATTTAATTGAAACTGATGGTTTGAATTGAATTAAGTTGGAAATTGAAAATTTGGTATCAATTGAATGAATTGTAAAATGTAAAGAATTAAATGAATATCCCATGATTTTAAATGTATGATTTTGAAATGTTATGATTTTCAAAGTGTAATGGTTTCAAGTATTTTGGTTTCGAAAGAGTTATACTTTGAAAATATTATGATTTTGAAATGAATATATGTTTGAAATGTTTTTGGTTTTGAAGTATAAACTATTTTGATTGAATAAATAGTTTTGAAATAAAAATGGTTTTGGTTTCGAAGTATAAACTATTTTGAAAGAAATATAGTTTGAAATGAAATGATTTGATCTTTTTAAAGTATAAACTATTTTGAAATGACCACGGCGTTATAATAACGTTTGGTTGTTAAAGAGACCGGGATCGGAAGTTGTCATACTCTCTGCCAACTCCGAAAACCACTTTAACAACCGTGTATGCGGTGGAGATTCCAGAATGAAGTAGGATGGTGGCGACGTTCTTGAGGTATATTACGTGGACCCAACTCCCGTGAGTTGGCATAAGGTGGCTAAAACAGGAGCGATCTCGGGCCAAGTGAGGTCATTCCTCCTATCGGACACATTCCTTCGATACTATACTCTTACTGGTGATTGATTAGATGGCCATCCTCCGATTTTGATATGGGAGTGTGTTCCGAGGTGGGCGTATGTGGCTGCTGCGTTACCACCAGCCCGTGTGCGTAATTGGTATATCTACCCTGGCATTGCCTTGTGTGCCGTGTCACCTACCATACCGAGCCTTTACTACGAGTTTGTTTTTCTCCCGTAGCCCGTGTGGTATCCTCTGACAGTCACCCGGAGTGGAGATGGCATGATATTGGATGGACTACTAGGACTATTATGTGTGAAGGGTGATATGGGTAGCCCGGAACGCTATTTAAAAGTATGTTTATTTTACTGTAGACACTATTATAATAGCGCAATATTACTACATAGTAAATAGTTCAACGGATCCTTAAAGGATGGATGATCCCAAGCATCCTTTAAGTTACTGATGCATTTTTGTTACTGTTCATTTGAGTTGATTTATAGTTCATAAGTATTTATGTCCTGACTCGAGTGTTTTGTGTTTTGCTTTACGCTCGAGTCAGATTGAGTGAGTTAGCATTCAAGGTTCACCTTCGGAGTTGGAGCTTTCCTTGAAGATCCAGCCATCCATTTTGCTTTCTGTATCCAGTGATTTCAGTGATGTATTCTGATTTGTACCTGATGTATCTTGTTACTTTTTGTTGTATCTTGTTTAACTCTGATGTATCTTATATATATAGTAGCTTCATGAACTACTATCTCTTTTACTTCCGCTGCATTATTATTTACTCTGTGTCTGTGATCTGTGATTAATTATTTACTGTATATTCTGAGATTTGCCAAATTTTATTTACAACGCGGTATTTTGAGCAATTCAAGTCCGACATGTGCGGATGCGAATGGTTGAAAATATCGGGCTGTTACAAGAACTGAATCAATTCACCAGAAACGATGTTTGGAAACTTGTTCCTAAACCCGAGGATAAGACTATAATAGGAACTAAATGGGTTTATAAAAATAAAATGAATGAACTAGGTGAGGTCGTTAGAAATAAAGCTCGATTAGTGGCACAAGGTTATTGTCAAGAAGAAGAAATAGATTTTGATGAAACCTTTGCACCCATAGCAAGATTATAAGCCATTAGAATTTTACTTGCTTTCGCAAATTATAATAATTTCAAATTATTTCAAATGGATGTTAAAAGTGCTTTTCTTAATGGAGTTGTTAAAGAGGAAGTTTATGTTGAATAACCTCCACTCTTTGAAGATGAATTTTTTTTAAATCATGTTTTCAAACTTAAGAAAGCTCTATATGGTCTGAAACAAGCTCCCAGAGCAGGTATGACAGACTAGGACCTTTTTTATTACAATCAAATTTTTGAAATTGGTAAAGTAGATAATACTCATGTCATTAAAAGAAATAACAATGATATCCAATTAGTACAAGTTTATGTAGATGACATTATTTTTGGTTCAACTAATCATGAAATGAATAAAGAATTTTGTGAAATAATGACAAAAGAGTTTGAGATGAGTCATATGGGTGAGCTTACTTTCTTATTAGGTTTACAAATAAAACAATTAGATAATGGTATTTTTAATAGTCAAGAAAAATATGCTAGGGATCTAGTTAGTAAATTTGGTATAACTATTGCGATTGGAAAACTCACTCCCATGGATACCAATGAAGCTTTAAATAAAGAAGATCTTTCAAAAGATGTAAATCAAAAACTATATAGGGGAATGATTGGATCACTACTCTATATCACTACGAGTAGACCTAATATAATGCATAGTGTTTGTCTCTGTGCAAGATACCAATCTCAACCTAAGGAGACTCATTTAAAAGCTGTGAAACATATCATAAGATATGTTAAACATACTTTTGACTATGGTTTATTTTACCCTAAAAATGATTCATTTGATTTAATCTCTTATTGTGATGCTGACTATGCTGGTTGCAAATCTGACCGAAAAAGTACAAGTGGAACTTGTCACATTTTGGGGCATTCTTTGGTTCATGGTTTAGTAAAAAGCAAAACATTGTTTCTTTATCAACAACTGAAGCAGAATATATCTCTGCTAATTTGGCTTGCTCTCAAATCATTTATATGCAACAAACCCTAAAAGATTTTGGATTAACAATTTCAAAATCACACAATTTATTGTGATAATACTAGTACAATAAATTTATCTAAAAATCCTACTCATCATGGCAGGACTAAATATATTGATATCAGACTTAATTTTCTCGGAGATGATATGAGTAAAGGGATTATTTTCTTGAATTTGTCAACTCCGAGAATCAAATTGCTAATATTTTAACCAAACCCTTAAATCAACTTATATTTACTAAATTAGGAAGAGAACTAGGCATTTGTTCGATAACTGAGATATAGAATGTAGATATAGTAATATATAAACAGAGATATACAAGATATAACGACCCGTAAATTTTCGATAATTAAAATAGCTAATTTAATAAGATTTCGTGATTTGGTGTTAGAAAAAAAATTTGTAAGTCGTTTGGAATAGTAATAACTAGAATGAAATGCAACAAATTTATCTAGTTAATTATTTATGAATTGAATGAAATCCCAAATCAATTGAAATAATATGTAGTCAAAGGTAATTGATTCGAAGTAATATAGTAAACCGACTGATAATGAAATTTTATTTAAAATTCCAATATTGAAATCCGTCAAATATTAAACAATTAAATTGTTAAAATTAAATATTTGGAATTTATTGAATAATTTAACAATGGGAATTGAATAACCGTGTAATGGAAATAGTTGTTTTATAATTTTAATTCGTTTCAAAAGTTAAATTTTATAAGTTCGTTTTGAATATTTCAAAAGATAGTGATTTAAGAATAATCAAATTGGTTTAAATTTAATATTACAAATGTTTGGAAAATTAAATTTCGAATTTTATATAGTTAATTTGATATTGAAATTTAATATAGGGAAATAGAATGAATAACTGAAATTTGGTTTAATGTGATTCAAATTGGTTTCCAAAGTGAATGTAAGTTGTATTTGGATTTTAATAGAGTTAATAAGATTTTAAAATTGGAATTTATTGGATAAATTAAATAACGGGTTTATTATGATTAAAAAATGATTTGTAAAATTTTATTTTATCATATTAAAGTTAGAATGATGTTGTAGAACTTTTAAAATCGAATTAAAAGTAAATTTGTGAAAATTGAATATTTTAATATTTAATTATCGACTGAAAAATAGCCAATTTTCGAACAGTCTCAGAATTGGACGAAACTAGTTTCATTGGATCCGTAATAGTTTGTTATTATCAGATTTCAATTTTCGTAGCAATCAGAGTTTTCATTTGACCGTGGCAGCTCGAAACGCGTCGAAATTGTTTTAATATTAATTAGACGAGTTAAAATAGTCATTTTTCAAACAGTCTCGGATTTCGACGAAACCAGTTTCATCGGATCCGTAATATTATATTATTGTAAGGTTTAAAATTTCGTGTCAATCGGATTTACCGTTTATCCAGGGCAAGCCAAAACGCATAGAAATTAGTTGAATCGGTTTAATTTAAATTTGATCGTTTATTGCCGTAACTCGCACATATGATCGAATTAGCCTCCGATACATGTTCCATTGTGTTCGGAACGCGGGGTAAACCTTAGAAACGCCTGCCGGCATGCTTCGTTTGGAGTTCGGAAAATTTTCGGTGAATAGTGTTTTGCAAATTTCTATATAAGGACCTCAACATTTCATTTTGCACTCAGAACCCTTGCTTCTTCTTCCAGCCGGCCCTAGATATTAATGGCTGAGAAAATTCGAAACTTCCTCCTCTATTATCTCCAAATCTACAAACAATTAGCAAAAGTCATCAACTACAAAGTTGTAGAGGGCATCAAGATCTAGCTATCCAACGGTGGAGATCGGAAACGGAGCCACGGATTGACGGCAAAACGCGATGGAAGTAGCTGCGTTTTTCACGCAATTCAAGGCAGAGGATGAGGCCGAGCTTGGAGCTATTTGGGGTGAAGGTGGAGTAAGGCGGTGGCTTCGAAGTGGTGTAACCTGATCGTCTTCAAGTTGCTCGGTTTGGTCGTGAAAAATCGATGAAGATGGCGGCTGATGGGTTTGTTTCTTGCGTTCAAACCTGGGCATTCAACGTGAAGAGGAAGAAGATGCAGCAATGGCTCAGATCTGAAGATGCAGAAATCGATGGCCAGGATGCAGTTGAGGGTTTGATATTTAAAATAAAAGCTGAAATTGTATATTTAAATTCGTATAAACTTTAAAATAGCATAACCTTTTCATACGAGGTCGAAAATGCACGAAACCTTTTGTGTTGGAATCGTATCGACGAGTACTACGCTATGGAATTAGATTGAAGTCGTTTGGAGCTAGTAAAAATTTCGGGTAAAATTAAACGCTCGTTTAATTTTATTCGAAATAAAACGCTGGAACTACATTGATATCAAGGTGAGTGTTTATAACGCTCACAACGTACTAAATATCTTTATGCTAGTTAAATTTGACATTATGAAGTGTTATGATTTTATTTGTCGTTGTTTGATAAAGTTTACTTGTCATATAGATTGTCATTTGAATTAACCGTTGAAAATTAAATTGACAGTTAAATTGAAATTAAAATTGAATTGCGATTAAATTACCTGACATTGATAACTATGAAATTGCAATGAATTGTATTGTCTATTGGATGATTTATTTCGATGGATGCTATTGGTTGATATTTAAATGTTTGGATGTTTATTTGCTTATATATAACCTGTTATGCATACATATGAAACTGTGATTTGATTTAAGTGATATATATTCATCCCCGACATTTAATTGAAATAAATATTCACTTGGCCATAGGATAGAAAATTATATACGGACACCAAATTGGGTAAATAAATAATTTTGAAAATCGTCGATTTGAAAGTTATTAAATGTTGATTTAAAAGTTATAAACAGAAATCAATTTATAGAAATCGAATTTGTCGGAAAATTGAGTTTGGAATGTTGAAATAAATTTTGGTTAAAGGGATTTTGTTAAATAATTTAAGTTGAGACTTTGAGGTTTGAAATTGGATATGATTGGATTTCGAAAATTAATTGTTTGAAGGTTTAACCTTAATTCGGGCTTTGAATATTACTAAGTAAAAGTGATATGAAAATGATATTTTGAAATCGAGTTTGGAATTGAATCACATTTTTAATTTGGAACTTAAACTTGAATATTGATGGAAAATTTGTTAAGTGTTATAAATGGATATTTTGAAATCAAGCTCCAAATCGATAAAAATTGAAATTGAATAAATTGAAGGTTAATGTAGAATTGAATTGATTTGAAGTTAAAGTTGACGTTGTTTTGAATTGAAATCGAAATTGAATCGGTAGAATGGAAATTGAAATTGATTGGAATTGGGAAGTTATAATTGAAATGGATTGGTTTTGAAGCTGTTTTATTTTGTTTTTCAAATTACTCTGTTATATAAACCATTTTGAATACTTAAACTATTTTAATCTATTTTAAATCTACTTAACCCAATTTAAATTATTTTAAACTAATTTATCTATTTTAAATCCATTTTTAAAGATTTTAAGTATTTTTAACTATTTTAATTATTTAAACTACTTTTAAACTACTTAAAACTATTTTTCTAAAATCCTAAGCTGGTCAATAAGGTGAAATGTTTATATTTAAATCTTGAATTTGAATACGAATTGAGTTAAATGAAGTTGCAACCTAAATTGAAATTCAAAATGATTTTGAAATCGAAATGAGATATTAATGCGAAAATTGATTTTGAAATGGAATCTGATATTTTTGAAAGATACGATGATATTTGAAATGGATTTGATTTTCGAAGCGAATATGATATTTTGATATCAATTATGAATCGATTTGAAATATAAAGAGGCAAAGGTGTAATAATACGTAGTTATTAAAGAGACCGGGATCGGATATGGACATACTCTCTGTCGATACCGAAAACTAATAACTATTATACGCGGAGTGATGATCCGGAATGAAGTGGATGGTTTGGTGAACGCGTTGACTGAAGAAAGAGAACGATTATTGGATGACCCCTGACATGACTAAAACAGGAGCCGCGCCGGGCCATTGAGGTTCGCCACCTCTAGCGGACACACTTCTTCGATACCATATCTATTACATTTGTGATGCGATTTCGGTGCACCCCTTGATTTCGGAGTGTTGTTTCGCGGTGTTGGGGTAGCTGCTGGCTATGCCCAACATCAGTCCGGATCACGCAACTACTAGTATCCTAGTTGGTATCGCCTCATGTACCTTGTCATACTGAGTATCCTATTCGCGACCACTACGTTTTGATTTGTACCTTGAGTATATGGATTGCCCTCTGGTGACTTCCGGTTTTGGGGAAACTACGGTCTTGTATATGCTTTTGGGAATATAAAATGTGTTAAGGGGGATTATGGTAACGCCTTAACGCTATTTTGATACTTTATATTACTGATAGACATTATCTACTTAGCGTATATTACTACATAGTAGATAGTTTCACGGATCCTTGAGAGATGGAAAATCCCGTAACATCTCTTGAGTTATTGCACGCACGTTGACACTGGATATGAGATGTCAAACCCCGTAAACATCTCTGACGCCGTTACACTCATATTTATTTACGATTGATTTAACTTTCATAAGGATATTTTAGTCCTGACTCGAGTGTTTTGTCTTTTCATTACGCTCGGGTCAGTCTTGAGTTTTTCAGATTTTTGAAGATCTATTCTGGAGGATGGAGACGAAGATTTGGTATACTATCACTATTATTACCCTTGCATCATGCTATCTGCTGCATTATTTAATTGCTCTGCTGTATATGTATAACTCTGATAAATGTTGTATAAATAATTGTCAAAGTATAGTAGACAGCTTCATGAACTGTTTATTTGACTATTATATTTTATCGTTCCGCTGCGAGATTCTGTGTTGTTTCATTTCCTTTATTTCTTTTCTTTTCTTTTCTTATTTACCCCAATAACTATCTGCACTTTTGAATGGTTTTGGAATCGACATGTGTATTTGATCGTCGGTTTAAACTATCCAAAAAGGCGGGTCGTTACACAAGAAAACCAAATTTTTCATAAGGATGTCGACATACCTCTACCACCCATGTCGACATACAATGGTGAAATTTGAAAATTTGATTTTCCCTCTAAGATCAGTTCGGTAGTTATATAAACCTATATATTTCAAATTTTTTGTCTTCTCACTTCTCTTTCTCTATAATAAACTTTTGAAAATTAAAATTAATGGCCTCCTCCACTAAATCAAACCAAAATGACACTGTTTCATTCCCTTCCCCTTATTCTCGCCCATTCCAACGCACTACACTAGGACGTGTGAAAAAGATTGAAGAATCTATGAAGGATGCCATGCAAATGTTGACTGAACTTCAAGTTGTGCAAGTAAGGATGGCAAAAGAACAAGAAAAGCAAAGCAAAATTCTTTGGAATTTGCAAAAATTCCTAATGGATAATCATGTAAATCCTATTATGATTGAAGAATATTCTCCCAACATTCAAGTGCATAACTCCTTAGAGCATAGCGAAGAGGAAGAAGAAGAAGAGAAAGAAGCACATATGGAAGAAGACGACAACATGGTCTGCGTAGGCGAAGTCTGTTTTGACAAAGATGGGAATTTAGTCGAATAACATGGAAACTTTTGTTTTCATTATCCTAATTGTTCGATTCATAAATCTCCGATTGTCAAAAATTCTCATTAGTAGTGTTATTCTATAATTTATGAACTTGAATATATTTGTGTGTTTATGTTCCACACATATACATAAATATAACATCGTATATAATAATATTTTTTTCGCTTATTACAATTCCTTATTAGTATTTAGTTTAGATAGTATTAGATTAAGAGGGAGTTATATTACTTTAGGATAAGTTTTTTGTTGATGATAAAGGTGGAGAAATATAAATAGAGTAGTTAGGCTTAGATTAAGGGGGAGTTATTAATTTTAGGGGGATTTATAGTGAAGGTGAAGTATATTTTATAAACATAGGTTGTCATTATCAAAAAAGGGGATATTAATCCTTGAGATGATGGTTTTGATGACAACAACCTTAGGACTTGTTATAAAGTATAAATACTAACATTATAGTTTAGATATATGTATATGCAGGATATAAACATGTAGGTATCAAGAATGAAGACTGTACAGTAGAGAGATTCAAGACTAAAGATATCAAGATTGAAGACTCATGAGTATCAAGATATCAAGTTCAAGATTTCAATAGTACAAGATAAGTATTGAGTCTAGAATTATGTTGAAACTTCTTGAAATCACTTAAATCTTTATTCGAAATTTATTCGTGGAATGGAATCCACTTCGAGCCTGTTAAAGGGATGGAATCTACGACAATATCTAGTGGAACATATAGTGGTCCTATTTTGATATCCACTAATTTTATAAAAATATTTTTCAAAAATATATCTCTTGTTGTAAAAAATGTTTTCAAAACTTTCTTTTCAAAAAGACATCTTTCTTGGTTTTAAATATTTTAGCCTCAAAACTATTTTTATCATTTTTAATATTTTAATTTCAAAATTGTCCTTGTGTTTAAACTATCTCTTGTTTTAAATATTTAGCTTTAAAATATTTATATACTCAGATTTTAAGTCATTTTATAGATTAAGATTTTATATATCAAAAATTACTTTCTAAACTCTTTTATATGTTTAAACTATATTCAAACATATTTACAAAGTTAGAAATTGTTTTGACAAATTATAGAAACCAACATTAATAAGAAAATCAAAACATCAATTTGGCCTTGAGCATGTCGACATCCCTCAACCCCCCATGTCGACATGGTGTCCGTTATTTTGGAATTTCAATTTTCAAAAGAAGTGTCAATTCATCATATCCTTTCATGAATAGATATGGCTGTTGCTCTACTATAAATACCAGTAAGTTCTAAACAAATTTTACACCAGACTTCATTTATTTTCTCTCCTCTTCATCTTCCACATTTATTCTAAAGAAACCTAAACTATACGCTGCCGAAATACCTAGTGAATCAAACTTGATTATCTTTTGTTTGATTCTCCGCCACTCTCTCTATAAGATCTCAGTGCTATTCAGAGTTATATGATCTTTTGTAGATCAAACTGTTGAGTAAAAGGTGCAGTTGAGCATTGAAATCAATTGGGTGTGATTGTCCCCGAAAATCAATTACGTGATCTTGTATCCTTGTTAAATCAAGAGAGTTTTCCCTGGACTAGAATACAGAAGGGTGTACCTCGTAGCCTTGAAACTGAGGGTGTAATTTGGAAGATTATTTTGATAAGAAATCCGTACGATTGTACGAGACTGGATGTAGGGTAACTCCGAACTAGTATAAATCCTGATGTGTTCTTTCCTTTACTACTTTTATTTAGTATTTATATCTGTGTCTGATTCTGTGATTATATCTACGTCTGTGAATTGCATTTGTTGGCGATTAAATTACATAAGTTTCAAAAAGATTTATAAAATCCATAAAACACTATTCATCTCCCCTCTAGTGTTATTCTAGCCTTAAGATCCATCATCTACATTTCTCACAATGTAGGCTTTTGAATTGGAAAGAAGGGTTTATGAGGTAAGTGATTTAAGGAGGTAATTACAGAGTTAGTTAATTATAATAAGTTAGTTAATTATTCTATTTAATTAGAAAATGTTATAAAATCCATAACTTTCTTATACGAGGTCTAATTGAGGCGAGACTTTTTGCGTTATGCTCATAGTAGCGAATAACAACGTGATGGAATTGGTTTGGTTGAATTTGAAGCAAATGAAATTTTAGGTTAATACTGAATGTCGTTTTACTTTATTTCAAAATTGGAACGCCTAAGCATCCATTGGAATTTTAGTGAGTTTAACTCACCTTTTTGGACAATAAGTATGATATTAGTAAATATAATTTACTGCTTGTATTTGGATGAATTATTGGTTGATTTGGTTAAATATCCGCTTTTGAAAAGCGATTGACATTTAAAATGAAAATACAGGAAGTTGTAAAGAAATCCGGATTTCTCGACATTGTGATTTTGAATTTCCTATCATATACTTGTTGATTTTATTTCAATTATATACCCGTTATATAGATTGTTAAATGCTCAAATTTGGTAGTTTGACCATATTGGATGTGACACCGACATGTGTTAAATGTTGAATCTTTTTAGAGAAAAAGGTAATAATAGCACTGGTTAAGTGCTATAGTAATTATTGACCTCAATATACTATTTTGGAAATACTATTAAGTGTTGTTTGTTTGGAAATGGCTTTCAATTTTGAAAAGTGACTTTTAATATATCCTTTTGATTTTCTGTGATATTTATTTGAAATATATAGTTTCTGTACTTTTCTATTTTACTTCAATTTCTTTTATTATTCTTTTCTATATAAGTATATTTGCAAATGTTTTAATATTATTTTGGAAAGGTATTCATTTTCAATAGAAAAATTATTATCATAATGAATGCTATTTTAAAGGAAATAAAAAGGGGTTCATCTTTTATTTTGAAGTGATTTTGTTTTTAAAAGAAGACATAAATATTTTAGGAATTAATATTTATGAAACATTTTATATAAAATGTTATAAATAAAGAACATATTTATAAATGGTATTTTATAAATTAAAGAGAAACTTATAAGCGGTATCTTATAAATAAAAGAACAGTGTTATAGATAGTATTTTATAAAAGGGAATATTATCATTTGGATAAATTGAAGTAATAAACCACAGTTGTGAATTTATTATAATATATTGAATGATCGGGTTATGGAAAGTAAATGAGTTTTATAAATGACTTTTTTATAAAAGTAGTTTTATAAAAGGGTTTTATGAAGGTATAAAGGATGTTTATGAAGGAGCTTATTAAATAAATTTGGAGATTTATAAAAGGAGGTTTATAATTATATTTAGGTATTTAAAAGGGAATTTTATCATTTATAACTAATATTTTATAAAAGGAGTTTGTTCATATAAGGAGTTTTATAAAGGGATTTTATAAAAGAGGATTTATAAATAGACTGAACGCGATTTCCATAAATGACAATTTTAAATTCAATGGTATGGAAACCCATCTTTATCTTGAGAATTAAGAATGTGTGTCGAGATAAGAATAGCTATCTAACTTGTCCGATCTCATTTTTAATCAAGAGATAGTACTGTTGAAATTAGGAAGTGGTGTAAGTATATTCGACCTAATTTCGATACGTTCTATTTAATTACACCAAAAGGAAAGTGTTTGGGCTTATTGTTATCAATATTTTGAATGATATTTTTTTAACCTAATTAAATGTGATTTTGGAAAAGAAATCTTTCTTAAGCTTAGTGAATATATTTATATCCATGAGATAAGTATAGGAGTACATTTTCCAAGTATTGAAATTTAGTGTTTGTGAATATACTTATATTTTTTATGTAAGCATATGGAAAAGTTTTCTAAGCAAAAGTGAAATGTTTGCAAGTATACTTATATAGTTGAGAAAGGTATATCAATATTTTTCAAGTATTGAAAGAGAATATATCTTCGTAAAAGTATTTTGATACAAGGATTTACAAAGTGGTTTTGAATTAGTGAAATGATTAATTAAAGAGGCTTAGGGTTACTTGTGTGCTTAACCAATGTTATTTTCCTTAAGGAATTAAATCTCTTTTTGAATCGTTTGTTTATAGGATAGTTAAATGACTGACTATCAATGTCGGCTAGTTTTTAAAACTATCATTATCGGTTCGAAGGGACTGGGATCAAATATATTATCCGAAAATCACTTTGAACTAGCATAAGCATTCGAATGGAAGACAACTTGAAAACGATTGAAGATGAAGCTTTTTGAAGTGTAAAGGCTACTTGCTACTAATCCCCAAGGTGATTCCAAAATGGATACAGTAGAAGTCATGCCTACGGTTTTTTCATATCCTGAAAAACTTGTATGGATGAATGCTAGCATTTCATTGTTGCTTGGAGGACAGTGTTTGC
Source organism: Allium cepa (assembly GCA_030765085.1). Lineage (NCBI taxonomy): Eukaryota > Viridiplantae > Streptophyta > Magnoliopsida > Asparagales > Amaryllidaceae > Allium > Allium cepa. The sequence goes on from CM060931.1 coordinate 453,605,182, forward strand.
ATTCCAAGTGGGATTTGCTAAAAAAGTAAATGTGACTTTTAGCCTCATCAACCTGGAATGACTGAAATATGGGATATGTCACCAGGCTATATGGGTTACACCCATTAGGGTATTATCATCACCCTCTAGATTATTATTTATGAATTTGGTTGTGCATGAGAGCTCTCCGAAAAAGGTTGAAAAGACACCAGTGTGATAAATATAAGAGGTAAGACGGTCTTGTCATGCAGGGGGTCCATGCTAGGCTCTCGGTACATTTCATTTTGAGGTGTACTGTGACAGGCAGTACCCCAGTAGCCTTGTCATTGATTGAATCCATTCTCCAATAAGCATGTATGGACTTAGTTGTGCCCAAATATGCTGGAATGTGAGATGCAAGCATTCCAGATATATTCATAATTTAATTTAAATCCTAGACATTATTATAATATTAATGGATTTCTTATAGAAATGATTTGGTTATCATAAGGTAAACACTTATCCGTGTTTATGTGTAGAGTGGTCTTACGAGATACCTTTATTTCTGAAAGGTTTTATAACACTAAAATCCATGGGATGTGTGTTTCTCACGTTGGTTTACAGATTGTTCCAGGAGTTATTTTCTTATAATGCTTGGGTCAGACCGAGCATATTTTCAAATTTAGATTTGGATACTTTGGAGCTTCAGGAGACGAGTTGGATGCCTCCAAGACGTCCCACTTATATTTTATTTTCCTCTGTATTTGTTATTTGTATTTATTAGTAATTGTGAGGATAAGTTGTTGTAGTTGTCCAAGCTGATGATAGATTAGTGTACTCTTATTTGATGTGTATATATTGCAGTTTTCTTTTGTAAAAATCTGTTGTATATATATTACTTGTCACAATGTGAGATTATGTTGTCACGACCCGCCGCCCTGACCGCCTCCAGCCGGTAATTAAACCTACTAGAAACGTTCAAGATGACGGATTGTTATTTAGTTTATAACATTTAAACAGAATCAGTCACAGAATCACAGAACAATAATTTTATTTCATAAATGAACTTTTCTTTTATACACAAATATCAGAGTTATACAATACATTTAAATTTATACAGCAGAAACAATTTTTATTAAGTACAAGAAAATTTTCCCGAAAAACTTTAGTGATGCGGTAATCCCCTCTTTCTAACTTCGCTGCCTGAAAATCTTCAAGCTGTAAAATACTCGGTCTGACCCGAGTATTACATTCAAAAGAAAATAATACCCAGGTCAGTCTAATTCAAACTCAGTTATTAGTGCATAGAGGCAATAATAATCAAATAGCAATTAGACGACAGTCAAAAATAAATTTACCTATCCGACCCTTTACAAGAAATCGGATAACGGTAAATATAACACTTAACAGTGTTAAACAACAAATCAGCAGATTCAAATTTTTACGAAGATAGATGAAAAGATTTTTTTTCTTTTAAAAAGATAATTTTTTTCTGAAAACATCAAAATTTGCCTAAACGGCAATTTACAACAAAATCATCAATTTAAATCAAATCAATTTAAATAATTGAAAAGTTACTTAAAGAAATATCAAACTGATTGGCTGCCGTACACGCACGCGTGCACGGCCTCGCCAATACTGCATATGAAATACGCAAAGAAATCAATGAATCAAAAGCAAAAGAAATATCAATTAAAATCAATACTGCGTGGCTGCAGTACACGCACGCGTGTACGGCCTCGCCACTGCAGCGATAAAAATAGATATCAGTACAAGGTCAAACCCGAGCTATTAGCTGGATTCAACACAAGCGAATTCGAAAACAAATCCAATTGCATCAATGCGACGCAAATCACAAAGCAAAACTGCATATAAAATGAAACTGCAGTCACTAATGAATACAAGGGCAAACTGCAACAAATACTGCAGTCACCACAAGTATACAGGTTAATCAATTTTCAAGTCAGGAGAATCAAAAGTACGCATCAAACGTACAAAGTTAACATATATGATCATGTGTCTACAAAATATGAAGCACACAACAAGTTCAAGTCTGCAATCCAAAACTCAATCTAGGCAACAGCGAATGACATATATAACAAATGATCAGTGGACAATGCATGAAGCTTGAATAAGACTTGAGTGCTACATTAGAGAGTGCACAGATAACACATGAAGGCGATGCACAGGTTAATGTGACAGCAAGTACAACCAATGGTACAAGATAATGGACAAACAAGATGAACTTAAATCAGTGACAACTTCACAACCAACTAATCAGACTTCAAGCTAGGAAATGGACCAGTAGATAATGACTTCACATAGCAGTGTCTTGTAGTTTTGTTTAAACTTTGTTTTAGAAAACTCAGGTCCAACCCTGGTTTAAAATTTAAAATCAGTTTTTTTTCTCTTTTTTTTTATATAACATATCCTATGACTGTAAACAGCAGTCAAGAGCATATACAGTGACATATTACAGGAACAATGACTCAAGTGATGAAGCACTGAAATGATGCAAATGTCCAGACAACAACAGAGCACAATGCAACACAATAAGGCAGCGCATAACTCAACAATGGTCAACCATACATGCATACACACATACGAATGTATGTATGCATATATATATATATATATATATATATATATATATATATGTCAACCAAACAATTCGAACTACATCAAGAACTGAAGCCACAGTGAAACTCAAGTGTTTAATAACTCAACTCGAAATCAATCACTTAAATAAGTAGATCATAAATGCTCAAAAAATAAGGCAATGCAGCAGCGACACAGCAAAGTATATTTGCATATTGATTATGCAAACAAAAGTTGCAGTGGAAACTAACAATTGCCAAAGTGTATCTAAACACCACCTATAAACGAATAGCCAATCAAGCATAGAGGCATAGCAACTGCACAGTGAAAACAAGACAAGTCGGAATTACAAGGTGAACCGGTGCCAAAATCGAACAAAAATCAAGTAGCAGTTTGAACAATAACAGAGAATACGAAGTCATCTTTTATCTCAAAGTCGAGTATGATACTAAAATATGCCAAAACCATGAATGCAGTGACAACCAGTGATACAAAAAAAAATTCAAGTCAAAGCCAAGGTCATAAGAAAAATTCACGAAATAAAAATACCAGGAATCAAAACCGTGAGCATCAATTCAACAACCACGAAAATCACAAGCGTGAGCAATTCAAAAATCACTCGAATTTGGATTAGATGTGAGTGAAATAAGCCACTCACCTTTGTATGAAGCGCACAGATCGAAGGAGACACGAGCAAGGAAATTGCCAATTCGCGAAACCCTAGCTTCGGAGAGGAGGAATCGAGCAAGAATTTGAAGCCGAAACCCACTATTTCGAGAAGCCCTAATTGTTGAAGAGGGGGACGAACGAAAAGGAACGGCAGCCATTTTTGTTTCTTTTTTTTTTCTTTCATATGAAATCTGAAATGATGGAGGGAGGGCGAAAATAAAAGGAAGAGACAGCGTACGCGATGGCAAGCGTACAGAGTAGGGTGGCTGAAGGTACGCGATTTTGCAGAGAGAGGATACATAGCAGTGTACTAGAGATTTTGCAATCTTTTACTTCGGCTGAGATGATAGAAATGTGAACCAAAGATTTTTGCAATCCATTTTTTTTCTTTTTTTTCTTGTAGGGTGGCTGCATTTAATACCAAGGTACAATGCTTTATAATTTTTTTTGTTTCTTATTCAAAAGCTTATGCATATCATTTCGGCTGATGAGGTAAAGTGTTGTGTACTAGAGATCTTGTATTAATTGCTACTTTGTCTTGTTTCATGTTTACAAAGTAATCCATATTTCAAAGATATTTACATCTTTCATAAATCCCAATTCAAATTTAAATCCAAATTATTTTTCTAAGTCATTAGCTTGAATTTCAATTACAAATTTAATATATAAATTCCATATTCAATTTCAACTCCAAAGTCAAATTTAAATTTTTATTCAACTTTTAATAGATTAAATTCTAAAATTTAATCGCCAAATTCATAGTTATATTGAAAATTCAATTTAAATCATCATTCAAATATTTAAAATTAATTAAATATTTTCAATATAAATTGTTCAAAATTCAGGATCGTTACAATCTCCCCTCCTTAAAAGAATTTCGTCCCGAAATTACAAGTTAGGAGAAACGATTGTTAAAATCTCACCGATATTTATACCCTACACAATTTTGCCAAGTTCGAAACTTATAAATAAATATAGGATTCATTTCTTTTATATTATCTCACTAGCTTTGTTCATTATTTCTACAATCAAGACGCAAAAGTCTTTTACCAAAATTTTCGACTTACAAAACTCAAATTTAAACTTGAAATTCTTCATTTAAGAGATTTACATAGTATAACTTTTCCAAAGCTGTAGACTTTCAAAACATTTCAAAAATCCTCTTCCTTAATTTATTAAGTTGGAATTATGCAATTTTAATTTCAAACAATTGATTTGCTATTTAAAGTTTTTGAAAATACTTGCTAGCTCAAAGTTTAACAAGTCCATCGTCGTTCTTACAGACATTAGGCATACGCTGGCCAGGCGCAGGTCTAAAAATCTCCAAGTACTAAATATACTTGCTTCAACTCCCAGTGAAAATACTTTTAAAAATTCTTTTAAAAAAATGGATATGGAAAGCACGTTCCCCCATGGATCACAGTTTACCCGGCGGTTCCGCTACTATCCCAGTAGAATCGCTTGTAAACTATAGATTTCACATCTCTTGAATTTCGCCATGGTTGTTGCATAGATCGCAGTTTACTCGGCGGTTGCGCCACTATCCCAGTGGAATCGCTTGTAACTGTAGGCATCTCGCCCCACGAATTACGCTATACCATCAGATCGCGGTTTACACGGCGGTTACGCTACTATCCCAGTAGAGTCGCTTGTAAACCTAGGCATCTCGCCTCTCGAATTACGCTATTTCATATCATCTAGATCGCGGTATACCCGGCGGTTACGCTACTATCCCAGTAGAATCGCTTGTACCCATAGGCATCTCGCCCCTCGAATTCCGCGAGTTCCCGATCCCAAACACGATGATCCATCGTGGGGGATTTTAGTCCGAATGGACATTCCACATATGGAAATTCAACGTAGCTACGAATTTCAAATGGACACTCATATCGAGTTCCAATACCTTCTCCAATTTTAAATGGAAGGTACTTTTCCATATCCTCAGTTTGGAAAACATAATATCATACATACATAGTACTTCATTTCATAGTTCGTACATATCATACCTATGTGAACTTACATAAGTTTTCCATAACAATTTCTTTTCCAAACTAATGGTTTTCGAATTTATCGTATTCTCATATATACGTTCTGAAAACCACAATATTTCATATCCATAACAAATAGAGGATTCCAAAATTTTCCATTTCATTATCCATTTAAAATTTTCCTCTAAGTCGATTTGGAAATTTAAGGTTATTTCAAACCCAATTCACATTCATAATTCTATTTATTATCGACTTCACATTCGATTTGGATTTCACGTTACATCGTCAATCCTCAACACATAATTGATTTCTACCGATATATAACCTCTAAGCTCGTATGTCTCAGAGAAGGGTGTTAAGCTAAAAGAATAAATTCTCCGCCACCGCAGATATATATTTAATAGAGATCAATTGATATGTCGTCAATTCACAACGTTAGACATACAATCCAAATCAACCATTCAAAATTCAAAGTTCAACTTATATTGTTTTTGGTGTCAAAGTTAAACTCAATTTTAACTCAAGGTTCAATCTTTTTGAAAAATTTCCAAGTTGAACTAATTGTTCAAATTTCTCAAAATAATATCTTTACAAGATATATAATTTTCACACTTAGCCATTTGAAACAAATTTCAAATATTCATTTTTCAATTTATCTTCAATAGATAACATTTTAACCCTTTCACTTCATATTGGAAAATATTTCCATACTTATTCAATAATAAGTAATTCACAAATCCATTTATTTTCAACACTTGGAAAATATTCAATATACTTAAATCATAATCAAGTATATATTTCATTCTTAAAGGAAACCATTCTTTTAAACACATTTGTTTGAGTCAAAACGAATGTTGCGTAAAACATTGTTATGACGACCCAAAATCACTAGTATAGGGATTGGAATTTAAGATAGATATATAAATACCAATACTACATAAAACATTTCCTTTCATTTCTCTCGAAAACGTCCATTTCAACAATAAATGTTGAAATCTATGCTTTCGATTCTTAACACATTTCAAAACAGCTTAAAAATGGATTAACTTCATTTTCTGCACGTTCAAATTCAAATTCATCACTGAATCAATTAAATCTACTATGGATTTTCATGTTGACAAACATCAAATTCGAAATCTAAATCTCATTTGAACTTTGCATTTGCTTTCTATTCCCAAAAATAATCAACTAGTTCTTTAGTAAGTCATTCATCGACTTGGTTCCATTAAATTTATATTTCCACATTAACCTCATTTCATAATATCACTTCCCTAAAACATATCCGATTTATTCAATAATATATTCACTGTCCAAAATTGTGAATAAAATTCCCAACCAACTTTTACTATCACAATATTTAACTTAAAGGATAATTCGCTGTCCAAAATCGCGAATATATCTCCTTTAATAACTTCTATGTTTCATTTATCAAATTCAATTGGTTTCGAATTTATAAACAATCTTTACAAATTCCACTTCTATTCATAAGACTTCGTTTCATAATCTCCTTTATTAATTCAATTCAATTTATATAACTTAGTTATATACCAAAAGTCCATTCATAAGTTAAGTACTTATAATCCATTTATTTACTAAATCATTCTTCAGAACATTTGAAATCAATTTTCAAAAGAATTCAAAATCAAATTCTCAAGTTATAATTCAATAATCCATTTGATTATAATCAAATTGACATATCATTTTATTTCCCAATTATTACTTCGGAGATATTCAAAATATTCGATTTAAACCAATTTAAACCAATTCATTAATTCACTTAACTCATATTTCATTTTCCCTAAATCTCAATAATTCGATAATGAGTTTCCGAACGATCGAAACTCAAATCTAAGGAGACCTCACCGAAAAGAAACTATTGCAAACTCACTTTTAGAGAGGGGAATTTCCGGAAACGATTTGAATTTCAAAATACCCTTTTATTTAAAAAAAACAATTTTATACTTCTTTAGATTTGAAAACACTTTCTTTAAAGTGATTCTAGTAACTATTCATATTAAACGCCATAAACTAAGCTTTGTGTAAACCAAAGCTCTGATACCACTTTGTCACGACCCGTCGCCCTGACCGCCTCCAGCCGGTAATTAAACCAACTAGAAACGTTCAAGATGACGGATTGTTATTTAGTTTATAACATTTAAACAGAATCAGTCACAGAATCACAGAACAATAATTTTATTTCATAAATGAACTTTTCTTTTATACACAAATATCAGAGTTATATAATACATTTAAATTTATACAGCGGAAACAATTTTTATTAAGTACAAGAAAAATTTCCCGAAAAACTTTAGTGATGCGGTAATCCCCTCTTTCTAACTTCGCTGCCTGAAAATCTTCAAGCTGTAAAATACTCGGTCTGAACCGAGTATTACATTCAAAAGAAAATAATACCCAGGTCAGTCTAATTCAAACTCAGTTATTAGTGCATAGAGGCAATAATAATCAAATAGCAATTAGACGACAGTCAAAAATAAATTTACCTATCCGACCCTTTACAAGAAATCGGATAACGGTAAATATAACACTTAACAGTGTTAAAACAACAAATCAGCAGATTCAAATTTTTACGAAGATAGATGAAAAGATTTTTTTTTCTTTTAAAAAGATAATTTTTTTTCTTCTGAAAATATCAAAATTTGCCTAAACGGCAATTTACAACAAAATCATCAATTTAAATCAAATCAATTTAAATAATTGAAAAGTTACTTAAAGAAATATCAAACTGATTGGCTGCCGTACACGCACGCGTGCACGGCCTCGCCAATACTGCATATGAAATACGCAAAGAAATCAATGAATCAAAAGCAAAAGAAATATCAATTAAAATCAATACTGCGTGGCTGCAGTACACGCACGCATGTACGGCCTCGCCACTGCAGCGATAAAAATAGATATCAGCACAAGGTCAAACCCGAGCTATTAGCTGGATTCAACACAAGCGAATTCGAAAACAAATCCAATTGCATCAATGCGACGCAAATCACAAAGCAAAACTGCATATAAAATGAAACTGCAGTCACTAATGAATACAAGGGCAAACTGCAATAAATACTGCAGTCACCACAAGTATACAGGTTAATCAATTTTCAAGTCAGGAGAATCAAAAGTACGCATCAAACGTACAAAGTTAACATATATGATCAGGTGTCTACAAAATATGAAGCACACAAGTTCAAGTCTGCAATCCAAAATTCAATCTAGGCAACAGTGAATGGCATATATAACAAATGATCAGTGGACAATGCATGAAGCTTGAATAAGACTTGAGTGCTACATTAGAGAGTGCACAGATAACACATGAAGGCGATGCACAGGTTAATGTGACAGCAAGTACAACCAATGGTACAAGATAATGGACAAACAAGATGAACTTAAATCAGTGACAACTTCACAACCAACTAATCAGACTTCAAGCTAGGAAATGGACCAGTAGATAATGACTTCACATAGCAGTGTCTTGTAGTTTTGTTTAAACTTTGTTTTAGAAAACTCAGGTCCAACCCTGGTTTAAAATTTAAAATCAGTTTTTTTTTTTTTTTTTTTTTTTTTATAACATATCCTATGACTGTAAACAGCAGTCAAGAGCATATACAGTGACATATTACAGGAACAATGACTCAAGTGACGAAGCACTGAAATGATGCAAATGTCCAGACAACAACAGAGCACAATGCAACACAATAAGGCAGCGCATAACTCAACAATGGTCAACCATACATGCATACACACATACGAATGTATGTATGCATATATATATATATATATATATATATATATATATATATATATAGGTCAACCAAACAATTCGAACTACATCAAGAACCGAAGCCATAGTGAAACTCAAGTGTTTAATAACTCAAATCGAAATCAATCACCTAAATAAGTAGATCATAAATGCTCAAAAACTAAGGCAATGCAGCAGCGACACAGCAAAGTATATTTGCATATTGATTATGCAAACAAAAGTTGCAGTGGAAACTAACAATTGCCAAAGTGTATCTAAACACCACCTATAAACGAATAGCCAATCAAGCACAGAGGCATAGCAACTGCACAGTGAAAACAAGACAAGCCGGAATTACAAGGTGAACCGGTGCCAAAATCGAACAAAAATCAAGTAGCAGTTTGAACAATAACAGAGAATACGAAGTCATCTTTTATCTCAAAGTCGAGTATGATACTAAAATATGCCAAAACCATGAATGCAGTGACAACCAGTGATACAAAAAAAAAAATTCAAGTCAAAGCCAAGGTCATAAGAAAAATTCACGAAATAAAAATACCAGGAATCAAAACCGTGAGCATCAATTCAACAACCACGAAAATCACAAGCTTGAGCAATTCAGAAATCACTCGAATTTGGATTAGATGTGAGTGAAATAAGCCACTCACCTTTGTATGAAGCGCACAGATCGAAGGAGACGCGAGCAAGGAAATTGCCAATTCGCGAAACCCTAGTTCGGAGAGGAGGAATCGAGCAAGAATTTGAAGCCGAAACCCACTATTTCGAGAAGCCCTAATTGTTGAAGAGGGGGACGAACGAAAAGGAACGGCAGCCATTTTTGTTTTTGTTTTTTTTTCTTTCGTATGAAATCTGAAATGATGGAGGGAGGGCGAAAATAAAAAGAAGAGACAGCGTACGCGATGGCAAGCGTATAGAGTAGGGTGGCTGAAGGTACGCGATTTTGCAGAGAGAGGATACATAGCAGTGTACTAGAGATTTTGCAATCTTTTACTACGGCTGAGATGATAGAAATGTGAACCAAAGATTTTTGCAATCCATTTTTTTTTCTTTTTTTTTCTTGTAGGGTGGCTGCATTTAATACCAAGGTACAATGCTTTATAATTTTTTTTGTTTCTTATTCAAAAGCTTATGCATATCATTTCGGCTGATGAGGTAAAGTGTTGTGTACTAGAGATCTTGTATTAATTGCTACTTTGTCTTGTTTCATGTTTACAAAGTAATCCATATTTCAAAGATATTTACATCTTTCATATATCCCAATTCAAATTTAAATCCAAAATATTTTTCTATGTCATTAGCTTGAATTTCAATTACAAATTTAATATATAAATTCCATATTCAATTTCAACTCCAAAGTCAAATTTAAATTTTTATTCAACTTTTAATAGTTTAAATTCTAAAATTTAATCGCCAAATTCATAGTTATATTGGAAATTCAATTTAAATCATCATTCAAATATTTAAAATTAATTAAATATTTTCAATTTAAATTGTTCAAAATTCAGGATCGTTACATATGTTCTGTCCTACTTTTCTTTCCCCCAATAATCTATCTTTCCAACACCTGAATGTTCGACACGTGAATATCATGGATGTATTAGTGTCGACTTTTGAGGATCGAAGAGGCGGATCGTTACATATACACCATATTATATTTAGTTGAATCATTATGCTATGATTATGTGTCTTCTTTAATCATGTCATTAGTTTACAGTTCACATCCTATATGTTCATATGACATTTCTTATACTCAAAGTAAATGTAACTCCTAATTAATTGCACGATTGTCACATTTATGATCTATTAAGTTATTTCCTTAATTAACTATTTGACCCTTCACATACCTAATTGATAGAACATAAACACCTAACTAAATTAAACACACATGTACGCACGTGCATGTGTGTTTATATATGTATGTATGATTTTCACACTTATAATATATTAAAGTGTGATATATATCATGAATGTATATATGATACATCCAAATAAACATTTAATTGAATCAATTAATATGGTTAATTAATAAATGTAATACAAACTCCAAAAAAACACTCTCCATGTCTTCCTCTCCCCTTGTCTTTCCCCCTCTCTAAGCATCCTTCCCTATTGACTTCACTTCTCTACCTTAGCATGTCCCTCACTGCTAGCAGGCATCCAATCTTCTTTCTAACCAACCAAACCTACCCAGGCCTCACCCTCCTCTCCATCCTCCCCTCTGACCATTCAAATGGTTCCATACCCCCCTGACTCCCAAGATCCGAAAGCACACTCATATGCAAATGCAAATTTATCTAATAGACACACCACTTCAAAGCCACTTTTTGAAGCCACTTTGCTAAATCCACCTTCAGAAACCTAAGCTTAACATGTTTCTAAACAAAGGTGGTCCTCCACCTTGAAATCCAAGCCACAGAATGCTGGAATTTTTCTGCCCAGACTCTTTGAAATTGTTAATACAGACATCCCAATGCTCAGCCATAAGAAGTTAAAGATGAAGGTATCAAATACTAGAGTAATCATCTAGTTGGTATCTTTCTTATTGGTACACTATCATACATGACTATTATGATCCACCTAAGAAAACAATGAAAGCTTCTAGGAGAAGTAGACATCAAATTAGATAATACCAACTTTTATATCAGTTTCTCAAATGAGCAGGGCAAACTCATGGCACTACAAGATGATCCCATATTTATAAAAGGATAAATGTTTATAATTACACCTTGGAATCCATCTTACAGTAGTGCTAAAGCACAAATCCATAGGGTGCTGATGTGGGTCCACTTCTATATAATAACTTTGATAATATGAACATTATTGAGAATTAATTGGATTACATGTCATATTTGTAAATTAGTATGTTCTGACGAAAGCATGAAAAAACTCCAACGCTTTACATATGCCAAGACACCCTACTGAAATCTCCTTCGACCAAGAACTATCTTAACTCATTCAAATTGATGGCCTTGGGGATAACTGTCCAGCAGTTCAAGGGTGTATAATTTGAGGCTAGAGATATGTACCTCGTGCAATGTATTTATGCATGCGACAGTTAATAGTGAAAGAGGTGTACTAGATGAAGAATTTTGTGAGCAACATAAAAAACAGGCTATAGCTAATGCAAGGCAAAACTTACAGAAGCAAGCTACTGATACTTGTACAGGTGCAAATAATAATTTCAGCAACCAAAAACCATGCAATCCTGCTTGTGAACAAAGCTACCTCTCATCACTAGCCAAACCAAATGGTTTTGCAATTGTGGAAACTCTATCTGATAAATCTCCAATGCACTCTCCCCGCATTCACTCTCTGAACAACCTATGAAATTACCACCTCTCAAAACATAACTTCAACCTTTCTACCCATACATCATTCCAACCTCAGAGCACTCTACAAGGAATAACAAACTTTGGCCCTACCTATACAAGGAACAACAAAAGCCATTCAGAAGCAATGACACTGTGTAAACTAGATCATGCCTTTGCAAATCCTGCTTCCATCTCTCTCTGGCCTAACCTCTGCTCCCAGATTTTGCTGCCTTCCATATCTTACCACTGTCCTATTTTGCTTTCATTAGGGGAAGAAAAAAACTAAAACTAATATCTTTTAAATTCTTTAATCATTGGCTCAACCACTATAATTTCAACTCTTTACTATTGTAGATTTCGAAGTCTCCTAAGCAGGGGAACCCAATCAACTCTCTTCTCAACAAACTAAAGCTCCTTAAATCATCCCTGAAGCTTTGGTCTGCAACGACCTTTGGTACTTGTAGTAATATCTCATCAGGCTATAGGCAACAACTTGCATATGTTCAACATGACCTATGCTTAGACCCTTTAAACTCATCACTTTTTGATCTGGAACACCAACTATGTCTAAAGTTACAGCAGGCTTTTGAAGAAGAGGCTTTAATGGCTAAGCAAAAACCAAAATTAAATACGACAGGGAAGCAAATACGAACACCAAGTACTACCATAATTCATTCAAAGTTAAAACAAAAAAGAAAAGAATTCATATGATTATATTGAAGATATCCAAGGTGTTATTCAGTCCTCTCCTGAATCCATTAACACCACATTTATTAACTATTTTACCTCAATTCTAGATACGACTACTCCACACCAACCAGACATATCTACCTTATTTTAGTCTAACCTCCAATGTATATCTAATAATTAGGCCAATAATCTAATTTTCCTTTTTAATAATGATGAAATAAAGGAGGTGGTTTTGTCTCTAAACTCATCAATCTGTGGTGGCCTGGATGGCAATAATGCATCTAAATTCAAACACCACTGGCAAACTATTGGAACTGACATCATCTCTGTAATCCAATATTTCTTCAGCACAGGAAAACTAAATGTTGGTCTAAATGCAACAGCTATATCACTAATAGAAAAGAATGAGAATCCTACCAATATTGCTGACTTTCATTCTATTTTATGTTGTAATGTTATGTACAAATGTATATTAAGGTTTAGCACTAGATTACAAAACACGTTACCCTCTTTAATCTCTAATAACCAAACAAATTCATCCAATATGCTCTATTAGTGACAATATCTTACTAACTTGGGAACTTCATAACGGCTATGACATGGGAATTCCACCCAGATGTATGCTCAAACTTGAGATAAGGAAGGCCTTTGACATGGTAGCTTGGATTTCTATCATTTCCATCATGTTGAGGATGAATTTCCCAAAGCCTTTCCTAGCTTGGATCTATTCCTGTAGTTCTCAATTAGCATAAATGGCAGTCTTCATGGTTTATTCAAATGGCACAAGGGATAAGGCAAAATGACCCTATTTTAGCCTACCATTTCATCATAGTTATGGAGATACTTGACTCGCTTCTCTTAAAGGTAGTCGATAACAAGAAGCTGTAATTTCACCCCAACTGCAAAAATACATTAACCACAAATCTCCTACTCGAAGTTGATCTTGTTATTTTTCAGAAAACCCACTAAAGATAACATCCAGACCATCCTTTCCACACTTCGGAATTTCTAAAACCTGACTAGCCTTTGGATTAATCTGCAAAAATCTCATATATACTTATAGCATACCTTTCAGAAAAGGCGAGGAATGATGTCCTTATCTACTCTGCGCTCCAGGAAATGCCTAGAAATGAGAACTATCTTGGTATGCCTCCTATTACTTCCAGAGTCACTACAACAAATTGCTTTCCACTTTTTTGAAAAGATAACACATAAACTGTCAACATGGCCTAATACCACGCTGTCCTAATTTGATGGGCTGGTCATTGTACAATCTATTGCAACAATCATGACTTCTTATTGGACCAGACGTTATATTCCACGGGCAAAGCAAATCAAAATGATCTCCTGTGCTATAAATAAGTTTGTAACGATCCGTAAATTTTGATAACTAAATTTGTTATATTAATAAAAAAATTGTAATTAAATTTAGAAGGAAATAAAAATCTTATAATTTATACGGAAGCGAATGTAGTAATTAGATATATCAATTGTAATTAAAATTAACAATTTAAAATTTATATTGCAATTAATTGAAATAGTGTAAATTGTCATACTTGGTTTAAGTTTAATATAAGAAACAAATGAGAATGTTGAATTAGTGAATTACCAATAAAAATATTGACTAGAATGGAATTCAAATTTACATAATAATGGAAACTGTAAATTTGTTGCATTTGGGTATAAAATTAAAATATAAGTAAATAAAAGTAGGCATTTAATTTACCGATGGAATAATACGTTGATTAATAGTAATTGTAGGTAAATTAAGGTAGTAATGTTAATGACAGTTGATGAATAACCAATTTAATGCAATTCAAATTGATTGAAACGATTGTTTAAGTTATAATTGATTGTAAATAGGAATATTTGGAAATAAACTGAATATATGAAAACAAAATGTAAGCATTGAATTAAATTAATGAGTTTAAATTATAATAAATGGTCATTGAAAAATCAATGTTCTGCATGTAATTATAATGTATGTTGTTGATAACAAAACGTTACTTTAATGGTAATTAATATAATAACAGAAGTGTGAATGTAAATGTAATAGAAAAAATTTATTTTAAGGTAAATAATTGGTAAAAAGGATTAGACTAAAGAAATTTTATTTGTTGGTTTTAAAACCTTGATTAATATGTCTTATAAACAAGATTTCACGTTTTGAAATATAGCCATTTATACAAATCTAAGATGTATATAGGGATATTGGTGTAATGGGTTATAAAACTAAATGTAACTAGGTTTATTAAGTAATAATGGACCTAGTAAAGAGGGCAATAAATCAAATCAAATGTTGGAATAAATTTTATTTAATGGGAATGTAATCGATAATAAATGAATTTAATGGTAAGTAACTGTAACGACACAGAATTTTTATTAATTAAAATTTGAATATTTAATTAATTTTAAATATTAATAAGTGAATTTATAAGTTGAATAAATTTTATTTCGAATAATTGAATTTAATTGAATAATTAAAATCAATAATTTAATATGTGAAATTATGGAAATAATTGAAAATTGAGTTAAATATGATTGAAAATGATTTGTAAAATTTTATTTTATCATGTTGGAGTTAGAATGATATTTTAGAACTTTTAAAATCGAATTAAGAGTTAATTTGTGAAAATTGAATATTTTAATATTAAAATCGACTAGTGAAAATAGTCAATTTTTGAACAGTCTCAGAATTGGACGAAACTAGTTCCATTGGATCCGTAATAGTTAGTTATTATCGGATTTCAATTTTCGTAGCAATCGGAGTTATCATTTGATCGTGGCAGCTCGAAACGCATCGAATTATTTTTAATTTTAATTTGGCGAGTTAAAATAGCCATTTTTCAAAAAGTCTCGGATTTCGATGAAACCAGTTTCATCGGATCCGTAATGTGATATTATTGTAAGGTTTAAAATTTCGTGTCAATTGGATTTACCGTTTGTCCTGTACAAATTAAAACGCCTAGAAAATCGCTTAAATCGGTTTAATTTAAATTGAACGTTTATAGCCATAACTCGCACAGATGACCGAATTAGCTTTCGAAACTTGTTCCATTAAGTCCGGAACGTGGGGTAAACCCTAGAAACGCTGGTTACGGCGCGTGAATCGGAGTTCGGAATTTCTGGATGAATAGTGTTCATCGATTTCTCTAGCCCAACCCTAAATCAAAAAAAAAAAAAAAATAATAACTAAACCCTAATCTATAAACGCAGCCGCCAGTGAAGCAATGGAAGGCCGAAAATCACTCTCCTTTCCCCCTCGAATTCTTCCAATCCAAGCATTAATACAACAAACTTCCAACATGAATATTGTAGACGACAGCGAGAACTACAGATCCAACGGTGGATTCGTGTTGAAGTGGCTTCGATTTTCCAAAAATCAAGCGTGAATGCCTGGAAGTCGAGCGCGTTTCTCAAGCACTAGATGGGGCCGAGCTCGAAGTGTTTCTGGCCGAAGGTGAAGTTCACGAAGGGGGTCGACATGGTGTATCCTGATCATGCTAGAACGCGACGTGGAGGGAGCAAAATCTAAACCTAATTTTCGTGCTTATGGGTTCTTGCGCGTATGTTTTGCCTGTAGATGAGAATGAGAGGGAGAAGATGGGGGGGGGGGACGCACGGATCTGAAGGAAGTTGGATCCAACGGCCCAGAACGAATAGGTTTAAATTTTATAAAGAAAATTGTAAATATTATAAATAAATTCGTGTAATCTTTAAAAATGCATAACTTTTTCATACGAGGTCGAAAATGCGCGAAACCAGTTGCGTTGGAATCGTATGGACGAGCAATACGCGATAAAATTAGATTGGAGTCGTTTGGAGTTAGTGAAAATTTCGGGTAAAATTAAACGTCCGTTTAATTTTATTCGAAATAAATCGCTAAAACGAAATTGAAATCAATGTGAGAACTTCTCACTCAATCGAATCAGTTTCGATTTTAATTTTAAATAGTTATATTTAAAATATTTGAATGCATGTCTGAATGATGATTGATATATATTGATTGTTAAAATAGACATTATGCGCCGTTAGTAAGCGGATGTTATTTATTAAAAACATATACCGTGAATATTTCATAAACAGTGAAATTGGTATTATATATAATAGCAATATATATATATATTGGCATATGTATATATTGGAGTTATTGATTTCCCGCATTTGTATAGCGGATGAGACCCTATTGCACCGTCTATTAAGCGGATAATATTTTAAATCCCATATACCGCGATAATTCCGTACTGGAGCGGAATTGGTATTGTGCTAATGTTTGTGGATGCAGGAAAACAGGTTGGAGGGATCCAACTGGATTCCTCAACAGTATTTATTTGATTTCAGATATTTTGATATTTGATGGATTATCATATCGATATATGATATCGTTGTTGTCGTGATTGACTATTTGGTGTGTAGCATCATTGGACCAAACTTTGAAATTTTAAAATGATTTTTAAAGTGATTTTTGAAAATATACTATATGTTTGGAAATTGATTCATTTTAAATAAATAAAAGATATAATTTTTAATGTTATAAAAATTATATTTTTGAGAAATATAGTTAAAAACTGATTTTTGAAAATATGGGGTTAATGATTTTATAAAATAGTTAAAACGGATTTCTGAATTTATTGTGAAAAGTTTAAATATAGGATTTATAAAATTTGATTATTTTATAAATCAAAATGGTGAAATTATAAAGGGGATTAAAGATGTTTTAAAAGAATAATAATACAAATTGATTTGTATAAAAGATTTATAAAATGGATATTTATAAATGAAAATATTTGAATTATAAAACGAGTTTTTATAAGTGTTAGAATGAATTGTAAATGAATTTCATAAATGAATGAAATTTATAGAATTATAAACGGTGAAGTTATAAATGGAATTTTATAAGCAGTAGGTTTATAAAATTTATAAAGTTATTAAAAGAATGGTTTTGGATAAATAATTGAATCTTATAAGTTATAAGATTTATAATTATGAAGTTTAAAGGAACGATTTTGTAAAATAATCGTTTTATGAGCATTTAACTTATAATATGAATTTCTAGCATATCATGAGATATGAATTGAGATATGTTAATAAAGGAGATGTATAAATGGAAGTTGTTATAAAATAAATAATAAAGGGATTTATAAACATTGTTTTATAAATTCGCAAAGACTTATTTTGATAAGTAAATTGTTAAAACCTATTAATGGAGTTATATTCACATTTTTGACTGTGAATAATCCTTTGAAATAAAATGAATAGAAGTGATGAAAGTTGTTAACGTAGTATATTCACGTTTTTGAATAGTGAAAAATATGTTAAAGGAAATGTTTTGAATGTGATGTTTTAAATAGAATTAAAATGATCTAACGATGTTTTAAAATGTGTTGAGATTCGAAACCATATATTTCAACCTTTATTGTTGAAATAGATGTTTTCGAGAAATAGAAGGAAATAATGGACTATAACACTGTTGTTATAGTAAATGATTTCCGAAAGGAAATGTTTTGCATAGTATTGGGATTTATATATCTATTTTAATTTCGAATCCCTCTACTAGTGATTTTGGGTTGTCGTAACGATGTTTTACGCAACATTCGTTTTGGCCCAAATAAATATGGTTAAGAGAATGATTTCCTTAAAGAATGAAAGATATACTTAATCTCGATTTAAGTATATTGAATATTTTCCAAGTGTTGAAAATAAATGGATTGAGAATTACTTATTAAATAAGTATGGAAATGTTTTCCAATATAAAGTGAATATTAGAGAATTTATCTTTTTGAAGATAAATTGAAATAGAATATTCATAGATATTTTGGATTATAAATTCACTATGGAATTTATGAATAGAAGGGGAAGTTGTTTAAAAATAAATATTGATTTATTTTTGAAGTGTGAAAATTATATATCTAGTAAAGATATTTTGGAAAATAAATAATTTGGAAAATTATTTGGAAACTGGTGATGTGTGCATATCCATTGATATTTCAATAACCGACTATCAATATTTCCCTTTGAATGGGTAATTGATGTGATTTATTTGAATTTGAATGCCACGCTTATTTTTGAATAAGCGCTCATTATTCGGGTTAACCGGAAAAGGACCATGGGGTCGTATAACCCATTCCGAATATGTGATACGTCGTTATGAATTGCATTTGATGACCGGTGTTGAAGACCGAGTATTTGCGAAAGCGATAGGATGACCTATCGATTGTCTCTGCACTGGGTAGCTCCTGGTATAGAGATTCCCTAAGTGATGGGAAATTCGATCGGGATTGTGAATACCCGGATTGCAAGGGCTTCGTGAGAAGTGCCTTCGGTTTTGTTCGAGCCCGGAACAGACTTGTATGGATTGTATGTCTGACATTACAAATTGAGATATAAAGCCGATTTCATTCAAATATATTTCTGTTGGTGGCGGAGAATTTATTCTTTTAGCTTAACACCCTTCTCTGAGACGTACGAGCTCAGAGGTTATGTAGTTGAATGTTATCAGCGATATATTCCCAATTTGGTAATGTGACATGCTGAGTGTTGCTGTAAATGATCATTGTGTTGATTATTTGTGATAGGATCATTTATTTGATCGTCTATCTTGGTGATCATTTCTATGAACATTTGTTGACCCAAAGCATGACTTTTGTATAAAGTATGTTTCTGTGGACGTGACTTCGTCGAGCCTCACACCCCGGAATGGTCAAAACAGGAAAGATGCGGCAAGGTTATGAGGGGTAGCGCCCTTTAGGATATGTGCATTTCCTTCTGGAAAAGGGTGGTATCATGGTATGGAGCCCAGATACTTACTCATGTTGAAAACACTTTATGATTGTGTGAATTGATTGCGAGCGCTCGGTTGAAAGGTCCCAAAGGACCGGGGGATGGCATATTCGGTCAGTTGTTACTCAGTTAGGGGTAACCCGGCCTTGTGTTGGTAGAGATCCGGTTTGGTTCTCGGGGATGTCCATCCAGAGGCATTCTCATGTGGCAATGGGAAGTTCCTTGGCCTGATCATTCGTTGGAAATCCAATTCCCAATACGAAACCCTGTACGGTATTAGTTGTAGAACCTGCCATTCACTTATGGTGGTCACCACTGTTTGGATGGTAGCTATAGTAGGCATAGTTCGAAATATCTATGCTGGCTAAGATTTATATTCTACTTTCGAAATGAATTTTTCTCTACACTATGCACTAGTAATAATATCAAATGTTCTTTTAAATGCGTATCAAGCATCTTTGACTATCATAAGGAGAAATCTCCTCCGATTCTGCGTTTGCATTGTGTGTGTGTGCGGGAGGCCTTATGGTAGTCTCATTTTTAAAAGCATTGCGAATTGACTTTAAAAATATTCCTCTATTTTGATTTTTTAAAGATAAATAATCTGTTTTGAGTTCCCACACCAGTCACATGACTGACTCGGAGTTTATTGTTTTCCTTCCTAAACTCTGGGTGCCCCACCAATTTCTACACGGGCAGTCAAGGGTTAAGGTTTATCAGGATATTCTGGATATTCTGGAGTTGCTGGAGGCAAGATGGATGTCATGGCGTATTACTAGTATATAGTATTTCTTTTTCCGCTGCATTGTTTGTTGTATGTTGTTGTACACTCTGATGATATGATGAAATGAAATGTAATGTATAAAATGTAATAACTGATATAGTTCTTGGTTTAAAGATTATTCATTTATTATTATATGTTGTTCCGCTGCGAATTGTGAGATTCTGATATTGTTCTGTTGTTTTCAGTTCCGTCCTCTTTTCTCTATCCGTTCTATTTTCTTATTCTCTTTTCCCTTTTCTACTTTCTTTCCTATCTTTTTCTCTCTTCTTTGTCTTTTTCTTTTTCTTTAAAACCCTAAGTGTTCGGTTTTCCGTCGTTCGATTGCTCGGCAGTCGATAAAGTGAGTATCGATGTTGAATTTTCGAAAGTCGAAGAATCGGGTCCTGACAAGGTGGTATCAGAGCATATGGTTAAGCGACAACCATGGTTCTGTTGGGTATTACTCATTAGAGATAGAGTCAGTAGTACTCTAGAATGATTTGAGTGTAATAATAGCTATGAGAGCGTATTTGTTAGTGAATATAAAATTGTTTTATATTGTGATGATTGCTTTGTTGAGTGGCATATGAACCTTCGTCAGCGTGGTCTCGACAACTATGCCGAAGGGGTTTCTAAACACTTGAATAGAACAATTCGACACAGTATTGTTTTAAATTGGGTAAATGAAATAATTTTACATTGAGTATATTTTATATATGAAGAAATAATTTTTCAGAATTATTAAAGTGTATATAAGATGATTGTTAAGCTGTTTGAATAATCTAAATAAAAGAATAATTGTATAAGAAAGGAATTATAAGAATTGAATTATAATTAAAGTGATTTACAATTATGAAATAAACTTATATATATAAGAAGTGAAACTATATGGATATATTTATGAATATGAGTTGTAAATAAAAATGAATGTGAACTAAAGTTATGTAAATGAAATTCAACTTTGTAATTGAATTGAATTAATGGATTGAATGTTAATCAATTGAATGTGAATTAAGTTGATGTGAAATAATGAATATAAGTGTTAATTCATTAAAATCTAATGTTACTGAAAGTTGAAAGATTGAATGAAAATCAATTTAATTAAACCAATTGAATATAAGCAAAGGAAATTTGGTTGAAATTAATAAACATTGGTTGTTATTTGATTGTTAGTTGATTGTATATAATTCATTAAGTGTTAATGAAATTGAGTTAATTAAATTGGAAGCTAAAGTAATTGGAATTCAATTGGAAGTTAAGTGAATCTTAAATAGAATTGAATTTGATTTGGAAGTGAACCAACTTGAATATGAATTAGTGAATATAAACTAATTGAAAATGAATGTTAGTAAGAACATCCACTGTAATGAATCAAATGTGATTAAATTGAAAACCAGTTCATTGAATATTAATAAGAATATGAATGAATATTTATTGATTATGGATGATAGTTGGTTGATGTTTGAATATATTGCTTTTGTTTCAATTGCTATGTTGACATATATAGTTATTATGTTGCTATATGATGTATGTTGATGCTATTTTCATATATACATGATTCTCATGTTGTTTGTTGAGTGATTAGTAGGTGCGGATCGCGTTTGCTTCGCATTTGGAGCTCGCTTTCGCGCTATATTAGCCGTATATGCTCGCTAATAAAATATAAGGTACATATCTCGGATTAAATACCGTACTTTTACATTTTTTTTCCCTTCGGGATGCCTCATTACTTGATGAGATGTATATTTGTGATATATATACTGTCATTTTCTTTTTCGGATCGAGCCGCGCAAAGGAGACTATGGCGAATTTTTCCGAAAATTTAAGGCGTTAAAAAAAATTTGAGAAAATTTTGAAAACTTAGACTTTGATTTGGAATTGAAAGTTAAACAATAGTAGTTGTTTTTGAAAAGATAACTAAATATGATTTGAAAACTTAGTAAAGTTATTGTAGGAAGTTTGACTATGGATTTTGGAAAGTTAATAGATTCTGTAACTTTTCTTACTTAATAATTTCGAGGACGAAATTCTTTTAAGGGGGGAAAATTGTAACGACTCGGAATTTTTATTAATTAAAATTTGAATATTTAATTAATTTTAAATATTAATAAGTGAATTTATAAATCGAATAAATTTTATTTCGAATAATTGAATTTAATTGAATAATTAAAATCAATAATTTAATATGTGAAATTATGGAAATAATTGAAAATTGAGTTAAATATGATTGAAAATGATTTGTAAAATTTTATTTTATCATGTTGGAGTTAGAATGATATTTTAGAACTTTTAAAATCGAATTAAGAGTTAATTTGTGAAAATTGAATATTTTAATATTAAAATCGACTAGTGAAAATAGTCAATTTTTGAACAGTCTCAGAATTGGACGAAACTAGTTCCATTGGATCCGTAATAGTTAGTTATTATCGGATTTCAATTTTCGTAGCAATCGAAGTTATCGTTTGATCGTGGCAGCTCGAAACGCATCGAATTATTTTTAATTTTAATTTGGCGAGTTAAAATAGCCATTTTTCAAAAAGTCTCGGATTTCGATGAAACCAGTTTCATCGGATCCGTAATGTGATATTATTGTAAGGTTTAAAATTTCGTGTCAATTGGATTTACCGTTTGTCCTGTACAAATTAAAACGCCTAGAAAATCGCTTAAATCGGTTTAATTTAAATTGAACGTTTATAGCCATAACTCGCACAGATGTCCGAATTAGCTTTCGAAACCTGTTCCATTGTGTCCGGAACGCGGGGTAAACCCTAGAAACGCTGGTTACGACGCGTGAATCGGAGTTCGGAATTTCTGGATGAATAGTGTTCATCGATTTCTCTATAAATAGCCCAACCCTAAATCAAAAAAAAATAAAATAAAATAAAAATAAACTAAACCCTAATCTATAAACGCAGCCGCCAGTGAAGCAATGGAAGGCCGAAAATCACTCTCCTTTCCCCCTCGAATTCTTCCAATCCAAGCATTAATACAACAAACTTCCAACATGAATATTGTAGACGACAGCGAGAACTACAAATCCAATGGTGGATTCGTGTTGAAGTGGCTTCGATTTCCAAAAATCAAGCGTGAATGCCTGGAAGTCAAGCGCGTTTCTCAAGCACTAGATGGGGCCGAGCTCGAAGTGTTTCTGGCCGAAGGTGAAGTTCACGAAGGGGGTCGACATGGTGTATCCTGATCATGCTAGAACGCGACGTGGAGGGAGCAAAATCTAAACCTAATTTTTGTGCTTATGGGTTCTTGCGCGTATGTTTTGCCTGTAGATGAGAACGAGAGGGAGAAGATGGGGGGGGGGACGCACGGCTGTGTAGGAAGTTGGATCCAACGGCCCAGAACGAATAGGTTTAAATTTTATAAAGAAAATTGTAAATATTATAAATAAATTCGTGTAATCTTTAAAAATGCATAACTTTTTCATACGAGGTCGAAAACGCGCGAAACTAGTTGCTTTGGAATCGTATGGACGAGCACTACGCGATGAAATTGGATTGGAGTCGTTTGGAGTTAGTGAAAATTTCGGGTAAAATTAAACGTCCGTTTAATTTTATTCGAAATAAATCGCTGAAACGAAATTGAAATCAAGGTGAGAACTTCTCACTCAATCGAATCAGTTTCGATTTTAATTTTAAATAGTTATATTTAAAATATTTGAATGCATGTCTGAATGATGATTGATATCTATTGATTGTTAAAATAGACATTATGCGCCGTTAGTAAGCGGATGTTATTTATTAAAAACATATACCGCGAATATTTCATAAACAGTGAAATTGGTATTATATATAATAGCAATATATATATATTGGCATATGTATATATTGGAGTTATTGATTTTCCGCATTTGTATAGCGGATGAGACCCTATCGCGCCGTCTATTAAGCGGAATATATTTTAAATCCCATATACCGCGATAATTCCGTACTGGAGCGGAATTGGTATTGTGCTAATGTTTGTGGATGCAGGAAAACATGTTGGAGGGATCCAACTGGATTCCTCAACAGTATTTATTTGATTTCAGATATTTTGATATTTGATGGATTATCATATCGATATATGATATCGTTGTTGTCGTGATTGACTATTTGGTGTGTAGCATCATTGGACCAAACTTTGAAATTTTAAAATGATTTTTAAAGTGATTTTTGAAAATACACTATATGTTTGGAAATTGATTCATTTTAAATAAATAAACGATATAATTTTTAATGTTATAAAAATTATATTTTTGAGAAATATAGTTAAAAACTGATTTTTGAAAATATGGGGTTAATGATTTTATAAAATAGTTAAAACGGGATTTCTGAATTTATTGTGAAAAGTTTAAATATAGGATTTATAAAATTTGATTATTTTATAAATCAAAATGGTGAAATTATAAAGGGGATTAAAGATGTTTTAAAAGAATAATAATACAAATTGATTTGTATAAAAGATTTATAAAATGGATATTTATAAATGAAAATATTTGAATTATAAAACGAGTTTTTATAAGTGTTAGAATGAATTGTAAATGAATTTCATAAATGAATGAAATTTATAGAATTATAAACGGTGAAGTTATAAATGGAATTTTATAAGCAGTAGGTTTATAAAATTTATAAAGTTATTAAAAGAATGGTTTTGGATAAATAATTGAATCTTATAAGTTATAAGATTTATAATTATGAAGTTTAAAGGAACGATTTTGTAAAATAATCGTTTTATGAGCATTTAACTTATAATATGAATTTCTAGCATATCATGAGATATGAATTGAGATATGTTAATAAAGGAGATGTATAAATGGAAGTTGTTATAAAATAAATAATAAAGGGATTTATAAACATTGTTTTATAAATTCGCAAAGACTTATTTTGATAAGTAAATTGTTGAAACCTATTAATGGAGTTATATTCACATTTTTGACTGTGAATAATCCTTTGAAATAAAATGAATAGAAGTGATGAAAGTTGTTAACGTAGTATATTCACGTTTTTGAATAGTGAAAAATATGTTAAAGGAAATGTTTTGAATGTGATGTTTTAAATAGAATTAAAACGATCTAACGATGTTTTAAAATGTGTTGAGATTCGAAACCATAGATTTCAACCTTTATTGTTGAAATAGATGTTTTTGAGAAATAGAAGGAAATAATGGACTATAACACTGTTGTTATAGTAAATGATTTCCGAAAGGAAATGTTTTTCATAGTATTGGGATTTATATATCTATTTTAATTTCGAATCCCTATACTAGTGATTTTGGGTTGTCGTAACGATGTTTTACGCAACATTCGTTTTGGACCAAACAAATATGGTTAAGAGAATGATTTCCTTAAAGAATGAAAGATATACTTAATCTCGATTTAAGTATATTGAATATTTTCCAAGTGTTGAAAATAAATGGATTGAGAATTGCTTATTAAATAAGTATGGAAATGTTTTCCAATATAAAGTGAATATTAGAGAATTTATCTTTTTGAAGATAAATTGAAATGAATAATTGAAATCGAATATTCATAGATATTTTGGATTATAAATTCACTATGGAATTTATGAATAGAAGGGGAAGTTGTTTAAAAATAAATATTGATTTATTTTTGAAGTGTGAAAATTATATATCTAGTAAAGATATTTTGGAAAATAAATAATTTGGAAAATTATTTGGAAACTGGTGATGTGTGCATATCCATTGATAGTTCAATAACCGACTATCAATATTTCCCTTTGAATGGGTAATTGATGTGATTTGTTTGAATTTGAATGCCACACTTATTTTTGAATAAGCGCTCACTATTCGGGTTAACCGAGAAAGGACCATGGGGTCGTATAACCCATTCCGAATATGTGATACGTCGTTATGAATTGCATTTGATGATCGGTGTTGAAGACCGAGTATTTGCGAAAGCGATAGGATGACCTATCGATTGTCTCTGCACTGGGTAGCTCCTGGTATAGAGATTCCCTAAGTGATGGGAAATTCGATCGGGATTGTGAATACCCGGATTGCAAGGGCTTCGTGAGAAGTGCCTTCGGTTTTGTTCGAGCCCGGAACAGACTTGTATGGATTGTATGTCTGACATTACAAATTGAGATATAAAGCCGATTTCATTCAAATATATTTCTGTTGGTGGCGGAGAATTTATTCTTTTAGCTTAACACCCTTCTCTGAGACGTACGAGCTCAGAGGTTATGTAGTTGAATGTTATCAGCGATATATTCCCAATTTGGTAATGTGACATGCTGAGTGTTGCTGTAAATGATCATTGTGTTGATTATTTGTGATAGGATCATTTATTTGATCGTCTATCTTGGTGATCATTTCTATGATCATTTGTTGACCCAAAGCATGGCTTTTGTATAAAGTATGTTTTTGTGGACGTGACTTCGTCGAGCCTCACACCCCGGAATGGTCAAAACAGGAAAGATGCAGCAAGGTTATGAGGGGTAGCGCCCTTTAGGATATGTGCATTTCCTTCTGGAAAAGGGTGGTATCATGGTATGGAGCCCAGATACTTACTCATGTTGAAAACACTTTATGATTGTGTGAATTGATTGCGAGCGCTCGGTTGAAAGGTCCCAAAGGATCGGGGGATGGCATATTCGGTCAGTTGTCACTCAGTTAGGGGTAACCCGGCCTTGTGTTGGTAGAGATCCGGTTTGGTTCTCGGGGATGTCCATCCAGAGGCATTCTCATGTGGCAATGGGAAGTTCCTTGGCCTGATCATTCGTTGGAAATCCAATTCCCAATACGAAACCCTGTACGGTATTAGTTGTAGAACCTGCCATTCACTTATGGTGGTCACCACTGTTTGGATGGTAGCTATAGTAGGCATAGTTCGTAATGTGTATGCTGGCTAAGATTTATATTCTACTTTCGAAATGAATTTTTCTCTACACTATGCACTAGTAATAATATCAAATGTTCTTTTAAATGCGTATCAAGCATCTTTGACTATCATAAGGAGAAATCTCCTCCGATTCTGCGTTTGCATTGTGTGTGTGTGCGGGAGGCCTTATGGTAGTCTCATTTTTAAAAGCATTGCGAATTGACTTTAAAAATATTCCTCTATTTTGATTTTTTAAAGATAAATAAACTGTTTTGAGTTCCCACACCAATCACATGACTGACTCGGAGTTTATTGTTTTCCTTCCTAAACTCTGGGTGCCCACCAATTTCTACACGGGCAGTCAAGAGTTAAGGTTTATCAGGATATTCTGGATATTCTGGAGTTGCTGGAGGCAAGATGGATGGCATGGCGTATTACTAGTATATAGTATTTCTTTTTCCGCTGCATTGTTTGTTGTATGTTGTTGTACACTCTGATGATATGATGAAATGAAATGTAATGTATAAAATGTAATAACTGATATAGTTCTTGGTTTAAAGATTATTCATTTATTATTATATGTTGTTCCGCTGCGAATTGTGAGATTCTGATATTGTTCTGTTGTTTTCAGTTCCGTCCTCTTTTCTCTATCCGTTCTATATCTTTCTATTTTCTTTCCTCTCTATTTTCTATTCTTATCTCTTCTTCTATCCTTTTTCTTTTTCTTAAACATTGATAATTCGTATTTCTGTTCATCTTGAGTTAATATATGGAGATTAGTGTATATTCAAGGAGTACGGATTTGCGGGTCTTCACAGTAACGGAATTTAAATTCTATTTAGGATATGACAATTGGTTGAATACAAGAATGGAAATGTAGATTTATGTAATAACGTTAATGCAAACTAAATTAGCGAAATCCCAATTAATGGAAACCAATTGCAATAAATGAATTAAATATTACATTATTGTGGATATAAGGTAATATTTGGTAATAAGGTATGATTAGTGGTTTATGAATGAATGGATAATTAAAATTAAGGGTAGTGATATTAATATAAGTTGACTATAAACAAGTGAATGAAATCCCAACAAAGGAGGAAATGCAAATGCTATATTTGGCAAAGATTTCAATTATAGTTAATACACAATAAAGAAAGTACGTTGAATATATTTATGTAATAATGTAAAAACCAGCCTTAACTATGTTATTTGAAATCAGTGGATGAGTTATAAGATTGAAATCAAATAAAAACAATTTATTTGGAATTTAAATTGTAATAATAGGATTAATTGAAATTAAAGATAATTTAATTTGTACGTTAATTTGGAATTAAGTTAAAATGGGAGAATATTAAGAACCAATATTTAAAAGCAATGTTAGCTATATTCTTATTGTAATAAGACTCGAATAACAAGGGTTAAGAATTTAATAAATGGATTTTGGAGTTTTATTTTATAATTTCCAAATTTTAAATTGAAATTAAATATTGAAATTGTTAAAGTAATCAACCCTAAATTGACAACTAAATTTGTTTAAATCATTGTGAATGATTGAGAAATTAAAAATGATGAAATTTGACAATTTAAGAATTGAAATTTGAAAAGTGGATTTGACTAATTAATTTTTAATTTATTTAATTAACTGGAAAATAGTCATTTTGGCCACTGACTCGGATTTCGACGAAACCAGTTTCATCGAATCCATAACAGTGAATTATTATAGGATTTCAAGTTTCCTAGCGATCGGACTTGTCGTTTGATCGTACGGGCTCGAAACGCCTTGAAATAAATGAAATTGAAATCAATTTGAAATAATTTGATTTTGTCATAACTTCTTGATACGATGGAATTTGGACGTGAAACCTGTTCCATCGCATTTAGAAATATTTAAAACATCTATTTTAATATATGGGTTGACCCAATTTCGTTCCAGAGGAGAAAAGGGCTTTTCGGGCCATAGATCGTTCAGCACGTTTATTTAGTGTGTCCATCTATTCTATTTCAACATTGCCTATAAATACCCTGTTATAAATCCTAACCTACCTCTATTTCTCATTTGTCTACGCGCATAATTTCTTCACCTCCTCACTTCAATGGCAGACAAACCCTAATTCCAATTGCAATTCCAAATCAAATCCAAAGCTTAAATTTCAAACTCCACAATATATGCCAAATTTTACATCAATTCGAAGCTCTCGAAGAGCGTAACTCAGATCTGCAACCCGTTTTTCGATTCGACGCATTGTTTGTCTAGAAATCGAAGAACAATTTTCGGCCGTTCATCACGTCGAAATCAAACTAGTCGGATCGTCGAACCGTTTCTGGGTTTTGAAGAGGGGACGGAGGAGAGTTCATCGGCGATGTTCGCTTGTCGATTTGACGATTGGATGTGGAGAAAAATTCGGCTAGGGTTTTCAAAAAAAAATGGCGGCTGCCTTATATTTTTTTCACGACCGATAGAGGAGGCATAGGGTCGACTCGTAGGCCATGGGGGAGGAGCGGTGGTCGCGGCGTCGGGGGTATCGCGATCGACTTTGGGCTGGTAGCACGATGAATTGGGGCGGCTGGATTATGAGTGCGTGGGTAGGGTTTCCTGAAGCCGTATTTTCTGTAGCGCGTGGAGGGTATGCGTGATGAGGTGGCGTGAGGAAGAGGTGAAGTGTGCTTTTTTTTAAAAAAAATTGAAATTCTAATGCATTTATCGCTATATCTTTCACATACGAAAACCAATTCACGCACGGTTTTTTTTTAGGATCGTATTGAAATTCCGAATATTTTATCGCTGGTTTGGACGAATTCTGAGACTGTCAAATTTTTAGTTTTAAATTAAATTCAAATTCAAAATGTGAGTGTTTTAACCCACTCACAACTTTTAAAATTTCTTATGTTTGTTAAATTAATTTATGTTGTGATTATAAATTTATTTATGACTGTTTGTATATTTTTAATCATCATATCAGTTAATTGCATTTACTTAAATTAAATCGTTATTTAATTTATTATGGAATATAACTGCCAGTTAAATTACCTGTTATATATTATCACTTATATATTGATATTGATTGATTGTTTTGTATGATGATTGTGATGGATGTATGATTTTATGATGGATGAATGGATGTTTATTTATATCATCATAATCTGCAAGTTGTTATGCATTTATTTTTGATTCGGGATTGCGGTTTGAAATGATATACAACCGCATTTTTATTTTTAAATTGCGGATTGAAATGATAAATATCCGTATCACTTGACCATAGGATAGAAAATTATATACAGGCACCGCAGTCTATATATATATATATATAAAATATTTTGAAATGATTTTTTATGGTTTAGAAAGGAATATACGGTTTAATAAGTATTAATTTTCGACGTTATATAAATATTTATATATATAGTTAAATTATTCAATTTAAGCTATGTATAAAATTGATTAATAAATTGAGTTTAATAATAAAGTTTGATTTATTTTATATAAAATGGTTAAGTATCTATTTAAATTCTATTGTATATATAGTATATATAGTTTATAATGACTCAAATAAAACTAAGGTTGGAAAATAAATGTGAATTTGATTTGAAATAAGATTTAACGATTATCCTCGAAAAATTTGGTTTGAAATGTAAAGAAATTGAGATTTAAAGGGTATGATTTTATAACTTGATTTTGTTTAGAGGATTTAAATGAATATCAAATTTATTTAAATGAATATTATCAAGTTAATTTAATTAAAAGAATATCCAGTTATTTGAAGTCTAAAGGTTTTACTAAAATGATATTTGATTTATTTAGTAAACATTTCAAATCTAAATAATAGTAGTTGAAATTGATGTATATGAAATTATCAAAGAATAAGTTTTGAAATGGTGGGATAATTAAAGCTTTGAAATATATGGAAATTATATTGGTTGATTTGGGAATTTAAAATCCATATTGGAATTAATTTGTGAAGGTGAAGAAGCTATTTTACTATATTGAGTAATTAAATATTTTAACCATTTAAGTGGTGTAGGGTGTTTGGAAGTTATGAAATTCAAAGTTTTATGGTTTGAAAGGTTATATTTCAAGCATTTGGGTTTAAATTATTATAACTTTGAAAGCGTTATGATTTTTGAAAAAGGATATATTTGACAAAAGATATCATATTGATTTGGGTTTTTAAAACAGAAATGATATCGTATTTATATGGTTTTGAAATGGATATTTTATTCTGGTTTTAAAAAGTATAAACTGTTTTGAAATGACCGCGGTGTTATAATAACGTTTGGTTGTTAAAGAGACCGTGATCGGAAGTTGTCATACTCTCTGCCAACTCCGAAAACCACTTTAACAACAATGTACGCAGTGGAGATTCCAGAATAAAGTAGGATGGTGGCGGCGTTTCCTTTGAGGTAAATACGTGGACCCAACTCCCATGAGTTGGCATAAGGTGGCTAAAACATGAGCGATCGATGGGTTAATGAGGTAGCACATTTGATCGGACACATCCCTTCGATATTATACTTTGACTTTTGGATTGATTCGGTGGCCACTTTTGATTTTTTTTATTTGGGGGTGTGGCTCGAGGTGGGCGGTAGCTGCGCGCTACGCGTTACCACCGACTCGGAAGCGTAATTGGTATATCTACCCTGGCATTGCCTAGTTGTGCCGTGTCATCTACCCTATCGCGCCTTGTACGAGTTTGGTTTTCTCCCGTAGCCCGTGTGCTATCCTCTGGTGGCTTCCCGATCAGGAAGGACTATGATATTGGATGGACTACTGGGACTATTACGTGTTAAGATAGAAAATGTAAAACCTTAATGCTATTTAAAAGTAAGTTTATTTTACAATAGACATTATTATAATAGCGAAATATTACTACATAGAAAATAGTTTAACGGATCCTTAGGAGATGTGAATCCCGAGCATCTCTTAAGTTACTGCACTTATATTTATTCCTGTTGATTTAACTTACATAAGATCTTTTAGTTCTGACTCGAGTGTTTTGTTTTCAATTCGCTCGGGTCAGTCCGAGCATTTCAGAGATCGAAGAATTTATTTCTGAAGGACGAAGACGAAGATTTCATTATTATTATTATTATTATTATATATATTATATTATTCCACTACACTGTATTCCGCTGCATTAATTATAATTCACTGGTATGTGCTACTCTGATATGTATTGTATAAATAAAATCAAATGTTTATAAAATAGCTTCATGAACTGTATATTTGATTATTATATTTTATCGTTCCGTTGCAAGATTCTATATTTTTTTGTTTCCCTGCTTTTTATTATTTACCCCATAACAATCTGCCCTTCTGTATGGTTTAAGTCTGACATGTGTGGTTTACCGTCGATTTAAATCGTGCGGAAAGGCGGAGCGTTACATCTGGTATCAGAGCTTTGGTTTAGTGAAAACCTTAGCTTTGTGGGGTCTGACTCTTTACTAATAGGGTAGTAATACCCTATGGGAGTCACTGAGTGTATATATAAGAGAGAACGTATTTGTTAGTGTTATAAAAAGGTTTTAATATTGTGTTAATCTGTTCCATTTTGTATTTATAAATTCCAGTTGATACATGGGACGCTATGCATCAATAGGGGTTTCTAAACACTTAATAGGACAGACCGACATAATATTTGTTTTAATATAGGTGAATGAAATAATTTTGCCTATTATATTTTCTATATATATATAAAGTAAACTTTTATAAATGATATATATATTTGGTTGCAATGTATTGGTTGTTAGGTAATGAAATTTATAAATAACAGTTGAAATAAGATTGAAAATAAAATAAATAAAATTGGAAATTTAAAGCTTAAGTTTTGGGGTTTTGAATATTTCTTTCGAATGATTTTGGAATATAATAGTGATATTATTTAGAAGTATTTTCGGATAAATATTTCAATATAAATTGAAAGAATTATTTTAAAGAATTTTTGGAAAAGAAATAAGTTACGTACTTCCCTCTCTGTCGCTGGAAAATAATTTCGGTGATGGCGGCCACATCATCGACATTCATTTTCGAGTTTCGAAGTGGAAAGGCCACTGTAGTAGTTTACTGCAGATTTGTTTTGATAAGCAAGTAAAAAAAAATTAATTCTTTTAATTATAATTGGATATGTAAGGTTTAAGTATAAACCTTTATCTATTATCTTTAAAATGATTTGAAATTTAACCCGGTATTTAAATTCTTAAGTTTTCGTTATTTTACAGTTTCAATTAGTGTAGTAAAATTGAAGTTAATTAATAATTGGAGCCTTTAATTAAAATAAGTAATTTAATGATAGGTTATGAATGAAATTAAAGGTAATTTGAAACTATAACCTATGAAACAAAGAATAATATTGTTGAACATTTAGTTAATTAAAAGAAATAGAAATAAACTTGGGTAACTTTCTATTACATCCTTAAAAACATATATATAACTTACCAGAAGATATAAAGGTTGAAATGTTAATAAGAAGATGTAATAGATATTATACAAGTAATAAATTTGTGGTAATGAAAGAAATTAAATGAATGTAATATAATAAAAGGAAAATTTCATGATATGAAATTCTTTAATAAATAAGAATTTGGTGATGGAGTTGTTATAAACTTAAGTATAATTGAAATACTACTAATAAAATATGATAGAAGGTAGGTGTTATAAATAAATGATAATAGACTTAAGTAAATATTGAAGTTATTTATTTTTGAAAATAAGCAGAAAGATGAATATTGTAAATAAATGTAATTAAGCAGTAAATAAACGAATTAATATGCAAAGAAATCGAAATAAAAATGAAAATTTGCAAGAAATAATGTAAAACTAAAAAGATAAATCAGTATATGGATAAAAAGGAAATCAAACAACAATAGTATGAAATGAAATTAACAAGAATAAACTTAGTTTATTGTTTGGATTTGTTGCTTGTTTGGTTTATGTTTGTTTGGACAAGGATACTTTAAATTTGTTTGGATGAATGAATAATCTATTTAGTTTCTCCTAAGACTGTTGAGTGAAGGATACACTTAGTAGTTTATTTTTCATTCTGTACAATTTAAAGTTTTAAACCCGAACAACTATTTGTTTTGTTTGATATGAATGAGTGATTGATTTGTGTTGGTTCTATGTGATGGTTGTATGCCTTGTTGCAAGTGATTGATGTTTGTATTGATTTGTTTGTTGATGGTTGAAATCACTTTAAATATTTCATTTATATAATTGTTGACCTTTTTTGGACTATATAAGTGAAATACAAGTTATGGAAGCAATTGCAACTGCTTTTGGTTTCATAATTTAAGCGTTATTGCCTGACAAATAGGTACGTTTTCGGATTACGGTTTATAGCACTATTATATTGTTTTCCCATGTTAGGATATATTATTTTGGAGATTATATGTGATATTTTGTTATATTTGATATTATATTTCATCCCAGCCTCTCCGTACAAAGGAAACTCTACCAAAATTTTTCGTAAATTTTGAACTTAGAAAATATTGAAATTAGTTTCCAAACTTTATTAATTTAAGTATAAAAAGATTTATTGGTTTTAAATTGATATATTTTATTTAAATGGATTAATTTTGTAAAATTATTTGCTTATAAATTTAATATTTAAGTAAGATATATTGATTTCTTAATTCTTCTTTCCCTTCTTTTTTCCTTTTCGGGGACGAAAAATTTTGAGTGGGGGAGAGCGTAACGATCCGTAAATTTTGATAACTAAATTTGTTATATTAATAAGATTTTTGTAATTAAATTTAGAAGGAAATAAAAATCTTATATTTTATATGGGATCGAATGTAGAAATTAGATGTATCAATTGTAATTAAAATTAACAATTTAAAATTTATATTGCAATTAATTGAAATAGCGTAAATTGTCATACTTGGTTATAAGTTTAATATAAGAAACAAATGAGAATGTTGAATTAGTGAATTACCAATAAAAATATTAACTAGAATGGAATTCAAATTTATATAATAATGGAAAGTGTAAATTTGTTGCATTTGGGTATAAAATTAAAATATAAGTAAATAAAAGTAGGCATTTAATTTAGCGATGAATAATACATTGATTAATAGTAACTGTATGTAAATTAAGGTAGTAATGTTAATGGCAGTTGATGAATAACCAATTTAATGCATTTCAAATTGATTGAAACGACTGTTTAGGTTATAATTGATTGTAAATAGGAATATTTGGAAATAAACTGAATGTATGAAAACAAAATGTAAGCATTGAATTAAATTAATGAATTTAAATTATAATAAATTGTTATTGAAAAATCAGTGTTCTGCAAGTAATTATAATGTATGTTGATAATAAAACGTTACTTTAATGGTAATTAATATAATAACAGAAGTGTGAATGTAAAAGTAATAGAAACATAAATTTATTTTAAGGTAAATAATTGGTAAAAAGGAATAGACTAAAGAAATTTTATTTGTTGGTTTTAAAACCTTAATTAATATGTGTAATAGACAAGATTTCACATTTTGAAATATAGCCATTTATAAAAATCTAAGATGTATATAGGGATATTGGTGTAATGGTTATAAAACTAAATGCAACTAGGTTTATTAAGTAATAATGGACCTAGTAAAGAGGGCAATTAAATCAAATCAAATTTTGGAATAAATTTTATTTAATGGGAATGTAATCAGTAATAAATGAATTTAATGGTAAGTAACGGAAATTAAATTCTATTTAGGATATGACAATTGGTTGAATACAAGAATGGAAATGTAGATTTATGTAATAACGTTAATGCAAACTAAATTAGCGAAATCCCAATTAATGGAAACCAATTGCAATAAATGGATTAAATATTACATTATTGTGGATACAAGGTAATATTTGGTAATAAGGTATGGTTCGTGGTTTATGAATGAATGGATAATTAAAATTAAGGGTAGTGATGTTAATATAAGTTGACTATAAACAAGTGAATGAAATCCCAATAAAGGAGGAAATGCAAATGCTATATTTGGCAAAGATTTCAATACTAATGGAAATTATAGTTAATACACAATAAAGAAAGTACGTTGAATATATTTATGTAATAATGTAAAAACCAGACTTAACTATGTTATGAAATCAGTGGATGTGTTATAAGATTGAAATCAAATAAAAATAATTTATTTGGAATTTAAATTGTAATAATAGGATTAATTGAAATTAAAGGTAATTTAATTTGTACGTTAATTGGAATTAAGTTAAAATGGGAGAATATTAAGAACCAAGATTTAAAAGCAATGTTAGCTATATTCTTACTGTAATAAGACTCGAATAACAAGGGTTAAGAATTTAATAAATGGATTTTGGAGTTTTATTTTATAATTTCCAAATTTAATAAATTGAAATTAAATATTGAAATTGAGGTAGATATTGAAGTTGTTAAAGTAATCAACTCTAAATTGACAACTAAATTTGTTTAAATCATTGTGAATGGTTGAGAATTAAAAATGATGAAATTTGACAATTTAAGAATTGAAATTTGAAAAGTGGATTTAACTAATTAATTTTTAATTTATTTAATTAACTAGAAAATAGTCATTTTGGCCACTGACTCGGATTTCGACGAAACTAGTTTCATCAGATCTGTAACGGTGAATTATTATTGGATTTCAAGTTTCGTAGCGATCGGACTTGTCGTTTGATCGTACGCGCTCGAAACGCCTTGAAATAAATGAAATTGAAATCAATTTGAAATAATTTGATTTTGTCATAACTTCTTCATACGATGGAATTTGGATATGAAACCTGTTCCATCACGTTTAAAATATTTTAAAATATCTATTTTGATATATGGGTTGACCCAATTCCGTTCCGGAGGCGAAACAGGCTTTTCGGGTCATAGATCGTTCAGCACGTTTATTTAGCCTGTCCATCTATTCTATTTCAACATTGCCTATAAATACCCTGTTATAAATCCTAACATACCTCTATTTCTCATTTGTCCGTGCGTACAATTTCTTCCCCTCCTCACTTCATTGGCAAACAAACCCTAATTCCAATTGCAATCCCAAATCAAATCCAAAGCTAAAATTTCAAACTCCACAATATATGCCAAATTTTATATCAATTCGAAGCTCTCGAAGAGCATAACTTAGATCTGCAACCCGTTTTTCGATTCGACGCATTGTTTGTCCAGAAATCGAAGAACAATTTTCGACCGTTCATCACGTCGAAATCAAACTAGTCGGATCGTCGAACCGTTTCTGGGTTTTGAAGAGGGGATGGAGGGGAGCTCATCGGCGGTGTTCGCTTGTCGATTTGACGGTTGGATATGGAGAAAAATTTGGCTAGGGTTTTCAAAAAAAGGCGGCTGCCCTATATTTTTTTCACGACCGATAGAGGAGGCAGAGGGTCGACTCGTAGGCCACGGGGGAGGAGCGGTGGTCGCGGCGTCAGGTGGTATCACGATTGACTTTGGGCTGGTGGCGTGATGGATTGGGGCGGCTGGAATTTGAGTGTGTGGGTAGGGTTTCCTATAGCCGTATTTTCTGTAGCGCGTGAAGTGTATGCGTGATGAGGTGGTAGTGAGGAAGAGGTGAAGTGTGCTTTTTTTATTTTAAAATTGAAATTCTAACGCATTTATCGCTATATCTTTCACATACAAACACCAATTCACGCACGGTTTTTTAAGGATCGTATTGAAATTCCGAACATTTTGGTGCTGGTTTGGACGAATTCTGAGACTATCAAATTTTTGGGTTTAAATTGAATTTAAATTCAATTTAAATTCAAAAGGTGAGTGCTTTAACCCACTCACAACTTCTAAAATTTCTTGTGTTTGTTAAGTTAATTTATGTTGTGATAATGAATTTATTTATGACCGTTTGTATATTTTTAATCATCATATCAGTTAATTGCATTTATTTAAATTAAATCGTTATTTAATTTATTATGGAATATAACTGCCAGCTAAATTACCTGTTATATATTATCAGTTATATATTGATATCGATTGATTGTTTTGTATGATGATTGTGATGGATGTATGATTATATGATGAATGAATGGATGTTTATTTATATCATCATAATCTTCAAGTTGTTATGCATTTATTTTTGATTCGGGATTGCGGTTTGAAATGATATACAACCGCATTTTTATTTTTAAATTGCGGATTGAAATGATAAATAACCGTATCACTTGACCATAGGATAGAAAATTATATACAGGCACCGCGGTCTCTATATATAATAAAAAATATATTGAAATGATTTTCTATGGTTTAGAAAGGAATATACGGTTTAATAAGTATTAATTTATGACATTATATAAATATTTATATATATATATAGTTAAATTCTTGAATTTAAGCTATGTATAAAATTGATTAATAAAATGAGTTTAATAATAAAGTTTAATTTCTTTTATATAAAATTGTTAAGTATCTATTTAAATTCTATTGTATATATAATTTATAATGACTCAAATAAAACTAAGGTTGGAAGAAAAATGTGAATTTGATTTGAATTAAGGTTTAAGGACTATCCTCGAAAAATTTGGTTTGAAATGTAAACAAATTGAGATTTAAAGGGTATGATTTTATAACTTGATTTTGTTTAGAGGATTTAAATGAATATCAAATATATTTAAATGAATATTATCAAGTTAATTTAATTAAAAGAATATCCAGTTATTTGAAGTCTAAAGGTTTTACTAAAATGATATTTGATTTATTTAGAAAACATTTCAAATCTAAATAATAATAGTTGAAATTGATGTACATGAAATTATCAAAGAATAAGTTTTGAAATGGTGGGAATTAAAGCTTTGAAATATATGAAAATTATATTGGTTGATTTGGGAATTTAAAATCCATATTGGAATTAATTTGTGAAGGTGAAGAAGCTATTTTACTATATTAAGTAATTAAATATTTTAACCATTTAAGTGGTGTAGGGTATTTGGAAGTTATGAAATTCAAAGTTTTATGTTTTGAAAGGTTATATTTCAAGCATTTGGGTTTAAAATATTATAACTTTGAAAGCGTTATGATTTTTGAAAAAGGATATATTTGAAAAAAATATCATATTGATTTGGGTTTTTACAAAAGAAATGATATCGTATTTATATGGTTTTGAAATGGATATTTTATTCTGGTTTTCAAAAGTATAAACTGTTGTCAAATGACCACGGTGTTATAATAACGTTTGGTTGTTAAAGAGACCTGGATCGGAAGTTGTCATACTCTCTGCCAACTCCAAAAACCACTTTAACAACCGTGTACGCGGTGGAGATTCCAGAATAAAGTAGGATGGTGGCGGCGTTTACTTTGAGGTAAATACGTGGACCCAACTCCCGTGAGTTGGCATAAGGTGGCTAAAACAGAAGCGATTGACGGGTTAATGATGTAGCACCTTTGATTGGACACATCCCCTCGATATTATACTTTGACTTTTGGATTGATTCGGTGGCCACTTTTGATTTTTTTTATTTGGGGGTGTGGCTCGAGGTGGGCTGTAGCTGCGCGCTACGCGTTACCACCGACCCAGAAGCGTAATTGGTATATCTACCCTGGCATTGCCTAGTTGTACCCGCGTCACCTACCCTATCGCGCCTTGTACGAGTTTGGTTTTCTCCCTAGCCCGTGTGGTATCGTCTGGTGGCTTCCCGATCAGGAGGGACTATGATATTGGATGGACTACTGGGACTATTACGTGTTAAGGTGGAAAATGTAAGGCCATAATGCTATTTAAAAGTAAGTTTATTTTACAATAGACATTATTATAATAGCAAAATATTACTACATAGTAAATAGTTTAGCGGATCCTTAGGAGATGTGAATCCCAAGCATCTCTTAAGTTACTGCACTCATATTTATTCCTGTTGATTTACTTACATAAGATCTTTTAGTTCTGACTCGAGTGTTTTGTTTTTCAATTCGCTCGGGTCAGTCCGAGCATTTCAGGAATCGAAGAATTTATTTCTGAAGGATGAAGACGAAGATTTCATTATTATTATTATTATTATTATTATTATTATTATATATTATATTATTCCACTACACTGTATTCCGCTGCATTGATTATAATTCACTGGTATGTGCTACTCTGATATGTATTGTATAAATAAAATCAAATTTTTATAAAACAGCTTTATGAACTGTATATTTGATTATTATATTTTATCGTTCCGCTGCAAGATTCTATTTTGTTTTCTTTCTTTGCTTTTCTTATTTACCCCATAACAATCCGCCCTTCTGTATGGTTTAAGTCTGACATGTGTGGTTTATCGTCGATTTAAATCGTGTAGAAAGGCGGGGCGTTACAAAGTTCTTATGGCAAAGAGGCCCTTTCAAAAAATAGATGATCCCAAGCGCTTCTCATAAACTTCAAATGCCAAAAAGAGCCGATGGATTAGGAATAACAAATCTAAAACAATTGAACAAGATAGTGATCTCGATTTACTTCGACAAACTGCTAACCTTTAGTACCAATTTATGTGTGAATCGAATTCAAAATAACTTGATCAAAACTAGAAGTTTCTGGACAATGGATACACCAGCAAATGCTAACTAGAGTTGGAGTAATACACTAAAGTTAAGAAACCTTTTTCCACCAATCACTCAATGCAATCCACTCATTAACCATTAACTTGTTAGAATCTCCATTCTATGTTAGAATGACAACAACTATACAATCATATATATTATACATCTTATCAAGCTTACATGTATATACTACAAGAGAACATCATGCTCAAAGATATTGGGACGCGAAGATAAACAAAGATCTATGGACCATGCTATGATTAGTAAGGGTATTCTAGTGTATTAAGAGTCTTAGATAAAACATTGTGTCTCCTTGAGTATATATATGAGAAAATGATTTCATATACACTAACATAAATTCAAAAACTGGATTTATCAGCCACAGACGTCTGAGGAAATACCAATAACGTCTATGACAATACTTGGGAAAATTATTTCCTGAAGGCACAGATGTCTGAGGTTTCCTCACAGACGTCCGTTACTTGAAAAAAATGCTAAACTCTGAATAGACACTTCTTTAAATAAATAGAAATCAACTCTTTATCGAAAGGGTGCAGCTATTAAAATGAATATATTTTATCTAACAATAACAACTCTTCATCCATATCTTTTCGAATCTATAAATACAACCATGATTAAGATTTAAAGATTAACAAAAACTGAATTAATTGATTCTATTCTCTCTTAATTTCTTATTACTGTCTTATGCGTACAATTGCTTACATACTCGCAATCTTTCATAACCAAAATATAATTTTGGTTAAACAACTTCCTACAACTCAAAGCGTTCACATTCACATACTCAAAGGAGATCATAGGAAGATTTGTACTCTCAGTCAAAATTGAAATACTGATGGGAGCTTTGAGATTGGATGTAGGATGGAAGATCCAAACCAGTATAAAATATCTGGTGTGAACACTTTTATTTATCTTATTTATATTTGATTATTGTTCTCTGCTTAATATAATTAGCAATATACATTCTCATATGTTATACATATAAGTCGAATTATTTAAAAAGATCCCATAGACTTTCATTTGGTATCGGAGCTTGGTCATTTCAATCTACGGTAACATGTAATTGAAAACTCATTAAAATGGCAAGCACATTTCAAGAAGGTCAATCAACTGTTCGTCCTCCACTATTTACTGGTTTTAATTATGCTTTTTGGTCAACACTTATGCGAATTTTTATGGAAGCTAATGGTTTATAAATATAGCTAGCAACTCAAAATAAATATGAAACACCTAACACCAATATTGGCACATGGACCGATGCACAAAAAGCAGAGGCATCTAACAATATCAAAGCTATGAATGTATTGTTTTTCTCACTTGACAAAAATAAGCTTTCACGTGTCATGCTCTACATGTCTGCCTATGATATATGGCTCACTTTACATGTCATACATGAAGGTAATAATAAAGTCAAGCAAACTAAAAATTTTGATTTTACAAAACCAATTTTCATTTTTCAAAATGAAAACAAGTGAATCAATTATTGATATATGTGCAAGATTTCAAACCATTCAACACGATCTCATGGCACTCGGAGTAAAATTCATAGATTTTGATTTAATCACGAAAATTTTAAACTCTTTTACAAATGAATGGGAAAGAAAAGTTTAACTATTGAAGAAAAACACAGCAGTCCAAGCAAGTAACGAAGATTCAAACTTAGATAAAAATAAGATTGTCTTTATTGCCAAGAACTACAACAAATTCAAGTAGTTTAAGAAGATGACCAAATTTTAAAATAGTGGCAAAAGAAACTCCTCAAATCAAACATCGATTAAATGCCGAGTGTGAAAATTTTGGCCACATGAAGAAGGATTGTCCATAACTCAATAATGATAAAGAGAAAAGCAAATTTGAGAAACTCAAGAAAAAGAAAGGAGCTTTTAAGTAACATGATATGGTTCGAATTTGTCTTCTTCATCAGATAGTGATAGTGAAACCGACCGAAACAAGAAAATGTGTGTTTTATGTTTTATGGCTAACACTGATGAGGTACGTCCTGAACTTACTTATGATGAATTAATGGAAATAAGCATTAAATTAGATGATAAACATAGAGAATCAAAAAAAATTAAATAAAGAATATATAGGAAAGTTCACTAGATCAGAATTAGAAATCAGATTATTATAAGATGAAAAAATTATCTTAAAAGAAGAATAAGAAATTGTCCAAAAAAAATGTAACATTATTATCTCAAAATGACAAATTATTAAATGATTTAGAAAATTATAAGTTAGAAATAGTTAATCTGGAAAAAGAAAAACGAGAATTATAAGCAAATTTAGATTCTAGAAATATTGAATTTTGTGATCTTAAAAGCAAGTTGGATAAAATAACAAATAATGTGGCAAAATATAACAAAGGAAAACAAAATTTAGAAAATTTGATTATGATATCTAAACCATTTGGAAATTGAAATGTAGTAGATTTTAAAAACAAACAAAAGTCAAAGAACTAGATTAAAATGTGGTAGATTTTAAAAACAAACAAAAGTTAAAGAACTATTACGCATTATACACAAAATTCAGAAAGCCAGAGTTAGAAACTAAGTTTAAGAATTTATATACAACTATGGTCAAAATATGGATTCCAAAAACTAATAACAAACAATTAGATAAATATATATATTGAAAGTTGTATATAACAATAATTACATTCCTAAAGGAACCAAATCTGCGTGGATATGACTACTTTCTTCCACTAACACATAGGTCCCTGATCAAAGAAAGTGGATACCAGCTAAAATTTTCTTATTTTGTAGGAACCCAAAATTAAAATAAAAAATAAAGAGAAATGGATGCTCGATGACGGTTGCTCAAAGTGCATGACTAGAAATGCAAACATATTATCAAATATAACATATATCGATGGTGGCACTGTCACATTCGAAGATAACTCAAAAGGATTTGTCATCGGTATTGGAGAAGTCATTAATATCGGTATTTCTAACTCTCCTATAATTACTAATGTTTTTTGGTAGAAAATTTGAAACATAAGTTATCAAGTATAAGTCAATTATGTGATAAAGGATTCAAAATTGTTTTTGAGAAAAATAAATGTAATATTCTGATCAAAATAGAAATTTAATTTCTGAAGGATATAGAAATCGAAACATATATGTTTTAAACAAGAATGTCAAAAATAATACTAATTTATGCTTAGCAGCGAAACATGATGATCCATGGTTATGACATAAATGTTTTTGTTATATAGATTTTAAGAGTATCAACAAACTAGCTAAAAATGAATTATTTAGAGGATTACCAAAAATCAACTACAAAGTTAAAATCCTATGTTAAGCTTGTCAATTTGGTAAATTAAAGAAAAGTTCCTTTAAATCTAGAAAGGAAATTTCCAAAAAATAACCTCTCGAATTACTCCATCTAGATTTATTCGGACCAACTAAAGTACGTTTAATAAATCATAACAAATACATTTTTGTAATTATTGATGATTTTTCAAGATATACATGGAAATTATTTTCAAAACATAAATGTGACACTTTTGAAATATTCAAAAATTTTGCTAAAAGAATAATTTTTTTTATGAATTTATAAATTAAAGTATACGAAGTGATCACGGAGGTGAATTCGAAAATGAACTATTAACAAATTTTTGTAACAAAAAGGAATTACTCATAATTTTTTTTTTGCTCGAATACCGCTACAAAATGGTGTTGTAGAAAGGAAAAATCAAATTTTACCAGAATGTGCACGAACTCTACTAAATAGTAGTAACCTACCAAATTTTTTTTGGCCGAAACCGTTGCTACTGCTTGTTATGCAGTAAATCTTGTAATACTTAGACCAATGACTAAAAATACATACTATGAAATATTTTTAACAAGAAACCAAAAGCATCGTATTTTTGGTTATTTGGATCAAAATGCTTCATTTTAAACACTAAAGATTATCTACAAAAATTTGATTCTAAAGCTGTTGAAGGAATTTTTGTTGGTTATTCGGATTGAAGTAAAACATATAGAATCTTTAATAAACAAACAAATATTATAGAAGAAAGTCTTCATGTCTCATTTGATAAAAACTTTAAAGATAATAAAAATGACGATGATGAAGAAATT
This sequence comes from Allium cepa, assembly GCA_030765085.1. Classification (NCBI taxonomy): domain Eukaryota; kingdom Viridiplantae; phylum Streptophyta; class Magnoliopsida; order Asparagales; family Amaryllidaceae; genus Allium; species Allium cepa. The sequence goes on from CM060931.1 coordinate 453,650,124, forward strand.
AGAAATAAAACTAGTATACCTATACATGATAATAATAATACTATCAATATCAATAATGATAATATGATAATGGCATCACCTAGAATATTAAAAGGTCATCCTATTAATAAAATATTATCGAGGATTTAAATATAAGAGTATCAACCAGCAAATAGTTAAATCAAATGAGTCATGTTGCATTTATATCAAATTTTGAACCAAAAAATTATAAAAAGGCATCGAAAGATGATATTATTATTATTATTGCAATCCAAGAAGAACTTAATCAGTTTGAAAGAAATTATGTTTGAGAACTTGTATCGAGACCAAACGATCAATCTCTAGTAGGAACGAAATAGATTTTTAAAAATAAAACGGATGAAAATGGAAATATTGTACGAAATAAAGCAAGTTAGTAGCTCAAGGATATAACTAAGAAGAAGGAATTGATTATGACGAAACATCTGCTCATGTAGCACATCTTGAAGCAATACGAACATTACTAGCTTCTGCATGTCATAATAATTTTAAACCTTTTCAAATGGACGTAAAAAGTGAATTTTTAAAAGGATTTATAAAAGAAAAAGTACATGTTTAACAACCTCCTTTATTTGTTCACGAGAAATATCCCGATCATGTATTTAAACTTGAAAAGGCGTTATATGGATTAATACAAGCACCTTGTGCTTGGTATGAAAGATTAAAAACTCATTTACAAAATTTTGGTTTTCAAATTGGTAAAGTTGACTCTACTTTATTCATAAAATAATAAAATAATAATATTTTAGTCATACAAATATATGTTCATAATATTATAGGATCCACTGATGAAAAATTATGCATTGAATTTTCTAACATAATGAAAAATAAATTTGAAATGTCACATATGGGTGAATTAAACTATTCCTTGTGTTTGCAAATATGACAAGTAGAAAATGGAATTTTTATAAATGAATAAAAATACTATCAAGATTTATTAATACATTTTGGAATGGAAAATATTTCAAGTAAACCAAATCCAATGAGTACTACTTTACATTTAGATAAAGATGAAAATGAAAAAGATTTCGACCAAAAGATATATCAAAGTATGATAAGATCTCTATTATACTTAACGTCTAGTAGACCATATATTATGATGAGTGTATATTTATGTGCTCGGTCTCAAGCATAGCCAAAAGAATCACATCATCAAGCGGTAAAACGAATCTTAAGATATTTAACAAACACTAAAGATTATGAACTTTTCTACCCAAAAGGAAGCTTGTTCGAAATCGTGTCATATAGTGATGCTGATTTCAGAGGTTGTAATACATATAGAAAAATCACAAGTGGCACATGTCATTTTATTCGTCGGTCTTTAGTTTCATGGTTTGGTAAAAAGAAAAACCGTGTTTCGCTCTTGACATGTGAAACCGAATACATCTCAGTGGCTTTAGCATGTGCAAAAGTAATCTATGCAACAAACTCTTCTAGATTTCGAGAAAATCATAACAAAATCTCCCATATATTGTGATAATAGTAGTGCCAAAAATTTACCGAAAAAATCTAATTAACCATTCTCGAACAAAACATATTGGTATTCGTCGCTATTTTATATGAAATAATGTAGAAAAATGAATTATATCACTAGAAATTCTAAATATCGAAAATCAAATAGCTGATATTTTTACTAAACCATTAAGTGAACTAACTTCTATTAAACTAAGACGAGATCTAGGAATATGTTCTTATAATGAATGGGTAAACTAAATTTGTAAGATTAGATTTGTACGCTTAATTTTTTTTAACTCATATAAACTACATAGAATAAGATTTGTACACTTAATCACAAAAAAGGGAGAATTTTTTTAACCACATAAGAATTAACCTCCTTCTGTTTATTTTATTTGGCTAAACATATTATTCTAACAAACTACTATGTATAGTAAAACTCACTTGTAACGACCCGGAATTTCACTGCTTTGATTAGTGAATGTTTACTTAATTTTAAAAATTCAATATGTAGGTTTTATAATGGAAATAAACTCATTTTAATAAATTAGTAATGATGATAAATGCATTTCCAAATTTTTTATCAAATTAAATAGTTCATAAAAAACAGAAAATGTGACCGAAGAACGTTTTCCGAAATTTCGAACTTTCGACACAGAAAAGTCTTCGGGAACGTTGTTTGTATTTGTGGACTATATATACATACAAATAAGAGTTAACTAATTAGATAATAATATACTTAGAAATAAATTATCTAATATTAGTTTGGATAAGTAAGTGATGTGACAAGACATAGTTTTAAAAATAATAAACATTATATATATATATATATATCAAGTATTATCACATCTTAGATTTGTAATCATTAACCATAATTATTTCTTGTCACATCTTATATAATTAATGATTAAACATAAATATATATATGTATATATATAAAAAAGAAAGTGATGTGACTAAACATAATAATTATATATATATATATATAAAAGAAAGTGATGTGACTAAACATAATAATTATACATACATACATACATACATACATACATACATACATACATACATATATATATACAAGAAAGTGATGTGACTAAACAGAATAATTACATATATATAAAAGAATGTGATGTGGCTATATATAAAAGAAAGTGATGTGACCAAATGTAATAATTATATATATGTATATATATATGTATATATATATATTGTAAAAGATTTGTGATGTGATTAGATATTGCTATGACAAGTTATATTATTTAATTCATTTTGCCCCTATATATACCCGCTTATTCTCTTTCTTTTCTCCTTACTTTCATTTCCTTCTTCTTCCGTGTTAAAATTTTCATGGCCTTTTCTTTTAGCCTTGAGAGAAGAGAGAAAAAAATCCTTAGAAAACTTGTTTAAATGACTTCTTTTTCCTTCCTACATCTTCTCCTTTCATTATCAAGCTCACATACCTCCTAAAACATGTCATGGCCGAGTTCACTTAGTAAGGCCGAACCTACTTTGGCCTTTAAGGCTACCAAAAACTACATCTTTCTCGAAGGGAAAGCATAGTTCTAGCTTAGATTCAAGTGGTGGCTTTGTTTGGTCTTGTTTAGATGGAATTTTATGAGTAAACTACCTTATTTTGGAAAAGATTTTTACTTTATTATTAAGTCTTTATTATAGTGATAATATAGTGTAGAATTTGAATGGTAACCATGTGGTTTGATTATGGTTTGGATGGGTTACTATAGCTTGATTTGATTATGGAAATCGATGTTGTATTATAAAGTTAGTAAGCATGCATATATGGATGTGTACTTGTAACCTATGATGAAGGTGGTTTATGTTAGAAATGTATTGATTATAAAACATGAGCTATGGCATGTGTTTTAGTAAACAAAGTTAGCTACTTTGTTAATTGTGACGGATTGGGATTCGGTTGGAACCGAAGTTGTTTTCGAAGTTTAAAGTTTTAGAACGAATTAATGTTTGTAGCTTTAATTTCAAAGGTTTTTGTTAATTTTCTAAAGAATGTTTAAACCATGAAAAGAAAAGTAAGGGGTTGTGAAGTGGTTTGCTAAGAATATGTTAGAGCGAACTGCGGCCATAGCGATAGTCGGTATGGATGTAGTTCGAAGAAATTTATCGATTTTAATTTCAAGTAGTTTTAATTTAAAATTATTTTGTAAAAATTTTCAAAACAAACTTAATTATTAATTAAAAAGTAATTAAGTTATGTAATTTAATTATTTAATTAATTAGTTAAATAAAAAGATAATTAGCCTTAATTAGTACTTAAGAAGGTAATTAGTAATTAATCAACACTTAAGTTAATGACTATTGTTTGATTAATTAAGTTTTAATTGTTATTTAACATGGTAAAGAAGTAATTAATGGTTAATAATTAATTAATTAAGTTAATTAGTAATTAATTATGATTTAATTAATGGATTATTTAATTAGTAGTTAAGTAATTAGGGATTAACTTTAAACAATTTGGTTTAGTCTTAACCAAGTTGCATTAGTAAGTTAATTAGCACTTAATCAAATTCATTAAGCCTAATTAGAATTTAATTATGAATTATGCTTGATCTATTAAGGGTTAATTAAGGTTTAATTGGGGTTTATGCTGATTAAATCTATTTAAATCTTTTCAAAGGTGATTTTATAACTGAACCGAATGTGTTTTAAATCAATCTCTCTTCTTTTTAAAGTGAACTGATTCCAAATCCGAGGATCTCTTGTCTGGACCTTAAGTTACCCTATATGATTAGGAAGACTAAATGACATTTGTTAGCAGCATAAAACACCATTTTGCTATAGTATAAGCGATTCGATTTTATGGATATGTGATAGCAGAATAATCCCAGTTCTGCTATGAATTGATTGAAATTTTTGGACATCTGTTTAGCAGGACAAATCACCCTCTTGCAATTATGTTATTTGGACATGTATATGATAGTTACTTCATATTGACATGTTATTCCTTATTTGAATATGAATTGTATTTACCTACTTTTTGCTTATGTAAATAACTGTTAATTGAATTGGAATTAAAAGTGAATGGTAAACTAAATTACTTCCATTGGAATTGCTAAGCCTCCTTTTGAATTTATAAAGTATGTTATTGAATTAAATTCAATTCTTAAATAAATTAAGGGTTTAAAGTTTCTAAATTATTTCCAAGTTGTGCTATTATGTTGTAAAGTTATTTATAAATAATAACTTGTTTATAAAGGGATTATACTAAAGGTTTACTTAAAGTGTTTTACAAAAGATAACTACTAAATGATATTTTATAAAGGAAAATTTATAAAGGTTTTATAAAGAATTCTTATAAAGGGTTTTAAATTAGAAATAGATTTATAAATCATTTTAGAAATTTCAAAGGAAGTTTAAATCTAGTTTCAAAATTTACAAAGTGGTTTGGAATGTGATGTAAATGATTTTAGTCGTAGGTGATGTTTTTTAAAAGGGAATTGTTGGCCATATAATATGGAATTTTGAAGAGGGAATTTTCAAAAATGTTTATGTTAAATAATGTGAATTTTTTACAAGTTTAGAGGGAATGTTAGGGTTTTGGGAATAGTGTTTTGAAAAAGATCCTTTGATCAAGTTTTATAAAGTGGTTTTATTAATTAAAGAGAATTAATAAAGGCTTAGTGGATCCCATATGAAAGTTAAACGATGATTGGATGTTTGTCCATTTGATAGTTAAATAACCAACTATCAAATTTGACCTAATTTGACTAAATAAGTATGAATGTAAATTCGAGTTTCATGACGAGGACTCGAATACTTACTTTCAAAAGAATCGAAAATGAGTCAACCGGAAATTATCGGTTGTTGGTACGGAGAGACTGGGATCAGATTTATATATCCAAAAGCCACTCCAAACCCACATGTACTTTCAAGTTGAAGATATCTTGATGATAATTGAATATGGTACTCTTTGAAGTGCAAGGGCTACTGCTACTAATCCTAAAGGCGATTCCAAAATGGATGTAGCAGTGTTAGTACCTTCGGTTTAGTTCAGACATAGAACGAACTTGTATGGATGAATGCTAGCATTGCATTGAACTTGTATGGATGAATGCTAGCATTGCATTGACACCTAGAGGATAATGTTAGCATTCAAAGATGGAATGCTATTCAAAAAGGTAAAATGTAGCCTCAAGCCTCACAACCGGAAGGAATGGCAAAAACAGGGCATGCAACAGAGCTATGTGGTTAGCTACCATTAGGAGCGGTCAACCCATTATAGATGTCTCTTTCAGAGTTGGTGTGCATGCAAACACCATGGTAGTATAAGGCCTCGGTGTTATGAGGTGAAGTAATCCTGTCTGTCATGTTAAAGGGGCGCCCGGCTCCATGTTAGCATCGATGTATTTTCTAGAGGTGTATCATCAGAAGGTAGTCCCTTACCTTGCCATTGTTGGGATCCAATCTCCAATACGTGCCTTACGTTTTCGATTGTATAACCTAGTATGTTGGGATGTGATATGCAAGCGTTTCAGCTATTTTATCTATTTACTTTAGACGTAGACACTTTGATAATATCATTGGATTTTGATAAAAAAATGTTTGGTTATCGTAAGGTAAAAACCCAACTGTTTTTATGTGACTTGTGGTCTTATAAGATACCCTTTGTTTGAAAGGCTTTCAAATGCAGAGAATCAGTTTGGTTATTACTTGTTATCAAGTTTTTCTCATGCTGGTTTACCAGACTGACTTGGGCGTTTTCCATGTAATGCAAGGGTAGACCGAGCATGTTTTTCCAGTTTTAGCTGGATACTTTAGAGTTGGAGTGGAGTTGGATGGTCAAGACTTATTCACGTATATTTTTCTTCCACTGTATTATAGAGTCTGTATGTTTTTCAATATATGGACATGTTTCTATAACTATCCAAATTTAGGATAAGTCTAATGTATTCCGATGTTGTATATATGAATAAAAATGTTTCCTTTTTGTAAAGATCACTATTGTATCAGATATTATTCATTGCGTTGTCAAATTCTATGTCATTTAGTTTTCTTCTATCTTCTACCTTCTTCTTTCACTCCAACAAATCGGTATTTCCAGCACTTAAATGTTCAACATGCGATACTGTGGACGTAGTAGTATCGATTTTCGAGGGCCGAAAATCTGGTTCATTACACCACTCTTATAAATAAATCAGTTTTTTTCCTAACTAAATAAAATACATTTTTAAGACCATTTTATTCAAAAATGTCTTCCGATCACAACTCCACTTATTCAACTATCGACTATAAATCACCCTTATCAAATAACACCTATGTTTCGCTAACAAAATCCACATCTCTATTAAACCACTCAGCCACCCAGAACATTGTTTCATCATTTACGTATCACACTGGCTTTTCTCCTGAGAAAAAGAAAGCCAAACGGTAATTGATCTACAATCAACATCCCTTATCGACAAAGTTCGACAAAGTTGAAGAAGTATATCGTTATCAATAAGAAATGATGGGAGTTCAGCATGAAATGTATTATGAGCAAAGACATCAAGGATCTCATCTAAATTTTATTAAAAAAATGTATTATTGCAATTTGTGTTCATTCATCAACAAAAAATTGCATTCACCAAAAATCTCCTCGATTACAAGAAACTCCTATAAAACTGTATAACATTACTCCAAGAAATTTATTCAAGCCAGGACAATCAAACCAAAATTGGATTGACACTCCAGCTTGTCCAAGTTGGCCTCCACTAAAGCCATTAATTGACGACATAAAGGTTGAATCGAATTCATGGGATATACAACAAATTAAAATCTCTGACCTTTCTGATAAAAACTGAATTTATGCTAGGCATTTTGTCAAAATAAGTTTCTTTTGTATTTTTTAATATATATATATATATATATATATATATATATATATAGTTTTATTCTCTTGATATTTCAATAAAGATTGACATTTAAGTTTTTAAAGCAAAATTTCTAAAAAAATAGACCACAGACGTCTACGAAAATATCACAGACATTTGTCAATGGGTTTAGGAAAATATTTTTATGAAACCTCAGACGTTTATTATAACCCATAGACGTCTATGATAATCCACAGACATCTGTCACAGGTTTCGGGAAACTTATTCCTAAACCCACAGCGGTTTGTGAAAACTCACAGACGTCTGCCGTATGTTTTAGATTACTTTTTACTGAAACCACAGACGTCCGTGGTACCCCCACAGACATCTGTTACTGGTCCGAACTTCCTTTTTCCAGCAGCCATATATATACGATTTTACCCCTTTCTCGACTTTTCACCGGCCTATTCTCATTTTACACACAAACCTTAGTTTCTGAAAATCTCAAATTGCTCACGGATAGATCCCAAACCAAAAATTCTGGTTAGCAAACACTCTAAGAAAGGTCAATCATCCTCTTCTTACAACCCATTAGTCACTGATGCTCTTATTCAAGAATGGCTACGCAATAGCATGATTGCTAGCAGGCGATTTGATGAGCTCAAACAAAAGAAGCTTCATTTCTGGCCATTCTAAAAATTATGGAAGTTTGGCAAATATGGCATTCAAGAGCTTACTGGCGCATCCAAATGTAGGGATTTGATTAATTTTGACGAAAATGAGGTACAAATCGATCAATTGGCAATCTTTCTTTTTTATGCTAATTTGTGTAGCAGTGATATTTGGACCCTTAACAATGACGATGGTTGGTTATGGATGAGTGTTTACGGACGTGTTTTGAAGATTAGCGTAAACACCATTGGTCATATCCTTAATTGGTCTTCGTCCAGAATCAATTTAGAAGAAGTCCCCGACCATAGTTTTTTAACGTGAGATGAAATAACTCATCAAATTTGGGAAGATAGGATGCAAGAGTGGAAAAATGTTTACTTACGTCCAAAAGATAGGTTGTTAAACCATATGATTATCAATATGATAATTCCATGCCTAGGAAGTCATGAGCAAATCTATGAGAACAACCACAAAGCCCTTTATGCTATTTTTGGCGCCACACAAATAAATTGGGCTAAGTTCATTCACGACGAATAAAAAGCTTTTGGTCTCTTCACCAACGTACGATTATATATGCTTCATATAATACGCGTCTCTTAAATGCTCTTAAAGTACCCTCTTATATTTCTCACTTTGAAGAAATACCAGCTAAAGAGAGCGGAATAAGATTTTTATCCTTAATGCACCTTCGCCAATGACCACCCTTAATTATCTCCCTAAAACAATGACAAAAACAACAAGTGCATCATGTTTCACCACCGACTCCTGCTCCTCAACATGCTTATTCACCTCGTCTTTCACAACAACCTTCCTCCTGCATTCATGCTATCGATGTTATTCGGATTCGAAATTCAAGAAGCTCCCATTGAACCATTACAAAACGAATCGCTTCGTGATTTAGCGCATAAAAATCAAAAGCTCATCACGATCAACCTACAGGTTTTGATCAGAAAGATGATAGGTTTGGAATGTTCTTTGTCTATGAGATGACTAAAATGGAAAAGACCGTAGAGAAGATTGTTTCCACTTTAGGAAAAGTTATAAGAAAAGTCCATGGCAGATCATCTTCTTGCTCTTCATCTTCACCTTCACCCACACCACCTACTCGAGCACAAACACCAGTTTATCGATCTCATACTTCTCCTGAAGGAACTTCTCACAATAGAGGGAAGACTATTGTGCAAGAGCAACCTGAGGAGGAGGAAGAAGATAGTGATGTTATGTACTTGTCTGACCCTTAGAATTTCAACACCAACCATACATGAGTTCAAGAAGATGAGGAGTATAACGATCAAACCAATTGGCCAAGAACATACGACTAAGATCCTTCGTCGTATTGGTAATTCTATGAAAATTATGGAGGGCTTTCTTACTCTTCCGATCAGTACAACTAACATCTCTTTTTTTTCTTAGCTATTTTTTAGCATTTTTGTTTATGCTTGTTTCTGTTTACTGCACTTTGTTATTTAACTTTTAACTCCTGCTACAATACTTTAGTCTCTATTTCTACTTGGCCTTACTCGTCTATATTTATTTTCAATTTTTCATACTGTCTTTTCTTCTATTTTGATAATGACAAAGGGGGAGGTATTCATGCATATACTTAGGGGGAGACAAAATCAACTTACGACGACATTCTCTATTTTTATTATGAATGACTACAATATTTCTTATGTTTTGATTGTACAGTTGTCATTATCAAGAAAGAGGAGAATGTTAGAACCTCCATTATATGTTTCAATGACAACAACTATATTATTATTTATATTACACATCTTGTCAATCTTACAGGTGTATACTACAAGAGAACATCATGCTCAAAGACACTAGAACTCAAAGACAAACAAATATCAATGGACCATGCTATAATTAGTAAGGGTATTCTAGTGTATTAAGAGTCTTAAATAAAATTTGTAAGGCGTTCTTGAGTATACACACACGATTTCATATACACTAGTATAAATTGGAAGACTGGATTTATCAGCTACAGACGTTTGAGAAAATACTACGGACGTCTGTGATAATACTCGAGAAAATTATTTCCTAAAGGCAAAAACATCTAAGGTTTCCCCAGAGACATTTGTCATTTGAAAGACTACAAAACTCTGAATAAACACTTCTTTAAATGAATAGAAATCAACTCTTCATTGAAAGGTTGCAGCCATTAAAATGGATAGATCTTATCTAACAACAACAACTCTTCATCTACATCTTTTTGAATTTACAAATACAATCATGATTGAGATTTAGAGATTAACAAAAATTGAATTAATTAAATCTTTCTCTCTTAATTACTTATTACTCTCTTGTTCATACAGTTGCTTACATACTCACAATCTGTCATAACCAAAATATAATTTTAGTTAAACCACTTCCCACAACTCAATGCGGGCCATATTCACATTCTCAAAGAAGATCATAAGAAGATTTTTACTATCAGTCAAAATCCATGTTATTTAGAACACAAGATTGTCAAAGATATACTTTTGTATTAGCCTATTCCTTCGGACCATGCAAAGGTTAGTTAGTTAAAGTAAATACCTAAGTAGAGCTTCGGAACTGAGCGTAGGATGGGAGGTTTGAACCAGTATAAAATATCTAGTGTGATCACTTTTATTTATTTATCTTATTTATATTCAGTTATTATTCTCTGTTTAATATGGTTAGTTATATACATCCTCACACGTTATACATATAAGTTGCATTCTTTAAAAAGATCCTATAGACTCTCATAACTTACTTGCTAGGATACATTATGGGCAAAAACTGGATTAATTTTGAGTAATCTCATTTGCACCAATCTTAAGCACTTAGCAAGAATCCTTAAGCAACAATAGCTTATGATCATATAGCAGGTAATTTTATAAACTTATCACATAGCAGCTCACATAAGGTAAGAGAAATATGAAACACAATTTCAATAAGCACCTTGCCGAGCTCCGAACTAGTAGTCATATGGACATCTAAAGCTAGATCTCACTCGATTTCACTAGCGTACAAAACATTGGCCAGCACAGAGGATAATTAGGTTTTTCCATTGTCCACTCGCATTTAGAACATGGTTGTCCTATAAAAGAGATCTTCCTGCTCTAGAAGGTAATGGCATTCAAACTAAAGGCAAACTGATGGAAAAAGGTATCATTGAAGATGCTGATTGTCTTCTATGCAACAACGAGATAGAAAGAAATACACGTATATTCTTTGAATGCAATTATGTGCATCATATTTAGGCAAGGCTATTAGCTAATGGCAACTATCACCATCAATCAAGAGATAGAAAACTGGAATGACCCAATATATTTAGGGTAACTAGGTGAAAAACACCAAGAACATGCATGCTTCTGAAAATTCTGAAGTGCTACGTCAGTCCCTTTGGTCTGAGAGGAACGAAAGAGCATTCAGAACTTCTATGAAATCTGCTACTAAGCCTTTTCAGATTATTAATAGGAAGGTTCTCAAAGATACGGCATAGCAGAAAATTTGAAGGTGTTATGGGCATTCTTGCCCACCGCTTATTGAATATGAGAAGTCAGAGAATTTTTTTCAAAGTCCTGTAATAGAATCAGAACTGCTTAGAAATGTTCATGAGGCCAAGATGTAAGCATCGGTTTGAACCGCATCCCAATCCAAACATGGTTTGAAAGATATGATCATTTTAAGATTTTCCTAACCTAACATAGTCTGACAATAGAGTCTCGAAGACCGCTTTCTCTCAAAGCGCGACAATGCCTACACCAGCATAGAAACTGCCCCATAAAATCAAGTCCGCATAAGCCCAATTAAGCCTGGCCCAGCAAGGTCGGACCCTCCATATCAAGCCCAGTAGGGCCAGACCCGCAGGTACCCAGCCCCACGGTGACAGACAGCCCAGGCCGGCCCCACATGGGTTCGACCCAGTTGAGTCTTGCCCAGTAGGTACCTGACCCAGCAGAGTCTAGCCCAGTAGGGCTGGACCAACTAAGTCCGGCCCAGCAGGGCTGGACTCAGCACAGTCCAGCCCAATAGGTTTGGACCACCTAAGTTCGGCCCAACAGGGTTGGACCAACTAAGTCTAGCCCGGTAGGGCCAGACCCGCATAGGTCTAGCCCTACAGGGCCGGATAGCCTGGTCCGGCCTACGAGGGTCGAACTAGCACAGATCCAGCCCAGAAGGGCCAGACATCTTGGTCCGGCCCCATGCCGGGCCTCTGGTCCGGCATTTGCCGGACCAAATTCCTAGTATGGCATTTGCCGGACCCACCGGATCCGACACAGTGCCGGACCCATTTAGTCTGGCACACCAGGCCAGACCAGCTCCATGGTCCGGCTGTGCCGGACTCACCTGGACCGACACTGCCGGACCCACTTGGTTCGACATTTTCCGTACCCACCTGGTTCGGCACACTAGTCCAGACCCACCTGGTATGGCCTAGGGTCGGACCCCCATGGTCCAGAACTACCAAATCAGATTCCTGGTTCGGCATTTGCCGGACCCACCTGGTCCGGCACATCAGGTCGAACCCACCTGGCCCTACCTAGGGTCGGACCTGCACCTGGTCCGGCGCACCAGGCCGGACCCACCTAGTATGGCTTAGTGCTGGACCCGCCCTGTCCGCCACTAGGCCGGACCCGCCAGACCGGGACCCACCTGGTCCGGGGCCGTACCCACTTGGTCCAGCCCTTCTGGGGCAGGACCTACCAGGCATATATGGTCCAGCCCTTTTAGGGCAGTATCCACCCATTTTTGTATTCGTAGGGGTGAGCTTATATGGTTTGGTATTCAAGGTCAAAGGGTCAGGATGGACGACTAAAGCGAGCTAGCAGAATAATATTCAACTAGCATCCTAGAGCAGTGAAACAACAGTAGAACCATATTCCAAGGAAGAATGGTTGAACCAAAGCCTAGAAGGAATATACTCAGCTGCCTCTCCCCACAACTCCACTCTATAAATACTAGTCATGTGGCATCATAAAGATGGATGAATGGAAAATAGTAAAGCTTCCATCAACAATGGCAGACAACTTTGAGAGAAAAAAAATCCTTAGTCCTAACGACAAGTTTATTTATATTCAAAACTTGTAATTGTAATCAGATATGAAAGAGATAATAAAAGAGAAACAGTGGATATGGGCACACTCAGGACGAACCACTGTAAATTCTCTATCTTTGTACATTTCAGTTCTTTATTTATTCTCTATTGCAAATTATTGATTTTCTACCACACACACTCGCAACTAAAATTCATCAAATAATAGTTGTATACTACGAACAGTATTCACAGCCCTGCTACAACATCTTGTAAGTGTTTGCCCGTTTTTTGTGCCAACAGAAGGATTCAATCATTTTGGCCTATTTTTGGTTTGATTTCTCACTATTTTTGGTTTTCTATTTTAAGGATATTGCCTAATAGGCTTTTGTTCTTTATTTAGGCACATCGTATTTTGGTAACTATTTTATGGTTAATAGATACAGGCAAAGCTCCCTTAGCCTATTACCATTCAAAATAAATGTAATACAAGTGTAAATAAAATATGATTTTATTTAATAACTAGATTTAATCTAATGTAAAATGTTAAACTTCATAGGCCCGCAATTTTCAAAATAGGGAATTATTTTTGAAATCTACCCATTTCATTTACTGTAGACTAGCCATATTCCTTCAATTGTATTAGATCCCTAATTTTCTATATGATCCAATTAGCATCTTTAGGGCCAACTAATAAATCCTACCTATCATTTGGATGTCTATAATAGTAGTGTCTATGCTTAGGGTTGGATAATCAAGTATTCTTCCCTCCCTGGCCACGAGCCTGCCTCAACGAAGGAGTAACTTTAGAAGGTTGGCCCATTGTAAATGCCCAAATTGATTTTTGCCTTGAGATAATTTTTGAAATTTAGTTTGAAAATTTAAACATATATTTTTAATTTAGAAGATAAATTTAAAATATAAAATAAATTTTATAAATGTTATAAAATATTTTTCAAATTTGTTCTGAAAATAAACTAATATTTTTGAAATTATTTAATAATCTAATCAATCGATGCAATTAAATAAATAATTTAGTTAAAAGTTGAACAATTATAATAAAACATATATATCAATATACATATGTGTGTGTATATTATTAAATGTTATATATATATATATATATATATCTTGTTTAAGGTAAATTATAATTTAATATTTGAATTTACTAATTATTCAATTAAAATTGTATTAATTGAATAAAAATTATTATTAAATTTATTAATTAAATGTTAAGTTATAGAATGAAATGTACATATACAATGATATATGTATAGAAAACTATAAGTGCTACAGTTAATATTCGTCTTAAATTGTTTAGGATGAATAAATAAAATTTTGAATTTTAAAATAATTTATTCAATTAGTTAATTAAATTATTAAATTAAAATTAGTTAAATATGATTTAGTTAATAATATACAAAAGAATATTATGAATGTTAATTAATTATAAAAGGTTATAAATGAAATAAACTTATATAATATGAGTGCATAAAGCTAAGTGGAACTAAAATAAATCCAAAACAAAATTTTGGAATAACTATATACCATGATTTTCGATATGTCCGACACTTGAATATTTTTTATACCTAAAGCAAACAAATATATAAAAAATATTTTTTTATAAAATAGTCTAAGGGAAAAACATAAATGCACAAGCCATAATTTTGTATTAGCTCGAGTATGTAACTTTAAATTTTTGTACAAAGTTTAATTTTGACAATGTATATTACAAACTTTTTTTTCTAAATTTCTTTTATAGTCTCAGTCAATTAAACTTATATTTTGTAAATTTGGGTATTATCTAACCAATTTAAATTTTATGTATTATCCTACTACATTGTTTAATATACTATGAAATGTTCACAAAAAAACTCATATCCATGATTTCCACCAAGTTCTTAGTGATATTATGAAATAATGATGAAATTATTTGTGATCTTATGCGTAGTTTGTTTTATGTTACAATGTTTTTAATTTTAATGGAGATGGAAATGTTCATTCATAACTATACATTGAGGATGCGATTATTTATAATATTTTTAATCGAACTATTTTTAAATAGGTAGGATAATATCGAATATTATTACCATGCAACTATAACAACAAATTAATAGGTTTAGATTTTGATCATATTAAATTCAAAGTAATCAAAGAATCAATTATAATTAATTCTATTTTATCTGCAATTCCATTTCCTTGTTATGACGAAAAAATTAGTTATATATTATTCTCCTTAATGCTAATATATTATAGAATTAAACTATAATCATTTAATTTCTCATACTTATTTCCTCAACTAATTCCTTAAAGTTAGTATTTTATGTGTATCTATAGGTATATTTTTATGGTAATACATTATTTCACCTTGAATTTTTTTAATTTTTGTATTGTTTTGTTTAATACGTCAATATGTATGTTCGAAGTAAAGGGAAAAAAATAAGGTTATCCCAAAAATTAGCCAACACAAGGTTTATGTTCTATGTACATTTATCATGTTATGTTATGCTATATGTATCAGAAAAATATTGTATTTTAAGCTCCAATAGTATTTTTTAATTCGATTAGCATTAAATAGTGTCAAAACTATGATTAACTCTTTATTTCACATGTTTCTCCTTGCAACGTTCTTGTTTCCATCTATAAAAATCTTGCGTAACCATAATTTTCTATCATACTAGTGTAAACTCATGCATTGTACAAGATTATTTGCAGAAAGATCGATATACAATGTAAATCCGACTAAGCCAAAAGTAGGTACTTACGCCAAAACTACACAAAATCATTACAATTAATAGAAACAGGAAAATGAGCTGAAGGAAAAACACATCATGTTTTTTTGCTTGAGAGACGCACATAATTTTTTTCTTTTTTAAGGATGCGGGTTTTATAATTTCGGCCGAAGGAAAAACTTGAACAAAAATTAAATCGTGCGTCTTCTTCAATCTCGTTTCTCTGCAATCTCGACCTCAAATCATGCCGACTACCAAAAATTAAATTGATCTTTGCTTCTCCTCGAATAAAATTCCCCGCTCCGTCTTCCCAAACTCACTGTTGCTATTCACGTGAAGATGCCGACTCGAAGATGCATCTCACTTCACCATTTCTCTCAGATGAAGATCGAGATCGTCGCTCCTCCATTCTAGATTGCTTGAGTCGAGTTCGCCATTCTCGTTGTGCTTTGTGATATCGAGAATAGGAGACGATGCTGTGAGCGCTTTGAGTTTGAGTGCATCCCCACCTGCTTGTGAACGCTATGGAGTTCTAACACGATTTTGATTTTAATTGGATGTTTGACATGTATTGGAATTATTGATGATTGATAATGTTTTTTGATCAGTTTTTTGTTTCTGCGTGTGATTACTGTATCTTTCATATTATTATGCTATATGAAACTAGCATTTCTATGTATATTATGCAATTTAGTCTTTTATTGTTCTATTATTTTGTATTTGATGTGGAATGTTGCTCTTGTTAGTTTCAGATGGTGTATTTAATGTTGATTGTATTTCTAGTAAGCTTCAAGCTGTTGTTCATAACTATAATGCTATATTAAACTATCATTTTGCATATTGTAAACATGACATTGGACTTCATAACTCAAATGCTATGTTAGACTATCATTTTGTATGCCTGAAGTATGCTAGTGGACTTTATGATTAAAATGCTACATTGGATATCATTTTGCATACTGTAATTTTGATATTGGACTTCATAAGTAAAATGCTATATCAAACTATCACTTTGCATATTTTAAACGAGATAGTTGACTTCATAACTTAAATGCTATATTAAACTATCATTTTGCATATCATAAACATGGTAGTGGACTTTGTGATTAAAATGTTACACTAAATCCCAATTTGCATATTGCAATCATAATATTGGACTTCATAATTAAAATGCTACATTAAAGTATCATTTTGTCTATTTTGAACATGATAGTAGACTGCATAACTCAAATGCTAAATTAAACTATCATTTTGTATATCATAAACATGATAGTGAACTTTGTGATTAAAATGCTACATTAAAAACACAGATGCTATATGTAGTTATTATTTTGTGTATTCTATTCATGGTAGTTCTCTTTAGAAATACTTATTTCATTTTGTATATTCTATTCATGCTAGTTCACTTTAAATATACTTATGCTACATTCAAGTATCATTTTGCACTTTTTTCGTCATTATTCAGTTGAAATATGCTTATGCTATGTCCAATTATCATTTTGCATAGTCAGATAATGATACAATATTTAAAAGTACAAATGCTATATTAGTCTATCATTTAGCATATTAAACTCAATCTACTGTGTCTCAAATATAGAAATGCTATATCTAAATATCATTCGAAATTCATGGTGCTTTTTAGATTGTTTTCTTCTTCTTCTAGATTCTGTTTTTTCCATTCGTTTCTTAGATCTTGAATTTGCAGCTCTTGAATTCAAAGGTCGAATAATTTCTGACATAGGTTTGGGTTGAGGCGACAAGTTAAGTTTTCTCGATTTTGAAGAAATCGACGTCGACAAAGGAAGATCCAATTTGATTCGAACATCGGCAAGAGAGAGGCTTGGACGATGGCGGCTTGGACGACAACGACTTCAGATGACGATTGTTTGGACGGTGGCGGCTAGGGCAAGCAGTAGCTGAAGGTAGACGACGGCTGGGGTAAACTTGGACGAGAGCGGAGGAAACAATTGAAGTCGGAAAATTGAAAAAAAGCGCTACTGTCCTTCTGCCTAAATTCTAAATGTTGCGTATTTGGTTTAAAAATTGGTTTAAAGTTTTTCCTTTAAACCAATTACCTCTAATAGAAAGCTCTTAATTTTATTGAAAAATCTATACTATAATATTATTATTGAGTTAGATTTCAAGAGCACGCCGGCCTCCTTCATATTTTGAAAAATGAACAATCACGTTTTTAATTTCTTTCTATTCCAAACTTTTAAATGTGATGACTTTTTCTACATTAATTGGATTTAAGAATCGATTTCACTATTAAATCTTAAATTTAATATGCTTTCCAATGATATCCATTGTTGATAGCTAAAAATAATTTTTTTTAAATCATATTTTTTTTGGATTATTCATATTATTAAAGTTATTAAATCCTTTTGACTTTATTTCTTTTAACTAATCTATGACGTTGATTGTTTTGAAAATTTCCATCCACTGATTCTACTTTCACAAATTGCAGTCAAGTCTGGTGAAATCCAACATTACTAAAATACAGCAACAATGTTAGATGGAATTAGAAATGGAACCAGAAATCTCAAAAGCATACAATTATATGCTTCTTATTATATTGAATTTTCTTTGACTGTAAAAGAAATACAATGATATTCTTCACATTAAAATAAATATTGTTGAATAATGGTTGTTAGTTCCAACACTTCAGACATAAAATATGTATGCTTTAGATTTAGAAATTTTTTCACAAGAATCGTTCAAAACAGAAATAAATCTCTTTATACTCTAATCTTATCATTCTACAATAATATGATGCTGCATAATGTGTTACTAGACATAGTAAGTTATGAGATCATCATCAACACTTGAGTTCTTATGAATCATGTCAACGTTGCTTTTGGCATTTTTGGATCAATGGTCAAGTGTAAACCAAGTGTTGTTACCTGCACTGCTCTTATAGATAGTTATTACCGAAACAGTAAATTGAATCAACGACATCAAGTATTAAAAGAAATGATTGATAAAGGTATCTCACCAAAAGCTACATATAATACAGCTAATGCATGAAGCAATAGCTGATGCACACAATAAATTTATATGTGTATTGCGTGAAAATTTTATCTTTGAAATCATTTTTGCTCGATATTTTGCAATTGTTTATCAAGTAGCAGTACTATCTGCATTACCGTTTTCAAAGATTTTTATAGACAAAATGCAAACTTATTTGAAAATTGATAAAAAAGATCACTATTACTTAATCAATGAACTATATAAATCATTAAAACATGTTATGATGATAAGAGGTTGAGTGCGGTTCGTATGCGAAGCACGGGTTCGCACTAGTTACAATTATAGGACATAGTAATCAAACCGACATCACCAAGGTTTGCCTGCTGCATGAGCCCAAATAAATTAGTCCCGACGCCTAAATAATACTCCCCCTTCGTCTCGATGCGTCATCAGTTTCCGTGTTAAAAGAAATTTGCGTCTCCATTGTAGCTTTTCTACATCTTAATTTTTCTTATTCCTTTTTAGACGCAAACCCTAGATGTCACTCTTCTACATCTCAAATTCTTTGATTCCTTGTTTGATCCAAGCCCTAAAAGCCAAAACCCCTAACTTAAAATCCAGTCAATCACGTCACACCGCCCGCCGTTGCTAACCCTAATTTCAGCCAATGACATAAACAAAGTCGACCTCTTCTCTGAAATGGAGGTCTATGTTATTGCCATAATATGTGGTGATCCAAGGTCAAATAAGGAGATGCATTTGAACAAGGTAAAATCTGGTTTAATTGTAAATTTATTTCTCCAATATAGTAGGTTTATCTACTTGATATTAATAATTCAGAAATAATCAAATATTTGAATTAATTTTTCATACCCATGAATATAGATTATAGTAGCATACATTGATTTTTCTTTGATTTAAGATTAACTTTTGTTATGTCACTGAATAAAGTCATGGATATGAAGTTTTACCATTATTTATACCTACAGTTAGTGGATTGTATATTATCGAACTAATTCAACAGAGATGTCAAACCATTGGTATATTAATTAAGTTGATCCTTTTGGATAGAAATTTAACCTTTTGCATATAGTTGACAAGAGAGTAAATTTTTGCTATTTTTTGTTTTATAAACAACTGGGAGTAGTCTCTACTTTTTTTCTACTGTATAATGAATATGTCATAGGCCTAACTTTATATAACAAAGAAATAAAGACTAAGATATATAATATACATTCCATATCACTAGTGGTACCCTTTATCCAAAATTGTTTTTCCTTTAACATTTAACATAATTAGTAATCTTCAAAGTTCGAATATGCTGTATTAAGCTATAATGCAAGGCATAGCGATAAAGTTGTTACATCATTGAATTGCACTTAATTTTTTGAGGACCAGTATTCATTATTTAAGCACTAGAATCAGTATCCACTTTTATAATATAACAGTTAGCTTCAATATTTTTACAGTACAGTGAAAAAACTAATGCTTTGAAAACTTATTTCTTTTCTATAAAGGTTAACAAATATGTGAGATGTAAGAAAAATACTACTATGATATTTTTTTACTGTAATGTTAAGAGATATGGTCATATAACTATCATGAT
Source organism: Allium cepa (assembly GCA_030765085.1). Taxonomy (NCBI): domain Eukaryota; kingdom Viridiplantae; phylum Streptophyta; class Magnoliopsida; order Asparagales; family Amaryllidaceae; genus Allium; species Allium cepa. The sequence goes on from CM060931.1 coordinate 453,670,401, forward strand.
TAGCATGTTGTTGGATTTTTAATGATTTGTTGCAATACTTTTGCCCTTGATGTAATGCATATGCATAGTACATATGGCATTAATTGTTATTGTTTAGGATGTATTAAATGTTAATAAGCCAGGCAAGATTGGTTGCCGATAAGCAACATTTAAGGGTGCTTTAGTTCCTTTTTGAACCAATGAAAAGGAACTAGTTACATCAGTAGTAAAATTCCGCTAAGACCTATTTTCATAGCACTGATTTAAAGTCGCCATTTTCCTTTTAAATTTACATACCTTACTATACATATTCTGATTCACTAAATACATATTATTAGAATTTATCCAATTCGACAACAATGTTTCTAGATGATAGCCAATTACTATTTTATTATCCCCATAATTTTTCATGTATGCCGTTTTAATCCATTTCAGGTGAGCATGATGCATATCAGCATTATAACGGGTCTAAAGCTATTCAAATATTGAAATATGAGCTCAGGTATGTTTGTTTAAGTTCAATACGAGTCCATTCTCTGTCTGTTATAAAAAATTCATAATGATGACCAAATTCATATTTCAGGAGCTCGAACATGCAATAGCTAGCATTTGCCTGCATGTGGTAGGAAGCGATTTGGAAAACCTAAAATAAACAACAACGCAAGACTCAGATAAAGTTATCGGTAGAACAGACAAAAGTGGGGAGGGCGTATAAGTTCAAGCTTCAACTCTGGATTCATTGGAAGTACTTGTTGTGTTCTTAAAAAACCCAACTAAGAGAAGAAAAGAAAAGGAAAGGGCTGAGGATGTAACATCACATTTACTCAAGATCATGCCAAATGGTGTTTTTAACGAGAATGATCTTATTTTTCTTGATGTTGATGTCTATGAAGGCATTTTAAGGTTTTTTTTTTTTTTTTTTTTTTACAAATTACTAACCAATATGTATGTAAATGGAAATATCTATATAGACATATATGTGTGCACACATATACACGAAACTAACAGTGTTATCTAACAACCCATACTGGAATAGACCTAAATTTCGACAAAGAAAGACTCATCGAAACTTAGATCCATTCTAAAGTAAGATGTTGGTGGAATCAAGAAAATAATAGTATAAAGCAATAACTAAACTTGCAGAACTTACAGCAACATATGGAACAAAATATAATAATAAAGTGTATTCATTTATTTTAAAACCGTAAAACCATAACATAATATTCGTTACAGCAATTGTCTAAATACATGGGAACACATAATAGGAAGTAATAATAACAAATACTGTCATAAGCCAAGCTTCTCCATCTTTAAACATCGGCATCACTTCGTTCTTAACCAGTGTTGTAATGAGGAGGGAGTCAGAACAATAAGTGTCCGGTGAATAAAAACCTCGAGCCTTACCTTTTCAGTAGTTGGGCAGTATATTTCAAAATAAGAATATGTCTACGAACATAAAACCATTAAATTATTTGATACTTATTTATAAGGAAAGAAGGCGGATCTAACTACTTAATACCTTCCATTCTAGAAGTAGATCCCATATCATAATCTTACATCGTAAATAGCTAATAATATAAAAGATGGTACCCAAGCCACTTAATACTTCCCGTTGAAAAATAGACGGAACCCGTCATTTAAGGCCTATTTCCAGAAGCGGGCTCCTCAATGATACTATCTAGCTGACATCATATGAAATCTCATAGCTCACTTAATACTTGTGGAAAATTAGGCAGATCCCATCATTTAAGGCCTAATTCGAAGCGGACCCTCGTAGAGATACCACCTAATGTAAATCCTTAGACATTTAATACTTCATCTGTGGAAAAAGATGGTTCCAACCACTTAATACCCTAAACCACAAAGCATGCCCTTCGTCTTATGACTCATACCCATAATGACGTCTTACATTAGTCCGCTATTCGTAAAAACTGGTAGCTTGATTAGCTGGGTAGATTTCTCTTATAGAATATGGAACTTACCTTGCGTCATTATAAATATTTATCATAAGGATATCTCACATCAATAAAGTATACGCAACTGTTGGCAGTCTCAATGTGAAGGGTAGACTTCCATCATGTAACTTTATTAACCTCGCATCCATATGACTTAGCCATAAATCAATTACTATATATATATATATATATATATATATATATATATATATATATATATATATATATAGACACACACACACACACTCTCTCATTTCACCGTTTCATAAATGAGGCCTTATAAGGATTCTTTCTTATTACGCCTTAAAATAATAATTAGACCATATAAGAGTTTCCTCTTATTTTCCCATCAAAATCAACTACGTTCCTAATGGGGAAATAGATGCCTAATTATCTACGCCATATACTCAGTAATTTACAGTTAATTATGTAAATAGAAATAGATAATTATTCACGTCTAATAAGTTTTAAACGCATGGATTTTACACCTTAAACTAGCGTTAAATGTCAATTCCCTAAACAATTATTATTATAAAACCTTTTTCTCCAATTATCCAAGATTTCATGGAATTCTAATATCCAAAACAGGGAATAAATATTCATAATAAAAACCATAGTAACAGACTTGTAAATAAAATAGAAACTTAATTTATTACACCAATTCAATGAAATATCATAAACAATAAGAATTGCAACTAAATCTCATATTCTATTCAACTCCTCTTTTACAAAGAAATAGATAAGAATAAGTGGTGTAAACTACGAATAGAATTCGTAGTCTAAACCCGTTATTTTATTAAAGGGTTACAATTTAAACCAAAAAAGAAGGAGAAGTGGAATAAACTATGAAATTATCAAAGATTACATAGATGAAACAAATTCCATCAAACTAATGTAAAAAATTGGGAATCTCAGCATAAAATTAACATATCAAATTAAAAGGGAATGTTGAAATTTTTTATCTATCATATTTCGAAATTCCAAAATCCTTAAGACGTATTCAAATCCAAAAAGAAATACGCTAAACAATTGCTGAAAAGAAGCATTAAGGTTTTCACTCGTGATTAGCCTTAGCTGTACTCAAATGGATCTGCAGCATTCCGATCTCTTCCAGAATCTCTCTCTTTTGATATATACATATAATAGGGAAGAAGTATATATATTCATTAAATTTGGAATCATTTGAGAAGAATAAGGTAAGAATAGATTGGAGGAAGAAGAAAAAAATAGAAAATAGGTTGAATCCTTACCTGAATTCCCTATGGAGTTTTTGAATCTTATTAGAGAGATAGCAATTGCAGAGTTTTGTCGTATTCTCCAAAATAATATGAGTAAAAGTGGAGTAGATATGGTTCTATTTATAGAAGTTGAAACACACCAGAATCCTAGGATGGAAGTAGGTAGGAAACAGGTAAATCCAGAAAGCACAACTTAATAGAACATAATGTAAAACCCTAGCCGCCACTGACAACTGTTGTTGCCAAGTGGTCGACCGCCGTTTGGTGACCGGTCAATCGCTACGGTCGACTGGTTGACCTTTCCAGGTCGACTGCTCTTTTATTCAGGGGTGTTTATTTTGTTTCCGTTGCCGTATTATTTTATTCTCTAATTAACCTTTTAACGTTAAGCATTAATTAAACATTTACTTAGCCCTAAGCTAATTTTTGAAATTTAAATCCCAAATTTGGTTTCTCATTTGAATTCAAACTAAATTAATTTAAATCTGAGAACTTCAAATGCTCATAACTTTTTTGTTTGAGCTGTATTTTCCGCATACTATAAATGGAAACAGATCAAAATTTCACCACAAACACAATGGAATAACTTTCATGGTCAAATTCTAAATTTTATTAAATTTCCATATCCAATCCTTATCATATTTAATTCAATTTACTTTATTTATTTATGGTTCATTCTAGAGGTGTTACATTATTCCCCCCTTAAAATGGATTTCGTCTCGAAATCTTCTAAGAGGCGAATAACGTGACACGCAATAACATCCATGTTATATAACCAAGTATCTACACAACTACTCAACCAATAGTCCAATTGTGTCATGAAAGTATGTATGCAAATACCATAAATATTCATAAAAATTTGTAACGACCCAGAATTTCAGTTATTTGAAATTCGTATATTTAATTGATTTTAAATATTCAAAAGTAAATTTTATAAGTCAAATAACATATATTTCGAATATCTAGATTTAATTGGATAATTAAATTGTTAATTTAATATTTGAAATTGCTGAAATAATTGAAAATTGGATTTAAAATGAATAAAATGATTTATAAAGATGTAATAAATTTTAGTTGAATTAGAATAATGTTAGAGAACTTTTAAAATTGAATTAAAAGTTAAATTCTAGAAATTGAATATTTTAATATTTAATCGACGAGTGAAAATAGCCATTTTTCAAACAGTCTCGAATTTCAATAAAACTAGTTTCATTGGATCCGTAATGTTAAATTATTGTAAGATTTCAAACTTCGTGTCAATCGGATTTACGGTTTGTCCGGGACAAGCTAAAACGCGTAGAAATCGGTTTAAGTGAAATTTGAAATTTAAATAGTCGATTCGAAAACCTATCTTTTAAATACGATCGAATTGGCTCACGATATATATTCCATTGTGTTCGAAATGGGGGTAAAACATGCATGCTTCATTTCGAGTTCGGAAAAATTTCGGATGAATAGTGCGCGCGAATTTTCTATATAAGGCCATCATTTTTTCTATTTTGCAAAACATTAGGGCTTTAAACCCTAGCCGCCACCATCATTTCATTGGTCGAAATTTTATCTTCATCTTCTTCATTTTTCTTCAAATCCGTCGACTTTTACACGAAGTCTTCAACTACAAACTTCTAGAGCTCGATGAGAACTATAAATCTGACGGTCAAGATCGAAATTCAAGCAACGGACCAATGACAATTTGGGATTGAACGCTATGCATTCGTGCGCGATTTCCCATGTAGGGAGGTGACCGAGCTTCGCCTAGCTCTGGGTGATGATGTAGCTAGCTTTGGCGCACGAAATGGTGGAGCTCGATCAACGTTTAGATCGATGATGGAGTCGCGTTAATTTGATAAAAAATGGCGGCTTTGGTTCTTCACGTTAGAAACGAACCAGGGGAAGGGACAAAAGCAATGGCTGGATCTGATTTTCAAAACGTACGGTTATGATGCAAGGTTTTGAAAATAAAAATAAAAAGTGTAGATTTATATATGTTATAATTTGTATAAACTTTAAAACGTCATAACTTTTTCATACGAGGTCCGTTTTGCACGAAACGAATTGCGTTGGGTTTGTATGGACGAACACTACGTGATAGAGCTGGTTTGGAGTTGAATGGAGCTAGTGTGAATTTGGATAAAATTAAACAGTTATTTAATTTTATTCGGAATAAAACAATGAAAGTGCGATTGGAATCAATGTGAGTACAACTCACTCTTTCTGACTCACTGATATTTTTAAATAAGTAAGAATAAATATTATTTATGATGATTGATGATTGTTTGGATGATATATGATATATTGATTGATATTTGGATATATATCTGCCTAGTGGAGCAGATGACCCTATACGTTCCCGTGTATGAGCGGATGACCCTTTGTACGTGCGTCTGCCTTGAAGCGGACATTGTACACATATTCTAATATGTATATTTGTTGCAGGTGACAGGTTGGAGAGATCCAACTAGATTCCTCACCAATATTGATTTATTTACAGATATTGTTATATATTCTGTTATCATATGATATATGATGTTTTGGATGCCATGATTGTTGTATTTAATGCTGTAGCAGCATTGGGCCTATTTTTGATAATTTAAAAATGTTAAAGTGATGATTTCCAAATTTAAAAAGGATTTTCAAGTGATTTTGAAAATAGACGTTTTATTGAATTTTGAAGTGTCAAGTAAATAAATTTATTTTGAATAAATAAATATTATAACTTTTATGTTATAAAAATTATGATTTTTGGAAAATATAATAAGAATATGATTTTTGAAATATGAAGTTAACTGTTTTGTGAAGTAGTATAAATGGAGATTTTTGAATTATTGTAAATGATTTTATACATAAGATTTATAAAAGTGATATTTTTATAAATCGGAATAATGGAATTATAAATGAGCTTTTATAAATGTTAAAATGAAGTAATAAATAAATCTTATAATTAATAAGATTTATAATTTATGAAGTTATAAAATAAAATGAATGGGTTTTGTAAATAAATGATTTATAAGTGAATTAACTTATAAATTGGATTTGGTATATAAATGAGATAAATGGAATTGGTTAATAAAGGAGATTTATAAATTGAAGTTTTTATAAAATATAAAAGGAATTTATAAACATTGTTTTATAAATCCGAAATCAATTGATTTTGATAAGTTAAATATACAAGTTTATTTAAAGGAATCTTATTCACGATTTTTGACAGTGAATTACCCTTTAAATTAAATGTTGAAGTAATATTAAATTCGGTAAATGACTTATATTCACAATTTTGGACAGTGAATAATATATTAAAGAAATGTTTTGGAAAGTGTTATTTTAAAATGGAGTTAAATGAATTGAAGTTGTTTTAAAATGTTTTAAGGATCGAAACCATAGATTTCAACATTCATTGTTGAAATAGATGTTTTTCGAGAAGTAAGAAATGATGGACTATAACATTGTTGTTATAGTAAATGATTTCCGAAAGGAAATTTTTTTGTATAGTATTTGGGATTTATATATCTACTTTATTACCGAATCCCTATACTATTGATTTTGGGTTGTCGTAACGATGTTTTATGCAACATTCGTTTTGACCCAAATAAATGTGTTTAAGAGAATATTTTCCTTAAAAGAATAAATATATACTTAATCCTAATTTAAGTATATTTAATATTTTCTAAGTGTTGAAAATAAATTGATTGGTGAATTACTTATTATTAAATAAGTATATGGAAATGTTTTCCGATATTGAAAAGTTGAAATGGTTTGGATATATATCTTTTTAAAGATAATTTGATGTGAATATTTGGCAAATGGTTTAATCAATAAAAGATTAATAAAAGGGCTCAGTGATTGTATATGGTGCTGAATATTTGTTTGTTTGTTTTGATAGTTAAATAACCGACTATCGATCTTGGCCAAATTTTAGTTCCTCAACTTGATGTGGGAACTATTTAGTCGTACACTTAGTACGTAGCCTTCTGTGTAGGCTTGATATCGTTTGTGTTGAGGATGTTGATTCGTATAGTGCGGAGTATTACTCCATTCTATCGAGCTTCCTTCTTGGCCCGAAGGATTGTAACGACCCGTAATTTCGCTACTTCGAAAATGAGAGACTTTACTAATTTTTAAATTTAAAAGGAATTTAAATCTTAAAATAATATGTTATGTATAATAAATAATTATCTATTCTTATAGTTAATAAATTTAAAAATATAAATTTAGATTTTAGAACAAATCGACAAAAGTTAAGTTTTGTTAATAATAAATAAAGGCTTAAATATATGAATTTAAATATTTATTTAAAAAGATAAATCTTATTTAAAACATCTAATAAAGATAATAAAAGTATGTTAAAAGATTTATAAGTATGTTAATAATCGTTTTACAAAAATAACCAAAATTTGTCGCATTTTGTCAATTCTACATACACTGTAAAAATAGAGATTTTGATATTATTTAAATATGATTTTTAAATATAAAGAGACTTGTTTTAATTTATTTAAGGAAGTAAAAAGTTCATTTTAAAGTTTGGTTTATTTCAATATATAACTTAATAAAAACATCAAATTTTGACTGTAAAATTTGTTGTCAAAAACGCCGTTTTTAACCAAAACAAGTTGTTGACAAGTTTTTGCAACTTGATACTTTTTCTAACTTAGCACTAAAATACAAAAGGAGTTTACTTTTGAAAATTTTAAATAAATGTATAAAGAGTGAAAAGACATGATTTGACATAAAAACAACATCATTACTAAACCATCTTTTCTCATTAATGCACATCCTTTCTCATCTTGGAAAGGAAAGAAAGTAAGTTGAAAATTCAAAAAGTAGAAGGGCATTTTAGTCATTTTGGCTAAGGTTAAAAATGTAATTTACATAGAAACACTACACTTTCACTCATTTTCTTCACACCTCTCATTCTTCTTCTTCTTCTTCATTTTTGAGCTTTCTTTTGCTCATTAATGGCTTCTTCTCTTTAAGAGTGGTAGGAGGGTTAAAAATAGCGGAGTGCTTAAACACTAATCCACTTGTTACTCTCTAACCTCTTCTTAATTCACTTCTTCTTCTTCTCTTTTTAAAAAGGGCCTTAAACCGTGAGTTTGGGAGTTGATAAAGGGAGGACGTGAGCAAAGCAAGTAGAGATGGAGATGGTCGAGCACTTGGAAGCACGGTTATGATAAGGTTTAGAAAGGTTTAGTGAAGCGTTGAATTAAATGAATGTTGGTAGGAAGTTAAACGTTTTGGTTAAAGGTGAGAAATTCTCATTGCTTTTGAATGTATATTTTAGTTATGTCAAAACAATCACATTTACACCCTTATGACATATGAATGTTTATACCAAATTGATTGTTAATATGGATAAGTTGATAGTTAGTAAATTAAGTGAATTGTGATAATATATCCCGTTATGATATTAATAGTGAATGTTGGATTTGAAATCATATGTATGTGATTGGTTGAATGGATGTCATGTTATTGATAAATATGAATATTGGATATGTTCATTTTGATTACCCTTTGTTAATAAGATCACATTTTAGTGATATGAGATATTTTGGAAAAATAAGTCTCTTTTCATTTAGAAGTGAAACTAAAGTTAAAATGAAAGAGAAATTGAAATTTGAAGTGAAAGGGATTTGAAAAGTATAGCTAAATGGAAATTGAAATTGAGATGAATAGTGAAATTAAAATTGAAATCGATTTTGAAAAAGTGAAGTTTTGTTTGAGATTAAATTGAAGTTTAAATTGAAATAAGATTGGAAATCTAAGTTATAAATGAGTTTAATTTGAGATTAGAATTGAAATTGAGTTAAAATTGAAATTTAAAATTTAATATTAAATAATGGAAATATAATAATATTATATATGGTAATAGTGAAAATATATTTTAAATACTTTAAAAAGTGAAAATATTGATTTAAAATGATTTGTAACGATGTTGAAATCCAATTTGAATAGATCATTTCAAATATTGAAAAAAAGTTAAAACTAGACGCGTCGCGCAACGGTAGCTCGCGATTTCGCGCCGAAAAGTTAAATGAGTGTTTAGAGTGGAATATGGCTCGGAATTCTTCGAGATAAGAAAATTCGGACTACTATACCTATATCTTCTAAACAAAGAAAGATAATCAAATTTTCGATAAGTAGATTTTGAAATAAGTCTAAATCAATTTTCCAGAAAAATCGCGCTAGTGCAGTTAAGTGACCGTAACAGAAGTTTTGTTTAAATGGATGTTTTTAATTATGGAAAAATATGGAATAAATTTGATAAATCTATTTAAATGATTTAAAAGAGATTTGGATTGAAAAATATGAATTATCAAATGTTTAAAAGTTGTTTAATTTAAATAAGCTTATTTAGCACTTTCCGCAGCAGTTTTCTGCTGTGAATTCTATAACTTTTGCAATATGAATTTAAATGTAACAAAATTTCCTAAAATAAATTGTGAACGTTTTAAAAAGGATAATTAAGTGTTTTGAAAGATAATTTGTAATATTTATAAGCAATTCCAAAATAAAGTTGGAAATCTAAGTATGCGGAAACGACTAGTACATTTGTCCCGCCTGTGAGATCTGGAAAGATAAAACAAGGTGTTTAAATAAGGTTAGGGATGAAGCAACCAGTGCCCTGAACTTACCTGGCCTATATTTTCTTTTCTTAGATGAGGGGTGGAACAGATCGAAAGTAAAGTCCGGATGCTCTTAAATAAAAAAGATTCTGTTAAGTTTTCCAAAATTAAAGAGGATTGGTATTAACCAAAAGTTAAGCAATCTCCAAAAATGAATGATTTCTATGATCGTATTTACTTCAAAATGTTTGTTAAGATTGATTTAGGGTTTACAGTAAACGATGTCTTAAATAACATTGTTTTTGACCCGCCTAAAAGTTAAAGAATTTGATCAAGAATTGAGTAAGGAAATTTGAGATATTTTTCAAAGAAAAATAATGAATTTCTTAGAAATTATCCTAAGTCAAAAGAAAGAGATTTCGAAATCATCCAAAAAGAATTAAAGTGAAAAGAGACTTCATAAATCATGTATACTCATATTCACTTTCTATCGATATTGGATTTTGAAGGAACCGGGGTCGGATTTGGGTAAATCTCATCCGAAAACCACTTCGAACCAATGTGTACGTTCGAACTTGAAGATTTGTTGAAGATGATGATTATTGAAGACCGTGGATCTTTATAGCGTGAGGACTTCTTTTTGACTTGCTCTAGGTAGCTCCCGAGTTATATATAGCAGTGGTCTACTCGTTGTGAAGATTTTTCGGATTGCAAGGACTACTCACTACTAGTGGTAGTTGGAGAGTGCCTTCGGTTTGTCCTATTCCTGGACAAATTGTATGGACGTTTGTCTGACATTGCATTTCTAAAGATTACGTACATTGTTTTTACAAACGTGCATCAGTGGTGGCGGAGAAGGAAACTTCTCTTAGCTTAACACCCTCCTTGAGACGTACGAGCTCAAGGGTTGTATTTTTGTGGAAGGTAATTAGTAGTTAAACGGAAATGGCAATGTGGCATTCAAAGATGTGATATGTGCTTTGTGAAAAGGTAATCATAGCCTCAAGCCTCATCAAACCGGAAATGATCGAAACATGATTAGATACAACAAGGCTAAGTGGGTCATTCCCAAGTAGAGTATGATCATCCCCTTCTAGATATATTTCTTCCCGCTATGACGTTTGGGATGTATATTAATGTGGTGTATGGAAATCGAGCGCTCGGTTAAAGGTCGGTAACGACCGGAGGATGACATATTCGGTACTATCTAGTTACAGAGATAGGCCGGTCTTGTGTTGGTAGAGGATCCTTTGTGATGGTCCTCGGGACATCCATCTAGAGGTGTACCCCTTCGAAAGCTAGATCTTGTGCCTGGTCATTTGTATGGAAATCCATTCTCCAATAAGAACCTACGGACTTGATTGTAAACCTATTATGCTGGAATTTAGTCAATGTAACAATTTCGGCTAGATTAATAAGTTTATTCGCAAATGTTTTCAAAGAATGTCATTAGAAATAATATCGAACGTTTTGATATAAAAGTGTTTTAGTTATCATAAGGTAAAAACCTGTCCGTGTTTATGTGTGGGCGTGGTCTTATGAGATACTCTTTGTTTTCAAAGGATTTTATCTAAAGGCTAATATATGACACTGTCATTAATTATTGAGTTTCTCACACTGGTTTATCAAGCCTGATCCGGGTATTTTCAATATTCGGGTCAGATCCGAGTAGTTTCAGGATAGTCGAAGACGGTTGGAGTTTCCAAAGGAGAGCTGGAGATATTCATCGACGTATGAACATATTCTATTATCCGCTGTACTTAGTGTATTTTGTTTGATGTTTGTCAGCATTTGTAAGGGGCCTAAGGGCAGGTTTTATAACTGTCCAAGCTGAATTTAGGTTACACTCTGATATATGTGTTTAAAAGTTTTCCGCTGTAAAAATATTTGTTCAATATTATATGTTATCCCATTCGAGTGAAATTCTGTTCTGTCTATTTTTCTTTATTACCCTTAAAGATCCGTCTTTTCATGCAATTTGAGTTGGAGATGTGCGGTTTATTGTCAATTCAAAGAGTACGGAAAAAGGGACTTTACAAGGATAGCAAGTTGAAAGTTGAAGACGTGATAAGTCTATGAGACTTAGTTTCTGTGTGAGGTTGAGAAACGCTTTTGCGTTGTTGGTGCGAAGAGACCGGGATCAGATTTATCTAAAACCACTTCGGACCAACGTATATGCGACGATTGTGCAGTTTACTTGTGATGATATTGATATTTTGGATTTTCATAGTGGTGGACTGCTTGTTGATCGTTTGGGGTTAAAATCCCAATAGACATCCAATAACAGTGGTCTCTTCGTTATGAAATATCAAATGCGAGGACTATTCGCTACTAATCCTAGGGATTTCCCGACAGGATGTGGTATACCTTCGGTTTGTCATGTTCCTAGACAACTTGTCTGGATGTTTGTCTGACATTGCATTTCTACAGATTACGTACATTGGCTTTTACAAACGTACATCAGTGGTGACGGAGAAGGAAACTTCTCTTAGCTTAACACCCTCCTTGAGACGTATGAGCTTAATGGTTGTATTTTTGTGGAAGGCAATTAGTATTCAACGGGAATGGTCGTGTGGCATTCAAAATGATGTGACATGTGATTGTGAAAGGTAATCGTTACCTCATCAGGCCTCATCAACCGAAAATGTCCAAAACAGGGTTAGATGTAGCAAGGCTAAGTGGGTCATTCCCAAGTAGGATATGATCATCCTCTTCTAGATATATCTTTGCACGCTATGACATCGTGTATCTGATTATTATGATTTGTATGCTAGAGGGCCCTCCGTAAAGGTTGGTAACGACTGGAGGATGACATATTCGGTACCATATAGTTATAGAGGTGGGCCGGTCTTGTGTTGGTAGAGGATCCTTTGTGATGGTCCTCGGTACATTCTTCTAGAGATGTACTGCCGGAAGGTAGTCCCTTCACCTGGTCATTTGTATGGAAATCCAAAACCCACTATGAATTGCGATTTTGTTTGTAAAGGCGTAATGAATAGCCTTGAAATGCTATATGAGTAACCATTTCGACTATGATTAATATTATTTGTATATACTAGACACTAGTATAATATAAAAGGATTTGATATGAAATAAATGATTTAGTTATCGTAAGGTAAAAACATGTCCGTGTTTATGTGTGGACTTGTCTTACGAGATACTTTTGTTTTGATAAAGGAAAAGTTTTGGTAATTTAATAAATTCAGTTGAGTGTGTTTCTCACGCTATTTTACCATACTGATCCGGGCGTTCTTCCCTTTCAATGCTCGGGTCAGACCGAGTATATTGACAGGTGTAGATTTGATGCTTTTGGAGCTTCAGCAGGAGAGCTGGAGATCTTTACTTTCGTACATCCGTATTTGCTTGATTATCTGCTGCATTGCTTAGTTGTTGTTAGTATTTGTGAGGACATGTTATTATAACTATTCGGGCTGATAACTATTGAATTATTGTTGAACTCTGATTGATGGTATATATATACAGTTTCTGTTTTGTAAAGATCATTGATATGATATTATATATTTTCCGCTGCGATGTGAGATTCTGTATTGTTCTGTTTGGTTCTATCTTCTCTCTTTCTTCTCTTCTGTTCTTATCTCTTCTCTTCTTTCTCTTGACTTTCCATCAGTCTGTGCTTTTTGGGTCGGATATGTGTGGATTATTGTCGATTCAAAGGGTACGGAGTTGCTGGTCGTCACACGTGGTATCAGAGCTTAGATTTTGTATATTCCTAAGCTTTGATGTGTACTCAGTATAGATAGGGACAGTAGCACCCTATATTGAGTTTGAGTGTATTATATATATGAGCGCATATTTTTTAGTGAATATAAAATGTTTTATATTGTGTTTGTTTATCCGTTGAGTTGTTTGTGAATTCTGGTCGTTATGTGGGACGCCATATTATCGATAGGGATTTCCAAACACTTAAACGAGACATGTCGACATAGTATCATTTCAAATTGGGTAAATGAAATAATTTTACCTCGATTATATTTTATATATAAAGGGAATAATTTTTTAGGAATTAATAAAGTTTATATAAATTGAATTGATTGTCTGGTTGTTGAAAATGTAAATACATATAAGTTAAATAAAAGTTGTTTGAATAATAAAAATAACAATTGTAAGAGAATAAATTATATAAGCTAATGAATTATATATAGTATAGAATTATAATTAATATGAGTTACAGTTGTGAAATAATCTTATATATATAAGAAATGAAACAACATGAATATATTTATGAATATGAGTTATAAATAAAAATGGATTTAATTAAGAATTGGGAAAATTTGAATCCTGTTGATTTTGGAAATTATTTTTCAAAGTTAAAGAGATTATTTTGTTATAAATCTAGATAAGATAAATAAGTTGAAATGATCTTATGTAAGTAAAGTAAAATAGTGAAATTATATAAGTAAAAAAGATTTATAAATGTGATTTATGAATAAAAAGAAATTTTTGAAAGAATATAAAGCACTGAATTCACTACTGTTGCTGGAAAATAATAAGGGTGATGACTGCAGCATCATTAGTATCATTTTCAAATTTCTATGTGATGGATTTGCTACCAATAGTAAACTGAAATTGAAATTTTGTTATGATAAACAAATTTGATTAAATCCATGTTGTAATTGATAAATATAAGTAAAATGATCTTTGGATTTATAATATGAAATATAATTTTAATTTGGTAAAGTTGAAATAAATGTGAGTTAGCATAATAAATATATGATTTGAAATTTAACTAAAGTGAAGTTAAATAAATTGAATTGGATTTGAAATTATAAAGAATGGGTTTAGTGAATGGAAGTGAACTTAGGTAAATGTTTATGAAAGTTTATATTGATAAGTTGTATAACTTATAAAATGAGAAAATGTAAGTAAAACCAATTGTTAAAATGGTTAAACAATTTTGTTAAGCAAAACAGAATCTGAATTTGAATAGTAGAATGAAATTTGACTTAAGTGAAAGTTAAATAAAATAGAATTTGAAATGAATTAGAGATGAACTTAAGTTGTATAGTGAAATTGAAGGTAAATGAAATTGAAATGAAACATAACTTAAGTGATGTTAAATGAAGTCGATTTTGGTATCGAAGTAAATTAATAAAGTGAAATAAAATGAATATGAACTTGAGTTATATAAAGAAATTCAACTTTATTTGTAAAATGAATTAGCATTAAAAATATTGTCGTTAAGAAGTTGTGAATTAATAATAATATTGGAAGTGTCGTATAAAAATGTGAATATAGTGAATACTAGAATTCAATCTAAATTGAATGTTAAACAATTGGAATTAAATGTGTCAAACCAAATTGAATGTAAACGAAGTAAATTAAATAAATTTGGTTGTGTTGGATATACATTGGTTGTTAGATGGTTGTTAGTTAATTGTATAAAAAATTCATATGAAATTGAATTAATAAAATTGAAAGCTAAATAATTGAATTCAAATGGGAACTTAAGTGAATTTAAATAGAATTGATTTGATTTGGAAGCGAACAAATTGGAATATGAATTAGTGAATGTAAACTAACTTGAATTTGAATAACGAATGATTAGTAAAATCCAATGTAAATGAATCAAATGTGATTAATTGAAAAGCCAATTCAATGAATATTAATGAGTAGTGAATTTATATAGATTTGATTATGGGTGACTGGATAGATATTGCTTGGTTGGATGTTTTATTGGATGATAGTTGGTTGATGGTTGGATTTGTTGTTTTTGATTGCATTTTCTATATTGGCATATATAGTTGTTGGTATATGTTGTATATTGATATTACTTTCTATATACATGTTTCTCATTTGTGTATTGAGTGTTTAGTAGGTGCGGATGGCGTATGCTTCGCATTTAGAGCTTGCTTTCGTGCTATATTAGCCGTATATGCTTGCTAATGATATATAAGGTACATATCTCGGATTATATATCGTACTTTTACACTTTTTTTCCTTCGGGATACCTCATCCTCGATGATGAGATGTATATTTGTGATATATACATTATTTTTTTTTTCAAATCGAACCGCGCAATGGAGACTATGGCGAATTTTTTTGAAATTTAAAGTGTTAGAATTTTTTTAGAAGAATTGGAAAACTTTTGGTAACTAAAGTTTGATTTTTGAATTCAAAGTTAAACGATAGTAGATGGTTTTGAAAAGATAACTATATATGGATTTGAAAACTTAGCAAAGTTTTACAAGAAGTTTAACTAAATGATTTTGGGAAAGTTAAACATTTAAGTGATTTTGGTAAATCTAAATTAAACGATTTGTTTTGAAAAGTTAATGGATTTAGTGACTTTTTCTTACTTAGTAATTTCGAGGACGAAATTCATTTAAGTAGGGGAGAATGTAACGACCCAGAATTTCAATTATTTGAAATTCGTATATTTAATTGATTTTAAATATTCAAAAGTAAATTTTATAAGTCGAATAACTTATGTTTCGAATATCTAGATTTAATTGGATAATTAAATTGTTAAATTAATATTTGAAATTGCTGAAATAATTGGAAATTGGATTTAAAATGAATAAAAATGATTTTTAAAGATGTAATAAATTTTAGTTGAATTAGAATGATGTTAGAGAACTTTTAAAATTGAATTAAAAGTTAAATTCTAGAAATTGAATATTTTATTATTTAATTGACGAGTGAAAATAGCCATTTTTCAAACTGTCTTGGATTTCGACGAAACTAGTTTCATTGAATCCGTAATGTTAAATTATTATAAGATTTCAAATTTCATGTCAATCGGATTTACGGTTTGTCCGGAGCAAGCTAAAACGCGTAGAAATCAGTTTAAGTCAAATTTTAAATTTAAATAGTCGATTCGAAAACCTATTTATCAAATGCGATTGAATTGGCTCCCGATATATATTCCATTGTGTTCGGAATGGGGGTAAAACATTATAAACGCCAAGCGGCACGCTTCGTTCCGAGTTTGGAAAAATTTCGGATGAATAGTGCGCGTGAATTTTCTATATAAGGCCATCATTTTTTCTATTTTACAAAACAATAGGGTTTTAAACCCTAGCCGCCACCATCATTTCGATGGCCAAAATTTTATCTTCATCTCTTCATTTTTCTTCAAATCCGTCGACTTTTACACGAAGTCTTCAACTACAAACTTCTAGAGCTCGATGAGAACTATAAATATGACGGTCAAGATCGAAATTCATGCAATGGATCAACGACAATTTGGGATTTAATGCTGTGCGTTCGTGCACGATTTTGCACGCAAGGAGGCGACCGAGCTTCGCCTAGTTCTGGGTGATGATGTAGCTAGCTTTGGTGCACGAAATGGTGGAGCTCGATCAACGTTTAGATCGACGATGGAGTCGCGTTAATTCAATAAAAAGTGGCCGCTTTGGGTTCTTATTCACGTTAGAACCGAAAGGGGGTGGGGAGAAGAAACAAAATCAACGGCTGGATCTGATTTTCGAAACGTACGACTATGATGCAAGGTTTTGAAAATAAAAAGTGTAGATTTATATATATTATAATTTGTATAAACTTTAAAACGTCATAACTTTTTCTTACGAAGTCCGTTTCGCACGAAACGAATTGCGTTCGGTTCATATGGACAAACACTACGCGATGGAGCTTGTTTGAAGTTGATTAGATCTAGTGTGAATTTTGGATAAAATTAAACGGTCATTTATTTTTATTCGGAATAAAACACTGAAACTGCGATAGGAATCAATGTGAGTACAACTCACTCTTTCTGACTCACTGACATTTTTATATAAGTAAGAATAAATATTATTTATGATGATTGATGATTGTTTGGATGATGTATGATATATTGATTGGTATTTAGATATATACCTGCCTAGTGGAGCGAATGACCCTATACGTTCCCGTCTATAAGCGGATGACCCTTTGTACGTGCGTCTGCCTTGAAGCGGACATTGTACACATATTCTAATATGTATATTTATTGTAGGTGACAGGTTGGACGGATCCAACTGGATTCTTCACCAGTATTGATTTATTTACAGATATTGTTATATATTCTGTCATCATATGATATATGTTGTTTTGGATGCCCTGATTGTTGTATTTAGTGTTGTTGTAGCATTGGGCCTATTTTTGATAATTTAAAAATGTTAAAGTGATGATCCCCAAATTTAAAAAGGATTTTCAAGTGATTTTGAAAATAGACGTTTTATTGAATTTTGAAGTGTGAAGTAAATAAATTTGAATAAATAAATATTATATTTTTATGTTATAAAAATTATGATTTTGGGAAATATAACAAGAATATGATTTTTTTAATATGAAGTTAACTGTTTTGTGAAATAGTATAAATGGAGATTTTTGAATTATTATAAATGGTTTTATATATAAGATTTATAAAAGTGATATTTCATAAATCGGAATAACGGAATTATAAATGATTTTTTATAAATGTTAAAATGAATTAATAAATAAATCTTATAATTAGTAAGATTTATAATTTGTGAAGTTATAAAATAAAATGAATGAGTTTTGTAAATAAATGATTTATAAGTGAATTAACTTATAAATTGGATTTGGCATATAAATGAGATAAATGGAATTGGATAATAAAGGAGATTTATAAATTGAAGTTTTTATAAAATATAAAAGGAATTTACAAACATTGTTTTATAAATCCGAAATCAATTGATTTTGATAAGTTAAATATAGAAGTTTATTTAAAGGAATTTTATTCACAATTTTGACAGTTAATTACCCTTTAAATTAAATATTGAAGTAATATTAAATTTGGTAAACGACTTATATTCACGATTTTGGATAGTGAATAATATATTAAAGAAATGTTTTGGAAAGTGATATTTTAAAATGGAGTTAAATGATTTGAAGCAATTTTAAAATGTGTTAACGATCGAAACCATAGATTTCAACATTCATTGTTGAAATAGACGTTTTCGCGAAGTAAAGAAATGATGGACTATTACACTGTTGTTATAGTAAATGATTTCCAAAAGAAAATGTTTTTGTATAGTATTTGAGATTTATATATCTATTTTATTACCGAATCCCTATACCATTGATTTTAGGTTGTCGTAACGATGTTTTACGCAACATTCGTTTTGACCCAAATAAATGTATTTAAGAGAATATTTTCCTTAAAAGAATAAATATATACTTAATCCTAATTTAAGTATATAATATTTTCTAAGTGCTGAAAATAAATTGATTTGTGAATTACTTGTTATTAAATAAGTATATGGAAATGTTTTCCAATATTGAAAAGTTGAAATGGTTTGGAGATATATCTTTTTAAAGATAATTTTAGGTGAATATTTGGCAAATGGTTTAATCAATAAAAGATTAATAAAAGGGTCCAGTGATTGTGTAATGTGCTGAATATTTGTATGTTTCTTTTGATAGTTAAATAACCGACTATCGATCTTGGGCAGATTTTAGTTTCTCAACTTGACGTGTGAACTATTTAGTCGTACACTTAGTATGTAGCCTTTTGTGTAGGCTTGATATCGTTTTTGTTGAGGATGTTGATTCGTATAGTGTGGAGTATTACTCCAATCTACCGAGCTTCCTTCTTGGCCCAAAGGATAGCAAGTTGAAAGTTGAAGACGTGATAAATCTATGAGACTTAGTTTTTGTGTGAGGTTGAGAAACGCTTTTGTGTTGTTGGTGCGAAGAGACCGGGATTAGATTTATCTGAAAACCACTTCGGACCAACGTATATGCGACGATTGTGCAGGTTTCTTGTGATGATATTGATATTTCAGGCTTTCATAGTGGGGGACTGCTTTTTGATCGTTTGGGGTTAAAATCCCAATATACATTCAGTAGTAGTGGTCTCTTTATTATGAAATATCCAACGCGAGGACTATTCGCTACTAATCCTAGGGATTTCCCGACAAGATGTGGTAGGAAAGTACCTTCGGGTTGTCCTATTCCTAGACAACTTGTATGGATGTTTGTCTGACATTGCATTTCTATAGATTATGTACATTGACTTTTACAAACGTACATTAGTGGTGGCGGAGAAGGCAGCTTCTCTTAGCTTAACACCCTCCTTGAGACGTTTGAGCTTAAGGGTTGTATTTTTGTGGAAGGCAATTAGTATTCAATGGAAATGGCCGTGTGGCATTCAAAGTGATGTGATATGTGATTGTGAAAGGTAATCGTTATCTTATCAGGTCTCATCAACCGGAAATGACCAAAACAGGGTTAGATGCAGCAAGGCGAAGTGGGTCATTCCCAAGTAGGATATGATCATCCTCTTCAAGATATATCTTTGCACGCTATGACATCGTGTATCTGATTATTGTGGTTTGTATGCTAGAGGGCCCTCGGTAAAGGTTGGTAACGATCGAAGGATGATATATTCGGTATCATCTAGTTATAGAGGTGGGCCGGTCTTGTGTTGGTAGAGGATCCTTTGTGATGGTCCTCGGTACATTCTTCTAGAGATGTACTGCCGAAAGGTAGTCCCTTCACCTGGTCATTTGTATGAAAATCCAAAACCCACTACGAGCTGTGATTATGTTTGTAAAGGCGTAATGAATAGCCTCGAAATGTTATATGGGTAACCATTTCGACTATGATTAATATTATTTGTATATACTAGACACTAGTATAATATAAAAGGATTTGATATGAAAGAAATGATTTAGTTATTGTAAGGTAAAAACATGTCCGTGTTTATGTTTACGAGATACTTTTGTTCTGATAAACGAATTTTTTTGGTAATTTAATAAATTCAGCTGAGTGTGTTTCTCACGCTGGTTTACCAGACTGATCCGGGCGTTCTTCCCTTTCAATGCTCGGGTCAAACCGAGTATATTTACAGGTCTAGATTTGATGCTTTTGGAGCTTCAACAGGAGATCTGGAGATCTTTATTTTCGTACATCCGTATTTGCTTGATTATTCGTTGCATTGCTTAGTTGTTGTTATTATCAGAATTTGTGAGGATAGGTTACTATAACTGTTTAGGCTGATAACTATTGATTAATTGTTGAACTCTGATTGATGTGTATATATATAGTTTCTATTTTGTAAAGATCATTGATATGATATTATATATTTTCCGCTGCAATCTGAGATATTGTATTGCTTTATTTGGTTCTATCTTCTCTCTTTCTTCTCTTCTCTTCTTCTCTCTTCTTTTCTTTATCTTGACTTTCCATCGGTCTGCGCTTTTTGGGTCGGACATGTGTGAATTATAATCGATTCAAAGGGTACGGATTTGCGGGTCGTCACAAAATTTCTATGTGGGTGTAAAGTGGTTGTGAAAAAATACAGCAACCATTTCCTACCATCCACTTTAGCAACCATGATGCAACTAAAATCCTAATTTTGGAGAGAAAATTTCCCAGTGAAAGATTTTGGATGAAGAGTCCTCATCCCTTCCATCAGACTTTTTCCTCATTACTCGAACCAATCTAATTCTTTGTTGCAGAGCCTCCGAGTTCCATGCTCGATGATGAACGTGGTGGCATGGAACGCTATTGGCTCCATCTTAAAATCCTACAATTGATTAGGATCTAATGCAATAACGTCATGGGCTTCGGGCAATATAATTTTTTTTGTTTTTCCCCATTTTGGGAAAATGCCCTATAAATCTGGTGCCTACTTTCCAAGTATCCAAATCGTACGCGGCCTAATCAATTCTGACTTTCCAAAGTCACGCAATGCAAACCTGGTCCAAATAGAATTTGTCGGTGGTTTCCCACCTAAAATTTGACTATAATCCCACTAAATTCTATTAAGGGTGAGCGCTACTCCGAAGGTCCTCCAAAGTCCAAAATACAAACTCTCAACAAATTCTCCAAGTTCCCGTCCATTCCTTTAGTTTGTCCATTGGTCTTCAGTCTGTAAGCGATGTTCCAATTTAGCGAAGTTTCTAAAGCTACTAGCAAACTCCTCCAAAATTTGCTAGTAAACTAAGAGTCCTTATTACTAAAGATGTAAAAAGCAACTCCATAAAGTTGTGTTAGAGTGCCGTGTTCCTACTGCTTTTAACGAAAAATTTCAACCACCTTCTTCTTAATACTTGATTGACAGGAAATTTCATTCTCATTCCTTTACGTTTTCTCTTTTCCTTGCATGAGGGCATTTTCTAAGCTAAATCCCTTATGATTTAAAGATCTAAAGTTTTGAGATTGAAATATTTACTCACTTTAGGCTGCTATCTAATTTCCTCATGAAGTTCTAGTTTTACCTGGCCTATCGCTTGTTAAGTATTTCTATAAAATTTCCTTATTTACTTTGCTTTCCAACATATATCAAATGGTTTAAATACCATTCATAAAATCTACACAGGAATAAAACGAGAATATGTCTTATACCACATCATCCACTTTTCCAATAACTAAGGAAGACAAATAGCGACTATAATCCAAGAGCTTCAAATGATATTGTTTACCGGAAGTTTCCATTTATTACCAGTTAATATAAATAGTGTT
This sequence comes from Allium cepa, assembly GCA_030765085.1. NCBI lineage: Eukaryota > Viridiplantae > Streptophyta > Magnoliopsida > Asparagales > Amaryllidaceae > Allium > Allium cepa. The sequence continues at coordinate 453,692,565 of CM060931.1, forward strand.
GAGGTTCAAACACCCCTTTATAAATTAAGATGGTCTATCTTTAATATTTCATTCCATTGCTACCCATTTTCTTAATTTCTCTTTTTTTTGGTCTTTAATAAATATAGTCCATTCGTTACTTATCCATAGAAATTGACCATTACTGTCAAAACTGGACCATCTTCAGTTAATCTTTCTTTAATCTTTTTAACATTCTTCAAGTTTCCAAATCCATTCATTACTCAGATTTCTTTCTTCCATAAATGCAATATCAAGTTTTCTTAACCAGTCCCCATTTAGATTACTTTTCCTCTCATTAATTACTAATTTATTACTCGTTAAATTTGTAATTAACATCCATAAATCCTAATCCATCAATTTCTGACTAATACACATATAGTCGTAATCTATGCTATCTATATCTAACTACTAATTCTACAAATAGAATGCTCATTTCCATATTTTAATTCATTTGAAGCTATCATTCCAAAAAGACTACTGTTGTAAATTAACCAAAATTAAATTTTTTGCTTTGTTTGAAATTAGAAGGAATCATTTCTTTTCTTATTATTGAAATAGACAGTGTAAACCATGGAAAGAAATATCCATCTCTTACACATCTCTTTCCTTTTTAGCATATTCGCTGTCACTTTAGACAATACACTTTTACATGTATTTTGGAATTGGATAATTTATGGAAATTACGTGGAAACTGCTCCAAAATTAAAATATAGAAATTCATGTTCTTTGGGCAACCTAATTCACAACCCAATTATAGATCTGAAATGTCTTTACACTTTACTAACTTCTTCAAATAGAGGTTTGAGACTGACTTCAACTTTCTAGATCAGGTCGTACATTCTATTTCTATTTTTCTCACATCTTAAAAAACTACCCTACCTAGGTCATGATCCATATCTTCTCCATAAAATTTTATAAAATCATAATTTTCGCACCTAAAATAAAATATCTTCATACAAATAAACTTATTTAAAAATAAGTATTTATTATTTCATTCCTTACAATACTCAAAACATTAAGTATCAAATTCAATAACTCCATCTTTGAAAGTGTAAACTTTAATAAAAACCTTTATCAAAGACAAAATTCCCTTTTTCCCAAATAGGAATAAAATAATCCCTCTTTTTAAAACTTTCCTTATAAAAACCTTTTCTTAAAAGTTAGATTGTCTAATTTATGGCATTCAAAATTTTCTTGGTTTTTCAAAAAGGAACTTATGAAAAACTTTCCTTTTCATTAGCTTAGTAAAATAAAGATTTACTGCTTTTTGAAATTAGGAATTTTCACACAAAAGCTTCAAGACTTAATTATCTTTCTAAAATAATATGTCGAACCATTTTTGTTTCAAAGAGTTTTCTAGCTATAAAAATTATTGTTAAATAGTAAATTTTTCACAATCATCATTTCAAAATAACAGTTATTTCCTTCTAAAGCATACAATAATATTTTAACCTTATTACTCAAAATATACTATTATTTGATGAAATATATCTCGTAACATTGCTAAAAAATTCTTAAAATCTCTTGCGGTACTTTTTTTATCAAATCCAATATTATTATTATTCAAATAACTTTTGTATTCTAATTAGAAAATACATACAAAATTCTCATCTTTACATAAATGCTTCTCCTTATACAAAAACATCTAACTTATTTATCAATCATCATTTAAATCCAATCAATAGTCAAAGATACCTTTTATAACTTTACACGATAGGAAAGTAGATGGTGTAGACCGAGATAACTTCTATCTTACTCTGTTACTCCTTTCAATATCTTATGTACTAGAATTCACAATTCTATTACTACATAGTTTGCAACCATCATTCTCTTTATCACCTTACATGGGAATTCTCTTCTTCCTATACTATCGGACATTCCTTTCCTTTTATTTTCTACTTCTCTATCCCAAAATAGGTGTTATTTCTATTTATGAACCCCTAAAAAGAGCTCCAAAGGAAAAAAATTTAGATTATAAACAGGGAAAAATAGAAGGATCAAAGAATCAAAAATTGAAATCTTTTTTATCAAATTAAAAAGTTGAACAAACGAAAACTTTTCAAGGCATTAATTTACAATTAAAACCATCCACTATTTTATCTTAAAGAAATTCACCGCTTTTAAAAATTTCATTACCTTTCCAAACTTTTCCAAAACTAATGGTAGTATATTTCCAAAATTGTCTAAACCATATTTATATTTCTCAAAATTTCCAACTTATACAGCCTCTAAGAAGTTATAGAGGAAAGAACTTTAAATTTATTGCATAGGAGACACAGAAAAAAATGGAAGAATACAAAAACAAGGAAATCGAAAGCTTTTCTAATTTAATCAAATTTTAAATTGAGAAATTAATTAATGGAAACCTTTTTTGCAACATCAATAAAATCACCTACCCAAAATGTTTCACCACACTTTTTAAATTTACAACCTCATTTTAAACTTTTTACAAAACAAATGGTGGCATAATTTAAATGTCATCTAAAATAGTTTTTTATCAAAAAAAATTAACTCATAAGATTTTCATTTCAAAATATTTTGAAAGGCACTTTCAAAATTTTCAAGGGGTTTTCAAAGATACATTTTCATCAAATTATGACCCAAAAGGCAAAAGTAAAATTTGTTCTTTCTTTTAAACCTTTGTACTTTACCCTATAAAAATATAATTTCCTCCTTGTGGTGATAAATGTATTCCTTCTTACGAAAGTTTGCTCCTTTCCTTACTTCCATATTTTATTAATACATAACACCTTCGTTTTGTTACGTTTGTAAATGTTAATTTGTCCGTATTAATTCTCAGCCTAATGAACGTTTCCTTAAGGTCATTTTTTTCCTACCAACCATTCCATCTACAATTCATATCTTCGTTACCTTAATACTTATGGGGCCTACAATGATAAGGAAGATTAGGTCCTATCGAGGAGTCAATTATTATCTAGCTTCTAAGGTGCTTGCATAAGTTGAGGTCATGCTCTCCCTAGTTTGCTCCTAAAGATATGATCTCCGCTCCATAGGCAATTCGGAGTAGGAGTAAAAGATACCCTCTATTTATTTTTCCAACTCATAGTTGCCTTGCCTATTTTTTTGGAATATGGTCGCAACTTATCGTCTGAATACATTGGGTTAAGCGTGAATTCAAAATAAGTATATGACACACACATATGTATGTAGTATGAGTTTTCGAAAAATATTTTGGAAAACTTTTTTCAAAACTAACAAGTACGTCACTTATACGTATAATATACTTTCTCTGTTGATCGGGTAACCCAGGATCTGATACAAAATGTAACAACCTACCCTAGAACATTCATAAATTTTGATCTATAAAAGGCCCGTCGAAACTTAGATCTGTTTTAAAGTAAGCTGTTGGTAGTAACTAAGAAAATAATAGTATATAGCCATAATTAAACTTTAAGAACTATAGTGGATGGAACACAATATAATAGTAAAATGTACCCATTTATTTCAAAACCATAAAAATGTCATAATACAAAATTCCATAAAAACCATGACATAATATCCATTACAACAATTGTCTAAATAAATGGGTACACATAAAAGTAAGTAATAATAACAAATACTGCTATAAGCTAAGCTTTTCCATCTCTAGGCATCGTTATTGCCATTACTCCATCCTTAACCTATGTTATAATAAGAAGGGAGTCAAAAAAAAAGTGTCTGGTGAACAAAAACCTCGAGTCATATCTTTTCAGTACTTGGGCAGTATATTTCAAAATAAGAATATGTCTACGAAGATAAAATGTAAGGACCTGCAAATTTATAATTTTGATAAATTATATTTATTTTTAAAATATTCAATTATAATATTTTTTTAACATAGATTATGATGTTTTGAACAAGAATATGATATAAAATAATTTATTTTATTTTTGGAAAATAAGATGTATTTATGACATTATTAGTGATGCCGTTATATTTAATAATTGATTTATTGAGATTTGGTGATTTAATAATTATTCTAATTACTCAAAATAAATTTTTGTAAATGATAACAATTCATTTTAAATAATTATGAATTGATAATAACTAATTTATAACAGTTTTATTAAGATATATAATCAGTTTGAAAGTATATGAAAAATTGGTATCGCTTCATAGGTAAAATGGCAAATTTTGTAAACAATTGTTAATATTGATTTATATTATTTATAAATCAAATGAGATCATTTTTATTAATTAAAAATGATAATAAATTGGTTTTTAAACTTTGTTTACAAATATATGTATATTAACTAATAAGTGAAAGTATGACCGGGATTCGAAATCAGAATACGTAACGGTTTGACATATATAAGTAGTTTAACGTTGGTTATATGACTTGAACACACATAACATAGTAATACACACCCTGACACATGTATATGTACAAATTACATACATACACATATACATACATTTAAATATATAAATATTAACAAATATCTAAGATATTTTAGATAACTTCATCATTAATTATACCTAAGTTAACACAAAGGACTTGAAATGAATGATTTGATGGTGGCACATAGAGGTGAAGTAAAGATAATGATGTAGGAGTAGGTGGTGCAAGTATAAGGGGAGGTGGTGGTGTAAATGTGATGTGATGTTTCATATAAAATATCATGATATTTTCCTTTTCTTTGCCTATAAATACCAAGCTCCATTCTCTTATTCCTTCACAAATTTCCTAAGCTTTTCCTCTTAGTCTTAAGCTTCTTCTTCACCTCTAATGACTTCTCTATTAGAAAAAAGAGATAAAATACATACACAAACTCTCCTTCTCCTTCTTCTTAAAACTTCTTCTCTTCTCTTAGTAGTGACCTTAGGCCGTGAGCAAGGAGGTGAGACTGTGAGTTTTGAGGGTGGATGTGCATGGCCGTGTCTTGGTGGTGGTAGGAGTTCAAGGTCGAGAGCAATAATGAAGGTAGAAGGATGGTCGAGCACTTGATGGGAGGTGGAGTTGTTTAGTGAAGTAAAAGATGATTTTATGAAGTGTTATTTGGATAAGAATGTTAGTAGGAAGTTTGGTTTTATTTAAGGTGAGTACTCGATTTACTTTCATTTAGAAAATAATTATATGAAAGTTTAAATTATAAAATTTAAATGCTTGTTAGATAACTTGATTGATTATATGGTTGATTATATAGATGTTAACATGGTTGGTAGTTTGGTTGTGATAAATTATGAGAAATCCTAATAAAATGGTTAATGAATAGAAATGAATTCATATAATAGGTGTATGGAGTTTATTTAGTCTCTTAATGGTTTTGAAAATATAAAAAGGTTAAAAATGAATATTATAATAATATAATATTAGGAAATGATTTAAAAGTGAAAAGGAGATTTAATATGGAAAAATATTGGTCTAAATGTTTGATAATGATTTATAAATGTTTTATAAACATATGAAAGTGTTTTGGTGAAGTTTGAAAGGTAATTGGAAGTTAGTCAAAAATAGGTGCATCGCGTAATTATAGTTCGCAATTTGTAAATGTCTTAAAATGATTAATAAAGTATTTTAAAGATAATTTGAGAAATTTATGGAATGGTCAAATGATTAATGATTTATATTCGATCAAATAACTTGACCTCCTTCTGGGTGTCAAAGAGATAGTGTCTAGGCTTGAGTTTGGAAAACTAGTTTCCTGCTCTCCCTGGCTCTCTAAACTGTCCCAATGGAGGGTATAGTAAATTTGGTTTACTCGGATCAAAATTTTCCAAACCATAAAGGACATAATTTTCCAAATATACATAACTTGGATTTTATGAAGATAATCTTCTTATACTCGGTGTTAAAGCCGAAGAGGGAACCCGTACTATTCGTGGAAGTTAAAAGGTGATTTCGCCGTAATTCCATTCATCGTACTGGTTGAATATGGAAATTGATATTGAGTAGAATTAAATGATTTCTATAGATTCCTCTCACTTAATATTTACTGGTTTTGGATTAACGTCCTAAATAACATGGTTTAAACTCAATCAAAGTTTTGAGTTATGAATTAAGAAACTTTTTAAATATTTAAATAAATGATTTTGAATTATTTTAATTTCTATACTTGAATTAATTGTTTTGGTTTTGAAGTAAACTTTGTCTTAAATAACATCGTTTTTGACCTATTTAAAAGTTATGTTTTTGGAAATAAGAATATTTGATTAAGATTTAATAAATGATTTGGAAATATTTTCTTAAGTAAAAGGTGAATTGATTTGGAATTATTCCAAGGTTAAAAAGGTTTAAATTTACCAAATGATTTGATAAATAAGGCTTAATGATTCCATATACTCTAAAAATAATGAATATATCTCTAAGTGATATATATGAATGAATAAAAAGATGAATTAAATTGAATGGTGATTGATAGTCACTATGAACTTAACATCTTTTTTTATCGATGATTAGTTCGAAGGAACCGGGGTTGAATTTGGATAACTTCCATCTGAAAACCACTTCGAACTAATGTATACGTTCGGAAGTGAAGACGTGTTGAAGACGATGATTATTAAAGACCGGAGATCTTCAGAATGTAGAGATTGCTGTCACGAGTCCTAGGGGTTTACCCTATATTATATCTATATGGCAGCAGTATCTGCATTTTGAAATCCTCGTTGTATTGAAGATCAGAGATCTTCATCATGGAAGGACTGCTTGTTGACATTCTCTAGGTAGCTTCCAATATAGAGACATTTATAGCAGTGGTCCTTTCGTGTTTTTAAATCTTCAGATCTGCAAGGACTACTTGCTATTAATGGTAGTAGGAGGAGTTCCTTCGGTTTTGTTTGGTCTTAGAACGAACTTGTATGGACGAATGTCTGACATTGCATTTCTAAGGTCAATGTTGACTTTAACAAACGTACATCTGCTTAGTGGTGGAGAAGATAACTTCTCATAGTTTAATACCCTTCTCTAAAATGTACGAGCTCAGAGGTTGTATGTTAGTGCAACGATCCCGATTTTAAAACAAATATAAATTAGTAATTAATTTAAATTTTAGAATATGATTGAGAATTAATTTGAAATTTTCCAAATTAAATAAGATGGGTTCCCGTTTATTTATATGTGTATAGATTAATTTTGAATTTCATTTTGAATTTGAAACTCTAAAATAAATATTTTAGGAAATAAATTGAATTTAATTGGGGAATTCAATTGTAAATATTTTACAAGTAAATTGGATTTGAAAATACTATGTTCAAAATTAATAAAAAATTTGTTTTCTAGTTATAATATAATTATTTGGAATTTATATTTTGAAATTAATATCATAATTTTCTAAAAGTTAAATTTGAATATTGTGAACACTAGTATTATTTATATAAATTTAAGTATAATAACTTAAGTTTAATTTAAATTTATATATAACTAAATGTAATTTGTATGCATGTGTATATATATACATTTAAAAAAAAAGTATAACAAATTAAGTTTAAAATAGTATTGGTTATATAGATTAGAACATTTTCTTTTAAAAATATAGTTTGTAAATATATAAAAATATAAATAAGGAAACATAAAACATATATGTGTAAAGCTAAGTTGAAATCTTATATATATACAAACGTAAATACTGAAACTAAAAAGGGGTTTAAAACAACGTTTTAAATTAAATAAAGTAAGGGCTTTAAAACATATTTATAAATAAATTCAAGGAAAGGTCTAAAACTTAAATTTGCTTATTTTTAACAAGTGTAAGAAGAAAAATAAATATAACTACAAGTGTTAGGAAAAAGTACAAGTGGCAAATTGAATTCATTTAAGAAAATTTAAAAGCATAAACAATGTGTAAAAGAAGGAAACTTGGTTACTTACCTCAGTTTAAAAATTTTCTCATCTTCCAAACTGAAAACCAAGAATCAAAATCAAATAACAATTCCTCCAAAAACAATGTTCAAATCATCTCAGATCTGAAAGCAAACCAGGAAACAAAATTTAAAAACAAAAGCCTGGAAACTTAAAAACAAAACCAGGAAAGTCTTTCAAGCCTGGAAATCTATAGCAAGCAAAAGAAAATGCTTAACTCAAACAAATGCAATGATTAACCTGAGCAACGGCAGATCAGGCAAAGATCAACTTCAGCAAGCTAAGAATCAAATACAAGTTTCGAAAATAATTCAAAGAACCATATTTCAAAAGAAAAAAAAGGGGATGTTCTCTGTTCAATATAAACCAGGTGAGCAAATTTTTAGTTTAAAACCTTTAATCTATAACTAAAATGCCTGTGATTGATTCCTGAAGCAAGATAGTTGCATGAATGTGAATATGTTTTCATATGTGTGTGTGTGTGTAGTGGATGTATGTCTGTACATATTTATGTAGTTCTGTTTCAGTTTATAGGTTCTAAAAATCAAGATTTAAAATTCAATATCTCTTCTATTAATCGAATTAAAACTATAATTCCTGAAAGGAAGATGATTGTAACAAAGTAACACAAATTTTAAAATGGTTTTAAAGATTTACATTGAATAATCATTTCAAAAATATAGAATTCACAGTAAATTCATTTTTAAGTCAAGGAATCAATAAATTTAATTTTGTTTTTTGATCCCATGATGGGATTAGTGTTATCAAATGATGAATTTTGCTACAAATATCTAGATTTCCAATGATGGGATTGATGGGAAAAATTGGGTTAAACGGGATTCAATCTTTTGGCAAATTCCGGTGATCAACGACGATTTGTGGGTTGAGGTCGTGGCTGAGGATAGTTTGGAGGTTGACGAGGCTGGGAAAAATGATAAGTGATTTTTCCGGTCACTAGGGAGGTAGCGCAGCGAGGTTCTAGGGTTTAAGAACCTAATTTGGTCGATGCTGTTAATCGTGCTCGTGTAGCAACGTGGGTTGATGGGAATCGTTCGTTCTGGAGGGGATCGATGCTGGAGGTTGTGGTGAAGCTGTGGACGTGGTGACGTGGTGTCTAGGGGTCGAGATGATCGACATGAGGTTGATCTAAGCAACTGGTTTGGGTTCCAGATTTGATCGAAGTACTCAAATTTCGATTCGAGAGGGGATTGTTGGTTATGAGTGGTCGGATGGCTTGTAGAGGTCATCGGCGATGTGCCGATGATCGAGGGGTTGGTCAGAGTGGGTCGGAGAAAACGTGCACATGCACCTGTGCATCTGGATATCTGGTTGTTGCGAGAGTGTGGAAGAAGAAAGTATGGGCTTGGGTCGGACCAGTAGTTTTCTTGTGTTTTACTCGAAGTAGATGAAGTTTGCGATGATACGAGAACAGCTCCGGTAGTTTTGGATTCGGCTCGGGATTCTTTGCCGTGGGCTCGGTTTGTTTTGATAAATGACAGGTTTTATAAAAATTGGACTTTGTACTAGGTTTTAATTTTTTAAAGGAAAATAGATTTTAGATTTTCAAATACAACAATTTTTATTAAGTTACAAAGTAAATTTTTATTTAAACAAAGTTTCAAAGCATATTTAAACTAAATAAGTTTCCAAAGAAAAATAAACTAAGTTTCAAATTTTAAACAAGTTTTAAAATAAGGTTTTTAAGAAATATAAACTACGTTTTCAAAAGTGAAGTATTAAACAAGTTTTCATGGACTTAAATTTTAAAAATTAAATTGTTTTAAACTTATTGGTTTATATAATTTTGTATTAAGTTAATTATCCTATTAAATCTTTGATTGTTTTCAAATATAATTAAATGAAATTACTTAATGTATTAAAGGATGGAAAATTAAGGTTAATTTGTCAAGGGATTAAATATTTAATTACTTAAAGATTTATTTAATGTGATTAATTAAAGAAAAATTAATCAAAGTGATTATTCTATTTATGTGATAAATTAAAGATTACTTAAGGTAATTAATTTAAAGATAATTACTTAACTTAAAAAGCAATTATTTAATGATTAAAGTTGATTAGGTGATTAAGGATAATCACTTATTGTAATTTTATTAATTAAATGGTAATTAATTAAGGGTTAATTAATTATGTAATTAACTTAAGGTTAATTAATTATTATAATTAATTAAGGATAATTAATTTAATATTAATTAATTAAGGATTAATTAATTAATTAAGGAAAATTAGTTTAAAGGATAATTAAATAATTAAAGTTAATTACTTAATAATTAAAGATTATTAATTAAAGTAATTAATAAGAGGATGATTAATTTAATGTGATTAATTAAGGAGTAATTAATTAAGTAAAGGTAACTAATTAAGATAAATAATTAAGGCTGATTTCATTAATTAATATCAAATGATTTGTAATTAATTAATCAAGATTTGATAATTAATTCATAAGTAATTAATTTAATTGGAAATTAAATTGAACTAATAAGGATTTGAACAATTAATTAATCCTGCTTATAAATGATTATTGAACGCTTGGATTGCTTATAAATGTTTGTATTGTATGAGATGCCTTGAATTGATTGTTCTATCTGATCTGTGATATTCTGTTCTGTAGATTGAGCTGTGTATAATTTATTCATTTATTTGTGGTACATTTGTATATTATCTATGAATCTGTGAATGAACGATAAGCATTATAGATTATACCGCTTATTGATTTTGCTATACTTGAATCTGTGATGGTTGTTGATATTGCACTATTATGTAAAACCCCTGGACTACACCATACACATACAAATATGGATTGCACGAGGAAATTGATTAATTCATAGATATTTGAATTTAATAAAATGGTTTTAAATTTGAATTTTGAATCCAAATGGTTCTGGAAAAAGGAACTGGGTTAAATGTGAAAAGCTTAAAGGAATTTTGAAGATAAAAGTTATTTTGAATAACTTGATAAAGTTTTGAAATTTGAAAAAATTGATTTGAATTTGAATTCAAGATTTTAAATTGAATTCTATGTTTGGAATTTATGGTTTAAAAAGATTATACAAGTTATAAATGTTTTTATATGGGCTTTAAACCATTTTAAAAATATTATTTTGGAAATTTGATTTTAACCCAAGTTTTAGACTTGAAGGGCTTTAACTTGTGCAAATGTAATCGGATTTCTTCGAAACGAAAACCTTTATTTTCAAAATAGTAATAGCTTTCGTATAAATAAAGGATTTCCAATTTGTGTTGAAAGATTTCAAATTTGAAATGGAATTGAAATAGTTTTGAAAGCTATGAATGAATCTTTGTGAAAGATGGTTGAACCTTATTTGAAATTGAAGAGGATCTTAAAGGTGTATCTTTTGTATAAAAGATTTGAAATGGAATTGTTTCAAAAGCTATTAAGGAATCTTTGTGAAATATTTGAGAACTTTGTTTTCAAACAAAAGTGGATCTCAAAGATAGATCTTTTGTTTAAATATTTTAAATGACTCTTTGTGAAAAATTGGTGAACTTTATGAAGTGAATCTTTCGTTTAAAGATTTGAAAATGGTAATTTGTTTAAACCATTTGAAGAAAGGTTTTGGGTTTTGAGTTGTGACTTAACTAAGATCCCAATATCCATATGTTTTAAAATTAAGCGCTCACTATTCGGTTTAGCCAGGAGAGGACTTTGTGTCATATAACCCATTTCGAATAGTGGTACGACGAAATGGATAACAATTAAAGATGGTGGTGAAGATCGAGTGTCTTTGAGAACGATAGGATAACCCGTCGAATGAATCTGCACTGAGTTGCTCCGGTATAGAGATCTCCATGTGTGATGGGGAGTCCGACCGGGATTGAGGATGCCCGGATTGCAAGGGCTTCTTTTGAAGTGCCTTCGGTTCTGTTTGAACCCAGAACAGACTTGTATGGATGTGTGTCTGACATTACACTTTGATATGTAAAGCTGGTTTCTATCAAATACATTTCTGTTTGGTGGCGGAAAATTTATTCTTTTAGCTTAACACCCTTCTCTGAGATGTACGAGCTCAGATGTTATGTAGTTGATGGTTACTAGTGATACATTCCCAATTTGGTAATGTGGCATACGAAGTGTTGTTGATCATTTGTTGATCGAAGCATGGCTTTTGTGTAAAGTGTAGCTTTGTGGACGATACTTCGTCGAGCCTCACAACCCTGTAGTGGTCGAAACAGGAACCGTTGCAGTAAGGTTATTTGGGGGTAGCGCCCCCTGAGGGTATGTCCATTTCCTTCTAGAATATAAGTGGTATCATGGTATGAAGCCCAGATACTAAACTTTGTGGTTGCTGCAAACTTATCGCTTTGTGGTTGTTGGTTGAGAGGTACCTCAGATAAAGGTTCGTAACGACCGGGGGATTGCATGATCATGTCAGTAGTTACTTCCGGGAAGTAGTAACTCGACCTTGTGTTGGAAGAGATCCGGTTAGGTTCTCGGGGGCGTCCCTCCAGAGGCATTCCATTCGGTATGGGAAGTTCCTTTGCCTGACCATTGTTGGAAACCCAATCATCCAATACGCACCTTGTATGATTTTAGTTGTAGAACCTGTCATCTAATATGGTAGCTATAGTAGGCATACTATAATGGTACGTAAGCTGGCTAAGATTTATATTATACTTGCAAATGTTTCCCACTATGCACTAATAATAATATCAAAAGGATTTTCGCGTATTAAGAAATTTTGACTGTCATAAGGAGAAATCTCCTCCAAGTTTGCGCTTGCATTGTGTGTGTGGCGGGAGGCCTTATGGCAGTTTCATTTTCCAAAAGCATAGCGAATTTCTTCTACTTCTTTTGTTGTTTGTTTTAAAAGATAAAACTGTTTTTGTTTGCTCACACCACTCCCATGACTGACCTGGAGTTTATTGTTCCCTTCCTAAACTCTGGTTCCCCACAATTTTCCACATGGGCAGTCTAGAGTTGGGCTTTTCAGATAATCAAATAGTAGGTGTCGATTTGTTACCTCGGGAGTCTTTGGATTTCGGCTATCGCTTTGTGCTTCTCTTCAACATTCCGGACTGACCTTGCTTAATGCATCGATGATGGTGGTTCGAGCTTTAGGTTCAAGCTATCTTTGGTATGGAGTTTTGGAGATGAAGTTGTAGGATGGTGTTGGATTCTTTTGGAGATTCTATTGGAGTTATCTTCCGCTGTCGTTGTGTCAAAGTCTAGATCATCCAGTTGTGTTATTTCTTTCCACTGTATGTTGTATCTCTGATAATATTGATCAATTGATTGTATCATTGTTGTATCAACTATTGTATAGCAATGGTATTATCTTTTTCTTCCGCTATGTTGTTTTACTTAATGTGTTATAAGCTCTAGGGAACCAGATTCGGCATTTGAATCTACGACATTTAAATACGGGTGATGTATTTGGTGCCAATTTTCGAAGGTCGAGTCAGGTCGTTATAATTGGTATCAGAGCTGAAGGTTGGACTTTAATTCAGGAGTATAACATATTAGGTAACTCATTAGAGATAGGATGAAGTATACCCTAGAATGAGTATATCTCTAAGATATCCGTCCATATGCCTCAGTAAATTCTCTTGCTACCACTGATAGTGAGTATGAGTGCAAGAAGAGGAAGAGATAGGGGACCGGGAAGTACCACTACAAATGGTTAATACTTGCAACAACAAGGAAAACAATCTTTTCTCTATCAATCTTTTTGGATTCATCATCTGATATCGATTCTTTGATGGCTTCGCGGCAGCTCGAGGGAGAAGCTTTGGTTTGAAGGTGGCCATGCGAATCGTTGTAGAAAAGGTTCTAATTCCTATTTCGTATTCTATTCATCCGTTTCCTTCAGCTTTCTTTTTTAACTTTAATAAATTTAAAATTTTAATTGAAATGAATTGGTTAACAAAATATGAAGATTTGTATCGATAAAACGATTTCAATTTAAAACAAAATTTGAAATTCTATTGTAATTTCTTGTGAGGATCAAAAGTCCAAAGAAGGACACGCCGGTGTAAATTTTGGGGTATTCCGACCTGAGTTTGGAATTCATATCTAGTATTTGAGAATTGTGGAACATTGAATCTATCTATCTAATCTCTGGGGTCCGATATATTCGATGAATAGTTAGTTATCTTTCAGACTATCCAATGCCCTTGCATATTTCGTAGATCTGGTGACCCGAGTATTTCGTGAAGTCTTGAATGGGTTTGTTGTCGTATCTATTGGTGATCTTCTAGTTTGGTAAGCCAAATGCATAATAGATATTCAATTTGATCTGGAAAGATATTTCTCTATCCTTCATCTATTCTTTGTTGTCTTCTTAGCAAATTTCGAGGATGAAATTTTCTTAAGGGGGAATATATAACGATCCTGATTTTAAAACAAATTTAAATTAGTAATTAATTTAAATTTAGAATTTGATTGAGAATTAATTTGAAAATTTACAAATTAAATAAGATGGGTGCCTGTTTATTTATATGTATATAGATTAATCTTGAATTTCATTTTGAATTTGAAACGCTAAAATAAATATTTTAGGAAATAAATTGAATTTAATTTGGGAATTCAATTGTAAATATTTTACAAATAAATTGGATTTGAAAATACTATGTTCAAAATTAATAAAAAATTATTTTCTAGTTATAATATAATTATTTGGAATTTATATTATGAAATTAATATCATAATTTTCTAAAAGTTAAATATGAATATTGTGAACACCAGTATTATTTATATAAATTTAAGTACAATAACTTAAGTTTAATTTTAAATTTATATATAACTAAATGTAATTTGTATGCGTATATATATACATTTAAAAAAAAGTACAACAAATTAAGTTTAAAATAGTATTGGTTATAAAGATTAGAACATTTTCTTTTAAAAATATAGTTTGTAAATATATAAAAATATAAATAAGGAAACATAAAACATACATGTGTAAAGCTAAATTGAAGTCTTACACACACACACACATATATATATACACACACACACACACACACACACACACACACACACACACACAAACATAAATACTAAAACTAAAAAGGGGTTTAAAACAAAGTTTTAAATCAAATAAAGTAAGCGCTTTAAAACATATTTATAAATAAATTCAAGAAAAAGGTCTAAAACATAAATTTGCTTATTTTTAACAAGTGTAAGAAGAAAAATAACTATAATTACAAGTGTTAGGAAAAAGTACAAGTGGCAAATTGAATTCATTTAAGAAAATTTAAAAGCATAAACAATGTGTAAAAGAAGGAAACTTGATTACTTACCTCAGTTCAAAAAATTTCTCATCTTCCAAACTGAAAACCAAGAATCAAATTCAAATAACAATTCCTCCACAAACAAAGTTCAAATCATCTCAGATCTGAAAGCAAATCAGGAAACAAAATTTAAAAACAAAAGCCTGGAAACTTAAAAACAAAACCAGGAAAGACTTTCAAGCCTGGAAATCAATAGCAAGCAAAAGAAAAAGCTTAACTCAAACAAATGCAAGGATCAACCCGAGCAATAGCAGATCAGGCAAAGTTCAAATTCAACAAGCTAAGAATCAAATACAAGTTTCAAAAACAATTCAAAGAACCAGATTCTAAAAGAAAAGAGGGGCTTTTCTCTGTTCAATATAAACCAAGTGAGCAAATTTTTAGTTTAAAACCTTTAATCTATAGCTAAAATGCCTGTGATTGATTCCTGAAGCAAGATAGTTTCATGAATGTGAATGGGTATATATATGTACATATATATGAAGTGGTTGTATGTCTGTACATATATATGTAATTCTGTTTCAGTTTATAGGTTCTAAAAATCAAGATTTAAAATTCAATATCTCTTCCATTAATCGAATTCAAACTATAATTCCTGAAAGGAAGATGATTGTAACAAAGCAACACAAATTTTAAAATGGTTTTAAAGATTTACACTAAATAATCATTTCAAAATTATAGAAGTTACAGTAAATTCATTTTTAAATCAGGGAATCAATAAATTTAATTTCATGTTTTGATCCATGATGGGATTAGTGTTATCAAATGATGAATTTTCGTACAAATATCTTGATTTTTAATGATGAGATTGATGAGAAAAATTGGGTTAAATAGGATTCAATCTTTTGGCAAATTCTGGTGATCTACGGCGATTTGTGGGTCGGGGTCGTGGTTAAGGATAGTCTGGAGGTTGACAAGGTTGGGAAAAATGATCAGTGATTTTTCCGATCACTGGGGACGTAGTGTGGCGAGGTTCTAGGGTTTAAGAACCCAATTTGGTCGATGTTGTTCATCGTGCTCGTGTAGCCACGTGGGTTGACCGAAATCGTTCGTTCCGGAGGGGATCGATGCCGGAGGTTGTGGTGAAGCTATGGATGTGGTGTCTGGGGGTCGAGATGATCAGCACGAGGTTGATCTAGGCAACTGGTTTGGGTTCCAGATTTGATCGAAGTACTCAAATTTCGATTCGAGAGGGGACTGTTGGTTATGGGTGGTCAGAAGGCTTGTTGAGGTCATCGGCGATGTGTCGATGGTCGCGGGGTTGGTCAGAGTGGGTCGGAGCAAACGTGTACATGCACCGGTGCATCTGGATATCTGGCTGTTGTGAGAGTATGGAAGAAGAAAGTATGGGCTTGGGTCGGACCAATAGTTTTCTTGTGTTTTACTCGAAGTAGATGAAGTTTGCGAAGATACGAGAACAGCTCGGGTATTTTTGGATTTGGCTCGGGGGTTCTTTAATGTGGGCTCGGTTTTTTTTTATAAATGACAGGTTTTATAAAATTAGACTTTGTACCAGGTTTTAATTTTTTAAAAGAAAACAAATTTTAGATTTTAAAATACAACATTTTTTTAAGTTACAAAGTAAATTTTTATTTAAACAAAGTTTCAAAGCACATTTAAACTAAATAAGTTTCCAAAGGAAAATAAATTAAGTTTCAAATTTTAAACAAGTTTTAAAATAAGGTTTTTAAGAAATATAAAATAAGTTTTCAAAAGTAAAATATTAAGCAAGTTTTCGTGGATATGGATTTTAAAAATTAAATTGTTTTAAACTTGTTGGTTTATATAATTTTGTATTAAGTTAATTATCTTATTAAATCTTTGATTGTTTTCAAATATAATTAAATGAAATTACTTAATGTATTAAAGGAAGTAAAATTAAGGTTAATTTGTCAAGGGATTAAATATTTAATTTATTAAAGATTTATTTAATGTGATTAATTAAAGAAAAATTAATCAAAGTTATTAATCTATTTATGTGATAAATTAAAGATTACTTAAGGTAATTAATTTAAAGATAATTACTTAATTTAAAAAGTAATTATTTAATGACTAAAGTTGATTAAGTGATTAAGGATAATCACTTATTGTAATTTCATTAATTAAATGGTAATTAATTAAGGGTTAATTAATTATGTAATTAACTTAAGGTTAATTAATTGTTGTAACTAATTAAGGATAATTAATTTTATGGTAATTAATTAAGTTTTAATTAATTAAATAATTAAGGAAAATTAGTTTAAAGGATAATTAAATAATTAAAGGTTAATTACTTAATAATTAAAGGTTATTAATTAAATAATTAATAAGAGGATAATTAATTTAATATGATTGATTAGGGAATAATTAATTAAGTAAAGGTAATTAATTAGGATAAATAATTAAGATCGATTTCATTAATTAATATCAAATGATTTGTAATTAATTAATCAAGATTTGATAGTTAGTTCATAAGTAATTAATTTAATTGGAAATTAAGTTGAATTAATTAGGATTTGAACAATTAATTAATCCTGCTTATAAATGATTATTGAATGCTTGGATTGCTTATGAATGTTTATATTGTACGAGATACCTTGAATTGATTGCTTTATCTGATCTATGATATTCTATTCTGTGGATTGAGTTGTATACAATTTATTCATTTATTTGTGATACATTTACATATTATCTGTGAATCTATGAATGAACAATAAGCACTATAGATCATACCGCTCATTGATTGCTATACTTGAATATGTGATGGTTGTTGATATTGCACTATTATGTAAAACCCTTGTACTACACCATACGCACACAAATATGGATTGCACGAGGAAATTGGTTAAGTCACAGATATTTGAATTTAATAAAATGGTTTTAAAGTTGAATTTTGAATCCAAATGGTTTTGGAAAATGGAATTGGGTTAAATGAGAAAAGCTTTTGAAAAGGAATTTTGAAGATAAAAGTTATTTTGAATAACTTGATAAAGTTTTGAAATTTGAAAAAAAACGATTTGAATTTGAATTCAAGATTTGAAATTGAATTCTATGTTTGGAAATTATGGTTTAAAAAGACTAAACAAGTTATAAATATGTTTATATGGGCTTTAAACCATTTTAAAAATATTGTTTTGGAAATTTGAATTTAACCCAAGTTTTAGACTTGAAGGTCTTTAACTTGTGCAAATGTAATCGGATTTTTCCGAAACGAAAACCTTTATTTTCAAAATAGTAATAGCTTTCATATAAAGAAAGGATTTCCAATTTGTGTTCAAATATTTCAAGTTTGAAATGGAATTGAAGTAGTTTTGAAAGCTATGAATGAATCTTTGTGAAAGATGGTTGAACCTTATTTGAAATTGAAGAGGATCTTAAAGGTGTATCTTTTGTATAAAAGGTTTGAAATGGAATTGTTTCAAAAGCTAAGAAGGAATCTTTGTGAAATATTTGTGAACTTTGTTTTCAAACAAAAGAGGATCTCAAAGATAGATCTTTTGTTTAAATATTGTAAATGAATCTTTATGAAAGATTGGTGAACTTTGTGAAGTGAATCTTTTCGTTTAAAGATTTGGAAATGGTAATTTGTTTAAACCATTTGAAGAAAGGTTTTGGGTTTTGAGTTATGACTTAACTAAGATCCCAATATCCATACGTTTTAAAATTAAGCGCTCACTATTCGGTTTAGCCGAAAGAGGACTTTGTGTCATATAACCCATTCCGAATAGTGATACGACGAAATGGATAGCAATTGGAGACGGTGGTGAAGACCGATGTCTTTGAGAACGATAGGATAACCTGTCAAATGACTCTGCATTGGGTTGCTCCGGTATGAAAATCTCCATATGTGATGGGGAGTTCGATCGGGATTGGGGATCCACGGATTGCAAGGGATTCTTTTGAAGTGCCATCGTTTCTGTTCAAACCCGGAACAGACTTGTATGGATGTATGTCTGACATTATGTTTTGAGATGTAAAGCTGGTTTCTATCAAATACATTTCTGTTTGGTGGCGAAGAATTTATTCTCTTAGCTTAACACCCATCTCTGAGACATACTAGCTTAGAGGTTATGTAGTTGATGGTTACTAGTGATACATTTCCAATTTGGTAATGTGGTATACGAAGTGCTGCTGATCATTTGTTGATCGAAGCATGGATTTTGTGTAAAACATAGCTTTGTGGACGAGACTTCATCGAGCCCCACAACCCGGTAATGGTCGAAACATGAATCGTTGCAGCAAGGTTATTTGGGGGTAGCGCCCCTTGAGGGTATATCCATTTCCTTCTGGATTATAAGTGGTATCATAGTATGGAGCCCATATACTTAACTTTGTGGTTGCTGCAAACTTATTGCTTTGTGTTGTTGGTTGAGAGGTACCTTGGATAATGGTTGGTAATGACCTGGGGATGACATGCTCGTGTCAGTAGTTACTTCCTAGAAGGAGTAACCCGGCCTTGTTTTGGTAGAGATCTGCTTAGGTTCTCGGGGGCGTCCCTCTAGAAGCGATCCATTCAGTGTGGGAAGTTCCTTTGCCTGACCATTGTTGGAAACCCAATCATCCAATACGCACCTTGTACGGTTTTAG
This sequence comes from Allium cepa, assembly GCA_030765085.1. Taxonomy (NCBI): domain Eukaryota; kingdom Viridiplantae; phylum Streptophyta; class Magnoliopsida; order Asparagales; family Amaryllidaceae; genus Allium; species Allium cepa. The sequence goes on from CM060931.1 coordinate 453,712,201, forward strand.
TTGTAGGACATGCCATCTAATATGGCAGCTATAGTAGGCATACTATAATGGTACGTATGCTAGCTAAGATTTATATTATACTTGAAAATGTTTTCCACTATGCACTAATAATAATATCAAAAGGATTTTCGCGTATTAAATTTTTTTGACTATCATAAGGAGAAATCTCCTCCAAGTTTGTGCTTGCATTATGTGTGTGGCGGGAGGCCTTATGATAGTTTCATTTTCCAAAAGCAAAGCGAATTTCTTCTACTTCTTTTGTTGTTTGTTTTAAAAGATAAAACTATTTTTGTTTTCTCACACCAGTCCCATGATTGTCCTGAAGTTTATTGTTCCCTTCCTAAACTCTGGGTGCCCACAATTTTTCGCACGGGCAGTCTAGAGTTGGGCTTTTCAGATAATCAAATAGTAGGTGTGGATTTGATATCTTGGGAGTCTTTGGATTTGGCTATCGCTTTGTGCTTCTCTTCAACATTCCGGACCAACCTTGCTTAATACATCGATGATGGTGGTTCGATCTTTTGATTCAAGCTATCTTTGGTTTAGAGTTTTGGAGAAGGAGTTGCAGGATGGTGTTGGATTCTTTTGGAGATTCTATTGGAGTTATCTTCCGCTGTCGTTGTGTCAAAGTCTAGATCATCCAGTTGTGTTATTTCTTTCCGCTGTATCTTGTATCTTTGATAATATTGATCAATTGATTGTATCATTGTTGTATCAACTGTTGTATATCAATGATATTATCTTTTTCTTCCGCTATGTTGTTATACTTTATGTGTTATAAGCTCCGGCGAACCAGATTCGGCATTTGAATCTGCGGCATTTAAATACGGTTGATGTATTTGGTGCTGATTTTCAAAGGTCGAATCAGGGTCGTTATAGTTAGTGGAAGTCAATAGCGATCGAAGGAATGGTAGTATGTCATTCTAAGTGGAATGTGGTGTATGGAAGAATGAAGCATGACTTTGTGAATAACAAAGCGTGGCTTTGTTAAAATTGAGCGTAGCCTTATGAGCCTCACATTCTGGAAAATGATACGGGATAGAATGTGGTTTGAGACATAAATTCGGGCTGTTGGTTGATTTATGTATGGTGTCATTCAGTATCTGGACCCGTTGGGGAAAGATGTTCCTCAAGGAATTTACTGCCCCATTTATTTTAATATAGTAGCTAGCTTGAGAAAAGTGATAAGGCAATCAGATATTGGTAGTGTAGCAAGTGCAATTCCAAGTAACTTGCTTGAGAAAAGCGATAAAGGCACCATGAGAACTATGTTTGCTATACGTTGATCGAAGGAAAAGGCCACTAGTTCCATATCATGTTGGAAATTCCAAATCCAATATGAGCTTCACGGTTTTGATTGTATTCCTAGTTATAATTCTTTGCAAACAATTCAACTACACCTTTGGTACCATATATTCCGTTTGTTCCGTTGACCTAGTTCGGATATATTATCATAGACTTAGTCGAGATATTGATACTTTATTTTGATATATATTACTTGAAAAGTGTTTCCAAACCAACGTCTTTAAGAATAATATCAAATGTTTTGATATAAAGTATTTTGGTTATCATAAGTTAACCTGTCCGTATTTATGTGTAGGCGTGGTCTAATGAGATACTCTTCTTTTCAAAGGTTTTGATTTACATTAGCATTTACAATTTTGAGTATCTCACACTGGTTTATCAAGCCTGATCCGAGTATTTTTAATACTCTGGTCAGATCCGAGTAGTTTCAAGTTTACTTGAAGAAGCTTGGAGTTTCTATAGGAGAGCTAGCGATCTTCGTCCATGTATGGACGTATTCTATTATCCGCTACATATATTGTATTTGTTTTGTTGTTTGTCGGCATTTGTAAATATAGAGGATTTACAACTATTCAGGATGAATCTAGTTTAGACTCTGATATTGTATTCATAATTTTCTGCTATAGAGATTTTATATCGAAATAATATATTTTATTCCATTCGAGTGAGATTCTGTTCTATCTTTATTTTCTTCAACAATCAAGCTTTTCGGCACTTGTATTTGCGGCACGTGAATACCTGGGATGTATTAGTGTCGATTTTCGAGGGTCGAAAACTCCGGTCGTTATATAAAACCATTAAAATCATTTAAACTTCTTTATAAGGAAGGAGGTGGATCCAACCACACTTAATACCTTCCACTCCAGAAGTAGATCCTATATTCTAATCATATGTCATAAATAGCTGATAATGTGAGAGAATGTACCCAAGCCACTTAATACTTCCCAGTGGAAAATTGGCAGACCCAGTCATTTAAGATCTATTTCCAGAAGCATACTCCTTAATGGTACTATCTAGCTGACATCATATGGAATCTCATAGGCCACTTAATACTTCCAAGTGGAAAATAAGCAGATCCCATTATTTGAGACTTAATTCCAGAAGCGGACCCCTGTGGAGATACCACCTAACATAACCCTTTCACCATTTAATACTTCATCTGAGGAAAAAGGTGGGTCGAGCCACTTAATACATCAAACCTAAAGTAAGCCCTTCATCTTATGGCCCATACCCATAATAACGTCTCACATTAGTCCGCTATTCATAGGAACTGGTAGCCAGATTAGTTGGGCAGATTTTTCCTATAGAATTTGGGATTAAACTTGCGTTATTACAAGTATTTATCATAACTATATCTCACATCAATAAAAGTGTACACAACTGCTGGTAGCCTCAAAGTGAAAGGCAGACTTTCATTATGTAATTCCATTGACCTTGTATACCTATGGCTTAGTCATAAATCAATTACTTCAATACACACACACACACACACACACACTCACACTTATCTCACCATTTTATAAATGAGGCCTTATAAGGAATCTTCCTTATTACTCCTTAAAATAATAATTAGGCTATATAAGAGTTTCCTCTTATTTTTGCCTTAAAATCAACTACCTTCCTAATAGGGGGAATTAAATGTTAATAAATGCATAATTAACCACGTCATATATGCAATAATTATATATTAATTATATAAGTAGAGATAAGTAAATATTTACTCCTAATAAGTTTTAAACGCATGGATTTTATGCCCTATACCAGCACTAAATATCAATTCTCTAACCAATTAATATTATTAAAAGTCCTTTTTCTACAATTTCCCTAGATTTCATAAAATTCTAATGTCCAAAACAGAGAATAATTTGTCATAACCAAAACTGCAATAACGGACTTGTAAATAAAATAGAAATTTAATTTATTATACCAATTCAATGAAATATCTTAAACAATAAGAATTGCAATCTAAATCCTATATTCTACTTAACTCCTCTTGCGCAAAGAAATAGACAAGAATAAGTAATGTAAACTACGAATGGAATACATAGGATTGCAATTTGAACCAAAGGAGGAGAAGTGGAATAGACTATGAAATTATCAAAGATTGCATAAACAAAACAAATTCCATCATACTAATGTAAATAATTGGGAATCTCAACACAAAATTGACATATCGAGTTAAAAAAAGGAATTTTGGCGGATTTTATCTATCATATTATCGAAATCCCAAAATCCCTAAGGCATATTCAAATCAAAAAAGAAATACACCAAACAATTATTGAAAAGAAATACTAAGGTTTCCCCTCACATATTAGTCTTAGCATTACTCAAATGGATTTGTAGCATTCCATTCTTTTCCTGAATCTCTCTCTTTTGTTATGTACACAGACATTTGGGAAGAGGTATATATATTTATTAGATTCAGAATAATTGAAGATGAATATGATAAGAATAGATTAAAGGAAGAAGAAATAAATAGGAAACACGTTGAATGCTTACTTGAATTCTCTAAGGAATTTTTTGAAAGTGTGCTATGGGTCATGTAATATGGATATATGATAATACAGAGTATAGTGATGATAGCAATATAGTAAATAGTGCGGAATATAAAAGCAGTATAATAAAAATAACACCAGAGATTTTTATACCGGTTCGAAACCCCGTCCTACATCCAGTCCCAGACTCATTCTATAATTTCACTAAAACAACAACCCTCACTTGACCCGAAGGAACAGGTCTGTACAACCCCTGAGAAGCCAAACAGGGACCTAAGTAGCATAACAGGATTTCGCCTAGGTAGCCGAAGAGGACTTCACACGCCTGAGCAGCAGATAAGGACTAAAAAATACAAAAGAATATCTGACACAGTGTATTCTTGATAACACTAATTTGTCTCTGATAGTACAAACCTCCTATAGTCAAATCCTCAAGTGTATGAAGTGTATGTGAAGATATGAAAAGAATGTGTTGCTGAGAATCGAAGATTATGAAAGTTAATTTGGAGATCTATAGTAATAAAATGCTTGTATGCTGCTTGAATGCAAGTATGAGAGCACAAGAAAAATATAAGATAGTTAGAAAGATTTTAGTTGAATATGAAGTGTTTGGGAACATATATTTATAGTAGACAGAGAGTTGCTGCCATTGGCCAAGAGTTTCTGACCAAAAGAAGCAACCATTCCCGTTCAGAGAAGGATCACAAGCTTTTCAGAATGGAAATGTCTTTTCAAAATATGACAGTTAGATTCAGGTCAGTAGACTGGTCGAAAAATGTCAGTCGACTGAAAAGTGAAATCATGTAAAAAAATCGTGCACAGATATGTTAAAATACACAGATTCAGTCGACTAATAGACTGTATTCAGTCGACCGAATTCTGTTGTTAAGCAAAAATTGCACTAGCTCATTTGGTTAGAGTACTTGCCTTCCAAACTACTGACCCGGTTTTGAGCCCCGCTCCATGCATTTTTTGAAAACTTGATTTTGATTAAAATATGCATGCAAGTTTATTTGAATGTGAATGATGATTCTCGAGAAAAGATTTTAACAAAGCACCAAACTAGACTTTATATACACATTTGATGACTCTTGTTAAAATATATAACTATACAAACCATATATTGAGCCGATGGGTTTGGGTGTTATCGTAATCGTAGATTCATGAATTGTTGTGTCTTGTCAGTAGTCAAAACCTATGATCCAAAATTCTCCCCCTTTTTGATGTTGACAACTTCAGTTGCTTCGAACGAATCTTTGACAAGCATTGTTGATCTTATCTCTCTCACTGAATATATTCTTGTAATTGTGTTATAGATTTCTCTCCCCCTGAATCTATGCTATATACACCTGTAAATAATTAATCTTTTCTCCCCCTTAATCTGTGCTTGTATTATTTATTCCTGCAAATAGTGTTAGAACAATATCTTTCTCCCCCTTTATCATCGACAAAAAAGAGAGTTTATACGATGATATAAACTATATTTCACATAAGTGTTAACATAGAACAATATAAAACAAAATAACCACTACTACTTATAATGTATGGTATCAGAAGAAAAAAATTAACATTTAAAGCACACGATACCCAAGGTTCTTATAATTTACTTATTTTTAGGGAACCATACCCATTTAGGTGTGGTTGAGCCTTTATAAATATAATTTTCATTATTAACTATCATATCAAAATAATCATCAATGTATTTTTCTCTATTTTTTCAATTAACAGGAACCCAAATATTTAGATAATTTTTATTCATATTTTCCGTCAATGATTTTGTACATCTAAAGAAATTATAAACATTATTGGTCATAGCAATATTTGAATTTCTATAAAAATTGGATTTAGACTTTTATCATAATCTAGTACTAGCACTAACATATTTACTATACATGAAAGTGTGTGTAGTGTTATTTCTACGATCTGTTTTATTATATCCTAAACCACTTGTATCATTTAAAGGTCTAGAACTAGATAAAATCATGTTTAGATCATTTTGACCTTTTTTTAATTTTGTGACTTCAGTGTTAAGTTTATCAAATTTAGTCTTAAAGTCACAATTATTATTTTCAAAAGAAATATTAATATTATTCAAAGTATCAAATTTCTCACTTAATTTAGAATTCTCATTTTTAAACGTACGGTTCTCATTTTTGAGAAGGGAATTTTGAGATTCTGAATCATCTAAAGAGGATTCCAATAAATCATTTTGTCTTTTCAAATCAAAAATTTCTTTTGAAATCTTTTTCTCTCTTTTTCAAATATGGTGTTTTGTTCATCTACAAAATCTTTAACAGTTGTAAAATTATTCTTTAAAACACCAAGTTGATTTTATAAATTTAACTTTTCATTTTTCAATTTCTCATTTTCAAGTTCAACAAATTTTATCTTTTCTAAAATAATAAAATTATGCTTTGAAATCTTATTGCTTATACTAACTAATTCATTATTATCTTTTATTGAAATTTGTAAATCAAAAGGTACCTTTTTGTAGTCCTCACCCGTTACTCTTATATGGATTTTGCCTGTTTTATTTCGACTGGATCATTTTCTAGTCATCATTCCATGATGTTGTGACAATCGATAGAATTCCAGGCTCCGATACCAAATGAAAGTGTGCTATGGATCGTGTAATTTGGATATATGATAATACAGAGTATAGTGATGATAATAATATATTAAATATTGTGGAATATAAAAGCAGTATAATAAAAATAAGACCAGAGGTTTTTATAATGGTTCGGAGCTCCTTCCTACATCCAATTTCAGACTCCTTTTGGAATTTCACTAAAACAAAAACCCTCACTTAACCTGAAGGAACATGTTTATACAACCCCTGAGCAGCAGAACAGGATTTCGCCTCAGCAGCCGAAGAGAACTTCGCACGCCTGAGCAGCAGAACAGAACTAAAAAGATACAAAAGAATATCTGACACTGTGTGTTCTTGATAACACTAATTTGTCTCTGATAGTAAAAATATCCTATAATCAAATCCTCAAGTGTATGAAGTGTATGTGAAGATATGAAAAAAAAGGTGTTGCTAAGAATCAAAGATTATGAAAGTTAATTTGGAGATTCAAAGTAATAAAATGCTTGTATGCTGTTGGAATGCAAGTATGAGAGCACAAGAAGAATATAAGATAGTTAGAAAGATTTTCGGTGAATATGAAGTGTAGACAGAGGGTTGCTGCCATTGGTGAAGAGTTCTGACCAAAAGAAGCAACCATTCCCGTTCAGAGAAGGATTGCAACCTTTTGTAGAATGGAAATGTCTTTTCAAATTTTTAACAGTTGGGTTCAGGTCAGTCAACTGGTCGAAAATGGTCAGTCGACTGGTCGTAAATGGTCAGTCGACTGGTCGAAAATGGTCAGTCGACTGAAAAGTGAAATCATGTAAAAAAAAGCATAGATATGTTAAAATACACAGATTCAGTTGACTGACTGTATTCAGTCAATAGAATTCTATTGTTAAGCAAAAATTGCAGTAGCTCATTTGGTTAGAGTACTTGCCTTCCAAGCTAGTGACCTAGGTTCGAGCCCTGCTCCATGCATTTTTTGAAATCTTGATTTTAATTAAAATATGCATGCAAGTTTATTTGAATGTGAATGATGATTCTTGAGGAAAGATTTAAACAAAGCACTAAACTAGACTTTATATACAGATTTGATGACTCTTGTTAAAATATATAACTATACAAACCATATATTGAGCCGATGAGTCTGGATGTTATAGTAGTCGTAGATTCGGGAATTGTTGTGTCTTATCAGCAATCAAAACCTATGATCCAAAAATTTTGAATCTTCTTAGAGAGATAGCAATGTCGGAGTTTAGTTGTATTCCCCAAATAATATGAATAAAAATGGAGAGGATAGGGTTCTATTTATAGGAGTTGAAACGCACCAGAACCGTAGGATGAAAGTAGGTAGGAAATGGGTAAATCTTGAGCGCACAACTGAATACAATATGATGTAAAACCCTAGCCGCCACTGACAACTGTTGTTGCCAAGCGTTCGACCACCCTTGGGCAACTAGTCGATCGGTTGACCTATTCAGGTCGACCGCTTTTTTTTTTTCATGGGCATTTAATTTGTTTCCTTTGTCGTATTATTTTATTGCCTAATTAACTTTTTAACGTAAAGCATTAATTAAATGTTTATTTAGCCCCAAGCCAATTTTTGAAATTTAAATCCTAAATTTTATTTCTCATTTGATTTTGAATTCAAACTAAATTAATTTAAATCTAAGAACTTCAAATGCTCATAACTTCCTTGTTTGAGCTCTGTTTTAAACATATTAAATATGGAAACAGATCAGACTTTCACCGGCAATGCAACAGAATAACTTTCATCATTAAATTTCAAATTCTATAAAATTTTCATATCCAATCCTTATCATATTTAATTCAATTTACATTATTTATTTATGGTTCATTTTATGGGGTGTTACATGTTAGCTATCCAAAGTATAAATGGTGACACTTTTACAAATGTTGGCACACATATTTTTATACACCTAAAGGACTCCACATTCTATTTAACGGCCCTTAAATTGGTCATTACTATTATATCTTATTCTTTAATTTTAAAATGTTCACTTTTGCAAATATTGACCATGAAGCTTTTGAGTGAGATGTGCATCTCCAGTGCTGAAGCTAAAAAGCAAGTTGTATCATAAATAATGTCAACCCCCTTCCCCTTACCTCTGTAATCTAATCTAAACCACATAATCTTATTACTGTTTACTTCATAGATACACGGTAGTTAGTTCTATATATCATACACATTGTTATCCGGCCTTTTGACCCGGCTATATTCAGACTGATTGGACAAGTTAGACTCGATGATAGACAAGGCAAGCAGCCTGGAGAAGTGATCATGGAGTCCAAAGATAAAGCACGTACAATGGTACGAAGCAACGATCAAGTGAGACCAAGAGATAGACTCTTTGAAATATTCTAAGTATGGATTAGTGCCTTCCTTAGGCAGGGGATCGGTACTTATCCCTTCCCCTAAGCATGAGATCAGATCATATTACTTCCCCTAGGCAAGGGATTGAATCATATCGGCCCAACAGTACACCTCAATGGAAATCCATCTATATCTCCAAATCATGAAGGCAACTATGCAAACAACTTTGAAAACTTGAAGCTTGCATCAAGGTGGACCTACATGAGGGATCACATGGGCCCATAAGGTCATCTAGACCTATCGACACCGATCCCCTATCCTTGGGAATTGGACAATGAAACTTTTTGGGTTACCTCGTCTACATCATGAGATTCTACCTGCAAAATTTTAGGATGATATTCAGTCATCTTCCCCTATAAATACATCAACACTTCTCTATAAGGGGATCCTTTTTTGATGGCCAAGGCTCCACCATTACTATTCTTTATTCTTGTACTACTAGATCCCAGCTGACCAAAAGCTCTTGTAATCAAACAAATAATGCAAGGTCAATAAAAAAATCAAGTGGACGTAGGCTAAGATTGTCGAACCACTATAAAATTTTATGCCTGATTTACTTTTTATGCTCTATTTTAATTTTATTCTTCATTTAATCTCTACTAGAAATCTATTGGTTGTTTGTGATCAATTTTTGTGCAAAATTTTTGGTACTTTCATTAAGAGAGAATTCTCAGTTTGATAGGATCTCACACCCCCTTGTGGATTCCTATATCCGTGAGATAGATTCAGATTTCTACCGATATGTTTCCGTTCGCACTCAAATTTGAAGAAGATCTAGAAGGAAGCTATCTAAAATGCCTCCTAGGATGGAAAAGGCCATTGCTACCTCCTCACGACCTACTGATGAAGCAGAAGAGAATACAAAGATCGCATTTCTGGATGATGGAGCACAATAGGAAGTCCCTGGCATGCATTCCCCTTTTGATGTGATCACTAATGCTGATATACAGAGACTCCAAAGAGAGCTCCATGAGAGTCGTGGAAAATCACAAAAACAAATCCAAGAGAATAAGCTCCTCGTAATCCGCCTCTAACAGTCCGCTCAATCTGACTTGTCGTCACTTACTCTACCTTTCGCAGTATAGCTACGCATCATCAAAGCCGTACTTCCTAAGATGGAACTCCCATCGTCGAGTCATGAGTGGTCGTTGTCGAAAAACTCACTTCAGGGTTGACCCGAAGTCAGGCAAAAGTAATCACCTATTTGACTCGAAGCAAACTTTGGAAATTCCGTCCAAAAGTCATACTAGGGTAAAACCAAGATTTCTCCAAGAAAACCTTAATTTGGCTCCAAGTATCATTCGTCATCGGGCCATAGCTATGGTTCTGTAGCGAACCCCACGCAAACTTGCAAATGACTCCAAGAACCATTTATCACCGACCCTACAATTCAAATTTCTACGACTCCAAGTGAACCATGTGATGACTCCAAGTAAATAGCAAATTTTCTCGAGTCAATCTCTAAGTAAATTATCACCGATATGTTAATATCGATCCATCTTCTTTTATCCCTAACTCGAGCATACGAACTTCAAACGACTTAAAATTTGAAATGTAGCCTTATGGGGCCTTCCTTATCACTCCATATCGATCTCACCTAGTTTGGAATAGAAATTAGGGATATGTACCGATCCCTCTCTACCAATCCCACTCCACCAATTCCTTCAATTGGAGATCGACCCCTCCTTCGTTGGACGATATGCAGCTCCTACGTTCTAGATTTAGAATTCAATTTGAAGATGGTGCATTCACTCTACTCCTCATGACTGGTCGAGGCATCGGAAATCAAGCGGCAGTCGTTAAATTGCCGCCAAGGAACGAACAAGGAATTTTTTCTCAAACATTGCTCCTAGAAGCCGTAGAACTAAGGAAATATGGAACAAAACAAGATGCATTACCGTGCCATGCTTTTGAGATAGGTGACGACTACTGTCAGCTGACCATCCTCCAAGCCCCAGACTTGGCGACCATGGTACTAGGCTCATGGGAAATGTCCCAAGCTAAACCGATGACGACTTGGGAGAATCCCGGAGTCATAATCCTATACCGAAGTCATTCAGTGTACATAGTATCCTCTCAAATTCAACATGCCAATCATACCTGCATGCTCAGGGAAAACTGAAGCTTGGACTACATCTCATGAAATATGAATGGCACATGGATTCCACCAAAGCGACGGACGTAATCAAATGCTGATGCTTTCCCATCTTTCTTGAAGGAGCAACGACCATATGGTTTACATGACTACCGCCAAGGTCCATCCCCTCGTTCGACGAGCTAGCACAAAAGTTCGGTGAGCAATTTCGAAAACAAAGGACTCACCCTAAGCATGTGATGTCACGGTCAAACCTATTCCAGGCACCAAGGCAATCTCTTAATGACTTCTTACAAAGGTTCAACCCCCGCTATAATTAAAGTGAGCAATCCCAACGAGAATACCATATTGATCGTGTTGATAAGGGGAATCGACCCAGAGACAAATTTTTTATGGCTGGTTAGCTGGAAAGCCTCATATCACCTTGGATCATTTTTACTGTGAGGCAAACTAGTGTTTACATAAGGAGGAGGCAAAGCTGACTGGGAAAAAGAGTAGTGCAGCCCCATTGGCCGAAGGGTTTCAAAACAAGAGTAATGATGACGCTCTAGTTGAGGATTCAGATTCTAGGAGACTACCCGGGATCTCAAAATTTAATGCATACACTCCATTGAATGATCTGAGCGAAAACATCCACATAGTGACTTGCGACTCGATGGAATACATGAAGCCAACTTCGAGAGAGTCCACCGAAATCTAAAAGAATCCAAAAATATTGCATATTTTACGAGACATACGGACATAACACTAGCAATTGCAGACATCTTCTAGATGTGATCGAATAGCTGATCTAAAAAGGAAAGCTTTAATAGTATGTGCAAGCCCTACATGTTGGCGGGCAGGGAATGCCTGACCCTTACCCAGAAAGACCTTTGGGTATCAACTAGACCGTTGAAGGTTGACTACCAACTGAGAAGGACTGGAGTAAAGTGGAATAGCAAGCACATGATGCTGCTTCACTTATCAGTAAGATTTATTTCGATTTGCATTAAACTACATCATTAAATGGACTTTGTTATTTCTATTTTCTAGTAAAATGGCCCTTCGGTCATGTACTTATATCTTTATGTAATTATATTGTGAATTGCGACCAATTCGAATTAAACTATGTGTGAACGATATAGGTGACCAAGTACCCAGAGTTTGGTGCTAGACCTCCATGGACCATGATTGGACCTTGGGAGTTTCGTTAAGATGAGAATGAGTCGACCGCTCATTAGCTACCATACTCCTCTGACTTGGAGGCAAGAACTTGAAATGGAAAATTAGGTGTGACTCAACCATCCACCTATTATTCCATGCTTCAATTTTGATAAAAAATGTATGCCTTGCTCAAAGCCCGGCAAGGTCAAACTCACTACACCAAAACAGGCAAATTCTAACATTTATAAGTGTTACAAATAATTTTAGTAACACTTTTTAAGTGTTACTAATGGACTGTGAGGAATGGAGCGGCCAAATTTGTAACACTTATAAGTGTTACAAACATACGTATTACTAACACTTATAAGTGTTGGTACCTAGATATACGGTAACGCTTATAAGTGTTGGTAATGAAATATACGGTGACACTTATAAGTGTTGGTACAGAAATATACGATAACCCTTATAAGTGTTGGTAACGAAATATACAATAATACTTATAAGTGTTGGTACAGAAATATACGGTAACCCTTATAAGTGTTAGTAACGAAATATACAATAACACTTATAAGTGTTGGTACAGAAATATACAATAACACTTATAAGTGTTGGTACAGAAATATACGGTAACGCTTATAAGTGTTGGAAAATGATTATTCAGTAACATATATACATATACATATATATAACTTAAACGCAATGTTTAAATATAAACACTCTACAAATAATGATTTCCATATCACAAATAATTCATCATACATATTCAATGCAAAGTTTAAACAAATGTAGTATAATATATCATAAACAATTCTTTACAAATCTAAAATACCACGATGTCATATATTCAGATATTTTTACAACATAAGCTTCAATATTTTTTTTTCAAAATACACTTAAAGTTTAACTTACAGTTAACCTAACCATTCATGATCATCCACTCCAAACTCTAATGGTTTTGAATATTCTTCAACGTCCAATACAACAATCCAAAGCGTCATTCTTCAAGTTCCTGCATTTAATATAAACACACGATAAAACTTATACCTTCAAAATCAAAAGGTTAAAGACTGAGTTACAACTCAGGTTCTAATTTTTTTTTGTATTTATGAATTCACAAACTTAGTATGCAAAATACATGTTAATCAAACTCAATTAGCATTTGCGAATTGAGTTTGCAAACCCAATTTACATCGATTTTGCTACATGCATTATTTAATATAAACTTGGGTCTTGATTTTATATAAATTATCGTTCAAAATATGTAAAATTGATAGTAGTGTTCACGCTAAACATGTTGCATTATACTCTAGGAACGAACAATTCTATAATAATTTGTGTTATGATGAAGGAATATTTGTTTTACAAAGCGCCGAGACCTAATATTACAAACCCATCACACTGAGAACGGTGCTAAGTTGCAACAACTGAGCATTGTTTCCAATTGCAAATGCAACTAGGTAGTGCTCAGTTCAGTTGCATTTGCAACTGAGCAGTGCTCAGTTTCATTTGCAAATGAACTGAGCAGTGCTCAGTTGCAACAATTGAGCATTGTGCCCAGTTCAGTTGCATTCTCAACTAAACTACTCGGTTCATTGGCAAATGCAACTAAGAATCGTGTTCAGCTGCACCAACAAGTTGCATCATTAAGTGGTCTTTGAATGTTACCAACAAAATCAAGTTATGTTTAAAATAATTAATATTTCAATAGGATTTACTCGAGATTTAACTCACTGCCAGCTTAAGAAAACTGGGTTGCATTTACATTTAAGGCAAACCCATCCAGTAACCCTATAATAATTAAAGGTTAAATGAGTCTATCCAATATAGTTCCCAACACAGCTAAATTATACTTGGAATAATTTATAAGAACAATCTTCGGAAATTTTACAAACTAATGGGCCAAATAAGATGAAGGAAATGATGATATTGACCACTGCCTTGACATTTAAAACAAAGAAAGAAAGATGATTTCAAATGTGTACCTCTTGCCAGGAAAAAGTGGTCTCGGAAACATTTAGGTGAGCATGGGATTTCAAAGTGACATCTGCCAAGCATAAAGCAATTTCAATAAAAACCAAGGAGAAATTGACACGTCATCTCTATATAATATAGAAAGAAATACGGGTATACCTGCAGAGTATAAACAATATGGCTTACCAATTAATATACGAAGAACATGTAAACATTAGGATTCATGTTTATTTAACAATGCTATTTATTCTCTGTCTCTACATTCATAATTTATTCCCCTCTACCATACATGAAACATTTCTCGTAGATAAACAAAGGAACCCTTTCATTCTTCCCACTATAAATATCTAAGTTGCACAGCAGTAAATTATATCTTGAACATGGAGTACCCACAGCAACTATACTCATCTGATACACCACTAATCAACTCCTTACTTAACGACAGTCCTGATTATGAATCCAACCCAATTGATGTTCACAAAAATATGATAAACAACAGGATTAACACGTGTGCGTGTGTGTGTGTGTGTGTGTGTATTTGTGTGTGTTTATGTGTGTGAATAGAGTAAATTAATGGAAGCACAAATTGAACTATTAAACTAAATTACAAGGAAGGAATGGTAAGGAGTCTAAAAGTCAAATACTGATCACTAGATAGCACATCAACTCAAAGAAACTAACAAACCCTATCAATATTTTATATGTTTGACAGCATCTTCGGATGCCAGAGTACAGGATTTGATAACAGTAAGGTATTACAGTATAATTTTAACACTGGGCACCAAGTGCAAACTATTTCTTATGATAAACCCTATCAATATTTTATATGATAAACTTTTCTTTTTAGCATTTGGGATACTTTGCCCTCATTTATTATGGTCTCATGTCCCCGTCAGTGCCATCTATCTTCTTTACCTGTAGTTTGCTTAGTTAATGAAAGGATGAGATGATGTGTGCATATGAAAACACAACTGCATTAAGGACATGAAATCTCAACTTCTTTTTAGCTTAAAAACAACGGAACCACGCTTTAACAAGTTTTGTTAAAAGGCTACATTAACTAGATTTACATATATAAGGTTAAGTATATTCACCTGTAATGGTTGACAATTCGAGCTGATAGAGAAGGAGCAGGATAAAACATGGAGACATTAAGCACCAAAGCATCTATTTCAGTGGGTTTGAACCCTGTCTACTCGAAAAGAGCATCGAGCATCCCCCAAAAGCATTCGTCCATTTCATACATGGAATCATTAAGAGTAGGGCAGTCCTCGTCGCCTCTAACGATGTTATGAGGGCCATAAGTGTGCTCTCCTATGCCCGAACTAACTATAATTTTCAAAAGAAAACGATATTCCTCCAGTCCAAGGAATTTTACGATCATCTGTTGGTTTATAACACATATAGTCAATGAGGTAACAATTACTGTTTCTCCACCTATCAAAGAGTTTGTACAATAGGATTAGAGATATAAAGAGAAGTATGACAGCTGATTGTAAGAGAGAGAGATCCATATGATATGATTTAGCTATAGAGTAGTGCTACTTTCTTTATTTGTATGGAAGTTGCATGAAATTATATAAGAAGTCTGGTACACATAGAGAAGGGTGCAATAAACGAATTTTATTAATAAAGATGATCCAACAACCATCAACTTTGAATCTTTGATTAGTGCATTAAGAGTAAAATGAGCTTACTCATATCTTGCCAGCAAAATACAGCAAACACAACATTGTTCATTACACTATTAATTAACCCCACATTCCACAAAACAACTGTAACGTTTGCGATTTTTCGTTGCCGAAAAACCGAATAGTTAGGGTTTTTAAAAAAAAAAGAATTTAAGAAAAGAAAAAGTGGTAGAAGATAGAGGGAAAAGAAAATAGAAAATTTTAAAATAGAACGAAAAGAGAATAGAACGGAATAGAAAACAACAGAACAACAACAGAATCTCACAATTCGCAGCGGAACAACATATAATAATAAATGAATATTCTTTAAACAAAGAACTATATCAGTTATTACATTTTATACATTACATTTCATTACATCATATCATCAGAGTGTACAACAACAAACAACAACAAACAGTGCAGTGGAAAAAGAAATACTATATAACTAGTAATACGCCATGCCATCCATCTTGCCTCCAGCAACTCTAGAATATCCAGAATATCCTGATAAACCTTAACTCTTGACTGCCCGTGTGGAAATTGGTGGGCACCCAGAGTTTAGGAAGGAAAACAATAAACTCCGAGTCAGTCATGTGACTGGTGTGAGAACTCAAACAGTTTATTTATCTTTAAAATCAAAATAGAGGAATATTTTTAAATCAATTCGCAATGCTTTTAAAAATGAGACTACCATAAGGCCTCCCGCACACACACACAATGCAAACGCAGAATCGGAGGAGATTTCTCCTTATGATAGTCAAAGATGCTTGATACGCATTTAAAATAACATTTGATATTATTACTAGTGCATAGTGTAGGAAAAATTCATTTCGAAAGTAGAATATAAATCTTAGCCAACATACGACCATTATCGTATGCCTACTATAGCTACCATCCAAACAGTGTTGCGACACCATAAGTGAATGATAGGTCCTACAACTAAAACCGTACAAGTCACGTATTGGGAATTGGATTTCCAACGAATGATCAGGCCAAGGAACTTCCCATTGCCACATGAGAATGCCTCTGGAAGGACATTCCCGAGAACCAAACCGGAACTCTGCCAACACAAGGCCGGGTTACCCCTAACTGGGTAACTACTGACACGAGCACGCCATTCCCCGATCGTAAACGACCTTTCTCACGGGATCCCGATAACCAACAACCACAAAGTAATAAATTCGCAGTAATCACATAGGTTAAATATCTGGGCTCCATACTATGATACCACCTCTATCCAGAAGGAAATGTACACACCCTAAAGGGAGCTACCCCTCATAACCTTGACCCATCTTTCCTGTTTTGACCATTTCCGGGGTGTGAGGCTCGACGAAGTCACGTCCACAAAAACATACTTTATACAAAAGCCATGCTTTGGGTCAACAAATGATCAACACAATGATCACCAAGATAGACGATCAAATAAATGATCCTATCACAAATAATCAACACAATGATCATTTCAGCAACACTCAGCATGCCACATTACCAAATTGGGAATATATCGCTGATAACCTTCAACTATATAACCTCTGAGCTCGTACGTCTCAGAGAAGGGTGTTAAGCTAAAAGAATAAATTCTCCGCCACCAACAGAAATATATTTGAAAGAAATCGGCTTTATATCTCAACTTGTAATGTCAGACATACAATCCATACAAGTCTGTTCCGGGATCGAACAAAACCGAAGGCACTTACAAAGAAGTCCTTGCAATCCGGATATCCATAATCCTGATCGGATTCACCATCACATATGGAGAACTCTATACCGGAGCAACTCGGTGCAGAGTAAATCGACAGGTCATCCTATCGCTCTCGCAAATATCCGGTCTTCAACACCGACCTTCAAATGCAATTCACAACGACGTATCACATATTCAGAATGGGTTATACGACCCCATGGTCCTTTCTCGGTTAACCCGAATAGTGAGCGCTTATTCAAAAATAAGTGTGGCATTCAAATTCAAATAATTCACATCAATTACCCATTCAAAGGGAAATATTGATAGTCGGCTATTGAACTATCAATGGATATGCACAACATCACCAGATTCCAAATAATTTTCCAAATTATTTATTTTCAAAATATCTGTACAAGATATATAATTTTCACACTTCAAAAATAAATCAATATTTATTTTTAAACAAATTCCCCTTTTCATTCATAAATTCCATAGTGAATTTTCATTCTAAAATATTCATGAATATTCGATTTCAATTATTCATTTCCAATTTATCTTCAAAAAGATAAATTCTCCAATATTCACTTTATATTGGAAAACATTTCCATACTTATTAAATGAGTAATTCACGAATTTTATTTATTTTCAACACTTAGAAAATATTCAATATACTAAAATTGAAATTTAGTATATATTTCATTCTATTAAGGAAATCATTCTCTTCAACATATTTATTTGGGCCAAAACGAATGTTGCGTAAAACATCGTTACGACAACCCAAAACCACTAGTATAGGGATTCGAAATTAAAATAGATATATAAATCCCAATACTATACAAAACATTTCCTTTCGGAAATCATTTACTATAACAACAGTGTTATAGTCCATCATCTCCTTCTATTTCTCGAAAACGTCTATTTCAACAATAAATGTTGAAATCTATGGTTTCGAATCTCAACACATTTTAAAACATTGTTCGATCGTTTTAATTCTATTTAAAACATCCAAATCCAAAACAATTTCTTTAACGTGTTATTCACTATTCAAAAACGTGAATATACTTCATTAACAATTTCATCCTTTTATTCATTTTAATTCAAAGGATTATTCACTATTCAAAAATGTGAATATAACTCCATTTATAGGTTTCAACAAATTTTCTTGTCAAAATAAGTCATTTGCGAATTTATAAAACAACGTTTATAAATTCCATTTCTATTTATTTATAAAAACTTCCTTTTTATAAATTCTTTTATTAACCTATTCCAGTTTATAACTCAATTATAAACTAAAAGTTCATATTATAAGTTAAATACTTATAAAACGATTATTTTACAAAATCGTTCCTCTAAAGACTTTCCAAACCATAAATCTTATAACCTATAAGATTCATTTATTTAACCAAATTTATAAATCTTACTATTTATAAATTTCATTTATAACTTCACCATTTATAATTCTATAAATTTCATTCTTTAATGAAATTCATTTTCACTTCATTCAAACACTTATAAAAACTCGTTTTATAATTCAAATGTTTTAACTTATAAATATCAATTTATAAATCCTTTATAAAATCAATTTATACTATTATTTTAAAACATCTTTAATCTCCTTTATAATTTCATCATTCTCTTGATTTATAAAATAATCAAATTTTTATAAATCCTATTTTTAAACTTTTTATAATAAATTTAAAAATCCCAGTTTGAACTATTTTATAACATCATTAACCCGTATTTTCAAAAATCAATCTTTAACCGTATTTCTCAAAATCATAATTTTTATAACTTTAAAAATTATAACGTTTATTTATTTGAAATGGATCAATTCCAAAAATAAAGTATATTTTCAAAAATCACTTTAAAAATCATTTTAAAATCCCAAAATCTGGGTCCAATGATGCTACACACCAAATAGTCAATCACGACTTCAACGATATCATATATCAATATGAAAATCCATCAAATATCAAAATATCTGAAATCAAATAAAAACTGTTGAGGAATCCAGTTGGATCCCTCCAACCTGTTTTCCTGCATCCACAAACATTAGCATAATACCAATTCCGTTCCAGTACGAAATTATCGCGGTATATGTTCTTATTAAATATTATCCGCTTAATAACGGCGCAATAGGGTCTCATCCGCTAAACAAATGCGGGGAATCAACAACTGCAATATATACATATGCCAATATATATATATTGATATTATTTATAATACCAACTTCACTGTTTATGAAATATTCGCGGTATATGTTTTTAATAAATAACATCCGCTTACTAACGGCGTATAATGTCTATTTTAACAATCAATATATAACAATCATCATTCAAACATGCATTCAAATATTTTAAATCTAACTATTTAAAATAAAATCGAAACTGATTCGATTGAGTGAGAAGTTCTCACCTTGATTTCAATTTCGTTTTAGCGATTTATTTCGAATAAAATTAAACGGACGTTTAATTTTATCCAAAATTCTCACTAACTCCAAACAACTCCAATCCAATTTCATCGCGTAGTGCTCGTCGATACGATTCCAACGCAAATGGTTTCGCGCGTTTTCGACCTCGTATGAAAAAGTTATGATATTATGAAGTTTATACGAATTTTATATATACAATTTACAACCTTTTATTTTAATTTAACCTACAACAATTCCAGGCCGCATGATCATACAACCCTCCATCATCACCGTTGCTTTCTTCTCCCCCTTCTCCCACGTTTTTCACGTCTCCAGGCAACGAAGAGGCCGAACCCATCTTATAGATTAGGGTTAAATTATACGACCAATCCATGCACCTAGAACTCGATCAGCAAGTGTCATTCGCAAGCTCCTCACGTATGCTATGCTCGGCCGAAACCTTATGAAGCTCGGTCATCTCCGTCGTCTCGAATTGCGTGATGAACGTATGGCCTTTGAGCTCAATTTTCCATCGATCCAAAGCACTAGAACGAAAACCCACCGTTGGATGTATCAATCACACTGCCCTCTATAACTTTCATGTAGAAAGTTTTTCGAATTAATGAACGGATTTAAAGAAATTTGAGGGAGAAGGAAGGAGCATTTTCGGCCATAGGACCTAGGGCTGACGGCTGCATAATGAAATTAGGTTTAGGTTTTTAATTTTTTTATTTTTTTGTGAATTTAGGTCTATTTATAGAGAAATTTTCGAACACTATTCATCCGGAAATTCCGAACTCCGATTTACGCGCCGTAACCAGCGTTTCTAGGGTTTACCCCGCGTTCCGGACACAATGGAACAGGTTTCGAAAGCTAATTCGGACATCTGTGCGAGTTATGGCTATAAACGCTCAATTTGAATTAAACCGATTTAAGCGATTTTCTAGGCGTTTTAATTCGTACCGGACAAACCGTAAATCCAATTGACACGAAATTTGAAACCTTACAATAATATCACATTACGAATCCGATGAAACTGGTTTCGTCGAAATCCGAGACTTTTTGAAAAATGGCTATTTTAACTCGCCAAATTAATATTAAAAATAAATCGATGCGTTTCGAGCTGCCACGATCAAACGATAACTCCGATTGACACGAAAATTGAAATCCGGTAATAACTAACTATTACGGATCCAATGGAACTGGTTTCGTTCAATTCTGAGACTGTTCAAAAATTGGCTATTTTCACTACTCGATTTAAATATTAAAATATTCAATTTTCACAAATTAACTTTTAATTCGATTTTAAAAGTTCTAAAATATCGTTCTAACTTCCATATGATAAAATAAAATTTTACAAATCATTTTCAATCATATTTAACTCAATTTTCAATTATTTTCATAATTTAACATATTAAATTATCGATTTAATAATCCAATAATTCAAAATAAAATTTATTTGACTTATAAATTCACTTATTAATATTTAAAATTAATTAAATATTCAAATTCTAATTATTAAAAATTCTGGTTCGTTACAACAACACTTTTCTGTAAGTAGGATCGACGTAACTACTGATCATTTCTATCTAGCCCCACATTCCAATTATTTTTAATATTCATATGCATATTCCAATAATAACAATCCAATATGGTAACTAGAAGAAATGACACCCAAAGTCTAGTGTACATATATGTGTATATATAGTATCATCTAGAATAAAAGCTATGTCAAATAATGAGTAAGTAAACCGGAAAAATCCAAAATACATGCTCGAATTATTGGTTCACTTACAGGACATCACCAGTTTGATATTTGTAAACACAGATCCAGTAATGCATGTATAAGTAACAAAAATATTGGCGAAACATGTGTCATTAGAAACCAAATTAGTTCAGGTTTGAGTCCCTTGTTATAGCCCTTTCAGGAAAAAATCCTAACAAATGTAATTTTTTTACCAGAAGCAATTACCAGTAAAAACGAATTATTAAGTTTATGCTAAACATATTCTAAAGTTTATGAAAGCAATAAAGGGTCCGCTAGGAATCTTTTCGGAAATATATCTTGAGAAGTGGAAATTAGTGGGTTCCACAATACAATCATTAATTTTTATATAATTACTGGAGAAATGCTAAGCTGGGAAGAGTTGCTTATACTTGCTAGCTGATTTGTGAGAAGTGGTAAGCAATCGATGATAACAGATTGATGGAGTGGTAAGCTGGGAAGGGAGTATAGTAATGCTCTCTCAAAGGTAGAGTCTTGCTAGCATTTCTCAATATGCCTTTACCTGTCAGCTCTAAATGCCATAATGATGAGTCGTTTAACGTATCAATATTAAGACAAAAGGAAGTCATTTTCCATTCTGTTAAGCTAATAACTTTTAGCACAATAATAAATATACACAGAATAAGGAAGAGAAGTGCAAAAGGAAGTTACCTTCATTACAGGATCAAAAAGTAAACAAGTCATTATGGTCGCCTGATATTTCCTGTGAAACGCAAATATTTTGGGATCACAGAATAAAAATACATAACAAATGAAATCTCAATAGAAAATGTGTGTACCTAGGCAACAGTACATCAGTATCAGGCAGAAACAGGGTCCAAAGGGAGGTCAGCAACTTTGGTTCTGCATGGCAGAGATCCTTCCAAATTTAGCAATAGTGATTAGTGATGAAATATAAATTACTGATTATTATAATTATGGAAGTGAACCTTGAACTAAAGATTTACAAGGAAACATGCACCATTACACCTCTAATCCAGTTAATAAACCACTATATATTAACCTAAGGCAATTGATCAACTTTATATGTAAAACAAATGCAACAAAATATAAAACTATTGATGTAGATAATAAATTAAATAACAATATATTAACCTAAGGCCAATCATCATTAAAAATATCAAACTTAAAACGTATCCATAGCTGAAAACATAAAATCAAAATAAAATCATAATGAAAAATGCTGCATTCCAGCTCCAACCGATCTCTCCACAAACCTTGCAGGAACCTCCTCAGTAAATTTATTACTATTCAAATATAAACTTCCAACGGCAGCCAACATAGGCAACACACTCCCAGACAACCTATTGTAGCTTAGATCCACCACTAGTATGCTCACCTTATTTTACGGTACCACTGGCCTGAAAAACGTATTCCTCTGCAGCAATAAACTTTCCAATAGGTAATTAAACACGGAATTCGGATTGGGCCTGAAAGGAAGTTTTTGCTTAAGGCAAGGGAATGAAGCTTGGAGCACTTACCGATGGATTCGAGTATTGATCCAAAATCCCTACCCGGAATGAGGGACATAAGTAGGTTGGGTTTGACAAAGGTAGAAGGACATTAAAAAACATACATTTAGGCTTTTATTCTCCATGGCCTCCCTGCAAACCACAAAGATTAGAAAGACCAACTAAGAGCTGGAAATAATGGATTATAACATGGATGAAGGAATACCATCAAGTCCACATCATGCATTCAACATCTAAAACAATGATGGTATTAACACTTCAAAAAAATGCAAACATAGGAACTATGGTACAAATACCAGTAATTTATTGGAAAAGAAATTATTTGCATCAACAATTTAATCTTTAGCCAACAGAGAGAAATGTAATACTTTTCATAGTCAATGAAGATATTGCGCAAGCTAATAGGACATATCTAACTTACATGTTGAAGTCGGGAACAATAATAATATTAAACATATCAAGGTCATATTCACGCCCAAATGCTCCCCTAAGCCTAGGCAAAATATACTGACTTCCTCATCCCACTTTTTGCTGCCTTCAGTGAATACATTGCATGGATTGTTTTTGGTACATCTTTAGATGGGGTCCAAATTCTCAAGACAACGTTTCGTCCAGAACAAGTCATGAAGATGTCTTCTCTACTTTCCAACTAACTAGCAATTAACGTAAATAAATAACTGGGTTTTCTAAATAGATCCTTCCATATTGCATAGTGTTTTCCACCCTAATTATAAGAACTAATATGAAACAATAGTTTAACAAAATACAACTTAAATCTAAGTTTAGTAAGATGGTGATACCTCAAGATCTCCTTGCACAACCAAATAAAGTTAAGTTAAAGTATGATGAACAATATACCAAATACCAACGAGTCCCAAATTCCAATTGGTTGCATCTTTAGCTAATATATGGACACCCAAACCAAGTTCTGATTTCACAATAGCTCAGTGAGTATTGAAAGCCGCGAAATAGATGGATCGAGACAGCCAGTTAGGCTAAGCGATCCAGCATGGGGATCGCTAAGGGGGAGGGCAATGACTCTATTTAGCATAGAAAACCCATTTGTTGCTAATTTGGGTAGGAGGAACATTAAATTGACATACCTTTGTGAAATCGACGATGTTGTTTGGGTCGTAGGTGTGGCTCTGAATGGTAGACGAAGAAATCTTAGACGAATGATGCAGCGTTTCACAAGTAGGGCTGGATGGGTCAAAAAAGAAGCAGTTTTCGGTATTTTGCAATGAAGGAAGAGAGCAATTGGATGTTTGGTAGCTTGGAGGATGTGCGAATGGCTAAACGCTGGTATGGAATGGGAATGGGAAAGCGTTAGATAATGGTGATGGAATGCGCGAAGGGTAACCCTAATCTAATTAAAAATTATGCGGCCGACAGGGGTGATGGAAGGGGAAAGCGTTAGAAAATGCAACATATGCAAGATTACATAATGGTCCAATTTTTAGTGAGTTATTTACAAATTTACCAACTGTTCTAACACTTTTTTGTGTTGTAAATTATAACTAATGTGTTGGAAAGTTTATAAAAAACATTATTTATATTTCCCAACACTTTTTCAGGTATCCTGACACTTTTTTATTGTCAGTAGGCTATAACATTTATAAGTGTTGGAAATTAAAAAATAGAAAATGTCGCAAAATCACTATTTTGGTGTAGTGACTCCAATACAAAGTGGACACAACTGACTATCTATTCATCAACCTCTTCATTTGACTTGGAGACTAAAGAAAGACTTTAGAGTGGATGTGACCCGACCTTCCCCTCCCTAACTCATACTTGAAGTTCAATAAGATACTTATGGCTCCTTAGAATCTAAACGAGACTTGGATTCAACTAGAAATGGATGTGACTTAGCCATCCATACATCGACTCCTGCCCTAGACATAAGGGGAAATTTAGGAGCTCGATCTAGAGTAGGCATGACTAACTGTCTACTCATCAACCGCTACCCTCGACACCAAGGCACGACTACATCTTGAGGTGGACGTAACCCGACCGTCCACCCAGCAACTCTCCCCTCGACTTGCTGAGAGGAGTACAAAGCAAGTTGGATATGACCTGACTATCTAACCCAAGCATGAATGTGATCTAGCCATCCATCGCTTACACCTTTCTTTGACTTGACAAGAGGAGATATGATCAATTAGTGGACGTGAATCGACCGTCTACTCACCAACTACTATCCTAGCCTTAGGAGTGGAATTCCATTCCATAAATGAACATGACTCTATCATTCATTCAACAACTCTTGCCTTGATTTGTTAGGTGGATTATAAACTTATAAAAACAGGTATGACTGACCACCCATCGTATAACTCTAGTTCCTAGAGTGCGGACTGGAGTATAATAACAAAATGATAGATGTGGTCTGACTGTCCATTGATCAATTGTGGTCCCCAGAGAGTTTGTAAGAGTATAAACTAAAACGAGCGTGAACGACCACCCATAAAATGACTTTGGTCCTTATGAGTCGATAAGAGTATAAAACAGAGATGGATAAGACTCGACTGTTTATCAGATATGTTCGGTCCCCAGAACTTAGATAGGAAAATAAACCATGAAGGAGTGTGAATTGACCATTCATTCTCTAGTGCCCTCCTTCGATCCGTCAGGAGGAGTTTGAAACCAGATGAGCTTGACCCGACCGCTCTTGAGCTAACTCTATCCCTTGATCCGATGAGAGAATAGAAATCAAAATGTGTGTAACTGACCATCTAGCTCCGAATGAATGTGACAAAACCATCATTCGCTAACTCTAACCATGATCTAGCCAGAAGATCAATTCAAAACAGACGTGACTTGACCGTCCGCTCTTTAGCTCTTGCCCCTGACTTAGGGGGCGAAGACATGACTCAAAGTGGATGTGGTCCGACCATCCGCTCCCATGCTCAAGCTCCAAGTTCGCCAGAACACTCATCTTACTCCTAAGGCTCTGCAGAAACATGGTCCAAATTAAAGTGGATGCAGTATGACCATTGATGCATCGACTCCTGCCATGGATGAAGGGGAAGTTTCAGAGCCCAAGCTTAAACTAGACTTGATTCGACCGTCTAATCCAAGAAGGATGTGATTCGTCCATCTGTAACACTACTCACGCTAGAAGCATAGTGAACTATTCAAGCCTTGCCTACACATCGGCAAGCCCAAAATCCAAACCAAAACCCGATCGTGGTTCGACCATCTGTCACCAACTGTAACAACCCGCAAACCCGTACCCCTTAAGTCAACACTATTTTCCAACACATCAACTCAAGGTGAGTGGAAATATGAACCGTTAGGGTTAAAGAAGAAGAGGTGGAAGAAGAAAATAGAAAACAACATCACAATCTAACCATCGCAGCGGAATAAAATATAATAGATAATAAATGATCTTTACACAAAAACAAATCTGTTTATACATTACATCAACATAGTATACATAACATACAGCTGGACAGTAATCATAACCTGCCCTCACAGAATGCACAGATAATCACACAGCGGAATATTTAAAACAAGTACGGAAGTACATATCGCCATTCAGCTCATCTCCTGAGCTCCACAACATCCTTTCCTGTATTCTATAATACTCGGTCTGACCCGAGCATTATAGTGAAATAACACCTGAGTCAGTCTGGAATACCAGCGTGAGAAAATCACACTCAATTTGATTATTTAAGTTTCAAAATCCTTTGAAAACAAAAGCATCTCGTAAGACCACACCACAAATAAACATGTCAGGTTTTTACCTTATGATAGCCAAAACACTTTTTATCAAATCCGTCTGATATTATAATGGTGCCTATAGAAAGTAAAATAGAATCTAGCTGAAATGCTTGCATCTCACGTTTCAGCAATAGTTGGGCACAATCAAAACCGTATAGGCGCGTAGGGAGAATGGATTTCTAACAATGACTAGGCACTAGGGAGAATGGATTTCTAACAGTCTTCAATTCAAGTCTTAAAATCTTGACATCATATTGAGGCGTGCCACTAAGCGTTTATAATGTTATACCCCTATTCCGAATGCAATGGAAAAGGTTTCAAGCCCCAATTCAATCGTATGGGGAAGATAGCTTTTTGAATCAATTATTATATTGAATTTTCGAAATAAAATTTCAGCGCGTTTATATATCGTATGCTCACACACTACTCCAATTACTACGAAATTTGTAATCCGATAATAAACAATATTAGGGATCCAATGGAACTAGTTTCGTCGAATTCCGAGACTGTGCCTCTGAAAGCTATTTTTAAATTCAATTTAAACGATATATTATTAAAACTGAACAAATCACCTTTAAATTAAATTTTAACCATTCTATTACATTCGGTATCATCGTTATAAATTTTATAAGTCTTCAAATTATTTTTAACGGGCTTAAAAATGAAAATTCAATATTTTACCCAAATTCGAATTATTAAATCCAATAAATTCAATCGCCAAATTCAAACTGATATTTGAAATCCAAGTTAAACTAACTTGCAAATATTTAAAATTAATTAAATATTCCAATTTCAAATGCCTAAAAATTCTGGGTCGTCACATTCCTCTCCCCTTAAAAGAATTTCGTCCTTGAAATTACTTGTTAGGAAGAATGATCCAATACCCATTACTATTTTCCAAAACCAAACAGTTTTATCGACTTGCCATAACATATCTTTTATTAAAGACCCACTATTACTTCAACCAACTTTCCAAAACCGTCCATAGTTTCCAATAACATTATTTACTCCACTTATTCAAATTCAAATTTAAGTCCAAATTTAAATTATCAAAACTTTCTAAAAAAATTTCTAACTCTCTAAATTTCTGAAAATTTCGCCAGCGTCTCCTTTACGCGGCTAGCTCGATACAACTACAAAATGCCTCTTCGGGCCCCCAGATTTCAAAAGAAAACAAAAGTCAAGTGGCTAGACTAGAAAATCATCAAATTTCATACAGAAATTTAAATACATACCTTTGCCTAGCAAATTTCAATTTATCTTGTGAAATCAAAAATCCCAATTTTCCCACTTGCTTTTTAATACCTGTATATCTAATTTAACCATATCCAACTATAGATTCCAAAATCATTTTATACACTTCTTTACAAAATTTTCAATATTCATTCCATTTAAGCCCGTACGATGTACCTATATCATTCGTACGCAATACCGAATCCGATCGCTTATTCGATCACACAATTTCATTTCCGAACTTGTATCGTCCACCAGACTTCCTAGTGCGGACTCAGATCTGGTTTCTTGATCAGAAACAGTCATTCTCCTTGCATAGTCATAACTATGATAGAGAATTTCCAAAATCAATCAAAAATCCATATCCAGGGTTCGCCGTCGATAATCGAGTGAAAAATCCTAACTCGGATCGATATAGCTATCTCGAAATTCTATGCTCGATTCTGGATCAAATTGCTATGCAAATAAAATAATATACATACATCCTACGTATTTATCTCAATTGATTATCAACTATATCAATTCTCTTTTTATTCACATTCATTCTGATTTCTATTCACTTATCAACGTTTATCATTTCACATATTTTTGTTAAATCTTCACTCAAATGCTTATTCAATATATTCTCCCGACACCTATATTACTTAAGAATTCTTCCATTTCTTCTTAAGTTCAATATAAGTATTTTACACGCTTCTTATATTTATTTTCACTTCACCACTTTAGTTTATATCTACTTATATTCAAATTGGTTCTCCCAATTCCTTATGAATTCAATTTATCTTCAAATCTGAATATTGAATTTTATCTTCCATTTATAACTGATTCATATCGTTATTTTATATTAGTTTCATCCATTAGTTTATTTCAATTTCCAATTCATCTTATCTCGAACAATATTTAATTAATCATTCTTTAAATTAGTTCCACCTATTAATTTATTTTTAAATCTCAAATAAAAGTTTATATGCAAACTTTTACATCCTTTAGTTTCTTCGAACAAATTCTTTAATTTTTACTTTACTTTACATACACAATTTAAATTAAATTTCAATATTCAGTTTCAATTCTATTTTCTTACCAATTTAAATTTAATTTCAATATTAAATTTCACTTCCAAGTTGAATTTTGTTTATAACACAAGTTTAACTCCACAAAATCCATTTTTAACTCATAATTCAAATTTTAGTCAACCAATCAGAATTCCATTAACATACCCACTTAACTAATTTATTCAAATTAGTTCATTTCCCACTTTTAATTCAATATTTGATTTTTACCCTTCAAAAATCACTTCACTTAATTTTCTTGAGTTCAATCTATCTTATAATTCAAGTTTTGGATTTTTATTCATTTACCAAAATACAAACAATTTTACTTTGGCTTATTTATTCCACTTCTAAGTTTTATAAGTCGCAACTTATTTATATCCATACTTTCATCCATTTACAATCAATACCGTTCACATTTTACTTTTTAACTCGGGATTATACATTTTATTTATCCAAGTATATATTTTTATTCAATGGGTTTTCAATTCTTTTATAAGCCCTCGAAATCTATTTATTCCAATTCAATCTTATTTAACTTAACTCCGGTTAAATCTAACCTCATATTATTCTTTTGACTTCACACCATTCATTCAAATTTTATTAAGTAAGAACTTAATTTCATTTAATGTATCCACCACGTGATACAATTTCATCTCAATTATATTTCAACTTTAATTCAAATCCAATCACAATATTATTAAACTTAACTTAAGTTCCTTTAATTCGACTTACTCTGCTAACTTATTAAATTTTACAAGATAATTCCATTCCAGGAAATTTTCAAACTTCAAATCATTTTATAATCCATAAACATTTTTAGTTAAGCCTCTAGAACTTAAGCCATTACTTAGACACTCAAAACATTTAAACCAATTCCAGAGTCTTCAATAATCACTTAAGTATTTCAAAAATCATTTGAAATTAATTATATCCAAAATTCTTTGGTAAATTCAATTACCTCTTTGAATTTCAAAACCAAACTCAGTTTTTGCAAACAATTCCAATTTAAAACAATTTGGTAGCAATTTTTCTCTTAGAAGCTCAAAAATGAACATCGATGATGCTGCAGTCATCACCGAAGTTATTTTCTAGCGACCGAAAGAGTTCAATGCTTTTATCTGTTTAAAATCCCTTCAAATATTTTTAAATTCCAAATCACTCTAGATTTCAAATCCAATTCAAAAATATTTCTCAAATACATATTTTTTTCAAAACCCTTTGAAAACCATTTTCAAATTCAAAGGAATTTAAATTTTCTAAATTTTCAAATTCCAAACCCTTTCAATTCATATTTAAACGTTACTCTGGAATTCTTATTCCAATTATAAGTTTTATTTATAATTCACACTTATAAATTTCATTTTTGTTAGATAAATTTATTCCTTAACCTTTGGTTATAATTTCAATTCTTTATTCAACTTTCACTTAACAATGATAATAATTTAATATTATCATCTCCTAACAACCAAGCAACCATATATAGCTATAATAATTTACGGAAAATTATTCCTTTCATATAAAAAATAATTTTGGGTAAAATTATTTCATTTACCCTATTTTTAAAACCATACCGTGCCGGTTTATTTTATTTAAGAGTTTAGAAATCCCTATCGACAACATGGGGTCCCACATATCGACCAGAATTCATAAATACTCACCCGATAAGTCAACAAATATAAAAAACAATTTTATATTCACTAACAAATACACGCTCATATTTATTAATACACTCAAACTAATTAAAGAGTACTTACGGACTCTATTTCTCTTGAGTAATCCCCACCAGAGCAAGGTTATCACCAACCTAAGCTCTGATACCACTGTAACAACCCGCAAACCCGTACCCCTTAAGTCAACACTATTTTCCAACACATCAACTCAAGGTGAACGGAAATACGAACCGTTAGGGTTAAAGAAGAAGAGGTAGAAGAAGAAAATAGAAAACAACATCAGAATCTAACCATCGCAGCGGAATAAAATATAATAGATAATAAATGATCTTTACACAAAAACAAATCTGTTTATACATTACATCATCAGAGTATACATAACACACAGCTGGACAGTAATCATAACCTACCCTCACAAACTGAATGCACAACTAATCACACAGTGGAATATTTAAAACAAGTACGGAAGTACGTATTGCCATTTTGCTCGTCTCCTGAGCTCCATAGCATCCTTTCATGTGTTCTATAATACTCGGTCTAACCCGAGCATTATAGTGAAATAACACCCGAGTTAGTCTGGAATACCAGTGTGAGAAAATAACACTCAATTTGATTATTTAAGTTTCAAAATCCTTTGAAAACAAAAGCATCTCGTAAGACCACGTCACAAATAAACATGTCGGGGTTTTACCTTACGATAGCCAAAACACTTTTTATCAAATCCGTCTGATATTATAATAGTGCCTATAGAAAGTAAAATAGAATCTAGCAGAAATGCTTGCATCTCACGTTTCAGCAATAGTTGGGCACAACCAAAACCGTACAGGCGTAGGGAGAATGGATTTCCAACTAATGACTAGGCACTGGGGTACCACCTGTCACAGTACGTGGCCTAGATCACCGTATCGAGGATCCCTCCCGATCCCCTGCAACACAAGACCGAGACTATCCCTTATTGGATAATCCCGAGTAAGATCACCCGGCAGTTGGGATCAGCAACCGCCCACACAGCCGAAATAAAAAGGGACATCTAGACAGGGATGACCTCACCCTAATGGGTGCTACCCACTTAGCCTTGCTGCATAACCCTTGATTTTCAGTCATTCTCGGTTGATGAGGCTCGAGGCTAAGCGTTACCTTTTAGAACACATCTCTTAGAATGCTCACCGTCCATCTGACAATGTTATGAAAGCATTCATCCATACAAGTCCGTTCCGGGTTCAAACGGAACCGAAGGCACTACTCATACTACATCCATTTTGGAATCACCTCAGGATTAGCAACGACTAGCCCTTACACTTCACTGCTCCACCTTCGAATCCAAACTCGTCTTCCTCACGAAAACATACAAACCGGATCGAAGTGGTTTTCGAGAATTTAATCCCGATCCCGGTCTCTTCGAAACGATCAGCTCATTGGCCAATATTGATAGTCGGTTATTTAACTATCATTTAGTATTCACAAACAACCATTCAACATAAATAATTTCACCAAATTATTTATTAATCTTAAAGTATCTTCACAAGATATATTTCCACTTTTCAACCCTTTGAAAACAGTTTTCAAACCACTCTTCTCATGGAATGAATTCCTAAATATTTATTTCCACTGAAAACACTAAGTACCAATACTTTAGATTTTTAAAATAAAAACACTTTGTTATAAAATATGCTTTAAACATTTAAATTTAAAAACTACTTTAATACTTTATTCAAAGAT
This sequence comes from Allium cepa, assembly GCA_030765085.1. Classification (NCBI taxonomy): domain Eukaryota; kingdom Viridiplantae; phylum Streptophyta; class Magnoliopsida; order Asparagales; family Amaryllidaceae; genus Allium; species Allium cepa. The sequence goes on from CM060931.1 coordinate 453,744,593, forward strand.
ATATACTTTAAGAATATTTAAAATAAAGCAACTTGATAAAATAATAAAACTAAATTTTTACCCTTTTAAAACATAATACCAAGACACCTTTAAGTAATTACTACTAAGATAAATTTGAAAAATACTTACTTTAAAATTTAAACATTTAAAAATAATAAATTTTCTAAAACATGCTTTTAAAAAAAATTAAACTTTTAACTTATACTTAAAAATTTGCTTTGAAAACGTTCTTGGCTATCCAGGGAAATACGCTTCTCTTCCACATCTTTTAAAAATAACTCACTATTTATTTTTAAACAAATTTACTCATTCCTTTATAAATTCCCACCGTGAAATTTATACTTTCAAATATCCACTTATATCCGTTTCACTATATAAACCCAATTTATAAATTTCATAGTCACATTCTCCTTTAAATTTCCAATTTCAAACACTTAAATCAATTTCCAAATTGATTTCCAATTTACTCCATTTTGAAATAAATTCATTTACTTACTCATTTATTTCAAAACCCATTGACTTCAGATTTTTAATTCTTACTTATACTTTAAATTCTTTTAACTGAAAATACCAATTTCATATTTTCCAAATTCCTTCTTTATCCATTCACTAAATTTAAATCTTGAATTGTTTAAAATAAATTCTTCATTCCGTTACATAATACCACTTAGGTTTTTAAGAAAATCACTTATTCACATTTATTCAAAAATCTCATTTCTCCATACTTGGAATTTTATTTATTAGAATTCAAAAATTCAACTTTCATCTTTTCTAATTCACTTTTTAATTTATCCAACTTTAAAAAATTATTTTTACTTAAGAATTCTCTCTTTTTATTTTCTCATCAAAAATCCAATCTATATATTTTTGATAACTAAGTATACCCAAATATAATCAATCAAACACAGCATCCAATATTCCAATTATCAATATAATCCATCATAGAATATCAAATAATCATAACATAGAATATTAGAACAATCTAAATAATTTTAAGGAATCCAGTTGGATCCCTCCAACCTATTTCCCTGCATCCACAGACGTTAGCACAATACAATAATACCAATTCCACTTCGAGGTGCAATATTGCGGTACATGGGATTTAAATATAATATCGTCCACTATTATGCGGCGTATATGGTCTATTTAATTTTAACTGATGACAATCATCATCCAAGAAAAACAACCAATAATTTAAATTTAACTATTTAAATACTAATCCAGATGAGTGAGATTAACTCACCTTTGATTTTTGCAATCCCAATCCAATCTCGACTTGTTTCTTCATAAATTCTAGACCTTGTACAAACATTTATATGATTTATTAAGATTTGAAATAATCTAAAAATAATTCACTATTTAATAAATTAAATTGACCTTTATTTGAATTTAAAACAATTGTTTGCTTTTTAACTAATAAATTTGATTAATTTTCCCATTAAACCACATACGTTATATAAAATAATCTATAAAATTTCCAAAATCTAAATTTTATATATCTTTCTAATTCGAAACATTTAAAATTTCTGCCTTTATAAATCTTATATATACTTTTGAGTTTAAACATGATAAAAATAGTATTTAATTTCATTTAGAAATTCCTCTCGATACAAAACTATTTCAGTTATAAACTTCATAAAATTATTTTCTAACTTATATACACATCTACACAGAAATAGTTTTATTTAACTATAATATATATATATATATCCCTGTATAACTATTCACGAATACATATATATATATTCAATATAGAAAATACCTTTACTATAATTGTTAAATTTTCTATAAATGAATGAATAATTAATAAAATACCTACGTTACGGCCAGCACTCGAACAACAAAACCCACAAAATAAACGTACGAGCTTCCTCCACCCTCCAGTGCAATCGACACCAACTCCAGACTAACGGCCCAAAATCATCTTCGCTTCCCTGCGATAGCGACGACCGTACGATGACCAAAATCCCAAGCTCACACGCTTCAGCCCCCGATTCACGATCTCGAAACTTGAAATCATCCCGGCCATCATTCGAATGGTCGAGCTTCTTGGTACCACCATGCCCTTATGTGAACACCATCGATCTCCCACACGTATGCGGTTGAACTCTCCACTTTCTTCGCGAATCTAGCCTTCGAACTCGGCGAGCATGAAGGAGAGCTCGCGATAGAATTCGCCCCTTCCCTCCCTTTAATCGTCTGAAGCGATTTAATTTGAAATCCCTTTTTTTCCGATTTGCTTTAAATAGAGGGAGCGGCCATTTTTTTTTCATTTACTTAGATGATTCAATTTGCTTTAAGGTTTACTGGAGGAGAAATTTATTTTTTTCCTCTGTGTTTGGAATGAAAGGCTCGGCCACTTAAAAAAAGTGAAGAGGAAGATTGCGTGCTTGAATAAGTTTACGTGAAGATAATGCTTTGCTACAGTATTTTTGAAAGGAAGGGAAAAGGCTTTGATGGTGAAAGAAAGGCAGCTGATGGGAATATTTTGACCAGTCAAACACTATATATTATATTTAAATTTCAAATTTAAATTTAAACCGTCTTCAATTCAAGTCTTAAAATCTTGACATCGCATTGAGGCGTGCCGCTAGACATTTATAATGTTATACCCCTATTCCGAATGCAATGGAAAAGGTTTCGAGCCCCAATTCAATCGCATGGAAAAGATAGCTTTTTGGATCAGTTATTATATTGAATTTTCGATATAAAATTTCAACGCGTTTATATATCGTATGCTCACACAACTACTTCAATCACTACGAAATTTGAAACTCGGTAATAATATAATATTACGGATCTAATGGAACTGGTTTCGTCGAACTCCGAGACTGTGCCTCGGAAAGCTATTTTTAAATTCAATTTAAACGATATATTATTAAAACTGAACAAATCACCTTTAAATTAAAATATAACCATTCTATTACCTTCGGTATCATCATTATAAATCTTACAAGTCTTCACATTATTTTGAACAGGCTTAAAGCCGAAAATTCAATATTTTACCCAAATTCAAATTATTAAATCCAATAAATTCAATCGCCAAATTCAAACTGATATTTGAAACCAAGTTAAACTAAATTGCAAATATTTAAAATTAATTAAATATTTCGATTTCAAATGCCTAAAAATTCCGGGTCATCACACCAACTCTGGTCCCTAGCATGGACTGGAGTATAGAAAAAAATAGGCTTGGTTCGACCATCCATTGACCAACTTAGATCCCTAGAGTGCAGACTGGAGTATAAACACCAAATGGGTGTGATTGACTGCACGTCAATAAACTTTGTTCCCCAAGCACGGACTAGAGTATAAACAAAAAAATGGATTTGCTTCGATCGCTTATCGGTAGACTTTGTTAGAGCACAAATAAAAGTATAAATAGAAAATGGATGTGACTTGACCGTTCTTTAATCAACTCCGACCTAGACCCGACAATAGGAGTATAAACTCAATAGGACGTGACTCGACTGTCCATGAACTAACTTCGCTAACCAAGACTGGGGCCAGGAGTATAAATTACAAAAAGCTGAATACAACAGCTCACTATAGCTCCGACTTGGTGTTCTTTGTGACTTAAGGCAACAACCGCAAGGAGGCCTTAATACAAAACCAATGGAATAATGTTCGAAGTTACGGGCAATCGACTATATCATACCATCTAACTGATGAGAAATATTGATCCAAACCTTCTATATCGTGCCGCCAGATTGACAATCAATGTTAATCCACACCAACTACAAATGGATGTGATCAGACCATCCATCGTTTAGTTCTTTTCCTTGATCAAACAAGGGAAGCATGAATCATGGAATGGATATGACTTGACCAACCATTCCCTAGTTCCTGCCTAGAGTATGGCTATCTCTACACCACAAGTGGACGTGATTGACTGTTCGGTACTTAACTCATACTTCAAACCCAACGAAGCGTCAAAGTCTTCCCTAGAGAAAGAAAAAAGTGGAATACAATTCAGAATAGGCTTGACTTTGCCTTCCATCAACTAACTCTGACCTCAGATTCAACAGAAAGAGTATAAAATTTAAGCAGACGTGACTTGCCCATCCAGTTATCAACATTTTCCCCTGACTTGGGAGGCAAAAGCGAGAATCAAGATGAATGTAACCCGACCGTTCATTAATCAACTATAAGTATTTGGAGCTTAGGAAAGAGTATAAGCAAAACTAGGCTGAGATTCGATCGCCCATGTAGTACATCAATCAACCCAATATTAGGGACCAAAGTGCGATCATCCAAGAGTTGAGTACGACAGCTCAATACTGTGGCTCATGCCTACTGTTTACAATAACTCGAGGCTATGACTGAGATGATGCCAAGAGATAGAATCATCGAATCGATGCCTAAAGTCATGGGTGACTGATTATCATTCCAACCAGAATGATGAGCAACGGATCATGGGTACATTGAATGGAAAGCACGTTATTCGAATACACAAGCAGATTCAAACTCAAAGCAAAATCCAGTTCGTAACTACATGCAACACAAGGCTAAACTCTACTCGACATGTGATTCAAAATGACTATAAGCCTGATCTTCAACCATTGTAAATAATCGCTTAAAGTGCTTAGAATCCATAACTATCAGATTCAAAAAATAGTCACTGTTAGACAAATTAATCTATTCCCCCATGCTAATTGCAGTTTAGTGCGCTATTGTGTAGTGTAATGCAATTCAATATTATACGACAGTTATGGCTAAGCTCAAGGGTTCGAGCGGAGTAACCATCATTGCTGACCATCATAACTAGATTTTACATCGATGGTTATGCGCAACCGTTATGTTTAAATTTAGAGGATCGACTATTGGTGCATAAGAGATGTCATCAATATTCTAGGTAAATGCATACAACTGAATTCACATTCAAACAAATAAGCATGTCCATCCATTTAAGTCCATTCGGGTATACACATGCATGCATTCAAGTCCAAAGTGACAAATTAAATATTCATCTAGGCAAAAAATGTTCATATATGCAAGAGTACGAGGCAAATTCACATAGAAAAAAACTAAAGTTCATGTCTAAACAAGCAAGCCCAAATTCGAGTTCAAGATCACAAGGTAGAGAGCTTGCTTCAGTTGTACATGTCAATTTGTTATACGCTGGAGATCCACCTATGGGATCGGCACCAATCCCATCCCTGCTACATGTTCTTTTCAATTCTATGCCTTTATCGATCCCCTATGCAGCGGCCTGTATATGGATACGTTATCCATTACTTGTTTGGATGAGATATTAAGAAAATTTGGTTCAACTACCAATTCCTTGTATATGGGATCCTTTACTCACACCACCGATCCCTAGTTTTCTTGATTAAATGAGAGGTTAGAGGCTAATTATGATCCCGTCCTCTGCATTTTGAGAATTTGCTATGACGGTTCGATTCATTGCCTAGAAAATTCAGTGCCTACGAAAATCAATTCAAGGCTAGTTAAAAATAAGCTTGCATTAGTTTCATCACCAATAAGCTAATATTTCATCTACTTATGATTATTCAATTCATCACCGATCCCTTAACCATCTTAGAACTGCCGATCCCAAGCCTACTACCGAACTCCCGAACTTACATCCACTAATGCAAAATCCACCTTTACATAACCGATCATGAATCCGACCACTAGCATGAAATTGGACCACAGCTTAGGTAGTCCTCATCTCTAACATACTCCAGTTCGTCATTTATTTGGAGCTAAGTATGGCATTAGATCAAATTAGTTTCCAGTTTGGATCGATCTAATTGGATGGAGATTTGACCTAGAGTGGCGGCATAGGATGTATGGGGAATATATAATCAAATCGACAAAGGACTTGAGTATACTGAAGGGATTTTCAAACTTTAAAGTTCGGCAATGGTGACTAGAAGGGAGCGGGGTTCGGGTGAAGGAGTGAACTAATGTAGACGAGGGTATCGGTGGAAGAATGTAAAAGAGAAATAAAACAAAGAGGTGGGACTATAAGTGGATTATATCTCATACGTATTTGGGTCCAAAAAGAATGCAACACAACCCACTGCATACAGGTTCAAAGTGTTGAACATATGCATTCAGGATTAGTGCTGATCCCTCTATACGGGTCGGTACCGAATCCTATTCTAAAAAAAATTTATGTATGTATGAACTCGACACATATCACGAGACTTGGCAACGACCCGTTGATGTATGAACGTACCCCAACAATGACTAAGATTAGTACATGGATGTACATGCATGTGTACATACCCAACATTCGATTTATCGAATTGGAAAAAATTGAATTATTACCTGAGAAATCTTGAGACAAAAGACCATTTCAAATAATTGAGGCATACTAACTCGATCGACAAGCTCAATGGAACCAAGCATATATAGAGACTTAGGATTACATGACTAATGTTGACCAAGCGTCACAACAAACAAAAAGAGATACGACTCTTTTGGAGAGATAACTCGATGGTAGGATAATGACTGTTCAGGAAACTGAATGGAATCCTTTCCAGCAACCCTGACTTGCTTCGATTCAAAGTACATCATGTTTGAAACAAGATGTACTTTGGAAGGCAAGCGTTATCCGGCCTTTTGATCTGGCTATATCCAAACTAACTGGACAAGGTAGACTCGATGACAGACAAGGCAAGCAGCCCAGAGAAGTGGTCGTGGAGTCCAAAAATAAAGCACAGACAATAGTATAAAGCAACGTTTATGTGAGACCAAGAGATGGACTCTCCGAAATATTCTAAGTATGGATTAGTGCCTCCCTTAGGCAAAGGGTTAATACCAAACCCTTTTCCTCATTAAGGGATCACATTGCATCCCTTTCCAAAGGAAGAGGATCAGATCGTTTACTTTCCCTAGATAGGGGTTGGATCATATCAGCCCAATAGTTCAACTCAATGGAAATCGATCGATATCTCCAAAATCATAAAGGCAACTACGAAAACAACTTTGAAAACATGAACTCACAGGAGGAATTGCATGGGCTCATAAGGTCATCTAGACTGACTGGCATCGATCCCCTATCCTTAGGAGCTGGGCCATGAAATTTTTAGGTGACCTCCTCTACATTATGAGATTCTACCTGCGTAATTTTGGGAAGATATTCAGTCGTCTTCCCCTATAAATACAACAACCGTTCTCCATAAGGAACATCCTTTTTTCAGCGGCCAAGGTCCGCCATCACTATTTTTTATTCTTTTACAACTAGGTTGCACCCGATCCATATCTCTTGTAATCAAATAACCAGTGCAAGATCAATAAAAGAATCAAGAGTACGTAGGTCAAGATTGTCTAACCACTATAAAAATTTATGTTTGATTTACTTTTTCGCCCTATTTTAATTTTATTTTTCTTTTAGTCTCTATTAGACTCTATTAGGTGTTTGTGACCAATTTTGATGCGAACACAGATGTTAAAAAAAATATGGAACTCCCTTCAACACTTTGAATTTACTATCGTATTGCAATTTTGGCATAGAATTTTGATGATGCACCATTCACTTAGTAATTTATATGTATCATTGGGTTTTTAACATTGAATATCATAACAACACGACTAATGCTTCATGTTAAGAAAGATAAATTACAATGTGAAGAAAGCTACAAACAATAAATTCAAAGATTTTACAACTATGATATATCCATCTTTTAATTTTTTAGCCAAATAACGTTGAACTTATTACTAATTATTTCAGAATCTCAATAAAATGTGATATATATCATAATGAACCCTTTATTAACCTCCTTAAATGAGATTCTTTGGTTTTAAGAAATTCAGTTAATTTGATTTTCAAATTAGAAGAAATTTTTTTGAAACTTATTTTCGATGGTATCGAACTTGAAATATTCTTTATTATAGAAAATTTGCCGTATGAGTGGACTAAACAAGGACTTAAGATAAAACTATTGACTATAATATATACTATTTATGTTTACAGCATCATCAAATCTTTTATTATTGCCTATATTCATTTAGAAATATTTTAGTTTAATCTAGAAATAACTATTCTTTACTACCGATTATTCCTTTATTATGCATTTCTTGACTACAGTCTAAAAATCGATAAACAGATAGTTGATAATTACATGCTCGAATTATAAAAGTAGTTAGGTACAATTAAATAAAGGGAATTTTAGTGGTATATGGTCAAGGATTCGTTCATGGCCTTTTTTTCTTTGATTGTAGTTCGCATCATGTCCATCCTGTTAAACCATCATTATTATAGCCCATCGGTTTGCTCCGCTGGGATGTGTGTATGTATGTGTATGTATATGTATGTATAGGGAAATTTTATTTGGACACAATTTATAAACACAATGGATGACATAAGAGATCTTAACCATTAGATCTCCCTCTAAATTCCACTTTTCATATAAGAACAAAAAGATCCAACGATGTAGATCTATTGTATCACCAATTGTGTGCTTTGTATCCAATTGTTAGCCATGTGTGTGTGTGTGTGTGTGTGTGTGTGTGTGAGTGTTTGTCTTTTCAATATATGTATTTATAATTGTATATTTATAGGTATATATGTATGTGTGTGTAACATCCTAGAAAAATATAAATATTTTATATTTAAATATTTGAATTATGAATTTTAGATTAATTAAATGGATTTAATTGCATTATTAAACTCCTTTTAATTCATAAATAATATTGGAAAACTCATTTTGAAAATTTGTTTACATATTTGGATAGAGAAAATTATTTGTTAAATGTGACCAAAAAATATATTCAATTTAATCAAGTTTGAGTAGGTTAAAAGTTGTTAGAAGAAGGTGAACGAATGTACTATTGAATGCAACATGTCCTAAGTGTTCATTAGAAATTAATTAATATTTATTAGTGTTAAGATTGGGTTAATGGTGGGTGAAGAATTATGGTGAGATTAAGGCCTTAAGGAAGAGTGTTTATGAAGAGTGTTTTAAGGAGAGTGTTTTAAGGAGGATTTTGTGCCATGAAATAAAGACAATTGTCATGGGTCTTTTCCTATAAATATGCACTCTCATGAATGTCTTCTCTTCACATTTTTTTCTAACACAAACCAAAACTCTATTTATTTCTATTCTCTTCAAAAATTTCTTGAATAAAAAGGAATAGTTCAATTCACTTCAAAACTTCACCAAGTCTCCACATAAATATTTTAAGACCTAGAGTATCATTGCTAGCAATAAAGTGAAGCAGCTAAAGTCCAAAAAGGAACTATCCTAGTTAAAGACGTAAATAATTAGGGGAAGAGGAGCTTCAGAGCTTGGGTTTTGACATTTTAAAGAGATAGGAGGAAGGTTGTAGGGTCTATAAGTTCATTCTTAGTTTTGCTTAATTAAATGTGAGTTATTCCCACTTTAAAATGTTTTTAAAATTAACAAAATATTGTGAATTATAAATTGTTGTTTGTCTTATTTATGCTTATGTATATTGCTTGTTACATTTGATTCTCGCTTGGAAGCATATGCCATAAATAACTATTGTTTTGCAGGGGACATAAAGAGAAAGTCAAAGTGTCTTCGTAGTGAATAGGTCACTACAAAATACTTTGAAATATACACACAGTATGAGAGTTGAGAGACCCTAGGGGGGTCTCTCACCATCATTGATTTAGTTTTAGATGCATCTTGCTTATATAGATGTTGGGTTGTTGCAGGAAATGTTAAAGTAGCAAAAACGTTGAATAGTGGAATAATCGTGCTTTTGCACTTTGAAATCTCATCTCTTTAAATCTTGTGTTTGTTGCTCTTGTGCTTGTGTTTGCATCATTAAATATTTGGTTGCGCATTTGCATTTTAAAACGTTGTTTGAACTAAGTTTTGATGCCTCGAAAAAGGTTATAACACTTACTCCAAAGAGTTTAAAAGTTAGAAAATTTTGGTTGTGGTTTTGCAGTTCCAAAATCAAGTTTTAAAACAACTTTTAAATAGGTTTTGTTTACTTCCAAAGTCTCTAAATTTTTGTGAATGCATACTAGACTCATGGTAGTTTTTCTAAAATTAAAGTATAGTACTCATACTTCATAAAAATATGAAGAAAATTCCAATTTGAGAAGAAATGAGTTTAAGGAATTTTTCAACTCTTTTTAGTGGTACTTTTATGACACTATTTCCAGTTTAATAAAAATGGTTTTAAAATTGATTTTTCTCATTCAATCTTTTGGAGTATTTTTCTAACCTATATTGAAATGCATTAAAAACTAGTTTAGAATTTACATAAATATTTAAAATAAGAAGGTTCTATTTTGAAAATAAGGAAAAGGAAATGTTTTTGAGTTTTAATATATGTGTTTGTACATACTTGAAATTTGTTGTTTTTGCAAATCTTATTTATGTTGCCGTTGCCCGTAATTCATAATCGCGATTGTGCTCTTTCTTGTCGCTGTTTGTTGTCCATCGTTCTGGTAGCCGATGCCACAACATGGGAAGCCGCTTTGACTGTTACTCTATGGTCGGAGACCAGATTTGGAAAATGCTATTCGCCATCCAACCTAGATCCGGCTCTCCATCGGCCTGTCTCTGCAAGTGCCCCTCTGCCAATTGATGACTCTCTAGCTCGTAATCAAGGTCTCAGTCATCTAGTGGAGCTGGATTCGGTCATTGCATCGGCGTCCATTGCTACGGCTGACTCCACTGTTCCATTTACTTAATCCTTGAATGTTACTGCTCTGTCGCTCTTTGGTATAATCCAACCTGAGTTGAACTCTCCGCTGTCTTCTCTACTTGGTAAGATTGCAAGTTGTGAAATGGAGCGATGGACAGATTTTTCGGTCCCATCTTTTGATTTGAATGTTGAAAGAGTCAATCGTTCAACGCTTGGTGACACCGTAGTTACTCTAATTACCGATTTGACTGTTAATGCGACAGTAGTATTGCCTATTGGTAATTCCTATATAATTGGTGGTGAATGCCCTTCACATGTTTGTGGTAATGCCAGTTAGATGGCTATGTCTATTGGCCGGCCTGCACTTGAACCTAACTCTAAAACAACTCCGTTTTGTCGCCAAAGTGGTCTTCTCTATTCACTAAGCTGCCCAGTAGCGCGGGTGTTCATTCCCCGAGACTGTTTGATAATGTTGAGGTAGAAGGAGTATCGCTCCTCCATCCGAATTGATACAAGTAGGTACTGGTTTTTGGAACGACTACTTGGTAGGATTTTTCTTTGATTCCAATCATGATTATCAACTTGTTAAGGCGAGATGCAACTAGGTTTGGAAGCCCAGAGGTGGTTTGAATGTGCACTATGATAATGCTATGTATTATTTCAAGTTCTCTTGTTCTGATAAGAGGCAACGTATCCTTGAATCTGATCCGATTCTTATTGCTGGGAAGCAATTCATTATCACTTCTTAGAGTCCATCTGCTGACAGGGCAATTGAGCAGGTATTTTCTATTCCTATTTGGGCACATTTTTCTTGAATTCCGTCAGTGCTACAACCTTTGATCGGTATTGACTGGCTAGCTGGCCTTGTTGGCAAGGTAATTTGTTACGACGAGAATACAGTGGCAAAGAAGAGGCTAGTATACGCTAAAGCTTTGATTGAGATAACGCCTACCAAGACTTTACCTTTTTCTCTACGCATACGTCTACCTGATGGTCATGAAATCGAGATTCTTGTTCGTTACAGTTGGAACCGAACATATGTTCATCCTATCAGTCCTTTGGGCATTCCATTGAGAACTATTTGCGATGGAAGGCTATTGCTCTAGCTCTTTTGTCCACCCAGATCCCACTGCCTAGATTGCATGTTAGGAAGTGGGTTCTGAAGGCTACCCTGGTTATTCCTTCTCTTCCTTCTGATGTCATCATTCTGGATGATCCTCCCATATTACCTCCCCCTTCTATTGACGTGGTCATGGATGTTTCTACTATCTCTGCGAGAGCTAATCCTCCCTATGATACTATTGTTTGGATTCTAGAAGAGCGTGCTTAGCATCACCAGCCTTCTGACATGCGAAACTCACTTGAGCGGCAGACCTTCTATGCTTTCATCAGTGACACTATTAGGGAAACGAAAAGTCTCATTTACCATATTGATGGTGAGGGCCTTGCCCTCACTAGGGAGTGGGAGATTGGTGTGGTGAACAAGAGTAAATTCTATGACGTTACTTGGGATAAGAAGTTTATCTACTCTCCGGCTTCAGTTGGATATGCTCCTTACCTGGCGATTCTATTTTCTGGGTATGTTGATGTTGCTGGTCCTGTGTCGGATGATGGTAGTGCATGTCCTTCCTCTCCCTCTGTGGGTTAGGCTTGTTTCTTTTGTTTTGTAGTCTAGACACCTTTATCTAGCTCCTGTGATTTTATTTTCTATGGTTTAGTCTTTAAACCTTTTTAGTCATTCTATGTTTGCACAGATCACCTGTTTACTCATTTATATACAGTGACATGGCCCACTATAAAGCCATCTAGCCTTGCTATATATATATATATATATATATATATATATATTGAACTTGAGATTTTATTTTTAAGTAATATTTGAAATAGATGTTTAAAAACTATATTTCAAGTATTTTTGATTTTGTTGAAAGTGAAAAGAAAGTATGGTTTACAACACATTTTTTTGTAATAAATGTTTTTCGAGAATTGATAAAGAATTCATGGATTATAACACTTTTTGTTATAATAAATGATTTCATAAATTTATTAAGAAAACTTATTACTTGACTTAAAAAGTGTTGATATTCTTAAATCTTTGGAATGGTTTTGTTTTAAAGATGATAATAAGTTGATTTATAAATGATATTTTATAAAGGAAAAGTCTTTAAAAAGAATGTTTTAAAAATAAAGATAAGTGTAACTGGTTTTGGGTTTATAGTAAACATTGTTTTAATGATATCTATTTTTGATCCTTTTTTATACACTTAGAAATATAATTAGCTCTTTAGAGTAATATTTTAAAGAGTGGTTTTAAAGTGTTTTAAAAGTACTTATGATGTGAAAAATCAAGCACAATTGTGGTTTTAAAAGTTTAAAAGTTTGATTTTTTTTTTGTAGAAAGGATTTAGCCTTATCCTTAGTGCCAAACATCAAGAAGTTAGATTCGTTACTATTTGTGAGATTTAAAAATTGAAATGTCTAGGCAAGACTAGGAGCAACCGGTGCCCTGACTTACCTAGCTTCGTTTTTAAACAAGGAATAATATGAGTTGGAAATTGAAGTTTGGTGATAATGGTAAGAAATTTAATTTCCATAAGCGATATCATTTATACGGAAATGATTTAGGAATATACTTAACACTAAATGTCGAGGTATGTCTCTACCTCGAAAGTTAAGAATATAGGTCAAGGCAAGTCTGAGAGGCAACAATGTCCCAACTTGTAAGGTTTTATTGTTAAGCAGAGATAGTACAAGTTCAAAATCGATAAGCGGTGATAGGTGTATAGGATTTAATTTCCATAAACGATCTTTTTTGTTATTTTCGTTAGTTGATTTATTAACTGTTGACATCCTTCTTTGAGTTTCATCAATCTAAGACGATTTTTTGCTCGTTTGGAGCATTGATATTCTTTATTAGAAATGACTAAAACCAAAGAGCGAGTGAAAGCCAAGCTATGAGGAGTTGCTCCCATTAAGGTATTTTCACATCTACTCTAAAGTGGTTTTAGTTTTATGTGCATGGAGATGTGAAATATTCAGATACTCGGTAAGGTTAGCAAGGTCCGACTTGGACATGTCCGAGAGCTATCGTAGTTCGCAATAATATTTTCTAGAGGTATACTTTCGGTAAGAAGGCGCATCCTCCTAGTCATTATTTGAAAAAAATTATTTTCCTTGTTTTAATTCAAACCTTTGAATTGATTCATTCTTAATTACATCAGGAAGTGTCTTGCACTCTTGTGATGTTTAATTATTTTTGTCTATTCTTTTATGCTTGGATGTTGTTCTTATAGGGTAAAACTCGTTCCATATTTAGAGATGCGGTCTCCCAGATAATTATATATTCATCATATTTCTTGACTTTTCTCACATTGGTTTTCCAGACTGATCCGAATGTTATTTTATTATAATCCTCGGGCCAGACCGTGTTTTGTCCAGGTTGTTGTTGGTGGGACATGGAGATCATGGTGGAAAGTTGGATTACGCCTGTCGTAGTGCTTTTGACTACGCTGTATTATTATGTATACCAATTAGCAATTGTAAGATTAGAAAGTTACAACTGTCCATGATGATGAGATTTGTTTTTAACTTTTATATACCTTGTATTTTAATGTGACAACTTTTACTGTCTTTGTAATATTATATGTTGTCGTTCTACTATGAGATTCAGTTTCTCCTTTTCTTTTTCCTTTTATCTTACCCTAACAATTTGTCTTTCCGGCACTTGGATGCTCGATATTCTAATACCATGGATGTATTAAGTGTCAACTTTCAAGGGTTGAAAAAGTGTGTCGTTATAGTTTGTGTATATATGTGTGTGTAGGGACTTTCAATGACACCTCAAATAGTGCAGCACACACCAACCCCCAGATGTCCACCACAAGTTCAGATATAAGTAATATGTGTAGTATGAAGAGAGAGAGAAGCAATAATTATTTGAATCAGAACTTATGGAAATCAAGGGGTAAGTGGGATATTGCACTATTTGGGGTAATGTTGAACGCTTCTCACAAACATACATATACATGCATACATACACACACACATACGTACATACACACACACATACGTACATAAACATATATGTGCACACACACATACATACATACAGACATATACATACGTATATATCTTTATTAATAGTTGGCTTGAAATTGCAATCTTTTCATCTAGCACGAAGTTTCAAAATTGCTTTTTATATACAATTATATAAAAAAATTATCATGTTAATTGATCCTAAAAAATAGCATCTGCATCTGTTTCTAAACTCGAAGCATGTATTAATTTGTCCTAAAAGATATCATCTGCATATCCGATCCTAAACTCGATGCATATAGCACCGCAATTATATTACATGTAATATTACTGTTAACTACATACTATGACGAGTAGCATTAAGAAGCTCAACCTTTCATTATACTTTAGATTCAAAATAGATTGAAATAAAGAGTAAATAAATTATTATTATATTTTTTCGTTCCTGAGTTTAAGTGACATCATGATATTTGTCGTGGTACTGATGCAATTATTTAATCACTGGCCATAGCTACTGGTCACTATTGCTTTCACACATGAAAACTTTTAGATTAGCTTTTATTCAGTTGTCTATTATTATTTTAACTTACTATAGAAGTATTCAATCATTGTTTATATTCCATTTTTTGTCTAATTTTTTCTTTTTTCTTTTCTCTCTATTTTTTTTTAAATCAAGATGACAACTTTAGCACGGTAGAGTACAAGCTGAGATATCTGCACAGTCAATTGTTTTTTGTACTGTCTCACAACTGTGAATCATGCTATGCACATTGTTTGTTTTGAATTATATGTAGTGAATATAAATTATATAGTAGAAGTAGTTATTATGATTATATTAAGTTTTTGGTTGATATTGGATAAGATTCTATAAGTCTTTTGAAATGTAATGAAATAGAAGCCCTCAATTTAAAAGTACCGTTTTGAAAAATAAAGTTAAAAGGTCAAGTAACAAATATATTATTGTGAATACTGTTATGAACCATATATTTGGAGAGAAGATATGAAATATCCAAATGCGAAAAAAGTAATTGGATAAATTACATTACTTTCTGGCACTATTTGTCTCCATCAAAAAGTAATTTAGACAAAGTGATGAAATTCAATCAACTAGAAACATACCTGAATAAATTGTCACAGCTAAAGTGGTGAAATTCAATCAAAAAGTAATTTAGACATGGAAATAGACAACAAAGACAACTAGCAGCATATTTTATCGTCTACGTGTCTCCATCATATAATAAGATACCTTTATATCTATATAAAAACATATACTACTAGGAAATACTTTACCTTTTGATGTTTCGAGGATTTAAAAGGGACAAAATATAAATTTAAATTGTAGATGAAATCAAACTAAAAATGAATTTGACAAGTGATTTATGGAAATCGATAGGTATTTTATAAAGAAAGAACAAAATTTATCAAAAGCAAAAGAAAAAAATTATAATGTTGTTGCCTTATGCCTCCTCTTTCAGGAACCTATCATTTTTAATTGGATATATAACGTTATAAATCGAGTTTACACAGGTTGAATCATATTCATACGATTATATTACATACTTGAATCTGAAAATTACAGCTAACCACTTTTATAAGCATATCATTATATCACATACTTATAGCTTTCATACTGTCACGTAGATATTATACTTATTTGTTTGTAATAACAATTGTATATTATAATATATAATATAATTAAATTTGCTCTCAAATTAAAACGTCCGTGTCATTTGTACTATTTAAATGCATACGCGTATTGCGTGCATGCATTTGGTATAGTACTTTTCCGGTATCAACGTCAACTTGCAAAAACGCCTCTTTGTAGATATTAACAAATGCTAAGATCACTTAAAAATAGAATACATCAAATATGTTATTTTACAAATTCATAATGCTCTTTTACATATATTACCAAATTTAATATCACTTATAAATATGATCCAACAAATAAACTTCCTATGCATTTTTTATTAATTAACAACGGAAACAAAAATTTAATATAACAAAAAAAAAATTAAATGATGCAACTTTGAAATAAAAATTCAAACTGGCTACATATAATTCTAGCGCAAAAACATAATTAAATATTTATAAAAAACCATTTTCCTTGAATATCTTAAACATATATAATTTGTAAAAAAAATAATTTACCCACGAAGGGTGTTCTATTGTCACGCATGAAGCGCGTACCGTAATACTTGTGCGTGCGTGTGGTGTGTATATATGTTGTGCAAGCACATTTTGCATAACAGGGAAAAATATTCAGGATTATGCACAATTAGTTTATAGTTGACACTCATTATACTCACAAGTAATCTTTTGTCTTGAACTATATACCATGTGCGTTTCATAAATATAAAGATCGTGTGATGCTACTTTAACGTAAAGTTGACACTTGCAGACTTGGATGAAATATTTGAACTGATATTTAATTGTGTTATTGTTTTAGTAACTACTGAAGTAAAGAAAAACAGACAAATTATCAAATGGTTTTGGCTCATACCCGTGAACCTTTCATGAAGTATATTTTCAGTGCATTACAATAATATACAATTTGTAAGTAGTTAGATTAAAAAATAAACAGAATACAGTATAAAAAATCGACAACAGTTGATAACACACCCACAGTTGTTCTTCAGGACCACACGACATATGGTTGCGAATATTTCAGGAAAGAAGATTGTTCCCTGCTAGTTCACATACTAATAATGGCTGCAAAATCAACATAGGTGGCCAAGTACAGATATTTATAAAAAAAGACATTCATCCTTTATAGTTTATTCCTTTCGACATTTAAGTATGCCCTGTATGCTTCCAGTAATAATGGCAGTTACAGGAGTGTCTGGCATAGAGCTCAAGCAGTGAAAGAATGTCTATTTTCTCTTTCCTTTGCCCATGCAGTAGTTCAAGTACCAGTCCCGCTGAAAACCTGACTAGCCATGGAACGCCAACTATTTAAAAGAGTTACTGTTATGATGAATACTATAGAAAGTTTTCGAGCAGGATTAATATGATCACCGGCATTGCTTCGAGCTGTTAAGAATATAGTTACCTATACTCGAGTTTTTAGTGCCATTGTTTGTTTGCTCCAAATGATTTTTTACAT
This sequence comes from Allium cepa, assembly GCA_030765085.1. NCBI lineage: Eukaryota > Viridiplantae > Streptophyta > Magnoliopsida > Asparagales > Amaryllidaceae > Allium > Allium cepa. The sequence continues at coordinate 453,762,315 of CM060931.1, forward strand.
GAATACATATGAAGTCCATGTATACATATTTAGTGCCAACGGAAGTATGCTTGAAGTCTACGTATGCCATGAGGTTGCAAGTTTACAATTAAGTCATTGCGTACGTGCGTGCATGTGTATTTATATATAAGAAAATGTTCCACTATTCTCTTTTCTACACCCATTCAACTTTTAGAGTTACACAAGGTCATATGTATTTTTTTTAATTCGGACAATTCTAACATATTTAAAATTGGCGGGTCAAATTAAACTTGTGGATGGTTGATGTTAATTTACTATTTTCATATCGTAGAATTTCACTTGGCATCAAATTGTATAGCTCTAAAAATCATAACGGCATAGAATGAAATGAAACTTAATTGTTTCTCTCTATTGTACATTTTCTTTAATACTTTTTTTATATAACATAAAGATTAACGAAATTTACATTGATTTTTTCTTCTTGAAAATTATAAAATTAAATGGTCGGTTTTTCTGCCGTTGTGAGGTTATACTAGTATTTGTATGTGTCCAAATTGACTTACCAAAAATAATATTCTAATGACCAATATTTATTTTGAATATTCTATACATTTGATTTCAAAATTAATAGTTTCCAAAATTAATATATGCATGGTTGTTTATGCCAACACGGTTTCATAAACTGTTTGAAGTAGAAGAAAAAGCTGGACGAAACCAAATACATTTAACTTTGTAAATTAGCATAATAAGACCCGAACTTTCATTTCAAAATATTTATTTAAGGAACGAAAGCTTATAAAAATACCTATAAAATGAATCAATCAAACATCCACAAACCAGGAAGACTGGCAAATTAAGTTGTACTTTGAAGGCAAAAATTAATTCGATTAGCCTACCTATACAGAGTAGGTATGGAAGGATGAATCTCATAGCTTTTGTTAAAAATAAAGCATGAAATTACAAATGAATTTAAAACTCAAAATAAAAGCACGATCGTTACTTTATTATATAATAATGTCAAACACGTGATAAAATTACATTACTCACAAAATAAGCTTTTTATCCATCCCTACATTTGTTAGTAAAAACGTGCTAAAAAGCACAATGTACAGTTAACAATTCCCAATTGATAACATCAAAATCCGCAATATCAATTTAGGAGTGAAAGCAACATCTCCAATAATATGTATAAACTGATAGGAAAAATCCAAACAGACTGACTGTACTAACATATAAAAATAGCAAAATACAGAGGAGAAAAACTAAAAGGTAAACAATAAATTTCAAGCTTGAATGTTATCCTTCACCCGGGTCTTCCAAAAATTTTCCATCTTTATAACTTAGTAAACTAGTTCGAGCCCGCGCTTGTCACACTGGCATGGCAAAAATATTTTAGTTGTAGTAAGAAAATTAAATTATTTTGTAAAATAATCATAATATACTATTTATAAAGGAATCAGAAACATATAGCTTAGAACTATTAAAAACCTAAATTAGACTACATAGAGAAATATCGGTCATTGCATAAACAAATTTTGAAAAGAAAATTCATTTAGTATCATAATTTTGTAATCATATAAAAAGAAAGGATATGACGTAGAAAAGATACATGGGAGAAGTATTTGCCATGTCCTTTATCTTACTATCAACATATTCCTCTATTTCCATGTCTTTAAATCCATTTAATTAAGTTCTTTTTAATTTTATTTTCCAAGGTTTGACCACTATTTTTGTTTTATGGATAGACAATTGCAAAACAATTTTACCGATAGTCAGATCACGGTGCTCACCGGGAAAAATATTTATAATACATGGTAACCACAATCTCATATGAGTAGAACATACAAATGTAACATATAATTTGCATGAATCATGAAAAATGAAGAAAATATGATGCTGATAGAAATCTATTTAGAAATCAATTTTCTTGCCCATTGTATTCAACTTCCAAATATATATATGGTTATAAGAGTCAAGATAGGCTACAAATTAGCCAACTGATTTACTAAAATAAAGGTAACTAAATAAATACTTCCCAACTAAAGATATCGTCAAATCAACTAATTTGCTAAAACAAAGGTAACTAAATAAATATTTTCCAAATAAAGATATCGTCAAATCAGAGAATAAATGTAACGACTCGCCTTTCATTTCCCAGAAAGACGCATCATTAATAAGAAAGAAAGGGATAGAAAAGAGAAAAGATAGAAAAGAAAGAACTAAACTACATCAGAATGAATAAATTATATTATATCACATAAGATATTGCATAGTATCATATACATCAGAGTTATACAACTTATACATCACAAACTAGATAGTTATAAATACCTGTCTAGTTATTACAACTTAAGTACATCATAGAGAAACAGATACAACACTAGCACAGCAGAACCACTATATATCTACAAATGCTGAAGCCTCCTGCTCCAAATCTCCTCCAGAGTTCGCCAAAGCTAACCTGAATCCCTTGGCTACTCGTAAAAATTTGAGTAACCAAGAGTTTAATAAAATAGAAAATAAACTCCAGGTTAGACATGGGTCTGGTGTGAGTAAACGGGTTAAAGTTACTTAACTTTGAAAAACCTTTGAAAACAAAATGTATCTCGTAAGACTCCCCGCATATAAACACGGAAAAGTTTTTACCTTACGATAACCAAAACATTTGATAGGAATTCCAGTGATATTATAATAGGTCTAGAGTTTTCAAGTAAAATACAGAAATAGCTGGAATGCTTACATCTCACGTTCCAACATAGTTGGGCATAATCAATATGGACGTCACTTAATGGAGATTGGATTCCATGCAATGGCAGGGCTATTGGGGTACCGTCCGTCACAATACGTAGCTTAGATCACCGTACCGAGGATCCACCCTAAATCCCCTGCAACACAAGGCCGAAACCATCCCTTACTGGATAGTCCCGAACAAGATAACCCACAGTTGTTCATGACCAACTGCCCACACAGCCGAATAAAAGAAACTTCTAGACAAGGGAAATCTCGTCCTACTTGGACGCGACCCACTTAGCCTTGCTGCACCCCCCCTGTTTTAGCCATTCCCGGTTGATGAGGCTTGAGGTTGCGATTACCTTTATAGAACACATCTATCTTAGAATGCTCATTGTCCACCCAACGATGTTCTGAAAGCATTCAATCCATACAAGTCCGTTCCGGCTTTGAACAAAACCGAAGGCACTATCTCGCTGCACTCATTTTGGAATCACACTCAGAGTTAAAGACAATAACCCTTGCACTCTGAATCTTCATCTCTATAGAAAGCACTATCTCCGTTAACTCGTTTTGGAATCACCCTCAGAGTTAACGACCACAGCCTTTCCGCTGAATCTTCACTTAATCTTCACTTGAGATTCACGACCTATCGTTTAATTTAGATCGATGTGGTTTACGAAATTTCCAAATTTGGAAACCCAATCCTGGTCTCACCGAAACCCAAAACGTCGTTTTAATCCAAGTTGTTTTAAGTTTAAACAACCTAATTCAATTTAAACATTGAATTCACACAGCATCATTCACAGATAAATATCACACATTTATCATAGCTATAACCAATATCACATCACAGAATATCACAGATTATCAAACTATAGGTATCAATCAATCTAGACATTCTACTCAAACAATTATCCACAAACAGAAATTTTTAATCCTATTATAATTAATTAATCAACTTAAATTAAATTAATTACTTGAGAATTAATCACCTAACCCTGCTTAATCAATCATGAATTAATTAATTACAAACCATAATTAATTAATCATTCTTTAATTACCATATGAACCAATTAATTAATCTTTAATTACAGAATAATTATCCCTTAATAATTAATTAATAAACCTTAATTATCAATTAATAAAACTTAATTATAATTTAATTAATCCTTTAATTACCCATTTTAATTAATTGTACTTGATTAATTATTCTTCAATTACATTAAGTAATTAGCCTTTAATTAATTACACAAATTAATTATCCCTTAATAATTTATTTAACCTTGATTATTCTCATTAATTAATTATTAATTAATTATATTAATTAATGATCCTTAATTAATTACTTCCATTAATTAATTTACTATAATTAATTATATTGATCCTTAATTAATTACATTAATTAATTATACTTTAATTAATCATATCCATCAATCAACCTTAATGAATCATAAATAGTAATTAACCATCCTATAATTACTTACCTTAGTTAATTAACTCCTTAATTAATTATATTAATCCTTTGATTAATTACACTAAGTAATTAGTCCTTAATTATTTCCATTAAGTAGTTTTCTTTAATTACTCCATTAAGTAATTCCCCTTTTATTAATTACATCCAGTAATTACCCATTAATTACTTACACTAAGTAATTACACTTCATTAATTACACTAAGTAATTTTACTTAATCAATCATCTGAGTGATTATCTTTAATTAATTAACCTAATTAATTAACATAAATTAACCATATTAACTTAATTAATTACATTGAGTAATTAATCCCTTTAATTACTTCCATTAATTAATTACTCCTTAATTAATTACCTCTAATTACTTAGATTAATTAACCTTTAATTAATTAAGCAATTACTATCTTAATTAATCAGCCAATTATCTTAAATTAATTATATTAACTAATTATCTCTTAATCATTAGTTAATGTTCCTTAATTTAAATTATATTTATTAACTATCCCTTAATTACTTCCTTAAGTAATTATACTTAAATTAATTAACCATTATTAATTACATTAAATGATTATCTTCTAAATTCATTTTACTAATTAATTAACCTTGATTAATCACAACCTTAACTAAATAAAGATAAATTCTTTATTTTTAATTTAAATACTTCATTGTAATATTAAGCTCTATTTGAGAATCATGTTGGAATTAATTACATAATTAATTCAAATATAATTACTTTTAAACAAACAACTTTGAAGAAATTTTTTTGACTTAAACATTAAATCTTTGAAAAACTAGATTTAAAACTTGTTAAATAGATTTACCTTCGAAACTAGGCTTACATTCTTTGAAAATATTACTAGCTTTTTTAAAAAAAAAACTTATTTTAAAATTTCTTTTCTTAAAAACTTGAACTAGCATATTTTGTTTATCCGAAAAATAATTCACACAAAACATTTGAAAATAATATCATTAATTTAAAGTTTAATACTCTTATATTTCAATCCGAACATCGTCTTTTACATTTTGGAAACAATTATGAATTCAATTACAAAATTAATCTAATTTTATAATTACCTTTTTTGTTAAACAAACAATTTTAACAATTTTCTTTTTATTATTGAAAGCATTTTAAATATATATATATATATATATATATATATATATATATATACATATAAACTTGGCTACAACCTTTTTGAAATTGATTGATCAACTTGCCTTTGCTTTAAACTACCGAACTCAATTTTCTTTGAAATTTGGAATTTGTTTCCAAACTCAAAAAAAGAACCCGAGCAAAAACTAACAAAAACCCGAGCATTCTAAACCAAAGCACCGAGTCACCCACACCCTCCTGCTACTTCGAGTCATCACACAAACCCCTTCGAGTTCGACCCGAGTCGAAGCTTTCTTCCTCAAAGCTTCTTCAAAACCCAGATACGCGAATGCGCCGTGCACATGCACGACAACTCCGCCCCTCTCCGATCAACTTTTCAGCCTTTAAAAAACTACCCTCGACCTCGACAGGCAACACGCCAACCAAGAATCCAAAATTCGAGAGCGTATCGAAAACTCGAAGTTCAAACGAAAAAACTAGAACGAAGCACACCAACAAATTCTCCTATCGCCGTCGATTATGCCAACTGGAACCCATGGCCTTCCTTTCGGAGCTGCTTCACGTCACCACGTCGCGACCACGACCACCGCGATCCGATCCGATAACTATAGACGCCGAGATCACCCTGACATCAACCCTGACAAAAACAGTTTCATAAATGCTAGTTTGCCTTCGTCCTGACGCCTCGATCACCAGAAAATTCACCACCCATTTTTCCAATGATCATTACCCTTAAAGCAACCACCAACCTAAAACTTGTCGAACCTTAACACGACGATCATCGGGAATCAGTGATATTCCCAAAACCATTCAACTTTGCATAACTCGATTAACACAACATTAAAAATCATGATTTGAATCCTAAAATTAATCATTTGATATCATGAAACTAATTATGGGATTTGAACGTGAATTTTAGTTCATTGATTTTCGACTTATTTTTAGCTCATCACTGTATTCCTTTATTTTTGAAATATTTACTAAATGTAAAATCTTAAAACCATTTTTACAATTTATAAGACCCTATTAAAATCTTTTTTCCTTCAGGGATCTTGATCTGAAACTAATTTTTTTGAAAGACATAAATTTTTATATAAATTTAGAACCAGTTTTATTCAAACAAAGCAGAGATATGTATATATAGGAACTCAACTTACCTAGACATATCCTAAATACAAACATGCATTCACAGCCAAATTTATATAAACATATATACATCATCACAACAGAAATCTATCACAAGAATCAAAGTTTAATAACAGATTTTAAAAACTGTTTTTAAAGAAAGGCTTACTCACTATTAGAAACAGAGAACATGCTTGATGTTGAAATTGAAGCTTGCTTTAATCTCGTGATTGCTACAGATTTTGATCTGATATTTGAGTTTAAATCTGATTTGAAACTGAAGATTGCAACTTTGTTTTTGATGTTTGATCGAATAGCTAGTTTGATCTAAGGTATAAAACTTGGAAACTGATGTTGTACATTTTCCTTCTGATCTCAGGTTCTAGTTTATATATTTTTATAGAAGGAAAGAAAGATGAAGAGAAATTCTAAAATTTGAAAAAAAAGTTGAGCTGAAACCAGGTTTTCCTCTTAATATTTGTTATTTATAATTAAATTTTAAGAGAAGGTAAATGTTGCCACTTGTCATATTGTTAGCTTACACTTGTAATCATACATTGATTTTTTTTACAAATGTTGAAACAATGCTTCTTATGCTTACAAGTGTTCAAACTCTTAATTAAATAAAATTTTCTTAATTACTTATGATTTATATAAATATGTTTATTTTTTAAATCTTTTTATATATTATTTTTATGCCAATGTATTTTTAAAGAAAGAATACTAACCCTTTTTATTTAAATCCTTTTTTATGTTTTATATAGACTTATGTATTATGTTTTAAATGTTTATAAATAAACAAATCATATTTGTTCATGAATTTAAAAAAAAAGGATATTAATTCTTTTAATTAAATTCTATTTCAAACATAAGCTAATATACTTGAATTGATAATTATAAATAAATACTAGTGTTAAAAATGTTCATTTTAAATTTTAAATTAACTTTTGAAAATCAAATATTGAATTTTTAAAATAAGCTTCCACATCCCAATACACACACACACACATATATTAATTTGAAAACATTTTATTTATATTCAAAAACCAAAATTTCCTATTCACAATGTATATACATATATATACATTATAAATAGAATACAATTTTAATAGCATTGAAAGATAAATCTTACCAATTAAATATTATCTAATTTAAAAAGATAAATTTTGCCAAATTAAATATTTATAAAAGAAAATCAATAAACAATATTATCAAATTAAAATCAATGTTGTCGCTGTTTGGCTATCCTTAACAAGAAATTTTCGCCCAATTAATAAATTCAAATAATTTTTAAATGAATCTTATCAAATTGCTATTGCTTAAAATTCCGGGTCATCACATTCCTCCCCCCTTAAAATAGTTTCATCCCCGAAATTTAAAAGCAAAGATAATTTAATAATCCCATACAGATTTAACTTTAAAACAGCAAGCATCTTATCAACCATATATTAGCAACCACAGCAACCAATTTAAACAAACAACTCTAACTATTCAGAAAAAATTCTGGATAGACTTCCCAGAGTTTCCCAGGTACAAACACCGGGATACTCGCTCTACTGAATCTAAACTAGCTACACCATACAAATCCCGAGCTCCTATATCTAGATCTACAATTTGAATAGGATACCTGACCATAGACAAGTCCTGATCAACTTTCAAATCTCCCTGAACTGCTGGTTCTAAGACCAGTGGTGGATCATACACGTTCTCCCGACGAATCCCAGCCATCCGAACTGGCAATTCAATCATGTAGATCAAACACTTATCCTTACAAGAACACAGAAAGATCCAATATACACTTCTGAGCTAGCTTCCAGTCTTACCCAATCTTATTTCCCTTATGTTCGCGGAAAACTAATCCAAAATTAAATTTTAGACTTCGAATTCTGAATTCCTTTGTCTCTTTGTAACAACCCTGGTTTTGAAGATTACTTGTAAATATTAAATTATAACAGTAGTTATAATTTAATATTGTGAATTAAAATAAAATTGAAAGTTTTATATTGTTTATTTGGAGTAAACAATGAATTTTGAAAATAAAATGAGAAAAATAAAGTTTGGAACTTTATTTTATTTATTTGGGGAAAAAAAGATGGAAAATTGGTTCTATTTAGAGAAAATGCAATAATTGTATTAATTATTGCCAATTACTTCTTTTAATAATTTTTAAAGAAGTATGTGATTTTTAAAGGATGTTTATTTAAATAAAAAGGTGTGCTTTAGAGATTTGGTAATAAAATTGATTCACGGGATCTAATAGCTTTTAAATTATCATTCAAGGTATTCACTTGGGCAATATTAATGTATCATCTTGATTCACAAATTCTTATATCATTTATAACCAATTATTACATGCTTTTGTCTCATTAATTTATCCATTATCACAATTCCCTATGCATATATGTTGTCAACATAAGATGCAAACACGATCATATATATGTGTATATTTTTGATTAAAACTCTGTTATGTTTATATGTTTGGAGATGTAAATTTGTTGTTGAATTAATAATTGTATTTTTCTTCTTAATTTTATTTTGAGAATTTTTTTGGAATAAGTTTTATTAGGTTAATTTTAATATATACAAACAATTTCACATATAACTATATAATTATATGATTTTGCTAATGAACAGAATTTGTTCATATATTCTATTTTATAACAAAGAAAATTTGCAGTTTTTAATATGTAGTTGTTAAATTCAATCATATATGTTTATGTATGTTTAAGTGTTTGCTTGTACATTTGTCAAATTAAATTCACATACATATTTTATTAGATACTAATTATGTGATTTAAAATAAAGGGAAAGTTTCGCTAATTTACTTTTTGCAAGGAAAGTTTTATTAAGGTATTGTACAACCATATATCTGATTATACGTAGAGGAAAGTTTTGTTAATTTGTTTATTTTAAAGGGAATTTTTATTAATTTGTTTAGTGTAAGTAAAGTTTTGTTCATATATTTTGCAACCATATATGTGACTATATACATATATACATGCATACACACACACACATATACGTATGGTTTTTATCTCTATATTCATATACATATGTATAAACATCTGTTTAGTTATAAAATTATTTGGCAATTTAAAGTGCATTTAGGTGTATTTAATGTGCATTCAAAGTGTCTATATGTGTAAAGCTTTCATTTATGGTCATAAGCATGTAGAGTATAAATAGTTATTTGTTGCCAATTATTGCTTATTCAAGTATTACTTTATTTGGTGTTAGTATCTTAAAATTAAAACTACAATCTAATTTACAAGTATTGTATTGATGGTTAGAAATTCTGACATTTTATACCACAATTGTATGAGTATGCATATATATAAATAAATGCGAAACTTTATGTAACAACCCGCATATTTATCGATTTTATATTTAAATATTTTATTTAAATATTTTATCGTTAGTCGGATTTTAGTCCGAAAAGCTACTTTTTGCATACGGTCGAATTAGGACTCGGGACCACTCCCATTGAGTTTAAAATGCCGTTTGCGACCTTTTTGAGTATAAGCTTCGATATGTTTGGAGAAAGTTGATTTTTGCTACTTTTCACTTTGGGGTTTGGTTTTGGGCTCAGCCCTATGTTTAACTTATGCTCAAATCTGAGCCACTCTTCCCCACTCACCCTCATTCTCTTCTCTTTTCAGTTCTAAGGCAATAATGGTGGGAGAGATTGGAAATTAAAACTCCAAAAACCCTAGTTTTCTTTTGCAAATCAAGTTCTAGCTCCAAACAAATAGAAGAACCCATTGGTAAGCTTCTCTTCTTCTCCAACTCATTCTCTTATCAATTTCAGAGATTCCTAAACCTAATTTAGGAAATGTTTCTCTTGTTAGCTTAGAATCAAGCTTCTTGAGTTGGATTTGAAGAGTGGTTGATTCTCCTTTGCTTCTAAGCTTCTTTTTCAATCGTTTGGGTTCAAAGGTGAGATTTTTATCTCACATCTATGCTTATATTTATCTTCGAATGTTAGGTATGAATTCCTAACACTTATTCGTGTGCATTTGCTTTTGGTTTGGATTGATTTGGTGAATATTCCAATTTTTGGTGTTTTGAGTTCAATTCGTTAAAAATTCTAACTTTGATGTTTGAACATGTTTTTGGTGATGCATCGAGGAGCATATAGGGCCGGGTAGTCGATAGGCATAAACCTTTAGCGCCGTTGCACGAGCGAATGCAATTTGATCGAGTTTGCACCTCTTTTGAAAGAGGGCAGGGGAGTGCTGGCAACAGGTTCGGCCGACCGAGCCCCTGGGCCGGTCGACCGACCTGCTACCCAGGCACTTCCTGCCTCTGTTTGGAAGTGCCGGTTACAGGCTTCGTCCGACCGAGCCCCTGGGCTGGTCGACCGACCTGGTGCCCCGAGCACTTCCAACCCCTGGTTCGGTCGACCGAGCTCTGTGTCCGGCCGACCGACCTGGTGCATTTTTGCCTATTTTACCTAGTTGTTTGAATTTCCAACTTTAATCGATTTGTGTTGTTTCCTATGTGTTGTTATCATTTGTTATGACTTTGATGACTCCTTTTTAGGTATTTTTGAATATCCATTTTGATGGATTCTTTATCGGTTTCGTTGGGTTTTTATTCACATCTTCGTATGTGAATTTTAGTGATTGATTGTTCCTACAATATTCTTTGTGATTTATCACTTTAAAAATATAAAGGTTTTCTATACTAGTAGTAAATATCAAAACCCTTTCATCAAAACGATTTCAACACTATTTTATTACAAAGCTCGTTTTCTCAAACCGATTTCCAGTCTATTAGTATATACAAACCTTTACCTCACTCGTATGAGAAATCTAATTAAACGGCTTAGTAAAACGAGTGGTATGAAACGCTTGCGTTTACTTCGTCGGTTAATTCTTGGACTTGTTCGATTGAAACTTTTGTGACAATTTTCTAGTGGAGATCTACAATTTGTTCGTAAATATTTAAGTTAAGCTAGTGGTTATGGGACATGAAGCTAAGCTCATATATTTACTAGCTTATTGTAATTGACACTTCTTGATGATCGATGATGATCATTTTATGGTTTAGACTAGCAATTGTGCGATGTCTCTTTGTCTACGAGGGAGACTAAACCCCGTTTGTGTGAGTTTCAACTCACATATGTGGGGTAGCGCCCCATGGTCTTCGGGCCGTTCGTGTGTCAAAAATTAATGGCTAGCTACCATGAGATAGCGTCTCGTTCGTGTGATACATATGTTGGTGAGTTTTCATGCTCCCGTTCGTGTGATAGGGCTCCCCCCTATTTTGTGTGATTTCTGGATTTCGTGTGTCGAATTCTGGAACTTTCTTCTTCACCTATTTTTGTGATTTCTATTGATATGATTCATCAATATTTGTGCATAGGTGAATTTGTGTGTCATTGTCTGGATTTCTTGAGATGATCTCTAGAATTTGTGCTTCACCAATTTTCGTGATTTCCATTGATAAGTTTTATCAATATTTGTGCATTGGTGAATTTGTGTGTCATTAACTTGTTATGAATACAAGTTTTGGGTATGATACCCTTTTTGGATCTTTGAGAAGATTCTTTGATATTGATTAATCTTTTGTTGATTATCATTTACATACTTATAGTAGTATGCCATTATGGATATTATACGTCTATGCCATATCTTTCGTTCTATATCATGTTATCTGATATTTATAGCTAGACTGATCCGTTTATTATTTTCTTATAAATAATGCTCGGGTCAGACCGAGATGTTGCAGGTGCTTCGACTTGACTTCTCTCCAGGGATCCATTACTCTGACCTTTTGCTTACTACTTAGATTAGTAGTTTTTTGCTGTATACTCTTGAGATATTGACTCATTGATGTATTCTTTTGTTTAGCACATGTTGCTATTATTTTGTGATAGTGTGGATCTTGTTAGACCACTACTCTGATATACACTATCTTGTGTAATATTCATATCTATTTCCGCCTTTGTGATATGAATTATCTGTGACTGTTTTGTGTTATGTTTATTTCTATATTTGTTTCCGAAGATATTGTAGCCACTGTGTAGTAGCTTTGAGTTTGTGTCGGTATGTCGGATTTCCTTGCATGTTATACCATCTGACATATCGATGCTCGCACAAAGCAATTACACGGATGGTCGCTCCTCAACAGTCTTATTCTCCGTGCTAGTTGACAGCATTCACCGTAATGTTCTTGGCTAGCGTGGGTATAGAGGTGGGGCGTCACACTTTATATCATTTATAAACACCACAATGTTGCACGTTTATAATTCACACTGGAATATATTTGGATAAACTTACATTTTATGCCATGTATTATTTAATAATAATAATATTTAATGTATCAATCAATTTAATTAAAGAGAGATAAATGTAAGATTTCTCTCTCCATATAAATAATATGCCCTCTCATTGACTGAATAAGTTAAGAGAGGGAAATGAAATTTTTTCTTCTTTAAGTAAATTTATGCCCCGTTACGAATCGAATAAGTTAAGAGGAAGGAATTCAAAAGTTTGCTTCTCTAAATAAATTCTTCTTAGTGGGTCCTACAAGCCCATTAGCCTAGTCTAAGAGATAAGGAAATGAGAAAAACATCTCCTATACGTACAGGAAATCATTCTCATCTCCTTCCTCAAGTCAGTGGAAAAAAAAAGAAAAAAAAAGAACCCATTTTCTTTTTACAAACCCGAACCAAAAATCATCAAATTAGACTCAAATTGGGTGTTTTAAAAATCAGTTTGAAGCTAAATCTACAGGTAATCAAAATCTAAAACCTAATATTTCATCAAAAGTTCAAATTTGTGAATGATTGTTTGTTAATTGCTTTCTTCTTTCTTGCATCCACTTGTTCCATAGTTTTACAGGTTGTAGAAGCTCAAATTCAACCCAAGCTTCAATCTTTCTCCATTAATTCGGGTATTTGCTATGATAAATCAAAGGTGAGTTACTGCTCACAATTGCTAGCTGAAGCAAAAGCTTCGAAATGCCAAAATCTACCAAAAAAAATAGCTTCAATACAATGATTTTATGCTCATGTTTTGTTTTGTGAAATCTGAGTTTGTATGTCACTTTGCACATCATTTTCTCCCAAATCCGGCAACGAAATGCTGTCGGGTTTTCTTCAGTTGATTGTCTGTGTGTTATAGTATATGCATACCAAATTTCATTGCAAAACATGTTCGCTTGATGCCTGAAACTACACTGCAAAATCAATGCACAGCCTGAAAATTTTCTGTGCACATTTTGTTCTGCGTTGCCACAAGCATGGACTGATTTCATATTTGAGACATCATATCTCTTTCATTTCTTATTTGAATTGTATGATTCTTTTTTTTCCTGAAAGATGAAGTTCTCTACTGTATACATACCAAATTTCAGTTAATTTTGACATTGATAGCTTATATAAATACGTTGCCAAACTTTAACCTGGGCCATGTTTTTGCCCAGAGTTTTAGAGTGAAAACACTGTCTGAGTTCAACTTTGAGGCATCTTAACATTCTCATGTTTTATCCAAATTGCATCATTCTTTTTTTGTTAGAAAGATAAAGTTTTCTAATATAAGCATACAAATTTTGGGCTCAATCTGATGCAAATTTATTCTCTGTTTCATGCCTAGAAGTTGAACCAAAGATGGTTTCAGGCCTGTACATTTTCGGGTTTTGAACTATTGCAAACATGGCCTGAGTCCATGTTTGAGATAGTATAACTTCTTCATTTCAAGTCAGAATCGAATGATTCTTTCTGCAGATCGAAGAAGAAGCATTAATTTATGCTTCTACGAAATTTCACCAAGATAGTAGTTTTAGTCCAACTTCGGAACGATGCAATTTCTTCGTTTCAAGTCGGAATTGAGTGAATCTTTTTGCAGATTGGAGTAGGAATTTAAAAAAAATATTTCTATAAAATTTCATATCATTTGGACTCATTTTGTAGGTCCAAACCTGCTTTCGAACTTGGGTTCGCATCGTGTTTTCAGCGGTTTTTATACTTGAATAATTTCCGCCATTTTTGATGTTTTTCCGAATTCTTGAGTTTTCTCTCTAGATTTCGTGCACGGGTTTTATAAAGCATTTCAAAGTGTTTTTTAAACAAATTATCTTGTGAAATTATTATTTAGTATTATTTTAAGTACTAAATTATTTACTCCATAATAGGAGAATTTCAAAGGTAATTTCCAAAGTGTTTTCAAACGATTTCTAAACTTGTTCCAAATTATTTTCTGAGTAAAATTACACTCTTTTGCACTTCGTACGAAGTAGGAAGGTAATTAAATGGTTGGGTAAAACACATACTATGGAATACATGCGTTTATCTTTCCAATTAATTCCTAATCTATTCGTTTGATCGTTTTGACCTTCGAGTCTAGTTTACCGATGACATGAGGTAAACTTTGTACTGCTTTGAGTGTGGAATTGACTAACGGTTAGTAAACCGTTTAGTGCGAACGTGTGGTATGAGACACACGTTAACCCTTTTTGGGTTCCTTTCTGAGAGTTTGTGACACATATTGCCAGTTAGTGGTGTCCAGTACTGGGCCTCCGGACCTTCGCCACTACGGTTTGTTGCCTTCGGGTTTGTTTCCTATGGTATCGCTTTTGGAGTTGGTCCTTCGTCACCGCTCGAGAGATACTTGGGTTTGTCGCCTTCGGGTTTGTTGCCCTATAGTATCGCTTTTGGAGTTGGTCCTTTGTCACCGCTCGAGAGATACTTGGGTTTGTCGCCTTTGGGTTAGTTGCCCTATAGTATTGCTTTCGGAGTTGGTCCTTCGTCACCGCTCAAGAGATACTTGGGTTTGTCGCCTTCGGGTTTGTTGCACTATAGTATCGCTTTTGGAGTTGGTCCTTCGTCACCGCTCGAGAGATACTTGGATTTGTCTCCTTCGAGCTCGTGGATCCTTGTTTATACAGTACTAAGCACGTGCATCTTTTGTTTCATTGATATTTATATTTCCCTAAAGTATCGCCTTTCGGAGTAGGTCTTTTGAACCACTCGATATATAGCAATTACCTTGTGGAAACTTGTGTTACCTTTATTGGTATTTGTGATTTTCCTGTTGGCTTGATTTGGGATATTCATATCCTTTGTTTATTTGAGTTGCCGATGATATGAGGCTTGTTATGATTCATCTTTTGCTATATGATCGACTAATCTCTTTTAGAGATATTTGTGGTACTTTATGACCTTGCATGTTCATTATCATTGAGCTTATCTAACTGCTTTGTTTAGCTAGACTGACCCATGTATTTTATACTCGGGTCAGACCGATGTGTTTCAGGTTAGGTACATTTGGACTTCGCATATTCTGCTTCCGCATGAACTATTCTGCTATCTCCTTTTGTTATAGCTTTTTGTGTAGTCCTTTTTTTTGTTGTAACTTTGATATGCATATTCTTTTGACTCGTCTGTATAATGCGGTTGCTATACCACTTGACATGTATCATTTTGTATACTCTGTGATGTATCTGTATATGTGTATATGTATGTGATGATCTACTGCTCTGTGATGTGATTTACATTTGATTTATTATATTTTGTTCTGTTAGATCTTATAGCCATTATAGTTTTGTATTAAATATCTATTGGATATGTCGATCCACATTAAAAAAAATGCTACATTTATCGACGTATTCAGTAGATAGTTAAGACAGGGCTATAGATGGTCGCTCCTATCCAGCTCTATTCTCCGTATTAGCAGACGATATTACCTTATAATATTCTTTGCTAATGTGGGTCTCGGAGTGGGGCGTTACAGCTTGGTATCAGAGCTGAGCTCAGAACCAAATATGATAAACACAGAACAGAAACACATATTACAGTACATCCAAGTATAATACACGTGATAACATAGTTTTCCACTATCATATCCCTCAGTCGTGCCTTTAGTCTTTTCATTTTTCGGAATGGATAATAAGTTTGAAAACATTATAAGGGTTTTAAATATCACTATTTTTAAAATAGTAGAAATTAGACCTCAGATGGCTTAGATTTAAATTATGGGTTTTGATCCTTAATGATTAGAGTTGTGCAGCGGAAATGGTGTGACGTTTTTGCTGGGCACATTTAATGCTTTGTTTTTAGTAAATGCTTGTTTGGTTAATAATTACATGAATGTTGTTAGCATAGTAATGATTGAAATAATATTGAGTAGGTGATATAATCGAGAGTTAGAAACCTACTCAATGCAAATGATAAGAACTTGTGGCGTCTTCAAGTTGTAGCTACTGCAAGAATTATTAGAAGACTAAATTTTGAAAATGAAATTTAATCCATAAGTGCTTTTTAACCAAAGGTTAAAATGAAATAAAAATTATTGTTTAAGAATTTCATGGATGCATTTTAAAGAAGTGAAATTAACAAAAGAATTTTTTTTGGAAAGAAAGCATCCATGTGAATGGAAAATCTTTCTAACAAGAGGTATACTTATATATATAACTTGATTGTTTTATGAATTGATCGTATGGTTTTATAATTAGAAAATGTTTTATGTTTTGAAAATAAACATTGTTATAACCAAGTTTAAGATTCCTTAATAAATCAAAACAGGTTTTATAATTTCTTATGTCAATTGGCTAATAAGTATTTTAAGAATTCTGGTCGATCCGTCTGATCAGCGTTATCAATAGGGATTCCTAAACGCTTATGAGGCGATGTGATACATGCTTTTGAAATGGCAATAAACAATATTTACTAGTATGGATGTTGAATGCAAAAATATATAGATATTGCAAAGATTTTGAAAATTCTAAATTGCCATTTGAGATAAGTATTTTATATACATACTTAAGGACTTATGGAAATAGTGTGACATAGAAGGCAATGGAGAGGCAATGTTGATCTTGGTCAACTTTGTAATCCTTGAAATGCCATTCACTACAAATGCATTAGTTAGATGTTATCATTTTATAAACTGATAATTGGAAAATTTGAATATGGTTTCAATTAAATAAATTGTATTCATTATTGGTTATAGTAAATGTTTGTGAAATTTTACATACATGGAAAATTTAGAATGCTTAAGTAAGCATTTGGGTAAAGTATTTTGAAAAATATTACCTTATGATAATTTGGTGCTTTTGAATTAGAATGAAATTTAATAAGGAGCAAAACTATTAGAGTAAGTTTGGTTATGAATTTAAATAGTGTTAAAAACTTGTTAATTATGTATTTGTGAAGTTCAATTGAAAACAAGTTTGAACTAAGTATCAACCTTGGCTAGTTCTACGTGATAATAAAAATAAATGTTTAGCTTTGTGGAGTAAGAGAAAAGTGAATATACATTTATTATAAAATGCAATTTTGTGAAAAGCTAGAAATAATAATAAATAGTGCAACAAGATAAGATTTTTAATTGTGAAAGCAATTAAAAAAAATCAATATGTAATTCCAAAGTCTAGTTTGGATAGATAATTGTTTCTTACTAATATAAGAAAGTAATTATCTTAACTAAAATATGAGTCTTCTTTTAAAAGACTTGTTTGTTAATTGGGAAAAAGTTTTCTTTGCAAACCATTTTGAAAGCTTGTTGTATGTATTATATTGCAATTCCAGATGTCTTAGCTTTCCGGAGAAATGAATCATGTAATAGATGTTTTAGAGAAAAGATTTTTGATCTAAAATTATGTAGTTTGGATTTAATTATGGTTTGAAAATTTTGTCAATAAAAGGTCTTGTGTCGGAAATTTTTGATTGAAAAGTACTGTTTAAAACAACGATAACTTATGATTTACGAATCCAAATGAGTCCATTCTTTTTGCAAAAGAGAGTGCTTTCAGTAAGCTAGAAATCATATTTATATCATTTTTGAAAATTTTGCAGTTTGGTTATTCAAAAAAATTGAGTATGAAAACTGATGGACATCTCTGTCCTCTTTTATAATTTCTGAGTTTAAAGCTGAAAATAAATTGGGCATAACTTTCAAAGCGTAAATCCAATTTTGATGATCTTTATATCGCTGGAAATCTTGGACTAAATAGAATAACTTTTATTTTATGAGTATTTTCAGATTATGGGTTTTACTATGTCAAAAGCCTGAGTCTTTGTAACAGACCTGAATTTGACAATTTGAAGTTTTGAGTTGTTGTTTTATTTAAACTATGATTTTAATGCTTCATATGTTTATAAGTGCATGCTAATATGTTTCAATAAGTTAAGCGCATGTGTAAGAGGATATTTGAATGATTAATTAGCAAAATAGTAAGTATGGAAGTAAGCATGCTTGCATTTTAAGTGCTAAAAATGAAAGGTATGAATTGCTAGGTGTTTTTGTGTTAAAAATATATATTGTATTCCAACCTTTTGGTCGATATATATCTATAATTCATATTTATGAAATTATAAAAGGCTCTCCATGCAAAGGAGACTCTGCCGAATTTATTTTGAAAAATTAAACATCTAGAAAAGTTTTGAGAAAATTTAATTAGTGAATATTTAGAGCCATCAATGAAGGTCTAATAAGTGTCCTTTTAAATCATAAAGTAAAATGGTTTAAAATTTGATAAATTTAGTGGAAAAAATTGCTTATTATAGTATATTTATTTTTGGAATTAGAGTATGGAACAACTCTAATTTAATTTACTTTAATTTAAAGTAAAGATGATTGAATTGAAAATTTAAGTAAGAGACTTTGAAAATTTTTCAAATATTGAAGTTTGAATTTTGTGTATAAAATAAAATGGATTTGAGTGAAAACTCTTATAAATTTTTTTTTTGAGAAAGTTTCTTGTTATACATTCTTGTGTGTCTTGCCTTAGTGCGATTCTTGTGATGACTTGCATTCATGCAGTCATGTGTTATGGTGGTACTAGAATACCACCTATCTTTTGTTGAATCCTCTTTTGATGATTGTGCTTATTTGTGTTGCTCCTTTAAAGGAGATTAGTGCGTTTCAGTATATTCGAAAAGTTGGCTCCTAATTATATATGACCATCTACAATTACCGAACGTCTTGGTTCGATTGCTTTCATGCATCGTTTTCTGTTCCGTTTGGGTATTCATGATATGTTCCAGGTAACCCAATTTCGTTGTATCTTCGAGATTTAATCTCGATTGTTAATTCTCCTATGTTGCATGATCACGAGCCTCACCGACTTGTGTATTGTGCCGAATTCTATTCGTGTAGTTTTTTTTCGAAGACTAAACACCTTCGAAATAAAAATGTTCCACTTATAAAATTCTATGGTCCGCCAACCCTAAGTATTGTATTTGGGAAACCATAGGATTTTCTGAGCAAACTTGTCTTGATCCTTTCATCCTCTGTTGAGGGTGAATATCTATGATCCTATCTTTTGATTTGAATCTTTTTGTCATGAAATAGATGTTATAGATAACTTCCATTATAGAAATTGCGTGGACGAAATTTTTTTAAGGGAAGGAGTTTGTAACAACCCTGGTTTTGGAGATTACCTGTAGTTATAATTTAATATTGTGAATTAAAATAAAATTGAAAGTTTTATATTGTTTATTTGGAATAAACAATGAATTTTGAAAATAAAACGAGAAAAATAAAGTTTGGAACTTTATTTTATTTATTTGGGTTAAAAAAATTGGAAAATTGGTTCTATTTAGAGAAAATGCAATAATTGTATTAATTATTGTCAATTACTTCTTTTAATAATTTTTAAAAGAAGTATGGGATTTTAAATGGATTTTTATTTAAATAAAAAGGTGTGCTTTAGAGATTTGGTAATAAGATTGATTCACGGGATCTAATAGCTTTTAAATTATCATTCAAGTTATTCACTTAGGCAATATTAATGTATCATCTTGATTCACAAATTCTTATATCATTTATAACCAATTATTACATGCTTTTGTCTAATTAATTTATCCATTATCACAATTCCCTATACATATATGTTGTCAACATAAGATGCAAACACGATCATATATATGTGTATATTTTTGATTAAAACTCTGTTATATTTATATTTTGGAGATGTAAATTTGTTGTTGAATTAATAATTGTATTTTTCTTCTTAATTTTAATTTTGAGAATTTTTTTGGAATAAGTTTTATTAGGTTAATTTTAATCTATACAAACAATTTCACATATAACTATATAATTATATGATTTTGCTAATGAACAGAATTTGTTCATATGTTCTATTTTATAACAAAGAAAATTTGCAGTTTTTAATATGTAGTTGTTAAATTCAATCATATATGTTTATGTATGTTTAAGTGTTTGCTTGTACATTTGTCAAATTAAATTCACATATATATTTTATTAGATACTAATTATGTGATTTAAAATAAAGGGAAAGTTTCGCTAATTTACTTTGTGCAAGGAAAGTTTTATTAAGGTATTGTGCAACCATATATCTGATTATACGTAGAGGAAAGTTTTGTTAATTTGTTTATTTTAAAGGGAATTTTTGTTAATTTATTTAGTGTAAGTAAAGTTTTGTTCATATATTTTGCAACCATATATGTGACTATATACATATAAACATGCATATATATACACACATATACGTATGGTTTTTATCTCTATATTCATATACATATGTATAAACATCTGTTTAGTTATAAAATTATTTGGTAATTTAAAGTGCATTTAAGTGTATTTAATGTGCATTCAAAGTGTCTATATGTGTAAAGCTTTCATTTATGGTCATAAGCATGTAGAGTATAAATAGTTATTTGTTGCCAATTATTGCTTATTCAAGTATTACTTTATTTGGTGTTGGTATCTTAAAATTAAAACTACAATCTAATTTACAAGTATTGTATTGATGGTTAGAAATTCTGACATTTTATACCACAATTGTATGAGTATGCATATATATAAATAAATGCGCAAATTTATATCATTTATAAATACCACAATGTTGCGCGTTTATAATTCACATTGGAATATATTTGGATAATGTATTATTTAATAATAATAATATTTAATGTATCAATCAATTTGATTAAAGAGAGATAAATGTAAGGTTTCTCTCTCCATATAAATAATATGCCCTCTCATTGACTGAATAAGTTAAGAGAGGGAAATGAAATTTTTTCTTCCTTAAATAAATTTATGCCCCGTTATTAATTGAATAAGTTAAGAGGAAGGAATTCAAAAGTTTCCTTCTCTAAATAAATTCTTCTTATTGGGTCCTAAAAGCCCATTAGCCTAGTCTAAGAGATAAGGAAATTAGAAAAACATCTCCTGTACGTACAGGAAATCATTCTCATCTTCTCATTTCCTTTCTCAAGTCAGTGAAAAAAAGAAAAAAAAGAATCCATTTTCTTTTTACAAACCCTAACAAAAAATCATCAAATTAGACTCAAATTGGGTGTTTTAAAAATCAGTTTGAAGCTAAATCTACAGGTAATCAAAATCTAAAACCTAATATTTCATCAAAAGTTCAAATTTGTGAATGATTGTTTGTTAATTGCTTTCTTCTTTCTTGCATGCACTTGTTCCATAGTTTTACAGGTTGTAGAAGCTCAAATTCAACCCAAGCTTCAATCTTTCTCCATTAATTCGGGTATTTGCTATGATAAATCAAAGGTGAGTTACTGCTCACAATTGCTAGCTGAAGCAAAAGCTTCGAAATGCCAAAATCTACCAAAAAAAAAATAGCTTCAATACAATGATTTTATGCTCATGTTTTGTTTTGTGAAATCTGAGTTTGTATGTCACTTTGCACATCATTTTCTCCCAAATCCGGCAACGAATTGCTGTCAGGTTTTCTTCAGTTGATTGTCTGTGTGTTGTAGTATATGCATACCAAATTTCATTGAAAACATGTTCGTTTGATGCCCGAAAACTACACTGCAAAATCAATGCACAGCCTGAAAATTTTCTGTGCACATTTTGTTCTGCGTTGCCATAAACATGGACTGAGTCCATGTTTGAGACATCATATCTCTTTCATTTCTTATTCGAATTGCATGATTCTTTTTTTTCCCGAAAGATGAAGTTCTCTAATATATACATACCAAATATCAGGTCATTTTGACATTGATAGCTTATATAAATACGTTGTCAAATTTTGACCTGGGCCATGTTTTTGCTCAGAGTTTTACAGTGAAAACACTGTCTGAGTTCAATTTTGAGACATCTTAACATTCTCATGTTTTATCCAAATTGCATCATTATTCTTTTGTTAGAAAGATAAAGTTTTCTAATACAAGCACACAAATTTTTGGCTCAATCCGATGCAAATTTATTCCTTGTTTCATGCCTAGAAGTTGAACCAAAGATGGTTTCAGGCCTGTACATTTTCGGTTTTTGAACTGTTGCAAACATGGCCTGAGTCCATGTTTGAGATAGTATAACTTCTTCATTTCAAGTCAGAATCTAATGATTCTTTCTGCAGATCGAAGAAGAAGCATTAGTTTATGCTTCTACAAAATTTCACCAAGATCTGAGTTTATTTGTCCCTTCGAACTCATCGTCGAAGTTGAACCTTTGCGTTGTTTTTACACAGCAGTTTATAGTGGTTTTAGTCCTACTTCGGAACGACGCAGTTTCTTTGTTTCAAGTCGGAATTGAGTGATTCTTTTTGCAGATTGGAGTAGGAATGTTAAAAAGTATTCCTACAAAATTTCATATCATTTGGACTCTGTTTGCAGGTCCAAACCTACTTTCGAACGTGGGTTCGCAGCGTGTATTCAGCGGTTTTTATACTTGAATAATTTCCGCCTTTTTTGATATTTTCCCGAATTCTTGAGTTTTCTCTCTAGACTTCGTGCACGGGTTTTATAAAGAATTTTAAAGTGTTTTTCAAATAAATTGGCTTGTGAAATTATTATTTAGTATTATTTTAAGTATTAAATTATTTACTCCATAATAGGAGAATTTCAAAGGCAATTTCCAAAGTGTTTTCAAACGATTTCTAAACTTGTTCCAAATTATTTTCTGAGTAAAATTATACTCTTTTGCACTTCGAACGAAGTAGGAAGGTAATTAAATGGTTGGGTGAAACACGTACTATGGAATACATGCGTTTATCTTTCCAATTAATTCCCAATCTATTCGTTTGATCGTTTTGACCTTCAGGTCTAGTTTACCGATAACATGAGGTAAACTTTGTACTGCTTTGAGTGTGGAATTGACTAACGGTTAGTAAACCATTTAGTGCGAACGTGTGGTATGGGACACACGTTAACACTTTTGGTTCCTTTTCGAGAGTTTGTGACACATATTGCCAGTTAGTGGTGTCGAGTACTGGGCCTCCGGACCTTCGCCACTACGGTTTGTTGCCTTCGGGTTTGTTTCCTATGGTATCACTTTTGGAGTTGGTCCTTCGTCACCGCTCGAGAGATACTTAGGTTTGTCGCCTTCGGGTTTGTTGCCCTATAGTATCGCTTTTGGAGTTGGTCCTTTGTCACCGCTCGAGAGATACTTGGGTTTGTCGCCTTTGGGTTAGTTGCCCTATAGTATCGCTTTCGGAGTTGGTCCTTCGTCACCGCTCGAGAGATACTTGGGTTTGTCGCCTTCGGGTTTGTTGCACTATAGTATCGCTTTTGGAGTTGGTCCTTCGTCACCGCTCGAGAGATACTTGGGTTTGTCGCCTTGAGGCTTGTGGATCCTTGTTTATACAGTACTGAGCACGTGCATCTTTTGTTTCATTGGTATTTATATTTCCCTAAAGTATCGCCTTTCGGAGTAGGTCTTTTGAACCACTCGATACATAGCTATTACCTTGTGGAAACTTGTGTTACCTTTATTGGTATTTGTGATTTTCCTTTTGGCTTGATTTGAGATATTCGTATCCTTTGTTTATTTGAGTTGCCGATGATATGAGGCTTGTTATGATTCATCTTTTGCTAGATGATCGAGTAATCTCTTTTAGAGATATTTGTAGTACTTTATGACCTTGCATATTCATTATCATTGAGCTTATCTAACTAATTTGTTTAGCTAGAATGACCAGTGTATTTTATACTCGGGTCAGACCGAGGTGTTTCAGGTTAGGTACATTTGGACTTCGCATATTCTGCTTCCGCATGGACTATTCTTCTATCTCCTTTTGTTATAGCTTTTTGTGTAGTCCTTTTTTTTTGTTGTAACTCTGATATGCATATTTTTTTGACTCGCCTGTATAATGCGGTTGCTATGCCACTTGAAATGTATCATTTTGTATACTCTGTGATGTATATGTATATGTGTATATGTATGTGATGATCTACTGTTCTGTGATGTGATTTACATTTGAGTTATTATATTTTGTTCTGTTAGATCTTATAGCCATTATAGTTTTGTATTAAATATCTATTGGATATGTCGATCCACATTTAAAAAAATGCTACATTTATCGACCTATTCAGTAGATAGTTAAGACAGGGCTATAGATGGTCGCTCCTATCCAGCTCTATTCTCCGTATTAGCAGATGATATTACCTTGTAATATTCTTTGCTAATGTGGGTCTCGGAGTGGGGCGTTACACTCTTATTCAAAAAATTCTCCTGTCGATCTTGGGCTGCCTCCAACCTTTTTGATCAGCTTAACCTTCGCCGATGCTTCTTGAAACAAACTAGACCAAAAACAAACCAATCTATGAATCCTACCCAACAAGATGATCCTTCCAAGATCACCAAATAATCCGAAACACATCTCTATTATATAAATATCAGTAGATTTCAAACTTACTTCTTTTATCCGAAATAACCAAAACGGGTGCATTAGACATCCTAGCCTTCAGATCTCAAACGAACTTCCCATAGAAACCCTCTAATCCAAAACACTACAACTTTTGGTTGCTTCCACTTTAGAACAGCAGCTACCTTGCTTCCTCTGCGCAACTCGAATCTGGAGTCGATGAAAATGCCGTCGATGAACATGAGCGCAGACTTGTCCAACATATCCTAGAAAACACAGTTCAACAGATCCATAGAGAAAACACAGAAGTTCCATGGAATCCTGAGCAGCTACACTAAATCTTCTCTCTAGGAGCCATCCCCTACTTAACTGAACCACCGGTATAGCTCATGAACCAAGTCGATACGAAAACTCAATCTCCAGATGTGGACAACCTCTTACTTCCCTGTAGACATCCGAAAAATCTCTAATAATCCAAGAGAACACTCAAACTATCGCAAGTCACTTTTGCGATCTACCCCAATCAGTTTCAAAGAAACTGTTCTCTCTTCACATATCAAAACAGCTTAAGCCTTCCAAAAGAAGAAACTGATGGTCCAACCTTAACCACAAACATCATTCCCTACCGAGCTTCCAGAAGAAGTGGGCAAGCGTTCATCATCTGCTCGGCCTACTGACAGAAGAATCACAAAGACTCTTGAATCATCGAAGAAATGGACCACTCTACTGCTTCCGAACTCCACCTCTAGGACACTGCTAAGCCAAGAGATCTTCCTGAAAGGACACTCAACACCTCCAAGCTGCCATGCTGCCTCAGATGCCAAAGACTTCCTTATCCAAAAGCTCCTCGAATCACAAAACTATATCAACCAACTCCACAAAAGAGCCTTCAAGATGGGAAGATATCTCTCAAGAAACTCGGGCTTCAAACCAATCACAAACACCTTGCTGGACCGAGTCTCCAACTCCGATACAGACAATACTTCTTTGTAAAGTTGCCAAGTTACCATCACTTGCTTCAGCACTTCCGACCGATCCAAATTCTAGAAAATCCGCTCACACGAGAGCAACCAAACTTATACTCCAAAGATGGACTCCAAACCTTAAAAAGTTTCCTTCAGAGATCGGTGAAATCCTTACACTACACTGTAAAGCTTACTTGAGATGCCCAATACTGCCCTGGTAGACACTCTTCCAATCTCAATACTCGGACTTCTTCCACTAGTGGTAGTTGTGCTATACACACTACTACCTCTAGAACTCATGTTGGCAAACCCGAATAGATAACCCAACAAATAGATAGTTATATATATATATATATGTGTGTATATATATATATATATATATATATAAATACAAGTACGCTCTCTCAAGAAAGAAATCACTCCAAAGCCTAGGTATTCACTCAACCTAGCGCCCTTTCATTTCCGAGAAAGACGCATCATTAATAAGAAAGAAAGTGATAGAAAAGAGAAAAGATAGAAAAGAATGAACTAAACTACATCAGAATCTCACAGCGAAATGAATAAATTATATTATATCACATAAGATATTACATAGTATCATATACATCAAAGTTATACAGCTTATACATCACAAACTAGACAGTTATAAACACCTGTCTGGTTATTACAACTCAAGTACATCATAGAGAAACGGATACAAAGCGGAACCACTATATATCTACAAACGCTGAAGCCTCCTGCTCCAAATCTCCTCTAGAGTTCGTCAAAGCTAACCTGAATCCCTTGGCTACTCATAAAAATTTAAGTACCCAAGAGTTTAATAAAACAGAAAATAAACTCCGAGTCAGACATGGGTCAGGTGTGACTAAACGGGTTAAAGTTTCTTAATTTTGAAAAACCTTTGAAAATAAAAGGTATCTTGTAAGACTTCCCGCACGTCAACACGGAAAAGTTTTTACCTTACGTTAACCAAAACATTTGATAGGAAAACCAATATATTATAATTGGGTCTAGGGTTTTCAAGTAAAATACATAAAAAGCTGGAATGCTTACATCTCACGTTCCAACATAGTTGGGCAAAATCAATACGTATGACACTTATTGGAGATTGGATTCCATACAATGGCAGGGCTACTGAGGTACCGCCCGTCACAGTACGTGGCCTAGATCACCGTACCGGGGATCCACCCTAAATCTCCTACAACACAAGGCCGGAACCATCCCTTAATGGATAGTCCCGAACAAGATAACCCTGCAGTTGTTCATGACCAACTGCCCACACAACCGAATAAAAGGAACTTCTAGACAAGGGAAAATCTCGTCCTACTTGGACGCGATCCACTTAGCCTTGCTGCACCTCCCCTGTTTTAGCCATTCTCGGTTGATGAGGATTGAGGTTACGATTACCTTTATAGAACACATCTATCTTAGAATGTTCATCATCCTCCCAACGATGTTCTAAAAGCATTCAATCCATACAAGTCTGTTCTGGGTTCGAACGAAACCAAAGGCGCTATCTCGCTACACTCATTTTGGAATCACCCTTAGAGTTAACGACAATAGCCCTTGCACTCTGAATCTTCAACTCATCGAAAGCACTATCTCTATTAACTTGTTTTGGAATCACCCTCAGAGTTAATGACCATAGCCTTTCCTCTGAATCTTCACTTGATCTTCACTTGAGATTCACGACCTATCGTTTAATTTGGATCAATGTGGTTTTCAGAATTTCCAAATTTGGAAATCCTACCTCGGTCTCACTGAAATCCAAAACGCCGTTTTAAAGTCCAAGTTGTTTTAAGTTTAAACAACCTAATTCAATTTAAACATTGAATTCACACAGCATCATTCACAGATAAATATCACATATTTATCATAGCTATAACCAATATCACATCACAGAATATCACAGATTATCAAACTATAGGTATCAATCAATCTAGACATTCTACTCAAACAATCATCCACAAATAGGAATTATTAATCCTGTTATAATTAATTATTCAACTTAAATTAAATTTATTACTTGAAATTAATCACCTAACCCTGCTTAATCAATCATGAATTAATTAATTACAAACCATAATTAATTAATCATTCTTTAATTACCTTATAAACCAATTAATTAATCTTTAATTACAGATTAACTATCCCTTAATTATTAATTAATAGACCTTAATTATCAATTAATAAAACTTAATTATAATTTAATTAATCCTTTAATTACCTATTTTAATTAACCATCCTTGATTAATTATTTTTCAATTACATTAAGTAATTAGCCTTTAATTAATTACACAAATTAATTATCCCTTAATAATTTATTAACCCTTAATTATTCTCATTAATTAATTATTAATTAATTACATTAATTTATTATTAATTAATGATCCTTAATTAATTACTTCCATTAATTAATTTACTATAATTAATTACATTGATCCTTAATTAATTACATTAATTAATTATACTTTAATTATTCATATCCATTAATCAACCTTAATTAATCATAAACAGTAACTAACCATCCTGTAATTACTTACCTTAATTGTTTAACTCCTTAATTAATTATATTAATCCTTTGATTAATTACACTAAGTAATTAATCCTTAATTACTTCCATTAAGTAATTTTCTTTAATTACTCCATTAAGTAATTCCCCTTTTATTAATTACATCCAGCAATTACACTTCATTAATTACTTGCACTAAGTAATTACACTTCATTAATTACACTAAGTAATTTTACTTAATCAATCATCAAGTGATTATCTTTAATTAATTAACCTAATTAATTAACTTAAATTAACCATATTAACTTAATTAATTACATTGAGTAATTAATCCCTTTAATTACTTCCATTAATTAAATACGCCTTAATTAATTACTTAGATTAAATAACCTTTAATTAATTAAGTAATTACTATCTTAATTAATCAACCAATTATCTTAAATTAATTATATGAATTAATTATCTCTTAATCATTAGTTAATGTTCCTTAATTTAAATTATATTCATTAACTATTCCTTAATTACTTCGTTAAGTAATTATACTTAAAACAATTAACCACTATTAATTACATTAAGTGATTAGCTTCTAAATTCATTTTACTAATTAATTAACCTCGATTAATCACAACTTTAATTAAATAAAGATAAATTCTTGATTTTTAATTTAAGCACTTCATTGTATTATTAAGCTTTATTTGAGAATCAGTTTGGAATTAATTACATAATTAATTCAAATATAATTACTTTTAAACAAACAACTATGAAGAATTTTTTTTTCACTTAAACATTAAATCTTTGAAAACTATATTTTAAGCTTGTTAAATAGATTTACCTTTGAAGCTAGGCTTACATTCTTTGAAAATATTACTAGCTTTTTTTTTAAAAAAAAAATTATTTTAAATTTTCTTTTCTTAAAAACTTAAACTAGTACATTTATTTATCTGAAAAACAATTTACACAAAAAATTTGAAAATAATATCATTAATTTAAAGTTTAATACTCTTATATTTTAATCCGAACATCTTCTTTTATATTTTGGAAACACTTATGAATTCAATTACAAAATTAATCTAATTTTATAATTGCCTTTTTCTAAACAAACAATTTTAACATTTTTCTTTTTATCCTTGAAAACATTTTTAATGTATATATATATATAAAAACTTGGCTACAACCTTTTTGAAATTGATTGATCAACTTGCCTTTGATTTAAACTACCAAAATCAATTTTCTTTAAAATTTGAAATCTGTTTTCAAACTAAAAAAAGAACCGGAGCAAAAACT
Organism: Allium cepa; assembly: GCA_030765085.1. NCBI lineage: Eukaryota > Viridiplantae > Streptophyta > Magnoliopsida > Asparagales > Amaryllidaceae > Allium > Allium cepa. The sequence goes on from CM060931.1 coordinate 453,792,003, forward strand.
AACAAAAACCCGAGCATTCTAAACCAAAGCACTGAGTCACCCACACCCTACTGCTACTTCGAGTCATCACACAAAACCCTTCGAGTTCGACCCGAGTCGAAGCTTTCTTCCCCAAAGCTTCTTTAAAACCCAGATATGCGAATGCATCATGCACATGCATGGCAAGTCCGCCCCTCTCCGATCAACTTTCCGGCCTTCAACAAACTACCCTTGACCTCGACAGGCAACACGCCAACCCAGAATCCAAAATTCGAGAGCAAATCGAAAACTTGAAGTTCAAACGAAAAAACTGGAACGAAGCACCACCAACAAATTCTCCTACCTCCATCGATTATGTCAACTGGAACCCATGGCCTTCCTTCTAGAGCTGCTCCACGTCACCACGTCGTGACCATGACCCTCGCGATCGAATCCTATAAACCATAGACGCCGAGATCACCCTGACATCAACCCTGACAAAAACAGGTTCATAAACCCTAGTTTGCCTTCGTCCTGACGCCTCGATCACTATAAAATTCACCACCCATTTTTCCAATGATCATCACCCCTACAGCTACCATCAACCCAAAACTTGTCGAACCTCAACACGCCGATCATCGGGAATCGGTGATATTCCCAAAATCATTCAACTTAGCATAACTCGATTAATACAACATTAAAAATCATGATTTGAATCCTAAAATTCATCATTTGATATCATGAAACCGATTATGGGATTTAAATATGAATTTTAGTTCATTGATTTTCGACTTATTTTTAGCTCATCACCGCATTCCTTTATTTTTGAAATATTTATTAAATGTAAAATCTTAAAACCATTTTTACAATTTATAGAACCTTGTTAAAATCCTTTTTCCCTCAGGGATCTTGATCTGAAACTAATTTTTTTGAAAGATATAAATTTTTATACAAATTTAGAACCAGTTTTATTCAAACAGAGCGGAGATATGTATATACAGGAACTTAACTTACCAAGACATATCCTAAATACAAACATTCATTCATAGTCAAATTTATATAAACATATATACATCATCACAACAAAAATCTATCACAAGAATCTAAGTTTAATCACAGATTTTAAAAACTGTTTTTAAAGAAAGGCTTACTCACAGTTAGAAACAGAGAACAGACTTGATGTTGAAATTGAAGCTTGCTTTAATTTGGTGATTGCTACAGATTTTGATCTGATATTTGAGTTTAAATCTGATTTGAAACTAAAGATTGCAACTTTGTTTTTGATGTTTGATTGAATAGCTAGTTTGATCTCAGGTATAAACTTGGAAACTGATGTTGTACATTTTCCTTCTGATTTCACGTTTTAGTTTCTATATTTTTATAGAAGTAAAGAAAGATGAAGAGAAATTTTAAAATTTGAAAAAAAGTTGAGCTGAAACCAGGCTTTCTTCTTAATATTTGTTATTTATAATTAAATTTTAAGAGAAAGTAAATGTTGCCACTTGTTATGTGCTTAGCTTACACTTGTTATCATACATTGATTTTTTTACAAATGTTGAAACAATACTTCTTATGCTTACAATTGTTCAAACTCTTAACTAAATAAAATTTTCTTAATTACTTATGATTTATATAAATATGTTTATGTTTTAAATCTTTTTATATATAAATTATTTTTATGCCAATGCATTTTTAAAGAAAGAATATTAACCCTTTTTATTTAAGTCCTTTCTTATGTTTTATATAAACTTATGTATTATGTTTTAAATGTTTATAAATAAACAAATTATATTTATTCATGTTAAATTTTAAAAAGAAAGGATATTAATTCTTTTAATTAAATTCTATTTCAAACTTAAGCTAATATACTTGAATTGATAATTATAAACAAATACTAGTGTTAAAAGTGTTTAATTTAAATTTTAAATTAACTTTTGAAAATCAAACATTGAATTTTTAAAACAAGCTTCCACATCCCAATATAATACAAATATATATTTTAATTTGAAAACATTTTATCTAAATTCATAAACCAAAATTTCCTATTCACAATGTATATACATATATATACATTATAAATAGAATACAATTTTAATAGCATTGAAAGATAAATCTTACCAATTAAATATTATTAATTTTAAAAAGATAAATTTTGCCAAATTAAATATTTATAAAAGAAAATCAATACACAATATTATCAAATTTAAAACAATGTTGTCAATTCAAATAAATTTTGAATGAATATTATCAGATTGCTATTGCTTAAAATTACGGGCCATCACAATAAATGCAGGAAATATTCTAACGCTTGAATATATGTAAAATATATTCTATCACACCCCCTCAGTCGAAGCGGGAGGTTCTCGTATGCTTAGACTATCCCTGAAATCATTAAATAATATGCGCGAAAGCCCTTTTGTAAAAATATCAACAACTTGCTAACGGGACGGTACATGAAGCACATGCACTTCGCCACGAGCTACTTTCTCACGGACGACATGAATATCCATCTCAATGTGTTTAGTGCATTGATGCTAAACATGATTGCCGGATAAGTATATAGCACTCACATTATCACAATAAACTAAAGTAGCCTTTTGAATAGGATAATGCAACTCTAGAAGCAAATTTTTGATCTAGCACGAATCAGAAACAACATTAGCAACACCTAGATACTCCGCCTCGGCACTACTACGGGAAAGAGTAGGTTGCCGTTTTAAAGACCAAGAAATCAAATTATCTCCAAGGAATACACAATAACCAAAGGTAGAACGACGGGAATTAGGACAACCACCCCAATCTACATCTGTATATGAGATAATACGATTAATATTGGATTTGTACAAGTGGAGACCAAAAGAAAGGGTATCCTGGAGATAGCATATGATACGCTTAAGAGCTTTTATGTGCTCATTAGTCGAGGCATGCATATAAAGGCAGATCTGCTGCACGGCATAGGAAATGTCTGGCCGAGTGAATGTAAGATACCCAAGAGCACCTACAAGACTATGATACTTAGTCGGATCATCATAAGGAGTGTCTGTGGTGGAACTTAGTTTGGACTTAGTGTCAACAGGAGTAGGACATGAACTACAGTTAGACATTCCGGCACGTTCAATAATTTTTGCAGCATACTGTGTCTGAGATAAGAAAAGACCATGGGCATGATGAGTGACAGCAACACCCAAAAAGAAACTCAAAGGACCCAGATCCTATAGAAAATTCAAAAGCTAAGATAGTCATAATATACTTACGAAGGCGAGCAGAAGAAGCTGTAAGTATAATGTCATCCACATATAGCATAATATAAGCAATATCAGAACCATTCTTATAGATGAATAAAGAGTGATCTGGCATACTATGAGAGAACCCAATGGTAGCAACAAAATCGGTAAATCTTTGGTACCAAGCTCGAGGAGCCTGTTTTAATCCGTACAAAGATTTCTTCCAAAGGCAAACGTGATTCAGATAATTTTTATTACAAAAACCCATGGGTTGATGCATATAAACTGCTTCATTGAGATGACCATGCAAGAAAGCATTCTTGACATCCATTTGATGAATGGACCAAGATTTAGAAAGAGCAATGCTGAGAACCGCTCTAATGGTGACCGGTTTAACCATGGGGCTAAACGTTTCATCACAATCAACGTCCTATTGCTGTGTATTTCCATCACCTACAAGATGAGCTTTATAACATTCAAAAGAGCCGTCATATTTATATTTATGACGAAAAATCCACGTAGACCAAATAACATTAACATTAGGCGGCCTAGGCACTACTTCTCAAGTCTTATTGTCAATTAAAGCATTAAATTCATCCAACATTGCACTTTTTCACTTTTGGTCACTAGCACACTAACAGGATTTTTCGAAACAGGAGAAATATTGGTAGTGGTGGTAGTGTGGTAATTAGAAGAGTATTTGGGGTTGGGTTTAAAAATCCCATTTGATGCACAAGTGGTCATGCGGGTTGAAATGGGGTTGGAAGGCATAGGGGTGGCGTGAGGAGGTCAAAGTGGGGGAGCTTATAGACGGGGTTGGACAGTGGGGAAGAGAGGATGGGTTAGAGGAGGAAATAAAGGACCAAGTGTGGGCAGCAGTGGAAGGTGTGGAATCTAGGCCTGTGTGAGACTGTGGCTCAGATTGAGGATGAGAGGACGAGTCATTGGGCTGCGTTGTTGGGTCAAGCTGCATATTTTGTAGTGTGGTATTTTGAGATAAATGATGTATTAATTGAGGATTAATATTGTCACTCAAAAAATCATAATTCGAAGGTTTTGTTTTGTGGAGTTTGGAGAATGGAAATTCTATTTCAACAAAATGAACATGACGGCAAATTATGATTTTACCACTAGACATGTCATAGCATTTAAAGGCACGATGATTAGGAGACGACCTAAATAAGCACAAGGAGTCGACCTTTCTTGTAATTTATGAATAGTAGAAGAGGGGAATAATGGGAAACATAAGAAACCAAAAACACGCAAACTCGAATAATCCGAATCACTTTGATAGAGGATTTGAGCGGGAGATTAGTAATTCAATACCTTAGAAGGAAGGATATTGAGAAGATATGTAGCCATGGAGAGAGCATGATGCCAAAAGGAGAGTGGCATAGATGCATGAGCAAGAATAGTCCGGATGATATTATTTATGGATTTTATGTGTCTTTCGACCTTCCCGTTTTGGGAAGATGTATGAGGACATGAGAGATGGAAAAGCATGCCATGTTGCTCAAAAAAAATCTTTAAAAGTGCCATTAATGTATTCCGTACCATTGTCACATTGAAAAGTCTTAATATTACGTTCAAATCTTGTCTTGACTAAAGCATGAAATGCTAAGAAAAGCTGTTTGACCTGAGATTTTTTTTGCAATAGGGAAGGTCCATAAAAATTTGCTATAGTCATTAAGAAAAAGAACATAATAACAATGGCCGAAAGTACTAACAATAGGAGAAGTCCAAAGATCACTATGAATAATATCAAACGGAAGAAAAGTATATGGCACTGAATCATCAAAAGGTAGCTTAGAATGTTTCCTAAGAGGACAAGAAGAAAAAAAGTTTTACAAGCCTTATTACAATCAACAAACTTTTTACTACAAAGAGACTTAAGAATAGCATCGCCGGGATGACCTAAACGATTGTGTGAAATATTCGAAGGCAAAGCAGTAAAAGAAGAATGATTGTTGGAAGAAATGGCTTGAGAGTTGGAGAAAAGTGGATATAAGCCCATAGTGCTATTACGTCTCATTAGTCTGTTCCCCGTCTGTAAGTCAATAACAGAGAAACCAGAAGGGTCAAAAGAGATAGAAACCATATTGTCTGTGGTAAATTTATGAACAGAGACCAGATTTTTAATGTGCCTGGGATCATGTAACAGATTGTTTAGGGTAAATGGCGGATAAGGTGGAGGCAATGTAGTGCGATCGTGACCAATAATTGGAATTAAATGACCATTACCAACAACAATGTTATGATGCTTATTGCTTGAATTGAAATAAGAAGAGAGAATACCTACATCCTTGTCATGTGAGATGTAGCACCATTATCCATGTAGTAGTTCCCATCTGATTGAGATAACGAAAGAGCATGCATAGCGGCCTCAATGTCGGTGGGCATGTAGCTAGGAGCAGGAGGAGCAACGGCATTGAAAGCTTGAGGTCTGGACCCAAGTAAGCCTGACCTAGAAGAGGAGAGAGGTTGGGCTGCTGGATTGGGCCTTGGCTGCCAAGAGTATGTGGGAAATGGATAAGGAGGAATAATCCACCCTCCCCAACCAGGCTGCTGCCACTATGGCGGTGGGGCCTGCTGACGTGGCTGCCACTGGTGCTGCTGATATGACGGCTGACTAGGACTGGACCCATTAGTACTTTGGGGGACCTTTTTCTTCCCATTATTTTTCAAATTGTTCCTCCCTTTATTATTGTTGTTGCGCTAGTTGCTTACAGATGAATCAGTGGCAACCATGGCAACACCGCCGGACCGACTCCCAGAACCACCAGTTTCACGAGCTTGACGAGCCTTGATAGTACGCCCAGCCATTTTCAACCTTGAACAACAACTCTCAAAGGATGGCAAAGGCTCTTGATTTTGTATATAGTCCACCTTACCACTATATGCTTCAGGTAAGGACCCGGTGAGACGTAAAAACAGACGTCTATTTGTCACTGGAGCATCAACATTAGCCAACCTATCCGCCAGAGATTGTAGATAATTACAATAATTGTCGATCGAGTTGAAACCCTCAAAAGTAGCATTTGTAAAGTCCTCCTCAAGATGGATAGCCCGAGAGGGTTTGTTGTCCTGAAAAAGAGCTTCAAGACGGTTCCATGCCCCCTCTACCGTGTCATTACGTCTGAGTATAGCGAGGAGAAGATCGTAAGAAATGGTGTTGTAAATCCTTTGCAAGACAATGGCATCCACACGCCTCCAAAGTGCTGGATCAGCAGACTTAGCCTGGACATAGGCTGCCATATCCTTCACCTCCGTTGGTGGAACCAAGTGACCGTAAAGATCATTAACCCAAGCAAGATTGTTTGACAGAGTAGCCCAAGAATGATACATGGCTTGCTCATTGTCTAATGTTATAGGAATAAGAGATTTAACATTAGTGATGGTGAGTGTGGGATGAAACTTGGATGAGTCTGCCATGGAAAAGAATTAAAGAAAGAAGAAGAAGAACGGAGATGAAGATAAGTGAGGCTAGGGTAAGGAGAATAGCTCTGATACCATGATAGAAATCTATTTAGAAATCAATTTTCTTACCCATTGTATTCAACTTCCAATAATATATATAGTTACAAGAGTTAAGATAGGCTACAAATTAGCCAGCTGATTTGCTAAAACAAAGATAACTAAATAAATACTTCCCAAATAAAGATATCGTCAAACAACTGATTTGCTAAAACAAAGGTAACTAAATAAATACTTCCTAAATAAAGATATCGTCAAACAACTGATTTGCTAAAACAAAGGTAACTAAATAAATATTTCCCAAATAAAGATATCGTGAAATCAGAGAATAAATGCAAAAAATATTCTAACGCCCAGAATATATGTAAAATATAATGCCTAGAGTATATGTAAAATATATTCTATCAGATGCAATATATAAAAGATAGCTAGATGAATTAGAGAAAATAAAATCTCACATGATAGAGTACTAATAAATACCATCAATCAAATTTTAAAGCGCATGAGCTTCAGTCCAATGAAGAAATCTATTCAAAAAGATAATATTTAAAATCAGGATAGCCATGATAAAATGTGGAAATATAAATGAGCTTATTTTTATCGTAAAATCATTTCAGTAGTCATATTGCAAGTGTTGATTCTCACACATAGCAATTTGGATTTACATAAATACATAACTGACCCATATAACTCTGGCTTCATTGGAATTATAAACGAACCATTTTTTTGTAAATTTAGCTGACATATACACATTTAAAAAAAAGTCAACTATTCACGTCAATTCTTATATCCCAATGAATCCATAACTTTGGCTTCGATACTTGTATCCATAACTTTGGTTTCAGCAACCTCTGCAATTAGTTCTAGGTTAGTTAACATTCTAAATACAACAATTTGGATTTGCAAATTCAAATCCACAATAGTAGAAGGAAGCAAAACTATATTATAAACACATTAGTATATCTTTATGGGTTAATGTGATACATCACTTTCCTTGAGGATTGGTGTTGTCATAGCCCCGACAATAGTAAGCTTATGTAAATGTATAAAGAATCATGATGCAATATGACTTAATATAATACGCAGTGTTAAACAAAAATTTAAGAAAAGAGACCGTTTACATTTTTTTTATGAAACAACTTCTAAATTGAGTTGAGTATCTAGTTAAAACTATGAGAATTTCATCAATTTAGCGCCTACTTTGGGAGCACAATACTCATGACATGTATTAAAGCATCAACCTCCCTTGAAAAATAATTTATGATATTAGCTACCTTGTAAATCAACAAAATGTAGAGTAATAGAAAAATGTATTACTCTATTGAACTGATCTGAATTTTTGTATATGGTGGTAGAGTTCAAACTAACCAACATCACAATTATATGCATGAGTCAAAGGATTGATCAAACTATGCCCATTTGGAAAGAAATATCCACATCATAACATTTTGAAATTCCTTAAAGTAATTTATAAGCGATTAGCGAATTCATACCATGCCACCATACATGGCTTGAAGAAAATAGATAAAGGACTTGCAGCCAATCAAAAGTATCTATAAATCACTTCTTGATAAACCGACCAACGATTACATATTCTACATATCGTTGCAGAGCCATACCTCCAAGCATGTCTATTATCAAGCAAACTAAATAAATAGCATCATACTATAAGAAACATGTATATTTTTATTCAATAGCATTCGCTTGTATTATTATAAAAAAAAGTTTAGTACCACTCTATATAATACTGGTCTTTTTTAGGAATGTTAAAAAAGGAAATAAAATGGATAAAGAGAGTGATTATTAAGAGAAGAAAATAGAAATGACAAAATTATGTAAAGGGGAAAATTATTATATTTTTCTTGTGTCACTTGTATATTTAAAGGACTCATTTGCTCTTGTGTTATATCTCCCCTTACTAATTAAAATGCAAATTAGTCCATTCTTCTAATTATCTTCATTTTATATAAGTATTGTTGAGGAAAATCCCTTTAGATGATTAGTCTAAAGGAATAAAAAAACCCAACACAGCGGAAAACAATTGGATTGTGATCGTAGTGAGACGAAATAAAACAATTGGATTGTGATCGTAGTGAGACGAAATAAACAAAAAATGAACACCAGAACCAACAGTCATAGATCTATGCAATGCAGAAAAATAAATAACATCAGTATTTATAGTGGTTCCACTATCGCTAGGCAGTGTACGTTCACTTGGGAGAGGAGATTTTATTAATCACTGAAAGATTAGAGTTACAGGATTGATTCACCTTTGGAGGCTATGCATAAGAAGAATTTACAATACAAACAAAATTCTGTAGAGTTTCAACTATCTAGGATAGCTCTGAAATTGGCTGAAATTAGTCCTCAATTTCGGATGCCATTGTTGTCTAGAAGCTCCTATATATAGAGTGAGGATATAAGGAGAGGTTGTTGTTATATAGCAGCCCTGGGGTTTGGTTCGGCACATCTGGTTTGGCAAGATCCAATAGCATTTAGTGCGGTGTCACTTGGACCGGCATGATTTTGGTCTGGCATAGATTGGTATTTGGTTTAGCATCTCCACTTCAGTTTGGACCGGCATGCTCTAACATCGAATGAGATATTTCGTTCGACATCACCAAATCACTGAACGAACACTGGTTTAGCAAAACACCGAATGAAATATATGGTTCAGTATTCCCCATTTAACCTTCACCAAATACCGAATGGCTTCTCCATCTTATCATCGAACGAGAATACCGGAGTGGTTCTCTTTTCTTCTCACCGAACCAAAGATATGGTTCGGCATGCTTTTAAACATCATTGCTTTGAAGTTGCCACCACTCCAGAAATCTAGAGCGGCAAATCCAAGCAACAACGGACGATATTTCTCGTCTGGCATTTCTTCTTGCTAGCAACACCGAACGAACTCCGTCAGACCAAATCTTTGGTCTGGCATTTCCAGATTTCTGGCCTCCACCACTGAATCAAGTATCTGGTCCGGTCTCCTTCTATCTCCTCTGAGCGACCTTTTGTCCTCCATGAGCTTCTCCAATGGCGACGCTTCTTAACGAATTCGAGGTATCAACACTAGCAATCTCTACCTTGGTACCGAATTCGAAGCAAGCCTTCCAACTTCTCTACACTTTCATGCTTTGAGCAATGGATAATTACCCAATGAGCTTCGGCAATGCCATCACCTATTATACTCTGTCAATGAATTCCAGCAAGGCCATCGCCCGTCAACAAAGTGTTTGAAGTACTAGTCCGTGTAGAACCTATCAATCTCCACCATGAAGAACAAATGTCTCCATGAACCATCTCAACTCTCCCCCCATGGCACCTAGCATTTCATTAAGCGAATCAAGTTCGACCAATGCTCGAACTTAGCAACAGGCAACGATTTGGTAAACATATCTGCTGCATTCTCCTTTGTGTGAACATTCTGAAGACGAACTAGCTTCTTTCCACTCATCGAGACAAGGAATGACTCTCTCACCTCAATATGCTTCGTCCTTGAGCTAAATTCTAGATTTTCAACTAAGTGAAGTGCACTTTGATTATCACCGTACACATTCACTCCTTCATATGCGAAGCCCAAATCACATAACAGTCGCCTCAAATAAAGCGCCTCCTTAGCTGCTTAAACCGCAACCATGAGCTCCGCCTCTATAGTAGACAAAGCCACGATCGCTCGCTCTCTAATTAATCCCTGTCCCACCAGTTGTGAACACATGTACGAAGGTTGACTTCCTTCGACTCTACCACTGGCAAAGTTGGAATCGCAAAAAATCCAACCAAGCTGAAATCTCTTCCTCTGTCGCCAAAGTTAAGTCCATGGTTTGGAGTTCCTTTAATGTATCTGAAGATACACTTCACTACTTCCCAATGCTTCTTTCTTGGATTTGCCATGAACCTACTCACCAATCCAACAGCCTGTGCAATGTCAGGCGTAGTGTAGACCATGGCATACATCAAGCTGCCAACTGTACTTGCATACAGGACCTTCATCATATAAGCCTTGTCCTTTTTTGAGATTGAAGAGCCTTAATTAGAAAGCTGTATGTGGAAAGGCATGTGTGTGCTAATTGCCTTTTCCCCTTCCATGCTAAACCGAGCAAACACCTTTCGAATGTATTCCTTTTGAGCGAGGCTCAAAAGTCCTAGGTTTCTATCTCTTTGGATTTCCATACTCAAAATTTTCTTTGCTTCTCCAAGGTCCTTCATTCAAATTACGCTTTTAGCTTTCGCTTTAAAATATCGATTTTAGCCTTATCCTTGGGAGCAATCAACATATCATCCACGTACAAGAGTAGGTACACCCATCTACCATTCTTTAAATGCTTGAAGTACACAAAAACGTCTTTATGCTACGATCAAAACCAAGTGAAAGCATAAAAGTGTCAAACCTCTTGTATCATTGTCTAGGCAACTGCATAAGTCCGTACAATGACTTCTTCGATTTGCAAGCCCAATTTTCTTTTCCATTTACAACAAATACTTCAGAATGCTTCATATAGATGGTCTCATCCAAGTCTCCATGCAAGAAAGCGGTTTTCACGTCCATTTTCTCCAGCTCCAAGTCGTGAGCTGCGATGATAGCGAGAAAAATGCGGATAGACATATGTGTCACTACTGGAGAGAATATCTCATCATACTCCAATCCCTTTCTTTGTGAAAACCATTTAGCAACTATTTTAGCCTTGTATCTCCCATCATCCTTCACCTTGAATACCCATTTGCAACCTATGGCTCGGCTTTCTTGAGGAGGTGGTACCAAATCCCAAGTCTTGTTCTTCTTCAAAGACTCTAATTCCTCTTCCATAGCGCACAACCACTTCGAACTGCCAAATGACTTCAAAGCTTCATCAAGGTCAAGCGGCTCCTCAAGAACCACATGTAGGGCACAGTCAAACTGATCACTAGGGCTAAGGTTCGCAAACTGTCAATTATCATACATTTTGGGCAGCCTAATAGTCCTACGACTAACCCGAGTAGGTACTGCTTTGGCTAAACTCCTTTTAGCTACACCTTGAACTGAACTTCATCTAGATTCATGCACATCACCAACACTACTAGAAAGTACCCGTGGACTATCCTGTGATGTTTCATCAACTGCGTTTTCCTCGACATCATCAACAACAACTCTACTCTTTGGCTGGAACACGGGAACTTCTTCCATCTCCTTAGGCCTATCAGAATCTTCTAATGTGGTAGGTAGCTTCTCCTTCGGATTGAACATAGAAGACTCATTAAAAGTAACATGTATAGAATGAACAATCTTCTGATCATAAAGGTTCCAAATTCGATACACTTTGATACCATCGGTGTATCCCATTAGTATGCCCTTGTATGCACTAGCCTCCAACTTGTCATCACCAGTATGGTGAACGTACACAGGACAATCAAAAATTCGGAATTAACCAAGGTACATTACTTTACCTCTCCAATTCTCCTCCAGAATCTTCCCATCTATAACTGAGCACAGAATCCGATTTATGATATGTGCCGCAGTTGATAATGCTTTAGCCCAAAAGCCTCTAGACAAGCCCGCTGCCAATCTCAAGCAACGAGCCTTTTCCAGTAGAGTCTGTTCATGCTTTCTGCAACCTCATTGGATTGCGAATTACTGGGTATAATGAAATGTCTCTGTATTCCATGCTGTCTACAAAAGTCGAGGAACTCCCTAGAGACAAATTCATCCACATTATCAGATCTCAGCACCTTCAACCTAGAACCAGATTGGCTCCCAACAAGCACTTTTCAGTCTTTGAACTTCTCAAAAACTCTCTGATTTGGCCTTCATCACATACACCCATATTTTTCAAGAAAATTCATCAATGAAAGAGATGAAATACTTTGCTCCTCCAAGAGAAGGAGCAGCAATCGGTCCCCAAACATTTGTATGCATGTACTCAAGTACCCGCCTCGATCTATGGAGTCCAACTCCAAAAGATACTTTAGTTTGCTTTCCCAACACACACTCTTGGAAAATATCCATCTTGTCGAAGCTTTATCCTTTGATCATCTTCCATCTTCGAAGCAACTCTAAGCCCTTCTCTGAAATATGACCCAACCTGAGATGCCAAAGCTTTGTGGCATCCAAAGCACGAGAGCTGTCTACTCCAACACACGACTCCTCAAGAACTATGTTTCCTTTCAGCAAATACAGATTTTGGAACGCATCTCCTTCATAAGAACTAGTGCGCCTCTCGAAACCTTTAGCCTATTCTTCTTGATAGTTACCATTCATCTCAAATATGTCAATTGTCCTAAAGAAATTAAGGACTTCCGAAGACATGAAACATATCGGACACTTGTAAAAGTGCGTATCACTTCGTCAAACATCCTGATCCTCACTGTACCTTCACCCATTGCTCTATAGCTAGCATCATTACCCATAAGAATAGTGCTTCCCTCTAGGCCAACAAAATAACTAAAGTAATCCTTTTTAGGCATCATATTGAAAGACGCCCCTAAGTCCTGCATCCAATGGTCTGAGACATCTGATACTGCTACAGACAAAACATCGTCAGATATAGACTTCTCCACCACAAATGATGAAGATCCATCTTCTTCCTTCTTCTTTAAATCTGAACAATCTTTTTTCATTGACCAGGTTTCTTGCAGATAAATCACTTTTCGTCCTTAGACTTTCCTCTCCTACAATTAGTGGGCTTCCTGGACTTGGAACACCCTTTGGAGTGCCAATTCTTCTTATCTTCTCTACCTCTTTCACCAAACAAGCCGTGACTACTACTTCCACCTCTATTTCCTTCACTTATCTCCTTCATTTGATCTCTCAAGCCCTCAGATAGAAGACCTGACTACACATCTTCTACTGTCAATGTGTCTCTAGCATAGATAAGGCTGTTAGCAAAACCCGTGTATCGCTTTGAAAGAGAACAAAAAAGAATCATTGCCATTTTCTCCTCATCCATCTTCAAGTCAACAGTCTTCATCTTCATCACAAGGTCATCAAAGAAATTAAGATGTTCCTTCACTAAAGTACCCTCTCTCATCTGCATGGTGAAAAATATCTTTAGTAACATCAGACGGTTAGTCAGAGTTTTCTTCAAGTAGAGATTTTCTAACTTGGTCCAAATGCCCCTAGTAGTGGTCTCACTGCTAATCTCTGAGATAACATTCTCTTCCATAGCTAGTGTAAAGTAGTAAACACCCATTTCTCCATCTCCTTCATTTCCATGACTGAGATGTCAGCCGTCAACTCCTCGGGAGAAATCACTACTAGATGGACTTCATTCCTCATTAAAACAGCCTTCATCCTCCATTGCCACTTCTCGAAGTCTTTATCCCCATTCCATTTCTCAATTGCAACTGTGATGCTGACGTGATACATTTTCCTCTAGTATAGGGTCTTGTAACAACTAGAGTCGCTTCATCTCCTGCCATAGCATCTAACAACCTCAACCAACCTTGCGGCTCTAGTATCAGACTGTTGCGGAAAATCCCTTTAGATGATCAGTCGAAGAGAATAAAAATCCACTGCAGCGAAAAACAACTGGATCGTAATTGTAATGAGTCGGAACAAACAAAAGACGAACACCAGAATAGATAGTCAAAGATCTATGCATTGCAAGAAAATAAATAACACCAGTATTTGTAGTGGTTCCACTACTATTATAGCAGTGTACGTCCACTTGGGGAGAGGAGATTTTATTAATCACTAAAAGATTAGATTTACAAGATTGATTCACTTTTGGAGGCTATGCATAAGAATAATTTACAATATAAGCAAAATTCTTCAGAGTTTCAGCTCTCTAGGATGGCTCTGAAATTGGCTGAAATTAGCTCTCAATTTCGGCTGCCATTATTGTTTAGAAGCTCCCCTATTTATAGAGTGAAGATATGAGGAGGGATAGTTGCTATATTGCAGCCCTAGGGTTTTGTTCCACACATCTAGTTTGGCAAGGTCTAATAGGATTTGGTTCGGTATCACTTGGACCGGCATGATTTTGGTCTGGCATAGATTGGCATTCGGTTCGTCATCTCCACTTCAGTTTGGACCGGCATGCTCTAACACTGAACGAGGTATTTCATTCGGCATCACTAAATCACCGAACGAACACTTTGGTTTGGCAAAACACTGAATGAAATATTGGTTCGGTATTCCCCATTTCATCTTCACCAAATACCGAACGACTTCTTCTTTATATCATCAAAGAAAATACTAGAGCGGTGCTTTTTTCTTCTTATTGAACCAAACATATGGTTCGCTATGCTTTTTAACATCACTGCTTCGAAGCTTCCACCGCTCAAGAAATCTGGAGCGCCAAATCCAAGCAACACCGGGCAAGATTTCTCATCCAGCATTTCTTCTTACTAGCAACACGGGATGAACTCCACCAGAACAAATATTTGGTCCGGCATTTACGGACTTCTGGCCTCCACCACGAACCAAGTATCTAGTCCGGTCTCCTTCCTACCTATTCTTAGCGACCTTTTGTCATCCATGAGCTTCTTCAATGGCGATGCTTCTTCACAAATTTCCAAGTGTCATCTCTAACAAGTACTTCGTCAACTATTTAAAAATCATTGAATATCAAGAATTTCCTTATCAATTTATTCGCGCAATCTCATGCTCATATATAATCAACAAATAAACTAAAAATTAAGTAAGATTATCAAAATGAGGTACTAATCGTAAATCATAAAGTTTAAATTTAAATCGAAACGAGATCCGAATCGTAAATAGCAGATTTAAAAGCCATATTTTAAGGTTCGTATACACTTTAAAATTGATCTTGATGCTAGACTTCTACACTAAACCAAAACTCAATTTTTATTGGGAGGTCCAAGTATATTAATCTGGGCTCCAAAGATAAACAATTATGTTACCAATCCTAGTCTTTGGTATTATGTTCCAATTTCATTTAGTTTAAAATGCCTAGGATTAAAATTGTAGAGAAAAATAAGTATATTGAATTCATCTATATGCATTGAATGCATTTTCTCTACTACGGTTTTAAATGAGTTTGAATCAGAATGTAAATTGAAGCATAAAGAGAAAATTTGATCTGAAATGGAATTTAGATCGTTAGATTTTAAGATTTCTGACAAAAATCATGCAAATACCAACATAAATTCAAATTTCATGTTCAAAATTGCAAATTATATATTCATAGATCAAAATTTATTCAAGTTATATTATTTTTTTGCTGGACTGGTGCATCAGAGAGAGGTAGAGACTGTAGTTCTGTCATTTAAATTCTATCATATCAAATTGTTCGATTCGGTTTTTTAATGATGGTTGTGCATTCAAGGTGTGATTAAACAAAATAACTATGCTCCAATGTTATGGGGAGAAAAAGAGAAAAATTGGTGATAATGAATTTCCAATTGAATTAACTTAAATGTATATATATTTTCTGAACCATATTAAACTTTCCTTTTATAAATGTAATTTTATTACAATATTATAAAGATAAAGATATTTATTTTCCCTTTTTCCCTTGGTGATAGTTTTGGTTCTAAAATGTTCTTTTTCATCATTTTTCGAAACCATTTCGTTTTTACCTTTTGGAAATCCTTTTTTTTCAACTTCAAAACAAAGTCATGTGTATTATCAATATACATTTTAACAGTTTTCATAAACTTTCCAAGTGGAGTTGAGTTTGTTGTTCGTTTAACAGAAAGCCCCTAGAAAAACAACAGTAAAATTAACATGATTTGTGGTCGAATAATATGAATGGGTTTTGAATTATTATTTTTTGACTGTAAAATTATCTACGTTCATTAGATTATTTTGCAAAAGAGAGTACGTAACAAATAAACATTCTTAAGCTACAATAATAATATGCACTTATTTATTCTTTTTTCTAACCTTCTTTCTTATTTTTGTATTGTGCTTTGATCTTCATAGGTAATTTATTCTCGATATATTCTATAAGTACAAATATGTTAAACGATGACAACCTTCATCGACTAAAGATGTAAATATTATTCTACTTTATTTAAGTTTTCTTTGCCATGCCAACCTATAAAATGATATTGGCTAACTTCGGCTTGAAGAAACAAAATGATGGGTTTTAGAAATAATGATAATGAATAATTCAAAAAAATAATAAAATGCAAATGCATGACAAAGAAGTCAAATTTTAAATAAATGGTAAACGGAAATGATCTACATAAATAGTAAACATAAATGACTCACATTATAGTTGCAGCCATTCAATGTGTTATCTGATCTAAATAAATGGCAAACATAAATCATTCATATTGTAATTACCGCCATTCAGTGTTTTGTCTAGTCATCTCAAGTATTATTTGCTTTACATCTAAATGAATGTATATAATCAATAACATAGTTCGTATAATTTTCCTACTATAGATATAACATATAGTTGACAGGAGCAGGATCATTATATAAGAGATGTGATATTTTGACTTTATATATATACTTATAATTGTCCTACTACTTGTACCGGAGTTCTAAATCCAAACAATGAAAGGTAATGAAGTTACCACACTAGAACTGATTTGTGCAATTATTTGAACAGCTAACGAATTATAAAAAGGTGAAAAACATCTAGTACAATTCATATGAAAAACATAGCCATGTTTGCAATATAAAAATTATATAGTTACCTTCTTTTACCAGAAGTTAAAGTTCTATTATAGCTGAACAATAGTTAACATAATGGAAACTATTTTTTCTTGATGATAGCAACTTGGATAAAATATAATTATGATAGTTTCAGTACTAAGAGCATGTCTAAAAAAAATATAAGAAAGAGAAATAACCTTCATTTATAGCATGTCATGTAAGCGATAATATATTTGTATTGGTAAAGTGGGTCTTTGTTGCCATATTGTTCTATAAGTATTCTTTTGTATGACAGCCTATTACATTGTATTTGTTAACTTTGGCCTAAAGAAACAAAATGTAGATCCTAGAAATAATGACTAATAAATAATGTTGAAAAATTATAAATTTCAAGTGCATGATAGTCAAAGCTTTAAATAAATAGTGAATTTAAATACTCTATTAAATGATAAATCTAAATAACCCATACTGTAATTACAGCATTCATTGTTTTTTCTATTCATCTCAAGTATTTTTTGCTTTACGTCTAGATGAATGGATATATTCAATGAGTTAGCATATGATATTGTTTGTAGAATTTTCCTACCTCAGATGCAACAAATATTTGATAGGAAAAGAATTATTACATAAGAGAGCTAATGTTCGGAGCATATATAATACTTATATTTGCCATTAACTTGCACTGGAGCTATAAATCAAAGAAATACGAAAACCATATCCTATAGCTTCCTTATGTGGCTAGAACTTATATACTATAAATACCTATACTGCTGCTCATAAGAAAAATCACATCCACATGTGCAAAATAAGAACTATATTGCTACCTTCTTTGGCTAGAACTTAAACCTTTATTGTAGCTATGCAATAGTTAACATGATAGGAACTTCTTGTTTTTTTTCCTCATTTAGAACTTGGGTAAAATATAATTGTGGATGTTTCACTATTAGAACTCATCTAAGAAATAAGTAAAATAATACTCATTGAGTAGCATACCGTGCGTGCAAGCAACAGAATATTTGTTTCAAGAAGTGGGTCTTTGCTGTCATGCTATTCTGCTAATAGAAACAAATCTTAGTTCTCACAAATATTAAGATCAACATTGCACTGATGTCAAACCAAAGAAAGGTTAAATCCATGCTTATAAATAAATAAAATACTAAAATTCACATGACCCACTGTATTAGAAAATAAAAGCTAAACAATAAGAAAGCAGAAAAATTAAAACCTTATAGAAACTACCCCTTAAATAAGATGTTTTGGTCCTGCGAGCCTGTTTATCTTCAAATTGAGCGCAAGATATAGTAGTATAAAGACGAAATGAGTAAAATAACCATAAATAAAAAAATATTATGCATTTGATTTAGAAAAGAAGAAGCATAAAAAGCATACAAAAGAAGATTCAAATCTGCAGAAAAGCGATACCCATCGGTGAGGAAGAAAGAAAGAATCCATAAAAGATTTAGAATGAACAATCCAATCCACCAGATGAGAGATCTTCATGACAACGATGTTGCTAATGATTGGATGATGAGATTCAAAAAGGACAGAGAGGCGAAGGCGGATGGATGTCGTTCGAGCAAAGATTCGGAGTTGAAGGGGGTTATGACGGCGGTAAGAGAGGAGTTCAAAATCGCCGACGGGAAAAGGCACAAATATGAGGGACTTTAATATCTAGATTTAAGAGGATAAGGAAGGAAGTGGAGAGTTGGAACGATCAGAAAGAAATAGAAGAGAGTTGGGAAAGGTCGGAAAGAAATAGAAAGCGCGACGGTTGATTTCGCAAAATAATAAGGGGCTTCTACGCCCTTGAAATCTAACCTAGTAATAATAATATAGTATAGATAATTGGCTTTCTTTAAATATATTAAGCTAAATATAAGTTACACTAGCCTATTATTTAAACAATACTACTTTCTACCACATTCCACTAACTATATTATTTAAATGGAGATGTGTGGTAAAAACCAGGGGAGCAGGAGAGGTGCTGCAAAATGGAGGTCATGTTGAGCGCTACTATATATATATATGTATGTATGTATGTATGTATGTATGTATGTATGTACGTATGTATTTATACATATACATATACAAACATATATTCGTATGAAACACATATTTTTTACGCACTGAAATATAAAAAATCCTTGCAATTACAGTTCGATGTAATTATTTCACAAATTGAACTTAATTTTATACCCAATTTATCCAACATTCTACCTGTACAATTGATTCACCCATGCAACCACAAATAATTGAGCTACCAAAAATACTACCATGATGTATTATAAATTTCAAGGTTATCAGAAATTTATGTTAATTATCTGGAAGACATCACTATGATGTCAACGATTTGAGAAATTACAACTCAGTAGTTGGCCATAATAAATAGGTATATATCTTCAATAAGCATTATTAAAGGAACTTCATATTTGATTATGATAGTCTTTTTAAGGCAGAACAAATTTAAATGATAAATATATTGAATTTTAAACATTTTTAGGATTGGAAGATACTAAAATAGCATACGATTGTATACTGAATGCTTTTCACTGAAAAAATTGTAAAATTCACTTCAATTTTACAGTTTAATATACTCTTTATAAGAACGCCCCCTCATAACCAAATATGAAGTTGCTGTAACAATGCATAAAAAGAATTGTCATTCACAAAATATTCCTAGTTCCAAACACCATGAGTTATAATATGATGTATTCTCAAAAAATTCATGGTTCCTTTTAGTAAGGTATGTTATTGTGCTCAAGTCATGCAGCATATAGTTTATTATATGATGGAGAGATGTGATAAATGAATCAAACATGTTGATCAATTATTTGTTTGCAAGTTCATGTTTGGTATCTCTGAATACAAAGTCGGAAGTGTACACAAATTCATGAACTTCTAGGTGTTAATTGTTAGAAATAAGTATAACATCCCCCACTTGGAGGCCTAAAACTAACGGCTACGAATGCTGAAATCATCTATAGTTATTAATTCTCGACGACCAAATACAGTAATGTTAGATACATTGATATAACAGAAACACATGGATATGAATTTTTTTTAAATCATTAAACAACTTTTTCATTCCATTTCAAACCATTTCTAATTCATTACATAATCCCAGATTCGAGAACCACGTTAAGAGAAAACATAATTATTACAACATGCGCCAAGTGTGACATATAAAAATGCCCCTTCGATGATCAGAGTCTAAACATAGGCAATTATACAACTTTTCCTTTACAACAAAAAACAGCGAAATCAAAATAGAAAAAACTCTTACTAGCTCGCTTGCCTGCTGCACGTATCCGGAAGCTTATTCGTCTAAATAGGTACCTGAAAACCTCAGCTCTCAAACTACTCAAAGTTAATTGAACACATGAGAGTTTAAAGGGAAAATATAAACTTCGAGTCAAATATAAAGCCTGGTATAAATAATAACCTACCATCTCAAACCATTTAGATATCTAGTGAGACCACACCGCTTGGCGGAACGGGTTTTCCCTTCACAATTATCTTATCAAAAACTTATAATCATATACCGTGCTCCTGCATCCGCAATGGTTAAAAACATAGCAATTTAAAATATTATGATGATATGAGAGTAAGTAAAAATTCTGGATTTCTCATCCCCATTTATTTGACTATCTATATCGGTTATAGTTTCTAGGGTCACTATTAACGCAATAGTTTTCATAGGCTGACTAATAACCTGTTTAAAGTTTATGGACTATATGTCTGGTCTCATAGTTTTCATAGGATCACTAAGAACCTATTGGCCCCTGCCAATATTTTCATTCAATTATTTCATGCGTTCTCCTCGAACCTATTGGTATCTCCAATAACACCCCATATATCATAATTTTCACGGACTGACTATGAACATATTGACTTTTGTCAATAACTTAATCCGGATATAATTTTTATGGGTTCACTACAAACCTATTGACCACTGCCAATAACTCTTTCTAAACATAGTTTTCATAGTTTACTATGAACCTTTATATCTGATGACTTCTTTAATCATTGCTTTAGACATCCTATATTCTGGTCTACCTAACCTCTTAGATGCAATTCTACCCATATAGGAGTTAACTCAATTTATATTCACTACTGAGTCAACATAGCTGGTTATTCAGCCCCTTGTATGCCGAAAATACAGTTATTGGTCCATTATAATGTGAATATATATATAATAGAAGAAGCAAACATAATAACATTATAACACCAACACCCGCAGTTTAATATCCTTGAAATCATTTTTATATGAAACATGGTTGATCCCTTTAACCTATTATTTTATCAAGGAAAGATTCTTCAAAAACTCCATAATCAAAAGCCAATTTAAAACTCCTTTATTTCAGCTATAGTTTTTCCTTTAAAAATGAGATTGGGTTCTTTATTTTGAAAACTAAGGCTTTTGAAACCTTGAAACTTTATTTTCGAAACAATTAGATTACCTCCTTCGAAAGCATTAAAATCTTCTTTTCGAAAACACTAAGCATATATCTTTCGAAATACTCTAAATCATCTCTTTCGAAACCATCAAAACTTGCCTTTCGAAAGTGTTAAAGCATTACTTATTAACTCACAGAAGTATAGCTTCAAAACCATTGAAAAGTACCCCTTTTGAAACCATTAGGTTTATCTTTGAATATATCTTTTGTGTGAAAGTGAATACAAAAAAATGAACACATTTTGAAACCATTAACCTTCATATAAAATAGTTTGGGAAAACTGGTAGGTTCGGAACCATCCTTTCAAAAGCTTAAAATATTTAAGTAAAACATTTAAAGGATAGCTTCGAAACCCCTTTCGAATCCATTTCCTTCGAAACCATTAACCCTTTTGAAAACTTTAGGAAGTGACTTATTACAATTATAAACAAAAGCAATCTTTCGATCTAATTGATGACTTTAATCCATTCGAAAGGCATAAGGTCGGAAGTAAGGTTTCGACTGGGTTAAAATAACCCCTTTTGAAAGCATTGAATTAAAACAAGGCAACTCATTAGAAAGCATTCTTTTTGAAAAAAAATGACAGAAACATTTTCAGAAGCTACTTAAATGGGTTTCGACCCCTTCGAAAGCATCCTTTTGAAGACAAGGCAAGCACATATCTTTGGAAAGCAAAACAAAGGCTTCGACCCCCTTCGAAAGCTAGGTTTCGACACCATACCTTCCACCTTTCTCAAATCCACTACATACCAACTTATTAATACCTTGTGTTTTAGATTCGATTTGGTTGGTTTTGAATTAGTTGAGGTGGAAGTACACGGTCGAAAGGTAGCATTTAAAAGAGGCGAAACATAATTTTTGTGTAAAGGCCGTTTTAATGCCTTTTTAAGTAATTGCTTTCTAACTAACCTACCTATTTGTAAACATTTAATTGCTTGTCATAAAATTTTCAAATTCTTTCTAAAATAAAACTGCTGTAATTATTTCAGATCTAATTAAAACATTTTAGCAAATAAGCCCTTCCTTAAGCTAAATAAATGAAACTTTTAAATCCTTCTTCTAAACTAATTTAATCTCCACAGTAGACTACTCAAGAAAAATCGCAAAAATTCACTTTTATTATGTTATCTAACATATATAAATTTCAGACCCAAATTCTTCGTATTATAGCCGAAATTGATTTCTAAACCCAATTATCCATATTTCTCTTTGAAAATTCATAATAAATTTTCCCTAGCCTAGAAAATTACAAAAATTAAAACCCATCTTTAAAATAATGTTTTATATAACATATAAATTCCTCCTCATGGCATTCGAAGTCCAGAAAATATGATTTTAGCCTAAAAATCGAACTAAACATTTATCAAACAATCTTGTTTGAATCAAACACATCATAAAATTCATGCATATCATTATTGAAATCATCACACAAGATTTTGAACATAAACTCGAAATCAAATGATCTTTAAAGACAAAAACAGAGAAGGTTTCTATTGTTATTCACCTTGATTAGGATAAGGAATTTGAGGTTTGATCCTTGATTAATTCCCTTTGCCTGGTTGCTTAGCTTAAATTTGATTTTCCCCTTTTTCTTCCCTATGTAATGGCCGACTTGAACTTTTTGTTTGCATTTTTGAATAATGAAAAATGAACATGCAAAGGAAATGGAAATGTTATTTTAAGGGTAATGGAATTATGGTTGCGGCTATTACCCATAAGGCCCATGTTTTATTTTCTTATTAATTCTCTAATAAACCATTTCCATAAACTCATTCTTTAACTTTATTAAGCACGGCCTCTAGTTAAGTTTTCAAATCTTAATCCCCTTATCACTCAATTATTTACATTATTCTATTTAATTTATCTAATTAAATCTCCTGAATAATGTTATTAAAAATTAGGGGTGTTTAATAACCAAATTTCATTTAAACTTGTGGTGACTTGTCATCTTAAATGAATGACTCATTTAGATGCATAAATTGATTGAAAATGCACGAATGTTCCAAATGTAGAATTTAAAAGGTATATGGTTTTTTATTGCCAACCATCCTTCTTGCATATGGTATGTAATTTCCATTTTTGTGTAGTTTATTTTCAATGCCCCATTGGAAAACTGCCAGTCCCAAGTCTGCAGAGGAGTTAATGATAGGTGGGTTACTATTAAGCTCCTTTTGATTAAATACCCGAAATTGAATATGCAAATATATAAAATAGACGAATCCAAATAGAAATACCAAAAAACTTATGCATGCTACATTATTCTCTAATAACACATGATTTATATTTTTGTGTAACGAGGAATTAGAATAGATAGAGTTATAGCACCGTCTGATATGAGACTTTCGGTAATATTTTTTTGATTATTCTTTGGACTTGTTATATAAAACAGTATTGTATGAAATTCTAGATTTTGGTTATTTGTAAACAGATTGATAACACCGTCTGGTATGGGACATTCTGTGATACTATTATGTTAACTCTTTTGATTATGGTATGTGATATTATTATGGTTATGGAGTGTAGTTTATGAGCATTGAGTATATGAGCGAGTAACACCAGATGGTATGGGACGTTTGTGTGATATTTGTTCGATTACTTTCTGTAAGTGAGGGACATTCTTATTTTACGGGTTAATGTCTAGAGGAAGGGACCGTTGCATGCCAACTTGTGCTTTGTGCTATTTATTTAAATAGACTAAAGCCTTTTCGAGTTAGCTAGTGGGGGGTCAAGCCCCAGATCCATGGCATCACCTATTATGTATATACATTTTATGTGTTGATGTTTATATTATTGGATGGTATGCCTTGATACCATACTGTCCAAACAGTCTATTAGCATTGGGTAGTATGCTCGTGACTATAGAGTATATATGACATAGCATCCCGATAACCAGGAGTAACTAAGACTGTGGGTGTGATGTGTGTTGAAAGTGTTGTGTGTTGTCCCTTGGAGCGAGCTGTGTGCTATGTAGCTCCAATCCGAAATATGTGTGACTATATGATTATATTATAGTATTATATACCATACTACACAATTATTCAGAGGCGATGACCTCTTAACCCACTGGAGTATACTGTGTGCTATGGGGCTCCCAAATAAGATATGTGATTGGAAATACAGAGACATACACTACCATACTTATAACACCTTACTAGATCGTGTCGTTGTTGGTGGTTGATTCCCTTTTGTTTTATGGCTGTGTTGATTACCGATTGGATATTTGGTTGTTCCACCCATTGGATTATATTTTGTTGATATGTTGGTCGAATTTTTTTGGAATGAGTTATATTTTATGTGCATGGTTTTAACATTTGTTGACACTTGAGTTATGCACTGCCATTTTGCATTGCATTTTTTTACACCGTGCCAGTTATCAGTTTATGTTGATCTCTATATTCTAGACATAGATCGACCCATGTGTTATTTATATAATACTTGGGTGAGTCCAAAACAATTTAAAATCAGGGATATATGACTAGTATATGGAAGTTGGGCATAGATAGAGGAGAGAGTATTTGTATATAGTTCGTATATTTTTATTTACTTGTATTCATGTGTTGTTGAGATGTATATTGGACATGTTGTGTATATTAATTAGTGGGCATTTGACTATTTTTATAGACCCACTTGGACTCGTGTATATCCATTAGTATATATTAACGCTGCATTGATGACTCTATGATTTATTTTATATTGTGTGTTGTTTTATCCTAAACATGCATGGGTTCATTGCTTTATGCCGATACTGTATACTTATAAGTGAGTTGTTTATGATTTTTTTAAATATATACCAGTGTTAACCCGAGGGAGTATTCATGTGTATAATTCCAATATTGCCTCATTCTCTATAAGGACCCGACTCCTGATGCCTCTTCAAACACATCATCAAACTCATGTACAACAAAGATCGAACCCAACTCTCCTTCCACCACGTCAAGAAAATATAGAAAACTAGTCATGAGCAAGCTAGGTCCTTCACAATCTACTATCAGAGCCTCCATCCCCTTCTTCAATACCAAAATTTGTTTAACACAATCATTGACTGCATTATTCTGAGATGCCAATCCATCCCAAGCAAAACCTCAAAAATAATAAAACCGAGAACATACATATCGTAAGAAAGAGTTGATCAAAAAAAGTAACCTGAACTCCTAAATAGACCATATAAAGATTGGTTGGTCCTCCAACAGGGTTTGACATACAAATAGAATATAGAACCATAACTAGCTCAAGCCTCAATCTATCAACAAGGCTACTAGAAATTAAACTAAGAGAAGCACTAGTATCAAATAAGGCACTAACATGAATACCTTGAATAGATAAAATACCTTTTAGAACTTGCTTCCCCTTTGTAGCTGTGGAAGCAAAAGGTGCTGAGGCAAGTCCAAAACCTCTAGGCTGCTGCCCCTTTCAAAGCATCAGAAAATATCTAATAATATAACCCAGTTGACGTTGGTTATAACAAATCCTTGGTGCAAACTGAGCTTTGGTTGACCGCATCACTAGCTTCGGCACCTTAGTAATCCGTGCCTTGACTACTAGCGCTTTCAACACCTGTCCTCCCCCACCAGACCTATAACTCTAAGAAAAATACCTCTTCTTCCCACACTTATGATAGACTAGATCTGAAATATCTCTCGATAGTTGAAACTTTTGCTTGTTGTCCCCAACTATTGTAGAAATAAATGGTTTTGGTGCTAAGCCCTCAAACCTCAAACACATGCCTACTAGATTAACGAACGAACCCTAAAGATGATTAGTCATATCCCTCTGGAACTCTGGACGCATACCTGTAATGAACATCTCGTTCATCTTTAGTGGTGTATCTACTAGTCCCAACCCAAACAGAAATAACGCTATGAACCAGTTTTCGTACTCTGCTACCGTCTTGGCCATCTACTTCAGATCGAGGATGCTCCTAGATAAAAAAGTCTGTCCGACCTTCGGAATGAACTTCATCTCAAATACCTTCTTAAATTAGACCCAGTTGAAGTCATTCTCCTGGACATCTGCAGTGGCGGCTATCGCAATGCCAAATGATGCTTCATCGCATCTTCTAACTTAATGTCTCTGAATATCCTATCACACTATCTGAGCCAAGACTGAACTTCTAAGATTGTCTCCAAGCTACTAAACCTCTTACCCCTTAACCTCTCACAATCACGATAAAGTGAAACAAACTCATCTAAGGCCTAACCTGCACGACTTCCTTTATAATATCCACCCTCAGTTCCTTTATAAGAGCGGCATTCCTCGAGACCCGATTCCCGCTATTCGTGATAATACTACCTCATCCACCTCTACCTCTAACTCTTCTAGCATTAGTAGCTTTGGTACTCATGGTTTGTACTGCCTAAACAAAGAAAAACAACTTTAGGGTACCTAAGGATAGAGTTATTCAAAGAAATAGTCATTCCTAAGGAAAGCTGAAAAGGGGGTGCAGGTTTATAGATAAATGCAAATATGCTCTCGTATCATATAGTACGATTAGCTCATTCTAGGGTGTCAATTTCCATATCTCTAATGATCCATACCCAACCAAATCCAAGGTACCCACAAAATCTGGGTTCTAATACCATATGTAAGACCCGACTTTTCGACCCTCAAATGTCGACACAAAATACATCCACGATATTCGTGTGCCTAGCATTCAAGTGCTGGAAAGACAGATAGTTAGTGTAAAATAAAAAGAAAAAAAATAGAATAAGAAAGAAAGAACGCAACACCAAAAAATCATAACGGAACAATTACATATAATATCCATAAGACAATACAAATAGCTACTCCAAGTACAAAACAATTTCGGAGTTACCAAACCTTAATACTATCATCAGCATGGATAGTTATAAATGTTTTTCCTACAATGCCGATAAATACATACATAATACAATGCAAAAAAAATAAAAATAGATAGATAAGGGAAGACTACATTTCATCTCCTAAATTATGAAGCGTCTAAAGTAAAACCTTCTTTACTCAGCCTATTCGAAAGAGTAGATGAAAAATTTAGGAAAAACAAAAACCATGTGTTAGACATAAATCTGGTATGAGAAAACTCAAGATACATGCATACATGTCATAGTAACCTTTGAGGCGGTACAAACCATTATAACAGTTTTCCCGTTACAAGAAACCAACCATTCATTAAGTTAACATAAAGATATAATAGATAATGTCTAGGGTGCAGATATAAATCAAAAAATAGCTACATTAGAACAACATTAGAAGTACATCTAAAACTGCTAAGGTACATTTGCATATGGATTTTAAGGGAGATGCCTCCAATAAACTAAACCGAATCTCTATGATAAGGATCAAAAACTACCTTTCGAGTGTTATATATCTCTAGATAAAATATATCGTAAGGTAAACATAGGTGGCCCACCCCCGAACATTAGTATAAACCACATGGAACCAATTATCAACAACTTATGCTTGGAACATCGATAAGCATACTCTAAATATGGAGTTGATATACCTTGTCGTGAGTGAGCTAAATCCCAACCTATGCATTCTACCATGTCTTTGGTCATTTCTCAATGTCATGGTTTCATTCGATATCTCTCACATGATTCATCGTAATTCGAACAAACACGAATCACTCCATGGATTCCTACATAAGCCATTTAATAAATGCTAATATTGACTTCTCCCTTGGACTTAATCTTAGGATAAGTAGTTCAACTCAATAACATAAGTCTGAAATATTAACACTGACCTCTTCCTTAGACTTAAACTTAGGATATAAAGTTCAACATTATAACATTCCACTTCACAACTGCTCCCGAAACGTAGCTTCATTTACTAGTTTTGAAGAGGTATTCGGTAAGTAAAACACTTACCATTCTCGTATTCTCCAAAACAAATCAATGAATTTCTAGTAAACTCAATTTTGGTTTTTTTAGAAGTAAGTGAACTATATAAAGAGGAGTCCTCCTTGAAGTATCTCATACATATAAGTCCTTGAAACTAGAGACGTTTCATAATAGTGCTTCTCCCAGAGGGGTCTCAAATTGTGGAATCCATGAAGCTTTTGGATACCTCCTAACTTAATATTTGGTCGAGTTAGATAGTTGACTAATCGACTATCAAGTTCTAAAATCGATTACTTATAGAAATCAAAATTCGTATACTTAACATATTTTCAACCTTTTCATCTTAAATATTCCTCGGTCTAGAGTGAAGTTGGTAGATTAGAGTACTATTACTTCTAAAACCTAGTCGAACAACATTCATCATTCTTATGAATATATAAGCCTACTTCGTCGGCTTTTAGTGTTAACTATAGCATTAATGACTTTCTGCAAACAAGAAAGTAAACAACACGATTAACACCTTTCCAACCTTTTCATGTTAACTATTCCTTATCAACAGTGAAGCTGATAGGTTTGAGCACCATTGCATCTAAGCCCTACTCGAACATCAATCTAAACTCTAACAAATTGATAAGCTACTTCCTCAGCTTTTAGTTTAAGTATAGTTAATTATTTTTCATAAATTTAAACAAAAAATACACTTAAGTCACTGATCATTCTAAAAATGCTTTGTAAACATTTTCTTATGCTTTAACAACTCTTAAAAATGATATAGATGTATGCATAATAATTTACATATAATGCTAAGACGTTTAAAACAATTTAAAATATATTATATCACATAAGGTATCATATACTTTAATAAAATAATTAACTAATTTTCTAAAGCTATACATTCTTAAATATACTTTGAAATACTTATAATATTGTTTAAAACATTTACTTAAAATAGCACTTAAAAATAATTAGTTTATGATTCATAAAAAATTGAAAACGACATTTTTTCCTTTATATAAATAAACCAATTATTTTAACAATTCATAAAAAATTATTAAAAATTCATAAAAATTTCAAACCACCTTTAAAATACTAATATATATTAGAAAAGAATTATAAAAAGATTGAAGTAAAAAACTTAAATTTGAAGCCATTTCAAAGCAATTTAAACTCTCAAATAGAAAAGAAGACATTTACAAAATGATGTAAAAAGTTATTCAGAGGAAAAGAAGCATATGTGAAGTGCTATGGCTGGCTTTTTTGAATGGCAATGAGCTAGGCAAGTTTTTAATACTTGAAAGTTTGATCAATTTCGATACGCAAACAAACTTTTAACACCCAATTATTTTACAATAACAAGTATACGGATAATACTTCACAACTGTGGTGATAATGCCTAAGGATCTCTCTACAAAAATTCGTAGAAATGCCAAACAAAAAGCATTTTCAAAGTGCAATTATGGCGACTATCATAATGAAACAACTTCCAAACTCAATTCTGATTCAACCTATATTCAACCAAACCCTATGCGATTGTGTCAAGGCTATGCAACAAGTCATAATAAGTCAGAAAAGTCCACTCAAGCCTATACATATTGATTACATATGCCATTTTCTTTTCAAAGCAAGAATAAAAAACAATATCATGACATAAAGTGATACAAATTCAATCACATATAAGCAATCAAACACAAGCATATGACCACTTCATATTCATTCAAACGGTGAGTTAGCTAATCCTTAACCAAGCAAAAAGAAAGTATGAGTTTCCACTTTCTCCCTCAACCATGCAAACACCAAACTTCCTACCGGAACCATGCTTCGCACTTACCTTTGCCCAAAACCCCACCTTTGGCTCACGGCCTTAGTAGTGTGGGGCTTGTATGCTCCAAATCTTTGATCTTTGACTTGATGGAAGGTGTTCTGATGTTGTTCTAAGGTCATTGTTCAAGTTTGAAGAGAATTGGAGATGTTTTGAATTTATTTGTCTTAGGAAATTTTATTAAGAGAAGGATATAATGGATATTGTTTTTTCACAAAAAAATATGAAATGGATTCAAAAGCCAAGCACCCACTTAACTAAGCTTCATGATGTTAGTCTCACCCCTCCCCTCACCTTTGTGGCTGACCATGGAAGGCTCAACCCCCACATGTCTATCACATCTTCTTTCCACCTCCTTTCCTTAACAAATTACCTTACTATCCCCACACACAAATATCTCATTATCTTTTAGAAGATTCTGGAGCAGTTAGTTTCTTTATGAAACAAAGTGTATTAATTAAATGCTAATGTCTTCATATATGTTAATTAGATAAGTACAAAAGAGGTCGAATAACTTATATCGAATAAAAAGTTGTTTATCAATAAACTGATTTTCGATCACATTATCAATATTACTTCGAAGCCTTTGTTTTTTATTTTATTTTCAAAAACAAGTTTATTATTTTCTTATCATTATTAATTTATTAAAATATGTTCAATAAGGTTATAAAATTACATTTATAACACTTAACTATATTTCAAAAAGTTATGATGTTCAAAGATGAAGTGTTCGAAATTACGGGTCTCTACAAAATGCACTCATTTCATTCCAGTAAAAAGGAAGCAGACATCAGTTACTATAGATACCTTAAATGTTTAGGAAGTAATCAGATTACATGGGATTCCAGTCACATAGTTAGTGATAGAGATATACTTTTCAGTAGTGATTTTTGGAAGAGCTTCAGGATGCTTAGGTACCGAGCTCAGCCTTATCATTGCACATCACCAACAGATGGAAGGAAAACTAAAATGGCGAATAAGAAATCAGAGGAGTTGTTGAGAGCTTGTATTTTGATGGAGCTTGGGAAGATCATTTAACACTAGTGGAGTTTACTTATAATAAGAGCTAACATGCGATCACAGTGTAACACTATTCAAAGCTTTGCATGGACGATCATGTAAACCTATTCTAGTTTTTGGGAGGCGACTTATAGAATTTACGTGGAACTGACATAATCAAAGACAATTCCTAAAAGATAGAGCTGATATGTAAGTGGATGAAGACTGCACAAGATAGGAAGAAATCATATGCTGATAGAAGGCGTAGGCATCTAGAGCTTCCAGTGGATGACATGGTGTTTGTGAAGGTATTGCCACTTAAGCACATTATTATCTGACAAATCGGGAAAGTTAGCACCGCGATTTGTTGGGCCTCTTCCAATATTAGAAAGAGTGGGGAAGTTTTCCTATAGAATCAAGCTTCCAAAGAAGTTGACAGGGGTTTACAATGTCTTTTATGTGTCACATTTGTGAAGATATGTTCATGATTCAACAATCACGATGGAGCCATAGAAATTGGAAAATATGGGAGTAAAGTCGAAGCCCATTACACTTCGTGGGCTTACAGGTATAGGAGAGCATGACTGAAGAGGCTTTACAATAAATAAGTGAAATTGGTTAAAGTGCAATGGGGAACAGATCCAATGGAGATACTTGGGAGCCTAAGGAGAGAATCCAAGCTACCTACCTAGAGCTCTTTTTTGGTAAGTTTCTATTTAAATTCGTATGATTACTTGAATGCATAGAATTTAGCTTAGTGTATTTCCTAGGTAGGTGTGTATGGATGCTAGGCATGGATGTGAATGTGTCATTATGACATATTTTGTATGATTGTTTCTAATGAATGTATTTATTTGTTAGTATTACACATATGAGCTAACTTGTTCATTTTAGCCTATGACGGATGTTACCTCGTTTATTTTATTGTATCAATTTAGACGTATAATAATTTTTTCATTTTGCATATGTATTGAATGGTTTCCCATCCATATAAAACTGCAAGTGTGTGTATAGAACGTTGCATAGTTTTTAGATACTAGACATAATCACTTGTATAAAATGAGGTCGACAGGTTTAACAAACCACCTACTATTGCTTCACATATATGTTTCGCATACATTTCATACCTACATGTACTTGTTGCATTAGAAAGTTTGAAATTAAGGACAATATTTGAAGTGGTTGATGGTTGAGTCGATAGTTGTAGATATTGAATTTTGTAGAATGAGCTGCATTTTCTATCCTCAGAAATTTTGGAGATAGATTCCTTTTAAGGAGGGTAGAATCAAACACCCTAAAAATTTAAGTAATAAAAAGGGTAGAATGGGAATTATATATTAAAGGATAAAACTGTAAGTTTTTGTAGACATTGGAATTAGGCCATAAGACCTATGCTGTTTATAGTCAGAAAACATATAAGACTTGTCAAATTTTGTTAAAAGGCTAAAATCTATGAAAAGTTGAACGAATGGAATTTTGGTAAAAAAATAGTGTGGCCCAAACCTAAGAAAACTTAATTTCTCACCTATAAATAAGTTGTTAACGCTTAAACTTTTAATTAGAAACCCATAGCCACCATTCACTTTTTCGAAAGCCTCAATCTAAACATCTTTCTCCTAACCTCCTCTTAAATTTCTAATTCAAAACAAACACAAATTAAATTAAAGAAAGAGAGAAGAAGAATAAGAGCAACAACTCAAAAGATAGAGATCGAGAAAAGAGACTCACAAGTAGGATTTTCAAGGCTAAAGGGAAGAGAGAACCTAATATGTGAGTGGGAATTTATCTTCTACCTAAATTATTCTATATATGCTCTTATCTAATTTTTATAGCTTACATTAGATTAAAATGAAGAATTATATATTGAAATAAAATAACAAATTAATAATTTAATCGTAATTGAGTCATTGACCATAGAGGTTGAAACGTTACCTCTCTTGTTGTAATTGGATCAATGGTGAAATGTTTGGAGTTGAAATGTTACTCTGCTTGTTAAGAATAAATCATAATACTTTCGAGTCACACCTAAAAATATAGAATGAATACACATATATAAATTGAAATTGACACAAAACAAATATGTTATTATTGGATTTATGATTGGTTGTTTGAGTTGAAACGAAACTCCGATTATTAAAACAATCAATAACCTTGTTAAAAAATAAGTCTGAACTAATGTAAACCACCTACGTATGTGTATATGTTTGTAACTATGTGGAACAATTATGATTACAATTAAGTTAGTAAGTCGATATTGTGAAAAAATGAGTAGGATTTTTATTAAACCAAACTAATCAATAATAAGACGATGCGAATGAAAGAGGAAAGGATACTATTAAAATGTTATAGGTGTTGTAAATGATAAAAATGAGATAACAAAAGCCATTTGAAGTCTAGAATGAACCAAGGGCTAAAAGATTGAAAACACCATTAAAATGCAATTCTATAGTCAACTGGACATCTGGATTAGGAGGCCAGGCGTTTGAAAATCTTATAGAGGAAAATTAAATGAAAAACGTTAAAATTGACTAGTTTTAGAAGTCTAAATTAGCATTCAGATGTTGTGAAATCAAAATCAAACATCTAAATGTTAGATCAGACGTCTGATTCTGTGAAGCTAGTTTTTGTATAGGAATTAGAAGTCTAAGTGGTCAGATGTCTAAATAACTGATGCAGGAACAGGTTGAACGTAGACCTATGAGGGCTAGTATGAATTGCTGGAGAAATTCCATATTATTTTTTTAGGAATGTGATGAAGTACAATGATGTGTATACACTTAAATGATTTTTTTATTATACTTCACTATTCATTTTGATTGTCTGGAGATGATATGTCTACAAAGTGTTGAAACAAGACATATAATAGGGTGATATGTTTACAACATGTTGGAATGAGACACACAGTAGGAATGATATGTCTACAAAGTTTCAAAACAAGATGAATCGCAAGAATGACATGTTTACAACATGTTAAAATGAGAGACATAATAGTAATGATATTGCTGCAAAACATGTTGGAATAGTATGTGTAGCTAAACTAGGGAATGATAATATATCATGTATATCGTTTGTATGGATATATAGATAATGTTCCTTGTCACTAAGAATGATACGGTTAAAAGCTATGATAAATAAACTAAAAGGAATAATGGTAAATTGACCCTTAAACTGACACCACAAAAGTAGTATATAAAGATGTTTTATTAGCATATTAGTCTCATATATTTAGAGATATATGTTCACTCACCTCTTATGTCCAACCCCATCTATATTTATGTTCTATTTTCATATAATAGATCAACAGGGTTAGTAAAAGCTGCACGTGAGGTAAAGGCGATGGAGATTATTGGCCATGAATAAGACCATTTAAACGCAAGTTATCAATTTGTTTGGTAGTTTTGTGTAGCTGAACATAGAATCTCAAGTATCTTTTTTAATAGGCAGTTTTAATAACTTGTGAAATTTATGGGCCACTTTAGATATTTATGTTATATTCTGTTATATTTTATTTTCTTTTGCTGTGAGTTTTGAAAGTGTAGATGAAAATGGATAACTCTGTGTACCATTATACTTTATTTTACCATAATGATTTGGCATTTACTAGTCTGGAGGTTTGGACGTTAATTAGGATGTAGGATCGAAGGATTAGGAGAAGGAGGATTGTTACATAGAGGGAGTTCTGGGTCTGGATGTAGGATAAGGATGTCCAAACTAATATAAATCAACTGTGCGATTTTCTTTCCGCTACATATTCTTCAACACTTAATGTTTTTGGCAGTTGGCCATTTACGACCCAAACCTTAAACCTATATCCTTAGATTACCAACATATAGTGCACACAAATCACCAGTTCTAACAAAAGTATTTAGTTCAATGGAATAATAAATTACTCTCAAAATTACTCTATAAATAAAAGGAAGAAAGTTATTTTACTTTTAGTAAAGTAATTAAATAAACATTTAGGCATAAATTATGGTAAGTTTACCAAGTAGGATTACCGAGAAGTCCACATTGATCCAACTTGATGATAATTGAATGTGACAATCCATTTTCTGAAAAAATAATTGAATATAATTTTTTTAGCAAGGATAATGGGGTTGATTAGTTCCTTACCAGTTTGTTGCATAAAAAAATCATAACAATCTATGATGCAAGAAAAGAAAATATAAACAAAACAGAAGGAAGAACAGAGAAGCAAACAACTATAACTAACACCAATTGATAAAAGTGGACTCGTCATTGTCATAGGTGCTAGTATTTATGCCATGTTTGATAGCATGTAAGATTTCAACCCAAAGCTACAGATCAAATTTAATTTTCCTATTGAAAAGTCTCAGATTTCTCTCTTTCTAAACAACATAAAGGGATTTATTAAGGGCAAGCAAAAGAGCAAAGCTTTCGCTATTCCTCTATCTCGTTGCCAAGTAGATAAGAGCCCATTCAATTGTATTGTCCCTGTTAATATTAGTTCTACCTACTTTGATCACAAGCTTGTGCCATAAAGGGAATATGATATGACAGTTAAAAAACAAATGTAGGTTATCCTCCGTGTCATTTTTATAGAACAACCAGGCAACGTCAACAATCATACCTCTATGAAGAAGTTTGAGTTTGGTGTGTATAGCATTTTACATGACCTTCAACAAAAACATATTATCACTTTGTTTGCATTAACAATGTCCAAATTTATGTTCCAAGAAAATAAAGGCAAATGAACATGCCTGGAAATAAATTTACAGACAATAGCAATAGAATGTTCCTTATAAGTGGAGACCAGACCATTCTTTCTTTATCAGATAAAGGATAAGGAGACTGTTGTATTTTAGTGCACAACCTTCTTGTAACCTGAATGCTAGAGTAAGGTAAGGAAACCATACCATCATGTATAAAATCATGAGCATAAGCATTAGGGTTTATCCCAATCTAAAGTATCCGTTAAAAGATCATAATATTTTTCAATATGGAACCTTGTTGACCCCAAGGATCAACCTAGAATTTTGCGTGCCCATTTGCATTAATGAGAGTTCGAATGAGAGGTAGCATGGAGGGTCTAAGATTGAGTATGACTTGACAAACCCAGCTGTAGTTTTAAAGAGCTTCCATAGTCCAAAAATTCTTTTTTCCAATCTTGTACTTATAAGACTACTAAGCCCGTATATTATTCTTTTTATTAAGCAAGTTGTCAAAGTACTTGCTAAAGGTAGCTTTGTTCCAATTAATCAAGTTGTTAATACCAAGACCACGATATTTTTTTGGCCTTTCAATTTTGTTGAAAGCTACAGGGATGATTAGAGTGCATATTTCTAGACCATAGAAAATTATTCATAACCCTCTAATCATGAGAATTAGCTTCTTTAGGAGGATGAAAGTTTTGCACCAGTAATTTGTCATAGCAAAATACAATTTATTCAAAGAGCATAAGAGTAGAGAGTTGAAATAATCAAAAAGTAGGTGAATAATTTTAATTTAACGCGAGATAAAATTAAGTTTCATAGGAAATTTGAATGTTTCGAATTGAATATAACTAAAGAGAAAAAAGGAAAAACGGAATTATATAATATACTCTTTCTAAAATTAATTGGAAGAAGATTAGATTTATTTTCGCATGAGCCGTTGGGATTCTTCCTACATTAAGTTTTAATGAGTCAAGCATTTCAGATGTAAATGAAAAAGGATCAAAATGCAAAATTTACCCTAAAATCACTAAGAATTAAGTATTAAAGTTTATAAAAAATTAGATAAAAGATGAATATTTGAAGGGGGTTGTACTTCTTATATAATAGAATAGACTAGTGTGTAAGCCATGTGTTACAACGACAATGTTGTAAAATCATAGTTTCTAAACTTTAAATATTGTTAAAAATATAATGCTACATTGCAATATAAGGTAAATATATTGTGATAAAAATTCTTATGTGATGTATTACTTAGTAGCACATAACATTGCATAATAATAGCAACCCAACATAAACTGAAAACATTATACTCTATCATGCCCCTACAATCCCATCAATAAATGGGGACTAGGGTTTTTCTGTCTCTTCCACTCTCATTTCCTATGCCTCTCCGTCTAGTTGTTCTCCTCTACCTCTTCTATCTTTATTATCACTGTTTGGCTTTCGCGATTCAAATTGGTCCTCTATTGCTTGCTACAGATCCGTCCTTTGCATAACTTCTCAAATCTTTGCTGTTAGCTGTCATTTCTCTTAATGTGGCCTTTTGCTCACCTTCTCCCACGCCAAATGTCCAACATGATGTTAGAACAGATCTGGAAGACGGTGCTTGATCTACCGTATAACCTCTATGCTTGTGGCCACTGTCTTAACTTATTGATGTTGTGTGGTCATCAACGTGAATATGCAAGGATCGGTTTTGGAGTTTTCTAACTGGAAACCATAAAAACCTAATGGTACGTACTTCTTGGAACGACGTGGATTCAAACGCCACTTTTGGGGTTTGGATCGGTATGTTTGGAGGTGCGTCATTACGACTAGTACCAGAGCTAAGATTCAGGATTCCTTAGGGATTAGGTGTGTATGGAAAGAACGTGCTTTTATATTTTAAAAGTTATTATATATGTAAGCATAACACAAACACATCCATATATTACAACAATGCTAATTGTTATATAAGGAAGTTGGTAATAATTCCGATTTATAAATAAGTTAAATGAACAATCAAACTGGAAATGGTGATGCAACTAAGGTTGTAGGCCTGAATGTTCTAGTATGTTTCTCCTGGTATCTTCAAACAAGAGGCCGGACTGAACTTAACCCTAATGGAGGACCCACAGCACATGCACAAGGCACAGTCCCAACCTCTTTGCTTGTTTTGGACTTCCCCAAATTATGTCTGGATTTCAAAAGTTTGGGTGTAAAAAATTACTTGAAAACAGAGTCATTTCTTGAGATACGGACCTATATGAAGAATTATGATTGAATATTTGTTATCATGGGTGTGGAGGATGCGATGAAGAGACAACTGGCTTTATGTCACTTGTAAGGGAGGCCTTAAACTGGTGGGATATTTTTATCATTAAGATTGAAGGTATAGAGATTATTTAGGCTAATCTTAAGAGGCACTTTGAAGTTAATCTAATTTTGAGGCATAACAAGTATGGAGCTAGAGTAGTTCATTCATTTGGAGCAGGGAAATAGTGACTACCTACACCTCCAGACACACTGATGTAAAGCCTAAATGACTATTCAACTTACGTCGTGCCAAGAAGTATGAGCCATTAGGGTTTTAAAACATTATATGATACAAACATTTTCAGATCTCACAACGGAATGAAATAAAATATAAATATTGAAAGTAATCCAGATCAGATAATAGCCTCAATTGCATGGTCCATACAACAATATCTCCAAGCAGTAGTATATAGAGTTTGAAAAATAGAAATAACATAATACGAAATAGAGTACATGAAAGAGCAATAATAAATAGATATAGCTCTAGGCGCCTAGTCACCTTCTTTATGCATTGTGTCAGGGAAAAATAACTTACTGGCATGTTCTTCTATAGTGGGTATAAAAGGGGAAGAGGAGTGCATCAGACAAAGTCTGGTGAATGAATTACATTACTAGTGTATGTTGTTCATAAGCAATTAACTTCATACCTACATGACCTAGGGTGTCCATTTATGTTCATTTACTACATATAAAGGATTGGTCGTTTTACAAATCAAGGTTATAATTCTAATTACACCTAAAACCATAAGCAACTTATAAAAGTTCCAATCAAGGGTTAAAGAACCAACATCCAACAACTCTAGGCCAATTTCTAGGAAGTGAATCATGATGATTAACTTTCTAACCAACACTGGGCTAACATTCCTAAATAACAAACTATGTCTATCACACTTACCCACCAAGCGAACATCACCATGTTTGGGCTCATATCGAGTATACTACCTCAACAATTTATGGTTTACTTAAGCATTCATGTCAACATGTCAATTGTAAACACATCGTATTCTATATATTATTCAATCTAAAGTATTCAAAAAATCACTATAGTGATTTCGCCATAGGTCCCAGCGCTGCCCAACCATGTAACCCTACTATTGCAAATGCCTCTGCCTCCCTTCCTTGATTTTGTAACGACATGAAATTTCAGACATTTCATATTTAAATATATGAATTATTTAAATATTTTAATCTTGTATTAAATATGATTAAAGTGATTTAATAAACTTGTCAACCACCTTTTAAGCAATAACTACTGATGATAAACTTGTTTTAGAAAAATGTTTACAAAATAATTACTTTGAAGAAATATTGAAAATGTGATCGAAGACCTTTTTATTGATAACATCTTTTTACTTGTTAGAAGTTGTTCAAACTTGTTTTACGTACATTAAAACACTTAGGAAATCATTAGTATGAAATAAAAATATTTTTCCATTTATGGAAAATGTCATGCATGAGATCATAGAAGATATTTTGTGTAAGGGTAAATGGATGATTTGCTAAGGAAAATAAGGTGTAAAGCTAAATGCATGCTAGGCACATAGGGAGGATCTTTGGGCTTGCCAAAGGGGGATATTAGGGTCCTTATACACTTCATAAAATTCTAAAACTTGAAATATAAAAAAGAATAAAAATGGTGAAATGGATTAGCACTAATCCACTTTGTTCTTCGCTAATCTTTCTCTAATTAGTTCAAAACTCTTTCAAACTCCACCAAATTTTCACCAACATCTTAGAAGACCTTAGGAAGCTTAGATATAAGCAAAAAATGGAAGATGCAAAGATGAAACGGGGTTTCCATCTTGGGTCACGACCATAAGGGAGAAGGGGGAGGCTTGGCTTGGCTTGGCTTGGTTAAAGGTGGTGCCTTAAGCTTTTGGAGATGATATTAGGTGGTTCTATGTTCTTGGGTGCTTTTGTTTGGTTTTTGCATGGACTTTGTGAGTTTCCTTACCATTGAATGATCATATATTGTGTTATATATGTTGTGTGCTTGAAATATAAAGTTAAAATAACGTTACTAATTAAAGTTATAAACTTTGGACCCCTCTTTCTTTTGAAAGCAATGACAATTTTATATTATATAACATTACTCCTATTACCTTTTATAACATTAGTATTGTCTTGAATTGATGTTTAATGGTTGTTTAGATTGTATGTTTAATTCAGAGTGGATATGTAATAGTCGCTATAAGTGCACTTTGACATCCCTCAACTTTAACTTGTGTAAATGGAAGACTTATGATCTAAACTTGTTGTAACTTGTTTTTGTTGCTCTCTACATATATTTTGGTTCATCAAAAAGTAAAGACATGGTTTGGAAAGTTCTAGAAATTATGGAAATTAGAAGCAAAATGGTCGTTATGGATGCACTTTGAAAATACCTTGTGTTCAGCGATTTTTAAAGTCAACTTGGAAAGACATCCTAGGGGCTTCTTTTCATTTTCTATAATTACTTTAAGTGTATTTTTCTTGGAAAAATATGGAAGTTAAAATCGTTTTTAACTTATGAAACAAAGTTGCAAAAATTTATTGCGAGAAGAAGGTCGCCACATGAGCACTTTGAAATACCTTGTTTTTGGGAATTTTATAATTAATTTGATAGACATCCTCAGGGGTTTCTTTACATTTTTAATAATTATTATATGTGTGCTTATTATTGGAAAAATATGGAAGTTTAGAAGATTTTAGAACCAACCAAACAAAATGGCTAAAGTTGAAGCAAAAAGATGGTTATAACTTATTTTCAGAAATTATTATAGAAAAATTTCATAATCATACTTAAGGGTTTCTTTTCATGGTTTTTAATTAACCTAAGGGTAGTGCTTACTCTAAAAACTTCAAGTCTATAAGTGGTGAAAATTGGTCTCAAAGTTCAAGGTTTTCTATATTGTTCTTTGTACAAAACTTTTACACATTTATAAATGTTGTAGTAGATTCTTTGAGATTTTAAGTGTCTAAAAATGATATTTAAATTTAGAAATTTTCCATATATTTTTAGGGATGTTTTTTTAACATATTTTGTAGTATTTTAAAGTTGGTTTGAAGCTTAGATATATTTTTAATAATTATTTATGAATTTTCAAAGTAATTGGGTTTTATAATACAAACATGCTTTTAAATAATTTTTGTCAAATTTGAAATTAGTTATTTTTAATTAATATTTTACATAGATATTTAAAACCTATATATAGGTATAGTTAAAGTATATTTACATATGTATAAGTTTGGAAAAGTAAGTTAACTATTGTATAAGGGAATGGAAGGTGGTTTTGGATTATAACACTTATTTTATAGTAAATGGTTTTGTAAATTTAAGTAAAAGTATATTACCTTGTTTAATAAGTATATGTATACTTAGAGATATAGAAATGAATGTTTTAACGATAATTACAAGTATGGAATGGATTTGGCATTGTATTAACATTGTTTTAATGACAATTTTTCTTAAACCCATTAAAGTATACTTTTGCAAGTGTGAAAGCTTGTTTAAGATTTTTGAATATTCTTATTCCATTTAGAATAAGAATATAGATACATTTCTAAACATTGAAAAGAATATAAATGAATAGAAAAACGTATTATACATGTATATATATCTTTCATAAAGGTATTATATATACACACATAAGAATTTACAGAGATATTTTAATGAATAAAAGTATTAATTAAATAAAAAGGGATATGAAGTCGCTTATGTGACTAAATCAGGCTTTGTGCGACTCGATCGTGCTTTGCTTATTTACCTGTTTATGTAAAATATTTAGTCATGTTTAAAATCCGACTAAGTAGACTTGTTTATCTGTCAGAGTTAAGAATGAAGTGCCTAGGTAAAGCTTTGATATAATTAATGCTCTAACCTACCTGGCTTCACTCTGGATCGATAGATAGTATAAGTTGAGGATTTCTAAAGTGCGATAAGTATTCAAGACTTGGTTTCCATATGCGATCGTTCTCATTTTTGTTATTTGAAAATTCATCAATTCAGCCTTGAAGACACTAGGATCAAGAAGTATTTTACTTATCGAAAACCAATTCAGGACGGAGATATGTATTCTATCCCTTGTAATAAATCCGTTTAAGATGCTGGAATCAATGTGTGGTTTGGGAGATGGGCCTATTGTGTTTACCTTATGGTATATTTATCTAGAGATATAAGACGCTCAGAAGGCATTTTTTGATCCTTGTCATGGAGATTCGTTTCAATTTTTAAGCTGGAGGCATCTCCATGGAAAATCCATCATTCAAACGTACCTTAGCAGTTTTGACTATACTTAAATATTGTTGTGGTGTGATTAACGTAAGCACCAACAACTATTTTATGATTTACATTCTCCACCCTGGACATTATCTGTTATATCGCAATATGTACTTATTAGATGGTTTGGCTCTTTTGAGGGGATAACCTACGATGGTCTCAAAAGGTGCTATTATATACTATACACATATTTCTTGAGTTTAACACACCAGA
Organism: Allium cepa; assembly: GCA_030765085.1. NCBI lineage: Eukaryota > Viridiplantae > Streptophyta > Magnoliopsida > Asparagales > Amaryllidaceae > Allium > Allium cepa. The sequence goes on from CM060931.1 coordinate 453,834,740, forward strand.
CTTAGATCCGAGACATGGTTCCCTATATTCCCTATATGCTCTTTCGAGTAGTCTGAGATTGGCTGATCTTCGTTGTTGTTTATTGGAGCTCGAGGAGACGAGCTAGATATTTCACCTACCGTAGTATTCTTATTTAAGCTACATTACTATTTTTACGTATCAGCACTTTTGAGGATACGCTATTATAACTATTCAGGCCAATGATAGTAATTACAATTGTAGCTCTGGAATGCAATGTTTCTTAGAGTGAGAATTTGTACCGTCTTTTGATATTATATGTTATCATTCCACTATGAGATTATGATATCGTGTTCTCTTCTTTCTTATTTTGTTTTCGTTTACACTAATAATTCGAATTTCCAGCACTTGAGTGCTCGTTACGCGAATACCATTGATGTATTAGTGTTGACATTCGAGGGCCGAAAAGGCGAGTCATTAGAAGTTCCTATATGACATTCGAATAGGATACCTAGATAATAATAAGAGCTTCTAGTTGTGCTACAATGTCCGCGATTTCCATCGTATGCTCGCCATGAAGTGATACTACTCGTTGCACCTACTGCATGAAGGTACATGAAATCCTAACATTGATAAAGTGTAATATAAATCCCTTACTTTGTTGTGCTTAGCCAGCACCGAATCTAGGTTCAACCTGTGCTTTTTGAAATAATCAGATATTTGGTTATCTATTTCAGATGTACGACCTTAAATAATAAAAAATCCTTTCTGGGCATTCAGACATATGATTTCATTTTTCAGACGTGTGACTTTGATTCCAGATGACTAAATCGAGTCAACTTTGAACAAGTTTCTCTCGGTTGGAATTTCTTGAAATTTAAACATCTAACTCATATTTCATACTCTGGTCTTAATATTTAGACTCCCTGAATGTATTTTCGGACATCTAGTTCATATATTTCAATATTTTAAAGTTTGTATATTGTTTTTGTTTTCATTTGTCTCCTTCGTGATTTTGAATATAGGTTTAAGGATTGATTTTCAACTAATTTTTTATGTATAATTCGTAACTTTGTTTACAAAATTTAACTTATTTCATGATTATTAGCAAGTATTTTCACCATTATATTCATAACTATATATGTACTTCTAATGAAAATTCTACATGTAATCAAAATTAGTAAATCAATTTAAGGTGAAAAAAATAGTATTTGATTTCTTTGTTTATCCAGAACTTTAGAGATAAAGATTAACTTTATAGAATTTGATATGAATTTCACTAATTCATTTTTCTCCCTTTTTTAACAATTATCCAATTAAACTAACAACTATCCATCCAAAGCATTCATCCTAATTCATAATTGGAATTGAAATTCAAAAAAGATTCAAGTTGGAATTATTATTCAAATTCAAAAACTTCATTCTCAAATCGTATGGAATTATAAAGGAATTCAATTGCTTATAATCATCATAAACATAGTAATCACTTCAATTATCTTTTTGAAGCTTTCCTCTTCATAACTTTGATTTGAATCTAGATCACCTTGGTTGATTCACATTCCTCCTCCTTTTATCTTCTATTTTGGATTCTCTCTTGCTATATTTTATTTTGATTCCTCCTTATATTATTTTTATTTTTGTTTAGAAAATTATCATAAGGAGAAAAGGAGTTTATTTAGATTGAGAAGTTTTATTTTGAAGAAGAGAAAGAATGATTATATGTACAAAGTGGCAGCAAGGGTTTTTAGCGAGAAGAGATGTGGGTAAAGTTCTTATTTATAGTTGAAATCTCGGGTTTGCTGAGTTAGGCCTGAAATCCATATTTATGAAAATGCCACTAGTCATATTTTTCATTACTTTCAACCAGTTCTATAAAATTTAACAAATTATATATGTTTCTTAATTGTAAACAATATTCTGGATGCAATAGAATAGATCCCTTAGTCTAATTCCAAAGTTTGTGAAACATTATTGTTTTGTCATTTTATGTAAAATTACATTTTTATCTTTATTATTACTTTAATTTATGTATTAAAATTTTTGGGATGTTACACTCTCCTTGTTTAAAGGATTTCATCCCTAAAATCTCTAAGGGCAGAAAAATATAATTCGCTAGTACAACCGATATCTACTACCATCTACTCAACTTTCGACCACTTGCAAACATTGACCTTAAATTTAATTTCTGATGCAACATGTACATACAGGTATGGAATGCATATTAACATATAAACGAGCCAAGAGTTATAGCCCTTCGAAGAATCGATATCCACAGGAATGCAATTAACATATAAGTAATGAAAAATAAGGTGGTCTCATAAACTAGCGACTTCTTAAAATGTAGGTGGTTATGTAACGACCCGCCTTTCATTCCATAGAAAGACGCATCATTAAGAAGAAAGAAAGGGATAGAAAAGAGAAAAGAAAGGAAAGAAAGAAACAGACAACATTAGAATCTCACAGCGGAACGAATAAATTATATTATATCTCATAAAACTTTACATAGTATCATATACATCAGAGTTCTACAGCTAATACAACACAAACTAGACAGTTGTAAACATCTGTCTAGCAATTACAATTCAAGTACATTAGAGAAAACAGATACAACTCAAACACAGCGGAACCACTACATACATCTACACGCTGAAGCCTCCTGCTCCATTATCTCCTCCAGAACTCGCCAAAGCAATCCTGAATCACTTGACTACTCATACGTAATATGAGTACCCAAGAGTTTAATAAAACAGAAAATAAACACTCGGGTCAGACATGGGTCTGGTGTGAGTAAACGGGGATAAAAGTTGCTTACTTTAGAAAATCCTTTGAAAACAAAGGGTATCACGTAAGAATTCCCACACATAAACATGGAAAAGTTTTTACCATACGCTAACCAAAACATTTGATAGGAAATCCAGTGATATTAGAATAGTGTCTAGGGTTTTCAAAATAAAATACAGAAATAGATGGAATGCTTACATCTCACGTTCCAACATAGTTGGGCACAATCAAAACCGTACAGGCACTTATTGGATTATGGATTCCACCAATGGGAGGGCTACTAGGGTACCGCCCGTCACAGTACGTGGCCTAGATCATCGTACCGAGGAGTACGCCCACTCCCCTGCAACACAAAGCCGGAACCATTCCTTACTGAACAGTTCCAAACAAGACCACCCCGTAGATTGGCCGTCGCCAACTGCCACACAGCCAAATATAAAGGGACCTCTAGACAGGGGTAAATCTTGCTCTCCAGTGGCGGCTACCCACGAAGCCTTGCTGCACCTCCCCTGTTTTAGCCATTTCCGGTTGATGAGGCTTGAGGCTACGATTACCTTTATAGGACACATCAATCTTAGAATGCTCATCGTCCACCTGACGATGTTCTGAAAGCATTCAATCCATACAAGTTCGTTCCGGGTTCGAACGAAACCGAAGGCATTATCTTGTTGCATCATTTTGGAATCACCCTCAGAGTCAACGACCATAGCCCTTGCAACTCTAAATCACCATCTCGAATCTATAAGCACTATTCCGCAACTCATTACGGAATCACCCACAGAGTTATACTGACGTATAGCCCTTACACCTCGAGTCTTCACTTGCTCCACTTGGATTAACGACCTAACGTTAAATTTGGAATCAATGTGGTTTTCGGATATCCAAATATGGAAACCCGATCCCGGTCTCACCGAAATCCAAACGCCATCTTAACGTCCAAGTTGTACTTAAGGGTTTTAAACAATTACCTTATTTCATTATTATCTACTTCACACAGATAGATAAGCTACATCTCACAATAGATAATCACATTCTCATCATAAATAGATAATCTGTATTATCATCACAAACAGATAATCATCACAACCAGATAATCCATCACAAACCATTATACTTTAACCAAGCATCCCTATCATACAGATACAACTCATCTCATTACTCAGATCACAACTATTCAATCAATAAGATCCATAAGCAATGATTTATTAACCATCAATTATAATTAATTTAAAATGAATTAAATTAATTACTTCTATCTCTAATTAATTTAAATTAAATTAATTACCACATTTAAATCCTGCTTAATATCCATTAATTAATTAACCCAGTTAATTAATCATTCACTAACTATTCAACTTGTCTAAACACCTTGATTAATCAATTACTAATTACAATAAGTAATTAGTCTTTAATTTATTTTCACAAATTAATTAACCTTATTCATAAGTAATTAACATTTAATTACTCATTTATTAATTAACTATAATTAATTATATTTGTCCTTAATTAATTACAATTAATTAATCACTTAATTAATTAGTTATTACTTAATCAAACAATCCTTAATTAGATCATTAATTATAATAATTAATGATATCTAATTAATATTCAAATTAATTACTTAATTTAAAAATTAATTACTTTTATTAATTATTAATCACCTTGATTAATATTAAATTCAGCAATTAACTCTCTTAATTACTTATTAATAAATTAATTCCAAATAATTAATTATCTTTATTAATTAATCCTTGATTAATTACAAAAGTAATAATCCAAATTACTTTATTAAAATAAATCACCTTTCACTAATCACATTCCAGTAATTATCATTATTATTTTTCTAAGCAATCCTGCTCTATTAATTACATTTAGTAATTACCTCCATTAAATCATCAAATGATTTACTTAAATTAATTAAACTAAATTAATTAACTTAAACAAACCAAAATAAGTAAATAATTCCTTAATTACTTTTATCAATCAATTATACTCAACAAATTAAAATTGATTATATTCAATTAATAAATCTAGTTAATTATAAAAATTAACTATATTAATTAGTTACTTGATTATCCTAAGATAATTATCATTATTAATTAACAACATCTTCATTAATTACTTACTTAAAGAAATTTATTTTAGATTAATTATCAATAGTCATTTCTAATTATAAATTAATCCAAACCATTATTTAAAACCAAATAATTAAGTAAATTCTTAATTATCTTAATTATTTTCAAAATAATTTATTTACTTATCAAATGACTTCATTTACATTCAAAATATATTTAAACAATACATTTCCAAATTTAAATTCAAATTCCATTTAAAAATTTCATATTTAAAATGTTTAACTATTTAAATATTAATCCAAATTTATATAATTATAAACCTTAAAATAAGATGAATGTTAAAGAACATTCATTACTTAAAAGAAAGGTTAAAAAAAAACTAAATTAAAATAAATCCAGCTTTGAAAATAAATTGATTATTTTAACTTTCAAATTTAAATTAACATTTCATATCTTTGATTCAAATATTAAAGGAAATAAATTCTTTCAAGTTTAAACTTATTTGAATCAAATTTCATTTTCAAATTTACTTTTAAAACAATTTGAATCTGCCTATTATTTAAAAATTTACAACACTGTTTTGAATCAAAATCTGTTTTTAAAGGTAAACCTGAAAACTATTTTTAAACTTGATTTAAAACAAAATTTAAATCTTGTTTAAATTTTAAAATTTTCATTTTTAAAAACCTTGAATTCAAAATTTCATTTGAATTCGGATTTAACTTACATTTGAATCAAAATTCAGCTTTAAAATATGAATTTCATTCAAATTCAAAAAACTGCAAAATGACAGGTTTTAAACCTGTAGCACACTAACCCGAGAAACCCCATTACTTACTTCGAGTTCTCAAACCCCCATCTTCGAGACAGAAGCACAAAAACCTGGGTAACACTTCGAGTCAACACACTGCACAACCCCCAAATATTCATCTGAACACACAATATGCACGGTGCATATGCACCGGCTCTCTAGCAATCTCCAGCCACCGTAACCCTCCTCACCAAGTCGCCGGCCATCCCCAAACTTGATCGCGACCATAAAAATCCCCACTGCAGCTCGATGTTGAAATCGAGGATATCAATCCAACCTGGAACATCGACACTGCAACCAAAGGCCAAACCTGTCAACACCGCTCTCACCCATCTCCGACCACTTGATCACCTGCAACTCCGGCAATCCCTTCATCTATGTCCCCTCTCCCGATCCCCAAAGTAAGGCAACACTCGGTGCATCAGAGACCACGTGAAGCATCAAAAATTCGACCACTCAAAAACTAGGTCTAGGAAACTGGAAACACTATTGCCGTCGCCACCAACCTCTGGCCGACCAACTCTCAATTTTCCCCTACTCTCCAATCATCCCTCCACCTCCAGGAAGAACCACAAGTTCCAAAATCCACTGAATCACCATATAAACCCCAAAACCCCAATTTTGTTCAACTCAATAATGCCCACTCCACAGTTACTTTAAAAATGGGATTTTTAAAAAAAAATCATGATTTCATTCATGTATTCAAATTATAAAACTGTTTTAATAATTTAAGAAGGTTTAGATTTGCTTATTTGAATATTTACTAATTTTTATTTGTTTACAGAGACAACAATTTCTTTAATTTAACTTAATTATAATTTATAAACTTAATTTCAAACTAACAAACAATTTTTGTTCACATGACAAATCCTAACAGAGATTAAATCAAGAGGTAATGGTTTCATTTTTAAATTTTTAGTTTAATAGCAAAAACAGGTATACAGATACCTGTAAACAACACACACATACACACACACACACACACACATATATATATATATATATATATATATTTATATCTATATACACACTGAACATACATCACAATGCAATCATACAACATACTTATTCCTATTTATCCACATGCAACAGAAAATTTAAGCTTTTTAAATTGTGAAGTTACTTACTAAAAAAAATGGAGACAGAGCAGTTAATTCATAGCAGGTTTTGATTTAAAAAAAAACAGTTTGCATTTGAAGCTTAAGTTCTGGAAATTTACTTTAGCATTGATTTTAAAAGGAAGGAACTATTTTTAAAAACAAAAATTTACTCACCTTATGGAAGAATGCAGAGAACAAACTCTGTTGCAATTCTGTTTCTTGGAACTGCAATTTTTGAATCTCATGTTGAACTGCAATTTGCTAGCTGAATCAGGCGAGTTTGCTTCTCTTTTGATTACTGTTGAAGTTGATTCTCTTGTTGATTTATAGGTTATTAAAAACTGCATGCTGAGTTTACTTCTAGATTTGATTACTGAAGTTGATCTTGCTGTAGTTGATTTAAATTTGCAGCTGACCCCAAATTCCTTTGCTTAAAGTTGGAGATGAATTGACTTCAAAAGATTACAGTTTTGCAATTGCATATTTTTAAACAAATTTAGATTTTGAGTTTTGAAATTCTCTTACAATCTGATTTCAGATTCATTTTGAAGAGAATGGTTTTGATTTTGCTTAAATCTGATTTTCAGATTCAAATGAAAACAATGTTTTAACAAAATACATTGTTACAATTTCTTATCTTAAAGAATAAATTTCAAAAATAAACAACATGCCACTTGTTGACTTATTATGTCAAATGTTTTACAAGTGTCTTTCTATTAGTTTAAAAGCTAAACACATGTGCATTTTAATATGAAAGAAAATTCTTAATTTATAATTGTATGTAAATTTATCGTAAAACCATTTCTAATTTATTTTAGCATGTTTTAAATGTTTATTAACATTTAGTCTTTAAATAAATACATATAAACTTCCTTATTACATTTACATTTTAATGTTTGTTTAATTATTTTTAAAATAATATTTTAAAACAAATTTTCAAAAGAGAAAAGTTTTAAAAAGAAAAAAATAATAATAATGTTGAATTCATTTTATTCAAGAGTTTTCAAACCAAATGTTATAATTTAACATGAATGAATTAAATCTTATTTCAAAGAAAAATTATTTTCTTTAAAATAAACAAAATAAATTTTTATTATAAAACAAAATTTAAACTATATTTATTTTTTTTGGCAAGGCCTAAACTATATTTATTTTTAAACAAACTATTATATATTTATAAACAAAATAAATATTTATTTATATTTCTTAAAAGATATAAGAAAGACTTAAATTTACCTTTGAAAAGTTTTCCGTACTAATTTTAAATCAAATTAATCAATTTACAATTTTTACATTTATATATATATTAGATTTGAAAATATTCTTATTAAATTTAAATTTAAATTTAAGTCAAATCTTCTATTTACAATGTATAACATTTATACATTATAAATAAAATATTTTTAAATCAGCTTAGAAATATAAATTTATCATTTAAATATTTTTAACATTAGAAAACAATAACATTTTCAAATTAAACTATCATTATTAAAATTTTTGAAAAGAATATCATTTGACAAATTAAACAATTGTTAATCTTCAAAAGAAAATTCCTGTTTGAATTAAATTATTAAATCAATATTTCACATTTTTAAAATAATTATAAATGAAATTATTAAATAAATATTGCTTAAATTTCCGGGACACCACATTCCTCCCCCCTTAAAAGAATTTCGTCCCCGAAATTTAAAAGCAAAGGTAATTTAATAATCCCATACAGATTTTAAAATTTAAAAGAGCAAACATATGTTATCAACCAAATACTAGCAACCATAGAAACCAATTCAAACAAACAATTCTAATTATCCAGACAAAATTCTGGATAAAAATTTCTAGAGTTTCCCAAGTACAAACACCGGGACACTCGCCCTACAGAATCCAAACTAGCTACACCACTCAAATCTAGAGCTCCTACATATCTATATCTACAAACCTAAACATGATACTGGACTACAGACAAGTCCCGATCAACTTCCAAATCTTACAGAACTACTGATTCTAAAATCAGTGATAGACCATACACGTACTCCCTCAGAGATACGTGAAAACAAAACAAATTCCAGCCATCCGAACTGGAAATTCAACCCTGTAGATCAAACACTTAACTCTCAAGAGAAAACAGAAAGATCCAATACTCATATCCACAAATCTCTCCTGTCGATCCTGGGCTGCCTTCAACCTTCTAGACCAATCAAATCTTCACAGATGCCTTACAGAACAAATCCGGACAAAGAAATAAACGATCTCCTGATCCTTCTCCTATTCTAAAAACAGAACAGATGCACAAGACATCCAAGTCTCCAGATTAAAACGAATTTCCTGTAGAAACCCTCTGATCCAAGAAAAAACTCAAATTCCCAAAGAATCGGGTGTTGCTTCAATTCTGGAATAGCTGCCACCATGCTTCCACTGCGCAACTCTGATTTAAGAATGTTGTTGATGAACACAAGTATAAACTTGATCAACTTATCCCGGAAACATTGTTCATCAAATTCCATAAAATCTCAGTGACCTATCAGATTCGGTCACAACATTACAACAAAAATTCATCCAGGAAACTAGATCCAATCAATCCTGCCAGCTTGAACAGATCTCTTTCTCAAAGAGTCTCCTACAAAGCTGAACCACCTGTAAAGCTCCAAGAATCAAGTCGGAACAGAACTCAAACTCTTGATGCGGATGCAAAACTCAACTCCTTCGAAGATATCCATAAAATCAAACCACTTCGATAACTCAAACATCCACTAGAGATGCTTCAATCCCAACAAAGATTACTCAGAGAACTTCTGAACCATAGCAAGTCACTTTTGCAATTCCACCTAGTTCAGATCCCAAGAAATCGTTCTCACTGCAAAATCAGAACAGCTAAAACCTTCTAATCCAAAGAAGAACTAGTGGTCTACCTCCAACCACAAACATCACACCTAGTTGGGCTTCCAGAAGAAATGGACAAGCTCCACCATCTTCCCGGACTACTGACAGAAGAATCACAGAGATTTCTGAACCATCGAAGAAACATGCCACTCACTGCTGCTACTACTGCCAAAGACTTCCTAATCCAAAAACTTATCGAATCCCAAAGCTACACCAGCCACTTCACAATAGAGCCTTCAGTAGACAGATATTCCTCAGGAAACTCGCTCTCAAACCAAGCACAAAACACTCTGCCAAACTGAGTCTCAAACTCAAATACAGACAGAACTCCTTCCTAAGGTTGCCAAGATACCATTGCTGGCTTCAGCACTTCCTACTGATCCAAACTCAAGAAAATCCACTCGCACGAGTGCTATCAAACTTATATTCCAAAAATGAACTCCGAATCTTAAAAAGATTTCCTTCAGAGATCGGTAGAATCCTTTATACTAAACTGCAAAGCCACTCAAGATGCCCAATACTGCCCTAGCAGATCCACTTCCAACCTCAAACACTTGGATTCCAACCATTGGTAGTTGTGTTTCACACACCACTACCCTATCTACCTTTATTACCTATATTGGAAAACCTGAACAGGTAACCCAATCTAATAGGTAGAAATAAATAAATATATAATATTCAAAATTACAAATACGCTCTCTCAAGAAGGACACCACTCCAGAGTCTAGGTATTCGCTCATCCTAGCGCTCTGATACCACAATGTAACGACCCGCCTTTCATTCCATAAAAAGACGCATCATTAATAAGAAAGAAAGGGATAGAAAAGAGAAAAGAAAGGAAAGAAAGAAACAAACAACATCAGAATCTCACAGCGGAACGAATAAATTATATTATATCTCATAAAATTTTACATAGTATCATATACATCAGAGTTCTACAGCTAATAGAACACAAACTAGACAGTTATAAACATCTGTCTAGCAATTACAATTCAAGTACATCAGAGAAAACAGATACAACTCAAACACAACGGAACCACTACATATATCTACACGCTGAAGCCTCCTGCTCCATTATCTCCTCCAGAACTCGTCAAAGCAATCCTGAATCACTTGACTACTCATACGTAATATGAGTACCCAAGAGTTTAATAAAACAGAAAATAAACACTCGGGTCAGACATAGGTCTGGTGTGAGTAAATGGGGATAAAAGTTGCTTAACTTTAGAAAATCCTTTGAAAACAAAGGGTATCACGTAAGACTTCCCACACATAAACATGGAAAAAATTTTACCTTACGCTAACCAAAACATTTGATAGGAAATCCAGTGATATTATAATAGTATCTAGGGTTTTCAAATAAAATACAGAAATAGCTGGAATGCTTACATCTCACATTCCAACATAGTTGGGCACAATCAAAACCGTACAGGCACTTATTGGATTATGGATTCCACCAATGGGAGGGCTACTGGGGTACCGCCCAGTACATTACGTGGCCTAGATCACCGTACCGAGGAGTACGCCCACTCCCCCGCAACACAAAGCCGGAACCATTCCTTACTGAACAGTTCCGAACAAGACCACCCCGCAGATTGGCCGTCGCCAACTGCCACACAGCCGAATATAAAGGGACCTCTAGACATGGGTAAATCTTGCTCTCCAGTGGGGGCTACCCGCGAAGCCTTGCCGCACCTCCCCTATTTTAGCCATTCCTGGTTGATGAGGCTTGAGGCTACGATTACCTTTATAGGACACATCAATCTTAGAATGCTCATCGTCCACCTGACGATGTTCTGAAAGCATTCAATCCGTACAAGTTCGTTCCGGGTTCGAACGAAATCGAAGTCACTATCTCGTTGCACTCATTTTGGAATCACCCTCAGAGTCAATGACCATAGCCCTTGCAACTCTAAATTACCATCTCGAATCTATAAGCACTATTCCGTCAACTCATTACGGAATCACCCACAGAGTTATACTGACGTATAGCCCTTACACCTCGAGTCTTCACTTGCTCCACTTGGATTAACGACCTAACGTTAAATTTGGAATCGATGTGGTTTTCGGATATCCAAATATGGAAACCCGATCCCGGTCTCACCGAAATCCAAACGCCATCTTAAAGTCCAAGTTGTACTTAAGGGTTTTAGACAATTAACTTATTTCATTATTATCTACTTCACACAGATAGATAAGCTACATCTCACAATAGATAATCACATTCTCATCATAAACAGATAATCTGTATTATCATCACAAATAGGTAATCATCACAACCAGATAATCCATCACAAACCATCATACTTTAACCAAGCATCCCTATCATACAAATACAACTCATCTCATTACTGAGATCACAACTATTCAATCAATAAGATCCATAAGAAATGATTTATTAACCATCAATTATAATTAATTTAAAATGAATTAAATTAATTACTTCTATCTCTAATTAATTTAATTTAAATTAAATTAATTACCACATTGAAATCCTGCTTAATGTCCATTAATTAATTAACCCAGTTAATTAATCATTCACTAACTGTTCAACTTGTCTAAACACCTTGATTAATCATTTACTAATTACAATAAGTAATTAGTCTTTAATTAATTTTCACAAATTAGTTAACCTTATTCATAAGTAATTAACATTTAATTACTCATTTATTAATTTACTATAAATAATTGAATTTGTCCTTAATTAATTACAATTAATTAACCACTTAATTAATTAATTATTACTTAATCAAACAATCCTTAATTAAATCATTAATTATAATAATTAATGATCTCTAATTAATATTCAAATTAATTACTTAATTTAAAAATTAATTACTTTTATTAATTATTAATCACCTTGATTAATATTAAATTCAGCAATTAACTCTCTTAATTACTTATTAATAAATTAATTCCAAATAATTAATTATCTTTATTAATTAATCCTTGATTAATTACAAAAGTAATAATCCAAATTACTTTATTAAAATAAATCACCTTTCACTAATCACATTCCAGTAATTATCATTATTATTTTTCTAAGCAATCTTGCTCTATTAATTACATTTAGTAATTACCTCCATTAAATCATCAAATGATTTACTTAAATTAATTAAACTAAATTAATTAACTTAAACAAACCACAATAAGTAAATAATTCCTTAATTACTTTTATCAATCAATTATACTCAACAAATTAAAATTGATTATATTCAATCAATAAATCTAGTTAATTATCAAAATTAATTATATTAATTAATTACTTGATTATCCTTAGATAATTATCATTATTAATTAACAACATCTTCATTAATTACTTACTTAAAGAAATTTATTTTAGATTAATTATCAATAGTCATTTCTAATTATAAATTAATCCAAACCATTATCTAAAACCAAATAATGAAATAAATTCTTAATTATCTTAATTATTTTCAAAATAATTTATTTACTTATCAAATGACTTTATTTACATTCAAAATATATTTAAACAATACATTTCCAAATTTAAATTCAAATTCCATTTAAAAATTTCATATTTAAAATGTTTAACTATTTAAACATTAATCCAAATTTAAATAATTATATACCTTAAAATAAAATGAATGTTAAGGAACATTCATTACTTAAATATAAAAGAAAGGTTTTAAAAAGACTAAATTAAAATAAATCAAGCTTTGAAAATAAATTAATTATTTTAACTTTCAAATTTAAATTAACATTTCATATCTTTGATTCAAATATTAAAGGAAATAAATTCTTTCAAGTTTAAACTTATTTGAATCAAATTTCATTTTCAAATTTACTTTTAAAACAATTTGAATTTGCCTATTATTTAAAAATTTACAACACTGTTTTGAATCAAAATCTGTTTTTAAAGGTAAACCTGAAAACTGTTTTTAAACTTGATTTAAAACAAAATTTAAATCTTGTTTAAATTTTAAAATTTTCATTTTTAAAAACCTTGAATTCAAAATTTCATTTGAATTCAGATTTAACTTACATTTGAATCAAAATTCAGCTTTAAAATATGAATTTCATTCAAATTCAAAAAACTGCAAAATTACAAGTTTTAAACCTGTAGCACACTAACCCGAGAAACCCCATTACTTACTTCGAGTTCTCAAACCCCCATCTTCGAGACAGAAGCACAAAAACCTGGGTAACACTTCGAGTCAACACACTACACAACCCCCAAATATTCATCTGAACACACAATATGCACGGTGCATATGCACCGGCTCTCTAGCGATCTCCAGCCACCGTAACCCTCCTCACCAAGTCGCCGGCCATCCCCAAACTTGATCGCGACCATAAAAATCCCCACTGCAGCTCGATGTTGAAATCGAGGATATCAATCCAACCTGGAACATCGACACTACAACAAAAGGCCAAACCTGTCAACACCGCTCTTACCCATCTCCGACCACTTGATCACCTGCAACTCCGGCAATCCCTTCATCTACGACCCCTCTCCCGATCCCCAAAGTAAGGCAACACTCGGTGCATCAGAGACCACGTGAAGCATCAAAAATTCGACCACTCAAAAACTAGGTCTAGGAAACTGGAAACACTATTGCCGTCGCCACCAACCTCTGGCCGACCAACTCTCAATTTTCCCCTACTCTCCAATCATCCCTCCACCTCCAGGAAGAACCACAAGTTCCAAAATCCACTGAATCACCATATAAACCCCAAAACCCCAATTTTGTTCAACTCAATAATGCCCACTCCACAGTTACTTTAAAAATGGGATTTTTGTTTTAAAATCATGATTTCATTCATGCATTCAAATTATAAAACTATTTTAATAATTTAAGAAGGTTTAGATTTACTTATTTGAATATTAACTGACAACAATTTCTTTAATTTAACTTAATTATAATTTATAAACTTAATTTCAAACTAACAAATAATTTTTGTTCACATGACAAATCCTAACAGAGATCAAATCAAGAGGTAATGGTTTCATTTTTAAATTCTTAGTTTAATAGCAAAAACAGGTATACAGATACCTGTAAACAACACACATATATATATATTTATATCAATATACACACTGAACATACATCACAATGCAATCATACAACATACTTATTCCTATTTATCCACATGCAACAGAAAATTTAAGCTTTTTAAATTGTGATGTTACTCACTAAAAAAATGGAGATTGAGAAGTTAATTCATAGCAGGTTTTGATTTTTTTTTAAAACAGTTTGCATTTGAAGCTTAATTTCTGGAAATTTACTTTAGCATTGATTTTAAAAGGAAGGAACTACTTTTAAAAACAAAAATTTACTCACCTTATAGAAGAATGCAGAGAACAAACTCTGTTGCAATTCTGTTTCCTGGAACTGCAATTTTTGAATCTCCTGTTGAACTGCAATTTGCTAGTTGAATCAGGCGAGTTTGCTTCTCTTTTGATTACTGTTGAAGTTGATTCTCTTGTTGATTTGTAGGTTATTAAAAACTGCATGCTGAGTTTACTTCTAGATTTGATTACTGAAGTTGATCTTGCTGTAGTTGATTTAAATTTGCAGCTGACCCCAAATTCCTTTGCTTAAAGTTGGAGATGAATTGACTTCAGCAGATTAAAGTTTTGCAATTGCATATTTTTAAACAAATTTAGATTTTGAGTTTTGAAATTCTCTTACAATCTGATTTCAGATTCATTTTGAAGAGAATGGTTTTGATTTTGCTTAAATCTAATTTTCAGATTCAAATGAAAACAATGTTTTAACAAAATACATTGTTATAATTTCTTATCTTAAAGAATAAATTTCAAAAATAAACATGCCACTTGTTGACTTATTATGTCAAATGTTTTACAAGTGTCTTTCTATTAGTTTAAAAGCTAAACACATGTGCATTTTAATATGAAAGAAAATTCTTAATTTATAATTGTATGTAAATTTATCCTAAAACCATTTCTAATTTGTTTTAGCATGTTTTAAATGTTTATTAACATTTATTCTTTAAATAAATACATATAAACTTCCTTATTACATTTACATTTTAATGTTTGTTTAATTATTTTTAAAATAATATTTTAAAACAAATTTTCAAAAGAGAAAAGTTTTAAAAAGAAAAAAATAATAATAATGTTGAATTCATTTTATTCAAGAGTTTTCAAACCAAATGTTATAATTTAACATGAACGAATTAAATCTTATTTCAAAGAAAAACTATTTTCTTTAAAATAAACAAAATAAATTTTTATTATAAAACAAAATTTAAACTATATTTATTTTTAGACAAACTATTATATATTTATAAACAAAATAAATATTTATTTATATTTCTTAGAAGATATAAGAAAGACTTAAATTTACCTTTGAAAAGTTTTCCATGCTAATTTTAAATCAAATTAATCAATTTACAATTTATACATTTATATATATAATAGATTTGAAAATATTCTTATTAAATTTAAATTAAAATTAAAATAAAATCTTCTATTTACAATGTATAAACATTTATACATTATAAATAAAATATTTTTAAATCAGCTTAGAAAGATGAATTTATCATTTAAATATTTTTAACATTAGAAAACAATAACATTTTCAAATTAAACTATCATTATTAAAATTTTTGAAAAGAATATCATTTGACAAATTAAACAATTGTTAATCTTCAAAAGAAAATTCCTGTTTGAATTAAATTATTAAATCAATATTTCACATTTTTAAAATAATTATAAATGAAATTATTAAATAAATATTGCTTAAATTTCCGGGACATCACAAGTTATATCATGTATCTCAAAATGTATGCAATGTCCTATTCTTGAAATTCTATGTAGATGAGAAACCACTCAATAAATATGCAACAACCATTATGCATATAACTGATAAAATAAGTTGGTAAGGTGGTGTGTGTTGTAGGCTAACCTGAATATATCAGCCCATATGTATGTGCAACATTAATTAATAAAATTCATCCATTAGCAACCGTCATCCATAACATGTCCTATTGACAACTGTGCCTAGCATCTAAACATTCTAAACTATGGAATATACTAATGTAACTAAGATGGACACAAATAATCATACTATCTAAAATGGAAATGTGCTAGAAAAGAGTTCTGGGTGGTTAGCTTGGATCTTCTCCTTAGGCTTTCAAGTACTCATTGCTAGGTCGTCTCACTTAACTCTAACTAGCTTAACTACTTTGTTGTGGAGCCACCTTATTCCATGCTCAATAACTCTGGTATGTGTATGGAAAATAAGCGATTCTCTCTACTTTAACTTCTTCTAACCAACTAGGCCCAACCACAATAGCTGAATCATGTAGACACTTTCGCAATTCTGACACATGGAATATATCATGAACTTTCGCCAACTTTTCAAGAAGCTTCACTCTGCAAGCTAACTTCTATACTCTCTCCATGATCGAAAAAGACCCTAAAATCCTTGATGCAAACTTTACCAAACTACCAAACCTCATAACATGTCTAATTGGCGAGACCTTCACAAAGACTATGTCGTGTACTACGAACTCCAACTTCGTGTGTCTATTGTCAACATAAGATTTCTACCTATCCTAGGCATCCTTCATTCTTCTATGTATCATGTCTAGTTTCTTTGAAGTCTCCCTTATCATATTTGGTCTAAGAATGATCCTATCCGCTGTATCCCACTAACAAGATGGTGAACTACAAAGCCTCCCATACAGCACCTCAAATGATGTCATCCTAATACTTGCTTGATGGTTGTTATTATACGCAAACTCTACTAACGTCAATTAATCCTCCCCAGAACCATAACCTAAAATACACATCCAAAGCAAGTCCTACAACACCCTATTCACCCTCCTATCTACCCATTTGTTTGTGGGTGGAAAGGGGTAATCAAACTTAATTCAATGCCCAAGGTATCCCAAAAACTCCTCCAAAACTTAGTAGTGAAAAGAGGATCTTGATCATTAACAACACTAGAAGGAACTTCATGCAATCAAACTATCTCTCTTATGTTTAAGGTCACCAAAGAAGCAATTATCCTTAAACTCATGATTGGGAAAAAATGAGCACATTTGGTCAGTCGATTGACCATGACCCAAATAGTCTCATTCCTCCTTCCACTCCAAGATAACCCATCAATAAAGTCTATAAAGATACTTTCCCCTTTCCACTATGGAAAATCCAGTGACTGTAATAATCCACTAAGTTTCTTCTGCTCCGCCTTTACCCTCTGACAAATTGAACACTTGGAAAAAAGTTGTAGTATGCCTTTTTATACTTGGCCAATAAGAGACTCTCTTCATATCATGGTACATTTTGTCCCCACTGGATGAATAGTCATCCTAGAAGAAGGGAATCGGCTAGTACCATATCAATCAATTCCATAACAGAGGAATGCACAACCTACCATCTCTCTACAACCACCCATTCAAATCAATGGAATAGTAGTCCAAATGGCTCGAATGCTCACCCATGTTCGGCTTCTCAAAAAATATCCAACAACTCCTTGTCTTGCGTTTGACTCAAACCAGTAAGGTCTATAAGTAAAGGCTGAACATCTAAGTCTGCTAACAAACCCAGGGTAATATTTGATGAAGGTCAAAAATAAAACTCCAAGTGCTTCCATTCCAATAACATAGGGCTTAACAATACATACTTTCTACTCATGACACCAGCTACAACATTGCCTTTGCCTATAGTGTATGAAAAACTGAAATCAAATGACGCTAAGAACTCCATCAACCACTTCAGCCTTATAATCAAATATTTTTTGGAGTGTAAATATTTTAGAGACTTATAACCCATGAATAGCTCAAATGCTCCCTAAAAGATAATGCCTTCATGATTTGAGTGCAAAAACAATAGCTGTTAATCCAGGATCATAGGTGGGATAGCTCCTCTCATGAATTTTATATTATTGACTAGCATAATAGACAACTCTTCACTTATACACCAACACTGCTCCCGGTCCAGTACCACAAGCATTGGTATATACCACGAAAGCCTTCGTACCATCAAGGAGTGCTGAAATAGGTGCAGTAGTCAACAACACCTTCAACTTAATAAAATCATCTTCACTTTTTGAGTTCCACGAGAAAACTAACTTTTTTAGTATGGCATGATAGAAGTGCAAATTTTTTAGCTAAGTTCTTAATGAACATCCCACAATAGCCAGCCAAACCAAGAAAACTTCTCACCTCCGTGGCATTCTTTGGTACATGCTAATCTTGTACTGCAGTAGCTTCACTAGAATCGACCGCCAGTCCATGTTCGGATGCAACATGTCCTAAAAAGAAAACCTCCTTAAGCCAAAAGTGATATTTGGAAACTTTCGCCTTTAGCTTATGCCTACAGAGAGTATCAATCGCTTCTCCTAAATGCAGCATATGCTCTTTTTGGCTTTTTGAATAGAAAAGTATTTCATCAATGAATACCACCATTAACTTATCTAGGAACCCTTTAATGACTCAACTCATGAGGTCAACAAAATATACTAGTGCATTGGTCATAGCAAATGGCATGACTAACCACTTATACAACCCGTCGGGTGTTACGAGAAGTAGTTTTCTAAATAGTCTCCTCGACTACAAGCAGCTGATGAAATTTGATAGCCAAGTCAAGCTGGGTGAATACCTTTGCAGCAACTAACTAATAAAACAGATTGTCTATATGAGGCAGTGGATAATATTTCTTCATTATCAGTTTATCTAGTTCATGATAATCGATGTGAAGCCTTAGAGATCCATCTTCTTTAGTAACAAAGACAACTGGTGCCGCTACTTCGCAGTACTTCGAATAAAGCCCTTCTCCTACAATTCGTTCAATTACTTACGTAGCTAACGCCTTTCTTTAGGATCCATATGCCTAATGGGTAAGACAATAGGTATATCATTCCCTTTAAGGTAAAATTGAAATTCGATCTCTTTATGGGAAGAATGACTGGAAACTTTGGAAAATACATCTGGGTAGTCACGAACTATTAGTACCGAAGTTAACTCATTATATGATAGGTCTAAAGAATATAGGTACCTCAATATAATTGAACTCCTAGGGTCGTAGTAAACCTCAAGGCTACACCCACTATAAGTATCTAAAAAAACCTTTTTTTCCACAATCTAGCACTGCTCCATAAATAGTCATCTGATCCATTCCCAATATTAAACTAAAGGCAGAAAATCCCAAAACAAAAGCATCACAATAAAATTAGACACCCAAAATATACAGCTTCAAATCCTTACAAGTTATGGATAGGTGGTTTGATCCTTTAATAGGATTTAAAACTACTGTAGGGTTTATAACAACACCAGTTTCAATATGCAAGTCATCTACTAGTCTACTCAAAATAAAAGAGTGTAATGCCTTGATGTCAAATAAAGTATGAATAGATAAATCAGAAATAGTTAACACACCTTCGATAACGATGTTCTCTCCTTCTCCATAATTGCAGCAGTATTCAAGCGAGGAACAACATCTAATGCATACGCTGGAACCACCTAGGAAGACATCCTAAGTGCACTTGGACAATCAAATGGACAAATTGGTTGCAGTTATAGCATTTGACCTTTGCAGTGCCTGCTTTGGAATCCTTTTTCAGTTTCCCTTTGCATTGGCACTTCTTGCACTTGAACTTTGGCTTTCTTATCTTGTCATAAGCTTCAATTCCACTTCTACGATGGTCATGTTGAATTAGCTTTACCCCTACCTTATTAGATTCCTCCTTTACAATTGAATTCAACAACAAACCATCTCGACCAAGCTCTTAAAAGTGGCTCCGATAGGTACATGGCTCAAAGTAATATCTTTCAAGGATGGATTCAACCCCTTAGCAAACTTCATCACCTTTTTTTGTTGTAGTGATAGGGCCTAAACAATACTTCGCTAGCTGATTGAACTCGTTCACATACGACTTGACACTATGGTGACCTTGCTCTAAACGAATCAATTTATGTAGCTCTACTCTCTATTCTGCCTCAAAATGAACTTAGTCTTAAAGGACCTCTTGAAATTTGTATAAGAAATACCCATCTCGTCTGTCTCAGCAACAACAGTTTTCCACCAGATTAAGGCCTTTCCTTGCAAATGCCATGAAGCTAGTTGTCTCTTCACTTCATCCTCCACACCCATCATATCAAAATTTCTATCTCAATTCCTTAGCCATATCCCACGTCTCTACAAATAATTCATTCCCATAATAATTCTTTCCACCCAAACACTAGAAATTCCGACATAACTTAGGAATATCCAATGCAAATAAAGGAGCTGGGACTGCAACTCACGCTTGCTCTATGGGTCCTCCATTAGGGTTGAATTCACTTTGATGCATTGCTTGAAGATACCGATGGAACCTTATAGGAATTTTCATGTTCGAAACCTCAGTTACCTTACTAGAACTATTTTCGATTTGATTACTCATTCTTAACTATCTATAAATAAGAATTATTAGAAACTTTCCTTGGATAGTGTTTAGAACTACTAGAATTATAAAGGCTATTTGCGATATGATTATTTATATATAACAATAATTTTTAAAATACACAAGTACACTCGCTCAGTACGTACCAATCCCTAAATAATTTTGAACCCCACTCTGATACAAACTATGACAACATGCACCTTTGGATAAACTGATGCAAAGCCTAAAATGACTTCCGAACATGCATCGTGCCAAGAAGTACGTGCCATCGGAGTTTTAAAACATTTTAGGATATAAAGATCTGTAAAAATTTAAAGAATTCTACACTTTTAGATTCCAGAACGGAAGGAAATAAAATATAAATACCTAAAATAATCCAGATCAAACAATAGTCTCAATTGCATGGTCCATACAATAGTGTATCTAAATACTAGTACATAGAGTTTGATAAATAGAAATAACATCATATGAAATAGAGTACATGGAGAGTTACAATAAATAGACATGACTATAGGCACCTAGTCACCACCTCCATGCATTATGTCTGGGCTAAATCACCTACTGGCATGTCCTTCTGTAGTGGCTATAAAAGGGGAAGAAAAGGAGTGGATCAGACAAAGTCTAGTAAATGAATTACATTACTAGTGTATGGTGTTCACAAGAAATCAACTTTATTTATTCCCTACATGACTTAGAGTGTCCATTTATGTTTATTCACTGCATACAAAGGATTGGCTATTTTACAAATCAAGGTATAATTCTAGTTACACCTAAAACGATAAGCAACTTGCAAAGGTTTCCAATAAAGGGTTAAGCAGCCAACATCTAATAACTCTAGGTCAATTCCTAGTAGGCGAATCATTATAATTAACTTTCTAACCCGCATTGCGTTAACATTCCCAAATGACAAACTATGTATTTCACACCTACAAACTGAGAGAATATCACAATATCTAGGCTCGTGCTGAGTATACTACCTCGATGATTTATAGCCTACCAAAGCATTCATGTCAACATTTCAGTGGTAAGCATGTCCTATTCCATTTATTATTCAACCTGAAGTATTCAGAAAAATCAATATAGTGATTTCCCTATAAGTACAAACACTTCCCAACAATGTAGGCATACTATTTTTGATGCCTCCTCCTCCCTTAGTTCCTACATGTTTAACATGCGACTAGGATACCTCAGTAACAATAAGAGCTTCTAATTGCGATGCTAATGCCTACTTTGTCGATTTCCACACTACGGCCATCATAAAGTGATACTACTCGTTGCACCTGCTCCATTACGAAAAGCGAACTCATAACATCCTATAAAGTGGAATACGAGTTCCTTACTTCAACTACTTGGCTGCATTTGGTCTAGGTTCAACTCATGCTTTCTAAAATAATTCAAACGCCTTACCTATTTTAGACACCTGACCTTCGCTTATAAAAAAAAAGCTTTTTGGGCATTCAAACATCTAATTCCACCTTTCATATGTCTAACTTTGATTGCAGATTTCTAAAAATGAATTCAAACGTATGAATTGCGCCAATTTGAAACAAACTATTGTCGGTTGAAATTTCCTAAAATCCAAACAATTAAATGTCTAGACTTAATTTTCAGGCATTTGGTTCATGTATTTACATATGATGAAGTTTGTTTATTTTGATTGTTTTCATTCGTTTTCTTCATGATTTTGAATATAGGTTTAAGGACTTGTTTTCAACTAGATTTTTGTGTGTAATTCATAAATTTGTTTATGTGAATTTAATTTGTTAATTTCATGATTATATATATATATGTATGTATGTATTTTCACCATTTTATTTATAACTATGTATGTATACTTCAAATTACAAAATCAATTCAAGCTGAAATAAAAGGTTATTTGATTTCTTCATTTATTCAAACGTTAGAGATAAAGATTAACTTCATAGAATTTGATATGAATTTCATTCCCTTTATCAATAATTATTCAAAAGGTTTTCCATCCTCGCCATTCATTCTAATTCATGATTGAAATTGTAATTCAAAATAAATTTAAGTTCAAATTCGAAAAGTTTACTCTTAAATCATATAGAATTATAAAGGAATTCAATTACTAAGCATTAAAAACATAATAATCAAGTCAGTTGCCTTTTTGAAGCTTTCCTCCTCCTAACCTTGAATCTAAATATCCTTGATTGATTAGCCTTCCTCCTCTTTTTCTCTTCTAATTGAATTCTCTCTTGATATCTTTTATTTTGATAACTTCTTGTTTTATTATTATTTTTTTATAAATTTTTCTTGAGGAGAAAATGAGTTTTGTTTAGATGGGGAAGTTTTTTATTAAGGAAGAAAAAGAAAATATACGAACAGATATTTGGCTAAGGTTTTGAGTGAGAAGAGATAAAAGTAAAGGTCTTATTATGGTTGAAATCTATGGTTTTTAGAATTAAGCCCGGAATCCATATTTGCGAAAATTCCACTGGTCATATTTTGTGCTACTTTCGACCTATTTTATCAAATTCGATAAGTTATATATATTTCTTAGCTATAAACAACATCCTAGATGCAACGGAATAGTCCTGCGGCCTAATTGCAAAAAATTATTATTTTTGTCCTTTAATGTAAAATTACATGTTTATCCTTATTAATATTTTAATCAATTTTTTAAAAAATTTAGAATGGTGCAGATACCATAGTGTCAAGGAGTTTGTCAACAGTTCAATCAGCTAGCAAAGTATAGCCTATACCTCATCAACACGTAAGTAAAAAAGGTGCTAAAATTTGTTAAGGGATTAAATCCATCTTTGAGGAATATTGCTTTGAGCCATGTACCCACTAGAACTACTTTTGAATGCTTGGTTGAGAAGGCACTGTTGAATTCAATTACAAAGCAAGGTCCTAAGAAGGTACAACGGAAGCCTGTTCAGTAGAATACACTCAAGGATTAAATAAGGGCTTGGTGCAAGATAAAGAAATAAGGGCTTAGGTGTAAGAGGTGCAATAACTAGGGTCATATGATAAAGGATTGCCAGCTAAATCTTCAAAGTTTAAATGTGTAATAACCCTAAAATTTTATAGTAAATTGAATACCCTAATTATTAAATGAAAAGGTGGGTTAAACAAGAAGGGTAAAAGGAAATGAATTAATAGAAGCAGGTATGAGGACCCAGGCCCCACTTATTGTGGGACAACATACATTACTCGTTTTTATTCATTCATTTCATTTTACTCAAAACTAAAATAAAAGTTAGAGAAACGCTTTAATGGTGGAAGCATAAGAGGGCAATAAGAAGAAGATAAAAAATCACAAGCTAGAAGAAACTAAAGAAGACTAAAAGCTTTAGATCTTAAGATCTAGGTGAGTAATACTTAACCCTTCTAAATAGATTTTCTTATATGTATCAGTTTGATTTAAATATAAATGATTTATATATCATGGTGTTCCTATGGTTTTACATTTAATGATCTAAAGGCTTAATGAATGTTTTAGGGAAGGATGAGTGATCCTGTGATGTTTACATATGTTTTCCCTACTTTAGTAATTTTGAAACTTACTAGAAATTTTATCTAATGTTTAAATCATGGTTTTTGAATTGGGTTTTCAGTTTGAGGAAATGCCTAAGCTTATATAATTTTATATGAATTTTTGAAGTTGTTTAACTTGAAAATAACAAGGGAAATATTCTTCAAAAGGGTAAAATATATGTAAACCATGGAAGAACAAAGGTTTGGGAATTTTAGAGAATTTTATCTGAATTTTCTATGATAAAATAAAAGGGTTAAATGGCTAAGCAATACGCTGAGGCAAATAGGTATTACGGGGGACGCAAGGGAATAAAATCCATTGAAAACTATATTAACATAGGTTAGGAAAAAGGAAGACAAGATCTAAATTATTTGCTGAAAAGAACACTGCAAGTAACAGAAAGTGAAATAAGATTTGATGGGATAACGACATGTGTAAAGGCGTTATCAGGGATGTCAAAGTTGTTGGGTAACGGCATCGGGGTGGTAGCTCTAAATTTATAAGCAAGAGTACTGCGCTAATATTTAGAGAAGAACACTTAATAAGTAAAGTGTACAAAGTACCGCATGGTTTAAGAGGACCGCGCTAAAGGGAAGAAATGTATAATACTTATAAAGGATAAGTTAATGGGACTCGAGGAGAGTCCAAGTCAGAATGGGGAAGGGGACCTATTTTAAAATAAGAAGACAGAGTTGGAAGGGCTACTAACATCGGATGGGGATGCTCACTCGAATGCACACCAGGGAAAGGTGAGGAGTGGTATTAAACTTCCAAGATCTATGGTGGGTAAGGCCAAGTAATTCTAAATTAAACAAATATCTAAAGGCTGCATGAGATTTTCTTTACGGTTTAAGGCCGTCTTTGAGTTTCTTCACAGTCTACTGCGGTGGGGTGGTTCCAAGCAGTATGAAAAATAAGTAAATTAATTATAATACGATCGGGTGATGCCAAGCAGTAAGGAAATTTAGTAAATAAATATAGAATTATAGCAGGTGGCTATTCTTTATAGTCCAAGGCTTAACTAATAAAAATTTTAAGTACTACAGGGGGAGACAGAGGGAAGGTAGGGTCCAAGCAGTTCGAATAGATGAACAAATTTAGAAGAATACTATAGTGGGGTGATTCTAAGCAGTGATAATGAATACATTTAGAAGAAAGCTACGGTAGGGCAATTCTAAGTAGTAATAGGCAAGATACAAACCGTAAGGGGAGGTAAAGTGAGTATTGCGCAGGGGCGTAGTATTGAACAATTTAAATAATGCTTTGAAGAATAAATGAGAGCTGTGAAGGGTTATTGCAGGAGTAAATGGTTAAATAATACTAGATTAAAGAAGAACCCATAAGGGAAACCATGTGGGGTCTTCGTTTGGAGCTCAGTATTCTATATTTAGATGTAAAAACCATCTAAACCAGGAAGAGGTTAGGTCTGCATAGGGTGCGTAGAATAAAGAAAATCCGCTTGAGGAAGTAATTTATATAGGATGTAAATAAGAAATAATTGCATTAGTAATTTAAAGTGTTTTACTCATGATGTTTGAATAGTGAAGGGAAAACCTAATATGTGCAGTGTAGGTTGGACTCACAATATGTTTGTTTTTAGGGATAGATTTATTCACACCAGACTTTATGTCTGACTAGTGTTTTTATTATTGATTTCTCGAAAAATCATGGGCACTCATTGGGGGTAGGCTGAGTTTATGTGTTTAGGCAAGTATTGAATAATGGCCACAGTTCAAAGATTGAAGATGAAGTAGGTGGCTCTTGGCCAATATAGATTTGTTTTCACTGTGTGTAAAAAGGCTCGAGCCACATCTTCGTATATGGATCTGGCTCTTATTTATGTTATTTACTATTATATTTGACCCCTGCGTCGACACGTATTTTTGAAATATGAAGTAATTGTAGTGAAAATTAAAAATATACCGCTTTGGAATGATATCGCATTATTTTTCTCTATTTACTTTAGTTGTGTTTTCATTTTATATCAAATTCACTTTAGTCATTGGAAGATAATTCTGGTGAAGGCTGCAACATCGTTGGTGTTCATCTTTAGTTACGAGTGAGGGAGGTTACAGTTTTGGTATTAGAGCATAGGTTAGGGACACCTAAATAAAACAAAGCTAATAAAAGATAAAGGTAGTAATAAAAATAAACACTCTTGGGAAGGGATGTACTAATATGTGTGTATGTGTGTGTATCATACTCGTATATTGATATATATATATATATATATATATATATAGGGAGGTAGACCTATTCTTCTATTATGATTTCATTTCCTATCTTTTCGTTTGATGAAGACTTGCTTAACTAGAAAAAGAAAGATGGACTCGAGAAGTGGATTAGTTACAATAGAAGGGGCAAGTGTAAGAGGAGAGACTGAAGAAGTGTAGATCGAGGAAGGAAATAATGAAAGAATTCTAGAGTGGCTGGGGAAGAAGCTGCACCACCAACAAATGAGGCTGGCATAGAAATAAATGCCATATTTAGGGAGTTCATGGCTCAATTGGTAAGGGAGGCACCACCATAGGCATTCTAGCCAAGACCTGCAGTAGTGCAGGAGGACTTTCCAAAGATAAACAAATACTATAGGAGTTTGGAGGGAAGGCATTTATAGGAAAAGAGCTTTCAACGGAACTACTGAATTGGTTGAGAAGCTATAAGCGTATATTTGGTGAACTAGGACTGAATGATGTACGGGAGAGAAGACTGACATCAAGGATATTATAGAAAGATGCACTGGATTTCTGGGAAACCGTAATTGTAGAAACCCCAGAAGAGGGAATCACTTGGGAGAAGTTCAAGAAGAGGTTTGCGGTTTAGTTCATACTGGAGTCTCATCAGATTGTGTTGTTATAGGAGTCCATTGGATTTAGGCAAAGTGACCTTATAACTGTAGGGTACATCTAAAAGCTCAATGCATTGACTAAGTATGGCAGGGAGATCATTAACACTCCTATGAAAAAAAATGAGAAGTTTATTAAAGGCTTGAAACAAGGGATTGATCATAAGGTGATGGCTCATCTAGCATCTCCTTATGAGTTTGTAGTGGACATGGTCAGAAGATATGATAGTATATATCAATAGAAGAGAAGGGTGGAGATGAGAGCCAAAGCAGAACAGAAGAAGAAGTTCTTCCCATAACTAAAGGCAAGAAAGAAGCACCAAAGGGGAAAGGTGCAATTGCTAATACCAAAGTTTTCATTGCAGATGTAGTCTGCTACAATTGCGGATAGAACGGTCATCATGCTTTAAAGTTCCCCTACCTATTAATTTTGCGAGGGTAAAGTGCTTCAAGTGGGATAAGACGGGGCATATGAAGAAGGACTGTCCAGAGCTTAAAGCATGGGATATGCATTAGAGGGACCATGGAAAGGACCATTTGTAGAGGAAAGAGGCAAGGTGAAAGTCTTAGAAAGTATAGCTTTGATTTCTAGTATTTTAGTTAAAGTAATGTTTGATACTGGAGCTACACATTCTTTTATAGTTTAATATTTGGTGGATAGACTTAGGTTAGGAGTTAGTTACATCCATATATCTAGCAAATGCAATAGAAGTGTATGCTACTCCCAGATTGAGAGGTAGTGACCTGGATGTTGAGTCGGGTGGGTGTAAATTTTCTTGTGATCCCTACGTGTTTGACTTCATAGGCTTTGAAGTTATTTTAGGGATGGACTGGATGGAAAGGTATAATGCTAGGGTGCACTGCTTCGAGAGGAAATTCACTTTGAGTCATCATGACCAAGAGGTAGAGTGTATGTAGTCTTGGAAGAATGTGGAGCAGTGCACAGGGTGCTTTATATGTGTTAACTTTAGAGAAAGAGGAGTTAGGAGCAGTATGAGTTGTAAGGAGTTCAAGGAGGTATTCAAACCAGTTTCAGGATTGCCATCCCTAATAGTAGTAGAGTTTCGCTTTTACTTACTACCAGGGACTGAACCATTTAATCAACCTCCTAACAAAATGCCTTTGAGGGAAATGGAGGAGCTAAGAAAGCAATTGTATTGAGTCAGAATGGAAGAGCTTCATAATAACCAACAACATACCACGGGGAGCATCGGCAGTTTTTGCAAAGAAGTCCAATGGGTCTTTGAGACTATGTATACACTATCCAAAGCTGAGTGAAGGACGGTGAAGAATATATATCCTTTTCCAAGAATAGATGACCTTTTTGATTAGTTGAGTGGAGCTAAGCTATTTTCTTAGTTAGACTTAGCTACATTGTTCCATTTACCTAAGGCTTGTGCTGGAGATGTTGAGATATCATAAGTTGAAGGAAAAATTTTCAAAATGTCATTTTTGGAGAAGGGACGTTCCTAAGCCATGTAATTCCGGAAGAATGAATAGTGGTAGATCTAGAAAAGGCAGAGGCGGTAATTGGGTGGAAGAGACCAATGAATGTGGCTGAGGTGCAAAGTTTTCTGGGATTGATTGGTTATTATAGGAGATTCATTAAAGATTTCTCTCGTATAGCTATGCCAATGGCTAGGCTGACTAGAAAGGGAGAGCAGTTTGTTTAGGTGTAGGAGTGTAAAGAACTGAAGTATAGATTAATACCCGTGTTAACAATACCTGAAGGGAATGATGGTATGATTGTGTATACTGACGTATCATGTAATGACCCGGAATTTTAAGCAATATCAATTTAATAATCTGGATTGAAAATTAAACTAATTTGATAATCTTTATGATAAGATTTGAATTAATTTAATAATCCAATTAAAATAAATATTTAATTGATAGATCTTATCTTTTAAATGCTAATAAATTGTTTCTATTTATAATATATATAGAGTATGTATATATTGTAAATAGATATTGTTTTTAATTTGATAAATAAATAAATCTTGTTTTCTATAAATATATAGATATATTTGGTAAATTGGGTATAATTTTAAAGTTAAACTTTTAAAAGTTATTTAATAAATAAAATATGATTTTTAAATTGATATAATAACAATTTAATTTGTTTAAATTGTTTTTTGAGTTTAATTTTAATTAAAAATTTACAATAAGGTTTATTTTGATTTTCTTTTAAATATAGTTGGATAAAATAAATAATTTATTAATAAACAAATAATTTCTTTTATAAATAATTTCTAGTTATCAAATTTTGTTATTTTTAAAATATACTAATACATTGTTTTTAACAAATAGATTTTTAATAAAAATAATTGTTTTTCAAAATTTAACTGTGTAGTTATATATGTATATATGTATATAACTTGATTTGAATTTGAATTCAAAGCTTTAAAATTTAAAGTATAAATATTTTAATTTGTTTTGATTTTAAAATATTTGTATAAACCTTTATTTTATAAATATAAATTGGATTTATTCATTTCAAAATTATCTACATGAAAATAAGTATATATTAACTAATCAATTAAATACAAACTTACATTTATCTTATATTAACATCTAACTAAATACTAATTAACTTTTAATTTTAAATACTAATTACCTTTGAAAGACCAGTGTAAACATCCTAAGGCCTTATATAACATGTGTTAGGTAATAAAACATTTAAATTAACAAGTGTTAGTTTCTTTTATAAGTGTCATTTATTTTAGTTTTTTTTAATTTTAATAAAATCAAATTTCAGCCTATTTATAAATCTATTTTCCTTCCCCTTCAATTCTTTTTCAAAACCTAAAGCTAAGAAAACAAGTCAGTAAACAAAAAAAAACCTGAAATTTATCTTCAAACCAAAATTACCTCAAAACTAAAATTTGTAATCACTTCTTCATCCCAAAAACCTGTAATCCCTTCACTAAAACCAAATTCATGAAATCAAATTCCTATAATCCTTTCAAATCTGTAGCATGCAAATCAAAATCCACCTGCACATCTTCAAATATCAAGTCTACAAATCATTACCCTGTAAATCTGTAGCCTGCATCTTCAAAACATGCTAATCTGGGATTTTCAAAATACCTGCATTTTTTTTTCAATCTGGAAATCAAGCTACTGTAGTTTTATATCAACTCTTTCTTTTCAAACTTGTAAGTTAAGGAAGTCTGCATCTTTTCAAACAAGCATACATGCAGTTTTCAAAAGCAAAAGCATATCAAGTTTAAAAGTATCATAAGCTTTTCAATATGGGTGCTCTGTTCTTCATATTAAATCAGGTGAGTAACATTATTTTTAATGAATTTAAGTATTTTATTATGTTGCATGTTGATTTCTATGATTTAGTGTGAATGATATGTATTTATATCAGCTGATTTCTAGTATGTATGAATGGGTAATTTTAAAACATGCTATGTCCTCTGTATTATATTCCCAGGATTCAAGAATCTGTTCAAACCCAATATCACATAATATAGTTTATGTTAGTATTTAAGATTCATACAAAATGTGTATGTTGAATCAAGAATTAAAAATTTTAAATTCATTCAAGTTTAAAAAAAAATTGAATTGTCTCTGAAACTTAAGATAACAGAGAAAATTTGAGTATAAGTGAAATTTCAAACATGTCGATTCACTGTTTCAGGATTAGAATCGAAAACATTTTTCAAAATTCTGATTTTTAAAACTAAATTCACAGTTTTTAAAATTAGATTTAACATGTAGTTCTGTGTTGAATTAAAAAGGGGGATATTGGGTTTTTGGGTGATCTCGGCAATTTGAAGGATCGGAGTTCATCTTGTGGGTAGAGGAGTTATCATTGTAGCTGAAAAAAATAAGTGATGGTGATGCAAATCACCATGGAAGCAGTGATGTTGATTTCTTGTCTATAACCCTAGATTTTGGGATGCTTAGTTAATGGGTCATCACGGCTTCAATGTTTGATCGACTGTCAAATGCTTTTGGGTGATGATTGCTGAAGCGTAGGCGAGGCTGTGGCCGGTGGTGGAGGATCTCCGGTGGTCGGAGGATGGTGGTTGAAGTTCTGACAGGTTTGGGATGGGTTTGGACTTTCTGTTCCAGGTTTATGATGTGAACTCGAAATTCGAATTCGAGTTGTATGTGAGCTATGGGATGATCGTAATGGATTGAAGGGTTGATCGTCAATGTTGGGAAGCCACTGGAGGTGGATGAAGTTGGTCGGAGGCACGGTTCAAGTGCACCGTGCACTTTTGATATTCTGAAGTTTTTTCTGGGTATAGGCACTGGGGAAGATCGAGAATATACTCGAGTAATTGCTGTGTTTGCTTGAAGTTTTTGACCTGATGACTCGAAGCAAAATTCTTTTGGCTCGGGTTAGTGAAGTGTTACAGTTTTCTATAACCTGCCTGTTAATTTAAATTTAAACAAATTTGAATGAATTTCAAAGTTGTAATGATAAGATTTAAAACAAGTTTAATCTAGTATGTAGTATAGATTCAAATGGTTTTGAAGCTTAAAGGTTCTTAAATCTTGAAAAATAGGTTTTTCGGTTTTTGAAAAAAAAGGAACCTGACAAGTTCTGGAATTTGAATCTTATTTAAAAAAATCTGAAACATAATTTAAAACAGTAGTTTGAATTTAAAGATTAAGTTCAGTTTTTATTTTCAAAGACTTCTGAACTTTCAGGTTTTAAAAATGAAATTTGGGTTTTAATAAAAAAAGTTTAAAATCAAGGTTTAAAACAAAGTTTAATTCAAGTTTTAAATCAAATGTTTTAAATAAATAATGGATTCAAGTATCTTGAATTCAAATCTGGATATTTGAATAAGTTTTTAAAATTTTTGAATGTTTTCAAACACATTTTAAATTTAAATTGCTTGTTAAAGGTAAATTTGTTTTCAAACAAATAATTAAACTTGATTCTTTTTGAATAAAGTTCTTTATAAAAGGTTTATAAATGTAAGTTAAATGATTTGATAACTTGAATTTGCGAGTATAATGGTAATGTACTTAAAACTTAATTTTAAATAAAATTAAGTAAATTAGTTTAAAAGATTATCTTATATAAGTTTTAAATGTAAGTAATAAATGCTATTTACATTTATTTTAAAGGATTTTAAATGGAATTTAAATTTGGTTAATGTCTAAATAAATATCATTTTGAGATTTAGATTCAAAATGGAATTTGAATTTAAATTTAAAAATGCAATGTTCTAAGTACACTTTAATATTTATAAAATCATTAATAAGAAATGGATTTTTCCTAGAGATTATTAAAGTATTAAAATGATTAAATAAATAAGATAATTCAAGAATAAAATATTTATTTAATTTATAAATTAATAAATTAGATTAGTTTATAATTAGAAATTAAATAAGAAGTAAATTAATAAAAGTAATTAAAGAATTTTTAATAGTTAATGATGGTCATTAACTTGAGATCATTTAACAATTAATTAATATGATTAATTTTTAATAATTAATTAGATTAATTAATTAAATGATAAAAAATTTGTGAAAATTTATTTAAGTTTAATTACTTAATGAAAGTAATTAAGGAATTAATTACTTAATGTAATTAATGGAGATTATTGTGATTTGTTTAAATTAATTAATTAATTAAGTTTAATTAATTTTAAACACTGGATTTGATAATAATTACTTGATGTAATTAATGAAGTACAATTACTCAATGAAGCAATTAATGATAATTACTGGATGTAATTAGTGGATAATGATGGAATTGTGAAAGTAATTTGGATTAAATTACTTTGTATAAATTAATCAAGGGATTAATTAAAGAAATTAATTACAGGAATTAATTTGATAAGTAATTAAGGGTAGTTAATTTCTGAATATGATTAATCAAAGGTGATTAATAATTATGGTTTAATTGAGATTAATTACTAAATGTAATTAATTTTAAATAAGATAATTAATTAAATATAATTAAGGATCATTATTAATATAATTAATGATGTAATTAAGATTGATGAATTAAGATTACTTAATCAATAATAACCGATTTAAGGGTAATTAATTAATTGTAATTAATCAAGGTTAAATGTAATTAATTATAGTTAATTAATTAATGAAGTAATTAAAGGTTAATTACTGTATTTGGTTTAGAGTAATTAATTTTGTGAAATAAATTAAGGTATAATTAATCAGGGGTGATTAATTAAGTTGATTTACTAGAGGATAATTTGTAATTAATTATTGAATATGTAAGCAAGATTTATATTGAGGTAAGTAATTAATTTAGTTCACTTTAAATTAATTAGAGATGATGTAATTAATTTAATTCATTTTAAATTAATTATAAATGGTATGATTATAGATCATTGCTTATATATGAATGAATGATATTGGTTGCCTTGAATGGTTTGAAATCTCAACTATAAGATTAGTAGTGTTGAGTGATATGGATGCATTGGTTGCATTGTATTGATATGGATTATCTGTTGTGATGATAATGATAATTATCTATTGTGAATCTGTGAATTATCTATCTGTGTGTATATAGATAATTGTATTGAATTGTTTTAAACTCTAAAACAACTTGGACCTAAAAGACACGCTTTGGAATTCGATGAGAACGGGATCGGGTTTCCATATTTGGATATCCGAAAACCACATCGATCCAAATTAACGATATGCCGTGAATCTTATATAAAGAGTGAGACTCGAGGTGTAAGGACTATTCGTCAGTATAACTCTGAGGGTGATTCCAAGATGAGTTTGACGGAGATAGTACTTTCAGATTCGAGATAAAGATTCAGAGTGCAAGGGTTATCGTCGTTAACTCTGAGGGCGATTCCATAATGAGTGTAGCATGATAATGCCTTCGGTTTCGTTCGAACCCGGAACGAACTTGTATGGATTGAATGCTTTAAGAACATCGTCAGGTGGACGGTGAGCATTCTAAGTGATGTGTCCTATAAAGGTAATCGTAGCCTCAAGCCTCATCAACCGGGAATGGCTAAAACATGGAAGGTGCAGCAAGGCTAAGTGGGTCATGCCCAAGTAGGACGATATTTTCCCCTGTCTAGAGGTCCCTTTTTATTCGGCTTAATGGACGGTTGGATATGCGCACCAACTGCCCAGGTTGTCTTGTTCGGGACTGTTCAGTAAGGAATGGTTCCGGCCTTATGTTGCAGGGGATTGGGAGTGATCCTCGGTACGGTGATCTAGGCCACGTACTGTGGCAGGCGGTACCCCGGTAGCCCTGCCATTGTATGGAATCCAAAATTCAATAAGTGCAAACGGTTTTGATTGTATTACCCACTTTTGTGGCTAGTAGCTGGAATTTAATAATGTAACAATTTCGGCTATTTCTTATTTACTTGAAAACCCTAGACCTATTATAATATCATTGGATTTCCTATCAAATGTTTTGGTAAGCGTAAGGTAAAAACTTTCCATGTTTATGTGTGGGAAGTCTTACGTGATACCTTTCTTTTCAAAAGGTTTTTAAAATTAAGCAACTTTAACCTGTTACTCACAACAGACCCATGTATGACCCAGAGTTTATTTCTGTTTTTCGTAAACTCTTGGGTACTCAAATTTTTACGAGTAGCCAAGGGATTCAGGTTAGCTTTGACGAATTATGGAGGAGCAATGGAGCAGGAGGCTTCTACGTTAGATATATAGTACTCCGCTGTGCTTGGTATCTCTGTGTTGTCTCTGAGTTGTATTGAGTTGTAATAACTAGACAGGTGTTTATAACTGTCTAGTATGTGTTGTATTATCTGAGTACTCTGATAGTTGTTATATACTATGTAGTATATTATGTTATCAATATAATTTATTCATTCCGCTGTTAAGATTCTGATGTGTTGTTTCTTCTTTCTTCTCTTTCTTTCTCTTTTCTATCCCTTTCTTTCTTATTAATGATGCGTCATTCTGTGGAGATGAATGGCGGGTCATTACATATCAGGATTAGGGTTAAGTGCACTATTGATGTAGAAGGGAAAAGTAATTTCGTATGCATCTAGGCATCTATGACCCTATGAAGTTAGTTATCTAACGCATGATTTGGAGTTGTCCGCAGTATCCTTCATGTTGAAGATTTGGTGACATTATCTCTTGGGGGAGAGGTTTGAGTTGTATATTGACCATAAGTCTTTGAGATTTGTTCCCTTAAGGAGCTAAACATGAGGCAACATATATGATTATAGTTCCTAGCATCGTATGATTTGGGATAGAGTATACCCTAGGAAAATGCAACAAACTAGCTGATGCACTGAGCCGAAGACGGCAAAGTTGTGTTTTAGCAATGTTAGAAGAATGGACTGCAATAGAAACGTTGTATGTTTGTAATGTGCACTATCGGTTTAGTGTAGGATGAAGCAGTGCCAATAGGATATTAGCATGCTTAGAATTCCCCAATGCTAATAGAAAGGATAGCTGAACCGCAAAAGAATATAAGTTCTTCGCAAACACAATAAAAAAGTTTGGACTCAGGAGTCAAGGTAGTAGAACTAAAGGGGGTCGGTATGGATAAGAAAGGAATACTGTGAAAGAATGGTAAGTTGTATGTTTCGATTACTGGAAAACTATTGGAGGAAGTATTAGACGAGTGTCGTCATTCAAAATTTACCATACATCCCGGAGGTACAAAGATGTACCGAGATATGAATAGGAGTTTCATCTAGGAAGGAATGAAGGAAGATGTAGGAGAGCATGTGGGAGGATATCTTACATGCCAGCAAGTGGAAGGAGAACATCAGAAGCCATGTGAGCCTTGCAGCCTTTGGAAGTACCAATGTGGAAATGGGATTCTGTATCTATGGACTTCATAGATGGATTCCCAAGGAAAAGGATAGGGAATGAAGCCATATGGGTCATAGTGATAAACTAACTAAGTTTACCCATTTCATTCTAGTGAAGGCTAAGAGAACTACATCGAAATTTGCAAAAACGTACGTGTAGATGATAGTGAGACCGCACGAGGTGCCAAACACTATTATTTGTAACCAAGATTCATTGTTCACTATTAAATTTTGGAAAAGTCTATAGAAGGTGTTTGGTGTAGAACTGCGCATAAATCTACATACCATCCACAAATACATAGGCAAAAAGAGAGGGTCAATATGGTCCCAAAGAATTTTTCGAGAGCATGTATTTTAGACTTTGGTGGATTTTTAAAAGATTATCTACATCTGGAAGAGTTTTCATATAATAACAACTATCAGAGTAGTATTAGGATGGCTCCATTTAAGGCTTTATGTGGAAGGCCATGTAAGTCACCTTCATGTTAGTTGGAAGTAGAAGATAGGGTTGTGTTATGAATATATGCGGTGAAAGATGCTACTAAGAAGTTAGAGAAAATCCGAGCAAGTATGACATCAGTGCAGTCTAAGCAAAAGAGTTATGCCAACACAAGGAGAATGGAGCTAGAGTTTGCAGTAGGCGATCAGGCCAATGACGGGCATGAAGTGCTTTAGTAAAGTTGGGAAGTTAGCACCAAGATATGTAGGATCATTTCTGATCATAGAAATGATTGAGATAATGGCATATAAGGTGGATCTGCCTAGTGTTTTTGCAGGGATTTATAATGTATTCCACGTATCATGTTTGTGGAAATGCATTAGGGACCCGAGAGTAGTAGTTTACTAGAGAGCAGTAGAAGATTTGGTTATCAAACTAGGTATGACTTATGTGCACAGACTGATTCAGATTGTGGATTGGAATGAGAAGCGACTTCGGAACAAGGTCATGAAGCTAGTATGCGTTTAGTGGAGTGCAAATCGAGTGGACTGCATGTGGGAAACATAGGATAAGGTTAGAAGGACCAATCTAGAGTTGTCGATCATAGATTAGCACATATGCTATGTATTGAATTGTGCTGATGTGGACTATATATATATATATCATGGTTGTTTGTTATATACTTTTTTTGTATGCATGGATTGAGAATTCATTGGGATTATTAGGGTATGCGTAAATGAGAGGACTAGTCTCTAATTGACCTTAACTTAATTTCGATGTGAAATTCCTTTCAGGAAGGGAGACTGTATCAACACTAAAATTTTACAATAAGTTAAATAAGCTAATTGAAGGAAAATGTTAGGCATGTTAAACAAAAAGGGTGAAAGGAAATGAATTAATAAAAGTGGGTATGAGGGCCCTAGCCTAACTTATTGTAGGACAATATACAATACTCATTTTTATTCATCCATTTCATTTTACCCAACTAAAATAAAAGTTAGAGAAACTCTTTAATGGTGGAAGCATAAGAAGGCAATAAGTAAAAGATGCAAAAGCACAAGCTAGAAGAATTAAAGAAGACCAAAAGCTCTACATCTTAAAGATCTAGGTGATTAATGCTTAACCCTTTTAAACAAATTTTCTAATATGTATGGTTTCAATTTAGATCTAAATGATTTATGTATGATGGGGTTCATACCGGTTTACATGTAAATATCTAAAGGTTTAATATATATTTTAGGGAAGGATGAGTAAGCATGTAATGTTTACATGTGTTTTCCCTACCTTAATGATTTTGAAACTTAATAGAAATTTTATATAGTATTTAAGTCATAATTTATAAAGTGAGTTTTCAGTTTGAGGAGTTTCCTAAGCTTATATAATTTTATATGAATTTTTGAATTTTTTTAACTTGAAAATTAAAGCTAAAGATTCTTAAAATAGGCAAAATATATGTCAACTATGGAAGAACATGGTTTTAGGAATTTTAGAGAAACTTATTTGAATTTTTTATGAGAAAATAAAATGGTTAAATGGCTAAGTACTACATTAGGGTATAAGGGTATTATGGGGGACGTAGGGGAATAAAATCCATGGAATAAACAAAGGTTATAAAAAAGGAAGACAATATCTAAATTGTTTGCTGAAAAGAACACTGCAAATACCAGAAAGTGAAATAAGATCTGATGGGATAACTCTACGTTTAACAGTGTTGTCATGATGTCAGAGTTGTCAGGTACGGCAATGGGACGACGGCTTTGAATTTATAAGCAAGACTACTATGCTAAATATGAAGGAATCATGCTATGCTAATGTTTAGAGAAGAACATTTAATAACTAAAGTATAGAGCATACTGCACGGTCAAAGGGAATGCGCTAAATGGGATAAATGTATAATATAAAAGATAAGTTAATGGGACTTGGGGAGAGGCCATGTTAGAATGGGGTAGGGATCCTACATTAAAATGGAAAGACAGAGTTGGAAGGGCTATTGACGCTTGCACAGTCAGGAAAGGTAAGAAGAGGCATTCAACTTCTAGGAACAGTGGTGGGGAAGGCCAAGTAGTTTCAAATTAAACAATTTTTTAAAGGATGCATGTGGGTTTCTTTGCATTCTAAGGTTGCATGTAGGTTTCATCGTGGTCTACTGTAGTGCGTGGTTCCAAGCAGTTTGAAAAATAAGTAAATAAATTACTAAGGTGGAGTGATGCTAGGCAGTAGGGAAATTTTGTATAAAAAATATAGAAGGACTACAGGTGGCTATTTCTTTATAGTGCAAGGCTTAACCAATTAAATCGTTAAGAATACTACGGTGGGATGACTCTTAAAAAATAAATTTAGAAGAAAACCACGGTGGGGTAATTCCAAGCAGTAATATGCAAATGACAATCCCTAAAGGGAGGTGAAGTGAGCATCGCGCTGGGGTGAAGTATTGAACAATTTAAAGAATACATGAGGGTTGTGAAGGGTTATTGCAAGAGTAAATGGTTAAGTAATACTAGATTATAGAAAAACTCGTAAGGGGAACCAAGTAGGGTTTGCGCAGGAAGCGCAATGTTCTATACTTAGATGTAAAAGCTATCTAAACTAGGAAGAGGGTTTGGCCTATGCAAGATGCATAAAAGTATAGAAAATCTGCTTATGGAGGTATTTAATTAAATACGTAAATAAGAAATAATTACATTAGTAGTTTAAAATGTTTTACTTATGATATCTAAATTTGTTTCTGGGGACTGTATTATTCACACCAGATTTTATGTTTGACCCATGTTTTATTATTGTTTTCCCCATAAACTAACTGGTACCCATTTTAGTAAACGGAGTTTATAGATTTAGGTAGGTATGGAATAATCGCCATAGTTCAAAGATTGAAGATGGAGCTGGTGGCTTTTAGCTAATATAGTTTTGTTTCCATTGTGTGTAAAAGGGATTGAACCGCATCTTCATATGTGGATCCGACTCTTATTTATGTTGTTTACTATTATATTTGACCCACGTGCGAGAAAATATTTGGGAAATATGAACCGAATTAATTGTAATGAAAATTAAAAAGGTATTGCTACAGAATGAAATCATTTTAGTTTTCACTGTTTACTTCGCCTATGTTTTCATATTATACTGAACTCACTTTAGTCATTAGAAGTAATTCTCAAGATGACTGCAGCATCATCGGCATTCATCTTTGGGTTTCGACTGGGGGAAGTTAGAAAATGATACAACTACAACCAGCTTGGACATATGAAATTGGAGTTTCCAACCTTGCCTAAGACATCTACTCGAGTGGTTTCATCTTATGAAGTAGATGTTACTCCTAACTCGAGCTCAGCTCTAACTATGGAAAAGGGGAAGAAAATCATCATAAAAGGTGTGCTAATTGTTTTTATATTATCTAAATAAACTATATTTGATGCCAAAGCATCTTACTCATTTATTTCAAGCAAGCTAGTAGATAAATTGCACTTAGGGGCTAGTATAGTCACAAACCCTATTTTTATGTCGAATCTACTAAGGGATCAATCCATTTATATATGAGTTGTATGGGATTGGAGATATTTATTTTGGGTGTCGAATTTGATTGTGATGCTTTTCTATGAGGATTATCTGGGTTTGATTTAATTGTGGAATGGACCAGATGGTTATGTATGGCGGCGTTGGATTGTGATAGGAAGGTTATTCATTTGGGTACTTGTAATGGGCGTGGTTTGGAGATTTACAGCGATCCTAAAATTTTAGTTATGTTAAGTTACCTATATTCTCTAGACTTATCACATGATAAGTTAGCTTATTTACCAGTAGTCATGACTTTCTAGATGTCTTTATCGAAGTATCTAGTCTTCCTTCTTATAGGGAGATCAAATTTCGAATTTATTTAGAAAAGGATGTCATTCCTGTTACCTTACCCCTTAGGCATATTGCTTTTGGAGAGAGACATGAACTAGGTAAATAGGTTATTGAATTATTGGAAAAAGGCTTTATTTGGAGTAATATTTCTAACCGAGGGCACCTATTGCCTTTGCTACTAATGCAGATTGCTCTTTAAGGCTTTGTGTCTCATGAACTAAACAAGTTAACAAAATAGAAACATTATCCATGGCCATGAATTGATGGCCTATTTGATCAGTTATTTGGAGCATATATAATTACTCAACTTGACTTGGCTATCGGATTCCATCTGTTATATGTGGCTAGGCCTTTCCATGGTACGGGTTTTGTCTCGAGCCCGACCCGAACCCGTCCTATTAATGAGGGTACGGGTTTTTCCTTTACTATCCGAGCCCGACCCAGGCCCAACCTAGTTGCTATCATGGGTAGGTACGATTTTATCAAAATCCGGCCTGTTTAGGGCCCGACCTAACTATTAGTTTTCCATCTTATCAAAACATGAGTGTGCATGTTATTTGTTTACCATTTTGTTTGTTTACATGTAGATATTTTTGCATACTTTTGTGTGAACTTGACTATCACTATCCAATTTATATGTTAATATTGTTTGTATACAAATTTTATTAAAGTTTCAATTTTAAAATATGGCTTTAGCATACAATTCTGAGTTTGGTATACGGGTATTACCCAGCGGGCTTAAAAATCTCGACGGGCTGGTTCAGGTGTTGGTTTGAAATACTCTATAAGTTCGGACCAGGCTTGCTTTTTAATTATTATAATCAGACCTGGGTTTGGGTTTTCTGATACATGACTAAACTTGGCCCATTGACAGGCCTATATGTGGCAGAGGATAGTATTCAGAAAACGGCTTTGTATATTAGATAAACTTTATAAGTGGTTAGTTATATCATTTGGACTAACTAATTGTAACACCCCATAAAAATTAATAAGAAACAAATTAGTTAACGAAATAAGATAAGGTTAAAATGGAGATATTGTAAATGTCAAAATTTGGCCACAAAAGTTGTATTGTTGCAATCACGATTTTCTGATAAATTTCTGTATATAATGTTTTGGAAACGGAGCTCAAATGGAAAAGTTATAGACGTTTGAAGTTCTCAGATTCAAAATAATTTAAATTGAATTCAAATTCAAAATAGAATTAATTCCAGAATTTGAAATTTAAAAATTAACAGCAAATGGACTTGGGAGTTAAGTAAACATTAAAATAAACGTTAATGTTAATTGATAACTATGGAATGAAATAAACATACAATGGCAATAAAGAAAACGATCCCAAAATAAGTGAACCGACTGACTGCTCACTAAGATCGGTTGACGGCTTGTGGTCGACGGCTTAGTGTACACTAGTCGACAGGTGAATGTTGGAGGCGCTAGGGTTTTCACATTTTGAACTTTCCAAATTTTATTATTTTAAACAGACTTAAATCTGATGGTTCTGGTGATGTAACGTTTTTGATTTTTCGTTGCCGAAAAACCGAAATGTTATGGGTTTTTAAAAAAAGAAAAGAAGTAGAAAGAGAGAGGAAGATAGATAAGATAGAGAGAGAAAAAAATAGAAAATGACAGAGAAAATAGATAAGGTAGAAAATGGAGGGAAAAGAAAAATACAACATTTTAAAATAGAAGAAAAAGAGAATAGAACAGATAGAAAATAGAACGGAACAAAAAACAACAGAACAATATCAGAATCTCACAATTCGCAGCGGAACAACATATAATAATAAATGAATAATCTTTAAACAAAGAAC
The DNA here is from genome assembly GCA_030765085.1 of Allium cepa. Classification (NCBI taxonomy): domain Eukaryota; kingdom Viridiplantae; phylum Streptophyta; class Magnoliopsida; order Asparagales; family Amaryllidaceae; genus Allium; species Allium cepa. Next base: position 453,876,916 of record CM060931.1, read on the forward strand.
TATATCAGTTATTACATTTTATACTTTACATTTCATTACATCATATCATCAGAGTGTACAACAACAACAACATCAAACAATGCAGCGGAAAAAGAAATACTATATACTAGTAATACGCCATGCCATCCATCTTGCCTCCAGCAACTCCAGAATATCCAGAATATCCTGATAAACCTTAACTCTTGACTGCCCGTGTGAAAATTGGTGGGCACCCAGAGTTTAGGAAGGAAAACAATAAACTCCAAGTCAGTCATGTGACTGGTGTGAGAACTCAAAACAGTTTATTTATCTTCAAAATCAAAATAGAGGAATATTTTCAAATTTAATTCGCAATGCTTTTAAAAATGAGACTACCATAAGGCCTCCCGCACACACACACAATGCAAACGCAGAATCGGAGGAGATTTCTCCTTATGATAGTCAAAGATGCTTGATACGCATTTAAAAGAACATGTTATATTATTACTAGTGCATAGTGTAGAGAAAATTATTTCGAAAGTAGAATATAAATCTTAGCCAGCATAGACATTCCGAACTATGCCTACTATAGGTAACTATGTTCAATAGCAGGTTACCGCCACATTCCATAGCAGGTTATACAACTAAAACCGTACAAGTCTCGTATTGTTTCTTTGGATTTCCAACGAATGATCAGGCCAAGGAACTTCCCATTGCCACATGAGAATGCCTCTGGATGGACATCCCCGAGAACCAAACCGGATCTCTACCAACACAAGGCCGGGTTACCCCTAACTGAGTAACAACTGACCGAATATGCCATCCCCCGGTCCTTTGGGACCTTTTCACCGAGCGCTCGCAATCAATTCACACAATCATAACAAAGTGTTTTCAACATGAGTAAGTATCTGGGCTCCATACCATGATACCACCCTTTTCCAGAAGGAAATGCACACATCCTAAAGGGCGCTACCCCTCATAACCTTGCTGCTTCTTTCCTGTTTTGACCATTCACGGGGTGTGAGGCTCGACGAAGTCACGTCCTCAAAAACATACTTTATACAAAAGCCATGCTTTGGGTCAACAAATGATCATAGAAATGATCACAAAGATAGACGATCAAATAAACGATCCTATCACAAATAATCAACACAATGATCATTTACAGCAACACTCAGCATGTCACATTACCAAATTGGGAATATATCGCTGATAACATTCAACTACATAACCTCTGAGCTCGTACGTCTCAGAGAAGGGTGTTAAGCTAAAAGAATAAATTCTCCGCCACCAACAGAAATATATTTGAAAGAAATCTGCTTTATATCTCAATTTGTAATGTCAGACATACAATCCATACAAGTCTGTTCCGGGCTCGAACAAAACCGAAGGCACTTCTTACGAAGCCCTTACAATCCGGGTATTCACAATCCCGATCGAATTTCCCATCACTTAGGAGATCTATATACCAAGAGCTACCCAGTGCAGAGACAATCGATAGGTCATCCTATCGCTTTCACAAATACTCGGTCTTCAACACCGATCTTTAATGCAATTCACAACGACGTATCACATATTCGGAATGGGTTATACGACCCCATGGTCTTTTCCCGGTTAATCCGAATAGTGAGCGCTTATTCAAAAATAAGTGTGGCATTCAAATTCAAACAAATCACATCAATTACCCATTCAAAGGGAAATATTGATAGTCGGTTATTGAACTATCAATGGATATGCACACATCACCAGTTTCCAAATAATTTTCCAAATTATTTATTTTCCAAAATATCTTCACTAGATACATAATTTCAAAACTTCAAAAATAAATCAATATTTATTTTTAATCAAATTCTCCTTTTCATTCATAAATTCCATAGTGAATTTATAATCCAAAATATCTATGAATATTCGATTTCGATTATTCATTTCAATTTATCTTTTCAATCTATCTACAAAAAGATAAGTTCTCAAAATATTCACTTTATATTGGAAAACATTTCCATACTTATTTAATAAGTAATTCACAAATTTTATTTATTTTCAACACTTAGAAAATATTCAATATACTTAAATCGAAATTAAGTATATGTTTCATTCTTTAAGGAAATCATTCTCTTAAACATATTTATTTGGGTCTAAACGAATGTTGCGTAAAACATCGTTACGACAACCCAAAATCACTAGTATAGGGATTCGAAATTAAAATAGATATATAAATCCCAATACTATACAAAACATTTCCTTTCGGAAATCATTTACTATAACAACAGTGGTTATAGTCCACCATTTCCTTTTATTTCTCGAAAACGTCTATTTCAACAATAAATGTTGAAATCTATGGTTTCGAATCTCAACACATTTTAAAACATCGTTAAATCGTTTTAATTTTATTTAAAACATCACATTCAAAACAATTCCTTTAACGTATTATTCACTATTCAAAAACGTGAATATACTACGTTAACAAATTTCATCCTTTTATACATTTCATTTTAAAGGATTATTCACAGTTCAAAAACGTGAATATAACTCCATTAATAGGTTTCCACAATTTACTTCTTAAAATAAGTCGTTTGCGAATTTTATAAAACAACGTTTATAAATTCCTTTTCTATTTATTTTATAACAACTCCTTTTATAAATTCCTTTATTAACCTATTCGATTTATAACTCAATTATAAACCAAAAGTTCACATTATAAGTTAAATGCTTATAAAACGATTATTTTACAAAATCGTTTCTTTGAACTTCATAATTATAAATCTTATAACTTATAAGATTCAATTATTCATCCAAATATATTCTTTAATAATTTCATGAAATTTATAAATCTTACTATTTATAAATTTCATTTATAACTTCACCATTTATAATTTTATAAATTCCATTTATTTACAAAAATCAATTTTCACTTCATTCAAACACTTATAAAAATTTGTTTTATAATGTCAATATTTCAATTTATAAATATCCATTTATAAACCTCTTAATATAAATCAATTTATATTATTCTTTTAAACATATTTAATCTCCTTTATAATTTCACCATTTTTGATTTATAAAATAATTAAATTTTATAAATCCTATATTTTCAACTTTTCACAATAAATTCTAAAATCCCGATTAAACTCTTTTATAAAATCAATAGCATCATATTCTCAAAAATCTGTTTTTAACTATATTTCTCAAAAATCATAATTTTTATAACTTTAAAAATTATGACGTTTATTTATTTAAAATGAATCAATTTCCAAAATTATTTTATAAACGTTTTCTTTCAAAAACTCACTTTAAAAATCATTTTAAAATTCCAAATTTGGTCCAATGATGCTACATACCAAATAGTCAATCACGACAACAACGACATCATATATCGGTATGATAGTCCATCAAATATCAAAATATCTGAAATCAAATAAATACTGTTGAAGAATCCAGTTGGATCCCTCCAACCTGTTTTCCTGCATCCACAAACATTAGCACAATACCAATTTCGCTCCAGTACGAAATTATCGCGGTATATGGGATTTAAAATATTATCCGCTTAATAGACGGCGCAATAGGGTCTCATCCGCTAAACAAAAAAATTGCGGGAAATCAATAACTCCAATATATACATATGCCAATATATATATATATATATATTGCTATTATATATAATACCAATTTCACTGTTTATGAAATATTCGCGGTATATGTTTTTAATAAATAACATCCGCTTACTAACGGCGTATAATGTCTATTTTAACAATCAATAGATATCAATCAACATTCAAACATGCATTCAAATATTTTAAATCTAACTATTTAAAATAAAATCGAAACTATTCGATTGAGTGAGAAATTCTCACCTTGATTTTAAATTCCGTTTTAGCGATTTATTTCGAATAAAATTAAACGCACGTTTAATTTTACCCAAAATTCTCACTAACTCCAAACGACTACAATCCAATTTCATCGCGTAGTGCTCGTCCATACGATTCCAATGCAACTGGTTTCGCGCGTTTTCGACCTCGTATGAAAAAGTTATGAATTTATGAAGTTTGCATGATTTTTACTTAATAAATTTACAACATAAATTAAAATTTTATAACCTAAACCATTGGATCCTTCATCATGCAATCTAGCCCGTCCATCCCCCACCCCTCTCTTCTTCGTTCCTCTACAGGTTATTGCCGTGCAAAAGAACCCATCAACCAAGAATTAGGGTTTCAATTTGCACCATCAATACTCAACTAAACCTCATCAAACCACTGCCATGTCGAAGCCCTTCGCAAGAGCTACCTCCACCATCAACAAAATGAAGCTCGGCCACCTCGTGATGCATGCGCATGTCCATGAACAGCCCACGCACGCACCCCCCTGGCTCCCCCTACGCGACACTAAACCCCATCATATCCGTATGGATTGAAAGCTCTCGCCTTGCTCTTCATCTTTGTAGTTGATCACTTTGGCTGAAACTTCACGGATTGGAAGTAATTAAGGGATGAATTTCGACAATTTCTGGCCATTCATATATGTGGAGGCAGCTGTGCAGTTTTAGATTAGGGTTTTTCTTTTTTTTTTCTTTTTAGAAATTTAGGTCTATTTATAGAGAATTATTCAAACACTATTCATCCCGGAAATTCCGAACTTCGATTTACGCGCCGTAACCAGCGTTTCTAGGGTTTACCCCGCGTTCCGGACACAATGGAACAGGTTTCGAAAGCTAATTCGGACATCTGTGCGAGTTATGGCTATAAACGCTCAATTTAAATTAAACCGATTTAAATCGATTTCTAGGCGTTTTAATTTGTACCGGACAAACGGTAAATCCAATTGACACGAAATTTGAAACCTTACAATAATATCACATTACGGATCCGATGAAACTGGTTTCGTCGAAATCCGAGAAGTTTTGAAAAATGGCTATTTTAACTCGCCAAATTAAAATTAAAAATAAATCGATGCGTTTCGAGCTGCCACGATCAAACGATAACTCCGATTGACACGAAATTTGAAATCCGGTAATAACCAACTATTACGGATCCAATGGAACTGGTTTCGTTCAATTCTGAGACTGTTCAAAAATTGGCTATTTTCACTAGTCGATTTTAATATTAAAATATTCAATTTTCACAAATTAACTTTTAATTTAATTTTAAAAGTTCTAAAATATCGTTCTAACTTCAATATGATAAAATAAAATTTTACAAATCATTTTCAATCATATCTAACTCAATTTTCTATTATTTTCATAATTTAACATATTAAATTATCGATTTAATTATCCAATTAAATCCAATAATTCAAATAAAAATTTATTTGACTTATAAATTCACTTATTAATATTTAAAATAAATTAAATATTCAAATTTAAATTAATTAAAATTTCTGGGTCGTTACAGGTGATTTCTAACCATTAAATAAGAGGAAAACCTCCTCACTCTTATTCACAAATTATTTTGAGAATCAAGTGAAGCTCTGCCAGTCTTACTCCTCAAAGTTTCAAAAAATACTCTAGGGTTTCCGGTAAGAAATTTTAGATGCTTATTATTCAATTTCGAATCCTTTCTCCTCCAATCCCTAAATTTTTGAATCTAATTTGTATAAAATTCCCTTGTCATATATGTCTAAATGTAGAGATCTGTAAGAGATTAAAGTGGGCATATAAAACCCAAAAAGGGAAGAGCTAAGGACTGAATGTAAGTGGAAATCTTAGTCATTCTTATTTTAGTAATTGTATAGTATAACATGGATTTGATATATGCCTTCGGGGAATTTTGTCTACGAAAAACATCACACTAAAATCCATAAATTCCCTTAAAGCGAAATGTCGATTCTTAAGTTAGAATCTTAATTATTCTATGTTAAAATAATGGAATTGTGTAAATATTGCAATTTTAACATTTTACATTCCACTTCTTATCTTTTTATTCGGATCCAGTTAAGGGTTTTGAAAAGAATAAATTCGCAAATGGTGTGTAAGGTGTAGATTCTTTTTTTTTTTCCAGTTTGCACTGCCTATTCTACAACATAAATAGAAATTCTATTTTTTATTTTATATAAAGAAGTTGAATAAGGCGTAAATTTGAATTGTCAGTTTTTGTTAATGTTAATCCTAATATATTTGTATAAGATAAGTTTTGTATGGACTCTATTTTATACAAATCCATTGATTGAATTGTGGATATTAGATATATGATATATGTGTTGATATGGAATGAGACTTGTATAAATTTGAAGTCTTGGCATTTAAACGTTAGTTTAAGGCACAATCTTCGCACTCTTATAAATACTTTAGGTGCGTATTTTAATATATATATATATACATATATATATACACATATATATATACATATATTAGTGTAGATAATGTATAAATATAACATTTTAATTATGTACTTAATATGTTAGTTATTATCATTAAATTGCCCTTATGAAAGAAGTTAAATTGTAAAGGCGAAATAAGAGTTTTCATATAATGCCTCGATATGGAATGCGGGAAGATGTGTGTCAATATGTTAAGAGGGTGTTATAGATTATGACTAAGTTATAAAATTGTAAGTTAGTCAAAAGCATATAGAAGTCTGCCCAGCTAATCTGGCTACCTATAGTGTGGCTTTGGGGCTGATGTGAGACATTACCTGTAATAAGTGCTTACAGAGAATGCAAGGTTAGTCCCAAATTCTATAGGATAAACCTGCCTACTTAATATGGCTACCACTACCTACAAATAGTCAGACTAATGTGAGATGTCACTGTTGGATAACAGGTCATAATACAAATGATCTACTTTGGGGTTGAAGGTATTAAGTGGCTGATCAAAGGCCTGCCTCTTCCCTATATAGGAAGTAGTAAATGTTCAGAGTTAGTGGTTAGGCACGATAGAGGATATCTCAGGGAGGGTTTCCTTCAGATTTGAAATATTAAGTGGCTTGAAGAGATTCTGTGCACTGTCAGCTAAATAGTACCAGAGAGGAGTCCGCTTTGGAATATGTATTAAATGACGGGGACTTACCTTAATGAGGTATTAAATGGTCAGAGTCTTCTTAGTCCCCATTAAAAAGGATTAAGTGGCTTCGATGCTATCTCTTACATTGTTAGGACATTATTGACGATATATATGAGTCATTGGGTTGAAAGAACAATAGTTATGGAATTGAACTGGAAAGCCTTAGGGCATACAGATGGAAGACTTATACTGCCCAAGTTATAGAAAAGCTCTAGATTTTATTCACCGGACATTATTATTTTGATTCCCTCCTCATTACAACAAAGATTAGAGATGACGATGCAGATTTTCGAAGTTGGTGGTGAAAGAGCAGACTTGTGACAGTTATTTAGCTATCTATGTTATTTTTCCATTTCTAATGTACTCATTGAAACATGATGTATGCTAAGATAATATATCACGAATATTTGGTGTTATTATGTGAGATTATGCTGTTGTTTTTGACATTTGGGATTTTTTTAATGTATAGGTACTACTTTGATATTATATTTTGTTCTTCCAATATGAGATTTTGAACGTGTAGTTAGATAGCTTTAAGTGTAGCTCTTGAAATCAATTTACAATCCAACAAACAGTTTATAATGGGTCTAAGTTTGATGGGCCATTCCTAGGTCGCAAATTAGGCCCTTTTCAAGGCAGGTTGTTACACCAATGTACCGACATATTTCGTCAACCTCATGAGTCAATTCTTTAGAAGGTTGATGAGTAAGTTCATGACAGTATTTATTAATGATATACTTTTCTATTCGAAAAGCGAGGAAGAGCACTAGTTACATTCGAGAGAAGTGCTCAATACTCTCCGTAGAGATAAATTAAAAGCAAAAATTTTCAAATATCACTTTTAGCACAAGGAAGTTTACTTTCTCGATCATTTCTTTCCAAGCATGGACTATGTCATGACCCACCTTTTCGACCATCAAAAGTCGACACTAATACATCCACCATATTAATGTGCCCAGTATCCAAGTGCCGAAAAGACAGATTGTTAAGGAAAAGGAAAGTAAAAGACAAAACAAAATCTCACATTATGCCAAGTAATATATATTATACAACAGATCTTTGTAAGAAAATGTAATTTACATGCGTCAAAATTAGATTACACAATATAATTCATCATCCTGGACAGTAATAATTACCCGTCCTCTCAAATGCTGGCAAATAAAACAACACTTGTAGTGGAAAAAGGGAATATACGAAAGATATGTCTTGGATATCTAGCTTGTCTCCTGAAACTCCAAGGCATCCAAACTAGATCTAAAAGTTTGCTTGGTCTGACCTGAGCATTATTAGAAAATAACACCTGGATTAGTCTGGTTAAAAAGTGTGAGAAACAAACCTCAAATAAATTCTAATCTTATAAAAAAATTTCAAAATAAAGGTATCTCATAAGACCATGCCACCCATAAACACGGACAAATTTTTACCTTACGTAACCAAAACATTTCATAGGAAACATTCTGATATTATCATAGTGTCTAGGATTTAAAATAAATATTGAATACAAAATTGTTACATCAATGAAATTACAACGTAATAGGTATACAACTAAGTCCACACGGCGCTTATTGAAAAATGGATTCCAACAATGGCATGGCAAGGGACTACTTTCTGTATAGTACATCTCTAGAAAAAATGTACCAAGGATTACAAATGCATTTCCCCCTCTATCAACATAGGACCGACCTACCCCTTACCTGATAGTATCGAATATGTCATTACCCCGGCTGCTTTCCAACCTTAATCGAGAACTCTCATACATAATCAAATCCATGATATAGTGATCTAAAAAGGTGATGATACACCCTAATGGGTGCGACCTATATAGCCCGACCGCATCTACCCTATTTTAGCCATTTTCTAGGTTATGAGGCTTGAGGCAAAGCTTTTACCTTTTCTCTATGCAAATCCCACTTGGAATGCTAACACCGCCCTCTAGCAGCAATGAAATGTCAGCGATCATCCATACAAGTTCTCTCTAGGTATGAACGAAACCAAAGGCACTACTTCCACTACGTCCATTTTGGAATCACCCTCAGGATTGCTAGCTAGTAGCCTTTGCACTTCAAAGAACTCCATCTTTGAAAGTATCATCATCAATACGTCGATCATTCGAATGCTTATACCGGTTCGAAATGGTTTTCAGATAACATATTTGATTCCGGTCTCTTCGAACCAACAACCGATAGACTCTCGGTTGAATCAATCCCAGTTCTTTCACAATGAAGCAGACTGTATCCGAATCCTAAGGGAATCTCCAATATATCCCTTAGAGATAGAGAAGTTTCATTGGAATGAGATCTCTCGTCAAACCGTGTGAACACGTGAAGCACTTATTTACTTCCTAAGTCAAAACTAGCTATAATTTGATAGTCAGTGGTTTAATTATCAAATAAAAAAAATAATCAAAACTTATTTACTTCCTAAGTCAAAACTAGCTATAATTTGATAGTCAGTGGTTTAATTATCAAATAAAAAAATAATCAAATTGGGAATTTATTTCCATAGGGAAACAAACATTGGTTAAGTACATAAGCAACCACCAACCATTTTAATCAATCCTTTAATTAATTAAGATAACTTTTTAGATACTTGTACCAAAATACTTTTACAAAGATATATTCACAAATTCTTTATACTTCTTTCGATAATTGGAAAAATAGCCATATACTTGTTTCAAGGTTTTAAATATATTCATAAAAATACCACACTTCCCTACATAGAAAATGTATTCATATACTTATCTTAACAATATAAGTTTTATAACGACCCATAATTTTGGTTATTTGAAATTGAAAATATTTAATTGATTTCTAATATTTAAATGTTAAATTTTTTTAACTTGAATTTCAAATATAACTATTTATTGGATAATTTAATTATTGAATTTAATAATTGGAAATTGGATAAAATGTTGAATCTGGAGTTCTAAGGCGGTTAAAAATAATTAAAGGCTTATAAATTTTTTATTAATAATACTGAAGATAATTGAACCTTTTAAATTGAATTTAAAAGTGATTTGCTCAGTTTTAAAAATATATCGTTTAAATTGACATTTAAAATAGCCTTCCGCAGCACAGTTTCGGATTTCGATGAAATAAGTTCCATTGGATCCATAATAGTGTATTATTATCGAATTTCAAATTTGGTAACGTTTGGAGTTATCGTTGGCCGTACGGAATATAAACCCACTGAAATTATATCGGAAATTTAATACAATAACTGGGTCCAAAAAGCTATCTTATCCATACGATCAAATTAGGACTCCAAAACCTTTTCCATTGCGTACGGAATAGGGGTATAACATTATAAACGCCTAACGGCACGCCTCAATAGGAGGTTAGAATTTTAAGTTGCGAAATCGAGACGATTTAAATTTAAATAAATATATATTTATATTGATTGACATTTATATTCACATCAACCTTTTCCCCTTCACTTCAGTCACTGTTCATTAACCATTCAAACACGTTTCCCCCTTAAAATCACATCTTCCTCTTCTTATTTTTCCCCAGCCGAACAGTTAACATAAGCAAAAAATAGTAACAAGTAAAATCCTCCTCTCAACAAGAAAATGAAAAACGAACACCAAAATTCAAATTTTTGCATCGAGTTTCCTCTGGTACGAATTTTGTAAGGAGCGACTTAAGTTTGCATTCATCAGAAGGACCTAGCAGCTAGGGTTTTGATTTTGGGGGACTAGGAATGGAATTGAGAAATTTCGAACTGGTACTTGAATTTGACGATTGAAATAGCATTGGTGGCCAGGAAATTTCGAAGTGCGATGCCTGTATAGGGGGGTACGACCTAACGTTGGATGGTGGAGAGTGGCTACTATCGTTTTTTTAGCTAAGGGAAGTCTGAGACTTGGATAAAGGGTACATCCGGAAGAGGAAGGCGAGGAAAGGTGGAGGGCGAAGTTAGATGGGGAAAAGGTGGAGTCGATTTTTCGTGCGTATGCACATATACGGGTGTTTTTGTTTGAGTACAAGTTACGCCTAGATGGAATAAGAAGAAGATGGACGATGGGTTTTGGTTATGGGCTGGTGATGATTTATTTGAAATTTTGATAATATAAATTGATTTAAGAAATTCCATATCTCGTTCGATTTAGGTACGATCGAGACGCAACTTGTTGCGTTGTGTTAATGTCAATGAATAAGATGCACATGAATTGGTTTGGATGAATTTAGAGCTTGCAGAAAGTTTTAGAAGTTTTAGATAATTTCAAACGCACTCGGATTCAATCGGAAATGAAACGCGAAAGAGGCAGAAAATCAGTGTGAGTTAATTTCACTCAAATTTGAAATACTGCAATTAATTTTAAATGGTTAAAATTAATTATTGGTTGATTTTTGAATTTGATAATTATTATCAGTTGATGTGTATATATAGTAGCATATATATTGGAGTGATTGATATTCCCGCATATATATAGCGAATGAGACCATGTGCGTCTCGCATAATAGCGGATGACCCTATATACCGCGACATCCCCCTCGAAGTGGGATTGATATTTTTATATCATGCTAACATCTATGGATGCAGGGAAACAGATTGAAGGGATCCAACTGGATTCCTCAAAAATATTGAATTTATTTTCATATTCAGTGATATGATAGATTGTATAATCTGTGATAGATTATAATGTGTTTTTAATTTATTTAGTGCTATGAAATTACTAGTTAGATTTTTGGTATTTTCAAAAACCAACAGTAAATGTTTAAAATTGGGGAAGATAACTAAAAGGAGAATTTGAGGTAAAAATATTTATGATGAAATTTGGATAAATCAAAAGAAATGAATTTGGAAAAAATAAATAATTTGATTTTAAAATTCTATAGAATAATTCCTGGTATGGAAAAAATAGAGCTTTTGGAATAATTTAAGTAAGAGGGATTTAAATAATAAAAAAACCTAAACGATCTTTGTCAAAGTGAAAAGAGGGATTTATTTTTAAAATCGAGATTTAAAAATAGTTGGGAAAATAAAAAGGAAATTTGAAAATAAAATATGAAATTGATGTTCCGGATTTAAATGAAATTTTAAATCATAAAAAGGAAGTGAGATCTTGAATTAGTGGGCTTTGGAATATATTTGGGTTATTTAAGAATTTAAATTAAAAATGGAATTTAATTTAGAAAATCGATTAAGCGTTGCGAAACAGTGATAAAACGGGAAATGAGACTATGGAAATTATAAATGAAGTTTATAAATAAAGTAAAATAAATTATCACTGGACAAACTTAAGTTATAAATTCAAGGTGAGGATATATAAGGAGATGGGTAAATTGGTTTAAAAATAAATGGTAGATCTATTTTGGAAATGTGGAAAGGAAATTTATGGAATTTTGACGTAATCAAATTGGAAATAAATCGACAAGGATTTATTAATATTGGACTGGCTACATGGGAGTTGAAAAAAAAATATTTTTCAAAGAAGTTAAGTTTATTTTAAAAAGTGAGGATTTTTAAGTATTTATTAGAAATTTAAAAGTGTTTAAGAATATTTTGGAAAATTAATTATTTAGTTGTTTTAATTTTTTTAAAGTATATTTAAACATTAGCTAATTTAATTTGTATTAACTTAATTTTTATTTAAGAATTAATAAGCATTCTTATTTTCAAGTATAAACTATTCAATATTAATATTTTATATAATAGATTTTATTTAAAAAGTAGTTGCCTAGAGTTAACTTGGGAAACTATTATAAGGATATCATAAGTATTATTTTGAAAATTATTAAATAAAGTTTTGAAAAGTATCAGTATACTCGCATGGATAAATCGGAGGCAGTGAGTGCATGCAGTTAGGTCTTGGATCTCTCTGGGATAGAGACGTAACCATTGAGCTGTAAATCCATGGTTTGATACCGCAGTGGTACTTTCCATGTTATTTTTAAAAGGGTTCTCAAATATTCTTTTTGAAAGGGAAAGTTTGTGAATTTACTAAATTCGATAAGATAAGTTTATATATATATATGTTGGATAAAGAGATTTAATTTATTAAAATTAAATTAAAAAGAGATTTGGGGTTTTTCAATGGAAAATTGAATCTGTGATTGTATGATTTTTTATTTGATAGTTAAATAACTGACTATCAAATCTGGACCCAAATTATAACTTTGGGAATATCTAGGAGAAATACGGGAATTTTGTGGTCAGTTATCGTTTGAGGTGTTATTCTGTACATATAAGCTCGTTTTGTTCTTCTAGGACGTTGGTAAGGAAATCCATCCACTAACGGTTAGGAGGTGATATTTGATCTTATTTTCGTCTGTTTATTTCCTAAAGAACCAATGTTGAGTTTATCAGAAAATATTGATGTTGTTTTGAAGAGACTGGGATCGGATTTGTTATATGAAAACCACTTTGATCCAACGAGTACATTTTCGTTGCGAATACAAGAGTATGGAGTCGAAGGTGGAGCAGTGAAGTGCAAGAGTTAATCGCTACTAATCTTGAGGATTATTCCAAAATGGATGTAGGTATAATGGCTTCGGTTCCATTCGGACCCAGAACGGACTTGTATGTATGAATGCTATCAGTACATCGTCATTAGAGGACAATGAGCATTCTAAGTGAAATTTCCTTAAATGGTAATCGTAGCCTCTTGTCTCATCAATCGAGGATGATTGAAAAGTAGGGGAGATGCAACAAGACTAAGTGGGTAGCACCCAATTAGGGTATGTCTATCACCTTTCTAGATACCCTCGGATATTATTACTATGATTTTTGGAAGGAGCTCGAAAAGGGTGGGAACACCTTAGGTGATAGCATATTCTGTCTATCCAGGTTAGGGGTAGTCTGGTCTAATGTTGCATGATATGCTGGCATGGTCCTCAGTACGTTGTTCTAGACGTGTACCATGACAGGTAATACCCCATTGCCTAGTCATTCGTATGGAATCCATTCTCCAATACGTGCCTTTACGGTTTTGATTGTAGAGCCTAGTATGCTGGAATTTAATTAATGAAACAATTTCAGTTATTTGAATAAGTATTTGTGCCTAAACACTATTATAATATAAGAGGATTTGACATGAAATGTTTGGGTTATCGTAAGGAAAAACTCGTTGTGTTTATTTGTGGCGTGGTCTTATGAGATAACATTGATTTTCAAAGAGTTTTGATAACTTTAGTTCAAATTTAGTGTGTTTCCTCACGTTGATTTTCCAGATTGACTCGGGTGTTATTTTATTATAATGCTCGGGTCAAACCGAGTATTTACAAATACGGGATAGAATGTTATGGAGCTTAGGAGATAGGCTAGATGGCAAAGGCATATTATACGTATCTGGTTTATATTCCCCTGTGTATTGTAGGTTGTATTTTCAACTTCTGTAGGGAGAAGTCATTATAACTATCCGGCATTGTGTTATTGATGTGTTGTACTCTGATGATGTAATGTATAAAACAGTTATAGTTCTTTTTGTATAAAGATTATTTGTTATCTATTATATATTGTTCCGTTGCGATTGTGAGATTCTGTGTTGTTATTTCTATTTTTTCTTCTATCTCTTTCTTCCTTTTCCCTAATGATCTGGTATTTCCGGCATTCGATTATTTGGCATGTAATACAGAGGACGTATTGATGTCAATTTTCAGATGTCAAAAATTTTCGGATGTCAATTATCCCATTGGCTTTGAAAATGTTTTTCAAACTTGGGAAATAATAGTGATATTATTTGGAGAATATTTTTAAACTGAAATGTTTTTAAAATGTTTTAAAAAGGAATAAAAGCATTGAACTCACTTCGGTCGCTGGAAAATAATCTCGATGATGGCTGCTGCATCATCGACATTCATTTTTGAGTTTCCAAGGAGGAAATTGCTGCCTAAAAGTTTGAATTGGAGTTTGTTGCAAAACTTGTTTAGTTTTGAAATGCAAAGGATAATTTAATATACAAATGGATTGTGTATATGTAATTGATTTCAAAAATGATTTTTGAAATATTAAGTAATTGTTTAAAACTCTAAAATCTTATAGTAAGTTTGATAACTTAAGAAATTTTGGAATTTGCGTATTGGAATGAAATTCAAGTTGAATTAAGTTAAGTAAAGTGAATTTAAGGAATTAAGCCTAGATAGGCCAAATGAAAATAATTATTGAAACAGAATTTATTAAGATTGAAATAAATTAGTGGAGGAACAAGTTAATTTACTTGTAAGTAAATAAAAATTTAAATTGAATATTGGGATGATACTTAATTTGATTTACGTTAAATAAAGTGAAGTTGAAGAATTTGTCCAAGTTGGGCTAAATAAAATATATTGAGATATGGAATAGGTTAGTGGATGGAACTAATTACAATAATTAGTGAATTAAATATGGTTTGAGAGACGGTTGATAAAATTCAATGATTTAAGATTTGGAAGGTAAATTGAATTCAAATGGAATTGAAATTTAATTTTGAATAAAAATGGATATAAACCCAAGTGATGAAGTGGAAATAAATATAAAGATTTGTGTAAAATATTTATAATAAACTTAAGGAAGTTGATAGTGAAGCCTGAAGTAGAAATTGGTATTGGAAAAATATATTGAGTAGGTAATTGAATCAGGATTAAATAAAGTTATGTAAATGATAATTGTGGATAAGTGAAAGGAGATTAAATTAAAGATGAATAAAAAGGAATTGATATAGCTAGTAATCAATTGGAAATTAATAGTAAGATGTATGTATATTATTTTATTCGCATAACAATTTGATCCAGATTCGAGCACAGAATTTCGTGATAGTTATATCGATCCGAGTCGGGATTTTTCACTTGATTTTCGATGGCGAACCCTGGATATGAATTTTTGATTGATTTCGAAATATCTACCATAGTATATGGCTACGCAAGGAGATTGGCGATTTCTAATCAAGAAACCAGATGTGAGTTTGCACTAGAGAGTCGAGTGAACGATACTAGTTCGAAAGTGAAATTGTGTGATCAAGTGAACGATCAAAGTTGATATTGCGTACGGATGATATATGTACATCGTACTGGTTTAGTAAAATGAATATTATAAATTTGCAAAATAAAATGGTTTGAAATTGCATTTTTTGGATATCATTGGTAAGTAAGGTGTAGGTAATTAACGTCAAAAGCTAATTTGATGTCTTCGATTCCTGAAGTAACACTTGATTGCCCAACAAAATGGTACATGTTTAGATTGTTGTAAGAAATTTGATGGTTTTCTGATTGAGCCACTTGGCCTTTGTTTTCTTTTGATGATTTGGGGCCGTAGAGACAGTTTTGTGATTCTTCAGATCTAGCCGCGCAAAGTAGACGCTGATGAAATTTTTCGAAAATTTAAGGAGTTAGAATGTTTTTGAAGAAAATCTTGATAATTTAAAATTTGATTTTAAATTATAATTTGAATGATTGAGGGAATAATATTATTTTTAATATATGGATGAGATTAGAAATTAGTAAAGGTGATAATGGGTTTCAATAAATTGAAATTGGAAAAGTCATTTCAACTAATTGGTTTTGAAATAGTAAAATAGTTTTTGGACCATTCTTCTTACATAGCAAGTTCGAGGACGAAATTCTTATAAGGGTGGTGGAATGTAATGACCCAGAATTTTTGGTGATTTGAAGTTGAAAATATTTAAATGATTTTAAATAGTTAAATAATTATTTTAACTTGAATTTTAAATATTTGCAAATGAAAAAACAGTTTCATTTGGATTTAAATGGCGACTAGCGTCTTTGTCGACTAGCGATTTTTGCGACTAGCGATTTTGGCGACCGGCGTTCCTTTTCTTTTGGCATTTTCTTTGGCCTCTTTCTGTGTTTCATTTTCTCCAATGTCAAAGCAGAAGCTAGCTCTTCTTGCCTTTGATGATCTCGTCTGTGGATCTGCTCTCTCTCATGAAGCTGCTGCTGAAACCTTGAA
Organism: Allium cepa; assembly: GCA_030765085.1. Classification (NCBI taxonomy): domain Eukaryota; kingdom Viridiplantae; phylum Streptophyta; class Magnoliopsida; order Asparagales; family Amaryllidaceae; genus Allium; species Allium cepa. Next base: position 453,893,756 of record CM060931.1, read on the forward strand.
CTTTTCTCCTGCTGTTCCTCGCGTCCCATCGGTCGCGTCTGCTGCTAGAGAAAACCCTATTTCTGTCCTTTTGGACGATTTTAGCTCTCCGCTGGCGATTGCTGATCAAGACTTTTCTGTCAGAACTCAAGGATCGAACCCTCTATCTCCTATGCTATCGAACGAAGGTAATCTATCTTGGACTCAAACTATGGTTGGATTGAACATTTCTTCTGGTGTTGGTGATCCCGTGGCAGAGCAGTCTGTTCTTGCTCTTGCGACTGTTTGTGATGCGGAATCTGATGATCGTGATTCTTTGTTTGACGCTAATGTGTTCAACAAGGCTAAAAATGGATTAACTATGGGTAGCACATCAAGTGCTTGTAAAATTGCCATAGACAATATTCCTCTGTCTGCTGATTCTCTTGAAAATCCTTTGGTCCCTCCTCTGCCACGGCCTGCTCAAAAGTGGTCATCTTTGTTTTCCAAGGTGCCTAATAACGCCGGTATGCATTCGCCTCGTCGCTTTGACATAGTTGAGTATGATGGTGTGATGATTCCGCCCATGGAGGTGATTGAGGCCTGCGTGGATTTTTGGAAAGAGCAGTTGGTTGGTTTCTTTGTTGTCTCCAATCCTCCCTATCATTTAGTTAAGGCGAGGTGCAACCAGACGTGGAAGCCTAGGGGTGGTATAAATGTTCACTTTGATAATGAAATGTTCTATTTTAAGTTCTCGTGCAGTGATGAAAGGCAATGTATTCTAGAGGCCAACCCAATTCTTATTGAAGGGAAACCATTTATTATCACAACTTGGAGTCCTTGTATGGATCGTGTGAAGGAACAAGTTTTATCTATTCCTGTCTAGGCCCACTTTTCTCACATTCCATCTGTTCTCCAGCCTCTTATTGGGATCGCCTGGCTTGCTGGTCTTGTAGGTAAGGTGATATGTTATTATGCAAATACCGTGGCTAGAAAGAAACTAGTATGTGCCAAAGCTTTAGTTGAGATTACTCCTGACAAACCTTTGCCTAAGGTTTTAAAGGTCAGGTTGGATGAGAGCCATGTAGCTGAGGTCAGAGTTTGCTATTGTTGGAAACCTGAGATATGCACGTCTTGTCAGTCCTTTAGCCATTTTGTTGTTTCATGTTCTAGATCAGTTGTTCCCCTTATTGATCGGATTCCACTTCTTCGTCCGCCTGTCTGTAAGTGGGTTCCGAAGGTTGCTCTTGTTGCTTCCTTTGTTGATTCTATGGAGGCTCCCACTATTATTGCTCCCATTTTCGATCCTCCTGCTATTGCACCGTTTGCGTAGCTCCTTCTTTTTCTTCGCCTGTTATAGCTCTATCCTTTAGTTCTCCTCCATCGGCCCTGGAGGTGGTACCTTCTGCTACCACGTCTGATATCATTTCCTGGAATTCTGATGAACGTGCTTGGGTTCATGCTCCTTCTAATATGAGATATTCGCCAGAGAGAGACACTTTTTATGCATTTATCAGTGATATTGGGGGAGAGAGTCGGTATGTTATCTACCATGCTGAGGGTAATGGTTTGTGCCTCACTAAGGTTGGTGAGATTGGTGAGGAGAACAAAAGTAAGTTTTATGATGTCATGTGGTATAGGAAATTTCTTCACTCTCCTGACTCAGAAGGTTATGATCCAGGTCTGGCTGCACTCTTATCAGGTTTTGCCCATGTTATTGGTCCTTCGTCGGATGTTGGTCGTGATTATTCTTCCTCTTCTGAAGAAGCTTAGTCATGCGGTTATAGTAGTTTAGGCACCTTTATCTAGCTCCTATGCTTTCTTTTTTTCTTTTGGGTATCTTTCCCATTTAGATGTTTTGTGCACGTGCAGAGCACTTGTTTTCCCATTATATATACAGTGGCACGGCCCACTATAAAGCCGACTAGCTTTGCTAAGAAAAATAATTGGAAATTTGGTAAAATATTGAATATGGAGTTCTAAACATGTTAAAAATAGTTTAAAGGAATATAAAATTTATATTAATAATACTTAAGATAATTGAATCTTCAAATTGAATTTAAAAGAGATTTCCTCAGTTTAAAAAATATATCGTTTAATATGACATTTAAAATAGCCGTCCAGGGCACAGTCTCGGATTTTCATGAAACTAGTTCCACTGGATCTGTTATAGTGTGTTATTACGGGATTTCAAATTTCGTAACGTTTGGAGTTATCGTTTGGCCATACGTGATATAAACGCATTGAAATTATATCGAAAATTTAATATAATAATTGGGTCCAAAAAGCTATCTACTCCATAGATCGAATTAGGACTTGAAACCTTTTCCATTGCGTTAGGAATAGGGGTATAACATTATAAACGCCTAATGGCATGGCTCGATGGGAGGTCGAGATTTTAAGTTGCGAAATCGAGACGATTTAAATTTAAACAAAAATACATTTATATTCACATCAACCTTTTCCCCTGCACTTCATCACTATTCATTAGCCATTCAAACATGTTTTACCCCCTTAAAATCACATCTTCCTCTTCTCATTTTTTTCCCAGCCGAACAGTTAACGAAAGCAAAAAATAATAATACTAATAATAATAAGTAAAATCCTCCTCTCAACAAGGAAATCAGAAACGAACACCAAAATTCAAATTTTTGCATCGAGTTTCCTTTGGTGTGAATTTTGGATGGAGCAGTTTAAGTTTGCATTCGTCAGAAGAACTTAGCAGCTAATGTTTCTATTTTGGGGTACTAGGAATGGAATTGCGAAATTTCAAACTGGTATTTGAATTTAGCGATCAAAATAGCATCGGCGACCAGGAAATTTCGAAGTGCGACGCCTGTATGGGGGTGCGAACTGACGTTGGATGGTGGAGAGTGGCTACTATCGTTTTATTTAGCTAATGGAAGTCTGAGGCTTCGATAAAGGGTATAGGAGGAAGAGGAAGGCAAGGGAAGGTTGAGGGCGAAGTTACATGGGGAAAAGGTGGAACCGATTTTTCGTGCATATGCACGTATACGGCTGTGTTTTTTTTCGAGTACGAGTTATGCCAGGAGGGAAGAAGAAGAAGATGAACGGTGGGCTTGGTTATGGGCCAGTGATGATTTATTTGAAATTTTGATAATATAAATTGATTTAAGAAATTTTAATTATGAGAAATTGCATATCTCATTCATTTTAGGCACGATCGAGACGTGGTTCTTGCGTTGTGTTCATGTCGACGAATATGACGCATAGGAACAGGTTTGAATGAATTTAGAGCTTGCAGAAATTTTTATGTAATTTCAAACGCGCTCGGGTTCAATCTGAAATGAAACGTGAAAGCAGTAGAAAATCAATGTGAGTTAATCTCACTCAAATTTGGAATACTATAATTAATTGTAAATAGTTAAAATTAATTATTGGTTGATTGTTGAATTTGATAATTATTATCAATTGGATGTGATATTATATATAGTAGCATATATATTGGAGTGATTAATATCCCCGCATACATATAGCAGATGAGACCCTATGCACCCCGCATAATAGCGGATGATCCTATATACCGCGATATCCTCCTGAAGTAGGATTGATATTTTTATATTGTGCAAACTTCTGTGGATGCAGGGAAAAAGATTGGAGGGATCCAACTGGATCTCCAAAATTGTTGAATTTATTTTCATATTCAGCGATATGATATATTGTATAATCTAGTGTGTTTTGAATTTATTTGGGCTATGGAATTGCTAGTTAGATTTTTGGTATTTTCAAATATCAACAATAAATGTTTAAAATTTGAAAAGAGATTTAAAAGGAGAGTTTGAAGTAAAAATATTTATGATGAAATTTAGATAAATCAGAAGAAATTAATTTTAAAAAAATAAATAGTTTGATTTTAAAATTCTACTTAATAATTTCGGATATGGAAAAAAATAGAGCTTTTGGAATAAATTAAGCAAGAGGGATTTAAATAGTAAAAAAAGTTAAACGATCTTTGTCAAAGAGAAAAAGGGGATTTATTTTTAAAATCTATATTTAAAAATAGTTGGGAAAATAAAAAAGAAATTGAGAATAAAGTATGAAATTGATGTTCCAGACTTAAATAAAATTTTAAATCATAAAAAGGAAGTGAGATCTGTAATTAGTGGGATTTGGAATATATTTGGGCTATTTGAAAATTTAAATTAAAAATGGAATTTAATTTGGAAAATCGATCAAGTGTTGTGAACAGTGATAAAATGGAAAATGAGACTATGGAAATTATAAACGAAGTTTATAAATGAAGTAAAGTAAATTATCAGCGGACAAACTTAAGTTTTAAATTCACGGTGAGGATTTATAAAGAGACGCGTAAATCGGTTTAAAAATAAATGGTAAATTTATTTTGGAAATGTGGAAAGGAAATTTATTGAATTTGGACGTAATCAAACAGGAAATAAATCGAGAAGGATTTGTTAATATTAGACTGGCTATATGGGAGTTGAAAAATATATATTTTTCGAAGAAGTTAAGTTGATTTGAAAAGGGAGGATTTTTAAGTATTAATTAGAAATTTAGAAGTGTTTAAGAATATTTTGGAAAATTAATTATTTAGTTGTTTTGAAAACTGTATAACGTATATTTAAATATTAACTAAGTTAATTTATAGTAAGTTAATTTTGATTTAAGAATTAATCGTCATTCTTATTTTCAAGGATAAACTATTCATTATTAATATTTTATATAATAGCTTTTGTTTAAAAAGTAGTTACCTAGAGTTAACTTGGGAAATTATCATTGGGATTTCACAAGAATTATTTTGAAAATTATTAAATAAAGTTTTCGGGAAGTATTGGTATGCTCGCATGGCAAAATCGGAGACAATGAGTGCCTACAGTTAGGTCTTGGATTTCTCTGGAATAGAGACATGACCAATGAGCTATGAATCCATGGTTTGATACCGTAGTGGTACTTTCCATGTTATTTTTAAAAGCGTTTTCAAATATTCTTTTTTAAAGGGATAGCTTGGGAATTTACTAAATTCGATAATAAAAGAGTTGTGTGTGTGTGTGTGTAAGCACTGGATAAAGAGATTTAATTTATTAAAATTAAATTAAAAAGAGATTTGGAGTTTTTAGTGGAAAATGGAATCTATGATTGTATGATTGTTTATTTGATAGTTAAATAACCGACTATAAAATCTGGACCCAAATTATAACTTCGGAATATTTACGAGAAATATGGTAATTATATGGTACAGTTACCGTTCGAGGTGCTATTCTGTACGTATAAGCTCATTTAGTTCTTCTAGGACGTTGATAAGGAAATCCGTCCACTAATGGTTAGGAGGTGATCTCCGATCTTATTTTTGTCTATTTATTTCCTAAAGAACCAGAATTGAGTTTATTGAAAAATATCGACGTTGTTTCGAAGAGAACGGGATCGAATTTGTTATTCGAATACTAGTTCGATCGAATGAGTAGGTTTTCATTGTGAAGACAAGAGTATGGAGTCGAAGATGGAGAGTGAAGTGTAAGGGATAATCACTACTAATCCTGAGGAATATTCCAAAATAGATGTAGAAACAGTGTCTTCGGTTCCATTCGAACTCAGAACGAACTGGTTTGGATGAATGCTATCGGTACATCGTCATTGGAGGACAATGAGCATTCTACATGAAATTTCCTTAATAGTTAATCATAGCCTCTAGCCTCATCAACCGAGAATGACTGAAAAGCAGGGGAGATGCAGCAAGGCTAAGTTAGTAGCACCTAATTAGCGTATGTCTATCACCTTTTTACATACCCTCGGATATTATTACTATGATTTTTTGAAGGAGCTCGGAAAGGGTGGGAACAACTGGGGTGATAGCATATTTGGTCTATCTAGGTTTTGGTAGTTCGGTCTTCTATTGCAGGGGATCCCGGCGTGGTCCTCTGTACACTGTTCTGGACGTGTACTGTGATAGGTGATACCTCAATACCTAGTCATTCATATGGAATCTATTCTCCAATACTTGCCTTTACGGTTTTGATTGTAGAGCCTAGTATGCTGGAATTTAATTAATGTAACAATTTCATCTATTTAAATAAGTATTGTACCTAGAAACTATTAGAATATCAGAGGATTTGACATGAAATGTTTTGGTTATCGGAAGGTAAAAACCCCTCGTGTTTATTTGTGGCATATTCTTATGAGATACCTTTGATTTTCAAAGGGTTTTGATAATTAATAATTCAAATTGAGTGTGTTTTCTTATGCTGGTTTTCTAGACTGACTTGGGTGTTATTTTATATTAATGCTCGGGTCAGACTGAGTATTTACAGACACGGGATAGGATGCTATAGAGCTCAGGAGATGGGCCGGGTGGTGAAGGCGTATTACACTTATCTGGTGTATATCCCGCTGTGTATTGTAGGCTGTATATTCAGCTTTTGTGAGGACAAGTTTTTATAACTGTCCGGTGTTGTGTTATTGATGTGTTGCACTCTGTTAATGTAATGTATAAAAACAGTTATATTTCTTTTTGTATAAAGATCTGTTGTTATCTATTATGTATTGTTCCGCTGCGATTGTGAGATTCTGTGTTGTTGCTTCTATCTTTTTCTTCTACCTCTTTCTTCTTTTTCCCTAACAATCTGGTATTTCCGGCATTCGATTATTTGGCTTGTAATATTGAGGACGTATTGATGTCGATTTTCGGGTATCGAAATTCTCGATCTTGATAAGTATATTCATAATTTTGTGAAGGATTTGTTATTTCAAAATCATATCAAAGGATTAAAACAAATAATGTTTTAATAGAAGTGGAGATAAGAATAAACCCAAACACTATTCCTTCAGTATCAAGCATGGAACAACGTCCGCAGCACCAAAATTCAAAAGGTTAATTTGGGGAAATCCAATATCAATTTGTTTTATAAATTTCTTCAATTAATAAATCTTTTTCATTTACGAACATATCCTTTACTAAAATTCCAAATCCATTAATAAAACTCTTAATAAATACCCAAGTTTATTTAGAAAACTCTTTTATAAATATCCAAAACCATTTGTAAAACTCTTTTACAAATATCAAAAATCCTTTATAAAACTTCTTCCTAAATTTCAAGATCTCCTTTCAAGTTGTAAAGCTCCCTTATTAATCTCTAAAACAATTTATAAAATCCTTTTATAAGTATAATCTCTAAATTCATTTTATAATTCCTTTAATAAATATCATTTATAAGTTCCTTTATAAATATACATATAACATTTTTACAGCCTCCTTTTACAAATTTCTAAATTTATTGCAACTCTTTACAAATTCCAATTTCAATTCTAACTTCTTTTTTAGATTTCTAAATGGAATTACAAACTCCCTTTTTATAAAACAAAAACTCTAAATATAACCGCAACTCCAAAATACAGTTATAAACTCCTATACTTCCCGTAGTAGGATCATTCCATATATTTCCATAAATTCACAAATGGAATTATTTATTCCGTTTTATCAAAATGATATTGATTTCCTTCTAATTTATAAGATACCATTTATAAATCTCCTTTATATCTATACCATACCATTTATAAATCTATTCTTTTATTTTTAGCATTTTATATAAACTGGTTTCACGAATATCCATTTCTACCTTCCTTTAAACATAAGATCGCCCTTTTTTAAAATAAAAGATAACTCTTTTAATTTCCCTTTCTAATACAACACCTATTATTAAAATAGTTTCCTATAAAGAAAAATACTTCCAAAATAATTTATTGAAACATTTACTTATATATATTCAAAATAAAAAGAATAATTAAATAAATGTGTTGAAGTAAAATAGAGAAGTTCAAAACTGATTTGTAATTAAAATATCTCAGCACTTCCAAACAGTCAAGTTTAAATATCATTTTCCAAAACAAGAATCATTTCCGAAATCAAATAGTAATTACGGTATTTTCAAAATACTATATCAGGGCCAATAGTTACTATAGCAGTTAATCGATGTTATTAATACCTTTTTTTCTTCTGAAATTTCACTTTTTAACATATGTCGGTGTCATATCGAATATGGTCAAACAGTCAAATTTCAACATTTAGCAATCTATTTAACATGAATACAAATGAAATAAAACAACTAGAATATGATTAGAAATTTTATCAAAATTTCGAGAAATTCGAATTTTTCAACAAATTCCATCGCGTATCGCTAATACAAGCATAATGCAAAAGGATTCGTCTCGATTGGGCCTCTTATGAACAAGTTATTGATTTTATAAGTTATCAATTTTAAGTATGATTAATATACTAATTACACATTTAAACTCTAATTACAAATAAATCTCATCTTCCCTATTATAATTACCGCTCAACAAATAGACATTCAAACCCACTAAGGTCGAAAGTTCATACACCCGATACTCACTCTCCGACCAACGAAACGACATACCGTCACCACCATCGACTTCCTCTCCCGAGCTCCACCTCCACGCCAAACACGCCGCCTCTGTCCCCCTCTCTCCAATTGCAACCAGCACGCTCATCAACCTCGACCCACGCATAACGGGATCCACCATTGGTCGACACAACCTCCACGACTTCGGCCGTAGGTGCTATTCGACACTCCAAATCCAAATATAACTTCAAGTGAGCTAATTTCTTCTTGTTTTAAAAAAAAAAATCAAACCCTAGTCATAAGCACCTCTCGTTAAATCACTGACGCTTCCCAAACCATTGCGCCGGACCCCTCAAGATTTATAGCAAAATGAAGATCTAGATTAAAAAACCCTAACGCTTCTTGTTTTATACTTTTTCGTCGAGTATAATTTGGGCTATGAATTTTTGAAGTTTGCAACTTTCTTTGTTTTTGAGAATTTTGATTTTCAGGTTGGAGTCGTATTGATAGTGAAATGAGGAAAATGTTTTCAACAAGCTAAATGTTTGGTTTGGTTTATTTTTTGGCATCTTGTTGCATAGATCTTGATTTGTGTATGAACTATGAAAGATAAAGCAAAAATACAATCGTGCTTAGAACAACAAAGCGACTCCAAAAAAATAATAATATACACCTGTTTACTGATTCTGTAAAATCATAAAAACATTATCTTTACTGAAAAATCATCAAACGGTAATTTAAATATTTTCCAAATTAAAATCTTATGGAAAAATCAAATTAATTAGTAAAAATACAACATTAAAAGTCGAGTCATTACATTAACAATTGATTTTCTGATTATTTATTCGAACCATTTATTACTACAAATAAATTTACAAAATGAATTCACCAATATTATTTATTAATTAAAAGAAGTTAAATAAGACCATGAAATCCATTCAATAAATATTAGATTAAAAATCTTGATGTTTAAATCTCTAGTCCAATATTAAGTTCAAAATTCACGTATTCAAATTAATCCCTATATCTGATTTTAAGTTATTTAACTTCTAAACCAGTATTTAATTAAATATTCCAAAATCAAACAACAAAATTCTAGGTCGGTGCAGACTATCAGTTGTTCCTAGTAAAGTTGTAGTACAAAATTGGCATTTACTGAGAAGTGCCATGGGGTTAAGAAGTTTTCTTGGTTTGGCTGGCTATTATATGAAGTTTTTTATGGACTTTACAAAGATTTCTACTTAGCTAACACGCCTTACTAAGAAGAATTTAGTTTTCTTATGAAACTTAGAGTGCAAGCATGCTTTTACTATGCTATAGGAGTTGTTGTCCAATGCACCTATTTTAGTACTTCCTAATGATTTAAAGACATTTGTTGTATAAACAGATGCTTGTAGTACTGTATTATGCATTATTTTGATGCAGGGTGGGTGGAGTGGTTTGTTATGCTAGCCGATAGCTAAAAATACCTGAGAGAAATTATTTAACTAATGATTTGGAGTTGGTAGCGATTATTTTACTCTTAAACTTTTGGAGGAACGATTTGAGTCGTTCATAGGCCGTAAGTCCCCAAAAATTTTATTCTCCAAAAGGGATTTTAATTTGAGTAGCAGAGATAGACAAAGTTCTTGGCATCATACGATTTTAGTATTTCTTATACTCCAAGGAAATGCAATGTTGTAGTTCATGCCTTAACTTGAAAACTTGTGATGCTAGGCTCTTTGTTTTTAGAATGGAATCACTTGAGGTTTATTTCTACATTTAATTTTCAACCTTCATAAGACCTAATAACAAGGTCATTAGTAGCTTTAGATGTTTATTCTTCACTCGGTTCGAGTCAGAAGTAAGACATAGAGTTATTGAGTATTTTTGAGAAGTTGGATAGAGGAGAGCATTCAAATCATTTGGATCATTGTTCCATTGATTCTAGAGGATGACTACGAAGAGATGGAAGGTTGTGTATTAACTCTTGTCAAGGAGTTGGTTGACTTGATACTAAATGAGTCCCTTCATTCTATGACGATCACTTATCCCTCTGATAATAAAATGTATTGAGATATGAAAAGGTTGTTTTACTGGACAAATATGAAGAGACATGTAGTGGGGTTTGTTTTGAAGTGCATGACATGTTATAAAGTAAAGGCATAGTAGAAGAATCCTAGTGCATTATTTCAGCCTATGATATTTCACAGTGGAAATTGGAGAGCTAATTTACGGATTTTGTTGATGGACTACCTAGGAGTAGAAGAGGGAATGATAATGTTTAGAACATGTTGATCAATTGATCAAATGCGCTCATTTTTATTCATGTTAGGAGTACGAGGACAATGGCATCTTTAGCGACCTTATATATACGAGGATAGTAGTTTATTTGCATAGAGTTCCTTCCTGTGCCATTTGTGATCAAGACCCACTTTTGACTATTGATTTTTAGAGGAGTTTTCAAGAGGCATTGGACACTGAAATGAATTTGTGTATGACCTATCACCTACAAATGGATGGACTAACTGAGAGGGTGAATCAAGCATTGGAAGATTTGATGTGGATGTGTATTTTGGACCTTGGAGGTTCTTGCGAGGGCCACTTTCCATTAGCAGAGTTTGCATATTATAAAAGTTATCAGGCAGGTGTTGGAATGACACTATTCAAGGCATTGTATAGGAGGCCATGTAAATATTCGCCTTGTTGGTGAGATATTGTACATAGGATTATTATTGGGTTAGTCATGATCAAAGAGACTTCGAAGAAATAAAATTTGACCCATAAGGGGATGAATACTTTGCAAGACAAACATAAATCTTATGTTGACATGAGGCATATGGAGTTGGAGTTCATAGTAAGTGGCATAGTTTTTTAAAGGTCTTGCTACTTAGACATTTTATTAGGTTTTACAGTTCGGCAAAGTTGTATCGAGGTTTATAGGGCCATTTTCGATTTCGGAAAGAGTAGAGAAGTTGGATTTTAGAGTAGAGCTTCTAGAAAAGTTGATTACGGGTCATAATTTTTTCTATATATCGCGCTTGTGATTACAGTTCAGGTACCGTAGTAGACCTGATGTAACGACCCTGGATTTTGGCCCCGATTATTTCGATAAATATTTAATCTAGTTAAATATAAAATGCAAATTGATCATATTTAAATGAATATGATTTGGAAATATTGCCATCTATTTATATAAACGGTATTGTAATAAGAGATTGATTTGGAAATTGAAATAAGTATTTCAATAATATTCACAATAAAAATCTATCTTATATAATTACTTAAAATATTTCACATTGTTTATATTTAGTATAAATTAATACATATAGATAATAATGTTTGAAATTCTAAAATAAGTTTCTTAACAATAAAATTTAACTCATATAATCAAATTAAAATGCTATACATTGTTAACATTTGTTAAATGAATTCGTATGCTTGATAATGTTTAAAATTTGAAATCTAATTCTAGCAATACAAAATATAAAGGAAAATTAAGAGTTGAATTATGTATATAATTTAAATAAATACAAATGAATTTAAAAAAAAATGAGAATAAATGTAAATATAACTTATGAATCTAATCCAAATATTAATATTGATGTAAGTCAAAAATATAAATACAAATTAATAAGTGAACTCTTGAATCTAACTTAGTATTTATTGTTAAAATACAAATGAAAATAAAATATAACTATAAAGGTAAATATAGGCAGGGGTTAAATGAAACATTTAGTATAAAATGAAACAAAAACAGGTTTGTCATAATAAAGAAACAAATATTCAAATAGATATCCTCATATATATATGACTGAATTGCCTGTAAGTTCAAGTTGGAAGTAACACCCGACCCAAATGAAAAATTCTGGCACAAACATAATCATATGTTTTTCAAGTAAGCACATACTAAAAATATCTTTATACACAAAGCTTCTCACCCAAGCCATGTTGACAGCAATAAGTACAATCTGCATACAAAGATTCTTCTACAGAAAGACATAATTTTGCTTTGTAAGCCTATTAAGTAACAAAAGCATGTACTTGTGTCTTCTCGGCCAACTTTGGTTGTAAATTCACTATATTTAAAAAAAAAATTGATGAAAACCAGTAATAAAATTTAGGTGCTGGAAAATTTATATGTATAAGGAAATACAAGTTTTCACCTCAACAGAATAAAACAAGAGCTGTGTTTTGTACAAATTGCAAATTGCAAGTATCAGCAAAACATTTATTACTTGTTATTTTAAAAAGGAGCAAAGTGATTGCCTGAAAATTTAGGACTGCATACAATATTTATGCACAGATGAACATAATAGGTCTGTTAGCAAAATTGAAGACATATTCATTAGCATTAAGTACACAATTAGTCATTTCAGGTAACAAAACAATGTCCCAGCCGAAATACAACAATAATTATGCAAGCATATTATGAAGAAAGCATTAATTATCAACAGCCCAACCACTCTTTTGTACAAAACAAATATCACAAATCTTTTCTTTGCAGTAATTAAAGTCTGCACATATCAGAACAAACAAGTAGCTACACCAGAAAACACCTTCCTTCATTCACCTACTGTTCTTTTGTATAAATATACATACATCTTTAGTTCGTTCTGAAAATTCTATTAGTAAAACCTGAAAAACAACAAGAAGAATGAACTACATATATAAAAAAAGAACACCTTCAAGTTCCAGATCATCAATATCAAATTATTCTGTGTTCAGGGATTGGGTGTGTAACGTTTTCGATTTTTCGTTGCCGAAAAACCGAACAGTTATGGGTTTAACAAAAAAGAAAAGAAGAAGAAGAGAGAAAAAAGAAAGATAGAAAATAGAAAGGAAAGGGAACAGAAAATAGGGAGAACAGAACAGAAAACAACAGAACAACATCAGAATCTCACAATTCGCAGCGGAACAACATATAATAATAAATGAATAATCTTTAAAACAAAGAACTATATCAGTTATTACATTACATCACATTTCATTACATCATATCATCAGAGTGTACAACAACAACAACAACATACAGTGCAGCGGAAAAAGAAATACTATACATAATAATACGCCATGCCATCCAGCTTGCCTCCAGCAACTCCAGAATATCCTGAATATCCTGATAAACCTAACTCTTAACTGCCCGTGTGGAAATTGGTGGGCACTCAGAGTTTAGGAAGGAAAACAATAAACTCCAAGTCAGTCATGTGACTGGTGTGAGAACTCAAAACAGTTTATTTATCTTTAAAATCAAAATGTAGGAATATTTTTAAAGTCAATTCGCAATGCTTTTAAAAATGAGACTACCATAAGGCCTCCCGCACACACACACAATGCAAACGCAGAATCGGAGGAGATTTCTCCTTATGATAGTCAAAGATGCTTGATACGCATTTAAAATAACATTTGATATTATCATTAGTGCATAGTGTAGGAAAAATTCATTTCGAAAGTAGAATATAAATCTTAGCCAACATAGACATTCCGAACTATGCCTACTATAGCTACCATCCAAACAGTGGGGCGCCATCATAAGTGAATGATAGGTTCTACAACTAATACCGTACAAGTCACGTATTGTTTCTTTGGATTTCCAATGAATGATCAGGCCAAGGAACTTCCCATTGCCACATGAGAATGCCTCTGGATGGACATCCCCGAGAACCAAACCGGATCTCTACCAACACAAGGTCGGGTTACCCCTAACTGAGTAACAACTGACCGAATATGCCATCCCCCGGTCCTTTGGGACCTTTCACCGAGCGCTCGCAATCAATTCACACAATTATAACAAAGTGTTTTCAACATGAGTAAGTATCTGGGCTCCATACCATGATACCACCCTTTTCCAGAAGGAAATGCACACATCCTAAAGGGCGCTACCCCTCATAACCTTGCTGCATCTTTCCTGTTTTGACCTTTCACGGGGTGTGAGGCTCGACGAAGTCACGTCCACAAAAAAATACTTTATACAAAAGCCATGCTTTGGGTCAACAAACGATCATAGAAATGATCACAAAGATAGATGATCAAACAAATGATCCTATCACAAATAATCAACACAATGATCATTTACAGCAACACTCAGCATGTCACATTACCAAATTGGGAATATATTGCTGATAACCATCAACTATATAACCTCTGAGCTCGTACGTCTCATAGAAGGGTGTTAAGCTAAAAGAATAAATTCTCCGCCACCAACAGAAATATATTTGAAAGAAATTGGCTTTATATCTCAATTTGTAATGTCAGACATACAATCCATACAAGTCTGTTCCGGGCTCGAACAAAACTGAAGGCACTTACAAAGAAGTCCTTGCAATCCGGATATTCACAATCCTGATCGGATTCACCATCACATATGGAGAACTCTATACCGGAGCAACTCGGTGCAGAGTCAATCGATAGGTCATCCTATCGCTTTCGCAAACACCGGTCTTCAATGCAATTCACAACGACGTATCACATATTCGGAATGGGTTATACGACCCCATGGTCCTTTCCCGGTTAACCCGAATAGTGAGCGCTTATTCAAAAATAAGTGTAGCATTCACATTCAAACAAATCACGTCAAATACCCATTCAAAGGGAAATATTGATAGTCGGTTATTGAACTATCAATGGATATGCACAACATCACCAGATTCCAAATAATTTTCCAAATTATTTATTTTCCAAAAATATCTTTACTAGATATATAGTTTTCACACTTCAAAAATAAATCAATATTTATTTTTTTAAACAACTTCCCTTTTCATCCATAAATTCCATAGTGAATTTATTTTTCAAAATATCCATGCATATACGATTTCAATTATTCATTTCAGTTTATCTTCAAAAAGATAAATTCTCTAATATTCACTTTATATTGGAAAACATTTCCATACTTATTTATTCATAAGCAATTCACAGATTTTATTTATTTTCAACACTTAGAAAATATCCAATATACTTAAATCGAAATTAAGTATATATTTCATTTTTTTAAGGAAATCATTCTCTTAAACATATTTATTTGGGCCAAAACGAATGTTGCGTAAAACATCGTTACAACAACCCAAAATCACTAGTATAGGGATTTGAAATTAAAATAGATATATAAATCCCAATACTATACAAAACATTTCCTTTCGGAAATCATTTACTATAACAACAGTGTTATAGTCCACTATTTCCTTTTATTTCTCGAAAACGTCTATTTCAACAATAAATGTTGAAATCTATGATTTCGAATCTCAACACATTTAAAACATCGTTAGATCGTTTTAATTCTATTTAAAATATCACATTCAAAACAATTTCTTTAACATATCATTCACTATTCAAAAACGTGAATATACTACGTTAACAAATTCATCTTTTCTATTCATTTTATTTCAAAGGATTATTCACAGTCAAAAATGTGAATATAACTCCATAAATAAGTTATAACAATTTACTTATCAAAATAAGTCGTTTGCGAATTTATAAAACAACGTTTATAAATTCCATTTCTAATTATTTATAACAACTTCCTTTTATAAATTCCTTTATTAACCTATTCATTTATAACTCAATTATAAAACAAAAGTTCACATTATAAGTTAAACACTTATAAAACGATTATTTTACAAAAATCGTTTCTTTGAACTTCATACTTATAAATCTTATAACTTATAAGATTCAATTATTCATCCAAATATATTCTTTAATAATTTCACAAAATTTATAAATCTTACTATTTATAAATTTCATTTATAACTCCACCATTTATAATTTTATGAATTCCATTCATTTACAAAAATTCATTTTCACTTCATTCAAACACTTATAAAAACTCGTTTTATAATGTCAATATTTCGATTCATAAATATCCATTTATAAATCTCTTAATATAAATCAATTTATATTATTCTTTAAAACGTCTTTAATTTCCTTTATTATTTCACCATTTTGATTTGTAAAATAATTAAATTTATAAATCCTATATTTAAACTTTTCACAATAAATTCTAAAAATCCCGATTAAACTATTTTATAAAATCATTAGCATTATATTTTCAAAAATCAACTTTTAACTATATTTCTCAAAAATCATAATTTTTATAACATTAAAAATTATAACGTTTATTTATTTAAAATGGATCAAATTCCAAACGTATAGTATATTTTCAAAAACCACTTTTAAAATCATTTTAAAATCCCAAAATCTAGGTCCAATGATGCTACACACCAAATAGTCAATCGCGACAAACAACGATATCATATATCGATATGATAATCCATCAAATATCAAAATATCTGAATTCAAATAAAAATTGTTGAGGAATCCAGTTGGATCCCTCCAACCTGTTTTCCTGCATTCACAAATATTAGCACAATACCAATTTCGCTCCAGTACGAAATTATCGCGGTATATGGGATTTAAAATATTATCCGCTTAATAGACGGCGCAATAGAGTCTCATCCGCTAAACAAAAAAATGCGGGAAATCAATAACTCCAATATATACATATGCCAATATATATATATTGCTATTATATGTAATACCAATTTCATTGTTTATGAAATATTCGCGGTATATGTTTTTAATAAATAACATCCGCTTACTAACGGCGTATAATGTCTATTTTAACAATCAATAGATAACAATCATCATTCAAACATGCATTCAAATATTTTAAATCTAACTATTTAAAATAAAATCGAAACTGATTCGATTGAGTGAGAAGTTCTCACCTTGGTTTTAAATTCCGTTTTAGCGATTTATTTCGAATAAAATTAAACGGACGTTTAATTTTACCCAAAATTCTCACTAACTCCAAACGACTCCAATCCAATTTCACCGCGTAGTGCTCGTCCATACGATTCCAACGCAACTGGTTTCGTGCGTTTTCGACCTCGTATGAAAAAGTTATGATTATTTGAAGTTTGTACACGATTTTATAACTATAATTACAACTTTAATTATAAAATTTAAACCTAAACCTAATCTGACCGTTGGATCCTGCATACCCCCTCATCACAGCCGCATATCCTTTCTCCCCCAAACTCACGCACGTCTCCAGGTCAAAGAACCCACTCGCCGCCCCCTAGCCCTAATTCACGCGACCTCCACGCCAGCCCATGCGTCGATCAGACGATGCCACTTCGAAGCCCCACTCCACCTCGACGTTCGTGCCAAATGCCATGAAGTCCGGTCGCCATCAGCCTTCGATACCACGTGCGAAAGTTTTCGCCTTCTCGTGCGAATTGCCGACAATCCACTCAACATTTTTCGATCATAACCGTTCAATCCATAGATCTTGAAGCCCTCTATAACTTTGTACTTGATACTTTCCTGAATTGATTTGTGGATTGGAAGGAAAATAAAGAAGGAAAATCGAAAATCTCGGCCATAGGTTTCTGGAGACGGCGGCTAGCGTGATGCAAACCCTAACTATATTTTTTTTTTATTTTTAGAAATTTAGGTCTATTTATAGAGAAATTTTCGAACACTATTCATCCGGAAATTCCGAACTCCGATTTACGCGCCGTAACCAGCGTTTCTAGGGTTTACCCCGCGTTCCGGACACAATGGAACAGGTTTCGAAAGCTAGTTCGGACATCTGTGCGAGTTATGGCTATAAACGCTCAATTTAAATTAAACCGATTTAAACGATTTTCTAGGCGTTTTAATTTGTACCGGACAAACGGTAAATCCAATTGACACGAAATTTGAAACCTTACAATAATATCACATTACGGATCCGATGAAAGTAGTTTCGTCGAAATCCGAGACTTTTTGAAAAATGGCTATTTTAACTCGCCAAATTAAAATTAAAAATAAATCGATGCGTTTCGAGCTGCCACGATCAAACGATAGCTCCGATTGACACGAAAATTGAAATCCGGTAATAACTAACTATTACGGACCCAATGAAACTGGTTTCGTTCAATTCTAAGACTGTTCAAAAATTGACTATTTTCACTAGTCGATTAAATATTAAAATATTCAATTTTCACAAATTAACTTCTAATTCGATTTTAAAAGTTCTAAAATATCGTTCTAACTTCAATGTGATAAAATAAAATTTTACAAATCATTTTCAATCATATTTAACTCAATTTTCAATTATTTCCATAATTTAACATATTAAATTATCGATTTAATTATTCAATTAAATCCAATTATTCAAATAAAAATTTATTTGACTTATAAATTCACTTCTTAATATTTAAAATTAATTAAATATTCAAATTTTAATTATTAAAATTCCTGGGTCGTTACAGGGTGCAGGTGAGTAAACAACAAGACTTAAAATTTTTAGTTTATTCACTTTCAATAAAGATGATTCATTTATTCATGGCATGGAATCAGTTTAACTTTTGAGCATGAATCTGCAAATATTTGTGTTGTGCTCTATTGTTCTCTGTAGTTGATGCAGACTTCATGACTAGTCCAACATTAAGTTATTCCTATTTAAATTTGTGTTAGACTTGTTTCTCAATACAACAAATGCTAAAATATCAGACAAGGTACTCGAAATAAATTAAGCATGATTAGTAAAAGAAAGAAAAAAAAGTTACTGGAAGCTTGAGTAACAGGTAATCAGGAAAGATATTGATAACTTGGGTAATACCAATTCAAGTTGATAATTTGAAAGCTTACTGTAAATGATGAATTTTAATACGAACCTGAAGATTTATAGATGGGTAATTCAGGGGCAGTTAGTAGGTGATGAAAATCTGCATTTTTACAAATTTAAGGTTAAGGGATCAATAATAAATGTTAAGATTTGAAGTGAAGTAAGTATAGGTGATTTTGATTTCAAGAAAAATGTTCAATAATTTTTCTGTTGTGTAAGTTTTGCATACGAGATCATAATAGGGTTTCAGATAACAGTTTTTGGTCGTGTCAGATAGATGTTGGGTTCGTCGCCACCAAGTGACCGAGTTGCACGAGGTTCCATAGGAGAATAGTTTAGTGTACCGTTGTCGGGTGGGTAAAGTTTCGACAACTCTGGATGCTTGTTTGAAGATCGCCAGAGAAGTTCGGCCGTGAGTTCTGTTTGCAGTTTTCCCATGAAACTGTCAATTTTTGTTTCAAATTTCTATCGATGAAGTTGAGTTTAAATTTCGTGTTTCTGGATGATTTCTGAGTTGTAGGCATTAATGGTGATGGCCGGAGATCGACCATGCCGCCGTGCACGTGTACGGCGGCGTGTCTGTGTCAACGTGGCTGTCAGGTTTCGATAACGCGAGGCGTACTTGAGCGAAAGGGGGGGCAAATTTCGAGTTATTGGTCGTGTTCGAGTGTAATTTCCTGATGTTAATGTTTTTGTAAACGTTGAACTTAACAGAGAGAAAAGGAAATAGGAATGGGGGATGAAGAAGGATGCGAACAGGGGAAGGGCTCGGTGATTTCGAGGAGTAACCCGAAGTAACATACGTGTTTTGATAGGGGAGAACTCGGGTTGTTTTGATTTCTGCAGATCTGTTGTTTAAGTTAGTCAACAGTTTATTTTACAAGCTACAAACATTTGAATCTTAATACGTTTAATCAGTATCAAGCTTTTAAAAATTTAAATATAGGTTATTTATTTTAATCAAATTCTTTTAAAAAAATTTAAGCTCTTAATTAAGTAATCGGTTTAATTAAGCATAAAGTTAATTAATGATTGGATTGTTCTTAGTAATATGATTGAACTTCAAATTTAATAAACCCTTTAAATGTTAATTGAAAAATCGTCATCTTCAGGAAATATGAAGAATAATCACTTTTAATTGTAATTAGAGATAAATTATAAGTAATTATAAGATTTTAATTACTGAGGTTTAATGAATGATTAATTAAGTAAATTTGAAGTTAACAAATAAGTAATCAAGTTATTCAATAGCAATTTAGATAATAATTAATGATTAAAAGAATAGTAATTAAAGTCAAATAATTTAGTTAAGAATTAATCAATTAAATAGTGGAAAATAAAATAAGTTATTAAATAATTAAGATTTAGTAATTAATTATGAATGATCTATTGATCCAAATAGCTTGAAAGGAAATAAGAAATAAACTGTTAATCATTAAAACAGGGTTGAGTAATTATTTCTGATGTAATTGATTTAAATCAAAATTTATTACAAATGAGAATTTTAGATGATTGCTTGTAAATTGTTGTGAATGTAGAATATCTAATTTTGATATTTATTTGATGATATTCTGTGATGCTCTCTATGCTGTGATATATCTATGATGCTTGTATATGTTTTATCTGTGATAGGTGCTATGTTAATTCAATTGTTAAATTTAAATTATTTAAACTGTTAAGTTAATTAGACAACTTGGCCCTTAAAATGGCGTTTGGATTCGATGAGACCGGGATCGGAAGAATCAATTTTGATTCTCCGAAAACCACATCGATCCAATTTAAACGTTAGGTCATGAATCCTGAAATGAAGATCGAGATGGTGTTTCAGAATGCAAGGGTTATCGTCGTTGACTCTGAGGGTGATTCCAAAACGAGTGTAACGAGATAATGCCTTCGGCTTCGTTCGAACCCGGAACGAACTTGTATGGATTGAATGCTTTCAACACATCGTCAGGCGGACGATGAGCATTCTAAGTGATATGTTCTTTAAAGGTAATCGCAGCCTCAAGCCTCATCAACCGGGAATGGCTAAAACAGGGGAGATGCAGCAAGGTTAGGTGGGTCATGCCCAAGCAGGACAAGATATTTCCCCTGTCTAGATGTCCCTTATATATTTCGGCTTAGTGGGTGGTTGGTCGCGCCAACCACGGGGTTTATCTTGTTCGGGACTGTTCAATAAGGAATGGTTCCGGCCTTGTGTTGCAGGGGATGAAGGGAGTAATCCTCGGTACGGTGATCTAGGCCCCGTACTGTGACGGGCGGTACCCCAGTAGCCCTGCCATTGTTGGAAATCCATTTTCCCTACGAGACCCTACGGTTTTGATTTGTATTACCCACTTTTGTGGCTAGTAGCTGGAATTTAATCATGTAACAATTTCGGCTATTTTCTATTTACTTGAAAACCCTAGACACTATTATAATATCACTGGATTTCCTATAAAATGTTTTGGTTAGCGTAAGGTAAAAACTTACCCATATTTATTTGTGGGGAGTCTTACGTGATATTTTTATTTTCAAATGTTTTCAAAGTTAAGCAACTTTAAAACGTTTACTCATACCAGACCCATGTCTGACCCGGAGTTTATTTTTGTTTTTCATAAACTCTCGAGTACCCAAATTTTTACGGGTAGCCAAGGGATTCAGGTTAGATTTGACGAATTCTGGAGGAGCATTGGAGCAGGAGACTTCAGCGTTGTAGATATATATATATATAGTTCCGCTGTGTTGGTATCTCTGAGTCATATTGTTTGAGTTGTATTGTATTGAGTTGTATTAACTAGACAGGTGTTATAACTGTCTAGTATTGATGTATTATCTGTATAACTCTGATATATGTAAAACTTTTAAATATTTATGTGATATTATATTTTGTTCCGTTCCGCTGTGAGATTCTAATGTAGTTGTTCTTTCTTTCTCTTTCTTTTCTATTTTCTCATCCCTTTCTTTCTTAATGATGATACGTCTTTCTGGTAGTAGAAGGGCGGGTCGTCACAGTTGGTATCAGAGCAATAGGTTGGTGATAACCTTGGCTCTGGTAGGAATTACTCATGGAATAGAGTCAGTAGAACTCTAAAATGAGTTTGAGTGTATTAATAGATATGAGCGCGTACTTGTTAGTGAATACAAAATTGTTTTTATATTGTGTTGATTTATCTGTTGAGTGTTTATGAATTCTGGTCGATGTGTGGGACGCCATTTCATCGATAGGGATTCCTAAACTCTTAGACAAGATAGACCAACACAGTATTGTTTTAAGGTAGGGTAAATGAAATAATTTTACCCAAAATTTAATTTTGATATAAAAGAAATATTTTTCTGAAATAACTATATATATTTGGATGTTTGATTGATAATAGTACAATCAAATAAAAATTTAAATGGGAGTGGTTTATAAACTAAAAAATGATTTTTAAATAAAAAGGAATATAACTGAAATATGATTTAAACTAGAATTTAAGTCCCGGAAATTTGAAAGTGTTTAAATAAATTTGGGAATTTACAATCTTGGGAATGTTTGAAATTGTGTTTTTCCAAAGAGTTGAAGGAAATAATGGGATTTTGTTTTGGAAATTATGATTGAATGAAAATTGTTTTGGAAAGAATTTGTGAAAGTAAGTAAGAACTGAACTCACTTCAGTCGCTGGAAAATAATCCTGATGGTGATGGCCACATCATCAGCATTCATTTTCGAGTTTCTAAAGTGATGGGTTGCTACCAGGATATTGGTCATGATAAATTGTTTTGGCTTGTTGGGCATACAAGTTGTTTTAGAAATGTTCAAAAGGAGAAAATGTGTTTTGGTGAAAACAAGTGTTTGGAATTTGAAATTTGATTGTCATTTTAAATGGTTTTGGAAATGAAAACCGGGCATTTGAATTCTGAAAATTCTAATTAATGATGTGAAAGGTTTGAATGAATTAACTGTTAAACTTATAAAGTAAAGATAATATAAATAAGATGAAATTGGGAATTTTAACCCGGAATTAAAATTTACTTTAAGTACATGTAAGTGAAGAAAATGAACTTGAGTTTCACCTGAGATAAGTTAGTAAAAATTCAAATTGTACTTGGATTAACTTGGATTAAATTGAGTATAAAATTTGGAAAAAAAAATGATTGTGATTGTGATGTGAAACTTTATACCTTAAGACAGTAAGTGCTATATATATATATATATATAATCTGAAATTGTGATTATAAGATAAAATGGCTTGAATGAGCAATATAAGCTGTTAAGTAGATAAATAAGTTTTGAGTTCATATATTGAGAAATAAAATTTAAAGAATGGTAAGTACCTAAAATTTAACTAAAGTTGAGTTGAAATAAAACTGAATTTAAATGAATTCAATCGAGTTACTGATAAAATTAAATAAAATAAAATTCTTGTGTAAATAAGTAAATGTAAACTAAAGTAAGTATTGAATTGGATTTAAATAGATAGGTGTGAGTTGTAACCAAATCTAATTCAAACATGAATTGAATAGACTTAATTATGAATAAATTCAATAATGAATTGTTAATGTAAATTAAAAATTTAAAAAGGGATAAAAGAATAAACTAATCAGTAAATGATTGGGATTTGATTAAAGGAAAATCAAATCAGAGATTTGAATGGGAATTGGTGAAGTAGAGTAAACCTAAGTTGTTAGGTGGAACAGGTTGAAGAAAATAAATGGCCTAAGTAAATTGTGAAATGATTATTTAAAACATTGGTTGTTGTGTTTAATAAAATGGTTCGGAATCAAACCTGATTGAAATGGAAGAAAATGCAATGAAAGGATTGTGAATAAATTAAATGTGGCGGAGTCAAGTGTAAAATTGAGATAGAATCAATTTTAAAATGGTCATAAAGCTTAAGTGATTATCTATTCACAATGATATTGTTGAATTGCATAAGAAATGAGTTGTTTTGAGGCAAACAAGATTTGATAAAATCCTATGGATTGTTGGAAGCAAAATAAGATGATTTTGAATATGGGTTTGTATTGCTTAAATGGATTATATAAGCAATTAAGTTGTAAATTCCTTTTAATTAAAAGGGAATGGTTTGAGAATTGATTGAAGTTAATTGTGTTGAGGATTGGAACCTTACATATGTGCTTATGAAAATATGTAATGGAGACTCTGTCAAAAACTTTTCAGAATATGAAAAACTATATAAAAATAAAAAATAAAAAATAAAAAAATTAATTAAAAATTAGCAACAAAACAATTTCAAATTGAAAATTTAAAGTAAACTAATAAATGAAACTAATTTGAAAATAATGATAGGAATCAGTTATAAATGGAGATAGTCAATAAAAGTTCAACATTCAGAGTTAAGAAAGTTGAATTCAGATGGAATTGGTAATTCAGATTTAAATAAGAATATTAAGGCTATAGTGGTAGAGTAATAAAATAAGGGAATATATAATGCTTATATTAAATTTAAGGAATGGGTGGTGGAATTCTTAAGTAAAATTGATACTGAGAAAAATTATTCCAAGTGGATAGAAATCAAAATAATGTGAATAAAGGAAATCGATATGGTGATAATCAATGGATATGAATACGTAGGATGTACATATATTATTTCAGTCGCATAACAATTTGATCCAGATTCGAGCACAGAATTTCGAGATAGTTATATCGATCCGAGTTAGGATTTTTTTCACTCGATTTTCGACGACGAACCATGGATTTGGATTTTGATTGATTCTAGAAATTCTCTCTCATAGTTATGACTATGCAAGGAGAATGACAGTTTCTGATCAAGAAATCAGTTCTGAGTCCGTACTAGGAAGTCGGGTGGACAATACTAGTTCGGAAGTGAAATTGTGTGATTGAGCGAGTGATCGGATTTGATATTGCGTACGAATAGTATATGTACATCGTACGGGCTTGATTGAATTGATATTGAAATTCTGTAAAGAGTTAATACTGTAGATTTCAGAATTTAATTTCCAGAATGGATGTCTTGAATTTATTGTGTATTCCTTATATCTCAGGAAGATTTATTTATGATTCATCATTAATTGTTAAAAACAGTAATGCAGAAAATTGGAAGTTGAGTCGAATTTAATAGTGGTCAGGAATCCAGTTTGGATTATTGATCATCGAGAGACAAACTCTCGATAGTTTTAGAAGTGCTTATCCAGATTTATGTTCGGATAACTAGTGTTGTTTGTTAGAATAAACTGTTTGTTTGTTTGTTATTGTATGAATGCTATGTATGTTTGGATGGTTAATATAAAAGTTTGTGGAATTAACTGTTGTTTAAATTTCGGGGACGAAATTCTTTTAAGGGGGGAGGAATGTAACGACCCTGGATTTTGGCCCCGATTATTTCGATAAATATTTAATCAGTTAAATATAAAATGCAAATTGATCATATTTAAATGAATATGATTTGGAAATATTGCCATCTATTTATATAAACGGTATTGTAATAAGCGATTGATTTGGAAATTGAAATAAGTATTTCAATAATATTCACAACAAAAATCTATCTTATATAATTACTTAAAATATTTCACATTATTTATATTTAGTATAAATTAATACATATAGATAATAATGTTTGAAATTCTAAAATAAGTTTCTTAACAATAAAATTTAACTCATATAATCAAATTAAAATGCTATACATTGTTAACATTGGTTAAATGAATTCGTGTGCTTGATAATGTTTAAAATTTGAAATCTAATTCTAGCAATACAAAATATAAAGGAAAATTAAGAGTCAAATTATGTATATAATTTAAATAAATACAAATGAATTAAAAAAAATGAGAATAAATGTAAATATAACTTATGAATCTAATCCAAATATTAATATTGATGTAAGTCAAAAATATAAATACAAATTAATAAGTGAACTCTTGAATCTAACTTAGTATTTATTGTTAAAATACAAATGAAAATAAAATATAACTATAAAGGTAAATATAGGCAGGGGTTAAATGAAACATTTAGTATAAAATGAAACAAAAGCATGTTTGTCATAATAAAGAAACAAATATTCAAATAGATATCCTCATATATATATATGACTGAATTGCCTGTAAGTTCAAGTTGGAAGTAACACCCGACCCAAATGAAAAATTCTGGCACAAACATAATCATATGTTATTCAAGTAAGCACATACTAAAAATATCTTTATACACAAAGCTTCTCACCCAAGCCATGTTGACAGCAATAAGTACAAATCTGCATACAAAGATTCTTCTCACCCAAGCCATGTTGACAGTAATTAATTATGAATGATCTATTGATCCAAATAGCTTGAAAGGAAATAAGAAATAAACTGTTAATCACTAAAACAGGGTTGAGTAATTATTTCTGATGTAATTGATTTAAATCAAAATTTATTACAAATGAGAATTTAAGATGATTGCTTGTAAATTGTTGTGAATGTAGAATATCTAATTTTGATATTTATTTGATGATATTCTGTGATGCTCTCTATGCTGTGATATATCTATGATGCTTGTATATGTTTTATCTGTGATAGGTGCTATGTTAATTCAATTGTTAAATTTAAATTATTTAAACTGTTAAGTTAATTAGACAACTTGGCCCTTAAAATGGCGTTTGGATTCGATGAGACCGGGATCGGAAGAATCAATTTTGATTCTCCGAAAACCACATCGATCCAATTTAAACGTTAGGTCGTGAATCCTGAAATGAAGATCGAGATGGTGTTTCAGAATGCAAGGGTTATCATCGTTGACTCTGAGGGTGATTCCAAAACGAGTGTAACGAGATAATGCCTTCGGTTTCGTTCGAACCCGAAACGAACTTGTATGGATTGAATGCTTTCAACACATCGTCAGGCGGACGATGAGCATTCTAAGTGATATGTTCTTTAAAGGTAATCGCAGCCTCAAGCCTCATCAACCGGGAATGGCTAAAACAGGGGAGATGCAGCAAGGTTAGGTGGGTCATGCCCAAGCAGGACAAGATATTTCCCCTGTCTAGATGTCCCTTATATATTTCGGCTTAGTGGGTGGTTGGTCGCGCCAACCACGGGGTTTATCTTGTTCGGGACTGTTCAGTAAGGAATGGTTCCGGCCTTGTGTTGTAGGGGATGAAGGGAGTAATCCTCGGTACGGTGATCTAGGCCCCGTACTGTGACGGGCGGTACCCCAGTAGCCCTGCCATTGTTGGAAATCCATTTTCCCTACGAGACCCTACGGTTTTGATTTGTATTACCCACTTTTGTGGCTAGTAGCTGGAATTTAATCATGTAACAATTTCGGCTATTTTCTATTTACTTGAAAACCCTAGACACTATTATAATATCACTGGATTTCCTATAAAATGTTTTGGTTAGCGTAAGGTAAAAACTTACCCATATTTATTTGTGGGGAGTCTTACGTGATACCTTTATTTTCAAATGTTTTCAAAGTTAAGCAACTTTAAACCGTTTACTCATACCAGACCCATGTCTGACTCGGAGTTTATTTTTGTTTTTCATAAACTCTCGGGTACCCAAATTTTTACGGGTAGCCAAGGGATTCAGGTTAGATTTGACGAATTTTGGAGGAGCATTGGAGCAGGAGACTTCAGCGTTGTAGATATATATATATATATATATATATATATATATATATATATATATATATAGTTCCGCTGTGTTGGTATCTCTGAGTCATATTGTTTGAGTTGTATTGTATTGAGTTGTATTAACTAGACAGGTGTTATAACTGTCTAGTATTGATGTATTATCTCTATAACTCTGATATATGTAAAACCTTTAAATATTTATGTGATATTATATTTTGTTCCGTTCCGCTGTGAGATTCTAATGTAGTTGTTCTTTCTTTCTCTTTCTTTTCTATTTTCTCATCCCTTTCTTTCTTAATGATGATACGTCTTTCTGGTAGTAGAAGGGCGGGTCGTCACACCTGAGTCAGTTGGAAGAAGAAGGTATGGAGAAGGATTCACTTATTCTAAGTGCGACTAACCATTATTGAGTATGTGAAAAAGTGACTCCATAATAAAGTAATTAGGCTAGTTAGAGTCCAATGGAGAGATGATTTGGATGAGAGTACTTGGGAACCAGAGGAGAAGATTAAGCTTCCCATCTCTCATGTTTTTAGTACATTTTCACTATTGTTGTTTGCTTAATTAAATTAGGAAATTGGATGATGTTGTATGCTTTGTTGGATGATTTTTGTTGCTATATGACATAATTTATCATATATCATGGTGCATATTATAGAATTATAAGTATATTTTAGGATATTTTTCATCCATATCTATATGTTAAGATCTTGAATTCATGTAGGAGTTGATTTAGTATTTACATATTTATCACCTACCATATTCATGACATATGTTGCTTGATGGAAGCACATTGTTATTTGCACTTATTTTACCATTGTTATGTATTAATGCTTATATTCTGACTTTATTAGTATCTCTATGGGTTATCTTATCGCTAGAAACTTTAGGAAACTAATATGAATGATATGTACTATTTGGATGCTTGAGTGTTGCGGTTTTGAGTGTATGTATTGCATATACATATGGTCACTAGAGTACACAAGTTGCATTTTTCTATCTCTTGTAATTTCAAAGACGAGAGGGAGAGTGTAAAACCCTATAGTTTTAGATATAATAAACAATTAATTTAAAAAGGTCATTTTAATAATTTTACATAAATATGAAAAGCTAAATTTTCACAAACGAAAGAATTTAAGAATCCGAATTTTCCATTGCATCAAGTAGATTTTTTAGCCAAAACTCATATACAAAGCCCCAGAAATGGACAGGGGATGAAGGAGATGCAAATTAGTTAATGTAGCGTGTTTTGACATGAAATGGGTCAAGGTCCAAGTGGGATGAGGAGGAATTTCAAGTTTTTTGGCTAAAAAAGGAAGGATATGTAATCCTAATCATTCTAATTCTTCCTTATTCCAGAGCTACCACAAAACCTTAGTTTCAAATTTCATTCATTTCTTTTTCTTCTTCCACATCTCTAAATCAAAATTCTTTAAATAAACTTCAAATCAAATCAAAGATAAAATGAGATTGGGAGTAAAAACTTAGCTTGGAAAATAGAAGAAAGGAATATATACAAATCAAACTAAAGGACAAAAGCTTAAAGATTTCATTGGGAGATTTCTTCAAAATAACACATAAGGTGATTGGTTTATCCATGACATGAGTATGATGTAGATAAACACTTAATTTTCATTTATATATCTACTTAGGTTTAAAAATATAATCTTTAATTTAATTGATAGTCCTTAAGATCTATATAAATTGAATAATTTAGAAAATACTATTTCATTGTTTTTTGATAATATAGTGATATAAACTAAGAAGGAGCATGGATTTAATAAAATTCACCATTATAGTCATTTAGATATTATTTATATAATATTTTTGAATTGATAAAAGTGAATCTATGTATACATCCCTTAGAATTCACCAAGATCCAATTCAATCAACATTGAATAAAATTGAACATATGTAGGTGAACCATTGAATAAGTGTATATAATAAATTGGATAAACTATGAAATGAGTTTTGAATAAGTAAAGTAGAAATTGTACATAGATACTTTCCAAAAGATGGATCATATAGTTATACATATCACTATAAAGAAAAATAAAAAGAAGAAGAAAACAAAGAAAAATACACATGTTTGGACTTTTGAAAATTTAGATACAGACATCGAAATTTAAGTAAACTGAAAAATAGAAAGAAAGATGTTAATTTTCGATTAGGTTGAGATGTCTAAAATTCAAAGGTCTAAAATAGTGTTCGGATGCTTGGAAGTGGATTCAGACGTCCAAAAGTACTTTCCAACGTTTGACTACCTGTAGATGTTTTTGTATAGGAAGTTGAATGTTTGAACCAAAAACATAGACATTTGAAAAGTGGTCCAGACATCTAAATAATGCATTTCGATGTCTGAATTGCTCTAGATAGCCCATTTGAACCTCAACCTAGTGCAGGCCAAGTAGGATAGTTTGGAGAAACTCATTCCCACTTCCTTGACTTTTGAGGGTTCACGTAACTACATGGAGTTGTGTAACATTTTTCAAACTTGCTGATGTGCCTAGGTTCATACTTCATGATGCTGTGTAATATGACATACAAAGTGGCGTGTGATTCTATCGCAGTTATTTTCTTTTATTATTACTATAGTTGGCTCAGGTCATATATTTTTTGATTATGGAGGAGACGAGTTGAAGATATCCAAATAGTATGATGAGAGTAAAGAGATTACGCCTATAGGGCGTCAAATTATTGGTCGACCCTTTTTACTAAAGACTGAATGATACAAAGTATAGGGTATGAGCACTAACGAGGAGGTTACTCAATACTTTGGTGGTAATTTATCATTGAGATTGTATGATCAATGTGTGTGCTCGGGTATTATGATTTATATTTAGTGTGGATGCAGCTTAAGAGGTTTACCATTAAGAATGTTAGCTCAATAGATAGATGGGAAATTTACTATCGAGACTGTATACTCGAGGTATTCCGAGATTTCCTTAGTTTCTGGATGTCCAACATTCAGATGGGAATCTTAATATACTTTATTGGATCTAGACATATTAAGAATTGTTACCAATTATGTGTAGATTGACTAATTTTTGAAAAAGTGGTACACACACAAATGAACACCCTTAGGTTGTGTGGATTGTAAATGATGATTTAACTACCTCTTTATACCATACCGCTAGTGATGTAACTCAATCGCTAGACCTTGTCAGATCCCCTCTATTTGTCCCTATTTATATATACTATAGGAGGATAGGGTAGTAGGTGATGTAATAAGGATAAGGTGCATGAAGGAGGTGATAGTGCACCATGGAGATATATTAACTTATAATCATTGTCCTATATACCATATTGTATTTACGTATCAGACTTATGTTATATTCCTGTTTAGAGACTCATTTTAGACTCTTCTTGTCTGAACCATAATAATTTAAGACAGTGTTGGTTTGGATTATTTTCACCTCTATGATATTTGAAAGTGTAGCATGTTTTAAATTTATATTTGCCCTTGTATCATGCAAACTATAAAACCTAGCGATTTGTACTTCATAACATTACATAAGTTCAAATGCCACTTTTGGGCTTTGGATCAATGTGTTTGGAGGTGCGAGTTGCCATAGTGTGTGTATGTGTTTTGTATTGAATTAATTATGTCATTAGAACAATACACTAAATTATGACAAATTTTTTAATTTTTTATTTATGTTGGTTGTATGTATTTTTAGATCTATAACTTTAATGGTTTGGATATTTTGTTGTAATTAAGTATGGAATTTCATATGGTATTAAATATATTATTGTAATAGTTTTTGAAAAAAAGGATTTAAGATATTACTTTATGTTATTGGCTTTTGATCTTGATTCGATAAGATTTAGATCTAATATAAAATTCATTTCCATCTTCGTCTTTTTAGTTTTCTCTTATTTTGGAATGCCTAATTTATAAAGATTTGTTTTTATAATATTGTTTATGTACATATATTAAAGTATATAAGCGGTAATAATATATCACACACACACACACACACTCACACACACACACACGCATATATATGTATGTATGTATGTATGTACGTCTAAACTATATATATATAGTATTATCAATATGCATATATAAACCATATACGTATATTGTAGTATACTAAAACATATGTGTATAATTAAGGATTAATATTTTCAATATGCATGTGAATTATACATTTACATGTAAGTATAACATATATGTATATGCAATACATATAAATCTCAATATTTATATATCAATATAAGTTATACACATGTTTATATTAGATTATGTTGTTATACCATTGAATGTATATATATAAATTCAATTTAGTTGAATTAGTAAATAAATATAAAATAAAGTTAAGTAAAAATATTTTTTTATTAATAACTAGGTTGGATTTATTTCAAACAATTAGACATCGGAGGCCCACTATGACCAGATAGGGAAAAAATCAAAATATAACCATTTCGCCCACTATAGACCCACACGGTTCCATTAATAGTATCAAAGGTTAAATCACCTGTGCTGTCAAATTATAACTTTATGGATAAAGAACTAAGCATACCTATCGGATTGGCGTGTAGAAAGGTTGTATCTAGGCTTGAGGTTGAATAATCAAGTATTCTCCCTCTTTAGCTACCATCATGGCCCAATGAGTGAAGTAAGTCCAAAAGGTTGGTCCAATTGTAAAGGCCTAAATTGTTTCGGGACTTATGATAGTTTTCAAAATTAAGTTTGAAATTTAGAATATATTTTAAATTTAAAAGTTGAGTTTAAAATATAAAATAAAATTATAAAAGTTATAAAATATATTTTCAAAATTATTTTGAAAATAAACTTATATTTCAAAAATTGTTTGAAATTTGATTAATTAGATTAATTAAATAAATAATCAATTAAATGTTAATTAACTAAAATAAACATACATACATATATATATATATATATGTATAACTATATATGTTATTGTATAATATACAATATATCTTAAATTGTTTAAGTTGAATCAAAATAATTTTTAAATATATTAAAATGTTTAAGTAAAAGTGTTTTAATTAAATAAAGTGCTTATTTGATAAATAAATTCACTAAATGTTAATTAATAAACAAAACACACACATATATAATATATATACAATGATAAATGCTATTATTCATCTTAAAATTGTTTATATCAATAAATAAAATTAACTGAATTTTAAAATAATTTTATTATTTATTTTATTAAATTAATTAACTAAATTAATAAAATTTGATCTAATTAATTATATAAAGAATATTATACAAGTTAATTGAATTATAAAAGGTTATAAACATGTTTAACTTACTGGATCAAATGTATAATATAAGTGAAATTGTAAGAAACCCAACTTAAATTTATGGAATGAGTGAATGCATATTATACATATGCTAAGATTTCAAATGAGTCCAACACTTGAATCATGTGGATTGTTCACTAGACGTACATTGTTCCCTAAATCGATATCACTCAATATGTGTGTGTATGTGTGTCTATATATATTAAAATTTATGAATCGTTAGTATATAATTTGCCATATAACATTTATATAGTAATAAATTACTTAAATACTCTTTATTTGTTGAGCTTCCTCAAGCTAAATATTAATATATTGACTAGATCAGGTAAGATACATACACATATTTGATGAGCTTCCTCAAGATATGTGCATTATACTTAGGCTATCATGAAATGGTGGGTGCGAGTGAATAATCTTTTCAATTTATTGAGCTTCCTCAAGGTCGAGAAGATATTAGGAGAAAGACCATGTGTTAGTAGTTCTATATGATACAACCGATAAGGTGTTATCCATCATATGTGGGCCTATAATTTTTTTAGCTTACTCATGGTCAGTATCCCAAGGCAAGCGAGTTCTTATACCCAATGGAGAAATTGAAAGATTTCTACAAGTTCTCTTAAGGTTTTGAGAAACCAAAAAGTCTAGTGGAAGCTTATTAGATAAACAAAATGTAAGATTTAACCTACCTAATAAAATAATAATAACTGGTAGTATAAAATGTCCTAATCTACTTGAATTTAATTTTTAGCAAAACAACCAACCTAAGACTATTTTTGAAAAATGATAAGCTCACTGGACTAAACTATACTAATCGACTAAGAGAAATTAAGGTAACGCTCATGTATGAGCATTTATGGTCATCTATTAATGAACCTTTAAGAGAGAAACATGCTGAAACCGCTGACGCCGACATAGTAAAAGTTTACAACACTTGAGTAGCTGATTGCAAAACTACTAAATTTTTTTATCGTTTACTCTAGATAAGTCGTTGCAAAGACCGCATGAAAATATTTCCATCCATAGAATCTCCTCAATGCTATCATTGCTATATTTGGGGAACAATCATGTTTTACAAGTGACGAGATTGCTAAGAAGTTGTTCAATACAAAGAAGAGTTAGGGCAGCCGTGTTGAGGATTTTATTTTAAGAATGAAAGACAATATTAACATACTTTGTGAGCTAGACGTGAAGTTAAGCGACCAACTGCAATTGGATTTAATCCATAGCGAGTTGACTACACAGATATTGAATTGTGATATGAACTAGTTGATTGTAAACCTTTTTGAGCTACTTAACATGTTGATTTTGGCTATGGGATCATTCAAGGATCAAAACACGGTGTTAGCTGTAAAAGGTAAGGCATTGTCTTGGAAAGGTTCAAAGAAGCACAAGCGTGGTTCTAAGAAAGGCAAGGGAGATGCAACTATCAATAAAGGTGAATGTCACCATTGTCACAAGAAAGGACGTAGGAAACATACTTTCCAAACTATTTGAAGATGGTCAAAAAACGAAGAAGGAATTTGATTCCACTACTCCTAAAAGCACGTTTATGATTCAGAACTATTTCGTAATCGATATATTATATTGGATTTTATTATTGGATCTAGGACTTATATCATTAATTCATTATTGGGACTTAGGAGTAGACGACATATTGCAAAAAAAGTGAAATGAGGCATCAAGTTATTGATGGATCCATATTAGATGGAACCACAGTGTAATGACCCGATATTTTCAACTATTTGCATCCGCACATGTCGGACTTGAATTGCTCAAAATACCATGTTGTAAATAAAATTCGACAAATCATAGAATATACAATAAATAAAAAAATCATAGATCACGGACTCAGAGTAAATAATAATGCAGCGGAAGTAAAAGAGATAGTAGTTCAAGAAGCTACCATATATATGTATATAAGTTACATCAGCGCTAAACAAGATACAATAGAAGAGTAATAAGATACATTAGGTACAAATCAGAATACATCACCGGAAACACTGGATACTGAAAGCAAAATAGACGGCTGGATCTTTAAGAAAAGCTCCAACTCCGAAGGTGAGTCTTGAATGCTGAATCACTCAATATGAATCGAGCGTAAAACAAAACACAAAACACTCGAGTAAGGACATAAATACTTATGAACTGCAAATCAACTCAAGTGAACAGTAACAAAATGCATCAATAACATAAAGGATGCTTGGGATCACCCATCCTTTAAGGATCCGTTAAACTAACTACTATGTAGTAATATTGCGCTATTATAACAATGTCTACAGTAAAATAAACTTACTTTAAAATAGCGTTAAGGGATTACCCATATAGCCCTTAACACAAAATAATGCCAGTAGTCTATACAGTACCTGCATATCTCCTGATCGGGAGACTATGAGAAGACACTCCATAGGTACGACACAAATAGAAACTCGTAGTAAGGCTCGCTATGGTAGGTGACACGGCACACGAGGCAATACCAGGGTAGCTATACCAATTACGCACACGCGTTGGTAGTAACGTAGCAGCCACATGTGCCCGCCTCGAAACACACTTCCATATCAAAATCGGAGGATGGCCATCAAATCAACCACAAGTAAGAGTATAATATCGAAGAAGTGCGTCCGACCAGAGGGCGACCCCTTTTGGCCCGAGATCGCTCCTGTTTTAGCCACGTTATGCCAACTCACAGGAGTTGGGTCCACGTAATATACCTAAAGGATGTCGCCACCATCCTACTTCATTTTGGAATCTCCATCACGTACACGGTTGTTAAAGTGGTTTTCAGAGTTGACAGAGAGTATGACAACTTCCGATCCCGGTCTCTTTAACAACCAAACGTTATTATAACACCGTGGTCATTTCAAAATAGTTCATACTTCGAAATCAAATCATTTTTATTTCAAAACTATATCCAAAATCATAATAGTTTATCATTTCCAGTTCAAACATATATTCACATTTCAAAAATCATAATACTTTCAAAGTTATAAATCTTTTGAAAGCAAAATACTTGAAATCATTACACTTTGAAAATTATAACATTTCGAAGTCATACATTTGAAATCATGGAACATTCCTATAATTCTTTACATTTTACATTTATTCAATTAAACCCAAATTTCCAATTTAATTCAATTCAAACCATCAATCCAATGCTTTAAATATACCATATTTCGAAACTAAATTTTATAATTTCGTATATCTCAAATTTAACTTCATTATTACTTAGTTTTGAAATGTTCATTTCATGAATCCAATATCATTAAATAAACTCAAATGTTCATTTATTAAATAGATCAAAAAATCAAATATCATTCCAAATTCACATTCTTTATCAAAATAAAGATTTTGTCATTCAAATCATTTCAACATCATTTACTTTCAAATCCTTTATAAATTTGACATCATTCTTAAATTCAAATATTCAATTCAAGTATCATTTTAAAATCATAGATATCATTTAAATTTCATTTCAAAAAACATTTCAAAAATTCATTTATCTCATTTCAATTCATTCAATATAACACATAACCAAGTAAACCTTATTTAAATTCAAATTCAATTTAAATTCCTTAAAATTCAAATTTAAATATTAAATTATATTCAAAACTTCTTATATTTCACAAATAATCAATTTCCAAAAGTTAAATCATTTAACACTTTAAAATATAACTCAAACGGTGTTTAAATCTATAACATTTCAAAACATTGACAAATTATAGCAACGGCAGCATTTATAAAGTGCTATCGTAGCTTATAGTTTCCAAAATAGTTTAGTTCAAGAATAACGGCATTTATAAAATGCCGTAATAGATATTTAGTTATTTCAAACATAGTTAAGTTCAAAACAACTGCATTTTAAAGTGCTGTCATAAAACTACAGCATTTTAGAAATGCTATTAATAAAATTCCAGATTTTATTATAACTTTTCAAAACAATTAAACTTCAAAGCAAATTTTAAACTTATAAATCGTATTTTTAGGCTTCTAAACATTGACATTTAAATCAATTTAACATATGATTTATCACAATAAAATTTTATAATTGAATATCAAATTTTAAAACTCAATTCATTTCTTAAGTCAAAATTCACCGTTTATTAACTTATAAATTAAATAAAACTTAACATTTTACTTCAAAAATCAATTCAAAACTTTAAATTTAATTTCCATTATTTACTTACATTTTAAAAATAAAATTTAAAGTCAAAAATCACATTTACTTCAAATTTACATACTTAAATTTCACCATTCAAAGCTTTCTTAAAACCATAAAATATATATTTTTAAATCAAAATTAATACGTTTAAAAATACATATCTATAAAAAAATCATTGAAAAAATATACCACGGGGTCTGTATATAATTTTCTAACCTAGGTCAAGTGATACAGATATATATCATTTCAATCCGCAATTTAAAAAGAAAACCCAGGTTCTATCAATTCAAACCCGCAATCCCAAGTAAATAAAAATAAATAAAAATCAATCAGGCCTATCATTTCATCCCATAATGATTTTTCCCTATTCTAATGTCCGTTCGGGTATTTATCATTTCAACCCATAGTGATTCTATTCTAACAGGGAACTTGCAGTGTGAACATATGCATAAACAATATAAACAATTATACTAACATATCAATGTCACAATATAATACCATGTATCATGTGTCAGGTGATAATTAACAGATTTAACATGGTAATAACATGGCATTGCACATCATATAATCATCATTAACTTGCATAACATTTTTAATTACTAAACACTTTCCATCAATTCACTATTTCATAAGTAAATTGTCAGAGTGAGAAAGACTCGCCTTTTATCAAAGCTAGATGTTAGTCCGTGAGATGATGGTTTTGATGACAACAACCTTAGAATAGATTATAAAATATAAATACCGACATTATAAGTTTAGATACATATGTATATGTAGGATTTAACCATGCAGGTACCAAGAATGAAGACTGTACAGTATAGAGATTCAAGACATCAAGATAGAAGACTCATGAGTATCAAGATTATCAAGAGTTCAAGATTTCAACATTAAGTATTTTTTATTATGAATTTTGTTAAAACTCATAGAAAAGCACTGCCATCTTAAAATCCAATTTATTCTTGGAATGGAATCCACTTCGAGCATGTTAAAGGGATGGAACCCTAAGTAGGATGGAACCTACAAAAAATCTAGTGGAACATTGTTATGTATCCGCTAACTTTTTATTCAAAATGATTTTTCAAAATTATATCCTGTTTTCAAAATGTTTTCAAAACTTTCTTTTAAAATATTCAAAACCCTCTATCCTGATTTTAAATAATTTTAGCCTCAAAATTATTTTTAATTTCAAAGTCAAATTACTCCTGATTTTAAACTATCTTTTAATATAATATATTTAACTTTTAAATATTTATACTTAGATTTAAAATATAAAATTAGAGTTAAATTCTATATATATTATTCTCTATATTTACTTATGAATTTTAACTATATTCAAGTATATTTATAAAGTTTAAATTAGTTTTAATATAAGATAATGATTATTTTCAAAGAAAATCAAAACATCAAAAAAATGCTTTGGGATGTCGACATGCCTATGCACCCCATGTCGACATGGTGTCAGTTGAGTTCAAAATTTAAATTCCAAAAGAAGTGTCTATTCGCCATAACTCTTCACGAATGGACATGGTTGTTGTTCTTCTATAAATAGAGGTTAGTTTCAACAAATTTTATATCAGATTTTTTGGTTTTTCACTCCTCTTTTCTTCCACTTTTCTTAATACATATTCTTACCATTACTCTGTCGAAATCAACATTGAATCGAACTCGATTACTTCTAGTTTGATTCTCTATCACTTTCTCTACAAGATTCTCAGTGCTATTCAGAGTTATAGACTTCTTTGTAATCTATTAAGCGAGAAAATGTGTGATTGTAGCCTTGAAAATCAATCAAAAGAGAAAAGGAGTGATTGTAGCCTTGAAAATCAATCAAAAGAGAAAAGGTGTGTTTGTAGCCTTGGTAAATCAATTGGGTGAACTTGTGGTCCAGAAATCAAGTATCTCTACCCAGAGGATCGAAATTCTGGAGGGTGTACCTCGTAGCCTTAAAACCGAGGGTGTAATTGTACAATTGCTTTTGAAAGGAAATCCGTAGTTGTGTTGCGGGACTGGACGTAGGGTAACTCCGAACTAGTATAAAATCCGGTGTGTTCTTTCCTTTACTGCTTTTATTTTATTTCTGCATCTGTGTTTGTTTCGGTGATCATATCTGTGTCTGTCTATTGCATACATCGGTGTCTAAATTAACATAAATCGAAAAAGATTTAGTAGTTCTTTATTAACACTATTCACCCCCTTCTAATGTTAATCCTAGCCTTAAGATCCGTAATTCGCATTTCTCACAATTGGTATCGGAGCAAGGTTTTCAAAGTTTCATAATCTGATTTTTGAAAAGTTTTCAAAATGGCTACCGACACTGGTACTGTTACTAACACTAGTATCCCTGTCACTAGTTCAATTGTAGAGGGTCAATCTACCGTCGGACCACCACTTTTTAATGGCAGTAACCATGCACATTGGGCATGTAGGATGAAAATATATTTACAATCTATAGGATTAGACACTTGGAATATCACACAAATTGAATATTCTGAACCCACAACTAATTTTGCATAGTGGACTACTGAGCAAAAGACTATTGCACAAAATAATTCTAAGGCAATGAATATTCTGTTTTGTTCACTAGATAGAAATGAATTCAATAGAGTATCAGTTTGTAAGTCTGCATATGAAATCTGGAAAACTTTGCAAGGTACTCACGAAGGAACAAGTAAAGTTAAACAGACCAAACTTTCCATGCTCACAAATCAGTTTCAATTATTTAAAATGAATCCTAATGAGTCTATTTCAGATATGTATAGTAGATTTCAGGATATTGTGCATTCTCTAATATCTTTGGGAAAGGAATTTTCTGAAGAAGATCAAGTCAGAAATTTTTTAAATTCCCTAACTCCAGAATGGGATCAAAAGACACTTGCGATCGAAGAGGCAAATGACATCGGTACTTTAAAGATAGAAGAATTAATTGGAAATCTAATGTCATATGAAGTTCAAATGATCGGGAGAAGAGAAAGTAAAACATATGAAAAGAAATCAATGGCATTCAATGCATTAACCGATGGATCAGACTCAAACATCGATAATGATGAAGAGATAGCCTTTATGACCAGAAATTTTAGGAAATTCCTGAAATACAGAAAGATGAATAATCTCAAGAGAAATAACTATAAGAATTCTGGAAATCCGAATGTAGTGCCAAATAATGACAAATGTTACAACTATGATAAACCAGGTCATTTCAAAAGAGACTGTCCGTATCCAGATAGGCAAAATTCTCATATGAACAATGATTCAGCAAAGAAATGGAAACGTGCATTTACTGCTACTCTAGATGACTCAGACTCGTCCTCAAGTGATGATGATCAGAAGACAGATAATTCGAATTTGTGTTTCATAGCTGTTCATGACTCCGACGAATTCAAAGAGACGGACTCGGAAAAAGGTACGCGTTTACAATACAATTGGTTGAAATTGCTTGCTTAAAATTAGCTGCTTGATTGTTTGTTTGTTTGATTTTGAATTGGTGTGTTGTTTGAATTTTAAAATTTGTTTTATATTTTTAATTATTATTTCATTATTTTATTATTATTTTTATTATTTTTAATAGTATAATAATATTTTCTGAAATATACTTGAAGTTTAATAATATTTAGACATATATATAGGCATTAATAATAATAATATTTATATATATTAGAGATCATAGAAAAAATCAATTCATGAAAATTCAAAGGCACATGTCGACATGGTCCCTACTATGATGTCGACATGGGTAACTGAATTTGAATTTCAAAATTTGAATTCAAATGTTTGAATTTCCCTCCACCTTTTCACTTCATTCAATTCTCTGAAAAGCTACTTGTTGACCAGAGAATATGTCCTTTGAGAATCTATTTATTCACTATCTTTTATCATATCTTTTCACTCTCATTTTCAAAATCAAACTCTCTCTTCATAACTTCAAACTCTCTACTCTCAACTTTAATGGCATCTTCAAGCAGCCCCTCCACCATGAGAATTTCCAGAAAAATAAAAGAGCAATTATTCAATGATCCGGAGGCAATAAAAGCATACCTCAATTATGCTAACTATGCCAAAGTCCATCCCGGAAAATTTGCTATTTTTCAAGATTTTTCTTCTTATGAACTTGATTCTCTTTTTGAAAACAATGCAGTTCTTAGTCTTATTGATGCTTCTCAAAATGATTTTGTTTGCTATCCAAATCTTGTCAAAATTTTCTATGCTAATTTAAACCGTGGATTTTATCATGGAAATGAGGGTGAAATTTGGAGTAGTGTCAAAGGCACTAGAATTGTTTTGAATTGTGATCTTTTGGGTACCATTCTCAGTTGCAAGTGTACGGGAATGGACCTTTGTAATTTTAAAATCGATGAAAATGATCATGAGATATTTCATTACATTTTCGAAGGGATTGATAATTTTGAATTCAAAAATCGAAATTTTCGACCAAAGGCAAGAATTGTCAATTTTCTTTTGCAACATACTTTGACCCCATGATCGGGGAATTTTAACAATCCTACTTCAAAAGTTTGCAAAGCTCTTTTTGCTATTTTCGGAAATTATGACATAATTTGGGCGCAAGTTATTTTGGATGAAATTCGTCCTAAAAATCTTGAAATGGGTGAGAATACCTTATACCATGGAATTTATCTCACTCGGATTTTTAACTATTTTGGAGTGGATTTCAAAGGCGAAGAATTTGTTTCTAGAAAAGTTTTCAACCATTCCAACATTTCGCTTATGAAAATTCCTTTTGTTTTTCAACCGTATGAGACCCTTGCCGAAAAGGAAGAGCGTTTGGCTCATGAGGAAACGGAAGAAGAGGAAGAGGAAAAAGAAGAAGGGAATGAAATGGAAATTGAAGAAGAAGAAGGAGAAACCTCTTTGGAAAGCATTGACTATCCTCCTAATCCATCCACTAAAATCCTTCTCAAAAACCAAAAGACGATTGTTGAGAATCAACGGATTCTTAAAAGATCCGTTAGTAAGAAGTTGGACAAAATTTCATCCAAGATGAACAAGTTCATTTCCAAAGTCAGCAAGAAACTTGGACTATCTTCATCTTCATCATCCTCTAACTAGTCTTATCTTTTCATATCTTGTTGCATTTGTTTTAGTTTGCTTTATTTCGAATGTTCATGTAGTTTGTTGTGTGCTTAATCGTTGTATTATTGTAGTATGCAATGAAATGAAATTTCCTTTCTGTTATCTATCTTATCGTATCTCCAGAATAAATGTTAGTATAGTATATAAATATATATACACACACACACACACACACAATTATTCACAAAATCAAATTATTCATAATTTTTCACTAACCCATGTCGACATCCCCTATATGACCATGTCGACATGTACTGGTCAGAAATGACAATTGATTTTGAAATTGAAATTTGAATAACTACCAAATGTCTATTCATTTCAAATGAATTTCTACACCTATAAATACCTGTTTCTTCCAGAATTCTTCACTAAAATTCATTTCTTATCATCTATATCCTTTATTTCTTTCATAAATTCAACTATGGCTACTATTCACAAGCTATTCGAAAATCTTGAAGAAAATATTAATTCCTTCAAGAATATTCTCTCGTTTATTCTACGAAACCAGCGTCACTTAGAATTGAGTAAAATGCAAACGATCAAGGAACAAGAAAGGCACTTCGATGCGATACGATGGATGATCTCCTCTTTGCACAAGGATGATAACGAAGCACATCCTCCTGTCTCTCTCACCAATGACAATGATAATTGGGATGCTATTAAGGCAGACCCAATCTTTGGAGAAGAAGGATGGGTGAAAGTTCCACGTAACGTTTGATTTTTATTTGTTTGCTTTGTTTGATTTAATTGATTTGGTTTGGATTGATACTCTATGTGGATTGACTTCTTGATATTGGTTTGAAATTTGTTGTGTAAAACATATATATACATTGAAATGTATATAGTCTTTGATTAGTTGTCATGTTCATAAGTATAATTATTTCCTAATCTATATATTATATATTCCGTTGTATAGTTTATCAATGCAGGTACTGATGCACAAGAATGAGGGGGAGTAAGTTTTTTTGTTGATGACAAGGGGGAGAAATATTAAATACGGTAGTTAGGCATAAATTAAGGGGGGGTTATTAGTTTTAAGGGGAGCTATTAGGATAGAAGTAATATTTTATAAACAAAGGTTGTCATCATCAAAAAAGGGGAGATTGTTGTCCGTGAGATGATGGTTTTGATGACAACAACCTTAGAATAGATTATAAAATATAAATACTGACATTATAAGTTTAGATATATATGTATATGCAGGATTTAACCATGGAGGTACCAAGAATGAAGACTGTACAGTATAGAGATTCAAGACATCAAGATAGAAGACTCATGAGTATCAAGATTATCAAGAGTTCAAGATTTCAAGGTTAAGTATTTTTTGTTAGGAATTTTGTTAAAACTCATAGAAAAGCACTGACATCTTAAAATCCAATTTATTCGTGGAATGGAATCCACTTCGAGCCTGTTAAAGGGATGGAACCCTAAGTAGGATGGAACCTACGAAAAATCTAGTGGAACATTGTTTTGTATCCGCTAACTTTTTATTCAAAATGATTTTTCAAAATTATATCCTATTTTCAAAATGTTTTCAAAACTTTCCTTTTAAAAGATTCAAAACCCTCTATCCTAATTTTAAATAATTTTGGCCTCAAAATTATCTTTAATTTCAAAGTCAAATTACTCCTGATTTTAAACTATCTTTTAATATAATATATTTAACATTTAAATATTTATACTTAGATTTAAAATATAAAATTAGAGTTAAATTCTATATACATTATTCTCTACATTTACTTATGAATTTTAACTATATTCAAGTATATTTATAATGTTTAAATTAGTTTTAATATAAGATAAAGGTTATTTTCAAAGAAAATCAAAACATCAAAAAAAAATGCTTTGGGATGTCGACATGCCTATGTACCCTATGTCGACATGGTGTCAGTTGAGTTCAAAATTTAAATTTCAAAAGAAGTGTCTATTCGCCATAACTCTTCACAAATGGACATTGTTGTTGTTCTTCTATAAATAGGGGTTAGTATGAATTTTATATCAGATTTTTTGGTTTTTCACTCCTCTTCTTCTTCCACTTTTCTTAATACATATTCTTACCATTACTCTGCTGAAATCAACATTGAATCGAACTCGATTACTTCTAGTTTGATTCTCTATCACTCTCTCTACAAGATTCTCAGTGCTATTCAGAGTTATAGACTTCTTTGTAATCTATTAAGCGAGAAAAAGTGTGATTGTAGCCTTGAAAATCAATCAAAAGAGAAAAGGTGTGATTGTAGCCTTAGTAAATCAATTGGGTGAACTTGTGGCCCGGAAATCAAGTATCTCTACCCAGAGGATCGAAAATTCTAGATGGTGTACCTCATAGACTTGAAACCGAGGGTGTAATTATACAGTTGCTTTTGAAAGGAAATCCGTACTTGTGTTGCGGGACTGGATGTAGGGTAACTCCAAACCAGTATAAAATCCGGCGTGTTCTTTCCTTTACTGCTTTTAATTTATTTCTGCATCTGTGTTTGTTTCTGTGATCATATATGTGTCTGTATATTGCATACATCGGTGTCTAAATTAACATAAATCGAAAAAGATTTAGTAATTCTTTATTAACACTATTCACACCCCCTCTGGTGTTAATCCTAGCCTTAAGATCCGTAATCCGCATTTCTCACACTATAGACCACTGCGTCACACAAAACGATTCCAAAGGCATGACAAGCACGACTTTTAATTGAATGAATGGAAGCCTAGATGATGATCTTGTATAAATAAGAAAGATAATATAAACATATGAATTCAATACAAAATACATTGAAACAATTTGAATTTTGAATTAACAAAGAACATCACCTAGCTTTTTCATCAACTTTGCTTTACCATGGCGACATGGCTTGTCACATGCGCACTAAGCTCGGCCTAGGTGTTCTGATACTCAGCCATGATC
Organism: Allium cepa; assembly: GCA_030765085.1. Taxonomy (NCBI): domain Eukaryota; kingdom Viridiplantae; phylum Streptophyta; class Magnoliopsida; order Asparagales; family Amaryllidaceae; genus Allium; species Allium cepa. The sequence goes on from CM060931.1 coordinate 453,938,607, forward strand.
ATGCTTTGGCTCGGGTTAAGCATCAAAACTCATGGGTATGCAAGGAGATGAAGATGGTAGGAGCAATATAGGTAGAATACAAAGGAATCAAGTCAAATAAGTGGAGTTTGGTCACAATGAGGCCGACTTGGACATTGCTTAGCTCGGCCATGGGGTTTCAGATCTGAACAGAAGTAAAATGATGGTGTAACAGCGGCCAAAGGTCATGAAGGTGCTGGTGGTGGTGGTTCTAGGGGTGGCCGAAGTGATTGATGAAGGGTAGGTGGAGTATAGTGGCTTGGCTAGGCATTTTTGGAAGAGTTTTATGCAAATTTGCGGTGTTTTGGTCATATGGAGGTCACGGCCTAAGGTAGCGGTCAGAGGAGGAGATGGTGGTTGCTATGGCTGGTGATGGTGGAGACGATGGTGGTGATCATGAATGGTAGGGCCTAGCAAAGTTGAAAAGAAAACAAGGACAAAATCAATGAAGAAGAAAAGAGAAAGTAGAAATAAGAATGGAAGCCATTGCTCTTTTTTTTCTCAGGACTGAAATGGACGTGAATGGTGAGGGGTTGAGAAAGTTTTCATGTGAATTCTGAGGAGAATACACGGCTAGGTAAGAAAATGGAAGGTCAAGCCAATGAAGAGGCACAAGGAAAAGGAAAAGACACGGGCAAATGAAAAGTCACTAGAAATGGAAAGTTTTGTACTCTTTATATTTCTTTTTCTTTTAATCAAAATAACTAAATAAATTTCAGTAAAATAAAAATAAAAGCTGAAAAAAATAAAATGAAAAAGAAAACAAAAATATAATTTAAGGAAAAATAGAAAACAATTAAGAAAATAGCTAATATATTGAAACTAGCATTTAAAAATATAAACAATGTACAATAAACATTTAAAAATTATAACAACACTTTTAAAAATGTTGTAAAAATAAAAAAATATATATAACATGTCATATTACACATATATTCAAATTTAGAACAAGATATGACAAATAAAAATATTATTTATATACATTAAAAATAAACAATTTTGTTAAATAAAACAATTTACATTCAATATTGTAAAAAACATAACTTTCGCAATATAAATCGGATTTCAACGAAACAAAAAGCAGTATTCTTGAAATATAATTTATTTTCATAATAAAGGATAAAATTTAAATATTTAAATATTTAAATTTTAAATTTAAAAGTCAAAGTTTGACCATATTGACCAAAATCCACATTTTTGGAAAATATTCTATTTATTCAAGTTTGGAATTCTAATTTACATCAAAGTCAAAATTTATATTTAACATAACAAAATTATTCATTTTGATAAATAAAACAAAATTTTTAAATCAGAAATTCAAATAGAATAATTAACATATACAATAAAAATAATAATCACAAAATGCAGGGTTGTTACATTCTCTCCCACTCAAAACTTTTCGTCCCCGAAAAGGAATGAGGTATGGAAAAGCACAGAAAAAGATAGAATGAAATAGGATTAAGACAAGATGAAAAGAAGATTGAAATTATACCTGATAAATGTTGTTATCGGTAAGTTTAACAAGGTGGAGATGGTCTTCCCAAGATCCTCTAGAATCAAAACACAACACGAAAAAGATCTTCTGGAATCTGATTCACCATTTCCGCTTGACCGACGGTCTGTGGACGGTAAGTAGTGCTCAGATTCAGATGAGTACCAAAGATTATCAAATATTATAGAAAGATTTTTAAATAGACTGGTATAAGCAATTGCCTCCCCATTGTGTAGAAAGATAAGGGAAATAAGGACAACCAAAAGATAGTTTGAAAAACGAAATAAGATAATAAATTTGAACTCATGAAAATTTCAACTTAAATTGAAAATTAATTTTACATAAGTTAAATAAATCCATCTCTAATTTCATTATCTTATCATCCAATTATCTTGAATTAACAATCTCTAAAATCATGTATTTGAAAAAATCATTTATTATACTCATAATGTACTCAATAAATTTAATTCTTCTTTATTCCTAATTAAAATTAAATTTATTCCTCTCAATATACTTTATCACCTATGTTAAGTATATTTATACTTATTATAACTGCTTTAATTTATTCTTAGTTCCTTTAACATCATTTTATATCATAAATTATTCCATTACCCTTTTTCTCTTTATTTACCTCTGTTAATCTTTTTATAACTAAAATTTAAGTGTATAAAATTTATTATAACCACTCAAATTTTATTTATAAAAAATCTTTTTATATTGTATATTATCCAATTACATATTCAACTTCTGTATAATTTAGGTAAGTTATATTGGAATGAAATTATGTATTATACAAATAAAACTTTCCAGTTTAATCATTTCAAGCTTGAATATTTATCCTAGTCTTGAAACTATACTTGAAATTATGTTATAAAAAATAAGGAATTAAATTTCCGATAATTTCCAAACTATTTAGAGATAAATAAATGCACACATACTATATATATATATATATATATATATATATATATATATATATATTCATTCGAATTAAATCATTTATCAACATATGTTATAAATCCAGTCTTATTTAAGAAATTCAAGTCATTTAAATTTTTCAAAAAAAACTGTAGCAAGACTACCGAATGGTCTCTTCACTTCGAAACTCGAAAATGAATGTCGATGCTGCAGTCATTATCGAAGTTATTTTCCAGCGGCAAAGAGAAGAGCATTAATTTTAAACTTTAAAATTCTTTGGAAACAAATTTCTATTCGAAAATACTTTAAATAGTATATCCTTTTAAAACTTTAAATACAAGGTTTGAAACCATTGGAAATTAAATTCTCAAGTTCTTGTTTCAAATTCATTTTCCAAATAAATTTATAACCATGTTTTATAATTCAATTATTTATATATGAAATAAGATTTAATGATATATAAAATCAATTATTATTTCTTAACGACCAATTCAATAAAATCCAGAAAAAGATTTATAATATAGTTATAAAATTTATTTCAAAAGCATATTGTGTCAGTTTGCTCTGTTCAAGTGTTTTGGAAATCTTATCGATAATATTGATCAGACGAATCGATCAGAAACCCAAATCAACATCAACAACTCAAACAACACAATATGTAAAACATTTAAAATATTAGTTTACAAATACACTTCAAGCATGATTTGAAAATAAGTTGAAACAAAGATGAGATGATTAAATAACAGAATAGGAAGATGGATAAGTTTAAATACATCGCGGGCAACCTTAATCGGGTCAACCGTGACTTAAAGAATAAGATCGATGTGGATTTCTGGGGTAAATCAACATTCGGTCTTAAGAGATAGAATTCGAAATTATAAGAGATACTAGCATCTAAATCGTGGATATAAAATCTTTGGTGAATCGATGATGTTGTAAAGGAGTTTCCCCCTTTACAAATCAATTTGAGATTGGCAAGACCGCCGACTCAATATAAAGATCGACTCATTCGAAGTGGAGTTATGGGACACTCCAAAATCAAAGAAGACGGATAGTGAGGGACACGAATGAATTTTGGAACCCAAGGGAAAGTTTCAAAATTCAAAGGAATTGAGTCAAAAGGAAGAGATTTAAACTCGAATGAAAGTGGTTCTGTAAATACATTTACCATACATGCTGAGTTTTACCTAGAGCTACCAAAGCTCTGATACCAAATGTAATGACCCGATATTTTCAACCATTCGCATCTGCACATGTCGGACTTGAATTGCTCAAAATACCGCATTGTAAATAAAATTTGGCAAATCTTAGAATATACAGTAAATAAAAAATAACTGATCAAAGACTCAGAGTAAATAATAATGCAGCGGAAGTAAAAGAGATAGTAGTTCATGAAGCTACTATATATATATATGTATATAAGTTACATCAGAGTTAAACAAGATACAACAGAAGAGTAACCAGATACATCAGGTACAAATCAGAATACATCGCTGGAAACACTGGATACTAAAAGCAAAATAGATGGCTGGATCTTCAAGAAAAGCTTCAACTCCGAAGGTGAGTCTTGAATGTTGAATCACTCAGTCTGGCTCGAGCGTAAAGAAAAGCACAAAACACTCGAGTCAGGACATAAATACTTATGAACTGTAAATCAACTCAAGCGAACAGTAACAAATGCATCAGTAACTTAAAGGATGCTTGGGATCGCCCATCCTTTAAGGATCCGTTAAACTATCTACTATGTAGTAATATTGCGCTATTATAATAATGTCTACTGTAAAATAAACTTACTTTAAAATAGCGTTAAGGGGTTACCCATATAGCCCTTAATACAGAATAATGCCAGTAGTCTATACAGTACCTGCATATCTCCTGATCGGAAGACTATGAGAAGATACTCCACAGGTACAACACAAATAGAAACTCATAGTACGGCTTGCTATGGTAGGTGACACGGCACATGAGGCAATGCCAGGTAGATATACCAATTACGCACATGGGCTGGTGGTAACGTAGCAGCCACATACGCCCACCTCGGAACACACTCCCATATCAAAATCGGAGGATGGCCATCAAATCAACCACAAGTAAGAGTATAATATCGAAGAAGTGCTTCCGACCAGAGGGATACCCCTTTTGTCCCGAGATCACTCCTGTTTTATCCACCTTATGCCAACACATGGAAGTAGGGTCATGTAATATACCTCAAGGACGTCGCCGCCATCCTACTTCATTCTGGAATCTCCACCGCGTACAAGGTTGGTAAAGTGGTTTTCGGAGATGGCAGAGAGTATGACAACTTCCGATCCCGGTCTCTTTAACAACCAAACATTATTATAACGCCATGGTCATTTCAAAATAGTTCATACTTCGAAATCAAATCATTTTTATTTCAAAACTATATTCAAAATCAAAATAGTTTATCATTTCCATTCAAACATATATTCACCTTTCAAAAAAATCATAATACTTTCAAAGTTATAAATCTTTCGAAACCAAAATACTTGAAATCATTACACTTTGAAAATTATAACATTTCCAAATCATGGAACATTCCTTTAATTCTTTACATTTTACATTTATTCAATTAAACCCAAATTTCAAATTTCCAATTTAATTCAATTCAAACCATCGATCCAAAGCCTTAAATATACCATATTTCAAAACTAAATTTTATAATTTCATATATCTCAAATTTAACTTCATTATTACTTAGTTTTGAAATGTTCATTTCATAAATCCAATATCTTTAAATAAAGTCAAATATTCATTTATCAAATAGATCAAAAAATCAAATATCATTACAAATTCACATTCTTTATCAAAATAAAGATTTTGTCTTTCAAATCATTTCAACTTCATTTCCTTTCAAATCCTTTATAAATTCGATATCATTCGTAAATTCAAATATTCAATTCAAATATCATTTTAAAATCACAGATATCATTTAAATATCATTTCAAAACACATTTCAAAATTTCATTCAAAAATTCATTTATCTCATTTCAGTTCATTCAAAATAACACATAACCAAGTAAACCTTATTCAAATTCAATTTAAATTCCTTAAAATTCAAATTTAAATATTAAATTATATTCAAAACTCCTTATATTTCACAAATAATCAGTTTCCAAAAGTTAAATCATTTAACACTTTAAGATATAACTCAAACGGTGTTAAAATCTATAACATTTCAAAACTTTGACAAATTATAGCAACGATAGCATTTATAAAGTGCTATCATAGCTTAAGTTTCCAAAATAGTTTAGTTCAAGAATAACGGCATTTATAAAATGCCGTAATAGATATTTAGTTATTTCAAACATAGTTAAGTTCAAAACAACAGCATTTTAAAGTGCTGTCAAACCACAACATTTTAGAAATGCTATTAATATTCCAGATTCTATTATAACTTTTCAAAACAATTAAACTTCATTTTTAACAAATTTTAAACTTATAAATCATAATTTTAGGCTTCTAACCTTTCACATTTAAATCAATTTAACATATGATTTATCATAATAAAATTTTATAATTGAATATCAAATTTTAAAACTCAATTCATTTTTTAAGTCGAAGTTCACTGTTTATTAACTTATAAATTAAATAAAACTTAACATTTTACTTCAAATATCATTTCAAAACTTAAATTTAATTTCCATTATTTACTTACATTTTAAAAATAAAATTTAAAGTCAAAAATCACATTTACTTCAAATTTACATACTTAAATTTCACCATTCAAATCTTATTATTTAGCTTTCTTAAAACCATAAAATATATATTTTTAAATCAAAATTAATATGTTTAAAAAACATATCTATAGAAAAATCATTTAAAAAATATACCATGGGTTCTGTAATAATTTTCTAACCTAGGTCAAGTGATACAGATATATATCATTTCAATCCGCAATTTAAAAGGAAAACCCGGGTTCTATCATTTCAAACCCGTAAACCCAAGTAAATAAAAATAAATAAAAATCACTTAGGCCTATCATTTCAGCCCATAATGATTTTTCCCTATTCTAATATCCGTTCAAGTATTTATCGTTTCAACCTACAGTGATTCTATTCTAACAGGGAACTTGCAGTGTGAACATATGCATAAACAATATAAACAATTATGCTAACTTATAAATGTCACAATATAATGTCATATATCATGTGTCAGGTGATGATTAACAGAGTTAACATGGTAATAACATGGCATAGCATATCATATAATCATCATTAATTTGCATAACATTTTTAATTACAAAATACTTGCCATCAATTTACTATTTCATAAGTAAATTGTCAGAGTGAGAAAGACTCACCTTTTATCGAAGCTAGAGACCACTACGTCACACAAAACGATTCCAAAGGCACGACAAGCACGATACCGCACGACTTTTTATTTGAATAAATGGGATCCTAGATAATGATCTTGTATACAATAAATAAACAAGATAATATAAACATATGAATTCAATACAAAATACATTGAAACAATTTGAATTTTGAATTAACAAAGAACATCACCTAGCTTTTTCATCAACTTTGCTTGACCATGGCAACATGTCTTGTCACATGCACACTAAGCTCGGCCTAGGTGTTCTCATACTCAGCCATGATCATGCTTTAGCTTGGCTTAAGTATCAAAACTCATGGCTATGCAAGGAGATGAAGATGGTAGGAGCAACATATGTAGAATATAGAGGAATCAAGTCAAATAAGTGGAGTTTGGTCACAACAAGGCTCGACTTGGACATTGCTTGGCTAGGCCATGGGGTTTCAGATCTGGATAGAAGTAAAGTGATGGTGCAGTAGCAGCGAAAGTCATGTAGGTGCTGGTGGTGGTGGTTCTAGGGGTGGCTGAAGTGATTGATGAAGGGTAGGTGGAATATAGTGGCTTGGCTAGGCATTTTTGGAAGAGTTTTATGCAAATTTGTATGTTTTGGTCATAGGGAGGTCACGGCCTGAGGTGGTGGTCAGAGGAGGAGGTGGTGGTTGCTGTGGCTGGTAATGGTGGAGAGGATGGTGGTGATGATGAGTGGTAGTGTCGAGCAAAGTTGAAGAGAAAACAAGGACAAAATCAATTAAGAAGAAGAGAAAAGGTAGAAGGAAGAATGGAAGCCATTGCTCATTTTTTTCTCAGGACTGAAATGGACGTGAATGGTGAGGGGATGAGAAAGTTTTCACGTGAATTATAAGGAGAATACACGAGTAGGTAAGAAAATGTAAGGTCAAGCCAATGAAGAGGCACAAGGAAAAGGAAAAGACACGGGCAAATGAAAAGTCACTAGAAATGAATTTTTTTTGACTCTTTATATTTCTTTTTCTTTTAATCAACATAACTAAATAAATTTCAGTAAAATAAAAATAAAAGCTGAAAAAAATAAAATGAAAAAGAAAATAAAAATATAATTTAAGGAAAAATAGAACGTAAGAAAATAGCTAATATATTGAAAATAGCATTTAAAAATACAAACAATGTACAATAAACATTTAAAAATTATAACAACACTTTTAAAAATGTTGTAAATATATATATATATATATATATATATCATGTCATATTAAACATATATTCAAATTTAGTACAAGATATGACAAATAAAATTACTATTTATATACATTAAAATAAATAATTTTGTTAAATAAAACAATTTACATTCAATATTGTAAAAAGCATAACTTTCACAATTTAAATCAGATTTCAACGAAACGAAAAGTAGCATTCTTGAAATTTAATTTATTTTCATAATAAAATATAAAATTCAAATTTTAAAATATTTAAAATTTGAATTTAAAAGTCAAAGTTTGACCATATTGACCAAAATCCACATTTTTGGAAAATATTTTATTTATTCAGGTTTGGAATTCTAATTTACATCAAAATCAAAATTTATATTTAAAATGAAAAAATTTATTCATTTTGATAAATAAAATAAAGTTTTTAAATCATAAATTCAAATAGAATAATTAAAATATACAATAAAAAAATAATTACAAAATACAGGGTTGTTACACGCAGTTGGAGAATATCACTTGATTTTGCTTAGTGGATTTGATTTACTTCTTAATAATTACATGTTAAGAACATTATTTGTGGTATTATATCTGTCTCTAGATTGTATGAGATGAGGTTTAATTTTCATTACAATAACAATATTTCGAATATTTTATTTGATGGAAATAATATCGATGATAGTATTTTGGACGTGGCATTTATGTACTTAACTTCAATCATATTTGTGTTGTTGATAAATTTTTGCTGATGTTAATAATAGTTACTTATGACACAGTAGGCTAGGTCACATTAGTGTCAAAGACTACAGAAACATAAAATTGAAGGTTTTCAACCATCTTTTGATTATGAATAATTTGACACTTATGAGTCGGGTCTCAAAGAGAAAATGACCAAAAACCCATTCATTAGACGTAATGAAAGAGTTGATGAACTCTTGGGTCTCGTGCATACTAATGTATATGGCCCGATGCCTAAGTGACTAAGAGCAATTCAGCTTACATCATAACTTTTACTGATGATTTCTCAAGGCGAGGATATGTATAGCGTATAATGAAATAGCCTGATGTCTGTGAGAAATTTTAAAGAGTCTAAGAACGAGGTTGAAAATTATACGAACCATGAAGTTGAAATACTTCTATTAGATCGAGGATGTGAGTACGTCAGGCAAGAACCCCAAAAGCAATTAAAAGATAATAGGATTATCGTTTTAATTGCTCCTCCATATACTATGCATTACAATAGCGCTTTAGATAGAAGGAATTGAACACTATTTGATATGGTTCGTTCCATGATGAGTAAAGCTAAATTACCTATTTCTAATTGGGGAAATGCATTGGAAACCAAAGCGCATATCTTGAATATGATACCTACTAAATCTATGCCAAAAATCTCATATGAGTTATGGCATGAGAAGAAAACCCACCTCAATTATTTAAAGGTATAAGTTTTTCTAGTCTACATAAAAAACGTTGGTCCTAATAAACTTGAGAAAAATCAGCTTTGTGTGAACTTATAGGTTATCCCAATAATTCTAAGGGGCATATTTTCTATAACACCTTGGAACAAAAGGTTATTGTTTCTCTAAATGCTACCTTCTTAGAAATGGAATTTCTGCTACATGAAATTAACAACTAAGTTGTGGACATGGATGAAATCCAAGGAGTAAACACAAAGGCTAAACTGGGAGTAAAATCAAATTTACTATTATATGAAAACATGTTGCAACAACCCAAAATTTAAGCTATAATAATTAATTAACGAATTAATTGAACAATAAAATAAGTTTGTGAAATTATCAGAATTGAGCTGTGAAGTGGCATCATTGTCTCCTTGGTAATTTTTTGGTCAATTTTCATATATAGTTTGTCAAAATCTGAGCTAAAATGAAGAGGTTATGAAATAAACAAGAAAACGGAAATTAAAAGAAGAAGAAAAAAACAAAGGTCACGTCGACCCAGAACTTGGCCAGGTCGACCCTAGAGTCGACCCCCAAAGGACAAGGTCGACCTATAGGTCGGCCCTCACTAGTTATAGGTCGACTCGCTTTTGTTTATTTGACGTATTTTTTTCCAGAATGAAGCGAACATGTCATTTTGCAAATTTTCTTCAATCCTATGTGTTCGTGCTTCCATCCGACGGTTCCTAATGAGCCTATGATATGGTTGCACCAGATTTAATCTTCAAATCCAATGGTCTGAGATCCCTAAACTACACTATAAATAAGACCCTAGGCCTAGCTATTTTTCTCATTTAAATTTTCTCCTATTTGGGTTCATTGCCAGAGGCTGGACCTTAAATAGAAAAAAAATTCTGAGGAAATCTTTTTTATAAAAATATTCTATGCACTAGAAGTGAATCAAGGAAGACCAAGGACTAGAGCTAAGAACCACAGGTGAGTGTTTAATAATTATTTTAGATATTTAAGTAATTAATAGGGTTCTCAATAGTTATAGTTTTCTGCAATTTTGAGACAATTTCTATATAAGTTATTTACAGCTAGTTTTTAAAGTTCTTTTTAGTCTATTTTGTTCAGTTAATTTTATTCATCTATTTTATTTAGTTATTTACAGTTATTTACTATTATTTACGTTTATTTACATCTGTTTTATGTTAGAATTTAGCCTGTAAATTTTAGTTCCTTTTTTTTCCTTTTTACGCGAATAGAATATTAAATAGAGAATAATTTGCTAATATGGATTAAATAGAATTAAACACTAAATTTATAGAAATTAGATGTGAAATAAAAAAGAACTGTAATAAAAAGCAGATAGACTAAAATATGTAAATTTAAGACATTTGCAAGCACATTTACAACTACTGGTTATAACTAAAAGGATAGAAAAGAAGAATAACAATTATAACGTAAGTTATAATAAGCAGAAAGAAAAGAAAGGCTTATTTTAAAACTTTGACTAAGTTAATAAGCAAATTATAACATAGGTCATAATTAAAAATATTAGAAAAGGCTTATTCTAGGGCTTATAATTAAGTTAATAAGCAAATATAGCAAAAATAATAGAAAAGGCTTATTTTAAGACTTATAATTAAGTTAATAAGTAAATATAGCAGAGACAACAGAAAGGGCTTATTTTAAAGACTTGTAATTAAGTTAATAAGAAAATATAGTAGAGATAACAGAATAGGCTTATTTTAAGAACTTACACTAAGTTAATAAGCAAATATAAAAATAGGGCCCGAACCGGTAGCATTCCCTTTCAAACTAGGATTGATGTTCTCATAACAGAGTAGGTGAGGCTGGGCAGGACCTTTTCAGACTAGGACTGATGGTCTCACAATAGCTAAGTGAAGGTGGGACATGCTAACTAGGGTAACTAAGTGACCAACAGATAGAAGCTCGATTCGGAGGATTTGGGAAAAGGCGCAATTATATTTTGTCTGTTAGGATCCGTACCAACAGCATTCCCTTTCAGGCTAGTACTGATGGTCTCACAAAACACTTAGGTGAGATTGGGCAGGACCCTTTCAAGCGAGGATTGGTGGTCTTATAACAGATTAGGTGAGGCTAGGCATGCTCATGCTGATAGGGTGAGTAAGAGGTCACAAGAGAGGGGCAATAGTGAGTGTGTACCAATGGTGACTGAACATGCGACATCGATTAGGGTTGTAATTCGCTACTGCATTCCAAGCGTTAAACATGTGTCTTTTGCTATGAGACCCTTAGGATAAGACTAGCTCATAGTGGCACAACAGAGGTAGAAGGCCGATCAACGAGTAGAATTAGGATTCAGCTTAATTAAAATAGGATTAGGATTTTAGCCTAATCACAACAATCTAAGACAAGTGCAAATAATCACAATCAAAGCAAACACTCAAACAATCATTTAAATAGTATTTTATTCCAGCTTTATCCTTTCTTTATTTCCTTTTATACTAGAACTGTTGCTAAGTCTATTATCTTTATCTTGCTTAAAAATACTAGCAATTACTTTCACTCACCAGACTTATAGTTTGACCCACCCCTCTATTACCCCTTTCCCCCCATAGGCCAGCAGAGGCAAGGATAGTTGATTAAGATTTCTTGGTGCTACATTCTTTGAGTTCTGCATGTATTCGTCTTCTTTTCAGTTTTTGTGATAACCCGGATTTTCAGGCATCAAATAATTGGATAATTATCCAGTTTAACTTCTGAAAATACTAATTTATAAATTGAACAATTAAATGAAATAATCTCCTTTATAATAATTTAAAATTGTTAAAATTGATTTTTTTCAAAAACAATAATAATATGTTATTTTTTATTATATATAAATGGATTTTAAATAGAATTGAATTTGTGTTTAAATATATATATTTATATGAGTTGATTTTAATTTGAATTTGAAATTCAAAAGATAAATATCTTAAAGTAAATTGAAAAAAAAAATATTTATATATACACATGATTTTATTAGTATATAGTTTGTTATTTGCATTTAAAGATCATATTAATATAAATAAAGGAAAGTGGTTACTAAATAGAAATTTAATATAAGATTTTTATGGAAAACATTTAAAATATAAATAAAGTATATAAAGTATAATTAATATATTTGTATAACTATATTAAGTGTGTAGTTGGAATTTTATATCATATGCTTTAAAAAAATAATATAAGACAAATATAAGAGAAAGAATAAATATAATTAAGTAAGATTTATTTAAGATAAAATTTAAACTTATCAAACAAAAGACATTTATAAATGAATAAACTAAATTGAAATATTTTATATATATATATATATATATATATATATCCAAACATACTAAAACATGGAAATTACAAATGTAAATCAAATATAATATAAGATTAACAAATGCAAGTCATTAAGCATAAAAAAAATAGACAAGTGTAACAATTATAATACACATTTGAAACAAGTGTCATTTTGGTCTTATTTTTGAGAAAATTTATAAAAATAAGATTTAAATCCATATATAATATTTCATCTCCTCTTTCTCTCATTCTTTGTCCTTCATTTTAAGTCTTCTAGCCTAAGAATCAGATCTGAGAAGAAGAAAAAATTAAAACCAAACAGAAATTTTCAAAATCAAAACCTGTAAAGAAAAGCAAACCTGAGGAAAACAAAATTTAAATAAACCAGTACCAAACAATTCAAAAATCATCTCAGACCTCAATTGCCTGAGTAAGATCAATGGCATACTGAAACAAAACAAGGATCAGCTCAATAAACTTCAATTAAGCTTCAGTTTCAGGTTGCAATGCAAATCAAAAGCTTCAATTCATACCATCAGTCTAGTCACAGATGACAGCAAAGATCAAGTGTAGTTCATCAAACTGTATTCTCTGTTCTAGGTGAGTAAATCATTATTGATAAAAAAAGGGACTAAATCTTCTTGATTTTTTTTTTTGAGCATATAACAATTGATGGCAGTATTGATTAAAGATTGTTTTACGTGGATAAAAAATGGGGTTGCCTGGGTGAATAAATTAATTTGTTTTGTATATGTTTTATGCATATCTCTGTCCTCTATTTCAAAATATTATCAGTGAAGTATACTAACTTTACAAAATCTAATCTTTTATATTAAACGTTTATATTAAAAGATAGCTAGAAATATTAGAGAATGTGTGCAACAGGAGGATGAAATGGGTATTAAGGCCTGCATATAAATATGTGAATACCTGTATGTATATAATGTCCTTGTTCTTGCCTCTAACATGCTCTAAGAGCCTTCAAAAATCATTTTTTTCACCTAAATCTTTATAGTCTATGTTGATTGAAGGGAAGAGGTTCGTAGTCGGGTAATTCCATTTTTAAAAATAATTTAATGATGCAATTACAAGCAAGTCATTGGAAAAGAGGATTACAGTGGCCAGCAAAATATTTTCAAAAAAATCAATCAAGCTAAATTTGTATTTTACTTATAGGATTGGATGTGACTTAGGAAATGTTGAATTTTGATATTAAACTCATGAATTTTAACTGAGTATTTGGAAGGGTAGTGAGGAATAATCGGAACGGTTTCATCGGTCGATTTTAGGCGATCGAGAAACGATTGGGGGTCGAGGTTGAGGTCGAGGGAAGCTCGTCGGCTGAGGGTCACTAGGAATTAGCGGTGTGACTTTTTTGGTTATCGTGGTGGTGCGACGGTGGCAAGATAGAGTTTGGATCTTGTTCGGTTTGAGGATGTCTTCCAGGATAGTGAGGCATCGTTGTGGTGCCGGAGTAGTTCTATGGAGGGGTGGGAGGAAGAGGCATGTTTGGCGAAGTTTTCGGCGACGAGGTGTGGGGTTTCGGTGACAGGTGATGGTGGTATAAGGGGATGTTGGAGGGGTGTTCTTTTATGATATTGGCGAAATGTTGAATTTGGTTCCGTGTATTTTTGATGAGTATCTGGGTAGCCAAAGTGGACGTAGAGATCGTTAGCGGTTTGGTGGCAGTGGGGGTGAAGGCCGGAATGCCTCCAGTCATGCGTGCATGTGCACAGTGCACCGATGATGTGGGTATTGTCGTTCCTATTGTTTTTCCTATTGAATAAGGAGTAGAAGAGGGAAGGAATTTCGTGGTTTTGGGCTTTGCCTGTGCGTGTTTATTTTAAGATAATATATATAAACAAGTTTTCAAAATAAAGTAATTAACAAGCTCTTCCCAACAGGTTTCAAAGTATTAAAAAAAAGGATTGAATGTTATTTTATTTACTTGGGTTTGAAATAATTATAATTCAAGGTAATTAACTTACGTAATTTATTTAAGATAATTAATCATTAAAGGAGTAGTTAATAATTAAGGGATTGTTAATTAACCTAAGTAATTTAAAGATTTATTAATGTGATTGATTATGGGTAGATAAATTAATAATGAAAGATTAATAAATTTATATTAAAAGATAATTGATCAATAATTGAAGGTTAATTAATCAAGTGATAATTACTTAATGAAATAAATTAAAGGTTAATTAAATTAAGGAAGGTTAATTAAATTAATGTAAATTAATCAAGGTGATTAATTAATGTAATTAATTAATGATAATCACTTAATGAAAAGTAATTAATGGATAATGGCTTAACGTCATTAATTAAGAAGGGTAATTAATGGAAAATAACTAAATGTGATTTATTTAATGATAATTACTTAATGGAAGTAATTGAGGATTAATTACTCGGTGTAATTAGATAAGGTATGGATTAATTAAGGAAATTAATTAAGGATTAATTAATTAATGAGTGTGATTAATTAAAGAATAATTAATCAATGTAAGTGATTATAGGATAAATAATTTGAGTAATTAATTAAGGATAATTGTAATTAATGAGAATGGGTGAAGGTAAATTAATTCATGAAATTAATTAAAGGCTAATTACTTAATGTAATTAAAGAGGATAATTAACGGATGACTAATTAATGTTCTGTAAATTAATGAATGTTAAGTAACCAGGATTAAGGTAATTAGTTTAATTTATTTAAATTAATTAGAAATGGTGTGACTGATTTATCTTGCTTATGAATGACTGATTAATATTTCTGGTAAGAAATGTTTTGTGATATGATTGGGTTGAACGGTGATAATGTGGTTATCTATCGAGATGAATTGCGGTGTAGTGACATCTAGTATTTAAAGTTTAAATTGTGTTTCACTTGAATAACTTGGGTTAAGATGATATTAATTCGAAGAGGCCAGGTTCGGGTACTAGTAAATACCCGAACCCACTTCGATTTGTTATCTACAAAGATTCTTTATGAAATTTGACTTTGGAATGAATAGGCTGGAATGGAATTATAATGTAAGCTTGGTCATTTAATTTAAGTAATAATACATAGATATGAATGTATGATGAGTATTGACTATGGTAAGCAAAAACTCGTAGTAATGTAAGAGTTACCCGGGTTTTTAAATACTTTTATGCATTGGTATTTCTTGTTAGATGGATTTACTCACGCTGGTTTCCAGCCTGACGCGGGTGTTAGTTTGATGTAATGCTCGGGCCAGACCGAGTATTACAAATTTTCAGGTAAGGACGTTCTGGAGCTCAGAAGACGAGCTAGATGGCAGGAACGTATGGAGTGTTTCTGTTGTATTATATTATTGTATATATCTGAGACATGTTGATTGTATCTGTCCAGTGTTTGTATATATGTTGTAACTCTGGTATACAAAAGTGAAATTTGACAAGTACAGTTTTCCTCTGTATAACAGTTATTATTTGTTATTATATTTTATCCGCTGCGAATTGTGAGATGTTGCTTTTCCTGTTCTTCTTTTTCTTCTATCTCTTTTTTTTTCTCCTAACTATCAGGAATTTTCGGGATCGAAAATTTCGGGTCATTACAGTTTTCTTTTCATTTGGTTTTTGATGTACTGGTACTTATGAGAGGGATGATTATTTTATTGTACTCTTATTTTATGAGACTGAGATTTATTTTTAATAAGACATGTGTATTTGGTTGTAACATCCCGGTATTTCTTGTCATTCGCATCCGCATATGTCGAACTTGGATTGCTCAAAATATCAGATTGTTAATTTATATTTGGCAAAACTCAGCATGTACAGTAAATAAATAAATCACAGAATCACAGAGTAATATAACAATAAGCAGCGGGAACAAATGAATAGTAGTTCATGAAGCTACTACACACACACACACACACACACACATATATATATAACTGAGTATGAAACAAAATACAGCGAAAGTCTCGAGTACATAAAAGTCTCAATACGTAGTCAAATAAAAAAATATGAATATATCACTAGAGTCAACTGAATAACTGAAAGCTGAATAGATATAGATGGATCTCCAAGCGAAGCTCCAACTCCAAAGGTGAGTCTTAAATGCTGTGACACTCAGTCTGACCCGAGCATAAAGAAAAACACAAAACACTTGAGTCAGGATTAACATTCTTATATCAATAAATCTAACTCAAGTGAAATATCAATTGAAATACAAATAACTAAAGGTTGTTTGGGATACCCATCCTCTAAGGATCCGTCGAACTAAACGACACAAAACAAACTCGTAGTGGTCTCGATATGGTAGGTAACATGGCACAACTACGCAATGCCAGGGTAGATATGCTAATTACACTTCCGGGCTGTTGGTAACGCATAGCTGCGGCTATCGCCCAACTCGATCCACACTCCCAAAAATCTGAGGGTGCACCCAATCAATCACAAAGTAATAGAATGGTATCGAAAAAGTGTGTCCGATCGGAGGAGCTAGCTCTCTTGGCCCGTCAATTGCTCCTGTTTTAGCCACCTTAAGCTATCTCATGGGAGTCGGGTCTACATATATACCTCATATAGGATTGCCGCTAACCATCCTACATCATTCTGTAATTTCCACCACGTACACGGTTGTTAAAGTGGTTTTCCATATTGGCAGAGAGTATGATAATAACCGATCTCGGTCTCTTTAATAGCCAAACATTACTATAACACCGTGGTCATTTCAGAATATCATACTTCAAAACCAAAATATCATATCCATTTCAAAATCATATCAATACGATATCATTTTTCACTTCAAATATATCCATTTCCAAAATCATAGCACTTTCAAAGTTGTAACACTTTCGAAATTATAAAACTTCGAAATTATAACACTTTGGAAATCATAACACTTGGAAATCATAATGCTTTGAAAATTCATAACCTTTAAATTCATAACACTTTGAAATCATAATACTTCCGACTTAAACAGTTTAGATATTAAAAATAGCATATGTAATAAAAACAGTTATAAGTTAAAATAGTTTTAACTAATTAAAATTTTAGTATATATTAAATAGTTTTATATTAAAATAGTTTATATAATAAAATAATTAGTATATTAAAATAGTTTTATATTAAAAATAGTTTATATATTAAAAATAGTTTATAAAGTAGAATTTTTATAAACATTAAAATACTTTACATAAAAAATTAGTTTCCTCGAAGTCCACAAATTGATTTAAATAAACTCGAATTCAAAAATTCAAATTAATTCAGTCTTAATTCACAAATTTCAATTTAATTCAACATCCCAATAAATCATTTTATATTGATTTCAAATATAGATTTGAACTACAAATCAAACCATTTCAATTTCAATAGATTTCAAAGCTTTAAATATTCAAATATTTATAATAACTCAATTTTGGTAAATTCATTTATATCTCAAATTCAACTTTACTATTATTTAGTTTGAACATTCACTAAATCAATCCGATAACATTTAAATAAAATCTAAAATTGCAATTTAAATAAAAATAAAATATCCCATTTTGATTTATTAAAATTCGAAAATATTTATTTAATTTAATCAAATCTAGTTATAAAATCATATCTTTAAAATCTCAAATTTAATAAGCTTCAAATAGATTTTTTTATTAAATAAAATTCTTAAAAGAATACGATTTCAAATCAATTTAAATTTATCTTTCCAACCTTAATTTATAAAATATATTTTAAAAATATAATTTTAAATAAGTATTTAAAATATATTATATACTAATTAAATTAACATTTATTAAATTAAATCTTATTATTAGATATATTTTATATTAAAACTTATTTTATATATTTTAAAAATAGTAAAATTATAAGAAAATTTTAAAATTTATAATTACAAAACTAACTTATAATATAAAATTTTCAAACATATAATTTTTTAAAATCTGAAATTTAAACCTTTATAAAATAACATTTATATATATAATATCTTAAAGTCAATATTTATCAAAACCACGTATATTCTTTTCAAAACCTTGCAAATCATTGTAAATATATATATATATATATATATATATATACACCAACGGTGTTTTTATATAATTTTCTATCCTATGGTCAAGTGATACATATATTTATCGTTTCAATCCACAATTTAAATAGTGGAAATTAGCCACAAGGGCCTCTTTAGCAAGTGCAATTAGTTTCTAGGACACACAACTGAAATAATTACTTTTAAGGACAAAATGCAAAATAATTAGTTGCTAAGGCCCAAAAACCTATGAAATTATGTCTTTGAAAGTAATTGGACTGTTGAATTTGACCTTAAAAGTAATTATTCTGTTGACTTTGGCCTTGAAATTAATTTTTATGGATGTGTGTCTTAAAAACTAATTAGACTGTAAAGTTTGTCCTTCTAGTGAAATGCCCCATTTAAATATCTACGGGTATATATCTTTTCAAACCACAATCCTAAATTCTATTTAATGAAAATCGCTTGGGTTTATCATTTCAACCCATAATGATTTTCTTCTATTCTACAAGATCGTTCGGATATGTATCATTTCAACCCATAGGGACTATACTAATAGGGAACTTGCAGAGTGAGAACAATGATGATAATAATATAACATATCAAACGCAAGCATATATCTTCAATAATAACATATCATGGTGCCAAATGTCACAAGTGAACAGTTACAGATAATGGCATATCATATATATATATATATATATAAGCTAATAACTAGCAACAACATATTCCCATCGTCGTTTCAATTGAAATCAAATTTAATAAATATAAGAACGTTAATCGTGAGTGATTGCTTATCTTTCAAAGCTAGAAAGATTTGACAATGGAATGACTTACAAATCCAAGCACGAATTCCAAAGTAAAGCGAGATTGGCACGAATTCGACGAACGAAGATGATAACAGGAATCGCTGAAAACAAATCAAATCAGTTTTGATCTAAACTGAAAATATGTACATTATTATATATATATTTTCAATATTTTAATTTAAGAAAAATATTAAAATGATATATATGTAAATAAAATCATTGTTTTAAATTAAAACACATATATTAAAATCAAACATATGCATATATAATATATTTTTAAATAAATACTTAGGTATATACAACAGATCCAAGATATACATGCAGACATATTCAAATATACAACCTATATTTAAAAATCAATCTATAACTTAAACGTATATTAAAACTTAAATCATTATATATTTAATCATAGTTTAGACATCGATTGTTAAATAGCATGCGCATACAACAGCTTGTTAAACTAATACATAGAAATACATGTATAAACAGCATGTTAAAAATCAAATAACTCTTCCTAATTATAAATCTTTGAAACCATAACTAAATTTTCACAGCAAACCATCAACATACGGAATTTATATAGAAACACCTATATACGTTACTATTATATATTTTTAAACTGATATATAACAAACATTTGTATATTAATATAAGCTGTCAAAATATATAACTGACATTTATACGAACGACCTGTCATATACAACATATATAAAGTTTATATATATACACTATAGACTTATATACACTGTCACCTATATATATATATATATATATATATATATATATATATATATAGCTGTAACTTATATATAAAATAGACTTATAGAAAATATAATATAACACCTATATATACAGCAACTTATATAATACAATATAGCTTATATGTGACGATCCAGAATTTTCAACGTTTGAAATTGAAATATTTAATTGATCTCAAATATCTAAATTGTTAATTTAAGCTTGAATTTCAATTTTTACTATGAATTTAGCAATTTAATTATCAAATTTAATTATAAAAGATTTGGGTAAAATTTGAATCTTGATTTTTAAGATGATTAAAAATATTTTTAAAAGGCTTAAAAAATTTATATTGATAATACTGAAGATGATGGTAGCTTCAGAATTGAATTTGGAAATGATTTGTTCAGTTTTGAAAATGTATCATTTAAATCAATATTTAAAAATAGCCTTCCAAGGCACACTCTTGGAATTCGGCGAAACCAGTTCCATAGGATCCGTAATAGTGTATTATTATCGGATTTCAGTTTTCGTAGTGTTTGGAGTTGTCGTGTGATCGTACGGTACATAAACGCGCTGAGATCTTTATCAAAAATTTAATAATAACTAATCCAAAAATCTATCTTCTCCGTATGATCGAATTTGGCATCGGAACCTTTTCCATTGCGTTTGAAATAGGCGTATAACATTATAAACGCCTGGGGGCATGCCACGATAGGAGATCGAGATTGTGGGTTGCGAAAATCGAGACGAATTGAATTTGAATTTAAATTTATATATAGATATTCGTACGCAATAGAAAAATTAAACACGTAAGGAAATTGTAAACACGTGTTCTCCTTGAAGACATGCGTCTTCTTTAAGAAGAAAAAATGAATTGAAGATGGTTCAAGACAAATCCCTTTCTCCCTTGGTTCTAAAATTTATTTTTCAAATCAATTCGTTCAAAAGATAAATGGTCGAATGAAATAAATGTCGCATACCACTCCCTCATCTCCATCATTTCCTGTTTAACCATTCTAAAAATTAAAAAAAAAACAAGGAGGAGGCAGATCGAATTCTCGATTTCGATTCCTGCCTCCAGTTTTTATCGCGAATTCGAATCTTTCAAAAATATAAATCTGGACCGCACGAAAATGAATTGGAGGGAATAGCTCTGCAAATCGCGGCTTGGCGCCGGACCGGGCTCGACACAGCAACATTGCCTGGACTGGTCGTGATCGGTTTGGGAGGGGTCGCGATGTTTTTTTCGTTGCCATCGGGTGGCGCTTCAACTGGGACTCGCGATCGAATTCGTGGTATCGGAATCAAGGTGTGAGGCCGAGTTGAGTTTGAGCGCAGCGACCAGAGAGAGGGCGCGGCGATTAGCAAAGAGATATGCAGATTAAATTTATTTAATTTTCATAAAATATATATGTATATAAATTTATAGTAAGGCATACATGCCAATTTTTCTTCAAATTAAGATTTTATTACGACAGTAAAGGAAAATTTCTATTTTTATTTAATAGAAAAAAAATTTGAGTTGAGTAAAATATATATGTATATATATAGAGAAATATATTTATATTTACAGTTCAGTTCAAAGTCATATGAATATTTGTACAGTAAAAAAAATTTATAAATAAGATTTGGGAATAGGGGAAGTTTTAAAATGTTTAAAGTTCATGTAAAAATTGGATTTTTTACCCATATAGATTATTTTATATGCAGTTGGAAATAAAGGAAAACAAAAGCTAAATTTATTAGGTTATAAATATATATATATAAGGTGATTAATTTATTTAGTAAACTTATTCAATTATTTTAGTTACTAAAAATAATCTATTAAAGGAAAATTAGTTAAGTTAAATTTTTAGTTTAAAATTTTAAAATCATTTGTTAAGTAATGTATTAAATGGGATTAATTGTTCGATTTGTTCGAATATTAATAAAATCATATAATTGTTTGATACAAGGTCTAAAATCGAGAAACAAGTCAAATTGGAAATGGATTGCAAAATAAAAGGCAAAGGTGAGATCTACTCACTCAATCAGATTTTTCTAACTTAATTTTAAATAGTTAAATTTAAAATTGTTGATTGTGTGCTTGGATGATAGATTATTATCAGTTGTATTGAATTAGACCCTATGCGTCGCATAATAGCAGATGATATTATATTAAACCCATATACCGCGATATTCCATCTCGAAGTGGAATTAATATTATATATGTATTTGGAGTGATTGATTTCCCGCATTATATAGCGGATGAGACCCTATGCGCCGCATAATAGCGGATGATACTTTATAAATCTCATATACCGCGATATTCCATCTCGAAGTGGAATTGGTATTTAATTTTTGTGCTAACGTCTGTGGATGCAGGGAAATAGGTTGGTGGGATTCAACTGCATTCCTCAAATATTGAATTTGTTTCAATATTATGTGTGACTATTCATAATCTGTGTGTAATTATATTTGTGATTGAAATCGTTGAAGGCTATAGTTTAGCCAAATATATTTTTGGTATCATAGGGTACTGAAAATAAATAAAATTGGATTTTTAAAATTAAAGTTGAAAATTTATAGTAAAATTTAATTTTGAGAATTGAATAAATTTAAAAGAAGGGATTTTAAAAGGATAAAGTTTTATTTTTAAATCCTATTGAATAAAAATCCAAAATATGGGGAAAAGGCTTAATAAATGGATTTCGGGCAATATTATTCAAAGGTTGAAGAATTTATTTAAAATTCGATTTTAAATATTTTAGAAGAGATAAAGAAATTTATTTTAAAAGGAAATTAATTTAGAAATCAAATCAAGACTTTAATTTGGTATTTGAAATGATTTTGGGAAATTAATTTAGGATTTGATTCAGTGTCTGAAATAAATTAGAAATCAATATGAAAATTGATTTGGTGTTGGAAATAAATCTTTGAAATCAATTTGGAAAATTTATTTGATGTTTAAAAATAAAACTTTACGAAATCGATTCGGAAAATTGATTTGGTGTTGGAAAATAAAGTTAGAAATCAATTTGAGATTGGATTTGGTGTTTGAAAGTGGATATAGGAAATCGATTTTTTTTTAAAAATCGTATATAAGTGGATATTTGAAAATTTAAAATTCACAATGGGAATTTTATAAAGGGAAGGGAAATTTGTGTATTGGTATAATATTTTCATAACTAATATTTCAGCAAGTGTTTTAAAATAGTTTTTATTTTAAATATTTCCAAGTATATTTTGGATAGGTATTTTAAATTATTTTTAAAGTATTTGAACTCTGTAAAATTTTCAGTGGAATTAAATAAATATTTGGAAATTTATTCCACGTGAGGAAGGTGATTTGAAAATTTGGTTTGAAAGGATCGAAGTGTGAAAAGCGATTTGAAATTTGTTTTCAAACAGTTGAAATGTTTAAATTATTCTTGCAAAGATATTTTGAAGATAATAATTGGGGGAAAAAATTATTTGAAATCCAGTGGGTGTTGTGAATCTTGATTGATAGTTAAATAATCGACTATCAATATTGACCCATAAACGACATTTGAATTTCGATGCGACCGGGGGTCGGATTCCAAATGGGTATTCGAAAACCACATCGAACCTTTGTGATTGTGACGGATCTTTTGTTTAAAAGATCAAAGTGCAAATTTGTTGTGATTTGTTTGAAATCTGAATGAATACTTATTTTTAAAAATAAGCGCTCATTTTTCGGATTAGTCGAGAGAGGACCTTGTGTCATAAAACCCATTCCGAATAATGATACGACGAAATGGGATTGCATTTGAAGATGGTGTTGTAGACCGGGTATTTTCGAAAACGAAAGGATTGCCTGTCGAATGTCTCTACACCGGGTTGCTCCGATATAGAGATTCTATCACTCTTTGTGATGGGGATTCTAGACGTGATAAGTGAATATCCGCATTTGCAAGGGCTTCTTTTGAAGTTCCTTTGGTTCCGTTCGATCCCGTAACGGACTTGTATGGATTAGTGTCTGACGTTACACTTTGATATGTAAAGCTGGTTTCAATCAAATACATTTCTGTTGGTGGCGGAGAATTTATTCTCTTAGCTTAACACCCTTCTCTGAGACGTACGAGCTCAGAGATTATGTAGTTGATGGTTACTAGTGACACATTCCCAATTTGGTAATGTGGCATACGAAGTGCTATTGATCATTTGTTGATCGAAGCATGGCTTTATGAAAAACGTAGCTTTATGGACGAGACTTCGTCGGACCTCACAGCCCGAAAATGGTCGAAACAGGAAGGATGTGGCAAGGTTATTTTGGAGTAGCGCCCCCTGAGGGTATGCCATTTCCTTCTAGAAAAGGGTAATATCATGGTATGGAGCCTAGATATTTTACCTATGTTGATGTTGTAAATTTATTATACTTTGTGGTTGAGGATCCTTGGATAAAAGTCGCAAACGACCTGGGGATGGCATACTCGTGTAGTAGTCACATAGTTACAGAGGTTACCCGGCCTTGTGTGGGCAGAGAGCTGGTTAAGTTCTTAGGGCGTCCCTCCAAAGGCGTACCCATGTGGCAATAGGAAGTTCCTTAGCCTGACCATTTATTGGAAATCAAAAGAAACAATACGAGCCCTTTATGATTGTAATTGTATAACCTGCCTCCTTAGGAGGTAGCTATAGCATGCATAATATAATGGTACCTATGCTGGCTAAGATTAATATTATACTTTCGAAAGGTTTTCTGCACTATGCACTAATAATAATATTATCAAAATGGATTCTTGCGTATCAAGCATGTTTGACTATCATAAGGAGAAATCTCCTTTAATTTTCGTTTGCATTGTGTGTGTGAGGGGAGGCCTTATGGTAGTTTCATTTTCCAAAAGCATAGCGGATTTCTTTTCCTTTCTTTATGAAAATAACTATTTTTAAGATCTCACACCAGTCCCATGAATGACCTGGAGTTTATTGTTTCCTTTCTAAACTCTGGGTGCCCACAATTTTCCACACGGGCGGCCTAGAGTCAGGTTATCATTATTCTGGAGTGAAGTCGAAAAAGGCGTGTTGTGAAGATCTAGAGTTCAAGTTGGATGGTGAAGCGTATTACTTATACTATATAGTGTCCATTGCGTTTGGGTTGGTGCAAGTCTAAGTTTCTATGTAAGTAAGTTAAAATAACTGCCTAGTGTTGAATGGTGTCGTTGTAAACTCTGATGTTGTATTGTAATAATAAAGATGATTCTTTGTTTTAAAGATTACTCATTTATCTATTATATATTGTTCCGCTGCGAAATGGGAGATTCTGTTGTTGTTTCTGTTTTCTTCTTCTATCTTTTTCTTCTTTATCCTTGACGGTTCGGTTTTCCGGCATTCGACTATGCGTCATTTGATACAGTGAATGTATTGATGTCGACTTTCGAGCGTCGAAAAATTGAGTCATTACAGATTGGTATCAAAGCATTTGGTTAAGCGACAACCTTGGCTCTATTGGGTGTTACTCATTAGAGATAGAGTCAGTAGTACTCTAGAATGAGTTTGAGTGTAATAATAGATATGAGCGCGTATTTGTTAGTGAATATAAAAATTGTTTTGTATTGTGATAAATGGTTTATTGAGTGGTATATGGATTCTGGTGGGTATAGTCCGTACAACTCTATCGATAGGGACCTCTAAACACTTGTACAGAACAATTCGACACGATATTGTTTTAAAAGAAGATAAATAAAATAATTTTACCCAAACTATTTTTGTATATAAAAGGAAATAAATTTTGTAAATTATTATAATATATGGTTGCTTGGCTGTCAGGAAGAGATAATACTAAACTATTATCATTTAAGTGTGAAAGTTGAATAAGAAGTTGAAATCATAACTTAAAGATGAGAAATAAAATCCATATACAAATAGGATTTGTAAATATAAATTGTAAATTTGATTTGTAATTTGAAATGGTATTCCAGAGTAATATTTGAAAAAAAATTGAAAGGGTTTGAAATTTTGAAATTTGGAAAAGTTTAAAATCCTTTCCGAGTTTGAAAATGATTTTCAACGGTTTTGGAAAAATGTTTTGTAGGGATAAAAGTACCAAACTCTTTTCGGTCGTTGGAAAATAATTTCGGTGATGATTGCAGCATCATCGATGTTCATTTTCGAGTTTCTAGAAGTGGAATTGCTGCCAAAATATTTTAAATGAAACTTGTTTGCAAACTGGGTTTGGTTTTGGAAATTCAAAAGATAATTTGAATTGATTAAAAAAATGCTTTTGAAAAGATGGAAAGACTCTGGAATCCTATATAAAGTATTTATAGAATATAATTGAGTTTGACAACTTATAAATTTGAAGTTGTTAAAATAAAAATTTAACTTGGAGAAAGGTTGAAATTAAAATAGTTTGATTTTGGAAATAATTGATTTCAAAAATGATTTTGAAATATTGAGAAATTGTTTAAAACTCTGGAAGATTTATTAAAAGTGTTTATGAGTTAATAACTTATATAATTTGAATTTTTATAGAATGAATTTAACTTAAAGAAGCGAGTTAAATTAAAGTGAATAAGGAAACAAAATAAGTTGGGAAAGTAAATTTATTAAATGAAATTAAAATAAGTGAGAAAACTTATAGAAATTTAAAATTGAATTTGAATTGTGTTAAATAAGGTGAAGGAGAAAATAAATTTGGGAATAAACAAAAGAATAAAACTGGAATTGAGACTGAATGTTGAAAACCAATTTGAATTGTGTGAAATTGTAAAATTAGTTCGAAGTGAACTAAAGATAATTAAGGTGAAAATGAAAAAAAAATGGTTTGAGATAAAATGAATTGGAATTTGTAATGAATTAGTAGATGTAACAAATTTAAAATAGGGAGATGAATCGGTTGTGAATGAATGATAATTGATAAAATTCAATATTCAGAAGGTAAATTGAATCCAAATAGAATTGAAATTGTAAATTGAATTCAAATGAAATTGGAAATGTAAGATTGAATGAAAATGGATATATAACTTCACCAGTGAAGTAAAAATGGTATAAGAAGTAAGTATTCAAACTTATGTAATGAAATGCGCAAAATGATTTTTGAACATAGAAACTGGATATGGTTGTTAAATAGCATACAGGAATACAAAGAAAAAATGGAACTGGAATTTTGATTTCGAAGATAAATTTGAATTGCTCGAAAAAGGTATGTATTTAAATTTCAGTATGAAATTTGATGACTTTCTTGTCTTGCAGCTTGGCTTTTTGTTCTCCTTTTGAATTTGGGGGCCCGTTGTGCCATTTTGTATTCGTATCGAGCTAGCTATGTAAAGAAGACTGTGGCGAAATTTTTCGAAAATTTAGCGAGTTATAAATTATTTTGAGAAATTTGGACAATTTAAAATTTGAATTTGAATTTGAATTTAAATTTGAATTGTTAAGAAAACAATGTTGTTTGGAATCTATGAAAGATTTTAGAAAGATAATTGAAGTGATAATGGATCTTTAGTAAAAAGTTTTGTTTTGGCAAGTTGGTAAAACTATTTGGATTGGGAAAATGGTAAACGGGTTGAGGATCATTCTTCTTAACTAATAATTTCGAGACGAAATTCTTTTAAGGGGAAAGAATGCGACGACCCAGAATTTTCAATGTTTGAAATTGAAATAATTAATTGATTTCAAATATCTGAATTGTTAATTTAAGCTTGAATTTCATTTTTTACTATGAATTTAGCAATTTAATTATCAAATCTAGTTATAGAAGATTTGGGTAAAATTTGAATCTTGATTTTTAAGCTGATTAAAAATATTGTTAAAAGGCTTATAAAATTATATTGATAATACTGAAGATGATAGTAGCTTCAAAATTGAATTTGGAAATGATTTGTTCAGTTTTGAAAATGTATCGTTTAAATCGATATTTAAAAATAGCCTTCCAAGGTACAATCTTAGAATTCGATGAAAACAGTTCCATTGGATCCGTAATAGTGTATTGTTATCGGATTTCAGTTTTCGTAGTGTTTGGAGTTGTCATGTGATCGTACGGTACATAAACGCGCTAAATCTTTATTAAAAATTTAATAAAATAACTGATCCAAAAACTATCTTCTCCATACGATCGAATTTGGCCTCGGAACCTTTTCCATTGCGTTCGGAATATGCGTATAACATTATAAATGCCCGACGGCAGCCTCGATAGGAGATCGAGATTTGGGGTTGCGGAAATTGAGACGAACTGAATTTAAATTTATATATAGATATTCATATGCAATAGACAGATTAAACATGCAAGGAAATTGTAAACATGTGTTCTCCTTGAAGACACACGTCTTCTTTAAGAAGAAAAAAATGAATTGAAGGTGGTTCAAGACAAACCCCTTTCTCCCTCGGTTCTAAAATTTATTTTTCAAGTCAATTCGTTCAAAAGATAAATAGTCGAACGAAATAAATGTCGCATACCACTCCTTCATCACCGTCATTTCATGTTCAACGATTCTAAAAATAAAAAAACAAGGAAGAAGCAGATCGTATTCTCGATTTCGATTCCTGCCTCAAGTTTTTCTCGCAAATTTGAATCTTTCAAAAATATAAAGCTCGGCCGCACGAAAATGAATTGGAGGGAATAGCTCTGCAAATCGCGGCTTGGCGCTGGACCGGGCTCGACATGGCAACGTTGCCTGGACTGGTCATGATCGATTTGGGCGGGGTCGCAATGTTTTTCGTTGCTATCGGGTGGTGCTTCAACTGGGACTCGCGATTGAGTTTGTGGTATCGGAATCAAGGTGTGAGGCCGAGTTGAGTTCGAGGGCAGAGGCCAGAGAGAGGGCGAAGGGATTAGTAGAGAGGTATGCAGAGTAAATTTATTTAATTTTCATAAAATATATATGTATATAAATTTATAGTAAGGCATGCATGCCAATTTTTCTTCAAATTAAGATTTTATTATGATAGTAAAGGAAAATTTCTATTTTTATTTAATAGAATTTTTTTTGAGTTAAGTAAAATATATACGTGTATATATATATATATATATATATTAGAGAAATATATTTATATTTACAGTTCAGTTCAAAGTTATATGAATATTTGTACATTAAAAAAAATTTATAAATAAGATTTGGGAATATAAGAAGTTTTAAAATGTTTAAAGTTCATGTAAAAATCAGATTTTTAACCCATATAGATTATTTTATATGCAGTTGGAAATAAAGGAAAATAAAAACACAATTTAGTAGGTTATAAAAAAATAAATATATATGGTGATTAATTTATTTAGTAAACTTGTTCAATTATTTTAGTTACTAAAAATAATCTATTAAAGGAAAATTAGTTAAGTTAAATTTTAGTTTGAAAATTTAAAATCATTTGTTAAGTAATGTATTAAATGAGATTAATTGTTTGATTTGTTCGAATATTAATAAATTCATATAATTGTTTGATACAAGGTCTAAAATCGAGAAATAATTCAAAGTGGAAATGGATTGCAAAATAAAGAGGCAAAGGTGAGATCTTCTCACTCAATCAGATTTTTATAATTTAATTTTAAATAGTTTAATTTAAAATTGTTGATTGTGTGCTTGGATGACAGATTATTATTAGTTGTATTGAGTTAGACCCCATGTGCCGCATAATAGCAGATGATATTTTATTTAACCCATATACTGCGATATTCCACCTCGAAGTGGAATTGGTAATATATATGTATTTAGAGTGATTGATTTCCCACATCATATAGCGGATGAGACCCTGTGCCGCATAATAGCGGATGGTATTTTATAAGTCCCATATACCGCGATTTCCACCTCGAAGTGGAATTGGTATTTAATTGTTGTGCTAACGTCTGTGGATGCAGGGAAACAGGTTGGAGGGAACCAACTGGATTCCTCAAATATTGAATTTGTTTCAATGTTATGTGTGATTATTTATAATATGTGTGTAATTATATCTGTGATTGAAATCGTTGAAGGCTATAGTTTGGCCGAATATATTTTTGGTATCGTAGGATACCAAAAATAAATAAAATTGGATTTTTAAAATTAAAGTTGAAAATTTATAGTAAAATTTATTTTTGAGAATTGCATAAATTTAAAAGAAGGATTTTTAAAAGGATAAAGATTTATTTTTAAATCCTATTGAATAAAATTCCAAAATATAGGAAAAAGGCTTAATAAATGGATTTCAGGTAATATTATTCAAAGGTTGAAGAATTTATTTAAAATTCGGATTTTAAATAGTTTGGAAGAGATAAAGAAATTTATTTTAATAGAAAATAAATTTTTAAATCAAATTTGGAATTTAATTTGGTATTTGAAATGATTTTGAAATCAATTTGGGATTTGATTCAGTTTCTGAAATAAATTAGAAATCAATATGAAAATTGATTTGATGTTGGAAATAAATCTTTGAAATCAATTTGGAAAATTTATTTGATGTTTAAAAATAAATCTTTAGGAAATCGATTTGGAAAATTGATTTGGTGTTGGAAAATAAAATTAGAAATCAATTTGAGATTTGATTTGGTATTTGAAAGCGGATATTTGGAAATGGATTTTTTTTTTAAAATCATATATCAGTGGATATTTGAAAATTTAAAATTCACAATGGGAATTTTATAAAAGGAAGGGAAATTTGTTTTAAAAATAAATGTTGGTTTATTTTTGAAAGTGTGAAAAGAGATTTACAGATTTGGAATGTAAATTAAAATAAATCAAGGAGATTTATTAATTGATATAAATGGACCATTTTGAAATAGAAAGAGAATTATTCCCTAAAAAGCCAAGCATATTTTTAAAGTAGCTTTTGAAGTATAAATTAAAATTTCTAGAAATTGATTTAAAAGAATATTGTTGGAGAAATTATTTTTGGAAATTGTTTTAATCTTTAAAGTAAAGATTTATTTAAATAATTATAGAAGGGGTTATTTTATAGATTAAATTGATATTTGATTTAGAAAATATTTATTTAAATATTTATACTCTATCTACTAACTTTATTTTAAAATTAGTTTAGACTTGAAGTATTATATGAGGTATTGGTATAATATTTTCATAACTAATATTTCAGCAAGTGTTTTAAAATAGTTTTTATTTTAAATATTTCCAAGTATATTTTGGATAGGTATTTTAAATTATTTTTAAAGTATTTGAACTCTGTAAAATTTTCAGTGGAATTAAATAAATATTTGGAAATTTATTCCACGTGAGGAAGGTGATTTGAAAATTTGGTTTGAAAGGATCGAAGTGTGAAAAGCAATTTGAAATTTGTTTTAAAAGATTGAAAGGTGAAAAGTGATTTGAAATTTGTTTTCAAACAGTTGAAATGTTTAAATTATTCTTGCAAAGATATTTTGAAGATAATAATTGGGGGAAAAAATTATTTGAAATCCAGTGGGTGTTGTGAATCTTGATTGATAGTTAAATAATCGACTATCAATATTGACCCATAAACGACATTTGAATTTCAATGCGACCGGGGGTCGGATTCCAAATGGGTATTCGAAAACCACATCGAACCTTTGTGATTGTGACGGATCTTTTGTTTAAAAGATCAAAGTGCAAATTTGTTGTGATTTGTTTGAAATCTGAATGAATACTTATTTTTAAAAATAAGCGCTCATTTTTCGGATTAATCGAGATAGGACCTTGTGTCATAAAACCCATTCCGAATAATGATACGACGAAATGGGATTGCATTTGAAGATGGTGTTGTAGACCGGGTATTTTCGAAAATGAAAGGATTACCTGTCGAATGTCTCTACACCGGGTTGCTCCGATATAGAGATTCTATCACTCTTTGTGATGGGGATTCTAGACGTGATAAGTGAATATCCGCATTTGCAAGGGCTTCTTTTGAAGTGCCTTTGGTTCCGTTCGATCCCGTAACGGACTTGTATGGATGAGTGTCTGACGTTACACTTTGATATGTAAAGCTGGTTTCAATCAAATACATTTCTGTTGGTGGCGGAGAATTTATTCTCTTAGCTTAACACCCTTCTCTGAGACGTACGAGCTCAGAGATTATGTAGTTGATGGTTACTAGTGACACATTCCCAATTTGGTAATGTGGCATACGAAGTGCTATTGATCATTTGTTGATCGAAGCATGGCTTTATGAAAAACGTAGCTTTATGGACGAGACTTCGTCGGACCTCACAGCCCGAAAATGGTCGAAACAAGAAGGATGTGGCAAGGTTATTTTGGAGTAGCGCCCCCTGAGGGTATGTCATTTCCTTCTAGAAAAGGGTAATATCATGGTATGGAGCCTAGATATTTTACCTATGTTGATGCTGTAAATTTATTATACTTTGTGGTTGAGGATCCTTGGATAAAAGTCGCAAACGACCTGGGGATGGCATACTCGTGTAGTAGTCACATAGTTACAGAGGTTACCCGGCCTTGTGTGGGCAGAGAGCTGGTTAAGTTCTTAGGGCGTCCCTCCAGAGGCGTACCTCCAGAGGCGTACCCATGTGGCAATAGGAAGTTCCTTAGCCTGACCATTTATTGGAAATCCAAAGAAACAATACGAGCCCTTTATGATTGTAATTGTATAACCTGCCTCCTTAGGAGGTAGCTATAGCATGCATAATATAATGGTACCTATGCTGGCTAAGATTAATATTATACTTTCGAAAGGTTTTCTGCACTATGCACTAATAATAATATTATCAAAATGGATTCTTGCGTATCAAGCATGTTTGACTATCATAAGGAGAAATCTCCTTTAATTTTCGTTTGCATTGTGTGTGTGTGGGGAGGCCTTATGGTAGTTTCATTTTCCAAAAGCATAGCGGATTTCTTTTCCTTTCTTTATGAAAATAACTACTTTTAAGATCTCACACCAGTCCCATGAATGACCTGGAGTTTATTGTTTCCTTTCTAAACTCTGAGTGCCCACAATTTTCCATACGGGCAGCCTAGAGTCAGGTTATCATTATTCTGGAGTGAAGTCGGAAAAGGCGTGTTGTGAAGATCTAGAGTTCAAGTTGGATGGTGAAGCGTATTACTTATACTATATAGTGTCCATTGCGTTTGGGTTGGTGCAAGTCTAAGTTTCTATGTAAGTAAGTTAAAATAACTGCTTAGTGTTGAATGGTGTCGTTGTAAACTCTGATGTTGTATTGTAATAACAGAGATGATTCTTTGTTTTAAAGATTACTCATTTATCTATTATATATTGTCCTGCTACAAAATGTGAGATTCTTTTGTTGTTTCTGTTTACTTCTTCTGTCTTCTTCTTCTTTAACCCTAACCGTTCGGTTTTCCAGCATTCGATTGTGCAGCATTTGATACAGTGAATGTATTGATGTCGACTTTCGGACGTCGAAAAATTGGATCGTTACATTATATATATATATATATATATATATATATATATATATATATACAGCACAAAACAAAAAACTTGTATAACTTTCATATACATACAAAACTTATATATACACGCAATTCAAAATTATAGGAATAACATAACCGACATATATTGTATAATAAAACTGCTATCTCATACATCTATATATACTTATTTATATACACACGGTAGCTTCAATATATATATATATATATATATATATATATATATATATATATATAACTGATACAACGTATATGTTAAAACCCAAAGAAAACGTATGTATAAAATATACTAACATATCTACAACATAAAATAAACAAACTTATATAACCTTTTATAAAAAAAACAGCACATATACATTTATGTACCTCAACATAAAAGGGATGCTCGACTAGTGAGACTGCTGAGTTCGAGTCAGAGCAGGTTGCGAGTTGGACGACTGGAGTTTAGCGATGACAAAGAGTTGCGGCTACAAGGTGGCACATGGTTGCATGTGTTTGAAGGCAAGGTGAAGGGGACAGATGGCTGCATGCTAGGCTATGGCCGAGGAGGATGGGAGGATGGGTTTCTGGAGATATGGCTGATGTTGGTGGGAAAGGTGATGGTTCTAGGAAGATGAAAGTTAGAGGGGAGGTGAAGGCGTGGAGAAGAAAAGAAATGAACAGGTAAAAGAATAAGTAAGAAATGTGAAAAGGCTAAAGAATGAAATATAAGTTTGTATATATGACATATTCTTTCTCAAAAGTAACCGATCCATATGTTGAACAGAGGAATAGAAAAAGTCATGCTAATTGAATTCAGGAATTATAAAAAGGTAAGTGGCCATCTAGTTTTACATGTTGGTTAAATGAAAGGCCACGAAAGTCAAAAGGTTCGAAAACGGTTATCGATACGGTAATCGTTTTGCTGATTTCGCATCCTACCCGACTCCGAAATATACAAATGGATATACTGCGGAGATCAACACGCCAGGACGATCAAAATGGTATATATATCAATGACACGATTATTTTATCAAAATTCGATATTTGATACCGAAAATGCTGTTAAAACGCCGAAAATAAGAAAAGCGGTCCAAATTTGGAGAAACGGAATATGACGTTTCACTCAGAAGATGATTTACAAATTTATTATATAAAAATATTTAGATTTGGAAATTATTTTATTATATCAATTTTATATGATTTAAATTTATTTAAAATTACACAATAAAATAAACTTCTATATAATCAGATGAAAATTTACCATTTGCTACGATTAAGTAGACATATTCCAAATATAAAAATTTTATATTCAAATTCAATTATTTAAAAATTCACAAAATTTCAATTAATTACGTTATAAATTTATCAAAAATTTATGGGTCCTTACATTGGTATTTGAGACATGTGATATTTTTCAAACTTAGTTATGATGTTTTATTTTAATTAATGAGTTACCATTTAAATGTTTCTGCTATTTATATTTATCTGTCTTGTGAATCTTAGTCTCTATGATGCTTTAGCTATATCTATAACGCACCATATCTTTTAGTATGTCCTTTTTGGGTATACTAAGGGGTGTGGGGTTGTCTCACTTGGTATTAGAGCTTAAGGTTATAGGATTTCTAAAAACTTGTTTTAAAAGTAAAATATTTTTCAAAGGTAACATATCTTCAAACTAAAAATGTTTTTCAGAAAGAAACTCTTACTATAAAAATAGTTTTCAAGTATAAGAGAGTTTGTATAAAAGTCCCCTCAAAGTCCAGTTCTACCTTCTTTCGATTCTTTTTGTAACGACCCGAAATTTTCGAAGCCGAAAATTCCAGATAGTTATGAAAAGAAGAAAGAGACAGAAGAAGAAGAACAGAAACACCAAACATCTCACATTCGCAGCGGATAAAATATAATAATAAATAATAACATTTGCAAAAGAATACTATATCTGTCGATTACATTCTAATACATCAGAGTTTCACATAATATACAGTCACTGAATATTTACAAATATCATGTTTCAGACAAACATTAATATTAATACAGAGGATATACTCTATACGATATTGCCATCCAGCTCGCCTTTTGAGCTCCAGAACGCCCTAACCTGGAAATCTGTAATACTCAGTCTGACCCGAGCATTACACCAAAGTAACACCCGGGTCAGGCTGGAAACCAGCGTGAGTAAATCTAACTAACATGGAATACCAAAGCAAACAACTTAAATAAACCCGGGTAACTTTTATCAATTTAACCAATTCACAATTTGCTATAGGCAACGCTTATTTCACGTATAAATTCCTAAGTTCCAGACTTAGATAAAATAATCCCATTCACTTAAGTCGTTACATTTCATCGTATTGATTTCACAAATCAATTTATATAAATTCGAAGGGGTTTCGGGTATTTCTCAATACCCGATCCCGTCCTCTTCGAGACTCATACCATCATATCTCAAGTTTTCCAAATGAAAATCACAACATTTCATATTAGAGATATCAACTTATTTCAAAGCATCCAATACCACTCAATCATTCATAAGCAAATTTTATAGCTTCCAAATTAATTCAATTGATTATAATTGAATTCAATCCTCAATCACTTAGGTCTCTTCATTAATTAATTCCAAATCAATTAATTAATCAACCCTTCCTTATTCATCTTAATTAATCACCCTGGATTAATTATCCTCCAATTTCATCCAAGTAATTATCCTTAATAATTTTCACCATATTAATTATTCTTACCAAATCAATGAGTAATCTTTAATTACCTCACAAATTAATTAACTATAATCAATTACTCAAATTCTTAATTACTTATATTAATTAATTTCTCATGGGTCACTTTGGTTAATCTATCTTAATTAATCAGTCTTTAATTACATCGTTGATTATATAAATTAATGAATTCCAATTATGTTTTGATTTGTTCTAGTCTAAATTAATTGCTTTAATTCAACCCCAAATATTAATCATTCCCGATTAATCTCAATCTGTAATTAATTATTCTTTTATTTACTTCATTAATAAATTAATTCTCCTTAACTAAATCATCTTAATTTATCTCTCGTTTAATCACACCAGTAATTTTATTAATTACATTAAGTAATTCCTTATTAAACCATCAAATGATCATTCCAAATTAATATAAACTTAATTAATTAACCCAAATCATTAATTAATTTAATTGATTAATTATCATTCTTTCATTTAAATTATCCTACCTAATTAATGAATCATCGACCATTAACCCTTTTTGATTTTAAACAGAACCATTTTCTTGTTCATGGTTTAAGTTTACAACCATTTAAAATCCAAATACCTCGAGTCAAATCACAATTAACTCGAGAAACAACCAAATCTAAAATCACTAGATCATCAGTACACATCCAAACAATTTAATCATTCATCCATTTATTTAAATTTAACCCTTTAAATTTAAATGAAAATCCAGAGTGTGAGATTACTCACCTCTGATTCACAATTGGCAATCACTTCATTCAATTAACTACATCCAGTGATTATTAATTTATTTCTTTCTCCCGAGATTTTTAATTCATTACTCCCTAGCTATTAATTGTTAACCTTCATTGTTAATTTCTAAAACCTAATTCCCATTTGTAAATCACTAATTACAAATTACTCAATCAATAATTGCAAATCAATTACTTAATTAATCTTTAACTTATTTCAGAAATTATCAATCAAACTGTCTTGATTTAGGTTTTGAAAAGCATTTAATTTAAAGGATTTATAAATGATTAATCAATCCCATTTTCCTTTATTTACCCCTTTCTTTTTCTTTCTTTTTTTACTTAGGGTTTAAAAACAAACAAAGCTGGAATAAATAAAAATAAAGAAAGTAAAATTACTCGCTATTGTCGAACACTTCCACTGCGATCAGCATTAGCTACCTCGAAGCTCGCATGACCGTCCCGAAACCCTCGTTCGAACGTCGAGCATGAAACCCTAGAATGAAAATCACAGCATAACTCCATCGCGATGCTACCTAGGTTCGAGCACCCATCGGCCTATGCCCACCCGACTCCATCGCCGCCTCGTCGCCCTCGCGTTCGAGCAAGCCCCTGCTTCAATGTAACGACCCAATCACAGCCGCGACCGCGATCTGCCCCTGACAAAACGGCCTCCACCT
The DNA here is from genome assembly GCA_030765085.1 of Allium cepa. NCBI lineage: Eukaryota > Viridiplantae > Streptophyta > Magnoliopsida > Asparagales > Amaryllidaceae > Allium > Allium cepa. Next base: position 453,976,219 of record CM060931.1, read on the forward strand.
TCGCGCGCTAGCACACGCTTGCCATCGCGCTCGAGAACTCGATCGAATTGTGATTGCGGTCAAAATCGACTTCGGTCATTCATTTTTTTTTAGTTCTTCGTGTTTGATTTATTCGGCTGCAAGATAGAGAGGAGTGAAGACGTAAAATATAGATAGGAATGGCGTCTTGAATACGCCTGATTATTATATAATTAAATATGCAAATATCACGTTTTCCATCACGCGAAATCCAGAACCTCGAATCAAACATGCCGACAGACGTTTATAAGGTTTTACCCGCGTTCCGAACACAATGGAACGTGTTTCGAAAGCTAATTCAATCATACGCGTGAGTTACGGAATTAAATGATCGATATTAAATTAAATCGATTAAAATAAATCTAAGCGTTTCGAGCTGCCAGGCTCAAACGACAACTCCGATTGCTACAAAAATTGAAATTCGATAATAACTAACTATTACGGATCCAATGGAACCGGTTTCGTCGAATTCCGAGACTGTGCCTCGGAAGGCTATTTTTAAATTCCAATTTAAACGATAAAGTTTCAAAACTGAACAAATCACCTTTAAATTAAATTTCAGCCATTCTATTATCTCCAGTATTATCATTATAAATTTTATAAGCCTTCAAATTATTTAAACAGGCTTAGAATTTCAGATTCAACAATTTACCCAATTTTCAATTATTAAATTCAATATTTAAACTATATAATTCAATGATTTAATTATCAAGTAAATATTGATATCTTGAATTCAAGTTAAAATTAACTTTTAAATATTTTAAAATCAATTAAGTATTCCAATTTAGTTTGTCAAAATTTTCGGGTCGTCACATTCCTCCCCCCTTAAAAGAATTTCGTCCTCGAAATTACTAGATAGGAAGAATGATCCAATACCCGTTTACCTTCTCCCAAAACTCACAATTCAACATTTTACCAACTATCTTTTATTAAAGGCCCCCTATCGCCTTAACTAATTTCCTAAAACCTTCTATAGTTTCATACAACACCCCTTTGCTCAATCATCTAAATTTCAATTAAAAACCAAATTTTGAATTGTCAAAATTTTGTCAAAATTTTTCTAACTCTCTAAATTCCCGAAATTTTTTGCCAGCGTCTCCTTTGTGCGGCTAGCTCGGTACTACTACAAAAGGCCTCTACGGGCTCCCAAATTTCAAAAGAAATCAAAAGCCAAGTGGCTACATCAAAAATCCAATCCAATTTCATCTAGAAATTTAAATACGTACCTTTTTGTCGGGCAATACAAATTTATCTTTTGGAATCAAATCCAATTTTCTTTTCCATTAATACCTGCATATCTTATTAAGCAACAATATTCAATCAAAACTTTACAAATCATTTTATACATTCTCTTATATAGGTTTCATACCTATTTCAAATTAGTCTTTCCCATTTTCATATGAATTCAATTCATCTTTAATTTGAACATTGAATTTTAACTTTCATTTATAACTGATTCATAGTAGTTTCATCTACTAATTTACTTTAATTTCAAATTTGAAATCATTTGTCGTTAACAAAATTTTCCCAAAATTTTCAAAAACTTTCTAACTCCCAAAATTTTGACGGAGTCTCCTTTGTACGGAGGAGCTTTTGCAATTTGACAAGAGATATAAATATGTATACATCGACCCACCCGGTCGGAAAAAGCAAAAACGGTTCATATTTCCTATTTGTATTGCGTAGGCGTACCTTATTTAGCATTTTAAGCAAGCGGCTTGTTTATTTTAGCATTTAGTGCAATCCAAATCCAGCCAAACGGTCTTCAGGTACCTGTACTTACTCAATTTAAATATGTAAGTACCATATAAGAAAATCTATTTGCATCTCACTTACCTTTAATGGCTAACACAAGCATTTCACTTATATTCAATAGCTAAACACATATATATCATAAGCAACAAGCGCCAAAACGCTTTCCTTAAGCGATTTATATAACCTTTAAGCTAATACAATTGCTTTTAATCAATTTATACACCATTTCATTCAATTTCAATGGTTTGCAACTCCATTTCTTATATACCATTGATTTTTAATCCAAACAAGCTCATATTCAATTCAATTAATTCTAAAACCAATTATTTAATCTCTATCAACTCACAGGAATTTAATTACTTTTGTTTATGCCAAACGACAATCATTGTTATGCAATTTCGACGATATTCGCTTAATAAAGTATCTATTTTAGTTTATAACTATTTTAAATTAATTTTCAACTCATTTTATATTTAATTCCATTTCTTTTCTAAATTATTTATGAACCATTCGTTGCATTTCATTTCATTTCCGCAATTGTTCCATTCAAAACAATTTATTAAACTTGGCACTTTCGATACTTATAAATTAATAACCATTTCCCAAATTAATTCAATCCAAGTTTTTATTGAATGGGCTTTCACCCTTATTCGAAGCCAAACTTCCATAAATTTTAAACTTAGGTGAATTTACTTTCTTATTCCAACATCAAACTTAAGTTTACTTCTATTTGATTCTCATTTAATCAAATTCCATTAAGTTCAGTTAGCCCATCCATTTAAATTTTAACTTTAATTCATCTTCTCAATTTATCAAAATAATATCCAAACTCATACTTAACTCATTTATATTTCAAATGAATATACCAACAAATTTAAGTTTAGTCTGATAATCCAATCCCAATCACAACTTTGATTTAGTTTTTATTCAATCAGACTTCATCCATTTATTATTTAACTCAATTAACCCATTTTAAATTTTTAATTACGTACTTAATTCATGTTCGAATTTATTTTATTAATACAAGGCCATTCTTAATTTATTTCTACTCATCTGGATTTTATTTGCAACTCAAACCATTTCTATTACAATTCACTTTTCATTATATCCAATCTATTTGTAAATTTCATTAAATATTATTCAAATCACACTTGAAATTTTATTTGTAATTCAAATCATCTCATTTTCAATCCAACTCTATTTTATTTCTATTTTACAACATCTCCTTTTATTTAATTCATTATCAAATCTAAGTTGAATTCTATTTAAAATTCGAATTCATTCCCAAACCCATTATCACTTACAACCCATTTATTTACCCAAGTTAAATTTTATTAATATACTCAACCAAATAATTATTTAGCCAATTAGCTTACTTTCAACTTCTAAATCAATGTTCGATTTTAATTACAAATTCACTTCATTGAAATTCCAGTTTGGATTTTCTTTCATCTTTCAAAATTCCAACATCTTTATTTAAAAATTTTTAGAAATGCTTTTAAATTCACATCATACTTAATAAAATAGCTCTTTACAAAAATACTTCTTATAACTCAATGTCTCAACCAGTCCATCCTTGTTCTCACAGAAATTCAGTCATACGTTGATCAGGCGTAGGATTGAAAATCTATAAGTACCTGGTAAACCTGTTTTCAACACCCAGTGAAAATACTTGGAAAATAATTTTATTGAAAATATTGAAAACAGTTTTTGAAAATAGATGAAATATCTTTGGTGAGAATGCTCTGGAAATCATCACCCCCATCCATGGTCGCAGTTAACCCGATGGTTACGTTGCCATCCCGACAAAATCCATAGATAACTGTAGGCCTCCGCGCCCCTCGATTACACCATGGAACCCACGACAGATCGCAGCTACAACCGGGGTTACGTAGCTATCACAGCAAAAACCCATATAACTGTAGGCATCAGCGCCATCGAATTTCGCTGCCAAAAATGAAACTTCTCCACTCCACTTGACCATAGATCGCAGTCTACCGATGTTGCGTTGCCTTCCCGACAAAATCAAGTGTAGACTGTTGTCACTCATCCTCCACACGATTTCGCTATGGTCCCCACAGTAGATCGCAGCGACATCGAGTTACACTGTCATCATAGCATAACCCAAATGCCTCTGTAGGCATCAGCGCCCTCGACTTTCGCTACCCAATAATCCTCAGGAACTAGTTTTGTCCGGACTCCTCATAGGATCAACTTTAGAACCTCCCTAGGGGCTCAAGGCAGCACCACCGGTGGCACTCCTGAGAAGTTCATTTCAAGGGAGCGCCTTTTTCCCCAAAGCCATCATCAAAACATTTTATACTATACATATATAATATCTTTCAAATCATACACCTAGTATGATCTCATACAAAGCTCATTTATACAAAATCGATTATTCCAAAATCAATAATTCTCAAACTAGGCTTTCCAAATTCTCATATTAATTTTACCCAAAAATCAAAAGCCTTTCCAAATCCAAAGGTTCTCAAAACCTTTTCCAAAATACTCATAAGATCCTTTATATATATATATATACAGATATATGTAATTTTTAAAACTTTGGATCATTTCAATCTTGTATAAAACTCTTTTTATACTTCAAACACCTTCAAAAATCCTTTCTTCCGGCAATAGATTTAACAAGGGGAGTTTCATCTTACATATAACAAAGATGTATAACTTTGTTTATTCAAAATCAAACATTCCAATTTGATTACTCTTTTCAATATCAATGTCTTTTCCATTCACTTATCCACCTTTACATTAATCCTCATTTGGATTATATTCCTATCTCAGTTGGGTATTAAATCCATAACAGTTTGAACTCCGATCAGTTTATATTTAGGAAATAGTTTGAAAATTTTAAAAATATAGATAAGTAGTTGAAAAATAAATATTAGTTTGCAAAATAGCTATAAAATAGGTAACTAACTGTAAAATAGTTGAGAAATAGCTAAATAGTTTCAGAAATTTTAGATAATTGCAAAATAGTTGGAAATTAATAATTTATTTATAAAATAGTTGAAAAATAGTAATTAGTTTAGAAAACTATTGAAAGATGGTTGAATAGCTCCAAAAATAATGGTAAAACAAATATAAAATAAGTTAGCTTTAAGAAAGAAAAGTTGTATATATTAAATAGCTTAGAAAAATAAGTTTGTATTAAAACAATTTATTTAAAATAGTCAAGAGTCAAACTGTTCACTACCCCAACAATTCAATGTACTCTTCCATTTAAATTGATCCAGTTCCAATTTGAATAACTCCAATTTCCATTGAAATTTATTTAATCCCAAGGCAACTTCAATTCTAATTAATTCAAACTAAATTCAATTTGTACTAATGGAATTTAAATTTCAACTTTAACCCATCTCGAATTATATAAATTCGAGTTAAATCCTCAAAGGTTGGTTTAACTCTTTAAACCGAATTAACTTTTATTTTAAGGTTTCTAATCTATTTAATTTCTGAGTCTAATTTTCAAAATTTCAATTTAAATTATTTTTATTTATGTATTTCAAGGTTCAATACAATTTTATTTGTTTTCAAAATTTAATTTATTATTCAGTTTTATCTTCCAGTTTGAAGCCAGTTCTTAAACAAGTATATTTTACAAATTCAATTATTCAAATTTTTAATTCAAAGTAATTCCATACCCTTAATTCCAAATGAAAGTTTAACTACCCTTTTTCTCAATAATGGATATATCACCACACTTCATTTCTATTTCATTTAAACCAAACCAATTTACAATTTTAAAGATTTTCATTAACAATAGGATGATATCATCCAATTTATTTTAAAACGTCCATCCATTTTCAATTTTTAAATCTCAAACCCGTTTTGAGATCACACAAATTCCCAATTCAAATAAACCATTTAACTTTCCAAGTTAAATTCCAATTTCATCTTGAAACTCCCAATTCTGATTGCTTTTCTACACTTATTTAACTTACCCAAAGTTAAATTCCAATTTACTTAATCCAATCAACCTTAGTCAAATCGAATTCCCGCTTCAAACTTCAAAATTATTTCCCTCTTATAAGTTCAAAACTTATATCACTTTGGGTTTTTACATCCCACTTCAGGGGGGAAAAAATCAAAACTCAACCCCTTAGAGTTTATTTCAAATTATCTTTAATATCATGTATATCCATACATATATACATATTTATTTCTTGACCCTCCCAGCCATGTTTTACAATTTTAAACAACCCTTGGTTTTAAATTCAAATCAATTTTCAAACAACCCATTGTTTTCAACAAGTCCCAATTATCCAAATAATACTTATTATTTTTCATTACTTTGAAAGAAAATTTTCAAATTCTGGGACCAGATTTAGAATTTCATTTTTAATCAATTAAATTTTAATTTGGTTGTTTTTCTATTTCTACTTAATTTAATTCAAATTCAAGACTTCAATTTCAATTTGAATCTATTTCAAACTTATCTTTATTAAATTTCAGTTTGGTTGTATTATATTATTCCTTAATTTTAATTTCAGTAATTAACAACCAATCACCTAAATATTTATTAGAAGGAAATATTACTTTATATATCAAAATATATATTTTATATAAAATCATTTAAAACCTTTATATAAGAAAATAACAAGTATGCTCTCATATATATATATATATATATATATATATATATATATATATATAATCAACTCATCCTAGGGTACCATTGACCCTATCCTTAATGAGTACACCCATCAGAGCCAAGGTTCTCGCTTAACCTGGCTCTGATACCAAATGTAACGACCCAAAATTTTCGAAGCCGAAAATTCCAGATAGTTATGAAAAGATGAAAGAGATAGAAGAAGAAGAACAGAAACACCAAACAACTCACATTCGCAGCGGATAAAATATAATAATAAATAATAACATTTGCAAAAGAATACTATATCTGTCGATTACATTCTAATACATCATAGTTTCACATAATATACAGTCACTGAATATTACAAATATCATGTTTCAAACAAACATTAATATTAATACGGCGGATATACTCTATACGATATTGCCATCCAGCTCGCCATCTGAGCTCCAGAACGCCCTAACCTGGAAATCTGTAATACTCGGTCTAACCCGAGCATTACACCAAAGTAACACCCGGGTCAGGCTGGAAACCAGCGTGAGTAAGTCTAACTAACATGGAATACCAAAGCAAACAACTTAAATAAACCCGGGTAACTTTTATCAATTTAACCAATTCACAATTTGCTATAGGCAACGCTTATTTAACGTATAAATTCCTAAGTTCCAGACTTAGATAAAATAATCCCATTCACTTAAGTCGTTACATTTCATCGTATTGATTTCACAAATCAATTTATATAAATTCGAAGGGGTTTCGGGTATTTCTCAATACCCGATCCCGTCCTCTTCGAGACTCATACCATCATATCTCAAGTTTTCCAAACGAAAATCACAACATTTTATATTAGAGATATCAGCTTATTTCAAAGCATCCAATACCACTCAATCATTCATAAGCAAATTTTATAGCTTCCAAATTAATTCAATTGATTCTAATTGAATTTCAATCCTCAATCACTTAGGTCTCTTCATTAATTAATTCCAAATCAATTAATTAATCAACCCTTCCTTATTCATCTTAATTAATCACCCTGGATTAATTATCCTCCAATTTCATCCAAGTAATTATCCTTAATAATTTTCACCATATTAATTATTCTTACCAAATCAATGAGTAATCTTTAATTACCTCACAAATTAATTAACTATAATCAATTACTCAAATTCTTAACTACTTATATTAATTAATTTCTCATGGGTCACTTTGGTTAATCTATCTTAATTAATCAGTCTTTAATTACATCGTTGATTATATAAATTAATGAATTCCAATTATGTTTTGATTTGTTCTAGTCTAAATTAATTGCTTTAATTCAACCTCAAATATAAATCATTCCCGATTAATCTCAATCTGTAATTAATTATTCTTTTATTTACTTCATTAATAAATTAATTCTCCTTAACTAAATCATCTTAATTTATCTCTCATTTAATCACACCATTAATTTTATTAAATACATTAAGTAATTGCTTATTAAACCATCAAATGATCATTCCAAATTAATATAAACTTAATTAATTAACCCAAATCATTAATTAATTTAGTTGATTAATTTTCTTTCTTTCGTTTAAATTATCCTACCAAATTAATGAATCATCGACCATTAACCCTTTTTTATTTTAAACAGAACCATTTTCTTGTTCATGGTTTAAGTTTACAACCATTTAAAATCCAAATACCTCGAGTCAAATCAAAATTAACTCGAGAAACAACCAAATCTAAAATCACTAGATCATCAGTACACATCCAAACAATTTAATCATTCATCCATTTATTTAAATTTAACCCTTTAAATTTAAATGAAAATCCAGAGTGTGAGATTACTCACCTTTGATTCACAATTGGCAATCACTTCATTCAATTAACTACATCCAATGATTATTAATTTATTTCTTTCTCTGAGATTTTTAATTCATTACTCCCTAGCTATTAATTATTAGCCTTCATTGTTAATTTCTAAAACCTAATACCCATTTGTAAATCACTAATTACAAATTACTCAATCAATAATTGCAAATCAATTACTTAATTAATCTTTAACTTATTTCAAAAATTATCAATCAAACTATATTGATTTAGGTTTTGAAAAGCATTTAATTTAAAGGATTTATAAATGATTAATCAATCCCATTTTCCTTTATTTACCCCTTTCTTTTTCTTTCTTTTTTTACTTAGGGTTTAAAAACAAACAAAGCTGGAATAAATAAAAATAAAGAAAGTAAAATTACTCGCTATTGTCGAACACTTCCACTGCGATCAGCATTAGCTACCTCGAAGCTCGCATGACCATGCCGAAACCCTCGTTTGAACGTCGAGCATGAAACCCTAGCTTGAAAATCACAGCATAAATCCATCGTGATGCTACCTAGGTTCGAGCACCCATTGGCCTATGCCCACACGACTCCATCGCCGCCTCGTCGCCCTCACGTTCGAGCAAGCCCCTGCTTCAATGTAACGACCCAATCACAGCCGCGACCGCGATCTGCCCCTGACAAAACGGCCTCCACCTTCGCGCGCTAGCACACGCTTGCCATCGCGCTCGAGAACTCGATCGAATTGTGATTGCGGTCAAAATCGACTTCGGTCATTCATTTTTTTTTAGTTCTTCGTGTTTGATTTATTCGGCTGCAAGATAGAGAGGAGTGAAGACGTAAAATATAGATAGGAATGGCGTCTTGAATACGCCTGATTATTATATAATTAAATATGCAAATATCACGTTTTCCATAACGCGAAATCTCGAACCCTGAATCAAACACGCCGACAGACGTTTATAAGGTTTTACCCGCGTTCCGAACACAATGGAACGTGTTTCAGAAGCTAATTCAATCATATGCGTGAGTTACGGAATTAAATGATCGATATTAAATTAAATCGATTAAAATAAATCTAAGCGTTTTGAGCTGCCAGGGTCAAACGACAACTCCGATTGCTACAAAAATTGAAATCTGATAATAACTAACTATTATGGATCCAATGGAACTGGTTTCATCGAATTCCGAAACTGTGCCTTGGAAGACTATTTTTAAATTCCAATTTAAACAATAAAATTTCAAAACTGAACAAATCACCTTTAAATTAAATTTCAACCATTCTACTATCTCCAGTATTATCATTATAAATTTTATAAGCCTTCAAATTATTTAAACAGGCTTAGAAATTTTAGATTCAACGGTTTACCCAATTTTCAATTATTAAATTCAATATTTAAACTATATAATTCAATGATTTAATTATCAAGTAAATATTGATATCTTGAATTCAAGTTAAAATTAACTTTTAAATATTTTAAAATCAATTAAGTATTCCAATTTAATTTGTCAAAATTTCCGGGTCGTCACACTTTTGAACCTAAAATTTCTTCACTTTGCATGCAATGGCAGATGCCCTAAACCTTCCATAGGGTGTCCATGTCCTTTGGCTGGTTCCATACATACCTCCAAGTTATTGTACTAGAGTTGCAAAGGTAATCGCCCAATACAGCACCAGCAAGTGGAGATCCCATTAATCCACCTGCACTAGCCAATTTTTCTATGTTATGCAAGGACTTCGCTAGTGAAAGAGGCAAGACGTTTTTTTGGCACAAAGGATTTCATGAAGGCACGAGCTTGGTTAAGGAATATGGAGCGAATATTTAGGGTGCTAGGATTGGAGGACCGACAAAGAGTTCATCTTGCATCTGGGTAGCTGAAGGGAGAGGTTAAGGAGGTCCCTAAATCAGAAAACTCTAAGAAGCAGTGGTGGAAGAATAAAAAGGAGAAGGATAGGATGAAAGGAGGAAGACCACAAAAGCAGATCAAGAAGGGTGAGAAATGTCATGGATGTGAATTGGTTGGGCATTTCACAATGGACTGTAAGAAGGGCATGATGAAGGGGAGGTGTTACAACTATGGGCAACCTAGTCACCTTAGTAGAGCTTGTCCTCAGAGGACGGGGCAGGAAGCAGATGCACCTACAGCGCAAGTACAGGCTTTGGATGTAGTACCTTCTAGTGGTGGACCGGATCGAGATAGGAAAGTCTCTGTAGAAGGTTTGATCTCTATTTTGGAATTTCCTATTCGGTCTCTTTTTGATTTTGGAGCATCACATTCTTTCATTTCTAATTCCTTGGTTGATTGTTTGTAGTTAGATATTTCTCTAGTAGTAAACCCTATAGTTGTTTCAATCTCCATATGAGGATCAACACATTTATCTATGATTTGTAGGGGTTTGAAATTTTTTATACTAGACGTGGAGTTTGATTGTGATGCCTATGTACTGGGATTTTTGCGATATGGGATGATTTTAGGTATGGATTCGATATCCACTTATGGAGCGATATTAAACTGCGAGAGGAGAGTCGTCAGACTAGAGGCATGCAGCGGAAGAATTCTCGAGGTTTCTTGCGACCCACAGGGGTCAGTCATGTTGAGCTTCCTTTATTCCCTTGATTCATCACTAGAAGAGTTAGATTCAATTCCAGTTGTTAGAGATTTCCCAGACATTTTTGAGGAAGTTAGGGGACTACTCCTTGAGAGAGAGATCGACTTTAGGAGCTATCTGAATGACGATGCCAAGGAAGTGCAGTCCTTATGAGACATATGGCTCCTAAGGAGAGGAAAGAGTTAAGCAAGCAGATTGGTGAGCTGTTAGAGGAAGGCTTCATCAGACGGAGCATATATGAGTGGGGAGCGCCAGTCGTCTTTGCTATAAAGGAGGATGGTTCCCTTCGACTTTGCATAGACTATAAAAAGTTGAATAAGCTCACGAAAAAGAACCATTACCCACTTACTAGGATAGACGATCTTTTCATTCACTTGGTTGGCTCTTCAATATTTTCTTAGCTTAATTTGACTACTGGATTTCATCAATTTAGAGTCACTGACGATAGCATCGATAAGATAACATTTAGGGCATCTGATGGATTCTTTGAGTGATTGCTTATGCCATTTGGGATGAACAATCCCCTAACTTATTTCGTAGATTTGATGAGCCGTGTTTTTCAAGATGTCCTAAATAAGTTTTTTTGTAGTATTTTTGGATGATATTTTGGTGTTTTCCAAGAGTATGGAAGAGCATGCTATTCATCTTGAGGAGGTTCTTCATACATTTTGTGTTCATCAGTTGAAAGCGAAATTGTCGAAATGTCACTTTTGGCATGAGGTGGTGCGTTTCTTAGGGCATGTAGTCTTAAGAGAGGGTTTAGCTATTGATCCCGCTAAAGTTGTAATATTGCAAGATTGGAAGGCCCCTAAGAATGCTACCGAAGTTGGAAGCTTCCTATGTTTAGCTGGCTATTTTAGGAAGTTTATCAGAGATTTTGCTAAGAATTCAGCACCACTTACTCGCCTCACTAAGAAGAATGCGACATTCGTGTGTGACATGGATTGTGAGGATTCCTTCACGATGCTAAGTGGGCCCTTACTAGTGCACCAGTGTTAGTTTTACCCGATGGAGCTAAGCTCTTTACAGTATACACTGATGCATATTGAGCGGTGGAGCAGTATTGATGCAAAAATGGAGGGTGGTATATTATGGAAGCAGACAGTTCAGAACTTATGAGAAGAACTACCCCACCCATGATTTGGAGTTAGCTACTATTGTTTCACGCTCAATTCTTGGAGACATTACTTGCTAGGAGAGTGGTTCAAGCTTTTCACTGACCATTAATCATTGAAATACCTATTCCCACAGAAGGATTTAAACTTGAGGCGGCAGCATTGGATGGAGTTTCTAGCATCATATGATTTTGAGATAGCCTACACCCATGGTAAAGGGAACGTAGTTGCGGATGCATTAAGTAGGAAGAGGGCAACCCTTAGTTCAATGGTCATGGAGTGGAAAAGCCTAGAGTTTATTTCCACCTTTAATTTTAAGCCCTCTACGGACATACCCATGGATTAATGGTAGCATTTGAGGTTAAGCCTATCCTCATAGATCAGATTGGCTCGAGGCAACGAGAGGATTCAGAGCTTATGGATATTTTAGATAGGATTAGCGGAGGAGAGTACTCTAGACATCTCCAACACTATTCCATTGATAGTAAAGGGTGGCTAAGGAGAGATGAAAGACTTTATGTCCCCTGCACTGGTGATTTGATGAGAACAGCATTAGCAGAAGCATACCATTCTCGAATGACTATTCATCCAGGTGGTGATAAGATGTATAGGGACATAAAGAGAGTGTTTTATTAGAGCGGCATGAAGAGGATGTGGCAAATTTTGTAGCCAAGTGTCTTATGTGCCAAAGAGTTAAGGCGGAGCAGCAGAAGCCCGACGTATTACTCTAACCATTGGATGTCCCGAATGGATAAGGGATAGTGTTTCAATGGACCTCATAGATGGTTCACCCAGATCCATGAAGGGGAATACCAGTATTTGGGTGACTATAGATCGTTTGACTAAGAGCACCTACTTCATTCCAGTCAAGAATAAGAGAATGACACCTTATTTGGCATACTTATATGTTCGTGAGATAGTCCGACTTCATGGAATTCCCTCTAGCATTGTGAGCAACAAAGACCCTATATTTACTAGCGAATTTTGGAGAAGGTTGCAAAAGGCTTTAGGAACACATTTTAGATTGACTACGGCCTATCACCCTTTGACGGGTGGCCAAATAGAGCGAGTTAATAAAGTTCTTGAAGATTTGTTGAGGATGTGCATTCTTAATTTTGGAGAAACTTGGGAGGAGCATCTTCTTTTAGTGGAATTCGCTTATAATAATAGTTTTCAAGCTAGTGTTGGGATGGAACCTTTTGAAGCTCTTCATGGAAGACCTTGCAGTTCGCCTTCGTGTTGGTTGGAATCTAAAGAGAGATTGCTACTTAGTCCTAGCATGGTTAGAGAGACTTCAAAAAAGATTGAATTGATTAGGAGGAGAATGAAGACGGCCCAGGATAGACAGAAATCCTATGCAGATAAGCGGAGAAGGGATATTGAGTTTTAAGTAGGAGACTTGGTTTTCATTAAGATATCTCCGCTAAAGAAGGTAGTAAGATTTGGATCAAGTGGGAAACTTGCTCCCAGATTCATAGGACCATTCCACTATTGTAGAAGGGGTATGGAAGTTGGCATATCGGATAAAGCTACTATAGAGGCTCATGGGAGTTCATGATGTTTTTCATGTTTTGCACTTGAGAAAGTTTTTACATGATTCAGTAAAGGTAGTGGAACCTAGCCAACTTGAAGAAGTTGAAGTGGAGAGAGAAGCATCGGTCCATCGCATTCCTACCAAGATCGTTGGATATGATATCAAGAAGCTTAGGAATAAGGAAGTCCATTTGGTTATGGTGCAGTGGGGAGATAGTATTGAAGATGCTACATGGGAGGCTGAAGAGAAAATATGTATTTCGTATCCGTATCTTTTTGATAATACCTCTTGAATTTCCTATTTCCATCTATAGTTTTTGAATAGGTTCTTTCCTTTAGTATCCTTTGGGAGGGTAGATCTTAGGATTTAACTTATGGATGGTAGGACTGAATGTAAACATGTTGCTAGAACATGTGTTGTATGATAGATACTAGTGGTTGCAAGTGTTTGCTAGTGGATGCTAATGGACGCATATATACACTAGGCACTATTATCTCTTAAGGATTGGTCTAACTAGGTCACTAAAGCATATGTATATGGATGTCTGCACATTTTCATTTTCATTTTCTTTTCATGGTTTCTATAAATAGATGATTAGCATATGATTGTTGCATTTGCATTATGATTGTAGCATGCATATAGAACTATCAGTTATCGTTAGGAAATTTGCATTCATTTGGATACATGGCACATACAAGATTGCATAAACAGGAGGTCGACTAAATCAATAGACCGCCTAATCTTTTTCATTAGTTTGGGACATTGACATTACACTATTGCATATAACATAAGTCGCATTAGAAAGCTTAAGGACAATTGATGTAATGAATGGTGGTTGAATATTTGGTTGTAGAATTTGGATGAAAATATTTATTTCATTCTTTTTCCCTTAGAGATTTTGGGGATGAAATCCTTTAAGGAGGGGAGAATGTAACAACCCAAAATTTAAGCTATAATAATTAAATAACTATTTAATTAAATAATAAAATAAGTTTGTGAAATTATCAGATTTGAGCCACGGGAGTTACACCATTGTGTCCATGATAATTTTCTGGTCAATTTTTTTGACGACCCGGAATTTTTGGATATTTGAAATTGAAAATTTTAGTTGATTTTAAATATTTGAATGTTAGTTTAACTTAAATTTCAAATATCACTATTATTTGGGCAATTAAATTTTTGAATTTAAATTATTGAAAGATGAATAAAATATTGAATCTTCAGTTTTAAGACTGTTAAAAATAATTTGAAGGCTTGCAAATTTGTATTTATAATACTCGGATAATGGAAGTTTTAAATTTGAATTTAAGAGTGTTTTGTTAAGTTTTGACATTATATCGTTTAAATTGATATTTAAGAATAGCCTTCCGAGGCACAGTCTCAGAATTTGAAAAAACTAGTTCCATTGGATCCGTAATAGTGTACTATTATAAGATTTCAATTTTCATAGCATTCGGAGTTGTTGTGTGATCATACGATAGATAAATGCGTCCAAATCTATATCGAAAATCTAATATAATAATTGGATCCGAAAAGCTATCTTCTCCATACGATCGAGTTAGGACTCGAAACCTTTTTCATTGCGTTCAGAATTAGGATTTAACATTATAAATGCCTAGCGGCATGCCTCGATTGGGGATCCAGATTGTGAGTTGCATTTATCGAGACGATTTAAATTTAAACTCTACTTTTTTAAAATCATTGAAGATAACTATAACTATAACTATATATATAGTTATTAAATGTGAGTAGTAATAACTCAATTTAAAATGAAATTAAAAAAAGCATTTTGGACAAATGTAAGCTAAAAGGGGACCTTGGCCTACAAGAGTCGAAATTTGTAGTTTTCTTCATTTAAAATATTATAGAACAAATCTCCTGTCCAAATTTTATTTCGAAAACAAATTGAAAAAAAATTAAAAGAGGAAACCCAAAATGGCCGAACAGCATAAATCAAATATCTTTTTTTTTAAATTTCTCGCGAGCAATCGAAATCACCCTTCTCTTCGTAAATGGAATCTTGTTCAAAGCTTCTATATCGAAATTGAACTCGAATTCGATGAAGTGAGGGGGGCGTTCACGCATGGCTTGGTTGTCGAGTGCGAGCTTCGTAAGATGGTCGTGAGGCTTCGATGTGAGGCGATACTTGCAGAAGTCTGCCATGTTTCGGTGGTTAATGCAGTTTGTTGGGTTTTGGGGAAAGACTTCTAGCAGATGATCTTTACTCACTACAAGAAAAATACCCTTTTATAGCGTTTAAAAAATGTTGTAAAAGGATACGATGGCATTTTTATAAACGCTGTATATCAACAAGTTTTAATATATCAGGGATCTATAATAACAACCTCAGAATTGCTATAAAAAACATGCTATAAATGACGTTACTTATAGCGTTTCTGAATTGCTATTAAATGGACGATTCAGGACATACAAGTACCTTTCTATAGCGTTTTGGTGCTTCTATAGAACTTTTACGCAGAGTTGTGGTTTATGATGCTAATATTTATGACGTCATTTATTTGCTATTTATAGCAATTGTAAACGATGTAGATATATCATTACCTGATTATTATAGCAATTATACATGCTATAGAAATATCATTGCCTGATTATTATAGCAACTATAAATGATGTAAAAACGCTATAGAATGTTTACTTTAGTCTTTCATAGCATTATTTACTTGCCATGAAACTGTTTAATCGTTGTAGAATATTTTTATTGCACTAGCATAACGCTATAATATGTATAGCCATGACAATTTTTTTTCCTAGCATTAATATAAAAACGATGTAATATACGGTATTTCACATAGTATTAACAATTAAGCATAAAAAAATTATATGAATAAAAGCATTTCATGCACAACATTAAGCATATAAATATTAGTAACAATTCATACAATCGTAGCTAACCAAAACAATACATAATAAAAGTAACAAGAGCATCTTCAATGTTGTTCTAAATCGGATGTTGTCCTACATCACAGGTTGATACAACAAACATCCCATAACCCACAAACCACCCCTCTGTCGTCAATACTTGCTTGCCATCAACATTATCCCACAACCCAGTCTACCATCAACTGCATCATACTACCAACCCTCTGCCTCAATTGTCCCCTGCCTTGCTCGGCAGCTTCACCACTTCCACTACCAGAGCTAACCACTCCAAACTCAAATCCTAACTTCAACCACTTGCGAAAATCCCTAAATCCACTCCTCAATCGCCTTGCTAAAGTAGTCAATTCGGTCAAATTGCGAGCCTAATAATGCAATTTTATTTTAGTAGCAGTAATAAGCAATAAATTATAAATTGTAAAAGAGACATGCCTTTAACTTCGCAATCAAGCATCCATTCATCAATAAGAGTACTCCAACCATTGCAACCAAAAGTAGGACACAAGAAGTTGACCATTATTCAACATTGCATATTTAAAAGCTACTCATTTTTATGATTACAGATACTGCACTTTGTATTTGAGTATATGAACCATGGAAAACTACAGCCAAAAACTGCTCTTGCCAAAGAAAAAATTGTTACATCATAATAAGAAAACTGAGCTAAGGTGATTGTGTCTCAGCTAAAACTAAGGCGTGTAGTGAACCGAGACATGTATGCCTAGGCTAAAACTGAACTGAGGAGTATAGTGAACCGAGGCATGTAAGCCTCAGCTAAAATTGAATTGAGGTGCGTATGCCAAGTGCGGTAAAGAACAGGCAACATGGCTCACTTCTGTTTTCTTAATTATGATGTAAATACATAATGAAAATGAATGATATTTACTATTTAACCTAGCATAATCGAACAAGCTATTAATTGTCAAAAAAGGAAGGGAACAAATATTTTGGTAACCATGGTGGAGGTTCAGTTTTAACGTACCTATATATCATTTATTAAAAATAACCATACATGTGTAGAAAGTGAAAGCATACCCGATTATTAAGAAATTGAGTACAAGTTGAACTACTGTGTCTGCTTTACCTTCATTATAAAATCTATCATTGCGAGAATTATAAAATGTGAAATTTTATTAACAAAAATTGAATCACAACAGTTATGAAGTTGAATTATGGGAAAAGGGAATCGATAATTGAACACACAAAGGCATAAATAGATGTGGCATTTAATGATAAATATTAAGAAGGTATACGATTTTATACAAACTAATTTGTTAAGAGTACCTATGTTTCCAGTGTTGGTTTTGAGTGTGATGTTCCTTAAAGTTAATGATCTTGCCACCTTCAGTCCTTATCTTTTACCCTCAATGATATAGTCATCAGTTTATATCACTTTTGTCGATCATCATTCTTGTCCTTGATGCCTCATGATCATAGTTATGTAATACCCAATGGTAAAACTAATACATTTCATCAACTAATAATCAACAAATATACGATAAACTAATCATATGAAAAAGTTATAGTAGGTTTACCTTACATCCAAATTTTGATATTAGTCTTCAAACCTTGAACTAGTCTTTAAGTAATTATCAGATATTTGAGCAACTTCAAGAAAACATACACTGCAATTAATCAAGTTATAAGAACAATCAACTCCACCATACCTATTATTTGTGTAACTTCAACCCTCTTTGAAACTACAATTATATTAAGTCTTTCTGATAGCGTAGCACCTTTTAAAACTAAACTAGTAAAACATGAATTCTTAATCACAATAGAATCATATTTTTCCTTTTCAAAAAAAGAAACTTGCCTGCTATATTTGTAAATTGGAAGGGATTGCTATTTTTTCCTTTTCTTTTGGACATTGTGTTCTGGGGCCTTGTGAAAAGCACCATCAAACTGTGAGTTGAGATCAGGAATTAAAAAAAATTATGTTAAATAGGAACAAGGCATATATAAAAACAATATGGTGGTCATCATCTTCTTGAAAGAGTATGCACTATATCTAAAGCAAGTCATGGAGAAATAATAATATATGCAAGCAACAATAACCATAGAAATCTTCGAAGAGAGATGAATGAAATAGACATGATGATCTGAATAGCAGCCATCAAGTAACAAAGCATAATATCCTACTCAGATCTCTGCCCAATTTTTATAACAGAATCTCCAAATTTTATTTTACTGCTCAACTGTGTCGATAAACACGAACTGTTAATAATTTCTCACATCTCCACTATTAAGGAATCAAAATTTCAATTCAATCATGAAATTCATATCCAACATTTCCCTCCATTGGAAACAAATATGAGTAGTTTAATGATGCACATTATGTATGTCTTGCTGGTAGTTCACAACCTTGTTAACTAATACTCAACATTTTCTGTCCATTTTTTTTCTTTTAATACTCAGTCAACTGGACATTGTTTGTAAACATTCAAGAAAATATACACTGGACAAACGTCTATTCAAATTATTTAAAGGGGTGATGGCCATTGGAATTTGGTCTATGCATCTCTCATTAGACATTTTAGTGTCAGATCAAATGAACAATCTTTCTTGGATCAACACTGTTTATCCTATTATATTATATAGATTTAGGCTCAGCTTTCAAACATTTTTCCACTAAGCTTGTCAATAAATATCCAAAAAAAAAAACCTCATCAATATTCATAAAAAAAATTCTAGTATACGAAAAAACATATATGAATATGACCGTATCCGTATTCAAAAATTAACCATTCTATTTTTATTAACGATTTTGAGTGCATTATATTAATATGTATGAAACAATAATAATTTTCTACCGAAAATATAAAACATTAAACAATAATTATTTTCTACTGAAAATATAACAAATACTGAAAATGATTTTAAGTCAACATTGAGAAAAATAAAGGTTTATTTTCTACTTTATTTTAACTTTCAATTATCGTTATAATGTAAAGTAACCTTCAATTGTTCTTTTCTCTACATATTTTTCTCAAAATGATTTATACATTAAAACATGGTATATGGGAAAAGAAAATACATTGATGATGACAATATATTAGAAAATGGAAAGCATAGGCGAGACTACAATTAGATTATAACTAAGATATACAAACAAGGATATAACTTAAACCATGCAATCTACTTTATTATAGAAATACAGTAACCAACGAGACAAATGACAGGGATTCAAGTACAAGAATGCACACATGCTTCAAATAAAATCATGCAAGCTAGCACACATGCTCCGCAACATGATCACACAAAGTCAGCAACGTTAGGAATGTTAATTCATCAAGTTTGCCAGCACATATACGTAGCAACATAAAGGAAATCAAAACATTCAACAACAAACATGAAGACAACTGGAAATGGAATCATAATAATGGACAATTTTGACTGATGTGGTTCAGAAATTGAAAGGCATTAAGAGTTCCACTGACAAAATTATTTTTCACAACAAGCAACCCCTTACGACCTCTAATTCTAGAGGTAATACTTCCAAAACATCAGCCTATGTATCCCCTAATCAAATAAATTTTTTAAGAACTCACCAAGAAATTGACACAAATTTAGAAATGGGGATATTTCCGTCTTGAAGTAATCCAGTATCGATTCATGCACTCAGATTGTTGCAACATACAGTCATAATCTGCCATGCCAACACATTACATAGTTGCATAAGCAAGAAAAAAAAGAATAGAACAAAATAGATCATTCATGCAAGATTAAATAAATCTAATGTTACAAGTATAATATTGTATCAGATCATATCAGGTCCATGCCACAAATTATCTACATGAAATTTATTTTTTGATCTACTTTAGGCACAGTAAAAGGCTGAACAGGGACATGCACATGATTTATAGTTCTATTCCAATTACAGATATCATGAAATGCAAAATACATATAAGAAAACAGTTTCATATTCAATTCAAAATTTTAAAGAGGATAGTAAGATTTACCAAAAAAATAGTAGTAAATATTATTTGAGGTCTAAGCTTTTGATATTAACCTGCTTATAATGGACTAATGTGCACACGAATTTATTTATATAATCTGGATATGAATTACTATAAATTGATATATTTATAATGTACTAAAGTTCAGAAACAATACCTTATTTTTGTTTATGTCGAAGAGTTCTGAAATATTTGATATACTGTTAACCTTCATGTGATTTGTAGACGATGTATGTTTTGCAAGAAGGGCGAGTAGCATTGCACGTGTATAGTGAACCCGGAGAGAATTTCGGAGAAGAACAATCAGTTGGGTCATAGAATTGCCTGCAAAGTTTGTGATCAAAAAAGAAGAAAAAAGAGATGAGACAGAGGTACAACATTTGATTTAGCCTTCTTATTGATTAATTAAGAGAACTTATGAAAGAGGAAATGCTTTCCAGTAATATAGCACACTCCTTTGCATTCTTCCATAATAGGTATTATAATTATTACTCAACACATTTTGATCACCAATTTTATCTAATTTTCTATCAAACTAACGCACATCTCACTCATTGCTGCAACTGTATTCTGACCTTCTTAAATTCCGGTACATGATTGAGTTATTTGATGCACTTATTCTTTGTGTTAAATTCTAGCTATGCTATGATTTATTTCAAAATTATCTATAGAAATATCAGCATAGACATATTTCTGAATATACTTTAGGTTTACTAAACTTCTACCTATATAAACTATTAAAACAATTAATCTACACAGTAGAAGATATTGCAATTACAACTATATGCAAGTTGTATCCGTTGTAAAAGGGTCTAAAAACATGATTGTCTAAGACTCTGAAGTCCTTATAAATAACACTCTAAAGTCCTTATACCTGACAAACAGGCTAACGAAACCGAATTTCAGTAGTTTTAAGAAACAAAACCAACTTTTGATTGTAATAACATCTTTTTTTACGTCTTTTTTAAAATAAATTTCTCATTACTCATTTGCACTAATTATTTTCATAAACTTGAAATATAATATATATAGATTTTATTTTAACTACCAATATAGTCCAATCCGTGTGTGTAGCAAGGATTCGTACTGGTTATTGATGTTTTCTAATTGCAAGGGTATGGATCAAATATGAATCAATAATAATGGAAATCAAGCTAAACTGTAAACGATAAATGAAAAAACGTACCTCAACAAACAAGTAAAGTTTTTATTTGCTTTATCTTTGAAATTTTACAAACAATGTATCCTTTCCACAGAATCAGCCTTATGGCTCTCCCACTACATTCGACCTGATAATTGACCATATTAATATATCAAAGCAAAAAACAGTCTCAGTGAAAATCAAAGATCTTTATTTTATCTCTGAATCAACCAATGCAAAAAACTTTGGTATATTTTAATGAAATTGATTTCTATGAACTATGCTACAGTGATTAAATTACAGCCAACCAAATGCTGTTTAAATTTTGCAATAATCAATTTACTTTGGACGAATTAAACCTATAAGGAGACCACAAAATTTGATGTTCAGATCCTATAGACAACCGAGCCATTTTGTAGCTGTTGAGGTTTGCATCCTTCAATTCAAATTTTCATTTTCTAACCAAGAGGACAAAAGGAACGTTCAGCCACACCAATCACATATTTGAATTACTTCACAGAAACAATTATTAAATTATATGATTAGATGTATTTGTCATTGCAATAATGTATGGAAAGTGCTTATGTATGTGCAAAAAGTTCAATCTACTCAACATCATGGTGAAACATGATTAACATAGAAACTGGTATATCACTTTAACTAATGAAAAAACTAAAGCTATTCCATTGGATGGAGATGGCGGTGGTTTTGATGATAGAAAACGTTTCATACTGACATTTGTAAATATCCCTTAGTTACATTTGTAAATATCACTGTAAACCTAAACTATGTTTATCAGATAAAAATTATGAAATACTTAGTATATCACTGTATACTTGTACTAAGTATATCACTGTAAACCTACTTCAGGAAAATATATTTACAGTGATATACTAAGTATTTCATAATTATTGAAATTGATAAAAGTAGTTGTTTTGAAAAGGAAAATAAGGGAAATCCCAGTTCTACTTCTTTCTTTTTTTTCACATATATACTAAACACCCATGATATCTTCTCTTAATCAACACAAAAAGTATATCCAAAACATGAATACAGAATCCCCTGACAGGCAAGCAAAATCCGATCAACTCAACAAAAAAGGATTTGATCGACTTTTAGTTTTACACTTGATAATCACCATTTACAAAATAATATATTTAATTAAAAAGTAGAGGATTCAAGTTCTCCTCTTTCATATATTAGATCATTAAAATTAAATTTCAGAGTGCATTGAAAGAAATATCCAGCTCCTTATAGCACTGATCGTCGGTAAGCATATATACAACATAGGGATAAAAAATAGTAATGACTATATTTGTTTATTGAGTGTAGATTATAATTGGGATTCAAAAAATGATACTTCAACTGTAAGGTACACATTTAATACTTTAATCGTTTGCACGTGCATTTAAATTTTTGTAACCTCTCACTTGTTTCATCTACTTTTAACACTCAATATCACATAGACTAACTCATCTAAGTTTAGAGAACAAACATAATAATTTGAAATATTAAATGATATAAATTTATAGTAGAAAGAATCATCAAAAAAACTATCCTATATATATTTGAACAAAAACTACATTTCCTCCTCCACGGATAATAACAAAACTGTTTTAGAATAATTAGGACCAAAATCGAAAGTTATAAATATTAAACAGCACAATTAAGACCATTCTAAATAATTTAATCCAACCATTAAACGCACAATTAAAAAAACAAAAATAGGAAGATATACCTACAGTCAACTTCGCGCTTGGTCGAGGAATAAAGCTTGGTCAAAAATTGGAATCGTGCTTCAGCTTCATTGAGGGATAGAGCTTCGTTGCTGAATCGTGCCTAAGAAGCCTTGAATCGTGCTTCGTTGCAGAATCGTGCTTCAGCTTCCTGGAGGAATCGACGTCATTAAAGAATCGCGCGGTGAGAGAATAGAGCGAGTGATAGAATCGAGCTTTTAGAGCGAATATGGATTAGCGATTGAAGAATTCGAGAGTGGAGAGGAGATTTGTCAGTGAAGTGGAGTGGATTTAGGGAAATTGGAAGTGTAGGGAAAAGCAAAGTATGGCGGCAAAATAATAAGAAGAGGGAAACACATAGAATATGACTGCCAAAATTTTATTTTGCTTAAAGATTGCATGCACACAAGCTGTCTTAGACAGTAATGACGACCGATTTACTTAACTATAGCAGGCTAGGTTTCAATGCAATCCCTAGTTGCTATTGATAGACCATTTTGTTGTAGTGACTTGGCGAAGGTTGGTATGGTATGCGGTGTTGAAATTTTCACAGAGACTGCTGCTGAATGGTCACGCAGAAGAGAAATTTTATCAAGGAGTTTGATTTTATTACAGCTAATTTGGTCATTGCAATTTGTGTGGACTTCATGCTTCTTTTCAGAGAATGCATTCCAGGTTTCTTTGGGTGGAGCCTCGTACTCCTTTATACAGAGAATCGATGCTATTGTGTTAAATGGGACGAAGCTATTCGTCGTAGGAACAACTGCATCATTGATAGGAACTAGCACAATAAACACATTGATCAAATCAAGGAAAGTGCTGGAAAAAATAATTTAGATGACGAAGTCGAAGATCTTCCTATTGTATCAACAAGTGCTGCATATGGCGTACACATGGCAGTTTCAAGTAACCTTTGGTCTGAATCATGAAGAATCATGAAGTAAACAGGCTGGTTTGATTCAGGTCGCGTAAAATCAAAGGTGAATTAATCTCACTCATCTGGAGTTTTTTATTTAAATTAAATAGCTAAATTTGAATATTTGGTTGAATGATTGAATTGATTGGATGTGGTATATTATAGTACATATACACATATATTGGAGCGATTGATTTCCCGCATTATATAGCGGATGGGACTCTATGCGCCCTGCATAATAGCGGATGACCGCATGTACCGCGATATCCCACCTTGAAGTGGGATTGGTATTTTTATATTGTGCTAACATCTGCGGATGCAGGAAAACAGGTTGGAGGGATCCAACTGGATTCCTCAAAAATATTTAGATTGTTTAATAGTTCGTGATATGATTTATTGGATAATCCGTGAAAGATTATATTGGTAGTTGGAAATATTAGATGCTATGGTTTGATTGAATATATTTGGTTATTAAAGATAAAGACTGATTTTTAAAAGGAAAATAAAAATTGGAAATTTTTAATTAATATAATCATAGAGAATTTGGATAAATTAAAGAATGAATTGGAAAAGGATAAAAGTTGATTTTTAAATTCTAACAAATAAATTCCAAGTGTGGGAAAGGAGATTCTTTTGAATAAATAGGAATAAATGAATTCTTAAACTTAAGTGATAATATTAAAAGGAATAAAAGATTTATTTTTAAATTCGAAATTTAAATGGTTTAGGAAGAAATAAAAGAATAATTTTGAAATAAATATGAAATTGGTATTTTCAACTAAAAAAATATTTTAAATCATAATAAAGAAGTTAAATCTGAAATTAATGGGTTTTGAAATAAAATTGAGTAAGTAAAGAATTTATTTTAAAAATGGAATAAAATCAGAAAATTGATTTGGAAATCGATTTTGAGTTTGAAATTATGTTTTTAAAGAAGATGAGACTATGGAATTTATAAACAGGGTTTATAAAGTGAAATAAGACATCAGTGGATATTTGGAAGTATAAATTAACGATGGCAATCTATAAAGGAGTGGGTAATTTGTTTTGAAAATAAATAGTGGTTTATTTTTTAAAAAAAAGGTGTGAAAGAAAAGTGCATTTCCCTGAAAAGCCAAGTTCATTTTCAAAGCAGATTTTTAAGTATAAGTTAAAAGTTTTAAAGTTGTTTAAAGGAATGTTTTTAAGAAATATTATTTAATTTGTTTAAATTTTTTAAGGTAAATATTTATTACATTAGTTATAGTAGTAATTATTTTGAAAAGGTTAATTTGTATTATGTTTTAAAAGACAACTTTAATATTTATATATTATAAATAGTTTTATTTTAAAGATAGTTTGGTTAAAGTGTTATTTGAAAACTTGTTAGAATTTCATAACCCTTATTTTAAAATTTAGATTGGCTTAACTTTTATTAGTTTTATATTTTATAAAGTAGTTTTATTTAAATACTTTTAAAGTATATATTTTTGCAAAAGTGTTTAAGTAGTCTAATTTAAATGCTTTAAAGTGTATTTTAGAATAAAAGTGATTTAAAATATTTTAAAATCTAAGTATTAGCACTTGGTGATTTTTAGTGGAAATAAAGCAATTGAGTGGAAATTTATTTCCGTAAGAGAAAGTCATTTGAAAACTATTTTTTTCAAAGGGTTGAAATATGAAAATATATCTTGCAAGATATTTTGAGATTAATAAACAATTTGGGAATTTATTTAATCTGATGATTGATTGTGGATGTTATCTGATAGTTAAATAACCGACTATCAATATTTGCCAATGCGTTGATCGTTTCGAAGAGACCGGGATTGGGATTTATTTTCCCTAAAACCACTTCGATCTGGTTTGATCTTTTCCGTGAGGAAGACAAGAGCTAGAGTCGAAGATGGAGCAGTGAAGTGCAAGGGCTAATCACTACTAATCCTGAGGGTGATTCCAAAATGGATGTAGTAGGAGTAGTTCCTTCGGTTCCGTTTGAACCCAGAACAGACTTGTATGGACGAATGCTATCGGAACACTGTTAGGAGGGTGGTGAGCATTCTAAGTGAATTGTGCTAAAAAAGTAACGCATAGCCTCAAGCCTCATCAACCGAGAATGGCTAAAACAGTGGAGGTGCAAACAAGGCTAAGTGGTTAGCAACCAATTAGTGTAAGGTAACCCCTGTCTAGATGTCCCTTTATTTCGGCTGTGTTGGCGGTTGCTGATCCCAATCGCAGGGTGAACTTAGTCGAACTATTCAGTAAGGGGTAGCTCCGGTCTTGTGATGTAGGGGATCAGGGTGGATCCTTGGTACAGTGATCTAGACAACGTACTATGACGAACGGTACCACAGTAGCCCTGCCATTGTATGGAATCCAATCTCCAATAAGCGCCTGTACGGTTTTGATTTGGCCGAACTATTGAAACGTGAGATGCAAGCATTTTAGCTAGATTCTATTTTACTTTCTATAGACACTATTATAATATCAAACGGATTTGATAAGAATGTTTTGGTTATCGTAAGGTAAAAACCCGACATGTTTTTTTGTGGCGTGGTCTTACGAGATACCTTTGATTTCAAAGGATTTTTGAAACTTTAATAATCCAATTGAGTGTGTTTATCGTGCTGGTTTTCCAAATTGACTCAGGTATTATTTAACTATAATGCTCATGTCAGACCGAGTATTGTGGAATATAGATTCCAGAAGGACTACTGTGGAGCTCAGGAGACGAGCTGGATGGCGAGACGCATCACGCGTATTTGATAATTATTCTGCTATGTATGATTAACTGTAGAGTCAGATTTGTGAGGACAAGATATGATAACTGTCCAGTTGTGTGCAATAGATGTTATTGTACTCTGACGCTGTAATGTATAAAAAGATATAGACCTTTTTTTTTAAAGATTAGTCATTTATCTATTGTATATTGTACTCTGCGATTGTGAGATTCTGATATTGTTTCTTTTTCTTCTTTTTCCTCCTTCTACTTTAACCCTAACGGTTTGATTTTCCGTCATTCTATAGTTCGGCATTTGATATAGTTGACGTATTGATGTCGATTTTTGGGCATCGAAAAATCGGGTCGTTATAGTTGGTATCAGAGCTGAAGGTTAAGCGAGAACCTTGGCTCTAGTGGGGATTACTCATTGAAATAGAGTCCGTAAGTACTCTAAAATGAGTTTGAGTGTATTAATAGATATCAGCGCGTATTATTAGTGAATTTAAAAATTGTTTTTATATTGTGTTGACTTATCGGCTGAGTGTTTATAGATTCTAGTCGGTGTAGTCTGGCTAACTGTATCGATAGGGATTTCTAAATTCTTGAACAAGATAAACCAAAACGGTATTGTTTGAAAATAGGGTAAATGAAATAATTTTTCCCAAATTATTTTTGCATAAAAAAGAAATAATTCTGTAAATTATTATAGTACATGGTTGCTTGGTTATTAGGAAGTGATAATATTAAATTATTATCATTGTTGTTATGGTAATTGAAATAAGGAAATAATGGTATAACCAAAGATTAGGATATAAATTCATTTAAAAAATGAAATTTATAAATGTGAATTATAGTGTGATTTATAATTAAAATGAGATAAAATTATAGAGTAATGTTTGAATATGAGTGGAAAGGATTTGAAATTTAAAATTTAATTCCTTTTGATTTAATGATTTTCAAAAGCTTTGGAGAAATAATGGAAATATTATTTGGGAAATATTTTTGAATTGGATATGAAATCTGGTGAGATTTGGAATTTAAAAATATTTGAAGGGTTTTAAAGAGATAAAAGCACTAAACTCTCTTCGGTTGCTGGAAATAACTTCAGTGATGACTGCAGCATCATCCATGTTCATTTTCTAGTTTCCAAGAGAAGAATTGCTATCAATTTGTTTTAAATTGGAATTGTTTGCAAACCTGAGTTTGGTTTTAAAATTCAAGAGGTAATTTGATACAGAAGGATTTTGGATATAATTAATTTCAAAAATTCTTTTGAAATGTTGAGAAATTTTTTAAAACACTAGAAGTAAATTGGAAATGTTCATGGAATCATAAGGGGTTGATAACTTATTAAAGTTGGAAATTTGCTTGGAATGAAAATAAGTTGGCAAGCTTATAGGAAAGTTAAAATTTTGAAATAAGTATGAAAACAAAATAAGTTAGAATGCAAGCCAATTAATTGAAGTGAATTAAAAGAAGTTAGCAAATAGAGGGTAAACATATTGGAGAACTTATAGAAGCTTGAAATTTGAATTAAATTAGAAAGTAACTAAACCAAGTTAAATAAAAAGTGAATATTGAGGAAATAAATCTAAGCAGGCTAAAAAATATAAGTTATTGGAAATAAAATTTATTAGTTGGAAATGAATTGTGAATGAATAAATAAATTTACAATTGCAAGTAAATGAAATTGAAACTGAATGTTGAAATTCATTTTGAATTTGTAAGTAGATCAAAATTAGTCAAGTGGACTAAACAAAACAAAGGATTGAAAATAAAATTAGTAAGTTTATTAAAATGTAAACAAAAGTATAGAGGAACAAATTAGTTTACATTTGTAAGAAAATGAATCTAAATATTGGAATACATTTGAATTGAAATTTTAGTTTGAGTGGACTAAAAGAACAAGGTTCTAAGAATTAAAAATTTATTGGAAAATTGAAACAAATTAGTAAATGGAATGAATTTAAAATAATGATATAGATCAGTTATGAATGGAAAATAGTTGATAAAATTCAATATTCAGAATTTGAAGATAAATTGAATCCAAATAGAATTGAAACTGGAGTATTCGACTTCATTTTGAATTGGGTTAAGTAAAGTTGAAGAATTAATTCAAAATAGTTTGAGCTAAGATGAATAGAATTCAATATTTAAAAATGAGAGGTAAAATGAATTCGGAATGGAATTAAAATTTGAGTCAAAATAAAAATAAATACAAAAGCTTAAGTGGTAAAGTGAAATTAAATATAAGGAGTATATAAAATATTTACATTAAACTTAAGTAATGGTGAAACTTTTAAATAAAAATTGGTATTGGAAAAATATTCTAAGTTAATGATTGAATAAGGATTTAACGGGAAGTTGTGAAATGGGAAAATTGTAAATAAGTGGATAGAAATCATAATGAAAGTGAATAAGGAGAAAATTGATTTAGTTAATTATCAGTTGAGACAAATACGTAGGATATACGTATATCATTTTATTCTCATAACAATTTGATCCAGATTCGAGCATAGAATTTCGAGATGCTTATATTGATCCGAGATGGGATTTTTCACTCGATTTTCGATGGCGAACCCTGGATATGGATTATTGATTGATTTTGGAAATTATTTATCATAGTTTATGGCTATGCAAGGTGAATGACTTTTTCTGATCAAGAAGTCGGGTGAACGATATTAGTTCAGAAATGAAATTGTGTGATCGAGTGAGCGATCAGATTTGGTATTGCGTATCTATAATATACAGACATCACGCGGGCTGAATGACATGGATATTTAAAATTTTAAGAAGGAAATGTATAAAATGATTTTGAAAGCTATGATCGGATGTTATGGTTAAGTAGAATACAGGTGTTTTAAAAGCGAAAAGGAAACTGGGATTTTGATTTCAGAAGATAAATTGAATTGCTCGACAAAAGGTATGTATTTAAATTTCTGTATGAAATTTGATGGTTTTTTGATCTAGCCACTTGGCCTTTTGTTTTCGTTTGAAATCTGGGGGCACCTAGAGGCAATTTGTAGTTGTACCGAGCTAGCCACGCAAAGGAGACGCTGGCGAAATTTTTCAAAATTTTAGGGAGTAAGAAAATTTTGAGAAATTTAATAATTTAAAATTGGCTTTAAATTAAAACTTTAAAATGGTTAAATCAATAATTTTGTTTGGAACTTAAGGTTAAGTTTGGGAAGCTAGTAAGGATAATAGTGTGTCTTTAATAAAAAGATAATGTTGGAAAAGTTATTTGGAATTATTTGGATTGGGAAATAGTAATGGGTTATGTATCATTCTTCCTAACTAGTAAGTTCAGGGACGAAATTCTTTTAAGGGGGGAGGAACATGACAACCCAGAATTTCTGGGTATTTGAAATTGAAATATTTAGTTGATTTTAAATATTTGAAAGTTAGTTTAACTTAAATTTCAAATATCACTATTTATTTGGGCAATTAAATTTTTGAATTTAAATTATTGAAAGATGAATAAAATATTGAATCTTCAGTTTTAAGACTGTTAAAAATAATTTAAAGGCTTACAAAATTTGTATTTATAATACTGGAGATAATACAAGTTTTAAATTTGAATTTGAGAGTGTTTTGTTTAGTTTTGAAATTATATCGTTTAATTCAATATTTAAAAATAGCCTTCCGAGGCACAGTCTTGGAATTTGACAAAACCAGTACCATTGGATCCATAATTGTGTATTATTATCGAATTTCAATTTTCGTAGCATTCTGAGTTGTTGTTTGATCATACGATAAATAAACGCGTTGAAATCTATATCGAAAATCTAATATAATAACTGGATCCAAAAAGCTATCTTCTCCATACGATCTAGTTAGGACTCGAAACCTTTTTTCATTGCGTTCAGAATAGGGGTTTAACATCATAAACGCCTAGCGACATGCCTTGATTGGGGATCGAGATTGTGAGTTGCGCTTATCGAGACGATTTAAATCTAAACTCTACTTTTTTAAAATCATTAAAGATAACTATGTATATAGTTACTAAATTTGAGTAGTAATAAGTCAATTTAAAATGAAATAAAAAAAGCATTTTCGACAAATGTAAGCTAAAAGGGGATTTTGGCCTACAAGTGTCGAAATTTGTAGTTTTCTTTATTTAAAATATTATAGAACATATATCCCGTCCAAATTTTATTTCGAAAACAATTCAAAAAAAAATTAAAAGCGAAAACCCTAAATGGATGAACAACATAAATCGAATTTCTTTTCGTTTTAAATTTCTCGCAAGTAATCAAAATCACCCTTCTCTTCATAAATGGAACCTTGTTCAAAGCTTCTACACCGAAATCGAATTCGAATTCGATGAAGTAAGGGGGCTCGCGCATGGCTCGGTTGTCGAGTGCGAACTTCAAAAGATGATTGTGAGGCTTCGATGTGAGGCGATACATGTAGAAGTCTGACGTGTTTAGGTGGTTAATGTAGTTTGTTGGGTTTTGGGGAAAGACTTTTGGCGGATGATCTTTACTTGGCGAAGGTTGGTATGGAATGCGGTGTTGGAATTTTCACCAAGACTGCTGCTGAATGGTCACGCAGAAGAGAAATTTTGTCAAGGAACTTGATTTTGTTACAGCTAATTTGGTCATGGTAATTTGTGCCGACTTTATGCTTCTTTTTAGAGAATGCATTCCAGGTTGCTTTGGGTTGAGCCTCGTACTCCTTTATACAGAGAATCAGTGCTATTGTGTTAAACGGGATGAAGTTATTCGTCGTGGGAACAACTGCATCATTCATAGGAACTAGCATAACAAACACATTTATCAAATCAAGGAAAGTGCTGGAAAAAAATAATTTAGATGAAAAAGTCGAAGACCTTCCTATTGTATCGACAAGTGCTGCATATGGCGTATACATGGCAGTTTCAAGTAACCTTAGGTTTGAATTGTAAAGAATCATGAAGTAAACAGGCTGGTTTGTTCGGGTCGCAAAAAACAAAGGTGAGTTAATCTCACTCATCTGGATTTTTTATTTAAATATAAATAATTAAATTTAAATATTTGGTTGAATGATTGAATTGATTGGATGTGGTATATCATATATAGTATATATATTGGAGTGATTGATTTCCCGCATTATATAGAGGATGAGACCCTATGCGCCTCGCATAATAGCGGATGACCCCATATACCGCTATATCTCACCTTGAAGTGGGATTGGTATTTTTGTATTGTGCTAACATCTATGGATGCAGGAAAACAGGTTGGAGGGATCCAACTGGATTGCTCAAATATATTTAGATTGTTTAATATTCTATGATATGATTTATTGGATAATCTATGATAGATTATATTGGTAGTTGGAAATATTAGATGCTACGGTTTAATTGAATATATTTGGGTATACTGAGTTATCAAAGACAAAGATTGATTTTTAAAAGGAAAATAAAATAGGAAATTTTTAAGTAAAATAATCACAGAGAATTTGGATAAATTAAAGAATGAATTGGAAAAGGATAAATGTTGATTTTTAAATTCTAACAAATAAATTCCAAGTGCGGGAAAGGAGATTCTGTTGAATAAATAGGAATAAATGAATTCTTAAACTTAAGTGGTAATATTTAGAGGAATAAAAGATTTATTTTTAAACTCAGAATTTAAATGGTTTAGGAAGAAATAAAAGAAGAATTTTGAAATAAATATGAAATCAGTATTTTCAATTTAAAAAAAAAGATTTTAAATCATAATAAAGAAGTTAAATCTGAAACTAATGGGTTTTGAAATAAAATTGAGTAAGTAAAGAATTTATTTTAAAATGGAATAAAATCTGAAAATCAATTTGGAGATTGATTTTGAGTTTGAAATTGTGTTTTAAAAGAAGATGAGACTATGGAATTTATAATCAGGGTTTATAAAAGTGAAATAAGATATCAATGGACATTTGGAAGTATAAATTCACGATGGGAATCTATAAAGGAGTGGGTAATTTGTGTCAAAAATAAATAATGGTTTCTTTTTAAAAAAGGTGTGAAAGAAAAGTGTATTTCCGTGAAAAGCTAAGTACGTTTTCAAAGCAGATTTTGAAGTATAAGTTAAAAGTTTTAAAGTTTTTAAAGGAATGTTTTTAAGAAATATTATTTAAGTTGTTTAAAAATTTTAAGGTAAATATTTATTAAATTAGTTATAGTAGTAATTATTTTGAAAAGGTTTATTGGTATTATGTTTTAAAAGATAATTATTAATATTTATATTTTATAAAGTAGTTTTATTTTAAAGATAGTTTGGTTAAAATGTTATTTGAAAACTTGTATAGAATTTCATAACCCTTATTTTAAAATTTGGATTGGCTTAACTTTTATAAGGTTTATATTTTATAAAGTAGTTTTATTTAAATGCTTTTAAAGTATATATTTTTGAAAAAGTGTTTAAGTAGTCTAATTTAAATGTTTTAAAGTATATTTTAGACTAAAAGCGATTTATATTATTTTAAAATCTAAGTATTAACGCTTGGTGATTTTCATTGGAAATAAAACGATTGAGTGGAAATTTATTTCCGCGAGAGAAAGTCATTTGAAAACTATTTTTTTCAATGGGTTGAAATGTGGAAATATATCTTGCGAAGATATTTTGAGATTAATAAATAATTTGGGAATTCATTTAATTTGATGATTGATGGTGGATGTTATCTGATAGTTAAATAACCGACTATTAATATTTGCCAATGCGCTGATCGTTTCGAAGAGACCGGGATTGGGATTTATTTTCCCTAAAAACCACTTCAATCCAGTTTGAACGTTTCCGTGAAGAAGACAAGAGCTGGAGTCGAAGATGAAGCAATGAAGTGTAAGGGCTAATCGCTACTAATCCTGAGGGTAATTCCAAAATGAATGTTGTAGGAGTAGTGCCTTCGGTTCCGTTCGAACCCAGAACGGACTTGTATGGACGAATGTTATCAAAACACCGTCAGGAGGGCGGTGAGCATTCTAAGTGAATTGTGCTAAAAAGGTAACGCATAGCCTCGAGCCTCATCAACCGGGAATGACTAAAACAGGGGAGATGCATACAAGGCTAAGTGGCTAGCAACCAATTAGGGTAAGGTCACCCTTGTCTAGATGTCCCTTTATTTCGGCTGTGTGGGCGGTTGTTGATCCTAACTTTGGGGTGAACATATTCGAACTATCCAGGTAGCTCTGGTCATGTGATGCAGGGGATCAGGGTGGATCCTCAGTACGGTGATCTAGAACACGTACCGTGACGGATGGCACCCCAGCAGCTCTGCCATTGTATGGAATCCAATCTCCAATAAGCTCCTGTACGATTTT
Source organism: Allium cepa (assembly GCA_030765085.1). Classification (NCBI taxonomy): domain Eukaryota; kingdom Viridiplantae; phylum Streptophyta; class Magnoliopsida; order Asparagales; family Amaryllidaceae; genus Allium; species Allium cepa. Next base: position 454,010,302 of record CM060931.1, read on the forward strand.
CATTGTGCCTAACTATTGCTGAAACGTGAGATGCAAGCATTTCAGCTAGATTCTATTTTACTTTCTATAGACACTATTATAATATCTGACGGATTTGATAAAAATGTTTTGGTTATCGTAAGATAAAAACCCGACATGTTAATTTGTGGCGTGGTCTTACGAGATACATTTGATTTCAAAGGATTTTTGAAACTTTAATAATCCAATTGAGTGTGTTTTCTCACGTTGGTTTTCCAGACCGACTCGGGTGTTATTTAATAATAATGCTCGGGTCAGACCGAGTATTATCGAATGCAGATTTTGGATGGACTGTTGTGGAGCTCAGGAGACGAGCTGGATGGTGAGACGTATCACGCATATTTGATAATTATTCTGCTATGTATGATTAACTGTATAGTCAGATTTGCGAGGACAGCATATGATAACTGTCCAGTTGTATGCTATAGATGATATTGTACTCTGATGTTGTAATGTATAAACTGATATAGATCTTTTGTTTAAAGATTAGTCATTTATCTATTATTTATTATACCGTTGCGATTGTAAGATTCTGATATTGTTTCTATTTCTTCTTCTACCTCTTTCTTCTTTAACCCTAACGGTTCGATTTTCCGGCATTCGATTGTTCGGCATTTGATACAGTGGACGTATTGATGTCGATTTTCGGGCATCGAAAAATCGGGTCGTTATAATTTCCACATATAGTTTGTCAAAATACAAGCTAAAATGAAGAAGTTACGAAACAAACAAGAAAATGGAAATTAAAAGAAGAAGAAGAAAAAAAGCAAGGGTCACGTCGACACAGAACTAGGCCAAGTTAACCCTAAGGTCGACCCCAAAGGCCAAGGTCGACCTATAGGTCGACCCTCACTAGCTATAGATCGACCCGCTTTTGTTTATTTGACGTATATTTTTCCAGAACGAAGCGACCACGTCATTTTTGCAACTTTTCTTCAATCCTATGCGTTCGTGCCTCCATCAGACGATTCCCAACGAATCCATGATGTGGCTGCACCAGATTTAATCTTCAAATCCAATGATCTGAGGTCCCTAAACTACACTATAAATAAGACCCTAGGCCGAGCTATTTTTCTTATTCAGATTTTCTCCTATTCGGGTTCATTGCCAGATGCTGGACCCTAAATAGGAAATAATTTCTAAGAAGGAAATCTTTTTAATAAAAATATTCTACGCTCTAGAAGTGGATCAAGGAAGACTAAGGACTAGAGCTAAGGACCATAGGTGAGTGTTTACTAATTATTTTTTATTTTTAAGTAATTTAAAATAATAGGGTTCTCACTAGTTGTAGTTTTTCTGCAATTTTGAGACAATTTCTATATAAGTTATTTAAAGCTAGTTTTTAAAGTTCTTTCCAGTCTATTTTATTCAGTTATTTTTATTCAGCTATTTTATTCAGTTATTTAAAGTTACTTACTATTATTTGCATTTATTTACATCTGTTCTACGTTAGAATTTAGCCTGTAAATTTTAGTTCCTTTTTATCCCTTTTTACGCGAATAGAATATTATATAGAGAATAATTCGCTAGTATGGATTAAATAAATTTAATACTTAATTTACATAAATTAGATGTAAAATAAGAAGAATTGTAATAAAAAGAAAATAGGCTAAAATAGGAAAATTTGAGACATTTGCAAGCATATTTATAACTAGTGGTTATAACTGAAAAGATAGAAAAGAAGAATAACAATTATAACGTAGGTTATAATTAAGCAGAATGAACAGAAAGGCTTTTTTTAAAATTTGACTAAGTTAATAAGCAAATTATAACATAGGTTATAATTAGAAATAACAGAAAAGACTTATTTTAAGACTTATAATTAAGTTAATAAGCAAATATAGCAAAGATAACAGAAAAGGCTTATTTTAAGACTTGTGCTTAAGTTATTAAGAAAGTATAGCAGAGATAACCAAAAAGGCTTATTTTAAAGAATTATAATTAAGTTAATAAGAAAATATAGCAAAGATAACAGAAGAGGCTTATTTTAAGAACTTACACTAAGTTAATAAGCAAAGATAGAAACAGGGCCCATACCGATAGCATTCCCTTTTAGACTAGGACTAATGGTCTCATAACAGATTAGGTGAGGCTGAGCAGGACACTTTCTGACTAGGACTGATGGTCTCACAATAGCTAGATGAGGCCGGGACATGTCAACTAGGGTAAATAAGTGGCCAATAGATAGAAGCTCAAATTGGAGGATTTGGGCAAGGGGCGCAACTGGATTTTTTTTGTTAGGACCCGTACCAACAGCGTTCTCTTTCAGACTAGTACTGATGGTCTCACAAAACACTTAGGTGAGGCTGGACAGGACCTTTCATGCTAGGATTGATGGTCTTACAACAGATTAGGTAAGCTGGGCATGCTTATGTGGATAGGGTGAGTAAGAGATCACAAGAGGGGGGCGATAGTGACTGTGTACCAACGACGACCGAGCATGGGGCATCGATTAGGGTTGCAATTCGCTACTGCATTCCAAGTACTAAATAGGTGAGTTTTGTTGTAGGACCCACAGGATGGGACTAGCTCACAGTGGCACAATAGAGATAGAAGGTCGATCAATGGGTAGAATTAGGATTCAGCCTAATTAAAATAGGATTAGGATTTCGGCGTAATTACACCATCTAACATAAGTGCAAACAATCATAATCAAAGTAAACAATCAGACTGAATCAGTTAAACAGCATTTTATTCAAGCTTTATCATTTCTTTATTTCCTTTTATACTAAAACTGTTGCTAACTTTATTGTCATTATCTTGCTTAAAAATACTAGCAGTTACATTCAATCACCAGACTTATAGTCTAACCAACTCCTCTATTTCCCCTTTCCCTTCCCTCCATAAGCCGACAGAGGCAAGAATAGTTGATTAAGATTTCTTGGAGATACATTCTCGGATTTCATCATGTATTCTTCTTCTTTTCATTCTTCTTCATTTACTTTGATTTTATGAGATTGATATGTATTTTTCATAAGACGTGTATTTGGTATTTGAGACATGGCGTATTTTTCATACTTATTTATGAAGTTTTATTTTAAATAATGAGTAACCATTTAAATGCTTCCTTTGTTTATATTTATTTGTCTTATGAATCTTAATCTCTGTGATGCTTTAGCTACACCTACAACGCACCATATCTTTTAATGTGCCCTTTTTTGATATATTAAGGGGTGTGGGGTGTTTCACATGTAGCCTATTAGAAGGTCTAATAGGGAATCTCATGAACCAAAGAGATGTTACGGTTTAGCCATGGATGGCGGGAAAGAGTACTACATCTTAGAAGACAATATTCCTCTCTCATTTCTATAAGCACTGTAGAGTAAAACGTTGCATTTTGATTTAAAGCTAGTAAATCCCAGATGGATTCCATATAGGACAATAATGTATGGACTTTTGCTGACATATCCAAAGGGATTAAACCCAAAGGCTGCAAATGGATTTTTAAGAAAAAGCCCAATGCTGAAGGAGAGGTAGAGACATATAAACCAAGGTTAGTTCCTAAAGGTTTTTGTCAAATTCATGGCATTGATTATGACAAAACATTTTTTCCCATAGCCATGCCTAAGCCCATTCATATGATCATCACTTTATTATGAAATATGGAAAATGGACGCGAAAATGACATTTATAAATGGTGATTTAGAGGAGATCGTTTACATTTTGTAACCAGAGGGGTTCGAGGTCAGAGGGAGCATGGGTAAGGCATGCAAATTGTTCAAATCAATTTTCAGTCTCAAGCAAGCTTAAAGGAGTTAGAAAAGTGTTTTGATAAAGTAATCAAATAGTTGGGTTTTATCATAACAAAGAGGAAGCGTACGTACATCAAAAAAGGGAAGTGTTAACATGTTCTTAATCTTATACGTCAACAATTAATCCAAAAAAGCATTGACATTCCGTTGTTGCAATTTGCAAAAGCATAGTTGTCTAAGAACTTCTCAAGGAAGAACATAGGAGAAGCAACATACATACTTGGTATAAGGATCTATAGGTATAAACCCAAAAGGTTGTTGGGATTGTCGCAATCCATATACATAGATACAATACTGAAAAGGTTCGGTTTGGAGAATTCCAAGCATGGAAATTTTTTGACGCAACTTGGGATCATCCTTTCTAAGTAGGGCACCCCTCACACTAATAAGGGAAGGAGAACATGGAGAGATGCCATATCCATCTGTAGCCGATTCCATCATGCACGTTATATTATGTCCTAGACCAAATGTGGATAATGTATTCGGATGTGTAAACCACTATAGTCTAATCCCAAAGAAAAATATTAGATGAAACTGAAATTTATGCTTAAGTACTTGAGAAATACTAAAGACTTATTCCTTATACATGGGAATAAAGGCCTCCTTATGAAGAGGTAAACGGATTCAAGCTTTTAGAGTGATATCGATGATAGTAAATCGATATCTAGTTATGTATTCACATTGAATGGTGGGGTGTCGGTTTGAAAAGTTCTAAGCAAGAGAGGGTAGTTGATTCTACGATGGAAATCAAATACATCGCCCATAATGAATCAGCTAAAGAAGCGGTCTAGATGTGCAAGTTTATGGCTGAGTTAGGAGCATCTCCTAATGTTAATAAACCCATAACATTATTATTTGATAATAATGTCGTAATGCAAGCCATGAAAGAACCACGAGTTCATAAGAACTTGAGGCACATTCTTTGAAAGTCTCACTTGATAAGAGAATTTATCGCTAATAAAGAAGTTGTGATTGAAAGAGTAGATACTAAGGAAAACATAGCAGATCAATTCTTGAAGGGACTAACTCAAATGGTTCTAGGAAAATTGATCAAAAGAAAGAGATTGGGATTCTATAATTGGCCCCAAGTACAAGTGGGAGATTGGTGGGGTTAGTAGTATTCCGTAAGGTCAATTCTATAGTTTATTGTAAATTATTAACTTTAACAAAATTTCATTTGAAATCAAATATGTTTGTTTTCTATTATATATTTGTTATATTGTGATATATTAACTAAATAATTAATTTAATTATAGTGAGAAATTTTTTAACTGATGTATTATTTAATAATCACAAAGAGTTGAAATTATGAGAAACTTATCATAATATTAAATAACATATTATCATAAATATTCTTGGTCAAGATGTTTTGGGAAATGATATCAATGCATATGTTGAGACTAGAGTACATAAAGCTCTCCAAATATTGGGCAGCGTATTACTTATGGCTGCCAGAGGCACCAAGAGGTTATGTATTCATAGTTATTTGATTACTATGGAATGACTCATCTAAAAATTTCCTGTTTGTTAATAACAACTAAGTCAAACATGAAATCTCGACATGTTGATATTACACTGTACTCTCGACTTGAGAATACTATTGAACTTCATTGTGGAAACTCTATTTTGATTATAGTTAAATTATGCTATGGTGTCCATTGAATGAGTATAGTTTGAGTATGATTTAAGGCATGGAAATGAAATACTGTTGAAGAGAAAAAATTTCTCCTTGGTTGTATATGGTTAGTATTACATGAAAATAAAGTCAATTCAAGGCCAAAATCTTTTGCCAGACTACACGGTTAATAATAAATGTTATTACCGAACCAATGACTTTGTTCACGGACTAACCAACTTGAATATGGACGGTATTGGAATTTTGACCAAAACCAAATTTTGTAAGTCCTAATGTGTTATAGTGTTGACGAAAAGAATTGGTGTAAATAATCGTTGCTAAAAGGTACTACTTACGAAAATATGAAATTAGATTTTATTAAAAAGATCTATGAGCATTGAATTAGGTTTAACTATCGCATCACTAGCTAAGGTGACACGTGATCATTAATAATTGAATTTTTAATATTAATCACTGACTAAATTCACATTTCTGAGTCGCAAAACCACATTTGTGATTTCTCCAAAAAACTATGCAATTTAATTAATTTATGAAATTTTATCAATTGGTTAAATAAATTAATATTTGAGAAATAATAACTGTTATTAATTTATTTGATGTTTTGAAGGTTGTTAGTAATCATTCAATAGCATGTATAAAAGTTATATTTGCATATGTCGATATATGATATCGGTATATTTTTAAACTGGGTTTAAATAATATATAACTGCATGGAGGGTATTTGGAATCTTTGTTCGTTACCAAGGCATGCAAGGATGGCCATGGATTAAGGAAATGAGGGGATTGATTGATTGAAATTTAAAAGAGAATTAAATTAGGAAGTTTAATAAGAAGAATGGGAAATGTTCCTTTTATACAATTAAAATCAAATTTTCTCATTTATTTTCTTTCTATAAAAAAATTTCCTCCTCTTCCAAATCATGACATCCATTCCTTTCTCAAAAACAAAAATAAAAAGAAAACAAATTTAAATTAAAACATCAGATTTAAATAAAACCTAGGTGGTTCATCCTTCTCTAGCCAAGTAGGGTGCAAATTCACTTAGAAATCTAAGGAGAAATCATAAGTCTAGATATGACAAAAGGGCAAGGTTTTTAGGTATCTTTTCTTCCTTATTAATTTGCCCATGATGTTCAAAAGTAATCTGGTTCACATATATTTGTATTCATGGCCACTTGTTGAATCTACTTAAAAATTATCTTGTGTGTTGTGATTAAATGCAAAAATCTACTTGATGTATGTTTTATTTTGAGTGTTGATATTATTTTGAGTGTTGCAATGAAACCTAATGTTGTTATTGCAATCTAATTCTCATATAATCATAGTTGCAATATTTGATTAATTGAGTATATGCATATATATTCATACACTTCACTTCAAGTTTTAGATTGTGAACTAATATCAAGTTAAGCCTTTTGTCTAAACAATTTATTTGAAATTAATATATTCAATTTCATTGTTTAGTCAAGTATAAGTTTTTAAATTAAATCTCGGTTTACTATATACATATGTATGTATGCGTGCATGCGTATGTGCCCATGTGTGTGGATGTTTGTGTTTTTGAATTAACTGTGTCATTGGAATAATAAAATAAACTGTGATAAAAGTTTTAATTTTATTTCTTTATGTTGATTAAGCGTATTTTCAGATCTAAAGAAATAAGGGTTAAGATATTGTGTTGTAATTAGTACAAAATTTTATATGGTATTAAATCTATTATTGTACTAGGGTTTGAAAAAAAAGGTATAAGATATTACTTCATGCCATTACCTTTTAATTCTGATTTGATTAGATCTAGATCTAACATAAAATCTCATTTCCATCTTCATCTTTCTAGTTTTCTCTTATTTTTAAATGTCTAATTTTATGAAGATTTGTTTATATAATTTCATATATGTACTTATATTAAAATATATAAGTGGCATTACAATATCACATATATGTATATAATGTCAAAACTATATATGTAGTACCATTAATATGTGAATACAAACCATAGACATGTATTTTCGTATACTTAAATATATGTATGTACTTGGCATTTACATTCCCGATTTGCATGTGAATTTATTACTAGTATATTTTAGTATAATATATATATATATATATATATATATATGTAATAGGTAGAAATCACAACATTCATATATGTGTGTAGTTATACATATTTTAATATTAGATTATGTTATGTTGTTATACTGTTGATGAAACATTCAAAACTAACCTTTTAGTTAAATTAATTAATATGATTAACTAACAAATAAAAAATAAAGCTGAATAAAATATGATTTTATTTAATAACTAGATTATCTAGTGCAAAATATTAAGCTCCATAGGTCTACTAGATCCAAATAAGGAAAAAAAATGAAATATACTCATTTCTTCTACTGCTGACTAACTTGGTTCCATCAAGCCCATGGCACATGCACTAGGGAACCACCACTAATGATAGCTAGAGCACTTTGTTGGGCATTCAACAGCACATTCCTTATTATATTATTGAACAAAGGTAGCAAGTTAGGGTTAGTTGCTGCTCTTAGGCCTGCTCCTTCTTCAACTCTAGGAATAAAGTTCATTTCGGCGTTCTTAGTCTGCCTACTCATTCTTAAAATCTGTAATAAAAATGATCAGTTTCGCATAAAAGGAAAGATATATAAGTGGTATTTGTGTATGCGATGTGACTTACTATATATACATACTAATATATAGTTTTGAAAACCAAAATATATAACAAGCATGCTCTTTAATGGATCCAAGTATCAATTTAGTTTAATTGTTTAACCTAAGCTCTGACACCAAATATGACTGCCAACATATAGCTCTGACACCTAAATACCCTTTATAGTATGCTATCGTGGTACATGGTCAATGTACAGTAGTAACCAAGGGTAATTTAAAGAATCCAAAGCAGAATCTGTCGTATATCTCATGGCACATAGGATATAATATAATAATCATACAAATATTGAACAGTTAAGACAGAAATATAATTAAGTGAACCAGAATAAATCAGCGTGCACAGATTTATCATAATTACACAAAGCAAGTATACATCAAATATTAAACCCTAAATGTCTATCTCTAATAATAATATTAATAATAGATAAGTGTTGAAATAGCTCCACAGTACCGCACAATGTAAATTGCAATAATAGCTCCAAAGTATAAATATAGGAAAGTACTAGCCACTTCCTCATCCACCACATAGCATCGGGAATTATATCATATCTTTTGTCTCTAATATACCCATGTAAGAGAACCCAAGATGATATGAAGAAAAGAAAATAACATTGGGTCAGACAACTATTTGGTATGATTAGTCTATAATATCAAATTATATAATACCGATATAGTAAAAAGGAAAACAAGGTATGGAAATCATACTTGACCTATCCTAACATCCAACAAGTTAGCACATAACACAATATATGCTATTCTATCATCATATGGGTGTACTACACTAAGTACAATTTAGCATGTTGGGGTATTTAACATAGTAACACCCACAGTTTCAAATGTCATTTATCTCACCCTAGATCTTGCTCGAGATCACATTTTTGAATTTGTGCAAGATAACATTTTGCAAAATGAGACACTAAGTTTTATGTATATCTTATTAGAAACTTATTTAATCCATGATATTAATAACTAAAGCATAATTTGAGGTAAGGTCTCAATAAAATATCTCATATGAAGTTATGTTGTTTCTATTTACATATTCTTTTTACTTCTTATGTGGTTCTATAAGAAATTACACTTTAATGAATTTTACTAGCCATATAACTTTATTCTTTATTTTTTAACAAGTAAGCTAAAATAAAATACTTTTTATTTGTAATATTCATGTAAATAGAATTCATTCAATCAAATACCAAATCAATCATGTTACTACCGTCCTCTTAAAAGAATAGTGACTTTTTACTCATTTTATTTTAATGTTCATATTTCAATAATAATTATTACAAAAGTCTTTAAAATGTTAGTTTTAAAAACTAAGTTACTCTATTATATTCCCAAGATAGACTTCAAATTCTGAGATGTCATTCTGAGATGGATACCCAAGATACACTTATCTTGCTTAAGGTCTTATTCGATAAAAGATATTTTGTGTAAAACTCCCATGAAGAGAAATGGCCAAAATACATTATTTGAAATCTTGATAATACCTACATCACATGACATCCAACCCAATCACAAAACAATCAAAGCAAATGAGCAATCATAGCACACATAACAACTATCCGTTGCACTTCACATCATCGACCGAGATGTTGTTGGATAACAACTCATATGAACCACCCAAATGGTCAATTACTACTCAAGGTCACATATACTCAATGCTTGAATGCACACCATACATAGACTGGCTAGGAATTGTACAAACACAAACATCCAATCACATCAGTAAAGAAAGACTAGCTAGGGTACACAAAAGTTACCCTTGGTGAGTGTCCTCACATGTTCCTATTTATGAGCACATCCTCATCCACAAATTTATCCAACAATACTTTGTTACACACGGTTAGTAGAGCATGTCATATGTCCCACTTTAGTTGCTTGCTTTGCCACTCGTGCCTCTTTGAACCACCATAAAATCTTACACACACTCTCTAATTAAAGCGCTTGATCAAAACAACTCGGACAATCGAGATATCAAAGCTTGGAACAACACATATAGCTCCTAAGGTTCTCACATGTCAAGCCCAAAGTAACATGCCAACTTTACTCTGCATAGCTGAAGTAGAACCACAATTCCCCCATGTCACTTTTTTCCATTATAACTTGGATTGATCGATTTTGCTCTACTCAATATCCATTAATCCAATTCACTTTCGATCTATCACATACACTCTGAATATTACCACAACCATCTCACATTGGTCGCAACATTATTTAGCTATAAGAGACCGTTTAGTACTGAACAGTTGGCTTAAACACAACCAATTTTTTGTAACTTCATTTAACCTTCCTTGAAGTAATACCACACTTCCTTTGTAACAACATCCATTTTCCTTGAAGTGTGATCGATCGGTGCCAATTCACTTATCTCAACACTCACTCCAAGCCTTAGTCTTCCATATGCTTTCGTTGAAGCGATGTCATGTTTCTTCCACTTAGCTTGGAGATCTAGGTTATGTGAGATACCCTAATGCTTGGGTGGAAGGGATCCTAAGGCTATAATAACACTATGGGGGTGAATTGTGAATTTAAACCTTTAATACTTTAAATTGTATTTTTCAAACTAATCAATTTTGGATCACAATCATGGGCAAAATAATAATATATAAGCGTAATAAAAGGCAGCAAGTAAAAAGAGTGACACCAAATATATTTATATTGGTTTGGGTAGCTAATCCTACATCTAGTCATGTAACCCATATAGAGTTTTCACTATAACAAAACCTTGCAATTCTATAAGTGACAAGTACACCTATATAACTTGGCTTTGAATTAAGTGGCAAGCACACCTATCCATAGGTGGAAAGACACACCCGGCCTCTTGATTTTCCATGGTGGTCAAGAATATCTATATAATCCTTGTTTTTTATGGCTGTCCGGATACACCTTTACTATTCATGTAGTATAGAGTAATTCTACAAGAAACCGTATCTTTTAAATACTAAGTCATGTAGTTTTCAACATAATGATCCAACGGACCTCAAATAGTAATTTGTAATGAAATCTTTGACAAATAGGATAAGATCGGAGACAGAATGATAGAGAATTCTAGTAAGAACCCTCTGACCTTTTGTAGTATGTGAATTCATGAATGTTGACGCCCAAAGTGGCAAAATACCCAAATATGACCTGTTGTAGAAATAAATCAAGTAGGAATAGAAAAAAGCATAAAAAGGTATAGAGACATAAGATTTTTATAGTGTTTCGACAGTCTTGTTCCTACATCCACTTTGCATTCTATTGATTTTGTATTTGATAGAGATTTAGAGTCACTAGTACAAAGGGTCAACAAGTTCTTAAGCCTATAACTGCCAAAAGTATATTCTTCGGTGACTATTGTAAGGGAGAGCTAGCAGATGAAAAGAAGCAGAATCCAAGATCCTTTTTTAGTTGCTATAGGGCTGTTATTTGTAGGGAAACTGCGATGCAAATCTATAGGGTCGAGTTGAAAAAGCTCTAGATGCTAGCCAATAAGTAGAGAAGTGAGCATGCCGGTCCAATTCCCTATAAGGACCTCTCAATGCCAAGAGTTTTATGTTGGTGAATACTTCTTATTTCCATTTGCTTCACTCTCCTACCTTCGGTTCGATGTATTCCAAATCTTTTCCATTGAGATTGAGTAGTTCTCGACAATTTGCTTGATAACATTTGTATTACTCACTTTCTTGGCTTTCTTCTCATCAATCCTTGAAGCTGCTTGCTCAATCTTCGAGAAAAACACTTGATGATGACTGGTTGGAGTAGTAATTTAATCATAAGGTGATTGTAGAGCCTAAACAGCTATAAAAAGCTCTCGGTATTAATAGGGTCCTCTCGGTACTGGGAGGTATCTTTAACTTCAGTATACTTGTAACTTTTGGAGTTTCTTCCTTTGGCCCTTCTAAGTATGTTCCCAAGTTCTTGAGTCATTTCATCTTCGTTTTTCTATTCTAGCTTCTAATGAAAATCTACTTGATTAAAAACCCGGTTAACACTTGCCTCCTAGAGTGTGCTTTCATTGTAAACAAAGCATGCTCTAGATCAAGACAAATTTTGTCTTGCAATCTGGTGATTCCAGTTGATCGTTCATGTATTGCTTTGAAACATTGTTTTTGTTCATTAGATTTTCCTTTAATTGCTTTGTCTAGATAGAATTTGTTCCTCATGCTAAGGATAAGATCTACATTTCAAAGACCGCTCCATGCCTTTGTTGAGTGTGCTCTTTTCTCTGTCAGGCTTTTAGCCAACTTTCGGGTAAAAAGGACCTATCGGTACCGAGGTTCCTCTTGGTAGCAAGACCTTTTGTCTTCCCGAAAGCTTATATAAGCCCAGTACTTAGAATTTTTTTTCACAGTTTTTACTTTGTGCAACCGAATCTTTCTACCACTTAGAGCATCCAACTCCAAACCCTTCAAGCTTCCGTGATCGATCTCCACGATTTCTAATCCTTTGTAGACGTTGATCCCTCAACTTTACCTCCATTAAACTCCTAACATTATCAATTATCTGCTGCCATCTATTCCAACCAGTTACCGCCTTCCAAATCAATGCCAAACCTTTACGCCGCTTCTTTCCACTCGGCATCTAATCTTTTTCAAGCACTTTCCACCGATTAAAATTCAACTGAGGTTAGTGAATTAGCGATTAGTGTTTGTCTTGGCGATGATGATGGTGATGGTGTGGCCGATTGCGTTTGAATGGAGATGGTCAGAGTTTGAGTTGTGCTCGATCTATTGGGAACAAAGTTTTCCCTAGGTTATATGCACACCACTTTGGAGATAAGTTCGTCTATCGTTCTTCAGTTAAGTTTTGTCTAAGTACGGTTGATCTCGTATGTCGCTTGAACTCTAGTGGGATGGTTCACTTCAAGAAAGGTTACATTGGATGATTTCATTGCTTTGCTTTTCCTATTGCTGCACTTCCCGTGTTTTTGAAAGAAAAATCTTTCATGTCGCTTTGAATTACGGTTTCCTAGTGTGACATGACGTGTTATCTAGTACAAGTGGGTACTCTACATAGGATAGTCTATTCATTATGTGTGGGACACGAGACTCACACCATATAGATCAACACTTTCACTTGCCCTAGTCAACCACCGAAATCCGATTGGTCAGAACCAGTTGATATCCTTTGAATTTCGATCGTTGGTCACATGGATTCACTATTTATAAATAAAATACACCCGACCATGTTGAACACCAAGTTTTATTGTTTAAAATGACTCATCAATCATCGTGCTTCAAGTCATATGAGGGCACCTCTACTCCTCCTGAAACGGGGTCCTCCATAGCTCAGGCTTCACCTTCTATCCTTTTCGGAGCTGGACGTTCGATTACTACTGAGTTATAAGGAATAGTTGTTCTAGTGGTACCACCACAAAGTCAACCTCCCCTTGAATGAATATATCGGACTAAGGGTCTTGAATGATGTTCTTGATCAAATGTCATCCATCCTTTTTACAAAAATGACTCAAAACATCTATTACTAGCATAGAATTCCTAAGGGTGATGTACGACTTCCTACTCAAGGTGAAAGAGCATATTCCCTCCTTTGGGATACAATGCTTGCAACTGATATATGCACCTTGGAAATGTTGTGCCACCTTTCAATCCTTTTCTTTGCATGGTTTTACATGAGCTCTATTTAGCTCCAAGTCAAGTCCATCTGAATGAGTATGCTCTACTGAGCTCTTATACATTCTCTTTATGATTCGCTTCAAGTCTCTTTACAATAAGCACTCGTATTTTAAAATGGATACTTCTTTGTCCGATACCCATATGGTTCAAACTGGGTTTACCTATTTCTTTCCTTGTATTCTTTCTATGCCTAGGTATACTGTGACCAAGCACTTAATTTCCTATTTATTTGTTTTCAGGCATTCCTGCTTGAGACTTCCGTGATGAATATGCTAATATTTGGAAGGTTTATAGGAGGTTGTGTTCCAACATCGAACCACTTCCTATCTCATAACCAATAAGAATCCCTGATGATACAATTTGCAATCCTCGGGCTTGATGGCCATTCCTGATCCGACTCCTTCGAGTAGCTCCAGAGTGCCTGCCCAAACCACCTGTTGTACTTACAGCTCCAATGAGAATCTATAGGGTGAGGTTGAAGGTCCTTTGAGCGTAGTACATGCAAAGGAGCCTATTTAAAGAGGAGTTGATGAACCTTCCATTGGTGATGTTCTATAGGAAGGGAACAAAGGAATTGGAATGTTGCCATTCCTAAAGGAAAGTGAGGGAGTTGGGGAAAAAGAAGGAAAACCTCTGGTGGTTGTCGAGGAGGAAGAAGGCACAAGTAATAGCGATAGAAACTACCATGCTAGTGCGGACGAGGGAGAATCGTTCGATGAGATGCCTTTCAAAAGTCATGAACTTCCAAGCTCGCCCCATCAGAAGCATGTTGACGTTGAAACTTCCAAAGTAGCTGGAGAATAAACTATGTTGCCTTCTGGAATGATTATGCAGAGCCCATTCTTTTGGTGATATCTTCATCGGTTTAAGCGATATTAGCGAAATTGACTTTTCAATTCATAAGATTCTGGATGAGACAGGCTTTGGCTTCAACTTCTCTCCAAGAATAAATACAAACAAAGGCAGCGAGACTTCATCTTTACACCCATGCCAACACGGTCTGTAGGATTCTTGGAGTGTTCACCAACATTATACTCTTCACTAGGATCACGAACATGCATCCTTACATTCATTTGAATTTTTAAAATCCAATATGTATTCTATTTTCTTTCTGTTTCGGGTTCCTTGTGCGGCAATCAATATCAAAAGCTCTCATGCAACACTGGTGAATATTGTGGCAAAACTCTTGATCCCCATAAGCCTCGCTCCAAATATCAAAGCCTTTATAAGAGTGACGAAGAATTGTGCAGATGGAAGGAGCATGAAGCATCTAGTGCACAAAAGGTCGACAAAGAGATGGAGAAAGAAATAGAAATGTAAAGTAAGAAGAGAGAGGCGGGAGAAGTGTTATCTCATGATCCTGCCAAATGGAAAAGAGAATCTTTTGAGCATCGTGGCCCTTCTTTTGGTGTTGTTCTGCCCCATTCCGAAGTTCAATCTTCTTCACAACAACAATTCTTGCTTCCCTTCCTCTAACTACAATAATTCCATCTATTTCCAAGGGAGTCTCTACTCCCTTGTTTACCCTTTTGATTGCTCCTCCGCACCTATATGCCGCAATCCCCAAGCTCTTCTTGCATGGCATGAACTTTGACGAAGGCATGGAGGATATTCCAAAGGAAGTGGTAAATTAGGATGTTTGGAAAGTCCAAAAGCACGTTGATGAAGGATATAAGTGGAAAAACTATGCTAAGCCTTATCTAACCTGAAAAGAATCAACTATACCAACATTAAGTCCTTTGATTCCGAGAAGAATGAATTTAATGGAACATCAAGAACTGGGAGGAGGACTTTAGGTCGCAACAGAGAGGGACGCAGATCTTGAAAAAGCCAAGTTTGATAACCAAAGGGAAGAAATGAAGCTGGCTCATGATTGTGCTAAAATCGTGATGTGAAACAACTTAAAGATTGTCCATGAAGAAGGGGCTGAATTGAAAAAGCAAGTTAAAGAGAAAGACCTGGCTCTTACGCAAAAGGATGAAATTATATGAGCCAGGGAACTAATCACCTCGGAACGGGCAGCCAAGGTTGAAAGGATTCGAGAGGAAAATCATAAACTTCACGAAGAGAAATAGAAGCTAGTGAATGATTTGGAGAACGTATAAACTGAAAAACTTGCTAACGATATCGAGTTTATAGTTTCTTAATAGGTGGGCAATGTCAAATCTCTGCAAATGGGGATCGAGCTATCCAAAAGTTGGATATTTTTTCTTCTCGGCGTCGCTTATCTCTTGGTAATGCTAGATTCATAAAGTTTATGGATCTTAAAAAATTTTTGCCATCAACTATCTTCGGGCAACGATGAATTCTTGAAAGTTAAAGTGAATAGGGAAAAATTCTGATCACCACCTATCTCTAGGAAACGATGAATTCCTAAAGGGTGACTGAGTAGGGAAACCTTCTCATCGTCACTTATCTTCGAGCAACAATGAATTCCGATAGGTTGGAAGTTTTGTCTTCCTGATGCCGCCTATCTTGGGTCAGCGCTAGATTCCAAAAGCATAAGTTTTTTGTTCCTGGCATCACCTATCTTTGGGGAAACAACAGATTCTTGAAGGATGGGGGTTTCACTTTCCTTACGCCCCTTATCTCGAGGCAGCATCATATTCCTAAAGGTTGAGGTTTGTAAATATTCTCGCTATCGCCTATCTCATAGCGACGATGAACTCCTGGAGATTAGAGTTAATGGAAAAAACCTTCTCGTCGTCGCCTCTTGTCGTTGCTATCTCTGGGCAACGACGAATTCCTAAAGGTTAACCCAGATTAAAAGTGGAAACCTTCTTGCCTTCGCCTATCTTTGGGCAACGAAGAATTACTGAAGGTTAGAGTGAATGAGAAAAACCTCCTCATCATTGCCTATTTTTGGGCAACGATGAATTCCTGAATATTAACTCGTCTTGAATGCGAAAAACTTATCACCATCACCTATCTTCAGCAAATGACAAATTCCTAAAGGTTAGAATGAATGGGAAAAATCTTCTTCTCATCGCCTATCTCCAAGCAATGATAAACCCCTGAAGGTTAGAGTGAATGGGAAATATCTTCTCGTCGTTGCCTATCTCTAGGCAACGATGATATCCTAAAGTTCAAAGTGAAAGGGAAAAACCATCTCTTCGTTTCTATCTTCAAGCAATGACATATTCCTAAAGGTTAAAGTGAATAGGAAAAACCTTCTAGTCATCGCCTATCTTTGGGAAACGATAAATTCTTGAAGGTTACCCCAAGTTATCCAATTGCCCTTTAGGAACATACCTCTTATCCATTATCCGAGGTCAGAGGAGTACATCCCTGATTGTACCACAAATCGCACAGCATGGTGGATTTGCCTTCAAGAACATAGTTCCATTGGTTCAAGAAGCAAGCTTTATTTATAAATGAAAGAAGTGGCTTGTCCTACCTTATTACACTGCTCCCAGTGCCCTTGGGTGGCTTATTTGCTAAAAAAATAAAGAAAGACTAAGTGAGTAGTGTCATAGCATATCATTATTCCATGCACGCAAGACAGGGACTCTATCAACAATTGCTAACTTGAATGTTCCATTTTTAAGCTTCTGATCAATCATATGGGGTCCTTTCCAATTCAGGCTAAATGCTCCCGTGCCTGGATGGACACATTTTAGAATGAGATCTCCTACCTCAAAGGTGCGGTTGTGAACCTTTGCATCGAAGTGTCACATTACCCTTTTTTGGTGAGTAGCAACACTTAATTCTGCTTCTACCCTTTTCTCATCCTTTTCTCATATACCAAATCGAGAGACTCGAGCAAGAGCTCCTCGTTCACCTTCGGGTTAAAATGCCTTTTATGATGAGAAGGGACTTCTAGTTCTATTGGGATAATTGCTTTCGATCCGTATGCCAAAGTGAATAGCAAGTGTCCAGTTGCTGACTTCTGTGTTGTTCTATAAGCCTATAGTGCAAGTGGAAGCTCATCAACCCAGCTGCTTTTGGCTCTAATCAACCGCTTCTTCGAGCTGGATTTGTTGATTCTGTTCACTGCTACAACTTGGCCATTCACATACAAATGTGACACCATGGAGATCTATTCTCAATTCTGAATCGGTGGAATAATTCCTTGAATTATGTGCTCTCAAACTGAGTTCCGTTATCCGTGATGATCTTCTAGGTACTCCAAACCTACAAATAATATTCTTCATTACAAAATTGATTACCATTTTCGTTGAAACTGTGGCAAGTGATTCCGCTTCAACCCATTTCGTAAAGTAAACCATTGCAATGATAGCAAATTTGGCACCTCCTTTCACTATTAGTAGCACACCAATAATTTCAATTACGCAAATCGTAGATGGCCATGGGCGGACCATATGGGTAAGTTATGAAAACAGGGCTTTCGAAATCTTTGCAAACCTCTAGCATCAATTGCACCGTTTGGTGTAGTTAGCTATATCTTGTTTTATTGTCGGCAAGAAATAACCACAGAATTATATCTTCTTTGCCGAAGTTTATCCTCCATCGATGTGATCGCCACATCCACCCTAATAGATTTTCATGACGATCTTCCTAGCTGCATCCTTGGCTACACACCAAAGCAGGAAGTTGAGGATCCTCTTCTGCACAATATTCCATCTTGCTTCATGAACTGTGGAGCTTTCCAGAGGAGTTTCTTTCGTTCGTTCCTTACCCTTGGGAGAGTTCCATTGATCAAGTACCCTTTGATCCTATGCAGTAAAGCTCCGTTAAACCTCCATAGATTCCTCGCTGTAGCCCATAGCACTCTTTAACCGCTATCCATTCTCAGTACAGGGCTATTAAATAGTATATCAGCTTTAAGCTTCGTTGTTTTCCACTATGCCCGATAAATCAAGGCTTTATATCATTTTCTTTAGCAACATTAATATAAAAGGATTGATTTGACTAATTCTCTTAGTAACCAAATCAAAAAATTTAAGGTAAATTATTATATTCTTCAGTTTTATTATATAAAATTAAATAGTATTTCTTTTTCCTACACAAATAAAGTTAGAATGAGAATAAATTAACCATAAGCATTTGGTTTTATATCTAATGAAGCTTTTTGCACCTCTGTAGTTTTCAGCTATTTCCTCACTTTATTCCCGTTATGACTTTTCCACCTCCACCGCTATAGAACCGCCAAGTGATTTAACTACACATCTTTGACCAGAGTCATCAATGACTCCTCCTCTTCTATTGTGTCCAAAATCTAGTAAACGTCCATCGGACAGATGCTCAGAGCTATTAAAACCTCCATTGGAATCAACCCCATTAACTGTGCTTCCTCAGAGCTTGCTATCTTAGCTAGTGAATCCACCTTCATATTCTCCTCTCAAGGGATGTGCGTTATTGTATAATGTTTTATGTCCTCAAGTAGTTCTGGTGCCTTTGCTTATAGGGGGGTAGTATCGCACCCATAGCCTGATATTCCTTTTTATTTGGAAAATAACCAGCTGGGTATTGCTAAATATATGCAACATCTTTCTCCTTAGTTCTTTTGCTATCCTTAACCCTAGTACTAATGCCTCGTACCTAGCTTCATTATTAGTTATAGGAATTTCCAAGTTCAATGCGTAAAAGGTTGACGGTCTTTCCAGCATTTTGAATACTACTCCTGCAACCTAGCTAAATTCATTTGAAGCACTGTCGACAAACAGCTTCCAATGAGGAGTTGCGCTTGTAGTATCCTTTTCCTCTTCACCATCACATGCGGTAAACTTGGCGATGAACTCTGCTAATGCTTGCCCGTTTATCGCTCTCTTTAGATGGTAAGTAATATCATACTGACTCAACTCGATGTTCCATTTCAGCGACCCTTCTAAGGTTCGGGTAGGTACAAAACCTACTTCAGAGCTGATCTATCAGTACTTTGATTAGATAAACTTGAAAATACAGCTGTAACTACTTCGTTGCGATCAGCAAGCAATACGTAAGCTTCTCTGGTTTGGATAGTTCATTTCGTCTCCATCGAACCAATTGTTGATATAGTACACCGGTCTATAAGTCCTTGTCTCCTCATGTACTAATGTTGCACTTAGCATATGAGCAGACGCTGCTAAGTAACACAAATAAATCCTTCCCATCTAGCATTTGGATAGGATCGGTGGCATTTCCATATGCCTCAACAATTCCTCAAAGGCATTCGGGCAATCTTGATTCCATTCAAAGTTTTCCTTCCCTTTCTTGATGGTGTCGTAGAAAGGCATGCACTACCCTTGAGAAGAACCGACTCAAAGCATGATATTTCTATTCAAGCTCTGAAGTTATTACTTCATGGTCAGGGCAGCTACATTTATCAAAACATTAATCTACTCCGGATTAGCCTCAATGCCCCATGAATTAACAATAAACCCCGTAAACTTCTCTAATGCTACTCTAAAAGAACATTTTAATGGATTTAGCTTTATTTCGTATTTTTGAAAAACTTCAAACATCTCTAAAAGATCATCTAGATGGTTTTGAGATACTCACGATTTCATAAGCATGTTATCTACATATACTTCCATCATCCGCGTGATTTGATTCTTGAACAAAGAATTACTAATCTCTAGTATGTGGCTTCGACATTCTTCAAACCAAATGACATAACAAGGTAGCAGTATAACTCCAAGTCTGTTATAAGCTTGTATTCTCCTAATCTGGTAGACGCATCAGGATCTATTTATAGCCCGAATAAGCTTCCGTAAAGGAAAAAACTCATGTTCTACTATCCTATCCACCAGTTGGTCGGTCCCGGGCAAAGGAAAGTTGTTCTTTTGGCATGCCTTATTCAAATTTGAGTAGTCGATACACATTCTTCATTTCCTATTCGACTTTTTGACCAACACAGGATTGGATATCCAAATGGGATATAAAGCATCGTGGATAATGTTCGCGCCAAAATTGGTCACAAACACCCAAAGTCACGAAAGCACCCGTTTACGTACTTAAATTAATGATAATCAACACAGATCTCAGCAACAATAAATATAGAATCCAGATCTAAGCAACAAATCACAGTAATTCACAGACAACAGTCACAAACACAGGATTTATAGTGGTTCGGCGTTCGCGCCTACGTCCACTTTTGATGGTTTTCTCTTTATTGCTTTGCTTGATTAAATCGATTACAATGGATTACAGCCGACAATTGCTTTGAAATCTGAATACAACAGCGATTCTGATAGTTAAACTTGAATCCGGCAGAGTCTTGGCGTTCAATGGCGGAAAGATCCCCCTTTCTGAAGGCTTCAGGGTGCTATTTATAGGCGTTGGAGGCCCAGATCTTGCTGAAACTTCGTGAGACTCCTTCTGGCACGTGAGTGGGCCCACGCGACCGACCCCACCAAGTTTCGTCTCGATCTGACATCGGTTCGAAGTGATTTCGAACCCATCAACAAATTGTCCAATCGAGCTGAAACTTGGCAGGAACAATCTTTACCTCATATGGAAGCTACTGTGAAAATTTGGTTGCATTTGGATTTGTAGTTTAGGAGATATGATCGGTTCGAAATTGGCATTTTCGGTTGGCTGGGACGTTCGAACCCATTATTTCGAAACCAGGAGCTCGAACCCATGTACGCACGTGCTTCTGCAGTGACGTGGCGCGTACTCCACGCGTCGATCCAGATTTATCTCCGAGTTGACCGCTTCGAATCCATGGATTTCGCTGACTTCGTATCGATGATCGTTGTGTAGTTTGAATCAATCAACTACGTGACTCTCGTGTTGGCCTGTCTGTCTAGTTCGAACCGAAGGGATGGAGCTTCCTTCGTATCGATACATGTGATGGATACGAAATCAAGCTCCGCGATGGTTTCGAACGTTCATCGGTTCGAACTAAGCACCAGCGTGGATGATTCAACGCTCATGGATACGAAGACGCAACCTAATGATGGATACGAAAAAGTGTTTTTAGCATGGATACTGATGGATTCGAACGCAATCAATTCGAAGTTAACAGTGGCCGATGGGTTCGAACATGGCAGGGAGCGATGTACTCGAAGCAATGGGTTTTGGTGGGTATCGGATGGCTTCGAAGTCATGGGTTCGAAGTGGATGGCTTCGAAGCCACGGGTTCGAAGTAGATGGGTTCGAAACCATGGGTTCGAAGCGGCTGGGTTCGAAGGCGATGGTTTCGAATCAAACAATGACTACTCTTCTTCACACTGAATCCATCATATCTTGAGCATACGAACTCGGATTGACTTGAAACTTGAAATGATGGCTCCTACAACCTTTCTTGTCATGTCCTATCAATTGTGGCCTGATCCGGACTCGGGCAAAATTCATCGATATCCATAGCTAAGTGATGTATAACCAATCTCTAAGACGGACTGTTTCCCGTTTTCGACCAATCTTTTGATATCACGGCTTTGCCAAAAAGCGGGATAACATTTTGCCCCCCAAAACATGCCTTGCGGTAGGAAGGTGTGTTTTGTAATGCTTCGAGTTGGATGTTCGTATCCGATTATCAACCTGCAAAGAACTCAATAGTTTCTTATGTCCTCAAATGACGATCGTTCGAGATCGAGCTATTTGGGATGAAGCGCGGCCGTTCGTGGTCAAGCGTCAACTTCAAATGACGATCGTTCGCGATCGAGTCATTCGAGGTGAAGTGCGACCGTGCGCGGTCGAGCGTATAAATCCATGCTTCGATCGTTCGGGATCGTATGCTGCTTGAGGTGAATCGGGACCGTTCGCGGTCCGTGCCGTTCGTGGCATAAGATCGAATAGGACCGTTAGCGGTCGATGCCGTTCGCGGCGAATGATGAGATGGGACCGTTCGCGGTCGACTGCCGTTCGTGGCAAATGATGATCGTTCGCGACCAAGTGCCGTTCAAGGCGAATGGTGACCGTTCGAGGTCGGTTTTCATAATCAGTGAGCCATGACCGTTCGCGATCAATGGCGTTCGAGGCAGGAAGCGATCGTTCGCGATCGTGTGCCGTTCGAGGCGAATCTGTGACCGTTCGCGGCCGTGTGCCGTTCGAGGCGGAGGGTGATCGTTCGCGATCGTGTGCCGTTCGAGGCGAATTTGTGACCGTTCGCGGCCGTGTGCCGTTCGAGGCGGAGGGTGATCGTTCGCGATCGTGTGCCGTTCGAGGCGAATTTGTGACCGTTCGCGGTCGGGTTTCGGACCTCAAGTGACGACCGTTCGCGATCAAGCCATTTGAGGTAAGGCGAGTTATGACTGTTCGAAGTCGGGTGCCGTTCGAGGCGGATTGTGACCGTTCGAGGTCGGATGCCGTTCGAGGCGAATTGTGTGTGTGCCCGGGAGGGCTTGGTGTTATCGATGCCAGGGTCACGTTCGGGTGAGTTCCTGGATCGTTTATAGGGGCGGTTCATCGCCGTCTCAGAGCATACCTAAGGACCGTTCGCGACCCTGTACATGTGCAAGCAGCCTAGCCATTTCAAAGTTATCAGAATCAAATATCTATTAAACGAATGAGTTCCAAAAACAATTGTCCAAACAAACAAAGTTCAAATGTTCAAATCAAAAGGAAATGAAAGTAAAGCATGGATGTCAAAGTGTAAGTTCCCACTACGAAACGGTTGATGATCACTCAGAGCATGTCTGGAGATCGTTCGCGATCTCGCACATGTGTAAATGATTTAAATGCGGTAGTGGAAGCTTACAACTTGTTCATCGTTATTTCATTCAGTTGATAACCAAACGGTGCCTTGATTCAGGATCGCCTCTAGCTGACGTGGATGGTGGTCGCTCTGGTTCCGCCACAGGAGCTCGCCTCCTTACATACTGAGGGAGCATACCGTTCCTGATATGCCCTTCCACCTCATCCTTCAGGTGCCTACAATCATTAGTAGTATGACCATTTAATTCATGGAATACACAGAACTTATCTGATTTCCTTTCGTCTGAGGTAGGATCCCTTCGCATTGGCCTACGATACGGAATCTGTTCTTTGGTATCCTGGTAAATTCGCTCCAGGCTCTCGTTCAACTCAGTGTAGGTGGTGAATCGCGGCTCCCTCCGTTGCCGCTTTGATCTGTCTCTGTCATTCTCAATCTTTCTTTTACCTTTATCTTTGTCCGAGTCCCTTCTAGGGGCGTCTTTGAGTGCAAAAATTTCTATCCCATCTCCTTCTTCTCTCTCGGCATTCGCATCTTCTAATCGTAAAAACTTTTCCGCTTCATGATAGAATTCCTCTAGATCAATGGGTGGATCTTTAGTCAATGAATTCTTGAACTCTGTGCCGTCAGCTATTCCGGACACAGCTGCCATGACCACCATGGACGGATCCGCTCTATCCACTGAAGCTGCTGCTGCATTAAATCGTGCTAGATAACTTCTCAAGGTCTCTCCGGCCTTCTGCTTTAGGGTTGCCAGAGTCATCACGTTCTTGGGTCTGGTAATATGAACCCTGAATTGCCTCATAAATCTCTCCACTAAACCATTCCATGTTCCGATGGATCCATTCTCCAACTGTCTAAACCATAGTGCAGCGATATCTGTCAAGTACAATGGAAAACACCGGGCCATAACCTCCTCCGATGCCCCCAGCACTTCCATATGCCTTATATATTTTGTCAGATGGACCGTGGGGTCCGTTCTCCCGTCATACATATCCAATGATGGTAGTTTGAAATCAGGTGGGTTCCTAGCTTGCCTGATTGCTGGAGTAAAAGGACTTCTATTGACATCTTCCAGATCTTTGTTCACCATACCGCCTCTCAAAGCTCTCCTAACTATCCCTGCTAATCGGTCACTGTCTCCGAGATGTAATCCTTGTTCACTACTTCCAACCTGCCCCCCGAGTTCACGAGGTAACTCCGGGATCTGCCCCTTTGACTGAGCGTTCGCATCTCTACTACTACCGGGTTGCGCAGATGCTCCTCTTTCTCTTTCCGAAACTGGATCAACGTTCTCCAAGGGTGTGCCCCCTAATCCAGGTGCTACTCCGGATGGTCCTGCTCCGTTCTGGACTCCATTGGCTTCCCTATTCTGTGCTCCGAGCTGTCCTATCTGATGGAGTAAACTCTGGATCATTTCCTCTTGCCTCTTCATCATAGTTTCCATCTCGTCCCTAGTAATGTATATTGATGGTTGATTTGCTCCTGACGAAGCCTCTTGGCTTCCCTGCGGTTCACTTCTCTCAGTCCTTGGTCTCCTACTCGATTGCCTTGCCATAATTCCTAAATCTGAACTTCTGAACTTTCAAATCCAACTTCTTCCTGAGTTCAATTCTCAGTGAAAGCACCAAAATGTTCGCGCCAAAATTGGTCACAAACACCCAAAGTCACGAAAGCACCCGTTTACGTACTTAAATTAATGATAATCAACACAGATCTCAGCAACAATAAATATAGAATCCAGATCTAAGCAACAAATCACAGTAATTCACAGACAACAGTCACAAACACAGGATTTATAGTGGTTCGGCGTTCGCGCCTACGTCCACTTTTGATGGTTTTCTCTTTATTGCTTTGCTTGATTAAATCGATTACAATGGATTACAGCCGACAATTGCTTTGAAATCTGAATACAACAGCGATTCTGATAGTTAAACTTGAATCCGGCAGAGTCTTGGCGTTCAATGGCGGAAAGATCCCCCTTTCTGAAGGCTTCAGGGTGCTATTTATAGGCGTTGGAGGCCCAGATCTTGCTGAAACTTCGTGAGACTCCTTCTGGCACGTGAGTGGGCCCACGCGACCGACCCCACCAAGTTTCGTCTCGATCTGACATCGGTTCGAAGTGATTTCGAACCCATCAACAAATTGTCCAATCGAGCTGAAACTTGGCAGGAACAATCTTTACCTCATATGGAAGCTACTGTGAAAATTTGGTTGCATTTGGATTTGTAGTTTAGGAGATATGATCGGTTCGAAATTGGCATTTTCGGTTGGCTGGGACGTTCGAACCCATTATTTCGAAACCAGGAGCTCGAACCCATGTACGCACGTGCTTCTGCAGTGACGTGGCGCGTACTCCACGCGTCGATCCAGATTTATCTCCGAGTTGACCGCTTCGAATCCATGGATTTCGCTGACTTCGTATCGATGATCGTTGTGTAGTTTGAATCAATCAACTACGTGACTCTCGTGTTGGCCTGTCTGTCTAGTTCGAACCGAAGGGATGGAGCTTCCTTCGTATCGATACATGTGATGGATACGAAATCAAGCTCCGCGATGGTTTCGAACGTTCATCGGTTCGAACTAAGCACCAGCGTGGATGATTCAACGCTCATGGATACGAAGACGCAACCTAATGATGGATACGAAAAAGTGTTTTTAGCATGGATACTGATGGATTCGAACGCAATCAATTCGAAGTTAACAGTGGCCGATGGGTTCGAACATGGCAGGGAGCGATGTACTCGAAGCAATGGGTTTTGGTGGGTATCGGATGGCTTCGAAGTCATGGGTTCGAAGTGGATGGCTTCGAAGCCACGGGTTCGAAGTAGATGGGTTCGAAACCATGGGTTCGAAGCGGCTGGGTTCGAAGGCGATGGTTTCGAATCAAACAATGACTACTCTTCTTCACACTGAATCCATCATATCTTGAGCATACGAACTCGGATTGACTTGAAACTTGAAATGATGGCTCCTACAACCTTTCTTGTCATGTCCTATCAATTGTGGCCTGATCCGGACTCGGGCAAAATTCATCGATATCCATAGCTAAGTGATGTATAACCAATCTCTAAGACGGACTGTTTCCCGTTTTCGACCAATCTTTTGATATCACGGCTTTGCCAAAAAGCGGGATAACAGATAAATCCGTTTGCCAATAGCTTATCCACTTCTTCCTTCAACGCAGCAGGTCGCCTTGGACCTAAATTGTACCTTTTCTATTTTACTTGTGTGTACTTTGGGTCAATATTCAGTGTGTGTCATGCTATATCCAGTGATATCCCACACAAATTTGAATATTTCCAAGTGAATACATCCAAGTTTCCTCAGAATAAATTCACCAATTCTTTTCTTAAGTTAAAGATAAACCGATATCCAATCTTTAGGGCTAGAGTAGGATCATTCATGTCAATTGGAACATTTACCCTTAGCTTGGCTAATGCTGGTCAACCTTCACTTGACTGCTTTGCAGGATCCATAGCCTTGTTAAAACAGCTATGGTTCCCAAGCCAGGGTCTAGGCTTTAGTTGCAATGCTTGCGAGTCCTGAATGCAGAGAGTTCTCTCCATATTCTTTTGTTTCTCACGGCACTTTTCTTCTTCGAGTTCTGTAATGTAACATTCTCTTCCAGCTCTCTAGTAACCTTTCACTACTCTGACTCCATTTTCCAAGGGGAACATTGCTAGACACCAAGATGCCAGTGCTAGCCTGAAATCAACCAGAGTTGATCGACCTAAGAAGGCATTATATGTCGAATACTTGTCCACAAGAATAAACTTTTGAATCTAGACTATCCTACGATCTCCTTCACCTAGTTCCATGGGCAAATCGATTATTCTGATCAGCTATTTTGCTTTGCTCGTAAATACTCGAATCTTGGTTTTACAGGCCATCACCTCCTTTACATTGATCTTCATTTGATCGAAAATTCTCTTAAAAATCTTGTTCACTGAACTCTCGAAGTGTACCAGGACTCAACACATGGTTGCTGGTCCAATTCCGACTGTTACTATAAGGGGGTCGAATGTTGGCACTTCGACTCCACCAGTATCTCTATTTCTAAATATGATATCATCAATTATCCTTTGCTACATTGCCTGAGCTCTGTCTTCTATTACGAAGTAATCCTTCTATGGTATTTGCTTCAACGAGCTAGTGTACCATTCCATTTCCCTCCACATTTTTTCTACCAGATGGGATCATTTGGTTATGGTATTGATAATCAACTTTCTACCATTGCGCTTGGGTTCTTCTTCGCTCGATCCAGGTTTATTCCCCTAGGTAAACAGCATGGCTTGGCTCCACCCTGTAGGTCTTTGATATTCTACTGAAGCCTATTTTTCCTTATCGGTTTTTTAATAAGGTCCTTCAAATGTCGGCACTCCTTCGTGTCATGTCCATGAGTTTTATGAAAACGATAGAACTTCCCGTAGTAACTTCTATGCTTGGTTGCCTCCCTACTTGGCTGTAACAACCCTAAGTTTAGAGTCGTAATATCAAACAAATTTATTTAAAATAAAAATGCTTATATTCAATTTTCGATAGCTACTATTTTTAAATTCACTTTTTACTTAATTGAAGTCTATTTAATAATAGATTTTGTTTTATGAAGTTGAATTAATCCTTTCCAAAAAATATTTTAAATTGGATAAAATGTTATGTTAAATATAAAATATTTTGAAGTATAAATAATTTTATATACTTGAAATAGATGAAAAGAAGTTTATTTGATATTTAATAAAATCAATGAATTGATGTAAATGATTAAATTTATTTTATATCAATACTGAATAATTAAATAGAGTGAAACGAGTATTGAATTGAAATTTGCAGTTATCAAAATATGTCTTGTAGAATGAAGTGTAAATCAACCTAAACTGAAATGGAATGCATTTACAAATCAATATAGTAAGGAAAAAAAGAAAATAAATAGATATGGAAAAATAAAGCCTAGCCCATTTAAACAAAACACACTCCTTTGTCTAATTTTTATTCCTTAGCCAATTTTCTTTATTCCCAAATGCATTTACCCTTTAACATGCCCTAGCCTAAATATCTAATTCGAAAATCATTCAACGAAAAAATATTCATGGAAATCCAAAGCGTGGGAGCTCGTGGCCAGATCGATGATGAGAGGGAAGAGCGGCATACGTTGGGCCATGCGGCCTGGCGGGAGACGCAACGCCAATGACTATAAAGGAAGAAGCATGGCTTTGTATGATTCGATAGCGATGAGGGTGTTCGTGGATGACAGTGGTAGTAGGCAAGCGCATGTGTAGGGACATGAGACCAATGAAGTGTGAATGCATTTGTTGTGTTGATGGCTGGCCAAATGTGGATATGCATGCTTTCTGTGGGTGACAGATTAAGCAATGGCATTGGTTGAAGCAATGATGGAAAGGATAGTAGATTTGGGAAAACGAATGGTTAAGATGATTTATTTAACTCACACACCTATTTTAAATGATAAATTTCTTTTTGCATGCTTTTTTTGGATCACGAATTGCGATAACATTTTATCTTATTCATCGTATTTTTAGTAAGAATTCCTCAAAATGAATTGAATTGAAATATTATCGCATGTTAAATTTCATATCATTTATCATATTTTAGAGCAAGAATTCCACACCACTACCTTTGAATTAGTTGCATGTTGTTGTTGAACACATTCTTGTTATTTTATATTTAATTTTTGAGTTTACACGTTGCGAATTATTAAGAGGTGTTTGCTAAAAAGTTAATCTAGTTTTAAATTGCAAATTCTTATCTCGTTCTTGGATTGTTGGGTGTGATAGAAGATTATCATGGATGACTATATGGCTCTATATATTGTTAAAGACCTTTAGGACGAAATTCAGGTGCCAATGGTCATAAATCGACCACTTACTAAAGTATTTACTATAAGATCGTGAATTCCACTGAAGTAACATATTCTATCTAATGAATCAAAGAATTAAGAGATAAAGTGAAACAAGTGTTCCATGCCACTTGTACTACAAAAAATTATTTCTCATTTTATAGAAGTAATATTTCTATATAGAAATTAGTTTTCTTGGAAAACGTTTAAAAACATGTCCAAGGACTATACTAGATATATTTGCAAAATGCAACTATTTAAACATAACCTTTAAAATTGGCGATACAGGCATGCATACATACATGCAAACGTACGTACACACATTTACACACATACATACATATATATACACACACATGTGTGTGTGTGTGTCAATATATAATTTTCTTCACTTTTAAATATTATTAGCTTTAAAATTCAATAAGTATAATTTAATTTCCATAATTTAAAACATTAAATTTGGAGATAATATCTTATTTGCACTTTTATGCAATCTGTAAAATTGATTTGAGAACTATATATTTTATATAATATAATTCCTATAATTTTATTCTTTATAAATTATATTTATTCGATTATATATATATATATTACAAAAATAACTTCATGGAACTAAAATTCAAAAGTGTTGCACGATTAAAAGAAATCAAGAATCCAAGAATCAAAAATTTGAAATACAGAAATAATTACTAGAGCATACAGGCTCCGGAGACTTCAATCGTTCAACCGCTAGTGTTCGACTAGTATAAGGTGACGGTAGACCATTTCGGTCGAATGGAGCCTAAAAGCTCCAAGCATTGTCTCTGATGACAATATTGTCAATTCCAGCACTGAAACTCACTTCCTAAAGCTTGAAATTACTACTAGACATACAAACAACATATATTGATCAATCGAGCACAAAAGCACTATAGTTCAAACTACTATAATTAAATTTGAAGGGGCTAAATACTCTAGTTTTCTATAATTTTCTAAACAAGAAATATATTAGTTAACAGTCATGTAATAATCAAATTTAATCCTTAAAACAGTAAATGCAATACGAATCAGAGATAGTGGTGAGAATTGCTTACCTTAATTCCTAGAATCCTCATCCAAAATACTTCAGAAATGTTCTTCCTTCTCAATTACAATCAAGCTCTAGAATCAGTTTATAAAAGAGAATAAAGAGATATTCAAAACTTAATTAAAGCCGAAATTAATTGGTTTAGAAA
The DNA here is from genome assembly GCA_030765085.1 of Allium cepa. Classification (NCBI taxonomy): domain Eukaryota; kingdom Viridiplantae; phylum Streptophyta; class Magnoliopsida; order Asparagales; family Amaryllidaceae; genus Allium; species Allium cepa. The sequence continues at coordinate 454,040,614 of CM060931.1, forward strand.
ATAGATAAAGGCTTGAATATCATACCTTGATTTAACTAGAATTTTGCAAAATTTTCTTGGAATTAAAATATAAGATTTTGCTCTAGGTTTCAAGAGATGAAGAGAAAGGCTTTGCTATCTTTTTCTAAACTGAGAAAGAATGTACAGGAAATTAAAAGAGGGATTTCTCTCTTGATTATTGCTAATATGGGTTTTGAGTTGTAAATGGACCCAATAAGGCAAGAATTTGTTTCTATTTCTTTTTATATTCACTACTAAGGCCTTTTCTTCTTTTTAAAGTTATTTTATTAACTCATGAACCATTTTTTTAACACAATACAATTAAACATTTTAGAATTCTATTTATAACCCTTTTTACATATTTAATTACATTGAAATGAAAATTTTGACTTTCAATTTGAATAAATGATTTCTAACCCTCTTGCAATTTAATTTATTTACAATTACAAATTTTTATTTAATTCCTCGGTTTAATTTATTTTAAAAATATGCAATCAAAAAGTAATTTACATACTGTTACCCGGATTTTTAACCCGACAAAATCCAAAAGATTTCAAAACAACCTAATCGAGTCAGAATAGTTGAAGAGCTAACCAAAAGGACCGGACCAGTAAGCCAAAAGAAGCCAAAAGAGAAGGAAGCAGAAAACGCCAAGGACATTGATAACCAGCGATCCATAACGTTTTTCTCATGAGCCCATCTATCTTCCTGCGTCATGATCTAATGTGTATTCTAGGAACAATGGCTAAGCTTGGTGGGCTTCCGAGCTAATTAAATCAAGAGACAAGTATTCGTCTAGTTTAATCAGCAGCCTAATGCAACCAGAAAGCAAACCATCATCAAAACATGGCAACATGCTACAAGATTACGTATATAACATCAACACGTGGCAACTATGCTATCCAAAAGGCAAAGCCCAAAAATTGGCTAGGTACGTGGATCGCTAGCGATCCATACTTTGTCATCAGTTCCCTGCGAAGCTTATGGAATGAAGCAAGGGAAAGCGCTAAGGCATTGGAACGCTACCGAGTCGAGTTTATAGATCGCTAGCGATCCATAGCCTAGTGATCTATAGCCTATGGATCGTTAGCGATCCATCATTTTAGCTCGGGTTGTGGCAAAACTTCCATTGTTCCTTCTTGTGATGATCTACAAGCATCTGGCAAACAGCTTAGCCTAGTTAGTCTCCAACCTCTATAAATACACCCCTATATGCAATATAAACAGGAATCCTTTGGGCTGGTTGTTGGAACTCTACAAAAAGCATTTTTACTCCTCTACTCCCTCATAGCAGTTATCCAAAGAGTTTACTGTGATTCTCCAGTGAACTCCAACATTGGAGACTTGGTTTAACTAAGGATATTCAAGAACTTTGTAATCTAATTCTCCTTGTAATAATAATCAGTCAATAATAAAAACTATAAAGTGGACGTAGGCTTCATAACAACCGAATCACTATAAAAATATTCTTATCTCCTTTCTATCTCTGCTCTTTAGATGTTTATTATCTATATTATTGCTTTGTGAGAACAGGGTTGGTGCTTTTATGCTCAATCCAAGGTATTGATCCATTTTTTGGATTAATATTTTGGTGCTTTCATTGAGAGGCCAACTCAGGCTTTGGTCTTGCTATCTACATTAGATCAGATAGGTTCAAAAGTAAGATCCTCAATCTCTGTCCAAAAGTTTTACTACTAAAAATCAATGGCTCTAGGAAGAAGAACTATTTCAGGACGATCTATACGGGAAGTAATAGCCAAAGTGGAGATGAATCATTAGCAAACCAAAGTAACTGGCATTAACGTAGGGGATTAGGTTCTAGGATCCTCCGATCAACGCGAAGTTGTTACAAGAGACGAGTTGTATAACAACCCTAGTTTTGGTGATTACCTATGACGGTGGTTATAATTTAATAATGGAGAAATAAAGTAAATTGGAGATGTAAATTTGTTAAATTTGTTTATTTTAAATAAACAATGGGTTCTGAATATAAAATGTTGAAAATAAAGTTTTAGAAACTTTATTGTGTTTGATTGTGATAAAAATGAGCATTATATGGTTTTAATTTGTTAAAATATAGTAAATTTGGAAATAATTAGCAAATTTTGATTTTTATTAATTTTAATGAGATATTAGAATTTAATATGTTACATAATGTAAATAAAAAGGTGGAATTTTGTTTTAAAATAATATTTGGATGTATAGAGTACTGTTAATAAGGTTTGTTACATTTAATTAAATAAGAAAAATGATTTTATGCAATTTTGGTGTTAAAAATATTATTTTATTTAAATAATAGTGTAAAATAAAGTATTTAAGTAAAATAAGAATTCAAATAATGAAAATTGATTTTCATGGCTAAAATAATTTTTATATGTTGACAAAACATTTTGCTAAACATAAAATATGTTAGTTTGATTTTATAAAAGTTGAAAACATGTAAACTAAGTTGTTTTGGCTAAAATATGTGTAATTGTGGTGATTTAAGTAATAATTAGTGATAATATGATTATTTTCTTATTGGGTCTAAGGCCAACAACAACTCTAACAAAGAAGAAAACTATATTTTTTTTCAAAAAACTGTACGTATAGCAAAGTTTAGGAAGTTGAAAAAAAAGTAAGCTGGAACGCTTTTCCTCTTTGAAACCAAATACCTAATTGCTAATTCCTCCAATTTCTTTGCAAATTAATCAATTTGAAGCTAATTATTTCAGGTAATCAATCCAAAACCAGAGTTAATTTCATCTATTTCAAATTTTGAGAATTTAGGTGGTCTATAACTTCAGTTTTCATTCTACACGTCTCTGTACTTAATTATTTCAAGTTCCTATAGCTAAATCAAGGTAAAAGCTCCTATCTTCCTCACATTTGCTCAAGTTTGCTCAATATTGTGCTAGTTGAGTTTGCAACTCACAAAATCTAGCTTAAACCTAGTTTGCAAGCTAAAAAGTGTTAATTTATGCTTACTGTAAACAAAAACTTATCGGTTGAAAGTTTACAGCAAAATATGTACTTGAGTCCTTCTTCTTATGCTATTATATATCTGTTCTTGTCATGAATCCATGCCGAAATTTTCCGGATTGTTGTCTATGTGTAGTAATTTATGCATGTCAAATTTCATAATTTGAATCAACATGGAAGTTCTTGAATTTATTAACCCAGAAGCTATGGGTGTCAACCCTAGGGTCGACCTAGTAGTACTTAGCTCAACCTATAAGTCGACCTATGGGTTGACCTGAGCATGTTTATTTGCCCAGGTCGATTTCTTTCCCTCTTGTGCACTGTTTTATTCCATATATTCATTCTGCTCACTGTCGCAACCAATTCTTGTGATATTTAGAATGTTTTGAAGGGCTTTAACCTATCAATAGGTAAGCCAACTTTGTAGTTGATTCGTACTTCAGATTGAGTGATTTTGAGACGATTTCGTATGCTGAATTTATGATGTTTTCGGTGATTTCTGTTGTTTTCGAGCACATGTTTTCTAAAACGATTTTGAAATGATTGTTGTGATAAAATAGCTTTCAAAATAAATATTTTTCAACATTTATAATTATTTTTAAAGCTATTAAAAATGTATATTCTCTATAATAAAGAGAATTTCAAAGGTTTGTTATCCAAACGATTTCAAAAAATGTTTCAAAAATCAGTTTTCTCAAAGCAAATTATTTTATATATAGAATACACATTTTTGCACTCTTCAAATATATGAGGAAGAGAATTAAACGATCCAGTAAATCATGTGGTATGTGACACATGCATTTTCCTTTTCGGTTAATTCCGGACTTGTTCATTTGAAGCTAATTTTTCACTCTTCGTGCGTATGAGAAAGAGAATTAAGCGATTTAGTAAAACATGTGGTATGAGACAAATGCACTTACTTTTTCGGTTAATTTTGGATTTGTTCATTTGAAGCTATACATTTTATGAACCTTCGGGTTAATTTTCAGTACTGGACCTTTGAGTTATTTGTCCTTCGGGATGTTTGCCCTTCGGGATGTTGTCCTTGGGATGTTTGTCCTTTGGAATGTTTGTCCTTTGGGATGTTGGCACCTTATTTGAGATATAGTACTTGGCGGGCTTCGGCCATTGCACGTGCAATCTTTGTGATATTTCATGATTTATTTGTGATTTCCAAATGTTTTCGCCATTTCGTGATTATTGGGCCTTTTGAGCCGTTTGAGAAACTTTTATATGGAGATTACATTTTTGGAGTTTTAAACTCTTAATTGAGTTCTACACATTATGATTTGTGATTGTCATCTATTGGCGTTTATTTGAGATTTATGATCTCCCTTTTAGGATCTATTTGTGATAGCCATTCTTTGGCGTATTTTTGAGATTTGTGATTTCTTCTTTAGGATTTATGGTTAATGAAAGCCATAACATTGGCTATTGTACATGCCGATGATATGATGCGATTATTCACTACAAGAAAATTTAGTGTTTACAGCACTCATTGTCAGCGTTTATAGCCTTATTGTTGTTCCACGCATTAATCCCTAATATCAAACTATGTATAAAACGCTGTCACATATTTCCCTCCTTTTAATTCTGAAAATTTGCTTCTATCCCGCTAATGTTTCCAATTTCACATTATATTCTCCTCTCTCCTATCTTTACTCTTCGTTTCATGTTTGTAAAAAAAGGAGCGAACCCTCGTTAATTCCCCTCTCTCTATCCATCAAGAAAACAAGTTATGAATAAAGTTTTCGATGAATTCTCTCAATTTTCTCGTCGTTCCCCTAATTTGGTAAAATCTCTTTTTATCTTTAGATTCTTCCCCCTTTTCCTGAAGTGGATGTTTATGTAATTTTAGATGGCTCTGGTTTGAAGTTTATTGAAAGATTGTTGTACCACTACTGTAATCCTCAGCTGTGCCATATAATTGTTGAGAAACATTGAAGTTAATATCCAATCACTCTAAATCTTTGTAACTGAATTTTAAATGGCATGGTCATGAATATTGACTCCTATGTCTCAATAAAATGAAGGCTTTTGATGATTATTTTGGGAATTATTTTATGCTTGATTTTCATATTAAGGAAAGGATAGTCCATGAATCTTGGGCTGATGAGTTTGGGGTAGAGAAGGTAGAACTTTATTTATTTTGACTTAATACTGTCTCAAAATGTGCCAATTATTTATGCTTTAGAAAGTGGTCGAACTGAAGGATGTAGATGAGCGGTCTTGAGGAATTATTCCTTCGTTCTTTTATCAATCAGATTACTATTGTTTATTTATTAGTCACCTTGAAAAATTGATAGTAGAATTTTACCTGGTCTTGACTCTTGCCACCAGCTAACTTTATCCTATCTCTGGATAAACTCTTTTTCGAATTGCATTTTGATGATCTGGCTTGTATGTGAACAGTTTTTAAGAACCAAGGAGGAAAAATGAAAACTTGTTGTTTAACACATTATGGAACTTTTCCTGACCGTGGCTATTGCAAATCCATCATGTTTCTAGCAGGGCGAAATGCATCACATTTAGCAGCATACTGCCTGCTGCTTCACAAAAGCTTGTTTTTCAATTTGAAAGCTTCGTTTTCAATTTCTTCAACTATACTTCCATTTCCTTGTTCAAAGTTCTGGTTCTGTGAGCTTTCTACAGTCATCACCTTTTCATGAGTAGAATGCAAAATTTAGCAGCTTCCAGCACAGCTGCATCTTTAGACTTTAAAATATGTTCATGTGCTCACTACAACAAAAGTTTCTTTTCTTAGCATATTGATACAGCATTTTTAAGTGGGTTGCCATCAAAAATGATAATTTAACGAAAAATTACTTTAGTCTAACGTTTGTGCACGCTGTGTGAAATTATATACGGTAATTTATTTCCTTCCCTCCATTTCTATGAACTCTAATTAAAAAAAACTTCCCCACACTACAAGAAAATGCACTTTTCACTGCAATAACGGACAGCGTTTTCATTGTGAATGCTGATAAAAGTATTTAGTGAAGTAAATTTTGGAATCTGAAACGCTGTTTAAAGTGACCCGCTTTATTTTTAGATTTGTTTCATTATGCGGTTACCTGGCCGCCATAATTTCTTCTCTCCCGCATGAAGCAAGAAAACAATCGACTACCAATCTTCCCCAAAATTATTTTAAACCTAATTAAAACCCCAAATATACGTGAAATCTCCTATGAAATTTCGTTCGTACTCTAGTTTCGCCTGCAACATCTAGTTTGCTCTAGCCCTAACACCTTGAATCCATCCTTGGATATGAAAATCGTCATCCTCCTCTGAATACCCTTGGTCTGCCAATACGTCACGTTTGATAGTTTGTTATGTTCAGTTCTTTAAGTTTAAAATCAAATCAAAGGGTGAAAGAAAATCAAATTATGTATTTTAGTCCACGTTGAAGTCTAGAAACTATGTATCTGGTATGAGATAATCGATGGAGACTATTTTTCTGCTCATTATTTTTGAAGTTTAAAGTGGTATAATATTACTGTTTACCAGTTCCTTAAATTTTATCAAATCAAAAGGTGAAAGATTGTGCTGCGTGAACCTCGGCTAAGACAGTTAAGATATTAAGTTGTACACATTCTGATACCCATTATATGTTTAAATATATTGTCATCTTTATCCATGTTAAAATGCCAGTGGATTTTAGCTCAGTAGGCAAGTTAATGCATTAAGCGCAAATTCATGTACCTTATGCACTAGAAAACTACTACAACCCAAGTAAATATAGACTAATAAGTGGTATGCAAAAGATGAGTTATTTAAACATCAAAACATTGAAATGATCCGTATGCATCACATTTTTAGTTTCCGTATTAAGTATTGAGATTTTTGGTTAAAGTTTCTGTTTTATCAGTTGCTCTAGAATAAAAAACAAAAAAATTGACCTGATGTTTGATAGTCCAAATAATAGAATGATAAGAAAACTATAACAAATAAATCATGGCTTTTTTTCCTTCGCTTAGAGCAACATCCTGATATACGAATATGTAACATATAATGATACAAAGTTTATTTTTCTTTTCTTCTCCGAGCATTTAATGATATTTCAGTTCACAAACACATTCTTTGTGTGGTATGAATAGGATTAGATAGTGAATTGATTATTTGTCTTCCAGTAGATAATAAAAAATTGTATAAATAAATACCATTATTTGTCTTTTTGATTTATATTTGCTTACCATATTTGCAGTTAATCCAAGTAGTCAATTCAATCTTGAACATGTCGTTGGACAGTGTGTTGTTTTATTTCCAACTTTTGCATGTAATTTACACATGCTTGGTTACATTGCATCCACTTATCAGTGTATATTTTTATACATCGATTCTCATCAACTTGATAAGATTCCAACATCTTAGCACTTGATTTTGTTTGTCTATTTTCTTTTAATTCTATCAAAAAATTGAAAATAAGTATGAAGAAGATGCTCTTTCTCTGCATTTTCACGATCAATTTCTCCGAACTCCAAGGTAAAATTTTCATTTTGCTGGAGGATTAGCTCTTCATAATGAATGGGAAGAATGTGCATGTTGGAGTTCAGGACTTGTAGCATTAAGCACTAGGTCTTAAGATATCTTTGGAACCAAGCAAATTATATTGAAAAAAATATTCAAGTATTGGAAGAAAATAATATATTATTAGTTCTGTCAGTTTAGTGCTTGTGGGTGTCTCTGTTATTCTTGAATTATTTACTGCTCCAAGTAGAAAGTTTGTTTCTTTGTCTCCTTTACCCTTTAACCAATTTTGCTTCTTATAAGCTAAATGAATCTGGGATATAACTATTGAAGAATTTAGCCCTTAAACGAATTTGCATTCAGAACCCTGTGTAAGGGTAAAATTGTTATTAGATATGTTTTATATCAGTTTGTTATAGTTCAAAGTTGAATTTAATATTTCTACAAATTATTTCCTTTACTAACTTGATCTGCTCAAATGTTTGGTCTGCTCATCTGATGTTGCGTATCTTTTTACGAATATTTTAGTAAACAACTTGATAGTTTTTAGCTTTCTTAATAACTTATTCTTTTTTCTCAAGGTGCTATATAATTAAGGTATTGTGTTTATAGGTTTGAGCTTGGAGTTAAATATTAAGTAGATTCTAGGAGAATTAGTTTTGCTACAATGAAGTTCATGAAGCTTGGATCGAAGCCTGATTTATTTCAGACAAATGGAAAGGATGTGAGGTAGGGATTCATTGTTAATTTGCTACGGTTAAATTCAGATTTACATCAGCTTGTTATGCTAAATGCTGAATTTAACCTATGAATATCTGCTTGCTTGTACTTGCATGAGAGTTGTTAACCTATAATTCTTAGCCCTAAGTAATTCCTTGCATTGAAATTCATATTTTTTGTTTGCATTCTATTTGGCATAGAGACTGTTTATATTTTCAAATTTCTAACCGTAGAAGTTTTATATAATTTATCTGTAAATTTCTATCTGTTAAAGATTTACATTAGCTTGCAGCAAACTAAAAATATATTTTTTAGCCCATTTCACCTATCCTAGCTAATCATATAATTCTATTTATAATGAATTTTTTGCTTTTCATCTTCCGCAAAACTAATTATGGATCGCTATGATCAATATCTTCAAAGTTTATGCGATCTAAGTTGGTTTATCTTGTAGGTTTGTTGGAACTGAACTGGAAACTGACCTCATTGTGAATGTCGGAGATTTGAGCTTTTACCTACACAAGGTAACAATTTCTCATCACCTAGAAAACCCATTAAATCTTACTCTACCAATAGGCAATAGTAGATGATTATCCCATTTTATGTTTTAGCCATTTTTCATGACTTTGATTTACCAAAAAAAAAAAATACCATGTAAAAAGAGCTCTATTTTTGTTGCAGAGTACTGAACATGCTTGTTAATTTATGATAAAACACCCTTCAACTCGTTCTATTGTTTTCTCTCTGGAATTCTTCTTTCTCAAGTACTAAGAAATAAAAATGACCCTGTAATAAAAATGCAGTTAAAACAAATTAAATGATTAGTAAACACATAAGAACGACCCTGTAATAAAAATGCAGTTAAAACAAATTAAATGATTTTCTTTTTAATAATGCAGTTTCCCCTTCTGTCTAAGAGTTTGCTTTTACAAAGATTAGTAAACAACAACGACGACAAGTATATAAAATACACGATATTTGCAATCACTTTATTTATAAAGATAATTGTTATATCTTTTTGTTATATATTACATAGAATATTAGGTGTAAACTGAAAATGAATGTAACAACCAGGTGTTTTCAACCATTCACATCCATTATAAGTGTATAGGTAGACACTCATGCCGGAATTGAATTGCTCAAAATACCGCGTTGTAAATAAAATTTTGGCAAACCCCAGAATATACAGTAAGTAAAATCACATATCACAGACACAGAGTATATAATAATGCAGCGGAAGTAAAAGAGGAGATAGTAGTTCATGAAGCTACTACATAAAATATAAGATACATCAGAGTTAAACAAGATACAACAGAAGAGTAACAGGATACATCAGGTACAAATCAGATACATCACTGATCCACTGGATACTGAAACAAAATAGATGGCTGGATCTTCAAGGAAAAGCTCCAACGCCGAAGGTGAATCTTGAATGCTAACTCAATCAATCTGACTCGAGCGTAAAGCAAAACACAAAACCCTCGAGTCAGGACATAAATACTTATAAACTGTAAATCAACTCAAGTGAACAGTAACAAAATGCATCAGTAACTTAAAGGATGCTTGGGACCGTCCATCCTCTAAGGATCCGTTAAACTATTTACTATGTAGTAATATACGCTATATACGGTAGTGTCTAATCAGTAAAGTATAATCATATAGAAAATAGCGTTAAGGGGATGGTGAACCTTAACGCAGTCGGATCTTTAAAACCAAAATCGTAGTGGGCTCGATATAAGGATATGACACGGCACGCGAGGCAATGCCAGGGTGGATACACCGTTTGCACTCCCGGACCGGTGGTGACGGCAAGCCAGCAGCTTCCGCCCACCTCGAACAATACCCCCGAATCAAAGTGGCGCCACTGAATCGAATCACAACAGTAATAGAATAGTTTCCGATGGAGCATGCTCGATGAAAGGGTGCGACCCTTTGTGTAGCCCGGTATAGCTCCTGTTTTAGTCATATATGCCAACTCACGGGAGTTGGGTCCACGTAACATACCTCGAGAACGTCGCCATCATCCTACTTCATTCTGGAATCTCCACCGCGTACACAGTTGTTAAAGTGGTTTTCGGTATTGTCTGGCTATAAGACAATATCTGATCCCGGTCTCTTTAACAACCAATCGTTATTATAACCCATGGATATTTATTTCAAATAATTTATACTTTCAAGACCAAAATATCATACTCATTTCAAAACAATATCACAATCGTATCATTTCCATTTCAAAAATAATTCAATATTATATCACTCAAATAAAACCCAAATTTTCAAATCATTGAATATTTCTTTAAATTTATTAAACTTGAAATATTCCTTTAAATTATCATAGCATTTTGGAAATGTTACCTTAAGGAATCATAGCATTTTTGGAATGTACTACTTTCCACTTTACATTGTATATAATCAAAGTATTGATAAGCTTAAAATTTTAACATGTCAATTTATCATAGCCTTATAGTTAAATAAACTTTCTTACTGTAATATACAATTTAAACCGAAATTCTTATGTTAAGTTAAAAGCACCTTATTAACTTACATTATTATTACAATAAAGAAACTTTATTATTTTAATCATTTAAAGTATGCCATTCACATAAATTAAAACTTTCTTATCAAATGTACGTTATCAACTTACATTTTATTATTACAGTAAGTAACATTTATCATTTTAATCAATTTAAAATACACCATTACATTGATTAAAATCTACGTGTCAAATGTACGTTTTAAATTTTATATTCCTATTACAATAATGAACATTTATTAATTAAATCAATACCACACTACTTAAAACTTTACATGTTTCTTTCTTAATTAAAACTTTACATGTTCTTGCATTAATTAAAACTTTCATGTTCTCTCATTAATTAGGACTTTACACGTTTCTTTCATTAATTAAAAACTTATATGTTTCTTTCATTAATTAAAACTTATACCTTTCTTTCATTAATTAGGAATTTACATGTTCCTATCATTAATTAGAACACCATACGTTCTTTCATTAATTAAAACCTATTGGTTTCTTTCATAAATTAAAACCTATACGTTTCTTTCATAAATTAAAACCTATACGTTTCTTTCATAAATTAAAACTTATACGTTTCTTTCATAAATTAATGAAGATGGACTTTTTTCACGTGAAAACCTAATGAGATGACGGCTACATTAGGGTTTTACACGGCTAAGGCAATTAATTGAGGAGTTTAAGGAAATGAAGGGTTTGGGCAAATAAAAGGGCTTACGTTTCAAAGTGATTTACAATCTTCCATATTCTTTTCCTTTTAAAACTTTACATAAACAAAATTTCAGGAGAAAATACTTTAAAAACCGAAATCAATTAGAAATATGAGGTAACAAATAGTATAATTTGAAAAAAATATAAAATAATGAAGAAAATGCCTTAAAAATACTAAACAGTGTTCTAAAATTGTGAATAAATCACTGTTAGTCTTGGAAAATTATACATTTCATTATAAAATTATCATGAAGTGGAAATTTGAATTAAATTAATTTATTTAAAGCATTTTCAAGGTGAAATAAATAATTAAATTTTAATTAAATAGAATTTTAAATAAAGAAAAATGCAGTAAATACCAAACTAGGCTTTATAAATTGAGATAAATTCAAATAAACTTTAGAAAAATTATATTATCATTTCAAAAATACTTAAAAGTCAAAATATACACAATATAACATATTATCACATATTAAAATAAAATATAACAAAGAAGAAGTAATTTATACAATTTAAAATAGTCATTGTTAAATAACCCTATATACGCACAATATTGTAAAGGGTATAACTTCCACAATTTACATCCGATTTCAACGAAACGAAAAGTGGTGTTCTTAGAATTTTATGTACTTTCATAATAAAAGAAAAAAAAATTAAATTTTCAAACTTTTAAAATTTTAAGTTAAAAGTCACAGTTTGACTATTTTGACCAAAATCAGCATTTCAGGCAAATATTCAACTTACACAAGTTTGGAATTATAACTCATATAAAATCAAGATTTATATTTAAATAATAAAATTTAATCATTCCAAATAAGTAAAATAAGTTTTTAAATCAAAATTTTATATTAAAATAATTAAAATATACTATAAAATAATTACAAAATACAGGGTTGTTACAATGAATTCAAACATTGGGCCCAAAACCATTTCGGCCATGCTAATTTGGGTAGGAATCTGACTAAAATTTCAAAAAGAAGGAAAACTAAATTAGCATAGGATTCAAGATGTACTTTTATTCATAGAAAAGAAGCTATATCTTGCGTCGTATGCAAAGTATACATTAAAAAACCATCATCATGTCTGTGCATCTGAATTATATTACACCTGCAATGCTTCATATACAAATCTCCTATTCATATATATATTTATAGTTAGTTTTCATGTACATGCATTCTTGTCTTATCGCTCCTCTGGGTTCAGTAGAAAAATAAAGCACAGTGAAGAAATATACGAACAAGATGTTTTGATTACAGGATTTAAATGATTGGAAGTTTGAATCGTTCTTAGTTGAGAAATAGCTCTAGCCATGTAATTTAAAAAACCATTGACCATGAGTGTTTAAAGGGAGGAAGAGGTTGAAAAAATAAGGCTGTTTTCACTGCTCATTATATAGGCAATGTAAACATACTTTTATTCGCAAAATTCCTGAAACAGCATACTTCCTTCTCTTTATTTTATAAAATTCAAAATAATCAGATTAGCTTATGCGAAAAGAAAAGAATAAGATGATTTAAATTATTTCTGCTTAGCCTGCATTTCACAATATCTTAATAGTCTTTTTGTGATTTAATGAGTTAATGTTTCTGTTGGAACTTTAAGTGAACTTGTTAATGTCAACACATATTGTCATCAGAGTTTTACAAACATGAGGCTACTTTTAAATGTATTTTTCTATCCAATTAGGCCAACAATATCTCTAACTGATTAAGAACCTTAAATTGGGAATTCTTGAACAAACTAGGACCTTATCAACAGGCTTATGATGTCAAGAGCGTCTTGAACAAGCAATTTTGGTCTCTGGTGTGGTTTATTTGTAAATAAACGTTGTATCTATAATCTATAAATAACAAACACATCATGCTAGCTAATAATTAAGGGTTGCGTGACTTCACAACAAAAAGAACGTAGCAATATATATGTTTAGAGCATCCAACAATTCTTAAAATCAAGGAGGTACACATGAGACATGACCATTTATAGCCTTGCACATCAGGATTGTATAATAATAAAGCAACAAATGGTGCTACTATTTGTATAGAATAAATTTACACTTAGGTATAATTAAATGTATTCTATTGCATATGGCAATGCATGACCATTTCCAAGAAAAAAGGACAGAGGACGTGCAAAACCAAGTGGAACAACTTGGCTACTATTCACAAAAAGGAAGTTTGCACATAACTCTAGATAAATATGTTGAATTGCACAGGGAAAATTTTCAAAGCTACAGGCAATATGTATGAACATTGAACTACAATACGTACACATGAAAGTTAAAATCTGTAGGCGAATGTACATGCTAGAAATCAAGGGTAATGGGATGTACGAAATCAAATCACATGCATAAAAAAACAAAGGCTATAGAGCCAGGAACGAGTGTGTGTCCATACTTTCCACTTCAAAAGTTAAACAGCAATGTTTGAAGAGTACATTTTGATTAACTTGTAGAGATAGTTGAATGTGCACCAGCTTTTCTTTCATTACGGTCTCTGGATTATTAGATATATTTCATGAACTAAGGCTTACGTTGCTATTTTATTTTATTTTATTTTCCAGGGATTTGATAAGTGAGTACTCAACCAAAGTGAACTCATTAGCCAATGTATTAACATGGGTTGCAAATGGTGAAAATGGCGGATGGCTAAATATCAAACCTATTCCCGGTGCTTTTATAGGCAATCTTGGCGATGCTTTTAAGGTAACCTATGTTTTTAGGCAAAAACATTAATGGCATGGATGATAAAATCCCATGAAAATTATTATCATTCGTGATAGTATCATTGAGATCATAGTTGATTCATGTTTTGTTGCATAATGTATTACTAGCTTTAGCAATTATTGATCACATGAAAGGTGTACTATTTTTGGAAAATTGTTCCTATTACTGACTTTTTTACACACACATACAGAAGGAAATAGGGGCCGTATGAAGTTCATGGTTCTACCAAATACCTATTTGATGTACACTAGTTTGTTATTTTTACATTATTGGCGACATTAATGTTAATATGCTTCTGTAATTCTAATCATAAAGGTGGCAGGAGGAAGATGGTCAGGGGTGAAGTGTGGTTTGGGAAATGTTTACGGTGAGTATTGAAGGTGACAGTGTGGTCGTTGTTGGCTGAGGAATTTGCGGTGGGGTATTCGGTTGGAATAGTGGTCGAAAGCAGTGATTTCGACTTTGATGAGTTTTCTTCAGGTCGCCTGAGTATTGGTTGTTGGTGATTCGGGTTGAAGACAATGGTTAGAGATAGTTTGGACTAGTGGGTTGCAGGCAGCAAGGCAGTTGACAGTAAGTAGGGGGTGAATGTTGAATGGTGATGATGTTGACTGGGTAATGGAAGTGATATGAGATATGCACAGATTTGGCTATAGGCAGAGGGATAAGTGGTGGAACAGTATGTGATATGGTTTGTTGTGAAGTTTTGATGTGGTCGAGGATGAGGATGGATCTTGCAGAGGTTGTAGTAGAGGTTACATGGTGGTGCACTGGTGTGCAGGGGATGGTTGGCTTTGTAATAAAGGGGCGGTGGCTGACAGTGTTATGATTGTTGATGGGGATGTAGAGAAGTGAGATGCAGGCAGCAGTGTGTTGGCGTTGCTTCAGGCAAATGATGACAGGCTGTTTGTATGGTAGTGAGTGGAAGGTGGTATGAAATAGGGTGGTGCACAGTTTATAAAGGCTGTAATGGATTGGCAGAGTAGAAGTGAAGGGAGTATTGTGTGAAGTTGTAGGAAATATGTTGTTATGGTGATGATTTTGAAACAAGGAGCAGCAGTGGTTATGTGTTGAAGGGGGGATGGCTGCAGTAAATGAAACAGTGACTTAAAACATCCTTTGACGTAAAAGTGAAACAGCAAATGCACAGGGGTTTGCACAGGGAGGTGCACTGCAGTTGTATCAGTGATGTGGTGATTGCTTTGTTGATGAAGTTGATGTAGTGATGACTTTGTTTGCTGGTGAAGTTGGTTGTTTTGGAGTGGGTGGTTAGGTTGGTTTGCATGAAGTGTTGAAGTTGTGGTTGATGAACTGTCAGACGGTTTAACATACCATATATTGGCTAGGTTTCAGCTTAAAATACCATATAGTGATTTTTTGGCGCAGTTAAGCATTTTAGCATATGAAACTTTAAATTTTTAGATGGCGTTTACTCACTGACTTCAAATTTCTTCATTGCAGGTAATTAAAGATGGCGATGACACATTCTTCTTCCGTAGCAAGTAGCAAGCATATGAAACTTTTTAGATGCACGTTTTGTTGTTGGCATTTGGTGCGGACTTACTGTATTGATATTATATTTTTGTTTAACATATAACGTGTCTTTGTTTAACAGAATTTGTGGCAACTTGGTTTACTTTGTTATTTTTGTTTATGAATATTATTGAAACTTGGTTTATGGATGTCTTTTGTTTATTAATATTGTCTTAACTAGTTTATGTAACTAATTAATAGTTATTAGAACATGTTATATATATTAGTTGCTTCAATATACTCAAAATATAGTTCTGGAAGTGGAATATTAAAGCTGTTATATAAATAGAAGACAGTGTCTGATTAATGCTGTCAATGAAGAAACAACAGCGTTCAATTCGTGCTGTAATTATCTTTAAATAGTCAATAACACCGTTTAGTACATGCTGTCGAAATAGTTGATGATTCAATAACAGCGTTTATAAAAAGCTGTTGTAAACAGTTAAAGTAGAATTAAAACATCTTCGACAACTAAATTATTAACGCTGTAGAAACATTATACAGCATGTTTGTAAACGCTGTAAAAACATTATTGATAGCTTGTAGGAAACGCTGTCAAAGTGATGTTTCAACAGCGTTTATCAAAAAGCTGTTGTAAGTTCTGTATATACGACAGCATGTCGTTATACAGCGTTTGAACTAACGCTGTTGTATCATATTACAGCGTTTATCAAACGTTGTTAAAAGCCTTTTGTGGTGTAGTGATTTGTGATTAATTGATATTATCATTGAATTTGCCTCTTTCGAGATATCGTCTTATGATATATTTTAGTGATGTTCTCTCACATGAAGTAGTTGACATATATTTGTGTTACTTCTTCTCTTTTAAGAAGAAATATTACCCTTTATCCCTTTATTTCACCTATCATATGCTAATCAGTTTATTTAAGCTGGATTGACCTGAGTATTTTATATACTTGGGTCAAACCGAGTTGTTTTAGGTTAGACACCTACCGTAGATTACCGTTATGCTGCTTCCGCTACGGATTTTCTTACTTTATTTTGATGCTAGTCATCTTTTGTATAGTCTTGTTGTATTTTATAAACTCTAATATGTACTTATTCTTTTTGACTCGATGTATGTATTGTGGTCTATGTACCACCACCGTTGTATTATTATGTAGTATACTATGATATGTATGTATATCTGCAAACATATGTGTGATTCTGTTCTATGATCTATTGTATTTGTTGTTATTATATATTGTTTTGATAGATCCATCAGCCACCATAGTTTACTACTAGGAATTTATCATGTATGTCGTTCCACTTGAGAAAGGTAAAAGAAAAAAATTCAAGGCACCTAATCGACATATTCAATACATGTTTAAGACAAAGCTTATGGATGGTCACTCCTAACCAACCATATTCTCCATGTTAATTGATAGTGTTACTTTGTAATGCTCTTTGTTAATGTTGGTTTCATGGTAGGACGTCACAGCTTGGTATCAGAGAAGAGTTCAGAACAAAATATGATAAACACAAAACAAAACATATATTACAGTACATCAGAGTATAATATAAGTGTTACATATTCCCTAATCATTGTGTCCTTAATCTTTTCGTGTCCTTACGGTAGATATAAGTTGGGAATATGTCTAGGAATGCATTTTAATTCCATAGTATTCCATAATTGAAATATGGATATCTTACCCAATGAAAATCCTTATCTTATCTTAAACTTTAAGCTTATGAATGGAAGAGGTAGAGGTCGCCGTTTTGATGTTGGGCCGTCTAGTGGCTCACATCCAGACGGTGTTTATATGTTTTCTGATCAGTTCGTGGAGTTATTCAGGAGCACTCAGCCTCCAGCTCCTACTCCTTCGTCTCCTCTGCATAAGTCTACTTTTGCGCAAATGTGTAGTGATTTCTCTCATCTTGGAGGCAAGCCTTTCAAAGGCTCAAAGTCTATCCTTGAGGTCCAGGCTCAGCTTCGTACATGCCAGCGTATCTTTACTCGCCTAGATCTTTCCAACCATCACCGAGTTCTTGTAGTATCGAGTATGTTGCAAGAGCGTGCACTTGATTGGTATGAGCTTCTTATTACCGAGCTTGATGAGTCCACTCTTACTTGAACCCAGTTTAGGGAGCGATTCGAACTTAAGTTCATTTCCAAGTCCGAGAAAGCCCGCTTAGCCTGTTGCTTCCTTGAGTTGAAGCAAGGGAAGTCTTCAGTTTTCGAGTATGTATCTTCATTCGAGGCCTTGTCCAAGTATGGTCTCAAGTATATTAGCACTTCTTATAAGAAGAGTCTCAAGTTTGTTTCTGGCCTCAAGAAATATTTGAAGAAATCTTTGATGCTTCATCTTAAGCTTTCATTTGAGGAGTTGGTTTGGCTCGACACTTCACCTTGAAGCAGTCCAGAAGGAGAGAAATAGTAGTGATGGGACCTAGGTTCATAAGAACCCCAACAAGAATAAGTTTCCTTTTAAGAAGTTCAAGTCTTTTCCTTATAACAAGAAGAAGAAGTCTGTTGGTTCTAGCTCCAAGCCCAATGGAGCACCTCCACGTCGGAAGGGGTGTTTCAATTATGACTCCTCTGATCATTTGATTCGAGATTGTCCTAAGCCTCTTGTATGTCATTATTGCAAGAAAGAGGGACATCGGGTTTCATCTTGTTCCACTGCTCCTAGTAATGCTAAGTCGAGCAAGCTTAATGTGGTGGATGCTTCTGGTGGTTTTCTCAGCCCAGACGTACTTCTCCTACTATTCTTGAAAGTTCTACATTATTTCATGATCATTCCATTCGACTTGTCTTAGATATGGGTGCTTCACACACACTCGTATAGAAGGAACTTGTTGATGTTATATCGTTGGATGTTTCCTGCCTTATTACTTCTTTGAGGATTGCAAATCCTATTAGGGATCCACAACACTTAGCATGTTTTGTAATGATGTTGAGATTATTCTTTTTGGTTTTTGTTTTCGTGCAAATCTGCACATTATTCACTATCTTGGATTTGATAAGATTTTGGGGATGGATTGGCTTGCTTGTATCTAGCCCAAATCCTATGTTCTGAAAGGATCCTATATCTTAGGCATCCTGATTTGGCTGATCAGTTATCTCTTGTTCTTCAAAATGTTGATGGTGATTCCGAAACATCTTCATTTGCTCTTGAGTCTCGAGATGATGATGATGTATCTCGAGTTCCAGTCAATTGTGATTTTGTTGATGTATTTGAGCCTGTTTTGGGTTTGCTACATAAGCAGGCAATTGAGTTCCATATTGACCTAATTCTAGGTGCTCAGCCTGTTGCCCTCCCATGAGAATGTCTACTACGGAAAATGAGGAACTCAAAGAGAAATTATTGGAGCTTGAAGCCAAGCAATTGATTCAGTCTAGTTCTTTACCGTGGTGTGTCGCGGTCGTCTTTGTTAAGAAGTCTGATGGTACTCTTAGTCCTTGCATCGATTACCACAAGCTTAACGAGTTAACCATTAAGAATAAGTATCCATTGCCCAGGATCGATGACATGTTCGATCAGTTGAGTAGTGCTAAGTTCTTTACTCAGCTCGACCATGCCACCAGTTTTCACCAGTTACGAGTTGCAGAGAATAGCATTCCTCTTACCGCATTCTGCACTTATTATGGTTTTTATGAGTGGCTTGTTATGTCATTCGGTTTGAAGAACGCACCAGCTTATTTCGTCAATCTCATGAATCGGTTATTCCGTGAATATATAGATAAGTTCATCCTTGTATTCATTAATGACATCCTTGTCTACTCTAAATCCAAAGCCGATCATGCTCATCATTTGAGGATTTTTTTGAATACTCTTCGTCAGCATAAACTCAAAGCCGAATTCTCCAAGTCCTACTTTTCGGAGAATAAGGTGAAGTTCCTAGGACATATTGTATCTTTTGATGGTATTTCTATTGATCCATTGGAGATAGAAGCCATTCAGAATTAGAAAAGGACAGAGAACATTTTTAAGATTCGCGGTTTCCTTGGATTGGAGGGTTATAATGTCGGTTCATCAAGGACTTTTCCTGCATTGTTCTTTCTCTCACTAGCCTTACTAGAAAAGGCGTTTGATTTATTTGGTCTGATATGTGTGAAGCATCTTTTCAGAAATTGAAAGAACTTCTCACTATTGCTCCTATCCTTGTGGTTCCCGAAGGGAATCAAGATCTTGTTGTTTATGCCTATGCTAGTCGATGTGGTCTTGGTGATGTGCTTATGCAGAGAGATCGGGTAGTTACCTATGCTTCTAGGCAATTGCGTCTGAATGAAGTTTGCTATGTGACCCATGACTTAGAATTGGCCACCATTGCCTTAAAGATTTGGCGTCATTATCTTTTAGGCGAGTGCTTCATTCCTTATACCGATCATAAATCGTTGAAATATCTGTTCACCCAGAAAGAGCTTAATATGCGGCAACAGCATTCGCTCGAGTTCCTAGCCTCTTATGGTTTTGTTATCTAGTACACTCCTAGAAAGGGGAACCGAGTTGCAGATGCGCTAAGTCGCAAACACTCAGTTGTTGTCTCTATGATGTTAGCTGAGTGGGATGTGTTGGAGACACTATCTCTTTGTGATATGCATGATCGTGCTCCATCTTTGCATTCTCCTATCCTGTTATTTAGTTTGGAAGCTCGTCCTAGCTTATTGGATTATATTGCCAATGCTCAATGGCAAGATCCAGATCTTGTACGCTTTATTCAGCTATATAAGACTGAATCCCATGATGATGAGTTGAGGGATTTCATCATTAATATTCATGGTTGTCTTTGTTAGAAGAATTTATTAATCATGCCTTGTGTTTCTGATATTAGGCAGGAATTTATTGATGATTGTCACATTCCAAGTATGATATTCATCCCGACAGTAGCATGATGTATGCCGATATGAGACATTTGTATTATTAGGAAGGCATGAAGCGTGATATTGCAAGTTATGTGAGTAATTGCTTGACTTTTCAACTCATTAAAGCCAAACAGCAGCATCTCAGTGGTCTTCTTCGGCCTCTTGAGGTCTCATTGTGGAAATGGGATCGAATATCTATGGACTTTATTGATGGCATACCTCTTTCGAGATCAGGCCATAACAGTGTTTGGATTATCGTGGATCGCTTGACTAAATCTACTAACTTCATTCCTATTTAATCTAAGAGGACAGCTTAACATCTACCTAAACTATATAATAAGGAGATCGTGAGACTTCATGGTGTTTCTAGTTTAATCGTTTGTGGTAGAGATCCACTTTTCACCAGTAATTTCTGGCAGAATCTTCAGAAAGCTTTGGGTACAAAGCTTAACTTCAGCACAGCTAATCATTCGCAGTCTGATGGACAGACTAAACATGTGAACCGTACTCTCGAGGATCTACTTGGTGCATGCATTCTTGAATTTGGTGATAGTTAAGAGGACCCTATATGGAAGGCCATATGATCACCTTCTTGTTGGTTGGAATCCGAGGAGAAGTTAATTTTAGGCCCTGATTCTATTCATGAAGCTTCAAGGAAGATCGATCTTATTCGTCAGAGAATGAAAGAGGCATAGAGTCATCAGAAATCCTACATGGACAACCGTAGGAAGCCTCTTGAGTTCTCCATTGGTGATCTTATTTTTATTCGTCTATCTCCATTGAATGGGGTAATGCGTTTCAATAGGATCGAGAAATTGGATCCTCGATTCATAGGACCATTTCCTGTTACTAAGCGTATTGGCCCGGTTGCTTATAGAGTATCACTTCTGGCCCAGTTTTTCGGTATTCATGACGTATTTCTTGTCTCTCGGCTTCAGAAATGCCTTCGTGATTCAGATTATGTTATTGATTCTCCTTGTCTGCAAGTGCTTCTTACCTGATTTATCTATTGTGCAACATCTTGTCTGTGTTCTTGCTTAGGAGGTGAAACGCCTTCGAAATAAGGATGTACCGCTCGTGAAGATTCAATGGTCCGCTCATCCCATGGCTATACTTAGGAAACCAGAGAATTTATCGAGCGATCTTATCCTGGTTTTCTACGTTCTTGTATTGAGGGTGAGAATTATTTTAAAATCAAGCTATCTATTTTCCTTTGTTAGTTGAAATAAATCATCTTGAATACAGTTCTTCTCTAGAAATTACAAGGACGCAATTTTTATAAGGGGAAGTTTGTAACAATCCTGGCTTTGGTGATTACCTATGATATTAAATTATAACGTTGGTTGTAATTTAATAATGGAGAAATATAACAAATTAGAGATGTAAATTTGTTGAAATTGTTTATTTTAAATAAACAATGGTTTTGAATATAAAATGTTGAAAATAAAGTTTTAGAAACTTTATTATGTTTGGTTGTGATAAAAATGAGCATTATATGGTTTTAATTTGATAAAATGCAATAATTCGAAAATTATTGCCAAACGTTGATTTTTATTAATTTTAATGAGATGTTAGAATTTTATATGTTACACATTGTAAATGAAAGGGTAGAATTTTGTTTTAAAATAGTATTTGGCTGTAAAGAATATTGTTAATAAGATTTGTTACATTTAATTAAACAATAGGAATGATTTTATGCAATTTTGGTGTTAAAAATATTGTTTTATGTAAATAATAGTGTAAAATAAAGTATTTAAGTAAAATAAGAATTTTAATATTGGAAATTGATTTTTATGGCTAAAATAATTTTTTCGTGTTGGTAAAACATTTTGTTAAACATAAAATATGTTTATTTTGATTTTAAAAAGTTGAAAACATGTAAAAATAAGTTGTTTTGGATAAAATGTGTGTAATTGTGGCGATTTAAGTTATAATTAGTGATAATATGATTATTTTCTTATTGGGTCTATGCCCAACAACAACTTTAACGAAGAAGGAAACTATCTTCTTCTCAAAAAATTATACGTATAGCAAAGTTTAGAAAATTGAAAATAAAAAAGCTAAAACCCTTTTCCTCTTTGAAACCTAAAATCTAATTGCCAATTTCTATAATTTCTTTGCAAATTAATCAATTTGAAGTCTAATTATTTTAGGTAATCAATCCAAAACCAAAGTTTATTTCACCTATTTCAAATTTTGAGAATTTAGGTGGTTTGTACCTTCATTTTTATGCTTACATGTCTGTATACTTAATTATTTCAGGTTCCTATAGCCAAATCAAGGTAAAACCTCCTATCGTCCTCAAGTTTGCTCAATATTGTGCTAATGTGAGTTTGCAACTCACAAAATCTAGCTTAAACCAAGTTTCCAAGTTGAAAAGTGTTAATTTGTGCTTACTATAAACAAAAATTTGTTGGTTGAAAGTTTACAATAAAATATGTGCTTGAGTCCTTCTTCTTATGCTACTATATGTCTATTCTTGTCATGAATCCATCTCGAATTTTTTTTGGGTTGTTGCCTATATATAGTAGTTTGTGCATGTCATTTCATAATCTGAATCAACTTGGAAGTGCTTGAATTCATTGGTCAAAACTGGAACAAAGTACGCAGAAACTGCCTATAGAAATTGTGACCTAGAGGTCGACCCAGAAACTACGCCGGTCGAACCTAGGGTCTACCTAGCAATACTTAGGTCAACCTATGGGTCGACCGAGGCATGTCTATTTGGCGGTCGATTTCTTTCCCTCCTATGCAGTGTTTTGTTCCTTTTGTTCATTCTGCTCACTCTAGCAGCCAATTCTTATGATATTTTAGAATGTCTTGAAGGGCTTTAACCTATTAATAGGTAAGCCAACATTATAGTTGATTCGTACTTCGAATTGATGTGTTTTTGAGATGATTTCATATGCCCATTTTATAGCATTTTCAGTGATTTCTGCCGTTTTCGAGCACGTGTTTCTAAAACGAATTTGAAATGATTTTTGTGATAAAATAGATATCAAAATAAATATTTTATTATATTTATAATTATTTTTAAAGCTACTAAAAATATATATACTCTATAATAAATAGAATTTCAAAGGTTTGTTTTCCAAACGATTTCAAAAATTATTCTAAAAATCGGTTTTCTCAAAGCAAATTATTTTCTATATAAAATACATTTTTTTGCAATCTTTGAGCTTATGAGAAAGAGAATTAAGTGATTTTATAAAACATGTGGTACGAGACACATGTGTTTACTTTTTGGGTTAATTTCGGACTTGTTCATTTGAAGCTATTTTTTCACTCTTTGAGCGTATGAGAAAGAGAATTAAACGATTTAATAAAACATGTGGTATGGGGCACATGTGTTTACCTTTTTGGTTAATTCAGGACTTTTTTGTTTGAAGCTATACATTTTTATGTCGGGTTGATTTCCAGTTTGGACTTTTGAGTCATTTGTCCTTTGGATGTTTGTCCTTTGGAATGTTTATCCTTCAGGACGTTATCCTTCGGGTTGTTTGTCCTTGGAGAAGTTGGTGCCTTATTTGAGATACAGTACTTGGCGGGCTTCGGCCATTTTGTTAAGCACATGCAATCTTTTGTGATATTTCATGATGTATTTGTGATTTCCAAATGTTTTCGTCATTTCATGATTATTAGGCCTTTTGAGCCGTTTGAGAAATTATTATACGGCGATCACATTTTTGTAGTTTTGAACACTTAATCGAGTTCTACATAATATGATTTTTGATTGCCATCTTTTGGCATTTATTTAGAAATTTATGATCTCCTTATTAGGAACTATTTTTGATTTTGGCGTATTTTTGAGATTGAGATTTCCTATTTAGGGGTTATGGTTAATGAAAGCCATTATATTGGCATTATACATGTCGATGATATGATGCAGTTATTTGTGATTAATTGATGTTGTCATTGAATTTGCCTCTTTTGAGATATCCTCTTATGATATATTTTAGTGACATTCTCTCACATGAAGTAGCTGGCATATATTTGTGTTACCTCTTCTCTTTTGAGAAGAAATGTTATCCTTTATCCCTTTATTTCACCTATCATATGCTAATTTGTTTATTTAAGCTAGACTGACCCGTGTATTTTATATACTCGGGTCAGACCGAGTTGTTTCGGGTTAGACACCTACTGTGGATTACCGCTACGCTGCTTTCGCTATGAATTTTCCTACTTTCTTTCGATGCTAGTCATATTTTGTATAGCCTTGTTGAATTTTGTGAACTCGGATATATTCTTATTATTTTTGACTCGATGTACGTATTATGGTCTATGTATCACCACTGTTGTATCACTATGTAGTGTACTGTGATGTATCTGTATATATGTATATATGTGTGTGACTACTGTTTTGTGATATGTTGTATTTGCTGTTATTATATATTGTTCTCATAGATCCGTTAGCCACCATAGTTTTGTGTTAAACATTTATTGTATATGTCGGTCCACTTGAGAAAGGTAAAAGAAAAAAATAGCACACAATCGACGTATTCAATACATGTTTAAGACAAAGCTTACGAATGGTCACTCCTAACCTGCCCTATTCTCCGCATTAATAGGCAGTATTACTCCATAATGCTCTTTTGTTATTGTGGGTCTCGGATGGGGCTTCGCAAGTTGTATAAAATGGTTGATGAAATCAATCAAAAGATGGAAAGTAGACAGAGGGCACTGATGGATAAGCTTTATGCTCTATTAACCTTGCGATCCAATCCTGCTCTGAAAAATATGGCTAAACACGCGTCTAGCATGAAACAAGAAAATTCCTTCATTTTTGGTCTAAATAGGAGAAAGCAGCTGCAAAGAAGGGTGACAGCGGGAACCGTAAGAATCAACATAGAAAGAAATACAAGCACCCCACTCACTGTAAAACAACTAGCTTAGAACTTGAATTAAGGAGCAAAGACCCCACAAGAGGATATAGCCATGGAACTCTCTAACTTAGAAGATGGGGAACAATTTAACGATGGCAAGCTAGAAGGTAATGCCAATGCATTCGATAATGCTAGGAATGCGTAAACCGCCCCAATTAGGCCAACCACAAGTCAACGTGATCCCAGGGGAGTGGTTCTCCTAAAGGTAGGAGAGCCTAGGCTTCGGCCCACTCACCAAGATCGTTTGCAAAGCCAAACATTTGGTGTAGTGACTAACAGCCGCCCCCAGGACTACCGGACAGTAGAGGTATTTTTCATGGATATGGTCAAGCGGTTGATGGACGAGAATAAGAATAGGAGAGATGATGAATGGGGATCCATGCTAAGCAAGACTCCATTTATTGTTGAGATCGTGAATGATCGATATCCAAAAAAATTCGCGATGCCAGCTATTCCATCCTATAACGGGACAAAAGACCCAAAACCCCTTTTGTACGAGTATAGTTGGTGCATGGATGGAGCAAACGCTTCAGATGATATTGGGTGTAGATGTTTTTCCATTTTTCTAGAAGGAATTGCTTCCATGTGGTTCACCAGACTTCCGCCAAGATCCATCTCCACTTTTGACCAGCTAGCAGTAAGATTCCTCGATCACTTCAGACTTCATACTATGCAGCCTAAAAATGTGATGTCCATATCCGGACTATTCCAGGGATGAAATGAATCGTTGAAATCTTTCATAAATCGATTCAATACCGCAGTGACAGAAGTAAGCAATCCAAATGAGGACATGGTTTTTATGGCTTTGGTCTACGTCATCCACCTAGAAACTAAATTCGAAAAGTGTATCAAAATGAAGCAACCTACCACAAGGAAGGACTTCAATCGCAAAGAAAGTCAATATTTGA
Organism: Allium cepa; assembly: GCA_030765085.1. NCBI lineage: Eukaryota > Viridiplantae > Streptophyta > Magnoliopsida > Asparagales > Amaryllidaceae > Allium > Allium cepa. The sequence goes on from CM060931.1 coordinate 454,066,859, forward strand.
GATTGGAGGAGGTATAGAAGTTGGAAAGGAAGTCGACTAGCATGCAACTGATAAACGTCATGCAGAGTAACATGGCAATGAACCAGAACTCGAACGCTTACAGGACTATTGAAGGAATCACAGGAAAAGACAAAAATCAAAAAAAGGAAGAAACAAAATCCCAATAAAAGAATTGGTAATAGTAAATGGCTAAAAGGCTTTAGGCCTGAAGATTACACCTCTCTCTATGATACTCCAGAAAACATCTATCTCACAACACAGGGAACCGAGGAATATAAAAAAACACTAAAAAGGAAGCAACTGAACAATAAAAGCATTTAGGAAAGTTCTGTCGCTTCCACGAGATGCATGGTCACAACACAAATGAAAGCCGCCATCGCCATCCGGGAAAACAAGCTTCAACAATATGTGAGAAAATCATAGAATCCTGATCAGCCTGTGGCTCCTTAAGCTCCAAGGGATTGAAGAAACCAAACCAGAACTAGTGAAGAGGGTTCAAAGTGAACTGACAAGAGACTCATTATCGGAATGATATCTGAAGGCCCACATCTCGCACATAGAAGTTAGGAAGAGATGGAGCGGTATGCGAGTTCATTAAAGCATGCCTTAAAGGAATCATGTCTCACGATCAAAGATGAGGCTCCAATCAAGAGCACAAAACTTTGAATAATGACATTGCATTCAAAAATCGAGTTACCGAAGGGATCAAAGCTCCAACTCTCCATTAAATGGTGGTGAAGTAGGAATCAGGCCTGCTACGAGAGTATTGGTTGACAGTGGCAGTTCTGTCAATATTCTTTTTAAACGTACCATCGACGGGATGAAGATCAGCATGAAAGGCGTATCTACAAGCTAAACAAAAATCCAAGGGTTCATTAGCGAACCCAAACAACCCGTAGGGATGATCGACTTGTTGGTAGCACTTGGGAAGGTGACCGAAGTGTCACCCTCATTCGGACTTTCATAATTGTGGAAGAAACTTCCGCATATAACGACTTCTTGGGACGGCCCACACTAGTATATTTTAGAATTGCTCTAGTTTAGTGGTGCCTTACCATAAATTTCCCAATGGCAAATGGAATTGGGGTGGTCAAAGCAGATCAATGTGCCGTCAGAGAATGATATATTGCAAAATTATGCAAATCTAAAAAAAGGGAAAAGGGAAAGGATGTGGGGAGAACTCTCCACATTCGTAAACCCGCTGAATAGAAACTACAGAGCCGCTCATGGCTTGGGGATCGCAACTGATTCGACAAGGCTTTATAACCTAGAAACAAGAGTTCAGGGAAGTATCGGGCAGCACCAGCAAATTGGCGATGTCTATCCCAATCGACATGGATTACCCAACGAGTGTCTTGAAAATTGGATCGCACCTTGGAAACAAGATGTGATTGGAACTTACTTAATTTCTTCATGCCAACTTGGATGTGTTCGCCTGGTAGCATTTTGATATGTGTGGGGTATCATAAGAAATTGCAAGCCACGCACTCAACATAGATCCTAAGTTTGCACCGGTAAAGCAAAAGATGCGCAGCTTGGGCCCTTAGCGGTCCATGGCGTTAAGAGAAGAGGTGGACAAGTTAATGGCCAACGGTTTTATCCATGACATGAATTATCATGACTGGGTGTCTAACCCAGTCTTGGTCAAAAAATTCCAATGGGAAGTGATGAACCTGTATCGACTACTCAGACTTAAACAAAGCTTACATGAAAGAGCTTCCCTTTTCCCAGAATTAACCACCTTGTGAATGGAACGACGAGACATGAATTGCTATCATTCATGGACACATACTTGGGGTACAACTAGATCCTAACGCATGAACATGATCAGGAAAACACCAGTTTCATCACTGATCTAGGACTATAGTGTTACTAGGTAATGCCATTAGGTTTAAAGAATGCTGAGGTAACCTACTAAAGGTTGGTAAATACCATGTTCAAGTGTCAAATCAAGAAAACCATGGAGGTCAATTTGGATGACATGTTGGTCAAATCGTGAGTAGCTGCCAATCACATGGACAATCTCACTGAAATGTTTGAAATACTCTAAAAGTATGGAATGAACTTCAATCTATCAAATGTCACTTCAAGGAAGCCTACGGAAAGTTCTTAGGATTCATAGTAAATACTAGGGGAATTGAAGAAAATACAGAGCAAATAACTGCCCTATGAGAAGCCTAAGCCCCAAAGAACAAGGAGTTACAAAGTCTAAATAGGAAGGTCGTAGCACTAAGCCGATTAATCTCAAAAGCCACCGACAAGTGCATACCATTCTTTGATGCATTAAAGAAAGGGACGAAGAACTTCGAATGGAGTGAAACTTGTCAAACCGCATTTGAAGAATTGCTATGACACAAGGAAGCCCCACCAATCCTCTCAAAGCCAATAGACGGAGAGGACCTCTTCATTTACTTTACAATCTCACCTCATGCGTTGAGCACTGCCCTCGTGCATGAAGAAGCAAAGATCCAGCGACCCGTGTACTACATTAGCAAGCAGTTTACCGAAGCTGAGAGAAATTATCCAAAGTTGGAAAAACTAGCGTATTGCTTTTTGATCACGTCTAGGAAGCTACGAATGTATTTCCAAGCGCATCCGATCAAATTACTGACTGATCAGCCCCTGAAGCAAGTATTGTACCGACCCGAACCTTCTGGATGACACCTCAAGTGGAACATCGAGTTAAGCCAATATGTCATCACTTACCATCCGAGAAGGTCCATTAATAGGCAGGCGCTAGTAGACTTTGCCGCCGAGTTTACCATACGGAATGGCGAAGAAGAAATACTATTGGAAGTGCAAACACAATGGAAACTCTTCATTGATGTAGCGTCTAACAACCTCTGTTCGGGGGCAGGGGTGGCACTTGAAACCCCCGAAGGATGAGCCATTTTCTATGCTTTACGCTTGGAATTCCCTGCAACGAATAATGAAGCAGAACATGAAGCATTAGTACCAGGACTAAAAGTTAGAAAGAACTCAAAATAAAGTCTGTTCACATCTACAACGACTCTCAATTAATTGTCTGCCAGGTGAAAGGTGAATACTAGGATCGAGGGGAGAACCTTTCCCCTTACCTATCCAAAGTACAAGAGTCGCCGAATGACATTGAACACTACACCATAACTCACACCCCATGGGAGAAAAACAGCAAGGCTGACTACTTAGCTAAACTGGGAAGCATGGAGAGGCTCAATCATTGGGATTAGTCCTGGTTGAGACCCTGATTGCTCCGAGTATAAATGGAATGGATGTCATTTGGATTTTTGAAACCACTATCGAACTCAAAACTTGGATGATCCTAATCAAGGATTACTTGATTACCGAGACCCTTCCAACTGACCAAAATCAACAGAAAAAGCTTCTCCAAAAGGCGCCTGATTCGTGATACAGGATGGAATACTATATCGAAGGGGATTCTCTACCTCCTTCTTAAATGTATAACCAATGATGAAGGCTGATAGATCCTGAAGGAAGTTCATAAAGGTGAATGCAGAGACCATACTGGGGGAAACCCTTGCAAAGAAAGTCCTCCGGTATGGATACATCTGGCCAATAATAAATTGCGATGCAGCAGACTATGCCAGATGATGTGATCGTTGCCAAATATTTGGCAAAATAAAAATAACTCCCTCAACAGAGCTAACACAGAGGGTCAGCTCGTGGGCATTCTTAATATGGGGAATTGACTTGATTAGCATACTGCCAATAGCAAAAGGAGGGGTCAAATATGCTATAGTTGTTGTTGATTATTTCACGAAATGGGCAAAGCAGAACCGTTGGCCACCATTACCATAAAGTAAGTCATTAATTTTTTTAATAAAAATATTATTTGTAGGTTTGGCGTGACACAAATTCATCAATGATAACGGAACCCAATTCTAAATCACCTAATTCAAAGAATTTTGGAGATGCTTTCAGATCGAGAAGAGCTTTCCATAGCCACTCATCCACAAGCAAACAAGCAAGCGGAAGTAATAAACAAATTCATTAAGTCCACCGTCAAAAAGCAACTAACTAAAGATAAAGGGAACTAGGTTGATGAACTTCCACTCGCATTATATTTTAGAACAACAAACAAAGCGGCAACCGGGCATACACCATTCGCCTTGGCATATAGTTGAGAGGCAATGATTCTAGTCCAACTAGTAGTCCCCTCCATCAAAGGCATAATTTCAATTACAAACAAAACAAGTAGCTCCTACTCGAATCGCTTGATACGGTTGACAAAAGAAGGAAAGAAGCTGAATTGAGGACCATAACTCACCAACGAAGGGTCGCGCGGTACTTCAACTCCAAAGTTCATAATCAAACCTTCAAATTGTGTGACCTCATCCTCAAACGAGTCTATCCTATCCTGGGAACCTTTGGACCAAACTGGGAAGGGTCGTACGTGATCAATCAAAAGTAAAGGATGGAACTTTCAAACAGACAATCACTGGTGGAATCCAAACTACCAGAGCATGGAATAGCGAATCGCTGTGTCACTACTTCATCTGAAAACTTTTTATGTACTTTCTATTTTTTTAGAAAATAAGCTGTCCAAGGATACTAGAGTCATTATAAATAGACAGAACTTGCCTACCTTTTCTTAATAAAATTGATTCCCTTTCTGAACCAACAAAATGGTGTTCATAATAGTAACCTGCAAAGCCAACGGGGTCAAATCGGCTTAAAACTATTCAATTGCTACTTGAGAAAGTGGAATCATGCTCAAATAAGCCCCACTTACCCACCAAGTCGACGGAAGCAAATCAACTCAAACTGTTGGATTGGTAGAACCAGATCACAACCTTCTAAGAACTGGTGTTGCCATGGCAACGTCGGGTAGGTCCAAATAAAAAGCCACGCATCACATAAGCCATGCACTAATTCTTCGAGCCATGGAATCATGCTCTTATAATATAAACTCCTCATGTTGCCCGAAGATTGGGAACATCGAGAAGTACCAAAACCATGCTCGATCGATGGGTCACATCGATCCCCAAAAGCCATGCATACTTCCAAAAGGCCGCGCATTCAATAAGCCGCACACACTATTAAGTACCGAAATTGCCTCGGTGATACCGAGAAACTTATGCATCATCGAAATAACAAGGATCAACCCACTTCCATTATCTGGAGCAATGGGCACAAATCCAAAAAAATCAAAGTGCTACAAATCGGTAGAAAACTCCAATTGTTGATGCCCAATAATTAACTATAATATTTGAAGACGGTAAATTTAGCATGTGTTCATGAGTATTTATTCATATTTTTGAGAAGTGATAAGTGGTTTAACTTTTAAAAATTTACAAAGATTATTCATTTCTCATGAAAAGCGTTTCTGAAATTTTTAATAGTTAATATTATAACTATATATTTTGCACTTAGTTTACATCTTTATGAACATTCTTAACATTAATATGTTACACGTTTTCTAGATGTGCACAAAAGACATAAAAAATACGATAAAGTTACAAAAGTTGAAAAAAAATCGAATTGTAACTTAGTTTCATTCAAAGTTTTGGTATGCAGACTATTTAAACCATAAGTACCCAAAGATAGGAACCTTAGAGCAAGTTAAATGAATAAAGAAGACAATAATAAGCAAAAACTTGGATTAACTAGTCGAACAGCCCAGTGAGCTAAGGGAGCATACACCGGTACTCAAATAAAAATACAAATGCTCATGGACAAAAACACTTCACAAGTTCTTTTACCCCAAACAAATAATTTTGGTAGTAATCATAGGATTAAATAAAATAGAACGAAAGTAAAAAAAAGACACAAGTGCATAGATCATGGATAAGCAGAAAAGTAAAATTACAGTCAAAATATCAACAATGTATTACTTATAACTTTTTTGTACAAGGTCAAAAATGTGGGGGCCATACCTACAAATATCGGCCAACAAAAAGAAAAAAGTACAGACAGTACAACAATGCAAACCACTACACTTGAATAAAACGATACAAAATGCCTCAAAATCAGCTCAACTACCATCTGAGCTTATCAATGCCTTTTTCCACCACTCCCTTTCCGGCCTTTAGTTGGAAGTTTTTGCTTCCTCTTGGAAGTAGTGTCGTTGCAAGTGATGTCGATTATCTCCTCGGTGCTAACATCTCCTTCATGCTCTTTAACTTTCTCGAAAGTCTCCCCCTTTGTCTTGCGCTTACGAGATTTGCAAGAGCTCTTCAGGGACTTTATCGCTTCAAATTTTTCTTTCTTAATAGCTACCAGTTGTTGTTGAGATTTACGTGGCTGCTTAATCTAGATCTCCTACTCCCGAACTTCGGCCGCCAGTAAATCGCCCTCCAAAGATATGAAAGGATCATCTAAGCCTTACAGTGCGGCGATTTGCTCAAACTCCGGCCCCGATTGCTACCCGGACATGGACACGGCAATGAAGCAGCAATAGAGATGAGCATGGAAGCGGTTGAAATAGCGATGGGTTCGGGTATCGAGGAAGCTAGTAGATCGACAGACAAGGAAGACAGACCTATAAGAACAAAAATGAAAGCGTTAAGTTCATCTTGCTCTTATGGCGAGAGTTGAAAATTCTTGAACTCGAGAGAAACAAGAAGATTACCTACAACAGAGGAGTGACCGAGAATGTAGATCTCATATTCACCACCTTCTCCCTCCTTCGACGGTTGCACAACCTGTGGAGAACCTTCAGGCCCGAAACTTGTCAATGGATCACAGGGCTGCCTTGAAGATTTGCCGAGTCTGGAAACAAAGGGCTTTGGCAAGGTTTCGACAGTTGCTGTTGCAGCAACACTGGTAGCCTCCTCTTCCGTTTCAATTCGCAAGTTTTCTCGACCTTCTATCAACGCTTACTTTGATTCTTCATTTAGATGGGCTTCTCTAGCTCCCACTTAGTGTAGGCATTCCCTCTATCACGGAAACGGGTCAAAATTTCCGCCCAAACCATTACAAGAGTGCATGGGAACTTAGGGCCCAGGTAACTGAGACTCCCCTGGTGCAAAAGGGAGTTAACATTAAAGTTTAAAATGGTCCCTTCAATCTTCTCCATCTTCCTCCCAAAGGTGTTCTACAGCTCTAAATAATCCGCAGTAACGGGGGCCTTTTCGACTTCAACACGAGTTTATCGGCACTAAGTTATGTAACTCTTCCCTGGAGCATGGCGATCGCCTCGGCTTAATCGGAGATGGTATTATCGCACGACTTCATAACTTCTTCATATTCCACAATCGTTTCCTTATGCACCCCTATGATATAGTCATGTTCGAAAATGGCCTTCTTTTGGGCCTCAATGGTTACGCTGCAAGCTTCCACCACCTCTTTCAACTTGGCGTCTTCTGCATGGACCTTCTTAATTTCATCTTTATAGACGATCTCTATTCTCTCATGGGCATCTTTCAACTCTTTTATCCAGTCGGTGTTACTCTTGCTCTCTCGAAGCACCGCAACCATTTCTTCTACCAGTCATTCAATTCTGGCATCGCATTCTGCCAATGCTTTCTCAAAGTCATCCTTCTTTGATTCAAAGGAGAGGATTTCTCGGTAATTATTGCGGTTTGTATTCGCCGGCTGTTTGTATAGTTTTTCCCATCCTTCAGCTTGCTCCAAATCATTTTGGATCGCTTGAAGTTGAAAATATATGAAACCTTGCGAACTGGACAAAGATCGCTATCAAATTCAATGCCTCTTGGAAACCACCCGAGGAGTGCCGCTTTAAGTCTAGGAGGACCAAACGGAAGAATATAGGCCAATCTCTAGTAAGGGCATGAAGACCAGGGGCAAGCGCCATATAGGATGATGGAACTTGAGACGAAGATGGAATGTGGGCAGGGGAGGAGAAACTATAACTTCGGGACCAATCGAAGCAGCGGTTGGGGCGAGGCCTGTCGCTCTGAAGAATGCGAGCTTCGGTTTACCTTCAACTTTTTAGATGGTTTCTCTTCGTCATTGAAAGTCTTTCTTTTCTCATAACCACCTTTTTACACATGACCTTGATCCCTCTTGTCTCGGAGCGTCAGCTTCCAAATCCTTCCATCTTCTCCATTCCTCCTCTATTTTGGGAGGTTGATGGCGATTGTAGGATCGTTTGGACCAGCATTGAGAGTCGATGAATTTCTTAGGATCGTCATAAAGACTGCGTACACTCATAGTACCTAAAATGAAAAATAGATAAAGAGCTTTAGTAGCAAAGGATAGGCTTGAATAATATGTATATAAGTGTGTGTCACCCTAGTGAAACATGTAGTGTGTCTTGGGGAAGGCCAAAAATGACGTCATGAACTAGATCGGGAAGCCATTATGGTAGGAATTAAATTGTTGTAGGGCGCACCATGGCCCAGGTGAGGAGACATCTCTTCAAATATGAAATATTCCCTCATGATTGCATCAAAACTGACATAGACGTTGCTTAGATCTCTAAAGTCTACATCGGCATCTTTAATCGGGGAATCTCGACATCGCCCGACTTCTGGAATGTCATCTTTATTGCGAATTTTCGAAGAAGGCGAGCTCAAGACAAAGAAACTCATCCCCGTAGTCTCATCGCATGATTCAAAATCTCAATCATAGGATTCTGCATAGAAATCTTCATCGTCGCTGGAGGAGGAATCATCGCTACTACTCTCAATTTCACCCTCCTTCTTTTTTATATCTTTCACGGCCTTGCCTTCTCTCTGATTAAACTCTTCGTCCCATTCCTCTAGAATCGAGTTCATTCTAGCAAGGCAACTGGCTTCAGTCGCGACATCTTTTTCCTCGTGGGTCTCTTCAGCTAACTTGTCGGATAAGCCTTCACTTTCTCGAAAAGCACCCTCTTCGGAATCGTGAGATGAAGAAGTAGAATGTGTACGTATCCTAGAACGAGAAGGGGACGGGACCTCAATGGGGAAAGCAAATCTTTTTGGATGCAATAGTCCATACCGAAGCAAGTTTTCATCTATCAGTAAGAATTTAATTGATCTTTCCCCGACATCAACTGCCTTCGGGGTTTAGAAAGTTTCATCAAGAGATAGTCCTTATTCGGCCTCAGAATAACTGTAGGAAGTATTTGACTCGTTAGGAACTCTATAGCGACATATTGGAGCTCAATTAGTATGAAAAAGAATTTACCCCCATTGTCCAAAGATGATTAAACCCTACGGGACATCTAACAAAGAAGTACCAAGTCTTGAACTGAAACAAATTGCTCTGCAGTTGCAATGCGATTTTATGATTTCCCTAAGCCTCGATCACGACCAAAGATGGACACTCGTCTCTTCTTTTAAACGAGAGAAAATACTTCATCTCGTCAAAGCTTGGATCACAATTGAGTGTCCGCATAAAAAGAACGTGCAGGGAAGTTCAGATTGTGTATCCGCTGGGCTAAATCTAGAATGGAGCGATTCCCATGTTCGAGTGGTTTCTCTCAAGAAATTGTTGAAAGGGGCACCGCACCATTTTGGCACATATACCGATGATATGTAGTATATCCTGGTAGGGGCAGGGAATTCATCCTTACCCAGAAGGGGCACGTCTTCCTCCGAAATGTTGTAATGCAAGCAGATATTGTTCAAAACTTTAGCAGATATGACGCAGGAGGCTCTCTCCAACGAATTAAGAATAAATCTGAAGTTAGGAGGAGTTCAATCTAAGACTGGACCGATTGGGGCTAGTTGGTCATACTCAGCCTGCGAAGCAAAAGAAGAAGGGGCGGCAGACGACGACTCGGCCTCCGAAAGTGCTGGACTTCCTCCATTGAACTTACTATGAAAAGACGGGTACTTCATTCTAAAAAACCGAACTTGTGTCCGAAATGGTTGGGTAATTATACTCTAAACTAAGAATTCCCTTTACAATACTTGAACTCCGAAGAAATATCGATTTATGCCGACTCGTCAGATTTCAAGTATGTACCGGGATAGGTGTGGTGTATCATCTATGGGGGTTGGCTTGGTGTCCTGAACACTACAAATTCTCTATCCCGTGTAGATAGTTCGCTCGCAGTGGAAAGGGAAAAGGACTTCCCTTATCATTTTCATTATGGAATTACTTATTCCACACTTACCAGTTATCAACCAATGATCGATAGCGGATCTGCTTTCCGAAGCGACATGGAAAGTTCTTCCCAGTACAGTGCATCGAACGTGCAAAAGAAAGCAAAATCATCTGAATCCTCCAGAAGGGTGAAACCAATCCACGATATGTCATGTGGTATCGACAATGAAGCTTAGTATAAGTCAATTCTGGTTCAATGGGCGAAGAAAGCAAAGCATGTCATGCACCGAGGCAAGGCTCGAATGTCATTCCGTGAAGAACTCAAGACTCGGCTTACTGTCTTCCTCCATCAAATTGCAATCAAATCGGACTCTTTGCCCTAATCGTCACCAATACTCTACATCATCAAATCAATAAACGAATGCCAAAATTAGCATAACCTACCTGGACTAGATAATCAAATAGCAAAGATGGTCAGAGTTCTCGATCTAGCGACCCAAGTAGTGGGTCAGCGGCGATCCAAGGCGAGAAGGATGGAGTTCGATCCAAGCAGTGGGTTGGCCGCGATCTAAGGTGGGAAGGATGGAGTTAGGGTTTGTTCCACGATGACTGAAAAGAACTAGACATAATGATGAAGCGGCGGCGAGGAGCTCTGATGGCGAAGGTTGGCGGAGTTGATGGATTAAATGGAGTTTGGACTCAGTCGAAGTTGGATTGAATCGCAAGAAGATGGAAGCTCGGGTCGCATGATTGAAATGAAATAGGTCGGCCCGAAGTACTTAAATAGAGGAGAATTAGAAAGGGAAAAATGTTTAAGTCATTGGATCACTAGTGATCCATGGCTATGGATTGCTAGCGATCCATCGAATTGCTAGGATCGAACTCAAAGTTGTCAAGTGAAATCCACATGCTACTTCAAGGCATTCTAAAATGCTATAGAGCAAAATTTGGTCTGTTACGACAAGCAATGGCAGTCCAGGTCAAAATTTAGAAACAAGGTAGCCAAAGTCAAATTCTTGCGGCCCCAACACAACTACTTGAAACTTGATGAGTAGAAACTGAAAGGCGATTTCTTCCAGAGCACTCCTTGTTTTCAACGAAGACATACTCTGGCATGCAAATGTTACCCGAGTTTTAACTCTGCAGAATTTAAAAGATGTCGAACAACTTGATCAAGTCATAATAGCTGAAAAGCTAACTAAAAGGACCATACTAGCAAGCGAAGAGAAACTAGAAGAGAAGGAAGCAGAAAACGCTAAGGACATGGATCACCAATGATCCATAGCCTATGGATCGCTAGCGATCCATCGCGTTTGCTCATGAGCCATCTATCTTCCTTCATCATGATCTAATGTGTATTCTAGTGGCTAAGTTTGATGGGATTCCAAGCTAATTAAATCAAGAGACGAGTATTCGTCTAGTTCAATCAACAGCCTAATACAACCACTAAGCAAACCGTCATCAAAACAAGGCAACATGCTACAAGATTACACAAACAACATCGACATAAGGAAACTAATGCTATCAAGAAGACAAAGCCCAAAAATTGGCTGAGCACATGAATCACTTGTGATCCATATACTATGGATAGTTGGAGATCCATACTTTGCCATCAGTTTGCTGCGAAGCTTATGGAACGAAGCAAAAGAAAGCACTAAGGCATTTTAACTCCATCGAGCCGAGTCCATGGATCACTAGTGATCCATAGCTATAGATTGCTAGCAATCCATCATTTTAGCTTGGATCGCGGTGAAACCTCCAATGTGCCTTCCTGTGATGATCTGCAAGCATTCGACAAACAGGCTTGGCCTAGTAGGCCTCCAACCTCTATAAATACTCCTAGATCTACAACATAAATAAGGATCCTTCGAACTGGTTATTGGAAGACTACATAAAGCTTTCTTCACTCTTCTACCCCCTCATAATAGTCATCCAAGGAGTTTACTGTAATTTCCAGTAAACATTAACATTGGGGACATAGTGTAACTAAAGATATTCAAGAACTTTGTAATTGAATTCTCCTTGTAACAGCAATCAGTCAACAATAAAAACTATAAAGTGAACATAGCCTTCATTAATAGCCGAATCACTATAAAAATCTTCTTTCCTTTCTATTTCTTCACTTTAGATATTTATTATCTATATTATTGCCCTGTGAGAATGGGGCTACTTTCAAATTCAATCCAGGGTGTTGATCCAATTTTTGTGTTAACACAAAACAGGGTTGTTACAAACTCCCCTCCTTACTTAATTGAAGTAATTTACAAACTGTGGCATTTCGATTGTTTTGGTATAGGCCGAAAAGCAAGAATGATATATTCAAGCAAGCATTGGTTTAAGGTGAGTTGTTTAACTCACACCTATATCTAATTTAATTCTCGTGTTTTTATTGATAATGAATTGTACTAATTTGTGGTAGTGTTTAAATGAAATTATTGAAATAAAATTGCATATTATGGATTCAATTCATTGATGTTTGAATGGGTTGAACTTGGTGATTGAAATATCGGATTTGAATCGATATTTGATTATGAAGTTGCATGCATATTGGGAATCATCAAAATGCATTTTATTTTTATAGCTAGATTATAGGGTGGTTGTGGATTGTTTATATGGTCGGAGTTTACCAAAAAGAAACTTATATCATTAAAATAGATCTCTATTTGATGAGTGATTTTTTTTGGAAAATTTTATGCTTAATTTCCATTTTGGCTGATTTGTTTTTGAATTTTTTTTGAAAATTGATGATTGATTTTGATATATGATTTTAAATATTTTTAAAATTATCAAACGTGAATTTCTCTATTTTAGGATTCTTGTTAAATTACTTCTAGTTCACGAAGCCGTATTGAAGTCTTAACTCATTTACTTATTCAAATTCTATTTCAAGCTTTAAATTTGGTTCTATTTATTTACCAAAATCCTCTAAAATAGCTATTTTAATTATATTTTAAATATAGGAATGTTTTAAATGCTAATAAAGTATACTGCTCTTTTAAACAATATATATTATAAAAGTGATTAACTTATTTCAAGTGATTATGATTATAACAGTTATTTAAAAATAATTTGGAAAGGTTTTCAACTTTTTTTTAAAATAAATTTCTCATTCCAAAAATAATTATAAGGTCTTAAAAATGTTTTTAATAAATAATTTTTTATATATGATGAAAATTATAAGTAACATATATTATAAAATAAATATGTTATTGGAGTTATTCAAGTGCAAAATGCATTATAAGTGATTTTTAAAGTGTTTTCATGCTTCATAAATAAATAGCTCTTCATTAAAATGAATATAAGGATTTGAAAGTAATTTTTGAGAAATTATATAATTTATGTATATAAATATATAAGTATATATATTATAGTTGATATTTATATAAAGGTAAAAAGCAAGAAATATTTTAATCAAGTATATTTAAATCAAAACACATTATAAGTTCTTTTAATATATTTTGAATCTTTTAGTAAAAATATAAACATGTTTTGTAAAACTATAACTAAAAATCCTTTTTAATGCCATTTATGAATAACTCTTCTATATAATGAGGAGTTTAATTTAGTATTACCATCTCGTATGGGACTTTCGGTTAAAATTTATTCTTTATTTATAAGACTTATTGTTTAGAACTTTTTTAGCAATGGAGTTTATTAACTTGTATTAAATATTCAAGTAACACCATGTAGTATAGGATGCGCGGGCATTACTCGAGTGATTACTATTAGAAAGTATATGACACTTTTAGTAGTGATGTTCTTTCAGGCTCATCTCTAGTGGAATTTACTGAATTATAGTAAATATTCAAGTAAACCCGAGTGGTATGGGACACTTGGGCGTTTCTCGAGTGATTACAATTTGGAGGTGGGTGGCACTTTTTTAGTTGATGTGCTTCCAATCCATCTTTTACTTGACATGCTTTCACGTCGTTTTTGAGTCAACATGCTTTCATGCCATCTTTGAGTTGATGTGTTTTTAGGCCATCTTTTGAGTTGACGTGCTTTTTGCCATCTTTGAGTTGATATGCTTTCATGTTGTCTTAGTGTTAGTGCCTTTTTGTTATACTTTTTATTGCAACCTTTATGATGTGATTAAGGATGCTTAATCACCATATTTTTTAATGCTTTCCTATAAAGGGCATGATTTTGTGTTATGACATGGTGATTTCTATTGATGATTATGTCATTTGTTTTGTTTTATTACTGGCATATTTTCAGGTTACGATTATGTCATTTTGGATTTGCTATTTCGCTTTTTTTGATGTTTGCACGTCTATATTGCTTAAGATTCACATAAGTTTACTATTATGATCTCACACTTTTGAATAAGAAATAGTTTGACCCGTTTAATATTTTTATAATACTTGGTTGAAACCGAGATGTGATAGGTTTTGTGGACACATTAACCTTGGATGTTGGGCTTTCTTTTGAAGATAGTTATATAAACTTATTTTAGTCCTTATGTATATACTGTGATATGAATTTTATGAATTAGTGTGAAAGAAAATGTATATTCTTTTAAAATCAATGAGAATCAGATGTATGTATATATATAGGTCTAATATCTCCATTATACACATTTAATTTAACTTACATCTATATCTAATATAAATTGCATATCTTGTTTCGAATATGAATTGAAACCTTTTGGTTATAAATGATTGAGATGATTAAAATACAATTCCATGTTATGGTTTCAATTAGTTTGGTGTTTGAATTGGTTGAATTGTGTGTTTAAAAATTAGATTTTTTTCGCTGTAATCGATGATTCTGTGTTTTATGTTATGTTATATGTTGTCCTGTTTTGAAATTAGCCATCGTGCTTATTGCTTTCTGTCGATACCATACACGTTATTTGTAGTTATACGAGGTATAGAAAAACGTAATGATGTCAGCCCAAAGAAATATTTACGGATAGTCACTCCTACTAGTGTAATTTTTCGTATTACCAGACAATATTACTATGTGATATTCTTTCGTAGTATGGATACAGAGATGGGGCATTACATCTTTTTCTGAAATGATAATATATTACTTTACAAAACAATATACAATTCTAAGTAAAATATTTCTCAGCATTTCCAAAATTTTGTGTTGTACTGCTTCATACAAGCATTTAGGAATCCCAATCGAAAACGCTGATCAGATGTATCGATCAGAATTCTTAAAAGCTCTAAATGACAATAAATAAATTAATACCGATACCAAGTTGTAATGCCCTACCTTTATACCCATGTTACCCAAGAATATTACTAGTAATAGTGTTGAGTGGTTCAAAGAATAAAGCTGGATAGGAGCGATCATCCATGTTTATTCCCTTGGGCTAACACTGTCATGCTTCTACCTTTATGAACAAAGAAATATAATGGCATAAATAGTCTCAACACAAAGAAGTAGACATGTTGGCTACTATAAATCAGAATAATATATTAAATAATGCAGAACATAAAATTACAAATCATATCAGAAAGAGAAGATATGTTCATATGATGCGTCTACGAAATAAGAGTACTAGACCCACATATAATAATATACAAGTCCAGGAATTAGATAAGGACAAAATATGACTCACCGGTCACTATCTGTAATACAAGGGTCATATTACCACATATACACAAGGACTATGCAAAATGATACATATACATATATACATACATATATCTGTGTGTGTATCGAAAGGTTAGCCCAGCATCCATAATTAGCGAGTCCCAATACCTGAAATGTCTCGATCTGACCTGAGTTTCATGAAAATAATGAAAGGGTTGGACTATCTCTAAATATACATTGGGTGAGATTACTGAAATAACATGCATATACCTCAATAATATAGTAGTAACTATATAATATGCCAACATAAAATAGGCATAACGCAACATGTTACCAAGTCATAAAGTCATATCATGCCCAATATCGGCAATCATCATAAAATATGGCGAACGATCATCTTAAATGTTATAAATCATAATCCTAGCGTGAAAGCTAACATATATCAATAAACATAAGGCTGCACAAAAGCGAGTAAATCCACAAAGAAATATATGACAACATTAGTGCAAATCAAAACCCAAAGACAAGATTGAAAGCGAGTCAAATCATAAAACTAGCACGAAGCAAGTCGAAGTAAAATTATTTATCCTATAGATTTCTCGACAATAAGGGAATTCTTAGTTCGAGTTGCTCTCTTCCAAGGGGAGACTAATATGAATTGCTCCAGGAGTTTAAGAAGGAATGAAATTGCTAAGCTCCTATAATCATGATATATGCAATCCTCATAAAGCGTGTTCTTCCCACCAATGCACTTGTGAAGTGTCACGCCTAAGAACAAATGATGCAAGTGTTATGACATCTAATATAACCCGAGGTACTAACTGCTTGCGTTGTGGTATAGGGCTAATAACTGAAAACGATCCTATAACCTAGGATGCGACCGCTGCAGTCAAGCCGCTACGGTGAACAACTAGCCTACATGGTTAAGAAATAGAATGCACTAACGAACATGGCAAGCTATTGAAATAGAAAGCTTCCTAAAGATACAATTTAATCATAAAGTGTTGCCTATTCTCCAAATAGTAATCTCTAAAGTAACACCGCATGTCCCATACCAATCAAGGTTTCTAGATTATTTACTACAAGCTAGTAAATTCCACTCACTTAAGTATTCTACACAATAAGTATATTTGAACAATGAAGTGATACCGAATGCTCCATACCACTTGGTACTACTAATTTTTTTAACTATATTTCTCCTTTCATAAAAAGAATATAGCATGACGGCTAATTTAACAAAAATATTTTAAGAGTAAATAATTATTTTTAATATGTAAAATTTCCCTAAATGTTGCTAAACTAATGTTTTGATGCTAATATAATATTTTAATTCACTTTAAAAAGATCTAATTACATATATTTATATATCTATAGGGTTTTAAATATTGTACTTCAAACCTATTCTTTTAAATCCATAAATCCATTTATTACTCAACCATATATATATGTAACTGTATAAAATTCCGTATAAGATTTTGAACCCATTTTCAACGAAACTAGATAAAGCTGGTTTTATAGTTATAAATCGGTTATATTTAAATAAAACTTTTAAAATTAATTTTAAATATGAATCAACCAAATGCAAGATGAAATTCAAATTCGAGAAATTCAAAAATCAAAGTAAGACTGAAGAAACTAAACAAAATACGATCAAAAAAGAATTCAATCTTGGAGCTGAAATGCTCTAGGAATTTACACACCGGTCCATCGGTGACTACCACCAGTGCATCGGTGCTAATGCTCTCCTGGAGCCTTTTTACTCCATGAGATCAACTTTGGTGGTCGATTTATGACCATTGGCACCTGAATTTCATACTAGTGGTCTGAAACAACAGATAGATCCATACAATCATCCATGATAATCATATAATGCACCCAACAATTCGTAAACGATATAAGAAATTGCAATTTGAAACTGTTCGACGGTAAATTTTCTATAGAATTAGAAAACTGTCGAAAAATTTATAATAAAATTTATACCGCAAGCGTAGGCGTACTACCGTAGTATGTGGCGAGTACGGGTCGATCTGTAGGGAATTGCTAGAAAATGTAAGAAAATGACAAAAAGAAAGTGATAAAAATATAAGAGTAGAAGAACAATTTAGAGATAAATTCACTCTCTAGATCACATAAATCAACAAAATGAAGGTATGATCTCTCTTTTCTTGTCATTAGTGTAATTAGTTGATGTGCTTATCATAAGTATGGTATATTTGTGTTATTAATTAGCCCAATATAAACCATCAAACTATAACACAACCAATAATACACATTAAATCTCATGAATATGACAACCAAGTTGAAAGCAAAGTCTATTTTAAGCATGGCCTATTAACTATTGTTTAGAAATATAAGCGATCAAATTTTAATTTCAACATTCACTTCTTTGCCATAATCATATGTAAATGATGAGGCAATTTGTGTTTTGTTTGTTTAAGCATAGCCTATTTGTTATGAATAACATATGCTATCAAATTCAATGCTAAACTACATCATTAAACCACTTCAAGTGTTTCCATTAAAGCACAAAAGAGAGAGCAATAATATCAAAATGATGAAGCTGCATAATTAGAGGCTTCATTACTTCTAAATTGAAGTGATCTGCCTCTCATATTTGTTATCAAATCAACAAATATAGCTAGCAACATGGAATAAAAAGAAAAGGAAAAAGAGAGCAAAGTAAAAAAAACTATTCTACTTGCATTGCATGAAAAATAAATCTACACTACTAACATGAAAGTAAATATATAAAAGAAGCATGTAAAAGAAAGAGAGCACTAATTAACACTGCATGAAAAAATGAAAGTTACATGAAAATAAAAATATGGCTAAGTAGCCATGAAAATAGAAAGAGAGCTTTGAGTTTTATTTTGATCTAAACTAAAACTAAAGAGAGAAGGAACTAAGAGAGACTAAAGAAGACGAGGGATATATGAAAAATAATGGGTATTTATACATGTGTTAAACCCAAATTTATATTTTTGAGGAATGTCCAAAATACCCTCTAAGAAAGTGTGAAGGCCAAGTAATCATTAGCATCAATTAATCATCATTTAGATGTGCATGAAGCTTTAAACTCTATTAGCATGTGCACTAGCCTCTAATTTGTACATGAAGGTATGTGGGTAGGTGTGATCCTCCATTATCATGCCTTTGAATTATTTCCATCTTCATTTCTATATCTTCACTCTTGTGCATGCATACATCTTCATGAAACCACTTTTATGTGAATTCCTACAAAATAATATAGAAATTTTCAATTAAATATTCTCAAATTAATATATACACAAAAATGACCATTTTGTCCTTGGATGAAGATGAATGTGGGACGATTTGAAATAGTTTGAATTTTGGTTTAAAAATGTTAAAACACCCAATATGATCATTTATTTAATTTAAACAGATTAAATATGGTGGTAAAAATATGCACATTTACTTGCACATCAAATACCCCCACACTTGTCTTTTTATTCATCATCGAATAAAGAAAAGCTAAAATAAATCTGTTTTGGTAGAAAGCACGATTGCATTAAGCGTATGCAACAAACCGTTAAACCTCTAGGTTTCTCCAGTAGGACGAGTGTTCTCTCATGAGGGTTTTCACCGGATACTACCCACAAAATCTAAATGCAGGACGAAAATATTTACAAAATGCAAGATTTATTTACAAAGAGATGATGCGAGTTTTTGGAAATATTTACAAATGAATGATTGACTTTTAAATAGACACAAATAAGTTAAATATAGCTTTTGGTTATTATCCTGAAATTTAAGTCATTTGCCCGTCAAAGTTTCCAATAAAAATGAAGTTATCATAACAAATAAACTATAGTTTAACTCAATGTTTCGGTTGATAAAAAAGTGTAACTATGAAATAAATCCTTGGTTGATTATCAAAATTTATCAAAGTGGTATTTTCATTTCTTTTCAATAACAAGTCAAATGACATAAGTTAAAATAGTACTTGGATTTCAATTGCTTACTCTCTCTTATTTGAAAACATTTTTATTAACATTAACAATATTTACATATGCCTAACTCAGATAAACTGAGGCCGGATATATTACCCGTGCACTACCTTGCGGACTTGTGTGAGGGTAATACAGAGCGTGGCGAGTGAACACGCGAGTGTGAACACCTATTGACTATAGACATTATTAAAAAGAATTTTTATATATACACCTAACTCGGATAAACTAAGACCAGATATACCGATCGTGCACTGTCTTTCGGGCTTACGTGAGAAGGGTATAGAGCATGGCGTACGAGTGTGAACACATGACTCTAGGTGTTAATAAAAGTTATATACAAATATACAAGAAATATTATTATTATTATTAATTATTATTATTTTTGTTGAGTGAGTTTTGCAAAATCATCCTAGCACCATTTAACTTAGAAGACAAAAAAAGTTATATCCTTTACTTTAAATCAACCACTTTTTAAAACAAATATTTTCAATTAGCATATATTTCATAATTAACACGTATGAACCTTCCTATGTACTAGTTAAACTATTGTCATTTGTAGTCAAATTTAATTTTTATTTTTGTTAAGAGAAATAAAATTTCAAAATTTTCAATTTAGTAAACCAAACCATCTATTTATCCTATAGTATTTCTTTAAAAATAAATCAAAAGAAAATTTGTTTTTGGGGTTTTTTTTGAGTTTTTTTTTAAAAGAAAAGGCAAAAATAAACCATGAAAAAAATAAAAACGAAGACGAGTCTTCCCCCACACTTGATTTTTACTGTGCCCCCATAGTCAACCCAAGTGGAAGGAGAAAAATAAAAGAAAAATAAAAAGATGACCTATATTTACATGAAAGTGAGCGGTATTTACACGAGATCAGAAAATATATTATCAAAAGTAAATGAAATGGTCTTCCAAAGACCGGTTCATTTGTCTTGTCAAGTATGAGGGACACAGCTTAAGCTTGAAAAACCAAATCATAAAATTTTTCGAAGTTGGATGTGGATTTGGAAAAACGAACGTCGTTTTATTAAAAATCATATGAGTTGTTTTATTTTCGATAATTTTCGAGGTTGGTAGAATAATTGATTGAAATTCAAGTTTACTATCACCAAATTGAAATTCAAATTTATCATTGAAAACTTCTTTAAATTTATTGATTTCAAAATAAAAAAGGTGATGTAATTCTTCCTCTTTGGAATTTAATAACTCATTTTCGAAAAGTCCAAAAAATTCATGTTCATTGAATTCATCTTCCTTTATTGGATTATCAACAACTTCATTGCATATATCATTTTCAAAATCCAAAGTTGTATTCATATTTTCGAAATCAGAAAAAGGAAGATTGAATTTTAAATCGAGTTTCACACCCTCAAAAGAATTGAAATCCAACTCAATCACCGTATTTTCAACAACTTCATTAAGATCATCATTTTCAATTTCAAAAGTTGTTGTTTGAAAGTCGACAAATTGGGTAAAAGATGGATTATCACTCGACTCGTCACACGTTGGAATTTGTTTTTGATTTTCACATTGTTTCATATATGTTTCAAACAACGAATCTGTGTGATCATCGTATATTTTGTTTATTTGCTCAACAAAATCCAATTTATAGTTATTAGCATGAGCATTTTCACTTTGAAATTGTTGGGAACGTGGTTAAGATTATTCCCATTGCCAAAATCATTTGAAAAGTTGCATTTTCATTTTGAGTTTGAAATTCATTTTGGAGTTCGAAACTGAATTGGTATGGGTTATAATCGAAATTGTTTGAATTTTGAATTAAATTCAAATTTTGAAATCCTTGACTCGAGTTATTACACAAATATGAATTACACAAATCATTTATACTTTGATTTTGTTGTGTAGAGAAATCAAGTAATGATGAAATGCTATTTTCGAGATTCGAGAGTTGTTCATCATTTTGAAACTTTTGTGGTTCAAAATTCAAATTATTTATAGAATAGTTGTCGTTAAAATATCCATACGAATTTAAAGTGAAATCATATGGATTATATTGATTTTCACAACTATTGTAAAATTCAAGCGAATTTGGAAATTTGGACATTTTCAGGAAAGGTTTTTTTTAAGGAAAAATATTTACAAAAATAATGTACTTTTCGAAATGAAAAATTGATCATTTTTTGTATTTTGGTTTTTCAATTTTTTTTGATTTTTGAAAAGGTTTTATATTTTTTTAAAAACTAAGTAATTTTTTTTTGACTTTTTGTTTTTGATTAAAAAAATCAAAAGAAAGGGTAAAAAACAAAAGTTTAAGGAATATTTACAATTTTTTTAGTTTTGGATTTTTATTTTTTTTTAGTTTTAAATATGCATGAACTAATGCAACTAAATGAATGCAAGGTTAATTACGAATTATTTATCCTAACCCAAGATTGTATAAACACACTTTGTCTTTAATCAACAAGATAGTTTTCAGCCAGGTAACGGGCATGATTTATTGGTGCACCACGAATCATCGTAGCGATGCAGCCGAAGGTTTAAGTATATTCAGTGGAACAACCACTATAATATTTACGAATCACCGTAATATTTATAAATGGTTAATACTCTGCCGTAGCCTAGACACCAAAAAATTAAATTGTTCAAAGAAGACAACTTGTCAATATACGATTAAGTGTGTTCTAACCGTTATTATTAATAAAAATTCTAGGATGAAATGCGTGAACTAGGTGATCAGAGCAGTTGGGGCAAGTGAGGCAGGGTATTGTGTGCAGTAGAAGGGGAGGAGATGGACTGTTGTTGTGATGTGAACTGTCAGGGGTAATGAATGGGTGTGGAATGTTTGTCGATGATGTATGTATGTAAGGCAGGAATGTATGTGAGTGTTTTTCAGGAAGGTGACTGGAGATGAGATGACTTGTAACAGAGAATGGCAGTGCTTGTGGAATGGATTGGTCTGTGATTATGGTGGAGGTGGAATTGAAGGTGTTTAGGTGTGGTATGTGTTGTGGTAGCGTTCCAGTAATGTTTTTGTGGAGATGGTGGCGGGTCAGTGCAGGCTATATGGTGAAGTTGTGGAGTGGTCTGGAACAGAGACAATGCACTGGTAGTTGAGTTTGTGATGAAGATCAAGAAAGGAGGAAATGATAGAAGGTGGTATAGATGTTGCAGCAGTATAGGGGAGGAAATGTAAATGTGGTCACAGTGGTATAAGGAGTCACAGTGGTATGAGAGGATGATAACTGCAATTGAGTTTGGGTTGAATTGTGATTATCAGAGATGTATGCACAACAGTCAGGGTGTATAAAGGAATGGTGGTTGATGGAGTTAAATGCAGAAGTGGTGGTATGTTTGTATGGAAGAATGAAGAGATTTGGGTTGTGTAGAGGCTGGTGGTTATGAAGTTGAAATTAGGACAGTAGCAAGGAGGGTAAGAAGTGTAGGCAGTTGACAGTTTTGACAAGGAAGGCAATGTAAAAATCACACACAATTGTAAATGAAAATTTAAAAGTAGAATGTTGTGATTGTAAAATCAAGCAAAATTGTAAATCAAAGCAAACTTGTAAATGAAAATGAGAATGGATTTTTTTTTTCTTTTTAAATGAAATTGTGTATATTTGATTTTTTTTTTTTTAAAATAGAAATGCAAATGCAATGCAAACTAGAACAACAACAAACACCGAAGCAAATGCAAACAAAATGTCAACACAAACACACAACACAATTGTTATTTTTTAATTGCAAACAAACACACAAAATAAAATCACACAAAATCAAACAAAAATAATTCGAAGAGTAAAAAATTAAAACCAAATAAATTCCCTGGCAACGACGCCAAAAACTTGTTCGACGGCAAATTTTCTATCGAATTAGGAAACCGTCAAAAAATTTATAATAAAATTTATATCGCAAGCGCACGGTGTGCTATCGTAGTACGCGACGAGTACGGATCGATCTGCAGGGAATTGTTGATTTTGAATTTCTATTCAATCAAATTAACCAAAGTTGAAAGTGTGTTTAAGATAAAAAATATAAGAAAAATGACAAAAATAAGTGATAAAAACATGAGAGTAGAAGAAAAATTTGGAGATAAATTCACTCTCTAGATCACATAAATCAACAAAATGAATTTACGATCTCTCTTTTCTTGTCATTAGTGTAATTAGTTGATTTGCTTATCATAAGTATGGTATATCCGTGCTATCAATTAGCCCAATATAAACCATCAAAGTATAACACAACCAACAATAAACATTAAATCTCATGAAATATGACAACCAAGTTGAAAGTAAAGTCTATTTTAAGCATGACCTATTAACTATTGTTTAAAAATATAGACCATCAAATTTTAATTTCAACATTCACTTTTTTCTCATAAGCATATGTAAATGAAGAGGCAATTTGTGTTTTGTTTATTTACGCATAACCTATTTGTTATGAACAAAATTGGCTATCAAATTCAAAGCTAAACTACATCATTAAACTACTTTAAGTGTTTACATTAAAGCACAAAAGAGAGAGCAATAATATCAAAATGTTGAAGCTACATGATTAGAGGCTTCGTTACCTCTAAATTGAAGGGATGAGTCTCTCATTTTTGTTATCAAATCAACAAATATAGCTTGCAACATGAATGAAAAAGAAAAGGAAAAAGAGAGCAGAGTAAAAAAAACTATTCTACCTGCATTGCATGAAAAATAAATCTACACTACTAACATGAAAGTAAATATATAAAAGAAGCATGTAAAAGAAAGAGAGCACTAATTAACATTGCATGAAAAAATGAAAGTTACATGAAAATAAAAATATGGCTAAGTAGCCATGAAAATAGAAAGAGAGCTTTGAGTTTTATTTTGATCTAAACTAAAACTAAAGAGAGAAGGAACTAAGAGAGACTAAAGAAGACGAGGGATATATGAAAAATAATGGGTATTTATACATGTGTTAAACCCTAATTTATATTTTTGAGGAATGTCCAAAATACCCTCTAAGGAAGTGTGGAGGCCAAGTAATCATTAGCATCAATTAATTATCATTTAGATGTGCATGAAGCTTTAAACTCTATTAGCATGTGCATTAACTTCTAATTTATACATGAAGGTATGTGGGTAGGTGGGGTCCTCCATTATCATGCCTTTGAATTATTTCCATCTTCATTTCTTTATCTTCACTCTTATGCATGCATACATCTTCATAAAACCACTTGTATATGAAGCCAAATTCCTACAAAATAATATAGAAAATTTCAATTAAATTTTCTCAACTTAATACATGCACAAAAATGACCATTTTTCCCTTGAATGAAGATGAATATGTGATGATTTGAAATAATTTAAATTTTGGTTTGAACATGTTAAAACACCTAATATGATCATTTCTTTAATTTAAATAGATTAAATATGGTGGTAAAAATATGCACATTTACGTGCACAACAGAAACTAGATTATGCTCTTTAGCAAACACAACTTAATAATGCACACAATTCAAACTCAAAATCACATATAAAATAACAAGCATGTGTTCAACAGCAACATGCAACTATTCAAAATTAGTGGTGAGGAAATCTTACTCAAAATACAATGAATGAGATAAAATTTAACATCCGATAATATTTCAATCAAATTCATTTTTGATGGATTCTTACTCAAAAATATGACGAACGAGATGAAATTCAACATCTGATAATATTTCAATCAAATTCATTTTTGAGGGATTCTTACTATAAAATATGACGAACGAGATAAAATGTTTATAACAATTCGTGATCAAAGAAAAGCGTGCAATAAGAAATTTATTTAAAGATAGGTGTGTGAGTTAAATAACTCACCTATTTTGAAGAATAAAAGGGCATATGCTCAGCCCTAGCCACTCCTCGTTGATAACGAAGACAGCGCCTCCAACATCTACCATCGAGCTCTATCCATCACTATAGCTGCTATTTCCATGCCCACCATCTCTGCGCAATGGAGCCTCACGAGCAAGCGTGCGCCTCCTTCCATTGTCGGTCGCTGCTAACCTCCACCACAAGTGCCACCGAGAGTTGCCCTTCCTTTGGCTTCCTTTCCTCTCCCATGTCTTACTTCCCATCGCGATTTTCTTCGTTTGCTATTTTCTTCTTCTTTTATTTAATTTTTCAATTTGAACAATTTTTCATCTAGGAATAGGCTACGCAAAAAGGAAATGAAATAGGCTAAGGAATTGAGGTTAAGAAGGGGAATGGGTATAGATTTGCATGGACTGGTTGATTTGGGCCTTAATTGTTTAAGTAATGTGTTTATCCTTTTTCTTTCCATTTCTTTTACGCCACTCATTTTAATTTATTCGACCTACATTAAAATTTAATTTTAAACTAATTTACATATAATTTTATAATATGTGTGTGTGTGTTTCGAAAACTGCACAATTTCGTTCCATCCGATATTGTTTCACTATATTTAATTATTCATTGTATTGATATAACATAAATTTATTCATCTTTGTTAGTTTATAGATTTTATTAAATATCAAATAAAACTTCTTTTCATCTAATTCAATTATGAAAGTTTGTTTATATTTTAAAATATTTTACATTTAATAGTAATGCTTTATCTACTTTAATATATTTTTTGAAATTTTTTTATTAATTAATTCGATTTTTAAAACAAAATCTATTACTAAATAGACTTTAATTATGTAAGAAGTTAATTTCAAAATAATAGTTATAAAAAACCGAATATGAACATTTTTATTTTAATTAAAACTGTATAATATTACGGCTTTGAAAACAGAGTTGTTAAAGACCTCCCCCTTTATGAAAATTCTATCCCCACAATCCATATAGGCAGCCATCATACACAACTCAGTCATTAACTTTCTTCATATTCTACAATCTATAATCAACCCAAAACTCACTCAAACCCCTAGGTGGTTAATAATAAGGCTAACCTTATCATATATTATAAATTTAAATAGACTCTTTTATTGACTTTCTATTTTTTGTATATGAATAATTTAGTAAAATTTGTGTTGAATTTTTCAAAAAAATTCGGTAGAATCTCCTTTGTACGAAGAGCATTCCGAAAAATCGCAGCAACAAAAATCATGATAAATATACATCCTATTCAATAGGGCATCCTGAAACCCAAGAAAACAACATAATAATTCATATTTTCGATATAGCGTAAATATATGCCTTTATTTTAGCATTTTAAAGTAAGTTACGTTACTATTTTACGAGCAAAAATAAGGTAAAGCCATCATATAGACACACTAGGCCTTCTAGAGCACCAATACTTAACCCAATTTCAAACATTAGTCGCATATAGAAGATATAATAAGCATGAATAACTTTAATACATATGTGCAAATGCATTTCTAATTCGGCCACTATTGGAAAAGTTTTAACGGCTAAAATTATAATATTAGACATGGGTCTCAAAAGCAAAGGTGCTACACACTGTATAAGCTTTGAAAATCAAGTTTCAAACCATCAATTTGTAGAGTAGGGCAAACGTTATGGCGTACGATTAGGGATTAAATAAAAATGCATACCCACATTAGGAAATGGTGTTTCTGGAACAAGAAGCGAAATTTTTTCACAAAACTCTTAACATAAAAGTTGTCGCTTATGTCATTTTCTTTCTAGAAAGGGCATGATTGTCAAAATCGAATATACCGTTCACAAGTTATGGCCAAAAATTTTTAGCTTTGTAATTCTAAAAATAATAATCCCGGCCCGGTTTTTGATTTAAAATTAAAATAATTTTAACACTAATATATTTCAAAATTTTCGAAAGTGAAAAACACGATAGATAGTTGTTCCATATTGGAATATTATTTTCAAATAAAAGAAGATTCATCAAAATCGGGCAAGAAATTAAAATTAAAATAAACTATCAAAATATTTTCAATTACTTTAAAAAATAATATTCATATTTTATTAAATCATATGTTTTCGAAGCTGTAATATAATACAAATTTATTTAAAATAAAAATGTTCATATTCAATTTTCGATAGCTATTATTTTGAAATTCACTTTTTACTTAATATAATTTTATTTTATCAAATTGAATTAAGTAATAAATTCTTTTCAGAAAATATATTAAATTAGATAGGGTGTAAGGTTAAATATAAAATATTTGAAAGCATAAATAATTTCATCTACTTGAAATAGATGAAAATAGGTTTATTAATATTTAATAAAATCAATAAAACGATGAAGATGAATAAATTTATTTTATATTAATACAATGAATAATTAAATAGAGCAAAACAAGTATTGAATTGAAAGGAATTTTGCAGCTATCAAAATATATCTTGATAAATGTAGTGTAAATCAACTTAAATTGAACTGGAATGGATTTACAAGCAAATATAGAAATTACCTAAAAAAATAGAAATAGAAAAATAAAATCTAACCCATTTCAACAAAACCCACCCTTCTGTCCAATTTTTATTCCTTGGCATGTTTTCTTTATTCCCGAGCACATTTCCTCTTTAGCATGCCTTAGCCCAAATCCCTAATTCAAAAATCATTTAACAAAAAAAAGATCGTGGAAATCCAAAGCGCAGAAGCACGTGGCCAGGTCGATGACGATGAGGAAGAATGACATGCGTTGGAGCATCCAGCCCAACGACAGCTGCGACGTTAGAGATAGTAGGAGAGGAGCATGGCTTCGCACGATGTCGATAGCAATGAGGCTGTTTGTGGCTAACAATGGCAGTAGGCAAGTGCGTGTGTGGGGATATGAAAGCGATGGGAGTATGAATGTATTTGCAATGGTGATGGCTGGCCAGGTGTGGGCGTGCAAGCTTTTGTGGGTGACAAATTGAGAAATGGCATTGGCTGAAGCGATGACAAAAAGGGAAATAGAGGTGGGAAAATGAATGAAGGTGAGTTATGTAACTCACATACCTATATTTAAATGATATATTTCTTATTGTATGCTTTTCTCTGATCATGAATCGCGATGAACGTTTTATCTTGTTCATTGTAATTTTGAGCAAGAATTCCTCAAAAATAAATTGGATTGAAATATTATCATATGTTAAATTTAATCTCGTTTATCGTATCTTTGAGTAAGAATTCCTCACCACTACCTTTGAATCAGTTGCATGGTTTTGTTGAACACATGCTTGTTATTTTATTTGTAATTTTGAGTTTGAATGGTGTGCATTATTAAGTGGTGTTTGCTAAAAAGTATAATCCAGTTTCAAATTGCAAGTTATTATCTCATTCTTGGATTGTTACGTGTGTTACATGATTGCCATGGATCATTTTATGGCTCTATATGTTGTTTTAGACATCTAGTACGAAATTCGGGTGTCATTGGTCGTAAATCGCCACCAATGTTGATCTCCTAGAGCAAAAAGGCTCCAGGAAAGCATCAGCATCGGTGCACTGGTGGTAATCACTGGTGGACTGGTGGACTAGTGTGTAAACTCCTAAAGCAGTTCAGCTCCAAGATTAACCCCTTTTTGATTGTATTTTCTTTAATTTCTTCAGTCTTTCTTTGGTTTTTGAATTTCCTGAATTTGGATTTCATCTTTCATTTAGTTATTTCATATTTAAAATAAAAATAAAAATCTTATTTAATATAATCGATATGTAACTATAAAACTAGTGTTATCTAATTTCATTAAAATGAAAACACTTTTATGTAAATTTTTACAATTATATATATATATATATATATATAGTTGAGTAATAAATGGTTTTATGAATTTAAAATTATATGTTTAAAATACAATTTTAACACCCTATAGATATATAATTATATGTAATTAAGTCCTTTTTAATGTGATTTAAAGTATTATATTAGCTATACAAATAGATTTATCAACTTTTAGAGACAGGTTTATATCTTAAAAATAATTATTTGATCTTAAAAGGATTTTTATTAAATTTCCATTCGTGCTAAATATTCTTTCTATGAAATGAGATATATATTAAACAATTTAGTATTACATTATGGGACATTCGGTACCACTTCATGGTTTAAATATACAACTAGTTGTGCAAAATACTTAAGTGAGTGAAATTAACTAACTATAGTAAATACTCTAAAAATCCCAAGTGGAATGGGACATGCAATGTTACTTTAGTGATTACTATTTGAAGAGTTGGTAAATATTTTTAATGAAATAATATCTTAGGGAAGCATGCTATTTCTGTAGTTTTCCATATTCGCCAATGCATATTTTTGCTTGACCATATAGGTTAGTAGTCATCCTAGCGGCTGACTGAGGTGGTCGCACCCCGAGTCATGGTATCTTTATCAGTTATTAGCCTAATACCACAAAAGCCAGGAGTCGGTACCATAGGCCAATCTCGTGTTGTAAGGATCAGGTATATTATGGTTGTAGGCGTTTATCAATGTCGCACCTTCTTAAACTCCTAGAGCATGACTTGTCAGTATCCCCTTAGAATACAGCAACTTGCAATAAGAATTCCATTGCAGTCAATATATCTATAGGATTGGTTATTTTACCCTGACTTGCTTTGTGCTTGTCATTTCATGTCAACTTACTGTCATGTAGTCTTATGTATTCTCACCTGCATGGTATTCCATAGGATGACTACCAGGTGCCGCATTGAGTGTTTGGCTCCGCAAATGATCTTGGCTTGCCTGCTAATGTCTGGTTCTCCAGTGTCTAGGAGTCCACTCCTATGGCATTCCGTTGGCATGTGGTTAGGTAAGATATGGTTATCTCAACTCTATCTCCGTTAACCTCAACATCCAGCTCAAGATGAATATAGTCCAATTGTAGGTCGTCTTCAGAGTCCAAAACTACCATAGCATTAAATACTTGCCCCCCGATCTCCAGAATTCCTCTCATTACCAAGAGAAATCCTCTCAATGCTGGGTGGTCTCCTTGTTGATGGAGCACTTCTACTTTCTCTTGCAAGTTCTTCAACAACTACAACAACTCCTTCCTTCTGTTTTTGCTTTCCGTCCCTTCTACTTTGGCCAAAAACAAAGGAGTTTTCCTATTCAATCCCGGGTGAAGTTTTCCTTCTAGTTCTCTTGGTTCTGTGTGGTTGCAGGGTTAGCAAAGCATGTATCTTTTCCATCAAAGCTTTCTAGCTATCTACCATCTTCTGGTTCAATTCTCGAAGAATTTTATCAAGTCATCCTCTAGCAACCACTTCCTATTGAGCAGATGATCCTCGTAACGTCTATTGGTTACTAATTTCAATTTAGTTAGTGTTTCCTTCATCATCGACAGCTTTTATTCCTATGGATACATTGGATCTTCTAAGCACCACTAACTTCATATAGAAAACTTCCAAAAAATTTAGGTAAAAAATCTAGATCTAACAACTAAAGCTCTTCAAATCCAAAATATCAAGCTAGATCTAATCCTGAGTTGGATCTTTCAATGAAAGCACCAAAATGTTTATGCTAAAAGTGGCACAACACCCAACCATGACTTATTGTAGAATTAAATCTAGTAGAAATAGAAAAAAGCATGAAAAGGTATAGTGACACAAGATTTTTATAATGGTTTGGCAATCTTGGCCCGCATCCATTTTATATTTTGTTGATTATGGATTTGATGGAGATTTAGAGTAATCAGTACAAAGGGTTGATATGTTAAGCCGAGAACTAAGAACTACCAAAAGTGTAAACCTAAGTGACTATTGTAAGAAAGAGATATGAAATGAAGAAGAGTAGAGTCCAAGATCCTTTTTTGGTTCATATAGGGTTGGTATTTATAAAGAAACTACTTTGTAGAACTACAAGGTCGAGTTGAACATGGTTCAGATTCTAGCCTATAGGTAGAGGAGTAAGCGTGCCGGCCTAATTCCTTATATGGACCTCTTAGTGCCGAGAGGTGCCTCTTAGTGCCGAGAGGTTTGTGTTGGTGAATACTTCTTCTTTCCATTTGATTCACTCTCCTATCTCTAATTAGATGTATTCCAACTTCTCTTCCATTGAGATTGAGTAGTCTCCGAAGATTTTCTTGATGACACTTGTATCACTTCTTTCTTGGGTTTCTTCTCATCAATCTTTGAAGTTCCTGTCTAACCTCCAAGAAAATCACTTGATGACGATTGGTTGGAGTAGTATGTTAGTCCTAAGGGGATTGTAGAGCCCAAAGAGCTATAAAACACTCTAAGTACTGAGAGGTGCCTTTCGATACTAAGAGGCCTCTTTAACTTTAATATACTTGTAACTTTTGAAGTTTCTTCCTTTAGCCCTTATAAGCGTATTCCTAAGTTCTTGAGTCATTTCATCTTCGTTCCGATGTTCTAATTTTTATTGAAAATCTACTTGGTTAAAGACCTATAAACAGTGAAAAATAAGAGTAAAAGAATATTTATTCGCAAAGTTTATGCGTATACTAGTAAGAGAACTTGTTTATGAAGTAATAGAAGTGAAATTATAAGATAAAAGAATGAGAATTGTTCAAAAAATTCATTTTCCAAAGCCTTTATGTAGAAGATGAAGATAAGTGTCTTTTGGCAAAGGGCTGAAAGGATGTGTCTAGTCATTTAAATTTAGAGGTTGCGTCAATGGCTAGTACATCGATATATACCTAAAAAGTATGTTAACATATCTATATTGATTTTAAAAACATGTAAGCAGCTATTATGTCGACATATATTTTCAGGGTGTGTCGACATATGATAGTTAATTTTGAAATACACTTTATAATATTCAAAATCAATTTTGTACTTTTGCAAAAAGGTTCTAGAGAAGAAAATGAAGATCTTTTAAAAGAGAAATTCCAAACATGAGCTACGGTCTTTAACAAATGTTCCTAATATCTCTAAAAAATGTTTCCTAGACATTTTACACACACTTTTGACCAATTTAATGTCTTATGCTCTTCTAGTCTTTGTTTCTTGAATTTCTTTCATCCTCCTAGGATTGCTCTTGATTCCTCGTAACGATCTGTCTTTCTTACACCTGAAGACAACACTTAATACATTCTTGGTATTCGTGTACCGATCATTTTAGTGTTTGAAAAACAAGTCATTTAGGATGAAGAATGAAGAAGATAAAACAAAATCTCACATTGTGATGAACAATATATAACATAAACAAAATCATTACAAAAGAAAATCATCTTTATTTAATCAAAACATCAGAGTATAGTATCCTATCATCAGCTGGAACAGTTATCACAATCTGTCCGTATAATTGCTTATAAATGTAGAGGACAAAACGTAATACAGCGGAAGAATACAAGATATATGAATAAGTTTTGGAAAATCCAGCTCATTGCCTGAAAGCTCCAAAGCATCCATCTCAATCTGGAAAATATGCTCAGGCTGACCCATGCATTATAAGAAAATAACGCTTGGATCAGTCTGGTAAACCAGCATGATAAAGCTCAATCAAATCATATTGATTCCCACATTTGAAAACCTTTTTCGTACTAAAAGGTATCCAGTAAGACCATGCCACACATAAACACGGATGGGTTTTTACCTTACGATAACCAACCATTTTTATTAGAAAATTGCAGTGATATTATAATAATGTCTAAGGTTTAAAATACTAATAATCAAGTAGCTGTGATGTGTGTGCATTACAACAATAATAGGTATACAATCCAAAATCGCTAAGAACGTATATGGAAAATGGATTCTAATAAATGGCAAGGTAAGGGACTACCTTTCTAAAATGGTACACCTCTAGATAAAATGTACCTGAGGATAAAAACCTTTTGATCTCTGCTAACATAGAAACAACATGCCTCTTATCGGATAGTACCGAATATGTTATCACCTGGGTTGTTCCCGGCCTTTATAGAGAGCTCTCATGCATAACTAAATCCATAATATGATAATCTAGAAAGATGATCACACACCTTTATGGGAGTGACCCACATAGCCCTACTATATCTACATGTTTTATCCATTTCTAAGGAATGAATCTCATAAGGTAACGATTTACATTACTTTAGCAATTCCTACTTGGAATGCTAACATTGGCCTCTAGGCAGAAATGCAATGCCAGCATTCACCCATACAAGTTCGTTTTGGGTGTGAACGAAAACAAAGGCACTGCCTCTACAACAACCATTTTGGAATCATCCTCAGGATTAGTAACAAGTATCCCTAACACTTCAAAGAGCTACATCTAAGATCATCCTAAAGATGTCTTCCACTCGAAAGCATATGTTGGTTCGAAGTGGTTTTTGAATAATATATATGATCTCGGTCTCTTAGAATCAACAACCGATAATTTCCGCTTGACTCATTTTTAGTTCTTGTGGAAGTAACCAGACTATACTAAAATCCTAAAGGTATCTCTAATGTATCCCTTAAAAGATGGAGACATTTCATTGAATGAGTTCTTTTGAGGGAACTCAAATTGTATGAACATGTGAAGCTCTTATTTACTTCATATGTCAAAAGTGGCCAAGATTTGATAGTCGATTAGCTAACTATCAAATACACAAACAACAACAATTCAGAGATTTAATTACCTATAGCAATCACTAAGCCTCTAAATAAATCTTTTATTTAAATATTTATATACTTATCCTACCGTCATAAGTTTATTTATAAAAAAATTTGTAAAGACTTCTTATTTCGAAATCATATCAAAAGGATCAAAACAAATGTTATTTAAATTAGAGATAGAATAACCCTAAATATTATTTCTTTGGTGTTAAGTATAGAACGAATGTCCACACTACCAAAATTAAGAAGGTCGGTTAAGGAGAATCCAAATCTCACATTCTTTTAGTCGCTCAACAGTCCAAATGATAGATTATTAATGGGGTTTTATTTCAAAGAAATAAGATATGGAAGTAACAAATACACAAGATCTCACAGCGGAAGGAAAAAATATAATAATTACATAAACAGTTCATAAATTTGTTTTACAATATATATTTGATTTCATTTACAGTATAATCAGAGTTATACATTTAACAGACATAAAAAAATTATGCAAATGGGTGTATGCGCTAATTAACGATCAATGAATCAAAATATGGACCAAGAAAGAAAAATTTTCATGTCTTCAAATTGTGTTCCTATTTATATCGCTATGTCCGTCCATCGAGCGTCCACATACAGAAATAAAAGTACAATTGTGATCAGTAAGAGAAAACGAACAATATGACAACCTTAAATCTATGCTACAATAATCGCGTCAAAAATTCACTGCTGTCATTATATACACTACTGTAAAACGTAAAAACAAACTTCAAATCGCGATAAACGGAGGTAGAAAGATCGGAATTTGACTAAACGAACTTTGGCATCTTACTCAGAAACATTTCTAGAACATTTTTACGTAAAAATATTTACATTTCAAAAAATAATATTTTTCATTAAAATATTGATCGGTATTTTAATTAAATTTTGAAACAAAATAGATTTTTCGATATATGTAAGCTAAATTCATTTCTTTTCATATTAAACTTAATAAAATACGTTTTAACCATACAACTTTAGTTTGCTTTAAATTTTAAGATTAGCGTTAGAATCACTTCTGTACTGTTTACTACTGCTGTTCAACCGTTGTAAAATGTTATTTCAAAATTCAAATTTTTTACTTTTTATAAAATTGTAATGGCCTAGAATTTCAATTATTCGAATTTGAAATATTTAATTGATTTTAAATATTGAAAATTTAATTTTATAAGTTAAATAACTTATATTTCAAATTTAGCGATTTATTTGATAATTAAATTATTTAATATAATGATAAGAATTGTTTAAATAATTAAATTTTGAATTTAACGTGAAGGAAACAATTTCAAAAGTTGATTTGAATTCTATTCGAATAAGAAGGGAGATAGTAAACTTTTAAATTTGATTTAAAAGTGATTTAACTAATTGTGAAAATTTACCTTTTTTAATTAACGTGTAAAAATAGTCTTTTGGGGGTGTTGTCTTGGATTTTGACGAAACTAGTTCCATCAGATCCGTAATAGTGAATTATTTTACGATGTCAAATATCATGGCGATCGGATGTATCGTTTGGTCGTGCGAGTTCGAAATGCGTAAAAATTAATTAAAGGAGTTATAATTTATATAATTTGATTTTAAAAAGATATCTTCTGAGTATGATGGAATTGAATCCCGATATATATTCCACTGTGTTTAGAATAGGAGTATAACATATAGAGTGCCAGACGACACGCTCCGTTTTGTGATAACCCGAATTTTGTGCAACTGTTAATTGGAAATTAACTAATTTTAACTATTGAGATACTGATTTCATTTGATTAAACAAATGAAATTTGATAAATAAGGATATCTAGATGTATATAGATGAATTGAACTATAATAAATACTAAATTTTAAATATCTGAATAAATAATTATATTAGGAACGTTCTGGAGCTCAGGAGGCGAGATAGAGGGCAGGAACGTATGGAGTGTTTTCCGCTGTCATGTTATAGTATAACTAGGACATGTTGTTTAAAACTGTCCAGTGATGGGTAATGGTTGTAACTCTGATGTATAAAATATTAATGTACTGATATAGTTCTTCTTTGTAAAACTGTTATTTATGTAATATTATATTTTGATCCGCTGCGAATGTGAGGTTTCTGTGACTTGTTCTGTTTCTTCTTCTTTCTCTTTTTTTTTTCTAACTATCTGGAATTTTCGGGATCGAAATTTTCGGGTCGTTACATTTGGTATCGGAGCTGAAGGTTAGCGAGAACCTTGGCTCTGGTGGGATACTCATTAAGGATATGGTCAATAGTACCCTATAATGAGTTGAGTGTATAAATATAAGAGAGCGTACTTGTTATTTTCTTATATAAAGATTTTAAATGATTTTATATAAGAATATATTTTGATATATATAAAGCAATATTTCTTTCTAATAAATATTAAGGTAATTGGTTGTTAAATTATTGAAATTAAATTAAGTGGTAATTGAAATACAACCAAATTGAAATTGAATAAAGATAAGTTTGAAATAAATTTAAAACGGAAATTAAAATCTTGAATTTGGGAAAGATTTTCAGAATAAGATAATTATAAATTGGAATTCAGGTATGATAATTTAGGTAATTATCATAAATAATTGTTGTGTTTAATAATAAAATGTGTATTAACGAGTAAGCAAAAATAAAATGTTTTAAAGGGGTAACCTTTAAATAAGCATGACATGTAAATTGAAGTGGGTTTCAAACTGTGAAGTTCTGAATTCTAAATTTAAACATTTGAAAATTGTTTTCAAAATTTTAAAGGAAATAATATTATTCAAACTATTTTGAATGTAATCTTATTCTAGAATAAGAAGTTGTTTGTAAATTTTAAAAGAATTTATTTAAATTAAAACCAAGGGCGGTTTAAATTTTAAAATTTGGCTTGGTGGGCCAAGAAGTAAATATGTATATATGTGTGGATATACATAGTATCAAAGATGGTTTGAAATAAACTCTAAATATTGAGTTTTAAATTTGAAATGAGATGTGATACCCAAAGTGATAAGTTTTCGAACTTATAAGTGGGAAGATTATTAATGTGAAGTTTAAAATTGGAAATGGAAATTCAATTTGGGTAAGGTTGGCTGGATTAAGTAAATTGAATTTAACTTTGGAAAAGTTAAATAAGTTAACAAGCAACCTAAATTGGAAATTTCAAGATGAAAATGAAATTTTAACTTGGAAGTTAAATGGTAAATTTGAATTGGGAGTTGTGTGATCTCAATATGGGTTTGAGATCTAGAAATTGAAAATAGATGGATGTTTAAAAATAATTTGAATGATACCATCCTGTTGTTATTAATAATCTTTAAGCTGAAATTGGATTTGTTTAAATGAATGAAGAAATTGGGTGTGGAAATATATCCATTATTAAGATAAAATGGAATCCTTTTGGACTTAGAATTTGAATATTTAAAATAAAATTTCAAGGGTTTGGTTTCAAAATCGAAATTTGATGATAAATTGAATTTCAAAGATTTAGTTGTGTAAAACGGATTTGAATTATTATTTGAACTTTGAAATAAGTTAAAAATAGAATTTGGATTCAGAATTAAATGGTTTAAAGATATAAGTTGATTTGATTTAAAGGATTAGATCAACATTTAAAAAAAAGAATTTAACTCGAATTTACAAAATTCGGGATGGTCTAAATTTGAAATTTGAAATGGATTAATTTGAAATTGAAGTCGTATGAGTTCAAATTCAAATGGGAGTTGGGATTAATTCAAATTGGAATTGATATGAATTGAAATTGGTACAATTTGAAATTTATTTGAATAATTTGGAATTGTAATTAAAGTTGAATATGTTTAAAATCAAATGGAATTTGATTTGAAAATTGGAAGGAAATTTAGAATTAATTCAACTTGAATTGGGGATAAATCAATTTCAATGGAAATTGAATTATTTAAATTGGAATTGAGTCAATTTAAATGGAAGTGGAAATTTAAATTGAGTTGATGGGAATGGAGATTGGAAAGTGAAAAGTTTTGGCTCTAGACTATTTTCAAAATAAATTGTTTTAGTACAAATCTATTTTTCCAAGCTATTTATTATATATACAACTTTTCTATTTAAACCTAAAACTATCT
Organism: Allium cepa; assembly: GCA_030765085.1. Lineage (NCBI taxonomy): Eukaryota > Viridiplantae > Streptophyta > Magnoliopsida > Asparagales > Amaryllidaceae > Allium > Allium cepa. The sequence goes on from CM060931.1 coordinate 454,104,769, forward strand.
TATACTTGTTTTAAAATTATTCTTGGAACTATTTGACAAATTTTCAACTGTTTTATAAACTAATTACTATTTTTCAACTATTTTACAAATTAATTATTTTTTTACAACTATTTAAAATCTCTATAATTATTTGACTATTTTCAAACTATTTTACAATTACTTAACTATTGTACAGCTATTTTACAAACTAATAATTATTTTTCAACTACTTATCTATTTTAAACTTTTCAAGCTATTTTTAAATTTAAGATGGACAGAGTTTAAACTATTTATGATTGAATACCCAACTGAGGTAAAAATTGAAGTGACAATCCAAATAGGGATTAAAGCAATTACGGATAAGTGGATAGAAATTTAAGTGAATGTGAATAGAGAAGAGAAATTTCTTTGGCTAATAATCAATGAGATAAATATGTAGGATGTACGTATATTATTCTATTCACATAGTGATTTGATCCAGATTCGTGCACAGAATTTCGAGATAATTATGTCGATCCGAGTTGGGATTTTTCACTCGATTTTCAACGACGAATCTGGATATGGATTGTTGATTGGATCTGGATATCTCTATCATAGTTTTGACTATGCAAGGAGAATGACGGTTTCTGATCAAGAAACCAGATCTGAGTCCGCACTAGGAAGTCGGATAGACGATACTAGTTTGGAAGTGAAATTGTGTGATCGAGTGAGCGATCAGATTGGTATAGCATACAGATGATATGCATACATCGTACGAGTTTGAATGAAATTGTTACTGGGAACTTGTGGATAATAATTGTGAATGGTTTTTGAAATGAAAGGTCTATTTTGTGAAATATATGATGAAGTAAAATGGAAATAGGATATTTCCATAATAGAAATTTACTTTATGGAAGCAAGTGATATGATAAGTGATATTAAAAAGAGTAATCAAATTTGAATATTTGTTTTGAATAAACAAAGATATATATCTTTGATATATAAGATAAATCTCCCCTTGTTGAATCTATTATCGGAAAAAAAGGATTTTTGAAAATGTTTAAAGTATAAAAGGGTATTAACAAGTTTAAAATGATCCAAATATTTTTATCAAGGATTTTATATATATCTATATACATAAAGGATCATATGAGGATTTTGGGAAAAGGTTTTTGGAACCTTTGGATTTGGAAAGGCTTTTTGATTTTTGGAGAAAAATCAATTTTGGAATTTGGAAAGCCTTATTGAGAATTATCGATTTTGGGATAATCGATTTTGAGAAAAGAGATTTATATGGATTCATACTAGGTGTATGATTTGGAAGATACTATATGTGTATAGTATAAAGTGTTTTGAAAATGGCTCTGGGGAAACAGGCACTCCCTTGGGATGAACTTCTCAGGAGTACCATAGGTTAGTACTGCCTTGAGCCTCTATGGGGGAGGTTCTAAAGTTGATCTTGTGAGGAGTCTGGACAAACTAGTTCCTGAGGATTATTGGGTTGCGAAAGTCGAGGGCGTTGATGCCTACAGAGGCATTTGGGTTGTACTGTGACGACAATGTAACTCGATGTCGCTGCGATCTACTATGTGGACCATAGCGGAAATCGTGTGGAGGTGAGTGTCACTGTCTACGCTTGATTTTGCCGGGAAGGCAACGTAACATCGGTAGGCTGCGATCTTTGGTCAAGTAGAGTGGAGAAGTTTCATTCTTTTGGCAGCGAAATTCGAGGGCGCCGATGCCTACGGTTATATGGGTTTTTGCTGTGATAGCAACGTAACCCCAGTTGTAACTGCGATCTGTAGCGGGTTCCATGGTGTAATCGAGGGGCGCATAGGCCTACAGTTATCTATGGATTTTGTCGGGATGGCAACGTAACCATCGGGTTAACTGCGACCATGGATGGGGGTGATGATTTCCAGAGCATTTTCACCAAAGATATTTCCTCTATTTTCAAAAGATATTTTCTATATTTTCAAATAAATTATTTTCCAAGTATTTTTACTGGGTGTTGAAAACGGGTTTACCAAGTACTTATAGATTTTCAGTCCTACGCCTAATCAACGTATTACCGAATTTCTGTGAGAACGAGGATGGACTTGTTAAAACATCGAGTTATAAAATGATATGTTTATAAATCTATTTTGGCAATATTATATAAATTTTAAAGTGTTTTTTTAAAATGTTCAAAAAAAAATTAATTGATATCAAGTATTTTTATAAATTCCGGCTTCGTTCCTTTTCGAGGACGAAAAGATTCAAAGGGGGGAGGAATGTGATAACCCGAATTTTGGGTAATTGTTAATTGGAAATTAACTAATTTTAACTATTGAGATAGTGATTTCATTTGATTAAACAAATGAAATTTGATAAATAAGGATATCTGTATGTATATAGATGAATTGAATTATAATAAATACTAAATTTTAAATATCTGAATAAATATTTATTTGATAATCTCCTAATATAATTATTTTAAATTGGCAAATTATTCTTTAATGACAAATAATAATGTGTTGTTATACACACACACACACACATATGAGTAGATTTTAATAGAATTAGATTGGGAATTCAAGAATAAATATACATGATTATTATTAGTGTATGACTAAGATTTTAAATTCATTCTCTTTTAAAAAGTTATATATGTATTTATTTAATAGGGTAAAATATAAAATGAAGGAAATGGATAAATAAAAGGCTTTAAAGAGAATTTAATAGAAGGTTGAATACACTTTCATTTTACTTGAAATAAACATAGTTGTGTTCAAAGCATAATAAATATGAAGACATAAATACATAAATAAATGTAAGTAATCAATAACATAAAGAGATTAAACATTTGTTAGATAATAATACATGTAATTGACAATTGTAACTTATACATGCCATACAAATTTACAAGTGGCAAGTGTGTTTTCTCTTAAATTTAATTAAAAGAAAAAAAAGAGAAAACCAAATTAGTGAATAAATCAAAACTTGAACAGAATCAAGATCAAAGAAATTCAACAAAAAAAAATGGTAAATCAACCTGGAATCAAACACAAGTTTCAACTCTTAACAGTCAAGTTCAGGTCAGAGCAAGAGGATACAAGATCAATGCATCAACTCAGATCAAAAATTAAAAGAGTTTTTCCAGATTTCATAACACAGTCCAGTGTTCTCTGTTCCAAGAGATAAGGTGGGTAAACTCTTAAAATCTGAAATAATTTGAATTGGTTTGTGGTGGATCCTTGAAAGTATGGTATAAATAGTGTTGTGCATGAAGTTAAGAAGTGATTGATATATACATATGTGTGTTAAAACTTGTGTATGGTAGTGGAACAAGCTTACATGTCTCTGTTTAAACATTTCAGGGTTGAAAACCTGATCTTAAAAATTCAAAATCTTTCACTCAAGTGATTTTTTGTCTTTAATCCCTAAATACAATTTGTTTGTATGTGTGTAATATTTTATTTAAAATTTGATTCAAGTGAAATACTCTGTTCAATGGATGAAGGTGCGTAAACCTTTAAAACCAAGACCTTTTCCTATAGTCTATGAGTATATGCTTTTAATAACAGTTTAAAATTTGAAGATGAAGCTAAATAATATGTGACTGTGAGCGATAGCTTTGAATTGCATGGATAATTTAGCTTAAATATGGCTGGAATTGATGGTTGAAACTATGAACATGCCTGTATATATGTTAATTTTTTTGGTTCGCTGTTGTTTAAAAGTTTTTGAATTTTTTTTTAAAAATCTATATCATAAGATAAAATAAGTTTAAGCCTGGATCTCTTAATGGAAATTGTAGATAACAACACGTTAGAAATTCTAAAAATGTTTTCAAGACTTAGAATTCAGTAGTTATTTCAGAAGTGTGGAAACATAGTAGAAATCAAATTTCGGTTAAAATTTTATTGAAACAATTCAATGATTTGATTGCATGAGTAGGTTAGTGGTAAGAAATCATGAATTTAGGTATAGGAATTGGGATTTTTAGTTTGGATATGGGGGAGGTATTTAAGTTTGATCGGATTTGGGTCTATTGCCATTTTTCGGCGATTGGCGCGACTATTAACATTGGCGTTGTGGTCGTAGCATGTTGAAGGGTAGACGCCTTCGAGAAAAATGGGATTGGATTTTTCCATTGGTCATGGCGATCGGTAAGGGAGGAAGAAGGGTTTTGGAGAGGAGTGTGGTCATCGACGTTTGTGAGGCTGGAACGATGAGGATAGTGGATCGAGATGGTGCGCATTGAGGGAAAAAGGAGCCGAAGTTCGTGGCATGGTTAAGGGTGATCGGTCGGGTTGCTCATGTCATGGTTCGTCGGCGGCAAGGAGTTTGGACGATCGGTGTTTTCCCCAGTTTTCCTTGAATAGCTCGTTTTCGTGTTCACCTCGTTTCCACCAGATCTGGAGGTTCGTATAGGCCGTGGCGTTAGCGGATGACTTGGTGGAGTATTCGAGGTTGGTCGGGGTCGCTCCGATCGTCGGTGCATATTCACGGTTTTGTTTGTGTATCTGAGGTTTTGGGGAAGAAGGGATTTTCATGGGAAAGGGCTCGAGGAAGTTGGTGTTTGACTCGAGTTGTTGTTCGTGTTGGCCTTGCGTGTGTGCTGTAGAGTATAGGCTGGAAGTACTGATGGTAGAACGAGTTTTGGGCTTGTGATTTCACTCGTGTTTGGTTAGAGTTAACACAGAGGTTGCCTCGGGTAAATACTAGAAGATTGTTAGGGTAGAATTTTTAAACTAATTATCTTAATTATTTTAAGTAATGATGAATTAATTAATGTTTGATAGTTTAAGTTAAAATTTATTTTAAGTTTTAATTAATTAAGTTAATACTTAAAGATGTTTTTGAGATAAATCAGATAGTTAAGAATTTTAATTAAAAGATTTGTGTTTTAATTTTATTTAAACTTATTGCTTTAAGTTAAGGATATCAATTCCAAAGTTTATTTCATTCTGAATATAGTTAAGAATGTGATTAAGGTAAATGACTCATCTTTCAAATTAATTAAGGTTGAGTAATTTAGATTAAATAATTGATTTAAGGAGGTTAATCAATTTATTTATGTATGAGAATAATTGATGCCAAATTAATTAAGAATAATCTCTTGTGAAAGAGATAAAAGCATAATTGCTGAATGAAATTTATTAAATATACTTACTTAATGTAAGTAATTAATGGATAATTACTTAAAGAGAAATTACTTTAGAGAGGTAAACAGTGAATAATTACTTAATGAAGTAATTAAGGGAATTAATTACTCAGTGTAATTAATTAAGTTAATAAGGTTAATTTTAGTTAATTAATTAAGTTTAACTAATTAAAGTAATCTTTGATGTTGGGTTATCTATAATTACTTAAGATGATTAATGAGGTGTAATTACTTGGTGAAGTAATTAACGAATAATTACTGGATGAATTAATTAAACGTAGATTACTTGAAGAGAAGTAACTAAAGGATAGTTACTTGATGGAAGAAATTAAGTAATGATTACTCAGTGTAATTGAAGGATTAATTTATATAATTAATCAAGGAGTTGGTTTAATTGATGAAGTAATTAAGGAAAGTTAATTTCAGATTGTAATTAATCAAGATTGATTAATGAATGTAATTAAGTTAAAGGTTAATTATTATACGAAATTTGAGAATAATTAACTAATTAAAGTAATTAGAGGATCATTAATTAATGTAATTAATGGAAGTGATAAATCTTTCTTATTAATGATTGAATGATGATGGGTGCTTTGAATTAGTTGATATCTCTGATATGAGTTGCTTTGTGATATGATATGTTGGATGAATGATGATAATGTGATTATCAATCAATTATGAATTGCTGTGTAAAAGTGTTATCATAAAATTAAAGTTGAATTGTATTTAATTGGATAGTTTGGGTTTAGACGACATTGGACTCGAAGAGACCGGAGTCGGGTATTAGTAAATACCTGAAACCACTTCGATTCTTTATAATTTGATGTGTGGAATCAATAGGAGGAAATGGAACGATTTAAGTGAATTGGACCATTTAATCTGAGTTTTAGTACTTAGAAATTGATGAGTGAAATAAGCGATGACTATAAAAATTTGGTGAATTCGTAATTTGATACAAGTTATCCGGGTTATATATAAGTTGATTGCTTTTGTAATTCATGTTAGATGGGTTTAATCATGCTGGTTTCCAGCCTGACCCGGGTGTTACTTTGATGTAATGCTCGGGTCAGACCGAGCATTACAGATTTTCAGGTAAGAACGTTCTGGAGCTCAGGAGGCGAGATGGAGGGCAGGAACGTATGGAGTGTTTTCCGCTGTTATATTATTGTATAACTAGGACATGTTGTTTAAAACTGTCCAGTGATGGGTAATGGTTGTAACTCTGATGTATAAAATATTAATGTACTGATACAGTTCTTCTTTGTAAAACTGTTATTTATGTAATATTATATTTTGATCCGCTGTGAATGTGAGGTTTCTGTGACTTGTTCTGTTTCTTCTTCTTTCTCTTTTCTTTTTTTCTAACTATCTAGAATTTTCGAGATCGAAATTTCTGGGTCGTTACACGTTTGGAGTTCGAAATTTTCACGGATGAATAGTGCGGCGAAAATTTTCTATATTAGGCCATCCATTTCTTCATTTGCAACCCTAACCCTAAACTATCCTCTAGAGGCCGAATTAGCCAACGACTTTAACTAACAAAACGTAGAGAGTGATGAAACAAGCAAGATCAATGGTTGAATCGAGTCGAAGGGGAGCGATGGGGCGGAAAAGTTTATCCATTCGCAGTAGCAGTTTTTACATTTTGGATTTAGCAATTTGTGCATATGTTCATGCGTGAGGCGCGCGGTGGCGTTGGGAGGAGCGGCGAATGGTGAGGCAGGTCAGTGGCGCGCGCGAGCATGATGGTGATAGAGGCGTTCTGGTTTGGCGCGACGATTGATTTCAAAAGGAAAAGGAAAAGTAAGGGGCATGACCTGGATTTGTTCATGAACCAGGGGGAGGGAGAAGGTTGACTATTTAAAAACTTTATTTAATTAAGTTAATTATAATTTAGTTATCTCGTATGTTAATAAATTCGTAACTTTCATGTACGACGTCAGTTTCGAGCAAGACAAGTTGCTTTGCGTTCGTATCAGCAAGCACTGCGTTATGTAGTTGCATTGGATGGATTCACAAGTAGTAGGAATTTTGGGTTAAATTGAATGGCCGTTCAATTTTAATCCAAAGCGGAACACTTTTGCGATTTCTAGAAATTTTTTTAGTTAACTCACCTCTTCGGCTTTCTTATAATTTTTATATGTGGGAATAATTTTATTTATGATGTTTGTTGCTTATTTGGATGATATATTATGTTTATTTGTTGGTTTAGATAAATTCTCACCTATTGGAGCAGATAAGACATTATATATTCCCGTGTATGAGCGGATGACCCTTTGTATACGAATCCCGCCTCGAAGCAGTTGATTTTTATATTATTTGATTATATGTTGTATTAGATGCAAGAGGACAGGTTGGAGGGATCCAACAGGATTCCTCACACTGTTGATTTTACTTTTTATATTATTTGATTATATGCTGTTTTTGATGTAGGGGGACAAGTTGGAGGGATCCAATAGGATCCTCACACTGTTGATTTATTTTTATATATTTTGATATATGATGTATTAGATGCCATATTTGATGACATGCATTTGTTTTGCTTATTTGGTGATATGGTAGCATTGGGCCATATTTTTAGTATTTTGTAATACTATAAAATAGTGATTTCGAATTGAATTGATTTTCAAAGTGATTTTGGAAGTATATATGTTTTAATAATTTTTAAATTATTAGAAGGAATGAATATATTTTCAAAGAAATAAAAAGTTATAGTTTTTGATGTTATAAAATTATAGTTTGACAAATGCTTTAAATATTGATTTTTGAATAGGTTATATGAAAGGATTTATAAAAGTGAAATTTTATAAATATAGAAGTAGATTTATAAATGAAATTTGTTAATATTTTATAAATGGAATTTATAAATAAATTTGATTTATAAAGAAATGGATTTATAATTGGATTTTGGTAGTAAATGAGTTTTTGCAAAGGAATGATTTATAAATAGAATTTTATAAATAAAGAGATTTTATAAAATAGAAGTTTGTAAAATCAAAAGGAGATTTATATGTAAGCGATCTATATTGAGATTTAAGTATGGAATTTTTATACGAAGGAAATATATTTAAGTTTTTAAAAGTGAAATAATCCTTTTAAAGGAAAGTTCTGAAAGTAATGTTTTCGATGAATTTAATGGCTTTAAAAAGTAATTTACCTTTTAAAAGTAATGTTTGAAAGTAATAATTTCAAATGTAGTTTAAATAGTTTTGAAAAATGTTTTAAACGAGGTATGCATTGAAAACATAGATTTCAATATTTACTGTTGTGATAGACATTGCCGAGAAAGTATGAAAGGCATGGAATATAATACCTTTGTTATAGTAAATCATTTCCAAAAGGAAATGTTTTGTGTGTGTGTGTGTGTGTATATATATATAATTAAGCAAATCCTGATACTAGTATTTTAAGTTGTCGTAACGATGTTTTACGCAACATTCATTCCGACCCAATAAATTATATTTTTACCTTCCATCGTAAAATACGCGAATTGGTTCTTATGATCGTGCTAAACGCTTGGTAGTGTAGGAGCATTGCTTCCTATACTTAACACCCGTCTGGAAGCATACAAATTCTAGAGTTGTACAGTAATAGAAATCTATTTGGTGTGTCTCTAAATGGTAGTGTTACTGAATATAAATACCATTGATATAAGTATATGGAAATGTTTTCCAATATAGGAAGATTGAAATGGTATTGAAGGTATGCCTTTTTAAAAGATAATTGAAGTAAATATTTAGAAATTGATTTAATTAATAAGAAATTAATTAAATGGGCCGAGTGACTGCTTATGTGCTAGATTTGTTTGTTGCTTTGATAGTTAAAAAACCGACTATCAAAATTTAGCCATTTTTGGTTCCTTAACTTGATGTGGGAACTGATTAGTCGTGCACTAAGCACGAAGGCGATTGAGTAGCCTTGAATATCGTTTGGATTAAGAGTGTTGATTCTAGTAGTGCGGAGTGTCTATCATACTCCAATCTATCGGGCTTCCTTCTTGGCCGAAGGATAGCAAGTTGGGAGTTAGAAACGTGATAAGTCTATGAGACTTTGTTTCCGTATGAGGTTAAGAAGCCTCTTTATCATTGTTGGTCCGGAGAGTCTGGGGTTAGATTTATCCAAGAACCACTTCGGACTAATGTATGTGTTCGAAAGTGCAAGCTATGATGATGATCGTGAAGAGCTAAGATCTTCAAAATGTAGGGATTGCTGTCACGAGTCCCAGGGGTTTACCCTATATTACATTTATATGGCAGTAGTGTCTCCATTCTGAAATATTCATTGTATTGAAGACCGAAGATCTTTATAGCGAAAGGGCTTCTTTTTGACATTCTCTGGGTCATTCCCAATATAGATATATTTAGTAGCATTGGTCCCTTCATTCTAAAAATCTTTGGGTTGCAAGGACCACTCGCTACGAATGGCAGCATGAGGAGTGCCTTCTATAACTACCCGCTTTTCCGTATAATTCAAGATGACAATAAACCACACATGACCAACCTGAATCAAACAGAAATATGGATAGTTAAAGGAAAGAAAGAAGAAAGAAGAAGAGAAGAGAGAGGAGAAAAAATTAAAAACAACACAGAATCTCACAATCGCAGCGGAATAAAATAAAATATAATATCAATGATCTTTACATAAGAGAAACTGTTACATACATCCATCAGAGCACAACAATAATCACAATTATCAGCCTGGAGAGTTATAATATCCTATCCTCACAATTGTTGATAATTTCAATAACAAAGCAGCAGAAAATAAACATATTCGTGCATAAGCTTTGAAGACCTCCAACTCATCTCTTAGGCTTCAATGCATCTAAGCAATTTGTAAATATGATCGGTCTGGTCCAAGCATTATAATAAAATAACAGTCGAGTCAATTTGGAAAAGTGTGAGAAAAACTGTAACGACCCGATTTTTCGACGCTCGAAAAATTGAACCATTAGTGTTAAAAGAAGAAGGAGGTAGAAGAAGAGAAAACAACAAAACAGAATCTTACCATCGCAGCGGAATAAAATATAATAGATAATAACCGATCTTTACACAAAAGAAACTATATCCGTTTGTACATACATCATTAGAATACAACATCAGAGTTCAACAATATCTATAACACACAACTGGACAGTTATATTAACTTGTCCTTACCAAACTGACAATATAACTTACAACATAGCGGAATTATACATCAAGTATGTATTCTACGTCTCGCCATCCAGATCGTCTCCTGAGCTCCATAGCAGTCCATCTAGAATCTGTACTCTATAATACTCGGTCTGACATGAGCATTAGAGTTAAATAAGACCCGAGTCAGTCTGGAAAAACAGTGTGAGAAAATAAACTCAGTTGGATTATTAAAGTTTTCGAAATCCTTTGAAAATAAAATGTATCCCGTAAGACCACGCCACAAATAAACATGCCGGGTTTTTACCTTACGATAACCGAAACATTTCTTATAAAATCCTCTGATATTATAATAGTGTCTATATACAAATACTTATTCAAATAGCCGAAATTGTTACATTATTAAATTCCAGCTACTAGCCAAAAAGTGGGCTCTACAAACAAAAACCGTAAAAGGCGCGTAGGGAAAATGGATTTCCATTAATGGCAGGGCTACTGGGGTACCGTCCGTCATAGTACGTGGTCTAGATCATTGTACCGAGGATCCACCCTAAATCTCCTACAACACAAGACCGGAGCTACCCCTTAATGGATAGTCCGAATAAGTTCACCCTGCAGTTGGGATCAGCAACCGCTACACAGCCGAAATATAAAGGGACATCTAGACGAGGGTGACCTTACCCTAATTGGTTGCTAGCCACTTAGCTTTGTGTGCACCTCCCCTGTTTCAGCCATTCCCGGTTGATGCGGCTCGAGGCTATGCGTTACCTTTTTAGCACACAATCACTTAGAATGCTCATCGTCCTTCTGAGGATGTTCTGAAAGCATTCATCCATACAAGTCGTTCCGGGTTCGAACGGAACCGAAGGCAGTACTCCTACTACATCCATTTCAGAATCACCCTAAGGATTAGTAGCGATTAGCCCTTGCACTTCACCGCTCCATCTTCCATTCCCAGCTCTTGTCTTCCTCACGAAAATGTTCAAACCGGATCGAAGTGGTTTTTGGAAAATAAATCCCGATCCTGGTCTCTTCGAAACGATCAACGCATTGGCCAATATTGATAGTCGATTATTTAACTATCAAATATCAGTCACAACTATCCATCAGACATTAATAATTTTCCAAATTATTTATTAACCTCAAAATATCTTCGCAAGATATATTTCCATTTTTCAACCCTTTGAAAATATATACTTTTAAAAATATTTAAAATAAAACTACTTTATAAAATATAGAACTAATTTTTAAAATAAAAGTTAAGCCAAACTAAATTTAAAATACGAGTTATAAATTCTATACAAGTTTTCAAATAAATTTTAACCAAACTATCTTTAAAATAAAATTTCTTTATAAAATATAAATATTAATAATTATCTTTAAAATCATAATACTAGTCAAACCTTTCAAATAATTACTACTATAATTAATATTAAGCAAATATTTACATTAAAAATTTTAGACAACTTAAATAATAATTTCACAAAAACGTTCTATCAAAACATTCTTTCAAAACATCTTTAAAACTTTTAACTTATACATAAAAATCTGCTTGAAAAACGTACTTGGCTTTCCAGGGAAATACACTTCGCTTTCACACCTCTAAAAATAAACCACTATTTATTTTCAAAACAAATTACCTATTCCTTTATAAATTCTCATCGTGAATTTATTCTTCCAAATATCCACTGATATCTTGTTTCACCTTATAAACCCAGTTTATAATTCCCATAGTCTCATCTTTCTTTAAAATACAGTTTCAATCACTAAATAAATGTTCAAATTGATTTTTCAAAATTAACTCCATTTAAAAATAAATTTCTTTTCTTATCCAAATTAATTACAAAACTCATTAATTTCAGATTTTAACTTCTTTACCCTGATTTAAAATCGTATTTAAACTAAAAATACAAATTTCATACTTTCCAAATTTCTTATTTATTTTTTTTCCAAACAAATTTAAACCTTCAAATTTAAAATAAATTCTTTACTCTTTTAAATATTATCACTTAAATTCATCTATTCAAGGTATCTCTTTTCTCATACTTTGGATTTATTTGTTACAATTAAAAATCAACTTTTATTCTTCCAAATCATTTTAATTATCTAAATTCCTTATAATTTTTTTTTAAAATTACCTTTTTATTTACTTTAAAAATCAAAATTTCATATATATATTTCAATTCTCGAAATTCCAATATATATATTTAACCAAGCCAGAGTATTCAATAAATTCCAATTCCTAATATGATCAATATAGTTCATCATAGATCATCTTATAATCATATCGCTGAATATATAAAATAAATTCAAACGTTTTGAGGAATCCAGTTGGATCTCTCCGATCTGTTTTTCCCTGTATCCACAGATGTTAGCACGATATAATAATACCAATTCCACTTCAAGGTGAAATATCGCGGCATATGGGATCATATTATCTCATCCGCTATTATGCGGTGCATATGGTCTCATCCGCCATATAAATGTGGGAAATCAATCACTCCAATATATATATACACTACTATATATAATATACCACATCCAATCAATTCAATCATTCAACCAAAATTTAAATTTTAACTATTTAAATTTAAATAAAACCCAGATGAGTGAGGTTAACTCACCTTTGCTTCTAATTACAACCCAACCCACCTCGGCTTGTTTTCTTCACAATTCCGACCTTGTATAACATTATATTATTCATTAATATTCATCGAATAATTAATTTCTTTTTTTAAATAAATTATTTTTTGTAACAAGATAAAATAGGTTAACTGAACAATTTAATGACCATATTCCTTATTTAAAAAAAAACTAGACTAGTAAGTTAAAAATAAAAATGTGTATAGGAATACTTGCTTTAACTTTGAAACTACATGTGTATATACTTATAAAAATAGCCTATATTACCTTCAGAATTTATATTTCGAAATCTTATGTACATATATATTTACCTTCCCAAACCTACCTTTAAAATTTCTGCTTTCAGAAATCACTCTTAACTCACTATTTTCTTTAAAATAATTTTTTTTAATAATAACAACAGCAGTATTTTACTGTAAATACATAAAACTTTAAATCACTTTTATAAAACCCAATGTTTATATAATTACTGTTCAGCAAAATATGTGTATATATATGTTGTAAATTAAGTTTAATAAAAATTCGAGGATACCTCACGCTAAAGCTCGACAAGAACGCGACCAACGCTTGCCGCCAGAGATGCTCGAATGCTGCTCGACTTTCACCTTGATATTCACGCTTGTAGCCATCAGAGCGATCGCGACCATTGCCAATCCAAAGCCTCGCCGTCGCGAGCCCGTGAATTCATTTTGATTGACTGACATCTCGACCCCTTCCTCTGAGCCGTGTCTGATCATCTCGCCAACCAATACTATGCGTCCTCCAAGTCCTAGACCCCCTTTTCATCACCTCGGCCTAGCCTACCGCGCGTGGCCCAACCCGACTCATCGTCATGACTGAAACTCGAGCGCCGTCACACCTTCTCCCTCAGGTTACCTCACTCGATCGCACCGCTATCCCTAGTCGATCGTCCCCCACTTGAATGCGGCCTACCACCAGCTTCGTCTGTCGCGACCCTCTAAACCTCATGCCCATTCGATTCGATTCGAACAGTTCTCATTCAAGGAAGATAGGAACGACAATCGTGATTAGGTTGGCTTTTGAATAATTTTTGTTTTTGATTTTGTTTTCGGGTCGAACAGGTTTTTGGAATCGAACGAAAGGGAAGGGCGATTTTTTTTTGAAATGAATTTCAACAGATCTATATTATTATATTTCAAAGTGGACATCTGGAGCTGTTAGAAAGAAAACAGGCGACACGTTCTAGTAATAGGAGATGCATGGCAAGAAAGCTACAGTGCTCAATGCAATTTATCATTTATATTTGAATTTAAATTCAAATTTAAATCACCTCGATATCCGCAACTCACAATCTCAATTTCCAATCGAGGCATGTCGCAAGGCGTTTATAATGTTAAACCCCTATTCTGAATGCAATGGAAAAGGTTTCGAGTCCTAATTCAGTCGTATGGAGAAGATAGCTTTTTGTACCCAGTTAATAAATTAAATTTTCGATAAAAATTCAACGCATTTATCTACCGTACGATCTCACGACAACTCCAAATATGATGAAAATTGAAATCCGATAATAATACAATATTACAGATCCAATGGATCTAGGTTTCGTCGGAACCCGAGACTGTGCCTCGGAAGGCTATTTTTTAAATTCAATTAAACTATATACTCTTAAAACTGAACAAAACACTTCCAAATTAAATTTTAACACTTCTTAAATTTTACAAGCCCTCAAATTATTTTTATCAGGCTTAAAACTGAAGATTCAATATTTTACCCAATTTCCAATTATTGAATTCAATGATTTAGTTGTCAAATAAATAATGATATTTGAAATTTAATTTTAAATTAACTTCCAAATATTTAAAATCAATTAAGTATTCCATTTTCAAATATCCAGAAATTCCAGGTTGTCACATTCCTCCCCCTTCAAAGAATTTCGTCTCCGAAATTACTAGTCAAGAGGAACGATCCCTAACCCGTTAACTATTTCCCATTTCAAATAGTTTTCATCAACTTCCCAAAACCAAGCAGTTTAAACAATATCCAAAACAATCTTTTTATATCAACACTATTACCCTTACTAACCTTCAAAACCGTCCAAAATTCCAAACACGTTGCTAACTCAACCATTCAAATTCAAATTTTAAATTATCAAAATTTTCCCAAAAATTTTCTAACTCTCTAAATTTCAAAAAATTTCGCCAGCGTCTCCTTTGCGCTGCTACCTCGATACAACTGCAAAATGCCTCTACGGGACCCAGATTTCAAAAGGAAACAAAAGCCAAGTGGCTAGACTAGAAAATCATCAAATTTCATATAGAAATTTAAATGCATACCTTTTGTTGCAATTCCATTTATCTTCTGAAATCGAAATTCCAAATTTCCTTTTGCTTTTAAACACCTGTATCCCACTAAGAAATAATGTTTAATTACCACATTCAAAATTGCTTTACACATTTCATTACAAAAATTTACATATCTATTTCATTTACAACCGTACGATGCACAAATATCATCCGTATGCAATACCCAATTCGATCGCTTACTCGATCACATAATTTCACTTCCAAACTAGTATCGTCCACCCGACTTCCTAGTGCAGGCTCAGATCTGGTTTCTTGATCAGAAACCGTCATTCTCCTTGCATAGCCACAAACTATGATAGAGAATTTTCAAAATCAATTAAAAATCCATATCCAGAGTTCGTCGTCGAAAATCGAGTGAAAAATCCTAACTCGGATCGGTATAACTACCTCGAAATTATGTGCTCGAATGTGGATCAAATCGCCATGGGAATAAAATAATATACGTACATCTTACGTTTTTAGCCCCAATTGATTTTTAGCTATATCAATTCTCTTTTATTCACATTAATTTTGATTTCCATTCTCCTATCCACAATTAATCCCATTTCACAACTTTACTTAATCTTCATTCGAAAATCACTTGGTATATTAATACCAAATTTACTTGAGAATTTCACCATTCACTTCTTAAGTTTAATATAAGCATTTTGTATACTATTGTATTATTACTCTACCACTTTAGCCTTTATATCCACTTATTTTTAAACTGGATCTCCAACTCCATATGAATTCAATTTACCTTCATTTTATTCTATTTACCTTTATCTTAAACCATATTCAAATAAATCATTTCTTTAATTAGTCTTGCTACTAATTTATTTAAATCCCTATGGATTTATTTCCAAGCTTTAAATTATTTTTAGTCTACTACGAATTAATCTTTCAACTTCACTTTATCACTTGGTTTTTATCTATATTTAATCAATTTGGGTTCTAATTCCAAATAGATTCAATTTGCTTTAGTTTACGAATTAATTTTAAATATTCTTTCCCAATTTTCATCCAGATTTTCATTTTCAATTCTACTTGAATTTGATTCATCTTCAAACTCTGAATATTGAATTTTATCAATTATCTTCCATTCACAATCGGTTCATGTCATTATTTAAATTAGTTCCACTTACTTAATTTTTTTAAATCTTAAACACTTTCTTATTCCCAAACATTGTAATTTTAGTTCACTTTGAATTAATTCTATAACTTCACTTTATTTTACACATTTAAATTAAATATTTTCCAATATACAATTCCAATTCATTTGCTTATCCACTTGAATCAATTAGTTTACTCACTAATTTTATTTTCAAACCTTTTTTTTAATTCAACTTGACTAATTATCCATCTAACTTTATTTAACAAAAGTCAAATTAAATTCCAATATCCAGATCCAATTTATTTACAAATGTAATTTCATTTGTCTATTCACAATTTCAAATTTCAATAAAAAATTTATTTCCAAATTTTTACTTCCTTAGTTCCTTCGAACAAATTTATAATTCACTTTTCTTGACACAATTTAAATTGATTTCATTATTAAACTTTAATTCTAATCCTATTACTTACAAATTTAAATAAATTTGTCCTCCCACAAATTTACTTCCAATAAAATAAATTTTCGCTTTTATTTACTAGATTCAATTATATTCCATTTTCATTCAAATTTTTAAACTTCCTTAAGTTTCCAACTTATTTACATTTCATACTTATTTTAATTTAACTCTTCTTCCACTTAAATTTTATTCTAAACAAATTTCAAATTTTACAAGTTAAATAAGATTCCAGAGTTTTAAGCCATTATTTAAATATTCAAAATCAATTTTGAAAACATTCACATCGAAATCAATTTATCCCAAAATCAACCCAAATTATTTCTTTGAATTTCAAAACCAAACCCAGTTTTGCAATAATCCCAATTTAAAATATTTTGGTAGCAATTCCCCTTTTGAAACTTGAAAATGAATCCCGATGATGCTGCAGCGGTTATCGAAATTATTTTCCAGCGACCGAAAAGAGTTCAATGCTTTTATTCTCTCCAAAAACATTTTCAAATATTTTTGATTCCAAATCCTACCAGATTTTATATCCAATTCAAAAATATTTTCCGAAATAATATCACTATTAGTTCTCAAAAACCTTTGAAGACCATTTACAAACTCAAAGGAATTCAATTCTCAAAATTCAATTCCAAATTCTTTTCATATTCAAATACTGCTTTGGAATTTTATTTTAAATTATAAATCACATTTAAATTTAACATTTAAAAATTCCATTCTATTAATGAATTTATTTCCTTACCCTTTGATTTTTATCTTAACTTCTTATTCAATTTCACACATAGATGATAATAATTTAATATTATCACTTCCTAACAACCAAGCAACCATATATAACTATAATAATGTACGGAAATTTATTTCTTTTATATACCAAAATAATTTGGATAAAATTATTTCATTTACTCTATTTTAAACCAATACTATGTTGGTTTATCTTGTTTGAGAGTTTAGAAATCCCTATCGATTACATGGCCCCATATATCGACCATAATCCATAAACACTCAATCGATAAGTCAACACAATATAAAAACAATTTTTATATTCACTAACAAATACGTGCTCATATCTATTAATGCTCTCAAACTCATTCTAGAGTACTATGGACTCTATTTAATGAGTAAACCCCACCAAAGACAAGGTTCTCGCTTAACCTGGTTCTAATACAAGTGTAATGAACTTATTTTTCGACGTTCGAAAAATCGGACCATTAGTGTTAAAAGAAGAAGGAGGTAGAAGAAGATAAAACAGCACAACAGAATCTTACCATCGCAGCGGAATAAAATATAATATATAATAACTGATCTTTACACCAAAGAAACTATATTTGTTTATACATACATCATTAGAATACAACATCAGAGTTCAACAATATGTATAACACACAACTGGACAGTTATATTAACTTGTCCTTACCAAACTGACAATACAACTTACAACACAGCGGAATTATACATCAAGTGCGTATTCTACGTCTCGCCATCCAGCTCGTTTCCTGAGCTCCATAGCAATCCATCAAGAATCTGTACCCTATAATACTCGATCTGACCCAAGCATTATAGTTAAATAACATCCGAGTCAGTTTAGAAAACCAGCATGAGAAAATACACTCAATTGGATTATTAAAGTTTTCGAAATCCTTTGAAAATCAAAGGTATTTTGTAAGACCACGCCACAAATAAACATGCCGGATTTTTACCTTACGATAACCAAAACATTTCTTATAAAATCCTTTGATATTATAATTGTGTCTATATACAAATACTTATTCAAAAAGCCGAAATTGTTACATTATTAAATTCCAACTACTAGCCACAAAGTGGGTTCTACAAACAAAAACCGTAAAAGGCACGTAGGGAAAATGAATTTCCATCAATAGCAAGGCTACTGGGGTACCGTTCGTCACAGTACGTGGTCTAGATTACCGTATCGAGGATCCACCCTAAACCCCCTTCAACACAAGACCGGAGCTACCCCTTACTGGATAGTTCGAATAAGTTCACCATGCGGTTGGGATCAGCAACCGCCACACAGCCGAAATATAAAGGGACATCTAGACAGAGGTGACCTTACCCTAATTGGTTGCTAGCCACTTAGTCTTCTGTGCACCTCCCCAGTTTTAGCTATTCTCGATTGATGAGGCTCGAGGCTACTCGTTTCCTTTTTAGCACACAATCGATTAGAATGTTCATCGTCCTCCTGACGATGTTCTGAAAGCATTCATCCATACAAGTCCTTTCCGGGTTCGAACGGAACCGAAGGAACTACTCCTACTACATCCATTTCGGAATCACCCTCAGTATTAGTAGCGATTAGCCCTTGCACTTCACTGCTCCATCTTTGACTCCCAGCTCTTATATTCCTCAGGAAAACGTTCAAACCGGATCGATGTGGTTTTCGAGAAATAAATCTCGATCTCGTCACTTCGAAACGATCAGCGCATCGGCTAATATTGATAGTCCGTTATTTAACTATCAAATATCACTCACAACAATCCATCAAACATAAATAATTTCCCAAATTATTTATTAACCTCAAAATATCTTCGCAAGATATATTTTCACTTTTCAACCCTTTGAAAACAGTTCAAAACCACCCTTCTCTCATGGAATAAATTTCCCAAATATTTATTTATTTCCACTGAAAACAACCAAGTCCAAATACTTAAGATTTAAAAAAAAATTAAATCACTTTATTCTAAATAATTCTTTAAAACATTTAAATTAAACTACTTAAACACTTTATCCAAAATATACACTTTTAAAAATATTTAAATAAAACTACTTTATAAAATATAAAACTAATTTTTAAAATAAAAGTTAAGCCAAACTAAATTTAAAATAAGAGTTACAAATTCTATATAAGTTTTCAAATAAACTTTAACCAAACTATCTTTAAAATAAAATTACTTTATAAAATATAAATATTAATAATTATCTTTAAAATCATAATACTAGTCAAACCTTTCAAATAATTACTACTATAATTAATTTTAAGTAAATATTTACTTTAAAAATTTTAAACAACTTAAATAATAATTTCACAAAAACATTCTTTCAAAACATCTTTAAAACTTTTAACTTATACATAAAAAACTGCTTGAAAAACGTACTTGGCTTTCCGGGGAAATACACTTCTCTTTCACACCATTAAAAATAAATCATTATTTATTTTTAAAACAAATTACCAATTCCTTTATAAATTCTCATCGTGAATTTATTCTTCCAAATATCCACTGATATCTTGTTTCACCTTATAAACCCAGTTTACAAATCCCATAGTCTCATCTTTCTTTAAAACACGGTTTCAATCACTAAATAAATGTTCAAATTGATTTTTCAAAATAAATTTCTTTTCTGATCCAAATTTTGTTACAAAACTCATTAATTTCAGATTTTAACTTCTTTATCCTGATTTAAAATAGTATTTAAACTAAAATTACAAATTTCATACTTTCCAAATCTCTTCTTATTTTTTTTCCAAAAAAATTAAACCTTGAAACTTAATATAAATTCTTTACTCTTTTAAATATTATCACTTAAACTCATTTATTCAAAATGTCTCTTTTCTCATACTTTGGATTTATTTGTTACAATTAAAAATCAACTTTTATTCTTTCAAATCATTTTAATTATCCAAATTTATTATAATTATTTTATTTGAAATTACCTTTTTATTTACTTTAAAAATTCAAATTTCAGATATATATTTCAATTATCAAAATTCCAATATATATATATATATATATATATATATATATATATATATATATATAACCAAGCCAGAGTATTCAATAAATTCCAATTCCCATTATGATCAATATAGTTCATCAGAGATCATCACATAATCATATCGCTGAATATATAAAATAAATTCAAACGTTTTAAGGAATCCAGTTGGATTCCTCCAACCTGTTTTTCCCTACATCCACAGATGTTAGCACAATATAATAATACCAATTCCACTTCGAAGTGGAATATCGCGGTATATGGGATCATATTATCTCATCCGCTATTATGCGGCGCGTATGGTCTCATCCGCTATATAAATACGGGAAATCAATCACTCCAATGTATATATATATATACACTACTATATATAATATACCATATCCAATCAATTCAATCATTCAACCAAAATTTAAATTTTAACTATTTAAATTTAAATAAAACCCAGATGAGTGAGATTAACTCAACTTTACTTCTAATTGCAACCCAGCCCACCTCGGCTTGTTTTCTTCACAATTCCGACCTTGTATAACATTATATTATTCATTAATATTAATTGAATATTAATTTCTTTTTTAAATAATTTTTTTTTTGTAACAAGATAATATAGGTTTACTAAACAATTTAATCACCATATTCCTTATTTAAAAAAAACTAGACTAGTAAGTTAAAAATAAAAATGTGTATAGGAATACGTGCTTTTACTTTGAAACTATATGTGTATATACTTATAAAAATTACCTTCATAATTCATATTTCTAAATATTATGTACATATATATTTATCTTCCCAAACCTACCTTTAAAATTTTTGCTTCCAGAAATCACTCTTAATTCACTGATTTCTTTAAAAAAAATTAAATAATAACAACAACAGTATTTTACTGTAAATACAAAAATCTTTAAATCACTTGTATAAAACCCACTGTTTATATAATTATTGTTCAGCAAAATATGTGCGTGTGTGTGTATGTTGTAAATTAAGTTTAATAAAAATTCAAGGATACCTCACAGCAAAGCTCGACAAGAACGCGACCAACGCTCGCCGTCCCGAGATGCTCGAATACTGCTCGACTTTCGCCCTGATATTCACGCCTGTAGCCATCAGAGCGATCGCGATCATCGCCAATCCAAAGCCTCGCCGTCGCGAGCCCGCAAATTCCCTCTGATTGACTGACATCTCGACCCATTCTTCTGAGCCGCGTCTGATCATCGCGCCCACCAATACTACGCGTCCTCCAAGTCCACGACCCCCTCTTCGTCACCTTGGCCTAGCCTACTGCCATGGCCCAACCCAATTAGTCGCCATGACTGAAACTCGAGCGCCGTCAATGCTTCTCCCTTAGGTTGCCTCGCTCGATCGCACCGCTATCCCTAGTCGATTGTCCCCACTCTAATGCGGCCTACCACCAGCTTCGTCTTTCGCGACCCTCTTAACCTCATGCCCATTCGATTCGATTCGAACAATTCTCATTCGAGAAAGATAGAGACGACACCCGCGATTAGGTTGGCTTTCGAACAAATTTTATTTCTGATTTTGTTTTGGGTCGAACAGGTTTTTGGAATCGAACGAAAAAGAGGAGCGATATTTTATTTCTTTTTTTCTGAAATGAATTTCAACAGTCTATAATATTATATTTTGAAATAGACAGCTGGAGCCGTTAGAAAGAAAACAGGCAACACGTTCTAGTAAGAGGAGATGCGTGGCAAGAGAGCTACAGTGTTCAATGCAATTTATCATTTATCTTTGAATTTAAATTCAAATTTAAATCATCTCGATATCTGCAACTCACAATCTCAATCTCCAATCGAGGTGTGCCGCTAGGCGTTTATAACGTTAAACCCTTATTCTGAATGCAGTGGAAGAGGTTTCGAGTCCTAATTCGATCGTATGGAGAAGATAGCTTTTTGAACCCAGTTAATAAATTGAATTTTCTATAAAAATCCAGCACGTTTATCTACCGTACGATCTCACGACAACTCCAAATATTGCGAAAATGAAAATCCGATAATAATACAATATTACGGATCCAATGGAACTAGTTTCGTCGGAATTCGAGACTGTGCCTTGGAGGGCTATTTTTTAAATTCAATTTAAACTATATATTTTTAACTGAACAAAACACTTCCAAATTAAATTTTAACACTTCTGCTGTCTTCAATATTATTAATATAAATTCTACAAGCCCTCAAATTATTTTTATCAGGCTTAAAACTGAAGATTCAATATTTTACCCAATTTCCAATTGTTGAATTCAATAATTTAGTTGTCAAATACATAATGATGTTTGAAATTCAATTTTAAACTAACTTCCAAATATTTAAAATCAATTAAATATTCCAATTTCAAATATCCAGAAATTCTGGGTCGTACCAAAACCACACCCACCTGGACTTTTAAAGTCGCTTTAAATTTAATTCATTTATGGATCATTTCATAAAATTATTTCATTTTAACATTTTCTAAGTTAAATTTTATTTTACCCTTTTTTCACTTAGTTTATTTTTCAATACACGTATTATTCATGAACCATTCCATCAAATTTAACTTAAGTTCTTTATAAACAATTTATATCACATTCTAATGTTTATTTTCATTTTACAATTCAAGTTCATATTTATTTCTAGCAAACAACATTTCAAAACATATTCAATTCACTTATTCATTTCATTAGCTCAATTCAATTCATTTTACAACTTAAGTTGAATGTCAATTTATCACTCAAGTTCTTTTCCATTTCACCAATTTATTTTATTATTTCATTTTATGAATTCTTTACAAGTCGAGTTCAATTTCATTTTCTCCATTTATTTAACTTTACTTAAGTTAAACATAATTACCGATCTCAATTTATGATTTTCATTCCTTAACATTCACATTTAACAAATTTAAAATTTGTTTTTAGCTCAATATTCCTCAAACCTATAAGTTATACAAACTAATTTACTTAAAATTTCATGAAATTTATCTGACTCACGTTTATTCACATACTATATCTACACTTCAGGGTTATATAATCACTCTGCGACTTAAGTGTATATTCATTTCATTATTTTATCCATTTCAATTCAAATCCCATTTCAATTTCATTTAACTCTTTACTTAATTTATTTAAATTAACCTAAGTTAAATTTTAATTTCACATCTCGATTCAAATTTTCTTTTATAATCTATATTATTTCTAAATTACAAGTCCAAAAATTAATATCTTAGGTTTTCTCAAACATTTAGATAAAATTTAATGTTTTTAACACCAAATTTTAATTTCAAATCATTTTGAAATTTTATATATATATATATATATATATATATAAACATGCACATAACTTCTTTATATATAAAATTACACTTCTAGAAACCAAAACAAATTGGTTTTACCAAAACAAAACTCCAATGGTAAATTACTCAAGTAGCAATCCCTCGCTTAGAAACTCGAAAATGAATACTGATGATGCTGTAGTCATCACCATAATTATTTTCTAATGATGGAAGTGAGTTTAGTGCTCTCAATTTATTTCAAACCCCATTTTAAAATATTTCTAGCCAAATATTTTCAAAATATTACTACTATTATTTTTCTTAAGGTTTTAGAAAAACAAATTTCAAAATCAATAGGTTTTAAGTTCTTAACTTCTTGTTTTAAACCTGTTTTCATTAACAAATCATATTTATAAATATACTTAAGAAATTTTCATTTCCTTTCCATTTATAAATAACATTTAAAAAACATCACTTCCTATGTAATTCATTTCACAACTATTGATTATTTAAGTAAAATCAATCTCTATAATTCATACTTAAAAATTTATTCTCTTATATAATTCAATTTACCATTGTTTTTCTTGTTATATTACAATAATAACAACTTTTATTAGATCAATAAACAACAAGCAACGAATGATAATAATAAAATATTGTCATTCACTAACAACCAAACACTCCACGTATAATTATAATAATTTCTGAAAATTATTCTATTACATATAAAATATAATTAGGTAAAATTATTTCATTTACCCTGTTCTCAAAACAATACCTTGTTGGCTTGCCTTGTTTAAGCATTTAGAAACCCTTATCGATATTGTGGCATCCCACATATCGAGTAGAATTCATAAGCCACTCAATAGATAAATTAACATGCTATAATTTTTTTTATAATCATTAACAAATACATGCTCATATATACACACTCAAACTCATCCTATGGTCTCGCTTACCCTATCTCAAATGAGTAAATTCCCACCAAAGCCTATGTGTTCACTCAACCTAAGCTCTGGCACCACGTGTAACGACCCGCTTTTTCGTACAATCCAAGTTTACAATAAACCACACATGTCCAACACAAATCAAATGGAAAGATGGATAGTCAAGGGAAAGAAAGAAGAAGAGAAGACAAGAAGAGAAAAGAAACTAAAAACAACATAGGATCTCACAATCGTAGCGGAACAAAGTATAATTAACAATGATCTTTACAAAATAGAAACTGTTGCACACATACATCTATCAGAGTACAACAATAACCATAATTATCAGCCTGGACGGTTATAATATCTTGTCCTCACAATTGTTGATAATTTCAATAACAAAGCAGTGGAAAATAAACATATATGTGTATACGGCTTGAAGATCTCCAACTTATCTCCTAAGCTCCAATCATCCAACCAATTTGTAATTTTGCTCAGTTTGACCCGAACATTATAATAAATAACACCCGAGTTAGTCTGGAACACCAGCGTGAGAAAGACACACCTAATTGGACTTTTAAAGTTATATAAACCTTTCAAAAATCAAAGGTATCTCATAAAACCACGCCGCATATAAACGCAGACAGGTTTTTACCTTATGATAACTAAAACATTTAATATGAAATCCTTTGATATTATAATAGTATGTAGTATACAAGTACTAATTAATCATAGCCAAAACTGTTACATTAATAAAATTCCAGCGTACAAGGTTCTATTACCAAAACCGAAGGCTTGTATTGGAGAATGGATTCCAACTATGAAATGGTAAGGGTCTACCCACTGAATATGTACATCTCTGGATAAAATGTACAGGAGGCTACAACACATTGTACCTCCGCTACTCAATACCAGCACTACCCCCTCGAGTAGCACCGAATAAGATCACCCTTGGTTGTAACCAAGAACCACACAATGGGATCCTTAAACATAAATGAATATCACTCTAGATTTGGGATGATCGTACCCTACTTGGGTGCGATCCATTTAGCCCTGCAGCATATCCTTGCTTTGTTTATTTTCCAGGTGTAAGGCTTGAAGAGGCAATGCTCTTACCATTTTTCTAACACTTCTTAATTGGAATGCTAACACTGCCTTCCAAGAAACAATGCAATATCAGCATTCATCCATACAAGTTTGTTCTGGGCCTGAACGAAACAATTGAGAGTTCCGTCACCAATTCCATCATTTTCAAGATGTATTCACTTCGAACGCTTGAATTAGATCAAAGTGGTTTTCGAATAGCAAGTCCAATCCCAGTCTCTTCGAAACAACATTTGATAGTTTTCGATAACTCAACCCCAGTTCCTCGGGAAATAAATAGTCAAAGATAAGATCGGAGATCACCTCCTAACCGTTAGTAGACAGATTTCCTTATCATTGTCGTAGAAGAACGAAATGAGATTTACATGCATAGTACAACATCATTGGAAATGACTATGTCATATAACTCATGAGTTTCTCCTAGATATTTCCAAAGATACATTTGGGTCCAATTTTGATAGTCGGTTATTTAACTATCAAATAACAAACATTCAATCAGGTATTTAATTCCATAGAAAAAACCAACATTTGGTTAAATGCCAAGCAACACCAAGCCTTCTTAATTTTTTTTTCATTAATTAAAACCATCTTGTAAATGCTTGTAACAAAATACTTTAACAAAGATATATTCACAAACCGTATATTTTCAGTACTTAGAAAATATCCATATACTTATCTTAACAGTATAAATATATTTGCCAAACTCCGAGCAAGGTCTCCTATGTTCTGAATTCTAAACTCATTTATAAACTCCATTATAAATTTCTAAAAGCATATATAAATTGTTTCTCAAATCATTTCTAAACCCTTTATAAAACCATGCAATTATTTAAATATTCCTATTTACAAATCTATAAACCCATTTCTATAATTCATTATAAATATCCATATATTTATAAACCCCTTTACGTTGTAAAAAAATATTCCTTTAAATCTATAAACCATTTTATAAGCTCCTCTTATAAAAATCTATGTTCGTTTACAAAACTTTATTTATGAATCTCAAAACCATCATAAAATAAATAATTATTATTAACTTTTAACCACTTAAGGTTAATGATTCAAAACATTATGAATAAAACGATCGTTTCTTTACTATACAAATAATAATGATAACTTACCAGAATATTATTAATAATCATCTTTATTCATTTCAAACCATATTAACGATTTAAATAATTAACTTTCAAATTATATAAATATTTATAAACAACTTTAAGCAACTTTAACGTTAATAACCAACTTTTAAAGCATAATATATTTCCTTGATAAAAAATCCATACTTTAACCAATCCAATCATTTCTGTATTTATGAAACTATATTTAAGAATCTCTTTCCATTTTATAAAACTTCCTTTCATAAACCCCATTTATTTATGAATTCCATTTATAACTTTATTTTCTTTATGAATCTCAATTATTCATAAATCTCAATTAAAATATTAATCACCATCCATTTAATGTCACTTCCACATGGATAAATTCCTTTTATAAATTCCTTTCCATTCATCAAATATCGTTTAACATTCCAAATTTATTATCGCCTTCAATTTCCAAAATAGAGTCAAATATTTCTAAAATGTCATTCCGAATCTTATAATAAATCCACCATTTGATTTATTCTCTAATTTATTTAACGATATTAGTTTCCTTAAATTTATAAAACCCGTTTATAAATCTAAATTTTTTATTTTCAAAATATGATTTTTCAAATCTTCACTTCATTTGTAAAATAATACTTTTATAAATTCCACACTTACAAAATCTCACATTTGTAATTAATCTTTCATATATGTACACATATACATATAAACATTACTTTGTTTAAATTTTTTAATAAATATTAATATCAAAATATTTATATTTTCCTTTAAAACATATCCTTTTATTATAAAAGACAGACTTATTGTAAGATTTTAAAAATCTTTATTTGCAGTTCGAAAATCTCTATTTAAAATATTTCATAATACTATCGATCTACAATATCTAAAATCATACTTCCATTCTAGAAAAATTATTATGACATATAAAATTCACAAAATCACTTTGAAATCCCCTTTTAAATCAAATCATTATTTTATAGTATTTTAAAATACCTGTAAATGAGGCAGGATGCTACTAAAGCACTAACAAAACAAAGTCATATCCCTATCGTCAATATGGAATTTAACAAATCATATATCATCATATATATATGAAAATAAAATAAACAGTTTGAGGAATCCCGTTGGATCGCTCCAACATGTCCCCCCAGCATCACATACAATATATGATCATAAAAATATAAATTAACTGCTTTGAGGTAGGATTCACATACAAAAGGTCGTCCGCTCTTAAACGGAAATGTAATGGGGTCTCATCATCTCCAATAGGCGAGAATATATCCAATCCAACTCGTTGACCCAAAAAATGAACCAACACCCTGGTTTAGATTTGAAAGCACCAGCATTGTCCTAACCGAGCAATATTACAGATAACAGATACCAAGAA
The DNA here is from genome assembly GCA_030765085.1 of Allium cepa. Classification (NCBI taxonomy): domain Eukaryota; kingdom Viridiplantae; phylum Streptophyta; class Magnoliopsida; order Asparagales; family Amaryllidaceae; genus Allium; species Allium cepa. The sequence continues at coordinate 454,133,032 of CM060931.1, forward strand.
AGAAGAGTAAAAGAAAGTAGACAGAGAATTTTTATAGTGGTTCGGATGTTAAGGAAGCCTAAGTCCACCTTATAGTTTTATTATAGATTGAGTGTTGTTACAAGAGATGTATGTTTACAAGGATTTATTTGTTTCCTAGCTAGATTGAATCTCCAGAGTTAGAATCTACTACAGAATTGCAGTGTATTCCTTTGAAGTTTGTTACAAGGGAGGCAGGGAGCGAAGAATAATTCCAGCAAAGCTTTGGTAGCCAATCCAGGGATTAAGATCCTTCTTATGTTGCAGGTTAGATGGTATTTATATGGAGCGGAGAACTTTTGGGCTAGGGCATGTCTTCATCAGCTCGTAGGTAAGTAGTAGTAGACGACCTAGGGAGCGTTTGGCTCACAAAATGAGCTAGATCCATGGGTTGCTGGTGACAAATGGACTATGGGTCGCTTGCAACCCATTGACTTGGCTCGTTTGGTGAGCCAACGTCTTGGCCTTTTTGTTGTGTTCCTTAGTTATCTTGTTTTAAGGCTAAAGGAGAAGCATGGGTCGCTGATGATCTAATCACTTAGGATTTTTCTGGAGTCCAGAATTGGAGATATTTCCATAGCCTTTTATAGCAGTTGTTATGTTTCGATGGCAATTCACTAGCTCTTTACGTTCAACCGCTGGTTAGACTAAAAGAATGCTGATCTCTCGGCTTCGCTGATCCCAGTCGTTATCAAGCCATATAGCTTGGACCTTGTTGATCCCTTAGCTTTTCTGGTTAAGTCCTGAAACAACCTGTCTATACGAAGTTATTCTGTTAATGTTGAACAGTCATGAGTGATCGAGTTCGAGAAGAATAAGTAAAGTTGTTTTTCCTCTCCCCTTTCTTTTCGTTCTTTTTTATTCATTTTTTATTGTGGGGTTGCTAGCGATCCATCTGGGGATGGGTTACTAGCGACGTAACTGGAAAGAGAATTAGTATCACCATATAAGTTAGGTCGGGGCGTTGGCAACCCATGATGTATTGGGTCGCTTGCAACCCGATGACTTAGCAAAAAATCTTTCACTTGCTTGCCTATTAATACATGAACCAACCCAAATGTCTTCATTCAAGCCGAGTTATCCTTGCCTTTCACGCGATCAATCCTCCGATTCAGCTCCAAGGCCCTGTTCGATCCAATACACCACTTCACTTACATTTATTCGCTGCCGATTTGATTTAGACTCTTGCCTAGTTTGTATAGCCCTAGCAGACCTATCACCTTATTCGAATTCAAGCCCTAGATTGTTGTTATCCTATTATCGACCTACCACCAGATCGCTACCTCTTTGAGTCAACACCGACCTATCCAAAGTTCATTGAGTTCGATTGTTAATCCTTCCGATGCTTTAGTAATCAGTTTGAGGTGTGTTTGCCTAGTTGGTTTGCTAATTACTGCCTCCATGTGTTGACTTGATGACTAGTGTCCATTTGCGACATTGATTACAAGATGTTCGAGTTGATTGTGATATAATGGAGGAAGATAGTAAATCGAGTCTCGAGTTGTTTCCTGGAATGGCATTCGATCTTCGGCCCAGTGCTTGACATGTTTTTCTATCTTTGCCCATTAGACCAGAATTGACTTGTGTCCAGTTCATGGTTGTCATTGCGCGTCCATACATTCACTAGTCGATGCCGATTTTTCCAAAGAATTTGAACTTTTCCCGTTCACTTGTTGCATGTCCAATCATTCTGTGAGGAGAACAGTTTTCCGTGTTGCTTCAAACAACGGATCCGTTATCGATGATTGATCGATAATGGGTAAGTGCACAAGAAGTAGACACAAAAATGAAAAATGAATTGACACGGGAAGTTCTTTTCTTCTTCCACTATAAGCGAACTATCTACATGTGATAGAGCAATTGTAGTGTATCAAGCATCGAGTTTATCCCATATAGATAGCACACTGCACTTGCCCCAGTTTGCACTCGAAATCCATCGTGTCGATTACAATTTAGTGTCTCTTCGGAATTCAAGTGTGATAGGGAGACTTATGAATTTAGGATAGATTTACCTAACCGTTTTTAGACATAAGTTCTACTATATAGAATGAATTAGGCGTCTACATGCAGTAAGTCAAGTGGGGGAAGCCCAGTGCTCTCTGAAGCTGAATCATCATCTACCTCGCAAGCCTAGTACGGTTAATTAGTCCTGGTTGGGTCCATCATCGACTGCAGTCCTCCCAACTTTCAAGCCCCGTTTAATCCACCTGAAAGAGCTCCATTAGTGGTTTCCTCCAAGGTTCTTCATGTACACAGCACGTGATTCCCGAAGAGGACGTGCGTTTGCCGGTGAAAGACGAATTCGCTCATATGCTCCCCAGGGTACACTACTTCTTATCGATAGATGTATCTAAATGGAGCCATGCCTCCCTTCAACAATTTTCTACATGAGATGCTCTTGAAGTTGCGAATTGCTCCATTCCAGCTTCATCCGAATTGCATGTCCTTGTCATGTGGACGTTCAACCACACTCTAAATTTCGATGGGCTGCGGTATTTTTTGGCAATCAAGATGAGAGATAATTGTCCCTCTTTGATTCTAATTGAGTTCCAGAGGGATCGAAAGATCATCTTAATCTTGCAAAGCAACTTATCACAGTTTAAGACGTAGTACCTTTTCGTTAGATGCCATGAGGGGTTCAGTTGTCGATGGACGACAGGGGGTAAACTTCTCTTTCCCATTCGTCGAGTTCCGAAGCATTGTAATGGAGTTTCTAGCTAATTATACTCTCTTGTAGTTATCCCAGGGCCAAACAAAGATCTTACTCTCGATGAAGTTTTCCAAACTATAAAGGCTATCGATGCTGAGGAGAGGTGCATTAATGTTCTACCGATCGATGAGAACTTGCATCGATACGGATTATTAGCTTTGGGTAGATCCACCGTCGAGATTGAAACACCCTCTCCTGGCCTATCCAGGGTTCTCACAAGGTCCACTTCTTCCTACGGCTCCGAGGAGGGTCAAGAGAGATAGCCCATCCGGGGGATCACCATGCGAGGCCTTTGAGGAGGAAGAAGCTGCTGCGATTGGACCGAGCGGAAGCAGAAGATGAGTTCATGCACATAAAAGGCAAAGCCATGATGGACTCAAAAAAAGAAGATGGAGAGTTCGATAGTAGTAGCGATGAGTCTACCGCTGGTGATTACTTCTTGTCAGAGGGCGAAGACTCAGAGTCTTGCGACGAGATTCTAGGAATGAGCCTCGATCTCCCGAGTCTGCCTCCTTTTGATGCATGTGGCAAAGATAAAGTCCTCGAAACAGGAAGCCATCAAGATTCTTCGAGTATGGATGTCGCAGCGGTGTTCAGAGGTTTCAACGATGTTTTCGTCGACATTAACGAGCTCATGAAAGGGTTCTTCAAATTTGACATGATGCCTTCCTCTTGGGCGATATCATGCCAGTAGTTAGCTCTCGCCCACAACAACCGAAGTCAGTCCGATCCCACCTACCATAGTTGTTCGTCTCAGTTCGTGACTACATCCTAGGCCCATAATAGAGGCACACAACATGATGCACTAGGATTAGACTTATTTCCATTCTCTATTCCTCTATATATTTGCTTAACTTATGTTACGCTTCTGAAATCTTTTATGTATGCCTCATTCTAGGTATGATGAGGGAGCGAGTCTTTTACGAGGACTTTGAAGACTACACCGATTCACAATAGTACCCAAACGCTCCTCTAACCCCCATCAAGTTCGATAGATGGAGGAAGAATACAGGCAGAGGAAAGAAGTTGAAGCTGAAACCTGTTGTCAAAAAGAGAGATATCGATCACATTCACATAAAGGCGGATATGAGAAAAGAAGATCTCTTGAGGAAAGAGATGAACCATCAAATATGTCAAAGTTTGATTACCGCCCCCATCCTTTAGAGCTTGGTTCGAAACACTCTTCCGCTTCATAAGAAATTCCCATCACTTCTACCCCAATTCTTCACCTAGTTCATATTTTATCCTCTTCCTTTGTTACCGCCGCTTCTAGTCCTTCTCACCCCCACTAGAGGCCTGCCTATGTTCTCCCTTCAAGTCCCCCTAAGCTTAAGGCAGCACTTCTAGATTGTTTCTTAAAGGGGTTAAGTTTGACATGGATCTCCACCCTATTCACAGGGATTCTTTTATGCCTTATCTCCATGCTATCTAGAAAAACCTAGAACAGGCCGAGAGATGGGAGAAGCTCTACAAACAGCTGGCCGATTCAAATAGAAATAACTAATAGGAGATCCTTTCCTTCGAATCCAAGAAAGGTAATTTCGAGAAGGCATTGGTTAATCAGGATGCTAAGATCAAATAGTTGGAGAAGAAGAAGAAGGCGACGTTTCATGAAAGTAGGAGAACCGCCGGCTTGATGAAGGAGTTGAAGGAAGCGTATGAAAAATTTGAGATTGTCTGGAAGGACAAAATTAAAAGTACTCATGCGGCAGAGGAGAAGCTAAAGAAGAAGTGGTCGCTTGCAACGCTATCATTGAAGCTCAAAGGAATACTATCACTGATCATGATCTAATTGTCGAGGGGCATAACAAAACGATCTTCGTCCAAGCCGTGACCATTGCCAAGCTACAGGATCAGGTCGTGCAGCTAAGTGCTGACAAGACTGCCTTTGAAGTTGAGAAGGCAGCAGTGCAGCCAGATTACTTGGATCTCCAACATGTCTTTAGCAGGAAGATGGAGAAGTTGGGTGAGACAATTCTGAATTTTTATGTTAACTCTTTGTTGCATCAGGGGAGCCTCGGTTATCTCGACCTAAAGTATCCATGCACTCTTACCCTTGCTTGGGAGGAAATCTTATCTCACTTTGCTAAGAGCGATGATGTTTATTCAGATCAAGAGTCGTGAGCTACTTATCTTAACGATGAATCCAAGAAAGCACTACTTGAGGGCCAAGAGATCCTTTGGGTCAAACGGGAGAAGGTGGCAACCGATGCTGCCTTGATGACAGCCACAGATGTGCTTACCAGGCCTTCTACCTCTTGTGTGGGCGAACAATTAGAGCATCTCCATGACCAACCAATGAGTTCTGGATTTGACATTGTTCCTCATGTGGTGGAGCCCTCAAAAGAAGGCTACGGTGGTGAGCTCGAGGTCACCGTTCATGATCTTTCCTCTGGTGCAGGTAACATCCATGCTTCTCCCGAATTCGGGAACCTCCATCTTATGCCACAAGAGCATATTGAGTTTAATGCTTTCCTTTTTGATCTTATAGGTCAATCCACTTTTTCTTTTGATGCGCCAGCTACTTCAGCGTCCGTGCTTGCTACCATTTTCACATATTCTGCGATTTTATCCGTTCCTGCCCTAATTCCTACATCCACATCTAGTTCACAACCGAGGCCAGAAGCCGAGAAGATAACTATGCTCCACGGCCTAAACGGCTCTTCGGTGTCTTTGAAAGGTGATATAACTGCAGCAGAGGCCAAGGAGCACGAAATGCAGATGGAGCAGCCATAAAAGTCTCAGCATGATTTGGTTGTCGTCAAGAAGGAAAAGATGGAGGCAGTCAAAGCTCTGAGGAGATCCCAAAAGTCAAGAAAATACAAGTGAAAGGGAGGCTCTTCTGAAAAACATTCGAAGGAGGAGGAGATTGCCACTCAAGTGCACGTTGACATTATTGGCAGCGACACCTCTCCTAAAAAGAAGAAGAAACTACCAACTAGAAGTCGAAAGGGAAGTAGTGACTAGAAGCGTTGAGCAGCTAGCGTGGGGATGGACTTTATTTTGGCCAACAGCTTGAAAGAAGACTGACTTGTTTTTGTTTCTTTTTGAGTCATTTTGTTCCAGTGCATAGGCTACACTTTGCGTCCTTACTGTAGAGTCTGTATTTTTGTTTTGCTGGCCATTGTTGTGTGGGTACGGCTCCCACGTTTTGATCCTAAGTATAGAAAGTTACAAGTAATACATTGATATTTTGACTGTACTTTTGTCTATCTATCCATATATATTCTATGTATTTGTGCTTATTTCATATCATACTTTTCTAATTTTGTGATTATAGTCAAATCCCTTCATTCAAAGCGAAAGAACTGAGAAATTATCAGCACTTTGGAAATTAATGGAACTTTAAAAATTAACAACTCGTAGAGAATTTTTGTTTTAGAAATTCATAAAATTTCTAAAAATAGAAATTCACAAAACTTCTAAAAACTTTAAAACTGTGAACTGTGAACTTATTGTTGTTTGGAGTGATAGAACTTGTGAACTTATTGTGTTCGCGTGTTTCTGTCTCGGTATATATGTATGCTCCCCAGTTCACAGGGAAGTTTACTTCAAACATTTTTCAAGTACCCGGTAACTTAGGGTTTAGATAATATTTATTGAAAATCTGGCTAAATCTTAAATTGATTTTACTTTCTTCAGAAGTTTTGCAACCTTAGCATGTAGTCTCAATTTTCGGCAATATTCAGGTAGCTACGAAATTCATGCAATGGTATGTGTTGTCAATCATTGAGTGCCTTCCTTCTAGAACCAACTGTTCCTGGCTATATGATGGTGTTTCTCATGCTCCTTGTTCTTGCCCATCTTCGGGTCATATGAAGGGCTACTAAGTTGGGATTTATCGCGTTGCTTGTGTAGTAAGCGGCATTCGGTGCTCTTTGATGTCGCCCGTCTACGAGTGACGTAGGGAGTGTAAGTTTGGATGCTTTTCGGCGTTGTCTACCTTCGGGAAACACAAGAGGTTTATTTTGAGCTTCCTCGGTATTTCCTATCTCTGGGTAACGTGAAAAGTTCATTTTTGATGTTCCTCGATGTTGCCTATCTCCGGGCGATGCGAGGAGTTTGTTTTTTTATGTTTCTCGGTGTTGCTATCTCCGGGCAAAGCGAGAAGTTTGCATTTGATGTTCCTCTGCATTGCCTATCTCCGGGCAACGCGAGGAGTTTGTTTTTGATGTTCCACGGCATTGCCTTTCACCAGATAACGTAGGAAGTTTGTTTTTGATGTTCCTTGGTGTTTCCTTTCTCCAGACAACGCGTGGAGTTTGTTTTTGATGTTCCTCGGTGTTGCCTATCTTCGGACAATGTGAAGAGTTTGTTTTTGATGTTATTCGGCGTTGCCTATCTCCAGGCAATGCGAAGAGTTTCAGCTAGAGTGCGCGGCTTATGAGATGCACGACTTTCGATGCTCCTCGGCATTGCCTATCCCCTAGCAGCGCGAGGGGTTGAAATTTGAGTGCATGGCTTACGAGATGTCTGACTTTCGATGCTCCTCGGCGTTACCTATCTTCGGGCAACATAAGGAGTTTAAATTTGGGTTCATGGCTTACGAGATGCTCGATACTCCTTAGATTGCCTATCTCTGGACAACACAAGGAGTTTAAATTTGGGTGCATGACTTATGAGACGCATGGCTTTCGATGCTCCTCGGTGTTACCTATCTCCGGGCAAAGCGTGGAGCTTAAATTTGGGTGCATGGCTTTCGATGCTTCTCGGTGTTACCTATCTTCGAGCAACGCGAGGAGTTTAAATTTAGATGCGTGGCTTTCGACGCTTCTCGGCGTTACCTATCTCTGAGCAATGCGAGGAGTTTAAATATGGGTACATGGCTTACAAGATGTGCAGCTTTCGATGATCATCGACGTTGCATATCTCCGGGCAATGCGAGGACTTTAAATTTGGGTGTGCGACTTACAAGACGCACGGCGTTCAATGCTCCTCGGCGTTTCCTATCTTCAGGCAATGCGAGTGGTTCATTTTTGAGGCTCCTCATGTTTGCCTATCTTTAGGCAATGCGAGGGGTTCATTTAGGCTCCTCGATGTTGATCATCTCTGGGCGATGCGAGGGATTCATTATTAGGCTCTTCGGCATTGCCTATCTCCGGCCAACGTAAGGGATTCATTTTTGAGGCTCTTCAGCATTGCCTATCTCCGGGCAACGCAAGGAGTTTGTTTTTTCTAGGTGTTCCCTAACATTGGCTATCTTCAGGCTATGCGAGGTGTTAGTTCTTGACCTCCTGAGGTTGCCGGGGCAAATTGGTTTTTCAAGATGCAAGGATCGAGTTTCGCCAAGCATACTATTTGAGTAAATTTGCATCCGTCGACTCGACGAGTAGTTATTATGAACACATTTTCGTTGGTTCAAGAAGCGAACTTTATTAAAGAAAGCATGGAAGATTCTTTGCCTATTTTCAATGCCACTGACATTTCCGAGATGGCTTATTTGTTGAAAAATAGAAAATACATTGAATTGTTTCTTAAATGAAATAACGGCGGAGTGATTCGCTATTCCAGGCTCTGGGAACTACGACCTCGTTGATGGTTGTCAATTTGAAATTCCCATACTCGATCTTTTGGTTAAGGGCATATGATCCTTCTCAATTTGGTCCAAAGGCTGTCTGGTATAGGATAAACTCGCTTAAGCACAAGATCTACAACTATGAAGGTCTGACTATGAACTTTGGAGTTGAAGTACCATGCAATCCTTTTTTGGTGGTCAGCCGTTCTTAACTCTACTTCTTCCCTTTTTCCATCAACCATATCTAGTGATTCGAGTAGGAGTTGTTCGTTTTTTGCTTGACTAAAATTCAGCCTTCGGTGCAAGGGGACTTCTAATTCAATAGGAATCATTGCTTCTAAACCATATGCTAATGTGAATGGAGTGTGGCTTATTGCCGCTTTGTGTGTTTTCCTATACGCCCATAGTACGAGTGGAAGTTCGTCAACCCAACTTCCTTTTTCTTTTGTTAATTTCTTTTTGATAGTGGATTTGACGATCCTATTTATTGCTTCTACTTGCCCGTTTGCTTGTGGATGAGCCACTATGGAAAAGCTTTTTTCGATTCGGTAGCGCCTACAGAATTATTTGAACTCGACACTTTCGAATTGGGTTCCATTGTCAGTGATGATTTTTTGCGGCACACCAAACCTACAATGATGTTTTTAGTGACAAAGTTAATAACTTTCTTTGTGGTTATGGTGGCTAGCGGTTCTGTTTCGGCCTATTATTTGAAATAATCTATGGCAACTATAGCTTATTTGGCTCCTCCTTTATTTGTTGGAAGGACACCAATCAGATCAATCCCCCATATCACAAAGGCCATGGCCTGACCATTTTTGTCAGTTCTATTGAAGGAGTTCTCTTAATTTTTTTGAATCTTTGATAGCGATCACATCTTCTGGCATGATCTACGACGTCGCGACTTATTGTTGATCAAAAGTATCTGTACTGATTGCCAGCGTCTGCCCTTCAGTGTGGTCCCCACACTCGCCTCATGTACTTCCTTCAAGATTCGTCGTGCTTCAACACCAGTCACACACCTAAGTAAAGGGGTAGAGAATCCCCTTCGATAAAGTATCCCATCCTTTATCATGTACCATGACACCTTGCAGAGGAGCTTCTTCCGTTGATTTCGGCCAATTGGTAGGGTCCCTACAAGTAGATAGCCTTTTATCGGTGTCATCCATGTATCTGGCTCGACGGTGGTCTCTAGAATCTAGTCCATGTCCATTTCGTCTATGCATGGGTTGGCTAACATTTCAATCGAAACTAATCTAATGACTAGGCTTCTCCGAAGCTTGCCAGCTTGGCCAAATAGTCCGCTTTGGTGTTTTTCTCCCATAGGATGTGAGTTATGGTGTAGTGCTCGATATCACTTAATAGCTCTTGTACTTTGGACAGGTACGGGACGAGATTTTTTCCACGCACTTGGTATTCCCCTTTCACTTGACAGACGACCAATTGGGAGTCGCTGTATATGTGAATATATTTTATCTTGAGTTCCTTCACAACCTTTAGTCCAGCGATCAACACTTCATACTATGCTTCATTATTTGTTGCTGGGAATTCCAAGTGCAAAGCACAGCTAATTGCTCGCCCCTCAGGAGTTTCGGGCACCACCCTGCTCCCGCATAGAAGTTGTTTGATGCGCCATCAACGAAGAGCTTCCATTGCATGTCTTTTTCTGACTGAGCTTCCTCCTTGTCATCTCTTATGATAAATTCGACAATGAAATCGGCCAATGCTCGCCCATTAATTACTTTCCTTGGATGGTATGTGATGTCGTATTGGCTCAACTCTGTAATCCACTTGAGTCGTCGTCTGGAATTCTGGTCGGCATAAAACTTGCTTCAGTAGCTGGTCAGTCAATACTTTAATCGGATGAGCTTATAAGTACGGTCGTAATTTCTGGAATGCGATCAAAAGGCAATACGCTTGCTTCACCGGCTTTGGGTAATTCTTCTCACCTCTGGTGAATCATTTCCTAATGTAATACACAGGTCACTGGATTCTCGCTTCTTCCCTCACGAGAGCCACGCTTAGTGCACGCGGGGAAACCACTAAATATATAAATAGATCTTTACCATCCACTGGCTTTGATAAAATTAGGGGAGCTTCCATGTGTCGTAGTGGTTCCTCGAAAGCTGTCTAGCAAGCTTTGTTCCATTCGAAGTTTTTTCTTCCTTTCTTCAGTGCATTGAACATTGGTATGCACTTGTCTATAGCTTTAGAGATGAACTGACTCAGTGCTGCAGCCTTTCCATTCAAGCTTTGAAGTTCTCTCTTAATTTTGGGGGCTTAGACTTCCTGTAACGCTGTTATTTGCTCTGGATTTGCTTCGATACCCTAGGCACTTATTATGAATCCCATAAATTTCCCAGAGGCTACCCCGAAGTGACATTTAAGCGGGTTGAGCTTCATTTTATATTTGTGGGGTATTTCGTACATTTTAGTATGATTATCTAGATGGTTAGCAGCAACTTGGGATTTGACTAACATATCATCTACGTAAACTTCCATAGTCTTCCCAATATGGCCTTTGAACAGAGTATTCACTAGCCTTTGGTATGATGCCCCTGCATTTTTCAAACTTAATGACATTACTCTATAGCAGCATACTCCCAAATCAGTGATAAATCTGATGTTCTCTTGGTCGGGTTCATGCATCAGGATCTGGTTATAACCCGAATATGCATCCATAAATGAGAACAGCTCGTGTCCCGCTACTCCATTCACCACTTGATCAATTCTAGGGAGTGGTAAGCTATTCTTCGAACGGGCTTTGTTGAGGTCCAAGAAATTAATACAGGTTTTCCATATTCCATTGGACTTCTTGACGTGGACCAGGTTCGATATCCATTCGGGTAAGTTGCATCTCGAATGAAGCTGTTAGACATCAGTTTGCCTACTTCTTCTCTCAATGCCTTTGACTGTTCAAGGCCCAAGCTGCTCCTTTATTGCTTAACTGGGGGGAATTTGGGGTCAATATGGAGGGCATGATAGGCAATCTCGGGTGATACCCCACACATATCGGAGCGTGTCCAAGAAAATACGTCCAAATTGGCATGGAGTAGCTTGGTTAGTTCTGATTGCATCTTGTTTCCAAGATGCGACCTAGTCTTCAAGGCCCACATTGGGTCATCCATATAGACTGGGACATACACTGTCAGTTCTGTGGGTGTTGCCTGCTCCTCCCCTGAGCTCTTCTTCCTAGGGTCCAAAGACTTGTCGAATCGGTTATAGTCCCCAAGCCAGTGGCGGCTTTATAGTTGCTATTCGGGAGGTTTGCTGATGTGAAGGGTTTTCTCCGCATCCTTTCCCTTTTCCTTTCTTCTCGACTTGCGCAATTCCATGATATAGCATTCTCGGGTGACCCTTTGGTCTCCCTTTACAATTCTGACTCTGTGCTCGGTAGGGAAATTCATCGTAAGGTACCATTAGGCCAACGCTATTCTAAAATCGGCTACATGGTTCATCCCAAGAGTGCATTATTTGATGATATTTTATCCACGATCACAAAAGTCTGAATGAGGGTGACTCATCGCTCACCCTCTCCAAGCTCCACAGGTAGGTCAATTGTTCCTACTAGTTGTTTGTTTGTCCAGTAAACCCTTGAATCTTAGTCTGGCATGCGGGTACGCTTCATGCCAATCTTAATTTGATCAAAATTATGTTTGAAAAGTACATTAACTGAACTGCCACTATCAACCATCACTTGTCTGACTACGGCAGGACCGATTCCTACCGTCATCACCATTTGGTCAAGAGTTGGGTCTTCAATCCTTTAGGTGTCCCGATTGCGCAGCACTATGTCATCGCTTAGAACATTTTACTGCTTGAGCGGAGTTTCATCATCTATTGCTAAACATGAATCCTTTGGTGCATGCTTTAATGAACTCACATATCGCTCCATCTCTCCCTAACTTCTTTGTGTGGGATGCGTTCCTCCAGATATTGTTCCGATAATAAGCCTCTTGTCAGTTCGTTTTAACCATTCTTCTCTAGTTACAACTTGATTTCTTTGCTCTCTAAGAGGTTGAGGGGCCATAGGTTGATTGGGTTTTTGTGGCTTTTTCACATATTACTAAATTTTGTTATCTCGAATTAATCCTTCAATAAAGTCCTTAAGGTGGTGGCATTCATTCGTATTGTGCCCGTACGTCTAGTGGAAGCGAGAGAATTTCCCTATGCGCATTTGCTGTTCCATTGCCTCCTTTCTAAGAGGTTTCTTATACTTTTAAGTCTCTTGTGTTGCGAGATAAATATTCTCCGAAGTATCATTTAGAGAGGTATAGTTTCCCTATTTAAACCCTTTAAACCTTTTTTTACTACCACCATTAATTCTTTTATCAGAGTTCTTGTTTCTTCTTATCTGATTCTCGCTCTTTTCTGTGACTCCTTGAGTACTTCAGGATTACTTATGTTTTGATTTGCGCCCGCATCATTCTGTCTGGCGTTCATCTGTTGTGTACCAGTAGACTTTCTTTCCAGATCCTGTGCTTCCTCCAATCTCAAGTACTAGCTTGCTTTATGATTAAAGTCTTTCCTGTTGGTAGATTGCTTCATCTCAATCCATTTCCCTAACTTCGTTTCTATGTGAATAGCACAAATTAACGCCATAAAGACCATATCCTCGTTGGGGTTGCTCACTTCCATTACCGTGGTGTTAAACCTTCTCATGAATGATTTCATTGACTCATTCCACCCTTGGACCAATCCGAATAAGGACATGATGTCCTTTCGTTGTACGGCGTAAAGCCAAACCGGTCAAGGAATTTCGTTGCAAGTTGGTAAAAAGTAGAAATAGATCTTGGAAGAGTCTGGTGAACCACATAGACATGAATCCTTCTTGAAAAATAGGGAAACATCGGCAGCGAACGGCCTTTGAAGCATTGGCCCTATCCATATACCAGCTGTTTTTGTACAAATGAGGTTTTGGGTCCTTCGTTCCGGTGTATGAGGGGATAGTTGACATAGTGAACTTGTATGCATATCTTTCATTCAAAATTTCATCGGTAAAAGGGGTCCGACTCGGGGCAGATCTCAATTCATCATCCTTTTGGTTTTTACTCTCGTCCATCAGTCGTTTGACCATGTCTGTTATGTATGTCTCCGATCTTCGATAGTCCTAGGGGCGGCATTCAGTCACTACGCCAAATGTTTGGTTCTGCAAATGGTCTTGATGCGTTGGTTGAAGCCTAGACCTTCCTGTCTCCAAGACGACCACTCCCGTGGGACCCTATAAGCCTGCAACTGGCCTAACTAGGGCAATCTTGACATTTCTTTCATTTTCGAATGCATTGACATCCTCCTCCATCTGATTGCCTTGCTCTCCATCTTCTAAATCGGAGAGATCGATAGCTATATCTTCATGCGGGGTTTTGGCCCCTTGATTCAAATTCAAGATTAGTTGCCTTGCGTCGGGTGGAGTATTCTCATTCTCCTCCATGTTGCATCCCATTGTTACCCCTCTTTGTGGTTTCTTTTCGTTCCTTTTTTGCAGGCCAGAAACGAAGGAATTCTCTTGTCCTACAGTAGTCACTGGTTTAGGCATAGTCCTTAGAGCGGGGTTTGATTGTATGGTCAACAGAGTGTTGAGCATCTACATTAGAGCCTTTGGACTATTTTCCATTTTCTGGTTGATCTCCTCGGCCATCTTATTCATCTCGTCCCTGGTGATAACTTCATGCTAACTGGAGAATGCTGGTGCCTGGTTTCCTAAGTTGGCACCATTGACTTCATCTTCTTGGAGGCTAGCACCCTTTCCAGGTATTACGGCATATATGGATCTTCAAGAGGTAGTTCTTCCAGGAGCCATCGATAAAACAGCAAGTTCTTCAAGCAATGATTTGGGATCAAACTTCTAAACATATGGAATCTAAAGTGGATAGCTAGATCTAGATCCTAAGTTGGTAATTATTAGTAAAAGCACCAAAATTTAGATCCAAAAAAATGAACTAATACCTTGGTTTGGATTTGAAAGCACCAGCCCTGTTTTGACAGAGCGATATCACAGATAATAAATATCAAGAAAGAACAGTAAAAAAATAAACAATGAATTTTTATAGTTGTTCGGCTGTTAACGAAGCCTATGCCCACTTTATGGTTTTATTATAGACCAATTGCTGTTACAAGAGATGTATGATTACAAGGCTTTGTTTGTTTCTAGCTAGATTGAATCTCTAAAGTTGGAATCCACTGGAGAATCACAGTGTATTCCTTTGGAGATTGTTATGAGGGAGACAGAGAGTGAAAAACAATTCCAGCAAAGCTTCAGCAACTAGTCTGGAGAAGATGATCCTTCTTACGTTGTAGGTTGGATGGTATTTATATGGAGCGGAGACCCTATGGGCAAGGTCATGTCTTCATCAGCTCGCAAGTAAGTAGTAGACGACTTAGGGAGAGTTTGGCTCACAAAATGATCTACATCCATGGGTCGTTGGCGACCCATGGTCCATAGGTCGGCGGTGACCCATGGTCCAAGGGTCGCTAGCTACCTATAGACTTGGCTCGTTTGCAAGCCAACATCTTGGCTTCTTTTTTATGTTCCTCGGTTATCTTGTTTAAAGGTTAGAGGAGAAGCATAGGCCACTAATGATCCAATCATTTAGGATTTTTCTAATATATGGAATTTGAGATGTTTCCATAACATTTTATTATAGTTGTTATGTTTCGATGGCTATTGACTAGCCTTTTACGTTCAACGGCTGATTTTGAAAAAAAAATGCCGATCTCTCGGCTTCGTTGATCCTTGTCGTTGTCTTAGCCATATAGCTTGAACCTTGTCGATCCCTTGCGTTATCTTTTCTGGTTAAGTCCTAAAACATCTTGTTTACACAAGGTTGTTCTTTTTCCATTGGCTTCTGCTTGGTTAAAAACCTGGATAACACAACTAATAATAATTTTTAAATTATCCAAGAAGTAACTATCAATAATAAATATCCAAACATTCAATTGATAATTTTTTATCGACTAAATTATTTATGGTTAACCAAAAAGGTGAGATTAACTCACACTGATTTTAATAGTCGTCAAAACATTCCTTTTTGAATTAAAATTGAATGGATGTTCAATTTTAACCTAAAATTTCAACTATCTCCGAATTCATCTAGTCCAACTTCATAGCGTAGCCTTCGTCGATAAGATCCCAACGCGATTCGTCGCTCCCGATTTGGACCTCGTACGAGAAAGTTACAGATATGTAACATTTGACATAATTAATATTATAATTAACTTAATTATAATAATTATTAAACTTTAAACCTGCTCCTTACTCCCTCTATTATCACGTTTCCTTCTGCCAAGCCCGTCGTGACTTTTTTTCTTATATTTGAATGCGAATCGCCGCTCAAGCCAAACCGCCGCCAGCCTCCCCGTGCGCTACCACGCTGCCGATCTGCCTTCCGCTTGCACCTTCACCACCCGCGCATGGGAAACAAGGTCGCAACTCCATAAAAATGCAGATGAACACGAGGAATTCCTGGCCACCATGCAATGAATTTTGACAATTGTGACGCCCCGGCTCCAGTGACCGAAATATCAAAGGGAGTTTACCGTCCGATAGCTCGGATCAGTGGGCACTAAAGGAGCGATCTCTCGTCTACACTACTTTGGATCAACATGGATACGTTTAAAATACCTGAGCATTTCTGAAATGATGCGTATCTCATCTCGATGCAATGTAGTATACGCGAGTTCAGAGAATTTGTATTTAAATCACATAGAAGAACACAATAAATAATGGTTTCACAAAACAGCGGACCAATAAGATAGATATATATACATATACATAGGTACAAATAGACGCCAGACCATCACCATATATCTACAGCTATACATCACTGCCCCAAAAATGACGTCCTAATACATACATAGACAAATATATGCATGAGACATGCGACATGACTACACAAAATCAACTTAACATAGTTCAACGGACTCTAAATGTATTTCTCTGACATTACTCCTCCAGATAACTCTAACAGTTCCTTTGAGGCATGTAGCTAGCATGCGTCCGTGAAGCTCTAAATCTACAACTACTTTAAATTTATACACCGTATTCCAGTTGCCGTCCATCTCAATGTTGTATGAACTCACCTCAAAACGTGAAAAGGTAATCATCCTGAAAAGCCTCGGTCTGACCCGAGGAGTTGTCACAAAACAAAACCTTGAGTCAGGCTATAAATCTAGCTGTGAGTATAATAATGCAACAATGATTCATATAAATGTGTGGAGTCGGGTTATATATGGAATACCAAAAGAAATAGATATGTCACACACTCCATAATCTAAATCCACCCACATCATATTAGATTATTTCAATTCAATTACCCATGTCATGACACTATTTAAAGTGAATCACAGCCGCAACTCTAATCATTCTGGATATCACATCTTATTCATTTATAAGTTGCATTTATTATTCAATAGACATACTATTGTCTAGTTATTCATATACGAGGTATGGAATTACTAGTAAGTCCTATTTATTATTCACTCTTACTAGACTCTGTATCGAACCGATATTACGGCCTTTTTCATCCGCATATCTTTCGATCAGAAATTGTGGGTGCCCCCACACGATCTATTAGTTGCACTATCTTTTCCTGTTTACCGTTGGCGCTCACCCCATTGTGCTGTAATCTTCATCTTTGTTTCATCACATATCCATCAATGAGATTACTCTCGATTCTTTCTCGTTTCCCGTTTGCACTGCGCATGTCACCGTGGTTGTGTCTGTGCAACAGATCGTTTGGACAATAAGTGACGAGGGACCAGGTCGTCACGATTCAGGGAGCGACCCCGAATCTATCCGCTAGGATGGATTCTAGCGTATAGTAATCTCACCTCATCTCGTTTGCTTCATTGGCTAAATTCATTCAAATTATTTTGTTTTTAACTTCCCAATATACCATTTATTCCCAAAATGTTATAGTTTTCTATTTTATATCACATATAAATGTCGTGTTCATGCAACGTAGCATTGACTTACAGTATATAACATCATGAACATTCATAAACATAATATGTAAACACAATTTTGAAGAACTTCATCGGATTTGAATTTAAATTATAACAAAATATACGTTTCAAATTTGGACTTGATTTTCGATGATGTCATTTTAATTTAATTTATAGAATTTTTCCATAATTTTTAATTTAGAAAATAAAATAATTTCGGCTGACGCGTTTTGCGTCAAACGTTGGTTCTTTTGAAGTTTAACAAAATAAGTTAACCGGTTTATTTTATTGTTGTTTTGTGATCGCGTAACGTTATCATCCGCGATCGTATTTTTTTTCAGTTGTTCGCGGTCCGTATGCGAACGGAATATTGAGTAGCGTTGTACTCTAAATCTTTTTAGTTTTGATCACCCCTCTACACACCTCCGACGAGCGAACCAAGACCATCGTCGTGATGCGCTACGCAATACAGTCCTGCTGGTATCTTCCATTTTGGCCGTAACGCTTCCGTTCATCATACGGTTGCGGAACTTAACAGTGTCATTTCTGATCACCACGAGGTCCGTCGGTCAGGCGAAAGCTAGTCGATTTATTCGTTTCAC
Source organism: Allium cepa (assembly GCA_030765085.1). NCBI lineage: Eukaryota > Viridiplantae > Streptophyta > Magnoliopsida > Asparagales > Amaryllidaceae > Allium > Allium cepa. The sequence goes on from CM060931.1 coordinate 454,150,820, forward strand.
TTCCCTCTACATATTTCCTTTTGATTACATGGTCAAATTCGTTATAGATATTGAGTTATTAATAATTAAAGTTTTGGGAAGAAAAAAAAGTTGTTTTATAGAGTTTGCATGGCTAGTGTTCATATTATAAAATAAGCTTGTACGTCAAGGCATGCATCTCATTTCAAGTTCATTATTTTATAAGGAAAACATATATATTCCAGCATTCTTTATTATACCTCCATGTAAGAGAACAATGAAGTTATACATGCATAATTGTTGGCATGTATGTTTCAGCGTTCTTAAAACAGTGAAATAAGGTATACATGCATGCATAACGTTTTAGCATGTATATTTCTACAAATGTTCTAGTTCAACTTTTTTTTTTGTCAATAACAAATAAATCCACAACAAATTATATTTTATTAGAGATCAAGAATTTTGGATCCAGTGAATTAATTTTTCATGCCTGTTTACCTTTAAAGCGTGTACCCCTTTCACCATGCAACTCACTACTAACACGCACACTTACTCATATACACGCACACATAAACACACACATGCACACATGGCAAACACGTATATACTCATAATTATGTATGTGGTACGTAGACTGACACTACAGCCACACTTTCTTGCAAAAAGAAACGGGAAAAGAATTGGAAAAATGAATCTAAAATGAAATATGGTTGCGTATCTTCCGTTCTCCACTGTGAAATCTTCGGAGAAAAATAATGAAAATGAAATGGCATTGCCTCTCCCCTATTTTCATGCAAGTCTTTCATTTTCTAAAATTCATATGTGTCCATGTTCATAAGAAGAATAAAAATAAAGAAAAGAAGAGGTAGCAAATTATACTCAGTTTGATTTGCGCAGTCTGGTAAAAGTTGGAAAATGTAACAATGTGAATCTGATTGCGTTAGAGGAAAAAAAAGAAGGAATCAGTGATTATATAGCGTTACACTTAAACTTTATGTCTAAGCAAGCAAATAGGTTAAAAGGTAATGATGAAACAGATAAGTATGAAAACAACGGTCTAGTTAAATTAAAGACTTTTATTTTATTTTTTCAATAAATAATTTTATACCCTTCCAATAAAATTTCACACCCTTAACCGCAATATTGCCCTACCGTAATTTGTTCTCCGATTACAATTCTGCTCTGGCGTTTTACTCCAAATTTTATTTTATATCCATAACTATTTTTATTTTATTTATTTATTACTTTTGTTTTATAACTAAATTTAGTGCTATATTTTAAAACAGCAGTGGGATGTTACAGACTTCCCCCCTAAAAGAAATTGCGTCCTCGCAATTTAATAGAGAGTACTGTATGATATTCGTATATTAAAAATCATCCTATCAACTAATAAAGTCCTAACATCCATGACTCGATAAATATATAAATACGTACCTAATGGGTTTCAATTAACTCAGGATGTGATCTCCGAATTTACTCCGCAGTTTCCCAAGTGCAGTCTTTGGGATTATCTGACTATTGAACTTTGACTAGTGGAACTTGCTTGTTTCTTAACTGCTTCATCTTTGTGTCCACTATTCTAGCTGGTTCAATGGTGAAAGTCAAGTTCGGTTCAATTTCTAGTTCCTCTAGCTGTTTTGGTTCTATAATAATATCGAAATCCCGTAGACATTTCCTTAATTGGGATACATTGAACACGTTATGAACTCCGGATAGATATGCTGGTAATTCAACTCGGTAAGCAAGGCTTCCAATACGTTCCATAACTGGATAAGGTCCAATATACCCTTGGAGCTAATTTTCCTGCTTTGTCGAACCTTACAACTCCTTTCATTGGAGATACCTTTATAAAAACGTAATCTCCGATCACAAATTCTAAGTCCTTTCTACGTTGGTCAGCATAGCTCTTCTGTCGAGACTGAGCGATCTTCATACGATCTTTGATAAGCTCGATCTTCTCAGTCGTTTCTCGAACCATATCTGGTCCTAGTATAAGTTTATCTCCAGTTTCTAACCAACAGGTTGGAGAACGACATGGCCTTTCATACAAAGCTTCAAATGGTGCCATACCAATACTAGAATGAAAACTATTATTGTAGGAGAATTCAATCAAATGAAGATATTCTTCTCATGAACCCCCAAACTCTAAGATACATATCCTAAGTAGATCTTCTACAACTCGATTTATCCTTTCTGTCTGTCCATCCGTCTGAGGATGGTATGCTGTGCTTAGATTGAGTTGTACTCCCAAGACTGAATGTAAGCTTTGCCAGAATTGACTGGTAAATATCGGATCACAATCGCACACTATATTCTTTGGAATTCCGTGCAATCGTACAATATGTTTTAGGAATAGTCTGGCTAAACTTTCTACGGTTCTATTCATTCTAATAGGAACGAAATGGGCACTCTTAGTGAGTCTATCAACTATCACCCATATACTTTCATTTTCTGACCTTGATTTGGGAAGTCCGTCAATGAAATCCATAGAAATCTGTTCCCATTTCCATTGAGGAACTTCGAGAGGTAATAAAAGTCCACTGGGCTTTTGATGCTCGCCCTTAACTAACTGGCACGTAATACATCGTTTCACATATTCACCGATGTCCTTCTTCATGCCTTCCCAATAGTACATCCGCTTCATATCATTATACATCTTTGTACCACCGGGATGTATAGAAAATAAAGATCGATGACATTCGTCGAGAACTTCTTTTCTTAAATCGGCTGTGTTAGGAACGCACAGTCTTCCTTTAAATTTCAAGTTTCCCTTCAAGTCTAACTCGAACTTGCTAAGAGCTTCTGATGCATTACCATTCTTCAACTGATTAATTTGATCGGCTAGGATGGGGTCATTTCTTTGATTAGCTTGAATTCGATCGAGTAAACTCGGTCGAATATCCAGACTTGCCAACATGGCTGTTGTTTCCTCCACTCTTCTGAACTGAAGGTTACAAGAAGATAACACTTCTAATTCTTTCCATTCTATCAACATCATTGACACTACGACATGGTGTTTTCGACTGAGAGCATCTGCCACCTCATTGCCCTTACCTGGCATATACTGAATTTCTAGATCATACGCGGCTAGAAATTCTAACCATCGTTATTGTCGCATATTTAAGTCTTTTTGAGAGAATAAATATTTTAATGATTTGTGGTCTGTGTACAAAACAAACCTTTCTCCCAATAAATAATGCCGCCAAAGTTTCCAGGCAAATACCACGGTTGCTAACTCAAGATCATGGGTTGCATACTTTACTTCGTGAGGCCTGAGTTGTCTAGACGCATAAGCTACAACTCTATCTCGTTGCATTAATACTGCACCAAGCCCTGTTCCACAGGCATCTGTGTATACTACTAGATCCTGATTTCCTTCTGGAACTATTAATATTGGAGCGTTAGAAAGTAATTCTTTCAACTTCTGGTAAGCCCCTTCACATTTATCTAACCAGATAAATTTAACTCCTTTCTTCGTTAAATTAGTTAGTGGAGCAGAAATCTTGGAAAAATCTTTTATAAATCTTCTATAATATCCTGCTAAACCCAAGAAACTTCTGATTTCGGTTATTGATTCAGGTCACTTCCACTTTTGAATTGCTTCGACCTTAGCCGGGTCAACTGAAATTCCTTTCTCCGAGACTATATGTCCCAAAAATTTCACTTTCTTCTGCCAGAAGTGACATTTTGAAAGTTTTGCTTTAAGTTGGTGTTCTCTTAAAGTTTCTAACACTAGTTTCAAATGAATCAAATGCTCTTCTTCTGTCTTTGAGTAGACGAGGATATCATCAATAAAAACTAGGACAAACTTGTCTAAATAACATCTGAAGACTCTATTCATCAAATCAAAAAAATAAGCTGGGGCATTCGTTAATCCGAATGGCATTACTAACCATTCGTAGGAACCGTATCTAGTTCAAAATGCTGTAGTGGAATGCTATCCTCCGCAACTCTTAGTTGATGAAAACCAGTGGCTAGATCTAGTTGTGAAAAGACCTTTGCACCACTCAGTTGATCGAATAAATCATCAATCCTTGGAAGTGGATATTTATTCTTGATAGTATAGTCATTCAATTTTCTATAATCTATACATAGTCGAAGTAGAGTCGAAGTGATCCATCTGCCTTTTTAACAAATAAAGCCGATGCTCCCCAAGGAGAACTACTTGTTCTGATGAAATTCTTTTGCTCAAGGTCTTCTATTTGAGATCTTAATTTTTCCATTTCACTGGGGCACATCCGATTAGGTGGTCTACTAAAAGGTTTAGTTCCAGGTTTCAAATCTATCCTGAATTCAACTGCTCGATGTGGTGGTAGACCAGTAACTGGTTCAAAGATATCAGAAAAATCTCTAACTACTGGAATCTGCCCTATTTCCTCTTCTTTAGATTCCAAAGCAAATAAAGAATAACCTGAACTAGCATTTGCTTTTTCTAAAGCTATAAGGATTCGCTTGGGGTACTCAGGATGTTGGAGAGTGATTACTCTTTCCGAACAGTATAATTGAGCTTGATAGTGCTCGAGCCAGTCCATTCCCAAAATAACCCCATAACTCAATGAATCCATAATGAACAAATCACATGAAAAAGAATACCCAGATAAGCAAATTACTACTCCACTACATTTCATCTCCAGGGTAACGCATCCTCCAACAGGTTTGGCCACCCTAAGAGAATTGTTAAGAGAAGATACATCCAGTTTTAACTTTTCTACTATTCCTTTCGATATAAATGAATGTGATGCACCTGTATCAAAAAGAATTCTAATATATAATCCATGCCATAAAATAGTACCTTCTAAGACCGAAGCTTGTTTTCCTTCATCCGGTTTCACTGAACTGGGACCATCTAGTGCGAACATTTTCCCTTGAGTTTGCTTCTTCGGCTTTGTGCATTGTCTCGCTATATGTCCCATTTCATTGCAATTGTAGCATTTCTTTGTAGAACATTGACCTGTATTTCACATTCATTAGCATAATGACCCTTCTTTCCACAGCAGTAACATTCTACTTGTGCTTTAGATTGTTGCTTCTTCTGGTCCTCTTTCTTAGGTTGGAATGATCGCTTATTCTTGTGAAACTTTGCATTCTTCTTTGAGAAGAATGGCCTCTTCCTTTGTTGCTGGCTTTTCGGAGTTGGTTGACTTTCAGAAACCAAATCTCGCTCTCGCACCTTTTCAAATCTTAAAGCCATATCCACGATCTCCTCAAATGGAAATCGAAGTTGAGTAAGTAATTTATCTCTTAGTTCATTATTTAGACCAAGAACAGACTTCTCATTCTTTTCCAATGGGGTGCTAATGAGTGCCGGTCCATACTTCGATAGTGCACTAAACTCATTGACATACTCAGTCACAGAAACATTTTTCTGGGTAAGGTCAATAAATTTTCAAAGCAGTGCCGCTCTCTCTGCTTCAGGCAGAAAATGGGCTTTGAAAATATCTTTGAATTCTTGCCAAGATATGTCTTCCTCTGGAGTTGCAGCAGTTATGGCTTCATACCAATCTAAGGCACCTCCTTGTAACTGTCGAGATGCTAACCTTCTCTTGTCCTGATCGGAGAGATTCATATCTCCGAAGATTCTTTCGCATGTTCTCAGCCATGTATGAACTCCCATTATGCCTTCATTTCCCAAGAATGGTTTACCTCCTAGACTTGAGTAATCTTTGCAGAGCTTGGTAAACTCTGATCCGGGATTTTGATTATTGTCCTTGAGCATGCCCATATCTTGAACACGCTTCATGACTTTGACCCATTGATCCATAGTTAAAAGTACATTTGGGTTGCTTGATTGACCATTTGGTGACTCAACAGTTGAGCTGGTTCTGGGTCTACCTGGTCCTACCATTTTCTGATAAAGAACATTTGTCATTTTAATATATAATAAAATTTCACTAACAATTACGTATACAACACAAATACGTATCAAGTATTATCCCAATGCTATCCCTTTAAAAACATTTATTAGAACTCGTCTATCACCTATACGAGATTAATTGCCGTGGGTTTTACTGACAAGGTAACAAACTAAGTCTGACTCCCTTATGGTCAAATGTGTCATGATTACTGATTTATACAAATTCTATTGAATCCTCGCTCTGATACCACGCTGTGGCGCCCCGGCTCCAGTGACCGAAATATCAGAGGGAGTTTACCGTTCGATAGCTCGGATCAGTGGGCACTAAAGGAGCGATCTCTCGTCTACACTACTTTGGATCAACATGGATACGTTTAAAATACCTGAGCATTTCTGAAATGATACGTATCTCATCTCGATGCAATGTAGTATATGCGAGTTCAGAGAATTTGTATTTAAATCACATAGAAGAACACAATAAATAATGGTTTCACAAAGCAGCAGACCAAAAAGATAGATATATATACACATACATAGGTACAAATAGACTCCAGACCATCACCATATATCTACAGCTATACATCACTGTCCCAAAAATGACGTCCTAATACATACATAGACAAATATATACATGAGACATACGACATGACTACACAAAATCAACTTAACATAGTTCAACGAACTCTAAATGTATTTCTCTGACATTACTCCTCCAGATAACTCTAACAGTTCCTTTGAGGCATGTAGCTAGCGTGCGTCTGTGAAGCTCTAGATCTACGACTACTTTAAATTTATACACCGTATTCCAGTTGCCGTCCATCTCAATGTCGTATGAACTCACCTCAAAACGTGAAAAGGTAATCATCCTGAAAAGCCTCGGTCTAACCCGAGGAGTTGTCACAAAACAAAACCTCGAGTCAGGCTATAAATCTAGCTGTGAGTATAATAATGCAACAATGATTCATCTAATTGTGTGGAGTCGGGTTATATATGGGATACCAAAAGAAATAGATATGTCACACACTCCATAATCTAAATCCACCCACATCACATTAGATTATTTCAATTCAGTTACCCATGTCATGACACTGTTTAAAGTGAATCACAGCCGCAACTCTAATCATCCTGGATATCACATCCTATTCATTTATAAGTTGCATTTATTATTCAATAGACATACTATTGTCTAGTTATTCATATACGAGGTATGGAATTACTAGTGAATCCTATTCATTATTCACTCTTACTAGACTCTGTATTGAACCGATATTATGGCCTTTTTCATCCGCATATCTTTCGATCAGAAATTGTGGGTGCCCCCACACGATCTATTTGTTGCACTATCTTTTCCTGTTTACCGTTGGCGCTCACCCCGTTGTGCTGTAATCTTCATCTTTGTTTCATCACATATCCATCAATGAGATTACTCTCAATTCTTCTTCGTTTCCCGTTTGCACTGCGCCTGTCACCGTGGTTGTGTCCGTGCAACAGATTGTTTGGACAATAAGTGACGAGGGACCAGGTCGTCACGATTCAGGGAGCGACCCCGAATCTGTCCGCTAGGATGGATATAGTGTCTAGTAATCTCACCTCGTCTCGTTTGCTTCATTGGCTAAATTCATTCAAATTATTTTGTTTTTAACTTCCCAATATACCATTTATTCCCAAAACGATATAGTTTTCTATTTTATATCACATATAAATGTCGTGTTCATGCAACGTAGCATTGACTTACAATATATAACATCATGAACATTCATAAACATAATATGTAAACACAATTTTAAAGAACTTCATCGGATTTGAATTTAAATTATAACAAAATATACGTTTCAAATTTGGACTTGATTTTCGATGATGTCATTTTAATTTAATTTATAGAATTTTTCCATAATTTTTAATTTAGAAAATAAAATATTTTTGGTTGACGCGTTTTGCGTCAAACGTCGGTTCTTTTAAAGTTTTACAAAATAAATTAACCGGTTTATTTTATTGTTGTTTTGTGATCGCGTAACGTTATCGTGCGCGATCGTATTTTTATTTTAGTTGTTCACGGTCCGTATGCGAACGAAATATTGAGTAGCATTGTACTTTAAAACTTTTTAGTTTTGATCACCCCTCTACACACCTCCGACGAGCGAACCGAGACCATCATCGTGATGCGCTACGCAGTACAGTCCTGCTGGTATCTTCCATTTTGGCCGTAACGCTTCCGTTCATCATACAGTTGCGGAACTTAACGGTGTCATTTCTGATCACCACGGGGTCCGTCGGTCAGGCGAAAACTAGTCGATTTATTCGTCTCACTTCCCTCTACATATTTCCTTTTGATTACATGGTCAAATTGGTTATAGATATTGAGTTATTAATAATTAAAGTTTTGGGAAAAAAAAGTTGTTTTATAGAGTTTGCATGGCTAGTGTTCATATTATAAAATAAGCTTGTAAGTCAAGGCATGCATCTCATTTCAAGTTCATTATTTTATAAGGCAAACATATATATTCCAGCATTCTTTATTATACCTCCATGTAAGAGAACCATGAAGTTATACGTGCATAATTGTTGGCATGTATGTTTCAGCGTTCTTAAAACAATGAAATAAGGTATACATGCATGCATAACGTTTTAGCATGTATATTTCTACAAATGTTCTAGTTCAACTTTTTTTTGTCAATAACAAATAAATCCACAACAAATTATATTTTATTAGAGATCAAGAATTTTGGATCCAGTGAATTAATTTTTCATGCCTGTTTACCTTTAAAGCGTGTACCCCTTTCACCATGCAACTCACTACTAACACGCACACTTACTCATATACACGCACACATAAACACACACATGCACACATGGCAAACACGTATATACTCATAATTATGTATGTGGTACGTAGACTGACACTACAACCACACTTGCTTGCAAAAAGAAACGGGAAAAGAATTGGAAAAATGAATCTAAAATGAAATATGGTTGCGTATCTTCCGTTCTCCATTGTGAAATCTTTGGAGAAAAATAATGAAAATGAAATGGCATTGCCTCTCCCCTATTTTCATGCAAATCTTTCATTTTCTAAAATTCATATGTGTCCATGCTCGTAAGAAGAATAAAATAAAGAAAAAATGAGGTAGCAAATTATACTCACTTTGATTTGCGCAGTCTGGTAAAAGTTGGAAAATGTAATAATGTGAATCTGATTGCGTTAGAGAAAAAAGAAGGAATGCAGTGATTATATAGGGTTACACTTAAACTTTATGTCTAAGCAAGCAAATAGGTTAAATGGTAATGATGAAACAGATAAGTATGAAAACAATGGTCCAGTTAAATTAAAGACTTTTATTTTATTTTTTCAATAAATAATTTTATACCCTTCCAATAAAATTTCACACCCTTAACCGCAATATTGCCCTACCGTAATTTGTTCTCCGATTACAATTCCGCTCTGGCGTTTTACTCCAAATTTTATTTTATATCCATAACGATTTTTATTTTATTTATTTATTACTTTTGCTTTATAACTAAATTTAGTGCTATATTTTAAAACAGCAGTGGGATGTTACAACAATCAAACCATCGATCCTGTAGAATTCGTCGAGCTCTCCATAATCCTAGCTGAAGTCGAAGGCTAAAAGTGCATGGATGGATAGAAATCGAAGGAGAAAGGGCAGCGATTTTCGGCCATTAAAAATTAAAAGGAGGCAGCTATGACCTAGTTAGGGTTTGTATTGCAAAAATAAGCTTTTCTAGTCCTTGTATAGAAAAGTTTGCAATACTATTCATCCGTGAAAATATCGAACTCCAAATGAAGCATGCCACCTGACATTCTATACTTTATAGTCCTACTCTGAACACAATGGAATATATAACGAAAGCCAATTCTATCATATATAGAAGTTAATTCAAAATCAATTTATTTAATTTAAATTCCTTTAATAAATTTCTACGCGTTTCGAACTCGCATGACCAAACGATATGTTTGCTAGCTACAAAAATCAACATCATATAATAATTCACTATGGATCCAATGAAACTAATTTCATTGAAATTTGAGATTATGCTCCAGAAGGCTATTTTTACATGTTATTTAAAACGAGAAGTATCCAAAATTAGTTAAATCACTCTTAAATCCAATTTAAAGGTTCACTATCCTCCTTCTTGTTCAAATATAATTTAAATTAACTTTTGAAATCGTTTTCATTCACATAAAATTCAAGATGCAATTATTTAAGCAATTTCAAATATTAAACTTAACAATAAAATATCAAATAAACCATTATATTTGATATCCAAGTTATTTAACTTATAAAAAACAAATTTTCAATATTTAAAATAAATTAAATATTCTAAATTCAAATGACTAAATTCTAGGTCGTTACGTTCTCCCCCTCCCCCTTAAAATGAATTTCATCCCCGAAATTACCAAGTAAGGAAAAATCCCCAAACCTATTAACTTTTCAAAAATAATTAGGTTAAAAGGATAATCAATTTCTTCTAAGTTGTTTAACTTCTTATAAAAACTTTTCCAAGTCTTCAAATTCATTCATAGTTTACTAAGTAATACGTTTCGAAGTTATAAAATCAAAATCCAAATTTTAGTTATAAAAAACTTTCCAAAATTCTCAAAAAAATTCTAAAGCCTTAATTTTCGAAAAATTTCGCAAGCCTCTCCTTCGCACGGCTCGATCGTAATAGTGTACAATATATATTGTATAGTTATAAATATACATCTCACCTTCGAGAATGAGGCATTCTGTAGGGAAAAATATAAACATACAGTATCTAATCTGAGATGTGTACCTTTTATTATATTTGCAAGCTTATACAGTTAAAAAAATGCGATAGCAAGCACCAAATGCAAAGCATACGCCATCTGCACCTACTAAACACTTAACAACAATGAGAATATAAATAGAAAATAATATCACCATATAACATAGACTATACTATAACTATATGCAATTTAAGGAATGTAACAGGAGAACTTATCAAATAAATAACATCCATCCAATTTATTTATCATCATATAATTTTGCATTTCCAAATGTCAACATTATATACTTTCATTCCTTATTAGCCTGCTATAGATTTGCTTCAATTTATTCCCATTCAATTAATTTACCATTCACTTTAATTACATTCAATCTCAGGTTAACAAAAATTCACTTACATTCACTTATTTACATTTCTTATTTACATCCAATCTATTCATATCCAATTCATTCATGCCAACTAATGTACATTTCGTATAAATATGCATTCCATTAATCTATATTAAATCAATTTTCATCTAATCCATTTTCATTTTAATTTACATCAAATTCAATTATTCTCATTGATTTTTCTTACACCCATCTATTAACATTTATTTAATCTACATTCAATTTAAACCAAATTTCATTATTCATATTAATTTCACTTACATTCCATTCATTAACATTCACTTATTAATATTCACTTTAAATTCAATTTAAGTTTAACAACATTTCATTCCATATTCAATTCATTATGGATCATTTCATAAAATCATTTCATTTTAACTTTTTCTAAGTAAAATTTTATTTTATCCATTTTTTCACTTAGTATATATTTCAATACTAATATTATTTATGAACCATTCCACCAAAATTTTACTTGAGTTCTTTATAAACATTTTATGCCACATTCTAATGTTTAATTTCATTTTACAATTCAAGTTCATATGTTTTTTCTAGCAAACAACATTTCGAAACATATTCAATTCGCTAATTCATTTCATTAGATCAATTCAATTCATTTTACAACTTAAGTTGAATTTCAATTTATCTCTCAAGTTCATTTCCAATTCACTAATTTATTTTATTAGTTCACTCCATTAATTCTTTACAAATCAAGTTCGGTTTTATTTTATCCATCTATTTAACTTTATTTGAGTTAAACTTAATTACCAATCTCAATTTATGATTTTCATTCCTTAACATTCACATTTAACAAATTTAAAATATGTTTTTAGCTAAATATTCCTCAAATCTATGAGTTATACAAACTTGTTTACTTAAAATATCATGAAATTTATCTGACTCAAGTTTATTCACATACTATCTACAATTCAGGGTTATATAATCGCTCTGCGACTTAAGTGTGTATTCATTTTATTATTTTATCCAATTCAATTCAAATCCCATTTCAGTTTGATTTAACTCTTGACCCAATTTATTTAGCTTAACCTAAGTGAAATTTTAATTTCGTATCTCGATTCCTAATTTTTTTATTTTATTTTCTACACTATTTTCGAATTATAAGTTCAAAACTTATTATCTTAGGTTTTCTCAAACATTTAGATAAAATTTCAGGTTTTTAACACTCAATTTTAATTTTAAATCATTTTGAAATCATACAAACACACATATACATAACTTCTGCATGTACCAAATTAAACTTCTGGAATCTAAAACAATTTTGTTTTATCAAAACAAAACTTCAATGGTAATTTACTCAGGTAGCAATCCCTTACCTAGAAACTCGAAAATAAATGCCGATGATGCTGCAGTCATCACCTGATTTATTTTCTTGTGACTGAAGTGAGTTCAGCGCTCTCTATTTCTTTTAAATCTCTTTTTAAAATATTTCTAGCCAAATATTTTCAAAATTTTACTATTATTATTTTTCTTAAGCTTTTCGAAAAATAATTTTCAAAATGAACAGGTTTTAAGTTCCCAAACTTCTTGTTTTAAACTTGTTTTCATTAACAAATCATATTTATAAATATGCTTAAGAAATTTTCATTTCCTTTCCATTTATAAATCACATTAAAAAAATCTCACTTCCTATGTAATTCATTTTACAACAATTGATTATTTAATTATCATCAATTCTCTATAATTCATATTCATAAATTTATTCTCTTATAAAATTCAGTTTACCATTGTTTATCTTGTCATATTACAATAATAACAACTTTTATTAGATTAATAAACAATAAACAACAAATAACAATAACAATAAAATATTATCATTCACTAACAACGAAACAATCCACATATAATTATAATAATTTCTAAATAAGTAAAATATAATTTAGGTAAAAATATTTCGTTTACCTAGTTCTCAAAACAATACCGTGTCGGCTTACCTTGTTTAAGTATTTAGAAACCCTTATCGATATCGTGGCGTCCGACGTATCGAACAGAATTCATAAGCCACCCAACAGATAAATTAACACAATATAAAACATTTTTATTACCACTAACAAATAAGTGCTCATATATACACACTCTAACTCATCCTAGGGTCTCGCTTACCCTATCTCAAATGATTAAATTCCCACTAAAGTCCATGTGTTCGCTCAACCTAAGCTCTGAGACCACGTGTAACGACCCGCTTTTTCGCACAATCCAAGTATATGATAAACCACATATGTCCAACCCAAATAGAATGGAAAGATGAATAATTAAGGGCAAGTAAGAAGAAATAAGAAGAAAAGAAAAGAGAAGAAAATAAACTAAAAACAACACAGAATCTCACAATCGTAGCGAAACAAAATATAATATAATATCAGTGATCTTTGCAAAAGAGAAACCATTACATACATCCATTAGAGTACAACAATTACAATTATTAGCCTGGACAGTTATAACACCTTGTCCTCACAATTATTGATAATTTCAATAACGAAGCGGCAAAAAATAAACATATATGTGTACATGCCTTAAAGACCTCCAACTCGTCCCCTAAGCTCCAATGCATCCATGCAATCCGTAAATATACTCGGTTTGACTAGAGCATTATAATAATATAACACCGAGTCAGTCTGAAAACTAGCGTGAGAAAAACACACCTAATTTGAATTTTAAAGCTATAGAAACCTTTTGAAAATCAAGGGTATCTTGTAAGACCACGCCGCACATAAACACGGACAGATTTTTACCTTACAATAACCTAAACATTTCATGTGAAATCCTCTAATATTATAAGAGTGTCTAATATACAAGTGCTTATTAATTATAGCCAAAATTGTTACATTAATTAAATTCCAGTATACTAGGTTCTAAAACCAAAACTGAAGGCTCGTATTGGAGAATGGATTCTAAATATGAAAGGGCAAGGTCTACCTACCGAATCGATACATCTCTAGATAAAATGTACAGGGGCTACAGCACGTTGCACCTCTGCTATTCAGGACCGGCACTACCTCCATCTCGAGTAACATCGATTATGATCACCCCTTGGTTGCAATCAATAACCACACAATGGGATCTCGAAACATACATGAATATCGTTCTAGATTTGGGATAATCATAGCATACTTGGGGCCGACCCACTTAGCCCTACCGTAGATCCCTGCTTTATTCATTTCTCGGGTGTGAGGCCTGAAGAGGCCACACTCTTACCATTTATATAGCACTTCCCACTTGGAATGCTAACACTGCCCTCTAAGCAATAATGCAAGATCAGCATTTATCCATACAAGTTCGTTCTAGGTCTGAATGAAACAATTGAGAGCTCTATCTCCAATTCCATCATCTTCAAGATGTCTTCACTTCGATCGCTTGAGTTGGATCGAAGTGGTTTTCAGATAGCAAATCCAATCCCAGTCTCTTTGAAACAACATTCGACATTTTTCGATAAACTCAATCTCATTTCTTTAGGAAATAAACAGTTAAAGATAAGATTGAAGATCACCTCCTAACCGTTAGTGGATGCATTTTCATATCATTGTCCTAGAAAAACGAAACAAGATTTATGCACATAGCACAACGTCATCGAAAATGACCGTGCCATATAACTCACGTGTTTCTCCTAGATATTTCCAAAGTTACATTTGGGTCCAAATCCGATAGTTGGTTATTTAACTATCGAATAATAAACATTCAATCAGGGACTTAATTTGATAGGAAAAACTAACATTTGGTTAAGCACCAAGAAACACTAGGCCTCATTAATTAATCTTTTCATTAATTAAAACCATCTTGCAAACGCTTGTATCAAAATACTTTTACAAAGATATATTCACAAACCTTATATTTTCAATACTTACAAAATATAACTTATCTCAACGGTATAAGTATATTTGCCAAACTCTTAAGGAAGATCTCCTTTGTACCAAATTCTAAAATCATTTATAAACTCCATTATAAATTTCTAAAACCATTTACAAACCATACATAAATTATTTCTTAAATCATTTCTAAACTCTTTATAAAACCATGCAATTATTTATAAATTCCTATTTGTAAATCTATAAGCCCATTTCTAAAGTTCGTTATAAATATCCATATATTTATAAACCACTTTACCTTGTAAAAAAATCTTCCTTTAAATCTACAAACCATTTTATAAGCTCCTCATATAAAAACCAAGTTCATTTACAAAACTCTATTTTGAATCTTAAAACCATCATAAATATATAATTATTATTAAACTTTTAACCTCTTAAGAATCATAGCTAATAATTCAAAACATTATGAATAAAATAATCATTTGCCTTTACCATACAAATAATAATGATAAGTTACCAAAGTATTACTAATAATCATCATTATTCATTTCGAACCATATTAATGATTTAAATAATTAACTTTCAAATTATATAAATTTTTGTAAACAACTTTAAGCAATATTAACATGAATAACTAACTTTTAAAGCATAATATATTTCCTTAATAAAAAAACATACTTAAATCTCCAGCCCAACCATTTCCATATTGATAAAATTATATTTAAGAATCTCTTTCCATTTTATAAAAACTTCCTTCCATAAAACACATTTATCTGTGAATTCCATTTATAACTTTATTTTCTTCATGAATCTCAATTATTCAAACATCAATCAACATCCGTTTAACGTGACTTCCATACAGACAAATTCTTCTAATAAATCCCATTTTATTCATAAAATATCATTTAACATTCCAAATTTATTATCGCCTTCAATTTCCAAAATAGAGTCAACTATTTCTAAAATATCATTCCAAATCTTATAAATAAATCCACTATTTCATTTATTCTCCAATTTACTAGACGATAATAGTTTCCTTAAGTTAATAAAACCCATTTATAAATCTATAGTTTTTATTATCAAAGTGTTATTTTCCAAATCTTCACTTCATTTGTAAAATATTACTTTTATAACTTATCACACTTATAAAATCTCATATTTGTAATTAATCTTTCCTGTATGTACACATATACATATACACACACACACACACCTTACTTTGTTTAAATGTAATAAATATTAATATCAAAATATTTATATTTTCCTTTAAAACATATCCTTTTATTATAAAAGACGGACTTATTCTAAGACTTTAAAAATATTTATTTATAGTTCGAAAATCTCTATTTAAAGTATTTCGTAAAACTATGAATCTTTAATATTTAAAATCGTACTTCTAATCTAAAAAATTTATTAAGACATATAAAATTCCTAAAATCACTTTGAAAGCCCTTTTTAAATCAAATCACTATTTTATAGTATTTAAAATACCCAAAAATGAGGCCCGATGCAACTAAAGCCCTAATTAATCAAAATCATATCCCTATCATCAATATGGCATTCAATAAATCATATATCACCATATATATGAAAGTAAAATCAACAATGTGAGAAATCTCGTTTTTTGCCTCCAACCTGTCCCCCTTGCATCACATACAATATATAATCATAAAAATATAAATCAACCGCTTCGAGGTGGGATTCATATACAAAGGGTCATCGGCTCTTACATGGGAACGTAATAAGGTCTCATCTGCTTCAATAAGCGGGATTATGTACAATCCAACTAACAATTATCATCAAGTTATCCATACAGTCAATCACTATCAATAATAAATACTCAAACATCCAACAGACAATTTTTTATCGACTAAATTATTACAGGTTAACCAAAAAGGTGAGATTAACTCACTTTGATTTTAATAGTCGCAAAACATTCCATTTTGAATTAAAAATTGAATGGGCGTTCAACTTTAACCCAAAATTCCCACTAGCTCTGAATTCATCCAATCCAACTCCATAGCGTAACCTTATTCGATACGATCATAACGCAAGTCGTCGTGCTCGATTTGGACCTCGTACAAGAAAGTTACTGATAAGTTAACATTTGACATAGTTATATTATAACTAACTTAATTATATTAATTATTAAACTTTATACATGCTCCTTACTCCCTCCATCATCATGTTTCCTACTTCCAGTTCCACCGAGACTTGGTTTTTTAATATTTAAACGTGAATCGCCGCTTAAGCCAGCCTCACCATGTGCCACCCGACATTCTTTATTTTATACCCTATTCCAAACACAATGGAATATATATATCAGAAGCGAATTTCATCATATACAGAAGTTAAATTTCAAAATCAAATTATTTTAATGTAAATTCCCTAAATAAATTTCTACGCATTTCGAACTCGCACAATCAAATGATACGTCCGATCACCATGAAATTTGACAACATATAATAATTCATAATTACGGATCCAATGAAACAAGTTTCGTCAAAATCCAAGAAAGCATCCTAAAAGGCTACTTTTACATATTATTTAAAACGAGAAATTTCCAAAACTAGTTAAACCGCTTTTAAATCCAATAAAAGTACCCTATCCTCCTTCTTATTCAAATAGAATTTAAATCAACTTTTGAAATCGTTTTCATTCACATAAAATTCAAGATTCAATTATTTAAATAATTTCAAATATTAAACATAATAATTAAATTATCAAATAAATCATTATATTTGAAATCCAAGTTATTTAACTCATAAAAATAACATTTTCAATATTTAAAATAAATTGAATATTCTACATTCAAATGACTAAATTATGGATTGTTATATTCTCCCCTCTTAAATGTTCTAAATTCAAATGTTTATATGCGGCGTGGTCTTACGAGATACCTTTTTTTTTATAAAGAAAAGTTTTATAACCTTAAAATAAATTTGAGATGTGTGTTTTCACGCTAGTTTGCTAGATTGATCCGGGCATTCTTCCCTTTCAATGATCGGTTAGACCGAGCATATTTTATAGATTTAGATTTGGATGCTTTAGAGCTTCAGCAGACGAGCTGGATGTCTTCAGGTCCTATTCCACATATATGTTTATTTTACGCTGCATTGTTGTTTAAATTATCAGCAATTGTGAAGGCAGGTTATTAAAACTATCCAGGCTGATGATTGTGTTTGATTGTTGTTCTCTGATGATTGTATGTAATTATACTATAGTTTCACTTTTGTAAAGCTCATTGACATTATATTATCCGTTGTTCCATTGTGATTGTGAGATTTTGTGCTTATTTTAGTTTCCCTTTCTTCTTCTTTCTCTTCTCTCTCTTCTTTCTATTTCTTTCTTCTTCTTCTCCTAATTCTCTTCTTCTCTCTTCTTCCTTTCTTTCTTTATTTCTCATCATGATCCGGTTTTCCATTCAGTTTGGGCAGGACATGTGTAGTTTATTGTCAGCTTGAACTGTGCGGATTTCCTATTCGTTACAAAAATCATACTTACCTTAAAATGAAAATGTTCAATTTATTTTTCTCAAAAAGTTCTTTTCATTTCATCAAAAATGTTCTTTTCATTTTGACACAAATGTATGCTTCTTTTACTAAGCACAATTAATTATAATAAACGTTCAATCCTTTTGAATTGGAAAATTCCAATTCAATTTAAGATCATAACTTATATTCTAATATATTATGCATCAATAAAATCATAAAATTTTAATTTCCATCAATTTTATTAAAAAAAATTATTCAATTTAATATTTTTAAACTGTGATATCTTGGAATTTCAAGAAATTTAAAATGTGATAATCTCCTTGTTAATTATTCAAAATTTGTAAAATTGTTATTTTAAACAATATAACGTGATGTTTTTTAATATAGTTATAAATAGATTTTTAAATGGAATAATTATTTACAAATTTAATTGGTGTTGTTTTATAAATAGAATAATTATTTACAAATTTAATAATGTGTTTGTTTAGATTAATATATATATATATATATATATATATATATTTAGTTGATTTTAAATTGAAATTTTAAATTTGAATTTAAATTTGAAATTTAAAGGGTATATATCTTAAAAATATTTTGGATATAAAAATATATGAATAAGGATTTTATTTAAAATAAGTTTGGTTTTATATTATTTTCCTAAAAGAATTTTATTTATATAAATTTAGAAAGTATTTATTTAATAGTAAATAAATACAAAAGTTTTATATTAACATTTAATAATTAGTAAATATATTATATGTGACTTTATTGAGAATATAGTTAATTTTTATTTATGTTCTTTAAAGGGTTTATTTATATAAATTTAGAAAAATACTTATTAATTAGGAAAAATAAATATAAAAGCTTTTAAAATCATTTAAAAATAATTAAAAATGAATAATTACGAGTGTTTAAGTTCAAAGGCTTATGATAACATGTGTAGTTTAACTAAAGATAGTAAATGACAAATGTAGTTGATTTGAACAAGTGTCATCCTTTTTATTTTCTTATTCTTTAATTTTAATAAATCATAATTAAACATTACATAAACATTCACCTTCTTCCTTCATTTCGTTTTCTTATCTTCTCATTTTCAAAGCAAGTAAACTTCATCCGAAATTCATTTCTAAACAAAGAAACTCAACCTGTTCAACTATCTACAAACCAGAAGAAAAATCTGTAAAACATTATTCAAATCCACAATAAAATCCTAGAATCAAAACCCTGAAATCTTTTCAAAAGCCTGTAACAAATTATCAAACGCAACCTGAAGAAAAAATTATCAAGCAATCTTCTCAACAACAATATAGCAGTTCGGTTTTAAAGAAATCAAAGCAATTCAAATCTTTTAGAGATCAAAACATCAAAAGCATTTAAAGTTTCAAGTTTTCGAGCCTCTGCTTTTTTTAAATCTGGTGAGTAAACTAAACATAAAACACCTTTAGATTTGATGAATGTGGTAAATGTTTGAAGTGAATTTGTGATGTATGTTTGAAATATGTATGCATGTTTGTTTTTAAATCTGAGTACATGTATAAATAAACGATTGAAACCTGGTCCATGAGTGATTTATCTATGTGTATATTTGTTCATGTTACGGAGTGTAAATTCGGTATAAATTTTCAAATCTTTTTATCTATTCACTGTTAAGTTTTGGATTTCAAACAAAATAGTTTGGTTTAAACATAGTCTAAGTGCTAAAAATATGTACAAGTATTTTATGTTTGATAATATGCTAGCATCTGGAAAATACAGTAGCAATCTAAATAACATGATAAAATCAAATGTTAAAATTTGTTGATTCAAGTATATATCTTGAATCGTCTCTGGAAGATAAGATTTTTAAAACGAAAATCAAGATTTTTAATGTTGCATTGGGTGAGAAATTATAAGTTGACTGGAAAATGGTTTTCGGGCTATTTCTAGCGGTCAATGGGTAGTGAAGTCTCGGGGTTTCGACTGGAGGTGGAAGGAAGTACAGCGAGCTTAGGAAAAATGTCTAGTGGAATTCCAGATCACCGAGACGATGTCACAGGGATGATTTAGGTTTTAAAACCTACTTTTGGTCGAGTCTAGAAAAGTAAGCAATGCAGAGTCTCTGGTAAATCGAGTGGTGCGAGACTTGGAGAAAGGCAGAGAGGAGGGCTAGCGGAGGTGTGGCCAGAGTTTCTGGTATTCCAGTGGTCGGACTTGATTGGATGAGTGGATTAGTGGTTGAAGTTCCTTGTTCCTATTTCATCTGTCACCTTGATTTCGATTCTATGGTTGTGGAGACCTTTGGGTGATTGGGACTGTTTGTAGCAACGGTGGTCGATGGGTTAAAGGTGTCGTGGATGGTCGGAGCTGCGACTATGGATGGTACAGGTGTACAGTGGTGTTGGGTATCATTGGTTTTGGGTTTGTCTTGAAGAAGGGTTTGGGCATATAGATGAGTGGCTCGAGTATATACTCGAGTAGGAACGAGAGTGTTTCGGGTTTTTTTTAAACTTAACCCGAGTGGTCTTCGGGTGGAACCCGAAGCAAGTGCCGAGCAGCTTTTAAAAAGTTTTAAAATCAAGGTTTTTGAAATTTGAAAATAAGTTTAGCTCAAACTTTGTTATATAAATTTACTTTATATATAATAATTGTTTTCTTCAACAATTGGTTAAGAAGTTTTGAAATTGGTATAATTTAAATTTTGTAAAGTAAAATTTAAAGTTATTTTAAACTTAAATTGGAAATGAAATTTTAAAGGTTTTCATAGAAACAAGTTTAAAATTTTAAATTGAAACTAGTTTAAAACATTATTTGATAAATGTTTTAAGTTATTTTAAGGAAGTTATGAGTTGGTAACTTTAGCTTATCAAGTTAAATGATTATTTTATTTTAAAACTTAATTAATGATTTAATTAAGTAAAGTTAATTATAAAGATAAAATGGTTTAAATATGTTAAATGTAATTAAGGCATTAATAAGATAATGTTATATCTTAAGATAATTAATGTTTTAGTGTCTTGATATTAATTAAGTTAATTAAAGGAAATTAAGTATAATTAATTAATGTTATCAATTAATGATTTAGGATTTATAATTAATAATTAAGGGTTAAAAGTTAATTAATTAGAGGTTAATTAATTTGTAATTAAGGATTATTAATTAAGTAATTAAAGATTAATTAACTGGTAATTAAGAAATACTTAATTTGTAATTAAGTTTTATTAATTAATAATTAGGTTTTATTAATTAATATCTAAAGGATAATTAATCTGAAATTGAAGATGAATTAAGGATGGTTAACTGTTAATTAAGGATTAATCAAATGGTAATTAAGGATTAATCAAATGGTAATTAAGGATTGGTTAACTGTTAATTAAGGATTGATTAACTGGTGATTAAGGATTAATTAATTTGTAATTAAGTTGTTAATTAATAATTAAGGTTTATTTATTAATAATTAAGGGATAATTAATTAGTTAATTAAAGATTAATTAATTGATTATAAGAGTAATTATGGGTTAATTAATTTGTATTGAGGGATATTAATTAATAATTAAGGTTTATTAATTAATAGATAAAGGATAATTAATCTTTGATCAGAGATTAATTAATTGACTGACAAGGTAATTAAGGAATGATTCATTAATTAAATGGTTTGTAATTAATTAATGATTGATTAAGCTGGATTTGGTGATTAATTCTTAAGTAATTAATTTAACTTAAGATAATTAAATTAATTATAATATGGATTAATAATTCTTGCTTGTGGATGATTGTTTGTGTAGAATGTCTGAATTGGTTGATATTTATTGGATGATATTCTGTGATGTGACTGGGACATATCTGTGATAAATGTGTAATATTTATCTATGAATGATGCTGTGTGAATTCAAAGTATTAAATTGAATTAAATTGTTTAAACTTTAAAAACATGGCCTTTGAGAAATGTTTGGATTTCAATGAGACTGGGATCGAAAATCAAATTTGATTATCCGAAAACCACATCGATCCAAGTTAAACGTTCGGTTGTGAATTCAAGAGAAGATCTGACTCGAAGTGTAAGATATATTTGTCGTTAAAACTCTAAGGGTGATTCCAATACGAGTATAACGGAGATAGTACTTTAAGGTTCAAGATGCAGATTCAGAGTGCAAGGGTTATTGTTGTTAACTCTGAGGGTGATTCCAAAATGTAACGAGATAATGCCTTCGGTTTTGTTCGAACCCAAAATGAACTTGTATGGATTGAATGCATCCAGAACATCGTAAGAAGGACGATGAGCATTATAAGATAGATGTGTTCTATTAAGGTAATCGTAGCCTCAAGCCTCATCAACTGGGAATGGCTAAAACAGGAGAGGTGCAGCAAGGCTAAGTGAGTCGTGCTCAAGTAGGATAAGGTCTTCCCCTGTCTAGAGTCCCTTTTATTCGGCTGTGTGGGCGGTTGCTAGCTACAACCGTGGGGTTGAATTATTCGGGACTTTCTAGTAAGGGATGGTTCCAACCTTGTGTTACAGGGGGATTTAGGGTGGATCCTCAGTACGGCGATCTAGACCATGTAATGTGACGCGCGGTACCCTAGTAGCCCTGCCATTGATGGAAACTCATTATCCCTACGTGCCTTTACGATTTTGATTGTATAACCCACTTTATGGCTAGTATGCTGGAATATAATCATGTAACAATTTCAACTATGTGAATATTTATTTGAAAACCCTAGACCCTATTATAAAATCACTGGATTTCCTATCAAATGTTTTGGTTAGCGTAAGATAAAAAATTACCCATGTTTATGTGTGGGAAGTCTTACGTGATACCTTTGTTTTCAAATGTTTTTTCAAGTTAAATAGTTTAACCGTTTACTCACACCAGGCCCATGTCTGACCCGGATCTGTTTTTCTTAGACTCTTGGGTACTCAAATTTTTATGAGTAGCCAAGTGATCAAGTTTGACTTGACGAATTTTGGATAGCATGGAGAAAGAGTCCAGACGTAGCTATATCTATCTATTTCAGTTGTGTGGTGTCCTTGACTGTTGTATTTAGGAAATGTAATGGATAGACATGCCCTTTATAACTGTCTAGTGTGATGTTGTTGTGAAATCTGTATAACTCTGATGTAAAAACTATGTAATATCTATGTGACATATTATATTTTGTTCCGTTTCTGCTGTGAGATTCTGATATTGTTTAGTTCTTTCTCCTATCTATTCTATTTCTACCTCTTTCTTTCTTATTGATGATGCGTCTTTCTATGAAATGAAAGGTGGGTTGTTTCACTTGGTATCAGAGCATAGGTTAAGATAATACCTAGGCTTTGGAGTAGTGTCAATCTTGAGAGCGCGTACTTGTAATTTCTACATAACTATATACCTGTCTAAATTTGTTGGGTATCTATTCAGGTTTCCAACATGAGTTCTAGAGAAGTTTCATCTTTCTCTTTGTTTGGTTGACCGTCCTATCTTTGTATCTAATCCTATAGGAGGGATAACCAAGTTAGATAAGATCTGTAGAGGCTTAAGATTTTCTTATGTCCCCCATAGTTTTTCCTTGTGACCCTTTTGTATTGGATTTCAAAGAGTTTGATCTTATTCTGGATATGGATTGGATGAATAAGTATAAGGCTGTCTTGATGTGTGAAGAGAGGATTGTATCTTTGGAGACTGATTGGGAAGAATTGAAAAAGTGACTTGCGATGATTCCGGAGTACATTTGAGTAATCTGTTGCATGGAGTCGAGGCATCTTCAGAAGGTGTAGAGTCCATCGAAGTGGTTGGAGTTTTTCGGATGTTTTCGAGGAAGTGTAAGGTTTGTCCTCATCAGGAGATAGAGTTTCGGATCGTCTTAGTTCAGGGAGCAGTGCATGTTTTTCAGCCTCGTAGAAGGATGGCGCTGTAGGAGAGTGAAGAGTTGGTGTAGCAGACCCAAGGATTTTTTAAGAAAGGTTTGATCCAGCGTAGTTTTTTCAGTTAGGGTTCAGCTGTTGTCTCTGTGACCAAATCAGATGAGTCTTTGATATTCTGTGTGGATTTGATGAACCGAGTTTTTCGAGATGTGCTGTATAAATTTATTTTCGTGTTCATCGATGTTATTCTTGTCTACTCGAAGTCTAAAGAGGAGCTCAAGCGACATTTAGGGTTAGTGTCAGAGATTTTGAGGAGGCATGTTCTGAAGGTTAAGTTTTCGAAATGCCATTTTTTGGAAATTGGAAGTCAGATTTTTGGGGCGTATTGTTTCTAGAGAGGGTTTTTCTATAGATCCAACCAAGGTAGCTACTATTCAGGAGTGGAAGCAGCCGTAGACTCCGACAGAAGTCCGCAATTTTCTGGACGTGGCAAGGTACTACAGGAAGTTTATCAAGGACTATTCTAAGATTTCTTCGCACTTAACCAAGTTGACTCGGAAAGGAGCAAAATATAAGTGGACCCCTGAGTGTGAAGAGGCTTTCTTGGATTTGAAGGCAACGCTGACCAGTGCGCCTGTTCTAGCTATTCTGATGGCAAGAGTAAGTTTGAGGTCTACACAAACGTTTGTGTGTGCCAGAGGTGGATGGATTGAGTCAAGAATGGTCAGTATTCCAGTTTTGAGATTGATGACCAAGGAACATTAAAGATCATCGGAAGGATTTGTATTTGAATTTCAAGGATTTGAAGCTAGAAGTTCTGTCGGAGAGTCATCACTCCAAATTGAGTATTTACCCAGGGATTTCAAGATGTATAAGGGTATGAAGAAAGATGTAGCTGCGTTCGTCAAGAGATGTGCGATCTGTCGGTAAGTGAAGGTGATCTACAAAAGACCATAGGTTTGTTGCAGCCTTTGGAAGTTCCAAAGTGGAAGTGGGAAATGATTTCTTTGGATTTTGTCGACGATTTGCCAAGGACCAAAAAAGGAAATGAAGAAGTATGTGTAATTGTAGACTGGCTAACTAAGAACGCCCATTTTATTTCGGTTAAGGCAACCAGTACTGCACCATCTTTGGCTAAGATTTTCTTGAGGAGATTGTCTGACTGCATGGTGTTCTAGTCAGCATTGTTAGCGACCGTGATCCTATCTTCTCTAATAGATTTTGGGAGGCTTTGTAATTAGATTTGGGTACGAGATTGAGTTTGAGTTCAACCTATCATCCCCAGATCAACGGTCAGACGGAAAGGCTAAGTAACTCGAGGATTTGCTGAGGGCTTGTGTTTTGGATTTTGGTGAATCTTGGGAGGACAATCTATGTTTAATGGAATTCTCATATAATAATGGTTATCAGGCGAGTATCAAGATGGCACCCTATGAAGCTTTGTTTGGAAGACCTTGTGGATTCTCATTCTGTTGGGTAGAGTAAGGAGATCGTTTTTTTCTTAGTCCAGATTTGATCCATGAGGCATCTGTGAAGGTGGAGTCTATCAAGAAGAGTTTGAGAGCAGCACAGGATCGCCAGAAGAGATATGTGGACAAGAGACGAAGACATTTGGAATTTAAGATCGAAGGTTTAGTCTTTGTCAAAGTTCCCCGATTAAAGGAGCGATCAGATTTGGAAAGGCGGGAAAACTTGCCCCAAGGTATATTAGTCCATTCCAAGTGCTTGAGAGGATTAGTGATGTGGTCTACAGGATTGAATTGCAGTCCGAATGGTTGGAATTCACAGTTTTTTTCATGTATCTCACCTAAGGAAATACGTGAAAGATCTATCTCTTGTTGTGGAGCTAGGATTCCAGAGTTTGTCTTGAGAAACTCTAGATAGTTTTAGAAAGCCTATCTGGAATTATGTTCGGATAACTAGTGTTGTTTGTTCGATGAAATTATTTGTTTAATTGATAGTGTATGTTTGATATGCATGCTTGGATTGTTAAAATAAAAGTTTTTGGATTATCTTTTGTTTTAAATTTTGGGGACGAAATTCTTTTAAGGGGGGAGGAATGTGATATCCCAGAATTTCTAGAAATTTAAAATGTGATAATTTCTTATTAATTATTTAAAATTTGTAAAATTGTTATTTTAAACAATATAATGTGATATTTTTAAATATAGTAATAAATAGATTTTAAAACGGAATGATTATTTAAAAATTTAATTGGTGTTGTTCTATAAATAGAATAATTATTTACAAATTTAATAATGTGTTTGTTTAAATTAACATATATATATATATACATACACATTTGAGTCGATTTTGAATTGGATTTTTAAATTTGAATTTAAATTTGAAAGTTAAAGGATATATATCTTAAAAATATTTGGATATAAAAATATATGAATAAGGTTTTTATTTAAAATAAGACTGGTTTTATATTATTTTCTTAAAAGAATTTTATTTATATAAATTTAGAAAGTATTTATTTAATATTAAATAAATACAAAAGTTTTACATTAACGTTTAATAATTAGTAGATATATTATATGTGACTTTATTGAGAATATAGTTAATTTTTACTTATTTTCTTTACAATGGTTTATTTATAAAAATTTAGAAAAGTACTATTTAATTAGGAAAAATAAATATAAAAGCTTTTAAAATCATTTAAAAATAATTAAAAAAAGAATAATTACAAGTTTTTAATTTTAAAGGCTTATGATAACATGCGTAGTTTAATTAAAGATAGTAAATGACAAATTTAGTTGATTTGAACAAGTTCATCCTTTTTATTTTCTTTTACTTAAATTTTAATAAATCATAATTAAACACTACATGAACATTCACCTTCTTCCTTCATTTCTTTTTCTTATCTTCTCATTTTCAAAGCAAGTAAACTTCACCTGAAATTCATTTCTAAACAAAGAAACTCAACTTGTTTAACTATCTACAAACTAGAAGAAAAATATGTAAAACATTATTCAAATCCACCATAAAATCCTAGAATCAAAACCCTAAAATATTTTCAAAAGCCTGTAACAAATTATTAAATGCAACCTGAAGAAAAATTTGTCAAGCAATATTCTCAGCAATAACATAGCAGTTCAGTTTTAAAGAAATCAAAGCAATTCAAAGCTTCAGAGATCAAAACAACAAAATCATTTAAAGTTTCAAGTTTTCAAGCCTCTGCTTTTTTTTAAATCTGGTCAGTAAACTAAACATAAAACACCTTTAGATTTGATGAATGTGATAAATGTTTGATGTGAACTTATGATGTATATTTAAAATATGCATGCATGTTTGTTTTTAATCTGAATACGTGTATATATAAATGATTGAAACCAGGGTGCATGAGTGATTTATATGTGTGTATCTCTGCTTATGTTACATAGTGTAAATTTGGTTTAAATTTTCAAATCTTTTTATCTATTCACTGTTAAGTTTTGGATTTCAAACAAAATAGTTTAGTTTAGACATAATCTAAGTGATAAAAATATGTACAAGTATTTTAAGTTTGAAAATATGCTAGCATCTGGAAAATACAGTAACAATCTAAAAAACAAGATAAAATCAAATGTTAAAATTTGTTGATTCAACTATATATCTTGGATCGTCTATGGAAGTTAAGATTTTTAAAAGAAAATCATGATTTTTAATGTTGTATTGGGTGAGAAATTATAAGTTGACTGGAAAACGGTTTTGGGGCTATTTCTAGCGATCAATGGATAGTGAGGTCTCCGGGTTTCGACAGAGGTGGAAGGAAGTACGGCGAGCTTAGGAAAAATGCCTGGGGGAATTCTAGATTACCGAGGCGACGTCACGGTGATGATTTAGGTTTTAAAACCTAATTTTGATCGAGTCTGGAAAAGGAAGTAATGCAGCGTCTCTGGTAAATCGAGTGGTGCGAGACTTGGGGAAAGGCAGAGAGGAGGGCTAGCGGAGGTGTGGCCGAAGTTTCGGGTATTCCAGTGGTCGGATTTGCTTGGATGAGGTGGATTAGTGGTTGAAGTTCCCTGTTCATATTTCATCTGTCACCTTGATTTTGATTCTATGGTTGTGGAGACTTTTAGGTGATCGGGATTGTTTGTAGCAACGTTGGTCGATGGGTTGAAGGTGTCATGGATGATCGGAGCTCCGACTATGGATGGTACAGGTGCACGGTGGTGTTGGGTACCGGTGGTTTTGGGTTGGGGTTTGTCTCGAAGAAGGGTTCGGGCATATGGATGAGTGACTCGAGTATATACTCAAGTGGGAACGAGAGTGTTTCGGGTTTTTTCTAAAACTTAAAAAAATAAATCTAGTTTTTTTTGAAAATGGGAAGGAGAAGGAAAACTCAGGGCTAGACCCGAGTGGTCTCGGATGGAACCCGAAGCAAGCGTCGAGCAGTTTGTTTTAAAAGTTTTAAAATCAAGGTTTTTGAAATTTAAAAATAAGTTTAGTTCAAACTTTCTTATATAAATTTACTTTATATATAATAATTTTTTTCTTTAACAATTAGTATAGAAGTTTTGAAATTGGTTTAATTTAAATTTTGTTAAGTAAAATTTAAAGTTATTTTAATCTTAAAGTAGAAATGAAATTTTAAAGGTTTTTATAAAAGAAAGTTTAAAATTTTAAATTAAAACTAGTTTAAAACTATTATTTGATAAATGTTTTATGTTATTTTAAGGAAGTTACAAGTTGGTAACTTTAATTTATCAAGTTAAATGATTATTTTATTTTAAACCTTAATTAATGATTTAATTAAGTAAAGTTAATTATAAAGATAAAATGGTTTAAATATGTTAAATGTAATTAAGGCATTAATAAGATAATGTTTTATTTTAAGATAATTAAGGTTTTAATGTCTTGATATTAATTAAGTTAATTAAAGGAAATTAAATATAATTAATTAATATGATTAATTAATGATTTAGGATTTATAATTAATAATTAAGGGTTAAAAGTTAATTAATTAGAGGTTACTTAATTTATAATTAAGGATTATTAATTAAGTAGTTAAAGATTAATTAACTGGTAATTAAGAAGTACTTAATTTGTAATTAAGTTTTATTAATTAATAATTAGGTTTTATTAATTAATAATTAAAGGATAATTAATCTAAAATTGAAGATTAATTAAGGATTGGTTAACTATTAATTAAGGGTTAATCAAATGGTAATTGAGGATTGGTTAACTGTTAATTAAGGATTGATTAACTGGTGATTAAGGATTAATTAATTTGTACTTAAGTTGTTAATTAATAATTAAGGTTTATTAATTAATAATTAAAGGATAATTAATTAGTTAATTAAAGATTAATTAATTGATTATGAAGGTAATTATGGATTAATTAATTTGTATTGAGGGATATTAATTAATAATTAAGGTTTATTAATTAATAGATAAAGGATAATTAATCTGTGATTAGAGATTAATTAATTGATTGACAAGGTAATTAAGGAATGATTCATTAATTAAATGGTTTGTAATTAACTAATGATTGATTAAGCAGGATTTGGTGATTAATTATTAAGTAATTAATTTAATTTAAGATAATTAAATTAATTATAATATGGATTGATAATTATTGCTTGTGGATGATTGTTTGTATAGAATATCTGAATTGGTTGATATCTATTGGATGATATTCTATGATATTCTGTGATGTGATATAGGACATATCTGTGATAAATATGTAATATTTATATGTGAATGATGCTGAGTGAA
The DNA here is from genome assembly GCA_030765085.1 of Allium cepa. Lineage (NCBI taxonomy): Eukaryota > Viridiplantae > Streptophyta > Magnoliopsida > Asparagales > Amaryllidaceae > Allium > Allium cepa. The sequence continues at coordinate 454,180,621 of CM060931.1, forward strand.
TTCAAAGTATTGAATTGAATTAAATTGTTTAAACTTTAAACAACTTGGCCTTTAAGAAACGTTTGGATTTCGATGAGACCGGGATCGGAAATCGAATTTTATTATCCAAAAACCACATCGATCCAAGTTAAATATTAGGTCGTGAATTCAAGAGAAGATCGAGTTGAAGACTCGAAGTGTAAGAACTATTTGTTGTTAAAACTCTGAGGGTGATTCCAATACGAGTATAACGGAGATAGCACTCTTAGGTTCGAGATGGAGACTCAGAGTGCAAGGGTTATTGTCGTTAACTCTGAGGGTGATTCCAAAATGAGTTTAACGAGATAATGCCTTCGGTTTCGTTCGAACCTGGAACGAACTTGTATGGATTGAATGCTTTCAAAACATCGTCAGACGGACGATGAGCATTCTAAGATAAATGTGTTCTATAAAGGTAATCGTAGCCTCAAGCCTCATCAACCGGGAATGGCTAAAATAGGGAAGGTGCAACAAGACTAAGTGAGTCGCACTCAAGTAGGATAAGGTCTTTCCCTGTCTAGAGTCCTTTTTTATTCGGCTGTGTAGGCGGTTGCTAGCTACAACCGTGGGGTTGACTTATTTGGGACTGTCCAGTAAGGGATGGTTCCGGCCTTGTGTTGCAGGGGATTTAGGGTGGATCCTCGGTACGATGATCTAGACCACGTACTGTGACGGGCGGTACCCATGTAGCCCTGCCATTGATGGAAACTCATTATCCCTACGTGCCTTTACAGTTTTGATTGTATAACCCACTTTGTGGCTAGTATGCTTGAATTTAATCATGTAACAATTTCAGCTATGTGAATATTTATTTGAAAACCCAAGACCATATTATAATATCACCGGATTTCCTATCAAATGTTTTGGTTAGCGTAAGGTAAAAACTTACCCATGTTATGTGTGGGAAGTCATACGTGATACCTTTGTTTTCAAATGATTTTTCAAGTTAAACAGTTTAACCGTTTACTCACAGCAGACCTATGTCTGACCCGGAGTTTATTTCTATTTTTCTTAAACTCTTGGGTACTCAAATTTTTATGAGTAGCCAAGTGATCAGGTTTCGCTTGACGAATTTTGGATAGCATGGAGCAAGAGTCCAAACGTAGCTATATCTATCTATTTCCACTATGTGGTGTCCTTGACTGTTCTATTTTGGAAATGTAATGGATAGACATGCCCTTTATAACTGTCTAATGTGATGATGTTGTGAAATCTGTGTAACTCTGATGTAAAGACTATGTAATATATTATATTTTGTTCCATTTCCGCTGTGAGATTCTGATATTGTTTAGCTCTTTCTCCTATCTATTCTATTTTCTACCTCTTTCTTTCTTATGGATGATGTGTCTTTCTATGGAATGAAAGGCGGATCGTTTCATAGTTGGTTAAAAATATAGGTTGTTACAGTTAAGGGAAATCAAAATCTCACATTCTTTTATAAATTTATTTTACAAATCCTTTTAATAAATCTCTTTCTTTTATGAAAATCTCTTTTACCAAACTCCAAATCTATTTATAAAATTTTCTTATAAATCTCCAAGTCTGTTTATAAAATTATCTTATAACTATCAAAACCATTTATAATTTCTTTTATAAATACCCAAAATCATTTATAAAGCTCTTTTATAAATATCCAAAATTATTTATAGAACTCTTTCCCAATTTCAAGATCCATTTCAGTTTATAATTCCATTTATAAAATTTCGTTATTTAAAAAAACTTCTTTAATAAAGTTTAATCAATAAAGTTCCTTTGGTAACATCAATTATTTAATACGCGTATAAATAAACATGTTTTTATTTAAAGATTCTTTATTTAATTCTCTTAAAATCACATCAACAAAATAATGGCTTTAAATAATGATTTAAAAAGTTTTAAATTAATTCAAATATTTTTTGATAAAATAGTTGCTTAATTATCCTTTAAATGTCTTATTAAAAAAATTATAATAAGCTTTAAACCATTTTAAAAAAAAGGATAAAGTGAAACATTTAGGCTGTGTTTGGTTTGCCCTTTTAGTTTTGGATTTTCGTCCATATAAAAATACGCAAGACACATGCATATTGTAAAAAACATCCAATTTACAAATGAATTTAACATATAAAATAAAAAAATTATTTTTATTTGTCATGTTTTGAAAAATAATAGAAGCATGAGAAAAAAATCAATCCTTCCATCGTCTTTCCATCCCCTCCGTCGTCCCTCAATTTTCCTTTCATCACCTCCGTCATCATTTAACTCCTCACATATTTGACATATATATTTGAAAACAGAAGACCCAAAATTCATTTTTAAACTGAACACCACCTTTAACAAAATCAAAAAGAGGCTTACTGATCACAACGGTTCTCATTTAATTTAGTTTAACTTTCCAGTTATAACATGAGTATTTGCATAACAAGTAGATATGTAAAGAGGTCAACAAATCACATATAGGTAAATGTCCAAGTAATCATAGAAAAAATGGGATTTTTAGTCCTCTTAATAGATGCCAACAAATCTGTTAGGTAAATTATGGCGGTATGACTATTTGTCCTACCAAATAAATGTCCAATATATTTAATTAGCAGAACAATGTTTTATTCTGCTACGTAGATGTCATTGGCTTTATACTCAATCGGGGTTATTTAAGAGTAACCGACAAAGAAATCCCTTGGTTTTAAAGTATCCTTTTAAAATATAGTTTGCTTTAACAAATCGACGTTTAGAATTAAATGATTTAAAATCAATAGCTTTTGCTGAATAATTAAATAACATTTATACTCTATATGAAATATTAATTAAACTTTAATTGTTAATTAAACAATAATTAATTGTAAATAATGATTAAATAATAATTGTCGTATAAAATATAATTAAATAATAATTAATCATTTAATAATTAATTAAACCATAATTAATCTTTAATTATAATTAATTCATAAATTAATCCTTTATTAAATAAAATTTAAAAACTATTCGAATCTTACTTGAATCATAATTGGTAATTAATTAATGATTAAACCCTTTTATAATAAATAATTAAATAATAATCAATCTTTAATAAATAATATCTAATCCTTAATTAGTTAGTTGAGTAATAGTTAACCTTTTATTAATTAATTAATTGTAATTAACTTACTTGATAAATGCTTAAGTGCTATTTACCCTGTTAACTAATGATTAAGTACTAATTACCTTAATTAATTAATAATGATAATCACTTTTTAATACTTCAAATATGTTTTGAAACACTTTTCAATAATATCCAAGATGAAACAAAAATTAAATTAGTAAAAGAGATCGTTTTTTTTGCGAGCTACCTCCATAGCTACTATCCCTATACGACCCTTAATTTCAAAACTTGTTTTATTATACCGAAGAGCTTCAAAATTCTTATTTCAATACCTTAACTACCTTATAAAAATGTTTTAGAAAAATAAAAGCAAAGTTTTTGGAGCTATACAAAACATTTCAAAACATAAAGTAAGGGAAACGAATTTTGAACCAAGGATCTCAATGTTGCTTTAAGAAGTCAAGATACTAATTTTATTAGCTTAAAATCCTAAAAACGAAGTCACAACTATATATAAATGCCATCGCAACATCCAACAAGTCAAGATTCTAGCTTTCAAACCATACTAACATTTAGCTTACATTTTCAAGTTAATATTGCATCACATAAAACACATACCATCAACATCAATATTATCCAAATAAGCAACACTTTTGCAACCAATTATAGCAAATAATCATCATCAACATTTAAGTTCAAAACTTAAGTAAAAGGAGATATTTTCTCACCTAACAGAACCTTCACTAACTTTTGCATAAAACCTAAAGCATAGCTTTACATTTGGAAAATTAAATTTTGAAGGTCCAATATAGCTAAGATGGATTCGACTAACTGGCTTTATGGCTCGACCATGATTGTTTAAAGATGGTAGTGTCTTGGTTAAGGAGGAGGAGGATGATTGTAGAAAAGAAGTAAGGCATTTTAAACAAATGTTCATGAATTAGGAGTAGAAAAGAAAGATTTTTAATATTTTGAAAAACCAAAGAAGCCAGGGAAATACTCCTGAAGAAGATGGAGTGAATGAATGAAAAAATGAAAACAAAATTCATGAAATTGCTTGTATATAATGGGTTAAGAGAATTACTAAAATACCCTTAGTACCTTACCCTCCACATCATGCATGCCACCTCATCAAGCCTTGTCCCTTTCCTTTATGCTCACACCTAGACAAGCCCCACCCCTTGCCAACATGCATTTAGTACTTCATTTACTTACGCTTCCTAATTTCTTAGATGATGTGATGTATTATGGCATTTATTTTTAAATGATTAGGAAAATATTTCATCAACAATATATTAACATAAGTAAAATGCACACATATATGTATATATGCATATATATGATTATCACTTATTCATAAACGAATGTGTATATTACAAAATAGTATTACAACATTTCTGACAATTTTTATTCGACGAAAAGTCGAAAATTCGAAAAAAGAATTTTGGTCACACTTTCGATTTTTTTCAAACTCAATATTTTTGTAAACTAATTTGGAAAACTATTTCTCCATCACTTTTTATTATTTAAAAGAGTTTTATTTTAATTATAGTCTATTATTTGAATATTTAAAATGAATTAAACACTCACAAATTAAAACGGTGAAATTGCATGTTGTTATATTCCTTGTCTCCTTGATCTATTTCATTCTTCATAGTTTCCTCGATTGCTTGATTCCTCTTGATCTCTTTTATTCATCTTGGTCTCCTTAATATGCTTGATTCATCTTGATGTCTTTGATTCATCTTGGTCTCATTGATTCATCATTATCGCTGCAATACTTTTGAGTAGTGCACGTGGATTTCTTGCACCATAGTTTACACAACTTGAAAAGTCATTAGTGATAATATTATATGGTTGTTGCCACCAAAATCCACACCTATGGTACTAACAGTCTCTATCATTTTAATGATGTCAACCATGTAAATATATTCTATATAAAATATAATAATGTTATCTTAACTTTAATTTAACTCCTTATAAATCTAGTCACTCCCCGTGAGTTAATGCATCTCCCACTATCATTTTGACTAGTATATATTTTATATTTCATATTTATTTACACTTTCTCTCCTCCTTTTTCATCAACAAAAAATGGATCTGAAAAGCAAAAAAGGTTAAAAAGCAATATAGGATGTTAATTTTAGGTGTGTATTATAAATAATGTATATAACTACACATTTATTATTAAAATTAATTGTAGGTAAATAAGGTATTTTATTTAACGCAAAACAACTTTCGAATTTGAATATATAAAAACATTTTATATCTCTGAAAATGAACACATCCCCTGATCTTGTCATAACTTAATTAATGTAGTTTATATTAGAGGTTTTGAATATCATTTATTTGATTTTCGGTATTTATAAATTCTAAAGTTATATTTCATTTGCTTACATTATCCCTTAGAAAATGATATCTATGTCAATCTGTTTTGTCTTAGCAAGATTTGAAGTGTTTTTAATTTAGGTGCTAGTTTTATCCCAATATATTGGTAATTAGTTAATATTTAGACCAAAATCTTTTAATGTTTGTTGCATGTATATTACTTGTGAACATGATAGTGCTGCAGATATATATTATGCTTCTATTGTGGATAGAGAGACATAATTTTACTTTTTACTGAACTAAGATAAAGGCGAATCTCCCAAAAAGTGACGAGTACCACTTATACTTCTGTCATAATTACAACCTGCTTAGGTTGCATTACTATAAGATGTTAAGTCAAAAATATCCTCCTTATGGTAAAATAGTCCATAATCCAAGGTGTTATTATGTATCTTAGAACTCTTTAACAGCTTTAAGGTATGTTTCCTTTAGGTTTGACTGATATCTTACATAAAGACATACAATATGCATTATATTAATATATTTATAGTAATGTAGAGTAGGGAACGGATCATGCCACGGTATAAATTTTGATGTACATCTTTAGACTTTTCTTCTTTACTTTGTGTAGTCCTAATTCCGTAAGAGTATGTTTACAACTTGTATTAGACATTAAAAATCCTTTTACAAGTTCTTTATCATTTTTTTCTTGGCTTATAACTATTCCATTATTTGATTGTTTAATTTAAAGTCCTAAAAAGAAGGTTAGTTCTCCTTATGACTCATTTCAAATTCACTTATCATTATTTTTGAAATTAAGTTTAACTATTCATTTGTTGATCCAAAGTTAATATCATATACATATATATGTACTAATTGTATATCATTATGAGTTCTTTTTATGAATAATGTTATATCAACTTTTCCTATTTCAAAACTTAATTGAATTATGTTGGATTTAAGTCTTTCATACCAAACACGGGGTGCTTATTTTAAACCATACATGACTTTTTTTTAATTTATAAACATGGCTAGGGTAGTTTTCATTTTCAAATAATGGGGTTGCTTAATATATGTATCTTCTTTAATTACTTTATTTAAGAAAGCAATTTTTATGTCTATTTAATATAATTTAGTTATTATAGTTTTCAAATGCGAGTAACTAATGCAAAAGTTTCTTCTAGTCTATACATTTTTCGTGATTATAACCTTATGCTACTTATCAAGGTTTAGTTCTCACAACTCTCCGAGTTCGTTTAATTTATTTTTGTAAACCCATTTATTTCTTATAACTACTTTATTTCCAGGTCGAGGAACTAACTTCCAGACAACAATCCTTGTAAATTAATTCAATTCCTCTTGCATTGCAAAAATCCATGAATCATCCTATGATGCATCTTTTGGTTTTTTGGTTTCGTTTTTCGAGATGAGTGCCACATTACGTATTTTGTTTGACTGTTTTTTAGTTCTTACAAAGGATTTAATATTTTCAATATATGTTCTGTGGAGTGTTCTTTTTAAATTATAGTCTTAATTAATTTATTTCCATTTGTATCTTCATTAATATTATTTTCATTCTCAATATTTTCATTCGAATTATTGATATCTTCTTTGTCATTATCTATATTAATTTTTTAAAGTTTTGACCAAATGAATGTTTAACATTTCTTCTATAGTTTTAGTTCTTTTTTTATAAATTTTGAACATCTTTCTTCTATTTGAATTTCCAATATATATCCCTTTATCAATTCTTGCGTCAAGTTTATCTAAATTATGTTTTGTATTAAGTACAAAATACTTACTTCCAAAAAGACTAAAATAAGAAACCATTGGTTTTCTATCAAAAGATAATTCATATGGTGTTATATTTGTTAATGGTCTTATAAAATTTTTATTTATGATATAACATGCTGTTGCAACTGTTTCAACACAGAAATTCACATGTAGGTTACTATCATTTAATTAATTTCTTAGCACGTTCTTGAATAGTTCTATTTTTTACGTTATACTACTTCATTTTGTTAAGGAGTTCTTAGAAAAGAGAAATTGTGTTATACCTTCCTTATTATAAACTTTTTCAAAGCTTATTTTTGAATTCTCCTCCATGATCATGCCTTAAAGTTTTAATTTAAAGGGATTTTTGTTTATGTTCGTTTAGAAAACATTTTAAGCATTTTAAAAGCTTTATTAATTATTTTAACAAAATTATCCATGTATATCTTGAGAAATCATCCATAATTACAAAAACTTGTTTACTATGGTTTATAAATTGTACTTGAGATGGTCCAAATAAATCTAGACGAAAACGTTCTAAATGGGGTGAAGTTGATTTCATATCCTTAGACTTGAAGATTTTTTGTGGAGTTTACCCGGTTTTCAAACATCACAAAGATTTTCAACTTTGAAGTTCATCTTCCAAAGACCTTTCACAAGTTCATATCTAGTAATTTTAATATATGTTTAAATTTTAAGTGGCCAAATCTTTTATGCCAAATTCAAGGATCATTTGGTTCAGCCATAAGACATATATTATCATTTGAAACTTTCATACTTAACACATAAATGCCTCCTTTTCCAAAAAAAATCAAAAATAGTTTTGGAGTCTTGCTCTAAGATAAGGCAAGTGTCTTTTTCATAATTTATTCTAAATCCTTTATCACATAATTGATTTATACTTTGTATGTTATGCTTTAAATTCTCAACTAGTGAAACATCTACAATAGTATGATTTTTAGAGTTACAATCGTTTTTGATGCCAAATATGTATCCCTCCGAGTTATCTCTAAAGTTTACTATACCATCATCTATTAATAGTTCTGGATTTCCAATCATGTGCGTTGAGCATCCGCTATCCAGTATCCATTTTATCCTACTTAATATTAGATATGTGTTCATTATTAGCTACAAAACATACCTCCTTGTTCTTTATTTCTATATTAGTGTTGCTTGATGTCGTATCAGAATTAACCCATATTGTTGTGAATACTCACTTCCTTTTCTTGATTGAACCAATGTGGGGTGAATTCTTTAACTTCTTTAGATTGGCCAATCTCGCTTTAGATGACCAAATCCGTTACATTTAAAACACTTGTAGAGCTACATTCTTGAGTTTTTTGAATTTTGTCCATCCTTTGGAATTTATTCTGTTTCCTTTTATTGATGAGATTTTTTGTTCTCATAATACCAACTTCGTTTCTTTCTATTTTGAAGTACTTACGACATGGAATGCTTTCGCAATCGAGAATTAGCAAATTTATGTAGTGTTAAATTTTCCTTAAAAAGAAGTATCATGTTTCTAAAGTTTACATAATTATGTAGGTGCACTTTAACTATTTGTTAAAGTGTCCACTTCAAATTAACTATCAATTGGTTATAACCCAAAAATATTAAGCACATAATAAATGCAATAAAGTAAAGAGATAGGGAGATTTACATACTTCAGATATTAAGGAATCCTACATCGATAGGTCAATTCTTTCTTCTTATCACTCTTTCATAGTAAACCATCTTTTAAGATTTTATGGAAGTGAATTTTTTTTAATGTATTACTTAGAGAATAAAAAGTGCGATCTCCTCTTACCGCTATAGTGCCTTTCCTTTTATATCACATGAATTACTAATGTCATATCTTTGCATTCTATCTCTACCGATAAATGTTTCTATGTTGTAACGACTTCGAATTTTTAACATTTTGAATGGAAATATTTAATTTATTTAAATATTCAAATTTGATTCAAATTTAATAAATAAATAAAATCAATTTTTGATAAAACTACTTGATTTTTAATGAGGTATTTTTACTTGAGTTTATAGGTTTTTTCTGTAATTTTTAATTTGGAAAATATTTGAATTATCGTTTGAAGTATTTTACGGCAACCTTCATATTTTTAAAAACAAAACAAAACAAGAGAACCCGTGTACTTTATTGTTCTTTTGGGATCGTGTCCCATTGTTTTGAGCGATCGTATATTTATTTCTGTCATTCATCGTTCGTACCCGAATGCGATATTGTATGGGGAAGTACCATAAAAATTTCTTTTCAAAACTTTTATAAATCAAATCAAAAGGACTATTTTTTTTTCAACAAGCTATAATTTGATTTCTATTTTGAAGTGATGGGGTGTCTTGAATTTTGGTGTTTTGCTTAAGTTTGAAGTAATTCAGTTCGTTTAAGCATGCATATATTTCATCTCTTTCATCTCATACTTCACTTCCCTTCCTCTCTTCTTTTTCTTTTTTCTTCTTTCTGTAAGAGAAAATATACTAGCCACCTCATTTCAAAAATCATTACCTCTTAAACCATCAACATTTAGACAAATCTTCCAATATAAAAGTTGTGTGTTATAGTCTCTAGTATTTTTTAAAATATATGCTTGTTATTTCATGGAGTGTGGTGGAGGATATTGTCCAATAAAAGTGTTTTTCGAATTACGGTAATTTTTCGACGATCATGGAACAGAGATTGGAGAGCATGGTGGTGTTCGTATCGATGAATCATGATTTTTAGAGCTAGTTGCTCGATTTTAGAAGCTTGAGATTAGTTATGGTGGCTCGTCGATCATTTTTCGATCACCTTGCAATTTCAAGTGAACCTATGGTTGAGGGAGCAACAAGAAGTGCAAGGAGGAGCGTGGGGTCGAAGCGGAGGCGTGAGGGATGATGGCAACTGCTCTAGTGGTTGGATTTGGTGGTATGAGGTTGAGTTAGAGTTTTATGGGATTTGTTTTTGGGTTCGACTTTAACTTGGTGGCGACGATGTGGGAAGGCATTAAGTTAGGCATGGTGTGGTCGGGTGGCATGCCACGTTTCGGCTTCTGAATGGTGGCGGTGGCGTTGGCGGTAATAGATGATCGAGGTGGCGGGGTTGCTTATTGAACGAGGTGGTTTCATACTGGCATGTAATTTGAATTTGGAGGTGTCGGTCACTGCTAACGCACCTTTTGGAAAGGAAGTACATAGGTGGATTTAACCCAATAGACTTTATGATCATCAAGGCAGAAAGTGGGGAGAGGTGCTTATCAAGTTTGGATTTTGATTATTTTGAAACTATGAACTATAGGCAAATGGATTCAGATAAACATTACTCTAAAAGGCTATGTATGGAACTAATACTCCCTCTAGAAGAGGGATCTGAATACAGGGATTGGAAGAGAAGGATCAGATTAAACATGACGCAAACAACACAACTCAACTCAACGATGATCACTTCATAACTCAAAATCCATAAGGCAGATTGAAGTGAAACTTTAGGAAACAGAAAGAGGGGACCCTAGGGAGTCTAACTTAGGGATTGCATGGCATTTGGAGAGTTTTGGAGGGATCAGCCCCTATCTCTCAATAGGGATTGGCTAAACCCAATTTTATAGAAAATATCAATCAATATCTCAACATCTGCACATCCAATTAACATTAAACATGGACCACAAGCTTACTGCCACATGTGGTACACCCTATAGGGATTTCATATCAAATGGAATACTTTGGAGGGATCGACCCCTATACCTCCAAAGAGATCAGCTGAAATCAGAATACATGCAACACTACTTCATAGAAAATACGATATCTCACAAACTGTAAGTCTAAACGCCGTGAAATTTGGAAGGCAAGTAGATAACATCATACAGAACCCCATAGAGGGATCGAACCCCATTTGGACACCAAAATAGGGCTTGGGGCCAATCCCTCTTATGGGCCCTAGTGGGCCAGAAAATTCTTGTGTTGCCTCATCATGGCCTGTATGTTCTTATACCAAAATTTCAGCCCGATCCATACACATCGTCCCTTATAAATACAACATGCATGATTTCAAGAAAGGGATCTTCTTTTTTCTTATTTTTATCTTCAACCTAGGCTCCATTGTGCCAATTTTATTTTTGGATTTCAGATTGTAACTGTAAACAAACTATAGTATAATAAAAGGTATTATTCTGGAGTTAACGTAGGCCAGAGTTAGCCAAACCACTATAAACATTATCTCTTTTTACTTGATTCCATTTTAATTTGTTTTTTCTTCATGATATATTCTCTACATTAGATACTATATGAGATCTGTGACTGCATATTGGTGCTTTCATACAACTGGGAGTTGGTGGCCATTTTTGCTGCCAAAAGTCGGCTTTTGATTCGGATATTAGGAGGTTGAACGATGTGCGATAACATGATGAGGTCGTGAAGTGGAGTTTGTGAGTGGTTATGATTTGGCGAATGGCGGTAGGGATTGGTGTGTCAATGACACGGTGATGCATAATTTCGTGTATATGAGTGGGGAAGTCATTGGGGAAGAAGGGGATGCGGGTCAGGTTTGGAGTGTGTGCTAGTGGGCCTTGGGCCAATTGGTATGGATGAGTATTAATATAGTTTTATTTTTTTAAAATACATGTACAAAGTATGTTAATTTAAAAATGCCATATCTCGCTCATTTTAAATCCTTTTAACCCATGAATTTTTGCATTGAACTCATATTGATGAGTACAACATTACGTTGTAAATAATTGATTAATTTAAAGAAGTAAAAATATTGATAAAATAATAGTTATTGAATCTAATTATTTTGTTCTAAATAATAAAGTAGCTAAAATAACTGCACTTCATTTGTGATATCTATTTAGCAGAATAAAATATCATTCTACTGTAATTAAATAGAATAGATTATTTTGATTATCTATTGAGTAGGATAAATCCCCATTCTGTGCTTGCAAAGTAAAATGATGATTTTTGAAGTTAATTATATGGATTAATTAACGATGTATGTGAACACAATATGTCACAAAAGTTGAATTCATTTTAGAATGAAAACCATGATAACATTAGTTGAGTGTACAGTAACCTTAGGCCCTGTTAGAGTATTTTGAAATACTAGTATTTGCTGTTTTGATTTCAAAATGGCTTTGGTTAGAAGGAATGATTTTATAAAGTTGATTTTATAAATTGAATTCATAAAATGTGTTTAGTAAATGAGAAGAATTTTTGTGCAAGTAAATCCGGATGTCTTTGAACAAGATTTTAAAGGATTTTTGGAAAAGTAATAATAGTATTTTCAGGAAGTATTTATTATACATAAAGTTATACAAAAAAGGAGTTTATCTATTATAATAATGTTATTTTGTTTTTAAAGATGGAAATATTTTGAAAAATATTTGTGAAACACTTTGTTTAAATTTTTTCTATGGAAAGTATTCTTTTTATACTTAACACGAAACGTGAAGAGGTTAGGATTTATCATAAACAATGTTTTAAATAACATTTATTTTGGCCTTGTTAAATTATGAGTTTATAAAAGAGGAAATCTATTTTAAGATTTGTTAATATACTTATGCCATTAAGATAGGTATATGGATACATTTTCTAAGTATTGAAAGTGTAGTGTTTATGAATATACTTATACCGATGAGATAAGTATATGGATTTTTTTTCCAATCATTGAAAGAGTATAAATGAATAATGAATGAGTAGTATACTTATGTATATATTTGTAAAAATATTTTGATACAAGTATTTACAAAGTGATTTCAATTAACGAAAGGATTAATTAGAGAGCCTGGTGATTTCTTCAGTGCTTAATCGTGCTTGGTTTCATGTGAAATTAAACCTCTGATTTGGTTGATTTTTTACTTGATAGTTAGATAACTATCTATTAAATCTTAACCAAATATACTTTGGAAATATCAAGAAGAAAAATGAGAATCATATGGTACACTTATCTTTGGTGATATTATACTGTACATATATACTCGTTTTGCTCTTCTATGACAAATGATAAGGAAATCTATCCGCTTAGACGGTTAGGAGGTAATCTCCGCTTTTATGTATTGTTTATTTATTTACTACTGAACTAGATTTAAGATTACCAAAAATTATTGATTAGTTTTGGAGCGCTCGGTAAGAGGGAGATATACATATATGAGATGACTCGAAACCATAACCACTCCAAAACCATATACGTATTCTATGCTTTGGATGAGATTCGTAATCTATTTTGAGATGTGGGGATCGATGTGAAACTCCAAGACCTATTGAGGTATGGGAATCCATGTGTGATTCCGAGATCTTGAGATGTGGAAATCCACGTGTGATTCCAAGACCTGTTGAGGTATAGGAATTCATCAGTGGTTCTAAAATCTGTTCAAGTCGTGACTCATGTGCTGAAATGTCGGACATGGCCTCACAAGTAGAGATGACTAAAACAAGAGATATGATGCATAGCTAGGGGGTTTAGCTAACCCATTAGGGTGTAGGTGACTCTATCCTAGAGATACCAATAGTTTATGCATGTAGTAAGTGGTTCATTCGATCCATATGTGGCTAGCTATGTATCTCTTATGGTGCATCAGTTAGGGATATACGATGTTTCAGAAGGATATCTCTAATCCTTGTGTGCGAGGACCATTCTCGGAGCACTAAGGGAACCTCCATGGAATCCTACATAATTAACGAATGTGCCTTATTGATTTGATTTATATACCTTCTATTGATGTGTTATACACTCATGCACAACACAGCTATTTCTTATAAATTTTCAACTTTAGACATTATTATAATATCATTGGATTCTCTAATAGAAATGGTTTGGTTATCGCAAGGTTAAAACCCATCCAAGCTTATGTGTGGCGTTGTCTTATAAGGTACCTTTATTTTGTAGGATTTGATAAATACAAAAATCAATATGATTTATATTTCTCACGTTGGTCTACTAAACTGATTAGGGCGTTATTTTCTTATAATGCTTGGTTCAGCCTGAGCATATTTCCAGATTTAGCTATGGATAATTTGGAGCTTCAGGAGATGATCTAGATGCCTCCAAGACATATTAACGTATCTTTATTTTTGCTGCATTGCTTGTTTTATATTTATCAACATTTGTGAGGACATGTTGCTATAACTATCCAAGCTAATGATAGGTTAGTTTACTCTGATTGACGTATGTATATTATAGTTTTCATTTGTAAAGATCACTGGTATATTATAGATTACTCGTCACATTGTGAGATTCTGTTCTATTTTTCCTTTTCGTTCACCCTAACAATCTATCTTTTTGGCACTTGGATGCTTGGTATGTAAATACTGTAGATATATTAGTGTTGACTTTTGAAGGTCATAAAGGTTGGCCATTACACGTGATATCAGAGATTAAGTTGAGCAAACACCTAGAACTTGGTAGGGTAAACTCATTAGAGATAGGGTAAATGGCACCCTAGAATAAGTTTGAGTGTTTTGTATTCGAGAGCGTATTCATTAGTGCTATAAAATTGTTTTATATTTTGTTGATTGGTCTATTTAGTGGCTTAAGAATTCTTGTCGATGCGCTTGATCAACGTTATTAATATGGTTGCTAAAAACTCAAACAAAACAAATCAACACAACATTGTTTTTAAAATTGGTAAATGAGATAGCTTTACTTAGAATGATATTTTATATATAAATGAATAATTTCTAATGATTTATATAGATTTATGATATGTTTGCTTGTCAAGAAATGGTAAGATTCAATTATCATCATTTATTATTTGATTGGTTATGCTCGGCCGGTTTACGAGTAGTATTGCCTATTTACTACTTAGGTGGGGTAGATAGTAATTGTGGGAACATTGGAACTAATTGCTTGTAAACTAAGTTTCACATTTGATTACAAGGCGTTCGGTGATAATGTACGGTTAAAATTTAGTTTTATTAAGAGTTGTTTATTTTAATCTTAGAAAAGATGTACATTTGTTAAAAAAATTTATATAAGAAAATGTAATTATATAAGTATGGTTTATAAATAAAAGGATTTAAAATATATAATTTAAGAACTAAAACCCTGGTGTTTTTAAATTTTTTTTTCAAACTTTTTGGAAATGATTATAGTATTGTTTGAAAGTATTTATGAATAGAAATATTTTTAAAAATATTTTAAAGGAAATAGAAAGCACTGAACTCGCTTTTGCTGTTAACCCAAAAAATGGATCAACACCCTAGATTGAGTGTGAAACCACCAGCTCTATTTATCAAGGCAAATAAAATAGAGAAAGCAATAGTAAAACATAGAAAAAGTAAAGAGATAAAGAGATTTTTATAGTGGTTCAGCTGTTCACAAAGTCTATGTCCACTTTATACCTTTTATTGATTGACTTTTGTTACAAAGGAGCTTGGATTACAATATGATTCTTCTTTCCTAAGTTAGATCATGCGACCATTGTTAGAGACAACCAGAAGGATCTTAGATGTCTTTAACTCACTATTATGAGGGAGAAGAAGAGTGAAGAAACAATAGCTGAGTTTTAGTAGAATTCAGAGCCGATCCCTTTTTTGTTGCAGATGAGATGGTATTTATAGGGGTTGGAAAGCTCTTGGGCCGAGAATCGCTTTGTTAGAAGCCTATAGTCGCCTGGCAGAGAAAGCTAAGAAAGTTTGGAGCCAAAATTGGCCATCCTTTTGGATTGGTACTGATCAGACCCTATTGGATCGTTATTGATCCAAATCCTTAGCCAATTTCTGGCTCCGATTTGTTTGGTCAAGATTCTTACTTCATAATGATGCCCTTCATGTAATTTCCTAGCTTATTGACTTCTTTTAATGATGATTCACCTATGAGTTAAATTGAACTGTATTCTGAATCAGATGAACCTCCACTTCTTGAACTCAGATGCTTGGAATGCAATCAAACTTGGTAGATAAGCTTAGTGGAGACATAGGAGTGTAATATAAGTGAATCGGAGATCCAATATAGCAACATTTAGGATCGATACCGATCCAATTGGATTGGGTCAGTACCGATCAGAAATGTTTACATAAAAATGGCCCAAACTTCTTGAGATCTCTTGTCTCGTATTTTTGGTCCTTCCATACAAGTGTCGTTCTGGTTTAATCTAAATGTTCTAACTCACATTGAATTCTTCTGGTTAAAAACGCAGTTAACATTTTCCTCCCAGAGTGCGCTTTAATTAGAAACAAGGTGTGCTTTATAATTTTATTTATCATTGGGTTTCTGTTTTAAGGAGTTTCATTGGTCGTATCTAGTCATCTTGAAAGACTATTTATAATGTATCAACTAATTTTCTAATCCTTAGAGTGAATTCCATTATTTGTAATTGCAAAGTGATCTTGACTTGATGATTTCTAGAATGAATATGGACATCAAGCAAGTCAAATAAAGAAAATTCAAGACCATTCAAAGGAGTAAATTTTGATTGATACCGATCCAATTAGATCAGATCGGTATCGATTCAAGTGCTTGATAATTTTTCCACCTTTCTCTTCCTTTTTATATGAACTGACCCTCCACTTCTTTTCATTTCCATTCGATTCGAGCACCCTTCCTTCAGCCGATCATATCTTTCCAAGCCTAAGCTAACCGATCCAATTACTCTGTCCACTTGGGAGCTGTCGCCGTTGATCTCCCCACCAGTGCCATTTGTTACCGCTTGTTAGAGTCACTATTGTCGTTTTAAGCGGGTCCTACCCTTATGATCCCTTCCATTTTAAGGCGTTGCTGATCCGATCCATCCAATAACCTAGTTAAGGTTGTCTTGAATTAGAGATCACATCACCTTTATCAATTTTGAAAGTTTTTGTTGTGGATTTTGGTGCACTACTACATTAACGATTGGTGATGAAGTTGTGTCAGTGACGAATACAGTGGAAGATTCAAGCTGATTGTGACTTTATGGAAGAAGATAGCAAATCTGGTCTTTAATTTTTCATGGAATGAAGCTAGGGTTTTGCCTTGGTGCTCAACTTGTTTTGCTATCTTCATCCACAGAGTCAGAAGTAATTTGCACCGAGTTACATAGCCGATCCCAGCACAATATGTTGTTGATTGATTTTTCTTCTCTGATGTGATAATAGCTTAGGGAAATGTCCTGCATGCAGCTCACGTTGTTATCACTTTTCAGAGAACTAAAATCGACTTGTGTTGAGAATTCTCTACTCAATTCGAACCCTTAGATCTATAGTTTCTCGCTTTGTATTGGTCTAGTCATTGCACAGTTAGTGTATTTGAAATAGGAAGGTCTTCACATGTTGCTTTGGACAACGGATCCCTTATCTATTGTTGATCGATAACGGGTAAGTACAAAAGAAAAGAAATTAAAAGGTGATACATATCGCTTTTCTCGGTGTGAGTAAGCTATCTATACGGAATAGTTTTTTCATAGAGTTCAAGACGCAGAACCCATTCTCTCTTAGATTGCACATCATACACACCCCTAGTTAGTACTTGGAATCTGGTCGGTGGATGGTATACGTTAATTATCTTCCATATTTCAATTATCAACTACACTCGGGTTTATAGTTTAGAGATTAGGCATACCTGATCATTTTGAATACAAGCTTTCTTACATAATATGACATGCAAAACTTTTCGACACAAATCAGTTGAGGGAACTCACCTCGTTTTGAAAAGGAGTCATCATTGATTCTAGCTTATCTAGCACTTCCATAACTTCTGGTCAATATGGTCGCCTAATTCCAGTCGGTCCCATCATCGATCACACTCCTTCTGACTTCAGAGTCTTACTTGATCTTCCAAAGACAGCTCCTTTAATCCTTGCGCAATATGGTATCCAGAGGATGATGTGCTCCTGCCATTGAGAGGAGAATTTTCTTATAGGCCACCTACTGGATACGTGGCTTGCCGTCGATATATGTGCATGTACAGTGCAGTGTCCCCTTTCAATTACTTATTCATGACGACACTTCAGAAAATAGGGTTGGCTCCATTCCAAATTCTTCCAAATGGATATGTCATCCTGATGTGCTTATATGTTATATCCATGCGGATGCTTAATCATACGTCGAATTTCGTTGAGTTTCAGTAGCTTCTATTATTCAAGAAGAGAGAGTCTAACCCATTACTTGTCTATATTAAGGCACAATGTAGATGAAAACTTATATGGGTTGTTCCCAGTAAAGTTCCTTTTTTCAAGAATCAGTTCCTTCTTTCAAGAATCACATATTACTTGCAGTTCTTTTGTAGATTAACAAGGATCCAACACTTGGTACTATTCTTAACATCATGAAAGTGATCGATGCTCAAAAGTATATGATTAGGTTCTTGCTCACAGATGAAAATCTTCACCGATGTGGGCTTTTACACCTTAGGAGTTCTATTGGACTCGTCAATGCTCCTTCTCGCTCTAGAGCCCAGATCTATTCTATTTCCTCTTTCTATACTCTAGTGAAGATGATGGTGATGCTGATAAGGAAGAAGAAAGTGACACGTTCGATGGGTCAGAGAAGACCCTTGAGGAGATCCAAATTCAATTCGGATCGACAGTCTGCTCAGAATGCCATCTATCCCAGTAGATAAAGAAGAAGAGTTTATTTAATGGAAGGGCAAGGCTCCGTTGATTGCAGGCAAGGAGTTAGGAGAGTTTAGTGAGGAACATCCTTTAAATAATGAAGAAATAGACTGGGACACTGATGAGGGTAACATCAACCTAGAAGACAAGGCCTCAAAGTTGAGCCCTGGACATGCTCCTTTACTTTATTTGAAAGAGCCCATTGAAGAAGCTTTTCCCAAGAATGAACCTGTATCCTGCTCTTTGCCGGAAGGTGCCGATATTGACTGGGAGATACGAGCGACATTTTATTTAATATGGGTGATTTAAGGGATGACTTCACTTCGAAAGGGTTGCCTTCCTAGATTACTTAGATCATCCCTACAGGAATCAATATCCTAACAGTAGTTGATGACTGATCTAGTTTGTGTATTCCATTGGGGCCAATAAACTGGCACATGCTTTATATTATTATTATTTTTGGTGATGTTTCAATTCATCAAATGCTTCTTTCCTAAAGCTATTTTATCGCTTATTGTAGGAATCATGTCTCATGGTTTTTACTGTGAGCTTGACTGAGTTTTGGAGTTTCAATGTCCGTAGAGTCACTCTTCCAGGTACCATTATCCCTAAGAGACTAATGAGGAGAGGAAGAGAATGAAGGATAGGGAGGCGAAAGAGCATCGTCATGGCGAGAAAGATCAAGACCATGATACGGGAAGTGCTTATAAGAAGAGGAAGAGCTTGAATGAGCGAGGAGATCCATCAATGAGGCTGAAAAGAGACCAAGAGCGAGAACTAGATTCACCGCCTCTTGCTTCCACTGGGGTAAACGTCCCTACTTCTAGAGTCGTGACCTATTTTGCTCTTGCTGCTATGACCACCTCTCTCTTGATTTCTAGGCATGCACCTTAAACTCACTTTGTTAGACCCCCGCATCAGTTAACTGCATTCCTTAATTGTTCTTAAGCGGGGTTATTTTTTATAAGCCCAATTTGAAGTCAGTTCTTGCCGAATCTTATTCACCCCTTCTCCAAGCAATTCAGAGCGGTTTGGAGCAAGCCGAGGGAAGGAAAAAATTGTGCATGTAGTTATCCACTGTTAATCAAAACAACTACCAAGAAATTCTATCATTCAAGTCTGAAAAGGGTGAGAGTACCAAAAGCAACTCGCAGATCATGAAGCGGAGATCGAGAAGCTGATGAAAGAAAGAGATGATGCCCATAGGAGAGAGAGAAAAAGTGCTTCATTGCTTAAGTAATCCACCAACTGAGCCGCACTCATATTATAGATGAAATAAAGAAGTTCCATACTGATGAGGCGGCTTTAAAAGAAAAGTTGAGGATAAGGAGACGATGGTCGAGACGTAGAAGAAAACCATCGTCGAGCAGGCTCAAGAAATTGCCTCTCTTTGCAAAGAAGTTTCGACTTTGGATGCTAAAAAGAAGCAGCTGGTGACAAAGAAAGCTAGCATGGATGTCCGCTTTTTAGAGCTCCAAGATACCTTCACAAAGAAGATGGAAGGCTTAGATGCTACTATTATGGGCTTTTATGTTAACTCCATGCTGCATTAGGGGAGTTTCGATTACTTGGGTCCATTGTTCCCTCGTATGCAACTCGTAGTTTGGAAAGAGATTCTGGCCTGATTCCAAGCCATGGGTGGCAATTATACCAAAAAGGAGTTGGTTCACGCACATTTGAATGAAGAATCCCGCCAAGATTTAGTGGAGGGCAGGAAATCTTGAGATTGGAGAGGGAACGAGAAGCTATTGATGCCACGACCACTGATAAGGTTGTAACCGGGCATTTTCCTTTAGGCTTTGGTAAGCCATCTTTGCATCATTATGCTGGTGAAGGGATCATTTTTACTTCTCCTATGATTTTGTAACCATCAAAAGAGAGCAACGATGAAGGCTTCTAAATTGTGGCGCATGACTAGACCCCGCAGCAAGCAATTTTCTTATCTATCCCATGCTTGAAGACTTCCAATTTACGCCTCATGGAATTGCCAAGATAACCGCCCTTTATTATGATATAGATCATCCCTCTTTTCCTACCAAGTTACTACTTCGTCACGGTGCTGGATCTGCCGCCATTTTGACTACATAAATGTCTTCTCCGCATCTGGCCTACAGCCTGGTTCACTCTTCGAGTAAATTACAACGGTGCATGGTTTGGATGACCCCTCTATATCTCAAGAGGAAGGTTTGGCAGCTGGTGACACACAGGAGCAGAAGGATCAAACTAGCCAACCAGACAAAGTAGAGGCCGAGTAGGCGATGATCATGTAGCAGATGATAGCGGTGAAGAAGGAGAAGGTTGAAGAGAGAAAAAAGGTTGTCAAAGAGTTCTCATAGATCCTACAAGCACAAAGTCGAAGGAGGGTCCGCCAGTGGAAATGCTTCAAAGAGCGAGATCAACCTGGGAAGGGAGAAGCCTAAGAAGTCGCTAATCAGAGGTGGGAAATACGATAGGAGAAGTAGTGACACGAAGTCACAATTTGTCCATGCACTGGTGGAGTGGAGCTTTTGCTTTTTTTTTGTTGCTTTTTTTTACAAGTGCAGAGTCTGCACTTAGCACTTCTTGTTGTTGCAACTATGGTTTTGAATTTTCCTTTTCTTGGTCAATGCTTATGGGCACCGTAACCATTGTTTGTTATTGTACATGAAAACATTATAAGTAATAAAACTGCTGAAATTTTGATTGTAACTTCACTTGTCTACTTATCTATGTTCCATGCACCATTGCCTTTTTGTGTCACTCTTTTTTTATTCATCACTGTTTTATTTAGTCCTATAATTACTGCCAAAATTCTTTATTTCAAAATTCTTAGTTTGGATTAATAGAAGTGTGAAATATTTGCTACTTCGGTTGAGTTTTGGTGTGTGTACACCCTAGTTCATGTAACTGTTTACTCCAAATAATTGATACGAGACTGGGTGCCCCTGAAAGTCTTTCAGATGCTCCCGGTTAGGTCTTATACCGCAAAATCTATTTTTGGAAATTTCTGGCTTGAAACATCCGTGAAGCTTTTTAGCGGCCTCATGGCGAATAATTTACATACTTAAGTGGTTGGTAATGCTGCAACACCAATTACTTGATTACTTGTTAATTGATTTCGTTGGGATGCTAACATTCAATCTATCACGCACATGTATCGCTCGTTGAAGTGCTATTTTCTTAGCTCTAATGGCGGTATGTGATTTTTTGCAATATGAGAGCTCCTAGTCAAGGATGCGATTTTTCTGATCCAGGTATTGGTGTGCGGCTTACGAAATGCGCACAGTGGATCGAGGCTTATTTAGTCGCACTTTCACAAATTAAGAAGCGATGTGCGACTTGGGTAATTGTGTTTGCTTGGACGTGATTCCATAATCCAAGAGGTGGTGCACAGCTTACAAAATGTGGGTCTTTGATTTGGGCCTTCTTGGTAACGCCAGAGCAAATATATTATTAGAAGGCAAGGATCGAGTTCCGTCGATTCAACCGTTTGAGTCGATTTGCTTCCATCGACTCGATAGGTAGATGGGGGCGTATTGAGCATGGTTCCATTATCTCAAGCAACAATTGGATGGTTATAAGTCGATTGAACCCATCGACTCAGTAGGTCACTTTTGTGAACACGGTTTTATTGGTTCAGAAAGCGAAGTAATTTCACTAATACAAGTTGAGAAAGATCCTCCTATTTACAATGCCTCCAGTTTTCTGGGATGGCTTATTTACGGGAAATAGGGAATATATAAGATAGCCTTAGATAAAGTGACAATGCAACGGTTCACTGTTCCAAGCTTAGGGAATTCGGGTTCCATCAACGGATGTTAGCTTGAACATGCCATCCCTTAGCTTCTGGCCAATTACATAGGGCCCTTCCTAGTTTTGTCCAAATGTTCGTAGCTACTGGTCGATATCCATCTCGCCTACACTTGGTGCAGTTATTTCAACTAGGACCAGTCCGAATGACTGAGCCTCTCCAAAACTGGCTAGTTTAGCTAAATAGTCTGTCTTCGTGTTTCGTCCCCTCGAGATATGAGTTATGGTGTAATGTTTAATGTCATTAAGCAATTCCTCCACTTTAGATAGATTTAAGAAAGGTTCTCTCCTCGGGCTTGATATTCGCCTCTCACCTAGATAGAAGACTAGCTAAGAATCGTTGTAGATGTTTATGGACATTATCCTAAGTTCCTTCAAAACTTTCAGCCCAGGTATTAATGCTTCATATTCTGCTTCATTGTTTGTTGTAGGGAATTCCAAGCATAAGGCATAGCTAATGGATCATCCTTACGGAGTTTGAAGCATGACTCTCGCCATCAAGCAGAAGTTGTTAGATGCACCATTGACAAGCAACTTCTAGTGTGTCTCTACTTCTGGAGTGACTTCTTCTTCATTATCTCATATTATAAACTCGGTAATAAAGTCTGCCAATGCTTTCCCATTGATCTACCTTCTATCATCGTAAGTGATTTCAAATTAACTTAATTTGATGTTCCATTTGATAAGCCATCTAGAGGTCTCGGGGCGATGCAACCCTTGCTTTAAGGGTTGATCTGTTAGTACTTTCATTGAATGTGCCTAGAAGTATGGTCGTAAATTTCTAGATGCAATCAAGAGACAATATTTAAGTATTTTTTAATTTCGAATAGTTCTTCTCAGTTTAAGTGAATCATTAATTGATGTAATATACAAGTCGCTAAACCTTAGCTTCTTCTCGCACGAGCATGAACTTAATGCATGGGGCGAAACTGCTAGGTAGGTAAACAGTCTTCTCCATCTACCAGCTTGTATAGGATTGGCGGAGTCCCTATATGTCGTAGTAGTTCTTCAAAGGCAGACTGATAAGCTTGATTCAATTCGAAGTTCTTCTTCCCCCTCTTTAGTGAGTCAAAGAACAATATACATTTGTCGGTTGCTTTTGAGTTGAATCATCTTAGTGCTGCAACTTTCTCATTCAAGATTCATAACTCTTTCTTGTTCCTTGATGCCTCAACTTCTGTAAAGCAGTAACTTGTTTATGATTTTTTTTGATGCCTTTGGTGCTTGTGATGAATTCCATGAACTTTCTAGAGGCTACCCCGAAGTGACATTTAAGTGGATTGAGTTTCATTCTATATTTTTGGGGTAATTAAAACATTTTGGTAAGTTTGTCCAAGTGATTTGCGACTATTCGTGATTTAACCAACATATCATCTACATAGACATCCACAGTCTTCCCGATCTGATGCTTTAACATGGCATTTCCTAGTCGTTGATAGGTTGCCTCGGCATTCCTTGAGCCAAATAGCATCACTTTGTAGCAGTATAATCACAGATCAGTGATGAAGCTGGTGTTTTCCTGGTCAGGCTCGTGCATCATGATTTAGTTATATCCGTAGTAAGCATCTATAAATGATAGTAATTTATGTTCAGCTGTCCTGTCCACAAGTTGGTCTATACTAGGCACAGGAAAGTTGATTTTTGGGCAAGCTTTATTTAGGTCTTTGAGTAGTCGATACAAGTTCACCATTTTTCATTGGATTTCTTAATCAAGACCGGAATGGATATCCATTTAGGATAGGTTGCATCATGGATAAGGCCATTTGTCATCATCTTATCCACTTCTTCTCATAGCGCTTTGGACCGTTCGGGTCCTAGGTTGTGTCTCTTCTGCTTCATCAGTGTATACTTGGGATCAATATTAAGTGTGTGGCATGCAATCTTCGACGACACCCAGCACATATCGGAATGTGTCCAAGCGAAAAATCCAAGTTGGCACGAAGAAATTTAATTAGTTCTTATCGTATCTTATTTATAAGATATGACCCAATTTTCAGAACCCTAGTTGGGTCATCCATAACGAATTGGACAGGCACCGTCAACTCTTCCAGTGTCGCCTGATCCTCCCCTAGACTCTTCTTCCATGGTCCAAAGCCATGTCGATTTGGTTATGATCTCCAAGCCAGGGTGACTCTGTAGTTGCTATTTGGTAGGTTCACGAATGTGGAGATTTCTCCCCACATCCTATCCCTTTTCTTTTCTTCTAGACTCATGTAGTTCTACAATGTAGAATTCTCTAGAGGAAATTTGGTCTCCTTTAATTGCCCCAAATCCATTCTCTTTCAGAAATTTCATGGTTAAATGCCACTGAGCTAAAGCAATCCTGAAATTTGCCAAAGCGATCTGACCTAAAAAAGCATTGTAGGCTGCTATTTCATCTACAATCACAAAGGTCTGGATGAGGATGACTCTTCGGTTGCCTTCTCCAAGTTCTATAGGTAAATAAGTTGTTCCAACAGGCTGTTTAGGTTCACCAATGAATCCCTAAATCTTTGTTCGGCAAGCGGATACGTCTTCATACTGATCCTTAGCTGATTAAACGTGTGTTTAGATATTCACAAAGCTGCCACTGTCCACCAATACCCGTCGGACCATGGTTGGCCTTATTCCTACCGTCGTGACCAAGAGTCGAGGGTTAGAGCCTATATTCCTTCATTATCTCGATTTTGAAGTACTATGTCGTCGTTCAGGTTAGCAGGAGCTCTGTCTTCGACTATGAAGCACGAATCTTTTGGAGCATGTTTTTATGAGCTTACATATCGCTCCATTTCTCTCCAATTCTTCTGCTTGAGATGAGGTCCTTCAGATATTGTTCCGATGATGAGTCTCTGGCCGGTCCATCTGGATCCCGCTTTGCTGGTTCTGGCTTGGTTCCTCCAGTCTCTAGGAGCTTGGGATGTTGCAGTCTGGTCAGGATTCCTCATATATTGTTGCAGCTTGTTTTCCTGAATCAGCTAACATCACTCATTCATTTTATGACCATGTATTTCATCGAAGCGACAATACTTTCTAGAATGCTTTTGCTATTCAGTTTCTTCCTTTTAGGCGGCTTGTTGTACTCCTCCGCCCCTTGTGTCGCAAGGAAGATGTCTTCTGAAGTATCATTGAGTGGGATGTATTCTTCGGGCCTCAAGCCTTTAAATCACTTATTACCTTCATTTCTCTTTTTGGAATTCTGGTTCTTCCTTTTCTAGTTCCCATCCTTCCTTGCGTTTCCTATAGTGGTTGCAGAGGTATTTGCATCTTGGTTAGCAACCATACCATTTTGGCCAGCGTTGATTGGTTGTAGATTAGTAAGTTTTCCTTCTAGCTCCTCCGCCACTTCCAATCTCAAGTACTGGCTTGCCTTTCGATTAAAGTCCTTCCTAGTGGTAGATTCGCATGGACTAAGGTCATGGAAACCATATCTTTGTTTGGGTTACTTACTTCAGTTACCACAGTGTTGAACCAACTCATGAAAGATTTCAAAGATTCATTTCGTCGCTGGAATAGGCCAAATAAGGACATCACATCTTCTGATTGTTCCTGTGAAGCCTAAACTAATCAAGGAATTTTGTTGCTAATTCATTGAAATTGGAGATGGATTTTGGTGGGAGCTTGGAAAACCACATTGAAGCAATTTCCTTTAGAAAGATTGGAAAACATCTACATCAAACGGCATTTAAAGCATTCGCTCTATCCATGTACCAATTGTACTTGAACAAGTGAGGTTTCGGGTCTCTAGTTCCGTCGGAAGATAGAATAGTCGGCATAGTGAACTTTCAAAGGTACCGTTCATTCAAAATATCATCATTGAAGGGATTCCAGCTTGGAGCGGATCCGCATTCTTCATCTCTCCTATCCTTACTTTCATCCTCAAGCACTTGATCATATCTGCAATACATGCCTCTGATGTCCGATAATCCATAGGTTGGCTGCCAGTGATTACACCAAGTGTTTGATCTTGTAAACGGTCTTGGAAAGTAGGTTGAAGCCTAGGCTCAAGTATCTTTGGGAGAGCCACTTCCTCGGAGTTCGCTGGCTTGCCGTTGGTTGAGTAGGGCCAATTTGGAACTCCCTGTCGGTATTTAGTGCCTTAGTGTTTTCTTCCAACTTGTCATCATCAAGTTGCTCACCATCTTTAGAGTCAGAGAGATCCACTATTGTATCTTCCCATGGGTCCCCTAGATTCAAGTCCTTGGCAAGCCGCTTTGCAGTTGGTGGAGTGCTTACGTTTCCTTCTATAGTGATTCCCCCAGCTCCACCCACTATTCCTTTTTGCTTTTTCCTTCTATTTCTTCTGTTTAGACCAAAAATGGAAGAGTTTTCTTGCTTCATGGCAGCCTCAGGCTCTGGCATGGTGGAGCAGCTGGTGATTGCAAGGTCAGGAGTGCATTTAATCTATCCATGAGAGCTTTTTGGTTTTTCACCATCTTTTGATTGATTTCATCAAGCATCTTATTCAATTCACCTTTAGTAGCGACATCTTGCTGGATAGAAGATCTTGGCACCTGACCTCCTGTGTTAGCTCCAGAATTTACTCCAATTAATGGATTATTGGCACCATTGACCTCAACTTGCTGAGGATTGGTCTCTTCTCTGGCTAGTACAACTCCTATGGATCTTTCAAAAGCAGTTCACTTTTTCGCATGCGCCATTGATTCTATCTTTTAAGCAAAGATTGAGGATCTAACTTCTGAGTCTGTCTGGTAAAAGTAAATAGCTAGATCTAAGCCTGAGTTCAATTCTCTGTGAAAGAACCAAAATGTTAACCCAAAAAATAGGTCATTATCTTGGATTGAGTGTGAAAGCACCAGCCCTGTTTATCAAGGCAAATAAACTAGAAAATGCAATAGTAAATTGCAATAAAAGTAAAGAGACAAGACATTGTTATAGTGATTCGACTATTAACGAAGTCTACGTCCACTTTATAGCCTTTATTGATCAACTTATATTTTAAAGAAGTTTGGATTACAATATGATTCTTTTTTCCTAAGTTAGATCAAGCCACCATTATTGGAGAGCTAGAAGGGTATAAGAGAGAAGAAGAGTAAAGAAACAATGGCACAATTTCAACAAAGATTAGAACCGATCCCTTTTCTGTTGTAAATGAGACGGTATTTGTAGGCGTTGGAAAGCTTTTAGGCCGAGAATCGCTTTATCACAAGCCTACAGTCTTCAGGTAGACAAAGCTCAAAAAGTTTGTAGCCAAAATTATCCATCCTTTTGGATCGGTACCGATCCAACCCAATTGAATCGGTACTAATCCAAAATCCTTAGCCAAATTTTGGCTCCAGTTTGTTTGGCTTCTTACTTCATAATGATGCCCTTCGTGTAATTTTGTAGCTTGTTGACTAATTTTGATGACGATTCATCCGTGGGTTAGATTGAACTGTATTCTGAATCAAATGAACCTTTACTTCTTGAAATCAGATGCTTGGAATATAATCAAACTTAGTGGATCAGCTTAGTGGAGACATAGGAGTGCAAAACAAGCGAATCGGAGGTCCAAAAAAGTAACATATTAGATTGGTACCGATCCAATTGGATCAAATCGATACCATCCATAATGTTTGCATAAAATGGTCCAAACTTCTTAGGATCAATTGGCTTGTATTTTTGGGCCTTTCGATCAATATTTGAGTTGTTCTGATTTAATCTGAATGTTCTAGCTCCCATTGATTTCTGCTGGATTAAAAACTTGATTAACATCTGTCGTTTAAAAATAATTTTGGTGATGATTTCGACATCATTGGCGCTTATTTTCGAGTTTCTAAGCAGGGGATGCTACTATAGTAATTGGCTATAGAGTTATTTTGATATAATTTTTTTTTTAAATTCCAAAAGTATGATTTGATATACAAAGGGGGACATGTATATTATTATTATTTCAAATGATTTGAAATAAAACCCTATGTTCAGTTCTTATGTTTTATGTTATATTATTTTATGGATGCACGTATCATATGCACTAGGATAATTTGGTTTTTGCATCTCGTTATGATATGTTGTTGGGTGGTTTCCATTTGTTGAAATGAAATGGAATTTTCAATGATTTTGGACCGTCGAAAATTTTCGAATTGATATAGAACTTGATGCTAAGCGTTTGTGAAATTATAAAAGTGGACTTTTGTAACTCGAGAATGGAAAGATAGTAAGTTAAATAAGTTTTAAATTTGTTGAATATCCTGGTTAAGAAAACAAATTTGATATTGTATATACAGAATGTAGTAGTATACGAGTTAAAAATTAAATTTAGTTTTTACGAAATATTTTCATAAATGATTTTGAAATTAAAAAGAAATTTTATAAGTAAGAACTAATAAGAATAAGTACGCAATTTTTACATAGATCATTTCTTCACATAGTTCTTGATCCAAGATTTGAATACAGGACTTTGAGGTGATTTACACCGACTCGAATAAGAGTTTATCACTCGATTCTTGACAATGAAAACTTAATGAGGGTACTTGATATGTTACTAATATTTTCTATCATATTATATGACTACGTAAGGAGAATGGAGGTTTCTAATCAAGGAGCTTTATTGGAGTCCCCTTGGAAAGTCGGGTGAGCGATACTAGTTTGGAATAAAAGTTTGTATTTTTGAGTAAGTGATTAAGTCAGATATTTCATATGGATAATCTATATACATCATACGGGGTTATAGATATTTATGTAGGCTTATTTCTTTCTGAGTTTGATAGCTATGAAATTTCGGGGATGAAATTCTTTTAAAAGGGGAAGAATGTAACGACCTGGTATTTTTAACATTTCGAATGAAAATATTTACTTTCTTTAAATATTGAAATTTATTAAACAATAAAAAAATCAAATTTTATAAAACGAGTTGGGTTTTAATGAGGCATTTTTTATTAAACTTATGGGATTTTTCCATAACTTTAATTCAAAAAACATTTAAATTACCGTTTGACATATTTTACGACAAACGTTGGTATTTTTGAAAACAAAACAAGATAAGATAACCAATGTGTTATTGTTGTTATGGGATTGTGTCACATTGTTGTGAGTGATCGTATTTTATTTCTATCTTTCACAGTTCGTACGCGAATGAGATATTGTGTAGCAGAGTACCTTAAAACTTTCTTTTCAAATCAAACTAAAACCATCGTTTATGAACAAGCTACAATTTGATTTCTATTTTGATGTGATGGGATGTCTTGAATTTTAGGTTTTTCTTAAGTTTGAAGTAATTGGTTTTATTAAGTGTGCAGATCGTCACTTCATTTCATTTCATACTTCACTTCTCTTCCTCCCTTCTTTTCTTTTTCTATTTTATTCTTCTTTTAACAAAATATATACCATCCTCCTCCTTTCAAAAATAATTATCTATCAAACCATCATTATTTTTCTAAGTCTTCCAACATGGAAGCTGTGTATTATAGTCTATAGTATTTTTAAAAAATAACCGTTCGTCGTTTCTTCGAATGTGGTGGCAGATATTGTTTGATTACAATGGTTGTCGAATTATTGTGATTTTTCAATGATCATAGAAGGGAGATTGAAGAGCCTGGTTGCGTTCGTATTGAAGAACCATGATTTATAGAGCTAGTCGCTTAATTTTAAGAGGTTGGGATTAGTCATGGTGGCTTGATGATCATTTTTTGACCTTTCAGAAATTTCCAACGAATTGATGGTCGAGGAGAGCAACAGGGAGTGCAGAGAGGAGTGTGGGGTTGAGGCGGAGAGGTAGGTGGTGGTGGCAACTGCTATGATGGTCAAGGTTGGTGGTACGAGGTCGAGTTATGGTTTTATGGATTTTTTTAGTTTCGACTTTAGCTTACTGGTGACAACATAGGAAGACACTGAGTCGGCCGTGGAGTGACTGGGTGGCGTGGTAGTGTATCATCGTTCGAATGATGGTGGCTGTGATGATAGATCATCAAGGTGGCAGGGGTTGCTAGTTGAACGAGGTGGTTTCATATAGGCGCATGATTTGAATTTGATGGTTTTTTTTTCAAGTTTTGATTGGGGCATTGAGAGATGAAACGAAGTGCAGCAACATAATGAGGTCATGAAGTAGAGTTTATGAGTGGTCATAGTTTGTCTATTGCTGGCGGGGATTGGCGTGTCGGTAACACGATGGTGCACGATTTCGTGTACAGGAAGAAGGGAAGTTGATTGGGGAAGAAGGAGATGTGGGTTGGGTCTAGTGTGTGCTAGTGGGCCTTGGGCCGTTGGGTTTGGGTGAGTATTAATATAATTTTATTTGTTTAAATTATATTTACAAAGCATGTTAGTTTAATGTTAACCTAAAAAATGGACCAAAACACCCTGATTTGAGTGTGAAAGCACCAGCCTTGTTCTCTCAGAGCAATAATATAAATAATAGATATAGAAAGAAAGTAGTAAGAGAAAGAATCAAGAAGATTTTTATAGTGGTTTGGCTGTTGACGAAGCATACATCCACTTTACAATTTTATTATAGACTGATCGTTGTTACAAGATGTGTTTGGTTACAAATATCTTAATTATCCTTAGTTAGATTTGTGAACTCCTTCGAAGATTGTAGCGAGGGAGCTGAAGAGTGAAGAAAGCTTCCAGTAGAATTTCAGCAACCAGTCCGAAGGATCCTATTTATGTTGCAGATAGGATGCTATTTATAGAGATTGGAGAGTTATTGGGCCAAGTGTGTTCGCCAATTGCTTGTAGATGGAGATAGGAGGATGAAGTGGAGCTTAGCTTCCGACTTGAGCCTAAAACTATGGATTTCTAGTGATCATAGTATTGGCTCGAAAGCGAGCAAGCTCCTTAGCTTCTCCTTTTGCCTTGTTTCACATGAGTCGCGGTAGTTAAGTGATGACGTATGGATCGCTGCAATCCACAGTCCTTACACTTAGCATTTTTTAGGACTTTTGTTTTTGAACTGCCTTCGCTGTCTTTTATTGATGTTGTTCACGTAGTCTCGTTGCACATTACTTTATTTTAATGATGATTTACTTGCTAGTTGTACTTAGCTACTGATTGGACCAAACAAATGTTTGTCTCTTGGTTTAGCTAATTCAGAATCTCATCAAACTCGGTCACCACTACTATAATATGGATCGGATCGTGATGCAAGAAAACAGATTGAACACTAAGCTATTCCCATGGATCTCTAGCGATCTATAGGCCATGGATCGCTAGCGATCCATATCTTTGGGGAATTTCCTCATCTTCTTTTCTTGGCTCTTTTTGGATGGTTACTCTAGATCTTTTCGCTGACTTCCGAGCTATTCTGACTTGACCAAGTTGTTCTAACTTCTCTTGGATCTGCCTGGGTTAAAAACCCGGATAACATTTGCCCCTTAGAGTATGTCTTTGTTGAAAACAAGGCATGCTCTGGAAGTAACTTCTTTTGGTCTCTGCTTGTTGAATTTCAAGTGATCGCGTTAGAGCTTCGCGAATGTGAGATAGGTCATGTTGTTGCTTTCTTAGTTATGATCTCGACTGACATTACTTGTCATAACGGATCGAATTTCTCTTTATAGCTTCTCGGTATACCTCGAAATGTTATGTAAATGTCGCTAGGAAAATTGGAGGTAAAACCCATGTAGCTTCATGGATATGGATCGCTAGTGACCTGGTGACTTAGAGAACTTTCAGCACTTTTGTTTTCCTACTTATGTTGTTGAGCTGACCTTCCCCATCACTTCCACATGACCTGAGCCTTATTTCCCTCCTGCGATTTGAGCATCATCGCGACTTGATCCAAGTTTTCGATGGCGATCCAACCCATGCTTTGATTGATTCGATCCATCATTTCTAGAAATTTAACCTTTTTCCCTGCCATGCTACCTTCCACGCCACCAATTCTAGAGCCTTGCCCCTGCTTATCTACGCTGCCTTTAGTCGAAACCCTAGCTCGCTGGGTACCATCGACCGCCGTCGATTCATCCCTTGATCGCCACCGATTCAATTGTAGTTCGCTGATCTTAAAGCTTCAATCAACTTTGCATTTAGATTATTAATCCGAGTTGGGTTCACTAATTACAATGTTTGTCTAATGATTTGACGGCACGGTTGCATTCGTGATGTTTATTGTGAGGAGTCCGAGTCGATTGTAGCTTAATGAAGGAAGATAGTAAACTGAGTCTTGAGTTCCTCCGGGACAACATCCAGGCCTTGCCCCGGTGCTTGACATGTTTACTATCTTCATTTATTTAGCCAGAATTGACTTGTGCCAAGTCCCATGGCTGATATTACACTACACGTTGTGAATTAGTTCTGGCTCTTCCAGTGAATTTGGACTTATCTTACTTGCTTTTGTATGCACGATGTACCTGTTCTGGAAGGGACTTTCTACGTCGTTTCGGACAATGGATCTGTTATTAATCGTTAATCAGTAACGGGTAAGTGTGGGATAAGTAACTTCAAAAATAAAATGATGAGGGTAGTCCTTTTATCTCTTGGCTGCGAACGTACGTTCTACACGGGTTAGAGCGTTTGTAGTGTTCGAGACACCAAGCCCACAACCAATAGATAACACATCACACTTACCCCAGTACATACTTGAAGCTCTACGCATCAGCGCGAGCCGATATTCTTTCAGAAGTCAATGGTCCAGGAAGTTCTTATTTTAGAGTTGAATTACCTGACCTTTCGGATGTAAGTTCTATAGTTTAGAATAAAGTACCCATCCTCTCATTACAAATCTAGTGGAGGAAGTCCTGTGCTTTTGAAGGCCGGGTCATCATCCATCACCCCTCCTTTTTAGTTTGACAAGCTGAGTGTTGCTAGTTAGTTCCAATCGGTCCAGTCTTGGACTGAACCCCTCCTAATTTTAGGGTTCTTGTCGACCCACCAGAGAGAGCTTCTTCTATGATTTCTGCTAAGGCCCTACATAATATCTACATGCAACTTGGCATACCAGAGGAAGAAGTACACCTTCCGAAAAAGAATGAGTTTGCTCACCTTCCACCTCAGGGATATACCACCTGTCATCAGTATATGTGTCTGAACGGAGCCATGCCTCCCTTTAACGACTTTTTGTGCGAGACCCTCTCAAATATTGGAATCGCTCTGTTCTAGATTTATCCCAATGGATACGCTATATTAACGTGCATGCACGTCCTTTTTATGCGTACATCCAATCATGCTTTGAACTTTGATGTGTTGCGATAATTTCTTTCATTCAAGATAAGAGATAAGTGTCCATCTTTGGTTGTAATCGAAGCTTAAAGGAACAATAAGATTGTGTGGTAACAACAGAGCAACCTATCTCAATTCGAGACTCAATATTTCTTCGTCAGATGTCCTGAGGGATTTAACTGTTTTTGGACAACGGGGGGTAAGTTTTCTTTCTTGCTTATTGGGTCCCAACATGTGACTATGGATTTTCTAATAAGTTGTATACTTCTTGTAGTTATTCCGAGGCCGAACAAGGACTTGTCTATCAATGAAACTTTGTGAATCCTGAAAGCTATCGATCTAGGGAGAGATCCATTAGAGTCTTGCTGACCAACACGAGCTTGCTTCGATATGGATTATTGCGTCCAGGGAGATCTACAGTTCCAGTTAAGGTCCCATCCCCATCTCGATCTAGGGTACGCATGCGATCCACCTCGTCGTCTCACAGTGCCAAAGAAGGTGCTTCTCAAGAAAGAGAAGGTTTAGTCGAAGAGTCAGTCGAAGAAACTCACAAGGGAAGGGATGCTGCTGCCACCAGAGTTAGTTACTCGGCCAAAATGCCTCCGATTCCGCAAGAAGGAGAGGAGAAGTTCAAACAAAGAGATGGAAAATCAACGCTTTTGAAGCAGAAAAGGAGGAGGGAGAGATTGGTGGGAGTAGTAATGAGTCCACTTCTAGCGATAATTTCCTCAGTAGAATCTGATGATGAGGATTCTGAGTTGTGTGATGAGATCATGGGGATGAGCCCCATCATCCCAAACTCTCTTCCCCTCAAGATGGTTGAAAAAGATGATGTTCCAGAAGTTGGACGACATCGGGATTCCTCGATCAGAGGTGCTGGTGTAGATTTCGAAGACTTGAGCGACGTGTACGTCGATTTTGATGAACTCATGGAGGAATATCCCAAATTTGGAGAGATGCCTCCTCGTTGGGCGATATTGTGCCCAAAGTTAGTCTGAATCCTCCCACAATGGCTACCCATTCTGGTTTGTGACGTCATTTTAGGCTCTCCTCTCAAACACATCATACGCTTCACTAGGTTTACACTCAATTTTCACATACTTTTCATGTTTATTTTTCGTTTCTAAAGCCTTTTATTTATGATTCATGCCAGGTATGATGAGTGGACGCGGTTTCTATGATGATTTTGAAAATTTTACCGACTCTCAGCGATCGTCCAAACATTCTTTTGGTCGTCACCATCCCCGTGAGATGGAGGAAGAGTTTAGAAGAAGGAAAGATTTAGATGTCAAAACTCATCTCCAAGACGAGAAGAAGCAGAGCCGAATATACAAAGGTGGGTATGAATAGAGGAAGACTTTCGACGAGAGAGAGAAGCCGTCGAAAAGGTCTAAATTTGATCGCAGTTCCCATTCTTCAGAACAACATGATTTTGCTCCGACACTCTCTTCAACGGGTCAAGAAACCCCTGTTACTTCTCTCCTCGTTTCGTCTTCAACTCAAATTCCATCATCTTCTATTGCCTTTGCCTCCAGTGCTTCGCACCCTCACTGAAGATCTGCCTATGTTCTTCCATCTGGTCCTCCCAGCCTTAAGGCGGCACTTCTTGGGTGGTTCTAAAGGGGGGATTAGATCATGATCTCTGCCCGGTTCATAGAGATTCATATATGCCACATCTTCAGGCTAATCAGAATGATTTGGAGCAAGCCGAAGGTGGGAAAAATTATGCAAGAAACTGGCAGACACGAACCACAACAACTACCATGAAATCCTTTCTTTTGAATTAGAGAAGGATGATTTAGAACGGGCATTGACAGAATGTGATGCTAGGATCAAACAACTGGAGGAGGAGAAAGAAGCGACTCTTCGAGAAAGCAAAAAGAACATTGGCCTGCTGAAGGAATCAAAAGATGCCCATGAGATAATAGAGATCATTTACTAGACGAAATTAAGAAGGCTCATGCAGAAGAGGTTGAACTAAAAGAGGAGGTAACAACTTGCAACGTGACAATTGAGACCCAAAGGAAAACCATCTATGATCATGACCTTATCATAGATGGGCATAACAAGACCTTCTCCAAGCAGGTCGAGACAATTGCCAGGCTACAAGATCAAGTTGGGTAGCTTAGCGCCGATAAGTCTCGCATCGAAGTTGGAAAGGCCGCCATTATGGTGGATTATCTGGAGCTTCAGAATGCTTTTGAAAGGAAGATGGAGAAGATGGATGAGACCATCTTGAACTTTTATGTCAACTCTCTGCTACATCAGGGGAGCCTCTGCTACTTAGACCATAAATTCCCACGCACTCTCACTGTGGTTTGGGAGGAGATCTTTACCCGCTTTCGTGATAGCAGTGACGTTTACACCAAGCGTGGGTTAGAGAATGCCTACCTCAATGAAGAATCAAAAAGGCATTGCTAGAGGGCCAAGAAATTTTTCGGATCGAGAGAGAAAGAAGCTACCGATGCCGCCATGACTGTGGCTACCGAAGTGCTTACAGAGCCTTTCATTCTGGTGCCGACAAACCATTGGGGCAGTCCATTAGCAAGCCCTAGGCTTGTAGCTTCCCCTTGGATTGTGAAGCCGTCGAAGGAGGGTAAAGGCGATAAATATGAAGTTGACATTCTTGGTCATTCTTCCGATGAAGGTAATCTACTTGCCTCTCCTAAGTTTGAGAATTTTCATCTCACGCCGCAAGAGCAAGACGAATTTCACTCTTTCATTTTTGATCTTATAGGTCCATCCTCCTTATCTGCCGATCTGCCTATTTTTTTGGTGCCTCGACCTGCTACTATTTCTACCGCTTTCGTGCTCGTTTACGTAACTACTTCGAACGCTGTGTCTGTGTCTGGCTTGCAACCAGGGACGTAGTCGAAGATCGTCACACTTCATGCCTTAGATGACCCTTCCGTATCTTTGGAAGGTGACATAATGACGGTCGAAGGTCGAGAGTAATAAGTTCAAATTGAGCAGCCATGTAGATCTTAGGAATAGCTGGTTTCCATCAAAAAGGAGAAGACTGAAGCAATCAAGGCCTCCAAGAGCTCTCGCAAGTCACGGAAGCGTAAAACAAAGGGTGAATCTTTTGAGAATATTGCAGAGCAGGAGGAGGACATTAGCACTGAGGATATTGTTGACAGTACTGGCAGCGACACCACTCTTGAGGTGAAGCAAAAACTTCAAACAAAAGGCGGAAAGGAGAGTGGTGGAAAGAAGCGTCTAGAAGCTTGGATGGTGGCTGACCTGATTTTGATTCATTTTGTGTTGTTTTATTCAAGTCCAAAGTCTACACTAAGCATTTTTGTTGTGGTGTCTATATTTTTCCTTTATTGGGTGGCATTGTATAGGTATGACATCCACGTCTTGACCTTGTATAAAAGAAAGTTATAAGTAATACATTGTTGATATTTTGATTGTGCTCTTACTTATCTGTACATATGTGTTATGTGCATTTATGCTTGTTTTGTTTACACTTATTTGCTTATGTGTGTTCTGTGCACTTACGTTTACTCCATATACTTTCACTTCACTTATCTAGTCCTGTGATTACTGCCAAAATTCTTTATTTGAAGTAACATAACTTGTGAAATTATTATTTTAAGTATTTTTATTTAAGTACCAATGTATGCACCCCAATTCAAAGGGTTGTTTACTTCAAACAATTGAATAACGACCAGTAACTTACGTTTAAATAGTTTGCATACTAAAACTTGAAATTTGACTAAGTCACAACTTAATCATTCTTCTTTCAAAAGTTTCATAATTGTAGCACGTAGTCCAAGTTTTTTTGCGATATTCTGGTAAGTGTGCAACATATGCATGTTTGAAATGTGCACACTGTGTAAGCTAACTGTAGTAGTTATACATTGTTAAATGTTATAATTAGTCATTGAGTGTCAGCGTTTGAAGTTTCATGCTGGTTTGTAACACTCCTATTTTATTGGAGTCATGCCCATTGCTTCTAATAATGGGGTTGGGTCAATTATTGTTGTTCCTATGGCAGATAAGTTTCTTGGTACTACCGGAATAGTTTCGGTACTTAAAAGTGCACACAGTTTATGAGGTGCGTGGTTTTTTGGAAGAAAGCGTGGCTTATAGGATTGATATGGCCCATCGATCCAGATCCGTTTTAATACTCCTCGGTGTTGTCTATCTTCGAGCAACATGAGGAATGTAAGTTTTAAATGTTAGTGCATGGCTTATGTGATGTGCGGCTTTTCATACTCCTCGATGTTGCTATCTCCGGGCAACATGATGGGTTTAAGTTTTAGAAGTTAGTGCATGACTTTTGGGATGCGCCGCTTTTTGGACTAATACGAATCGTCGGTCCGAAACGGTTTTAGTTCTCCTCGATGTTACTTATCTTCGGGCAACGTGCGGAGTTTATGTTAAAAAGTTGGTGCATGCCTTAAGGGGTGCGTGACTTTTGATACTCCTAGTCTTGCCTATCTTCAGGCAACGTGAGTGGTTTGTGTTTTGGAAGTGAGGAGTGTATGTTTTAGCCTTCCCGATGTTGCCAAGGCAACATTGGTTTTTAGAAGGCAAAGATGGGGTTCCGCCGATCCAACGGTTTGATTCGATTTGCTTTCGTTGACCCGACAGGTAATTATTATGAACAAAGATTTTTTGGTTCGAAAAGTGAATCAATTTTTATTAAGGAAAGAAAGGCATATTGTTGCCTATTTACGGTGCCCCCAACATCCCAAGATGACTTGTTTTTTGAAAAATAGAGAGTACATAAGGTAGTTTCCAAACGAAGTATTGGAGGAGCGATTCGCTATTTCATGCCTTGGGAATTTGGATTCCGTTTATGGTTGTTTGCTTGAAAGTTTCGTCCCTTAGCTTTTGACTGATGACATATGGTCCTTCCCAGTTCAGCCCGAAGGCCCTTGGGATGGGGTAGACTTGCATAAGTATGAGATCTCCCACTTCAAAGTTTGGTTGTGAACTTTGGAGTTGAAGTGTTATGCGACCCTCTTTTGGTGGGCAGTGGTTCTCAACTCGGCTTCTTCCGTTCTTTTGTCAATCATACCCAGTGATTCGAGTAGGAGCTGCTTATTTTTATTTTGATTAAAAATTTCCTTAGGTGCGAAGGGACTTCTAATTCAATAGGAAACATTGCTTCTGAACCATATGTCACAGCGAACGGGGTATGGTCGGTTGTCAATTTGTGGGTAGTTCTGTAAGCCCATAGTGCGAATGGAAGTTCATCAACCCGGTTCCCTTTTGCTTTAGTTAGTCATTTTTTGATGGTTGAGTTGATGATCTTGTTTCTGCCTCCACTTTCATGTTTTCCTATGGATGAGCCACCGTGGAAAAGCTCTTCTCACCTCGGAAGCGTTTGTAGAAGTCTTTGAATTCAACGCTTTTGAATTGAGTCACATTGTCAATGATGATTTTTTATGGCATACCAAACCTACAAATAATATTTTTAGTAACAAAATTAATGACTTTCTTTGTGGTTATAGTGGTCAGCGGTTCCACTTTGGCCTATTTGTGAAATAATCAATGGCAACTATGGCATATTTGGCCCGTCATTTTGCTATTGGTAGAACGCCGATCTAATCAATTCCCAATATTGCAAATGGCTATGGGCTAACCATCTGCGTTAGCTTTGTTGAAGGAGTTCTTTTAATTTTTCTGAATCTTTGGCAGCGATCACATCTTCTAACATAGTCTGCAGAATCATGGTTTCTTGTTGGCCAGAAATATCTGTACCGGAGGACTTTCTTCGCAAGGGTTAGCCCCACGTTGTAGTCTCCGCATTCTCCTTTGTGCACTTCTTTTAGTATTCGTCGAGCATCGTCATCGAACACACATCTAAGAAGGGGGTTGAGAATTCCCTTCGATAGAGTATTTCGTCTTGTATCATGAATCATGATGCCCTTCAGAGAAGCTTTTTTTTATTGATTTCGGTCAGTGGGAAGGGTCCCTGCAAGTACATAGTCCATTATCGATGTCATCCACGTCTCTGGTTCGATGATGATCTCGAGGATCCAGTCGACATCCATTTTGTCTATGCTCGGGGTCACTAGAGTTTCAATTAGGACTAGACCCAATGATTGAGCTCCTCCAGAGCTTGCAAGTTTAACCAAATAGTCCGTCTTGGTGTTTTGCTCCCCTGGAATGTAGGTTATGGTGTAATGCTCGATTTTGCTTAGCAACTCTTGCACTTTACATAGATACAGCGCAAGGCTCTCCCCTTAAGTCTAGTATTCTCCTTTCACTTGGCAGACAACTAACTTGGAGTCACTGTAGATGTGAATAGACTTTATCTTGAGCTCTTTCACAACTTTTAGTCCTGCTATCAGCGCTTTGTATTCTGCTTCATTATATATAGTAGGGAATTCCAAATGTAAAGCGTAGCAAATGGCTCATCCTTCTTGGGTTTCAAGCACTACTTCCCAACAGAGGTTTTTAGATGGGCCACCAACAAAGAGTTCTATTACATTTCCACTCCTAGTGGTGTTTCTTCCTCATCATCCCGTATAGTAAATTCAACGATGAAATCTGCTACTGCTTGCCTGTTGATAGCCTTCCTTGGATGGTATGTGATATCGTATTGACTCAGTTTGATATTTCACTTGAGAAGTTGTCCGGAAATTTCAGGTCGATACAACACTTGCTTCAAGAGCTGGTTGATCAACACTTTGATTGGATGTGCCTGAAAATATAGTCACAACTTCTAGGACGTGATTAAGAGGCAATACACTAGCTTTTCCAGCTTCGAGTAATTTTTCTCTACTCCCGTGAACTGCTTGCTTGGATCTTCGCTTCTTCATGCACAAGGGAGATGCTCAATGCATGGGGCAAGATTACTAAGTAAATGAACAGGTCTTCTCCATCCACAGGCTTTGATAGGATTGGCAGAGCTTCCATGTGCAACAACATTTCTTCGAATGTTGTTTGACAAGATTCACTCCATTCGAAGTTTTTCTTTCCTCTCTTCAGTACATCGAAGAATGGTAAACACTTTTTGTTAGCTTTTGAAATAAATTGACTTAGTTCTGCGACCTTTCCATTCAAGCTTTGCGGTTCCTTCTTATTTTTTGGAGCTTTGGACTTCTCATAGTACCGTTATTTTTTCTGCATTTGCTTCAATGCCTTTGGTACTTACGATGAATCCTAAGAATTTTTCGGAGGCTACTCCAAAGTGACATTTAAGTGGATTGAGTTTCATTCCGTACATTCGAACATTTCAGTGAGATTATCCAGGTGGTTGGAAGTCGGTCATGATTTGACCAATATGTCATCCACGTAAACCTCCATGCTTTTCCCGATCTGGCACTTGAACATGGTATTTACCAACCTTTAATAAGTTGCCTCGGCATTCTTTAAACTGAATGGAATTACCCTATAAAAATATAGGCCTAGGTCGGTGATAAAGCTGGTGCTTTCTTGATGAGGTCATGCATCAGGATTTGGTTGTACCTAGAGTATGCTTCCATGAATGATAGCAGCTTGTATCCTGTTGTTCCATCCATAAGCTGGTCAGTTCTGCGGAGAGGGAAGTTGTCTTTCAAGCAAGCCTTGTTTAAGTCCGAGTAATCGAAAGCTTTCTTTCAGGCAAGCTTTGTTTGAGTTTGAGTAATCGATACAGGTTCGCCACTTTCCATTAGACTTTTTGACTAAGACCGGTTAGATACCCATTCAGGATAAGTTGCATCATGGATAAAAACGTTGGCCATTAACTTGTCCACCTCTTCTCTTAATGCCTTGGATCGTTCAGGACCCAGGATGCGCCTATTTTGCTTTATCGGTGTGAACTTGGGATCAATGTTGAGTGCGTGGCATGCAATTTCTGGTGACACCCCATAAATATTGGAATGCATCCATGCGAGCACATCCAAGTTGGTGCAAATAAATTTAGTAAGTTCTAACCGAATATTGTTTCCAAGGTGCGGTCTAATTTTAAAAGACTTCAGTTGGGTCGTCAATATAGGATGGAACAGACACCATCAATTCTGTCGGTGCTGGCCATTCCTCTCCTAAAATTTTCTTTCTAGGGCCTAAAGCCTTATCGAATTGGCTATAGTCCCCAAGCCAAGGCGGCTCGGTAGTTGCGATTCAGAAGGTTCATGGATGTGGAGAGTTCTCCCTACACCCTTCACTTTTTCCCTTCTTTTGGATTCATGTAGCTCTGCAATGTAACATTCTCTAGCGGCGCACCGATCTCATTTCACCACTGCGATTCCATTTGTAGTAGGGAACTTCATGGTTAGGAAACATTAGGCCATAGCTATTTTGATATTTGCTAGTGTAGGCTGTCCAAAGAAGGCGTTATATGCAGACATTTCGTCCACTTTTACGAAAGTCTGAATGACGGTGACTCTTCGATCGCCCTCTCCAAGTTTAATTGGCAGGTCGATTATTTCCACAGGTTGCTTGGATTCACCAGTGAACCCTTGGATCTTTGTTTGGCATGCAGTCACGCTTTTCATGCCGATCTTCATTTGATCAAAAGTATGTTTGAAAAGTATATTAACAGAGCTGCCACTGTCGACCAAAACTCGTCGAACCACGGTGGGAACGATTCCCACCATCACCACCATTGGAACAAGGGTTGGAGCTTCAATCCTATTGGTGTCTCGATTTTGGAACACTATATCATCACCCAAAACTTTTTGCAGCTTGGCTGGAGTTTCATCTTCTATCGCGAGACATGATTCCTTTGGAGCATGCTTCAACGAACATGCATACTGCTCCATTTCTCCCCAACTTCTTTGCGTGGGGTGCGGTCCCCCAGATATTGTTCCAATAATAAGACTTGGTCAGTTCGTTTTGATCCTTCTACACTAGTTCCTGCCTGATTTCTTCATTCTCTAGGAGGTTGAGGAGCCATGGGTTGATCAGGGTTCTATGACTTCCTTGCGTACTATTGGAGTTTGCTTTCCTGGATCAACTCTTTAATGAGATTCTTTAGATGACGACATTCGTTTGTGTTATGACCATGAGTCTTGTGGAAGCGGCAGAACTTTCCTGTGCATTTTTGCTGCTAAGTTGCTTCCTTCCTATGTGGTTTTTTGCATTCCTCGGTCCCTTGCATTGCGAGATAAATATTTTCTGGAGTGTCGTTCAGAGGGGTATAGTCTTTGGGCCTGAACCATTTAAGCCTTTTATTATTGCTATTACCATTTCTTTTATAGGAGTTTTCATTTTTCCTCTTTTGATTTTCATCTTTACCTGTGATTCCTTCAGCAGTTCCAAAAGGGTGGGCATTTTGATTCATTGCTACGTCGCTCTGTGTAATGTTCATCG
This sequence comes from Allium cepa, assembly GCA_030765085.1. NCBI lineage: Eukaryota > Viridiplantae > Streptophyta > Magnoliopsida > Asparagales > Amaryllidaceae > Allium > Allium cepa. The sequence continues at coordinate 454,223,416 of CM060931.1, forward strand.
GTTGCACACTAGTAGACTTCCTCTTTAGCTCCTGCTCTTCCTCCAATCTTAAGTATTGACTTGCTTTACGTTTGAATTCTATCCTTGTGGTAGGTTGCTTCATCTTAATCCACTTTACGAATTCAGTCTCTGGGTGAATGACATGGACTAACGCCATAAAAACCATGTCCTCATTAGGGTTGCTTGCTTTCGCCACCGTAGTATTAGACTGGTTCATGAAAGATTTCAATGATTCATTGCGTCCCTAGAACAATCCGGATAGAGGCATGGCATCTTTTGGTTGTACGGTATAGAGCCTGAACTGATCGAGGAATCTTGTTGCTAATTTGTCAAAAGTATAGATGGATCTCGGCGGAAGCCTAGTGAGCCACATAGACGCAATGCATTCCAGAAAGATAGGAAAACACCTTCACCGAACGGCTTCGGAGGTATTAGCTACATCCATATACCACTGTACTTATACAAATAAGATTTTGGGTCCTTTGTCCCATCGTAGGATGGAATGGTTGGCATTGTGAATTTTTTTGGATACTTCTCATATAAGATTTCATCAGTAAAGGGAGTCCGACTTGGTGCAGATCCCCATTCATCATCTTCCCTTTATTTTACTCTCGTCTAGTAATCGTTTGACTGTGTATATCTTTGATGTCCAGGAATCTTGGGGGCGACATTCAGTCATTACACCAAGAGTTTGGCTTTGCAAACGGTCTTGGCGAGTGGTTTAAAGCCTAGGCTCTCCTGTCATTGGAAGAGCCACTCCCACAGGGTCCCATTGGATAGCAGATGGCCTGATTAGGGTAGTTTGGGCATTCCTAGCATCATCGAGTGCATCGACATTCTTTTTCAACTGGTGGTCTTATGTCTTCATCTTTTGAGTCAGAGAGGTCCATAGCTATATCTTCTTATGAGGTCTTCGCCCCTTGATTCATGTTCAGAATTGGTGTCCTTGCGGCAAGTGGGGTACGGGTATTTCGTTCCATTTTGAGTCCCGTGGTTCCTGTTGTCGCCCTTATTCGTGGCTCTTTTCCATTTCTTCTATATAGACCAAAAATGGAAAAAATTTCTTATTCTATAACAGTCATGGGTTAAGGCATAGTTCTTGGAGCAGGCTTCAACTATAAGGTCAAGAGAGCATAAAACTTATCCATCAGAGCCTTCTAGCTACTCTCCATTTTTTGGTTGACCTCATCAACCATCTTATTGAACTCATCACTAGTAACGAGTTCGTGCTGTCTAGAGGATGGTAGCGCTTGATTTCCCAAGTTAGCATCATTTACTTCAGTTTGTTGGGGATTAACATCTTCTCCAGCTATCACTGTCCTTTTGGACCTTCTAGAGGTGATTCTCCTTCTTCCAGGAGCCATTGATTCAAAGCGGTAGATTTTTTAAGCAAAGATTGAGGATCTAACTTATGGACCTATTTGATCAAAAGTAGATAGATAGATCTAAACTCTGAGTTGAGTTCTCAATGAAAGCACCAAAATGTTAACATCCAGGTTTGAGGGTGCAAGTACCAGCCCTGTTCTCACGTACTAATAATATGGATAATAGATATAGAAAGAAAGCAGCAAGAGAAAGAAGACAAGAATATTTTATAGTGGTTCGGCTGCTAACTAAGCCTACGTCCACTTTATAATTTTATTATAGACTGGTCGCTCTTACAAGAAGTTTTTGATTACAAAACTCTTGATTATTGTGACGACCCGTCTCCTCGACCCTCATAAATCGACAATAATACATCTAGGTATTTACATGCCGTAAATCCAAGTGTCGGTGAGCAGATTATCAGGGGTGTAAAAGAAAATAAAGATAGAAGATAACACAATAATAGAATCTCACATTGCATTCAACATTTTATTTATACATAAATGATCAGAGTCAAATACATATCCAGCAGGATAGTTATAACTTTCTATCCATACATATGTTAGAAAATACACACTACATAACACAGCGGAAAATGGGTAGATATCAACATAAGGTACTTCAGCTTAATAGCTCCAAAAGACTTCTCCAAATTGCTCCCCAACATGCTCTAAAATGCTCTTACGGTATCCTGACTACACGGCTGCCCGAAAAATAGGGCACCTAGAGTTTAAAGGAAAAACAAACTCCGGGCCAATCACAGGATTGGTGTGAGAACTCAAAGTACGATGTTTTGAAAATAAAAGGTATCTCACAAGACCACGCCACACATAAACACGGAATAGGTTTTTACCTTATGATAACCAAAACTCTTTATTACACAAAACTTAGAGATATTATTTTTAATGACTTTTTTTGAAACATTTGCAAATAAACTTATTAATCTTAGCCGAAATTGTTACATTGATTAAATTCCAGCATAATAGGTTTACAATTTAGTTCGTGAGTTCTTATTGGAGAATGAATTTCCATATAAATGACCATGTGAAGGGGCCCGATAGGTATACCTCTAGATGGATGTCCTGAGGCATAGAACATCTTCCCTCTACCAACACAAGACCGGCCAACCTCTGTAACTAGATAGTACCGAATATGTCATTCCTTGATCGTTACCGACCTTTATCCGAGAGCTCTCTTCGCATACGTCCACATTAATTTACATTCGAAAGGTCATAGCGGGAATAAATATATCTAGAAGGGGATGATCATATCCTAATTGAGAATGACCCACTTAGCCTCACCGCATCTAACCCTGTTCGGTCATTTCCGGTTGATGAGGCTCGAGGCTACGATTACCCTTTCACATAGCACATCTTCTTTCACTTTGAATGCCACATTACCATTCCACATTCATACGACTGATTTCTACAAACGTATAACTTCTTGAGCTCGTATGTCTCGGGAAAGGGTGTTAAGCTAAGAGAAGGTGTCTTATTTGCCACCGACTGATATACTTTTATAGAAACCACTCATTACGATTTGGAATGCAAGGTCGGACATTCATCTATACAAGTTCGTTCTAGGACCGAACGAAACCGAAGGCACTTTCCTCGGTCATTACTAGGCGAGAATCCCTTGTGGTTTTGAGGTTTTTCGTAACAAAGGGACCACTGCTACAATATAGTGCATCGGGAGCTTATCCTCAATTAATCAACAAGTGTCCCTCGTTATTATTCGTTTCAATATCTCCATCTTCAAATATCTTCATTCTTCGAACACGTAAACTGGTTCAAAGTGGTTTTCGGATAGGAGCCAACCAAATCCGACCCACGTTCCTTTGAAATTCAATCATCGATAAAAATGATGTAATTATGTGATTGTTTTTCGATTCATTCATTTTCCTTTACCAAAATATCTTCGAGAGATATATGTTTCCAAAATATTCTTTTAGCAAACACGTTTTTGAATATTTCTCAAATCATTTTTAAAGAGTATCTTTTAAGAAAATAGGATTATAGAAATCATTCTACTTTTATTCAAAATTAACTTCTGTATTCAACGAGTGCTATAGGCGGAATAACGGTGAGATCACCTTTTAAATTCCACAAATAGGACAAGTTCACTCTTCTGATTTTAATAATGAGTATAAGAAGATTATTTCTATAAAATCCAAGTTGAGCATCAAGGCTTTCCTTTCGATATGTTCCACCCCTCATCTAAAAGAGAAAACTAAGGCCAATTAAGTTTAAGGCATTGGTTGCTCCATCCCTAATCTTAGTAACACACTCTGTTTCCACTTTTAGAACTCACAAGCAAGACAAATGTACTAGTCGTTTCCGCATACTCATTTTCCCTTTTTAAATCACTTAACTATTTGTTTAACCATCTTTGAAATAATGTTAAATCGTTCAAATTTATTTTGAAATGGTTTATTATTTACTTAAAAATATTTACTAAGTATTTGGAAAATAATTGTTAAGTTTCAACCTTTATTTCAAAAGTTATTGAATAGCGTTGCGAAAAGTGTTGCAAATAGTGTTACGAAAAGTGGTTTTCAAAAAAACTTTTATATCATTCAAAAAATCATCTTTTCAACTTAAATAACTTTTAAAACATTTTAAAATATTTTTATAATTTATTTTATATTTCTAAAACGATTATTTTATCAATTTTCAACTTCGGTCATTTAGTGCAAAAATGGGATTTTTCTTGAAAATTGATTTTTGCCATATTTCAAAATATACAAGATGAAATCTTGATTTTTTTATGAAATATATGGATATAAGGATTCGGAAAATTCTTACATCGAAGAATTCCAAATATATTCCACTTCGTACGATCATTTGAACGCGTAAACACAAACTACTGTTATGCGACGCGTCAAATTTTAGACGTATTTTGAGATTCATATTCAAACTTTGTCGAGACAAGTTTAAACACTTAGCAACCATTTCTAAAGCATATTCAAACATTTTTCAAAGATATAAAGGATTTCATATCACATTTCATTTTAGTTTGGAAAGTGTTTTCCGTGTGAATCAATATCGTGTATATCGTGACTTGTTTCAATATTTTCATGCAATAAACAACATGTGAAAATCAATATCATAACCAAACATCCAAGTGAACATATCACAACATCAAAATCAAATATATATACATATAAATTAGGAGTTCTCACCCTAGTTGCAAATGAACTAACTTTAAAGTGAATACAACTTTCCTAACTTTAATCGGGTGCTCACGGATGCTTCTTTTAAGGCTTCTAGGTGACTTGACATGACTTGACTTGACTTGTGGAGGTCTTTGGTGCTTTGGGTCGTGAGTTTAAGGGGAGATTGGGCTCGGCTTGATGGCGAAGGAGTGGGTCAAGGGTTTTGAAGGAAGGAGGAGGATTTTTGGTGAATATTTAAGATGATTTGATGATTACTTTCTTTAGTATACTTTTGAAATAAATTTGGCATTATTTCATTAAGGTTGGAAGCCATTAAAAGAGTGAGAAAAAGCTTGAAATTTTGAGAAGAAGAAGTTTCGAAGGAAGTGAGAAAAGGGGTATGTATTTATAGGAAATATATGTGAATAAAATATAGATTTGTATTTTTACTTAAATAACCTTCCTAAAGAATTAATTAAACTTATTTAATTCAAAACTTACCATCCACATCACATCACACTTTTAAAACTCAAATACTTCAGATTTAAGTAAAGAATAAGAATGATTGCTTTACTTTATGTCACTTTCTTTACTTTATGTCGCATTTGATGTGACATGTGTTTTGTGTTTTTTATTTTACCTTTGCTAATTACTTTCTATAATTTTCTAAGTGTGATCATTAAATGTAACCTTGTTTAGTTAATTGTTACCTGTCTTTATATGTTAACATATTTATTAGATTGTATACATAAAGGTGCAACAACGTTGCGACAACTTTAAATTGACAAAACGTTGATTTTTGACAAAATGTTTTACGGTAATATTTGACGTTTTAGTTAAACTATTTATTTATGTAAACCAAATTTAAAAATAAATTTGTATAATGTCATTTAAAAATACAAAACACTCATAAATAAATTAAAATAATTTATTAAACCATTTAAACTTATTTTTCTGAAATTAGGATTTTGTCACTTTTGTCGATTTAAGCAAATGTTACTATTTTTATGTATATTTCTATTTCCAAATCGTATCTAATATTATTTGAATCATAACACCTTTTATATATTTTATATTTAAAATCACTTCAAATATTATATTTTTAAGTGGTTAAATTTTGGGTCGTTACATTCTCCTCTACTTAAAAGAATTTCTCCCTCGAAATTAGATAAGAAGAAAATAGATCAAAAGGAAATATATATTCAATATGATGGAATACACACAATAAGTGATTACACCACATGCAGTGAGTACACTTAAATGATAGATAAAGTCTATAAATCGATCCTAAACTCGGGATATGCTTTTCTAATTCTATCTTCTATTTCCCATGTGCAATCATCAGCATCCCCGCTCCATTGAACTTTTACCAACCTTACAACCTTCCTTCTTAATCGTTTCTCATCTTGATCCACAATTCGAATAGGTTTTCTAATAACAACTAAGTTTGGTTCTGTCTCCAAGTCATCTTGGGAAGCTATTTCAATGATTTGTTCTGGGTTATGTACATGCTTTCGTAAATGTGATATGTGAAAAACATTGTGTACACCAGAAATCTTTCAGGCATTTGTACTCGATAAGCTAGTGCCAATTCTTTCGAGAATGGGAAAAGGTCCAATATATCGAGGTGCTAATTTTTCAGCTCTTCCAAATCTTACTACTCCTCTCATTGGAGAGACTTTCAACAGACTAAATCTCCAACTGAGAATTCTAGATTTCTACGCCTTCGGTCTGCATAACTCTTCTGTCTACTTTGGGCTTCTTTTAGCTTCTTTCTAATTATATCAATTTTTTCTTAAGCTTCTCGTATCATTTCTGGGCTAAGCACTAACCGATCTCTGGATTCTATCCAATGTGCTGGCGATTTACATGGATGACCATACAAAGCTTCATACAGTGCCATGCTGATACTAGCTTGTTAGCTATTATGATAGGAGCACTCAGTAAATGATTCTCCCACGGGCCTCCAAAGTCTAGAATACATGCTCTCAAAAGATCTTCCAAAACACGGTTAACTCTTTCCGTCTGTCCATCAGTTTGGGGGTGATATGCAGTACTTATACTCAGCTTGGTTCCCAAAGCTGTCTGTAGTGCTTCCCAAAACTGACTAGTGAAGATTGGACCACGATCGCTTACTATACTGCTTGGAACTTCATGTAATGAGACAATCTCCTTTATATATATATATATATATATATATGTATGTATGTATGTATGTATGTATCTACAAGGCTTGCTGCAGTTCTTGTTGGCTTAACTGGAATAAAATGTGCACTTTTGGTTAATCGGTCTATAATAAGCCAAATTCCTTCCTTTCCTTTCCTTGTTCGAGGTAAGCCATCGATGAAATTCATGAATATTTGATCCCACTTCCAAGCTGGAATCTCCAAAGGTTGAAGTAATCCTGCCGTCTTTTGTTGGTCACTTTTGATTCTTTAGCAATTTTCACAAGGGCTGACATATATAGATATGTCCCTCTTCATGCTTCTCCACCAAAATGTACGCTTCATGTCCTTATACATCTTATGAACCCCTGAATGAATGATAAGTTTGGTCGTGTGGCATTCAGCTAATACTTCTTGCTTAAGATTTCCAACATCTGCAACACAAATTCTTCCACTTAAACGCAGTAGTCCATGGTTGTCTATTTTAAAGCTTGAACTCCTTCCACTATGTATATCTTCAATAATCTCCATTAGGAATCGATCTTCTTTTTGCTTGCCAGTTATTTTCTCCTGAAGAGTTGAAGTTACTGCCAAATAATAAATAGTAGCTAACTTTCTACTTAATGCATCAGCTACTACGTTGGCTTTCCCATGTGTATACAGAATATCTAGATCATATGACGCGAGAAATTTTAGCCAGCTTTGCTATCTCATTTCAATTCCTTCTGGGTAAAAAGATACTTCAAAGATTTTTGGTCCGTGAAAAGTCTGAATTTTTCACCTAAAAGATGGAATATTATTTACTAAGGTCAATTCAAAGTTTTATCAAAATAAACTATAAAAGATTCTAACTCAGCAAATAATGTCTGCATATCTTTAGAGCGAACACAACGGCTAATAATTCTAAGTCATATGTTGCATAATTCTTCTCATGCGTCTTCAGCTGTCTACTTGTGTAAGCAATCACCTTCCCATCTTGTATTAAAACTGCACCAACTCCTTCTCCACAAGCATCTGTATGAACGGTCAATCCACTATTTCCATTTATAATTGCTAAAACTGGAGCGGTTGTCAATTTCTTCTTTAGTTCTTAGAATGCTTCTTCACACTTAGGATTCCAAATAAATTTAGCATCCTTCATTGTCAACTTCGTTAGGTGATAGGCAATCTTAGAGAAGTTTTGAAAGAATCCTCTGTAATATCCTGCCAAACCTAAGAAGCTACGAATCTCTTTACGAGTTTGTCGCTGCTTCTAATCTTAAATAACTGCAACTTTCCCTGGATCTACTGAAATTCCATCCCTTGATATTATATGTCCAAGGAATATTACCTCCTTCTCCCGAAAATGGCACTTTGAGAATTTGGCTTTAAGCATGTTATTTCTTAATATTTCCAACACAGCTTCTAGATGCCTTGCGTGTTCTTCTTTTGTCTTTGAGTAGATGAGGATATCGTCGATAAAGAATGACACAAATTTGTTTAGCACATCTCTAAACACTCTATTCATAAGGTCAACAAAATAAGAGGGTGCATTATTTAGCCCAAAAGGCATAACCAACCACTCATAGAAAGCATTTGGACCTTTGAATGCAGTTAAATGGATGCAATCTTCTGTGATCCTTAACTGATGGAATCCTTTAGTTAGGTCCATTTTAGAGAAAACTCGAGCTCCATATAACTGGTTAAACAAGTCGTTTATTCGGGGTAGGGGATACTTGTTCTTAATGGTTTGCTTATTTATATCTCGATAGTCTACACACAATCTCAAAGATCCATCTATCTAAGCAACAAAAACTACGGCTGGTCCCCAACTTGAACGGTTAGATCTTATCAATCCTTTCTTTAATAGTTCTTGGGGTTGGTTATTCAACTCATCCCTTTCTTTTGGAGCCATCCATATATCTTTTTAAGCGACATCGCACCATGAACTAAATCAATACGGAATTCAATTTCTCGATGCGGGGGCAAACTTTTTTACTTCCTCAAAGACATCAATAAATTCTTTAACAATATGTATTGTTTCTAATCATGTATGGGATGTATCTAAAGCATAAAGAAACTATCCCTTCTGGGACTAGGACTTTCACAAGATATTTCTATGATTTTTCCAAAGATGCACCATAAAGGCATCATTCTATTTTCACAATCGAGCATAGCTTTGTACTTAGCCAACCAATCCATACCGAGTAAAATTTAGAATCCAATAAAATCTAAGACGCAAAGATCAAAAGGGAAGCGACGGGGAGGATAGGAAATTGGGACTTTTTCACAGTGCATACAATGATTAGTGGAACCTCCTATAGGATTCGTTCCGCGGATAGGGTCGTCAACAATTCTAGGTTTAAATTCTAATTGTTCTACAGTTGTTTTAGCAATAAAACTATGAGAAGCTCCTATATCAAATAATACTCTAAGTAAAACATCATTGATAAAAATATTACCTTCCAACACTCCTTTGCCCTTCACATTCTGGGAGGTTGAAGGCTCATCCTTGATAGCATAAACTTTGGCTTGTTCTCCTTTCTTCATCAGGGGACATTCCTTAATCAGGTGCCCTGTTTATGATAATTACAGCAGAGATAATTCTGAATCACAAGAGAGACAACACTCTGAGCTTCGGTACCCCAACAATTCTCTGCAATATGGCTTTTCTTCTTACAATTGTTACAAATGATGTCTTTAAAGCGGTTCTCTTCAGATCCTCCTTTGGCTTTTCCTTGCCATGGCTTCTTGCCATTGAACTTCCTCTTCTTCCAGTTATTGTCATTGCTTTCTTGTACTACGGATGGATCTATCTTATCCAAAGCTTCATATTTGAATCCCATGTCTATTAAGTCTATAAATGGTGCTTTCACATGTTCAGTCATTCTGACATGGTATTGCTTCTTCATTCCCGAGATAAACTTTTCATCCTTTTTTAGGGGCGTATCTACAATCCAGGCCCAAAACGAGATAATTCGTTAAGCTTGTTAGCATACTCCTCAGACGGCATCTCCTCCTCTTGTTTAAAATCCATGAAATTTCGGTAAAGACGGGATTTTCTAGCTTCTGCCAAAAACTGCTCCTTTAGAACTTCTTTGAATCGTTCCCATAAGAAATCATCTTCTGACTCATTTTGAGCAATAGGTTCCCACTAAATTAGAGTTCCATCTTGTAGTTGCCAAGAAGCTAAGAATCTATTCTGCTCATCTCCAATATTCAGTCCTTTGAAAATTCTTTCACAAGAGCGGATCCAAGCTTGTACTTCAATGATGGTTTCTGATCCTTTGAAAGGTTTACCACCAAGGCTGGTGTAGATCTTGCATAAAGTTGCAAAGTTAATTTGTGGCTATACCGGAACTACTACTTCCTCAACTACTATAGCTACGGGAGTTTAACCATTTGTGGTGTTACTTCCTCCCCTACCTCGTACTCTTCTTCCACTCATGTTCTACTATATGTATATAGTAAGAAAAAGATCTTTATGATATATAGATGAGATATCTTAGGGAATGTTATAAAGTATGAATATACTTATTTAAGTTAAAAGTTTTAATTATGCGCTCTCTCCGACTAAACTCATTCTAGGATGTTACTACACCTATCTCTAATGAGTCATACCCCAACAAAGCCAAGGTTCTCGCTTAACCTTCAGCTCTGATGCCATGTGTGACAAACTATCTCCTCGACCCTCAAAAATCAACACTAATACATCCACAGTATTCACGTGGCGCTAATCCAAGTGCCGGGGAGGCAGATTATCAAGGGTGTAAAAGAAAATAAAGATAGAAGATAACACAATAATAGAATCTAACATTGTGTTCAACATTTTAATTATACATAAATGATTAGAGTCAAATACATATCCAGTGGGATCATTATAACTGTCTATCCGTACATATGTTGGAAAGTACATACTGCATAACACAACGGAAAATTGGTAGATATCTACATAAGGTACTTCAACTTCAAAGCTCCAAAATACTTCTCCAAAATGCTCCCCAACATGCTCCAAAATGCTCCTATGGTATCCTGACTACACGGTTGCCCGAAAAAAAGGGCACCCGGAGTTTAAAGGGAAAAGCAAACTCTGGGCCAGTCATAGGACTGGTGTGAGGATTCAATGTACGATGTTTTGAAAACAAAAGGTATCTCATAAGACGACGCCGCACATAAACATGGAACGGGTTTTTACCTTATGATAATCAAAATTATTTATTATGTAAAACTTAGGGATATTATTTTTAATGACTTTCTTTGAAAACATTTGCAAATAAACTTATTAATCTTAGCCGAAATCGTTACATTGATTAAATTCCAGCATAATAGTTTACAATCAATTCCGTAAGCTCTTATTGGAGAATGGATTTCCATACAAATGACCAGATGAAGGGACTACCATCCGATGGGTACACCTCTAGATGGATGTCTCGAGGCACAGAACATACATCGTCTAGCAACACAAGACCGGCCTAACTTTGTAACTAGATAGTACCGAAGATGTCATTCCCCAGTCGTTACCGACCTTTATCCGAGAGATCTCTTCGCATACATCCACATTAATTTACGTCCCGAACATCATAGCAGGAAGAAATATATCTAGAAGAGAATGACCATACCCTAATTGGGAATGACCCACTTAGCCTTGCCGCATTTAACCCTATTTCGGTCATTTTCGGTTGATGAGGCTCGAGGCTACGATTACCTTTTCGCATAGCACATCTTCTTTCACTTTGAATGCCACATTTCCATTCCACATACACATGACTGATTTCTACAAACGTATAACTTTCTGATCTCATATGTCTCAGGAAAGGGTGTTAAGCTAAGAAAAGGTGTCTTCTCTGCCACCGACTGATATACTTTTGTAGAAACCACTCATTATGATTTGGAATGCAAGGTCAGACATTCATCCATACAAGTTCATTCTAGGACCGAACGAAACCGAAGGCACTTTCCTCGGACATTACTAGGTGAGAAGCCCTTGTGGTTTTGAGGTTTTTCATAACAAAGAGACCACTACTACAATATGGTGCATCGGGAGTTTATCACCAATTAATCAACAAGTAGTCCCTCATTATTATTCATATCAATATCTATGTCTTCAAACATCTTCATTCTTCGAACACATAAACTGGTTCGAAGTGGTTTTCGGATAGGAATCAACCAAATCTAACCCCGGTTCCTTTGAAATCCAATCATCAATGAAAATGATATAATTAGGTGATTGTTTTTTGATTCATGCATTTTATTTTACCAAAATATCTTTGAGAGATATATGTTTTTAGAATATTTTTTTAGTGAATACGGAATCATTTAAACCTCTTTTTGAATATTTCTCAAATCATTTTTAAAGAATAACTTTTGAGAAAATAGGATTATAAAAATCATTCTACTTTTATTCAAAATTAACTTCCATGTTCAATAAGTGCTATGAGTGGAATAACGGTGAGATCACCTTTTCAATTCCATGAATAGGACAAGTTCCCTCTTTGGATTTTAATAATGAGTATAAGAAGATTATTTCTATAAAATCCAAGTTGAGCATCCTAGCTTTCCTTTCGATATGTTCCACCCCTCACCTAAAAGGGAAACTGAGGCCAGTTAATTTTAGGGAACTAGTTGCTCCATCTCTAACCTTAGTTACACACCTTGTTTCCACTTTTAGATCTCGTAGGCGGGACAAATGTACTAATCGTTTTCGCATACTCATTTTCCCTTTTTAAATCACTTAACTATTTGTTTAACCATCATTGAAATAATGTTAAATTGTTCAAATTTATTTTGAAATGGTTTATTATTAACTTAAAGACATTTAATAAGGATTTGGAAAAGAATTGTTAAGTTTCAACCCTTATTTCAAAAGTTATTGAAAAGAGTTGCGAAAAGTGTTGCAAATAGTGTTACAAATGTGCTTTAAAAGCTCTATTCTTCAAAACAACTTTTATATCATTTAAAAAACCATATTTTCAACTTAAATCACTTTTAAAACATTTTTAAATATTTTTAAATTTATTTCATATTTTTAAATTTATTTCTTATTTTTAAAACGATTATTTTATCAATTTTCAATTTTGGTCATTAATGCAAAAAGGGGATTTTTGTTGAAAATTTATTTTGCCATATTTCAAAATATATAAGATGAAATTTTTTTTTTTTTTATGAAATATATGGATATAAGGATTCGGAAAATTCTTTCTTCGAAGAATTCCGAACTATATTCCACTTCGTATGATCATTTGAACTTTTGACGCGTAAACATGAACTACCGTTACGCGGCGCGTCAAATTTTAGGCGTATTTTGAGATTCATATCCAAAAAATTTCGAGACAAGTTTAAACACTTAGGAATCATTACGAAAGTATATTTGAACATTTTTCAAAGGTATAAATGATTCCATATCACATTTTATTTAAGTGTTTTCCATGTGAATCAATGTCGTGTATATCATGACTTGTTTCAATATTTTCATGCAATAAACAATATGTGGAAATCAACATCATAACCAAACATCCAATTGAACATATCACAACATTACAACCAAATATATACATATAAATTAAGAGTTCTCATCTTAGTTGCAAATGAACTAACTTTAAAGTGATTATAACTTTCCTAACATCAATTGGTGCTCATGGATGCTTTTTTTAAGGCTTCTAGGTGGCTTGACTTGACTTTTGGTGGTCTTTGGTGCTTTGGGCCATGAGTTTAACAGGAGATTGGGCTCGGATTGATGGTGAAGGAGTGGGTCATGAGTTGTGAAGGAAGGAGGAGGAGTTTAGGCGAAAATTTAAGGCGATTTGATGATTACTTTCTTTAGTATACTTTTGAAATAAATTTTGGCATTATTTCATTAAGGTTGGAAGCCATTAAAAGAGTGAGAATAAATTTGAAATTTTGAGAAAAATAAGTGTGGAAGGAAGTGAGAAAGTGGGTATGTATTTATACAAAATAATTGAGAATAAAATGTAGATTTGTATTTTTACTTAAATAACATTCCTTAAGAATTAAGTAAACTTATTTAATTCAAAATTTACCATCCACATCATATCACACTTTTAAAATTCAAATATTCTAGAGTTAAGTAAAGAATAAGAATGATTACTTTACTTTGTATCACTTTCTTTACTTTATGTCAGATTTGATGTGACATGTGTTTTGCCTTTTTTAATTTATTTTTGCTAATTACTTTCTAGAATTTTCTAAGTGTGATTATTAAAAGTAACCTTATTTAGTTAATTGTAACTTTCTTTATATGTTAACATATTTATTAAATTGTATACATAAAGGTGCAACAACGTTGCGACAACTTTAAATTGACAAAACGTTGATTTTCAACAAAATGTTTTACGGTCATATTTTGACGTTTTAGTTAAACTATTTATTTATGTAAACCAAATTTAAAAATAAATTTGTATAATGTCATTTAAAAATATAAACAATCATAAATAAATTAAAATAATTTATTAAACAATTTAAACTTACTTTTTTGAAATTAGGATTTTGTCACTTTTGTCGACTTAAGCAAATGTTACTATTTTTACATATATTTCTATTTCCAAATCATATCTAATATTATTTGAATCATAAAACCTTTTATATTTTGTATTTAAAATCAATTTAAATATTAAATTTTTGAAGTGATTAAATTTTGGGTCGTTACAATTATCCTTAGTTAGATTGAAGCTCTAATGTTAGAATCCACTGGAGAAGTATAGTGAACTCCTTTGAAGATTGTTGCAAGGCGGTAAAGAGTGAAGAAAGCTTCCAATAGAGTTTCAGCAATCAGTCCGAAGGATCCTGTTAATGTTGCAGATGGGATGGTATTTATAGAGATTGGAGAATTTTAGGCCGAGTCCGTTCGCCAATTCTTGCACATAGAGGCAGGAGGATGCAGTGGAGCTAGTTTGCATTCGATCCAAAACCATAGATCGCTAGCGATCCATGGTTTATGGATCGAATGCAAACTAGCTCCTCTACTTCTCCTTTTGCCTTGTTTAACATGAGTCACGGTAGATAAGTGATGACGTATGGATCATTGGCGATGTAACGACCCAATTTTTCGACTTCCGAAAGTCGACATCGATACGTCCACTGTATCCAATGTCGCATAGTTGAATGCCAGAAAACCAAACCGTTAGGGTTTAAGAAGAAGAAGGTAGAAGAAGAAACAAAAACAATAAATAGAATCTCACAATTTGCAACGGAACAACATAAAATACATAAATGAATATCATTAAAACAAAAGAACTATCGCAGTTTATACATCACATTATCAGAGTTTACAACGACACGATACAACATTGGCAGTAATTATAACTTGACTTCATAAAAATAGAACTTTACAACACAGCATATGCAGCGGATACCATATAGTATAAGTGATACGTCTCGCCGTCGAGCTTGAACTCCAGATCTCCACAGCAACTTCTTGACTTCGCCCCAGAATAATGATAACCAGACTCTAGTCTGGCCGTGTGGAAAATTATGGGCACCCAGAGTTTAGAAAGGGAACGATAAACTTCAGGTCAGTCATGGGACTAGTGTGAGATCTTAAAAACAGTTATTTTCACAAAGAAGGGATAGAAATCCGCTATACTTTTGGAAAATGAAACTACCATTAGGTCTCCTTCCACACACACAATGCAAACGCAGAATTGGAGGAGATTTCTCCTTATGATAGTCAAACATGCTTGATACATAAAATCGTTTGATGTTATTATTAGTGCATAGTGTGGAAAACATTTCGAAAATCTAATATTATTCTTAGCCAGCATAGGCATTTCACACTTATGCCTACTACAGCTACCATGTTCAATAGCAGGTTACCGCAACATTCCATGGCAGGTTATACAACTTAAACCGTACAGGGCGCGTATTGTTTCTTTGGATTTCCAACAAATGGTCGGGCTAAGGAACTTCATACTCCCACATGGGTACGCCTCTGGAGGGACATCCCGAGAACTTAACCAGCTCTCTGCCAACACAAGGCCAGGTTACCTCTGTAACTAGGTAACTACTACACGAGTATGCCATCCCCCGATCGTTTGCAACCTTTATCCGAGGATCCTCAACCACGAAGCAACAACCACAAAGTATAATAAATTTGCAACAACCACATAAATTAAATATCTGGGCTCTATACCATGATACCACCCTTTTCCACAAGGAAATGACATAACCTAAAGGGCGCGACCCTCATAACCTTGTCGCATTCTTCCTATTTTGACCACTTCCGAGGTGTGAGGTCCGACGAAGTCTCGTCCACTAAGCTACACTTTTCACAAAGTCATGCTTCGATCAACAAATGATCAACAGTACTTCGTATGCCACATTACCAAATTAGGAGTATATCACTTATAACCCTCAACTATATATTCTCTGAGCTCGTACGTCTCAGAGAAGGGTGTTAAGCTAAGAGAATAAATTCTCCACCACCAACAGAAATGTATTTGATAGAAATTAGCTTTATATCTCAAAGTGTAATGTCAGACACATATCCATACAAGTCCGTTCCAGGATCGAACGGAACCGAAGGCACTTCAAAAGAAGCCCTTGCAAATCTAGATATTCACTAATCATGTCCGGAATCCCCATCACAAAGGGTGATAAAATCTCTATACCGGAGCAACTCGGTGTAGAGACATTCGACAGGTAATCCTCTCGTTTTCGAAAATACCCGATCTTCAACACCGTCTTCAAATGCAATCCTATTTCGTCGTATCATTATTCGGAATGGGTTTTATGACACAAATTCCTCTCTCGGCTAATCCGAATAATGAGCGCTTATTTTTAAAAATAAGTGTTCAATCAGATTTTAAACAAATCACAACAAATTTCCACTTTGATCTTTTAAACAAAATATCCATCACAATCACGAAGTTTCGGTGTGGTTTTCAAATATCGTCGCATCGAAATTCAAATTCCATTAGAGGCCAATATTGATAGTCGGTTATTTAACTATCAATCAACATTCAGAACTATCAAACAGTATTCACAACAATCACCAAGATTTAAATAATTTTCCCAAATTATTTATTTCCAAAATATCTTCGCAAGACATTTTTAACACTTCAACACTTTGAAAACAAATTTCAACTTAATTTCCACCTTTCAATCCTTTGAAAACAAATTTCAAATCATCTTCCACATTTCAATACTTTGAAAACCAATTTCAAATCATTTTTTCCTTACGCGGAAAACATTTTCGAATATTTATTTATTTCCACTCAAAATCTGCCAAGTTAAATATTTTAAAATAATTTAAAATACTTATCCAAAATATACTTGGAAATAATTAAAATAAAACTATTTTGAAACACTTGCTTAAATATTTGTTATGAAGATATTATACTAATGTCTCATATAAAAATTCAAGTCCAAACTAATTTTTAAATAAAATTAGTAGATAGGATATAACTATTTAAATATCCAATCTCTAAAACCGATATCAATTAAATCTTTAAATCATTACTTCCATAATTAAATAAATCTTTACTTTAAAGATTTACAAAATAACTTAAGAAGCTAATTTCTCCAAAATATTCTTTTAAAACCAACTCTAGAACTTTTAATTTATATTTCAAAAGCTATTTTACAAACCTACTTGGCTTTTTAGGGAAAATAGACCTTCCTTTTCAAAATGGATCGTTTTTAATCAATTAATAAATCCTTCTGGATTAATTTTAAATTTGAATTCCAAATCCTTAAATTCCTTTCCACACTTATTTAAAAATAGAACAATATTTATTTTTAAAACAAAATTCTCTTTCCTTTATAAAATTCCCATTGTGAATTCAAATTCCCTAATATTCACGGATATATGATTTTTTTTAAATCGATTTCAAAAATCATTTTAAAACACCAAATCAATTCCCAAATTGATTTCAAATTTATTTCAACTCCAAATCAAATTCTAAATTGATTTCTAAATTTATTTCAACACCAATCCATTTTCATTCAAATACCAAATCAATTTTCATATTGATTTCCCAAAGATTTATTCTTTTAACACCAAATCAATTTTCGAATTTATTTTTAAAATAAATTCCTTTATCTTTTCCAAATTATTTAAAAAACCATATTTTAAAATAAATTCTTCAACCTTTGAATAACATTACCCGAAATCCATTTATTAAGCCTTTTTCCCCATATTTTGGAATTTTATTCAGTAGGATTGAAAATAAAATTTTATTTTTTTTAAAATTCCTTCTTTTAAATTAATACAATTATCAAAAATAAATTTTACTATAAATTTTCAATTTTAATTTTAAAAATCCAATTTCATTTATTTCCGGTATCCTACGACACCAAAAATAAATTCAGCTGAACTATAGCCTTCAATGATTTCAATCACCAATATAATCACACAGAGATTATAAATAATCAACACATAACATTGAAATAAATTCAATATTTGAGGAATCCAGTTGTATCCCTCCAACCTGTTTCCCTACATCCACAGATGTTAGCACAATAATTAAATACCAATTCCACTTCGAGGTGGAATATTGCGGTATATGGGATTTTAAAAATACCGTCCGCTTTTATGCGGCACATAGGGTGTCATCCGCTACATAATGTGGAAAATTAATCGCTCCAAATACATATATAATACCAGTTCTACTTCGAGGTGGAATATCGCGGTATATGGGTTTATATATAATATCATCCGCTATTATGCGGCGCATAGGGTCTAAACTAATATAACTGATAATAAATTAATCATCCAAGCACACAATCAATCAATTTTAAATTTAAATATTTAAAATTAACTGGAGATTCTAATTGAGTGAGAAGATCTCACCTTTTCTTTGCATGCAATCCATTTTCAATCTGGCTTGCTTTCTTTGCAATTTCGACCTTGTATAAACAATTATATAATTTTATTAATATTCGAACTAAATCGAGCAATTCAATTTTCCATTTTATAAATTTTAATCCAACTAATAATTTTTTTTAAATTAATGATTTAATTTTAGACAAAAAATTAAATTTTAAACAAATTTTCCTCTAAATAATTCTCTTGGTAACTAAAATAATTGAATGAATTAATTAAACCATCTTTCACAAAAATCCATTATTTAAAATTACCTTGCAGATTAAAATAGGCATATTTATAAAACTCTTGTTCTAAATTTATATATATATATATATATGTGTATATATATATATGTATGTATGTATGTATGTATGTATGCACACACACACATACATATACATATACCTTAAATCCTAATAAAATAAAAACACCTTACTGCCTATGTATATAATTATAGTAAATAACAAAAGAAGAATTTTTTTTCTTACTGTAAATAAAAAAAACTACATATAAAAATAAATCAATATTACTGATGTGCACGTATTAGTGCATATATTTACATCCATATTTTATATCTTTTTATTTAAATAATCATCATATTTGGGCATTTTAACATGTTTAAAACCAAAATTCAATTATTTCCAAACCATCATATTTTCATCATCATTCAAGGGCAAAACGGTCATTTTTGTGCATGTGTCAATGTAAGAATTTTTACTTGGACATTTTTTGATTATTTTTATAGGAATTTGGATGCATATGGAAGAGGCTTATATGAAGATACATGCATTCACAAGGAAACACAAAGGAATAAAGAGGAAATAATTCAAGTTCAAGATCATGGAGGACCCCACCCACTTACCTAACTTCCAATTAGAAGCTAAGCACATGCTAAAAGGACTTAAAGCTTCATGTACATATTAAGTGGGGGATTAGTGAATGTTAATGATTACTTGGAGGCTACACCACCTCAAGGGTATTTTGGGAAGCTCCCTAAAAAGAGAATTAGGGTTTTATGCATGTATAAATAGCCCTCTTATGTACATGAAGATCATCTTCTACTCTTTCATTTACTTAGGAAATTAAGAAATCAAGTGTAAGCTCAATGTTCTATGAAATAAAAATGGCTTTCAAGCCTCTTTCTTCTCTCTTTTCTACATGTTTTTCTTTATTTTATTGTTAATGTTTATTTTTATGCTCTCTTTCTCTTTATGCTCATAGCTTAGATTTACATTTATGCAAGTAGTTAGTAGCTAATCTCTTTGCTTTCTTTGCTTATTTTCTATTCTCTTTTCTTTTTAATGTTGAAACTTACATGTGTTGCTTTAATGCCACAAATGAGTAGCTAAACTCCTTTAATTTAGGGGTGATGAAGCTCTCTAACTTTATGTAATATCAACATTTTATGATTTATGATCTCTTTTGGTCTATGCTTCATGAAGTAAGTTTTGATGCAAGTTTATACAAGTGGGTTTGATAGCTTATATTGTTTATGCAAATGAGCTATTCTTATTCAACATAAACACAATTTGCATCATCATTTGCTAATCCATTTTTGATTTTGAAATGAAAGTAAAAATGAAATTTGATGATCTATGTTACTAATTACAATAGTAAATAGATCATACTTAAATTAGCTTTTGCTTTGGCTTCATTTTCATTAGAATAGATAAGTGGTTTATGTGTTGTATTATAGTTTGATGGTTTGAGTTATGTTAATTAATAACATAAACAAACCATACTTATGATAAATACAACAATATTTCACTTAATGTCAAAACTAGAGATCATAAATTATTGTTTGTTGATTTACAAAAATATGGGAGTAGATTTATCCCTAAATTGTTCTCTAGTTCAATAGTTCTTAAATCAAACTTTAACTCTAGCTTTAGCTTCATTTTATTTCTAGTTAACAACTTCTCCTCCATTTGGTCTAATTTGATTGAATAGATTTTTAAACTCTAACAATTCCCTGCCGGATCGACCCGTAGTCGCCGCGTGCTACATTCGTACACCGTGCGCTTGCGGTTATTTTTAATTTCAATTCATTCGACGGTTTTCTAAATCGATAGAATTTCCGTCGACGAACAATTACCTACTACATATCGAACGAAACCCTAGCTTCGGTCGAGTCGCCTCCTCCCTTCACTAGCGTGCCTTCCCGATGATCGATGCAGCTTATCCATCACTACAATAGTAAAACGTTACTTTTAAATTTCCTCTCTAAAAAAAAAAATATTCGGAAAAAAAAATTAAAAAAAAAAGTTCAAGTTTGTTAAATTTTCATTTTTCATTTATTTTATTTTCAATTCTTTTGTTTTTCGCTTATTTTCTTTTTCATCTTTGATAAACATACAAAAAAAAATAATAACAATAAAAATTGTTGAATATATCTTGTTTTTAATTTCAGGTTGTCAAAGCAGAAAATTACAGGGAATTGCTTGCCAAAAGGAAAAATAATTGCTTTGCTTTGCTAAAATCGCCGCTTGAAAAAAAAAATTGCTAATAATCTACACGCTCTGGTATTGTGCTTTCATCTCTAGTGCATTGTTGGTTGCTTGCATTTGCATTAAAAAAAAATTCAAAATCCAAAATACCAAAAACAAATTTCATTTTAGTTGCATTGTTAATACACGTTTAATTTCTTGTTTTGCATTCATCTCATCTTATTTTCTTTGCTAAGGGCAATATCCCAATTCACATAAGGTGAGGGATTTCATCACCCTTTCCTTAGCCCACAAACGCATTTTATCGTAGAATTTGACTAATAATAAAGGTTAGACGTTGGACCTAAGGGTGTCACGAGCTCACTTAGGGCTTAATTGTATCTTCACAATTGTTTTACTTAAACGATTTTATTTCTTGGTGTCTAGGCTACGGCAGAGTAATAACCAATTATAAAAATTACGGTGATTCGTAAATATTATACTGGTTCTTCCTCTGAAGGTAATTAAACCTTCGGTTGCATTGCTACGGTGATTCGTGGTGCACCGATAACCCTTGTCCGTTACCTGGCTGAGAAATATTTTTGTTGATTTAAGACAAAGTGTGATTATACAATTTTGGGTTAGGAGCTAGTAAGGACAGAAAACTGTAATTAAGTCATTTGCATTCATTTAGTTGCATTAGTTCATGCATATTTAAAAAAAAACTCAAAAACAAAAATCTAAAAAAATTTGTAAAATCATTTCAAAAAAAAAAAATTGAAAATTCAAAAACAAAACAAAAATCAAACTTTTCTTTTGAAATAAACTTCACTTGGTAAATAGTTTTTTTTTTCCCTTTAAAAAAAAACATTTTCAAATCTTCTTTCATTCTCCAAACTCGTTTCTAATTTTTTTGTCCTCTCGACTTTCACTTGTGCATGAGTACTTGGACTCGTGACACAACAACGAATACTTGGATTCGTGACCCTTCTACAAACCGTTTAACTCGAACAGACAATCCCCCCGAAATGGCGAACGAAAACGCCCCTCGAACTCTTATGGATAGAATCTTTCCCGATAGAGTTTCTATTCCATCTTGCATCACATTACCCGCCCCTACGGGTAACCATTTCGAAATCCATTCGAACCATATTGCCACGCTTCCAAAATTTGGCAATTTCGAACACGATGACCCATACATCTTTTTGACTAAATTCGAACAAGTTTGCGCAACCATTAAACTTCAACAACTTTCTGATGACGGAATCAAACTTCGATTAATCCCATTTGCTCTTACGGATTACGCTGAAAAATGGTTGTACAGCTTACCTTCGAACTCAATTAAAACGTGGGAAGAATTTGTAAAAGCTTTCTTAAAAAAGTTCTACCCCTTAGAAAAAACAAGTAGAATTCGAAACGAAATTGTAAATTTTCATCAATTCAAGGGTGAACCATTTGGAAAATATTTTGAAAGATTCAAAGAGCTTTTGATAAAATGTCCACACCATAACTTTGAAAAATGGACGATTTGCCAAATCTTATATGATGGACTCGAAAACAGCTCACGAACCATGCTCGAATCAATGTGCCAAGGCAATTTTCTTGCCCAACATCATGACGATGCTTGGCAATTTCTTGAAAACCTCGCTGAAAAGTCGTCCCAATGGGAACGCTCGAACGAAAAATCAATCTACTCACGATCGAGTGCACACTCGACGGGATCTTCTTTTGCTTTGGAAGCTAAGATCGACGCAATGATTAAAAAATTCGATAACGTTTTCTCATCGAATCAAACGAACCAAGCTTCCCAACCAATGTGTTATAAATGCAACGATCCTAATCATATAGCCGATCAGTGTCCCAATTCCGTCGAACAAATCAATGCTTTCAATAAAACCAAAAACGATCCGTTTTCTCCAACGTACAACCCTGGATGGAGAAATCATCCGAATTTTGCGTGGAACCAAAACATTCCCAACACGAATACGATTCGTCCCAATTTTCAAGCATTTCCGAATAATGCTTCGAATCCTTCCTTTCAGCCCAATAATTTTCAACCAAACTTTGCGGGCCTGTCTCATAATCAACCGCAACAACCAAATTTTCCACCAAATTCTACTCATCCTCCACAAGACGATAAACGTTTAACTTCGCTTGAGAAAACTCTTGAAACGTTGGCTAAGGCAACTACTCAAAGCCTTCAATCAAACAGCAATTTGCAAAATTTATTGACTTCATATATGCAAAACACAAACCAATCGATTGCGAAACTCGAAATGCAAATGAGTCAATTAGCCACGTCTGTAAGTGAACGTGAACGAGGAACATTCCCAAGCCAGCCCCTTCCAAATCCCAGAAATCAAAACGCAAATTCAAATCAAGCCCATGTTGTTCAAGATAGCAATGTCACCCAGTTGAATGCTATCACAACTCTCCGTTCTGGTAAACAAATCGATAATCAAGTCGTTAATCCAAATGATTCACTGCGAACTTTTCTCGATACTTCTAAAACAACGAACGACTCAGAACAGAACGTGGAGCCAAACGTCGAATCGAACGACAATCAAAATTCTTCTTCTACTACTCGAGTAGACCCGCCTACCGAGTATCATGTTCCATTTCCACATCGTCTTCGACCAAAGAAACACTTGGACCAAATGGAAAAGATGTTGGAAATTTTTAAACAAGTCAAAGTTAACATTCCTCTTCTTGACATCGTTCAGCAAGTCCCCACTTACGCGAAATTTCTTAAGGACTTGTGCACCCAAAAGCGACACACTCAAGTGCCCAAAAAAGTCTTCTTAGCCGCTAGTTTGAGTGAAGTCTTGTCCCAATCCATACCCGTTAAATACAAAGATCCTGGCTGCCCTACGATTTCGTGTACAATTGGAGAAAAGACGATTAACAAATGTTTAATAGACTTAGGCGCGAGTGTCAACTTGATTCCATACTCCGTTTACGAACAATTAGGCTTAGGTGAGCTCAAACCCACAAAAGTTACGCTTTAATTTGCCGATCGTTCCATTAAGAAGCCCGTGGGAGAAATCGAAGACGTGCTCATTCGAGTAGGGCAATTCATATTCCCCGTTGATTTTATCGTTCTCGAAACACAACCCGTGACAAACCCTGCGAGTCAAATCCCATTGATTTTAGGCCGACCATTCTTAGCCACCTCAAACGCCTTAATCAATTGTCGTAACGGTTCGATGAAAATCTCTTTTGGAAACATGACTTTGGACCTTAACATTTTCAATCTTGAAAGCCACTCGAACGAACTTCGTGACCAAACATTAGAAGTTAGTGCCATTCATGAAAACTTTGAAAATGAAACATTTGATCTTAACGATGAACGCGAGGCCGAGTATGAAAAATTGTTTCATGAAGTCCCCAACGAGATCGAACACACTCTTCCCTTTGAATCGCTTCAAGTTGAGTCCGAATCTCAATCCAATTCTGCAATCGAAAAACTCCCGAAATTGGACCTCAAACCACTTCCCGCTCACCTTAAGTATGCATACTTAGGTGAAAACGAAACTTGTCCTGTCATCATTTCTAACAATCTTTCTCTTGACCAAGAAGCTTCTCTTCTCTCTATTCTTTTGAAAAATAGAGAAGCAATTGGGTGGTCCATTACTGATATTAAGGGAATTAGCCCTGCTATTGTCCAACATCGCATTCATTTGATTGATGAAGCCAAACCCACTCGTGATGCACAACGGAGGCTTAACCCAAAAATGAAAGATGTGGTTCGTGACGAAATTCTTAAGCTCCTCGATAACGGTATCATATACCCCATCTCCGATAGCCCATGGGTTAGCCCAATTCATGTCGTGCCTAAAAAGTCCGGACTTACTGTTATAAAAAACGACGCTAACGAACTTATTCCAACTCGTACTCAAACGGGTTGGCGTGTTTGCATTGACTATCGAAAACTAAATGCCGCAACACGTAAGGATCATTTTCCTCTTCCATTTATCGACCAAATGCTCGAACGTTTAGCCGGTCACGAATTCTATTGCTTTCTTGATGGTTATTCCGGCTATAACCAAATTCCAATCGCTCCCGAAGATCAGGAGAAAACGACTTTCACGTGTCCATTCGGTACCTTCGCTTATCGACGTATGCCATTCGGACTTTGTAACGCTCCTGCGACTTTCCAACGATGCATGGTTGGAATCTTTTCTGACATGATTGAGTGCTTTCTAGAAGTCTTTATGGACGATTTCTCTATCTTCGGTGATTCTTTTTCTCAATGTTTACATCACCTCGAGTTGGTTTTGAATCGATGTAAAGAAAAACACTTGACTTTGAATTGGGAAAAATGCCACTTTATGGTCAAACAAGGCATTGTCCTTGGACATATCATCTCAAACAAAGGCATTGAGGTAGACAAAGCGAAAATCGATGTCATTGCAAGTCTACCCATTCCCAAATCTGTTAAGGACATTCGATCATTTTTAGGACACGCTGGCTTTTATCGACGCTTTGTGAAAGACTTTAGCAAAATCGCCCGTCCTTTGACGACCCTTCTTGGAAAAGACGTTCCTTTCGATCTTAACTCTGATTGTATCTCTTCTTTTGAACGTCTTAAGAGCGAACTCATTTCTACCCCAGTCATTTGCGCACCCAATTGGGATCTTCCTTTCGAAATAATGTGCGACGCTTCAAACTTTGCCGTTGGTGCTGTCTTGGGACAACGCATCAACAAGATCCTTCATGTCATTTACTACGCGAGTATGACCTTGAACGACGCTCAACTCAACTACACAACAACTGAAAAAGAGCTTCTAGCTGTCGTTTTTGCGCTTGAAAAGTTTCGACCTTACTTGATAGGTTCACACATTACGGTCTACACTGACCATTCTGCGCTGCGATATCTCTTCGCTAAAAAGGATGCTAAATCCCGTTTGATTCGTTGGATCCTTTTACTTCAAGAATTCGACCTTACAATCAAAGACATAAAAGGATCCGATAATGTCATAGCCGATCATTTATCTCGTCTTTCGAACGCACCATCTTCCTTGCCGATCAATGAAAACTTCCCCGATGAACAACTTCTTTCTATTTCTATCGATCCATGGTACGCTGATATAGTGAACTACTTAGTCACTAAAGAAACTCCCTCATCTTGGTCCAAACAGAACAAATGCAAATTCATGTCCCAAGTGAAATATTTCTATTGGGACGATCCATACTTGTTCAAATATTGTCCCGACCAAATCATCCGACGTTGCATTCCGGATAATGAAATAAGGAGTGTTCTTTCGTTTTGCCACGATCAAGCGTGCGGTGGACATTTCGGTCCTCGAAAAACTGCGGAAAAAGTGCTTCAGTGTGGCTTCTATTGGCCTTCGCTTTTCAAAGACTCGTTTGAATTTTGTAAAACTTGTGATCGATGTCAAATGCTTGGACGAATTTCTCGACGAGATATGATGCCTTTAAACCCCATTCTTACGATCGAAATCTTTGATGTATGGGGTATCGACTTTATGGGACCTTTTCCCAATTCCTTTGGAAACTTGTATATCCTTCTCGCTGTCGATTACGTTTCAAAATGGGTCGAAGCCGTTCCTTGCAAAACCAATGACCACAGAATTGTTGTGAAATTTCTTAAAGAAAACATCTTTTCGAGGTTCGGCACACCTCGCACAATAATCAGTGATAACGGAACCCATTTTTGCAACCGTTCTTTTGAAACTTTAATAAAAAAATACTCGATAACCCACAAGTTATCCACTCCATATCATCCTCAGACTTGTGGCCAAGTTGAAGTTTCAAATCGACAAATAAAACAAATCTTGGAGAAAACTGTCAATAAAAATCGAAAAGATTGGTCTCAGAAATTGACCGACGCGCTTTGGGCTTACCGTACTGCATTTAAAACTAACCTTGGGATGTCCCCTTTTCGTTTAGTTTATGGTAAAGCTTGCCATTCACCCGTTGAAATTGAACACAAAGCGTTGTGGGCAATAAAAAATTTAAACTTTGATCATGAAGAAGCTGGCGAAAATCAAAAATTACAACTCAACGAACTAGAAGAACTTAGGAACGACGCGTATGAAAACGAGAAAATTTACAAAGAAAGAACCAAAGTTTTTCATGACAAGTCAATCCTAAGGAAAAAGTTTTCGCCTAACCAGAAAGTTCTTTTATATGACTCGAGACTTCATTTATTCCCTGGGAAACTTAAATCAAGGTGGACCGGACCATTTGTGGTACGAACTGTTTTTCCACATGGTGTCATAGAAATAGAAAACCCAAAGGATGGATCGATTTTCAAAGTCAACGGTCATCGTTTAAAACCCTTCTTGGAATTTCCCGATAACCAAGAGGAGGAGCTCATGATCCTTCATGAGCCAAGCTACGTCTAGTAAGAATGTTAACCCTCTTTTGTAAATATGTACATATTTTTCCCCGTTACACTCATTATATCATGCATCGACTGTGGGGACACAGTCAAAATTAAGTGTGGGGGGAGTCTCATTTTTATTTTTATTTTTTAGTTTTTCATGGCATTTTTGAATTTTCATTTTCTTCAAAAAAAAAAATCTCAAAATTCCTAAATCTC
This sequence comes from Allium cepa, assembly GCA_030765085.1. Lineage (NCBI taxonomy): Eukaryota > Viridiplantae > Streptophyta > Magnoliopsida > Asparagales > Amaryllidaceae > Allium > Allium cepa. The sequence continues at coordinate 454,250,894 of CM060931.1, forward strand.
AGAAACATTTTCTTTTTACCATTTTGATTTATTTTTGAAGAAACACTATGGGATAAGTATAAGTTTTGGTTAATAAATTGAAATTTTTGAAAATTTATTTGTCTTAACAAAAATAAAAATGAAGTTTGATTACAAATAACAATGGTTTTACTAGTATATAGGAAGGTTCATTTATGTTAATTGTGAAGTATGTTCTAATTGAAAATCGTTGTTTAAAAGGTGGTAAATTTAAAATAAAGGATATATTTTGTCTTCTAAGTTAAATGGTGCTAAGATGATTTTGCAAAACTCTTTCTCTTAAAAAATATATATATAAAAAAAAAACAAAAAACAAAATAATAACATCCAAAGTATTCACTCTCATTTAAAAGTCCTCACGGTTATGCATGGGTGAATTACTTGAAATCTTTGATTATGTGCTTTCATACTCATTTAAAAGTCCTCACGATTATGCATGTATGGAACACATATAAAAAAAAAGAGAACAGACTTAATAAAAACCACCTACGGTCGATAGGTGTATGCACGAAAGTGTGTACACTCGCCATGCTCTGTACTCCCCTCACATAAGCCCGAAAGGCAGTGCATGGGTGGTATATCTGGCCTCAGTTTACCTGAGCTAGGTGTGTAATTTTTCTTGCAAGTAATGAGAGAGCTAGCAATTGAAATCCTAGCACTATTTTAACTTGTTTGACCTAACTTGTTATTGAAAATAAATGAAAATACCACTTTAATAAACTTTGATAATCAATTAAGGATCCATTTCATAATTACATTGTGTTATCAACCGAAACAACTAGCCAAACTATGGTCTATCTGTCATGACAACTTGATTTTTATTGGAAATTTTGACGAGTAAATGACTTAAATTTTCAAGAAAATGACCAAAACTTGTATTTAACTTATTTGTGTCAATTTAAAAATAGATCCTTCATTTGTAAATATTTCCAAAAAATTCGCATTCATCTCTTTGTAAATAAATCTTGCAATTTGTAAATATTTTCATCCAGCATTTGGATTTTGTGGGTAGTATCTGCTGAAAACCCTCACGAGACAACACTCGTCCTACTGGGGACACCCAGAGGTTTAACGGCTTGTTGCATACGCTCAATGCAATCGTGCTCCCTACGAAAACGGATTTATCTTAGTTTTCCTTTATTCGAGGACGAATAAAAAGATAAGTGTGGGGGTATTTGATGTGCACGTATTAGTGCATATATTTACATCCATATTTTATCTCTTTTTATTTAAATAATCATCATATTTGGGCATTTTAACATGTTTAAAACCAAAATTCAATTATTTCCAAACTATCATATTTTCATCATCATTCAAGGGCAAAACGGTCATTTTTGTGCATGTGTCAATGTAAGAATTTTTACTTGGACATTTTTTGATTATTTTTATAGGAATTTGGATGCATATGGAAGAGGCTTATATGAAGATACATGCATTCACAAGGAAATACAAAGGAATGAAGAGGAAATAATTCAAGTTCAAGATCATGGAGGACCCCACCCACTTACCCAACTTCCAATTAGAAGCTAAGCACATGCTAAAAGGACTTAAAGCTTCATGTACATATTAAGTGGGGGATTAGTGAATGTTAATGATTACTTGGAGGCTACACCACCTCAAGGGTATTTTGGGAAGCTCCCTAAAAAGAGAATTAGGGTTTTATGCATGTATAAATAGCCCTCTTATGTACATGAAGATCATCTTCTACTCTTTCATTTACTTAGGAAATTAAGAAATCAAGTGTAAGCTCAATGTTCTATGAAATAAAAATGGCTTTCAAGCCTCTTTCTTCTCTCTTTTCTACATGTTTTTCTTTATTTTATTGTTAATGTTTATTTTTATGCTCTCTTTCTCTTTATTCTCATAGCTTAGATTTACATTTATGCAAGTAGTTAGTAGCTAATCTCTTTGCTTTCTTTGCTTATTTTCTATTCTCTTTTCTTTTTAATGTTGAAACTTACATGTGTTGCTTTAATGCCACAAATGAGTAGCTAAACTCCTTCAATTTAGGGGTGATGAAGCTCTCTAACTTTATGTAATATCAACATTTTATGATTTATGATCTCTTTTGGTCTATGCTTCATGATGCAAGTTTTGATACAAGTTTATACAAGTGGGTTTGATACCTTATATTGTTTATGCAAATGAGCTATTCTTATTCAACATAAACACAATTTGCATCATCATTTGCTAATCCATTTTTGATTTTGAAATGAAAGTAAAAATGAAATTTGATGATCTATGTTACTAATTACAATAGTAAATAGATCACACTTAAATTAGCTTTTGCTTTGGCTTCATTTTCATTAGAATAGATAAGTGGTTTATGTGTTGTACTATAGTTTGATGGTTTGAGTTATGTTAATTAATAACATAAACAAACCATACTTATGATAAATACAACAATATTTCACCTAATGTCAAAACTAGAGATCATAAATTATTGTTTGTTGATTTACAAAAATATGGGAGTGGATTTATCCCTAAATTGTTCTCTAGTTCAATAGTTCTTAAATCAAACTTTAACTCTAGCTTTAGCTTCATTTTATTTCTAGTTAACAACTTCTCCTCCATTTGGTCTAATTTGATTGAATAGATTTTTAAACTCTAACAATTCCCTGCGGATCGACCCGTATTCGCCGCGTGTTACATTCGTACACGTGCGCTTGCGGTTATTTTTAATTTCAATTCGTTCGACGGTTTTCTAAATCGATAGAATTTCCGTCGACGAACAATTACCTACTACATATCGAACGAAACCCTAGCTTCGGTCGAGTCGCCTCCTCCCTTCACTAGCGTGCCTTCCCGATGATCGATGCAGCTTATCCATCACTAACCCAAGCGTCTGAACCAAGTTTACCACCATCGTCGCTGAGCTCTCGAACGAGCTTGCTACAGCCAGAGACATACACGACTCCACCCTCCAAATCGCGATTCCTAAAACATCGCCGAACCCTCAAAATCGAACGCCTCCAACATATTGTTACCTTGAACGAGTACGAACGCCAATCTCCCCCCGCTCAAGCTCGCGTACGAGCTTCCCTTTCGCGAACCATCATGACGAATTGGCCGATATGAGCAAAAGAATGAGGCCGCCACTTTTTTCTTTTTCCTCATGCGATTTGAGTTTTCGCGATTTGGGGATATGCCGTGGATTTGATTTTGCTCGGCATTTATTTTATTTCGATTAATGATTTTAAAAGATGAAGGTGAAATTCGTTATCGTTCTGAGTTTAAAAAAATTTCTTTCTTCTCGCGATTGAAAATGAAAGAGCAGAGGGAATCGAAAAAGTTGAAGGCTCGGCATTATTTTGATTTCGTTTTGAACTCTATTTCTTCTATAAAATGAACGCGTGTAAAAATTTCGAACGCGTGGTATAAATAGATGAACATGTGGTTTAAAGACGGAGACGTGTAATTTTTCTTGTGAGATAATATTATATGAAATACGCATATATATACAATTTTTTAAATTCAAATTTAAATCTAAATTTTTACAATTACGCAACTTGTAATCTTGATGTCCAATCGAAGCGTGCCGCCAGGCATTCATAAGGTTAAACCCCTGTTCCGAACGCAATGGAAAAGGTTCCGAGTCCAAATTCGATCGTACGGAGAAGATAGCGTTTTGAACCAATTAAAACATTGAATTTTCAATTTAAATTTCAGCGCGTTTGCTATTCGTACGACCACACAACAACTCTGTATGCTACGAAAATTGAAATACAATAATAATACAATATTACGGATCGAATGGAACAGGTTTCATCGAATTCCGAGACTACGCCTCGGAAGGCTATTTTTAAATATCAATTTAAACGATATAATTTCAAAACTGAACGAATCATTTTCAAATCAAATTCTAAAGCTTCCATTATCTCCAGTATTATCAATATAAATTTTCTAAGCCTTGAAAATATTTTTAATCATCTTATAACTGAAGATTCAAATATTTATCTAACTTCAATAAATTAAATTCAATAATTTAATTGCCAAATCCATAGTTAAATCTGAAATTCAAGCTAAACTATCATTCAAACGTTTAAAAATCAATTAAATATTTCAATTTCAAATGTTAAAATTTCCGGGTCGTCACATCCTTCCCCTTTAAAAGAATTTTGTTCCGAAATTACTAGTTAAGAAGAATGATCCTTAACCCATTTACCATCTTTTCAAAACCAAATAGTATTATTGACTTGCCAAAACAAATCTTTTAATTAGTGCCCCATTTTCATTTCAACTACTTTCCAAAATCAACTATAGGTTTCAAACAGTATTGTTTCCTTAATCAATTCAAATTTAAATTCAAATTCAAATTTTAAACTTTCAAATTTTCTCATAATTTTTTCTAACACCCTAAATTTTCGAAAAATTTCGCCAATGTCTCCTTTGCGTGGCTGGCTCGGTACGACTACAAAATGCCACTATGGTTCCCCAGATTTTAAAAGAAAACGAAAAGCCAAGTGGTTGAACATGAAAATCATCAAATTTCATACTGAAATTTAAATACATACCTTTTCGAGCAATTCAAATTTATCTTCGAAATCAAAATCCCAATTCCATTTTTCTTTATATCACATGTATGCTATTTAAGAACCATATCCAGTTTCTACATTCAAAAATCATTTTTCATATTCCATTACAAAAGTTCGAATACTTACTTCTTATACCATTTTTAATTCACTATTGAAGTTATGTCCATTTTCATTCAATCTTGCATTTTCTATTTCATTTGAATTCAATTTACCTTCTGAATATTGAATTATATCAACTATCTTTCATTCACAACTAATTCGTATCACTATTTTAAATTAGTTCCATTTACTAGTTCATTACAAATTCCAACTCATTTTATCTCAATCCTTTTTTTTATTTCCAAGTTTATTATCTTTAGTTCACTTCGAACTAATTTTACAACTTTATTTTATTTCACACGATTCAAATTGGTTTTCAATATTTAGTTTCAATTCTAGTTTTATTTTTTTGTTCGCTTATCAATTTAGAATATTTTCGCAATTCCAAATTTTACTTAAGAATTTTACCATTTCTCCTTATGTTCGATATAAATATTCTATATATTTTATTATATTTATTTTCAATTTACCACTTTGGTTCATAACTACTTATATTTAAACTAGATTTCAAATTCCATATAAATTCAATTTTATTTCAAACCATATTCATTTGGTCATTTCTTTAATTAGTTTCACTTACTAATTTTATTTCAATACTTCGTTTTTTTTATCACAAATCAAATTCAATTCCAATATTTAGTTTATTTCAAACTTTTAAGCTTCAATAAGTATTCCTACTTATTTACATTTCACACTATTTCAATCTTAACTTTTCTTCAAGTTAAATTTTATTCTAACAACATCAAATCTGTAAGTTGCCAACTCAATTATATTCTATAAATATTTAAAATAGGATTCTAGAGTCTTTCCATCTTTTCAAAAATCATTTTTGAAATCAATTCAAATTATCTTTTGAATTTCCAAAACTAAACCCAGTTTGCAAACAACCTCCATTTAAAATAATTTGGCAGCAATTCCTCTCTTGGAAACTCGAAAATGAACACCGATGATGTCGCGATCATCATTGAAATTATTTTCCAACAATCGAAAAGAGTTTAGAGCTTTTCATCCCTTCAAAAACATTTTTCCAAACCTTGAAAATCATTTTCAACTCAAAAGGAATTTAATTTCCAAACTTTTCCAAATTTCAAATCCTTCAACTTTATTTTCAAATATTTCTCTAGGATTCTACTTCGAATTATAGATCACATTTACAATTTACATCCTCAAATTCCATTTGTATATAAATTTATTTCTCGGCTGTTGATTATGATTACAATTTTTTATTCAATTTCAATGATAATAATTTAATATTATCGCATCCGAACATCCAAGCAACCATATACTATAGTAATTTACAGAAAATTATTTCATTAATATATGAAAATAGTTTGGGTAAAGTTATTTTATTTACCCTATTTTTAAACAATACCGTGTCGGGTTATCTTGTTTAAGAGTATAGAAACTCCTATCGATACAGTTGGTCAAACTACACCGACTAGAATCTATAAACAATCAACCGATAAGTCAACACAATATAAAACAATTTTATATTCACTAACAAATACGCGCTCATATCTAGTATTACACTCAAACTCATTCTAGAGTACTATTGACTCTATCTCTAATGAGTAACACCCAATAGAGCCAAGGTTGTCGCTTAACCAACTGCTTTGATACCACATTGTAACGACCCAATTTTTCGACTTTCGAAAGTCAACATCGATACGTCTACTGTATCCAATGCCGCACAGTCGAATATCGAAAAACCGAACCATTAGGTTTTAAGAAGAAGAAGGTAGAAGAAGAAACAGAAACAATAAATAGAATCGCACAATTCGCAATGGAACAACACATAATAGATAAATGAATACCATTAAAACAACCACTATATCAATTTATACATCACATTATCAGAGTTTACAATGACACAATACAACACTGGCAGTAATTATAACTTGACTTCATAAAAATAGAACTTTACAACACACCATACGCAGCGGATACCATATAGTACAAGTGATACGTCTCACCATCCAGCTTGAACTCCAGATCTTCACAGCAACTTCTTGACTTCGCTCCAGAATAATGATAACCTGACTCTAGGCTACCCATGAAGAAAATTATGGGCACCCAGAGTTTAGAAAGGGAACAATAAACTCCAAGTCAGTCATGGGACTAGTGTGAGATCTTAAAAACAGTTATTTTCACAAAGAAGGAAAAGAAATCCGCTATGCTTTTGGAAAGTGAAACTACCGTAAGGCCTCCCGCCACACACACAATGCAAATGCAGAATTGGAGGAGATTTCTCCTTGTAATAGTCAAACATGCTTGATACGCAAAATTCTTTGATATTATTATTAGTGCATAGTATGGAAAACATTTCGAAAGTATAATATTAATCTTAGCCAGCATAGGCATTTCGCGCTTATGCCTACTATAGCTACCATGTTCAATAGCAGGTTACTGCCACATTCCATGGCAGGTTATATAACTTAAACCATACAGGGCGCGTATTGTTTTTTTGGATCTCCAACAATTGGTCAGGCTAATGAACTTCCTACTACCATATGGGTATGCCTCTAGAGGGATGTCCCGAGAACTTACCCAGCTCTCTGCCAATACAAGGCCAGGTTACCTCCGTAACTAGGTAACGACTAAACGAGTATGCCATCCCCCGATCGTTTACGACCTTTATCCGAGGATCCTCAACCACAAAGCAACAACCACAAAGTATAATAAATTTGCAGCAACCACATAGGTTAAATATCTGGGCTCCATACCATGATACCACCCTTTTCCAGAAGGAAATGACATACCCTAAAGGGCGCGACCCTCATAACCGTGATGCATTCTTCCTGTTTTGACCAATTCTGGGGTGTGAGGTCCGATGAAGTCTCATCTACTAAGCTACACTTTTCACAAAGTCATGCTTCGATCAACAAATGATCAGCAGTACTTCGTATGCCACATTACCAAATTGGGATTATATGGCTTATAACCCTCAACTATATAATCCCTGAGCTCGTACGTCTCAGAGAATGGTGTTAAGCTAAGAGAATAAATTCTCCGCCATCAACAGAAATGTATTTGATAGAAATTAGCTTTATATCTCAAAGTGTAATGTCAGACACACATCAATACAAGTCCGTTACGGGATCGAACGGAATCGAAGGCACTTTAAAAGAAGCCTTTGCAAATCCGAATACTCGCTAATCACGTCCGGGATCCCCATCACAAAGGGTGATAAAATCTCTATACCGAAGCAACCCGGTGCATAGACATTCGATAGTTAATCCTTTCGTTTTCGAAAATAACCGGTCTTCAACACCGTCTTCAAATGCAATCTTCATCGTATCATTATTCGGAATGGGTTTTATGACACAAAGTCCTCTCCTGGCTAATCCGAATATTATTTTTAAAAACAAGTGTTCAATCGGATTTCAAACAAATCACAACAAATTTTCACTTTGATCTTTTAAACAAAAGATCCATCACAATCACGAAGGTTCGATGTGGTTTTCGAATATCCATTTGGAATCCGACCCCCAGTCGCATCGAAATTCAAATGCCATTAAAGGCCAATATTGATAGTCAGTTGTTTAACTATCAATCAACATTCACAACAATCACTATCAAACAATATTCACAACAATCAACAAGATTTAAATAATTTTCCCAAATTATTTATTTCCAAAATATCTTCGCAAGATATATTTTTAACACTTCAACACTTGGAAAACAAGTTTCAACTTACTTTCCACCTTTCAATCCTTTGAAAACAAATTTCAAATCATCTTCCACAATTCAATACTTTGAAAACCAATTTCAAATCATTTTTCTCCTTACGCTGATAACATTTCCAAATATTTATTTATTTCCACTGAAAATCCGCCGAGTTCAAATATTTTAAAATAATTTAAAATACATATCCAAAATATACTTGGAAATATTTAAAATAAAACTATTTTGAAACACTTGCTTAAATATTAGTTATGAAGATATTATACTAATGTATCATATAAAAATTCAAGTGAAAACTAATTTTTAAATAAAATTAGTAGATAGGATATAACTATTTAAATATCCAATCTCTAAAACCAATATCAATTAAATTTTAAGTCATTACTTCCATAATTAAATAAATCTTTACTTTAAATATTTACAAAATAACTTAAGAAACTAATTTCTCCAAAATATTCTTTTAAAACCAACTCTAAAACTTTTAATTTATATTTCAAAAACTATTTTACGAACCTACTCGGCTTTTCAGGGAAAACGCACCTTCCTTTTCAAAATGGATCATTTTTAATCAATTAATATATCCTTTTGGATTTATTTTAAATTTACATTCCAAATCCGTAAATTCCTATCCATACTTATTTAAAAATAAAACAATATTTATTTTTAAAACAAAATTCCCTTTCCTTTATAAAATTCCGATTGTGAATTCAAATTCATAAATATCCATTGACATATGATTTTTTAAAACCGATTTCAAAAATCATTTTAAAACACCAAATCAATTTCCAAATTGATTTCAAATTTATTTCAACACCAAATTAAATTCCAAATTGATTTCAAAATTTATTTCAACACCAATCGATTTTCATTCAAACACCAAATCAATTTTCATATTGATTTCCCAAAGATTTATTCTTTTAACACCAAATCAATTTTCGAATTTATTTTTAAAATAAATTCCTTTATCTCTTCCAATTATTTAAAAAAAAAACACATTTTAAAATAAATTCTTCAACCTTTGAATAACATTACCCGAAATCCATTTATTAAGCCTTTTTCCCCATATTTCGGAATTTTATTCAATAGGATTCAAAATAAAATTTTATTCTTTTTACAATTCCTTCTTCTAAATTTATCGAATTCTCAAAAATAAAATTTACTATAAATTTTCAATTTTAATTTTAAAAATCCAATTTCATTTATTTTCGGTATCCTATGATACCAAAAATAAATTCAGCTAAACTATAGCCTTCAATGATTTCAATCACCGATATAATCACATAGAGATTAGAAATAATCAACACATAACATTGAAACAAATTCAATATTTGAGGAATCCAATTGGATCCCTCCAACCTATTTCTCTACATCCATAGATGTTAGCACAACAATTAATACCAATTCCACTTCGAGGTGGAATATCGCGGTATATGGGATTTATAAAATATCATCTGCTTTTATGCGGTGCATAGGGTCTCATCCGCTATATAATGCGGGAAACCAGTCACTCCAAATACATATATAATACCAATTCCACTTCGAGGTGTATTGCGGTATATGGGGTTTATATATAATATCATCCGCTATTATGCGGCGCATAGGGTCTAAACTAATATAATTGATAATAAATTAATCACCCAAGCACACAATCAATTTTAAATTTAACTATTCAAAATTAACTGGAGATTCTAATTGAGTGAGAAGATCTCACCTTTTCTTTGCATGCAATCCATTTTCAATTCGGCTTGTTTTCTTCGCAATTTCGACCTTGTATAAACAATTATATAATTTTATTCATATTCGAACTAAATCGAGCAATTCAATTTTCCATTTTATAAATTTTAATTCAACTAATAATTTAGTTTAAATTAATGATTTAATTTTAAACGAAAAATTAAATTTTAAACAATATTTAAATAATTCTCTTGGTAACTAAAATAATTGAATGAATTAATTAAACCATCTTTCACAAAATCCATTATTTAAATAACCTTGTAGATTAAAATAGGTATATTTATAAAATTCATGTTTTAACTATATATATATACACATAATAAATCCTAATAAAATAAAAACACCTTACTGCCTACGTATATAATTACAGTAAATAACAAAAGCAGAACTTTTTTCATACTGTAAATAAAAAAACTACATATAAAAATAAATTAGTATTACCTACAAAATATCGAACGAAACCCTAGCTTCGGTCGAGTCGCCTCCTCCCTTCACTAGCGTGCCTTCCCGATGATCGATGCAGCTTATCCATCACTAACCCGAGCGCCTGAACCAAGTTTACCACCATCGTCGCCGAGCTCTTGAATAAGCTTGCTATAGCCAAAGACATGCACGACTCCACCCTCCAAATCGCGATTCCTAAAACATCACCGAACCCTCAAAATCGGTCGCCTCCAATATATTGTTACCCTACGCGAGTACGAGCGCCAATCTCCCCCGCTAAAGCTCGCGCATGAGCTTCCCTTTCGCGAACCATCACGACGAATCGGCCGAAATGAGCAAAAGAACGAGGCCGCCATTTTTTTCTTTTTCCTCATGCGATTTGATTTTTTGCGATTTGGGGATATGACGTGGATTTGATTTTGCTCGGCATTTGTTTTATTTCGATTTGGGGATATGCCGAATGATTTTAAAAGATGAAGGGGAAATTCGATATCGTTCTGAGTTTAATTTTTTTTCTTTCTTCTCGCGATTGAAAACGAAAGAGTGAAGGGAATCGAAGAAGATGAAGGTTTGGCATTATTTTGATTTCGTTTTGAACGAATATAATGTCCTTTTTTTCTTTTTCTTCTTTAAAATGAACGCATGTAAAAATTTCGAACGCGTGGTATAAACAGATGAACACGTAGTTTAAAGATGGAGACGTGCAATTTTTCTTGTGAAATAATATTATATGAAATACACATATATACAATATTTTTAAATTCAAACTTAAATCTAAATTGTTACAATTGCGCAACTTGTAATCTTGATTTCCAATCGAAGTGTGCCGCCAGGCATTCATAAGGTTAAACCCCTGTTCCGAATGAAATGGAAAAGGTTCCGAGCCCAAATTCGATCGTATGGAGAAGATAGCGTTTTGAACAAGTTAAAACACTGAATTTTTAATTTAAATTTCAGCGCGTTTGCTATTCATACGGCCACACAATAACTCCGAATGCTACGAATATTAACATCAGATAATAATACAATATATATTAAAATCAGATAATAATACAATATTACAGATCCAATGAACCTGGTTTCTTCGAATTCCAAGACTGCGCCTCGTAAGGCTATTTTTAAATATCAATTTAAACGATATAATTTCAAAACTGAACAAATCATTTTCAAATCAAATTCTAGAGCTTCCATCATCTCTAGTATTATCAATATAAATTTTCTAAGCCTTGAAAATATTTTTATCATCTTATAACTGAAGATTGAAATTTTTATCCAACTTCAATAAATTAAATTCAATAATTTAATTGCCAAATCCATACTTAAATCTGAAATTCAAGCTAAACTATCATTCAAACATTTAAAAATCAATTAAATATTTCAATTTCAAATGTTAAAATTTCTGGGTCGTCATAGGCGATCCATAGTTACACTTAGCATTTTTTTAGGACTTTTGTTTTTGAATTTCTTTTGCTGTCTCTTGTCCTCTTAGTCTCGTTGCACATCACTTTGTTTTTTATGGCGATTTATTTGCTGGTCGTACTTAGCAAGTGGTTGGACTGGACGAATGCTTGTCTCTTAGTTTAGCCAACTCGAAATCTCGTCAAATTCAGTCAACACTATTGTAATATGGATTAGATCATGATTCAAGAAAACAAATTGAATGCTAAGTTGTTCCCATGGATCACAAGCGACCCATAGGGCATGGATCGCTGGCGATCCATTCCTTTGGAAATTTCTTCATCTTCTTTTCTTAGCTCATTTTGGCTAGTTGCTCTAGCTTTTTTGGTCGACTTCTGAGCTACTCTGACTTGAGCATGCTGTTTTAACTTCTCCTGGATCCGCTTGGGTTAAAAACCAGGATAACATTTAAAAATGCCACATCTCGCTTATTTTAAATCCTTTTAACCCGTAAATCTTTGCATTAGACTCATATTGATGAGTACAACATTATGATATAAATAGTTGATAGTTTTAAAGAAGTAAAATACATTGATAAAATAATAATGATTGAATATAATTATGTTTTTAAAATAATAATGTAGTTAAAATAATTATACTTCGTTTGTGATATATATTTAGTAGAATAAAACACCTTTTACAAAAATTAACTTAAATAGATTATTTTGGATATCTATTGAGCAAGATAAAGCCATGTCCTACACTTGTAAAGTAAAAGGATGTTTTTTGAGTTTAATTAAGATATGGAGTAATTAATATTCTCTGTGACTATGATATATCACGAAAGCTGAATTCTTTTTAGAATGAAAACCGTAATAACATTGGTTATGTGTATAATAGCCTTGGGCCTCGTTATAGTAGTTTGAGATAATAGTATTTGTTGTTTCTGATTTGGAAATGGCTTTGTTTAGAAGGAATGAGTTTGTAAATTTTATTTATAAAATATATTTAGTAAATGAAAATTATTTTTTTTGAAAGTAAATTCCGATGTCATCAAGAAACATTTTAAGGGAATTTTGGAAAAGTAATAATAGTATTTTTGGAAAGTATTTATTATATAAAAAATTTAATATAATATTTATTATAAAGAAAAGGAGTTTATCTCTTATAATAAAGTGATTCTGTTTTTAAAGAAGATGGAAATATTTTTGAAAAATATTTACGTAACGCTTTGTTTAAAATGTTGTATGGAAAGTATTCTTTTCATACTTAATACCAAAAGGAAAGTGGTTTGGATTTACTGTAAATAATGTTTAAAATAACATTTGGTTTTGGCCCTTTTAAATTATGAATTTAGAGAAGTGGAAATTTGCCTTAAGATTTGTTAATATATTTATACCATTATGATAAGTATATGGATACATTTTCTAAGTATTGAAAGTGTAAGTTTTATGAATATACTTATACTGATGAGATAAGTATATGGATTTTTTTCCCAATCATTGAAAGAGTATAAATGAATTGTGGATGAGTAGTACACTTATGTTTATCTTTGTAAAAGTATTTTGATACAAGTATTTACAAAGTGGTTTTAATTAATGAAAGGATTAATTAAAGAGGCCTAGTGGTTGCTTATGTGTTTAATCGTGCTTGGTTTCATGTGAAATTATACCTTTGATTTGATTGATTGTTTATTACTAGTTAGATAACCGACTATTAAACCTTGACCAGATACACTCTAAAAATATCTAGAAGAAACACATGAATTATGTGCTAAAGTTATATTCGGTGATGTTATGTTGTACGTATAAATTCGTTTTTCTCTTCTAGGACAAATGATAAATAGATCCATCCGCTTAGACGGTTAGGAGATTATCTCCTCCCTTATGTATTTTTTTTGTTTATCGACCACAAAAATGAAGTTGAGATTACTGAAAACTATCAATTGGTTTTGGAGCATGCGGTAGCGATGGAGTGTACTTATATGAGATGACTTGAAACTATAACCACTCCAAAACCATATACATGTTCTTTGCTTTGAAAGAGGTTGGTGATCTCTTTTGAGATGTGGGGATCTGTATGTGAGTTTAAGACCCGTTGAGGTATGGAAATCCATGCATGATTTGGAGATCTGTTGAGATGTGGGAATCCATGTGTGATTCCGCGACCAGTCGAGGTATGAGAATCCATGCATGGTTCCAAAATCTGTTTGAGTGGCGACCCATGTGCTAGCATGTCAGACGTAGCCTTACCTACGAAGATGACTAAAAATTAGTGATGTGATGCATAGCCAGGGGTTTAGCTAACCCATTAGGGTGCAAGTGACTCCACCCTAGAGATACCTATAGTTTATTCATGGAGTGAGCGGTGCACTCGGTCCATGTATGGCCAGCTATGTATTTCCTATGGTACATCAGCTAGCGATGTATGACGCTACGTAAGGATATCTTTGATCCTTACACAAGAGGTCCGTTTTCAAAGCACTGAAGGGCACCTCTGTGGGATCCTACACAATTAGCAAACACGACTTAGCGTTTTGATTTGTATACTATTATTGTGTTGTTGTATACGCATGCACAATACAGCTATTTCTTATGTATTTTCAAATCTAGACATTATAACAATATCATTGGATTCTCTAATAGAAATGATTTGGTTATCGTAAGGTAAAAACCCATCTATGTTTATATGTGAGATGGTCTCACGAGATACTTTATTTTGAAGGGTTTGATAAATATAAAAATCCATATGACTTATGTTTCTCACACTGGTTTACAAAACTAATCCAAGCGTTATTTTCTTATAATGTTCAGGTCAGTCCAAGCCTATTTTTAGATTTAGTTATGAATGCATTGTAGCTTCAGGAGAAAAGATTGATGCCTCCAAGACGTATTCAAGTATCTTTATTTTCATTGCATTGCTAGTTTTTTATTTATTGGCATTTGTGAGGACATGTTGTTATAAATGTCCAGGTTGATGATATGTTAGTTTACTTCTATTGATGTATGTTTATTACAATTTTCTTTTGTAAAGAGCATTGGTATGAATACCATGAATGTATTAATGTCAACTTTTAATGGTCAAAAAGGCTGGTTATTACACACATGTTCCTCATTTGTTTAAATGTGATGGATTGCTGATGTGGCTTTAAGCGAGAGAGTTTTCTTTTGGGAGGAATTGATTTGAATTCAGGCAGAATGATTTGGGATTTTGGTGGAATGATTTGAATTTAAAGTACTTTGTACGGGTTCGACGTAGTGGACAACTTCATTCAAAATTTATTACCCAACACATTGCATGATGATATGATGTGTTGTTACGCTTTGTTGTTGAGTGATTGTCATGTCATGGAGTATGATAGGTTATGATGGTGTAGCTTTGGTGATAATATGATGGCGCAGTCCGTTATAATTATGAGGATGTAGTTCTTTAGGGTTTAGGTGGCACAACCTAGTGAAATTATGGCAGTGCAGTATTTCTTCCATCGTTAGTGTAGCTACACATCTTCTCCATTTCATCGCTTTGCTTCAATTATATTTGCACATATTTATTTAGCAAGGCTGGTGGATCTTGCTTCCATTATATTGGGTTACCTCCTTATTGCAAGTTTGTTTTGTGTATACGCAATTAGTGAAGTAATTGCTTTATAAAGATACAACTACTTGGTCTATGCCTTGTTATTTGCTTTATTGGATCGGTGCAGCTTGGCTTATGGAGGTGGCGTAGTTTACGCTAACTTTACTAGTGCATTTGATTGTTGAACAAGTATGTAGTTTGTGTATATTCAGAATTATGATGTCCTTTAACAACCATGGTGTGATTTATATTGTTTGCATCATATTTATGCAGTTTTATCTTTTGATCCATTGTGATCTTCATAAAGTATTTAGTTTTACTTTGATATTGTGCTACTAGTTGTACATGAACTAAGATTGTGTGGTTTTGTTAAAATAGTTTGATGGACTTCATGTGTTATATTCTGAGATGTATATCATAGTTTTTTAATGTAGATGTGACCCATTTTTGTTTACATATTGACTCGTGCAGTTTGTTAGCTTTATATACCTAAATTTGCATCACATATATTCATAGGAGAAAATAAGGTGTAACACTTACCCTCCAAGTCTACCCTAATGTATATTAAGACAAATATGTTGTATTCATACGCAGTTTTTCAAGTTGTATAATCGATCATTTTGCATTTAATGCTTCTTATGTATGTCTTCATATGAATGGTTACCTTTTTTGACTTTTACTAGACAAACCATTTCATATTCCAATAGGTCCACTTAGTTTTTACTGAATATTTGTTGTCATTGTTACCATCTTACGATTTCATTTTGTATGCCATTAGAATACTACAGTCGATATTTCTTTAGCAAATCTATATATATTTCTCTCACCTTCCTATATTTCTCATTTATTTATTTAAATAATTTATATTAGATATTGCGCTATCTTCATATTGTCTTCTTTATTTTTGGATTTTAATCATCCCGTACTGTAAATTAAATTCATCACTTTTCTCTTCTTCTTTTTTGTTTTCTCCATTCATGTCATCCAACTTGCTATCCATTTGTTATATATATGCATACATATGTAAGCTTTTAACTTGCTTGATGAAAGTCTACATAAATTTGCTTTATTGGTTTCTCAACATGGCAATTGACCTTTTGATTTTCATTAAATTAAACTGACTTATGAAACTTTGACGTTGAACCGTCCCTTCTTTTAGTCCCTTATCGCTTCATATGATCGTCTATTATGTCAGGTTGGGTTTCTCCTTCTTTTATGAGTGAAATTCAACTAGTGCAAAGGGAGTCAAGTTGAAGATACCTTAACTCATTTTGGGATTAATGGTTATGAATTTAGGTCCTTCCCGTTTGGGCACATTCATCTTCCCTAAAAGGGGTATATTTCTTCAACCTTGGAGAAAATTCATTGTGTCTTTACCTTCCCCTTCAGCCCTTTATTATAGAGTGGCTAACCTTTGTTGGTTTATCCTCGATCCAATTGGCTCCTATATCCTATTTTCTTTTGACATAAATCTATGTTTTATATGTTGAACACTTGATCCCTCTAACTTGTCGAGAACTGCTCTTTTTATATTCCATACATAAGAATTTTTCTTTAGGCTAGGGCAGATTTTCACTTTGTTTAAGCCATGAAATATATTTTCCCACTTCTACCTGTAAGACTTATAGGTGGCAGATTTATTTTTTTTAGTTTCCAATGAAGATTGCTTCGTATCTTAATTTCAAGAACCTAATATCGCTCATTCCCTTCTTTATTCAATTCCTTTAATATTCTTTCCTGCATTAATTTATTTCTTCTTATCTTTTTAGCCGATTATCCTAAGTTCACTAGCATTGAACGAGGTCTACTAGTAGCACATAGAGAAACTGCACTTAAACTTGCTAGGGACGTTCGCAAGGGTTCAAGACTTTTTATAGAAACTTAATAAATTTCTATGTCAACACCATTTTTTTCTCAATCTATTTTCATTTGTGCTTTTAATACCTCTACATCACATGGTATATCTTCAGTTATGCATTGTTTACTTAGATTCATTTGTACGTGAACCTATTTGTATTAATTGCATTGCTATTTGAACAACACGGGTGCTATGTCAAATAGTTGTGGCTTATAGCTTAAAGAAAATGTTGAGAAGAAAAGGCCCGGAGGAGGATCTTACTACTCTAGAAAATATAACCAAACAGCTGAGGACAGACCCTCCTCCTCCTGCAGGTTGTTCTACTATTCTGTGATTCTTGCACTGCCCATTACCATGGTTCCAACTTCTTCTTGCTTTTTTCCTATTCCTAATGATGGTGTTAATTCTGACTTAGCGGAGTGGATGGGGCACTAACTAGTTAATGATATTATTGCACTACCTTCCACCTCATTTCCTACTTCTTCTACATCCATTGGAGAGATTTTTGATATATTTGTATCACTGTTATATCCAAGTTAATATTTTCTGACTTCATTTTTTATTCGAGCTATATTCATCTTATTTTACCCATAGCTCACACTATAAAAGAAATGTTAATTTTCCAACTTGAAATTCCCTACGTCATCCCTACGCGGCATAGGAAAAGGGGCTTTGCACCGAAGGTCCCTATTTTCGATGTTGTTGTAAGAAAAGTCCCTATGATAATAAGTATGTAAATCAAGTCCCTGTTTTTTGTAAACCAGAAAGTGCAAACTATCTTGCGTTTTTCTTATAAAAGTGCAAGTTAACTTGCGCTTTTCAAAAAAAAATTTTTTTGAAAATTTCAAAATTTTAAAAAAAACTTCAAAATAAAAAAGCGCAAACTAGCTTGCGCTTTTCTGATCAAAGTTTCAAGTTAGCTTGCATTTTCTGTCAGAAAAGTGCAAAGCACCTTGCGTTTTCTATTTTTCAAAAAATAGGGACTAAATTTACATACTTATATATACAGAAACCTTTTTTATAACAACATCAAAAATAGGGACCTGTAACTCGTTTCTTGGTAGGAAAATCGTGAAAATGTGAAAATGTGAGTAAGGCATAGGAAATGGCAGTTTTCTACCCATTCCCTACGTTTCCCTGCTTTAAATGCCCCCCCATTAAACCTAATTATCCCAACTTCTCCCTTCCGTTTTCAAAGAGGGAAAAAAATTGTCATTCCAGATCGGTTCCTCCTTTTTACCGTTCCTCAAATCCTCTTCCCTCCTACCGCCATTTCTGCCTCCACACTGCTGGCAACTAAGAACCTCCGCGTTGCTGCCAGTATATGCCTCCATGCCGCTGCCAGTATAAGCCTTTGCGCCGCCGCCACTCCATGCCTCTGCACCACTAGTAGGTATGGGTGGTTTATTTTCCCGTTTTTCGATCTTCCACGGTATTCCTTCCCATTATTTTCTAAACTTCCATCTTCTGCTATTCTCCAAAAAATAACAAACGGAAGGAATTCCTTCCAATAATAAATGGAATAAATCAGAAAATTTTTGGAAGTTCCACCGAAAATGTTTTCCTTCCATCATTTTGAATCAGCCAAATTTTCTGCGCCAAAGCCTATGAAATGTTCCTCAAGGCTAAATATTGCAAGCCAGTTCCTTTCACCCTCAATTGAAGATTCTTTGAAACAGTGAAAAAACCCCTTATTCTAATCCCTTTTCCGATTGAGTCTTCGAACACAATGACTAGTGGCACCATTGGCTTTCTGCCATGGCTGACTTGAGCGGTGATTGCTCGAGTTGTTATGGGCAAGGAAGAGGGATAGTGTGTAAGCTTATGATTTTCATTCTTGCTTCTTCTTGAGTGGTTTGCATGAGTTTGGGTTCTTTATAAGTGGAAGGTGAATGTTTTTTTATTTATATTTTCTTAAACTTTTTTATTCTGGTAAGGGATAAGGAAGGGTGGTTGTGAAGTGTATTAAATAGAAGGGGACTCAAGTGATGAACGTGGGAAAAAATATTCGTACATAAATTATTTAATTTTGAGCCTACTGCTTCTATTTGTTAGGTGAAGCAATTCAACAATTATTATATGTGTAGCACTTGCTACTATATTTGAGTGTATGTAAACATATAAAGCACAGAGATTTATTTTATTTTTTATTTTTTCTGGTAACAAAGAAAAGAATTATGTTAAGTTGGTATTTGTTGTATTTTGTTAGCATTTATAAACTTGATATTGAATTTGTCTCATGTACTCTTTGCATTTTAAATTTGAGATATTATGGGTACTTATCAATGTTACTATGAGTATGGTTTAAAGTTTAACATTCACTAAGGTTATCTATATATTCAGTCAACCTAGTTCAAAATTCAAATCCAAATTTGTGCCTATACTTCTTCCATGTCAAAATTTACTCAACTGATATTACCAAGAATTCAAGTCCAGATTTTTGTTCAGAGTTCAAGTTCAAAATGAAGTCCATATTTAGTTGGTAATTGAGGTCCAAGCTTACACTTTTAGCAGTAAACTTTACATACTTCGTAAATTAGATTGAACGATGAACTTCTGTCGGTTAGGTCAGCAGCTAGAGACATTAGATTCCCCTTGAGAAGCAATAATAAATTCTTTTTTTTACAGTGTAAAGGTGCTTACTGAATTTATTCATGCAGTTGAGTTTAACAGCCATGATTCTTCGGACTCGGTAAATATATTTCATACTATTTTTTTTTTAGGTTGAAGTTTATTTGAAGGCTAAGTATTATTTTATTTTATTAAAGAAATATCTTTTCAGGTGAGAATAACTGCTTGCTTAGCTTTAGCTAATATATGTGATTCTCTTTGCTGTTTGGCAACTGATTTGCAACCAGATAGATCTACAAGTATACATTTAGCATTTATGTGAATATTCACATTGTCTGTATTTAAGTATCCTTATAATGGATTTCTCTATTCAGGCGATGGATGTGTTACCGACACTGCCTCTCTTTTGATTGAAAGCACCTTACAGTTGACAAAACACAGGGATAAGGTGAGAAGGTAACAATAATTCATTTTCCATTTATAATTTTGATAAATGTTATTTTCTTCATTCATGCATTCAGATAAACTTCGTTATAATAGAGTGACTATATTATTATTTAGGTGTATGCGTATACTTTTTGATTAATCTGATTAGTTTTTACTTTTTGTTTACATCAAAAGTCTCTATTTCACACATGAGTAGAAACTTATATTCTTCTAAAGTTATACCGTATGCAACTTGTGTGGTTACTACATCATTTTACTCATATGCATCTATAGTTCAGATATATACAATCTCCCTTTCAGTCATTATATTAACAGTCTCAGTTTGTAAAGTTGAACCAAATCGCCTTACTGTATTGTGAGTAACAAAGATAATATATTGTATAATTTTGTTGTTTATTCTTAAATTTTGTATACTCTATATGCAAGTTAAAAAAATAAAGTAATATGCATGGAAAGAGCTAATATAAGTACTCAACTAACTTATCTTAATTATGTAGTAGATGGAACATTTGAAAGTTCGTCGAGCTTGGATGTACAAAAGTGTAGGGCATAGAGGAACAATTCCATTTCAATTTTTAAGAGGTTTAACTGAGTTCATGTTAGTGGCATCTTCCAATGAGACGAACATGACGGAAATTCGTTGTCCTTGTAAGAAGTGTAAAGCCACTAAACATCATTCTTATGAAGTTGTTCAAAAGCATTTGACTAAAAAGGGTTTTATGGATGATTACTATGTGTGGATACATCATGGTGAAGATATGACGAATGTTATTAATACATCGGTGGTTGGTGAGGGTGAGGGTGATAATGTAAATGTTGGTGTTCATGGTCGACACTGTAATGCTTTTGTTTTCAGGGTAATGCCTTAACAATAGAACTGCATGGTCGACTTAAGGTTTTAAGGTCGGCACTGCTAGTGCTTGGGTAGCTAATTTGAAGTTAAAAAAAGATTTGGACGCTGCTTATAGAGGTGAACGATAAAAGGGAAGCATACTGTAAAGAAAAATAGGAAGAGACTTCTAAAAAGATTGAAGAGATGGGGTAGTGAGCTACAATACATATAAAAACGTTGGGAAGTTAGAGAGGAGGGTAAAAAGATTGGACATGAAACTATATCAAGCGGTGGATGCCACAAATTATAACGTTCTCCATCGAATTTGTGCTCAAGTTAAAAGGCAGTTCTTTGCAGATCGCCTTGACGAAGAAGAGGCAGAGGTTTCTTAGTTTTCTTAGAGGACCCTAAGCTAACCAAAACTACATCGGGCTATTATAAGAAAAAGTGGACAAAAAGAGTATAGTTACATAAAAGACTCTCCTTCAACGGCTACGTAGGAAGAGGATGTGTCGTATGAATCCAACGTAGAAAATGATCCGATCGATTAGTGCGTGCAATCTAAAGGTGCCTTACCAGGATCCTCCTTTAACACAAAAGTAAGCACTTGAACCCTTTATTTTTAGGCTATTTTTTTGGAAGTATTTGTTTTTTATATTATACTTTTTTCTTCGTTGTATCTTTTTAAGGGAACTACATTAATTACGTTTCCAGTTCCTCTTCTTGTAGGGAGTTCATGCATAGATAAAAGACTTAAAAATGCAATTGTTGCCTCCTTTTCTTTTTAGTATTTGTTTTGAGCTTTACCTTTGTATTTTTTTATTAGTTGCAATAGTATTTTTGAAACCTATATTCTTTTCTTTCTAGGTAAGAACCATAGGTGTTGATAAACCTCTTTTATTAATGTCATATGAAGACGGTATTTTGGGTCAGCACTTAAGGGGTTGTATTAAGTGTTTAGAAAAGAAGATTGCAAAGAGGCTATCCGCATAACTAAAATCAAAAAGACTATTGCACAGCTAAAGAAAGATTCTCAAGGGCACTTACTCAAAATTACACAAGTTATCCACAAGAGGGATGCACTTTATGACTTCGTACTACACAAATAAGGTTCTTCTTTAGGGGATGAACTGCTTCCTTTAGGGCATCCCCATTTGTTATAAGACTTAGCCATAGACGAGAATAAGTGTCTTTTCATGTATTTTTGACCTTTGATTAAATAAAAAAATTCCACGACTTAAGTATCATTACAATTTTTATTCATCCTATGTAGATATACATATATAATTTCTATGCTTACTTTATTTGAATGCTTATTGATTGTTTACTTGGTTATTTTATACTTAGACTATCTTACTTCTTTGGTAGGAACTTCCTTAGTTGGCCTACATGAATGCATTAGTCCTTCTCATGTTATCTATGTTCTTTCTTTAGAGAGTAGACTTTAGCTAATATTTTTGAAATTTATGAAACTTAAATTAAAAAGATTAAGGCTGCCAACATAGACCTCATCAAAGAGGAATAATTAATTATCGATGATGTATGAGAAAATATGTATATTAAATGTAAAGAACAAGCACGAGAGTTCGAAGAATCTAAGCAGGATAATGTTCGATAGTGTAATTGCATTACTAAACAAAGAGCTGATCTAGAGTCTATGCAAGACAAAATAACAAAGTTGGAAAATGAATTGAAAACTATGCAAGATCGCGTTATTGACTTAGAGAAGCTGTTGAAAAACGTTGAAACTTTGTATGCTACTTATTTTGAAGATGAGATTAAGAGATTGTGTAGTACAGTTGAGGAACCGTCTTTGCAGATTGCAAAGCTACTTAACAAGGAAGAAAACCCATTTGCAGTCTTGGTTCCGTACTCATCATCTAGGGCAGGTGCCGCTCCTACGACTCCGCCAAGAGTGGATCATAACATTATTTCCTAATGGAAAGAAGATTTGAAGAATTATTATGAATCAAAATTTGATGAGTTAAAAGGTTACAATGAAAGGAAATTAGCGAGTTTCAAGGATAGTTGTGCATAGGGGAGTTCTACTATGAATGAGTACATACAAATGGCTTCTAGTATTGCACCGTCAAGGTCGCTGCGACATTCCTTCAAGATTTAGATAAGGCATCCTTGATAGAGGAAATTCGTAAGGAGAGTGTTAGACGGGTTAAGGCAGATATCATTGTAAAGCATGCAATCGATGTTTTTAGTTATCTTTGGCCTAACCTTGACTTAGCTTTTTCATACAATCGTAATTGCTTTGTTTTGACATCGAAGGATGTTGGTAATCCCTAAAATAGTGCTAATTGTGATCCTAGGTTCACTTTTGCTAACGTCTCTCACCGTTCGTTTATTGTAAGTAAAGAGACGGTCGACCCACAAATTGGTTTATCACCTGGGGGAATCTCTACTCCCATTCTTTATGTATAACTCAACCTTCTAGCAATAAGATGAAAGTTATAACTAATATTCCTTCTAAGTCTGAATCAGATTCGTACACGAAGTTTGTATAGTAGATATTGTTAACTTTTCATGGGTATGTACTTGAAATATCTTTATAAGTGTCCAAAGTATGTAAACAAAATATGTAAAATAATGCTTTACTTTTACCTAGTGAGCTTTATGCGGACTCTTAATCTGTATCTTTATTTGTATTTTGTACTTTGTGCATCATTTTCTTTTGTCTTTTTCCACAGTTATCGACTTTGATGCATTATTGCTGTTTTCTGTCGATGCTTTTTGAACTACGCATTTTAGCATCCGTGTTTTTTCATGCATTTGGCATGATCTGCTCCATTTGTGTTATAGATGTTATGTGTTTGATTGAGAAGTTGGATATTGTTTCTACAACTCTATTTATTTATGTGCATGATTTTTAATACCTGTTTAGGTAGTCCAATATCTTTATGTTCAATGTAGTTTAGCTGAGAAGCCGAGTTGTACGTTATAACTCTATGGTTTTGCATATGTTTTTTTTCTTACTACTAGTTTGGGCTATTTGATATCCCTACGTCTAGTGCATTTGGACGATAAGATGGGATTCGTTTATGTACCTCCATAATGCGGTAGTAATCCAAATAAGGGAAGATTTGAGGTATTTCAAAGTACCTACAAATTTTCTTTAATAAACATGTTAGGTAGTTCATATTTCTTTAGTCTTAGTGCATGATAAGGATTGCAACATGTTAACTAGTTGTGGCATTATTTTGGGTTTTGTTTTGAACCTCTACCCTCACACATTTTATGTTCGATATCACCATTCTCAATGTTGAGATTTACGTACTTGTTCATCGGCTGTGCGGTTTGCTTAGTTGATAAAAGTTGGCGGTGAAATATGGAGATATGTTTGCAAGTTTGCTTTAATGGATGTTGATTTGACGTCTCTTCGGCCCATCATTCTTTTATTTACATGGATTTGGCATATGTTAAAGATTCCAGGTTTTCAGCTAGTACTAATTTTTGACTTTGAAACCATTGATTTGCATTAGGGAGTACGAGAACTGTGTTTGGCATTGAAATGTTCCACTTCAAATGGACATAGGAGTTCATAAATTTTCATTTTAGAGGTAGAGGTTGACATTATTAAATTATAAGGAAGTTCAATTGGAAAGTGACTTGTTGGAGTGTGAGCCTCCCATTTTGAGACCCAAAACTAAGCGCTATAGATGCTATAGTCATCCATATTGTTAATTTCCTGCGATAAAATGAGATCAACTAATTGTATCTATAACATCAAGAGAACATGAATATGAATATTTTCAAAACACATTACATTAATAAACTTTAATATTTATTACAAAATCCCATCGATTGCACATTCAAAGAAAATATAATAGTTACAATTATATTCCACGATCGACATATTAGGATGCCCATTTGGATGGTCGGAGTCAAACTACTTGACAGTTATAAATTCTGACATTACTCCATTCAAGTAAAATAAAACTTCAACCAACACAGCAGAATAAACTCCTAATATTAGCTTGCCTCTTGCACGTCTTTAGAAGCTTGTTCGTCTAATCTGAAAACCTTGCTCCCGATCTACTTAAATGAGTACCCAAGAGTTTATGGGGGAAAAAATTTAGGTCAGAAAGAATGTCTATGTGAATAATAATATACTACCTCGAACCCAAAAGTAGATATCTAGCAAGACCATACCATTAAATGGAATAGGGTTTTCATTTACTAGTATCTTATCAAAATATGTCTATCTAAACATAAATCATGTGCTTGCAACCACAATGGTTAAAACAAAACATGATATGATCATATGCATGCAATATGGGTAATTGTGACTAGTCTGTCATTATGGGGTTATGCATTCCAAAAGTTTACTCGTTCCACAAATTTGACTATCTGTCTCAAATCATAATTTTCCTAGGGCCATTATGAACCTATTAGTTTCTATAGGCCAACTAATAACTTATCAGACTAACTCAGACCAAAACATAACCAGATGTCCAAAAACCACCATATATGGTTAGGAGGTCTGTAAATACGGTTAGGAGAAAACAAAAAATTTGTAAGCATAAAGAGCTACGAGTTCACTTGTGTGCGTACATATCTTTTAGTCTCACTATTGACAAAGCCCTATGCACTGGAATCGTGGACCTTTACTAACCAAGAGCTAACGGCTGAAGCATAGGGCGCAACCCTACAACAGTCCCCCTTCAATCTTATCTGGTTTTAAATACATGAGTCGTATCTTTTTGATCAGTTTAAGGCATCCTAACACAATTGATCTGTCTGATCTTTTGGATGAAATTCTGGTTATTCAGTAGTTTAGTCCGACAATACTCACCACTGGAACAACCTGACTGGTAATTCTATTCTAGTCCCAAGATGCAATGTTGGGTAATGAAAATGTGAGAATGAAAGATGATAAAATATGAAAATTTAACTAAACTGATGAATACAAGAACATATAAAATCATCTATCAAAACTTAACAGTCATATACATAGCAAAATTACTTGCGTTTAAGTAATATCTTCCTTTGGCAATTTCATATGAAATTGGGCTAAAACACTATTCCATTTCCATGTAAATATTCATAGTTAGAATTGATAAATCTCTTTAAATCATTCTTAAAACAAGGAATACATAGCCAAAATCTTGTGCCAAAGCACTATCATCTATACATAGCTTTTAAAACAATTGCTATCCATACAGAGATGTCGAGCCTTTAGAAAACATGGGCTTTCGAGCCTTTAAACATTGCTATTAGGTTTGCAAAACATAAGGCTATCGAGCCTTTAGAGAACATGGTTATCGAGCTTTTAATTATAGCTATTTGAGTTATAAACATAAGGCTATCGAGCCCTCAAACATAGCTATTATATTTGTAAAATAGAGGCTATCAAACCTTTAAAACATGGTTATCGAGTTTGTAAAAAATACGGCTATCAAGCCGCTAAAAACATAGTTATCAAATTGCTCTATGAAAGCTATTAATTCACTATAAGACTAAGGGTTTCGTGTCTTTAAAAATGCAAGGCATTGAAACTTTAAAACATATAGATTTGTCGACCCTTTACACTTGATGGTGTCAAGCCTTTAAAATCTTAAGGATGTTGAGTTTTTAACAAAAGAAGTTATTGAGCCTCAAAACCATGGGGTTATCGAGTCTCTAAATGCTAAGAGATATTGAACCCTTAAAACAGATGATGTCGAGTTACTATAAAAGTTGATACATCACATAGCTGTCAAGTAGCTATCACATGCATCCGCCTTTTTATAGTTGTCAACTTTGTATAAAGTAGATATATCACATAGCTATCAAGTAGCTATCCCATGCATTAGCCTTTATAAATGTCAAAGTGAATCATGAGTATGGAGTCTCTTATGGCATTTCTATATATAAATTAAGAACTGATTTGTTTCCTTTTAAAGATAAGACTTTCCACTAACCATTACAGCTTGTCAAATTTTCATTGGATAACAAAATACATTACATATTCCTTCAGAATTTTCTCAGTGATCACATTTTACCTACTCAACAACATTGCAAACTTTTTATAATTGATATTATTAACCCTCATCAATTAAATACTTTTCTAGAATAATAAAATCGTAGAAAATCATATTAATTTGGGAAAATCCCCAAAAATCATTAAAAGTATGAATATTCATCTTATGCCACATATAAAATTTTCTAGACAGTTAATTATTTTTAATAATTAAAAACCCAAACTATATACATTTTCCTCTGCTCATAAAATATTCATATGTACTCGGAAAATTACGAAATTAGAATCCACTCCATTATAATGTTTTATACAACATATTCAAATTTTAAACCAATAGGAGAACGGAAACTTTTAAAAACCCATTAAAATAATTTCATAAAATTCCAACAAATCATTATTCAATCCAGTAATGATATTATCAATCTAAACATATTATATTATCATATCAAATTCGAAAATCAATCATAAATCCAAAAATAAAACATAACAAATGAGATGGTAACTATTATACACCTTATATATTGGATAAGAGAGATTGAGATTTAATGTAGGTTAGTTCTTCTAAACTTTCCCCTCTGAATTCCTTATATTTCTTCTTCTCTTCCTTTAGGTAATGGCCGGCCTTTATTAGTTTATTTTGGTTTTAGAAAATTAAATGAGAATGAATGAGAGAGGAATAGGAAATGAATAAAGGAATAATCCCATTATGCCCCTCTCATTAATTCTTTTCTATCTTATTTTTAAAACAATCTTATTAATTGATTGATTAAAGCCTGACCCAAACTACTTAACAAATCTCATTCTCCCTACCACCTCACATTATTCTATTTAATTTATCAAATTAAATTCCCTGAATAATGTTAAATAAAAATTAAGGGTGTTACATGCTCCTCCTATAAAGAATTTCGTCCTTAAAATTACGATAAGGAAAACAATAAGCTTAACAATCATGCAAACATGTGTGACAAATACATAACAACTATACTAGCACATCCTGCTGGCAAAAGTTTGTATGACAGATATAGAACATACCATCAAAACAACTCAGGATAAGTATCTCTAATCATGTCTTGTGTCTTCTAAGTACAGTCTTTTATATTGTCACTTCATCGAACTTTCACTAACTTAACTGTCTTGTTTCTTAATTTCTTGTCATCTCTTGCTAAAACACAAACTGGTTTCAACAAAAGTCATATCCGATTCTACTACTAAATCTTCCAACATAATCGACGCAATGGTAGTTTTTGGATCATGCTCACACTTACTAAGATGAGAAACAAGAAAACATTATGGACTCCAGCCAAACTGTTTGGCAACTCTCTCTGATAAGAGAGTTTCCCGATCCCTTTTATGATAGGAAACAAACCAACATATCTCGGTGCCAATTTCTTAAAGTTTCCAGACCGTACCACACCCATCATCGATGGTGCTTTAACAAAAATACGGTCTCCAACTAAGAACTCTAGTTCCTTATGCCTCTTATCTATATAAAATTTCTTCCTAGACCGAGTTTGCTTCGTCCTTGCTCGAATGAACTCAATCTTCTCTGTAATTTCTCTCATAATATTTAGGCCTAGATCAATCTATTTCCAGTTTCTAGCCAACATGCTGGAGATTCACGCGGATTTCCATAAAGAGCTTGGAAAGGCGCTATTTTTTATACTGGTTTGATAATTAGAATTATAGAAAAACTCAACTAAGTGCAAATTGTTTTCTCAAGACCCTTCAAAGTCTAGTGCACAAACCCTCAAGAGCTTTGCTAACTTTTTCCATTTGCCCATCCGTTTGTGGATAGTAAGTGGTACTCTTTTTCAAGTTGATACCTAACACATCTTGTAGACTCTTTCAGAATTCACTACTAAACAAAGTATCTCTGCCACTGACTATACTACTTGGTATCCAATGCAGTCTTACAATATTCTTCATAAACAACTTTGACAAAGTAGGTGTCGTCCTTATCGACTTAACGGGAATAAAGTGCACACTCTTGTTCAGTCTATCTAATACGATCCAAATACTTTCACTTCCCCTATTTGAACTTAGAAACTGATCAATGAAATCCTTGGATATAGAATCCCATTTCCAAAGTGTCACTTCTAAAGGTTGAAGCAATCCACTTGGCTTCTGACGCTCGGCTTTTACTTATTGGCAATTCAAACATTGTTTCACCAACATGCCTACATCCTTTTTCATCATTTCCCAGAAAAAACTCCTCTTCATATCCTAACACATTTTAGTTCCTCTAGGATAAATAGTAATTTATCGATGACACACCTTAAGAACTTCTTTCCGTAGTTTACAAACATCTGAAACACACAACCATCCCTTCTTCCACAACCATCCGTTCTAGTCAAGACTAAAATCATTTAAATCATCAATTTTAGTTCCCTCTTAAAGTCTTCTAATTCGTTCATCTAGTAATGGATCATCTCTCTGTTTAGATATAATTCTTTCAATCATTACTGGTCAAACTTCTAAACAGGATAACATTACAGTATTCCGACTAGAACGAGCCATCGACCTTAACAACACCCTACATGTAGCTAGTGCCTCTAAATCTTTCCATTTTACCAACATAGCTGTCACCACACTCTAATGTTTCCTGCTAAGTGCATTCACAACTTTATTTCCTTTCCCTGGCGTATACTTAATATCAAAATCATAAGTCGTGAAAAAATCTAGCCACCTTTGTTGTTACATATTCAATTCCTTCCGAGAGAATAAATACTTTAAAGACTTATGATTAATAATAGCTCGAACCATTCTCCCAAAAGTTAACATCTTCATACTTTCAAAGCAAGGATCATTGTTGCCAACTCTACATCATGAGTCAGACATCTAACTTCATATGGTTATAGCCATCGAGAAGTGAAAGCAATCGCTTTACCTTTTTTGCATTAGCACAGCTCCTAAGCCTGCACCACATACATTAATATACACCACTAAATCTTGATGGCACTTTCCATTTCAAGAAAAGGCTTTCCTCGAAGACTGGTATAATTACTGCTCAACTTAGCATAAGTATTACGAGCAAGTACCTCGAGACTAGCACCTCCCGCAATACCAGCATTTCGTCCAGCAAAACCAGTAGTAGCTTTAGCTTGCATCGTATTCATAAAGAACTGATACATAGCCCTCATATCTACTGGTGGGATTTCGGCACCCACATTAGCATTTGCACTTGGATTAGCACTAGCTTTTTGACCCGGATTCCTTCTACTATTGGGTCAAACATTTCCATTATTTGTTGGGTCTCCTCCACCTAGATTTACTCTTCCTTTTCTGCTTCCATATCATGCTTTCTCATAATTTGCATACGTGTCTTCATAAGATATAGAAGAACGGTCTAAGAGAGAAGGGAAAATAGAGATATAATACATACTTATATATAGCAAATAACAAGTACATTACTATTGCATTATCCTATACCCTAATCTTATTCTATGATTTATATAGATTGTGTTCTCAAAATATTTTAAGTTTTATATAAACTTATGCTCCAATGCCAAGCTATAACATCCCTCATTTTGAGATCCAAAACTAAGCGCTATGGATGTTGCAGTTATCCGTAGTATTAATTCCTGATGACAAAATAAGATCAGTTAACTGTATCTATAACATCAAGAGCATATGAATATGAAATTTTTTAAAACATATTTCATTAATAAAATTTCATATTCATTACATAATCCCATCGATTCCACTTTTATAGAAAATATAATAGTTGCAATTATATTCCAAGAGCAACGTATGAAGATGTCCCCTTGGACGATCACGGTCTAACTACTTTATAGTTATAAATTCTCTCATTACATCCATTCAAACAAAATAAAACTTCAACCAACACAGCACAAATAAACTCTTAAAATTAGCCTTTCTCCTGCACGTCTTTAGAAGCTTATTCGTCTAACCTAAAAATCCTACGCCCGATCTACTTAAAAGTGTACCGTAGAATTTAAGGGGAAAAATAAAAACTTCAGATCAAACAAAAAGTCTTGGGTGAATAATAATATACCATCTCGTACCCAAAAGAAGATATCTAATGAGACCATGCCACAGAACGGAATGAGTTTTCCCTCACCGGTAACTTATCAAAATAGTCTGAACATAGATCATGCACCTGCAAAAACAATGGTTAAAATAAAACATAATATGATTTTATGCATGCAATATGGGTAATTGCGACTGGTCGGCCATTATTGGGTTATCCATTCCCAAAGTTTACATGTCCCATAAAATTGACTATCTATCTCAAATCATAATTTTCCTAGGTCACTGAGAGCCTATTGGCTTTCATGGGCCAATTAATAACGTATTAGGCTGACTCAGGCCAAAACATAACCAGATGCCCAAAAATATCCAAATACAGGTAGGAGTTCTCCAAATATGGTTAGGAGAAAACAAACAATTATATAAGCATATAATGCTACAAGTTTCCTTTTATGCATATAAATCTTTTGGTCTCATTACTGACAAAGCCCTACGCACTGGAAGCACGGATTTTTACCAACCGGGGATGACAGTTGAAGCATAGGGCATGGCTGTACACCGGTCCCAATTTATTTTTTTCTAGTTTTAAATCCATGAGTCATAAGTTTTTGATCAGTTCAAGGCATCATAACACAGTTGATCTATCTGGTCTTCTAGATGCGATTCCACTCACTTGGGAATTTAGTCTGATCATACTCACTACTGGAACACCTAACTGGTAATGAAAATGTAAGTATGAAAAACGATACAATATGCCAGTTTAATTGATCAAACGTAAACAAGAACAAATAACATCATCCATCAAATATGTTCACTCAATAGTCATATACATGAAAAAATTACTTAAGTTTAAGTAATATCTTCCCTTAGGAAATTCACATAAAATTGGGCTTTAGCTCTAATCCATTTCCTTGTAAATATTTGTCTTTAGAACTGATAAATCTCTTTATATCATTCTTAAAACAAGGAAAAAATAGTCGTAAATATACATCCAAAATCTTAGGCCAAAGCATTATTATTGATACATAGCTTTTAAAATAATTGCTATCCAACTAGGGATGTCTAACCTATAGAAAACATAGGCTTCAAGCCTCTAAACATTAACATTAGGTTTGCAAAACATAAGGCTATCGAGCCTTTAGAAAATATGTCTATCGAGCCTTTAAACATAACTATTTGAGTTATAATACAAAAGCTCTATCGAGCCCTTAAACATAGTTACATATTTGTAAAATATTGGCCATCAAGCCTTTAAACACATGGTTATCGAGTTTGTAAAACAAACGACTATCAAGTCACTAAAAACATAGTTATTAAATAGAAATATGGGGCGATATAAGACAAGGGGTTTCGAACCTTTAAAAACATGAGGTGTTGAACCTCCAAAACATATAAGGTTGTCGATCCTTTACAATTGAGGCTGTTGAGCCATTAAAAGATGTCGAGTATGTAACAAAAGAACTTGCTGAGCTTTGAAACCATGAGGTTATCGAGTCTCTACATTCCAAGAGACATCGAACCCTTAAAAAAATGATGTCAAGTTACTAGGAAAGTTGATACATCACATAACTTTCAAGTAGTTGTTGCATGTATTCGGCTTTTTACAGTTCCTAAATCTTTATAAAGTAGATACATCACCTATTTATCATGTAGCTAACCCATGCATTAGCCTTTATAGATGTCAAAATACAATGAATCATAGGCATTGAGTTTCTAATGGCATTTCTCTAATAAATTAAGAACTGATTTGTTTACTTTTAAAGATGACACTTTCCACAAGCTTTTGCCTCTTGTCAAAATTTCATTGGATAACGAAATGCATACATATTTTTTTAGAATTTACTAATAGATCGCGTTCTACCTTCTCAACAACATTTCAAAACTTTATGGCTAATATTATTAACCTCATTAATTAAATACTTTTCTAGATTAATAAATTCATAGAAAATCATATTAATTAGAAAAACATCTCTAAAAATCACTTAAAAAACCGAATTTTCATCTTCTTCCACATACAAAAATTTAGGGAACAAAATATTAAATTAATTATTTTTAATAATTAAAAATCCAAAATATATACACGTTTTCCTCCTAGGAAATTCATACAATATTCATATGAACATGGAAAATTATAAAATTAAATAGCCATCTTCAATATAATGTTTTACACAACATATTCAAACTTCAAATCAATAGGAGATCGAAGTCTTAGGGTTTTCTTTTAAAAACAAACTAGAATAAGTCCATAAAATTCCAACAAATCATCATTCAATCCTATGATGATATATCAATCCAAACATGTCATATTATTTTAATAAGTTCGAAAATAAATCATAAATCCAAAAATAAAACTTAACAAATGAAAGGTAACTATTATTCACCTTAGATTGGATAAGAGAGATTGAGATTTAATGTAGATTAATTATCCTAAACTTTCCCCTTTGAATTCCATAGATTTCTTCTTCTCTTCCTTTAGGTAATGGGCGGCCTTTATTTAGTTTGTTTTGGTTTTCAAAAATGAAATGAGAATGAATGAGAAAGGAAGAGTATAGGGAATGAATAAAGGAACAATTCTCTCTTATTAAATCTTGTATATCCTATGTTTAAAACAATCTAAAGGCCTGACCCAAATTAGTCAACAAATTTCATTCTCCATATCACATCATATTATTTTGTTTAATTTATCTAATTGAATTCCCTGAATAATGTTAAACAAAAATTAGTGCGATTACATGGAAGCTTTCCCTTCCGGGCCGTAGTATATTGATGAGATTTTTCGTTCTCATAACACCAACTTAGATTCTGAATATTTTAAAGTAATTATGACAAGGAATGCTTTTGTTATTTGGAATTAGCAAATTTAGTGGTATAAAAGTTGCTTTGAAAAGAAGTTATTGTGCTGCTAAAGCTTATATAATTATGTAGGTTCACTTTAACTATTTGTTAAAATGTCCACTTTAAGTTAACTATCTGCTAGATATAACCCAGACAAAATCAAGCATATAATACAAGATAATAAATGTAGAAAGTAAAGAGATATTGAGATTTACGTGGTTTGGATATTAAGAAATCCTACATTCATAAGTTAATTATTTCTACTTTTCATTCATTCATAGTACAATCTTTTATGATTTCATGATAGAGAATATTAATATTTAATATATTACTTAGAGAATAAAATGTGTGATCCACTTCTGTTGCTACACTGCCTTTCCTTCTATAATAGAGGTCATGTCACATAAATTGTTAACAGTGGAAATTAGGTTGAAGGGCTTCTATTTGCAGGGTAATAAGTTTTAAGGACATCACTTCTGAATAATTAGTTTTAAGGACAATTTATAGCATATGATAAATTCATTTACCTTTTTAAGTTATACAGGAAAATGATAAATCCTTTTATCATTATTTCTGCATAACTAAAAATGATAAATTCTTTTATCTTTTTATTGTAAAATATCCTTAAAACTAATTTTTCACATGTAGTATCCTTAAAACTTATCACCCTTCACAAATAAGCCCTTGAAGTGAAAATCCCATGTTAACATTATATCTTTGCATTCTTTCTCCGCCATTAGATTTTTCCACATGTTCCTTATCCGTTTGATTATTTAAATGTGTAAGGATTATTGAAGTGACTTCAATCGAAAGAGTTTACTTTTGGTGGGAATTGATTTGAATTCATACGGGATCATTCGTAATTTAGGTAGGATGATTTGAATTTGAAGTGATGTGTATGGGGTTGACGCAGTGGATAACTTCGTGCTAACTTTATCACTCTGTGCATTGCACGATGATATGATCTGATGTTATGCTTTATTATTGAGTGATTGAACATGTCATGAAGTATGGCTTGGTAATGATGGTGAGATTTTGGTAATATTATGGGGGCATGGTATGGTATAATTATGGTGGCGTAGTCCATTAGCATTTAAGTGGCACAACCTGGTGAAATTATAGCGGTGTAATATTTCTTCCATGAATAGTGCAACTATGCACCATTTATGTCGTGCCACTTTGTTTTAGTTATGTTTCACATATTATTTAGTTAGCTTGGTAGAGTTTGTTTCCATTATGTTGGGTTGGCTCCTTACTATGAGTTTGTTTTGTGTACGTGTAGTTTATGAATTCATTGCTTTATGGAGATACATCACATGGTTTGTGCCTTGTTATTTGCTTTACTAGATCAATGTAGTTTGGCCTTATGGAGCTGGCTTTTGAATGGGTGTACGGTTCAGATATATTTAGAATTATGATGTCCTTTAACAACTGTAGTGTGACTAATTTTGTTTACAATAGATTTTTGCGGTTTGCTATTTTGATCCACAGTGATCTACATAGTGTATTTAGATTGACTTTGATTATGCGCTACTAGTTGTACATTATTGGAACTGGGTCCATCGGAAGCGGGTGAAACAAGTAGATTTCAAATATTCTTATTTTAGACCTATTAGGCTTATGAAGTATAAATTGTTGAGTCACAAGCTTTATGAAAGTTTTGATTTCTGACAAATAAGGCGATTGATTTCTGACAAACAAGGCGATCGACAAAAACAAGGTCAATAGAGCTATATATGGTACTCTAGATTATAGGTTGATTATTTGTTGTTGTAATAGTAATAAATTTGTTAAAATCTATCCTCAAATAATCATGCATATCAAGGGAATCAATATATATACGAATAATTTATAAGTTGCATGCAGTTGCACAATTCAATGTGCAATTTAACAGGCACCGGTCGACCGGTCAATATAGGTGCGGTCGACCGTTCCTGTGTAAATTGCACAGTAAACGTGCACACATGCACATAACGTATATATATTTTGAATTCCTGTCTACCGGTCACTTTTTAGCCTGTCGACCGTTTTTGAACAGAAAGCAATTTTTTTTTCAAAAGACACTTCTCTTCTCCAAAGGTTGCATCTCTTAATCTTTCACCAAAGATCATATCTCTTAATGGCAAAGAGTTACAACCATTCTTGTCTATATAAACTAATCCAATTCGTTGATTAAGTACAACGATTTCATATATTCTTTTAATCTAATCTCTGATCTCAATTCTGTATTATAAAAGCTCTAAATTATTTATTGAATCTTTGAAACTATTTCATATCCTTTGATTCAATAATATACTTTCCTTAATCTTTTCAAAACATCATATCGCATACTTTGAGGATAAGATTATAGGAAGGGTGTACTGCTAGTGACAAATCCGTGTTTTCAAGAACACAAGTTGTCAACAACAATTGTATTTGTTCTTTTGTTGAAGTCCTCTGTGTTGTAAGAGGCAAGTATTGAAGTCCTCAGTATATTAGAGGCGTGAAATCCCGTTCGGTTGTTCGGGTGTTGTAAACCTGTTCCTCCGGGTGAAGCGAGGTAGTTAATAGTGAAAATCCAGATAGAAGTCTGGGACTGGACGTAGGACGGTGCTCCGAACCAGTATAAAAATCTCTGGTGTGATTTTTCTATTTTTCTATTTACAATGCTATTATCATCTATTTCCGCATTTGTATTGTAATCCATATTACACGATCCGTGTATACTATATTAGCACATATAATTGTATACACACTGCACTTTCATAAATGATTATAAGATCCAATCTGCTATTATTTTAATAAAATCATATTTCATTAATTTTTCCTTAGTTTTATTAATTTAATTCTAAATTAATTAAGTATGAAATATGGAAAATTTGAACATATCAATATCTCCATTCTTTAACCGTGTTAGAATTGCAAAATATAAACAAAGTATGATTCATTAGTGATAATATATAGGAATAAACAAAAATAAATCTAGATACAATCACATAAGGATCTAATAGGGAAGGAGATCGAAGATGGCATTGTTGATAGATTCCACCTTCTCTCTTTAACAAATTTAAATAATACAACATTTATTTAACATGTAAGAGGTATTATAACACAATGACAAAAACAACAAACAGTAATTAATATGTATATATTATTATCTCACTTTTAAATTGTTTGATAATAATAATAATAAAAAGTTTAAAACATGCTTTAGAGATTTGAAACACAAATACTAAATGTTTATATGTACACAAACACAAATATATGTGCATGCGTGTGTGTGCAAAGATTAAACCAAAACTTTCTAATTAATTTAAAACAAACTTCGATACTGCACTAAGGTAATCTGATACATTTTTAAACTTAATGTATACTTGAATTAGTTGATAAAAATACATAAACATAAATTAAAAGTTTTAACCCAAACCAAACTTAGTTTTTTTTTAAAAAAAAGTGGAACATAACATATTAAACAATATATTAACCATCCTTTAAAATACTTAAATAAGGAATCTAAGACAAAAAATTAGGTAACAAACTTAGAATATTATTGTAATCAACTTTAAAGCTTAGACTCTTTACTGAAACATTATTTTAATCATATGTAAATTTCCATTACAATTTATCAAATTAAGAACAAAACAATTTATTCAACAATGTATGCAAATCGCATGATTACTTTCAATTCAAGGTAAAGTGACAACATGTACACAAAGATTATGTTTCAACCCAAATGCAAATAATATGTACATACGAACTTTCAGAGCTAAAAAATTACACTTTGGTTCAGGAGTTTAAAACATAGATCTATAAGTAAAATAATGTTTTAATCATTTATAAATTTCTATTTTGATTTATCAAATTAAGATTCAAATCAATTCATTTAGCAAATGATTCAAATTACGTAAAAAAATTCAAATTCAATGAGGCAATATCATATACAAACAAAATATGATAATCATACTATATTTAATGGAACACTTAAAATAGGACATACCTTACAAATCTAGCCAAAAGCCACATCAAGATTTATCCTTTCTCCTAAGATTGCAAAGATCCACATCCAATCCTTGCGGGACATGGATGAAATTGTTTTGATTTAATTTGATGTTTGATTTTAAGTCATTATTGGTTTTTATTTTGTTTCAAGGAAGATGATGGAAGCTATTACCTTGGAGAGGAGGAGGCAGAATTTTTTGTAAAAAAAGTGAAATAAGGAGATTTTTTAATGGGATAAAAGAATCTTCTCCAATCCTTCCTATTTAACTTCCTTATTTAATTCAATCAATCAATCCCTTCAATTTCTCCACATATTGCCTGGTTCTAGCGTGCATCCATAGTAGGCATAATTTCCAACAAAATAAAACCTTCATGCAATTACATATTTCAAACCCCGTTTAAAAGGTGTACTAATATCGAATATCGATATTTGCAAATATATCTTTTATACATGCATTTAAATAATTTCTAGCTATATTCAAACAATTAAATTAATTACATATAATTAATATTTCTCAAATATCAACTAAATTAACCAATTTATAATATTTCATAAATTAATAAAATCGTGTGGTTTTTTACAAAATCACAAATGTGGTTGTGTGACTCAGAGGTGTGAATTCAGTCGGCAATTAATATTAAATAACTTAAATATTAACGTTCACACATCACCTTAACTAGTGCGATATTTAGTCAGAATTCATAGCTTATGGATCTTTTTGATGAAATCAAATTTCATATTTTCTTAAGCGATACCAAATAGTAATGATTATTCACATTTTCTTCATCAATACTATATAACATTAGGATTTATGGAATTTAGTTTTGGTAAAAATTACAATATCGTTCACATTCAACTTTGTAAGTCCAAACATAAAA
The DNA here is from genome assembly GCA_030765085.1 of Allium cepa. Taxonomy (NCBI): domain Eukaryota; kingdom Viridiplantae; phylum Streptophyta; class Magnoliopsida; order Asparagales; family Amaryllidaceae; genus Allium; species Allium cepa. The sequence continues at coordinate 454,289,743 of CM060931.1, forward strand.
TCCTTGGTTCAGCGGTAACATTGATTATTAACCGTATTACTCTAGCCATAGATTTTGACATTGACTTGACTATTATTGATCGTTAGGCTTGCCCGATATAATTGAGGAGACAAATCCTCTATTGAATAGTGTTTCACTTCCAATGCTTCAACTTAGACCCAACTATATTCGTTCTATAGATGCTATGCCACGATTTTACTATAATCAAAATAGAGTGTCCACATTGAAGTTCAATAGTATTCTCAAGCCGAGAGGACTAAGTGCATCATCATTTTAAGATTTTTTTGTTTGACCTTAATTATATTAACCAAAAGAAAACTCTTGATTAAGTCATTCCATAGTTATCCAATAACTATATGTATGAAACTTCTTTGTGTGCCCAACAAGCATGAGAAATATGTGGTCTAACATTTGGAGAGCGTTACATGCTAGTCATAAAGACGAATCGATATCCTTCCTTAAAACATCTTGTCTATGGATATTTAAAATAATATGTTATTTTCAATGCGTCAAAATTCCCATGATCATAACACTTTGTAATTATTATCACATAACATATCATTTACGAATTTATGATCTATATACTTTAAATTAATGACTTATTATTTACATCACTGTATAATAAGTATATAATAAAAAGAAAAAACCTTTTATTATGAACGAGAATTGATTATAGAGTTAATAATTTACAATAAATTGTGGAATTTCCCTTAGGAAATACCCCTAACTCTATCAATTCGTCACTTTCACTTGAGGCTAATTATGGTATCTTAGTCCCATTCATTCGATCAGCTTCTCGAGAACTAACCGAGCTTTGTGGATCTGCTATGTTGTCCTTGGTATCTATTCTTTGTATCACGACTTTTTTCCCTCAACAATTTCTATAATTGGATGGTACTTTCAAAGAATATTTCATGACATCTTGTGTGCTCTAGGCTACTTTGCGATTTAACATTATTGGCATGAAACAATACCATCAGATTCTTTGCATTGGGAACCACTCTGAACTCACCTAAAAACTTGCACATCCATACCACCTTTTTAGTTGCTTCATTGAGGTCGATGTACTTAGCCTCCACTGTGGAATCGACTACCGTTTCTATTTGGAACTCTTCCAATTGGTAGCCCTACTATTAAGTGTAAAAACATAATTTGACACTAACTTACTATCATCAATATCATTTTAAAAGCTAGAGCAAGTACACCCCTACATAAGGAGGTCTCCATTCCCATATATTAGGGTAAGTCCCTGGTATTCATTAAATACTTCAGTATACATTTTACATCTGTCTAATGCTTTTCCCAAGAATTATCGGCTTACGCATTCAAATGTGCCCACATCCTGTCTAGTACATAGCATAATGTACATTATGGAACCAACTGCCGAAGCATACTGTATCCTCTGCATATGCTCTTTCTCTTCATTAGTTCGAGGAGCATCCTTCTTAGAAAGGACAATTACAGATTGTGTTGGAACATTTCCATGCTTGGAATTCTGCATACTGAACTTTTTTAGTATGGTATCTATGTATAGGGATTGGGATAATCCAATAGCCTCTTGGATCCATCTGACATTTATGCCTAGTATATAGGCCATTTCTCTCAAATCCTTCATGAAGTTCTTGGAAAGCCATGCTTTAATTGATTGCAATAAAAAAATGTCTTTGCCAAGCAATAGAAGATCATCACTGTATAACACTAAGAATATGACAACGTTACCCTCTTCCTTTCGACGTACACATGCTTCCTCTGTGTTCTGATAAAACGAAACTATTTGATTACTTTATTAAAGCACTTGTTCCAACTCCTTGGAGTTTGTTTAAGTCCATAAATGGACTTTAACAACTTCCAATCTTTTCCCTTACTACCAATGACTTCGAAACCCTTTGGCTACGAAATATAGATGGTCTCTTCTAAATCTCCATTTAGAAATGACATCTTTACATCAATTTGCCATATTTCACAGTCGTAGAATGCACTAATAGCTAGCATAATTTGAATGGACTTAAGCAAGGCTATGTACTAAAAAGTGTCATAATAATCAACACCGTAATTTTGACGAAACCCTTTCGTGACTAGCCTAGCTTTATAAGTCTCTTCTTGTCCATTTGAATTTAGGTTTTTCTTAAAATCCATTTACAAACGATGGGTTTTATCCCTCCGGGTATGTCAGATAAAGTCCACATTTAGATTTCATAAATGGAATTCATCTTGGATTTCATTGCTTCAAGCCAGAGTGCAAAGTATTTACACTATGGTGCTTGTTTGAATGATAGAGGAGTGTCATCGTTTAAGACACAATCCTCCTTATCGCCATCCATGAGAAAACCATAGTTTCCTGGTGTACGAAATTCCATATTAGACCTTCTAATAGATGGTGTATTTTTATATATGAGTCAATTTGGTTCTCCCGCTGGTTCAGCCTCAATGTTAATTTCTTGGATCTCATTCAAGTCTGTAACTTTACCACAAATGTTTTTAACAAAAATTCCTTTTCTAAAAAGACAGCTTGTATGGAAACAATAACCTTTTGTTCGTTCGTGTTGTATAAAATATATCCCTTAGAATTCTTAAGATATCTTATAAGCTTACATAAGGCTGATCTCGACTCAAGCTTAGTGAGACCGACATTCTTAACATAGGCTAGACAACCCACACCTTTAAATAAATGAAGTGGGGTTACTTTTCATGCTACATTTCATATGGCGTCTTAGGTGCAGATTTAGTATGTAAAAAATTCAGAATATGTGCTGCAATTTCTAGCGCATATCCCCAATAGGACGGCGGTAACTTAGCCTTATTCATCATGGAACGAACTATATCTAATTGGTTTATGTTCCTTTGCTCTAAAACATCACTGTATTGTGGAGTAAAGGGTAAAGTAACCTAAGAGATAATCTCATATCTTTTTAGTACTATCAGAGTTCTTGTTCAACGTACCCACCTCCTCGATCAGATTAAAGTATTTTAATCTTACGGTTCATTTGATTTTCAACTTCATTCTTATATTCAATAAATTTCTCAGAAACATCAGATTTATTCTTCATAAGATACACATATCCTGCTATTAAGAAATCATTCGTGAAGGTTACAGAGTAAGAACAATTATCCTTAGTAATTATAGGCACCGGACCACATAAATCACTATGCACAAGACTGAAAAGCTCATTAACTCTTTCGTTACTCCATTAAATGGTTGTTTAGCCATTTTTCCTTTAAGACACATAAATCAATTGTATGAAACGATTCAGAGTCGAATGACGGTAGAAAATCTTCAGCTTTCAATTTATGCAGTCATTTCTCTTTTAAATGACCTAGCCTATAATGCCGAAGATAGTTTTTATTTACGTCAACATGAGAATAATTTCTCATAGCACAGACATTATTAGTGTTAGCCACATAAATGTCATTATCCAAATTACCATCATAAAACTTTATTAGCATTCAATATAATGTTCATAACATTAATAGCATAATGATATATGTGTGTGAGTGTGTGTATGTATATAACTAGTCTTAGACAATCTAAACATAGAAATAATACCATAAATGAAATCTTTCATATAATAGCAGTTATGTAATATTAAAACTATTCCATTTGACGAAGATAAATGATAATCACCAACTACCATTTGCTTCTACTAGAGATTCATCAGAAACTTGAAACCTCAACTCTCCTTTCACTATATGACATTTATTTTTATGTCCCTGTAATGAAGTACAAACTACATATATGAGTTCCAGATCCAATGTCCAAAACCCAAGATAATTTATTGATTGCAAACACAATTTTAAACCGTAAATGTATATGATGGAGCAGCGAAACTATCATGTTTCTTTTTTTGACAATATTTAAATACTCTTGACAGTTCCATTTCCAATGACCTTTCTTGTGACAATTATGAAAATCACCCTTGAAAACAGCAGTAGTTTTCTTACTTTTCTTTTTAACCTTCTTCCTCTTCTTCAAAACATTCAAAGATGTTGTGTTCTCTTTAATAGCAAATATGGATCCTTAATCCTTAGATGAACACTTAGCCAACATCAACAACTGAGAGCTCCAAGAGGCTTGGTTCATATTATAGTAGCAAGAATGGCTCATACCAGGGAGTAAGAGAACTAAAAATCAAGTCACTATCATTTTTTTTCTTATCGCTACATCTAACTATGCAAGTTTATCAATATAGTTTTTTATCATTAGAATGTAATCGTCCACTTTCTATCTCTTGATCATTTTGGTATTGAATAGTTTCCTAGAAATTTCATACCATGCGGAATGGGACTGTTTACCAAAAAAGCTTTGAGACTATCAAAAATCTCTTGGACAAACATGTTCTCGTGCTGCCTTTGCAATGGCTTGTCTAACATAGACAACACAAAAACTTGGGTGATTTCTAGGTCCAAAACCCATTTCTCATAAGAAAGCCTAAGTTCGACGTCCGCCTCATCAGCGGTTTGTTATTTTAGAGATGTAATTATCAACGACCAAAGACATTAATAAGTCAACACTTTAATCGCTCTTAGCCAATCGACATAGTTAGGTCCGGTAAGTTTGTCACTTTTAGAAAAAAAATAGATGTACACATTTTCTTCAGGTTTTAGATTAGTAGATTTGGACAATATCATAGTATATGCTCATATAATATTACAAAGGTTAAACTTTATGTTCTATTTTACTAATAAGCTCCCACTAATCTTTTATATTTCACCAAATCCTAAGATGAAACATAAAAGTCCTTCGACATCACTAGTGAGTGTAACTAGTCGTGTATCTTGAGATTCAGACATTAAGGAAAGCTCAAAAAATCATACACCCACATATGATGCATAACTTCTTATCGATTGTGTAATATACTGCTCCTAACTCATGATTCTTTGTCCTAAACTCATCCTTGCCCTGAGGAAAGCACAAAATATAAAGAGAAATTATTCACTCGTACTTACCATTTCGCTACGACCTAAGTATAATGCACATACCATGAGGAAACCTCAACAGATGTGTGAAGTTATCTTAACTTTTCCATTCTATATATTAATAGTACTATACATAATATACATAGCTTGAGAAAAGCTCAACAACAATGGAGTATATAAGTAATCTATTAACATAAAAATGTAGACGAAAATTTTATGTTAAAGATCCACAATCTTTAATTTATTATATTGAGTGATACCAACTTATGAAATAATGCATTTCCTATTAAATACCCTAATGATTCAAGTGTTGAACGCATCATCAATCATGTTATACATACAATACGTATGTATTTATCCCTTAAATCAAATTAGGTTTTTTTTATTGTACCACCTTTAATCTATATAATCATATTACATAATTTTAATTATCGTATAACTTTTATATTCTAATTTACTTATAAAATAGTCTTGTATATAACATCATCTTACTTATGTTATTTAATTAACATTTTAGTTAATTTTGTATTATTCAATTATAACACTTTATATTGAATATGTATACTATAACCTTTATAGTTATACAGACACACACACACACACACACATATGCATTAAATTATTTATTAATTAAAATTTATTTAATTAAACAATTTTAATTAGTTATTTTGAATTTAGAAAATTTTATATACTTACATCGTCTTAAATAATTCACTATAATATAGCATATATCATTATATATATGTTATATATACAATTTTTTTAATTAAAAATTTAATTAATTTATTAATCTAATTAACAATTTAATTTATTTTCAAAATTAATTTTAAAATTTTAAAAACAACTTTGAAAATCTTGTTATAACATTTATAACATACATTTCATTTTGATTTTCAAAACAGATTTTGAAAATTAGTCCAAGGCCAAAATAAAATTGGGCCTTTTCTATTAGGGATAACCTTTGGGCTCACTTCACCTTTCGGGCCAGACCGATAACTAGGTAGGGCAGGGTACTTGGTTACCCAAGTTCAACCTTGACACTAGTTTTCTAGACACCCTAATAAATTACTAAGCTTAATTAGTTGGTCATAACATGATTAACTTATATTAAGATCTAATCAAAGATTGTTTTAATAAAATCATACTTTATTAATTTTGTCTTAGTTTCATTAATTTAATTATAAATTAATTAAGTATGAGATATGAAAAGGTTTGAATATATCAAATATATTCATACTTTAATTGTGTGTTAGAATTGCTAAGCATTAAGCAAGTATGATTAATAGGTGACAACATATAGGAACAATCAAGAATGAATATAGATGCAACCACATAAGGATATAATAGGGAAGGAGATAAAAGATGGCATCATTGATTGATTCCACCTTCTCTCTTTAGCAAATTTAATTAATACAACATTTAGTTAACATGCAATAGGTATTATAACATAATAATCAAAATGAAAAACAATAATCAATACGTATATATTATTACCTTACCTTTAAATTGTTTGATAATAATAATAAAAAGTTTAAATTATGCTTTGTAAATTTGAAATACAAATATTACATGTTTATATATACACACATACGCGCGCACGCACACACTTATATATATATATATATATATATATATGAAAATGACATGTATACATACATACATACATATATATATATATATATAATTTTTTTAATTAATTTTAAAAAAAACTTCCATGTTGCATTAAAATCATTTGATGCATTTGTAAATTTATGCACACTTGAATTAGTCGACCAAAATACATACTTACATATAAATTAAAAGTTTTAACTCAAATGATTTTTTTTCCCAAAACAAAAGTGGAACACAACAAACTAAACAATTTACTAACAATCCTTTAAAATACATAAATAATGGCATTTGCGACAATAAATTGGGTAGAAAATATAGAATATTATTGTAAACAACTTTAAAGCTTAGATTCAATCATATGTAAATTTCTATTACAATTTATCAGTTTAAGAACAAAACAATTATTAAACCAAGCACTCAGATTGCATGATTATTTTCAATTCAAGGTGAAGTGACAATATGTATATAAAATGTTTTCTATTTTAACACAATTGAAAATAATATGTACATATAAAATTTCAAATCTAGAAAATTGCATCTTACTTTGAGAGTTTAAAACATATATTTATAGTTAAAGCATTGTTACAATCATATACCATTTTCTATTTTGATTTATCAAATTAAAAATCAAATCAATTCATTCAACAAATGATTCAAATTATGTAAACACTTTCAAATCTAATGAGGAAATAGTATATACATGCAAACTATGATAATCATATTATATTTAATAGAACAATTAAAATAGAATTTACCTCTCAAATCCAGCCAAAAGACATACCTTGATTTATGCTTTCTCCTTAGCTCTCTAAGATTCACATCCAATCCTTGGAAAAGATGGATGAACCACCTTTGTTTTAATTTAATTTGATATTGATTTTAAGTTGTTATTGATTTTTACTTCGTTTGAAGGTAGATGAGGGCAACCATTACTATGTAGAGGAGGAGGATGAAGGATTTTCTGTAAAAGGAAAGTGAAATGAGGAGATTTGTTGGGATAAGGGAATCTTTTCCCTTTCTTCTTATTTAATTTCCTTGCCTAATTCAATAAATCAATCCCTTTATTTTCTCCATGTATTGTATGTTTCTAGCATGCATCCATAGTAGGCAAAGTTTCTAACAAAAAAAAACTCTTTTTAATTATATATTTCAAACCCCATTAAAAGGGTATAGCGACATCGAATATTGATATTTACAAATATAACTTTTATACCATTCGTACCAAAAAGCTACACAAACATCCAAGAAATTAAGTAGAGAATGAAAATAAAGAAATGTAAATGGAAAATGAGTGAAAACATGACACCAAACATTAATACTGGTTCGATCAACTATTGCCTATGTCCACTTGAGATTTCTGTTAATTATATTGTTGTTTTGCAAGTATAGTTTTTATGGATCGGTACCACTCCACAGGTGATTACAAAGAAATATGTAATAATTACAGAGAAGCAAAAAGATCCTAGGAAATGAGCTCCCAGCCACCTATTTATAGCTGAAGGTTGTTGAAAAATGTTTCTCCACGTCTTCCTCCACGATCTATATTGTCTAGCAGCAGTTGTTCTTGAGAAAACATGGCCATGTCGGCATGTTGATGGATCGGTGCCGATCCATAAGATCTTCATATGGGCCAATTTTGATACTTTGTGACATGGCGACATGTTGTTTGCTTTGTGGTTTCTAACTTGTTCGCACTATTATTAGCTTGTTTCTGAGTCCAAGTGGTGGATCGGTGGAGGAATAGAGTTGTTGGTTTCAACTGCTTGAGTGGATCGATAGAGAATTGTAGGCGATCGATCTTATAAAGCTTGAAATAGGTGGTAATCACCAATCATGGAAGCAGAGGGAGTTTGAGGCAAATTAGGTTAAATCTATGGATCGGTACTGATCCATAGGGATGGATCTGTACTGATCCATTGCTTGATAGATTTTGGTATTGGAATTTCTACGATGGCCTTGCTTCCACCTTGTGATCTTGCTCATACTTGATTTCAAGGCTTATTTGTGTGGATTTTAAGTGGTGTTGGGCAAAATGTGGGGTTGGTATCGATCCATAGGAATGGTTTGGTGCCGATCCATAACTTTGCTTGAATGTTGGACTTCGGTCTTAGTACTTAAAATAGTACGATGTGCAGACCACTTTGAGAGATTGTTTGTATGATGGCAACCTTGTCTCTTGGCTCTGTTTGGCATCCAAGTTTCATAGTTATCATTCTGGATTCTAGCTTGATCGGTTCAATTTATTCGAGCATGGCCTGGTCAAAAGATCGAATGACAAATACATGCATATAAATAATTATTAACGACATCTAAAACATCAGATAAATTGACTACAAGTAATATTTCACAAATTTTAATTAAATTAACTAATTTATATTACTTCATAAATTAATTAAATCATGTGGTTTTTAAAGAAATCACAAATGCGGTTGTGCGACTTAGATATGTGAATTCAGTTAGTAATTAATATTTAATAATTCAAATATTAAAGTTCACACATCACCTTAGCTAGTGATTTGATGGTTTTTTTGAATTCATCGCTTATGGATCTTTTTGGTAAAATCCAATTTCAAATTTTCTTAAGCGATACTGCTTGCACCAAAATGGTTATAAACACCCAAGAATAGTTTTTGTAGAGAAGTAAGTGAAGAAAAGAAAAATTAAACCGAGTAAATGAACAAGTTAGCATAGATTAACAACAGTAATCAAAGACATAGAGGTTTATAGTGGTTCGGCGTTGTATGCCTACATCCACTATGAAGATTATCCTTTATTTCTCTCTTGTGAATCAGATTACAACAGTAGAACAAAGCTAGCACTTGATTACAATGGAGTCTAGATTAATAAGCAGCATAAAAATCCTAAAAGTGAACCAATGGGTCTGTATTTATAGGGTGAGATGACGAGATATATCACTAAGATTTCGGGATAAGGCTCTCCAGGTCTATATGGGCACTCCATAACGTTCGGTGAACATAACTTGTTGTTTTGGAACGATCGGTATAAATTACACTGATCGTTATTTTTACCTATGATTGTTATGCATTCATTTGTGAGGTGTCTCACATGCCTCTATGCCTTACTCCTAACATATGAAGTCATCCTAAGTTGTAGATTGCGAGATATGGATCAATCTTTGTTGCATTTGGATCGTTTGCTGAATTACACCGATCGTTATGAAGGATCGGATAAAACAATTGGCATTTCTTGAATCTTAGAGTTTTGACCTATGATCGTTCATATGGGCTCCACCCTTCAATATATTGATGCTTTGAAAGTTTCAAGTGAAATGGCCTTGTGGATTTTTATATATCGATCAATCTTCGCTGATATAAGCTGTTTTATGGATCGTTCCCGGTCGATCCATATAAATCCTTGCTTTGCCCATAACTCGAGCATATGAACTTCGATCTACTTGAAATTTGGAATATAGCTTCATGGGGCTATGGCTACTGCCCCATACCGATTGCACCTCGATTGGGTCCTAGTCCATATCTTCTCCATTATCGTCCATAGTACCGTATACAATTGATTCTCAAAGCCGGTAACCTTCCGTTTTTTAGCGAAGTCGATGATATCATGTCCTTGCCAAAAAGCAGGATAACATTTTCCCCCTAAAGTATGTCTTGTCTGAAAATGACATGCCTTGAAAATTAGCAAACTTTAGTCATCCCGAATAGGATTCCATTTAGTTCGTTGAATGTTTGTTATTCTTTTGTTGAGTTGCTTTCTTGTTGAAGGCCGTTTCTCCTATTGTTCATCATGACTATTGATTGATTTCAAATAGTATAAATACTAGATCATGGCTATTTATATCGTCTTGTTGTTTCTCTTATGATTATCAGGCCATAATAATTTGGCTTTTCATCTACCTTTGGTTTATTTCTAGTGCCTTTAATTTCTATCGATTTCAAAAAATTGAACTTTACAATGTATATTGGTTCGTATACGTGTCCATACCTGACCAACGATCATGATTGCACGTCCACGGGTTATTATCAAGTTTCTAAGTTATGACTTGTTTTAAATGAATGATCATGACCGATCATTATTCATTGAATGGAAAGTTGGATTGCTTTTGTACGATCATTTTTTAGAAAATAATGACCAAGGCTGATCATTATTTTTGAATGGATTATTTTATCCATCTATATACGATCGTCGTTGTATGGTCTTTGCCATTTTATAAATATTATTTTTTAATGACCATTACCTATCATTAGTTCACATAAAGGAGTTTTTAGATCGTTCTTGGTGGCGGAATGATTGGTAGGAATTCTAGTTTGAAAGATCGGTATATCTCATGGGTTGAGCGATCGGTATATGCTCTTCCTAAAAAAAATTCATCCTTAACCATTTCTAGTCTTGCCCAATCATTTCTTGGCTTGTATAATTTTGGATCGTTTTAGAATGATCGGTGTAATTTTTAGGCTACGAAGGATCGGCCTGTCTATATATATAAAAGCATTTTCCTTGGCAACTTCTATCTCCACTCCTCACTTTCATATTGTTCAAGCTTTCAACCAAAAAAGAAAAAGAATGAAACGTACTCCCTCTTTTCTTCCATCGCTCCAAACAACAATCAGAATTCTCCAACTAAGAAGCATCACTTCTTTATTCAAACTCTAGTTGATCGTCTTCTTCTCTTATCCATTGATGTTGCTGCAGATCTCGCTTCAAATCGAATTTGAGTTTACCTTTTTCCCTTGGATCTCACACTTAGTTAGAATGACTTGGACTTACTTTATGGTTCAAGGACGAGACTTCAAGTGCCTTAAATCTCGTGTTAGTTAGTTCAGTTGGGGGAATCATTTGATCTAAATCAAGTTGGAGAGGATGGGAATTGGGTAAGATGGAGTTTTCGAGTATAGGTAATGATGCAGATCGACACATGACGATCGTCCTTGGATGATCGATAGAGCTTTGAACTTAGTGAATTTTGAAGCGAATGGATTAATTAGAAGAATGATCATATGAATGGAGTAGAGACAACGATCATTTTAGAAGGCTAAGAAGAATGATTGGTGGGAATGAATTTATCGTAAACGATTTGTAGGGCAAGGCCTAGGAACAATCGGTTGGTGTGTAGCTCGAACGATCAGTTTAGGAAAGTTAAGTTGAACGATCGGTAGTGAGGCGTGGGGAACGATCGGTGTTGCTAAAATAAATGACTGATTTTCTACACATGAACCTTAAAAGTTGAACCTAATTAAATAAATGGGATTTTCATTTCGAGGGCTTATTTGTGCAGGGTAATAAGTTTTAAGGACACAACATTTGAAAAATTAGTTTTAAGGGCATTTCACAGGAAAAAGATAAAAGAATTTATCATTTTCAGCTATACAGAAATAATGATAAAAGGATTTATCATTTTCGTGTATAACTTAAAGAAGATAAATGAATTTATCATTATCCTATAAATTGTCCTTAAAACTAATTATTCCGAAGTGTTGTCCTTAAAACTTATTACCCTAGAAATAGAAGTGCCTCAACCTAATTTCCGTTTAAATAAATCTGAATCAAATGATGAGCTTCAGCCTTGTAAATTCAACTGAGCTCATATGACTTGAATAAGACTTGAACTGCATATTCGATTATATATGACATTTAAAATTTGACATGAACCAATGCCTTCGAATGTTCTTTTGGAGCTTATTAGCAACTTGAATATAAAAATTGAACCTTCACTTGCTGAAAATCAGAAACTCAAATTGCATCGCTCCCTAATGACACAAAGAAACAGTTGAGATGGTCAGGATTATATTCTCTTCGATCAAAGCTCAAACTTTTATAATCTTTTTAATTTTTAATCCCGTACAACTTATTACTGTATCGTGTAGCACATCACCACACCATAGTAGCACTCACTATGCACTGGGGGGTATAGGTTACTTTATCCAATCATGATTTTTACTGAGTTTAATAGTAATCAGTTCTAGACGTTCTAGGTGCCTTACAGCTATGTCAGCTGGATCATCTTCTTAGCAGGATAATCCTGACGTGGAATCAAGTTCTGCAATCGAGTCTGATAGTCCATCCTCTGGTCATAATTCATAATAACCAGAAATCCCAAGCCTACAGATTGATTTTTCTAACGCAGTTCCCATTCTTCCACCTGAGGTTGTTGATCCTCCTCCCGACACTCTAGAGGATGCAGTTATTCTGGAGGATCCTGCTAATTCTATAGCCTCTAAAATTAAGGAAGATTCTCTTCGTTGAATCTGCGTAAGACATGGAATTTTCGTCGATGATGTATTGATTCTGTTGTATGATGATATGGCTCATAGACCTCTTGAAGGGTATAAGGCATGCAGCAAATTCATGTGCTGGGCCGAATGTATCCCACCCTTTAACTCATACATCCAGGAAATCCTCCATTATCTGAGGATAGCTCCAATGCAGGTTCATCCGAATGACTACGCTCTTCTCAATCGCATCTATATGGTATTGATGGAGTTCTTGCATCATCCTCTGGCCTTCAACGACATTCAGTTCGTATTCTCTTTCAACCAATGTGCATGTAATATTTTTTTTACATTTCTTGAGTCGATGAAGAAGTGTTTGATTCTAACTAACACATTGAATAAATTAAGAGATTTTAAAAGCGAGTGGTTCTTTCTTCGATGTCCTCCCAGTTTGACAATGGCTGGAAAGACGTAAGTGTTACCCACCATTTTTATATTAGCATGGAAAATTGATATTCTAGTCTTATTCCTGACAAAGTAATTCTTTTTACAGGTTTTGTAACTCAGCCCGGCGGTAATCTTTATAAGGAGCCAGTCACGACTGTGCACTATCTGAAGATAGGAACATCGAATATCTTCTCATAGACAAACGCCTTGTTACTTTTTGTTTGATAGAATAGGGCTTCAACTAGGGCTACCAAAAGTTGCTCATACAGGGGTAAGACCATAGGCTGCAGCCAATCAAAAAGGAAATCGTATCGATCATGTCGTGCCCCCAGCTATGGGTGCTCAGGAATTCATCGATATTGATGTCGAAGGAGATAAAGGTGATGTGCCCGGTCGCAATGATGGTGGATCTAGTCTTGGAGTCAAGGCTAGATCCTCACAGATTTCATAGCCTTTAGGTCTCGATAAAATAAAATAGAAAACATTTGTTTATAAATTTCCAAAAGTCCCCTTTCTAATCAACTCAAGTCGTCGATGGCTCCTAAGGTTATTCAAGATGAATCCTCTTTCCAACCGTCAAAGCGTTCAAGTTTGCCACTTGATTCTTTGTCTGGTATGCCAATACTGCATGACCTTGATGCTTTCTACTTCACTGATGTGAGTATTAATGGATGGAAATATCCCACTAGAACTGACACTGAATGTAACAACCCGAAATTTGAGCTATACTAATTAATTAAAGAATAAATGAAATGATAAAATAACTTTGTGAAATTATCAAAATTGAGCCACGGGAGTTGCACCATTGTGTTCGGGTAATTTTTTGGTCAATTTCCATATATAGAACATTAGAATCCGAGCTTAAATGAGCAAGATACGAAATTAACATGATAAACGAATATATAGGGAGGTCGACCTAGAGGTTGACCATCCCAAGGATGCTTATGAGGCAAAGGAATTTTTCCTTCGTGCTGTGCGATTTTAACACGTCAATTTCATTCTTTTGTTCAATCTGGTCCCTTCATGTTTCCATCCGATGGCTCCTATTCAGCCTATGACGTGGTTGCATTCTATTCTATCCTCAAATCTAACGGTCTGAGATCCACTTCTACCCTTATAAATAAGACCCTCGGCCTAACACTTCTTCTCACTATAAGATTTTCTCCAATTGGGTTCAACTTCTCAAGAAGGACCCTAAACGGAATAATTTTTCAAGGTGAAAATCATTTTAAATTAAAATATTTGACAACCCCAAGTGGATTGGGAAGAGCTTAGGACCACAGACGAGTGGTTGTATTTAGATTTTTTTAAAACAATTTAAAATAATAGATTTTCCAATAGTTGTAGTTTTCTATGATTTTGGAAATACCCTTTTATCAGTTATTTTTAATTTTAGATTTATTTTCAGTCTATTTCTTTTTAGCTATTCTTTTCAGTTATTCGTAGTTAATTTCTGTCAATTATAGCTTTTCCATTTAATTACAGTTATTTACAGTATTTTTTAATTATTTACTATCATTTTTCTTTATTTACATCTTCTTCTATGCTTTGGATTTTCTTCTATTTTCAGTTTTCTTCTATTTCTCCTTTTTCTTCGCGAATGATTAGAATAGATTAAACGCGAAATTGGATTAAATTAAAAGAATACTGAAATAACGGAAGGTAAGATGTAAATAGTAAAGACTGTAATAAAAATGGAATTGGAATAAAGTTGTGATGTAAATACTAGAACTGGACTAAATTAAAGAAATTGACCTAGTTATAACTTAGAATTATAACTAAAACGAGTAGAAAATAAAAGAAGCTTATTTTCACACTTAGACCTTGGGCTGAGCAATAAGCATGATTACAACATAGGCTATAATAAGAAAACAGAATAGAATGAGGCTTATTTTAAGATTTAGGATAAATTAATAAGCACAGATAGTCAGAATACTAATAAAGGCTTATTTAATTAATTTATCTAAGTTAATAAGCAAAGAATTAATGTAGGACCTGTACCAAATAGCATTCCTTATTAGACAAAATGGTTGTCTCACATTAACCTGAAGTGAGATGAGGGCACGCTTATGCTAATAATGGTAGTAATTGGTCGATAAATAAAAGTTCAAATCATAGGGATTTGGACAAGGGGTGCAACTAGACATTGTTTAGATGATGGGCCAGTACCAATAGCATTTCCCCTATTTTCTATGGACACGGTGGTCTCACATTAGCCTGAAATAGGATGAGGGGCACACTTATGTTGGAGCTTGAGGTAATAATAAGACCCAATAGGTGGAACAAAAGGTAAAATAAGCATGTGGCATTTATGCATGCGACTTCCATTCAGGTTCTCAGTAATTGATATGAGTTCCAAGCGCTTAGTATGTATGCCTTTCGTAGGCACCATTGCCTTCTGTGTAGGGAACTAGATATCATCTAATCCACAGTAGGTACTATGTGTATCATTCGTAGAAACCATTTCCTTATGTGTAGGGAGTTATATAGTGTCTAGTCCACAGTAGGTACTATAGAGTAGTAGGCCGATCAAAGGGTAGAATTAGGATTTCAGCCTAATCAAAACAGTTATCAAGACAAGTGCAAACAATCAAAGTTAACCTATCATATTAATTTAGTAATAGTTAATTGTACTTATTTCCAACTTTACCTTTCCTTCTATTTCCTTTGTTTCCTTTTTTATACTAGAACTGTTGTAAAGCCTATTACCTTTACTTTGCTTAAAAATACTAGTAATAACTGTTATTCACCAAACTTTTAGTCTGACCTACTCCTTTACTTTCCCATTTTCCCCCTAGGCAATCAGGGACAAGGATGGTAGACTGCAGATTCGTGGAGACTTCTTTGGCAGAGATTCTATCATGTATTCCTTTTCTTTATTTCAAGTTTTTAGTTTCTTTTGTTGTCCTAGCACTCTTTGAGGGATAGTTTGTACTCTGATTTTTATGAGACTGGGGTTTTGATTCCATAAGACATGTTTTGGCATTTTAAGACACCCTATGTATTTGGTACTTTGTGACTTATTTGGTTTATAAAGTATATATGAAGTTTGATTTCAATAAGTTTTCGCTGTTTTTATCTATTTTGTCTTGTGAATCTTAGTCTCTGCAAGTTTTTATCTATACCTATAATGCCACCACATCTTTTAGTGTATTATTTTGGGTATACTAAGGGATGCGGGGGTGTTTCACTGAAATTCCAACTTCTAAAGGGAAGTTACTCCAATGAGCAAAGCACTTGCACCTAGTTTGTCGGGGGGTAACACAAGGACAATTACACATACTTGCACCCCTCAACGTTGCATTATGCTCAACTTGTACCTTTTAATGCTTAAGGTTGATTAACTTTTGTTTTTCTTTGCAGAAATGATGAATAAAAAAGGAACATGTTTGATTCCCTCTGGGATATACACCGCCATTCCTCTAGTTCACGTTCTAGCTCATACCGTCTAATCGAGAGTATCATGATTCCAATTATCGCTTCGAACGGGACCATGGACATCAAGATAAGGGTGATAGGGATAAGCCATCTTAAGATAAGCGTCGATCAAGATCTAAATCCCCTCCTCCAAAAGGAACTGATAAGCCAACTGATCATCGGAATCCCTCTCGTGGTTCCTCTTCCATTTCAGTTCCTCCATAGCCTTTAGTTCCTTCTCACTCTTGGTGATTCAGTGATCATCATCGCGATAACAAACTTGTTGTTGCTCGTAGGCATGATAAGAAAAGTACTAAAGTGGAAATCGATATTGAAGAAGTTATGATCGATCCAGTTGCTCGCATGGCACAACTTCAAAAAGAGTATCCAAATCTAAGCTTTGAATGGTTCTTTTTCCCTCTTAATTTGAAGAGGGTCATAGACACTGTTCAGAAAATGACTATTGACTGTATTATTAAGAACCATAAGCAGTATTGTGAATGGATGAAAGCAGCGGAGAAAATGTCGAAAGTATCTTTCGGGTATGCAGAAGAAACTGAAAATTTAAAATGCTAGGAAGCTCAAAATAAAAGAATTTTCGTTACTTCGACAAACAAGTTAGAGGCTTCTAGGACTTCCCAAGCAGAGTCCAAGGGAATAGCTCATGCTACCTTCAAATCCATGGAGGAGGCGAAGTCCAGTCATCTAGATATGGTTTAGGTGATACAACATCGAAATCAAGAGATTGCACTTGAGAGAGATACAGCTCGAAGTAATGAATATGTAGCCTTGAAGGAGATAGCAGAACTCAAGGCTAAGCTCGAGTACGCAAACAAGGAGAAAGATGATACTCAGAAAATTTCTTAAGATGCTTGTGATGAATTGGTGAATGTTAGACTTTAGTGTGATACGGCCATTGAAAGGGCCAAAGATATTGATACGCTCGTTCAACGTGAAGTAGAAGCTACCAAGGATAAGGTTAGAGAGGAGATAATGAAGGATCTTAACTCGCTTCTTATTCTTTAAAATGCTAACATTCTCAACCATAGAAATCTAACATGGCTTGGTGATGATAATACCTACCCGCTCTAGCGCATGTGGAAATTTCTAATTACAGAGGAAAAAAGTCTCCTTAATACTGAGGAAATCGACCTATCTAGACTTGAGGTGAAATGCTATTGGGCGATGAACCCAAAAAACTACATGATATCCAAATTACACTTCAGAAAGATTCTGTTGCTACTTCTTCACATGAAGTAGGTAAAGGATCCAGGTTGGCCAAACCCGATGTTACAAATGAATCGCCCCTAGCATCCCAGGCTATCCCTAGTTCCATGGAAAAAATTTCAACCATCCCCAGGTATGTCTCGGACAAGCCTCAGCTTTTTACAATTCCTGAATGCAGTTCTGAGGGTATTTCGGCTCAACTTGGGAGCCAAACTAAAGAAGGTATTTCGTTGACATTTTCCATCTTCCAAAAAGTTGGGGTTTTATCAATTGATATTCCTAATCTTTTCGCCTATTTTTTCTTAGCTTTAAATCTATCAGGTGTCATTCCTCCTCCCTTACAAAAGCCTCAATTAGGATCACAAGCAGCTGTGAAAGAATCCATTAAAGTTACAACTTCGGCCGCTGCTCAAGGTACTCAAAAAGATGCCTTCGTTATTGATGATCAATTCATAGAGTCGTTGTTCAAGGAAGGAGGCGACCCATACCACAAAATTCCTTTTGATGAGGATGTCATAATAAAGAGATCTTCTAACCATAATGATAAGCTTAGCATAAAAGAGCGCGTCGAGAAGGAAGAATTGTTGAAAAAGAAGGTGAAAGCTAAGCCTGTTGAAATGGATTTCAATGAACCAATTTCTATCCCGCTCCAAAATTAATCCCTCATAGAGGGAAAATTCCCTGAGATGAAGTCCATCTACTTTTAATGTTGAGAGTGCATCGTTCCCTCCTACTCTTAAAGATGACGCCGCCTTGATCCGCATAACTGAAGATGTATCATCGAAGAAAAGCCTAGACGGAAAAGGATCGAAGAAAGGGTCAAGTGGCAGTTCGAATGAAGCCACTCCCAATAAACAAAAGAAAGATAGGAAATCTAAGAAATAATTGTTAGGTTAATGTGATGTGTAAATAATTTGAATGGCTACCTTTTCTTTTTGTTGGTCGGGTTTGTACGGGTAACGGCCCTCACTTTTACTTCTCCTTTTGGACAAACTTGTACTGTGAACAACAAGTTTAGTTTAAATAAGAATTTTTATTCTTTTGTAGAATTCTCGTACAAACTTGTTCAAATGACCAAGCTATTATGTTTTTTACTTAATGTATTTGTGATTCGTTGCTCATTGGGTCAGATATCAATCTAATTTATCCATCCCAAGACCTCCCTGAGGTCGTGGCCTTGAGCCGTATCAAACACAGGGCTCGAACCTTAACGTTATGCTACCGAATTCAAGGTTTCAGTACTTATAATCCTGCCCTCACTCTTAGGTTCACAGAGTTAGGTAGTGGATGGTCCATCCTTAGCAAGTTTATGCTCCTCCTGTCAGTTTTTGGCTAGAGTTCATAGAATACTGAGTGGTCAAACCGCAATCATCTATTTGTTTATACTCATATCTGCACTCTAGGGATAAGAGTTGCTTCATAGGTGGTCGGTCGCACCTATTTACTTTTTATACTCATATCTGCACTATGGAGACATAATTTATATGGAAAAAAAGTTGAGTTCAGTTTTCTTTGGTCAATCATTCTGCTCTCAAATATAGGGTTTTACTCATCAAGTGACCGATCAAATCTCGATCATTCTCGAATTATGTCGGTTCCACCGAACAGTAAGATTTACTCGGTCGCATATCATAACTAACATGTATTGCAACTGCGGATCATAGATATAATGGAAATTCAAATCTTTATTGCTAAATGGAAAGAAATGATATAGTTTGACTTATTACATATTTGAAAAACCAAATGTCAAAGCAAATCCTGAAATTAAATACAACTGAATGAAAAAGGAGAAATAAATGAAATAGCATCGTAATTGCTCGCTATTCCACACCATTGGGAGTGTGACGCCATCAACAATCACCAGCTTGAAAGTTCCCTCTCCAAGCCTCTACTCAATGAAATACGGTCCTTCCAAAGTTGGATTCTTATGCGATGGGATAGGAAAAACCTGTTTTTAAGACAAGATTGCAGACTTCAAAGGTTCTAGGTTGGACTTTAGTTTTGTAGTATTGGGCGACTCGGTGTCGGTGTGCAGTTGTCCTCAAATCAACTTCCTCACATTTCTCATCTATAAAGTCTAGAGATTCCAAAAGGAGATCTCTTTTTGTTCTGGGATCGTAGTAAGTTACCCGATGAGAAGGAACTTCGAGCTTAATAGGAATAACAGCCTTGGAGCCATAAGCGAGGGTGAATGGACCCTGGCCAGTCGCGGACTTGTGGGTGGTCCTATAAGCCCATGGTGCTATCGGGAGTTGATCTACCCACTTGCTGCTAGCTCTTTCCAAATGCTTTTCCAAAATGGATATTATGATTTTGTTCACAGTTTCAACTTGTCTATTCACTCAAGGGTGAGCGACTGTCGCACACCTCTTTTCAATACGATACCGATGACAGAAATCATTAAATCCAGTACTGTCAAATTGATTCACGTTATCTGTTACAATAGTTCATCGAAGACCAAAATAATAGATGATGTTTCAGAAAATGAATCGATTACTTTCTTCGTTGTAATCGTGGCTAAAGTTCCGCCTTGGCCCATTTGGTGAAGTAATCAACTGCAACAATAACGTACTTTGCACCACCATTAGAGATGGGTATGGAACCGATAATATCTATACCCTACATGGAAAACGGCCATGGGCTGATCATTTGTGTAATTTTTGTTGGTGGAGCTCTTGGAACTTTCGTATATATCTTGCACTTGTCGCATCACCGTACATAATTGGTAGCATCTCAATTAACGATCGACCAATAATACCCATAATGCAGTATCTTCTTTGATAGGGTTTCCCCCCCCCCCAATATGATCACCACATTCGCCTTCATGAATTTTCTGTAGGATTTATTTTATTTTAGCATGAGTGATACATCGAAAAAGGGGAACGGAGAAACCCTTTTTGTATATAACTCATTCCTGTATAATATACCGTGAAGCTTTGCAAAGGATTTGTTGCTTTTCATTCCATCGTTCGGGAAGAACTCTGTGTAGAAATTAATTTTTAATCGAAGTCATCTACAATTCCTTCACACGTTTCATTTCTAATACTAGGTTAATTTCCATCAGGCTAATACTTGGATCATTTAATACCTCGACCAGAACCAAGCCCATCCGTTGTGCATCCCCGGTGCTAACAAACTTTGCCAATGAAACGGACTCTTTATTCTGATCCCGAGGAATGTGAACAATGTCATAATACTTAGAGTCAGTCAACAATTCTTGGACTTGGGTAAGGTATGGAGCTAGCTGTTGTCCGTTAGCTTGATAATCTACTATGACTTGGTATACTAACAATTGTGAGTCGTAAAAGATTTCAAGAGATTTTATCTTTAGTTCTCTAGCGAGTTTAAGTCCAGTAATCAGGGCCTCATACTCGTCTTTATTGTTTATTGCAGGGAAATCAAGCTTTAAATCGTAGCAAGTTGATCGATTTTCAGAAGTTACAAGCACAATCCTAGCTCCAAAACAATTATCGTTGATACTCCATCTGTATATAACTTCCACTGTATGGTAGGGATTTCACTGCTCTTTGGGAAATCATCATGTGCAGTAAATTCTTCTAGTGCCTAACCTTGGTAGTCATCCAAGGAAGATAAGTGATATCGAATTGGCTAAGTTCGATATTCCATTTGAATAACCTTCCAGATGTCTCAGGTCGCTGCAAGACCTATCGTAACGGATGGTCGGTGTAAACATTAATATGGTGTGACTAAAAGTATAGGCAAAGCTTTCGTGCTACAATCAGCAAGCAGTATGCTAGTTTCTCTATCTTCGGATAGTTTCTTTCTATTATCCCACCTTATGGCAAGGCCATGATACTAGGAACTTAACTGGAAACCAAGGACAGCCGATCTTGAAGATCGGTTATCCGCTGGTTTGCTATGGATATCAATAAATTTTGTCCGAGTCCAAATCATGCTACAATTAATATGACATGGCAAGTAAAGGTATGGAAGCCAACGCTCCAAGTTTCAAGTTGATCGAAGTTTGCATGCTCAAGATATGATCGATGCCATTCAAGAAAATCGACCTTCACTTCGTATCCATCTAGCTCGTATCAATCCATGGAGGCCATATTCGTATCCACCAAAATCATGTTCGAATCGATACGTTTGAATCCATCTAGAACTACACTATTCGTATTTATCATGTCACCACTATTCCTAATCATCATGTCACCACTATTCGTATCCATCATGTCACCTATTGTTCATACCCCTCAAGCTATCATTTTTTTGTATCCATCCTACTGCTTCAACTTCTTATCGATCTACTGGGGTTAATTCTGATTGATACGAAGTAGACCAAGTCTATCGATGCGAATAAGACTACATAACCGATACAAGCCATGCAAATTGGATCGATACGAACAGAGCCACTACTATCGATAGGAATTGAGCCACCTCCATCAGTACGAACAAGTCAACGGCCTTCGATACGAACAAGGAGAAAATCTTGGGAAGACTTGGTCTACTCGACATCAAAAGTAGAGTGATCCAAAAATCAAGCGCCACATCAACCCACAGGCCCATGACCAGCATCGAGTCGAAGTGATCGATCGTGTATCGATACGAAAGGAACCGAAACTGAAAACCTCTAACTGGCATCAATCATAACTCGCAATCCACAAGTCCAAATGTAATGAAAATTTCACAGGAGATTACGTACAACCTAAAGAATGTTCCTGCCAAGTTTTGACTCGATTGGGTCAAATCTTGATCTATATGAAATTCATTCGTATCGATCAAGGATCGAGTCGAAATCGTGTGGGGTCGATCGCGTGGGCCCATTAACGTGCCAGAAGAGGTCTTTCGAGATTTGAGCGGGGCATTTGCATCCTACACCTATAAATAGCACCCCAGCGCCTACAGAAAAAGGATCTTTTGGCTCTTTGACGTCCAGACTTTGTTGAAACCATTCTCATACTCCAAGGCTGCTGTTGTACTCGAATTTTTCCACTGTAATCCACTCTAATCAGTTGTAATCAGCAAGTGAATATCAATAAAGTCATCAATTTCATAGTGCACGTAGGCCATACGCCCACTCTAAATCATTGTGATTCTGCGTGTTTTCATTATCTATTTTTGAAGTTTTTGTTAGATAATCCTCTTTTTACATTTCTATTTTTCATTTTTATCTCTTCAAATACTTCTGAAGAGTGGTGTGTCCAATTTTGGTACAAACACTATAGTGCATTTACCAAGAAAACATAGTTTTTCTCATGCTCTTTGGATCTACTGTCAATACCAGATTGCACAAATCTAAGAAGAAGATCCAGATCTCAAGTTCAGAATCCTTCCAACCTATTTAGATTTGCATCAAATCAAGGAAAGGACTTCATCATTCGCCATGGTTAGCACATGGACCGCCTCCTCAACTGCAAATCAAGAAGGATGAGATAGAAAGAATCCCGTACAGCTGCCTCCATCCAACCAGAATGTTGCAGGATTGTCAGATCCGTCAAGCCTTGTCACCCAACAAGAGTTTCAAATGCTTATGCAAGAGCTGACTCAGGGTCGTCAGCGACTTACGAAACAACTGCGGTCTAACACAGAGTTGACTAATCAGCTAAACCGCGAATGGCATAGGAGATCCAGGAGGGATCAGGCCTCCTACTCATCCATCGAAAGTCAGCCTCATCTGACTACCATCACAGATCTACGTGCCCATGAATGGATGTAAGCTACACCCAAGCCACCGGACACCAACCTACTCTGAATGTTGGACAATCAAGAGTTGGCCCATCGACCAACTACCAGACTCGACCCTCCTCTTGGGGAGGTATTGTTCCTCATTATACCACAGACATTTGCGCTACTACCATCGCTATTGAACCTGGGGTTGATGCCCGGAATCAACCAGATCTCAACCATCGTCAGTATGGGCATACTCCCGAACCCTACATCCCTGAAGACTTGGAACCAAGGAGGCAAGACATGGACCGTCAACAGCGTCCGGTTCAGCCTCGCACTGTGGAACCCGACCACACCTTGGATCAACATGCACAGAATGTCCAAATGCCTGATATACAAACTATGCTTCATCGGATGATCCGTGAGTGTCAGGGCCTTATTGATGATGATTAGGGAATCTCATCGGAGTCATACCCCTTTCACTGATGACATACCATATGCTAAACCCACACGGCGATTTAGAATGCCAGCTTTACCAGTCTATAAAGGAAGTCTTGATCCAAACCAACACATTTTGAAGTACAAGTGGTTGATGAATGCTGCACGGGCTGACGACGCAGTTAAATGTCGAAGCTTCTCGTTCTCACTGGAGGGCATAGCTACAATGTGGTTCACTCATTTGCCACCCCGATCTATTTCTTGTTTTGAACAATCGGAAACCAAGTTCGTTGAGCAATTTAGAATGCATGTCACAAGGCCAAAGGATGTTAATACTCTGTCTAGTGTCACTCAAGCTCCTGGAGAGACACTCAGATGCTATTTAGAGATATTTCAGGCTGCATGTGCAGAGATAAGTAGTCCTAATGACAACTCTATCTTGATGGCATTAACTAAGGGGATTGATCCTTATTCCGAGTTCGGAAATTGGTTGGCTAGGAAGCCTCCCCCATCATTGGACCGTTTCTATTCCAAAGCAGCCCAATTCTTGAGAAGGAAGGATGCGAAACTATCTAGGAAGAAGGATGATGCAGGGCCTAGTGGTGAAGGAATTTAGAGTAATGTTGTAGTCAAGAAGTCCGGGGCGAGTTCCGAAAAAGTTCAAGTAAACATTCAAAATAAGCAAAATCAGCAGAGGGGTAATGGAAATTAAAACAAAAAATGAGATTAAAACCGTGGTCCACGACGCAGAGCCCCTATGTTCGATAATTACAATCCTCTAAATGCGTCGCTGGAGAATGTAGATCTACAAACCTGCAATACTATCCAGTACAAGAAACCTGCTCCGAAGCCATCACCGGAGAGGCAGATCCATATAGGAAAATTTTGTAGGTTTCATGAGAGTTATGGCCACAATACGAATGAGTGTCGACATTTGCAAGATCTCATTGAGAAGATGATATAGAAAGGAAGTTGGAACAGTTTGTGCGGATGCCGCAATCTGGAGGTGCAAGCTCATCGAATCAGAATAACATACCCAATCAGGCAAGACAGGAGGAACCCGCTCATACCGGTGGGAGGTTGGTGATAAATACAATAAGTGGTGGTCCTCATCCAGCAGACCAAAGGTTGAGGAAAATGGAGTCGTATGCCAGCTCTATTAGGCATGCAAACTTTGAATATTGTAGTAGTTGTGATGATGGGGCTCTGACCAAGCAACAGAAGACGATGACTGACGACATCGTGTTTCGAAACAGGGATGCTAATAAGATCGAAGCCCCCACTATCGATCCACTGGTCATATCAGCTCAGGTAGGCCCTACTTGGATGAAGAGGATCTTGTTGACAGTTGAAGCTCTGTAAATATTTTGTTTAAGCGGGCATATGATCAAATGAAAATGGAAGCTAAAGACTTGAAGCCTTGTCAATCTCGCATTCACGGCTTCAATGGTAGTGCTACTATACCCACTGGAGTAGTGGAACTACCAGCGGACTTGGGAGTTGGAGAATGCCGGAGAGTCCGGATATTGCAGTTTGTTGTGTTGGACATAGACTGCCCTTACAATGCTTTCTTGGGCCGACTAGCCCTTGCTAAATTCAAGGCAGCCATTGCCCCATGGTGCTTGACACTGAAATTCCCCACCGAATGTGGGATCTGAGTCGTTCAAGGAGATCAGGCTGCTGGACGAGCCTATTATGTTGCTGAGCTACGCGGGGCACGGTGAAAGGAGAAAGGGAAAGGCGTAGAGGAATCTCTCTGCATCCGCTTCGCTGACAATTGAGAATTGGTGCCTGGGCCTAGGCCTGGGCACCCCAACCAATTCCATAGGAATCTTGACCCGAGAGATACTGGAAGCAAAGATGAACTAAAGACAGTCAAGCTTCCCTAGCTGAACTGACAATCAATGTCTCGATCGATGATGATGATGACGATTCAAAGATGATAAAGACTGGATCTCTGTTAAGCCAACAGACATAGACGGAATAGGTTGAATTTCTCCGGACGAACCTCGACGTATTCGCTTGGACGCACTCTGACATGTATGGGATCTCGCCGGGCATCATGAGCCACACTTTGAATATTGACCCATGATATATCCCGGTCAAACAGAAAAGGCATGGTATGGATCCAGAAAGATCTGCCGCCCTTAAAGAAGAGGTCAATAAGTTGACATTTAATGGGTTTATCAGAGATGCCTTATACCCGGTATGGGTATCCAATCCCATACTTGTCCGAAAGCCAAACGGGAAATGGAGAATGTGTGTTGATTGCTCAGACCTGAACAAAGCTTGCCCAAAAGACAGTTTTCCACTTCCCACAATTGATCAGCTTGTAGATTCAACGGCTGGGCACAAATTATTATCTTTTATGGATGCTTATTCCGGTTACAACCAGATACTCTTGCACTTACCTGACCAAGAACATACTAGCTTCTTAACCTATTTAGGACACTACTCCTACAAAGTCATGCCTTTCGGACTCAAAAATGCCAAGGCAACATACCAATGATTAGTCAATCGAATGTTCGCTAACTAGATCAGAAAGACCATGGAAGTATATGTAGATAACATGCTGGAAAAATCACGATTCTCCACTAATCATATTAAAGACTTGGAATCAATGGTTAGCATCCTCCGAGAATACAAGATGAAGTTTAATCCATTGAAATGTCACTTCGGGGTCACATCCGGAAAAATCCTTGGGTTTATCGTCAGCGCTCGAGGAATCGAAGAAAATCCCAAAAAGATTTGGGCAATCAGAAATCTTGAAACTCCAAGAACCATAAAGCAATTCCAAAGCCTCAATGGGAAGGTAGCAGCATTGAACAGGTTTATTTCAAAGTCCATTGACAAATTCATTCCTTTCTTTGATTTGATTCGAAAAGGGAAACAGAATTTTGAATGGACCACGGTATGCGAGGGCGCATTCCGAGCACTAATTCAACATCTCTCCACAATGCTGATTTTGTGAAAACCTATCGATCACGAGCAACTGTACCTTTACTTGGCGGTATTAGAAAACGCAATCAATGCTGCCTTAATTCGGGAGGACGATCGAGTGCAAAAACCGGTCTACTATATCAATGAACGACTAACTTGAGCCGAGAGAAATTATCCAAAGCTAGAGAAATTGGCTTATTGTCTTGTTATTGCCTTAAGGAAGCCTTGTCCATATTTCCAAGCTCATCCTATCACTGTTTACACCGATCAGCCGTTACGATAGGTCCTTACGCGGCTTGAGACATCTGGTAGGTTACTCAAATGGAACATTGAATTGGGCCACTTTGATATTACTTGCACTCCGAGGCGAGCTATTCAAGGACAAGTCCTAGCGGATTTCATAGCCAAATTTACCGTCCCAAAGGACTTGCCCAAAACCAGCAAACCTTTCGAATATATGTGGAAGCTATATACTGATGGTGCATCAAAATGACCGATGCTCGGGTGCTAGAATTGTATTGGAAACCCCCAAAGGTCGATACATATGTTATGCTCTAAAGTTTGATTTTCGTGCGACCAATAATGAAGTTGAATATGAAGCCTTGCTTGCTGGATTGAAACTCGCTAGAGATTTGAGAATTATTGCCGTGGAGATTTATTGTGATTCACAATTAGTTGTATGTCAAGTTTGGGGTGAATATCAGGAAAAAGTTCAAAGACTGGCCGCTTACCTAGCTCGAGTCCAGAAGATACTTTATCAGTTTGATTATTATGCCATCTTTTACGTACCCCATGAGCACATTCAAAAGGCTGATTCACTGGCGAAGTTAGCAAGTACGGGCGAAGCATAGCAAATGGGACCCATTCCTGTGGAAATGTTATCTTCTCCAAGCACTGATCAGATGGAGACAGACTGGATATTTGAAATCACTCTCGACAAGGATTCGTGGATGACTCACATGCGAGGAAATGTGATAAATGTCAAAAACATGCTCGAATTCCTAGAGCCTCACCTACCGAGATAACCCAAATGGTCAGTCCATGGCCGTTTGCAGTATGGGGTGTCGATATCATTAGCTCTCTACCTCTGGCAAAAAATGGTGTGAAGTACACCATCGTCGCAGTTGATTACTTTACCAAATGGGTTGAAACTGAACCTCTTGCTACAATCGCGATGAAGAAGGTGGTCAACTTTTTAGTTCGCAACATTATCTGCCGATTCGGCCTTCCGCGTACCATCATCACTAATAACGGAGCCTAGTTCGACAGTGTTGAATTCAAGGATTTCTACCAAGGATTCCACATCCAAAAGAAATTCTCTTCAGTTGCACACCCTCAAGCGAATGGCTAGGTTGAAGCTGTTAATAAGGTTATCAAGTCTATCCTGAAGAAACGACAGGAAAAGGCTGGGGGCAAGTGGGTTAATGAACTTCCTATGGCTTTATGGGCTTACCGGAAAACCCACAAGTCCGCGACCGGACACACTCTATTTTCTCTATCCTATGGTTTAGAAGCCTTATTCCAATCGAGATGGACGTACCTTCTCATCAAGTGTCTTATTTTGATCCAAAGATAAATGCCATACTACTTGCTAAATCTTTGGATTTGTTGGATGAGAAACGCGAAGAGGCTGATTTGAGGGCAGCCGCATACCAAAGTCAAGTCGCCCGATTATACAATGCTAAGGTTCGACCTCGAACCTTTGAATTCGGCTTTCTTGTCCTCAAAAGAATCTATCCGGTTCCTTCGCGCATAAAGCCAACGTGGAAAGGACCTTATACGATTGAATGAAAACTCGGAGATGGCACATTCAAGTTATCTACCGTTGACGGTCTTACTTTGCCAAGAGCCTGGAACAGCGAGAATCCCGTCGCAACTACACATGACAGGCTTTATTTATTTTAGTCTATTTTTCATCTACAATTTGTTTTTGCATTTGGAAATTTGAATTTGTAATAAGGCAACTCACTTTGCCATATTTCTCATTTTAGCAATAAAATGCCATCTCTTTAAGCCAGAGCTATGATTTATTGAATATGACATACAACCATCACGACGCACGAAGAGCTAAGTTCCATCATATGGTGGAATTTATTCAAATAGGGAGTGACTGTGATATTACCGGCTACTCACTAAGGGAAGCCGAGTTCGGGGGCAAGCCATCACACTGAAGCCAAAGAAGGATTGACACACGACAATCCTTTAACCGACTCCAATCTCCTAGAGTGCAAGTTGGAGTATAAACTTATAAGTGCGATTTCGAAGAGGGTGGACCCATCCACCCAACAACTTCTACCATATCCTAACCAAGTTCGAGAAGGATAGACCCATCTAGCAACCTCACTTGTCAACTCGGGGCGGATGTAATCGACCATCCACGATCCTGATAAATCCAATGTTCCCGTAATGCGAACGAAATCCTAAAAGCCTAAACAGATGTGACGGACCATCTGTCGAACAACTCCAAATTCCCAGAGTGCGAATTCGAGTATAAATATCAAGTCTAAGTTCCCAGAGTGTGAACTGGAGTATAAACACCAACTTCAAATTCCCAGAGTGCGAATTGGAGTATAAATACCAACTTTAAATTCCTAGAGTGCGAATTGGAGTATAAATACCAACTCTAATTTCTTAGAGTGTGAACTGGAATACAAAAACCAACTCTAAATTCCTAGAGTGCGAGTTGGAGTATTAACATCGACTCCAAATTCCCAGAGTGTGAGTTGGAGTTTAGACATCAACCAATGTCAAGTTCCCGGAGCGAACTGGAGTACAAACGTCGACTATCTCCTGATTCCCAGAGTGCGGACCAGGGAATCGACGGCAAATAACTTTGAGTCCCCAGAGTGTGGTCAGAGTATAAACATAAAACGGGTGTGAATGACCACTCGAAAACTAACTAAAGTCCCTGCGTGGACATATACTTAAAACTTAAACAGGCGTGATCGACCACCAATATACAAATGCAGATCCCTAGAGTGCGGACGTGGTCATTGATAAGTGAGCGAGTGTGATTCGACTGCTCGACTCTCACTTGTTTAAGCATCGATTCAGCGATGTTATGCTCGATGAAGTGAAGGTGAAATGAAATTCTGACCAATCTTTACAAATCATCACCAAAAATTTTGGGGCAGAGCTTAAGTGTCAACCATTGATTGAAGCAGTGCAACATCGAAGTTCAACTTAATCCCCAGTCATGACTCGTGTTTGTGATTTCCGGACTTGACAAATAAAAAAAAATCGACTCAAAGGTTGGAACTCTGCAAGTGCACTGGACTAGAATTCAAATACTAGAACACTTAAGCATAAAAGACAATAATAGAGTTAAAGCCCAAAAAGAGTTTCATTTCAACTATCTGTGGAAAAAATTCATGTACAAGTTTTTTTCAAATTCCTACTAGCAGGGCCCGAACCCGCGTTATACATGGCCTACGAAAGGAAAGCAAAATAAATTCTTATCTATCTACCAAAAAAGGTGCCAAAGAGGCCAATCTACTCTTTCTTATTCCTCGGCGTCTTCTTCGACGTGGACCCATTGGAGCTGCTATTGATTTTATGCTTTACGCTCTTGCCTTTTGGCGGTCGATCTCCAAGCGGGGGCATGATCTCAACGTCCTCCTCTAAACTTGAGTGTACGAGGATGCTTCCTGAAGGTGCAGTCGGGGGAACAGGATCAACTATAGGAGTAGAATAGGCATGCTGGTGTCGATAACTGTACAACCGAGTGATATCATTCTCAGTGGAGCCGGACCAGGTGTCGCCATTCCACCTCCAGAACTACTGCCATGAGCCGCTGCCTCCATTTCAGTGTCAATTTCGGTCAATATCTCTTCCTCACGAACTATTTGAGCCTCGCTGGGAACATCGATGGTCGGCATTGAAGAGCCAGTAGCAGGTACGATTCCACCCATAACAAATGGTAGGTCCGCAAAAGGGTCACTATGGCGACTGAGGAGTTTTTCCATCATCTTCTCGTCGAAGGAGAGTGTGCACCCTGCCTTCCATCGATCGGTGCAGTCGCCGTTGTAGTGGTCGCCTCAGTAATGATGACCTTCTGCGCTTGATGCAATTCTTGAGTTTCAGGAGGCGCAATCAATGTAACTCCAGTCACTGGATAGAGAAAAAGATAGACTGTTAGTAAACGCTTCAAATCAAGCTCCTTATTTTGAACACACATGAGAAATGTTCAGAATACCTTCCTCAGTTTGGCTTGTGGACGGCTGAACGACTTCAGAAATGTGCTCTTTGGCCGGAGATGACTGCGGTTGTTCCAGATTGTAAGCAGGGATGGATTGGGGATCAACCGCTGGTGTAGGCTCAGGTTGGGTTAGCGTAGGAATCTCAAGACTTGCTTCTTGAAGCTCAACACCTGAACTTTCTCCAACCTCCGAGTGTTAAGCGTCGAGTTTCTTCTTTTCGTGTGAAATCATCGACTCGTGGAGAATCTTTCTTTCAACTTCAGTCAGCATATGATCTCAAGCTCAAACTCGTCGATTGATTCATTTGGATGCACTGCCTTCTCCTTCTCAACCAATCGGCCCAGGCGTTGTGAAGATGTATCGCATAATTTTCAAGCCAGGCTAGGTTCCTATGTTTCAACACATTAGCGTTATAAGTGATGAGGAGATCTTCGATATCAGCCTCTAGCCTAGGCTCCACCGTTCGAACCCTCTCCTCGACCTCGGTCTCCACCACACAGACTTTAGCTACTGTCGCGTTCCGTCGCCTTAGAGCACTACGGCCTAATCACATGCCTCATGTGCTGCGGTGTTGGTGTCATCACTTTCTTTAATTATTTCAAAAAAGTTGGCCTTGAGCTCATTGAGTTCTTTGAGGGCCGCATACCGCTTGGCAGTAACGGTGGTGTTCCAATGGCCCATCTCCTCCACCGGGGCATAGTGCGTCTGCCTCACCCTCTCCATGGCTGAATTCACCTCGTCGGCCTTTTGAGTGGCCTCTATTTCTGACTTTTGAGAGGATTCAGCTTCAGTATTGAGCACTTGAATAATGTGATCCTTTTGAGGGAGCTCAACTTCTAACTTCTCAATGGTAGTTGCCCGCTCAAAGGTCAGCCTCGATGCTTTCTCTACGGCTTTCATCCACTCCTTATACTAAGAATAGATGTCGTGAATATAATCGTGCATTGTGTTCTCTGGCTCCGCTGGGATTCTCTTTAAGTGCAGAGGGAAGATGTAGTTATCGAATAAGATGTTTGGGAAATCCTTTTTCAGCTGCGCAATTTTAATAGCACATTCCCCGAAGGGCTCAGTAATAGCCTATTCAACGACAACAGGAGTTTCGGTCTTGTGTCCCCGGTAGTGAGGATCAGGCCTCTGAGCATGGGAAGGTGGTTTGTGACGTGGAGACTCCGAGGGATGTGAAACATAAGTAGAAAGTTGTGTAGGGATCCGAGGGATGTTCCTATCCCTATTCTTATCTGTATCGTAGAATTCCTGACTAGAATAAGCGCAGGCGCGGTTTCTATCATCTTCCCTTCTACGGGACTCATAGTATGAACTCGATGGCTGGCGCGCTGAACAGAGGCTACCAAGCATAGAATCTCGCCTAGTCAATGTACCTACGAACTAAAATAAGAATAGAGTTAGTGATCTCTCAAAGTAAACAACTTATGGTCGGAAATCTTGTAGTGCTGTAAAGTGTATATGTATGTGCAACCCGTTGATCAACCGAAAATGTCGGCCACACTAGTGGAAAGAGACTCGCTTAAGTCTAAAGCATGCTGAAACTCCTCCAATCCGGCATCATGTTAAAGTGACATGTAATCTGGAATAAGAATATCGGTGAGCCCTTCAAAGGTTTTCCACCTGCGAGGGAGGAGCCTTCGAAAGTCTAATCCCAGGAACAGGTAAAGACACGACCACAGATTTCCATATCAAGGATTTAGGGCATTTGAACGCAGCTGCCTTGCCTTTTCTCTTTCCCTCGGAACTCTGAAGGGCGTCAAAAGGCCCGGCTGCATGTTCGTCGTCAGTGGGTGTTCTCTCTGAATCAAGCCCTTCAATTATAACAACTTCGAGCGTTTTATGTTTCGCTTGTTTCATCGAGACATCACTTAGTGTCCCTCCAGCCTTATACTTTGGCTACGCTTGATTAACCCTATGATTCTCAAATTCCTGTCTATTAGAACTGAATCGATGTCCCTCATTTCACATGGAACTTCTTGGAAAACCTATACTATCTCTTTAAAATGCACACCTTCGGGTCATGGAATTATAGTTGTAAAGAAAAGGAGATGTTAGTTTGACATCAGTTATGATCACCGTATTAACTATTTGGGAAGACTGCGATACTTACATCCGAATAGCCATCAGCTGGCAAATCCTAGGGGGCAGCGAACATAAAATCATTCCATTTTAAAGTAGCTCAACCTGGTCCAGGACCCCGTTACCACTTGAAAATTTCTAACCGCTTCCAGAAACATAAAAGAAGGGCTTTCTCCCTGGCTTTTGACATTGAATAAGTATCTAATTTCAAGCGGTGTCGGTGACCAGAAGAGATGCTCCATAAATACAATGAATAGGCTATCCAACAGAGCATATCCATTGGGGTGTAATTGAGATGGAGTGATTCTAAAGAAAGATAACACTTCTCTAATGTATTGGTCAAATGGAGGAAGTGTTTCTGCTGTACATGCGTGGCGATTGAAAGCAGTAAACCCATCTGGTGGATAATGCGGTCTATCATTTGGTCCTAGTAGTAGCACATCGCCCAGTGACAAGCCATGCCTTAAGCATATCCGTCCCAGTATGTCTTCAGAAATGTTGGACGGTGTAGAATCTGGCAAACTACCTATAAACGTAGCGCTGGTAGCTCATCCGGAGCTGGATCTATAATTTCGACCACGATGGTCGGTATCTCGATTCTTATAGGAAGTGAACTCTGAATTTCCTACGGCTGTGAGCTTATGGACTCCACAACTATCTAACTTATGAAAAATCATCACTAGACGATAATAAGCCCGTGTATTCCCTAGTGTGAAGTGCGTGAATGTGTTGTACAGTGCAGTGCTACAAGTTACTTAAGGAATTCAACGAAATTTAAGAGATGTTCAAACGACAAGACTTAAAAATTCAATTGGAGTGACCGTCATCGCTGACCGTCACAACCGTGCCATCCAAATTTTAGAAACCAATTCAAGTTAAAGTTCTTTAAAATTTTGTTAAGTTACAGTTCCATCAATGAGCTTCGATAGGCAACGAGATATGCAGTGAAACGATCAAATTCAGTTTTACAGGGCAAAAGCCCGTCGGACTCAAATATTCGCATGTTTTGGAATTTTGTACCCATCAGATTTTGGACTTGAAACTGTAGTCACCAGGAGTACAGTTCGTATCGGTCATAGGAGTATAGTTCGTATCGGTTATGAGAGCACTGTTCGTATCGATCATGAGAGCATAGCTCATATTGGTCATGGTATGCAACTTCGTATCGATCACCGGAAGAGTGTTTCGTATCCATTCAACGCTCCATACTTCACATCGATTGGCATAGACATTTTCGTATCGATCACTGGGCACAGAGTCACGCCTCGATCATTTTGGATCGATACGAATATCGATTATCAAAATACTAATACATATGTCCACTTTCCATCGATATGAAATATTTCAATCAATCAATACAAAGTTGCATTACATTTGAATCGATACGAACTCGTACTTCATCCATCTTCGAAACGAAAGCTCCCAGACTTCTTCTTCTCCAAACAGCCTAAGGGCCTTTATTTTTTCCTCCTTCCTCGACCTTACTTCAACCATCTTCGGCCGTCACTTCACCAAAATCGGCCATGAAAACAAATGGAATGTAAAGGACTCGAGTCTCATCATTTTAGAATCGAGCTGTTCAATTAATTACCTAAATCGAAGTGTAGATTCGAGAGTTTAAAGTGTTGTATTGATTAGGGGATAAAGGCAATTTCCAATTCTGGGTCTTTCTATCGGTACGAAGGTAGTATGTGAAAATGAACGCAAATGAGAATTTTTCTAAGTCCAAATAGTATTTATATGGACACAAGGACAAGAGAGAAACGATTCGTCTCCCAGTCATCGCAACCGATTCCAAACAGTTTCACCCCGGATCGATACGAATTGACTTTTTGTATCCAATGACTCGAACCTCATCGATACAAAAAATGCAACGAATGCCTCTTTGAAGCATTGAATTCCATCGATACGAAGCACCTATTCGTATCCACTGTTTTGGCCTCCAACTAAGGCGCATCAATACAAACTTCACTATTTGTATACATTAACACGCAACCCATAAGGGCTCATATCCATCGATATGAATTAGCTGTTCACATCCCTCATTAGTCTATCAATACAGAATTGCAACTTTATAACCATTAATTTGGGAGCTGTAGGGATTCACAGTCATCAATACGAACAATGCATAAAGAACTAACTACTCTATTAGTATCCCTCGTAAGTCCATCGATGCGAAATTACAACTTCATACCCACTGCTATGGAGTCTACTTAAACTCGTATCAATCGATGCGACTGTTTATTTTGTATCCATCAATACAAATAACATCGATGTGAGAACAATCTTTCAACCTTATACATCAATCCACGAGAGGATCGCTACGAAGGGACATTCCAAAACAACCGTCAAACATTGTTACAACTCAAATTTCACATCGGTTTAGGAGAGGATCGATACAGAATTCGTATGCAAGCAAACCAACAATGACTTGTGAACGTGCAAACATTAACAAGAGTCGGGTTAACATATATGCACATATGTCGGACTAGTTTTCAATTTTCAAAATTCGCAGGTCGAATGTTCACCTGATGAACAATTGCAACAATAAACAGATGATCAATATCGTACAACAACCAATTACAACAACATATAGTATAGTAGCGGGCAGTCCACAATTTATAGTTTATGTCTCAATGGGTCAATCAAGGATTACGACTTCCAACGAGAAAATGATAATTGTTTAACAAGTTAGATGGAACTATTCAGAATGAAGATTGCAGCTTTTCCAAGCATGCCATGTTCTCACAAGACGTACTTTGGGGGGGGGCAAATGTTATCCCGCCTTTTGGCAAGGCCGTCATACCAGAAACTTAACTAGAAACCAAGGATAGTCTGTCTCGAAGATCGGTTATCCATTGGCTTGCTATGGATATCGATAAATTTTGTCTGAGTCCGGATCATGCCACAATTATTATGACATAGCAAGGAAATCTATGGAAGCCAACGCTCTAAGTTTCAAGTCGATCGGAGTCCGCAGCTCAAGATATGACCGATGTCGTTCAAGGAAATCAACCTTTACTTCGTATCCATCTAGCTCGTATCGATTCATGGAGGTCGTATTCGTATCCACCAAAACCATGTTCGAATCGATACATTCGAATCCATCTGGAACCATGATGTTCATATCCATCATGTCACCACTGTTCGTATCCATCATGTCACCTGTTGCTCGTATCCCTTGAGCTATTGTTAGTTCGTATCCATCCTGTTGCTTCAACTTCATATCGGTCTACTGGATTTAGTTCCGATCGATATAAAGTAGACTAAGTCTATCGATATGAACAAGACTACACAACCAATACATGCCATGCAATTTGGATTGATACAAACAGAGCCACTACTATCGATACGAATTGAGCCACCTCCATCGGTACGAACAAGCCAACGGCTTTCGATACGAACAAGGCAAAAATCCTAGGAAGACACGGTCAACTAGGCATCGAAAGTGGAGTGATCCAAAAATAAAACGCCATGTCAACTTACAGGTGCGTGACCAACATCGAGTTGAAGTGATCAATACGAACTGTATCAATACGAAAGGAATCGAAATCGAAAACCTCTAACTAGCATTGATCATAACTCGCAATCCACATGTCCAAATGCTATGAAATTTTCACAGGAGATTACGTACAACCTAAAGAATGTTCCTGCAAAGTTTCAACTCAATTGGATCAAATCTTGATCGATACGAAATTCGTTCGTATCGATCACGGATCGAGTCAAAATCGCGTGGGATCGATCGCATAGGCCCACTTACATGCCGGAAGAGGTCACTCATGATCTGAGCGAGATATTTGCATCTAGGCCAATAAATATAACCCCAGAGCCTACAGAAAAAGGATCTTTTGGCTCTTTGACGTCCAGACTCTGTCGAAACCATTCTCATACTCCAAGGCTATTGTTGTACTCGAATTTTACCACTATGATCCATTGTAATAAGTTGTAATCAGCAAGTGAATATCAATAAAGTCATCGATTTCATTGTGGACATAGGCCATATGCCGAACCACTCTAAATCATTGTGCTTATGCATGTTTTCATTATCTGTTTTTGAAGAGTTTGTTAGATAATCCACTTTTTACATTTCTATTCTTCATTTTTATCTTTTCAAATACTTACGAAGAGTGTTGTCCCAATTTTGGTACAAACACTTTCAACCTCAGTCAATTGCTTGCTAACATAATAAACCGGTCTTAGAATTCGATTCTCTTCGTAAAGCAATATGGTACTTACAGTGTGTACCGACAAGGCTAAGTAGAAAAATAAATGCTCATTATCCACAGGCTTTGATAAGATGGGAGGTCTCTCTAAGTGGTTCATCAAAGCTTGAAATGTGTCTTTAAAATCCCATGTCCCTTCAAAATTCCTTTTTCCTCTCCTAATTAATTCAAAGGAAGGAGTGCAGTTATCGATAGCTTTGGAAATGAATCGGCTTAAGGCGGCGACCTTTCCATTTAGGCTTTGTACTTGTTTAATAGTCTTTGGCGCTTGGATATTGTGAATAGCTTAGATCTTCTTGAGATTAACTTCGATTCTGCAGGCATTAACAATGAAACCCAAGAATTTTCATGATGCAATGCCAAAGGAATATTTTAGAGCATTAATATTCATTTTATAATGTTGGAGGATGTTGAATATTTCTGCCAAATCTTTATGAAAGTGACTATAGGATCGTGTAATATGAATATTATCTAAACTACTTGTGTGGAATATAAAGTAAGTAAATATAGTAGTAAAATAAAATGATACCGGAAATTTTTATACTGGTTCAAACTCCCATTCTACGTCCAGTTCCAAACTCCTTCTGCATTAAAAATAGCAACCCTACTTAACGTGAAGGAATAGGTTTACACCGCCTCGGCAACCAAACAGGACTTTGACAGCCTGAGCAACTGAATAGGATTTTCTTGCCTAAGCAATCGAACAGGACTTTGATACAAATGAATTTTTTTTTTGACTTTGCATGTTCTTGTTACAACATAGATTTGTCAAATGAAGTACAACCTTCCTATAATCTTTTCCTCATGTATGGTATGTATATATTTATGTTCGTGAAGATAAAGGAAGTATAGACTTCTTTAGGAAAAGAGAATTATAAGCTTGATTTCACAATTTCTAAACAACTATTATTCAAGAGAGTAGAGAGTAGAGATTGGAAAGTTTAGTTTTTGATCTTGAATGAAACGTATATTTATAATGAATGAAGAGTTACAACAATTGACAAAGAGTTTTAAAAAAGGGAAAAGGTTGCAACTCTTCCTGGAAGAGATTCCTCTTCAGGAAGAAGAAGTGTCTCTTTAGAAAATGTGAAAATATTGCAGTTTGAACATGTTTAGTCGACTGAATATAATCATTTATTCGACTAAGTTGAAACAGAAAAATAGGAGTTCGAAAATTGTAGTGTTTAGTCAACTAATTATGGAATTTAGTCGGCTAAGTCATGCAATTTAAAAAAAATATAACATAGTTTAGTCGACTGAATATAGGGGTTTAGTCGGCTAAGTATGTGTGTTTTTCAAAATATGCAGGTTTTTACTTAAGGAAAGATTTTAACAATGGGTACTAAAACTATATGAAACTTAAACTCTGTTTTGTCAAAATTTGATAATCCACTTAAAAAACAGAATATTCTTTAAGACAAAGACCTCATTAGTTAAACAAAGATAGAGAGTAGCTTAATCTTCCCCATTACCACTTGAGCTTTCTTCTTCTTCCTCATCATCACCTCCCCATTCTTCTTCTTCATCGCCTTCTTCTTCTTCGAAGGACGACCATGTAGAACTTGGTTGCGGTCGTTTCCTTAGATCTGTAGGAACATGAACTGAAGTTGAGGAGGATAGACCACAAGTCAATACATCCCATATGTTGTTCAAGAAACCTTTAATACGATCGAGTTTGGGATCCATCTTGGTGATGGTACTTTCAACTTGAGATAGTCGCATATCTATTATCTTTTGGTTTCTTGAGATAATTGTATAAGCTCGGCAGGCTTGTGTATCCGGTCCAATTTCTTAAATCTTATTTACTTGTCGTGGAGATTAAGAAGAAGAGCTAGTTTTAGTAGTAGTATGTAGTTGGGAGGAAGGTTAAGGTTGTCCCCCGACTTCAAATTCTTTCCAATGTTCAAAAGTGATGATAGTATGACTTTGGAAGTTTTTGGGAGGACCCATAAGACTTAAGGTCCTTGTATTGAAAGAGCCAACCACCGTAAAGTAAGAGTCAGTGAGAGGGATTTCAAAATAAAGAATAAGCGTCATTATATAAGCTCCATACTGAATGGTCTTCATTAGACCTTGGTTGATGGTTTGAAATTCGCTGAGAAGGACCTTCACCCAATTCACGGATTGTTGACCTTATATAGCATATAGCGATTGGAAGTCTCGCTTATAAATTTTCTCCTAACTTCCAGTACGAGGATTAATGAAGTGTGTGGGGCACGATGCATAAGTCTTTCTTTTGAGCGAAGGCATGTTGCCTTGAGTTCCTGTATATCATTGGAAAGGAACAAATGACTTACTTTATCATGATGATCCATGTTGACTTCAATCTCATCTAAATTCTTGCATTCAGAAGGACATTGTAGAATTTTCCAATTCGATAGACATATAAGAACATTTTGACGCCACATACAAGTGTCCATGCATAATCATCGGGATTATGGATTCTGTAATGATCCAAGTTAAGATTGGCATAGAATAGCTTGATTAAGAGATGATTTATCTTCAGCTTATTAACTTCAATATCGAACAATGATTCTAAGCCACTTCATCTTTCTAAATCTTGAAACCCATAAGAAGCAAAATCAATGAACTTCACAAATGATTCTCCAAAGATACTGGAGTTCTTCGTCTTACTAAACCTCTAAACAACCCTATCGTTGTACAACCAACTTCGAACTTGAGTTTCGGAAAGGCCGACTGAGGAAGAAGAGGGTCTAGACCTTTTGGGCGGCATTGTTGTTTAGGGTTTTGGAGAGTATGAGCTAAGAAAAATGGCAAAGCTTTGGTTTAAAATGAAGAAATTTTTTGCATGAGAGAAAGGTAATGGAAGTTTGGTGAAAAGTTGAGATGTAAAAATGAATAGATAGAGTGAAAAAATGCTTCCTTTTTATTTTGAAAAACCTGTTTATTCAGATTCAGACGACTAAAAAAACTAGGTTAGTCGACTAAATGATGGCTTGAGGTAAAAAAATTCTTGGAATAATGGTTTAGTTGACTAAGCATGTTAATTTAGTCAACTGATGGTGTCTAAAATTTTTTAGTGCAAATTAGGTATGATTTAGTCGGCTGTAGGAATGGTTTAGTCGTCTGAGTTGAGTGAATAATTTTTTTTTAATAAATGGTATTTAGTCAATTGTTTGCACCTGGTCAGTCGACTAAATATTGAGTCTGGGCAAAAAAAATTCAGGTTATTGATTTAGTCGACTAAGCTTATTGATTTAGTCGAATAATGCTATTGAAAAAATATATTATAAATTTGTTAACAGAAATAATTGCAAATTTATATACATATATATCATATATATATATATAAAACATATATATAAAAACAAAGAGAGAAAAATCTAAGAGGAGAAGGTAGATTTCTTCAAAGTCTCTCATTCTTCCGTCTCAATCTTAGTATTTCTTGAGTTGGTTGAATGGTTGAGCGTTCCCAAAAGTTTTTGGAGAGTATGGAGGCCTCTCGGGTGATAGAACATGAACATTTATTATTTTATGGTGAAGCACCACACACTTTAATGCACATTTTTCGAAAAAGCCGAGTCTCCGAGCATGAACCTTTTATTCGTAATACATCTCTCATTGCAAGCTGAGTGTTTCCCTTTGATAATGGTGGATGGCATTGATCTAGTCATGGATTGAAGGTGAACTAAAATCTAGTTTTCATCCACGCTTAGTTTCCAATGTATATCCGGTATGGTAATTCGAGGGCGATACGATAGGAACAGGTTCATACACTGGAGTAGGAGTTGACAGATTTGAAGTATTTGAGGATGGAGAGCTTGAGTCAATGGAGGAGTATTGGGAGCTTTCTTAAGAAGACATGATTACTTGGTGTTTGAAAGAATAAACCTATTTGATATTGATATAAAAGAATGTAAAAGACCAAGTTTTTATAGTTAAAATGTATGGTTAAAAGTAGATGGAAGGTTTCATGTTGAGGAAATATAAACCAGAGAAAAACTAATGGAATATAAACAATTTTCGAAAATAATTGTAAGGTTAAAACATATAGTTAAAAGTATGTATAAAGGTAACTTAAATTCACACTATTTAGAAGTAATCATACAACAAAAATTGAAAAGAATTAAATTCCTAGACATGAGACATGAGATCAAGTCCTATTAGCCCCCTAAAAAAATTTAATATATATTTTTAAAAATTTGCGAATCTTTTACAAATAAAATTCCTAGTTCTCTTCTTAATTTTACAAAACTATTTTCATTTAAGGTTTTGTAAAAGTATCAGCCGGCTGGTTTTTAGAAGATACAAATTCTAATCTGACTATACCCTTTCTAATATTATCACGAAGAAAATGATGACGAATGTCAATATGTTTTGTTCGTGAATGTTTGACGGAGTTTTTAGATAAGTTTATAGCACTTATGTTATCATAGAAAATAATTGAATCTAGCAAATTAATTCCAAAATCTTGGAGTGTTAGTTACATGTAGATGACTTGAGCATATGCTAACGCAGCTGAAATATATTCTTCTTTACAAGGCGAGAGTGAAACATAATTTTGTTTCTTGCTAAATCGAGATACTAAGGATTGTCCAATAAAGTGATAAGTCCCATTTGTACTTTTTTGATCTATTCGGCATCCTCCAGATTCAGCATCGTTGTATGATACTAACTCGAAAGGACATTCTTTCAAATAAAAAAGTTCAAAATCTTTGTTGTGCTTAGATAACGTAATATGCGTTTCACCGCTCGCATATGTGATTCTTTATGGTTCCCTTGAAATCGAGCACATAAACAAACACTCATCATTATATTAGGTCTACTAAGTGTTAGATAAAGTAACAATCCAATTATACTTCGATATAATGTTTGGTCAACACTTTTACCATCTTCATCTCGATCGAGGTGGATTGTTGTAGTTATTGGAGTTGGTTTGGTAGAAGTATTTTCCATACCAAAGCATTTAATTAGATTGTTAAATTTTTCTTGACTAATGAAAATTCCATTTTCTAATTATTTAATTTGTAATCCAAGAAAATATGATAATTCTTCCATATGTGACATTTTAAATTCTTTGGTCATTATATTAGAAAATTCCTGACATAACTTATCATTTGTGGAACTAAAATTAATATCATCAACATAAATTTGAAAAATTAAAATATCCTTTTTAGTACGTTTCTTTATAAGTAATGCTCCACTATTACCCCGATATAACTCTGCTATATCTCATAGTGGATTTCTACCGCTATGATTTCTCCATGTAGCCCAAAATATAGTCTTTCTGCTTTAAGCCTTGCTATTTCCGCTATATCCCATTTTTCCTGCTATTTCCGCTATATCTTCTTTAAAAGAAATTAATTGAAAATGTCTTTTATACATTATAAAATTTATGAAATTAATTTATTTAATTTATTTCTTAATATATTTTCAAAAATGAAAATACTCTAATATTCTACTAAATTCAATTATGTTACATAACGGTTTTATGTTTATTTATAGTATATTCGCATATATTTTTATTTAATATTATTTATGTATTAATTATAATTCAATTGAATGTTAATGTTTCATTTAATTACCATTTATATATTTGTAAAAATATTAAATACGAGTTTTATATGCTATTTTAGAGTCATCCGCCATATCCCGCTATATCCTTACTGTATCCTCGCTACGAGTTTTTGCACCTCCGCCGCATTGAATCTGCCGAGCTCTTTAACTGTAGGTACGTTTAATGAAAATGTTTGATCAACCTTCCTTATTTCTAAACTAGAGTCTATAAGATAGATTTTAAGACATTCAACCAAGCAAGAGATGCTTGTTTTAGACCGTATAATGATTTCTTGAGTTTATAGACATGGTATGGAAATTTTTCATGTAAAAATAGCAGAGGTTGTTCAACATAAACATTTTCTTTTATATAACCATTTAGAAAAGCACTTTTAACATCCATTTGATAAATTTTAAAATTATCAAAATATGCAAAGGCCAGTTAAAAACGTATTGCTTCTAGTCGAATGACTAGAGTAAACGTGTCTTCATAGTCAATTCCTTCCTCTTGATTATATCCTTGTGCAACTAATCTAGCTTTATTCCTAATAA
Source organism: Allium cepa (assembly GCA_030765085.1). Lineage (NCBI taxonomy): Eukaryota > Viridiplantae > Streptophyta > Magnoliopsida > Asparagales > Amaryllidaceae > Allium > Allium cepa. The sequence goes on from CM060931.1 coordinate 454,333,129, forward strand.
TATTTCTTGTTCATCGGCTTTATTTTTAAAAAATCATTTCGTATTAATGACTGTTTGATCACTTGGTCTAGGAACTAAGTCCCAATGTTTCGTTTGAATTGGTTTAGCTCTTCTTGCATAACTATAATCCAATAGTCATCAGTAGAGGCTTCTTTTGCATTTTTAGGTTCAATGTTAGAAAGGAATGCTACATGGCCCATTTGATTAAGTTGATTTCTAGTTCTAACATTTGAATTAATTTCTCCAATAACATTTTCTATAGGGCGATCTCGTAAAATCCTAAGTGGAGATCTTAATTCATTTTCATTATAAGAAATGTTTTCATCTTCTTCAAAATTATGAATAATGTTTTCATCTTCTTCAAAATTATTTTGAGTAATAGTATTTGTGATTTTCTTAGTCATTGTCTCATTATCCTCAAGATTACTGTTAAGGATAAATTTTTTTGTCAAAGGACATGAAGTGTTTCTTTGATTACTTTAGTTCTTTTATTGAAAATTTGATAAGCCTTACTTCGTTCCGAATATCCTATGAAAACTCCTTCACTGCATTTTGGATTAAATTTTCCAAGATGGTCTTTTGTGTTTAAAATAAAACATTTCGAACCAAAAATTTAAAATATGAAATATTTTATTTTCTTTCATAAAAAAGTTCATATGGAGTGTTTTTGTTAGTGGTCGGATAGAAATACGATTTAAAACATAACAGGCAGTTGCTACAGCTTCTGCCCAAAAATATTTTGTTATAAAGTGCTTCCATTTAACAAAGTTCTTGCACATTCTTGTAAAGTTCTATTTTTCCTCTCTACAACTCCGTTTTATTGGTGTTCTAGGAAAAGAAAAATTATGGTAAATTCTCTTTTTATTACAAAAATTCTAAAAAGCTTCATTTTTAAATACACCTCCATGATCACTTCTAATGTTTTTGATATTTTGAATTCTTTTAGCAAAAATATTAAAATATTCAAAAGTATTGCTTTTATTTTTCATAAAAATAGTCCATGTATTTCTTGAAAATTCATCTACAATTACAAACACATATTTGTTATGGTTTACAAATTGAACTTGAGTTGGGCCAAATAGGTCCAAATGCAATAGTTCAAGTGGTTGTAATGTAGAAATATTTTTCTTTGATTTAAAAGATGATTTTGATAATTTACCTAATTGACAAGCATCACAAATTTTGTTTACTTTAAAATTCACTTTTGGTAAACTTTTTACTAATTCATTCTTAGATAATTTATTTATAGCTTTGAAATTTATATGACAATGTGCCACAACCAAGGATCATTTTCTTTGGCTTTTACACACATATTTGTGTTGTGAATTATATTCATATTTAAAACATATATATTTTTATCTCTAATTCCGTCAAAAAGTAAGATTGTTATTTTGATCAAAAATGCTACATTTATCTTCAGAAAAAGACATATTGAATCCTTTGTCACAGAGCTGACTCATACTAAGAAAATTGTGTTTAAATTTTTAACTAGCAAAACATTTGTAATAAGAGGTAAATTAGATGTACCGTTATTGCTCACATCGCCATTACCGATGATGTATCCTTCGGAATTGTCTCCAAAAGTGATAGAACCTCCATTTGAGTAAATAATGTTAGTCAACATATCTTTGTGTCATGTGTTTTGAGCAACCACTATCCAATATCCATTTCCCTCTCTTTTTAAGTGGTGCCTGCAAGAAATATGGAACTAACATTCGTACCCACTTTTTGTAAGGGTCCTAAGGGATAGGTCTTTGGAAACCAAACCCAAGAGGGTTCAGAATTCCTTTTGTAAATAAAATGTTTATTTTTGTGAACAGATTCTATAAAAGATTTTATGTATTTGTTTCTAATCAAAGAATTATTGGTTTTAAGAACCTAAATCTTAATTGATTTAGAAAGATTTGGAACTTTTGAAACTGATCTTGTAATAATAACATTGTCCCTTTTAAAATTATTATATAAAGAGTTCTTTTTCTTAGGAATACTTTTTGATACTTGCTTATATGCTAGTCCCTTTTTATTTGAAACTATTGACATTTTTAGTAATATTATTTAATTTAATTTTAAGACTAAAAATATCTAATTCCAATATTTTAATATTAGCTTTCAAATCATGATTTTCAACTAAAAGAGCATCATTCTTTTCTTTTTGAGTTTTAATTTCTTGACTTAACATAGATAGTTGAGAAGTTGTATTAGAACAAGACCCTTGAGAGGTTTCAAGTTCTTCTTCTAAAATTTCTTTCTCATTCAAATCTACCTCAATTTCAGTCCTATTCAATATTTCAAGAGTTTCTTTATATTTTCTTTTGATGTTTCTTGGCTTATCAAGTAATTCTGAATTTATGTCCACTGAACCATCAAACGTTAAATCACTCACCTCGTCATTTGTGGCCATAAAACAGATGTTGGCTAGTCCTCAATCATTGTCTATTGATGAAGATGATTCTGAATCATCCCATGTAATAGAGAAGGATTTCTTTTTGAATCTGTCTTTCTTATTCTTTAAATTATCACTCTTTCGATCAGGACAGTCTTTACTGATGTGCCATTTCTTGTGACATTCATAACATTCAGGACCAGAAGACAGTGGCTTATTGTTGTTATTACTACTGAAGCTATTTTTGCTAATTCTGAATTTGTTGCTCTTTCTGAATTTCAAAAACTTTGTGAAATTTTTAGCAATAAATGCCATATCTTCATCATCTGAATATGATTCATCCTTTTTTGCTTGGAATGTTATATTCTTCTTATCTTGAGCTACTCGTTTTGCCTAGAGATTAACTTCATTAGACATTAGATTTCCTATCAACTCTTCTGGTTTAATGGTTGAAATATCGTTAGCTTTTCGATTGCTAAGACTTTTCGTTCCCATTCATCCATTAAAGAGTTGAGGATTTTTGAAACAATATCAAAGTCTAAATATTTTTCTCCTGATGCTAAGAGAGAGTGATATATGTCATGAAATCTAGAATAAATTTCATTTATTATTTCATCTTGCTTCGTTTTGAAACTCTGGAACTGATTCTTGAGCATAGAAATCTTACTTCTCTTTACTTTGTTAGTACCTTCATGTGTAACTTTAAGCTGGATGCCAAATTTCATAAACAGTAGTATACGTGCTAACTCTATTAAACTTATTTTTGTCTAATGCACAAAATAACATATTCATAGCTTTAGCATTTGCAATAGCATCTAGTTTTTCTATGTTAGACCATTGTGAATATTCAGTAGTAGGTATGTGATATTCTGGTTAAGTAATATTCTAAGTTTCATAACCATTGGCTTGCATATATATTCTCATTCTAGTAGACCAATAGTTAGAGTTCAACCCATTAAATACCGGTGGAGTGCAGTAGATTGACCTTCAAAGAAACTTGTGCTAGTGTTGTGTTCCATAGTACTAAAATATCAAATAACTGTGTTACGGTTTTAAGATGACCCTGGTCTGATACCAAATGAAAGTGACGGTAGGATCATGTAATATGAATATTATCTAAACTACTTGTGTGGAATATAAAGTAAGTAAATACGATAGTAAAATAAAATGAAACTAGAGATTTTTATACTGGTTCCAACTCTCGTTCTATGTCCAGTCCTATCCTCCTTCTAAATTTAAACTAGCAACCCTTATTTAATTTGGAGGAATAGGTTTACACCACCTGAGCAACTGAATAGGACTTTGACCACTAGAGCAATTAAATAGGATTTTCTTGCCTGAGCAATCGAGCAGGACTTTGATACAAATTAAAAGTTTTCTTAATTTTGCGTGTTCATATTACAACACAGATTTGTCAAATGAAGTACGCCTTTCCTATAATCTTTTCCTCAAGTATGGTATGTATATTTATGTGTTCGTAAAGATAAAGGAAGTATAGATTGCTTTAGAAAAAGAGAATTATAAGCTTGATTTCACAATTTGTAAACAACTAAATATTCGAGAGAGTAGAGAGTAGAAAGTTGAGTTTTTGATCTTGAATGAAACATATATTTATAATGAATGAAGAGTTACAATAGTTGAGAAAGAGTTCTGATGAACTGAAAAGGTTGCAACTCTTCCTGGAAGAGATTCCTCTTGGAGAAGAAGAAGTGTCTGTTTAGAAAATTTGAAAATATGGCAGTTTGAACATGTTTAGTCGACTGAATATAATCATTTAGTCGACAAAGTTGAAACAGAAAAATAATAGTTTGAAAGTGACAGTGTTTGGTCGACTAACTATGTAATTTAGTCGACTAAGTCATGCAATTTTAAAAAAATAACACAGTTTAGTCGACTGAATATAGCGGTTTAGTCGAATAAGTCTGTGTATGTTTCAAAATATGCAGGCTTTTACTTGAGGAAAGATTTTAACAATGGATACTAAAACTATACCAAACTTAAACTCTATTTTGTCGAATATTTGATAATTCACTTTCTGTCTTGAGCTCCTTATCACGAATCAAAATCTTGAAGTCCAACACTTTAATATGGTCGCTAGATCGTTGTGATTTCATGAGCTAATTATCCACATACACCTCCATCGTTTTCCCGATCCAATCTTTATACATTCTATTAACTAGGTTCTGGTAGGTTGCTTCTGCATTTTTTAGTCCAAACGACATCACCATATAGCAATATAAACCAACATCGTAATGAAGCTGGTGTGCTCTTGATTGGGAATATGCATCAAGATTTGGTTATATCATGATTAGGCATCTATAAAAGATAGCAATTCGTGTCCCATAGTCGAATCTACCAGCTGATCAATCCTTGGAAGGGAAAAACTATCTTTTGGGCATGCCTTGTTCAAGTCTGAGTAATCAATGCATGTTCTTCATTTCCCGTTTTCCTTTCTAACCAGTACAGGTTTAGATACCCATTTAGAGTAGAGGGTGTCTGGAATAAACCCATTGCCTTTAAGTTTATCCACCTCTTCTTTAAGAGTGGCAGATCTCTCTGGGTCTATACCACATCTTTTTTGTTTCACCAGGACATACCTCGGGTCGCTATTCGATGAATGACTTGCAATGGCAGGCGAGATCCCATACATGTCAAAGTGAGTCCTAGTGAACACCTCAAGATTCGCTCGAATAAATCTAGCAAGTTCTTTCATCATCGGGGGTGGAGCTATGATCCGATCTTTACGGCCCTTGACTGTTTGTCGTGGCTAACTGTAATGTCAATCATCAGCTCAGCCAGTGAACCCTTGGTCTCTTTAGGCACCTTTTCATCATCTCTTGGATCTATATCCTTATAGAACCGACCATGGAGCCCGAGCCTAAGCTTAAGCGCTGATTGTCAATCTTAGTGGCTTAGATGTGGAATGACTTGTCTATACCCTTGCCTTTCTCCCTCCATTGAGCATCTCTCAACTCAGCTATATAATAGGCACGTCCATTCACCTGATCACCATGAATAACTCCAACACATTGTCTGTTGGGAACTTCAAAGTCAAACACCACGGGGCAAGAGCTGCTTAGAACTCAGCTAGGGTCGGTTGACCCAAAAAAGCACTATATGGAGAGTCAACACTCAGAACAAAAAAGGAGAAATCTAAACTCTCCTACGGTCACCTTCTCCCAACTTTACAAGTAATTCAACATAACCAACAGCTTCAGTTGTAGCACCGTTAAAGCCATGAATGCGGGCTTTAGACGGTTTCAAGTTATTTTATTCCATCCTCATTTGATCATAAAATTTCTTGAAAATTATGTCTACAGAACTTCCATAGTGAGCCAATATCCTTCTCATAAAAGCAAGGCCGATCATGGTCAAAATGACCATTGAGTTGATCGTTAGAGCCTCTACCTTGGCTGCATTTCTATTTCTAAATACGATATCATCTGCCATTGTATATTGCTGTTTTGCCAGAGTTCCATCCTCTGTATTTAAACATAATTCAAAATCCACATGCTTAATCACGCTAGCATAGCACTCCATCTCGTGCCAACTTTTATCAACCGGATGTGGTCCTCCTACTATTTTAGTGATCACCAATCTTCCAATAGTCCGCACATGCTCCTCAGCCCTGTGCAATGCTTGTCCACGGTTGGGGTTAGATGTCCCTTGCCGCCATCCTATGCGGTTTTTACAAATTGTTGTAACTTCCTTTCCCGATTCAGCATTTCGATAATATCTTGAAGATGCCTACATTCATTGGTATTGTCTATAGCATTCATGAAACTGACAATATTTCCCAGTTTGTTTCTGCTTCTCCGTTGTTTATTTCGGAGGCAGCTTCCTATACTAAATAGTATTGCAGGTAGACAGATAGACAATCTCCAGGGATGTATTCACTGGCGTGTAAGTGTTATACATCGAAATCCTGGACTTTCCTCTTCCAAAAACCCAGATTCGTTCACGGCTCCAATCTCCTCCTTTCTTTTGCTGATTCAGTTTATTTTGGACATTCACTTGAACTTTATTAGAGCTTTCATTAGACTACTTTATAGTAATATTACTCTGTATTCCCTCTCTACTTGTTCCTGTGATATTCTTCTTCCTAGAGGATCTGGCTTCCTTTTTCCTCAAATATTGAGCCTCCTTTGTGTAAAAGCATTCTAACGTTGTGGGTGCCTTGCTGGCTAACCAAGCGCCAAATACAGATTCTGGATCGATCCCTCTTGTCACAACCATCAATATTGCATGGTCATTCAGATTACTGATTTCTATAACAGCTGTATGAAATCTCTCTAAATAATCTTTCAATGATTCTCCTGGATCTTGGATCACGCTGGATACGGACATTACATCCTTGGAGCGAGTTGCCTGCATTCAGAACTGCTCCACAAACTTTATTGCTAAATCATCGAATTTAGAAATCGATCACATAGGTAGCCTTATAGACCACATAATTGATATTCTAGAGAGAGCTATGGGAAAACATATACCCTGTTTGCATCATCTGCTCATATAGAATCCATCAGCCATTCACATCTCATTATATGCTGCCTAAAGTCAGTTTTTCCCTCATAGGTAGGCATTGATGGCATGTTGAACCTCCTGGGATACTCTACATGTAGGACATTATCATTGAATGGGGTATGGCTTCTCGAGATCCTCCAGTCATCATTGGTCAAGCCTTAACTCTTCCTCACTAACTGTATGACCATAGCTGACAAGTCCAGTATTTGGATAGTTGGGGCCAAGTGGTGGTCATTTTCCACCTCATGTGTATGGTCTGGTCGATGTCTACAAGACGTTCCATGCCTTCTTGGTTCAACATCTTTTCGATGTATACTCGTAAATCCACTTCATCATCATTTTGGGGAAGCGTTCTATCAACATTTAACTGAACTCCATCATACAAATCGGCCGCAGCAGCTCCAGTTTGAATCTTAGTGTGCATATATAAGTTCCCTTCTCTGGAAGAGGTATCAGCACTGGTCGTTCCTGGCAGACCATGATGCCTGCCTGTTGACGCCATGAAGTTTCTGAAGGATACTTGTTGGTTCTACGACGTCTATGCCTGTGATACTCATCCGATGAACTAAAACTCTCTGATGCCGAGTAAGGGGTAGGGTCCCTTCTAGATTTTCCTCGTTGTTGCCGAGTGAGTTGGTTTATTAGGTTGATATTGGCTTGGATCTGCTGATTTAATTCTCGACGGCTATTCATTAGCTCTCTCATCAAATTCCAAGATTTAGCTCTTGTAATAGAATCAGTTGGATTCTAGACTTCAAGTGGTTCGGCATTCACATCCATTGGTTGACCGCTCGAGCCTCCTTGCTGGACATTAGCATTTTCGTTTCCTTCCACATTATGGGAAGTAGATCTAGTATTCATCACCATTATTGATAGCTTTGCTTAGATCTTTGCAAATCTGAGTAGAACAGGCAAGCTTCCTGAAGATAACTTTAGATCTCCTTCCGGGGGATTTATGTGATCCAATAGCAACAAAAGGGATCCAAATAAGCTGAGAATCCAGGTTCTCATTGAAAGCACCAAAATGTTTGCACCAAAAATGGTTACAAACATCCAAGAATAGTTTTTGTAGAGAAGTAAGTGAAGAAAATAAAAATTAAACTGAGTAAATAAACAAGTAAGCAATAGAGAATAAGCAGTAATCAAAGACACAAAGGTTTATAGTGGTTCGACGTTGTATGCCTACGTCTACTTTGAAGATTATCCGTTATTACTCACTTGTCAATCTATTTACAGCAGTAGAACAAAGCTAGCACTTGATTACAATGTAGTCTAGAATAACAAGCAGCGTAAAAATCCTAAAAATGAACCAGTGGGTCTATATTTATAGGGTAAGATGATGAGATATTTTGCTAACATTTCGATACGAGGCTCTCCAGGTCCATAGAGGCCCACCATAACGATCGGTCAACATAACTTATTGTTTTGGAACAACCGATATAAATTATAATGATCATTATTTTGCCTCTGTTTGCCATGCGATCGTTTTTGGGGGTTCCCACATGCCTTATGACTTGCTTCTAAAATATGAAGCTATTATGAGTTGTAGATTGTGAGATATGGATCAATTTTTGTTGCATTTGGATCGTTTACTGAGTTACACCGATCATTATAAAGGATCCACATGAATCGATCGGTATTTCTTGAACCTTATAGTTTTGACCTACGATCGTTCTTATGGGCTCCACCCTTTAATATATTGATGCCCTGAAAGTTTCAAGTGAATTGGTTTCGGGGATTTTGAGATATCGATTGATTTTTGCTGATTTGAGCTGTTTTATGGATCGTTCCCTGTCGATCCATATAAATCCTTGCTTTGTCCGTAACTCGAGCATATGCGCTCCAATCGACTTAAAATTTTGAATACGACTTCATAGGGTTATGCATGTCGCTAGATATTGATTGCTCCTCGATTGGGTCCCAGTCTGGATCTACTCGACCATTTTCCATAATACTATGCACAACTGATTGTTAAGGCCGATAACTATTTGTTTTTGCCAAGTCGATGATATCACGACCTTACCAAAAGGCGGGATAGCAGATACCTATTAGTGATGATTATTTACACTAATACTCTTCATCAAATATATATCACATAGGACTTCAGAAATTTGGTTTTAGCCAAAATTCTAATATCGTCCACATTCAACTTTTTAAATCCAAACATAAAGTCCTCGGTTCAATAATGGAATTTATAGCATCTATTATTAACCGTACTACTCTAGCCAAAGATTTCGACTTTTAATTGACTGTAGTTGACCATGATTCTAACCCTACATAACTAAGGAGACGAATCCTCTATTGAATGGTGTTTTACTTCTAATGCCTCAAATCTGACCCAACTATAGTCATTCTACGGACGTCATGCCATGATTTAATTATAATCATTTGTGTTGAAGTTCAACGGCATTCTTAAGTCGAGAGAATCGTGTAACATCGTCACTTCAATATTTTTGGTTTGACCTTAATTATATTAACCAACAGAAAACTCTTGAGTGAGTCATTCTATAGTTGTCCAATAATTATCAGTAAGTAACCCTTTGGTGCCCTCAACAGCTATGAGTAATACATTACCCAACATTTGGAGAGCGTTATGTACTCTAGTCTTAATAGGTGAATTGTTTTCCTTTCTCAAACCATATTGACTAGGAATATTCAAATTAATATGTCATTTTCAATGCGATAAAATTCTCATGATTACAACACTTTGTAATTACTATTACATAACATGTCATTTAAGGATTTTCCATCGTTGTAATTTAATTACTTAATTATTTGTGTCATTATATAACAAGTATATGATAGAAAGTAAAACATCTTTTACTCTGAATGAGAATTGATTATAGAGTTAATAATTTACAATAAATTATAGAACTACCCCTAGGGCATACCATTAAATCGACCATATATGAACTACAAATTGTTCGGTTTTGTTGAATATAGTTTGTTAGGATTCGTTTGTTATGTTTTGAGTCGTGCACAATATTTGTTTAATGTAGATACGACCTCTTTTTTTCTTCCTTTTAAATCATGTGGTTTGTTAGCTTTATATACCTAAATCTGCACAACATATATACTTAAGAGAAAAATGGATGCAAAATCCTTGCTTAAGAATTTTATAAAATTTCTTGTCATAAATGCGATTTCATCACTATTGTCTTTGTTTGATCCTTAGTTCCTTATTATAGCATTAAAAGGTAGAGATCACTTTTCATTTTCTTGGATTTCTTTCCTTTCCTATAGTTGTACTTTATATGACACTAAATTTCTAATTAACCCTTCTGCTTTCATTATACTAATATCATTGGCTTCTTCGATGACCTAAATCTTTTAATCTCATTCACTATAAAGTGAGTTTAAGATCTTATGAACTTGGTACTATTTAGTTAAATTCTTTCCTAATGATATTTTTGCATGTAATATTTCAAGAAAACTAGCATACATGTTAGAAATTTGTTTATTTATTTTCTTGAAAAATTAGACCTGGTCAGTTAACCTGAAATCATGATTTTTTATTTTACTAGTGCCGTTGTGTGTAGCTTTCAATATACTCTAAATTTCATAAGCCATTTTGCAAATAGATGCTCCATTGTGCTCATTTTTATCTATGATGCGTAATAAAACATTCATTTTTTTGAGTTATTGAGTGTTTATGCCTTTTGCTCATTAGTCCTTTATGCATAATTAGTCTAGGGCTCAATGTACTTTGTTTGTGTGATACTCCACATATCTAAACCATGAGATATAAATAAACTATATTCTACATGACCAATATGCATAATTCCTACCAATAAATAGTGGTGGTCTAATAATAGATTAACATTCTACAAATGTGTTAAAGAGAGTGTTATTAGTGTTACTAACCATTTAAATTTTTCAATAATGAGTGATGAGTTTTTTAAAACCATTTGTTCTGGTACCAAATTTGGTCCATTTCACAAGGAATTTTAACTCATCCTCATGGTCTACACTGGTCCCTCGGACTCAGGGTTTAATTCAGAAACTTGACTCGGACCAAATGCAGGTTATGTAGGTTACACTAACACTTATGCGAAATGGATTTTAAGGCTAATATAAAATTAGAGGGGGTGAATAGTCTATTTAAACTTTTTAACACTTTAACTTATATTTTTCAAAACTTATCGATTCACAATCACAGCACAGGTAGATAATGATATAAATATAGAATAAAAAGTAGTAAAATAAAACATCTAGTCCTGTACCCCCTACAAAATTTTCACCATAACAAAACCTTGAAATTCTACAGGTGGAAATTACACCTATACAAATTTGTTTTGAATCAGTTGGTAAGCATACCTATCCTGACCTTCTACGGGTGGCAGGACATACTTACCTACTGACTTTCCATGGGTGGTCAAGAATACAATGACTTTCTATGGGTGGCTGGATACATCTTTACAATTCAAGTGGAAGAAAGAAATTATACAAGAAATCATATCTTTCTTATACAAAATCATGTAATTTTAAGTACAATAATCCTACAGACCTTCAGTAGCAGTTTGTAATTGAAGTCTATAAGGACTAGGATCAGATCAAAGATCAAATGATAGAGAATTCTAGTAAAAACCCTTTAATCTTTTGTAGTTTGTGAATTTATAAAGAATAAGAGTGAAAGAATATGAATTCTCAAAGTATATATATATTTAGTAGTAAGAGAACTTGTTTAAAAGTAGTAGAGAAGAAAGAGCAAGAGAAAAGAAAGAGAATCAAAAAAAATTTCTAGAATCTTTATTTATAAGGTGAAGAGAAGTATCTTGTGGCAAAGGCATGAAAGGATGTGCATATTTGTTTAAACTTAAAGGTTTCATTAATGGCTAGTATGTCGATGTATACCTAAAAAGTATGTCGACATACTTACGTTGACTCTGAAAAAACATGTAAGTAGCTACTATGTCAATGTATATTTTCAAGGTATGTCGACCTATGCTAGTTGATTTTGAAAAACACTTTATAAAAATTGTTTTAAACTTTATAATTTATAGAATCAATATTCTACTTAAAAAAATTCTATAGAAAAAAATAAAGACTATTAAAAGAATGAATTCAAGGATGTGCTATGGGGTCTTTGGCAAATATTTCAAAGACTTTTCACATAGTTTGACTAACCGATTGTCCTCTACTCTTCCAATTTTTGTTTCTTAAATCACTTGTATCCTTTTAGTATTATCATTGATTCTTTATCTCCTTAATATGCTTCACTCTTTTTGGTTTCCTTGATCTTCTTGATTCCGCTTGATCTCCTTGATTCCTCTTCGTCTCCATGATTGATCTTTATCCATGCAATACTTCAGAGTAGTATACCTACAATTCCTGCACTATAGTCTACACAACTTGAAAGACATTAGTGAAATATTTATCATCAAAATTCATACATGTGTTACAAACAAAAGTTTCCATCTTTCTTTCTACAAAAGCGATATCAATCATTTTCTAGGTCTAACTCCAAATCTCTTCATTCAAAACTCATGCAATCGATCATGTAGCCTATATACACTATGATGAACAATTTCAATCGATTGTACTCCACTTGGAGAATTTATGATCGATCTATGTTGAACCATGGGGTCAGTCGGTACCACCCGATCAGCTTGCACCAGAAATTTTCCAAAGTCATTTTGGCTCCTTTTTGTACCGATCATCTTCCCATCTTCTGTTGTAATCTGAATGCGTATTCCAAACTCTATCGATAAACTAACAATCCTTCTAGTGCCAGCCCATACTCCTAAATGCATATCGATACATCATATCTTATCCTAAGCAAACAACATAGTAAATCAACCAAACAAATAATACATCCATATAATGCAAGCACCATATTAAGTCATAATCAATCTAATATCTATATTATATAACAATGCATAGAATTCATGTCAAATCAATATAAAATGAAATTAAAGCATTTATATTCATTCATAAAATATTTGTATGCTTAAATCATTTAGAAATCTAGTTTTCAACTTGTAAAAAAATTTAGAAAACATTTTTATCATTTAAAAACACTAAAAAGTGGTGAGAGATGATAGATTACTCACCTAATTATAAATGGCACTAAAAATGAGGTGAATCTGGTCCACACAGCCAAGCAGTTAATTCCAAAGCACCTAATTTCGAAATTCAAAATGCTCATTTGCTAATATTTATGCGTATCACCCATTAATTGTTTGATTAGGCTTTAAATTGTAAAGATTTAAGATGGTTTTAGCTAGGAAGTTGTCTAGTGGAGGTTAGAGATGGTTTTGTGGAAGTAGGAAAAATGATAGGAGTTGTCCCATTAGGTGTAATTAGCTTTAATCCCAAAATAGATTAGTGGGCTAATTATGGGTTTAGTTTAGTATGCTTTAATCTATCCAAAAGCTGTCTAACTTCAAATAGTCGCCAAAAATCTATTATGACCACTTTACGAAAAGAAAAACCGTATACCTTTCATTTGAAAGTGGTTTCAAATCTCAGTCCAGTATCTATCAAAAGTCATAGCCATGCAAGTTTTCAAGGTCAAAGCTATCCACGTTAAATTATAGGGCCAAAAATGTTAATACTCATAATTTCTCGAAATTATAGCCTAATTGAATCCAATTTGATTATGAAAATAATAATTTTATAATTTTCCAATACATAAAAAAAATCATTTTAAATAAATTCATAAAAAATTTCATTTTAATTACTCCATTACATCAATGGCGTCTGTTCCTTCGTCTTCTTCAAGATCTCTTTTTTTCTCTTCGCCTCCTCAATCATCGCTTGTTTTTTCTGAGGATTTTGCTCCTGTCTCTCTCCATCGTCGCACATATGCTCAAGTGGTTAAAGATAATTTGCCTGGGATTTTCTTGTGCGACGCGAAACCTCAGATCCCTTTTAAGCGTTGGATTGATTCAAAAGGCAGCAGTTCTTTTTGTTTTAGATGTGGTGACAGTAATCATTTCGCATCTCAGTGCCGTGATCCTATTAGGTGTTTCTACTGTGGCAAGTTTGGTCACAAAAGTGATAAATGTTCGATCAAATTGTCTTCTTCGGTCTCGTCTGATTTCTTGGTTGATAATGGTTTTCAGTTTATGCTTAAAATCATGCTTCTGAAAAGGTTTATTCATGAACATCTTGGGCTGTTTAGTTCTGAAGGTTTTATTTTTCTGGAATCACTGTTATTTCACTTTAATGTTGTTAATGCTCCCAATATTGGCAAGGGTTACAGAGCAAAATTTGGAGATCCAGAGCTTTATTTTGGTCATTCCGATTCATCTTCGTACGAGTCTATTCCTCCTGTTATTTTGGCTAAGCATGGTTTTCATTTTGTTCATAATTTTATAAACTTGAGAGGATTATTAATCAGCATTCTTGGTCATAGGAGATTAGATGGTTTGAGATTACTTGATGATCTTTTGTTCCACTTTAACAACATTAATTCCCCAAATATTGATAAGGTTGTTCTTGTTAATAGTGGCGATTCTGAGATGCTTGATAACTTTTTGGATTTTTCGGTTATTTCAGAGATAAAGTTGGATTTTGTTGAAACCATTCAAGATTCTGTTAGGTTTGATCCCATTTTAACCGATCCAGATATTGTCAGTTGTCTATCTCCTTTGGATAATGACTTGTTTAGTGGATTTATTCATCCTAAATCATTTAAAGGCATTTCTTCTCCTCTGGAACCATTCATGATTTCCACCAGTAATAGATTTGCTTGTCTTGATTCTGACTTAGTCTCTGATTGCTCGGATTCTTCTGGTGTTGATTTTGTTCAATCTATTGAGTTTCTTCCTTCGGTCGACTTGATGGTTAGTGATTTTCTCCCTCAGATTGATGTTGTTTGTTTTGATTTGTTGGAAGTGAGGCAGTTAGTGGATCCGCTAGTGACTTCAGTTTCTCAGTGTTGCTCTGCTTTTTCTGATTATAATAACTGGGTTGATGATATTCATTTAGAAGGTGATGGTGTTGATGAGTGTTTGCTGTTGAATCACACTGATGTTCCTCTTACTTGGCTTTTATCTGATGATTCTTCACCAGATGAGATGCTGTCATTGATTGTTGTTGATGATTCACCCACTGTTGAGTTATTGTCTAAAAGTGATGTGCATGTTGAGCATGAAAAGCTTGATTCATCCGATCAAATTGGTTGCATTTCTGAACTTAAACTCCCAGATTGGTCTAGTAATTCTAGTGATACAGATTTGGTTTGTTACTCTGGTTCAGATGGGTACTTAGCATTGGATCAGTTTCGTCCTATAGCTAATTTTCCTTCTCCTACTGATCAGAGGTCGTCCTCTTTCCAAAGGGAATTTTGTGACAGTGTTGGTGCTTGTGTGGATTTTGCTGATTCTAATGTTGGAAGTGTGGGTTCTGATGATCCTTTTTCTGTTTTGAATGTTGAGGCTGTTGGCATCTCAGTGCCTTCTATTGTTACTTCGAAGAGAGGTAGGCGTAAAAAGCTGGTCACTTCGTGTGGTTTGGTTCGTCGCAGTGTCAGGATTAGAGATAGTCGCTCTCAGTCAGCGGGTGAGTTTCCTGGTTCAAGCACTGTGAGCAGTGTTTTGGAACCAGGCTCTGGTATGCATCTTGATTTTGGTAGTGTTTACTCTTCTTATGCGCTTGGTGATTTATCTGCTTCTGAGTTTAGTCGGTTAGCTAGTAGCTCTGCTTTTATTTTTTCTGATATTGAGTTAGATCGTGAGTTTATTAGAAGTAAAGAACTTGATAGGGCTAGATCTATGGGTTTATGAGAGTCATTAGTTGGAATATTAGAGGCTTGAATGACCTCAGTAAATGTGATAAGGTTAGAATCTTTTTTAAAGATTTTTCTATTGACATTGCTCTTCTTCAAGAGACCAAAATTGAATGTCCTGATTTTCGTTTCTTTAGAAGATTGGGTGGTTTTCGTTTTAGAAATTGGGCATTTCTCCCCTCAATGGGCTCATCTGGGGGCATTATGATTGGTTGGAGAGATAATCTCTTTAAATTACTTCAGTGTATTAAGAAGCAGCACTCTTTACACATTATCTTAATTAATCTTTCTGATAATTCTTTTCTTAATATTTCTAATGTTTACGGGCCTAATTCTAAAATTGAGAGGCGGATTCTTTGGAATGAATGCCTCGAGTTTAGGTCTTTTGCCCCTGGTCCTTGGATTTTAGGGGGTGATTTTAATGTGACTCGTTTTTTTGGGGAGCGTTCTCCTCGGGAAGGTGATTATTTGGCTATGGAGGAATTCGATCAATTTATTATTCAATGTAATTTGATCGAAATTCCTCTATCCAATAGATCATTTACTTGGAGTAATAATAGAGAGTCTCCCTCCTTTGCTCTTTTAGATAGATTTTTTGTTTGTGATGATATTGAGGATAAATTCCCTATATGTAGAGTTTCAGGTTTACCTTTTACCCTTTCTGACCACTGTCCCATTATCCTTACTTGTGATAGTCATAGATTTTTGAATAAGGTTTTTAAATTTGAAAAAATGTGGTTTTTAGAATCTGATTTTTCTAATTTAGTCATTAATAAGTGGTCATCTATGAATTATTTTTGCCTTAAGTATTATGGTAATTCTGCTAAAATTTTTGTGCTTAAACTTAGAAACCTCAGGTATTTTCTTAAAAAATGGAATAAAAATGTTTTTGGTAATATTAAAATTAAAAAGGATAATATTCTTAATGAATTACTTAAACTTAATAGGATTGAAGAATCTAGACAATTAAATATTGGTGAAAGGAATGTTCTTAATAATTTAAAAGAGGATCTCTATTCTATTCTTGAAAAAGAGGAAGTTATGTGGAAACAAAGATCTAATTTTCATTGGATAAATGAAGGTGATAATAACACTAAATTCTTTCACAATCTAGCTAATAATAGAAAACGTAGTAATACAATTAACTCCATTTTAGTTAATGATGTGGAATTAGTTGATCAAAGAGATCTTAATAATGCTTTTACTGATTATTACAAAGACATTTTTGGTACCAAAATTAAGCATAGAGTTAGTGCTAGATGGAATGATCTTTATCCATCTTCCTCTAACATTAATCTTTCTGATTTAGATGCCCCTTTTACTATTGAGGAAATTCGTAAAGCCATCTTTGATTTACCTGGAGACAAATCTCCGGGTCCGGATGGTTTTCCTATTTTCTTTTATCAATCTTTTTGGGATGTTTTAAAATTAGACTTAATGTGTTTGTTCAATGATTTTTATAATGGTAATCTCCAATTAGGTCGTTTTAATTTTGCTAATGTTATTTTATTACATAAAAAAGTGGGCGCTAATACTTTAAAAGATTTTAGGCCCATCTCTTTGATGAACTGCTCTGTTAAAATTATTTCTAAGGTTTTAGCTAATAGGCTTAGTTTAAAAATGAATGACCTCATTGACTGTTCGCAATCTGCTTTCATTAAAGGCAGGAATATTACTGATGGTGTTGCGGTTGTTCAAGAATATATTAATTTTTGTTGTAAAAATAATATAACTTGTGCTATTTTAAAATTAGATTTTGCTAAAGCCTTCGACTCGGTTGATTGGGATTTCCTTATAGAAATTTTCCGTGCCAGAGGCTTTAGTAATAGATGGATTAATTGGATTATTATTTTGCTTAAAACGGGTAACTCCTGTATTATGGTTAATGGTGTTTCTGGTAATAAGATTCAATCTAAGAGAGGCTTAAGGCAAGGAGACCCTTTATCACCCCTTCTGTTTAATCTTGCTGGTGATGTTTTTTCTAAGATTATTAAAAATGCCGTTAGCAATAACCTTTTGGGTGCCATTGGTAATGATATTTCTTCTTTTGGCTTATCTGTCCTTCAATTTGCTGATGATACTTTGCTTTTTTCCTCCCATCACCCTAGACATATTATTGCTCTTAAATTTATCCTTTATAGTTTTGAATTATTATCTGGTTTAAAAATTAATTTTGATAAAAGTTCCGTTTTAATTTTAAATGATATTGATAATGTAGAAAATTTAGTTGCTAATACGTTAAATTGTAAAACTATGAGTTTTCCTTTTGACTATCTTGGTTTTGTTATTAGACCTTCGAAACTTAAACATGATGATTGGTTAATCATTATTGATAAGATTAAAAATAGGATCAATAATTGGAATGTTAGATTTCTATCTAGAGCAGGTAGATTGGTTTTGATTAATTCTGTCTTATCAGCACTTCCTATATATTGGATGTCTATGCATCTGTTTCCCGACTGGGTGATAGATAAAATAGATAAAATTAGAAGGGATTTTCTTTGGAGCGGTGATAACCCCAATAGTAGTATTAAATGTTTAGTTAATTGGGATACTGTATGTAAATCTAAAAAAGAGGGTGGTTTAGGAGTCATTAATTTACATAATATGAATTTGTCTCTTCTTGGTAAATGGTTATGGAAATTCAGGGACATTAGTGATAAGGCCATTTGGAAAGATATTATATCTAATTTTTATTACAATGGTAGTTATAATTTATACCATATTAGTTCTTCTAGTTTTAGAAATATTTCTTGTTTTTGGAAATCTATTTTAAAATGCAGTAATATCTTTAACTTGGGTTTAAATATTATAGTTCATTCTGGTAACTGTACTTCTTTTTGGCATGATAGTTGGATTTCTACTACTCCTCTTAAGATTGAGTTTAAAGATTTATATGATATTTGTAATTTCAAATTTGCATTAATCTCTGATGTTTTCAATTCTGATAGTGATCCTCCTTGGACTTTTAATTTTAATTGTATTTTAGAAGGACCTACTCTTAGACATCTTTTCTTGCTTTATGCTAAACTTAATCTTTATTATATTGACAATGATAATGACTTTATTAGTTGGGATTGGGATAAGAGTAAGAAATATACTTCTAATTCCTTTTACAAATTTATCAACTTTTCGGGGGTTTCTGTCAATTGTTTTAAATTCATTTGGAAGTCTAATGCTCCTCCTAAATCTAAGATTCATATGTGGCTCATCATTCATGGTAAGTTAAATACTATTGAATTTTTAAAAAAGAAAAATATTAGTATTGACAATAAATGTTTTTTTTGCAACACATTTTTTGAAGATATTAATCATATTTACTTTGATTGTTTGGATACCTATTTTATTCTTATTAAGATCCTTAATATTTTTGAGTTTCATATTAATTCTAGAATTTCTGATTGCTTATTTTATTGGAATTCTTTTAGATTCATGTTTAATAAGGATTTTAGATATTTGCTTGATTCTTTATTCATTATTTCTTGTTGGTATATTTGGTTTGAAAGAAACCAAAGAATTTTTAATAACAATTATCAACAAAATAACAAATTGATTATTTTAATCTCAAATTTCTGCTTAAAGTGGATTTCTAATCCTAAATATAAATTAGCTAAAAATAATTGCTTTAAGGACTATCTTAATAAGGTTAGAAATAATATTAACTCATTTAATCTTAACTCCAATTATACTGTTTCTAATAATTCTTTAAATCACATTTCTCTTTCTTTTCTAGGATCATAATTAGTTTCTTGTTTGTGTCTGATTATTCTAGCTTTAGTTCTCTCTTTTGGTTTCTATACACACATATATGTATATAAATTTTATTTATATACATATATGTGTTTCTCTCTTATTTGTTTGCTAGTTCTATTTCAGGTGTTGTTTAGGTTGGATGCGGGTTCTTCTCTTATCAGGTTTGCTGGATAGCATTTAGCTTTTTCAGACTTGCTGGATGGCTCTTCTCAGAGACGCGGATTGCTCCTGTCTTGTCTCTTGGTCTTCTTCTGATTTTCAGTTTGGTGCTCTTCCTTTTGTTAGATACCTCTAACACTTTAGTATTGGGTGGTGGCCTTGCCGGAGCTCGATACTAGGGTGTAATGGGCGGTGGCTTTGCCGGAGCTCATTCGAGGGGTTTCTACTGCTTTATTTTTATTGTTGTTTTAGACTTGCCACCTGTCAGGCATGTTGGCAGCTCCATTTTTTAGTTATATATATAGTATTCCATGTGTGCTCTCCTCTCATGATAGAGGATCACACATTTTTCTCAAAAAAAAATTTTCCAATACATAAAAATGCAGGCCTTTACAACCATCATCATCATCGATAAAAATGAAAATAGTGAAAACAAAATCTCAATTTCAGATATTTAGATTTCCTTTGTACTCTAGAATAGTTAATCTTCCTCCTATAGCTTATTGTGGAGAGGATGAAATTTGAGTTATGTATAGAATGAAATATCAAAATACAAGATGTTGTTATACAGTTAAAATATCAAAGTATTTATATGACGCGTTAAAGAAATACCATGACTATTGAGTTCACTTTCCATCTGCAACATTCAGCAAAAGAGAAGAAAGAATGCGGTAAAAAAATTGTTTAACGAAGGAAAATAAAAATTATTCCCAATAACATGTAAATATAATATGTAGGGAAATAAATAAAAGTCAAAGGTAAAAGTTTGTACCTCGCTCTTTATAGTATGTATAAATGTAATCTCTACACGTTACACCACGTTACATAAATATAATATGTAGGGAGATTATGAAGGATTATACACGAAAGATCCTTTTTTGGCTCTCTCTTCAACCCTATGTCTCTTATCCGTAGGAAGTCTTCCTCCACTAGCAGGGTTTTTTGGAAAACTCCATCTATTGCAGTGTGGATGGCAGGCAGACCAATATTTCTTGGTTTCATTAGGACTGCTTACGAGCGTTGTTTCTATCTATAACCAGGATGAAGCTTGTGTGAAACTAAGTGGAGGTCCGAACCGATTGATGTTGATGAATCAACAAATGAGTTGTGGTTAGGGGTGAAATGCCACTCGAATCCAAAGCTAGCTGGTTCTCCTCGAAATGCGTTAAGGCGCAGCAGTTGACTAGAATTCCTTGGTTGATTGTATCATTAACCTTTTTTTTAGTGCGAGGAACCTGTCATCATGAATCCATTAATTTCTTTTGTTTCCATTTCAGCTGCTATATTGGTCGTAGAGCTTGCTTATATTGGACCTAGAGTTGGTCAAGGTACTACTGTGGGCCAAGAATAGAATTTACATGGTGTCTTTCTGAAATTTCAAAAATGCCCCCTTATATCAATGGAATCTCACTATTTGTTTACAATCTTCACCACCATTCTCTTTTCAATCACATACCAACAGATTTCATTACCAATTTGCAACCAACGCCACCAACAACTACTTGAAGTAAAAGCGTTGTGACTACCAAAGATTTTGTACTTATATCAGATATCCATACATTAATTTTTTATTAAATAAAAATTAAATATCTCTAGCTATTAAGTGCATGTATGTGCGATTTATACTAGTATAATAAACGCTAATTATATTGAGTGAAATGTGGCCGTCACTTTAAAGAGAGAAATAAATAATGTGAAAAGCAACGAGAACATAGAAAGGGTGACTTATTTTTAATAGTATATGCGTAAAATGAAGTTTTCGGAATAGGTTAGGGCTATTACCACCCCTGTTATAACCCTCCACACCCGCGTTCTCGGAAAAAAATATGGACCTCGTTTATTTCCATTCCCATCCAACATCTTCCAACCTTACCCTTCCTCTTCTTTGACATCTTCATCTCTCTTTTTTGGTATCTCCATCTCTTATGTCAGTTTCCTTCTCCCTTCTATATTACAGCATCAAACCTAATGTAACTCATTTTTTCTAGTTTCTATGCTTATTAACTTTGATGTAAATATAATTTTCTCTCACCTCTACAGCAAAACTGGCTTCAAGTCTGGTAAAATTGAATTAGGGTTAGTTCAATTAAATCAATATAAAAATGTGTGGTGTTCTAATTGCATCATCAGAATCATGCCAATGTTTCTAATGGTTTGATATGATCATGGCTTTTGCTCTCATCATGAGTTTTGCAAATTGTGTTAGAACAGTAGAGTTTCTCATTTCATCAGCAAACTACAAAAGGGTAAAAGAGAAACTACATATTTTTAATTCTTGGGGTGCATAAGGAAGAAGATGGGGGTTCATAGATTTAGCCTTAGGACAAATCTGTATGTTTAACCAGCTTAAGCCATTTTTTTGAGATGGTAGTCTTGGAACTAATTAGAACGTTTAAGAACCTCAGTCATTTTAATCTAAGGTTGGCACTGAATTTCTTTTATTAAAAAAAGACTACTAACTAATTTTATGTAAATTCTAAACAACTTAATCGAACTGACGATGCAGACTTCAGTCCTTAATAGAATTTAAAAACATGATCTTGGAAATACATAATTTATACAATATAAGACGAATTTTATAAAATTTTATTCCTTGATAGACCTTAGAAACATTATGAATAATAGCAGCATATGTGGGAACTATTTTCAAATTTTCATTCTATCTGAAATATCTTTATAATATTAAATACACTTGTTTCTTTTACTAGACAAACAACATAAAAAATCAATAAGTACTTTTCTTTTATTAATACTATTTACTTTTAGCATAAAAGAGCTTAAAACATGCTTTTGTTATGGTAAGGATGGCATTTTCATCCAACAATACAACAATATGAAGAAGAATTGATAAATTTGAACATGGCGGAGACTAAACCTCATCTTCAATAACTAAAAACATAACTTAATTATTATAAATAAAGCTAATGTATTATGGCTTATAGGAATCTGAGTTTGTGAAATTGAACTCTTCACTAATTTGGCATTTTTCCCTTAAGCATTTAGCCTTAGCCCCAAACTTCACAATTACGAAAATCGAACTCATGAAACAAAATAAGTATGAAGAAGAATTGCATTAATTTTACAACATATGAGCTTCGCAATATGTAGACCTAATGATCACAAAAAAGCGACGATATAATATATATGCAAATTTAACTGGATTTTGAGTTGTATTAGGATACATGTGAACATACTATTTAAAATTTATTCACATTTACACAAAAATTGCAATAATGACTTCATACATTAAGGGCTAAAAAGATAATTAAATTAGAAGCTGAATAGTTGGATTAGTTAATTAAGAAACTAAAAATGGTATTCTATGTGTCTTTTTTAACTAAGAGTCTAAAAAAAGTTGCAAACTTAACATATATTTAGTGTACTTGTTTGAAAATGCCATCATCACATCATACGGCTAAAAGGATAATTAAATTAGTAGCTGAATTTCTACATCAATTAATGGAGCAATCAAAAATAATATCATAATATCTAATTTTTCAACTATGAATCCAAATAAACATTCCAACTTAGAACATTTTTAGTGCATTATTATTAGGATTTCAATATAATTTAGGAATGATTAATCACGGAATCCTAGATCATGATACTTATTGATTTGATTGGGAAGAAATTAGTGAAATGTAAATAAATAAGCGGAAGCCGTAACCAAATCCATATTTGTTGATTAAAAGAGAAAAAAAGAATTAGTTTAATCGTCCAAATTGACACAAACCTTAGATCTGAATTATTTCGATAGAAGAGATTAGAGAAAACTAGTGCTTTTGTAATTTGGAACCATAATCCTTTATTTATAATGTTGTCATTTTCTAATTTGGCCTTTCAATAAATTAGAATTGTCCTAGTATCTACACATTAACACCATGATAATTATATCTTTATGTCCTTTTTCTTTAATTCGAAATTTAATCACTTTAGTTAGACATTATACCAAAATTGTATGAACATTTTATTTTACATATGCAGGCCAATTTATTTTACATATGTGGCTCAAATTATTGAAATATTCTAACAACCTCCCTAATATCCTTATAGATGTATACAACTTTATGAGCTTCACAATTTTCTATTTGTAACATAAAGTGTTTTCAAAACAACTTTGCCATTAACTATGATAGCAAAGAATCAAAGTGGCTTTCTTTACTTTTAGTGTGAATAAATCCATCAATAGTCGCATACCAACACAATCAAGCAACATAGATCAATCGTGGATGAGTAGCACGGAAATTACAAGAACTTCGATCTATACATGTATATTTTCAGCCGGTCTAACTTAGTCTGATCTGAAAAAGTTCAATATTTGAATTTCATGGAGTCAAAGAAAACTTTTTTCTTTTATTTCCGATCAGAAAAAAGTTACTCAGTATATCTATACCAGAAGTATAGAACAATGTATCATCTAAATATATCAAATACAAACTCCCTCCGAACCAAAACATCTTCACATAAAGTTACACCAATTGAGCAACATGCATATGAAAGACCTTGGGTAACATTCCTTTTATAAGTAGATCCATTATAATGGAGTTTGTCACAATATGCTCTATGAATTACAATCTATTTTACACTCTCCTCTTATTAGAAAATAATATGTTGTTTATTGTCACAATATTACTTTATTGGTCTTTTAATTTCCTTTCACTATCCCATAAGTTGTGTGACAAAATTTCTGCAATTAATTTTCATCAATGGATGCCCCATAATACAAAATAAATGTTAGTTCCATAGTAAAGGAGGCTGCAAGTTTCTTTATGACAAATTTAATTATATAGCTCCACCCAAGACAAAAATTAATAATAGTACTATTATCTGAAGTGGATCTTTCATACTCTTGGCATTTAAATTATTCGAGTCTTAACTTTCATGAATTCTAACCAGTCCAATTTTCTATATATAAGCATATAATCTTTTTGTTCCTTAAAATATCAGTAAGATATCTGCCAAATAATACACATAATATCCATATGTGTTATGTTTTAACATGCATTAGACTCCACATCACAAATGCATGAGAAATCTTTTACATTTCTTTAGCTTTAAAAATGTTCTTATATCACTATATAAGACAACATTTGCCCCTTTTTGTAAAAGAGGATCAATTGTGCACAGTTTGCATACCAAACCTTTTTAAGCACTTATCTGCCTAGATATTTTGTGATAATCCAAATGTAACCTCACGAATAATAATAATGTATTTGAACCCCTAATAAAAAAAGTAATCCATAAGTTAGATTCTTAAGTTGTTTCATCAATGTTCTCGTTGAGAAAAACGACATCAATATCCTTCAGATATTACTCAAAATTATTATGTACAACAAACTCCAAAATAATTCCAAAGAGTCTTTCAATAAAAAAAGAGTAAGTATCTTTAAAAAATAAAACATCATTTCCTTTTGAGTATAGTCTTTTCTATAATGAAACTTATCCATTTCCACATTACCCACTTAATCCCTTTTGGTTTTGAATAATTATTCATAGCCAATGATCTTGTTATTTTAAGATAAGGGAAAGGTCTCAAACTTTATTTTCCTTTATAGATTTAAATTATACATTTATAGCTTAAGTCCACATTTCAAATTAATATTCTATATGGATTGATGTAAGCCAATAGAAGCATCTTCACTAGTCCATTTTTTATCTTTATAAAGAAATACTACATAGTCATTCGGAATAGTACTTTTTCCTTTTCAAGTGGATTTCCTTAATGACCTTGCACCTTGAAGTTGTTGAGTTTGTATTCTTAAAACATTAACCTTAACTTAAAATAAAATTGTTTAATTTTATTATGGTTCCTATTTACATCTTATCAATAAAATGAAACAAATCCTATCCATTATCTGAAGAAGTAACTACAGTTGGATCAAAGATAATGATTCTCTTTAAAGACAATGTTCCATACTTTATTTCTCCTCCAAACTCTAAATCTTCAAAGAATATTGCATTTCCCGTTTTAATGTATTTTCTTAGTGTGGTTTTATAAAACTTATAGCTTTTAAGTCGCTTAAAATATGAATACAGTATTTTCTATCTTAGTGCCTCAATCTAAAATTATTTAGTAAGGTGGAATAAATAATTACATTAACCACCATATCCAAATTTGAAGCTTCATTATAAGAGGTATTTATCATGAATTTCAGATATTCAACTTCAACAATGTAGGACTTTATTGATAGATTAATATTTTTATTGCTGAAGAAGTAATAATAACGAAATTTGTTCATATCAAAATTAGAAACCAAAATTTGTTTAAGTTATAGTATACAAAAATATCAAACAAATCCAAACATTATGGAAATCTTCTTAGACATGACATGTGTGATATCTAATAAAATTCCTTTTATATGTCCATGGATTTCTTAAAAGTAACAACTATATATATATATATATATATATATATATATATATATGTTATTTATTTTCTTCTACATCCTTAGTAACTTCTTTATCCTTATTTATACATTTAATTACAATGTACATTAAATGGGCACTTTGTAATGATCTGCCTTTCTTACGCCTAAAGAAGATACTTAATATATCCTTAGTATCCATGTGCCGATCATTTAAGTGTCCAAAAGATAGATCATTTAGGGCAAAGAAAGAAAAGACAGAATAGAAGAAACTAAAAAATCCAGAATCTCACGATGTAGAGGAAAAATATAGTAATTAACATAAAAATTTACATAGTCATTTCCAAAACGATAAAAAAGAGTCATAACAGTATAATTCTATTTTGGAACAGTTATAACTGCCTGTCCCAACTTAAAATACATAAGATGCAATGGAAACAAGATCTATCGAAGACGCCACCTGCTCCAAGCTTCACCAAAAATGCATCCATGGGAAATGTGAACTACTTGGCTACTCATACAAATTTGAGCACCCAAGAGTTTTAGGAAAGGAAATAAAAATCTTGGTCGGACATGGGTCTGGTCTACGAAAACTCAAAACAACTGAATTATTAGTTTTAAAACTCCTTTAAAATCAGAAGTATATCGTAAGATCACATCGCACATAAACATGGATGAGTTTTTACCCTATGAAAAAATTTCTTATAAAATCCAGTGATATTCACATATTTATCTGATAGCATAAGTATATATACAAAACATTTGTGAAAGATTTCTTATCCCAAAGTCATATTAAAAGTATCAAACAATGGTTATTTAAACTAAAGGTAAGGATAACCCTAAACATTATTTCTTCGGTGTTAAGCATGGAACAAATGTCCACACCACCATAATTAAGAAGGTTGGCTAAGGGAAATCCCATTTCAAGTTCTTTTATAAATTTTTTCAATAAATCCTTTTTATAAATCTCTTTCATTTATGAAATCTCATTTACTTAAACTCCAAACCCATTTATAAAACACTTTATAGATTTCCAAGTTTATTTATAAACT
Source organism: Allium cepa (assembly GCA_030765085.1). Lineage (NCBI taxonomy): Eukaryota > Viridiplantae > Streptophyta > Magnoliopsida > Asparagales > Amaryllidaceae > Allium > Allium cepa. The sequence goes on from CM060931.1 coordinate 454,360,099, forward strand.
ATCTTATAAATGTTCAAATTATTTATAAAACTCTTTTCCAAATTTCAAGATCCATTTTAAATCTATAAAAATTCCATTTATAAACTTTCATTATTCAAAAAAAAACTTCATTAATAAATTTAAATATATTCCTTTGATAACATCAATTATTTTATAATGCCTTTATAAATAGGTTATTATTTAAAAATTCTTCGTTTAATTATTTTCAAACCATATTAATAAAATAATGTATTTAAACAATCGTTTGAAAAGTATTAAATTAACATCAAACATTTTTAATAAAATAATTGTTTAATTATTCTTTAAATGCCATATTTGAAATGATAATAAACTTAAACCATTTCAAAAGGGATTAAAAAAAAATTGGCTTCACAAAATCAGATAGAGGCTTAGTGACCATAATAGTCATCAATTGAGTTTAATTTCTCCAAATTATAACACGGGTATTTACATAACAAGTAGATATGTTAAAGGAACCAGCCAATAGCAATCAACCAACATATAGGAAAATGTCTAAGTCACCATAATAACAGAAATGGGTTTTTTTCTACTTAATAGATGTCAAACATACTCTATTCTAGTAAATTATAGTAGAAGGTATTTTCTGCTAAACATATGTCAACATAATTTAATTAGCAGAATGATGATTTATTCTGCTACGCAAATGTCATTAAGTTTCATATTCATTTGAGCTTACTTAATGATAACCGACAAAGAAATCACTTGGATTAAAATCATTCTTTAGAAGAGACTTTCTTTAAAAATAAAATCGACCTTTAGAAATAAAGTAGTTTAAAACTTCTATTTAATAATTTACTAACATTAAAACTCTTATTAAATAAGTAAACCTTTAATGAATAGTTAAATAATAATTAACTATTAGATAAATAATTAAATAATAGTTATCCTGTAAATAAATAATTAAACCATAATTATCAAATAACAATTTAAGCATTTAAATAATCATTACATATTAATTAATCTAATTTAATAAATAAAATAACCCTTAATTAAAACTTAATTAATAAATTAGACCTAATAATTAAATCATAAGTAAGTTCTAATTACATTAGTAATTAATTAAGTATTTAAGACCTTTATTAATTAATGAAATAATAATTAACCCTTAAAATAATAATTAAATAGTTATTAATCCTTATATAAATTATTAATTAATACTTAATCTTATATTAACTAACTAATTATAATTAACTTACTTTATTTATAATGAAGTACAAATTTCCTTTATTAACAGTTGATTAAGTACTAATTACCTTATTTAGCTGATAAAATAATCATTAAAAAATTAAAAACTAATCGTTAAATAATTAAAGAAATAATAAAATAATAATACTTATTTAATCATACTTAAAATAAGTTTTGAAAATACTTTTGAAAAGATACTTAAGTACAAACCCTTTTAAATTCAAAAAGAATCTGTTTCATGGATTGTATGTATAACGACTATCGCTGTATGACCTGTATTTTTCAAAACTTGATTTTTAAATTTAAACCCCTTTCAAACTCTTGCTTTATGAATTTACTTAATTTAAAGAATAAGTAAAAGCGTTTTAGACTAGCAAAGTTAGAAACTTGAAATTTTTTAGTAAATTAAACTTTATAAGACATAAATTTTTTTCTAAAGGATCTCATGTCGCTTCATCAAGCCAAGAGCAAAAATTTTAGCATATACAACATACCATACATCACACAACTTAACCTACATGCTATTACCACAATGACAAGTAAGATCTTATCTTCAAAGTTAATGACAACATTTAGATTTACCAATCTAATTCCCTGACTCATATACAAGCATGTATAAACAAGATTAAAACTTGTAAACTATCTTTTTATTTACAAATTCATATCACATGCCAACTAAGCACATATCAACCTCATAACCAACAAATTATGAAATGATTTTTACAACTATATATATATATATATATATATATATATGAAAATTAAATCTAGAAACTTTAAGTAAAAGGGTTAGTTTTCTCACCGTAAAGCTATCCAATCGAACCAAGCTCCCGCTAACACTAGAAACCACCCCAGAGCTTGTCTTTAACTTTGGGAAAATATAATTTTGAAGGCCTTTAATGGGTAGAAAAAGAATTTGGAAATTTTCTTTTATACAAAATGTATAAATAAAATTAGCAAAATGTCCCTAGGGTACATGTAACGACCCAGATTTTCCATCCTCTGATTCTAAACATTTAAATGGTTTTAAATATTAAATTTGGAATATAAATTGATTTTTGAATATGAAGATTTTGGTTGAAATTATAGAATGAATTTGAATTTCAAATATAGCAATTTACCGTAATATGGAAATGGTGAATATTTACAATTTGAATTGAATATGTATCGAAATGATTTCTAATGTTGATATAAATTCTATTTGAATTAGAATCGAGTTAGTAAGTTTTAAAACTGAAATTCAATTTTTGAAATCGTCGATTTAATCGATGCATAAAAGTAGCGATCCGGGCACAGTCTCGGTATTCGATGAAACCGGTTCCATTGGATCCATAAGAGTGTATTATTATCGGATTTCAAATTTTATAGCAATTGGATTTACTGTTTGGTCGTGCAAGTTGAAAACGCACATGATTAATTCAACTTAATATCGTCGATTTAAGAAGCCGTCTTCCATGTAAGATCGAGTTAGGCCTTGAGACTAGTCTATAGGGTTTAGTATTGGGGTATGACATTAGGAATGCTAGGTGACACGCCTCGATTGGGCCCATAATTACAGTGAGATATTTTAAATTTTTAGATAATATATTTTATCCATACATTTTCTTTCAATCGTTGTTCTTTCATTTCATCCATTCTATACTGTTTTATCATTCCTCTCCTATGCATACCTTTCCACCATAAATGCCATTCTTCTTTCCAGAGAAGAGAGAAAAAATAAGTTGGGATTCAAAAATTAAAATCAAGCATAATACTTCATGAAAAATTCGTAAACCAGTTTTAAAAATCATCTTTCATCAAGAGCTTCATGTTAAAGGGGGTTAGGCGGTGTTCGACTATTGTCTTGGGAAAGGCCATGGATGAAAGTCGACTAGGGTTTTGGGTATTTGTGAGATTGGCTAGGCGATTGTCAAAAAGAAGCTTGGAATTGAATTCGATGAAGAAAATGACATCCAAACGTCGATTTGGAAGAGGTGTGGTTCATCGTGGTGGGATGCGACATGGCATATAGACGGGGAAGAAGCATTAGGTCGCATTCTTCTAAGTGGCTCCGGAGTTGAAATCCTAAGTACGTACAAGTGCGGTTCATCAAGAGAGAGCCATAGGCGAAAGCGGTTCGACAAAGGAGGTGTGTAGCTTCGTGTCAGTGAAAATTCATGAACGCTATTTTGGGTTTTCTTATGTCCTTGTGCATGGCCTGGAGACGAGGAAGCATGAGAGATTGAGTGGAGGGTAAGGTTGTAAATAGGTTTAAGATATTTATATTTTAATTTTTAATTTAAATCTATTGATAACTTGTAAAATCTATAACTCCTACATACAAGGTCAGAATGGAACGAAACTTTTAGCGTTGCGCTTGTACCCCCGAAAGCTTCGAAATGAAACAAGTTTGGATGGATTTAGAGGTTGTTAGAGTTTGGGTTAAAATTGAATGCCGGATCAATTTTAATTCAAAAACGAAACGTTTTGGCTACTACTAAAATCAAGGTGAGTAAATCTCACTCATTTTGGACCGCTGGTTATAATTTAAAAAGTTAAATTATTTATTGGCTGATTGGGCGGATTGATAAATTGTTATCACTTTGATGTTATATCATATATAGTATTATATTAGTAGTTAGGTATATTCCCACCTATAGGAGGGGATGAGACACTATGCGCGCCGCAAAATAGCAAATGACCCTTTTTATTGCGATATCCCGCCACGAAGCGGTGATTTTATTTTTGTTATTATATAACATCTGTGGTTTCAGGGAGACAAGTTGGAGGGATCCAACTGGATTCATCAAAAATGTAGATTTTAATTTCATGTATGTTGTTGATTATGATGTGTGTGAATATCCTGCTATGGAATATGTTTGATTTATTGGATTCCATGGTAGCATTGGCCTTAATTTTGGTATTATAAATGCCATAAATAATATTTTTGAATTTCAAAACGAAATTCAAAGGACATTCCGAAAATGGAAAAATTTATATCGAATTTTGGATTATTTTAAAGAAATTTGATTTGGATAAAACAATGATTTGATTTTGGGTTTGTACTTAACTATTCATAAAATGTTTTAAATAGAGATTTTTAAAAAATTTATATGGGGGATTTTTTTACAATGCATTTTTAAATGATATTTCTGAAAATATGGATAAGGAGTTGAAATCAATATTTAAAATAGATTTGAGAAATAATTAGGACTTATAAAGTGATAGATTTAAAAATGAAGTTTATAAATGAGAATGCTTCATAAATAAGTGAAACCCGAATGAGTTCATAAATTTATAAAAGATGTTTATAAATAAAGTGAAATGATTTTCATTTGATAAATATCAAATATAAATTCGCGGTGAAAATTTATAACTGGATATAGAAATCGGCTTAGAAAGAAACAGGTGATTCTATTTTTGAATTTGGAAATAGTTATGAAATTGGAGATGCAAGTCGATTTGTGATAAATCTAGAGAGACTTATAAGTGGTAAAATGGTTATATTGGATTATTTTTTTAAATTTATCGTTAAGTTTTGTTTTTAGAAAGTGATTTTTATTTATTAAACTATGTTGTTTTAAAACAATTTTAGTGTTAAAAATATATCGGAAAGTGGAATATTCAAATATTTAATATTTATTGAAATGAATTCAAATTTTTATAATAAGCTTGGTAAATCAATTAGTATTATTTATAAAGGAATTAGAAATTGGTATCATTGTTTGTTTGAAAGTGTTTTGGATATTTTAAACGATTACTTAAACGAGTTTTGAAAGTAAACTATTATTCTTTAAAAAAACTTATTATTTATATATGGAATTTAAAGGGAAGTGATTGGGATGTGTTTATAAATACTCTCGTGATTTGTAGACCAAGTTTTTTTAATAGAGGTGGTTTTGTAAGAGAAATTTCATAATGGAATTCTGGAAACTTAAGAAATTTCCAAATGTTTTAGATACGGGAACTTCGAAAACGAATCCGAATTCATAAAAGAAGTTATAAATTGTTGGTTGAGTTTATAAAAGAGTATAATCGATTTTGGAAATTATAAAAAGGAATTTATTAATAATTTCGAAGATTTATGAGATAAGTTATGAAATATTTCCAAAGTTCGATATTAAAATGATTTTGGAGAATATGTTTATAAATATTTTCCTAAGTATTAAAAAGAGGGTTTTGGAAATATTTTAAATGTGAAATGAATGGTATAGAAATATTTTTCTAAGTGTTAAAAATTGGATAGGAACATATTTCTAAGTGTTGATATGGTTTAAAAATATCCTGTTATGGATAAGCATTTTTTCAAATGTTGGAATGCTGGAAGAGAGCTGAATATATATCTTTGTAAAGATATTTTGAAATGAATGTTTTAAAAGATTTATAAAATTGGGCCTAGTGACTGCTTATGTATGTAATTTGATAGTTAAATAACCGCCTATCAAATTTGCCCAATTTCGTCAATCATTTTGAAGAGACCGAGATCGGATTTAATTTTATGAAAACCACTTCAATTCGATTTGTACGCCGTGAATTATAATATCGTGAAGATAATGAAGAAAGCGATTTTGAAGATTCGGTTTGTTCAGACTAAGAACAACTTGTATGGATGAACACTATCATTGTATCGATGCTTGGAAGGCAGTTTTAGCATTCGAAGAATGAATGCTATTCTTAAGGTAATGCATAGCTTCAAGCCTCATCAACCGAGAATGACTGAAATAGGGGAGATGTAGCAAGGCTATGTGGATCGCTCCCATTAGGGTATGATCATCACTCGTCTAGAGTGGACATCTATCGTCACTTTCATTTGTATGCATTTTGGAGCCCATTGGTGGCGATCATATTCGGTACTATCCAGTAAGGGATAGGCTGGTTTTGTGTTGGCAGGGATCGATAGGTCTGAGCTCGGTATATTTTTCTAGAGGTGTACTGTGGCATGCGGTACCCCATTAGCCCTGTCATTTTATGAAATCCAATATCTAGTTCAAACCTGTACGGTTTTGGATGTGCCTAACAATGCTGAAACGTGAGATGCCAGCATTTCAGCTATTTTATAGTTTATTTTCTATGGACACTATTATAATATCAGCTGATTTTGATATAAAATGTTTTGGTTATTGTAAGGTAAAATCCCGTCGTATTTATGTGTGACGTGGTCTTACGAGATACCTATGTTTTCAAAGGATTTTGATAACAGTAATAATTCAAACTGAGTGTGTTTTCTCACGCTGGTTTTTCAGACTGGCGCAGGTGTTATTTTATTATAATGCTCGGGTCAGACCAAGTATTGCAGATCCAAGTTAGGATGCTATGGAGCTCGGGAGACGAATTGGAGGATTTTGAGCGTATTACACGTACTTTGTTATTTCCGCTGTGTGTATTATACTGTATATTCAGTACATGTGAGGACAAGTTATTATAACCGTCCAGATAGCTATGTTGACTGTTGTGCTCTGATGATTATATGTATATTACAGTTATCTGTTATTGTATATTATATTTTGTTCTACTGCGATTGCGGGATTGTAACACCCCGCATTTATATATGGTTGAAATGTAACGTATAACGATAAGTAATGGAAATACATAATTTTGGAATTATCGGAATATGGCTTCGGAACTTGTACCATTACGTCCAGGGCAATTTTCTGATCAGTTTCCATATATTACTTACATAAAACTGAACCAACGTCAAGAAGTTAAGAACGAAACAGAATAAGTAACCGAACGAAAAAAATAACACGGATATGGGCTGACCAGAAGGTGGACCCAATAGGCACAATGGTCGACCGCTGGCTAAGGGCGGTCGACCGCCCGGTCGACGCACGCACGGCTTAGTCGAATTTTCATCTAGGTACGTACAGTGACGTGTTTTCTTGTTTTTGCATGATCTAAGCCATACATTCTTCGTCTAATGGCTCCAAATGACCTTGTGACATGGTGGCTCCAGGTTCAATCCCAAAATCCAATGGTCTGAGGTCCCCAAGCTCCAATATAAAATAGGACCCTAGGCCTAGCTATCTTCTCATAATTAGATTTTCTCCCATGGGTTCATTGCCCAAGGCTGAACCCTAACTAGAAAATATTTCTTTGGGTTCTTGGCCTAAGGTTGAACCCTAAAAGAAAAAAAATTCTACGAAGAAGATCTTCTAAATTAAAATATTATACACCTTGAAAGAAGGGATCTAGAAGGACTATGGAGCCAAGCGGAGCATAAGCGAAGCTAAGAATGACAGGTGGGTGGATTAGTTTATATATCTTTTAAGTTTAAGGTATATTATTGTTAGATTCCCATGTAGAAAAATTTATTTAGTAATTAATCATATTAATTAAATTAGGTTGAACTATAAGAAAACTTGCAGTTTATTTACATTATCAGTATTTATACACTATTTTCTATGCCTAATTTTCATCATTTTCTACGTTTTGGATTTTTATGCAAGCGTCGATTTTCTTCTATCCCATCCGTTTTTCTTCGCATGTGGATTAGAATAGATTAAACATGAATACGGATTATATAATTAAGAAAACCAAAATGAAGGAAATTAGATATAAAATAATAAAGGTTGAGGAATAGAATTACTATAATAAATTGCATTAAAATGGAAAAGTTAATTTGGGAGTAATTATTAGATTAGTTGGTTAGTTTAGAAAATAGGATACAATTCATAATTTAATATCTAAGAGATAACGATAAACGTTACTGCCATAATAAAAGAAATAAAAAGAAGGAGTTAGTGTAAAATAGAGAAACCACTTTATTTTACATTCCAAAATAGTAAAAGAGATACCTTGCAGTTACGGATTATTATTTATAGTATTATCCAATATTAAGATATGGGAATGGACTATATAGTTTTCATAACCAACAAAATAAAATAGAATTACTTCCCAAAATAACGGACAATAGAGTATAGTATGATTTAAAACAAGAAAATTATTAATTTAAGAATTTGAGGCTATAAAAAAATTTAAGGACCCTAAGTCTGCATTTACTGCGCATGCTATTTGACTAGGCAACTATTATGATAAGTGAATTATGTAATATTAGAGAACTAAATAAAATTCAATATCATAATAAAAGAAGGCAGACTAGAGCAGACAAGAAACGCTTGTAATTACATAGCGGACAATAAAAGAAGAAAAAGTAATAATTATGAGTAGAATTATTACATAGGTTATAATTATGAAATAAGAATGGAAAAGCTTATCGTGAGACTTATAATAAATTGGTAAGCAATGATAGTACAGAATAATGATAGAAGCTTATTTAAACAACTTATATTATGTTGATAAGCAAATAACACAGAAATAATAAAAGAGGCTTATTTTATTGAACTTAGGGATTTATAAATTAAGTCAAATGAGTAAGATAATGAATGTGGCTCATACTAACAGCATTCCCTATTAAACCTTTAGTTATCTCACAATAGTTAGAAGTGGGACGAGGGCAAAAATACGCTAATTAAATTAAAATAAGTAGCCAACAAAATAAGAAACACAAATTAAAATATTATACTTAGGGTCAAATAAAAGAATCGAAATGCTTTTGGAGCAACCCAAAGGATGAAGCGCCCAACGAAGCAGTTCATCACAGATTTCAGCAATGGGGAAGCACGTTCAACTTAGTATTTTTGGGATTTAAAGAAGTACGAGACTTCAACGGGACATGAGGATACTCTATGATGGCCCTCTAGGTAGGCCTAGCGAAGTTGCTTCCTCGGAGGCGGGTCTGTAGGTGTTCCATCAAGAGAGTATGCCTTGACTACATTTGCAATGTAGGCATAACGAAGCGGACCTTTGTAGGCAGTTAGAAGGGCTTGGTGTTCGGAGTAGGGTATTCGTATTTCCAATACTCGCAAGTAAGTTTGAGGATAGTCACATGCGGTTATCGGTCAGCATCAAGATAAAGAGTGATTTCGGGAAAGACTAGTGTTAAACCAACAGGCTTATGATTCTTTCACCATCGAAACATTGGATGGAGGGGCACCTCCAATTGGATGTTAGATTGTTTTCAATAGGGCACGACCACTTAACTCTTTAGAAGTCTTTCAATTAGTCGAGGGATGGTTGCGTGGGGCCATAGCCACGATGAGAAAGGCACAGACTAACTAGAATATCTATATTATTGGCCTAATGAAGCGGTCCTTCACAGATATAGAAAATCCTTGACCAAGTTCCGTACAATGCAGACCTTGTTGGTGGGATTCAATTAGTAGACAGAACAATTACGTAGTCCTCAATGTGAGCACTAGGTGGTATATTGTGGATGTCCGAGCACTGGTATAGACTAGTGCGGACGCGATTTACATTTTCATAGTAAGTAGTGGAGCATCTGTATTGTAGGCCTTACAAAGCGGTCCTTTACAAATGTAGCTACGAAACGCTCATGAAGCAAAACGATGGAGTATCTATATTGTAGGCCTTACGAAGCAATTCTTTACAAGTACAACTGCGGAGCAAGATGGTGGAGCATCTGTATTGTAGGCCTTACGAAGCGGTCCTTTATAGAGGTAGTTACGGAACGCTCTCGAAGCTAGATGATGGAGCACTTTTTGAGGAGGATACAGAAGGTATCATGGGTGATACCTAGGACCAATAGGGTCATTAGGCATATGGCTACATATATGTATATATATTAGTTATTAGGTTTTAATCTACTATGGAGCAGATGGGCATGGCTCACGAATAGAGGTGAGAGTATTGTAACCTAATGAACCTGATATAAGAGTAAATGGAAACAAAACGATATATGTAGAATTAAGCCTAGAAGTATATAATTTATTTATTCACCAGAACTTTTATTCTGACACCCTCCTCATAACATTCTACGGGTTAGGTAGATGGCAGAGACTTCTCAGCTTTACGACACTTGCTTAGAAAGTGTTATAATTTGGGTAAGTATTTACTTACTATTATATTTTAGTCAATTCTGCTGTGAGATAATTAATTGAGCTATGGTATATATATCTTTGCCTCTTTGCAGCACACCCGACACCCAATTCGGACTTCAGTAGGCTTGGTTTTTAGAATTTTTGCAAAAAATCCGGACCACTTGAATTCGGGTTGTTACATTTGGTATTAGAGCCTACGTTTAGATTCCTAGGTGGATAGTGAGTGAACGTAATTGTATTTTTAATATATACACACACACACACACACACACATACATACATACTCTTAAAACCCCAATGAAAAGTCCATTCTTTTGAGTAAACCAATAGTTGGAGAGAGTTTGGAAAATAATTAGGTACATCGAAAGTTGGAATGGGGAAATTCCAAAAGCAAAAAGACCTCATATGGCAAAGAATTTTGGATTCGGTAAGGGATGTTTAGAAAGGTGAAAGTAAATTAAAAAGCCACTTTTTAGTCAGCCCAACAATTAAACTGTTAAGAATTTAAAAAGTTTTGGAAGATTTTCAAGTTTTAACTTTAGAAGTTTACAGCTTTATAGTTATATTATTTTAAATATGGGAAGTTGGAAAGAAAAAATTATATTTTATAGTTTACAGATTTTCAAGTTTTAACTTTAGAAGTTTACAGCTTTATAGTCCATTCTCTCCTTTTCTTTGCATTTCGTCATGTTCTTTCATAAAAAAAACTAAATTTGCATTATATATTCTAAGAACCCTGTTGTGCTCGTCCTGCCTTATTTATTTCGAACGGATGCAAACCACAACCACCCTTCCACCAATAGTCGTCAACCGTCCAACCTTGCTCAACCCATAGCCCCCACCGCCAGTGCATCTCCAAACCATGCTCCACCCTTAACAAACACCACCACGACTTGCCTTCTCCAAAATCCCTCACCATCCCACATGCAAACCCTATCCACTCCAGACTCTCTCACCCCACTGTTGAGTGCAACACCCCACGCGATTCTTCTTTCTTCTCCGCCACCCTATCTCCTTCTAAACACACCCAACAGCCTACGTCTTTTCTGTTCCATCACCGAACCCATACCACCCACCACTCCTTTACCGCAGCCCATTCTTCCCTGACTGCTTCCCTACCCCACGGCCCTCCTATCCAGTCTCTCTTCCATCCAATTCCTACAGCCACCCCATGCCACGCACACACACCTACCCATCACCGAGAGCACTACAAACCCGCAATAGGCACCAAATCTGCTATCAAGCAGTCTCATTCCCTCGCCTTGCCCACTGCCACGGCATTTCTTCCATCGAACCCTCCTAATATCCAGCCCTCGACCATAGCACCGAACCCCTTCAGGCTTCGTGCACTCCAGCCACCTAATCGAGTAGCAGGAACTTTTAGCTTCTCTTTTCTTTTTTATAAAAAAATAAATAAAAGAGAGGTGTGTATATATAAAAATATGTGTGTGATTCTTGAATTCAGGTCCAGCAGCCTTCTCCTCCTTTTGAATATATAAATGTATATACATGTGTATATATATATATATATGTATGTATATTTGAATTCTCGAATTCAAGCTCTTATTGTTTGCTTGCCATTGTCTGGTTCATCAATCGTGGCTTTTTGGCTTGTCATTGTTCCGAGTGCATGTCCGTGTCACTTTCTTTGCTGTCGTTGTTTCTCTAGCCTCGAAAGATGAGCAATAACTCACAATTAACATTCTTATATTTAGCAAATTTAATTCAATGAAACGATGATTGAAATATGTTGTTAAATTTTGAATTGGTTAGAAAATTAATGGTTAAATATGATATGTTATTATCTGCATTTGTTAACCGATGTTAATTGACATATGACACCATAACACGTTGTGTGTGTGTGTGTGTGTGTGTGTATTATATTTTAAATTGTTATTTATGATCATGTTTGTTGTTGACATGCTATGTCATTTTATGCTATTATTTTATTGTTTTCACACTGCAAGTTCCTTGATAGTTAAGAAAATCCCTATAAGTTGAAATGATACATTCCCGAACGATCTTGCAGATTAAGGAAAAATCATTATGGTTTGAAATGATAAACCCAACCGATTTTATTGATTTTGAATTTTAGGATTGTGGGTTGAAATGATATATACCCGTAAATTTAAATTATTGCGGATTGAAATGATAAATATCTGTTTCACTTGACCATAGGTTAGAAAACTATATATAAACACCGTTGGTCTATTTTAAATTATTTTTAGAATTTTTAGAAAGAAAATATATGTGTTTTGATTTTTAAATGTAATATAAGGAGTTTATTTTATTTTAATATATGCGTAAAATTTAGATTTTTAAATTATATATTTTGGAAATTATAAAAATTATAAGTTAAGTTATGAAAAGGTAAATTTTAAGATTTTACATATTTCTTTAATTTTCTAAAATACATAAAATAAGATTGAAAATAGATTTAATAATAAGATTTAATTTAACATAATAAAATTTGATAAAAATTTAATTAACTAATATATATAATATGTTTTAAACTTCTTTTAAAAAAATTATATTAATATTTGGAAAATTGATTTAGTGATAACTTTATTAAATAAAGGTTGGAAAGATAAACTAAAGTTGATTTGTAATTTAATTTGTTTAAGAATTGAACTTAAATGAGAATTGATTTGAACTTATTGATTCTAAGGTTTAAAAGATATGATTTCTATAACTTGACAACTAGATTTTAATTAAAGGTGTTTAAATGGATATTTTCAAATTTAAATAAAATTAAAATTGAATATTTAATATTGATTTAAATTTGTAATTTGAGATTGTGTTTAAATGTTATAAAAAATGATTAAGTGAATATTTTCAAATTTAAATATAATTAAAGTTGAATTTTGAAATATAAATGAAATGTATCAAAGTGAGTTATTGTAAATGTTTGAATATTTAAATTTTGAAACCTATTGAATTGGAAGTGGTTTAAATTTCTAGTTCAAACCTGGATTTGGAATCGTTGTAAATTAAAAATGGCTTTAATGAGAATTTGAATTGAACCTTTAACCATTTTAATTGAACTGAGATTGATTTAAATTGAATTTCGGAACTAAAGTTGATTTCAATTGATTTTTGTAATTGGAAAAAACAATTCTAATTTAAAACTATTTTCGATATAAACTCTATTTAATATATAAACTATTATAATCTATAACCTATTTTTAAATATAAACTACTTTTAATATATAACTATTAAAATATATAAACTACTTTTAATATTCAAATTGTTTAATTTGAAACTTTTATGATTTAGATTTAATGGATTTAAATGCAAATACTTTGATATGACGGTTTAACCTATTTTGTGGTTGTGATTTTGAAAATGAATATGATTGAAAGTGAATAATGATTTCGAATGTGAATACGATTTCGAAAGTGATATGATTTTGAAATGAATATGATATTTTGATATGAAGTATGAACTGTTTGAAATGAAAATGACCACGGTGTGAAAAAAGCGTTTGGTTATTAAAGAGACCGGGATCGGATTTTGCCAAACTCTCTTCCAATACCCAAAACCACTTTAACAATTGTGCACGAGGTGGAGATTCCAGAACGAAGTAGGATGGTTTGGCGAACGTCTGTATAAGGTATGAACGCAGCCCTAAATACCTCGAGTTAGCTTGATATAACTAAAACAGGAGCTATAACGGGCCAAGTGGGGTCGCTTCCCCTATTGAGCACTTCTTTGAAATCATATCTATTACTTTGTGATTTGATTGGGTGCACCTTTGATTTGGGAGCGTGTCTCGAGGTGGGCGGTAGTAGCTGCTACTCGTTACCACCAATCTGGGAGTGGAAAACGGTAGTATATCATATGCCTAATCGCGCCCATTACGAGTTTGGTTTGTGTCGTACCTATGGAGTGCTCCCTGATAGCCCACCGGTTTGATGGAGTTTACGGTACTGTATAGACTATGGCTTTTATATAAAATGTGTTAAGGGGGATATAGGTAATGCCTTAACGCTATTTTAGTATTTTAATTTACTCTAGGCATTATCTATGTAGCGTATTGTACTATGTATGTAGATAGCTGCATGGATCCTTAAAGGATGGAATCACAACATCCTTTAAGTTATATTGCATTTTCACTTGGACATTTCACATAAGTTGATTTACTTGCATAAGAATGTTAATCCTGACTCGAGTGTTTTGTGTTTAGCATTATGCTCGGGTTAGCCGGAGTATCACGACATTTGAAACTCACCTTTGGAGCTTGGAGATTTGCTTGGAGATCTATCCTTTAACCATTCCGCTTTCAGTTATTTCAGCTGTTTATAGTTGTTTATGTTCAGACTTTTCATTTCCTTATATATTGAGACTTTTATGTATTTGGATTTCTATTATATCTGCTTTAGACTCTAATGTTTATGTAGTAGCTTCATGAACTACTATTTATCTATTTCCACTGCTTATTGTTATATTACTCCGTGTCTATGATTATGTGATTGATTTATTTACTGTATATGCTAAGTTTTACCAAATATAAATTAATAAGTGGAAATTAGCCACAAGGGCCTTTTTATAAAATGCAATTATTTTCTAGGACACACAACTGAAATAATTACTTTTAAGGACAAAATGCAAAATAATTAGTTTCTAAGGCCCAAAAACCTATGAAATTATGTCCTTGAAAGTAATTAAATTGCTGACTTTGTCCTTAAAAGTAATTACTCTGTTGACTTTGGCCTTAAAATTAATTTTTGTGGATGTGTGTCCTAGAAACTAATTGGAATGCAAAGTTTGTCCTTCTAGTGAAATGCCCCAATTAACAATTTGTTGTTTTGAGAAATTCAAGTCTGACAAGTGTAGATTATTGTCGATTTGAATGGTTCGAAATGACGGATCGTTACAATTGATTTGGATAAAACTATGATTTGATTTTGGGTTTGTACCTAACTATTCGTATTACGTTTTAAATACAGATTTTAAAATAATTTATATAAGGGATTTTTTTTACAACGGATTTTTAAATGATATTTCTGAAAATATGGATACGGAGTTGAATCAATATTTAAAACAGATTTGAGAAATAAATTGGACTTATAAAGTGATAGATTTAAAAATGAAGTTTATAAATGAGAATGTTTTATAAATTAGTGAAACTCGAATGAGTTTATAAATTTGTAAACGATGTTTATAAATAAAGTGAAATGATTTTCATTTGATAAATTGAAAATATAAATTCGTAGTGAGAAATTATAATGAGATATTGAAATCGATTTAGAAAGAAATAGTGGATTCTATTTTTGAATTCGGAAATAGTTATGAAATTGGAGATGCAAGTCGATTTGCGATAAATTGAGAGAGATTTATAAATGGCAAAATGGTTATATTGGATTTTTTAAAAATAGATTTTTATCGTGAAGTTAAGTTTTGCTTTTAGAAAGGGATTTTTATTTACTAAACTATGTAGTTTTAAAACTATTTTAGTATTGAAAATATTTCAGAAAGTGGGATTGTTCAAATATTTAATATTTATTGAAATGAATTCAATTTTTTATAATAAGCTTGGTAAATTGATTAGTATTATTTATAAAGGAATTGGAAATTGGTATCATTTTTTGTTTAAAAGGGTGTTGGATATTTTAAATGATTACTTAAATATGTTTTGAAAATAAACTATTATTCTTTAAAATACTTATTATTTTATATATGGAATTCAAAGAGAAATGATTAACTTGTGTTTATAAATACTCTCGAGATTTTTAAACCAAGTTATTTAATGGAGGTGGTTTTGTAAGAGAAAATTTATAATAGAATTCTGGTAACTTCAGAAAATTCCAAAATGTTTTACATACGGAAACTTCGAAAACGAATCCGAATTCATAAAAGAAGTTATAAATTGTTTGTTCCGCTTATAAAAGAGGATAATTGGTTTTTGGAAATTGTAAAAAGGAATTTATTAATAATTCAAAGATTTATGAGATAAGTTATGAAATATTTCCTTAGTTTGATATTAAATGATTTTGGGAGAATATGTTTATAAATATTTTCCTAAATATTGAAAAGAGGGTTTTGTAAAATATTTTAAGTGTGAAATGAATGGTATAGAAATATTTTTCTAAGCCTTATAAATTGGATACGAAAATATTTCCAAGTGTCGATATGGTTAAAAAATATCGTGTCATGGATAGGCATTTGAATTTTTTTTCAAATGTTGGACTGCTGGAAGAAAGCCGAGTATACATCTTTGTAAAAATATTTTGAAATGAATGTTTTGAAAGATTTATAAAATTGGGCCTAGTGACTGCTTATGTGCGTAATTTGATAGTTGGCCAATTTGGTTAATCGTTTCGAAGAGACCGAGATTAGATTTAATTATCCAAAAACCACTTCGATCCGATTTGTGCACTACGAATTATGGTATCATGAAGATAATGAAGATGGTGATTTTGGAGATTCGGGACCTAGAAAAACTTATATGGATGAATGTTATCGTTGCATCATTTCTTAGAAGGTAGTGTTAGCATTCTAAGAATAAATGCTATTCTTAAGGTAATACGTATCCTTAAGCCTCATCAATCGGGAATGACTAAAAGATGCGGCAATGCTATGTGGGTCGATCCAATTAGGGTATGATCATCACTCATCTAGAGTGGACATCTATCATCACTTTCATTTACATGCATTTTGGGGCCATTGGTAGTGATGATATTCGGTACTATCCAGTAAGGGGTAGGCCGGTCCAGTGTTGGTAGGGATCGATAGGTTCGATCTCGGTACATTTTTCTAGAGATGTACTATAACAACCCGCATATTTTACGATTATATATTTAAATGTTCTATTTAAATATAGCATCGTTAGTTGAATTTAAAGTCCGAAATGTCACTTTATTGTAAACAGTCGAATTTGGACTCGAGACCACTTCTATTGAGTTTAAAACGACGTCTACAACTTGTTTAAGTATAAACATCGATATGTTTGGAGTTGATTAGGATTTTGGTATTTTCATTTGGGCTTTGGTTTTGGTTCTAGCTCACCAACCCAACAAGATAACCCAAACTCCTCTACCAAATACCCTAACTCCACTCCACTTCATTCATTCCTTTCATAATTTACTAACACTCTCAAGCCCTAGGAAAAATGTTAGGAAGAGGAAACTAAATTCCTAAGCCCTATTTCTCTTAGAAAATTCAAATTCAAGTTCCGAAATCAAGGAGAAGCTTAGGTAAGCATCCACTTCATCTTCTCCATCTCAATCCCTCTTCAATTTTTGATTTTTCCTATAACCTAATTTAGGAAAAGATTTTCACTTGATAATAGATTAAAGATTCTAGATGTGTAGTGAAGAGGAATGGATCTTTCCCTATTTTACAGCTTCTCAATTGTTGTTTTTTAGCTTAAATGTGAGTTCTCGAACTCACATCTATGTCTATAGATTTCATTATTATTGGGTATGAATTCCTAACATCTATCTCTTGTTCAATTGTTTTTGATTTGAATTGGTTTGGTGAATTTTCCAATTTTTGGTTTTGAAGTCAAAATTTATGAAAATCCTGCTATGGATGTTTGGGCATGTTATTTGGAGTGTATCGAAGAGCCTATAGGACTGGATTGTCGCTTGGCATAAATCCCTAACATCCATCACTCATTCGATCGCTTCCAGTTTGGATTTTCCCATTTGGGCCAGGCGAATTTTTGCCCAGCTGAACCAACTAGACGTCTGGTTGGTAATTTCAAACATCTGGTTGGGGTTCCTGAGAAAAAACAGAAACGACAAAAAAATAAAATGGCAGAGCACATTATCAGACGTCTGGTTAAACCCAACCAGACGTCTGGGAAGTTTCAAAAAACAAAAAGAGAAAAGTGAAAAAAAATATAAACCTCTAGAACCCAGGTTCAAACGTCTGGCTAAACCTACCAGACGTCTGGTCCTGTTGAATTTTGCTTATTTTATCTTTTTTGAGTGGACTTTCAATTTTTATCGATTTTTGTTGATCCGATTAGTTGTTGTCATTTATTATCAACTTTGATGACTTCTTTTCTGAATTTTGGTAATATCTATTTGATTGGATTTGATATCGATTTTTATGGTTTTAATTCACGACGTCGAATGTGGATTTTGGTGATAGATCATTTTAATAATTGTTTCTATGATTCGTCGCTTTAAAATATAAAGGTTCCTATACTAGTAGTAAATACTCAAACTCTTTCACAAAAATGATTTCATTATTACTTTTAATACAAAGCTCGCTTTTAAATCTGGTTTCCAATCTATTAATGCATACAAACCTTTACCTCATTCGTATGAGAAACCCAATTAAACGACTTAGAAAAATAAGTGGCATGAAATGCTTGCGTTTACTTCGTTGGTTAATTCTTGGACTTGTTCCATTGAACTCTTGTTACAATTTTCGAGTGGAAATCTACAATTTGTTCGTAAATATTTAAGTTAAGCCAGTGCTTATGGGATGTGAAGCTAAACTCATTTATTTACTAGCTTAGTGTAATTTACACTTATCAATCAATGATGATCATTTTGTGATTTATACTTGCAATATGCAATCTCTCTTTGTCTGCATGGGGGACCAAACCCTATTTCGGTGGACCTTCAGCTCAAATTAGCGGGGTAGCGGCCCATGGTCTTTGACCGTTTATGTAGCTTCGTCGCAAATTTGATGGCTTAGCGACCATGGAATAGCATTCCATTTGTAATACACGTGTTGGTGAGTTTTATGCTCTCGTTTGTGATAGGCCTTCCCCTTTGTGTTTTCTGTGTATCTAATTATTGATTTATGGAATTTGTGTTTCACCAATTTTTTCGATTTGCATTGATATGTTTTTGTCAATATTTGAGGTTTGGTAAAGAAGCTAAAGAATATTATATTCCTTTTTTGGATTTTTGAGGAAATTTGAGATTGTATGATTTTCATGGTTATCAAATATATAATTGCCATAGTATGACATTATTGTTATCATATATTTTTGTCATATATCTTATCCTATCTCATCTTGTATGATATTTATAGCTAGACTAATCCGTTTATTATTTTTCTTCTTAAATAATACTCGGGTCAGACCGAGGTATTTCATGTGCTTCCACTTGACATCTTAGCAGGGACTAGCTTCTGACTTTTGGCTAACTACTTTAGCTCAGTAGTTTTTTCATTTTTTTACATTTGAGATAGAGACTCGTTGATGTATACTTATTCTTTTGTGATGTAGTGGATCTTGTACAACCACAACTTTGATGTTCACTTCTATTTGTTATATTCATATATGTTCCCGCCTTTGTGATATGAATATATGCGACCGATTTTGTGTTGTGCTTATTATATGATTGTTTTCGAAGGACACATAGCCACTGTGTAGTAGCTTTGAGTTTGCATTTGATATGTCGGATTTCCTCTTAAAATGAAATGCATGATATCTATCTGACATATCGGTACTTGCAAAAAGCAATTACATAGATGGTCGCTCATCAACATCCTTATTTTTCATGCTAGTCGATGGCATTATCCAGTAGTGTCCTTGGTTAGTGTGAGTATAGAGGTGGGGCGTCACATGTACTGTGGCAAGCAGTACCCCGGTAGCCTTGTCATTGTATGCAATCCAATATCCACTATGACCCTGTATGGTTTAAGATGTGCCCAACTATGCTGAAACGTGAGATGCAAGCTTTTCATCTATTTTATAGTTTATTTTCTTTAGACACTATTATAATATCAGATGATTTTGATATAAAATGTTTTGGTTATCGTAAGGTAAAAACTCATCATATTTATGTGTGATGTGGTCTTACGAGATGCCTTTGTTTTCAAAGGTTTTGATAATAGTAATAATTGAAATTAAGTGTGTTATCTCACGCTGGTTTTCCAGAATGACTCGGGTGTTATTTTTAATGCTCGAGTCAGATCGAGTATTGTAGATCCAAGTTAGGATGCTATGGAGCTCAGGACATGAACTAGAGGATTTCAGGCATATTACACATACTTGGTTATTTCCGATGTGTATGTTGTGCTGTATATTCAGTACATGTGAGGACAATATATTATAACTGTCCAGATTGCTATGTTGACTCTTGTACTCCGATGATTGTATGTGTATTACAGTTACAGTTTCTTTGTATAAAGATCTGCTATTGTATATTATATTTTGTTCCGCTGCGATTGTGGAATTCTGTATTGTTGTTTCTGTTTCTTCTTCTATCCTCTTCTTTCTCATAGTTATTCTTCTTTTCATACAAATTTGTGCTAGGCAAGTGTGATGTAATGTTAGCTCAAAGGGTATAGAACGTTGGTTCGCTACAGTACGTACCTTGCATCCATATTATGCCACCTCACCCATTCTTGCTTCCTTCTTGTCAATGCTCTCATATTTCACGAACATTGGCCAACAAGAATTCAATGCATGGTACTTTGATGTTTCAATATGTTTCAAATGGCATCTTCCTTTTTAGCATTTTTAATATAAATTCTTATTCCATAAAATGTCACATTACATACGCATATCTAACTTAACTAAAGCATACATATATACACACTTATCCTAACTTCATTTAATAATGAATGTGTAAACTTATACTATTATGTTCAAAATGTTTCAGATAACTTTTAGCTGATGAAAAGTCCAAAATTCGAAAAACGAACTCTGGTCAAATTTTCGATTTTCCTTCGAACTAAATATTTTTGTAAACAAATTTTGAAAACTATCTTACCATCACTAACTATTATTTAGAAGGAGCTTTATTTTAATTATAAAACCTACTACTTTAATATTTAAAGTTAATCAAATATTTACAAATTAAAGCAGTAAGATTTTGGATCGTTACACTCTCCCTTCTTAAAAGAATTTTGTCCTCGAAATTTAATCACAACTATGGCGACCCACACTCGACGCCCTCTGAATCCGACAGTAAACCACACATGTCCAACCTAGAGTGCATCGATTGTACATAATCATGAAAAAGAAAGAAGAGAGAAGAAGAAAAGAGAAGAAAGTGAGAAGAACAAAACCAAATAGAACATAACAACACAGAATCTCACATCGCAACGGAATAAACTATAATATAACATCAATGATTTTTATAAAAAGTGAAACTGTAATATCATACATCAATCGTATCAAAGTACATAATCAGCTGGACAGCTATAACAACCTATCCTCACAAATGCTGATAACCTAAACAATAATGCAGCAGAAAGTAAACATATACGGGAATACGATCTAAAGACTTCCAGCTCATCTGCTGAAGCTCTAATGCACCAAATATGAACCTATGATTATACTCGATCAGACCCAAGCATTTAAAGGCAAAAACGCAAGGATCAGTCTAGTAAACTAGCGTGAGAAAACACATCTCTACTGAATTTATAAAATTACCAAAACATTTCTTTTCAAAATAAAAGGTATCTCGTAAGCCCAACATCCACACATAAACGCAGATGGGTTTTTACCTTACGATGACTAAAACACTTTATATCAAATCATGTTATATTATAATAGTGTCTATTTCATAAATAAAATATCTGAAATGGTTACCCATATAGCATTTCGGACCTAATCATTTAAGGCTCTATAAAATAAAAATGGCAGACGCATATTGGAATTGGATTTCCAACATGATAGGGAACTAGTGGAAAGATCAATATGTATCCACGGCTAACATCCAAGACTCAGATGCCGCTATACATCTACATATATGGCTAAAAAAAGGATACCCTCTGCAAATAACATCCAAGGACTTGGACATCGTTGTACCTCTACCATAAGGCCCAGAACATCTGGTCACCTATATAAACCTTAACCGAAAATATGCATACACTTGACCACAAAATATCCCATCAAAACCAGGGAGTGAGGCTTGTGAGGTTATGATTACCTTTCTCATATCACATATCACGTATCACATCTCTGAATGCCAAATTGTCACTCCACGTCACATGAATGATTTATAGAAAAGTATAACTTTCTCAGCTCATATGTCTTAGGAAAGGGTGTTAAGCTAAGAGAAATTGCATTCTCCACCACCGACTGATATACATTTATAGAAACCACTCAAATGTGATTTTGAATACAATATTGGACAAACATCCATACAAGTTTGTTCTGGGGCTGAATGAAATCGAAGGCACTCTCCGACTAGCACTAGTAGTGAGTAGTCCATATCTTAAGATTTCCACAATAAGAAGACCATTGCTATAAATATTTCTATAATGGAACGACCCAGAGAATGTCAACAAGCAATCATCATGCTATAAAGATCCTCTGTCTTCATAAATCATCATCAATAATCTACACTTCTGAACGCATACATTGGTTCGGAGTGGTTTTCGGATAAATCTGATCCTATCTCTCTATACTAATATCGAAAAGTGGCTCTTAACCTCATAAAGAAACCAAGTCTCGTATGCTTATCATGGTTCCAACTTTTAACTTGCTACCCTTTAGCCAAGACGGAAGCTCGGTGGATTGGAGTAATAAACTCACTCCGCACTACAAGAATCAACATTCTTAACAAAAATGATAATCAAGCCTACATAATTGGCTACGTGCCAATTGCACAACTAATCAATCTCCACATCAAGTCAAGGAACCAAAACTTTGCCAATAGGCATAATCTAGTACTAAAGCAATTATTAGGCCTTTTTTATAATTCTTTATAAATCAATTCCCAAATATATGTATACCCTAAAATATTTTTAAAAAGATATATACTCAAGACCATCTCAAATATTCAACAAATTGGAAAACATTTCCATATATGTAACGTCCCGCTTTTTCGCACGCTTTAAATCGACGATAAACCACACACGTCAGACTTAAAACATACAAAAGGGCGGATTATTATGGGGTAAATAAGAAAAAGTAGAGAAAGAAAAAAACAAAATAGAATCTTGCTGCGGAACAATAAAATATAATAATCAAATATACAGTTTATGAAGCTGTTTACAAAATATTCGATTATACTTATACAATACATATCAGAGTACACATACCAGAGAATAATAATTAATGCATCAGAATTAAATGATGTAGTGGAATACTATAATAAATAATAATAATATAAATCTTCGTCTTCGTCCTCCAGAGCTAAAGTCTTCGAACCCTGAAATGCTCAGGCTGACCCGAGCGAATTGAAAAGACAAAACACTCGAGTCAGAACTAAAATATCTTATGTGAGTTAAATCAACAGAAATAAATATGAGTGCAGTAACTTAAGAGATGCTCGGGATTCGCATCTCCTAAGGATCTATTAAACTATTTACTATGTAGTAATTTACGCTATTATAATAATGTCTAAAGTAAAGTATAAGATACTGAAAATAGCGTTAAGGGGTTACCCATATAGCCCTTAACACACTTTTATATTCCCATAGTCTATACAGTACCGTAATCTCCCCCGTACTGGGCGTCGTCAGAGGGAACTCCATAGGTATGGTACAAAACAAAATCGTATAAGGCGCGCTAGGGTAGGTGACACGACACAACTAGGCAATGCCATGGTAGATATACCAATTACGCATCCGGGCTCATGGTAACGCATAACCGCAGCTACCGCCCACCTCGAGCAAACACCCCAAAAATCAAAAATATATAAAGGTGGCCACCGAATTAATCCAAAGTCGGAGCATAGTATCGAAGGGATGTGTCTGATAAAGGGTGCAACCCCCTTGGCTCGAGAATCGCTCATGTTTTAGCCACCTTATGCCAACTCACGGGAGTCGGGTCCACGTATTTACCTCAAAGGAAACGCCACCACCATCCTACTTCATTCTAGAATCTCCACCGCGTACACGGTTGTTAAAGTGGTTTTCGGAGTTGGCAGAGAGTATGACAACTTCTGATCCCGGTCTCTTCAACAACCAAACGTTATTATAACACCGCGGTCTTTTAAAAATAGTTTATACTTTAAAAACCAGGATATAATATCCATTTCAAAACCATATAATTATGATGTCATTTCCCTTTTAAAACCAAATCGATAATGGTATAATTTTCAATAAACATTCTTTTCTAAAACCATAACAATTTCAAGTTATAATATTTCGAAACCAACTCTTGAAATATAGCCTTTCAAAACATAAACCTTTGAATTATATTACTTTGAAATATAACTACACCCCTTAAATGGTTTAAATATTAAATTACTTAATATAATAAAATAGCTTCTTCACCTTAACAAATCAATTCCAAAAATAGATTTAAATTCCCAAATAAACCAATAAAATTTCCATATATTTCAAAGCTTGAATATTCCACTATTTCAAAACTAAATCTTCGATAATTTCATATATATCAATTTCAATTACTATTATTTAGATTTGAAATGTTTACTTAATAAATCAAATATCATTTAAGTCAAACCTTTAAACTTCAAATAACAGAATATTCTTTCAATTTAATTAACTTGATAATATTCATTTAAATCGACTTGATATTCATTTAAGTCCTCTAAACCAAAATCTAGTTATAAAGATCATGCTTTTTAAAATCCCAAATTAATTTAAATTTCAAAAAAAAATTATTCGAGGATAATTCTTAAATACTTTAATTCAAAGCAAATTCATATTTATCTTCCAATATTTATTTTATTTAAGACATTATAAACTCTATCAATAAATTTAAATAAATACTTAACCGTATTATATCTGAATAAAATTAAACTTTTATTTTTAAACTTCTTTTATTCTTTAAACCAAATTTATACATAGCTTAAATTCAAGCATTTAACTATATATAAAATAATATTTATAAAATATCAAAAATCAATATTCATTAAACCATATTATATAAAATATTTAAACTTTATTATTGGGCTTATTTTATATTTCAAAGCACATTTATGTATAGTTAAATCAATAATAAATTTGACGTTTATATAACATCTAAAATCAATATTTATATAACCCGTATTTCTTTACAAAACCATATAAATCATTTCAAAATATTTTTATATATATAGACCGCGGTGTCTGTATATAATTTTCTACCTATGGCCAATTGATACGGATATTTATCATTTCAATCCGTAATTTAAAACAAAAATGTGATTGTATATCATTTCAAACTGCGATCCCAAATGAAATGAGAATGCACAATAACTTGCAGTTTATAACAATATAGAATACGGCATCCATTCATCCAATATCAATCATCAACCATTTATTACTGTTAAAAGGAAATGATAGTTTATGTGTTTGTTTAAATATTTAGATATATGGGCCTGCGTCTCTTCGAAGCCTATTAAGGCTTATCTGCATTTGTAAAGGCCTCATTGCCTATTTAAATTATTTTGTTCCCTCTTTTATAATGAGAACCCCCTAATATGAAATAAAAAAAAGGTTCCAATGGCGTCTGATATTTTTCCCTAATTCTTCTTATGCTCGTTTATATTAATTACATGGTATCAGAGCACTGAATTCGATCCAAGGGACTCGATATTCTGTTGTGCTTTCTTCGTTTATTTTCAGATTGTAATTCTCATATTCTTTGTTTGAGAAATGGCTGATCAGAAGGCTGTTGATGTTATGTCTATGATGCCCAAAATCACAGATCGGAAACCGAATAGCTCAAATTATCATGATTGGAATAAGACAATTCGTTTATACATCAGGAGTATGGATAAAAATGATCATCTAATCAAGGAAGCCCCTGAATCTGATCCGAAAGACAATGAAGATCAAAATTGGCTGAGAGATGATGATCGTTTGTTTCTACAGATTCGAAACTCAGTGGAAACAAAGTAATTGGTCTGAGTAATCACTGTGAAACAGTGAAGGAATTGATGGAATATCTGGAATTCTTATATTCTGGTAAAGGAAACTTAACAAGAATGTATGATGTGTGTAAAGCTTTCTATCGTGCTGAGAAGAAGGAGTTGAGTCTGATGAATTACTTCATGTCATTTAAACAGACGTATGAGGAATTTAATCGACTGTTGCCTATGAGCACAGGTATCAAGACAGAGCAAAGTCAAAGGGAGCAAATGGCAATTATGAGCTTTTTGGCTGGACTTACACCAGAGTTTGAAGGTGCAAAATCTCAGATACTTGCCAATAATGATTTAACTATCTTACATGAAGTATATAGCTGCTTGTTGAGAAATGAGAATGTGACAAATAGTGGTAATGCAGCAGCAAATACACTTCCTAGTGCTTTTGTAGGTAATGGTGGAAATATGGCTACTAACAATCAACCTGAGATAGTTAGAGGCAATGCTCCTTATCAGACACAAAATTGGAGATCACAGAGACCACCACAAACTCAATCATGGAGACCTCGACCACCTGGAAGAACACAAAGGTCATCCTGGAGACCATCTGTAAATCAGAACAAAATATGTAATTACTGCAAGTGTGTTGGTCATGTGATGTCAGAGTGTAGAAGTTTACAGTGGAATCAAAGAAATACAACTCCTTCAAATATCAAAACTGTTTTAATGACAATAGATGAATTTGAGAAATACTCTAAAATTCAAGGTACACTGCATGACAAGCTTCCTGATTCTTCAAATTCTTAAGTAACCACATCTGTTCCAAACACAAGTACAGGCTCACCTACTTCTAAGTGGATAATTGATTCAGATGCATCTGACCACATGTCAGGTAATCCACATTTGTTTACTAATTTGAGAATGATTAGTAAGTCTCATTAAGTAACCTTAGCAGATAGGTCTCAATCATTAGTAACAGGAACATGGGAAGTGTTAACTAATTCATCTATACCTATGACTTCTGTGATATACTTGCCATCATTATCATTTAATTTATTATCTGTGAGTCAGATTACACACAAATTAAATTGTAGTGTTACTTTCTTCCCTGGCTACTGTGTGTTCCAGGATCTTATGACGAGGCAGAATATTGGTAAAGGAAGTGAATCTGGAGGATTATATACTCTTGACAAATCACCTGAATCTGTAGCTTGCTCTCTCTTGAATTCTGCATTCAAAACTCACTATCAACTTGGTCATCCATCTCACATTATATTCAAGAAATTATGCCCTTAGTATAGCAGCTTATCTATAATAAACTGTGAAGCATGTCAATATGCAAAACATCATAGAAGTAGTTCTCTTCCTAGAATCAATAAACGTGCAAATAGTCCTTTCTCTCTTATTCATTCAGATATTTGGTGACCCTCATCAATTGTTTCTAAACCAGGTTATAGATATTTTGTAACATTTGTTGATGATTATACTCGTATAACCTGGCTATTTCTAATGAAATCTAGATTTGAATTGTTTTCTATTTTCTGCAATTTTAATGCTGAAGTTAAAACATAGTTCAATGCTTCTATAAAAACTCTCCGTAGTGACAATGCTAAAGAGTACATGTCTGTTGAATTTAGTGATTATTTGTCACATAATGGCATTATTCATGAGACTTCATGTGTTGATACCCCCTCTCAAAATGGTGTAGCTGAAAGGAAGAATAGACACTTATTAGAAACTGCAAGGGCTTTATTATTCCAGATGAACATGCCAAAAGTGTTTTGGGCAGATGCTGTGTCTACTGCATGTTTTTTAATTAACCGAATGCCATCAACAGTCCTCAATGGTGATATTCCTTATCAAATATTACAACCTGACAAAGATATGTACCCAGTTAAACCAAGGGTATTTGGATGCACATGTTTTGTGAGAAATGTGAATCAATAGTTAAGTAAACTTGATCACAAATCTCTAAAGTGTGTCTTTGTTTGATATCCTCGAAGTCAAAAGGGTTATAGATGCTATTGTCCTAGTTTGTAGAAATATATAGTATCACTTGATGTAACCTTCATGGAAGATGTACCCTTCTATCAAACTAATGCTCCAACTGTACATGAAGATGAGGAAGAGGTTCTAGTGTACTCAACCATACCATCCGAAGGCTCTACTGATCTTAATACTACTAATGTACAAACAGAAGGTACATGTGCAGAACCTACTCAACAAACTGAGGATAATACAGATTTAAATTTGCCTATTGCTCTGAGAAAAGGAAAAAGAAAATGTACCTATCTTATTCCTCCTATGTGACCTATAATAAACTACCAAGTTCTTCACATGAGTTTGTGTCAAAGTTAGATTCTATTATCATTCCAAAAACAGTTGGAGAAGCCATAAATTCACCTGAATGGTATGATGCTATGAGAGAAGAAATGATGGCTCTAGAGCAAAATAAAACATGGACCTTAGTGGAACTACCAAGAAATAAGAAAGCTATTGGTTGCAAATGGATCTTTACTATGAAAATGAATGCTAACGGAACAGTGTCAAGACTCAAGGCAAGACTAGTTGCCAAAGGTTATGCTCAAACCTATGGTATTGATTACTCTGAAACCTTTTCTCCTGTGGCAAAGATGACATCAATTAGACTATTTGTTTCAAGTTCTGCTAGATACAATTGGAGATTCATCAACTTGACATCAAAAATGCATTTCTGCATGGGGATCTCACTGAAGAAGTGTATATGGAGCAACCTCTAGGATTTGTTGCTCAGGGGGAGATGAACAAGGTATGTAAACTTAATAAATCCTTGTATGGTCTTAAACAAAGCCCAAGGGCTTGGTTTGGCAAATTTAGTATGGCTTTAGAAAAGTTTGGCATTATGAGGAGCAAAGCTGATCATTCGGTATTTTATAAAATTACTGATAAGGGCATAATTCTGTTAGTGGTTTATGTAGATGATATAGTGATTACAGGGAATGATAATAATGGTATTCAGGAACTAAAGGAATTTATTCACTCTCAATTTCAAACAAAAGATCTTGGAGAGCTCAATTATTTCTTAGGAGTTGAAATTACAAGAAATAGTGAAGGTATAAATTTATCTCAAAGAAAATACACTCTTGATTTGTTGTTAGAAACTGGGAAGTTAGCTGCTAAACCTTGTAGTACTCCCATGATGCAAAATTATAGCTTAAGTGGAGATGGTGAATGCTTTAATGATCCAGAGAAATATAGAAGAATGGTGGGGAAATTGAATTATCTATGTGTTACCAGACCTGATATTGCATATTCTGTAAGTGCAGTTAGCCAATTTATATCAAAACCAACTGTGCAACATTGGAATGCAGTGGAACAAATATTACACTATCTTAAAGGCACAGTAGGCAAGGGCATTTTGTATACTAATCATGGTTATATGAACATAGAAAGTTTCTGTGATGCTGACTGGGCTGGTTCAAAGGTTGATAGAAGGTCAGTGTCAGGATTTTGTGTGTTTGTTGGAGGCAATTTAGTTTCATGGAAAAGCAAGAAGCAGCCTGTAGTGGCTCGGTCAAGTGCAAAATTTGAATACAGATCCATGGCAAATGATATATGTGACATTATGTGGGTAGCTAACTTAATGAAGGAGCTGAATATGAATGTAAGGTTACCAGCTAAACCGTGGTGTGACAATTAAACAGCAATTCATATTGCATCAAATCCAGTATATCATGAGAGGACAAAGCACATTGAGGTTGATTGTCATTTTATCAGGGAGAAAATTCAAAGTGGAATCATAGAAACAGGGTATGTTCGAACTGGAGAACAAATTGCTGATTTGTTTACAAAAGCTTTAGGATCAGGGATGGATTATCTGTGTGACAAGTTGGGAATGAAGAATTTGTACTCCCCAACTTGAGGGGGAGTGTTAAAAGGAAATGATAGTTTATATGTTTGTTTAAATATTTAGATATATGGGCCTACATCTCTTCGAAGCCCATTAAGGCTTGTCTGCATTTGTAAAGGCCTCATTGCCTATTTAAATTATTTTGTTCCCTCTTTTATAATGAGAACCCCCTAATATGAAATAAAAAAAGAAGGTTCTAATGGCGTCTGATATTTTTCCCTAATTCTTCCTATGCTCGTTTATATTAATTACAATTACAAACATCAACCAAATTCAAATAATAACATCAATAAATAACTATCAAATATTGACAGTTTATTATTCAATAATAAATTAATTTAACTGGCAGTTTATATGCAATAATAAGTTGAATAACACTTAAATTCAAATAAATGTAATTTAACTGAGATGATGATTAAATATATGCCAAACAGTTATAAATAAATTTCAAATCACATCATATATCAATTTAACAAACAGAAGAAATTTTAGAAGTTGTGAGTGGGTTAAAACACTCACCTTTTGAATTTAAATTGAATTTAAATCCAATTTAAACCCAAAAATTGGACAGTCTTCAAATCCGTCCAAACCAACGCCAAAATGTCTGGAATTTTATTACGATCCTAACAAAAAAATCGCGTGAAACGGAGTTCATATGAGAAAGTTATTCGATTTAAATCATTTGAAACTAAATTTTATTAAAACAAAACAAAACTAAACTTGCCTAACTAATATATATGCCACGTCATCAAGAAACGCACAGTTCTTCTTCCAGAACCTTGTACGCACGCGAACCCACCTAGCCTCCCACGTTGACCGCCGATAACCACTGCTCCATGCCACCATAGGTCACGACGCCACCTCCAATGACCTCGCAAAACTTCCCTCCACGCGCCACCAAGGTGCGGCCTCCTCCCAGTGTAGCTGCCGCCGCCTCCTCAAATAGGGTTTACCGAAACCCTATTTCTCAAATTGAAGCCATTACACTCTGATACAGACCGAACAGCCATCATCCTAAGCCTCCATGCAACAACCTCCACCAAACCCACAAAACAATTTCGCAAATTGATGAAGGAATCAGGAAGCCCCAAATCGACCTTAGGGTTTCGAGTTTTGCAAGTTTGACCATGATTTTCGGTTGACTCAAACATCAATTGCAAAAACAGGAGCTACGTGTAGATTCGTGTTGATGAAATCTTCAATATATAATTTTTTCAAATTTTTCTGAAGAGTTTGAATTTCAGGATTTGAATTTGATTTGTGTTTGGATCTAGAATTTGTTTGTCTGCCATTGAGGAAGAGAGATGAATAGAACGTATAAAAATGAGGAACAGAGGTAGCTAGGGTTTATAGCAGGATATTTATAGGTAGAGTTGAAATTAGAATAGATGGATCGGATTGAATATACGCGCTAGCAACAAAGTGGCCCAAAAAGCCCGTGTTGACTCCGGAGCGAAATTGGGTCAAACCATATATCAAAATAGACGTTTTACAATATTTTAAACGCAACGGAAAAGGTTTTAAGTTCAAATTCAATCGTATGAAGAAGTTATGCTAAAATCAATATTTTTCAAATTGATTTCAATTGATTTCAGTTTCGTTTATTTCAAGGCGTTTCGAGTCCGCACGATCAAACGACAAGCCCGATCGATACGAAACTTGAAATCCTACTGATTCATCGTTACAGATCCGATGAAACTTATTTCGTCAAAATCCGAGTCAGTGGAGAAAATGGCTATTTTTACACTAATTAAATAAATTTATAATTAATTATTTAAATCCAATTTTAAATTTCAGTCTTAAAATTGACCCAATTTTAACATTTTTAAATTTCTTAACCATTTACAAGGTTTTAAAAAAAATTAAATGTCAATAAATAGTTGATTTATTTACCAATTTCAATGTTAAATCTAAATTTCAATATTAAATTTCAGTTTCATTAAATTTAGAAATTATAAAATAAAACTCCAAAAATCCATTTATTAAATAAATTAATTATTATTCCATTCATTCCTGTCAAATAGATGGATTAAACCTTGGATTCAAAACCATTACATAGATATTCTCACTCGTCTAAATTCCCATTTTAAATATTTAATTCATTTTATTGCAATTAACCCTTTTTATCATAAATTAAATTCTAATATATTGATAAAACTTTATTTCCATTCTTTTTATTCACTAATCATCATATTATAAAGAATATTTACGTTATTCCCCATTATTACCTTAATTTATTTTAACGTAACATTTAATTTAGATTTATTGCAATGATTTCCAATTTAATTGAATGAACTAAATTTATATATATATATATATATATAACTCATAATAATTGTTGTCAAAACTCTTAATCACATATTTATAAGTTTATTATTTCCACTCTAATATTATAGTTATTTATAGAGTATTGGTTTTTATTCAATCAACATTTATTATATATATATATATATATATATATTAATTCAATATTTAAGTTCGTTTAAATTTATTACCAAGTACACATTTACCTTATTCCAACAAATTGGAATTCCATTCGATTACTATAAACAATCATTTTCCTATTCACACTTTATCATCAACCCACAATTATTGCAATCCATTATCATATATTGATTTTATCCAATCACCATTAAATTTACATTCAATTACTATTCAATGTATATTTATTCATTAATTAATTCGATATTTATGTTTGTTTCCTTCCATTTGATTTATAACCTAGTATAATATTTACATTAATCCCATTTCATTCCATCCATTAATGGGCATTGCATTGAAATTTAATTTATTAGCTTATATCAACATTATTGCCATTAATTGAAATTGGATTACCAATTTTATTCGATGCCCTAAATAAATAACATATATTAATTCAATACTCACATTTGTTTACCTATGTTTCATTTATACAAATTATATTATTCCACACATTAATACAAAAATTGCATTTGTTCTTATTATATTCCATTTATAGCTAAGTCATAATATTTGAATTTATTAAATTGGAAAGTTCATTCAAGTTCATTAATTATTAACTTGCATTAACACGTTTCCTTAATTTACAAATCAAATACTGTTAACAATGTTTTAATACATTAATCAATTTAATACTTTCCTTTATTTCTCATATACAATTTACATCCAGGTATAATTTTTTCATTACTTTCATTCATTAGAATTCTATTCAAATTACTAACAAATAGGTTTTAATTACCATTTATATATTTCATTTTAGCTTTCATTTCAATATTAATTTATAAAGTTTTTATTTGTACTAAATTTAATTACAAAAATCTCATAAATTTAACCAATTTTAATTTTTCGAAAATTATGGGACGTTACACTCTCCCCCACTCAAAATTTTTCGTCCCCGAAAAGGAAAAAGAAGGGAGAAGAAAGAATTAAATAAACAATACGTCTTATACAAAATATTAACTTTATAAACAAATAATTTACAAAATTTATTACTTTAAATAAAATATACCCATTTTATAACCATTAAATCTTTCTATACTCAAACGAATATAGTTTGGAAAACATTTTCAAAAAAATTTCTAAGTCCAAAATTTACGGAAAATTTCAGCAAAGTCTCCTTTGTACGGAGAGGCTCGAAAGAAAATATAATATCAATATAAAAATATACAACATATATTTTTCAAAAATAATATATACCCCACACCGGAGAAATAATATAATAACGTTATAAACCGTAATCCGAAAAACGTACCTATTTGTCGGGCAATTTACGCTTATATTACGGAACCAACTGCAGTAGCAATTGCTTCCATAACCTGAACTTCACTTATATAATCCAATAAAGTTAACAATTATATAAAATGAAATATTAATTTAGTTACATCCACTTACAAACAAATCAATACAAACATCAATCACTAGCAACAAAGCATACAACCATCACATAAAGTCAACACAAAACAATCATCACTCATATCAAACAAAACAATTCGGGTTCAAAACTTTAAATTGTACGGAATGAAAAATAAACTACTAAGCATCCCATTTACTCAACAGTCTCTGATGAAGCTAAATAGATTATTCATAAATCCACACAATTTTAAGGTATCCTTACCCAAACAACTATAAATCAAAACAAACAACAACAATTTCAAACAATAGATTCAGTTTATCCTTATTAATTCCTTTCATACATTTATTGTTGGATTTCTCCTTTTCATTCATATAATGGTTTATATTTTTAATTTACATTCACTTCTTACAAACTTTCATTTATTTATTTATTTATTTGCATTACATTCATTCATTTACTTAGCATTTCAATGCATTAACTATAGTCTACAACCATATATTTAATGCATTCATCTTTTCTACCCATTTAACTTATAATAGCTTCAACCGTTTACTTAAGTTTATTATCATTTATTTATAATACTTACATTTCTACTAAACTAGTAGCATTTCAATTATACTTAAATTTATAACACTACAACATCAAATTCTTCTTTATTAAGGTGATTCATTGAACCCTTTCATTATATAAATTTTCTTGTACAATTTTCCATTACATTTTCTCATTAAACATTTCAACTTTTAATATTTGGTAAGTTATAAATATGCTTTTTAAGAATGTAATTGAAAGTTATACAAGTTTTCTCAATTCTTTTAATTAATTAATGTTCGGTAATCATATCTTTTATTTCATAGGTTACAATTTCAAATTTCATTTAATTTCATTCATAATCTATCATTAAATCTCTTATTTTAATTTAAGGCTCCATTTATTAATTAGTTACATTCCATTTCACTACAATAACTGAAACTGTTAATTAACGAAAACTTAGGAAATAAATACCGGGTTTAATTTCAAATTATTTAAAATAATAGATAAATGTAGACTTACAACTTATATATCCAATTATATTTAAAACAATTTAAAATTTATATTGATTATCAAAATAAATTTGCAGTAAAACTACTACAGTGGCATTCCCACTTCGAAACTCGAAAATGAATGTCAATGATGCGGCCGCCATCACCGAAATTATTTTCTAGCGACAAAGAGGGAAGTACAGAACTTATTTATTTTTTCCAAAATTTCTTTAAAACAATTCTTTCAAATTATATTGAAATATTTATATCAGAAAATACTTCTAAAATATTATTACTATATTCCAAAAATCATTCAAAAGAGTTTTAAAAACCCCGGAACTTACGTCCTAAAATTTCCAATTTTCATTTATTTTATTTTCTATCTCATTGCACCTATTATTTATAAATTTTATTACCTAACAACCAATAATCATTTATAAAAATTTATTTTTAGATATAGAAAATATAATAGGCAAAATTATTTCATTCAGCTATATTAAAACCAAATATTGTGTCAGTCTGTCCTATTAAGTGTTTAGAAATCCCTATTGATGTCATAACGTCTCATGCATCAATCAGAATTTATAAATACAAAATGGAACAAATTAACACAATATTAAAACCTTTTTATAACACTAACAAATACACTCTCTCATATATATACACTCAGCGACTCCCATAGGGTATTTCTACCATATTAATAAAAAGTCGGACCCCATAAAGCTAAGGTTTATCACTAAACCTCGCTCTGGTACCAGATGTAACGTCCCGCCTTTTTCGCACGCTTTAAATCGACGATAAACCACACACACACACACATTAGACTTAAAACATACAAAAGGGCGGTTTTTTATGGGGTAAATAAGAAAAAGCAGAGAAAGAAAAAATAGAATCTTGCAACGGAACCATAAAATATAATAATCAAATATACAGTTCCTGAAGCTGTTTACAAAATATTCGATTATACTTATATAATACATATCAGACACATACTAGAGAATAATAATTAATGCAGCAGAATTGTAACGACTCTGAATTTCCGACCCGATTTAAAATTTTAAATTCATCGTTTTAATGTAAAAAATTTGAAAATTTATAAACGATCTCAATTTGCGTCCAAACTTTATTTATGGCATACGTCTAGTTAGATATGAGCATGGAAAAAGTTTCGTCACAAAATATTACAGTAAACTTCGTTCATGTTTTACTGTATATCAGTCCATATAAAGCTGCGTAAAATTTATCTTTACAATCCAAATATTTTTACACAGTTATGTTGAAAAAATTATTCCGATCGTGAGTATGAAATTCGTTTCGTCAAAAACTGTCAACGCCTGCTCCGTTTAAATTGTTTTGTAAAACGTACAATTTAGGCGGCGTAAATACGAATTTTATAAAACCATCGTATCGCAATAATCTGTGTACCGTTGGAAGTGCATCGTCGTACTGATCACAACGGTATATTTATTTGCGCGAATCGGTATCCGGCATAATCCGTCGCGTTAATTTAACCGTTCCGGACGGACCGGTTAAATTAATTTCAGCCCAATTTCTTTAGCTCGTTTACAAAGGAATTTTTGAAAATAAATCTCAGCTATGTATTTAATGAAGTAGCTGGAAGCTAGGAGTTGCTTGGTAAAAAGTGTGAACGTTGGGAATTAGGTGGAAGTTTGGGAATTCACGTAATGTTTGGAATTTCAATAAAACATTTACTGTTCATGGCCGATCTTCAGAAGGATATAAAATATAGAACAACATTTCCAGCTACCACTCATATTCCACTCACTGTTCACTTGTCAAAACTGCTTCAGGTACAAACTCCGCCCTCCTCTTCTCTCCTTATTTTTCCCTACCTTCCCGTGTGACTTGGAAAATAAAAAAAATAAAAAAATTTGAAGAGAATGGCCGAAACAAAACTGCCTTCCTTTGAATGTCCTTGTCACCGAGTCCCGCTCCAACTCTGACACTTTTCGGCCAAACCTTCAAACCCACCGCCAAGTCCAAACCCCTCTACTTCTTTTCCCGACTTTATCTCCGAGCACTGCCTCTTCTCGCTTCCACCATGCGCAGAGTCCAGCTCTAGTTCCATCAGTGCATGCGTCCGGCGTGTTTCATTGTTTTATATGTGTTGTGTGCGTGTTGTTTCTTGGGGATTCATGCGTACATGCATGTATATCATGAAATTTATACAGCATGGTGAAGGTTGCATTTAAAATGAAAAAGTGTGTTCAAGTTGTGTGCATGCATAGGAATAGAATTTTGTGCTTGCGTCCAAGTTTTCTAATGAATCTCTGCATACAAGTGAAAAGAAAAAAAAGATGCAAAAGAGAATTGGGCGTGAGCATGGCACAGAGGAAATAAAAAGAAGGTGGGTTCTGTGCGTGGGTATGGAAGTTGGAGTAGGGTAGAGGGAAAGTGGATTTAAATGGAATGTGTCTTCATATTTGTTTCATGCGTGATGAAGGGGAAGAAGTGAAACGTGCAAGTGCTGTGCGTGTTAGTGTTATGTGTCGTGTGTTTTGTGTTATATAAAAAAAATGATGAAATAAGTTACGTGTATGGAAGCAGCAAGTAGAAGTGAGTGCATGTTGCATGTTTAGTGTATGCATGAATGCAAATGGAAATGCAGGCGTGCTTACTTTCGGCTTGTAAAAAAAAGACTGAGTTTTTAAAATAGTTTTTAAATATTGCAGTATAGTATTACGCCAATATCTATTTTGGTTGCCAAAAATAGTAACCAAATTTTCTTTGCTTGTTGTGTGCAGAAGCAACCGACTGAGTTCTTTCGCAGCAGCATCGATCTTCAGCTTTCGCTCTTTTTCTCCGTCATCGGTAAACGCATTTATATAAATTTATAAAGTTTATACTAACATTCATTGTATTAATATCGTTTTCTTTTGTCGATATTACAGTGTTCGTTGTTCGTGTGTTCCGACTTCTTTTCGTGCTTATTCTGGCTTTAGGCCAATTTCTTTATACACGGAAGGTGAATTAATTTTCAACGACTATATTCTTATACAAGTATGGTTGTTGAATGATTACTATGCTATGTTGAATTGGATGTTAAATTGTAGTGTTAATTGATAAATAATTTGCAAGTTAAAGTCATATAGGATAGTTAACAAAATAAATTGGATTATATATATCGAATTTTGATTTGTTAAACTTGACCACTTTATATGTTAATTTGATTAGATAAACTTGACCCGTTTATATGATGAATATTGATTAGTTAATTGACACGTAGAAATTTGTTAAATACACTTTGAACCATTGAACGTATATCGGATTAATTGTTGTAGTGTAAATTTGAAATTGAAATTGCACGACATGTGAAACCGTAATGTAATAATCTTTAATCTACATGAAATGATAGTGTAAATTCTAGAAAGAATTATATTAATTTACATAAATAACAAATGTAAATTAATACGATTATTTCGGGATTATTTAATAAATTGTTAAATTGTTGTGAATGGATGCTATTGCTTGTTTATTTACTTTGACACCATCCCAGTTATCACACTGCAAGTTCCCTTTGTATGCTTTGATTTTGAATTGAAATGGAATCGGGTTGAAATGATAAATACCCAAATAACTTTGACTTAGGATAGAAAATTAAATCAAACCGATTGGTCAATGTTTTGATTTAAAATAAAATAAGTTTTATTTGACTAATAACAAGGTTTTGAATAAAAATTGGGATTTAAATTTGAATAAATTGTAAATGTAAATATTTAAATTTGAAACAAATATGAACGTCGTAATTGACAAAGGAATATTGATTAAAATTTAATTTTGTAATAATTAAGTTAGAATTAATTGATAATTAAATTTGAAATTATTAATAATTAAGTTTGAAATTAGTAAAAATTAAATTGGAATTATTAATAATCAAGTCTTGAAATTTATTAATAATTAAGTTTGGAATTATTAATAACGAAGTTTGAAATTATTAATAATTAAGTCTTGAAATTTTAATAACTAGGTTTTGAAAGGTATTAATAATTAAGTTTTGGAGTTGTTAATAATAGATTGAATTATTTAATGATTAAAATAAATTGAATTGGATTTGCTTATTAAGAAAGAACGAATTTTGAATATGGGAAACTAATTTCTTTAATTGAGTTTTGAAATTGGTAGCGAAGGTAATAAATGAATAAATTGAATTTCTTTAATAAGAAATAGAATGCATTTATCGAACAAATGAAAGATTTGAAAGTTAAGAAATTGGATTTGACAAGTTTAAATTTAAATTTAATTTGTAAGCTTGATAATGAAGTTGAACTTAAGAAAGTAATGTAATAAATTGGAAATTTAATTGAAATTGTTTAATGATAAATTAATTTAATGAATATCGAATGAAATCGATAATTGAGTTTAAATCGATTTGAACGTTAAATGATTTTGAAATGAACTTATACATAAAATTAAATGAATATTTGAATTGTTTTAAAATTGAAACTTTGAAATTGATTATAGAAGTTTGAAATGAAATTGTGAATTCATGAAATGTAAATTTTTGGAACTTGATTAGAATGACTAACGAAATGACGATTTACGAATTACAATTGAAATTGAAATTGAATTGGTTTTGAAATATATTAAACGACCAATCGGTAAATTAATTACGAAGGTTGTTAAAGAAACCGGAATCGGTTAGGGACATACTCACTATCTAAACCGAAAACCACTTTAATAACTATACGTGGAGTGTGATCCAGATTGAAGTGGTTGGAATGACGAACGTGATGATTGAAGAAAGTGAACGACAATGGATAGCCTTGACACTTGTGTCAAATTGGAAATGACTAAAATCAGGAGTCGTGCCGGGCGAAATGGGGTCAGCTACCTCGAGCGAACACACTTCTTCGTAAACTACTCATTCACTTTTGTGATTGATTGGTGCGCACCCTTGAATTTGGAGTGTTGTTTCGCGGTGTTGCGATCGTTGCGGCGATGCGTTCTCACCAGTCCGGATCAGGCAAACGGTAGTTTCACTATCTTGGGTATTGCCTCATGTGCCTTGTCATACTTGTATTCCCATATACGCGACCACTACGATTTTGGTTTGTATTATACCTATGGAGTACTCCCTGATATCCCACTAGTTTACGGTGGAGTTTACAGTGCTATATAGTATATAATGCTATATGAAATGTGTTAAGGGGGACAATGGTAACGCCTTAACACTATTTTGATATTTTACTTTACTGTTAGACATTATCTATGTATCGTACATTACTATGTATAAATAGTTTAACGGATCCTTAAAGATGTTATTCCATTCATTATTGAGTTATTGTTATTTTGAATTTGGATCATA
Source organism: Allium cepa (assembly GCA_030765085.1). Classification (NCBI taxonomy): domain Eukaryota; kingdom Viridiplantae; phylum Streptophyta; class Magnoliopsida; order Asparagales; family Amaryllidaceae; genus Allium; species Allium cepa. The sequence continues at coordinate 454,399,931 of CM060931.1, forward strand.
TTAACTGTATAAGAATATATGTCCTGATTCGAGTGTTGTTTGTGCATATGCTCGGATCAGACTGAGGATTGCTGTTGCTGTTTCTACTTGGAGCTGAAGACCAAAGACTGTCATTATCTTATCTTATCAGTATTGCTCTTTCTATTTCAGACTATTGGACATCTATGTTGTTCTATTTTATTTTATCTGAGACATTGTTGTATTTATGGGTAGCTTCATGAACTACTCTTATGACTGTGTTGTATTTCCGCTGCACTATTCTGTGATGTTATATTTCTGTGATTCTATGATGATTCTCATTTATATATATACTCCATTAATGATTCGTGTTTTGTATTATTTAAGTTGACAAGTTGGAATATTGTCAATTTAAATGGTACAAATATACGGGTTGTTACAGTTGGTATCAGAGCTTTGGTTCCCGATAACCTTAGCCTGTGGAGTTTAAAGCTCATTAGAGATAGGGTGAACATACCCTAGAATGAGGAGAATCATTTCAGAATCCACATCTTTTGATTCATCTTTCTTATTGAATTCGTTGAGTAGAATTTCCTTAAGTTCTATAAATTCCTATCTTTGATTCTAAATCACTTTTGGTATTCCAGGATGGCTACCAGAAGAAATGTTAGAGGAGGAAGGGGTGGAAATGCTCCTGGTCCACATGCTCCAGTTCCTGCAGCCTGATTCTCCACTCTTAGCAAGGAGTACACTCAGCTTGGCGGAGTCAAATTCACTGGCTCCGAGAGTATAATCGAAGCACAACAATGGCTAAAGAGTTTGGAGAGGATCTTTACTGGCTTGGAGATCACAGATGCTCAGAAGTGTAAGTTGGCTACTTGGCAACTTCAGGATGCTGCACAAGATTGGTGGGAATCCGTCACTTCTCGTACTAATGAGGAAACCATCACTTGGGCCCAGTTTAGGTAGTAATCTATCTAGAAGTTCATCTAAATAAAAATTTCCTTTTATCTTGTCAAATTTTGACTCGTTTTCATATCGTTTGTAAATAGGGATTCCTTTGTGGCTCAGTGGATGCCAGCTGCTGGGAAGGCCCAACTCTATCGGTCTTTTATGGATCTTAAGCAGGGCAACATGACCTTCAATGAGTATGAACGGAAGTTCAACGAACTATCCAAGTTCGGACCTGGCTTGATTGATACACCACTGCTTAAGAATGAGAAGTTCATACATGGCGCACGCCCTGAGTATTACGAGCTCCTCACTGCTCATGTCCATGGAACTTTCACTGAGTTAATGGACTTTTCTCTTCGATACAAGGGAAAGCCAAAGGAAACATCAACCTCCAAAGCTCCAGTTGTTCAGACATCAGCTAGTAAGTCGGGGAAGAGAAAGCCAAACTTTGCACAACAGAAGAAGAATTGGCAGCAGAAAACAGGGCTTGGATACTCCCAGAAGAAGCCTATTGACATATCATCTATTACTTTCTTCAACTACAACCAAAAGGGTCATTATGCTAGTAGCTGCCCATCTCCAAAAAGCGCAGCTGTTCCGCCACCGGCACAGATGACTAGGAGGGATTTGTGTCATATCTGCTTACAACCTGGGCACTTCAAGAAAGACTATCCAACACAGAAGCGTGGTACACCATCTGGAGTCTTTGCTCTTTCCACACCTGCCCCGGATGTTCAAGCCCCGGAAGTTCCGGATAACCAAGGTACTTTACAAAGTACTTTTATGTTGCATACCTTGCCTGTTAAAGTTCTATTTGACACCGGAGCTACACACAGCTTCATATCTATTGATTTATGTAATAAACTTGGCTTGGAATCCACTCTTGCATCTATTTCCTTATGTGTATCTAACCCTATTGGAGGGCCCGCTAACCTCAAAAGGGTTTGCAAATATGTCACTCTTATGTATGGCATTCCCCGTTTTACTTGGGATTTCTATGTTCTTGGATTCGAGGCATTTGATATTCTTTTGGGCATTGATTGGCTGCGAAAGTTCGAAGCAGTTATCTCATGCAAAGCTCGAACCGTCTCTCTTATTGACGACAAGAGTATGCCTTTAGTTGTTAAAGGAAAATCACCTCAAGAATATGCTGGGAGTTTTATATTCTCTTTTGACTCCCATTCAAATGAACTAAGTTCTACTCTAGTTGTTCAACTTTTTTCTGATGTGTTTGGAGAAGTCAATTCTCTACCACCTCCGCGGGAAATCGGATTCCGCATCGACCTTATTCCTGGTGCACGACCATTAGTTCTTCCTCCAAGGAGAATGGCTCCTAAAGAAAAGGCAGAGTTGAATGTTCAAATTGAAGACTTATTTTCTAAAGGCTTGATTCGGCGCAGTCATTCAGAATGGGGTGCTGCAGTCGTATTTGTCACTAAATCTGATGGCTCACTCAGAATGTGTGTGGACTATAGAGAACTAAATAAGCTCACACACAAGAACATGTATCCGATGCCACGCATCAACGATTTATTCGACCAGCTTCATGGAGCTAAAGTCTTTTCTCAACTTGATTTGGCTACTGGCTTTCACCAACTCAGAATTACTGAGGATAGTATTCCTAAAACAGCATTTCGCACTGAAAATGGTTTCTATGAATGGCTAGTTATGCCGTTCGGTCTCACTAATGCTCCAGCTTATTTTGTTGACTTGATGAATAGAGTTTTCGGGATGTTCTTAACAAGTTCGTGCTTGTTTTCATCGATGATATTCTTGTCTTCTCTAAAGATGAGAAAGAGCATCGATCACATTTGGCTTTTGTTCTCGAAACTCTTCGCAGACACCGGCTTAAAGCCAAGTTTTCGAAATGCCACTTTTGGCGAGATGAAGTTTGTTTTCTTGGCCATATTGTTTCGGAGAATGGGATTACGGTCGATCCAGCTAAGATCGCCGTAATCAATGTAAGTTCTATTCTTACTTGTCAATTCTATATAAACAGCTTATCAATATCTAAATTCAAATCCTTGGAATTTGCAGGATTGGGAGACTCCCAAAACTCCTACAGATATCCACAGTTTCTTGGGCTTGGCTGGCTATTATCGCAGATTTATAGAAAACTTTGCTCGTATTGCTGCCCCACTTACCGCACTGACCAGAAAGAATGTTAAATTTATTTGGAGTGAAAAGTACGAAGCAGCTTTCAATGAGATGAAGCGAAGATTGACATCTGCCCCAGTTCTTACAGTTATTGATGGTAGCGAAGGATTGACAGTCTATACAGATGCCTGTCGTGATGGTCTTGGAGCAGTCCTAATGCAGAAAGGAAAGGTTATTGCCTATGCGGGTCGACAGTTAAAGACCCATGAAGCAAATTACGCAACTCATGACCTAGAGCTTCTTGCGGTTGTATTTGCTCTTAAGTTATGGAGGCACTATCTATTGGGAACCAAATTCGAGTTATTCACTGACCACAAGTCATTGAGATATATTTTCTCGCAAAAGGATTTGAATCAGAGACAAGTCCGATGGCTCGAATTTCTAGCTGCATATGATCTTGATATTAATTACACTCCAGGGAAAGCGAATGTCGTAACCGATGCTTTTAGCAGAAACCAAGCGATGGCATGTTGTAATCTTGTTGAAGGAGTGTTATTCCAGCTTTCCGTCTCCCCAGCTCTTATGGATCGTATTATAGCCAAGCAATACGAGGACACTTTGCTTTATCGCATCAAAGAAATAGTTCTCGGTAGAGTTGGAAATGCTAATAATAAATTGGGTGCACATGTTGATAGTAATGGAGTCTTGAGAATTGATAATCGCATTTGTGTCCCTAATGTTGATGGTCTAAGGCAAGAAGTGCTGAGAGAAAACCACAGCTCTTCACTTTCATTCCATCCCGGTGTTACTAAAATGTACCAGAATATGAAGAAGCTATATTGGTAGAGTGGGATGAAACGCGATATTTCTACCTATGTTAGCAGATGCACAACTTGCCAGCAAGTTAAAGCTGATCACAGAAAGACAGCCGGTTTGCTTCAACCATTAGAGATTCCAGGATGGAAGTGGGAGCAGATTTCTATGTTCTTTATTGATGGGCTGCCAAGGACTAGAAAGGGTAACGAAAGCATCTGGGTGATTGTCGATAGATTGACGAAGTCCGCTCACTTTATTCCAGTCAAGTCCACTCGTACAGCTTCGAGTTTGGCAGAGATATACATGAGAGAAGTTGTTAAACTTCATGGTGTACCATCCAGTATCGTATGCGATCGAGATCCTATTTTCACCAGTAAATTCTGGAAAGCATTTTAGGATACTTTGGGCACCAAACTGAATCTGAGCAAAGCCTATCATCCTCAGACAGATGGCCAAACTGAGAGGGTGAATCAAATCTTGGAAGACCTTCCCCGGGCTTGTATTATTGACTTCGGTGGATCCTGGGAAGACCATCTTCACTTAGTTTAATTCACTTATAATAATAGTTACCAGGTAAAGAAATTGAATTTCAATTTTGAATAAGTATATTTGAATTTTAATTAATTGTCCTTTATAAATCAGGCAAGCATTGGTATGGCACCGTTCGAAGCCTTATATGGTCGGCCGTGCAAATCGCCAGCTTATTGGATTGAGTCTGGAGATCGATTAGTGCTTGGTCCAGAAATAATTATGGAAGATTCTGAAAAAGTCGAAGAAATTAGGAAGAAGATTAAGACGGCACATGATAGACAGAAGAGCTATGCTGACAAAAGGAGAAGGGATCTCGAATTCAGCGTAAGAGACAAAGTATTTCTGAAAGTGTCGCCTTTAAAGAATATTGTTAGATTTGGAAGGAAAGGGAAGCTAGCTCCGAGATTTGTTGGTCCGTTTGAGATTACGGAAAGAGTCGGAACATTGGCATATAAAGTTGCATTACTAGAGAAGTTCGCCGGTGTGCACAACGTGTTCCACGTCTCACATCTGCGCAAAGTTGTACACGATCCATCTATGACCATTCCTACTGCTCAGCTAGAAGAGATAGTTATCGAGCCTGATTTGACTATTGAGCGTACGCCGCTTCGGATAGTTGATCGTGAGACAAAGCAACTTAGAAGGAAGTCGGTTAACCTCGTCAAAGTCCAATGGAGTGCAGATGAGCGAGATTGTACATGGGAAACTGAGGATAGTATTCGGGATTCAAACCCCGAATTACTAATTTTAGATATAATTCAAATTTCTTAAACTATCTTGATCTTTTCTGCTTATTTCATTTCTACTTCACTCGTCTCGTTCCTTTTCGAGAACGAAAAGTTTTGAGTGGGGGAGATTGTAACGACTCTGAATTTCCGACCCGGTTTAAAATTTTAAATTCATCGTTTTAATGTAAAAATTTTGAAAATTTATAAACGATCTCAATTTGCATCCAAACTTTATTTATGGCATACGTCTAGTTAGATATAAGCATGGAAAAAGTTTCATCGCAAAATATTACAGTAAACTTCGTTCATGTTTTACTGTATATCAGTCCATATAAAGCTGCGTAAAATTTATCTTTAAAATCCAAATATTTTTACACAGTTATGTTGTAAAAATTATTCCGATCGTGAGTATGAAATTCGTTTCGTCAAAAACTGTCATCGCTTGCTCCGTTTAAATTGTTTTGCAAAACGTACAATTTAGGCAGCGTAAATACGAATTTTATAAAATCATCGTATCGTAATAATCTGTGTACCGTTGGAAGCGCATCGTCGCACTGATCATAACGGTATATTTATTTGTGCGAATCGGTGTCCGGCATAATCCGTCGCGTTAATTTAACCGTTTCGGACGGACCGGTTAAACTAATTTCAGCCCAATTTCTTTAGCTCGTTTACAAAGGAATTTTTGAAAATAAATCTCAGCTATGTATTTAATGAAGTAGCTGGAAGCTAGGAGTTGCTTGGTAAAAAGTGTGAACGTTGGGAATTAGGTGGGAAGTTTGGGAATTCACGTAATGTTTGGAATTTCAATAAAACATTTACTGTTCATGACCGATCTAGAAGGATATAAAATATAGAACAACATTTCCAGCTACCACTCATATTCCACTCACTGTTCACTTGTCAAAACTGCTTCAGGTACAAACTCCGCCCTCCTCTTCTCTCCTTATTTTTCCCTACCTTCCCGTGTGACTTGGAAAATAAAAAAATAAAAAAATTTGAAGAGAATGGCCGAAACAAAACTGCCTTCCTTTGAATGTCCTTGTCACCGAGTCCCGCTCCAACTCTGACACTTTTCGGCCAAACCTTCAAACCCACTGCCAAGTCCAAACCCCTCTACTTCTTTTCCCGACTTTATCTCCGAGCACTGCCTCTTCTCGCTTCCACCATGCGCAGAGTCCAGCTCTAGTTCCATCAGTGCATGCGTCCGGCGTGTTTCATTGTTTTATATGTGTTGTGTGCGTGTTGTTTCTTGGGGATTCATGCGTACATCCATGTATATCATGAAATTTATACAGCATGGTGAAGGTTGCATTTAAAATGAAAAAGTGTGTTCAAGTTTTGTGCATGCATAGGAATAGAATTTTGTGCTTGCGTCCAAGTTTTCTAATGAATCTCTGCGTACAAGTGAAAAAAAAAATATGCAAAAGAGAATTGGGTGTGAGCATGGCACAGAGGGAAAAAAAGAAGGTGGGTTCTGTGCGTGTGTATGGAAGTTGGAGTAGGGTAGAGGGAAAGTGGATTTAAATGGAATGTGTCTGCATATTTGTTTCATGCGTGATGAAGGGGAAGAAGTGAAACGTGCAAGTGTTGTGTGTGTTAGTGTTATGTGTCGTGTGTTTTGTGTTATAAAAAAAATGATGAAATAAGTTACGTGTATGGAAGCAGCAAGTAGAAGTGAGTGCATGTTGCATGTTTAGTGTATGCGTGAATGCAAATGGAAATGCAGGCGTGCTTACTTTCGGCTTGTAAAAAAAAAAGACTGAGTTTTTAAAATAGTTTTTAAATATTGCAGTATAGTATTACGCCAATATCTATTTTGGTTGCCAAAAATAGTAACCAAATTTTCTTTGCTTGTTGTATGCAGAAGCAACCGACTGAGTTCTTTCGCAGCAGCATCGATCTTCAACTTTCGCTCTTTTTCTCCGTCATCGGTAAACGCATTTATATAAATTTATGAAGTTTATACAAACGTTCATTGTATTAATATCGTTTTCTTTTGTCGATATTACAATGTTCGTTGTTCGTGTGTTCCGACTTCTTTTCGTGCTTATTCTGGCTTTAGGCCAATTTCTTTATACACGGAAGGTGAATTAATTTTCACGACTATATTCTTATACTAGTATGGTTGTTGAATAATTGCTATGCTATGTTGAATTGGATGTTAAATTGTAGTGTTAATTGATAAATAATTTGCAAGTTAAAGTGATATAGGATAGTTAACAAAATAAATTGGATTATATATGTCGAACTTTGATTTGTTAAACTTGACCACTTTATATGTTGATTTGATTAGATAAACTTGACCCGTTTATATGATGAATATTGATTAGTTAATTGACACGTAGAAATTTGTTAAATACACTTTGAACCATTGAACGTATATCGGATTAATTGTTGTAGTGTAAATTTGAAATTGAAATTGCACGACATGTGAAACCGTAATGTAATAATCTTTAATCTACATGAAATGATAGTGTAGATTCTAGAAAGAATTATATTAATTTACATAAATAACAAATGTAAATTAATATGATTATTTTGGGAATATTTAATAAATTGTTAAATTGTTGTGAATGGATGCTATTGCTTGTTTATTTACTTTGACACCATCCCAGTTATCACACTGCAAGTTCCCTTTGTATGCTTTGATTTTGAATTGAAATGGAATCGGGTTGAAATGATAAATACCCAAATAACTTTAACTTAGGATAGAAAATTAAATCAAACCGATTGGTCAATGTTTTGATTTAAAATAAAATAAGTTTTATTTGACTAATAACAAGGTTTTGAATAAAAATTAGGATTTAAATTTCAATAAATTGTAAATGTAAATATTTAAATTTGAAACAAATATGAACGTCGTAATTGACAAAGGAATATTGATTAAAATTTAATTATGTAATAATTAAGTTAGAATTAATTGATAATTAAATTTGAAATTATTAATAATTAAGTTTGAAATTAGTAAAAATTAAATTAGAATTATTAATAATCAAGTCTTGAAATTTATTAATAATTAAGTTTGGAATTATTAATAACGAAGTTTGAAATTATTAATAATTAAGTCTTGAAATTTTATAACTAGGTTTTGAAAGGTATTGATATTTAAGTTTTGGAGTTGTTAATAATCAAGTTTTGGAATTGTTAATAATTAAGATCTAAAATTATCGACAATTTGAATAGATTGAATTATTTAATGATTAAAATAAATTGAATTGGATTTGCTTATTAAGAAAGATCGAATTTTGAATAAGGGAAACTAATTTCTTTAATTGAGTTTTGAAATTGGTAGCGAAGGTAATAAATGAATGAATTGAATTTCTTTAATAAGAAATAGAATGCATTTATCGAACAAATGAAAGATTTGAAAGTTAAGAAATTGGATTTGACAAATTTAAATTTAAATTTAATTTGTAAGCTTGATAATGAAGTTGAACTTAATAAAGTAATGTAATGAATTGGAAATTTAATTGAAATTGTTTAATGATAAATTAATTTAATGAATATCGAATGAAATCGATAATTGAGTTTAAATCGATTTGAACGTTAAATGATTTTGAAATGAACTTATACATAAAATTAAATGAATATTTGAATTGTTTTAAAATTGAAACTTTGAAATTGAATAATAGAAGTTTGAAATGAAATTGTGAATTCATGAAATGTAAATTTTTGGAACTTGATTAGAATGACTAATGAAATGACGATTTACGAATTACAATTGAAATTGAAATTGAATTGGTTTTGAAATATATTAAACGACCAATTGGTAAATTAATTACGAAGGTTATTAAAGGAACCGGAATCGGTTAGGGACATACTGTTTAAACTGAAAACCACTTTAATAACTATACGCGGAGTGTGATCCAGAATGAAGTGGTTGGAATGACGAACGCGATGATTGAAGAAAGTGAACGACAATGGATAGCCTTGACACTTGTGTCAAATTGAAAATGACTAAAATCAGGAGCCGTGCCGGGCCAAATGGGGTTAGCTACCTCGAGCGAACACACTTCTTCGTAAACTACTCATTTACTTTTGTGATTGATTGGTGCGCACCCTTGAATTTGGAGTGTTGTTTCGCGGTGTTGCGATCGTTGCGGCGATGCGTTCTCACCAGTCCGGATCAGGCAAACGGTAGTTTTACTACCTTGGGTATTGCCTCATGTGCCTTGTCATACTTGTATTCCCATATACGCGACCACTACGATTTTGTTTTGTATTATACCTATGGAGTACTCCCTGATATCCCACTAGTTTACGGTGGAGTTTACAGTGCTGTATAGTATATAATGCTATATGAAATGTGTTAAGGGGGATAATGGTAACGCCTTAACACTGATTTGATATTTTACTTTACTGTTAGACATTATCTATGTATCATACATTACTATGTATAAATAGTTTAACGGATCCTTAAAGATGTTATTCCATTCATCTTTGAGTTATTGTTATTTTGAATTTGGATTATATTAACTGTATAAGAATATATGTCCTGATTCGAGTGTTGTTTGTGCATATGCTCGGATCAGACTGAGGATTGCTGTTGCTGTTTCTACTTGGAGCTGAAGACCGAAGACTATCATTATCTTATCTGATCAGTATTGCTCTTTCTATTTCAGACTATTGGACATCTATGTTGTTCTATTTTATTTTATCTGAGACATTATTGTATTTATGGGTAGCTTCATGAACTACTCTTATGACTATGTTGTATTTCCGCTGCACTGTTCTGTGATGTTATATTTCTTTGATTCTGTGATGATTCTCATTTATATATATATACTCCATTAATGATTCGTGTTTTGTATTATTTAAGTTGACAAGTTGGAATATCGTCAATTTAAATGGTACAAATATACGGGTTGTTACAGGAATTAAATGATGCAGTGGAATACTATAATAAATAATAATATAAAACTTCTTCTTCGTCTTCCTGAGCTAAAGTCTTCGAATCCTGAAATGCTCAGGCTGACCCGAGCGAATTGAAAAGACAAAACACTCGAATCAGAACTAAAATATCTTATGTGAGTTAAATCAACAGAAATAAATATGAGTGCAGTAACTTAAGAGATGCTCGGGATTCGCATCTCCTAAGGATCCGTTAAACTATTTACTATGTATTAATGTACGGTATTATAATAATGTCTAAAGTAAAGTATAAGATACTGAAAATAGCGTTAAGGGGTTACCCATATAGCCCTTAACACACTTTTATATTCCCATAGTCTATACAGTACCGTAATCTCCTCCGTACTGGGCGTTGTCAGAGGGCACTCCATAGGTATGGTACAAAACAAAATCGTATAAGGCGCGCTAGGGTAGGTGACATGGCACAACTAGGCAATGCCAGGGTAGATATACCAATTACGCATCCGGCCTGGTGGTAACGCATAACCGCAGCTACCGCCCATCTCGAACAAACACCCTCGAAATCAAAAAAATAAAAAGGTGACCACCAAATCAATCCAAAGTCAGAGTATAGTATCGAAGGGATGTGTCCGATAAAGTGTGCTACCCCTTGGCCCGAGAATCGCTCATGTTTTAGCCACCTTATGCCAACTCACGGGAGTCGGGTCCACGTATTTACCTCAAAAGAAACGCCGCCACCATCCTACTTCATTCTGGAATCTCCACCACGTACACGGTTGTTAAAGTGGTCTTCGGAGTTGGCAGAGAGTATGTCAACTTCCGATCCCGGTCTCTTCAACAACCAAACGTTATTATAACACCGCGGTCTTTTAAAAATAGTTTATACTTTAAAAACCAGGATATAATATCCATTTCAAAACCATATAATTACAATATCATTTCCCTTTTAAAACCAAACCGATAATGATATCATTTTCAAAAAACATTCTTTTCTAAACCCATAACAATTTCAAGTTATAATATTTTGAAACCAACTCTTGAAATATAGCCTTTCAAACATGAACCGTTGAATTATATAACTTTGAAATATAACTACACCCCTTAAATGGTTTAAATATTAAATTACTTAATATAATAAAATAGCTTCTTCACCTTCACAAATCAATTCCAAAAATAGATTTAAATTCCCAAATAAACCAATAAAATTTCCATATATTTCAAAGTTTGAATATTCCACCATTTCAAAACTAAATCTTCGATAATTTCATATATATCAATTTCAATTACTATTATTTAGATTTGAAATGTTTACTTAATAAATCAAATATCATTTAAGTAAAACCTTTAAACTTCAAATAATAGGATATTCTTCCAATTTAATTAACTTGATAATATTCATTTAAATCGAATGATATTCATTTAAGTCCTCTAAACCAAAATCAAGTTATAAAGATCATACCGTTTAAAATCCCAAATTAATTTAAATTTCAAATAAATTTTATTCAAGGATAATTCTTAAATAATTTAATTCAAAGCAAATTCATATTTATCTTCCAACGTTTACTTTATTTAAGACATTATAAACTCTATCAATAAATAAATACTTAACAGTATTATATCTGAATAAAATTAAACTTTTATTTTAAACTTCTTTTATTCTTTAAAACCAAATTTATACATAGCTTAAATTCAAGCGTTTAACTATATGTAAAATAATATATTATAAAATATCAATAATCAATATTCGTTAAACCATATTATATAAAATATTCAAACTTTATTATTGGGCTTATTTTATATTTCAAAGCATATTTATGTATAGTTAAATAAATAATAAATTTGACGTTTATATAACATCTAAAATCAATATTTATATAGCCTGTATTTCCTTACAAAACCATAGAAATCATTTCAAAATATTTTTATATATATAGACCGCGGTCTCAGTATATAATTTTCTATCCTATGGTCAAGTGATACGGATATTTATCATTTCAATCCGTAATTTAAAATAAAAATGCAGTTGTATATCATTTCAAACCGCAATCCCGAATGAAATGAGAATGCACAATAACTTGCAGTTTATAACAATATAGAATACGGCATCCATTCATCCAATATCATCATCAACCATTTATTACAAATATCATCCAAATTCAAATAATAACATCAATAAACAACAATCAATTATTGACAGTTTATTATTCAATAATAAATTAATTTAGCTGGCAGTTTATATGCAATAATAAGTATAATAACAATTAAATTCAAAAAAATGAAATTTAACAGAGATGATGATTAAATATATGCCAAACAGTTATAAATAAATTTCAAATCACATTATACATCAATTTAACAAACATAAGAAATTTTAGAAGTTGTGAGTGGGTTAAAACACTCACCTTTTGAATTTAAATTGAATTTCAATCCAATTTAAACCCAAAAATTGGACAGTCTTCAAATCTGTCCAAACCAACACCAAAATGTTTGAAATTTTATTACGATCCTAACAAAAAAAATTCGCGTGAAACAGAGTTCGTATGAGAAATTTATTCTATTTAAATCGTTTGAAACACAATTTTATTAAAACAAAACCAAACTAAACTTACCTAACTAATATATATGCCACGTCATCAAGAAACGCACAGTTCTTCTTCCACAACCTCGTACACACGCGAACCCACCTAGCCTCCCATGTTGAACGCCGATAACCACCGCTCCACGTCACCATAGGTCACGGTGCCACCTCCAATGATCTCGCCAAACTTCCCTCCACGCGCCACCAAGGTGCGGCCTCCTCCCGGTGTAGCCGTCGCTGCCTCAAATAGGGTTTGCCGAAACCTTATTTCTCAAATTCCAGCCACTACACTTTGATACAGACCGAACGACCATCATCCTAAGCCTCCACGCGACAATCTCCACCAAACCCACAAAACAATTTCGCAAATTGTTGAAGGAATCAGGAAGCCCCAAATCGACCTTAGGGTTTCAAGTTTTGCAAGTTTGACCCCGATTTTCAGTTGACTCAAACATCAATTGCAAAAAAAGAAGCTACGCGTAGATTCGTATTGATGAAATCTTCGATATATAATTTTTTCAAATTTTTCTGAAGAGTTTGAATTTCAGGATTTGAATTTGATTTGTGTATGGATATAGAATTTGTTTGTCTTCCATTGAGGAAGAGAGATGAATAGAACGTATAGAAATGAGGAACAGAGGTAGCTAGAGTTTATAGCAGGATATTTATAGGTAGAGTTGAAATTAGAATAGATGGATCAGACTGAATATACGCGCTAACAACAAAGTGGCCCAAAAAGCCCGTTCTGACTCTGGAACGAAATTGGGTCAACCCATATATCAAAATAGACGTTTTACAATATTTTAAACGCAACGGAAAAGGTTTCAAGTCCAAATTCCATCGTATGAAGAAGTTATGTTAAAATCAATATTTTTCAAATTGATTTCAATTGATTTCATTTTCATTTATTTCAAGATGTTTCGAGTCAGTACGATCAAACGACAAGCCCGATCGATATGAAACTTGAAATCCTACAATAATTCACCGTTACGGATCCGATGAAACTTGTTTCGTCGAAATCCGAGTCAGTGGCCAAAATGGCTATTTTTACACTAATTAAATAAATTTATAATTAATTATTTAAATCAAATTTTAAATTTCAATCTTAAAATTGACCCAATTTTAACATTTTTAAATTTCTTAACCATTTACAAGGTTTTAAACAAATTTAAATGTCGATAAATACTTGATTTATTTATCAATTCCAATGTTAAATCTAAATTTCAATATTAAATTTCAATTTCATTAAATTTAGAAATTATAACATAAAGCTCCAAAAATCCATTTATTAAATAAATTAATTATTATTCCATTCATTCCTGTCAAATAGATGGATTAAACCTTGGGTTCAAAACCATTACATAGATTTTCTCACTCATCTAAATTCCCGTTTTGAATATTTAATTCATTTAATTGCAATTAACCTTTTTATCATAAATTAAATTCCAATATATTGATAAAACTTTATTTCCATTCTTTTTATTCACTAATCATCATATTATGAAGAATATTTGCGTTATTCCCTATTATTACCTTAATTTATTTTAATGTAACATTTAATTTAAATTTATTGCAATGATTTCCAATTTAATTGAATGAAATAAATATATATATATATATATATATATATATATATATATATAACTCATAATAATCGTTGTCAAAACTCTTAATCACACATTTATAAGTTTATTATTTCCACTTCAATATTATAGTTATTTACATAGTATTGGTTTTTATTCAATCATCATTTATTATATATATATATATATATTAATTAATTAATTCAATATTTAAGTTCGTTTAAATTGATTACCAAGTACACATTTACCTTATTCCAACAAATTGGAATTCCATTCAATTACTAAAAACAATTATTTTCCCATTCACACTTCATCATCAACCCACAATTATTGCAATCCATTATCTTATATTGATTTTATCCAATTACCATTAAATTTACATTCAGTTACTATTCAATGTACATTTATTCATTAATTAATTTGATATTTACGTTTGTTTCCTTCCATTTGATTTATAACCTAGTATAATATTTACATTAATCCCATTTCATTCCATCCATTAATGGGCATTGCATTGAAATATAATTTATTAGCTTATATCAACATTATTGCCATTAATTGAAATTGGATTACCAATTTTACTCGATACCCTAAATAAATAACATATATTAATTCAATACTCACATTTGTTTACCTATGTTTCATTTATACAAATTATATTATTCCACACATTAATACAAAAATTGCATTTGTTCTTATTATATTCCATTTATAGCTAAGTCATAATATTTGAATTTATTAAATTGGAACGTTCTTTTAAGTTCATTAATTATTAACTTGCATTAACACGTTTTCTTAATTTACAAATCAGATACTGTTAACTATGTTTCAATACATTAATCAATTTAATACTTTCCTTTATTTCTCATATACAATTTACATCCAGGTATAATCTTTTCACTACTTTTATTCATTAGAATTATATTCAAATTACTAATAAATAGGTTTTAATTACCATTTATATATTTTATTTTAGCGTTCATTTCAATATTAATTTATAAAATTTTATTTCTACTAAATTTAATTACAAAAAAGCTCATAAATTTAACCAATTTCAAATTTTCAAAAATTATAGGTCATTACAATATACTAAATATATATTAAAAAATTCTTAAATATTGGATAATTGGAGAACATTTCCATATACTTAACTCAACGGAATAAGCATATTCAAAAAATCATTCTATTTTCAACACTTAGAAAATATCATACACTTAAATAAAAAAAAGTATATTTACAACCTTTTAGGAAAGCTACATATTCTTCAAAAAAAATTTAAACTTTGATTTGAAAATATCATTCAGAAACTGTTGCCTTAAATATTATTCATTTCAAAACATGAATATGAATACTTTATAAAAAACATACTTATTAAAATAAATCATTTACATTTACAAATAATGTTTATAACTTTCAATTCTCCAAAGTCCATGTATAAAACCATTTCTAAATATCAATTTGCAAATTCCATTATTTTACGACTTATTCAGTTACAAATCCATTTATTTAAATATTTACAAAACTTCTTTTTTATAAAATCCTTTTATTTACAAAGTTTCATTTATAAATATATACTTTTAAAATCTCATTATTTACCAAAATCTATTTATAAAACCATTTACAAATTTATTGATGTTAAATCCATTTATAAAACCGTCCTTAAAATATCAATAGCAAACCTAATTTACAACTAACTTATAAAACCATTTCTATACACATCCATTTTATAAATCCATTATATAAAATGGTTTACACAAATATTGATTTCAAATCCATTTCTAATACTAATAAAATTCCATTTACAAATCCATTACTTATTCACAAAACGTTACTTATGAATCTTATATGTAGAAACTATTCAAAAACTTGATTTTAAAACATTCATAAAACTGTATACTTAAAATACTTTCATTTTCATTTAAAATAAACTCGTTTTCATAATTCAAAAATAATATAAATAGAAATACTTCGAAATCACTTTTAAACAAAAATCACTTTGAAATCACTTTTAAAACATTTCAAAAATACTGAAAACATGGCCCCATGCTACTTAAGCACTAAACAAGGTTATAAACATCAAATTCACAAGCATGGCATCCAAATATATTATATATCACATATATATGAAAAATAATCAACAATAATGAGGAATTCAGTTGGATCACTTCAATCTGTTTCTCTGCATCACAAATCAGATGTTATGACATATCAATAAATATGCGTACATAAATAATCAACAATGGCGAGGAATCCTATTGGATCCTTCCAACCTGTAACCTGCAACGTATACACTATATGAGAAAAAAATATACAATGTCTGCTTCGAGACAGACGTGCGTACAAAAAATCATCTGCTTATACACGAGGACGTATAGGGTCTCATCCGCTAAAATATGCAGGAATAGATCCAACTAACCAACACACATACATACATACATACATACATACATATATATATAATATACATACAAACTGTTATCAAAACAACATAATAAAAATATTCCCACTTATATAGAACATAAGCGAGCCAGAGAGTGTGAGTTTTACTCACTTTGATTGTAGTCATCGCTGCAATGTTTTATTTCCATTAAAAACAAACAAGCATTCGAATTTAACCAAAATTCTACCTAGCTCCAAACTAGTCCAAACCAGCTCTAAAATGTAGTGCTCATCGACACGAATCCAACGCAGCAAGTTTCGTGCTAATCCGACCTTGTATGTAAGAATTACGGATTTTAAACACACAAATTATAATTTAAAATTAATTACATTTAATTACAGTAATTAACAAAATAACCTATGTTTAAACCTTAATCCTTCCTCTTCATCGTCGTTTGCACGTTATATGCTGAAGCTTGAAACATATTCGCGCAAGCAAACATCTGATCGCCTACGCCTCCATGTCGATCAAGACGATGATCCAAGACCACCACGATGAAGAGCATTCCAACGCGCACCAATGTCATCAACCTCATCGAGCTCGGCCATCCAAGGTGTCGTACCCCCTCGAACGAAGCTCGAATGGAGCTCCCTATTACCATCTTGTCGCGAATCACCTCGATCCAACCGTTCGACTTGAAGACCTCGACGTGCTCTACAACTTTGTAGTTGGGAGTTTTTGCTAAAAGTGTTAGGATCGAGAGAAATCAAGGAGGGAAAGGCATGAAATTTCGGCCGTTCGTATATGGGGTGGCAGCTAGCTTTAGTTTCTAGGATTTTGGGGCAAATGAAATTAGTTTAGGATCCTTATATAGACAATTAAATGATACTATTCACCCGAATATTTTCCTAACTCCAAATGAAGCGTGCCGCCTGGCATTCCTAATATTTTATCACTATTCGAACACAACGGAATATGTATCGGAGGCCAATTCCATCATCTATACAAAATAAGTTTTCAAAATCCAATTATTTTAATTAAAATTAATTATATAAATTTCTACGCATTTTAGCTTGGCACGATTAAAAGGTAAGTCCAACCGATATGAAATTCGACGAAACTGGTTTCGTCGAAATCCAGACAGTGTTAAAAAACTATTTTTACACGTCAATTAAATTATAAAATCCTAATTTATATTTATTCACTTTTAAATTAATTTTAAAAGTTTACTATCTCCATCCTAATTCAAATAGATTTTATATCAACTTAATAAATGATTTTATTTGAAATATAAGTTATTCAACTTATAAAATTAACTTGTGATATTTAAAATGAATTAAATATTCTAAATTCGAACGACTGAAAAACTGGATCGTTACATACTTCCCCTCTTAAAAGAATTTCGCCCCCGAAATTACTAAGTAAGAAAGATGCTACAACACCTTTAACTTTTCAAAACTATTAGTTGAAATAGATTATCAAATCCTCTTAAGTGTTTAATTTCCCAAAAGTCAATTAGTTACAATTTTTTTATAAAAACTTTTCTTAATTTTTCAAATTCCTTCTTAGTGGTTAACTAATACGCTCCAAAAACCAACTAACACCATTCAAAAACCAACTAACACCATTCAAAAACCAACACATCTCATTTCAAGTTATAACTTAAAAATAAAATTTTTGTTATAAAAATTTTTCTAAATTTCCCAAAAAAATTCTAACGCCTTAAATTTTCATAAAATTCGCCAAAGTCTCCATTGCGCGGTTTAATTCGAAAAAATCACGATATATATAATATCACAAATATACATCCATCATCAAGGACGAGGCATCCCGTAGGGAAAAAAGTGTAAAAGTACGATATGTAATCCGATATACGTACCTTATATATATTTAGCGAGCATATATAAGCAGTATAGCACGAAAGCGAGCTCAAAATGTGAAGCAAACGCCATCCGTACCTACTAAACACTCAATAAACAATTAGAACATGTATATAGGTAGTAATATCAATATATAACATATACTAATACAACAAATATATGTAAATGGAAGACATGCAATCATAAGCAACCATCAAACAACTAACATCCAATTAACATCATTTCAGTTAACTAACAATCTTTTTATCACATTCATTCTCATTTTGGTTTCATTTGATTCTCATCAAATTAATTTGCATTCATTTACACTCATCACTTCAATTTGTTTAATAATATCCAATAAGTTTATGTTCTGCTAATTTACATTCATTCCAATTCATTTATCAACATTCACTTTACATTTGTTAACTTTACTTCTAATTGATGTTTAACAACATTTCATTATTCACTTAGTATAATTCTTTTAATATTAATAACACATAACAACTACATTATTTCATTCTAAATTTGCTTAAGTTTGCTTAAACATTTTATACAACACTTATGTTTATTTTCACTTCATTACTCAAGTTTATTTCAAATTTTATCAAACAACCTTTCAACTTATATCCAATTCGTTGATATACTTAAGTTGAATTCCATTTATCAAGTCAAGTTCATATTTATTCGAATTAGTTCACTTAGCTCAGTCAATTAATTTCGTTAATCTTTGAGTTAATTTTTTTCACAAATCATCTTATTAAACTTATCTTAAGTTTATTCACATTTAATAATCCAATTTGTTATATAATCACTAACAAATTATGTTTATACTCGTTTCATTTACTTGCTTATTAACTTATTCCAATTAACCTCTTTCCTTAAGTTAATTTTAATTTCACAGCTTAATTTCAAGTTTACTTTTCATATTTATTCCAGTTTCTAAATTATAAGTTTTAAAACCTATATTTATTTCCCAAAATCATTTAGATAACAATTTCAGAATTCAAACACTCGTTTATTTCAAATCATTTCAAAATCACACAAATATATATATATATATATATATATATATATATATATATATATATATATATATATGTATGTATGTATGTATGTATATGTATGTATGTATGTATGTATATTCAAATCATATTTTAAATTTTCAAATCAAAACTTGTTTTAACAAAACAAATTCCAATAGCAAATCACTAATGGTAGCAATCTGTCACTTAGAAACTCGAAAATGAATACTGATGATGTTGCGATCCTCGCTAGAATTATTTCCCAACGACTCAAGTGAGTTCAGTGCTTTTGGTCTCTTTTAAATTCTTTTAAAAATCATTTCTAATCAAAATACTTCTACATAATAATACATCTTCAACTTTGAAAAACAACTCTCAAAATCAACGGAATTCGAATTCCCAAATTCTTAGCTTAAATCCATTTTTATTTATAACTCATATTTATAAATATACTTATACAATTTCATTTTTATATATAAGATTATATCACAATTGTAAATCATTTTAATTAGAACCAATACTTTATAATTCACATTATAAATTCACTTGCTTATATAATTTATTCTTTTACAATTGTTGTCTTTATATAGATTATTCAAACTGCTTTTATTAACTTATATATATTTACATTTTCAAACAACCAGACAATCCATGTATATACACTATAATAATTTTTGAAATTTTTTTCCTTTATATATAAAATATTATCAAGGTAAAATTATTTCGTTTACCTAATTTAAAAACAATATTATGTCGATACGCCTTAGTTAAGTGTTAGAAACTCCTATCGATAACGTGGCATCCCACATACCGACCAAAATTCATAAACCACTCAACAAATACATCAACACAATATAAAACATTTTTATATTACTAACAAATACGTGCTTATACATATAATACACCCAAACTAAATTTAGGGTGCTACTGACCCTATTTATACTACTAAACCTAAGCTCTGATACCACGTGTGACGACCTAGGCTTTTCGACCATCCACATTGGATATACCCCACCGTAGCTCACACTAGCACCTCGTGATTTGCTTTTAGGGCCAACCTCTCCACTGTAAGCCCAACTGGCAAACCAACCATTTATCACTAAGGACATATGGAGTAAAGTCGTCCATTCGATACCTAACAAGAAGCGAGAACCCCCTATCATGTTGAACATAATCGAGCAAATCTAATCCCTCCAACCTTTAACCTGCAACAAATACAGCATATGAGAAAAATGTACAATGTTTGCTTCGAGGCAGAAGTACGTACAACGGGTCATCCACTCATACACGAGAATGTATAGGGTCTTATCTGCTAAAATATACGAGAATAAATCCAACCAAACAACACATATACACATACACATACATATAACATACATCCAAACAGATATCAAAATAACATAATAAAAATATTCTCACTTATATAAAATATAAGGGAGCCAGGGAGTGTGCTCACTTTAGTTGTAGTCGTCACTGTAGCGTTTTATTTCGATTAAAAACGAACAGGCGTTCAAATTTAATCAAAATTTTTGCTAGCTCCAAATTAGTCCAACTAGCTCTAAAATATAGTGCTCGTCGACACGAACCCAACGCTGCTTGTTTCATGCGAATCCGACCTCGTATGTAAGAGTTATGGATTTTTAAGCATACGAATTATAATTTAAAATTAGTTATATTTAATTACGGTAATTGAAAAAATTAACCCATATTTAAACCTTAATCCTTCCTCTTCATCATCGTTTGCACGTTACAAGCCGAAGCTTGAAACCCATTCATGCAAATAAACATCTGATCGCCTACGCCTCCACGTCGATCGAGACGACGGTCCGAGACCATCACGACTAAGAGCATCCCAACGTGCACCCACGCCACCAACTTCGTCGAGCTCAGCCATCCCCACGCGTCACAGCACCCCCCTGAACGCAGCTCGAACGGAGCTCCCCCATGACCATCTCGTCGTGAATCACCTCGATCCAACCTTTGAACTTTAAGATCTCAATGTGCTCTACAACTTTGTAGTTTGAAGTTTTTGGTAAAAGTGTTTGGATCGAGAGGAATAGGGTGGCGGCTGGCTTTAGTTTCTACGGTTTTGGGGCAAAATGAAATTAGTTTAGGGTCCTCATATAGACAATTAAACAACACTATTCACCCGAATATTTTTTGAACTTCAAACGAAGTGTGCCGCCTTGCGTTCGTAATGTTTTCCCTTATTTCGAATACAATGGAGTATGTATCAGAGGCTAATTCCATCATATATAGAAGATAGGTTTTCAAAATCGAATTATTTTAATTAAAATTACTTAATTAAATTTTTATCTGTTTCAACTTCGCACGATCAAACGATAAGTCCAATCGACACTAAATTCGACAGCATACTATACTTCGCTATTATGGATCTAATGAAACTGGTTTTGTCGAAATCCAAGATAATGTCCAAAATGACTATTTTTACACATTGATTAAATTATAAAATTCCAATTTATATTTATTCACTTTTTAAATCAATTTCAAAAGTTTACTATCTTCATCTAATTCAAATAGATTTTATATCAACTTAATGAATCATTTTATTTGAAATATAAGTTATTCAACTTATAAAATTAACTTGTGAATATTTAAAATCAATTTAATATTCTAAATTCGAACGACTAAAAAATTGGGTCGTTACAACCTTAACCTAAAAACAACAATCCTTGGCATAACTAACACTATACATCAGTCTTTATGATGTACATAGATCATTCCTATGCAAAATCTAATTTGATCACCTACTCGAATACATAGTTTTATTTTCAAACTAGTATCTCCCATCCGACTTCCTAGTGCGGACTCTGATCAGGCTTCTTAATCAGGAACCTCCATTATCCTTACATAGTTATATATAATAGAAAACTTTGGTTTCATATTAAGAACCTTCATTAAGTGTACACCATAAAAAAAATCAAGTGATAAATCCTTATTCAGAATGGAGCGAGACACCTTAAGTCACGTACTCGACTCTTGGATCGAGAATTATACGAAAAGAGGAAGGATCTACGTACAACTTACATGCTTATCTAAGTTACTTAATTACCTTTTACCTCCCACACCATATTTATGACAATATTCCATAAAAATTTCAACTTAGATTCAAACATTTTAAATATTATAGCTTATTTATGAAACCTTTTATAAAATCATTTTAAATTTATTAATTTGTATAGTGCTCTTCTACATCGTAAGAGTATATGCAAAATATCTGATTTTAAAATCCTATTCGCTTTTAACTATTTAAATGCAGACCCAAAATAATTGGGGTCACAAAACTAAGTCGTCCAATTTAACCTCTTTACATCAATCGGTCTCGTAAGTAGCTAAGAAGTGTAGGATGCTGACATCCGAACTCTGTTCGAGAGTCTCCTTCTCTTTAGACACTTCTAGGGTAAAGGTGTTTATTAGTTGGCCTAATAACATCAATTAAAATTTAACCTCTTAGGTGCTAAAACCAAAAAGACGTTGTTTAGCAAAACAAAGTTTATTAAATTCTCGTTAAATTAGTTAAATTTTGACTTCATTTATTAACCTACTCTCTAATCAAAATACCCTACGATTGGTCAACCCTGACCCCACTGAGTTTGACACAACATAAAGCCATGAACCATAGTGGTCCAAGTCATAGTCTATCTACAAGGCTAAGAGAGATAAACCTACGATAAGAACCAATATCAAACAAACGACAAATAGAAGGATCGGTACATATATATGATATTGTTCAAACTTCGTACATCAGTAGATACAAGCTAGGTTACTCCATCATAGATGGGAAGTACACTCCAAAAGATGGGATATAATAGAAAATACTAAATAAGGAACAACTTAGGATACTACTTCCTAATACTAGCCTTTAATCTTTCTAATGCTAAACCAACCCTTCCATAGTCTCCTTTCCATTTGTTGCCGCTGAAGTGGATGGTACTGAAATAAAAACAAAGGGCCTAAGCTACTCCCCTTTAATGAGCATAGGACAATCTTTGATGGAAATGAGCATTCTAGAGGAAACAGTAACAATCTTGCGTCAAAAGCTTTAGTAGCTCAGTGACCCTTGCTTTCACCACTTTTCTTTTCTTACCTAACCTACATTCCTGAACAAAGTGATCATTTTCCCCACGCCTGAAGCAACCATGTTCGGGCATATTTTTTTTGAGCTTGTGCTTTTTATTTCTAGATGGTGTAGTAGTAGGCGGCTATTGAGATAAATCTTTAAACCGTAGATCATTTATTTTTAACATCTCAAACGGTCCTCGAATATAATTCATCATGCACTTACATAACTTTCCACATACGCCCAACCAATTTATAGTCTCGATGATAGACTCAGTTCCATAGAAATTCCTTTTACTCAAAATCTCAAAGTCACAACATAACGAAGCAAATTCTATTGGGGTTTGATCTTGTGCCTCTTCCTCAACAACATATAGCTTAGTTTCAAAAACACCCATTTTCATAATTCTTATTACCAGAATGCATACCAAACATCTTCAGAATACTTCCAAGAATAAGGTTACTCCAATCAAGGGTTAATAAGGAAGGATTACACGAGAGAATTTCTAAGAAAAGAATATTCCAAAGAAAGAGAAATCTAAGGGAGGGAGTTTTTAAGGAAGGATACTTGAGGAGGATACCTTCAAGATATATCTACATAAAAGATTTTGAAAATCATTCCTTTGCATATAAAATATATTCCTAGATAAAATTATTTCGTTTACCAAATTTAATACAATATTGTGCTGGTTTACCTTGTTCAAGTGTTTAGGAACCCTTATCAACAACATTACTTCTCACATCTCGACCAGAATTCATAAACCACTCAATCGATAAATCAACACAATATAAATCATTTTGTAATCACTAACAAATATGCGCTCTTATATATAATACACTCATACTCATTCTAGTGTCTTACTTACCTGATCTCAAATAAGTTTATCCAACCAGGGTCAAGGTTCGTGCTTAACATTACGACCTAATACCAAATGTAACGATCTTCCTTCCTTACACCTAAAGACAACACTTAATATATCCTCGGTACCATTTTTCGATCATTTAAGTGTCCAAAAGACAGGTCATTTGGGGTGAAGAAAGAAAAGATAGAATTGAAGAAATTAAATAATTCAGAATCTCATAACGCAACAGAAAAATATGTTAATTAAAATAAAAAAAATTCATAGTCATTTCCAAAATGATACATCAGATTCACAGTAGTACAAATTCTACCCTGGGATAGTTATAACTGTCTATCCCAACTTAAAATACATAAGACACAGCAGAAACAAGATAAATAAGTAGCCATCATTGAAGCCACCAGCTCCAAGCTCCTTCAAAAATGCATCCGTGGGAAACCTGAACTACTTGACTGCTCACACAAATTTGAGTACCAAAAAGTTTTAGGGAAGGGAATAAAACTCCTGGTCAAATATGGGTCTGGTGAAAGAAAAATCAAAACAACAGAATTATTATTTTTTAAACTCCTTTAAAGCCAAAGGTATCTCATAAGATCACCCCACACATAAATACAGATGGGCTTTTATCTTACGATAACCGAACCAATTTCTTATGAAATCTAGTGATATTATAATAATGCTTAGGGGTTTAAAGATAGAAAAATTGCTGAAATGTTTGCATCTCATACTTCAACATAGTTGGGCACAACTATGTCCATAAAGGCATGTATTAGAGAATGGGTACCAAAAATGGCTAGGTAAGGGACTACCTTCCGATGGTACAACTATAGAAAATTTAACTAATGCTACAGATACATTTATCCCTCTGTTACATAGAGCTGGCCTGTCCCTTTAAAATGACAAAATGGATTACCTCATCCTTTGACACCGAGGCTGCAAACATTGCCTCTCGATGCCTATGCGCAAAATAACTCTAAGGGAACAATCTAGAATGGGATGATGGCTTCTTATGGTAGCTAACCACACAGCTTTGCTTCATACCATGTTTTAGCCATTTTTTCAAGTTATGAGGCTTGAGGCTAGGCTTTTATCTTTTCTACTAGTAGACCATTTTGGAATGCTAACACTACCATCCATGTAGAGATACAATGCTAGAATCCATCTACATAATTTGTTTCAGGATCGAACAATCATTTAAAATTTATTATCTTCCATTTTGGAATCACCTTCAGGAAGAATAGTATAGCTCCATAACATACTTCATCATGAGCATTATTGATTTGGAGTAGTTTGGATAAATCAGAGAAATTGGTGTCTCCAAACCAAGCGATAATTTATGGTTAACTCGATTCTGGTTTTTTGAAAGTATACAACAAATATTCGAGTCCTCACTGGGGAACTCGAATATACAATCATACTCCGTAAGTCAAAATAGGACAAAGTTTAGTAGTCTGTTATTTAACTATCAAGTAATCAAACAACTACAATTCAGAGGTTTAATTACCCATAGCAACCACTAAGCCTCAAAATAAATCTTTCGTTCGTTTGAAATCTCTTTTCAAAAAATATATTGAAATATTCATATACTTGTCCCACTGACATAAGTATATTCAAAAAACATTTGTTAAAGATTTCTTATCCCAAAATCATATTAAAAGGATCAAATAAGGGTTATTTAAATTAGAGGTAAGGATAACCCCATAAACTATTCCTTCAGTGTTAAGCATGGAACAAATGTCTACACCAGCATAATTAAGAAGTCGGTTAAGCGAAACCCCATCTCAAATTCTTTTATAAATTTCTTCAATAAATCCTTTTAATAAATCTCTTCCATTTATGAAATCTCCTTTACTTAAATTCCAAACCCATTTATATAACACTTTATATATTTCCAAGTTTAATTATAAGCACTTTATAAATATCCAAAGTTATTTATAAAATTCTTTCCCAATTTCAAGAAATATTTTTAATTTATAAAAATTCATTTTATAAACTTTCATTATTCTTTAATAAATATAAATCAATAAAATTCCTTTAATGACATCAATTATTTTAAAAGACCTTTAAATAAACAAGTTATTGTTTAAACATTCTTACCACATTAACAAAATAATGATTTTAAACAATCATTTAAAAAGTATAAAATTGACATTAAACATTTTTATAAAGTAATTACTTAATTATTCTTTAAATACCATATTTAAAATGATATTAAACTTTAAAACCATTTCAAAAAGGATTAAAAAAATATTTGACTTCACAAAATCAGATAGAGGCTTAGTGACCACAGTAGTTCATTTAACTGTGTTTAACTTATCCAAATTATAATATAGGTATTTACATACAAGCAGATATATGTAAAAGGAATCAGCCAATAACAATAAACCAACAAATAGGAAAATGTACAAGTTACCATGATAACAGAACTAGGTTTTATTTCTACTTAATAGATATCAACATAATCAATTCAGTAAATTATAACAGAGCGGTGATTTATTCTGCTAAATAGAGGGCAATATAATTTAATTTGAAAAATGGTGATTTATTTGCTAAACAGATGTCATTGGATTTCATGTTCATTTGAGGTTACCTAAGGGTAATTGACAAAGAAATCCCTTGGATTAAAATCATTCTTTAAAAGAGAGTTGCTTTAAAAACAAAATAGATCTTTAGAAATAAAGTGGTTTAAAACTTTTAAAACTTCTATTTAATTATTGATGGCATTTAAACTCTTTATTAAATAATTAAACCTTTAATGAATATTAAACAATAATTGACTATTAATAGTTATCCTTTAAATAAATAATTAAACCATAATTAATCTTTAACTAATTATTAAATAATAATTTAAACTTTTAAATAATCAATACGTATTAATTAATCTATCTTAATTAATTAAACAATACTTAATTAAAACATAAATAATGAATTAAACCTTTATTTACAACAATTAGATCATAATTAGGTTTTAAATACATTTTAACTTGATTTGTAATTAATTAAGTATTTAAGCCTTTTCTTGATTGCCAAAATAATAACTAACCTTAAAATAATAATTAAATTCTAAATAACCCTTAAATAAATTAGTAATTAATAATTAATCTTATATTAACTAACAAATTATAATTAAATTACTTAATTTATAATTGAGTACAAATTACCTTTATTAACAACTTATTAAGTACCAATTACCTTAATTAATAAAATAATCATTGATTAATTAAAGAAATAATAAAATAATAATATTTATTAATCATGCTTAAAATAATTTTTGAAACCACTTTTCAAAATGTACTTAAGTACAAACCCATTAAATTCGAAAAGAATATGTTTTCACGAACTGCATTCATAGCGATTATCGCTATATGACCTGAAATTTTCAAAACTTGATTTTTAAATTTAAAATCACCTTCAAACTCTTGCTTTATGAATTTAATTCATTAAAGACATAAGTAAAAGAATTTGAAACTAAGAAAGTTAGAAACTTGAAATTATTTTATTAAATTAAACTTTATAAAACATGATTTTTTCTTCAAAGTGTCTCAGGTCGCTTCATCTAGTCAAGAGAAAACTTTTTAGCATATACAACATAATGTACATCACAAAAATTAACCAACATACTAGTACCACAACCATAAGTAAGATATTATTTTCAAAGTTATCACAACATTTATATTTACCAATCTAACTCCCTAACTCATATACAAGCATACACGGGCAATATTAAAATTTGTAAACTAACTGACTAACCTTTTATTTTGAAGTTCATATTACATAACAACCAAGCATATGTATCAACATCATAACCAACAAATTAAGAAATTATTTTTACAACTACGTATACGTAGAAATTAAATTTAGAAACTTTAAGTAAAAGGGTTAGTTTTCTCATTGTAAAGCCATCTAATCGAACCAAGCTACCACTAACGCTAGAAACCACCCTACAGCTTGACTTTAACTTTGAAAAATACGATTTTGAAGGCCTTAAGGACCTAAAATAATTCAACCATACATTGGAAGAATTTGGCTATGGCCTTTAATAGGTGGATGAGGACTTTCTTTGGTTAAGTGGAGTTGTATAAGTGTATAGAAACGCCTTAAGTAAGGTTTGAGAGTTTTAAAGTTGGAAAACTTACATTTTTAAGCTTAATAATTAAGTTTGGAGGCCATTAAAAACTTGAGGGAGAAGATGAAGCTTGGGAATTGAAAAATGAAACAATAAGGAAAAAGAATTAGGAATTTTTCTTTTATGCAAAACGTATAAATCAAGTTACCAAAATGTCCCTAGGGTACATACCCTCCATCCATTTGATGCCACCTCACCCATTCGTGCTTCCTCCTTGTCCCTCACATGAAAAGCAATGCCTACCCCTCCTTTCATGAGCACTAGCCAATGAGAATTTAATGCATGGTACCTTGATGTTTCAATATGTTTGAAATGGTATCTTTCCTTTTAACATTTTTAATATAAATTCTTATTCAATAAAATGTCATATTACATACATATATCTAACTTAACTAAAGCATACATGTATATACACATATCCTAACTTTATTTAATAATGAATGCATAAACTTATACTATCATGTTTTTAAATGTTACTGATGACTTTTAGTCGATGAAAAGTCAAAAATTCGAAAAACAAATTCCGGTCACATTTTCGACTTCTTCGAACGAAATATTTTCGTAAACAAATTTTGAAAACTAGTTTACCATCACTTACTATTATTTAAAGGAGATTTATCTTAATTATAAAATTTACTGGTTGAATATTTAAAATTAATTAAATATTTACAAATTAAAGCAGTGAAATTCCGGATTCTTACACACTTTCACTTTCTATCTTATCATTCTTTAATCTCTCTTCTTCTTCTCTCAATGAAAAAGGAGCTTAATAAGTGGCCATTTTATCTTAAAAATAATTTAACAATAATCATATTGTGAATAAACAGAATACTCAAAAAATTAACTATAACTTGAGTGCCTTTAACTTTTAAAGCAACATGTTTTCACATAGTACTCATGTATGTTTTCCTTACTTTGATTTTTTGGAATCAAACAATATAGAGTGTGTTTGTTCCTGTAACGACCTGTAATGCTTTGTATTTAAATGTTTAAATAATGGATTTTTATAACAAAATAAACATATTTTAAATATTAATTAATGATATTAAAAAAATTTAAATTTTTTTACGAAAATAATCATTTTAAATAAAAATATAAAATGTGCAAGAAATGTTTCCTGAAATTTAGACTTTTCGTCGTTGAAAAGTCATCGAAAATGTTGTGCACATTTTTGTATCACTCATATACACATGCACACACATGTACACATGTCATATGCTGAGTTAATCAAAGTATTAATGGTAATAAACCATGATTGGTTTAAATATAAACATGAAAAGACACATTATGATTAAATAAAAGGAAAAATTATATATAAAATAACCAATCATGCAGCACCATCACCCAAACTACCTAGGATAGGACATATGGCATGGTGAAGGGGAGCTAGGTGGGTGCATGTGCACCTATGGTGGTAAAGAGGCAGGGCATTCGTGTTGCATGACAACATTTGTATTATTTAAATGTTTAAGTTAATTTAAATTAATACTCCACTTCTTTGCCTATAAATTCCCACCATCTCCATGCATTTTCCATTTTACATATTAATTTCTATCTTCATTTTTATCTCTTCATATACACGAACGCATCTATGGCTTTTAAAATTATTTCCAAAGTTAAAACTAGTGAATACACTACTAAAAATCAAGCTAAATTCCTTATTTCACTTTCAAAAACCACTCTACTAAACAAGGCCATATACCCTCACATATCCACTATATTCGAGCCCAATATGACCTAAGCCAAGCCAAAAGCCTACAAAATATCCACTAAATCAAGCCATTTGCATATTAGAGCTTAGATTATGTCGCTATTATGAAGTTAGTGAAAGTTCGGTTAAATTAGTAAGCGCTTTGGTGAGTAAATATATCACCTTTTAAAATCCAAGTTTGAAACTTTAAATATAGTTCATTTATGTGATTGGTGAATGCTTGTTGGATATATGGTGGTTGTTGGCTTGACTTATGCCCAAAAAGTTAACACTTTGGAAGTTAGTTAGTAACTTGACAAGTTAGTAAGCTAAAGTTGAAGTTTTGTAAATGTTGTTTCCTACTTGTTATGTAGATGTACATACCATGTTTATATGCTTACTCATATATTGTGTGATGACTCGATGGATTAAAAATGAGACTGTCTGTATAGCGATAGTTGCTATATTGGTATTTTCGAAAAATTTCGCACTTTAATGAAACCTTTTGGTTTCAAATTCATTCTTGGGTTTTTCTACAAGTTAAATGATTTTTTGAAATTATAATGATTTCAAAATTTAATTAAATATTTTATTAATTGTTTTTAAATTTAATTTATTATTTAATTAATAAGGAGCAAAGTTAACTAACCAACTTATTAACGATGTGTTTAAAATTAACTAATCACTTGTTTAATGATGTTTTGAAATTAATTAATCAATTTATCTAATGATGTTTAAGGTTAATTAATCTTTTAATAATATGGATTAAAGCAAAATATAAATTTACTGATGTTGTTTTTAAAATTAATTAACCTTTTATTTATGACTTTTTAAAAGTTAATAATTCCGTTGAACCTTAATTAATCTTTCCTTAAATAAAGTTTTAAATTAACTAATCACTTTTTAATGATGATATTTAATTATTATTTAATTTACTTAATTAATTATATTATTAATTAATTGAATTAATGATGTTCTAAGGAGATTTACCCTTTTTATTTACAGGTTATTAAAGTAAATCAGTTAGCTTAGTTAACTAAGTTTTAATGTTGATTAATCAATGTAATAAGAATGTTTTAAGATGTTAAATCCTTTTTAAAGATTTTCAAAGTTAGTAAACTTTTATAGAAAAGTGTTTTAAAGCTAATTCTTGTAATATGAAAGCCAAGTATGAATTTAGGTTTTTAAAAGAAAAGTTTGAATTGTTTATGGAAATGAACTAATTTCCATAAAGCGATTCACTTGTATGGAAACGATTTATCTGTATAATTAGCACTAAACATCAAGTATATTGGTAGCTATTTTGAAAGTTAATAATAATCATGAGACATGATTTTGGGATAACACAACCTTGACTTGTTCGGTATTATTGTTAACCAAGAAATAGTACAGGTTTGAATTCGATGAGGAGTGATAAGTATATAAGGTCTAATTTCCATATACGATCATTTCATATCCTCAATAGTTGGTTTCTCAGCTATTAGTTACTTTATCTTCTTTATTATCGTCATTAAAAGATGATGTGTTGCTTTGTTGAGCATTGATATCCTTTATTGGAATGACTATATCGAAAGCACGAGAGGTACGAAGCTATATGGGGTTGCCCCAATTAGGAACTTTTACATCTCATCTAGATTGGATTCGGTAGCGCTATTAGATGTAAAATATTTGGATACTCGGTAAGGTCCGGTGAGGTCCGGCTTGGTATTGTCTGAGAAATGTCATAGAGTATACGAGCTTCTCAAAAAAAATATTACTAGTGGTATTCTTCAAGGATAATGCACCTTCCTAGTTATTTGTTGGAGATTTTCCTTTTTCTTATTTGATTCGAACCTTCAAATTTATTCCCTTATTTGCATCGAGAATAGTCAACCACTCTTCGTGGTGTTTAATTATTTATCTATTATGTACGCTTGGATATTGATATATGTAAGAGTAAACACATTTCGTGTTTAGAGGCATGGTCTTACATGTTTATGTTTAATTTCACAACCATTGTTTTAAAAGTTTTACTTATACCAGACATATCATCTGATCTGAGTTTTCTGTTTTCCCTAAACTCTTAGGTACTCATTTTATTTGAATAGTTTGAGAGTAGTAGGTCTTTTAAAGGCTCTGTTGAAGATGGTGTCCTAGCAAGAGGCTTTTAACTTCTTAGTTATCTATTTCATTGTATTATCTTGTTTGTGTAAGTGTATTTTGTTTCATCATATGTAAAGGCATGATGTTATAACTACCTAAGACGATTTGTAGTACTTTCGTGTAACTCTAATAACTCCTTGTTAAGGAGTAACCTGATGTACTATTGACTTTTATGTTTTATTTAGCAGTTTCATTGTGAGGTTTTATATTCTGTTCTTTATTTCACCCCACGATAATTCATCTTTTTTATGCTGGGGCAATGGCACACGAACACTGAGGATGTGTTAAGTGTCATTCTTAGAGGTTAGAAACGTGGCTCATCATAGTTGGTACCAAAGTTTCGGTTGAGTAAACACCTTATCTTAATTGGGGTACAACTCATTTGAGATAAGGTGAGTAAATCCCTAGAATGAATTATTCGTAAGAGAGCGTTTCCTTTTCTCCCCTAAAAGTTTGGTTTTAGATCCTTTAGTGCAGTTTCCCTTTTATCATCTTTGACCTTATCTTTGTATTTTAATGATACTTGTCACTTATCCAAGTCATCAAAAATGAGTACAAGAGGAAGAAGAGGGAAGGGATCTTGAACCAGCACGGCTACAAATGGCAGAGTTCCCAAAAATGAGCCAGATGTAGAGCCAATAATGGAAGTAGTGATATAAGTTCAGCCTCCTAAGAACTTTGCGATCCTGTGAAAGAATTGTACAACTTCAGGTGGTAAGCCTTTGTACGGAACTGAACATATTTTCAGAGTTCAAAAATAGCTCCACTCTTGTGAAAGGATATTTGGAGATCTTTAGTTGGGAGATGCTAGAAAGAGATTGTTGGCATCGCGTCATCTTCAGAAAGTAGCAATCCAAATTGGTGGGATTCAGTCACCATGAATACACTAAAAGAAGATTTCTCTTGGGTGTAGTTTAAGGAGGTTCATGAAGCTCGGTTTATCCTAAAGGCAAGAAGGACTCATTGTTCAGAGATTTTATGGATTTGAAATAGGGTGAGATGACAGTGGCACAATATGAGCATAGGTTCAATGCATTGTACAGCTTTGAACTAGGATTGATTGATACACCACTAAAAAAGAATGAAATGTTCATGAAAGGAATGCGAATAGAATTTCATCGAGAAATGACCAATCATCTCAATGGTACCTTTACCAATCTGATCAGTATGACCTTGAGATTTGAAGCTCTTGATATTGAGCAGGGTGTCCAGAAGGGAGTAGTGCCAGCAGTCAATGCCCAGTCTTTACCCATGACACCAATTCCTAGTAAGCCATTTTTCAAGCGCTAAGGGAAGAAGAAGTGGTCGAGAAAAAAGCCTAGAGGTAGAGCTCCAGCTCAGATTTGACTAGTATACTCTGTTATAAGTGCAACCAAATGGGCCACTTTGCAAATTAGTGCCCAAACCCGGCTAGTGGACCACTCTGTTGCAATTGCAGCAAACATGGACATATGAAGAACCAGTGCCCTTTTCCAAAGAAGGGATCATAGGGACAAGCTTTTGCTATTATGGAAATACCATCTACTTCTGCGAACACAAAAGGAAAGCAAGTGTTGCAAGGTACACTATCCATTTCTAATATTTCTGTTAAAGTGTTATTAGATACTGATGCATCCCATAGTTTTATCTCATATGACCTAATGAACCAACTGAATCTTAAATATGTTACTCTCCATAATTCACTTTGTGTGTCGAACCCAATTAGGGGTCCAACTAATCTTGACATCATATGTTTGAATGTTCCTATTTCTTATCGAGATTGGCATTTATTTTTTGACTTGTTTGTTCTCGGGTTCATGGTTTTGGGGTATTATTGTTGATGGATTGGTTATCTAAGTTTAAAGCTATCTTGGACTGTGTTAGAAGGGTGATCGTAGTAAAAAATGTAATAGGTAGAAGTGTTGATATATGTTGTGGAGAGCTTTAGAGGGTTGATGAGTAGTTTTATATATTCCCTTGAAGTACCCAAAGAGGAGATAAGGAATATACCAATTGTTCGGTATTTCATGGATATTTTTAAGGAAGGGCAAGGTTTGCCTCATCACCGCAAAGTATTATGTATTGATTTGATTCTAGGAACCAAACCGATTGTACAATCTCCTCGAAGGTTGGCAACAAATGAAAGGAGGGAGTTACAGATCAGACGTTTGATTCTAAAACGAAGAAAGAGCACAAGTACCATCTTTAAGTTGTTCTAAGTACTTTAAGAAGTCATGTTTTAAAGGAAAAGTTTTCAAAGTGTCATATCTATGGCATGTAGTTTAGGAAGAAGGCATATCTATGGACCTAGCTAAATTAGTTACGGTTTAAGATTGGAAGAAACCCAAAACTGCTTCGAAGGTTAGGGTTTCTTAGGATTAGAAGGTTTCTATAGAAGGTTCATTAAAGATTTCTCGAAGATTGCTTCTCATCCAACAAAGTTGAGGAAGAAAGATGTTAAGTTTATTTAGACACCCTAGTGTGATCAAGCATTCATAGAGTTAAAAAGAGAAATTGACTAGTGCTCCCGATTTAACTATTCCATATGGGAGTGAAGGATTAACAGTTTACGCGGATGCTTTTAGGATCGGATGAGGAGCATTTTTAATGCAGAATGGTAAAGTAATAGCATATGGGAGTCGATAGTTGAATCCTCAAGAGAAAAATTATGCTACGCATGATCTGGAGCTTTTAGCAGTTGTCTTCTCATTGAAGGTGTGGAGGCACTATCTTTTGGGTACAAAGTTTGAGTTATATGTAGATCACAAGTCATTAAAGTATCCTTCTACCCAAAAGGACTTGAACTTGAGGCGGCAAAGATGACTGGAATTTCTCACGTCTTACGACCAAGTGATTCTTTATACCCTAGGAAACGCAAATGCCGTTGCAGATGCATTAAGTAGGATTGTGGCGACGATTGCAAATTTGAATGTTCAGCCAGAACTAATAGAGAGAATTGCATATTTCTAGGAAGAAGACCCTATACTAGCTCGGCTTAAGAAGGATGTTGAAGACAGAACTATCTCTAATTTTCAGATAAACTCTTGAGGCATTTTAAGAATGAATGGATGAATTTGTGTGTCAGGTTTTAATGGAATTAGACAAGATGTGCTGAGAGAATGCCATCGGTCAAGGTTATATATCCATCCAGGAGTAACTAAGATGTTTTAGAATATGAATAAGACCTTTTGGTGGAAGGGGATGAAGAGAGACATTTCGATTTTCGTAAGCTAGCATGGAAATTGTCATCAGGTCATGAGTAACCAACAGAAGCTTGCTAGGTTACTCCAACCATTGGAGATACCAAATTGGAAGTGGAAACAAGTATCCATGGACTTTATCAATGGGTTACCCAAAACAAAAGGAGATAATGAAGGAATTTGAGTAACTGTGGATCGATTAACAAAGTGCACCCACGTTATTCCGCTGAAGTCAATGAGAAATGCAGCTTCTTTAGCAGGGATTTATTTGAGGGAGATCGTTCGACTGCATGAAATCCCAATAAGTATAGTCGATGATCAAGATCCCATCTTTACCAGTATATTTTGGGAAGCATTGCAAGCTGCTTTAGGAACAGAGTTGAATTAGAGCATGGCCTATCACCTGTAGACAAATGGACAAATTGAAAGGGTAAATCAGATTTTAGAGGATCTACCGAGAGCATGTATTTTGGATTTTGGTGGTTTTTGAGAAGATCGTCTACATTTGGTAGAGTTCTCTTATAACAATAGTTACCAAGCTAAAATTGGCACGACACCCTACGAGGCTTTGTATATATGGCCATATAAATCACCTTTATGTTGGGTAGAGATTGGAGACCATTTGGACCAGAGATAATTCAAGAAGAATTAGAGAAAGTTGTTGTGATCAAGGAAAGATTGAAAGAAGCTCAAGATTGATAAAAAAATACGTCGATAAACGAAGAACGGACTTAGAGTTTGCGGTAAGGAATTTGGTATTTGTGAAAGTTTCCCCGATCAAAGGAGTTGTAAGATTCAGACGGGAATGGAAGCTACCACCCTGATTCTTAGACCATTTAGAATCCTTGAGAGAATTGGATCACTGGCCGATAGAGTATAATTACCTGAAAGATTGTTAAAAGTTCATAATGTCTTTGATGTATCTCATTTGAGAAAGCATGTTCATGGTCTGTTGCTGATTGTGGGGACATATGTTCTGGATGACTTGGAGATAGAACCAAATTTGATGGTAGTTCGACACTAAATTCGTATTTAGATCGGGATGAAATGAGATTGAGGAATAAGGTGGTTAAGCTTGTGAAGGTTCATTCGAGTGATGACTCTCGCGACTGTACTTGGGAGACTGAGGATCATAGTAGAGAAACTTACCCTAATGTAATGTTGGCTTAACTGTTTGTTGTTTGAACGCATTATGAATGTTCTATTATGGCATAATTGCTTTGCATTGTTATATGAATTTCTAGGTATAATACATACTATTGGATTGTCTTTTGTGTATTAATTTCGGGGATGCAATTCTCCTTGGAGGGATAGTGTAACGACCCGTAAATTAATCGCTTTATATTTGAATATTCAAATAATTTTTATATATTTAAATAATGTATTTTATAAGTAAATAAACATATTTTAAATATTAATTAGTGATATTAAAATCAATTTCAAATTTTGTTTATTAAAATAATTAGTTCAAACAAAAATAAAAAATGTGACAGAAAAACGTTTATTGAAATTTTATCTTTTCGGCATTGGAAAGTTGTCGAAGACGTTGTACATATTTTTGTATCACTCATGTACACATGCATACATATGTGCACATGTCATTTGGTGAGTTAAGTATTAATGGCAATAAACTATGATTAATTTAAATGTAAACATGAAAAGACATATTATGATTAGATAAAAGGAAAAATAAAATATAAAATAGCCTCTCATGCACCACCATCACCTAAACCACCTAGGACAGGACATATGGCATGCTGTAGGGGGCCTAGGTGGGTACATGTGCATCTATAGCGGTGGAGAGGCATGGCTTCCTTTTTGCATTGGACATTTCTATTACTTAAATGTTTAGGTTAATTTAAATTAATACTTCACTTCTTTGTCTATAAATACATGTAACACCCCATATTATTTGTAACATTATTTAAGATATTTAATTAGCTGAATAAAATAAAATAATGTAAGTTAATTAATGAGTTGAGATTTTTGGTTTAATAAGGGTAGCCGTGCCATGTTAATGAGTAAATTAAAATGAGATAACATGAAATAAAATAGATAAGGGGCAAAATAGGGGAAGGATATTCTTATACCGCAAACCCTAAGGAATTTACTTCTATGCGTTCAATTCATTTACTAAAATTTATCAAGTAGAGCTTGGCCACCATTTCAAAGAAAAAGAGGAAGAGAGCTAAAGGAAGAAGCTAAATCAAAATCGAATTCACTCAAATCTCAAATCCTTAATGCCAAAAGCTAAAGTGAATAACTACTACATCTCATTTTCTTATGGTTTTCAGTTTTAAGGAAAATCCAAACTTGTATGCATGATTATGCCATGTTTTTGATGGATAAAATGTTTAGTTATACTTGTTGATGATTTAAGCTTGTTCATATAGATTTTATGATATGTTTTGATATGAAAACCTATTAAATGACATCCAAATGTCTTGCGGTTTTACTTATAGATTAGAAATGATATTTTAGAGATGGCTTTCAATTTTCTTAATTTTCTGAATTGATGTGGAGTTTATATTAGTTTTCTAGTGAAGAAAATGATTTATTGGGTTATAAATAATTTATGGTTAAATATAAATAATTTGCGTCTGAAATTTATATATGTTAAATAATATACTAAAAATGATTTTTTGGAATTTTTGTAGAATTTTCCTTGGTGTTTTGGTGAATGTGTAAAATTATTTAAGGTATGAGACTTAAATGTTTTATATGTTTATAAAAGGAGAAGGGGAATTTTGTAAATAAATTAAAGTGTTTATTCCTGAAATTTTGACAGTGCTTTTAGAAAAGAAAATTTGAAACCAATAAGATGTAGACAGATAAGGCAGGTTAGTCAAAAAGATTACTTAAAAAGGTAAGAAATCATTTTTACAGGTAAAATGCGTGTTTCACCACTTTTGGCACCCTCCTTCGACTTGGATGGCCTTCGCCTTAGTTTCTCCGCCCCCATCACCATTGAAACCAATGCACATGGCATCAAAGACTTGGTGTGCAGTGAATTGGAAAGAAGGCGAAAGATATGAAGTCGAAACCAGTGGTTCCAAAGGGGTCGAAGCGCTGCTTTGTTTTAAATTGAAAATGCGCCTCCTTTGCTTTCGACTATATTGCTTTCGACTTGGTTGGCTTCCAACCAGATCAAATGGTTTAAAGAAGTAATTTCAAAGAGGTTCGCTTTTTTTTAAATATATTCTTTCGACTAGGTCGAAGCCCTTTTGCTGCTGCTTTCCTACCTTTTGAGCAAATCGTTTCGGAAGGTGTACTTTCTTTTAAAACTTATCCTCTTCTCTAATGCTTTTGGAAGGAAAATTTCAACACCATCACTTCTTTACTTATTTTTTGGCTTTTGTAAGAGTTGCTTTCGACCCTGTTGTCGTGACCCTTAGATATTTTTAAAGATTAACCCAAAGGTTTCGAAAGATAGGGTTTTGAATGGTTTCGAAAGGCATTTCCACATGTTTAAGAAAATTGAACCCAAATGCTTTCAAATGGTTTAGGTTTTGATACTTTCGAAAGGTTTTTAAGGAAGGTTTAACCAATGGTTTCGAAGGGTTTAAAGGAAAAGGTTTTTTTAATGGTTTCGAAAGGCTATGTCTAAAGGTTTTAAAGTTAATACATCTAAGGTTTTTAGCTTTCGAAGGAAAAGGTGTCTCATTGGTTTCGAAAGGAAGTTTTGGCCTTTCGGCCTAGATGAATGAAAGGCTTCAATTGGTTACGAAAGAGATACTTTCAATGGGATTTAAAGGGGTACTTTCAAAGGTTTAAAAATGTTTTCATCGACAAAGATTTGAGTAAAGTATATATAGCATGGCAAGATAATTTTGAGTAAAGCATAAACTATATATATTTCCTTGTTTAAGTTTGGTTTAAAAGGTTTCTAAATCAATTTCAGATGAAAAGGGTTTCAAGGAAAATTTTAGGAAGGTTTCCCTCGATAAAATGACTCAGATATTAGAATACCATACGAGACTTGTAACGACCCGGAATTTTCATCATCTTGAGTTTTGAATATTAATTTTTAATATTCAATAATTTGGTCTTTTAATCAAAATAAAATCCCCATTAAAAGATAATTGGTAATAATATACAGCTTTTAAGTCAAGATAATATTTTAAATCTCTAGATTTTATTTATAAAATGGAAAATCTATTTAATTAGAATTTCTCATACACACACACACACGCATATATATTCAGAACAATAAAATTTATATATAATTTGGAAAGAAATTCATAGCAAATAAATGTAAGTGAATAAGAAGGATATATTATAAATAGAAATGATACGACTTGTGAAAAATATTATGTATTATAAATAGAGACAGTTAAAAATTAGGTTTTCTTATATATATACATATGTATGTATGTATGTATGTATGTATGTATGTATGTATGTATGTATGCATGCATGCATATCAGTTAAGAAGAGTGTAATATTTATTAACTAAATAAGCTAGTGGGCTAAAAACGATATATGTAATGATAAGTGAAATATACATATTTGTGAACTAATTGTGACGACCCGGAATTTTGAGCAATATTAATTTAATAATCTTTGTTAATAATTAAATTAATTTGATCATTTTACATTATAAATTGACAAGTTAAAATTCTTTTAAAGGCTAATAATAATAATTTGATAATATCTACTAACATTTTTTTCCTAACAATATAAAATTGGCAAGTTTAATTCTTTTGGAAACTAATAATATTTTAATTTGGAAATTTTATTTAAAATAATGTTTTTCCTAAAGGGTATTTGAGATTTAAAATTTTAATAATAAAGTTAATTTCTTATTTATATATATATATATATATATATATATATATATATATTGGACTTGTGTTTTAAATAAGATTTAAATTTAAAAAGTTCAATTGTTTTTAATATTCCTTCATTTTAAAATTTTAACATAAGATAATCTTGTTTTAAAATTTTATATAAAGAGTTAAAATCAATTTCTCAAGTTTATAAACATATGTTATATTGGTTGGATCAAAAGCATAAGTTATGTATAAATAAATATTTTCATGAATTCACTTTTGTATATTTGTTAAAATCTAAAGCTTATTTAAATAAAATAAATACACATTATAATCATGTAAATATTTCATAAATACATATATAAGGCTTAAATAAATTAATAAAAGACAAGAAACACTTGTAAACTTTTTAATATATGTTAATGACATTTGTAAATACATAAACTTATGTGTAAGCTAATTAAAACATATAGTAGACAAGTGTCAATCCTCTTTACTTAATTTAAAATTAAAAATAATGATAAGAAGAAGAGTTTTAATCTTCAGCTAAATCTTTTCTTCATTTTCAACCAAAACATAAAATTGAATGCAAATCAAAGAAAAAATTAGAAAGAAGAAACCCGGAAAAAAATAAAATCTGAAAACAAAAGGAAGAAGTAAATCTGGAATCAAGAAATCAGAGGCAAGCAAGTTTAATCAACAACAAGATGTAAAACTTCAACATGCAATTCAGAATCAACTACAGGAAGATTTATTTCGACATGCGAAGAAGAATGCAGAATAAATTCTTGAGCCCGCAAAATTATGTTCTCTGTTCTTTGCTATGTCTGGTGAGTAAACTAATATTTTAAAAATAGTTTTAAACCTTGATTTCCTCGTTGTCATATGTATGAAAATCATATGTTTTCTTGAATTCTTGGATTTAAATGAGTGTATGTATGTGTGTAAGTGATGAATGACTGTATAAACATAATATAGACTCCGCTATGTTTTTTTAAAGGCTTGATTTCTTAAAAAATTCAATATCCTAGTATTGAATCATCATTAGTTTTTGATTTGTAAACAAATGTTGTTTGTAATCAAGTAACATTCCTTCTAAAAATAATTTTAGGAATTTAAAATGAATCTTTGTTCAGAATTTATAAATTTACAGTGAATTTTAATTTGGGTCAAAAAATTAATCGAATCGATTTTAAATTTCGATTACATAATTGGATTCGTGATGCAAAGCCATGAATTTTAAGGGTTGTATCATGATTTTTAGTTTAGTAATTAGTGTGAATTCTTGGATTTTCTGATTTGGACATTATGGCTATTTCACGGCGAACGACGGCGAACTGTGCAACGCGGTTGAGCATGATGGTTGATGGGAGGTAGGAGTTCATCAGAAAAATGCATTGGGAATTTTTAGTAGATCGTGTTGTCCAGTATTGATCGAGTTGGGGTTTTATATCGTGAGTTTGACGTCGATGTTCAATTGGGCTTCGCAGCGACGAGGCACAACCGGAGGCGATCGCGTTTGTTGTCGTAGATTCTGGAGGTCGTGACGTAGCTACGGTGGAGATGGTGGGTTTTCTCGAGGCTGGGGTTACCGTGGAGGGGCGATTTTCTGATGAAGTGGGGTTCGAACTGATGGGTTCAAAGGTCAAAATTTGATGCTTGATCGTATTGTGATTCTGGGTGACGCGAGAGGTTGCCGTGGTCGAGAGTGAAGTGTTGGAGACCGACGTGGAGTTCGTCGACGTTCAGCGTGGTGGTGCACATTGATGTGCACGGCATCGTACATCAGGATTTGGGTTTGGGGAGGAAAGGTGGAAGCTCGAAGTTTGTTTCGTGTATCTGTTGTGATTTCTCGAAGCAAGGAGTAGGGTTTGGGAAGCTCGGGGTTTTTGCTTGATTACTCGAAGATCGACTCGGGTTCTTATAGTTGATAGCTCGGGTTTTAGGTTAAGCAGGTTTTAGTATTTAACAGTAATGTTTGAAAAAGTTTTAAAATTTAACAGGGAAAGTTTAAAAAAAAAATTGAACAAAGAAAATTTGATTTATGTAAATAATTAAAGTTTTAAAACAGAGTATAACAAGTTTTCACTTATAAAATTAATTTGTTTCAAGATTAAGTCTTAAACAAGTTTTTGTATTTTGAGATATAAAAGTTTTTAAAATAAAATAAGTAGATTTTCAATAAAAAGGTTTGTATTAAATTTTGTTAAATAACTTTGGAAAGTTTTAAAGATTTAAAGTTTAATTTGAATGTTTAAATTGTTTTAAATTATAATTGATTTCTAAAAATGTTATATTTTAATAAAGATTAATGATTAAGAATTTAGAGATCAATTATAATGATTATCTTAAGTAATTTAGAATTTTGGTTAATTTAAAGATAAACAAATGTATGAAAATAATTAAGATAATTCA
Source organism: Allium cepa (assembly GCA_030765085.1). NCBI lineage: Eukaryota > Viridiplantae > Streptophyta > Magnoliopsida > Asparagales > Amaryllidaceae > Allium > Allium cepa. Next base: position 454,442,579 of record CM060931.1, read on the forward strand.
ATTGTTATTAATAATTAAAGTGTTATTGGTTAATATAAATGATTTAATTAAGGTAATGATTTTCTTAATTAAGGATCTTTTTAATATAAGAAGTTAAAGAATTAACTAAATTTAAATGATAGGTTAAATAATTAATTAAGTAATTAATTAGTGATTAATTAAAGATAATCACTTATGATTTAATTGGTTAAATTACTTGGTGAAGTAATTAAGTAATTAATTACTGGAGGTAATTAAGTAAAAAAGAAATTATTGAACAAAGCAATTAGAGGTTAATTACTTTATGGAAGTAATTAGGTGGAAGTGATTAAGAGTTAATCACTTGTGAATTAATTAATATAATTATTAAAGGTTTAAATTTATTTATTAATTGAAGACTAATTATTTAATAAAATAATTAAGAGGATTTAATAATGTGATTAATTACTTGTTAAAGTAATTAATTAAAAAGAAATTTAATTAGTGAAAGTAATTATTAATTAATTGAAATAAATTGTTAATTAATAATTAAAGGTAATTAATCTATAATTTAGTTTTGATTACTAAATATAATTAAAAGTAATTAACCAAATGTGATTAATTAAAAGTAATTAATCAAGTGTGATTAATTAAAAGTAGTTAATCAAGAGTATTTAATTAAAAGTAATTAATCAAGAGTGATTAATTAAAAGGGTAATTAAGAGATAATTACTTGGTATAATTACGAAGTAATTAATCAAGATGATTAATTAAAATTGTAATTAAGGAATAATTACTTAAAGTAATTAAGAGATAATTAATCAAGGGAGACTAATTTAAGTGGATAATTAACTGATGTTTAATTAATTAATTTGTAATTAATTAATGAATAAGTAAGTTGGATTAATGATAATCCAAGTGTTTAAATAAGGAATTAATTTAATTAAGGATTAATTAAATTAATTAAGTTTGGATCAAAACTTGTTTATGGATGATTAATGACTGGATGATAAATATCATTGGATGAGTTAATGATATTGGATGTCATTAATGATATGTTGTGATTTGAAAGAGAGAACATTATATATAATATTTTTATATTATTATACCTATTTATGATATATTATACCTATTTATGATATGACTATATCTGAGATGTGATGTATATGCTGCTTTGTGATATGTGTGGATGAATTTGATAATAGTGAATTATCTATCTGTGAGTTGTGAATCATCCATTTATGTTAAGTGATATTTTGAATATCTACTGTTTAAACCCTTAAGTACAACTTGGACATTAAAATGGCATTTTGGATTCGGTGAGACCGGGATCGGGTTTTATATCCGAAAACCACATCGATCCAAATTAACGTTAGGTCGTCAATCCAAGTAAAGTGAAGTGAAGACATGAAGTGTAAGAACTATGTATCGTTATAACTCCGAGGGTGATTCCAGAATGAGTTTAAGAAGGTAGTACTTTCAGTTTCGAGATGAAGATTCAGAGTGCAAGGGCGATTGTCGTTAACTCTGAGGGTGATTCTAAAATGAGTGTAACGAGATAGTGCCTTCGGTTCCGTTCGAACCCGGAACGGACTTGTATGGATTGAATGCTTTTAGCACATCGTCAGGTGGACGATGAGCATTCTAAGATAGATGTGTCCTATAAAGGTAATCGCAGCCTCAAGCCTCATCAAACGGGAATGGCTAAAACAGGGGAGGTGCAGCAAGGTTAAGTGGGTCATGCCCAAATAGGACGAGATTTACCCCTGTCTAGATGTCCCTTTTTATTTCGGCTGTGTGGGCAGTTGGATCTGCAGCCAACTGCGGGGTTGTCTTGTTTGGGACTGTTCAGTAAGGAATGGTTCCGGCCTTGTGTTGCAGGGGATCGGGAGTGGTCCTCGGTACGGTGATCTAGGCCACGTACTGTGACGGGAGGTACCCCAGTAGCCCTGCCATTGTTGGAAACCCATTCTTCCTACGAGACCCTACGGTTTTGTTTGTATTACCCACTTTTGTAGATAGTAGCTGGAATTTAATCATGTAACAATTTCGGCTATTTCTTATTTACTTGAAAACCCTAGACACTATTATAATATCACTGGATTTCCTATCAAATGTTTTGGTTAGCGTAAGGTAAAAACTTTTCCATGTTTATGTGTGGGAAGTCTTACGTGATACCTTTCTTTTCAAAGGATTTTCTAAAGTTAAGCAATTTTAAACAGTTTACTCACACCAGACCCCTGTCTGACCCGAGTGTTTATTTTCTGTTTTATTAAACTCTTGGGTACTCATATTAGATATGAGTAGTCAAGTGATTCAGGTTATCTTTGACGAAATCTGGAGGAGCTTTGGAGCAGGAGGCTTCAACGTATAGATATATAGATAGAGTTTCCACTGTGATGTTATTTTGTATGATGTTCTTGTATTGTTAATTAGATAGAAATGTTATAACTATCTAAAATTTAGATGTATAGTTGTGTACTCTGCTGTATATGATACTATATATATGTTATATATTATATTTCATTCGTTCCGCTGTGAGATTCTGATGTGTTGTTGTTCTTTCTTCTCTTTCTTCTCTTTCTTTTCTTCTTCTATCCCTTTCTTTCTTAAATAGTGATGCATCTTTCTGGTGATAGAAAGTTGGGTCGCTACAGGTGGTATCAGAGCGCTAGGTTGAGTGAATACCTAGGCTTTGGAGTGACTTCTTTCTTGAGAGAGCGTACTTGTAATTTATATATATATATATATATATCTACCAAATCTATTGGGTTATCTGTTCGGATATTCCAACATAGGTTATAAAGATAGATAAGGTAGGAGTGTGTGTAACACGACTACCACTAATGGAAGAGGCTCATATGTTGTGGTTGGAGGTGAATCTGTCGAGATTGTAGACCTAATACCGTCTCGAATAAGTTTGTAGATTGGTGAAAGGATTTCATTGATCCTAGAGAAGTCTTATCAAGGATTGGAGTATATTCTTGAAGTGTGAGGTTGATTTGCTCTCGAGTGAGCAGGATTTCTAATAGTTGAATCTGTCAGCTGAGCAGAAGCAAGTGATAGTATCTTGGCGACTTTAGGAAGGAATAGCTGTGTGGGGAGATGCAGTATCTATAGATGGTTCTGAAGATATTCTTTTGGAGCAAGATTTAGATGGTATTGAAGGAACAGTGATGCCTACTGCAGGGAAGATTCGGATATTTAGGGATCTTCTGGATCTTAAGTAAGGGAGTCTTATCTATACTGAAGTATGAGACTAAGATCGATGAGTTACCTCTTTTCGGACATGGTCTCATTGTTTTCCTTAAGAAGACAAGTGGTTGGTGTTTGGTTTGGAGCCGAGTTTCTTGAGAAGATGTCTACCCGTCTCAAGGATTTTTAGTGGGATTGGGTGATAGTTTTGTGTTTCAAGAAGCTTTTGGTTAAGGAAGATCTTTTGGCTTAGCAGTCTCATTGAAGTTTGGAAGCAGCAGCGTGGACCTGTTTCCTCGATGGTTCAGAAATCTTTGGGATTCTACTATCAGCAGACCGAGCAGATAGTGAAGGCTTATCCATTTCTTCGGGAGACTCAGCAGAGCAGGATATTTGTTGGAAGTGATCTATCAGTTTTTCTGGTAGATAAGCCAATCTGGAAAGATTGACCTTGATTAGGAAAGCTGTTCTAGTTGGGGAAGATAGTTCTTTGGAATCTGAACTGAGTAAGAACGCAAAAGTGACTTGCGATTGGTTTGGGAATCTTTGAGTATTCTTTGGATTGAGGAATCTCATATGAAGGTAAAAGCTATTAAGTAGTCAGAAATTTTCCAGAGGTTTTAGAGGAATCAGAAGCCTACCCGAATCGGAGATTGAGTTTTCTTAACAACTTGGATTCCAGGAGCAATACCGATGGTTCAAACATGTAGAGGGATGACTCTTAGAGCAAGAAGAGTTTGGTGAGGCAGCTCAGGATTTTTGAGGAGGGATTGATCATCTAGTTTCCTAGTTAAGATTCTGCTGGGATGTTTTGACCAAGTGGAGTGGGTCACTAAAAATTTTATGGGTCGGATGAACAGTGTATGGAGAAAGTTTGTGCTCGAGTTCTTCGATAGTATTCTCATCTACTCCAGATCAGAGTTGTGCGGCAGAAGCAAGATAGCAGTTATTCTAGTATGGGAGCAACCGAGAGTTGCAGTTTTCTTGGATTAGAGGATTTCTACAGGAAATTCAAGTATGAAGGAATTTTCAGTATTTTGAAGGCAAGGTTGTCAAGTGCAACCGTTTGGCTATTCCAGATAAGAGAAATAGGTCTGAAGTCCACTAATGCTTGTGGAGTAGAGTTGTGTTCTGAATTTCGGCAAATTTTTAGGAGAACCATTTTGTTGAGTAGGATTTGGAAATTGGTTTGATTTTGGTCCAGTTTGTTCATGAAGCAATCCGCAAGGGTTAAGCTGATCAGGAAAGATGGAGGTGACTCAGGAGCATCAGAAGAGTTATGCAGTTAAGAATTGAGAAGATTTGGAATGTGAAGTTGGAATTTGGATATTGTTTTATCCGGTCAAAGGAGATATAAGATTGGGTAAGACTGAAGAGCTAGCTCCGGAAGTATTTTGAGATTTTCTTGTGTTCTCTGGGGATTAGATTTTGATCTACAGGATTGAATTGCCAGTTCGGATAGTCGGAATTCATTGTATTTCACGTATCTCTGAGGAATACGTATATGATTCATCGAGTGATAGAATCAACAGTTCAGAAGGATCTGGTAGTTGAGCTGGCCTTGAGTTTAGTCTGGCATCTTGATCAGATTTGTAGATCCAGAAGAGAGAAGTTCTAGGTTATAGTAGTGTAGTTACTTAAGATTCTATAGGGCGAGTATTCCAGTAGAGATACTTGGAAACTATAAATAATGTTAGGAAGTTCTATCCAGAATTTTGTCTGGATAATTAAAATTGTTTGTTTTAATTGGTTGCTATGGTTGCTATGTTTGATCGTGTATGATTTATTTGTGTGATTGCTGTTTGAAGTTAAAAACTTTTGCTGGGTTATCAAATTATCTTTGCTTTTAAATTTCGGGGATGAAATTCTTTTAAGGGGGGAGGAATGTGACGACCCGGAATTTTGAGCAATATCAATTTAATAATCTTTCTTAATAATTAAATTAATTTGATCATTTTACATTATAAATTGACAAGTTAAAATTCTTTTAAAGGCTAATAATAATAATTTGATAATATCTATTAACATTTTTTCCTAACAATATAAAATTGACAAGTTTAATTCTTTTGGAAACTAATAATATTTTAATTTGGAAATTTTATTTAAAATAATGTTTTTCCTAAAGGGTATTTGAGATTTAAAATTTTAATAACAAAGTTAATTTCTTATTTAATATATATATGTATATATATATATATATATATTTTGGACTTGAGTTTTAAATAAGATTTAAATTTAAAAAGTTCAATTGTTTTTAATATTCCTTCATTTTAAAATTTCAACATAAGATAAGCTTGTTTAAAAATTTTATATTAAGAGTTAAAATTAATTTCTCAAGTTTATAAACATATGTTATATTGATTGGATCAAAAGCATAAGTTATGTATAAATAAATGTTTTCATGAATTCACTTTTGTATATTTGTTAAAATCTAAAGCTTATTTATATAAAATAAATACACATTATGATCATGTAAATATTTCATAAATACGTATATAAGGCTTAAATAAATTAATAAAAGACAAGAAACACTTGTAAACTTTTTAATATATGTTAATGACATTTGTAAATACATAAGCTTATGTGTAAGCTAATTAAAACATATAGTAGGCAAGTGTCAATCCTCTTTACTTAATTTAAAATTAAAAATAATGATAAGAAGAAGAGTTTTAATCTTCGGCTAAATCTTTTCTTCATTTTCAACCAAAACATAAAATTGAATGCAAATCAAAGAAAAAATAAGAAAGAAGAAACCTAGAAAAAAATATAATCTGAAAACAAAAGGAAGAAGTAAATCTGGAATCAAGAAATCAGAGGCAAGCAAGTTTAATCAACAACAAGATGTAAAACTTCAACATGCAATTCAGAATCAACTGCAAGAAGATTTATTTCAACATGCAAAGAAGAATGCAGAATAAATTCTTGAGCCTGCAAAATTATGTTCTCTGTTCTCTGTTATGTCTGGTGAGTAAACTAATATTTTAAAAATAGTTTTAAACCTTGATTTCCTCATTGTCATATGTATGAAAATCATATGTTTTCTTGAATTCTTGGATTTAAATGAGTGTATGTATGTTTGTAAGTGATGAATGACTGTATAAACATAATATAGACTCCGCTGTGTTTTTTTACAGGCTTGATTTCTTAACAAATTCAATATCCTAGTATTGAATCATCATTAGTTTTTGATTTGTAAACAAATGTTGTTTGTAATCAAGTAACATTCCTTCTAAAAATAATTTTAGGAATTTAAAATGAATCTTTGTTCAGAATTTATAAATTTACGGCGAATTTTAATTTAGGTCAAAAAATTAATCAAATCAATTTTAAGTTTTGATTACATAATTGGATTCGTGATGCAAAGCCATGAATTTTAAGGGTTGTATCATGATTTTTAGTTTAGTAATTAGTGTGAATTCTTGGATTTTCTGATTTGGAAATTTTGGCTGTTTCACGGCGAACGACGGCGGACTGTGCCACGCGGTTGAGCATGATGGTTGATGGGAGGTAGGAGTTCATCAGAAAAATGCATTGGGAATTTTTAGTAGATCGTGTTGTCTAGTATTGATCGAGTTAGGATTTTATACCGTGAGTTTGACGTCGATGTTCAATTGGGTTTCGCGGCGACGAGGCCCAACCGGAGGCGATCGCGTTTGTTGCCGTAGGTTCTGGAGGTCGTGACGTAGCTACGGTGGAGATGGTGGGTTTTCTCGAGGCTGGGGTTGCCGTGGAGGGGCGATTTTCGGATGAAGTGGGGTTCGAACTGATGGGTTCAGAGGTCAAAATTTGATGCTCGATCGTATTGTGTTTTCTGGGTGACGCGAGAGGTTGCCGTGGTCGAGAGTGAAGTGTTGGAGACCGGCGTGGAGTTCGTCGACGTTCGGCGTGGTGGTGCACGTTGATGTGCACGGTATCGTGCATTAGGATTTTGGTTTTGGGGAAGAAAGGTGGAAGCTCGAAGTTTGTTTCGTGTATCTGTTGTGATTTCTCGAAGCAAGGAGTAGGGTTTGGGAAGCTAGGGTTTTTTCTTGATTACTCGAAGATCGACTCTGGTTCTTGTAGTGGATAGCTCGGGTTTTAGGTTAAGCAGGTTTTAGTATTTAACAGTAATGTTTTAAAAAGTTTTAAAATTTACTAGCAAAGGTTTAAAAAAAATTTGAACAAAGGAAAATTGATTTATGTGAATAATTAAAGTTTTAAAACAAAGTATAACAAGTTTTCACTTATAAAATTAATTTGTTTCAAGATTAAGTCTTAAACAAGTTTTTATATTTTGAGATATAAAAGTTATTAAATTAAAATAAGTAGATTTTCAATAACAAGGTTTGTATTAAATTTTGTTCAATAACATTGGAAAGTTTTAAAGATTTAAAGTTTAATTTGAATGTTTAAATTGATTTAAATTATAATTGATTTCTGAAAATGTTATATTTTAATAAAGATTAATGATTAAGAATTTAGAGATCAATTATAATAAAAATTATCTTAAGTAATTTAGAATTTTGGTTAATTTAAAGATAAACAAATGTATGAAAATAATCAAGATAATTCAATTATTATTAATAATTAAAGTGTTATTGGTTAATATAAATGATTTAATTAAGGTAATGATTTTCTTAATTAAGGATCTTTTTAATATAAGAAGTTAAAGAATTAACTAAATTTAAATGATGGGTTAAATAATTAATTAAGTAATTAATTAGTGATTAATTAAAGATAATCACTTATGATTTAATTGGTTAAATTACTTGGTGAAGTAATTAAGTAATTAATTACTGGAGGTAATTAAGTAAAAAAGAAATTATTGAACAAAGCAATTAGAGGTTAATTACTTTATGGAAGTAATTAGGTGGAAGTGATTAAGAGTTAATCACTTGTGAATTAATTAATATAATTAATTAAAGGTTTAAATTTATTTATTAATTGAAGACTAATTATTTAATAAAAGAATTAAGAGGATTTAATAATGTGATTAATTACTTGTTAAAGTAATTAATTAAAAAGAAATTTAATTAGTGAAAGTAATCATTAATTAATTGAAATAAATTGTTAATTAATAATTAAAGGTAATTAATCTATAATTTAGTTTTGATTACTAAATATAATTAAAAGTAATTAACCAAATGTGATTAATTAATAGTAATTAATCAAGTGTGATTAATTAAAAGTAGTTAATCAAGAGTATTTAATTAAAAGTAATTAATCAAGAGTGATTAATTAAAAGGGTAATTAAGAGATAATTACTTGGTATAATTACGAAGTAATTAATCAAGATGATTAATTAAAATTGTAATTAAGGAATAATTACTTAAAGTAATTAAGAGATAATTAATCAAGGGAGATTAATTTAAGTGGATAATTAAGTGGTGTTTAATTAATTAATTTGTAATCAATTAATGAATAAGTAAGTTGGATTAATGATAATCCAAGTGTTTAAGTAAGGAATTAATTTAATTAAGGATTAATTAAATTAATTAAGTTTGGATCAAAACTTGTTTATGGATGATTAATGATTTGATGATAAATATCATTGGATGAGTTAATGATATTGGATGATATTGGACGTCATTAATGATATGTTGAGATTTGAATGTGATATATCTGAGATGTGATATATATGCCGCTTTGTGATATGTGTGGATGAATTTGATAATAGTGAATTATCTATCTGTAAGTTGTGAATCATCCAATTATGTTAAGTGATATTTTGAATATCTACTGTTTAAACCCTTAAGTACAACTTCGACGTTAAAATGGCATTTTGGATTCGGTGAGACCGGGATCGGGTTTTATATCCGAAAACCACATCGATCCAAATTAACGTTAGGTCATCAATCCAAGTAAAGTGAAGTGAAGACTCGAAGTGTAAGAACTATGTATCGTTATAACTCCGAGGGTGATTCCAGAATGAGTTTAACGAAGGTAGTACTTTCAGTTTCGAGATGAAGATTCAGAGTGCAAGGGCTATTGTCGTTAACTCTGAGGGTGATTCCAAAATGAGTGTAACCGTGACGACCCGGGATTTTCAAGTATTTAAAATTGGAATATTTAATTGATTTTAAATATTCAATAGAGTAATTTTAACTTGAATTACGAATATCACGATTTATTTGATAATTAAATTATTGAATTAAATTATTTGAAATTGAATAAAATATGAAATCTGAGATTTTAAGCCTATTAAAAATAATTTGAAGGCTTATAAAATTTATATTGATAATACTAAAGAGAATAGAAGTGTTGAAATCAAATTTAAAAATGGTTTGTTAAGTTTAAAACTTTTCTAGTTTAAATTTGAATTTAAAAATAGCCTTCCGAGGCACAGTCTCGAAATTTGATGAAACCCGTTCCATTGGATCCGTAATATTGTATTATTAGCGAATTTCGAATTTCGTTTTGATCGGAATTAGTGTGTGAGTGCACGAAATATTAACGTGCTAGGGATTTAATTGATAATAACCTAATAACATTTAATTTAATTAATTTAGCTTCCTCTATACGCCATCCTTATCCATTCCTCAGCCCGCTTCCCTTATCTTCTAGTATACACCATCGTTCATCGCTTTTTATCAACGCCCTTCTTTTAAAAAAAAAGAGAAAGAGACAGTTCGTTTATAAATTAATGGCCGAACAAATTGCAAAGCAAGGAATCACGTCACCATTCTCTTTAACTAGTTCGCAATCCCTTTCTTCTTCCAGTCCATAATCGAAACATGTTCGTTAAAAAAAAGAGAGATGAATGCGACTGACACGCGCGAGAGTGTGCGCGATTGAAGCGACTGCGATGGCGAATCGGGGGAGAACGGAGCTCGCGATGGTCGGCAGTGGCTTGAAGGGGCGACGCGGGTCGTAGTGGCGCGCGAGGCAACTAGGGTTTGTGAATTGGGTTCTGTCGCGAATTTGCTCGATTGTAGCTGGGAGGAAGTGGGTGGATTTGGGAATTTGGTAATGGTCGAATTCGCGATGGATTTGCAGAGGTAGAGGATGACGTGATTCGGGGTTGGTGAATCGCGTTGGAATTAGGGTCGCGGATTGTTTGTGAGGTGGTTCCGTAGAGGTGAAGTTTGCGGGCTGTGGATGCATGTAGAGGAGGTAGCTTAGAAGATTATGTTTGCTAAAAGGATGGTGGAAGGATGAATGATGGCTAGTGGAGTTTGATATGGTTCGCAGTAAGGTATTCTTTAGTTTAAGAAATTTAATTTTTGAAGTTTAATAAATTGCTGTTGAGATTTAAATTATGTACAGAAAAAAAAATTAAAATAAAGGGGATATAAGTATAAATCTATATACATATACGCATTTAAAGTCTTACTGTTAATTATAAATAGGCATATAAAAAAAGAGGGAAAATTTATTAGTCAATATATGTATGTTTATAAGTACACAGAGGATATATATATAAATAGCAAATAGATATGTATAAGATATTGGAAAATTAATTGATGGATTAGTTTAAATATTAATAAACTGTATAATGTTATACAAGGTCTAATCCAGTGGAGAAAATAGTCTGAAATGGAAGTGGATCGCAAATAAAAGAAAAGGTGAGTTAATCTCACTCAGTTGAAATTTAAATTTAAATGATTAAATTTAAATAATTGTTTGAATGGTTGAATTTTTTGATATGCTATTGTATGCTATATTTGGAATTGATGCATTATTTTGGTGCTAGCGTCTGTGGATGCAGGAAAAACAGGTTGGAGGGATCCAACTGGATCCCTCAACATTTATTTAAAATATTTAAATTTCTCTGTTATGATGATTTGATATTTTATGATGGATTATGTTGAAATATTGAATGATATGGTTGACTGGGTATAATTGGGTATAACGAATTGCTAGAAACATATATAACTTGGATGTTGGAAAGAAAAGAAAGGATATGAATTTGTAAGTAAAATAATTATGGAAATTTTGAAAAATTTAGAATGAAATAAAAATAAAATAAAGTGACATAATGAATCTTGGATATAGAAAAGAGATTTTTGAATAAATAGAAAGTTAATGAATTGTAAACTCCAATGCTAATATCTAAAAAGACAGAACATTTATTTTAAATTTTAAATTTTGAAAGGGACAAAGAAGAAAATGGGAAAAGCCTGAAATTTGTATTTCACTTAAAAGGTTTTAAATCAAACAGCAAATAATAATAAAAATAAAGTCCATAATTAATGAATTTTGAAATGAACCGAGCAAGTTAAGAAATTTATTTCAAATAGAATAAATTGGCAATCAATTTGAGAAATTGATTTAAGTGATTGATGTTGGGATTTTCTCTGGATAGCCAAGTACCTTTTTAAAAAGTAAATCTTTAAAAATTAATTTGATGGTTTAAAGTTGTTTTTATAGAAAGCAAATTTTGTAAAATTTATTATTTCTAATATTTAATTTCTAAAGCAAGTATTTCCTTTTAATATATTATAGCATTAATTATTTAAAAGTGACTTCGTATTTGTTTTAAAAAGTGAAAACCTGGCTTTATATTTTATAAAGTAACCTTATTTTCTCAAATTCATATAGTATGTATTTTTAACAAATTATTTAAGTAGTTTTATCCCAAGTGTTTTAAAGTATATGTTTCAAAGTAAAGTGTTTTAAATTATTTTAAAATTCTAGTTTTGTGCTTGGTGATTTCGGAGGAGATAGAAAAATTGAGAAAGTTTATTCAGAAAGGAAAGATGGGTTTGAAACTGTTTTCAAAGGATTGAAAATAGAAATAATATCTTGTGAAGGTATTTTTGGGATTAATAAATAATTTGGAAAATTATTTATTGTTTGATGGATGTTTGTGAATAGAAATTGATAGTTAAATAACCGACTATCAATATTGGACAAATGCGTTGATCGTTTCGAAGAGACCGGGATCGAGATTTATTTTCTCGAAAACCACTTCGAACCGGTTTGTACGTTTCGTGTAAACGAGTTTGGATTCGAAGATGGAGCAGTGAAGTGCAAGGGCTAGTCGCTACTAATCCTGAGGATATTTCCAAAATGGATGTAGTAGGAATAGTGCCTTCGGTTCCGTTCGAACCCGGGACGGACTTGTATGGATGAATGCTTGCGAAAACATCGTCAGGTGGACGATGGGCATTCTAAGGGATATATTCTAAAAAGGTAACGCTTAGCCTCAGGCCTCATTAAATGGGAATGACTGAAAATCAGGGGATATGCAGCAAGGCTAGGTGGGTAGCACCCAAGCAGGGTGAGGTCATTCCAGTCTAGATGTCCCTTTTTATTTCGGCTTAGTGGTGCGGTTGCTGATCCCAACCGCGGGGTGATCTCACTCGGGACTGTCCAGTAAGGGATGGTTCCGGCCTTGTGTTGCAGGGGATAAAGGGAGTAATCCTCGGTACGGTGATCTAGGCCCCGTACTGTGACAGGTGGTACCCCAGTGCCTAGTCATTGGTTGGAAATCCATTCTCCCTACGAGCCTTGTACGAGTTTTTTTTGTATTACCCACTCTGTGGCTAGTAGCTGGAATTTAATGAATGTAACAATTTTAGCTATTTTATAAGTATTTGTATATAGACCCTATTATAATATCAGAGGATTTCTATAAAAATGTTTTAGCTATCGTAAGGTAAAAACCCGACATGTTTATTTGTGGCGTGGTCTTACGAGATGCTTTTGTTTTTCAAAGGATTTTGAAACTTTAATAATCAATTGGGTGTGATTTTCTCACGCTGGTATTCCAGACTGACTTGGGTATTATTTAACTGTAATGCTCGGGTCAGACCGAGTATTATAGGATACAGGATATGATGCTGTGGAGCTCAGGAGACGAGCTGGATGACGATACGTATAGTCGTACTTGTTATATATATTCCGCTGTTGAGTTGTTGTGTATCCATTGTATGTTATTGTTGTGAGCTGTGACTGATGTACTCTGATGATGTAATATATGTAAACAGAGATAAATTGATTTTGAGTAAAGATTATTTACTATCTATTATATTTTATTCCGCTGCGATGGTTAGATTCTGATGTTGATTTTGTTTTCTCTTCTTCTACCTCTTCTTCTTTAACCCAAATGGTTCGTATTTCTGTACAACTTGAGTTGATTTAGGTAGAATAGTGTTGACTCAAGGGGTATGGATTTGCGGGTCGTTACACTTGGTATCAGAGCTTAGGTTGGTGATAACCTTGGCTCTGGTGGGAATTACTCATAGAATAGAGTCAGTAGTACTCTAAAATGAGTTTGAGCGTATTAATAGATATGAGCGCGTATTTGTTAGCGAATATAAATTGTTTTAATATTGTGTTGATTGGTTTATTGAGTGGCATATGAACCTTCGTCGGCACAGTTTGGACAACTGTATTGAAGGGGTTTCTAAACACTTGAATAGAACAATCGACACGGTATTGTTTTAAATGTGGGTGAATGAAATAATTTTACCCAAAATGTATTTTGATATAAATAAAAGTTTTGTAAACTATTTTAGCTAATCTATGGTTGTTTGGATGTTAGGATGAATAATATTTAAGTATTATCGTTGTTAAGTGAAACTAGAAATTGAAATATAACTAAAATTTAAGGGAATAAATTTATTATGAAATGGAATTTATAAATATGAATTATAAATGTAATTTAAAAAAAATTGGAATATAATCAAATGAGTATTTATATGAGCATAAGCCATGCAAATAAAGTATAGTTAAAATTGATTTAAGCAGGATTTGGAAATTTAAATCCCGGAGATTTTGGAAGTGTTTTTAAGATAAATGATAGCATTGTCGTTTTGGAGATATTTCTGAAAGGAAATTGTTATAAATGGATTTTGGAAGTAATATAGCATTGAAATCACTTGGATTATTGGAAAATAATTCTGATGATGATGGCCGCATCATCAGTATTCATTTTCGAATTTCTAAGTGAAGAATTGCTACCAAATTGATTTGTTTAGAAAAGCAAGTTGTTTTTGAAAATTTCAAAGGAAATTTGTAGGAAAATAAAAGCCAGGATTGGTTTAAATTTTTTGAGAAATGTGGTTTGAGATGTTGGAGATTTCAAAATGATTTGAAACCAAAGCCGGGAGTTTAAGAAAAATCCTGATAGGATGGGTTGTAAGCTTATACATTAAGATGATTTTTAAATCAGGAATGGAATATAAGCTTTGAGGGTTGGAATTTAAATTTAAAAAGGAAAGTTGAAAATGAAATTAACTTGGATTTGAGAATAAAAATTTGACTGGATTGAAATTAATTGAATAAGCTGAAAGAATATCCAGTTGTATTCGAATTGAGTTGAAATCGAATTGAGTTAAATAAATCCGAGTTAAAGTAAAAATTGAGTTGGGATTAGAATTCAATTGAAGTAAATAAATTAGAAAAACTTATAAAAGAATTGAAATCCAAGGTAACAAAAATATGCTTGGGATATAAATAAATAGAAGGCTTGAGTTAAAAAAATAAAAGATGAATATATTAAAGCTTATGATAATGGAATTGTATAAAACAATAAGTTGTGACTTGTTAAATTTGAAGGTGAGATAGAAAACCCAAAATAAATATTTTTGATGAATTAAAAAATAAATAAAAATCCAAACTTGAATTATAAAATAATGTGAACTAAGAAAATTAAATGAAGTGATATTTGGAAATAAAATCAAGTATTGTGCTATAAAAAGGAGAAAACTAATTTGTTAATAAATTAGTTAATGAAATTGAATTGTGAGTTTATGATGAGGTTTGAAAATAAGCTCAAGTTATAATTAAATTTGACTTACATTGTCAATGAAGAAAATATAATTAAATGTGGCCTTGAAATTAATTAATTGATTTGTGAATGAAATTGCAATGTAAGTTAATAAAATTGAGTGGTAATTTAAAAGTGAATGGTAATTTGAAAATGAATAGTGGATTCAAAACTTGAGATATAAATTTAAAATTTAACTTGAAGTGTTAACAAATTAAATATAATTGGGAATGTATCAAATAATAAAAAATGTAAATGGATTAAAATAGCAATGGTTTGAATGTGCAATTAAAAATCCAAATAAGTGATGATAACCTGGAAAATAGCCAGGTAATAAATGGAATGAGTTGAATCTGGAAAGTTAAATTTTATAATAACCAATCAAATGAAATTTGCAGATTTAAAATGGGATTGGATTAGAATAAAATCAAGTTAAATTGAAAAGAGAAAATTTACTTGTAAAATGAAAATGAGTTTAAGTGTAAAATTTGAATAAATTGAGGTTAATGGACTTAAGCTAAATGAATGAAGGAAAGTTGAATTGAATTCAACTTAAACTAAGTTTAATGTTATTGGATTGGATTTAAATCAAGTGAAGATAGATAATATTTAAGGAAATGAAAATTCATAATGGAATTGGTTTTGAACTCGAGTTAAATAAAATAAATTGGATTATAAGAGGAATGGTTGAATTGTAAATAAAATGCAAGTAAGTAGAAATGATTTGAAGTGGCATTGTTATTAATATAATACAATTCAGAAATAAATTATTGGATGTGAATAAGAATTGATATTGGATTCAATAAATATACCAACTAAATTTAAAAATGGATTGAAGTTAAAAATAAATTGAATTGGAATCCATTCAAATTGATTTGAAAACTCAAGTAATCAATTTTTCACTTGGATATTGGCAAAACTGCATAAAATAAATCGTCGTTTGACGCAAGTAAAGAGAATTAAGATTCTATTAGTTGATAGAAGTTAAATAAATTGATTTTGAGATCAACTATATTAAATATGAGTTTGTTTTACTAAAATGAAATGAATGAAAGAAATTTAGTGGTAAACATTTGAATTGAATGAAGTTGTATATAAATAGGTTGTGAGCAATTTAAATTAATGTCGGAACCCTATAAAAAATTGCTTATAAGTGTTGTTTAATCTACATGGTTTATTAAACTGGAATGTTTGCAAGTTAAATATGTAAAATGTTGTTAAGTTGCATGATTTTGGCACTTACATGTTTAAATTGAGTAAGTACAGGTACCTGGAAGCCGTGTGGCTGGATTTGGTTGTGCTATTTGCTAAAAATAATAAGTTGCTTACTTAAAATGCTAAATAAGGTACGCCTACGCAATTAAAATAGGAAATATGAACTGTTTTTGGTTTTTCCGACCGGGTGGGTCGATGTATATATATTTATCTCTTTTGTCAAATTGCAAAAGCTCCTCCGTACAAAGGAGACTCTGCCAAAAAATTTCAGAAATTTTGGAAGTTAGAACTTTTTTTGAAAATTTGGAAAATTTATTACCGACAAAACAATTTCATAACTAGAAATTGAAATAAGTTAGTGAATGAAACTAATTAAAATAATGGCATGAATTAGTTATAAATGAAAAATAAAATTTAACATTTGGAGTTGAAAATAAATTGAATTCGTATGGAAATGAAAGAATCAAGTTGAATAGAAATAGATATAAAATGAAGTGGTAAAACGGAAATAAATAAAGAAACATATAAAATGCTTATGTTAACTTAAGTAAGGAATGGCCAATTCTTAATTGGAAATTGATACTATCAATGTAATTTATCAATATTGGAATGAATAGATATTGACATTTTGTAAGAAAGTCGATAAAATGTTTTGGGAATATTGTGATTGGATACTGGTGCTAAACAGGATATGCAGGTATATAAAAGGGAAAAGAAAATTTGATTTGGTTTCAAGAGATAAATTTGAAATGCTCGACAAAAAGGTATGTATTTAAATTTGGTATGAAATTTGATTGGGATTTGGATTGAGCCACTTAGCTTTTTTTTTTTTTGGATTTGGGAGGCCGTAGTGCCATTTTGTAGTTGTACCGAGCTAGCCGCGCAAAGGAGACGCTGGCGAAATTTTTCGGAAATTTAGGGAGTTAGAAAAATTTTGATAATTCAAAATTTGGTTTTAAATTGGAACTCGAATGATTAAACAAAGGTATAGTTTGAAACTATGGGAAGTTGAGAAGTTAATAAGAATAATAATGGGTCGTTTATAAAAGGATAGTTAGTAGTATGATGGATTGTTTGGTTTTGGGAATAAGTAAACGGGTATTGGACCATTATTCCTAACTAGTAATTTCGGGGACGAAATTCTTTTAAGGGGGGAGGAATGTGACGACCCGGGATTTTCAAGTATTTAAAATTGGAATATTTAATTGATTTTAAATATTCAATAGTGTAATTTTAACTTGAATTACGAATATCACGATTTATTTGATAATTAAATTATTGAATTAAATAATTTGAAATTGAATAAAATATGAAATCTGAGATTTTAAGCCTATTAAAAATAATTTGAAGGCTTATAAAATTTATATTGATAATACTAAAGAGAATAGAAGTGTTGAAATCAAATTTAAAAATGGTTTGTTAAGTTTAAAACTTTTCTAGCTTAAATTTGAATTTAAAAATAGCCTTCCGAGGCACAGTCTCGGAATTTGATGAAACCCGTTCCATTGGATCCGTAATATTGTATTATTAGCGGATTTCAAATTTCGTTTTGATCGGAATTAGTGTGTGAGTGTACGAAATATTAACGTGCTAGGGATTTAATTGATAATAACCTAATAAAATTTAATTTAATTAATTTAGCTTCCTCTATACGCCATCCTTATTCATTCCTCAGCACGCTTCCCTTATCTTCTAGTATACACCATCGTTCATCACTTTTTATCAAAGCCCTTCTTTTAGAAAAAAAAAGAGAAAGAGACAGTTCGTTTATAAATTAATGGCCGAACAAATTGCAAAGCAAGGAATCACGTCACCATTCTCTTTAACTAGTTCACAATCCCTTTCTTCTTCCAGTCCATAATCGAAACCCGTTCGTTAAAAAAAAAATATGAATGCGACTGACACGCGCGAGAGCGTGCGCGATTGATGCGACTGCGATGGCGAATCGGGGGAGAACGGAGCTCGCGATGGTCGGCAGTGGCTTGGAGGGGCGACGCGGGTCGTAGTGGCGCACGAGGCAACTAGGGTTTGTGAATTGGGTTCGGTCGCGAATTTGCTCGATTGTAGCTGGGAGGAAGTGGGTGGATTTGGGAATTTGGTAATGGTCGAATTCGCGATGGATTTGCAAAGGTAGAGGATGATGTAATTCGGGGTTGGTGAATCGAGTTGGAATTAGTGTCGCGGATTGTTTGTGAGGTGGTTCCGTAGAGGTGAAGTTTGCGGGTTGTGGATGCATGTAGAGGAGGTAGCTTAGAAGATTATGTTTGCTGAAAGGATGGTGGAAGGATGAATGATGGCTAGTGGAGTTTGATATGGTTCGCAGTAAGGAATTCTTTAGTTTAAGCAATTTAATTTTTGAAGTTTAATAAATTACTGTTGAGATTTAAATTATGTACAGAAAAAAAAATTAAAATAAAGGGGATATAAGTATAAATCTATATACATATACGCATTTAAAGTCTTATTGTTAATTATAAATAGGCATATAAAAAAAAGGGAAAAATTTATTAGTCAATATATGTATGTTTATAAGTACACAGAGGATATATATATAAATAGCAAATAGATATGTATAAGATATTAGAAAATTAATTGATGGATTAGTTTAAATATTAATAAACTGTATAATGTTATACAAGGTCTAATCCAGTGGAGAAAATAGTCTGAAATGGAAGTGGATCGCAAATAAAAGAAAAGGTGAGTTAATCTCACTCAGTTGAAATTTAAATTTAAATGATTAAATTTAAATAATTGTTTGAATGGTTGAATTGTTTGATATGCTATTGTATGCTATATTTGGAATTGATGCATTATTTTGGTGCTAACGTCTGTGGATGCAGGGAAAACAGGTTGGAGGGATCCAACTGGATCCCTCAACATTTATTTAAAATATTTAAATTTCTCTGTTATGATGATTTGATAATTTATGATGGATTATGTTGAAATATTGAATGCTATGGTTGATTGGGTATAATTGGGTATAACGAATTGCTAGAAAAATATATAACTTGGATGTTGGAAAGAAAAGAAAGGAAGTGAATTTGTAAGTAAAATAATTATGGAAATTTTGAAAAATTTAGAATGAAATAAAAATAAAATAAAGTGACATAATGAATCTTGGATATAGAAAAGAGATTTTTGAATAAATAGAAAGTTGATGAATTGTAAACTCCAATGCTAATATCTAAAAAGACAGAACATTTATTTTAAATTTAAGATTTTAAATTTTGAAAGGGACAAAGAAGAAAATGGGAAAAGCCAGAAATTTGTATTTCGGTTAAAAGGTTTTAAATCAAACAACAAATAATAATAAAAATAAAGTCCATAATTAATGAATTTTGAAATGAACCGAGCAAGTTAAGAAATTTATTTCAAATAGAATAAATTGGCAATCAATTTGAGAAATTGATTTAAGTGATTGGCCTTGGGATTTTCTCTGGATGGCCAAGTACCTTTTTAAAAAGTAAATCTTTAAAAATTAATTTGATGGTTTAAAGTTGTTTTTATAGAAAGCAAATTTTTTAAAATTTATTATTTCTAATATTTAATTTCTAAAGCAAGTATTTCCTTTTAATATATTATAGCATTAATTATTTAAAAGTGACTTTGTATTTGTTTTAAAAAGTGAAAACCTGGCTTTATATTTTATAAAGTAACCTTATTTTCTCAAATTCATATAGTATGTACTTTTAAAAAATTATTTAAGTAGTTTTATCCCAAGTGTTTTAAAGTATATGTTTCAAAGTAAAGTGTTTTAAATTATTTTAAAATTCTAGTTTTGTGCTTGGTGATTTCGGAGGAGATAGAAAAATTGAGAAAGTTTATTCAGAAAGGAAAGATGGGTTTGAAACTGTTTTCAAAGGATTGAAAATAGAAATAATATCTTGTGAAGATATTTTTGGGATTAATAAATAATTTGGAAAATTATTTATTGTTTGATGGATGTTTGTGAATAGAAATTGATAGTTAAATAACCGACTATCAATATTGGACAAATGCGTTGATCGTTTCGAAGAGACCGGGATCGAGATTTATTTTCTCGAAAACCACTTCGATCCGGTTTGTACGTTTCGTATAAACGAGTTTGGATTCGAAGATGGAGCAGTGAAGTGCAAGGGCTAGTCGCTACTAATCCTGAGGATATTTCCAAAATGGATGTAGTAGGAATAGTGCCTTCGGTTCCGTTCGAACCCGGGACGGACTTGTATGGATGAATGCTTGCGAAAACATCGTCAGGTGGACGATGGGCATTCTAAGGGATATATTCTAAAAAGGTAACGCTTAGCCTCAAGCCACATCAAATGGGAATGACTGAAAATCAGGGGATATGCAGCAAGGCTTGGTGGGTAGCACCCAAGCAGGGTGAGGTCATTCCAGTCTAGATGTCCCTTTTTATTTCGGCATAGTGGTGCGGTTGCTGATCCCAACCGCGGGGTGATCTCACTCGGGACTGTCCAGTAAGGGATGGTTCCGGCCTTGTGTTGCAGAGGATGAAGGGAGTAATCCTCGGTACGGTGATCTAGGCCCCGTACTGTGACAGGTGGTACCCCGGTGCCTAGTCATTGGTTGGAAATCCATTCTCCCTACGAGCCTTGTACGAGTTTTGTTTGTATTACCCACTCTGTGGCTAGTAGCTGGAACTTAATGAATGTAACAATTTCGGCTATTTTATAAGTATTTGTATATAGATCCTATTATAATATCAGAGGATTTCTATAAAAATGTTTTAGCTATCGTAAGGTAAAAACACGACATGTTTATTTGTGGCGTGGTATTACAAGATGCTTTTGTTTTTCAAAGGATTTTGAAACTTTAATAATCAATTGGGTGTGATTTTCTCACGCTGGTATTCCAGACTGACTCGGGTATTATTTAACTGTAATGCTCGGGTCAGACCGAGTATTATAGGATACAGGATATGATGCTGTGGAGCTCAAGAGACGAGCTGGATGACGATACGTATAGTCGTACTTGTTATATATATTGCGCTGTTGAGTTGTTGTGTATCCATTGTATGTTATTTTTGTGAGCTGTGACTGATGTACTCTGATGATGTAATATATGTAAACAGAGATAAATTGATTTTGAGTAAAGATTATTTACTATCTATTATATTTTATTCCGCTGCGATGGTTAGATTCTGATGTTGATTTTGTTTTCTCTTCTTCTACCTCTTCTTCTTTAACCCAAATGGTTCGTATTTCTGTACAACTTGATTTGATTTAGGTAGAATAGTGTTGACTCAAGGGGTACGGATTTGCGGGTCATTACAGTAACGAGATTGTGCCTTCCGTTCCGTTCGAACCCGGAATGGACTTGTATGGATTGAATGCTTTCAGCACATCGTCAGGTGGACGATGAGCATTCTAAGATAGATGTGTCCTATAAAGGTAATCGCAGCCTCAAGCCTCATCAACTGGGAATGGCGAAAACCAGGGAGGTGCAGCAAGGTTAAGTGTATCATGCCCAAGTAGGACAAGATTTACTCCTGTCTAGATGTCCCTTTTTATTTCGGCTGTGTGGGCAGTTGGATCTGCAGCCGACTGCGGGGTTGTCTTGTTCGGGACTGTTCAGTAAGGAATGGTTCCGGCCTTGTGTTGCAGAGGATCGGGAGTGGTCCTCGGTACGGTGATCTAGGCCATGTACTGTGACGGACGGTGCCCCAGTAGCCCTGCCATTGTTGGAAACTCATTCTTCCTACGAGACCCTACGGTTTTGTTTGTATTACCCACTTTTATGGCTAGTAGCTGGAATTTAATCATGTAACAATTTCGGCTATTTCTTATTTACTTGAAAACCCTAGACACTATTATAATATCACTGGATTTCCTATCAAATGTTTTGGTTAGCGTAAGGTATAAACTATTCCATGTTTATGTGTAGGAAGTCTTACGTGATACCTTTCTTTTCAAAGGATTTTCTAAAGTTAAGCGATTTTGAACTGTTTACTCACACCAAACCCCTGTCTGACCCGAGTGTTTATTTTATGTTTTATTAAACTCTTGGGTACTCATATTATGTATGAGTAGTCAAGTGATTCAGGTTATCGTTGACAAAATCTGGAGGAGCTTTGGAGCAGGAGGCTTCAACGTGTAGATATATAGATAGAGTTTCCGCTGTGATGTTATTCTGTATGATGTTCTTGTATTGTTAATTTGACAGGAATGTTATAACTTTCTAAAATTTAGATATATAGTTGTATACTCTGATGTATATGATACTATATATATGTTATATATTATATTTCATTCGTTCCGCTGTGAGATTCTGATGTGTTGTTGTTCTTTCTTCTCTTTCTTTTCTTCTTCTATCCCTTTCTTTCTTAAATAGTGATGCGTCTTTCTGGTGATAGAAAGTCGGGTCGCTACACTAATAAATATAGTTATTAAGAATTATATAAATATTGAAAATGAAAGAAGGAATATATATATATATATATATGATAATATATATAATAGAAATGAGTAAATTTATAAAATCATGTCGAAAATGAAATCTTTTATAAAATGGTGTTTTGACAAAGATGTTATTTGATACATTCAGAATTAAAATAGCAAAATCATCATTGCTTTGAATTATACATTTTTAAAAAAAAACAGAAAGGAATGTAAAACATAAATGTTATTTCATTAAAATGGAATGACTAGTCTTTTAAATGTCTTGGGTTTCAAGATCAAAAGGAAACTTAGCTAAGTAAATAAAAAGCCTTTCTAAAATCAAGTAAAAAGAAAATAACAAATGGTAAAAGTTAAAAGCAAGTAAAAATGGGTAAACATGCACACACGTGCGCGCGCACATGCACGCACATATATGTTTTCCTAGTCTAAAAGGGAAAGAATAAAATATTACCCAAACCTCTTTTCAACTTCAACTTTCAAGCCATCAAAGTTTCACCTCGCAGCCACCCAATCGCATCATCCATCTAAAACATTATACAGGTCAAACAAATTTTCTTGAGCCGGTATTCGTCATTTCATTTGGTATGAACATGTACATATAGAGAGGGGTTGTGAGTAGCTTGAGTGGTTAGAAACTGTAAGACCAAAACTGTTAAACAACATTTGAATGCTCTGTAAACAAATAAACAAAACACAGTACAAAAAGAAAAGGAAGAAACATCCTCTTTCAAAATTCAAATCCAAGGCAAAGCAACATTAATCAAGTTCATATCATAAATTACACTACACCAAATAAGTGATTTTGCAACATTTTATATCTGTCAATTGCTAACACTTATAAATATCACAGACCGCTAACAGTAAAAAAGTGTTAGGATACCTAAAAAGTGTTAGTAAAAATAAATAGTCTTCTGCATTTATTTTGCCAACGCATATAAGTGTTACAACAATCGGTAAAAATGTAAATAATTTAATAACAAAAGGAGTCTTTTGTAATTTGTTAATACAATCCCTTTTCCCATGCTTGCCCATTCCTACGCAGATTTTGGCCGCCTAAAATTTAATTAAGGTTTGCTCTTCCTCATAGAAAAACCAACGTCCTTCTCCCTCAATCGCAATTTTTATTTCTCAATTTTTTTGAATCTCCTATATCTCGAATCGAGTTTATTTACGCAATTCAAAAGCCTGTCTCCTTTTTTTGTGGTTCGGGCTCTGGGTGATTTCGTTTGTGGTGGTTAACTGTTGCAATTTAGGTCGTGTCAATTCGTGATTTTTTCAGGTGATTGAAGTGGTTGTGGAATTCGAATGATGTGGCTACTGCGAGTGGCTGTGGAGTCGATGAGGCCAGAGGTGACTTTAAGTGGATTGCAGATTGAGGCGTTTGACTTGCGAGGTTAGATTGAAGCTGGCGATTTTGGGTATGAGGACACTTTGGGATAGTTCGAATTTATGGTCGGTCTGGGTATATCTTTTTTTAAAGCGTGGATGAATCAGTGAAAAACCCCAAGGTATATCTTTTTTTCCTTCCTTGCCAATGCATAATTGAAGGTTGCATTCTAACAGATACGTATGCTTGTTACGTTCAGAGTATTATATTATTCATCCTGTAAACTTCTACTGTAAACTGTTCATCTCCATTTTTCTTTACCTTAAAGGTTTATATTTTGTCTGTTTCTTTTGCATTGTAGTTTATGCATTTCCGTAGCTCATCTTGAGATATTTTTCTGTTTTTCTATGATTACTTAAACATCCCGAGATGAACACCCGGCTTCATCCTCATAAAATATTTATTAATTTTCAAGACAATAACCTCATGGATACACCGTCGTTTATAATAGTGAATCATACACACCGAAACTGCAATGTACTCCTTATGTGAACCTTGGCATACACTGGTATTAGGAAATTATGTTTACATCCTTGTTATTTATCATTTATTATTAAATCTTTCCGTTGCTTTTCATATTTGAAAACAGATCACCACGGAGAAGTTCCTATCTTTAATTTAAAAACCGCATTAATTTACAGACCGCAACTTTAAATGTGAACGCCTATGGTTTTTGTCACCCATTTTTCCTAGTTAAGTGTATCAATAAACTGGGTTATATCGAGTTGAGCTAGGCCTATCTACAAATGCTAACGGATATGGATACCGATGTATTTGTATCCGAGAATAAAAATCCACATCTGAATCTGTGTTTGCTATCCGTGAATATCTGAAAGTGCATATCTACAACCGTGGATATTCTCGGATATTCAAAAATATCTGTATCCGAAAATTAAAATATGAATATTTCCGGATTAAAAGGACTTGTCATGTAAACATAAGTGATACAAGTTGCCAAAAATCTCATGGTCATGTCTTTTATGCTATTTGGGTTTATTTTATTGTACCTTGCATTTCTACAATGCAAGCTACCATATTTTTTCAATTTTTTTAATTTATCATGTGGTATGTTTAGGAAAACAAATGATATAAACTACTAACTTCAAATATATGTTATTGTAATTTTGATGATATTTTTGAGTCTTGCATTATTTACAATGCAAGCCAAATGTAATTTTGAATTTATTACTTCTATACGATGGAAATGATATATTTTTATATGGATAAATGATATGAGATATAAGTGTTCAAAATAATATTCATTTGTGCATTTTTAGTAGCTTCATTGTACTTTGTAATTTCAACCAGTGCAAATAACCTAATGTAATGATATAATATCTAACTTATATGTATTTTCTTTTTCCTATCAGTCGGAGAGTGCTCAGGGGGAGGCTGCAGGTGCAATGGGTGGACGTGGGCGTGGGGGATGAGAAGGCGGTGAACTTTTACCTTTTTGACCATTACCAAGTTTTGTGTGGTGCTTTTTGATGGTATCT